>JAOPSE010000031.1:28481897-33403035 GCA_029449295.1 Zea luxurians
CGTTAGTCACATGGTCACGTGTTGCCGTGTGCGCTGTCCGTGTGCTCCTTCGCGCGTGCCGCAGGGTTGTTTCACTTGTCGTCGCGTGTGCGAATTCACACGCTGTTCGCTCGCATAAATCTCCATTCTGATGCTTTGATAAAATCGTTTCGCCACATCGTCCATGTTAAGTAATTAATTTCTTGTTTAGCGCCAATTAGTTAAAATATAGTTTGATCAAACCTGTTTAAGCGATTATGCCGACTTAGACATTATATTCAATATTCGTTTATTATAAAACAATATAATTTAGTGGTACCCGTACGTCGTGTCGTTTATAAATTTATTATATGTTTAAAAATAGTAAGTCAGCTAAATCTAGGTAGTAGTATTAATTTACATTTGATAGAGGTCAATTAATATAATAATATGTCGAATAATGCGAGTATATCGACTTAAATATTCTAATTAATACTTTATTAGTGTAAACGCGCTAACCCCACGACCATAGCTTCGACTATCATGGTTCTTTCCCTCGCGTAACCGTAGAGGCGCTCTCTATTTTATATTGCTTGCTTTTATAATATTTTATTTTGTATTGTGTAATGTTCTTATGCAAGTATATGTTTGCTTGTGCCTGTTTGTATTCGTTGCGCGTCGCGAATAGACTGCGGTCCATTTTCGAGCTTCGAGGAATCGACAGTCAAACTTCGGCGACCAAGAGATCGAACTCTTCGATTTCTACGAGGCTGAAGACCCTGAGCATCTGTTTGGTGAAGGCAAGTGTCCTCTGACCCATTATGTCCCATTCACTTCTAATGCACTGTCCCGCATTACTTAATTGAAACCTAAGGATTGACTAGCTTTCTATTTACCTTATCCTTGTTTACCTTTTGGGTTATCATGGTTAGCATTATGCTATTGCTTTACTTGAATCAATGAACATGATGTGAATACTTATGATACTATGATGTTATCCCGATGATGTTCCTGTGATACTTTAGGGGGCTCAGGCTGTTTCCTGAGTACCTCTCCGTAAGGACCTGTTCGTTGAGAGACCACCCAGGATAACAGTGCAACCATGAGGGTGAAATGGGATGCCCTTAGCTAATTAATTAGAGGAACTAGAGGTGTAATTGCTTCGCCGTCGTGCCGTCAATGGGGTCCAGGCACAGTGCTTGCTCTGCCGAGGCTGAGTGCCGAGGTTCTTTCGTTTTGTTTTTTGTTAGTCACTCTCCTGCGGGGAGGGGTACTATGTTTTCAAACTGGAGAAACCTAACGGGTAGCTATGACCTCTAGGGAGTCTTTGTAAAAGATACGTAGTGATACCCTGCCGGACCACCTAGGAATGATCAATGGGGTGTCATGATCCCCGGGCAAAACGGGAATCACGGCTCATGGGTAAAGTGTGCGACCTCTGCAGAGGGTAATGAAACTGATATATCAGCCGTGCTCATGGTTAAGAGCGGCCTTGGGATCCTCTTTGATTAGAGATACTCCGGATACACCTCAGATGATGATTTTAATGATGATGGTTAATGATGGTGACTTTAATTATGAATTCTAGTATTTCCTCTCTAAGGAGGTACTTTTTTTGGGATTATAACTTGGTTTTATGATAAAATCTGGCTTCTACTAACAATAAATACCTGACCAACTAAAAGCAACTGCTTGAGCCTAACCCCACATAAAAGCTAGTCCACTTCAGCCAAATGGGACATTTGCTGAGTACGTTGATGTGTACTCACCCTTGCTTTCACAAACCACCAGGTTGCCTTTGGTGCAATCTATGCTCAGGTAAAGAAGGTGTCGAGGCGGATCTCCAGGAGTTCCAGGACTTCGACGAGTTCGAGAATTAGACTAGCGACCTCCCCCAGTCGGCTGCCTGTGGTGGGTTGTTTACGTTGGCTACGTTTCGATTCTGTGTACTTTGATTTATATTATATAAATGGTTCTAGTCTGTAATATTATTACTTACTCTTTATTGTAATTCGAAGCATTGTGCTATGATGAGTCATTTATGTAATCGCTGTGTACGTGAATTACTGATCCTGGCACGTACATGGTTCGCATTCGGTTTACCTTCTAAAACCGGGTGTGACATGGCCAACCGCGCTGGCCGACGCCACTAGGATTGTGCGCTCCTGCCGGGGGTGTCAATTCTACGCAAAGCAGACATCTACCCGCTCAGGCCTTGCAGACGATACCCATCACCTGGCCATTTGCTGTGTGGGGTCTAGACCTCGTCGGTCCCTTCCAGAAGGCACCCGGGGCTTCATGCACCTGCTGGTCGCTATCGACAAATTCTCCAAGTGGATCGAGGTCCGACCCCTAAACAGCATCAGGTCCAAGCAGGCGGTGGCGTTCTTCACCAACATCATCCATCGCTTCGGGGTTCCAAACTCAATCATCACCGACAATGGCACGCAGTTCACCGGAAAAAAGTTCCTAGACTTCTGCGACGACCACCACATCCGTGTGGACTGGGCCACCGTAGCTCATCCCATGACGAATGGGCAGGTGGAGCGTGCCAACGGTATGATTTTGCAGGGGCTCAAACCAAGGATCTACAACGACCTCAACAAGTTCGGCAAGCGGTGGATGAAAGAGCTACCCTCGGTAGTCTGGGGTCTGAGGACGACGCCGAGCCGCGCCACGGGTTTTACGCCATTCTTTCTAGTCTATGGGGCCGAGGCCGTCCTCCCCACGGACTTAGAATATGGCTCCCCGAGGACCAAGGTACGACGACCGAAGCAACCAGACCAACTGAGAAGACTCGCTGGACCAACTTGAGGAGGCTCAAAACGTCGCCTTACTACATTCGACACGGTACCAGCAGTTGCTGCGGCGCTACCACGCCCGAAGCGTTCGGTCCCGAGGCTTCCAAGTGGGAGACTTGGTGCTTCGCCTACGACAGGACGCCCGAGGGCGCCACAAGCTCACTCCTCCCTGGGAAGGGCCCTTCATCATCGTCAAGATCTTGAAGCCCGGAACATACAAGCTGGCCAACGACCAAGGCGAGGTCTACAGCAACGCTTGGAACATCCAATAGCTACGTTGCTTCTACCCTTAAGATGTTTTAAGTCGTTCATGTACCTCATTTACATACACAAAGTCTAACCGTCAAGGAAGGGTCGGCCTTGCCTCAACAAAGCCCGACCCTCCCTCGGGGGCTAGGGGGAACCCCCTCTGCGTCAAAATTTTCCTCGGAAAAATTTTCTACCAAAACAACCTTTGTGCTTTCGACTTCCGTATCGATAGCGGGATTCTGAGAACGACGAGAGTACACGTAAGCGGCAAGGCCGACGAGCCGAGGAACTCCTACGCCTCCGGGATACGGATACCTCACTCATCACCTTCCGCGAGAAGTAACTCACGCTCGGATAAGCGATCCTGCTACCGAACAAGTCCTAACACTCGGGTAGAAAACGAGTTTCGCGCCTTCTCGACTGTACCAATAATGGAATCCTTCGACCAAATGAGAGCGCACGTAAGCGGCAAGGCCGACCGAGCTGAGGGACTCCTTCGCCTCCGGGATACGGATACCTCACTCATCACCTTCCGCGAAAAGTAACTCTCGTTCGGACAGACGATTCTGCTATTGACAGACAAGTCGTGATGCTCGAAACAATAGGAGAGAAGACAGCTTTTTAAATACAACGATAAAGTGTTTAGGCCTCGGCGGCCGTGAAAAAGCATGCGCATGCTACAGACAAACTGTTCCTGCAGGTTCGGGCATCGGCAGGGGGAGCAGCAGCACCCTCGGTGTTGATTCCACCCTCGGCAGAACCTGGCCCGGCCTCGACGACGACCCAGGCAAAAGGACCTCCACCTAAGAGAGGACGCCAGCACCGCGCCAGCAGATGTCTTGGCCAAGCTCCAGCGGCTGCTACCACATCTTCCTCGGCCTAGGAAACCGCCATCTCCCGGGCCGATGAAGTCTCTTTCCGAGCTGACTCCGTGTCTGTCCGCGCTAACACCGCTGCCTCCGGCTCCGGCTCATCGCAGAGCAGCCGAGGGTTCCAAAACGGAGCAAGGGAAGCCTAGAGCGGCAAGGCTGACAGAGCCGAGGACTCCTACGCCTCTGGGATACGGACCTCTCACTCGTCACCTTCCACGAAAGGCAACCGACGCTTCGGTTAAGTGGTTCGGCTAGCCAACAGACAAGTCCCAGCGCTCGGAATGAGGAAGACACACAGCTTCATTCTCGAATACCCAAATGTTCAGCCTCGACAGCCCAAAGAAACAAACACATATACTTGGGGGTAAACTATGCTACACAGACTTAGACGTCGGCGGAACCCTCGTCGGTTCTCCCGACCTACGACAAATGTCTAAATGCTTGAAGCGGTTACATTTTGCTCCAGCAAAAACCCGGTATATCACCTTACAAACGGGACTTCGGTTCCGCTCCCGTGAGTATGAACAACCTCCACACCGGGGGGCCAGCGGGACAACAAACTCCAAGCAGCTCGCCGGCAGATCCCCACTCAAATCCTCGAGGACCGGCCAGCATCGTCCCCACGAGGACCAAGCGGCAGGAGGCCAGCATCGGGAGCGGCACTAGAGCCAGCTGGGCCATGCGAGCCAGACACGCTGCAGATGATGACGTCTACGGCCGACCCGAACCCCGCGTTGTCGAAGTCCGCCCTCTCCGCGAGGGCGGTGAACAGCAGCCACCGGCGTACGACACAACCGTTGCCCGGTGGAGGACGGATGGCTACGCCCTGGCCGGGCAGCAGCAGTTCGCCTTCCCCCGCATGGCTGGGGGACGTCACCTCTGTAGGACTGGAGGATACCCTTTCTCTCCCCCAAATGTTGGAGGAAGAAGCGGGTCGCCGGCCCACACGGGAGGTGAAACCCGGCTCAGCTCGCTCTCCACCTCAGCCTAGCAGTGACAAGAATCCTTGAAGCGAGCGATGGCTGAAAGGTGCCGATCTCCACAAGGCCGCGCTCCTCCAACGACAGCAAGAGCAAGGCGGCGCTGGAGCACCCCATAAGGGGGCTCAAAAGGCGGAAGGGCGCGATGCATGAGGGGAGAACGAAGGCATGGCCACTGCCCAGGGGATCGATCCCCCTGTTATAGGCAGACCTCCTCACTTGCACCCCTTAGCGTCACGGGCGAAATCCCCACTGACATTCTCTAGGGTTCTCCCCCTACGACCCGGGGGCTAGGACCCACACGTCATACGAGCTGATCCGAAGCACGAAGAAGGCGAACCACCGCACGTGAGGCATGTAACTGTCCCGCGGTTACAAGCGCTCTCCCATCTTCGCAGAAACCGGTGGTCGAAAGGGTGGACTGCCACACGACGGGCATCCAACTGCACCGCAACTGGTGCGCCCCTTCGGCTCCGTCCACATCCGGCGGACCAGCGCAAAGGAAGCGAGCCCACATGTCATGTAACCGGCGCGCTGGTTACGACGTACAAGAAGCTACACCGCCACTCACGCCAATGATGTGCCTCCTCGACTGCGGAACCTGTACCGCGACTCGAGGTAGCCCTACGCATGACCCAACAGTGCCAATTAAAGGCGATGGCCACGGGTCAGTCAGCCGCGGGGGAGGCACGACGGTTGGCATGGTCAAAAGTGGGCCGGCAGTAACTGCAGCGGCAGACGAGCGGAGGCAGCGGTCATGTCGCCTGCAGGCTCGCGTCCCCTCCTAAAGCGACGGGAGAGCCCTCTCCCACGGCGTGAAGACGACGCGCCCGTGCCCCGTTCCTCGAACGGCTCACACGCGCAACGGGTGCCACGCGAATCGCCCGTCCCGTCGCATTAACTCCCCGACGGAGCAGGGCAACACCTCTGGCAGGCGAGGCGGGCGTCGCTTTGCCTTCGTCATAATGACCCGCATCAAAAAAGGTGCGCCACCTTATTTAAATTCATATCCTTCCCCTCCTCCTCTCTCTCTCTTGCCACAGGGACCGGGAAAGGGGACGTTGTGGAAAGGATCCTTCTCAGCGGAGGAAGCGGGCCCCAAGCCCTCCTACTGATCAGGGGTTCGAAGGCTGGCCCCTCGGAAGGGTTTCCACAGCTGCCCCAGAACACTCGGACTTCAAGCCCATTACTGATCAGTGGTTTGAAGGCTGGCCCCTCGGAAGGGTTCAACAGCCGCCCCAGAGCGCCCGGGCTCCGTGCCCACTACTGATCAGGGGTTCGTAGGCTAGCCCCTCAGAAGGGTTCGACAATCGCCCCAGAGCACGCAGAGTGAGGGATGACTCTGGGTACGTTCGATACATAGCCGAGGCTCGGGATACGCTCCCGAGGTACCCTAGGACATTTCTGAGACCGGCGGGAACGATTTGTAATGGAATCCCAATCGGAGGGAGGGCATCGAGCCCTCAGACCCTGTCGAAGGGGTCTGGGTCCGCGAATCACCCGCAGGTACTTTTGGAGCGCGCCTCTGGGCCACCAGACGACCCCTAACGAACGGGGCACGGGCGTCCACTCGGATCACCCGTTAGCAGCTCACTGGAAACACCATGTTCGGCGCCCTCCGAGGGCAACATGGCGCTTTCCCCCCTCCCTCCTTGCGGAAAGGCGACGCAGGGGCGTATAATAAAAGTCGGGAAAGTCCTTGATCGTCCTCTCACTCCGTGCAGAGGCTCGGGGGCTGCTCTCGCACCCGGCTACGGCCAAAACTGTTGACAGCGTCAACAAACCAACTTGATAACTTGGAACCCGACCACAGCACCCAGGCTACGGCCGGGCCGCATGAGGGAACGATTAGACCGGCCGAAGCACCACGAAAAGCATTCAGACCTCAGAGGAGTCAAACAACTCCTCCGAGGCCTCGGGGGCTACACCCGGCGGTGCGCGCTCGCGCGCACCCACCAGAACAAGGAAAAAAACGAGAAAGGCCGGTCCCCCCTCACTGAAAACGCGGCAAAAGCCTCCAAGCGAGTACCATCACTCCCTTCGAGGCTTGGGGGCTACTGTCGGGTACCATAATTAGGGGTACCCCAACGCTCCTAATCATGGCTGGTAAAACACCCTCAGACCAACTGACGGGTGCGGTTCAAGCCAAGACTTCGTCTACCCGAGGGACGCGATCTCACCCGAGCCCCACCTCGAGTTGGAACAGTAGTCTCAGACGAGTTCACGCCTCGCCCGAGGGCCTCCTTAGGCAGCGGGCGCCCCCTCGGATCTCCTGAGGCCCAGCTCGGGAAGGCTTCGTTGTGAAGCAACCTTGGCCATACCGCACTCACCAACCGACCGCTTCGCAGGCGCATTAAATGCAGGGGATGCCTGACGCCGTATCCTGACTCACGCGCCTCAGACGGGCAGGCCGAAGTGACCGCAGTCACTTCGCCCCTCTTCTTTACTGTCCGATATGACAGGAAAACAGCGCCGCTCGCTTCCGCTCCGACTGCCGTGTCAGCCACCCCGGCAACGACTGACAACAAGTCACGATCAATCACCGAGTTCAGCCTCGGGCCACAACAGGAAGCTCCACCTCACCCGACCTCATGCTCCAGCCTCAGGAGGAGGTTTCCGCCTCGCCCGACCTCATGCTCCGGCTTCGGCAGGAGGTCGCCGCCTCGCCTGATCCCCGGACTCGGCCTCGACCCCGGTCTCGGGAGGAATCACGTCCTCGCCCGACCCCGGCCTCGGCCTCAAGAGAAGTCTCCACCCTCGACCGACCTTGGGCTCGGACTGACCGCGCTAATAGGGGATGCATCATTTCCCTATTTCTAGCCTGCTCTGGCTAGAAGGAACAAGACCGGCGTCCCATCTGGCTTACCCTGGCGACGGGTAATGATGGTGCCCCACGTGCACCATGACGCCGGTGGCTCTCAGCCCCTTACGACAGCAAGGAGACGTCAGCAGGATCCTCGCCGCGCTGCCAGCTGTGCTCCTACAGGACTCAGGCGCTCCTCCGACGGCCACGCCATCACATGCACAGGGCCCAAGCTCTCCCCCAACGGCCACGTTGGCATGTACATAGGGCTTAGGCACTCCACTGCCGGACACGTTAGCGCATAGCTACGCCCCCCGTTGTACGTCTGGACTCTCTCCTTGCCTCTATAAAAGGGAGGTCCAGGGCCACCCTGAGGGGGGTTCACGCGAGGGAAGCGGCGGGCGGACTCTGCGTCTCTCCCTCCCTCACGCGACGCGCTTGTAACCCCTACTGCGAGCGGCACCCCTGGTGCAGGATAATACAAGGCTCGGCCCACCTCTTGTGTTCCATCCCGCGCCAACCTATCTGGGCAGGGACACGCAGCGACAATTTACTCGTCGGTCCAAGGACCCCCCGAGGTCGAAACGCCGACACCACTGGGGTATATTCTTATACATCGTTGTTATTATACTACTCCTATTATATATACCGTGTATGATGAGCTTTACGTGTTCATGCCTATTCCGGGTGATAATCCGTCGCTAGTGTTAGTTGGTAACAGTAAATTGTATGTAGCGGCCAGTTGGGGCAAGCGAGGCTGTTAGTAAAAAAACTCACTCATACGGAGGGGCGCTATAGCTCATGCAAGAATAACCGCTCAAAATCATACTTTAGACATGTTGCTTTGCTGTGGGATAAATAAAACAATAATTTTACCCCTTTATCTGAAATTTGGAGTGATACCCATACTAGCTAATCAACTAAGCTAGAGACTTTCTTGTGAGGCTACTAACCAAATAAGTGAACATGCATGACATTATTATGTTAGCATTTAAAATAGTTAGTGAGTTAGTCATACAGTTCGGACTAATTATATGACTCCTCTGCGCTCGCGGAGAACCCAGAGGGGGCCTTGCTAGTGTCGTGGTATACGTCGCGGCGTCCGCCCCTAACGCGCGAAGCGTTAATGGTGTCATCAGCTCGTGTTCGAGTCCTAGGAGAGTCTGACTCATGGTTTACCACGAAGAGATGCAGCAAGCCATTGGTCCCGGTCGAACGGGGTCAACAACTATATGAGTTGGTGACTGGGTGTTTGAGGATGGACCCGCGCTTGGATCCTATTAAAGGAGCCAGTGCCTCACACGGATTACCCACCTGTAACTCACCGAGCGTCACTGCTAGCCCATCGAGGAAAGCGTGGTACGGCTCACCTCCCCTCATACCTGCGAAGGGAATGTGTGGGGAGAGTAAGACTAAACTTCGAGCAGTGGCTCGGGGGCTTTGCTCCCTAGATGGTCCTCTACATCGAGTAATACCTCGGGGGCTTTGCTCCGCACGGGTATGGTGGACGGACAAAAGTTCCACGAATAGCACCCTTGACTCATAGAGATCTTAGAAAGGCAGTGTCAGGGGGCCCGGAACCCATACGTGTCATAGCCTAATTGTGCGCAAAGTTCTAAACAAGAGTGAATCGTAGGATTACAAATGCACAGTTATTCTATTCATGCCAACCTCAAGCGTAATGTTCGCAACAACATTGAAATCGCCCGTGGATGGGCCCCGGAGCTGCTGCACCCGAACTCTCCAGATAGACAGATGACGTTCCGGGAAATGCCACCAATGTGAAGTTGTGAAGCAACTAAAGCTGTTACTGCACCCCGGTGAGGACTCAAGGATCCATGGTCTTATGCACGGAGGCCAAGACATCAAGAATGTGCAAACTATAATCCTCGGACAGATTCCATAGTCGAACTCGCACGACAAAAGGCTCGAGAGGTAGATTCCAACACGAACGGACATCACCTGCCAAAGAGCGAAAAAAGGTAAGCCAAATTTCCTTTTATTTCGAAAAAATCATAGCAGGGTGCGTTCACAGTGCTGGATCAGGAGTGTCACGAATGACTTCATCCATGAACATGTGAACGACATGGCTCATTGCATCATCGTAACGCTCTAGCATCTCCATCAGGCCTTCGTCCGATAAGGCCAAGGGAGGACCGATGACCTCCTAAAGATCACAACTTGTCATGAATTCCCCGACGAGCAGCGTCGCGGCGACACCTCGGCGAGCACCAAGACCAACGACGCTCCAAACACGGTGTTTTGTCGCGTGGCCCAACGAAATCTAGAACCCGACCTAGATGGCGTCGCAACTCCCAGAGCTCGGCCTTCAAGGGTAGTAGAATAAAGAACATCAGGGCGGGGACGACACCAAGGGTTCATGGAAGCAAGAGGAAGGCATATTACTCGACGCAAGACCATCGGACCTGACAAGACAAGACCGAAGCAGCTCCACCTCGGCCTCGGTAGCTCTCAGTGTTGCACGAAGGACTCTACTGCTATCTTGATAGCTAGGCTGAGGAGGGAGGGGGCACTGCTCCGGCCATGGCGAGCCAACGAACGACCCCTCAATGGACCTCATCCGAAGATGGGATTCGGAGACAAAAACTGGCATGGGAAGTGTCATGGTTTCTGGAACCGGGGGACGATAAGATTTGTGTTTGACTGGGGTGTTAACGCGCACTCACTAAATGGTGAGCTACCGAGGGCCCGAAGGTGGATCTAAGGCGAGTTGGTTACACTGGTTCAAGCTAGAGCCCTAGTCCGATGTAGTGCTGATACTAGTAATGCTCGGGACGTGTTACAACGTGCATGTGTGAAGCTATGGAACATGGGATGTTTTGGATGGGGGTTGTCTTGCCCTTTTATAGCTCAAGAGTAGATGAAGTGTCCCAATCCTTTGGGACTCAAATGTGATACAATTACTAGTCCTAGAAGGCTAGTAAACACATTCATTTCTTTAAATAGTATAGAGTCTCGAATAATAGTTATTACAATACCAAAATGCAAGCTCTAGCGAGCCTGGAAACATAGCACAGTGGAAGATCATCTAGCCCAAGCCACAGACAGACTGGGCGTAGACACAACCCCCCTTCTAGTAGAACATAGCAGAAAAGAAGTCTTCAGTAGCTAAAAACATAAATAAATCTGGGTAAATACACTAGGTATTCTGCAAGCCCATCCCGCTCGTAAAGAGAGAGGGACCTATATGGTACATGCTTGGTATGGTGGAGTTGAAGTCACTCATTTCTTTTTCAGAGAAAGGCGATACTCGATGTTTTACCCAAAAGAGAGGAGTAGCATATTTTCACACTCAACCACCACTGAGCTTCCCGCTCCTGTGGCATTGCTTTTATTTCCAAAAACACCCACACACTTTCCCTTTTTACGAAGACCAAAAACACTAATTGCCATACCACACCAGACTCGTCCATACCAGTGGACATGAACTATTTGAATAGGTTTCAAACTCTGCGCACAGGTGTACACTTTACCCCACTAGTTCGGCTCTGCGATCTCATGGCCAATGAGACCCGAATCCGAAGCTCTTTCCTTCCTTGCACGTCCTTACCTTAACGATTATACCGGGAGGAACAAGGCCGCCACCATGCCCAAACTAGACAAAACATTCCCCTTCCTTATCCTCCCGGTGCTCCCTAGCTGTCATAACCCTGGGGTTCAGACTGTGCAAGTTTAGATTGAGTGACTGCCCATACAGTCTCGAGTGGTTGTACTTGTTATGAGTATAGGTAGTGAAGGATGACAAACCGGTCCTTATATGAGGGGACAATCCTTTGTTCTCTGTCACACCCGGTTTTGGAAGGCAAACCGAATGCGAACTATGTACGTGCCAGGATCAGAACTCACGTACACAGCGATTACATAAATGAACATCGATGCACATTGCTCGAATAATAACTTAAAAGAGTATTAACTTATTACATCACAGAGTCATAGACATCCACATAGTCATCGTCTTAACAGGTGAATCAAAGTGCTAGCGAAACGCAGTAAAGATAAGGCCTTCACAGGCAGCTGACTGGGGGTTGCCGCCAACCCACACCTAGAATTCGTCGTAGTCTTGGAACCCCTGGAAGTCTCCTTCCACGGCTTCGCCTTCTCCTGAGCAGTGGTTACAATGCGGACAACCTGGTGTTTTGTGGTAAAGCAAGGATGAGTACACATCAACGTACTCAGCAAATGTCCCGTTTGGCTGAAGTGGACTAGCTTTATGTGGGGTTAGGCTCAAGCAGTTGCTTTTAGGTGGTCAGGTATTTATCATTAGTAGAAGCCAGATTTTAGCATTAACCAACCCATGAACCATTTCCTCATCGAGGAACAACATCATCATATTCGAACCAAAACCATAACATAATCCTTGTATCTCGAACCATCTGTATCTCTAATCAAAGAGGATCCCAAGGCTGCTCTTAACCGTGAGCACGGCTGATATATCAGTTTCACTACCCTCTGCAGAGGTCGCACACTTTACCCATGAGTCATGATTCCCTTTCTGCCCGGGGAGAGCTAATCCCCATTGACCACTACCTAGGTGGTCCGGCAGGGTATCACTACGTAGCTGTTACAAAGATTCCCTAGAGATCGTAGCTGCCCGTTAGGTTTCTCCAGTTTGATAAACACAGTACTCCTCCCCGCAGGAGAGTGACTAACAAAAGCAAAACGAAAGAACCTCGGCACTCAGCCTCGGCAGAGCAAGCACTGTGCCTGGACCCCATTGACGGCACGACGGCGAAGCAACTACACCTCTAGTTCCTCTAATTAATTAGCTAAGGGCACCCCATTTCACCCTCATGGTTGCACTGTTATCCCGGGTGGTCTCTCAACGAACAGGTCCTTACGGAGAGGTACTCAGGAAACAGCCTGAGCCCCCTAGAGTATCACAAGATCATCAACATCATCAGGATAACAGTATCATAAATATTCACATCATGTTCATTGATTAAGTTAAGGCAATAGCAGAATGCTAACCATAAAAGCCCATAAGGTCATCAAGGATAAAGTAAAGTGTAAAGCTAGTCAATCCTTAGGTTTCAAGTAAGTAATGCGGGGTAGTAAGTTATAAATGAATAGGACATAATGGGTCAGAGGACACTTGCCTTCACCAAACTGTTGATCAGGAACTTCCTCTGCAACTTCCTCGGAAAACACAGACTGCTCGTTGTCTACGTAAAGTAATCATTCACACTATGCACTTGGGAAATAACAAACAAAAAACAATATACCAAACATATGCAGCAGAGAGATCACAAGTTCATAATAGAAAAGGATTGGTACTCTAGTATTCCCTAGGTCTAGGGTGGAGGACTATACCAAGTGATTCACTATCCACTAATCAGTTCTAAGTCAGTGGTGGGGGTTAAATCATTACATAGTGTTAAGTCCATAAACTTAAGTGCTCCAACTTTTATTAAAGTCTACTATCTTTTATTTATCTCAAATAGGGTTCCCATAACATTAATTTTACCCTAATGATCAACTATTAATTGGGACATAGAAACAGCAGGGAAACATTGCTTAAACAGATAGATAATAATATTATGAACATTTTGCAATTTGAAGCACCTAATTTGGAGTTCATATGACAAAGTTATGAATTTTACAAGATTAGGGATTAAAAATAGGCCTTAAATACTTATTTTGGATTAAATAAAAGGTCCGAGGACCTAACTGCGAAGATCCAGGGACGGCGGGTCAATTTACAGAAAACCGGGGGTCTCTTTAAGAATTTGCGCGGGCGAAGGGGTATCGGGCTTCTACGGCCGTTGGATCTCAGATCGACGCGCAGGATTAGATCCGCGGGCGGGCGCGCGAGCGCGCGGCGGCGTGAGCGACTGACAGGCGGGGCCGGGCGGGCAGCGCGGGCGCGGGCGGCTGACAGGCGGGGCCGGGCGGGCAGCGCGGGCGCGGGCGACTGACAGGCGGGGCCGGGCGGGCAGCGCGGGCGCGGGCGACTGACAGGCGGGGCCGGGCGGGCAGCGCGGGCGCGGGCGGCTGACAGGCGGGGCCCGATTGACAGGAAGGCGAGGGGGGGGGGGAAACGGCCCTGGGCCGTCGGATCTCAGGCGGACGACTGAGGTTGGGTTCAGGCTATTTGAAACAGGGCCGTCCGATCTAAGATGGACGGCGGAGATCTGGCGGCTGGCTTCTATCTTCTCCTCTGGCCAGCAGAGGCGACGGCGCCCGTCCCGTGGCGGAGAACTCGCCGGAGACGAGGGGCGCAGGGGCTCTGTGGGTCCCAGGGGCGACCTGGGCGGCTGGGGAGGTTGGGGAGGGCGCGGGGAACCTTTTGGTCGGGGCTAGGTCGGGGCAGGGGCACCGGAGGGGGCAGTCCACGGCGAAGCGGCTCGGCGGCGGCGCTATGGGACTCCGGCGAGCAATTAAACGCGATAGAGTGCAATAGAGGGGAAGGGAGGGGGCATGGGAGGTTCCTTACCTCAAGGCGAACTCCGGGGACTCCTTGGTGGCGACAATGGCGCGACGACGGCCCGGGTCGGCGGTGGCGGACCTCCGCGGCTGCACGGTGGACGGCGGGTGAGCGCGGGCAGAGGGAAATAGGGAGGGGAAGGGGAAATTGGAGCGCGTCCCGGGTTGCGGACGTCGGGGCGGAGCTCACCGTGGCAGAGGGCACGGCGGGGCTCCAACGGCGACGGAGGAACGAGCTCGGGCGGCGGTGGTTTAATGGCGGCGGTGCTTTGGCGTGCGCGCAGCGAGGGGGAGGTGAGAGAGAGGCCTGTTGGTGCGCAAATGAGGGAGGGGGAGAGGGCGAGTGGGGCTCTGGGCTCTAGTGGCCGAGGCGAGGTGGTGGCGAGCTCCACGCGCGACGTGAGCGCGGAGTCCGCGGCATGCGCGGCGGCGATTACGCGGGAACGACGGGGCTGACAGCCCGGGCCCGCGAGCAGAGAGAGAGAGGAAAGCGGGCGCGGGCGCGGAGAACGGTTGCGCTGACGAGCGGGCCCGCCAGGGCAGAGAGAGCGGGGGAAGCGGGCGCGCGCGGGATGGGGAAAGCGGCTGCGCTGACGGGTGGGCCCGCCAGGGCAGAGAGAGGAGGGGGGGAGAAGGCGCGCGCGGGGGATGGGCCGATTGGGCCGAAAGGCCGAGGGGGGCGGGGGTATGGGCCTTTTTCCCTTTTTCTTTTATTCCAGCAATTGTTTTCCCTTTTCTTTTTATTTTCTCTATTTGATTCAAATTCAAATAAGCCACAAATTCAAATTAGGCTTTCCAAGAATTATGCACCAAACAAAAGTGAAATCTAGGGTTCAACATGATGCAACAATTCATACTCCCTTGGAGTTTGAGCTAATAGACTATAGTTACAAATAAAATAACCACTTTTCTCCTATAGAAATGAGAAAGAGAAGATTGGGGAAGGATGAGAAAAGGGAAGTAACACCTGAATTTGTGAATATGAGCAAAGAAATTTTATACCCCCAAATTCAGGGTGTTACAAACCTATCCCCCTTAAAAGAATCTCGCCCCGAGATTCAGGGTTGGTCAGCAAAGAGTTCAGGGTATTTGGCCTTCAGATCATCTTCTCGTTCCCAGGTTGCTTCTTCCTCCGAGTGGTGACCCCATCTGACTTTGCACATTCTGATGGTATTCCTCCGGGTGACTCCGTCTGCAAACTCCAGAATCTGCGTTGGCTTCTCTATGTATGTCAGATCCTCCTGGACCTCCAAACCCTCCACTGGCAACTGTTCTTCTGGTACTCGCAGACACTTCTTCAATTGCGACACGTGGAACACATTGTGCACTGCCGACAAACTTTCTGGTAGGTTGAGTTGGTAGGCCACTTCTCCACGCTTTGCTTGAATCTGATATGGTCCAACGTACCGGGGTGCTAACTTGCCTTTAACTCCGAACCTTCTGACTCCCCTGATAGGTGACACCTTCAGATAGACGAAATCCCCCATTTCGAAACTCAGTTCTCTTCTCCTTCGGTCCGCATAGCTTCGCTGTCTTGACTGGGCTATCTTCAGATTCTCCCGAACCATTTTGATATTCTCTTCGGCTTCAAGCAAAATGTCGGGGCCAAACACCTGTCTCTCTCCAGGCTGGTCCCAATGCAGCGGAGTCCTACAACTCCGCCCATAGAGTGCCTGAAACGGTGACATCTTCAAGCTAGCCTGATAGCTATTGTTATAGGAGAATTCTGCATAAGGTAACCTTTTGTCCCATCCTGACTTGTCTTGCAACGCGCAGGCTCTCAGCATATCTTCTAGGATCTGATTAGTTCTTTCAGTCTGACCGTCTGTCTGCGGATGATAAGCCGAGCTGAAGTTCAAATGGGTGCCCAAAGCTTCTTGTAGCTGCTGCCAAAAATGAGAGGTGAACTGCGTTCCTCGATCTGACACTATCTTCTTCGGCACACCATGAAGGCAGACTATCCGTGACATGTATAACTCAGCTAACGTTGCTCCGGTGTATGTGGTCTTCACAGGTATGAAATGGGCCACCTTTGTTAAGCGGTCCACAACCACCCAGATGGAATCATAGCCGGCCCGGGTACGAGGTAGGCCAACTATAAAATCTATCCCGATCTCATCCCACTTCCACTGAGGAATCCGCAATGGCTGCAACAATCCGGCGGGCCTTTGATGCTCTGCTTTGGTTCTTTGACAGCTATCACAGATGGCGACATATTCTGCGATTTCTCTTTTCATGCCATACCACCAAAACCTCCTTTTTAAATCCTGGTACATCTTTTCACTTCCCGGGTGTATGGAGTAGGCTGTCTCATGAGCTTCCTTTAGGATCAGCTCCCGAATAGGTTTGAGGTCGGGGACACACAATCGGTCCCTGAACCATATTACTCCCTCTTCATCCTCTCGAAAGTCTTTGCCTCTTCCTTCTAAGATCAGCTGCCGGATCTTGTTGATGTTTTCATCATCCTTCTGCCCTTCTTTGATCTCCCGCTCTAGGGTGGGCTCTAATTCCACTGTTACTCCTTGCGTACTGTTCAAAAAACCGAGACTCAGTCTGTCGAACTCCTTGGCTAACTCATATGGCATTGGGTACGTGGCCAACATATTGACTTGACTCTTCCTGCTCAGAGCATCTGCAACAACATTGGCTTTGCCTGGATGGTAATGTATCTCCAACTCATAGTCCTTGATCAATTCCAACCATCTTCGCTGTCTCATGTTTAACTCTGACTGGGTGAATATGTACTTCAGACTTTTATGATCTGTGTAAATGTCGCACTTCTACCCATACAGGTAATGTCTCCATGTTTTTAGAGCATGAACCACTGCTGCCAACTCCAGGTCATGTGTGGGATAATTTTTCTCATGGATCTTCAACTGTCGAGATGAGTATGCTACAACTCTTCCTTCTTGCATTAGCACGCATCCCAATCCGGTGTAAGAAGCATCGCAATACACTGAGAATGGCTTGTGAACATCAGGCAGGACTAACACCGGAGCTGTAGTCAATCTATTTTTCAGTTCTTCAAATGCTTCCTGACACTTTTGGGTCCACTTAAACTCAACTTTCTTCGCTAGTAACACTGTCATTGGTCTAGCAATCTTTGAGAAGCCTTCGATGAAACGCCTGTAATACCTAGCCATTCCAATGAAGCTCTTGATCCCACGAACATCCTTTGGTGCTTTCCAGTTTAGGATATCTGCTACTTTCTTTGGATCCACTGCCAACCCATCCTGGTTTATGATGTGACCCAGAAATAAGACTTCATGAATCCAGAACTCGCATTTGCCCAGCTTGGCATACAACTGATGCTCTTGAAGTCTTTGCAATACCATCTTCAAATGCTCTACATGATCTTCCTCACTTCGAGAGTATATAAGAATATCATCGATAAACACTACCACAAACTTGTCCAGATAATCCATGAACACACTGTTCATCAGATACATAAAGAAGGCTGGCGCATTTGTCAAACCAAAGGACATAACTGTGAATTCATATAACCCGTACTTGGTGATGAATGCCGTCTTCGGTATGTCCGAGGGTCGGATTCTGAGTTGATGGTAACCTGACCTCAGATCTATCTTCGAGAATACGCTGGCACCTCTGAGCTGGTCGAACAAATCTTCTATCCTTGGCAGGGGGTACTTGTTCTTGACAGTGACTTCATTCAAGGCTCTGTAGTCTATGCACATCCTTTTGGTACCATCTTTCTTCTCTACAAACAACACCGGAGCGGCCCAAGGCGAGGTACTTGGTCTGATGTAACCCTTCTCTAACATCTCATCTATCTGCTTCTTGAGTTCCACCAATTCTGGTCCAGACACTCGGTAGGCTCTTTTGGAAATGGGGGCGGTACCAGGGATAAGCTCTATGGCAAATTCAACTTTTCTCTCGGGTGGCATGCCCGTTAGCTCCTCGGGAAATACGTCCAGAAAGTCCAACACAACCTTGATAGCCTCGAGCGGGTTGGGCTCCTTACTATCAACTGAAATCTGGTGACAGACACCCTCCGCTGATTTAGGCATCCTTAGCTCGGCCACTACCTCTTCTCCTGACGGGGACTTCAATGTTACGGTCCTCTTGTCACAGCTAACATTCGCTTCATACTTCATTAACCAATTCATCCCTAGAATGACATCTATCCCAGGGGTGTCTATTACTATTAAGTCACTGGGGAATCCTATCCCCCTTATATTTGAGCATATTTTATCTGTTTGCACCTTGCCACCAACCGAATTAATCCTCATGGGCGGCATCATTGCCTCTACTGAGATGTTATGCAATTCTACCCAGGTTGCAGTGACAAATGAATGAGTTGCACCAGTATCAAATAGCACTTTCGTGGGATGAGATTCGACTGAGAACATACCTACTGCCACATCTGGTGCATCCTGGATCGCTTTGGCCTCCAAGTGGTTCACCTTTCCACGGTTGTACGCTTGGTTACGATTGCCTGCTGCCGGCTGCAGCACACCTTGCCTTGTTGGAGCATTGGGGTTGGTCTGCTGCTGTGCCATCTTCTTCGGGCATTGCATCGCCCAGTGGCCTTGTTCTCCACAGTGGAAACATCCTCTGCCTCCTCCTTGTGCTGGGGCTGCTTGGTTGCTCTGGTTTGCTGCTGGGGCAGGAAGGCGAAGTGCCTGGTTGTTCTGCTTCTGATACTGATTACCTCCCTGCTGGCTGTTCTGACGATACTGCTGCTGCTGTGGGTACTGTCTCTGAAACTACTGCTGATGCGGACGCTGATTCTGATTCTGATATCCTTGTGGGTGACCAGGCCTGCCTTGCTGAGATGAACTGCCTGAGAAACGTGGACGGCTGATGCCTCCGGTCTGGGGTCCACTCATCTTGCGCTTCCGATCTTCCATATCCTTACGCTTCTTCTCAGTCATAACTGCCCTATCGATCAGGTGCTGGAAGGTGGGGAAGGTGTGATTCATCAGCTGGTAATGCAGGGGATCCATCAAACCCCTCATGAACCTGTACTGCCTTTTAGCATCAGTGTTGACATCCTCAGGTGCATAACGAGATAGCTGCAGAAACTTGTCTCTGTATTCACTAACAGACAGGGGTCCCTGCTTCAGAGCCAGAAACTCCTCCTTCTTCACGATCATCAGTCCCTCTGGCACATGGTACCTGCGGAAACTCTCGCTGAATTCTTCCCAGGTGATGGCTTCGGGGTCAGCATGTGTGGCGAGGTAGGACTCCCACCAGGACTGGGCTGCTCCCCTTAGCTGACGGGGACCATACAGAACCTTCTCCCTGTCGTCACATTGGGCGGTGCGCAGTTCTCTTTCCACTGCGCGCAGCCAGTCTTCTGCATCCATGGGGTCGGCAGAATGGGCGAAGGTAGGAGGGTGCCCTCTCATGAACTCACCACGCTTATCCCGTGGCATCTGGGGCATCTGCACTTGCAACTGGGGTTGGGGTTGCTGTTGAGCCTGCTGCATGGCTGCCAGAGTCTGCCCAATGGCCTGCACTACCTGAGTCTGCATCAAGAACATCTGCTCCACTGACATCGGGGGTGGCGGGGGAGGCTGCCTCTGTTGTTCCTCCTGCTGGTCCTGCTGCTCTTGCTGAGCACGCCTGTTGCATCGGCGCCTGTTATCAGACATCTGTGGAAGACATTCATACATCAGCGTTGATCTTACAACCCTCCAGCATAAGAAAAGAGAATACAGAATTCTTCATGGCACTGAGTGAACAAAGAGCTTCACTGATCCTCATTATGATTCAACACAGCTTCTCAGATAGAAAGGAAAGTAGAAGTAAATGGCTTCCCAACTAAATAACTGACTTTACTAACATTATAGCTAGGCCAAACTGCAGGGGAAACCCACAGGTTGGCAACAGTCATTACAAAGATTCAAATCCAGCACAAGTTCATCATAACAAGCATGCAAGCAACTGATAAGCAAACTAAGCTAATTGGAAGCAACTGATAAGCAAACTAAACTAACTATTTTAAGACTGAGACATCTGACTTAAGAATTATTACTAACTTCGACGCTAACGATCTAAGGATCCAGATCTATCCTGGTCTTACAGGCAGGGGAACCATAAGTGTGGTGACCACGTGGCGGCGAGCGGTATGGGTGCTGAGTCCCAACAGGAGCGGGAGAACCACCCTCCTGGTGATGGCGCTCTGCCAGCTCAGCACGCAACTCCGCAATCTCCGTTCGAGCCCTGCTCAGCTCGTCCAGAGAGTGATCCAGCTCAGTGTTAAGCACTGCGACTAGGTTGACTGTGCTGCTCAACCTAGGGTTAGCCTCACCAACAGGGGAGACAACCACACTCTTTGTGCTGCCAGTAGGGCGGCGGGGGTAGTACCGAAGGTTAAGACCGTCGGCCACGCCACCGAACAAAGAACAGTATTGGGAGAGTGCACGTCGTGCTGCATCCTGCATAGCCGCCTCTGCAGTGTCCCTCTCGGAGATGGAATAGTGCTCCGAAACGGCCTCCGCACCCCGGAGGTCATCCTCCGGACGGCGAACTAGGCAGGTAGCCTCCCAGCGGTCCGGGTACCTCCCGCGACTGTGCTGGTAGACCACACAACGATACTCGATCGACCAGGTGTGCCGGTCGAAAGCCTGGCACAGCAAGGTGTCGAGTGTGTCGTGGAAGTGACAACCGCGAGCGGCGTCACGGGTGATGGGTCGGGCGACCCATCCTTCCGCCTCCTGCGGCTCAGAAGACTCCGTGCTGTGGTCTGAGTCGTCGTCGGGGTCTCCTCCAGGACTTCCTCCGGTAGCTCCTCCAACAGCCGGGGCGTCCCGCGGTGGTGCAGGGGGCGCCTCCAGCTGGGCAACAGAGGAACGGGGCCTCACGGACTCCACCTCTTGCTGGGGTGGGGAGGAAGAGCCCTGCTGCTCTCTGTGCTGGCGCCGGCGTTCCTGCTCCTCACGCAGGCGGTGGTGCAGTCTCTCCAGGTGACTCGACTGACCGGACACGGTGCGGTGCAGAGGACGCTCCGCAAGTCGAGACGGCAGGAAAGGAATCACCGACTTACGTGCAGTGTGTCTAAGACGAGCCATCTACAAAAGACACCGTAAGCATAAGAGTAAGAGCAGAACTAATATGACAAGTGAATAAACCATAGACAGAATAAGATAAAAATTTTAACAAGGTATAATATAGTATATATATATGTAGTAAAACATAGGGTTGGTCGAGGTGACCGACTTTTGAAATAACATCAGAGGTCAAGGTGAGAGGGAAGGTCAATAGTCCTTAGTACGACCAGTGCTACTCTAGGTCAGCGGTCCTACAGTCAGCACGGCTTTGATACCACTTATGTCACACTCGGTTTTGGAAGGCAAACCGAATGCGAACTATGTACGTGCCAGGATCAGAACTCACGTACACAGCGATTACATAAATGGACATCGATGCACATTGCTCGAATAATAACTTAAAGGAGTATTAACTTATTACATCACAGAGTCATAGACATCCACATAGTCATCGTCTTAACAGGTGAATCAAAGTGCTAGCGAAACGCAGTAAAGATAAGGCCTTCACAGGCAGCTGACTGGGGGTTGCCGCCAACCCACACCTAGAATTCGTCGTAGTCTTGGAACCCCTGGAAGTCTCCTTCCACGGCTTCGCCTTCTCCTGAGCAGTGGTTACAATGCGGACAACCTGGTGTTTTGTGGTAAAGCAAGGATGAGTACACATCAACGTACTCAGCAAATGTCCCGTTTGGCTGAAGTGGACTAGCTTTATGTGGGGTTAGGCTCAAGCAGTTGCTTTTAGGTGGTCAGGTATTTATCATTAGTAGAAGCCAGATTTTAGCATTAACCAACCCATGAACCATTTCCTCATCGAGGAACAACATCATCATATTCGAACCAAAACCATAACATAATCCTTGTATCTCGAACCATCTGTATCTCTAATCAAAGAGGATCCCAAGGCTGCTCTTAACCGTGAGCACGACTGATATATCAGTTTCACTACCCTCTGCAGAGGTCGCACACTTTACCCATGAGTCATGATTCCCTTTCTGCCCGGGGAGAGCTAATCCCCATTGACCACTACCTAGGTGGTCCGGCAGGGTATCACTACGTAGCTGTTACAAAGATTCCCTAGAGATCGTAGCTGCCCGTTAGGTTTCTCCAGTTTGATAAACACAGTACTCCTCCCCGCAGGAGAGTGACTAACAAAAGCAAAACGAAAGAACCTCGGCACTCAGCCTCGGCAGAGCAAGCACTGTGCCTGGACCCCATTGACGGCACGACGGCGAAGCAACTACACCTCTAGTTCCTCTAATTAATTAGCTAAGGGCACCCCATTTCACCCTCATGGTTGCACTGTTATCCCGGGTGGTCTCTCAACGAACAGGTCCTTACGGAGAGGTACTCAGGAAACAGCCTGAGCCCCCTAGAGTATCACAAGATCATCAACATCATCAGGATAACAGTATCATAAATATTCACATCATGTTCATTGATTAAGTTAAGGCAATAGCAGAATGCTAACCATAAAAGCCCATAAGGTCATCAAGGATAAAGTAAAGTGTAAAGCTAGTCAATCCTTAGGTTTCAAGTAAGTAATGCGGGGTAGTAAGTTATAAATGAATAGGACATAATGGGTCAGAGGACACTTGCCTTCACCAAACTGTTGATCAGGAACTTCCTCTGCAACTTCCTCGGAAAACACAGACTGCTCGTTGTCTACGTAAAGTAATCATTCACACTATGCACTTGGGAAATAACAAACAAAAAACAATATACCAAACATATGCAGCAGAGAGATCACAAGTTCATAATAGAAAAGGATTGGTACTCTAGTATTCCCTAGGTCTAGGGTGGAGGACTATACCAAGTGATTCACTATCCACTAATCAGTTCTAAGTCAGTGGTGGGGGTTAAATCATTACATAGTGTTAAGTCCATAAACTTAAGTGCTCCAACTTTTATTAAAGTCTACTATCTTTTATTTATCTCAAATAGGGTTCCCATAACATTAATTTTACCCTAATGATCAACTATTAATTGGGACATAGAAACAGCAGGGAAACATTGCTTAAACAGATAGATAATAATATTATGAACATTTTGCAATTTGAAGCACCTAATTTGGAGTTCATATGACAAAGTTATGAATTTTACAAGATTAGGGATTAAAAATAGGCCTTAAATACTTATTTTGGATTAAATAAAAGGTCCGAGGACCTAACTGCGAAGATCCAGGGACGGCGGGTCAATTTACAGAAAACCGGGGGTCTCTTTAAGAATTTGCGCGGGCGAAGGGGTATCGGGCTTCTACGGCCGTTGGATCTCAGATCGATGCGCAGGATTAGATCCGCGGGCGGGCGCGCGAGCGCGCGGCGGCGTGAGCGGCTGACAGGCGGGGCCGGGCGGGCAGCGCGGGCGCGGGCGGCTGTCAGGCGGGGCCGGGCGGGCAGCGCGGGCGCGGGCGACTGACAGGCGGGGCCGAGCGGGCAGCGCGGGCACGGGCGGCTGACAGGCGGGGCCCGATTGACAGGAAGGCGGGGGGGGGGGGGAAACGGCCCTGGGCCGTCGGATCTCAGGCGGACGGCTGAGGTTGGGTTCGGGCTATTTGAAACAGGGCCGTCCGATCTAAGATGGATGGCGGAGATCTGGCGGCTGGCTTCTATCTTCTCCTCCGGCCAGCAAAGGCGACGGCGCCCGTCCCGCGGCGGAGAACTCGCCGGAGACGAGGGGCGCAGGGGCTCTGCGGGTCCCAGGGGCGACCTGGGCGGCCGGGGAGGTTGGGGAGGGCGCGGGGAACCTTTTGGTCGGGGCTAGGTCGGGGCTAGGTCGGGGCAGGGGCACCGGAGGGGGCGGTCCACGGCGAAG
The DNA here is from genome assembly GCA_029449295.1 of Zea luxurians. Taxonomy (NCBI): domain Eukaryota; kingdom Viridiplantae; phylum Streptophyta; class Magnoliopsida; order Poales; family Poaceae; genus Zea; species Zea luxurians. The sequence continues at coordinate 28,505,832 of JAOPSE010000031.1, forward strand.
CGGCTCGGCGGCGGCGCTATGGGACTCCGGCGAGCAATTAATCGCGATAGAGTGCAATAGAGGGGAAGGGAGGGGGCATGGGAGGTTCCTTACCTCAAGGCAAACTTCGGGGACTCCTTGGTGGCGACAATGGCGCGACGACGGCCCGGGTCGGCGGTGGCGGACCTCCGCGGCTGCACGGTGGACGGCGGGTGAGCGCGGGCAGAGGGAAATAGGGAGGGGAAGGGGAAATTGGAGCGCGTCCTGGGTTGCGGACGTCGGGGCGGAGCTCAACGTGGCAGAGGGCACGGCGGGGCTCCAACGGCGACGGAGGAACGAGCTCGGGCGGCGGTGGTTTAATGGCGGCGGTGCTTTGGCGTGCGCGCAGCGAGGGGGAGGTGAGAGAGAGGTCTGTTGGTGCGCAAATGAGGGAGGGGGAGAGGGCGAGTGGGGCTCTGGGCTCTAGTGGCCGAGGCGAGGTGGTGGCGAGCTCCACGCGCGACGTGAGCGCGGAGTCCGCGGCACGCGCGGTGGCGGTTACGCGGGGACGACGGGGCTGACAGCCCGGGCCCGCGAGCAGAGAGAGAGAGGAAAGCGGGCACGAGCGCGGAGAATGGTTGCGCTGACGGGCGGGCCCGCTAGGGCAGAGAGAGCGGGGGAAGCGGGCGCGCGCGGGATGGGGAAAGCGGCTGCGCTGACGGGTGGGCCCGCCAAGGCAGAGAGAGGAGGGGGGAGAAGGCGCGCGCGCGGGATGGGCCGATTGGGCCGAAAGGCCGAGGGGGGCGGGGGTATGGGCCTTTTTCCCTTTTTCTTTTATTCCAGCAATTGTTTTCCCTTTTCTTTTTATTTTCTCTATTTGATTCAAATTCAAATAAGCCACAAATTCAAATTAGGCTTTCCAAGAATTATGCACCAAACAAAAGTGAAATCTAGGGTTCAACATGATGCAACAATTCATACTCCCTTGGAGTTTGAGCTAATAGACTATAGTTACAAATAAAATAACCACTTTTCTCCTATAGAAATGAGAAAGAGAAGATTGGGGAAGGATGAGAAAAGGGAAGTAACACCTGAATTTGTGAATATGAGCAAAGAAATTTTATACCCCCAAATTCAGGGTGTTACATTCTCACACCTAACCCGGCTAAGCCAACACCTTAGGCCCTCCCCTAAACCAGGGAGTCCCTGATCGTCCCACTCAGTTGGTGATAAGGGTGAATACCCTTCATCATACACTCTTTGAAAACATTTCTCTTTTTAGAAAAAACATTGCCTCAACCCATATTTTGTACCCAAAAGATATTCTTTAATGTAGGCTATCACTCGACTCCCAATGCATAGAACCCAACCCATATCCCGGCTTAGGTAGTGGTAGAAAGAGTAGGTACTTTATGCATCAAGGGTAGAATGGACTTGCCTTCGTCAAAGCTCTCTTGGCACGAAAGCTCTATTTCCGGGAGGTCGGGCTCCTGTCCTTCTTCCGGAGCTAAGATTTCCGGAGGGTCGGACCCCTCTTCACCTTGCAAAAACAGGCAATAACAATACATCAAACATTGTTGGCTAATAAAGTGTGTCAAGTTCTAAGTATTTTTATTTTGTGACTTAAAGAATATTTGGACTATTTTTTGTGCATAAAATATCAATATGTGTACATACATATATAAGAAAATGGGAAAAAGAGAGAAAAGGAAAAAGAAAAAGGAATTCTTGGTTAAGCGGGCTGGGGGGAATTTCAGCCTAGCCGAGCGCGCGCGGCCGCGCGGGTAGCCGGCCCATCTCGGCCCGCCAATTGGCGCGCGTGCGAAGACGGCGCCATGGGCGCGGGCCCACATGCCAGCGAGGGGAGAGGGAAACGACATTAGGGGGAGAACGGCGGTCCGCCCATGGGGAGGAAGAACCGGCCGCCGGTGGTCCGACGGTGGTTCTCCGCCAGTGATCGGGTTCTGGGTGGTCGGGGTGGTGGCATAGCACGGGCGGGGGTAGGGGATCACGATGGTGGGGTCAATTTGGTCGGTGGGGGCTCAGGGCAGCCGGTCCATGGTGAGGTGGCGGGCTCCCGCGGTGGTGAGGTCGCCGGTGAGGCCTATGGGGCACGATAGGTGAAGAAGGATGGTGCGCCGTGTTCGCGGTGAAGTGGTGAAGCTTGTGAACCACATTAATTTGACTTTAGGCCACTGGACAAAGGAGGGAGAACTCACCGAAGCGGAGGGGGAGGGTGGCGACGTCGGCTTGATTGAGCTCGAGGGAGGGGTGAGGGGTGGCTGAGGCTGGTGTGAGGAGAGGTGGAGCTCCAGCGATCCCTTTTACAGGCGCCCAGGGAGGGAAACAGCCAAAAAACCAGCTGGCGCCGGTGAGGTGTGAAAGGGAAATAGGGTTAACCATTTTCTATAATTAATTTTGGTGGTTGATGACTAACGCAAACAAGTGGACTAACTAGTTTTGTCTAGAATTCATGTATTACAGGTGCACAAGGTTCAACACAAACCAAGAAAGAAATCAAGTTAGGGACTCAATTAAAAATGGAGCAAGGACTTGAGTGTGTTGGAAAATGGGGCACCAGACACTATCCGGTGCGCCAGCCAGGCGTTCCCTCGAACTAGCCACTCTCGGGAAATCTCAGGGCTGACTCTGCTATAATTCACCGGACTGTCCGTTGTGCCACCGGACTGTCCGGTGAACCAGCGGAGCAACGACTCTTTGCGCCAACGGTCGACTGTGCAAAAGCTACAGTGAGCAACAGTACCATGACAGAAGTCAGAGCAACAAAGTCAGATGGCATCAGACTGTCCGGTGTGGCACCGGACTGTCCGGCGCAGCAAGACGATAAAGGCTCCAACGGTCGACCAGCTCCGAACCCTAACGGTTGCGATGACATGGCGCGCACCGGACTGTCCGGTGCGCCCATCGCCAGCAGCCTTCACCAATGACTACGGAAGTGGTTGGGGGCTATAAATATTATATTTGGGTCTACTAACAAGTCAACTTGTGAAGAGTTTATGTAGTGCCCCAATCCTCTAGGACTCAAATATGATACAATTACTAGTCCCAGGAGGCTAGTAAACACATTTATACAACAGATGATTCTAGATCTGCTTAAACGAGACAAACCTATAAAGGTGGCGATCAACTTTAAGAGTTGGTCCACAACTTGGGACATATCATCAGAGTGGGGCTGAAGCAGCCCGATATACGCAGCGAAGCGATTCAGCGGTCCAACAGCCACAAGCAAGGTTGGGAACAGGCGTAACTCTTACCCGATCAGTGATCTCCTTTTCTGAAAAACAACAAATAAGCAAGGGTGAGTACTTACGTACTCAGTAGCCCACCTTCACTCGCGGAATGAGGGAATCAGATATAATGCATGGAATATGTGGAGCTCAGGATATTTTGCAAAAACAGCAATATTTGATGCAGGGTTATTTTGTAAAACATTTTGTGTTTTTCAAAGCGCATCCTCTCCCAAAGGAGCATGAAGTTTTTCAATATTAGAACAAAATCCCCTAGACTAAACCATCTAGGTATCTCAGCAGTTTCCCACTGGTTTTCATTTTCAAAAACAGCTACTGGACTTCCCGTCCACCATAGCTCATGGCTCAACCGCCGGACCTTTTAAAAACCACTTTTCTCAAAAGCACCCTTTTTTTTGGAAAACAAAACACTAATTGTCATACCACACCAGACTCGTCCACTCCTGTGGACAAAGACTATTCGAATAGGTTTGAACTCTGCGCAGAGGGGTACACTTTACCCACTAGTCCGGTTCTGCGATCTCTGGCCAATGAGACCCGAATCCGAATATCTTTCTTTCCTCGCATGTCCTTACCTTAACGGTTATACCGGAAGGAGTCAGGCCACGGCCATGTCCGAACTGGACAAAACATTCCCCCTCCTTATCCTCCTGGTGCTCCCCAGCCATCATAACCCTGGGGTTCGGACCGTACAAGTTCAGATTGAGTGACTGCCCATACAGTCTCGAGTGGTTATACTTGTCATGAGTACAGGTAGTGAAGGATGACAAACCGGTCCTTATATGAGAGGACAATCCTTCTGCTCACACCTAACCCGGCTGAGCCATCACCTTAGGCCCTCCCCTAAACTAGGGAGTCCCTGATCATCCCTACTCAAAGGTGATAAGGGTGAAAACCCTTCATCCTACTCATTTTGAAAAGCATTTTCTTTTGAAAACTCACACCTTTTCTCAAATCATTTGTAACAAATATATCAAGAATTGATTGCGGCAAGCGACTAGGTGGCCATAATAACTTGCCTCAAAAACATATGATGCATAAAATAACAGGCTGAGGGTTGTGGTTGAAAAATATAGGTGATTTATGCATCAAATGGATCCAGTGAGCTTGCCGTGCTTATCTGGCAAAAGGAGGGGAGAGCTCGCGGAACTGGCTTCTACCTCCACTGCCTGGCGTAGACTTGCAGATATGGCCTCCATGAGACGGCACGAATGCTCCGATAACTATGCAACATGAATAAGCAAACATACAAACCAGTAAGTATATCAACAGATATTTAGTATAGTGGTCAGAATAGCGATATATGGATGGGTAGAGTCTTGAGTAGAATCTGTGTCATGTGGTGTTGAGATACTACTAGTGGCGGAGCAGAGGTGCTTACCAGGAGGGTGGACTGGAAGCGAAGCAACACTATGCGTGTAGCCGGCAGAGCGGAGTAACTGAGTGGGTGGGGTGTTTGCCTTGGCTGAGGGTGTTGATTGTGTGTGGAGAGGGAGAGGGTAGCTGGGTGTATTTATAGCTGAGTGTATGTGGTGTAGCACAGTGAAGTTCACTGTTGGTGAGAATAGTGACGAATGAATCGTCTGACTTAGTATGAACAGGAGAGTTATAGGCAGAATATGGGACAAGAGTATTTTGGGAGTTTTCGGGAATATGAACCATACTTAAGGGATGACATGGTTGGATAGGGAATAGTTTGATAAGAATTTAGAAACAAGAATTATTGGAATCGGAGTTTGGAAGCCTGGTTCGAAGGAATCTTAAAGTTAAGCGTGCTCAACTTGGAGAAACCTAGGATGGGTGACCAGATGGGAAGTTCCCTACTGGAAGGAAAATCACAGTCATCGGAGTTCGTATGACTGGAATATGGATCTGGCTGGTCTTAGGTGGACTGGACAACATGATGGATGAGTAGTTGAAATTTGGGGTGATCAGATGATCGATGAATAGTAACGATGAATAGTAACGGTGAATAGTAATGACGAAAAAAGAAGTATAGATATCATCGATGAATAGTAAAGATGATGAATAGTGTCGGTGAATAGTAACGGTGATAAATAGTAACGATGAATAGTGATGGTGAATAGTCGTATGAACGAACGATGAACGATGAATAGTGACGATGAACGATGAATAGGAACTATGAACGAACGGACGAACGATCGAATGATCGAACGAACGAACGATCAGAATTTCGGCAGCATAACGGCAGAACAAAGATTATTTAGATGAACGATGAATAGGGACTATGAACGAACAATGAACGATGAATAGGAACTATGAACGAGCGATGAATGATTGAATGATCAAATGAATGAACGATCAGAATTTTGACAGCATAACGACTGAATAAAGATTATTTGGATGAACGATTGAACGATCGGACGAATGGACGAACGAATCATGAACGATCGGATGAACGAACGAACAAACTAAGAACAGGTGGACGAACAATCGAAGAATGACCGAACGATCCTTGTGCTAGTGTGTGCTTGTGTGGGAGGTGGAGTGGGCGTGTGGGGGGGGATGAAGAGAGTTGCCATGAAATGGCTTGGGGTGGCTTGAGAGGAGGCCCTTGCCCCTCTATTTATAGCCATGGTGAGGGGATTAGGGGGAGAGATGAGAGGATTAGTGGGAGGATGAGAGGATTAGTAGGAGATTAGCATGTATTTGTCTTGTATAAGTGTGATTAGCTTGTAGAGCTCACCGTATGACACCGGAGGCGTACATATACGTATGAGCTTGAGGAAAGTTATGAAGAAAATATTTGTATGGACTTCAAAAATGATTCTGAAGGTATTTCTTAGGAGGAAAATACTTGGAGAGTTATCGGTGGAATATCTGGGCAATATTTCTAGAAAGAACTTGAGGGGGATTACTGGGGAAATATCTGGAAAATATTTCTGGAAATAATTTGAGGGTGATCACTGGGGAAATATTTGTAGGATATTTTGAAGAGGATTTTAGAGAGAATATAGACCACTATATTTTATTTGTTGATATCATCTCGCAAACAAACCTTTTGAAATGAAATTTAAAATTCATTTTGGATTTAAAGCAAGTTTGAGAAAATTTCAAGATTTGAATTTTTGGGATGCTACAGATCTACCCCACTTAAAATGAATCTCGTCCTCAAGATTCGGCTTAGAAGGGTTATGGGCATAGCTTTACTTCAGCTACATATCTTCACTTTGCAGACTCTTCGAGGAGGTGGAACTTCAACAAAATCATGGCCTTTGAGGAGCATCCGGCTGCTGATTGCAAACGCTAATTCTGGCTACTCAAAGATCATCTTCAGGCTTCTAGCTTCCGCTTGGCAGCTAGCTTATTGAAGAAGCATCGATGCCAACACGCAAACCTTTCTCTTGCGAACTCCCACATGGATTCCTTCCTTGATTGGTCTTCTGGTGCTTCATCAACAAAACTTGGGTGACCACTTCTCATCCATGAACTTATATGCTTTGATGATCTGGTCCTCCACAAGCTTGCTACAGGCCTTCTTCTTTTTCTCCATAGCAGGAATTTTACTGGAACACTACCCCACTTAAAAAGAATGAGGGTAGAACTCTTGAATCTTGGGGATTTGAACTCCTTGAAGTACCTCATAACAAGGGTGTTATGGGGCCTTCTTCTGCTGTTGTTGCTTGAGCAGGCTACGGAGAAATGACTGACATGGGGTTGATTTTGGGAGAACCTTCTTCTTATCTTCTCTTCACTATCTTCTTTTCACTAACCCTTTCTTTCTCTTTGCTCTTCCCACTGGATGATTCTATCAAAGAGTATTACCATCATACAGAGGAGGAAACCAAAGATTGTGAACCATGTACAACAGTCTTCAACCCAAGAATCACCAAGCATTGTGATCTTAGGGGCGAGGGAGTGGAAAAAGGAGTTGCTTGCGATTTGGCAGAGGGGATTTTTATCGGGAGTGTTTTGCTTTGAGCGAGTTGGGAGTTCAGGGGGCTGGTGGGGGGGATTTATAGGCGAGCAGCACTGATGGTGGTGCTCGGGGGGGCGGGGGGGGGAGTGGAGTGGTGGTGATGGAGCAGGTGCCACCTGGCAGTAGGTGCGACAGAGGGGGGATGGTGTTGATGGCGGTGGCGGGTGCGTTGCAAAGGGGCATGCGGCGGTAGTGCGCTGCAAAGGGGGTGTGGGGCGGCGATGGTAGTGCGCATGGAGGCGGGCACGCGTGCGGGGAGCACGGGTGAGTGGTGGGGTCGATGATCCTGATGTTTGTGGTCTCTGGTTCCAAGAATCTTTGCCTCTCTGTATGGTAATAACTTCTTCTGTCCTCTTTTCCTGCTCACTTTGACTCAGGGGCAGTGCTTTGATTCTCATGGTCGGTCCTTTTGACTGAGCGGCTGGATAGGTTTCTTCTGTAGCTTATTCCAGGCTTCAAGGGTAAGCTGCCCGATATCTTCTTGGGTAAGGTGCTTATCTCTTGAGATGGGTTTAGATGAGAATGGAAGCATAAGGTGAGGATTAGCTCTAATTTGTTATTTATGTTTTTAGAGAAAACCTTTCTTAAAAATAAAGAAAACACACAAGCTCAACAATGATAAGCATAAACAAATCAAATGTTCTGAATAAGGGAAGAATAGAGTTTTTCAAAGCACAGACTACTCAGATTCGGGGGCTAAGCATAACTACTATTGCTTGGCTCCTGAATTGAGAACTATGCTAAATGTGACTTATGAGCACTAACATTAAAGCGTCACATATGCACTCAACAATGGAGAAAACATCAAGCGAAATTCATTTTGAACTGCCCTAGGGGGCCACACAAATAGAGTTTTGCAGAACACGGGTCTACACGATTACCTCTCATACATGCAGGGCTCTAGCCAAAGTGAAGAAAAACTTCACTACCCAATGCATGCAGAGGACTGGGCATATCTAACTCAGATCTGACAGCTTCTCTTCTGGCAAGGCTAGCACACAACTTCAATCTGAGACTTCTTCTAGATGGATCAAGAGGGAGCTGATGTTGATGACTTCTTCTGGCGGCGACTGAGGTGGCAAGACCAGGTCAAACTCTTCTTCAAGCGGAACTGGCTCTTGTAGCTCCTCAGAGGGTGGCAGTGTTGGTGGGGGTGCTTGCAGCTTCTTCTCTGATATCAAGGGATGGTGCTAGAATTTTCTTCATGGTGAGGGGCTCAAACAACTCTGGCGGGGGATCTTGGGAGGATTTGGGGTGCTCTTGCTTATCCATAGCCTGAGGGGAGACTGGAATTCCTTCCAAGACTATGGCTCCTTCTGGGAGTTCCCAAGCCTTCTTTTCTCCTCTGGTAGAGACTGGGTGACCTTCAAGAATCAAGGGATCTTCAGCTCTCACGGGTTGAACTAGGTTGGATGAAGCGGGCTCTTGGATCCGCAGGGCTCTACGTTGGTTATGGGTTACCAAGTAGGCCTCCATCAACTTCTGGACATGCTCATCCTTGGCTTGCTTCAGGGCTTCAATAGCAATGACTTCACGACTTTCCAAGGCAGCTACACAGGCTTGAGCTGTGGTGAGATCCACATGGAGCTTACGGTTGAGCTTCTCTGCATCTTCTGCTCGGGCAATCATCTAACTGTGGTGCTGAACCAAGAAATCATACTGAGCATCCAGGGTGAGCAGGTATACAGTGAGGTACACGACTGAGGGGTCATCCTCAAGCAACTGCTGACCTTCCAATGCACACATCCTGGCCATCCAAACTGGACGGTCTCTCTGAAAGGGCGGAAAGAATCTGAGCGGGGTGTCGGCCACTTCTTCTTCATAGATCTGACATAGGGTCCTCAATGCCTTGTGAACGACGACTTGGCAGGTGTCTTTGAATCTGTGCCCAGCAGCAGTGACACTCCATTCCACATGGTGCAGACTGGATCCAATGTATATAGTCACGACACACTTCTCTGTGCCGTGCTCAATGAATTCACGACCATCATACTTTGGCTGGCTCCTGATTCTGAGGCGAACTGTGCATGCTCTCAGCAACTTGGGGAAACCGTCTTCATTCTGGCAAAAGCTGGTTTGGCAACGGACCTCCATCTGACTTCTGAGAGAAGGAAAGGGGAAAACCATTTTTGAAATGAAGGGGTAAGAGCAAGAATTTTTTTAAGAAAATAGTTTTGACTCAAACTTTTGGATTAGGCTAAGTGTTACGTCCTGCGGCCAACCTAACAACTCCGATACCACCTATAGCGCCCCAATCCTCTGGGACTCAAATGTGATACAATTACTAGTCCAAGGAGGCTAGTAAACACATTTATACAACAGATGATTCCAGATCTGCTTAAACAAGACAAACCTATAAAGGTGGCAATCAACTTTATGAGTTGGTCCACAACTCGGGACATATCATCAGAGTGGGGCTGAAGCAGCCCGATATACGCAGCGAAGCAATTCAGCGGTCCAACAGCCACAAGCAAGGTCGGGAACAGGCGTAACTCTTACCCGATCAGCGATCTCCTTTTCTGAAAAACAACAAATAAGCAAGGGTGAGTACTTACATACTCAGTAGCCCACCTTCACCCGCGGAATGGGAGAATCAGATATAATGCATGAAATATGTGGAGCTGAGAATATTTTGCAAAACAGCAATATTTGATGCAGGGTTATTTTGTAAAACATTTTGTATTTTTCAAAGCGCATCCTCTCCCAAAGGAGCAGCAAGTTTTTCAATATTAGAACAAAATCCCCTGGACTAAACCATCCAGGTATCTCAGCAGTTTCTCACTCATTTTTATTTTCAAAAACAGCTACTGGACTTCCTGTCCACCATAGCTCACGGCTCAACCATCGGACCTTTTAAAAACCACTTTTCTCAGAAGCACCCTTTTTTTGGAAAACAAAACACTAATTCTCATACCACACTAGACTCGTCCAGTCATGTGGACACAGACTATTCGAATAGGTTTGAACTCTGCGTAGAGGGGTACACTTTACCCACTAGTCCGGTTCTGCGATCTCATGGCCAATGAGACCCGAATTCGAATCTATTTCTTTCCTCGCATGTCCTTACCTTAACGGTTATACCGGAAGGAGTCAGGCCATCGCCATGTCCAAACCGGACAAAACATTCCCCCTCCTTATCCCCCCGGTGCTCCCCAGGCATCATAACCCTAAGGTTCGAGTCGTATAAGTTCAGATTGAGTGATTGCCCATATAGTCTCGAGTGGTTGTACTTGTTATGAGTACAGGTAGTGAAGGATGACAAACCGGACCTTATATGAGAGGACAATCCTTCTGCTCACACCTAACCCGGCTGAGCCATCACCTTAGGCCCTCCCCTAAACCAGGGAGTCCCTGATCATCCCTACTCAAAGGTGATAAGGGTGAAAACCCTTCATCGTACTCATTTTGAAAATCATTTTCTTTTGGAAACTCACACCTTTTCTCAAATCATTTGTAACAAATATACCAAGGATTGATTGCGGCAAGCGGCTGGGTGGCCATAATAACTTGTCTTAAAATCATATCATGCATAAAATAACAGGCTGAGGGTTGTGGTTGAAAAATATAGGTGATTTATGCATCAAAGGGATCCAGTGAGCTTGCCGTGCTTATCCGGCGAAGGGGGGGAGAGCTCGTGGAACTGGCTTCTAGCTCCACTGCCTGGCATAGACTTGCAGATCTGGCCTCCACGAGATGGCATGAACGCTCCGATAACTATGCAACATGAATAAGCAAACATACAAACTAGCAAGTATATCAACAGATATTTAGTATAGTGGTCAGAATAGCGATATATGGATGGGTAGAGTCTTGAGTAGAATCTATGTCATGTGGTGTTGAGATACTACTAGTGGCGGAGCGGAGGTGCTTACCTGGAGGGTGGACTGGAGGCGAAGCGACACTATGCATGTAGCTGGCAGAGCGGAGTAACTGAGTGGGTGGGGTGTTTGCCTTGGTTGAGGGTGTTAAGTGTGTGTGGAGAGGGAGAGGGTAGCTGGATGTATTTATAGCTAGGTGTATGTGGTGTAGCATAGTGAAGTTCACTGTTGGTGAGAATAGTGATGAATGAATCGTCTGACTTAGTATGAACAGGAGAGTTTTAGGCAGAATATGGGACAAGAGTATTTTGGGAGTTCTCGGGAATATGAACCATGCTTAAGGGATGACATGGTTGGATAGGGAATAGTTTGATAAGAATTTTGAAACAAGAATTATTGGAATCGGAGTTTGGAAGCCTGGTTCGAAGGAATCTCAAAGTTAAGTGTGCTCAACTTGGAGAAACCTGGGATAGGTGACCAGATGGGAAGTTCCCTACTGGAAGGAAAATCACAGTCACCGGAGTTCGTATGACTGGAATATGGGTCTGGCTGGTCTTAGGTGGACTAGACAGCATGATGGATGAGTAGTTGAAATTTGGGGTGATTGGATGATCGATAAATAGTAACGATGAATAGTAACGGTGAATAGTGGCGATGAAAAAGTAATTATAGATATCATCGATGAATAGTAACGATGATAAATAGTATCAGTGAATAGTAACAATGGCCAGTAATGGTGAATAGTAACGATGACGAATAGTAATGATGAATAGTAATGGTGAATAGTTCGTATGAACGAACTATGAACGATGAATAGTGACGATGAACGAACATGAATGATGAATAGGAACTATGAATGAACGAACGATCGAATTTTTGGCAGCATAACGACAGGACAAAGATTATCTGTGACGGAACCTCCCAAGTAATCAGGCCCACCTACAGTTGTCCTTGTCTAACAGACATCAGACACCCTGTAGATGTTCCTAAGTTACTTGACAAGCTCGGTATCTTTCCTTACCTCACCAGGAACGTTTCACCCGTCTTGCAGACATTACAGATCATCGGAGATACAGATATGCGGAAGCGAATTACATAACTTACATTTATTTCCAAAAGTAAGCCCAAGTTAAGTTATTACAGACCAGATCTAAAAACGAGTGCATAAAAGTATTAGTTATACAAACCAGGGAGACACCACATCTCCCGAAGGACTAGAAACAAAAGATCTTAAGTGGAGGACTGAGTCCTCCCGCACTTCATTCCTGTTTCTCTTCGTTGGGAACCACCTTAGCACAGAAGCAGCAGAAGTCTGCTACTTCCCCACCTAAAAACAACAAAGGGATAAACCCTGAGTATGGAATTACTCAGCAAGTCTTACCCGACTAAGGAAAAGACTCTCAAGGGTATGCTGGATATAAGGGAGTCAAGGTAAGGCTTCTCAATAGTCAAAGACTCTGTTTTGCAGAAATGCTTACTAAAGTGGATCCTTAAAAATCCAATTTTATTTGTCAAGTTAGGTAAAGTTACCTGCACTAGAGTTCTTTCTACCCTAGTTCAATCACTGGTCCTGCACTAGCCAATTTCTTAACCAAAAACCCATCATCTTTAGTGGAATGCTACGTGTAGGGCAGTGACCAAGTCTTCATAACCGCGAAGGTACGGCGATCCGAATCGATTATACTCAGCTGAGGATCTCCAATCACACGACATATGTAGCACTTAACCCTTGCATATGTCAACCCGCCACCGGGGTTCTTAAGACCGGATCAGGTTCACGCAAACCGAGAGCACAGATACACCACCGTCCAGCCTCTTGCCACGGAGGGTACACGCTACTCTCGCCACCGCTCCACTCCCATTTCGTGTTATCTTATTCCGGCCTTAGTCTACCCGAAGCAAGGCTTACCCATGACGAGGCATGTGACCAGTTAAAGGGTCCTCGATCATCAAGCCTACATCGAGGCGGTCCTTAATCGACTCAGACGGAGACACTACACCGAGACTCTCTTCTCGTGCAAGTCACCCGCCCGGTCTCAGCTTAATCATTTCAAACCCAAAGTTTGGTACCTGGCAGAGGTACATCTTTTCCGATGTTGAATCCATCACGGCCGTGATGGATCCACCATCAAGTTTTATTTTCGAAAACATCCCTCCCACTTTGCCAAACATCTTTTGTAAAACAAATCCTTTTGTTTTTCTAAAGCAATACTAAGCAAAGTAAAACCTTTTTGTAAAAACAGGATTCCAAGGAGGGTAATCAAAATCAAGGAAAGCAATGCAGGAATTGTTTAATCAATCAACTCCTATCACCTAATGCAGCAAGTAAGTGAGAAAGATTTTAAAAACATCAAGGGAGGTGGCAAATGCACCGGGGCTTGCCTTTGTTATCAGAGGTATCGGGCTCGGATCCACAGATGTCAAAATAGAAGCAGTTGTCTGCCTGAGGATCAGAGGTGGGTGGTATCCCTTCTTCAACAACTTCTTCTTCTTCTTCTTGTTCTAATGTAATCATATACATACATAAGGATGGATGTCATGGAGTGCTCATGAGGATGCAAAGTTAACATAAACTTATTAGTTATGTCTTGAATACAACTTTCCTTCACAGTACTCCGAGAACCTAGGGTTTCCGGAGTCAGTAAAGGAATTCATAGGGCAGGGGGGGGGTGGTTTTAGGTTTTGTGATCAAACAAGGTCCAAATCAAACCAAACTCTACCCAAGGCTTCTAAATAATGTGAAAAGCTTACATAAAAAGTTTGGGGAATTTTGGACTAATTATTTAATTTCTAAAAATCCAGAACCATTGATTTAGGCTGTTTTAAATATCCTAAAATTCCCTTCTTGATCTAAAAATCATGAAACTATTTTTAATAAATTCTATGGAAAATAACAAACCTAGGAAAATTGGTCTCATAATTTTAGCATTTTTCTACATTTTTTTACACATTTCTAAAGCTTTGCTATAAAAGAAAAAGAAAAGCTTTTAAACAGAACTGGGCTGCTTCTGGCCCAACAAGCCCAGGCCCAGGGAGAAACCGCGCCCGCGCCCGCGCGCAGTCGCGCCCTGGTGATTTTGCAGAAAGACCCACGACTTACTGATTAATCCGAAATGAGTTTGATTACTATTTCACTGAGTCACTGGTGCTTTGCAGAAAAACCCTTCGCGTTCTATTCATTCACCACACCGAGTCCTCGACGGTGCTCAGCACGGCCGCGCTCCGGCGAGCGGCAGACCGGCCGATTGGGGCCAAGGCTGAGCTCTCCGAGCAGCTAACATGAAATTGAAGCTAGCCTAACTATTTTCCCTAACCTAATTGCACCGTTGGTGGCTCATGGAGCTCCGGCCACGGTGACCGAGAGCACGGCGACCTGGGGATCGTGTTCTCGGCGATCCCAGGCGGTTTGGTTCAATTAAACTGGTCGGGGAGCATCACCAACATATAAGGATGCTAGAACAGTGATGAGAAGAGGAGGAGCGGACCTGGAGAAGGCTGGCCGCGGTGAGCTCGTCTTACAACGGCGGAGAACCGATTTGGGGGCAATTAGAAATTCGAGCGCTCGGGTGGATGATCGGGGCCGATTGACGGTGGCTGGATGCGTAAAGATATGGCGAAGCTCACGGCGGGGGCAATTTATAGGACCCCGAAGCGGTGGCGCTTAATTTGATCACGAAGCGTTGGCGGCCGGAGACGGGGAAGACGTGCTAGCTTTGCGGTACGTGGCTGCGACGTGGCAGTAAGTCCGGTGAGCCATGGAGGGGCTAGAGAAGGTCACGGCGACACGGTGAAAGGCTTGGACACGCGGCATAAGGCCGGGAAGCGGCGGTCGACGGCGAGGTAATCCGCCAGCCGCAAAGTTGAAGGGAGACAGGGGGGGTGAAGTCGTCGGAGTGGTGGCCAGCTCACCGGTGATGAGGCCTTTACCGCGGCAAGCTTATCCGGTGACCGTTGAGCGCGAATCTTGGCGAACGTCGATCGACGGCGGCAGCAACCGGCGGTGAGGACGAAACCTGATCTTCTTCAGTTATACGGTTACTGTACCATCAGAACACTGGTTCAGAGCGACTGACCGAGCAAGTTTAGGGCTATTTCTCTCCAAATTTCATGTGATGACAGGTCTCAGTCTCTATACCAAAGTTGTAGTGCTACATACCAGCTACAACTCCATTATAGGACTTGAACACATTTGAGCACTGGATCCTGCTTGAATCTGAGCTAAAAGTTGGTGTCAGCTCACTGCTAAACTGAATCTCAGTTCAAACAGCCTGACAACCAAACTTTGATGGGGTTTTTCTCCAAATTTTTCATAACAACTATGCTTGCACCCTTTAGCAAAGTTGTTCTCCTATGATTAGGCTTCAACTTTGATGTGGTGACCTAGGGCAAAAACCCTATGCTTTGAAAGTTACAAAGCCCCAAAGTTGAGCCCATTCACTGCTTTTTCAGACTTAGAACCAAAACTCAAGGGAGGTCCATTTTGCACTTTAGTCCAAAACTTAGGGTTTTGCTTGCAAGTCCACATTTTTGTGACCCAATAGACTTGAAACACTTATTTGACTTGGTTTTTGCACTTTAGCCCAAAAGTGGACTAATTTTGCACTTAGGTCCCTAGGGTTTGGTTTTAGGGTTTCCCAGGGTTCTAATTAGAGTTTTTAATATCCCAGGGGTATAAATGTGATTCAACTTTATTGTTGGGGTCACTTTATGACTTTTACCCTAAAGCCTTTAGGTTTTCCCAACTTTAGTTAAGTTTTACCCCATTAACCATTAGTTAGGGTTAAGTCCTTAAACCAAGGTCCTATTTACAAAACAGTAAAACAATACAACTTGTTTGAAATTTTTGCCTAGTGAATGCACTTTAGGTGTATCAAACATATGCAATGCCCATGCTCATGATGCCATGCTCAAGTTTTAGTTATAGTAACACCAGGGGTGTTACATCCTTCCCCCCATAAAAGAATCTCGTCCCGAGATTTAAAGTCCTAGGGTAAGTAATGGAAAAGGAAATGTGTCATGTTTTTATTTCCTTACTTTTGGTACAAGGCAGGGGTGGTGTGGGGGTTCATTCCTTTATTACACAGCTATACAAACTTTACAATTTACAAGAGGCTAGAAAGCCTGGGAAATTCTTATCTAAGAAATCTTGGGTTTCCCATGTAGCCTCATCTTCCGAATGTTGGTTCCACTGTATCTTATAAAACTTGAGAGTTTTTCTCCGGGTAACCCTGTCCTTTTGATCCAGAACTCGAATGGGATGTTCCGAGTATGTCAAATCTGGTTCTAGGACAACATCAGTCACTTCAATGGTTCGATCGGGAACCCGAAGACACTTCTTCAATTGTGACACGTGGAACACATTATGTACGGCAGACAATGTTTCGGGGAGTTGGAGTTGATACGCTACTGGTCCATATCTTTGAAGAATAGGGCATGGACCAATATACCTGGGTGCAAGTTTTCCCTTTACCCCGAAACGCGATACTCCCTTCATTGGTGAAACCTTTAAGTAGACATGGTCTCCTTCTAAAAAGAATAAGGGCATTCGCCGTTTGTCTGCATAACTCTTTTGTCGAGTCTGAGCTTCCTTCATATTATGAATGATTTTCTGAACCTTTTCTTCGATCTCTTTCACCATATCAGGCCTAAAGAAATTCCTTTCTCCAGGTTCAGACCAATTTAACGGAGTTCGACACCGTCGCCCATACAAAGCTTCAAAAGGCGCCATCTTGATGCTTTCCTGGTAACTGTTATTGTAGGAAAACTCCGCTAAGGGCAAACACTCATCCCATTTTTGCGGGAAATCCAGGGCACATGCCCGCAACATATCTTCAAGTATTTGGTTCACTCTCTCAGTCTGTCCACTGGTTTGGGGATGGTAGGCCGAACTGTGGAGTAACTTAGTACCCAAAGATTGGTGAAGTGCTTCCCAAAACTTGGCTACAAATTGAGGTCCACGATCCGACACTATGGTCCTTGGAACACCATGCAAACTGAGAATACGGGCAATGTATAACTCCGCATAGGTAATGACAGGATATTTCATTTTGACAGGAAGGAAGTGGGCGATCTTTGTGAGTCGATCAATGATAACCCAAATAGAATCATATCCTTGTGCGGTCCTGGGTAATCCCACAACGAAGTCCATGCTGATGTCTTCCCATTTCCATGTTGGGATTGGCAAGGATTGCAATGGACCAGCAGTTTTCAGGTGTATGGCTTTGACACGTCTGCAAGTGTCGCACTTAGCCACATAGCGTGCAATCTCAATCTTCATCTTCGTCCACCAGTAATGTTGTTTCAGATCATGATACATCTTAGTGCTTCCCGGATGAATGGAGTAGCGACTAAGATGCGCTTCGTCTAAGATTTGCTGGCGGAGTTCTTCATTCTTCGGCACTACTATGCGGTTGTTGAACCATAACACACCTTGATTATCTTCCTTGAAACATTGGGCTGTTCCAGCCCTGATCTTCTCTCGGATATGCTTCATACCCGGATTATCCTTTTGAGCATCAATTATCCTTTGCAAAATGGTTGACTCAAGCTTTAGCTGATTTAGAGTCCCTTGTTGGATCATTCCCAGGTTTAACCTTTCCATTTCTTGACACAAAGTGTTCTCGGAGGTTTTAACCATAAGACAGTGGCAGGAAGTCTTACGACTCAATGCATCTGCCACCACATTGGCCTTGCCTGGGTGATAATGGATCTCCAGTTCATAATCTTTAATGAGCTCGAGCCATCGTCTTTGCCTCATGTTTAACTCTGACTGGGTAAATATATACTTCAAACTCTTGTGATCGGTGTAGATGTGACAGATATTCCCCAGCAGATAATGACGCCAGATTTTCAGGGCATGAACCACCGCAGCTAACTCCAGATCATGAGTTGGATAGTGCTCCTCATGCCGGCGTAACTGCCTTGAAGCATATGCAATCACTCGGCCCTCTTGCATTAGTACACTGCCGAGCCCACTGCCTGACGCATCACAATATACATCAAAAGGTTTAGTGATGTCCGGTTGAGCCAATACCGGAGCAGTGGTCAATAGTGTCTTCAGTTGTTCAAAGGCTTTATTACATCCAGAAGACCAATTGAACTTGGTATCATTCTTCAATAAACTTGTGATTGGTTTCACAAGCTTAGAAAAATCCGGTATAAATCTGCGATAGTATCCTGCTAGTCCAAGAAAACTCCGGACTTGGTGAACAGTCGTTGGAGGTTGCCACTCCAGAATATCCTTGACTTTGCTAGGGTCTACCGCAATTCCCTTGGATGATAATACGTGCCCCAAAAATTGAATTTCTTCCAGCCAAAACGCGCACTTGCTAAACTTGGCATATAGTTGATGTTCCCTCAGGCGCGTCAATACAATCCGCAGGTGCTGAGCGTGCTCCTCTTCATTTTTAGAGTATATCAATATATCATCAATGAAGACCACCACGAACTTGTCTAACTCGGGCATGAACACCGAGTTCATCAAATAGGTGAAGTGGGCAGGAGCATTGGTAAGCCCGAAAGACATTACTAGATATTCAAACAACCCATACCGCGTAGTGAATGCGGTCTTCGGTATATCCTCGGGCCGAATACGGATCTGATGATAGCCCGACCTGAGATCAATTTTGGAAAATACCCTCGCCCCTGTCAGTTGATCAAATAAGATGTCAATCCTTGGAAGAGGGTACTTATTCTTGATAGTGACCTCATTCAGGGGCCGATAGTCCACGCACATGCGCAAGGTTTGATCCTTCTTCTTCACAAAGATGGCGGGACAACCCCAAGGGGACGAGCTTGGCCGGATAAATCCTTTATTCAGCAGATCTTGCAATTGAATCTTCAATTCTGCCAATTCATTAGGGGGCATACGGTACGACCTTCGGGAAATGGGAGCCGTACCGGGTTTTAGCTCAATTACAAATTCCACATCTCTTTCTGGGGGTAGTCCAGGCAAATCTTCCGGAAACACATCTGGAAACTCACAAACTACCGGAATATTCTTGATCTCCGGTATAATGGCTTCAAAGATTCTACCAGAAGCTTTGACTGGATTGGTCTTGGGGAGAGACAAGAGAATTTCTTCTTGATTATAACTCAACCTGACGGTTCTAAGTTCAGTGTTGAGTACTGCCTTGTGTTGAGTTAACCAATTCATCCCCAAAATTACATCTATATCTTGGCCCTTCAGAACAATCATGTTGGCAGGAAAGTTCTGTTCGGCCATAGTTACTGGCACACCATAGGCCACTTCTTTAGTAAAAATATATCCCCCAGGTGAATGAATTTTAAAACCCTCTTTGGATTCATGACATGGAATATGATGTTGCTCCACAAATGTCTTGCTAATAAAGGTATGTGAAGCACCGGAATCAAAAAGAATTAGTGCAGGGTGGTTGGCCACAGGGAACATACCCATCATCACCGGCTCGCCTTCCGGTGTGGTAGCCACTTGTGTATAATAGACTCGCCCCGTCTTTTTAGTATTTCTGCCCGGAGTAGTTCCCTTGCCTGGAGCTGAAGTTCCCGATCCTTGCTGATTATTGGCCTGATTTTGCCGAGGATAGGGACAATCTTTAATGAAGTGCCCAGATTTGCCACAGTTAAAGCATCCAGTGGAAGAACTTGGCAGTGCAGGGAATCGAGTGCCTGGGGCACCCGGCTGACTTTGGACAGTGGGAGCTTTGTTGGGACGAATAATTATAGGTTGCTTGAAAGGGAAAGGTGGTGCACTTGGACGGTTCTGGTTAGAGGGCCGGAGAATGAACCGTTGCCTCTTTACAGGACCCTGATTAGGCCGATCACCACTGAACCCCTTACTTTTCCCAGAAGTTGCATATTTGGCCTCCACAGATAGGGCTGTGCTGACAGCCTTTCCATAAGTAAGATCAATACATGCAGCCATTTTCCGCTGCATCCGGTCGTTCAGGCCTCTCATAAAACAATTCTTCTTTTTCAAATCTGTGTTCACCTGATCAATTGCGTACTGGGACAGGTGATTGAATTTGTTAAGGTACTGATTCACAGTATCTCCCCCTTGTTTCAATTTCATGAATTCTTCCTGCTTCATGTGCAGCACTCCCTCAGGAATATAATGCTCGCGGAATGCTGCTTTGAACTCATTCCATGTAATTTGATGATTATCTGGTTGGATGGCCACAAAATTCCCCCACCAAGTGCTGGCAGGGCCTCGAAGTTGCTGAGCCGCAAACAACGGCTTCTGGGTTTCTGAGCAGCGAAGAAGGCCAAATTTCTGTTCTATGACCCGGATCCATTCGTCGGCCTCAAGCGGATCTTCTGCTTTGACGAAGAGAGGCGGACGAGTCTCCGAGAAATCCAGGTAAGTGGTCTCACGGGGACCCTGTTGAAATCCTCTCCCTGCTTGTTGTTGAAGCTGTTGCTGACCCGCCATCTCCCTTAGGAAGCGGGTATTATCGGCTGTAGCGTTTACCAAGGCAGCGATTGCCTCAGCAAGCGTGGGTGGAACGGGAGGTGGATTCGGGGTAGCATCCCCACCCCCGGATGTTCCAGCTGCATCCTGTCCTCGAGTACGGGTCGGCATCTGAGGCAAAAACATTTGAATAAACATAGTGTGCCAAAGAAACCTTCCGTTTTACATTACTGTAAAAAGTAATGGTACAAACTCGACATTACATAACAGGATACATTACCCGTTTTACAAAAGTTTAACCTATTATACAGCCGTACACCCTACAATACACTACACTACTCTAATATAACACTACTCCCTACAATACCCCACTCTACTCTTATTACACCCCTAGTCCTGCTTCCCATCGCTTTTGGCGGCTTCATTGTCGGGGGTAGGAGTCCAGACGTCCACCAACCTTAAAGAAGGAGGGGGCTCAAACAGATCTAGCTCCCCACCCGACGCGCGTCCCGCGGCGTGGGAAGGTCCGGCTTCTGCCTCAGAAGGGGGTATAGGCTCACTAGGATGCAGTTGCGAGTAGAGCACATGCACTTCTTCATGGAGTGTATTGCAGTACACCTGCAGGTCGTCGACAGCTTTGCTTAACTCTCTATTTCGGGCCTGAGCCCTTGCTTCCTTAGCACACACCAACATGTGTGACTGGACTGCCCAGTCAAGTGCTAGGTCCCGGTCAGCTAGCTGATCCCGCAGGTGACGGAGGTCTCTTCTTGAATCATTAATTCTGTCTCCGTCGGCAATCCACGCATTGGTCCTGTGCCGTAGTACTGCTTGAAGTCGATTTACTTCGGCTTCCAAGTCTCCGATGGGATCGTTACTCCCACTGCTACTACTTTCTTGGCGAGGGGCCAGTTGGTGCCGGGGTACTCCCCTCGGTCCCGTTGATTTTCGTGCCGTTAGCCTCGTGCGTGGCGGCATCTTTAAGGGGAAAAAATGTTATTAGTATAATTCTTAGCATGATGCATGAATAAATACAGAATCAACCTTGGTTGATTCAACCTTCTATACGTTGCACTCTTCCTAACTGGTCTTTAATATAAACTCTTCAGACTACTTAGGTAAGAAGAGAAAAGAATCTTTAGGTAAGACTTTTGAAAATCTTTTGAAGATGCCCTGGAATATCTGCAAAGAAGGGCTACGCTCCGATACCAGCTGTGACGGAACCTCCCAAGTAATCAGGCCCACCTACAGTTGTCCTTGTCTAACAGACATCAGACACCCTGTAGATGTTCCTAAGTTACTTGACAAGCTCGGTATCTTTCCTTACCTCACCAGGAACGTTTCACCCGTCTTGCAGACATTACAGATCATCGGAGATACAGATATGCGGAAGCGAATTACATAACTTACATTTATTTCCAAAAGTAAGCCCAAGTTAAGTTATTACAGACCAGATCTAAAAACGAGTGCATAAAAGTATTAGTTATACAAACCAGGGAGACACCACATCTCCCGAAGGACTAGAAACAAAAGATCTTAAGTGGAGGACTGAGTCCTCCCGCACTTCATTCCTGTTTCTCTTCGTTGGGAACCACCTTAGCACAGAAGCAGCAGAAGTCTGCTACTTCCCCACCTAAAAACAACAAAGGGATAAACCCTGAGTATGGAATTACTCAGCAAGTCTTACCCGACTAAGGAAAAGACTCTCAAGGGTATGCTGGATATAAGGGAGTCAAGGTAAGGCTTCTCAATAGTCAAAGACTCTGTTTTGCAGAAATGCTTACTAAAGTGGATCCTTAAAAATCCAATTTTATTTGTCAAGTTAGGTAAAGTTACCTGCACTAGAGTTCTTTCTACCCTAGTTCAATCACTGGTCCTGCACTAGCCAATTTCTTAACCAAAAACCCATCATCTTTAGTGGAATGCTACGTGTAGGGCAGTGACCAAGTCTTCATAACCGCGAAGGTACGGCGATCCGAATCGATTATACTCAGCTGAGGATCTCCAATCACACGACATATGTAGCACTTAACCCTTGCATATGTCAACCCGCCACCGGGGTTCTTAAGACCGGATCAGGTTCACGCAAACCGAGAGCACAGATACACCACCGTCCAGCCTCTTGCCACGGAGGGTACACGCTACTCTCGCCACCGCTCCACTCCCATTTCGTGTTATCTTATTCCGGCCTTAGTCTACCCGAAGCAAGGCTTACCCATGACGAGGCATGTGACCAGTTAAAGGGTCCTCGATCATCAAGCCTACATCGAGGCGGTCCTTAATCGACTCAGACGGAGACACTACACCGAGACTCTCTTCTCGTGCAAGTCACCCGCCCGGTCTCAGCTTAATCATTTCAAACCCAAAGTTTGGTACCTGGCAGAGGTACATCTTTTCCGATGTTGAATCCATCACGGCCGTGATGGATCCACCATCAAGTTTTATTTTCGAAAACATCCCTCCCACTTTGCCAAACATCTTTTGTAAAACAAATCCTTTTGTTTTTCTAAAGCAATACTAAGCAAAGTAAAACCTTTTTGTAAAAACAGGATTCCAAGGAGGGTAATCAAAATCAAGGAAAGCAATGCAGGAATTGTTTAATCAATCAACTCCTATCACCTAATGCAGCAAGTAAGTGAGAAAGATTTTAAAAACATCAAGGGAGGTGGCAAATGCACCGGGGCTTGCCTTTGTTATCAGAGGTATCGGGCTCGGATCCACAGATGTCAAAATAGAAGCAGTTGTCTGCCTGAGGATCAGAGGTGGGTGGTATCCCTTCTTCAACAACTTCTTCTTCTTCTTCTTGTTCTAATGTAATCATATACATACATAAGGATGGATGTCATGGAGTGCTCATGAGGATGCAAAGTTAACATAAACTTATTAGTTATGTCTTGAATACAACTTTCCTTCACAGTACTCCGAGAACCTAGGGTTTCCGGAGTCAGTAAAGGAATTCATAGGGCAGGGGGGGGGGGTGGTTTTAGGTTTTGTGATCAAACAAGGTCCAAATCAAACCAAACTCTACCCAAGGCTTCTAAATAATGTGAAAAGCTTACATAAAAAGTTTGGGGAATTTTGGACTAATTATTTAATTTCTAAAAATCCAGAACCATTGATTTAGGCTGTTTTAAATATCCTAAAATTCCCTTCTTGATCTAAAAATCATGAAACTATTTTTAATAAATTCTATGGAAAATAACAAACCTAGGAAAATTGGTCTCATAATTTTAGCATTTTTCTACATTTTTTTACACATTTCTAAAGCTTTGCTATAAAAGAAAAAGAAAAGCTTTTAAACAGAACTGGGCTGCTTCTGGCCCAACAAGCCCAGGCCCAGGGAGAAACCGCGCCCGCGCCCGCGCGCAGTCGCGCCCTGGTGATTTTGCAGAAAGACCCACGACTTACTGATTAATCCGAAATGAGTTTGATTACTATTTCACTGAGTCACTGGTGCTTTGCAGAAAAACCCTTCGCGTTCTATTCATTCACCACACCGAGTCCTCGACGGTGCTCAGCACGGCCGCGCTCCGGCGAGCGGCAGACCGGCCGATTGGGGCCAAGGCTGAGCTCTCCGAGCAGCTAACATGAAATTGAAGCTAGCCTAACTATTTTCCCTAACCTAATTGCACCGTTGGTGGCTCATGGAGCTCCGGCCACGGTGACCGAGAGCACGGCGACCTGGGGATCGTGTTCTCGGCGATCCCAGGCGGTTTGGTTCAATTAAACTGGTCGGGGAGCATCACCAACATATAAGGATGCTAGAACAGTGATGAGAAGAGGAGGAGCGGACCTGGAGAAGGCTGGCCGCGGTGAGCTCGTCTTACAACGGCGGAGAACCGATTTGGGGGCAATTAGAAATTCGAGCGCTCGGGTGGATGATCGGGGCCGATTGACGGTGGCTGGATGCGTAAAGATATGGCGAAGCTCACGGCGGGGGCAATTTATAGGACCCCGAAGCGGTGGCGCTTAATTTGATCACGAAGCGTTGGCGGCCGGAGACGGGGAAGACGTGCTAGCTTTGCGGTACGTGGCTGCGACGTGGCAGTAAGTCCGGTGAGCCATGGAGGGGCTAGAGAAGGTCACGGCGACACGGTGAAAGGCTTGGACACGCGGCATAAGGCCGGGAAGCGGCGGTCGACGGCGAGGTAATCCGCCAGCCGCAAAGTTGAAGGGAGACAGGGGGGGTGAAGTCGTCGGAGTGGTGGCCAGCTCACCGGTGATGAGGCCTTTACCGCGGCAAGCTTATCCGGTGACCGTTGAGCGCGAATCTTGGCGAACGTCGATCGACGGCGGCAGCAACCGGCGGTGAGGACGAAACCTGATCTTCTTCAGTTATACGGTTACTGTACCATCAGAACACTGGTTCAGAGCGACTGACCGAGCAAGTTTAGGGCTATTTCTCTCCAAATTTCATGTGATGACAGGTCTCAGTCTCTATACCAAAGTTGTAGTGCTACATACCAGCTACAACTCCATTATAGGACTTGAACACATTTGAGCACTGGATCCTGCTTGAATCTGAGCTAAAAGTTGGTGTCAGCTCACTGCTAAACTGAATCTCAGTTCAAACAGCCTGACAACCAAACTTTGATGGGGTTTTTCTCCAAATTTTTCATAACAACTATGCTTGCACCCTTTAGCAAAGTTGTTCTCCTATGATTAGGCTTCAACTTTGATGTGGTGACCTAGGGCAAAAACCCTATGCTTTGAAAGTTACAAAGCCCCAAAGTTGAGCCCATTCACTGCTTTTTCAGACTTAGAACCAAAACTCAAGGGAGGTCCATTTTGCACTTTAGTCCAAAACTTAGGGTTTTGCTTGCAAGTCCACATTTTTGTGACCCAATAGACTTGAAACACTTATTTGACTTGGTTTTTGCACTTTAGCCCAAAAGTGGACTAATTTTGCACTTAGGTCCCTAGGGTTTGGTTTTAGGGTTTCCCAGGGTTCTAATTAGAGTTTTTAATATCCCAGGGGTATAAATGTGATTCAACTTTATTGTTGGGGTCACTTTATGACTTTTACCCTAAAGCCTTTAGGTTTTCCCAACTTTAGTTAAGTTTTACCCCATTAACCATTAGTTAGGGTTAAGTCCTTAAACCAAGGTCCTATTTACAAAACAGTAAAACAATACAACTTGTTTGAAATTTTTGCCTAGTGAATGCACTTTAGGTGTATCAAACATATGCAATGCCCATGCTCATGATGCCATGCTCAAGTTTTAGTTATAGTAACACCAGGGGTGTTACATTATCTGGATGAACGATGAATAGGGACTTTGAACGAACGATGAATAGGGACTATGAACGAACGATAAATAGGAACTATGAACGAACGATGAACGATTGAATGATCGAACGAACGAACGATCGGAATTTCGGCAGCATAACAGCTGAATAAAGGTTATTTGGATGAACGATCGAATGATCAGACAAATGGACGAATGAACCATGAACGATCAGACGAACGATAGAACGATCGGACGAACGAACGAACAAACTAAGAACAGGTGAACGAACGATCGAAGAACGACCGAACAATCCTTGTGCTAGTGTGTGCTTGTGTGGGAGGTGGAGTGGGCGTGTGGGGGGGATGGAGAGAGTTGCCATGAAATGGCTTGGGGTGGCTTGAGAGGAGGCCCTTGCCCCTCTATTTATAGCCATGGTGGGGGGATTAGGGGGAGGAATGAGAGGATTAGTGGGAGGATGAGAGGATTAGTGGGAGATTAGCATGTATTTGTCTTGTATAAGTGTGATTAGCTTGTAGAGCTCACCGTATGACACCGGAGGCGTACATATACGTATGAGCATGAGGAAAGTTATGAATAAAATATTTGTAGGGACTTCAAAAATGATTCTGAAGGTATTTCTTAGGAGGAAAATAATTGGAGAGTTATCGATGGAATATCTGGGCAATATTTCTAGAAAGAACTTGAGGTGGATTACTGGGGAAATATCTGGACAATATTTCTGGAAAGAATTTGAGGGTGATCACTGGGGAAATATTTGTAGGATATTTTGAGGAGGATTTTGGAGAGAATATAGACCACTATATTTTATTTGTTGATATCAACTCACAAACAAACCTTTTGAAATGAAATTTAAAATTCATTTTGAATTTAGAGCAAGTTTGAGAAAATTTCAAGATTTGAATTTTTGGGATGCTACAGTTTAGTAGGATCATGATATAGAAATTCAAGATGCCTATGATGGGGAGTTGAAGTATTTCCTTGTATTTCAAATCAAATAGCTCTAAGATGGCACATTCATCAGCCAAACAAAGTACATTCAAGATATACTTATGAAGTTTGGAATGAAGAATAGCAAACCCATCAAGACACCCATGGGAACCAATGGGCATCTCGACCTCGACATGGGAGGTAAATCCGTAGATCAAAAGGTATTTCGGTCGATGATAGGATCTTTACTTTACTTATGTGCATCTCGACCGGATATTATGCTTTCTGTATGCATGTGTGCAAGGTTCCAAGCAAATCCTAAGAAAGTTCACCTTAGGGCCATGAAAAGAATCATGCGATATTTAGTTTACACTCCTAAGTTTGGGCTTTGGTACCCTTAAGGGATCTACCTTCGATCTAATTGGGTATTCTGATGCCGATTATGCTAGATGTAAGATTGATAGAAAGAGCACATCAGAGACTTATCAGTTTCTGGGAAGATCCCTGGTGTCATGGGATTCAAAGAAACAAAACTCCATAACTCTTTCCACTGCCGAAGCCGAGTACATTGCCACAGGCCATTGTTGCGCGCAATTACTTTGGATGAGGCAAACCCTTAGAGACTATGGCTTCAAATTGAGCAAAGTCCCTCTCCTATGTGATAATGAGAGTGCAATCCGCATGGCGGATAATCTCCTTGAACACAGCCGCACTAAGCACATAGACATCCGATATCACTTTTTGAGAGATCACCAACAAAATGGGATATCGAAATTGCTTATGTTAACACCCACAATCAATTAGTCGATATCTTTACCAAGCCAATAGATGAGAAAACCTTTAGCAAACTTAGAAATGAGCTAAATATCCTGGATTCTCGGAATTTTGATTAAAACATTGCACACATAGCTATTTCATATACCTTTGATCATGCCTCTTTCATTTGGTGCAAATGCATATTTCTTATTCTTCTTGTGTCAAGGCTAAGACTAATGTGCTTTCAAGTATATCCCTATGATTAGTCTTAGATTGAAAGGGAAATGAAGTATTCGGCAAGACAACGCTTCCACTCAACTATAACGGTATCATTTACCCTTTGCCGATATTCCACAAACTCTCAATGGTATGACTCTTCACTCATGCTTAATTTACCATTTGGGAGAAACTGTTAGGCCCCAAAGGGGGAGAAAATACTAAAGGGCTCTCAAGTTCTCCGTTTTTTACGCTTAATGCCGAAGGGGGAGTGAAAGGGAAATAGGGTCAAACCTTTTCCTAAATATAATTTTGGTGGTTGAATGCCCAACACAAATAATTGGACTATCTAGTTTGCTCTAGATTATATGTTCTACAGGTGTCAAAGGTTCAACACAAACCAACGATGAGCCAACGGTCGGTGATGCAGGCCGCTCTCGGGAAATGTTTGGCGGCGTACGGCTATAATTCACCGGACTGTCCGGTGATGCACCGGACTGTCCGGTGAGCCAACGATCGACTGCGCAACGGTCGGCCACGCAATCCGCGGGCGACGCGTGGCCCACGCCAACGGTCTGTAGGGGGCACCAGACTGTCCGGTGCGCCAACTGCCACAAATCTGCAATGGTCGTCTGTGCTAGAATAGGAAAGAGATCTGCACCGGACTGTCTACAATGACTGTCCGGTGGCACACCGGACTGTCCGGTGCGCCACCCGACAGAAGGCAAGGATAGCCTTCCTTGTTGGCCTCCAACGGCTCCTAGCTGTCTTGGGGCTATAAAAGGGACCCCTAGGCGCATTGAGGAGTAACCCAAGCATTCACTAAGCATTCTAAGTCTCCCACACTCCATCTCTGCGCACTTGATCGATCGTGTTAGTGATTTAAGCTCTATTCTAGTTGTGAACTCTTTGTGCTTCATTTTGAGCTCAAGTCTTGGCTTGTGTGCGTGTGTGTGCTGCGGATTTGTGTGTGTTGCTCCCCAACCTTACTCTTGTGTTTTCATTGTGATCTTTGTTGTAAGGGCGAGAGACTCCAACTTGTGGAGATTCCTCATAAACGGGAAAAAGAGATAAGGAAGAAAAGCCGTGGTATTCAAGTTGATCATCGGATCACTTGAAAGGGGTTGAGTGCAACCCTCGTCCATTGGGACGCCACAACGTGGAAGTAGGCAAGTGTTACTTGGCCAAACCACGGGATAAAAATCGTGTGTCTCTTGTGTGCTTTACCTTTGATTATCTATGTTCACAAGAACTCATTTCAAGCCACTTAGCCATACTAACACTTATAACTAAGTTTTGTGGCTATTAGTTGTTGAATTTTACAAGATCACCTATTCACCCACCCCTCTAGGTGCTCTCAATTGGTATCGAAGCCGTTCTCTTCACGTAAGGGACTAATTGCCCGAAGAGATGGATCCTAAGGGAAAGGGGATGGTGGTCAACGACAAGGAAAAGGAGTCCCTCTTCAACGAGCCAAGGGACGACAAGCCCACTGACTCAGGATCGAGTCACAAGAAGAGGGACGGGAAAAAGAAGAGGCGGATCAAGAAGATCATTTACTACG
The DNA here is from genome assembly GCA_029449295.1 of Zea luxurians. Taxonomy (NCBI): domain Eukaryota; kingdom Viridiplantae; phylum Streptophyta; class Magnoliopsida; order Poales; family Poaceae; genus Zea; species Zea luxurians. Next base: position 28,534,917 of record JAOPSE010000031.1, read on the forward strand.
ACAGCGACGCCTCCTCTTCTTCACCAAGAGACGACGACGACTCGTCTAAGAAGAAACCGGTTAATCAAAACTTTTCATTTGATTATTCTCGTATTCCATTCAATTCCAATGCTCATTTGCTTTCAATTCCTCTTGGTAAACCTCCACACTTTGTTGGAGAGGACTACGCTTTTTGGAGTCACAAAATGCGTAGTCACTTATTTTCTCTCCATCCTAGTATTTGGGAGATAGTTGAAAATGGAATGCATTTCGACAGTATCGATAACCCTGTGTTTATTAATGAGCAAATTCATAAGAATGCATAAGCTACCACTGTCTTGCTAGCATCTTTGTGTAGGGATGAGTACAACAAGGTGAGCGGCTTCGACAACGCCAAGCAAATCTGGGACACCCTCAAGATATCTCATGAGGGGAACGATGCCACCATGATCACCAAAATGGAGTTGGTGGAAGGCGAGCTGGGAAGGTTCGCAATGATCAGGGGAGAGGAGCCAACACAAACATACAACAGGCTCAAGACCCTGGTTAACAAGATTAGAAGCTATGGAAGCACAAGATGGACGGACCACGACGTCGTTCGACTTATGCTAAGGTCATTCACGGTAATTGACCCCCCATCTTGTTAACCTTATTCGTGAGAATCCTAGGTACACCAAGATGATGCCCGAGGAGATTCTTGGGAAGTTTGTGAGCGGGCGCATGATGGTGAAGGAGGCCCGATATGTGGACGATGCTCTTAATGGCCCTCTACTCGTCCACAAGCCTCAAACCGTTGCCCTCAAAGCAACCAGCAGCAGGGAGACGCTACCAAGCAAGGTGGCACAAGTGGAGGCCGCTGGTCTCAACGAAGATGAAATGGCACTTATCATCAAGCGTTTTAAGATCGCTCTAAAAGGACGCAAGGAGCACCCCAACAAGAACAAAGTAAAAGGGAAGCGCTCCTGCTTCAAATGCGGTAAGACTGGTCATTTTATTGCTCAATGTCCCGATAATGAAAATGACCAGGTGGAAGAAATACAAGGGAAGAAGGAGAAAAAGAAAAGCTATAGGAAGGCGAAAGGCGAGGCTCACCTTGGCAAAGAATGGGATTTGAACTGCTCTTCATCCGACTCCGACGATGGAGGACTGGCAGCCTCGGCCTTCAACAAGTCCTCTCTCTTCCCCAACGAACGACACACTTGCCTCATAGCCAAGGAGAAGAAGGTAAGTGTTCGTGATACCCCTAAATACACTACTTCTAGTGATGATGATTCTAGTGATGATGAAGTAGATTACTCAAGCTTATTCAAAGGTTTAGATAGAGCTAAAGTAGATAAAATCAATGAATTGATTGATGCTTTAAATGAAAAGAATAGACTCTTAGAAAAGCAAGAGGATATTTTGTATGAAGAGCATGATAAGTTTGTTAGTGTGCAAAAATCTCTTGCTTTAGAAACTAAAAGAAATGAAATGTTATCCTCTGAATTGTCTGTGTGCCATGAATCAATCTCTAGTTTAAAGATTTTGAATGATGATTTAAATGCTAAGCTAGAGGTAGCTAATAAATCTAGTTCATGTGTAGAACATGTAATTTGTAATAGATGTAAGGACTTTGATGTTAATGCTTGTAATGAACATCTTATTGCTATTACAAAATTGAATGAATGCTCAACTTAAGACTTGCAAAATTGATTTTGATAAGTTAAAATTTACTAGGGATGCCTACACCGTTGGTAGACACCCCTCAATTAAGGATGGACTTGGCTTTCGAAAGGAAGCCAAGAATTTAACAATTCAAAGGGCTCACATTCCCAACAAGGAGAAAGGAAAGGCTCCTATGGCTAGTAGCATTCAAAGGAATCATGCTTTCATTTATGATAGAAAATTTTCTAGGAATGCACGTTATAATAGGAGTTATGTTGATTATAATGATTCACATGCTATGTTTGCCTCTAGCTCTACTTTTGTGCATGGTAAGCCTAGGAAAAGTAATGTTGTGCATCATGTGCCTAGGAGAGTATGTAATGAACCTTCTACTATTTACCATGCTTGCAATACTTCTTTTACAATCTTTTGTAAGAATGAAAAAGTAGTTGCTAGGAAGTTGGGGTCCAAATGCAAGGGAGATAAGACTTGTATTTGGGTCCCAAAGGCTATCATGACTAACCTTGTAGGACCCAACAAGAGTTGGGTACCTAAAACCCAAGTGTAAATTACCTGCAGGTTTATGCATCAGGGGCTCAAGCTGGATTATCGACAGCGGATGCACAAACCACATGACGGGGGAGAAGAAGATGTTCACCTCCTACGTCAAGAATAAGGATTCCGAGGATACGATTATTTTTGGAGATGGGAACCAAGGTGATGCGTCACGATGCCCGATCTTCATGACGTAGGATCAATATTTAGATAACTAGCTTCAAAGAAGCCAAGATAACTTACTGCAAGCAGCGATAACTAGTGCAACCTGACAAATAAAACTCGAAGCCAACCACCGTCTTTAACCGGCAGCCTGAATCGAGGATTCGCCCAACCACACTCTCAAAGAACCAACCAACATAGCCTACAATCAATCGAGGAGACCTCGAAGGGAGTAGGAGCACCAATTGGGAGCGGATGAAGCTGCCGCTTCTGCAATCCCGCGAAGGAATTCACAAGAGCAAAGGGGTAGAGATCACTCTCAATATTTGTTAGCACAGAGCTGAACAAAAGGGGTTCTGTTTTAGATTCTCATAAGCTGCCTTATATCATAGACATAGGGGGGTATTTATACTATTAACAACCAGCCTTAGCGAGGTATAAACACGAAACAAAACTATTTTCACGTGCTAATGTAAAGGAGCCTCTTCGGGAGATCTGCAGAGCTGATTTCTGTGTGGTTGTTTGACTTCTGCACAGCCTTCAGTATTTTGACAATAATTTCTTCTAGGAATCTTCAAATGACGTGGGACTGGTTGCATTAGAAAGCTAACTTGATAAGCTTTCTCACCATATATAGCATGCTTAATGAAACTTCGTAGAATGATGCAGTTTAATACGAAAACTTGGTCATCAAGCAGACTGTTAACCTTCTGACCAGTCAGCACTAAAGTAGGTTGGCTGCCTTTCTGGTAGATTTGATTAAGTCGGCTGTAGAGGCATTGGAAACTAGACTTCAAGAGCTTTCCAAAAAGTACTTATGGGCCTTCATAGCTTTTGGGAATCAAAAGATATGATGATTTCTTCTGGACGGTTCTGTTGCGCTGGACTGACTCGGACATAGCTCTTCTTGCTGACTCGTCCTTGATATGTTTTGTCCTTCCTCTTTGGTGAACCTAAGTAATATCAACATACACGACTTAGGTAGCATAAAATTCTCATTAGTGTTTAATTGAAATTCATAAAGTAGTGCGTGCACCTCTTGCTGTAGCTTCTTAGCTCGGCTACGTGTAATTGGTCCATCAAAGACTTGGGTTGGTGATGTAGTATGACTTGGAGGTTGTAATGTGTTGCTTAATGGCGTGGTCATATCATCCTCCCCCCTTGAAAAGGAGTCGTCCTCGACTCTGAAGTGTCTTCGCTTGTATATGGTAAGAGGTCAGCAACATTGAACATGTTGCTCACGCCATAGCTTGGTGGAAGATCTATCTTGTATGCATTATCATTGATCTTGGCAAGAACACGAAATGGACCATCCCCTCGTGGCATCAATTTGGATTTGCGCCAATCAGAAAAATGCTCTTTGCGCAAGTGAATCCAGACCAAGTCCCCTGGTCCAAATAACACTTTCTTCCTATGCTGGTTCATACTTGCAGCCTTGCGCACTGCTTTGAACTCAATTGCTTCCTTGGTCTTCTTATGTATCTTTTTTATATATGCAGCACGCTTGGAAGCTTCCATATTGGTTCTTTCTTGCAATGGAAGGGGCAACAAATCTATGGGAGCAATAGGTTTGAACCCATATACAATTTCGAAGGGGCATAAATTAGTTGTAGAATGTACTGCCCTGTTATAAGCAAACTCCACGTGTGGCAAACATTCCTCCCAATCCTTCAAGTTCTTCTTTACCATTGTTCGCAGCAGCATTGACAATATATGATTCACTACTTCAGTTTGGCCATCAGTTTGGGGGTGGCATGTGGTGGAGAACAAAAGTTTAGTCCCAAGCTTTGCCCACAATGTCTTCCAAAAATAGCTCACAAACTTCACATCACGGTCAGACACGATGGTCTTGGGCACTCCATGTAGTCTCACAATTTCTATGAAAAACAAATTAGCAACATGTGAAGCATCGTCGCTCTTGTTGCATGGAATAAAATGAGCCGTTTTTGAAAATCTATCAACCACAACAAAAATAGAATCTCTCTTTTTTTGAGTCTTCGGCAGCCCTAAAATAAAATCCATGCTTATGTCTTCCCAAGGAATTTTAGGAGCGGGTAAAGGAGTATATAAACCATGAGGGTTCAGTTTTGACTTAGCTTTGTGACAGGTGACACAACGCTCCACAAATCTGATGACGTCTCTCCTCATCTTGGGCCAATAGAAATTATCACTGAGCATTTCGTAAGTTTTCTTTTGTCCAAAATGTCCTGTTAGACCTCCTCCATGTGACTCCTGCAATAAAAGCAATCTAACCGAAGAATTTGGTACACAAAGTTTGTTAGCTCTAAACAAAAATCCATCATGTATATGATATTTTTCCCAACCTTTTCCATCTTTACAATGATTGTATGGTTCTGAAAATTCAGGATCATCATTATACATTTCTTTCAAATTTTCAAGCCCCAAAACTTTTACCTCTAGTTGATTCAACAACACATTCCTTCGAGACAAGGCATCAGCGACCACATTGTCCTTACCTTTCTTATATTTCACAATGTATGGAAATGTTTCGATAAACTCAACCCATTTGGCATGGCGACGGTTCAGTTTGGCTTGCCCTTTCAAATACTTCAAAGCTTCATGATCGGAATGAATAACAAACTCTTTTGGCCATAAGTAGTGCTGCCATGTTTCAAGCGCTCGGACCAAAGCATACAATTCTTTGTCATACACAGAATAATTTAATTGAGCACCTCCCAATTTTTCACTAAAATATGCTATAGGTTTTCCTTGTTGCATTAAAACTCCTCCTATCCCAATCCCACTAGCATCACATTCTACTTCAAAAGTTTTAGTGAAATCAGGAAGAATAAGTACAGGTGCTTCAGTCAAACGTTTCTTCAATTCTTGAAAAGCATCTTCTTGTGAGTTTCCCCATTTAAATTCAACACCTTTCTTTGTCAATTCATTTAAAGGGGAAGCGATGGTACTGAAATCTCGCACAAATCTTCTATAAAAACCAGCAAGATCATGAAAACTTCTTACTTGATTTACATTCGTTGGAGCTGGCCAATCCTTGATGGCTTTCACCTTGGATTCATCCACCTCTATTCCTTTTGTTGAAACAACAAAGCCAAGAAACACAACATGGTCTGTGCAAAAACTGCACTTCTCAAGATTAGCAAACAATTTCTCCTTTCTTAGCTCATCTAAAACTTGTCGAATGTGTTTCACATGTTCATCAAAAGACTTGCTGTAAATTAGAATATCATCGAAGTAGACAACAACAAATTTTCCAATGAAAGTTCTTAAGACATGGTTCATTAATCTCATAAAAGTACTAGGAGCATTAGTCAACCCAAAGGGCATTACTAACCATTCATACAACCCAAATTTTGTTTTAAATGCAGTCTTCCATTCATCTCCAGTTTTCATTCTTATTTGATGGTATCCACTTCTCAAATCAATTTTAGTAAAAATTGTGGAACCACTTAATTCATCAAGCATATCATCTAGCCATGGAATAGGATGGCGATAGCGAACGGTAATATTATTTATAGCTCTACAATCAACACACATCCTCCAAGATCCATCTTTCTTAGGTACTAAAATCACAGGAACAACGCAAGGGCTTAAGCTTTCACGAACAAAACCTTTATCATGGAGTTCTTGCACTTGCCTTTGTATTTCCTTAGTTTCTTCAGGATTGGTTCGATATGGTGGACAGTTAGGAAGTGCAGCCCCTGGAATAAGATCGATTTGATGCTCAATCCCTCGAATTGGAGGTAGTCCAGCCGGTGTTTCTTGTGGAAACACGTCTTCAAAGTCCTGCAAAAGATCAGCCACAACACTAGGAAGAGATGTTATGTCGTTAGGAGAAATCAAAACATCTTCGTTCACAAGTACAAAGAGCACTTGATATGGGTTGTTCCTCACTTCTCTCAGCTTAGATTTTGTGGCTAGCATAACTAGATGTTCTCCCTCTTCCTTCTTTTTATCTCTAGAATTTGGCTTGTAGCACTCGCTCACCGAATTGTGGATGACACTCAATTTCTTTTGCTCTTCTCCTCCTCTACTTGCTGTACTAATTTCAGTTTTCTTTTGTAAGTGTTCAGCCATGATTTGTTGAGGGGTCATAGGCTTGAGTACAAACTTTCTCCCTTTCAGATCTAGCGTGTACTGATTGGTTCTTCCACAATGCTGAGAATATCGGTCATATTGCCAAGGTCTTCCTAGTAGCATGTGACAAACAGACATGGGTGCAACATCGCACTCCACCGTGTCAACATACTCTCCAATCTTGAACGGAACTTTCACCTTATAACCAATCTTGATATCTCCCGATTCATTCAACCATTGGACATGATATGGATGAGGGTGTCGCTGCAACTTCAAACCAAGCTTTTCAACCATCTCACGACTTGCAAGGTTATGGCAGCTCCCTCTATCAATGATCACCTTTACTACTTTGTCTTGCACTTTGGCTCGCGTTTGAAAAAGATTATGTCGCTGTCCAATTTCAGCTTCTTTCATTTGAACACTCAAGATTTGTGTAACCACAAGAGTAGTACCATGCTAAAATTCACATCCCGTATGTTCTTCAGATTTATCAATGTCATCTTCATTTCCTGCTTTAGCTTCCTCTTCACTAGCTGACGTATATTCTCCATCATCAGTCACAAGGATCACACGATTATTTGGACACTCCTTTATGACATGACCACGACCTCCACACTTGAAGCACTGAATACCAGTACTCTTGGTTGTTGAACCCACTGATGTTGAAGTGGATGCTGCTGGTTTATAACTCGTGTTTGGAGCAGCACCGTTCTTTCCACTAGAATTGCCTTGAATATTGGATCGCAAGCCTCCAGTTGAACCTTTTGTCGCTGAGGATGCAGCAGTAAACCTTGAGATCGATTTGCTTCCTCTAGTCATGGTTCGTGCACCATATGACAAGGGCTTGCTGCTCTTAGCATCTTGTTGCAGATGGCGTTCAGCTTTGGTGGCTTGATGTACCAAATCAATAAGACTTTGGTACGGCTAAAACTCAACAATACGCTGAATGTTGCGGTGTAACCTAGCCATGAAACGTGCAATGGTTTGCTCTTCGTCTTCATACACATTGGCTCTAATCATGGCCTTCTCCATCTCCTTATAATACTCCTCAACAGAGAAACTTCCTTGCCTCAAATTCTGCAATTTATCAAAAAGATCACGTCGATAATGCTTCGGCACAAAATGAATTCTCATTTCTCGCTTCATCTCTTACCAAGTAATAATAGGGTCCTCTCCATCTTCTTCACGATCACGAAGAAGTTGCTCCCACCAAATCAGAGCATATCCTTCAAACTCAAGAGATGCCATTGCAAGTTTCTTCTCCTCTGAATAATTATGTAGGCGGAAGATTTTCTCCACCTTCAATTCCCATGTGAAATAATCTTCAGGATTAGATCTACCATCAAATTTTGGCATGGTAAACTTAAGTTTCCCAAATCTCTCTTCTTGGTTGATGCCTCTATGATGACGATGATAGCGATGTTGGGACTGATCATCATCCCCAATTTCAGATTCTTCATTGTCATTATTTCTTCGATTCCGGCCTCTTCCTCTACCATGTGCAGCACCTTGATTTCTCCTCCCATGTTCACTTGCTCTTCTAGAATAATTTCCTTCACCTTCCTCCCCGTCTTCATCATGATTTCTTGCACCATCAGGGAGTCGACGTCGACCTCTGATTTCAGCCATAAGTGTCTGAAGATCTTGTGCCAACCGATCTTGCTTGTCTTCTATGCTTCGTTTGAGCTCATTGAATTGTATCAGGGTGACACATTCTTCAATCTCAATGTTGGGATCCATCTTCCTGCGAAATTAGGGGCAACAAGGCAACAAATATAGGTGGAATATGAAGCTATATAGAATCTCACAACCTCACCACTCTTACCAACCAAAGCTCTTATGAGGTCCCTGCGGGTTGCATGAAAAATGTGTGGTGGTAACAAGAAAGTGGTGGTTAAGCGAATACAAGACCAGAGTACCGATTACGATGGCTTATATGTGGAGCTTGGTGGGGAATAGTAAACAAGGAATTCAATCTGAATCCTAGCTGTTGTAAAGTTAAATAACAATCCAACTATAAGTTCACTTCCTAGTGCTGACCACAAGATTCGAGTGATGTAAGTAGATCAAACACACGCACAAAGAAATTTCAGATTTGATGCAAATCAAGGAGTATGATTGGAATGCAAGTGTTGCAATCAGACCCAACCAAAATTTTGCACCAAATGACAATAGCAAACTGGTTGAACAACTTGATGAACTTTCAGCACTTGTGCACGTAAACAAACGATCGTTTTCTTTCACAATTTTGCTCAACACTTTTTTGGGGTACTTTTCTTTCTTCTCTTCTTTTTTTGATACTCTTTTTTTATAGAACTAAACACAGAGATCTGATATGGTATTGCACACTTTATAATAATTAACAAAGAACTCAACCAGCAGCTATAACTTAAATAGGATTAAAGTTAACGCGAAGGAAATGATGAGGGTTTTCAGATTTTTCTTTTTGTGGATACTTTTCAGATATATATAAGAGGCTCAAAGGGAACACAAAGGATAGAGTGACCAGCAACTAAACAAAGACTCTAAGATCTGAAACTTAACAAAACTCACTGGAATAACAGATTGAAACAAAGGGCTATGGCAAAAAATATTTTATGGCTTTTTGGTGGATAGGACAAACACAAAATATATGTAGCTAAGGGTAAAGAATCCTACCGTGGCAACTGAGGCTTTGATACCAGATGATGCGTCACGATGCCCGATCTTCACGACGTAGGATCAATATTTAGATAACTAGCTTCAAAGAAGCCAAGATAACTTGCTGCAAGCAGCGATAACTAGTGCAACCTGACAAATAAAACTCGAAGCCAACCACCGTCTTTAACCGGCAGCCTGAATCGAGGATTCGCCCAACCACACTCTCAAAGAACCAACCAACACAGCCTACAATCAATCGAGAAGACCTCGAAGGGAGTAGGAGCACCAATTAGGAGCGGATGAAGCCACCGCTTCTGCAATCCCGCGAAGGAATTCACAAGAGCAAAGGGGTAGAGATCACCCTCAATATTTGTTAGCACACAGCTGGACAAAAGGGGTTCTGTTTTAGATTCTCATAAGTTGCCTTACATCATAGACATAGGGGGGCATTTATACTAGTAACAACCAGCCTTAGCGAGGTATAAACACGAAACAAAACTATTTTCACGTGCTAATGTAAAGGAGCCTCTTCGGGAGATCTGCAGAGCTGATTTCCGTGTGGCTGTTTGACTTCTGCGCAGCCTTCAGTATTTTGACAATAACTTCTTCTAGGAATCTTCAAATGACGTGAGACTGGTTGCATTGGAAAGCTAACTTGATAAGCTTTCTCACCATATATAGCATGCTTAATGAAACTTCGTAGAATGATGCAGTTTAATACGAAAACTTGGTCATCAAGCAGACTGTTGACCTTCTGACCAGTCAGCACTAAAGTAGGTCGGCTGCCTTTCTAGTAGATTTGATTAAGTCGGCTGTAGAAGCATTGGAAACTAGACTTCAAGAGCTTTCCAAAAAGTACTTATGGGCCTTCATAGCTTTTGGGAATCAAAAGATATGACGATTTCTTCTGGATGGTTCTGTTGCACTGGACTGACTCGGATATAGCTCTTCTTGCTGACTCGTCCTTGATATGTTTTGTCCTTCCTCTTTGGTGAACCTAAGTAATATCAATATACACGACTTAGGTAGCATAAAATGTTCATTAGTGTTTAATTGAAATTCATAAAGTAGCGCGTGCACCTCTTGCTGTAGCTTCTTAGCTCGGCTATGTGTAATTGGTCCATCAAAGACTTGGGTTGGTGATGTAGTATGACTTGGAGGTTGTAATGTGTTGCTTAGTGGCGTGGTCATATCACAAGGCAAAGTTAAAAGGTTTGGGAAAGATAGCCATCACAAGCGAGCACTCTATTTCAAATGTATTCTTAGTAGAGTCATTAGGGTATAATCTCCTATCTGTAAGTCAAATGTGCCACATGGGCTACAATTGTTTGTTTACAAATGTTGATGTTTCTGTCTTTAGAAGGAGTGATGGTTCATTAGCGTTTAAGGGTGTATTAAACGACAAACTATACTTAGTTGATTTTTCGAAAGAGGAGGCCGATCTAGATGCATGCTTAATAGCTAAGACTAGCATGGGCTGCTTGTGGCATCACCGTCTAGCACATGTTGGGATGAAGAACCTTCATAAACTTCTAAAGGGAGAACATGTGTTAGGACTAACCAATGTCTGCTTCGAAAAAGATAGACCTTGTGCAGCTTGCCAGGCAGGGAAACTGGTGGGAAGCACTCATCACAACAAGAATGTGATGACAACATCAAGACCACTGGAGCTATTACATATGGACCTCTTTGGATCCGTCGCCTACCTTAGCATCGGTGGAAGTAAGTATGGTCTAGTAATTGTTGATGATTTTTCCCGCTTCACTTGGGTGTTCTTTTTGCAGGATAAAACAGAAACCCAAGGGACCCTAAAGCGCTTCCTAAGGAGGGCTCAAAACGAATTTGAGCTCAAGGTGAAAAAGATATGAAGCGACAACGGGTCTGAGTTCAAGAACCTGCAAGTGGAGGAGTATCTTGAGGAGGAAGGCATCAAGCACGAGTTATTCGCTCCCTACACACCATAACAAAATGGTGTGGTAGAGAGGAAGAATAGGACACTTATCGACATGGTGAGGACGATGCTTGGAGAATTCAAGACGCCCGAGCAGTTTTGGTCAGAAGCTGGGAACACAGCTTGCCACACCATAAACCGGCTCTACCTACATCGCCTCCTCAAGAAGACCTCGTACGAACTTCTTACCGGTAACAAACCCAACGTCTCATACTTTCGTGTTTTTGGGAGCAAATGTTACATTCTAGTGAAGAAAGGTAGAAATTCTAAATTTGCTCCCAAGGCAGTAGAAGGGTTTTTACTAGGGTATAACTCAAATACAAGGGCGTATAGAGTCTTCAACAAATCATTGGGTTTGGTTGAAGTCTCTAGCGATGTTGTATTTGATGAGACTAATGGCTCTCTAAGAGAGCAAGTTGATCTTGATGATGTAGATGAAGATGATGTTCCAACGGCCGCAATACGCACCATGGCGATTAGAGATGTGCGACCATAGGAACAACAGGAGCAAGATCAACCTTCTTCCTCAATGATGGTGTAGCCCCCTACTCATGATGATGGACAGGTTCCTCAAGAAGAGGTGTGTGATCAAGGGGAGCACAAGAAGAACAAGTTATGGAGGAAGAAGCACCACTGGCCCCTCCAACTCAAGTCCGAGCGACGATTCAAAGGAATCACCCCGTTGACCAGATTCTGGGTGACATAAGCAAGGGAGTAACTACTCGCTCAAGATTAGCTAACTTTTGTGAGCATTACTCGTTTGTCTCTTCTGTTGAGCCTTTCAGGGTAGAAGAGGCCTTACAGGATCCGGACTAGGTGTTGGCCATGCAGGAAGAGCTCAACAACTTCAAGAGGAACAAAGTTTGGAGCCTGGTGCCACATCCCAAGCAAAATGTTGTGGGAACCAAGTGGGTGTTCCGCAACAAGAAAGACGAGCACAGGGTGGTGACAAGAAACAAGGCTCGACTTGTGGCAAAAGGTTATGCCCAAGTCATAGGTTTGGATTTCGAGGAGACTTTTGCTCCTGTGGCTAGGCTAGAGTCTATTCGAATATTGTTAGCCTATGCCGCTCACCACTCTTTCAGGTTGTTTCAAATGGATGTGAAGAGCGCTTTCCTCAACGGGCCAATCAAGGAGGAGGTATATGTGGAACAACCCCCTGGCTTTGAGGATGATAGGTACCCCGACCATGTGTGTAAGCTCTCTAAGGCGCTCTATGGACTTAAGCAAGCCCCAAGAGCATGGTATGAATGCCTTAGAGATTTCTTAATTGCTAATGCTTTCAAGGTTGGGAAAGCCGATCCCACTCTTTTCATTAAGACTTGTGACAGTGATCTTTTTGTGTGCCAAATTTATGTTGATGACATAATATTTGGTTCTACTAATCAGAAGTCTTGTGAGGAGTTTAGCAGGGTGATGACACAGAAATTTGAGATGTTGATGATGGGCGAGTTGACCTACTTCCTTGGGTTCCAATTGAAGCAACTCAAGGATGGCACTTTCCTGTCCCAAACTAAGTACACTCAAGATCTTCTCAAGAGGTTTGGGATGAAGGATGCCAAGCCCGCAAAGACACCAATGGGAACCGACGGACATGTCGACCTCAACAAAGGAGGTAAGTCCGTTGATCAAAAGGCATACCAGTCTATGATAGGTTCCTTGCTTTATTTATGTGCTAGTAGACCGGATATTATGGTTAGCGTATGCATGTGTGCTAGATTTCAATCCGACCCAAGGGAATGTCACCTTGTGGCCGTTAAGCGAATTCTTAGGTATTTAGTTGCTACGCCTTGCTTCGGGATCTGGTATCCAAAGGGGTCTACCTTTAACTTGATTGGATATTCAGACTCCGATTATGTCGGGTGCAAGGTAGATAGGAAGGGTACATCAGGGACGTGCCAATTCCTAGGAAGGTCCCTGGTGTCTTGGAGTTCAAAGAAACAAACCTCTGTTGCCCTATCCACCGCTGAGGTCGAGTATGTTGTCGCAGGACAGTGTTGCGCGCAACTACTTTGGATGAGGCAAACCCTCCGGGACTTTGGCTACAATCTGAGCAAAGTCCCACTCCTATGTGACAATGAGAGTGCAATCTGCATGGCGGATAATCCTGTTGAACACAGCCGCACTAAGCACATAGACATCTGCATCACTTTCTGAGAGACCACCAGCAAAAGGGAGATATCGAGGTGTTCCATATTAGCACCGAGAACTAGCTAGCCGATATCTTTACCAAGCCGTTAGATGAGAACACCTTTTGCAGGCTGCGTAGTGAGCTAAATGTCTTAGATTCAAGTAACTTGGATTGATCTATAGCATACATGTGTTTTATGCCTTTGATCATTTATGCAATTTGTTGCTTATTTATGGTGCTCAAGTTGTGCAAGGGATCCCCGGACCTCACAAGTCCATGTGTGAATGATGCACATACTTAGGGGGAGAAGTGCTACAACTTGACCCTTTGAGACTAACCTTTGTGTTTGAGTGTTCTTGATGTAGTCTCAAAGGTGCATTGAAAGGGAAAATTGACTTGGACGTTGTAAACACTTCCACTGCACTCCGGTATTGGTGTATTTCGTTCCAAGTTCATCTTTATGCTCTTATTGCCTTTTTGCTCTTAATTGACATTTTTGGTGGGGCAATGGGGTTAAAGGGCCAATAATGATCCCGTTTTGGTGCTTAATGCCAAAGGAGGAGAAATTAAGGCCAAAGCAAATGGATCAGCTACCACTTGAGTATTTTGAAAACAATAGAGTTAGAACTTTTGATTTGTCAAAATACTCTTATTGTCAAAATTTGGTCTCTTGTGGGGAGAATTTATGATTATGAGAAAAAGGGGGAGTTTTTGGATCTTGATCAATTTCACTGTTGAAATGTCTCTCTTTGTGCCCAAACAAGTGAGTTTGACTTAGAGATAGAAAAATGAATTTGATTTGCAAAAACAAACAAAGTGGTGGCAAAGAATGATCCAAATATGTCAAATTAGAGTAAAAAACGTTTTGGTCCTTATTTGCATCGATGTTGCACTTATTTGTGTTGCTTTTTGATGTGTTGGCATAAATCACCATAAAGGGGGAGATTGAAAGGGAAATGTGCCCTTGGGTCATTTCTATAATGTTTTGGTGATTAAGTGTCCAACACATAGTGAGTGAGATATTGTGTGCCAAACAAGCGAAAAGTGCAAATCATGTAACGAGGTACGTTTCTAGGCTTAGTACATTGTTTTGAGTACTAACATATTTTGTCTAAGTGCTAGAAACAGAGAAAAGGAAAAGAAGAAAAGGATTGAAGTGACTTGGCTGTGTAAAGCCAAAGTTCAGCTCGGTCTGGCACACCGGACTGTCCGGTGGTGCACTGGACAGCGTCCGGTGCGCCAGGCTGAACTCCGGTGAACAGGCCGCTCTCGGGAAATGTTTGGCGGTGAACGACTATAATTCACCGGACTGTCCGGTGGTGCACCGGACTGTTCGGTGAGCCAATGGTCGACTGCACAACGGTCGGCCGCGCAATCCGAGGGCGATGCGTGGCCCATGCCAACGGTCGGCAGGGGGCATCCGGTGTGCCAACTGCCACGAATCTGCAACGGTCGTCTGCGCCAGAATAGGAAAGAGATCTGCACCGGACTGTCTACAATGACTGTCCGGTGGCGCACCGGACTGTCCGGTGCACCACCCGACAGAAGGCAAGGATAGCCTTCCTTGTTGGCCTCCAACGGCTCCTAGCTGCCTTGGAGCTATAAAAGGGACCCCTAGGTGCATGGAGGAGTAACCCAAGCATTCACTAAGCATTCTAAGTCTCCCACACTCCGTCTCCGCGCACTTGATCGATCGTGTTAGTGATTTAAGCTCCGTTCTAGTTGTGAACTCTTTGTGCTTCATTTTGAGCTCAAGTCTTGGCTTGTGTGTGTGTGTGCTGCAGATTTGTGTGTGTTGCTCCCCAACCTTACTCTTGTGTTTTCATTGTGATCTTTGTTGTAAGGGCGAGAGACTCCAACTTATGGAGATTCCTCGCAAACGGGAAAAGAGATAAGGAAGAAAAGCCGTGGTATTCAAGTTGATCATCGGATCACTTGAAAGGGGTTAAGTGAAACACTCGTCCATTGGGACGCCACAACGTGGAAGTAGACAAGTGTTATTTGGTCGAACCACGGGATAAAAATCACATGTCTCTTATGTGCTTTACCTTTGATTATCTGTGTTCACAAGAACTCGTTTCAAGCCACTTAGCCATACTAACACTTATAACTAAGTTTTGTGGCTATTAGTTGTTGAATTTTATAGGATCACCTATTCACCCCCCTCTAGGTGCTCTCAGTTTGCAAGAACCGAACCTCGGTAAAACAAATCACCGTGTCATCCGCTTCATTTGCTTTTGATTTGTTTTTCACCCTCTCTTTCGGACTCGAATTTTATTCTAACGCTAACCCCGGCTTGTAGTTGTGCTTTAAGTTTATAATTTTCAGATTCCGCCTATTTACCCCCCTCTAGGCGACTTTCAATTGGTATTAGAGCCCGGTACTTCATTAGAGTTTAACCACTCGAAGTGATGTCGGGAGATCACGCCAAGAAGGAGATCGTGACCGGTGAGAAGGCCACAAGCCACGAGAAGGCTCCATCAAAGGAGTCCGGCAACAAGCTAAAGGAGGGATCACCTCCTCACAAGTCGCATCGGAGTGGTGACAAGAAAAAGAAGATGAAGAAGGTGGTCTACTACGAGACCGATTCTTCGTCGCCATCCACCTCCAGCTCCGACGCGCCGTCCGTCACTTCTAAGCGCCATGAGCGCAAGAAGTTTAGTAAGACCCCCCTACGCTATCCTCGCATTTCCAAACGCACTCCTTAACTTTCCGTCCCACTAGGCAAACCACCGGTTTTTGATGGTGAAGATTATTGTATGTGGAGTGATAAAATGAGGCATCACCTAACCTCACTCCACGCAAGTATTTGGGACATTGTTGAATTTGGAGCGCAGGTACCATCCGTAGGGGATGAGGGCTATGATTCGGACGAGGTCGCCGAAATCAAGCACTTTGATTCCCAAGCAACTACTATACTCCTCGCCTCTCTATGTCGAGAGGAGTATAATAAGGTGCAAAGGTTAAAAAGTGCCAAGGAGATTTGGGACGTGCTCAAGACCGCACACGAAGGAGACGAGGTGACCAAGATCACCAAGCGGGAGACGATCGAGGGGGAGCTTGGTCGATTCGTCCTCAACCAAGGAGAAGAGCCACAAGCCATGTACAACCGGCTCAAGACCTTGGTGAACCAAGTGCGCAAACTCGGGAGCACCAAATGGGATGACCATGAAATGGTCAAGGTTATTCTAAGATCACTTGTAGTTTGTAATCCTACGCAAGTTCAATTAATTCGTGGTGATCCTAGATATAAGCTAATGTCTCCCGAGGAGGTTATAGGAAAGTTTGTGAGCTTTGAATTGATGATCAAAGGCTCCAAACAAATTATCAACTTTGAGCAAGGCGGCACCTCCACACCCGAGGTGCAACCTGTCGCATTCAAGGCGACGGAGGAAGAAAAGAAGGAATCTACACCAAGTAGGATTCCAATCGACGCCTCCAAGCTTGACAATGAGGAAATGGCGCTTAGCATCAAAAGCTTTCGCCAAATCCTCAAACAAAGGAAGGGGAAGGATTACAAACCCCATTCCAAAAGGGTGTGCTACAAATGTGGTAAGCCCAATCATTTCATTGCTAAATATCCATTATCTAGTGATAGTGACAGGGGCGACGACAAGAAGGGAAAGAGGAAGGAGAAAAGGAGGTACTACAAGAAGAAGGGTGGCGATGCCCACCTGTGTTGGGAATGGGACTCCGATGAGAGCTCCATCGACTCCTCCTCCGACGAGGACGCCGCCAACATCGCCGTCAACAAGGGCCTTCTCTTCCCCAACGTCGGCCACAAATGCTTCAAGGCAAAGGATGGCAAAAAGAAGAAGGTAAAATCTAGAGCCTCCACTAAATATACAACATCTAGTGATGAGTGTAGCTCTAGTGATAATGAAGATGATTTGCTTAGTCTTTTTGCCAATCTTAACATGCACAAAAGGAAAAATTGAATGAATTAATAGGTGCTATTCATGAGAAGAATGAACTCTTGGATAGCCAAGAGGAATTCCTTATTAAGGAAAACAAAAAGCATGTTAAGGTAAAAATGCTTATGCTCAGGAAGTAAAGAAGAATGAAAATTTGACTAAGGAGCTTAGCATATGCCATGACACTATTTCCAACCTTAAAACTGAAAATGTTGATTTAATTGCTAAGGTTGAGAAATTAAATGTTTGTGATGATTTGATTGTCAGTCTTAGAAATGAAAATGCTAGTTTAATTGCTAAGATTGATAAATTGAATGAATCTATTTCTAGCCTTAAGATTGAGAATGATAAATTAATTTCTAAGGCTAAAGATTTGAATGTTTGCAATGTTTCTATTTCCAATCTTAGAAATGAGAATGCCATATTACATGCTAAGATCGATAAATTAAATGCTTGCAAACCCTCTACATCTACCGTTGATCATGTTTCCGTTTGCACTAGATGTAGAGATGTTAATGTAGATGCTATCCATGATCACCTTGCTTTAATTAAACAACAAAATGATCACATAGCTACATTAACTGCTAAAATCAATGAGCATGAAATTGAAAATGAAAATTTTAAATTTGCTAGAAGCATGCTCTATAATGAGAGACGCCCTGGCATTAAGGATGGCATTGGTTTCCAATAGGGAAGCAATGTCAAACTTAATGCCCCCAAAAGATTGCCTAATTTTGTTAAGGGCAATCCCATGGTTCAGGATAACGAGGGCTATATTTTATATCCTGCTGGTTATCCCGAACACAAAATTAGGAGAATTCATGCTAGGAAGTCTCATTCTGTTTCTCACCATGCTTTTATGTATAAGAATGAGGCATCTAGCTCTAGGCAATCAACCCATGTTAAATTGCCTAAAAAGAAATCTCCTATTACATCAAATGATCATATTATTTCATTCAAGACTTTTGATGCTTCTTATGTGCTGACTAACAAATCAGGCAAAGTAGTTGCCAAATATGTTGGGGCCAAACATAAGGGATCAAAGACTTGTGTTTGGGTACCCAAGGTGCTTGTTTCTAATGTAAAAGGACCCAAGATCGTCTGGGTACCTAAGAACAAGGCCTAAATTGTTTTGCAGGTTTATGCATCCGGGGGCTCAAGCTGGATAATTGATAGCGGGTGCACAAACCACATATGACTGGGGAGATAAGTGTTGGGGACTTGTTCTCAAATGCTATGAATTAAGAACAAGGCAACATAAAATGTTAAATATCGATGTCCTTCGTCCGCTGAAGCATTATTTCCCCAAGGATTTAATGAACTTCGGACGAAGGTTACAATGATAGAATTACGAAGGTACTACCTTCGTAATTAAACTCTTAAAAGTAATACGAGATAACGCAGGATATAAAGTATTAAAGATAAGTAAATTGAAAATAAATGACACCATTTATACATTTTGTAAATCTTAGATGTTTGAACATAATATTTAAATACATTTATACCTCTGCCTTGACAAATGACAATTTCCGAGTGATCTGATTGCAATTACAGGAATCCGTGAACAGTAAAGGAATACTGTTCACTATTTATAGGCACAGGACACAGCCTGTGAAGAATTACAATCATGCCCCTCATAAAAGTTTACAACAATGACTCAGACCCCTATGAGCTAAAAGGTCATTCCATCTTTAAGTCGGTACGACCCTTCATCTTCGGATATGTTATAATACCGAAACTTCATGAATGATGCCTTCGGCGTCACGTACAAGCAGCTTCAGCCGAAGCTGTTTCTTTCTGCAGGACCTTCGGCGACGAAGCGCGGTCCCAACAGTAGACCCTTCACGGTGCTAGATCGTTTTTCGTAACGAGCTTGATCCGTGAAAAAAGTCTCTTAGGCTTCAGGAAGCCGAAGGTCCGAAAAACACCTTCCCTGAGCTCGTTGTCGAGAAACGATACAATTTTCGAGCGCGTAGTGATTCCACCATGCGGGTTCACTATTCTGGTTTTTGCGGTCCACCGTTCAGCGGGTGCGAGCAATCGTTTGCTTGGTGTAAAAATCCTGACGATTCACCTTCCTTCCTGCAAGACTATATAAACAGACGGGTAGGTGTGAAGTTACCACAGCATTCATTGCTACTGCACTGTTTTGCTGCCAAAATTTTTAACCATAGCCAAAGTTTGACTTTCGCATTCGAACGAAGCTCTAGTTTGGCGTCTGCTTCGTCAGAAGAAGGGCTTTGGGAAGAGGTTATTAATTTCTGAGCAATTTTCAAGATACTCAAAATCAAATGGCCAGAGTGCGCTCTACTGCTAGGGCTGAGCGCGAAGGAGACGAAGCCGAAGCTGCGGAAACTATCCCTATCTCGGAAGCGATGAGGCGAAGTGGATTGGTGACATCGGAGATCGCCCCT
Organism: Zea luxurians; assembly: GCA_029449295.1. NCBI lineage: Eukaryota > Viridiplantae > Streptophyta > Magnoliopsida > Poales > Poaceae > Zea > Zea luxurians. The sequence continues at coordinate 28,554,366 of JAOPSE010000031.1, forward strand.
GCTGCCGAAGCAGAACAAGCAGATATTGAAGAAACTGATTCTGAAGATGATCACATTATCGCAATACCAAGCAAGCCTAGCCACCTGGACTTCGGAAAGTCAACAATCTCCAAGGCTGATTTCCCGAAGATGGTAAAATCAGGCTATTTTAGCGAAGATGAGAAGAAGCTGATTCGCTTCGGAGGAGAGGAAACTACCCCGAAGCCAGAGAAGGATGAAATAGTGATTTTCAAGAGTTTCCTCAAAGCTGGTTTGAGATTTCCTTTGAATAGGATGATTGCCGATGTGCTAAAAAAGTTTGGTATCTATTTTCAGCAATTAACTCCTAATGCTATTGTTAGGCTTAGTGTTTATATTTGGGCTCTCCGAAGCCAGGGGGTGGAGCCATTTGCCGAAGGTTTCTGCCGGGTACATGAGCTACATTATCAAACTAAGGCCAGAAAAGATGGGTTACATGAAAATTTTGGTTGTTATAATTTTGCCTATTGGAAGACTACGAAGTTTCCTGTAATCAGCTATCGAAGCAAGTGGCCGGCGGGCTGGTAGTCAGATTGGTTCTACATCAAAGTTGACGATGACAAGGAGAAGCTAGTACAGAGCCCGCTTGAATTGATATTCGGAGAGACCAGACCCCACTGCAATATGACACCAGAAGGTCCAACTCAAATCTCGTTGGCTGAATTCAGGATTATTGCTGAGCACATTGGCACTAGAGATCTTGTGCAGGAATTTCTGTCGTTCAAAATATTTCCAACTATGAAGGAATGGGCTATGCCGAAGCTCAAAAAAGAGAAGAAAGAAGGAGAACTTGTCCGCCTGCCCTACCATTACAAGTTCAAGAAATATTTTAAAGAACCCTGCCAAAAATGGTTCGAAACAATTGAAGTAATGAGTACTGAAATTCTTGGAAATTATTCTAAAAAAGAAGATCAATTGATGACAGCAGCCTTCGGCACCCGGCCGAAACGAAGGCTAAATAGAGTGCTTGATGCTATAGGTTTTGAATACCCTGACTATGAGCGGCTAGACAAGGGTGCCGAAGGGCAAAAAAGAAAACGAGTGGCCAGCGTTTTAACTAAAGACGACGAAGATCAACCAGAAAAGAAGAAAGAAAAACTTGAGCCGAAAGTAATTGCTCCAAGAAAGAGAAAAGCTGCGTCTCCGAAGCCTGCATCTCCGAAGCCAGCATCTCCAGAACCAGAGATATTGGCCCGAGATGAAGAAGTGTCTGTGGCACCTTCTGCTGCCGAAGTGGAGGAAATTTTGAAGGTAATGACTGAATCTTTGCCTGTCAAGCTAAGTCCGCTGGCACCGGAACTGACAAAGTTTTTTCAGAAGGACAAAGAGACTTCGGCAGTAGAAAGTCCTGCGAAGCTGAAAAAACGAAGAATCATTCAAGTGACAGATGTGATCCATGGGACACCGTCACCGACATCGGTATAAAAAATTGTTGTTGCCAAGACCGCCGAAACCGCCAAAGGTGCCGCAGCCGAAGCCACCAGAGTGGAAACCCCCGAAGCTGAAACCGGCGGAGCTGAAACTGCCGGGGCCGAAGCTGGGGCCACAGAAGATCCGAACCTGGAAGACACACTTGAAGTTATTGATAATATACTCCTAAAAATGGCTGAAGAAGAAGCTGCTGCGGTCGCGGCAAGCGCAGCTACTGAAAAGGAGAAAAAGCAAGTTGAAGACGTTTTGGAAGAAGGAGATTTTAAATTTCAAGATTTACTTGGACAAGAATTAACAGATGCTGAAAAAGAAGAGCTTAAAAAATATACTGTATCCTATGGATATAAGCCTGGGGCTATGCTATTTGGTGGAGTTAACGAAGGGAAACTAAGATGTCTTCGAAACCGCAGCGAGGCTAAAATTACTAAAACCCTCTCGAAAAGCATTGGCCTGCCGAAGCTAGAAGCGGACCTCTGCCGCTACCAGCGACACCATATCGCTGGAAGCTTGCTTTATGCTAATTTTAAGGTAAAAACATTATTACCATTTTATTATTATTATTAATTTTTTAGGTCGTTTTCTAATGAAGACTGTTTTGACAGAGTATACTATTAAGTAAGGTTCTAAAAATGCAACAAGATCTCGAAGAGGAGAAGAACAAGATTATCATCAAAGATTTGGAAGAAAAAGTTGAAAATTACGAAGCTACTCTAAAAAAGAAGGACTTCGCCATCCAAGATTTTGAAATCATGGCTAAAGAGCACGAAGGTGCATTGGAAAATAAGGACTTTGTTATTCAGTCTATGGAAGGCTCCCTGGCTGAAGTCCAAGCCGAGAATGATAGCTTAAAGAATGAATTGCTTAAACAATCAGAAAAATTTGAGCAGGAAAAGAAACACCTTGAAACAAGTCTTAAAACTGAGATGGACAAAAATTCAAATATGCAAACATCCTTGAAAGAACTCCAAGAGAAATGCCTAAGCTTCGGCAGCCGATGCGTGCAGCGGCTGAAGGATGTGTTTCATTCTATCGGAGCCAGCTCTGAAAAATTTACACCTTTGGCTGCAAACCTGCCCAGCACATTAGAATATATTGAAGGCGAGGTTGATGCTCTTGACGAAGTTATTGGTGGGCACGCCGACTTCTACACCATGGTAGCTTCTCGGGGCACAGCTGCCGCTTTTCTGAAGGCCGGCTGTACGCATGGAAATATTGTGAATAGACCAAACTTCAGCTTATCAGCGTCAGATCTGATAGATATCCCAAGCTTGGCCCGAAGCATTGGAAATAGATTCATGACCCAGATCTGGGTAAATGGGGGGCGAAAAATGGCAGGTGACGAAGCTCGAAGTCATCTTAAGCCGGTAAGAAACTTATATTTGTTACTTTTACCTTCTCCTTGAAATTTGCACCTTTCTTATTCTGATCTTTGATATACGCAGGATGACGAAGCTGAAGTATGACGAAGCTGAAGTTTTGACGAAATATAGCCTGAAGCTTGATAGTTGCTTCACCATACTTTCCTGCAAAAATTCTGGAGAGACTTTTGTAATATAATTATGGAACAACTCATGTAAATTTGTACATACCTTGTAATATATTTTGTTTCCGTTATCTTCATCCAATCTGCTTTGCTGTGGACGAAACTCCTCTTTTGAGCCGAAGGCGAAAAACACCTTCCCTTCTTTTCGTACACAACGAAGCATAAAATTTTTTTCCTTCGAAGTCTTTTCTCATTGCCAAAGCACCTGTCCTTTTTGTGTGGTATGATGATGATTCTATAGATGTCTAAATGAATGTTTATGAATGCAAATGACATGATGGAATGTATTGTGCAAATGAATATTGAGACACATGTTCAAAAATCACGATCACAGCCCTTTCATCCCGTTAGGAACGATTCGAATCTTTTTGCCGTTTACTTTTCGGCTTCACCGTTTACTTTTCGATGTATCAGCGTTGACTTTTCGCTGTAAGCCTCCCTTGGGAGCTTCTTCACCTTTTACTTTCAGCGGAATCAGCGTTTATTTTTCGCTGTAAGCCTCCCTTAGGAGCTTCTTCGCCTTTTACTTTCGGCGGAATCAGCGTTGACTTTTCGCTGTAAGCTCTGCATTCCCTTAGGAACGACTTTTGAGCTTTTCCCTGTTTTCTTTTCTTTTTCCTTTGCATTTACATTTACATTTTTGGGGGATATCATTCTTATAGAATTGAAATAAGGAAAATTACATGTTGTGGCCCCATTAAAAACCTTTCTCCCCCTTTGGAAAGGAAAAGGGTGCCAGAAAAAAGGAATAGAAAAAACTACATCAAGCTAAACATAATATCGCCGAAGCTCATCCGCGTTCCACGATCTAGGGATGTCGTTGCCGTCCATATCCTTTAATCTGTAGGAACCGGGTCTTGACGAAGATACTACCAAGAAAGGGCCTTCCCACTTCAGCTGTAGTTTGCCTACTGTGTCTGGGTTGGCCACTCTCCGAAGCACCAAATGTCCTGGCTTAATGTTCTTCAACCGAACCTTTCTGTCACGCCATTTTATTGTTTCGGCTTGGTATTTATTAATGTTTTCCACAGCCTGAAGCCTGATCCCCTCTATAGCATCCTTTTCCACAGAGCAATCAGCTTCATCTTCGCCTTCTGCCGAAGCTATTGTTCTTATAGATCCTGCTTTGGCTTCTTCCGGTGTTATTGCTTCATCACCGAACAATAGTTTAAATGGCGTAAAGCCTGTTGATCTTGACGCTGTTGTGTTATGGCTCCACACCACTTTGATTAATTCTTCTGGCCACTTTCCACTGGGTTGATTGAAGATTGACTTCATTATTCCTGTCATTATGATCCCATTGGCTCTTTCGACTAGTCCATTTGATTCTGGATGCCGAACTGACGTAAAATGGATCTTCGTGCCAATTTGGTCACAAAACTCTTTGAAAACTTTGGAGTCAAACTGCGTTCCATTGTCCATAGTAATGGCCTTTGGCACTCCGAAGCGACAAACAATGTTTTGCCAGAAAAACTTTTGGACGGTGACCAAAGTTATTGTGGCTAAAGGCTTCTCCTCAATCCACTTAGAAAAATATTCCACTGCCACTACAACATATCTTAAATTTCCTTGTGCTGGTGGTAGCGGACCTAACAAATCAAGGCCCCACCTTTGTAACGGCCAAGAGGGTTGTATTAACTGAGTTAGAGACGAAGGTTGTTTTTGATCTCTTGCACATTTCTGACAACCTTCGCACTTTTGCACTAGTTCCGCTGCATCCGAAGCTACTTTTGGCCAATAAAATCCTTGGCGAAAAACTTTTCCCAACAAAGGCCTAGATCCGATATGAGATCCACACAGGCCTGCATGTATTTCCTTCATCAATTCTATACCTTCAGCTCTGGACAAACACTTGAGCAATGGGGAACAGACCCCACGCTTGTATAATTCCCCTTCTATAATAACATATGGTCGAGCTCTTGCTTCTATCCTTTTGTTGTAAGCTTCGTCATCTGAAAGAAAATTACCTTGAAGGAAAGAGATGATTTCAGTTCTCCAATCTTCACTATAGACAGGGGATATGTTGAGGACCGCTCTTTCAAGAAGCTCAACCGAAGGTGCTTTTATTGTTTCAAAAAATACATCCGAAGGTAAAGGCAGCCCCTGTGCCACTGACTTGGCTAATAGATCAGCATATTCATTTTCTCCGTGAGGAATATTTTTGACAGAGAATCCTTCAAAGGAAGCCTCAATCCTTTGGACTATATCTAGATATTTTTCAAGCTTCGGATGTCTTGCTTTATAGCTCTTGTCAATATGACCAGAAATAACTTGGGAGTCAGTTTTAAGAGTAGCCCTTCTGATTCCCATTGCCTTTAATTTCCGAAGACCCAAGAGCAGAGCTTCGTACTCAGCAATATTATTTGTGCAACTGAAATCAAGTCTTGCCGCATAACAAGTTCTAACTTTGGAAGGTGAAACCAACACAGCAGCTGCTCCTGCTCCGAAGGTTCCCCAAGACCCATCGCAGAACACTGTCCATGCTTCGGCATCTTTATTCATTTCTTCTTCCTGAGCCCCTGGCGTCCAGTCAGCAATGAAGTCTGCCAACGCTTGGGACTGAATCGAAGATCTATGGACATAATCAATACAAAATTCATTGAGCTCTGCAGCCCATTTTCCAATCCTTCCAGTAGCTTCTCGGTTTCTTATAATATCCTTCAAAGGTTGTGAAGAAGGAACAATTATGTTGTAAGCTTGAAAATAATGCCGAAGCTTCCTAGAAGCCATCAAAACAGCATACAGTACCTTCTCCAATTCTGTATAATTTTTCTTTGATAAACTAAGAACTTCGGACACAAAGTATATTGGGGCCTGCTTTTTGACTTGGCCTTCAAGCTTCTCCTGAACAAGTGCTGCACTTACCGCTGAGTGCGAAGCTGCCACATATAATAACAAAGGAGCCCCTGGCGTTGGTGGAGTTAGTGTTGTTAGATCTATTAAATATTGCTTCAGCTCTTCGAAGGCTTTCTGCTGGACTGGTCCCCACTGAAAAACTTCGGCTGACTTCAGCACTTCGAAAAATGGCAAATTTCTCTCTGCTGATCTGGATATGAATCTGTTGAGAGATGCCAATCTTCCTGTCAATCTTTGAGCCCCTTTCTTTGTACTTGGTGGTTCCATTCGAAGGATAGCTTCGATTTTGTTTGGATTAGCCTCAATTCCTTTTGTTGAAACTAGGCAACCAAGAAATTTCCCCTTCTTCACTCCGAAGACACATTTTTCTGGATTTAGCTTTAAACCAGCCTGTCTAAAATTAGCGAAGGTCTCTTGCAGATCAGCAATGTGATTATCTTGCTTCGTGCTTTTTACAATGATATCATCAACATAAGTTAGCACATTCCTGCCTATCTGAGAATGGAGAACCTGCGCTGTCATTCTGCTGAAGCTTCCTCCAGCATTCTTAAGCCCCTCAGGCATCCGAAGGTAACAATATGTTCCACTAGGGGTTATGAAGCTGGTCTTCGGTTCATCCTCCTTCTTCATCCAGATTTGATGATAGCCTGAATAACAATCCAGTAGACTCATAAGCTCTGAAGAAGCTGCTGCATCAACCAAGGAATCTATCCTTGGCAATGGAAACTCGTCCTTCGGATAGGCCTTATTGAGATCAGTAAAATCGATACACATTCTCCATTTACCATTGGCCTTCTTCACCATAACAGTGCTAGCCAACCATTCTGGGTATTTTACCTCTCTAATAACTCCAGCACTGAGGAGTCTTTTCACTTCATTCCGAGCACCTTTGGCCTTGTCATCAGACATCTTCCGAAGTCTCTACTTTCTGGGTCTGAAGGATGGGTCAACATTGAGCGAGTGCTCAATAACATCCCTGTTAACTCCACAAAGATCATTAGCTGACCAAGCAAAAACATCTTTATTGTTGAACAAAAACCGTATCAAGGTTTTCTCCTGTTCTTCGGACAATTGAGATCCCAATAGCACCTTCTGCTCTGCTATGTTGGGCGCCAATGTTGGGGACTTGTTCTCAAATGCTTTGAATTAAGAACAAGGCAACATAGAAAATGTTAATCGGAAAAGTCCTTCGTCCTTCGAAGCATTATTTCCCTTAGGATATAATGATTTTCGGACGAAGGTTATGAGGGATATACCTTCATAAATACACTATACAGTGACGAAGGATGAATCATAAGGAATATGAAGGATAACATAGACAATTGTATATTATTATTAACTTATTTTTGCATTATTATTACGTAGAAACAGAAATAACATCGAATTACAAATGTACCTTCAGCTTGAAGGAGATGAAAGTACAAGCGTGACGCAAAAGTGAATGCCAGAATCCGCGTGAACAGTACGGGGGTACTGTTCACCTATTTATAGGCACGGGACACAGCCCATACAAAATTACATTCATGCCCTTTACACTTGGTAGTAATTCTATAGTAATCCACCGAGGTCCGAATAGCCTTTTCATCTTTAAGTCGGTTTCTTTTTCCGCTATCACGCCGAAGCTTTCCCGCTCACATCTTCGGCGTTGTATCAACCTTCGTATTACTTGGACTTCTCCTACTGTGATATCGACTCGAGTCCGAAGATACCTGTTCACACATTATACTCCAGAAACACTGTTAAATCCTGTTTTTGAGGACCTTCGGATGCCGAAGGCCCCCAACAGAACTCTAATTGACATGGCGAGGACCATGCTTGATGAATACAAGACATCGGACCGATTTTGGGCCGAGGCGATTAACACCGCCTGCTACGCCATCAACCGGCTCTACCTTCACCAAATCCTCAAGAAGACATCCTATGAACTCCTAACCGGTAAAAAGCTCAATGTTTCATATTTTAGAGTCTTTGGTAGCAAATGTTTTATTCTTGTTAAAAAGAGGTAGAAAATCCAAATTTGCTCCTAAGGTTGTAGAAGGCTTTTTACTAGAATGTGATTCAAACACAAGGGCATATAGAGTCTTTAACAAGTCCACTGGACTAGTTGAAGTTTCTTGTGACATTGTGTATGATGAGACTAATGGCTCCCAAGTGGAACAAGTTGATCTTGATGAATTAGATGATGAAGAGGCTTCGTGCGTCGTGCTAAGGAACATGTCCATTGGGGATGTGTGTTCTAAGGAACCCGAAGAGCCTCCACTAGCACAAGTTCAACCTTCATCTTCCAATCAAGCATCTCCACCAATTCAAGATGAGGATCAGGCTCAAGACCATGAAGTTGAAGATCAAGAGGATGAGCCACCTCAAGAGGAGGACAATGATCAAGGGGGAGATGAAGTTGATCAAGACAAGGAAGATGATCAAGAAGTTCAGGGTCAAAGACCGCCACACCCAAGAGTCCACCAGGCAATTCAAAGAGATCACCCCGTGAACTCCATTCTTGGTGATATCCATAAGGGGGTAACTACTCGATCTCAAGTCACACATTTTTGTGAACATTACTCTTTTGTGTCCTCTATTGAGCCTTACAGGATTGTGGATGCACTAAGAGATTCGGATTGGGTGCTGGCAATGCAAGAGGAGCTCAACAACTTCACGAGGAATGAGGTATGGCATTTAGTTCCACGTCCTAATTAAAATGTTGTAGGTACCAAGTGGGTATTCCGCAACAAGCAAGACGAGCATGGTGTGGTGATAAGAAACAAAGCCCGACTTGTAGCCAAAGGATATTCACAAGTCGAAGGTCTGGATTTTGGTGAAACTTATGCACCCGTAGCTAGGCTTGAGTCAATTCGCATATTACTTGCCTATGCTACTTACCATGGCTTCAAGCTCTATCAAATGGACGTGAAGAGTGCCTTCCTCAATGGACCAATCAAGGAAGAGGTCTATGTTGAGCAACCTCCAGGCTTTGAAGATAGTGAGTATCCTAACCATGTCTATAAACTCTCAAAGGCACTTTATGGGCTCAAGCAAGCCCTAAGAACATGGTATGAATGCCTGCGAGATTTTCTAATCACTAATGGATTCAAAGTCGGCAAAGCCGATCCTACTCTCTTCACTAAAACTATTGCAAATGATTTGTTCGTATGCCAAATTTATGTTGATGTTATTATATTTAGGTCTACTAACAAATCTACTTGTGAAGAATTTAGTAGGATTATGGTATAGAAATTCGAGATGTCAATGATGGGGGAGTTGAGATATTTCTTAGGATTTCAAATCAAGTAACTCCAAGAAGGTACCTTCATCAGCCAAACGAAGTATATTCAAGACATTCTTAAGAAGTTTGGAATGAAGGATGCCAAGCCCATCAAGACACCCATGGGAACCAATGGACATCTCCCGACCTCGACACGGGAGGTAAATCCGTAGATCAAAAGGTATACCGGTCGATGATAGGATCTTTACTCTATTTATGTGCATCTCGACCGGATATTATGCTTTCTGTATGCATGTGTGCAAGGTTCCAAGATGACCCTAAAGAAGTTCATCTTAGGGCCATGAAGCAAATCATGAGATATTTAGTTTATACACCTAAGTTTGGTCTTTGGTACCCCAGGGGATCCACCTTTGATTTAATACGATATTCCAATGTCGATTGGGCAGGGTGTAAAATTGATAGGAAAAGCACTTCAGGGACTTGTCGGTTTCTAGGGAGATCCCTGGTGTCTTGGGCTTCAAAGAAACAAAATTCAGTAGCCCTATCAACCGTCGAAGCTGAGTTTATTGCCGTAGGTCATTGTTGTGCGCAATTGCTTTGGATGAGGCAAACCCTCAGGGACTATGGCTACAAATTGAGCAAAGTCCCTCTCTTATGTGACAATGAGAGTGCTATCCGCATGGCAGAGAATCTCGTTGAACACAGCCGCACTAAACACATAAACATTCGGTTTCACTTTTTGAGGGATCACCAACAAAGGGGGATATCGAGATAGCCTATATTAACACCAAAGATCAATTAGCCGATATCTTTACCAAGCCATTAGATGAGAAAACCTTTACCAAACTTAGGAATGAGCTAAATATCCTTGATTCTAGGAATTTTGAATGAAACATTGCACACATAGCTTATTTATATACCTTTGATCATATCTCTTTCGTTTTGGTACAAATGCATAATTCTCATTATTTAAGTACCAAGGCTATGACTAATGTGTTTTCAAGTAAATTTCTACTAAATGAAAGTCGCCTAGTGGGGGGTGAATAGGCGGAATCTAAAAATTATAAACTTAAGCACACACTACAAGCCGGGGTTAGCGTTAGAATAAAAATCGAGTCCGAAAGAGAGGGTGAAAAACAAATCAAAAGGAAATGAAGCGGATGACACGGTGATTTGTTTTACCGAGGTTTGGTTCTTGCAAACCTACTCCCCGTTGAGGTGGTCACAAAGATCGGGTCTCTTTCAACCCTTTCCCTCTCTCAAACGGTCACCTAGACCGAGTGAGCTTTTCTCCTTAATCAAACGGGTCACATAGACCCCTGTTGAGGGCTTGTTCTCAAATGCTATGAATTAAGAACAAGGTAACATAGAAAAGGTTAATGGTTAATGCCCTTCGTCCTTCGAAGCATTATTTCCCTCAGGATATAATGATCTTCAGACGAAGGTCATGAAGGATGTACCTTCATCATCACAGTATATATTAATGAAAGGAGAAGCATATGAAACATGAGGAATAACATAAATGATCATATGACATCATTAATATTCTTTCATCATATCATTATGAATGAATGTGAACAATATTGAATTACATTTATACCTTCGGCTTGACAGAAGGCAAAAGTCCAAGTGTGACGCACGAGCGAGTACAAGTCAACGTGAATAGTACGGGAGTACTGTTCATCTATTTATAGGCACAAGACACAACCTGTGTAAAATTACATTTATGCCCTTCACGTTTACTACTGTATTATGGACAACTCATCGAGGACTAGATGACCTTTTCCCCTTTAAGTCGGTTCTTTTTTCCGCTGTTGAGCCGAAGCTATTCCGCCCGTAGCTTCGGAGCAGCATCATCCTTCGTTCTGACCATGCTTCTTGCGTCATGTACGACTTCGATCTATATCCGAAGGTACCTGTTTACATATTACACTTGGAAAATATTGTTAAACCACGTTTTTGAGGACCTTCGGAGGACGAAGGCCCCCAACAGTAGCCCCTCGTGGTATTAATTCGTTTAAGATAACGAATTCTATCTGCGACCTAGACGAAGGCCTTAAGCCGAAGGTCTGAAAAAAACACCTTCCCTTTGCTAGAACAGCAATAGTCAATGACAGACGAGACCCTCCAACTCGGGGCGCGTCGAGCGTATGAATAAGAACTCACCCTGACCACATTTGGTATGCTATTTGTGCCGCTTGCTTTACTTGCTCAATTTTATAGCTCTTACTCACCAACGTTTGCTTAGTTTTTCGTGTTCTTTAAGCTTCGTCTTGAAGAGCACGTTTTCATTATTTCCGAAGAGAAGATGTCTCAGGACAAGAAAGTTGTTGTTGAGACGAAGCTAACCGAAGAGGAGAAGCTCTTTGAACAGAAGAAGGCTGCGGATCCTTATATAGCTGGGTTTTTAGAATCAATGGCAAAATCAAATACAGAGAAGATTACAAAAGAAATGCTGGAGGGCTTGTCTGAGGATACTAGTGACAGTGACAGCTATGATGCAGAGAGTGGGGGTGAAGATTCCGAAGATCGGCCGTGGAGGCCAAGCCATACAATTTTCGGAAAGTCAACTATCAAGCAAAGTCACCTTGAGAGCATGTGGGGAAGGTACTTTCGGGATTTATCTATTGTGAGGGCTGGCGAAAACAATACCACTCCTGCGCTTGAGAAGGATGAAGTTGTGATCTTTTGAAGCTTTTTTAAAGCTGGGCTTCGGTTCCCACTGAGCAGGTTCGTGGTGGAAGTGTTGAAAACCTTCCAAATTTTCCTTCATCAACTGATCCCCGAAGCCATATTGAGGATGGGAGTTTTCGTTTGGCAGTGAAGAGTCAAGGGATAGAGCCAAGCGCAAAATGTTTCTACAGCATGCATGAACTTACGTATGAGACGAAGGCTACGGGAAAGGAACAGTATCACAACAACTTCGGTTGTTACGGATTTACCGCCTGTCCCAACGCAAGCCATCCAGTACCAACATTTAGGAAAAGATGGCCGGGAAATTGGATGGAGGAATGGTTCTATGTGAAGAACGACTTAGCAGAGAGAGAGAGAGAGGATGTTAAGGAGGTCATTATGTGTCCCATATGGTCCCGCTTCGGCCTTCGAAGGCCGAAGGTTGAAATTGACGAAGCCACCGAAGCATGTTAGAAGGCATTTGGTACTGTCTGCTTCTTTATTGGTACAAGAGATTTGGTTCAAGAGCACATAGCATACAGAGTATGGCCACTTATAGAGAGCTAGGAAATGCCAAAGGAGACCATCACCGAATCTAGTGAAGGTGAACTGGTCCGGCTGAAGTACTCATTTAGATACGGGGATAAATTCGATGAACCAAACGATGACTGGCTAAAATGCATCGAAGTTACCAGTGATGAACTGCTTGGATCATATTCCAAGGCGGAGGACAATGCACTATCCACAGCCTTCGGAGGTCGGGGAAAAAAGAGATTGAATAGAGTTTTTGATGCCATTGGTTTTGTCTACCCCGACTACCGCTATCCACTGCGAGGTTAGGGAAAGAAGAGGAAAACTGCTGCTTCGGCCACTCCAGTCGAGTCTGCTCCGAAGGGTAAAAAGTTGAAAGTCCTTACCCACCGGCCACGCTATATTGAACCGGCCGTGGTGCCTGAGTTTGGCGGGGAGACTTATTCAGCTGCTGAACCAAGAGAGGCCATTCCCCCTACGCAGAAGGCTGGAGAGCCGGCTACAATGCCGAAGGAAGCTTCAGATGATCTGGCTGAGTCGAAGACTGAGAAAGATAAGGCTGAAAAGCCAAATATTATAGAAACAAAAGCACTAGAAATTTTAAGCCCTTCATCAGAAGTAACAGTACCGAAGGCACAAAAAAGTTCTGCTACAACTCCCAAAAGGAGAAGGATGGCAAATGTACTAGATGTGTTAGAATCAGTAAAGGTTTTTAGCTCTACTCCTTCAGGGAAAATCGCCGAGGTTTCAAAACTGCAAACCGAATCTGAAACAAAACCGACTGAAATCGAAGCTGCAGTAGGCCAAGCTAGTGCCAAAGCTGGGCCTTCAGAGCTTGCCGAGAAAAAACCTTCGGAAACTAAAGAAAAGGCAACAAAAGAAAAAACTCAGAGCAAATTTTGCCTGAAAAGGTTGCTACTCCTGCTCCCGAAGCTTTGGAAGAGCGCATTGATTACATCATCAGCCATGCTTCGGGAAAGACGCTTACTTCGGAAGAGAAACGAGAAGCCCGACATTATGCCCAAAGACTGAAATACCCGAAAGGGGCACTGGTGTTTAATGGCAGCGGAGAAGAAGACTTTTTATACTGTCTCCCGGATAACAAAGAGATATCCGTCAGCCGGGAGATAGGAAGAAGCTTCGGATTTCCGAAGCTAGAAGACGACCTCTCCGTATTGTCAAAAGATGAGCTAGCTGACAGTTTAGCATATAATAGCATAAAGGTATGAAAATCAATTCTTATATTTGAAAACGACCTATTTTATTTATTTGTACTTAACTCTGTACTCCTCTTGCAGGGCTTGATCCTTAGCAATGCCCTGAGGGCACAGAAAAATATCAAAGATGAAGGGTATAGAATGGCTCTGGACAACCTTCGCTTAGAGGTGATTGAGCTAAGAAACGAAGGCCTTGAAAAAGATAAAATATTAATTTCATTGATAAACAAAATAAAAGAAGACGAAGCTAATTCGAAAGTTCAAGCTGAGGCCTAGAAGAGTGAAATTGAAGATCTTCAGAAACAATTGGCTAAAGCCAAATTAAAATGCGCTGTCGCTGAAGCTGATCGAGATGCCAGTGAGTACTGGAAAAATTATTTTGAAAAGACAGTTACAGAGCTTCGCGCATCAAAGGAAAGATGTTTTGAAAAATCTGTGGAGTGCGTGAAAAAGATGAAGACTAGCTTTGCCAACGTGGGCGCCTACTCTAACGAAGACAATTTCATACGAGGCGACCCTGAGGGCGTTATTGAGTGGATCAATTGTGAAGCCGAAGCTTTTGAGGAAATTCTAAGTGATCGTGGGGACGTCTGCGCCTTCTCTGGCGCGAGAGGAGTTGCCGTTGTCCTGGAGAAGGCGGGTTGCGAACATGTTAAATCCTTGGCCTAGGCTGAAGGTGCCTTATCTATTGATGATACGAAGGACCCGTCAGCCAAAGCAAGTCTAATAGGCGGAAAATTTTTCACTAATATCTGGGAAAATAGCGGCCGAAAGATGGCTCATGAAATAATGAAGAAGAGCAAAAAAGATATACATGATGCTCGGGAAGCAACGAAAGAAGCTGAGAAAGTTGCGGAACTTGAAAGACGGATATGTATTTCTTAATAGTTTTTAGCTTTATCATTTATTTTCGTGACTTCGAGCTAATTGATGCTTTCTACCGCAGCTGAACTACCTCCTCCTCCAGATCCGTTCGACCCATTGGCTGACCCAGAAACGAGGAAAGCAATAGAAGTCATTAATGTGGCCGAAGCCATTGTCGACGAAGTTATTACCAAACTGCTTAACGAAGTCGCAGAGAAAGTTCTGAAGGAAGAATAAGAGTTATTGTAAAAACATTTCTAGGGTGTTAGTGCAACATTTGCTGAACTAAGTTTGTAATATTTGATGTTTATTTTTTTCAATGTAATATGTAGGTTATTTGTAAGTTAACTCTTTGCGATGCATGAAAGTTTATGTACATACCGTTTTTGAGCTGTTGGCGAAAAAACACCTTCCCTTCTTTTCATGCTTCGCAAAGAAGAATTTTATCCTTCGTAAGATGATCCAGACTTCGTAAAAACGTTGATGCTTCGTAATCAATAGGTCCCTTCTTCCATATAAGAATTGATGAAGCCGTGATTCTTAGCTTGCTTTTGTCTTAGCACCTTTTCATTTTTGTAAGGCAATCTCCAAAGATCGGCTTTGTTTTTAATTGATGTCATTGGTGTGGTATGATGTATGATGAGATTCTATGCGATATGATGCGATGATATGATGCAAAGAATGATGCTAATGCCGAAGACACATACTCCCACTAAAACACAATCTTTGCGTCCCCTTAGGAACGATCAAAATCTCTTTGCCGTTTATTTTTTGGCTTCACCGCTTATTTTTCGGTGTAACTTCTGCATCCCCTTAGGAACGTCTTTTGAAGTTCTTCGCCTTCTATTATGGCGGTATTTGTGTTGACTTTTCGTGCTTCGCCTTATATTTCGGCGATATTTGGCTCTGCATTCCCTTAGGAACGACTTTTGAGCAGAAAACTTACACTGCGCTCCCTTGGGAACGACTTTTTGTAGCTTCGGTGAACTTACTCTGCGTTCCTTTGGAACGACTTTCTATAGCTTTGGTAAAAGTTACAATGCAATTTTTAGCTCTGCATTCCCTTAGGAGCAACTTTTGAGCTTCGGCAATTTGGGGCTTCGTAAATCTGTGAAAAGATATATTTCTCAAGAACAAAACTATTTGAAAATGACAATAAAACTAGATTTACATTGATTGTTCTTTATTAAAAAAGAAAATGACAAGGAATATAAAAGTGCTTCAGAGGTAGGATATGTCTCAATAGATGTGTTTTGATTCTGGCACAGTACTGTTGAATGTGCGGGCTTCAGATTCCTCCCTGAGGTCTCGCTGCTGATGAGTCTGATAGCTCCCTTCTGGCTGCTGACCTCGTGAATAGGTAGGTTGTAGTGGCGGCGGAGGTAGAAGCTGTGGCC
Organism: Zea luxurians; assembly: GCA_029449295.1. Taxonomy (NCBI): domain Eukaryota; kingdom Viridiplantae; phylum Streptophyta; class Magnoliopsida; order Poales; family Poaceae; genus Zea; species Zea luxurians. The sequence goes on from JAOPSE010000031.1 coordinate 28,570,119, forward strand.
AAGAAGCTTGTGGCTGACTAGTCGAAGCAATAGAGGCTGCAGAATGATTGCCCACATACTCTGGTATGTAGGGTGAGTGACACGAAGCAGTGTGCAGAACCTGCTTCGGTTGGCTTTGCCGAGCTACGGCTTCTGCGATCTCCTTCTGCTTTTGGATTGTAATTTGGCACATTCTTGTAGTATGGCCCTTGTCTTCTCCACAAAATAGGCAGTAGATCTTTCTGCGCTGATCCCCATATCTTCCTCCAAAGCCCCTGGTGCCTCTGCCTCTTGGAGCTGGCAGCCGGAAAGAATTTTGTTGCTGCCCCGAAGATTGTGAAGTATATTGTGGCCTCTGCAGCTGATTTCCTCTGTCATCACTTTGAGTGGAGTTGTGAATTGACCTGACATGCCTCGGGTGGAGTCTTCCTCTGAAGCCCCTAGTCATCTCAGAGAACCTGTAAGCCTCCTCCCTTCTTTGGCGGAAGTCATTGTCAGCTCGGATATATTCATCCATCTTTTGAAGCAGCTTCTCCAGAGTCTGTGGAGTCTTTCTAGCAAAATACTGAGTAGTAGGTCCTGGACGAAGCCCCTTAATCATGGCCTCAATGACAATTTCATTGGGCACTGTAGGCGCTTGTGCTCTTAGTCGCAAGAACCTTCAGACATATGCCTGAAGATACTCCTCATGGTCTTGCGTGCATTAGAACAGGGCCTGAGCTATGACTGGCTTCATCTGAAAACCTTGGAAACTTGTCAATAGCATATCCTTGAGCTTCTACCATGAAGTAATAGTCCCTGGCCAAAGAGAAGAATACCATGTTTGAGTCACATTCCGAACTGCCATGACGAAGGACTTGGCCACGACAGCTGCATTGCCTCCATATGAAGATATGGTTGCTTCATAACTCATCAAAAACTGCTTTGGATCCGAATGCCCATCATACATAGGGAGCTGAGGTGGCTTGTATGATGGAGGCCATGGGATAGCTTGCAGTTCTGGTGCCAAGGGAGAAGCAGCATCAAAGGTAAAGGTATCATGATTAAAATCATCATACCATCCATCCTCGTTGAATAAACCTTCTTGATGAAGCTCCCTGTGTTGGGGCCTTCGATCTTGTTCGTCTTGAACAAGATGGCATACTTCTTTAGTGGCTTCGTCGATCTGCCTTTGAAGATCAGCCAGTCTAGCCATCTTCTCCTTCCTTTGTACTTGCTGATGAATTATCTCCATGTTTCTGATTTCTTGTTCCAACTCTTCCTCCTGGAGCGTTGGACTAGTGGCCTTCCTCTTCTGGCTTCGGGCCTCTTGGAGAGAAAGGTTCTCCTGATTTGGGTCCAGTGGCTGTAGTGCAGCAGCCCCTAATGCTGAAGCTTTCTTCGGCAGCATGACGAGGGTCAGTGCTTGCTGAAAGTGGTCGAAAGAGGGTTCACCGGAGGTGGGCGCCAATGTTGAGGGCTTGTTCTCAAATGCTATGAATTAAGAACAAGGTAACACAGAAAAGGTTAATGGTTAATGCCCTTCGTCCTTTGAAGCATTATTTCCCTCAGGATATAACGATCTTCAGACGAAGGTCATGAAGGACGTACCTTCATCATCACAGTATATATTAATGAAAGGAGAAGCATATGAAACATGAGGAATAACATAAATGATCATATGACATCATTAATATTCTTTCATCATATCATTATGAATGAATGTGAACAATATTGAATTACATTTATACCTTCGGCTTGACAGAAGGCAAAAGTCCAAGTGTGACGCACGAGCGAGTACAAGTCAACGCGAACAGTACGGGAGTACTGTTCATCTATTTATAGGCACAGGGCGCAACCTGTGTAAAATTACATTTATGCCCTTCACGTTTACTACTGTATTATGGACAACTCATCGAGGACTGGGTGGCCTTTTCCCCTTTAAGTCGGTTCCCTTTTCCGCTGTTGAGCCGAAGCTATTCCGCCCGTAGCTTCGGAGCAGCATCATCCTTCGTTCTGACCATGCTTCTTGCGTCATGTACGACTTTGATCTATATCCGAAGGTACCTGTTTACATATTACACTTGGAAAACATTGTTAAACCACGTTTTAGAGGACCTTCGGAGGACGAAGGCCCCCAACAACCCCTACAAGGACCACCACAACTTGGTGTCTCTTGCTTTGATTATAAGTGTCTTGAGAACAAGAAAGAGGAAGAAGAAAAGCGGTCCAAGCACAAGAGCTCAAAGAACACGAGCAAAACTCTCTCTCTCTAGTCACTAATTGCTTTGAGTGGAATTGGGAATTGGAGAGGCTTTGATTCAATCTATTTGTGTCTTGTATTGAATGCACTAGCTCTTGTATTGAGTGAGATGTCTAAAAAACTTGGATGCCTTTGAAGTGTGGTGGTTGGGGGTATTTATAGCCCCACCCACCAAAATGGCCGTTGGGGAGGCTGTCTGTCGATGGGCGCACTGGACAGTCCGGTGTGCCAGCCATGTCACCCAACCGTTAGGGTTCGACCATTGGAGCTCTGTCAACCTGGGCCACCGGACGGTCCGATGGTGCACCGGACAATCCCTGTTCACTATCCGGTGCACCTTCTGGCGCCTGCTCTGACTCTGCGCGAACTATCTGCGCACTGTAGCGTTCACTGTTCACTTTTGTAGACGACCGTTGGCGCTGTAGCTGTTACTCCGCATGGCTCACCGGACAGTCTGGTGCTACATCAGACAGTCCGGTGAATTATAGCGGAGTGGCTTCCGTAGAAACCCGAAGGAAGCGAGTTCGAGTTGATCCACCCTGGTGCACCGGTCACTGTCCGATGGCACACCGGACAGTCCGGTGCGCCAGACCAGGACTGCCTTCGGTTTCTTTTGCTCCTTTTGTTTTGAACCCTATCTTAGACTTTTTATTGGTTTGTGTTGAACCTTTGGCACCTGTAGAACTCATAATCTAGAGAAAACTAGTTAGTCTAATTATTTGTGTTGGGCAATTCAACCACCAAAATCATTTAGGAAAACGTTTGACCATATTTCCCTTTCAATCTCCCCCTTTTTGGTGATTGATGCCAACACAAACCAAAGCAAATATATAAGTGCAGAATTGAACTAGTTTGCATAAGGTAAGTGCAAAGGTTGCTTGGAATTAAACCAATTTAAACTTTCATAAGATATGCATTGATTGCTTTCTTTCTTTTAACATTTTGGACCACATTTGCACCACTTGTTTTGTTTTTGCAAATTCTTTTGGAAATTCTTTTCAAAGTCTTTTCCAAATAGTCAAAGGTATATAAGTAAGATTTCGAGAAGCATTTTCAAGATTTTGAAATTTTCTCCCCCTATTTCAAATGCTTTTCCTTTGACTAAACAAAACTCCCCCTTAATGAAATTCTTCTCTTAGTGTTCAAGAGGGTTTTACCAATTGAGATAGAATTTCTTAGAGGAATGCTAATTTCAAAGATACCAATTGGAAAACATTTAAAAACTTAATCTTGTTTCGAAAAATTTTGAAATTGGCGTGGTGGTGCGGTCCTTTTGCTTTGGGCTAATACTTTATCCCCCTTTGGCATGAATCGCCAAAAACGGATACCTTGAGTGAAATATGAGCCCTTAGTAACTTCTATCCCCCTTTGGCAAACAATATATGAATGAAAGATTATACCAATGTGGAGAGATGGCGGAATACCGACAAAGAGTAGATAATACCGATGGAGTTGAGTGGAAGCGTCGTCTTTGCCGAATACTCCATTTTCCTTTCAATTCTATGACTAAGCATGAGAATACACTTGAAAACACATTAGTCATAGACATAAAAGAGGTATGATCAAAGGTATATAAATGAGCTATGTGTGCAAAGTATCAATCAAAGTTCCGAGAATCAAGAATGTTTAGTTCATTCCTAAGTTTGGTAAAAGTTTTCTCATCTAATGGTTTGGTAAAGATATCGGCTAGTTGTTCTTTGGTGTTAATATAGGCTATCTCAATATCCCCCCTTTGTTGGTGATCTCTCAAAAAGTGATACCGAATGGCTATGTGCTTAGTGCGGCTGTGTTCAACGGGATTATCCGCCATGCGGATTGCACTCTCATTATCACATAGGAGAGGGACTTTGCTAAATTTGTAGCCATAGTCCCTGAGGGTTTGCCTCATCCAAAGTAATTGTGCGCAACAATGGCCTGCGGCAATATACTCGGCTTCGGCGTTAGAAAGAGCTACTGAGTTTTGTTTCTTTGAAGCCCAAGACACCAGGGATCTTCCCAGAAACTGACAAGTCTCTGATGTGCTCTTCCTATCAATTTTGCACCCTGCCCAATCAGCATCTGAATATCCTAATAAGTCAAAAGAGGATCCCTTGGGGTACCAAAGACCAAACTTAGGAGTATGAACTAAATATCTCAAGATTCGCTTCATGGCCCTAAGATGAACTTCTTTAGGGTCGGCTTGGAACCTTGCACACATGCATATGGAAAGCATAATATCCGGTCGAGATGCACATAAATAGAGTAAAGATCCTATCATCAACCGTTATACCTTTTGATCTACGGATTTACCTCCCGTGTCGAGGTCGAGATGCCCATTGGTTCCCATGGGTGTCTTGATGGGCTTGGCATCCTTCATTCCAAACTTGGTGAGTATATCTCGAATGTACTTTGTTTGGCTAATGAAGGTGTCCTCTTGGAGTTGCTTGACTTGAAATCCTAGAAAATACTTCAACTCCCCCATCATAGACATCTCAAATTTTTGAACCATGATCCTACTAAACTCTTCACATGTAGATTTGTTAGTAGACCCAAATATGATATCATCAACATAAATTTGGCATACAAACAAATCTTTTGCAATAGTTTTAGTAAAGAGAGTTGGATCGGCTTTTCCGACTTTGAAGCCATTAGTGATAAGAAAATCTCTTAGGCATTCATACCATGCTCTTGGGGCTTGCTTGAGCCCATAAAGCGCCTTTGAGAGTTTATAAACATGGTTAGGGTACTCACTATCTTCAAAGCTGGGAGGTTGCTCAACATAGACCTCTTCCTTGATTGGTCCATTGAGGAAGGCACTTTTCACGTCCATTTGATAAAGCTTAAAGCCATGGTAAATAGCATAGGCAAGTAATATGTGAATTGATTCAAGCCTAGCTATGGGTGCATAGGTTTCACCAAAATCCAAACCTTCGACTTGTGAATAACCCTTGGCCACAAGTCGTGCTTTGTTCCTTGTCACCACACCATGCTCATCTTGCTTGTTGTGGAATACCCACTTGGTACCTACAACATTTTAGTTAGGACGTGGAACCAAATGCCATACCTCATTCCTCGTGAAGTTGTTGAGCTCCTCTTGCATCGCCAGTACCCAATCTGAATCTTTAAGTGCATCCTCTACCCTATGTGGCTCAATAGAGGAAACAAAAGAGTAATGTTCACAAAAATTAGCGACTCGAGATCGAGTGGTTACCCTCTTATGAATATCGCTGAGGATGGTGTTCACGGGGTGATCTCTTTGAATCGCCTGGTGGTCACTTGGGTGTGGCGGTCTTTGACCCTGTTCATCTTCCTTGTCTTGATCATTGTCATCTCCCCCTTGATCATTGCCCTCCTCTTGAGGTGGCTTATCTTCTTGGTCTTCTTCTTCATCACCTTGAGCCCGTTCCTCATCTTGAGTTGGTGGATATGCTTGTATGGAAGATGATGGTTGATCTTGTGCTTGTGGAGGCTCTTCGGATTCCTTAGGACACACATCCCTAATGGACATGTTCCTTAGCGCGACGCACAGAGCCTCTTCATCATCTAGCTCATCAAGATCAACTTGCTCTACTTGAGAGCCATTAGTTTCATCAAACACAATGTCACAAGAAACTTCAACTAGTCCAGTGGACTTGTTAAAGACTCTATATGCCCTTGTGTTTGAGTCATAACCAAGTAAATAGCCTTCTACAGCCTTAGGAGCAAATTTAGATTTTCTACCTGTTTTAACAAGAATAAAACATTTGCTACCAAAGACTCTAAAATATGAAACATTGGGCTTTTTACCAGTGAGGAGTTCATATGATGTCTTCTTGAGGATTCGGTGAAGGTAGAGCCGGTTGATGGAGTAGCAGGCGGTGTTAATCGCCTCAGCCCAAAACCGGTCCGGTGTCTTGTACTCATCAAGCATGGTCCTCGCCATGTCAAGTAGAGTTCTATTCTTCCTCTCCACTACACCATTTTGTTGTGGCGTGTAGGAAGAAGAGAACTCATGCTATATGACCTCCTCCTCAAGAAAGCCTTCAATTTGAGAGTTCTTGAACTCTGTCCCATTGTCGCTTCTTATCTTTTTGATCCTTAATCCGAACTCATTTTGAGCCCGTCTCAAGAATCCTTTCAAGGTTTCTTGGGTTTGAGATTTTTCCTGCAAAAAGAACACCCAAGTGATGCAAGAATAATCATCCACAATTACAAGACAATACTTACTCCCGCCGATGCTTATGTAAGCAATCGGGCCGAATAAATCCATGTGGAGTAGCTCAAGCGGCATGTCGGTCGTCATGATGTTCTTGTGTGGATGGTGGGTACCAACTTGCTTTCCTGCTTGACATGCGCTACAAATCCTGTCTTTCTCAAAATGAACATTGGTTAGTCCCAAAATGTGCTCTCCCTTTAGAAGCTTGTGAAGATTCTTCATCCCAACATGGGCTAGTCGGCGATGCCAGAGCCAACCCATATTAGTCTTAGCAATTAAGCAAGTGTCGAGTTCAGCTCTATTGAAATCAACTAAGTATAGCTGATGTGACAGAACCTCCCAAGTCATTAGGCCCACCTACAGTTGTCCTTGTCCAACAGACATCAGACAACCCTGTAGATGTTCCTGAATCACTTGACAAGTTTGGTATCTTTTCTCTTACCTTTCCAGGAACGTTTCACCCGTCTGACAGACAATATGTTCATCGGAGATGCGGAAATGCGGAAGTGATTACATAAACTTACATTTATTTAAAAAGTAAGAGTAAGTCATATAATACAGACCAGAGCGTAAAGCGAGTGCTGAAAAGTATTATTACAATACCTGGGAGGCAAAAACTCCTCCCATTAAGTTCTTTACATAAAAGTTTTTAAGGAGGACCCGGTCCTCCAGCAGCTTCATTCTTGATTGTCCTCATTTTTCACCACCTTGGTACAAAAACAACAAAGGTTTGTTGTCTCCTCACCTAAAAACAACGGGGAAATAAACCCTGAGTATGGGATTACTCAGCAAGTCTTACCCGACTAAAGAAAAGACTCTCAAGGGTATGCTGGTTATATGGGAGTCAAGGTAAGGCCTTTCAATAATCAAAGACTCTGTTTGCAGAATTGCTTACTAAAGTGGATCCTTAAAATCCAGTTTTAAATTTTCAGTTAAGTAGAGTTACCTGCATCTAGAGTTCTTTCTACCCTAGTTCAAACACTTGTCCTGAACTAGCCAATTTCTCGTCAATCCTTTCATCTTTAGTGGAGTGCTACGTGTAAGTCAGTGGCCAAGTCTCCATAACCGCGGAGGTACGGCGATCCGAATCGATTATACTCAGCTGAGGATCTCCGATCACACGACATATGTAGCACTTAACCCTTGCATATGTCAACCCGCCACCGAGTTTCTTAAGACCAGATCAGGTTCACGTAAACCGAGAGCATAGATACACCACCGTCCAGCCTCTTGCCATGGAGGGTAGACGCTACTCTCACCACCGCTCCACGCCCATTTCGTGTTATCTTATTCTGGCCTTAGTCTGCCCGAGGCAAAGCTTACCCATGACGAGGCATGTGACCAGTTAAAGGGTCCTCGGTCAGCAGGCTTACATCGAGACGGCCCTTAATCGACTCAGACGGAGACACTACACCGAGACTCTCTTTCTCGTGCAAGTCACCCGCCCGGTCTCAGCTTAATCATTTAACCCCAAAGGTTGGTACCTGGCAGAGGTACATCTTTTCCGATGTTGGACCCATCATGGCCATGATGGATCCACCATCAAGTTTTGTTTTCAAAAACATTCCTCCCATTTTGCCAATCATAGTTTGTAAACAAAATCTTTTGTTTTGCTAGGGCAATACTAAGCATAAAAATCCTTTTTGTAAAAAGGGTAACAAAGGAAGGTAATTGAATCCAAGGAAGGTAATGCAGGAATTGTTTAACATTCAACTCCTATACTTAATGCAGCAAGCAAGTGAGAAAGATTTTAAAATCAAGGAAGGTGGCAAATGCACCGGGGCTTGCCTTTGTTTATGGGTGAGTCAGGCTCAGATCCACAAATATCGAAGTAGAAACAATTCTCAGCCTGAGTGTCCAAAGGTGGTGGTACTTGCTCTTCAGTGGCTTCCACTTCTTCCTCATGTTCTAATCATAACCATACATATGTATATAAGAATGAATGCCATGTAATGCTCATGAGAGTGCAAAGATAATATAAACTTATTATCTAAGTCTTGAATACAACTTTCCTTCACAGAACTCCGAGAATTTAGGGTTTTCGGAGTCAGTAAATGAGTTCACAAGGCAGGGGGGTTTTGGGGTTTAGGTGTCAAACAAGGTTCAAATCAACCCAAATTCTACCCAAGGCTTCTAAATAGTGTACAGGACATATATAAAAAGTTTGAGCATTTTTGGGATTACTATTTATCTTTTAAAAATCCAGAACTAATATTTTAAGCTATTTTAAATGCCCTAAAATTCCTTATTTAACCTAAAAATCATGAAACTATTTTTATTAAATACTAAGGAAAATAAGGAGTCTAGGAAAATTGGTTTCACAATTTTAGGATTTTTCTACCATTTTCTATAATTATTTTGGCTCTGCAATAAAAAGAAAAGAAAAAACTGGTTAATAGTACTGGGTTGATTTCAGCCCAGCAGCCCGGTCCAGAGGAAAAGACACGTGCGCACCCGCGCCCGCGGGGCAGATTTGCGCGGAGGCCCTCAACGTCTTGGATATCTGCTAAGAATCCCTGGCTACTGTTTAACGTTTCACTGACATTAACAAAAACAACCCCGCGTTTCTATCCTTTCTCCGTTCGAAGTCCCCGGTGGCGAACTGTGTAACACCCCAGGTGTTTATACTCCGCTCGACAATGAGTACGGATTTAAGCACGTGATCAGTGGATAAAACAGATTTTAAATTTTAATTATCTTCGCCTATTGCGATTTTGATATCGCATCTATTTCATCTGTCGCGTGTGCGACGTCGGTTTTATTTTTATCTGTCCGGGCTCTTCCTGAATTTTCGTGTTATTCGGAACATATTTGTTCTGAAAATTGGTGCGTCCGGTGATTATTTAAAATACATCGCTCGCGCGAATACGAAATTCGGAAGCTCGACCCACTCGAATGATTTTTATCCCGCGCAAATTAGTTTGAACTCGACGACTAAAATGTTCGGGGTAAAATATTTTGAATCGCGCGAGATCTTGCGCAAGGTTATGACCCACTTTATTCCTTCAGCACGCTGTTTTGGCGACGAAATCGCGTGAGCATTCGCAGCTATGGTTCCGGCTAATTTCAGTTAAATCATGGAGCAAATTGTCTGTACCGAAATCAGTTTATTTCGGTCTGTTGTTTCTCGCCGGATCCAAATCTTCAGATATAAATAATTATTAAACAATTCGGTTCCCACTCGTCAACCGAGACAGCTCGTCCAAGAAATCTTAATTGAGCTCCAATTCACTGGTAAATTATCCGTGGCTGTGGAACCAGGTGTTCAAACACGGATGAAATTATTGATTTCAAATCAAATGGAATACAGTCCAAATACTGCTATGAATTGTTCTGATTACGTCTCACTCCGATCTAAAAATCTTGATCCAAAATATCTTCGATTCATGTTAAAAAAAAAGAGAAAATAAAAAAAAATCTCGCCAGCTCTATCGTGTCCGCCGCCCCTACAGATTTTTTTTTTCTTCTCTCGTGTCTGCCTTATCTCAAGTCGCCATGGAGCTTGCTCCCAGCCGCGTGTTCTCTTCTCCAATCCAGCCATCGTTATAAGCATGGATATATTTTTTTCTTCTTCACTGAACGTGGACAGCAGTACAGCACTGAGCCATCGTGTCTCCTCCGTGCTGCTCGCCGGGCGCTGTATGGAGCATCCTTATCCCTTCACCGTCGTACTCAGATTCTTTTTATCTGCTGTCGTCTTCCCTGCAAGCTTCATTCTTGCGTGCGCCCAGCCGAGTCTTTCTCTTCCTGGCCGCGCTGAAGTCCTGCTTCGTGGGAGTCTAGAGCAGCCGTGGACGCGCCCGCGCCGTCCCTGCTCGGATTCCTGTCAGCCACTGCCCAGCTCCATCTCACGGTACTCTGTCTGCTCGGTTCCATGGCGCGCCGCGACCCCGCCATGGAAGTTTCCTTGCCGCGCCAGTTCGATTTCATGGCGCGCCCTCTTCAGTCGGCCTCTGCTCCTCCTCTGCCGGTCGCCCCTCTCTGCTTGCCCTCCAGTTCCGTCTCTGGTCGTGCACGGACGCAGCCGGGAAGCGCTGGTGGCTGCGGGCGCGATGGTCGTGGACGGGCAAGCCGTCGTGTGCCCTTGGTCTCTGCTTTAAATTCCCCGGCACCGTCAGCCTCTCCTGCAGTCGCTGAGCGTCGCTCGCTCGCTGTTGCTGATGCTCCCTGCTGCTGCTCCATCCAAGCCGCATCTGGGTTTCTTCCCCATCGATCGAGTTCGGTCTCTCCAACACATGTCGGTCTTCAATCTACCATGTCGCGCCCTGACCTCAATCTCGCCGATGTCCTCCCTGCCATGTCTGTTGCCGACCATCGATCTCCATCGTGCTGACGCTCGGTTTTCACCTTGACGTCGATCTGCATCAAGGATTTGGACTGCGTGTTGGACCTCACCTCCCATCGTCGCAGCAGTAGCCCGACACCATCGACCTTCCAGTTTGTGCCCCTCGACCCCGCTCTGCTCTTGTGTCGTGCGCGCGCTTTCTCTAGCTGCACGTCGGGTGTGTACTCATCTTCCGTCGTGTCCACCTACTCGTCAAATTGGGGAGCCAGCAGCCCCATTGTTCCTCGTCGTCAATCCACGTCACGTCCGCGACGTGCTCGTCGATCCCGACGATCTATCTTCTAATTACGCGCTACTTGTGTTGAGCTCTGAAGCCCCCCGTCGAGCTCTTCCCCTGGAAGTCGCCTTCGAGCACAACCCCTGCCAAGTGTTCGCTGGGAGGTCTGAACCAATACTCATCATCGATCTGCGATTATCAAATCATTCTGGTCACGGTAAGCTGATAATTTATTTAGAATAGTCCGATCGTTGAATAAATTAATGTGTTAGTGCGAGGCTCATTAGGGTGCTCGATAAATTGTGTAAGTCCCGAAACTCTCGTCGACTTCGCAGTTCTTGCGATTATCGAGCCAAATTCAGTATGGCGAATTATTTCGCTATTTCGGTCACTTAGCTGAATTAGTGGACCGAGTATAATTTTAGTAGGCATGTGTGATGATAAAATATTTTCATCACTTATAAAGATGTAGTATAATTCATAAGACAATGGATTAGTTCAGAATTTAATTAATTAACTGATAAGTTATGATTAGGCTAATTGTATTTCATGTGTATAGTTTGTTTTTCGTGATGTTTGCGTTAGGTTCGAGAAGCGTAGTTATTGCGTGTAGTCATATATTAATAACTAGTGATTCCGTATAAAATTGTACAACGCCTTGCCGCTAGATGTTTAAATCCGCTATCGCGTAACACTATTTAGGTTTATAATATTTCCGTCGATATGCATTCATGTGCATAATGCATTCCATTCAGGTACGTTAATTAATCGCGTGATGCGGAAGATGACCCAAGTCGACCCCAAGCGCGGACTAAACCGCAGGATGATGCTGATGGATGAACTGGAAGATGGATAATCTGAGCGAGTGCCAAGCCAAAGGATGCTCGCCAAGTGGTCACCTAACAAACACTAACCTAGTGTTACTCAGGCAAGCCCCGGTGCATGCAACCCCTTCCTTGTGTTTTTAAATAATTTTCGCACACTTTAAGTCTAGTGAAATGTGCATTAGGTTTATAGGAGTTGCTTGGAACCCTTTGATGCATTGCCTTCCTTGATATCCATACCTTATTAGATACTTCTGGTGAAATATCAAAATATGATTTACAAAAATGCTTAGCCCTGCTCAGATCTTGTGGATAGAGGTTGTCTTTTGCGTTAAGGTCTTGCTCAGGGGTTATCCTGAGGAAAGATGACTTCTACCTGCAAGAATATATTTTCATTAGGAGCATGGTGGGATCTTACTGCAAAGTTCCCTGTGATGCTCTTTTCATCCTAAGGAATACAAACAATCCTAAGGGTGGAAGTACTTAAATCGGGACTTGGGCTAGGAACAGGTGATGTTCTACCCAGGTTGATTAAGGTTGGATGCGTATGTAGGCCTGCTAGCGCAAGGACTATCTTAGCTAGCCGCATACCCTGGAAATGGGACAGGGTAAGCTTTGCCTCGGGCAGACTAAGGCCAGAATAAGATAACACGAAATGGGCGTGGAGCGGTGGCGGGAGTAGCGTGTACCCTCCGTGGCAAGAGGCTGGACGGTGGTGTATCTGTGCTCTCGGTTTGCGTGAACCTGATCTGGTCTTAAGAACCCTGGGGTCGAGTTGACATATGCAAGGATTAAGTGCTACATATGTCGTGTGGTTAGAGATCCTCAGCTGAGTAAATCGATTCGGATCGCCGTTATATCCCCGGAGAGTGGAGACTTGATCACTGACCTACAACCTAAGTCAGGATGTGAACTTCATGAATAAAAATGATGTTGTAATGATGAGATGATGAAATTAGACTAGAGGCAAACAGAGTCTATTAATATTTAATCTGGCGTTAAAATGTTGAAAGTAAGGACTCACTTTAGTAAGCTATTTTTGCAAAAGTATCTAAGTTGATTCTTGCTAAAGCCTCTCCTTGATTCCCAAATCCAGCATACCCTTGAGAGTCTTTTCTTTAGTCGGGTAAGTCTTGCTGAGTAATTCCATACTCAGGGTTTTATTCCCTGTTGTTTTTCAGGTTCTAACCTTGTGCTGCTGTAATGGTGTTAAGTGCCGGTGGGCTCGGCCTTCTTATAAGTCTAAGTAACCCTTCTATACTTCTTATTGAGGATGGTCATTTGAGCTAGCATATATATTTCAAACTTATACTTTTGTAATCACTCTGATAAAATAATATAAAATTTTTGTAACTTGTAAAATTTGGTAATAGTATTTCCGCTGCAAAAATATTGTTGTGTGTGATTTGTGTTACTTAATCCCGCGGTTCTGGTTGAAAGTGGTTTATCCGATGTCCTTGGGGCAATCGGACGGATCCTGTTAAGTTATCTGGTGCACATGCATGGCCGTCTGAGGTCTTTGGGACAAGGACAGGTGCATGTGGGCCCGATATCTTGGGAGGTTCTGCCACAGCCTGGTATCGGAGCTGGATTAAGTATATACGGTCACATACGTATTTTCAAAACAAAAGTTTTGGTTTTAGAAAACCTATTTTCAACTAAACACATTATTTGGCTTTGAAAAACTATAATGCTAGCGACATCCTCTGTTAAGCCCTAACCTAAGGACTATTAGGTGGCTTAGTTGAAAACCATAACCCATAACCGGGTGGGTATTGCATTCATGTGTATTGTTATTTTTAAGGCCATTCAGTTTTGAATGGATCGACGCTCAAGGTAAGGTGAGATGTGAGAGCATGACCGAACCAACGTCGGTCTAGGGAAGAGTGTAAAAAGCGCTTGATTATATACATGTTCTACATATGTATATATGAAGACTGCGATGTGGAGTATCTACTTTTCTGGGAATTCAGTACCCCATGAATGTGTATGGGTATACAGACATGGGAATACTGAGAAGTGTAATGTACTTGTAACGACGCACCTACGCTCAGGTAAGAAGGTGAGTTACCATAATGAGTTGCCCTATGGTTAAAGTGTGGCAGCGGCACCTATGCGTGGCTCGGTGCTTAATGATGAGCTGGCCTCCATATAGCAATATATGGAGTATAAACTATGATAAACTGTCATGTGTGAATTGCATCATTGGGAAATTGGGCTGTGATGGAATTGTTCTGCAGGTACACTAACCTCGAAAACGTATGTGTAGCTGACGACTAGCAAAATATCGTGAGAGTCGTAAGTATGCCACCGATATAGAACGCTATTGCCACAGTATGTTGGCAAAATTAGTGAGGACGTGTAGGACGAGCATGCATCCTGATTGTTGCATCATGTTTGTCACCTATACACCCAAAATGCTCCTCTTATCTTTATTCCAGTAACCATTGATTGTAAATAATATGGTGTCTTAAAGCTACATGTTTAGATAGCTTTCAGGCTATTTTGATTTGACCATTAGTGTAAATGGTGTTTGCTCTTGTGCTTGATGTACTGATAGAAGGTTGGTGACTTGATTGCCTAAACCCAAAACTAGGCCATATTCTTATTTAGTGAACCATGCCCAAATTTGAATTGTCCATTATTACTCCATGACAAAGCCCATACAAATTAATGCGTAGATAATTTCTTTGTTAGACCTAAAGTGTACCCGGACTTAAAAAAAATCTCAAGTCATGTCTCCTTCTAGAGCCATTCCCTTATTCAGTTGGTGCAGGTTGAGGTCTCTATTGTGTTTGGCCTCTCCTTGCGGATTATCTTATCCCTTGTCAACCTGACCTAGGAAAGACATGTCCGACCATTTTCTTGAATTTGATGCCTTTGGTTTCCCCATACCTATCGAAGGCATACCCACTTAATCCTTGACTTGTAGTTGTTGCGATGGCATAGAAATATGCTTGGGGCTGAAGTAACAGTCTCCCATCGTATTCCTTTCATCAAGTTTAGGTTATGGCCATGCCTTGTTCATTTCCTTGGGCCATAATCTCTTTGACTCTCTACTTGTAAACTTTCTTACAGGTGGAGTAACTCTTTGTAAGTTGTCATCCTTGACCAGTCTATTTGTGTCACGTGAGATTTCTTATTGGTTATGTCTAATAATGGTGTTGTGACTAAAACTGATGGTGCCGCGACAAAATCGAGGGCCTCCTGTGGATGCATACACATGGTTGCGCTACTTGGTACGCGCTGGTATCACAGTTAGTAGTCATAATCCATTATGAGACTATATCAATGTGTTATCTTGGCACAATCTAGTTTTGCTACGTGAGATTCTTTATTGGTGCTAGTTCGGTAATGGTGTCCTGGGTAATGACTTGTGGTGCCGCAGCGAAACTGAGAGCCCCTTGTGAATGTACACGCAAGATTATGCTGCTTGGCGCATGCTGGTATCGAGGTCTCTAGTCATGATCCATTGTGGAACTACACTAATATATTATCTTCCGTAGATCTCTCCCTTGAAACAATTTCTATGTTGTTTGTCAAATGGCCAAGCAACATTTATCATCTCTATTGGATCAAAATGGCATACCCCTTTCATGTGTGGTCTCTTTTCCTTGACTTTGATGGATACTACACTCATATAAGTTCCCTTTACATCCTTGTGTAAAGGTGAAGCCTTGGAGCTTTTTAGTGTTGAAAAACAACTGATTAGCTCTCAAAATGGAGATTTGTTTCCCCTGCTGCTGGAATGCAGAAGTTTGTTCATTCGCTCTCTTATTTAATCTGTGTATTTCCTAACCAAGTCAATTCATCTCGCATGGAAGAAACGGATGAATAACCTGACCAAATGGATTTCTACCCAAGTGCATGACCTTTTACTAGCAAATGTGAGCTCTCGACCGTTGGCTTACCGATGGTACCGAGAGGACTTGCTTAATGTCAAAAGTAGTTTAACAAGTTGGTTTTACTAACTTGTAACTGCTTTGTGAACAAAGGTTGAGTTTAGAGATCGATTTGTCGAGTTATCTAAACTCACATTGGTTCAAACCATTCTAAGAAAGTACTTACACAGATCAAGTTCAGTCGACTAATAACCACCTAATCATCGCTCTAGTCATGCCTTGATCGCCTCACATGTGTTTTTTCAGCATGCGTGATCCAGTCGAGCCATGAATAGTGCTGGATAAAACGGACTGGTTGCAGAGTCCACATCTATAGATCCCTCCACTAGTGATTTTTTTCGAGTCTATATCACCTTTCAAAGACTTGGATTTTCCGGCTAGCCATGGGTCAACTGTGATGTTATTCGACATTCACACCCATCTCGTGTGCTATGGACTCCCAAAGCCGACTGATCGATAAATCTTATTTTGCGTGTTTTACCCAAGATGGTGCATCTGATTCTGTTTGGGTAAAATCGCATATCTACCGCTCGCCCAACAGACTCAGATAGTACAGTGTCATCAGAAAAAGCAAACTGTACATATGGAACCTTATGTGTTCCTCTGGCAGACATCGTCTCTATTGATGGACATCTTTAAATTAGCTTGTGGTGATACATGCTATGTCCACTAGAGAAACGACATCCTGAGGCACTCACCTTCGCTCAGAACTGTCTCACGATTATCGCTGATATGGATGTGGGTTACATGCTTCTCTACTCTTAGAAGTCTTTCGTTCCGAATCTCGGGACGAGATTCTTTTAAGGGGGGAGGGCTGTAACACCCCAGGTGTTTATACTCCGCTCGACAATGAGTACGGATTTAAGCACGTGATCAGTGGATAAAACAGATTTTAAATTTTAATTATCTTCGCCTATTGCGATTTTGATATCGCATCTATTTCATCTGTCGCGTGTGCGACGTCGGTTTTATTTTTATCTGTCCGGGCTCTTCCTGAATTTTCGTGTTATTCGGAACATATTTGTTCTAAAAATTGGTGTGTCCGGTGATTATTTAAAATACATCGCTCGCGCGAATACGAAATTCGGAAGCTCGACCCACTCGAATGATTTTTATCCCGCGCAAATTAGTTTGAACTCGACGACTAAAATGTTCGGGGTAAAATATTTTGAATCGCGCGAGATATTGCGCAAGGTTATGACCCACTTTATTCCTTCAGCACGCTGTTTTGGCGACGAAATCGCGTGAGCATTCGCAGCTATGGTTCCGGCTAATTTCAGTTAAATCATGGAGCAAATTGTCTGTACCGAAATCAGTTTATTTCGGTCTGTTGTTTCTCGCCGGATCCAAATCTTCAGATATAAATAATTATTAAACAATTCGGTTCCCACTCGTCAACCGAGACAGCTCGTCCAAGAAATCTTAATTGAGCTCCAATTCACTGGTAAATTATCCGTGGCTGTGGAACCAGGTGTTCAAACACGGATGAAATTATTGATTTCAAATCAAATGGAATACAGTCCAAATACTGTTATGAATTGTTCTGATTACGTCTCACTCCGATCTAAAAATCTTGATCCAAAATATCTTCGATTCATGTTTAAATAAAAAGAGAAAATAAAAAAAATCTCGCCAGCTCTATCGTGTCCGCCGCCCCTACAGATTTTTTTTTCTTCTCTCGTGTCTGCCTTATCTCAAGTCGCCATGGAGCTTGCTCCCAGCCGCGTGTTCTCTTCTCCAATCCAGCCATCGTTATAAGCATGGATATTTTTTTTCTTCTTCTTCACTGAACGTGGACAGCAGTACAGCACTGAGCCATCGTGTCTCCTCCGTGCTGCTCGCCGGGCGCTATATGGAGCATCCTTATCCCTTCACCGTCGTACTCAGATTCTTTTTATCTGCTGTCGTCTTCCCTGCAAGCTTCATTCTTGCGTGCGCCCAGCAGAGTCTTTCTCTTCCTGGCCGCGCTGAAGTCCTGCTTCGTGGGAGTCTGGAGCAGCCGTGGACGCGCCCGCGCCGTCCCTGCTCGGATTCCTGTCAGCCACTGCCCAGCTCCATCTCACGGTACTCTGTCTGCTCGGTTCCATGGCGCGCCGCGACCCCGCCATGGAAGTTTCCTTGCCGCGCCAGTTCGATTTCATGGCGCGCCCTCTTCAGTCGGCCTCTGCTCCTCCTCTGCCGGTCGCCCCTCTCTGCTTGCCCTCCAGTTCCGTCTCTGGTCGTGCACGGACGCAGCCGGGAAGCGCTGGTGGCTGCGGGCGCGATGGTCGTGGACGGGCAAGCCGTCGTGTGCCCTTGGTCTCTGCTTTAAATTCCCCGGCACCGTCAGCCTCTCCTGCAGTCGCTGAGCGTCGCTCGCTCGCTGTTGCTGATGCTCCCTGCTGCTGCTCCATCCAAGCCGCATCTGGGTTTCTTCCCCATCGATCGAGTTCGGTCTCTCCAACACATGTCGGTCTTCAATCTACCATGTCGCGCCCTGACCTCAATCTCGCCGATGTCCTCCCTGCCATGTCTGTTGCCGACCATCGATCTCCATCGTGCTGACGCTCGGTTTTCACCTTGACGTCGATCTGCATCAAGGATTTGGACTGCGTGTTGGACCTCACCTCCCATCGTCGCAGCAGTAGCCCGACACCATCGACCTTCCAGTTTGTGCCCCTCGACCCCGCTCTGCTCTTGTGTCGTGCGCGCGCTTTCTCTAGCTGCACGTCGGGTGTGTACTCATCTTCCGTCGTGTCCACCTACTCGTCAAATTGGGGAGCCAGCAGCCCCATTGTTCCTCGTCGTCAATCCACGTCACGTCCGCGACGTGCTCGTCGATCCCGACGATCTATCTTCTAATTACGCGCTACTTGTGTTGAGCTCTGAAGCCCCCCGTCGAGCTCTTCCCCTGGAAGTCGCCTTCGAGCACAACCCCTGCCAAGTGTTCGCTGGGAGGTCTGAACCAATACTCATCATCGATCTGCGATTATCAAATCATTCTGGTCACGGTAAGCTGATAATTTATTTAGAATAGTCCGATCGTTGAATAAATTAATGTGTTAGTGCGAGGCTCATTAGGGTGCTCGATAAATTGTGTAAGTCCCGAAACTCTCGTCGACTTCGCAGTTCTTGCGATTATCGAGCCAAATTCAGTATGGCGAATTATTTCGCTATTTCGGTCACTTAGCTGAATTAGTGGACCGAGTATAATTTTAGTAGGCATGTGTGATGATAAAATATTTTCATCACTTATAAAGATGTAGTATAATTTATAAGACAATGGATTAGTTCAGAATTTAATTAATTAACTGATAAGTTATGATTAGGCTAATTGTATTTCATGTGTATAGTTTGTTTTTCGTGATGTTTGCGTTAGGTTCGAGAAGCGTAGTTATTGCGTGTAGTCGTATATTAATAACTAGTGATTCCGTATAAAATTGTACAACGCCTTGCCGCTAGATGTTTAAATCCGCTATCGCGTAACACTATTTAGGTTTATAATATTTCCGTCGATATGCATTCATGTGCATAATGCATTCCATTCAGGTACGTTAATTAATCGCGTGATGCGGAAGATGACCCAAGTCGACCCCAAGCGCGGACTAAACCGCAGGATGATGCTGATGGATGAACTGGAAGATGGATAATCTGAGCGAGTGCCAAGCCAAAGGATGCTCGCCAAGTGGTCACCTAACAAACACTAACCTAGTGTTACTCAGGCAAGCCCCGGTGCATGCAACCCCTTCCTTGTGTTTTTAAATAATTTTCGCACACTTTAAGTCTAGTGAAATGTGCATTAGGTTTATAGGAGTTGCTTGGAACCCTTTGATGCATTGCCTTCCTTGATATCCATACCTTATTAGATACTTCTGGTGAAGTATCAAAATATGATTTACAAAAATGCTTAGCCCTGCTCAGATCTTGTGGATAGAGGTTGTCTTTTGCGTTAAGGCCTTGCTCAGGGGTTATCCTGAGGAAAGATGACTTCTACCTGCAAGAATATATTTTCATTAGGAGCATGGTGGGATCTTACTGCAAAGTTCCCTGTGATGCTCTTTTCATCCTAAGGAATACAAACAATCCTAAGGGTGGAAGTACTTAAATCGGGACTTGGGCTAGGAACAGGTGATGTTCTACCCAGGTTGATTAAGGATTGGATGCGTATGTAGGCCTGCTAGCGCAAGGACTATCTTAGCTAGCCGCATACCCTGGAAATGGGACAGGGTAAGCTTTGCCTCGGGCAGACTAAGGCCAGAATAAGATAACACGAAATGGGCGTGGAGCGGTGGCGGGAGTAGCGTGTACCCTCCGTGGCAAGAGGCTGGACGGTGGTGTATCTGTGCTCTCGGTTTGCGTGAACCTGATCTGGTCTTAAGAACCCTGGGGTCGAGTTGACATATGCAAGGATTAAGTGCTACATATGTCGTGTGGTTAGAGATCCTCAGCTGAGTAAATCGATTCGGATCGCCGTTATATCCCCGGAGAGTGGAGACTTGATCACTGACCTACAACCTAAGTCAGGATGTGAACTTCATGAATAAAAATGATGTTGTAATGATGAGATGATGAAATTAGACTAGAGGCAAACAGAGTCTATTAATATTTAATCTGGCGTTAAAATGTTGAAAGTAAGGACTCACTTTAGTAAGCTATTTTTGCAAAAGTATCTAAGTTGATTCTTGCTAAAGCCTCTCCTTGATTCCCAAATCTAGCATACCCTTGAGAGTCTTTTCTTTAGTCGGGTAAGTCTTGCTGAGTAATTCCATACTCAGGGTTTTATTCCCTGTTGTTTTTCAGGTTCTAACCTTGTGCTGCTGTAATGGTGTTAAGTGCCGGTGGGCTCGGCCTTCTTATAAGTCTAAGTAACCCTTCTATACTTCTTATTGAGGATGGTCATTTGAGCTAGCATATATATTTCAAACTTATACTTTTGTAATCACTCCGATAAAATAATATAAAATTTTTGTAACTTGTAAAATTTGGTAATAGTATTTCCGCTGCAAAAATATTGTTGTGTGTGATTTGTGTTACTTAATCCCGCGGTTCTGGTTGAAAGTGGTTTATCCGATGTCCTTGGGGCAATCGGACGGATCCTGTTAAGTTATCTGGTGCACATGCATGGCCGTCTGAGGTCTTTGGGACAAGGACAGGTGCATGTGGGCCCGATATCTTGGGAGGTTCTGCCACAAACTGCACCGGGACGTACTCCGGCGAGCATCTGTACCGGCTGATTGGGGCAACGGCTAGGTTCTCCGAGCAACAGACATGAAATTGGGGCTACCTTAATCATTTCCCCCAACCTAATTGCATTTAAGACCAACTAAGGAGCTCTGGCCACGGTGACCGAGAGCATGGCGGCTAGATCGTCGTGTTTCCGGCGACTGGTGGTCTCCTAGTTTAAATTGAAGGCTCGACAAGCATCACAGAGCAACCAGAGTGCTCAAACAAGGGAGAGAGAGAGAGATGAACTAACCAGATTGGGGCTGACCGCGGTGAGATTGGGTTCACAGTGTTCTTGAACTGGATTGGGGAAAACGTGAAATTGGAGAGCTGTGGGGAATAATCGGAGCTACGAGTGGTTTCTTTGGACGCACAATTACCTAGCGGAACGGGCTGAGGCTTCAATTTATAGGCAGCTTCGTCGGTGGCGCTCAATTTGGTCGAGCAACGTGGCGGCCGGAGATAAGAGAGAACCGTGGCGCAGTGAATTCATGTCCGCAGTCGTGGCGTGCTCACCAGCGATGGTTTGATGGCTGTAAGGAGCCACGGCGACGCGGTGGAAAGCAAAGCCACGCGGCGCAAGGCCGGGAGGCGGTGGCTCACCGGCGGGCTAATCCGCTCCGCCGCAAAGTAAAAGAGAACGCCACGGTGAGTCACCGGAGTGATCTCCAGCTCACCGCCGGCAAGGATCTTTCACCGTATGTCCTTATCCACCCACCCCGAGCACAAGTTGGGCCGGGCACGAATCACGGCGGAATCAGTCGTCGGCGGTGGGTCAGTCGCGCTGGCGGTCTGATCCAGCTTTGCTACTGTACCATGGCGAGCACCTAATCAGAACAGCTGACAGAGCAACTTCAGAGCCATTTTTCTCCAATTTTTGCATTACATCTTTGTCATCTATCTGCACCAAAGTTGTAGGGCTATCATCCAACTATAATTTTGCTACAAGGTGCTCTCACAAAAAGTCACTGGATCATGCTTAAAATTAAGCCCTAAGTTCATGTCATCCCACTGTTAATCTGAATTTCAGACTTCAAGCAGTCTGACAGTCCAACTTCAGGCTCAATTATCTCCAGTTTTTTCTTAACAACTATGCTCACACCCTTAAGCAAAGTTGTTCTCCTATAATTAGGCTATAATTTTGATGTGGTAACCTAGGGCAAAATCTCTTTTGCTTAGAAGTTACAAGGTCACAAAGATAAGCACAATACACTGAAATTCAGACTTAGTCAACAGAGTTCAAATGTGGCTCTTTTGCAAATAAGTCCAAACTCAGGGTTTTGGCTTGCAAATTCACATATGAGTGACCCAAATGTCTTAAATCTTATTTGACTTGGTATTTGCACTTTAGTCCAAAAGTGGACTAATTTTGCACATAGGTCCCTAGGGTTTGGTTTTAGGGTTTTCCAGGGTTCCAATTAGGGTTTCTGGTATCCTAGGGGTCTGAGTGTAATTCCACTTAAGTCTTGGGATTATTTTGTGACCCTTCCCTTAAAGCTTTTAGGTTTTCTTCATTTGGGTTAAGTTTTGCCCCTTTGAGCCTTATTTAGGGTCAAGTTCCCTGTCCAGGGTCCTATTTGCAAAACACTAAAAACAATACACTTGTTTGAAATTTTTACCTAGTGAATGCACTCTAAGTGTGTCAAACATATGCAATGCCAATGTTTATGATGCCATGCTCAAGTTTTAGTTACAGTAACACCAGGGGTGTTACAGCTGACCCTCTAACACTCCCTTAAATGCTACTGAATCATCACTTCTTCTAAAGACAGTAACACCTAAATCTGCAAAAAGACAGTTGTAACCCATTTTGCATAATTGAGAAACTGAAAGCAAGTTATAATCTAATGAATCTACAAGAAAAACATTGGAAATAGAATGGTCAGGTGATATAGCAATTTTACCAAGTTCTTTGATCAAACCTTGATTTCCATCCCTGAATGTGATAGCTCTTTGGGGATCTTGGTTTTTCTCATAGAAGGAGAACATAATTTTCTCCCGAGTCATGTGGTTTGTGCACCCGCTATCAATAATCCAACTTGAGCCCCCGGATGCATTAACCTACAAAACAAGTTTAGGCCTTGTTCTTAGGTACCCAAATGGTCTTGGGTCCTTTCACATTAGAAACAAGCACCTTGGGTACCCAAACACAAGTCTTTGATCCCTTGTGTTTGCCCCCAACATATTTGGCAACTACTTTGCCTGATTTGTTAGTAAGCACATAAGATGCATCAAAAGTTTTAAATGAAACTTTAGGTTCATTTGATGCAGTAGGAGATTTCCTTTTAGGCAATTTGGCATGAGTGGATTGTCTAGAGCTAGATGCCTCACTCTTATACATAAAAGCATGATGAGAGCCAGAGTGAGGCTTTCTAGAATGAATTCTCCTAATTTTTTGTTCTGGATAACCAGTAGGATATAAAATATAGCCCTCGTTATCCTGAACCATGGGAGCTTTGCCCTTAACAAAGTTAGATAATTTCTTAGGGGCATTAAGCTTGACATTGCCTCCCTGTTGGAAGCCAATGTCATCCTTAATGCCAGGGCATCTCCCATTATAGAGCATGCTTCTAGCATATTTAAATTTTTCATTTTCTAAGTCATGCTCATTAATTTTAGCACTAAGTTGAGTTATGTGATCATTTTGTTGTTTAATTAAAGCTAGGTGATCATGAATAGCATCAACATTAATGTCTCTACATCTATTACAAATAGAAACATGATCAACAGTAGATGTAGAGGGTTTGCAAACATTTAATTCATCAATCTTAGCATGTAACATGGCATTTTCATTTCTAAGATTAGAAATAGCATCATTGCAAACATTTAAATCTTGAGCCTTAGCAATTAATTTATCATTCTCAATCTTAAGGCTAGAAAGTGATTCATTCAACTTATCAATTTTAGAAATTAAACTAGCATTATCATTTTTGAGGTTGACAAGAGAATCATTACAAACATTTAAGTTCTCAACCTTAGCAAACAAATTGGCATTTTCAGTTTTAAGGTTGGAAATCAAATCATGGCAATTTCTAAGCTCACTAGACAAATTTTCACATTTTTCTACTTCCTGAGCATAGGCATTTTTTACTTTAACATGCTTTTTGTTTTCCTTAATTAGGAATTCCTCTTGGCTATCCAAGAGTTCATCCTTCTCATGAATAGGATCTGTCAATTCATTCAATTTTTCCTTTTGTTGCATGTTTAAGTTGGCAAAGAGAGCAAGCAAATTATCTTCATCATCACTAGAGCTACCCTCATCACTAGATGTTGTATATTTAGTGGAGGCTCTAGATTTTACCTTCTTCTTTTTGTTGTCCTTTGCCATGAGGCACTTGTGGCCGACGTTGGGGAAGAGGAGGCCCTTGTTTACGGCGATGTTGGCGGCGTCCTCGTCGAAGGAGGAGTCGGTGGAGCTCTCGTCGGAGTCCCACTCTCAACACACGTGGGCATCGCCGCCCTTCTTCTTGTAGTACCTCTTCTTTTCCTTCCTATTTCCCTTCTTGTCGTCGCCCCTGTCACTGTCACTAGACATAGGACATTTAGCAATGAAATGACCGGGCTTACCACACTTGTGGCGAACTTTCTTGGAGCGGGGCTTGTAATCCTTCCCCCTCCTTTGCTTGAGGATTTGGCGGAAGCTCTTGATGATGAGCGCCATTTCCTCATTGTCGAGCTTGGAGGCATCGATGGGGAGCCTACTTGATGTAGACTCATCTTTCTTTTCCTCCGTTGCTTTGAAGGCAACGGGTTGCACCTCGGGTGTGGAGATGGTGCCTCGCTCGATGATTTGTTTGGAGCCTTTGATCATCAATTCAAAGCTCACAAATTTCCCTATAACCTCCTCGGGAGACATTAGCTTGTATCTAGGATCACCACAAATTAATTGAACTTGTGTAGGATTAAGAAAAACAAGTGATCTTAGAATAACCTTGACCATTTCATGGTCATCCCATTTTGTGCTCCCGAGGTTGCGCGCTTGATTCACCAAGGTCTTGAGCCGGTTGTACATGGCTTGTGGCTCCTCTCCTTGGTTGAGCATGAATCGACCGAGCTCCCCCTCGATCGTTTCCTGCTTGGTGATCTTGGTCACCTCATCTCCCTCGTGCACGGTCTTGAGCACGTCCCAAATCTCTTTGGCACTCTTCAACCCTTGCACCTTATTATACTCCTCTCGACTTAGAGAAGCAAGGAGTATAGTAGTGGCTTGGGAGTTGAAGTGCCGGATTTGGGCAACCTCGTCCAAATCATAATCTTCATCCCCTACGGATGGTACCTGTGCTCCAAACTCAACAACATCCCAAATGCTAGTGTGGAGTAAGGTTAGATGGTGCCTCATTTTATCACTCCACATAAAATAATCTTCACCATAAAAAACGGGTGGTTTGCCTAATGGGACAGAAAGTAAAGTAGTGCGTTTGGAAATGCGAGGGTAGTGTAGGGGGATCTTACTAAACTTCTTGCGCTCATGATGCTTAGAAGTGACGGATGGCACGTCAGAGCCGAAGGTGGAGGGCGACGAAGAATCGGTCTCGTAGTAGACCACCTTCTTCATTTTCTTCTTCTTGTCGCCACTCCGGTGCGACTTGACGTGGGGAGGTGATTTGCCTTTCCTTTGGAACCGGACTCCCATGATGGAGCCTTCCCGTGGCTTGTGGTGGGCTTCTTGCCGGTCACGACCTCCTTGGCGTGATCTCCCGACATCACTTCGAGTGGTTAAGCTTTAATGAAGTACCGGGCTCCAATACCAATTGAAAGTCGCCTAGAGGGGGGTGAATAGGCGGAATCTAAAAATTATAAACTTAAGCACACACTACAAGCCAGGGTTAGCATTAGAATAAAAATCGAGTCTGAAAGAGAGGGTGAAAAACAAATCAAAAGGAAATGAAGCGGATGACACAATGATTTGTTTTACTGAGGTTCGGTTCTTACAAACCTACTCTCCGTTGAGGTGGTCACAAAGACCGGGTCTCTTTCAACCCATTCCCTCTCTCAAACGGTCACCTAGACTGAGTGAGCTTTTCTCCTTAATCAAACGGGTCACTTAGACCCCTACAAGGACCACCACAACTTGGTGTCTCTTGCTTTGATTACAAGTGTCTTGAGAACAAGAAAGAGGAAGAAGAAAAGCGATCCAAGCGCAAGAGCTCAAAGAACACGAGCAAAACTCTCTCTCTAGTCACTAATTGCTTTGAGTGGAATTAGGACTTGGAGAGGCTTTGATTCAATCTATTTGTGTCTTGTTTTGAATGCACTAGCTCTTTTATTGAGTGAGATATCTGAAAAACATGGATGCCTTTGAAGTGTGGTGGTTGGGGGGTATTTATAGCCCCACCCACCAAAATGGTCGTTGGGGAGGCTGTCTGTCGATGGGCGCACCGGACAGTCCGGTGCGCCAGCCACGTCACCCAACCGTTAGGGTTCGACCGTTGGAGCTCTGTCAGCCTGGGCCACCGGACAGTCTGGTGGTGCACCGGACAGTCCCTGTTCACTATCCGGTGCACCTTCTGGTGCCTGCTCTGACTCTACGCGAACTGTCCGCGCACTGTAGCGTTCACTGTTCACTTTTGCAGACGACCGTTAGCGCTATAACAGAGTGGCTTCCCTAGAAACCCGAAGGTAGCGAGTTCGAGTTGATCCACCCTGGTGCACCGGTCACTGTCCGGTGGCACACCGGACAGTCCGGTGCGCCAGACCAGGGCTGCCTTCGATTTCTTTTGCTCCTTTTGTTTTGAACCCTATCTTGGACTTTTTATTGATTTGTGTTGAACCTTTGGCACCTATAGAACTCATAATCTAGAGAAAACTAGTTAGTCCAATTGTTTGTGTTGGGCAATTCAACCACCAAAATCATTTAGGAAAACGTTTGACCCTATTTCCCTTTCACTAAGTCATAGATTGAAAGGGAAATAGAGTATTCGGTAAAGACGACGCTTCCACTCAACTCCATCGGTATTATTTAATCTTTGCCGGTATTCCGCCATCTCTCCACATTGGTATAATCTTTCACTCATATATTGTTTGCCAATGGGGGAGGGAATTTAAAAAGGCCTCCCATAGTCTCCGCTTTTAGCGATTCATGCCAAAGGGGGAGAGAATATTAGCCCAAAGCAAAAGGACCGCACCACCACCAATTCCAAAATTTTTGAAATAAAGTTTTCAATTAGTATCTTTCAAATTGGTTTTTCTCTAATAAGAATATCTCAATTGGTATCTATATTTCAAATTGATATATATCTCAAAACTCTCTTGAAAACTAAGAGGAGAATTTCATTTAGGGGGAGTTTTGTTTTAGTCAAAGAAAAAGCATTTGAAACAGGGGGAGAAAATTTCAAATATTAAAAATGCTTCTTGCAATCTTACTCATATGCCTTTGACTATTTGCAAAAAGACTTTGAAAAGATTTTCCAAAAGAATTTGCAAAAACAAAATCGTGGTGCAAGCGTGGTCCAAAATGTTGAATAAAAAGAAAGCAACCATGCATATCTAGTAGAAATAAGATTTTGGTTTAATTCCAAGCAACCTATGCACTTATATTATGCAAACTAGTTTAATTCTGCACTTATATATTTGCTTTGGTTTGTGTTGGCATCAATGACCAAAAAGGGGGAGATTGAAAGGGAAATAGGGTCAAACCTTTTCCTAAATATAATTTTGGTGATTGCATGCCCAACATAAATAATTGGACTAACTAGTTTGCTCTAGATTATATGTTCTATAGGTGCCAAAGGTTCAACACAAACCAATAAAAAGAACAAGTTAGAGTTCAAAAGAAAGGATCAAAAGAAAACCGAAGTGTGCCCTGGTCTGGCACACCAGACTGTCCGGTGTGCCACCGGACAGTGTCCGGTGCAACAGGGGCCGTACAGTCTGAACTCCTCAACTTTGGGTTTCTCCAGGCTCACTCCGCTATAATTCATCGGACTGTCCGGTGTGCCACCGGACAGTCCGGTGCACCAAGCGAAGCAATGGCTACCAGCGCAACGGTCGATTGCACAGTGCCTGACAGAGCTATAGTTCACGGCAGAAGTCAGAGCAGGCACCAGAAGGCGCACCGGACAGTGAACAGTGCCTGTCCGGTGCAGCACCGGACTGTTCGGTGCCGCAATAAGTCAGAGCTCCAACGGTCGAAACCATCAGAACTCTAACGGTTGGGTGACGTGGCTGGCACACCGGACAGTATCCGGTGCGCCCATCGACAGATAGCCTCCCTAACGGTTGAATTGGTGGTCGGGGCTATAAATACCCCCAACCACCTCCTCTACAACCATCCAAGCATTCACTACTCTTCATTCAATACAAGAGTAATACACAACCCTCCAAGTCACAAATCAATGCCTCTGATCAAATCAAAGTCCACAATTCAACTCTAGTTTTTAGGACTTGTGAGAAGATCGACTTTTGTTCTTTTGTTGCTCTTGTTGCTTGGTTGGCTTTCTTCTTCCTCTATTCTTGCTCCCAAGCTACTTGTAATCAAAGCAAGAGACACCAATTATGTGGTGGTCCTTGTGGGGTCTAAGTGACCCATTTGATTAAGAAAAAAGATCAATCGGTCTAGGTGACCGTTTGAGAGAGGGAAAGGGTTGAAAGAGACCCGGTCTTTGTGACCACCTCAATGGGGAGTAGGTTTGCAAGAACTTAACCTCGGTAAAACAAATCACCATGTCATCCGCTTCATTTGCTTTTGATTTGTTTTTCACCCTCTCTTTCGGACTCGAATTTTATTCTAACGCTAACCCCAGCTTGTAGTTGTGCTTTAAGATTATAATTTTCAGATTCCGCCTATTCACCCCCCTCTAGGCGACTTTTAGGGAGAAAATATTAAGCCCAAAGCAAAAGGACCGCACCACCATACCGCACCACCATTCAAAATTTCAAAAATAGGTATTTAAATTGGTATTTGATCAAAATGAATTTTCAATTGGTATGTGAGAGAAAAATTTCAATTGGTATCTACTTCAAAACCCTCTTGAAAGTTAAGGGGAGAATTTCATTCAAGGGGAGCTTTTATGTAGTTAAAGGAAAAGCATTTGAATCTGGGGGAGTAATTTCAAATCCTAAAAATGCTTCTTGCAATCATATTCCTATACCTTTGACTATTTGTAAAAGTTTTTGAATAGATTTCCAAAAGATTTGCAAAAACAAAACCAAGTGGTGCAAATGTGGTCCAAAATATTATAAAAAGAAAAGCAATCCATGCCTTCTTAGTGATACTTTCAATTGGTTTAATTCCAAGTAGCCTATGCACAATCTTTCAAACTAGTTACATCTCTGCACTTCTTATTTGCTTTGGTTTGTGTTGGCATCAATCACCAAAAAGGGGGAGATTGAAAAGGAAATAGGGTTAACCATTTCCTATAATTAATTTTGGTGGTTGATGACTAACGCAAACAAGTGGACTAACTAGTTTGTCTAGAATTCATGTATTACAGGTGCACAAGGTTCAACACAAACCAAGAAAGAAATCAAGTTAGTGACTCAATTAAAAAATGGAGCAAGGACTTGAGTGTGCTGGAAAATGGTGCATCGGACATTGTCCGGTGTGCCAGCCAGGCGCTCCCCTCGAACCAGCCACTCTCGAGAAATCCTAGGGCTGCCTCCGCTATAATTCACCGGACTGTCTGGTGAGCCAGTGGAGCAACGGCTCTCTATGCCAACGGTCGACTCTGCAAAAGCTACAGTGAGCAACAGTACCGCGGCAGAGGTTAGAGCAGCAAAGTCAAAGGGCACCGGACTGTCCGGTGTGGCACCGGACTGTCCGGTTCAGCAAGACGACAAAGGCTTCAATGTTCGACCAGATCCTAACCCTAATGGTTGCGTTCACGTGGCGCATACCGGACAGTGCATAGTGGCTGTCCGGTGGTGCACCGGACTGTTCGGTGCGCCCATCGCCAGCAGCCTTCACCAACGGCTATGGAAGTGGTTGGAGGCTATAAATACCCCCAACCACCTCATTCATATCCATCCAAGTGTTTTGAACATCACATTCAATACAAGAGCAAAAGACTCCACTCCAAGACACATTCAATAGATCAAATCCTCTCCAAGCCACCAAATCAACTCAATTCCATTAGGGACTTGAGAGAGGGTGTTTTGTGTTCTTTTGGTTGCTCTTGTCGCTTGGATTGGCCTTTTTCTTTTTGAAAGGGAAATATGCCATTGGGCAATTTCTATAAGTATTTTGGTGATTAGATGCGCAACACATATTAATTGAATCCTTGTGTGCTAAATGTGGGAAAAGTGCAAATCAAGGCACGAGGTATGTTTCTAAACTTAGTACATTGTTTTTGAATACTAATGTGTTTATCTAAGTGCTAGAAACAGAGCCAAGAAGAGAAAAGTTGAATTGAAGAAGAGTTGGTCGTGTACAGCCAACTCCAGCTCGGCCTGGCACACCGGACTGTCCGGTGGCGCACCGGACAGTGTTCGGTGCCCCAGGCTGGCCTCCGGTGAACTATCTGCTCTCGGGAATCGATGGAGTCGTATGGCTATAATTCACCAGACTGTCCGGTGGTGCACCAGACTGTCCGGTGAGTCATTCGCGGTGAACTCGTCGCTCTTGGGAAAAGGAACAAGGCAACGTGGCTAAAATTCACCGGACTGTCCGATGGAGCACCGGACTGTCCGGTGAGCCAATGGCGCCAGCGCCAACGGTCGTCCGCGTGATCAACACGCGACACGTGGCTGCTCCAACGGTCGGCTGGGTGCACCGGACTATCCGGTGTGCACCGGACTGTACGGTGCGCCAACCAGTTCCAAGGAGCAACGGTTGACTATGCCCGATTTGGAAGGAAATCGTGCACCGGACATGCTACAGTGGTTGTCCGGTGGCGCATCGGACTGTCTGGTGCGCCACTCGACAGAAGGCAAGGATAGCCTTCCTTGTTGATCTCCAACGACTCCTAGCTGCCTTGGGGCTATAAAAGGGACCCCTAGGCGCATGGAGCAGGACACCAAGCATTCTCCAAGCATACTAAGACATCCAGACTCCGCTCCCACGCATTTGATTCATTGTGATAGTGATTTGAGCTTCATTTTGAGTTGTGAACTCCCTGTGTTGTCCTTTGAGCTCAAGTCTTTACTTGTGTGCGTGTGTGTGCTGCGGATTGAATCTTATGTGTGTTGCTTCTCCCAACCTTACTCTGTGCTTTCTTTGTGATCTCTATTATAAGGGCGAGAGACTCCAAATTGTGGAGATTCCTCGCAAATGGGAAGATACTCTAAACAAAAAGACCATGGTATTCAAGTTGATCATTGGATCACTTGAAAGGGGTTGAGTGCAACCCTCGTCCATTAGGACGCCACAACGTGGAAGTAGGCAAGTGTTACTTGGCCGAACCACGGGATAAAGATCGCGTGTCTCTTGTGTTGGATTCTCTGTGATTGTTGTGTTCATAAGAACTCGTTTCAAAGCTACTTAGTCACGCTAACACTTTGATAACTAAGTTTTGTGGCTATTTAGCTCTTGATTTTACAGGATCACCTATTCACCCCCCTCTAGGTGCTCTCAATTGGTATCAGAGTCGTACTCTTCACTTAAGGGACTAACCGCCCGAAGAGATGGATCCTAAGGGTAAGGGGATGGTGATTAACGATAAGGAGGAGTCCCTCCTCAACGAGCCAAGAGACGACAAGCCTACCGACTCAGGCTCGAGTCACAAGAAGAGGGACAGGAAGAAGAAGAGACACATCAAGAAGATCATCTACTACGATAGCGATGCATCTTCTTCTTCACCAAGGGACGACAACGATGACTCCTTGTCAAAGAAGAAAACGGTTAATCAAAACTATTCCTTTGATTATTCCTATATTCCGTACAATTCAAATGCTCATTTGCTATCAATTCCACTTGGGAAACCCCCACACTTTGATGGAGAAGACTATTCTTTCTGGAGTCATAAAATGCGTAGTCATTTATTTTCCCTACATCCTAGTATCTGGGAGATTGTTGAAAACGGAATGCATTTTGATAGTACTGACAATCCTGTTTTTATGAATGAGCAAATCCATAAAAATGCACAAGCTACTACTGAGTTGCTAGCTTTACTTTGCAGGGATGAATATAATAAGGTGAGTGGTGTTGGGGGCCTTTGTCTTCCGAAGGTCCTCAAAAACATGACTAACATGCTTTCCAAGTATAATATACTATTACAGGGACCTTCGGACTTGGTATGGAACTATACACAATGAGGAAAGCGCGATCTGGGAGAAGGTCAAACCAGTTTCGAAGCTACTCGTGAAGATGCTTCGGCTTAGCGATGGATAATGTAACCGACCTAAAGGGGAAAAGGCTATCTGATCCTTGACAGATTGTTCTTTAGTTAATAGTGAATGTCATGGGCATGAATGTAATTTCACACAGGCTGTGTCCTGTGCCTATAAATAGGTGAACAGTACCCCCATACTGTTCACGCTGACTTGTATTCGCTCATGCGTCACACTCGTATCTTGGCCTTCTGTTGAGCTAAAGGTACAAATGTAATTTAATATTGTTCTTATTCATTCATGACTATATAAAACGGACATATAAATGATGTTATATGATTATCCATATTATTTCTCATGTTTCATATACTTCTTCTTTCATCAATGTAAACTGTGATGATGAAGGTATGTCCTTCATGACCTTCGTCCAAAGATCGTTATATCCTAAGGAAAATAATGCTTCGAAGGACGAAGGCCATTAACCTTTAACTTCTTTTTTGTGTTGCCTTGTTCTTAATTCATAGCATTTGAGAACAAGTCCCCAACAAGTTGCTTGGACAATGCTAAGCAAATCTGGGACACCCTCAAGATATCTCATGAGGGAAACGATGCCACTATGATCACAAAGATGGAACTAGTGGAAGGCGAGCTGGGGAGGTTCGTGATGATCAAGGGAGAGGAGCCAACCCAGACCTACAACAGGCTCAAGACCCTGGTCAACAAGATTCGAAGCTATGGAAGCACAAGATGGACGGATCATGATGTCGTCCGACTCATGCTAAGACCAGTTACTGTAATTGACCCCCATCTTGTGAATCTTATTCGTAAAAACCTCAGGTACACCAAAATGACGCCTGAGGAGATCCTCGGAAAATTCATAAGCGGGTGCATGATGGTTAAGGAGGCAAGATATGTAGATGACGCCTTGAACGGTCCACTGTCTGTCTACGAGCCGCAACCTATTGCTCTCAAGGCAACAAGCAGCAAGGAGGTGCTGCCAAGCAAGGTAGCTCAAGTGGACGCTGCCGGACTCAACGAGGACAAAATGGCGCTTATCATCAAGTGCTTCAAGACCACGCTTAAAGGACATAAGGAGTACTCCAACAAGAACAAAACAAGGGGAAAGCGCTCCTACTTCAAATGCGGTAAGACTGGTCACTTTATTGCTCAATGTCCCGATAATGAAAATGACCAGGCACAAGAAAGACATGGGAAGAAAGAGAAGAATAAGAATTACAGGAAGGCGAAGGGCGAGGCGCATCTAGGAAAGGAATGGGATTCTGACTGCTCTTCATCAGACTCCGACGACGAAGGACTTGCTGCCTCGGCCTTCGACAAGTCCTCACTCTTCCCCAACAAACGCCATACATGCCTTATAGCCAAGGAAAAGAAGGTACACACTCGAGATACCCCCAAGTACACTTCTTCTAGCGATGAGGAATCTTCTGACGATGAGATAGATTACTCAAATTTATTTAAGGGGTTAGATCGAGCTAAAGTAGAGAAAATTAATGAATTAATCGATGCTCTCAATGAAAAAGATAGACTACTAGAAAAGCAAGAGGATATTTTATATGAGGAACATGACAAATTTGTTAGTGTGCAAAAATCTCTTGCTTTAGAAATTAAGAGAAATGAAATGTTATCCTCTGAGTTATCTGCTTGCCATGAATCTATCTCTAGCTTAAGGAGTTTAAATGATGAATTAAATGCTAAGCTAGAGGAAGTCAACAAAACTAGTCCATGTGTAGAGCATGTTGTTATTTATAATAGATGTAAGGATTTTGATGTTGATACTTGTGATGAACATCTTGCTTCTATTATTAAATTGAACAATGAGGTGGCAAGTCTTAATGCTCAACTTAAGACTTGCAAAGTTGATTTTGATAAATTGAAATTTGCTAGGTGTTGGGGACTTGTTCTCAAATGCTAAGGGTTAAGAACAAGGCAACATAAAAAGTGTTAAATGTTAAAGTCCTTCGTCCTTCGAAACATTATGTCCCTTCGGGAAATAATGAGTTTCGGACGAAGGTTATAAGGGACATACCTTCGTAACTACAACGAGTAATGACGAAGGACTCATATAAAGCACGAAATATAATATAAACAACATAAAATCATTTCTATTTTATTAACATGGAAAAATAGAAATGATTTCAAATTACAAATGTACCTTCGGTCCTGAAAGAAGGTATAGAATACAAGCGTGATGCAAAAGCAGAATGCCAAGTCAGCGTGAACAGTACGGGAGTACTGTTCATCTATTTATAGACGCGGGACGCAGCCCACGTAAAATTACATTCATGTCCATTACATTTGTTAACAGTTTATGGAAATCTGTCGAGGCCCCCGAAGTCTTTTCATCTTTAAGTCGGTTCTCTCGTATGCCAACGCGCCGAAGCTTCCCTGCGCACAGCTTCGGCCGCCCTCGACCTTCGTCTGGTTCAGGCTTCGTCCTGGTCGTGCTCCATATCCATAATTCTGAATCCGAAAATACCTGTTCATATAATCCACTTGGAAAACATTGTCAAATCATGTTTTTGAGGACCTTCGGAGGACGAAGGCCCCCAACAGTAGCCCCTCGCAATATTAATTTGTAAATAATAAATTCAGATTGCGATATGGACGAAGGCCTTGAGCCGAAGGTCCGAAAAAACACCTTCCCTTTGCTAGAATAGCAACATTCACTGACAAGCGGGGCCTTTTAATTTTCAGCGCCCTAGGCGTATAAATAAGATCACATCGCGAACTCATTTGGTACGCACACTTGCCTTTTGCTTCGGCCCACTAAAATTTTTAACTCTTGTTCGTTAAGATTTGCTGGTCTTTTTGATTTCGAAGCTTCGGCCTCGGGAACAATTTTTTAGCGTTCCCGAAGATGTCTGAAGGCAAGAAGATCCCTGCCGAGACGAAGCTGAAGATCCCTGCTGATACGAAGCTGAGTCTCGAGGAGGAGAAGAATCTGGGGTTCCTGATAGCGATGGCAGAGACCAATACAGAGAAAATCACGAAGGAGATTCTCGAAGGTTTGTCCGAAGATACGGATGACAGTGACAGCTATGATGTGGAAAGTGGTGGAGAAGAGGCCGAAGATCGACCGTGGCGACCAAGCCACACAGTTTTTGGGAAAACGACCATCAGGCAAAGTCACATTGATAATATGAGGGGGCGATATTTCCGAGACATATCTATTGTGAGAGCTGATGCCGGGGAAAAAACTTCTCCCACCCCCGAAGAAGATGAAGTTGTGATTTTCCGAAGCTTCCTCAAGGCTGGGCTTCGATTCCCCCTGAGCAACTTTGTTATTGAGGTACTAAAGACATTTCAGGTCCATCTGCATCAAATCACTCCCGAAGCTATCATAAGAATGGGAGTGTTTGTCTGGGCTGCGAGGAGCCAAGGTTTGGAACCGAACGCTAAAAGCTTCTGCAACATTCATGAGTTATTATACGAGACGAAGCCCTGGGGAAAGGAGCAATACCACAACAACTTTGGGTGCTACAGCTTCGGCGCCCGCTCCGGGTCAAGCTGCCCTGTGCCGACCTTTCGGAAGAGGTGGCCCGGAGCCTGGATGTCTGAATGGTTTTATGTAAAGAATGATCTAACAGCTCAAGAGAATGTGAAGAGTATCATCATGCACCCAATCTGGCAACGCTTCGGTCTTCGAAGACCGAATGTCGAAATGGACGAAGCCGCCGAAGAATGTCAAAGAGCCTTCGGGGTAGTCTGCTCGTTTATCGGGACAAGGGACTTGGTTCAAGAACACATTGCCTTCAGGGTATGGCCACTTGCAGAAAAATGGGAAATGCCGAAGGAAACCATCAAAGAGTCCGACGAAGGCGGACTAGTCAGATTAAAGTACACATTCGAATATGCAGATAAATTTATTGAACCTGATGATGACTGGCTGAAAAGCATTGAAACATTAAGTGATGAATTACTTGGGGCATACTCGAAGGCTGAAAATACTGCACTATCAGCAGCCTTCGGGGGCCGAAAAAAGAAGAGACTCAACCGAGTGTTTGATGCAGTCGGGTTCTTCTACCCTGATTATCATTACCCCATCCGAAGGCAAAAAAGGAAAAACATAACCTCTGAAAAAGAAGAAGCTGCAACTGCTCCTAGCGAGCCAGAACCGAAAGGAAAAAGGTTAAAGGTTCTCACACACCGACCACGCCATATTGAACCAGCTTCGGTGCCTGAGTTCACCGGAGAAACTTCTTCAGCCGCCGAAGCTGAACAGCCAACCTTGCTGCCAGAAATTGCAGAGATGGCCGAAGCTCCATCCACAGAAAAAATGGAAGAAGCGAAAAATCCGACTAAGGAAAAAGCATTAGAAATTTTGAGTCCTGTAGCAAATGTCGAAGCAGCAAAAACCCAAAAGGGTACAATGGTGACCCCAAAAAGGAGGAGAATGGTAAATGTACTAGATGTCTTGGAGACAATTAAGTCTTCAAGCACAACTCCGAAAAAGAGTGTTGAAATTGCTGAAGCTTCTTCCGAAGCTCCAACGCAACAAGCTGAAGCTGAAAGTGGGCCTTCAGAGCCCTTGCAGGAGCAAACTTTGGAAGCCGAAGCAATAAAAATACCAGAACCAATTTTAGTTGAAGAAACTGGCACTGCCATCCCCGAAGCGCCTGCCAGCATATGTGATTACATCATACGACATGCTTCGGGGAAAAGACTATCTGAAGAGGAAACTCATGAAGCTAACCATTATGCAAAGGAGCTAAAATATCCGAAGGGAGCAGTAATATTCAATGGGACAAATGAAGATGATTTCTTATACTGCCTGCCCGACAACAAAGAGCTATCTGTCTGCCGAGAGATGGCCAGGAGTATTGGTTTCCCGAAGCTTGAATCTGGATTAAGTGCCATGACTAAAGAAGATCTCGCAGACAGTCTTGCGTACAACAGCCTGAAGGTACAGGAATTTAATGCTTGAAAAGAAAATCCCCTTATAATTTTTACACAACTCATTCCTTTTTTCTTATATGAATTTTTTTTATAGGGCTTGATCCTAAGCAACGCGCTAAGAGCGCAAAAGAGCGCCGAAGATGAAAGTTATGAAATTGCGTTTAATAATTTACGCTCTGAAGTTATCAAACTGAGAAACGAAGCTTTGGAAAAAGATAAAATTCTGCTTACACTAGTAGATAAAGTGAAAAAAGACGAAGCTGATTCAAAGGCCCAAGCCGAAGCTCAAAAACGCGAGATAAAAGATCTTCAGAAGCAGCTGGCTAGAGCTAAAGAGGAGCGCGCGCTTGAGGAAACGAAACGAGAACTTAGTGATTTTATGGTCAGCAAATTGGAATCAAGAATTAAAGAGCTTCGCACATCTCAGGGGAAATGCTATGTTAAATCTATAGAATGCGTGAATAAAATTAAAACCAGCTTTGCTAGCGTCGGCGCCTTTTCCAGCGAAGAGAATTTTGCTCGAGGCAATCCCGAAGATCCGCTGGAATGGATTAAGCACGAAGCAGAGGCCTTCGAAGAGATTCTGAACAGTCGTGGCGACATATGCGCTTTTTCGGGCGCCAGAGGAATTGCTTCTATCTTAGAGAAGAAAGGTTGCGGGCACGTAAAACTCTTAGCTCAGTCTGAAGCTACCCTCTCTTCCGAAGATGTCAGGGACCCCTCGGCCGAAGCAAGCGTGGTTGGTGGCAAATTTTTTACTGATATCTGGAACAACGGCGGCCGAGAAATGGCGCAAGAGATCATCCAAAAAAGCGAGAAAGGGATTCATGATGCTAGAAAAGTAGCAGAAACTGCCGAAAGGAGTACGGAGCCAGAAACTGCCGAAAGGAGTACGGAGCCCGAAAAACAATTAGGTACCAATTAGTCATTCTTGTTACGTTGTAATTTTTATTTTAAACTTTGTTCGCGACTTGTAAAAGTGATGAAGAAGTGTTCTCTTCGCTCAGAAACTGTTGAACCAAGTGCCGATCCCCTCACAAAAGGGGATGAAGAAATTAAACAAATGGCCGAAACTATCATGGACAAGGTTGTTGACCAACTTCTGAATGAAGCCGCCAAAGCAGTATTGAGAGAAGATTAGATGCTATTTAGAAGAAACATTTAAAATGTAATCTATGCAACACTTTGTACATTTGAATGTAATATACAAGTCTCTTTTCATTATCGAATTCTTTACGATGCATGAAACTTTAAATACATACCATTTTTGAGCCTTCGGCGAAAAAAACACCTTCCCTTCTTTTCATGCTTCGTGAAGAAGACATTCTTCGTTAAAATTTCCCTGATGAATGATATCCATGCTTCGTGAAAACATTCTCCGAAGCTATACTCCGAAGCTATACAACTTCGATATTGATCTGATAAAATTCGCCCACGTTTCGTAAAAATATTCTTCGAAACTGTATTCCGAAGCTATACAATTTCGATGCCACTTTCTCAAAGCATCCTTTCGAAGGTTGAGAGTATCCCCTTCTCTTGCCAAATGCAATATGATGTATGATGCTTATGCTATGCAAAATGATGTGATGATGTTATGTTATGCATGTGTCATTTGTTCCGAAGATACTCATAAAATATATTCGTAAGCTCTGCATTCCCTTAGGAACGTCTTCGGAGCTTCTTCGTCTTTTACTTAGACGATCTCAGCGTTGACTTTTCGCTGTAAGCCTCCCTTAGGAGCTTCTTCGCCCTTTACTTAGGCGGTATCAGCGTTGACTTTTCGCTGTAAGCCTCCCTTAGGAGCTTCTTCGCCTTTTACTTAGGCGGTATCAGCGTTGACTTTTCGCTGTAGGCTCTGCATTCCTTTAGGAACGACTTCTGAGCAGAAAACTTACACTGCGCTCCCTTTGGAACGACTTTTTGTGACTTCGCAAACTTACGCTGCGTTCCTTAGAACGACTTTCTGTTATTCCGAAGGATTTTTAATTCGAAGGTCCTCCTTGGTAACGGAAAAAATTTTAAGCTTCAGCAATTTAAGCTTGTGGATCAAATAGATCTTCCTCGCGGAAAACAACGAAATTATTACATGAAAACTACCAATGTTTTTTGCTTCACAGAAAATAAAACTGAATAGGAAAGAGTGCTATCAAAGGTAGGATATGTGTCAATATATGTGCTTCGACTCTGGCACAGTGCTGTTAACTGTGCGAGCTTCGGACTGCTCTCTGAAGTCCCTCTGATGTGGAGTGTATTGACTCCCTTCTGGCTGTTGGCCTTGCTGCAATGGAGGTGGGGGCGGAAGCTGTTGCCAGGAAGCTTGAGGTTGACTTGCCGAAGCTACAGAAGCTGCAGGGTGGTTGTCTATGTATTGTGGGACATAAGGCGGATGATACGAAGCAGTATGCATGACCTGCTTCGGCTGAGCTTGCTGAGATGCAGCTTCGGCAATTTCCTTTTGCTTCTGGATTGTAATATGGCACGACCTAGTGGTATGGCCCTTGCCTTCTCCACAGAACAAGCAAAACAGTCTCCTTGGCTGATCTCCGAATCTTCCGCCGAAGCCCCTGGCGCCTCTGCCTCTTGGAGCTGGTGGCCGGAAGGAAGTTTGTTGTTGCCCCGAAGCCTGTGATGAGCATTGCGGTCTGTTCTGACTCCCCTTATCATCATTCTGAGTGTTGTGGATAGAACGGACATGTCTCGGGTAGTATCTTCCTCCGAAGCCCCTGGTCATTTCAGAAAATCTGAAGGCCTCCTCCCTTCTTTGACGAAAGTCATTGTCAGCTCGAATGTACTCATCCATCTTTTGGAGCAATTTCTCCAAGGTCTGAGGAGGCTTTCTAGCAAAGTATTGAGCTGCAGGCCCAGGACGAAGCCCCTTGATCATGGCTTCGATAACAATTTCATTGGGCACCGTTGGTGCCTGCGCCCTCAATCGTAAAAACCTTCGGACATACGCCTGAAGGTACTCTTCGTGATCCTGAATACACTGGAACAGGGCTTGAGCTGTGACCGGCTTCGTCTGAAATCCTTGAAAGCTGGTCAATAACATATCCTTCAGCTTCTGCCATGAAGTTATTGTTCCTGGCCGAAGGGAGGAATACCAGGTCTGAGCAACATTCCTGACGGCCATGACGAAAGACTTCGCCATGACTGCAGCATTGCCCCCGTACGAAGACACCGTTGCTTCGTAGCTCATCAAGAATTGCTTCGGGTCGGAGTGACCATCAAACATGGGAAGCTGGGGTGGCTTATAGGATGAAGGCCAAGGTGTAGCCTGCAGCTCAGCAGACAGAGGAGAAACATCATCATAAACAAAATTTCCCTGATGGAAATTGTCATACCAGTCATCTTCGTTGACGAAGCCCTCCTGATGAAGGTCTTTCTGATGAGGCCTTCTGTTCTGCTCATCGTGAGTAAGATGGCGGACTTCCTCAGAGGCTTCGTCTATCTGCCTTTGCAACTCAGCTAGGCGGGCCATCTTCTCCTTCTTCCTTTGTACTTGTTGGTGTAGCATCTCCATATCCCTGATTTCTTGGTCTAGCTCTTCTTCCTGAAGTGTTGGGCTGACAGCCTTTCTCTTCTGGCTTCGGGCCTCCCGA
This sequence comes from Zea luxurians, assembly GCA_029449295.1. NCBI lineage: Eukaryota > Viridiplantae > Streptophyta > Magnoliopsida > Poales > Poaceae > Zea > Zea luxurians. Next base: position 28,610,725 of record JAOPSE010000031.1, read on the forward strand.
AGAGAGACAGTCTCCTGGTTGTGGTCCAGCGGTTGCAGTGCTGAAGCCCCAGTCGCTGAAGCTTTCTTCGGCGCCATAGCTTCCGAAGGTGTTCAAAAAAGCTCGAAGTGGAAGTGAGTTCACCGGAGGTGGGCGCCAATGTTGGGGACTTGTTCTCAAATGCTAAGGGTTAAGAACAAGGCAACATAAAAAGTGTTAAATGTTAAAGTCCTTCGTCCTTCGAAACATTATGTCCCTTCGGGAAATAATGAGTTTCGGACGAAGGTTATAAGGGACATACCTTCGTAACTACAACGAGTAATGACGAAGGACTCATATAAAGCACGAAATATAATATAAACAACATAAAATCATTTCTATTTTATTAACATGGAAAAATAGAAATGATTTCAAATTACAAATGTACCTTCGGTCCTGAAAGAAGGTATAGAATACAAGCGTGATGCAAAAGCAGAATGCCAAGTCAGCGTGAACAGTACGGGAGTACTGTTCATCTATTTATAGACGCGGGACGCAGCCCACGTAAAATTACATTCATGTCCATTACATTTGTTAACAGTTTATGGAAATCTGTCGAGGCCCCCGAAGTCTTTTCATCTTTAAGTCGGTTCTCTCGTATGCCAACGCGCCGAAGCTTCCCTGCGCACAGCTTCGGCCGCCCTCGACCTTCGTCTGGTTCAGGCTTCGTCCTGGTCGTGCTCCATATCCATAATTCTGAATCCGAAAATACCTGTTCATATAATCCACTTGGAAAACATTGTCAAATCATGTTTTTGAGGACCTTCGGAGGACGAAGGCCCCCAACACTAGGGATGCCTACACCGTTGGTAGACACCCCCCAATTAAGGATGGACTTGGTTTTCAAAAGAAAATCAAGAAGTTAACAAGCCAAAGGACTCCTATTCTAAACAAGGAGAAAGGGAAAGCCCCTATGGCTAGTAGTCATCAAAGGAATCATGCCTTTATTTATGATAGGAAAATTGCTAATCATTCTCATAGGAGTTATGATCATGTTGCTTATTATGATTCAAATGTTATGTTTGCTTCTAGCTCCACTCATGATTATGGTAGAAGTAGGCCTAGGAGAAATCATGTTGTGTCTCATACTCCTAGAAAAATGTGCAATAAACCCTCTACTATTTATCATGCTTGCAATACTTCTTTTGTACTTACATGCAAAAATACAAAAGTAGTGGCTAGAAAATTGGGATCCAAATGCAAGGGAGACAAGACTTGTATTTGGGTTCCAAAAGTTATTGTGACTAACCTTGTAGAACCCAACAAGAGTTGGGTACCTAAAACCCAAGCTTAAATTGCCTTGCAGGTTTATGCATCCGGGGGCTCAAGCTGGATTATCGACAGCGGATGCATAAACCACATGACGGGGGAGAAGAAGATATTCACCTCCTACATCAAGAACAAGGATTCTCATGATACAATCATATTTGGAGATGGGAATCAAGGCAAGGTCAAAGGTTTAGGAAAGATAGCCATCACAAGCGAGCACTCCATTTCAAATGTATTTTTAGTAGAGTCGCTAGGATACAACCTTCTGCCTGTAAGTCAATTATGCTACATGGGTTACAATTGTTTGTTTATAAATGTTGATGTATCTGTCTTTAGAAGGAGTGATGGTTCATTAGCTTTTAAGGGTGCATTAGACGGCAAGCTCTATTTAGTTGATTTTTTGAAAGAGAATGCTGATCTAGATGCATGCTTAATGGCTAAGACTAGTATGGGCTGGCTTTGGCATCGCCGTCTAGCACAGGTTGGGATGATGAACCTTCATAAACTTCTAAAGGGAGAACATGTGTTAGGACTAACCAATGTCTGTTTTGAGAAAGGCAGACCCTGTGCAGCATGTCAGGCAGGGAAACAGGTGGGAAGCACTCATCACAGCAAGAACGTGATGACAACATCAAGACCATTGCAGCTTCTTCACATGGACCTCTTTGGACCCGTTGCCTACCTCAGCATCGGGGGAAGTAAGTATGGTCTTGTAATTGTTGATGACTTTTCCTGCTTCACTTGGGTGTTCTTTTTGCAGGACAAATCAGAAACCCAAGGGACCCTAAAACGCTTTCTAAGGAGGGCTCAAAACGAATTTGAGCTAAAGGTGAAAAAGATAAGGAGCGACAACGGGTCTGAGTTCAATAATCTACAAGTTGAGGAGTATCTTGAGGAGGAAGGCATCAAGCACGAGTTCTCTGCTCCCTACACACCACAACAAAATGGTGTAGTAGAGAGGAAGAACAGGACACTAATCGACATGGCGAGAATGATGCTTGGAGAGTTCAAGATGCCCGAGCGGTTTTGGTCGGAAGCTGTGAACACAGCCTGCCACGCCATAAACTGGCTCTACCTGCATCGCCTCCTAAAGAAGACCTCCTATGAACTCCTTATCGGTAACAAACCCAATGTCTCTTACTTTCATGTATTTGGGAGCAAATGCTACATTCTGATGAAGAAAGGTAGACATTCTAAATTTGCTCCCAAGGCAGTAGAAGGTTTTTTTTACTAGGATATGACTCAAATACAAAGGCGTATAGGGTCTTTAATAAATCATCAGGATTGGTTGAAGTCTCTAGCGACGTTGTATTTGATGAGACTAATGGTTCTCCAAGAGAGCAAATTGATCTTGATGACATAGATGAAGATGAAGTTCTGACGGTCGTAATGCGCACGATGGCGATAGGTGATGTACGACCACATGAACAACTGGAGCAAGATCAGCCATCTTCCTCCACGATGGTGCATCCCCCAACTCAAGACGATGAACAGGTACCACAAGAAGAAGGGCATGATCAAGGGGGAGCACAAGAAGAACAAGCAATGGAGGAAGAAGCACCACGGGAGATATCACCCCGTCGATCAGATTCTGTGTAATATCAGCAAGGGAGTAACTACTCGCTCATGCTTAGCTAATTTTTGTGAGCATTACTCGTTTGTCTCTTCTATTGGGCCTTTTAGGGTAGAAGAGGCCTTGCAGGATCCGGACGGGGTGTTGGCCATGCAGGAAGAGCTCAACAACTTCAAGAGAAATGAAGTTTGGAGCCTGGTGTCACGTCCAAAGCAAAACGGTGTGGGAACCAAGTGGGTGTTCCGCAACAAGCAAGACGAGCACGGGGTGGTGACAAGAAACAAGGCTCGACTTATGGCAAAAGGTTATGCCCAAGTCGCAGGTTTGGATTTCGAGGAGACTTTTGCTTCTGTGGCTAGGTTAGAGTCTATTCGAATATTATTAGCCTATGCCGCTCACCACTCATTTAGGCTATTTCAAATGGAAGTAAAGAGCGCTTTCCTCAATGGGCCAATCAAGGAGGAGGTATACATAGAACAACCCCCTAGCTTTGAGGATGACAGGTATCCCGACCACGTGTATAAGCTCTCTAAGGCGCTCTATGGACTTAAGCAAGCCCCAAGAGCATGGTATGAATGCCTTAGAGATTTCCTTATGTCTAATGCTTTCAAGGTTGGGAAAGCCGATCCCACTCTTTTCACAAAGACTTGCAACGGTGATCTCTTTGTTTGCCAAATTTATGTTGATGACATAATATTTGGTTCTACTAATCAAAAGTCTTGTGAGTTTAGCAGGGTGATGACGCAAAAGTTTGAGATGTCGATGATGGGCGAGTTGACCTACTTCCTTGGGTTCCAAGTGAAGCAACTCAAGGACGGCACCTTCATATCCCAAACGAAGTATACTCAAGATCATCTCAAGAGGTTTGGGATGAAGGACACCAAGACCACTGTTGGGGGCCTTCGTCTTCCGAAGGTCCTCAAAAACATGATTTAACAATGTTTCTCAAGTGCAATGTATGTACAGGTACCTTCGGATTCGGAATAAAACTGTACACAATATGAAAAGCTTGGTCGAGATGAAGGTTGATGCTGCTCCGAAGCTACGCGCAAAGGAGCTTCGGCTTAGCGGTAAGAAAAGGAACCAACTTAAAGGGAAAAGTCTATCTAGTCCTCATTGGATTGTCCTTAAGTAAATAGTAAACATAAAGGACATGAATGTAATTTTACACAGGCTGCGCCCTGTGCCTATAAATAGATGAACAGTACCCCCGTACTGTACACGCTGACTTGTATTCGCTCATGCGTCACACTTGGACTTTTACCTTCTATCAAGCCGAAGGTATAAATGTAATTCAATATTGTTTCTGTTTATCCATAATAATATGAAGAAGAGATAGTAAATAATATCATATGATTATTCATGTTGTCTCTTATGTTTCATATGCTTCTTCTTTCATTAACATATGCTGTGGTGATGAAGGTAAGTCCTTCATGACCTTCGTCTGAGGATCATTATATCCTAAGGGAGATAATGCTTCGAAGGACGAAGGGTATTAACATTTAACATTTTATGTTGCCTTGTTCTTAACTCATAACATTTGAGAACAAGTCCCCAACATTGGCGCCCACCTCCAGTGTACTCACTTCCACAATCTTCAGCAAAGCATCAACCTTCGTCATGTCGCCGAAGAAGATAACAGCGCCAGGGGCTGCACTGCAGCCACTGGACACAAACCAGGAGACTCTCTCTCTCTCTCTCTGAGAGGCCAGAAGCCAAAAGAGAAAGGCCACTAGTCAAACACTTCGGGAGGAGGTGTCACACCCGGATTTCGGGGCACCAAGACCCGGGCGCGAACATAATCACTAGGTGTGCTGGGACCAAGTCTCACACATATGATGAATCATGGCACAGGATCGAATGTCACATCTTTACTATATAACAGGAGTTCTATACAAAATAAATAAATAATTACATTATAAGGAGACAACGGTCCAGCAACCCAAAGTTGACTGGGAGACGACGGCCTAGACCTCCCACGAACACATCGCAGCATCCTCCATGCGCCTCATCCTGTGGTACCTGTTCTTGACCTGTGGGGGGGTGTGAGACAGCAAGAGTGAGCTCACATACGTTCATAGCTCAACAAGTTGTGGGGAATAATGTGCATGAACTCGCCAAAGGTGGGAGCTCACGTGAAGTGTAAGGCTTACCAAAGAGGATGGTTGAAGCTGAGCATTGCTTTTAAAGTTGGTCAAAATTTTATTAGCAATTACTAAGTATAAGTAAATACCAACCCAATTAAGTAGTAGAACAAAAGTAACAACATCACCTGTGATGCAATGCATATGACAAATTGAATTTAGTTCCATAAATTAATCATGTGAGGGTCCGAGCTGCTCATGACCGTGAGCACGGCTAGTATACCAGTTTTACACTCTGCAGAGGTTGCGCATCTTTACCCACAAGTCATGTTACCCATCTGCCAAGGGATCGCGACTTCCCATACACCTCTACCGAGGAGGCGAGGCAGGGTAACACTACGAGGCCTTTACAAAGTTCCACTAGCTTCAGAAAACCCGCTACAGTTTATAGGAAGCTCCAATGCAGGAATCCCTTGCAGGACCGCCATCGCAGCAAAATCCTCCCGAGGGCCTCCCTACACTGACCACTTCCCTACTGCCCTTGCCCCTTTCGGGTAAGGTAGTCTTCCACTAGCTTTCCTAATTAATCAGCCAAGGGGTCCCATTCCTCCCTTGTGGTAGCACTGTTTTCCCGGGTGGTCGCTCCATGTTCCAATTAACATAATGATCTTATCATGAACAGTAATAATAAACATATAATAAAAGTGTGATCATGAATAATGTACCTTCATACCCAAAACCACATAAAGCACTAGCAAGTACTACCCAAAAAGTTCAGTGGTAAACAAGGTATAAAGATAGACAAACTAGGGTATCCTATTGGGTCCCATCAAAATTAACCTATGCAGATCATTATGATTAATTAGAACATGAGTGGGTAAAAAGAAGTGATCAAGGGCACAACTTGCCTGGGACTTGAGATTCCAGGTACCAGGATGATCTTCAGGTGACACGTATCCTCACTGCTAAACGTAGCAATACAAACAAGCAGTGCATAGGCAAAATTAACATCACACCAAACATGTAAACAAAATACATAATAATATTCTACACATCAAAATCAGATTCTAGGAACAGGAATCATTAATTTTGGAGTTATAGATTTTAAGTTTATGAATTTCCAAAGATCCTATGTGTTTAGTACAAGATTAATTAAGATAAAAATTTTAATGTGACTTTTATGTAAAAACAGTGGCACTATTTGATAGAGAATAATATTACAAAATTATAGGAACTGGAATGGATTAATTTGGACTTGATATGAATTTTCTATGGATTATACAAGTTTTACGATTATTTTTATACTCAAAATCAATTTCTAAATCTCATTTTCCCTATTTTCTTTAATTCCTGGACTGGGCGCACTAATACAAAGAAGGTCGGGGTTTATTCTGTAAAATATACCATACTCAGCCTACTCCCGCGAGGACGGCGGGTTAATTTGGAATAAGCCGAGGGGTTCTTTAGCAATACTACACAGCCGAAAGGGTATCGATGAACCAGATCCGTCCGATCGACAACAGACGCACGAGATTAGATCACCAGGGTATGAATCGGTACGCGCCGTGGCTCGTTGGATTAAAAACCTACGATCCAGATTAAAAACAACCGCGCTCCATCCTCGTTCGCACGATCCCAAATCTATGCTCCTGATTTCATTGCGCGAAGAGGTATTCACATTCTAATCTAAGCAGTCCAGGAAGGGATCGACGGCCAGGGGGACTTCTTCCCCAACCCACACCGAGAGCGGTGGCGACGTTGAAGACCAGCGCGGCGGCTCCACCGGCGAGCAGCGTGCATGGCCCAGGAGTCCTATTTCCCACCGGAAGCGACCTATCCGCAGAACAGAGGAGAGGAAACTTCAAGGGGGCGAACACTCACCGAGCTAGAGCTGCGACCGATCTGACCACGGGACACGGCAGCCAGGCGGCAAATTCCAACACTGGTGAGCAATTCACGGGCGCGCCGCGATCCTTTCAAGCCGATTTCCCTGCCAACACCTTCGTGACCCGACGCTACACCACAGCCACCCTTCAATTTTCCACGGACCCGCTCGATGTGGCCGGTAGTGCAGTCGCGGCGGCTGGAAACTTTCCGGTGAGAAATCCCAGAGGCGTTCGCCGAGGGCCCCAGGCACGATGCAAGTGATGGGTTAGATAAACACGGAGGTCAACGGCGCTCTGGCACAGCTTTATACCTAGGACGAGCCACCGGCGAGCTCGATTCAGTGGCAGCCTCGCGAGCACCTCCCAACCTTTTCTCCCTTGCGGCATCTTCTCTCTCTCCCTCCTCGGTTCGCTCGGTTTCACCATGGCTACGACCCTGTTTGGAGGTCGAGGACCACCGCACGGTAGCAGTGAAACAACGGAACCTAGTTTTATAGTCTGGACTCCGAATCGTACCCAACGCGAGAAGATCTCAACCCCCCCGCCGATTCCGCCAGGTGAGCGCTGCAACAGATTTGGGGAGCAAGAAGCTGCCTGACGGCGCGGGCCCATTCGTCAGTCACAAGGCGGTTTCACAGAGACTGACGGGTTGGTCCCACCCGCCGGCGCACTCCACAGATCGGGCCAGGCTGTGGTAACCGGTGGGATGGCTTGGTGGGCTGAAATCGGGATAGGCCCAGTCGGAGTTCTCTTCTTTTTTTCTTTTCCATTTTCTTTTCAATTGTTCAAACTAAATTCAAATTCTTGTTTTGATCTCTAGGTTTCAATTATCAAAAAGTCTACATGAAGTATACTTCCATTGTATGAAATAATATTATTTATTATTGTTATCTTATAATTTGTATTATTTTCTTTTCCTCTTTTATTTCAAAATTCTAAATTTTCAAACTTAGACTTGTCTCACAAATTTAAATATAAATGAAAACATACAAGAATACAACATGGAATGCACATTTATGTATTTATTTATTTGTTATTTGACTGTTTTATTTCTCTTAAGTGGGTATGCACAAAGAAAAGGGAAAACACTTAATTCCCAAAACGCTTTCATGTGAATCCATGTATTTTTTTTTGCCTTATATAAATTTTAGGGCTTTACAAATCCTACCCCCTTAACAAAAATCTCGTCCTCAAGATTTGTAAAAAAGGGATACAGAAGGATTGGTTTGTGATTCGTTTTTTTAGTCTATAATAGGTTTAGGATCTGGAGTTTCATATATTTTTTTATAGACAATAGTGGGTGATTAGGAAGGCCTGGGTATATATAGGTATAGCCACTTTATTATGCAGGATGAATGATATTTTTAAAGCATATATATTTTTGGGTAAGAAGGAGTGGGGTAAGGAAAGACTCCATCCAAGATTGTGGATCTTGATTCCCTTGAGGATCTAGCTTGAATCTTATCCTTCCTTGATTTGATGAAGCCGATCATCTTCGATCTTTGTTCTTGAAGTTGTTATCTGAATTAGGGACATGTAGTTAATGCAGATTCGTATGTACCTAAAGTAGGGTAGGAGGCGGTTGTGAGTTAAATAAGTTTAAGCAGTGTTTGTCTTGTTGTTTTGCTTCTAGGTTGGTTGGATAAGTTATGTAACCTATTATGTAGGTCAAGTTGTCATGTAGGGCTTAGTTGCTCTAAGTCACCAATTTAGGCTTAAGTGAATTTGGAGTATGGCCTTATCCTTTGTACCATCATTAAGTAACTCGCACTAGATTAGATCACATTAGATTAGATTGGGTATAACTAGATTAAACTAGGTAATATCTAATTACTTTGGATTAGATCATGGTTGTTACTAGTGTGGGGTAAATATGCTTATTAGGGCAAGATGAATCCATAAGGACAAGGTAGAATGTGTTGAGGTCAGTTAGATCTATTAGGATAAGGATAAAATATTTTCATGATAAGATGAATCTAATAAGGTAAGAGACATTTTTTTTCTAAAATAAGATGGATCTATTAGGCTAGATATATTTTAATAAGGATAATCTAGTTATTTTTATAAGCATTTTCCATTATGACTAGATATATATGCAGATGTAATTGTGGACATTAATCCATAACCCATCACACTCAATCAAAGATCCAAATCAGCCAAGTATCATAAGAACAAGCATTCAAGTTCATAGATATCTATAAAAAAAATAGTTGTGTTTTTTTGTTCCTAGGAATAGGTCTCCTACTCCTAAAAGTTACTTTAGATACAGGACTTCAAAGTGTGAAATCCACATTTGTCTTTAGAATGAAGAGGTAAGAATAATCAGAGTGAAGCGGAAATAGATGAGAAAGATTAAGAAAAGTTTAGAAAGAATCAGAGTAGTAAAGGTAAGTAGATAATGGTTGTCCAGTTCTATCTAGGTTTCGTCCTACAGTCAACATTCCTCTGATACCACTTCTGTCACACCCGGATTTCGGGGCACCAAGACCCGGGCGCGAACATAATCACCAGGTGTACTGGGACCAAGTCTCACACATATGATGAATCATGGCACAGGATCGAATGTCACATCTTTACTATATAACAGGAGTTCTATACAAAATAAATAAATAATTACATTATAAGGAGACAACGGTCCAGCAACCCAAAGTTGACTGGGAGACGACGGCCTAGACCTCCCACTGAACACATCGCAGCATCCTCCATGCGCCTCATCCTGTGGTACCTGTTCTTGACCTGTGGGGGGGTGTGAGACAGCAAGAGTGAGCTCACATACGTTCATAGCTCAACAAGTTGTGGGGAATAATGTGCATGAACTCGCCAAAGGTGGGAGCTCACGTGAAGTGTAAGGCTTACCAAAGAGGATGGTTGAAGCTGAGCATTGCTTTTAAAGTTGGTCAAAATTTTATTAGCAATTACTAAGTATAAGTAAATACCAACCCAATTAAGTAGTAGAACAAAAGTAACAACATCACCTGCGATGCAATGCATATGACAAATTGAATTTAGTTCCATAAATTAATCATGTGAGGGTCCGAGCTGCTCATGACCGTGAGCACGGCTAGTATACCAGTTTTACACTCTGCAGAGGTTGCGCATCTTTACCCACAAGTCATGTTACCCATCTGCCAAGGGATCGCGACTTCCCATACACCTCTACCGAGGAGGCGAGGCAGGGTAACACTATGAGGCCTTTACAAAGTTCCACTAGCTTCAGAAAACCCGCTACAGTTTATAGGAAGCTCCAATGCAGGAATCCCTTGCAGGACCGCCATCGCAGCAAAATCCTCCCGAGGGCCTCCCTACACTGACCACTCCCCTACTGCCCTTGCCCCTTTCGGGTAAGGTAGTCTTCCACTAGCTTTCCTAATTAATCAGCCAAGGGGTCCCATTCCTCCCTTGTGGTAGCACTGTTTTCCCGGGTGGTCGCTCCATGTTCCAATTAACATAATGATCTTATCATGAACAGTAATAATAAACATATAATAAAAGTGTGATCATGAATAATGTACCTTCATACCCAAAACCACATAAAGCACTAGCAAGTACTACCCAAAAAGTTCAGTGGTAAACAAGGTATAAAGATAGACAAACTAGGGTATCCTATTGGGTCCCATCAAAATTAACCTATGCAGATCATTATGATTAATTAGAACATGAGTGGGTAAAAAGAAGTGATCAAGGGCACAACTTGCCTGGGACTTGAGATTCCAGGTACCAGGATGATCTTCAGGTGACACGTATCCTCACTGCTAAACGTAGCAATACAAACAAGCAGTGCATAGGCAAAATTAATATCACACCAAACATGTAAACAAAATACATAATAATATTCTACACATCAAAATCAGATTCTAGGAACAGGAATCATTAATTTTGGAGTTATAGATTTTAAGTTTATGAATTTCCAAAGATCCTATGTGTTTAGTACAAGATTAATTAAGATAAAAATTTTAATGTGACTTTTATGTAAAAACAGTGGCACTATTTGATAGAGAATAATATTACAAAATTATAGGAACTGGAATGGATTAATTTGGACTTGATATGAATTTTCTATGGATTATACAAGTTTTACGATTATTTTTATACTCAAAATCAATTTCTAAATCTCATTTTCCCTATTTTCTTTAATTCCTGGACTGGGCGCACTAATACAAAGAAGGTCGGGGTTTATTCTGTAAAATATACCATACTCAGCCTACTCCCGCGAGGACGGCGGGTTAATTTGGAATAAGCCGAGGGGTTCTTTAGCAATACTACACAGCCGAAAGGGTATCGATGAACCAGATCCGTCCGATCGACAACAGACGCACGAGATTAGATCACCAGGGTATGAATCGGTACGCGCCGTGGCTCGTTGGATTAAAAACCTACGATCCAGATTAAAAACAACCGCGCTCCATCCTCGTTCGCACGATCCCAAATCTATGCTCCTGATTTCATTGCGCGAAGAGGTATTCACATTCTAATCTAAGCAGTCCAGGAAGGGATCGACGGCCAGGGGGACTTCTTCCCCAACCCACACCGAGAGCAGGTGGCGACGTTGAAGACCAGCGCGGCGGCTCCACCGGCGAGCAGCGTGCATGGCCCAGGAGTCCTATTTCCCACCGGAAGCGACCTATCCGCAGAACAGAGGAGAGGAAACTTCAAGGGGGCGAACACTCACCGAGCTGGAGCTGCGACCGATCTGACCACGGGACACGGCAGCCAGGCGGCAAATTCCAACACTGGTGAGCAATTCACGGGCGCGCCGCGATCCTTTCAAGCCGATTTCCCTGCCAACACCTTCGTGACCCGACGCTACACCACAGCCACCCTTCAATTTTCCACGGACCCGCTCGATGTGGCCGGTAGTGCAGTCGCGGCGGCTGGAAACTTTCCGGTGAGAAATCCCAGAGGCGTTCGCTGAGGGCCCCAGGCACGATGCAAGTGATGGGTTAGATAAACACGGAGGTCAACGGCGCTCTGGCACAGCTTTATACCTAGGACGAGCCACCAGCGAGCTCGATTCAGTGGCAGCCTCGCGAGCACCTCCCAACCTTTTCTCCCTTGCGGCATCTTCTCTCTCTCCCTCCTCGGTTCGCTCAGGTTTCACCATGGCTACGACCCTGTTTGGAGGTCGAGGACCACCGCACGGTAGCAGTGAAACAACGGAACCTAGTTTTATAGTCTGGACTCCGAATCCTACCCAACGCGAGAAGATCTCAACCCCCCCACCGATTTCGCCAGGTGAGCGCTGCAACAGATTTGGGGAGCAAGAAGCTGCCTGACGGCGCGGGCCCATTCGTCAGTCACAAGGCGGTTTCACAGAGACTGGCGGGTTGGTCCCACCCGCCGGCGCACTCCACAGATCGGGCCAGGCTGTGGTAACCGGTGGGATGGCTTGGTGGGCTGAAATCGGGATAGGCCCAGTCGGAGTTCTCTTCTTTTTTTCTTTTCCATTTTCTTTTCAATTGTTCAAACTAAATTCAAATTCTTGTTTTGATCTCTAGGTTTCAATTATCAAAAAGTCTACATGAAGTATACTTCCATTGTATGAAATAATATTATTTATTATTGTTATCTTATAATTTGTATTATTTTATTTTCCTCTTTTATTTCAAAATTCTAAATTTTCAAACTTAGACTTGTCTCACAAATTTAAATATAAATGAAAACATACAAGAATACAACATGGAATGCACATTTATGTATTTATTTATTTGTTATTTGACTGTTTTATTTCTCTTAAGTGAGTATGCACAAAGAAAAGGGAAAACACTTAATTCCCAAAACGATTTCATGTGAATCCATGTATTTTTTTTTGCCTTATATAAATTTTAGGGCTTTACTGGAGGAGTTGGACCAGGAGATCAGGGACATGGAAATCATCCACTAGCAGGTGCAAAGGAAAAAAGGAAAAGATGGCTCGGCTGGCCGATCTTCAAAGGAAGATCGATGAAGCTACTGAGGAAGTGTGTCATCTTACTCAAGATGATCATGACAGAAGGCCCCAACACAGGGAGCTTCGTCAAGAGGGCTCATTCAACGAAGTTGAATGGTACAATGATTTTAATCATGGTACCTTTACTTTTGATGATGCTTCTCCTCTGGCAATAGAATTACAGGCTATCCCATGGCCACAATCCTACAAGCCACCCCAGCTACCCATGTACGATGGGCACTCGAACCCAAAGCAATTCTTGATGAGCTATGAGGCAACAATATCCTCATACGGAGGCAACGCAGCTGTCATGGCAAAGTCCTTCGTCATGGCAGTCCGAAACGTGGCCCAGACATGGTATTCTTCTCTTTGGCCAGGGACAATCACGTCATGGCAGAAGCTCAAGGACATGCTGGTTACCAATTTCAAGGCTTTCAGACGAAGCCAGTCATAGCTCAGGCCTTGTTCCAGTGCACACAAGACCATGAGGAATACCTTCAGGCGTATGTCCGAAGGTTCTTACGACCGAGAGCACAAGCGCCCATAGTGCCCAATGAAATTGTCATTGAGGCCATGATCAAGGGTCTTTGGTCAGGACCTACGGCTCAATACTTCGCCAGGAAACCTCCCCAAACTCTAGAGAACTGCTTCAGAAAATGGATGAGTACATCTAGGCTGACAATGACTTTCAACAAAGAAGGGAGGAAGCTTACAGATTTTCTGAGATGACTAGGGGCTTCGGAGGGAGAATCCACCCTAGGCATGTCAGATCAATCTACAGCTCCAGTCAAAATGACGACAAAGGAAGCCAGCTTCAGAGGCCACAACACACCTCACAGACTTCAGGACAGCAACAAAGCTCCTTCAGGCCACCAGCTCCAAGGGGCAGAGGCGGTAGGGGCTTCGGAGGAAGATATGGGGATTAGCCCAGAAAAATTTATTGCCTATTCTGTGCTGAGGACAAAGGCCACACTACAAGAACCTGCCAGATCACTATTCTGAAGCAAAAAGAGATTGCCAAAGAAGAAGCTCGGCAGAATCAGCCAAAGCAAGTCTTACATACTGCTTCGTGCCACTCCCTGTACATACCAGAATATGTAGGCAACCAACCTACAGCTTCTGTTGCTTCGGCAAGCCATTCACAGGCTTCTTGGCTCCAGCTCCCACCGCCACCACTACTGCAACCTACTTATTCTCGAAGCCAGCAGCCAGAAGCGCGCCAGCACTCCCAACAACAATGTGAATTCAGGGAGGAATCCAAAGCTCGTGCAGTCAATAGTACTATACCAGAATCGAAGCACATATACTGAGAGATATCCTGCTTCTGAAATACTTTTATTTTGCTTTTTAATAAGGAACTAGCAATGTAAATTTAGTTTTAATTCCTTATAATGATTTTGCTTTTATCAGAATGAAATATATCTTCTTCATAGATTTACGAAGCTCAAAAATCGTTCCTAAGGGAGTGCAGAGCTAAACTTGCCGAAGCTACACAAAAGTCGTTCTTAAGGGAGCACAGCATAAGCTTTGAGCTCAAAAGTCGTTCATAAGGGAATGCAGGGCCTAAATTGCTGAAGCTACAAAAAGTCGCTTCTAAGGGAGCGCAGCGTAAGTTTTCTGCTCAAAAGTCGTTCCAAAGGGAATGCAGAGCCAAATACCGCCAAAATATAAGGCGAAGAAGTTCAAAAGTCGTTCCTAAGGGGATGCAGAACTTATACCGCCGTAATAGAAGGCGAAGAAGTTCAAAAGACGTTCCTAAGGGGATGCAGAACTTATATCACTGAAATAGAAGGTGAAGAAGCTCAAAAGTCGTTCCTAAGGGGATGTAGAGCTTGTGTGTTCTAGTGTGGGCGTGTGGGTGTGTGTCTTCGGCATCCTCATCATTTTGTATCATATCATCACATCATTTCGCATAACATCACATCATACATCATATTGCATCATTGACACGAGAATTGAATATGAAGATGATCTTCGGCAAATGCTTCGTCAAAATAAAAAGGTGCTAAGGCACGAATTAAGTTTTAAGAAATACAGTTTTATCAGCCTTGTCACAAGAAGGGATCATTCTTTACAAAGCATGGATATCTTTCTTTATGAAGTATGGATCTTTTTCTTTACGAAGCATGACAATAAGGGAAGGTGTTTTTTCGTCGAAGGCTCAAAAATTGTATGTGTGTAAATTTCATGCATCGCAATGAAATAAACTGCAATAATTTACATATTCAATTCAACATTACACACTCCAAATATTACATAGTTTTGTTACAGTAGAAACCTAATCTTCCTTCATTTGTTATACACATCAAGCTTCTCCAAATGGTTATTACAATAAAATCTATTCCTCTTTAAGGACTTTTTCGGCAATTTCGTTCAGTAATTTGTTGACGACTTCGTCAACGATGGATTCAGCCATGCTTATGATATCCAATGATTCCTTCATTTCTGGATCAACTAGGGGATCATACAGTTCCGGTTGCGGAGATAGTTCAGCTGAAGTAGGAAAAATTAATTAGTCCGAAGCCACAAAAACAAATGCCGAAGCTAAAAACCAAAAAATAATACCTATATGTTTTTCGCGTTCAGTAGCTTCTTCAGCTCGCCTTACTTCTGCTCGGGCGTCATGGGTGTCTTTTTTACTTTTCTTTATAATTTCATGGGTCATCTCTCGGCCATCATTCACCCAGACATCATTGTAAAATTTCCAGCTCATCAATGTTGCTTCAGCTGAAGGATCCTTTGTATCCTCCACGGAGAAGGCAGCTTCGGCCTGGGCTACGCCTTTACTGTGATAACATCCCGCCTTCTCTAAGAGGGCTAAAATTCCCCACGCACCGGAAAACGTGCAAACATCCTCGCGATCACTCAAAATTTCTTCGAAGGTTTTGGCTTCTCCACTTATCCATTCAACAACGCTTTCAGGGTCGCCTCGTATGAAGTTTTCTTTAGCGGAGTAGGCACCCACTTTGGCGAAGCTAGCTTTTATTTTCTTCACGCAATCCAAGGATTTCTCGAAGCACCTTTCCTTGGATGTGCGAAGTTCTTCAACATTTTTCTCTAGATGATTTTTCCAATATTCGCTAATTTCTTGGTTAGCTTGTGCGAGTGCGCAGTTTTCCTTAGCTTCAGCCAGTTGCCTCCGAAGGTCTTCAATTTTAGTTTTTTGGGCTTCGGCCTGAGCTTTGAAGCTAGCTTCGTCTTCCTTCACTTTGTTTACCAATGAAATTAATATTTTGTCTTTTTCAAGACCTTCGTTTCTCAATTCAATCACCTCTGAACGAAGGTTATTCGGAGCTATTGTATAGCCTTCGTCTTCAATATCCTTCTGTGCTCTCTAGGCATTGCTAAGAATCAAGCCCTGTAACAAAAGAGAAGAAAGAACTGAGCATGACAAATAAAATACGTCATTCTCAGATTCAAAGCTAACTTCTATACCTTTATACTGTTGTATGCTAGGCTGTCAGCAAGATCATCCTTCGACAAAATCGAAAGACCATCTTCTAGCTTCGGGAATCCCATGCTCTTACCCATCTCCCGGCAAACAGATATTTCTTTGTTGTCCGGGAGACAGTATAAGAAGTCGTCATCATTAGTGCCATTAAACACTAAAGCTCCCTTCGGATATTTCAACTTTTGCGCATAGTGTCTGGCTTCCAGAATTTCTTCTTCGGACATTTTCTTCTCCGAAGCGTGTCGAATGATGTAGTCAACATTTTTGATCGGAGCTTCGGGAGTAGGAGTCTCGATTTTTTCAGGTGCAATCCGCCATGCCGTTTTTTCCTCAGGCGCGGCAGGATTCACCGCGACAGGCGTTGAAGGCCCAGCTTCGGCTTCAGCTTGAGTTTTTGTAGCTTCGGCTTCCGCCTGCCCAGTTTCGGCTTTAGCTTGCGCTTTGACAGCCTCAACAATTTTCTTTGTATGAGCAAGGCTCAAGGCCTTTGTAGTCTCCAACACAGCATCTAGCACGTTGGCCATCCTCCTTCTCTTAGGAGTTGCGGCAGAAGCCTTTTGCACTTTCGACAGTTTTGCCTCTATCGGAGGGCTCAGAATTTTTGGCATTTTTATTATTTCTTCAACCTTTGGCTCTTCAACCTTATCATCTTTAGCTTTGACTGGCCCGACTGTAGGCACCTTCGACACTATAGTCGGCTCTTCAGTGCTCTTCACAATCGAAGCAGTCTTCCTTGCTTCGGCAGCTGAAGAGGGCCCTTCGCCAAGTTTAGGCACCTTGGCCGGTTCAATGTATCGCGGCGGGTGGGTCAAAACCTTCAACTTTTTGCTCTTTGGCACAACTGTGATGGCCGAAGCGACAACCTTCCTCTTTTTCTCTTGCCCTCACAACGGGTAGCGGTAATCAGGGTATACAAAGCCAATAGCATCAAATACCCTGTTTAATCTTTTCTTGCCCTAACCCCAAATGCTGCGGTCAGAGCATTATCTTCGGCCTTGGAGTATGCTCTAAGTAGCTCATCACTAGTAGCTTCGATACACTTCAGCCAGTCGTCGTTTGGCTCACCAAACTTCTCCCTAAATCTGAAGGTATACTTCAGTTGGACCAGACCACCCTCACTAGAATCGGCGGTGGTCTCCTTTGGCATATCCCAACTCTCCACAAGTGGCCATACTCTGAAGAATATATGCTCTTGAATCAAATCCCTTGTGCCAATGAAGGCACACACACGGTACTAAAAGCCCTCTGGCATGCTTCGACATTGCCATCAATTTCTACCTTCGGCCTTCGGAGGCCGAAGCGAGACCAGATGGGGCGCTGGATGATTTCTTTGATGTCTTCCCTTACCTTTAAATCATTTTTAACATAAAACCACTCCTTCATCCAGACTTCGGGCCATCTCTTCCAGAATGTTGGCACCGGGTGGCTTGCGTTGGGGCGAGCAACAAATCCATAACAACCGAAGTTGTTGTGGTACTGTTCTTTGCTAGTAGCCTTCGTCTCATATAAAAGTTCGTGCATACTACAGAAGCACTTTGCGCTTGGCTCTAGCCCTTGACTTCTTACAGCCCAGATGAAAATCTCCATCCTAATAATAGCTTCGGGGATGATCTGATGAAGGAAGATCTGATATATCTTCAGCACTTCAACCACAAACTTGCTCAAAGGGAACCGAAGGCCAGCCTTAAAAAAGCTTTGGTAGATAACAACTTCATTTTCCTCAGGGGCAGTGTTGTCTCCGCTAGCTCTCACGATAGACATATCATGAAAGTACCTCCCTCTCATGTTGTCAAGATGACTCTATTTAATAGTTGATTTTCCGAAGACAGTATGGCTTGGTCGCCAGGGCCGGTCTTCAGAATCTTCGTCTCCACTCTTCACATCATAACTATCACTATCATCAGTATCTTTAGACAAACATTCTAGAATCTCTTTAGTAATCTTCTCTGTGTTTGTTTTTTATATAGACTCAACAAACCCGGCGATAAAAGGATCCACAGTTTTCTTTTCTTCAAACAACTTCGTTTCCTTAGTTACCTTCGTTTCCGCAGTCATTTTCTTTTCCTCAGACATATTCTCCCCAGACATGGTGAAAACATGTCCTTAAACCGAAGCTTGAAAAGCTTGAAAATCAGGCTAGAGCTAGTGGACAAGAGCTAAAAAGTTTGAGAAAATAATGCAAATAGTAGAAACAGCATATCAAATGCTGTCGCTGTGGCTTATGTTTATACGCCCATTGCATTGCAACTTGGTGGGCCCCATCTGTCATTGGCTATTGCTATTCTAGCAAAGGTGAAAGTTCCCTTTGACCCAAGAACAGGACCTGGATGTCGCCTAGAAGGGGGGTGAATAGGCGAAGAAAACTTATTACTTTAAAATTTAAATTCTTACTCTACTCGAAGACTTAGTACGCAGTGGAGCGAGAAGACTCTTCGAGTAGGTTGCAGCGGAATGGAAGATCCTGTCTCAAAATGTCCTGCACTTCAAATCAAGCTTATACCACAGATAAGTATTGAAGTGCAGATATAAAGACGAGTAAGGCAGAGAGTCAGGATAGAACAGAGCACACAGACGCAAAGGGTTTATCCCGAGGTTCGGCCAAGCCTGAAATGCTTGCCTAGTCCTCGTTGGAGTTAGCCACACCTGGGCTTGGAGTCTATTTCAACTCCTTCCTCCGTTTGCTCAGATCTGTCAGTATGACAGATAGAGCCTTTCACTATTAAGTGGAGTTACAACAGAACCGCGGCTGCTTACAGACTTCTTGGCAGCACCCCGGCAGAGTAACGAAACGCTCAAGACCTTGCTCCAGCTCTTAGCAGCACTACTCCTCTCTCTAAGGCTTATAGTTGTGCCTTCTACACAAACTATAGAGTTACACACAAGAGGGAGAGTGAGAATTGATTCCAGTGGAGTCTACACTTGTTGGCTGCGCTTCTATTTTGCTGGAGGCGCCTAGGGGTCCCTTTTATAGGCACAAGGGGCCTAGGAGCCGTTGGAAGCAATCCAGGAAGGCAAATCTTGCCTTCTGTCGGGTGGCGCACCGGACAGTCTGGTGCACACCGGACACTGTCCGTTGCCCGATTTCTTTCCTTCTATGGCGAAGCCGACCGTTGGCAGTCTTGGAGCCGTTGGCGCACCGGACATGTCCGGTGCACACCGGACAGTCCGGTGCCTCCATCTAGCCGTTGGCTCGGCCACGTGTCCCGCGCAGATCGCGCGGCCGACCGTTGGCCCGGCCGACCATTGGCTCACCGGACAGTCCGGTGCACACCGGACAGTCCGGTGAATTATAGTCGTACATCGCCGGTGAATTCCCGAGAGCAGCTAGTTCGCCAGAGTTCAGTCTGGCGCACCAGACACTGTCTGGTGCACCACCGGACAGTCCGGTGTGCCAGAGTGAACTAAGTCTTGGCTGTACACGGCCAAGCCTTTCGCACCTCTTTCCTTTTCTTCTTCTTTCTGTTTCTAACACTTAGACAAGTATATTAGTCCACAAAACCAATGTACTAAGTCTAGAAACATACCTTCTCTTAATTATTACATCTATAGCATTTCACATGCTTGAGCTTTGATGTTGGACTCATAAATCATCAAGTCGGCTTGACTTGATCTAGATTGACATTTCTTGGCTCCAACATCCTGCAAAGGTCACATAGAACATCTCCAAACATAGGAACAACCCAAACTAAAGATTAAGGTGAACTTAGCTCTTTTGGGCTGCTTCCAGTTCTGGTTTTGACACTTGTTCTCCTTCTAGTGACCTTGATCTCCTTCTTAGAGCTTGATCTTGAGCCTTATGACTTACACCACATACCTGTAGTTGTTACCTCATTGGCTGTAAGTCACGTTCTTATGTAGTGATCCTTGATGTGCCGTAGCTGTTCTCAACTCGATCACCCTTGACTTTGCAAGCCTTCTTCTTCACCCTTGGCTTTGGGTTCCTCAGCCTCCTTGACCTTCTCCCGTGCACTTGGTACCTCAAAGCTCTTCTTGCCTCCGTCCTTAGCTTGATCAGTTGTCTCCGAGCTACGCACCCGAGTCTCACTTTATGCAATGTCCATCTTACTTGTGATGTCCATCATGTATCCATAATCCAGTTCTTGAACAATCACATTTGTTCACTTGTGTTGAACCCTGTTAGCTCTACCTTAAGCACCTGTTCAACACTTAGTACATTGTTAGTCCTTTAATTGAGTTGTCATCCAAACACCAAAACTCACAAGAGAGCTTTCAATCTCCCCCTTTTTGGTGATTGATGACAACACAATTAAAGCTTACATAAGAATAAGAATTGAAGCACAAATTTGAATTCTAAGATTATAGAATGCTCCCCCTAAATAAGTGCTTACTTCAAAAACCTAATTTTGGCCTCAGACGCCAATTTGCACATACTTAGGCAATTCTAAACATTTCTACACCTTAGCACTTTTTAGGATGCATTGTGTCAAGAATCAAACCATGATGGTATAACACACAAATGCACATAATCAGAGTTAAACACCATTCAAATTAGTGGATATATCACTAGGAATATCAACCTACCACTATTCATCATTAAGATACCAATTCAAACTAATACCAATTTTAAACTAAGACACTAATTTAAGACAATCTTAAAGCATCATTAACCACATGACTATCTATTACACTATAGAAGCCAAATAATTCATCGCAGCGGAAACACTAGTCCATATGAGCAACACATATAATACTGCAAGAAACATATGAATATCACACTTGGCAAAGCTCAAACTAACACATCACCCATTAGGATAAGCTTTCCTCTCAGGTTGAGATAAGCCAGCGGAAACACTAGTCCATATGAGCAACACATATAATACTGCAAGAAACATATGAATATCACACTTGGCAAAGCTCAAACTAACACATCACCCATTAGGATAAGCTTTCCTCTCAGGTTGAGATAAGCTTTAATACACAAATTCTCCCCCTTTGACATCAAACACCAAAAACCATACTCAAGCAAGAACATAGGATGATGTCAAGGGACAGCAGGGTGTTAAGGAGGAAAAACGACTATCAAAAACTCCCCCTTATTGAACATATGCACTATCAACATTTAGGTAAGATACATATATGCAAAAAGATTAATACTCCCTTTGTACCTTTACCATGTTGTAGTGTACTTCCCATCTTGAAAGTATCTAATCTCTCAAGAGCTTCTTCACACTTGTGCCTGATTCTTTATCCTTACTTTTTCTTGTTGCTAAGACACCAAACTTAGAACAAGTTATAGTATTTGGCACAAGAAGAAACTTCCATTCTAATGATTATCAAAAGATGTCAATTGAAGTAGACTATCACGGCTACTAATTGAAAGATACCAATTGCAAAAGTTCATTTATTATCATAGCTCCATGATATTTAAGAATAAGCATCTATTATCACCAGATATTATAGAGCATGAGCAATCTAAAAATATGCACTTACTCACGACTTGAGATACCAATTTCTTGACTTACAGAGGTACCCAAGTCCTGATTGCTCCATTTCTTGCTTATCTTCTCTTTTCCACCTAGAGACTATACAAGATTGCTCAAGAAACAGTTAGTCTCAAAAGACACAAGTTATGTGTGCTCCCCCTCAAGTTGTGCATCAAGTATTTGAATGACTTGCACTTTGCACATTCTAGCTTCCTTAGAACTAGAGGGGATCACAACATACCTTGGTCACGGCATACTCCATCACTTTCATCCCAAAGAAATATCAATTAAATACCAAATTGAGAGCCACTTAATACAAATTGAGGGCTAAATGAAAGGTTAACTAAATACAACAATGCATGCCTTAGGAGCACCTAAGCCATTTGAATTCTCACAGGAAGTCTAACATTTCCGCAACTTGGACATGCTTCATACTCAACTATCATTGCATATACCAATTGAAGATCAACACAATCATGTGTATAAAGCGTAATGTCTAAGCATGCCATAATTAAGAAGGTTTCTTAGGTGCACAAAAGAAACATCATTTTAAGGCATAAGTCTCCTAAGCCACGATGCTACCAATGAAATGCAAGAACACAGCTATGATCACTATCAATGGAACTTCAAGATATTCAATAAAATTGCACAGTTCCATTTTCCATACCTTTGCCTTTATGAGAACACTTGTTATCACCAATTCAGGGCTCCTTTTGCTCATGCACTTCATAGCTCAAAAGGGCACGACATGGATTTGAAATTCACACAGTACCAAACTAGGGTAATCATGTGAACATGGACTAAACAAAATGTCATAATTGCACATAGCATGACTTACAAAAAGAGGTTTATCCATATACACCAAGAGAGTTAATCGTTGTGGATATAACAAATGAAAGAGCTACCCATGAATGATTCAAAAGATATAGCACCAGTCATGATTATGCAAACATCATTATGATTCATTTAACAGAGGCAATCATAAAGCATAACTACTCCAAAGACAGGTAGCACAACAAGCCAACTTAAGAGCAATACTAAATTGCAATTATGTAATTAAAATACATGGGTACCATCCTTTGGAGAGCAAGTTGTGGATTTTCATCAAAGTCCTTTACTTGATTCACCAATAATGATTCAGGACCTATACACCTTATTTCACTTGAGATGAACATGGGATTAGTGTTTCACAATAATTCAACCTTGGGTCAATAAACACCAAAACAATTAATAGCTTAAGTATAGAGTTTTAGATAACCGTCTTAAGCTCTCCCATGGTCTCCAGTCCATCTCAAGGCACCTGCATGGTCTAGTTAGCATAGTTTGGTACCCATCTCGGGATGGGTACATAATGATCATGTAAATGTGCCTTTGGTACCCAAATTGCCTTTGTGCTAGTTCTAGGTGATCTTGTTATAGATCTAGCACAAGTGTATGATTTGGGTCTCCTACGCGAATAAGATTGACACAAATTCACTTGTTTAGGAATCTTACCTTTGTAGCATACCTTGGATAGATGACCCTGCTCACCACACTTGTAGCAGAAGCGTCGCTCAACTTGACATGACGCTTGCTGTGTGTCATTTTCCTTGGTGAGGGTCACTTTGGAGGATGCACATCCTTGATTCTTCATGACCGGACATGAAGTGATCGTGTGGTCCTTATTGTTGCATCCAAAACAACTTCTTGTCCCTTCATCCTTGTCTTTGTACGGACAAGACGCGATGAGGTGGCCTATCTCCTTGCATTTGAAGCACCTTCTTTTCCCTCTTCCCTTTTTGTGCTTGAATGACATGGAGAGATGATCAGTGCAAACAACATGACTAATTGTATTTTTACCTTTTTCCTTTTTCATGTTGATTTCTTCATTTATATCTTTGGGAACATTCTTCTTATTGAGCTTAACACTTGCTGCAGTTTTTCCTTTCTCAAGCTTCTTCACCACGCGCCCGTGGATATCTTGAGAGAGTTGAGCAATGTGTCTTCTCCTTAGTTGTCTTTGCTTCTTGTTCCCACAGAATTTCTTTTGTGACCCTAAAACTTGTTGCTCAATCAATGATTGGCTTTCTTTTGAGCAACAGGGGTTAGCACATGATGATATACAATTCAAATGCGCACACGTACGAGAATGAGGTTCACATGAATTTAAGTTTGCAATTATAACCTCATGAGCAACATTAAGCATGATATGGTCATCAACTAATTTATTATGAGAATATGACAACATATCATACTTTTTATCTAGAGCACGTTTTTCTAA
The DNA here is from genome assembly GCA_029449295.1 of Zea luxurians. NCBI lineage: Eukaryota > Viridiplantae > Streptophyta > Magnoliopsida > Poales > Poaceae > Zea > Zea luxurians. The sequence continues at coordinate 28,634,636 of JAOPSE010000031.1, forward strand.
GTCCATTGTTTCTACTTGACTCTTAAGCATAGAATTTTCCGTTTTAAGTTGAGCAATATTAGATAATGCATCATGACTATTTCTTTGCTCAATTAAAACATATTCATACCTTTGGACCAAATCATCATGAGAGCGCTTTAGCTTCTCATGTTCTTTGGTCATCTTCTCCAGGCTGTTGTCGGTTTTGATGAGGGACTCCTCTAGCCTGAGAAGCGTCTCGCCTTGTTCCTTGTTCCTTCTCAACAGCTTAACCAAGAGTGCCTTGTCCTCTTTGTTGAGATGGATGTAGAAACGGCGAATCTCCTCTTCTTCCACATCATTGGTCTCATTTTCCCTGTCATTAATGTCAGTGGAAGCCAAATAGGAAAATGTACCTTGAGGTGATGAAGATTCATCCTCGCTATCATCCTCATATTCCTCCTCATCATGGCTTTTGTCTCTACCGTCATTGTTAGCAATAAAACACTTATTATTAGTGGAGACCAAACCTGTCGACGAGGTGGATTCATCGTTGGGTGCCCATCGTTCTTGATCTTCTCCCTTTGAAAGGTTAGCATCACAAGCAATATAGGGAGTACAATTTGCCACACAATATTTTACTTTAATTCTATTCCATAAATCATGAGCATCAACAAATAAATCATTATCACTACTCATGATGGCAAAATAAGCACCTCTAGAAAGAGAATCAACTAAGATGTTGCAAGCACGGTGATTGAGAGATAAACATCTTAGTTCATCATTAGAGGGATTTTTACTAATATCAGCTGGAAAAATACTTCTACTAAAGATCTGTCTCAAATCAGGATCAACACTCAAGAAAGCATTATAAATAGAGACAGACCAAGATTTGTAATTAGAGCCATCGCCTAAAAGAAGTTCTACAGTTACCTCTTGTGACGACATCGTTATCTCCGGACGGCTAAGTCCACACTGGAGAGGCCTAGCTCTGATACCAATTGAAAGTTCCCTTTGACCCAGGAACAGGACCTGGATGTTGCCTAGAAGGGGGGGTGAATAGGCGAATAAAACTTATTACTTTAAAACTTAAATTCTTACTCTACTCGAAGACTTAGTACGCTGTGGAGCGAGAAGACTCTTCGAGTAGGTTGCAGCGGAATGGAAGATCCTATCTCAAAATGTCCTGCACTTCAAATCAAGCTTATACCACAGATAAGTATTGAAGTGCAGATATAAAGACGAGTAAGGCAGAGAGTCAGGATAGAACAGAGCACACAGACGCAAGGGTTTATCCCGAGGTTCGGCCAAGCCTAAAATGCTTGCCTAGTCCTCGTTGGAGTTAGCCACACCTGGGCTTGGAGTCTATTTCAACTCCTTCCTCCGTTTGCTCAGATCTGTCAGTATGACAGATAGAGCCTTTCACTATTGAGTGGAGTTACAACAGAACCGCGGCTGCTTACAGACTTCTTGGCAGCACCCCGGCAGAGTAACGAAACGCTCAAGACCTTGCTCCAGCTCTTAGCAGCACTACTCCTCTCTCTAAGGCTTATAGCTGTGCCTTCTACACAAACTATAGAGTTACACACAAGAGGGAGAGTGAGAATTGATTCCAATGGAGTCTACACTTGTTGGCTGCGCTTCTATTTTGCTGGAGGCGCCTAGGGGTCCTGTTGGGGCCATGCTTCGTTGTGCCGAAGGTCTTGTAGGAAGAAGCAGCTTCGGCTGAAGTTGTCCCCAGGAGATGACCGAAGGTTCCTCTTCATGAAGCTTCGGAATTACAAACCGACTTAGAGATAGAATGACCTTTTAATCCATAAAGGTCTGAGTCAATGTTGTAAACTTTTATGGGGGGCATAATTGTAATTCTTCACAGGCTGTGTCCTGTGTCTATAAATAGATGAACAGTACCCCCGTACTGTTCACGCTGACTTGTACTCACTCGTGCGTCACGCTTGTATTTTTGCCTTCCGTCAAATCGAAGGTACAAATGTAATTTAATATTGTTCCTATTCTTCCATAATCATATAATGATGACACCTAATAATGTTATATGATTATTCATGTATTCTTTCATGTTTCATGTGCTTTTTCTCTTATCAATATAAATTATGATGATGAAGGTGTGTCCTTCATAACCTTCGTCCGAAATCGTTATATCCTAAGGGAAATAACGCCTCGGAGGACGAAGGACATTAACCATTAACTTTTCCGTGTTGCCTTGTTCTTAATTCATAGCATTTGAGAACAAGTCCCCAACATTGGCGCCCACCTCTGGTGAACTCACTTCCACTTTTTTGAGCTGGTGGCTTCGTTCAATGATCAAGCTGGAGCTGCTTCGGTTCTGAAGCTGCTGTTCCCGATAACAGGCGGTTCATGTTCAGAGCCAGCCAACAAGAAGCAGAAGAAGGAAGCACAGAGAAGGGTACAGCATGTTGGGGTGCAAGGACCCTTCATCAAGTCGAGATGGTCTCACATTCCTATTACCTTCTCCCAAGAAGACCTTCAACTCAAGGATTACCCACACAACGATGCCATGGTTATCTCTTGTGTTATCAAAGGATTTCTGGTTCACAATGTCTTGGTTGATACAGGCAGTGCAGCTGATATCATATTTGCTAAGGCCTTCAGACAAATGCAAGAGCCAGAAGATAAGATTCATGATGGTACACACCCTCTCTGTGGCTTCGAAGGAAGACAGATTGTAGCGCTGGGCAAGATCACCATGTCAGTGACCTTCGGGTTCATCAACAACGCTAGAACTGAGCAAGTTGTGTTTGACATTGTTGACATGGAATACCCTTACAATGCAATTATTGGTCGTGGCACCCTCAATGCTTTCGAAGCAATCCTTCATCCTGCCTATCTTTGCATGAAGATACCTTCGGATCAAGGACCCATCGCTATTCGTGGAAGTCAGGAAGCTGCCAGAAGGGCCGAAGGAAGCTGGACTGACTCCAAAGCAATCCATAACATAGATGGAGCTGAAGCTTGTGAACAGTACAAATTCAGAAGGGAGAAAGCAGCTTCAGCAGATCAGCCGAAGCCCATGCTCTTATGTGAGGACATAGCAGAGCAGAAGGTGCTTGTTGGGCTCTCAATTATCCGAAGACCAGGAGAAAACCTTGATAAGGTTTTTGTTCAACAACAAAGATGTTTTTGCATGGTCAGCTAATGACCTCTGCTGGAGTAAATCGGGATGTTATCGAACATTCGCTCAATGTTGACCCATCCTTCAGACCCAGAAAGCAGAGGCTTCGGAAAATGTCTAATGATAAGGCCGAAGGTGCTCATAATGAAGTTAAAAGACTCCTCAGTGCAGGAGTTATCAGAGAAGTAAAGTACCCAGGATGGCTAGCTAACACTGTTATGGTAAAGAAGGCCAATGGCAAGTGGAGAATGTGTATCGATTTTACAGATCTCAACAAGGCTTGTCCGAAGGACGAATTCCCATTGCCAAGAATAGACTCTTTAGTTGATGTAGCAGCTTCTTCAGAGCTCATGAGTCTGCTAGACTGTTACTCAGGCTATCACCAAATCTGGATGAAGAAGGAAGATGAGCCGAAGACTAGCTTCATAACCCCAAGTGGCACATATTGCTATCTTCGGATGCCTGAGGGACTCAAAAATGCTGGAGGAAGTTTTAGCAGAATGACTGCGAAGGTCCTCCAGTCTCAGATAGGCAGGAATGTGCTAACTTATGTTGATGACATCATTGTAAAAAGCACGAAACAAGGAAAATCATATTGCTGATTTGCAGGAGACCTTCGCCAGTTTCAGACAAGCTGGCTTAAAGCTGAATCCAGAAAAATGTGTCTTCAGAGTAAAGAAGGGGAAATTTCTTGGATGCTTGGTTTCAACAAAGGGAATTGAAGCTAATCCAAGTAAAATTGAAGCTATACTTCGAATGGAGCCACCAACTACAAGAAAGGGGGCCCAAAGATTGACAGGGAGGCTGGCATCTCTCAATAGATTCATATCCAGATCAGCAGAAAGAAATTTACCATTCTTCGAAGTGCTGAAATCAGCCGAAGTCTTTCAATGGGGATCAAATCAACAAAAAGCCTTCGAAGAGCTGAAGCAATATTTGATAGATTTAACAACATTAACTCCACCAACGCCAGGGGCTCCTTTGTTGTTATACGTGGCAGCTTCGCACTCGGCAGTAAGTGCAGCACTTGTTCAGGAGAAGCTCGATGGCCAAGTCAAGAAACAGGTTCCAGTGTATTTTGTATCTGAAGTCCTTAGTGTGTCAAAGAAAAACTATACAGAATTGGAGAAGGTATTATATGCTATTTTGATGGCATCCAGGAAGCTTCGGCATTATTTTCAAGCATACAATATTATTGTTCCTTCTTCGCAACCGTTGAAGGATATTATGAGAAATAGAGAAGCTACTGGACGGATTGGAAAATGGGCTGCAGAGCTCAATGAATTTTGCATTGATTATGTGCATAGATCCTCGATCCAGTCTCAAGCGTTGGCAGATTTCATTGCCGATTGGACGCCAGGGGCTCAGGATGAAGAAGCAAATAAAGATGCCGAAGTGTGGACAGTGTTCTGCGATGGGTCCTGGGGAACCTTCGGAGCAGGAGCAGCCGCTGTGTTGGTCTCACCATCCAAAGTCAAAACTTGTTATGCGGCAAGACTCGATTTTAGCTGTACAAACAATATTACTGAGTACGAAGCCTTGCTTTTGGGCCTTCGGAAATTAAAAGCAATGGGAATCAGAAGGGCCATCCTTAAAACTGATTCCCAGGTTGTTTCGGGTCATATCGACAAGAGTTGCAAGGCTAAAGATCCGAAGCTTGAAAAATATCTGGACACGGTCCGAAGAATCGAAGCTTCCTTCGAAGGATTTTCTATCAAAAATATCCCTCGAGGACAAAATGAGCATGCTGATTTGCTAGCTAAGTCAGCAGCACAGGGGCTGCCTTTACCTTCGGATGTGTTTTTCGAAACAATAAAGGCACCTTCAGTGGAACTCCTTGAAAGAGCAGTCCTCAACATATCTCCTGTTTATAGCGAAGATTGGAGAACTGAGATCATCTCTTACCTTCAGGGTAAGTTCCTTTCAGATGACGAAGCTTATAACAGGAGGATAGAGGCAAGAGCTCGTCCATATGTCATGATAGAAGGGGAGTTGTACAAGCATGGAGTTTGTGCTCCGCTACTCAAGTGTTTATCTAGAGCCGAAGGTATAGAGTTGATGAAAGAAATACATGCAGGCCTGTGTGGATCTCACATTGGATCTAGGCCGTTACTTGGAAAAGTTTTCCGCCAAGGGTTTTATTGGCCGAAGGCAGCTTCGGATGCAGCGGAATTAGTTCAAAAGTGCGAAGGCTGTCAGAAATGTGCAAGAGATCAAAAACAACCTTCGTCTTTAACACAGCTCATACAACCCATCTGGCCATTGCAAAGGTGGGGCCTTGACTTGTTAGGTCCATTACCACCGGCTCAAGGGAATTTAAGATATGTTTTAGTGGCTGTGGAGTATTTTTCTAAATGGATTGAGGCAAAACCATTAGCCACAATAACTTCGGCCACTGTCCAAAAGTTTTTCTGGCAGAATATTGTTTGTCGTTTCGGGGTACCGAAGGCCATCACTGTAGATAATGGAACACAATTCGACTCCGAAGCTTTCAGAAATTTCTGTGATCAAATTGGTACGAAGATCCATTTTGCATCAGTCAGGCATCCGGAGTCAAATGGGCTCGTTGAAAGAGCCAACGGCATCATAATGACAGGAATAATGAAGTTAATCTTCAATCAACCCAGGGGAAAGTGGCCAGATCAGTTAACCAAAGTGGTGTGGAGCCACAATACAACAACATCAAGGTCTACAGGCTTTACTCCATTCAAGTTATTATTCGGTGACGAAGCAATAACTCCGGAAGAAGCTAAAACTGGATCAATAAGAGTAGTAGCTTCGACAGAATCAGGTCCTGAAGATGCTTGCTTTGTGGAAAAAGATGCTTTAGAAGGGATCAGGCTTCAAACTGTCGAGAATATCAATAAAAACCAAGCCGAAACAGTCAAATGGCGAGATAGAAAAGTTCGGTTAAAGAATATTGAGCCGGGACACTTGGTGCTTCGGAGAGTGGCCAACCCAGACACAGTGGGCAAGTTACAGTTGAAATGGGAGGGGCCTTTCTTAGTAGCATCTTCGTCAAGACCTGGTTCATACAGATTGAAGGATATGGACGGCAACGACATTCCAAGATCTTGGAATGCGGATGAGCTTCGGCGATATCATGTGTAATTTGATGTAACTTTTTTATGATTTTTCTTTTTTCATGGCACCCTTTTCCTTTCTAAAGTGGGAGAAAGGTTTTTAATGGGGCCATCATATGTAATTTCCTTTTTAGTTCTATAAGAGCAAAATCCCCCAAGGAATGTAAATGTAAAAGCTGAGAACGCACCATCGAGTGCCGAAAAACTGAAAAAGCGAAGAAGCTCCAAAGTCGTTCCTAAGGGAATGCAGAGCTTACAGCGAAAAATCAACGCTGATTCCGCCGAAAGTAAAAGGCGAAGAAGCTCCAAAGTCGTTCCTAAGGGAATGCAGAGCTTACAGCGAAAAGTCAACGCTGATTCCGCCGAAAGTAAAAGGCGAAGAAGCTCCAAAGTCGTTCCTAAGGGAATGCAGAGCTTACAGCGAAAAGTCAACGCTGATTCCGCCGAAAGTAAAAGGCGAAGAAGCTCCAAAGTCGTTCCTAAGGGAATGCAGAGCTGATATGTGATTGTTTCTAAGGAAATAATGGCTGAGGGTATGGCTTCGGATATGTGTTTGGATATTAATTCGCACGTCACATTACATCATAGCATTTGCATTCATAAACATTCATTCAGGCATATATAGGATAATCATCATCATGGCATAAGTAGTTGTTTCGGCATAAGAGAAGAACTTCTTCGCGTACAAAAAAGAAAGGTTTCGGCAAAAAGAAGAAGCGGTCTTTTATGCTTCGTTGTGTACAAAAAAGAAAGGTTTCGTCAAAAAGAAGAAGCGGTCTTTTATGCTTCGTTGTGTACGAAAAGAAGGGAAGGTGTTTTTTCGCCTTCGGCTCAAAATACTAATTTCATCCACATCAAAGCGCCTCAATGGAAGGGTAAGGATATATTACAAGTCTACTCCTACTGATCTTCACCGGGCTTCAGTTTCGGCGGCATATTCTTTAAGCATCAGTTTCAGCTTCGTCATCCTACATGAATCAAGGTATTATGAGTAAAAATCAAGTTTGAAGGAGAAGGTAAGCACAAGGTATGATTTCTTACTGGTTCAAGATGACTTCGAGCTTCGTCTCCAGCTTTTTCTCGCCCGCCTTTTGTCCATATCATTTTTATAAATCTGTTTGAAATGCTTCGGGCGAGGTCAGGAATATCGTCTAGAATTGATGGAGATAGAGTGAAATTGGGCCTGTTGACGATTTTTCCATGATCACAGCCAGCCTTCAGAAATGCTGCAGCAGTGCCCCGAGAAGCTACCCAGGCACAGAAGTCACCGTGCCCGGCTATAACTTCGTCAAGCTCATCAATTTCAGCTTCAATATGTTCGAAGGTTCTTGGCAAATTTTCAGCTGAAGGAGTGAACTTTCCACTGCTGGCTCCAACTGAATAAAAGATCTTTTTTAATTGTTGAATACAGTTGTTACTAAATTCCAAACATTTGTCATGAAGGCTTGTCAATGATTTTTTCAAATCTGAGTTTTTTTGGACTTCGGCCTCAAATTTTGAATTAAGCTCTTGCTTCTCTTGTTCAAATTGTTTTGATTGGCAGAGAAGCTTCGTATTCAATTCTGCTACTTTAGCTTCAGTCTCTGCCAATAAGCCTTCAGTTGTTTGGAGTTCGAAGTCCTTCTTTTCAATAGTAGCTGATTGCTCTTTTATTTTGCTCTCTAAGTTTTCAATTATAACTTCGTGTTTCTTATCCTCTAAATCTTGCTGCATTCTCAAAGCTTTGCTCAGTAGCATGCTCTGCACATAAGCAACCTTCGTTAGAAACATTTTCATTATTAAAAACAATAAAAGTTAGAGAAAAGTTGTTTACCTTGAAATTGGAATAAAATAAGCTACCAACGATATGTTGTCGTCGGTAGCGGCTGATATCCGTTTCCAGCTTCGGAAAACCGATACTCTTTGATAGAGTACCGATGACCTTAGCTCTAGTTTGATCCTGGATGTAGTCCATTTTTTCATCGTTAATACCCCCAAAGAGGAGTGCTCCTGGTTTATATCCGCAGGATTTGGCATACTCTTTAAGTTCTTCTATTTCGGTTTTTGACAATTCTTCTCCAACCAAATTTTGGAACATGAAAGCTTCGTCCTCTGAAGCTTCGTCAACAATTTTCTTTCCTTTCCCAGATACTGCGGCCATGGTCTCTTCGGTGGCAGCAGCAGCTTCTTCTGCGGCCATGTCTAGCAGTATTTTGTCGATATGTTCAATTGTGCTTTCCAAGTTCAAACCTTCAGGCGAGGTAGCTTCGGCAGCCGCGACCTCCGAAGGTGGGATTTCAATATTTGTTATTTCTTCAGCCGCTGGTATCTTTTGAGCTGAAGCTCTCGGTGGTGTCTTGTCAATGACTTCTGTCACTGCGATGATTCTTTGTCTCTTTGTTTTAATTGTTTTCTTCGATTTTTCAGGCTCCTTTTCCTTCTGAAAAAACTTTGTCAGTTGAGGCCCCAATGGACTTAGCTTCGCAGGCAGGGGTTCAGTCATTACCTTTAAAATCTCTTCCACGTCAGTGGCAGAGCGTGATGCCGGAGTCTCCTCTTCGTCAGATACTTTTCGCTTTGGAGATGATATTTTCTTCTTTGGAATATTCTTCTTTTTTGGTGGTTCTTCCTCATCTTCATTTAAAGCTTCGGCTCCCCTTTTCCTTTTTTGGACCCCGGCACCTTTGTTCAGATTTTCATAGTCAGGGTATTCAAAACCCAGGGCGTCCAGCACTCGATTCAGCCTTCGCTTCGGACGGGTGCCGAAGGCCGCAGTCATCAATTGATCTTCTTTTTTCGAGTAATTCCCAAGAATTTCATTGCACATTATTTCAACTGTGTCCAGCCATTCTTGGCAAGGTTTTTTAAAGTATTTCTTAAACTTGTAATAGTAAGGTAACCGCACAAGTTCTCCTTCTTTTTTCTCCCCCTCTAACTTCGGCATTTCCCATTCTTTTAAAGTAGGGAAAACCCTGAAGGCCAAGAACTCTTGAACCAGGTCCCTAGTATTGATATGCTCTGAAATAATTTTAAACTCACCCAGTGCAGCCCAGGTGGGACCTTCTAATGTCATGTGGCATCGCGGTCTTGTTTCTCCGAAGATCAATTCAAGTGGGCTTTGTACCAACTTCTCTTTGTCTTCGTCAACCTTCACATAAAACCACTCTGACTTCCAGCCTGCCGGCCATTTGCTTCGGTAGCTAATAACAGGAAACTTTGTGGTTTTCCGATAGGCAAAATTGTAGCAACCAAAGTTATCATGTAATCCATCTTTTCTAGCCTTCGTCTGGTAATGCAGCTCATGAACTCGACAAGAGCTGTCGGCAAACGGCTCCACCGCCTGGCTTCGGAGGGCCCAGATATAAACACTAAGCCTAACGATAGCGTTAGGAGTCAACTGATGAAAGTAGATACCAAACTTCTTCAATACATCTGCAATAATCCCATGAAGGGGGAATCTCAACCCAGCTTTTAGAAAGCTCTTGAAAATGACTATTTCATTCTTCTCTGGCTTCGGGGTAGTTTCTTCTCCCCCGAAGCGAAGTAGCTTCTTCTGACTTTCACTGAAATAACCTGACTTTACCATCTTGGAGAGATCAGCCTTCGAAACGGTCGACTTTCTGAAGTCCAAGTGGCTGGGCTTACTTGGCATGGCAATGCGATAATCATCTTCGGGATCAGTTTCTTCAATGTTCTCATCTTCTGCTTCGGCAGTTGCTTGTTCTGCTTCAACAGTGGGGATTTCCTCCGAAATTACCAGTCCGGATCGTTGCATTGCTTCGGAGATGGGAACAGTCTCCGAACCTTCAGCTTCGTCTCCTTCACGCTCAACCCTGGCGGTAGATCGTACTCTGGCCATTTAATTCTGAGTTTGTGGAAATTGAATACTTTTTTCTCCCGAAGCCTTTCCTTCTGACGAAGCAGACTTCAAGTTGGACCTTCGTTCGATTCCGAGAGTCAAGCTTCGGCTATGGTTAAAAATTTTGGCAGCAAAACAGTGCAAATAGCAATGAATGCTGTGGTAACTTCACACCTACCCGTCTGTTTATATAGTGCTGCAGGTAAGAAGGCGAAACGCCAGGATTTTTACACCAAGGCGGACAGTCACTTGCACTCGCTGCGCGGTGGACCGCAGAGACCAAACAGTAACTCTGGAAGGTGGGCCTGACACACGCTCGGAAACTGAATCGTTTCTCGGCAACGAGCTCAGGGAAGGTGTTTTTTGGACCTTCGGCTTCCCGAAGCTTAGGAGGCTTTTTTCACGGATCAAGCTCGTTACGAAAAGTGATCTAGCGCCGCGAAAGGGGCTACTGTTGGGGCCATGCTTCGTTGTGCCGAAGGTCTTGTAGGAAGAAGCAGCTTCGGCTGAAGTTGTCCCCAGGAGATGACCGAAGGTTCCTCTTCATGAAGCTTCGGAATTACAAACCGACTTAGAGATAGAATGACCTTTTAATCCATAAAGGTCTGAGTCAATGTTGTAAACTTTTATGGGGGGTATAATTGTAATTCTTCACAGGCTGTGTCCTGTGTCTATAAATAGATGAACAGTACCCCTGTACTGTTCACGCTGACTTGTACTCACTCGTGCGTCACGCTTGTATTTTTGCCTTCCGTCAAATCGAAGGTACAAATGTAATTTAATATTGTTCTTATTCTTCCATAATCATATAATGATGACACCTAATAATGTTATATGATTATTCATGTATTCTTTCATGTTTCATGTGCTTTTTCTCTTATCAATATAAATTATGATGATGAAGGTGTGTCCTTCATAACCTTCGTCCGAAATCGTTATATCCTAAGGGAAATAACGCCTCGGAGGACGAAGGACATTAACCATTAACTTTTCCGTGTTGCCTTGTTCTTAATTCATAGCATTTGAGAACAAGTCCCCAACAGGTCCCTTTTACAGGCACAAGGGGCCTAGGAGCCGTTGGAAGCAATCCAGGAAGGCAAATCTTGCCTTCTGTCGGGTGGCGCACCGGACAGTCCGGTGCCCGATTTCTTTCCTTCTATGGCGAAGCCGACCGTTGACAGTCTTGGAGCCGTTGGCGCACCGGACATGTCCGGTGCACACCGGACAGTCCGGTGCCTCCATCTAGCCGTTGGCTCGGCCACGTGTCCCGCGCAGATCGCGCGGCCGACCGTTGGCCCGGCCGACCATTGGCTCACCGGACAATCCGGTGCACACCGGACAGTCCGGTGAATTATAGTCGTACGTCGCCGGTGAATTCCCGAGAGCAGCCAGTTCGCCAGAGTTCAGTCTGGCGCATCGGACACTGTCCGGTGCACCACCGAACAGTCCGGTGTGCCAGACTGAACTAAGTCTTGGCTGTACATGGCCAAGCCTTTTGCACCTCTTTCCTTTTCTTCTTCTTTCTGTTTCTAACACTTAGACAAGTATATTAGTCCACAAAACCAATGTACTAAGTCTAGAAACATACCTTCTCTTAATTATTACATCTATAGCATTTCACATGCTTGAGCTTTGATGTTGGACTCATAAATCATCAAGTCGGCTTGACTTGATCTAGATTGACATTTCTTGGCTCCAACATCCTGCAAAGGTCACATAGAACATCTCCAAACATTGGAACAACCCAAACTAAAGATTAAGGTGAACTTAGCTCTTTTGGGCTGCTTCCAGTTCTGGTTTTGACACTTGTTCTCCTTCTAGTGACCTTGATCTCCTTCTTAGAGCTTGATCTTGAGCCTTATGACTTACACCACATACCTGTAGCTGTTACCTCATTGGCTGTAAGTCACGTTCTTATGTAGTGATCCTTGATGTGCCGTAGCTGTTCTCAACTCGATCACCCTTGACTTTGCAAGCCTTCTTCTTCACCCTTGGCTTTGGGTTCCTCAGCCTCCTTGACCTTCTCTCGTGCACTTGGTACCTCGAAGCTCTTCTTGCCTCCGTCCTTGGCTTGATCAGTTGTCTCCGAGCTACGCACCCGAGTCTCACTTTATGCAATGTCCATCTTACTTGTGATGTCCATCATGTATCCATAATCCAGTTCTTGAACAATCACATTTGTTCACTTGTGTTGAACCTTGTTAGCTCTACCTTAAGCACCTGTTCAACACTTAGTACAATGTTAGTCCTTTAATTGAGTTGTCATCCAAACACCAAAACTAACAAGAGAGCTTTCAAAAGGGAAGGTGTTTTTTCGGACCTTCGGCTTAAGGCCTTCGTTCATATCGCAGTCTGAATTCGTTGTTATAACAAATTAATACTGCGAGGGGATACTGTTGGGGGCCTTCGTCTTCCGAAGGTCCTCAAAAACATGATTTAACAATGTTTCCCAAGTGCAATGTATGTATAGGTACCTTCGGATTCGGAATAAAATTGTACACAATATGAAAAGCTTGGTCGAGACGAAGGTTGATGCTGCTCCGAAGCTACGCGCAAAGGAGCTTCGGCTCAGCGGTAAAAAAGGAACCGATTTAAAGGGGAAAAGGCTATCTAGTCCTCGTTGGATTGTCCTTAAGTCAATAGTAAACATAAAGGACATGAATGTAATTTTACACAGGCTGCGCCCTATGCCTATAAATAGATGAACAATACCCCCGTACTGTACACGTTGACTTGTATTCGCTCATGCGTCACACTTGGACTTTTACCTTCTATCAAGCCGAAGGTATAAATTTAATTCAATATTGTTTCTGTTTATCCATAATAATATGAAGAAGAGATAGTAAATAATATCATATGATTATTCATGTTGTCTCTTATGTTTCATATGCTTCTTCTTTCATTAACATATGCTGCGGTGATGAAGGTAAGTCCTTCATGACCTTCGTCTGAGGATCATTATATCCTAAGGGAGATAATGCTTCAAAGGACAAAGGTATTAACATTTAACATTTTATTTTGCCTTTTTCTTAACTCATAGCATTTAAGAACAAGTCCCCAACACCCGCAAAGACACCAATGGGAACTAACGGGCATGTTGACCTCAATAAAGGAGGTAAGTCCGTTGATCAAAAGGCATACCGGTCCATGATAGGTTCATTACTTTATTTATGTGCTAGTAGACCGGACATTATGCTTAGTGTATGCATGTGTGCTAGATATCAATCCGACCCCAAGGAATGTCACCTTGTGGCCATTAAGTGAATTCTTAGGTATTTAGTTTCTATGCTTTGCTTTGGGATCTGGTATCCAAAGGGGTCTACCTTTGACTTAATTGGATACTCAGACTCCGATTATGTCGGGTGCAAGGTTGATAGGAAGAGCACATCGGGGACGTGCAAATTTCTAGGAAGGTCCCTAGTGTCCTGGAGTTCAAATAAACAAACATCTGTTGCCCTATCCACCGCTGAGGCCGAGTATGTTGCCGCAGGACAGTGTTGCGCGCAACTACTTTGGATGAGGCAAACCCTCCGAGATTTTGGCTATAATCTAAGCAAAGTCCCACTCCTATGTGATAATGAGAGTGCAATCTGCTTGGTGGATAATTGAAAGCTCTCTTGTGAGTTTTGGTGTTTGCATGACAACTAAATTAAAGGACTAACAAGTGTACTAAGTGTTGAACAGGTGCTTAAGGTAAAGCCTACAGGGTTCAACACAAGTGAACAAATGTGATGGTCCAAGAACTGGATTATGGATACATGATGGACATCACAAGTAAGATGGACATTGCATAAGTGAGACTCGGGTGCGTAGCTCGGAGACAACTGATCAAGCTAAGGACTGGAGGCAAGAAAAGCTTCGAGGTACCAAGTGCACGGGAGAAGGTCAAGGAGGCTGAGGAACCCAAAGCCAAGGGTGAAGAAGAAGGCTTGCAAAGTCAAGGGTGATCGAGTTGAGAACAGCTACGGCACATCAAGGATCACTACATAAGAACGTGACTTACAGCCAATGAGGTAACAACTACAGTTATGTGGTGTAAGTCATAAGGCTCAAGATCAAGCTCTAAGAAGGAGATCAAGGTCACTAGAAGGAGAACAAGTGTCAAAACCAGAACTGGAAGCAGCCCAAAAGAGCTAAGTTCACCTTAATCTTTAGTTTGGGTTGTTCCTATGTTTGGAGATGTTCTATGTGACCTTTGCAGGATGTTGGAGCCAAGAAATGTCAATCTAGATCAAGTCAAGCCGACTTGATGAGTCCAACATCAAAGCTCAAGCATGTGAAATGCTATAGATGTAATAATTAAGAGAAGGTATGTTTCTAGACTTAGTACATTGGTTTTGTGGACTAATATACTTGTCTAAGTGATAGAAACAGAAAGAAGAAGAAAAGGAAAGAGGTGCGAAAGGCTTGGCTATGTACAGCCAAGACTTAGTTCAGTCTGGCACACCGGACTGTCCGGTGGTGCACCGGACAGTGTCCGGTGCGCCAGGCTGAACTCTGGCGAACTCGTCGCTCTTGGGAAACCATCAACGGCGTACGGCTAAAAATCACCGGACTGTCCGGTGTGCACCGGACTGTCCGGTGAGCCAACGGTCGGCCGGGCCAACGGTCGGCCGCGCAATCTGCGCGGGACACGTGGCCGAGCCAACGGCTAGAAGATGGCACCGGACTGTCCGGTGTGCACCGGACATGTCAAGTGCACCAACGGCTCCCAGGCTGCCAACGGTCGACTGCGCTGTTTATGGAAAGAAATCATGCACCGGACATGTCCGGTGTGCACCGGACTGTCCGGTGCGCCACCCGACAGAAGGCAAGATTTGCCTTCCTGGATTGCTTCCAACGGCTCCTAGGCCCCTTGTGCCTATAAAAGGGACCCCTAGGCGCCTCCAACAATATACAAGCGCAACCAACAAGTGTAGACTTCACTCGAATCAATTCTCACTCTCCCTCTTGTGTGTAACTCTATAGTTTGTGTAGAAGGCACAGCTATAAGCCTTAAGAGAGAGGAGAAGTGCTGCTTAGAGCTAGAGCAAGGTCTTGAGCGTATCGTTACTCTACCGGGGTGCTGCCAAGAAGTTTGTAAGCAGCCGCGGTTCTGTTGTAACCCCACTCAATAGTGAAAGGCTCTATCTGTCATACTGACAGATCTGAGCAAACGGAGGAAGGAGTTGAAATAGACTCCAAGCCCAGGTGTGGCTAACTCCAACGAGGACTAGGCAAGCATTTCAGGCTTGGCCGAACCTCGGGATAAATCCTTGCGTCTGTGTGCTCTGTTCTGTATTGTACTCTGACTCTCTGTCTTACTCGCTTATATATCTGCACTTCACTACTTACTTGTGGTACTAGCTTTCCTTGAAGTGCAGGATATTTGTAAGACAGGAACCTTCAATTCCACTGCAACCTACTCGAAGGGTTCTTCACTCCACTGCGATCCTGTCTTCGAGTAGAGTAAGATTTAAGTTTTAAAGTGATAATTTTTATTCGCCTATTCACCCCCCCCCCTCTAGGCGACATCTAGATCCTATTCCCGGGCCAAAGGGAACTTTCAATTGGTATCGGAGCTAGGCCTCTCCAGTGTGGGCTTAGCCGTCCGGAGATAACGATATCGTCACAAGAGGTAACTGTAGAACTTCTTTTAGGCGATGGCTCTAATTACAAATCTTGGTCTGTCTCTATTTATAATGCTTTCATGAGTGTTGATTCTGATTTGAGACAGATCTTTAGCAGAAGTATTTTTCCATCTGATATTAGTAAAAATCCCTCTAATGATGAACTAAGATGTTTTTCTCTAAATCACCGTGCTTGCAGCATCTTAGTTGATTCTCTTTCTAGAGGTGCTTATTTTGCCATCATGAGTAGTGATAATGATTTAATTATTGATGCTCATGATTTATGGAATAGAATTAAAGTAAAATATTGTGTGGCAAATTGTACTACTTCTACTCCCTATGTTGCTTGTGGTACTAACCTTTCAAAGGGAGAAGAAAAACGATGGCAACCAAACGATGAATCCACCTCACCGACAGGTTTGTCTTCCACTAGTTATAAATGTCTTATTGCTAACAATGATAGTGGAGACGAAAGCGATGATGAGGAGGAATATGAGGATGATAGCGAGGATGAGTCTTCATCACCACAAGGTACATTTTTCTGTATTGCTTCCACTAATAATAATGACAGGGAAAATGAGACCAGTGATGTGGAAGAAGAGGAGATTCGCCGGTTCTACACCCATCTCAACAAAGAAGACAAAGTGCTCTTGGTAAAGTTGTTGAGGAGGAACAAGGAACAAGGCGAGACGCTTCTCAGGCTAGAGGAGACTCTCATCAAAACCAACGACAGCCTGGAGAAGATGACCAAAGAACATGAGGAGCTAAAGTGCTCCCATGATAATTTGGTCCAACGGTATGAATCTATTTTATTTGAGCAAAGAAATAATCATGATGTATTATCTGATGTTGCTCAACTTAAAATTGAGAATTCTATGCTTAAGAGTCAAGTAGAAATGATAAATTTAAAAAAACTTGCTCTAAGTGAAAAATATGATATGCTATCTTATTCTCATAATGAATTAGTTGATGACCATATCATGCTTAATGTTGCTCATGAGGTTGTAATTTCAAACTTAAATTCATGTGAACCTCATTCTCGCACGTGTGCGCATTTGAATTGTATATCATCATGTGCTAACCCCTGTTGCTCAAAAGAAAGCCAATCATTGATTGAGCAACAAGTTTTAGGGTCACAAAAGAAATTCTGTGGGAATAAGAAACAACGACAACTGAGGAGAAGACACTTTGCTCAACTCTCTCAAGATATCCACGGGCGTGTGGTGAAGAAGCTTGAGAAAGGAAAAACTGCAGCAAGTGTCAAGCTCAATAAGAAAAGTGTTCCTAAAGATGAAGAAATCAACATGAGCTTAGAAAAAGGTAAAGATTCAATTAATCATGTTGTTTGCACTGATCATCTCTCCATGTCATTCAAGCACAAAAAGGGAAAAGGGAAAAGGAGGTGCTTCAAATGCAAGGAGATAGGCCACCTCATCGCGTCTTGTCCATACAAAAACAAGGATGAAGGGACAAGAAGTTGTTTTGGATGCAACAATAAGGACCACACGATCACTTCATGTCCGGTCATGAAGAATCAAAGATGTGCATCCTCCAAGGTGACCCTCACCAAGGAAAATAACACACAACAAGCGTCATGTCAGGTTGAGCGACGCTTCTGCTACAAGTGTGGTGAGCAGGGTCATCTATCCAAGGTATGTTATAAAGGTAAGATTCCTAAACAAGTAAATTTATCTCAATCTTATTCGCTTAGGAGACCCCAATCATACACTTGTGCTAGGTCAGTAATGAAATCACCTAAAACTAGCACAACTGCTATTTGGGTACCAAAGGCCCTTTTAGATGAACGTTATGGACCCATCTCGAGATGGGTACCAAACTGTGCTAACTAGACCATGCAGGTGCCTTGAGATGGACTGGAGACCATGGGAGAGCTTAAGACGGTTATCTAAAACTCTATGCTTAAGCTGTTAATTGTTTTGGTGTTTATTGTCCCAAGGTTGAATTATTGTGAGACACTAATCCCATGTTCATCTCAAGTAAAATAAGGTGTATAGGTCCTTAATCTTTATTGGTGAATCAAGTAAAAGGACTTTGATGAGAATCTACAGCTAGCTCTCCAAAGGACGGTACCCCGTGTATTTTAAGTACATAATTGCAATTTAGTATTGCTCTTAAGTTGGCTTGTTGTGCTACCTGTCTTTGGAGTAGTTATGCTTTATGATTGCCTGTGTTAAATGAATCATAATGATGTTTGCTTAATCATGACTGGTGCTATATAGGATATATCTTTTGAATCATTCATGGGTAGCTATTTCATTTGTTATATCCACAACGATTAACTCTCTTGGTGTATATGGATAAACCTGTAACTTTTTTTTGCAAGTCATGCTATGTGCAATTATGACATTTTGTTTAGTCCATGTTCACATGATTACCCTAGTTTGGTACTGTGTGAATTTCATATCCATGTCATGCCCTTTTGAGCTATGAGGTGCAGGAGTCCTGAATTGGCGATAACAAGGGCTCTCATAAAGACAAAGGTATGGAAAATGAAGCTATGCAATTTCATTAAATATTCTTGAAATTCCATTCATTGTGATCATAGCTATGTTCTTGTCTTTCAATTGGTAATATCTTGGTTTAGGTAATTTATGCCTTTAAAATGTTGTTTCTTTTGTGCACCTAAGAAACCTTCTTAATCATGACATGCTTAGATATTTCGCTTTATATACATGATTGTGTTGATCTTCAATTGGTATATGCAATGATAGTTAAATATGAAGCATGTACAGGTTAAGTAAATGTTAGATTTCCGTGAGTATTCAATTGGGCTAGGTGTCACTGAGGCGTGCATTGCTGTATTTAGTCAACCTCTCATTTAGCCTTCAATGGGTGTTAAGTGGTGTTTCATTTGTTATTCAAATTGGCATATTTGTGTGATGAAAATGATAGAGTATGCCTTGACCAAGATATGTTGTGATCCCCTCTAGTTCTAAGGAAGCTAGAATGTGCAAAGTGCAAAGTCATTCTAATACTTGATGCACAACTTGAGGGGGAGCACACGTAACTTGTGTCTTTTGAGACTAACTGTTTCTTGAGCAATCTTGTATAGTCTCTAAGTGGAAAAGAGAAGATAAGCAAGAAATGGAGCAATCAGGACTTGGGTACCTCTGTAAGTCAAGAAATTGGTATCTCAAGTAGTGAGTAAGTGCATTGCTCATGCTCTATAATATCTGGTGAAAATAGATGCTTATTCTTAAAAATTATGGAGCTATGAAAATAAATGAACTTTGCAATTGGTATTTTTCAATTGGTAGTCGTGATAGTTTGCTTCAATTGTCATCTTTTGATAATCATTAGAATAGAAGTTTCTTCTTGTGCCCAATACTATAACTTGTTCTAAGTTTGGTGTCTTAGCAACAAGAAAAAGTTAGGATAAAGAATCAGGCACAAGTATGGAGAAGCTCTCAAGAGATTAAATCTTTCAAGATGGGAAGTACACTACAACATGGTAAAGGTACAAGGAAGTATTAATCTTATTTGCATATATGTATCTTACCTAAATGTTGATAGTGCATATGTTCAATAAGTAAGGGGGAGTTTTGATAGTCATTTTTCCTCCTTAACACCCTGTTGTCCCTTGACATCATCCTATGTTCTTGCTTGAGTATGGTTTTTGGTGTTTGATGTCAAAGGGGGAGAAGTTGTGCATTAAAGCTTATCTCAACCTGAGAGGAAAGCTTATCCTAAGGGGTGATGTGTTAGTTTAAGCTTTGCTAGTGTGTTATTCATATGCTTCCTGCAGTATTATATGTGTTGCATCATATGAACTAGTGCTTCCGTTGCTATGAATTAATTGGCATCTATTGTGTTCATTCTGAAATAGATAGTCATGTGGTTAATGGTGCTTTAAGATTGCTTTCAATTAGTGTCTTAGTTTGAATTGGTATCTTAATGATGAATAGTGGTAGGTTGATATTTCTGTGATATATCCACTAAATTGAATGGTGTTTAACTCTGATTATGTGCATTTGTGTGTTATAGCATCATGGTTTGATTCTTGCCACAATGCATACTAAAAAGTGATAAGGTGTAGAAATGTTTCGATTTGCCTAAGTATGTGCAAATTGGCGTCTGAGGCCAAAATTATGTTTTTGAAGTAAGCACTTATTTAGGGGGAGCATTCTATAATCTTAGAATTCAAATTTGTGCTTCAAATCTTATTCTTATGTAAGCTTTAATTGTGTTGCCATCAATCACCAAAAAGGGGGAGATTGAAAGCTCTCTTGTGAGTTTTGGTGTTTGCATGACAACTCAATTAAAGGACTAACAAGTGTACTAAGTGTTGAACAGGTGCTTAAGGTAAAGCCTACAGGGTTCAACACAAGTGAACAAATGTGATGGTCCAAGAACTGGATTATGGATACATGATGGACATCACAAGTAAGATGGACATTGCATAAGTGAGACTCGGGTGCGTAGCTCGGAGACAACTGATCAAGCTAAGGACGGAGGCAAGAAAAGCTTCGAGGTACCAAGTGCACGGGAGAAGGTCAAGGAGGCTGAGGAACCCAAAGCCAAGGGTGAAGAAGAAGGCTTGCAAAGTCAAGGGTGATCGAGTTGAGAACAGCTACGGCACATCAAGGATCACTACATAAGAACGTGACTTACAGCCAATGAGGTAACAACTACAGTTATGTGGTGTAAGTCATAAGGCTCAAGATCAAGCTCTAAGAAGGAGATCAAGGTCACTAGAAGGAGAACAAGTGTCAAAACCAGAACTGGAAGCAGCCCAAAAGAGCTAAGTTCACCTTAATCTTTAGTTTGGGTTGTTCCTATGTTTGGAGATGTTCTATGTGACCTTTGCAGGATGTTGGAGCCAAGAAATGTCAATCTAGATCAAGTCAAGCCGACTTGATGAGTCCAACATCAAAGCTCAAGCATGTGAAATGCTATAGATGTAATAATTAAGAGAAGGTATGTTTCTAGACTTAGTACATCGGTTTTGTGGACTAATATACTTGTCTAAGTGATAGAAACAGAAAGAAGAAGAAAAGGAAAGAGGTGCTGAAAGGCTTGGCTATGTACAGCCAAGACTTAGTTCAGTCTGGCACACCGGACTGTCCGGTGGTGCACCGGACAGTGTCCGGTGCGCCAGGCTGAACTCTGGCGAACTCGTCGCTCTCGGGAAACCATCAACGGCGTACTGGCTAAAAATCACCGGACTGTCCGGTGTGCACCGGACTGTCCGGTGAGCCAACGGTCGGCCGGGCCAACGGTCGGCCGCGCAATCTGCGCGGGACACGTGGCCGAGCCAACGGCTAGAAGATGGCACCGGACTGTCCGGTGTGCACCGGACATGTCAAGTGCACCAATGGCTCCCAGGCTGCCAACGGTCGACTGCGCTGTTTATGGAAAGAAATCGGGCACCGGACATGTCCGGTGTGCACCGGACATGTCCGGTGTGCACCGGACTGTCCGGTGCGCCACCCGATAGAAGGCAAGATTTGCCTTCCTGGATTGCTTCCAACGGCTCCTAGGCCCCTTGTGCCTATAAAAGGGACCCCTAGGCGCCTCCAACAATATACAAGCGCAGCCAACAAGTGTAGACTTCACTCGAATCAATTCTCACTCTCCCTCTTGTGTGTAACTCTATAGTTTGTGTAGAAGGCACAGCTATAAGCCTTAAGAGAGAGGAGAAGTGCTGCTTAGAGCTAGAGCAAGGTCTTGAGCGTATCGTTACTCTGCCGGGGTGCTGCCAAGAAGTTTGTAAGCAGCCGCGGTTCTGTTGTAACCCCACTCAATAGTGAAAGGCTCTATCTGTCATACTGACAGATCTGAGCAAACGGAGGAAGGAGTTGAAATAGACTCCAAGCCCAGGTGTGGCTAACTCCAACGAGGACTAGGCAAGCATTTCAGGCTTGGCCGAACCTCGGGATAAATCCTTGCGTCTGTGTGCTCTGTTCTGTATTGTACTCTGACTCTCTGTCTTACTCGCTTATATATCTGCAATTCACTACTTACTTGTGGTACTAGCTTTCCTTGAAGTGCAGGATATTCGTAAGACAGGAACTTCAATTCCACTGCAACCTACTCGAAGGGTTCTTCACTCCACTGCGATCCTGTCTTCGAGTAGAGTAAGATTTAAGTTTTAAAGTGATAATTTTTATTCGCCTATTCACCCCCCCCCCTCTAGGCGACATCTAGATCCTGTTCCCGGGCCAAAGGGAACTTTCAATAATCCTATTAAACACAGCCGCACTAAGCACATAGACATCCGGCATCACTTCCTGAGAGACCACCAGTAAAAGAGAGATATCGATGTGTACCATATTAGCACCGAGAACCAGCTAGCCGATATCTTCACTAAGCCTTTAGATGAGAAAAGGTTTTGCAGGTTGCGTAGTGAGCTAAATGTCTTAGATTCGTGTAACTTGGATTGATCTATAGCATACATGTGTTCTATGCCCTTGATCATGTTACTTTATGCATTTAAATCAATTATTGATTGTTTGTGGTGCTCAAGTTGTACACGTCATCCCCGGATCTCACAAGTCCATATGCAAATGGTGCACATATTAAGGGGAGATATGCTACAACTTGACCCTTTGAGACTTACCTGTTTGGTTAAGTACCCTTGATGCAGTCTCAAAGGTGCATTGAAAGGGAAAAATGGACTTGGACGATGCAAAGACTTCCACTGCACTCCAGTATTAGTGTATTTAATTCCAAGTTCATTCTTATGCTCTATTTGCCTTTTGCTCTGAATTGACATTTTTGGTGAGGCAATGGGGTTAAAGGGCCAAAAATGATCCTGTTTTGGTGCTTAATGCCAGAGGGGGAGAAATTAAGGCCAAAGCAAATGGATCAGCCAATCATTGTGAATTTTGAAAATAATAGAGTTAGAATTTTTTGATTTGTCCAAAATGCTCTTATTGCACAATTTGGTCTCTTGTGGGGGAGAATTTTGATTGTGGGAAAAAGGGGGAGTTTTCGGGCACTTGAATCAATTTTACTCTTGAAATATATCTCTATGTGCCCAAACAAGCGTGTTTGACTTAGAGATAGGCAAATGAATTTGATTTGCAAAAACAAACCAAGTGGTGGCAAAGAGCGATCCAAATATGCCAAATCATAAGCTAAAACAATTTGGTCTTAAATTGTTTTGATATTGCACTTTTTAGTTGCTTTTTGATGTGTTGGCATAAATCACCAAAAAGGGGGAGATTGAAAGGGAAATATGCCCTTGGGCAATTTCTATAAGTATTTTAGTGATTAGATGCCCAACACATATTAATTGAATCCTTGTGTGCTAAATGTGAGAAAAGTGCAAATCAAGGCACGAGGTATGTTTCTAAACTTAGTACATTGTTTTTGAATACTAATGTGTTTATATACGTGCTAGAAACAGAGCAAAGAAGAGAAAAGTTGAATTGAAGAAGAGTTGGCCATGTACAGCCAACTCCAGCTCGGCCTGGCGCACCGGACAGTGTCTGGTGCCCTAGGATGGCCTCCGGTGAACTATCTGCTCTCGGGAATTGTCACACCTAGGCTTTAAGGGACAAAGCCGGGTGCATCTCACACATGCACCAAAAAGACAACATATATAATAACAGAGTGTGTAGAGATAAATGTCATAATAAAACCAGAGTATTTATTACATAGCAGAAGTCTTACAAAATAAAAGATGAATATAGTAGGAACTAAAATTATCCTTGGCGCTAGAAAGCTGACTAGGAGACGCCACCTAGATCAAATCGAAAGCCTCAGTGTTAGGCGACTCCTCTTCGACCACCTGCTCTTCTCCTGTGGGGGGTGTGAGACAGCAAGAGTGAGCTCACACAAGTTCATCGCTCAACAAGTTGTGGGGAATAATGTGGCATGAACTCACCAAAGGTGGGAATTCATGAAGTGCAAGGCTGATCAATGAAATAAAGGTTGAAGCTGAGCATTGCTTTTATAAGTTGGTCAAAATTTTATTAGCAGTTACTAAGTGTAAGTAAATACCAAACCTTAGTGATAATGAGTAAAAGTAATAATAAAATAATCCCAGATTCAATGAAATGACAAATTGAGTTTAAGTTCCATAAATTAATCATGTGAGTGTCCAAGCCGCTCATGACCGTGAGCATGGCTAGTATACCAGTTTTACACTCTGCAGAGGTTGTGCATCTTTACCCACAAGTCGTGTTACCCATTTGCCACGGAGTTGATCAGACCCCATACACCTCTACCAAGGAAGCGAGGCAGGGTACCACTACGAGGCCTTTACAAAGTTCCACTAGCTTCAGACTACCCGCTACAGTTTATAGGAAGCTCCAGTGCAGGAATTCCTCGCCTGAACGCCATTGCAGCAAAATCAACCCAAGGACCTCCCTACACTGACCACTCCCCTACTGCCCTTGCCCCTTTCAGGTAAGGTAGTCATTCACTAGCTTTCCTAGTTAATCAGCCAAGGGCGTCCCATTAAACCCTTGTGGTAGCACTGTTTTCCTGGGTGGTTCTCCATGTTCCCATTAACATAATGATCTTATCATGAACAATAAAGAATAAACAGATAATAAAAAGTATAACAATGAGCGATGAATATCTCTATACCCAAATCCACATAAAGCAATAGCATGAACTACCCAAAACTTTAATAGTAAAACCAGTGGTGAAACAAGGTATAAAGATAGTCAAATCTAGGGTAACCTATTGGGTCCCAGCAAAATTAACCTATGCAGATCATTATAATTAATAAGAACATGAATGGGTAAAAGAAGTGATCAAGGGCACAACTTGCCTTCCACGAGCTCCTGCTCAGCAGTCTCTACCAGCTGAACCTCGGAATCCTGTGTTGCTTGCTCGTCTACTCGCATCAATACAATACATACATAGTATAGCAAAAATTAACATCACACCAAACATATAAATGAAATATATAGTAATAATTTGGACATTAAAATAAGATCATAGAAACTGGAATCATTAAATCTGGAGTCATAGATTTCAAGTTATGATTTTTCCAAGGTTTTATGTATTTAAAACAAGATTAAGTACTAGATAAATTTTATTGTGTCTTTCATGCCAAAACAGATGCACTAATGGATGAACATTAATATTAGAAAAATTTAGGAACTGAAATGGACCAATTTGGAGTTCATATGAATTTTCTACAATTTAAACAAGTTTCTAGCAATTATTTATACATTAAAATCTATTTCTGATATTAATTTCTGATTTTTAATACTCTCTGGATTGGGCCTCAAATTCTAGAAAGTGTAGGGGTTTCTCGCTAAATTCCCACAGACTCAGTTCTCACGCACTGGAGGACAGCGGGTTCTATTATCTAAAAATATGAGGTCTCTTTTGAATAAGTACCGAGGCGAAGGGGTACAAATCGATATCAGTCGTCAGATTCAAGTTCAACCGTGCAGATTAGATCAGCCCACAGTGAACCGAGGCGCCACCAGGATCGTTGATCCTGAGATCGATGTCCCACATCTACACGCGATCAAGGCCATGGAATATGTGATCTACGGTTCATAACCGATCGCAGAACCCTATACACAGCCCTGACCACACGATCTCCATCCAACTGCATAGGTTACAACTCAACCCAGCAGTACACACACCCGATCCTGGCCGCTGGCTTCTAAATCAATGGCTCACTCATCATCTTCCCCAGCCCGACACCAGGTCATGGCCGCCAGCGCCCCCCATCGGCGGACACGCCATGCCGCCAAATACCGGCCACCCGGCGCTATACACGCATCATCAGTCTCAACTATAGGCGCGGTGCCGCGGGAATTGGGACATGGGAGAAGAGGTTTTACCGTTGCTAGGTGAGCCGCCCGACGACCGAACGCAGGGCACGACAAGGCGTAGAATCCCCGCGTTCTTCAATCTCTTCTCGCGGTCGCACCAGATCATAAATCAGTTGGCCAACGGTGACCGCGCAGCGACCCCTGTCGATCCGCGGTGATCAGCCGCCGGACTCACCGCGTTCGTCCACGACGCGTTCTGGCCGCACCGCACGACACACCCGAAGTTCCTATGGTGTAGTCAGGGTAATGGCCGATAGAGTTCTCTGCATTTGGGCGCGGGGTAGGGGAAGGTTTCTTTGTTCTTGTTGCTTCGGCTGGGGCGAGGGGGAGTCTACCGACGGTCGATTCCAACTATTCAGCGCCATCTGCGGAGGGTCCTTCGCGTCCGCAGACTTGGGAGGAGCTCAGAGGGAGTTGTTGCGATCTGGCGGCTGTTGGGGGCCTTCGGCTTCCGAAGGTCCTCAAAAACATGATTTGACAATGTTTTCCAAGTGAAATATGTGAACAGGTGTCTTCGGAATCGGGCCACGAGTATACAAGAATATGGTCAAGACAAAGCTTGAGTAGGACGGAAGGCGATCGTGACGAAGGATAAGATGATCACGAAGCT
Source organism: Zea luxurians (assembly GCA_029449295.1). Classification (NCBI taxonomy): domain Eukaryota; kingdom Viridiplantae; phylum Streptophyta; class Magnoliopsida; order Poales; family Poaceae; genus Zea; species Zea luxurians. Next base: position 28,660,655 of record JAOPSE010000031.1, read on the forward strand.
ATGCGCAGAAAAAGCTTCGGTATAACAGCAGAAAAGGGGAACCGACTTATATGATGAAAAGCCAAGTTAGACCTCGAAGAATCACTATAGAGTTATTGATAAATGTAAAGGGCATTAATGTAATTTTCCACGGGCTGCGTCCTGTGCCTATAAATAGATGAACAGTATTCCCGTACTGTTCACGCTGATCTGGCATTTGCTTTTCGCATCACGCATGTACCTTTACTTTTCGTCAATCCGAAGGTACATTTATAACTTGTTATTATGATTCTGATAATACAAAATAAAAATAAGTTGATGATAATATCTGTATTATTATTCATATTTCATATATGTTTTCTTCTTCATCATCCGTCGAACTTACGAAGGTCTCTTCCTTCATAACCTTCGTCCGGAATTCATTATATCCGAAGGGACATAATGTCTTGAAGGACAAAGGACTTTAACATTTAACACTTTTTATGTTGCCTTGTTCTTAACTCTTAGCATTTGAGAACAAGTCCCCAACATTGGCGCCCACCTCCGGTGAACTCACGTCCATTTTTTGAGTTTTGAACATCTTCGGCAAGCATCACCTTCGTCATGCCGCCGAGGAAAGCTTCAGCCACAGGGGCTGCCACTCTGCAGCCGCTGGATCCCAATCAGGATGTCCTTTCTCTCAGGGAGGCCCGAAGCCAGAAGAGGAAGGCCACCAGTCCAACGCCTCCGGAGGACGACTTGGATCAAGAAATCCAAAAATTGGAGTTGCTCCATCAACAGGTCCAACGGAAGAAGGAAAAGATGGCTCGTCTAGCTGACCTACAAAGGCAGATAGACGAAGCCTCTGAACAACTTCGTCATCTTGCTCAAGATGACCAGAACCAAAGGCCTCCGCGCAGAGAGCTTCATCAGGAGGGCTTCTACAACGAGGACGATTGGTATGAAGATTTCCATCATGGAAATTTTGCTTTTGATGATACTTCTCCTCTGTCAATAGAACTGCAGGCTACACCTTGGCCACAGTCTTACAAGCCACCCCAACTCCCCATGTACGACGGTCATTCAGACCCGAAGCAATTCTTGATGAGCTATGAGGCAACCATATCTTTGTATGGTGGCAACACGGCGGTCATGGCAAAGTCTTTCGTCATGGCTGTCAGGAGTGTTGCACAAACCTGGTACTCCTCTCTTTGGCCAGGGACAATCACCTCATGGCAAAAGCTGAAGGACATGTTGATAACCAGCTTCCAAGGGTTTCAAACGAAGTCAGTCACTGCTCAAGCTTTATTCCAGTGCACCCAGGAGCACGAAGAATACCTTCAGGCATATGTCCGAAGGTTCCTGCGTCTGAGGGCACAGGCACCAACAGTGCCCAATGAAATTGTCATTGAGGCCATGACCAAGGGGCTTCGGCTGGGACCTTCAGCCTACTACTTTACCAGAAAGCCTCCTCAAACTTTGGAGAAGCTGCTCCAGAAGATGGACGAGTATATTCGAGCTGACAATGATTTTCGCCAAAGAAGGGAGGAAGCATTCAGGTTCTCTGAAATGACCAGGGGCTTCGGAGGAAGATTCCATCCGAGGCACGTCAGGTCAATTCACAACTCTACTCAAAGTGATGACAGAGGGAGTCAACAGCAAAGGCCATAGTGCTCCTCGCAAGCTTTGGGGCAGCAGCAAAGCTCTTTCCGGCCGCCAGCGCCAAGGGGCAGAGGCGCCAGGGGCTTCGGGGGAAGATTTGGAGATCAGCCAAGAAAAATTTATTGTCTATTCTGTGGTGAAGGCAAGGGCCATACCACCAGGATGTGCCATGTTACCATCCAGAAGCAAAAGGAGATAGCAGAAGCTGCAGCGCAACAGAGTCAGTCGAAGCAAGTCATGCATACTGCTTCGTACCATTCGCCTTACATTCCAGAATATGTAGGCAATCACCCTACAGCTTCTGTTGCTTCGGCAAGTCAACCCCAAGCATCTTGGTAGCAGCCTCCACCGCCACCACCAATGCAACGAGGTCAGCAGCCAGAAGGGAGTCAGCACACTCGCCTTCAACGGGACTTCAGAGAGGAGTCCGAAGCTCGCACAGTCAATAGCATTGTGCCGGAGTCGAAGCATATTTACTGACAAATATCCTACCTCGACAGCGGATTTTTGCATTTTCGCATTTCAGTCTTACTTTCTTTTTAATAAGGAACAATTATGGGAAGTTTAAGTGCTTTTTTATCGTCTTTTAATCTCTTGTAACAGTTTCGTTCTCTGCCATAATAAAAATATGTCTTCTCCATAGGCTTAAGTTGCCGAAGCATAAGAATTTATGGTGGCAAGAAGGACCTTCGAATTATCAAAAATTTGTTCTAAGGAATACAGTGCAATTTCTTCGAAGCAGCAAAAAGTTGTTCCTAAGGGAGCGCAGCGTAAGTTTTTCGCTAAAAAGTCGTTCCTAAGGGAGCGCAGTGTAAGTTTTCTGCTCAAAAGTCGTTCCGAAGGGAATGCAGAGCTTACAGCGAAAAATTGAAAGGGAAATGTGCCCTTGGGCCATTTCTAAGTGTTTTGGTGATTTAGTGCCCAACACAGGTGCCTAATTGTAAAATGGTGGACAAAGTACAAATCAAGGATAAAGGTATGTTTCTCAAACTTAGTACATTGTTTTATGGACTAATGTATTGTGTCTAAGTGCTGGAAACAGAAAAAATCGAGTTGGAGAAGAGATGGCTCGAGCAGCCAAAGTCTGCCCAGTCTGGGTGCACCGGACAGTGTCCGGTGCGCCAGGCTGGCTTGGGCAAAGTGGCTGCTCTCGGGACTTCGACGGCGGTGTACGGCTAAAATTCACCGGACTGTCCGGTGTGCACCGGACTGTCCGGTGGGCCGCTCACAGGCGAACTCGTCGCTCTCGGGAAACCATCAACGGCGTACGGCTAAAAATCACCGGACTGTCCGGTGTGCACCGGACTGTCCGGTGAGCCAACGGTCGGCCGGGCCAACGGTCGGCCGCGCAATCTGCGCGGGACACGTGGCCGAGCCAACGGCTAGAAGATGGCACCGGACTGTCCGGTGCGCCAGACGACAGAAGGCAAGAATTGCCTTCCCAGATTGCTCCCAACGGCTCCTAGCTGCCTTGGGGCTATAAAAGGGACCCCTAGGCGCATGGAGGAGCACACCAAGCATCTCCTAATCATTTCTAAGCACCAAGACATCGATTTCGCACATTCGTTTCATTGTGATAGCATATACAGCTCTTGTGAAGTTGTGAACTCATTGAGTCGTGTTGCGAGCTCTTGTTGCGATTTGTGTGCGTGTTGACACTCTGATTCTTGTGTCTTGTGTGCGTTGCTAATCCCTCCCTTGCTCCGTGTTCTTTGTGAATTTCAAGTGTAAGGGCGAGAGGCTCCAAGTTGTGGAGATTCCTTGCAAACGGGATTGAGATAAAGCAAGCAAAACACCGTGGTATTCAAGTGGGTCTTTGGACCGCTTGAGAGGGGTTGATTGCAACCCTCGTCCGTTGGGACGCCACAACGTGGAGTAGGCAAGCGTTGGTCTTGGCCGAACCACGGGATAACCACCGTGCCATCTCTGTGATTGATCTTTGTTGGTTATTGTGTTTTGTTGAGGATTCCTCTATAGCCACTTGGCAATTATTGTGCTAACAATTAACCAAGTTTTGTGGCTTAAGTTTTGAAGTGTGACAGGATCACCTATTCACCCCCCCCCTCTAGGTGCTCTCAATTGGTATCGGAGTCGTTCTCTTCAAGAAAGGGACTAACCGCCCGAAGAGATGGATCCTAACGGCAAGGGGATGGTGATCAACGACAAGGAGAAGGAGTCTTTCGTCAACGAGCCCAATGATGACAGGCCCACCGACTCAGGCTCGGGCCACAAAAGAAAAGACGGGAGGAAGAAGAAGACAAGGCGCATCAAGGAAATTGTCTACTACGACAGCGACGAATCTTCCTCCTCCCAAAAGGACAACGATGACTACGACAGACGAAAGACGGTTAACTCAAACTTTTCTTTCGATTATTCGCGCATTCCGCATAGCTCAAATGCTCAATTGCTCCCCATTCCACTTGGCAAGCCCCCTCACTTTGATGGAGAGGACTACGGATTTTGGAGCCACAAAATGCGTACTCACATGTTTTCTCTCCATCCAAGCATTTGGGAGATTGTGGAAAGTGGAATGAAATTTGATAGCTCGGATAGTCCTATGTTTATTAATGAACAGATTCATAAGAATGCACAAGCTACTACTGTGTTGCTAGCCTCTTTGTGCAGGGACGAGTATCACAAGGTGAGCGGCTTGGACAATGCCAAGCAGATCTGGGACACCCTCAAGATCTCTCATGAGGGGAACGATGTCACCTTACTCACCAAAATGGAGTTGGTGGAGGGCGAGCTTGGAAGGTTCGCGATGATAAGGGGTGAGGAGCCAACTCAAACATACAACCGGCTCAAGACCCTTATCAACAAAATAAGGAGCTACGGAAGCACGCGATGGACGGACCACGACGTCGTCCGACTGATGCTAAGGTCCTTTACCGTTCTTGATCCTCATTTGGTGAATAATATTCGTGAGAATCCCAGGTACACCAAAATGTCGCCCGAAGAAGTCCTCGGAAAATTCGTTAGCGGGCGAATGATGATCAAGGAGGCGAGGTACGTGGACGACGCCTTGAATGGTCCGATCAACGAGCCGCAACCCCTTGCTCTCAAGGCAACAAGAAGCAAGGAGGCGCTACCTAGCAAGGTGGCACAGATTCAGGCAGCCGGACTCAATGATGAAGAGATGGCCCTCATCATCAAAAGATTCAAGACGGCGCTTAAAGGTCGCAAGGGACAACCAAGCAAGACCAAAGCCAAGGGGAAGCGCTCATGCTTCAAATGCGGTAAGCTTGGTCATTTTATTGCTAACTGTCCCGATAATGATAGTGAACAGGACCAAGGGAGCAAGAGGGAGAAGAAGAAGGCATACAAGAATGCAAAGGGCGAGGCACATCTAGGCAAGGAGTGGGATTCGGATTGCTCCTCCTCCGACTCCGACAATGAAGGACTCGCCGCCACCGCCTTCAACAAGTCATCCCTCTTCCCAAACGAGCGTCACACTTGCCTCATGGCAAGAGAGAAGAAAGTAAGCACTCATGATACTAGTACTTATGCTTCTTCAAGTGAGGATGAGTCTAGTGATGATGATGAGATAGATTACTCATGCTTATTCAAGGGATTAGATAGATCTAAAATTGATAAGATTAATGAGTTGATTGATGCTTTGAATGACAAGAATAGATTACTAGAAAAACAAGAGGATCTTTTATATGAGGAGCATGATAAATTTGTTAGTGCACAAAAATCTCTTGCTCTTGAAATTAAAAGGAATGAAATGCTCTCTAGTGAGTTATCTTCTTGTCATGAAACCATTGCTACTTTAAAAAGTGTTAATGATGATTTAAATGCTAAACTAGAAGTAGCTAGCAAATCTAATTCTTGTGTAGAAATTGTTGAAACTTGTAATAGGTGTAAAGATTTTGACATTGATGCTTGTAGTGATCATTTAGTTTCAATTTCCAAATTAAATGAGGAATTAGCTAGTCTTAATGCCCAACTTAAGACTAGCAAGAATGAATTTGACAAGCTAAAATTTGCAAGGGATGCCTACACGATTGGTAGACACCCCTCAATTAAGGATGGACTTGGCTACAAGAGGGAAGCCAAGAACTTGACAAGCCATAAGGCTCCCATCTCCGCCAAGGAGAAAGGGAAGGCCCCTATGGCTAGTAGTGTGCAAAAGAACCATGCCTTTATGTACCATGATAGGAGACAATCTAGAAATGCTTATAGGAGTTGTAATGCATATAATGCCTTTGATTCTCATGCCATGTTTGCTTCTAGTTCTTCTTATGTGCATGATAGAAATGTTGGTAGGAAAAATGTTGTTCATAATATGCCTAGGAGAAATGTTGTTAATATTCCTAGGAAAGTAAATGAACCTTCTACAATATATCATGCTTTAAATGCTTCTTTTGCTATTTGTAGAAAGGATAGGAAGATAGTTGCTAGAAAATTAGGGGCAAGATGCAAGGGAGACAAAACTTGCATTTGGGTCCCTAAGGATATTTGTGCTAACCTTGTAGGACCCAACAAGAGTTGGGTACCTAAGACCCAAGCCTAAATTTGCCTTGCAGGTTTATGCATCCAGGGGTTCAAGCTGGATTATCGACAGCGGATGCACAAACCATATGACGGGGGAGAAGAAGATGTTCACCTCCTACGTCAAGAATAAGGATTCCCAAGATTCAATAATATTCGGTGATGGGAATCAAGGCAAGATAAAAGGGTTAGGTAAAATTGCAATCTCAAATGAGCACTCTATCTCTAATGTGTTTTTAGTAGAGTCTCTTGGATATAATTTGCTATCTGTTAGTCAATTATGCAATATGGGATATAACTGTTTATTTACAAATGTAGGTGTGTCTGTCTTTAGAAGATGTGATGGTTCACTAGCTTTTAAGGGTGTACTAGACGGCAAACTTTACTTAGTTGATTTTGCAAAAGAAGAGGCCGGTCTAGATGCATGCTTAATGGCTAAGACTTGCATGGGCTGGTTGTGGCATCGCCGCTTAGCACATGTGGGGATGAAGAACCTCCACAAGCTTCTAAAGGGAGAACACGTGATAGGTCTAACCAATGTTCATTTCGAAAAAGATAGACCTTGTGCAGCTTGTCAAGCAGGTAAACAAGTGGGAGGAGCACATCACAGCAAGAATGTGATGACCACGTCAAGACCTCTGGAGCTGCTGCATATGGACCTCTTCGGACCCGTCGCCTATCTGAGCATAGGAGGAAGTAAGTATGGTCTAGTTATTGTTGATGACTTTTCCCGCTTCACTTGGGTGTTCTTTTTGCAGGATAAGTCTGAAACCCAAGGGACCCTCAAGCGCTTCCTAAGGAGGGCTCAAAATGAGTTTGAGCTCAAGGTGAAGAAGATAAGGAGCGACAACGGGTCCGAATTCAAGAATCTTCAAGTAGAAGAGTTCCTTGAGGAGGAGGGGATCAAGCACGAGTTCTCCGCTCCCTACACACCTCAGCAAAATGGTGTGGTAGAGAGGAAGAACAGGACACTCATAGATATGGCGAGGACTATGCTTGGAGAGTTCAAGACCCCCGAGTGTTTTTGGTCGGAAGCCGTGAACACGGCTTGCCACGCCATCAACAGGGTCTACCTTCACCGCCTCCTCAAGAAGACCTCATACGAGCTGCTAACTGGTAACAAACCCAATGTGTCTTATTTTCGTGTATTTGGGAGCAAATGTTATATTCTTGTGAAGAAAGGTAGAACTTCTAAATTTGCTCCCAAAGTTGTAGAAGGGTTTTTGTTAGGTTATGATTCAAATACAAAGGCGTATAGGGTCTTCAACAAATCATCGGGTTTGGTTGAAGTCTCTAGCGACGTTGTATTTGATGAGACTAATGGCTCTCCAAGAGAGCAAGTTGTTGATCTTGATGATGTAGATGAAGAAGATGTTCCAACGGCCGCGATACGCACCATGGCGATTGGAGATGTACGGCCTCAGGAACAACTGGAGCAAGATCAACAGTCTTCCTCAACTATGGTGCATCCCCCAACTCAAGATGACGAACAGATACCTCAAGTGGAGGCGCATGATCAAGGGGGAGCACAAGATGATCAAGTTGAAGAGGAAGAAGCACCTTAGGCACCTCCAACCCAAGTTCGAGCGACGATTCAAAGGGATCATCCCGTCGACCAGATATTGGGTGATATTAGCAAGGGAGTAACTACTCGTTCAAGATTAGTTAATTTTTGTGAACATTACTCTTTTGTCTCTTCTATTGAGCCTTTCAGGGTAGAAGAGGCCTTGCTAGATCCGGACTGGGTGTTGGCCATGCAGGAGGAACTCAACAATTTCAAGCGCAATGAAGTTTGGACACTGGTGCCTCGCCCCAAGCAAAATGTTGTGGGAACCAAGTGGGTGTTCCGCAACAAACAGGACGAGCACGGGGTGGTGACAAGGAACAAGGCTCGACTTGTGGCAAAAGGTTATGCCCAAGTCGCAGGTTTGGACTTTGAGGAGACTTTTGCTCCTGTGGCTAGGCTAGAATCAATTCGTATCTTGCTAGCATATGCTGCTCATCATTCTTTCAGGTTGTACCAAATGGATGTGAAGAGCGCTTTCCTCAACGGGCCGATCAAGGAGCAGGTGTACGTGGAGCAACCCCCTGGCTTTGAGGATGAACGGTACCCCGACCACGTGTGTAAGCTCTCTAAGGCGCTCTATGGACTTAAGCAAGCCCCAAGAGCATGGTATGAATGCCTTAGAGACTTTTTAATTGCTAATGCTTTCAAGGTTGGGAAAGCCGATCCAACTCTTTTTACTAAGACTTGCAATGGTGATCTTTTTGTGTGCCAAATTTATATCGATGACATAATATTTGGTTCTACTAATCAAAAGTCTTGTGAAGAGTTTAGCAGGGTGATGACGCAGAAATTCGAGATGTTAATGATGGGCGAGTTGAACTACTTCCTTGGGTTCCAAGTGAAGCAACTCAAGGACGGCACTTTCATCTCCCAAACGAAGTACACGCAAGACTTGCTAAAGCGGTTTGGGATCAAGGACGCCAAGCCCGCAAAGACGCCGATGGGAACTGACGGACACACCGACCTCAACAAAGGTGGTAAGTCCGTTGATCAAAAAGCATACCGGTCCATGATAGGTTCTCTGCTTTATCTATGTGCTAGTAGACCGGATATTATGCTTAGCGTATGCATGTGTGCTAGATTTCAATCTGATCCTAAGGAGTGTCACTTAGTGGCTGTGAAGCGAATTCTTCGATATTTAGTCGCTACGCCTTGCTTCGGGATCTGGTATCCAAAGGGGTCTAACTTTGACTTGATTGGGTACTCAGATTCCGACTATGCTGGATGTAAGGTCGATAGGAAGAGTACATCGGGGACGTGCCAATTCTTAGGAAGGTCCCTGGTGTCATGGAACTCTAAGAAACAAACCTTCGTTGCCCTATCCACCGCTGAGGCCGAGTACGTTGCTGCGGGACAGTGTTGTGCGCAACTACTTTGGATGAGGCAAACCCTCCGGGACTTTGGCTACAATCTGAGCAAAGTCCCACTCCTATGTGATAATGAGAGTGCTATCCGAATAGCGGAAAATCCTGTTGAGCACAGCCGCACAAAGCACATTGACATCCGGCATCACTTTTTAAGAGACCACCAGCAAAAGGGAGATATCGAAGTGTTTCATGTTAGCACCGAGAACCAGCTAGCCGATATCTTTACCAAGCCTCTAGATGAGAAGACCTTTTGCAGGCTGCGTAGTGAGCTCAATATCTTAGATTCGCGGAACTTGGATTGAAATGTAGCATACATGTGTTTATGCCTTTGATCATGTTCATTCTGCATTTTGTTGCTTATTGTGGTGCTCAAGTTGTACAAACACTCCCTGGACCTCACAAGTCCTGTTTGCAAGTAATGCACATATTTAGGGGGAGCTGTGCTACAACTTGACCCTTTGAGACTAACCATGTACTTGAGTTTGGTTGTTTTAGTCTCCAAGGAGAATTGAAAGGGAAAAGGTGGACTTGGACCATGCAAGACTTCCACTGCACTCCGATGAAAAGAGTAACTTCTCCAAGTTCATCTTTATACTCTTATTGCCTTTGTGTTCTCTTTTGATGATTTTGGTGAGGCAATGGGGTTCAAGGGCCAAGATTGATCCTGTTTTGGTGCTGGATGCCAAAGGGGGAGAAAATAAAGGCCAAAGCAATAAATGGATCAGCTACCACTTGAGAAATTTTGAAAATAGTAGATTAGAGCTTTTGGTTTGACAAAACTCTTTTATTGTCTTTTATGTCAAAAGTTGGCCTCTTGTGGGGAGAAGTGTTGATTATGGGAAAAAGGGGGAGTTTTTGAAATCCTTGATCAAATTTCTTTGGAAAACCTCTCTTTATGTCTCTACAAGTGGTCTTGACTTAGAGATAGGAATTTGAGTTTGATTTGCAAAAACAAACCAAGTGGTGGCATAGAGTGATCCATATATGTCAAAATTGAATCAAAACAATTTTGATTTCTTATTTGATTTGATTTTGTACTTGTTCTACTTGCTTTATGTTGTGTTGGCATAAATCACCAAAAAGGGGGAGATTGAAAGGGAAATGTGCCCTTGGGCCATTTCTAAGTGTTTTGGTGATTTAGTGCCCAACACAGGTGCCTAATTGTAAAATGGTGGACAAAGTACAAATCAAGGATAAAGGTATGTTTCTCAAACTTAGTACATTGTTTTATGGACTAATGTATTGTGTCTAAGTGCTGGAAACAGAAAAAATCGAGTTGGAGAAGAGATGGCTCGGGCAGCCAAAGTCTGCCCAGTCTGGGTGCACCGGACTGTCCAGGTGGTGCACCGGACAGTGTCCGGTGCGTCAGGCTGGCTTGGGAAAAGTGGCTGCTCTCGGGACTTCGACGGTGGTGTACGGCTAAAATTCACCGGACTGTCCGGTGTGCACCGGACTGTCCGGTGGGCCGCTCACAGGCGAACTCGTCGCTCTCGGGAAACCATCAACGGCGTACGGCTAAAAATCACCGGACTGTCCGGTGTGCACCGTACTGTCCGGTGAGCCAACGGTCGGCCGGGCCAACGGTCGGCCGCGCAATCTGCGCGGGACACGTGGCCGAGCCAACGGCTAGAAGATGGCACCGGACTGTCCGGTGTGCACCGGACATGTCAAGTGCACCAACGGCTCCCAGGCTGCCAACGATCGACTGCGCTGTTTATGGAAAGAAATCGGGCACCAGACATGTCCGGTGTGCACCGGACTGTCCGGTGCGCCAGACGACAGAAGGCAAGAATTGCCTTCCCAGATTGCTCTCAACGGCTCCTAACTGCCTTGGGGCTATAAAAGGGACCCCTAGGCGCATGGAGGAGCACACCAAGCATCTCCTAATCATTTCTAAGCACCAAGACATCGATTTCGCGCATTCGTTTCATTGTGATAGCATATAGAGCTCTTGTGAAGTTGTGAACTCATTGAGTCGTGTTGCTGAGCTCTTGTTGCGATTTGTGTGCGTGTTGACACTCTGATTCTTGTGTCTTGTGTGCGTTGCTAATCCCTCCCTTGCTCCGTGTTCTTTGTGAATTTCAAGTGTAAGGGCGAGAGGCTCCAAGTTGTGGAGATTTCTCGCAAACGGGATTGAGATAAAGCAAGCAAAACACCGTGGTATTCAAGTGGGTCTTTGGACCGCTTGAGAGGGGTTGATTGCAACCCTCGTCCGTTGGGACGCCACAACGTGGAGTAGGCAAGCGTTGGTCTTGGCCGAACCACGGGATAACCACCGTGCCATCTCTGTGATTGATCTTTGTTGGTTATTGTGTTTTGTTGAGGATTCCTCTATAGCCACTTGGCAATTATTGTGCTAACAATTAACCAAGTTTTGTGGCTTAAGTTTTGAAGTGTGACAGGATCACCTATTCACCCCCCCCCCCTCTAGGTGCTCTCAAAAATAAACGCCGATTCCGCTGAAAGTAAAAGGCGAAGAAGCTCCTAAGGGAGGCTTACAGCGAAAAATAAACGCTGATTCCGCTGAAAGTAAAAGGCGAAGAAGCTCCTAAGGGAGGCTTACAGCGAAAAATAAACGCTGATTCCGCTGAAAGTAAAAGGCGAAGAAGCTCCTAAGGGAGGCTTACAGCGAAAAATAAACGCTGATTCCGCTGAAGTAAAAGGTGAAGAAGCTCCTAAGGGAGGCTTACAGTGAAAAATAAATATCGACCTTTGGCAAATATCATCTTGCATAACATCACATCATTACATCATTTGCATAGCATAACATCATACATCATAGTGCATCAACAACGCAAGAAGGGGGGTCTCAATATTGATATTCGAAGATCGTTTTGAAGAAATAGTGACACGGCACAAACAATAGCCATTGAAGAGTTATATCTTCATCAAACTCTGAGATGGAAAGATCTATTGATTAATGATTTTACCAGGATTGGCTACTGATTTTATGAGAACACGGATATTATTTACGAAGCATGAAAAGAAGGGAAGGTGTTTTTTCGCCGAAGGCTCAAAAACGGTATGTATGTAATGTTTCATGCATCGTAAAGAATAGAATTATAAACAGCTAATATATTACATCCTAAGTTACACAATATTACACATGATTCTCAACAAACAATACATTCTAAATGTTCTTGCAACAGCATCTAATCTTCCCTTAAGACTACTTCTGCAGCTTCGTTTAGAAGCTGATCAACAACTCTATCCATGATGGCTTCGGCCATTTGTCTAATTTCGTCATCCCCCTTCGTGTGGGGGCCCGCAGAGGACTCAGCAGGTTCTGAGGGAAGAGTAGATACGGATTTATTACTATTACAAACCGTGAACAAGTTCGAAATCAAAAAAATTACAACAAAAAGTCAAAAACCACTAGTTAATACCTATTTGCCCTTCGGGCTCTGCGCTTTTCTCAGCGGCCTTTGCTACTTTTCTAGCATCGTGAATGCCTTTTTCACTTTTTTGAATAATTTCTTGGGCCATTTCCCGGCCACCATTGTCCCAGATGTCGGTGAAAAATTTTCCACCAACCATGCTTGCTTCGGCCGAGGGGTCTTTTATATCTTCGGAGGATAAGGTAGTTTCGGATTGTGCCAAAGATTTTACATGCTCACAGCCTTTCCTCTCCAAAATAGTAGCAATCCCCCTGGCACCCAAAAAGGCACATATGTCTCCGCGGCTATTAAAATTTTCCTCAAAGGCCTCAGCTTCGTGATTGATCCATTCAATCGGGCCTTCGGGGTTACCCCTTGTGAAGTTTTCCTCGCTCGAGAATGCGCCAACGCTGGCGAAGTTAGTTTTTATTTTCTTAACATATTCTATAGATTTGTCATAGCACCTTTTCTTGGATGCACGAAGCTCTTCAACGTTTCCTTCTAAGTGATTTGCCCATTGATCGCTAAGTTCTTGTTTCGTCTCTTCAAGTATGTGTTCTTCTTTAGCTCTGGCTAACTGTTTCCGAAGATCCTCGATTTCGTGCTTCTGAGCCTCAGCTTGAGCTTTAGAAGTAGCTTCGTCTTCCTTTATTTTATCCACCAATGTAAGCAGAATTTTATCTTTTTCCAAAGCTTCGTTCCTCAGCTTAATAACCTCTGTTTGTAGGTTGTTGAAAGCAATATTATAGCTCTCGTCTTCAGCATTCCTTTGCGCTCCCAAAGCGTTGCTAAGTATTAAACCCTATATGAAAAGAATTAGTATAAGAATAAAAGAATAATTCAAAAAATTATAAATTTCCAAATATATAATTTTTATACCTTCAGACTATTATATGCGAGGCTATCTGCAAGATCGTCCTTTGTCATAGCGCAGAGGCCAGCTTCAAGCTTCGGGAACCCCATACTTCTAGCCATCTCCCGGCAGACGGATAATTCTTTATTATCTGGGAGACAGTATAATAAGTCGTCTTCGTCTGTGCCATTGAATACTAAGGCCCCTTTTGGATACTTCAGTTCTCGGGCACTAGTGATTAGCTTCAAAAATCTCTTCTTCAGATAATCTTTTTCCCGAAGCATGTCGTACAATATAATCGAGGGCTTTGGAGGATGCTTTGGGGGCAGCAGTGCTGGTTTCTTCAACCAAAATTGGCTTTGTCATTTTTGTTTCTTCGGCTTCCAAGGATTTTACCTTGGTGAGCTCTGAAGGCCTAGCTTCAGTTTCAGATTGTTGTTTTGAAGCTTCGGCAACAAAGGCTTCAGTATGCACTTCGGAAGTTTCAACAATTTTCTTCGGAGTTGTGCTTGAAGACTTAATTGTCTCCAAAACATCCATCACATTAACCATCCTTTTTCTTTTCGGGGTCACTGCTGGACCCTTTTGGCTTTTTGCTGCCTCAATTTTTGCTGAAGGACTTAAAATTTCTGATGTCTTTGTTTTTTTCAGTCCTTGGTTCTTCTGTTTTTTCTGTTGCTGGCACTTCGGCCAGCTCTTCGATTTTTGGCAGTGGAGTTGGTTCTTTAGCTTCGGTGGCCGAAGAGGTCTCACCAATAAACTCAGGCACTGTGGCCGGTTCAATATAACGTGGCCGGTGTCTGAGAACCTTTACCTTCTTCCTCTTCGGCGCCGGCTCGCTAGGAGCGGCTGAAGCAGTTTCCTTTGCAGAAGATGTATTCTTTCTTTTTTGACCCCGCGTTGGATAATGGTAGTCGGGGTAAACAAACCCAATTGCATCAAATACTCGGTTGAGTCTCTTCTTCTTTCGGCCTCCGAAGGCCGCTGATAATGCAGTATCTTCGGCCTTTGAGTATACCCCAAGCAATTCGTCACTTATGGCCTCAATACTTTTCAACCAGTCATCGTCTGGCTCAACGAACTTATCTCCATATTTGAATGTGTATTTTAGCCTGACTAGTCCACCTTCGTCAGTTTCTTTAATGGTCTCCTCCAGCATTTCCCACTTTTCCACAAGTGGCCATACTCTGAAAGCAATATGTTCTTGGACCAAATCCCTTGTCCCAATAAAAGGGCAAACAACGCCGAAGGCTCTCTGGCACTCTTCGGCTGCTTCATTCATTTCCACCTTCGGCTTCCGGAGGCCGAAGCGTTGCCAGATAGGGCGCATAATGATACCTTTAATATCTTCCCGTGATTTCAAGTCATTTTTCACATAAAACCATTCCGTCATCCAGTCAGCCGGGCCACCTCTTTCGAAAGGTTGGCACAGGGCAGCTTGACCCAGACCGAGCGCCGAAGCTGTAGCAGCCAAAATTGTTGTGATACTGCTCTTTACCCCAGGGTTTTGTCTCATACAATAGCTCATGTATGTTGCAGAAGCTTTTTGCATTAGGTTCCAAACCTTGGCTCCTCACGGCCCATACAAAGATGTTCATCCTTATGATTGCTTCGGGGGTAAGTTGGTGAAGGTAGATTTCAAATATCTTCAGTATTTCCACGACAAAACTGCTCAAGGGAAATCGCAGTCCAGCCTTTAAGAAGCTTTGGAATATCACGACTTCATTTTCCTCGGGAGTCAGACAAGTCTTCTCTCCTTCGTCAGCCCTCACAACAGACAAGTCCCGAAAATATCTGCCCCTCATATTGACAAGATGATTTTCTTTAATACTGGATTTACCAAAAACCGCATGGCTTGGTCGCCAAGGTCGATCTTCGGAATCTTCACCACCACTATCCACATCATAACTGTCACTGTCACCAGTATCTTCAGATAAACCCTCCAAAATCTCCCTAGTAATCTTCTCTGTATTAGTCTTTGATATTGATTCAAGAAAGCCCAGATGCATCTCCTCAGAAAGGCTTAGCTTTGAATCACCAACAGCCTTCTTATCTTCAGACATCTTCGCAAACGCTGAGAAAGTGCTCTCGAAACCGAAGCTTGAAAATTTAAAAAACCAAGCAAGTGTTGTTGCGCGTAGGCTAAAAGTTGGGTGAGTAAAAGCAGATGGCAAGGGAGCGTGCCAAATAAACTGGTGGTGAGCTCTTATTTATACACCTAGTGCGTTGAAAACTGGAGGGTCCCGCTTGTCAAAGACTGTTGCTATTCTAGCAAAAGGAAGGTGTTTTTTCGGACCTTCGGCTTAAAGCCTTCGTCCATATCGCAATATGAATTTATCATTCCAGCAAATTAATATTGCGAGGGGCTACTGTTGGGGGCCTTCGGCTTCCGAAGGTCCTCAAAAACATGATTTGACAATGTTTTCCAAGTGAAATATGTGAACAGGTGTCTTCGGAATCGGGCCACGAGTATACAAGAATATGGTCAAGACGAAGCTTGAGTAGGACGAAAGGCGATCGTGACGAAGGATAAGATGATCACGAAGCTATGCGCAGAAAAAGCTTCGGTATAACAGCAGAAAAGGGGAACCGACTTATATGATGAAAAGCCAAGTTAGACCTCGAAGAATCACTATAGAGTTATTGATAAATGTAAAGGGCATTAATGTAATTTTCCACGGGCTGCGTCCTGTGCTATAAATAGATGAACAGTATTCCCGTACTGTTCACGCTGATCTGGCATTTGCTTTTCGCATCGCCTGTACCTTTACTTTTCGTCAATCGAAGGTACATTTATAACTTGTTATTATGATTCTGATAATACAAAATAAAAATAAGTTGATGATAATATTTGTATTATTATTCGTATTTCATATATGTATTCTTCTTCATCATCCGTCGAACTTACGAAGGTCTCTTCCTTCATAACCTTCGTCCGGAATTCATTATATCCGAAGGGACATAATGTCTTGAAGGACGAAGGACTTTAACGTTTAACACTTTTTATGTTGCCTTGTTCTTAACTCTTAGCATTTGAGAACAAGTCCCCAACAGCGGCGATGGGAGATTTTGGCTGATAGGGTGGCCCCACGCGCTAGCCGGGCATGCGCGCACTAGTGACTGTGAGATGAGCCAGCTAGGCGGCAGCGCGCACGGTGGAAGAAATACTGGGCCGCGCGGTGAGAAAACCCTAGTGGGCCGGAATGGGGTACTGAGACCCAGTTAAGTCTTTTTCCCTTTTCTTTTTGTATTTTCTTTTCTCTTTCTTTATTCCCAGATTCCAATTTAAATTTAGATTTAAATTCAAATCTTGTGCCAAATTATCCTCGCATTATATTGTGAAATTAGAAGTACCAATTTTTAGAAATATAATTACATACATATTATTTATTTATTTTCATATCATTTCTCTTTTTCTCCTTTTTCCTCAAATCTTCTTCTCACTATATTTTATTTTCATTCATATTATTATTGTTTTAAATGCACAAACAAATATCCAATATGATGCAATGGTTTATTTTAGGTGTTATTAATTATTTGTTCCATTTATATATGGTTATTACTAGGTTACAATGAGTATGGGGCAAAAACACATAATGAGATCTACTCTCTTCAAATTGTTTACAAATTGGGTATTACAAATCCTACCCCCCTTAACAGAAATCTCGCCCTCGAGATTTAGGAAGGACTAGGGAAAAGATAGGGAAAATCTATGTGAAGCTCTTCTCTCTCCCAAGTAGCTTCATCTTCTCCGTGGTGACTCCATTGTACTTTGCACATCTTAATCACCTTATTTCTTGTAACTCGAGTCAAAGTGTCCAGAATCTTGATAGGGTACTCAGCATAAGTCAGGTCATCTTGAACACTAAGATCTTCCATTGGTAGTTGCTCCTCAGGTACCCTGAGGCACTTCTTTAGCTGAGACACATGAAATACATCATGTACATCTAACAGGTGATCGGGTAGTTCTAGCTGATATGCAACTTCTCCCACTCGCTTTAAGATCAAGAAAGGTCCAATGAAGCGAGGGGACAACTTTCCTTTAACCTTAAATCTCTTCATACCCCGGATCGGTGACACCTTCAGATACACGTGATCACCCTCCTTAAACTCCAGTAGTCTTCTCCTATTATCAGCATAGCTCTTTTGCCTGGATTGTGCTATTCTCAAATTTTTCCTTATCATTCGAACTTGTTCTTCTGCCTCTTGAATAAGCTTAGGCCCAAAGAACTGTCTTTCTCCAGTCTGATCCCAATATAGAGGGGTCCTGCACTTTCTGCCATATAGAGCCTCAAATGGTGACATCTTCAAACTGGCCTGGTAGCTATTATTATAAGAAAACTCAGCATAGGGTAAGCTCTTCTCCCAACTGCCACCATGCTTGAGAGCACAAGCTCTTAACATATCTTCCAGCACTTGATTAGTCCTCTCTGTCTGTCCATCAGTCTGGGGATGGTAGGCTGAGCTAAAATTCAACTTGGTATCCAAGCTCTCATGCAACTTCTTCCAAAATCGAGAAGTAAATTGCGATCCTCGATCAGACACGATCTTCTTAGGTACTCCATGTAGACAAACTATCCGAGTCATATACAATTCTGCTAGCTTGGCCCCCGTGTAATTAGTCCTCACAGGTATGAAATGAGCCACTTTTGTCAATCTGTCCACAATCAACCATATAGCATTATATCCTTTCTGGGTGCGAGGCAATCCAGTAATAAAATCCATACCAATCTCTTCCCACTTCCACTCAGGTATCTTAAGTGGGTGCAGTAGTCCAGCTGGTCTCTGGTGTTCAGCCTTAACTCTTTGACATACATCACACATGGCCACATCTGCAGCTACATCTCTCTTCAATCCATACCACCATTTTTTTTGCTTCAAATCCTAATACATCTTGGTACTACCAGGATGAATAGAATAATCCGAGTCATGGGCCTCCTTTAAAATAATCTCACGAAGGCTTTCAATATCAGGAACACATATCCTGTCCTTGAAACATACGGTGCCTTGCTCATCTTCCGTGAATTCTGGACCTCGACCTTCAGTAATCAGATCCTTAATCTCTTGTATTTTAGCATCACCAATTTGTCCTTTGCGGATCTCTTGCTCCAAAGTAGGTTCCACATCAATAGTAACTCCTTCAGTGTGAGCAACTATCCCCAGGTTAAGTCTTCCGAAATCCTCAACAATCTCATCAGGTAGCTGGGCAACAACAGCTAAATGAACCTGCTCCTTTCAACTCAAGGCATCTGCAACCAAATTTGCCTTACCTGGGTGATAGTGAATCTCCAAATCATAATTCTTAATAAGCTCCAACCAACGGCGTTGCCTAAGGTTGAGATCCTTCTGAGTGAATATATACTTCAAACTCTTATGATCCGTGTATACTTGACACTTGGTTCCCATAATATAATGTCTCCAAATCTTAAGCGCATGCACAACGACTGCCAGTTCCAAGTCATGAGTCGGGTAGTTCAACTCGTGTTTCCACAACTGACGAGACGCATAGGCGATCACATGTCCTTCTTGCATGAGCACACATCCCAATCCTTGTCCACATGCATCACAATAAATGTCAAATCCCTTCTGTAGATCTGGCATAATCAATACTGGTGGCGACATCAACCTCTTCTTTAATTGATCAAAGATGTCTTGGCATTTTTCATCCCACTTAAATTCTCTTCCTTTCTCAAGAAGCGATGTCATAGGCTTGGCAATCTTAGAGAATCCCGCAATAAATCTCCGATAATATCCTGCAAGTCCCAAGAAACTCCGAATCTCAGTGACGGTAGTGGGCACACTCCATTCCATTATCTCCTTCACTTTAGCAGGATCCACTGCTATTCCTCCATTAGAAATAATATGACCAAGGAATGGCACCTTGTCAATCCAAAACTTGCACTTACTGAACTTGGCGTAGAGCTGATTATCTCGTAGCTTATGTAGCAGCAACCTTAGATGTTCTTCATTATTACTATCACTCTTGGAATAAATAATAATATTGTCGATGAAGACCACGACGAATCTGTCCAGCCAATGAACACCTTATCCTTTAGATCCATAAAATAGGTTGGTGCATTAGTTAATCCAAACGACATAATGGTGAACTCATATAAACCATATCGGGTCGAGAAATCCGTCTTAGGGATTCCGATGACCTAATCTTCATTTGATGGTAACCCGATCGGAGATCAATCTTCGAGAATACCTTTGCACCTCTCATCTGATCAAATAAATCTTCAATGCGGGGTAACGGATACTTGTTCTTCACAGTGACATCAATAAGGGTCCTATAATCCACGCACATCCCTTGTGACCCATCTTTCTTCTGTATAAATAGAACTGGCGCTCCACAAGGTGAAGAACTTGGACGAATGTACCAAACATCCTATAATTCCGTTAACTGCTTCTTAAGTTCCTTTAGCTCTTCTACGGACATCATGTATGGCCGTTTAGAAATAGGGGCAGTCCTAGGTAAGAGATTAATGACAAACTCAACTTCCTTATCTGGTGGCATCCCTGGTAACTCCTCTGGAAAGACATCCGGAAAATCCCTAACTGCATGGATGTTACCACCCACAAACTTCTCATCTACTAAGAATGCCACTAGTCTGATGGTGGTAGTTACTGCAACTTCACTTCAAATCTTTGTCCTTTGGAACTGGTGAGTTCTACAGTTCCCTTAGCATAGTGTATATACTGCCTTTGCCTTTCTTAACCATGACATACCAAGGATCAAGTCTATACTGCTCTCTTCTAACAGTATAGGGGTAGCCCATCTGGGTTAGAAACACAGGGTAAGAAAGGAAGAGTTGTAGATAAGGCGAGTAATTACGAGGAATGTTATTGTGGGGGATTTATTAACTAAGTAGATTAGTGTGTTATCCACTAAAGCTAATACATTACCTTATGGTGGTACATGCTAAGATGCCCAAGCCCAACTATAATGTTTCAATCAACCAAAGAAGCAAATCAAGCATTTATCATCAGAACAATCAACCAACATTTTTTTAAAATAGAGAAAATAGTTTTTAATAATTTTTTTGTCTTAGGTCTCCTATCTCTTAAAAAGTTCATAAATGTAGGATTCCAAGGTATGAAATCCATCTCGTCTTAAAGCAGAAAAGATAAGAGTAATCAGAGTATGACAGTAAAAAGGTGAGATAGGATCAAGATAAGATAAGTATTGAAAGAATCAGAGTAAGGTAAGTAGGTAAGGGTTTGCCCATTTCTATCTAGGTTTCGTCCTACAGTCAACATTTCCTCTGATACCACTTCTGTCACACCCGGGCTTTAAGGGACAAAGTCGGGTGCATCTCACACATGCGCCAAAGAAGACAACATATATAATAACAGAGTGTATAGAGATAAATGTCACAATAAAACCAGAGTATTTATTACATAGCGGAAGTCTTACAAAATAAAAGATGAATATAGCAGGAACTAAAATTATCCTTGGCGCCAGAAAGCTGACTGGGAGACGCCACCTAGATCAAATCGAAAGCCTCAGTGTTAGGCGGCTCCTCTTCGACCACCTGCTCTTCTCCTGTGGGGGGTGTGAGACAGCAAGAGTGAGCTCACACAAGTTCATCGCTCAACAAGTTGTGGAGAATAATGTGGCATGAACTCACCAAAGGTGGGAATTCATGAAGTGCAAGGCTGATCAATGAAATAAAGGTTGAAGCTGAGCATTGCTTTTATAAGTTGGTTAAAATTTTATTAGCAGTTACTAAGTGTAAGTAAATACCAAACCTTAGTGATAATGAGTAAAAGTAATAATAAAATAATCCCAGATGCAATGAAATGACAAATTGAGTTTAAGTTCTATAAATTAATCATGTGAGTGTCCGAGCCGCTCATGACCGTGAGCACGGCTAGTATACCAGTTTTACACTCTGCAGAGGTTGCGCATCTTTACCCACAAGCCGTGTTACCCATTTGCCACGGAATTGATCAGACCCCATACACCTCTACCAAGGAAGCGAGGCAGGGTACCACTACTGTAACACCCCTGGTGTTACTATAACTAAAACTGGAGCATGGCATCATAAGCATGAGCATTGCATATGTTTGACACACCTAGAGTGCATTCACTAGGCAAAAATTTCAAACAAGTTGTATTGTTTTATTGTTTTGCAAATAGGACCCTGGTTTAAGGACTCAACCCTAAATAGTGGTTAAAGGGGTAAAACTTAACCAAAGTTGAGAAAACCTAAAGGCTTTAGGGTAAAAGTCATAAAGTGACCCCAACAATAAGGTTGAATCACATTTATACCCCTGGGGTATTAAAAACCCTAATCAAAACCCTGGAAAACCCTAAAACCAAACCCTTAGGGGCCTAAGTGCAAAATTAGTCCACTTTTGGGCTAAAGTGCAAAAACCAAGTCAAACAAGTGTTTCAAGTCTATTGGATCACAAAAATGTGGACTTGAAAGTAAAACCCTAAGTTTTGGACCTAAATGCAAAATGGACCTCACATGAGTTATCTCTAAGTCTGAAAAATCAGTGCATGGGCTCAACTTTGGGGCTTTGTAACTTGCATAGTATAGGGTTGTTGCCCTAGGTCACCACATCAAAGTTGAAGCCTAATCATAGGAGAACAACTTTGCTAAAGGGTGCAAGCATGGTTGTCATGAAGAATTTGGAGAAAAACCCCATCAAAGTTTGGCTGTCAGGCTGTTTGATCTGAAATTCAGTTCAGCAGGTGGCTGACATCAACTTCAAGCTAGATTTTGAGCATGATCCAGTGCTCAAATGTGATCAAGTCCTATAGTGGAGTTGTAGCTGGTATGTAGCACTACAACTTTGGTGCAGAGACTTGGACCTGTCGTCACATGAAATCTAGAGAAAAATGGCTCTAAAATAGCTCGGTCAGGTGCACTGATGAAGCGAAGGCCATGGTACAGTAACCGCTTAAAACTGAAGAAGATCTTTCCGTGCCCGTCGCCGGTAGCCGTCGCCGTCGATCGTCGGCGCTGTGATTCGTGCTCGGCGGTCACCAGATAAGCTTGCCGCGGTAAAGGCCTCGTCACCGGTGAGCTAGCCACCACTCCGACGACTACACCCCCCCTGGCTCACCGCCCGCAGTAAAGCGCTCGCCGTCGACCGCCGCCTCCTAGCCTTGCGCCGCGTGGCTTAACGCTTCTACCGTGTCGCCGTAACCTTCTTTGACCCCTCCGTGGCTCACCGGAGTTATCGCCACGTCGTTGGCCACGAATCCGTGAAGCCAGTGCATCTTCCCCGTCTCCGGCCGCCAGCGCAATTTGCTCCAATTGATCGCCACCGCTCTCGGAGCCTATAAATTGAGCCCCCCCTCGGCTTTGCCATATTCTTACGCATCCAGCCACCGCTAATCGACCGCAATCGTCCACTCACGCGCTTGAATTTCTCGTTGCCCCCAAACCGGTTTTCCGCCGCCGTGAATCGAGCTCGCCGTGGTCAGCCCTCCACAGGTCAGCACCGGTCCTCTGTTGCTTCGTTTGTGCACGCTCATGTCTCCGTGATGCTTGCCGAGCCTTTTAATCGAACTAGACCGGCGCACATCGCCGGGAACACGATCACTTCGCCGCTTTGCTCACGGTCACCGTGGCCGGAGCTCCATGATCCGCCAACAGTGCAATTAAGTTAGGGAAAGTAGTGAGGCCGACCCCAATTGCATGTATGCCGCTCGGAGAGCCCAGTCGCTGCCCCAATCGGCCGGTCTGCTACTCGCCGGAGCGCGGCCGTGCGTGATCGACGTCGAGGACTGTGTGTTGTGAATTGACAAGAACCCGAGGGTCTTTTTGTGAGCCGTTAGTGACTTAGAAAAACAGTAAACAAACCTATCTCCAGTTAAGCAAAACGTCGAGGACCTCTGCGCAAAGTCGCCTCGCGGGCGCGGCGCGCGCGCGAAACCACTTGGGCCTGGGCCGCTGGATTTGAAATCAGCCCAGTACTGTTTATCGTTTTCCTTTTTTCTTTTTCAGTGAAGCTTTGGAAAATTGTAGAAAACTGTAGAAAAATCATAAAATTGTGAGACCAATTTTCCTAGGCTTGTTATTTTCCATAGTGTTTAATAAAAATAGTTTTATGATTTTTAGTTTGAATAGGGAATTTTAGGATATTTAAAACAGCCTAAACCAATGGTTCTGGATTTTTAGGAAAGAAATAATAAGTCCAAAATTTCCCAAACTTTTTTATGTGAGCTTTTCACATTATTTAGAAGCCATGGGTAGAGTTTGGTTTGATTTGGACCTTGTTTGATCACTAAACCCAAAACCACCCCCCTGCTCCATGAACTCCTTTACCGACTCCGGAAACCCTAGGTTCTCGGAGTACCGTGAAGGAAAGTTGTACTCAAGACATAAATAACAAGTTTATGCTATTTTTGCATCCTCATGAGCATTCCATGACATCCATCCTTATGTATGTATATGGTTATATTAGAGCAAGAAGAAGAAGAAGAAGTTTTTGAAGAAGGGATACCACCCACCTCTGATCCCCAGGCAGACAGCTGCTTCTATTTTGATATCTGTGGATCCGAGCCAGACACATCTGATAACAAAGGCAAGCCCCGGTGCATTTGCCACCTCCCTTGATGTTTTTAAATCTTTCTCACTTGCTTGATGCATTAGGTGATAGGAGTTGATTGATTAAACAATTCCTGCATTACTTTCCTTGATTTTGATCACCCTCCTTGAAATCCTGTTTTTACAAAAGGTTTTACTTTGCTTAGTATTGCTTTAGAAAAACAAAAGGATTTGTTTTACAAAAGATGTTTGGCAAAGTGGGAGGGATGTTTTCAAAAATAAAACTTAATGGTGGATCCATCACGGCCGTGATGGATTCAACATCGGAAAGGATGTACCTCTGCCAGGTACCAAACTTTGGGTTTGAAATGAGTAAGCTGAGACCGGGCGGGTGACTTGCACGAGAAGAGAGTCTCAGTGTAGTGTCTCCGTCTGAGTCGATTAAGGACCTTGTCGATGTAGGCTTGATGATCGAGGACCCTTTAACTGGTCACATGCCTCGTCATGGGTAAGCCTTGCCTCGGGTAGACTAAGGCCGGAATAAGATAACACGAAATGGGAGTGGAGCGGTGGCGAGAGTAGCGTGTACCCTCCGTGGCAAGAGGCTGGACGGTGGTGTATCTGTGCTCTCGGTTTGCGTGAACCTGATCCGGTCTTAAGAACCCCGGTGGCGGGTTGACATATGCAAGGGTTAAGTGCTACATATGTCGTGTGATTGGAGATCCTCAGCTGAGTATAATCGATTCGGATCGCCGTACCTTCGCGGTCATGAAGACTTGGTCACTGACCTACACGTAGCATTCCACTAAAGATGATGGGTTTTTGGTTAAGAAATTGGCTAGTGCAGGACCAGTGATTGAACTAGGGTAGAAAGAACTCTAGTGCAGGTAATTTTACCTAACTTGACAAATAAAATTGGATTTTTAAGGATCCACTTTAGTAAGCATTTCTGCAAAACAGAGTCTTTGACTATTGGAAAGCCTTACCTTGACTCCCATATATCCAGCATACCCTTGAGAGTCTTTTCCTTAGTCGGGTAAGACTTGCTGAGTAATTCCATACTCAGGGTTTATCCCTTTGTTGTTTTTAGGTGGGGAAGTAGTAGATTTTTGCTGCTTCTGTGCTAAGGTGGTTCCCAACGAAGAGAAACAGGAATGAAGTGCGGGAGGACTCAGTCCTCCACTTAAGATCTTTTGTTTTTAGTTCTTCGGGAGAGGTTTGTGTCTCCCTGGTTTGTATAATTATTACTTTTATGCACTCACTTTTAGAACTGGTCTGTAATAACTTAACTTGAGCTTACTTTGGAAATAAATGTAAGATTATGTAATCGCTTCCGCATTTCTTTATCTCCGATGATCTGTAATGTCTGCAAGACTGGGTGAAACGTTCCTGGTAAGGTAAGGAAGATACCGAGCTTGTCAAGTAACTTAGGAACATCTACAGGGTGTCTGATGTCTGTTAGACAAGGACAACTGTAGGTGGGCCTGATTACTTGGGAGGTTCCGTCACAGCTGGTATCGGAGCGTAGCCCTTCTTTGCAGATATTCCGGGACATCTTCAAAAAGATTTTCAAAAGTCTTATCTAAGGATTCTTTTCTCTTCTTACCTAAGTATTCTGAAGAGTTTATCTTAAAGACCAGATAGGAAGAGTGCAATGTATAGAAGGTTGATTCTGTACTTACTCATGCATCATGCTAAGAATTATACTAATAAATTTCCCCTTTAGAAAATGCCGCCGCGCACAAGAAAGACCGCGCGTAAGTCGACTGGACCTCTTGGAGTGCCTCGACATCAGCTTGCTCCGCGAGATGTAGATAGTAGTAGCGGGAGCAATGATCCCATAGGGGATCTGGAAGCAGTAGTAAGCAGGCTCCAATTGGAACTCCGCCGCAGGACAGCTATATGGATTGGAGATGGTGACCGTATAAATGAGTTACGAGCAGACGTTCGCCATCTACAAGACCAGCTGGCCGATCGGGATTTGGCACTCGATTGGGCTGTTCAATCTCGTTCATTGGCATGGGCCAAGGAGGCAAGGGCTCAGGCCCGAGTTAGAGAACTCAGCTCAGCTGTGGACGACCTGCAGGTGTACTGCAATACACTCCATGAAGAAGTCCATGTGCTCTACTCGCAACTACACCCTAATGAGCCTACACCCCCTTCTGAGGCGGAAGCCGGACCTTCTCACGTCGCGGGACGCGCGTTGGGTGGGGAATTAGACCTGTATGAACCTCCTCCTTCTTTGAGGTTGGTTGACGTCTGGACTCCCACACCTGATGAGGAAGCCGCCAAAAGCGATGGGAAGCAAGACTAGTGGTGTAGTAAGAGTAGAGTAGTGTATTGTAGGGTGTACTGTTATATTAAAGTAGTGTATTGTAGGATGTACGGTTGTATAATAGGTTAGACTTTTGTAAAATGGGTAATGTATCCTGTTGTGTAATGTCGAGTCTGTACCATTACTTTTTACAGTAATGTAAAACGGAAGGTTTTCTTTGGCACATTATGTTTATTCAAATGTTTTTGCCTCAGATGCCGACCCGTACTCGAGGACAGGATGCAGCTGGAACATCCGGGGGTGGGGATGCTACCCCGAATCCACCTCCTCGTTCCACCCACGCTTGCCGAGGCAATCGCTGCCTTGGTAAATGCTACAGCCGACAATACCCGCTTCCTGAGGGAGATGGCGGGTCAGCAACAGCTTCAGCAACAAGCAGGCAGAGGATTTCAACAGGGTCCCCGTGAGACCACTTATCTGGATTTCTCTGAGACTCGTCCGCCTCTCTTCGTCAAAGCAGAAGATCCGCTCGAAGCTGATGAATGGATAAGAGTTATTGAACAGAAATTTGGCCTTCTTCGCTGCTCAGAAACCCAGAAGCCGTTGTTTGCGGCTCAGCAACTTCGAGGCCCTGCCAGCACTTGGTGGGGGAATTTTGTGGCCATCCAACCGGATAATCATCAAATTACATGGAACGAGTTCAAAGCAGCATTCCGCGAGCATTATATTCCTGAGGGAGTGCTGCACATGAAGCAAGAAGAGTTCATGAAATTGAAACAAGGGGGAGATACTGTGAACCAGTATCTCAACAAGTTCAATCACTTGTCCCAATACGCAATTGATCAGGTGAACACAGATTTGAAAAAGAAGAATTGTTTCATGAGAGGTCTGAACGACCGGATGCAGCGGAAAATGGCTGCATGTATTGATCTTACTTATGGAAAGGCTGTCAGCACAGCCTTATCTGTGGAGGCCAAATATGCAAGTTCTGGGAAAAGTAAGGGATTCAGTGGTGATCGGCCTAGTCAGGGCCCGGTAAAGAGGCAACGGTTTATTCTCCGGCCCTCTAACCAGAACCGTCCAAGTGCACCATCTTTCCCTTTCAAGCAGCCTATAATTATTCGTCCCAACAAAGCTCCCACTGTCCAAAGTCAGCCGGGTGCCCCAGGCACTCGATTCCCTGCACTGCCAAGTTCTTCAACTGGATGTTTTAACTGTGGCAAATCTGGGCATTTTATTAAAGATTGCCCCTATCCTCGGCAAAATCAAGCTAATAATCAGCAAGGATCGGGAAGTTCAGCTCCAGGCAAGGGAAGTACTTCGGGCAAGAATACCAAGAAAACGGGGCGAGTATATTATACACAAGTGGCTACCACACCGGAGGGAGAGCCGGTGATGATGGGTACGTTCCCTGTGGCCAGCCACCCTGCAATAATTCTTTTTGATTCTGGTGCTTCGCATACCTTCATTAGCAAGACATTTGTGGAGCAACATCACATTACATGTCATGAATCAAAAGAGGGTTTTAAAATTCATTCACCTGGGGGATACATTTTTACTAAAGAAGTGGCCTATGGAGTGCCAGTAACTATGGCCGAACGGAACTTTCCTGCTAACATGATTGTTCTAAGAGGCCAGGATATAGATGTAATTTTGGGGATGAATTGGTTAACCCAACACAAGGCAGTACTCAACACTGAACTCAGAACCGTCAGGTTGAGTTATAATCAAGAAGAAATTCTCTTATCTCTCCCCAAGACCAATCCAGCCAAAGCTTCTGGTAGAATCTTTGAAGCCATTGTACCGGAGATCAAGAACATTCCGGTAGTTTGTGAGTTTCCAGATGTGTTTCCGGAAGATTTGCCTGGACTGCCCCCTGAAAGAGATGTGGAATTTGTGATTGAGCTAAAGCCCGGTACGGCTCCCATTTCCCGAAGGTCGTACCGTATGCCCCCTAATGAATTGGCGGAATTGAAGATTCAACTACAAGATTTACTGAATAAGGGATTTATCCGGCCAAGCTCGTCCCCGTGGGGTTGTCCCGCCATCTTTGTGAAGAAGAAGGATCAAACCTTGCGCATGTGCGTGGACTATCGGCCCCTAAATGAGGTCACCATCAAGAATAAGTACCCTCTTCCAAGGATTGATATCTTATTTGATCAACTGACTGGGGCGAGGGTGTTTTCCAAAATTGATCTCAGGTCGGGCTATCATCAAATCCGTATTCGGCCCGAGGATATACCGAAGACCGCATTCACTACGCGGTATGGATTGTTCGAATATCTAGTAATGTCCTTCGGGCTCACTAATGCTCCTGCCCACTTCACCTATTTAATGAACTCGGTGTTCATGCCCGAGTTAGACAAGTTCGTGGTGGTCTTCATCGATGATATTTTGATATATTCTAAAAATGAAGAGGAGCATGCTCAGCACTTACGGATTGTATTGACGCGCCTGAGGGAACATCAGCTTTATGCCAAGTTCAGTAAGTGCGCGTTCTGGCTGGAAGAAATTCAATTTCTGGGGCACGTGTTATCAGCCAAAGGAATTGCGGTAGACCCTAGCAAGGTCAAGGATATTCTGGAATGGAAACCTCCAACAACTGTTCACCAAGTCCGGAGTTTTCTTGGACTCGCAGGATATTATCGCAGATTCATACCTGATTTTTCTAAGCTTGTGAAGCCAATCACAAGTTTATTGAAGAATGATACCAAGTTCAATTGGTCTTCTAAATGTAATGAAGCCTTTGAGCAACTGAAGACATTATTGACCACTGCTCCGGTCTTGGCTCAACCGGACATCACTAAACCTTTTGATGTATATTGTGATGCGTCAGGCAGTGGACTCGGCTGTGTGCTAATGCAAGAAGGCCGAGTGATTGCATATGCTTCAAGGCAGTTACGCCGTCACGAAGAGCATTATCCAACACATGATTTAGAGCTAGCTGCTGTGGTTCATGCCCTGAAAATTTGGCGTCACTATCTACTGGGAAATACCTGCCACATATATACAGATCATAAGAGTTTGAAGTATATATTTACCCAGTCAGAGTTAAACATGAGGCAAAGACGATGGCTTGAGCTCATTAAAGATTATGAACTGGAAATCCATTATCACCCAGGCAAGGCCAATGTGGTGGCAGATGCATTGAGTCGCAAGACTTCCTGCCACTGTCTTATGGTAAAGACCTCCGAAAACACTTTGTGTCAGGACATGGAGAAGTTAAACCTGGGGATAATCCAGCATGGGACTCTAAATCAGCTACAGCTTGAGTCAACCATTTTGCAAAGGATAATTGATGTTCAGCAGGATAATCTGGGCATGAAGCACATACGAGAGAAGATCAGGGCTGGAACAGCCCAATGTTTCAAGGAAGATGATCAAGGTGTGTTATGGTTTAATAACCGCATAGTAGTGCCGAAGAATGAAGAACTCCGCCAGCAAATCTTAGATGAGGCGCATCTTAGTCGCTATTCTATTCATCCAGGAAGCACTAAGATGTATCATGATCTGAAGCAACATTACTGGTGGACAAAGATGAAGATTGAAATTGCACGCTATGTGGCTAGGTGTGACACTTGCAGACGTGTCAAAGCCATACACATGAAAACTGCTGGTCCATTGCAATCTTTGCCAATCCCAACATGGAAATGGGAAGACATCAGCATGGACTTCATTGTGGGATTGCCTAGGACCGCAAAAGGGTACGACTCTATCTGGGTGATTGTTGATCGACTTACAAAGGTTGCTCATTTTCTGCCGGTCAAGACATATTACCCGGTACTTACCTATGCCGAGTTATACATTGCTCGTATTCTCAGTTTGCATGGTGTTCCAAAGACTATAGTGTCGGATCGTGGACCTCAGTTCGTATCCAAATTTTGGGAAGAACTTCATAAATCCCTGGGAACTAAGTTACTCCACAGTTCGGCCTATCACCCTCAAACCAGTGGACAAACTGAGAGAGTGAACCAAATACTTGAAGATATGTTACGGGCATGTGTCCTGGATTTCTCAACAAAGTGGGATGAATGTTTACCTTTGGCGGAGTTTTCATATAATAACAGTTACCAGGAAAGCATCAAGATGGCACCTTTTGAAGCTTTGTATGGGCGACGGTGTCGAACTCCGCTAAATTGGTCGGAACCTGGTGAAAGGTATTTCTTTAGGCCTGATATGGTAAAAGAAACCGAAGAAAAGGTTCAGAAAATAGTTCATAATATGAAGAAGGCACAGGCTCGTCAGAAAAGTTATGCAGACAAACGGCGAATGCCCTTATACTTCTTAGAAGGAGACTACGTCTACTTAAAGGTTTCACCAATGAAAGGCGTATCGCGTTTTGGGATTAAAGGAAAACTTGCACCCAGGTACATTGGTCCATTCCTGGTACTTGAACAATGTGGACCAGTGGCATACCGACTTCAGCTCCCCGAAACATTGTCTGCCGTGCATAATGTGTTCCACGTGTCACAATTGAAGAAGTGTCTTCGGGTTCCTGATCGAACCATTGAAGTGACTGATGTTGTCCTGGAACCAGATTTGACATACTCGGAACATCCCATTCGAGTTCTGGATCAAAAGGACAGGGTTACCCGGAGAAAAACTCTCAAGTTTTATAAGATACAGTGGAACCAGCATTCAGAAGATGAGGCTACATGGGAAACTCAAGATTTCTTAGATAAGAATTTCCCAGGCTTTCTAGCCTCTTGTAAATTGTAAAGTTTGTATAGCTGTGTAATAAAGGAATGAACCCCCACACCACCCCTGCCTTGTACCAGAAATCAGGAAATAAAAACATGACACATTTCCTTTTCCATTACTCACCCTAGGACTTTAAATCTCGGGACGAGATTCTTTTATGGGGGGAAGGATGTAACACCCCTGGTGTTACTATAACTAAAACTGGAGCATGGCATCATAAGCATGAGCATTGCATATGTTTGACACACCTAGAGTGCATTCACTAGGCAAAAATTTCAAACAAGTTGTATTGTTTTATTGTTTTGCAAATAGGACCCTGGTTTAAGGACTCAACCCTAAATAGTGGTTAAAGGGGTAAAACTTAACCAAAGTTGAGAAAACCTAAAGGCTTTAGGGTAAAAGTCATAAAGTGACCCCAACAATAAGGTTGAATCACATTTATACCCCTGGGGTATTAAAAACCCTAATCAAAACCCTGGAAAACCCTAAAACCAAACCCTAGGGGCCTAAGTGCAAAATTAGTCCACTTTTGGGCTAAAGTGCAAAAACCAAGTCAAACAAGTGTTTCAAGTCTATTGGATCACAAAAATGTGGACTTGAAAGTAAAACCCTAAGTTTTGGACCTAAATGCAAAATGGACCTCACATGAGTTATCTCTAAGTCTGAAAAATCAGTGCATGGGCTCAACTTTGGGGCTTTGTAACTTGCAGAGTATAGGGTTGTTGCCCTAGGTCACCACATCAAAGTTGAAGCCTAATCATAGGAGAACAACTTTGCTAAAGGGTGCAAGCATGGTTGTCATGAAGAATTTGGAGAAAAACCCCATCAAAGTTTGGCTGTCAGGCTGTTTGATCTGAAATTCAGTTCAGCAGGTGGCTGACATCAACTTCAAGCTAGATTTTGAGCATGATCCAGTGCTCAAATGTGATCAAGTCCTATAGTGGAGTTGTAGCTGGTATGTAGCACTACAACTTTGGTGCAGAGACTTGGACTTGTCGTCACATGAAATCTGGAGAAAAATGGCTCTAAAATAGCTCGGTCAGGTGCACTGATGAAGCGAAGGCCATGGTACAGTAACCGCTTAAAACTGAAGAAGATCTTTCCGTGCCCGTCGCCGGTAGCCGTCGCCGTCGATCGTCGGCGCTGTGATTCGTGCTCGGCGGTCACCAGATAAGCTTGCCGCGGTAAAGGCCTCGTCACCGGTGAGCTGGCCACCACTCCGACGACTACACCCCCCTGGCTCACCGCCCGCAGTAAAGCGCTCGCCGTCGACCGCCGCCTCCTAGCCTTGCGCCGCGTGGCTTAACGCTTCTACCGTGTCGCCGTAACCTTCTTTGACCCCTCCGTGGCTCACCGGAGTTATCGCCACGTCGTTGGCCACGAATCCGTGAAGCCAGTGCATCTTCCCCGTCTCCGGCCGCCAGCGCAATTTGCTCCAATTGATCGCCACCGCTCTCGGAGCCTATAAATTGAGCCCCCCCTCGGCTTCGCCATATTCTTACGCATCCAGCCACCGCTAATCGACCGCAATCGTCCACTCACGCGCTTGAATTTCTCGTTGCCCCCAAACTGGTTTTCCGCCGCCGTGAATCGAGCTCGTCGTGGTCAGCCCTCCACAGGTCAGCACCGGTCCTCTGTTGCTTCGTTTGTGCACGCTCATGTCTCCGTGATGCTTGCCGAGCCTTTTAATCGAACTAGACCGGCGCACATCGCCGGGAACACGATCACTTCGCCGCTTTGCTCACGGTCACCGTGGCCGGAGCTCCATGATCCGCCAACAGTGCAATTAAGTTAGGGAAAGTAGTGAGGCCGACCCCAATTGCATGTATGCCGCTCGGAGAGCCCAGTCGCTGCCCCAATCGGCCGGTCTGCTACTCGCCGGAGCGCGGCCGTGCGTGATCGACGTCGAGGACTGTGTGTTGTGAATTGACAAGAACCCGAGGGTCTTTTTGTGAGCCGTCAGTGACTTAGAAAAACAGTAAACAAACCTATCTCCAGTTAAGCAAAACGTCGAGGACCTCTGCGCAAAGTCGCCTCGCAGGACGCGGCGCGCGCGCGAAACCACTTGGGCCTGGGCCGCTGGATTTGAAATCAGCCCAGTACTGTTTATCGTTTTCCTTTTTTCTTTTTCAGTGAAGCTTTGGAAAATTGTAGAAAACTGTAGAAAAATCATAAAATTGTGAGACCAATTTTCCTAGGCTTGTTATTTTCCATAGTGTTTAATAAAAATAGTTTTATGATTTTTAGTTTGAATAGGGAATTTTAGGATATTTAAAACAGCCTAAACCAATGGTTCTGGATTTTTAGGAAAGAAATAATAAGTCCAAAATTTCCCAAACTTTTTTATGTGAGCTTTTCACATTATTTAGAAGCCATGGGTAGAGTTTGGTTTGATTTGGACCTTGTTTGATCACTAAACCCAAAACCACCCCCCCTGCTCCATGAACTCCTTTACCGACTCCGGAAACCCTAGGTTCTCGGAGTACCGTGAAGGAAAGTTGTACTCAAGACATAAATAACAAGTTTATGCTATTTTTGCATCCTCATGAGCATTCCATGACATCCATCCTTATGTATGTATATGGTTATATTAGAGCAAGAAGAAGAAGAAGAAGTTTTTGAAGAAGGGATACCACCCACCTCTGATCCCCAGGCAGACAGCTGCTTCTATTTTGATATCTGTGGATCCGAGCCAGACACATCTGATAACAAAGGCAAGCCCCTGTGCATTTGCCACCTCCCTTGATGTTTTTAAATCTTTCTCACTTGCTTGATGCATTAGGTGATAAGAGTTGATTGATTAAACAATTCCTGCATTACTTTCCTTGATTTTGATCACCCTCCTTGAAATCCTGTTTTTACAAAAGGTTTTACTTTGCTTAGTATTGCTTTAGAAAAACAAAAGGATTTGTTTTACAAAAGATGTTTGGCAAAGTGGGAGGGATGTTTTCAAAAATAAAACTTAATGGTGGATCCATCACGGCCGTGATGGATTCAACATCGGAAAGGATGTACCTCTGCCAGGTACCAAACTTTGGGTTTGAAATGAGTAAGCTGAGACCGGGCGGGTGACTTGCACGAGAAGAGAGTCTCAGTGTAGTGTCTCCGTCTGAGTCGATTAAGGACCTTGTCGATGTAGGCTTGATGATCGAGGACCCTTTAACTGGTCACATGCCTCGTCATGGGTAAGCCTTGCCTCGGGTAGACTAAGGCCGGAATAAGATAACACGAAATGGGAGTGGAGCGGTGGCGAGAGTAGCGTGTACCCTCCGTGGCAAGAGGCTGGACGGTGGTGTATCTATGCTCTCGGTTTGCGTGAACCTGATCCGGTCTTAAGAACCCCGGTGGCGGGTTGACATATGCAAGGGTTAAGTGCTACATATGTCGTGTGATTGGAGATCCTCAGCTGAGTATAATCGATTCGGATCGCCGTATCTTCGCGGTCATGAAGACTTGGTCACTGACCTACACGTAGCATTCCACTAAAGATGATGGGTTTTTGGTTAAGAAATTGGCTAGTGCAGGACCAGTGATTGAACTAGGGTAGAAAGAACTCTAGTGCAGGTAATTTTACCTAACTTGACAAATAAAATTGGATTTTTAAGGATCCACTTTAGTAAGCATTTCTGCAAAACAGAGTCTTTGACTATTGGAAAGCCTTACCTTGACTCCCATATATCCAGCATACCCTTGAGAGTCTTTTCCTTAGTCGGGTAAGACTTGCTGAGTAATTCCATACTCAGGGTTTATCCCTTTGTTGTTTTTAGGTGGGGAAGTAGTAGATTTTTGCTGCTTCTGTGCTAAGGTGGTTCCCAACGAAGAGAAACAGGAATGAAGTGCGGGAGGACTCAGTCCTCCACTTAAGATCTTTTGTTTTTAGTTCTTCGGGAGAGGTTTGTGTCTCCCTGGTTTGTATAATTATTACTTTTATGCACTCACTTTTAGAACTGGTCTGTAATAACTTAACTTGAGCTTACTTTGGAAATAAATGTAAGATTATGTAATCGCTTCCGCATTTCTTTATCTCCGATGATCTGTAATGTCTGCAAGACGGGTGAAACGTTCCTGGTAAGGTAAGGAAGATACCGAGCTTGTCAAGTAACTTAGGAACATCTACAGGGTGTCTGATGTCTGTTAGACAAGGACAACTGTAGGTGGGCCTGATTACTTGGGAGGTTCCGTCACAACTACGAGGCCTTTATAAAGTTCCACTAGCTTCAGACTACCCGCTACAGTTTATAAGAAGCTCCAGTGCAGGAATCCCTCGCCTGACCGCCATCGCAGCAAAATCAACCCAAGGACCTCCCTACACTGACCACTCCCCTATTAGCTTTCCTAGTTAATCAGCCAAGGGCGTCCCATTAAACCCTTGTGGTAGCACTGTTTTCCCGGGTGGTTCTCCATGTTCCCATTAACATAATGATCTTATCATGAACAGTAAAGAACAAACAGATAATAAAAAGTATAACAATGAGCGATGAATATCTCTATACCCAAATCCACATAAAGCAATAGCATGAACTACCCAAAACTTTAGTAGTAAAACCAGTGGTGAAACAAGGTGTAAAGATAGTCAAATCTAGGGTAACCTATTGGGTCACAGCAAAATTAACCTATGCAGATCATTATAATTAATAAGAACATGAATAGGTAAAAGAAGTGATCAAGGGCACAACTTGCCTTCCACGAGCTCCTACTCAGCAGTCTCTATCAGCTGAACCTCGAAATCCTATGTTGCTTGCTCGTCTACTCGTATCAATACAATACATACATAGTATAGCAAAAATTAACATCACACCAAACATATAAATGAAATATACAGTAATAATCTGGACATTAAAATAAGATCATAGAAACTGGGATCATTAAATTTGGAGTCATAGATTTCAAGTTATGATTTTTCCAAGGTTTTATGTATTTAAAACAAGATTAAGTACTAGATAAATTTTATTGTGTCTTTCATGCCAAAACAGATGCACTAATGGATGAACATTAATATTAGAAAAATTTAGGAACTGAAATGGACCAATTTAGAGTTCATATGAATTTTCTACAATTTAAACAAGTTTCTAGCAATTATTTATACATTAAAATCTATTTCTGATATTAATTTCTGATTTTCAATACTCTCTAGATTGGGCCTCAAATTCTAGAAAGTGCTGGGGTTTCTCGCTAAATTCCCACAGACTCAGTTCTCACGCACTGGAGGACAGCGGGTTCTATTATCTAAAAATATGAGGTCTCTTTTGAATAAGTACCGAGGCGAAGGGGTACAAATCGATATCAGTCGTCGGATTCAAGTTCAACCGTGCAGATTAGATCAGCCCACAGTGAACCGAGGCGCCACCAGGATCGTTGATCCTAAGATCGACGTCCCACATCTACACGCGATCAAGGCCATGGAATATGTGATCTACAGTTCATAACCGATCGCAGAACCCTGTACGCAGCCCTGACCACACGATCTCCATCCAACTGCATAGGTTACAACTCAACCCAACAGTACACACACCCGATCCTGGCCGCTAGCTTCTAAATCAATGGCTCACTCATCATCTTCCCCAGCCCGACACCAGGTCATGGCCGCCAGCGCCCCCCATCGGCGGACACGCCATGCCGCCAAATACCGGCCACCCGGCGCTATACACGCATCATCAGCCTCAACTATAGGTGCGGTGCCGCGGGAATTGGGACATGGGAGAAGAGGTTTTACCGCTGCTGGTGAGCCGCCCGACGACCGAACGCAGGGCACGACGAGGCGTAGAATCCCCGCGTTCTTCAATCTCTCCTCGCGGTCGCACGAGATCAGAAATCAGCTGGCCAACGGTGACCGCGCAGCGACCCCGGTCGATCCGCGGTGATCAGCCGCCGGACTCACCACGTTCGTCCACGACGCGTTCTGGCCGCACCGCACGACACACCCGATGTTCCTGTGGTGTAGTCAGGGTAATGGCCGATAGAGTTCTCTGCGTTTGGGCGCGGGGTAGGGGAAGGTTTCTTTGTTCTTATTGCTTCGGCTGGGGCGAGGGGGAGTCTACCCACAGTCGATTCCAACTACTCAGTGCCATCTGCGGAGGGTCCTTCGCGTCCGCAGACTTTGGAGGAGCTCAGAGGGAGTTGTTGCGATCTGGCGGCGATGGGAGATTTCAGCTGACAGGGTGGGCCCACGCGCTAGCCGGGCATGAGCGCACTAGCGATTGTGAGATGAGCCAGCCAGGCGGCAGCGCGCGC
Organism: Zea luxurians; assembly: GCA_029449295.1. Taxonomy (NCBI): domain Eukaryota; kingdom Viridiplantae; phylum Streptophyta; class Magnoliopsida; order Poales; family Poaceae; genus Zea; species Zea luxurians. The sequence continues at coordinate 28,697,648 of JAOPSE010000031.1, forward strand.
GATGGAAGAAATACTGGGCCGCATGGTGAGAAAACCCTGGTGGGCCGGAATGGGGTTCGGTGAGAAAACCCTGGTGGGCCGGAATGGGGTACTGAGGCTCAGTTAAGTCTTTTTCCCTTTTCTTTTTGTATTTTCTTTTCTCTTTCTTTATTCCCAGATTCCAATTTAAATTTAGATTTAAATTCAAATCTTGTGCCAAATTATCCTCGCATTATATTGTGAAATTAGAAGTACCAATTTTTAGAAATATAATTACATACATATTATTTATTTATTTTCATATCATTTCTCTTTTCTCCTTTTTCCTCAAATCTTCTTCTCATTGTATTTTATTTTCATTCATATTATTATTGTTTTAAATGCACAAACAAAGATCCAATATGATGCAATGGTTTATTTTAGGTGTTATTAATTATTTATTCCCTTTATATATGGTTATCACTAGGTTACAATGAGTATGGGGCAAAAACACATAATGAGATCTACTCTCTTCAAATTGTTTACAAATTGGGTATTACAGGAATCGACAGAGTCGTACGGTTATAATTCACCGGACTGTCCGGTGGTGCACTAGACTGTCCGGTGAGTCATCCGCGGCGAACTCGTCGCTCTCGGGAAAAGGAACAAGGTGACGTGGCTAAAATTCACCGGACTGTCCGGTGGCGCACCGGACTGTCTGGTAAGCCAACGGCGCCAGCGCCAACGGTCGTCTGCGCAATCAACGCGCGACACATGGCTGCTCCAACGGTCGGCTGGGTGCACCGGACTGTCCGGTGTGCACCAGACAGTGTCCAGGTGCGCCAACCGGTTCCGAGGAGCAACGGTTGACTGTGCCCGATTTGGAAGGAAATCGCGCACCGGACATGCTACAGTGGCTGTATGGTGGCGCACCGGATTGTCCGGTGCGCCACTCGATAGAAGGCAAGGATAGCCTTCTTTGTTGATCTCCAACGGCTCCTAGCTACCTTGGGGCTATAAAAGGGACCCCTAGGCGCATGGAGCAGGACACCAAGCATTCTCCAAGCATACTAAGACATCCAGACTTCGCTCCCACGCATTTGATTCATTGTGATAGTGATTTGAGCTTTATTTCGAGTTGTTAACTCCCTGTGTTGTCCTTTGAGCTCAAGTCTTGACTTGTGTGCGTGTGTGTGCTGCGAATTGAATCTTGTCTGTGTTGCTTCTCCCAACCTTACTATGTGCTTTCTTTGTGATCTCTATTGTAAGGGCGAGAGGCTCCAAATTGTGGAGATTCCTCGCAAACGAGAAGATACTCTAAACAAAAAGACCGTGTTATTCAAGTTGATCATTAGATCACTTGTAAGGGGTTGAGTGCAATCCTCGTCCATTGGGACGCCACAACATGGAAGTAGGTAAGTGTTACTTGGCCGAACCACGGGATAAAAATCGTGTGTCTCTTGTGTTGGATTCTCTGTGATTGTTGTGTTCACAAGAACTCGCTTCAAAGCTACTTAGTCACGCTAACACTTTAATATCTAAGTTTTGTGGCTATTTAGCTCTTGATTTTACAGGATCACCTATTCACCCCCTCTAGGTGCTCTCACTTTTCCCTTCTATTTCTCAAGTGACTTGTAATCGAAGCAAGAGACACCTAAGAGTGTGATGGTCCTTGCGGGTCTAAGTGACCTAAGAGATTAAGGAAAAGGCTCACCCGGTCTAAGTGACCAGTTTGAGAGAGAGGGAAAGGGTTGAAATAGACCCGGTCTTTGTGACCTCCTCAACGGGGACTAGGTTCTTTGGAACCGAACCTCGGTAAAACAAATCATCGTGTTCACTCGCCTTGATTCTTATTTGATTTGTTTTCCCCTCTCTAATGTTTCCTTGCTAGTGTGAATTTGAGTTGGCTCCCATACGTCATCCGCAATTCTTGAGCAACTCCTAGCAAGAGAGATATTCTTTTGGACTTGAATTTAATTCTAACGCTAACCCCAGACCTTAGTGTGTGTTTAAGTTTATAAATTTCAGGTTTCGCCTATTCACCCCCTCTAAGCGACTTTCAAGGTGCACAGCGACGACGATGATGGCACACAACGCTGGGGATGAGACGGCTCGGGGCGGGTTGCCATGAAGGTATGCGAGCACAGTGAAGTAGGGGGGCGGAGTGATGTCTAACTTCACTGGCGCAAGAGTAATGGCGGTGAGAGAGAGGGAGGGTGGTGGTCGGTGGGGTTTGCGCCGGTGAGGTCACAGGCAACGAGAAAGGGCTGACGAGCGGGGCCCATCTGTCCGAGGAAGAGCGAGCGCGAGAGAGCGGGGCGGAGCGTGACTGACGGGTAGGACTGATCGGTCAGCAGGAGAGGGGGGAGAGCGCCGTGCCGACTGACGGGCGCGGAGAATGGGCCGCGCTGTGTAACACCCCTGGTGTTACTGTAACTAAAACTTGAGCATGGCATCATAAGCATTGACATTGCATATGTTTGATACACCTAGAGTGCATTCACTAGGTAAAAATTTCAAACAAGTGTATTGTTTTTGGTGTTTTGCAAATAGGACCCTAGATAGGGAACCTAACCCTAAATAAGGCTCAAAGGGGGTAAAACTTAACCCAAGATGAGAAAACCTAAAGGCTTTAGGGAAAGAGTCATAAAATGTCCCCAAAAACAAAGTTGAATCACATTTATACCCCTGGGATACCAAAAATCTCAATTAGAACCCTGGAAAACCCTAAATCCAAACCCTAGGGGCCTATGTGCAAAATTAGCCCACTTTTGGACTAAAGTGCAAAAACCAAGTCAAATAAGTTTCTTAAGTCCTTTGGTTCACAAATGTGTGGACTTGAAAGCCAAATATTGAGTTTTGGACTTAAATGCAAAAGGGACCTCAATTAGGTTCTATTCTAAGTCTGAAATTCAGTGTTGAGGGCTCAACTTTGGAGCATTGTATCTTTCAAATTCTAGGGTTTTTGCCCTAGGTCACCACATCAAAATTGTAGCCTAATTATAGAAGAACAACTTTGCTTAAGAGTGCAAGCCATGTTCTTGTGAGAAATTTGGAGATAATTAAGCCTAAAGATTGGCTGTCAGGCTGATGGGTCTGAATTTTCAGACTACCAGTGAACTACCACCAACTTCAAGCCCAATTTCAGACATGATCCAATGATTTTCAGTGGCAACACCATATGGCAACATTGTAGATGGTACAATACTCTACAATTTTTCTATAGAGCTTGACATGGATTATCACTAAGAATTGAGAGCAAAATCGACCCAAACATTGACTGTCAGGCGCGCTGATAGGCAGTTCGCGATGGTACAGTAGACCATTGGGGATCAGACCGCCAGCTGGCTCGCTCGTCGCCGGTGAGCCGTCGCCGGTGGTCGATCTCGTGCTGTGATTCGTGCACCGGGTACAACAGATAAACTTGACCTAGGGTAAAAATCCGGTGTCGGATTGAGCTGCGGCTAAGGCCGCCGCACTTCACCCCCCCAGCTCATCGTCAGTTGGATGACCTCGTCGCCGATAAGCTACCGCCGTGGCACACCACGTGTCTCTGCGCGGGACTTCCTCGCGGTGACTCACTGGTTGCATGCCCGGCGATCACCGGAGCCACCGCCACGGTGAAAGTCACTTTTCCCCGTACCGAGCTCATCTCCCCTCTCCGGCCGCCCACACCCCTCGACCAAATTCTTCACCGTCGTTCGATGCGCCTATAAATTGTGTGTGGCACCAGCTCCGTAGGGTAGTAAGCTGTCCAGCCACCACAAATCAGCCCCGACCGTTCGCTGAGATCCGCGAATTTGGAGTTCTCCCCAAATCGATCTCCGCCGCCGTGAAACCCACCCCACCGTGGCCAGACCATTCTGGTAAAGCTCTGCGCCTCTCAACTATTGTTCTAGCAGCTATGTAGGCACGTAAAGCTCACCGTAGCATCCGCTTGACCAATTCGGGCCTGGATAATTGAGAACATGTGATCGACGCCGCGGTTTCCGCCGTGCTCGTGGACCGGTCATTCTCGGGGTGTTCAGGTCCAATTGATGTGTGTTCCGAGGCTGTCGTAGGTCAGTAATGCCTCCCCGGTAGTTGGCCGTAGCCGCCGTCGCCGGCCATGGCCTGTACGAACCACGTCGGGGATGATCGGCGTGCGCGCCGTGGCCAGGGGCATTCGCGGGGAAGAGATAGTAAGATAGAGGGTCTTTCTGCAATTAGTCAGTGGAACAGAAGAATAGTTAACCGACCCACTTCGATTTAATCAATAAACCGAGGGCCTCTGTGCAATATTGTCGCGGGCGCGCGCGCGTAAACGTGATTCTGCTGAGGTTGGGCCGACTTGGGCTGATTTCGGCCTGAGTTTGTTCATTATTTTTCTTTTTCTATTTCTAGTAGAGCTTTAGAAATATGTAGAAAAATGTAGAAAAATGGTAAAATTATGAAACCAATTTTCCTAGTCTTCTTATTTTCCCTAGAATTTAATAAAAATAGTTTCATGATTTTTAGGTTAGACCAGGAATTTTAAGGTATTTAAAATAGTTTAAGATAGTAGTTCTGGATTTTTAAAAGATAAATGGTAATCCCAAAAATGCTCAAAATTTTTATATGAGCTCCTTATATTATTTAGAAGCCTTGGGTAGAATTTGGGTTGATTTGGACCTTGTTTGATTACCAAACCCCAAAACACCCCCCCCCCTGCCCTGTGAACTCCTTTACTGACTCCGGAAACCCTAAGTTCTCGGAGTTCCGTGAAGGAAAGTTGTATTCAAGACTTAGATAATAAGTTTATATTATCTTTGCATCCTCATGAGCATCCCATGGCATCCATTCTTATACATATGTATGGTTATGATTAGAACACGAAGAAGAAGTGGAAGCCACTGAAGAGCAAGTACCACCACCTTTGGAAACACAGGCTGAGAACTGTTTCTACTTTGATATTTGTGGATCTGAGCCTGACTCACCCATAAACAAAGGCAAGCCCCGGTGCATTTGCCACCCCCCTTGTGTTTTAAAATCTTTCTCACTTGCTTGATGCACTAGGTGATAGGTGTTGATTGCTTAAAACAATTCCTGCATTACTTTCCTTGGATTTGATTACCTTCCTTGATACCCTGTTTTACAAAAGGTTTTATTATGCTTAGTATTGCTCTAGCAAAACAAAAGGATTTGTTTTACAAAAGATGTTTGGCAAAGTGGGAGGGTTGTTTTCAAAATAAAACTTGATGGTGAATCTGTCAAAGGCCTTGATGGATTCAACATCGGAAAAGATGTACCTCTGTCAGGTACCAACCTTTGGGGTCAAATGATTAAGCTGAGACCGGGCGGGTGACTTGCACGAGAAAGAGAGTCTCGGTGTAGTGTCTCCGTCTGAGTCGATTAAGGGTCATCTCGATGTAAGCCTGCTGACCGAGGACCCTTTAACTGGTCACATGCCTCGTCATGGGTAAGCTTTGCCTCAGGTGGACTAAGGCCAGAATAAGATAACACGAAATGGGCGTGGAGCGGTGGCGAGAGTAGCGTGTACCCTCCATGGCAAGAGGCTGGACGGTGGTGTATCTGTGCTCTCGGTTTGCGTGAACCTGATCTGGTCTTAAGAAACTCGGTGGCGGGTTGACATATGCAAGGGTTAAGTGCTACATATGTCTTGTGATCGGAGATCCTCAGCTGAGTATAATCGATTCGGATCGTCGTACCTCCGCGGTTATGGAGACTTGGCCACTGACTTACACGTAGCAATCCAGTGAAGATGAAGGGTTGATAAGAAATTGGCTAGTGCAGGTCAAGTGATTGAACTAGGGTAGAAAGAACTCTAGCTGCAGGTAATTCTACTTAACCTGACAATAAAATTGGATTTTAAGGATCCACTTTAGTAAGAAATTCTGCAAACAGAGTCTTTGATTGTTGAAAGGCCTTACCTTGACTCCCATATAACCAGCATATCCTTGAGAGTCTTTTTCTTAGTCGGGTAAGACTTGCTGAGTAATTCCATACTCAGGGTTTATTTCTCCGTTGTTTTAGGTGAGGAGACAACAAACTTTTGTTGTTTTTGTACCAAGGTGGTGAAAAGTGAAGATAATCAAGAGTGAAGCTGCCGGAGGACCGGGTCCTCCTTAAAAACTTTTATGTAAAGAACTTAATGGGAGGAGCTCTTACCTCCCAGGTATTGTAATAATACTTTTAGCACTCGCTTATACTCTGGTCTGTATTGTATGACTTACTCCTACTTTATAAATAAATGTAAGTTTATGTAATCACTTCCGCATTTCTGCATCTCCGATGAACATACTGTCTGTCAGACGGGTGAAACGTTCCTGGAAAGGTAAGAGAAAAGATACCGAACTTGTCAAGTGATTCAGGAACATCTACAAGGTTGTCTGATGTCTGTTGGACAAGGACAACTGTTGGTGGGCCTAATAATTTGGGAGGTTCCGTCACAGCTGGTATCAGAGCGTAGCCCTTCTTGACAGATATTATGTAGCATCTTCAAAAAGATTTCCTTAGACTTATCTAGAAAATTTCTTCTCTTCTTACCTAAGTATCTCTGAAGAGTTTATTTCAAAGACCAGATAGGAAGAGTGCAATGTATAGAAGGTTGAATCAACTAAGGTTGATTCTGTAATTATTCATGCATCATGCTAAGAATCGTACTAATAAAGTTCCCCCTTAGAAAATGCCGCCACGTACAAGGAAGACAGCACGAAAGCATAATGGACCTATCGGTGTACCTCAACACCAACTTGCCCCACGGGAGCAAGATAGCAGTAGCGGGAGCAACGATCCTATTGGTGATCTCGAAGCTCGCGTGAATCAACTTCAAGCAAAGTTACAACGCAGGACCAATTTATGGGTTGCGGATGGTGACCGAATAAATGAACTAAGAAGTTACATCCGCACCCTGCAAGATCAACTAGCTGATCGAGATTTGGCGCTTGATTGGGCAGTACAGTCTCGTTCAGTAGCTTGGGCTAAGGAAGCGAAGGCTCGAGCACGAGTCAACGAACTTAGCGCTGCTATTGACAACTTGCAGGTATATTGCAATACTTTACATGAGGAAGTTCATGTACTGTATTCGCAATTACACCCACATGTCCCTGCGGATCCCGTCAGGTCAGAAGCCGGACCCTCGCATAATGCGGGAGAAGCGCTTGGTGGCGAGTTAGACCTTTTAGGCCCCCTCCTTCTTTGAGGCTGGTCGACGTATGGTCTCCCACACCTGACAACGAAGCTGCCAAGAGCAATCAGAAGCAGGAGTAGTAGTGTTGTGTAGAAATAGAAGTAGTATGTTGTGTAATAGGTTGAACTTTTGTATAATGGGTAATGTATCATGTTGTATAATATCGAGTCTGTATCATTACTTTTTATAGTAATGTAAAATGGAAGGTTTCTCTGGCATATTATGTTTACTTCAAATGTTCTTTGCCTCAGATGCCTACCAGGACTCGAGGACAGGATGCAGCAGGAACTTCTGGGGGAAGGGATGTTACCCCAAATCCACCTCTGGTTCCTCCCACATTGGCCGAGGCGATTGCCGCCTTGGTGAACGCAACTGCAGACAATACCCGCTTTCTTAGAGAAATGGCGGGCTAACAATTCCAGTAGCAGGGTGGAAGGGGTTATCAGCAAGGCCCCCGTGAAACTACATATCTGGATTTCTCTGAAACCCGTCCACCACTATTTGTTAAGGCTGAGGACCCGTTGGAAGCTGATGAGTGGATACGGGTTATTGAGCAAAAATTTGGCCTTCTCCGCTGTTCCGAGACACAGAAGCCGTTGTTCGCAGCGCAACAACTGTGTGGCCCTGCCAGTACCTGGTGGGGGAATTTTGTGGCTATTCAGCCTGCCAACCATCAAGTCACATGGGAAGAATTTAAAGTGGCCTTCCTGCGAGCACTACATACCCGAAGGTGTTCTGCATATGAAGCAAGAAGAGTTCATGAAGCTGAAACAAGGAGGAGATACTGTCAATCAATATCTCAACAAGTTCAATCACCTATCGCAGTATGCCATCGATCAGGTGAATACGGATTTAAAGAAAAAGAACTACTTTATGAGAGGGCTAAATGATCGATTGCAGAGAAAAATGGCTGTCTGCATAGATCTCACGTATGGAAAGGCTGTCAGCACAGCCTTATCTGTTGAAGCAAAATATGCAGGTTCCGGGAAGAACAAGGGATTTGGTGGTGAGAAGCCTAATCAGGGCTAGGCAAAGAGGCAATGGTTTGTGATCCGGCCTTCTAGCCAAAATCGTTCTTTTTCTCGACCGCCCTCATTCCCTTTCAAGCAGCCAATCATTATTCGCCCCAATAATGCCCCCACTACCCCAAATCAGTCGGGTGCCCGGGCACTCGATTCCCTGCTTTGCCCAGCTCCTCAACTGGGTGTTTTAATTGTGGCAAGTCTGGACATTTCATCAAAGACTGCCCATATCCCAAGCAGAATCAATCAAATGCTCAGCAAGGATCTGGGAAGTCAGCTCAGCCCAAGGGAAACAATGTGGGGAAGAATGCAAAGAAGACGGGGCGGGTATACTATACTCAAGTGGCCACTACACCAGAAGGTGAACCGGTGATGATGGGTACGTTTCTCGTGGCCAGTCACCCTGCAATTATTCTTTTTGATTCTGGTGCTTCGCATACATTTATTAGCAAGACATTTGTGGAGCAACATCACATTTCATGCCATGAATCAAAAGAAGGATTTAAAATTCATTCACCTGGGGGATACATTTTTACTAGAGAAGTGGCCTATCATGTGCCAGTAACAATGGCCGGACGGAACTTTCCTGCTAACATGATTGTTCTGAAAGGCCAGGATATAGATGTGATTTTGGGTATGAATTGGTTAACACAACACAAGGCAATTCTCAACACAGAACTAAGAACCGTCAGGTTGAGCTATAATCAAGAAGAGATTCTTTTATCTATCCCCGTAACCAATCCAGCCAAAGCTTCTGGTAGAATATATGAAGCCATTGTACCGGAGATCAAGGATATTCCGGTAGTATGTGAGTTTCCAGATGTATTTCCGAAAGATTTGCCTGGACTGCTGTCACACCCGGTTTTAAAGGACAAAGCCGGGTGCATCTCATACATGCGCCAAGAAGACAACACATATAATAACAGAGTGTATAGAGATAAATGTCAATAACATCAGAGTATTTATTACATAGCGGAAGACTTATTACAAAATAAAGATAAATATAAAACGAACTAAGGATCGTTGGCGCCAATGTCAACTGAGAAACGCCACCTAGATCAAGTCGAATGCCTCAGTGTTGGGCAGCTCCTCTTCGACCACCTGTTCTTCTCCTGTGGGGGGGTGTGAGACAGCAAGAGTGAGCTCACATACGTTCATAGCTCAACAAGTCGTGGGTAATAATGTGGCATGAACTCACCAAAGCTGGGAGTTCATGTAGTGTAAGGCTAATCAATGAAGTAAAGGCTGAGGCTGAGCATTGCTTTTATAAGTTGGTCAAAATTTTATTAGCAATTACTAAGTGTAAGTAAATACCAAACCTTAATAATAATAATAAAGAACAGAAATAGTAAAATAATCCCAAATGCGATGCAAATGTCAAATTGAATTTAAGTTCCATAATTAACCATGTGAGGGTCCGAGCCGCTCTTGACCGTGAGCACGGCTAGTATACTAGTTTTACACTCTGCAGAGGTTGCGCATCTTTACCCACAAGTCGTGTTACCCATCTGCCAAGGGGTCATGAATCCCATACACCTCTACCAAGGAAGCGAGGCAGGGTAACACTACGAGGCCTTTACAAAGTTCCACTAGCTTCAGACTACCCGCTACAGTTTATAGGAAGCTCTAGTGCAGGGTTCTTGCCTGAGCGCCATCGCAGCAAAATCAAACAAGGACCTCCCTACACTGACCACTCCCCTACTGCCCTTGCCCCTTTCGGGTAAGGAAGACCTCCACTAGCTTTCCTAGTTAATCAGCCAAGGGCGTCCCATTAAACCCTTGTGGTAGCACTGTTTTCCCGGGTGGTCGCTCCATGTTCCCATTAATTTAATGATCTTAACATGAACAGTAATAATAACAAGATAATAACAGAATATTCATGAATAGTGTATCTTCATACCCAAATCCACATAAAGCAATAGCAAGTACTACCCAAAAATATTTCAGGGGTGAACAAGGTATAAAGATAACCAAAACTGGGGTGACCTAAAAGGATCCCATCAAAATTAACCTATGCAGATCATTAAAATTAATAAGAACATGGCTGGGAAAAGTAAGTGATCAAGGGCACAACTTGCCTTCAATGAGCTCCTGCTCAGCTATCTCTACTTGTTGAACCTCAGATTCCACAGTGGCTTGCTCGTCTACTCGCATCAACACAATACATACATAGTATAGCCAAAATCAACATCACACCAAACAGATGAATAAAATATACAGTAAAAAATCTACACATTAAAATGAAATCATAGGAACTGGAATCACTAAATTTGGAGTTATAGATTTCAAGTTATGAATTTCCTAAGGTTTAATGTGATTAAAATAGGATTAAATGATAAATAATTTTTCTTACTGTTTTCATGTCAAAACAGAGACATTAAATGATAGAGAATATTACTACAAAATTTTAGAAATTGGAATGGTTCAATTTGGAGCTAAAATGAATTTTCTATGCATTTTACAAGTTTTAGCACCTATTTATATATTAAAAATCATTTCCTGTTATTAATTATTAATTCCCTTTGAATTCTGGGCTGGGCGCATAATAAACGAAAGGTCAGGGGCCCTAGCACAATTATTCCTAAGACCTACAGCGCACTGCGCAGGACGGCGGGTTGAATACACAAAAAGGCAGGGGTTCTTTTGCAAAGTATACAAGCCAAAGGGGTATCGGGTGGCATCAACCATCCGATCGAGTACCAATGGTCCAGATTAGACCCAGGTTTCACCTAAATGGGGGCACACTAGTGATGGTTGGATCTCGATCCAACGGTCACGGTCCAGGACACCAGGGGGTTGCGCCACAACCACAGGATTACGATCCCAGGGTCAAGAACGCTCCCACCCACATGAGTACGCGCGTCCTAATCCAGCATGCACATTCGCGGATTAACGGTCACAATCTATTTGCTCACCCGCGGAACAAATGCCGACGGCGGAGCAGAGCTCCCCCCACGGCGGCGCCATTCCCCATCCTCGCCGGAGTTGTCCGATTTTGCTAACCCCGCCCCCATTTTCTAATTGAACATGTGAGGTAGCTCTACGAGGCCATGGCGAGACAGGAGGAGGTGTTCTCACCGGCGATTGATGCGGCGAAAAGGTCGATCCGCGGCGCAGGAAGCTTTCGTGGCGGCGAAGCACGTGGACGGAGGATTCCACGGCCTCCCGGTCCTCGCCGAGGCACGCACGGCTCCCCGAGCCCGGGTACTACGGACTGGACGGTGGAATGGGTACGAGACGGTGGCGCGGAGGTGGGCTCGCCAGGGCAAATCTCCGCAAGAGCTGGCGTACGGCGACGACAGCTTCCGCAAGCCGGCAGGCGTGGCTCGGGTGGACTACGAACGTGGAGGGATAGTCCCGAGGATGGCTGCCGTTCTTGTAGGGCGGTTGGGAGGAAGCCCGGTCAACAACCCACGCCGCACGGACGATCCATGCGCCGGAGATGTAGGTGCGGTTGTTACGAAGAAGGTGCTGACACCATGACCCCACGCAGCAGCGACTGTCCAGCCCAGCTCAGATCAGTGGCACGCTGACCCCGCGGACCCGCACGTCAGCGTCTTCCTCGGAAGAGCAGCGAGGTCACTGCTGGGCCGCGTGGAAGCAAGGCGAGGTGGGCTGCGCGGGAGGTGGAATGGGCCGACAGTGGTGTTTTGGCCCAAGCAGCACTTTTCTCATTTTTCCTTTCTCTCTCTTTTTTTATTTCTATCCCAACTTCAATTTGAATTCAAATTTTAAATTCAAACCTTGTGCAGAGTTTGTCCTCGAATTTTATTGTGAACTTAGGAAGTACTAATTTGGGACATTTATGAAATTTGTTTTATATTTTATATACTTTCTCCTTCTCATTTTCAAAACCCTCATTTTTAATTTAGGATTTGATTTAACTTCTAGTATTTATTATCTTATTATCCTTATTATTATTATTATATTTAATGCACAAACATAAAACTCCACATGATGCATTTTCTTTTATTTTGGTATTATTGGTTTTAATTAATCACTCTCAATTAGATGTGTGCTCTTTTTATGATGCAAATGAGGCACATAAAATGAGAAGATCTCTCTATATTCTTTATTTAGAATTTTGAGTATTACAAATCCTACCCCCCTTAAAAATAATCTCGTCCTCGAGATTTAGGAAGGACTATGGAAAAAGGTGGGGAAAATCTATATGAAGCTCTTCTTCTCTTTCCCAAGTTGCTTCATCTTCACCGTGGTGGCTCCATTGCACTTTGCACATCTTTATAACCTTATTCCTAGTAACTCGAGTCAATGTATCAAGAATCTTGATGGGGTACTCAGCATAAGTCAAATCTTCTTGAACACTAAGGTCTTCCATTGGTAACTGTTCTTCAGGTACCCTGAGACATTTCTTGAGCTGAGATACATGAAAGACATATTGAACATCCGCGAGATGATCTGGTAACTCCAATTGATATGCAACCTCTCCCACTCGCTTTAAGATTAAGAAGGGTCCAATAAAGCGAGGGGACAACTTTCCTTTGACTTTGAACCTTCTCATACCCCGGAGTGGTGACACCTTCAAATAGACATAATCTCCCTCTTTAAACTCTAGCAGTCTTCTCCGGGTATCAGCATAACTTTTCTGCCTGGACTGTGCAGTTCTCAAATTCTCCCTTATTTGCTGGACTTGTTCTTCTGCTTCCTGTATAATCTCAGGTCCAAACAACTGCCTTTCACCAGTTTGATCCCAATATAGTGGAGTCCTGCACTTTCTGCCATATAAAGCCTCAAACGGTGACATCTTCAAACTGGCCTGATAGCTATTATTGTAAGAGAACTCCGCATACGGCAAACTCTTATCCCAACTTCCACCATGCTTAAGAGCACAAGCTCTTAACATATCTTCCAGTACTTGGTTAGTCCTCAGTCTGCCCATCAGTCTGGGGATGGTAAGCCGAACTAAAATTTAATCTTGTATCCAACGATTCGTGCAACTTCTTCCAATACCGAGAGGTAAACTGTGATCCCCGGTCTGACACAATCTTCTTGGGCACACCATGTAGGCATACAATCCATGCCATGTACAACTCTGCCAACTTGGCTCCTGAATACGTGGTCTTCACTGGAATAAAGTGGGCTACTTTAGTTAGCCTATCCACAATCACCCATATAGAATCATATCCAGCAGACGTGCGGGGTAATCCAACAATGAAGTCCATGCCAATCTCTTCCCATTTCCACTCAGGTATCTTCAGTGGGTACAGTAGTTCGGCTGGCCTCTGGTGTTCAGCCTTAACTCTTTGGCACACATCGCACATAGCCACATGTGCAGCCACATCTCTCTTCAATCCATACCACCAATACTTTTGCTTCAAATCCTGATACATCTTAGTACTCCCAGGGTGGATAGAATAAACTGAGTCATGTGCTTCCTTCAATATAGTTTCCCGAAGACTATCAATTTCGGGAACACAGATCCGATTCTTGAACCAAATCGTGCCTTGCTCATCCTCCGTGAACTCTGGGCCTCTACCCTCTGTTATCAAATCCTTGATCTCCTGAATCTTAGCATCACCAACCTGACCTTTACGAATTTCTTGCTCCAAGGTAGGTTCCAATTCAATGGTAATTCCTTCTGTATGTGTAACAATTCCCAGGTTGAGTCTCTCAAAATCTTTTGCTAATTCATCAGGTAGCTGGACAACGAAAGCGGAGTGAACATGTTCCTTTCGACTCAAGGCATCTGCAACCAAATTTTCCTTGCCTGGGTGATAGTGAATCTCCAAATCATAATCCTTAATGAGCTCCAACCAACGGCGTTGCCTAAGGTTGAGATCCTTCTGAGTGAATATGTACTTCAAACTCTTATGATCCGTATATACTTGGCACTTAGTTCCCATAATGTAGTGTCTCCAAATCTTAAGTGCATGCACAACCGCTGCCAATTCCAAGTCATGAGTGGGGTAGTTCAATTCATGCTTCCGCAACTGACGAGATGCATAGGCAATCACATGACCATCTTGCATAAGCACACATCCAAGTCCTTGGCCACATGCATCACAGTAAATGTCAAATCCCTTCTGCAGATCTGGCATAATCAATACTGGAGGTGACATCAATCTCTCCTTCAACTGATCAAAGCTTTCTTGGCACTTCTCATCCCACTTAAATTCTCTTCCTTTTTCCAAAAGCGATGTCATAGGCTTAGCAATTTTAGAGAACCCTTCAATAAATCTCCGATAATATCCTGCGAGTCCCAAGAAACTCCGAATCTCAGTAACTGTAGTGGGCACTCTCCACTCCATTATCTCCTTCACTTTAGCAGGATCCACTGCTATTCCTCCATTAGAAATAATATGACCAAGGAATGGCACCTTGTCAATCCAAAACTCGCACTTGCTGAACTTAGCGTAGAGTTGATTATCTCGTAACTTCTGTAGCACCAACCTTAGATGTTGTTCATGATCACTTTCATTCTTAGAATAGATAAGAATATCGTCGATAAACACCACGACGAATCTGTCCAAATAGTCCATAAACACTTTGTTCATCAAATTCATGAAATAAGCTGGTGCATTGGTCAATCCAAATGACATAACAGTAAACTCATATAATCCATATCGAGTCGAGAATGTTGTCTTGGGAATATCCGATGGTCTAATCCTCATCTGATGGTAACCCGATCGGAGATCAATCTTCGAGAATACTCTAGCTCCTCTCATCTGATCAAACAAATCCTCAATACGGGGTAATGGATACTTGTTCTTCACCGTAACATCGTTGAGAGATCTATAATCCACACACATTCTTTGTGATCCATCCTTCTTCTGCACAAATAACACCGGTGCTCCCCAAGGTGAGGAACTCGGACGAATATACCCCGCCTCTTGCAACTCAGTTAACTGCTTCTTAAGCTCCTTCAGTTCTTCTACAGCCATCCTGTATGGTCGTTTAGAAATAGGGGCGGTTCCAGGTAGGAGATCAATAACAAACTCAATTTCTCTATCCGGCGGCATCCCTGGTAACTCCTCTGGAAAGACATCCGGAAAATCTCTAACCACCCGGATGTTGTCACCAACAAACTCCTCAGGCATAAAGAACATTGCACGCATGGATGAGGAGGTTACTGCAATATTAACTTGAAATCTTTCTCCTTTAGTGGTAGTGAGTTCTACGGTACCTCTACCACATGCTATAACGGCCTTTGCCTTTCTTAGCCATGACATACCAAGGATCAGATCTATACTGCTTGACTCTAATATTATAGCAGTAGCTCCAAATTCTCTACCCATAATGGTCAAGGTCAATCTACGTGTCATTTGATTCGCCTCAACAGGCCCTTTAGGTGTAATTACTATCATGGGTTTTCTCATATTTAGCAGTGGTATTTCATTTGTGTTGGCATATCTAGCAGACATGAATGAATGTGTAGCACCAGAATCAAATAATATGGTTGCAGGAATTGCATTAACATAAAACATACCAATTACGAGGTCCCCACCATCAGGAGTGTCATCAACGCTGACTTGATTCACCCTGGCTATAGAATATCCCTTGCCAGGGGTCTGTTGCTTGTTCTTAGCTGGTGTACCAGAACTCCCCATCGGGCAAGCATTAGCATAATGCCCAATCTGACTGCACTTGAAACATGTAGGGCCAGTCTTCTGTCCTGTAGACCTCGTCGGGGTGCCAGTGGGGGTAGCCTGTCGAGGAGGTGGAGTCCTCAGTGGTGACTGCTGAACTGGGCGCGGTCCTCCTGGTCGAGTCGGTGTACCCTGTGGTGAACTGTAGCGAGGACGAACACTGCTGCTACCCTGTCCCTGTGAGATAGCCTTCCTCTTCAAATCGCCCAGTTGAACACGCTTGTGTTCAATAGCAAGAGCCTTATCCAGTAGCCTCTGAAATGATGGAAAGGTGTGTGCAACCAGTGCATGCTGCAAGGGTCCATTAAGTCCTTCAATAAAGTGCTCCTGCTTTCTTTCATCCTCAGCAACTTCCTCCGGAGCATACCTCGACAGTTGAATAAATTTGTCCCTGTACTCGCTGACTGACATGTTACCTTGCTTCAATGACAGAAACTCCTTCTTCTTGATCTTTATCATACCAGCTGGAATATGGTAGTTCCTGAATTGTGTACTGAACTCTACCCAGGTAATAGTATCAGCAGCATCGTGGGCAGCAGTATATGAATCCCACCAGTCAGCAGCAGGACCAGTCAGACGTCCAGAAGCATATAAAACCTTCTCCCGGTCAGTGCATTGTGCAATATTCAGCATCTTCTCAATTGACTTCAACCAATCGTCTGCATCAAGTGGATCTGGTGAACTGGCGAAGGTCGGTGGCTTATGACTCATAAACTCCCGGTGCTTATCACGAGGTGGAACTGGTGGTGGCGGTGGAGGCAATGGCACTTGTTGCTGTTGTTGCTGTTGTTGAAGTTGTTGTTGCAGCTGCTGTTGTTGCGCCCTCCTTTCTTGGCGTATCTCATCTCTCTCCTGGCGCAACTCCTGGCGTATATCTTCTCTTTCCTGACGCATTTCCTGGCGTTCTTGCTACATCTGGGCACGCATATCAGCCATAGTGTCCGCCATTTGCTGCATCACCGCCATCTGAGCAGCAACTAGTGGGTCAACTCCGCCTGGTGGAGGATTAGGAGGATTCATCTCTGCAGGCTGTGGCTGAGGTTGTCTATATATCCTTCGAGTGTGTCGGTTAGGAGGCAAATCAATTCCACCACCCCTCCTGGTATTGACCATCTGAGTTAGATACATATGGTAAGAAAGAGCAGTAGACAAGGCAGTAATTACAATCATGTTACTTTGGGGGATTTATTAGCTAAGCAGTTTAATATTTTACCTACCATAGCTAATTTATTACCTTATGCTGACACATACTAAGATGTCCATATATAATATCTCAATCAATCAAAGAAGCGAATCAGGCATTGATCATCAGAACAATCAACCAATATTTTTTTTGATAGAGAAAATAAATTTTAATTTTGTCTTAGGCTTCCTATCTCTTAAAATTGTCATAGGGGTAGGGATTCCAAGGTGTGAAATCCATCTTGTCTAAGAGTAGAAAAGATAAGAGTAATCAGAGTACGACAGCAAAAGGTGAGACAGGATCAAGATAAGATAAGTATAGAAAGAATCAGAGTAAGATAAGTAGGTAAGGGTTTGTCCATTTCTATCTAGGTTTCGTCCTACAGTCAACATTTCCTCTGATACCACTTCTGTCACACCCGGTTTTAAAGGACAAAGCCGGGTGCATCTCATACATGCGCCAAGAAGACAACACATATAATAACAGAGTGTATAGAGATAAATGTCAATAACATCAAAGTATTTATTACATAGCGGAAGACTTATTACAAAATAAAGATAAATATAAAACGAACTAAGGATCGTTGGCGCCAATGTCAACTGAGAAACGCCACCTAGATCAAGTCGAATGTCTCAGTGTTGGGCAGCTCCTCTTCGACCACCTGTTCTTCTCCTGTGGGGGGTGTGAGACAGCAAGAGTGAGCTCACATACGTTCATAGCTCAACAAGTCATGGGTAATAATGTGGCATGAACTCACCAAAGGTGGGAGTTCATGTAGTGTAAGGCTAATCAATGAAGTAAAGGCTGAGGCTGAGCATTGCTTTTATAAGTTGGTCAAAATTTTATTAGCAATTACTAAGTGTAAGTAAATACCAAACCTTAATAATAATAAAGAACAGAAATAGTAAAATAATCCCAAATGCGATGCAAATGTCAAATTGAATTTAAGTTCCATAATTAACCATGTGAGGGTCCGAGCCGCTCTTGACCGTGAGCACGGCTAGTATACTAGTTTTACACTCTGCAGAGGTTGCGCATCTTTACCCACAAGCCGTGTTACCCATCTGCCAAGGGGTCATGAATCCCATACACCTCTACCAAGGAAGCGAGGCAGGGTAACACTACGAGGCCTTTACAAAGTTCCACTAGCTTCAGACTACCCGCTACAGTTTATAGGAAGCTCCAGTGCAGGGTTCTTGCCTGACCGCCATCGCAGCAAAATCAAACAAGGACCTCCCTACACTGACCACTCCCCTACTGCCCTTGCCCCTTTCGGGTAAGGAAGACCTCCACTAGCTTTCCTAGTTAATCAGCCAAGGGCGTCCCATTAAACCCTTGTGGTAGCACTGTTTTCCCGGGTGGTCGCTCCATGTTCCCATTAATTTAATGATCTTAACATGAACAGTAATAATAACAAGATAATAACAGAATATTCATGAATAGTGTATCTTCATACCCAAATCCACATAAAGCAATAGCAAGTACTACCCAAAAATATTTCAGGGGTGAACAAGGTATAAAGATAACCAAAACTGGGGTGACCTAAAAGGATCCCATCAAAATTAACCTATGCAGATCATTAAAATTAATAAGAACATGGCTGGGAAAAGTAAGTGATCAAGGGCACAACTTGCCTTCAATGAGCTCCTGCTCAGCTATCTCTACTTGTTGAACCTCAGATTCCACAGTGGCTTGCTCGTCTACTCGCATCAACACAATACATACATAGTATAGCCAAAATCAACATCACACCAAACAGATGAATAAAATATACAGTAAAAAATCTACACATTAAAATGAAATCATAGGAACTGGAATCACTAAATTTGGAGTTATAGATTTCAAGTTATGAATTTCCTAAGGTTTAATGTGATTAAAATAGGATTAAATGATAAATAATTTTTCTTACTGTTTTCATGTCAAAACAGAGACATTAAATGATAGAGAATATTACTACAAAATTTTAGAAATTGGAATGGTTCAATTTGGAGCTAAAATGAATTTTCTATGCATTTTACAAGTTTTAGCACCTATTTATATATTAAAAATCATTTCCTGTTATTAATTATTAATTCCCTTTGAATTCTGGGCTGGGCGCATAATAAACAAAAGGTCAGGGGCCCTAGCACAATTATTCCTAAGACCTACAACGCACTGCGCAGGACGGCGGGTTGAATACACAAAAAGGCAGGGGTTCTTTTGCAAAGTATACAAGCCAAAGGGGTATCGGGTGGCATCAACCATCCGATCGAGTACCAATGGTCCAGATTAGACCCAGGTTTCACCTAAATGGGGGCACACTAGTGATGGTTGGATCTCGATCCAACGGTCACGGTCCAGGACACCAGGGGGTTGCGCCACAACCACAGGATTACGATCCCAGGGTCAAGAACGCTCCCACCCACATGAGTACGCGTGTCCTAATCCAGCACGCACATTCGCGGATCAACAGTCACAATCTATTTGCTCACCCGCGGAACAAATGCCGACGGTGGAGCAGAGCTCCCCCCACGGCGGCGCCATTCCCCATCCTCGCCGGAGTTGTCCGATTTTGCTAACCCCGCCCCCATTTTCTAATTGAACATGTGAGGCAGCTTTACGAGGCCATGGCGAGACAGGAGGAGGTGTTCTCACCGGCGATTGATGCGGCGAAAAGGTCGATCCGCGGCGCAGGAAGCTTCCGTGGCGGCGAAGCACGTGGACGGGGGATTCCACGGCCTCCCGGTCCTCGCCGAGGCACGCACGGCTCCCCGAGCCTGGGTACTACGGGTGGACGGTGGAATGGGTACGAGACGGTGGCGCAGAGGTGGGCTCGCCGGGGCAAATCTCCGCAGAGCTGGCGTACGGCGGCGACAGCTTCCGCAAGCCGGCAGGCGTGGCTCGGGTGGACTGCGAACGTGGAGGGGTAGTCCCGAGGATGGTTGCCGTTCTTGTAGGGCGGCTGGGAGGAAGCCCGGTCAACATCCCACGCCGCACGGACGATCCATGCGCCGGAGATGTAGGTGCGGTTGTTACGAAGAAGGTGCTGACACCATGACCCCACGCGGCAGCGACTGTCCAGCCCAGCTCAGATCAGTGGCACGCTGACCCCGCGGAACCGCACGTCAGTGTCTTCCTCGGAAGAGCAGCGAGGTCACTGCTGGGCCGCGTGGAAGCAAGGCGAGGTGGGCTGCGCGGGAGGTGGAATGGGCCGACAGTGGTGTTTTGGCCCAAGCAGCACTTTTCTCATTTTTCCTTTCTCTCTCTTTTTTTTATTTCTATCCCAACTTCAATTTGAATTCAAATTTTAAATTCAAACCTTGTGCAGAGTTTGTCCTCGAATTTTATTGTGAACTTAGGAAGTACTAATTTGGGACATTTATGAAATTTGTTTTATATTTTATATACTTTCTCCTTCTCATTTTCAAAACCCTCATTTTTAATTTAGGATTTGATTTAACTTCTAGCATTTATTATCTTATTATCCTTATTATTATTATTTTATTTAATGCACAAACATAAAACTCCACATGATGCATTTTCTTTTATTTTGGTATTATTGGTTTTAATTAATCACTCTCAATTAGATGTGTGATCTTTTTATGATGCAAATGAGGCACATAAAATGAGAAGATCTCTCTATATTCTTTATTTAGAATTTTGAGTATTACAACTGCCCCCTGAAAGAGATGTAGAATTTGTAATTGAGCTAAAGCCCGGTACGGCTCCCATTTCCCGAAGATCGTACCGTATGTCCCCTAATGAGTTGGCGGAATTGAAGATTCAATTACAAGATCTACTGAATAAGGGATTCATCCGGCCAAGCTCGTCTCCATGGGGTTGCCCCGCCATTTTTGTTAAGAAGAAGGATCAAACCTTACGAATGTGTGTGGATTATCGACCCCTGAATGAGGTCACCGTCAAGAACAAGTACCCTCTTCCAAGGATCGATATCTTGTTTGATCAACTGACTGGGGCAAGGGTATTTTCCAAAATTGATCTTAGGTCGGGCTATCACCAAATCCGTATTCGGCCCGAGGATATACCGAAGACCGTGTTTACTACGCGGTATGGTCTATTTGAATATTTGGTAATGTCCTTCGGGCTAACAAATGCTCCTGCCCATTTCACTTATTTGATGAACTCGGTGTTCATGCCCGAGTTGGACAAGTTCGTGGTGGTCTTCATCGACGATATCTTGATATATTCTAAAAATGAAGAGGAGCATGCTCAGCATTTGCGGATTGTATTAATGCGCTTGAGGGAACATCAGTTGTATGCCAAGTTCAGCAAGTGCGCGTTCTGGCTGGAGGAAATTCAATTTTTGGGGCACGCGTTATCTGCCAAGGGAATTGCGGTAGATCCTAGCAAAGTCAAGGATATTCTGGAGTGGAAACCCCCAACCACTGTTCACCAAGTCCGGAGTTTTCTTGGACTAGCTGGGTATTATCACCGATTCATACCAGATTTTTCTAAGCTTGTGAAGCCAATCACAAGTTTATTGAAGATTGACATTAAATTCAATTGATCTTCTAAGTGTAATGAAGCCTTTGAACAATTGAAGACATTATTAACCACTGCTCCGGTATTGGCTCAACCGGACATCACTAAGCCTTTTGATGTATATTGTGATGCGTCAGGCAGTGGACTCGGCTGTGTACTAATGCAAGAGGGCCGAGTAATTGCATATGCTTCAAGGCAGTTGCGCCGACATGAGGAGCATTACCCAACTCATGATCTGGAGCTAGCTGCTGTGGTTCATGCCCTAAAAATTTGGCGTCACTATCTGCTGGGAAATATCTGTCACATATATACAGATCATAAAAGTTTGAAGTATATCTTCACCCAGTCAGAATTAAATATGAGACAAAGACGATGGCTTGAGCTTATTAAGGACTATGAACTGGAAATTCATTATCACCCAGGCAAAGCCAATGTTGTGGCAGATGCACTGAGCCGTAAGGCTTCCTGCCACTGTCTTATGGTGAAGACCTCTTACAACACTTTATGTCAAGAGATGGAAAAGCTAAACCTGGGGATGGTCCAACAAGGAACTCTGAATCAGCTAAAGCTTGAGTCAATCATTTTGCAAAGGATAATTGATGCTCAAAATGATAATTTGGGTATGAAGCACATACGGGAGAAAATAAGGGCTGGAACAGCCAAATGTTTCAAGGAAGACGACCAAGGTGTGTTATGGTTCAATAACCGCATAGTAGTGCCAAAGAATGAAGAACTCCGCCAGCAAATCTTAGATGAAGCGCATCTTAGTCGCTATTCTATTCATCCGGGAAGTACTAAGATGTATCATGATCTAAAGCAGTACTACTGGTGGACGAAGATGAAAATTGAAATTGCACGCTATGTGGCTAAGTGCGACACTTGCAGACGTGTCAAAGCCATACACATGAAAACTGCTGGTCCATTACAATCTTTGCCGATCCCAACATGGAAATGGGAAGATATAAGTATGGACTTTATCGTGGGATTGCCCAGGACTGCAAAAGGGTATGATTCTATCTGGGTTATAATTGATCGGCTTACGAAGATTGCTCACTTTTTGCCGGTCAAGACGGATTCCCCAGTTACTATCTACGCCCAATTGTACATTGCTCGTATTCTTAGTCTGCATGGTGTTCCGAAGACCATTGTGTCGGATCGTGGACCCCAATTTGTAGCCAAGTTTTGGGAAGCACTTCACAAATCCTTGGGTACTAAGTTGCTCCATAGTTCGGCATATCATCCACAAACCAGTGGACAGACTGAGAGGATTAATCAAATACTCGAAGATATGTTGCGAGCATGTGTCCTGGATTTCTCACCAAAATGGGATGAATGTTTGCCTTTGGCGGAGTTTTCATACAATAATAGTTATCAAGAAAGTATCAAGATGGCACCTTTTGAAGCTCTATATGGGCAACGGTGTCAAACTCCGCTAAATTGGTCTGAACCTGGAGAAAGGTATTTCTTTAGGCCTGATATAGTGAAGGAGGCCGAGGAAAAGGTTCAGAAAGTTATTCATAATCTGAAGAAAGCCCAAGCTCGGCAGAAGAGCTATGCAGACAAACGGCGAATGCCCTTGTATTTTCTTGAAGGGGACTATGTTTACTTGAAGGTTTCACCAATGAAGGGAGTATCGCGTTTCGGGATAAAAGGAAAGCTTGCACCCAGGTACTATTGGTCCATTTCCTATCCTTCAAAGATATGGGCCAGTGGCGTATCGACTTCAACTTCCCGAAACATTGTCTGCTGTACATAATGTGTTCCATGTGTCACAATTGAAGAAGTGTCTTCGGGTTCCCGATCGAACCATTGAAGTGACAGATGTTGTCTTGGAACCAGATTTAACATACTCGGAACATCCTATTCGAGTTCTGGATCAAAAGGACAGGGTTACCCAGAGAAAGACTCTCAAGTTCTATAAGATACAATGGAACCAACATTCTGAGGAAGAGGCTACGTGGGAAACTCAAGACTTTTTAGATAAGAATTTCCCAGGCTTTCTAGCCTCATGTAATTTGTAAAGTATAATTAATGTTGTAATAAAGAAGTGACCCCCACACCACCCCTGCCTTGTACCAGAAATAAGGGAATAAAGATGTGACACATTTCCTTTTCCATTACTCACCCTAGGACTTTAAATCTCGGGACGAGATTCTTTTATGGGGGGAAGGATGTAACACCCCTGGTGTTACTGTAACTAAAACTTGAGCATGGCATCATAAGCATTGACATTGCATATGTTTGATACACCTAGAGTGCATTCACTAGGTAAAAATTTTAAACAAGTGTATTGTTTTTGGTGTTTTGCAAATAGGACCCTGGATAGGGAACCTAACCCTAAATAAGGCTCAAAGGGGGTAAAACTTAACCCAAGATGAGAAAACCTAAAGGCTTTAGGGAAAGAGTCATAAAATGTCCCCAAAAACAAAGTTGAATCACATTTATACCCCTGGGATACCAAAAATCTCAATTAGAACCCTGGAAAACCCTAAATCCAAACCCTAGGGGCCTATGTGCAAAATTAGCCCACTTTTGGACTAAAGTGCAAAAACCAAGTCAAATAAGTTTCTTAAGTCCTTTGGTTCACAAATGTGTGGACTTGAAAGCCAAATATTGAGTTTTGGACTTAAATGCAAAAGGGACCTCAATTAGGTTCTATTCTAAGTCTGAAATTCAGTGTTGAGGGCTCAACTTTGGAGCATTGTATCTTTCAAATTCTAGGGTTTTGCCCTAGGTCACCACATCAAAATTGTAGCCTAATTATAGAAGAACAACTTTGCTTAAGAGTGCAAGCCATGTTCTTGTGAGAAATTTGGAGATAATTAAGCCTAAAGATTGGCTGTCAGGCTGATGGGTCTGAATTTTCAGACTACCAGTGAACTACCACCAACTTCAAGCCCAATTTCAGACATGATCCAATGATTTTCAGTGGCAACACCATATGGCAACATTGTAGATGGTACAATACTCTACAATTTTTCTATAGAGCTTGACATGGATTATCACTAAGAATTGAGAGCAAAATCGACCCAAACATTGACTGTCAGGCGTGCTGATAGGCAGTTCTTGATGGTACAGTAGACCATTGGGGATCAGACCGCCAGCTGGCTCGCTCGTCGCCGGTGAGCCGTCGCCGATGGTCGATCTCGTGCTGTGATTCGTGCACCGGGTACAACAGATAAACTTGACCAGGGTAAAAATCCGGTGTCGGATTAAGCTGCGGCTAAGGCCGCCGCACTTCACCCCCCCCCCCAGCTCATCGCCGGTTGGATGACCTCGTCGCCGATAAGCTACCGCCGTGGCACACCACGTGTCTCTGCGCGGGACTTCCTCGCGGTGACTCACCGGTTGCATGCCCGGCGATCACCGGAGCCACCGCCACGGTGAAAGACACTTTTCCCCGTACCGAGCTCATCTCCCCTCTCCGGCCGCCCACACCCCTCGACCAAATTCTTCACCGTCGTTCGATGTGCCAATAAATTGCGTGCGGCACCAGCTCCGTAGGGTGGTAAGCTGTCCAGCCACCACAAATCAGCCCCGACCGTTCGCTGAGATCCGCGAATTTGGAGTTCTCCCCAAATCGATCTCCGCCGCCGTGAAACCCACCCCACCGTGGCCAGACCATTCTGGTAAAGCTCTGCGCCTCTCAACTATTGTTCTAGTAGCTATGTAGGCACGTAAAGCTCACCGTAGCATCCGCTTGACCAATTCGGGCCTGGATAATTGAGAACATGTGATCGACGTCGCGGTTTCCGCCGTGCTCGTGGACCGGTCGTTCTCGGGGTGTTCAGGTCCAATTGATGTGTGTTTCGAGGCTGTCGTAGGTCAGTAATGCCTCCCCGGTAGTTGGTCGTAGCCGCCGTCGCCGACCATGGCCTGTACGAACCACGTCGGGGATGATCGGCGTGCGCGCCGTGGCCAGGGGCATTCGCGGGGAAGAGATAGAAGATAGAGAGTCTTTCTGCAATTAGTCAGTGGCACAGAAGAATAGTTAACCGACCCACTTCGATTTAATCAATAAACCGAGGGCCTCAGTGCAATATTGTCGCGGGCGCGCGCGCGTAAACGTGATTCTGCTGAGGTTGGGCCGACTTGGGCTGATTTCGGCCTGAGTCTGTTCATTATTTTTCTTTTTCTATTTCTAGTAGAGCTTTAGAAATATGTAGAAAAATGTAGAAAAATGTAGAAAAATGGTAAAATTATGAAACCAATTTTCCTAGTCTTCTTATTTTCCCTAGAATTTAATAAAAATAGTTTCATGATTTTTAGGTTAGACCAGGAATTTTAAGGTATTTAAAATAGTTTAAGATAGTAGTTCTGGATTTTTAAAAGATAAATGGTAATCCCAAAAATGCTCAAAATTTTTATATGAGCTCCTTATATTATTTAGAAGCCTTGGGTAGAATTTGGGTTGATTTGGACCTTGTTTGATCACCAAACCCCAAAGCACCCCCCCTGCCCTGTGAACTCCTTTACTGACTCCGGAAACCCTAAGTTCTCGGAGTTCCGTGAAGGAAAGTTGTATTCAAGACTTAGATAATAAGTTTATATTATCTTTGCATCCTCATGAGCATCCCATGGCATCCATTCTTATACATATGTATGGTTATGATTAGAACACGAAGAAGAAGTGGAAGCCACTGAAGAGCAAGTACCACAACCTTTGGAAACACAGGCTGAGAACTGTTTCTACTTCGATATTTATGGATCTGAGCCTGACTCACCCATAAACAAAGGCAAGCCCCGGTGCATTTGCCACCCCCCTTGTGTTTTAAAATCTTTCTCACTTGCTTGATGCACTAGGTGATAGGTGTTGATTGCTTAAAACAATTCCTGTATTACTTTACTTGGATTTGATTACCTTCCTTGATACCCTGTTTTACAAAAGGTTTTATTATGCTTAGTATTGCTCTAGCAAAACAAAAGGATTTGTTTTATAAAAGATGTTTGGCAAAGTGGGAGGGTTGTTTTCAAAATAAACTTGATGGTGAATCTGTCAAAGGCCTTGATGGATTCAACATCGGAAAAGATGTTCCTCTGTCAAGTACCAACCTTTGGGGTCAAATGATTAAGCTGAGACCGGGCGGGTGACTTGCACGAGAAAGAGAGTCTCGGTGTAGTGTCTCCGTCTGAGTCGATTAAGGGTCCGTCTCGATGTAAGCCTGCTGACCGAGGACCCTTTAACTGGTCACATGCCTCGTCATGGGTAAGCTTTGCCTTGGGTGGACTAAGGCCAGAATAAGATAACACGAAATGGGCGTGGAGCGGTGGCGAGAGTAGCGTGTACCCTCCGTGGCAAGAGGCTGGACGGTGGTGTATCTGTGCTCTCGGTTTGCGTGAACCTGATCTGGTCTTAAGAAACTCGGTGGCGGGTTGACATATGCAAGGGTTAAGTGCTACATATGTCATGTGATCGGAGATCCTCAGCTGAGTATAGTCGATTCGGATCGCCGTACCTCCATGGTTATGGAGACTTGGCCACTGACTTACACGTAGCAATCCAGTGAAGATGAAGGGTTGATAAGAAATTGGCTAGTGCAGGTCAAGTGATTGAACTAGGGTAGAAAGAACTCTAACTGTAGGTAATTCTACTTAACCTGACAATAAAATTGGATTTTAAGGATCCACTTTAGTAAGCAATTCTGCAAACAGAGTCTTTGATTGTTGAAAGGCCTTACCTTGACTCCCATATAACCAGCATATCCTTGAGAGTCTTTTTCTTAGTCGGGTAAGACTTGCTGAGTAATTCCATACTCAGGGTTTATTTCCCCGTTGTTTTAGGTGAGGAGACAACAAACTTTTGTTGTTTTTGTACCAAGGTGGTGAAAAGTGAAGATAATCAAGAGTGAAGCTGCCGGAGGACCGGGTCCTCCTTAAAAACTTTTATGTAAAGAACTTAATGGGAGGAGCTTTTACCTCCCAGGTATTGTAATAATACTTTTAGCACTCGCTTATACTCTGGTCTGTATTGTATGACTTACTCCTACTTTATAAATAAATGTAAGTTTATGTAATCACTTCCGCATTTCCGCATCTCCGATGAACATACTGTCTGTCAGACGGGTGAAACGTTCCTAGAAAGGTAAGAGAAAAGATACCAAACTTGTCAAGTGATTCAGGAACATCTACAGGGTTGTCTGATGTCTGTTGGACAAGGACAACTGTAGGTGGGCCTAATAACTTGGGAGGTTCCGTCACACGCTGGGCCAAGAGCGGAGGGGGGAGCGCGGGCGCGCGAGAGAGGGGGGAGAAGGTGGGCTGGAATCGGCCCAGCCGAGGAGGGGGAAGACTTTTCCTTTTTATTTTTATTTTCTCTTTTCTTTTTCCTTAATTCATTTTCTCCCTTATAAAAATATTCATTTATGTTTCCTAGGTGCCAAAATGAAATACTATATGTGAAGTGCCACTAGCAATCATGGTATATTTTTATGATGAATGAAATGCTCATGAGATGAGGTCTTAAGAGAAATAATGGGGGTTAGGAGTTTAGGGTTTCTAACCTTGGGATAAAAAACTGGGATGTTATGGTAGACATTACAATGATAACTTGTATTCTACCGGGGAGGAGTTAGGCCTCCTGCTTCTTGGCCTCGTATCCCATGTGGCCTCGTTTGTTGGGTCGTGCTTCTAGGCCTCGTAGCCTCTATGGAGACATCTACCGAGGCATGCGCTGTCGTACCTCTGGTATGGTGTCGTGTCCCATCCGCCCTCGATGGGTTCCTAGTAGCTACTTCGATTTACACATGGTAGTGTTTGGTTGGTTCTGTTGATTCAGCTCATAGCGTGGCTTATGGATGTCTTTAGTTCAACTTTATCTTCCGTCATCCCCTTAGCGTCACCTTTATCATGCTTAGGCATATGACTGGTACGACATATTGTCTCGTCCCCTCCGACGTATAGGTCACAATAGAGACTCTGGTGCTGAGGTCCCTGCGACTGGGGTCGTCCGATCCCACTGGTTAGTGGAGATACATATCCAGCGTCGTGCTTGATAGAGAACTATCGGGGACCATAATTAGGGGTACCCTCAAGACCCCTAAATCTCAGCTGGTAACCCCCATCAGCACAAAGCTGCAAAGGCCTGATGGGTGCGATTAAGTCAAGGATCGGTCCATTCAAGGGACATGATCGTGCCTCGCCCGAGCCTAGCCTCGGGCAAGGGAAGCCGACCCCGGAGAACCTACGTCTCGCCCGAGGACCTCCCTCCAGCAACGGGCACACTATCGGCTTGCTCGAGGCCCAGTCTTCACCGAGAAGCAACCTTGGACACATCGCCACGCCGACCGACCAAATCGCAGGGGCATTTAATGCAAAGGTGGCCTGACACCTTTATCCTGACGCACGCCCTCTAGTCAACAGAGCCGAAGTGACCGCAGTCACTTCGCCGCTCTACTGACCGGTCTAACAAGAGGACAGCGCCGCCTGCGCTGCTCCGACTGCTGAGCCACCTGACAGAGTGAGGCTGACAGCAGCCAAGGCCGGCCTTGGGCGTCATAGGAAACTCCGCCTCGCTTGACCCCAGGGCTCGGACTCGGGCTCAGCCCCGGAAGACGGCGAACTCCGCTCCGCTCGACCCAGGGCTCGAACTCGGGCTCAGCCCCGGAAGACGGCGAACTCCGCTCCGCCCGACCCAGGGCTCGGACTCGGGCTCAGCCCCGGAAGACGGCGAACTCCGCTCCGCCCGACCCAGGGCTCGGACTCAGGCTCAGCCCTGGAAGACGGCGAACTCCGCTCCGCCCGACCCAGGGCTCGGACTCGGGCTCAGCCCCGGAAGACAGCGAACTCCGCTCCGCCCGACCCACGGCTCGGACTCGGGCTCAGCCCCGGAAGACGGCGAACTCCGCTCCGCCCGACCCAGGGCTCGGACTCGGGCTCAGCCCCGGAAGACGGCCGCCTCGCCCGACCCCAGGGCTCGGACATGGGCTCAACCCCGGAAGACGACGAACTCCGCCTCGCCCGACCCCAGGGCACGGACATGGGCTCAACCCCGGAAGACGACGAACTCCGCCTCGCCCGATCCGGGGGCTCGACCTCGACCTCGACCTCGGAGGAGCCTCCACCTCGCCCAGCCTAGGGCACGGACCGACCACGTCAACAGGAAGCGCCATCATTACCCTACCCCGAGCTGACTCGGGCTACGGGGAACCAGATCGGCGTCCCATCTGGCTCGCTCCACCATGCGAGTAATGATGGCGCCCCACATGCCCTGTGACGACGGCGGCTCTCAGCCCCCTTACGAAAGCAAGAGGACGTCAGCAAGGACTCGACAGCCCCAACAGCTGTCCTCTCGCCAGGCTCCAGCACTCCTCCGACGGCCACGACACCACGCGAACTGGGCGCCAAGACCTCTCCGGCTGCCATGATGGCATGTACTTAAGGCGCTAGCTCACCACCGCTAGACACGTTAGCACATTGCTACACTCCCCATTGTACACCTGGATCCTCTCCTTACGCCTATAAAAGGGAGGACTAGGGCCCTCTTACAAAAGGTGGGCCCGCGCGGAGAAGGACGGGACGGCGCTCACGCAAGGCCGCTCGCTCCCACTCCCACGTGGACGCTTGTATCCCCCTACTGCAAGCGCACCCGACTCAGGCGCGGGGCTAACACAAAGGCCGCGGGATCCGCTCTCTCACGCCTGCCTCCCTCCGGCTGCTTCCTTTCCCCCCTTCGCGTTCCGCCTCGCGTCGACCCATCTGGGCTGGGGCACGCGGCGACAATTCACTCGTCGGTCTAGGGACCCCCCGGGTTTCGAAACACCGACAGTTGGCGCGCCAGGTAGGGGCCTGCTGCGTGTTGACGAACAGCTTCCCGTCAAGCTCCAGATGGGCAGTCTCCAGCAACCTTTCCGGCCCGGGACGGTGCTCCGTTTCGGGAATCTTGAGTTCATGTCCCTCGACGGCAGCTACGACATGATACTCCTTCCCCCGCCACGCGACAGTGACAATGGCGGTCGACAACCCGCTCGCCGACGGGGAAATCGACGACGCCTTCCCCACGTGGTGGAAGGACGACATTCGGGCTTGTCCCGTCCCCTCCCCCGTCGACGGAGGAGGAGACGGGGCAACCAAGGCCAAGCGGGAAGCGGCACCTCATTGGCTGTCAAGCGAGTCGACGGCGCCGGCGCCCCAACGGAGGGCGCGTCGGGCATCGATCTCGCGTCTGAGACGAAGACGAGCGCCGCCTCTCCGCAACACGCCAATCTCAAGCAAACGCACGACGCCAGCACGCTCGCGAAGGACTTGCTGGGCATCACCCTTGTACGTGAGACAACGGTGCAGTCAGTCCCAAACGCGACCTCGTCACCGCCCGTCGACCAAAAGGTACCGACCGATTCCCATCTCGTGTCTTTTGGATTCGGCCTCGACCCACCAAGCGACCCCGCTTCGGTGAGCACTCTCATAGAGACGAGTCCAAACCCTCTGGGGTATCATGTGCGGTCACCCTGGGACCGACTGACGGCCGACTCGACCTATGAGCCCTTGGGGTCCGAGGAAGATGGCGAGCCCGACCTCTGTTGGGATTTCTCCGGAATTGGCAACCCCAGTGTCGTGCGGGACTTCATGACCGCATGCGACAACTGCCTTTCCGACTGTTCTGACGGCAGCCGCGGCCTCGACAACGAGGACCGCGGCCCAAGTCGTGAATGTTTCCACGTCGATCTAGGGGGTCCCGGCGAAGGCAACCATCTTGGTATGCCGGAAAATGGTGATCCCCCTAGGCCTGTGCCTCGCGCTTGAGAGCACCTAGAGGGGGGGGTGAATAGGTGATCCTGTAAAAACTTCAAACTTAAGCCACAAAAACTTGTTAAGCGTTAGCACGATTAATGCCAAGTGGCTAAGGTGAAGTCTCAACAAAACACAATACCACAAGAATCAAGCACAGAGGGACACAGTGGTTTATCCCGTGGTTCGGCCAAGCCAATGCTTGCCTACTTCCACGTTGTGGCGTCCCAACGGACGAGGGTTGCAATCAACCCCTCTCAAGCGGTCCAAAGACCCACTTGAATACCACGTTGTTTTGTTGTTCCTTTCACTATCCCGTTTGCAAGGAATCTCCACAAATTGGAGTCTCTTGCCCTTACAAGTATATGATCACGAAGAAAGCACAGAGTAAGGGAGGGAAGCAACACACACAAATCCACAACAAAAGCGCACACACACGGCCAAGACTCGAGCTCGAATGACTATCTCAGAGTTCACACTAGAACAGAGCTCGAATCACTTAGAATCACAAACGAATGCGCAAAGAACTTGTGTGGATGATCAAGAATGCTCAAGAGTTGCTTGTGTATCTCCTCCATGCGCCTAGGGGCTCCTTTTATAGCCCCAAGGCAGCTAGGAGCCGTTGAGAGCAATTCTGGAAGGCTATCCTGGCCTTCTGTCGTCGGGGGCACCGGACAGTCCGGTGCACACCGGACACTGTCCGGTGCCCGATTTGTTTCCTTTTCTGGCGCTTCCGACCGTTGGAAGACTGCCGTAGATCTGCGAGCCGTTGGCTCACCGGACAGTCCGGTGCACACCGGACAGTCCGGTGCCGTCTTCCGACCGTTGGCTCGGCCACGTGTCCCGCGCGGATTGCGCGGCCGACCGTTGGCCCTGGCCGACCGTTGGCTCACCGGACAGTCCGGTGCACACCGGACAGTCCGGTGAATTTTAGCCGTACGCCGCCGGCCAAAATCCCGAGAGCGGCCAGTTCGACTCGAGTCAGTCTGGCGCACCGGACACTGTCCGGTGCACACCGGACAGTCCGGTGCTCCAGTCCGAGCTGAGACTTGGCTGCACACAGCCAAGTCATTCTCTCCCCTTTTCTCTTTTTCTTCTTTCTGTTTCTAACACTTAGACAAATATGTTAGTCCATAAAACCAATGTACTAAGGCTTAGAAACATACCTTTACTTCATGATTTGCACCTTGTTCATCCATGTACACAAATTCACAAATAAACACATGTGTTGGCACTCAATCACCAAAATACTTAGAAATGGCCCAAGGGCACATTTCCCTTTCAATCTCCCCCTTTTTGGTGATTTATGCCAACACTACATAAAGCCACTAGAACAAGTGCAAACTCAATTCAAATAACACTTAAATTTATTTTGAATCAATTTTGGCATATATGGATCATCCTTTGCCACCACTTGGTTTGTTTTTGCAAATCAAACACAAATCTCTATCTCTAAGTTAAACACACATGTTTAAGCATAAAGAGAGTCATTCAAAAAAGAGATTGATCAAGGATTTCAAAAACTCCCCCTTTTTCCCATAATCAATACTTCTCCCCACAAGAAGCCAACTTTTGACCAGAGAGACAACTTAAGAATTTTGACAAATCAAAAACTCTATTCTACTATTTTCAAAATCTCTCAAGTGGTAGCTGATCCATTTATTGCTTTGGCCTTTATTTTCTCCCCCTTTGGCATCAAGCACCAAAACGGGATCAATTGTGGCCCTTTAACCCCATTGCCTCACCAAAATCTTCAATTAAGAGCAAATGGCAATAAGAGTTCATGAGATGGACTTGGAATAAGTTACCCCTCATCGGAGTGCAGTGGAAGTCTTTCATGGTCCAAGTCCACCTTTTCCCTTTCAATTCTCCTTTGTGACTAACACAAGCAAACTCAAACATATGGTTAGTCTCAAAGGGTCAAGTTGTAACACATCTCCCCCTAAACATGTGCATCACATTGCAACGGACTTGTGAGGTCCAGGGAGTGTTTGTACAACTTGAGCACCATAATAAGCAACAAAATGCAGAATGAACATGATCAAAGGCATAAATACATGTATGCTATATTTCAATCCAAGTTCCGCGAATCTAAGATATTTAGCTCACTACGCAGCCTGCAAAAGGTCTTCTCATCTAAAGGCTTGGTAAAGATATCGGCTAGCTGGTTCTCGGTGCTAACATAAAACACTTCGATATCTCCCTTTTGCTGGTGGTCTCTCAGAAAGTGATGCCGGATGTCAATGTGCTTTGTGCGGCTGTGCTCAACAGGATTTTCCGCTATTCGGATAGCACTCTCATTGTCACATAGGAGTGGGACTTTACTCAGATTGTAGCCAAAGTCCCTGAGGGTTTGCCTCATCCAAAGTAGTTGCGCACAACACTGTCCTGCGGCAACGTACTCGGCCTCAGCGGTGGATAGGGCAACGGATGTTTGTTTCTTAGAGTTCCATGACACCAGGGACCTTCCTAAGAATTGGCACGTCCCTGATGTACTCTTCCTATCGACCTTACATCCAGCATAGTCGGAATCTGAGTACCCAATCAAGTCAAAGTTAGACCCCTTTGGATACCAGATCCCGAAGCAAGGCGTAGCGACTAAATATCTAAGAATTCGCTTCACCGCCACCAAGTGACACTCCTTAGGATCGGATTGAAATCTAGCACACATGCATACGCTAAGCATAATATCCGGTCTACTAGCACATAGATAAAGTAAAGACCCTATCATTGACCGGTATGCTTTTTGATCAACGGACTTACCTCCTTTGTTGAGGTCGGTGTGTCCGTCGGTTCCCATCGGAGTCTTTGCGGGCTTGGCGTCCTTCATCCCAAACCGCTTCAGCAGATCTTGCGTGTACTTCGTTTGGGAGATGAAGGTGCCGTCCTTGAGTTGCTTCACTTGGAACCCAAGGAAGTAGTTCAACTCGCCCATCATCGACATCTCGAATTTCTGCGTCATCACCCTGCTAAACTCTTCACAAGACTTTTGATTAGTAGAACCAAATATTATGTCATCGACATAAATTTGGCATACAAACAAATCACCATCACATGTCTTTGTAAAAAGAGTTGGATCGGCTTTCCCAACCTTGAAAGCATTAGCAAGTAAGAAATCTCTAAGGCATTCATACCATGCTCTTGGGGCTTGCTTAAGTCCATAGAGCGCCTTAGAGAGCTTACACACGTGGTCGGGGTACCGCTCATCCTCGAAGCCAGGGGGTTGCTCCACGTACACCTCCTCCTTTATTGGCCCGTTGAGGAACGCGCTCTTCACATCCATTTGGTACAACCTGAAAGAATGGTGAGCGGCATATGCTAGCAAGATACGAATGGACTCTAGCCTAGCCACAGGAGCAAAAGTCTCCTCAAAGTCCAAACCTGCGACTTGGGCATAACCTTTTGCCACAAGTCGAGCCTTGTTCCTCGTCACCACCCCGTGCTCGTCCTGTTTATTGCGGAACACCCACTTGGTTCCCACAACATTTTGCTTGGGACGAGGCACCAGCGTCCAAACTTCGTTGCGCTTGAAGTTATTAAGTTCCTCCTGCATGGCCAACACCCAATCCGGATCTAGCAAGGCCTCCTCTACCCTGAAAGGCTCAATAGAGGAGACAAAAGAGTAATGTTCACAAAAATTAACTAATCGAGATCGAGTAGTTACTCCCTTGCTAATGTCACCCAGAATTTGGTCGACGGGATGATCCCTTTGAATCATCGCTCGAACTTGGGTTGGAGGTGCCGGTTGCGCTTCTTCCTCCATCACATGATCGTCTTGTGCTCCCCCTTGATCACACGCCTCCTTTTGATGAACCTGTTCATCGTCTTGAGTTGGGGGATGCACCGTCGTTGAGGAAGAAGGTTGATCACGTTCATCCTGTTCCTGTGGCCGAACGTCTCCAATCGCCATGGTTCGTATAGCGGCCGTTGGAACATCTTCTTCATCTACATCATCACAATCAACAACTTGCTCTCTTGGAGAGCCATTAGTCTCATCAAATACAACGTCGCTAGAGACTTCAACCAAACCCGAAGATTTGTTGAAGACCCTATACGCCTTTGTATTTGAATCATAACCTAATAAAAACCCTTCTACAGCTTTGGGAGCAAACTTAGAATTTCTACCCTTCTTCACTAGAATGTAGCACTTGCTCCCAAATACACGAAAATACGATACATTGGGTTTGTTACCGGTTAGTAGCTCATATGACGTCTTCTTGAGGAGGCGGTGAAGGTAGACCCTGTTGATGGCGTGGCAAGCCGTGTTCACGGCTTCCGACCAAAAGCACTCGGGGGTCTTGAACTCTCCAAGCATCGTCCTCGCCATATCGATTAGCGTCCTGTTCTTCCTCTCTACCACACCATTTTGTTGTGGGGTGTAGGGAGCGGAGAACTCGTGCTTGATCCCTTCCTCCTCAAGAAACTCCTCCACTTGAAGGTTCTTGAACTCGGACCCGTTGTCGCTCCTAATCTTCTTCACCTTGAGCTCAAACTCATTTTGAGCTCTCCTGAGGAAGCGCTTGAGGGTCCCTTGGGTTTCAGACTTATCCTGCAAAAAGAATACCCAAGTGAAGCGGGAAAAGTCATCAACAATCACTAAACCATACTTACTTCCTCCTATGCTTAGATAGGCGACGGGTCCGAAGAGGTCCATATGCAGCAGCTCCAGAGGTCTT
This sequence comes from Zea luxurians, assembly GCA_029449295.1. Classification (NCBI taxonomy): domain Eukaryota; kingdom Viridiplantae; phylum Streptophyta; class Magnoliopsida; order Poales; family Poaceae; genus Zea; species Zea luxurians. The sequence goes on from JAOPSE010000031.1 coordinate 28,733,467, forward strand.
GACGTGGTCATCACATTCTTGCTGTGATGTGCTCCTCCAACTTGTTTACCTGCCTGACAAGCTGCACAAGGTCTATCTTTTTCGAAATACACATTGGTTAGACCTATCACGTGTTCTCCCTTTAGAAGCTTGTGGAGGTTCTTCATCCCCACATGTGCTAAGCGGCGATGCCACAGCCAGCCCATGCAAGTCTTAGCCATTAAGCATGCATCTAGACCGGCCTCTTCTTTTGCAAAATCAACTAAATAAAGCTTGCCGTCTAGTACACCCTTAAAAGCTAGTGAACCATCACATCTTCTAAAGACAGACACATCTACATTTGTAAATAAACAATTATATCCCATTTGACATAATTGACTAACAGATAGCAAATTATATCCAAGACTCTCCACTAGGAATACATTTGATATAGAATGCTCATTAGAAATTGCAATTTTACCTAACCCTTTTACCTTGCCTTGATTCCCATCACCGAATATAATTGAATCTTGGGAATCCTTATTCTTGACGTAGGAGGTGAACATCTTCTTCTCCCCCGTCATATGGTTTGTGCATCCGCTGTCGATAATCCAGCTTGAACCCCCGGATGCATAAACCTGCAAGGCAAATTTAGGCTTGGGTCTTAGGTACCCAACTCATGTTGGGTCCTGCAAGGTTAGCACAAATATCTTTAGGGACCCAAATGCAAGATTTATCTCCCTTGCATCTAGCCCCTAATTTCCTAGCAACAACCTTCTTTCCCTTTCTACAAATAGCAAAGGGAGCATTACAAGCATAATAAATGGTAGAAGGTTCATTCACTACTTTCCTAGGAGCATGAATAACATTCTTTCCAGGCACATGAGCAATATTTCTCCTAGGCATATGCGCAACATTTCTCCTACTCATATTTCTATCATGCTTATGAGAGGAACTAGAGGCAAACATGGCATGAGAATCATAAACATGTGAATCATTATAAACATTTCTAGCATGTCTCCTATCATGGTATAAGAAAGCATGGTTCTTTTTAGCACTATTAGCCATAGGGGCCTTCCCTTTCTCCTTGACGAAGACGGGAGCCTTATGGCTTGTTAAGTTCTTGGCTTCTCTCTTGAAGCCAAGCCCATCCTTAATTGAGGGGTGTCTACCAACCGTGTAGGCATCCCTTGCAAATTTTATTTTATCAACTTCATTCTTGCTAGTCTTAAGTTGGGCATTAAGACTAGCCACTTCATCTTTTAGTTTTGAAATTGAAACTAAGTGTTTGCTACAAGTGTTAACATCAAAATCCTTACACCTAGTGCAAATTGTAACATTTTCAACACAAGACTTAGATTTATTTGTTACTTCTAATTTAGCATTTAAATCATGATTAACACTTTGTAAAGTAGCAATGGTTTCATGACAAGAAGATATTTCACTAGAAAGCACTTCATTTCTTTTCACTTCTAAAGCATATGATTTTTGTGCCTCTACAAACTTATCATGTTCATCATACAATAAATCTTCTTGCTTTTCTAAAAGCCTATCCTTTTCATTCAATGCATCAATCAATTCATTGATTTTATCTATCTTAGATCTATCTAAGCCTTTGAACAAGCAAGAATAATCTATGTCATCATCACTAGACTCACTATCACTAGAAGAAGCATAAGTGGAGTCTTGAGTACTCACCTTCTTCTCCCTTGCCATAAGGCAAGTGAGACGCTCGTTGGGGAAGAGAGCCGATTTGTTGAAGGCAGTGGCGGCGAGTCCTTCGTTGTCGGAGTCGGAGGAGGAGCAATCCGAGTCCCACTCCTTTCCTAGATGCGCCTCGCCCTTTGTCTTCTTGTATGCCTTCTTCTTCTCCCTCTTGTTCCCCTTTTCCTGGTCACTTTCATTATCGGGACAGTTAGCAATAAAATGACCAAGCTTACCGCATTTGAAGCACGAGCGCTTCCCCTTGGTCTTGGTCTTGCTTGGCTGCCCCTTGCGACCATTTAGCGCCGTCTTGAATCTCTTGATGATGAGAGCCATCTCTTCATCATTGAGCCCGGCCGCCTCAACTTGAGCCACCTTGCTAGGTAGCGATTCCTTGCTCCTTGTTGCTTTTAGAGCAATGGGTTGAGGCTCGTGGAGTGGTCCGTTCAACGCGTCGTCGACGTATCTCGCCTCCTTGATCATCATCCTCCCGCTCACGAATTTTCCAAGTACTTCCTCGGGCGTCATCATCGTGTACCTGGGATTCTCACGAATATTGTTCACGAGATGAGGATCAAGTATGGTAAAGGACCTGAGCATTAGGCGGACGACGTCGTGGTCCGTCCATCGCGTGCTCCCGTAGCTCCTTATCTTGTTGATGAGGGTCTTGAGCCGGTTGTATGTTTGCGTCGGCTCCTCGCCCCTTATCATGGCGAAACGTCCAAGCTCTCCCTCCACCAACTCCATCTTGGTGAGTAAAGTGACGTCGTTTCCCTCATGAGAAATCTTGAGGGTGTCCCAGATTTGCTTGGCGTTATCCAAGCCGCTCACTTTATGATATTCATCCCTGCACAAGGAAGCTAGAAGAACAGTAGTAGCTTGTGCATTCTTATGAATTTGTTCATTAATAAACGTGGGACTATCTGAACTATCAAAGTGCATTCCACTCTCTACAATCTCCCATATACTAGGATGGAGAGAGAATAGGTGACTACGCATTTTGTGGCTCCAAAATCCGTAGTCCTCTCCATCAAAGTGTGGGGGCTTGCCGAGTGGAATGGAGAGCAATTGAGAATGTGAACTTTGCGGAATACGAGAGTAATCAAAAGAAAAGTTCGAATTGACCGGTTTTCTCCTCTCGTAGTCGTTGTGGTCCTCGTCCTTTTGGGAAGAGGTAGACTCGTCGCTGTCGTAGTAGATGATCTCCTTGATGCGCCTTGTCTTCTTCTTCTTCCCTTCCTTCCGTCTTTGGCCCGAGCCGGAGTCGGTAGGCTTGTCGTCCTTCGGCTCGTTGACGAAGGTCTCCTTTTCTTTGTCGTTGATCACTATACCCTTCCCCTTAGGATCCATCTATTCGGGCGGTTAGTCCCTTTGTGAATAGAACGGCTCCGATACCAATTGAGAGCACCTAGAGGGGGGGGGGTGAATAGGTGATCCTGTAAAAACTTCAAACTTAAGCCACAAAAACTTGTTAAGCGTTAGCACGATTAATGCCAAGTGGCTAAGGTGAAGTCTCAACAAAACACAATACCACAAGAATCAAGCACAGAGGGACACAGTGGTTTATCCCGTGGTTCGGCCAAGCCAATGCTTGCCTACTTCCACGTTGTGGCGTCCCAACGGACGAGGGTTGCAATCAACCCCTCTCAAGCGGTCCAAAGACCCACTTGAATACCACTGTTGTTTTGTTGTTCCTTTCACTATCCCGTTTGCAAGGAATCTCCACAAATTGGAGTCTCTTGCCCTTACAAGTATATGATCACAAAGAAAGCACAGAGTAAGGGAGGGAAGCAACACACACAAATCCACAACAAAAGCGCACACACACGGCCAAGACTCGAGCTCGAATGACTATCTCAGAGTTCACACTAGAACAGAGCTCGAATCACTTAGAATCACAAACGAATGCGCAAAGAACTTGTGTGGATGATCAAGAATGCTCAAGAGTTGCTTGTGTATCTCCTCCATGCGCCTAGGGGCTCCTTTTATAGCCCCAAGGCAGCTAGGAGCCGTTGAGAGCAATTCTGGAAGGCTATCCTGGCCTTCTGTCGTCGGGGGCACCGGACAGTCCGGTGCACACCGGACACTGTCCGGTGCCCGATTTGTTTCCTTTTCTGGCGCTTCCGACCGTTGGAAGACTGCCGTAGATCTGCGAGCCGTTGGCTCACCGGACAGTCCGGTGCACACCGGACAGTCCGGTGCCGTCTTCCGACCGTTGGCTCGGCCACGTGTCCCGCGCGGATTGCGCGGCCGACCGTTGGCCCTGGCCGACCGTTGGCTCACCGGACAGTCCGGTGCACACCGGACAGTCCGGTGAATTTTAGCCGTACGCCGCCGGCCAAAATCCCGAGAGCGGCCAGTTCGACTCGAGTCAGTCTGGCGCACCGGACACTGTCCGGTGCACACCGGACAGTCCGGTGCTCCAGTCCGAGCTGAGACTTGGCTGCACACAGCCAAGTCATTCTCTCCCCTTTTCTCTTTTTCTTCTTTCTGTTTCTAACACTTAGACAAATATGTTAGTCCATAAAACCAATGTACTAAGGCTTAGAAACATACCTTTACTTCATGATTTGCACCTTGTTCATCCATGTACACAAATTCACAAATAAACACATGTGTTGGCACTCAATCACCAAAATACTTAGAAATGGCCCAAGGGCACATTTCCCTTTCAGCGCTGACATCCTTCGGGAGCTAGCTGTGGTCCCCGTCCCGGCGGGGGTCCTGACCCACAGCTCGAGCATATCCGCGAGAGGCAGGCCAGGCTCGACGAGGGAGCAGGAACGCTTGTGCTGATCCGCCGGGACATCGGGCGGGAATGGGCGGTCCAACCCCCGGCCGGAGAAGCGCGTCATCTCCCCCAGGACATCCAGCACCGCATCGCCGACGACGTCAGGGTGAGGCCGCCGCCGGATTCCAGCGGAGTCGGCCAGAATTTGGCTGCAGCGGCAATACTCCTCCGCGTGATGCCGGAACAATCAACCACCGAGGGGCGGCGTATCCAGGGAGAGCTCAAGAATCTCCTGGAGGACGCCGCGGTCCGACGGGCCGAAAGCTCTGCCTCCCGAAGGCAGGGGTTCCCCTCGGAACATCTCGCCGCGACTTCCCGATTCATGCGGGAAGCCTCGGTCCACTCCGGGCGCACGCGCAACACAGCGCCTGCGGCCCCGGGTCGCCTCGGCAACGAGCGCCATCATCACAGCCGTCGGGCCCACCTCGACGACAGGGCGCGCTGAGGCTACCACCCCAGGCAGTGGGGGACGCTACGACAGCGGGGAGGATCGGAGTCCTTCGCCCGAACCACCCGGTCCGCAGGTTTTCAGCCGCGCCATACGACGGGCACCGTTCCCGACCCAGTTCCGAACCCCGACTACTATCACAAAGTACTCGGGGGAGACGAGACCGGAACTGTGGTTCGCGGACTATCGGCTGGCCTGCCAACTAGGTGGAACGGACGATGACAACCTCATCATCCGCAACCTCCCCCTGTTCCTCTCCGACACCTCTCGAGCCTGGCTAGAGCACCTGCCCCCGGGGCAGATCTCCAACTAGGACGACCTGGTCCAAGCCTTCGCCGGCAATTTCCAGGGCACGTACGTGCGCCCTGGGAACTCCTGGGATCTCCGAAGCTGCCGCCAACAGCCGGGAGAGTCTCTCCAGGACTACATCCGGCAATTCTCGAAGCAGCGCACAGAGCTGCCCAACGTCACCGATTCAGATGTCATCGGCACGTTCCTCGCCGGCACCACCTGTCGCGACCTTGTGAGCAAGCTGGGTCGCAAGACCCCCACCAGGGCGAGCGAGCTGATGGACATCGCCACCAAGTTCGCCTCTGGCCAGGAGGCGGTTGAGGCCATTTTCCAGGAAGGACAAGCGGCCCCAGGGCCGCCCACCGGAAGATGCTCCCGAGGCGTCAACTCAGCGCGGCACCAAGAAGAAGGGCAAGAAGAAGTCGCAAGCGAAACGCGACGCCGCCGACGCGGACCTTGTCGCCGCCGCCGAGTACAAGAACCCTCGGAAGCCTCCCGGAGGTGCCAACCTCTTCGACAAGATGCTCAAGGAGCCATGCCCCTATCATCAGGGGCCCGTCAAGCACACCCTTGAGGAGTGTGCCATGCTTCGACGACACTTCCACAAGGCCGGGCCACCTGCGGAGGGTGGCAAGGCCCTCGACAACGCAAAGGAGGAAGATCACAAGGCAGGAGGGTTCCCCGAGGTCCGCGACTGCTTCATGATCTACGGCGGGCAAGTGGTGAACGCCTCGGCTCGGCACCGCAAGCAAGAGCGTCGGGAGGTCTGCTCGGTAAAGGTGGTGGCGCCAGTCTACCTAGACTGGTCCTGACAAGCCCATCACCTTCGACCGGGCCGACCATCCAGACTACGTGCCGAAGCCCGGGGAGATACCCACTCGTTGTTGACCCCATCATCGGCAACGTCAGGCTCACCAAGGTCCTCATGGACGGAGGCAGCAGCCTCAACATCATCTACACCGAGACCCTCGGGCTCCTGCGGATCGATCTGTCCTTGGTCCGGACGGGCGCTGCGCCTTTCCACGGGATCATCCCTGGGAAGCGCGTTCAACCCCTCGAACAACTCGACCTACCCGTCTGCTTCGGAATGCCCTCCAACTTCCGAAGGGAGACCCTCACGTTCGAGGTGGTCGGGTTCCGAGGAACCTACCACACGGCACTGGGGAGGCCATGCTACGCGAAGTTCATGGTCGTCCCCAACTACACCTACCTCAAGCTCAAGATGTCGGGCCCCAACGGGGTCATCACCGTCGGCCCCACATACAAACACGCGTTCGAATGCGACATGGAGTGCGTGGAGTACGCCGAGGCCCTCACCGAGTCCGAGGCCCTCATCGCCGACCTGGAAAGCCTCTCTAAGGAGGTGCCAGACGTGAAGCGTCACGCCGGCAACTTTGAGCCAGCGGAGATGGTTAAGTCCGTCCCCCTCGACCCCAGCAGCGACGCCTCCAAGCAGATCCGGATCGGCTCCGACCTCGATCCCAAATAGGAAGCAGTGCTCGTCAACTTTCTCCGCGCAAACGCCGACGTTTTCGCACTTCATCTCACGCCTTGGCGAAAGAGTCCTGCCTCTGTACCGCCTCTTAAGGAAGGCCGAGTGCTTCACGTGGACCCCTGGGGCCGAGGAAGCCCTCGGGAACCTAAAGGCGCTCCTCACGAACGCGCCCGTCTTGGTGCCCCCCCCCCCCCGTTGCTGGAGGCAGCAGGCTAAAATAGCCTCGGGGCGAACAACGGTTCCCCCGGACGCCTTCACCCGAGACCCGCATCAACCCTCCGTCAAGATCGACGACACGCTCGAGCCCGAGGCGCCCTCGGCCCAGCTCGAGGCACCCTCGGCTCGGCCCGGGGCATCCTCGGTTCAGCCCGAGGTACCCTCGGCCCCCGAGGGCGAGACACTGCGCATCGAGGAGGAGCGAAGCGGGGTCACGCCTAATCAAAACTGGTAGACCCCGTACCTGAAATATCTCCACCGAGGAGAGCTACCCCTCGACCGAGCCGAGGCTCGGCGGTTGGTGCGACGCGCCAAGTCGTTCGTCTTGCTGGGAGATGGGAAGGAGCTCTACCACCACAGCCCCTCGGGCATCCTCCAGCGATGCATTTCCATCGCCTGAAGGTCAGGAACTCCTACGAGAGATACACTCGGGGGGCTTGCGACCATCGCGCAGCACCCCGAGCCCTTGTTGGAGACGCCTTCCGACAAGGTCTCTAATGACCGACGGCGGTGGCCGACGCCACCTGAATTGTCCACACCCGCGAAGGGCATCAGTTCTACGCAAGGCAGACCCACCCCTTGCGGAAGACACCTGGGGGCTACACGCACCCCTGGGAAGGGCCGCTCGTCATCGCCAAAGTTTTGAAGCCCGGAACAAACAAACTGGCCGACAGTCAAGGCGAGGTTTAGTCATCAAGGAAGGGTCAGCCTTGCCTCGGCAGAGCCCGACCCTCCCTCGGGGGCTAAAAGGGGGGAACCCCCTCTGCGTCAAAATTTTTAATCAAAGAGGCTTTTGCGTTCCCCTGGCTATGTCGGAAGCAGGACCCCAAGGAGCGAACGCGGGTGCATGTAAGTGGCAAGGCTGACTGAGCCAAGGGACTCCTACGCCTCTGGGTTACGGATACCTCACTCGTCACCCACCACGAAAAGTGACTCCTACTTGGGGAAGCCACCCTGCTACTGACGGACGGGGCCGGACACGCAAAATGAAAAGAAAAGGGGCACGACTTTATGCAACGATAATAAAGTGTTCAGGCCTCAGCGGCCACAAAAAGACACACGTGCATCCAATAGAAACTGCTCCGACAGAGTTAGGTGTCGCCCGGGGAAGGAGCCGCGCCTTCGGCTTCGTCCCCGCCCTCGGTAAAGTCCACCCCAGCTTCGGACGACGGCGCAGGCGGAAGGATCTCTGCCTCGAAGGTGGTCGCCAGCACTGCGCTCGGACCCGCGGCGGCCGCGTCGAGCCTCTGGACTTCTGCCAGGGCGGCTTCATCTTCGTCAGGAAGGTAATACCCCTCGCTGACCCGCTCCAGGTCCACGACGTAGTGGGAAGCGAGCACGGCGAAGGCCCGCCTGACGCCATGGTGTAGCGCCTCGCGGAGTCTGCCGCGCACATGATCGCCCAAGGCCTGCAGTCGACTTTGAGGGGAGCTTCCTGAGGGGACGTCGCCGAAGCCAAAGACCCGGCAGAAGTCCGAGATGGCCTCGGACATGGCCACGTGGTCGGCCTCCCTCTGCTCGGCCACCCCAACAAGCGCCCTGGTGGACTCATCAAGGGCGGACTCAAGCTCTACGAACAGCCAGAACGCAAGGCCTCAAACACAAGCGGAGGAAACAAGCTGAAACGAAGACCAGAAATGGCCAGGATATACCTCCGGCTCGGGCACGCTGCTCCGAAGCTGCGGCCTGGGCTACGGCTAGGTCCGCTGCAAGGGCTCCAGCCCGGCTTTCGGCCTCGGCAGCCCGGCCCTGGGACTGGTCTCGCTCATCGACGACCTGGTCGAACTCTGACTGTCGTCGCTGCACCTCTGCGCGTGCCGTTGCCGCCTCTGCGCGGGCCGCTGCCGCCTCTGCTCTTAGATCGGCGCAGAGCAACCGAAGGTCCGCCACTTCGGCGCCCTGCTGGGAGAGGCGCGCGTAGCCCCGGCAAGCGAGGTCCTCAGGGATCGCAGCGAGCCCTAGATATCGACCTCGTGGCAGATGAACGACGACTTGGCGGCGCTTAGATCCGTCAGATCCTAAGGGAAGGAAGCGGGGCGTCACAAGAGACTGCCTTGGTCACAAAAAGGTACGCCTGAAACCATTACCTGGAGGATTTCAGGGATGTCCCTGCAGAAGACCTCCAGCGATGACCGGAGCGACCCCACCGTTGCTTCGGCGCACTTGCGGAGCTCGTCCCAAGACTGCTCCTCCTGCTCGTCGTCGAGAACGAAGAAGGGATCCGAAGCCCCACGGGTCCGAAACCGGAGCAACTAGGGCCACCCCTCGGAGCTCCGCCGCGCAGCGACAAGGCCGCCGCTCGGTGGGACGGATCGCGCTTCCACGCCCCCCTCCTCCGAGGCACCGAGCGCTGACGCCTCGGCCATCTCAGCGTCGGCAGCAACGGGTCGCTCCCCGACTGGGACGGCAGCGACATCAGCAGCAGTAGGCGCCGGCACCGGCGGCATGTCCGGTGGGCCCGGGGCCACGTCTGCGCCAGCCGCCTCCTCCAGCACGATGGCCGCCTCGGCAGAAGAGCCAGCCTCGGGAACTCGCTCCACGACGGCTGGTGCCGCCAGAGCCCCCCGCTGTGGAGCGCCTTGCGAGAAGGCCAGCTGAACAGCGAGGCCTAGCGCGACACTGGCTGCGGAAGCCGACACCGTCTTAAGGGCCTTCCGGGGAGCCAGATCGGTCAGGCCGTGGCTTCGCTTGCTGAGGAGGAAAGGAAAGTCGCGGTCGGGACATACGAATGAGAAGCCAGGACGAAGACGCTCCAAGATACTTACCCGCTCCGGGCCATGATCAACCGCGCCTGAGGGGAGGTCTCTCGGATCTCGACCCCCGAAGACATCACCGAGGCCCGCCTCGCCGCCAGCTTCGGCATCACCCTCGCCTTGGGCACCTTGGATGCCCGGGAGACGGACTGCCTGGGCGTTGCCACGGCGACCTGAGGGTCACCCTCCTGCGCTGACGGCATGGCCGACGGCTCCCAAGAAACAGACGCATCGGCCTGACTCCCCAGGGGTCACCTCGACTTCCCCGGCCGAGGGGTCAAGTACCCCCTCGGTCTGCCCCCGCTCATCGGGCCGGGACCTCGGCGTCCCGACTCTGGGAACTGACGGCGCCAGCCCACTCGGGGGCTGGCTTGATGACTCCTGGCCTAGCCTCAAACCCGGGCTGAGGCCGAGGCGGGCAGCCATGTCGTCGTCCTCGTCATCATCTTCATCGTCGTCGTCATCAGGCGTCTCCGGCGACGGCTCCCTCGGGAGCCCCTCCCTCTCCTGCCGACGACGGAGCTTCTCCAAGGCGTCTCGGGCCCACGTCCGCTCGCGGGCCCGGGCTTTCTCCGCGTCCTTCTTCTTCTTCTTCTCCGCGACAACCCGTCGCGCTGCTCGGTCCACCGCGTCCTCCGGGACCCGTGGCCGGGAAGGCTTGTGCCACCCTACCTCCTGGAGGCGAACGGAAATCCCGACCGTAAGGACCAAAGGCAACCTGACGCAAGGAGAAGGAAGGAGCGGATACTCACCAGGGTCACACACCTGTGGTCGGGGCGCATCAAGGGCTGAGAGAAGGCGCTGGCGTCCAGTTTTCCCAACGCGACGGCCACCCGCCCATGGAGAACGTCGATGGGAAGAGGATCCGAGGACATCCGCGAGCCCTCCAAGTCAGCCTCCGGTGTCATCTCCCAAAGCGGCAACCGCCGCTCCGCCAAGGGAAGCACCCTACGGTGGTGAATGGCGGCAATCACTCCCGCGGTAGTAAGTCCTCCTTTTCGCAACACCTCCAGGGCCTTGAGAAGGGGCTCGAGGTTTTTCTGCCTGTCGTGTGGGGTCCCGTAGCGCCAGGTATCGACAGCGACGGTGACCACTCGTTGAGAAAACGGTGGAAGCATCTCGCCGTCATTCCGGAGGTAGAACCACCGGCGCTGCCACCCTTTGTTCGAGGACGCGAGGATGGCGGGGATGTACAGCGACGCCCGCGACTGCCTCAGCTGGAGAATGCAACCGCCGGCCCGCACTGCCGCGCAGACCCTTCTCTCTCCCTGTCGGCGAAGCAAAAAGCTTCGCGGAGAAGAGATGAGTCCACAAGTCCCAGTGGGGGGCGATCCCCAAGTATCCTTCGCACAACGTTGCGAAGATGGCGGCCTGCGAAATGGAGTTAGGACTAAGGTTGTGCAACTCCACCTCATAGTTGTACAGGATCGCCCGCATAAAGCGGCTTGCCGGCACACCGAACCCCCGCTCGTGGAAGGAGACGAAGCTCACGACGTACCCCGGCGGCGGGGACGGGGCGGTTCCGCTCGCGGGAGGAATCCACTCCGGCTGCCTCTCATCAGAGAGAGCACGAAGTAAACCCTCGGCAACAAGATCCTCCAGGTCCACCTCTGTGACTGTGGAGAAGGGCCATGGATCGCGCGGCGAGATGATGGTCACCCGGTCGGCCATCACCGAGCAAAAGGGGTGGCGGCGGAAAGGACTGGGTGGGCGGTTTCCTTTTCTCCGGCTAAACCTCTCAGGTTGCGAAAACCTAAGAAGGAGGCAAGAAGCGGAGCAAAGGACCATCGCCAGACCCTCCCCCGAGTATATAAAGACCAAGGCGAGACCCGTTCAACGTTTCGCCCAGACCTGCCGCGGGATTCAAAAACCCAAGGCGAAACGGTCGTTCCTCGAATGGCTCGCACACACGCAACGACCGCCTCGCGAACCACTCGCCCCGTCGCATTAACTCCAGCGGCAGGACAGGCGGCGCCTCAGGCGGGAGAAGCAAGCGACGCTTCGCCTTCGCCATAATGACCGCGTCGAAAAAGGTACGCCACGTCATTCGACTTCGCATCCTTTTTCTTTTCCTCTTTCTCTCTCTTACAACAGGGACCGGGAAAGGGGGATACCCCAAAAAGGACCCTTCTCCGTGAAGGAAACAGGCTCCGAGCCTCCCTACTGATCAGAGGTTCGAAGGCCGGCCCCTCGGAGGGGTTCAACGGCCGCCTCAGATTGATTGGGTTCTGTGCCCACTACTGGTCAGAGGTTCGATGGCCGGCCCCTCGAAGGGTTCAACGGTCGCCTCAGGCCACTCGGGCTCCGCGCCCACTACTGATCAAGGGTTTGTAGGCTGGCCCTCGAAGGGTTCACAGTCGCCTCAGACACAGAGCGAGGGATGACCCTGGGTACGTTCGATACATAACCAAGGCTCGGGCTACGCTCCCGAGGTACCCTAGGACATTTCTGAGACCAGCAGGAGCAATCTTGTAACGGAATCCCATCAGAGGGAGGCATCGAGCCCTCGGACCCCGTCAAAGGGGACCGGGTCCGGCAGATCACCCGCAGGTACTTTTGGAGCGCGCCTCCGGGCCTCTAGCCGACCCCTAGCAAATGGGGCACGGGCGTCCGCTCGGATTACCCGCCAGCAGCTCACCGGAAACACCATGTTCGGCGCCCTCCGAGGACAACATGGCGCTTTCCCCCCCTCCTCCTTGCGGAAAGGCGACGCAGGGGCGCATGTAAAAAAGACGAGTTTGTCCTTGATCGTACTCTCGCCCTGTGCAGAGGCTCGGGGGCTGCTCTCGCAAACCCAGCTCCAGCCAAACCGTTGACAGCGTCAACATACTAGCCCTAGAACTTGGGACCCGACCGTGCACTCGGGCTACGGCCAGCTCGCATGAGGGAACAACTAGACCAGCCGAAGTGTTGCGAAACGCACTAAGACCTCGAAGGAGTAAAACTACTCCTCCGAGGCCTCGGGGGCTACACCCGGCGGGTGCGCTCGCGCGCACCCACCGGAACAGAATGCAACCTAAAAAGGCTGGTCCCCTTGCAAAAAAGTGCGGCAAAAGCCTCCAAGCGAGTATTAGTACTCCCTTGGAGGCTCGGGTGCTACTGTCGGGGACCATAATTAGGGGTACCCTCAAGACCCCTAAATCTCAGCTGGTAACCCCCATCAGCACAAAGCTGCAAAGGCCTGATGGGTGCGATTAAGTCAAGGATCGGTCCATTCAAGGGACATGATCGTGCCTCGCCCGAGCCTAGCCTCGGGCAAGGGAAGCCGACCCCGGAGAACCTATGTCTCGCCCGAGGACCCCCCTCCAGCAACGGGCACACTATCGGCTCGCCCGAGGCACAGTCTTCACCGAGAAGCAACCTTGGCCACATCGCCACGCCAACTGACCAAATCGCAGGGGCATTTAATGCAAAGGTGGCCTGACACATTTATCCTGACGCACGCCCTCCAGTCGATAGAGCCGAAGTGACCATAGTCACTTTGCCGCTCTACTGACCGGTCTGACAAGAGGACAGTGTCGCCTGCGCCGCTCCGACTGCTAAGCCACCCGACAGAGTGAGGCTGACAGTAGCCAAGGCCGGCCTCGGGCGTCATAGGAAACTCCGCCTCACCCGACCCCAGGGCTCGGACTTGGGCTCAGCCCCGGAAGATGGCGAACTCCGCTCCACCCGACCCAGGGCTCGGACTCGGGCTCAGCCCCAGAAGACGGTGAACTCCGCTCCGCCCGACCCAGGGCTCGGACTCGGGCTCAGCCCCGAAAGACGGCAAACTTCGCTCCGCCCGACCCAGGGCTCGGACTCGGGCTCAGCCCCGGAAGACGGCGAACTCCGCTCCGCCCGACCCAGGGCTCGGACTCGGGCTCAGCCCCAGAAGACGGTGAACTCCGCTTCGCCCGACCCAGGGCTCGGACTCGGGCTCAGCCCCAGAAGACGGTGAACTCCGCCTCGCCCGACCCCAGGGCTCGGACATGGGCTCAACCCCGGAAGACGACAAACTCCGCCTCGCCCGACCCCAGGGACTCGGACATGGGCTCAACCCCGGAGGAGCCTCCACCTCGCCCAGCCTAGGGCACGGACCGACCACGTCAACAGGAAGCGCCATCATTACCCTACCCCAAGCTGACTCGGGCTACGAGGAACCAGATCGGCGTCCCATCTGGCTCGCTCCACCATGCGAGTAATGATGGCGCCCCGCATGCCCTGTGACGACGGCGGCTCTCAGCCCCCTTACGAAAGCAAGAGGACGTCAGCAAGGACTCGACAGCCCCAACAGCTGTCCTCTCGCCAGGCTCCAGCACTCCTCCGACGGCCACGACACCATGCGAACTGGGCGCCAAGACCTCTCCGGCTGCCACGATGGCATGTACTTAGGGCGCTAGCTCACCACCGCTAGACATGTTAGCACATTGCTACACTCCCCATTGTACACCTGGATCCTCTCCTTACGCCTATAAAATGGAGGACCAGGGCCCTCTTACAAAAGGTGGGCTCGCGCGGAGAAGGACGGGACAGCGCTCGCGCAAGGCCGCTCGCTCCCACTCCCGCGTGGACGCTTGTATCCCCCTACTGCAAGCGCACCCGACTTAGGCGCGGGGCTAACACGAAGGCCGCGGGATCCGCTCTCTCACGCCTGCCTCCCTCCGGCTGCTTCCTTTCCCCCCTTTGCGTTCCGCCTCGCGTCGACCCATCTGGGCTGGGGCACGCGGCGACAATTCACTCGTCAGTCTAGGGACCCCCCGGGTTTCGAAACACCGACAAGAACCTTCAATACCGCTTTCATGGTCTAGGCATGGCTTGGTGACGTCCCATCGTGCTACCGTGGTCCGATGGTGTGGGGGACAGATATCCCCTGGGTCCACTGGAAGGATAAAAGACCTCACGAAAGGTCCAAGGGTCCAATAAGTCGTAAGGTCATCCCTTCGTGGGCCTAGAGAGGAACGGTTAGTGAAGCAGATCGACATAAGGCTGGGTCGGGACAAGCTCAGACGGCCCAATGATCTCGAGCGAGTAATCACAACAGAGACCCGATCTCCCCGCGCTGGAGGCCCCGTACAACGAACTGAGCGAAGATGGTTCGGCGGAACTATAGGAAGATAGACTCAATCGGTTTACTATTTCTTAGGTGCACGTGATTATCATATCTACATGTATTGCCCCACGGTCGAGTATATAAGGCCTAGGGGGCACCCCTTCAGAAGAAATCGAACCCACCACTTAGCCATCCACCCCAGCTTCATACGCATTAGAGAATCACCTTGTAACCCACCGTATACAACACTCTCGCCAGGACGTAGGGTATTACGCACTTCAAAGCGGCCCAAACCTGTAAATCATTGTCTGTCGTCTCTCGTGCAACTAGCACGAACCATTGAACTACAGTTGACAACACCGTCCTACTCCTAAAAGCACCTTGAGGGGCAACCCCGGGTGTGCGGTTGGACCCAAAACACCGACAGCTGGCGCACCAGGTAGGGGGTGTGTCGTCAATCCAAGCTAGCTCAATGGCCATCACTTTCCTGCACAAGATCGTCTTCCGCCCCGGGTCCAAGTTCCGCTTCAGAACCATCTCAGCTGTAGCAGATGAGGAGGGAACTCTGCATCGCATTGCAGACCCAACGGAGAGAAGATCTTCCTCAAAAATCTCCGTGGAAATCGGGGAAAAGCAGGAAAAGGCGCAACCTCCAATGCTCCGGAAAAGGATCGCCTCCGGCAGGACAGAGGCTCGAGGCCCGCCAACTCGGAAAACTCCATTGTCTACCTCTTCGATGGAAGAATGGACACAAATCACAAGAAAGAAAGAAACAAATAAAATCGGGAGGAAGCAAGTTGTTCTTTCTGCGCCTCCGCCCTCTAAGGAGAACAGAAAGAAGATCGTCACGACAGCTATACCATTCTACCCCGACATCCTCTTCATCGGGAGAGCGGAGTCGCCCCCCATATCGGACGACGAGCCGACTGTACCCGGAGAGGAACCTCCTCAGCGGGAATCCCGCCGACGAAGGAACCGACGCCGAAATATCCGGAGACATCACGAGGCCGGAGAGCGGGACCCGGTGCAGCCTGTGTCGCGAGACGAGGCCTCAGAGATGGGAGAAACCCTGGAAGAGCGTGTCTTCCGGGAAAGGAGGAATTCCCGACGACGTGATCACCGGCGAGCTCAAGAACAAGGCCGAACAGGAAACTAAGCAACATCGGGAAAATCCTCTCTTCGGGCGCAACCTGAACCCCGACTTCGCCCGAGCCTTAAACACGCCGAGTGAAGTCGGTGGAGTACTGGCTCGGATATCCGACGGTCTCCCTCGGACTCCCGATGCCGAGGGCTACCGACGACTGTTCACTCGAGCGGCCAACCATCTTCTACCTCTCGCGCATCCGCCGAATGATCTACGACATACCATCAACAGTCGGCGGGACGCACGGAGCTCCATCAACGCTTCACGCGAACGACGACATGAGAGCGAGATCCGTCGCCGGGAAGAATATGACAGGGATCACGACATCCCAACCCGGAGTCAGGCCACCAGGACCGAGTCGGCAACGGCTTCAACTGGCGGCACCACCTGGGGATGGTCGAAGCACCATAACAACCACACCCCTCCCCAGGACAGACATTATCCTCGATGACAGGAAGACACGTGCGGAGTGTCGGCACTTACTCCGCGCCTCAGAGCCATTCAATGGCCTCCTAACTTCAAGGTATCCAACGTTGACAAATATGAACCTAAGCAGGATCCGGGAGGCTGGCTGGTCGTCTACACTACCGCCGCCCGGGCCGCCGGGGCAACCGAGGACGTCATGACCGCGTACTTGCCCATCGTCCTCGGGCAAGATGCACTGCAATGGCTGCGACACCTACCGCGACACTGCATCGATGACTGGAGTGATTTCAGTCGACGCTTCATCGCCAACTTCCAGTCCCTCTTCGACAAGCCGGCGCAACCATGGGACCTAAAATCCATCAAGCGCCGGGGGGACGAAACTCTCAGGTCATACCTCAAAAGGTTCCAGACCATGAGAAATCGTATCCCCGAAGTCACGGAGGCAGCAGTAATTGAAGACTTCTACAGAGGCTCCGATGACGCGGCCTTCGTCCGCGCCATATTACAGAAAGCGCCAACTACCTCCGAGCAGCTATTCAGGGAAGCCGACCTCTACATCACCGCCGACGAGCGGGCTCGGGACCTCATCGGAGGAGCGAAGCCAGCACCGGCAGCGCCACGACGCGACACGAACCAGCAGTCCGACAAGCGTTGGGAGAAGAGGCCTCGCGAAGAAGTTCACGCCGCTGGACCACCCGCCTCTCGTGCCCGAGGAGGACCTCGTGGAGGCGAGCGCACGCTGGACGACATCCTCGACGCCCAGTGCCCGTACCACAAGGACATGCGCCACACCCTTCGGAACTGCAGGGACTTCAAGCACTCTGTTGGGCACGGCCGACCTTTCCAGCCTCTACCTCCTCCTCCGCCACGGGGAAGACCAGAGCCACGACAACCCCAACAACAGGAGGGGGGAGGAGATGGAGCCTTCCCGCGCGTCGACAGAGAGGTCAACGTCATCTTTGGCGGACATGGATCGCAGGAGAACAAGAGACAACAAAAGCTCAATGATCGCCAAATATTGGTAGCGACCACCGGTCCTCCCGCTCCGTACCGATGGTCGGAGCACCCGATCACTTTCACTCGGGCAGATCAGTGGCTCAACTTCGACCACCCGGGCAAATACCCGCTCCTCGTCGATTCGGTGATCCGAGAGAGCCGGGTGAAGAAGGTACTAGTGGACGGGGGGAGCAGCATCAACGTCACCTTCCCCCGGACGCTTCAAGGCTTGGGAGTTCACCTCAAAGAGCTCCACGAGTCCGATACTCCTTTCTTCGGCATCGTGCCGACCGAGGGAGAATACCCGCTAGGCCACATCTACATGCCGGTCACCTTCGGAACTCCGAAAAACTACAGAACCGAGTTCCTGAGGTTCGAAGTGGCGAACTTCGACTGCGGGTGCAACACCATCATCGGGAGGCCTATACTGGCGAAATTCATGGCCATTCCCCATTACACCTACATGATACTGAAGATGCCAGGGCCGCAGGGGATCATAACTGTGCGCGCTGACTTCCAAGGCGCCGCAGAATGTTTCCGAATGGCCTATCCAAGCGGCCCTTACCACCAAACCGCCGGCGACTTCTTCTATGCAGGCAAACTCTAAGCCTGAGGAAGACCTCGCAGTACCTGCGAACGAGGCTCAAGCTGCGACATCTATGCGGTCGGCTGAAAGAAACTAAAAGGATCAACCTCGGGTTCGCTCATGAACGCAAGACTGCCATCATCAGCTCCAGCCTGGATGACAAATAGGAAAACGCGCTCGTCCGGTTCCTACAAGATAACCGAGATGTATTCGCATGGCAACCTGCGGATATGCCGGGAGTCCCGAGAGAACTGGCCGAGCACAAACTGAAGGTCTACCCCCAAGCGAGGCCGATTCGGCAAAAATTACGTCGTTTCACGCCCGATAAGACAGAGGCCATTCGCGCTGAGCTGGCTCGCTTGGTCGCGGCTGGGTTTATTAGAGAAGTATTACATCCCGAGTGGCTGGCTAACCCTGTTCTTGTACTCAAAAAAATAAGGTGGATTGGCGCATGTGCGTCGACTATACAGCTCTCAACAAACACTGTCCAAAGGATTCCTTTGGGCTCCCTAGGATAGATCAGGTGGTAGATTCAACCGCTGGATGTTCTATGCTGTCCTTCCTGGATTGCTACTCTGGATATCACCAGATTAGCCTGGCGAAAGAGGACGAGGAAAAACGGCGTTCATCACTCCATTCGGTGCTTTCTGCTATACCTCCATGTCGTTCGGCCTCAAGAACGCTGGAGCAACTTATCAGAGAGCTATTCAAACATGCTTAGCCGATCACTGGGGCAAGCATGTGGAAGCGTATGTGGATGACGTGGTAATCAAAATAGAAAATTCGGAAAATTTCATCGAAGATTTACAACTGGTTTTCAACAGTCTACGGCGATATCGATGGAAGCTTAATCCCGAGAAATGTGTCTTCAGAGTACCAGCAGGGAAGTTACTTGGGTTCATTGTCAGCCACCGAGGAATCGAGGCCAACCCAGAAAAATCGAGGCTATTATGAGGATGGAGGCACCACGGTCGCAGAAGAAAGTGCAAAGACTCACAGGATGCATGGCGGCTTTGAGCAGATTCATATCGAGGCTGGGAGAAAAAGACTTGCCATTTTATAAGTTGCTCAAGAAGGTGGACAAATTTCAATGGACTTCAGAGGCACAGGAGGCTCTAGAGGCACTGAAAAAATTCTTGACAACACCACCAGTGCTGAAACCGCCGCGCCGAGCCACGCCGACTCAATCCGCTGAAGATTTACTGTTATATATCTCTTGCATGACTCACGTGGTGAGCACCACGTTAGTAGTCGAGCGAGCAGAAGGACATGCTTATCCAGTGCAACATCCTATTTATTTCATCAGCGAAGTTCTGGGTCCCTCGAAGAAAAAATACCCTCAAGTTCAAAAACTATTATATGCAGTACTTCTAACTGCACGCAAGCTCTGTCACTACTTCGACGACCACAAAGTCGTAGTAGTTACCGGTTTTCCAATAGGGGACATTCTTCACAACAAAGAAGCCATCGGAAGAATAGCCAAATGGGCCTGCGAGCTGGGATCTCACGACATTGAATTTCGACCTCGCACTGCCATCAAAACTCAAGCACTCGTTGACTTTGTATCGGAGTGGACCGAACAACAAGTACCAGATAACCCAGAAACTGCAGAAGTATGGCGAATGTATTTCGATAGCTCATTATAGCTGCAGGGAGCAGGCGCAGGGATCCTCTTTACTGCACCCGGAGGCGAACACCTCAGATATGCCCTACAGTTGCTATTTCCAGCCTCTAGCAATGCAGCAGAATATGAAGCTCTGATTCACGGACTGAACATTGCTATATCATTGGGCATCAAAAGATTGATGGTATACGGAGATTCTATGGTAGTCATAAGTCAGATAAATAAAGAATGGGATTGCTCGAACGATTCCATGGGAAAATACTGCACCGCCGTCATGAAATGCATTCTCTCAACTACTGGAAAGCAACTTCTGGACGAGGTCCATGCTGGGCAGTGCGGAGTGCACGCAGCGTCCAGAACCCTGGTTGGGAAGGTCTTCAGGTCAGGTTTCTATTGGCCAACAGCAAAGAATGACGCAGCCGAGTTAGTCCAGAGGTGCGAAGCCTGCCAGTACCTGTCAAAACAGCAGCATCTACCAGCACAGCAACTACAAACGATACCCATAACTTGGACGTTCGCAGTGTTGGGGACTGGACATGATTGGGCCTTTCAAGAAAGCTCAGGGAGGATACACTCATGTGCTGGTGGCTATCGACAAATTCACTAAATGGATAGAGTTCAAACCCATTGCTTCCTTAACTTCAGCCAAGGCGGTGGAGTTCATACAAGACATAATATTCAGATTTGGAATACCGAATAGTATCATAACTGACTTGGGATCCAACTTCACAAGTTTAGAGTTCTTTGATTTATGCGAGCAGAAAAGCATTTAGATCAAATACGCTTCGGTGGCACACCCAAGAGCTAATGGGCAGGTTGAAAGAGCTAACGGGATGATATTGGAGGCCCTAAGGAAAAAAAGTCTTTGATAAAAATGAAAAGTTTGCAGGGAAATGGATAAGGGAGTTGCCCTACGTCGTTTGGAGCTTAAGAACTCAACCCAGTCGAGCTCTGCATGGAAATACCCCTTTCTTCATGGTTTATGGTTCAGAGGTTGTGCTACCTGCTGATCTCAAGTTTGGGGCGCCAAGGTTGATCTTCAAAAACATAGCAGAAGCCGAGGCAACTAGGCTGGAGGATGTTGATGTACTCGAAGAAGAACGGCTGAACACGGTAATTCAATCAGCACGGTACCAGCAAACCCTAAGGCGCTATCATGATAAGACCATGAGACATCGATCCTTCGCAGTGGGAGATCTCGTCCTCCGCCGAATTCTAACGGGGGAGGGGCAGGGACAAGTTGTCACCTCTATGGGAAGGACCATTCATAGTAGCAGAAGTCACTCGGCCGGGATCATATCGTCTCACTCAGATGGATGGCACGGAAATCGGGAACTCATGGAACATAGAACACCTCAAGAAGTTTTACCCCTAGCTGTATTCCAAAAGCTATTGGGACGACAATGTACTCTGTAAACTGGGAAATATATCATCAATAAGAAGACTCCGAGAGCGCTCAAATTGTTCATTGTCGATCTGCATTCTTACTTAACTCAGGATGACCACTATGCCCTGCTAATGGAGCAATCAGCTTAAGTCAGCAACGACTTAAGGTGGTGCAACATGCTCGCGCTTACTTAACTCAGGATGACCACTATGCCCTGCTAACGGAGCAATCGGCTTAAGTCGGCAACGACTTAAGGCGGTGCAACATGCTCGCGCTTACTTAACTCAAGGTGACCACTATGCCCTGCTAACGGAGCAATCGGCTTAAGTCGGCAACGACTTAAGGCGGTGCAACATGCTCACGCTTACTTAACTCAGGGTGACCACTATGCCCTGCTAACGGAGCAATCGGCTTAAGTCGGCAACGACTTAAGGCGGTGCAACATGCTCACGCTTACTTAACTCAGGGTGACCACTATGCCCTGCTAACGGAGCAATCGGCTTAAGTCGGCAACGACTTAAGGCGGTGCAACATACTCACGCTTACTTAACTCAGGGTGACCACTATACCCTGCTAGCAGAGCAATCGGCTTAAGTCGGCGATGACTTAAAACGGTGCAACATGCTCGCGCTTGCTTAACTCAGGGTGGCCACTAAACCACACTAACAGAGCGATTGGTTTGAGCTAATACTAACTTGAAGTGGCGCAACGCACTCAACGCGTACACGGTTACTCATCCAGGGGCAGCCTCTATGTCCCATAAAGAAGTCTCAAAACCATTACGCTACATTTTACCTCTACAAATGTAGATACTATTGAATTCTAAAACAATAGGAGAACAATAGTAGCATTCAGTACTAAAAGGTGTCCTCTAACAAAACATCCGAGCATATTAACCATGCGCTCGAAGCATGCAAAGTTTTTCTATTTTTTGACATTTTTCTCAGGAGCAACTGACGAAGAAGGGCGACTCGAGGAACCGGGAGCAGCACATCCGCCACTATGTCGTCTGGGACAATCACACCAGGTCTCCTCATCAGAATCCACCCCGCGCGAATAGCTTTATCCATAGCTTTATTGCGCTGGGCCCTCAAAGTATCGGGAGTCTCTTCAGCAACCTTGACAGCTAATTGAGCGGTCTCTAGCTCCTAGGCGACAGATTTCTTAGAAACACGCAGATTCTTGATGACAACATCTTTGGCCGATATCAACTCCCTGAGGCGAATCACATCATCCAAGGATTCCTGCAGCTTATAACGAAGATTGTCTAACTCCTCCCTAGTGAAGCGATGACTCCTCTCTAAGATGGTCAGCGAGTTGCTAGAATCACGATATAGCCTGTCAGGATTGTCACGAGAAGTGGCAAGGGCACGTTTTTCTTCCTGCAAGCAAGAATCAGCTTTTTTAAACGTCAAGCAGGCAATAAAAGCACAACAAAACAAAACCTGGATTCACAGGTCACCTTCTCAGAGTCAAGCTGAGCGCGGAGAGTAGAGTTCAGCGTGTTGGCGTCATTCAGAGAAGCAGAGACCTGGGCCAGTTCTGTCTGACTTTGGGAATACCTTTCCTCAAGATCAGAACACCGCCGGACCAGTTCAGCTTGGTCTTGAGAGCGTTTTTCCTCAAGAGCAGAATACTGTCGAGTCATATCTGGCGAGAAGCAGTCAAGCAAAGGTGTTAAAATAAGAAGCAGTTCGATAAGGTAGCCAGAAGGAAGCACAAGAGCACTGACCAGCATTCGCCGCCTCTAAGTCAGAAACACGCCGCTGAAGCAGCACTGGATTCCAACGCGCCAGAGACAAAGCTCCTTCCGGGACGAAAGCACCCTGCAACCTCAGCCAACTAGACATCTCATCGACCAACGCCTGGCATTAAAAAGCAGACGAGCATGAGAATAATTACCTGCTTGGGTAAAAGTTAGATCAGAAGAAACCAATAAGAAGGAGGCGACTCCCAAATCGTGAGAGATCAACTGATGGCTCGGCAAAGGATCACCACTCAGAGCAACTTGCAACGATTCAGCAGGAACCAACTCAGTGACATCGGCAGAACCCAAAACCTTGTCATCAGGCACGCTGGCCTCTAAAGCGACCCCCTGACCAAAGGTTTGGGCTATTACCACGCAACCAGAGTGTGGAGGAGAGGACCCTACGTGAACATCCATGGAGGTGCAAGAGGGAGAACCCGCTCGGACACCCTCGGGGGCTGGATCATGGCTTACACTACCCATCCGAGCCGGATCATCTCCGACAACACCCTCGGGGGCTGGGTAAAGGCTAGCATCATCATTGTGGGCCGAGTTCTCTGCAGCAGCCACTTCTAAGGTTGAGGGTCCCTCGGTCACTTCCATGGGAGGAAGGAAATCCAAACCAGCCTCCTGACCCTCAAGACTGCGCTCCAAGGTCGATGAGGCGTGGGACGTTGCCCGGGAGGACCCCAACCCAGCGTCAAGCACATCAACACAGACATCCATGGTGCCACCATCTGCCGGTTCTGATAGCAGATCTTCTGGAATCATGTCCTCAAGAGTCTGATCAAAGTTAGCCAGAGATAATTCTTGCAGACCAATGAGGGCAAACAAGGCTGGGGAGGGAACACCGCTACTCTCCCCACTGGCAGCGTAACAGCAACTGTTTTTCCGAATCAAGGGGATTTCGTCTTCTTCCTCACCGTTATCATCAGCAAGACGGACAGTACACCCATTGGGATCAGCTTCAGTAAATTCAGGCACTGGCACTTCCTCAGCAACAGGAGCAGAAGGACCGGCACCTTGATCCAAGCTAGACACCTGACGAAGGCGTCTCTTCTTCTTTTTCTCCCCCTCGGCAGGAAAGGAGGCTTGGTCAACTCGGCGAGAACGTTTTGGACGAACATTGACAGGCTTCTGGGCGTCCAAGGCTTTGTCAGCTTCAGGGATGGGCACCACCACCAATGTTTCAGCAGGAGCGGCATCAAAAGAATCCCCAGCCAACATATCCAGCATGGCACCTATCTCTGCATCACTAGGATCCAAAGGCACTTCAAAGTGGACCTGCCGTTCATCATCAGGAATTTCTCCAAGCGAAGCAACCAAAGCACTAACTTCTTCGGCAGAGGGTCGCACTCTAAGGCCCAAACCGCCATCAGCAGAAGGAGGACTTGACACAAAATAAGTAAAAGCTTTGGAAGGAGGCAGGTTCCAGATCGAGTACGCAACAGGGGCGCCAATGTTTGATACCTTGCCTCTAAGTATCATTTCAAGCCGGTTCACCAAGTCCACAGTAGGAATTCTTCTGTTGGTGACCCGGGTTGAGTCGGCTAGACCTCGATACAGATAGGCCAGGTATGCCCTGTCCTTCAACGGCTGAATATTCTTGAAGACAAAGTCAGCTACCACAGCCTCGGTAGTCAGACCCCTCCCCTAAAGCAATCCAACTTCAGCTAGCAAAGCCCCTGCTTCAGCCACCTCCTGGTCTGTGGGGGACTCGGTCCAACTCGGAGTACGAACATCCGGCTGTCTCCCTGACCGTGGTGGGAGGGAATTCCCATGATTTTCCACAATAAACCACTCCAAGCGCCATCCTTTGATGCTGTATTTGAGTGGGATATCAAGATAATCGGTTTTCCTCCCGCAGCGCATCTCCAAGCTCGCGCTCCCTACCAGTTGGTGCTGACCTCCGGCCATCCCAGGGCGACAGTGATACAAATATTTCCACAGGCCAAAATGCGGCAGGACGCCAAGAAAAGCCTCACATAAATGAACAAAGATAGAGATTTGCAGAATGGAATTGGGGTTCAGATGGGTCAAATTCAGGTGATAGAAATCAAGGAGACCGCGGAAAAAGGGAGAAATAGGAAGAGCAAGACCGCGGAGGAGGAATGGAACATAAATAACAGATTCATGGGTGTCTTCTATTGGAACAGTGACCCCACAGCAGATGTAACACCCGGTTTTAAAGAACAAAGCCGGGTGCATCTCATACATGCGCCAAGAAGACAACATATATAATAACAGAGTGTATAGAGATAAATGTCATAAAACATCAGAGTACTTATTACATAGCGGAAGTCTTATTACAAAATAAAGATAAATATAAAACGAACTAAGGATCGATGGCGCCAATGTCGACTGAGAAACGCCACCTAGATCAGATCGAACTCCTCGGTGTTAGACAGCTCCTCTTCAACAACCTGCTCTTCTCCTGTGGGGGGGGGTGTGAGACAGCAAGAGTGAGCTCACATACGTTCATAGCTCAACAAGTCGTGGGGAATAATGTGGCATGAACTCACCAAAGGTGGGAGTTCATGAAGTGTAAGGCTGATCAATAAAATAAAGGCTAAGGCTGAGCATTGCTTTTATAAGTTGGTCAAAATTTTATTAGCAATTACTAAGTGTAAGTAAATACCAAACCTTAATAATAATAAAGAACAGTAATAGTAAAATTAATCCCAAATGCGATGCAAATGTCAAATTAAACTTAAGTTCCATAGTTAATCATGTGAGGGTCCGAGCCGCTCTTGACCGTGAGCACGGCTAGTATACTAGTTTTACACTCTGCAGAGGTTGCGCATCTTTACCCACAAGTCGTGTATCCCATGTCGCCAGGGTTTGCAAGGCCCTTAGACACTACCGAGGTGAATGGCTAGGGATCCACTACGAGGCCTTTACAAAGTTCCACTAGCTTCCGAAAACCCGCTACAGTTTATGGGAAGATCCAGTACAGGGTTCCTGGCTGATAGCCATCGCAGCAAAATCAACCAGGGACCTCCCCGCACTAACCTCTCCCCTACTGCCCTTGCCCCTTTCGGGTAAGGTAGTCTTCCACTAGCTTTCCTAATTAGTCAGCCAAGGGCGTCCCATTAAACCCTTGTGGTAGCACTGTTTTCCCGGGTGGTCGCTCCATGTTCCCATTAATTTAATGATCTTAACATGAACAATAATAATAACAAGATAATAACAAAATAATCATGAATAATGAATCTCTGTACCCAATCCACATAAAGCAATAGCAAGTACTACCCAAAAATATTCCAGGGGTGAACAAGGTATAGAGGTAATCAAAACTAGGGTACATAAAGGGTCCCATCAAAATTAACCTATGCAGATCATTAAAATTAATAAGAACATGGCTGGGAAAAGTAAGTGATCAAGGGCACAACTTGCCTGTAATGAGCTCCGGCTCAGCTACTTCTACTTGTTGAACCTCAGTTTCCACAGTGGCTTGCTCGTCTACTCGCATCAACACAATACATACATAGTATAGCCAAAATCAACATCACACCAAACAGATGAATGAAATATACAGTAAAAATCTACACACTAAAATGAAATCATAGGAACTGGAATCACTGAATTTGGAGTTATAGAATTTAAGTTATGAATTTTCTAAGATTTAAGGTGATTATAATATGATTAAATGATAAATAAATTTTCTGACAGAGTTCTTGTCAAAACAGAGACACTAAATGATGAAGAATATTATTACAAAATTTTAGAAACTGGAATGGTTCAATTTGGAGCTAAAATGAATTTTCTATGAATTAACTAAGTTCTAGGAATTATTTTTGTATTAAAAATACATTTACTAATTCATTTATACGTTTTAAACGTGTTCTGGACTGGGCGCCAATTTCTGGAAAGTCCAGGGGTCTGCGCGAATGAAATCCTAGACTCAGTGAATAGTAACGCATGGACGGCGGGTTTATTTCCATAAACTACAGGGGCTCTTTAACAAAAAGTACCCGCGAAGGGGTATGGACGAGTCTCGGCCGTTGGATCACCAGTGTGCGGCCCAGATTAAATCGCTGAACGCGACGAAGCGGTATGGAACCGGGCCATCGGATCAACGTTCAACGGTTGAGATTTAAATACCCCCGATCCGATCCAGTCCATTCGTCGACGATCCAACGGTTAGCGCGAGGTCAGGCCGAGGCGGTGAATTTTGCCTAATCTACACCGTCCAATCTCCATCCGACGGCGCGAGTTTGTCTTCCCCAACCAAAACGCGACCGACGGTGGCGCACAGGCGGTCACGCCACGCCGGCGACCCCACTGACCGGAGAATCCAAGCGTTGTTCCCCGATTCGACACGCGCAAAATGACAAGGATGGCCGCGCGAACACGGTGGGTGCATACTCACCGACGATTGTGGCGCCGAGTCTCCTGGCGACGGTGCGGGGCGGATGCGTCGCGGTGGTGAAGCGACGGCGAGAAATTCGCCCGATCACGATGCTCCGCAACCCCCGCCAAAGCCACCAACACGATCCTAGGGCCCCGCGCAGCACCCCAGTCGTTTGCCGAGGGCCCAATCACGGCGAAAAAGGTCAGCGACGGCGGCGGCTTCTCACTTCCGCCCAGGAGCTTGCACGGTCAAATTGGAGAGCACGAGTGGATGGTTCGAGGTCGCCGGTGGTTGAGAGGAGAGCGGAGAGGGTTTGGCTTCGATGTTATAGGGCGCTTGCGAGGTAGGCGGAGCTGGTGGCGCGAATTGCGCGCGGTTCGGTGGATGGGAGCCGTTCGGCCATGGCGACATTCGCGCGGAGCGGTGAGCAGCTGGCAAGCGGGACCCGCAGGGCAGTGTAACGCGATCGCGGCGCGCTGTGTACCGGCTGACAGAGCGGCCCCGCCGCGCAGCGAGAGGAGGAGAGCGCGACGCAAACAGCGAATGACGGGTGGGTCCCGTACGTCAGAGATCCGGAGTGCGCGCGTGAGAGTTAAGAGCGGCTGACATGCGGGGCCCGCATGTCGGCGCACGCTCATGAGCTGATGGGCTGCGCGGAGAGAAAGGTGTGTTGGGCCGAATTCCGGTTTCAGGGCCCAGGTAAGGTTTTTATCTTTTTCTTTTTCATTTTTCTTTCTATTTTCTATATTTTCAAACCAAATTTGAATTAGTTCAAACTTTTGTGGATCCTCTTTTATAAACTCTATTTTTGCCATTAGAAATACTAAGACTGAAGATAATTATTTATACATTTCATTTATATTTTCCTATCTCTTCTCTTTTCCTTATCTTCAAAACCCTAATTTCAAATTTAGGGTTAAATCAAGTTTCAAATAATTAATACCTTATTATTTTTATCCTCATGGTTTATTTAATGCACAACACATAAAACTCCAACAAATGCACTTTTTCTTTATTTTAGCATAATTGTTTTATTTAGTCACTCTCAATTACATAGGTGCTCTTTTTATGATGCAAATAAGACACACAAAATGAGAAGCTCTCTCTATTACTCTTGGTATACAACTTGAGTATTACAAATCCTACCCCCCTTAAAAATAATCTCGTCCTCGAGATTTAAGAAGATCTAGGAAAAAGGTGGGGAAAATCTATACGAAGCTCTTCTTCTCTTTCCCACGTTGCTTCATCTTCACCATGGCGACTCCATTGTATTTTGCACATCTTTATCACCTTATTTCTTGTAACTCGTGTCAAAGTATCCAAAATCTTGATCGGGTACTCCGTGTAAGTCAAATCACCTTGAACACTGAGCTCTTCCATTGGTAACTGTTCCTCGGGAACACGGAGACACTTCTTCAGTTGAGATACGTGAAACACATTATGCACATCTGATAGACTAGCAGGTAACTCAAGTTGGTATGCCATCTCCCCAACTCTTCTAAAGATCAAGAATGGTCCAATGTAGCGAGGGGACAATTTGCCCTTAACTTTAAATCTCCTCATTCCACGAAGTGGTGACACCTTGAGATACACATAATCTCCTTCTTCAAATTCCAGTGGCCTTCGTCTATTATCAGCATAACTCTTTTGCCTGGTTTGAGCCACTCTCAAATTCTCCCGAATTATACGAACTTGTTCTTCTGCTTCTTGAATCAATTCAGGCCCAAAGAACTGTCTCTCTCCAGTCTGATCCCAATATAGAGGAGTCCTGCACTTCCTCCCATACAAAGCTTCAAAAGGTGACATCTTCAGGCTGGCCTGATAACTATTATTATATGAGAATTCAGCATAAGGCAGACTCTTATCCCAACTTCCACCATGCTGAAGGGCACATGCTCTTAACATATCTTCCAAAACTTGGTTTGTCCTTTCAGTCTGTCCATCAGTCTGAGGGTGATAAGCCGTACTGAAATTCAACTTCGTGCTCATGTTCTCATGAAAACTTCTCCAAAACCTTGAGGTAAACTGCGAACCTCGATCAGACACGATCTTCTTTGGTACTCCATGCAAACACACAATCCGAGCCATATATAACTCTGCTAGCTGAGAACCTTTATAAGTAGTCTTCACAGGAATAAAGTGAGCCACTTTAGTCAATCTATCCACAATCACCCATATAGCATCATATCCTTTCTGGGTGCGAGGCAATCCAGTGATGAAATCCATACCAATCTCTTCCCATTTCCACTCAGGTATCTTCAGTGGATGCAGTAGTCCAGCTGGCCTCTGGTGTTCAGCCTTAACTCTTTGACATACATCGCACATAGCCACATGTGCAGCTACATCTCTTTTCAATCCATACCACCAATATTTCCGTTTCAAATCCTAATACATCTTGGTACTACCAGGATGAATAGAATAATCCGAATCATGGGCCTCCTTCAAAATAGTCTCCCGAAGGCTTTTAATATCAGGAACACACATCCTGTCCTTGAACCATACAGTGCCCTGCTCATCTTCCGTGAACTCCGGAACTCGACCTTCAGTAATCAGATCCTTAATCTCTTTTATCTTATCATCACCAATTTGTCCCTTGCGGATCTCTTGCTCTAAAGTAGGTTCCACATCAATTGTAACTCCTTCAGTATGAGCAACTATCCCCAGGTTAAGTCTCCTGAAGTCCTCAACAATCTCATCGGGTAGCTGGGCAACAACAGCTTGAATGAACATGCTCCTTACGACTCAAGGCATCTGCAACCAAGTTTGCCTTGCCCGGGTGATAGTGAATCTCCAAATCATAATCCTTAATAAGCTCCAACCAACGACGTTGCCTAAGGTTGAGATCCTTCTGAGTGAATATATACTTCAAACTCTTATGATCCGTATATACTTGGCACTTCTCGTCCCATTTGAATTATCTTTCCTTCACCAAAAGCGAGGTCATAAGCTTAGCAATCTTAGAAAATCCTTCAATCAATCTCCAATAATGTCCTGCAAGTCCCAAGAAACTTTGGTCCTCCGTAACCGTAGCGGGTACGCTCCACACCACTATCTCCTTGACTTTAGCAGGATTCACTGATATCCCTCCATTAGAAATGATATGTCCAAGAAATGGCCCCTCGCCAATCCAAAACTCGCACTTGCTAAACTTAGCGTAGAGTTGATTATCTTGCAACTTCTGTAGCACCAACCTTAGATGTTCTTCATGGTCACTCTCATTCTTAGAATAGATAAGAATATCGTCGATGAACACCACGACGAATCTGTCCAAATACTCCAAAAACATCTTATTCATCAAATCCATAAAATAAGCTGGTGCATTAATTAATCCAAACGACATAACGATGATCTCATATAATCCATATCGAGTCGAGAAAGCCGTCTTAGGAATATCTGATGGTCCAGTCTTCATCTGATGGTATCCCGATCGGAGGTCGATCTTCGAGAGTACCCTGGCTCCTTTCATCCGATTAAATAAATCCTTAATGCGGGGTAACCGAAACTTGTTCTTCACAGTGACATCATTAAGGGACCTTTAATCCACGCACATCCCTTGCAATCCATCTCTCTTCTTTACAAACAAAACTGGTGCTCTCCAAGGTGAAGAATTCAGGCGAATGTAGCCATCCTCTTGTAATTCCGTTAATTGTTTCTTAAGTTCCTTTAGCTCTTCTATGGACATCATGTATGGCCGTTTAGAAATAGGGGCAGTCTTAGGTAAGAGATTAATGACCAACTCAACTTCCATCTCTGGTGGCAGTAGTTACTGCAATTCCAACTTCAAATCTTTCTCCTTTGGAACTGGTGAGTTCTACGGTTCCCTTAGCGCAGTGTATAAACCACCATTGCCTTTCTTAACCATGACATACCAAGGATCAAGTCTATACTGCTCTCTTCTAACAGTATAGGGGTAGTCCATCTGGGTTAGAAATACAGGGTAAGAAAGAAAGAATTGTAGACAAGGCGAGCAATTACGAGGAATGTTACTGCGGGGGATTTATTAGCTAAGTGGATTAGTGTGTTGTCCACTAAAGCTAACACAATACCTTATGGTGGTACATACTAAGATGTCCATAATTCAATCAATCAAAGAAGCAAATCAGGCATTTAGCATCAGAACAATCAATCAACATTTTAAATAGAGAAAATAGTTTTAATTTTTTGTCTTAGGCCTCCTATCTTTTTAAAAATGTCATAGGGGTAGGGATTCCAAGGTTTGAAATCCATCTTGTCTCAGAGTAGAAAAGATAAGATTGATCAGAGTAGAACAGTAGAAGGTGAGACAGGATCAAGATAAGTGTAGAAAGAATCAGAGTAAGGTGAGTGTTGAATGAATCAGAATGAGATAAGTAGGTAAGGGCTTGTCCATTCTATCTAGGTTTCGTCCTACAGTCAACATTCCTCTGATATCACTTCTGTAACACCCGGTTTTAAAGAACAAAGCCGGGTGCATCTCATACATGCGCCAAGAAGACAACATATATAATAACAGAGTGTATAGAGATAAATGTCATAAAACATCAGAGTACTTATTACATAGCGGAAGTCTTATTACAAAATAAAGATAAATATAAAACGAACTAAGGATCGATGGCGCCAATGTCGACTGAGAAACGCCACCTAGATCAGATCGAACTCCTCGGTGTTAGGCAGTTCCTCTTCAACAACCTGCTCTTCTCCTGTGTGGGGGGGGGGGTGTGAGACAGCAAGAGTGAGCTCACATACGTTCATAGCTCAACAAGTCGTGGGGAATAATGTGGCATGAACTCACCAAAGGTGGGAGTTCATGAAGTGTAAGGCTGATCAATAAAATAAAGGCTAAGGCTGAGCATTGCTTTTATAAGTTGGTCAAAATTTTATTAGCAATTACTAAGTGTAAGTAAATACCAAACCTTAATAATAATAAAGAACAGTAATAGTAAAATTAATCCCAAATGCGATGCAAATGTCAAATTAAACTTAAGTTCCATAGTTAATCATGTGAGGGTCTGAGCCGCTCTTGACCGTGAGCACGGCTAGTATACTAGTTTTACACTCTGCAGAGGTTGCGCATCTTTACCCACAAGTCGTGTATCCCATGTCGCCAGGGTTTGCAAGGCCCTTAGACACTACCGAGGTGAATGGCTAGGGATCCACTACGAGGCCTTTACAAAGTTCCACTTAGCTTCCGAAAACCCGCTACAGTTATGGGAAGATCCAGTACAGGGTTCCTGGCTGATAGCCATCGCAGCAAAATCAACCAGGGACCTCCCCGCACTAACCTCTCCCCTACTGCCCTTGCCCTTTCGGGTAGGGTAGTCTTCCACTAGCTTTCCTAATTAGTCAGCCAAGGGCGTCCCATTAAACCCTTGTGGTAGCACTGTTTTCCCGGGTGGTCGCTCCATGTTCCCATTAATTTAATGATCTTAACATGAACAATAATAATAACAAGATAATAACAAAATAATCATGAATAATGAATCTCTGTACCCAATCCACATAAAGCAATAGCAAGTACTACCCAAAAATATTCCAGGGGTGAACAAGGTATAGAGGTAATCAAAACTAGGGTACATAAAGGGTCCCATCAAAATTAACCTATGCAGATCATTAAAATTAATAAGAACATGGCTGGGAAAAGTAAGTGATCAAGGGCACAACTTGCCTGTAATGAGCTCCGGCTCAGCTACTTCTACTTGTTGAACCTCAGTTTCCACAGTGGCTTGCTCGTCTACTCGCATCAACACAATACATACATAGTATAGCCAAAATCAACATCACACCAAACAGATGAATGAAATATACAGTAAAAATCTACACACTAAAATGAAATCATAGGAACTGGAATCACTGAATTTGGAGTTATAGAATTTAAGTTATGAATTTTCTAAGATTTAAGGTGATTATAATATGATTAAATGATAAATAAATTTTCTGACAGAGTTCTTGTCAAAACAGAGACACTAAATGATGAAGAATATTATTACAAAATTTTAGAAACTGGAATGGTTCAATTTGGAGCTAAAATGAATTTTCTATGAATTAACTAAGTTCTAGGAATTATTTTTGTATTAAAAATACATTTACTAATTCATTTATACGTTTTAAACGTGTTCTGGACTGGGCGCCAATTTCTGGAAAGTCCAGGGGTCTGCGCGAATGAAATCCTAGACTCAGTGAATAGTAACGCATGGACGGCGGGTTTATTTCCATAAACTACAGGGGCTCTTTAACAAAAAGTACCCGCGAAGGGGTATGGACGAGTCTCGGCCGTTGGATCACCAGTGTGCGGCCCAGATTAAATCGCTGAACGCGACGAAGCGGTATGGAACCGGGCCATCGGATCAACGTTCAACGGTTGAGATTTAAATACCCCCGATCCGATCCAGTCCATTCGTCGACGATCCAACGGTTAGCGCGAGGTCAGGCCGAGGCGGTGAATTTTGCCTAATCTACACCGTCCAATCTCCATCCGACGGCGCGAGTTTGTCTTCCCCAACCAAAACGCGACCGACGGTGGCGCACAGGCGGTCACGCCACGCCGGCGACCCCACTGACCGGAGAATCCAAGCGTTGTTCCCCGATTCGACACGCGCAAAATGACAAGGATGGCCGCGCGAACACGGTGGGTGCATACTCACCGACGATTGTGGCGCCGAGTCTCCTGGCGACGGTGCGGGGCGGATGCGTCGCGGTGGTGAAGCGACGGCGAGAAATTCGCCCGATCACGATGCTCCGCAACCCCCGCCAAAGCCACCAACACGATCCTAGGGCCCCGCGCAGCACCCCAGTCGTTTGCCGAGGGCCCAATCACGGCGAAAAAGGTCAGCGACGGCGGCGGCTTCTCACTTCCGCCCAGGAGCTTGCACGGTCAAATTGGAGAGCACGAGTGGATGGTTCGAGGTCGCCGGTGGTTGAGAGGAGAGCGGAGAGGGTTTGGCTTCGATGTTATAGGGCGCTTGCGAGGTAGGCGGAGCTGGTGGCGCGAATTGCGCACGGTTCGGTGGATGGGAGCCGTTCGGCCATGGCGACATTCGCGCGGAGCGGTGAGCAGCTGGCAAGCGGGACCCACAGGGCAGTGTAACGCGATCGCGGCGCGCTGTGTACCGGCTGACAGAGCGGCCCCGCCGCGCAGCGAGAGGAGGAGAGCGCGGCGCAAACAGCGAATGACGGGTGGGTCCCGTACGTCAGAGATCCGGAGTGCGCGCGTGAGAGTTAAGAGCGGCTGACATGCGGGGCCCGCATGTCGGCGCACGCTCATGAGCTGATGGGCTGCGCGGAGAGAAAGGTGTGTTGGGCCGAATTCCGGTTTCAGGGCCCAGGTAAGGTTTTTATCTTTTTCTTTTTCATTTTTCTTTCTATTTTCTATATTTTCAAACCAAATTTGAATTAGTTCAAACTTTTGTGGATCCTCTTTTATAAACTCTATTTTTGCCATTAGAAATACTAAGACTGAAGATAATTATTTATACATTTCATTTATATTTTCCTATCTCTTCTCTTTTCCTTATCTTCAAAACCCTAATTTCAAATTTAGGGTTAAATCAAGTTTCAAATAATTAATACCTTATTATTTTTATCCTCATGGTTTATTTAATGCACAACACATAAAACTCCAACAAATACACTTTTTCTTTATTTTAGCATAATTGTTTTATTTAGTCACTCTCAATTACATAGGTGCTCTTTTTATGATGCAAATAAGACACACAAAATGAGAAGCTCTCTCTATTACTCTTGGTATACAACTTGAGTATTACAGCAGATCCGCCAGGAACAGAGTTCTTTCGGAGGAAGAACCCCGATGGACACAAGATGGAGAAGGTCAGACTCAGAAACAACAGACATATGGTTACCTACGAAAGGCAACTGACTATTGGGGTCGATGGGGGGAATGACAGCAGCGGACGAACTTGAAGCTTTCCGCTTAGGCACCATCTCAACCTCGCCGGCGAGCAGAGCGGAAGCAGAATTGCAAATCGGCAGAGAGGATCTGGAAGCAGGAAAGCAAGAACTAGGGCACGAAATGTGGAGACGCAGAACAATGCAGTACATATAGGGTTTTCCCGGGCCAGATGTCATTTCCAAAAGGTGCCCAGTCATCACCAAGCGGTTATTTCTAAAACCGCTAGCGTGCCACGTCATCACCCAGCGGTTATTTCTAAAACCGCTGGCGTGCCACGTCATCACTCAGCTGCTATTTCTAAAAAAGCCGGCGTGCCATGTCATCACTCGGCCGCTGATTCCAAAACGGCCGACACGGCCCAAATTGACTCAGCCGTGGTTTCTAAAAACGCTGACAATATCTGACTTCACTCGGCTGTTACTTCTAAAACACCGACGTTGCCGTCAGTCACTCGGTCGTTACTTCTAAAACGCCGACGTTGCCATCAGTCATTCGGCCGTTGCCTCTAAAACACCGATGCCGCCGTCAGTCACTCGGTCGTTGCCTCTAAAACGCCGATGCCGCCGTCAGTCACTTGGCCGTTATTTCTAAAACGCCGATGTTGCCATCAGTCACTCGGTCGTTGCCTCTAAAACGCCGGCGCTGCCGTCAGACACTCGGTTGTTACTTCTATAACGCTAGTATCAACAGTAACTACTCGACTGTTAATTCTAAAAACACCAACGTGGCCCCGACATCATTTGGACACTATTTCAGAAGCGCTAATGTCGTCGATAATAACTCGGCCACCATTTCTAAGACACCATCGTCGCAGGAAGCAAAGAAGTTAACACAGGGAAAGACCATATCATTCTTCATGAAAGGGAAGTTACAGGACTTGCAAATCAACTCGTTATGAGTTGATACTTCCCTACTACTACTACTACTACATTACCTTACACTATTCTATACTACTACTACTACTACTATGTTATTTCACTAATATTATTTCTACTACTAATCTATAAAACCAGTGGCATTTAGCCACTGGCCTGGTTGCTGCCCCTGCTGCTGCCCCTGCCGCCGCCGTGGCCGCTCTCGCCGCTGTCGCTGCCGCCTTTGCCGCTGCCGTCGCCGCCTTTGCCGCTGCCGTCGCCACCGTCGCCGTCGCCTCTGTCGTCGTCGCTGCCTCCGCCATCGCCGCTGCTGCCCTCCTCGGACGAGTCCGAGGAGTCCTCCTCGTCCGAGAAGTACTCCGACTCATCTGAGCCCTCGAGCCCGGCGCGCTCGACGGCCCGAATGTAGGTCCAGACCTCCGCGGCAATCCCTTGGGAGTCGTCTGAATCATCAGACGACGCCGGGGGAGAGGCGGGGGCCGGCGACCCCTCGGACTCAGAGGAGAACTCCTCCTCCGAGTACTCCGAGTCGCCGAAGTCCTCCGAGGGAGGAGTCGGCTCACGCTTGCGCTTATCACCGGAGCGTGGCGAGGAACTGCTACCCTTTTTACTCTTGCCCATGGTGGAAAGGAAGGAGAAAGAAGAAAGCAAGCAGCAGAGAGCAGTAAGAGATGTGAAAATGCCGGGGAAGCAAGAACACTATTTATAGAAGGAGGCAACCGCTCACCTCCTACCACGGCTATTGAACAGTCGCAAAAATTCAATATGCAATTCAAACCATCTGAAGACACATCAGGCGGCTGACACCGTTTCACGCAACACAACACCCATTGGGACTCCAGTCAACTGCACGGGCGATATGATTACACCCGCGGTCACATCAAGTTACTACTCAGAGACAGTTTGCTAAAACACTCGGTGTACCAAGCCGTCCCTTGCCTACACCCATTGGGGGGACGCCCAGGAAATACCAGTATATTTTTCAAAACTGTCACATCCGCGCAGCACGTGCAATGAACACTTCAAGACAAAAGTGAGATATCAACAAGGGTCAAAGGAAAGCCAAATATAGCCAACAAGGTACAAGTCTAATCGACAGAAGCATTGAAGCAAGAAGTAATAACAAAGACTAGCCAAGGATCACCTGTCGAACGTCCAATCAGTCACAGATCAAATAAATAGCACTGCCTAGCAAGATATGAGCAGATCACGAACTCAGTCTCAAAGACAAAATATACGCCGATCTCTAAAGCATAATATCAATAACATAGTGCTGACCTCCAAGGCGTCCGGCAAAAAGGGAAGATGATCACTATAAAAAGGCATAAAATGAAGATCTTCGAGTGCATTATTTTCAAAAATTCACTCGAAGCTCGGGGCTACACCCATTGGATGCACCTTCGGCGCACCCAACGAATTATTATCTCAGATCAAGACAATGCTGACCTCTAAAGCATATGGTAAGATCAATGCAAGGTTAACCTCCGACAAAATACAAATGGAAGATGAAGGTGACTTCTGATAATACTCAAAGTGAATACCTTCGAGTGGATTATTTTCAAAAATCCACTCGAAGCTCGGGGGCTACACCCATTGGGTGCACCTTTGGTGCACCCAATGAAGTACGAAGTCCTGCAGGACGAAGTGCTGACCTCCGATGCAAAAGTCTAAGACAGAACACCAATTTTCAAGTGATGAAAGCAGAAGGAGACAGTAAGAAATCGCTTTTACCAGACTACCCAGAAAGTACTTCCTGTTACAAACAAAGACCGCAAGCTGGACTTAGGATCTCTGGGCTGATTATTTCAAAATCAGCCCAAAGATCGGGGGCTTGTGGGGGACAGATATCCCCCGGGTCCACTGGAAGGATAAAAGACCTCACGAAAGGCCCAAGGGTCCAATAAGTCGTAAGGTCATCCCTTCGTGGGCCTGGGGAGGAACGGCTAGTGAAGCAGATCGACATTAAGGCTGGGTCGGGACAAGCTCAGACGACCCAATGATCTCGAGCGAGTAATCACAATAGAGACCTGATCTCCCCGCGCTGGAGGCCCCGTACAACGAACTGAGCGAAGATGGGTCGGCGGAACTATAGGAAGATAGACTCAATCGGTTTACTATTTCTTAGGTGCACGTGATTATCCTATCTGCATGTATTGCCCCACGGTCGAGTATATAAGGCCTAGGGGGCACCCCTTCAGAAGAAATCGAACCCACCACTTAGCCATCCACCCCAGCTTCATACGCATTAGATAATCACCTTGTAACCCACCGTATACAACACTCTCGCCAGGACGTAGGGTATTACGCACTTCAAAGCGGCCCGAACCTGTAAATCATTGTCTGCCGTCTCTCGTGCAACTAGCACGAACCATTGAACTACAGTTGACAACACCGTCCTACTCCTAAAAGCACCTTGAGGGGCAACCCCGGGTGTGCGGTCGGATCCAAAACACCGACAGATGGTACTAGGTCGGGTCTTCCATTAAGCATAGGTGTTCACCTGAGAGTAGGTTGTTAGATTGTCGAGCTATAGTGTATACCATGAGAGGTGGGATCAATAAACAACTTGCACGCAACCATGTCCAAACATAGAAACTAGGACCTCATCATCATTGATGTCATATAATTTTGCCATTGATCCTCAGACAGTTGAGATCGTCTGAATTATAATTGAGTCTTTCGAACTCATATAGAGTACACCCTCAACTGAGACATAATCCTCATATGCATCACAATATAGCTCCTATCTATCTCCAGCAACCATCTCATTGAACAACATTCCATCACTGAATAACATAGACTTGCTTTGTATCTTACTAAAGGAAATATTTCTAACATCATCATCTCTATTCACACTACGTCCATGGTGTAAGGTTATCGAACGATCCATTTCATATAGAAACTGTTGAGCACCAATTTGAGCGCGCGGACGGTCCGCGGTTCGGACGGTCCGCGCCTGTGGGCCGGACGGTCCGCGCGTGCGCAAAACAGATTAGGGTTCCGAGTTTTGTGCTAGGGTTGTTAGCTAAAATCATGGGATAAGCTCGGAAATTAGGTTGTAAAGGGTCCAACCCCCCTCCTCTATAAATAGAGAGGTATACGGCCGATTTGGAATCATCAATCGAATCAATACAACTTCTATTTCGCATTTTATCTTAGGAGTAGTTCTAGTTTAGCCCTAGTTTAGCCTTCCAATCCCCAAATTCTCTGTTTCTCTTCGACTCTACGTCGATTAGAGGAGTCTAGGTCGGTCTACCCGAGCCTAGACAACTCCTAGGATCTCTCCTCCCCGACGGGGTCCCTCCCGGAAGCGAGATCCAGGCGCCGCCGGCGATCTTCGCCGCCCCTGCGCACGCGCGGACCGTCCGGCCCTAGGGCGCGGACCGTCCGGCCGTCAGGCAGGGAACCCGAGCTCCTACACCAGGTCGCGGACCGTCCGACCCTGTGCCGCGGACCGTCCGCGCCTGACCAGAGAGCACCGCCGCCTCGCGCCAGGTCGCGGACTGTCCGGATCCTGGACCGCGGACCGTCCGCGCCTGACCAGAGAGCACCGCCGCTGGTTCTCTTGAGTAATTGACGCCTCCAAAAAGGTGTCAACAGAAATGCAGTACCTTCAAATGAATTTTGATACAAACAACTAAATACAAACTGAATACTATCTATCTAGCTAGATTTCAACTAAATAACTAACTAACGCAATACCTACTTAACTACCTAATTAACTAGCGATATATCTACATAACTAATTAGCAAACTACCTAAGTTATTAAGTGGCATATTAACTAAGTCGCTAAATAATATCTAACTAACTAACTACTACATCCATCCCAAAATATAATTTATTCTAGACTAAGGGCCTATTTGTTTCAGCTTATAGATTATATAATCTAGATTACAATCTAAATTATATAATCCAAATTATAATCTAGATATATTATAATCTATAGGTAGTTGTTTGGTAGTTTAGATTATACAAATGTAAATTATTCACAAAGACAACAATACCCTTGTTTGTTTATTTGAGGTGAGAAAAGAAGGATGATATATATTATAATTTCTATTTACGTAACCATGGTAGTGGGTCTTTTGCCAAAATAATCTCAAATAAGCTACTCTTGAGGAGATTATGAGATTATCATAATCTGGGCTTTAGATTATATAATCTGAACCTATAATTTAGTTGTTTGTTTATCTAATGGATTATTTGCGCTAGATTATATAATCTGGAGAGATTATAATCTGAAACAAACAGGACCTAAAGACCTGTTTGTTTCAGTTTATAGATTATATAATCTGGATTATAATCTACATGTAGGTGTTTGGCAGTCTAGATTATTCAAATGTAGATTATTCATAAAGACAACAACACTCCCGTTTGTTTATTTGATGTGAGAAAAGAAGAATGACATATATTATATTTTCTATTTACATAACCATGGGTAGTGGACCTTTTACCATAAATAATCTCAAATAAGCTACTCTTGAGGAGATTATGAGATTATCATAATCTGGGTTTTAGATTATATAATATGAACTTATAATCTAGGTATTTGTTTACCAGCTGGATTATATAATCTGGAGAGGTTATAATCCGAAACAAACATGATCTAAACACACATTAATTAATTAATCTACAAATATAGTTTGTATGGACATTCATTCATCATCATTTATACAAATGTAGACGAAAAAAAGACGAGAAATAAGTATATTTTGGGACGGAGAGAAAACTAGTTAGATAGCTACCTAATCAATCGCTATATCTAACATACACTAACAAGCCTGAGGCCACTAAACGACTATAATACATTTGGTTGCGAGACAACTAGGAACAGACAAGACAAAGACGTCTTCTGTCGTTCTCTCTCGTACCTCTAATTTTAAAAGATAACTAGAAACAACACTAGAATAGTCCTATTCTAACCCATGAGACTCAATCAAACAACTTTATTTAAGATCCTATTCCGTTACGTCAAACATCAATACTATTTCTATTTATATTAAATTATAAGTTTTCGTTAGTATTTTCGTTTTCGTTTGTTTTTACAATTTCGTTTATCACAACTTACTTTTGTTCTCGACTTATTCTGGACCCGATCCAATTTTCGACCATAAAACTACGATACGGGAGAATTTTTCCATCGCTAGATCAAAGGGCCCAAATCCACCCACCCTCATCGCGATCGCCTCTCTCCAGCTAAGCGACGAAGAACCCTAACCCTCCTCCCTCGCGTCCCTCCGCCGCAGGCAAGGAGACCCCCGCAGGCATGGCGCCGCCCCGCAAATCTCGCTGGGGCCCACCGCCACCGGGCGTTGCCGGCGACAAGGCCGCGCCATCCACCTCCGCCCGCCGCACCCCGACCCCCACCCGCACAGCGGACTCCAGGCGCCATCCGGGGGCCCCTCCCGCGCCAGCACCGCACGCCCGCAACCCCGGGTCGCAGGCGGTCGCTCTCCGGCCGCAGGCTCGTCCGCAACCTCCGGCGGTGGAGACTCCTCCCCCGCAGCCGTACGGCTTCCACAACCTGGACCGCCGCGTCATGCCCCTCGCCGACGGCACCGTCCGAACCTACTTCGCCCTGCCCCCTGACTACAGCTTCGAGCCGGTGCCCCTGCCAGCCCTCCCACACCGCCTCCTCCCCCGCGCCGCCCCGGACCTCTGGCCGCCGCCGCCGCTGCATTTGCAGATGCCGCCGCACGAGGCTAGGCGCAAACACCCTGCCGAACAGGACGAGGGCTTCGCGAGGCACCCCAAGCAGCCGCGGCTCGACGAGCCGCATCAACCGCCGCCGCATGCCAAGGTGGACGGGCATGCGCTCAGGAGGGCGTTCCTCAAATACGCCAAGATGCTCAACGAGAGCTCGGCGCAGAGGCGGAGCTATCTCGAGGGCGGCCGTGTCCCGTGCCTCGCCTGTGGCAGGTTTGGCGATCCCACATTGTTTGTTGCCTTCTTCCTGCTAAGCTTTCTAGACTTTCTAGTATCATATGTAGTCAAGTTTCTGTGCTGGCTTCTTGCTATTGTTAAGCTGGCTCTTATTCTGATTTGATACGACCTTTTTTCTCTATGACCTATAGTTAAACTGGCACTGGCTATGTTATGTCTGTGTCTGGCTGGAGAAATCCACCAAACAGTATCTCCTCATTGCTATGATCTAGTTGAACTGGCACTGATTATGTTATGTCTATGTCTGGGTGGAGAAATCAACCTAACAATATCTCTTTACTGAAAATTGTTGCCAATAGGCCTTTCTTTACTCTTTAGTATATCATACGGCTTTATGGGTATGCATTTTTTATAGGCAGAGTTATCTGTTGGTTACGGGATGACAATTAGATATCAGCAGTACTAGGAATGTTGTGGTTACTTAGTTTTGTCTGGTACTGGTGTTGCAGTTGCTAGGCATGTCTAGCCTTTTGCTACTTGGTATAATGGCATCATTGTTCCAAGGATTAGTTTGAATAATTTATTTTTTTCATTATAAGGCTGTTCTCACCAGTGGGCGTAAATGGACGTGCAAAACACTGTTTCGGCATGGTAGATGCACTGTAGACAGAGTGGGGTTTGAAATAGTTGGTGGTATAGGCTATTCACTGGTGAGGATAGCCTACGAGTAATGGTATATCCATTCTAGTGAGCCATATATCTATCACCGGCACAATGGCACTTATTTCATGCCCTCTGATTTTGTAATGCATAAGATTACTCTGTACATATTTTTTCTTATGTCTCTTTACCGCCTACTTAAGATTGAATTACGTCTGTTTTCTACACATCGAAGATTGAATTAAAATGGCACTTGTGTGATCAGAAGTCTACATAGAAGTATAGAACCACAGTGGTTTCATCTGCATTGATGTGCGAGGCTATCTGAGTACTGATTTCTGAATATATATATATATATATATATATATATATATATATATATATATATATATGTCATGTACGGTCGCACGTACAGGCGTGCCCGGGATACGCGTCGGGTGGCAGAGCACGCCGATCGCGCGCACG
The DNA here is from genome assembly GCA_029449295.1 of Zea luxurians. Lineage (NCBI taxonomy): Eukaryota > Viridiplantae > Streptophyta > Magnoliopsida > Poales > Poaceae > Zea > Zea luxurians. Next base: position 28,776,185 of record JAOPSE010000031.1, read on the forward strand.
AGGAGCGTGAGCTGGGTGCTGCCAGCGGCTAAGTAGGGAAGTAGGATCTCCCTTTCCTATAATAAAGAGATTCCCTACTGCAGTTGGGATAAGAAGGAAAGTAGGATTTCTATTACTATCTTTGTAGTCCTAGAATTATGGAGGGGGTTCCCTCGATCGGTGGGCCCTTGGGCTATATAAGCTGTAACCAGTCGACTGGAAAGGGGAGCAAAAAAGATTATTGTCCCTAATCTCCTTCCTCTCCTTACCAGTCTCAAGCCACCAGCAGAGGGGCATAACCTCGTGGTGAGGTCTGGAGTGCGACTACGAGTTACGTAGTCGTGGTCCGGCGACGTTGGGAGCCGAGACACTTGACAATATATAATCTGTAATTCTGTATATCCTGCTTTACTTCTTGTGAATTCTTATATGTGGTGGCAAGGACAGATCTGGTAGATCTGCTACTAGTATCTGTGTTGACTGTTTGCTTGGTTGCAGTTGTGTGCTTGTGAATGTTACTTGATCTTGTTGCAGCTCTTATATTTGTGTGTTTAGTTTATTATTGTGATTGTGCTATGTTTTCTCTCTCCATTTTTTCATTGTTAATTTCACTCTCACACTTTTATGTTTGTGTATTGCTGGCATGATTTATGATCTGAATATGTTTCTTTCCCAGCATATCTCAAGCACATGTTTTCTGAAGCATTCGATTGCTACTGGGCTTCAGGTGGTCCTATCATATACATAGCATACTTGTGTATTTTGAGTGTCAAATACTTTGTGCATCATCAATGCTTGGGTGCATTTTGTTCTTAATTTCTAGACAAATACGAGATTCATTATTGTGCTTATTTGCAACCTATTTGGTTGTCTGTACAAGGCCAGGCCAGTTTCATAGGATGCAGTTTTAGGCTGTTTGGTTGCCTGGACAAAGACTTGGGCCTGTGCCACAGGATGCAAAAGAGCTCCCTCACCCTGGCTCCTTTGAAACGAGTTTCACTTCTGTTTCCCGCGGGCCTGGTTCACTAGATGCGAGGTGGCTCCCCGCTAACGATATGATTAGTACGTAATTCGTATATATTAAATGATATTAGTGATTTTCAGACCTAATTAAGGCTTAATAAGGAAAACTTAAAAGGGCGTAGCCAGTACCGTAGGCTTCCCGTACTGTGCGGGGTCTGGGGAAGGGTATCTTTAAGCGCCAAGCCTTACCCGCATAATATGCAGAGGCTGGGTCTCGAACCCGGGACCTTCCGGTTACAGACGGTAGGCTCTACCGCTGCACCAGGCCCGCCCTTCATTAATAAGGAAAACTAAGACTATTAAAACATACATATATACTCCCTCCCATGGATTTCAGATCGCCTGATCGGCTGATCGTTTGGCCTGGGAGATCAGCCGATTAGTCTTAATTAGGGCGACGATCAGGGTGATTAGTCGCCCCTAATCGACCCTAGTCGTCCACCTGGTCGCTAGGAGCCCAGGACATATATACACGCATGCACGCACCTGTAGAATTTACTTAGAAGTTAAAATATAGAGCAGAGACTAGAATTATGAAAATTGACCAGCATGGCAGCAGTATGAATTTTGAAAATGGAAAACAGAGATCAACAGCAACAGCAAGTCTATATGAAATTTTGAAATTGCAAGTCTACAACTTACAGGACCATAACCAACAACTATATGAGATCATCGTCCAGCTTGAAATGATCACCAGCAGCTCCAGCTTCTTCTGCAGCATCGTTCTAAAGTAACACATAGTAAGTATCACTTACTGCTGAAAAAACGGTCCAGTTTCTCCGGCCCCTGGGTAGCCGCCGATGAGACAGGTCACAGGAGTGTCCGAGTCCGAGGGAAAGATAGGTGACGGAGGGGGGAGAGCAGAGAACAGAGAAGAGTGAAGAAGAGAATGGAAATGGAGCTGGAGCCGCCGTCCTGGCCTCAGGGAATCTGAAGAGACTGGGCGGCTAATTAATATTGGCTTCAAGGCATTAAATGGCTGTTGGACTACCCTGAGCGGATTTAAGTTGATCGTCTGATTGCCCACTAGGACGATTAATCACTCTATATCGCGATTAGGCTGACGGTAAGGGCGATCAGTTCCTCTGATCGAATCGACACCTCTGATCGAGTACTGGTAGCCAATCAGACCGACTAATCGCGATTAGTTGGACGATATGTAATCACTGCTCCCTCCAATACTGTTTCTTAGGCTGGTGCAGTTTGAGAAATGTCCCTCTTGTTAGGCGTCTTCTAGGAACCAAAGCAGGCATTAATGGCCACATGGAAACCAAACTGTTGGCTGCTACTGGACACTAGCATTTCTTTGTGATGTGCTGAGTAGCAACCACATGCATGTATGCATGCATGATGCATCCAAAGAGTGAATGCAGTGAAACAGGAATCCAACATAGGGCTGTGACCTGGCAAGTATGAGCTCACAATACTGCGCTATTTAATACCTCTTGGTCTACGGTGTTTCCGTGATATCTGGAATTTGAGCCCCTGCGCCTAAGAAACGGTGCTGGAGGGAGTAATTACCTTTGCCTTGACATTTTATCCAAACAGTACCTGAATGGACAAATACGAGCAACCAAATCAAACGACCTTGTATGAGCCCAGCTTAGCTTAAATGAGCCTGGCTGAGCTCATACGAGCCAGGCTAGGTGATTCAGGTGACCAAACAGGTTATTGATATCCCAAGCGCCTTATCGGTAGTATCTAAAGTATCAGGATATTTGAAAACAAGCCATTTCTTGAGGTATTGTGGTTGTTTGGGATGTTAAGAAACATAGCTTTATACGTATTTTTTTGTAATTGTTTCTCCTGAAATTGTGCTGCTTCATTTCCTTTTTTGTCATATCTTTTATTGTTGGTCTATTTTGCATGATGCCATACGTTATTAGACTTATTCTGTGGTTGATATAGTAATTGCAATATTCCTGATGTAGGCCTTTTTTATAGCTTATAATCACCGACAAGGCCTGCAGTGGCTCCTAGGATTAGCCTTTTACTATTCTAGTATTCACACTTAACCCCCATGTGGAGGATATCCCTGCTCACGTCATGTCCTTCTGCTTGTATTTGGCCTATGCCTGGTTGAGATAAGCTGCAACCTATGTGTCTTCTCTGCTCCGTCAGTCTGCACGTCCATGCTTACATTGTGCTGTGTAACTAAATTGTACACTGTTGGGATTGTGAGGAGTGGGTGAGCAGCTATATTTGAGAACGATGAATAGGATAGCTGCAACAATGGATTTGCTCATGACAGCTTTGTTAGTGAATACATCTAGGGAAGCTGAGAGGATAAGCTGATAAAGATGATGAGAAGTAATGGCGATATGTGGAAGTTATTGGATATTAGAATGAATTTTCTTAAGGTAATTCATTTGTCGGTGAGTTTTTCTCCCTCTTTTTGTTGGAGGTTTTTGGAGATGTGAAAGGGAGGTGTGAGATTGTGAGGACATGACATACACATACCATCACTCACCAGCCAGGTTTTTAATTGTACCATTGTAGTAAAGGCACATCAAGCTGGCATCTATAAAGCCCGCTATGTCCCTCGAAATTTAAAGTGAAGCCAGATTGTTGAAGTTTGGTCAAATCTTTCAGTCTGTTGGAATAAGGGAATCTTGAAACATAGTTCATATTCTGTGCAGAGGCTGAAATGTATCATACAGTCTTGTGGTGAACCAGATGTTTACAAAATTCCAACAGCCATAGGAAATTGTTAAGTGGGCAAATTTCACAATATGATATTTGAATTAGGTACTTAGGTTCGCACTCTTATGAAAATGTCTTTCCTTTTTAAAAAGGCCACCATATGCATGGGAACCTCCCTTCTGCAGCCCCAACCAATTTTTCCATAAAAGACTGCCTGCATTTTGAAAGTGTAGTTGACTATGCTGCTGCCTAAGTGCCTAACTGGATGAGTGAAACCAATTGCTTCCTGATGCAGAAGGGGATCCATATATTTTGCCTACCTTAAAAAGTTTCTGTCAGTTCATGTTATGTTTCAACTTTTCAAAAGATGTTATTGTACTGCTAATATGTCAATAGGATTTGATTTGGAAACAAGTACTCAAGCCTAGGTGCAAACCTAAAAACTAGTTATATATTACCATATTTTGCAGTGGGAGTCATAACCATTCTTTATTGATGTATACTGGAACTGTGGACGGTCCATGACATGTTCCTCTAGGCTCCCCCATTCCATAGAATCTTTAGAGCACAAGAGCTATCAACCACTGTTGTCAAGGCGTCGCCTAGGAGCTTAGTAACCAGGTTCCCGGATCGATGGGATCGAGGAACGGGAACGTGGAACGCGGTACGCTACTAAAACTAGGATTTAACACTACTGGAACGAGATTGTTCCTACGTTCCTGGAACGGAACGAACGTTCCCGGAACGAGGAACGTGGCTAAGTTCCCAGTTCCCGGTTACTAAGCCTAGGAGTCCAGGCGGCTGGCAACGGACGCCATGGTCTGTCGCCTCACCTGAAGCCAGCTAGGCGGGTGTCTGGCCGACTTAGATGACGCCATGATGATTAGGTGGGCGCCCAGGCGACGCCGCACCATCGCCTAGCTGCTGAAGTATGCTCCATTGTGTCATATGTGTATGCCTTGTGCCCTATGCGTCCAAGTACATGTTTCCTCTTCTTTATTTCCCTGCTGCCGCCACAAGCTCTATTAGCCGCTGATGCAACTTCGACCGACCTTCTCCAGCTCCTTGCTCCCCAGGTTGCCCACCCGCCCGTGCCTGGAGATTGGAGACCATGATCTTTTTTGGTCTCATGTTGATGAAGCTATCAGTACAACATCACTACATTGCCACAATTTTCCTGGGATGACCAGGACCTATACTGGTCGAAATGGTGCTGCTTCAATATCCACCACAACCACAATTTCAGAACAAGGACAAGCATTAGGAGAAGAGGGAGAAGCTCAAATTGACTTTGTTGCTCCTGATGATCTACATGTTGAGGATGCGGGCGGCATAAATGAGATGGACTTAGGCCATCTCTAGCAGGCCGTGTAAACGGCCGTGCAAAGCACTGTTTTGCACTGTAGATTACACCGTTTGCAGAGTAGAGTTTGAAATAAGGAGTGAGATAAGGAGTGAAACAGGGAGTCTACTGGAGATAGTCTTAGATATAGATTAGGCCTTACGAGCTTAGGGCAGTATGCCATATTTATCAATTGTTTAGTTTATCATCTGTTTGCTGGATATATGTAGTTGATTGCTACTTGCAGGACCTACATTTTTTATTTGCTCGTGTTTGACATATTATATATGTTGCATACTTGCTGCTGGACAAATGGGCTGCCGAGACGCCTAGGTGTCCAGGCGCCCGACTGGTAACTTGCCTAACCGTTGCGCTGTGATAACCATGCTATCAACAAATCCATGACATGTCCTTCTATGCTCCTGCATTCCATACAATCTTCAGAGCACAGGAGCTGTCAACAAAGTTATATTACATCATTTTACCAGTGACTTGAATCAACAACAACAGCAACAACAAAGCCTTTTAGTCTCAAGCAAGTTGGGGTAGGCATTGAAATCCAACTGAAACCATAAGTCAAAGTTCAAGGCTTCAAACACCTGTATAGTTGTTTTCCATTCCTTGCACTCCCATTCAAGGCTAGATCTTTGGGTATATTCCATCCTTTCAGGTCTTGTTTTACTGCATCTTTCCATGTCAACTTCGACCTTCCCCTGCCTCTCTTCCCATTGCTATCACGCCTTAGGATTCCACACACTGTTGTTTCTGGAGGTCTCTGCTGGAATTGTCCAAACCATCTTAACCGGTGTTGGACAAGCTTTTCTCAATTGATGCTATCCCTAGCCTATCATGTATATCATTGTTCTGGACTCGATCCCTTCTTATATGGCCGCAAATCCAACGTAACATACATATTTCCACAACACTTATATGTTGAACATGTCGTCTTTTTGTAGGCCAACATTCGACACCATACAACATCCTATAAAACTTGTCTTTTGACTTCTGAGTTTGTCTAAAATTGTTTTTCTATTGATTGTTGTTTCTCTTTACCATAGGATCCTATCTTACTTTTTAGTTATGGTACTTTTGTGACAAGACTTGCTTTGCAGATTTCTTGTTTAGATTCACTTCATTTCTCGATCCTATTACACTGTAATGAACTGGTTTAGCTCGCTAGTTTCCAGCTGCTACTCGTCGGATCTTAATTTATTTGTGATTATGTCTGGTCATTCTGCACTATTCCAGGTCTTCTAAGGACTTTGCTGATGTCCATGGACTTGTCATGCATGCTTACAACCCACCAAATGCAGATTCACTTGTTGATCATCTTGGTTTGCACAAGGCATTGTGTGTTCTTATGGGATGGGATTATACAAAAGTCCCTGAGAACTTTAAGGGCTACCAATCATTACCTTCTGACCTTGTCCAAGCAAGTAGGGAGGACCTCATTGTCTGGCCGCCTACTGTTATCATTCACAATACTTCGACTGGGAGGAAGAAAGATGGTCGCTTGGAGGGTTTAGGGAACAAAGAAATGGATAAGAAAATGACAGGTATATTTTTATCACAACCTTTAAGTTATGCAGTGTTTGCATACAAGTGCCGGTGGCATATATATGCTTTATTATACAACACTCAATGTATTTTTATTAACACATTATCACAATTTGCTTACTGCTGCTATGCAAAGTCAGGATTTTGCTGCTTTTTTGTTCCTTGCTGGGTTGTAGATCTGCTCTTCCTTTGCTGATTGGATGTAGTGCCGACTGCGGAACTGCGAAGGCAGTCCTCATGAGGTGCTATGCTGGTACATTAGTCCATGCCAGCTGTCTCATAGGTTGCCTCATGCATTGGCATTTAGGGTTTTAGGTGATGTGGAGGAGAGGAAGGGAAGTGAGGCAAGATTCTGTTTTCTCATGATACAATTAACCTCGTAAGCTAAATTAGCGCTATAAGACGACTCACATACTTTTCTTCCCCTGACCCACAAATTAAGGGGACATAGAGTTGCTATGCGGCAACTAAAAAGGCAACCTAATTGTAGGGGCTGCCAGTTAAGTCTCAGGATTACGTGGAGGCTATGAGGATTACCTGGTAATTTGTTCGTAAAACTTGACCTTATGAAGAGCTCTGCTGCTGCTGTTGGGTACCACTACTCTCCAGTCTCCAGGTCTTTTGTTAGGCTACAGTTAGTAGTGCATCAATGCTTTGATTGGATGCTTTCTGTTGAATTTACAATCAGCTAAATGTGACTAATGCCTTGGCTTCTGCACAAACAGTAAGTAATTGAAGCTTGAAGTTTCTATGCAACAGTAGTTTGCTGCATCTGTCTTTGTTGCATGAACACGACACATGTATCATCCCTATCTTAAGGGGTTCAGTTATGTTCTGTCTTGTCAGTGTGGTGGCCAGATGATTGATCTACTTCAAGCAGATTTATTTGTTCCCGTTGGTCAGATACTCAGATATGGAAAATGGATTTCTCTGTCCAACGTTTAGTGATGCCACTTCTGTTTAAAGAACTGTAGCGTCATTGTGGGGTTCATTTTCTGTGCTTAACTAAATAAACTATCTAATGTAAGCAAGCAGCAATGCCATTCAGTCTTTAGCTTGTAAGGCCGCAAGTTAGAATTAAGCCATATTTGGAGCAGAGAAATAAAATCACTTAAGAAATACATCCTGGTTTATGAAACCATGCCACTTCTAAGCACATGTTTTTGCAATAATGTCATTTATATCACAGTAATATTTGCTGTGTCAATCTCGTATCTTTGTTTTCAGAACTAGGGTTTTCTGGTGGGAAGTCGAAGTCCTTGTATGGAAAGGAAGGACATATGGGTTTGACACTTATCAAGTTTGCAAACAACTCATCTGGCTTGAAGGAGGCTGAGCGTCTTGCTGAGTATCTTGAGAGGCAAGATCGTGGACGTATAGGTTGGTCACGTGCTCATGCCAGTCGTTCTGTAGATTCAGATCAGAACCCTTTGTTGGTCGAGACGGATACCAGGACAGGTGAGAAAAAGAGGATACTTTATGGGTACCTAGCAATTGCATCCGATCTGGACGAACTAGACTCAGATTCTAGAAAAAGGGCTTCCCTCCAGAGCAGAAGAGAATTCGACCCAAACGAATGATCTCTTGTCATAAAGCTCACCCCCATCAGTTCATGAAATTTGCACTGAGGCGTGCATACCTATATCTCTGATCCCAATTTATAAATTCATACTGCTGCTATGGAGAAAAGGTGTTACCTTGAATATATTATCTGTCGGTAGTTGAGTTATAACCACTAGTTTTGGAAGCTGTATTTGCACTATGTGTATTTTCTTGCACGCGTCTATGGCTCACGGTTTGACTGGCTATTTGGAAGAGATCTGTCTTCCTATTTAAGTATCGCCCGTTGCATGATTCATTGCTCTTTATTTGGAAGTGTGATGTTGCATAGACTTACTGATTGGTATCTTTTATGTATTATAGCATTCCCTTTCTTGACTTTACATGAATATTTAAATTTCTGCTAAGACGGTAGTGGCTACATAATCCTTGGCACTTCTGAACATGTCTGGTTCTTTGAATATCAGAGTACATTGTTGCAATAGGTTGTTGCCACTCTTTTGGGCATTCATGCTGTTTGTGTTGTTTTATGTAAGAGGGTGTAATATTCAGAAATCCTTGTGAAAATTTGCGCGAAGTAGAAGATGGCAAAGGTATTTAAATGCTAAATAGTAGCATGCTTTTTACTCGGACATTAGTTGAGTTCTTGTTTGTCTATTGGGCAATCTGGTACCATAAATTCTATTTGTCCGGAGGTTAAAGCAGACAAGTCAGAGTGCATGCCCGAGAAACCATATTTATGCTTCAAATTTCTTAGCTTCCAGTAGAATACATATTAAGATTTTGCTTGGAATATTTAGGCTCTGAATGGATATCTCATGAGTTGATGCTGAGATCACAGTTAGATCTCAAACGGCCTTTGTCTCGCTGTGAGAAATGTGCAGATCAGATGTATTACGAAGGAAATTGAAAGCTTAAATGCTGGTGTTTGTTCTGACAGTTTTGACTATAGATGTGGATCTGCTCCATAGATTTACCCTATATTGTGGTCAACTGTTTTCTGATCCAGTAAGGTGCTTGTCATATAATTTGCTGTTCATGAGACCCAAACACCTCTAAATTTGAAGTGGTACAGAGGTCCGATTATAATTAGGTGTGAAAATGTTTTTTTTGTCTTGTAGCGACACTATAAACTTGACCTGACATATGACAAAACTGAGAGCTTAAATGCTGGTGTGAGAAGGTTTTCCTGTCTTATGGCGACACTGTGTAGACTTGACCTGATACATATGACAGAACTGAAAGCTTAAATGGTTGTGTTGTGACTCTACATGTGAATTTGCCCTATAGATTTCCCCTATATTATCGTTAACTTGTTATCTAATTTTCTGTTTCTGGAATCCAAACATCTCTTCGTTGGATGGATAGTAGATGTATGCAGAGGTTCACTTAGATATCAAGGTGTCTTTATTTTAAAAGTTACCGTCCCCTTCCTACAATAAAGGTCGTTTCGGGTTTTCTAGGTATATAGTTTTTGGTATGTGACTAGATACTATAGGATATGCCTAAATATATATAATACAACTTATGTATTTAGAAAAGCCGAAGCGATCTACAAATTGGAAAAAAATGGAAGAGGAGAGTATAATGTATTAACAAGATGTATTACGGAATACGGAGAAAACTGATAGCATGTGTTCTGAATATAGATAGATGTCGATGTGCTCCAATATTTTGCACTGACTATTGTGCCATCCACTAAATATACTTGTTATCTCGGTCCCAACTGGAGCTCCAGGCCCAGAGCAGATAGTTTAACTAATTACTGATTACAGAATGATTGCGCTTGGCTTTCTCTGGAGGCTGTGTTGCATCTCTGGTAGTGGTAGGGCGCCAAAGATGCCGTGATACTGTTGTTTCCTTTCCTATTTCGATGCTGGAAACGCTTAGTTCTCCTTTGGAACAAAGGATCAGTGAAGGGGTTTTAATTGATTGAAATTCTATAGAAATTTTTTCTATGTTATCTTTGGAATAAAGGATTTAGTTTCTACAAATCCTATAAAAATCCTAAGGAATGAACCATTGTAATGAGATTCTGGAGGATTTCTAATACGTGTTTCAACCTATTGGAAAAAATTATATGGAATTGCAAGTGTCATGTAACTCTATTTCTACATTTTTCTTTCTATTCCCATTTTTACTCAGCCGTGTGCTGTACCTGACAGGCGGACTGGTTTTACACGGCGTCTCGATTACTATTACTGCCTTAGCAAACCAAGCAGCCAAAATTTGCCGGGGCTCTTTACAATGACGAGATACATGGCATCTATGCACACTAATGGATTATGTTTTAGTTAGACTTAGGCTATCCATTATAAAGGCTGATTTAGTGACTAAAGATCTAGCAAGGAGTTTTCACCTCTAGAATCCTTTTTCATTTTTCTAGTCACTAAACTAATCATAAGTGCTAGTTTGGGAGCACAAACTGGAGTGGATTGAAGGGGCTAAAATCCTCTTTTTGAATAAGAGGGGATTTTAGCCTGTTCAAACCTTTCGAGGCATTTTGGTCAGTGAACTGCATTTTTAAGGGATTTTTATTTTTGCTTAAAAAAATTAATTAATTTTTCTTAGAAAAATAGAATTCCTTAAAAAAATGGGGTTACCAAACTAGCCATAAGTGGTGGATTAAACTCTAGCCTTGGCCCAACCGGTGCAGTCGGGTTAGCAATGCCAATAAAATTGCTACGGTGAGCAACTTGATAGCGGTTACAATCACAAGACACTCGACCTGCCGTGGTTCATCTCTTTTCTCTTGCCATCAATCGTAAGTGAGCGATCAAGCAATGGCTATTGACATGCTTGATGAAGGAAGGGAAGCATCATGGTGTGTTTGTGTACCCTTGCCGAACTGCTGACTTATTAGGCTTGGCAGTCACTGAGGGTGAGGGTCTTATAGATGCCACTAATTGTTGAATAATGTGGGGTTGACCCAATTGATATTCAATAATAGTCAATTCTAATGTTTCACTTTAAATGTTGTGGTGTACTAATAAATTATCACTATATTGGAAGTTCAAAGATCAAATCAATCAACTTAAATAGGTCAAGAGCCAATTGGCGCCTTTGTGGTAGATTTCTTGGTGGATCGTGGAGAGAAGTGGATGGGCAGCGTTACATGATGCCTGGGAGACAAGAGTGGGTAGTGCCTCCTCGATGCTGCTCTGTAAGAGTATGATTGGATGGCCGCGCGTCCACGTGCAGGCTGGCCGTCCACGTGCAGGCTGGCGCCGTCCTGGCCAGCCAAATTTGACAATTTTGAGCATATAGGTGGATGCAGGCTAATAACATAAAAAGTGACTTGTTTTGCATCCACCCATACATGTTGTGCCTCCCACATACACGCAAGCGAACATAATTTCAAATAAAGTCAACGCATGTGGTGATCTGAGATAAGATTATGTGGGTAACCAATCAGGCGGTAAATGAATCCACAGAGACAAGAAGAGCAACTCCAAAGCTCATTTTCGGTGGCCAATTTCACTGTTTGCTGCACAAGTAAGTTTTGCCACTAAATCAGGGGTGAATCCACATGCGGGTATACTAGTGGACAAGAATCTCTACTCGTTGGGTAGACGAGTACAGATATGGATGGACACTACCCATACCCGTGTACCCGTAGGTAAAATATACCCGCATCAAACTATTATTATCAATAATAAAGCATATCTTATCTAAAAGAAAAACTTTCTCTGACTATTATTTGTTTAGCTATCAAGTTATGTAATCACATGGTTTGCTATCTTTTAACTTGAACTTATGTTTTTGTGTTTATTTAATATTTTAAGTGATAGGAATATTAGAATTTGAGATTTTTCTAACGAGTATGGGTTACCCGACGGGTAAAATTACCCGCGTAGGTACATGTATGGTTAAGATTCTATACCCGCGATTATACATGGGTATAATTTTTACAGATAGGTATGTGTATGAAATGATACTACTCGATCGGTATGTATATCCGTTACCCTATATATGGATAGAGGGGTACAATGATGGCACGAAAGAGGCTAACGAGCTTGTAGCCCGATGGAAAAAGACTAGCATCTTGAGGTCGCGAGATAGATGATCCCTGGTGACGATGAAATTTTAACCATTGTTAATTAAAAAAATCTCCCACCCAAGCTAAATTATCCGGTGACGATAGCTCCCTGTGAGCCTTTTTTTTTGATAGCACAATAGAGGGCTGTGGATGAAAAGCTAAGGACTTCTTTGATCATAATTTTCTAAATCCTGTGTTTGTAAACTAATTTATGTAAAATTTCTATATCATTTCTGTGAAATTCCTGCGTTTAAAGTTGAAGATATGGAAAAACTTTACCATGGCTTGTTGCGGTAGAGAACCAAATATTGGCTCAGCTCGTAAAGCGGTTGTGGCAAGCTTTGGCGAAGTTTAGCCCATGTTTGGTTTCTTTAGTCTAGGACTAAAGTTTAGTTAGGGGACTAAAGTTTAGTCCCTAACATGTTTGTGACTCATAAGAAGACTAAAATAACCTTTAACATTCTCCTGTTATTAGTATAATTGAATTAAATGAGGGGTAAATGTGGAATTAATATGATTTAGTCCCTTTTAGCACATATGTGAAGGACTAAAGACTAAATTATTTTAGTCTATATTTTAGTCCTAGTGTTTGATAAAAAAGGGACTAAATGAGACTAAAAACTAGAGACTAATCTTTAGTCCCTCTAACCAAACACCTCCTTAATTACTAGCTAAATCTATAGTGTGTCCACAGCAAGAAATCGATATCCAAATCGATATTGCTACTTACGTGAACGTATGAAAAGATAAAAATAATCACTAGTTTTAGATGCGAACCAGCGCCGCGCACTCTGCGGTCTCCCCTAGGGGATGACAATGGGCATCCAAAACACAATACCCCATAGGTAAAAAGCCTATTAGAGCTGTGAAAGTAGAAACTGTTGTGCGAGAATGAAAATGAGAGAAAATGAGAACCGTGTCTTTATTCTTTGTTGCAAAGGTACTTATATAAGAGGAGGAGATACAAAAGGGAGTGGTCAAAAGCCACGTTCGTACGTGGAGGACGTGCAGGGGCACGTCCCTTTGGAAGACACCGGTTGCTGCTAGTGCAACTGCTTATATTTTATAACACTCCCTCTTAAGCAGTTGTCCATTATGTATATCCTCCCTTGAAACCTGTAAGCAAAGAGGAGGTTTGCAATAGTATACTGTGTAAACTCCAGAAAAACCCAGTGGGAAAAATATGGAGAAAGATCAACAGTATATGATATGTCTTTGGTGTCTCTATCAAAAACCCTGGCGGGAAAAATCAAGAGACAGACATATGCTTGTGTTGACATTGCCTCAATAAAAACCTAACATAAGAAAACATGGTAGTAAAACTCATATAAGAAAAGAGTACAATGTGATGTTAGTATTAGATTAATCAAAGAGATACTCCCCCTGATGCAAGCAAATCTCTAAGTCGACGCATACCAATACCCTTAACACATATCCGAAATATGGAATAAGGTAGCGACTTAGTGAATAAGTCCGCGAGATTGTCACAAGACTTAGTTTGCATGACCTTAATCTCACCACTTTGTTGAAGTTGATGAGGATAGAATAACTTGGGGGAGATATGTTTGGTAACATTACTCTTGATATAACCTTGTTGCATCTGAGCAACACAAGCTGCATTATCTTCATAGATAATGGTGGGTGATTCAATGGAATGAATCCCACATGATGATTGAATGTGACTAATCACCCTTCGAAGCCACACACATTCACGTGAGGCTTCATACAAGGCAATAATTTCTGAGTGATTAGTGGATGTTGTTACTAGAGTTTGCTTGGATGACTTCCAAGAAATAGCAGTTCCACCATTCAGAAATACAAACCCAGTTTAAGACCTTCCATTGTGGGGGTCTGAAAGATAACCAGCATCTGTGTACCCTACGAGGCTAGGATCTTGATTTCTTCCGTAGAATAGACCGAGATCTGCCGTGCCATGGAGGTATCGAAGAATATTTTTGATTCCAGTCCAATGGCGTTTGGTAGGGGATGCACTATATCTAGCAAGTAAATTTACCGCAAAAGCAATATCGGGTCTTGTATTGTTTGCTAGATACATAAGTGCTCCAATTGCACTAAGATATGGGTACTCAGGACCCAAAATTTCTTCGCCTTCAGTCTCGTGGTCGAAAAGGATTCTTATCCCTTTCTAGGGTACGGACGATCATAGGAGTCTTAGACGGATATGCTTTATCCATATTGAATTTACTCAATACTTTCTGCGCATAAGCAGACTGATGAATGAGAATGCCCGTGGGAAGGTGCTTAAGTTGCAAACCCAAGCAAAATTTGGTTTTACCCAAATCCTTCATCTCAAATTCTGTCTTTAAAAGATTGCGTGCCTCATCAATATCACGTTTATGGCCGATGATGTTCAAGTCATCCACATATACTGATATGATACAGAAACCTGTAGAAGATTTCTTTATAAAGACACATGGGCAATCATCACTGTTAGAATAACCCTTATTCATAAGGAATTCCTTCAGTCGGTTGTACCACATTCTCCCTGACTGTTTTAAGCCATATAGAGATTTGGTGAGTTTGACACAAAACATGTTACGATTTTTGCCATTATTCGGTACAGGTATTCCATCAGGAACTTTCATGTATATGTCCGAATCTAGTGACCCATAAAGATATGCGGTCATGACGTCCATCAACTGCATATGTAGACGTTTTTGTACTGCCAATGAAATTAAATACCAGAAGGTTATTCCATTCATAACAGGAGAATATGTCTCATTGTAGTCAATTCCTGGTCTCTGGATAAACCCTTGAGCAACTAATCTCGCTTTATATCTCACAACCTCACTGTTCTCATTCCGTTTCCGGGTGAAAACCCATTTGAATCCAACAAGATAGATTCTGGGAGGTGTAGGTATCAAGAGGTGAATACCGTTCTTTTTGCTAGTGAGGATAATTCAGAGTTAATTGCTTCCTTCCATTTGATCCAGTCCGAGCGTTGTTGACACTCTGCCATGGATTTAGGGTTTGGGTCAGATAGAAGGTTACCGGCTATGATTGATGAGAAACATGAATTGATGACCGTATTTTTACGATCATACAATTCTCTAGAACTAGTATAATTAATGGAAATCTCCTGTACCCCATGGAAGTCTTCTTGATTCACAGGAAGAGTATATACGGGGTTTTCCGATGTACCAGCAACATCTGAATTGTGCACATGAGTGCTGGTTTGTGGATGTACAGTATCCACTTGGTGTCCATCAACTGGTGGTTGACTTTCGTTTACTGATTTGGAGGATCGAATGTTCCTCTCTTTCCTTTGACGCTTAGTAGAAGCATTATCCTGCTTAGCAGCCCTCACCCTCTTCGGTTGAGAAGATGGTTGAATGGTTTTTCGTGGTACCTCCACTCGACTGGGCGCATTAACATCAGGATTCAAGGATTTTGTGACACCATTATAGTCAGTAAACACATCAGGCAGATTATTAGCAAAATGTTGCAATTCTATAATTTTCTAAACTTGAAGTTCAGATTCCTAGGTTCGAGGATCTGAGGACAGGATGGATTTGTCATCCCAATTGATTTCCTGGCATTCATTAGGATACTTGAATTCTCCCCCTAATGCTGGGAAATGGTCCTCGCTAAAGATGCAATCAGCGAAACTTGCTGTGTACAAATCCCCTGTAAGGGGCTCTAGGTATTTGATGATCGATGGGGATTGATATCCCACATAGATGCCCAATTTCCTATGAGGTCCCATAGCTGTTCGCTGAGGCAGTGATACAGGGGTGTAGACCGCACATCCAAATTTTCACAGATGGGAGATATTTGGAGGATTTCCTCGTACCAGGTGCAACGAAGATGTGGTATGATATGCAGTTGGGCGAAGTTGAATAAGACCAGCAGCGTGTAAAACTGCATGACCCCAATAGGATGTAGGTAAATTGCATTCATGAAGTAAAGGTCTTGCGATAAGTTTGATCCTCTTAATAAGAGATTCAGCTAAACCATTTTGAGTATGTACATAAGGCACAGAATGTTCAATGTGTATTCCTTGGGCCATACAATAATCATTGAATGCTCTAGAAGAGAATTCAGCCGCATTATCTAGGCGGATTTTCTGGATTTGATGTTCAGGATAATGTGCTTTCAATCGAATGACTTGCGTCATGATTTTAGCAAAAGCATGGTTACGTGTAGATAGAAGGCACACATGTGACCATCGTGTAGATGCGTCAATTAATACCATGAAGTATTTGAATGGTCCAAATAATGGTTGTATGGGTCCACAAATGTCACCTTGAATTCGTTCAAGGAACTTGAGTGGTTCAGCATGAATCTTAAGAGGAGATGGTCTTAAGATTAGCTTTCCCGTTGCACATGATGTACATATAAAATCAGATGGTTTAGGGAATTTAGCAGACTTTAAATCATGACCGATGCAATTACCTGTGATTTTCTGCATCATCCCTATTCCAGGGTGACCAAGACGTGCATGCTAGGTCTTGAATGAATCGACATTCTAAAAAATCACTTTGTACGTAACATGAGGTACTGGTTTTATGTATGTGTAGTACAATCCGGATGGAAGGGAAGGTATTCTTTCCAGAATGTTAGCGCCATATTCAGAAGGTTTGGAAATGAGGAGAAATTCCTCATTATTTTCTGTATGAGTAGAAATATGTAAACCACTTTTCCGAATATCTCGAAAACTCAGAAGGGTACGAGTTGAATCGGGATACAATAAAGCATCCTTGATAGTGACTTGTGTACCCATAGTGAGCGTAATAGTCGCTCGTCCAGAGCCAACTATTTTCGCATCGCGCCCAGCGATAGTCAAAACATTTCCTGACCTCTTTGTGAGAGTTTGGAAATATTTTGTTTCCCAAAGAATAGAGTTGGTGGTACCACTGTCTACAAGGCATAATTCTTCCTCCATTGGATTGACTTCCGCATAATCTATATAATCAAGAATTGCAAGAACTCAATTAATTATACATATAAGTACATACATAATTATACAGTAGAGTATGGAGTATACACACAAATACCAATGTCTAGGTACTTATTACAACACACATGTTGCACACACTCATAGACTACAGATAGATGATATCTGGTGGAGCATAAGGATCCTAGTTGAGGTCTCCAAACATATCACTCGAAGCATATTCGATGATGGCATTGTCCAAGTCCATGTAATCGGTGTCGGTCAGAAGCGGAGGATTGGTCATGCTTGGTTCCATTGTAGCCATGCTTGAGCAACCAGCTCCATCCTTCAAGTTAGGTGGGGAGGTGAAGTGAGCTTCATATCCCTGCCCTTCAGCATTTTTGCCCTTAAGAGATTGCTGGTACAGTGCCACTAAATGATGAGGAATGCGACACTTTTTAGTAGGATGGTTGAAGCATCCACACTTCTTACACTCCTCTTGATTGGAAGTGGGGGTGTCTTTCCTCGGAGCTTTTGTATTTTGCTTATCCAGACACTTGTTGCGTTTGCTCTTTGAATTATCAGACTTCTTGGGATGGTTTTTGGGGCCATCCCCTTTCTTCTCATTCTTCATAGCATGATGTATTTCAGGCATGGGAGCAGCTCCAACACGGCGTTGCTTATGATTTTTCATCATAAGCTCATCATGCTTTTTTGCCTGAAGTAGATCATGTATGAGTTCAGATTAAGTCTGATAATTGCGAGCACGGTACTGATGCTGCAGGACCCTATCAGATGGGATCATAGTTTGAAGTGTTTTTTCAATCTTATCCGCATCTGATGGTTCCTTGCCGCAGAAACGCAAGCGAGCACAGATCTTATGAACAACATGGTTGTAATCACCAATAGACTTATAGTCTTGCAGACGAATATGGGTCCATTCATGATTTGCCTTTGGTAAGATTACAACCTTTTGCTGCTCATATCTGTTTTTAAGAGATAACCATAATACATTTGGCTCTTCTTCCATCACATATTCTGCTTTCAGATCAGGATGGAGGTGATGTCTTATAATATACAAAGCGTTGTACTCATAGGCATCATGTAGTGGTTCAACCCTCTCGTTGGGAGGGAGTAATGCACTCAGAATATTCTTTGAGGCTAAGCTGATCTTGATATCCAACGCCCAGGTAGGATAGTTGTGACCATCAAGAGCAAGTTTTTCGAACTCGCGGGCCATGATCCTACACAAGCAACCAGAGAATTTCGTTAAGAAATCATCATGGGTGTGTTGTAATATGTGTGGTGTTCACAACATACATGTATTCTTGCTCGTATTGGATTTAAGAGAAAAACCCAATTGAGATGAATAATATGCAATATAATGCAATATTGCATAGATGAATGATAATTTAAGGTCTCAATTGCAAAGTGATGCAAGAGATCGAAAATTTCATTATGATGTTAATGATGTAATATATGAAATATTCAGATGAAATTAAGTACTAACAGTAACTTAATAAGATGAATATATGGCTAGCATCAATTTCGTATGAAATTTAATAAATAAATATTCTTGCTCGTATTAAGTTTTGAATAACTTAATTGAGATGAATATTAATTATTCTATATGTTCTATCAAAAATTAATTCTGCTCGTATTAAACCTTTTTGGTTAAATTGAGATGAATAATTTTTTTTTGAGTTTGCATTTTAAAGAATGCAAAATAGAACACATGTTAATAAATATCATCTTTAAAGAAAATATTTATTGGCATCATTTCCAAATACTAAAACTTTGGAAAAATTCCTGACGCAAGCCGCCAGGTGCCGGGGCCACGCCGTCCTCGCACCGCGTCGCGCGCTGCTATGGCGGGCGAGCCACCGCGCCGCCTGCCGAGGCTAGGCCACGCGCGCTCTAGGCATGCCAGGGGAGCCACCGCGCCGCGCGCTCCCGAGGCCAGGCGAGCCCGTGCCGCGCGGAGTGGGCGAGCAGCCGCGCAGAGCGGGCGAGCAGCCGCGCCGCGGGTCTGCAGAGGCAGGCGAGCCGCTAGGGGCAAGCCCGCACCGCGCCGCGCCTGGCGAGCAGTCGTGTAGAGCGGGCGAGCATCCGCGCCGCGGGCTGTGGAGTCCACGAGCAGCCGCGCCGGGTTCTGCAGAGGCGGGCGAGCAGCCGTGGGCCCTGCCAAGGCTAGGCCACGACACACATCAGAGAAGACGACGAGGCGGTGAGCGCGAGCGCTCATGGACGTCGTCGTCGGATGGTCTTGCTGTCGCAGACCATGACCCCGACGCGCGTGGCCATGGAGAAAGGTGGTGCGACAGCCAACGGACCACCCTGTTGTCGCTTGGGCTCAAGAGCATCGGCGGAGAGGCCGTTCCCGATGGGCCAACGTCGGGAGTCTGTGTAGGCAGTCACTGCTATACCCCGTCGCCGAGGACTAAAGCGATCCTCTCGTCGTCGGATGAGGATGAGATGGCGTCGACGGTAACGGTCGCAGTGGATGTTGATGCGATCTGGCCGACGGGGCGACCGTGAGGGCCGGTTGACTTCCGCGCAGTCAGCCGTGTCCGGGCACGAGGGCGCGCTAGAGAGGCGACTTGAACGAGCAGTCCGCTCGATTGAACAACGGGGGCGGAGGTGTCTGCATCCGTTGGAGGAGCCCACGGTTGGCGATCAGGACACGGCCCCCATCCATGGAGGGGCAGTACCGCAGCAGATGGAGCAGCAGCTGGGTCTCTGAAAGTTGCCTAGAGGAGGGGTGAATAGGCGAAATCTAAAAATTATAAACTTAAGCACAACTACAAGCCGGGGTTAGCGTTAGAAATAAAATCAAGTCCGAAAGAGAGGGCGAAAACAAATCACAAGCAAATGAAGAGTGTGACACAGTGATTTGTTTTACCGAGGTTCAGTTCTTGCAAACCTACTCCCCGTTGAGGTGGTCACAAAGACCGGGTCTCTTTCAACCCTTTCCCTCTCTCAAACGGTCACCTAGACCAAGTGAGCTTCTCTTCTCAATCAATCGGGACACTAAGTCCCCACAAGGATCACCACACAATTGGTGTCTCTTGCCTTGATTATAATTGAGTTGGGAACAAGAAAGAAGGGAGAAGAAAAGCGATCCAAGCGCAAGAACTCAAATGAACACAAATATCACTCTCTCACTAGTCACTATTTGATTGGAATGATCTTTGGACTTGGGAGAGGATTTGATCTCTTGTTTGTGTCTTGGAGTGAAGTCTAGAGCTCTTGTATTGAATGCAATGGCTAAAAACTTGGATGCCTTGAAGTGTGGTGGTTGGGGGGTATTTATAGCCCCAACCACCAAAGTGGCCATTGGGGATGGCTGCTGTCGTATGGCGCAACGGACAGTCCGGTGCGCCACCGGACACTGTCCGGTGTGCCAGCCACATCACCCAACCGTTAGGGTTCGACCGTTAGAGCTCTGACATGTGGGGCCACCGGACAGTCCGGTGGTGCACCAGACAGGTCCTGTTCACTGTCCGGTGCGCCTTCTGGCGCCTGCTATGACTTCTGCGCGCTGCAGTTGCACTGTCCACGTTTACTGTAGCCTTTTGCAGACGACCGTTTGCGTAGATAGCCATTGCTTCGCTGGCACACCGGACAGTCCGGTGTTACACCGGACAGTCCGGTGAATTATAGCGGAGTGGCTTCCCAAATTCCCGAAGCTGAGCAGTTTAGAGAGGATCTCCCTAGGTGCACCGGACACTGTCCGGTGGTGCACCGGACATTGTCCGGAGTCCGGTGGCACACCGGACAGTCCGGTGCGCCAGACCAAGGCAGCCTTCGGTTGTCTTTTGCTCTTTTTATTTAAACCCTTTCTTGGACTTTTTATTGGTTTGTGTTGAACCTTTGGCACCTGTAGAACTCATAATCTAGAATCAAAGGTATATAAATAAGCTATGTGTGCAAAGTATCAATCAAAATTCCTAGAATCAAGCATATTTAGCTCATTCCTAAGTTTGGTAAAGGTTTTCTCATCTAAAGGCTTGGTAAAGATATCGACCAATTGTTCTTTGGTGTTGATATAGGCTATCTTGATATCCCCCCTTTGTTGGTGATCTCTCAAAAAGTGATACCGAATGGCTATGTGCTTAGTGCGGCTGTGCTCAATGGGATTATCCGCCATGCGGATTGCACTCTCATTATCACATAGGAGAGGGACTTTGCTAAATTTGTAGCCATAGTCCCTGAGGGTTTGCCTCATCCAAAGCAGTTGCGCGCAACAATGGCCTGCGGCAATATACTCGGCTTCGGCGGTAGAAAGAGCTACTGAGTTTTGTTTCTTTGAAGCCCAAGACACCAGGGATCTCCCCAGAAACTGACAAGTCCCTGATGTGCTCTTTCTATCAATTTTACACCCTGCCCAATCAGCATATGAATATCCTAATAAATCAAAAGAGGATCCCTTGGGGTACCAAAGACCAAACTTAGGTGTATGAACTAAATATCTCAAGATTCTCTTCACGGCCCTAAGGTGAACTTCCTTAGGATCGACTTGGAACCTTGCACACATGCATACGGAAAGCATAATGTCCGGTCGAGATGCACATAAAAAGAGTAAAGATCCTATCATCGACCGGTATACCTTTTGATCTACGGATTTACCTCCCGTGTCGAGGTCGAGATGCCCATTGGTTCCCATGGGTGTCTTGATGAGCTTGGCATCCTTCATTCCAAACTTGGTGAGTATGTCTTGAATGTATTTGGTTTGGCTGATGAAGGTGCCTTCTTGGAGTTGCTTCACTTGAAATCCTAGAAAATACTTCAACTCCCCCATCATAGACATCTCGAATTTTTTGTATCATGATCCTACTAAACTCTTCACAAATAGATTTGTTAGTAGACCCAAATATGATATCATCAACATAAATTTGGCATACAAACAAATCATTTTCAATTGTTTTAGTAAAGAGAGTAGGATCGACCTTTCCGACTTTGAAGCCATTAAGTGATAAGAAAATCTCTTAGGCATTCATACCATGCTCTTGGGGCTTGCTTGAGCCCATAAAGCGCCTTTGAGAGTTTATACACATGGTTAGGATACTCACTGTCCTCAAAGCCGGGAGGTTGCTCAACATAGACCTCTTCCTTGACTGGTCCATTGAGGAAAGCACTCTTCACGTCCATTTGGTAAAGCTTAAAGCCATGGTAAGTAACATAGGCAAGTAATATACGAATTGACTCAAGCCTAGCTACGGGTGCATAGGTTTCACCAAAATCCAAACCTTCAACTTGTGAATATCCCTTGGCCACAAGTCGGGCTTTGTTCCTTGTCACCACACCATGCTCATCTTGCTTATTGAGGAATACCCACTTGGTTGCTACAACATTTTGGTTAGGACGTGGAACCAAATGCCATACCTCATTCCTCATGAAGTTGTTGAGCTCCTCTTGCATCGCCAGCACCCAATCCGAATCTTTAAGTGCATCCTCTACCCTGTGTGGCTCAATAGAGGAAACAAACAAGTAATGTTCACAAAAATGAGCAACTCGAGATCGAGTGCTTACCCCCTTATGAATATCACCGAGGATGGTGTTCACGGGGTGATCTCTTTGAATCGCTTGGTGGACTCTTGGGTGTGGCGGTCTTGTATCTTGTTCATCTTCCTTGTCTTGATCATTGACATCTCCCCTTTGATCATTGTCCTCCTCTTGAGATGGCTCATCTTCTTGATCTTCATTTTCATCATTTTGAGCTTGATCCTCATCTTGGGTTGGTGGAGACGCTTGTGTGGAAGATGAAGGTTGATCTTGTGTTTGTGGAGGCTCTTCGGATTCCTTAGGACATACATCCCCAATGGACATGTTCCTTAGCACGACACATGGAGCCTCTTCATCATCTAGCTCATCAAGATCAACTTGCTCTACTTGAGAGCCGTTAGTCTCATCAAACACAATGTCACAAGAGACTTCAACTAGTCCAGTGGACTTGTTAAAGACTCTATATGCCCTTGTGTTTGAGTCATAACCAAGTAAAAAGCCTTCTACAGCCTTAGGAGCAAATTTAGATTTTCTACCTCTTTTAACAAGAATAAAGCATTTTCTACCAAAGACTCTAAAATATGAAACATTAGGCTGTTTACTGGTGAGGAGTTCATAAGATGTCTTCTTGAGGATTCGGTGTAGATATAAGCGGTTGATGGTGTAGCAAGCGGTGTTGACCGCCTCGGCCCAAAACCGATCCGAAGTCTTGTACTCATCAAGCATGGTCCTTGCCATGTCAAGTAAAGTTCTATTCTTCCTCTCCACTACACCATTTTGTTGTGGCGTGTAGGGAGAAGAGAACTCATGCTTGATGCCTTCCTCCTCAAGAAAGCCTTCAATTTGAGAATTCTTGAACTCTGTTCCATTGTCGCTTTTAATCTTTTTGATCCTTAAGGCGAACTCATTTTGAGCCCGTCTCAAGAATCCTTTCAAGGTCTCTTGGGTTTGAGATTTTTCCTGCAAAAAGAACACCCAAGTGAAGCGAGAATAATCATCCACAATAACTAGACAGTACTTACTCCCGTCGATGCTTATGTAAGCTATTGGGCCGAATAAATCCATGTGGAGTAGCTCCAGTGGTCTGTCAGTCGTCATGATGTTCTTGTGTGGATGATGAACACCAACCTGCTTCCCTGCTTGACATGCGCTACAAATCCTGTCTTTCTCAAAATGAACATTTTTTAGTCCCAAAATGTGTTCTCCCTTTAAAAGCTTATGAAGATTCTTCATCCCAACGTGGGCTAGTCGGTGATGCCAGAGCCAACCCATGTTAGTCTTAGCAATTAAGCAAGTGTCGAGTTCAGCTCTATTGAAATCAACTAAGTATAGCTGACCCTCTAACACTCCCTTAAAAGCTATTGAATCATCACTTCTTCTAAAGACAGTAACACCTACATCCGTAAAAAGACAGTTGTAACCCATTTTACATAATTGTGAAACTGAAAGCAAGTTATAATCTAAAGAATCTACAAGAAAAACATTAGAAATAGAACGGTCAGGTGATATAGCGATTTTACCGAGTCCTTTGACCAAACCTTGATTTCCATCCCCGAATGTGATAGCTCTTTGGGGATCTTGGTTTTTCTCATAGGAGAAGAACATCCTTTTCTCCCCAGTCATGTGGTTTGTGCACCCACTATTGTAAGTTCCCTTTGCCCAGGAACAGGATCTGGATGTCGCCTAGAGGGGGGGGGGGGTGAATAGGCGGATAAAAATTATCACTTGAAAACTAAAATTCTTACTCTACTCGAAGGCTGGATCGCAGTGGAATAAAAGACCCTTCGAGTAGGTTGCAGCGGAATAGAAGATCCTGTCTCAAAATGTCCTGCACCTCAAATATAACTTGTACCACAGATGAGTGTTGAAGTGTAGATATAAAAAGTGAGTAAGACAGAGAGTCAGCACATAAACAGAGCGAAGCACACATACGCAAGGATTTATCCCGAGGTTCGGTCAAGCCTGAAATGCTTGCCTAGTCCTCGTTGGAGTTAGCCACACCTAGGCTTGGAGTTCGTTTCAACTCCTTCCTTCGTTTGCTCAGATCCATCAGTATGACAGATAGAGCCTTCCACTATGTTGAGTTGGGTTACAACACAACCGCGGCTGCTTACAATCTTCTTGACAGCACTCCGGCAGAGTAACGATATGCTCAAGACCTTGCTCTAGCTCTTAGCAGCACTTCTCCACTCTCTAAAGGCTTATAGCTTTGCCTTCTACATAAACTAGAGAGATACACACAAGAGGGAGAGTGAGAATTGATCTGAGTGATGTATACTATTGTTGGTTGCTCCTTTTTTTGTTGGAGGCGCCTAGGAGTCCCTTTTATAGACCCAAGGGGCCTAGGAGCCATTGGAATCTCTTTTGGAAGGCAATATTTGCTTTCTGTCGGGTGGCACACCAAACAGTCCGGTGCACCACTGGACAGGTCCTGTAGCTTGTCCGGTGCGCGATCTCCTTCCAAATCGGGCACAGCTGACCGTTGGAGCAACGCTCGTCTTGGCTCATCGGACACTAGTCCGGTGCGCCAACTATCCATTGGCCCAAGCCATGCGTCGCCCGCTGATCGCGCTGCCGACCGTTGGCGCAGTCGACCGTTGGCTCACCGGACAGTTCGGTGCACCACCGGACAGTCCGGTGCACCACCGGACAGTCCGGTGAATTATAGCCGTACGTCGCCAAACTTCTCTCGAGAGCGGCCTATTCACCGGAGTTCAGTCTGGCACACCGGACACTGTCCGGTGCACCACCGGACAGTCCGGTGTGCCAGGCTGAGCTGAGTCTTGGCTGTACACAACCAAACCTTTTGCTTCTCTTTTCTTCTTTTCTCTGTTTCTAATACTTAGACAAATATATTAGTACACAAAAACCAATGTACTAAGTCTAGAAACATACCTTCTCTTTGATTTTCACTTCTTTAGCATTTGGCATGCTTGAGATTGATGTTGGACTCATAAATCCTCAAGTCAGCTTGACTTGATCTAGATTGACATTTCTGAGCTCCAACATTCTGCAAAGGTCACATAGAATATCTCCAAACATAGGAACAACCCAAACTAAAGGTCAAGGTGCACTTAGCTCTTTTGGGCTGCTTCCAGTTCTGGTTTTGACATTGGTTCTCCTTCCAGTGACCTTGTTCACTTCTTGAGCTTGATCTTGAGCCTTATGACTTACACCACATAATTGTAGATGTTACCTAATTGGTTGTAAGTCATGTCCTTATGTAGTGTTCCTTGATGCACCATAACTCTTCTTAACTCAATTAACCTTGATTCCACAAGTCTCCTTCTTCACCCCTGGCTTTGGGTTCCTGGTCTTCTTGACTTTCTCCCGTGCACTCGGTACCTCGAAGCTCTTCTTGCTTCCAACCTTGGTTTGATCGGTTGTCTCCAAGTTATGCACATCAAGTCTCACTTAAGCAATGTCCATCTTCCTTGTGATGTCTATTATATCTATAGATAGCTCCGTCTTTGGACCATCACACCTGTTTACTTGTGTTGAACTCTATTAGCTTTGCATTCAGCACCTGTTCAACACTTAGCACACTTGTTAGTCCTTTAATTGAGTTGTCATCCAAACACCAAAACCCACAAGAGAGCTTTCAATCTCCCCCTTTTTGGTGATTGATGGCAACACAATTAAAGCTTACATAAGAATAAGATTTAAAGCACTAATTTTGAATTCTAAGTTTGTAGAATGCTCCCCCTAAATATGTGCTTACATCAAAATCTTAATTTTGACCTTATATGCCACATTGCACATACTTAGGCTAATTCGAAGCATTACTACACCTTAGCACCTGTGGGATGTATTGTCGATAATTAGACATATGCACAGAATCAGAGTTAAACACCAATCAATTGAGTGAATATACCACAGGAAAATCAACCTACCACTATTCACAGTTAGGATACCAATTTAAAACAATTTTAAAGCACCATAACCACATGAATATCTAAGCATCTTAACCACATGAATATCTATTACAGGACACCATAACCACATGAATATCTAAGCATCATAACCACATGAATATCTATTACAGGATAACCAATAGATGCCAATTGATTCATGTCAACGGAAGCACTAATTTTGCATCATCACCATATAAGACAAATGATAAGACTTTAATGCACAAATTCTCCCCCTTTGATATCAAACACCAAAACCATATTCAAGCAAGAGCATAGGATGATGTCGAGGGACAACATGGTATTTAGAAGGTAAAATACAACACACTAACATTACTCCCCCTTACACATTAAACATATGCAACACAAGCATTGGAGGAAAATTAAGATACAAATATGCAAAAAGGTTAACACTTCCTTTTGTACCTTTACCCTGTTGTGATGTACTTTCCATCTTGATAGTTTAATCTCTAGGAAGCTCCTTCACACTTGTACCTGATCCTTTATCCTGACCTTTTTTTTGTTGCTAAGACACCAGACTTAGAACAAGTTATAGTATTGTGGCATGAGATGAAGCTTCTATTCTAGTGATTACCAAAAGATATCAATTGAAGCATACTACCAAGGCTACCAATTAAAACATCATTATTGTCATAGCTCCATGATATTTAAAGATAAGCATCTAGTATCACCAAATATTATAGAGCATGAGCAATCTATAAATATGCAATTACTCACAACTTAAGATACCAAATACTTGACTTATGGAGGTACCCAAGTCCTGATTGCTCCATTTCTTGCTCATCTTCCCTTTTTCACCTTGAGACTATATAGGATCACTCAAGAAACAGTTAGTCTCAAAAGACACAAGTTATGTGTGCTCCCCCTAAAGTTGTGCATCAAGTATTTGAATGACTTGCACCTTGCACATTCTAGCATCCTCAGAACTAGAGGGGATCACAACATTCCTTGATCTAGGCATAATATATCAATTGCATCACAAAGAGATACCAATTGAATAGATGTCATAATACAACAATACATGCCTCAAGGAGTATAACATTTTACAAGCAACCTAGGCATGCTTCACACATGATGATCATTGCACCACATATACCAATTGAAAACGACAAGATCATGTATATAAAGCGCAATGTCTAAGCACACCATGATTAAGAAGGTTTCTTAGGTACACCAAAAGAAACAACATTTTAAAGTAACGAGCACCTAAGCCAAGATACTACCAATTCAGAGTCAAGAACATAGCTGAGATCACAATCAATGGAACTTCAAGATAATTAATGAAATTGCATAATTCCATTCTCCATACCTTTGCCTTTTCTTGAATTGTCACCAATTTAGAGTTACTTTTGCTTATGCACCTCATAGCTCACGAGGGTGCATTAGAGGCACAACATGGATTTTGTATACACACAGTACCAAACTAGGGTAATCATGTGAACATAGACTAAA
Source organism: Zea luxurians (assembly GCA_029449295.1). NCBI lineage: Eukaryota > Viridiplantae > Streptophyta > Magnoliopsida > Poales > Poaceae > Zea > Zea luxurians. The sequence continues at coordinate 28,804,114 of JAOPSE010000031.1, forward strand.
CAAAATGTCATGCTTGCACATAGGTTAGTCATTGAAAACCATATAGTATGACTTATAAAAAGATACAGGTTTATCTGAAAGTCGCTTAGAGGGGAGGTGAATAGGGCGAAACTGAAATTTACAAAATTAATCACAACTACAAGCCGGGTTAGCGTTAGAAATAGAAACGAGTCCGAGAGAGAGGGCACAAAACAAATCGCAAGCGAATAAGAAGTGAGACACAAGGATTTGTTTTACCGAGGTTCGGTTCTCTCAAACCTACTTCCTATTGAGGTGGTCACAAAGACCGGGTCTCTTTCAACGCTTTCCCTCTCTCAAACGGTCCCTTGGACCGAGTGAGCTTCTTCTCTCAATCAAAAGGGAACAAACTTCCCCGCAAGGACCACCACACAATTGGTGTCTCTTGCCTCGGTTACAATTGAGTTGATCGCAAGAAAGAGTGAAAGAAAGGAGAAATCCAAGTGCAAGAGCTCAAAAGAACACAACAAATCTCTCTCACTAATCACTAAAGCCTTGTGTGGAATTGGGAGAGGATTTGATCACTTGGTGTGTCTTGTATTGAATGCCTAGTTCTTGTAAGTAGTTGGAAGGTGGAAAACTTGGATGACTTGAATGTGGGGTGGTTGGGGGTATTTATAACCCCAACCACCAAACTAGCCGTTTGGTGAAGGCTGCTGTCGACGGGTGCACCGGACAGTCCGATGCGCCACCGGACAGTGTCCGGTGCGCCAGCCACGTCACTCGGCCGTTAGGGTTCGACCGTTGGAGCTCTGACGTGTGGGCCCGCCTGGCTGTCCGGTGGTGCACCGGACAGGTACTGTAGACTGTCCAGTGTGCCACCCGCGCGTGCACTGCTCCTCTGCGCGCGCTGGCGCGCATTTAATGCGTTGCAGATAACCGTTGCGCTTGAAGTAGCCGTTGCTCCGCCGTTACACCGGACAGTCCGGTGTGCACCGGACATGTCCGGTGAATTATAGCGGAGCAGATTCCAGAAGCTGGCGAGTTCAAAGTCGCTTGGTCTTGGGGCACCGGACACTGTCCGGTGGTGCACCGGACAGTCCGGTGAATTATAGCGAAGCGCCTCTGAGAATTCCCGAAGGTGCGAAGTTCAGCTTGAAGTCCCCTGGTGCACTGGACACTGTCCGGTGGTGCACCGGACACTGTCCAGTGGCACACCGGACAGTCCGGTGCGCCAGACCAGGACACACTTCGGTTATCCCTTGCTCTTTTTGTTGAACCCTTTTCTTGGTCTTTTTTATTGGCTTATTGTGAACCTTTGGTACCTGTAGAACTTATAGACTTGGGCAAACTAGTTAGTCCAATTGTTTGTGTTGGGCAATTCAACCACAAAAATCAATTAGGAAATAGGTGTAAGCCTAATTCCCTTTCAATCTCCCCCTTTTTGGTGATTGATGCCAACACAAACCAAAGCAAGTATAGAAGTGCATAATTGAACTAGTTTGCATATGTAAGTGCAAAGGTTACCTAGAATTGAGCCAATAAATATTACTTACTAGATATGCATGGATTGTTTCTTTATTTTTAACATTTTGGACCACGCTTGCACCACATGTTTTGTTTTTGCAAATTCTTTTTGTAAATCCTTTTCAAAGTCCTTTTGCAAAACAATCAAAGGTAAATGAATAAGATTTTGCGAAGCATTTTTAAGTTTTGAAATTTTCTCCCCTTGTTTCAAATGCTTTTCGTTTGACTAAACAAAACTCCCCTTCAATAAAATTCTCCTCTTAGTGTTCAAGAGGGTTTTAAGATACCAATTTTTGAAGATGCTACTTTCTCCCCCTTTAGAACACAATGAGATACCAATTTGAAAATCATAAGTTTTAAAAGTTGGTGGTGGTGCGGTCCTTTTGCTTTGGGCTTAATACTCTCCCCCTTTGGCATGAATCGCCAAAAATGGATGTTTGAGTGAAATATAAGCCCTTTCATGAACTACTTTCTCCCCCTTTGGCAAATAATATGAGTGAAGATTATACCAAAAGACGAAGAGATGCTTGGAGCGACGGCGAAGGAAGAGTGATGGAGTGGAGTGGAAGCCTTTGTCTTCGCCGAAGACTCCAATTCCCTTTCAATACACCTATGACTTGGTTTGAAATATACTTGAAAACACATTAGTCATAGTATATAAAAGAGATATGATCAAAGGTATATATATGAGCTATGTATGCAAGACATCAATAAAAATTCCTAGAATCAAGAATATTTAGCTCATGCCTAAGTTTGGTAAAAGTTTGTTCATCTAATGGCTTGGTAAAGATATCGGCTAATTGATCTTTAGTATTAATGTATGCAATCTCGATATCTCCCTTTTGTTGGTGATCCCTTAAGAAGTGATACCGAATGGCTATGTGTTTAGTGCGGCTATGCTCAACGGGATTATCCGCCATGCGGATTGCACTCTCATTATCACATAGAAGAGGAACTTTGGTTAATTTGTAACCATAGTCCCTAAGGGTTTGCCTCATCCAAAGCAATTGCGCGCAACAACGGCCTGTGGCAATATACTCGGCTTCGACGGTTGAAAGAGCCATAGAATTTTGCTTCTTTGAAGCCCAAGACACCAAGGACCTTCCCAAGAACTGGCAAGTCCTCGATGTGCTCTTTCTATTGATTTTGCACCCTGCCCAATCGGCATCGGAATAACCAATTAAATCAAATGTGGATCCCCGAGGGTACCAAAGCCCAAACTTAGGAGTATAAGCCAAATATCTCAAGATTCGTTTTACGGCCGTAAGGTGAGATTTCTTAGGGTCGGCTTGGAATCTTGCACACATGCATATGGAAAGCATAATGTCCGGTCGGGATGCACATAAATAGAGTAATGAACCTATCATCGACCGATATACCTTTTGATCGACGGACTTACCTTCCGTGTCGAGGTCGAGATGCCCATTGGTTCCCATGGGAGTCTTGATGGGCTTGGCATCCTTCATTCCAAACTTGTTTAGAATGTCTTGAGTATACTTCGTTTGGCTAATGAAGGTGCCCTCTTGGAGTTGCTTCACTTGAAATCCTAAGAAATACTTCAACTCCCCCATCATTGACATCTCGATTTTTTGCGTCATGATCCTACTAAATTCCTCACATATAGATTCGTTAGTAGACCCAAATATAATATCATCAACATAAATTTGGCATACAAACAAATCATTTGCAAGAGTCTTAGTAAATAAAGTAGGATCAGCCTTGCCGACTTTGAAGCCATTAGCAATAAAGAAATCTCTTAGGCATTCATACCATGCTCTTGGGGCTTGCTTGAGCCCATAAAGCGCCTTAGAGAGCCTATAGACATGGTTAGGGTACTCACTGTCTTCAAAGCCGGGAGGTTGCTCAACATAGACCTCTTCTTGATTGGTCCATTAAGGAAGGCACTCTTCACGTCCATTTGGTAAAGCTTGAAGCCATGGTAAGTAGCATAGGCTAATAATATACGAATTGACTCAAGCCTAGCTACGGGTGCATAGGTTTCACCAAAATCCAAACCTTCGACTTGGGAGTATCCCTTGGCCACAAGTCGAGCTTTGTTCTTTGTCACCACACCATGCTCATCTTGCTTGTTGCGGAAGACCCATTTGGTTCCTACAACATTTTGATTAGGACGTGGAACTAAATGCCATACCTCGTTTCTAGTGAAATTGTTGAGCTCCTCTTGCATCGCCATCACCCAATCCGAATCTTGGAGTGCATCCTCTACCCTGTGTGGCTCAATAGAGGAAACAAAAGAGTAATGCTCACAAAAATGTTTAACACGAGATCTAGTGGTTACCCCCTTGTGAATGTCGCCGAGGATGGTGTCGACAGGGTGATCTCGTTGGATTGCTTGGTGGACTCTTGGGTGTGGCGGCCTTGTATCTTCATCCTCCTTGTCTTGATCATTTGTATCTCCCCCTTGATCATTGCCGTCATTTTGAGGTGGCTCATCATTTTGATTTTCTCCTTCATCAACTTGGGACTCATCCTCATTTTGAGTTGGTGGAGATGTTTGCGTGGAGGAGGATGGTTGATCTTGTGCATTTGGAGGCTCTTCGGATTCCTTAGGACACACATCCCCAATGGACATGTTCCTTAGCACGATGCACGGAGCCTCTTCATCACCTATCTCATCAAGATCAACTTGCTGTACTTGAGAGCCGTTAGTCTCATCAAACACAACGTCACAAGAAACTTCAACTAGTCCTGAGGACTTGTTAAAGACTCTATATGCCCTTGTGTTTGAATCATATCCTAGTAAAAAGCCTTCTACAGTCTTAGAAGCAAATTTAGATTTTCTACCTCTTTTAACAAGAATAAAACATTTGCTACCAAAGACTCTAAAATATAAAATATTGGGCTTTTTACCGGTTAGGAGTTCATAGGATGTCTTCTTGAGGATTCGGTGTAGATACAACCGGTTGATGGCGTAGCAGGCGGTGTTGACCGCCTCAGCCCAAAACCGATCCGGCGTCTTGTACTCATCAAGCATGGTTCTTGCCATGTCCAATAGAGTTCTATTCTTTCTCTCCACTACACCATTTTGTTGTGGCGTGTAGGGAGAGGAGAACTCATGCTTGATGCCCTCCTCCTCAAGGAAGCCTTCAATTTGAGAATTTTTGAACTCCATTCCGTTGTCGCTTCTAATTTTCTTGATCCTCAAGCCGAACTCATTTTGAGCCCGTCTTAAGAATCCCTTTAAGGTCTCTTGGGTTTGAGATTTTTCCTGCAAAAAGAACACCCAAGTGAAGTGAGAATAATCATCCACAATAACTAGACAGTACTTACTCCCGCCGATGCTTATGTAAGCTATCGGGCCGAATAGGTCCATGTGTAGGAGCTCCAATGGCCTGTCAGTCGTCATGATGTTCTTGTGTGGATGATGAACACCAACTTGCTTCCCAGCTTGGCATGCGCTACAAATCCTGTCTTTCTCAAAATGAACATTTGTTAATCCTAAAATATGCTCTCCCTTTAGAAGCTTATGAAGATTCTTCATTCCAACATGGGCTAGTCGGCGGTGCCAGAGCCAACCCATATTAGTCTTAGCAATTAAGCAAGTGTCGAGTTCAGCTCTATCAAAATCTACCAAGTATAGCTGACCCTCTAACACTCCCTTAAATGCTATTGAATCATCACTCCTTCTAAAGACAGTGACACCTACATCAGTAAATAGATAGTTGTAGCCCATTTGACATAATTGGGAAACGGAAAGCAAGTTGTAATCTAAGGAATCTACAAGAAAAACGTTGGAAATGGAATGGTCAGGAGATATAGCTATTTTACCCAAACCTTGGTTTCCATCCCCGAATGTGATAGCTCGTTGGGGATCTTTCTCGTAGGAGGAGAACATTTTCTTCTCCCCTGTCATGTGGTTCGTGCACCCACTATCGATGATCCAACTTGAGCCCCTGGATGCATAAACCTACAAAACAATTTTAGTTCTTGACTTTAGGTACCCAAACGGTTTTGGGTCCTTTGGCATTAAACACAAGAACTTTGGGTACCCAAACACAAGTCATAGAGCCCTTGTGTTTGCCCCCAACAAACTTGGCAACTACCTTGCCGGATTTGTTAGTCAAAACATAAGATGCATCAAAAGTTTTAAATGAAATGTCATGATCATTTGATGCACTAGGAGTTTTCTTCTTGGGCAATTTTGCATGGGTTGATTGCCTAGAACTAGATGTCTCACTCTTATACATAAAAGCATGATTAGGGCCAGAGTGAGACTTCCTAGAATGAATTCTCCTAATTTTGCTCTCAGGATAACCGACAGGGTATAAAATGTAACCCTCGTTATCCTAAGGCATGGGAGCCTTGCCCTTAACAAAATTGGACAATCTTTTAGGAGGGGCATTAAGTTTGACATTGTCCCCCTTTTGGAAGCCAATGCCATCCTTGATGCCAGGGCGTCTCCCACTATAGAGCATACTACGAGCAAATTTAAAATTTTCATTTTCAAGTTCGTGCTCGGCAATTTTAGCATCTAATTTTGCTATATGATCATTTTGTTGTTTAATTAAAGCCATGTGATGATGAATAGCATTAATGTCAACATCTCTACATCTAGTGCAAATAGAAACATGCTCAACGGTAGATGTAGAGAGTTTGCAAGATTTTAATTCTACAACCTTAGCATGCAATATATCATTTTCACTTCTAAGGTTAGAAATAGTAACATTGCAAACATCAAAATCTTTAGCCTTAGCAATTAATTTTTCATTTTCATTTCTAAGGCTAGCAAGAGAATCATTCAATTTTTCAATCTTGGCAAGCAAATTAGCATTATCATCTCTAAGATTGGAAATTGAATCATCACAAACATTAGAATCAACCTTAGCAATTAATCTAGCATTTTCATTTCTAAGGTTGGCAATCAAATCATGGCATGTGCTTAGCTCACTAGTTAATTTCTCACATTTTTCAACTTCCAGAGCATAAGCATTTTTAACCTTAACATGTTTTTTGTTTTCCTTGATTAGGAAGTCCTCTTGGGAGTCCAAGAGTTCATCCTTCTCATGGATGGCACTAATTAGTTCATTTAGTTTTTCTTTTTGTTGCATGTTGAGGTTAGCAAAAAGAGTACGCAAATTATCCTCCTCATCACTAGCATTATCATCACTAGAGGATTCATATTTAGTGGAGGATTTGGATTTAACCTTCTTCTTTTTGCCGTCCTTTGCCATGAGGCACTTGTGGCCGACGTTGGGGAAGAGAAGTCCCTTGGTGACGGCAATGTTGGTGGTGTCCTCGTCGGAGGAGGAATCGGTGGAGCTCTCGTCGGAGTCCCACTCCCGGCAAACATGGGCATCGCCGCCCTTCTTCTTGTAGTACCTCTTATTCTCCTTTCTTCTTCCCTTCTTGTCATTGTCCCTGTCACTATCACTTGATAATGGACATTTAGCAATAAAGTGACCGGGCTTACCACACTTGTAGCAAACCTTCTTGGAGCAGGACTTGTAATCCTTCCCCCTCCTTTGCTTGAGGATTTGGCGGAAACTCTTGATGATGAGCGCCATATCCTCATTGTTGAGCTTAGAGGCGTCGATTGGTTGTCTACTTGATGTAGACTCCTCCTTTTTCTCCTCTGTCGCCTTGAATGTAACCGGTTGTGCTTCGGGCGCGGAGGGGCCATCTAGCTCGATGATCTTCTTTGAGCCTTTGATCATCAACTCAAAGCTCACAAAATTACCTATTACTTCCTCGGGAGTCATTTGAGTATATCTAGGATTACCACAAATTAATTGAACTTGAGTGGGGTTAAGGAAAACAAGTGATCTAAGAATAACCTTAACCATCTCATGGTCATCCCATTTCTTACTCCCGAGGTTGCGCACTTGGTTCACCAAAGTCTTGAGCCGGTTGTACATTTCTTGTGGCTCTTCCCCTTGGCGAAGTCGAAAGCGACCGAGCTCCCCCTCGATCGTCTCCCGCTTGGTGATCTTGGTCACCTCATCTCCCTCGTGCGCCGTCTTGAGTACGTCCCAAATCTCCTTGGCGCTCTTCAACCCTTGTACTTTGTTATACTCCTCTCGACTTAGAGCTTGGAGGAGTATAGTGGAGGCTTGGGAGTTGAAGTGCTCGATTTGGGCCACCTCGTCCTCATCGTAATCTTCATCCCCTATGGATGGTACTTGTACTCCAAACTCAACAACTTCCCATATGCTTTTGTGGAGTGAGGTTAGGTGATATTTCATCAAATCACTCCACCTAAAATAATCTTCACCGTCAAACGTTGGTGGTTTGCCTAATGGGACGGAAAGAAATGGAGTATGTTTAGGAATGCGAGGATAGCGTAGGGGGATCTTACTAAACTTCTTGCGCTCATGGCGCTTAGAGGTAATGGATGGCGCGTCGGAGCCGGAGGTGGAAGGTGATGAAGTATTGGTCTCGTAGTAGACCACCTTCCTCATCTTCTTTTTCTTATTGCCACTCCGATGCGACTTGTGTGAAGGGGATTTCTTCTCCTTCCTCTTCCCTTTGTTGCGGGACTCTTCCGATGAAGCCTTCCCGTGGCTTGTAGTGGGCTTGTCGCTGGTCTCCATTTCCCTCTTGGCGTGATCTCCCGACATCACTTCGAGCGGTTAGGCTCTAATGAAGCACCGGGCTCTGATACCAATTGAAAGTCGCCTAGAGGGGGGGTGAATAGGGCGAAACTGAAATTTACAAAATTAATCACAACTACAAGCCGGGTTAGCGTTAGAAATAGAAACGAGTCCGAGAGAGAGGGCGCAAAACAAATCGCAAGCGAATAAGAAGTGAGACACAAGGATTTGTTTTACCGAGGTTTGGTTCTCTCAAACCTACTCCCCGTTGAGGTGGTCACAAAGACCGAGTCTCTTTCAACCCTTTCCCTCTCTCAAACGGTCCCTCGGACCGAGTGAGCTTCTTCTCTCAATCAAAAGGGAACAAACTTCCCCGCAAGGACCACCACACAATTGGTGTCTCTTGCCTTGGTTACAATTGAGTTGATCGCAAGAAAGAGTGAAAGAAAGAAGCAATCCAAGCGCAAGAGCTCAAAAGAACACAACAAATCTCTCTCACTAATCACTAAAGCCTTGTGTGGAATTGGGAGAGGATTTGATCACTTGGTGTGTCTTGTATTGAATGCCTAGCTCTTGTAAGTAGTTGGAAGGTGGAAAACTTGGATGACTTGAATGTGGGGTGGTTGGGGGTATTTATAACCCCAACCACCAAACTAGCCGTTTGGTGAAGGCTGCTGTCGACGGGCGCACCGGACACCAGCCACGCCACCCGGCCGTTAGGGTTCGACCGTTGGAGCTCTGACGTGTGGGCCCGCCTGGCTATCCGGTGGTGCACCGGACAGGTACTGTAGACTGTCCGGTGTGCCACCCACGCGTGCACTGCTCCTCTGCGCGCGCTGGCGCGCATTTAATGCGTTGCAGATGACCGTTGCGCTTGAAGTCGCCGTTGCTCCACCGTTACACCGGACAGTCCGGTGTGCACACCGGACATGTCCGGTGAATTATAGCGGAGCGGATTCCCGAAGCTGGCGAGTTCAGAGTCGTTTGGTCTTGTGGCACCGGACACTGTCCGGTGGTGCACCGGACAGTCCGGTGAATTATAGCGAAGCGCCTCTGAGAATTCCCGAAGGTGCGAAGTTCAGCTTGAAGTCCCCTGGTGCACCGGACACTGTTCGGTGGCACACCGGACAGTCTGGTGCGCCAGACCAGGACACACTTCGGTTATCCCTTGCTCTTTTTGTTGAACCCTTTTCTTGGTCTTTTTATTGGCTTATTGTGAACCTTTGGTACCTGTAGAACTTATATACTTGGGCAAACTAGTTAGTCCAATTGTTTGTGTTGGGCAATTCAACCACCAAAATCAATTAGGAAATAGGTGTAAGCCTAATTCCCTTTCATTATCCATGAACACACAAAGAGTTAATCATGGTGAAAGTATCAAATGAAAAGCTACCCATTGAATGATTCAAAAGATACAACATCTAGAACACACAATCATGATTAAGCAAGCATTATTATGATTTTGGAAATCATGAACCATTGATTGAAAGGTATTCAACACAGGTAATCACAAAAGCATAACTACTCCAAGGACAGGTAGCACAACAATCAAACTTAAGAGCAATACTGATTTGCACTAATGTACTTAAGATACACGGGTACCGTCCTTTGGAGAGCAAGTTGCATATTCTCATCAAGGTCCTTTGCTTGATTCACCAATAATGATTAAAGACCTCTACAACTTATTTTACTCAAGATGAACATGGGATTAGTATTGCACAATAATTCAACCTTGGGTCAATAAATAGACAATAAAATTGACAACTTAAGCATAGAGTTTGAATTAACCATCTTAAGCTCTCCTAGGGTCTCCAGTCCATCTCGAGGCACTTGCATGGTTTAGTTGGCACAGTTTGGTACCCATCTCGGGATGGGTCCATGATGTTCAACTAAAAGTGCCTTTGGTACCCAAATGGCCTTTGTGCTAGTTCTAGGTGATCTCATTATTGTTCTAGCACAAGTGTATGATTTGGGTCTCCTAAGCAAATGAGATTGAGACAAATTTACTTGCTTAGGAACCTTACCCTTTTTACATACCTCAGGTGGATGACCATGCTCACCACACATGTAGCAGAGACGTTGCTCAACCCGACATGACGCTTGCTGTTTATCATTTTCCTTGGTGAGGGTCATCTTGGAGGGTGCACGCCCTTGATTCTTTATGACCGGACATGAATTGATCATGTGGTCCTTTTCATTGCATCCAAAACATCTCCTTATCCCTTCGTCCTTGTCTTTGTATGGACAAGAAGCAATGAGGTGACCTAATCTCTTGCACTTGAAGCACCTCCTTTTTCCTCTTCTCTTTTTGCTTTTGGATGACATAGAGAGATTATTAGTGCAAATAACATGACTAATTGAATCATTACCTTTTTCTTGTCTCATGTTGATTGCTTCACTTAAAGCTTTAGGAACATCTTTCTCAAGAAGTTTGACCCTTGCTGCGGTTTCTCCTTCCTCAAGCTTCTTCACCACGTGTTCATAGATATCTTGAGGAAGTCGAGCAAGGCGTCTTCTCCTTAATTGTCTTTGTTTCTTGTTACCAAGCAATTTCCTTTTTGACCCTACAGCTTGATGCTCATTTAAACATTGGCTTTCTTTTGAGCAACAGAGGTTAGCATATGGTGATATATTATCTAAATGTGCACATGTGCAAGAATGAGGTTCACATGAGTTTAAATTAGTAATTACTACCTCATGAGCAATATCGAGCATGATATGGTCATCAACTAATTTATTATGAGAATGTGACAACATATCATATTTTTCACCTAGAACAAGCTTTTCTAAATTTAGCAATTCTACTTGCCTCTCAAGCATGGCATTTTCCATTTTAAGTTGAGCAACACAAGATAAATCATCATTATTATTTCTTTGCTCAATTAAAACTGAATCATACTGTTGGACCAAATCATCATGAGAGGACTTTAGCTCCTCATGTTCTTTGGTCATCTTCTCTAGGCTATCGATGGTTTTGATGAGAGTCTCCTCTAGCCTGAGAAGCGTCTCGCCTTGTTCCTTGTTACTTCTCAATAGCTTAACCAAGAAGCACTTTGTCTTCTTTGTTGAGATGGGTGTAGAAACGACAAATCTCCTCTTCTTCTACATCGTCGGTCTCATTTTCCCTGTCATTATTATCAGTGGAAGCAAAACAGGAAAATGTACCTTGTGGTGATGAGGACTCATCCTTGCTATCATCCTCATATTCCTCCTCATCATCGCTTTTGTCTCCACCATCATTGTTAGCAATAAGACATTTATTACTAGTAGAAGACAGACCTGCCGGTGAGGTGGATTCATTGTTTGGTAGCCATCGTTTTTCTTCTCCCTTTGAAAGGTTAGTAACACAAGCAATATAGGGAGTTGAAGTAGTACAATTTGACTCAGAATATTTTATTCTAATTCTATTCCATAGATCATGAGCATCAACAAATAAATCACTATCACTACTCATGATGGCAAAATAGGCACCTCTAGAAAGAGAGTCAACTAAGATGTTGCAAGCATGGTGTTGGAACTTGCTCACAGGCGCAAGTTGATCCAACGGGAGGTGGGTGCAATAGCGCAAACAGGGTTTCAGCACGTGATGGCAAAAGCTCTGTTCATCTAGCCTCTCAAGGGCACTGTGCGGGGGTATTTATAGGTGTCCGGGTGCCCAAGTGTCCCGTGTTAAGGACGCATGTGCCCTCAGACACCTAGGTTATCCCCGGAATATTCCCATAAAGCGGGGTTACAGACTGTAATTACAGGGACGCCTTTACAAATTAGGCCCGTAACACGCAGCGGCCACGCAGGGCCCGTTACAATGGGCCGGATCACACGTGGGCCTCCGTGCTGGACGAGGCCGCACGGTGGGATGACCTCGTCACGGGTCTTCGTCCGATGTCGTATGGGGCGAAGGGTGTCCCTGCCCGTTGTCTTGTCTCCGTTGGGCCAACGACTATGGCGAAGGCCCCGAGCGAAGGGTGGCGTCTTTGCCTTCGCCCCAACATTTGCCCTCCGAGGGACCAGTTCGACTAAGTCATCTGGTGCCGAAGACGTCGCTAGATGGCGGAGACGCTGCCCTCGCTCGAAGTGGTTCCGTGGAGGTTTTTGACATGACCGTTGAATGACACCGTACTGTTGGACTGCGGGTTTCCCGAAGCGCCACGCCCTGTGTATAAAAGGGGGCGGGGGGCGGCGCGTTTTGAACTTTATCCTTCCGCGCTCCGTGAAAACCCTAGCCACTTTTTCCATCGTCTCTGCTGCTCATCTGCCCTCCTTGCTCTTGTTTGCCGGAGATCTGGCTCGAGTGAAGCAGACCGCCCGCCGCCGCCGACGGTACGTAGCGATGCCGACCTCTTCTTCTTCTGCTGCCGCTACGCCGCCAGCCGACACGTCGTCTGAGGAAACGCTGAGTACTGTGGCGGCGGAGGAGTTGCGCGCCGGCGATACGGTGGATTTTGGTGTGTCGCGGATGTCGTCGGCCCGCGTGCAAGATATGCAGCGGCTTGGTTACTTTGGCGGCGGAGTCGCTCGTGTCCTGGGGATGGAGGAAGTCCCCGAGCCAGAAGGCGAGTTAGTTGTGTTCGAGGCGTTCTTTGCCGCTGGTCTCCGCCTGCCTTTGCACCGATTTGTTGGAGAAGTCCTGCGCAGATTTAACGTTCAGATCCATCAGCTGACTCCGAATGCCGTGGTGGCTCTGTCGAAGTATGTCTGGGCGACGACTTCATACGATGGACAGCCATCAGTCGAAGTCTTCGCGAAGTACTATTGCCCGCACTGGCAGAAGAGGATGATTGGAAATGAAGTTGCTCAGTTTGGGTCCTGTACGTTTACACCGAAGACCAGCAAGACCACGATGGAGGTAGTTGAGTTGGTTCCTTGCGCCCGCAACAAGTGGGGCAATTGGCATGATTTTTGGTTCTACGTCGTGGAGGGTACAGTCAAAGACCATCCGGGGCTCCCCGTGTCCGAGATGTGCTCGCATTTTTACTCAGCATACCCGCCTTTCGAAGTGGCGGAGGAGGATGCGGACGAAGGGGCCCTTCGGTGCGCCGCCGGCCTGAGCAGCGGGCGCGATTTGGTTGAGGAGTTTGTGGCATACGGGGTATGGCCTTTGGCGCATGGCTGGGCGCTGGGCGAAGTGTGCCCTCGCCAGATGCCTTCCCATGATGGGAAGCTGGTGCGAAGTCCTGCCTTCACGCTGGATCTGCATAGCCGTGATCCGGCCGCCTTTGTGCGTGAGGCGGAAGATGGGGCGGTGCAGGATCGTTGGTCGGTACGTGCCGAGGATAGAGGGCCAGCGTAGCTGGGACATTCGCGGGTCAAATGACCGCTTGAACAGGGTTTTTGAGTTGAATCGTCTGCCGTATGGCGGTTATCCCGGCCAAGACGATGTGGATCGTCGCGGGAAGAAACCGGTGGTAGAGTCTGGAGACGACCCCGCGCCGGCGGCCGCCCCGTCCTCTAAGAAGAGGAAACTAGGTACTGCTGTGGGAGGACTTGGGGTTTCTGATGGTTTTGCTAGAGAATTGATGAGGACATGCGCGGCCCCGGGGGGAAGGATGTCTTTGCCCGAGCTCCGGGAGTCTTCGGCGCGGATGCTGAGGGTTACCGGGGGTTGGTGGCCTAAGAATGTTCCTGTCCCCCGCGCGGCCGGCGAAGACTTTTTTACATCTCGCATGGTTCGTGATTGGAAAGTGTTTCCTTACGGGCGGAATATTGCTGCTGTTGTGTCGGCAGTGATGGACAAGGATCGCCAGGGAGCTGCACAGAAGCGTCAGGCGGTCGTCAGGCTTCATGAAGCCAGGCCGAAGAGGCAGCGGGGGGCTGCGAAGGCTACTGCCCCCGGCGGAGGCCAGCCGCCGCTGGTGGCGAAGTCGGTCGTCCCTGCATCCAGCAGGGCGCCGGAGGCTGCGAAGGCGGCTGCCGCCGGTGGTTCCAAGTCTGTGAAGGCCGCCCCTGTGCCCAGTGGGGTGCCGGAGGCTGCGAAGGCGGCCCGAGAGCTGCCGCCGCCGGGCAAACGCATCGCCGACTTCGCCACCGACATTAGTGTGGAAGATTATCTTGTTGGTAAGTCGCTGTCTCGATTTTTTTATTTTGTTAATAAGCTGATACGTTGCAGGGTCGGACGAAGGCCAACTTGTTGTTGCTCCGCCTGCTGGGGCGAAGGGCGGTGCGTTTAGTGCCGGTGGCGAGATTCCGGCGCTCGCTGCGGTCAGGGGCGAGACGGGTGCTGTGTCCCGCCGGCTGAAGGAGCTGAAGGATGCACTAAGTCAGGTACGTGGAGCTGGACTTCGGTTTTTTACCGGCTTTGCTGGGGCTGTGGTCTTATGTGTGTCTTGTAGGCGACTGACTTCGCTGACCGCACGACGTCGGGGGCCCTGACGGCAGTTGTGTCTGCCGAAGTCGAGAGACTTCGTACGCAACATGCTGACACCGTCCGGGAGAAGTCGGCCGCCGACAGCAAATGCCGCAAGCTGGCGGATAAGGTGGCCGCACTGGAGGGTGAGAAGGCTGACCTCCAGCGCCAACTGGCGGAGGAAAGGAAGGAGGCCAATGAGGCCCTCGCCAAGGCACAGGCTGCGCAGGCGGAGGCCAACTTGGCGCGGGTGGAGGGCAGTCTTGCCAGGTAGCGCGCCGAGCATTTGGAGGAGCGGCTCAGCGCTCTGTAGAGCCGTGTGGAGAGGGCCGAGGCCTCGACGCGTACGGAGGCTGAGCGGACACGCAAACAGCTTATGGATTCATACCATGAGCTGGGCGCGCGGACCGCTGAATTTGAAGTGCCGGACCGAGAGCCCGGACTTCGCTGCCTTGAGTGGGTACAGGAGGAGCTACAGGCGCTCCCCACCATCGTGGAGGGGTTTATGTCTTATGCCTCCCTGGTCACCTGCGAGGGGGCGATGAACGCGCTCTTTCGCGAAGGGTGCCGGCACTATGAGGTCTTCGACTAAGCTGATGATGATTTTGAGCGTGATATCTACAAGGTTGAGGACCCTATAGTGAAGGAATCCGCCGGAGCCCTCTACGACCGGATGTGGGGCCCCCACGGTCGGGAGGTGGTCAGGGAGCGGGCCGAGACGACGAGGGGTCAGGTAATGTTTGGCGTTTGTCTAGTGTTTGTTGTGTGTGGGTTGTATGTGGGTGTGCTGAATCTATGTGCCCTGTCTTAAGCGGCGCGTGGCGAGAGGGTGGAGGACTTCGGGGCCTTAAACAGCGCGCTGCCTGAGTCGGAGTCGAACCCGATGGTGGCTGTGCCCGAGACCGCCCCGGACCCGCCCTCGGAAACCGTCAAAGGCGTCCCCGACGCCCCCGCAGCCATCGTGGCCGGCGGAGGCCCGTCGCCAACTGCCGCGCTGAGGGCCGACGATCCTATGCAGATGGCGGCAGAGCCGGCAGCGGAGGATCCCGCGACGGCTGGATCTTCGCAGGTGGCGTAGTCAGTGTGGGTAGTTAGGGAATTTTGGATATGTTGCTGAAACTTGGTTGCTGCGTAGGTTCAAGATTTTGGGCTTGCGCACGCAACCGCTACTACTAATTTTTTGGCGGCTTCGACCGTGGATGATGGTAATGAATCGGACGGGTCTGCATCTAAGTTTTCTGATTTTGGTGACTTTGGGAGCTCGGTTGAGTGGGCTGAGGAGTCGTTGGATGAGGACTTGGACGACTTTGCGGCCTTGGATGTGGCAGCGGCGGAGGCTTCGCCGCAAGCTGCGGATGCTGAAGTTGTGCCTGGTCCGAGTACTGGGCGTAGGCGGCGAAGGGCGGTTGCGAAGCGTAGAGTGAGTGGGGCGGACGTCGGTCGGCTTCGTGTGAGTGGGGCTGGCAGGCAGGAACTGTTGTCCTTGCCGGCCGCTGTGAGTGCAGGTGAGGGGGAGTTGTGAAGCCTTTTTGCGGGTGAAGAGCTTAGGATAATGTTATTTAACTATAGGGAGATGGGAATTATTCCGAAGGCTGAGCCGATGTAGAGTGTGATGCCCTCGCTTGTACATGTGTAATGGCTTGTATGATGAGGTTGTGTGCCTTCGCACACTCGGCTATGTTCGCGAGGGCGTTATATGCTTGGTCTGGTGTATTTGTTATGT
Source organism: Zea luxurians (assembly GCA_029449295.1). NCBI lineage: Eukaryota > Viridiplantae > Streptophyta > Magnoliopsida > Poales > Poaceae > Zea > Zea luxurians. Next base: position 28,820,216 of record JAOPSE010000031.1, read on the forward strand.
TGGTCTGGTGCGCATGTAGTCGGTCCTTGTGCGGACAGTTTGGTGTAGCCGTTTTTGCACTCGTTAGGCTTCGTCGGGCTGTACCATTGTAGTCGATTTGTCGCACTTGTTGCGCTGTCCCTGCTGCACCCTGAGGCGACTTCTGCAGGGATAGTCTTCGCGGAAAACTAGGATTTTTCGCACTTATTGTGCTAGCCCGGCTGCACCCTTAGGCGATTGTTGCACGGGTAGTCTTCGTGGAAGACCTCGATTTTTCGTATTTGTAGTGCTAATCCGGCTGCACCCTTAGGCGACTTCTGCGCGGATAGTCTTCGTGGAAGACTTGGTTTTTTCGCACTTGTTTGTGCTAGTCCGGCTGCACCCTTAGGCGACTTCTGCGCGGATAGTCTTCGTGGAAGACTTCGATTTTTCGCACTTGTTGTGCTAGTCCGGCTGCACCCTTAGGCGACTTCTGCGTGGATAGTCTTTGTGGAAGACTTCGATTTTTCGCACTTGTTGTGCTAGTCCGGCTGCACCCTTAGGCGATTTCTGCGCGGAGTTGTCGCACGCGAGGGCGGCTGCCGCTGGACCTCGCGGTGACTTTGTATTAGTCGAATGTCGAAGACCGTCTGTGCGGTCTTGTTTCAACGTGGATTTTGCGGGGGATTTTTCTCTTGTATATTACATGACTCCGCCTCGTTAAAAACCTCACCCCCCGGGAGGAAAAGAGTGCGGGCCAGAACAAAATTGTTTTTGCAAATTACAAGGGCGAGCTAGCCCTGATGAGTCAAACAAAAAATTTGCGCAGATTATCAATGTTCCAGGAATGCTCTAGGTCTTCGTCGTTTGGCGTTGCAAGCCTGTATGCGCTGGGGGAGGCCTTCGACTTGACAATGTAAGGGCCCTCCCACATGGGCTCCAGCTTGCCTTTGGACTCCGTTCGAGCTGTCCGGACGAGGACGAGGTCCCCTTCGCTGAATTCCCTTGGGATGACTGCCTGGTCGCGCCATGCTTTTGTCTGGGCTTGGTATTTGTCCAGAGCCTGTAGGGCGAAGACGCGGTCTCCGTCGATGAGATCCTTCAAAGTCGGCTCATCTACGTCTGGGACGGCCGACGCGGCTGTCCGAGGCGACCCATGCTTTATTTCTTGCGGAGTCATGGCCTCCGATCCGTATAATAGGCGGAAGGGGGTAAACCCAGTCGCCCGACACTCAGTTGTATTCAGTGCCCAGACCACTTCGGGTAACAGGTCGGGCCACTTGCCTTTTTTATCGTCGAGGAGCATTTTCTTGACGGCTGTGAAAATTTTGCCGTTGGCGCGCTCCATGACTCCGTTGGACTGGGGGTGGTACACGGAGGCGAAGGCAAGCTTGGTGCCGATGGAGAAGCAGAAGTCTTTGAAATCTTGGTTGTCGAACTGCTTGCCGTTGTCGACCGTGAGTTCGGATGGTACTCCGAAGCGGCAAACAATATTTTGCCAGAAGAATTTTTGGGCCGTCTTCGATGTGATGGTGGATACTGCCCTCGCTTCAATCCATTTGGTGAAGTATTCAACGGCTACAAAGGTGAACTTGAGGTTCCCCTGAGCCGTGGGCAGGGGCCCGACAATGTCTAGGCCCCAGCGCTGAAGGGGCCACATGTGGGCGATCAGCTTCGTGAACTGCGAGGGGCGTCCCGATCGTGGGGAAAATTTCTAACAGGCCTCGCAGGATCTGACAACCCGATTTGCGGCGCAGATGATGGTGGGCTAGTAGAAACCTTGGCGTATCACCTTTGCCGCTAGGGCCCTAGGGCCTGCGTGGGAGCCGCAGGTACCCCTGTGGACTTCGCGTAGGATTTGAACGCCTTCGGTCTCGGTGACGCACTTAAGCATCGGCTGACTGACCCCCTTTTTGTAAAGTTGGCCCTCGATCAATGCGAAGTCCCGGCTTCGGTGGTGGAGGCGCTTGGCCTCGTTGCTGTCGACTGGGTGATAGTACCCCTGCAGGTACAGGGTTATTGGCGCCCGCCAGTCTTCGGTCATGATAAGATTGATCATGCGGTGGCCCTCGCTGTCGTTGGTTATTTGGAGCCCTTCAGGGCTGCGGACGGCTGGCGTGCCGATGACGTGATAGAACACGTCGGAGGGTAGGGCTTCACCCCTGGTGGCTGCCTTGGCCAATGCGTCAGCTTCTTCATTCTTGGCCCGGTCCACATGCTGCAACGTGAATCCCTTGAATTGTTTCTCGAGACTTCGGATGGCCGCGAGGTATTGCATAAGTGCGGGGTCCTTTGCTGCATAGTCTTTCTCGACTTGGCCGGCGACGACCTTGGAGTCTGTTCGGACTATACAGGTGGTGACGCCGAGGGCTCTTAATTTGCGGAGGCCGAGGATGACAGCTTCGTATTCTGCTATGTTGTTTGTGCATCTGTCAGATTCCAGAGCGAAGCTTAAGCGTGCCGCGTATCTGTGCCTGACCCCGGCGGGTGAGATGATGACTGCAGCAGCGCCTGCCCCCGCATGGCACCAAGCGCCGTCGCAGTGGATTGTCCAAACCTTCTTTGCGGACGGATCCGACTGTGTTATTGGCCCGGTCTAGTCGACGACGAAGTCTGCTAGAACTTGTGACTTGATCGCTGTCCTGGGCTCGAAAGTGATGTGGTAGCCGGAGAGTTCGGCCGCCCATTTGGCGATCCGTACTGATGCCTCCGGGTTTCTGAATAATTCGCCGAGTCCCCTATCTGAGGTGACGCGGACCTTGAATGCTTCAAAGTAGTGGCGCAATTTGTGCGAAGACATAACAACTGCATATGCAATCTTTTCGAGCTCCATCATGTTACATTTTGACGGTGTGAGCACTTCGGAGACATAATATACTGGGCACTGCCTGATCACGCCCTCTACTGTCTTCTCCTGAACCAGTGCCGCACTGACCGCGTGCGGCGAAGCCGCAACGTAAAGCAACAGTGGTAGCGAAGAGTCGGGACTCGTAAGAACGGCCAACTCCATCAGGTACTGTTTTAGTGAGGCGAAGGCCGCCGCCTGCTCTGGACCCCAAGCGAAGTCTTTTGCGCCGCGGAGTGTTTTGAGGAAGGGAAGACTTCGCTCGGCAGATTTGGAAATGAACCTGTTGTGGGCGGCCATTCTGCCCGTCAGACGCTGGACCTCTCTAGCTGACTGCGGGGGCTTCATGTTGATAATGGCCTGGATTTTGGTTGGGTTGGCCTCGATGCCGCGGTGTGATACCAGATAACCCAATATTTTCCCCTGTCGAACACCGAAGACGCACTTATCGGGGTTCAGGCGAAGTCGTGCGTCCCGCATGTTCGCGAATGTCTCGGCGAGGTCTGCGAGATGGTCCTCTTTATTCCTGCTGGCGACGACAATGTCATCCACGTATGTGAATACGTTTCTGCCGACTTGCCCTTCGAGCACTGTTTTAGTGAGCCGGGAGAAGGTGGACCCGACGTTCTTGAGTCCCTCTGGCATTCTGATAAAGCAATATGTGCCGAAGGGTGTTATGAAGCTGGTGCTGGCCTTGTCCTCCTCCTTCATGTATATTTGATGATAGCCGGAGAAGAAGTCGAGGAGTGACATGACCTCGCACCCGGCCGCGCTATCGACTATTTTGTCGATCCGGGGCAACGGGAAGTTGTCCTTTGGGCAGGCCTTGTTGAGGCTGGTGAAGTCTATGCACATTCGCCACTTGCCGCTCTTTTTCTGCACCATTACCACGTTGGAGAGCCACGTGGGGTAAGCCACTGGCTCGATAAATTTGGCTTCCAGGAGGCGGTGTACCTCTGCCTTAGCGGCTTCTGTCTTTTCGTCGGACATTTTGTGAACCCGCTGTTTTTTCGGTCTCACCGAGGGGTCGATTCCCAAGCTGTGCTCAATTATGGATCGGCTGACCCCGACCAGGTCGAGGGCTGACCAAGCAAAGACATCCTTGTTCTTGGACAAGCAGCACAGGAGTTTTTCCTCATCATGAGAAGTGAGGTCTTCGCTGATCGTGACTGTTTGCTTGAGCGTGGCCTGGTCGAGGGGAACAGTCTTGGTCCCGTCGTTGCTTTGCAGCTGCGCCTTGTGTTGTTTTTCAGTTGGGCTGGCGGGCGCTGGGACCTCGCGCTGGGCCGTAAGGCAGTGGACATTTCTTTGCCCGGGGACGAAGTCCCGCTCTATATTCCACGCAGTCTGCTGATTGCCGTAGACCGAGATGGCGCCTAACGGACCTGGTATCTTCATGCACAGGTACAATCCGTGAATGGCTGCTTCAAACTTGTTGATGGAGCCCCGGCCCATGATGGCGTTGTACGGATACACCATGTCGACGATGTCAAAGGTTATTTGCTCACTTCGGGCATTGGGCGCTACACCGAAGGAGAGAGGCAACTCTATTTTGCCGATAGGAAAAGTGCCCTTGCCGCCGAAGCCATACAACAGATTGTCCGAAGGCTTGAGCAAGCTGTGGCTTATGCCCATGCGGTCGAAGGCATGGAGGAAAATGATGTCTGCCTGACTGCCATTATCAACGAGGACTTTGTGCAGGTCCTAGCCTACCATGCTGCAGTTGATGACCATGGCGTCGACATGGGGGGCGCTGCGCAGGTCGACGTCTCGGGCGTCGAAAGTTAGCGGTACATGGGACCACTTCGTCTACACGACTGGACCGGTGATGGCGACGTGGTTGATGCTGCGGTAGTGGTCTCGCTTCTGTCGCTTGGTGTCGAAGTCGACACTGGACCCCCCAATGATCATATGAATGACTCCGCGATACGGCTGATCGGCGAAGTCTTCTTGCTTGGGGGTGTGGGGGTGGGGGATGTTTTGTTGTTGCTGGTGTGGAGGTGGGGGTGGGGGAGGTACGATTTGTACTTCCTGATGGTGTTGGTAAGCGTGGTGCGGTGGATGCGGGGCGGGGGCGTGGATATATGGTGGAGGGTGTTGCTGATAAGTGTGCGCGACGACTCTTGGGTTGTTGGCCGGTTGCGCCCGTGCCATCCTGTCTCTGGTGGCCTTCGTCTCTGGGCAGTCTTTGGTTTGGTGGGCGCAGTCTTCGCCGTGGAAGAGACAGTAGAATCGGCACGGCGGCTGCGCGCGTCCCCGGCCCCTACCGCGAGTTCCACTTCCGCGGCCCTGGGGGGATATTCCTGGCGGCGAGGGGCATCACCAGCGGGGTGCTGGTTGGCAATGTTGTGCACCTGCTGCTGATTACGGCCGTCTCGGCCGGAGTCTGGCTGCGGAGTCCTCGTCCACGTGCGGCTGGATTGTGGAGCATATTTGGGTTTCCTCTGAGACTCAACCTTGCGCTGGTGGAGCTCTTCGGATTTGGCATATTTTTCAAATAGTTGATATAATTCCTGGAGGTTCTTGGGCGGGTCCCTGATGCAATGGCTGTAAAGGACGCCGGCGCAAAGGCCACTGATGGCGTAGTGAATGGCGATCTGGTCATCAACTGAGGGCAGCTGTGACTTGAGTGTTAGAAACTTGCGGTAATACTCCCAGCAGAGTCTCTTTTTCCAGCTGCTTGCAGAGTGAGAGTTTGGCCAAGGCGTCGGTGTCTGGGCGGTACCCTTGGAAGTTGAGCAGGAATTTGTCCCTTAGGCTTCTCCAGGAGTCAATGGACAGCGGGGGCAACCTAGTGAACCAGGTGAGAGCTGGGCCTTCGAGGGCGATGATGAAAGACTTGGCCATTGTGGCGTCGTCCCCTCCGGAAGATGCAACGGTGACCTGATAACTCATGATGTACTGTGCTGGGTCCGTGCTGCCGTTGTACTTGGGATAGGTCCCTGCCCGGAAGTTGGCAGGCCAGGGTGTCACTTGCAGATGTGGCGCCAGGGGACTTCGCTCGTCGAGGTAGTTGACCCCTTGAAATGGCGCGGCGTGTGGGAAGGCGTAGTCGCGCTGGGGGAAGTGCGGGTCTTCCACTTGCGCGCGCTGTTGCAGGGGCAGCCCGTGCTGCAGGCCGAGGTGGCCTTCGCGCTGCATCAGCGCGATCTCCTGCTCGAGGTCCTGTGCCTTCTGCTCTTCGTCGCGTATCATTTGCCGCACCTTGGCTAGTGCAGACACGCGCTGGCGCTTGGCCTCCAGTATCTCTTTTTGCCTCTGGAGATTGCGGTTCTTGAGGCGCAGGGGGCGCAGCTGCAGCTGTTCTTCTGCTGAAACACCGAGGACTTCACCGTCCTCGGTGAGGTCCGCGCCCTCCGGTGGGGCGAAGCCGAGGACTTCACCGTCCTCGGTGAGGTCCGCGCCCTCCGGCGGGGCGAAGCCTGGGGGAGGTTGTGGTTGTCCAAGGCCGCAGGTGCGGAGAGCGTCGTCTTCGCAGGTGCGGGGAACATCGTCTTCAGCAGCCTCTTGGTGGGTGGAGTGGGTGAGTGCGAGGGCCTTGCCCTTTTTTGCGGCCAGCAGTGCTGCCTTCGCAGCCTCGTCAGCCTTCGAGCTAGCTTTCTTGGGTGCCATCGCGGGTGGTTTTTTCGTAGCACGAACGGTGGGCGCCAAATGTTGGAACTTGCTCACAGGCGCAAGTTGATCCAACGGGAGGTGGGTGCAATAGCGCAAACAGGGTTTCAGCACGTGATGGCAAAAGCTCTGTTCATCTAGCCTCTCAAGGGCACTGTGCGGGGGTATTTATAGGTGTCCGGGTGCCCAGTGTCCCATGTTAAGGACGCATGTGCCCTCAGACACCTAGGTTATCCCCGGAATATTCCCATAAAGCGGGGTTACAGACTGTAATTACAGGGACGCCTTTACAAATTAGGCCCGTAACACGCAGCGGCCACGCAGGGCCCGTTACAATGGGCCGGATCACACGTGGGCCTCCGTGCTGGACGAGGCCGTACGGTGGGATGACCTCGTCATGGGTCTTCGTCCGATGTCATATGGGGCGAAGGGTGTCCCTGCCCGTTGTCTTGTCTCCGTTGGGCCAACGACTACGGCGAAGGCCCCGAGCGAAGGGTGGCGTCTTTGCCTTCGCCCCAACACATGGTGATTGAGAGACAGACATCTTAGTTCAGCATTAGAAGGTTCTCTACTAAAATCAGAGGGAAAAATACTTCTGCTAAAGATATGTCTCAAATCAGGATCAATATGCATGAAGGCATTATAAATAGAGACAAACCAGGATTTATAATTAGAACCATCACCTAGAAGAAGTTCTACAGTTACCTCTTGTGACGACATCGTTATCTCCGGACGGCTAAGCCCACACTGGAGAGGCCTAGCTCTGATACCAATTGTAAGTTCCCTTTGCCTGGGACCAAGATCTGGATGTCGCATAGAGGGGGGTAAATAGGCGGATAAAAATTATCACTTGAAAACTAAAATTATTACTCTACTCGAAGGCTGGATCGCAGTGGAATGAAAGACCCTTCGAGTAGGTTGCAGCGGAATAGAAGATCCTGTCTTAAAATGTCCTGCACCTCAAATATAACTTGTACCACAGATGAGTGTTGATGTGCAGATATAAAAAGTGAGTAAGACAGAGAGTCAGCACACAAATAGAGCGAAGCACACAGACGCAAGGATTTATCCCGAGGTTCGGCCAAGCCTGAAATGCTTGCCTAGTCCTCGTTGGAGTTAGCCACACCTGGGCTTGGAGTCTGTTTCAACTCCTTCCTCTGTTTGCTCAGATCTGTCAGTATGACATATAGAGCCTTCCACTATGTTGAGTTGGGTTACAACACAACCGCGGCTGCTTACAATCTTCTTGACATCACTCCGGCAGAGTAACGATATGCTCAAGACCTTGCTCTAGCTCTTAGCAGCACTTCTCCACTCTCTATAGGCTTATAGCTTTGCCTTCTACACAAACTAGAGAGATACACACAACAGGGTGAGTGAGAATTGATCTGAGTGATGTATACTATTGTTGGCCGCTCCTTTTTTTTGTTGGAGGCGCCTAGGAGTCCCTTTTATAGACCCAAGGGGCCTAGGAGCCGTTGGAATCCCTTTTGGAAGGCAATATTTGCTTTCTGTCGGGTGGCGCACCGGACAGGTCTTGTAGCTTGTCCGGTGCGCGATCTCCTTCCAAATCGGGCACAGTTTCCCGTTGGAGCAACGATCGTCTTGGCTCACCGGACACTGTTCGGTGCACACCGGACAGTCCTGTGCGCCAACTATCCGTTGGCCCAAGCCACGCGTCGCCCGCTGATCGCGCTGCCGACCGTTGGCGCAGTCGACCGTTGGCTCACCGGACAGTCCGGTGCACCACCGGACAGTCTGGTGAATTATAGCCGTACGTCGCCAAACTTCTCCCGAGAGCGGCATGTTCACCGGAGTTCAGTCTGGTGCACCGGACACCGGACAGTCCGGTGTGTCAGACTGAGCTGAGTCTTAGCTGTACACAGCCAAACCTTTTGCTTCTATTTTCTTCTTTTCTCTGTTTCTAATACTTAGACAAATATATTAGTACACAAAAACCAATGTACTAAGTCTAGAAACATACCTTCTCTTTGATTTTCACTTCTTTAGCATTTGGTATGCTTGAGATTGATGTTGGACTCATAAATCCTCAAGTCAACTTGACTTGATCTAGATTGACATTTCTGAGCTCCAACATTCTGCAAAGGTCACATAGAATATCTCCAAACATAGGAACAACCCAAACTAAAGGTCAAGGTGCACTTAGCTCTTTTGGGCTGCTTCCAGTTCTGGTTTCGACATTGGTTCTCCTTCCAGTGACCTTGTTCACTTCTTGAGCTTGATCCTTGAGCCTTATGACTTACACCACATAATTGTAGATGTTACCTCATTGGTTGTAAGTCATGTCCTTATGTAGTGTTCCTTGATGCACCATAACTCTTCTTAACTCGATCAACCTTGATTCCGCAAGTCTCCTTCTTCACCCCTGGCTTTGGGTTCCTGGTCTCCTTGACTTTCTCCCGTGCACTTAGTACCTCGAAGCTCTTCTTGCTTCTAACCTTGGTTTGATCGGTTGTCTCCAAGTTATGCACATCAAGTCTCACTTAAGCAATGTCCATCTTCCTTATGATGTCCATTATATCTATAGATAGCTCCGTCTTTGGACCATCACACCTGTTTACTTGTGTTGAACCCTATTAGCTTTGCATTCAGCACCTGTTCAACACTTAGCACACTTTTTAGTCCTTTAATTGAGTTGTCATCCAAACACCAAAACCCACAAGAGAGCTTTCACCTATCAATGATCCAACTTGAGCCCCCGGATGCATAAACTTACAAAACAAATTTAGGCCTTGTTCTTAGGTACCCAAACGGTCTTGGGTCCTTTGACATTAGAAACAAGCACCTTGGGTACCCAAACACAAGTCTTAGACTTGGAGCCCTTGTGTTTGCCCCCAACATATTTGGCAACTACTTCGCCTGATTTGTTAGTGAGCACATATGAAGCATCAAAAGTCTTAAATGAAATGTTATGATCATTTGATGCAATAGGAGATTTCTTTTTAGGCATTTTAACATGGGTAGAATGCCTAGATCTAGAAGCCTCATTCTTATAAATAAAAGCATGGTGAGAATGAGTCTTCTTAGCATGAATTCTTCTAATCTTATCCTCAGGATAACCAGCAGGATATAAAATATAGCCCTCGTTATCCTGAGGCATGGGAGCCTTGCCCTTAACAAAATTAGATAATCTTTTAGGAGGGGCATTAAGCTTGACATTGTCTCCCTGTTGGAAGCCAATGCCATCCTTAATGCCAGAGCGTCTCCCACTATAGAGCATGCTTCTAGCAAATTTAAATTTTTCATTTTCCAAGTTATGCTCATTGATTTTAGCAGTTAATGTAGCTATGTGATCATTTTGTTGTTTAATTAAAGCAAGGTGATCATGAATAGCATCTACATTAACATCTCTACATCTAGTGCAAATAGAAACATGATCAATCATAGATGTAGAGGGTTTGCAATCATTTAATTCAACAATCCTAGCGTGTAAAATAACATTCTCATCTCTAAGATTGGTAATAACATTATTGCAAACATTTAAATCTTTAGCCTTAGCAATTAATTTATCATTCTCAAACTTAAGGCTAGCAAGTGATTCATTCAATTTGTCAATCTTAGCAATCAATTTGGCATTCTCATTTCTAAGACTAACAATTGAATCATCACAAACATTTTATTTCTCAACCTTAGCAATTAATTTGGCATTTTCATTTCTAATGTTAGAGATAGTGTCATGGCAAGTGCTAAGCTCACTAGTTAATTTTTCATTTTTCTCTACCTCCTAAGCATAAGCATTTTTAACCTTAACATGCTTTTTGTTTTCCTTAATAAGGAAGTCCTCTTGGCTATCCAAGAGTTCATCCTTCTCATGAATAGCACTAATTAATTCATTCAATTTCTCTTTTTGTTGCATGTTAAGATTGGCAAGAAGAGTGAGCAAGTTATCCTCATCATCACTAGAATTATCCTCATCACTAGAAGTTGCATACTTAGTGGAGGATCTAGATTTTACCTTCTTCTTGCCGTCCTTTGCCATGAGGCACTTGTGGCCGACGTTGGGGAAGAGGAGGCCCTTGTTGATGGCGATGTTGGCGGCATCCTCGTCGTCGGAGGAGTCGGTGGAGCTCTCATCGGAGTCCCACTCCTGGCAAACATGGGCATTGCCACCCTTCTTCTTGTAGTACCTCTTCTTTTCCTTCTTCCCCCTCTTGTCGTCGCCCCTGTCACTGTCACTAAAAATAGGACATTTTGATATAAAGTGACCAGGCTTACCACACATGTAGCAAACTTTCTTGGAGCGGGGCTTGTAGTCTTTTCCCCTCCTTTGCTTGAGGATTTGGCGGAAGCTCTTGATGATGAGCGCCATCTCCTCGTTGTCGAGCTTGGAGGCGTCGATGGGAAGTCTACTTGATGTAGGCTCTTCTTTCTTCTCCTCCGTTGCTTTGAAGGCAACGATGAAAGTCGCCTAGAGGGGGGGGGGTGAATAGGCGGAATCTGAAAATTATGAACTTAAGCACAACTACAAGCCGGGGTTAGCGTTAGAAATATAAGCGAGTCCAAAAGAGAGGGCAAAAAACAAATCACAAGCAAATGAAGAGTGAGACGCGGCGATTTGTTTTACCGAGGTACGGTTCTTGCAAACCTACTCCCTGCTGAGGTGGTCACAAAGACCGGGTCTCTTTCAACCCTTTCCCTCTCCCAAACGGTCACTTAGACCGAGTGAGCTTCTCTTCTCAATCACTTGGGACACCAAGTCCCTACAAGGACCACCACACAATTGGTGTCTCTTGCCTTTCTTACAATTGAGTTAGGATCAAGAAAGAAAGAAGAAGAAAAGCGATCGAAGCGCAAGAACTCAAATGAACACAAATGTCACTCTATCTAGTCACTATTTGATTGGAATGAACTTTGGACTTGGGAGAGGATTTGATCTCTTGTTTGTGTCTTGGAATGAAGTCTAGAGCTCTTGTATTGAATGCAAATGGCTGAAACTTGGATGCCTTGAATGTGGGGTGGTTGGGGTATTTATAGCCCCAACCACCAAAATGGCCGTTGGTGAAGGCTTCTGTCGATGGGCGCACCGGACAGTCCAGTGCGCCACCGGACACTGTCCGGTGCGCCAGCCACATCACCAGGCCATTGGTTTTCGACCGTTGGAGTTTCTGACAACTGGTCCACCAGACTGTCCGGTGGTGCACCGGACAGGTCCTGTAGACTGTCCGGTGCGCTTTCTAGCGCCTGCTCTGACTTCTGCACACGCAGGCGCGCACTGTAGCGCATTTAATGTCCTCTGCAGATGACCGTTGGCGCGAAGTAGCCGTTGCTCTGCCGGCACACCGGACAGTCCGGTGTTACACCGGACAATCCGGTGAATTATAGCGGAGTGGCCTCCCAAATTCCTGAAGCTGGCAAGTTCAGAGTCGTTCCTCCCTGGTGCACCGGACACTGTCCGGTGGCACACCGGACAGTCCGGTGCGCCAGACCAGGACTGCCTTCCGTTTAACTTTGCTCCTTTTATTTGAACCCTTTCTTGGACTTTATATTGGTTTGTGTTGAACCTTTGGCACCTGTAGTGCTCATAATCTAGAGCAAACTAGTTAGTCCAATAATTTGTGTTGGGCAATTCAACCACCAAAATTCATATTGGAAAAGGTTTGACCCTATTTCCCTTTCAATCTCCCCCTTTTTGGTGATTGATGCCAACACAAACCAAAGCAAATATAAATGTGCAGAATTGAACTAGTTTGCATAATGTAAGTGCAAAGGTTACTTGGAATTGAAACCAATAAACTTATTTCAATAGATGTGCATGGATGGTTTTCTTCTAATTTAAAAATTTGGACCACTCTTGCACCTCAAGTTTTGTTTTTGCAAATTCTTTGTAAATTCTTTTCAAAACATTTTGCAAATAGTTAAAGGTACATGAATAAGATTGAAAGAAGCATTTTCAAGATTTGAAATTTTCTCCCCCTGTTTCAAATGCTTTTCCTTTGACTTAAACAAAACTCCCCCTAAATAAAATTCTCCTCTTAGTGTTCAAGAGGGTTTTTGCAATTTTTGAAGATACTACTTTCTCCCCCTTTTGAACACAATATCAATTTGAAAAACTTCATTTTTAAAATTTGGTGGTGGTGGTGCGGTCCTTTTGCTTTGGGCTCATACTTTCTCCCCCTTTGGCATGAATCGCCAAAAACGGATACTTGAGTGAAATATAAGCCCTATTTCAAACTTTCTCCCCCTTTGGCAAACACAAAAATATGAGTGAAGATTATACCAAAGTGGAGAACAATGCGGAATACCGGCAAATACCAATGGAGTTGAGTGGAAGCGCCTTCTTTGCCGAATACTCCATTTCCCTTTCAATTCTATGACTAAACATAATGATACACTTGAAAACACATTAGTCATAGACATAAAAGAGACATGATCAAAGGTATATAAATGAGCTATGTGTGCAAAGAATCAATCAAAATTTCTAGAATCAAGAATATTTAGCTCATTCCTAAGTTTGGTAAAGGTTTGCTCATCTAAAGGCTTGGTAAAGATATCGGCCAATTGATCTTTGGTGTTAATGAAGGCTATCTCAATATCCCCCTTTTGTTGGTGATCTCTCAGAAAATGATACCGAATGGCTATGTGCTTAGTGCGGCTGTGTTCAACGGGATTATCCGCCATGCGGATTGCACTCTCATTATCACATAGGAGAGGTACTTTGCTAAATTTGTAGCCATAGTCCCTAAGGGTTTGCCTCATCCAAAGCAATTGCGCGCAACAATGGCCTACGGCAATATACTCGGCTTCGGTGGTAGAAAGAGCTACTGAGTTTTGTTTCTTGGAAGCCCAAGACACTAGGGATCTCCCTAGAAACTGACAAGTCCCTGATGTGCTCTTCCTATCAATCTTACACCCTGCCCAATCAGCATCAGAATATCCTAATAAATCAAAAGAGGATCCCTTGGGGTACCAAAGACCAAACTTAGGTGTTTGAACTAAATATCTCAAGATTTGCTTCATGGCCCTAAGGTGAACTTCCTTAGGGTTAGCTTGGAACCTTGCACACATGCATACGGAAAGCATAATGTCCGGTCGAGATGCACATAAATAGAGTAAAGATCCTATCATCGACCGGTATACCTTTTGATCTACGGATTTACCTCCCGTGTCGAGGTCGAGATGCCAATTGGTTCCCATGGGTGTCTTGATGGGCTTGACATCCTTCATTCCAAACTTGGTGAGAATATCTTGAATATACTTCGTTTGGCTGATGAAGGTGCCCTCTTGGAGTTGCTTTACTTGAAATCCTAGAAAATACTTTAACTCCCCCATCATAGACATCTCGAATTTTTGAATCATGATCCTACTAAACTCTTCACAAATAGATTTGTTAGTAGACCCAAATATGATATCATCAACATATATTTGGCATACAAACAAATCATTTTCAATGGTTTTAGTGAATAAAGTAGGATCGGCCTTTCCGACTTTGAAGCCATTAGTGATAAGGAAATCTCTTAGGCATTCATACCATGCTCTTGGGGCTTGTTTGAGCCCATAAAGCGCCTTAGAGAGTTTATACACATGGTTAGGGTACTCACTATCTTCAAAGCCGGGAGGTTGCTCAACATAGACCTCTTCCTTGATTGGTCCATTGAGGAAAGCACTCTTCACGTCCATTTGGTAAAGCTTAAAGCCATGGTAAGTAGCATAGGCAAGTAATATTCGAATTGACTCAAGCCTAGCTATGGGTGCATAGGTTTCACCAAAATCCAAACCTTCGACTTGTGAATACCCTTTGGCCACAAGTCGTGCCTTGTTCCTTGTCACCACACCATGCTCATCTTGTTTGTTGCGGAAGATCCACTTGGTTCCTATAACATTTTGGTTAGGACGTGGAACTAAATGCCATACCTCATTCCTTGTGAAATTGTTGAGCTCCTCTTGCATCGCCAACACCCAATCTGAATCTTGAAGTGCTTCCTCTACCCTATGTGGCTCAATAGAGGAAACAAAAGAGTAATGTTCACAAAAGTGAGCAACACGAGATCGAGTGGTTACCCCCTTATGAATATCACCGAGGATGGTGTTCACGGGGTGATCTCGTTGGATTGCTTGGTGGACTCTTGGGTGTGGTGGTCTTTGATTTTGCTCATCTTCCTTGTCTTGATCATCGGCATCTCCCCCTTGATCCTTGTCCTCCTCTTGAGGTGGCTCATCTTCTTGATCTTCTCCTTCATCATCTTAAGCCTCATTCTCATCTTGAGTTGGTGGAGATGCTTGCATGGAGGAAGATGGTTGATCTTGTGCTTGTGGAGGCTCTTCAAACTCCTTTGGACACACATCCCCAATGGACATGTTCCTTAGCGCGATGCACGGAGCCTCTTCATCATCTAGTTCATCAAGATCAACTTGCTCTACTTGAGAGCCGTTAGTTTCATCAAACACAATGTTACAAGGAACTTCAACAAGTCCAGTGGACTTGTTAAAGACTCTATATGCCCTTGTGTTTGAGTCATAACCAAGTAAAAAGCCTTCTACAGCCTTAGGAGCAAATTTAGATTTTCTTCCTCTTTTAACAAGAACAAAACATTTGCTACCAAAGATTCTAAAATATGAAACATTGGGCTTTTTACCGGTGAGGAGTTCATAGGATGTTTTCTTGAGGATTCGGTGTAGATACAACCGGTTGATGGCGTAGCAAGCGGTGTTGACCGCCTCGGCCCAAAACCGATCCGAAGTCTTGTACTCATCAAGCATGGTCCTCGCCATGTCCAATAGAGTTCTATTCTTCCTCTCCACTACACCATTTTGTTGTGGCGTGTAGGGAGAAGAGAACTCATGCTTGATGCCCTCCTCCTCAAGGAAGCCTTCAATTTGCGAATTCTTGAACTCCGTCCCATTGTCACTTCTTATCTTTTTGATCCTTAAGCCGAACTCATTTTGAGCCCATCTCAAGAATCCTTTCAAAGTTTCTTGGGTCTGAGATTTATCCTGTAAAAAGAATACCCACGTGAAGCGAGAATAATCATCCACAATAACTAGACAGTACTTACTCCACCGATGCTTATGTAAGCTATCGGGCCGAATAAATCCATGTGGAGTAGCTCAAGTGGCCTGTCAGTAGTCATGATGTTCTTATGTGGATGATGAACACCAACTTGCTTCCCTGCTTGGCATGCGCTACAAATCCTGTCTTTCTCAAAATGAACATTTGTTAGTCCTAAAATGTGTTCTCCCTTTAGAAGCTTGTGAAGATTCTTCATTCCAACGTGGGCTAGTCGGCGATGCCAGAGCCAACCCATGTTAGTCTTAGCAATTAAGCAAGTATCGAGTTCAACTCTATTGAAATCAACTAAGTATAGCTGACCCTCTAATACTCCCTTAAAAGCTACTGAATCATCACTTCTTCTAAAGACAGTAACGCCTGTATCTGTAAAAGGACAGTTGTAACCCATTTTGCATAATTGAGAAATAGAAAGCAAGTTGTAATCTAAAGAGTCTACAAGAAAAACATTAGAAATAGAATGGTCAGGTGATACAACAATTTTACCCAATCCTTTGACCAAACCTTGATTTCCATCCCCGAATGTGATCGCACTTTGGGGATCTTGGTTTTTCTCGTAGGAGGAGAACATTCTTTTCTCCCCGGTCATATGGTTTGTGCACCCGCTGTCGATGATCCAACTTGAGCCCCCAGATGCATAAACCTACAAAACAAATTTAGTTCTTGATTTTAGGTACCCAAACAGTTTTGGGTCCTTTGACATTAGATACAAGAACTTTGGGTACCCAAACACAAGTCTTTGACCCCTTGTGTTTGCCCCCAACATATTTGGCAACTACCTTGCCTGATTTGTTAGTGAGCACATAGGAAGCATCAAAAGTTTTGAATGAAACATTATGATCATTTGATGCTTTAGGAGTTTTCTTCTTAGGCAATTTAGCATGGGTTGATTGCCTAGAACTAGATGCCTCACTCTTATACATAAAAGCATGATGAGAGCCAGAGTGAGACTTCCTAGAATGAATTCTCCTAATCTTATCCTCAGGATAACTGGCAGGATATAAAATGTAACCCTCGTTATCCTGAGGCATGAGAGCCAAGCCCTTGATAAAATTAGATATTTTTTAGGAGGGGCATTAAGCTTGACATTATCTCCCTGTTGGAAGCCAATGCCATCCTTAATACCAGGGCGTCTCCCACTATAGAGCATACTTCTAGCAAATTTAAATTTCTCATTTTCCAAGTCATGCTCATTGATTTTAGCAGTTAATGTAGCTATATGATCATTTTGTTGTTTAATTAAAGCAAGGTGGTCATGAATAGCATCTACATTAACATCTCTACATCTAGTGCATATAGAAACATGATCAACGCTAGATGTAGAAGGTCTGCAATCATTTAATTCATCAATCTTAGCATGTAAAATAGCATTCTCATTTCTAAGATTGGAAATAGAAGCATTGCAAACATCTAAGTCTTTAGCCTTAGCAATTAATTTTTCATTCTCATTCCTAAGGCTAGCAAGAGAGACATTCAATTTATCAATCATAGCAATTAAACTAGCATTATCATTTCTAAGATTGACAATTGAATCATCACAAATATTTGACTTCTCAACCTTAGTAATCAAATTAGCATTCTCAATTCTAAGGTTGGAAATAGTGTCATGGCAACTACTTAGCTCACTAGTTAATTTTTCATTTTTCTCTACTTCCTGAGCATAAGCATTTTTGGTCTTAACATGCTTTTTATTTTCTTTGATAAGGAAGTCCTCTTGGCTATCTAGGAGTTCATCCTTCTCATGAATGGCACTAATCAATTCATTTAATTTCTCTTTTTGTTGCATGTTAAGATTGGCAAAAAGAGTAAGCAAGTTGTTCTCATCATCACTAGAATTTTCCTCATCACTAGAAGTGGCATACTTAGTGGAGGATTTTGATTTTACCTTCTTCTTCTTGTCGTCCTTCGCCATAAGACACTTGTGGCCGACGTTGGGGAAGAGAAGTCCCTTGTTGACGGCGATGTTGGCGGCGTCCTCGTTGTCGGATAAGTCGGTGGAGCTCTCGTCGGAGTCCCACTCCCGGCAAACATGGGCATCGCTGCCCTTCTTCTTGTAGTACTTCTTCTTTTCCTTCCTCCTTCCCCTCTTGTCGTTTTCCCTGTCACTATCACTAGATAATGGACATTTAGCGATGAAATGACCGGGCTTACCACATTTGTAGCAAACCTTCTTGGAACAGGGCTTGTAATCTTTCCCCTTCCTTTGCTTGAGGATTTGGCGGAAGCTCTTGATGATGAGCGCCATCTCCTCATTGTCGAGTTTGGAGGCGTCAATGGAGACCCTACTCGGTGTAGAGTCTTCTTTCTTCTCCTCCGTTGCCTTGAATGCAACGGGTTGTGCTTCGGGTATGGAGGAGGAGGCGCCTTGCTCGATGATCTTCTTTGAGCCTTTGATCATCAATTCAAAGCTCACAAATTTGCCTATCACTTCCTCGGGAGACATTAGTTTATATCTTGGATCACCATGAATTAATTGAACTTGAGTGGGGTTAAGAAATACGAGTGATCTAAGAATAACCTTGACCATTTCATGGTCATCCCACTTGGTGCTCTCGAGGTTGCACACTTGGTTCACCAAGGTTTTTAGCCGGTTGTACATGGCTTGTGGGTCTTCTCCTTGGTTGAGCATGAAGCGACCGAGCTCCCCCTCGATCATCTCCCTCTTGGTGATCTTGGTCACCTCATCTCCTTTGTGCGCCGTTTTGAGCATGTCCCAAATCTCCTTGGCGCTCTTCAATCCTTGCACCTTGTTATACTCCTCTCGACTTAGAGAGGCGAGGAGTATTGTGGTGGCTTGTGAGTTGAAGTGTTGGATTTGGGCAACTTCATCCGAAGCATAGTCCTCATCCCCTACGGAGGGTACCTGTACACCAAACTCAACAACGTTCCAAATACTAGTGTGGAGTGAGGTTAGGTGATGCCTCATTTTATCACTCCACATGTTATAATCTTCACCGTAAAAAACCGGTGGTTTGCCTAATGGAACGGAAAGTAATGGAGTACGTTTAGAAATGCGAGGGTAGTGTAGGGGAATCTTACTAAACTTCTTG
The DNA here is from genome assembly GCA_029449295.1 of Zea luxurians. Lineage (NCBI taxonomy): Eukaryota > Viridiplantae > Streptophyta > Magnoliopsida > Poales > Poaceae > Zea > Zea luxurians. Next base: position 28,838,706 of record JAOPSE010000031.1, read on the forward strand.
CGCTCATGGCGCTTAGAAGTTACGGACGGCGCGTCGGAGCCGGAGGTGGATGCCGATGAAGAGTCGGTCTCGTAGTAGACCACCTTCCTCATATTCTTTTTCTTTTCGCCACTCCGATGCGACTTGTGAGGAGGTGATTCCTCCTTCTTCTTGTTGCGGGACTCTCTCGATGGAGCCTTCCCGTGGCTTGTGGTGGGCTTCTCGCCGGTCACCATCTCCTTCTTAGCGTGTTCTCCCGACATCACTTCGAGCGGTTAAGCTCTAATGAAGCACCGGGCTTTGATACCAATTGAAAGTCGCCTAGAGGGGCGTGAATAGGCGGAATCTGAAAATTATGAACTTAAGCACAACTACAAGCCGGGGTTAGTGTTAGAAATATAAGCGAGTCCAAAAGAGAGGGCGAAAAACAAATCACAAGCAAATGAAGAGTGAGACGCGGTGATTTGTTTTATCGAGGTTCGGTTCTTGCAAACCTACTCCCCGCTGAGGTGGTCACAAAGACCGGGTCTCTTTCAACCCTTTCCCTCTCCCAAACGGTCACTTAGACCGAGTGAGCTTCTCTTCTCAATCACTTGGGACACCAAGTCCCTACAAGGACCACCACACAATTGGTGTCTCTTGCCTTGCTTACAATTGAGTTAGGATCAAGAAAGAAAGAAGAAGAAAAGCGATCGAAGCGCAAGAACTCAAATGAACACAAATGTCACTCTATCTAGTCACTATTTGATTGGAATGAACTTTGGACTTGGGAGAGGATTTGATCTCTTGTTTGTGTCTTGGAATGAAGTCTAGAGCTCTTGTATTGAATGCAAATGGCTGAAACTTGGATGCCTTGAATGTGGGGTGGTTGGGGTATTTATAGCCCCAACCACCAAAATGGTCGTTGGTGAAGGCTTCTGTCGACGGGCGCACTGGACAGTCCGGTGCGCCAGCAGACACTGTCCGGTGCGCCAGCCACGTCACCAGGCCGTTGGGTTCCGACCGTTGGAGCTTCTGACAACTGGTCCACCGGACAGTCCGGTGGTGCACCGGACTGGTCCTGTAGACTGTCCAGTGCGCCTTCTGGCGCCTGCTCTGACTTCTGCGCGCGTAGGCATGCACTGTAGCGCATTTAATGTCCTCTGCAGACGACCGTTGGTGTGAAGTAGCCGTTGCTTCGCTGGCACACCGGACAGTCCGGTGTTACACCAGATAGTCCGATGAATTATAGCGGAGCGGCCTCCTGAATTCCCAAAGCTGGCAAGTTCAGAGTCGTTCCTCCCTGGTGCACCGGACATTGTCCGGTGGCACACCGGACAGTCCAGTGCGCCAGACCAGGGCTGCCTTCGGTTTAACTTTGCTCCTTTTATTTGAACCCTTTCTTGGACTTTATATTGGTTTGTGTTGAACCTTTGGCACCTGTAGAGCTCATAATCTAGAGCAAACTAGTTAGTCCAATAATTTGTGTTGGGCAATTCAACCACCAAAATTCATATTGGAAAAGGTTTGACCCTATTTCCCTTTCAAACGGGTTGTGCATCGGGTGTGGAGGAGGCGCCTTGCTCGATGATTTTCTTGGAGCCTTTGATCATCAATTCAAAGCTCACAAATTTTCCTATTACTTCCTCGAGAGACATTAGTTTATATCTAGGATCACCACGAATTAATTGAACTTAAGTAGGATTAAGAAAAACTAGTGATCTTAGAATAACCTTGACCATTTCATGGTCATCCCATTTGGTGCTCCCGAGGTTGCGCACTTGGTTCACCAAGGTCTTTAACTGGTTGTACATGGCTTGCGGGTCTTCTCCTTGGTTGAGCATGAACCGACCGAGCTCCCCCTCGATCGTTTCCCTCTTGATGATCTTGGTCACCTCATCTCCTTCGTGCGCGGTCTTGAGCACGTCCTAAATTTCCTTGGCGCTCTTTAACCCTTGCACCTTGTTATACTCCTCTCGACTTAGAGAGGCGAGGAGTATAGTTGTGGCTTGAGAGTTGAAGTGCTGGATTTGGGCAACCTCGTCTGAGTCATAGTCTTCATCCCTCGGCGATGGTACCTGCACTCCAAACTCAACAACGTCCCAAATACTAGCGTGGAGTGAGGTTAGGTGATGCCTCATTTTATCACTCCACATGTTATAATCTTCACCCTAAAAAACGGGTGGTTTGCCTAGTGGGATGGAAAGTAAAGGAGTACGTTTTCAAATGCGAGGATAGCGTAGGGGGATCTTACTAAACTTCTTGCGCTCATGGCGCTGAGAAGTGACGGACGGCGCGTCAGAGCTAGAGGTGGATGGCGACAAAGAATCGGTCTCGTAGTAGACCACCTTCTTCATCTTCTTTTTCTTGTCGCCACTCTGATGCGAATTGTGAGGAGGTGATTCCTCCTTCTTCTTGTTGCGGGACTCTCCCGATGGAGCCTTCCCGTGGCTTGTGGTGGGCTTCTCGCCGGTCACCATCTCCTTCTTGGCGTGATCTCCCGACATCACTTCGAGCGGTTAGGCTCTAATGAAGTACCGGGCTCCGATACCAATTGAAAGTCGCCTAGAGGGGGGGGGTGAATAGGTGGAATCTTAAAATTATAAACTTAAGCACAACTACAAGCCAGGGTTAGCGTTAGAAATAAAATCAAGTCCGAAAGAGAGGGCGAAAACAAATCACAAGCAAATGAAGAGTGTGACACAGTGATTTGTTTTACCGAGGTTCGGTTCTTGCAAACCTACTCCCTGTTGAGGTGGTCACAAAGACTGGGTCTCTTTCAACCCTTTCCCTCTCTCAAACGGACACCTAGACCGAGTGAGCTTCTCTTCTCAATCAATCGGGACACTAAGTCCCCACAAGGATCACCACACAATTGGTGTCTCTTGCCTTGATTACAATTGAGTTGGGAACAAGAAAGAATGGAGAAGAAAAGCGATCCTAGCGCAAGAACTCAAATGAACACAAATATCACTCTCACTAGTCACTATTTGATTGGAATGATCTTTGGACTTGGGAGAGGATTTGATCTCTTGTTTGTGTCTTGGAGTGAAGTCTAGAGCTCTTGTATTGAATGCAATGGCTGAAAACTTGGATGCCTTGAAGTGTGGTGGTTGGGGGGTATTTATAGCCCCAACCACCAAAGTGGCCGTTGGGGATGGCTATTGTCGTATGGTACATCGGACACTGTCCGGTGTGCCAGCCACATCACCCAACCGTTAGGGTTTGACCGTTGGAGCTCTGACATGTGGGGCCATCGGATAGTCCGGTGGTGCACCGGTCAGGTCCTGTTCACTGTCCGGTGTGCCTTCTGGCGCCTGCTCTGACTTCTACGCGCGCAGTTGCACTGTTCACGTTTACTGTAGCCTTTTGCAGACGACCGTCGGCGCAGATAGCCGTTGCTCCACTAGCATACCAGACAGTCTGGTGTTACACCGGACAGTTCGGTGAATTATAGCGGAGTGGCTCCCCAAATTCCCGAAGCTGAGCAGTTCAGAGAGGATCTCCCTGGTGCACCGGACACTGTTCGTTGGCACACCGGACAGTCCGGTGCACCAGACCAGGGCAGCCTTTGGTTGTCTTTTGCTCTTTTTATTTGAACCCTTTCTTGGACTTTTTATTGGTTTGTGTTGAACCTTTGGCACTTGTAGAACTCATAATATAGAGCAAACTAGTTAGTCCAATGATTTGTGTTGGGCAATTCAACCACCAAAATCATTTAGGAAAAGGTTTGACCCTATTTCCCTTTCAGTCTCGGACTCACGCAACCGCTCTGCGACGCGCTCCGGCGAAGGCGATGGAGGACGCACCCATCGGTCTTGACGTGGCGCTGGCGGTTGCTGTGGTGGTGCGGCAGGTGCCGCAGCGTTGCTAGGACCAGCGCCAGGATCACCACCGGTCCGGTGGACTCACTCAGGGTCAAGTGTGGCTCGAGCGTCCTTCTTGCGGCGCTTCTTGGCATGGCGGCGACCATGTCGATGCGCAGCACGTAGAAGACGATGTGCGACAAGGTCAGCGCCTCGCTGGTGACGATGGCCACCGTTCAAAAACCGAAGGATGAAGGTAAGAAGGGCAACAGAAAGATCTTTGTAGATCATCGCGTACCCGATTGTTGTTTTTCTTCTGGTGGAGTTCTCCTGTGGTCCTTCTCTTCGTAAAGGCAAGTTTGGCCTTCTGTAGAGCAGTGCTTGATAACATGTGAAAGTAGAAACTGTTGTGCGAGAATGAAAATGAGAACTGTGTCTTTATTCTTTATTGCAAAGGTACTTATACAAGAGGAGGAAACACAAAAGGGAGTGGTCAAAAGCCACGTCCGTACGTAGAGGACGTGCAGGGGCACATCCCTTTGGAAGACGCCGGTTGCTGCTAGTGCAACTGCTTATATTTTATAACAAGAGCATGGGTGATGAATTTCGATACTCATGTATTTTATTTGATCATTTGTTATACCGATCAGATATAGTGGACATGGGTATATTCTCTCTGGCCTCATACCCGTTATCCGATGGAAAACCCACTAACATATGACATGTGGGTTTGAATTAATGTGCTCTATTATTCACGAGCTTATATGATGTTGCCATTTAATGTTGAATGTCATTAACCTTATGACAAATTATATTGGGTTCGATGAATTTATCATGCTAGCACAAAGATAATATGTTATTTAGCATCTTTCAATATTTATGAGTTATGTGGTTTCAAAATTTTGTATTTGGTATTTACTTTTGTGATACAAATTGTCGGGTACCATAATTAGGGGTACCCCCAACGCACCTAATCATGGCTGGTAAACGCCCTCAGACCAACTGACAGGTGCAGTTCAAGCCAAGACTTCGTCTACCCGAGGGACGCGATCTCACCCGAGCCCAGCCTTGGGTTGGAACAGTAGTCCCAGACAAGTTCACGCCTCGCCCGAGGGCCTCCTCAGGTAGCGGACGCCCCCTCGGCTCTCCCGAGGCCCGGCTCGGGCAGGCTTCGTTGTGAAGCAACCTTGGCCATACCGCCTCACCAACCGACCGCTTCGCTGTCGCATTAAATGCAGGGGATGCCTGACGCCGTATCCTGACACACGCGCCTCAGACGGGCAGGCCGAAGTGATTGCAGTCACTTCGCCCCTCTTCTTTACTGTCTGACATGACAGGAAAACAGCGCCGCTCGCTCCGCTCCGACTGCGGTGTCAGCCACCCCATCAACGACTGACAACAAGTCACGATCAATCACCGAGTTCAGCCTCGGGCGCAATAGGAAGCTCCGCCTTGCCCGACCTCATGCTCTGGCCTTAGGAGGAGGTTTCCGCCTCGCCTGACCTCAGGCTCCGGCTTCGGGAGGAGGTATCCGCCTCGCCCGACCCCTGGACTCGGCCTCGACCCCGGTCTCGGGAGGAATCGCGTCCTCGCCCGACCCCGGCCTCGGCCTCAAGAGAAGTCTCCGCCTCGACCGACCTTGGGCTCGGACTGACCGCACTAATAGGGGATGCATCATTTCCCTATTTCTAGCCTGCTCAGGCTACAAGGAACAAGATCGGCGTCCCATCTGGCTTACCCCGGCGACGGCTAATGATGGTGCCCCATGTGCGCCATGACGCCGGTGGCTCTCAGCCCCTTACGACAGCAAGGAGACGTTAGCAGGATCCTCGCCGCGCTGCCAGCTGTGCTCCTACAAGACTCAGGCGCTCCTCCGACGGCCACGCCATCACATGTACAGGGCCCAAGCTCTCCCCCAACGGCCATGTTGGCATGTACACAGGGCTTAGGCACTCCACTGCCGGACACGTTAGCGCATAGCTATGCCCCCCGTTGTACCTCTAGACTCTCTCCTTGCCTCTATAAAAGGGAGGTCCAGGGCCACCCTGAGGGGGGTTCACGCGAGGGAAGCGGCGGACGGACTCTGCGTCTCTCCCTCTCTCACGCGACGCACTTGTAACCCCTACCGCGAGCGGCACCCCTGGTGCAGGATAATACAAGGCTTGTCCCACCTCTTGTGTTCCATCCCGCGCCAACCCATCTGGGCAGGGACACGCAGCGACAATTTACTCGTCGGTCCAGGGACCCCCCGGGGTCGAAACGCCAACAGTTGGCGCGCCAGGTAGGGGCCTGCTACGTGTTAACGAACACCTTCCTGTTGAGATCCAGATGGGGAGTCTTCAGCAACCTCTCCGGCCCGGGACGATGCTCCGCTTCGGGAGTCTCGAGTTCATGTCCCTCGATGGCAGCTACGACATGGTACTCCTCCCCTCGCGGCGTGACGACAACGACGGTCTTCGACTCGCCCGGCGGCGGCGAGCTCTACGACAGCATCTCCCCGCGGCAGAAGAGGAGCACTCTGGTCGTCCCCGCCACCCTCCTCGTCGGAGGAGGCGGAGACGAGGCAACCATGGCCACGCATGAGGCGGCACCTTGTCGGCTGTCGCACCAGAGCGAGTCGACGACGCCGGCACTCCCCCGGGGGACATGTCGGACATTGTCCTCGCACCTGAGGCGACGACGGGTGTCACTTCCCCGCGACGTGTCAGCCCCAAGCGGACTGATGATACCAGCACCCTCCCAAAGGACCTGCTAGGCATTACCCTCATACCTGAGATGACGGTTTGCTCCGCCCCCGACGCGACCTCACCACCGTCCAACGACCAAGAGGTACCATCCGTTTTCCATCCCGTACCTTTTCGGTTCAGCTTCAATCCACCTAGCGACCCCGCTATGGTGAGTGCCTTCGTAAAGGCGTATCCAAACCTTCCGGGGTACCACATGTGGTCGACCTGGGACCGACTGACAGCCGTCTCAACCTTCGGACTGGCGGGTTCTGAGGAAGAGGACGACCCCGACTCCGGTTGGGATTTCTCTGCCCTCAATGACCCTGGTGCCATGCGGGGCTTCATGTCCGCATGTGACCACTGCCTCTCTGGTTGTTCTGACGATGGCCATGACCTTGACGACGAGGGTTACGGCCCAAGTCGCGAATGTTTCCACGTCGATCTGGGAGATCACAATGAAGGCAACCACCTCGGTATGCCAGAGGTTGACGATCCCCCTGGTACCGCATCTCGCGTTGACATCCCGCGGGAGCTAGCTGTGGTCCCAGTCCCTACGGGGGGGTCAGGACATACAGCTCGAGCAAATCCGTGAGATGCAGGCCCGGGTCGACGGGGAAGCAGGCCGGCTTGTATAGCTCCGACAGAACATCGAACAGGAGTGGGCAGGCTGAACACTCGCCAGAGAAGCCTATCACTGGGCCCAAGACATCCGGCGCCGCATTGTCGACAATGCCAGGGCAGCGCTGCCCCCGGCCGTCAGCGGGTCCGGCCAGGACCTAGCTGCAGCGGCGATGCTGCTTCGAGCCATGCCGGAGCCATCCACCACCGAGGGACGGCGTATCCAGGGCGAACTCAAGAATCTCCTAGAAGGCGCCGCGGTTCGACAAGCCGAGAGCTCTGCCTCCCGCAGGCGAGCGGACCCCTCGGAGCATCACGCGGAGTCCTCCCGGCGCATTCGGGAAGCCTCGCTCCACCCCGAGCGTACACGGGACAAGGCGCCCGCCGCCCGGGAACGCCTTGGCAACGAGCACCACCATCTCGACCATCGAGCCCGCCTCGACGAGAAGGTGCGCTAAGGCTACCATCCCAGGCGTTGGGGACGCTACAACAGTGAGGAGGATCGCAGTCCTTCGCCCGAACCACCCGGTCCACGAGTCTTCAGCCGGGCCATACGACGAGCGCCGTTCCTTGCCCGTTTCTGAGCCCCGACTACTATCACCAAGTACTCGGGGGAGACGAGGCTGGAGCTGTGGCTCGCAGACTACCGACTGGCATGCCAGTTGGGAGGGGCGGATGATGACAACCTCATCATCCGTAATCTACCCCTTTTCCTCTCCGACGCCGCCCGAGCCTGGCTGGAGCATCTGCCTCCTGCACTGATCTCCGACTGGGACGATCTGGTCAAAGCTTTCGTGGGGAACTTCCAAGGCACGTACGTGCGCCCTGGGAACTCGTGGGACCTCCGAAGCTGCCGCCAGCAGCCAGGGGAGTCCCTCCGTGTAACACCCGGCTTTAAGGAACAAAGCCAGGTGCATCTCATACATGCGCCAAAAAGACAACATATATAATAATAGAGTGTATAGAGATAAATGTCATTAACATCAGAGTATTTATTACATAGCGGAAGACTTATTACAAAATAAAATAATAAAGATAAAACAAACTAAGGATCGTCGGCGCAAAAGTCGACTGGGAAACGCCACCTAGATCAGATCGAACTCCTCGATACTTGACTCCACTTGAAACCACCTGTTCTTCTCCTGTGGGGGGGGTGTGAGACAGCAAGGGTGAGCTCACACATGATCATAGCTCAACAAGTTGTGGGGAACCAGTGGACACAAACTCACAAAGGTGTGAGTTCATGTGATGTGTAAGGCTAATTCAATGATAGAGGTTAAAGCTGAGCATTGCTTTTAAGTAGTTGGTCAAAATTTTATTAGCAATTACTAAATGTAAGTAAATACCAAACCATAAGTAAAGTAATAGAACAAAACTAATAACAAAACCCATGCAATGCAAATGACAAAATTGAATTTAAGTTCCATAATTAGACATCAGAGAGTCCTGAGCTGCTCATGACCGTGAGCTCGGCTAGTATACCAGTTTTACACTCTGCAGAGGTTGTACCCTTTACCCACAAGTCATGTTACCCATCTGCCAAGGGGTCGCGAATCCCATACACCTCTACCTAGGAAGCGCGGCAGGGCAACACTACGAGGCCTTTACAAAGTTCCACTAGCTTCCGAAAACCCGCTACAGTTTATGGGAAGATCCAGTAAAGGGTTCCTGGCTGACCGCCATCGCAGCAAAATCAACCAGGGACCTCCCCGCACTGACCTCTCCCCTACTGCCCTTGCCCCTTTCGGGTAAGGTAGTCTTCCACTAGCTTTCCTAATTAGTCAGCCAAGGGCGTCCCATTCCACCCTTGTGGTGGCACGTGGTTCTCAAGTTAAGCTCTATGTTCCAATTAACATTAATGATCTCAACATGAACATAAACAGAATAACAACAAGAATTGGAACATAGAAGTAATAAATGATTATCCCAAAACCATATAAAGCAATAGCAAACTACCCAAGTGATTCAGGGGTAAACAAGGTAATGAGATAGACAAATCTAGGGTAACCTATTGGGTCCCATCAAAATTAACCTATGCATGGATAAGTGATATTAAAGAACATTATTGGGTAAAATGTGGTCAAGGGCACAACTTGCCTTCAATGAGCTCCTGCTCAGCTACTTCAACCTGCTGCTCACCAGTATCCTCAGCAACGGGTTCTTCTACTTGCCACAATACAAACAAACACAGTGCATATAGAGAAATTAACATTACACCAAACATATAAACAAAATGTACAGAGATGTTCTACATATTAAAATAAAATCTTAGGAACTGGAATCACAATTTTCTGAGTTATAGATTTTAAGTTATGCATTTTCAAAGGTTTTATGTGTTTAAAGTGGGATTAAGTGATAAATAAATTTCTTACTGTTTTCATGACTTAACAGAGGCTCTAGGTGAAAGAGAACAATATTACAAAATTTTAGCAACTGGAATGAAGTAATTTGGACTAAAAATGGATTTTCTATGAATTTTACAAGTTCTAGCAATTATTTTCCTATTAAAAATCCATTTTCTATTTCATTTATTCAATTTAAATGATCTCTGGACTGGGCCTCATTTTCCAGAAACGTCAGGGGCTTCTGCGCATAATTTTCTAAGACTCAGAATACTATGCAGTGGACGGCGGGTTGATTATCCGATTTTAGGAGGGCTCTTATGCAAAGTCGTCGGCCGAAGGGGGTATCCTCTATTATCAACCGTAGGATCTGGATCTTACGGCCCGAGTTAGATTGTCGCGGTTAAAGGACCCGCGCGTTATATGAACCCCACGATCCGCGATCAACGAACCACAGCGCCCCATTCCCAGATCAAATCTGCGCCCTTAGATCCTAGATCTACGTTTACGTTTTAATGAAGCCTGAAACACGCACCAATCGCCCGATCCTAATCGAACGTTGCCCATTCATTTGCCCTTCACTGGTATCCTTGCTCGATCTAGACCGTCCGCAGAGATCGACGGTTAAGAACCCGTCTTCCCCCACCCATCGGCCACCATGGGCGTGCACCCAGCCGCGGCGGCGCGCCGTGCCGGAGTCCTGCGCCACCCATTTCCCCGGCGACAATCCGTTGCTTTAGTTAGCAAAAAACGATGCGGATGCGATTGGGAGCGCCATGGAGCAGTTAGCTCGCCGCAGCAAGCAATGGGGACCCCCGGCCACGTGAAGGGGCAAATCCACAGCAAAACCCAACACCGGTGAGCAATTCCGCCAACCCCGAATGCCCAGTCCACCATCGAACTCCACCCAGGAACAGCGCTATACGAAGCAGAGCTCAAAGAAATCAAAGAGGGAGGTGCCATACCGACAATGGCGCGGCGCAGAGCACTGTCGGCGGAAGGACGAGCCCACGGCGGTCCCTGGCACTCCGACGAACAATCCTTTGAAATTCCGTTGCACACGCGCCCGATGATCCGCACACGCACGATTCCAAACCACTGGCGAGCCCCCGCGACTCTCCCCCGAGCACCGACCAGCGGTCAGGCGAGGTGTCACGAGCGACGGACCACAGGCGAGTACGGCTCCAGGCATCAACTCCTCACGACGAAATCCAGCGATTCGGTGGCTTGGTTGGATCGGTCCAAAGGTATGGCGAACTAACTTATACGTAGCAGGGCGGCTCGCGTGGAGACGGTTAGCTCAACACGACTTGCGGCCGGAGGTTGTTGGGGAGATCCGATCTCTCCGGCGGGCGACCCAGTTCCTGCGGCGTGGTGAGGTGGGGAGGAGCTGACCGAATGGACCACCAGTCGGCTTTAAGCGCAGCGAAAGGATTCGGCCGAAGTCCAAGCAAGTGAGCAGCGTTTCCGGGGATCACGGCCGAGCCGGTCAGCGCGACCCGATCCCCGCAGGGAGCAAGGACTGCCAGCATCGAGCGAGGGAAGGAGATACTGACGGGGATGGCCCACGGGCAGTGAAGGGTACGCAGACGAAGGAAGCAGTCATCACGGCTCTGGCGCGCGACGAAGAGGCTGACAGCGGGTCCCGCGGACTAGAGGCAGGTGGAGCGCGCGTGGGAGGATTTTGGGCCGCGCGGGAGGCTTCTCTGGGTGGGCCGAATTGATAGCAGCCAGCCCAGTTAGTGTTTATTCCTTTTCTATTTTCTGTTTTCTTTTTCTCCCTTTTCAATTTCTTTAATTCAAATTCACATTCAAATCTTGTGCCAAACTTTATCTTCAAGTTATACTGTGACCATAAGGTACTAATTTTGGAAATACACATAAACTTTCTTTATATTTTATATATTTTCTCTTTTTCAAACTCTCAAATTAGGTATTAAATCCTTGCTTTTGCCACTAATTTATTTCTATTGGTGGCATTACACTTTCATTAAATGCACAAACAATAAACTCCAGCATGTCACATGATTTAATAGTATATCTTTTTATTATTTATTTACTTGTTCTCCTGTGATGTTCTCATGAGATGATAAATATGGACAACACACATATATACAAAGGAATATCATTTCTCCTCTTAGGCTATCTTCCACAAATTGCAAGTTGGGTATTACAAATCCTACCCCCCTTAAAAATAATCTCGTCCTCGAGATTTAAGAAGATCTAGGGAAAAGATGGGGAAAGTCTATGCGAAGCTCATCTTCTCTTTCCCAAGTTGCTTCATCTTCACCGTGGTGACTCCATTGCACTTTACACATCTTTATCACCTTATTTCTTGTAACTCGAGTCAAAGTATCCAAAATCTTGATCGGGTACTCCGTGTAAGTCAACTCACCCTGAACACCGAGCTCTTCCATTGGTAACTGTTCCTCAGGGACACGGAGACATTTCTTTAGTTGAGATACGTGGAACACATTATGCACATCCGATAGATTATCAGGTAGCTCAAGTTGGTATGCCATCTCTCCAACTCGCCTAAAGATCAAGAATGGTCCAATATAACGAGGGGACAATTTGCCCTTGACTTTAAATCTCCTCATTCCACGAAGTGGTGACACCTTGAGATACACGTAATCTCCTTCTTCAAACTCCAATGGTCTTCTTCTATTATCAGCATAGCTCTTTTGCCTGGTTTGAGCCACTCTCAAATTTTCTCGAATTATACGAACTTGTTCTTCTGCCTCTTGAATAAGTCCAGGTCCAAAGAACTGTCTTCCTCTAGTCTAGTCCAAAATAGAGGAGTCCTGCATTTCCTGTCATACAGAGCCTCAAACGGTAACATCTTCAGACTGGCCTGGTATTTATTATTATATGAGAACTCAGCATAAGGTAGACTCTTGTCCCACTACTACCATGCTGAAGGGCACAAGCTCTCAACATATCTTCCAGTACTTGGTTAGTCCTTTCGGTCAGTCCATCAGTCTGAGGATGGTAGGCCAAACTAAATTTCAACTTCGTATCCATATTCTCATGAGAACTTTTCCAAAATCTGGGGATAAACTGTGATCCTCTATCCAAAATGATCCACTCCGGTACACCGTGTAGAGACTCAATCCGAGACATGTATAACTTAGCCAATTGGGATCCCTTATAAGTAGTCTTGTCCGGAATGAAATGAGCCACTTTGGTCAGTCTATCCACAATAACCCATCTAGCATCATATCCTTTCGAGGTGCGAGGCAATCCAGTAATGAAGTCCATACCAATCTCTTCCCATTTCCACTCAGGTATCTTTAGTGGGGGTAATAGTCCAGCTGGTCTTTGGTGATCGGTCTTAACTCTTTGGTACACATCGCACATAACCACATGTGCAGCCACATCTCTCTTCAATCCATATCACAAGTACTTCCGCTTTAAATCCTGATACATCTTGGTACTACCAGGATGAATAGAATAATCCAAGTCATAAGCTTTCTTCAATATAGTCTCACGAAGGCTTTCAATTTTGGGAACCCATATCTGATACTTGAACCATACTGTGCCTTGCTCATCTTCCGTAAATTCCGGAACCCGATCTTCAGTAATCAGATCCTTAATCTCTTTTATTTTAGCATCACCAATTTGTCCTTTGCGGATCTCTTGCTCCAAAGTAGGTTCCACATCAATAGTAACTCCCTCAGTATGAGTAACCATCCCCAGGTTAAGTCTCCTGAAATTCTCAACAATCTCATCAAGTGGCTGGGCAACAACAGCCAAATGAACATGCTCCTTTCGACTCAAGGCATCTGTAACCAAATTTGCCTTGCCCGGGTGATAGTGAATTTCCAAATCGTAATCCTTAATAAGCTCCAACCAACGGCGTTGCCTAAGGTTGAGATCCTTCTGAGTGAATATATACTTCAAACTCTTATGATCCGTATATACTTGGCACTTCTCGTCCTACTTAAATTCTCTTCCCTTCTCCAAAAGCGAGGTCATAAGCTTAGCAATCTTAGAAAATCCTTCAATCAATCTCCAATAATGTCCTGCAAGTCCCAAGAAACTTCGGTCCTCCGTAACCGTAGTGGGTATGCTCCACACCACTATCTCCTTGACTTTAGCAGGATCCAATGATATCCCTCCATTAGAAATGATATGTCCAAGAAATGGCCCCTCGCCAATCCAAAACTCGCACTTGCTAAACTTAGCGTAGAGTTGATTATCTTGCAATTTCTGTAGCACCAACCTTAGATGTTCTTCATGGTCACTCTTATTCTTAGAATAGATAAGAATATCGTCGATGAACACCACGACGAATCTGTCCAAATATTCCAAGAACATCTTATGCATCAAATCCATAAAATAAGCTGGTGCACTAGTTAATCCAAACGACATAACGATGAACTCATTTAATCCATATCGAGTCGTAAAAGCCGTCTTAGGAATATCTGATGGTCTAATCTTCATCTGATGGTATCCCGATCGGAGGTCAATCTTCGAGAGTACCCTTGCTCCTCTCATCCGATTAAATAAATCCTTAATGCGGGTAACAGAAACTTGTTCTTCACCGTGACATCATTAAGGGACCTTTAATCCACGCACATCCCTTGCAATCCATCTTTCTTCTTTACAAACAAAACTGGTGCTCTCCAAGGTGAAGACTCGGACGAATGTATCCATCCTCTTGTAATTCCGTTAATTGTTTCTTAAGTTCCTTTAGCTCTTCTATGGACATCATGTATGGCCGTTTAGAAATAGGGGCAGTCTTAGGTAAGAGATTAATGACCAACTCAACTTCCATATCTGGTGGCAGTAGTTACTGCAATTCCAACTTCAAATCTTTCTCCTTTGGAACTGGTGAGTTCTACGGTTCCCTTAGTGCAGTGTATAAACCACCATTGCCTTTCTTAACCATGACATACCAAGGATCACGTCTATACTGCTCTCTTCTAATAGTATAGGGGTAGTCCATCTGGGTTAGAAATACAGGGTAAGAAAGAAAGAATTGTAGACAAGGCGAGTAATTATGAGGAATGTTACTGCGGGGGACTTATTAGCTAAGTAGATTAGTGTGTCACCTACTAAAGCTAATACAATACCTTATAGTGGTACATGCTAAAATGTCCTTATATAATATCTCAATCAATCAAAGAAGCAAATCAGGCATTGATCATCAGAACAATCAACCAACATTTTTAATAGAGAAAATAGTTTTAATTTTTGTCTTAGGCCTCCTATCTCTTAAAAATGTCATAGGGGTAGGGATTTCAAGGTTTGAAATCCATCTTGTCTTAGAGTAGAAATGGTAAGAATGATCAGAGTAGAACAGTAGAAGGTGAGACTAGGATCAAGATAAGATGAGTATAGAATGAGTCAGAGTAAGGTAAGTAGGTAAGGGTTTGTCCATTTCTATCTAGGTCTCGTCCTACAGTCAACATTTCCTCTGATACCACTTCTGTAACACCCGGCTTTAAGGAACAAAGCCAGGTGCATCTCATACATGCGCCAAAAAGACAACATATATAATAACAGAGTGTATAGAGATAAATGTCATTAACATCAGAGTATTTATTACATAGCGGAAGACTTATTACAAAATAAAATAATAAAGATAAAACAAACTAAGGATCGTCGGCGCAAAAGTCGACTGGGAAACGCCACCTAGATCAGATCGAACTCCTCGATACTTGACTCCACTTGAAACCACCTGTTCTTCTCCTGTGGGGGGGGTGTGAGACAGCAAGGGTGAGCTCACACATGATCATAGCTCAACAAGTTGTGGGGAACCAGTGGACACAAACTCACAAAGGTGTGAGTTCATGTGATGTGTAAGGCTAATCAATGATAGAGGTTAAAGCTGAGCATTGCTTTTAAGTAGTTGGTCAAAATTTTATTAGCAATTACTAAATGTAAGTAAATACCAAACCATAAGTAAAGTAATAGAACAAAATTAATAACAAAACCCATGCAATGCAAATGACAAAATTGAATTTAAGTTCCATAATTAGACATCAGAGAGTCCTGAGCTGCTCATGACCGTGAGCTCGGCTAGTATACCAGTTTTACACTCTGCAGAGGTTGTACCCTTTACCCACAAGTCATGTTACCCATCTGCCAAGGGGTCGCGAATCCCATACACCTCTACCTAGGAAGCGCGGCAGGGCAACACTACGAGGCCTTTACAAAGTTCCACTAGCTTCCGAAAACCCGCTACAGTTTATGGGAAGATCCAGTAAAGGGTTCCTGGCTGACCGCCATCGCAGCAAAATCAACCAGGGACCTCCCCGCACTGACCTCTCCCCTACTGCCCTTGCCCCTTTCGGGTAAGGTAGTCTTCCACTAGCTTTCCTAATTAGTCAGCCAAGGGCGTCCCATTCCACCCTTGTGGTGGCACGTGGTTCTCAAGTTAAGCTCTATGTTCCAATTAACATTAATGATCTCAACATGAACATAAACAGAATAACAACAAGAATTGGAACATAGAAGTAATAAATGATTATCCCAAAACCATATAAAGCAATAGCAAACTACCCAAGTGATTCAGGGGTAAACAAGGTAATGAGATAGACAAATCTAGGGTAACCTATTGGGTCCCATCAAAATTAACCTATGCATGGATAAGTGATATTAAAGAACATTATTGGGTAAAATGTGGTCAAGGGCACAACTTGCCTTCAATGAGCTCCTGCTCAGCTACTTCAACCTGCTGCTCACCAGTATCCTCAGCAACGGGTTCTTCTACTTGCCACAATACAAACAAACACAGTGCATATAGAGAAATTAACATTACACCAAACATATAAACAAAATGTACAGAGATGTTCTACATATTAAAATAAAATCTTAGGAACTGGAATCACAATTTTCTGAGTTATAGATTTTAAGTTATGCATTTTCAAAGGTTTTATGTGTTTAAAGTGGGATTAAGTGATAAATAAATTTCTTACTGTTTTCATGACTTAACAGAGGCTCTAGGTGAAAGAGAACAATATTACAAAATTTTAGCAACTGGAATGAAGTAATTTGGACTAAAAATGGATTTTCTATGAATTTTACAAGTTCTAGCAATTATTTTCCTATTAAAAATCCATTTTCTATTTCATTTATTCAATTTAAATGATCTCTGGACTGGGCCTCATTTTCCAGAAACGTCAGGGGCTTCTGCGCATAATTTTCTAAGACTCAGAATACTATGCAGTGGACGGCGGGTTTATTATCCGATTTTAGGAGGGCTCTTATGCAAAGTCGTCGGCCGAAGGGGGTATCCTCTATTATCAACCGTAGGATCTGGATCTTACGGCCCGAGTTAGATTGTCGCGGTTAAAGGACCCGCGCGTTATATGAACCCCACGATCCGCGATCAACGAACCACAGCGCCCCATTCCCAGATCAAATCTGCGCCCTTAGATCCTAGATCTACGTTTACGTTTTAATGAAGCCTGAAACACGCACCAATCGCCCGATCCTAATCGAACGTTGCCCATTCATTTGCCCTTCACTGGTATCCTTGCTCGATCTAGACCGTTCACAGAGATCGACGGTTAAGAACCCGTCTTCCCCCACCCATCGGCCACCATGGGCGTGCACCCAGCCGCGGCGGCGCGCCGTGCCGGAGTCCTGCGCCACCCATTTCCCCGGCGACAATCCGTTGCTTTAGTTAGCAAAAAACGATGCGGATGCGATTGGGAGCGCCATGGAGCAGTTAGCTCGCCGCAGCAAGCAATGGGGACCCCCGGCCACGTGAAGGGGCAAATCCACAGCAAAACCCAACACCGGTGAGCAATTCCGCCAACCCCGAATGCCCAGTCCACCATCGAACTCCACCCAGGAACAGCGCTATACGAAGCAGAGCTCAAAGAAATCAAAGAGGGAGGTGCCATACCGACAATGGCGCGGCGCAGAGCACTGTCGGCGGAAGGACGAGCCCACGGCGGTCCCTGGCACTCCGACGAACAATCCTTTGAAATTCCGTTGCACACGCGCCCGATGATCCGCACACGCACGATTCCAAACCACTGGCGAGCCCCCGCGACTCTCCCCCGAGCACCGACCAGCGGTCAGGCGAGGTGTCACGAGCGACGGACCACAGGCGAGTACGGCTCCAGGCATCAACTCCTCACGACGAAATCCAGCGATTCGGTGGCTTGGTTGGATCGGTCCAAAGGTATGGCGAACTAACTTATACGTAGCAGGGCGGCTCGCGTGGAGACGGTTAGCTCAACACGACTTGCGGCCGGAGGTTGTTGGGGAGATCCGATCTCTCCGGCGGGCGACCCAGTTCCTGCGGCGTGGTGAGGTGGGGAGGAGCTGACCGAATGGACCACCAGTCGGCTTTAAGCGCAGCGAAAGGATTCGGCCGAAGTCCAAGCAAGTGAGCGCGTTTCCGGGGATCACGGCCGAGCCGGTCAGCGCGACCCGATCCCCGCAGGGAGCAAGGACTGCCAGCATCGAGCGAGGGAAGGAGATACTGACGGGGATGGCCCACGGGCAGTGAAGGGTACGCAGACGAAGGAAGCAGTCATCACGGCTCTGGCGCGCGATGAAGAGGCTGACAGCGGGTCCCGCGGACCAGAGGCAGGTGGAGCGCGCGTGGGAGGATTTTGGGCCGCGCGGGAGGCTTCTCTGGGTGGGCCGAATTGATAGCAGCCAGCCCAGTTAGTGTTTATTCCTTTTCTATTTTCTGTTTTCTTTTTCTCCCTTTTCAATTTCTTTAATTCAAATTCACATTCAAATCTTGTGCCAAACTTTATCTTCAAGTTATACTGTGACCATAAGGTACTAATTTTGGAAATACACATAAACTTTCTTTATATTTTATATATTTTCTCTTTTTCAAACTCTCAAATTAGGTATTAAATCCTTGCTTTTGCCACTAATTTATTTCTATTGGTGGCATTACACTTTCATTAAATGCACAAACAATAAACTCCAGCATGTCACATGATTTAATAGTATATCTTTTTATTATTTATTTACTTGTTCTCCTGTGATGTTCTCATGAGATGATAAATATGGACAACACACATATATACAAAGGAATATCATTTCTCCTCTTAGGCTATCTTCCACAAATTGCAAGTTGGGTATTACACTCCGAGAGTACATCCGGCGGTTTTCAAAGTATCGCACCGAGCTGCCCAACGTTACCGACTCGGATGTCATCAGGGCTTTCCTTGCCGGTACCACTTGTCGAGACCTGGTGAGCAAACTGGGGCGCAAGACTCCCACCCGTGCGTGCGAACTGATGGACGTCGCCACCAAGTTCGCCTCGGGTCAAGAGGCGGTCGAAGCCATCTTCTGAAAGGACAAGCAGCCTCAGGGAGAGCCGAAGACAGACGCCCCTGAGACATCCGCCTGGTGAGAACGAAGAAGAAGGCTAAAAACAAGTGGTGAGCGAAGCGCGACGCCGTAGACGCGAATCTTGTCGCTGCGGCCGAGCACAGGAACCCTCGAAAACCTCCTGGAGGGGCCGGCGCGTTCAACAAGATGCTCAAAGAGCCATGCCCCTATCACCAGGGGCCCGTCAAGCACACCCTCGAAGAATGTGTCATGCTCCGGCGCTACTTCCATAAGACCGGGCCCTCGGCGGAGGATAGTAAGGGCCATGACAACGACAAGAAGGAGGGCGACAAGGAAGAGGGATTCCCGGAAGTCCATAACTGCTTCATGATCTACGGCGGGCAGGCGGCGAACGCCTCGGCTCGGCACCGCAAGCAGGAGCCCCGGGAAGTCTGCTTGGTGAAGGTGGCGGCGCCAGTCTACCTAGACTGGTCCACCAAGCCTATCACCTTCGACCAAGGCGACCACCCCCACTTCGTGCCAAGCCAAGGAAGGTACAAGCTCGTCGTCGATCCGATCATTGGCAACGTTAGGCTCTCCAAGGACCTCATGGACGGAGGCAGCAGCCTTAACATCATCTACGCCGAGACCCTGGAGCTCTTAGGGGTTGATCGGTCCGAAGCCCGAGCCGGTGCGGCACCCTTCCACGGGATCGCGCCCGGGAAGCGAATCCTACCCCTCGGACGGATCGACTTACCCGTCTGCTTCGGAACTCCCTCTAACTTCTGAAAGGAAGCTCTCACCTTTGAGGTCATCGGGATCCAAGGAACCTACCATGCGGTGTTGGGAAGACCATGCTACGCCAAGTTCATGGCCGTCCCCAACTACACCTACCTCAAGCTCAAGATGTCGGGCCCAAATGGGATCATCACTGTCGGATCCACGTACCGCCACGCGTACGAATGCGACGTGGAGTGCGTGGAGTACGCCGAGGCTCTCGCCGAGTCCGAGGCCCTCATCGCCAACCTGGAACGCCTCTCCAAGGAGGCGCCCGACGCGAAGCGGCACGCCGGCAACTTCGAACCAGTTGAGGCAGTCAAGTCCGTCTCTCTCGACCCCAGCAACGATGCCAGCAAGCTAGTTCGGATCGGCTCCGAGCTCGACCCCAAATAGGAAGCAGTGCTTGTCGACTTTCTCCGCACAAACACCGAAGTCTTTGCGTGAAGTCCCTCGGACATGCTCGGCATACCGAGGGATGTCGCCGAGCACTCACTGGACATCAAAGCTGGAGCCCAACCCGTGAAGCAAACCCTACGCCGTTTTGACGAAGAAAAGCGCAGGGCCATAGGCGAGGAGATCCACAAGCTACTCGCGGCAGGGCTTATCAAAGAGGTATTCCATCCCGAATGGTTAGCTAACCCTGTTCTTGTAAGGAAGAAGGATGGGAAATGGAGGATGTGTGTAGACTACACTGGTCTAAACAAAGCATGTCCGAAAGTTCCCTACCCTCTACCTCGCATCGATCAGATCATGGACTCCACTGCTGGGTGCGAAACCCTGTCATTCCTCGATGCCTCTTCAGGCTATCACCAAATCAAGATGAAAGAGTCCGACCAGCTCGCGACTTCTTTCATCACACCTTTTGGCATGTGCTGTTACACTACAATGCCATTTGGGTTGAGGAATGCAGGTGCCACTTACCAGAGGTGCATGAACCACGTGTTCGGAGAACACATCGGCAGAACGGTCGAGGCTTACGTCAACGACATCATTGTCAAGACGAAGAGAGCCTCCGACCTCCTCTCTGACCTTGAAAGGACATTCAAGTGTCTGAGAGCGAAAGGCGTGAAACTCAATCCAGAGAAGTGTGTCTTCAGAGTCCCCCGAGGCATGCTCCTTGGATTCATCGTCTCCGAGCGGGACATCGAGGCCAACCCGGAGAAAATCGCGGCCATCACCAACATGGGACCTATCAAGGACTTGAAAGGAGTACAGAGGGTCATGGGATGCCTTGCGGCTCTGAGCCGCTTCATCTCGCGCCTCGATGAAAGAGGCCTACCCTTGTACCGCCTCTTAAGGAAGGCCGAGTGCTTCACTTGGACCCCCGAGGCCGAGGAAGCCCTCAGAAACCTTAAGGCGCTCCTTACGAACACACCCATCCTAGTGCCCCCGCCACAGGAGAAGCCCTCTTGATCTACGTAGCCGCAACTACTCAGGTGGTCAGCGCCGCGATCATAGTCGAGAGACGAGAAGAAGGGCATGCACTGCCCGTCCAGAAGCTAGTCTACTTCATCAGTGAAGTGCTTTTCGAGACCAAAGTCCGCTACCCACAGATCCAGAAGCTGCTCTACGCAGTGATTCTGACACGGCGGAAGTTGCGACACTACTTCGAGTCTCATCCGGTGACTGTGGTGTCATCCTTCCCCTTGGGGGAGATCATCCAGTGCCGCGAGGCCTCGGGTAGGATAGCAAAGTGGGCGGTGGAGCTTATGGGCGAAACACTATCGTTTGCTCCTCGGAAGGCCATAAAATCCCAGGTCTTGGCAGACTTCCTGGCTGAGTGGACTAACACCTAGTTACCAACAACTCCAATCTAGCCCGAACTCTGGACCATGTACTTCGATGGGTCACTCATGAAAACAGGAGCAGGCGCTGGCCTGCTCTTCGTTTCACCCCTCGGAAAGCATCTCCGCTATGTCATTCGCCTCCATTTTCCGGCATCAAACAACGTGGCCGAGTACGAAGCACTAGTTAACGGGCTACGCATCGCCATTGAGCTAGGGGTCCGGTGCCTCGACGCTCAAGGCGACTCGCAGCTTGTCATCGACCAAGTCATGAAGAACTCCCACTGCCGTGACCGGAGGATGGAGGCCTACTGCGACGAGGTTCGGCGCCTGGAAGACAAGTTCTACGGGCTGGAGCTCAACCACATCGCCCGACTATACAACGAGATTGCGGACGAGCTGGCGAAAATAGCCTCGGGGCGAACGACGGTTCTTCCAGACGTCTTCTCCAGAGACCTACATCAACCATCCGTCAAGATCGATGACACGCCCGAGCCTGAGGAGGCCTCGGCCCAGCCCGAGGTACCCTCGGCCGAGCCCGAGGTACCCTCGGCCGGACCCAAGGCACCCTCGGCCATCGAGGAAGAGGCCTTGCCCGTCGAGGAGGAACAGAATGGGGCCACGCCAGATCCGAACTGGCAGACCCCGTACCTGGAATATCTCCTCCGAGGAGAGCTTCCCATCGACAAGACCAAAGCTCGGCGGCTGGCTCGGCGTGCCAAGTCATTCGTCTTGCTAGGTGATGAAAAAGAGCTCTATCACCACAGCCCCTCGGGCATCCTCCAACGATGCATATCTATCGCCCAAGGACAAGAGCTGTTGCAAGAAATACACTCGGGGGCTTGCGGCCACCATGCAGCACCTCGAGCCCTCGTGGGGAATGCCTTCCGACAAGGTTTCTACTCACCAACCGCGCTGGCCGATGCCACTAGGATTGTGCGCTCCTGCCGGGGGTGTCAATTCTACGCAAAGAAGATGCATCTGCCCGCTCAGGCCTTGCAGACGATACCCATCACCTGGCCATTTGCTGTGTGGGGTCTAGACCTCGTCGGTCCCTTGCAGAAGGCACCCGGGGGCTTCACGCACCTGCTGGTCGCTATCGACAAATTCTCCAAGTGGATTGAGGTCCGACCCCTAAACAGCATCAGGTCCGAGCAGGCGGTGGCGTTCTTCACCAACATCATCCATCGCTTCGGGGTCCCAAACTCAATCATCACCGACAATGGCACGCAGTTCACCGGAAAAAAGTTTCTAGACTTCTGCGACGACCACCACATCCGTGTGGACTGGGCCGCCGTAGCACATCCCATGATGAATGGGCAGGTGGAGCGTGGCAACGGTATGATTTTGCAGGGGCTCAAACCAAGGATCTACAACGACCTCAACAAGTTCGGCAAGCGGTGGATGAAAGAGCTACCCTCGGTAGTCTGGAGTCTGAGGACGACGCCGAGCCACGCCACAGGTTTTACGCCATTTTTTCTAGTCTATAGGGCCGAGGCCGTCCTCCCCACGGACTTAGAATATGGCTCCCCGAGGACCAAGGCGTACGACGACCGAAGCAACCAGACCAGCCGAGAAGACTCGCTGGACCAACTCGAGGAGGCTCGAGACGTCGCCTTACTACATTCGGCACAGAACTAGCAGTCGCTGCGGTGCTACCACGCCCGAAGCGTTCAGTCCCGAGGCTTCCAAGTGGGAGACTTGGTGCTTCGCCTGCGACAGGACACCCGAGGGCGCCACAAGCTCATTCCTCCCTGGGAAGGGCCCTTCATCATCGCCAAGATCTTGAAGCCCGGAACATACAAGCTGGCCAACGACCAAGGCGAGGTCTACAGCAATGCTTGGAACATCCAACAGCTACGTCGCTTCTACCCTTAAGATGTTTTAAGTCGTTCATGTACCTCGTTTACATACACAAAGTCTAACCGTCAAGGAAGGGTCGGCCTTGCCTCAGCAAAGCCCGACCCTCCCTCGGGGGCTAGAAGGGGGGAACCCCCTCTGCGTCAAAATTTTCCTCAGAAAAATTTTCTACCAAAACAACCTTTGTGCTTTCGACTTCCGTATCGATAGCGGGATCCTGAGAACGACGAGAGTACATGTAAGCGGCAAGGCCGACCAAGCTGAGGAACTCCTACGCCTCCGGGATACGGATACCTCACTCATCACCTTCCGCAAGAAGTAACTCACGCTCGGATAAGCGATCCTGCTACCGAACAAGTCCTAACACTCGGGTAGAAAATGACTTTCGCGCCTTCTCGACTGTACCAATAATGAAATCCTTTGACCAAATGAGAGCGCACGTAAGCGGCAAGGCCGACCGAGCCGAGGGACTCCTACGCCTCCGGGATACAGATACCTCACTCATCACCTTCCGTGAAAAGTAACTCTCGTTCGGACAGACGATTCTGCTATTGATAGACAAGTCGCGATGCTCGAAACAAGAGGAGAGAAGACACAGCTTTTTAAATACGACGATAAAGTGTTTAGGCCTCGGCGGCCATGAAAAAGCATGCGCATGCTACAGACAAACTGTTCCTGCAGGTTCGGGCATCGGCAGGGGGAGCGGCAGCACCCTCGGCGTTGTTTCCACCCTCGGCGAAACCAGGCCCGGCCTCAGACGGTGACCCGGGCAAAAGGACCTCCACCTAAGGGAGGATGCCAGCACCGTGCCAGCAGATGTCTTGGCCAAGCTCCAGCGGCTGCTACTACATCTTCCTCGGCCTAGGAAACCGCCATCTCCCAGGCCGACGAAGTCTCTTTCCGAGCCGACTCCACGTCTGTCCGTGCTAACACCGCTGCCTCCGGCTCTGGCTCATCGCAGAGCAGCCGAGAGTTCCAAAAACTGAGCAAGGGAAGCCTAGAGCGGCAAGGCCGACAGAGCCGAGGGACTCCTATGCCTCCGAGATACGGACACCTCACTCGTCACCTTCCGCGAAAGGCAACCGACGCTCGGTTAAGTGGTTCGGCTAGCCAACAGACAAGTCCCAGCGCTCGGAATGAGGAAGACACACAGCTTCATTCTCGAATACCCAAATGTTCAGGCCTCGACAGCCACAAAGAACAAACACATATACCTGGGGTAACTATGCTACACAGACTTAGACGTCGGCAGAACCCTTGGCGGTTCTCCCGACCTACGACAAATGTCTAAGTGCTTGAAGCGGTTACATTTTGCTCCGACAAAAACCCGGTATATCACCTTACAAACAGGACTCCGGTTCCGCTCCCGCGGGTATGAACAACCTCCACACCAAGGGGCCCGCGGGATGACGAACTCCAAGCGGCTTGCCGGCGACCTTCTGCAACAGCAGAGACAACGACCTCCACCTTGGGCGGCTAAACAGCAGCAGCGATGACCTCAGGACAAACGCTGCTGTGAAGAGGCCCTCGCCCACGTCCCACACGAGGGGTGAGGATAAGCCGCTAAGGCCGAAGAGTCGGAGGGCGCCGACCGTGGGTTCGAACCCACCGACACCGCGCCGGCGAACAGCGGCCGCCCCAAAGCGCACCGGCAGGTCCTCACTCCCGTCCTCGCTGAGGCCGCCCCAGAACACGAGCACCGCCCTCGTGGAGTACGACGTGCTGGGTGACCCCCCGACGCGGCTGACGGTGCAAGGAGGACCTGGATGTGGCCGGCCCGCGCGCGGCACGACTGCCGCCCGGACAAAGGATGGAAAGCTGCACCCTGTCTAGGGAGCAGCAGTTCACCTTCCCCCGCATGGTTGGAGGATGCCTTTCTCCCCCAAACGCTGGGGGAAGAAAAGGGTTACCGGCCCACGAGGAGGCAACCCCCCACTCGGTGCGCTCCTCCGCCTCAGCCCGGATGACGAAGATCCTTGAAGCTGAGGGCGGGGCGGAGGCCGCAGCCCGGCTTGCTTCTCCCCACCAAACTGCCCATTGTTGAGGGAATGCAGCCGGGCTGAACGACGAAAATCCTTGAAGCCGAGCGATGGCTGAAAGGTGCCGATCTCCATGAGGCCACGCTCTTCCAACGACAGCAAGAGCAAGGCGGCGCTGGAGCACCCCATCCGGGGGTTCAAAAGGCGGAAGGGCGCGATGCATGAGGGGAGAACGAAGGCATGGCCACTGCCCAGGGGATCGATCCCCCTTTTATAGGCAGACCTCTTCACTTGCACCCCTTAGCGTCACGGGCGAAATCCCCACTGACATCCTCCAGGGTTCTCCCCCTACGACACGGGGGCTGGGACCCACACGTCATACGAGCTGATCCGAAGCACGAAGAAGGCGAACTGCCAGCACGCGAGGCATGTAACCGTCCCGCGGTTACAAGCGCTCTCCCATCTTCGCAGAAACCGATGGTCGAAAGGGTGGACTGCCACGCGACAAGCATCCAACTGCACCGCAACTGTGCGCCCCTTCGGCTCTATCCACATCCGGTGGACCAACGCAAAGGAAGCGGGCCCGCATGTCATGTAACCGGCGCGCTGGTTACGACGTGCAAGAAGCTACACCGGCACTCGCGCCAATGCTGCGCCTCCTCGACTGCGGAACCAGTACCGTGACTCGAGGTAGCCCTGCGCATGACCCAACAGTGCCAATTAAAGGCGACGGCCACGGGTTAGTCAGCCACGGGGTAGGCACGACGGTTGGCATGGTCAAAAGTGGGCCGGTAGCAACTGCAGCGGCAGACGAGCGGAGGCAGCGGTCAAGTCGCCTGCAGGCTCGCGTCCCCTCCTGAAGCGACGGGAGAGCCCTCTCCCACGGCATGAAGACGACGCGCCCGTGCCCCGTTTCTCGAACGGCTCGCACGCGCAACGGACGCCACACGAATCGCCCGTCCCATCGCATTAAGCTCCCTGACGGAGCAGGCAACACCTCTGGCAGGCGAGGCGGGCGTCGCTTCACCTTTGCCATAATGATCGCATCAAAAAAGGTGCACCACCTTATTTAAATTCATATCCTTCCCCTCCTCCTATATCTCTCTTGCTACAGGGACCGGGAAAGGGGATGTTGTGGAAAGGATCCTTCTCGGCGGAGGAAGCGGGCCCCGAGCCCCCTACTGATCAGGGGTTCGAAGGCTGGCCCCTCGGAAGGGTTTCGACAGCCGCCCAGAGCACTCGGACTTCAAGCCCATTACTAATCAGGGGTTGGAAGGCTGGCCCCTCGGAAGGGTTCGGCAGCCGCCCCAGAGCGCCCGGGCTCCGTGCCCACTACTGATCAGGGGTTCGTAGGCTGGCCCCTCGGAAGGGTTCGATAGTCGCCCCAGAGCACGCAGAGTGAGGGATGACTCTAGGTACGCTTGATACATAGCCGTGGCTTGGGCTACGCTCCCGAGGTACCCTAGGACATTTCTGAGACCGGCGGGAACGATTTGTAACGGAATCCCACCGGAGGGAGGCATCGAGCCCTCGGACCCTATCGAAGGGGTCTAGGTCCGGCGAATCACCCGCAGGTACTTTTGGAGCATGCCTCTGGGCCACCTAGCCGACCCCTAACGAACGGGGCATGGGCGTCCACTTGGATCACCCGTTAGCAGCTCACAGGAAACACCATGTTCGGCGCCCTCCGAGGGCAACATGGCGTTTTCCCCCCCTCCTCCTTGCGGAAAGGCGACGCAGGGGCGTATAATAAAAGTCGGGAAAGTCCTTGATCGTCCTCTCGCTCTGTGCAGAGGCTCGGGGGCTGCTCTCAGCACCCGGCTACGGCCAAAACTGTTGACAGCGTCAACAAACCAGCTTGATAACTTGGAACCCGACCATGCACCCGGGCTACGGCCGGGCCGCATGAGGGAACGATCAGACCGGCCGAAGCACCACGAAAAAGCGTTCAGACCTCAGAGGAGTCAAACCACTCCTCCGAGGCCTCGGGGGCTACACCCGGCGGGTGCGCTCGCGCGCACCCACCAGAACAAGGCAAAAACCGAGAAAGGTCGGTCCCCTCACCAAAAATGCGGCAAAAGCCTCCAAGCGAGTACCATCACTCCCTTCGAGGCTCGGGGGCTACTGTCGGGTACCATAATTAGGGGTACCCCAACGCTCCTAATCATGGCTGGTAAACACCCTCAGACCAACTGACGGGTGCGGTTCAAGCCAAGACTTCGTCTACCCGAGGGACGCGATCTCACCCGAGCCCAGCCTCGGGTTGGAACAGTAGTCCCAGACAAGTTCACGCCTCGCCCGAGGGCCTCCTCAGGTAGCGGGCGCCCCCTCGGCTCTCCCGAGGCCCGGCTCGGGCAGGCTTCGTTGTGAAGCAACCTTGGCCATACCGCCTCACCAACCGACCGCTTCGCAGGCGCATTAAATGCAGGGGATGCCTAACGCCGTATCCTGACACACGCGCCTCAGAAGGGCAGGCCAAAGTGACCGCAGTCACTTTGCCCCTCTTCTTTACTATCTGACATGACAGGAAAACAGCGCCGCTCGCTCCACTCCGACTGCCGTGTCAGCCACCCCGACAACGACTAACAACAAGTCACGATCAATCACCGAGTTCAGCCTCGGGCGCAACAGGAAGCTCCGCCTCGCCCTGACCTCATGCTCCAGCCTCAGGAGGAGGTTTCCGCCTCACCCGACCTCAGGCTCCGGCTTCGGGAGGAGGTCTCCGCCTCGCCCGACCCTCGGACTCGGCCTCGACCCCGGTCTCGGGAGGAATCGCGTCCTCGCCCGACCCCGGCCTCGACCTCAAGAGAAGTCTCCGCCTCGACTGACCTTGGGCTCGGACTGACCGCGCTAATAGGGGATGCATCATTTCCCTATTTCTAGCCTGCTCAGGCTACAAGGAACAAGACCGGCGTCCCATCTGGCTTACCCCGGCGACGGGTAATGATGGTGCCCCGCGTGCGCCATGACGCTGGTGGCTCTCAGCCCCTTACGACAGCAAGGAGACGTCAGCAGGATCCTCGCCGCGCTGCCAGCTATGCTCCTACAGGACTCAGGCGCTCCTCCGACGGCCACGCCATCACATGTACAGGGCCCAAGCTCTCCCCCAACGGCCACGTTGGCATGTACACAGGGCTTAGGCACTCCACTGCCGGACACGTTAGCGCATAGCTACGCCCCCCGTTGTACGTCTGGACTCTCTCCTTGCCTCTATAAAAGGGAGGTCCAGGGCCACCATGAGGGGGGTTCGCGCGAGGGAAGCGGCGGACGGACTCTGCGTCTCTCCCTCTCTCACGCGACGTGCTTGTAACCCCTACTGCGAGCGGCACCCCTGGTGCAGGATAATACAAGGCTTGTCCCACCTCTTGTGTTCCATCCCGCGCGAACCCATCTGGGCAGGGACACGCAGCGACAATTTACTCGTCGGTCCAGGGACCCCCGGGGTCGAAACACCGACACAAATAATCATATATATTATAATGTTAGTGTGTATGGGTACCCGATAGGTACCCGCTACTCATGGTATGACATAATTTTGTATCTATAATGGGTAGCGACTAACGAGTATGAGTACAAAGCATTTTTCTATAATGGGTATGGGTATGGCTACCCGTGGTGGGTATGCTGTAATTTTGTACCCATAATGAGTGAGTATGAGTATAAAACATTTGTTTCTAATGAGTATGGGTATGGCTTTATGTGACTATTGGGTACCTTACCCACTGTCATTCCTACTCTTTCCTTAGTATTCTGTTATTTCTACACCACATGAATATGAGAGATTGGAAAAAATGGTAGAGATTTTGACTTGCTATGGATTTAATCCGACCAAATTCCATCTAAAAAATGTTCTCGATGGGATCCAATTGGATAAAAATAAGCAATGGCTAGCTGTGCAAATTATCTCTCTTCTAACAACAACATTTTTCAAGCAACACGAAGCACACTAATTTAGCATGTAGATTTATGTTTAAGAGAAGAGGAACTGATTCATTGGCTGGAACCGCGGTGCACATTTATTTATGGATATACATCTGATTCCAGCTTCAGCCCTATTTGGCTTATTGTCTAATATTGCCGAGCCACGAGTTAGATGTGCTGCAACTTTTTAAACAGTTGGTTCCCACTATATTTGCAGCTTTGATTCTATTGGCTATATTTTCCGTGCAATCATAGTTTACCTAAAGTTAGTTGTGGCAGGATCTTACTCTCAAAATCTTCTCTGTTAAGTAACCCTAGTTAGAGTTATACGCGCAAATACCGGTTTTGTCTCTGAGGGGTCTCACATCTCTATATAAGGAACATGTATACCCCCTCATAAGATAGTGAAGAGAAAGAGGCCAGAGGCCCAACCCTACATATTGTCTCTCGTGTGTTTCCTCTGTAATGCTTATAAGAAGGGAGACAGGTGTTCTACAACTTCTCGCGCCTAATCTGCTGGCGAGAGGAAAGGGAGCGGATCTGGTGATCCGTGGTAACATAGTTTTCAACACGTTATCAGCACGCTCTACCTCGACGTTGCTGCGGGACCAGATCTGCATCAATTCTCCATCATGCCGGCAGGTCCTCCGGCTGTGCCGAACAGTCCTACGCGACAGGTTTAGATTCCCCTGCATTCGACCGGTATGCTTCAATTAGATCTATTGTTCTTAATTTGCTGCCGTGCGCGACGAACATACCACCGTCGTCGTGGTGCTGCGCCCACACCGGGGTCGCGTCGCCGCTGCAAGCGCACCAATGCCCGCGCATCGCCGGAAGCATCCGCGCCGCGGTCACCGTTCGGCGTTCCCGTCGATTTGGTTAAAGGTGTTTGTTGTTGTTTCTTTACCACCATGTGAAAGACATTGTAGCAGCAGCGCTGCATCCAGCTGCATCCACATCGGCCCCATGACCTCCGACCGACGCAGCACAGGTGTGCGCCCGTAGTCGCACCACGTCCGTCACGCCATGCGCCTGGCCTACTGCCAGCATCCGCACACAGGCAGCAGGAATGGGGACCACATGTCGCTTATCGATGTGCATGCAACAATGCGATGTGCAAGTCTATTGCGGCACTAAAATCAGATCATGCATGTATGTGCGGTCAACAGAAAAAGAAACGACCGTCTGATGCTCAGTAGCAGCCGAGAAAGCAGTTGAACCATGCATATTTCTTGCGCTATTATAGGTCACGGTCAAAGCAGTTGCATGTGGCCACTGTATGGCTGCATCTGCATGCAATAGGATTCGAAAATGGCGGCTCAATAGAAAACAAAAGGTGAATTAGGTGTATTGTGCGCGTAGAAACATATTCGTGGAAACAGAGAAAGAAATAGGATCTTAATGTGCTTTACAATTTTCTCATAAATTGTGGTTGAATTTATACATGTTTTAATTTATATACATGCGACATAATATTTTATTCTATTTTCCTGCTGAACATAACAAATAGAATAAAAACTTGTTTTACATTGCAGTTTCTATCTTAATCAATTATTTCCTGCAGTAAATAATTAGTAGAAAAATGCATGCTTGAATATGAGAAAATGTGTTTCATACACCTGATCTGCTTATGCATTAAATCTAGTATTATATCTCTGCTTTATTTCTCGTAGTAAATAGTTAGCAGAAAATTCTTAAAATGCATGTGAGAGCTATACTGTGTATACTCAAATCGCTCTAAATATTTGTGTTGCGTTGAGCTTTCGGACTCACGCCGAGCGATTACATTGTATAGTGGGTACTCGGACGCGGCGATCAGGCTACATTATTAATCGGGTGAATTATGACATTGGCTGCGCCCTGGCAACACAACACAGTATTTATGTCGTACGAACTTGGCTGCGTCATGTGATTGTTATGTCGCACTCTCGCTTAATCGGATCGCTCCCGTTGAGTTGGACCGCCACCGCTGAGTCGCGTATTTTTCGCATGCCCTGTAGGCACTGCTCATTTGTTGTTATCATCGAGCCACAATTATGTAGGTTGCATGCATTGCGTGGACTTATCATGTACTCCAACTATCGAGCCATAATACGCCTGTTGCGCTTGTTACAGAGGCTTATTGTATTGTCGTAGCTCAGATGGTCGCACATGCGTTGACGCCAGATACGCTAGACCTTGTACTCGCGTGGATTGTGGGTTGTTCAACCCCCTAAAGTCACATTATATGCAACCTTCTTAAACAATTTTATTTGGCTCTATATTTTATTTGGTTGTGTTGTGTGGTAGCATATTTATATATCGCCAAGTGGCTATAACAAATATATCAAGCTCTATAGTGCTTAGAAAATCTGGGAAATTAAATTGAAATACAATGAAACACATATAAGTTACTTCTTTGCTCTCTCCTCATGCATAAAGTTTTACCCGAAGTAACCCGAAGATATATAATATAATGCATGAAAGCCTTTTTGGCATAAAAGACATCATAAATTGGGATTATATTAGTAAGCAAAAAGTCCTTACCAAATGATTTAAGACCAGAAATCTTAGTCATACATTGTTCAACGAGATGTTAGCACATTGCTCTCTTTGTCGCTAAATGACATGAAGCAAACTATGAGATAAAAGGACATGTAACCGCTAGCAACACAAAGTTGCGAGTATACTGAGAGGTTATTCTGAGAAAAATTGCACTATGTTGGTGTGAAAACCATTGTGTATTCCCATCAAACCACTTTGCTCGTCCTATATAGGACCTTTATGCTTGTGTTGCGTACATCTCTCAAAATTGTAAATACCCCTAGTTGCTGAATTAACTCGGGATAGTCCTTTGATGAGTATGGTATATAATGTAACCAAAACGGTAAAGGTCAAACCTAGAGGGGCATATAAATAGGGTTTATGTGTAACACCCACTTTGTAATTTGCTAGGAATAATACCAATAGAGAAACAATTTCTCCTTATGTGGGTTTAACCTTTGTACATCATCCCATGTGAACACCATATTCAAAAGCAAATAATTAATAAAAGAATATATGCCATTAAAATTATGCATCATGCTGGATATTATGTTTGTGGTGTGCATTTTGTGGCAATACAAAAAGAATAAAATAAAATAAAGAGAATATATTAATACCTAGATGAGAATTTAAGATTTAAAAGGAATTCTAGAATTTAGAAAAGAGAAGAAATGAATATTATGAGGAGAAAAATAAGTAAATAAAAATATATTGTTCCAAAACTAGAGTTTGAAATGGTGTAATTAACTCAAGGGAGGAACTCATAACCAAATCCAAATTCAAGTTTGAATTCAAAAAGGGAATAAAGAGGAAATAAAATCAGAATAAAAGAAAAAGAGAAATCCCACTGTTGGGCCCAGATCCACCAATTTCGGCCCAGTTGGTTTCTGTCCCCGCGCAGCCCAATTTTCCATTTGGCGCCGACACGCGGGCCATCTCTGTCGGTGTCTCCGTTGCCTCGGTTGTGTGCTCAGCTCGCTGACGTGTGGGACCACCTCGTCATCCCTATCCTCCAGCTGCTATCCGCCACACCCGTAGACGCTGTCCGCTCGGATTTGGATCCCAACAACCTGCGTGGGAAGCGGGTGGATCTTGGCTTTAACCCCTCAACCACCTGGCAGCCTTTACCTCTCTCTTCCCCCTGTGCGCGCGCGCTCTGGTCGCCCGCCACCGACGTATGGGCCCCCTCTGCAGTGCCTCCGTCTCCAACGGAGTGCGAGCCTAGCGGAACAATCTCCGATCCGTTCGCGGAATTTTCCTCCCCCGCCGCGGACTCGTTTCCTATAAAACGGCCACACCACCCCGCATCACGGATCCATTGAGCAGAGGCCATCTGGGCAAACAAGTAGAAGAAAGGAGTAGCGGCTCAAGTAGAGAATGGGAGTTGCGCGGATAAATCGTGCCGCAGCACTGCGTGGTTCATCACCTACATGGCTGCGTTGAGCTTGTTGGAGGGCCAGGCGTGATCATTCGTCATACCGGATTGGTCTGCGGTGTTCACAGGAGACATGGGCTTGCCATGGCCGCTCGTCGGAGCTCTCCTCCATCGTAGATCCATCATCCTCCATGGGCGTGGTGAACCGCTACACGAATCACGGTACGAAGCTCACTATATTCTACCTCATGGCCTCTGCATCGCGTATTCCCCTTCGTAGAAGAGAATCGGGCGCTTGGGCATTGGGTCTATGCTCACCGGTGGTGTGGGGTCAACCCTGGTACACGCCGCCGTGCCCAGGCGTGCAGAGGAAGGAGACGACACCGAGAACTGCTGATCTAACCACCAACGGTCGCGATTGGCGCACGTACCGGTTCGGCCGGAATTGATCTGGGTCGTTGAATCCCTGGCAATCGGTTAGGATTAGATCCACGGCAGGGATGCCCTTGGCCGTCGGATTCTGATGAGCGCTCTTGATTAAAAAGGAACTTACCCCTTCATCATTTTAAATCTGAGCCGTCGGACTTTAATCGTGTGGTTCGGGGTGGATTGGATCGTGGGCATTCGTGGACCGTGGATCTCTGATCGTACGGTTGTCGTTGCGTACTGGTTTATAAAGCGCCCAGATCTAATCTGCACCATTGGATTTGATCTGTGCGGTCGGCATGCAACCATACCCCTTCGCCGCGCCTATTTTCTTAAAGAGCCCCTACCGTTTCATTTATTCAACCCGCAGTCCACACTGTGGGGAATCCTGAGTCTTATGATCAATTGCTAGTTAGACCCTGTAGTTTCTGATATTTATGTGCCCAGTCCAGAGAATTAGAAAATCCAGTAAAAGTAATTAGAAAATGATTTTTAATGAGAAAATAAATGCTAGAAACTTGTATAATTCATAGAAAATTCATATTAAGCCCAAATTGATCCATTCCAGTTCCTATAATTTTGTAATATTATTGTTTATTATTTGGTATCACTGTTTTGACATGAATATCACAATAAAAATTGATATGCTAATTAATCTTGTACAAAACACATAGAATCTTTGGAAATCCATAACTTAAAATCTATAAATCCAAAATTAATAATTCTCGTTCCTGTGATCTTATTTCAATATGTAGATTATTAACATATTTTGCATATATGTTTGGTGTAATGTTAATTTTGCCTATACACCGTTTGTCTATATTGCTACGTTTAGCAGTGAGGACACGTGTCATCTGAAGAGCAAGTTGGTACCTGAAATCTCAAGTGCCAGGCAAGTTGTGCCCTTGATCACTTCTTTTTACCCAGCCATGTTCTGATTAATCATAATGATCTGCATAGGTTAATTTTGATGGGACCCAATAGGTTACCCTAGTTTGTCTATCTTTATACCTTGTTTACCACTGAACTTTTTGGGTAGTACTTGCTAGTGCTTTATATGGTTTTGGGTATGAAGGTACATTATTCATGATCACACTTTTATTTTATGTTTATTATTACTGTTCATGATAAGATCATTATGTTAATTGGAACATGGAGCGACCACCCGGGAAAACAGTGCTACCACAAGGGTTTAATGGGACGCCCTTGGCTGATTAATTAGGAAAGCTAGTGGAAGACTAC
This sequence comes from Zea luxurians, assembly GCA_029449295.1. Taxonomy (NCBI): domain Eukaryota; kingdom Viridiplantae; phylum Streptophyta; class Magnoliopsida; order Poales; family Poaceae; genus Zea; species Zea luxurians. The sequence continues at coordinate 28,873,304 of JAOPSE010000031.1, forward strand.
CTTACCCGAAAGGGGCAAGGGCAGTAGGGGAGTGGTCAGTGTAGGGAGGTCCTTGGTTGATTTTGCTGCGATGGCGGTCAGGCAAGAACCCTGCATTGTTGCTTCCTATAAACTGTAGCGGATTTTCTGGAGCTAGTGGAACTTTGTAAAGGCCTCGTAGTGTTACCCTGCCTCGCCTCCTCGGTAGAGGTGTATGGGAAGTCACGATCCCTTGGCAGATGGGTAACATGACTTGTGGGTAAAGATGCGCAACCTCTGCAGAGTGTAAAACTGGTATATCAGCCGTGCTCACGGTCATGAGCAGCTCGGACCCTCACATGATTAAATTATGGAACTAAATTCAATTTGTCATATGCATTGCATCGCAGGTGATGTTGTTACTTTTGTTCTACTACTTAATTGGGTTTGGTATTTACTTATACTTAGTAATTGCTAATAAAATTTTGACCAACTTTAAAAGCAATGCTCAGCTTCAACCATCCTCTTTGGTAAGCCTTACACTTCACGTGAGCTCCCGCCTTTGGCGAGTTCATGCACATTATTCCCCACAACTTGTTGAGCTATGATCGTATGTGAGCTCACTCTTGCTGTCTCACACCCCTCACAGGTCAAGAACAGGTACCGCAGGATGATGCGCATGGAGGATGCTGCGATGTGTTCGTGAGAGGTCTAGGCCGTCGTCTCCCAGTCAACTTTGGGTTGCTGGACCATTGTCTCCTTATACTGTAATTATTTATTTTGTATAGAATTCCTGTTATATAGTAAAGATGTGACATTCGATCCTGTGCCATGATTCATCATATGTGTGAGACTTGGTCCCAGCACACCTGGTGATTATGTTCACGCCCGGGTCTTGGTGCCCCGAAATCCGGGTGTGACATTATGTAGCAGAACTACATTGCATTTCACCCCTTGACATGCTTACCGTAATCTATATCTGATCTACCAGAAGTAAGAAGAGTAGAAAAATAGTCATGAAACTCACATCACCATAGAGCTTGAAGCTAAATTGGGCATTAATATGTCCTTGGTCCTTGGCACCAAAAGAGCCACAAGTCTTGATCTGACCACGAGATTGTAAGTGGTGATAATTTGTGATAAAAATATAAAGATCTTATGGAGACCTGTTGCATTCTCCCCAGTCATGATGACTCCTTTGTACGAGAGCAGTATTATCTGTTGTTGAAGACGGATCGTAGGCGGATACCAGTCTTATTTCGTTCTTGCCAAGCAATTATCATCATTTGCTTCATCAAAAGCTAGTTAGTTATATGGTGATTTTCCCAGATAAAATGAATTATTGGCCTTGTCTGTTCTATTCCAAAGCTTCTCTTTTGGCTGAATAATGAAGAGATCGAAATAATGCTTTATAGAACAAATTGGTATATAATATGAGGAGAAAAGTTTGCCCAGTTGGAAGCTTAGATCACAAATATTTGACTATAGTTATAAGTTCTCTCTCAAAATTATAATACCTAAAAAATGTTGCATAACTTGAAACCCAATTTCAGACCAGTATGAGTAATTGGGTAAACCATGGGCAATGATAAAACGAGTTGGACTATACATCTCTACATACATTTTTTTTGCTTAAAAGCACAATGCAACCAGTGAATGCCCTTATGAGCGCTAGACCCTGATGGTCATTTTAGTTGTTGATCTAAAGTCAACTACTAGCTCCAAACGATGAATGGTATGCATGAGCCCCTGAAGGACCCTTATGGATAAAATAGTGTAGCGTATATCAGTCTAAATCTTAATGATTGACTGTACATTTGGTAATAATAACAATAAGTTTGCAGAATTGTAACCACGAAGCAACTTGTTGTTGCGTGTCTCACTGGATGTTGAGACTAACCCTTCATATTGAAGGACAAATATGTAGTATTCATGCCACTACATTAATCTAAGTCCAAAGCTCACTGCATAAAACCCCTATCTATAATGTGAGTAAGATTTCCCAAATAAATCACCACAATAGCATACATTAGTCACAACTGGATGATTGTGGTTGGGGATTTTATCTGTATGCTTTTAAGAACATCTCGGCATTAGGGGAGGAATGCCCATATAGTGTAATGCCTCAATATTCTATTAAACGCACAGAAGCCAAACTGAACCTGTTGTTCGGTGTGTACTCCTGTGTATATGGAGTTTGCCAGAAATCGTTGAGGAGTAACCATATTGGTCTGATTGCTTCTACCTGATGTAGATGTGGATATACCTAGGATTAATATCATATCCACATTTGACTTATTGGCATTTAATATATTCTCGGGGACGCTTGCGAATATGATCCATTGGCCTTAGTCAAAGCATATGTTCTGATTGCAGATTCACGTGGTCTATAATAACTCTCCTCCGATGAACTCATCCTGATGGTGATTTGCCTCACAAAGAGGTTCATCTTGATGATGAAGTTCCTAGCAATACACGCAATATCATTGTGCTGGGAATATGGAACAATGAATCTTTCGTTTTGGGAAATAACAAAGATCATTATTTAATGTGGGAGACAAATATGTCGACACCTATATTGCCTCTTTAGATTGCAAATGGATCCAAAACGAAGTCCTAGGCATGAGTGCTTTAAGCTCTCTTATCGGGTTATTGATAAATGCAATCGAGGATGAACCAAGAATCGCAAAGTGAAAGTCGCGAGCTTGAAGTTCGGACATTATAGGCACTATTGAAATAATGTGTGGTGAATGCGATGGTTCAAGTGGTCTTGTGAGAGACCTATCCCACATATGTGTTGAATAAACACTGTTCTGCTATATGATATAATCTGGCAAATGGCATGAATTAAAATATGCAGTTAATAGGATTATGAAGATCCATCATGAGATCCTATGAGGATTCATATATTTGATTTATAAATATGCAACATATAAATCTCATACCGAATAATATATTCCTAATGAATGATCACTCTCCTGTGTAGAGAGAATATCTCCTAGTTGAGATTATAGTTCCCAGATGGAACCTTTCCAGAAGAAACAAAGTCTTTGTTGAACACTAAAGTTTGATAACCCATATAAAGGGATAAAGACCCATACATACCTGAAATGAATAAGATGAGGTACCAAAGGACTTGAAGTTCACCGAATAAGCACATGTGCATTCCACGAGTTTTACTCATGGTATTTTTCACTTGATGTGGAATTACGGTATCCTCTAAAGCCCTGATGGCAGAAACCTATAAGGTTTAGGTGTTACTGGTAAAATATCCCCATTGTGCCACAATGACAGACTATAACGATGTATCTGATCGATGAAAAATCCTTGATGGATTACGATCTTTGATGGACTTTTGTTACACCATCATAGATGTTGCAATGGATGAACGCGTGGAGCGATGTGTCATATTTAGAATATGTACTATTGCAACTATATTATCCCCTAAGTCCTATAGAAGGACATGTTACTTGCTTTGCACAACTATGTATAAATCGGTGGTGTAAGATAGAAAATGATAGCACCCCAACCTCATTCATTCTCGTTATTCTAGATGAACAAGGAGACATATATCTTGAAGAATATGCTTGAGATATGAGGGATAATGACTTTGATAAATGTCATCGTCAGGGAGAGCGAATGCTTATATTGATCATAATCGTGAGACAATAAATGTCATATTCTATGCCCTAAAGGTGTCAGCTTGATGGTCAATATGTGAACCTTTATGGAAGTTTCTATCAAATATATAGATCTAGTCGATCGAACACCATCAATCAAAGTGACTTATTTATGTTGATACATGCACTTACCTCGTATATCCTAGAAGTGAGTAGAGGTAAAGTTACTGAAATAGTCCTTGCAAGGATATGCAATCTGTTTACTAAATCTTTATGTGCATGTACTTCCAGAAAAAGATATTTTACCTTATTGATACGGTTTTGCAAGGATAGGGGGAGCACATTTCTAAATTTAGCCCTTGTAGAATATTCGATAGAATCCAGATCCAGAAGATCGAAATTTGTCCTTATGGCAACTATTGTACTCTTTTTCTTGGTGAGTTTTTCTGAAGTTTCTCACATAAGGGTTTTAACGAGGCAATAAAGTGCAAAAGCAATATGCGTCACCATGTGCTCTTTCTCCACATTTTCTCCACTGGTTTTTTTGGAGCTTTAACGAGACATGTGTTGGTCGCGGTATTCGCCCAAGGGGGAGTGTTAAGTAACCCTAGTTAGGGTTATGTGGACAAATACCGGCTTTGCCCCTGAGGGGTCTCACATCTCTATATAAGAAACATATACACCCCTCGTAAGATAGTGAAGAGAAAGAGGCCAGAGGCCCAACCCTACATACTGTCTCTCGTGTGTTTCCTCTGTAATGCTTATAAGAAGGGGTGGATGTTCTACAACTTTTCGCGCCTAATCTGCTGACGGGAGGGAAGGGAGCGGATCTGGTGATCCGTGGTAACGTAGTTTTCAACGTTCTCTTCTCTGCCAGCAGCAACTCAACACATGGATAGTTCCTGAACATTTTCATAAGCTGTAGAAAGCAATATTGTATTTGTAGCTAGCAATTCATGGGCGAGGTAATCTCAGCAGTTCATACCAGCAAGTCTGACTGCAATGCTAGTTTGAACGTCAGCATCCGAGTTGAATTCCTGTGTAATAAAACAAACGCTCCTTTTGTGATCTATCACCTTCAGAGCGCAACTGAATTCAGAGTTATATGTGCTTGCCCATGCTTACAGGTCAAATCAAGACCTCCTACTCAATAAGTATTCAGAGGAAATGCTGAAAGGCACTATTTTCTCTTGATTGCTAAATGGCTTCTTAATTAAAAAACTGAAATATAGAAGGTATCGTATCAACTTAAAGAGTAATGCATCAACCTATGGTACTCATCATAGATGTTATAGCAAGTTGTCTATCATACCGTTGAATAAATAAAAATAAAACATTTAAGGTAAAATAAAGTAAAATTCCACCATTCTAAACCTGGATATTTAAAATAAAGTAAAATTCTCGCAACATGTATTTTTAACGGAACTCTAGAGTGAAGCTTACTATGATAGGAACTTAAACGAAAACGATGAATAGTGTTGGTAGGATATAGCTATTTTCTTAGACGGGAAGTGGCGGAACCATCCAGATTATTTCATCTTAAGTGCTCAAGTATCGTTTTAGGGACAATAATATACTTAAATTGGAATAAACTGTCACTCCGTCGAATCTAGTCTGATAAAACCACTAACAAGAATTGAATACCATTTTCTCACACAAAGGTGAGACGCAGAGAAATACAATAAAGCATGAAACCATAGATTAAGAAAGTACTTGAGTTATTACATAAATCAAAGTTCGACATTAAGAAACATTGTATTAGTGCAGCGGATAACAACTAATGACGATAAATGAGTAGGGCAAAGCCTGGCCCACTATTCCTGATCCTCTCATGTCGAGGCAGTATCCCACTTGTGGGGGACAGATATCCCTCGGGTCCAATAGAAGGCAAGAAGGCCTCGCGGAAGGCCCCAGGCCTATTACTTCGCGAGGCCATCCCTTCGTGGGCCAGGGGAGGAACTTTCAACAGAACGGATCAACTCGAGCCCATGCGGTTCGCTGAACTCAAACGCTATCTGCAGCATTGATCCGACTTTCCCGCGCAACGCTCTCAGACGTCGGAGCCGAAAGATTATAAGTCGGCGAGGTTATAAGAAGATAAACTCAGTCAGTTCACTATTACTTAGGAACACGTGGTTATCATATCTGCATGTAACGTCCCACGGTCGAATATATAAGGCCTAGGGGGCACCCCTTCAAGATCATCTCACCACTTAGCCACCCACTCAGTTCCCTAAACATCCTCGATACTAGAGGATCCCCTTGTAATCCACCACATGACATATCCACGCCAGGACGTAGGGTGTTACGCATCTCAAAGCGGCCAAAACCTGTACAAAACCGTCCACTGTCTCTCGTGCATTTGACACGAACCATCGAGCTACAGTCGGTAACACTATCCTACTCCGAAAAGCACCTCGAGGGGCAACCCTGGGTGCGTGGTCGGACCCAAAACACCGACAGCTGGCGCGCCAGGTAGGGGGTGTGTCACTGATCCAAGCTGGATCAATGGCCATCACCTTCAAGAACAAGATTGTCCTCCGCACCGGGTCCATGTCTGGTTCAGAACCATTTCATCCATAGCAGACGAAAAGGGAATTCTGCATCGCATCGCGGATCTGCCGGTGAAAAAGCCTTCTGCAACGACCTCCGAAAAAGTCAGAGCAAAGCCGGAAATAGCGCAACCTCCAGCGCTCCGAGCGAAGACTCCCTCCCGCAAGCCAGGGGTAGAGGGTCCATCTACCTGGAGAACTCCGCTGACCACCTCTTCCATGGAAGAATGGACATAGATCACAAGGAAAAGGGAATCAAACAAGGTAAAAGCTCGTCAAGCTGCTCTCCAGGTATCTCCACCCTTAAAGGAGAACAGGAAGAAGCTTGTCACTACGGCGACGCCATTCTACCCCGATGTCCTCTTTATCAAAGGAAGAGTAGAATTTTCTCCCGTCTCCGACGACGAACCAACCGCGCCGGGAGAAGAACTTCTTCAGTGAGAATCTCGCCGACGAAGGAACCGACGCTGAAATATTCGGAGACATCATGAAGCCGGAGAACGCGATCCGGCGCAACCCGTATCGCGGGATGAGGTCTCGGAGGTGGGAGAAACCCCGGATGAACGAATCTTCAGGGAAAGAAGGAATTCCCGACGGCGCGATCGTCGGCAAGCTCAAGAGCAGGCCGAACAAAAAGCGAAACAACACCGAGAGAACCCTCTTCTCAGCCGAAACATGAACCCTGATTTCGTCCGAGCTATGAACACACCGAGCGAGGTCGGAGTAGTGTTAGCTCGAACAGCTAATGGCCTCCCCCGGACTCCAGATGCTGAGGGCTATCGACGGCTGCTCACTCGGGCAGCTAATCATCTTCTGCCTCTCGCCCATCCTTCGAGCGATCTACGACACACCATCAACATTCGGTGGGATGCACGGAGCTCCATCAATGCTTCGCGTGAACAACGGCACGAGAACGAGATCCGGTGCCGAGAAGAGTATGACCGGGATCACGGCATCCTCGCGCGAAGTCAGGCAACCAGAGCTGAGTCGGCAACGGCTTCAACTGGCGGCACGACCTAGGGATAGTCGAGGCACCATGTCAACGACTCCCCTCTCCGGGACCGACATCATCATCATCGGCAGGAGGACACGTGTGGGGTATCGGCGCTCACTCCACGTCTTCGGGCCATTCAATGGCCCCCTAACTTCAAGGTCTCCAACGTTGACAAGTATGAGCCTAAGCAGGCCCCAGGAGGCTGGCTGGCCGTCTACACCACCGCCACCTGGGCCGCTGGGGCAATTGAAGACGTGATGACTGCATATCTGCCCATTGTTCTCGGGCAAGATGCACTGCAGTGGCTACGACACCTACCCCGACACTGCATCAACGACTAGAGCGACTTCAGTCCCTCAAAAGATTTCAGACCATGAGGAATCGAATCTCTGAGGTTGCGAAAGCAGCGGGGATCGAGGACTCCTACCGGGGATCTAATGACTCGGCCTTCGTCCGAGCCATACTGCAGAAAGCGCCGACTACCTCCGAGCAGCTGTTCCGAGAAGCTGACCTCTACTTCACCGCCGACGAACGAGCTCAGGACCTCATCGGAGGAGCAAAGCCTGCACCGGTGGCACCGCGGCGTGACACGAACCAACAACCCGACAAACATTGGGAGAAGAGGCCTCGTGAAGAAGTCCACGCCGCCGAACCACCCGCCTCTCGCGCCCGAGGAGGACCTCGTGGAGGCGAACGTACATTGGACGACATCCTAGACGCCCAGTGCCCATACTACAAAGACATGTGCCACACCCTCCGGAACTGCAGAGACTTCAAGCACTCCGTGGGGAACGGTCGACCCTTCCAGCCTCTGCCACCTCCCCCACCACAAGGAGGACCTGGAGAACCTCGACAACCTCAACAGCAGGAGGGGGGAGGAGGCGGAGCGTTCCCGCGCATCGATGGAGAAGTCAACGTCATCTTCGGCGGATATGTATCACAGGAAAGTAAGAGGCAACAGAAGCTCAACGACCGTCAGATACTGGTGGCGGCCACCGACCCACCTGCCCCGTACCGTGGTCCGAACACCCGATCACCTTCACTCGGGAAGATCAGTGGCTCAACTTCGATCACTCGGGCAAGTACCCACTCCTCGTCGACCCGGTGATCCGAGAAAGCAGGGTGAAGAAGGTGTTAGTAGACAGGGGAAGCAGCATCAACGTCACCTTCCCCCGGACACTTCAAGGCTTAGGGGTTCCCCTCAAAGAGCTCCACGAGTCAAACACTCCTTTCTTCGGCATCGTGCCGACTGAAGGAGAATATCCACTCGGACACATCTACATGTCGGTCACCTTCGAAACTCCTGAAAACTACAGAACCGAGTTCCTAAGGTTCGAGGTGGCGAACTTCGACTGCGGATACAACGCCATCATCGGCAGACCTAGACTGGCGAAATTCATGGCCATTCCACATTATACGTACATGATATTGAAGATGCCAAGAGCAGAAGGAATCATAACTGTGCGCGCTGACTTCCAACGCGCTGCAGAGTGTTTCCGAGTGGCCATGCAGGCAGCCCTACCACCAAGCCATCAGCGACTTCTTCCGTGCAGGCGAACTCAAAGCCTAGGGAAGACCTCGCGGTACCCGCGAATGAAGCTCAAGTCGTGACCTCTATGTGGCCGACTTAAGAAACCAAGTGTTGGGGACTTGTTCTCAAATGCTAAGAGTTAAGAACAAGGCAACATAAAAAGTGTTAAGTGTTAAAGTCCTTCGTCCTTCGAAACATTATGCCCCTTTGGGAAATAATGAGTTTCGGACGAAGGTCATAAAAAGACATACCTTCGTAAATATAACAAGTAATAACGAAGGATTCATATAAAGCATGAAATATAATATAGACATCATCATAGAATCATTTCTATTTTATTAACATGGAAAAATAGAAATGATTTCAAATTACAAATGTACCTTCGGTCCTGAGAGAAGGTAAAAAGTACAAGCGTGACGCAAAGGCAAATGCCAAGTCAGCGTGAACAGTACGGGAGTACTGTTCATCTATTTATAGGCGCAGGACGCAGCCCACGTAAAATTACATTCATGTCCATTACATTTTCCGATGTCTTATGGAAATCTGTCAAGGCCCGAGTAGTCTTTTCATCTTTAAGTCGGTTCCCCTCTCTGTTATCGCGACGAAGCTTCCTCTGCTATCGCGACGAAGCCTCCCTGCGCACAGCTTCGGCTGTGCACCATCCTTCGTGGTGATCAGCCCGTCCTCCATTTTAATCCCCCTTCGTCTGGTTCAGGCTTCGTCCTGAACGTACCTCATGTTCATAATTCTGAGTCCGAAGATACCTGTTCACATAATCCACTTGGAAAACATTGTCAAATCATGTTTTTGAGGACCTTCGGAGGACGAAGGCCCCCAACAGTAGCCCCTCGCAATATTAATTTGTTAATGATAAATTCAGATTGCGATATGGACGAAGGCCTTGAGCCGAAGGTCCGAAAAAACACCTTCCCTTTGCTAGAATAGCAACATTCACTGACAAACGGGGTCTTTCAATTTTCAACGCCCTGGGGGTATAAATAAGATCATACCGCAAACTTATTTGGTACGCACACTTGCCATCTGCTTCGGCCCACTAAATTTTTAGCTCTTGCATTAAGATTTGTTGATCTTTTTGATTTTGAAGCTTCGGCCTTGAAAAGCGTTTCCGAAGATGTCTGAAGGTAAGAAGATCCCTGCTGAGACGAAGCTGAGTCTCGACGAAGAGAAGAACTTGGGGTTCCTTATAGCAATGGCGGAGACCAATACGGAGAAAATCACCAAGGAGATTCTTGAAGGTTTGTCCGAAGATACTGGTGACAGCGACAGCTATGATGTAGAAAGTGGTGGGGAAGAGTCCGAAGATCGACCATGGCGGCCAAGTCACACAGTTTTCGGGAAAACCACCATTAAGCAGAATCATATTGATAATATGAGGGGGAGGTATTTTCGAGATATATCTATTGTGAGGGTTGATGCTGGAGAAAAGACTTCTCCCACCCCCGAAGAAGATGAAGTCGTAGTCTTCCGAAGCTTTCTCAAGGCTGGGCTTCGATTTCCTTTAAGCAACTTTGTTGTTGAAGTCCTGAAGACATTTCAAGTCTACCTTCATCAAATCACTCCCGAAGCTATCATAAGAATGGGGATGTTTGTCTGGGCTGCGAGAAGCCAAGGTTTAGAACCGAATGCTAAAAGCTTTTGCAACATTCATGAGTTGTTATATGAGACGAAGCCTTGGGGGAAGGAACAATATCACAACAACTTTGGGTGTTACAGCTTCGGTGCCCGCTCCGGGTCAAGCCGCCCTGTGCCGACCTTTCGGAAGAGGTGGCCCGGAGCCTGGATGACTGAATGGTTCTATGTAAAGAATGACTTAACAGCGCAAGAAAATGTCAAGAGTATCATTATGCGCCCCATCTGGCAACGCTTCGGACTTCGAAGGCCGAAGGTTGAAATGGATGAAGCAGCCGAGGAATGTCAAAGAGCCTTCGGCGTAGTCTGCTCTTTTATTGGGACAAGGGACTTGATTCAAGAACATATTGCCTTTAGGGTGTGGCCACTTGCAGGAAAGTGGGAAATGCCGAAGGAGACCATCAAAGAGTCCGACGAAGGCGGACTAGTCAGACTGAAATACACATTCAAATACGGGGATAAGTTTGTTGAACCTGATGACGACTGGTTGAAAAGCATTGAAACATTAAGTGACGAGCTACTTGGGGCATATTCGAAGGCCGAGAACACTGCGTTATCAGCAGCCTTCGGAGGCCGAAAGAAGAAAAGGCTCAACCGGGTATTTGACGCAGTCGGGTTTGTCTATCCTGACTATCACTATCCGGTATTGGGTCGCAAAAGAAAAAATACTTCTCCTGCGACAGAAGCTACCACTAGTGCCACTAGCGAGCCAGCGCCGCAAAGGAAAAAGATGAAGGTGCTCACCCACCGAGCGCGTTTTATTGAGCCGGCCACAGTGCCAAAATTTATTGGCGAAGTCTCTTTGGCCTCTGAAGCTACAGAACCAGCTCCAGTGCCGAAGATAGAAGAGAAAACTGAAGCGCCTTCAGCCGAAAAAACAGAAAAACCGAAGATTGAAGAGCCAAAAATATCGGAAATCTTAAGTCCTTCAACAAATGTTGAAACAATAAAAAATCAAAAGGGCCCATCGGTGACCCCGAAAAGAAAAAGAATGGTGAACGTGTTAGATGTTTTGGAGACAATTAAGTCTTCAAGCACAACTCCAAAGAAGACTATTGAAGTTGCTGAAGTGTCTACCGAAGCTGTAGTTGCTGAAGCTTCGAAGCAACAACCTGAAGCTGAAGCTGGGCCTTCAGAGCCCATCAAGGAACAATCTTTGAAGACAAAAATATCAGAACCAAATTTGGTTGAAAAAACTGACACTGCCGCCCCCGAAGCTCCTTCCAACATATGTGATTACATTGTGCGGCATGCTTCGGGGAAGAAATTATCTGAAGAAGAGATTTATGAAGCCAATCATTATGCCAGAGAGTTAAAATATCCGAAGGGGGCAGTAGTGTTCAATGGAACAAATGAAGATGACTTCCTATACTGCCTCCCTGATAACAAAGAATTATCTGTCTGCCGGGAGATGGCTAGAAGTATGGGTTTCCCGAAGCTCGAAGCTGGATTATGTGCTATGACGAAGGAGGATCTCGCGGACAGTCTTGCGTACAATAGCCTGAAGGTATGGGAATTAGACACTTGAAAAATTTTCTTTAATATGTAATTCATTCTTTTATTCTTATATGGATTCTTTTTCGTATAGGGTTTAATCCTAAGCAACGCATTAAGAGCACAAAAGAGTGCCGAAGATGAAAGCTACGAAATTGCATTCAACAATTTACGTTCAGAAGTTATTAAACTGAGAAACGATGCTCTAGAAAAAGATAAACTTCTGCTTACATTAGTAGACAAGATAAAAAAGGACGAAGCTGCTGCAAAAGTTCAGGCCGAAGCTCACAGACGCGAAATGAAAGATCTTCAGAAGCAATTGGCCCGGGCGAAAGAAGAACGCATACTTGAAGAAACAAGACGGGAATGCAGCGACCAATGGGCTGATCATCTGGAAGCAACCGTGGAAGAGCTTCGGTCTTCTAAGAAGAAATGTTACGAAAAATCCATGGAATGCGTAAAGAAAATTAAAACCAGCTTCGCCAGCGTGGGCGCATTTTCCAGTGAAGAGAATTTTTCAAGAGGCAATCCCGAAGGTCCACTAGACTGGATCAGTCACGAAGCAGAAGCCTTCGAGGAAATCCTGAGCAGCCGCGGCGACATCTGCGCTTTTTCAGGCGCCAGAGGAGTTGCTGCTGTTTTGGAGAAGAAAGGTTGTGAGCATATAAAATCTTTAGCTCAGTCCGAAGCTGCCTTATCCTCCGAAGACATCAAAGACCCCTCGGCCGAAGCAAGCATGGTTGGTGGCAAATTCTTTACTGATGTTTGGGACAACGGCGGCCGAGAAATGGCGCAAGAAATTATTCAAAGGAGTGAAAAAGGCATCCATGATGCTAGGAAAGTAACAAAAGTTGCCGAAGGGCAAATAGGTATTAATTAGTTGCTCTTATTGTGTTGTAATTTTTATTTCAAACTTTGCTCGCGGTTTGTAATAGTAATGCAAAAATATTCTCTTTCCTCAGAACCTGCTGGATCATCTATTGACCCTCACACAAAAGAGGATGACGAAATCAAACAAATGGCCGAAGCTATCATGGATAAAGTTGTTGAACAACTTCTAAATGAGGCTGCCGAAGTAGTATTAAGAGAAGACTAGGTGTTATTAGAAAAAACATTTGAAGTGTGATCTATGTAATATTTTGTACATTTGAATGTAATGTGCAAGTCTCTTTTCATTATTCAATTCTTTACGATGCATGAAATTCTACATACATACCATTTTTGAGCCTTCGGCGAAAAAACACCTTCCCTTCTTTTCATGCTTCGTGAAGAAGACATTCTTCGTTAAAACTATTCTGATGAATCACATCCACGCTTCGTAAAAACATTCTCCGAAGCTGTGCAATTTCGATATTACTTTGATGAAGCACGTCCATGCTTCATGAAAACATTCTCCGAAGCTGTATTCCGAAGATTATCATTGTATTCCCTCGTGACTTTACACAATTTTCACTTTCTCGAAGCGTCCTTTCGAAGGTTGATACTGTGTCCCCTTCTTTTGCCATATGCAACATGATGTATGATGCTTATGCTATGCAAAATGATGTGATGATGTTATGTTATGCAAATGACGTTTGTTCCGAAGATACACACAAAATATCTTTGTAAGCTCTGCATTCCCTTAGGAACGTCTTTGGAGCTTCTTCGCCTTTTACTTAGGCGGTATCAGCGTTGACTTTTCGCTGTAAGCTCTGCATTCCCTTAGGAACGTCTTTGGAGCTTCTTCGCCTTTTACTTTAGGCGGTATCAGCGTTGACTTTTCGCTGTATGCTCTGCATTCCCTTAGGAACGTCTTTGGAGCAAAAAACTTACACTGCGCTCCCTTTGGAACGGCTTTTTGTAACTTCAGCAACTTACTCTGCGTTCCTTAGAACGACTTTTTGTTGCTTCGAAAGTTTTTTTTTAATAATTCGAAGGTCCTCCTTGTTGCCGCAAATTTTTAAACTTCAGCAACTTAAGCCTGTGGAGAAGATAGGTTTTCCTCATAATCAACCACGAAACTATTACATGAAAACTGAAATGTTCTTTATTTCACAGAAAATAGAACTAAACGGAAAAGACTGTTATCAAAGTAGGATACTTGTCAATAAATGTGCTTCGACTCTGGCACAGTACTATTGACTGTGCGAGCTTCAGATTGCTCTCTGAGATCCCTTTGGTGCGGAACATATTGGCTCCCTTCTGGCTGTTGGCCTTGTTGCAGCGGAGGTGGGGGCGGGGGCTGTTGCCATGAAGCTTGAGGTTGACTCGCCGAAGCTACGGAAACTGCAGGGTGGTTGCCCACGTATTCCGGGATGTAAGGCTGATGGTACGAAGCAGTATGCATGACCTGCTTCGGCTGGCCCTGTTGCGCTGCAGCTTCTGCTAGCTCCTTTTGTTTCTGGATGGTAACATGGCACATCCTGGTGGTATGGCCCTTGTTTTCACCACAGAATAAGCAAAATATCCTCCTTGGTTGATCTCCAAATCTTCCGCCGAAGCCCCTGGCGCCTCTGCCTCTTGGAGCTGGTGGCCGGAAGAAAGTTTGCTGCTGCCCCGAAGCCTGTGAGGAGCTCTGCGGTCTGTTCTGCTGACTCCCCTTATCATCATTTTGAGTGGAGTTGTGGATGGACCTGACATGCCTCGGATGAAATCTTCCTCCGAAGCCCCTGGTCATTTCAGAAAATCTGAAAGCCTCCTCCCTTCTTTGGCGAAAGTCATTATCAGCACGAATGTACTCATCCATCTTTTGGAGCAGCTTCTCCAGAGTCTGAGGAGGCTTCCTAGCAAAGTATTGAGCTGCAGGTCTAGGATGAAGCCCCTTGATCATGGCTTCGATGACAATTTCATTGGGCACCGTTGGTGCCTACGCCCTCAAACGCAAGAACCTTCTGACATACGCCTGAAGGTATTCTTCATGATCCTGAATGCACTGGAACAAGGCTTGAGCAGTGACCGGCTTCGTCTGAAATCCTTGAAAGCTAGTCAATAACATATCCTTCAGCTTCTGCCATGAAGTGATCGTTCCTGGTCGAAGGGAGGAATACCAGGTCTGAGCAACACTCCTGACGGCCATAACGAAAGACTTCGCCATGACTACAGCATTGCCCCCATACGAAGACACTGTTGCTTCGTAACTCATCAAGAACTGCTTCGGGTCTGAATGACCATCGAACATGGGAAGCTGGGGTGGCTTATAGGACGGAGGCCAGGGTGTAGCCTGCAGCTTAGCGGACAGAGGAGAAGCATCATCGAAAACAAAATTTCCATGATGGAAATTGTCATACCAGTCATCTTCGTTGAAGAAGCCCTCCTGATGAAGGTCTTTTTGCTGAGGCCTTCGGTTTTGCTCATCATGGGTAAGATGACGGACTTCTTCAGAAGCTTCGTCTATCTGCCTTTGCAGCTCAGCTAGCCTGGCCATCTTTTCCTTTTTCCTCTGCACCTGCTGATGAAGCATCTCCATATCCCTGATTTCTTGGTCTAGTTCATCCTCCTGAAGCGTCGGGTTGACGGCCTTCCTCTTCTGGCTTCGGGCCTCCCGAAGAGAGACGGTCTCCTGGTTGGGGTCCAGCGGTTGCAGTGCTGCAGCCCCAGTCGCTGAAGCTTTCTTCGGCGCCATAGCGAAGGTCTATAGCTTCCGAAGGTGTTCAAAAAACTCGAAGTGGAAGTGAGTTCACCGGAGGTGGGCGCCAATGTTGGGGACTTGTTCTCAAATGCTAAGAGTTAAGAACAAGGCAACATAAAAAGTGTTAAGTGTTAAAGTCCTTCATCCTTCGAAACATTATGCCCCTTTGGGAAATAATGAGTTTCGGACGAAGGTCATAAAAAGACATACCTTCGTAAATATAACAAGTAATAACGAAGGATTCATATAAAGCATGAAATATAATATAGACATCGTCATAGAATCATTTCTATTTTATTAACATGGAAAAATAGAAATGATTTCAAATTACAAATGTACCTTCGGTCCTGAGAGAAGGTAAAAAGTACAAGCGTGACGCAAAGGCAAATGCCAAGTCAGCGTGAACAGTACGGGAGTACTGTTCATCTATTTATAGGCGCAGGACGCAGCCCACGTAAAATTACATTCATGTCCATTACATTTTCCGATGTCTTATGGAAATCTGTCAAGGCCCGAGTAGTCTTTTCATCTTTAAGTCGGTTCCCCTCTCTGTTATCGCGACGAAGCTTCCTCTGCTATCGCGACGAAGCCTCCCTGCGCACAGCTTCGGCTGTGCACCATCCTTCGTGGTGATCAGCCCGTCCTCCATTTTAATCCCCCTTCGTCTGGTTCAGGCTTCGTCCTGAACGTACCTCATGTTCATAATTCTGAGTCCGAAGATACCTGTTCACATAATCCACTTGGAAAACATTGTCAAATCATGTTTTTGAGGACCTTCGGAGGACGAAGGCCCCCAACACCAAGAGAATCAACCTTGGGTTCGTCGACGAGCGCAAGACTGCTATCATCAGCTCTAGCCTGGATGACAAATAGGAAAACACGCTCGTCCAGTTCCTGCAAGACAACCGAGACGTATTCGCGTGGCAACCTGCGGATATGCCGGGAGTCCCGAGAGAGCTGGCCGAGCACAAACTAAAAGTCTACCCTCAGGCAAGGCCAATTCGACAAAAGCTGCGTCGTTTCACGCCCGACAAGAGAGAAGACATTCATGCCGAGCTAGCTCGCTTAGTCGCGGCGGGGTTCATTAGAGAAGTGCTGCATCCTGAATTGTTGGCGAATCCTGTTCTTGTACTCAAAAAGAATAAAGTGGATTGGCGCATGTGCGTCGACTATACAGATCTCAACAAGCACTGTCCAAAGGATCCCTTCGGACTTCCTAGAATAGACCAGGTGGTGGATTCAACTGTCGGGTGCTCTATGTTGTCTTTCTTGGATTGCTACTCTGGGTATCATCAGATCAGTTTGGCAAAAGAAGATGAAGAAAAAATTGCATTCATCACCCCGTTTGGAGCTTTGTGCTATACCTCCATGTCGTTTGGCCTTAAAAACGCTGGAGCGACTTACCAGAGAGCCATTCAGACATGCTTAGCCGACCACTGGGGCAAGCGTGTAGAAGCTTATGTGGATGACGTGGTGATCAAGACAGAAGACTCAGAAAATTTCATTGAAGATTTGCAACTGGTCTTCAACAGTCTACGGAGATATCGATGGAAGCTTAATCCAGAAAAATGTGTCTTCAGGGTACCGACAGGAAAATTACTCGAATTCATTGTCAGCCACCGAGGAATTGAAGCCAACCCAAAAAAGATCGAGGCTATCATGAAAATGGAAGCACCACGGTCACAGAAGAAAGTACAAAGACTTACTGGATGCATGACAGCTTTGAGCAGGTTCATATCAAGGCTGGGAGAGAAAGGCTTACAGTTCTACAAATTGCTCAAGAAGGTAGACAAGTTCCAATGGACTTCAGAAGCCCAGGAAGCTCTTGACGCACTGAAGAAATTCCTGACAACACCACCAGTACTGAAACCACCGCGCCGGGCCACATCGGGTCAGCCGGCCAAGGATCTACCGTTATATATCTCTTGCATGACTCACGTGGTGAGCACCGCGTTGATAGTCGAGCGAGCTGAAGAAGGACATGCATATCCGGTACAACATCCTGTCTATTTCATCAGCGAAGTTCTGGGGCCCTCGAAGAAAAAATATCCTCAAATTCAAAAGCTATTGTATGCAGTACTTCTAACTGCACGCAAGCTCCGTCACTACTTTGACGACCACAAAGTCATAGTAGTCACTGGATTTCTAATAGGAGATATTGTGACAGAACCTCCCAAGTCATTAGGGAATGTGGAAGCGATTACATAAACTTACATTTATTTAAAAGTAAGTCAAAGTTATATATTACAGACCAGGATATACTTAACTGAGTGCAGAGTACAATTATTACAGAACCAAGGGAGGCAAAAACCCCTCCCGATAAGTATCAAACAAAAGTTTTATGGAGGAACCCTTCCTCCCGCAGTTCTATTCTTGGTTTTCTTCCTTGGAGACCACCTTGGAACAGAAACAACAAAAGTTTGTTGCTTCCTCACCTAAAAACAATAGGGAATAAAACCCTGAGTATGGAATTACTCAGCAAGACTTACCCGACTAGAGAAAAGACTCTCAAGGGTATGCTGGTTATTAGGGAGTCAAGGTAAGGTTTCTCAATAATCAAGACTCTGTTTGCAGAAATGCTTACTAAAGTGGATCCTTAAAAAATCAAATTTTACTTGTCAGGTTAAGTAAGATTACCTGTCTCTAGAGTTCTTTCTACCCTAGTTCAATCACTTGACCTGCATTAATAACCTTTTATCTTTACTGGAGTTCTACGTATAGGGCAGTGACCAAGTCTTCATAACCACGAAGGTACGGCGATCCGAATCGATTATACTTGGCTGAGGATCTCCAATCACACGACATATGTAGCACTTAACCCTTGCATATGTCAACCCGCCACCGGGGTTCTTAAGACCAGATCAGGTTCACGCCAACCGAGAGCACAGATACACCACTGTCCAGCCTCTTGCCACGGAGGGTACACGCTACTCTTGCCATCTCTCCACTCCCATTGCGTGGTATCTTATTCTGGCCTTAGTCTGCCCGAGGCAAGGCTTACCCATGACGAGGCATGTGACCAGTTAAAGGGTCCTCGGTCAGCAAGCCTACATCGACACGGTCCTTAACCGACTTAGACGGAGACACTACACCGAGACTCTCTTCTCGTGCAAGTCACCCGCCCGGTCTCAGCTTAATCAATTTCGATCCTAAAGTTTGGTACCTGGCAGAGGTACATCTTTTCCGATGTTCAACCCATCATGGCCATGATGGATTCATCATCAAGTTTTATTTTCAAAAACATCCCTCCCACTTTGCCATATCATCTTTTGTAAAAACCAAATCTTTTCTTTACTAAAGCAATACTAAGCATAGTAAAAAAACTTTTTATAAAACAGGGATTCAAAGGAAGGTAATCAAATTCAAGGAAGGTAATGCAAGAATTGTTGTATCAATCAACTCCTATTACTTAATGCATCAAGCAAGTGAGAAAGATTTTGAAAGAATCAAGGGGGTGGCAAATGCACTGGGGCTTGCCTTCGTTTATAGGTGAGTTAGGCTCGGATCCGCAGATGTCAAAGTAAAAACAATTCCCTGCCTGATGTTCCACAGGTGGTGGTGGTGAAGTCTTCTCTTCTTCTACTTCAACCTCTTCTTCGTTTTCTAGATATAACCATATATATATATATAAGAATGAATGCCATGTAATGCTCATGAGAGTGCAAAGATAATAAGAATTTATTATCTAAAGTCTTGAAAACAATTTTCCTTCACGGAACTCCGAGAACCTAGGGTTTCTGGAGTCAACAGTGAAGTTCAAAGAGCAGGGGTAGGGTTTTGGGTGCTAATTATCAAACAAGGTCCAAATCAAACCAAATTCTACCCAAGGCTTCTAAATAATGCTTAGAGTTCAAATAAAAAGTTTGGACATTTTTGGAATTATTATCTATTTTCTAAAAATCAAGAACCAATGTTTTAGGCTAGTTTAAATGCTCCAAAATTCTCTATTTGTTCTAAAAATCATAAAACTATTTTTATTAAATACTATGGAAAATAAGGAATCTAGGAAAATTGGTTTGACATTTTTAGGATTTTTCTACCATTTTCTACCAATTCCTAAAGTTGGATAGAAAAAGAAAAGAGAAAAGATGAAATAGTGTTGGGCCAAATCTGGCCCAGGCGGCCCAACAATGGGTGAAAGCGCGCCCGCGCCCATGCCAACTTTGCACTGAGATCCCCGCCTTTTTGAATATCCAGAAGCAAGGCCGACGCACTATTGAGATGAGTCACTGACGGTTTACAAAAAGAACCTCCACGTTCTATTCTTTCGCAGACCAAAGTCCACGACGAGGAACAGCCCTCGCCGCACTCCGGCGAGCCTATTACGGCCAGATGATGCCACGGCTGGAGCTCCTGGGCGACAGGGACACAATTGAACCCCTACCGAACACTTCCCCTCAATCAATTTCATCATTGGGACTACGAATCAACCGGTCCACGGTGACAGGGCGAATGGTCATATGGATGGAAGCGTTCCGACCAACCGATGGCGTGAACGACCAAATTGAAGCTTGGGAAAGCTTCACAGGCCTACCAGAGGTGACGCACATACTAGAATTTGGACTGGACACAAATAGAAACGTGGGGCTACGGAGAGGGTGTCACGGCGGTGTTCTCCAGAGCAAGTGCCTGTTCCGGTGAAAGGCTTTGGCCGAACTTCAATTGGTCAGTTCTAAGAGCAATAAGAGACTATAAGCACACTAGAACAGGGAGCAATTGGGGGAATTACTAACCCGAGGGGTGCTGATCACGGTAGAGTTCCTCGCGGCGGAGTAAGAACAGAGAGAAAGGGGATTTGTGGACTGCGTTAGTTCTTTGGTGAACTCGATTCGAGTGCTTAGTTGTTGAGGTGCGGGATGTGATGAAGAAGCGGAGTCCAGGCTCAATTTATAGGTCGTCGACCGGAGTTGGAGAAGGAGTGCGGATTCCCGATCGTGCTGGCGAGCTCACCGCGCGGCAGATTCCAGTGATGGCACGGTGGCCGCCGATTAACCGGGGCCTGCCACCTCAGTGATTCTCCACCACGTTGCCGAGGATATTTACCGCGGCCGCCGACCCATCCCGACCGCCATAGCATCCTTATCGCCGGCGAGGTCTAGATCCTTCTCCCCCTAGCACTTTACCATCGCAAACCGATTCAGGGTGCCTGACAGCTCAAGTATAGGGTTAAATTCCTCTTGATTTTCTGTAGCAACATACCTAGAGTTCTACAGCAAAGTTGTAGTCCAATATACCATCTTCATCTTTGTTATAGTATTCCAAGACAAATTCTTACTGGATTAGCCACAATTTGTCTCCAAAGGTGATCCAATGCCACTGATCATATAATCTTCAGATGGTTTTAGTCTGACAGGCCATCTTTGGGCTTACTTATCTCTAATTTCTTCTCAATAACTATGCTTACACTCTTAAGAAAAGTTATCCTCCCTTCATAGATCTACAAAGTTGATGTGGTGCCCTAAGGTGTATTCTTACTAATTTGAATGTTATAAAGCTCCAAAGTTGAGCTTATAATACTGATTTCAGACTTAGCATAGAACCCAAATGGGGTCCTTTTTGCAAATAGGTCCAAAATCCAGGGTTTAGCTTACAAATCCACATATTTGTGAACCAAATGACTTAGGATACTTATTTAACATGGTTTTTGCACTTTAGTCCAAAAGTGGACTAATTTTGCACTCAACCCCCTAGGGTTTGGTTTTAAGGTTTTCTAGGGTCCTTTTTAGGGTTTTTGGTATTTCAAGGGTGTGAGTGTAACTTAGGTCCATTCCTTGTAACATTTTATGATTATTACTCTTAAACTTTAGGGTTTTCTCTATTTGGCTCCTGTTTTACCCCTCAGATCCCTATTTAAGGTTAAGTACCCTACACTAGGGTCTTATTTGTAAAATGCCATAACAATACAACTTGTTTGAATTTTTTGCCTAATGAATGCACTCTAGGTGTGTCAAACATATGCAATGCCAATGCTTATGATGTTATGCTCGAGTTTTAGTAATAGTAACACCAGGGGTGTTACATCCTTCCCCCCATAAAAGAATCTCGTCCTGAGATTAAAAGTCCTAGGGTAAGTAGTGGAAAAGGAAATGCTTCACGTTTTTATTTCCTAAGTCTTGGTACAAGGCAGGGGTGGGTTGGGGTTCACTCCTTTATTACAACAAGTATATACACTTTATAAATTACATGAGGCTTAAAAGCCTAGGAAATTTTTATCTAAGAAGCCTTGAGTTTCCCAAGTAGCCTCATCTTCGGAATGTTGGTTCCACTGTATCTTGTAAAACTTGAGAGTTTTTCTTCGGGTAACCCTGTCCTTTTAATCCAAGACTCGTATAGGGTGCTCAGAATACGTCAAGTCTGGCTCTAGGACAACATTTGTCACTTCAATGGTTCGATCTGGAATCCGAAGACATTTCTTCAACTGGGACACGTGGAACACATTATGTATAGCAGACAAGGTTTTGGGTAGTTGAAGTCGGTATGCCACTGGTCCACATTGCTTAAGTATAGGGAATGGTCCAATGTACCGAGGTGCAAGCTTTCCTTTAACCCCAAAACGCGATACACCCTTTATTGGTGAAACCTTCAGGTAGACATAATCTCCCACGAGAAAGTATAAGGGTTGTCGTCGCTTGTCTACATAACTTTTCTGACGAGCTTGAGCTTTCTTCAAATTATGAATTATTCTTTGCACTTTTTCTTCGGTCTCTTTCACCATATCAGGCCTGAAGAAGTACCTTTCACCATGTTCAGACCAATTTAGCGGAGTACGACATCGTCGTCCATATAAAGCTTCAAAGGGTGCCATCTTGATGCTTTCTTGATAGCTATTATTATATGAGAACTCTGCTAAAGGTAAGCATTCATCCCATTTTTGTGGAAACTCCAAAACACATGCACGCAGCATATCTTCAAGTATTTGGTTTACCCTTTCAGTCTGCCCACTGGTTTGAGGATGATAGGCCGAACTATGGAGCAACTTAGTATCCAAGGCTTTGTGAAGTTCTTCCCAAAATTTGGACACGAATAGCGATCCACGATCAAACACTATCATCTTCGGAACACCATGCAAACTGAGAATACGGGCAATGTATAACTCTGCATAAGTGGCCATTGTATACTTTACCTTGACAGGTAGGAAGTGGGCAATCTTGGTGAGTCGATCAATAATAACCCAGATAGAATCATATCCTTTCACGGTTTTGGGCAATCCCACAATAAAGTCCATACTAATATCTTCCCATTTCCATGTTGGTATTGGTAGAGATTGTAATGGACCAGCAACCTTCATGTGTATGGCCTTGACGCATCTACAAGTGTCACATTTAGCCACATAGCGTGCGATTTCAATCTTCATTTTCGTCCACCAATAATGTTGTTTCAAATCTTGATACATCTTAGTGCTTCCGGGATGAATAGAATAGCGACTAAGATGGGCTTCATCTAGAATTTGCTGGCGGACTTCTTCATTTTTCGGCACAACTATGCGGTTGTTGAACCATACCACACCTTGGTCGTCTTCTCTGAAACAATTAGCCTTTCCAGCCCTTATCTTCTCACGTACATGTTTCATACCCTCATCATTCTTTTGTGCGTCAATTATCCTTTGTAGGATGACTAATTCTAGCTTCAAGTGATTTGAAGTCCCTTGCTGAATCATTCCCAGGTTCAAATTTTCTATCTCCTGGCACAATGTAATATCAGAAGTCTTTATAGTTAAACAATGGCAGGAGGCCTTGCGACTGAGTGCATCTGCCACTACATTAGCCTTGCCTGGGTGATAACGGATCTCCAGTTCATAATCCTTGATTAGCTCGAGCCATCTCCTTTGTCTCATATTGAGTTCAGACTGGGTAAAGATGTATTTCAAACTTTTGTGGTCTCTATAAATATGACAGACATTTCCCAGTAGATAATGACGCCAGATCTTCAGGGCATGAACCACTGCAGCTAGCTCCAGATCATGAGTGGGATAATGCTCCTCATGCCAGCGCAACTGCCTTGAAGCATACGCGATTACTCGGCACTCTTGCATTAATACGCAGCCGAGACCACTGCCTGATGCGTCACAATACACATCAAAGGGCTTATTAATGTCCGGTTGAGCCAATACCGGAGCAGTGGTTAATAATATCTTCAAATGCTCAAAAGCTTCATTACACTTCAAAGACCAATTGAATTTAGTCTCATTCTTCAATAGACTTGTGATTGGCTTCACAAGCCTAGAAAAATCCGGTATAAATCGGTGGTAATAGCCAGCTAGTCCAAGGAAACTTCGGACTTGATGTACCGTGGTTGGGGGTTTCCACTCCAAAATATCCTTGACCTTGCTGGGATCTACCGCAATCCCCCTAGCAGATAACACATGTCCCAGAAATTGAATTTCTTCCAGCCAAAACACGCATTTACCGAACTTGGCATATAATTGATGTTCTCTCAAGCGCGTTAATACGACCCGTAAATGTTGAGCATGCTCCTCTTCATTCTTGGAATATATTAAGATATCATCTATGAAGACCACCACAAATTTATCCAACTCAGGCATGAATACCGAGTTCATCAGATAAGTGAAGTGGGCAGGAGCATTTGTCAGTCCGAAAGACATTACCAAGTACTCAAATAATCCATACCGCGTAGTAAATGCGGTCTTTGGTATATCCTCGGGCCGAATACGGATCTGATGATAGCCCGATCTGAGATCAATTTTGGAGAATACCCTCGCTCCAGTCAGTTGATCAAATAAAATGTCAATCCGCGGAAGAGGGTACTTGTTCTTGATAGTGACCTCATTTAGGGGTCGATAATCCACGCACATCCGTAATGTTTGATCCTTCTTCTTGACGAATATGGCTGGACAGCCCCATGGTGACGAGCTTGGCCGGATGAATCCTTTCTCTAGTAGATATTGTAATTGAATCTTCAGTTCTGCCAGCTCATTTAGAGGCATCCGGTACGATCTTCTAGAAATGGGAGTCGTACCGGGCTTCAACTCAATTACAAACTCTACATCTCTTTCAGGTGGCAATCCATGCAAATCTTCTGGAAAGACATCTAGGAACTCACATACTACCGGAATATCCTTGATCTCCGGTATAATGGCTTCATATATTCTGCCAGTAGTTTTAGCTGGAATGGGGATAGACAAAAGAATTTCCTCTTGGTTATGATTCAACCTGATGGTTCTCTGATCAGTGTTGAGGGTTGCTTTATGTTGGGCCAACCAATTCATGCCCAAGATTACATCTATGTCTTGGCCTTTCAGAACAATCATATTAGTAAGAAAGTCCCGTCCGGCCAATGTTACGGGCACTTGGAAAGCCACTTCCTTAGTAAATATTTGTCCCCCAGGTGAATGAATTTTAAACCCTTCCCTTGATTTAAGGTATGGAATGCAATGTTGCTCCACAAATTTCTTGCTGATAAGCACCAGAATCAAAAAGAATAGTTGCGGGATGATTGGCCACAAGGAACGTACCCATCATTATCGGTTCATCGTCCGGTGTGGTGGCCACTTGAGTGTAATAAATTCGTCCCGTCTTCTTTATGTTCTTGCCCGTATTTCCCTTAGCTTGAGAAGAATTCCCAGTACCTTGTTGATTGTTTGAGCGATTCTGCTTCGAGTAGAGGCAATCCTTAATAAAATGCCCAGATTTTCCGCAATTGAAGCAGCCTGTTGCCGGACTGGGAAGGGCAGGGAATCGAGTGCCAGGGGCACCCGGCTGACTTGTTGTAGTGGGGGCAGCATTGGGATGGATGAACACTGGTTGTTTGAATGGGAAGGAGGGTGGGTGTGCTGAAGAACGACCCTGATTAAAAGGTCGGATAACTAACCGTTGCCTTTTCTCGGGGCCCTGATTAGGCCTGTTGCCCCCATTCCCCTTGGACTTTCCAGAACTTGCATATTTAGATTCAACTGCCAGCGCTGTGCTGACAGCCCTCCCGTAGGTGAGGTCGATGCAGGTAGCCATTTTCCTTTGCATCTGATCATTTAAACCCCTCATGAAACAGTTCTTCTTCTTTGTGTCGGTGTTGACTTGGTCAATCGCATACTGAGATAAGTGATTAAATTTATTGAGATACTGGGTGACAGTATCTCCGCCTTGCTTCAACTTCATGAATTCGTCCTGTTTCATGTGGAGGACTCCTTCAGGTATGTAATGCTCTCTGAATGCCAGCTTGAATTCCTCCCATGTAATCTGATGATCGGTCGGCTGAACGGCCACAAAGTTTCCCCACCATGTGCTGGCAGGACCACGCAATTGCTGAGGTGCGAACAGGGGCTTCTGAGTTTCGGAACATCGAAGAAGTCCAAATTTTTGCTCGATGACGCGGATCCATTCATCTACCTCTAAAGGATCTTCTGCCTTGACAAACAACGGAGGGCGCGTCTCGGAGAAGTCCAAATAAGAGGTTTCACAGGGGCCTTGCGGATAGCCCCGCCCGCCTTGTTGTTGGAGTTGCTGTCCTGCCATCTCCCGTAGGAAACGGGTATTATCTGTTGTAGCATTCACCAAGGCAGCGATAGCCTCAGCAATTGTAGGGGGTACTGGAGGTGGGTTTTGTGTTGCCTCCCTCCCTCGGGAGGTACCAGCCCCATCCTGAGCGCGAGTCCTGGAAGGCATCTGAGGCAAAGAACATTGGGAGCAATATGATATGCCATACAAACCATCCATTTCACATTACTTTAAAAGGTAATGTTACAGACTCGTACTTTACAATAGGATTACCCCCTATTACACAATAGTACTACTTCTATCCTATATTATTCCTGCTTCCTGTCAGTCTTAGTAGCCTCGCTGTCGGGCGTAGGAGACCACTCATCGACCAACTTCATAGTGGGAGGGGCCTGAAAAGGTCCAATTCGCCACCAAAAGCTTCTCCCGCTACTTGAGAAGGTCCGGCTTCTGTCCCGACAGGATCCACAGGTTCACCGGGGTGCAATTGTGAATACAGTACATGAACTTCTTCATGTAGAGTATTGCAATAAGCATGCAGGTTATCAATGGCTGAGCTAAGCTCTTCAACTCAGGCTCGAGCTTTTGCCTCCTTAGCCCAGGCAAGCGAACGGGAGTGAACCGCCCAGTCAAGCGCTAAATCTCGATCCGCGAGCTGATCTTGCAGGCGGCGGACGTCGCTTCTCAATTCATTGATTCTGTCGCCATTCGCGACCCATATGTCAATCCTGCGTTGGAGTTCTGTTTGAAGCTGATTCACTTTCGCTTCAAGATCCCCGATCGGATCATTACTCCCACTACTGCTATCGTCGTGTCTTAGGGCAAGTTGATGACGTAGCACACCAATTGGGCCAGTATGCTTTCACGCAGTTTTCCTTGTGCGCGGCGGCATTTTTCTAAGGGGGAAAATCTTATTAACATAGTTCTTAGCATGATGCATGTGTAATTACAGAACCAACCTTAGTTGATTCAACCTTCTATACATTGCACTCCTCCTATCTGGTCTTTCATATAAACTCTTCAGAAATAGAAGATAAGAAGGGAAGAAATTTTCTAGATGAGTCTTTAGAAAATTCTTTTGAAGATGCCTCATAATATCTGCAGAGAAGGGCTTCGCTCCGATACCAGCTATGACGGAACATCCCAAGTCGTTAGGCCCACCTACAGTTGTCCTTGTCCAACGGACCTCAGACAACCCTGCAGGTGTTCCTGAATTACTTGACAAGTTCGGTATCTGCTTTTCTTACCTTTCCCAAGAGCGTTTTACCCGTCACGCAGACATTACAGGTCATCGGAGATACGATAATGTGGAAGCGATTACATAAACTTACATTTATTTAAAAGTAAGTCAAAGTTATATAATACAGACCAGGATATACTTAACTGAGTGCAGAGTATAATTATTACAGAACCAAGGGAGGCAAAAACCCCCCCGATAAGTATCAAACAAAAGTTTTTATGGAGGAACCCTTCCTTCCGCAGTTCTATTCTTGGTTTTCTTCCTTGGAGACTACCTTGGAACAGAAACAACAAAAGTTTGTTGCTTCCTCACCTAAAAACAATAGGGAATAAAACCCTGAGTATGGAATTACTCAGCAAGACTTACCCGACTAGAGAAAAGACTCTCAAGGATATGCCGGTTATTAGGGAGTCAAGGTAAGGTTTCTCAATAATCAAGACTCTATTTGCAGAAATGCTTACTAAAGTGGATCCTTAAAAAATCAAATTTTACTTGTCAGGTTAAGTAAGATTACCTGTCTCTAGAGTTCTTTCTACCCTAGTTCAATCACTTGACCTGCACTAGCCAATTTCTTAATAACCTTTTATCTTTACTGGAGTTCTACGTATAGGGCAGTGACCAAGTCTTCATAACCGCGAAGGTACGACGATCTGAATCGATTATACTCAGCTGAGGATCTCCAATCACACGACATATGTAGCACTTAACCCTTGCATATGTCAACCCACCACCGGGGTTCTTAAAACCAGATCAGGTTCACGCCAACCGAGAGCACAGATACACCACCGTCCAGCCTCTTGCCACGGAGGGTACACGCTACTCTCGCCATCTCTCCACTCCCATTGCGTGGTATCTTATTCTGGCCTTAGTCTGCCCGAGGCAAGGCTTACCCATGACGAGGCATGTGACCAGTTAAAGGGTCCTCGGTCAGCAAGCCTATATCGACACGGTCCTTAATCGACTTAGACGGAGACACTACATCGAGACTCTCTTCTCGTGCAAGTCACCCGCCCGGTCTCAGCTTAATCAATTTCGATCCTAAAGTTTGGTACCTGGCAGAGGTACATCTTTTCCGATGTTGAACCCATCATGGCCATGATGGATTCATCATCAAGTTTTATTTTCAAAAACATCCCTCCCACTTTGCCATATCATCTTTTGTAAAAACCAAATCTTTTCTTTACTAAAGGAAGACTAAGCATAGTAAAAAAACTTTTTATAAAACAGGGATTCAAAGGAAGGTAATCAAATTCAAGGAAGGTAATGCAGAAATTGTTGTATCAATCAACTCCTATTACTTAATGCATCAAGCAAGTGAGAAAGATTTTGAAAGAATCAAGGGGGTGGCAAATGCACCGGGGCTTGCCTTCGTTTATAGGTGAGTCAGGCTCAGATCCACAGATGTCAAAGTAAAAACAATTCTCTGCCTGATGTTCCACAGGTGGTGGTGAAGTCTTCTCTTCTTCTACTTCAACCTCTTCTTCGTTTTCTAGATATAACCATATATATATATAAGAATGAATGCCTTGTAATGCTCATGAGAGTGCAAAGATAATAAGAATTTATTATCTAAAGTCTTGAATACAATTTTCCTTCACGGAACTCCGAGAACCTAGGGTTTCCGGAGTCAACAGTGAAGTTCAAAGAGCAGGGGGGTAGGGTTTTGGGTGCTAATTATCAAACAAGGTCCAAATCAAACCAAATTCTACCCAAGGCTTCTAAATAATGCTTAGAGTTCAAATAAAAAGTTTGGACATTTTTGGAATTATTATCTATTTTCTAAAAATCCAGAACCAATGTTTTAGGCTATTTTAAATGCTCCAAAATTCTCTATTTGTTCTAAAAATCATAAAACTATTTTTATTAAATACTATGGAAAATAAGGAATCTAGGAAAATTGGTTTGACATTTTTAGGATTTTTCTACCATTTTCTACCAATTTCTAAAGTTGGACAGAAAAAGAAAAGAAAAAAGATGAAATAGTGTTGGGCCAAATCTGGCCCAGGAGGCCCAACAATGGGCGAAAGCGCGCCCGCGCCCGCGCCCATGCCAACTTTGCACTGAGATCCCTGCCTTTTTGAATATCCAGAAGCAAGGCCGACGCACTATTGAGATGAGTCACTGACGGTTTACAAAAAGAACCTCCACGTTCTATTCTTTCGCAGACCAAAGTCCACGACGAGGAACAGCCCTCGCCGCACTCCGGCGAGCCTATTCTGGCCAGATGATGCCACGACTGGAGCTCCTGGGCGACAGGGACACAATTGAACCCCTACCGAACACTTCCCCTCAATCAATTTCATCATTGGGACTACGAATCAACCGGTCCACGGTGACAGGGCGAATGGTCATATGGATGGAAGCGTTCCGACCAACCGACGGCGTGAACGACCAAATTGAAGCTTGGGAAAGCTTCACAGGCCTACCAGAGGTGACGCACATACTAGAATTTGGACTGGACACAAATAGAAACGTGGGGCTACGGAGAGGGTGTCACGACGGTGTTCTCCAGAGCAAGTGCCTGTTCCGGTGAAAGGCTTTGGCCGAACTTCAATTGGTCAGTTCTAAGAGCAATAAGAGACTATAAGCACACTAGAACAGGGAGCAATTGGGGGAATTACTAACCCGAGGGGTGCTGATCACGGTAGAGTTCCTCGCGGCGGAGTAAGAACAGAGAGAAAGGGGATTTGTGGACTGCGTTAGTTCTTTGGTGAACTCGATTCGAGTGCTTAGTTGTTGAGGTGCGGGATGTGATGAAGAAGCGGAGTCCAGGCTCAATTTATAGGTCGTCGACCGGAGTTGGAGAAGGAGTGCGGATTCCCGATCGTGCTGGCGAGCTCACCGCGCGGCAGATTCCAGTGATGGCACGGTGGCCGCCGATTAACCGGGGCCTGCCACCTCAGTGATTCTCCACCACGTTGCCGAGGATATTTACCGCGGCCGCCGACCCATCCCGACCGCCATAGCATCCTTATCGCCGGCGAGGTCTAGATCCTTCTCCCCCTAGCACTTTACCATCGCAAACCGATTCAGGGTGCCTGACAGCTCAAGTATAGGGTTAAATTCCTCTTGATTTTCTGTAGCAACATACCTAGAGTTCTACAGCAAAGTTGTAGTCCAATATACCATCTTCATCTTTGTTATAGTATTCCAAGACAAATTCTTACTGGATTAGCCACAATTTGTCTCCAAAGGTGATCCAATGCCACTGATCATATAATCTTCAGATGGTTTTAGTCTGACAGGCCATCTTTGGGCTTACTTATCTCTAATTTCTTCTCAATAACTATGCTTACACTCTTAAGAAAAGTTATCCTCCCTTCATAGATCTACAAAGTTGATGTGGTGCCCTAAGGTGTATTCTTACTAATTTGAATGTTATAAAGCTCCAAAGTTGAGCTTATAATACTGATTTCAGACTTAGCATAGAACCCAAATGGGGTCCTTTTTGCAAATAGGTCCAAAATCCAGGGTTTAGCTTACAAATCCACATATTTGTGAACCAAATGACTTAGGATACTTATTTAACATGGTTTTTGCACTTTAGTCCAAAAGTGGACTAATTTTGCACTCAACCCCCTAGGGTTTGGTTTTAAGGTTTTCTAGGGTCCTTTTTAGGGTTTTTGGTATTTCAAGGGTGTGAGTGTAACTTAGGTCCATTCCTTGTAACATTTTATGATTATTACTCTTAAACTTTAGGGTTTTCTCTATTTGGCTCCTGTTTTACCCCTCAGATCCCTATTTAAGGTTAAGTACCCTACACTAGGGTCTTATTTGTAAAATGCCATAACAATACAACTTGTTTGAAATTTTTGCCTAATGAATGCACTCTAGGTGTGTCAAACATATGCAATGCCAATGCTTATGATGTTATGCTCAAGTTTTAGTAACAGTAACACCAGGGGTGTTACAGATATTCTCCACAACAAGGAAGCCATCAGAAGAATAGCCAAGTGGGCCTGCGAACTAGGAGCTCACGACATCGAGTTTCGACCTCGCACTGGCAATAAAAACTCAGGCACTAGTTGACTTCATGTCAGAGTGGACGGAGCAACAAGTGCCGGATAACCCAGAGACTGTGGAAGTATGGCAGATGTATTTCGATGGCTCGTTAAAGCTGCAAGGGGCAGGCGCAGGGATCCTCTTCATTGCACCTGGAGGTGAACAACTCAAATATGCTCTTCAGTTATTATTCTCAGCATCCAATAACGCAGTAGAATACGAAGCCTTGATTCATGGACTGAATATTGCCGCATCACTGGGCATTAAGAGGCTGATGGCATACGGAGATTCGCTAGTGGTCATAAGTCAGATAAATAAGGAATGGGATTGCTTGAATGATTCTATGGGCAAGTATTGCACCACCGTCCAAAAACTAGAAGACAAATTCGAAGGGCTGGAATTCCATCATGTGGAAAGAGATCACAACACGGCAGCTGATGCGTTGTCAAAACTGGGATCCAGTCGGACTCAGGTCCCGTCTGGAGTTTTCGTCCAAGAAGTACTACACCCGAGCATTTCATTAGATTGGGCACAGGAGTGCAATATTCTGAGCCAATCAGAGTCAGATTCTGATGACTAGAGGGAACCAATCATCAGATATATAAAGAATGAGGAGGAGCCGGATGACAAAAATGCGGTAGAGCACATTGCAAGGCAGTCAGCTCACTACACTCTCATTGGGGAAACACTGTACAGAAGAGGCACGACAGGAGTCCTCATGAAATGCATTCTTTCGGCTACTGGGAAGCAACTGCTAGATGAGGTCCACGCTGGGCAATGCGAGGTACACGCAACATCCAGAACTTTGGTTGGGAAAGTCTTCAGGTCTGGTTTCTACTGGCCAACGGTAAAGAGTGACGCAGCTGAGTTAGTCCAGAGATGTGAAGCTTGTCAATACTTATCAAAACAGCAGCATTTACCAGCGCAGCAGCTGCAAACCATACCTGTAACATGGCCATTCGTGTGCTGGGGACTGGATATGATTGGACCCTTCAAGAAAGCTCAAGGAGGATACACTCATGTACTGGTTGCTATTGACAAATTCACTAAATGGATAGAGTACAAGCCCATCATTTCTCTAACTTCAGCTAAGGCAGTGGAATTCATACAAGACATAATATTTAAGTTCGGAATACCAAATAGCATCATAACTAACCTGGGATCCAATTTCACTAGTTCAGAATTCTTTGATTTCTGCGAACAAAAAAGCATCCAGATCAAATATACATCAGTGGCACACCCAAGAGCCAACGGGCAGGTAGAAAGAGCCAACAGAATGATATTGGAAGAACTAAGAAAGAAAGTCTTCGACAAGAATGAAAAGTTCGCAGGAAAATGGATCAGAGAATTGTCGTATGTGGTCTGGAGCCTAAGAACTCAACCTAGCCGAGCTTTGCATGGAAACACTCCTTTCTTCATGGTCTATGGTTCAGAGGCAGTGCTGCCCGCCGACCTCAGGTTTGGGGCGCCAAGGATTAATCTTCAATAACATAGCTGAGGCAGAAGCTACCAGGTTGGAGGATATTGATGTACTAGAAGAAGAACGATTGAATACAGTAATCCAGTCGGCTAGGTACCAGCAAACTCTGAGGCGCTATCATGATAAGGCCATATGACATCGATCCTTCGCAGTGGGAGACTTGGTCCTTCGCCGAATTCTAACAGGGAAAGGATGACATAAATTGTCGCCACTATGGGAAGGGCCATTCGTGGTAGCAGAAGTCACTCGACCAGGGTCGTACCGACTTACTCAAATGAATGGCACGGAAATAGGGAATTCATGGAATATAGAACATCTCAGGAAGTTTTACCCCTAGCTAGACTTCTAAAGCTATCGAGGCAGCATTGTATTCTGTAATGGGAAAAGTACATCATCAATAAAAAGACTTCATTCTAGAAAAGAACTCGACCTATTGCCAATCTGCGTGTTTAGTTAACTCAGGGTGACCACTATGCCCTACTAACGGAGCAATCGACTTAAGTCGGCGACGACTTAAGGCAGGTGCGACATGCTCAC
The DNA here is from genome assembly GCA_029449295.1 of Zea luxurians. Taxonomy (NCBI): domain Eukaryota; kingdom Viridiplantae; phylum Streptophyta; class Magnoliopsida; order Poales; family Poaceae; genus Zea; species Zea luxurians. The sequence goes on from JAOPSE010000031.1 coordinate 28,906,420, forward strand.
GCGTACTCAGGGTGACCACTATGCCCTACTAACGGATCAATCGACTTAAGTCGGCGACGACTTAAGGCGGTGCAACATGCTCACGCGTACTCAGGGTGACCACTATACCCTTCTAAACGGAGCAATCGACTTAAGTCGGTGATGACTTAAGGCGGTGCGACATGCTCACGCTTACTTAACTCAGGGTGACCACTATACCCTTCTAAACAGAGCAATCGACTTAAGTTGGCGATGACTTAAAGCGGTGCGACATGCTCACGCTTACTTAACTCAGGGTGACCACTATACCCTACTAACGGAGCAATCGGCTTAAGTCAGGGATGACTTAAGATGGTGTGACATGCTCATGTCTACTTAATCCAGCATAAACATGCTTACGATTACTCATCTCAGGGCGATCTCTATGCCCCATGAAATAAGAAAAAGTTTCAAAACCATCACACTATGTTTACTTCTGCAATCATAACAAATGTTGAATTCAAACAACAGGGAAATAACAATAGCGTTCAGCACCAGGAACACTTTCTAACGGAACATGCGAGCACATTGACCACATACATATACAATTCATAAATGCATTCAGTGTTTCTACTTGGCAGTGTTCTTCTCAGGAGCAACTGATGAAGAAGGGCGACTCGAGGAGTCAGGAGCAGCGTTGACATCAGCAACTATGTCATCAGGAACGATCACGCCTAGCCTTCTCATCAAGATTCGCCCTGCGCGAATGGCTTTATCCATAGCCTTGTCGCCGCTGAGCCTTCAAAGTGGTGGAAGTGTCTTTAGCAACCTTGATAGCCAATCGAGCAGTTTCTAGCTCCTGGACAACCGATCTTTTGGAAGCACGCAGATCCTTGATAACTGAATCTTTGCTCGATACCAACTGCCTGAGACAAAGGACCTCATCCTAGGATAATTGCAGCTCGTGACGATGATGATCCAAATCTACCATGGTGAAACGATGGCGCCTCTCCAGGATAGTTAAAGAATTACTGGCATCACGATACAACCTATCAAGGTTATCGCGAGAAGCTGCAAGGGCACATTTTTCCTCCTGCAGACAAGAATCGGCTCTCAAACACCCAACAGGCAGTAAGAATACAGCAGAGAAAGTCAAGTAAACTTACCTCATTAGCCACCCTTTCAGAATCAAGCTGAGTACTGAGAGAGGAATTCAATAAATTGGCATCATCTAAGGAAGCAGAAACTCGAGCCAAGTTGGCCTGGCCTTGAGAATACTTCTCCTCAAGTTTAGAGTATCGACGGGTAATATCTAGCAAAAAACAGTTGATGAAAAGCACACTGTTAAAAATGGATTAGTCAAGAAGTCAAGTAAGGAAACAAAGGCACTAACCAGCATTTGTCATCTCCAAATCAGATACCCGCCGCTGAAGCAGCATTGGATTCCAATACATCAGAGACAGAGCCCTTTCTGGGATAGAGGCACCCTGTGATCTTAGCTGACCAGCCATCTCATCAACCAAAGCCTGATATTGAAAACGAATGAGTGCAAAGACAGTATTTCGTCCGGAGTATAGCTAGATCGGGAAAAGCCAAATTACCTGAAGATTGGAGAAGAATGAAGGAAACCCCAAATCATGAGAAGCCAGATGGTGACTCGACGAAGGAATATCAACCAAGGCAATCTGAAGAGTGTCATTGGGGGTCAACTCAACATCACCAGCAGGAGTCAAAACTCTAGCGTCAGGTGCGCCGGTCTCCAAGGCAACTTCATGATTTAAAGCACGTGCTGCTGCCGTACAGTCAGAATGTGGAGGAGAAGACCTGATGTGGACATCCAAGGAGGTATGAGAAGGGGAGCCCACGTGGACACCCTCGGGGGCTGGATCGCAGCCCGCATTGCCCATCAGAGCCGGATCACCACCGGCAGCACCCTCGGGGGCTGGCTGTAGCTCAAGCTGCCCACCCGAGCCGGATCATTACTGGCAACACCCTCGAGGGCTGGGTAACCGCTGGCGCCATCCTTGGGGACCAGGTTCTCTGCAGCAGCCACCTCTAAGGCTGAAGAATTCTCAGCCACCTCCACGGGAATTGAACAACCTTGACTAGCTTCTTGGCCCTGAAGACTGCACTCCAAGGTCGACGAGGCACGAGACGCCGCTTGGGATAACTCTAACCCCACATCTGGAATGTCAGAGCAAACATCCATCATACCACCGTCTATGGGCTCGGACAGCAAGTCTTCAGGAACAACATCCTCGAGGGCCTGATCAAAATTTGCTAGGGATAATTCTTGCAGACCAACGAAAGCAGACAAAGCTAGAGAAGGGATATCACTACTCTCCCCACTGACTATGTGTTGGGGGCCTTCGGCTCCCGAAGGTCCTCAAAAACATAGTTTGACAATGTTTTCCAAGTGTGATATGTGAACAGGCACCTTCGGAGTCAGGTCGCGGATATACAAAAGCACGGCTAAGACGAAGCTTGACTGGAATGAAAAACGATCATGGCGAAGGATAAGACGATCATGAAGCTATGTGCAGAAAAGCTTCGTCATAACGACAGAAAAGAGGAACCGACTTAAAGATGAAAAGCCAAATTGGACCTCGAAGAATTACTATAGAGTTATTTATAAATGTAAAGGACATCAATGTAATTTTACACGGGCTGTGTCCCGTGCCTATAAATAGGTGAACAGTACTCCCGTACTGTTCACGCTGACTAGGCATACGCTTGTTCGCATCACGTCTGTACCTTTACTTTACATCAATCTGAAGGTACATTTGTAATTTGTTTTTATGAATTTGATAATAGAAATACATTGATAATAATATTGATATTATTACTCGTGTATTATATATGAATTGTTCTGTCTAACAATTTATCAGTCTTACGAAGGTCTTTTCTTTTCTGACCTTCGTCCGAGATTCATTATATCCGAAGGGATATACTGTTTTCAAGGACGAAGGAGTTTAACATTTAACACTTTTATGTTGTCTTGTTCTTAATTCATAGCATTAGAGAACAAGCCCCCAACATTGGCGCCCACCTCCGGTGAACTCACTTCCACTTTTTGAGTTTTGAAAAACTTCGGCAAGCATCACCTTCGTCATGCCGCTGAAAAAAGCTTCAGCGACAGGGGCTGCCACTCTGCAGCCGCTGGATCCCAATCAGGATGTCGTTTCTCTTAGGGAGGCCCGAAGCCAGAAGAGGAAGGCCACCAGTCCAACGCCTCCGGAAGACGACTTGGACCAAGAAATCTAAAAAATGGAGATGCTCCATCAACAGGTCCAACGGAAGAAGGAGAAGATGGCTCATCTAGCTGATCTTCAAAGGCAGATAGATGAAGCCTCTGAAGAGCTTCGACACCTCGCTCAAGATGACTAGAATCAAAGGCCCCCGCGCAGAGAGCTTCATCAAGAGGGTTTCTACAACGAGGACGACTGATATGAAGATTTCCATCATGGAAATTTTGCTTTTGATGATACCTCTCCCCTGTCAACAGAACTGCAGGCTACACCTTGGCCACAGTCTTATAAGCCACCTCAGCTTCCCCATGTACGACGGTCATTCAGACCCGAAGCAATTCTTGATGAGCTATGAGGCAACTATATCTTCGTATGGTGGTAACACAGCGGTCATGGCAAAGTCCTTCGTCATGGCTGTCAGGAGCGTTGCACAAACCTGGTACTCCTCCCTTAGGCCAGGAACAATCACCTCATGGCAAAAGCTGAAGGATATGTTGATAACCAGCTTCCAAGGCTTTCAGACGAAGCCAGTCACTGCTCAAGCTTTATTCCAGTGCACCTAGGATCACGAAGAATACCTTCAGGCATATGTCCGAAGGTTCCTACGTCTGAGGGCACAGGCACCAACAGTGCCCAATGAAATTGTCATTGAGGCCATGATCAAGGGGCTTCGGCCAGGACCTTCAGCTCAGTACTTTGCCAGAAAGCCTCCTCAAACTTTGAAGAAGCTGCTCCAGAAGATGGACGAGTATATTCGAGCTGACAATGATTTTCGCCAAAGAAGGGAGGAAGCTCTCAGGTTCTCTGAAATGACCAGGGGCTTCGGAGGAAGGTTTTATCCAAAAAATGTCAGGTCAATTCACAATTCTACTCAGAATGATGACAAAGGGAGTCAGCAGCAAAAGCCACAGTGTTCCTGGCAAACTTCGGGGCAACAGCAAAGCTCTTTTCGGCCGCCAGCGCCAAGAGGCAGAGGCGCCAGGGGCTTCGGGGAAAGATTTGGAGATCAATCAAGAAAAATTTACTGTTTGTTCTGCGGTGAAGGCAAGGGCCATACCACCAGAATGTGCCATATTACCATTCAAAAGCAAAAGGAGCTAGCAGAGGCTGCAGCGCAACAGAGCCAGCCGAAGCAGGTTATGCATACTGCTTCGTACCATTCGCCTTACATTCCAAAATATGTAGGCAATCACCCTGCAGCCTCTGTTGCTTCGGCAAGTCAACCCCAAGCTTCCTGGCAACAGCTTCCATCGCCACCACCAATACAACGAGCTCCACAGCCAGAAGGGAGCCAGCACTCTCACCCTCAGAGGGACTTCAGAGAAGAATCCGAAGCTCGCACAGTAAATAGCACTGTGCCAGAGTCGAAGCACATTTACTGACAAAATATCCTACCTCGACAGCAGCTTTTTGCACTTTCGCGTTCAGTTCTACTTTCTTCGTAGTAAAGAACAGTTATGGGAGGTTTAAGTGTTTTTTATCGTTTTTCAAATTCTTGTAATAGTTTAGCTTATTATCATAATGAAAATATATCTCCTCCATAGGCTTGAGTCGCCGAAGCACAAGAATTTATGGAGGCACGGAGAACCTTCGGATTATCGAAAACTTGTTCTAAGGAATGAGCCGTAACTTTTTCAAAGTAATAAAAAGTCGTTCCTAAGGGAGCGCAGTGTAAGTTTTCTGCTCGAAAGTTGTCGGCGTTCCGAGACCGGGGGGTCCCTGGGCCGATGAGTGAATGTCGCCGCGTGCCTCAGCCCAGATGGGTCGAGCGCGAGGGCGAGCGCGAAGGGGGGAGAGCGAGGCGGCCGGAGACCGGCGTGAGAGAGGTGGGAATCCCGTGGCCTTCGTGTTCATCCCGCGCCCAGGTCGGGTGCGCTTGCAGTAGGGGGTTACAAGCGTCCACGCGGGAGAGGGAGCGAGCGGCCTCCGGCGAGCGCCTGTTCTCGTCCTCGTCCCCGCGCGGCCAACCCTCTCTAAGAGGGCCCTGGTCCTTCCTTTTATAGGCGTAAGGAGAGGATCCAGGTGTACAATGGGGGGTGTAGCAGAGTGCTACGTGTCTAGCGGAGGTGAGCTAGCGCCCTAGGTACATGCCGTTGTGGCAGCCGGAGAGATCTTGGCACCCAGCTGGTGTGATGTCGTGGCCATCGGAGGAGCGATGGAGCTTGGCGGAGGGACAGCTGTCGGAGCGGTTGAGTCCTTGCTGACGTCCTCTTGCTTCCGTAAGGGGGCTGAGAGCCGCCGTCGTCACAGAGCATGCGGGGCGCCATCATTGCCTATCTGGCGGAGCGAGCCAGATGGGACGCCGGTCTTGTTCCCTGCGGCCCGAGTCAGCTCGGGGTAGGGTGATGATGGCGCCTCCTATTGATGTGGCTGGTCTGCGCCTAGGTTGGGCGATGTGGAAGCTCCTCCGAAGCCGAGGTCGAGTCCGAGCCCCCGGGTCGGGCGAGGCAGAGATTGTCGGCTGGTGCCGGGGCGGAGTCCGAGCCCTGGGTCGGGCGAGGCGGAGTTCGTCGTCTTTTGGGGCCGAGCCCAAGTCCGAGCCCTGGGTCGGGCGAGGCGGAGTTCGTCGTCTTCTGGGGCCGAGCCCAAGTCCGAGCCCTGGGTCGGGCGAGGCGGAGATCGTCGTCTTCTGGGGCCTGAGCCCGAGTTCGAGCCCTGGGTCGGGCGAGGCGGAGATCGTCGTCTTCCGGGACTTAGCCCGAGTCCGAGCCCTGGGTCGGGCGGAGTTCGCCGTCTTCCGGGACTTAGCCCGAGTTCGAGCCCTGGGTCGGGCGGAGTTCGCCGTCTTCCGGGACTTAGCCCGAGTCCGAGCCCTGGGTCAGGCGGAGTTCGTCGTCTTCCGGGACTTAGCCCGAGTCCGAGCCCTGGGTCGGGCGAGGCGGAGCTTCCTATGGTGCCTTCGGCAGGGCCCGACTGCCTGTCAGTCTTACTCTGTCAAGTGGCACCACAGTCGGAGTGGCGCAGGCGGCGCTGTCCTTCTGTCAGGCCGGTCAGTGGAGCGGCGAAGTGACGGCGGTCACTTCGGTTCTGCCGGCTGGGGGGCGCGCGTCAGGATAAGGGTGTCAGGCCACTTTTGCATTAAATGCTCCTGCGACTTGGTCGGTCGGTGCGGCGATTTGGTCAGGGTTGCTTCTTAGCGAAGGCAGGGCCTCGGGCGAGCCGGGAATATGTTCGCCGCTGAAGGGGGGCCTCGGGCGAGACGGAAATCCTCCGGGGTCGGCTGCCCTTGTCCAAGGCTAGGCTCGGGCGAGGCGTGATCAGTGTCCCTCGAATGGACTGATCCCTGACTTAATCGCACCCATCAGGCCTTCACAGCTTTGTGCTGATGGGGGTTACCAGCTGAGAATTAGGAGCCTTGAGGGTACCCCTAATTATGGTCCCCGACAGTAGCCCCCGAGCCTCGAAGGGAGTGTTTGCACTCGCTTGGAGGCTTTCGTCGCACTTTTTTGCAAGGGGACCAGCCTTTCTCGGTTGCGTTTTGTTCCGGTGGGTGCGCGCGAGCGCACCCGCCGGGTGTAGCCCCCGAGGCCTCGGAGGAGTGGTTTCACTCCTTCGAGGTCTTAATGCCTCGCGTAATGCTTCGGCTGGTCTGGTCGTTCCCTCATGCGAGCTGGCCGTAGCCCGGGTGTACGGTCGGGTCCCAAGTTCTCGGGCTGGTATGTTGACGTTGTCAACGGTTCGGCCGGAGCCGGGTTTGCGAGAGCAGCCCCCGAGCCTCTGCACAGGGCGAGAGGGCGATCAGGGACAGACTCGGCTTTTTTACATACGCCCCTGCGTCGCCTTTCCGCAAGGAGGAGGGGGGAAAGCGCCATGTTGCCCTCGATGGGCGCCGAACATGGTGTCTCCGTTGAGCTGCAAGCGGGTGATCCGAGTGGACGTCCGTGCCCCGTTCGTTAGGGGTCGGCTAGGGGCCCAGAGGCACGCCCAAAAGTACCTGCGGGTGATCTGCCGGACCCGGTCCCCTGGCGACGGGGTCCGAGGGCTCGATGCCTCCCTCTGATGGGATTCTGTTACAAGATCGTTCCCGCCGGTCTCGGAAATGTCCTAGGGTACCTCGGGAGCGTAGCCCGAGCCTTGGTTATGTATCGAACGTACCCATGGTCATCCCTCGCTCGGCGTCTGAGGCGGCTGTGAACCCTTCGGGGGCCAGCCTTCGAACCCCTGATCAGTATTGGGCGCGGAGCCCGAGTAGCCTGAGGCGGTCGTTGAACCCTTTCGAGGGGCCGGCCTTCGAACCTTTGACCAGTAGTGGGTGTAGGGCCCACGCGATCTGAGGCGGCTGTTGAACCCTTCCGGGGGGCCAGCCTTCGAACCTCTGATCAGTAGGGGGCTCGGATCCTGGTTCCTTCTCGGGGAAGGATCCTTTTCGGGGTATCCCCCTTTCCCAGTCCCTGTGGCAAGAGAGAGAAAGAGGAAAAACGGAAAAGGATACGAAATGGAACGACGCGGCGTACCTTTTTGGACGCGGTCATTATGGCGAAGGCGAAGCGTCGCCCGCTTCTCCTGCCAGAGGCGCCGCGTGTCCCGCCGCGGAGTTAATGCGACGGGGCGAGTGGTTGGAGGAGCGACCGTTGCGCGTGCGCGAGCCATTCGAGGAACGGATCACGGGCGCGTTGTCTTCACGCCGTGAGAGAGGGTTCTCTCGCTACCCCCGGATGGGACGTAAGCTTGGCTGACGACGTGGCCGCTGCTCCTGCCCGCCTGCCACCGCCATTACTGTCGGCCCACTTTTGGCCGCAGTTGACCGTCGCACCAGGCTGGTGCTGCTGGGTCGCGCGCCGGGTCGCCTCGAGTCGCGGTATTGGTTCCGCAGTCGAGGAGGCGCGGTAGTGGCGCAAGTGGCGGTGCAGTTGCATGCATGAAGCATTTGGCGTGCCGGTTGCATGACGCGTGGGCCTGGGCCTCCATGCCGGGCGTGTTGGGAGTCGGAGAAGCGCGCCCACTTGGCGCGGTTGCATGCCGCCTGTATGGCTGCCCACCCTTTCGCCCGCTGGTCTGGGCAAAAGTGGAGGGTCGCTTGTAACCGCTGGGCGGTTGTACGCACCGCGCGCGGCGGTTTGGCTTCTTCTGCTCTGAGCCGGCTTGCATGACTGTGTGGGACCCAGCCCCCGCGCCGCAGGGGAGGACCTTGGAGTGTGTTGGAGAAGACTCAGCCCGTGACGGCTGGGGACGCGAGTAGGGAGAACCGCCCTTAAAAGGAGGGTGACCCCCTTGGAAGGCGACCATGTCTTCGCGCTCCCTTATGCATCGTGTCTTTCCACCTTCCAAGCCCCCGGATGGGGGAGATCCGCCGTCTTTCCGCCTCGTCGTTGGGGGAACGCAACTCCGCGGGAGTTGGTACCTTTCAGCCATCGTTCGGCTTCAAGGATTTTCATCATGCAGCCCGGCTGCACCCCTCCACCGGCGGTCACCCAAGATGGTGACCTCCAGTTTGATGGTGGGGGAAAGCGAGCCGGGCTGCAGCCTCTACCCCTCCCTCAGCCTCAAGGATTTTCATCACTAGTGCTGGGGAGGTGAGTGTGCCGAGTTGGGGTCGGCCCCTGCATGGGCGGTGGCCCGCTCCTTCCCTCAGTGATCGGGGGGAAGGGCGGGAGTCGTCCGTGGCGCTGACAGCTGCACCGTGCCCGGCTCTCTGAGTCGAGCGGCTTCGGAGCCGCTCCCGGTGCCGCCTCCCGCCACGGCAGCTGGAAGAGGTTCCACCGCCGACGAGTTTGCCGGCGCCACCCGCGGACCGACCTCCAACTCTACGGCCTTCTGCCCGTCCTTGCCTCTCGAGTTTGGGCACGGGCGGGGGCCTCCTGGCAGCAGCATCCGCCCTGAGGTCATCGCTGCTGCTGTTCGGCCCCCCGGGATAGAAGTCTTCATCAGTCGCCGCTGCTGGGGCGGGCGACGGCGAGCCGTTCGTCGGTCTTCTGTCACTCCGCAGGCCTCCCCCCCCCCCCCCCCCCCCCGTCGAGTGGGGTTGTTCGTACCTGCGGAGGCGGAACCGGAGTTCCGTTTGTAATGGCACCTTGGATGCCAGTGTTTTTTGTTCATTGTGGCCGTCGAGGCCTGAACATGTAGGTAGTTTTGGCACGGAGCCGTGTTTTTTCCTCCTTTTCGAGCACTAAGACTCGCCTGTTGGTTGTCTGAACCGCTTCACCAAGCGTGAATCGCCTCGTGTACAGGTGACGAGTGAGGTATCCGTATCCCGGAGGCGTAGGAGTCCCTCGGCTTGGTTGGCCTTGTTGTCCGAGGCTTCTCTAGCTTAGTTAAAGGAACCCCTCGGCCGCTCTTCGATGAGCTGAGGCCAGGGGTAGTGGCGTCAACATGAACAGAGGCGGAGTTGGCTCGAAAAGAAAACCTGGTTGGCCGGAGCCTGGCCGGGTCGTCCGTTAGCGGGACCGACGCTGGAATTGACCAGCCGAGGCCTCAGGTCGAGCTGACGGCCTTGGAGGGCAGCTGGCCGAGGCCCCGGGGTGACCGGCCGAGCCGCCTGCTCGGGCCGGATTGACGTCCTTGGAAGGTAACTGGCCGAGGCCCTGGGGTGACCGGCCGAGCCGCCTGCTCGGGCCGGATTCCCGGAGAAGACCCTGGCGGCGATGGCCCGGGCGTGGTGATGACGTCGTCCTCTAGAGTGGAGATCCTCGGACCGCGTCGCCATCTGAGGCTAGGTCGGCCCTCGCCGAGGGTGTCGTCGATGCCGAGGGTGCTGCTGTTCCCTTCAGCCGTCAAGATCCGAGCCTGTAGGATCGGATTGTCTTGTAGCGTGTGTTTCCTGCGGCCGCTGAGGCCTAAACACACCCTCGTCGTGTTGTAAAGCTGCGTCTCTTTTCCTTTTGTTTCGAGTATCTGGAATTTTTTGTCGGTAACAGAAATGTTTGTGCGAGCAAGAGTTGCTTCTCGCGGAAGGTGATGAGTGAGGTATCCGTATCCCGGAGGCGTAGGAGTCCCTCGGCTCGGTCGGCCTTGCCGCTTACGCGCACTCTTACCCGTCCATGGGGCTCTGTCACCGACACAGTCGAGAAGCCTCGAAGGATCGCTTCGGCAGAAGAGCTTTCGAACGTGAAGACTTGTTCGGTCCGCAGAATCACTTATCCGAACGTGAGTTACTTATCGCAGAAGGTGATGAGTGAGGTATCTGTATCCCGGAGGCTGTAGGAGTCCCTCGGCTCGGTCAGCCTTGGCTGCTTACGTGTACTCCGTCGTTTTCAGGATCCACTTTCGAAGTAGCCAAAAAGCGCGAAAGACATTCTGGCAGAAAAGATCTTTTTTCGAGGAAAATTTCGACGCAGAGGGGGTTCCCCCCACCCTTTTAGCCCCCAAGGGAGGGTCGGGCTTTGCCGAGGCGAGGCCGACCCTTCCTTGATGACTAAACTTTGCGTGGGTGCGAGGTATATGAACAACTTGAAAACATCTTAAGGGTAGAAGCGACGTAGCTGTTGGATGTTCCAAGCGTTGCCGTAGACCTCGCCTTGACTGTTGGCCAGCTTGAACGTTTCGGGCTTCAGAACTTTGGCGATGATGAACGGCCCCTCCCAGGGAGGCGTGAGCTTGTGCCGCCCTCGGGCGTCTTGTCGCAGTCGAAGCACCAGGTCGCCCACCTAGGAGGTCTCGGGACCGGACCCCTCGGGCGTGGTAGCGTCGCAGGGACTGTTGGTACCGCGCTGAGTGTAGCAAGGCCTGGTCCCGAGCCTCCTCCAGCTGGTCCAGCGAGTTTTCTCGGCTGACTTGGTTGCTTTGGTCGGTGTAGGCCCTCGTCCTCGGGGAACCGTATTCTAAGTCTGTGGGCAAGATGGCTTCGGCCCCATAGACTAGAAAGAACGGCGTGAAGCCCGTGGCTCAGCTCGGCGTTGTCCTCAGACTCCAGACCACCGAGGGGAGTTCCTTCATCCACCGCCTGCCGAACTTGTTGAGGTCGTTGTAGATCCGAGGCTTGAGCCCTTGTAGAATCATGCCGTTGGCACGCTCCACCTGCCCATTCGTCATGGGATAAGCCACAGCGGCCCAGTCCACCCGGATGTGGTGATCCTCGTAGAAGTCCAGGAACTTTCTGCCGGTGAACTGGGTGCCATTGTCGGTGATGATGGAGTTCGGGAACCCGAAGCGATGGATGATGTTGGTGAAGAACGCCACCGCCTGCTCGGACCTGATGCTGTTCAGGGGTCGGACCTCGATCCACTTGGAGAATTTGTCGATGGCGACCAGCAGGTGCGTGTAGCCCCCGGGTGCCTTCTGCAAGGGGCCGACGAGATCCAGACCCCACACCGCAAAAGGCTAGGTGATGGGTATCGTCTGTAGAGCCTGAGCGGGCAGGTGGGTCTGCCTCGCGTAGAATTGACACCCTTCGCAGGTGCGGACGATTCTGGTAGCATCGGCCACCGCCGTCGGCCAGTAGAAGCCTTGCCGGAAAGCATTCCCGACAAGGGCTCGAGGCGCTGCGTGATGGCCACAAGCCCCCGAGTGTATCTCTCGCAGGAGTTCCTGACCTTCGGCGATGGAGATGCATCGCTGGAGGATGCCTGAGGGGCTGCGGTGGTAGAGCTCCTTCTCATCTCCCAGCAAGGCGAACGACTTGGCGCGCCGCGCCAACCGCCGAGCCTCGGCTCGGTCGAGGGGTAGCTCTCCTCGGTGGAGATATTGCAGGTACGGGGTCTGCCAGTTTCGATTAGGCGTGACCCCGCTTCGCTCCTCCTCGACGCGCAGTGCCTCACCCTCGGGGGCCGAGGGTACCTCGGACTGAACCGAGGGCGCCTCGGGCCGAGCTGAGGGTGCCTCGGGATGAGCCGAGGGTGCCTCGGACTGAGCCGAGGGCGCCTCGGGTTGAGCCGTGGGTGCCTCGGACTCGGCCGAGGGTACCTCGGGCTCGGACGTGTCGTCGATCTTGACGGAGGGTTGATGCAGGTCTCGAGAGAAGACGTCCGAGGGAACCGTCGTTTGCCCCGAGGCTATTTTAGCCAGCTCGTCCGCAGTCTCGTTGTAGCGCCTGAGCGATGTGGTTGAGCTCGAGCCCGTAGAACTTGTCTTCCAGGCGCCGAACCTCATCGCAGTAGGCCTCCATCTTCGGGTCGCGGCAATGGGAGTTCTTCATGACTTGGTCGATGACGAGCTGCGAGTCACCGCGAGCATCGAGGCGTCGGACCCCTAGCTCGATGGCGATCCGCAACCCGTTGACCAGAGCCTCGTACTCGGCCACATTGTTGGACGCCAGGAAGTGGAGGCGTAGCACGTAGCGTAGATGCTTTCCGAGGGGTGACATGAAGAGTAGGCCTGCGCCGGCTCCTGTCTTCATCGGCGACCCGTCGAAGAACATGGTCCAGAGCTCCGGTTGGATCGGAGCCGTCGGTAGCTGGGTGTCGACCCATTCAGCCACGAAGTCCGCCAAGACCTGGGACTTGATGGCCTTCCGGGGAGCGAATGAGATTGTCTCGCTCATGATCTCCACCGCCCACTTTGCAATCCTACCCGAGGCCTCTCGGCACTGGATGATCTCTCCCAGGGGGAAGGATGACACCACAGTTACCGGATGAGACTCGAAGTAGTGTCGCAGCTTCCGCCGCGTTAGGATCACCGTGTATAGCAGCTTTTGAACTTGTGGGTAGCGGATCTTGGTTTCGGACAGTACCTCGCTGATGAAGTAGACTGGCCTCTGAACGGGCAACGTATGCCCCTCTTCTTGCCTCTCGACCACAATCGCGGCGCTAACCACCTGAGTGGTCACGGCGACGTAGACCAGGAGGGCTTCTCCGGCAGCTGGGGGCACCAAGATAGGCGCCTTTGTGAGGAGCGCCTTCAGGTTCCCAAGGGCTTCCTCGGCCTCAGGGGTCCAAGTGAAGCACTCAGCCTTCCTTAAGAGGCGGTACAGAGGTAGACCTCTTTCGCCAAGGCATGAGATGAAGCGGCTCAGAGCCGCGAGGCATCCCATGACCCTCTATACGCCTTTCAAGTCCTTGATGGGCCCCATGCTGGTGATAGCTGCGATCTTCTCTGGGTTGGCTTCGATGCCTCGTTCGGAGACGATGAACCCCAAGAGCATGCCTCGGGGTACTCCGAAAACACACTTTTCGGGATTGAGCTTGACGCCTTTCGCCTTGAGACATCGGAATGTCGCTCCAAGGTCGGAAAGGAGGTCGGAGGCTTTCCTCGTCTTGACTATGATGTCATCGACGTAGGCCTCGACCGTGCGGCCAATGTGTTCGCCGAACACATGGTTCATGCACCGCTGGTACGTCGCGCCCGCATTCCTCAAGCCGAACGGCATGGTGACATAGCAGTACATGCCGAAGGGTGTGATGAAAGAAGTCGCGAGCTGGTCGGACTCTTTCATCCTGATTTGATGATACCATGAGTAGGCATCGAGGAAAGACAGGGTTTCGCACCCAGCAGTGGAATCCACGATTTGGTCGATGCGAGGCAGAGGGTAGGGAACCTTCGGACATGCTTTGTTGAGACCAGTGTAGTCTACACACATCCGCCATTTCCCCCCTTTCTTTCTCACAAGCACAGGGTTGGCAAGCCATTCGGGATGGAATACCTCTTTGATGAACCCTACCGCCATTAGCTTGTGGATCTCCTCGCCTATGGCTCTGCGCTTCTCCTCGTCGAATCGGCGCAGTGGCTGCTTGACGGGTCGGGCTCCGGCTCGGATGTCCAGCGAGTGCTCGGCGACATCCCTCGGTATGCCGGGCATGTCCGAGGGACTCCACGCAAAGACGTCGGCGTTCGCGCGGAGAAAGTCGACGAGCATTGCTTCCTATTTGGGATCGAGCCCGGAGCCGATCCGGATCTGCTTGGAGGCGTCGCCGCTGGGGCCGAGGGGGACGGACTTAACCGTCTCCGCTGGCTCAAAGTTGCCGGCATGACGCTTCACGTCTGGCACCTCCTTAGAGAGGCTCTCCAGGTCGGCGATGAGGGCCTCGGACTCGGCGAGGGCCTCGGCGTACTCCACGCACTCCACGTCGCATTCGAACGCGTGTTTGTACGTGGGGCCGACGGTGATGACCCCGTTGGGGCCCGGCATCTTGAGCTTCAGGTAGGCGTAGTTGGGGACGGCCATGAACTTCGCGTAGCATGGCCTCCCCAGCACCGCATGGTAGGTTCCTCGGAACCCGACCACCTCGAACGTCAGGGTCTCCCTTCGGAAGTTGGAGGGTGTTCCGAAGCAGACAGGAAGGTCGAGCCGTCCGAGGGGCTGGACGCGCTTCCCGGGAATGATCCCATGGAAGGGCGCAGCGCCTGCCCGGATGGAGGACAGATCGACATGCAAGAGCCCGAGGGTGTCGGCGTAGATGATGTTGAGGCTGCTGCCTCCATCCATGAGGACCTTGGTGAGCCTGACGTCGCCGATGACGGGGTCGACGACGAGCGGGTATTTCCCCGGGCTCGGCACATGGTCGGGGTGATCGTCTCGGTCGAAGGTGATGGGCTTGTCGGACCAGTCTAGATAGACTGGCGCCGCCACCTTCACCGAGCAGACCTCCCGGCGCTCTTGCTTGTGGTGCCGAGCCGAGGCGTTCGCCGCTTGCCCACCATAGATCATGAAGCAGTCGCGGACCTCGGGAAACTCTCCTGCCTAGTGATCTTCCTTCTTGTCGTCGTCGCGGGCCTTGCCACCCTCCGCGGGTGGCCCGGCCCTGTGGAAGTGGTGCCGAAGCATGACGCACTCCTCAAGGGTGTGCTTGACGGGTCCCTGGTGATAGGGGCATGGCTCCTTGAGCATCTTGTCGAAGAGGTTGGCACCTCCGGGGGGCTTCCGAGGGTTCTTGTACTCGGCGGCGGCGACAAGGTCCGCATTGGTGGCGTCGCGTTTCGCTTGTGACTTCTTGCCCTTCTTCTTGGCGCCGCGCTGAGTTGACGCCTCGGGAGTATCTTCCGATGGGTGGCCCTGGGGCTGCTTGTCCTTTCGGAAGATAGCCTCGACCGCCTCCTGGCCGGAGGCGAACTTGGTGGCGATGTCCATCAGCTCGCTCGCCCTGGTGGGGGTCTTGCGGCCCAGCTTGCTCACCAGGTCGCGGCAGGTGGTGCCAGCGAGGAACGCGCCGATGACATCCGAGTCGGTGATGTTGGGCAGCTCGGTGCGCTGCTTCGAGAATCGCTGGATGTAGTCTCTGAGAGACTCTCCCGGCTGCTGTCGGCAACTTCGGAGGTCCCAGGAATTCCTGGGGCGCACGTAAGTGCCCTGGAAATTGCTGGCGAAAGCTTGGACTAGGTCGTCCCAGTTGGAGATCTGCCCCGGAGGCAGGTGCTCCAACCAGGCGCGAGCGGAGTCGGAGAGGAACAGGGGGAGGTTGCGGATGATGAGGTTGTCATCGTCCGTTCCACCCAGTTGGCAGGCCAAACGGTAGTCTGCGAGCCATAGTTCTGGTCTCGTCTCCCCCGAGTACTTTGTGATAGTAGTCGGGGGTCGGAACCGGGTCGGGAACGGCGCCCGTCGGATGGCTCGGCTGAAAGCTTGCGGACCGGGTGGTTCGGGCGAGGGACTCTGATCCTCCTCGCTGTCGTAGCGTCCCCCATGCCTGGGGTGGTAGCCTCGGCGCACCTTCTCATCGAGGTGGGCCCGACGGTCGCGGTGATGGTGCTCGTTGCCGAGGCGACCCGGGGCCACAGGCGCGGTGTTGCGCGTGCGCCCGGTGTAGACCGAGGCTTCCCGCATGAATCGGGAAGTCGCGGTATGAGGTTCCGAGGGGTACCCCTGCCTTCGGGAGGCAGAGCTCTCGGCCCGTTGGACCGCGGCGCCTTCCAGGAGATTCTTGAGCTCTCCCTGGATTCGCCGCCCCTCGGTGGTTGATGGCTCCGGCATCGTGCGAAGAAGCATTGCTGCTGCCGCCAGGTTCTGGCCGACCCCACTGGATGCGGGTGGTGGCCTGACCCTGACATCTTCGTTGATGCGGTGCTGGAAGCCCTGGGGTAGATGACGTATTTCCCCGGCCGGAGGTTGGCCCGCCCATGCTTGCCCGACATCCCGACGGATCGGCTCAAGCGCTCCTGCTCCCTCGTCGAGCCTGGCCTGCACCCCGCGGATTTGCTCGAGCTGTGGGTCATGACCCCCCGCCTGAACGGGGACCACAGCTAGCTCCCGTGGGATGTCAACGCGAGGCACCGGCCTAGGGAGGTCACCGTCCTCCGGCATGCCGAGATGGTTGCCTTCGGGGGGACCCCCTAGATCGACGTGGAAGCATTCGCGACTTGGGCCGCAGTCCTCGTCGCCGAGGCTACGGCTACCGTCGGAACAGTCGGAAAGGCAGTAGTCGCATGCGGTCATGAAGTCCCGCATAGCACTGGGGTTGCCAAGTCTAGAGAAATCCCAACAGATGCTGGGCTCGTCGTCTTCCTCGGACCCAGAGGGCCCGTAGGTCGAGACATCCGTCAGCCGGTCCTAAGGTGACCGCATACGAAACCCCAGAGGGTTTTGACTTGCCTCTACGAGAGCGCCCGCCAAAGCGAAGTCGCTAGGCGAGTTGAGGCTGGATCCGAAAGACGTGGGATGGGAATCGGTCGGTACCTTTTGGTCGACGGGCGGCGATGAGGTCGCGTCGGGGACTGACTGCGCCGTCGTCTCAGGTACGAGGGTGACGTCCAGCAAGCTTTTCGCGAGCGTGCTGGCGTCGTCCGCTTGCTCGGGTTTGGCATGTCGCGGGGAGACGGCGCTCGCCTTCGTCTCAAACGTGAGGTCGACGCCCGGTGCGCCCCCCGTTGGGGTGCCGGGGCCGTCGACTCGCTCGACAGCCGACGAGGCGCTGTCTCCTGCTTGGCCTTGGTTGCCCCGCCTCCTCCTCCGTCGGTGGGGGAGAGGACAGGGTGATCTCGAAGGTTGTTCTTCCACCATGAGGGGAAGACGTCGCCGATTCCGCCGCCGGCGGGCGGGTTGTCGGCCGCCACTGTCGTTGTCGCACGGCGGTGGAAGGAGTATCATGTCGTAGCTGCCGTCGAGGGACATGAACTCAAGACTCCCGAAACAGAGCACCATCCCGGGTTGGAGAGGTTGCTGGAGACTGCCCATCTGGAGCTTGACGGGAAGCCATTCGTCAACACGCAGCATGCCCCTACCTGGCGCGCCAACTGTCGGCGTTCCGAGACCGGGGGGTCCCTGGGCCGACGAGTGAATGTCGCCGCGTGCCCCAGCCTAGATGGGTCGAGCGCGAGGGCGAGCGCGAAGGGGGGAGAGCGAGGCGGCCGGAGACCGGCGTGAGAGAGGTGGGAATCCCGTGGCCTTCGTGTTCGTCCCGCGCCCAGGACGGGTGCGCTTGCAGTAGGGGGTTACAAGCGTCCACGCGGGAGAGGGAGCGAGCGGCCTCCGGCGAGCGCCTATTCTCGTCCTCGTCCCCGCGCGGCCAACCCTCTCTAAGAGGGCCCTGGTCCTTCCTTTTATAGGCGTAAGGAGAGGATCCAGGTGTACAATGGGGGGTGTAGCAGAGTGCTACGTGTCTAGCGGAGGTGAGCTAGCGCCCTAGGTACATGCCGTTGTGGCAGCCGGAGAGATCTTGGCACCCAGCTGGTGTGATGTCGTGGCCGTCGGAGGAGCGATGGAGCTTGGCGGAGGGACAGCTGTCGGAGCGGTTGAGTCCTTGCTGACGTCCTCTTGCTTCCGTAAGGGGGCTGAGAGCCGCCGTCGTCACAGAGCATGCGGGGCACCATCATTGCCTATCTGGTGGAGCGAGCCAGATGGGACGCCGGTCTTGTTCCCTGTGGCCCGAGTCAGCTCGGGGTAGGGTGATGATGGCGCCTCCTGTTGACGTGGCTGGTCTGTGCCCTAGGTTGGGCGATGTGGAAGCTCCTCCGAAGCCGAGGTCGAGTCTGAGCCCCCGGGTCGGGCGAGGCGGAGATTGCCGGCTGGTGCCAGGGCGGAGTCCGAGCCCTGGGTCGGGCGAGGCGGAGTTCGTCGTCTTCTGGGGCCGAGCCCAAGTCCGAGCCCTGGGTCGGGCGAGGCGGAGTTCGTCGTCTTCTAGGGCCGAGCCCAAGTCCGAGCCCTGGGTCAGGCGAGGCGGAGATCGTCGTCTTCTGGGGCCGAGCCCGAGTCCGAGCCCTGGGTTGGGGAGGCGGAGATCATCGTCTTCCGGGACTTAGCCCGAGTCCGAGCCCTGGGTCGGGCGGAGTTCGCCGTCTTCCGGGACTTAGCCCGAGTCCGAGCCCTGGGTCGGGCAGAGTTCGCCGTCTTCCGGGACTTAGCCCGAGTCCGAGCCCTGGGTCGGGTGGAGTTCGTCGTCTTCCGGGACTTAGCCCGAGTCCGAGCCCTGGGTCGGGCGAGGCGGAGCTTCCTATGGTGCCTTCGGCAGGGTCCGACTGCTTGCCAGTCTTACTTTGTCAAGTGGCACCACAGTCGGAGTGGCGCAGGCGGCGCTGTCCTTCTGTCAGGCCGGTCAGTGGAGCAGCGAAGTGACGGCGGTCACTTTGGCTCTGCCGGCTGGGGGCGCGCGTCAGGATAAGGGTGTCAGGCCACCTTTGCATTAAATGCTCCTGCGACTTGGTCGGTCGGTGCGGCAATTTGGTCAGGGTTGCTTCTTAGCGAAGGCAGGGCCTCGGGCGAGCCGGGAATATGTTCGCCGCTGAAGGGGGCCTCAGGCGAGACGGAAATCCTCCGGGGTCGGCTGCCCTTGTCCGAGGCTAGGCTCGGGCGAGGCGTGATCGTGTCCCTCGAATGGACTGATCTCTGACTTAATCGCACCCATCAGGCCTTTGCAGCTTTGTGCTGATGGGGGTTACCAGCTGAGAATTAGGAGCCTTGAGGGTACCCCTAATTATGGTCCCCGACAAAAGTCGTTCCAAAGGGAATGCAGAGCTTACAGCGAAAAATAAACGCTGATTCCGCTGAAAGTAAAAGGCGAAGAAGCTCCTAAGGGAGGCTTACAGCGAAAAATAAACGCTGATTCCGCCGAAAGTAAAAGGCGAAGAAGCTCCTAAGGGAGGCTTACAGCGAAAAGTCAACGTTGAAATAAAAAGATTGTGTGCTCTATTGCAGGGACATGTGTATCTGTCACACCCGGCTTTAAGGGACAAAGTCGGGTGCATCTCATACATGCGCCAAGAAGACAACATATATAATAACAGAGTGTATAGAGATAAATGTCATAAAACATCAGAGTATTTATTACATAGCGGAAGACTTATTACAAAATAAAATAATAAAGATAAAACGAACTAAGGATCGTCGGCGCCAATGTCAACTGAGAAACGCCACCTAGATCGGATCAAACTCCTCGCCTTGTGGCTCCTCCTGAACCACCTGTTCTTCTCCTGTGGGGGGGGGGTGTGAGACAGCAAGGGTGAGCTCACACATGTTCATCGCTCAACAAGTTGTGGGGAATAATGTGACATGAACTCACAAAGGTGGGAGTTCATGAAGTGTAAGGCTGATCAACAATAGAGGTTAAAGCTGAGCATTGCTTTTAAGTAGTTGGTCAAATTTTATTAGCAGTTACTAAGTGTAAGTGAATACCAAACCATAATAAAATAATAGAACAAAATTAATAATAATCCCATGCAAATGCAAATGACAAATTGAGTTTAGGTTCCATAATTTAATCATCGGAGAGTCCTGAGCCGCTCATGACCGTGAGCTCGGCTAGTATACCAGTTTTACACTCTGCAGAGGTTGTACCCTTTACCCACAAGTCGTGTTTCCCATGTCGCCAGGGTTAGCTAGGCCCTTAGACACTACCAAGGTGAATGGCTAGGGATCCACTACGAGGCCTTTACAAAGTTCCACTAGCTTCCGAAAACCCGCTACAGTTTATGGAAAGTTCCAATGCAGGGTTCCTGGCTGACCGCCATCGCAGCAAAATCAACCAGGGACCTCCCAACACTGACCACTCCCCTACTGCCCTTGCCCCTTTCGGGTAAGGTAGTCTTCCACTAGCTTTCCTAATTAGTCAGCCAAGGGGTCCCATTCCTCCCTTGTGGTGGCACGTGGTTCTCAAGTTAAGCTCCATGTTCCAATTAACAATAACATAATGATCTTGACATGAACATAAATAGAATAACAAAATAACTGGAACATGGATATAATGAAATATTAACCCAAAAACCACGTAAAGCAATAGCATAACTACCCATGTGATTCAGGGGTAAACAAGGTAAACAGGATAAACAGTCTAGGGAAACCTATTGGGTCCCATCAAAATTAAACCTATGCATGGTAAATGTTTATAAAGAACATTATTGGGTAACAAAAGTGAATCAAGGGCACAACTTGCCTGGCACTTGAGATTCCAGTTACCAGGGTGATCTTCTGGTGACTCGTGACCTCACTGCTAGATGTGGCAATACAAACAAACATGGTATAGACAAAATTAACATCACACCAGACATAAGAACAAACTAAATAATAATGATCTACGCGCTGCTACGAGACTAACGCAACTTGAACGGATCAAATCGGAGTTAAAACGGAGAAGTTATGAATTTCTAATGATTTTATGTGTTTTGTATAAGATTAAATAGGATATAAATTTTATTGTAACATTCATGTCAAAACAGTGGTACTATTTGATAAACAATAATATTATAAATTTATAGGAACTGGAATGAACTAATTCGGACTTAATATGGATTTTCTAGGGGTTAACAAATTCTAGCATTTATTTTCACATTAAAAATCATTTCCTAATCACTTTTACTGAATTTTATATTTTTCTGGATCGGGCACAAGATAACCAGAGAAGGCAGGGGCCACGGCGCAAATAAACCCACAGACTCAGACTACCTTTAATATGGACGGCGGGTTGATTAATGGATTCTACAGGGTTCTTTTAGAAAACCGCCTCGCTGAAGGGGTACCGGATGATCTAAGCCATTGGATCGTCAACCACCGAACCAGATTAGACCCTCCCCTTAATGAACCGGCATACAACGTCGACCATTAGATCTAGGATCAATGGCCAGCGACTCGTCCACGCCCATGCTCGAATCCTGCCCATCCGAGACCAGATCAACGGTTGAGATGAGCCCGACCCAAAAGGGCATGCGCGCACAAATCTAGGCCACTATCTTTCGATCCAAGGGCCCAGAGATGCCTAATCCCAGATCTAATCCTAACCCTTGGTCAGAGATGGATGGCTCTGGTTCTTTCTTCTTCCTCCCCGCGCTCTACCATCCCCCCCCCTTCTCTCTCTTCATGATGTCTGCTCGCCGGCGAACGGCGAATCCGGCCCTCTGACCACTATTCCCCAACCCGAGATGTGCTACGCAAGGATAGGAGCAAGGCGGAGTGTTGAGAGTGCTCACCATCTGCAGTAGATCGACGAGCTCCCCAGACCGTGAGGTGCGGCAACGCAGCGGCGGCGCGCCATTGGTGCAGGCGAGCTTGACAGCAGCGGCGTCAAAACCCTCCTTCACCCATGCTTCGTTCACTAGCGCTCCAGATGGTGACCCGCAATAGCCAGACACCGAGAGCCCAAAACGGCGGCGACGAAGAACTTCGACGGCAGCGACACTTAGCGGAAGGGAATGGTATGCACGGGAGCCTCAGATGTACCCCCACGAGGTCTGCTGCAGGTGGTGAGGAGAGGAAGTAGGGGCGCGGTGGAGGGAGCACGCCATGGGCAACCGGGAGGGCCGGCCAAGCCCCCCAGGCCAGGAGCACCCACCACGGATGAACGGCGCCGCCCAGCTATGGGAGAGGCTGTTGGGAGAGTGTGGGTTCCTCGTGATGGTGACGCTGAGTCAAACCCGCGCCTGGTTATAGGGGCAGGCAGGTCGTGCGGCGCAGTTGGGGACGTGGTCATGGCGCCAACGCGATCTTCGGAGCTCGATGCGATCGAGGCGGCGGCGGAATGCGCGTGGATTCCGTTCAGAGAGGAGACGAAGCTGCCATCCCAGGCCCGCCAGGCAGGGACTGCGAGTAGGAGAGCGCGGCCGAGCATCTCGCCTGGCGAGTGGGCTCCGCGAGACAGTGAGACCAGGACGCGGGAGCAGCAGGCCAAGCGCGCGAAGTCTGGCTGACAGGTGGGCCCACCATGTCAGCGACGGTGACTGCGCGCAAGTGGAGTGGGCCGCGCAGGAAAGGGGGAAGTGGGCTGAAATGAGCTAACCGAGCCCAGTTGGTTCTGTTTTCATTTTCCTTTTTTTCTGATTCCTTCTCCCTTTATTTAAAAATTCAAATTTGAATTTAAACAGTGATGTGAACTTACACTCAAATTAAATATTGAAAATAAACTTAGTAGTATGAAAGGAGGTTTAATATGATTATTTCTTTTAGTATTATTATTATTATTATTATAGTATCCTTTCTTCTTTTCTCAAAATCCTAATTTCCAAATTAGGTTTAATGCACATTTCCACTTTAGTTTTTTTTTATTATCATTGTATTCATGAGTGAATGCACAAACAAATAAACCTCGGCATGATGCATAAATTATATTTTTTTTAGATGTCATTTACTTTAAGTACTCACTTAAATAAGCTCGTTCACATATGATATCATAACGGAGGAATATTATATAGGAATGACTACCTCCTTTTATTTGATTTACAATTTTGGGTATTACAAATCCTACCCCCCTTAAAAATAATCTCGTCCTCGAGATTTAAGAAGATCTAGGGAAAAGGTGGGGAAAATCTATACGAAGCTCTTCTTCTCTTTCCCAAGCAGCTTCATCTTCTCCATGATGACTTCATTGTACTTTGCACATCTTTATCACATAATTCCTTGTAACTCTAGTCAAAGTATCCAAAATCTTGATCGGGTACTCCGTGTAAGTCAAATCACCCTGAGCACTGAGCTCTTCCATTGGTAACTGTTCCTCAGGGACACGGAGACACTTCTTAAGTTGAGACACATGAAATACATTATGCACATCAGATAGATTATCTGGTAGCTCGAGTTGATAGGCCATATCTCCAACTTGCCTAAAAAAACTCAAAATGGTCCAATATAGCGAGGGGACAATTTGCCCTTGACTTTAAATCTCCTCATTCCACGAAGTGGTGACACCTTGAGGTACACATAATCTCCTTCCTCAAATTCTAGTGGTCTTCTTCTATTATTAGTGTAGCTCTTTTGCTTGGTCTAAGCTACCCTCAAGCTCTCTCGAATTATACGATCTTGTTCTTCTGCCTCTTGAATAAGTTCAGGTCCAAAGATCTGTCTTCCTCCAGTCTGATCCAATGTAGAGGAATCCTGCATTCCTACCATATAAAGTCTCAAACGGTGACATCTTCAGACTGGCCTGGTAACTATTATTATATGAGAACTCAGCATAAGATAGACTCTTGTACCACTACTACCATGCTGAAGGGCACAAGCTCTCAACATGTCTTCCAATACTTGATTAGTCCTTTTAGTCTGTCCATCAGTCTGATGTAGGCTGAACTAAAATTCAACTTCGCATCTGTATTCTCATGAAAACTTTTCCAAAATCTGGGGGTAAACTGTGATCCTCTATCCAAAATGATCTTCTTCGGTACACCGTGTAGAGACACAATCTGAGCCATATATAACTCGGCCAATTGAGATACCTTATAAGTAGTCTTGACCGGAATGAAATGAGCCACTTTGGTCAGTCTATCCACAATAACCCATATAGAATCATATCCTTTCGAGGTGCGAGGCAATCCAGTAATGAAATCCATACACTTCCATTCGAGTATCTTCAATGGGTATAATAGTCCAGCTTGTCTTTGGTGTTCGACCTTAACTCTTTGACACGCATCACACATAGCCACATGTGCAGCCACATTTCTCTTCAATTTCTACCACCAGGACTTATACTTCAAATCCTGATACATCTTCGTACTACCAGGATGAATAGAATAATCCGAGTCATGGGCCTCCCTCAATATAGTCTCACGAAGGCTTTCAATATCAGGAACACATATCCTATCCTTGAACCATATGGTGCCTTGCTCATCTTCTGTGAATTCCGAACCTCGACCTTTACTAATAAGATCCTTAATCTCTTGTATCTTAGCATCACCAATCTGTCCTTTGTGGATTTCTTGCTCCAAAGTAGGTTCCACATCAATAATAACTCCTTCAGTGTCAGCAACTATCCCTAAGTTAAGTCTCCTGAAATCCTCAACAATCTCATCGGGTAGCTGGGCAACAATAGCAGAATGAACATACTCCTTTCGACTCAAGGCATCTATAACCAAATTTGCCTTGCCCGGGTAATAGTGAATCTCCAAATCATAATCCTTAATTAGCTCCAACCAACGACGTTGCCTAAGGTTGAGATCCTTCTGAGCGAATATATACTTCAAACTCTTATGATCCATGCATACTTGACACTTGTTTCCCATAATATAATGTCTCTAAATCTTAAGCGCATGCACCACGGTTGCCAGTTCTAAGTCATGAGTGGGGTAGTTTAACTCTTGTTTCCGCAACTGGCGAGACACGTAGGCAATCATATGTCCCTCTTGCATGAGCACACATCCTAAGCCTTGGCCACATGCATCACAATAAATGTCAAATCCTTTCTGTAGATCTGGCATAACCAACACTAGTGGTGACATCAATCTCCTCTTTAATTGGTCAAAGTTATCTTGGCACTTCTCGTTCCCCTTAAATCCTCTTTTCTTCTCTAGAAGTGAGGTCATAGGCTTAGCAATCATAGAGAATCCTTCAATAAATTTCCGATAATATCCTGCAAGTCCCAAGAAACTCCGAATCTCAGTAACTGTAGTGGGTACTCTCCATTCCATTATCTCCTTTACTTTAGCAGGATCCACAGCTATTCCTCCATTAGAAATAATATGACCAAGGAATGGCACCTTGTCAATCCAGAACTCACACTTGCTGAACTTAGCATAGAGTTGATTATCTCGTAACTTCTGTAGCACCAATCTCAGATGTTCCTCATGTTCACTCTCACTCTTGGAATAAATAAAAATATCGTCGATGAAAACCACGACGAATCTATCCAAATCATGAACACCTTATTCTTTAGATCCATAAAATAGACTAGTGCATTAGTTAGTCCAAATGACATAACAGTGAACTCATATAAACCATATCAGTCGAGGAATCCGTCTTGGAAATATCCGATGGCCTAATCTTCATTTGGTGATAACCCGGTCGGAGTTCATTCTTCGAGAATACCCTTGCATCTCTCATCTAAATAAATCCTCAATGCGGGGTAATGGTCACTAGTCCTTCATAGTGACAACGTTAAGGGACCTATAATCCACGCACATCCCTTGCGATCCTTATTTCTTCTGTACAAATAGAATTGGTGCTCCACAAGGTGAAGAATTCGGATGAATATATCCAGCCTCTTGTAATTCCATTAATTGCTTCTTAAGTTCCTTTAGTTCCCCTACGGACATCCTATATAGCCGTTTAGAAATAGGAGCAGTCCCAGGTAAGAGATCAATAACAAACTCAACTTCTCTATCAGGTGGCGTCCCTAATAACTCCTCTACAAAGACATCCGGAAAATCCCTAACTGCACGGATGTTGTCACCAACAAACTCCTCATCTATGAAGAATGCCGCTAGTCTAATGGTGGTAGTTACTGCAACTTCAACTTCAAATCTTTGTCCTTTGGAACTGGTGAGTTCTACGGTTCCCTTAGCACAGTGTATATACTGTCTTTGTCTTTCTTAACCATGACATACCAAGGATCAAATCTATACTGCTCTCTTCTAACAGTATAGGGGTAGCCCATCTGGGTTAGAAACATAGGGTAAGAAAGGAAGAGTTGTAGACAAGGCGAGTAATTACGAGGAATGTTACTGCGGGGGATTTATTAGCTAAGTAGCTTAGTGTGTCACCAACTAAAGCTAATACATTACCTTATAGTGGTACATGCTAAGATGCCCAACTATAATGTTGCAATCAATCAAAGAAGCAAATCAAGCATTTAGCATCAGCACAATCAAACAACATTTTTAAAGAAAGTAGTTTTGAATTTTGTCTTAGGTCCACTATATCTTAAAAAAGATCATAGTGGTAGGATTCCAAGGTGTGAAATCCATCTTGTCTTAGAGTAGAAATGATAAGATTGACCAGAGTAGATTAGCAGAGGATGAGACAAGATCAAGATGAGATGAGTATGGAATGATTCAGAGTAAGGTAAGTAGGAAAGGTTTGTCCATTTCTATCTAGGTTTCGTCCTACAGTCAACATTTCCTCTGATACCACTTCTGTCACACCCGGCTTTAAGGGACAAAGCCGGGTGCATCTCATACATGCGCCAAGAAGACAACATATATAATAACAGAGTGTATAGAGATAAATGTCATAAAACATCAGAGTATTTATTACATAGCGGAAGACTTATTACAAAATAAAATAATAAAGATAAAACGAACTAAGGATCGTCGGCGCCAATGTCAACTGAGAAACGCCACCTAGATCGGATCAAACTCCTCGCCTTGTGGCTCCTCCTGAACCGCCTGTTCTTCTCCTGTGGGGGGGTGAGACAGCAAGGGTGAGCTCACACATGTTCATCGTTCAACAAGTTGTGGGGAATAATGTGACATGAACTCACAAAGGTGGGAGTTCATGAAGTGTAAGGCTGATCAACAATAGAGGTTAAAGCTGAGCATTGCTTTTAAGTAGTTGGTCAAATTTTATTAGCAGTTACTAAGTGTAAGTGAATACCAAACCATAATAAAATAATAGAACAAAATTAATAATAATCCCATGCAAATGCAAATGACAAATTGAGTTTAGGTTCCATAATTTAATCATCGGAGAGTCCTGAGCCGCTCATGACCGTGAGCTCGGCTAGTATACCAGTTTTACACTCTGCAGAGGTTGTACCCTTTACCCACAAGTCGTGTTTCCCATGTCGCCAGGGTTAGCTAGGCCCTTAGACACTACCAAGGTGAATGGCTAGGGATCCACTACGAGGCCTTTACAAAGTTCCACTAGCTTCCGAAAACCCGCTACAGTTTATGGAAAGTTCCAATGCAGGGTTCCTGGCTGACCGCCATCGCAGCAAAATCAACCAGGGACCTCCCAACACTGACCACTCCCCTACTGCCCTTGCCCCTTTCGGGTAAGGTAGTCTTCCACTAGCTTTCCTAATTAGTCAGCCAAGGGGTCCCATTCCTCCCTTGTGGTGGCACGTGGTTCTCAAGTTAAGCTCCATGTTCCAATTAACAATAACATAATGATCTTGACATGAACATAAATAGAATAACAAAATAACTGGAACATGGATATAATGAAATATTAACCCAAAAACCACGTAAAGCAATAGCATAACTACCCATGTGATTCAGGGGTAAACAAGGTAAACAGGATAAACAGTCTAGGGAAACCTATTGGGTCCCATCAAAATTAAACCTATGCATGGTAAATGTTTATAAAGAACATTATTGGGTAACAAAAGTGAATCAAGGGCACAACTTGCCTGGCACTTGAGATTCCAGTTACCAGGGTGATCTTCTGGTGACTCGTGACCTCACTGCTAGATGTGGCAATACAAACAAACATGGTATAGACAAAATTAACATCACACCAGACATAAGAACAAACTAAATAATAATGATCTACGCGCTGCTACGAGACTAACGCAACTTGAACGGATCAAATCGGAGTTAAAACGGAGAAGTTATGAATTTCTAATGATTTTATGTGTTTTGTATAAGATTAAATAGGATATAAATTTTATTGTAACATTCATGTCAAAACAGTGGTACTATTTGATAAACAATAATATTATAAATTTATAGGAACTGGAATGAACTAATTCGGACTTAATATGGATTTTCTAGGGGTTAACAAATTCTAGCATTTATTTTCACATTAAAAATCATTTCCTAATCACTTTTACTGAATTTTATATTTTTCTGGACCGGGCACAAGATAACCAGAGAAGGCAGGGGCCACGGCGCAAATAAACCCACAGACTCAGACTACCTTTAATATGGACGGCGGGTTGATTAATGGATTCTACAGGGTTCTTTTAGAAAACCGCCTCGCTGAAGGGGTACCGGATGATCTAAGCCGTTGGATCGTCAACCACCGAACCAGATTAGACCCTCCCCTTAATGAACCGGCATACAACGTCGACCATTAGATCTAGGATCAATGGTCAGCGACTCGTCCACGCCCATGCTCGAATCCTGCCCATCCGAGACCAGATCAACGGTTGAGATGAGCCCGACCCAAAAGGGCATGCGCGCACAAATCTAGGCCACTATCTTTCGATCCAAGGGCCCAGAGATGCCTAATCCCAGATCTAATCCTAACCCTTGGTCAGAGATGGACGGCTCTGGTTCTTTCTTCTTCCTCCCCGCGCTCTACCATCCCCCCCTTCTCTCTCTTCATGATGTCTGCTCGCCGGCGAACGGCGAATCCGGCCCTCTGACCACTATTCCCCAACCCGAGATGTGCTACGCAAGGATAGGAGCAAGGCGGAGTGTTGAGAGTGCTCACCATCTGCAGTAGATCGACGAGCTCCCCAGACCGCGAGGTGCGGCAACGCAGCGGCGGCGCGCCATTGGTGCAGGCGAGCTTGACAGCAGCGGCGTCAAAACCCTCCTTCACCCATGCTTCGTTCACTAGCGCTCCAGATGGTGACCCGCAATAGCCAGACACCGAGAGCCCAAAACGGCGGCGACGAAGAACTTCGACGGCAGCGACACTTAGCGGAAGGGAATGGTATGCACGGGAGCCTCAGATGTACCCCCACGAGGTCTGCTGCAGGTGGTGAGGAGAGGAAGTAGGGGCGCGGTGGAGGGAGCACGCCATGGGCAACCGGGAGGGCCGGCCAAGCCCCCCAGGCCAGGAGCACCCACCACAGATGAACGGCGCCGCCCAGCTATGGGAGAGGCTGTTGGGAGAGTGTGGGTTCCTCGTGATGGTGACGCTGAGTCAAACCCGCGCCTGGTTATAGGGGCAGGCAGGTCGTGCGGCGCAGTTGGGGACGTGGTCATGGCGCCAACGCGATCTTCGGAGCTCGATGCGATCGAGGCGGCGGCGGAATGCGCGTGGATTCCGTTCAGAGAGGAGACGAAGCTGCCATCCCAGGCCCGCCAGGCAGGGACTGCGAGTAGGAGGACGCGGCCGAGCATCTCGCCTGGCGAGTGGGCTCCGCGAGACAGTGAGACCAGGACACGGGAGCAGCAGGCCAAGCGCGCGAAGTCTGGCTGACAGGTGGGCCCACCATGTCAGCGACGGTGACTGCGCGCAAGTGGAGTGGGCCGCGCAGGAAAGGGGGAAGTAGGCTGAAATGAGCTAACCGAGCCCAGTTGGTTCTGTTTTCATTTTCCTTTTTTTTCTGATTCCTTCTCCCTTTATTTAAAAATTCAAATTTGAATTTAAACAGTGATGTGAACTTACACTCAAATTAAATATTGAAAATAAACTTAGTAGTATGAAAGGAGGTTTAATATGATTATTTCTTTTAGTATTATTATTATTATTATTATTATAGTATCCTTTCTTCTTTTCTCAAAATCCTAATTTCCAAATTAGGTTTAATGCACATTTCCACTTTATTTTTTTTATTATCATTGTATTCATGAGTGAATGCACAAACAAATAAACCTCGGCATGATGCATAAATTATATTTTTTTTAGATGTCATTTACTTTAAGTACTCACTTAAATAAGCTCGTTCACATATGATATCATAACGGAGGAATATTATATAGGAATGACTACCTCCTTTTATTTGATTTACAATTTTGGGTATTACAGTATCTTCAGCAAAAATGTCATTTTGCATAACATAACATCATTACATCATTTTGCATAACATAAGCATCATCCATCATCTCGCATGTATAACAGGAAGGGGACACAGCATTGATCTTCGAAGAATGTTTCGAAAAAGAGAAAATCGTGCTAAGGCACAAGATAAATTGAGAAGAAGTGTAGCTTCCTTAGAGAGACAACATAAGACTTTTTTATAGATTCAAAGAATGTTTTCATGAAGTTTGGAGATTCTTCATCAAAGAAATATGGCAATTCTTGTGATACATAAAAAGATTTTCGTTACGAAGCATGAAAAGAAGGGAAGGTGTTTTTTCGCCGAAGGCTCAAAAAGCGGTATGTATGAAAAAATTTCATGCATCGTAAAGAATTGAACCATAAATAGATTATATATTACATTCAAAGTTACAAAGTTTTACACATGTCATGTTCCAAGTATTTTTACAATAGCATTTAATCTTCCCTAAGAACTACTTCTGCAGCTTCGTTTAGTAGCTGATTGACAACTTTGTCCATGATGGCTTCGGCCATTTGTCTAATTTCGTCGTCCCCCTTCGGGGGGGTCCGAAGATGCCTCAGCAGGTTCTGAGGGAAGAGAGGACACGGCTATATTACTATTACAGACCGCGAATAAAGTTCAAAATCAAAAATTACAACAAAATAAAAATCACTAATTAATACCTATTTGCCCTTCGGGCCCTGTGCTTTTTTCAGCAGCTTCCGCTACCTTCCTAGCATCATGGATGCCTTTTTCGCTTTTCTGAATGATCTCTTGAGCCATTTCTCGGCCGCCATTGTCCCAAATGTCAGTGAAAAATTTTCCACCGACCTGGCTTGCTTCGGCTGAAGGGTCTTTGATATCTTCAGAGGATAAAGTAGCTTCAGACTGTGCCAAAGATTTCACATGCTCGCACCCTTTCTTCTCTAAAATAGTAACAATTCCCCTGGCACCCGAAAAAGCACAAATGTCCCCGCGGCTATTCAAGATTTCGTCGAAGGCATCAGCTTCGTGACTAATCCATTCAATCGGGCCTTCTGGATTTCCCCTTGTGAAATTTTCTTCACTAGAAAACGCGCCAACGCTGGCGAAGCTGGATTTTATTTTCTTAACACACTCTATGGATTTATCATAGCACCTTTTCTTCGAAGCACGAAGCTCTTTAACAGTTACTTCCAAATGATTTGCCCATTGATCACTTAATTCTCGTTTTGTTTCTTCAAGAATGCGTTCTTCTTTAGCTCGAGCTAGTTGTTTCCGAAGATCTTCGATTTCACGCTTCTGTGTTTCGTCTTGAGTTTTAGAGTTAGCTTCGTCTTCCTTCATTTTTTCCACCAACGTAAGCAGAATTTTGTCCTTCTCCAAGGCTTCGTTTCTTAGCCTGATAACCTCTGTTCGAAGGTTGTTAAGAGCAATGGTGCAGCTCTCATCTTCGGCATTCTTCTGTGCCCTTAAGGCATTGCTGAGTATTAAGCCCTATTCAAAAGAATGAATGAGTTAACATAAGAACAAAAGACTAATTCAAAGGTCATAAACTTCAAAATTCACAATTTTTGTACCTTCAAACTATTGTATGCCAGGCTATCCACAAGGTCGTCCTTCGTCATGGCGCAAAGGCCAGCTTTGAGCTTCAGGAACCCCATGCTTCTAGCCATCTCCCGGTACACGGATAATTCTTTATTGTCTGGGAGACAGTATAGGAAGTCATCTTCGTTTGTCCCATTGAACACTACGGCCCCCCTTGGATACTTCAGTTCTCGGGAATAGTGATTGGCTTCAAAAATCTCTTCTTCAGATAGTTTCTTCCCCGAAGCATGTCGCACAATATAATCACGTATTTTGGAAGATGCTTCGGGAGTGGCAGTGTTGATCTCCTCAATCAAAATCGGCTCTGTTGTTTTTGTTTTTTTCAGCCTCTAAACTTGCCTCTGACATTTTTGTTTCTTCGGCCTCCAAAGGTTTTATCTTGGTGGGCTCTGAAGGCCCAGCTTCAGTTTCAAATTGTTGCTTCGAAGTTTCAGCAACAAAGGTCTCAGTAGACACTTCAGAAGTTTCAACAGTCTTCTTTGGAGTTATGCTTGAAGATTTAATTGTCTCCAAAACATCCAGCACATTAACCATCCTTTTTCTTTTCAGGGTCGCTGCTGGCCCCTTTTGGCTTTTAGCTGCCTCAATTTTTGATGAAGGACTTAAAATGTCTAATGTTTTTCCTTCTTCAGTTCTCGGTTCTTCCGTTTTCTCTATTGCTAGTGCTTCGGCCATTTCTTCGGATTTTGGCACTAGAGTTGGTTCTCTGGCTTCGGAGGCCGAAGGAGCCTCACCAATAAACTCAGGCACTGTGGCCGGCTCAATACAGCGTGGAGGGTGTGTGAGCACTTTTACTTTCTTCCTCTTCGGCGCTGGTTCCTCAGGAGCAGTCGAAGCAATTTCCTTTGTAGGAGAAGTATTTTTCCTTTTTTGGCCTCGCATTGGATAGTAGTAGTCGGGGTAGATAAACCCAATTGCGTCAAATACTCGGTTGAGTCTCTTCTTCTTTCGGCCTCCGAAAGCCGCTGATAATGCAGTATTTTCGGCCTTTGAGTATGCCCCAAGCAATTCATCACTTACATTCTCAATGCTTTTTAGCCAATCATCATCTGGTTCAACGAACTTATCTCCGTACTTGAATGTGTATTTCAGCCTGATTAGTCCACCCTCGTCAGTTTCTTTAACGGTCTCCTTCGGTATTTCCCAGTTATCTGCAAGTGGCCACACTCTGAAGGCAATGTGCTCTTGCATTAAATCCCTGGTCCCAATAAAAGAGCAGACTACGCCGAAGGCTCTCTGACATTCTTCAGCTGCTTCGTCCATTTCTACCTTTGGTTTCTGAAGTCCGAAGCGCTGCCAGATAGGGCGCATGATGATATCTTTAATATCTTCTCGAACCTTCAAATTGTTCTTCACATAGAACCATTCCTTCATCCATTCCCTGGGCCATCTCTTCCGAAAAGTTGGCACGGGACAGCTTGACCCAGAGCCGGCACCGAAGCTATAGCAACCAAAATTATTATGATATTGCTCCTTACCCCAGGGCTTCGTCTCATATATTAGCTCGTGTATATTGCAAAAGCTTTTTGCACTTGGCTCCAGGCCCTGGCTCCTCACGGCCCAGACGAAGACTCCCAATCTTATCACTGCTTCAGGGGTAAGTTGATGAAGGTAAACCTGATATATTTTCAGAACTTCTACCACAAATCTTCTTAGAGGGAATCGTAGCCCAGCCTTAAAAAAGCTTTGGAAGATCACGACTTCATTATCTTCGGGAGTCGGCGTAGTTTTTTCTCCGTCGTCTGCCCTCACGATGGATATATCTCGGAAATATCTCCCTCTCATATTTTCAAGGTGACTCTGCTTTATAGTTGATTTTCCGAAATTTGAGTGACTAGGCCGCCACGGGCGATCTTCGGAATCCTCCCCACCACTATCAACATCATAACTGTCATTGTCGCCAGTATCTTCAGATAAACCCTCCAAAGTCTCCCTGACAATCTTCTCCGTATTGGTCTTCGACATTGATTCAAGAAAACTCAGGTGCATTTCCTCAGAAAGGCTTAGCTTTGAAGCATCAACAACTTTCTTATCCTCAGACATCTTCGCGAATGCTGGCAAACTAGACTTGAAACCGAAGCTTAAAAATTTAAAACCGAGCAAATGCTGTCGCGCGCAGGCTGAAAAGCTGGGTGAGTAAAAAGCAGATGGCAAAAGAGCGTGCCAAATAAGCTCGTGGTGAGCTCGTATTTATACACCCAGTGTGTCGAAAACTGGAGGGCCCCGCTTGTCAATGACTGTTGCTATTCTAGCAAAAGAAAGGTGTTTTTTCGGACCTTCGGCTTAAAGCCTTCGTCCATGTCGCAATATGAATTTATCATTACAGTAAATTAATATTGCGAGGGGCTACTGTTGGGGGCCTTCGGCTCCCGAAGGTCCTCAAAAACATAGTTTGACAATGTTTTCCAAGTGTGATATGTGAACAGGCACCTTCGGAGTCAGGTCGCAGATATACAAAAGCACGGCTAAGATGAAGCTTGACTGGAATGAAAAACGATCATGGCGAAGGATAAGACAATCACGAAGCTATGTGCAGAAAAGCTTCGGCATAACGACAGAAAAGAGGAACCGACTTAAAGATGAAAAGCCAAATTGGACCTCGAAGAATTACTATAGAGTTATTGATAAATGTAAAGGACATCAATATAATTTTACACGGGCTGCGTCCCGTGCCTATAAATAGGTGAACAGTACTCCCGTACTGTTCACGCTGACTAGGCATACGCTTTTTCGCATCACGTCTGTACCTTTACTTTACATCAATCTGAAGGTACATTTGTAATTTGTTTTTATGAATTTGATAATAGAAATACATTGATAATAATATTGATATTATTACTCGTGTATTATATATGAATTGTTCTGTCTAACAATTTATCAATCTTACGAAGGTCTTTTCTTTTGTGACCTTCGTCCGAGATTCATTATATCCGAAGGGATATACTGTTTTCAAGGACGAAGGAGTTTAACATTTAACACTTTTATGTTGTCTTGTTCTTAATTCATAGCATTAGAGAACAAGCCCCCAACACTATGTAACGCCGACTATTCTTCCGAATAAAGGGGATCTCCTCCCCTTCTTCTTCACCCTCATCAACAATACAAACAATACACCCATTGGGATCATCGTCCATAGGGTCACACCCATTGGGATCAGTTTCAGCAGGGTCACACCCATTGGGATCAGCGTCCATAGGGTCACACCCATTGGGATCAGCTCTAGTAAAGAATTCCACTGGTACCTCTTCAGCAGCAGGAGCAGAAGGGCCAGCATCATGATCCAAGCACGACACTCGCCGAAGCCGCCTCTTTTTCTTTTTATTCCCCTCGGCAGGAGCAGTCGGATGACTAACTTGGCGAAGACGTTTCGGGCGAGTACCCTCAGGCCTTCGAGCATCAACAGCTTTCTCAGGCTCTGGAATAGTCCTAGCAGCCACCGTTTCAGCAAGGGTAGAGTCAGAGGAATCCCCCGCCAACATATCCAGCATAGCACCTATCTCTGCATCACTCGGAGTAGTAGGTATCTCAAAGTGAACTTGCTTCTCGTCATTGGGAAGGCCACAAAGTAAGGCAACCAGGGCTTCAACTTCTTCAGGAGAGGGTCGCACTCTAAGACCCAAACCACTGTCACCAGCAGGAGGATTGGACACAAAACTAAAAAAGGGTTTAGAAGATGGCAAATTCCAAGCAGAATATGCAACAGGAGCACCAATATTCGATACCTTGCCCCTCAATATAATCTCCAGTCGGCTCACCAGATCAACAGTGGGAATCCTCTTATCAGTAACCCGAGTTGAGTAGTGGCACCACTGTACAAGTAAGCCGGGTGCGCCCTATCCTTCAGGGGCCGAATATTCTTAAAAACAAAGTCTGCAACCACAACCTCAGCGGTTAGACCTCTCTCCTTCAGCAGACAAATTTCATCAAGCAGAACTCTGGCCTCTGTTATCTCCAAGGCGGTGGGGGACTCAATCCAACTGGGAGTGCGTACGTCAGGCTGTCTCCCTGACCGAGGGGGAGGGACTTGCCATGATTTTCAACAATGAACCATTCTAAGCGCCATCCTTTAATACTGTCTTTGAGTGGGATATCCAGGTACTCTGTCTTCCTCCCATGACGCATCTCCAGACTCGCACCGCCCACAAGCTGATGCTGCCCCACGGCCATACCAGGACGATAGTGATACAAATGTTTCCACAAACTGAAGTGAGGGAGAATTCCAAGGTAGGCCTCACACAGATGGACAAAGATAGAAATTTGCAGAATAGAGTAGGGATTCAGATGAGTCAGATTCAGATTATAAAAGTCAAGGAGACCGCAAAAGAAAGGAGAAATTGGAAGAGCAAGGCTGCGGAGAAGAAAAGGAATGTAAATGACAGACTCGTGAGTATCCTCCATAGAAACAGTAACCCCACAGCAAATCCACCAGGGACAAAGCTCCTTCGAAGGAAGAACTCCGACATTGACGAGGTGGAGAAGATCTGACTCAGAAACAACAGACATGTGATTACCTGCGAAAGGCAATTGGCTGTTGGGATCGATGGGAGGAATAACAGCAGTGACGGAATTCTGACTTTTCTGCTTGGGCGCCATCTCAATCTCGTCGGCGAACTAAGCGGAATCGAGGTCAAAGGGAAACAGGGGAAGTCTAGAGGCAGAAAGTAAAGCTAGTGCTTGGAATGCACAGGCATGCGGCGACGTGGTACAAGTGGGGTTTTCCCGCGTCAGGTACCATTTCTAAAAAATGCCCAGTCATCACTCGGTCGTTATTTCTAAAACGCCGACGTGGCTCGGCGTGACTCAGCGGTTATTTCTAAAACACTGACGTCACCCCTAATCACTCGGTCGTTGCCTGTAAAACGCCGACATGGCTTCAAGTGACTCGGCTGTTACCTCTATAACGCCGACATCGCCAAAAACCGTTCGGCTGTTACCCCTGAAGACACCAGCAGTAAATCAGACCGTTCTTTTTCCACGTAAATGCAGACAGAATTAAAATGCGACACATCAATGGCAAGTCATTACTCAAGAGTTACTTCTAAGAACAACGACCGCATTGGATACAAACACAAATTGTTGGTCAGCTATAAAGAAGAAAGGCAAATACAAAGGATGTGCACAAGATCAAGCCCGAAGTTCACTTCATTATATAAGGGAGGAATTTCTTACACAAAGCAAAAGGCTGACTCATTATGAGTCGGGTTTCTTCCCACTTTTCGACAAATTACATTACTACATTACACTACTTACACTACACTATACTACTAACTACTACTACATTATTCTAATAATACTAATACTACTTATCTATACTAATATTATTAAGCCAGTGGCGCTTTGCCACTGGCCTTGCCGCTGCCGCTGCCGTCGTTGCCCTTGCCGTCGCCCTTGCTGTCGTCGCCCCCGCCGTCGCCTCTGTCGTCGCCGTCGCCCTCGGCGTCGCCATCACCGCCGCTCCCCTCCTCCGACGAGTTAGAGGAGCCCTCCTCGTCCGAGGAGACCTCCGACTCATCCGAGCCCTCGAGCCCGGAGCACTCGACGGCCCGGATGTAGGACCACACCTCGGCGGCGATCCCCTGGGAATCGTCCGAGTCTTCGGACGATGCCGGGGGCAAGGTGTAAACCGGCGATCCCTCGGACTCGGAGGAGAACTCCTCCTCCGAGTACTCAGAATCGTCGAAATCCTTCGATGGAGGGGTCGGCTCGCGCTTCCGCTTGTCACCAGAGTGGTGTGACGAACTTCCGCTCTTCTTGCTCTTGCCCATGGTGGAACAGAAAAGGGGAGAACAAGCAAGCAACGGTTGAGAAATGTGTGAAGACGCCAGTGAAGCAAGCGCTCTATTTATAGAAGAAGAAAGCAACCGCTCATCTCCTACCACGGTCACTGAACAGTCGCAAGTATTCAATAAGCAATTCAAATCGCCTGGAAACAAGTCAGGCGGCTGACGCCGTTTCACGTAACACAGCACCCATTGGGACTCAAGTCAACTGCATGGTTGATATGATTACACCCACGGTCACATCAAGTTACTACTCAAGGCCAGTTTGCTAAACGCTCAGCGCACCAAGTCGTCCCTTGCCTACACCCATTGGGGGGACGTCCAGGAATTTTCAATAGATTTTCCCAAGTAGTCGCATCCATACAGTATACGCAATGAATGTATCAAGACAAAAAGAAGATATCTATGGAGATCGGAAGAAAGCCAAAAAATAGCCGATGAAGTACAAGTCTAATCAACAGGAGCATTGAAGCATGAAGCGAAAGGAAGACTAGCCAAGGGCCATCTATCGGATGTCCAATCCGTCGCTGATCAAGTAAATTTCAAGTTGGTGCATGGTCAGGCCATATTGATGATCACAAAAAGACAAAAAACTATATGATGATCTCTAAAGCATAAACTGATGATGTAATGCTAAAGTCTAAGGCATGAAGAGAAGATGAGACAATGCTGATCTCTAAGGCATAAGTCTAAGTCAAAGACAATGGTTTCTAAAAAAAGCATGGAATGAAGACCTTTGAGTGGGTTATTTTCAGTAATCCACTCAAAGCTCGGGGGCTACACCCATGAATCATAAGACCCCGAAAACAAAATGCTGATCTCTAAAGCATAGGCTGATGGCAAAATGCTGATTTCTAAAGCATAAGTTTAAGTCAGAAGCTATGATTTCTAAAGAAGTATGGGATGAAGACCTTTGAATGGATTATTTTCAGTAATCCACTCAAAGCTCGGGGGCTACACCCATTGGGTGCACCTTCGGTGCACCCAATGAATCCTTAACCCCTAAGAACGAAACGCCGACCTCCAAGGCGTAAACAGAACACCGATTATTGAAGGTTAAAAGCAAAAGACTGTAGAATGATGCCAGAAGAAGATGACAGAAGATCGTTTTTACCAAGTTACTCGGAGCTGGAGGTAATGACTTAGCAGACATGTTTCAAAATCGTAAACTAGACCTGGAATCTTTGGGCCAATTATTTCAAAATCATCACAAAGATTGGGGGCTTGTGGGGGATAGATATCCCTCGGGTCCACTAGAAGGCAAGAAGGCCTCGCAGAAGGCCCCATGCCCATTACTTCACGAGGCCATCCCTTCGTGGGCCAGGGGAGGAACTTTCAACAGAACGGATCAACTCGAGCCCATGCGGTTCGCTGAACTCAAACGCTATCTGCAGCATTGATCTGACTTTCCCGTGCAGCGCTCTCAGACGTCAGAGCCGAAGGATTATAAGTCGGCGAGGTTATAAGAAGATAAACTCAGACAGTTCACTATTACTTAGGAACACGTGGTTATCATATCCGCATGTAACATCCCACGGTCGAATATATAAGGCCTAGGGGGCACCCCTTCAAGATCATCTCACCACTTAGCCACCCACTCAGTTCCCTAAACATCCTCGATACTAGAGGATCCCCTTGTAATCCACCACACGACATATCCACGCCAGGACGTAGGGTGTTACGCATCTCAAAGCGGGCCGAACCTATACAAAACCGTCCACTCTCTCTCGTGCATTTGACACAAACCATCAAGCTACAGTCGGTAACACCATCCTACTTCGAAAAGCACCTCGAGGGGCAACCTTGGGTGCGCGGTCGGACCCAAAACACCGACACCACTTGACCATCCAACCCGGTGGTGGAGTGGCTAGCCAAGTCACACCATCAACCATGTCTTACAACAAACTTGTAAAATTATGTCACAAGTAAGACTGAGTATACTAATAATCAGCTAGACTTACCCGGTGTGAGGAGTCTACTCCTCTACCTCTAGACCATGAAGTTGTTTGGCCAAGGGGTTTAGTTTGCCAAAAGCAATAGCTGAGTCTAAGTCAAGTTTTAGCTTTCCCAAGTTCTATGATATTCCTTACACTAGGTTTGCCTCCTTCTAAGCATACATGGTAACAATCATTTAATGCAATCAACACTTTAGCTCATGAAACCCCTTTCACTTCTTACTCAATGCAGTATAATGGATCAAGCAGTCTCATTAGCTGCAAGAAGTAGATGATTCAAATCGAGTTTTAACCTTGCAAGGTAAACGTAAACACACGACGGTCAGGGCACTCCATACCGACACACGTCAACCGTCCCCATCGATTCCCCGTCATCAGAATAAGGCTCACGGCCTTGTCATACAATGCTCCACTGACCCCAGCTGTCGCCGAGCAATGACCACACTTATACCCACCATAGCTAGCATGGTAGACTCCATCTCAGGACCAATAAGGGATAAAGTCTGCGGGCAGGTTCACTGAGATATTAGGCTTATGGTTACTATATTTCCAGACATGTGTTTAGTACGTTCAAACACTTGACTCAAATAGCCACACATTAATCCTTATTCCCATTTCTGTCTCATAGACAGGGCATCCCCATGGATCCATGTCCATGGACAAACATAATTCGGTTATCAAATGGATACAATCAATTTCTGACCTCGCGCGAGTGCTAGAAAAATCAATTGACTTCTACCGAGATCCTTAAATTAGTAAAGCAGTTACTCGACCTAGCATACTAGTGTCCATCTCAAAAAGGAACCTGAGTTTGTGTAACTAGAGTTTCAAGCAATTCCTACACCTAAGTGCATGTTACAATCCTACAAATAATAATTGCAGTAAAGTAGCATATATAACAGTTATGCATAAAACCGATGCTTGCCTTTAGGTGCGGGTGCAGCGGGGAGTTATCCAATGGCAGGTTCGATAGCTGACTTCTGGACTTCTCCTTGTTTAACTCTTTGCTTCGGAATCAACACGTACTCTCTAACCACAAGATTGCAATCAAACGAATGCAATGCATAAGATATATATATATATGCTATGATATGCAAGATCTTGTTGAAGGGGTATAGTAAGTAATACTAAGTTACTTAGCGAAAGTGAGAATCTACTTTCATTGAGTTAAACATTCAGGAAGTGGCATCTAGTTGTATAACTAGGATTTAATAAAATGTGGATTATCATTTAGATTACTTCCAAATGGTCTTGATGTGCCTTACAGTTTGCTGGTATCTTTTAACTTAGGTTGGTTAACCCTTGTTTTCTCTCTTTTTTCCTTCCTCCTATTGAGCTTTTATTGGTGGTTTAAACTACACTTATGTTTTAGATTTTTTTTCAAAATTTCTATAAAATTATAGTAGCTTTCTACTAATTAAATTAAGTTGTCATAGAAATTTGGGGTCCAAAAGCATTAGGGTTTGGTTTGGACAAAAATATCAAGGACTAGGGCAGAGAGGGCACATTACACTACACCTCCTATTTAGAAGTGGCTACTACCATATTGAGTTTTTTCTGGTATTTAGATGTGGTAACATGGTCTTGTGCCAAATTTTACCAAGGGATACTTGGTGGATATTTAGTGGTGATTTTCTAAAGGTTTGGGGTTAGTATGTGCTCTTAATTAACTTTCTTTTTGAAAAAGTCAAACAATATATTTGGAAATTTTTCTAAACTTTTATTTGGACAAGATAAATCATTCATAAGGTTGGAATTTTTCTCTACAAGGAAAGGTTTCTATGATTTTCTATAGTTTTCTCTAATTCTCTCATGGGGTATGGGTACCATATTTCCTTGCTAAACTATGCATTTTTATATTTTTCTCTGGAGTTATATTACTTAAGTATTCTAAGAAAAATAAGGTTGCTTGTTGTTTCACAATTTTATGTCATGTTTCCATTTTCCAAAAGAATAGGCAGAAACCTAAACTAGTTTTAAATTCCTACTTAATTTGGTGAACTAGAGTGTTCAGCATTTTGGTATGGGTCCAGTGTTCATTAGGCACCTACTAAATTTTTCTTAACCATAGCATAAAAGTTCTACTATTTGTCTTTTTCATTTCCATACTTTAAAGAATATCCTAAATTAAACAAAAACTTCCAGAAACAATACTGGACTAGGGTGGTTTTCTATTTTTGCTCTAAAGTTTACTTTGTACAGAGCCTAGCTAAATTGGTTTGACCAAATTTGGATAATTATTTCTCAAGTTATGCCTTTTATAATTTTACTGCCGATTTAAAATGAATTAGGAGGTTAATAAGGAAAAAGGAAAAACATCTTTCATTTAGGCCCTCGGGATAAACTTTGTTATTTCCTCATAACTAAGTCCCTAGAGCGCTATTCATCTGAGTCATAGGGTTCACAGAAAACCCCCTAGGTTTCTAGCCCTCTAAACCCGTGGTCTACTCCTTCATCGGAATAGTACTAGACTCGAAGAAAAAAGACAGCAAGGCTCACCGACAGCGGTACGGCTCCGGTGAGGGGTCGGGCGAGGTCGGGGAGGCTCTAGCGAACACGTCGGTGGTCAGGTCGTCGTTGGAGATGGCCGAAGTCGACCGGTCTACGTCTCTAGGTGGTCGGAGCTCGATGGTGGAGTGTGCTAGAGTTCGATTTCACCAGTCAGCAAGCTTCACAGAGGGTCGGTGTGGCGGTCTACTGGAGGAATTGGACAGAGGTGAGCTGTGGAGGCCACGGAACCTTCGACTCCGGCGAGGGTGATTTCGCCGCTCCGGAGAATCAGAGCTCCGACTCAAGTCTTGGGAAGCTTCACGGGATTTAGGGGAACTGGTGGTGGGTTCGGTTTGGGTGGAGAGTAGCTGGGCAAGGCGGACCACATCGACCGACTTAGGTTGATGATGGCGAACGGCGGGGCTCCCTGCTTCGATGAAAATCCGATGAGGTTGCTCAGCTATGGGCTCGGGGAAGTGCAGAGAGTGTAACCGAGGGTCAGGTGGGTTTTATAGGCGCATGCGCGGCGTGGTGCTACGTGTGTTGGGCACGCTCGCGGCTGCCAGCCGAGGTCGAGCACGTGGCGACGCTCGGTTGAAAGCTCTCTTGTGGGTTTTGGTGTTTAGATGACAACCCAATTAAAGGACTAACAAGTGTGCTAAGTGTTGAACAGGTACTTAATGCAAAGCTAACAGGGTTCAACACAAGTGAACAAGTGTGATGGTCCAAAGACTGAATTATCTATAGATAATGGACATCACAAGAAAGATGGACATTGCTTAAGTGAGACTCGATGTGCATAACTCAGAGACAACCGATCAAGCTAAGGATGGAGGCAAGAAGAACTTCGAGGTACCGAGTGCATGGGAGAAGGTCAAGGAGACCAGGAACCCAAAGACAGGGGTGAAGAAGAAGACTTGCAAAGTCAAGGTTGATCGAGTTAAGAAGAGTTATGGTGCATCAAGGAACACTACATAAGGACATGACTTACAACCAATGAGGTAACATCTACAATTATGTGGTGTAAGTCATAAGGCTCAAGATCAAGCTCAAGAAGTGAATAAGGTCACTGGAAGGAGAAGCAGTGTCAAAACCAGAACTGGAAGCAGCCCAAAAGAGCTAAGTGCACCTTGATCTTTAGTTTGGGTTGTTCCTATGTTTGGAGATATTCTATGTGACCTTTGCAGGGTGTTGGAGCTCAAATATGTCAATCTAGATCAAGTCAAGTTGACTTGATAGTTTAGAGTCCAACACATGTTATTGTGCTTAACACTTGAGAGATGCAAATTAAAGAATCAAGGTATGGCTCTAGCCTTAGTGAATTGTTTTTTGGTACTAACATGTTTATCTAAGTGCTAGAAACAGTACAAAGAAAAGAAGATTAGAATTGGAGAAGAATTGGCAAAGTTTAGCCAACACCAGCTCGGGCCTGGTGCACCGGACAGTGTCCGGTGCACCAGGCTGGCTCGACGTCAACTAGGCGCTCTCGGGAAAGGAGATGGGCGAAGTGGCTATAATTCATCAAACTGTCCGGTGGTGCACCGAACTGTCCGGTGAGCCAACGGCGCCCGCGCCAACGGTCGGCAGCGCAATCAGCGGGCGACGCGTGGCCTGAGCCAACGGTTAGTTGGCTCACCGGACTGTCCGGTGTGCACCGGACAGTGTCCGGTGAGCCAAGAAGACCGTTGCTCCAACGGTCAGCTGAGCCCAATATGGAAGGAGATCGTGCACCGGACAAGCTATAGGACCTGTCTGGTGGTGCACCGGACTGTCCGGTGCGCCACCCGATAGAAAGCAAATATTGCTTTCCAAAAGGATTTCCAACGGCTCCTAGGCCCCTTGGGTCTATAAAAGAGACCCCTAGGCGCCTCCAACATAGACACAAGTGCAGCCAACAATTGTATACATCATTTGGATCATTTCTCTCTCCCTCTCGTGTA
The DNA here is from genome assembly GCA_029449295.1 of Zea luxurians. NCBI lineage: Eukaryota > Viridiplantae > Streptophyta > Magnoliopsida > Poales > Poaceae > Zea > Zea luxurians. The sequence continues at coordinate 28,949,963 of JAOPSE010000031.1, forward strand.
TATCTCTCTAGTTTGTGTGAAGGCAAAGATATAAGCCTTTAGAGAGTGGAGGAGTGCTGCGAAGAGCTAGAGCAAAGTCTTGAGTGCATTGTTACTCTGCCGGAGCGCTGTCAAGAAGACTGTAAGCAGCCACGGCGTTGTTGTAACCAATATCAACATAGTGGAAGGCTCTATCTGTCATACTGACAGATCTGAGCAAATGGAGGAAGGAGTTGAAATAGACTCCAAGCCCAGGTGTGGCTAACTCCAACGAGGACTAGGCAAGCATTTCAGGCTTGGCCGAACCTCGGAATAAATCTCTGCGTCTGTGTGCTCTGCTCTGTGCTGTGTGCTGATTCTATGTCTTACTTACTCTTTATATCTGCACTTCAATACTTATTTGTGGTACAAGTTATACTTGAAGTGCAGGGCATTTTAAGACAGGATCTCCTATTTCGCTGCAACCTACTCGAAGGATCCTTCATTCCACTGTGATCCAGCCTTCGAGTAGAGTAAGAATTTAAGTCATAAAGTGATAATTATTATTCGCCTATTCACCCCCCCCCCTCTAGGCGACATCCAGATCCTGTTCCCGGGCAAAGGGAGTGTAGTCCCTTTCAAGCGTCCATTGGCTCCAAATCTTTGCGAATTTGGGCATCTCGTGTAAGCTCTATTCCCCTCCCTATACTCTATCAAATTTGAGCAGGGCCTGAGGTGTTTCATGTTAGAGGTAAGGAGTTGCTTGCCTCCTATGGTCGGTTTGTCTCTCAGCCCGAATATGAGACAAAATCCATGCCAAATCATGTCTTCCGATTTTAGTTTGATTTGAAAAATTTCCAAGGCGTGCCTAAGGTATTTGGGCGCCACTTTGTCGATTGGGGTATGTGGTTTAGAGTTTTGTAGCTAATGGATATCTTCAGTTTTGTTAGAGGGGCTAAAAATGAGTTAAAGAAAATTTTGATTTTCTTTTGTCTCTTCAACTAGGGTGACCTTTCTTGGTATTTTGTAAAACCTTTTTGGGGCATCCGTTTTACTAAATTTGGTAGGTTATTTTACGTATTATGACTTTTATAAATAGTCCAAGTCATGATCATGAAATTTCTATAACTCTCTTACTCAATTTCTTTTGGTACTCAATTTGCTAAAAGGTGGGGAAACTTAGGGTTCAAGCACTTCTCCCCCTTGTTTGCTTAATATGGCTAAGGTAGATCTTTTAGGATGGTTAACGCTTAATTAGGGCCTGGGTTCCTAAGTATGGTGCCTTTTGCTCCAATTAACACACATGTGATAATAAAGTTTTGGTGAAAGTGTTGAGTAGAAACCCTTAGTAACACATGGGATGTTATAGGGGACACATGAGAAATAAAAGGATTATGTTCAAATATTTCTATCTTAGTAATCTTTTTCTTTTCATTTATTATCTATATCCTGATGCTGCTGATTTTGGATTTTTTTCTTTATCTCCACTTTGTCGCCAGAATCATCCAGTTCCAATAGCTTCCCTTGAATCCACTTAGATGTCTATTATTTCATTAGCAGTCAAGCACTAAAAACTAAACTTTTGAATGCGCATGATTAATACTCTTATAAAGTGTGAATACAAGGACTGAATAAATAACCACACATGTTTGTTATACTCCCTCCAAATCTTCAAATACTTGATGTTTTGGACATGATCTCATATACCAATAAGAGCTATTAAATGAGGTTGTTCTTTTCTATAGTACCCCTAATAAATATGTTCTGGTTCCATACCAAAAAACAAAAGGATGTTAGCCTAGATGGTTACAACGTTGGTCCTAGAGAAGAAATTGACTGGATTAGTAGGCTAGATAGTCGTACTATTAAGAGGGGTCCATGATTTTTTGATCGGTGTAAAACTTAGTGCCTCATAGAGCATATAGTGCTGCATTTGCATGAGGACTAACATAGCTTCGTTTTCAAGAGTCAAAGTCTTTTGTTAAGCGCAATCTAAAATTACTGGGCTCTAGGGTCAGCGGACCGTCCAGGCTAGGAGACCGGACCGTCCGCGACTTTGTCAGAGGAGTCTGCTGGCGCACCTGTCCCTGTGTTCTTGCGCGGACCGTCCGACCAGGGTCGACGGAGAGTCCGCGTGTGCCAAAATGGATTTGGGCAGGGACTGTGTGTTTTTGAGCTGTTGTACTACGGACTGTCCGGGGTTTTTGCTCGGACGATACTTGGTCCTAGGGGCGAACAGTCCGGCCATGGTTGGGGACAATCCACCCATATTGTTTAGTTTGGTCAGAGCTCCGGTGTTTCAAGTTGACAGGTCCCAGACCCGACTTTTTCTGACAGCACTGACAGGTTTCAAACATGAATTATATCCGTTACTTGTATGGCGGACCGTCCGGCCCTGTGGCGCGGACCGTCCGCGTGTACACAGACAGTGTGCTAGTTGCACATAACGGCTAGTATTGTGTTGGGGACTATAAATAGAAGTGGAGCTCGTGTGTGAGGGCTCTCTTGTCCATTCCTAGCATACATTAAGTTCATTTGTGATCATCTAACTCAAACTCTCACACTCCTTGCTTGAGATTGCATTCTAGTGAGTGGTTGAGAGCTTCTAGTGCATTTGCATCCATTGTGATCCTTGAGGCACTAGGTGGTACACCAGACAAGCGTCATTGTCTTGTTGCTCTTGGAGGTTGCCGTCTTCTAAATGGATCGGATGTTGTCTGCGTCGAGCTCTCCGTGAAGATTGTGGAGGAGGTGTGTGTTGATAGTGAGGGGTTCACGCCCACCTCGTCGGAGAGGCAAATGCGACGCTAATGGAATCGAGGTATTGAGTGAGTTCTTGTCCACTTGGCTCAAAGATCATTCCGCGACTTGATAGAGGAGTAAGTAAGAGCTTGAATTACACCTAAACGTAGATTAGGGATGATCGACAAATCACCGATACCATGGAATAAATTTCAGTGTCATTATCTAAGTCTTTACTTATTACTTTGCAAGTAGTTAGTAATTTGTGTGTTGTCTATCATTTGTAGTATTGCCATAAATTGCTAATCATATTTTGTTAGCCTACCATAGCTAAAAAATTTATATCTCTTGTTGTTTCGATTAAATTTCTCTAGTATATTTGATTTTAGTTAAAACCGTCTATTCACCCTCTCTAGCCGGTGCCATAGATTCTATAATATGTTAACAAAAGAAAAAAAAATAGGAAGGAAAGTTGTCTCAGTGCATCATCCCCTCTCGCTCTCGCTATGTTAGCTCTCGACTCCACTCTCACCACTGCTGCTTTAGTGTAGGACTGGAAAAGCTCGAGGCTCGAGCCAGCTCGAGTTCTAGATGGCTCGACTCGGCTCATAGCAGATCGCGAGCCTCGAACGAGCCGAGTGAAGCCAGCTCATTCTGGCTCACGATCTATGCCAAATTAATTAAATTATAGAATAATAATGAATATTAGATAATTTTACTTATAATGTTGAATGATGATTATATTTTTCACATTTATATATTAATCACTCTATAATGCAATATTATTTATTAAGGTGCAGCTCGCGAGCCAAGCCAAGCATCCTCCCTCAGCTCGTTGAGTGGACGAGCTGAGTCGAGCTCGATCAGTCAACGAGCCGAGCTAGACTAGATCTGTTTCCAACCCTACTCCAGTGCATACATCCCTAGCCCACATCCACGTCAGATTTTTATTTCACAATTAACAATTCATACCGATTCATTTTAACACCTAAAAATACACAACATAATTTTTTATTGAACTAAAAATTATATATTACATAATACTAAAAATAAAACTACATAATAATTAGAAAAAAATCATAAGATGAAATAGTGTGTGAAATGAGCTCCAACTAAGCGAAAGTATTTATAAATAGACTGAGAGTGAAATTTGTGATTTTTTATAATTTTTTAGACTACAAACAATCACCAATTATTAGTACACGTGGCACTAATGTGGCTGACTGTTGGGGACTTGTTCTCAAATACTTCGTCTTAAGAACAAGGCAACATAAAATGTTAAGTGTTAATACCCTTCGTCCATTGAATCATTATTTCCTCAAGGGTATAATGATCTTCGGACGAAGGTCATGAACAAAAGTCCACGAAGATTATACCTTCGTGATTGAGGTTATGAAATAATAGAAGATAAAATATATGAAATATGGAACATGAAAGAATAATATATCAAAACACATAAACTTATTCATATATTTCATCATATAAACCTAAATATTAAAACATAACATTTAATCACATTTATACCTTCGTCTTGGCAGAAGACAATAATCTGAGTGTCGCGTGCAAGTGATTACAAGATTCCGTGAACAGTACGGGGGTACTGTTCATCTATTTATAGGCACAGGGCGCAGCCTGTGAGAAATTACATTTATGCCCTTTACAAATGCTTACAATCATAATACAAGCTATCACGGGTCGTTTGGTCATTTCATCTTTAAGTTGGTTCACTCCTTCGTCTTGAGACATGTCACTCTGCCGAAGCTTTATGGATGATAGCTTTGGCACTGCTTTTGAGAGGATCTGCCGAAGGTGTTTCTTCTTACAGGATCTTCGGCGACAAAACATACCCCAACAGTACCCCTTCGTGGCGCTAGATCGTTTTTCGTAACGAGCTTGATCCATGAAAAAGTCTCCTAGACTTCAGAGAGCCGAAGATCCGAAAAACACCTTCCCTGAGCTCGTTGCCGAGAAACGATCACAAAATTTGGAGCACGAGATGGTCCCACCATGCAGCGGGTAAACGCGTCCTGGCGATTCACCTTCTCGGGTTCTGTGGCCCACCACTCAGTGAGTGCGGGCGACTAGTTCATCCGGTGCGGAAGACTTGACGATTCACCTCCCCACCTGCGGCACTACATAAACAGATGGGTAGGTGTGAAGTTACCATAGCATTCATTGCTATTGCCCTGTTTTGCTGCCAAAAATTTGATCATAGCCGAAGCTTGTTCGTCGCACTCAACCGAAGCACCGCTATTGACTTTGCTTCGTCACAAGAGGAAGAGCTTCGGGAAAATTAAAAAAGTCAACAATTTCATCAAAAATTGTGAGGAATTCATCATCAAATGGCAAGGGTATGTTCCATTGCTAGGGTTACACATGACGGAGAAGAAGCTGAAACTGCTGAGACCGCTCCGATTTCCGAAGTGATGAAACGGTCGGGGCTAGTAGTGTCGGAAGATGTCTCTGACGAAGGTGCACCTGCTGCTGAGGCTGAGCAGGTTGGTGCTGAGGAAGATGAATCTGAAGATGATTATAGTGTCGTGCCATCTAAACCCAGCCACCTGGAGTTTGGGAGGTCCACCGTTACCGAAGATGACATGCCTAAATTGATGAAGTTAGGCTATTTCAGTGAGGCCAAAAAGGAGCTAATTCGCTTTGGCGGAGAGGAAATTACTCCGAAGCCGGAAAAGGATGAGGTGGTAGTCTTTAAAAGCTTCTTCAAAGCAGGATTAAGATTTCCTTTGAATGAGATGATTGCTGATGTTTTGAAGAAGTTTGGGATTTATCTTCATCAGCTAACTCCTAACGCCATCGTTAGGCTTAGCGTCTACATATGGGCCCTCCGAAGCTAGGGGGTAGAACCGTTTGTCGAAGGCTTCTGCCGAGCACATGAGCTACATTATCAAACAAAGGCTAGAGAAGATGGGCTGCACGAAAACTTCGGTTGCTACAATTTTGCTTATCGCAAAGATGCAAAGTCTCCAGTTATCAGCTATCGTACCAAGTGGCCAGCTGGCTGGAAGACTGAATGGTTTTATGTCAAAGTTGATGAGAAGAAAGAGGAGTTGGTTCAAAGCCCATTAGAATTAATCTTCAGAGAGACTAGGCCCCGGTGTGACATGAGACCAGAGAGTCCAAGCCAAATTGCACTGGGCGAATTTCGAGTTATTGCAGAGCACATTGGTACTAGGGATCTGGTGCAAGAATTCTTGGCTTTTAGAGTGTTCCCAACTTTGAAAGAATGGGACATGCCGAAGCTCAAAGGGGAGAAGAAAAAGAAGGAACTTGTTCGGTTGCCCTATTATTATAAATTCAAGGAACATTTCAAAGTACCTTGCCAAGAATGGTTAGACACAATTGAAGTTATGTGCAACGAGATCCTTGGGAATTATTCTAGAAAAGAAGATCAACTAATGACTGCAGCCTTCGGCACTCGTCCGAAGCGAAGGTTAAACCGGGTGATGGATGCTCTGAACTTTGAGTATCCTGACTATGAGCGACTGGACAAAGGTGCCGAAGGACAGAAAAGAAAGAGAGTTGCAAGCGTCCTGGACAAAGAGGCTGCCAAATTGGTGAAAAATGATGAAGAGACTTTGAAGAAGAGAAAATTAAGCCCTAAGCCGAAGATAACTGCTTCGAAGAAAAAGAAAGCTTCGGCTCTGAAACGAAAAACAGCTAAAATTGAGGATGAAGCTCCTTCAACACCTCCTGCTATCGATGTAGAAGAAATTTTAAAGGTAATGACTGAATCTTTGCCTGTCAAGATAAGTCCACTAGGGCCACATCTGACGAAGTTTTTTCATAAGGAAAAGGAGCCTTCGGTAGCGAAGAAGCCAGATGAGCCAAAAAAACGAAGAATTATTCACGTAGTTGAAGTTATCGAGCAGACGCTGCCGCTAGCATCGGCGTCAAAGATTCCAGCTATTGAGAGCTCTGCTGCTGCCGAAGCTGTACCCGTCGAAGCCGAAAGTGCCGAAGCTGAAACCGCTAAAGATGTGAATCTAGATGCCACACTCTCTAAAATTGATACAATGCTTCTAGATGCGGTCCGCGGAAGAAGCTGCTGCAGCCGCTGAAGAGATCCCGGGCACGGTGGCTGGAAAAGGAAAGGAGAAAGCCGAGGATATTTTGGAAGAAGAGGACTTCAACTTTCGAGATATACTTGGGCAAGAATTGTCGAAGGCTGAAAAAGAAGAACTGAAAGAGTACGCTATATCTTGCGGATACATACCAGGTGCGCTACTCTTCGGGGGAGTTAACGAAGAAAGCTTAGGATGCCTTCGGGACCACACTAGGGTGAAGGTTGTCGGCACTATATCAAAGAGTATTGGCCTCCCGAAGGTTGAAGCAGACCTCAGCAGGTACCGGCGACAACATATCGCCGGTAGCCTGTTTTATGCTAACTTTAAGGTAAAATTCTTAAATTTTCATTGTTTTTAATATGAAGATTGTTTTCTGATGAAGCTTATGTTATTAGAGCTTACTGCTAAGCAAAGTCCTGAGGATGCAACAAGACTTCGAGGACAAAAAGAATGAAGTTATAATTGAGGGCCTGGAGAAGAAGATAAAAGACCATGAGGCTACTCTGGAAAAGAAAGACTTCGTACTTCGAACCATGGAAGGTTCATTGGCAGAAGACCAGGCCGAAATTGCTAGGTTGAATAGTGAACTTTCCACGGAAAAGAAAAATTTCAAAGCCAAACTCGAAGATGAAGCCGAGAAAAATTCAAATTTGCGGAAATCACTGAAAGAACTTCAAGAAAAATGCGTGGACTTCAGCAACCGGTGCCGCATCGGCTAAAACAAGTTTTCAACTCGGTCGGAGCCGGTGTTGAGAAATTCAGTACTTCTGTTGAGAACCTGCTATAAACCTTCGAACATATTGAGGGTGAAGTTGACGCACTTGACGAAGTTATAGGTGGACGAGCCGATTCCTGCGCTCTGCTAGCTTCTCAGAGCATCGCTGTTGCCTTCATAAAATCTGGCTGTGAACATGGAAAAATTGTCAACAGACCAAATTTTAGCTTACCTCCGATAGATTTAATTGATATCCCTAGCCTAGCTCGGAGTATAGGGAACAGATTTATAACTCAAATTTGGGTAAAAGGCGGGCGAAAAATGGCTGGCGACGAAGCTCGAAGCCACCTTAAGCCGGTAAAAAATTTATGACTGTTATTTTACCTTCTCCTTGAAGTCTGCACTTCTCTCATACCGTTTTAATATGTACAGGATGATGATGCTGAAGAAAAATGAGCCGAAGCTTGACAGGTGATCCGAAGCTCAGATGATCCGAAGCTGAATGATGTCAAAGCTGAAGACGTTGCTAGAAAAATTCTAGAGAAAAAATCTTGTAATATCATTGTAGAAAATCTTTGTGATTTAAGAATTAGATACTAATTCTGTAAATTCGTGCATACTTTGTAATATATCTTTACCTTTTTGTGTATGTATTGAACTGCTTTGCTGTGGACGAAACTAGCATTTTTTGAGCCGAAGGCGAAAAACACATTCCCTTCTTTTCGTACACAACGAAGCATGGAACTGCGTCTTTTTCTGTTTTCCGAAGCCTTATCTTTAGAGCCGAAGCATCCGCCTATGTTATGATGATGATGATCCTATGTATGTCTAGATGAATGTTAATGAATGCAAATGTATGATGTAATGTGTCGTGCAAATGAATGTCCAAACACACGCATACGAAGCCACAACCATAGCCTTCATTCCCTTGGGAATAACCGAAGTCTCTTTGCCGTTTATTTTTCGGCTTCACCGCTTATTTTTTGGTGTATCAGCGCTGACTTTTCGCTGTAAGTTCTACATCCCCTTAGAAACGTCTTTTGAACTTCTTCGCCTTCTATTTCGGCGGTATCCTGTTGACTTTTCGCGCTTCGCCTTATATTTCAGCGGTATCAGCGTTGACTTTTCGCTGTAAGCTCTGCATTCCCTTGGGAACGACTTTTGAGCAGAAAACTTATGCTGTGCTCCCTTAGGAACGGCTTTTTGTAGCTTCATCGTGCTCTGCATCCCTTTAGGGACGACTTTCGAGCTTCTCCCTGTTTTTTCCTTTTTCCCTGCACTCGATGGTACATGCTCAGTTTTTACATTTACATATTTGGGGGATTTTGCTCTCGTAGAGCTGAATAAGAAAAAGAGAAATTACATGCTATGGCCCCATTAAAAACCTTTCTCCCCCTTTGGAAAGGAAAAGGGTACCATAGAAAAGAAAAAAAAAGATTACATCAAGCTAGACATAATATCACCGAATCCCATCCGCATTCAAAGATCTAGGAATGTCGTTGCCGTCCATATCCTTCAATCTGTAAGAACCGGGTCTTGACGAAGATACTACCAGAAAAGGTCCTTCCCACTTGAGCTGTAACTTGCCTACTGTATCTGGGTTGGCCACTCTCCGAAGTACCAAATGTCCTGGTTTAATGCTCTTTAGCCGAACTTTTCTATCACGCCATTTTATTGTTTCGGCTTGGTATTTATTGATATTCTCCACGGCATGAAGCCTGATCCCTTCTATAGCATCTTTTGCCACAGAATAATCAGCTTCGTCTTCTGCCGAAGACACTGTTCTTATTGATCCTGCCTTAGCTTCTTCTGGGGTGATTGCTTCGTCACCAAACAATAGTTTGAATGGTGTAAAACCTGTTGACCTTGATATTGTTGTGTTGTGGCTCCACACCACTTTGATCAATTCATCTGGCCACTTTCCTCTAGGCTGATTGAAGATTAACTTCATTATTCCCGACATTATAATGTCATTGGCTCTTTCAACAAGTCCATTTGACTACGGATGTCTGACCGATGCAAAATGAATCTTCGTGCCAATTTGTTCACAGAATTCCTTAAAAGCTTCAGCATTGAACTGTGTTCCATTGTCTACTAGTAATAGCCTTTGGTACTCCGAAGTGACAAACAAAGTTTTGCTAAAATAATTTCTGGACAGTGACCGAAGTTATTGTGGCTAAAGGCTTCGCCTCAATCCACTTGGAAAAATACTCTACCGCCACCACAACATATTTTAGATTTCCTTGTGCTGGTGGAAGTGGGCCTAGCAAATCGAGGCCCCACCTTTGCAATGGCCAAGTGGGCTGTATTAATTGAGTGAGGGATGAAGGTTGCTTCTGGTCTCTTGCACATTTTTGACAGCCTTCACATTTTTGGACTAATTCTGTTGCATCCGAAGCTGCCTTCGGCCAATAAAATCCTTGTCGAAAAACTTTTCCCAACAAGGGCCTAGATCCAATATGAGATCCACACAGACCTGCATGTATCTCTTTCATTAATTCCATACCTTTAGTTCTTGATAAACACTTAAGGAGTGGTGAACAAACTCCATGTTTATACAATTCCCCTTCTATTAACACATATGGTCTTGTTCTTGCCTCCATTCTCTTGTTATAAGCTTCGTCACTTGAAAGACAATTGCCTTGGAGGAAAGATATTATTTCAGTTCTCCAGTCTTCACTATGTACTGGAGAAATAGTAAGCACTGCTCTCTCCATGAGCTCAACTGAAGGTGCTTTTATTGTTTCAAAAAAAATACTTTGGAGGGTAGTGGGAGCCCCTGAGCCGCTGATTTGGCTAGCAAATCGGCATGCTCATTTTCACCTCTTGGAATATTCTTGACGGAAAAACCTTCGAAGGAAGCTTCCAACCTTCGAACTGCATCCAGATATTTTTCAAGCTTCGGATCTCGTGCCTGAGAGCACCTAGAGGGGGGGTGAATAGGTGATCCTGTGAAACTTGAAAACTTAATGCCATAAAAACTTGGTTAAGCGTTAGCACAATAATGACAAGTGGCTAGAGAGGAGTCTCAACAAAACACAATAACCACAAGGATATCAACACAGAGATGGCACAGTGGTTTATCCCGTGGTTCGGCCAAGACCAACGCTTGCCTACTCCATGTTGTGGCGTCCCAACGGACGAGGGTTGCAATCAACCCCTCTCAAGCGGTCCAAAGACCCACTTGAATACCACGGTGTTTTGCTTTGCTTTTCTATATCCCGTTCGCGAGGAATCTCCACAACTTGGAGCCTCTCGCCCTTACAAAGATGTTCACAAAGAAGCGCTGAGTAAGGGAGGGATGAGAAACTCACACACAACACAAAGATCACAGCAAATATGCACACACAAGACCCAGACTTGAGTTCAAGACACTATCACGAGTTTCTCACTAAAACAGAGCTCAAATCACTAAGAATGTCGAACAAGTGCGCAAGAACGAAGTGTGAGTGATCAACTATGCTCAAAGAATGCTTGGATATCTTCTCCATGCGCCAAGGGGTCCCTTTTATAGCCCCAAGGCAGCTAGGAGCCGTTGAGAGCATTGTAGGAAGGCAATTCTTGCCTTCTGTTGACTGGCACACTGGACAGTCCGGTGCACCACCAGACACTGTCCGGTGCAGATTTGTTTCCTTATTTGGCGAAGCCGACCGTTGGAGATTCAGAGCCGTTGGCGCACCGGACACTGTCCGATGCTCCAATGTGACGTAGCCGTACGCCGTTGATGGCTTCCCGAGACCGACGACTTCGCCTGTGAACGGCTCACCGGACAGTCTGGTGCACCACCGGACAGTCCGGTGATTTATACCGTACACCGCCGTCGAAGTCCCGAGAGCAGCAAGTTCGCCAGAGCTAGCCTGGCGCACCGGACACTGTCTGGTGCACCACCGGACAGTTCGGTGCACCCAGACTGCGCAGACTTTGGCTGAACAAAGCCATCTCTTTTCCAATTCGATTTCTCCTGTTTCCAGCACTTAGACACAATACATTAGTCCATAAAACAATGTACTAAGTCTAGAAACATACCTTTTGACTTGATTTGCACTTTGTCCACCACTTTGCATAGATTAACACAAAAGCACTTGCATTGGCACTCAATCACCAAAATACTTAGAAATGGCCCAAGGGCACATTTCCCTTTCAATCTCCCCCTTTTTGGTGATTTATGCCAACACAACAAAGAGCAACTAAAAGAAGTGCAATATCAATGCAAATGAGAACTCAAAAAGGTTTTGATTCAAATTTGGTATATATGGATCATACTTTGCCACCACTTGGTTTGTTTTTGCAAATCAACCTCAATTTCCTATCTCTAAGTCAAACACACTTGTAGAGACATAAAGAGAGTTGTTCCAATAGAAATTGATCACAGTATCAAAAACTCCCCCTAATTCCCATAATCAACCATTCTCCCCACAAGAAGCCAACTTTGGACAATAGAGACAACAAGAGAGTTTTGACAAACCAAAAACTCTATTCTACTATTTTCAAAATTCTCAAGTGGTAGCTGATCCAATTATTGCTTTGGCCTTATTTTCTCCCCCTTTGGCATCAAGCACCAAAACGGGATCAATCTTGGCCCTAGAACCCCATTGCCTCACCAAAATCTTCAAATAAGAATACAAAGGCAATAAGAGTACGTGAGATGAACTTGGAATAAGTTACCCTCTCATCGGAGTGCAGTGGAAGTCTTTCATGGTCCAAGTCCACCTTTTCCCTTTCAAACTTCCTTTGAGACTAAATCAAGCAAACTCAAGCACACGGTTAGTCTCAAAGGGTCAAGTTGTAGCACAGCTCCCCCTAAATATGTGCATCACGTGCAAAAGGACTTGTGAGGTCCGAGAAGTCTTTGTACAACTTGAGCACCACAAGTAAACAACCATAAGCATAAAGAACATGACCAAAGGCATAAACACATGTATGCTATAAATCAATCCAAGTTCCGCGAATCTAGGACATTTAGCTCACTACGCAGCCTGCAAAAGGTCTTCTCATCTAAAGGCTTGGTAAAGATATCGGCTAGCTGGTTCTCGGTGCTAACATAAAACACTTCGATATCTCCCTTTTGCTGGTGGTCTCTCAAAAAGTGATGTCGGATGTCAATGTGCTTTGTGCGGCTGTGCTCAACAGGATTTTTCGCTATGCGGATAGCACTCTCATTGTCACATAGGAGTGGGACTTTGCTCAGATTGTAGCCAAAGTCCCGGAGGGTTTGCCTCATCCAGAGTAGTTGCGCGCAACACTGTCCTGCGGCAACATACTCGGCCTCAGCGGTGGATAGGGCAACGGAAGTTTGTTTCTTGGAGTTCCACGACACCAGGGACCTTCCTAAGAATTGGCACGTCCTCGATGTACTCTTCCTATCGACCTTACATCCAGCATAGTCGGAATCTGAGTATCCAATTAAGTCAAAGTTAGACCCCTTTGGATACCAGATCCCGAAGCAAGGCGTAGTGACTAAATATCTAAGAATTCGCTTCACGGCCACCAAGTGACACTCCCTTTGATCGGATTGAAATCTAGCACACATGCATACGCTAAGCATAATATCCGGTCTACTAGCACATAAATAAAGTAAAGACCCTATCATTGACCGGTATGCCTTTTGATCAACGGACTTACCTCCTTTGTTGAGGTCGGTGTGTCCGTCGGTTCCCATCGAGTCTTTGCGGGCTTGGCGTCCTTCATCCCAAACCGCTTTAGCAAGTCTTGCGTGTACTTCGTTTGGGAGATGAAGGTGCCATCCTTGAGTTGCTTCACTTGGAACCCAAGGAAGTAGTTCAACTCGCCCATCATCGACATCTCGAATTTCTGCGTCATCACCCTGCTAAACTCTTCACAAGACTTTTGATTAGTAGAACCAAAAATTATGTCATCGACATAAATTTGGCACACAAAAAGATCACCATCGCAAGTCTTAGTAAAAAGAGTTGGATCGGCTTTCCCAACCTTGAAAGCATTAGCAATTAAAAAGTCTCTAAGGCATTCATACCATGCTCTTGGGGCTTGCTTAAGTCCATAGAGCGCCTTAGAGAGCTTACATACGTGGTCGGGGTACGGTTCATCCTCGAAGCCAGGGGGTTGCTCTACGTACGCCTCCTCCTTGATCGGCCCGTTGAGGAAAGTGCTCTTCACATCCATTTGGAATAACCTGAAAGAATGGTGAGTGGCATATGCTAGCAAAATACGAATTGATTCTAGCCTAGCCACAGGAGCGAAAGTCTCCTCAAAGTCCAAACCTGCGACTTGGGCATAACCTTTTGCCATAAGTCGAGCCTTGTTCCTTGTCACCACCCCGTGCTCGTCCTGTTTGTTGCGGAACACCCACTTGGTTTTCACAACGTTTTGCTTGGGACGAGGCACCAGTGTCCAAACTTCATTCCGCTTGAAGTTGTTGAGCTCCTCCTGCATGGCCAACACCCAGTCCGGATCTAGCAAGGCCTCTTCTACCCTGAAAGGCTCAATAGAAGAGACAAAGGAGTAATGCTCACAAAAATTAACTAATCTAGAACGAGTAGTTACTCCCTTGCTAATATCACACAATATTTGGTCGACGGGATGATTCCTTTGAATCGTCGCTCGAACTTGGGTTGGAGGTGCCGGTTGTGCTTCTTCCTCCCTCACATGATCATCTTGTGCTCCCCCTTGATCACACGCCTCCTCCTGATGAACCTGTTCATCGTCTTGAGTTGGGGGATGCACCATTGTTGAGGAAGAAGGTTGATCTTGCTCCAATTATTCCTGTGGTCGCACATCGCCAATCGCCATGGTGCGCATTGCGGCCGTTGGAACGTCTTCTTCATCTGCATCATCAAGATCAACAACTTGCTCTCTTGGAGAGCCATTAGTCTCATCAAATACAACGTCGCTAGAGACTTCAACCAAACCAGATGATTTGTTGAAGACCCTATACGCCTTTGTATTTAAGTCATAACCTAATAAAACCCCTTCTATAGCTTTGGGAGCAAATTTAGAAGTTCTACCTTTCTTCACAAGAATATAACACTTGCTCCCAAATACACGAAAGTAAGACACATTGGGTTTGTTACCGGTTAGAAGCTCATACGAAGTCTTCTTGAGGAGGCGGTGAAGGTAGACCCGGTTGATGGCGTGGCAAGCTGTGTTCACGGCTTCCGACCAAAAGTGCTCGGGGGTCTTGAACTCTCCAAGCATCGTCCTCGCCATGTCTATGAGCGTCCTGTTCTTCCTCTCTACCACACCATTTTATTGTGGTGTGTAGGGAGCGGAGAACTCATGCTTGATCCCCTCCTCCTCAAGGAACTCCTCCACTTGAAGGTTCTTGAACTCGGACCCGTTGTCGCTCCTTATCTTCTTCACCTTGAGCTCAAACTCATTTTGAGCTCTCCTGAGGAAGCGCTTGAGGGTCCCTTGGGTTTCAGATTTATCCTGCAAAAAGAATACCCAAGTGAAGCGGGAAAAATCATCAACTATAACAAGACCATACTTACTTCCTCCTATACTTAGATAGGCGACGGGTCCGAAGAGGTCCATATGAAGCATCTCCAAAGGTCTTGATGTGGTCATCACATTTTTGGTGTGATGAGAGCTTCCCACCTGTTTGCCTGCTTGACAAGCTGCACAAGGTCTATCTTTTTCGAAATGCACATTAGTTAGACCTATCACGTGTTCTCCCTTTAGAAGCTTATGAAGGTTCTTCATCCCCACATGTGCTAAACAGCGATGCCACAGCCAGCCCATGAAAGTCTTAGCAATTAAGCATGCATCTAGATCGACCTCCTCTTTTGCAAAATCAACTAAATAAAGTTTGTCGTCTAGTACACCCTTAAAAGCTAGTGAACCATCACACCTTCTAAAGACAGACACATCTACATTTGTGAATAAACAATTATATCCCATATTGCATAATTGACTCACAGACAACAAGTTATATCCAAGCGACTCAACTAAGAACACATTAGAAATAGAGTGCTCGGATGAAATAGCAATCTTCCCTAACCCTTTTACCTTGCCTTGGTTCCCATCACCGAATATGATTGAATCTTGGGAATCCTTGTTCTTGACATAGGAGGTGAACATCTTCTTCTCCCCCGTCATGTGGTTTGTGCATCCGCTGTCGATAATCCAGCTTGAACCCCCGGATGCATAAACCTGCAAGGCAAATTTAGGCTTGGGTCTTAGGTACCCAACTCTTGTTGGGTCCTACAAGGTTAGTCACAATGGTCTTAGGGACCCAAATGCAAGTTTTATCTCCCTTGCATCTTGCCCCTAATTTCCTAGCAATTACCTTTTTATTCTTTCTACAAATGGCAAATGAAGCATTGCAAGCATGATATATTGTCGAAGGTTCATTAATTTTCCTAGGAACATTAACAACATTTCTCCTAGGCATATGATGAACAACATTTCTCCTAGACATATCTCTACCATGCATATAGGAAGAACTAGAAGCAAACATGGCATGAGAATCAAAAGCATCATAACTTCTAAAGGCATTCCTAGAATGTCTCCTATCATGATACATGAAAGCATGGTTCTTTTGCACACTACTAGCCATAGGGGCCTTCCCTTTCTCCTTGGCGGAGATGGAAGCCTTATGGCTTGTTAAGTTCTTGACTTCCCTCTTGAAGCCAAGACCATCCTTAATTGAGGGGTGTCTACCAATCGTGTAGGCATCCCTTGCAAATTTTAGTTTGTCAAATTCACTCTTGCTAGTATTAAGTTGGGCATTAAGACTAGCCACTTCATCATTTAATTTAGAAATGCAAACTAGGTGTTCACTACAAGCATCAACATTAAAATCTTTGCACCTATTGCAAATCATAACATGTTCTACACAAGAGTTAGATTTACTTGCTACTTCTAGTTTAGCATTTAAATCATCATTAACACCTTTTAAAGTAGAAATTGTTTCATGACAAGCAGATAGTTCACAAAAAAGCATTTTATTCCTTTTGATTTCTAAAGCAAGGGATTTTTGAGCCTCTACAAACTTATCATGTTCTTCATATAAAAGATCCTCTTGCTTCTCTAATAACCTATTTTTATCATTCAAGGCATCAATTAATTCGTTAATCTTATCAACCTTGGTTCTATCTAGACCCTTGAATAAACAAGAATAATCTATTTCATCATCATCACTAGACTCATCCTCACTTGAAGAAGCATAAGTGGTATTGTCTCGAGTACATACCTTCTTCTCCTTCGCCATGAGGCATGTGTGACGCTCGTTGGGGAAGAGGGATGACTTGTTGAAGGCGGTGGCGGCGAGTCCTTCATTGTCGGAGTCGGATGACGAACAATCCGAGTCCCACTCCTTGCCAAGGTGTGCCTCGCCCTTAGCCTTCTTGTATGTCTTCTTCTTCTCCCTCTTGTTCCCTTGTTCCTGGTCACTATCATTATCGAGACAGTTAGCGATAAAATGACCAATCTTACCACATTTGAAGCATGAGCGCTTCCCCTTTGTCTTGGTCTTGCTTGGTTGCCCCTTGCGACCCTTTAGCGCCGTCTTGAAGCGCTTGATGATGAGGGCCATCTCTTCATCATTGAGCCCTGCCGCCTCAACTTGCGCCACCTTGCTAGGTAGCGCCTCCTTGCTCCTCGTTGCCTTGAGAGCAACGGGTTGAGGCTCATTGATTGGACCATTCAACGCGTCGTCCACGTATCTCGCCTCCTTGATCATCATTCGCCCGCTTACGAACTTTCTAAGAACTTCTTCGGGCGACATCTTGGTGTACCTAGGATTTTCACGAATATTGTTCACCAGATGTGGATCAAGTACAGTAAAAGACCTTAGCATTAGGCGAACGACGTTGTGGTTCGTCCAACGCGTGCTTCCGTAGCTCCTTATCTTGTTGATGAGGGTCTTGAGCCGGTTGTATGTTTGGGTTGGCTCCTCTCCCCTTATCATTGCGAATCTTCCAAGCTCGCCCTCCACCAACTCCATTTTGGTGAGCATGGTGACGTCGTTCCCCTCATGTGAGATCCTGAGGGTGTCCCAGATCTGCTTGGCATTGTCCAAGCCGCTCACCTTATTGTACTCTTCCCTGCACAAAGATGCTAAAAGGACAGTAGTAGCTTGTGCATTTTTATGGATTTGTTCATTTATAAACACGGGACTATCCGAGCTATCAAATTTCATTCCACTCTCTACAATCTCCCATGTAACACCCCTGGTGTTACTATGACTAAAACTTGAGCATGACATCATAAGCATTAGCATTTCATATGTTTGATACACCTAGAGTGCATTCACTAGGCAAAATTTTCAAACAAGTTGTATTGTTTAAAGTGTTTTTGCAAATAGAACCCTGGTTAAGGGACTTGACCCTAAATAGAGAGTAAAGGAGTAAAACCCAATCCATGATGAGAAAACCTAAAGACTTTAGGGAAAGAGTCATAAAATATCCCCAAAAACAAAGTTGAATCACATTTATACCCCTGGAATCCCAGAAACCCTAATTGGAACCCTGGAAAACCCTAAAACCAAACCCTAGGGGCCTATGTGCAAAATTAGTCCACTTTTGGACTAAAGTGCAAAAACCAAGTCAAATAAGTTTCTTAAGTCCTTTGGTTCACAAATGTGTGGACTTGAAAGCCAAACATTGGATTTTGGACTTAAATGCAAAATGGACCCCAAATGGGATTCTATTCTAAGTCTGAAAATTCAGAGTTTTGGCTCAACTTTGGAGCCCTGTATCTTTTGAAATATAGGGTTTTTGCCCAAAGTGACCACACCAAGTTTGTAGCCCAATTATAGGAGAACAACTTTGTTTAAGGGTTCAAGTCATGTTCTTATGAGAAGTGTGGAGAAAATCTCAACCCAAGTTGGACTGTCGGGCTGGTTCTGTCTGAAAATTCAGACTAACAGGTTCATGCCCTCAACTTCAAGCTTAAATTCCAGCTTGATCCAATGGGTTTTTGTGGCATCATCATATTACAAAGTTGCAGATGGTGTATTGCTCTACACTTGTTCTGTAGAGCCTCGGATTAGTTGCCATGTGAATTCGAGAGAAAACTGGGCTTCAAACTGGGCTGTCAGGTTCATTTAACTGAACTTTTCGATGGTACAGTGCTCTCGGGGTGATCAGAACGCCAGCTCGGACGGCTCAACGCCGGTGATCTCCCCCGCCATGATACGTGTCGCCGTCGTCAAGATTCGCGTGCGGGGTGGATTGATAACATCGCGGGGTAAGGATCTTCGCTGACGGTGAGCTGGGGGTCACTCCGGTGACTCACCGTGGCCTTCTCCCCTACTTTGCGGCTGAAGCCGATAAGCTCACCGACGACTGCCGCCTCCCGGCCGTGCGCCGCGTGGCTTAACCTTTCCACCGCGTCGCCATAACTCGCTACTGCTGTCAAATCAACGCAGGTGAGGTCGCCACGGCGTAGGACACTAATTCGCGTGCGCCAGGGTTCTTCCTTATCTCCGGCCGCCGCGCGTCCTCCCCAAAATTTGCGGCCATCGCCTTACCCTCCTATAAATTGAGCACCCAGGTAGTTGCGCTAGGTAATTGCGAAGCCAACGCACCCACTCCCACTCGTAATCGTTCATCCAAGCTCTGGAATTTCCCATTCGCCCCAATTCCATTCTCCGCCACCCGAAGCTCAACCTCACCGCGGCCAGCCCCCTCCCGGTTAGCTCATCTTCTTTTCTCCCTTGTTTAAGTCTTCTCATAGCTCAGTGATGCTCGCCAAGCCATCAATTTGAATGTAGATGCCCCCAATCATCGGGAACATGATCAAACGATCATGGTCTTCGCGGTTCTCGTGGGCAGGCTAGAATAGGGCACCAATTGTGCAATTAACTTGGGGGAATTACTCGGGGTAGCTTGGATTTGGTGTCCGCCGCTCGGGTGCGCCGGTCATCGCCTCAATCGGCCGGTGCAGTGGCTCGCCGGAGTGCTCCCCGCGCTGCCGTCGTCGAGGACGTGGGCGTGTAAAGAATTAGAACATGGGGGACCAATTTGCAAAGCGTCAGTGACTTGAGCAAATAGTAAAAGAATTCGTTCTCAGTTAACCAAAAACCAGAGGCCCTTTCTGCAAAGATGCCAGCGCGCGGGCGCTTTCTCCCTCTGAGTTGGGCTACTGGGCTGAAATCAGCCCAGTACTATTCATAGGCTTTTCTTTTTCTTTTTACTCCAGAGTTAAAACAATTATAGAAAACAGTAGAAAAATGATAAAATTGTGAAACCAATTTTCCTAGGTTTCTTATTTTCCCTAGAATTTAATAAAATTAGTTTTGTGATTTTTAGGTTAAATAAGGAATTTTAAGGCATTTAAAGTGGTTCAAAGTAGTAGTTTTGGATTTTTAAAAGATAAAGTTGTAATCCCAAAAATACTCAAAATTTTTATATGAATTCCTCATATTATTTAGAAGCCTTGGGTAGAATTTGGGTTGATTTGGACCTTGTTTGGTCACCAAACCCCAAAACACCCCCCTGCCCTATGAACTCCTTTACTGACTCCGGAAACCCAATGTTCTCGGAGTACCGTGAAGGAAAGTTGTATTCAAGACTTAGATAATAAGTTTATATTATCTTTGCACCCTCATGAGCATCCCATGGCATCCATTCTTATACATATATATGGTTATGTTAGAACACGAAGAAGAAGAGGAAATCACCGAAGAAAGGACACCACCACCCTCGGATCTCAAGCAGGCAACTGCTTCTACTTTGATATTTGCGGATCCGAGCCAGACTCACCTGTTAACAAAGGCAAGCCCCGGTGCATTTGCCACCCCCTTGTGTTTTAAATCTTTCTCACTTGTTTGATGCACTAGGTGATAGGTGTTGATTGCTAAAACAATTCCTGCATTACTTTCCTTGGAATTTGATTACCTTCCTTGATACCCTATTTTACAAAAGGTTTTGTTATGCTTAGTATTGCTCTATCAAAACAAAAGGATTTGTTTTACAAAAGATGTTTGGTAAAGTGGGAGGGTTGTTTTCAAAATAAAACTTGATGGTGAATCTGTCAAAGGCCTTGATGGATTCAACATCGGAAAAGATGTACCTCTGCCAGGTACCAACCTTTGGGGTTAAATGATTAAGTTGAGACTGGGCGGGTGACTTGCACGAGAAAGAGAGTCTCGGTGTAGTGTCTCCGTCTGAGTCGATTAAGGGCCGTCTCGATGTAAGCCTGCTGACCGAGGACCCTTTAACTGGTCACATGCCTCGTCATGGGTAAGCTTTGCCTCGGGTGGACTAAGGCCAGAATAAGATAACACGAAATGGGCGTGGAGCGGTGGCGAGAGTAGCGTGTACCCTCCGTGGCAAGAGGCTGGACGGTGGTGTATCTGTGCTCTCGGTTTGCGTGAACCTGATCTGGTCTTAAGAAACTCGATGGCGGGTTGACATATGCAAGGGTTAAGTGCTACATATGTCGTGTGATCGGAGATCCTCAGCTGAGTATTATCGATTCGGATCGCCGTACCTCCGCGGTTATGGAGACTTGGCCACTGACTTACACGTAGCAATCCAGTGAAGTTGAAGGGTTGATAAGAAAATTGGCTAGTACAGGCAAAGTGATTGATCTAGGGTAGAAAGAACTCTAGCTGCAGGTAATTTTACTGAACCTGACAATAAAATTGGATTTTAAGGATCCACTCGTAGTAAGCTTTTCTGCAAAACAGAGTCTTTGATTCTTGATAAGTCACTCCTTGAATCCCTCTAGCCAGCATACCCTTGAGAGTCTTTTCCTTAGTCGGGTAAGACTTGCTGAGTAATTCCATACTCAGGGTTTATCCCCTTGTTGTTTTTAGGTGAGGAAGCAGCAGAGTTCTGTTGCTTCTGTACCAAGGTGGTTCCTAACGAAGATAAGCAAGAGTGAAGTGCGGGAGGAAAGGATCCTCCATTAAGGCTTCTTGTGTAATAACTATCGGGAGGAGTTTTTGCCTCCCTTGGTATGTGTAATAATATTACTCTGCACTCGTTATATACTCCTGGTCTGTAATAAACAACGTGATCTTACTTTTTAATAAATATAAGCTTATGTAATCGCTTCCGCATTTCTTTATCTCTGATGTTCTGTAATGTCTGCAAGACGGGTGAGACGTTCCTGGAAAGGTAAGGAAAGATACCGTGCTTGTCAAGTAGTTCAGGGGCACCTATAGGGTTGTCTGAGGTCCGTTGGACAAGGACAACTGTAGGTGGGCCTAATTACTTGGGAGGTTCCGTCACAGCTGGTATCGGAGCGTAGCCCTTCTTGCCAGATATTATGTGGCATCTTCAAAGGGATTTTCTAAGACTTAGCTAAAAAAAATTCTTCTCTTCTTACCTAAGTATTTCTGAAGAGTTTATTTCAAGGACCAGATAGGAAGAGTGCAATGTATAGAAGGTTGAATCGACTAAGGTTGATTCTGTACTTATTCATGCATCATGCTAAGAACTGTACTAATAAATTTTCCCCCTTAGCAAATGCCGCCACGTACAAGGAAAACGGCACGTAAGCATACTGGACCCATTGGTGTGCCTCGGCATCAACTTGCCCCACGAGAGCAAGAGCAAAACAGCAGTAGCAGGAGCAACGATCCTATTGGTGATCTCGAAGCTCGCGTGAATCATCTCCAAGCAGAGTTACAGCACAGGACTAATCTATGGGTTGCGGACGGTGACCGAATCAATGATTTAAGAAGTTACATCCGCACCCTGCAAGATCAACTAGCTGACCGAGATTTGGCACTTGATTGGGCAGTGCAGTCTCGTTCGGTAGCTTTAGCTAAGGAAGCGAAGGCTCGAGCACGAGTCAACGAACTTAGCGTTGCTGTTGATAACTTGCAGGTATATTGCAATACTTTACATGAAGAAGTTCATGTACTGTATTCGCAATTACACCCAAATGTCCCTGCGGATCCCATCAGGTCTGAAGCCGGACCCTCGCACACTGCGGGAGAAGTGCTTGGTGGAGAGTTAGACCTTTTTAGGCCCCCTCCTTCTTTGAGGCTGGTCGACGTATGGTCTCCCACCCCTGACGATGAAGCTACCAAGAATAAGCAGGAGTAGTAGTATAGTTGTAGAAATAGAAATAGTATGTTGTATAATAGGTGGAACTTTTGTATAATGGGTAATGTGTCCTGTTATGTAATATCGAGTCTGTATCATTACTTTTTATAGTAATGTAAAATGGAAGGTCTCTTTGGCATATTATGTTATTTCAAATGTTCTTTGCCTCAGATGCCGACCAGGACTCGCGGACAGGACGCAGCCGGAACTTCTGGGGGTCGGGATGTCACCCCAAATCCACCTCCGGTTCCGCCCACGTTGGCCGAGGCGATCACCGCCTTGGTAAATGCCACCGCAGACAATACCTGTTTCCTTAGGGAAATGGCGGGTCAACAGCAATTCCAGCAGCAAGCAGGAAGGGGTTACCAGCAAGGCCCCCGTGAAACTACCTATCTAGACTTCTCGGAAACCCGTCCACCCCTATTCGTCAAGGCAGAAGACCCGCTGGAAGCCGACGAGTGGATACGGGTCATTGAACAAAAGTTTGGTCTTCTTCGTTGTTCAGAAACGCAGAAGCCATTATTTGCAGCGCAACAACTACGTGGCCCTGCCAGTACCTAGTGGGGAAACTTTGTGGCTATTCAACCTGTCAACCATCAAATCACCTGGGAGGACTTTAAAGCAGCATTCCGTGAGCACTACATACCTGAAGGTGTGCTGCATATGAAACAAGAGGAATTCATGAAGCTGAAACAAGGAGGAGGTACCATCAATCAGTATCTCAACAAGTTTAATCACCTGTCGCAGTATGCCATTGACCAGGTGAATACAAATTTGAAGAAAAGGAACTGCTTCATGAGGGGTCTAAATGACCGGTTGCAGCGAAAGATGGCCACATGTATAGATCTCACTTATGGAAAGGCTGTCAGTACAGCCTTATCTGTGGAAGCAAAATACGCAAGTTCTGGGAAGAACAAGGGATTCGGTGGAGAGAGGCCTAATCAGGGCCAGGCGAAGAGGCAACGGTTCGTCATCCGGCCTTCTAGCCAAAATCGCACTTTCTCACGTCCACCTGCATTCCCTTTCAAACAACCAATCATTATTCGCCCCAGCAATACCCCCACTCCCCCAAATCAGCCGGGTGCCCCAGGCACTCGATTCCCTGCCTTGCCCAGCTCTTCAACTGGGTGTTTCAATTGCGGCAAGTCAGGACATTTTATCAAAGACTGCCCATATCCCAAGCAAAATCAATCCAATGCTCAGCAAGGATCTGGGAAGTCAACTCAACCCAAGGGAAATACTATGGGGAGGAATACAAGGAAGACGGGGCGTGTATATTACACCCAAGTGGCCACTACACCGGAAGGAGAGCCGGTGATCATGGGTACGTTTCCCGTGGCCAGTCACCCTGCAATTATTCTTTTTGATTCTGGTGCTTCGCATACCTTCATTAGCAAGAAATTTGTGGAGCAACATCACATTGCATGCCATGAATCAAAAGAGGGATTTAAAATTCATTCACCTGGGGGACATATTTTTACTCGAGAAGTGGCCTATGAAGTGCCAGTAACAATGGCCGGACGGAACTTTCCTGCTAACATGATTGTTCTGAAAGGCCAGGATATAGATGTAATTTTGGGTATGAATTGGTTAACCCAACACAAGGCAATTCTCAACACTGAACTCAGAACCGTCAGGTTGAGCTATAATCAAGAAGAGATTCTTTTGTCTCTCCCTGTAACCAATCCAGCCAAAGCTTCTGGTAGAGTATATGAAGCCATGGTACCGGAAATCAAGGATATTCCGGTAGTATGTGAGTTTCCAGATGTATTTTCGGAAGATTTGCCTGGACTGCCCCCTGAAAGAGATGTAGAATTTGTAATTGAGCTAAAGCCCGGTACGGCTCCCATCTCTCGAAGATCGTACCGTATGCCCCCTAATGAGTTAGCGGAATTGAAGATTCAATTACAAGATCTACTGAATAAGGGATTCATCCGGCCAAGCTCGTCTCCATGGGGTTGTCCCGCCATTTTTGTTAAGAAGAAGGATCAAACCTTGCGAATGTGCGTGGATTATCGACCCCTAAATGAGGTCACCATCAAGAATAAGTACCCTCTTCCAAGGATCGACATCTTATTTGATCAACTGACTGGGGCGAAGGTATTTTCCAAAATTGATCTTAGGTCGGGCTATCATCAAATCCGTATTCGGCCTGAGGATATACCGAAGACCGCGTTTACTACGCGGTATGGATTGTTTGAATACTTGGTAATGTCTTTCGGGCTCACAAATGCTCCTGCCCACTTCACCTATTTGATGAACTCGGTGTTCATGCCCGAGTTGGACAAGTTCGTGGTGGTCTTCATCGACGATATCTTGATATATTCTAAAAATGAAGAGGAGCATGCTCAACACCTACGGATTGTATTGACGCGCCTCAGGGAACATCAGCTGTATGCCAAGTTCAGCAAGTGCGCGTTCTGGCTGGAGGAAATTCAATTTTTGGGGCACGTGTTATCGGCCAAGGGAATTGCGGTAGATCCCAGCAAAGTCAAAGATGTTCTAGAGTGGAAACCCCCAACCACTGTTCACCAAGTCCGGAGTTTTCTTAGACTAGCTGGATATTATCGCAGATTCATACCCGATTTCTCTAAGCTTGTGAAGCCAATCACAAGTTTATTGAAAAATGACATTAAGTTCAATTGGTCTTCTAAGTGTAATGAAGCCTTTGAGCAATTGAAGACATTATTAACCACTGCTCCGGTATTGGCCCAACCGGACATCACCAAGCCTTTTGATGTATATTGTGATGCATCTGGCAGTGGACTCGGCTGTGTATTAATGCAAGAGGGCCGAGTAATTGCATATGCTTCAAGGCAGTTGCGCCGACATGAGGAGCATTACCCAACTCATGATCTGGAGCTAGCTGCTGTGGTTCATGCCTTGAAAATTTGGCGTCACTATCTGCTGGGAAATATCTGTCATATTTATACAGATCATAAAAGTTTGAAGTACATCTTCACTCAGTCAGAATTAAATATGAGGCAAAGACGATGGCTTGAGCTTATTAAGGACTATGAACTAGAGATCCATTATCACCCAAGCAAAGCCAATGTGGTGGCAGATGCACTAAGCCGTAAGGCTTCCTGCCACTGTCTTATGGTGAAGACCTCTGACAACACCTTATGTCAAGAGATGGAAAAGTTAAACCTGGGGATAATCCAACAAGGGACTCTGAATCAGCTAAAGCTTGAGTCAATCATTTTGCAAAGGATAATTGATGCTCAAAAGGATAATCTGGGTATGAAGCACATACGTGAGAAGATAAGGGCTGGAACAGCCAAATGTTTTAAGGAAGACGATCAAGGTGTGATATGGTTTAAAAACCGCATAGTAGTGCCAAAGGATGAAGAACTCCGCCAGCAAATTCTTGATGAAGCACATCTTAGTCGTTATTCTATTCATCCCGGAAGCACTAAGATGTACCAAGACTTGAAGCAACATTACTGGTGGACAAAGATGAAGATCAAAATTGCACGCTATGTGGCTAAGTGTGACACTTGCAGACGTGTCAAGGCCATATACATGAAAACTGCTGGTCCATTACAATCTTTGCCAATCCCAACATGGAAATGGGAAGATGTAAGTATGGACTTTATCGTGGGATTGCCCAGGACTGCAAAGGGGTATGATTCTATCTGGGTCATAATTGATCGGCTTACGAAGATTGCTCACTTTTTACCGGTCAAGACGGATTCCCCAGTTACTGTCTACGCCCAATTGTACATTGCTCGTATTCTTAGTCTGCATGGTGTTCCGAAGACCATTGTGTCGGATCGTGGACCCCAATTTGTAGCCAAGTTTTGGGAAGCACTTCACAAATCCTTGGGTACTAAGTTGCTCCATAGTTCGGCATATCATCCACAAACCAGTGGACAGACCAAGAGGATTAATCAAGTACTTGAAGATATGTTGCGAGCATGTGTCCTGGATTTCTCACCAAAATGGGATGACTGCTTGCCCTTAGCGGAGTTTTCATACAATAATAGTTATCAAGAAAGTATCAAGATGGCACCTTTTGAAGCTTTATATGGGCGACGGTGTCAAACTCCGCTAAATTGGTCTGAACCTGGAGAAAGGTATTTCTTTAGGCCTGACATAGTGAAAGAGGTCGAGGAAAAGGTTCAGAAAGTCATTCATAATCTGAAGAAAGCCCAAGCTCGGCAAAAGAGCTATGCAGACAAACGGCGAATGCCCTTGTATTTTCTTGAAGGGGACTATGTTTACTTGAAGGTTTCCCCAATGAAGGGAGTATCGCGTTTCGGGATAAAAGGAAAGCTTGCACCCAGGTACATTGGTCCATTTCCTATTCTTCAAAGATATGGGTCAGTGGCGTATCGACTTCAACTTCTCGAAACATTGTCTGTTGTACATAATGTGTTCCATGTGTCGCAATTGAAGAAGTGTCTTCGGGTTCCCGATCGAACCATTGAAGTGACAGATGTTGTCCTGAAACCAGATTTAACATACTCGGAACATCCTATTCGAGTTCTGGATCAAAAGGACAGGGTTACCCGGAGAAAGACTCTCAAGTTCTACAAGATACAATGGAACCAACATTCTGAGGAAGAGGCTACGTGGGAAACTCAAGACTTCTTGAATAAGAATTTCCCAGGCTTTCTAGCCTCATGTAATTTGTAAAAGTGTACAGTTATTGTAATAAAGGAGTGAACCCCCACACCACCCCTGCCTTGTACCAAAAATAAGGAAATACAAATGTGAAGCATTTCCTTTTCCATTACTCACCCTAGGACTTTAAATCTCGGGACGAGATTCTTTTATGGGGGGAAGGATGTAACACCCCTGGTGTTACTATGACTAAAACTTGAGCATGACATCATAAGCATTAACATTTCATATGTTTGATACACCTAGAGTGCATTCAGTAGGCAAAATTTTCAAACAAGTTGTATTGTTTAAAGTGTTTTTGCAAATAGAACCCTGGTTAAGGGACTTGACCCTAAATAGAGAGTAAAGGAGTAAAACCCAATCCATGATGAGAAAACCTAAAGACTTTAGGGAAAGAGTCATAAAATATCCCCAAAAACAAAGTTGAATCACATTTATACCCCTGGAATCCTAGAAACCCTAATTGGAACCCTGGAAAACCCTAAAACCAAACCCTAGGGGCCTATGTGCAAAATTAGTCCACTTTTGGACTAAAGTGCAAAAACCAAGTCAAATAAGTTTCTTAAGTCCTTTGGTTCACAAATGTGTGGACTTGAAAGCCAAACATTGGATTTTGGACTTAAATGCAAAATGGACCCCAAATGGGATTCTATTCTAAGTCTGAAAATTCAGAGTTTTGGCTCAACTTTGGAGCCCTGTATCTTTTGAAATATAGGGTTTTTGCCCAAAGTGACCACACCAAGTTTGTAGCCCAATTATAGGAGAACAACTTTGTTTAAGGGTTCAAGTCATGTTCTTATGAGAAGTGTGGAGAAAATCTCAACCCAAGTTGGACTGTCGGGCTGGTTCTGTCTCAAAATTCAGACTAACAGGTTCATGCCCTCAACTTCAAGCTTAAATTCCAGCTTGATCCAATGGGTTTTTGTGGCATCATCATATTACAAAGTTGCAGATGGTGTATTGCTCTACACTTGTTCTGCAGAGCCTCGGATTAGTTGCCATGTGAATTCGAGAGAAAACTGGGCTTCAAACTGGGCTATCAGGTTCATTTAACTGAACTTTTCGATGGTACAGTGCTCTCGGGGTGATCAGAACGCCAGCTCGGATGGCTCAACACCGGTGATCTCCCCCGCCGTGATACGTGTCGTTGTCGTCAAGATTCGCGTGCGGGGTGGATTGATAACATCGCGGGGTAAGGATCTTCGCCGACGGTGAGCTGGGGTCACTCCGGTTACTCATCGTGGCCTTCTCCCCTACTTTGCGGCTGAAGCCGATAAGCTCACCGACGACCGCCGCCTCCCGGCCGTGCGCCGCGTGGCTTAACCTTTCCACCGCGTCGCCATAACTCGCTACTGCTGTCAAATCAACGTTGGTGAGGTCGCCACGGCGTAGGACACTAATTCGCGTGCGCCAGGGTTCTTCCTTATCTCCGGCTGTCACGCGTCCTCCCCAAAATTCGCGGCCACCGCCTTACCCTCCTATAAATTGAGCACCCAGGTAGTTGCGCTAGGTAATTGCGAAGCCAACGCACCCACTCCCACTCGTAATCGTTCATCCAAGCTCTGGAATTTCCCATTCGCCCCAATTCCATTCTCCGCCACCCGAAGCTCAACCTCACCGCGGCCAGCCCCCTCCCGGTTAGCTCCTCTTCTTTTCTCCCTTGTTTAAGTCTTCTCATAGCTCAGTGATGCTCGCCAAGCCATCAATTTGAATGTAGATGCCCCCAATCGTCGGGAACACGATCAAACGATCATGGTCTTCGCGGTTCTCGTGGGCAGGCTAGAATAGGGCACCAATTGTGTAATTAACTTGGGGGAATTACTCGGGGTAGCTTGGATTTGGTGTCCGCCGCTCGGGTGCGCCGGTCATCGCCTCAATCGGCCGGTGCAGTGGCTCGACGGAGTGCTCCCCGCGCTGCCGTCGTCGAGGACGTGGGCGTGTAAAGAATTAGAACATGGGGGACCAATTTGCAAAGCGTCAGTGACTTGAGCAAATAGTAAAAGAATTCGTTCTCAGTTAACCAAAAACCAGAGGCCCTTTCTGCAAAGATGCCAGCGCGCGGGCGCTTTCTCCCTCTGAGTTGGGCTACTGGGCTGAAATCAGCCCAGTACTATTCATAGGCTTTTCTTTTTCTTTTTACTCCAGAGTTAAAACAATTATAGAAAACAGTAGAAAAATGATAAAATTGTGAAACCAATTTTCCTAGGTTTCTTATTTTCCCTAGAATTTAATAAAATTAGTTTTGTGATTTTTAGGTTAAATAAGGAATTTTAAGGCATTTAAAGTGGTTCAAAGTAGTAATTTTGGATTTTTAAAAGATAAAGTTGTAATCCCAAAAATACTCAAAATTTTTATATGAATTCCTCATATTATTTTAGAAGTCTTGGGTAGAATTTGGGTTGATTTGGACCTTGTTTGATCACCAAACCCCAAAACACCCCCCTGCCCTATGAACTCCTTTACTGACTCCGGAAACCCTAGGTTCTTGGAGTACCGTGAAGGAAAGTTGAATTCAAGACTTAGATAATAAGTTTATATTATCTTTGCACCCTCATGAGCATCCCATGGCATCCATTCTTATACATATATATGGTTATGTTAGAACACGAAGAAGAAGAGGAAATCACCGAAGAAAGGACACCACCACCCTCGGATTCTCAAGCAGGCAACTGCTTCTACTTTGATATTTGCGGATCCGAGCCAGACTCACCTGTTAACAAAGGCAAGCCTCGGTGCATTTGCCACCCCCTTGTGTTTTAAATCTTTCTCACTTGTTTGATGCACTAGGTGATAGGTGTTGATTGCTAAAACAATTCCTGCATTACTTTCCTTGGAATTTGATTACCTTCCTTGATACCCTATTTTACAAAAGGTTTTGTTATGCTTAGTATTGCTCTAGCAAAACAAAAGGATTTGTTTTACAAAAGATGTTTGGTAAAGTGGGAGGGTTGTTTTCAAAATAAAACTTGATGGTGAATCTGTCAAAGGCCTTGATGGATTCAACATCGGAAAAGATGTACCTCTGCCAGGTACCAACCTTTGGGGTTAAATGATTAAGCTGAGACCGGACGGGTGACTTGCACGAGAAAGAGAGTCTCGGTGTAGTGTCTCCGTCTGAGTCGATTAAGGGCCGTCTCGATGTAAGCCTGCTGACCGAGGACCCTTTAACTGGTCACATGCCTCGTCATGGGTAAGCTTTGCCTCGGGTGGACTAAGGCCAGAATAAGATAACACGAAATGGGCGTGGAGCGGTGGCGAGAGTAGCGTGTACCCTCCGTGGCAAGAGGCTGGACGGTGGTGTACCTGTGCTCTCGGTTTGCGTGAACCTGATCTGGTCTTAAGAAACTCGGTGGCGAGTTGACATATGCAAGGGTTAAGTGCTACATATGTCATGTGATCGGAGATCCTCAGCTGAGTATAATCGATTTGGATCGCCGTACCTCCGCGGTTATGGAGACTTGGCCACTGACTTACACGTAGCAATCCAGTGAAGTTGAAGGGTTGATAAGAAAATTGGCTAGTACAGGCAAAGTGATTGATCTAGGGTAGAAAGAACTCTAGCTGCAGGTAATTTTACTGAACCTAACAATAAAATTGGATTTTAAGGATCCACTCGTAGTAAGCTTTTCTGCAAAACAGAGTCTTTGATTCTTGATAAGCCACTCCTTGAATCCCTCTAGCCAGCATACCCTTGAGAGTCTTTTCCTTAGTCGGGTAAGACTTGCTGAGTAATTCCATACTCAGGGTTTATCCCCTTGTTGTTTTTAGGTGAGGAAGCAACAGAGTTCTGTTGCTTCTGTACCAAGGTGGTTCCTAACGAAGATAAGCAAGAGTGAAGTGCGGGAGGAAAGGATCCTCCATTAAGGCTTCTTGTGTAATAACTATCGGGAGGAGTTTTTGCCTCCCTTGGTATGTGTAATAATATTACTCTGCACTCGTTATATACTCCTGGTCTATAATAAACAACGTGATCTTACTTTTTAATAAATATAAGCTTATGTAATTGCTTCCGCATTTCTTTATCTCTGATATTCTGTAATGTCTGCAAGACGGGTGAGACGTTCCTGGAAAGGTAAGGAAAGATACCGAGCTTGTCAAGTAGTTCAGGGGCACCTATAGGGTTGTCTGAGGTCCGTTGGACAAGGACAACTGTAGGTGGGCCTAATTACTTGGGAGGTTCCGTCACATCCCATATGCTTGGATGGAGAGAGAACAAGTGACTATGCATTTTGTGACTCCAAAATCCGTAGTCCTCCCCATCAAAGTGTGGAGGTTTGCCAAGAGGAATGGAAAGCAAATGTGTATTTGAGCTATGCGGAATACGCGAATAATCGAAAGAAAAAGTTTGAGTTAACCGTCTTTCTTTTGTCGTAGTCGTTGTCGTCGTTGTCCTTTTGGGAAGAAGTAGACTCATCGCTGTCGTCGTAGTAGACGATCTCCTTGATGCATCTTGTCTTCTTCTTCTTCCCGTCTTTTCGTTTATGGCCCGAGCCCGAGTCGGTAGGCTTGTCCTCCTTTGGCTCGTTGACGAAGGACTCCTTCTCCTTTTCATTGATCACAATTCCCTTCCCCTTAGGATCCATCTCTTCGGGCGATTAGTCCCTTTCTTGAAGAGGACGACTCCGATACCAATTGAGAGCACCTAGAGGGGGGTGAATAGGTGATTCTGTGAAACTTGAAAACTTAATGCCATAAAAACTTGGTTAAGCGTTAGCACAATAATGCCAAGTGGCTAGAGAGGAGTCTCAACAAAACACAATAACCACAAGGATATCAACACAGAGATGGCACAGTGGTTTATCCCGTGGTTCGGCCAAGACCAACGCTTGCCTACTCCACGTTGTGGCGTCCCAACGGACGAGGGTTGCAATCAACCCCTCTCAAGCGGTCCAAAGACCCACTTGAATACCACGGTGTTTTGCTTTGCTTTTCTATATCCCGTTCGCGAGGAATCTCCACAACTTGGAGCCTCTCGCCCTTACAAAGATGTTCACAAAGAAGCGCGGAGTAAGGGAGGGATGAGCAACTCACAAACGACACAAAGATCACAGCAAATACGCACACACAAGACCCAGACTTGAGCTCAAGACACTATCACGAGTTTCTCACTAGAACGGAGCTCAAATCACTAAGAATGTCGAACAAGTGCGCAAGAACGAAGTGTGAGTGATCAACTATGCTCAAAGAATGCTTGGATATCTTCTCCATGCGCCAAGGGTCCCTTTTATAGCCCCAAGGCAGTTAGGAGCCGTTGAGAGCATTGTAGGAAGGCAATTCTTGCCTTCTGTCGACTGGCGCACCGGACAGTCCGGTGCACCACCGGACACTGTCCAGTGCGGATTTGTTTCCTTATTTGGCGAAGTCGACCGTTGGAGATTCAGAGCCGTTGGCGCACCGGACACTGTCCGGTGCACACCGGACAGTCCGGTGCTCCAATGTGACCGTTGGCTCGGCCACGCGTCACGTGCAGAATCCTCGGCCGACCGTTGCCCCGGCTGACCGTTGGCTCACCGGACAGTCCGGTGCCTCACCGGACAGTCCGGTGAATTATAGTCGTACGCCGTTGATGGCTTCCCGAGACCGACGACTTCGCCTGTGAACGGCTCACCGGACAGTCCGGTGCACCACCGGACAGTCCGGTGATTTATACCGTACACCGCCGTCGAAGTCCCGAGAGCAGCAAGTTCGCCAGAGCCAGCCTGGCGCACCAGACACTGTCCGGTGCACCACCGGACAGTCTGGTGCACCCAGACTGCGCAGACTTTGGCTGAACAAAGCCATCTCTTTTCCAATTCGATTTCTCCTGTTTCCAGCACTTAGACACAATACATTAGTCCATAAAACAATGTACTAAGTCTAGAAACATACCTTTTGACTTGATTTGCACTTTGTCCACCACTTTGCATAGATTAACACAAAAGCACTTGCGTTGGCACTCAATCACCAAAATACTTAGAAATGGCCCAAGGGCACATTTCCCTTTCAGTGCCTTGCTGCTTTTATCCACATGGCTAGCAATAACTTGAGAATCAGTCTTTAGGATGGCCCTTCTTATTCCCATTGCCCTTAGTTTCCAAAGCCCCAATAGAAGTGCTTCGTATTCAGCAATATTATTTGTGCAATTGAAATCCAGTTTTACTGCATAACATGTTTTGACTTTCGAATGTGCCACTAGGACCGCAGCTGCTCCTGCACCGAAGGCTCCCCAAGAACCATCGCAAAACACTGTCCAAGCTTCAGCATCTTTTCTTGTCCCTTCTTCGTGAGCCCCTGGCGTCCAATCAGCGATAAAATTTGCTAGCGCTTGAGATTGAATTGAAGATCTGTGCACGTAGTCAATAGTGAATTCATTAAGCTCCGCGACCCATTTGCCAATCCTTCTAGTAGCTTCTCTATTCCTCATGATATCCTTCAGGGGTTGTGATGAAGGAACAATTATGTGATATGCTTGAAAATAATGCCGAAGCTTCCTGGATGCCATTAACACAGTATACAACACCTTCTCCAATTCTGTATAGTTTTTCTTTGACAAACTCAAAACTTCAGAGACAAAGTATACTGGGACTTGCTTTTTAGCTTGTCCTTCGAGCTTCTCTTGTACAAGTGCCGCACTCACTGTAGAGTGCGAAGCTGCCACATATAATAGTAATGGAGCCCCTAGCACGGGTGGGGTAAATGTTGTTAAATCGATCAGATATTGCTTCAGCTCTTCGAAAGCTTTCTGTTGAGTTGGGCCCCATTGAAAAACTTCAGCTGACTTTAGTACTTCAAAGAATGGTAAATTTCTTTTTGCTGATCTAGATATAAATCGATTCAAAGATGCCAGTCTTCCTGTCAACCGTTGGGCCCCCTTCTTTGTGCTTGGTGGCTCCATTCGAAGGATAGCTTCGATCTTGCTTGGGTTGGCTTTGATCCCCTTCGTTGAAACTAAACAGCCAAGGAACTTGCCCTTCTTCACTCCGAAGACACATTTTTTTGGATTTAATTTTAGGCCAGCTTGCCTAAAATTAGCAAATGTTTCCTGCAGATCAGTAATGTGGTTTTCTTGCTTCGTGCTCTTCACTATAATGTCATCAACATATGTTAGCACATTTCTGCCTATCTGAGAGTGAAGGACCTTGGCTGTCGTCCTGCTAAAGCTTCCCCCAGCATTCTTGAGCCCTTCAGGCATCCGAAGATAACAATATGTACCACTGGGGGTTATGAAGCTGGTCTTTGGCTCATCTTCCTTCTTCATCCAGATTTGGTGGTAGCCTGAATAACAATCTAGCAGACTCATGAGCTCTGACGAAGCTGTTGCATCTACTAGAGAATCTATTCTTGGTAATGGGAACTCATCCTTTGGACAAGCCTTGTTCAGATCAGTAAAATCAATACACATTCTCCATTTACCATTGGCCTTTTTACCATAACAGTGTTGGCTAGCCATTCTGGGTATTTCACTTCTATGATGACACCAGCACTGAGAAGTCTTTTTACTTCATTCCGAGCACCTTCGACTTTATAGTCAGACATTTTCCGAAGCTTTTGTTTCCTGGGTCGGAAGGATGGATCGACATTGAGTGAATGTTCAATGACGTCCCTGTTGACACCACAGAGATCGTTGGCTGACCATGCAAAAACATCTTTGTTGTTGAATAAAAACCTTATCAAGGTTTTCTCCTGCTCTTCAGATAATTGGGATCCCAACAATACCTTCTGCTCTGCTATATCTTCACATAGAAGCATGGGCTTCTGCTGATCAGCCGAAGTAGCCTTCTCTCTTCTATACTTATACTGTTCACAAGCTTCGGCTCCATCTATATTGTGGATTGATTTTGAGTCTGTCCAATTTCCTTCAGCCTTTCTGGCAGCTTTCTGACTTCTATGAATAGCAATGGGCCCTTGATCCAAAGGTATCTTCATGCATAAATATGCTGGATGAAGAATTGCTTCGAATGCATTGAGTGTTCCACGACCAGTGATTGCATTGTAGGGATATTCCATGTCAACAATATCAAACACAACCTGTTCAGTTCATGTATTATGGACAAATCCGAAGGTCACTGGCATTGTGATCTTGTCAAGTGCTACAATCTGCCTTCCTCCGAAACACAGAGAGGGTGTGTGGCATCATGGATCGTATCCTCTAGCTCTTGCATCTGTCTGAAGGCCTTAGCAAATATGATATCCGCTGCACTGCCTGTATTGACCAGAACATTATGGACTAGAAATCCCTTGATGACACAAGATATGACCATAGCATCATTGTGAGGGTAATCCTTGAGCTGAAGGTCCTCTTGGGAGAAGGTAATTAGGATGTGAGACCATTTTGACTTGATGAAGGGTCCCTGCACCCCAACATGTTGTACTCTTCTCTGGGCCTCCTTCTTCTGCTTCTTGTTGGCCGGCTCTGAGCATGAACCGCCTATTATCGGGAGCACCAGCTTCGTAGCCGAAGCAGCTTCAGCTTGGTTGTTGAACGAAGCCATCAGTTCAAAAAGTGGACGTGAGTTCACCGGAGGTGGGCGCCAATGTTGGGGACTTGTTCTCAAATGCTTTGTCTTAAGAACAAGGCAACATAAAATGTTAAGTGTTAATACCCTTCGTAGTAGGATGTTGGGTGTCTATAGAGGATCTCATTGCTCATAATAGGGTGTCTAGGTGGGTAGACAACAAGGTTACTGTGTGGTGGCAACTGTGATATAAATATTTGTTTAATTCATTCAAATGGGACGATCAATTCAAAAATAAATTAATATTCTACTAGTATTACGTAAAAGTGTATATTTAGATTAATATACAAGTTTCTGTTTTGACTAAGTTTTTCTAGATTGACGGTCCGACGGCATGGCTGTGGCACGGTCAAAGGTAGACGAGAAGGCGACACGAGTAGAGGCCTTACAGGGGGTGGCATAGTTTTAAAGGGGTAGGGAGGGCGCACGACGGGGTCTGGCCAACGGTCGGCTAGGAACGTGTGGCTAGGGGAGAAACAACGCGCAGAACAGAAAAGAAAGAAGGCACGTGAAACAATTTCGTATCACACTGTTTGATTAATCGTGGCCAATACACAACAAGTAACTAACAACTTCGCTTGTGGCCACTATACAACAAGTAACTAACCTTCCACAAAACTAGCTCATCTCAGCTCACACTGTTTGATTAATCGCTGATGATGTCGATCATGCTCTTGTTCCTGTAGTTGGCAAGGAGATTGTTGATCTGTGCCTTCATCGTATCTACAAGCTCATAGATAGCTGCACCGACCTTTAGGGCTTCCTGGTTTTTTATGTCATTGGTGGTGGCACAGGCTTTGGCCTTGGTTCAACCTCTATTGTGGAGCTCTCCACCCACTCCCTTTGGGAGCACACATACTGATGTCTCCATCCTGCTCGACAACGAGGCCATCTACGACATCTACAGGCACTCCCTCGACATCGAGAGGTGGGACAGTTGCATTATACCTGTTGGGGGACGATGTACTCCCACATTTCCTTGAAACCGATGCTAAAATATATGCGTTAAACTATTTTGGTGTGCTGGTGATCTAATCACTGATTGCTTGCTTGAGGTTCAATGGTTCCTTGAATGAGTTCCAGATCAACCTGGTTCCTTACCCCAAGGATCCACTTCATGCTCTCCTCCTATGTGCCAAGGATCCACTCCATGCCCTGCTCCTATGCGCTAGTGATCTCTTTGACGAAGGTCTTGCACGAGCAGTTGTCGTCTATGGCGGAGATCACCAACAACGTGTTTGAGCTAGGCTTCCATGATGGTCAAGTGCGACCCACGACATGACAAGTACATGGCGTGCTACCACCCAAGGACGTGAACGCCACGGTGGCCATCATCAAGACGAATGGCACCGCCCCGTTCATGGACCGGTGCCGGTGGGGTTCAAGTGCGACATCAACTACCAGGCACCGATGATGGTGCTGGGGGCCGACCTCGCTAAGGTGTAGCGTGCCGTGTACATCAACGACAAGTTCGACCTCATATACGCTAAGTACGCGATGTTTTGTTACAATAATGTCAAAACGTTATGAACCTGAGCAACAAATATGCGGTAGTACTCCTTCACGTGCAGAGACATGTTGTATTTTGTTATGAGGTTCGAATAATGCGTTCGTTTTTTTATTGATGTACAATATGGTTTAATTGGTGTAATGCTATCTTGGCCGGGCTTTATTAATGATGTTGAACCCTAATTGGGTTGTTACAACGTACGAACATTGTACTAGTTTATACTATACACTACAACTCTACGATCAATCGTAGAGCTGAAATGTGGAGCAGCCTCTAAGCCCATTTAGGGCTTGTTCGGTTATTTTCAATCCATATGGATCGGAGGAGATTGATACGGATTGGAGGTCATTTTAACTTGCTAGGGATTAAAACCCTCTCAATCCATATGGATTGGGGGAGAACCGAACAAGCCCTTAAGGTCTGTTTGGTTCCCTCTCAATCTATATGGATTGTAGGAGATTATATGAGATCAAATCTATAGTAAGGTAAAATCCTTCGTAATTTTTTTCAATCCCTTCGAATCCATAAGGGGCCGTTCGTTTCTTCCGGAATAGAGGTCTAGAACAATTTCTAGCCAGTTTGTTTCTCTAATTTATATAAGTTTTGATCAAATGGATTGATTTCTGATCTATTCCTGGACAAACAAACAAGGCCTAAGTTATCATAAAGTCATGGAAATAACAGAAGCCTTGTTTTAATTTGATATTGCTAAAAGAAATCTACCCACCATCGCGGCCGTGTCGCCGCTCAGTTTCAGTTCATGTCCCCGTCTCTCTATCTCCTCTCCGCGTAATCTAATCCGGTGGTTGCTTCGGTAATTAATGCCAAATCCCATGCCTCTCAAGTCTCAACTAATCACCACTACCACCAGGTGCCAGTTGCCGCGCAGGCCCGCCGCAGCACTCCACGCACTGACCCGACCCGGCACCCGATCCGATCCGAAACAACGCAGCCACGCCATTTTGCAGTCACACCCCTCGGAGACACAGGAGGACTCCCCCGCTTTCGGCTTTCCTTCGCAGTTCGCACTCCTCCCGTGTCCCCCATCCCCAGTCGGGCCAGTCCCCACCTCCTCCCCGCTTCCACCCCCTCGCCCGTCGCTTCCTCGTCACGAGTCGTCGTCTCCCCTTCGCCGACCGGGACGCGGAAACGCTCGACGCAAGCAAACCCTAGCCGCCGAGCTAGCGGGGAGCCTGGAGGGATGAAGAGCCTGTTCAAGAGTAAGATCAGGTGGCAGCACCGGTCCAACGACCCCGCGTCCCCGGCGGCGCCGCCGCCGCCGCAGACGTCGGGGCCGCCGCCCGCGAGCTCCCCGTCGGGGACGGCACCGGCGCCGGCGCTCTCCGTCTCGACGCTGGCCTCGCCCTCGCCCTCTTCCGCGGCGGCGACGCCCACGGGCGCTGCTGCTGCTGCGGCGGCGGCTGGAGCGGGAGGGGAGGACTACATATCGTCGGAAGAGGAGTTCCAGATGCAGCTTGCCATGGCGCTGTCGGCGTCTTCCAATAGCGACTGCGCGGGGGGCCTGGACGGGGAGCAGATCAGGAAGGCCAAGCTCATGAGCCTCGATCGCTTCGCCGCCCACCGCGACGAGACCCACACCGCGGAGTTCCTCTCCCGCCGATATTGGGTGAGCCTTGCAATCGGGACAACCATCGATATATAATACTCGGCTTTGGGCGCCTCCACCTGCTAGTTGCTTGTGAGGTTTTAGGTTGATACCGTTTGTGCTACTTCATTCAACTGCCTCGACTTTTATGTCTAGTTCCTAATTGAGCTTCACTTTAGCCCACAGCACGGGGAATCACACATAGCGAAAAAAACGCATGTACCACCCATAAGCTTCCTGATTGTTACTGACCATTGGTTTTAGTCATAGAAGATGCTTCCTCCAATCACCAACATAATTTAACTATGACCTAATTCAAATCTTTCAGTTCTGACGAACAATCACATAGATTGACAACACAAGATTGGCGCTGCTTGATTCATTGTGAAATGTTTTTTTTCCTTATAACTCTTTCTATTTAAGATAACATGTGTTTGATCACTAATCAAATTGTCATATTGAAGACCACATGGATGTCCTAATGGAATTTGTGATTAGAGGAAGTATTAGGTTGAGGCCCCATGGAAGCCACCAATTATAGGCTTCCTAGATCACATAAAGCAGCCTTTTTTCTGTACATGCTATGCTGATCCGTTAAAACACTAGTTTGCTGAATCATCACTAATTCCTATTTATGGCGTCTGCTTGACGAACCAAATAGTGGTCTTGGTCTCCCCGTTGTCATTTAGGTACACTTGGGAAACCTACACACCAATTAATGCTGTTGACCTTTGTAAATTTTGTCACCACTGAGATACTACCTTATTTCTTGCTTGCTATTATGATCCACCTCAGTCTAGGAGTAGGAAATAATACATGGAGAAATGGAAATGGTACTTATTATTTGGGGGCTGCTTGCATGCACACAAAATATACTGAGGTATTTGCAGTGGTAAAGCCAAAATGATTGGTTTTTGTGTGCCACTACTAGGAAAAATTGGATTGCTTCCAATGCCACACTGTTAGAAGGGAAAAAAGATAACAAAAAGAAAAGACTTCTGCTCCTGAGAAATGGGTACAAAAATATACACCTTTGTAGGCAACCAGGCATGCAAAACCTAGGTTAAAAAAGGAAGAAGCCGTATGCATGCTAGATGGTCTATATCATGGAGGTGGAAGATAGTTAGCCAAGGAAGATGATGGATCAGGTAGCAGAATTCTTTTTTTCAGAAGCAATATATGGTTGCTGGTCAAATCGTGCTAGTGTATCATGGAGGTGGGCAGGACTGCTATCAAGGGAAAACCAGGATCCGCTGAAGAATGGAACTGAAGTCCTTAAAGAACTGCGCTGCTCTACCATCTGCACGAAGCAGCCCAGGACCAAGGGATGGCTTTGATCGCAACCAGTGATGTGGTGGCCTGAAGTTTCAGATGTGCCGATAAGCGAAAGTAAACCTGGGCTGCTTGTTGGATGTAGTAACATGTTCTAGCACCTTAGTGATGTTCTGTTTGTAATAGCTGCTTTTGGCTGGATCCATTGGTTTGGCTGGAGTGTGTCCGGTCGCAATTCTGACCAGTAGTTTTGTATTTCTTGCTATTGTGTTAGGAGTAATGGAAACCTGAGTGCCCTATTACTATCCAGTTTTTATCCCTGTATCATTTGCAACAACCGTTGGATGTTTTTACTTGCAACAATCTACGTAATTTTGTTGCTATAAGTAATGAAATTCGAGTCTGCCCTAGTGTGGAAAAAATCATGCTGTCATTTTTTATGCTGTGTTCATGCCGGCCAAATATTTTTCTGAACAGATTCTTTCCATTGCAAATCTCTATTAGGGTTCTTCTTTGAGATGCAAGATCAGTGTTTTTATTAACTCTAAAGTTTACCTGCCTGTTGGTGTGTCTAGTTAGGTCAAATTCTTGTCATAATACTATTTGTTGGTCTGTTGTTCACTACATACGAGTGTGGTTGTTGTGTTCTAACATTCATGCTCCGTTATGATTATGACATCTGTTTTTAACTTCTTTCAGGATTATAACTTTCTTGATTACCATGAGAAAGTTATTGATGGCTTCTATGACATCTTTGGCTCCTCTATTGAATCCTCTAGGCAGGGGAAGATGCCATCATTAGCAGATCTCCAAACAGGCATAGGGGACCTAGGCTTTGAAGTCATTGTAGTAAACCGAGCCATTGATAGTACCTTGCAGGAGATGGAGCAAGTGGCACAGTGCATCCTGTTGGACTTCCCTGTTGCCAATATTGCACTCTTAGTGCAAAGGATAGCTGAGCTTGTTACAGATAATATGGGTGGACCTGTCAAAGATG
Source organism: Zea luxurians (assembly GCA_029449295.1). Classification (NCBI taxonomy): domain Eukaryota; kingdom Viridiplantae; phylum Streptophyta; class Magnoliopsida; order Poales; family Poaceae; genus Zea; species Zea luxurians. Next base: position 28,990,953 of record JAOPSE010000031.1, read on the forward strand.
CTAACGACATGCTCACAAGGTGGCTGGAGAAGAGTACTGAGCTGAGAACATCGCTACAAACAAGTTTGTTGCCTATTGGTTGCATCAAGATAGGGTTATCACGTCACCGTGCCCTACTTTTCAAGGTTCTCTTCTTCGTTCCCTTCCTCTTTCTCATGCATGCATTTGCAAGAAAACTAGCTAGCTTATTGTTTCAACTGAGAAGCACATGCTTAGAAAGTAATGTAATTATGTCTTGTACCTCTCCATGCAGATCCTTGCCGATAGTGTTGGGATTCCATGCAAACTTGTCAAAGGGAGCAATTATACTGGTGGTGATGACGACGATGCTATAAACATAATTAAGATGGACAATGAAAGGTATCAATGTTTAATTATTGTGCTTTGTTCATACTTCACAGTATAAATACTTAAGATACGTCAAGTTATGCTATCCATGTGCTAGTCTTATTTACTATATTCCAATTAATTTGTTGCTACTCTATGTTTACTAAGTAGTTTTTTGGTTAAATTTTTCTGTAGGGAGTTTTTGGTTGATCTGATGGCCGCTCCTGGTGCTCTTATTCCAGCAGATATCTTAAGTTGGAAAGGCAATTCGTTAAATTCTAATCGAAAACTCGGCCTGAATCGAGCAGCTGGATCATCAAGTACTGTTGATGCTAATGTGGATCCTACTGTATTGCCACTTGAACCTAAAGGTGGCCAACTGCCTTTGTTCAGCAGTGGTGATTGGATGTCAGACATTGATTCTGGATATGAGGCAGCAGAAATTGCAGCTTCTACTCAAACCTCTTCGGGTGTCACACCATCTGTTTCTGCTGGAAGTGTTTTTGGCAGTTCATGGATGCTGGTTAATCATGACCAATCAGATGGACCATCAACTTCTGCTGGTACATCATCGCAGCAGAAAGTTGTACCTCAAAGCGAGCATCAGCGGAATTTAAACCGCCTTCCAGATCTGCAGGAAATTCCAGAGTCAAAAAACCTTTTTGCTGACCTTGTTCCTTCTGGGGATAATAAGTCCAAGAAAACTTCAGTACCATTCAAAGGACCAGATCATAGGAACAATGAGTTGCAAAAGCGCAGAGAGAACATTGTCCCTAATGCTGGAAGACCACAGCAGCGGTTAGTTATGAAGAATTGGTCTCCTTACAATGATGTTTCCAACAACAAACAGTACAATTATGTCGAGGATTCGTTTGCTCGTAGAAATGTTGGTAATAATGCTGCATCATCATCATCCCAGATGCCACGACCAGCCACAAGATCTAACCTTAATTCTGGATTGCATAATGATGCATCATATCATAATTATGATAGCATTATGGCTGGTACCTCTGCCATGAAGATTACATCTACAGCTGACACCGGGAAGGTTCCTGAAAGGGTTCTGCGTGGTGATTTGGACAAAGGTCAAACAAATTATAGATTGGAGGATCAACATGTCATAGTTCAACCACCACAGGGAAGACTTCCATGGGGTAATCCTGCAGAAGGAAGAGTTCCAATGAATAGAGTTCAGAGTCAAGCAAAACAACACTTGGAAAACATGGATGCAAAGCAAGACCATAAGAAATTGCTCCCTGATCCAAAAAAATCTCCCCTTGACAGATTCATGGACACATCATTGCCTTCAAGAAACATGGACATGAGGTCACAGAGGCTTGACTTCGATGATGTCTCTGAGTGCGAAATTCCTTGGGAAGATCTTGTGATTGGTGAAAGGATTGGCTTAGGTACTTATTTTGCTACCAAGTTTTGATATACACTCTTCTGCTTTTGAACTACTCCCTCCGGTTTCGTTTTAACTGAGGTCCTAGCCTTTTTTGTGTGAATGTTAATTATTGATGTTTTACCTATTATAACTATTTTATGACCATGCTACCCTTCATTAATGATAAGCTAACGCCTTGTTTCCTCCAACGTTTCGTTTGCCGTTCCACGCTAGCGACTGATAACAAGCAGTACGCCAGCCAAAACCAGCAAGGCGCGAATCGCGATAGAAAAAAAAACGGCAGTGCGACAATGTAAAATAGTGTCCTAAAAAAATGTCAAGCTATGTAAAATATGCCATGCAAAAATAAATGTGCTATGGCAAGACTCGAACCCAAGTGCTCAGGTGTTTTTGCTATAGCAAGCAACCAGTAGGTGTCAAGGGCCTGGCCGGACCTCGGCTACGCAGTTCGTAGCCCTCGGCCGTCTTCTCCGGTGAGGTTATTCCCCTCAACCGTAGGCTTAACACACACACACACACACACACACACACACACAGAGAGAGAGAGAGAGAGAGAGAGGAAGTATGATAATGATCTTGCTTGATTTATTCCCTGCTGCCATGCGGCTTATAAATAGCCCTATGGCTAACCAACTTCTCCTACAAACTCTCAACTAACTCCTATTTTCTTGGACTTATCTGCTGCTAACCAACTCTCCACAATTCTCTTATCTCAATCTTATTCTCTAGCCTTATCCCAGCTCATCTCAATCTTATTTGCTAGCCTTATCCCAGCCTGGCTGTTGCCTTTTGGGCGCGTTCAGCGCGCTCACGCGCACGCCGGATGTCATGGGCATGTCGTTGCCTGACGTATGGCCGGCCGTACATGACAGTAGGCATCAAAGCAGATCTGGTTGCGATGGCCACGATACATATTTAATAAGGGTATAACAGGAAATCACACATATAATTAATCACTCCTTGGTATGCTAAATCATGTCCTAAACGTCAATTAAAACGAAACTGGAGGGAGTAACAACTTAGAGCTGTTTTGGAAACTAATTTTAAATATGCTGAACTGTATTTCAAGTTGTTAGCTTTGATGGGTATGCTTTTTATTAGTTGAATAGGAGTGGGTTGGTTGCTTGAACTTGCACCTTCCTGGTCTCTGCATGAAAATTATTGATTGATTTGCTTCGTTCAATAGGTTCATATGGAGAGGTTTACCGTGCTGACTGGAATGGAACCGTAAGTAGTTCATTCACTCATTTTAGTTTTTTGTATCTTGAGCTTGGCCATTTGTTCAAGATGCTCTGTGGAAGCCATAAAAGAATCAGATGAGAAACCAAATCATGGTCAATGCACTGAAGTTTTCATTTATTTTCAGGAAGTAGCTGTAAAAAAATTCTTGGATCAAGATTTTTATGGCGATGCTCTGGATGAGTTTAGGAGTGAAGTAGGTGAACTTTTATCTGTTTCTATCTTGGAGTTTTCCTAAATAAACTATTCAATTTTCATATTTACTCAGTTCAATTGTTGATTTATTGTTTGATATACGGATATACTTTTTGACAAGGTTCGAATTATGCGTCGGCTGCGCCATCCAAATATTGTTCTCTTTATGGGTGCTGTTACACGCCCTCCGAACTTATCTATTGTATCTGAATATCTTCCAAGGTATAATAGTTACTTTTACTACACAATCACTGTTTATATTGTGGAATGTGTGAATTAAATATCCCACTCTAGACAACACAGAAGGTACTGCCATGCATAAACTAAGGTTCTTTTTACAATTTAATTTTGCATGCTATTAGATGTCTAGGTTCTTGCAATTCTGGAGTTGCTAAATGCTACATAGTATGCATAGACTCGTGCCCATCAGATTCACACAAAAAAACCTGAAGAGGTGTTTGGTGATTCATGGTTGGTTCATGAATTTGTCCTTGTTTAGGGGAAGCTTGTATAAGATCCTTCACCGCCCTAATTGCCTAATTGATGAAAAGCGGAGGATCAAGATGGCCCTTGATGTGGTAAGGATGAATATTATATATTTCATTGATATGTTTGTTTTGTTGTTCCTGCTCATAAAAAACGACTTTTTTCTCTTAAGGCCAAAGGTATGAATTGCCTGCACACTAGCATGCCTACAATTGTTCATCGAGATCTGAAATCTCCAAACTTGCTGGTTGACAATAATTGGAATGTTAAGGTGTGTGATCTTGCCCATGATTAATATTTGGCCACCAATAATCATTCACATAAATATATGCAATATAACAGGTTTGTGACTTTGGACTTTCGCGGTTGAAGCACAGTACATTTTTGTCATCCAAATCTACAGCTGGAACAGTAAGTAGCTAGCATCTGATGACAAAAACATGTCCTCTTTCTTTCCCTTGGAACATGATTTATTATTATTTTTTTGCATCATCTATCAGCCTGAGTGGATGGCACCTGAGGTTCTGCGGAATGAACAATCGAATGAAAAGTGAGTGATTTTCAGATGCATTCTAACTCCCATCTTATTCGGGAATCAGGATATTAGGGTTATTGAGCATTTCCGTGGATATAGGATTCCATGTTCCTGTCGAATTTTTGTTCTTGTGGTTTTGTGCTCACACCAAAGATTTTTTTTGTTTTCTCGTAGTTGGATCTGACTTCTTAGTATTTTCATGTTGTGGGATCATGCATCTATCTAGTCAATCTTTTATATGCTCCAAATATTTGTACTCCATATGCAACACTTTGTTACTAAGACCGTGTCAAGCAGGTTACCTATATGGTCACCCAAAACACTATTTTGCATTATAGACTGTATTGTTCGCAGAGTGGAGTTTGAAATAGGAGATAAGATGAGAGATAGGATGAGTAAGCTGGAGACAGTCTAATAACCCGGTAAAACACAGTTCTCTTCTCTCTCTCCCTCCTACTCTGCCATCTCTCCTCCGTCACCCTATCCTAACAACACGAACCCAAGTAGCATACATGGCGCACAGCTTGACACATACATGCTTGTCACATGTGACTATGTGAGCCTTGTTCCTGTTACACTTGCCAGCGATCCAACACTCGCCGTCGGCAATGAGTTCTTGCAAGCCGCCTTCTCCAGGAGACACACTTACCTTCCTTGCCAACAATCCCCTTTGTCTTCTTGCCGATCCCCACTGCAACCATGGCACTTCTGCACAGCAGAGAGGATCCTTGGTTGGTTTAAAAATTAATGATCTGTGTACCAAGTGAGGAGATATGTGGTGATGTGACTAGTTTTCAATCAGGTCTCTGGCTAGTTTTACAATTTTCCAACCAATCATGTAGAAACCAGAGCAGTGCAGGTTAATTAATCTATCTCCCCTCCAGAACTATAGGTTTCACACTTTCGCTGGTTCTCCTGCAACACCTTTTTATTCTTTGCAAAAACTGAAGTATGATAGGATCCTCACCGCTTAAAAAAGGATAGACTCAGTTCCGGAGGTGCCTACATTGTGTGTGTGTGGGTGGGGTGGGGGGGGGGGGGTCTAGGGAAGGGGTAAACCGAGGCAAGTCTTCCCTCTGCAAATGCGAGGCATGTTTCAAACCCGTGACCTAGTGACTCAATGAGACAGCTCTCACCATTGCAATCCTCACAGCATACCTTAATTGAATTCAGTAACGATCTTTAATGCATCCACCCTGAATTTTTTGCAGGTGTGATGTTTATAGCTTTGGTGTCATCTTATGGGAACTGGCAACACTTAGAATGCCATGGAGTGGGATGAATCCAATGCAAGTTGTGGGGGCAGTTGGTTTCCAGGATAGACGGCTTGATATTCCCAAGGAAGTTGATCCTCTGGTCGCAAGGATCATATTTGAATGCTGGCAGAAGTGAGTTTTCAGAAAAGCCCTTTTAAGAGTTTAACCTGTTCTCTGATCAAAGTTTCATGTCTCGTTCATGGCATTTAAAATTTGACTCGATTTAAATTTGTGCTAACATGTGCGTTGCCAATCGCCAGGGATCCAAATTTGCGCCCGTCATTTGCACAGTTAACAAGTGCCCTGAAGACTGTTCAAAGACTAGTGACCCTTTGTCACCAGGAGACCCAGAGCCCCCATGTTCAACAAGAAATCTCAGTGCATTTGACTCCTTAGGGGGGCTTTCCACTTTGCGTTGTGCATAGTTTTTGTTCTGCTGCTGTTTGTGTTTGTCAAAAAGTCGGCAAATGCATCTTGTAGATTGAGCGTCCGAGGTGGTAGACACTTTGCTGCCGCGACAAAGGTAGGGTATGTATAGAGTCGCCCATCAAACAGCAATCGGATCAGTGTGTAGCAACTCATTGTTATGCCCTCGTCAATACCTGGCCAACCGGGTGCGAGCCCTCTGGAAAAGCAGTGAGAGCTCTGTGTTCATTGTGAATTTGCCTGGCTATGCTAAGTGGATTTTCTGTCTTGCTGCGCAACAGACAGCGTATTTGGAAGTTGGAAGTGCTGTAACTCTGTACAATCAGAACACGTGAATTTGCCGCGCTATCTAGCTTTGTTGTTGCTGACTTTGCGTGTGGTTTAAGAGCTTTAGATCATCTCCCATAGTTTTCCTGAAAATTATTATTATCTAAATTACCTTTAAGAGGGTTATTTGAGTAAAAAATGATTTCTATATCTCCTTATCCTCCAGTAGCTTTTAATATCTCACATGTGTATTCTAATAAATAGTCATTCTTGCTCTTTATTTTGACTTGTGAGAAATACACAATAGAAAATATGCATATTTGGATATCTAATTAAAGAGGTTGTTAGAGGATATCATTTTTTTATCAAAATCTATGCTATTATAAATCAAGTAAACCAAAAGATGCAGAAAGTCTCTTTAGGATGTATATCCTCAACTCTGATTGGAAGTATGTTACTACGTTAGACCTGAGATCATTCTAGGAATAATGCGTGTTCAGGACCGCCAAAACTTTTATTGTAAGCTTAGGCTGACTCTAGTAGTCCGTGCAAATGGAATGGGCCTGGAGTTTGTACTGTAGACCGACCTAGAGTGAAGTTTGAAATTGAAAGTGAAATAGAGTGAAGTTTGAAATTAAAAGTGAAATAGGTAGTGGAATAGTTAGGGTCTGTTTGGAAGTTGAGTTTTTTCATGGTTTTTGAGAAATATTATAGTATCTGCTAATACTACAGTATTCTAGACCAAAAGCTGTTTAGGAGATCACTAGAATACAGAGTTTTCAATACCATGGTTTAGCTTAAATCGTGGTATTTTTAGAGTATTCGATACACAGGTCTAGCCCTAAGTTTTCTGCTCCGTGCATGCCGATAGAACGCTTAGGGCAAGCTACTGTAGATGCACTTGGAGCTGGGGCGACAAGATTAGTGATACACGGACTCGATTTTTTAGTAGAATTAGCACATGAAGTTCAATACGCATGTTTCCATTCAGTACGCATGTTTCCAACTGAGTAGATTTCTAAATAGAAATCTGATTAATGAATGCAACTAAGTAGACTTCTATGTACTCAGAGTTCTATACATAGAAGCATTTGAATGCTAATTGCTAATTCTTCAGCGAGTTCCATACATAGAAGCATGTGAATGTTAATTGCTAATTCTTCAGCTTTGTGAACCTCGATACTTAGATGGTTACAACAGACTGATTTGAATTTGAACTTGTCTTGTCGATGATGCAACCCGTCATAAGTTATAGCTATTTGAATTTGAACTTGTCTTCCTTATTTATATAAGCCAAAAACTATGCTACCATGCTATGTACGAAGAAATACTTTAATTTTACTTTGATTTTGCTAAAACTACAGTTTTATATCATAGCATATTGCATACTATAGTATTGAAATACTGTAGTACGAGAAAACTACATTTCCAAACAGGGCCTTAGTCTGCTGGAGATAGCCTTGACTCCTTGAGGTGGATAATGTTCCTAAATGCTGTGACGGTTTTGAACAACCTGATGATAATAAGGTTGGGTACCTAGAGCGAGTGATCTGGGTGAAATATATGGAACTCCAAATGTTTTTCCAGTAACATAGCCTCTCATTTGGCTAAAGTAGAAGCATATTATGTGTGTTGCTGCGAGAATTACGGATGAATTAGAATAAAATTAGACTAAAATACCTATATCAAGAAATAAACTGTAAGCATAACCCACGTGTTGCTGCAAGCATTATGGATGAATTAAAACATAATTAGACTAAATCACTTATATCAAGAAATAAACTATAAACATATCTCGCGTGTTGCTGCAAAGAATTACGGATTAATTAGAACGAAATTAGACTAAATTACTTATATGAAGAAATAAACTATTCTAAATTAATGGTAGTGCCACCTAGCATACTAATGACAATAAGTAAATACATGTGATAGTAGGTTGTTGGGGTGGACTGCTTGTATATCGAGAAAGAGTGACTAATGGATTTATGATTATAAGATATAGAGATTAAAGGAAGGCTGGTCTAGGGTAGCTCCAAAGAAAAGGTTTAGAAAGAGAAGAAAACGATTAATCCTTTTTGTAATATAAGATGTTTGATTGGTCGGGAGAGCTCATGCTTTAGTTAGTAGAATATTGAGAGAGTTATTGAAACTAAGAAAAGAGAGTTTATTGTTTAGGTTTCTTATTGAAAGCGAATTAGGCTTACACCTAATCCCTAAATAATTTTGGTGGTTGAATTGCCCAACACAAATATTGGACTAACTAGTTTGCTCTATTGTATAAGTTATACAGGTGCAAAAGGTTCACACTTAGCCAATAAAATGACCATGTGTTGGGTTCAACAAAAGGAGCAAAGAGGCAACCGAAGGCACCTCTGGTCTGGAGGCACCGGACTGTCCGGTGTACACCGAACAGTGTCCGGTGCACCAGAGGACTCCAACTCGAACTCGCCACCTTCGGGAATTTCTCAAGGCGCTCCGCTATAATTCACCGGACTGTCCGGTGTACACCGGACAGTGTCCGGTGCTCCATGGGAGCGCGGCCTCAGCAACTCGCCAGCCTCGGATTCGCGCAGCAGCCGCTCCGCTATAATTCACCGGACATGTCCGGTGTGCACCGGACTGTCCGGTGTAACCACGGAGCAACGGCTATTTCGGCGCCAACGGCTACCTACGGCGCATTCAATGCGCGCTCTGCGCGCGCAGAAGTCAGGCGCGCCCATACTGGTGCACCGGACAATGAACAGGAGATGTCCGGTGTGCACCGGACATCCAGGCGGGCCCAGAAGTCAGAAGCTCCAACGGTCAGAATCCTACGGCATTGATGACGTGGCGGGGGCACCGGACATGTCCGGTGTGCACCGGACTGTCCGGTGCGCCATCGACAGACAGCCTCCACCAACGGTCAAGTTTGGTGGTTGGGGCTATAAATACCCCAACCACCCCACCATTCATTGCATCCAAGTTTTCCAACTTCCAACCACTATACAAGAGCTAGCATTCATTGCAAAGCACACCAAAAGAGATCAAATCCTCTCCCAACTCCACACAAAGCCCTAGTGACTAGAGAGAGTGATTTGTAGTGTTCATTTGAGCTCTTGCGCTTGGATCGCTTCTTTTTCTTTGGCATTCTTTCTTGTGATCAAACACTCACTTGTAATTGAGGCAAGAGACACCAATTGTGTGGTGGTCCTTGCGGGAAGTTTGATTCCCGAGTGATTTGAGAAAGAGAAGCTCACTCGGTCCGAGGGACCGTTTGAGAGAGGGAAGGGTTGAAAGAGACCCGGCCTTTGTGGCCTCCTCAACGGGGAGTAGGTTTGAGAGAATCGAACCTCGGTAAAACAAATCCGCGTGTCTCACTTCATTATTCGCTTGTGATTTGTTTTGCGCCCTCTCTCGCGGACTCTATTATATTTCTAACGCTAACCCAGCTTGTAGTTGTGATTATTTTTGAGATTTTCAGTTTCGTCCTATTCACCCCCCCTCTAGGCGACTTTCAATTGGTATCAGAGCCCGGTGCTTCATTAGAGCCTAACCGCTCGAAGTGATGTCGGGAGATCACACCAAGAGGGAGATGGAGACCGGCGACAAACCCACTACAAGCCAAGGGAGCACTTCATCGGAAGAGTCCCGCACCAAGAGGAGGGAGAAGAAGAAGGGCTCCTCCAAACGAGAGGAGAAAAGATCTTCATCTTCTCACCACAAAGAGAAGAAGGAAAAATCTTCTTCTCACAAGTCGCATCGGAAAGGCGACAAGCATAAGAAGATGAGGAAGGTGGTCTACTACGAGACCGACACTTCATCAACATCGACCTCCGACTCCGATGCGCCGTCCGTAACTTCTAAGCGCCAAGAGCGCAAGAAGTTTAGTAAGATCCCCTTACACTATCCCCGTACATCTAGACATACTCCATTACTTTCCGTTCCATTAGGCAAACCGCCAACTTTTGATGGCGAAGATTATGCTAGGTGGAGTGATTTAATGAAATTTCATCTAACCTCACTCCACAAAAGTATATGGAATGTTGTTGAGTTTGGAGCACAGGTACCATCCATAGGGGATGAGGATTATGATACGGACGAAGTGGCCCAAATCGAGCACTTCAACTCCCAAGCTACAACCATACTCCTCGCCTCTCTAAGCAAGGAGGAATACAACAAAGTGCAAGGGTTGAAGAATGCAAAGGAGATTTGGGACCTACTCAAGACCGCGCACGAGGGTGATGAACTCACCAAGATCACCAAGCGGGAAACGATCGAGGGGGAGCTCGGTCGCTTCCGTCTTTGCCAAGGGGAGGAGCCACAAGATATGTACAATCGGCTCAAGACCTTGGTGAACCAAGTGCGCAACCTCGGGAGCAAAAAGTGGGATGACCACGAGGTGGTTAAGGTTATTTTAAGAGCTCTTATTTTCCTTAACCCCACTCAAGTTCAATTAATTCGTGGTAATCCTAGATATCCACTAATGACCCCCGAGGAAGTTATCGAGAATTTTGTGAGCTTTGAATGCATGATTAAAGGCTCAAAGAAGATCAACGAGCTTGACGAACCTTCCACATCCGAGGCGCAACCGGTGGCCTTCAAGGCAACGGAGGAGAAGAAGGAGGAGTCTACACCAAGTAGACAACCAATTGACGCCTCCAAGCTCGACAATGAGGAGATGGCCTTAATCATCAAAAGCTTTCAGCAAATCCTCAAGCAACGGAGGGGGAAGGACTACAAACCCCGCTCCAAGAAGGTGTGCTACAAATGTGGTAAGCCCGGTCATTTTATTGCAAAATGTCCTATGTCTAGTGACAGTGACAGGGGCGACGACAAGAAGGGAAAGAGGAGAGAAAAGAAGAAGTACTACAAGAAGAAGGGCGGCGATGCCCATGTTTGCCGGGAGTGGAACTCCGACGAAAGCTCCACCGACTCCTCCTCCGACGACGAGGACGCCGCCAACATCGCCGTCACCAAGGGACTCCTCTTCCCCAACGTCGGCCACAAGTGCCTCATGGCAAAGGACGGCAAAAGGAAGAAGGTTAAATCTAAATCCTCCACTAAATATGAATCTTCTAGTGATGATAATGCTAGTGGTGAGGAAGACAATTTGCATAACCTTTTTGCCAACCTTAACATGGAACAAAAGGAAAAATTAAATGAGCTAATTAGTGCTATCCATGAAAAGGATGATCTCTTGGACTCCCAAGAGGATTTCCTAATCAAGGAAAACAAGAAACATGTTAAGGTTAAAAATGCTTATGCTCTAGAGGTAGAAAAATGTAACAAATTATCTAGTGAGCTAAGCACTTGCCATGACACTGTTGCCAACCTTAGAAATGAAAATGCCAAATTAATTGCTAAGGTTGATTCTCATGTTTGCATTGATTCAATTCCCAATCTTAGAAATGATAATGATGATTTGCTTACTAAGATTAAGGAATTGAATGAGTCTCTTGCTAGCCTTAAGATTAAGAATGAAAAATTGCTTGCTAAGGCTAAGGATTTTGATGTTTGCAATGCCACTATTTCCGACCTTAGAACTAGAAATGATTTATTACATGCTAAGGTTATTGAATTAAAATCTTGCAAACCCTCTACATCTAATGTTGAGCATGTTTCTATTTGTACTAGATGTAGAGATGTTGATGTCAATGCTATTCATGATCACATGGCTTTAATTAAACAACAAAATGATCATATAGCATTATTAGACGCTAAAATTGCCGAGCATAACTTAGAAAATGAAAAGTTTAACTTTGCTAGAAGTATGCTCTATAATGGGAGACGCCCTGGCATCAAGGATGGCATTGGCTACCAAAGGGGAGACAATGTCAAACTTAATGCCCCTTCTAAGAACTTGTCTAACTTTGTTAAGGGCAAGGCTCCCATGCCTCAGGATAACGGGGGTTACATTTTGTACCCTGTCGGTTATCCTGAGAGCAAAATTAGGAAAAATCATTCTAGGAAGTCTCACTCTGGCCCTAAACATGCTTTTATGTATAAGGGTGAGATATCTAGCTCTAGGCAACCAACCCGTGCCAAGTTGCCTAGAAAGAAAACTCCTAATGCATCAAATGATCATGCTATTTCATTTAAAACTTTTGATGCTTCTTATGTGCTTACTAGCAAATCCGGCAAGGTAGTTGCCAAATTTATTGGGGGCAAACACAAGGGCTCCAAGACTTGTGTTTGGGTACCCAAAGTTCTTGTTTCTAATGCCAAAGGACCCAAAACCGTTTGGGTACCTAAAGTCAAGAACTAAAATTGTTTTGTAGGTTTATGCATCCGGGGGCTCAAGTTGGATACTCGACAGCGGGTGCACAAACCACATGACAGGGGAGAAAAAGATGTTCTCCTCATATGAGAAAAACCAAGATCCCCAACGAGCCATCACGTTCGGGGATGAAAATCAAGGTTTGGTCAAAGGATTGGGTAAAATTGCTATATCACCTGACCATACTATTTCCAATGTTTTTCTTGTAGATTCTTTAGATTACAATTTGCTTTCCGTATCCCAATTATGTCAAATGGGCTACAACTGTCTATTTAATGATGTAGGTGTTACTGTCTTTAGAAGAAGTGATGACTCAATAGCATTTAAGGGAGTGTTAGAGGGTCAGCTATACTTGGTAGATTTTGATAGAGCTGAACTCGACACTTGCTTGGTTGCTAAGACTAACTTGGGTTGGCTCTGGCACCGCCGACTAGCCCATGTTGGAATGAAGAATCTTCACAAGCTTCTAAAGGGAGAACACATTTTAGGACTAACCAATGTTCATTTTGAGAAAGACAGGATTTGTAGCGCATGCCAAGCCGGGAAGCAAGTTGGCACCCATCATCCACACAAGAACATCATGACAAGTGACAGACCACTGGAGCTTCTACACATGGATTTATTCGGCCCGATTGCTTACATAAGCATCGGCGGGAGTAAGTACTGTCTAGTTATTGTGGATGATTATTCTCGCTTCACTTGGGTGTTCTTTTTGCAGGACAAATCTCATACCCAAGAGACCTTAAAGGGATTCTTGAGACGGGCTCAAAATGAGTTCGGCTTAAGGATCAAGAAAATTAGAAGTGACAATGGGACGGAGTTCAAGAACTCTCAAATTGAAGGCTTCCTTGAGGAGGAGGGCATCAAGCATGAGTTCTCTTCTCCCTACACTCCACAACAAAATGGTGTAGTGGAGAGGAAGAATCGAACTCTATTGGACATGGCAAGAACCATGCTTGATGAGTACAAGACACCGGATCGGTTTTGGGCCGAAACGGTCAACACCGCTTGCTACGCCATCAACCGGTTATATCTTCACCGAATCCTCAAGAAGACATCCTATGAACTCCTAACCGGTAAAAAGCCAAATATTTCATATTTTAGAGTTTTTGGTAGCAAATGTTTTATACTTGTTAAAAGAGGTAGAAAATCTAAATTTTCTCCTAAAACTGTAGAAGGCTTTTTACTAGGATATGACTCAAACACAAGGGCATATAGAGTCTTTAACAAGTCCTCAGGACTTGTTGAAGTTTCTTGTGACGTTGTGTTTGATGAGACTAACGGCTCTCAAGTAGAGCAAGTTGATCTTGATGAAATAGGTGAAGAACAGGCTCCATGCATAGCGCTAAGGAACATGTCCATTGGGGATGTGTGTCCTAAAGAATCCGAAGAGCCTCCACATACACAAGATCAACCATCCTCCTCCATGCAAGCATCTCCACCAACTCAAATTGAGGATGAGGCTCAAGATGTTGAACAAGAAGATCAAGAAGATGAGCCACCTCAAAGTGACGGCAACGATCAAGGGGGAGATGCGAATGATGAAGACAAGGAGGATGAACAACCAAGGCCGCCACACCCAAGAGTCCACCAAGCAATACAACGAGATCACCCCGTCGACACCATCCTCGGCGACATTCATAAGGGGGTAACTACTCGATCTTGTGTTGCACATTTTTGTGAACATTACTCTTTTGTTTCCTCTATTGAGCCACACAGGGTAGAGGAAGCACTTCAAGATTCGGATTGGGTGATGGCGATGCAAGAGGAGCTCAACAATTTCACAAGGAATGAGGTATGGCATTTAGTTCCACGTCCTAACCAAAATGTTGTAGGAACCAAGTGGGTCTTCCGCAACAAGCAAGACGAGCATGGTGTGGTGACAAGGAACAAAGCTCGACTCGTGGCCAAGGGTTATTCACAAGTCGAAGGTTTGGATTTTGGTGAAACCTATGCACCCGTAGCTAGGCTTGAGTCAATTCGCATATTATTGGCCTATGCTACTTACCATGGCTTCAAGCTTTATCAAATGGACGTGAAGAGTGCCTTCCTCAATGGACCAATCAAGGAGGAGGTCTATGTTGAGCAACCTCCCGGCTTTGAAGACAGTGAGTACCCTAACCATGTTTATAGGCTCTCTAAGGCGCTTTATGGGCTCAAGCAAGCCCCAAGAGCATGGTATGAATGCCTTAGAGATTTCCTTATTGCAAATGGCTTCAAAGTCGGCAAAGCCGATCCTACTTTATTCACCAAAACACTTGATAATGATTTGTTTGTATGCCAAATTTATGTTGATGATATTATATTTGGGTCTACTAACAAATCTACATGTGAAGAATTTAGTAGGATCATGACACAGAAATTCGAGATGTCTATGATGGGGGAGTTGAAGTATTTTCTAGGATTCCAAGTCAAGCAACTCCAAGAGGGCACTTTCATTAGCCAAACGAAGTATACTCAAGACATTCTAAGCAAGTTTGGAATGAAGGATGCCAAGCCCATCAAGACTCCCATGGGAACAAATGGGCATCTCGACCTCGACACGGGAGGTAAGTCCGTGGATCAAAAGGTATACCGGTCGATGATTGGTTCATTGCTTTATTTATGTGCATCTCGACCAGACATTATGCTTTCCGTATGCATGTGTGCAAGATTCCAAGCCGACCCTAAGGAATCACACCTTACGGCCGTAAAACGAATCTTGAGATATTTGGCTTATACTCCTAAGTTTGGGCTTTGGTACCCTCGGGGATCCACTTTTGATTTGATTGGTTATTCGGATGCCGATTGGGCGGGGTGTAAGATTAATAGGAAGAGCACATCGGGGACTTGCCAGTTCTTGGGAAGATCCTTGGTATCATGGGCTTCAAAGAAGCAAAATTCGGTCGCTCTTTCTACCGCCGAAGCCGAGTATATTGCCGCAGGCCATTGTTGCGCGCAATTGCTTTGGATGAGGCAAACCCTGCGGGACTACGGTTACAAATTAACCAAAGTACCTCTTCTATGTGATAATGAGAGTGCAATCCGCATGGCGGATAATCCTGTTGAGCATAGTCGCACTAAACACATAGCCATTCGGTATCATTTTCTTCGGGATCACCAACAAAAGGGGGATATCGAGATTTCTTACATTAACACTAAAGATCAATTAGCCGATATCTTTACCAAGCCTCTTGATGAACAATCTTTTACCAGACTTAGGCATGAGCTTAATATTCTTGATTCTAGGAATTTCTTTTGCTAAACTTGCACACATAGCTCATAAGAATACCTTTGATCATGTCTCTTTTATATGCTATGACTAATGTGTTTTCAAGTGTATTCCAAACCAAGTCATAGGTATATTGAAAGGGAATTGGAGTCTTCGGCGAAGACAAAGGCTTCCACTCCGCTCTACTACTCATCCTTCGCCGTCGCTCCGCATCACTCTCCAACGTTGGTATAATCTTCACTCATTTATTTTATGACCAAAGGAGGAGAAAGTACTTCTAAGGGCTCTAATCATTCCATTTTTGGCGATTCATGCCAAAGGGGGAGAAAATATGAGCCCAAAGCAAAAGGACCGCACCACCACCCTAATTTTAAAATTGATGATTTTCAATTGGTAAATTTCAAAATTGGTATCTCTTTGTGTTCTAAAGGGGGAATAAGTAGTATTTTCAAATTTGATGTCTTAAAACCCTCTTGAACACTAAGAGGAGACTTTATTTGAGGGGGAGTTTTGTTTAGTCAAAGGAAAAGCATTTGGAACAAAGGAAGAAAATTTCAAAACTTGAAAATGCTTTGCAAAATCTTATTCATTTACCTTTGACTATCTTGCAAAAGGACTTTGAAAAGAATTTACAAAAGAGTTTGCAAAAACAAAACTTGTGGTGCAAATATGGTCCAATATGTCAAAAACAAAGAAAACAATCCATGCGCATCATGTAAGCATTTATATTGGCTCAATTCCAAGCAACCTTTGCACTTACATTATGCAAACTAGTTCAATTATGCACTTCTATATTTGCTTTGGTTTGTGTTGGCATCAATCACCAAAAAGGGGGAGATTGAAAGGGAATTAGGCTTACACCTAGTCCCTAAATAATTTTGGTGGTTGAATTGCCCAACACAAATATTGGACTAACTAGTTTGCTCTAGTGTATAAGTTATACAGGTGCAAAAGGTTCACACTTAGCCAATAAAATGACCATGTGTTGGGTTCAATAAAAGGAGCAAAGAGGCAACCGAAGGCACCTCTGGTCTGGAGGCACCGGACTGTCCGGTGTACACCGGACAGTGTCCGGTGCGCCACCGGACAGTGTCCGGTGCACCAGAGGACTCCAACTCGAACTCGCCACCTTCGGGAATTTCTCAAGGCGCTCCGCTATAATTCACCGGACTGTCCGGTGTACACCGGACAGTGTCCGGTGCTCCATGGGAGCGCGGCCTCAGCAACTCGCCAGCCTCGGGTTCGCGCAGCAGCCGCTCCGCTATAATTCACCGGACATGTCCGGTGTGCACCGGACTGTCCGGTGTAACCACGGAGCAACGGCTATTTCGGCGCCAACGGCTACCTGCGGCGCATTCAATGCGCGCTCTGCGCGCGCAGAAGTCAGGCGCGCCCATACTGGTGCACCGGACAATGAACAGGAGATGTCCGGTGTGCACCGGACATCCAGGCGGGCCCAGGAGTCAGAAGCTCCAACGGTCAGAATCCTACGGCATTGATGACGTGGCGGGGGCACCGGACATGTCCGGTGTGCACCGGACTGTCCGGTGCGCCATCGACAGACAGCCTCCACCAACGGTCAAGTTTGGTGGTTGGGGCTATAAATACCCCAACCACCCCACCATTCATTGCATCCAAGTTTTCCAACTTCCAACCACTATACAAGAGCTAGCATTCATTGCAAAGCACACCAAAAGAGATCAAATCCTCTCCCAACTCCACACAAAGCCCTAGTGACTAGAGAGAGTGATTTGTAGTGTTCATTTGAGCTCTTGCGCTTGGATCGCTTCTTTTTCTTTGGCATTCTTTCTTGTGATCAAACACTCACTTGTAATTGAGGCAAGAGACACCAATTGTGTGGTGGTCCTTGCGGGAAGTTTGATTCCCGAGTGATTTGAGAAAGAGAAGCTCACTCGGTCCGAGGGACCGTTTGAGAGAGGGAAGGGTTGAAAGAGACCCGGCCTTTGTGGCCTCCTCAACGGGGAGTAGGTTTGAGAGAATCGAACCTCGGTAAAACAAATCCGCGTGTCTCACTTCATTATTCGCTTGTGATTTGTTTTGCGCCCTCTCTCGCGGACTCTATTATATTTCTAACGCTAACCCAGCTTGTAGTTGTGATTATTTTTGAGATTTTCAGTTTCGCCCTATTCACCCCCCCTCTAGGCGACTTTCACTTATGTCTCTTACTGACAATACTCAATTCTCTTCCAGTTCTCTACAAGCTAATGGTTATGTTGAAGGTATTCTAATGAGGGCTAATTTAGTCATTTTTAATTTAACTAATAGTGAAGCTCTCAATTTCTATATCGCTGTCTTACTAAGTCTATTGGTTTTTTGTTTTAAGTCGCTATGGTTTTTGTTTTAAGTCAGTGGTGGTTTTATGGCTTTCCTTAAGAAGAAGGGAAACAATATATCTTTCTTAGATGAGATAGACAAAGTTATAAGTTCTTGGCAAGGTCCTGTCATTACAGGTGGTGATTGTAACACGTTTATGTGTACTGCTAATAAGAGTAATGGGGTGATTAACCATAAATGACTTAAGCTTTTAATGATGGGATTAATAGATGAACTTTGATCAAGTACCTACTAGGACTAGGATATCCACAACAGGAATCGTGGAGATCCCCATCGGCCAAAATTACCTCCGTCGGTGTTTTGCCTGGTTGATGGGAATGAAGTACTACTTGGACTAATAATCAGGTCGACTTCATTATGGCTAGAATTGATAGGGTTTTAGTATCTGCTTCTTGGTAAGCTACTTTCCCCCTCGCTAGGATGAAAGCTATAGATAGATTACCATGTGACTGTAATCCTCTATTTAGTTGATTCCAGTGATAATGCTTTATATGTCAAGAGAAGGTTTATGTTTGAGAAAGCGGTGGTTGGAGCAAGATTCCTTTAGGAGTGTTGTGGAGAAAGCCTAGGAGGTCCCTTGCAATGCTAACAATAGTTTAGATATATGGCAGTTTAGAGTTAGAATTTTTAGGAGATTGGCTAGAGGTTGGGCCTCTAATTATGTGGCAACGTAATATAAGACTAAGGTTCACATTGCAAATGAGTATAGTAGATTGGAGGTCAAAATCTTATGTTTGGTTTTGGTAATTGAGAGAAAATAGTGGTATAACATTTTGCTAAGTGTGTCATTAAGCTAGGTTAGATCCACACCAATATGGAGAGCAATGCTTGGAGATAGACGAAGGCTGATCAATCCACTTGGAGCAAGTTCTCACTTGAAAAAAAAAGAGAAAACGAAATCTAAAGGTGTGAAGGCAAAAGTATAGAAAGGGATTTTGTTTTATTGGTAAAGATGCAATAAAGTGTGCAATCGGGTTTGGAATAGATACTCATACTAATAGGGTAGCTCTAATTAGCAAACACGACTCTAATGCCACTAGGTGTTGATCTATGTCGAATTCTGACAAAACCCAAACAACGGGAACATCTAGGGCACAATGACGATACAGATGTGAAATAATGTCTCTTGAATGTCTTGTCAATCGTTCCCTCACCCCCATTTGGGCGGGGTATTTATAGGGTAACCAAAGGGTAGCCCCTCAAAGTATATGTTTTTATTTGGTTACCTGCCACATTCTAATTATATGTTTTTCTTTGGTTACCTGCTACATTCTAAGTATATGTTGTACAACAGTGTAAATAAAGATGGTTACAGCCCAAGTATTACATGCACCTCACTAGGATAACAATGTGCACGATACTAACCAATGGGTTTGCTACATGCGACATATGGCCCATCTTGCCCACACCTCTTTAGCATTGTCCAAGTGTAGTGTCGTGGTTTCGAAAATCAGGAGGACAATATAATTTATGTTCGGGAGGGGATTCTTGCGCGGATTCACTCCGAATGGTGAACCACCGGGGGTTGGAACAGGGGGTTAAGACAGAGAATTATACTGGTTTAGGCTTTTTGTACTAGTCTAGTATAGTGTTGATCGTAGTATTGTTTGAGGATTGTTTTACAGCTGGTGTGTGTGAGAAGATGGAGCGAGTCCTGCCCTTTTATAGCTCATGGGTAGGACTTTACAGAGGAGACTTGTTTCCTATTAGTAGGAGCGAGCATGATATGTTGCCTCAATTGACGTAGTGCCTTTGACATCATCCGTGGGGTCGTGCGTAGCCATACACCCGATATGGCATCCTGCTTCGCCCGTCCGATATTTGGGTCCATGTAGCGAGCTCGGTGCTAACGTCCTCATAGTGGTGCTTGGTGGGTCCCACGAAGTAGTCTCATGGTGTGGTTGTGTGCGGCACAACCTCGCCCTTTGTCATGGATCCTGTGGCACCCTCCATCATGCGTAAGCATACAATCACTATGGTGTATTGTCCTGTCCTTCCTAGTATGCGGGTCACTGTAGAGTCTCCGGTGCTTAGGTTCCCCATGATTGGGGTAGACTAACCCCACAAGGCAAAGACCGTATGCAGTGGTGCTCTGTCATGTTGATTGGGACTCCTCGGCACCCCTTCGGTATGTCGCGTTATTGGTTCGAATGTGGTTTGGTGACAACACGTCCTTTGGTGGCTGACGTGGGTCAGCAGTACCTAGTCAAGGGTTCCGCCTCGCTGAGTTGCTCATTGAGGACTTGGTCGGCCGCTCCGCATCGCAGGGTATCGATAGGGAGTTGGTCGGTCGCTCCGCCTCACAGGGTTGCTCAGTAGAGAGTTGCTCGTTGAGGACTTGGTCGACCACTCCGCATCGCAGGGTTGATCGGTAGGGAGTTGGCCGGTCGCTCCGCCTCATAGGATTGCTCTGTAGAGGGTTGGTCGGCCGCATCGCCTCATAGGGTTGTTGGCAGAGAGTTGGTCAGCCACTCCACTTCATAGAGTTGCTCGATAGAGGATTGGTTGGCCGCTCTGCCTTGCAGGGTTGCTCGACAGAGGGTTGGGTGGCCGCTCTGTCTCGTAGGGTTGCTCGATAGAAAGTTGGTCAGCCGCTCTGCCTCGCAAGGTTCCTTGGCATGGACTTGGCCGACCGGTGGGCCATTAAGAGTCTTAAGCCTACTTTAGGTAACCGGTTCCTGGGTACCCGACAATAGCCTCGTGACTTCATGTAACTCCTTGGAGTTGAGTGGAGGTTTTCATCGGGAACTTAAATTTCAAGGTGCACACAAGCCTATCTGTTAAATGTATCCCCCGAGTAATCCATGTGGATTGCTTGGGGGTTTACTCAGTAATTTTGCAGTTTAGGGACGAACCCTTCTTGTGATGGCCGTCATGAGTTGAGCGTGCATCCATAGTAGTCGGCTTTCGTTGAGGACCAAATTCTCGACTGCGCCATGCACATCTGCTAGATGTAGCCCCTGAGCCTCCAAGCAATCCATGAGGATTGCTTGGAAGTTTATTTGGTGTATATGAAGTTTAGGGACGGACCCTTCCCACGATGGTCGTCACACGCTGAGTGTACGTCCATTTAATATCGGAACCGGGCATAGCCTAGAGCATGGTACCATTAAGTTGGTCGCCTTCAAGAGCTTGGTCCTTGTTATGCACACATCCCCCCCGGAAGGCGTTTTAAGGTCCTTTTAAGGGGAGGGCCATCCTTCTCTAACCTAGTTGGTGCGGGAGAGAAGGTCGTCGAGCTACGAATGGGTTACCCAAGTGAGATCTCAATTCACGGGTAGGGTTAGGTCTAGGTGAGTGGTCCCACCTGGGGCTCGACCCGTTGGGGCATCTCATTGAGTCCTTCCTTATTTGACCCTGTATCTGCTCTTTGGTTGGCTTGACCGATCAAAGAGGGGCCTCGGGGTACCGCATGGGAATGTGAAGTACGACCATGGACATGGATATGAGCAAATGACCTATGTGCTGGTCACCTAGCATGAGGCCCATTGGGGGCTTGCTTAGTCCACCCCTCTCTCTCTCTCTGCATGTGACGTTGGGGTAACTTTCACTTTTTACCTGGTCGACCTAAGGCAGTTTTAGGTACTGCGACGACGCGGTAAAAGAGGAAGTCATCATGATGCCTCTTAACATGGGCGGCTTGAAGGGACGTGAAATGGCATGTTCGCCCTATCATGCGTAGGTGGCATGGCAGGGTGGATAACCATCTCGCCGTTACTAGGTGATGGTCATAGGCATCGACAACCATCGAAGTGATTGGCCCTTGATAAGTAAAGT
This sequence comes from Zea luxurians, assembly GCA_029449295.1. Classification (NCBI taxonomy): domain Eukaryota; kingdom Viridiplantae; phylum Streptophyta; class Magnoliopsida; order Poales; family Poaceae; genus Zea; species Zea luxurians. Next base: position 29,012,691 of record JAOPSE010000031.1, read on the forward strand.
CCCTTCTGTCATTCGTGCGGTCTTCGGGCGGATTTGGTAGGGTCCTTCTTCAAAGTCATCTTAGTCTACGACATCCCGTGCCCAAGGATGGATACGACCAAGGCAAAGCCCTCTCGAGCCTTCATTGTCGCCTTCAAACCCTGCATCCATTGATGCGAAGACTAGCATATGACTAATAGTAGTCATCTGTATGATAAAGGTCTAGTTTCTCATTCTCTCCAACAGTAGCTCCTTAGGGTGTGGCTCAACCTGATGAGCCGATCCCTAAGTCTAGGGAATGACTCGAATGTTGCCCTCGATCATCAGTTGAGCAGTTTCGGGGGTCATGAAATTTGTAATTATTAATCGACTAATAGATTTGATTGATTTTTTTACTTTACAACTAATGTTTTTATTGTTTTATTATTTTTGGTATCGTGACCTATAGAAGGCATTGCTCTAGGTAGGATTTCACTTTTAGTCTTTGCTTTCACCACGTTTGTTTTCTTCTCTGTGTTGCTTGTGCCCACTGTTATTGTCACCTTGCATCTGCATGCCATTGTCGTCGTCGATCTTTGATCGTTTCCTTGCCCACTCTAGCATGCATCAAATGGATCGCTCGCCGCGCCGTTGGTACGACATGGCTTCATCTTCTTCATTTGGTTCTAGTAGTGACTTGCTGAATCCGCCACCGCGATCCATCATCATTCTTTTGGTCGGTTTTCCCTCCTCGAGGGTTGGGCCTTCCACCGCATCACCAACTGGAGATGTATCGGGAAGCCGAAACAATGCAGGGGGAAGATGTTTTGAGTTTGGGTGTCCGTGGGTTGGATTGGACCATGTAACAGAGGTGGAGCGACTAGGCTATTTTCCTGCAGAGCTCGACGAGCCTTGGATCGGAGACTACTCCATGTCTAGGAGGCGAAGGGTATTCTTCTAATTCTCCTTCACAGCCGGACTTCGCTTCCTCTACCACGACTTTCTCATAGAGATGCTGAATAATTATACACTAAAAATATTATTTTTATATATCTAGTTAAAATTTAAAATTAATTATCTTATAATGTTCAACCTTAATTATTTTGGTACAGAACAACTATATCAAATAATTCTTAGAGCGTCTCTACTAGTTCCAAAAAAGCCCTATGATTAATTTATGGTGTTATTAAAAAATTATGGTCCAACAATTTCTTAAACGAGGTCCCCAAATATCCCTACTTAGTCCTCACACTTGGAAAGTTATTTCACACTCCCAATAACCTATTTCGCTCATCAATCACACCATAAAATCAATTGTCTATCATCGAGTTCACACATGTGTACAAGGGATGCTGAGAGCACCTAGAGGGGGGTGAATAGGTGATCCTGTAGAACTTAAAATTTAAGCCACAAAAACTTGGTTAAGCGTTAGCACAATAATCGCCAAGTGGCTAGAGAGGAGTCTCAACAAAACACAATAACCACAAGAGATCAATCACAGAGATGGCACGATGGTTATCCCATGGTTCGGCCAAGACCAACGCTTGCCTACTCCACGTTGTGGCGTCCCAACGGACGAGGGTTGCAATCAACCCCTCTCAAGCGGTCCAAAGACCCACTTGAATACCACAGTGTTTTGCTTGCTTTTCTTAATCCCGTTTGCGAAGAATCTCCACAACTTGGAGCCTCTCGCCCTTACACTTGAAGTTCACAAAGAAGCACGGAGTAAGGGAGGGATTAGCAACTCACACAAGACACTAAGATCACAGCAAATACACACACAAGACCCAGACTTAAGCTCAAAAGACTAGCACACTAGAACGGAGCTCAAATCACTAGAATGTCAAACAAGTACGCAAGAATGGAGTGTGAGTGATCGAGAGTGCTCAAGGAATGTTTGGTGTACTCCTCCATGCGCCTAGGGGTCCCTTTTATAGCTCCAAGGCAGCTAGGAGCCGTTGAGAGCAATCCTGGAAGGCAGATCTTGCCTTCTATCGACTGGCGCACCGGACAGTCCGGTGCACCACCGGACACAGTCCGGTGCAGATATCCTTCCTTATTTGGCGAAGCCGACCGTTGGAGTCTGAGAGACGTTGGCGCACCGGACACTGTCCGGTGCACACCGGACAGTCCGGTGCACCAATGTGACCGTTGGCTCGGCCACGCGTCACGCGCGGAATCTTCGGCCGACCGTTGCCCCGGCTGACTGTTGACTCACCGGACAGTCCGGTGCGCCACCGGACAGACCGGTGAATTTTAGTCGTACGCCGTTAATCATCTCCCGAGAGCGACGAGTTCGCCTGTGAACGGCTCACCGGACAGTCCGGTGAATTATAGCCGTACACCGCCGTCGAAGTCCCGAGAGCAGCCTGTTCGCCAGAGCCAGCCTGGCGCACCGGACACTGTCCGGTGCGCCCAGACTGAGCAGACTTTGGCTGAACAAAGCCATCTCATTTCCAATTCAATCTTTCCTGTTTCTAGCACTTAGACACAATACATTAGTCCATAAAACAATGTACTAAGTCTAGAAACATACCTTTTGACTTGATTTGCACTTTGTTCACCACATTGCATAGATCAACACAAAAGCACTTGCGTTGGCACTCAATCACCAAAATACTTAGAAATGGCCTAAGGACACATTTCCTTTTCAGATGCACCTTAAATGATTTAAGTTGCGGAATTTATTACCTTAATTTTAAACTATTTAACAACCTAAGAATTAGGATAGTTGGAGGCTATTTTTTTTCCAATTTGTATTTAGAGCATCGTCAGCCATGCCTTAAATCAGTATCATATCTTAAAATATAAGGTTTAACTAATAAAAACAACTCCAATAATACCCTATTTAATTTTTTTAATAAAAAATATAGGACACACCACGAAGTGGCCCTCAAATATACAACACCCTAGATTAGTGCTTTATCTTTATTTTCTATATCATTCTAAACATTTTTCCTAATAATATAATTTAATTTTTAAAATACATGATTTAGAGGTTGCACCCAAAAGTCTAAAATTTCAAAAACATACTCAATTTCGATAACTCCTTAAAAGTATCCCAATGTAGCCCATCTAACGCGGAAAGCAAAAAAAAAAAAAAAACATATATAGAGACGAGGGTGGCTTGACTCCGAATTTATAGCGAGGCTTTTGTTATGGAATATCAAATAAATTGGAAGCACAAGTAAGAAGCTGTTGGACCCGTGGACCACCTTGAAGATGCTCTATTGGAGATGCTAACGCATTCTTCCTGTTCACGCCTCCCTTATCCTAACCACAACACACGCATACGTCACTTCCCCACCACGCGTCCTCCCGATCACCGTCCACGCTCGCCGACAGCCGAGATCAACGGCCGATGCAGGCCGGCCCAAAGCTACTACCGTCTCACAAGTTTCGTCTCCATCTTCAAATTTTATTCTACAAATAATATTTTAGGTGATACATGTAAGCAGGTGGACACGATTCACGGACGCCACCCGGACCCTATTAAACCCGCCTCTCAGCCGACCGTTTCGAGTCCGTCGTCGTCTAGCTCCCATCCGACCTCCTGCATTGCCCCCACTAGTCCCAACTCCCAACCACCGCCAGCCGTCCGCTCTCCGCAAGCGCGACCTTCCGGCCAGATCCGCCCCGTCGCGCCGACGAGCGGTCCTTCTGCCTAGTTTCTCCGCCCAGCGAGCGGCGGGTTCCTCGGAGGTTCCCGCTGGCCGCGGGGATCCATTTGGTGAGTTGGGAGCCGGAGCTCCGATTTGGCGGTTTCCCTTTGGGAGGTCGTCTGATTGACCGGCGGCGGCGGTTTGCTTTGTGGATGCAGTGACTGCTCGCGTTGCGCGTGGATCTGGTTTGGGACGGAGGAGTGAGACGCGACGGTGATCGTGCGAGGTGGGACGCCATCAGTGCTCTGTCTGGGGTTCGGTCTCTTCTTCGGCTGCAGATCTGGAAGGTATCTACCAGTATACCCGTGTCCTCTGTTTTTTGTTGTTGTTGTTGTTGAATGATTTGGCGATCTGTACACTAGAGACAACCATTTCTGCATTACGATTCACCGTGTCGTAATAATATAATTTCACCATCCATGTTGATATCTTTGTCCAGATTCTGGTCCTGCTTGCCATTTCTGCGATCGAAATGCACTGTGTTGATAAGCTTCTACGTTTGATGTCTTTTGGCGCTAGGGTTTCGTGGGATCCGTCGCTACGATCTGTCCCAGTCAGAGCACCTGCATCGTCTCGGGTCGGGCCATGGAGACTCTGCTCATCTCGGAGGAGCGCAACCACCAGCTCCACCACTTCTCGGGTCGCCGGAGGAAGGCGTTATCAGCGTCGCCTCAGTCCACGCGCAGCTACCATGCGGGCAACTGCCGGGCGTTCCACTCCGGCATCACCGTCGGCATCCTGCCGTCCCCGCCCGCGCAGAGGGTTGCACTGACCCGCTCCTCTCCTGAGCCCAAGACACCGAAACATCAGCTTCACCATGGGAAAAAGCGCAGCCGAGCAATCTCTATAAACCTTTCGACGTCCCCTCCCTCTCGCCCTGAGCTCTGGGCTGGCCCGGGGTTCTGCAATTCGCCGCCTCCCAGCTCCCTCCCGATCCCCAAGTTCTCCCTCCACCAGAAGCGCAGTGTCTCACTAGAATTTCCACCTGCTGACCGGTCAGACGACGAAGAGGTGCCCGTGCATGCCAAGTCGGCACCTTCATCGCCGACTGCAGGCTCAGGTGTTACCTTCTTCAGTGGTACTGATGCTACCATTGCCACCGAGAATCTGAGGAGGATCCTTAACCTCAAAATTGAGGATAACTGAATGGCGGTTGGGTAGTTCTGTGTACATAGTTTAACTACAACTGACCTTTGTAGTCTGTATAGGGTAACCGGGGATAACCACTGTGTACCTGGCGGTGGTTCCTTCTGCAGCAGTACTGTAGGCGGTTAGCAAGCGCAGCGAGGAGTTTAGGCAGTTTGGAAATGCAGTGAGAAGGATGTTGTGGTAGTGGAGATTTGGTGGATTTGCATATCACTGCAGTTTCAGAGTCACCTTTGTTCCTTGTACCTTGTAGTTGCCTATTAGTAGTTCAATACTCCATTTAGATGTTATAGTATTTGCATCTTCCCTGCCCATCATTAACCAGTAGCCACAGCCTTTCATATCATAATCCTTGTCATGTAGTTCATCTCAGGCAGGGCATTGTAGGCTAGCTAGTACTGTTCGAGTTCTGTCATATATGTAGTCTTCTGTAGGATTGCTGCATCCCTTGAAACTTGCATTCTGTATCACATTGCATCCTGCTGACTCACCTCCCTTCATAACATCTCCCTGTGTTATGCAAAGCGCACAAGGATCTCCCCTCTGGCACTTCTGTTTTTTGGAATGAAGATGCTCAGAGGCGTTGTTATGAAGTCCCGATCCAATGTTCTTTGTCCTCCATGTCTGTACTGACTTTAGCTATGCATCTCCTTTGTCACCCCAGTCCCATTGCATGTGCCATCCAATCCGTTTCGAACCATTCATCTCAAAAATTGCATTTAGTGGTGGTTTTCCCTTCGTCTTATTATCTTTTGTGCCTCATGATCCTGGAGCATGCCCAGGATTCTAGTCTCCTCCATGTATTCTCATAAAGGACTTCATGTATCAGAGATATGCGAATGCTCAACCCTGAATATGGTAATTATCTATTTCATGCCTCTCTACCCGCTACTATCGTACATATAATCTGACAGTGCTAATGTGATGTGTGGGGCTTTTTGTGCTGCAGGTTTGCTTGCCCAATGCCACTTCGCCTCATCCATACCTGGAGTTCAGAATTGGCGAAGCACCTATCACTTAGCTATCTGTTTCGTAGTCAGTATTGTGTCAGACTGTTGTTTTTGTGCGATATTTGATTGGCTACTAGTCTATTTGTGTTACTGTTCAAGTTTATGGTACTGATCATATATGGCGGCCGGAGTGTTCCACGCCGATGCTGTGGCATTCTGTTGCTTTCAAGTAAAAGTGGTCAATGTTATGTACCGTCATGTTATTTTTTGGTCCTGTTTCTGTGACTTGTTTGAAGTTCCATGTTATCGCGCACTGTATTTGCTCCCAAGATCTTTTGTTTGGTCCGCTTTTCTAGTGGTCCTAATCATCGTGTGAAAAATGGTTGTTACTATACTTAAGGGTCTCCTTTTTAAGGATAAATATCAACATTGCGAATTGCGATGCTTGGTGATGGATGCATACTTTGTGCGGGGAAGATGGCTATGGTTGGGACTTGTTGAGTTCTCCATAGAGCCTGTTTGAGAACCTGTAGTTGATCAGTATTCTGGGTTGCCATTCCAGTTCGTTGCTATCCCATGTGTCCATAGCTGGACTCATCCTCTGCCAGTTGGGCTTACTGATTCCGTCGCCAGCTCTGCACGATGAGGATGCTTGCCAGTTCTGCACGATGACTCCTCAAGATACAGCACTTTATGCGTTAGGTTGCCATCATACGTGAGAAGACAATTGGGTATTCTGGAATGGCTAACAACGTACTAGAAATGACCGGTAGGGTAGTTTAGTTTGCCAAACACCCTGACATAGAGAAGCCTGCTTTGTATGAAAGAAACAGGGCCGTAGGTGGCAGATGCTGACCATTCACCTGCATTGCGTTCGAGATAGGCCACGGATGTGAAACCTCGACGGCAGCAGGTGGTAGCATCTGGAGAAGGAGCGAGTTGAAGAGTTTGGGAGGAAACAGCTGTAGCCTGAAGAATGTTTTCAAGCCTAATGACACTGAACGATGTAGTGGCGTTCTAGCTACCTTTACAACAGCTGCATTACGATCTCGATGAACAGCTGGGTTGAAGAGTTTGCAGCAGGCATTGCCCACGTCTCCTCACCTCACAAGAATGCACATGGCTCTCCTGAGCTCTGGAGGCCCATACGATGATACCACTAATGATGAGATAATGCTTCATAAGCTGACATTCTGTTGGCGTTATGGAACTGTCTGGGACCATATCGTTAAGGCCTTGTTCGTTTACACCAATCCAACACTAAATTATTATGGATTGGAACTAAATCTATATCACAATTCATGCTACAAAATAATCCAAAGTCTATTCAATCTTTTTATTCGGTAAAACCATTATAAATTATAACTCAAGGGTTTGGGAATTTTTTAAACTATGAAATACATGAATTCACAAGTTTATATTAAAATATATGGATTAAAAGAATAACTATCTTTAAGGGATACATGGATTAATTGATAGATTTAATCCCACCATAGAATTGGGTGTAATGTATGGATTCAATTAATGTAGACCCGGATTAAATATCTACGGTGGAATTTTATCCCACGTAACCGAAAGTCCTAAGCATTTAAAACCCATTAGCACACGCTCAATGACACGCGAACTAACCCACCATATTACACGTTGCCAGCACCTGGCACACGTGGCCTAAACACACGGACGCAGCTCACTCGCTACAACAACTGTCCAGCAGTGAGCTGAGTGATGGAAGGAGGGTGAAAGGCCATCAGCCTCAGTTATTCTCCCAACGTACCCCCCTGCCAGGGGCGGTAGCGGTTGCGGGTCTGAATCTGATCAGTCGCCCCAGCCCGTTGCCGGGATGCTCGAAACGTCGCACCAACCGGGAGGGAAGGTGTACTTCCCCGCGCCTGCGTCCTGGAGCTGACTGTCGTCGTTGGTCAACGACTGGTCGGCCTGCGCGTCTCCCTGTGCAGCTGCAGCCCCAGCCCCTTCCTCGCCGTCCTGCTCCGGCGTCTCCTCAACATCTGCTTGGGGGTTGCTGAATGGCTGGCTCTCGTTTTCAGGCAACTCCTCGGACCATGACTCTTGATTCTCCGAAGCAGGTTCAGGTTGAGCAACACCAGTGTCATGCCCCGAACCAAAGTCGGAAGGCTCTTGGTTGTCGTAGTTGCAGTAGGCAGGTTCTTGGTCGTAGTTGCAGTAGGCAGGTTCTTGGCTGTAGTCCTGCCCAGAAGGTCCGCCTTGGTCTTCATCGTACTTGGAAAAGAATCTGGCGTCGTCTGAATGAGGAGACTCTGGTGGAGGAAGGGGGCACCCTTGATAGGAGTCGTTGTCAGCGCAGTACCGCAGGAGCCTATCCCAGTGACGGTCCTGAGGTTGTAGTGGTTAGTTTGACAATGAATACGTAAACATCGCGTGATATGGACTAGAGCCTAAAGGAGATATATAATAATGAATGACAGAGAGACTACCTTGGTGATAATGTAAGGGTTTCCGATGATGACGAGCAGCGATTTTGCGCGAGTGATGGCAACGTTGAACCTTCTATGGTTGCTCAAGAATCCCAGGTTAAAAAATTTGTCAAACTCGTTGTGCTTTACGGTCGACCTGACTGTGGAGATGATTATCACCTCCCTCTCTTGGCCCTGGAATTGCTCGACGCTTCCGACTTTCAGGCCGGCCATTTCAAATGCCTCCAGGGCTTTCTTTATCTTGGCAACTTGCTGACGATATGGAGTGATCACTCCTATATCAGATTCGTGAACATCCCCACCCCTTGTCAGGTTCCTGATGATAGATACTACTTTACTAACTTCAATCCTGTTGAACCATGATGGATTGTTGCCTTCCCTCTCGTCGCATCCTTGAATCCCGACGAAGAGAACAGGGAACGACTTGTTAGGAAGGCCGATGCAATCGTAAGCAGATGATTCTCCTTCTTTACAGGCAATCAATTCACCCTCGTAGAAAAGCTCTGATGGTAGCTCTAGGATTGCAGGATGGCACCGATAATTCCTCACCAGCTTTGTCACATAGTTAGGATTCCCTGTTTGGTACTGCTCAAAGCCAGTTAGCAGCCTTTCCAGATATGATGTCCCCAGACCACATCTCTCCGCTTCCCTGCAATAAACCACCGGCCCTAATTGCTTTGGATCTCCTGCTAACACAACCACAGTGTCTCTTCCACACAACCCCGACAAAGGAACCATCGCCTCTGGTTCAGAGGCTTGACCAGCCTCATCCAAGAAAATGTGTGTGAAATGCCCTTGGCGAATGCCCTCAGCCTGCAGCAGATATGAACTTGTATAGGTCGATATAATTATCTTGTACTGCACCAGTGCTTGTAACGGAGGGCACTTGAACACCAGATCTTGGAAGAAGCAAAACTTGATAAAATCGGTATTGACATCCTCGTATTGACGGCTTGGAGCATTTAGCCTAAAGATATCTCTTGGACGGATCGGATGGCTGCCTTGAAGGAGCTTTTCCAATACATGATCAGCTGCAGTATTGGAAGCAGCACAAATGAGAATATTTGCCCTCTTCTTGCCCGTATAAAGCTGCAAAACAGCCTCTACAATGGTCATGGTCTTGCCAGTTCCTGGAGGTCCATATATCACATATGGTGGAACTCCTCTGCAGGCAAGTATGCTCGCAACAGCATCAGCTTGCTCAGTATTTATATATGGATCGAGAGGCTTAAATGGCAACCTTTTCAAAACTCTATAAGGTGATTTGTGGGGAAACAAGATGCCAGGTCCCAAATATTTTGCATCATCAATTGATTTGTAAAGCCTTCTCATGTTCACTCTGTTATATGTGAAGCTAACATGGTACTGGTTTCTTTCTCTGTGATTCATGTGGAACTGATGATCAAATTTTAAAAATATCTCATCAGCTTCAACCTTGTGAATGAAACCCTGGAGACAAACCGACATATCGTTATTCATTCAGAGCATATGAACCTATATTCAATATACAATTTAGAAGGGAAGGGGACTAACTTGGTAAGGCTGAGAATCATTCCCAGCATATCTAGCGAATATGAAGTCTCCTTGGACTAGTGATGGCCTTCTTTCTGCCAAACCAGGGACTTCAAGAGACAAAAAGTGCATACCCCTCCTTCTCATTAAGACACCCTCCATGTCATATGCTCTCATTTCCTCCTGCAAAAAGGCATCTAAAGTTAGTAAACCAGGGCAAAGCTTAAAATGTAAGGCGACATGTGTTGAAAATACCTCCAAATTGAGTTCTTCCATGACTATAAGAGTGCTGAAATATTCTGCATAGTTTATCATGCTCAACTCATCATATAGGACATCAGGTGTCTGTTTACTTTCAATGAGCTCACGGATATGTGCAGGTATTGCATACTGAGGAAGCTTATGTTTGTATCCTTGAACATGCTGCTGAGTTGGACGGCAACCTGGCACAAATGGTGAAGGCTCAAATTTCTTAACTTGAACACGTCTCCTAGAATAAGGCTTATCAGAAAATAATGACTTGGAGACATTGTCATCTGCCAAAAGAAAAGCCACACGCTCAATCTTCTCATCGCCGATATCAACATGCACGATTGATGTATGCAAACCAATATCTTTTGGCGTACAAGACAGCCAAACTGTGAGGGTTTGTCCAGGCCGAAGTGTACGGTCTTCCACCGATGTCAAAGCAAGAAAAGCCTGCTTTTCCTCTTCGCTAGCACCATTTGATGGAGGTCTCATCATCGATAACACGTAGCTGTCTTCTGGATTTGAGGAGAAAATTCTTACACTCCACAAATTTACAGGTTCAGGAGAGGTATTCTCAATCTGAATGGTATCAGCCGATGTTTCTCCAACAAGTACAGATTTTGGTTTTCCATGCTCAAAAGGGAAAGGAGCTGAGACGAGCACAGGGGTATCTTCAGATGAATAATCCTGAAAAGTGTCACCGTTCTGGAAGTCCATGAATTCTACTTCTGGCTTCTCGCTAGCAACTGAAAATTCGTCGTCAGAATAATTCCTACGATGACCCATCTTGAATCCTGGAAGTATAAATGTTGTATCAATTGCTTTTTTTGTATATAAAAAAAGTTCTGTTAGCATTTAAAGTTAGGTCTGAAACAAGAAAACATCATAAGCATGGTATTACTACGACCATCTACAACTATGACAAAGAAACAAATCTTACGACCACACACCAGACACCAGATGCACTGTAACGGTATAACCAACTATGTGAAGTAGGCATGACACACTCACAGCATGTGGCAACCGCCAAGCCACTGCAGTTCCCAGGACTATGCGTCTTAATAAGAGTTGCTGTTTTGTTGAGCTCATTCCAAGTTCCAGCATCTCTAGTCTACATAAAGATTTCCCCTTCACACCAAATATTCACAGAAGCGTTTTGGCACTGCACTACTCCACTTCCTTGCACACGACTTATATGACGCAGCAGTTATAAAAATTAGGCATCTCAAAGCTGGAGTAATCACGCTACGTAGTCCAGATGAATCAGGGGCAGACCCAGTCAAAGACATGGGTGTACACATGCAAGCACAAAAGTGTTTTTTTTTTGCGAGAAAGATACACTTGTATTAGATCAGATCCGAATACACATACCCAGATAGTTCAGGGTTACGGTTCGGGAGCCCAGTTTCGCACAGCAGGGAGGAAGGGGAGAGGAGGAAGGGGGAGGGGGGCAGGGGGCATACCTAGTAGGGGCTCTTCGCCGGCGAAGGGATCGACGAGGCTACACCTGGCGTGTGGAGGCGGCGGAGGGGGGCCGGTGGGACGGGACTACGGGAGAAGAAAACGGCAGGGGCTAACTGCAATGCCGCATTGATCGAGACAAATATAAACTTTACCGGACTCCACAGCGAAGCAATAGCGGGGCCGGGCGCCGGCGACGCGATAAAGGGGAGGAAGCGGAGTCCGCAAGCGGAGTCCGCGGGTTCGGCGTCGGGAGCGGGGCGGGGAGAAATGAATGGTGCAGGGGTTTAAGGGGAGGAGCACTGTCTGGAGTAGGTGATGGCTCTGATGGAGGTAAACGAAGCGAATCAAGGGATCATGAAACCGCCGCGTGTGTTCTTCCGCGGAATTTGCAACTGTAACCCTGTGCGCCTGCCCCAAAGAAAGGAAAAACTCACCCGTGGTCAAGTCCAATATATCTATAACTATAATGTTCCGTTTAGATGTCAATTTTGGAAAGTATAGAATTGCATTGGATTCAATACTAAATTAGTCGTAATATTGAAATGATATGTAATTCTAATTCTATTGTTTAGATGATACTGAATTAGATTTTGGAATTGTGTGGTTGAATTCGGTGCAATACAAAGGGATGGCGCTTAGTATTGAGAGAGTTTCTAGTTATAGTCCAATTTTAAGGAATTGGATCTTTGATTCTAAATCTCATTTCTTGTGCAACCAAACAACAGAATTTAGAAAACCTGATTCCAATTCTCAATTCTACTCCAATATTTACATCCAAACGGGTGTAAAGAGAAAAAGGCAGATGGCCCAAGCAAACACAACGCCACATAAAGTTCTCCCGGTCTGTGTATTTTACAGAGCCCAAGAAAATACTGCACATAAAATTTGCTCTTGTGTCATACCTCTGGTTGAGCACCTGTGCTCCGATGCGGCGTAAAAACGTAGTAAGTGGGCGTTTGGTAGAGCTCCCATAGGTCCGCTCCTAGCGAGCTCACATATGTCCGCTCCTGGCGAGAATCACTCCCGCATAGCTAAACGGTAAAAATTTGAACTGCTCCATGATGTGAGTGGAGTGAATCTAGTCTATATTTTGTACTACAAGGTGAGAGCCAAAAAACACGCTTTCCACCACTCCCAACCTGCTCCCCACTCTCTAACTTCCCAGGAATCAGTTCACAACCTATTTGTCAAACGGTTTTCGTTAAATAGATTCACTTTTGTTAGAGAATTACTCGGAATCACTCTATTAAAGAATCGTCTTTCAGAGTTAGAGAATCGTGGAGCGGAGCTCTGCCAAACGAGCCCTAACGCTGCTCTTGATTCATTTTCGACTCTTGTTGAGCGCCCATTCCATGTTTCGGCTCTTCGGTGGCTCTTCGGTACAGTTGACGCAAATGTGAATGGACATTCAAACTGCACATACTTTATACTTAGTCCTTGTTTGGAAGCATCTAGTTTAAAAAAACTAGTTTATAGATATTGAGGTGGTTTGAAACATACCGATTTATGACTCAGTTTATAAAAATTAAACTCTCAGTTTATTAAAACCAAGAGCTGGTCTCTCCTAGCTAATAAAAACTAGTTTATTAAAAACTAGGTTGATTCCAAACATAGACTTACATAGGTTATTCGTACACAAATAATTTCTCGCTTTTTTATTCAACTGACACTGAAATATAAAAAGTTTCCCATATCAGTACTTTCCTACTAATACTTATTGTTCGCCATCTCATTTTTTATGCTCCCTTTCTATTGATTCGCTTTCTTTTGTTCTCTTCTTTTGTTTTTGTTTTGTTTTCTTTTGCTTTTTCCCCTGACCCCTGTTATGCTCCATGTAGGTAGGCCTGGGCAAAAAGAACCGGAACTGAACCGAACTAACCGAGAATCGGAACCGAACCGAAGGAACCGTTATAAAATTCGGTTTTGGTTTTTTTAGAACCGAAATAAATGAGATATTTTCGGTTCTGCACTCCAAAGAACCGAAAAAACCAAAAGTACCAGATTCAATTTGTTACATGTGTTTGTAACTTTAGATGTTGTGTTTATCGACTTATGTTGAACCTCTAATCATCCATATATTACCTATGAAATTTTGGGCATTATGCACTTGTGGTTGTTTGTGGGGAGATGCTGCTGAAATTTCTCACAAAAGTTATTGTTATTTAGAATTTTAGAGTGGCTCTTACAGTTCGGTTAGAACCGAAGAACCGAGAACCGAACTAGTTGGTTCTAGTTTCTTTATCTTGCTATTTCGGTTCTAGTTTTTGAAGAACCGAATTTCTACAAGAACCGAGGAACCGAACCGAACCGAACCAAAGAACCGAACGCCCAGTCCTACATGTAGGCTCTCCCTTTTCTTACCGACGAATACATAAGGAAGGGTTAGATTTTATGCTCTTTGTCATCTCTTCAGAACGGATTTCGTTGCTTGATTTCAGCAGAGAAGACGCGCTGTTATGTACCTAATATTTGCTCATCTCTGATGTCTGCTCTCTGTTCTTTGCAACATGTGTTGCATGTGCTAGAAATTATTGCCAACATATGGCCCTATTTTCACATTTTTTATATATGTATTATGAGCTATAAGAAATTTATGCAGCCTTATATTTTCTTCAATAGTAACCTGATCTAGTCTTTTAGTTTTCATTTCTTACAACAGTCAACAATATTGCAGTCACACAGAGCAAAAATAAAACTCCTCTTAACTGTTGTAAAATTAGAGAAATAAGTGACATGCTTCCTTCATATTTAAATAAATTAAATATTCTAATTTCGAATAAAACAAGCATATAACTCAGATAAATGCCATATATAATTATTGCAGCAATAAACAGTAGCAATTCTAGAACATGTAAACATGTAAAATAGCATCTCAGGTCCATTTTATAATTAAACATGGCTTGCAGATGAAGAAGGCAGATTAAACAAATAAACATAATTGTTTATCTTAAACTCTTGCTCTCAAAATAGCGAGTTGCTGTAATAAACAACCCTCCAACGCTAAAAGGTGATCAGAGATCCTCGACTAACGTGACAGTCCTATCTTACCAAATCAGGGTTTTAGATCAGATGTAATAAGCCTAATAATCAAATGTAAATACTAATAGTAAGGAGCTGTGTACTAAATAAAATAACAGAATTTAACACATGTAAACAGCCTCAACAAAGAGAGATTTAATTAGGCACAAATAATTTCAATGCTGAAAATGACAATACACTAAAACCCAGACTGTCACGTTGTCTCACTATACCGCTATCATCATCGAGCACACAAATCCGCCCACAACAGTGCAATCACACCCAAGTATTTAATACTAGCAGATTGCACAAAATTAAACAGTAAATAAAGTGAGGCAACGAATAGCTCACAGCACGTAGATTGTCTACGTGGGAAGATCAGCTCAGCGAACACGAAGTTCTGTCCCAGAAAACCAATTCCGCCGCCCACGTCCGGGCCTGCACGGCGGGAGGTTGACGGAGATACTAGAACCGCTGCCGGAGCCGAGGGAGACGTCCATGGCACCAGCCCGAGAAGAGGAACACCGCGCAGCAGGGAGCCCAAACACCAGGCCACGGTGGACAACAATCAGAACCAACAGAGCACCACACGAGTACTGACTGGAACAGCAACAGAGTGCTGGAACAGCAACAGAGCGCAAGCAAACCCAGCCGCACGAGTGCAGGGTTCACCTCCACCTTCTTCCAATCAGTAAGATGATCAGCAGAATACCAAGAATCGAAGGAATCGATCCAACCGTGACTGGAACCGAGAGGAGGAAGATTAATAGGGAACTTCTATTTTCTGTCGAGAGAGCCAGCCAGTCCATGGCCAGGGGAGAGCTCGCCCATCTTAAGGAGACGGCCGCCAGGAAGTTGCACAGGGATGGCGTGGAAATCGCTCGAGAGCCGAACTGCCGAGCAGATAGGAGCGCCGCCATGCCTATCCCTCCTACGTGAGTCCTGCGCATGTCCTGCCAGGAGGTTTTCCAACCGTCTCCTTCACGAGCCCTAGGAACCAGCCAGCCGGTGGGCTGCTCGGTCAACTGGGCCTTGATGCGGCCCACACGGCTAGCATGTTTCCTTTTTTTAATAAGGAGAAAATCCCTTAAACAAACAACAATCCCCATCATTTTCACTCTTGTTTTCTGATCAATGTCATTGAGCTCCCGTACTGTTTATATACTACTTTTTGGCAGAGGTACTTGTTAGGTTTGAACCAAAGCCTATCCTAGTGTACTCCAACCCTGCACGAGTAAGCGGAGGACTACGCCTTGATCCACAAACCCTAGTGTGAGAATCTTCGCATAAAAGGCACATAGTACTAGGCAGATTATCTGCTTCTCTTACTGAAAGCTCTCTTGTGAGTTTTGGTGTTTGGATGACAACTCAATTAAAGGACTAACAAGTGTACTAAGTGTTGAACAGGTGCTTAAGGTAAAGCTAACAGGGTTCAACAAGTGAACAAATGTGATGGTCCAAGAACTGGATTATGGATACATAATGAACATCACAATAAGATGGACATTGCATAAAGTGAGACTCGGGGTGCGTAGCTCGGAGACAACTGATCAAGCCAAGGATGGAGGCAAGAAGAGCTTCGAGGTACCAAGTGCACGGGAGAAGGTCAAAGAGGCTGAGGAACCCAAAGCCAAGGGTGAAGAAGAAGGCTTGCAAAGTCAAGGGTGATCGAGTTGAGAACAGCTACGACACATCAAGGATCACTACATAAGGACGTGACTTACAACCAATGAGGAAACATATCTAGTTATGTGGTGTAAGTCATAAGGCTCAAGACCAAGCTCTAAGAAGGAGATCAAGGTTACTAGAAGAAGAAGCAGTGTCAAAACCAGAACTGGAAGCAGCCCAAAAAGAGCTAAGTGCACCTTGACTTTTAGTTTGAGTTGTTCCTATGTTTGGAGATGTTCTATGTGACCTTTGCAAGATATTGGAGCTAAGAAATGTCAATCTAGATCAAGTCAAGCTGACTTGATGATTTATGAGTCCAACATCAAAGCTCAAGCATGTCAAAAGCTATAGATGTAAAAATCAAAGAGAAGGTATGTTTCTAGACTTAGTACATTGGTTTTTGTGTACTAACATATTTGTCTAAGTGTTAGAAACAGAGAAAAGAAGAAAAGAAAGGAGATGCAAAATGCTTGGCTGTGTACAGCCAAGACTCAACTCAGTCTGGCACACCGGACTGTCCGGTGGTGCACCGGACAGTGTCCGGTGCGCCAGGCTGAACTCTGGTGAACAGGCCACTCTCGGGAGAAGCCGACGGCATACAGCTATAATTCACCAGACTGTCTGGTGGTGCACCGGACTATCCGTGAGCCAACGGTCGGCTGGGCCAACGGTCGGCCACGCAATCCGCGCGTGACGCGTGGCCGAGCCAACGGTCAGATGGGGGCACCGGACTGTCCGGTGTGCACCGGACTGTCCGGTGTGCACCGGACAGCGTCTGGTGCGCCAACGGCTCCAGGACTGCAACGGTCGACTGCTCCATTTCTGGAAGGAAATCGGGCACCGGACAGTGTCCGATGGTGCACCGGACTGTCCGGTGCACCACCCGACAGAAGGCAAGATTTGCCTTCCTGGATTGCTTCCAATGGCTCCTAGGCCCCTTGTGCCTATAAAAGGGACTCCTAGGCGCCTCAAGCAATGTACAAGAGCAGCCAACAAGTGTAGACATCACTCGAATCAATTCTCACTCTCCCTCTTGTGTGTATCTCTCTAGTTTGTGTAGAAGGAAAAGCTATAAGCCTTTAGAGAGAGGAGAAGTGCTGCTAAGAGCAAGAGCAAGGTCTTGAACGTAGTGTTACTCTGCCGGGGTGCTGTCAAGAAGTTTGTAAGCAGCCGCAGTTTTGTTGTAACTCAACTCAACATAGTGAAAGGCTCTATCTGTCATACTGACAGATCTAAGCAAACAGAGGAAGGAGTTGAAACAGACTCCAAGCCCAGGTGTGGCTAACTCCAACGAGGACTAGGCAAGCATTTCAGGCTTGGCCGAACCTCGGGATAAATCCTTGCGTCTGTGTGCTCTGTTCCGTATTGTATTCTGACTCTCTGTCTTACTCGCTTTTATATCCGCACTTCACTGCTTACTTGTGGTACTAGCTTTCCTTGAAGTGCAGGATATTCTTAAGACAGGAACTTCAATTCCACTGCAACCTACTCGAAGGGTTCTTCACTCCACTGCGATCCTATCTTCGAGTAGAGTAAGATTTAAGTTTTAAAGTGATAATTTTTATTCGCCTATTCACTCCCCCCTCTAGGCGACATCCAGATCCTGTTCCCGGGCCAAAGGGAACTTTCAATTGGTATCAGAGCTAGGCCTCTCCAGTGTGGGCTTAGCCGTCGTCACAAGAGGTAACTATAGAACTTCTTTTAGGCGATGGTTCTAATTACAAGTCTTGGTCTGTCTCTATTTATAGTGCTTTCATGAGTGTTGATCCTGATTTGAGACAGGTCTTTAGTAGAAGTATTTTTCCTTCTAATGTTAGTAAAAATCCTTCTAATGAAGAACTAAGATGTCTAACTCTAAATCACCATGCTTGCAACATCTTAGTTGATTCTCTTTCTAGAGGTGCCTATTTTGCCATCATGAGTAGTGATAGTGACTTATCTGCTGATGCTCATGATCTATGGACTAAACTTAAGTTGAAATTTTTTAAGTCCATATGCACTACCTCTGCTCCCTCTATTGCTGGTGATACTAACTTGTCCAAGGGAGAACGATGGCAACCAAACGATGAATCCACCTCATCAACAGGTTTGTCTTCCACTAGTAATAAATGTTTTATTGCTAACAATGATGATGGAGACAAAAGCAATGATGAGAAAGAAGATGAGGAGTCTACATCATCACAAGGTACATTTTCCTGTTTTGCTTCCACTAATAGTAATGACAGGGAAAATGAGACCGACGATGCGGAAGAAGAGGAGATTCGCCGTTTCTACACCCATCTCAACAAAGAAGACAAAGCACTCTTGATTAAGCTATTGAGAAGGAACAAGGAACAAGGCGAGACACTTCTCAGGCTAGAGGAAACTCTCATCAAAACAAACAACAGCCTGGAGAAGATGACCAAAGAACATGAGGAGTTAAGGTGCTCTCATGATGTCTTGGTCCAACGGTATGATTCAATTTTAATTAAGCAAAGTAGTAATGATGATGCTTTATCTTGTGTTGCTCAACTTAGAGTGAAAAATGTCATGCTTGAGAGGCAAGTAGAATTGCTAAGTCATGATAAACTAGCTCTCACTGGAAAAATATGATTCATTGTCTTATTCTCATGATAATCTCTTGGATAGACATATCATGCTTAATGTTGCTCATGAGGTTATAATTGCGAACTTAAATTCATGTGAACCTCATTCTCGCACGTGTGCGCTTTTGAATTGCATATCACCATGTGCTAACCCCTGTTGCTCAAAAGAAAGCCAATCATTGATTGAGCAACAAGTTTTAGGGTCACAAAAGAAATTGTGTGGGAACAAGAAGCAAAGACAACTAAGGAGAAGACACATTGCTCAACTTTCTCAAGATATCCATGGGCGCGTGGTGAAGAAGCTTGAGAAAGGAAAAACTGCAGCAAGTGTTAAGCTCCATAAGAAGGATGTTCCTAAAGATGAAGAAATCAACATGAGCTTGGAAAAAGGTAAAGTTTCAATTAATCATGTTGTTTGCACTGACCATTTCTCTATGTCATCCAAGAACAAAAAGAGAAAAGGGAAAAGGAGGTGCTTTAAGTGTAACAAGTCAGGACACCTCATTGTGTCGTGTCCATACACCAACAAGGGTGAAGGGATAAGGAGATGCTTCGGATGCAATGACAAGAACCATACGATCACTTCTTATCCGCTACTGATGAACCAAGCACGTACACTCTCCGGGATGACCCCCACTAAGGAAAATGACAAACAGCAAGTGTCATGTCAGATTGAGCGACGCTTCTGCTACAAGTGTGGTGAGCAGGGTCATCTATCCAAGGTATGTAATAAAGGTGAAGTTCCTAAACAAGCAAAGTTGTCTCAATCTCATTCACTTAGGAGACCCAAATCATATACTTGTGCTAGATCTATAACGAGATCACCTAGAACTAGCACAAAGACTATTTGGCTGCCAAAGGCACTTTTAGTTGAACGTCATGGACCCATCCCGAGGTGGGTACCAAATTGTGCTAACTAGACCATGCAGGTGCCTTGAGATGGACTGGAGACCATGGGAGAGCTTAAGACGGTTAACTCAAACTCTATGCTTAAGCTGTTAACTGTTTTGGTGTTTATTCATTGACCCAAGGTTGAATTATTATGAGACACTAATCCCATGTTCATCTCAAGTGAAATAAGGTGAATATGTCCTTAATCATTATTGGTGAATCAAGCAAAGGACCTTGATGAGATTCTGCAACGTGCTCTTCATGAGATGGTACCCTTGTATCTTAATTACTTTGTGATAATCAGTACCGCTCTTAAGTCTGATTGTTGTGCTACCTGTCCTTGGAGCAGCTATGCTTTTTGATTGCCTGTGCTGGGTACCTTTCAATTAATGATTAATGATTTCCAAGTTCGTAATTATGCTTGCTTAATCATGATTGTGTGCTTTAAATGTTATGTCTCTTGAATCATTTAATGGGTAGTTTTTCATTGGATATATCCACCATGATTAACTCTTGTTGTGTTCGTGAATAAACCTGTATTCAGTTGTGAGTTATGCTATATGGTTTTAATGATTAACCTGTGTGCAAATATGACATATTGGTTAGTTTATGTTCACTTGATTACTCTAGTCTGGTATTGTGTGAATACAAACTCCATGTTGTGCCTCTAATGCACCCTTTTGAGCTAAGGCGCATGAGCAAAAGGAGCCCTCAATTAGTAACAACTGGTGCTCACATGGCAATTCAGGAAAAGGCAAAGGTATGGAGAATGGAACTATGCAAGTTCATTGAATATCTTGAAGTTCCACTGATTGTGATCACAGTTATGGTCTTGCCTCTGAATTGGTAGTATCTTGGCTTAGGTGCTCCTTACTTTAAAATGTTGTTTCTTCTGGTGTACCTAAAGAACCTTCTTAATTATGATGTGCTTAGACATGATCGTGTTGTTTTTCAATTGGTATACGTGATGCAATGATAGTCAAGTATGAAGCATGTCTAAGTTACGTGTAAATGTTATACTTCCTGTGAGTATTCAATTGGCTTAGGTGCTCCTGAGGCATGCATTGGTATTAAATCAACCCTTAAATTGGTATTCAATTTGTTATCTCTTTGCGATGAAATTGAGAGTATTTCTTGACCAAGATATGTTGTGATCCCCTCTAGCTCTGAGAAAGCTAGAATGTGCAAAGTGCAAGTTATTCAAATACTTGATGCACAAGTGTAGGGGGAGCACACATAACTTGCTGAAAGGGAAATGTGCCCTTGGGCCATTTCTAAGTATTTTGGTGATTGAGTGCCAACACATGTGCTTAATTGTGAATTCATGTCCATGGACGAACAAGGTGCAAATCATGAAGTAAAGGTATGTTTCTAAGCCTTAGTACATTGGTTTTGTGTACTAATATACTTGTCTAAGTGTTAGAAACAGAAAGAAGAAGAAGAGAAAAAGACTTGGCTGTGTACAGCCAAGAGTCAGTTCGGTCTGGAGCACCGGACTGTCCGGTGTGCACCGGACAGTGTCCGATGCGCCAGATTGACTCGGCGCGAACTGACTGCTCTCGGGAATTCGCCGACGGCGTACGGCTAAAATTCACCGGACTGTCCGGTGTGCACCGGACTGTCCGGTGAGCCAACGGTCGGCTGCGAAATCTGCGCGGGACACGTGGCCGAGCCAACGGTCGGAAGACGACACCGGACTGTCCGGTGTGCACCGGACATGTCCGGTGCGCCAACGGCTCCCAGATCTACAACCTTCCGCAACGGTCGGCAGCGCTGTTTATGGAAAGAAATCGGTCACCGGACAGTGTCCGGTGTGCACCGGACTGTCCGGTGCCCCCGACGACAGAAGGCAAGGATAGCCTTCCAGATTTGCTCTCAACGGCTCCTAGCTGCCTTGGGGCTATAAAAGGAGCCCCTAGGCGCATGGAGGGGAGACACAAGCAACCTTAGAGCATTCTTGATCATCCACACTCATTCTTTGCGCATTCGTTTGTGATTCTAAGTGATTCGAGCTCCGTTCTAGTGAGAACTTTGAGATAGTCATTCGAGCTCGATTCTTGGCTGTTTGTGTGCGCATTTCGCTGTGGATTTGTGTGTGTTGCTTCCCTCCCTTACTCTGTGCTTCTTTGTGATCATATACTTGTAAGGGCAAGAGACTCCAATTTGTGGAGATTCCTTGCAAACGGGATATTGAAAGGAAAAGCAAAACACCGTGGTATTCAAGTTGGTCTTTGGACCGCTTGAGAGGGGTTGATTGCAACCCTCGTCCGTTGGGACGCCATAACGTGGAGTAGGCAAGCGTTGGTCTTGGCCGAACCACGGGATAAACCACTGTGCCATCTCTCTGATTGATCTTCTGTGGTTATTGTGTTTTGTGGAGACTCCTATCTAGCCACTTGGCATTATCTGCGCTAACACTTAACAAGTTTTTGTGGCTTAAGTTTTAAAGTTTCACAGGATCACCTATTCACCCCCCTCTAGGTGCTCTCAATTGGTATCAGAGCCGTTCTCTTCACAAAAGGGACTAACCGCCCGAAGAGATGGATCCTAAGGGGAAGGGAATTGTGATCAATGACAAAGAGAAGGAATCCTTCGTCAACGAGCCGAAGGACGACAAGCCTACCGACTCCGGCTCGGGCCATAGACGGAAGGAAGGGAAGAAGAAGAAGACAAGGCGCATCAAGGAGATCATCTACTACGACGACAGCGATGAGTCTACTTCTTCCCAAAAGGACGACGACAACGACTACAAAAAGACGGTCAATTCGAACTTTTCATTTGATTATTCTCGTATTCAACATAGTTCGAATTCGCATTTGCTTTCCATTCCTCTTGGCAAACCTCCACACTTCGATGGGGAGGACTACGGATTTTGGAGTCACAAAATGCGTAGTCACTTATTCTCTCTCCATCCAAGCATATGGGAGATTGTGGAGAATGGAATGAAATTTGATAGCTCGGATAGCCCTCTGCTTATAAATGAACAAATTCATAGAAATGCACAAGCTACTACTGTTCTCTTAGCATCTTTGTGCAGGGAAGAGTACAATAAGGTGAGCGGCTTGGACAATGCCAAGCAGATATGGGACACCCTCAATATCTCTCACGAGGGGAACGACATCACCATGCTCACCAAGATGGAGTTGGTGGAGGGCGAGCTTGGACGATTCGCCATGATAAGGGGAGAAGAGCCAACTCAAACGTACAACCGGCTCAAGACCCTTATGAACAAAATAAGGAGCTACGGAAGCACGCGATGGACGGACCACGACGTCGTCCGCCTAATGCTAAGGTCCTTTACCGTTCTTGATCCTCATCTCATGAACAATATTCGTGAGAATCCCAGGTACACGATGATGACGCCCGAGGAAGTACTTGGAAAATTCGTAAGCGGGCGGATGATGATCAAGGAGGCAAGATACGTCGACGAAGCGTTGAACGGTCCAATCCACGAGTCTCAACCCGTTGCTCTCAAGGCAACAAGGAGCAAGGAGTCGCTACCTAGCAAGGTGGCGCAAGTTGAGGCGGCCGGGCTCAATGATGAAGAGATGGCTCTCATCATCAAGAGATTCAAGACGGCGCTAAATGGTCGCAAGGGGCAGACAAGCAAGACCAAGACAAAAGGGAAGCGCTCATGCTTCAAATGTGGTAAGGTTGGTCATTTTATTGCTAACTGTCCCGAAAATGATAGTGACCAGGAGCAAGGGAAAAACGGGAAGAGAGAGAACAAGAAAGTTTACAAGAAGGCCAAAGGTGAAGCACACCTTGGAAAGGAGTGGGACTCGGATTGCTCTTCGTCCGACTCCGACGACGAAGGACTCGCCGCCACTGCCTTCAACAAATCGGCTCTCTTCCCCCACGAGCATCACACTTGCCTCATGGCAAGGGAGAAGAAGGTAATCACTAGTAATGCTAATACTTATGATTCTTCTAGTGATGATGAGTCTAGTGAGGATGAAATAGATTATTCTAGTTTATTCAAGGGATTGGATAGAACTAAGATAGCTAAGATTAATGAATTAATTGATGCCTTGAATGATAAGGATAGAATCTTAGAAAAACAAGAAGATCTTTTATATGAAGAGCATGATAAATTTGTTAGTACACAAAATTCACTTGCTCTAGAAGTTAAAAGAAATGGAATTCTTTCTTGTGAACTTTCTACTTGTAATGAAACCATTTCTTCTTTAAAAGGTGAAATTAATGTTTTAACCGCTAAACTAGAAGTAGCAAGTAACTCTTGTGTTGAAAATGTTACAATTTGCACTAGGTGTAAGGATTTTGATGTTAATGCTTGTAGTAAACACCTAGTTTCAATTTCAAAACTTAATGATGAAGTGGCTAGTCTTAATGCTCAACTTAAGACTAGCAAGAGTGAAGTTGATAAAATAAAATTTGCAAGGGATGCCTACACGGTTGGTAGACACCCCTCAATTAAGGATGGTCTTGGCTTCAAGAGAGAGGCCAAGAACTTAACAAGCCATAAGGCTCCCATCTTCGTCAAGGAGAAAGGGAAGGCCCCTATGGCTAGTAGTGCTAAAAAGAACCATGCTTTCTTATACCATGATAGGAGACGTGCTAGAAATGCTTATAATGATTTTGATTCACATGTTTATGATTCTCATGCCATGTTTGCTTCTAGTTCTTCCTATAAGCATGATAGAGATATGTGTAGGAGAAATGTTGAGCATATGCCTAGGAGAAATTTTGCTCATGTTCCTAGAAAAGTTGTGAACAAACCTTCTACCATTTATTATGCTTGCAATGCTCCCTTTGCTATTTGTAGAAAGGGTAAGAAGGTAATTGCTAGGAAGTTAGGGGCAAGATGCAAGGGAGATAAAACTTGCATTTGGGTCCCTAAGGATATATGTGCTAACCTTGTAGGACCCAACATGAGTTGGGTACCTAAGACCCAAGCCTAAATTTGCCTTGCAGGTTTATGCATCCGGGGGTTCAAGCTGGATTATCGACAGCGGATGCACAAACCATATGACGGGGGAGAAGAAGATGTTCACCTCCTACGTCAAAAATAAGGATTCCCAAGATTCAATTATATTCGGTGATGGGAATCAAGGCAAGGTAAAAGGGTTAGGTAAAATTGCAATTTCTAATGAGCACTCAATATCAAATGTATTTTTAGTTGAGTCTCTTGGTTACAATTTGCTATCTGTTAGTCAACTGTGCAATATGGGATATAATTGTTTATTTACAAATGTAGATGTGTCTGTCTTTAGAAGATGTGATGGTTCACTAGCTTTTAAGGGTATACTAGACGGCAAGCTTTACTTAGTTGATTTTGCAAAGGAAGAGGCCGGTCTAGATGCATGCTTAATGGCTAAGACTTGCATGGGCTGGCTGTGGCATCGCCGCTTAGCACATGTGGGGATGAAGAACCTGCACAAGCTTCTAAAGGGAGAACACGTGATAGGTCTAACCAATGTTTATTTCGAAAAAGATAGACCTTGTGCAGCTTGTCAAGCAGGTAAACAGGTGGGAGGAGCACATCACAGCAAGAATGTGATGACCACGTCAAGACCCCTGGAGCTGCTGCATATGGACCTCTTCGGACCCGTCGCCTATCTAAGCATAGGTGGAAGTAAGTATGGTCTAGTTATTGTTGATGACTTTTCCCGCTTCACTTGGGTGTTCTTTTTGCAAGATAAGTCTGAAACCCAAGGGACCCTCAAGCGCTTCCTGAGGAGAGCTCAAAATGAGTTTGAGCTCAAGGTGAAAAAGATAAGGAGCGACAACGGGTCCGAATTCAAGAACCTTCAAGTGGAGGAGTTTCTTGAGGAGGAAGGGATCAAGCACGAGTTCTCCGCTCCCTACACACCACAGCAAAATGGTGTGGTAGAAAGGAAGAACAGGACGCTAATCGATATGGCGAGGACGATGCTTGGAGAGTTTAAGACCCCCGAGTGCTTTTGGTCGGAAGCCGTGAACACGGCTTGCCACGCCATCAACAGGGTCTACCTTCACCGCCTCCTCAAGAAGACGTCGTATGAGCTACTAACCGGTAACAAACCCAATGTATCTTACTTTCGTGTATTTGGGAGCAAGTGCTACATTCTGGTGAAGAAGGGTAGAAATTCTAAATTTGCTCCCAAAGCTGTAGAAGGGTTTTTATTAGGTTATGATTCAAATACAAAGGCGTATAGGGTCTTCAACAAATCATCGGGTTTGGTTGAAGTCTCTAGCGACGTTGTATTTGATGAGACTAATGGCTCTCAAAGAGAGCAAGTTGTTGATTGTGATGATGTAGATGAAGAAGATGTTCCGACGGCCACTATACGAACCATGGCGATTGGAGAAGTGCGACCACAGGAACAAGATGAACGAGATCAACCTTCTTCCTCAACAACGGCGTATCCCCCAACTCAAGACGATGAACAGGTTCATCAACAGGAGGCGTGTGATCAAGGGGGAGCACAAGATGATCACATGATGGAGGAAGAAGCGCAACCGGCACCTCCAACCCAAGTTCGAGCGATGATTCAAAGGGATCATCCCGTCGACCAAATTCTGGGTGACATTAGCAAGGGAGTAACTACTCGATCTCGATTAGTTAATTTTTGTGAGCATTACTCCTTTGTCTCTTCTATTGAGCCTTTCAGGGTAGAGGAGGCCTTGCTAGATCCGGATTGGGTACTGGCCATGCAGGAGGAACTCAACAACTTCAAGCGCAATGAAGTTTGGACTCTGGTGCCTCGTCCCAAGCAAAATGTTGTGGGAACCAAGTGGGTGTTCCGCAACAAACAGGACGAGCACGGGGTGGTGACGAGGAACAAGGCTCGACTTGTGGCAAAAGGTTATGCCCAAGTCGCAGGTTTGGACTTCGAGGAGACTTTTGCTCCTGTGGCTAGGCTAGAATCAATTCGTATCTTGCTAGCATATGCCGCTCACCATTCTTTCAGGTTATACCAAATGGATGTGAAGAGCGCTTTCCTCAACGGGCCAATAAAGGAGGAGGTGTACGTGGAGCAACCCCCTGGCTTCGAGGATGAGCGGTACCCCGACCACGTGTGTAAGCTCTCTAAGGCGCTCTATGGACTTAAACAAGCCCCAAGAGCATGGTATGAATGCCTTAGAGATTTCTTAATTGCTAATGCTTTCAAGGTTGGAAAAGCCGATCCAACTCTTTTCACTAAGACATGTGATGGTGATTTGTTTGTATGCCAAATTTATGTCGATGACATAATATTTGGTTCTACTAATCAAAAGTCTTGTGAAGAGTTTAGCAGGGTGATGACGCAGAAATTCGAGATGTCGATGATGGGCGAGTTGAACTACTTCCTTGGGTTCCAAGTGAAGCAACTCAAGGACGGCACTTTCATCTCCCAAACGAAGTACACGCAAGATCTGCTAAAGCGGTTTGGGATGAAGGACGCCAAGCCCGCAAAGACGCCGATGGAAACCGACGGACACACCGACCTCAACAAAGGAGGTAAGTCCGTTGATCAAAAAGCATACCGGTCCATGATAGGTTCTTTGCTTTATTTATGTGCTAGTAGACCGGATATTATGCTTAGCGTATGCATGTGTGCTAGATTTCAATCCGATCCGAAGGAGTGTCACTTAGTGGCTGTGAAGCGAATTCTTCGATATTTAGTCGCTACGCCTTGCTTCGGGATCTGGTATCCAAAGGGGTCTAACTTTGACTTGATTGGGTACTCAGATTCCGACTATGCTGGATGTAAGGTCGATAGGAAGAGTACATCGGGGACGTGCCAATTCTTAGGAAGGTCCTTGGTGTCATGGAACTCTAAGAAACAAACCTCTGTTGCCCTATCCACCGCTGAGGCCGAGTACGTTGCCGCAGGACAGTGTTGTGCGCAACTACTTTGGATGAGGCAAACCCTCAGGGACTTTGGCTACAATCTGAGCAAAGTCCCACTCCTATGTGATAATGAGAGTGCTATCCGAATAGCGGAAAATCCTGTTGAGCACAGCCGCACAAAGCACATTGACATCCGGCATCACTTTTTGAGAGACCACCAGCAAAAGGGAGATATCGAAGTGTTTCATGTTAGCACCGAGAACCAGCTAGCCGATATCTTTACCAAGCCTCTAGATGAGAAGACCTTTTGCAGGCTGCGTAGTGAGCTCAATATCTTAGATTCGCGGAACTTGGATTGAAATGTAGCATACATGTGTTTATGCCTTTGATCATGTTCATTCTGCATTTTGTTGCTTATTATGGTGCTCAAGTTGTACAAACACTCCCTGGACCTCACAAGTCCGTTGCAAAGTGATGCACATGTTTAGGGGGAGATGTGTTACAACTTGACCCTTTGAGACTAACCATATGCTTGAGTTTGCTTGATTTAGTCTCAAAGGAGAATTGAAAGAAAAAAAAAGGTGGACTTGGACCATGAAAGACTTCCACTGCACTCCGATGAGAGGGTAACTTATTTCAAGTCCATCTCATGAACTCTTATTGCCATTTGCTCTAAATTGAAGATTTTGGTGAGGCAATGGGGTTAAAGGGCCAAGATTGATCCCGTTTTGGTGCTTGATGCCAAAGGGGGAGAAAATAAAGGCCAAAGCAATAAATGGATCAGCTACCACTTGTGAGAATTTTGAAAATAGTAGAATAGTGTTTTTGGTTTGTCAAAACCCTTTTTGTTGTCTCTCTTATCAAAAGTTGGCTTCTTGTGGGGAGAAGTAGTGATTATGGGAAAAGGGGGAGTTTTTGAAATCTTTGATCAATCTCTTTTGGAATGACTCTCTTTAGTTGGCTTCTTGTGGGGAGAAGTAGTGATTATGGGAAAAAGGGGGAGTTTTTGAAATCTTTGATCAATCTCTTTTGGAATGACTCTCTTTATGCTTCAACATGTGTGTTTGACTTAGAGATAGAGATTTGAGTTTGATTTGCAAAAACAAACCAAGTGGTGGCAAAGGATGATCCATATATGCCAAAATTGAATCAAAATAAATTTGAGTTTTATTTGAAGTGAGTTTGCACTTGTTCTAGTTGCTTTATGTTGTGTTGGCATAAATCACCAAAAAGGGGGAGATTGAAAGGGAAATGTGCCCTTGGGCCATTTCTAAGTATTTTGGTGATTGAGTGCCAACACATGTGCTTAATTGTGAATTCATGTCCATGGACGAACAAGGTGCAAATCATGAAGTAAAGGTATGTTTCTAAGCCTTAGTACATTGGTTTTGTGTACTAATATACTTGTCTAAGTGTTAGAAACAGAAAGAAGAAGAAGAGAAAAAGACTTGGCTGTGTACAGCCAAGAGTCAGTTCGGTCTGGAGCACCGGACTGTCCGGTGTGCACCGGACTGTGTCCGATGCGCCAGACTGACTCGGCGCGAACTGACTGCTCTCGGGAATTCGCCGACGGCGTACAGCTAAAATTCACCGGACTGTCCGGTGTGCACCGGACTGTCCGGTGAGCCAACGGTCGGCCGGGCCAACGGTCGGCTGCGAAATCTGCGCGGGACACGTGGCCGAGCCAACGGTCGGAAGACGGCACCGGACTGTCCGGTGTGCACCGGACATGTCCGGTGCGCCAACGGCTCCCAGATCTACAACCGTCTGCAACGGTCGGTAGCGCTGTTTATGGAAAGAAATCGGTCACCGGACAGTGTCCGGTGTGCACCGGACTGTCCGGTGCCCCCGACGACAGAAGGCAAGGATAGCCTTCCAGATTTGCTCTCAACGGCTCCTAGCTGCCTTGGGGCTATAAAAGGAGCCCCTAGGCGCATGGAGGGGAGACACAAGCAACCTTAGAGCATTCTTGATCATCCACACTCATTCTTTGCGCATTCGTTTGTGATTCTAAGTGATTCGAGCTCCGTTCTAGTGAGAACTTTGAGATAGTCATTCGAGCTCGATTCTTGGCTGTTTGTGTGCGCATTTCGCTGTGGATTTGTGTGTGTTGCTTCCCTCCCTTACTCTGTGCTTCTTTGTGATCATATACTTGTAAGGGCAAGAGACTCCAATTTGTGGAGATTCCTTGCAAACGGGATATTGAAAGGAAAAGCAAAACACCGTGGTATTCAAGTTGGTCTTTGGACCGCTTGAGAGGGGTTGATTGCAACCCTCGTCCGTTGGGACGCCACAACGTGGAGTAGGCAAGCGTTGGTCTTGGCCGAACCACGGGATAAACCACTGTGCCATCTCTCTGATTGATCTTCTGTGGTTATTGTGTTTTGTGGAGACTCCTATCTAGCCACTTGGCATTATCTGCGCTAACACTTAACAAGTTTTTGTGGCTTAAGTTTTAAAGTTTCACAGGATCACCTATTCACCCCCCCTCTAGGTGCTCTCACTTGCGTCTTTTGAGACTAATTGTATTTTGAGCAATCTTGTGTAGTCTCAAGGTGGAAAAGAGGAGATGAGCAAGAAATGGAGCAATCAGGACTGGGGTACCTCTGTAAGTCAAGGAATTGGTATCTTAAGTCGTGAGTAATTGCATGTTTTTAGATTGCTCATGCTATATAAAATTTGGTGATACTAGATGCTCATCCTTAAAATATCATGGAGCTATGATAATAAATGATCTTGCAATTGGTATCTTTGGTATCTTTCAATTGGTAGCCATGATAGTTTGCTTCAATTGACATCCTTTGGTAATCACTAGAATAGAAGCTTCATCTTGTGCCACTATACTATAACTTGCTCTAAGCTTGGTGTCTTAGCAACAAGAAAAGGTTAGGATAAAGGATCAGGCACAAGTGTGGAGAAGCTCCCAAGAGACTAATACTTTCAAAAGAGGAAGTACACCACATCCGGGCAAAGGTACAAAGGAAGTATTGATCTTTTGCGTATATGTACCTTAACTTTCCTCCAAATGCTTGTGGTGCATTTGTTGAATGAGTAAGGGGGAGTATTGTTAGTGTGTGTCTACCTACTCAATACCCTGCTGTCCCTTGACATCATTCTATGTTCTTGCTTGAATATGGTTTTGGTGTTTGATGTCAAAGGGGGAGAATTTGTGCATTAAAGCTTATCTCAACCTGAGAGGAAAGCTTATCCTAAGGGGTGATGTGTTAGTTTGAGCTTTGCTAGTGTGTTATTCATATGCTTCTTGCAGTATTATATGTGTTGGATCATATAGACTAGTGCTTTCGCTGCTATGAATTAATTGGCATCTATTGTGTTCATTCTGAAATAGATAGTCATGTGGATAATGGTGCATGTGATATTGGTGCTTTAAGATTGTTTTAATAGTCATGTGATTAATGGTGCTTTAAGATTGTTTTAAATTAGTATCTTAGTTTAAATTGGTATCTTAATGGTGAATAGTGGTAGGTTGATATTCCTGTGATCTTAGTTTAAATTGGTATCTTAATGGTGAATAGTGGTAGGTTGATATTCCTGTGATATATCCACTAAATTGAATGGTGTTTAACTTTGATTATGTTCATTTGTGTGTTATAGCATCATGGTTTGATTCTTGACACAATGCATCCCAAAAAGTGCTAAGGTGTAGAAATGTTTCGAATTGCCTAAGTATGTGCAAATTGGCGTCTGAGGCCAAAATTATGTTTTTGAAGTAAGCACATATTTAGGGGGAGCATTCTATAAACTTAGAATTCAAAATTTGTGCTTCAAATCTTATTCTTATGTAAGCTTTAATTGCGTTGCCATCAATCACCAAAAAGGGGGAGATTGAAAGCTCTCTTGTGAGTTTTGGTGTTTGGATGACAACTCAATTAAAGGACTAACAAGTGTACTAAGTGTTGAACAGGTGCTTAAGGTAAAGCTAACAGGGTTCAACAAGTGAACAAATGTGATGGTCCAAGAACTGGATTATGGATACATAATGGACATCACAAGTAAGATGGACATTGCATAAAGTGAGACTCGGGTGCGTAGCTCGGAGACAACTGATCAAGCCAAGGATGGAGGCAAGAAGAGCTTCGAGGTACCAAGTGCACGGGAGAAGGTCAAAGAGGCTGAGGAAACCAAAGCCAAGGGTGAAGAAGAAGACTTGCAAAGTCAAGGGTGATCGAGTTGAGAACAGCTATGGCACATCAAGGATCACTACATAAGGACGTGACTTACAACCAATGAGGAAACATATCTAGTTATGTGGTGTAAGTCATAAGGCTCAAGACCAAGATCTAAGAAGGAGATCAAGGTTACTAGAAGAAGAAGCAGTGTCAAAACCAGAACTGGAAGCAGCCCAAAAAGAGCTAAGTGCACCTTGACTTTTAGTTTGAGTTGTTCCTATGTTTGGAGATGTTCTATGTGACCTTTGCAGGATGTTGGAGCTAAGAAATGTCAATCTAGATCAAGTCAAGCTGACTTGATGATTTATGAGTCCAACATCAAAGCTCAAGCATGTCAAAAGCTATAGATGTAAAAATCAAAGAGAAGGTATGTTTCTAGACTTAGTACATTGGTTTTTGTGTACTAACATATTTGTCTAAGTGTTAGAAACAGAGAAAAGAAGAAAAGAAAGGAGATGCAAAATGCTTGGCTGTGTACAGCTGTTGGGACCACGCTTCGTCGCCGAAGGTCCTGCAGAAAGAGACAGTTTCGGTTGAAGCTGTCTGTGCGTAATGCCGAAGGGTGCCGTTCATAAAGCTTCGGAATTACAAACCGACTTAAAGATAGAATGACCTTTTAGTCCATAAGAGTTTGAGTCGATGTTGTAAACTTTTATGAGGGGTATGATAGTAATTGTTCACAGGCTGAGTCCTGTGCCTATAAATAGTGAATAGTATTCCTTTACTATTCACGGATTCCTGTAATCGCAATCACACCACCCGAAAATTATCATTTGTCAAGGCAGAGGTATAAATATATTTAAATATTATGTTTAAACATTTAAGATTTATATAGCATAATAAATGATGTCATTTATTTCCAATTTAACTATCTTTAATGCTTTATGTCCTGCGTTATACCTCATTATCTTCGAGAACAAAATTACGAAGGTGATACTTTCGTAATTTTGTTATTATAACCTTCGTCCGAAGTTCATCGAATCCTTGGGGAAATAATGCTTCAGCGGACGAAGGACATCGATATTTAATATTTTATGTTGCCTTGTTCTTAATTCATAGTATTTGAGAGCAAGTCCCCAACATTGGCGCCCACCTCCGGTCAACTCACTTCCACTTTTTTGAGCTGATGGCTTCGTTCAACGATCAAGCTGGAGCTGCTTCGGCCCCGAAGCTGGTACTCCCGATAACAGGTGGTTCATGCTCAGAGCCAGCCAACAAGAAGCAGAAGAAGGAAGCACAGAGAAGGGTACAACATGTTGGGGTGCAAGGACCCTTCATCAAGTCAAGATGGTCTCACATTCCAATTACCTTCTCCCAAGAGGATCTTCAACTCAAGGATTACCCACACAATGATGCTATGGTTATCTCTTGTGTGATCAAAGGATTTCTGGTCCATAATGTTTTGGTTGACACAGGCAGCGCAGCTGATATCATATTTGCTAAAGCTTTCAGACAAATGCAAGAGCCCGAAGACAAGATCCATGATGCTACGCACCCTCTTTGTGGCTTCGGAGGACGGCAAATTGTAGCACTTGGGAAGATTACCATGCCAGTAACCTTCGGATTTGTTAACAACACAAGGACTGAGCAAATTGTGTTTGATATTGTTGACATGGAGTATCCTTACAATGCTATCATTGGTCGCGGTACTCTCAATGCCTTCGAAGCGATTCTTCACCCAGCTTACCTCTGCATGAAGATACCTTCGGACCAAGGGCCTATTGCTATTCATGGAAGTCAGGAAGCTGCCAGAAGGGCTGAAGGAAATTGGATAGATTCAAAAGCAATCCATAACATAGATGGAGCTGAGGCCTGCGAGCAATACAAGTTCAGAAGGGAAAAAGCTGCTTCAGCTGACCAGCCGAAACCCATGCTCTTATGTGAGGATATAGCAGATCAGAAGGTGCTATTGGGATCTCAATTGTCTGAAGAGCAGGAAAAAACCTTGATAAGGTTTCTGTTCAACAATAAAGATGTTTTTGCTTGGTCAGCTAATGATCTTTGTGGAGTTAACAGGGATGTTATTGAGCATTCGCTCAATGTCGATCCATCCTTCAGACCCAGAAAGCAGAGGCTTCGGAAGATGTCTGATGACAAGGCCGAAGGTGCTCGAAATGAAGTGAAAAGACTTCTCAGTGCCGGAGTTATTAGAGAGGTAAAATACCTAGAATGGTTGGCTAACACTGTTATGGTGAAGAAGGCCAATGGTAAATGGAGAATGTGTATTGATTTTACTGACCTCAATAAGGCTTGTCCGAAGGACGAGTTTCCATTGCCAAGGATAGATTCCTTAGTTGATGCAGCAGCTTCGTCAGAGCTTATGAGTTTGCTGGATTGCTATTCAGGCTATCATCAAATCTAGATGAAGAAGGAGGATGAACCGAAAACCAGTTTCATAACCCCTAGTGGGACATATTGCTATCTTCGGATGCCTGAGGGGCTTAAAAATGCTGGAGGAAGCTTCAGCAGAATGACAGCGAAGGTTCTCCATTCTCAGATAGGCAGGAATGTACTAACTTATGTTGATGACATCATTGTAAAAAGCACGAAGCAAGATAACCACATTGCTGATTTACAGGAGACCTTCGCTAATTTTAGACAGGCTGGTTTAAAGCTGAATCCAGAAAAATGTGTCTTCGGAGTAAAGAAGGGGAAATTTCTTGGTTGCCTAGTTTCAACAAAGGGAATTGAGGCTAATCCAAGCAAAATCGAAGCTATACTTCGAATGGAACCACCAAGTACAAAAAAGGGGGCTCAAAGATTGACGGGAAGGCTGGCATCTCTCAACAGATTCATATCCAGATCAGCAGAGAGAAACTTACCATTCTTCGAAGTGCTGAAGTCAGCCGAAGTCTTTCAATGGGGACCAATCCAGCAGAAAGCCTTCGAAGAGTTGAAGCAATATTTGATAGATCTAACAACATTAACTCCACCAACGCCAGGGGCTCCTTTGTTATTATATGTGGCAACTTCGCACTCAGCGGTAAGTGCAGCACTTGTCCAGGAGAAGCTTGAAGGCCAAGTTAAGAGGCAGGCCCCAATATATTTCGTATCCGAGGTTCTTAGTTTATCGAAGAAAAATTATACAGAATTGGAGAAGGTACTGTATGCTGTTTTGATGGCCTCAAGGAAGCTTCGGCATTATTTTCAAGCTTACAACATAATTGTTCCTTCTTCGCAACCTCTGAAGGATATTATGAGAAACCGAGAAGCTACTGGAAGGATTGGAAAATGGGCTGCAGAGCTCAATGAATTTTGTATTGATTATGTTCATAGATCCTCGATTCAGTCCCAGGCGTTAGCAGACTTCATTGCTGACTGGACGCCAAGGGCTCAGGAGGAAGAAACAAATAAAGATGCCGAAGCATGGACAGTGTTTTGCGATGGGTCTTGGGGAACCTTCGGAGCAGGAGCGGCTGCTGTGTTGGTTTCACCTTCCAAAGTTAAAACTTGTTATGCGGCAAGACTTGATTTTAGTTGCACAAATAATATCGCTGAATATGAAGCTCTGCTCTTGGGTCTTCGGAAGTTAAAGGCAATGGGAATCAGAAGGGCCATTCTTAAAACTGATTCTCAAGTTATTTCTGGTCATGTTGACAAGAGCTATAAAGCAAGAGACCCGAAGCTTGAAAAGTATCTAGATACAGTCCGAAGGATTGAGGCTTCCTTCGAAGGTTTCTCTGTCAAAAATATTCCTCGTGGAGAAAATGAATATGCTGATCTATTGGCCAAGTCAGCAGCTCAGGGGCTGCCTATACCTTCGGAAGTGTTTTTCGAAACAATAAAAGCACCTTCGGACGAGCTTCTCGAAAGAGCAATCCTTAATATATCCCCTGTTTATAGCGAGGATTGGAGAACTGAGATCGTCTCTTTCCTTTAGGGTAATTTTCTTTCAGACGACGAAGCTTATAATAGGAGAATAGAAGCAAGAGCTCGACCATATGTCATAATAGAAGGGGAGTTATACAAGCATGGGGTCTGTTCCCCATTGCTCAAGTGTTTATCCAGATCCGAAGGTATAGAATTAATGAAGGAAATACATGCAGGCCTGTGTGGATCTCACATTGGATCTAGGCCCTTGCTCGGGAAAGTTTTTCGCCAAGGATTTTATTGGCCAAAGGCAGCTTCGGATGCAGTGGATATAGTCCAAAAGTGCGAAGGTTGTCAGAAATGTGCAAGAGATCAAAAACAACCTTCGTCTTTAACTCAATTAATACAACCCACTTGGCCATTGCAAAGGTGGGGCCTTGATTTGCTAGGCCCATTACCACCAGCACAGGGGAACTTAAGATATGTGGTAGTGGCAGTGGAGTATTTTTCCAAATGGATTGAGGCAAAGCCCTTAGCCACAATAACTTCATTTACTATTCAAAAGTTTTTCTGGCAGAACATTGTTTGTCGCTTCGGAGTACCGAAGGCCATTACTGTGGACAATGGGACACAGTTTGATTCTGAAGCCTTCAGAGAATTTTGTGATCAAATTGGCACAAAGATCCATTTTGCATCAGTTCGACACCCAGAGTCAAATGGACTTGTCGAAAGAGCTAATGGGATCATAATGACAGGAATAATGAAGTCAATCTTCAATCAGCCCAGGGGAAAATGGCCTGACGAGCTAATCAAAGTGGTATGGAGCCATAATACAACCATGTCAAGGTCAACAGGTTTTACGCCCTTTAAACTATTGTTCGGTGACGAAGCAATAACCCCAGAAGAGGCCAAAGCAGGATCAATAAGGATAGTAGCTTCGGCAGAAGACAAAGACGAAGCTGATTGCTCTATAGAAAAAGATGCTATTGAAGGGATCAGACTTCAAGCTGTGGAAAACATCAATAAATATCAAGCTGAAACAATAAAATGGCGTGACAGAAAAGTCAAGCTAAAGAACATTGAACCAGGACACTTGGTACTTCGAAGAGTAGCCAACCCTGAGACAGCAGGCAAATTACAGCTGAAGTGGGAAGGCCCCTTTTTGGTAGTATCTTCGTCAAGACCCGGTTCCTACAGATTGAAGGATATGGACGGCAACGACATTCCTAGATCATGGAATGCGGATGAGCTTCGACGATATTATGTTTAGCTTGATGTAATTTTTTATATTCTTTTTCGTGGCACCATTTTCCTTTCCAAAGGGGGAGAAAGGTTTTTAATGGGGCCACAACATGTAATTTTCCTTATTTTAATTTTATGAGAGTGATATCCCCCAAAAAATGTAAATGTAAATGCAAAAGGAAAAAGAAAAGGAAACAGGGAGAAGCTCAAAAGTCGTTCCTAAGGGAATGCAGGGCTTACAGCGAAAAATAAGCGCTGATTCCGCTGAAAGTAAAAGGCGAAGAAGCTCCTAAGGGAGGCTTACAGCGAAAAATAAGCGCTGATTCCGCTGAAAGTAAAAGGCGAAGAAGCTCCTAAGGGAGGCTTACAGTGAAAAATAAGCGCTGATTCCGCTGAAAGTAAAAGGCGAAGAAGCTCCTAAGGGAGGCTTACAGCGAAAAGTCAACGCTGAAGGACTATGATTATGTATTTTGATATTCATTTGCACAATGCATCTCATCATGTCATTTGCATTCATAAACATGCATTTAGACATATATAGAATGCTCATTATACCGCACAAAAACACAGATGCTTCGGCGATGAGGAAAAACTCGAAGGAAATTTTTTATGCTTCGTTGTGTACGAAAAGAAGGGAAGGTGTTTTTCGCCTTCGGCTCAAAAGAGAAGTTTCGTCCACAGCAAAGCATATTGTACGCAGACAGCAGAAACAAAATATATTACAAGGTATGTACAAATTTACATAAGTTGTTCCATAACTATATTACAAAAGTTTCTCCAGAATTTTTGCAGGAAAGTATATTGTAAACAACTATCAAGCTTCAGGCTAGGCTTCGTCAAACTTCAACTTCGTCATTCTCCAGCTTCGTCATCCTGCGTATATCAAATAGCAGAATAAGAAAGGTGCAAATTTCAAGGAGAAGGTAAAAGTAACAAATATAAGTTTCTTATCGGCTTAAGATGACTTCGAGCTTCGTCACCCGCCATTTTTCGCCTGCCACCTACCCAGATCTGGGTCATGAATCTATTTCCAATGTTTCGGGCTAGGCTTGGGATATCTATCAGATTTGATGCTGACAAGCTGAAGTTTGGTCTGTTCACAATATTTCCATGCGTGCAGCCAACCTTCAGAAAAGCGGTGGCTGTGCCCCGAGAAGCTACCAGGGCGCAGAAGTCGGCATGCCCACCAATAACTTCGTCAAGGGCATCAACCTCGCCTTCAATATACTCTAACGTGCTGGGCAGATTATCAGCTGAAGGTGTAAATTTTGTAGAGCTGGCTCCGACAGAATGAAACACATCCTTCAGCCGTTGCACACATCGGCTGCCGAAGCTTAGGCATTTCTCTTGAAGTTCTTTAAAGGATTTCTGCAAATTTGAATTTTTATCCACCTCAGTTTTCAGGCTTGCTTCGAGATATTTCTTTTCTTGCTCAAATTTTTCTGACTGTTGGAGCAATTCATTCTTTAAGCTGTTATTCTCAGTTTGGGCTTCAGCCAAAGAACTCTCCATAGTCTGAATAACAAAATCTTTCTTTTCTAATGCACCTTCGTGCTCTTTGACCATCATTTCAAGATCTTGGATGGTGAAATCCTTCTTTTTCAAATCAGCTTCGTAATTTTCAACTTTTTCAGCCAAATTTTGGATGACGGCTTTGTTCTTCTCTTCTTCGAGATCTTGTCGCATTTTTAGAACCTTACTTAACAGTATGCTCTGTCGAAACGATCTTTGTTAGAAAACGACCTAAAAGATAATAATAATAATAAAATAACAAAAATATTTGTTATCTTGAAGTTAGCATAAAGCAAACTTCCGGCGATATGGTGCCGTTGGTAATGGCAGAGGTCCGCTTCCAGCTTCGGCAAACCAATGTTTTTGCAGAGAGTTCTAACAATTTTGGCTTCGCTGCGGTTTCGAAGGCACCTCAGTTTTCCTTCGTTAACCCCACCAAACAGTGTATCCCCTGGCTTATATCCGCAGGCTATGACACATCTTTTAAGCTCTGCTTTTTCAGCGTCTGTCAGCTCTTGCCCAAGTAAATCTTGAAATTCAAAATCTTCCCCCTCCAAAATGTCTTCAGCTTGTTTTTTCCCCTTTTCAGTGCCTATGCTCGCCGCGGCCACAGCAGATTCTTCCTCAGTCATTTTTAAGAGTATGTTATCAATAACTTCAAGTGTTTCGTCCAGGTTCAGATCTTCTGTGACCCCAGTTTCAACCCCGACAGCTTCGGCTGCGCCAGTTTCAGCTTCGAAGGCTTCCGCTCTGGTGGTTTCGGCCGCGGCACCTTTAGTTTCGGCAGTCTGGTCAATAGCAATTCTTGATGCCGGTGTCGGTAACGGTATCCCATGAATTACATCTGCTATTTGAATAATCCTTCGTTTTTTCGGCAGTGCAGGACCTTCTTCTGCCGAAGCTGCCTTGTCCTTCTGAAAAAACTTCGTCAGTTCCAACGCCAGCGGACTTAGCTTGATAGGCAAGGGTTCAGTCATTACCTTCATAATCTCTTCTACTTCAACAGCAGAAGGCGTTGCAGGAGTATCTTCTTCTTGAACCAACGTTCTTGGTTCTGGAGATGCAGTTTTCCTCTTTCCTGCAGTGGCCACCTTCGGCTCAGGATTCAACTCTTCAGGGCTAAGTTTTTCAGAATCTCCCCTTTTCTTTTTGGTTACCTTGGCGACCTCTTCGTCAGCAGCGCTGGAAATTCTTTTTCACTTTGGGCCTCCAGCATCTCCGCCCAGGCGATCATAATCAGCATATTCAAAACCTATGGTATCAAGCACCCTGTTCAGCCTTCGCTTCGGCCGAGTGCCGAAGGCTGCTGTCATCAGCGGGTCCTCTTTTTTGGAGTAATTTCCAAGGATTTCATTACTCATTACTTCAATTGTATTGAGCCATTCTTGACAGGGTGCTTTAAAATATTTCTTAAACTTATAATAATAGGGTAGTCGGACAAGCTCCCCTTCCTTCTTTTCTCCTTTAAGCTTCGGCATAGTCCACTCCTTCATAGTCGGAAATACTCTGAAGGCCAGAAATTCCTGCACTAAATCTTTAGTGCCAATGTGTTCTGCAATAATTTTGAATTCAGCCAGTGCGGCCCAAGTTGGACCTTCAGTTGTCATTCTGCAACGGGGTCTTGTTTCTCCGAAGATCAGTTCAAGAGGGCTCTGTACTAGCTTCTCTCTGTCTTCGTCAACTTTGACATAAAACCATTCTGACTTCCAGCCTGCCGGCCATTTGCTTCGGTAGCTAATCACATGAAATTTTGTGGTCTTCCGATAGGCAAAATTGTAACAACCAAAATTTTCGTGCAACCCATCCTTTCTGGCCTTAGTCTGGTAATGCAGCTCATGTACTCGATAGAAGCTGTCGGCAAGCGGCTCCACTACCTGGCTTCAGAGAGCCCAGATATAAACGCTAAGCCTGACAATGGCGTTAGGAGTCAGTTGGTGAAAATAGATCCCAAACCTTTGCAGCACATCAGAAATCATTCTATTCAAAGGAAACCTCAACCCAGCCTTTAAAAACTCTTGAAAATAACTATTTCATCTTTTTCTGGCTTCGGGGTAGTCTCCTCTCCCCCGAAGCGAAGTAGCTTCTTCTCATTTTCTCTGAAATAGCCCGACTTCACCATTTTGGAGAAATCAACCTTGGAGATAGTCGACTTCCCGAAGTCCAAATGGCTAGGCTTGCTCGGTACTGCGATATGGTAATCATCGTCAGAATCAGCTTCCTCAATATCTCCTCATTCTGTTTTGGCAGCAGCTTGTTCTGTTTCGGCAGCAGCCTGTTCTGTTTCGGCAGTAGGGATTCTTTCCGAAGTCACCAATCCGGATCGCTGCATTGCTTCGGAGATAGGAACAGTCTCTGCACCTTCGACTTCGTCTCCCTCACGCTCAACTCTAGCAGTAGAGCGCAATCTGGCCATTTAATTTTGAATTTCTTGAAAGATTTCTCGGGAACTAAATAACCTCTTCTCCCGAAGCTTTTCTTCTGACGAAGTAGACACCAAATTGGAGCTTCGTCTGAATCCGAGAGTCGAGCTTCGGCTATGGTTAAAATTTTTGGCAGCAAAACAGTGCAATAGCAATGAATGCTGTGGTAACTTCACACCTACCTGTCTGTTTATATAGTGCTGCAGGTAAGAAGGTGAATCGTCAAGATTTTTACACCAGGCAAACAGCTGCTCGCACCCGCTGCGCGGTGGGCCGCAAAGACCAAAATAGTGAACCTGCATGGTGGGACTGCTACGCGCTCGGAAACTGTATCGTTTCTCGACAACGAGCTCCGGGAAGGTGTTTTTCGGACCTTCGGCTTCCTGAAGCCTAGGAAACTTTTTTCACGGATCAAGCTCGTTACGAAAAAAGATCTAGCACCGCAAAGGGGCTACTGTTGGGACCACGCTTCGTCGCCGAAGGTCCTGTAGAAAGAGACAGTTTCGGTTGAAGCTGTCTGTGCGTAATGCCAAAGGGTGCCGTTCATAAAGCTTCAGAATTACAAACCGACTTAAAGATGGAATGACCTTTTAGTCCATAAGAGTTTGAGTCGATGTTGTAAACTTTTATGAGGGGTATGATAGTAATTGTTCACAGGCTGAGTCCTGTGCCTATAAACATTGAACAATATTCCTTTACTGTTCACGGATTGCTGTAATCGCAATCACACCACCCGGAAATTATCATTTGTCAAGGCAGAGGTATAAATATATTTAAATATTATGTTTAAACATTTAAGATTTATATAGCATAATAAATGATGTCATTTATTTCCAATTTAACTATCTTTAATGCTTTATGTCCTGCGTTATACCTCATTATCTTCGAGAACAAAATTACGAAGGTGATACTTTCGTAATTTTGTTATTATAACCTTCGTCCGAAGTTCATCGAATCCTTGGGGAAATAATGCTTCAACGGACGAAGGACATCGATATTTAATATTTTATGTTGCCTTGTTCTTAATTCATAGTATTTGAGAGCAAGTCCCCAACAACAGCTAAGACTCAGCTCAGTCTGGCACACCGGACTGTCCGATGGTGCACCGGACAGTGTCCGGTGGTGCACCGGACAGTGTCCGGTGCGCCAGGCTGAACTCTGGTGAACAGGCCACTCTCGGGAGAAGCCGGCGGCATACGGCTATAATTCACCGGACTGTCCAGTGGTGCACCGGACTGTCCGGTGAGCCAATGGTCGGCTGGGCCAACGGTCGGCCGCGCAATCCGCGCGTGACGCGTGGCCGAGCCAACGGTCAGATGGGGGCACCGGACTGTCCGATGTGCACTGGACAGCGTCCGGTGCGCCAACGGCTCCAGGACTGCAACGGTCGACTGCTCCATTTCTGGAAGGAAATCGGGCACCGGACAGTGTCCGGTGGTGCACCGGACTGTCCGGTGCACCACCCGACAGAAGGCAAGATTTGCCTTCCTGGATTGCTTCCAACGGCTCCTAGGCCCCTTGTGCCTATAAAAGGGACTCCTAGGCGCCTCAAGCAATGTACAAGAGCAGCCAACAAGTGTAGACATCACTCGAATCAATTCTCACTCTCCCTCTTGTGTGTATCTCTCTAGTTTGTATAGAAGGCAAAGCTATAAGCCTTTAGAGAGAGGAGAAGTGCTACTAAGAGCAAGAGCAAGGTCTTGAGCGTAGTGTTACTCTGCCGGGGTGCTGTCAAGAAGTTTGTAAGCAGTCGCGGTTTTGTTGTAACTCAACTCAACATAGTGAAAAGCTCTATCTGTCATACTGACAGATCTGAGCAAACGGAGGAAGGAGTTGAAACAGACTCCAAGCCCAGGTGTGGCTAACTCCAACGAGGACTAGGCAAGCATTTCAAGCTTGGCCGAACCTCGGGATAAATCCTTGCGTCTGTGTGCTCTGTTCCGTATTGTATTCTGACTCTCTGTCTTACTCGCTTTTATATCTGCACTTCACTGCTTACTTGTGGTACTAGCTTTCCTTGAAGTGCAGGATATTCTTAAGACATGAACTTCAATTCCACTGCAACCTACTCGAAGGGTTCTTCACTCCACTGCGATCCTATCTTCGAATAGAGTAAGATTTAAGTTTTAAAGTGATAATTTTTATTCGCCTATTCACCCCCTCTAGGCGACATCCAGATCCTGTTCCCGGGCCAAAGGGAACTTTCACTTACGGGGCAGGGCGTTACGGTCATGCCCTTTAATATCTATTCATGAGCTCACTAGAGAGAAAACCCCATTCTCTCCCGGACTGCGACCCCACAGTCAGCTCATATAGGTGAAATCGTTAAGGAAATTCTGTAGGACAATTTCCCTGCTTATAGCATTGACTTCATTAAGAGCATATCGCTCAACCTGCCATATAGACAGAGCACAACAGCTCATGAGACTCTTTATCTTTTGTGCTCTTGGTTTCACAGTGCTTCGTTTCCTAGAGCCTGGATCTCGGGATCTCCGGTCACACAGGATAGTTATCCGCAGTTGAAACCGCTAACAGGGTACGAGTCCCATTCCAATGCACGCTGCTTGGATTGGCTTTTGAGCCAGTCCTTTGGTGAAAGGATCAGCAAGGTTCCTTTCAGACTTGATGTAATCTACTGTTATTACACCCGTCTCTCTAGCATGCCGACATGAATCAAGTCGTCTTCTGATATGCCTTGAGGATTTTTGGTTGTCCTTTCTACTGTTCACTTTGAGCAACACAGAAGTGTTGTCACAGTATACTAGGACAGCCAGTATCGGCTTTGCTAGCATTGGAAGGTCTGACAACAGGTCTCTCAACCATTCAGCCTCCAATGCTGCTGAATCAAGTGCAACTAATTCAGCCTCCTTGGTGGAACGTGTCGACACTGATTGTTTAGACGATCTCCATGACACGGCCCCACCAGCCAAAGTGAACACATAGCCACTTGTAGACTTCATTTGATCCGAGTCAGAGATCCAGTTTGCATCACTGAATCCTTCAAGTACAGACGGAAATCCGGTATATTTAATACCAAGATTCATCGCTCCCTTCAAATACCGAAGCACTCTGTACAAGGCTACCCAGTGTCTATCTCCTGGACTGGCTGAATAACGAGCCAGTCTGCATACTGCATATGAGATATCTGGTCTAGTTGCACTACTCAGGTACATGAGAGATCCGATGATCTGCGAATATAGTAGCTGGTTCACAGGCTCACCTTCATATTTACTGAGCGTGTAGGATGGATCATAGGGCGTGGTGACTGGTTTACAGTCCATATGTCCAAAGCGAGTCAGGACCTTTTCCACATAATGGGATTGTGACAAAGTAATCCCATCCTCACCCTTTATCAGCTTGATGTTCAGTATAACATCAGCTTCACCCAAGTCCTTCATTTCAAAGTTCTTGGAGAGGAAT
Organism: Zea luxurians; assembly: GCA_029449295.1. NCBI lineage: Eukaryota > Viridiplantae > Streptophyta > Magnoliopsida > Poales > Poaceae > Zea > Zea luxurians. The sequence goes on from JAOPSE010000031.1 coordinate 29,056,618, forward strand.
AATTTTGTCTCCATGATAGCCTCCAAATCGGTCCCAAATATCAATATGTCATCAACGCATAAACACATGATGACACCTTTGCTCCCAGAGAAGCGATAATACACACACTTGTCGGCTTCGTTTACACAAAACCCGACAGTGGTCAGAGTATTATTAAACTTCTCATGCCATTGTCTGGGAGCTTGCTTAAGACCGTATAAGGATTTAATCAAGTGACAAACTTTGCTCTCTTGTCCTTTAATCACAAATCCTTCTGGTTGCTGCATATAAATTTCCTCTTCCAGCTCTCCATTTAGGAATGTTGTCTTTACGTCCATTTGATGAACAAGAAGTTTATAAGCAGCCGCCAGCGCTAAGAGCACACGGATTGTGGGCAATCGAGCCACCGGAGAATAAGTATCAAAATAATCCTCCTCTTTCTTTTGAGTAAAACCCTTAGCCACGAGACGGGCCTTGTACTTTTCAATAGTACCATCGGGTCTCCTCTTCCTCCTAAAGATCCATTTACAGCCCACAGGCTTGCAACCAGCTGGGAGATCAGTTATCTCCCAAGTTTCGTTCGAGATGATTGAATCCATCTCGCTAGATGTATATGCCTCTATGAGGGAGCGTGGTTCTTCATCCACTAGATAAATAATATAATCATCACCCAGAGACTTTTCAGTCCTTTGTCTGTTACTCCTCCTTAACTCCAAATCTGGAGTCTGGTCATTGACACTCGAGGGCAGAGAATATGTCCGAGATGGACCATCTGGGGCTACTACTTCCTTATCCCGCATAGGGAAGTGCTCTCAAAGAATGTCACATCCCGAGACTCCATTATTACATTTATAGCAACTTCGCTTGTCTCGGAATGGATCACTAGAAATCTATAAGCTGCATTGTTATGTGCATAACCCAGGAAGACACAGTCTACGGTCTTAGGGCCTAACTTTCTCTTCTTCGGCAACGGGACATTCACCTTTGCAAGGCAACCCCAAGTCCGAAGATGCGAAAGATCTGGCTTCCTTCCTTTAAATCCTTCATAGGGCATGGCCTCACGGTTGCGAGGCGGCACCCTATTCAGGACATAGCACACCGTGAGTACTGCCTCGCCCCACCAGATGTCAGGCATCCCCGAACTTTGCAACAAAGCATTTGCTAAGTCACACACTGTTCGGTTCTTCCTTTCAGCTACCCCATTTGACTGAGGTGAATATGGAGCAGTGGTTTCATGAATGATTCCACACTCTTTGCAGTACTCATCAAAGAGGTTGGAAAGGTATTCACCTCCTCTATCAGACCGTAACCTTTTGATTTTCTTGTCTAGCTGGTTTTCAACTTCAGTCTTATAGATCTTAAAGTGTTCTAGTGCCTCATCTTTGGTTCTGAGTAAGTAAATATAACAGAACCTGGTAGCATCATCTATCAAGGTAAGAAAGTATCTTTTACCGCCTTTTGTGATTATACCATTCATCTCACAGATATCTGAGTGAATTAGTTCTAAAGGAGTGGTACTTCTGCCTTCAACCGTATGAAACGGTTTTCTAGGCTGCTTGGCTTGCACACAAATACCACATTTTACACCTTTAACATGTTTATATTCAGGAATTAAAGACATGTCACTTAATCTCTTAATGGCCTCAAAATTCACATGACACAAACGGGAATGCCATATATTATTAATGGAATCGTTATTACAGACCACATTAACATGGTAAGAAGAATGATTGTTCAAAACAGAAAGACGGAACAAACCGCCTGACTCATATGACTTTCCAACAAAAGTACCAAACTTAGACAGGACCACTTTATTAGACTCAAACACTAATTTGAGACCCTGTCGACATAGCAGCGACACTGAAATGAGGTTCCGGCTCATCGAGGGCACATAGAGTACGTCCTTCAGCACGAGCGTCTTTCCTAAAGTTAACTTCAGGTAGACCTGTCCAGTACCTCGAACTGCTGCCGGAACACCATTTCCCATCAAGACCGGTGCGCCGTTGTATCCCTCGAATGAAGAGAACATGGATCGATCAGCACAAATATGAACAGTAGCACCGGAATCCATCCACCAGTCATCTGATGGACTTGCCATAAAGGCCTGAGGTGCATACCCTGGGGTGGAATTAACCACCACGTTCCCTTCTTTGCGCTGAGGTGGAGGACCTTTTCCCTTCCTAAGTTTGCACCTCCGAGCTGTATGCCCGGAGACACCACAAACGTAGCAGATAAAGTCCTCCTTTTTCTTCTTCATCTTTTTGGACTTAGGTTGGTTCATATTCTTCTGTGGAGAGTTCTTCTTCTTCTTCTGGAATTTTCTGTCTCCACCCTTCTCAACAACGTGAGCCTGAAGTTGCTGAGATGGCTTGTTACTGGACCTTGCACGCTCTTCCACATTAATTGCAGCTGACAACTCAGTGAGGGTCATTTGCTTCTTCATGTGGCGGCGTGAAGTCACAAAGTCTCGCCAAGAAGGCGGGAGCTTTGCCAGTATTGCATTCACCTGAAAACTGTCTGGTAGGACGCAGCCATATTGGACTAAGTCCCTAACAAGGAGTTGAATCTCCTGTAGCTGCTCCATAACAGACCTTCCCTCAACCATTTTATAGTTAAGGTAGTTTTCCGTTGTGAATGACTCATTGCCATTGTCAACTTCAGAGAACTCGTTCTCAAGTTTAGTCCATAGACCCTTAGCAGAGGTAAAACCAGAGTACGCGTCAAATAAGCGGTTCGACAAGACATTCAACAGACGAGAGAAGCATGCCTCATTGGCTTCATCCCACTTGGCCTTCTTCGCTAGTGTGGCGGCCTTCGCTGCATCATCAGAATCATCTGATGCAACCTGGGGAACAGCCGACGTCACTACCCAAAATAATTTTAGGTCAGTGAGCCACATGTGAGTGTTAATCTGCCAGCGCTTAAACCCTGCGCCGTCGAACGCTTCAGGCTTAATGACATCAGAACTGGAGGCCATAATAGGAATTGGTTTTCTGGATTGTTGTAAAATTAGAGAAATAAGTGACATGCTTCCTTCATATTTAAATAAATTAAATATTCTAATTCCGAATAAAACAAGCATATAACTCAGATAAATGTCATATATAATTATTGCAGCAATGAACAGTAGCAATTCTAGAACATGTAAACATGTAAAATAGCATCTGAGGTCCATTTTATAATTAAACATGGCTTGCAGATGAAGAAGGCAGATTAAACAAATAAACATAATTGTTTATCTTAAACTCTTGCTCTCAAAATAGCAGGTTGCTGTAATAAACAACCCTCCAACGCTAAAAGGTGATCAGAGATCCTCGACTAACGTGACAGTCCTATCTTACCAAATTAGGGTTTTAGATCAGATGTAATAAGCCTAATAATCAAATGTAAATACTAATAGTAAGGAGCTGTGTACTAAATAAAATAACAGAATTTAACACATGTAAACAGCCTCAACAAAGAGAGATTTAATTAGGCACAAATAATTTCAATGCTGAAAATGACAATACACTAAAACCCAGACTGTCACGTTGTCTCACTATACCGCTATCATCATCGAGCACACAAATCCGCCCACAACAGTGCAATCACACCCAAGTATTTAATACTAGCAGATTGCACAAAATTAAACAGTAAATAAAGTGAGGCAACAAATAAATCACAGCACGTAGATTGTCTACGTGGGAAGATCAGCTCAGCGAACACGAAGTTGTCCCAGAAAACCAATTCCGCTGCCCACGTCCGGGCCTGCATGGCGGGAGGTTGACGGAGATACTAGAGCCGCTGCCGGAACTGAGGGAGACGTCCACGGCACCAGCCCGAGAAGAGGAACACCGCGCAGCAGGGAGCCCAAACACCAGGCCACGGTGGACAACAATCAGAACCAACAGAGCACCACACGAGTACTGACTGGAACAGCAACAGAGCGCAAGCAAACCCAGCCGCACGAGCGCAGGGTTCACCTCCACCTTCTTCCAATCAGTAAGATGAACACCAGAATACCAAGAATCGAAGAAATCGATCCAACCATGACTGGAACCGAGAGGAGGAAGATTAACAGGGAACTTCTGTTTTCTGTCGAGAGAGCCAGCCAGTCCACAGCCAGGGGAGAGCTCGCCCATCTTAAGGAGACGACCGCCAGGAAGTTGCGTAGGGATGGCGTGGAAATCGCTCGAGAGCCGAACTGCCGAGTAGATAGGAGCGCCGCCATGCCTATCCCTCCTACGTGAGTCCTGCGCACGTCCTGCCAGGAGGTTTTCCAACCGTCTCCTTCACGAGCCCTAGGAACCAGCCAGCCGGTGGGCTGCTCGGTCAACTGGGCCTTGATGCGGCCCACACAGCTGGCCTGTTTCCTTTTTTTTAATAAGGGGAAAATCCCTTAAACAAACAGCATTAACAACCATACAAACAACATCATATATTATATTCTAACATCATTCCCCATCCGTTGAATATTATATTTCAAGTTTCAACACACTCTCTTATGTGAGTCTCTCTTAGCTTTCAAATGTGGAATAGGAGCAAACAACTATTATTTTATTTAATTACGCTAACTAAGATTTGAATCCAAGATTTTTGGTCTCAATACCTTGTTAAATTGTATGCACCAACCAATTTAACTCAAACTTAAGCTGATAAAAAGTAGAAGCAATTTACTTGTATTATATTTCAACACAGAATAGACTTCTATAACCTCCTACCATCCTTTCTGGGAGTGCTCCTAGTGGAAACCAGGTGAACGTCCTAACTTTTTGGATAAGTAGTAAATGATGTACAAGTTTATGGAAAATTCTTAAAATTTGAAGACACGTATCAGAGTCACTCATTTGTAGAAATATAGAGTTATTGACCTGTAAGAACTTTTACTTGCTTTTAGGCTTCATTCTACATTAGAAAAAAAAACAAGAAATATAGACATTGCCAAGTGAAATATAAACATTATCCTAGGTGATACTTTTCTGCAATATTCCTATGTTGTACCATTGCCAAGTAAAAATAAGTTTTATATCATGTATAGCAAACACTTATAAGCCTAACTTAAAAAAAAGGCAGATCGGGGCTTTCGCGTGAGTTAAATCTAGTTAGAGAGAGAAAAAAAATAAAGCAGCATTCTCCGTGAAAAGGGAGAGGATGAGTCATTTTATTAGCTGTCGTTCAGATTTGAAAACGCCTTGTACTTAGTCAAGAGATTGATGTGAATCAGTGAATGTCCCCTTTTTGACTGTAACAGGATGCTAGAATGGACTGGATCATTCACTTATAATAGAATAGAATGATAGTGATGAGTTATTCACCCAGCTGGTTTCTGAGGGAGGACGATTGCTTTTAGATGTCCCCGATAACGTGCTTAACATCTGATTATTCAGCGGTCAATCTAAGACAGTATTTTTCAGGTATTGACATGGTAGCGCAACAGAATATTGTTGTTCGTTTCAGATTAAAGCGAGTTACAATAGGCAAATATGATTTGAATACGGAGCACCTCGCCGCCGCCCCGAAGCAGTGGAACACTAGCAGGAACGTGGGTACCTTCCCATCCATCCCTTGCTCGATGACGGGAGGGTGCACGCGAAATGGAGCGCGCACACATGAGGGAGATGGCGAGGTAGGTGGACTAGGCAAATATACCTAGCGGCATTGATGAGATACCGAGCAGGATAAATTAGTGAGGAAGATGAAGAGTTTGTTGGATTATGTTTTAATCACCAGTTTTCTATTTTTACCTATATTAATAGATTTAGCTAGTTTTTTTGAGTTGCTCTTAATGGATCACAATTCAAATCTTCGTGATTTGTGTAAGTACCTAATTAATTTTAGTTGAAAAGTGTTGGTACCTTTTTGGTCACCAAACACTATAATAAACCGCCTGACGGTACTTGACACCTTTAGATGATGTAGGATCAAATAAAGTGGTTATCCTAGATGTGGGACAACACCTCTATGATGGTCACCACCTATTTGGGACCAAACAACAACGAACCCTAGGGCCTTCTAGTGATGAGCAATACCTTGGGTTCGGCTCCGCGAGGTGAACAATGGTGGAGGTCTATGACAGGTCGCCGGGTCGCCTGGTAGTGCTTGCTGCGGGGGCGCAGACGGTCCGCAACCTGGGCGCAGGAGCGGTGTCTTCCCTGCGTCACATCGGACAGTCCGATCTCTGGACCGGACAGTCCGCGATGGCGCTGTAGGATCTAGGACACCGGCTAGAGGGGGGGTGAATAGACGGTTTTGACTAAAATCAAAAACACTAGGGAAATTTAATCAATATAACAAAAGGTATAAATTCTCTAGTGATAACAAGTAAACAATCTATGAGAATCAACTAAGGTGATTGAATACTTGAAGAACAATATGCAAAACACTAATCACTTGCACGACAATAAGTAATGCAAGAAAGTAAAGACACCGAATTTTATCCCGTGGTATCGGTGATTTGCCGATCACCCCTAATCCACGTTGAGGTGGACTTCAAGCTCTCACTTGCTCCTCTATCAAGACACAGCTTGATCTTTGAGCCAAGTGGACAAGAAATCACTCAATACCTCGATTCCACTAATGTCACATTTGCCGCTCCGGCGAGGTAGGCGCGAACCCCTCACAATCAACACCGCGGCTTCTCCACAATCTTCTTGGAGAGCTCGACGGAGACAATCACCCGAGTCGTCTAGGAGGCGGCAACCTCCAAGAGTAACAAGCCAATGACGCTTGCTCGGTGTACCACCTAGTGCCTCAAGAATCACCGATGGATGCAAATGCACTAGGAACACTCAATCTCTCACTAGAATGCAATCTCAAGCAAAGAGTGTGAGAGAGTGAGTTGGAGGATCACAATTGAGCTCAATGTATGCAAGGAATGGCCAAGTAAGTTCTCACACACGAGCTACCCTTCTATTTTAGTCCCCCACTAAATTCCAACCGTTATGAGCAGAAAGCACATGTTCTGCGCACACGCGGACGGTCCGCGCCCTAGGGCCGGACGGTCCGCCGTACACATAACGGCTATATTCCCCGTTTGAAATCTGTCAGAGCTGTCAGAAAAGTTAAGTCCGGACAGTCCGCCCACCATGGCCGGACCGTTCACGACCTGGCAACTTGAAGGACCCGGACCTCTGACCAAGAGCAGTTAACACAGGCGGACCGTCCGCCTACACGGCCGGATGGTCCGAGACCTGGAGACAGTACTGTCCGGACTTATCCTCCAAACAGTCCGTAGTACAAATCCCAAAAACCACACAGTCCCTGCCCAAACCTTATTTGGCACCTGCGGACTGTCCGCTCATCAAAGCCGGACGGTCCGCACTAAAATTCAGGGACTGTCCCGAAAGCAGTCTTCTCTGGTCAGGACTGCGGACGGTCCGGCCCCAAGGCCCGGACGGTTCGCAGTGCAAAGGAACAGGACATGTCCGAAGTGGTCAAACTTTGGACCCCACTGGTGGATCGCGGACGGTCTGCCCTCAAGACCCGGACGGTCCGCGCATCCAAGACTTTGCACTTTTCAAACAAGCTTTTGAAAGGATTTTTAACTCATGAAATTTGAAGCGCTGTTAGTCCTCATGCAAATGCAACCACTAGATGCTCTATGAGGCACTAAGCTTTACACAGATCAAAGTCATTGACCCCTCTTAATAGTATGGCTATCTAACCTACTAATCCGGTCAAGTATCTTCTCTAAACACCTCAAGACCGGCAAAAACGAAACCTATGTTATACCTTTGCCTTCACTTGATCCACAACCAATGCTTATGAATCTCCAAGATTTCCTATTCTATGTGGTCCAACCCTGCATTCTTATTTCTCCAAGAACCGTTAGCCCACAAGCAGTTGTCATTAATTACCAAAACATCACCAAGGGGCCTAGATGATTCACAATCTCCCCCTTTTTGGTAATTGATGACAACACTACATAATATATTCAAGAGAAGTTTTGTTTTTCCAAATCTCCCTCATACCTTAGGTATAAGTGAAAGGGAAATGTGCCCTTGGGCCATTTCTAAGTGTTTTGGTGATTTAGTGTCCAACACAAGTGCCTAAGTGTAAAGAGGTGGACAAAGTACAAATCAAGGATAAAGGTATGTTTCTCAGACTTAGTACATTGTTTTATGGACTAATGTAATGTGTCTAAGTGCTGGAAACAGGAAAAATCCAATTGGAAATGTCTTGGCTCGAGCAGCCAAGAATCTGCTGATTCTGGGAGCACCGGACTGTCCGGTGGTGCACCGGACAGTGTTCGGTGCGCCAGGCTGGTTCGAGCGAACTGGCCGCTCTCGGGAATTCACCGGCGACGTACGGCTATAATTCACCGGACTGTCCGGTGTGCACCGGACTGTCCGGTGAGCCAACGGTCGGCCGGGCCAACGGTCGGCCGCGCGATCTGCGCGGGACACGTGGCCGAGCCAACGGCTAGAAGGGGGCACCGGACTGTCCGGTGTGCACCGGACATGTCCGGTGCGCCAACGGCTCCAGGTCTGCCAACGGTCGGCTTCGCCATTTAAGGAAAGAAATCTGGCACCGGACAGTGTCCGGTGTGCACCGGACTGTCCGGTGCGCCAGACGACAGAAGGCAAGAATTGCCTTCCCTGATTGCCCTCAACGGCTCCTAGCAGCCTTGGGCTATAAAAGGGACCCCTAGGCGCATGGAGGAGTATACCAAGTATTCCTACAACATTTCTAAGCACCAAGACATCGATTTCGCGCATTCGTTTCATTGTGATAGCATATAGAGCTCTTGTAGAGTTGTGAACTCATTGAGTCGTGTTGCGAGCTCTTGTTGCGATTTGTGTGCGTGTTGACACTCTGACTCTTGTGTCTTGTGTACGTTGCTAATCCCTCCCTTGCTCCGTGTTCTTTGTGAATTTCAAGTGTAAGGGCGAGAGGCTCCAAGTTGTGGAGATTCCTCGCAAACGGGATTGAGAAAAAGGAAGCAAAACACCGTGGTATTCAAGTGGGTCTTTGGACCGCTTGAGAGGGGTTGATTGCAACCCTCGCCCGTTGGGGCGCCACAACGTGGAGTAGGCAAGCGTTGGTCTTGGCCGAACCACGGGATAACCACCGTGCCATCTCTGTGATTGATCTTTGTTGGTTATTGTGTTTTGTTGAGGATTCCTCTATAGCCACTTGGCAATTATTGTGCTAACGATTAACCAAGTTTTGTGGCTTAAGTTTTGAAGTTTTACAGGATCACCTATTCACCCCCCCCCTCTAGGTGCTCTCAATTGGTATCAGAGTCGTTCTCTTCAAGAAAGGGACTAACCGCCCGAAGAGATGGATCCTAAGGGCAAGGGGATGGTGATCAACGACAAGGAGAAGGAGTCCTTTGTCAACGAGCCCAATGATGATAGGCCCACCGACTCAGGCTCGGGCCACAAAAGAAAAGACGGGAGGAAGAAGAAGACAAGGCGCATCAAGGAAATTGTCTACTACGACAGCGACGAATCTTCCTCCTCCCAAAAGGGACAGCCAAGCAAGACCAAAGCCAAGGGGAAGCGCTCATGCTTCAAATGCGGTAAGCTTGGTCATTTTATTGCTAACTGTCCCGACAATGATAGTGATCAGGAACAAGGGAACAAGAGGGAGAAGAAGAAGAAGTATAAGAAGGCAAAAGGCGAGGCGCATCTAGGCAAGGAGTGGGATTCGGATTGCTCCTCTTCCGACTCTGACAATGAGGGACTCGCCGCCACCGCCTTCAACAAATCGGCCCTCTTTCCAAACGAGCGTCACACATGCCTTATGGCAAGAGAGAAGAAGGTATGTACTCAAAACTCTACTTATGCTTCTTCAAGTGAGGACAAATCTAGTGATGAGGATGAAATAGATTATTCATGTTTGTTTAAGGGCCTAGATAGAACCAAGGTAGACAAAATTAATGAATTGATTGATGCCTTGAATGATAAGAATATGCTTTTAGAAAAGCAAGAGGATTTGTTGTATAAAGAACATGATAAATTTGTAGAAGCACAAAAGTCTCTTGCTCTAGAAATTAAAAGGAATGAAATGCTCTCTAGTGAATTATCTTCTTGTCATGAAACTATTGCTACGTTAAAAGGTTTTAATGATGATTTAAATGCTAAACTAGAAGTAGCTAGCAAATCTAATTCTTGTGTAGAAATTGTTAAAACTTGTAATAGGTGTAAAGATTTCGATGTTGATGCTTGTAGTGATCATTTAGTTTCAATTTCCAAACTTAATGATGAATTGGCTAGTCTTAATGCTCAACTTAAGACTAGCAAGAGTAATTTAGATAAGCTAAAATTTGCAAGGGATGCCTACACGATAGGTAGACACCCCTCAATTAAGGATGGACTTGGCTACAAGAGGGAAGTCAAGGACTTGACAAGCCATAAGGCTCCTATCTCCGCCAAGGAGAAAAGGAAGACTCCTATGGCTGGCAGTGTGCAAAAGAACCATGCCTTTATGTATCATGATAGGAGACAATCTAGAAATGCTTATAGGAGTTGTAATGCATATAATGCCTTTGATTCTCATGCCATGTTTGATTCAAGTTCTTCTTATGTGCATGATAGAAATGTTGGTAGGAGAAATGTTGTTCATAATATGCCTAGGAGAAATGTTGTTAATGTTCCTAGGAAAGTAAATGAACCTTCTACAATATATCATGCTTTAAATGCTTCTTTTGCTATTTGTAGAAAGGATAGGAAGATAGTTGCTAGAAAATTAGGGGCAAGATGCAAGGGAGACAAAACTTGCATTTGGGTCCCTAAGGATATTTGTGCTAACCTTGTAGGACCCAACATGAGTTGGGTACCTAAGACCCAAGCCTAAATTTGCCTTGCAGGTTTATGCATCCGGGGGTTCAAGCTGGATTATTGACAGCGGATGCACAAACCATATGACGGGGGAGAAGAAGATGTTCACCTCCTACGTCAAAAACAAAGATTCCCAAGATTCAATAATATTCGGTGATGGGAATCAAGGCAAGGTAAAAGGGCTAGGTAAAATTGCAATCTCCAATGAGCACTCTATCTCTAATGTGTTTTTAGTAGAGTCTCTTGGATATAATTTACTATCTGTTAGTCAATTATGTAATATGGGATATAATTGTTTATTTACAAATGTAGATGTGTCTGTCTTTAGAAGATGTGATGGTTCACTAGCTTTTAAGGGTGTACTAGACGGCAAACTTTACTTAGTTGATTTTGCAAAAGAAGAGGCCGGTCTAGATGCATGCTTAATGGCTAAGACTTGCATGGGCTAGTTGTGGCATCACCGCTTAGCACATGTGGGGATGAAGAACCTCCACAGGCTTCTAAAGGGAGAACACGTGATAGGTCTAACCAATGTTCATTTCGAAAAAGATAGACCTTGTGCAGCTTGTCAAGCAGGTAAACAAGTGGGAGGAGCACATCACAGCAAGAATGTGATGACCACGTCAAGACCTCTGGAGCTGCTGCATATGGACCTCTTCGGACCCGTCGCCTATCTGAGCATAGGAGGAAGTAAGTACGGTTTAGTTATTGTTGATGACTTTTCCCGCTTCACTTGGGTGTTCTTTTTGCAGGATAAGTCTGAAACCCAAGGGATCCTCAAGCGCTTCCTCAGGAGAGCTCAAAATGAATTTGAGCTCAAGGTGAAGAAGATAAGGAGCGACAACGGGTCCGAATTCAAGAATCTTCAAGTGGAGGAGTTCCTTGAGGAGGAGGGGATCAAGCACGAGTTCTCCGCTCCCTACACACCTCAGCAAAATGGTGTGGTAGAGAGGAAGAACAAGACGCTCATAGATATGGCGAGGACTATGCTTGGAGAGTTCAAGACCCCCGAGTGCTTTTGGTCGGAAGCCGTGAACACGGCTTGCCACGCCATCAACAGGGTCTACCTTCACCGCCTCCTCAAGAATACTTCATATGAGCTGCTGACTGGCAACAAACCCAATGTATCGTACTTTCGTGTATTTGGGAGTAAATGCTACATTCTAGTGAAGAAGGGTAGGAATTCCAAATTCGCTCCCAAAGCCGTAGAAGGGTTTTTATTAGGTTATGATTCAAATACAAAGGCGTATAGGGTCTTCAACAAATCATCGGGTTTGGTTGAAGTCTCTAGCGACGTTGTATTTGATGAGACTAATGGCTCTCCAAGAGAGCAAGTTGTTGATCTTGATGATGTAGATGAAGAAGACGTTCCAACGGCCGAAATACGCACCATGGCGATTGGAGATGTACGGCCTCAGGAACATTTGGAGCAAGATCAACTGTCTTCCTCAACTATGGTGCATCCCCCAACCCAGGATGACGAACAGGTACCTCAAGTGGAGGCGCATGATCAAGGGGGAGCATAGGATGTTCAAATTGAAGAGGAAGAAGCACCTCAGGCACCTCCAACCCAAGTTCGAGCGACGATCCAAAGGGATCATCCCGTCGACCAAATTTTGGGTGATATTAGCAAGGGAGTAACTACTCGTTCAAGATTAGTTAATTTTTGTGAGCATTACTCTTTTGTCTCTTCTATTGAGCCTTTCAGGGTAGAAGAGGCCTTGCTAGATCCGGACTAGGTGTTGGCCATGCAGGAGGAACTCAACAATTTCAAGCGCAATGAAGTTTGGACACTGGTGCCTCGCCCCAAGCAAAATGTTGTGGGAACCAAGTGGGTGTTCCGCAACAAACAGGACGAGCACGGGGTGGTGACAAGGAACAAGGCTCGGCTTGTGGCAAAAGGTTATGCCCAAGTCGCAGGTTTGGACTTTGAGGAGACTTTTGCTCCCGTGGCTAGGCTAGAATCAATTCGTATCTTGCTAGCATATGCCGCTCACCATTCCTTCAGGTTGTACCAAATGGATGTGAAGAGCGCTTTCCTCAACGGGCCGATCAAAGAGGAGGTGTACGTGGAGCAACCCCCTGGCTTTGAGGATGAACGGTACCCCGACCACGTGTGTAAGCTCTCTAAGGCGCTCTATGGACTTAAGCAAGCCCCAAGAGCATGGTATGAATGCCTTAGAGACTTTTTAATTGCTAATGCTTTCAAGGTTGGGAAAGCCGATCCAACTCTTTTTACTAAGACTTGCGATGGTGATCTTTTTGTATGCCAAATTTATGTCGATGACATAATATTTGGTTCTACTAATCAAAAGTCTTGTGAAGAGTTTAGCAGGGTGATGACGCAGAAATTCGAGATTTCGATGATGGGCGAGTTGAACTACTTCCTTGGGTTCCAAGTGAAGCAACTCAAGGACGACACTTTCATCTCCCAAACGAAGTACACACAAGACTTGCTAAAGCGGTTTGGGATGAAGGACGCCAAGCCCGCAAAGACGCCGATGGGAACTGACGGACATACCGACCTCAACAAAGGTGGTAAGTCCGTTGATCAAAAAGCATACCGGTCCATGATAGGTTCTTTGCTTTATTTATGTGCTAGTAGACCGGATATTATGCTTAGCGTATGCATGTGTGCTAGATTTCAATCCGATCCTAAGGAGTGTCACTTAGTGGCTGTGAAGCGAATTCTTAGATATTTAGTCGCTACGCCTTGCTTCGGGATCTGGTATCCAAAGGGGTCTAACTTTGACTTAATTGGGTACTCGGATTCCGACTATGCTGGATGTAAGGTCGATAGGAAGAGTACATCGGGGACGTGCCAATTCTTAGGAAGGTCCCTGGTGTCATGGAACTCTAAGAAACAAACCTCCGTTGCCCTATCCACCGCTGAGGCCGAGTACGTTGCCGCAGGACAGTGTTGCGCGCAACTGCTTTGGATGAGGCAAACCCTCTGGGACTTTGGCTACAATCTGAGCAAAGTCCCACTCCTATGTGACAATGAGAGTGCTATCCGAATAGCGGAAAATCCTGTTGAGCACAGCTGCACAAAGCACATTGACATCCTGCATCACTTTTTGAGAGACCACCAGCAAAAGGGAGATATCGAAGTGTTTCATGTTAGCACCGAGAACCAGCTAGCCGATATCTTTACCAAGCCTCTAGATGAGAAGACCTTTTGCAGGCTGCATAGTGAGCTCAATATCTTAGATTCGCGGAACTTGGATTGAATTGTAGCATATATGTGTTTATGCCTTTGATCATGTTCATTCTGCATTTTGTTGCTTATTGTGGTGCTCAAGTTGTACAAACACTCCCTGGACCTCACAAGTCCTTTTTGCAAGTGATGCACATATTTAGGGGGAGCTGTGCTACAACTTGACCCTTTGAGACTAACCATGTACTTGAGTTTGGTTGTTTTAGTCTCCAAGGAGAATTGAAAGGGAAAAGGTGGACTTGGACCATGCAAGACTTCCACTGCACTCCGATGAGAAAGAGTAACTTTTCCAAGTTCATCTTTATACTCCTATTGCCTTTGTGTTCTTATTTGAAAATTTTGGTGAGGCAATGGGGTTAAAGGGCCAAGATTGATCCCGTTTTGGTGCTTGATGCCAAAGGGGGAGAAAATAAAGGCCAAAGCAATAAATGGATCAGCTACCACTTGAGAAATTTTGAAAATAGTAGATTAGAGCTTTTGGTTTGTCAAAACTCTTTTATTGTCTTTTATGTCAAAAGTTGGCCTCTTGTGGGGAGAAGTGTTGATTATGGGAAAAAGGGGGAGTTTTTGAAATCCTTGATCAAATTTCTTTGGAAAACCTCTCTTTATGTCTCTACAAGTGGTTTTGACTTAGAGATAGGAATTTGAGTTTGATTTGCAAAAACAAACCAAGTGGTGGCATAGAGTGATCCATATATGTCAAATTGAATCAAAACAATTTTGAGTTCTAATTTGAATTGTTTTTGTACTTGTTCTACTTGCTTTATGTTGTGTTGGCATAAATCACCAAAAAGGGGGAGATTGAAAGGGAAATGTGCCCTTGGGCCATTTCTAAGTGTTTTGGTGATTTAGTGTCCAACACAAGTGCCTAAGTGTAAAGAGGTGGACAAAGTACAAATCAAGGATAAAGGTATGTTTCTCAGACTTAGTACATTGTTTTATAGACTAATGTATTGTGTCTAAGTGCTGGAAACAGGAAAAATCCAATTGGAAATGTCTTGGCTCGAGCAGCCAAGAATCTGCTGAGTCTGGGAGCACCGGACTGTCCGGTGGTGCACCGGACAGTGTCCGGTGGTGCACCGGACAGTGTCTGGTGCGCCAGGCTGGTTCGAGCGAACTGGCCGCTCTCGGGAATTCACCGGCGACGTACGGCTATAATTCACCGGACTGTCCGGTGTGCACCGGACTGTCCGGTGAGCCAACGGTCGGCCGGGCCAACGGTCGGCCGCGCGATCTGCGCGGGACACGTGGCCGAGCCAACGGCTAGAAGGGGGCACCGGACTGTCCGGTGTGCACCGGACATGTCCGGTGCGCCAACGGCTCCAGGTCTGCCAACGGTCGGCTTCGCCATTTAAGGAAAGAAATCTGGCACCGGACAGTGTCCGGTGTGCACCGGACTGTCCGGTGCGCCAGACGACAGAAGGCAAGAATTGCCTTCCCTGATTGCTCTCAACGGCTCCTAGCTGCCTTGGGGGCTATAAAAGGGACCCCTAGGCGCATGGAGGAGTATACCAAGTATTCCTACAACATTTCTAAGCACCAA
Source organism: Zea luxurians (assembly GCA_029449295.1). Taxonomy (NCBI): domain Eukaryota; kingdom Viridiplantae; phylum Streptophyta; class Magnoliopsida; order Poales; family Poaceae; genus Zea; species Zea luxurians. The sequence goes on from JAOPSE010000031.1 coordinate 29,072,120, forward strand.
GACATCGATTTCGCGCATTCTTTTCATTGTGATAGCATATAGAGCTCTTGTAGAGTTGTGAACTCATTGAGTCGTGTTGCGAGCTCTTGTTGCGATTTGTGTGCATGTTGACACTCTGACTCTTGTGTCTTGTGTACGTTGCTAATCCCTCCCTTGCTCCGTGTTCTTTGTGAATTTCAAGTGTAAGGGCGAGAGGCTCCAAGTTGTGGAGATTCCTCGCAAACGGGATTGAGAAAAAGGAAGCAAAACACCGTGGTATTCAAGTGGGTCTTTGGACCGCTTGAGAGGGGTTGATTGCAACCCTCGTCCGTTGGGGCGCCACAACGTGGAGTAGGCAAGCGTTGGTCTTGGCCGAACCACGGGATAACCACCGTGCCATCTCTGTGATTGATCTTTGTTGGTTATTGTGTTTTGTTGAGGATTCCTCTATAGCCACTTGGCAATTATTGTGCTAACGATTAACCAAGTTTTGTGGCTTAAGTTTTGAAGTTTTACAGGATCACCTATTCACCCCCCTCTAGGTGCTCTCAATAAGAAGGATTTTTGGAGATGAGTTTCGTAGGACTTATCTTGATTTGAAGTTCTGCCCGAGAGATAGATAAATCTCAATTAAACTCAGAATGTAAGAAAGGCTCCCCCTATGTGTGTGCAAGATTATTTCAAGCTGAAGATATAACACACATAATAGATCGGAGTTGATAGAGACCTTCCTACAGTCATGGTTATCGAGGCGTACAAGAGATGATATGTAAAGTAAGCGCAGCAATTATAATCACTCCTCGATTAACCATTTACAGAGTAATTCGAACTAAGCATAGTTCAACCCACAGAATATTACAAATAATTGTCCACAGGCATAAGACATAGAGTTCAAAGTTCAAATAGTAGCCAGTACCAAGTGCATAAGACATAAAATAATGCATGCGACATAAAAAGGTAAACATGCACATGCACACATGCACGGTCTCAATGTCCACATAAACCAAATCCCCCTGAATATGACAACTTCTCTTCTCTTTCTTCACTTCTCTCCCCCTTTGGCATCAATTGCCACAAAGGAGAGGCTTCACTGATCACTTGGTGGAGGATGCATGTTATAGTAGTGAGTGCTGAAGGTGTCAAAAAGAGAGGAGAACTGTCCAAAGTCTTGCTGGAGTTGTTGCTACCTCTGACTGATCTCTTGCATGCTGTCATTAGTAGAGAGGTTGTCAAATTGACTAGATAGAGCTCCATTGTTATCCTGAAAACTCTGCTGCATATTGTTCAGTCTGGTCATGATATGATCAGTGACATTTGTTTGAATGTGATCGCGAAATTCAGAATACTCAGTGTTGAGCGCATCCTAGTTACTATCAAAACTAGATTGCATGTCATCCAGGCGTTGGTCCATATGTATCATCATTCCCTGAAAGCGGGTATCAATGTGGGTCTGAAGCCCCTGCTGCATATTGTGAAAATATGGGTCAAAGTAGCCTGGACCAGGCTGCCAATACTACTGAGGCTGAGGAGGAGTTGGAGGAGGAGGCATCTGCTCTGCCTCAACTTCAGGATCTGCTCCTGCATCATAACTAGGATCTTCCTCATCATCTGGGAAGGGAGTGAGTGGCCTGGTGAGAAACCCAATTTCATTCTTGAAAGGGTCTAAATGGTGTATGAACTATCTCACAGGGCCCCTCAAATCTTGTCTTTGCTTTGATGAGAGCCATAATATAAGGCGCATAGGCTAAATTCTAGTTTTTGTTCATTTTCAGATCATTTAGTTGTCTCATCATGAAGAGCACAATATTCATTACCTCACCATTCATGATATGGTGGATAATGTTCTAGAATTTATCTCGAATTTTGCTCTTATCCCCACTCTTAGGAAGAATAGTGACTCTTGCAATCTTGTTGATCACAGCAGGATGATTCCTCAGTCCTGTTGTCTCTCCAAACCTCCTAGGTATGCCCAGCCTTGCTGGCTCATAAAATTGCATAAAGTCCTCAAAATTATCTTCAGTGTAGAGATCAATCCCAGCTGAAATGATACCATAATTCAGACTGTTGGTAGCAGCAAAATCAGCAAATGTGGCAGAATATCTCTTGAATCCTGTCATCCAAGTGATGGATTCCTCTTCTATATCAATTTCTGCTGTGGCTAGGAATTGCTTGACTGCCATCTCACTGAAATCAGTTCTCTGCCCCATAAACTGATATAGACCACATGTCTCAAACTTAGGAATCAGGTCCTCCTTAACTGATTTTCCTAGCATGAGAGTCCAATCAATCACCTGATGTTTGTGAAAGTTGGTATCCATCAATGTGCCCCAAAAAACATCAAACTGGAGCTGAGTGTGGAAGAATTGAACATTTGTGTCAGATGGCAGAGTATATTGATTCACAGTTCTCCTTGAGCAGTATTCAGCCATAGAAAACCTCCTCTTTGGAAATGTCCATCCTGTGATGTCAATTGGGTAGTCAGGATGTGTATGAGGAATGTCTTCTGTGTCCATAGATTCACTGCCCCCAGCTGAAGATTGGGCCTCTGAATCAGTGGTTGGAGTGTAGTCAGCATCATCTACACGAGGGCGTTTTGATTTGAAGCGACCTGCAAGCTTCTTGCGAAGACCACCCAGACCACTGCAATAAATGTGACAAACATCCATAGATGAATAGTTGATACCAATTGCCACAATCATAGAGAAAAGAAGTGCAATGCTCTGTCAGGGGCCGGACTGTCCGCGCCACAGGTCCGGACTGTCCACGCTCACCAGATGGACGGTCCGCGACCGGCCAGGGGCGACTCTCTAGAACCCTAGTCGCCTCAATCATTGAAATGTCGATTCTGCAGAAAATATCCATCCAAATGCATTCAAATTTTTGCACAACGTTCATAATGAGTAGCACTAATAATCCCACCAATCAGATTTGTAAAACTATTGCTCAATTCTAGATCAGAGAGGAAATCCGAATAATCCCAAAGTTGAAGAGATTTGATGAAATCCATAAGATTATGAAATACCGGGAAGACGACATGTTGGTTGAACTTTTCCACAAGCTTGCGGACTGTCCGTGCGCAACTTCTCTTCTCCGTCCACGCACAATCGACGAAAGTGACCTTTTTGGCGATAGGGGAGCGAGAGAGGAGATACAATGAGCAGAAATGACAAGTTTGTTGCCTCTGCCTGGCTTTACTGCCTGTCGCGGACGGTCCGCGTAAGGTTGGCGGACGGTTCGCGCCCTGATGCATTCAGACTGTCTGCACTTCTGACCGGACTGTCCAGTTCCTGATACTGCGGACGGTCTGCGGTCCATGGGCGGACGGTCCGTGGCCTGATACTCAGTTTTCCAAATTCTGTCCACTTTCTGATTTTGAATTTCAAATCTGAATTGATGCTCATATATGGACATTTCGACCAATCCAATGGTTAGTATGCATGCATAAACACATTATGTAATTGAGGAATGCAAATTTTTCATATCAAACTACTTAGATCAATTTAAAATGAAAAATTCATCAAAAGTACCAAATAAATAGCGTAGAGAGTATATTTAGAGCCGAAATACAATACTACACATGTGCGATCAACTTCAAGCCACATTTGAGAGATCGATTACATTCATTTCACTTCTTAGAGTACAAAATCTCGTTTCATCCAATGGCTTTGTAAAAATGTCGGCTAATTGATCATCCATACCAATGGATAAATAGAGATATCTCCGTTTCCAACATGATCCCTTAAGAAGTGATGTCGTATATCATTATGCTTAGTTCTTGAGTGTTGGACCAGATTTGTAGCCAATTTTACCGCACTCTCATTATCACACATGAGAGGCACATTCTTGAAAATAATTCCATGATCCAATAGAGTTTGTTTCATCCATAATAGCTAAGCACAACAATTTCCGGCCGATATATATTCCGCCTCGGCGATAGAGAGAGCAACCAAATTTTGTTTTTTAGAGGACCATGAACCAAGAGATCTACCAAGAAATTGACAACAACCGGAGGTGCTTTTTCTATCAACTTTGCACCCCGCATAGTCCGAGTCCGAATATCCAATTAATTCAAATTGAGCACCTTTGGGATACCATAAACCAATATTGGGAGTATACTTCAAATATCTTAGAATTCTTTTTTGCGACCTTCAAGTGAATCTCTCTAGGTGAAGCTTGAAATCGAGCACACATGCAAACACTAAACATAACATCGGGCCTAGATGCGGTAATATAAAGTAAACTACTAATTATTGAACGATAAAGTTTTTGATCAACCATAGTACCTCCTTCATCTAAGTCTAGATGACCATTTGTTGCCATAGGAGTCTTGATAGGCTTTGCATTTTCTAAGCCAAACTTCTTGAGCATGTCCTTCAAATATTTTGATTGACTTATAAAAATTCCATCTTTCAATTGTTTGATTTGAAGACCAAGAAAGAAGCTCAATTCTCCTATCATAGACATTTCAAATTCTTTTGACATCATTTTTCCAAATTCCTCACAAAATAATTCATTAGTAGATCCAAAAATAATATCATCAACATAAATTTGACAAACAAATAAGTCTTTGCCAATTCTTTTAGTGAATAGAGTAGTGTCAACCTTCCCAATTTTAAAGTCTTTGGAAAGCAAGAAATCTCTAAGCCTTTCATACCAAGCGCGTGGAGCTTGCTTAAGCCCATAGAGAGCTTTAGAAAGCTTGAACACATGGTTAGGTCTTTTGGGGTCCTCAAAACCGGGAGGTTGTTCAACATACACTAGTTCACTAATCTTACCATTTAGAAAGACACTCTTTACATCCATTTGGTAGAGCTTGATATTATGTGCACAAGCATAAGCAAGAAGAATCTGGATTGCTTCTAATCTTGCCACGGGAGCAAATGTCTCCCCAAAATCCAATCCCTCAATTTGAGTATATCCTTGTGCAACTAATCTTGCCTTGTTTCTTACTACTACACCATCTTCATTGTGTTTGTTGCGAAACACTCATTTTGTACCAATAACATTGTGGTTCTTTGGTCTCTCAACAAGCTCCCAAACTTCATTTCGAGTGAAGTTATTTAATACTTCATGCACTGCATTCACCCAATCAACATCAATTAGAGCTTCATCTACACGGTTAGGTTCCATACAAGATACAAAAGAGAAATGTTCACAAAATGAAGCTATGCGAGAGCGAGTTTGAACACCCTTACTAATATCACCCACAATTTGATCAACCAGGTGATCCTTCATAATAGAATGATGAATTCTTGATACCGTTTGATAATTGCTAGTTGAAGCATTAGGAGGAACCGAATGTCTTGAAGTACTTTGATCATGAGTATCCATAATTTCATCATTTTGTTGGCTTTGGTGATCTTCTTCATTTAGAGTTGAAGATGAAGGAATGACAACCACACTATTTTCATCATCATCTTCCCTTGGCTTTATTTCACCAATGGCCATTGTTTTTATTGCATTTTTCAATTGAGTTCCACCAACATCATCAAGATTGTCACTTTCATCTTGAGACCCATTTGTTTCATCAAACTCAACATCATATGCTTCTTCAATAATACCATGAGTTTTGTTGAAGACTCTATAAGCCTTACTATTTGATGAATATCCAAGAAGAAAACCCTCATCACATTTCTTCTCAAATTTAGAAAGCCGGCTTCCCTTTCTCAAAATATAACATTTGCAACCAAATACCCTAAAATATGAGATATTTGGCTTTCTACCAATGAGCAATTCATAGGGAGTTTTCTTCAAAAGCTTGTGACAATATAGTCTATTTGATGAATGACAAGCGGTGTTTATTGCCTCAGCCCAATAAGAATCCGATACATTATATTCCGCTAACATAGATCTAGCCATATCAATGAGAGTCCTATTCTTTCTTTCAATAATACTATTTTGTTCCGGGGTATATTTGGAAGAGAATTCATGTTTAATACCCTTGTCATCACAATATTCATCAATTCTTGCATTTTTGAATTCCGACCCATTATCACTTCTAACTTTCTTGATATCAAAATTAAATTGATTTTGAGCCAATATAGCAAATGACTTGAATGTTTCAAACACATTAGATTTATCTCGAAGAAAATAAACCCAAGTGAATCTTGAATAATCATCCACAACCACAAGACAATAGGAATTACCACCAATACTCACAAATGATGTGGGCCCAAATAAATCCATGTGAAGTAATTCCAAAGGTCGATGAGTGGACATTTGACTTTTATTTGGATGAGTATTTGCAACATGCTTCCCGGCTTGACAAGAGCTACACAATTTGTTCTTCTCAAACTTCACATCTTTCAAGCCACGAACTAAGTCATGCTTGGTTAACCGATTGAGTTGCTTCGTTCCAACATGACCAAGTCTCCTATGCCATAACTAACCTAGTGAAGCCTTTGAGAATAAGCAAGTTGTGAGCTTTGCCTCACTAGATGAGAAATCAATAAGATAAAGATTTTCATGTCTAAAACCTTTAAACTTAAGATTGCTACCATCAACAATAGAGCTAATAACATCATCAACCGTGAAATTGCAACTAAATCCTAAATCACATAATTGAGCTACGGATAGTAAATTAAAATTCAAAGACTCAATCAAGAGCACATTTGATATGGAATGATCATTTGAAATAGCAATTTTACCCAATCCTTTAACCTTTCCTTTGCGATTATCTCCAAATGTGATACTATCATAATTTGAGCAATCTTCCTCACTCATTTGGGTGAATATTTTCATATCTTCGGTCATGTGTTGAGTGCATCCACTATCTAACACCCAATGATTCCCTCCTGCCTTGTAGTTCACCTACAAAAGGAGATCAATCTCTTTTAGGTACCCAAACTTGCTTGGGTCCTTGGATGTTAGTGACCAAGGTCTTTGGCACCCAAATAGCTTTCTTTTTGTTTCCAACAATTGAAGTACCAACAAATCTAGCATGAACACCTTTTGCATTATGAGAAAGAATATAACAATGCTCAAAACAAGTGGAGGATACATTTTTGAGCTTAGGACAATTTTTCTTAACATGTCCCTTCTTGTGACACTTGTGACACACTTTGTCATATTCTTTCACAAACAATGTCTTTTGCTTTATAAAAGCATCCTTTCCTTTCTTGGGAACATATCCAAGACCCTCACGGTTAAGTGAGCACCGTTGACTTCCCAATATGAAATCCAATTTAGCCTTTCCACCATATGCCTTTTCTAGGTCATGAGTTAGAGCATTTACTCTATCTACTAACATTTCATTCTCAACAATGATCTTTGATTCATCAAGAGCAATATTATCATTCATGAGAGAAATTTTGCATTTATCACAAATAGTGTTAGTAGGTAGTGGTTCACTTGTAAGACTATCAAGTAAGTCACAAGTGATTCCAACATCCTCAGTGACCACCACAACTTCATGCACAATAGATGATTTTTGAGCATCCGCAAGCTTCTCACAATTTTCTTTTAGATCATTGTGAGAGGTCTTGAGCTCCTCAAAAGACACTTGGAGGTTTTTATACAATTCCTTCAAGGTCTTAAATTTTTCTTTTTCTTTGTGCATGTAGTCATCGGCCTCACCTAACATTCTAACAAGATCATCATATGAATAGCCATCATCATCATCATTTATATCATTAATATCGGTGATGATTTTTACCTTAGTTTCTCCCTTTGCCATGAGACAATGGGGGGATGAGAAGAGTGAGGGAGCTTCTTTGATGACAATTCCGGCATTGAGCTTGGATGAGGTGTCATCATCATCATCATCCGAGCTATCATCCGAGTCCCATTCAACTAGGTAGGCTTTGCCATCTTTCTTTTTGTTGTAGAATTTCTTTTTCTTCTTATCACTTTCATCCTTTCCCTTCTTCTTCTTGGTAGGGCAATTTATGGCAATATGATCGGGTTCCCCACACTCAAAACACTTTCTATCATTGAAAGCATTTCTTCTTGATGTTTGACCTCTTCTAGGTTGACCTCTCTTCATCTTCATGAATTTATTGAATTTCCTTACAAATAGAGCCATATCACCATCACTCTCACTTTCATTTTCTTCATCATTGCTATCTTCTTTTTCAATTGCCTTAGAGGCTTTAGCTTTGAGAGCTATTGATTCATTTTTCACTTTCTTTGCCAAACTTAAAGCATCGACTTGAGACTTCTTGAATATATCTTGAGTAAGAATTTCCCCCAATACTTCGGTTGGAGAAGTTGTAGATAGATCACTCCTTACTAACATTGTCACAATGGTCTCATATTTCTCCGGAAGTGATCTAAGGAACTTATGAGTGAAATCCACATCCGATACATTAAAACCAAGTCCGTTGAGTTCATTCACTATCTCATTTAACTGGTTGAACATATCGGATACACTCTCATCTTCTTTCATAATAAACTGTTCAAACTTCCCTTTGCACACATATAGCTTGACACTCTTCACAATTGTAGTTCCTTCATGAATTTCCATTAGCTTAATCCAAATCTCATGAGCGGTTGTGAGATTCTTGATGCGATTGAACTCATTTATATCAAGAGCATCATAGAATACATTCATGGCTTGATCATTTGTAAGGATATTCTCATTGTCACTAACGGATGGTTCATCTTCTTTCAACACAACAAATCCATCCCTGACAATTGGCCAAATTTTTCCACTCATTGCTCTAAGATGCATTGACATTCTTATTTTTCAATAGTCATAGTTATTTCCATCAAAATGCGATGGCTTCCCAATGTGCACATTGTTGTTACTAGCCATTTTGTCCTACTCCGGGATGATTAGATCCACAAACAATGGAGTTCTTGGCTCCGATACCACTTGTAGGATCTAGGACACCAACTAGAGGGGGGTGAATAGACGGTTTTGACTAAAATAAAAAACACTAGGGAAATTTAATCAATATAACAAAAGGTATAAATTCTCTAGTGATAACAAGTAAACAATCTATGAGAATCAACTAAGGTGATTGAATACTTGAAGAACAATATGCAAAACACTAATCACTTGCACGGCAATAAGTAATGCAAGAAAATAAAGACACCGAATTTTATCCCGTGGTATCGGTGATTTGCCGATCACCCCTAATCCACGTTGAGGTGGACTTCAAGCTCTCACTTGCTCCTCTATCAAGACACAGCTTGATCTTTGAGCCAAGTGGACAAGAAATCACTCAATACCTCGATTCCACTAATGTCACCTTTGCCGCTCCGGCGAGGTAGGCGCGAACCACTCACAATCAACACTGCGGCTTCTCCACAATCTTCTTGGAGAGCTCGACGGAGACAATCACCCGAGCTGTCTAGGAGGCGGCAACCTCCAAGAGTAAAAAGCCAATGACGCTTGCTTGGTGTACCACCTAGTGCCTCAAGAATCACCGATGGATGCAAATGCACTAGGAACACTCAATCTCTCACTGGAATGCAATCTCAAGCAAAGAGTGTGAGAGAGTGAGTTGGAGGATCACAATTGAGCTCAATGTATGCAAGGAATGGCCAAGTAAGTTCTCACACACGAGCTACCCTTCTATTTATAGTCCCCCACTAAATTCCAACCGTTATGAGCAGAAAGCACCTGTTCCGCGCACACGTGGACGGTCCGCGCCCTAGGGCCGGACGGTCCGCCGTACACATAACGGCTATATTCCCTGTTTGAAATCTGTCAGAGCTGTCAGAAAAGTTAAGTCCGGACATTCCGCCCACCATGGCCAGACCATCCGCGACCTGGCAACTTGAAGCACCCGGACCTCTAACCAAGAGCAGTTAACACAGGCGGACCGTCCGCCTACAAGGCCGGACGGTCCGAGACCTGGAGACACTACTGTCCGGACTTATCCTCCGGACAGTCTGTAGTACAAATCCCAAAAACCACACAGTCGCTGCCCAAACCTTATTTGGCACCTGCGGACTGTCCGCTCATCAAGGCCGGACGGTCCGCAGTAAAATTTAGGGACTGTCCCGAAAGCAGTCTTCTCTGGTTAGGACTGCGGACGGTCCGGCCCCAAGGCCCGGACGGTCCGCAGTGCAAAGGAACAGGACATGTCCGAAGTGGTCAGACTTCGGACCCCACTGGTGGATCGCGGACGGTCCACCCTCAAGACTCGGACTGTCCGCGCATCCAAGACTTTGCACTTTTCAAACAAGCTTTTGAAAGGATTTTTAACTCATGAAATTTGAAGCGCTGTTAGTCCTCATGCAAATGCAACCACTAGACGCTCTATGAGGCACTGAGCTTTACACAGATCAAAGTCATTGACCCCTCTTAATAGTACGGCTATCTAACCTACTAATCCGGTCAAGTATCTTCTCTAAACACCTCAAGATCGGCAAAAACGAAACCTATGTTATACCTTTGCCTTCACTTGATCCACAACCAATGCTTATGAATCTCCAAGATTTCCTGTTCTATGTGGTCCAACCCTGCATTCTTATTTCTCCAAGAACCGTTAGCCCACAAGCAGTTGTCATTAATTACCAAAACATCACCAAGGGGCCTAGATGATTCACAGGCGTAGGGTCATCTTCTTCTCCTTGTATGACCTAGATCTCGTCCCCTAGGGGAGAGACCTTAGGTGCCCCGGGTCAGCAAGTCACCCGGGGCGTCCCTAGACGACGTGGAGTCGCCTAGGAATTAAGAGATCAATTCGATGAAGAGGTCTTGGGTGGATAACTAGATCTTGCCCCCCGAGAGGGGTGAGATCCTAGGGTCGTCTTGGCATCAGCAGGCCACCCAAGATGGATCTAGACGATGTAGAGTCGAATAGGGGTCGAGGGGATATGTGGAAAACTACAACTAGAACTACACTACGGGCGTGTTTGGTTCGGCTTTTTTCTGACCAGCTTTTATGAAAAGCTGGCTGTGGGGAAAAGCTGGCTATTGGGAAAAGCTGGTGGTTAGAATTTAGGTGTTTGGTTCGCCAGCTGTGCAGAAAAGCTGTTCGTTAGAATCTACGTGTTTGGATAAACAGATTCTCATATTGCAGATTCTGTTCGAACAAACGATAAACTTAAACAGTAAACCAACAAAAGGTCATTACACAATAATTAGTGGAGTTGATTACATCATAAGTACCGTTACATTGACAAAGTTAACTACGACACTAATGCATTAGCAATTGCATCTCGAAAAGCACTCATGTCTAACTCATCAGATGTGCTAGTACTACTCTCACCTACAGGTACATCATGACTCAGGCTATTAGGTCCTACTTCATCAAAATCTCTATCGTGTAGAGAACTATCTCTAATGAAGTTATGCAATGTCATACATGCAATAATTATCTTTGATTGTTTCTCAAGCGAAAAAGAAGGGAGACTTAATAGAATTCTCCACTTCATTTTGAGCACCCCAAACGATCGCTCAATAACATTGCGCAGCGATGAGTGTGCATAGTTGAATACTTCTTTGCTCCCAATAGGTTGCCTTGCATTTTGCCATTCCGAAATGTGGTACTTCTGACCCTTATAAGGTGCAAGGTACCCCTTTCTATTTGGATAACCTGAATCGACAAGATAGTACTTACCTGCACAAACATGCAATACAAATGTTAAATACTTAAGACATAAAATAATACCGTATTATACAAAAGTACTACGTATTTATGTACCTTCCGGTGGATGGGGGAACCTGTCCGCATAAGTTATCAAAGTATCTTGTAATACTCTTGTGTCATGTACGGATCCTGGCCATCCTGTGACAACAAATGTGAACCTCATATCGAAGTCACAAACGGCCATTACATTCTGCGATGCGTAACCGTGCCGGCCAATATATTTCGCTTGCTCCGAGGCCGGGACTGCCGCTGGAAAGTGACTACCATCAATTGCGCCTATGCAATCCTTGAAGTGTGGCCAAAACCTCGCCTCTCGCAAACGAGGATGAATCTCGATGAAATTTGGGTCTTTTGGCTTGATTATGTCAGATGACATCTTATACAGTGCATTAAGGACTTCACTATACTTGCGACTAATTGTTTCCAAGGAGTGACCAAACTTATTCCTTATCTGCCTAAAAGATTGTGGACCCCCACATGCCCACAAGAATATGCCAAGAGCTTCCATAGTACTGACACCCCGACTAGGAAGCAGACCATAATTTTCTACCAACGTGTCATGCAATCGTCTAAAAACAGTTCGTCGCATGCGAAACATGTCGAAGCAGTCGTTACTAATCTCCAACGTTCTCTGAACCCATTGAATACCAGTTTCCACCAATGTTCTTCTAGGAACCTGACTGAAATGCCTGCCCCAAATGTCTACATCATATAGAGCAACAAGCAATTCACCATCTGTGTCATCCATGTCATCATCATCAGATGTGTGTGCATAAGGGTCACACATCTGCATTCAAACAAACAACAGGCAGAAATTCATATGCAACCACAGTTGTATAAGCACCATATTCATGTAGAAGCACAGTTTACAAGCCACATGTATCATAGGTGACATAAAGTTCACAGATTGACATTGTTCATGAAAGGGAATTAGGCTTGCACCTAGTTCCTAAATAATTTTGGTGGTTGAATTGCCCAACACAAATATTGGACTAACTAGTTTGCTCTAGTGCATAAGTTATACAGGTGCAAAAGGTTCACACTTAGCCAATAAAAAGACCAAAGTTTTGGATTCGACAAAGGAGCAACGAGGCAACCGAGGGCACCTCTGGCTGGAGGCACCGGACTGTCTGGTGTGCACCGGACAGTGTCCGGTGCGCCCAGAGGACTCCAACTCCAACTCTTCGCTCTCGGGAATTCTCGGAAGCCGGCGCGCTATAATTCACCGGACTGTCCGGTGTGCACCGGACATGTCCGGTGCTCCAAGGAAACGCCGTCTCCGGAACTCGCCAGCCTCGGGTTCGCGCGGCAGCCGCTCCGCTAAAATTCACCGGACTGTCCGGTGTGCACCGGACTGTCCGGTGTGCCAGCAGAGCAACGGCTCTCTGCGGCGCCAACGGCTCCCTGCGGAGCATTTAATGCGCGCGCAGCGCGCGCAGTCGTCAGGCACGCCCATACCGGTGCACCGGACATCAAACAGCACATGTCCGGTGTGCACCGGACACCCAGGAGGGCCCAGATGTCAGAAGCTCCAACGGTCAGAATCCAACGGCAATGGTGACGTGGCAGGGGCACCGGACTGTCCGGTGTGCACCGGACTGTCCGGTGCGCCATCGAACAGACAGGTTCCAGCAACGGTCACTTTTGGTGGTTGGGGCTATAAATACCCCAACCACCCCACATTCATTGCCATCCAAGTTTTCCAACTTCCAACCACTTACAAGAGCTAGGCATTCAATTCTAGACACAACAAAAGAGATCAAGTCCTCTCCAAATTCCACACAACACCATAGTGATTAGAGAGAGTGATTTGCCCGTGTTCTTTTGAGCTCTTGCGCTTGGATCGCATTCTTTTCTTTCTCACTTGTTCTTGTGATCATCACTCAATTGTAACCAAGGCAAGAGGCACCAATTGTGTGGTGGCCCTTGCGGGGAAGTTTTGTTCCCGGTTGATTGAGAAGAAGAGAAAGCTCACTCGATCCGTGGGATCGTTTGAGAGAGGGAAGGGTTGAAAGAGACCCGGCCTTTGTGGCCTCCTCAACGGGGAGTAGGTTTGCGAGAACCGAACCTCGGTAAAACAAATCCGCGTGTCACACTCTTATTTGCTTGCGATTTGTTTTGCGCCCTCTCTCGCGGACTCGTTTATATTTCTAACGCTAACCCGGCTTGTAGTTGTGATTATTTTTTGTAAATTTTAGTTTCGCCCTATTCACCCCCCCTCTAGGCGACTATCAATTGGTATCAAAGCCCGGTGCTTCATTAGAGCTTAACCGCTCGAAGTGATGTCGGGAGATCACACCAAGAGGGAGATGGAGACCGGCGACAAGCCCACTACAAGCCAAGGGAGCACTTCATCGGAAGAGTCCCGCACCAAGAAAAGGGAGAAGAAGAAGAGCTCCTCCAAGCGGAAGGAGAAAAGATCTTCCTCTTCTCACCACAAGGAGAAGAAGGAAAAATCTTCTTCTCACAAGCCGCATCGGAGTGGGGACAAACACAAGAGGATGAGGAAGGTGGTCTATTATGAGACCGACACTTCATCGACATCTACCTCCGGCTCCGATGCGGCGTCCGTCACTTCTAAACGCCAAGAGCGTAAGAAGTATAGTAAGATTCCCCTACGCTACCCTCGCATTCCTAAACATACACCTTTACTATCCGTCCCATTAGGCAAACCACCAACTTTTAATGGTGAAGATTATGCTATGTGGAGTAATTTGATGCGATTTCATCTAACCTCTCTCCACAAAAGATTATGGGATATTGTTGAGTATGGTGTACAGGTACCATCCGTAGGGGATGAAGACTATGACACGGACGAAGTAGCCCAAATCGAGCACTTCAACTCCCAAGCCGCAACCATTCTCCTTGCCTCTCTAAGCAAGGAGGAATACAACAAAGTGCAAGGGTTGAAGAACGCAAAGGAGATTTGGGACCTACTCAAGACGGCGCACGAGGGTGATGAACTCACCAAAATCACCAAGCGGGAAACGATCGAGGGGGAGCTCGGTCGCTTCCGTCTTCGCCAAGGGGAGGAGCCACAAGACATGTACAACCGGCTCAAGACCCTGGTGAACCAAGTGCGCAACCTCGGGAGCGCAAAATGGGATGACCACGAGGTGGTTAAGGTTATTTTAAGAGCACTTATTTTCCTTAACCCTACTCAAGTACAATTAATTCGTGGTAATCCTAGATATCCACTAATGACCCCCGAGGAAGTCATCGGGAATTTTGTTAGTTTTGAATGCATGATTAAGGGCTCAAAGAAGATCAACGAGCTTGACGAACCCTCCACATCCGAGGCGCAACCCGTGGCCTTCAAGGCAACAGAGGAGAAGAAGGAGGAGTCTACACCAAGTAGACAACCGATTGACGCCTCCAAGCTCGACAACGAGGAGATGGCCCTAATCATCAAAAGCTTCCGGCAAATCCTCAAGCAACGGAAGGGGAAAGATTACAAATCCCGTTCCAAGAAGGTTTGCTACAAGTGTGGTAAGCCCGGTCATTTCATTGCAAAATGCCCTATGTCAAGTGATAGTGACAGGGGCGACGACAAGAAGGGCAAGAGGAAGGAGAAGAAGAGGTATTACAAGAAGAAGGGCGGCGATGCCCATGTTTGTCGGGAGTGGGACTCCGACGAAAGCTCAAGCGACTCCTCCGACAACGAGGACGCCGCCAACATCGCCGTCACCAAGGGCCTCCTCTTCCCCAACATCGGCCACAAGTGTCTCATGGCCAAGGACGGCAAAAAGAAGGTAAAATCTAAGTCCTCCACTAAATATGAAACATCTAGTGATGAGGATGATGATAAAAATGAAGAAGATAATTTACGCATTCTTTTTGCTAACCTCAACATGCAACAAAAGGAAAAATTAAATGAATTGATTAGTGCTATACATGAGAAGGATGATCTCTTGGATTCTCAAGAGGACTTCCTTATTAAAGAAAATAAGAAGCATGTTAAGGTTAAAAATGCTTATGCTCTAGCAATAGAAAAATGTGAAAAATTGTCTAGTGAGCTAAGTACTTGCCATGAGACTATAGACAACCTTAGAAATGAAAATGCTAATTTACTAGCTAAGGTTGATACTCATATTTGCAATGTTTCAATTCCAAGTCCTAGAAATGATAATGATGATTTGCTTGCTAGGATTGAAGAATTGAATATTTCTCTTGCTAGCCTTAGAAATGAGAATGACAAACTAATTGCTAAGGCTAAAGATTTTGATGTTTGCAATGCTACTATTTCCGACCTTAGAACTAAAAATGATATGTTGCATGCTAAGGTTGTTGAACTTAAATCTTGCAAACTCTCTACATCTAAAGTTGAACATGTTTCCATTTGTACTAGATGTAGAGATATTAATGTTGATGCTATCCGTGATCACCTAGCCTTAATTAAAAAACAAAATGATCACATAGCACAACTTAATGATAAGATTAGAGAGCATGACTTAGAAAATGAAAAATTTAAACTTGCTAGAAGCATGCTCTATAATGGGAGACGCCCTGGCATTAAGGACGGCATTGGCTTCCAAAAGGGAGACAATGTCAAAATTAATGCCCCTCCTAAGAACTTATCTAACTTTGTTAAGGGCAAGGCTCCCATGCCTCAGGATAACGAGGGTTACATTTTGTACCCTGCCGGTTATCCTGAGAGCAAGATTAGGAAAATTCATTCTAGGAAGTCTCACTCTGGCCCTAATCATGCTTTTATGTATAAGGGTGAGACATCTAGATCTAGGCAACCAACCCATGCCAAGTTGCCTAGAAAGAAAACTACTAATGCATCAAATGATCATAGCATTTCATTTAAAACTTTTGATGCATCTTATGTGTTGACTAACAAATCCGGCAAGATAGTTGCCAAAATTATTGGGGGCAAACACAAGGGCTCCAAGACTTGTGTTTGGGTACCCAAAGTTCTTGTATCTAATGCTAAAGGACCCAAAACCGTTTGGGTACCTAAAACAAAGAACTAAACTTGTTTTGTAGGTTTATGCATCCGGGGGCTCAAGTTGGATACTCGACAGCGGGTGCACAAACCACATGACAGGGGAGAAAAAGATGTTCTCCTCATATGAGAAAATCCAAGATCCCCAACGAGCTATCACATTCGGGGATGGAAATCAAGGTTTGGTCAAAGGTTTGGGTAAAATTGCTATTTCACCTGACCATTCCATTTCCAATGTTTTTCTTGTAGATTCTTTAGATTACAATTTGCTTTCCGTTTCTCAATTATGCAAAATGGGCTACAACTGTCTTTTTACTGATACAGGTGTTACTGTCTTAAGAAGAAGTGATGATTCAATAGCTTTTAAGGGAGTGTTAGAGGGTCAGCTATACTTAGTAGATTTTAATAGAGCTGAACTCGACACTTGCTTGATTGCTAAGACTAACTTGGGTTGGCTCTGGCACCGCCGACTAGCCCATGTTGGAATGAAGAATCTTCACAAGCTTCTAAAGGGAGAACACATTTTGGGACTAACCGATGTTCATTTTGAGAAAGACAGGATTTGTAGCGCATGCCAAGCCGGGAAGCAAGTTGGTGTCCATCATCCACACAAAAACATCATGACTACCGACAGGCCACTGGAGCTCCTACACATGGATTTATTCGGCCCGATCGCTTACATAAGCATCGGCGGTAGTAAGTATTGTCTTGTAATTGTGGATGATTATTCTCGCTTCACTTGGGTGTTCTTTTTGCAGGACAAATCTCATACCCAAGAAACCTTAAAGGGATTCTTGAGACGGGCTCAAAATGAGTTCGGCTTAAGGATCAAGAAAATAAGAAGCGACAATGGGACGGAGTTCAAGAACTCTCAAATTGAAGGCTTTCTTGAGGAGGAGGGCATCAAGCATGAGTTCTCTTCTCCCTACACTCCACAACAAAACGGTGTAGTGGAGAGGAAGAATCGAACTCTATTGGACATGGCAAGAACCATGCTTGATGAGTACAAGACACCGGATCGGTTTTGGGCCGAAGCAGTCAACACCGCCTGCTACGCCATCAACCGGTTATATCTTCATCGAATCCTCAAGAAGACATCTTATGAACTCCTAACCGGTAAAAAGCCAAATATTTCATATTTTAGAGTTTTTGGTAGCAAATGTTTTATTCTTGTCAAAAGAGGTAGAAAATCTAAATTTGCTCCTAAAACTGTAGAAGGCTTTTTACTAGGATATGACTCAAACACAAGGGCATATAGAGTTTTTAACAAGTCCTCAGGACTTGTTGAAGTTTCTTGTGACGTTGTGTTTGATGAGACTAACGGCTCTCAAGTAGAGCAAGTTGATCTTGATGAGATAGGTGAAGAACAGGCTCCATGCATAGCGCTAAGGAACATGTCCATTGGGGATGTGTGTCCTAAGGAATCCGAAGAGCCTTCACAAGCACAAGATCAACCATCCTCCTCCACGCAAGTATCTCCACCAACTCAAGTTGAGGATGAGGCTCAAGATGTTGAACAAGAAGATCAAGAAGATGAGCCACCTCAAAATGACGGCAACGATCAAGGGGGAGATGCAAATAATGAAGACAAGGAGGATGAACAACCAAGGCAGCCACACCCAAGAGTCCACCAAGCAATACAACGAGATCACCCCGTCGACACCATCCTCGGCGACATTCATAAGGGGGTAACTACTCGATCTCGTGTTGCGCATTTTTGTGAACATTACTCGTTTGTTTCCTCTATTGAGCCACACAGGGTAGAGGAAGCACTTCAAGATTCGGATTGGGTGATGGCGATGCAAGAGGAGCTCAACAATTTCACGAGGAACGAGGTATGGCACTTAGTTCCACGTCCTAACCAAAATGTTGTAGGAACCAAGTGGGTCTTCCGCAACAAGTAAGACGAGCATGGTGTGGTGACAAGGAACAAAGCTCGACTCGTGGCCAAGGGGTATTCACAAGTCGAAGGTTTGGATTTTGGAGAAACCTATGCACCCGTAGCTAGGCTTGAGTCAATTCGTATATTATTGGCCTATGCTACTTACCATGGCTTCAAGCTTTATCAAATGGACGTGAAGAGTGCCTTCCTCAATGGACCAATCAAGGAGGAGGTCTATGTTGAGCAACCTCCCGGCTTTGAAGACAGTGAGTACCCTAACCATGTCTATAGGCTCTCTAAGGCGCTTTATGGGCTCAAGCAAGCCCCAAGAGCATGGTATGAATGCCTTAGAGATTTCCTTACTGCAAATGGCTTCAAAGTCGGCAAGGCCGATCCTACTTTGTTCACTAAAACTCTTGACAATGATTTGTTCGTATGCCAAATTTATGTTGATGATATTATATTTGGGTCTACTAACAAATCTACATGTGAAGAATTTAGTAGGATCATGACACAGAAATTCGAGATGTCGATGATGGGGGAGTTGAAATATTTCTTAGGATTTCAAGTCAAGCAACTCCAAGAGGGCACCTTCCTTAGCCAAACGAAGTATACTCAAGATATCCTAACCAAGTTTGGAATGAAGGATGCCAAGCCCATCAAGACACCCATGGGAACAAATGGGCATCTCGACCTCGACACGGGAGGTAAGTCCGTGGATCAAAAGGTATACCGGTCAATGATTGGTTCATTGCTTTATTTATGTGCATCTCGACCGGACATTATGCTTTCCGTATGCATGTGTGCAAGATTCCAAGCCGACCCTAAGGAATCACACCTTACGGCCGTAAAACGAATCTTGAGATATTTAGCTTATACTCCTAAGTTTGGGCTTTGGTACCCTCGGGGATCCACATTTGATTTGATTGGTTATTCGGATGCCGATTGGTCGGGGTGTAGGATTAATAGGAAGAGCACATCGGGGACTTGCCAGTTCTTGGGAAGATCCTTGGTGTCATGGGCTTCAAAGAAGCAAAATTCGGTCGCTCTTTCTACTGCCGAAGCCGAGTATATTGCCGCAGGCCATTGTTGCGCGCAATTACTTTGGATGAGGCAAACCCTGCGGGACTACGGTTACAAATTAACCAAAGTCCCTTTGCTATGTGACAATGAGAGTGCAATCAAAATGGCCGACAATCCCGTCGAGCATAGCCGCACTAAGCACATAGCCATTCGGTATCATTTTCTTCGGGATCACCAACAAAAGGGGGATATCGAGATTTCTTACATTAACACTAACAATCAATTAGCTGATATCTTTACCAAGCCACTTTGTGAGCAATCTTTTACCCGACTTAGGCATGAGCTCAATATTCTTGATTCTAGGAATTTCTTTTGCTAAACTTGCACACATAGTACATGAATATACCTTTGATCATGTCTCTTTTATATATGCTATGACTAATGTGTTTTCAAGTGTATTTCAAACCAAGTCATAGGTATATTGAAAGGGAATAGGAGTCTTCGGCGAAGAAAAAGGCTTTCACTCCACTCTACTACTCATCCTTCGCCGTCGCTCCGCATCATCTCTCCAACTTTGGTATAATCTTCACTCATTAATTTCATGACCAAAGGAGGGAATCATCATTGGGCTCTAATGATTCCGTTTTTGGCGATTCATGCCAAAGGGGGAGAAAATATGAGCCCAAAGCAAAGGGACCGCACCACCACCTAATTTTTTTAAATTTGATGATTTTCAATGGTAAATTTCAAAATTGGTATCTCTTTGTGTTCTAAGGGGGGAGCAAGTAGTATTTTCAAAATTGATGGAAAACCCTCTTGAATACTAAGAGGAGACCTTATTTGAGGGGGAGTTTTGTTTAGTCAAAGGAAAAGCATTTGGGACAAAGGAAGAAAATTTCAAAAACTTGAAAATGCTTTGCAAAATCTTATTCATTTACCTTTGACTATCTTGCAAAAGGACTTTGAAAAGAATTTACAAAAGAGTTTGCAAAAACAAAACTTGTGGTGTAAGCTTGGTCCAATATGTCAAAAACAAAGAAATCAATCCATGCGAATCATGTAAGTATTTATTGGCTCAATTCCAAGCAACCTTTGCACTTACCTTATGCAAACTAGTTCAATTATGCACTTCTATATTTGCTTTGAGTTGTGTTGGCATCAATCACCAAAAAGGGGGAGATTGAAAGGGAATTAGGCTTGCACCTAGTTCCTAAATAATTTTGGTGGTTGAATTGCCCAACACAAATATTGGACTAACTAGTTTGCTCTAGTGCATAAGTTATACAGGTGCAAAAGGTTCACACTTAGCCAATAAAAAGACCAAAGTTTTGGATTCGACAAAGGAGCAACGAGGCAACCGAGGGCACCTCTGGCTGGAGGCACCGGACTGTCCAGTGTGCACCGGACAGTGTCCGGTGCGCCCAGAGGACTCCAACTCCAACTCTTCGCTCTCGGGAATTCTCGGAAGCCGGCGCGCTATAATTCACCGGACTGTCCGGTGTGCACCGGACATGTCCGGTGCTCCAAGGAAACGCCGTCTCCGGAACTCGCCAGCCTCGGGTTCGCGCGGCAGCCGCTCCGCTAAAATTCACCGGACTGTCCGGTGTGCACCGGACTGTCCGGTGTGCCAGCAGAGCAACGGCTCTCTGCGGCGCCAACGGCTCCCTGCGGAGCATTTAATGCGCGCGCAGCGCGCGCAGTCGTCAGGCACGCCCATACCGGTGCACCGGACATCAAACAGCACATGTCCGGTGTGCACCGGACACCCAGGAGGGCCCAGATGTCAGAAGCTCCAACGGTCAGAATCCAACGGCAATGGTGACGTGGCAGGGGCACCGGACTGTCCGGTGTGCACCGGACTGTCCGGTGCGCCATCGAACAGACAGGTTCCAGCAACGGTCACTTTTGGTGGTTGGGGCTATAAATACCCCAACCACCCCACATTCATTGCCATCCAAGTTTTCCAACTTCCAACCACTTACAAGAGCTAGGCATTCAATTCTAGACACAACAAAAGAGATCAAGTCCTCTCCAAATTCCACACAACACCATAGTGATTAGAGAGAGTGATTTGCCCGTGTTCTTTTGAGCTCTTGCGCTTGGATCGCATTCTTTTCTTTCTCACTTATTCTTGTGATCATCACTCAATTGTAACCAAGGCAAGAGGCACCAATTGTGTGGTGGCCCTTGCGGGGAAGTTTTGTTCCCGGTTGATTGAGAAGAAGAGAAAGCTCACTCGATCCGTGGGATCGTTTGAGAGAGGGAAGGGTTGAAAGAGACCCGGCCTTTGTGGCCTCCTCAACGGGGAGTAGGTTTGCGAGAACCGAACCTCGGTAAAACAAATCCGCGTGTCACACTCTTATTTGCTTGCGATTTGTTTTGCGCCCTCTCTCGCGGACTCGTTTATATTTCTAACGCTAACCCGGCTTGTAGTTGTGATTATTTTTTGTAAATTTCAGTTTCGCCCTATTCACCCCCCCTCTAGGCGACTATCAGTTCACAAGCTTACAACTCTGATTATTGAAATACATGTTCAACTCGAATATTTGGAAAATTGTTTGAAAGGGAAAATGATGCGTACGAAAAGTTTATGTTCTAAGACGACAATCCTCATAAAACTGAAACGACATGACTCATAAACTAGACACAACTAACATAATACTCAACATAAGCCTCTGTTGTCAGACCAGCAGCATCTAATTGGACTTTTTAAGATCTATCTCGAATGCATGGCGCAGCCAAGCGTTCCTTCCTTCTGCGGTCTTGAGTGAAGCAAATATATCTCTATATTTTTTCTCAATGAACAGATGAGTGGCAAACAAATGGAGGTCGCTGCCTTCTGGTGAACCATCATCGATCACTTGTTGCAACTGCGCACTAACCTCAACACGCACATGGTCGGTCTCAGTAGAGGTGATGGACTTGTTAGTGGTCCTTGAACGCGACTCAAAAGCCTCCACAAGGCGTTTCATGTACTCTTCCCTCGAATCTTTTTTCCTCTTTGGTTTAGGAGAATCATGACGCACCTTACGCTTCCCAGTCGCATTTGAGCAAGGGTCAGGTGTGCTGTTTTCACCCCCACCTAAAGTGGCTTCCAAATGATCATCAGAAGATGAATTAGCATCCTCGACGCCTGGAACAAGGGTTCTTTCATTTGTGCAGACAATGGGTCCAAACATAATCTTTAGCTCGTCCTCATTCTCTAGGGGGGCTGTTTTGAACATAATACAACCTGGCATTGCCTGCACCAACATGGTAGTTCCTAGTTTCAGATGGCCAATACTATTGTTAGTCTACAAAAAAAAAGATCTACTTACTTCATTTTGCTTGGCCCACCACTCATCTGGCGCACTAGTATGAGGGTCTCAACCAAGACCTGTAGCCCTTTCATTAAGAGTTTTCCACTGGGTGAACATTCTCTTTAACGAGTCCCACCTATTCTTCATTTGATCCCTGGTGTAAGTGCGACCTGTGCGTTCCTTAAACTTCCTTATGAGGTTAGCATACCCTTCGGCATTAAGAAATTGTTGTGGCCTATTCCGTGCATTGACCTCTTCTACACAAATTTCTGTGTAAATTTTTGTTGCTCTACTATCCCACTTTGTAATGACTTTGCCAGACTTGTCCATCTAGTGCCAAACAAGTGTACACGATATGAAAATACGTATTGAAGTGCTTTTACTAAGCAAACAAAGTGAACACTTAACTGACCATATAATAACATAAGATACTACCATAAGGAGTCCCATTCGGTTTGACATAATTACATATAAAGACTTAAGGAAGTCATGTGCTGGTAGACACAAAAGCACAGGGAACACTTTACAAGTGCGCAGTAAGCAAAAGGCTGATCTATCCCTGTTACCCTAACACCTGTCAGGTAGGTTCAGCATGTTCTAACTTAAACCTCATTGTCACTAAACGAAGGCATCTGATCGGAGTCATATTCAACACCCTAGAAGTTTTCGAAGTGCTCCGCAAAGTCCCAGTCTGGAGTAAGGTCGTCGTCAGCAGGGGGTGGTGAGGACAAGGTAGAAGGTTCGTAGCTGCTGTCACCCGGGTTGTTTACGTTGTTCACGATGTCCAAATTCTCTTGCAACACCAGAGAGTCTTGCTCCAGCATGCAAGCTATGTCCTCCAATGCTACACGAAGTTTTGTAGCATCAAATGAGGTCAACCCGCGACCAAGACGGATTGTTTCCCTCGCTACCGAAAAAATCTTGTCCGCAATCTCTTGCATCCTTCCAATTGCCTTGTCGGCTATGGAGTCTGCTGAATCCATCTGATGTGGATTTATTAGGTCGTTAGTATACCAGACATGGGGACTATCTACACAAATTTGGCGTACTTACATGTCCAGTGCCTAGGCTGGTAACAAAGGAGGGTACAAGTACGACAAATTACTAGTCTCGTCTGCACTAATAACAGTACGAACACACTATGAATGGATTAACCAAAAACCGTGAACATATTTCCAACTGGATCTTCGAATACATACACAGCATTGTAAAGCAGTAAAAGGGATTAAAAAATGATGTGAACATCACCTTCATAGGAGTGGAGGTTGTGATGCAACAGAGACAAACACCTAACTCCCCGAGATCTGAACATCAAATATCAGATGATATTCGTTACTAAGCAGTTGACAAATTGGCTTCATTACAGGGGGAAGTATTAACCACAGACGTCGATGCAACCTAAACCCTAATCACTACATGGGGAATACCGGATCCGTAAACCCTAAACCCTAATCAGTACATGGGGAATACCGGATCCGTAACAGCGCATAGAGGAGGAGACAAATGTACCTGCAAATACGATGAGTTCGGATACGGGAGGAGTCCAACCTTGCGGACGAACTGGCGGCGGCACGGGCAAACCCTAGCGACGTCAACAGTCAGGGAGGTTTGCGAAACGAGGCAGCTGGGGACGAGCGGATACGGAACGGAATGGAGGAATGTACCTGAGAAGCGAATGCCGCGGAGGGGAGTGTGGTCGAGGTCCCTGACCCGATGCGGTGGAGGAGGAGGAGGCGGCGGTGGCAGAGAGCTGAGGCTTGGAGACGATGCGTCGGTCGGGCGGTGGTGGAAACCCTCGCGAATAGCCCGGCTTCCAGCAGAAGCGTCAGTCGGGCGGCTTTTGGTTTCCTGAACGCGGGCGGCTTCTATGGGAAGCGCGACCGCTAGAAGCTGCCCTAGAAGCTAGGCGTTTGGCCGCGGCTTAAGCTTCTGGCGGCCAGAAGCCGCCCAGAATCCCAACCAAACAGGGCTACATCTACTCCTAGGGCAGGAAAAGTAAGTGAAGTAATTGGTTCGATTGGAATGTGTTCGGGGGTTCTCAATCGGCCGTACCCCTTTATATTTATAGGGGAGGAGGTCTGGACCTTTTCCTAAGAGATAGCCAACAACTCCCACGTGATTAGATGGATAACCACGCACGAGATAAGGATAAACTAAAAGGGAAATATGCCCTTGGGCAATTTCTATATTGTTTTGGTGATTAGGTGCCCAACATGTTTAATTAAGTTCACATGTGCCAAGTAAAGTGAGAAGTGCAAATCAAAGGTAAAGGTATGTTTCTAGACTTAGTACATTGTTTTGAGTACTAACATATTGTCTAAGTGCTAGAAACAGGGAGAAAAGAATTGGAAAAAGACTTGGCTCTGTGCAGCTAAATCTAGCTCGGCTTGGCACACCGGACTGTCCGGTGGTGCACCGGACAGTGTCCGGTGCGCCAGGCTGGTCTGCGTGAAAAGGCTGCTCTCGGGACTCGATGGCGGCGTACAGCTATAATTCACCAGACCGTCCGGTGGTGCACCGGACTGTCCGATGAGTCATCCGCGGCGAACTCGTCGCCCTCGAGAAAAGCAAAGGGGCGACGTGGCTATAATTCACCGGACTGTCCGGTGGCGCACCGGACTGTCCGGTGAGCCAACGGTCACCAGCACCAATGGTCGGCCGCGCAATCTTCGCGCGACGCGTAGCAGCTCCAACGGTCGACGGGGGGCACCGGACTGTCCGGTGTGCACCGGACAGTGTTCGGTGCGCCAACGGGCCCGGAGTTGCAATGGCCGAATGCGCTTGATTTGGAAGGAGATCGCGCACTAGACAGCTATAGGGACTGTCTGGTGGTGCACCGGACTGTCCGGTGCACCACCCAATAGAAGGCAAGTTTGGCCTTCCAAGTTGGCGTCCAACGGCTCCTAGCTGCCTTGGGGCTATAAAAGGGACCCCTAGGCGCATGGAGGAGTCACCCAAGCATTCACTAATTATTCTAAGGCATCCAGCTCCCACGCATTTGCTTCGTTATGTTAGAGATTTGAGCTCTATTCGAGTCGAGGACTCCCTGTGTTGTCATCTGAGCTCTAGTCTTCACTTATGTGCGTGAGTGTTCTGCGTATTCGAGTCTTGTGTGTGTTGCTTCTCCCAACCTTACTCTGTGCTTTCTTTGTGATATCTATTGTAAGGGCGAGAGACTCCAAGTTGTGGATATTCCTCACAAACGGGATAAGACTCAAAAGGAAGAAAGCCGTGGTATTCAAGTTGATCATTGGATCGCTTGAAAGGGGTTGAGTGCAACCCTCGTCCATTGGTACGCCACAACATGGAAGTAGACAAGTGTTACTTGGCCGAACCACGGGATAAAATCATGTGTCTCTTGTGATTGCTCTCTCTGTGATTATTTGTGTTTGCAAGAGCTTGCCTCATAGACTTGATTAACTTGCACTAATATCTCTTTAATCAAGCTTTTTGGAATTTAGTGTTGAATTTTACAGGATCACCTATTCACCCCTCCCCCTCTAGGTGCTCTCAATTGGTATCAGAGTCGTACTCTTCATCAAAGGGACTAACCGCCCGAAGAGATGGATCCTAAGGGAAAGGGGATGGTGGTCAACAACAAAGAAAAGGAGTCCTTCCTCAATGAGCCTAGAGACAACAAGTCAACTGCCTCTAGAACGAGTCACAAGAAGAAGGACAGGAAGAAGAAGAGGCGCATCAAGAAGATCGTCTACTACGACAGCGATGCATCTTCTTCTTCACCAAGAGACGATGACAATGATGATTCTTTGTCAAAGAAAAAGACGGTTAATCAAAACTATTCCTTTGATTATTTCCGCATACCGTACAATTCGAATGCACATGTACTTTCTTCCTCTAGGAAAACCTCCACACTTTGATGGAGAGGACTACTCATCTGGAGTCATAAAATACGTAGTTATCTATTTTCTCTCCATCCTAGCATTTGGGAAATAGTTGAAAATTGTCGGGGACCATAATTAGGGGTACCCTCAAGACTCCTAAATCTCAGCTGGTAACCCCCATCAGCACAAAGCTGCAAAGGCCTGATGGGTGCGATTAAGTCAAGGATCGGTCCATTCGAGGGACGTGATCACGTCTCGCCCGAGCCCAGCCTCGGGCAAGGGCAGCCGACCCTGGAGAATCTACATCTCGCCCGAGGACCCCCTCCAGCAACGGACACATCATCGGCTCGCCCGAGGCCCAGTCTTCACCGAGAAGCAACCTTGGCCATATCGCCACACCAACCGACCAAATCGCAGGGGCATTTAATGCAAAGGTGGCCTGACACCTTTATCCTGACGCACGCCCTCCAGTCGACAGAGCTGAAGTGACCGCAGTCACTTCGCCGCTCCACTGACCGGTCTGACAAGAGGACAGCGCCGCCTGCGCCGCCCCGACTGCTGCGCCACTCGACAGAGTGAGGCTGACATCAGCTAAGCCCGGCATCAGGCGTCATAGGAAACTCCGCCTCGCCCGACCCTAGGGCTCGGACACGGGCTCAGCCCCGGAAGACGACGAACTCCGCTTCGCCCGACCCCAGGGCTCGGACACGGGCTCAGCCCCGGAAGACGACGAACTCCGCTCCGCCCGACCCCAGGGCTCGGACTCGGGCTCAGCCCCGGAAGACGACGAACTCCGCTCCGCCCGACCCCAGGGCTCGGACTCGGGCTCAGCCCCGGAAGACGACGAACTCCACTCCGCCCGACCCCAGGGCTCGGACACGGGCTTGGCCTCAGAAGACGACGAACTCCGCTTCGCCCGACCCCAGGGCTCGGACTCGGGCTCAGCCCCGGAAGACGACGAACTCCGCCCGACCTCAGGGCTCGGACTCCGCCCTGGCCTCAGCCGACGGTCTCCGCCTCGTCCGACCTGGGGGCTCGGACTCGACCTCGACCTCGGAGGAGCCTCCACCTCGCCCAACCTAGGGCGCGGACCGACCACGTCGACAGGAGGCGCCATCATTACCCTACCCCAAGCTGACTCAGGCTACGGGGAACAAGACCGGCGTCCCATCCGGCTCGCTCCACCATACGAGTAATGATGGCGCCCCGCATGCCCTGTGACGACGGCGGCTCTCAGCCCCCTTACGGAAGCAAGAGGACGTCAGCAAGGACTTGACAGCCCCGACAGCTGCCCTTCCGCCAGGCTCCAGCGCTCCTCCGACGGCCACGACATCACACAAACTGGGTGCCAAAACCTCTCCGGCTGCCACGATGGCATGTACTTAGGGCGCTAGCTCTCCTCCGCTAGACACGCTAGCACACTGCAACACCCCCATTGTACACCTGGATCCTCTCCTTATGCCTATAAAAGGGAGGGCCAGGGCCCTCTTACAGAGGGTTGGCCACGCGGGAAAGGACGGGACGGCGCTCGCGCAAGGCCGCTCGCTCCCTCCCGCGTGGACGCTTGTAACCCCCTACTGCAAGCGCACCCGACCTGGGCGCGGGGCTAACACGAAGGCCGCGGGTTCCACCTCCCACGCCTGTCTCCCTCCGGCTGCTCTTCTCCCCCCTTCGCGTTCCGCCTCGCGCCGACCCATCTGGGCTGGGGCACGCGGCGATGATTTACTCGTCGGTCCAGGGACCCCCCGGGTTTCGAAACACCGACAAAAATGGAATGCATTTCGATAGTACGGATAACACAGTGTTTATTAATGAGCAAATTCATAAAAATGCCAAAGCCACTACTGTTTTGCTAGCATCTCTGTGCAGGGATGAATACAATAAGATTAACGACTTGGACAATGCAAAGCAGATCTGGGACACCCTCAAGATATCTCATGAGGGAAATGATGCGACCATGATCACCAAAATAGAGTTGGTGGAAGGCGAGCTAGGGAGATTTCCGATGATCAGGGGAGAGGAGCCAACTCAAACCTACAACAGGCTCAAGACCCTGGTCAACAAAATTAGAAGCTATGGAAGCACAAGATGGACGGACCATGACGTCGTCCGACTCATGCTCAGGTCATTCGTGAAAACCCCAGGTACACAAAGATGACGCCCGAGGAGATCCTTGGAAAGTTTGTGAGCAGGCGCATGATGGTGAAGGAAGCGCGATACGTGGATGACGCTTTGAACGGTCCACTACCCATCTAGGAGCCACAACCCGTTGCTCTCAAAGCAACAAGCAGCAAGGAGGCGCTACCAAGCAAGGTAGCTCAAGTAGAGGCTGTCGGCCTCAACGAAGATGAGATGGCGCTTATCATCAAGCGCTTGAAGACCGCACTTAAAGGACGCAAGGAGTATCCCAACAAGAATAAAACAAAGGGAAAGCGCTTCTGCTTCAAATGCGGTAAGACTGGTCATTTTATTGCTCAATGTCCCGATAATGAAAATGACCAGGGACAAGAAAGACATGGGAAGAAGGAGAAGAAGAAAAGCTATAAGAAGGCGAAAGGCGAGGCTCATCTTGGAAAAGAATGGGATTCTGACTGCTCTTCATCCGACTCCGACGATGAAGGACTCGCTTCCTCAGCCTTCAACAAGTCTTCGCTCTTCCCCAACAAACGCCACACTTACCTCATGGCCAAGGAGAAGAAGGTAAGCATTCGAGAAACCCCTAAGTACAGTACTTCTAGCAATGATGATTCTTTCGATGATGAAGTAGATTACTCTAGCTTATTTAAAGGTTTAGATAGAGCTAAAGTAGAGAAAATTAATGAATTAATTGACGCTCTAAATGAAAAAATAGATTGCTAGAGAAGCAAGAAGACATTTTATATGAGGAACATGACAAATTTGTTAGTGTGCAAAAGTCTCTTGCTTTAGAAACTAAGAAAAATGAAATGCTATCTTCTGAGTTATCTGCTTGCCATGAATCTATCTCTAGTTTAAAGATTTTAAATGATGATTTAAATGCTAAGCTAGAGGAAGTTAACAAATCTAGTTCATGTGTAGAGCATGTTGTTATTTGCAATAGATGTAAAGACTTTAATGTTGATACTTGTAATGAACATCTTATTGCTATTACTAAATTAAATGATGAGGTGTCAAGTCTTAATGCTCAACTTAAGACTTGCAAAAGTGATTTTGATAAATTAAAGTTTGCTAGGGATGCCTACACTATTGGTAGACACCCCTCAATTAAGGATGGGCTTGGTTTTCGAAAGGAAGCCAAGAACTTAACAAGCCAAAAGGCTCCCATTCTCACCAAAGAGAAAGGGAAGGCCCCTATGGCTAGTAGTACTCAAAGGAATCATGCTTTCATTTATAATAGGAAAATTGCTAGTCATTCCAATTATAATAGGAGTTATGATCATGATGCTTTTGATTCACATGCTATGTTTGCCTCTAGTTCTACTTTTGTTCACGGTAGAAGTAGGCCTAGGAGAAATCATGTTGTGCATCATGTGCCTAGGAAAGTGTGTAATGAATCTACTACTATTTTCCATGCTTGCAACACTACTTTTGTACTTTCATGTAAGAATGAAAAAGTGGTTGCTAGGAAGTTGGGAGCCAAATGCAAGGGAGACAAGACTTGTATTTGGGTTCCAAAAACTATTGTGACTAACCTTGTAGGACCCAACAAGAGTTGGGTACCTAAAACCCAAGCTTAAATTCCTTGCAGGTTTATGCATCCGGGGGCTCAAGCTGGATTATCGACAGCGGATGCACAAACCACATGACGGGGGAGAAGAAGATGTTCACCTCCTACGTCAAGAACAAGGATTCCCAGGATACGATTATTTTTGGAGATGGGAACCAAGGCAAGGTTAAAGGCTTGGGAAAGATAGCCATCACCAATGAGCACTCTATATCGAATGTATCTCTAGTAGAGTCGCTTGGTTACAACCTTCTATCTGTAAGTCAATTGTGTCACATGGGTTACAATTGTCTTTTTACAAATGTTGATGTATTTGTCTTTAGAAGGAGTGATGGTTCATTAGCTTTTAAGGGTGTATTAGACGGCAAACTCTACTTAGTTGATTTTTCGAAAGAGGAGGCCGATCTAGATGCATGCTTAATAGCTAAGACTAGTATGGGCTGGCTGTGGCATCGCCGTCTAGCACATCTTGGGATGAAGAACCTTCATAAACTTCTAAAGGGATAACATGTGTTAGGACTAAACAATGTTTGTTTCGAGAAAGATAGACCTTGTGCAGCTTGTCAGGCAAGGAAACAGGTGGGAAGCACTCATCACAGCAAGAATGTGATGACAACATCAAGACCACCGGAGCTTCTTCATATGGACCTCTTCGGACCCGTTGCCTACCTTAGCATCAGGGGGAAGTAAGTATGGTCTCATAATTGTTGATGATTTTTCTCGCTTCACTTGGGTGTTCTTTTTGTAGGATAAGTCAGA
Source organism: Zea luxurians (assembly GCA_029449295.1). Taxonomy (NCBI): domain Eukaryota; kingdom Viridiplantae; phylum Streptophyta; class Magnoliopsida; order Poales; family Poaceae; genus Zea; species Zea luxurians. The sequence goes on from JAOPSE010000031.1 coordinate 29,103,104, forward strand.
AACCCAAGGGACCCTAAAGCGCTTTCTAAGGAGGGCTCAAAACGAATTTGAGCTCAAGGTGAAAAAGATAAGAAGCGACAACGGGTCCGAGTTCAAGAATCTACAAGTGGAGGAGTATCTTGAGGAAGAAGGCGTCAAGCACGAGTTCTCCGCTCCCTACACACCACAGCAAAACGGCGTGGTAGAGAGGAAGAACAGGATGCTTATCAACATGGCGAGAATGATGCTTGGAGAATTCAAGACGCCCGAGCGGTTCTGGTCGGAAGCTGTGAACACAACTTGCCACACCATAAACCGGCTCTACCTACATCGCCTTCTCAAGAAGACTTCGTATGAACTCCTCACCGGTAACAAACCCAACGTTTCTTACTTTCGAGTTTTTGGGAGCAAATGCTACATTCTGGTGAAGAAAGGTAGACATTCTAAATTTGCTCCCAAGGCAGTAGAAGGGTTTTTACTAGGATATGACTCAAATACAAAGGCGTATAGAGTCTTCAACAAATCATCGGGTTTGGTTGAAGTCTCTAGCGATGTTGTATTTGATGAGACTAATGGCTCTCCAAGAGAGCTAGTTGATCTTGATGACATAGATGAAGATGATGTTCCGACGGCCGCAATGCGCGCGATGGCGATAGGTGATGTGCGACCACAGGAACAACAAGAGCAAGATCAGTCATCTTCCTCCACAATGGTGCATCCTCCAACTCAAGACAGTGAACAGGCACCTCAAGAAGAGGCACAAGATCAGGGGGGAGCACAGGAAGAACAAGTGATAGAGGAAGAAGCACCACGGGCACCTCCAACCCAAATCCGAGCAACGATCCAACGACATCACCCTGTTGACCAGATTTTGGGTGACATAAGCAAGGGAGTAACTACCCGCTCAAGATTAGCTAACTTTTGTGAGCATTACTCGTTTGTCTCTTCTATTGAGCCTTTCAGGGTAGAAGAGGCCTTGCAGGATCCGGATTGGGTGTTGGCCATGCAGGAAGAGCTCAACAACTTTAAGAGAAATTAAGTTTGGAGCCTGGTGCCACGTCCAAAGCAAAATGTTGTGGGAACCAAGTGGGTGTTCCGCAACAAGCACGACGAGCACGAGGTGGTGACACAAAACAAGGCTCGAGTTGTGGCAAAAGGTTATGCCCAAGTCACAGGTTTGGATTTCGAGGAGGCTTTTGCTCCTATGGCTAGGCTAGAGTCTATTCGTATTCTATTAGCCTATGCCGCTCACCATTCTTTCAGGTTGTTTCAAATGGATGTGAAGAGCGCTTTCCTCAATGGGCCAATCAAGGAGGAGGTATACGTTGAACAACCCCCTGGCTTTGAGGATGACAGGTACCCTGACCATGTATTTAAGCTCTCTAAGGGGCTCTATGGACTTAAGCAAGCCCCAAAAGCATGGTATGAATGCCTTAGAGATTTTTCAATTGCTAATGCTTTCAAGGTTGGGAAAGCCGATCCCACTCTTTTCACTAAGACTTGTGATGGTGATCTTTTTGTGTGCCAAATTTATGTCGATGACATAATATTTGGTTCTACTAATCAAAAGTATTGTGATGAGTTTAGAAGGGTGATGACACAAAAGTTTGAGATGTCGATGATGGGTGAGTTGACTTACTTCCTTGGGTTCCAAGTGAAGTAACTCAAGGACGGCACCTTCCTCTCCCAAACGAAGTACACTCAAGATCTTCTCAAGAGGTTTGGGATGAAGGACGCCAAGCCCGCAAAGACACCGATGGGAACCAACGGACATGTCGACCTCAACAAAGGAGGTAAGTCCGTTGATCAAAAAGCATACCGGTCTATGATAGGGTCATTACTTTATTTATGTGCTAGTAGACCGGACATTATGCTTAGTGTATACATGTGTGCTAGATATCAATCCGACCCTAGGGAATGTCACCTTATGGCCGTTAAGCGAATTCTTAGATATTTAGTTGCTACGCCTTGCTTCGGGATCTGGTATCCAAAGGGGTCTACCTTTGACTTAATTGGATACGCAGACTTCGATTATGCCGGGTGCAAGGTAGATAGGAAGAGTACATCAGGGACGTGCCAATTTCTAGGAAGGTCCCTAGTGTCCTGGAGTTCCAAGAAACAAACATCTGTTGCCCTATCCACCGCTGAGGCCGAGTATGTTGCCGCAGGACAGTGTTGCGCGCAACTACTTTGGATGAGGCAAACCCTCCGGGACTTTGGCTACAATCTGAGCAAAGTCCCACTCCTATGTGACAATGAGAGTGCAATCCGCATGGCGGATAATCCTGTTGAACACAGTCGCACTAAGCACATAGACATCCAGCATCACTTTCTGAGGGATCACCAGCAAAAGGGAGATATCGAGTTTTTTCATATTAGCACTGAGAACCAGCTAGTCGATATCTTTACCAAGCCGTTGGATGAGAAAACATTTTGCAGGTTGCGTAGTGAGCTAAATGTCTTAGATTCGCGTAACTTGGATTGATCTATAGCATACATGTGTTCTATGCCTTTGATCATGTTACTTTATGCATTTAAATCCATTTTTGTTTATTTGTGGTGCTCAAGTTGTACACATGATCCCCGGACCTCACAAGTCCATTTGCAAGTGATGCACATATTAAGGGGAAGATGTGCTACAACTTGACCCTTTGAGACTAACCTATGTGTTTGAAGTACTCTTGATGTAGTCTCAACAGTGCATTGAAAGGGAAAATGGACTTGGACGTTGCAAAGACTTCCACTGCACTCCGGTATTGGTGTATTTACTTTCAAGTTCATACTTATGCTCTTATTGCCTTTTTGCTCTTAATTGACATTTTTGGTGAGGCAATGGGGTTAAAGGGCCAAGAATGATCCCTTTTGGTGCTTAATGCCAAAGGGGGATAAATTAAGGCCAATGCAAATGGATCAGCTACCACTTATGAATTTTGAAAACAATAGAGTTAGAACTTTTGACTTCTCCAAAATACTCTTATTACAAAATTTAGTCTCTTGTGGGGGAGAATTTTTGATCATGGGAAAAATGGGGAGTTTTTGGCACTTGATCAATTTCACTCTTGGATTATCTCTCTTTGTGCCCAAACAAGTGAGTTTGACTTAGAGATAGGAAAATGAATTTGATTTGCAAAAACAAACCAAGTGGTGGCAAAGAATGATCCAAATATGCCAAATTATAGTCAAAAACAATTTGGTCCTCATTTGCGTTGATGTTGCACTTATTTTGGTTGCTTTTTGATGTGTTGACATAAATCACCAAAAAGGGGGAGATTGAAAGGGAAATATGCCCTTGGACAATTTCTATAATGTTTTGGTGATTAAGTGCCCAACATGTTTAATTAAGTTCACATGTGCTAAGTAAAGTGAGAAGTGCAAATCAAAGGTAAAGGTACATTTCTAGACTTAGTACATTGTTTTGAGTACTAACATATTTTGTCTAAGTGCTAGAAAGAGGGAGAAAAGAATTGGAAAAAGACTTGGCTCTGTGCAGCTAAAATCCAGCTCGGCTTGGCACACCGGACTGTCCGGTGGTGCATCGGACAGTGTCCGGTGCGCCAGGCTGGTCCACGTGAAAAGGCTGCTCTCGGGACTTGACGGCGGCGTACGGCTATAATTCACCGGACCGTCCGGTGGTGCACCGGACTGTCCGTTGAGTCATCCCGTCGCTCTCGGGAAAAGCAAAGGGGCGACGTGGCTATAATTCACCGGACTGTCCGGTGGCGCACCGGACTGTCCGGTGAGCCAACGGTCGCCAGCACCAACGGTCGGCCGCGCAATCTTCGCGCGACGCGTGGCAGCTCCAACGGTCGGTGGGGGGCACCGGACTGTCCGGTGTGCACCGGACAGTGTCCAGTGCGCCAACGAGCCCGGAGTTGCAACGGTCGAATGCGCCTGATTTGGAAGGAGATCGCGCACCGGACAGCTACAGGGACTGTCCGGTGGTGCACCGGACTGTCCGGTGCACCACCCGACAGAAGGCAAGTTTGGCCTTCCAAGTTGGCCTCCAGCGGCTCCTAGCTGCCTTGGGGCTATAAAAGGGACCCCTATGCGCATGGAGGAGTCACCCAAGCATTCACTAAGTATTCTAAGGCATCCAGACTCTGCTCCCGCGCATTTGCTTCGTTGTGTTAGAGATTTGAGCTCTATTCGAGTCGAGGACTCCCTGTGTTGTCATTTGAGCTCTAGTCTTCACTTGTGTGCGTGGGTGTGCTGCGTATTCGAGTCTTGTGTGTGTTGCTTCTCCCAACCTTACTCTGTGCTTTCTTCGTGATATCTATTGTAAGGGCGAGAGACTCCAAGTTGTGGAGATTCCTCGTAAATGGGATAAGACTCAAAAGGAAGAAAGTCATGGTATTCAAGTTGATCATTGGATCGCTTGAAAGGGGTTGAGTGCAACCCTCGTCCATTGGGACGCCATAGCGTGGAAGTAGGTAAGTGTTACTTGGCCGAACCACGGGATAAAATCGTGTGTCTCTTGTGATTGCTCTCTCTGTGATTATTTGTGTTTGCAAGAGCTTGCCTCATAGACTTGATTAACTTGCGCTAATATCTCTTTAATCAAGCTTTTTGGAATTTAGTGTTGAATTTTACAGGATCACCTAATCACCCCCCCTCTAGGTGCTCTCATAAACACCCGAGTTGATCTAATCTCGGGACACGCGGACTGTCCGGGCCCAAGGGCCGGACCGTCCACTCATTTTGGTGTCCAACATATGCCCCCTGCCTTTTGGTGGAGCTTGGCGAACCAAAAGCACCAGCAAAAACTTCGAAAACAATGACCTCATGAGCTACTTTGTTCCCGAAGTAAGGACTCAGCTCGATGCAAGTCATCGGCTCTTGCGATCAGATAATATAAATACTTGATGGAACTTTAATGCACAGAGGCCGTTTCAGATTGCATCCTCTTCGGCCATGTCTACCTGATCAACCTGTCAATAGGCAAAAACTTGTGGTGCCCCTAGCCCAAATAAGCAAACGGGTTGGGCCAGTAATACGAATTCATCGCCGTACCACCCCACACATGAGCAGGACAACACATCAGTGATGGATAGAACGGGACGCACCATGCTATCCCCGGAGGAGGATGACAAGGCGATCTTGGTTGTGCTACTTTTTGGGTCCGTTTAGTCGGCTTTTGCTTTCACACAGATCGCCCTTTTGACTTTGTCTGTTTTATTGGCCGGTTGTGTGGAACGGCCTTCTTCATATATTTGCCAAGCAACTGACCAAAAGTAGGGCCGACTCTACTGAGTCGTCCAGACGTCTTAGTAGTATTTTGTTTCCTAACACTTGTTTTAGAATGTTGTGGTCCGATGGTCTGAGGTTGCTGCTTCTGATTGTTTGCGGACCGTCCGACCATTATAGCCAGACCGTCCGCTCCTGTCTCGGACTGTTCGGCCTTAGTACCTAGACCATCTGGCGTACGCATGATAGGTGACCATGATCGGGTGTCCGATCGTGCTTGCCCCCCGGTGCCTCCGGTCTTTCTTTTGTCTGGAGCCTTTCGAGTAACCGTTCTGCGTGACATATTTGGTGTGCGGGGATCACCAATGACGATATTTTTATCTTTGCTTTTATCGGCCGCACAAGGCTGAATTATGGCCTTTTTGCTCGTCGGCTCTAATGTGGTGACAGGAACAGGTGGCCTGTCAACTTTCACCTCTTTTTGAAACCTCAACCGGCCTTCGTTTATAACCGATTGTATTTGCCGATGGAAGACGGCACAATCATTGGTGTTATGGAGAAAGGAGCCATGCCATTTGCAATAAACGCGCCCTTTTAATTGTTCAACCGGAGGAATTACATGTGACAATTTAATATTACCATGTTTAAGCAACTCATCAAATATTTCATCGCACTTAGTAATATTAAATGTGAACTTAACTTTTTCCTTTTGTGTCGAGTGCGGGTGAGAGCGAACAGAAGGTTTGGCCTTAGTGGGCCAAATAAGCTCAGGGACATGTGACTTTTTTGGTTCTTGAGGCTTGGGTGATCGGTTATATTTATGCCAGTCTTTCGCACTAGGCAGATCACAGGTGACTTCTGGTGCTCCGGACGGTCCGACCTGCGCAGTCGGACGGTCTGCGAGTGGACCGAACGGTCCGGTACTATCTCCGGACTGTCTGGTCACGTCAAGCAATACCTGTGACCCTTGTGGTGGGCTCTGTGTAACTCCGGACTGTCCAGCGTAGGGTGCCAGACGGTCTGACGGAGGGCTGGACGGTCCGCGATTGTGTGCGGACGGTCCGGCCGTGCTCAGAGTTGGCTCACCATTTAGTGAAGATGGTGGTGACGGTCGTCCTGGATATGAGTCCATCAGCATACCAGAATATGGTTGGGACTGAGAAGCCTCATTTGTCGCCGATGTTTTTGACGTAGTTATTTTAGTGCCCAATTTATATGACAAAAAAATCAGGTGTATGAGTATTTTCTAATGCATGCGTCATATTCTCTATATCCTCCATTATAATTTTAATCTGATTATCAAAAGAAATTTTAACAGATCGAATATCGGCTAATAGCGTGGTGTTACTTACAATGGGGAGCTGATGCAGCAAGGCTGACAGTGAATCGTACTTTACTTCCCTCTTCTTGACGACCTTCTGGTGATGATCTACCTTGAAGTGCGAGAGGTACCCCTTTTTCGCTACATTGCTTATCTGAGCCTGTTGTCGTTGGAATTCCTCGTCCAACCTTTTCATGTGGTCTTCTAATTTCTCATCCTCATTGGCCAGCGAGTTAGTCAGCCTTGTGTTGATGTCTAGGACGACATTGTTGTGATCTTTGGGATTGGCCATTGCGATCGATCTGGTAGGTCTAATTTAATAGATCTGATCTAATGGATCGGATTTGATAGATCCGATTTTTCGTCTCCAGCGGAGTCCACAAAAGTATGTTGGTGCCTTTTTAGTCACCAAACACTATAATGAACCGCCTGGCAGTACTTGACACCTTTAGATGATGTAGGGTCAAATAAAGTGGTTATCCTAAATGTGGGGCAACACCTCTATGATGGTCACCACCTATTTGGGACCAAACAGCAACGAACCCTAGGGCCTTCTAGTGATGAGCAATACCTTGGGTTCGGCTCCGTGAGGTGAACAGTGGTGGCGGTCTGCGACGGGTCGCCTGGCAGTGCTTGCTGCGGGGGCGCGGACGATCCGCGGCCCTGAGCCGGACGGTCCGCGACCTGGGCGCAGGAGCGGTGTCTTCCCTGCGTCACACCAGACAGTCCGAGCTCTGGGCCGGACGGTCCGCGATGGCGCAGGGTCGTCTTATTCTCCTCGTATGACCTAGATCTCGTCCCCTGGAGAGAGACCTTAGGGTGCTCCGGGTCAGTAGGTTACCCGGGGCGTCCCCAGACGACGTGAAGTCGCCTAGGAATTAAGAGATCAATTCGAGGAAGAGGTCTTGGGTGGATAACTAGATCTTGCCCCCCGGGAGGGGTGAGATCCTAGGGTCGTCTTGGAATCAGCAGGCCACACAAGACGGATTTAGACGACGTAGAGTCGAATAGGGGTGGAGGTGGATATGTGGAAAATAACAACTAGAACTACGCTACATCTACTTCTATGGCAGGAAAAGTAAGTAAAGTAATTGGTTCGATTGGAATGTGTGCAGGGGTTCTCAATCGGTCGTACCCCTTTATATTTATAGGGGAGGAGGTCTGAACCTTTTCCTAAGAGATAGTCAACAACTCCCACGTGATTAGATGGATAACCACGCACGAGATAAGGATAAACACTCGAGTTAATCTAATTTCGGGACACGTGGACTGTCCGGTCCTAAGGGCTGGACCGTCCGCTTATTTTGATGTCCAACAAAAAGTAAATAAAATATAGCTCGATCCTATTATATATGATGTAATCCTTTAAGTTTTATATGTCGTCGTTCCGTGCGTGGTTCTGGAACAAGATAGTGGTACGCATGCATACGCGATAGATATGATGAGGTGATACACGACGGCGGCCTGACTACCCCGAGTGACCCCCCACGGACGACATGAGTGCCATGCATGTCAACGACTGCAGGCGAAGCAGCACCGGCATACAGCCCTACACGCAACGAGTCCAAACAATGACAAGAGAACACAAGGTATGGAGGCACACGGACAGACGTGCATAGACAGAAGAGTACGGAGTACTAGCTAGCTTGTCGTGACCAGTGGATCGGAGTACAGTGTCCATCGATCTGGATTCTAGACGCGATGGCACTATATATACTGTACGCACACGGCACACATTCTTCTCACGCATGCATGGCATTTGTCTTTGAGCCAGCGTGCATGCATCACGCATCTCTGCTCGAGTTCTGACAGCTTCTGAGCTACGCAAAAATGGCAGCCATTTCCGATCCAAACGGCTGGCCGGACAGGAGGGGTGAGAGAGCTTCTCCTGCCCACCAGAGCGCCTACAGCTAGCTCGTTTTAAATCCAACAAGTCTTTTCAATCTGATGCAGTGTGCTACTCGCAAAACGAAAGTCCAAACAAAAAAAATACAATTTTCGTTTCTCGAAAAATCAATTTAATTAAGACTGTCTTCGGTCGGTAGACCGCGTAAAATAGAAGATCCAAAACCTATATGATAGAAAAGAGTTTAAAATATAGAATAAAATAAGAAATATGATATAAGATAGCCTAAGAAAAGAGTAGCAAATAAGCCTTTCAAGCAAGTTAAGCGGGCCGTCGGCTCTACGTGGGTCCGTGTTCGTCCTTGCAAGATCAAGTCTTAAATTTTTTCTATTAACAAAAAAAAATTATAGGTCGCAAGGAGACAAGGTTCTATGTGGGCATAGCGAACACTGTCTCTAACAATGTCCTGTATATTCATCCACGGTTTTCACTATAATTTCTTTCACACTAAAATATTCTATCATTTAGGTCTTATTTCTCTTCAGCACCGTTCTCTAAATCTTATTCTCCAATTCTTCATACATAAATATCTAGATTATAAATACATTTTATTTTAAACTTTTGTACATGTATATTTGTCACACTCTTAAATGTTTAATACATATTTTAGTTTTACTTAATGTGTTGTTTAAAATATTACAAATGGATAGAGGTGAGAAGAGAGAATCATTGGGAATGGATGTATTTAGAGAACGCTTTAAATGACATTGTTGAGCATCTCCAAGAGCTCCCTAGAAAATGACTCCTCAAAATAAGTTTTAAGGGACATCTAAAAAATTAGTGGAGTAATCTTTTCTCCAACAGATTCCTTAAAGTGACCGATTGTTTCTGGGGAGCCCCAAAAATTCTTCATTTGTAGCTACAAATGAGGGAGTTTTAAGGGCTATGAAAAAGTTATGAGCACTTTAGGGGAACTGTTGGAGACATGTTTTTGTGTTTTTCCCAAAAAACTTGATTTAGGGGAGACTTCTGGAGAACTCTTGGAGATGCTCTAAAGGATAGGAGAGAAAATGTCTCCTATATTTAGAATACAATATCCTTTATAGGACTTTGCTAAAGAGGCCTAAGGCAACATAAACCGGCAGCCATGGTAGCACGTGCACAAACCTATGCGGTGTGTGGCGCGACGACCACCATGTAGACCTAGGGCATCATTGCACATAGGAGTGGTAATGGATTATGATCTAAATGCCACTTCGTAAAAAGTTAGGGTCCTTATATAATTTTAGTTCAAAAATGAATAGAAATATGATTCGATCCTAATTCGATTTGATCCTTAGTCTATATAGTGTAAAATCTAGAGTTCATTATCACCGCTAATTGTACAATGACAATCGACAAGGTGAGCTACTTGGTGCACGTGTGGGCATGGCTCCTACGATGGCGCAGGTATATATGGCCCGACCCCAGTCATCTATCATATAATTATCATATAATATAAGAATATATTAATGATTAATTATTAGTTCGTGAGATTAAAAAAACACATATATCATATAATATAAAAATTAGTATACTACGATTATAGTCATCTAACGAACATGCACTCGGCACGTCGCGTTAGGAGTCTACGCCGATTTGTTTTCTCTGTGACTAAAGTAGGCTCATCGATTCGTTTCTCAGATTCCTAACAAGCTACAGATAATCACTATCGAATAGTGTCTCAACCAAGATTAATTACTAAATATTCATAACACATATTATATACTTAGTACGTATTTAGAACTACCGGATAGTGTCTCAACCAAAAAAGTTGTGTGAGAGATAAGTGGACCATATATATTAATAGTAAAGGACAAAGCATTATATATATCAGCTATAAGATAGACTGCAAAATTATTATAATCAGCAGTGAGCTATTTTATTAATCCTTTGCTGTGAGGGACGGCCCTGCTAGCATCTAGCAGCGTGGTGGGAAAAATTGTAAGCGGAACTGGTACTATTTCTTGCTGTATCGTGACGAACACTCTCTTGCAGTGCACAGCTAGCAGCACGCAAAATAGAACGGTAGGAGGTGGTGCATGGTTTTCTGGGTCCTGGAAGATGAGAGTGGTGACATCAGCCATCATCATCTCCTCCTCGAGATCCGGGCCAACCCATCAACGGATATATCTTGTGCACAATCAATAGAAAACAAAATTTACTTTATTAAAACACCCACCTAATTAATAGAAAACATATATCTTGTACTTTATTAAAACAAAATTTATTCTATATTATATATAAAAGACGTAGTAATGCACGGACATATGACTAATCTTGTATGTAAGATGGAGTTAAATTCTCCCAAGAAAGATTTATTTATGAATACTACTGCTGCTACGAGGATCAGGAGTACAATAGCAGCTGACCAGCGTCAACCACATGGATGTATTGCATGCTGCAAAAAGAGCAGCAGCAATGAAGCAATGCAGTCTAGTCATGGATGGATGATGCGCGGGCCGGGGGGCACTGTTACGGCGGCCGATCCAATGATTAGCAGGGAGAAACCATGGAAATCCGGCCGGGATGGATGATGAATCTATCTTGACTGCACGCACGCATATCTAGCGTCTGTTCTTGTTCGCATTGCACCGGGCGGGCCCACGCAGAAATGAAATCCACCCGGCCATGCATGCATTTCGTCGCTTAGCTTGTTCTTCACCAACAACAAGGCATGTAGTACATGTACTATGCCCTCTGCGCTCCGGGGCCGGGGCTACGGGCTACCGCCGTCCCGCCGGCGACGAGTCTCTGTCTCCTTCCCTCCCTCCCTGTCGTGTCCTCTCATGCATAGCATATGCTTTTCCACCAATCACCTCAGCACGCTCAAAGGGTGCAATGTCACAGCCATGCATTTTGCTCCATACCAATGGAGATTCTTTTATTCCCAGGCTACAATTGTTAAATCCACCCATCACATGGACATACGCATAAAAGAAGGCTGTCTGTCATTTCCTCCTTTTGAGGCGTAGTATAGTAGTACTCCGTACATCTGTACATAGGTTTATCTCCTGTTAAGGGGGGCCGGGGGCTAACACACCCGATCAAGAATGGTGTAAAGCAGGCCAGGAAATGAGGTTAATAAAGTGGCCTAGAACCCTGCATCATCTACAAGGCATCGGGGCCGGCCGGTGTCCAGTCCAGAACGCTGAGACCTGCTGCTGCTGCTAATGGCGACTGTCACCCGCAACAAGCTAGCACTTTTCCAGTGGCTGGGCAACAAAGATTTGCATGTTGTTCAGGGTGCACTCAATCTGACCAATCATGCAGGAGCTGCTAGCCAAAATCATTCCTCGCTAGACCTCATCCTCATCCATGGCGGCGTGCGCCTTGCGCTTGCGAGACAAGCAGAAAAGTATATGTATATCACAGACGTCCCTGCGAGCCTGCCTGCAGGTTCCACAGCGGCCCAGCCAGTGCTTTTACAGTGTAAAAAGTGGTGTGGTGTGGGGGAAGAGCACGCATTTTCCTGCACTGCAGGGCACGGCGACGGCCGCTGGAAATGTGACAGGTAGCCTTTCTGTCAGCTCAGCTGATTCTGACGACGCTCATAGTCATAGAAACAAAAAAACATGGCAGCCATGGCCTACGCATTCCCTTTTTCCATCCATGGAAATGATACGATACGAGAGCGATGCAGAGGCTTCATGGGCCAACAGCTTTAATAATTAAAAAAAAAACTATACAGTAAGTATATGCAGAAGCACTGCTTGTCGTTACTGTCTGAAAACGTTGCCCTAGTTCAACCTCAACGTCTCCTGGGCTTATGATTGATGAGTATCGTACTGTCTGTCCGTCCAAGGGAAAGAAGAAGAAGAAGAAAAAAAAAAAACGAACCAACCGTCTGCTGTAAAGTAAGTGGGCATCTTGTTGCTTATTATTATTATTCTCTTCAAAGTAAGTGAAGCACGCCCTTGTTGCCAGTATGTGACTTTGGTCAGAGAGAGCATATGGCCCTTGGCTGCAAAAAAGGAGGAGAGGGAATAAGATGGAGTGACTCATCAGACCTCTCTCATGCACCCAAAATGTACTCGTATACCTTATCTCGGAGTAGTTAAAATCTTGAGCATACTATGTACCCAAGAAGATGTACAATGCGCAGGCCTGCAATCTTACTAGATTCAGTCACTTCTTCGGCACTTATAATGAGCATGACCATGATATATGAGTAGTCAGTAGAGCTTACCGGGCTATCTATCAGAAGCTGAAGCTTTGGCCCAACAAATTTCGGATCTTCATACCAAAAGAAAAAAAAAACAGCCTGACATTGAAAATTATTAGTGTGCATTGACGCAACCTAGACATTTCAGATAAGAACCCAAAGTCACTCGATCTTTAAGACCTTACCTTTCCATCAACTGCACTTGCACTTGCACTTGCATTGAATCAACATTCGAAGGACGCTGAATCCCTCAAACCCTTTTTCAGTAGAAGTTCAGGTCCGTGTATCCGTACGGGTTGATGTCGGTGTATCCATATGAGTAAGGCAGCAGTTCTTGGATGTCCAGCTGAGAGCTCGAGCAGCTCATCTTCTGGATCCGGCTATGATTGATTGATTCCACTTCCGCGCTGAAGACGCTGTAGACAGGTCGATGGTCCGAAAAGCGAGACTCACCTCGTACGTATGACAGTTGACCGAGGCCTGCTCCGTACCATAGGATACGGTCGCACCTGCGTGGCAAAGGTCACTGAGGTTACTTCTTGGCTTCTAGTCAAAGTCCAGCAGAGATAGTTAAAAAAAAATACCATGCAGGGGTTCTCCTCTTCTCCTTCTGGTTCATGTCGTCTCCGGCGTACTTGTCCGAATTGTTCGAGTACTTGTATGTTGGGGGGAAATATATGTTCCCCTCAGTCCACCCAACAAATACTCTTCCACCTCTTTGCTCGATCCTTAGCTGAAAGCGCAAGGTTTCCTTGTCTTTGAGATAACATGATACATACATATATATTTTGAACCATTTTTATAGCGAAAACAATAGCCCCTTTTGCTTTTCTGTGAAGGCAGCAGTAATCTTGTAACATGATAAAGTAAAAAAGAATGACAAGACTAAAGACACTGAATTGCCTCTGGCGCAAGAATTCTACTGCTTTCTAGAGCTTCAACGCTACACACACGCGCACGCACGCATTGTTCTGAAGAAGGGTTACCAAGCTCTCACCTGATCTTTCTCTAGCAATGCTTTCCAATTGCGCATCTCGACCAGGGCCTTCACTGACCGATAGGAAAGCGCGATCCGGTAATTTAGGTCCCCGAGCCAGATGATTCGACTGCAATGAAAGGCAAAACAATCACACCAAATGCATATGGAGTAAAACTTCAATTCATGGGTCCGTTGCAAGGTTCTTTGCTTACTCGTGCCCTAAGATTGTCTCTGGCGAACGCTCATACTGCCCATAGACCATTGGGAACCTGGTCTTTCTCAGGATTTCCAGCACATCCGAGTTCCTACGCAGCTCGTCACCTTCCTTCTGTCCTGAAGTCAGGTGGCTGCAGACGAAGCAGAAGCTTGTTTGGTGCAATAACATGCTAATCGAAATTGAACCCTGGAAAACAAATCCTTTACCATTGAATATTTAAGCTAGCAAGATTCCCTGTTTGTGCTCAAATTATAAACGATAAACTGGAAAATCGACAACAACAAAAACACACACACACACACGCTATGACTAACCTTATTCCCAAGGTAGCCCATCAGTCCTCTCCCAACACAAGAAACTTTCAGATTTCTTATGTCATCTCTTATATCTTTCCGAGCCCAAATCATCACAAACAATCCAACCATTTGCTTGCTTGCCACCAGACAGTATCTGAACAGCCAGTTACCACAAGAAATACACTAAATCTCATAGCTAGTAATGGGACGATGGAGTTCAGCTTCAAGAATGAATAACTTCAGAATAAAACTTACCTAGTTTGGCCAGGCCGTCTTTGACCATCTTCCAGAGATGATGCATTGCCGTAACCATATGACACTGGTGAATACACAGTGCTCGGTGACTCTCCAGTATTATTCTCATCATCTGACGATCCACCCCATCGGTAGTTGTTCTCATAGTCGCTAGGCCTACGACCATAGATTGCTCGGTCACAGACACTGTACCGACGTTCCAGCCTTGGCTGAGGAGCAAGAATGTCACCCTCCATCCTCAAACTCCGACTAAGCCCAGCCTGGAAAGACCGGCGATGGAAGAAACTTGCACTGTTCTGCTTCGATGACAAACCCTCAAAATCATCGTCGATCTCCACCACAGGGTTAGGAGCCGGAGATGGTGTCCGGAAGCTCCCGTTGCCACTAGTACCTGGCAAATTGTTCAGTGTCCTCCTGACCAGTGACACCCACCTCTTCGCTGGAACATTGTCCTCTGTCCCAAGGACGTTACCGGCATTGAGCGGAACAATTTCTTGAAACCTAGACAAACAATAGCATCAACAAACCCGGTGAAGTCTTACTTGTTTAATAGCACTGCCACAAGAATCGTGATCGAGATGTAACAAGTACCCGAGGACATAGATGTCAGCAGGAGGTGCAGCGTGGAGCCAGTCCTCAAGGCTCATGTTATTTGGCGGGGAACGGCCGCCCACATTCCATGTAGCAACAAATATCCTACTTCAAGCACACGAGAAGTTACCTAACCGTCTAAGTTTTGGAAATGGTGGGGTACGACGAGCACTAACTCTGCAACGGCAATGCAGTAGTATACCTATAGTCCAATGTCACTGTGGCTTCGGCGGCATCAAGGTCAATCTTTCCCCGCCTCGAGTGCCCATTGCTCCTCCTCGAGGACCTCTCTGAATCAACGCGCGACGGAATCGAAGAAACAATTCAGAAATGTGACAGTCCAGGTAGCAAATAAAGGACAAGTCTTTGTGGCAGGCTGCAACTCTACTCACCTGTCTTGCTCTTCTTCACTGTGCTCGGCTCCCTACGGGTGAAGCTGCTGCCCCTCCTCCACTCGTCATCGCCCCCTCCTGCAACTGAAGCAAGAAGCCGTCGATCAGGCAACATCCAATCCAAGATAGCAGCGCGTTGTATCAATATCTTGGTAACAAGAGTTCGTGGGAATAAAAAAAAACACAGGAAAGCTGGTGTGTCTGGTGAAAGAAAAAGAGAAAGAACAAGACAAGAAAGATGAGAAGCTGAAGAGACAGCAAAACTGATCTTCATGAGACAGATGGCGAGCTCACTGCCGGAGCAATGCGGGGGGGAGGCAACCAGGCCCACGAATACGTACGATACAAACGCGCACAGGCGAGAGCTAGCTCACAGAAACGCGTACCTGTCCTACCAATCGCGGCCACATCGTCGGCGTGGAAGTCGTGGGCCTTGCTCCTGATGTTGAACCACTTCCTCACCAAGCTCTTGGACCACGACAGCTACAAGCCGCACCGGCACCGCAGCAGGCAAAAACATCAAGGAACGGCGCAATGGAGGAGCATGGAGAGGGGCGTACTAGTAATTTAACTTTTAGAAAAATGCAGCAGAGCTGAGTGAAGGTGGAGACGGGGAGTCGGAAGATACCTTGCTCTTCTTGGTGGTGTTGCTGCCATCTCTCATCCTTGCTAGCTAACTCTCATGCAGCCGTAGAGACTGCTGCTGCGTGCTGCGCTGCGAAATGGACAGCTGATGTAGGTAGAAGAAGCCAAGGCGGGCGGGCGCAGAGACAACTGTTTGTTTGTTTGTTTTTTGCTATAAACAAAGCCTGTGATTTGATGGAGAAGGAGAGAGGACGGCTGGAGAGTGGGGGGAGAGGAGGAGTAAGTACTTGAGGATGGGAACAAAATCTTGATTCTGCTTGGAGGAAAGAGCGCGCGCTAACACCAATGTTCTAACTGGCTCCTGAACCTGAAGCGAAGGAGGAGGAGGAGGGAGGAGGGCGAGCGGAGATACTGGACCGGGCGGAGACGGAGAGCGCTCTGCTTCTGCTCTGTCTTCCTTGCTCCCTGCTTCAAAACTCTGGGTATTTGGAGGGAGGCGAAGTTGTGTCATGTGTGAGTAGCCCAACACTAACTACGTGTGTGTGAGGCTGGGCGGGAGAATAAAGCGAAAGAGGAATCTGACAGTCTCCTCTGCTTTTACGCTGGTCTTGCTTGCAAAACCAAGTGGGGGGAGCAAAATACGTAGTACACCTGTAGTAGCATGTAGGTACAAGTAGAAGAAAGGGAAAGAAGGCATACAAGCACTACGGTACGGGTGCCATCCGGATTCGGGGTGGAAAAGTAGTGCAGAACATCTGAACTCCATCAGCGGAAAGAGGAGGGACAGCCACATTGATTCATACTGGCGTATGGTACTCATTTAACTCCTAGGCAGTACTAGTATGTATCATTTGTAGTGTTATGGAGAGAAAAAAGAATATTGTTGTGTGCAGCAGCGTACTTACTAACTAGAGGAGAGGCTGCTCACACTTCACCGCGACCTTGCTTTTCTCCGTTCCAAGGGCGTTTTTCGGCACCAGATATATGATACGGCCCCCTAGTTTTTTCCCCCCACCTTGTTTCCTTTCTTCTTTTGATACGCTTTCGTACTTGGGCTCGAGGAGAGACTGGTCTCTCCCTCTCCGGCCAGCCTGCTGGATCTTGCATCGCTATCCCTGTACGGCGAGCAGAGTGTGTGAGTTGGATTGGAGAACTCGAGATGCTTTCGTTCTACTTGTACTAGCGCTGCTCTGTTCTTAGCAGCTCAATGTAAAAAAGCAACTTTGTTATAGCTCAATGTATAAACAACTCTGTTATACTGTTTCCAGGAGGAGGCTAAGCTACTTGGAATGGAATGCAATGGAATGGAATGCAGCTACGGCTGCCAGTCACACTCACACAGTCGCCACACGGATTTTGGAGGACTCTTGTTGTTCCGCGTGCCTTTTGAGTCCTGACTGAGTGTGAGAGAGAGCGCCGCCCCGGAATCTGGATGGTGGTGGTCACTCCCTACTCCCAAGGGATTCACTCTTCTTTCCATGTGCTTGCTACTCAAGAATCAAAGAGCGTGCTCCTGTCATGGCAAAACGAAAGCCAAGGGGCGCGCCTAATTTCTTCTCTGATCCTTCCTTTTCTTTCGTCAGAACTGGACCGGATCAAGATCGGAACAAATGAGCTCGCCCCTCTTGGCCGAGACCGGACCGGCACATGTATGTATGTATACATCTACTTTGCTGCCACTATACATCGTACATTATGGCAGACCTTTGTTCTGTGGAACAGTTTATATATATATATATATATAAGTCATGGTACTTGCAGGGAAAAAAACATTCAGTACAGTCATGAGTTTTAGAAGAAGCAGCGATTCTTTCTTTAACGAGATGCCAGTTCTTTTAGATTTTTTTTTTCATACATATGGTACTAGATCAAATTTAGCGCGGAACGAAACAGTGGCAAGAATGAATTACCTCGAGAAGAGGACAGCAGAACCTTTGTGCCAATCACGTGGCATCCATTTTCAATGATCGTCTGCTCAGACGGCAGGACGGCGGCCTTAGCAGAAGCGACCAGTCCGTCTGAACCAGACATAGTTAACAATTAGCGTCATAATCCTGGAACCAAGAGATTACGACCAGGGTTACCAACAGAGCCCCATCATTTCCGCTTAGTTTATCCATGATTCCCACGGGTGTACGGCAGCTTACAGAAAAAAAAGTAGGCCTGAGTTGGAGCAGATCAGCTATTGGTCTCTCTGTTCCAACAAGTACATGTTGGCTGATCATGAGTTCAAATATCATGCTACCAACAGGACACATACCGCCTCCCCCAAATCATGGCCAGGCATACAACTTTTGTTGTCTTTTACAATTGCACACACGCTAGATTCATGTGTATAATGCAAAAAAAAAACTATATACTGAATGCTACATCTACGTGCCTAAAAAGTCAGGTGTATATGGCAGAACTGGATCCATGGTCCCACTGTCATAGAAGATGTTGCACGAGCGGGTGGAAAAAGACGGTCAGTTTTTAAATATAATAATGACCACCACCACTTGGGACAAGGCCCCCTAAGCATGGGCGCAATGTGTGATTAGACTAGTGCCTAGATTGATTAATTCAATCAAAATGAAAAGTACAAGGCTAGTTGTTGTGCACATTTGCTCCCTTCTCCCAAGACAAGTCCAATCTTCTTGAGTTGAGAGCAGACTTGACCAAGAATAAGAACATGGGTACTGCTAGCCCTGCAATCTGTGCAGCTGACTGTTACTTAGCCCCACCAAGCAAATTAACAAGTTAGAAAAAAAATTCCATAGAGTGTGTGCAACGGAGACCTCCAAAGGCACAAGCGTGTAATGACATCCTAAGACGTGATAATAACAGTAAGAGAGACAAGGGAAGGTTGAAGTAATCATGAAAAGAGACGGTAAAGGAAGACTTGAAAAACATATGAAATATACACGAAGTTTTAGCCTTGTTTAGGACTAAAAGTCTTTATTATTATGGCTGTTGTAGTCTTGTAGAGAAATCCATAAAGCATTGTGTTCAAACTTGAAACAGCACAAGGAGGCACTTATGCCAGTCTATCTATGAGGTTAGGGGAATTAAGCATGAGATCATTGGTTGCACAGAGTACATGTGTCAGCCTAATGTCAGAGCAAAGCAGGGTTCAGGGTCTAGATTAGCTATAAAGGCCATATTGGACACGCATGCCCTTCCCTTATCTCCAGAAATGGGAATCCCTACACATTCCCTTTTTTTCATTGCTGAAGCATTCATATTGGTTTCAGGATAATGCGGTACTTGAGTCATGATTTATGCCCTCATCATAATTTCCATAATGATTTTAGGGCCATCCAACAATCTGTATGTTTACTACATATTTGTAAAACGACGATACGACGAAATGCCAAACTGAATGCTTACCAGGACACATGTACAGATACGTTTTTAATACGATAACCAACTATTAAATAAATTACTTAAGATCACTAAATTGTAGTTCAAGGGAACGACTTCGGTTAAGTGTTAATGGCTGGTAGATTTTTTTTTTTAAAAAAAAAGAGATCGGAAGCAGAAAGTAGGATAGGTTCAGGACTAGCCTGAACTTGAAAGTTGAAACGAATAACAAAGTACTCCCTAGTCCCTACTTAATAATCCACAGTGTGCCAGATTGCTGAAACCTAAACGAAAAAAATGGGGGAAGGTGTCCTCTGCGAAATGTGGAGTCAGTCAAAACAGGATCCTCGTTCCATATGCTTTGGCCAAAGTGTTCCTCTTTGCCTTTTTTGCTTTTTCAGCTTTGCAGCCTCTCAGTCTCAGGCCCTCATTCAGTTCAATCCCTCTCTCTATCTCTCTCTAACGGTAACAGAGGAAGCCAGCAACTTATGCTAGATGCAGGAGCAGACGAGAGAGAGAGAGAGAGAGAGAGAAAAGAACAGCGTGCTTCAAAAGACTGACGCACTGCTGTGAAGTGTGAACTGCGATATTCTTACACAAAAGCGTACGGCATTTCTTCAGCAGCCAACTAGCTAAGCTAGCTAGATTAAATGGCTGCATCTCCCGCTCAATCTCTCTCTCTCTCTCTCTCTCAATCTTTCTCTCTCTCTCTCACACACACACACACACTTCCCCAGTTCCCCTCGTGTCATTGTCTGAAAGCCTCCTCTAGTTGATAGAGTTGCACACGGAGGACAACCCAAAGCGTCTTTGACGGAGTGAGGATAGCTGCTGACTTGCTGCTGGTGCTGATCGATCTAGCACGTACTCGAGGACAACCAAGTCTCTCTCTCTCTCTCTCTCTCTCTCTCTCTCTCTCTCATTCCTTTTGCCATGCAGAGAGGGTCACACACTCTACTGCAGTTCCACCCTTTTGTCCCAATCCCTACAGCTCCCTTTCTCTCTCTCTCTCTCTCTCTCTCTCTCTCTCTCTCTCTCTGCCTCTGCACAAGTCTGCACTCTGCAGCCACCATTTCTGTTGCTGCAAAGGGATTTCTCTCCAACTGGACCCCGCTATTGATAAACGCATCAAGTTACCATCATTTCTAAAATCTTGGAATACGGCCCACTGTCCGTGGCCATATGATGAAAAGCCCAGACTATGGCGTCTAGGTAGATAGATATGCCCTTCACAACATGCAAATTCTCATCACCAGGGTTTTGAGATTCGAAAACTTAAGGACTTGGAGATCCTGGAAGCGTGATAATAACTAGGAGGTTTCATGCCAAATCGCCTCTTCCTGCGGCTACGGTGGGACTTTCAGGCCACACAATAACCTATGAACAGAGGTGTAGTCTCCAACTTGTAGTACCTAGTCTATGAAACCATCCATCTACAGCTGACCCATGAATACACACCCATTATAGCATGTACCGCAGGAAACAAAACAAAAAACATAATACAAACTATCCTAGCAGACCATAAAGTAATTGCAACAGTAAGAAGCACGTAAACCAAAAACTAAAGTTGGAAAAAGTCAGAGTAACACAGGGCGACAGCGTTTCCTCACCAACAGTGCTTTCTGCGCAGCGCACGTACAGTACAGCCACGCGAGGGCTGGATTGGATTCTTGTGTGGTCCGTCCGTCCGTCCATCTTGTGCAGCAGCTGCCAATGCCATGCTCCAGCTTAATAAAAGAGAAAACCCGAGCCTGCAGCCAGCAATGTTCACAAGGACTAGTTACACATATGTCGCGCGTGATCAAGACGCAGGACCACATGAACAGTACCATCGTAACAGACTTGGCTGGCCGGGTATAGCATGGACAACTGACCAGAAACGATACGGCCTAACGGAATGCCGCAGCAACCTTTGTGGAAGAGTGGGGAGATTTGATTCCCAGATGTGCAGAACGACAGCTTTGAATGGTTCCCTCGATCATGTGGTTCCTGTTCTGTGCTCATATGGTTCGTGGGCTTCGAAGCTTGAGACAGTCCAATCCAGTCCATGTCCATTGGAGACGAGTATCTGCTATCCACAGTATCTTGCACAAGCACAACATCATCAGCAGTCAAGACAGTAGAAGAAGAGCGGACTATCTTACTGTGTAAGTAATGGGTTTCTGTTGATATGAACAGTTTTTTCTGCATGTCCTGGCAGAGAAGCTGTTGAGAATCCGTGGACATGAATGACACTTCAGGAAGAACAAAAAAAAAATCCATAAGATCTACAAGACATATGGCAATTATAGGCTCCTGACATTGTACCTGCAAAAAAACGTACTTTCTAATATAACAAGCTTCTATGGCACACCGCACACTAATTTGTCCCCTGTCACAGAGCAACCTGCCCACATGATCAGTTGTTGTTGGCATGTGTAACCAACCATTCACCAATATATGATGGGTGCAAGCTTGTTGGAACTAGAAAGCGAACACAAGGGTACCTTCCAAGGAACGTACAGCTGCACTTGGAACTCCTGATGACAAAGCTGTAAGATGAGGGCAGTTGGATCAAACACAAATTTGTTGGGGAGTATAGTCTTCAAATTTGAGAGACAGGATTTGGTAGATCAGGAGTCTGGCAAGGAGACCAACTATTGCCCATGCTATTCATCCTGGCCATGGACTCACTGCAGGCTGCAGCGCCTACTTGACCTATCGACACATCAGGGGATACTTATACTGACATCCTTATGCTGGGATACTTATACTGACATCTTTAGGCTATCTCCAGCAGCTTACCCATCTCATAGTTATATTCAAACTTCACTCTGCGAACAGTGTAGTCTACAGTGTATAACAATGCAGAACAGTGCTTTTGGATAAACTTTGGGTAGACTGCTGCAAACGGCCTTAGCTCTGTGGCAATAAGTCGTTCGTCTGCAACACAACCGACAGAAAACTGAGTATGTGCTTCAGAGACCAAGCATTATTGAAATTTATGAACCTAATTTACATCAGATGAACTGAGTTACAGCACAATGAATTTCCTGGATCCTAAATGCAGAGAATAAATAAAAAATATATAAAAGGAACTGCATCCTCCCAGATGAATCCCATGCCCTCTGCAGAGAAAGCAAGTCATTAAAAAATCCAAGGGTGTTTTGGGACAGCAACAACAATTATGCCAATCACCATTCTCGCTACTCAAGACAGGTTAAATGCTCAGCAGAGGGTATGGGGGAAGAACCAATCCCAGATTACCAATTAGTCAAGCCCGCAGTCTATTTCTTCAAATCCGTCGCGATCACCGCCGATCAGTTCCAGAAGTATAGAATAGATGAGGAAACCAGCCGCCGCTACTTATCAGTAGCATGTGCTCCCTATCCAGAAAGTACACACCAAGTATCAACCCACTCACTGTTTGGGCAAGTAACTGAACAATTGTCGTTGATTTCCAGTGATTCGAATGTAGGCCCCTATCGATACCTGTGCCGAGGGCGAGGGAGGCGACGCGCGTGGCAGGTGATGGCGATTCCAGATTCCGTTCAGGTGGAGGTGGAGGTGGAGACAACGGAGGACGTGCAAGGATGGCCAAGATGGCATACCGGCATACCCTCGCCGCCGCCGCCCACCATTGGACCATTCTCTGCTCACCCTTCTCGACAGGGCGAACCGATCTAGACCGTGGAGATCAAACTGACGTCTCATGTAGACCTATAACTGGATTGGGGATCTCACGTAGGAATGTAGGACCTGTGGGCGCTCTTAAATTTAAATTGGCGTTAAAATAATAAGAACTTATTAAGTCAAAGGGTAAAGAGGCCTGTTTTTAAACATTTTTCTCGTTTAGCGCTTGTTTAGTTAGCTCTTAATCCATGTGGATTGGGTAGAATTGGATGTATTTAAATTCCAAGCAAGTCAAATTTCTTTATAATTTTTTTAATCTCATTCAATCCATAGGTAACGTGATTAAAAAAATAAAAGTTTTCCATGAGATTTCTATTAAAAAAATAAAAGTTTTCCATGAGATATCTATTTAAAAGTTTTCCAAGCAAGTCAAATTTCTTTACAATTTTTTTAATCTCATTTAATTTTTTTAATCTCATTCAAATTTCTTTACAATTTCTTTACGGTTTTCCATGAGATTTCTATTTTTCCATGGTAAAAAGAAATAATTTTTCTTAGAAAAATGAAAATCTCTTAAAAATATAGTTTCCAAACAAGCCCTTACCAAGAGATTTCTATTTTTTTAAGAGAAATTAGTTTATTTTTTCTTTAAAATAAAAGTTCCTTAGAAGAATGGAATTACCAAACTAACGCTAAAAGAGAGCAACACTTCCTGGCCAGCGACATCGTGGGCGCTAAGCGTCCAGGCGATGCGCGTAGCAGGACGTGCTCAACCTCGCGCCACCGGCCACCGCAACGGCATCAAGCGGCAGCACCGGAGGCTGTGCCTTGCGGCGCACTCTAACGAGAACCCTTCCGAGGCGATGGCGCGTTCAAGATCGTCCAGGCCGCATGTGACGTACGACGCGTCAGCGTGGGAGTAAGAAGTTGCAGTGTCCCATGTTTGACAGACGGTGACCAATAACTTATTTCTTAAATATTTATCATTTAATAATTTATTTTAGAACTAAAACACGATAAATAAAAATATCGCAAAAGCTTTTTTCTTTCCTACCAATGTAGAGAGTGTTCTATGTAGATTTTAGCCTATGATATACGCTCTTTAATTCACCCAACTTAGTGATAAAAGGCTTGGTCTTTTTATTCAAAATTTAAATTATTTGATCGGTTTTTAATCACTAGAGACTAGAATTATCATTACTAGAGATATCACTAAGGGAGAAATGTTTAGATCTACCTTACCCTTCGCCATGAGGCAGACATTGTTGGAACTTGTCCTTCTCAGGTTGTAGCCGTGAGCAGCAGGAGGGCGGGGCGAAGGTGAGCGGCGGCGACGAGGGCGCGACGCCGTCCTGGCGGCCGGCGTCGAGCACGGAAGCACGGGAAAACGAGAGCAGTTGCCAAGGGCTGAAGAGATTAATTCAATCTCCAGCTCTCCCTATTTCCATTTGATACATCAGTACATATACTGGACAAAGGAAAGGATAACTTCCTAGAGTTTGAACTAATGACAACCGACGCACTACAAACTGATACAAACTGACTCGACGCTCCCATGTTTACGTCGCACGCGATCTAGCCACGTTGTCGTCGCTGATACACCTTGCCGACCATAACATCTCTCGCCTCCTCGGAAAACAGCTCGTCCTCGAGCTGGAATGTAGGATACTCAGAACGGAAAGAGTCGACTGGTTCCCAAGTTGCTTCGCCTGAGTTCATGCCAGCCCACTGGACCAGAACGTGCCATGCTCCGCGGCGAAGACTAGCACGCAGCACACGTTCCGGTTGAGGAAGCAGGCGGCCATCCTGGAGCGGTGGAAGATGTGGTGTGTTTGCAGGAGGCGTTCCACGGAATGGCTTCAGGACTCCGACGTGGAACACGTCATGGATGCGAGCCCCAGCAGGGAGCTCGAGCTTGTATGCGACGGCGCCAATGCGTTCCAGGATCTTGTATGGCCCTGCGTACCGTGGACCCAACTTTCCGCAGTTGCCTGGCAGGAGTGTTTTTGTTGGCCGGTGAAGCACGCGAAGCCATACCCAGTCGCCCACCTGGAACTCCAAGTCTCTGTGGTGAGCATCATAGTGGTGGCGAGCGTACATTTGAGCCTGCTGTAGGCGACCACGGACGTCGTTGAGGAAAGCGTCGCGGTCGAGCAACAGCGTGTCCACCATGTCCGTTCTCGCGGTGCCGGCCGTGTAGGGGATCAAAGCTGGCGGAGCACGGCCGTACACGACCTGGAATGGCGTAGCGCGAAGAGCGGAGTGGAACGTCGTGTTGTAGTTGTACTCCGCCCATGGCAGCCAGTCGAGCCACGCTCGGGGTCGATCACCGGTAGCGCATCGCAGGTACATGGCTATCGTCTTGTTCGTCGCCTCGGACTGCCCGTCTGTCTGGGGGTGGAACGCCGTGCTCATCTTCAGCTTGACGCCCGCTAGCTTGAACAGGTCCCTCTAGACGTGGCCGGTGTAAAGCCCAAAATTGTTAAAAAAAAGAATAATAAATAAATAAATAAATATATTTACGATAACGATTCTAAAATTCTTGAAACCTTTGAGAATTTATTAGGCCCCTTCCTACTCTTAATCAGTCAAAAATTTAATTAGTTAAACAACCAGTAAATAAATAATGAAGAAGTTGCATCTCTTGCTTATAGTTTTGTGAAAGACACTTTATTGAAAACATAACTTAAATTTGACCCCAAAATTTTAAAGTGAAAACATAGAATAGAAAAGGAGAAAGGGAATTTTAATGGAACCATTTATATCTTCCATAAATACATGACAAAGAAAATAAATGATAATATGGTGAATAATAGAGTCTATATATTCACATTAGTAGGAATTCGGACATCTGGAGATTTGATGGTCAAAAGATGAGTTTGAATTTGAATTGAATTCGAAAAGAGTGAAAAAAGGAGAAAACCAGGAGACCACATCTTGGGCCGAAATCAACTGCATCGGGCTCATCACCCACTTCATCCACGCAGCCCAGTCAACCAGTGGTGCATGGCTCGCTGGCATGGGGGCCCGCTCAACAGCCTCTACACGTGCACATGCTTTGCCCCTTCAAGTCACCGCCGTGCAGGCCCATTTTGTCAGATGCCCGATGCGCACTCTGCACTCACGCACCACTCTATGTGGATCACCTCCATGTGGGCCCCGATAGTCAGAAGCTTCTTCCACCTATGGCGGAAGGCATTCCGTCCGTGAGGTCTGTGGGATCTCCCGATTACCACGCGCGAAACTATAGTTATCAGTTGGGAAACAAACTCCGTAATTCGCGGTACAACCAAAATCAAAACAGACTCCGCGAGTCTTGCATGGATTCCGATCCCGGCTTCGTTCTTTCTCTCCCTGTATAAAACCGAACGCCGTCGTGACCCGCTGTGCACCGATGTCGTCTGTCACCGGTTAGCCCCCGGTGATCCAGGTCCGGTCCCGCCACCATCCCACCTTGAAGCCTGACCAGCCATATATATGAGGAGCCCAGAGACTGCCCTAGCCACGCCGCGGTCACCAAGCGAAGCAGTGTGGGTGCAGGGGGAGAATTGGTCGGGAGCTGCCGCGGCACCATGGCCATCGCGATTCGTAGCGTCTGACTGCGGGTCGTGGTCTGGTGATCATCGCAAAGGCACGGCGGAGGTCCAGATGCGGTTCAGGATCTTCTCCGTGAGCCTCCAGCTCGTCCGCTCCACCAACCAAATGAGGCCTCTACTACCGCCACAACCGTCTGCAGGTAGCCCATGGAGATGCGCTATGACCACCGTCGGGCCATGAAGACAGTGCAGGGAAATCACCATCTCCGTCGCCAACACGGGTATGTGGTGCCCAAATCAGTTCGCGCTTGTCCCTGCTTCGTTTTGCACTGGGCGGATGGGTGATGGCGCCGCCATGGTGGAGTCCTCGCTGTCGCGTTGTCTGCTGTGGGGAAGAAGAAGCTGCGTGTGCCGTTGGATTTAGTGAACGGTCCCGATTAGAGATGGGGGGGAAATAGCTTTAGGCCGTTGGATCCTTTTTGGGTGATCGTGATCAAAACGCTGATACCGATTCGGCTCGGGGATGTTCGGGTCGTTGATCTTGAATCGGAGGGCCGCGGGTTGATTCCGGATTCGGATGATGCCCGATCTAATCCTGCCCATCGATTCTAGATCGGATGGCCGATACTCGCCCATACCCCTTCGACCTGTGCATTTTGCATAAGAGCCCCTGCACTTAGTTGAAATCAACCCGCCATCCTGCGGCGGTATAGTTTGAGTCTGGGTCACTTTTTCGCTATTGCCCCTGGACTCTTGTGATATCTTGTGCTCAGTTCAGAAATCACTAAAAATGAATAAATGATATAGGAAATTGATTTTTAATACAAAAATAATTTCAGAAACTTGTATAATTCATAGTTAATTCATTTTAACTCCAAATTGAGTCATTCCAGTTGCAATAATTTTGTATTAATATTGTTTATCACCTAGTACCTCTGTTTAGCCATGAAACTTGAAATAAAATTGTTCATTTGGAATAATCTATTCTAAGCACTAAATAATTTCGAAAAATCATAACTTTCTAATCATAACTCCGAATTTAGTGGTTCTCGAACCCGCGATCTCGTAGCTTCACGTAGACTATTATTACACAGTTTATTCTTATGTTTGGTGTGATGTTAATTTTGTCCATGCCATGTTTGTTTGTATTGCTACGACTAGTGCGAGGTTACGAGCCACCTGAAGATCATCCTGGTACCTGGAATCTCAAGTCCCAGGCAAGTTGTGCCCTTGATCACTTCTTTTTACCCACTCATGTTCTAATTAATCATAATGATCTGCATAGGTTAATTTTGATGGGACCCAATAGGTTACCCTAGTTTGTCTATCTTTATACCTTGTTTACCACTGAACTTTTTGGGTAGTACTTGCTAGTGCTTTATGTGGTTTTGGGTATGAATGTACATTATTCATGATCACACTTTTATTATATGTTTATTATTACTGTTCATGATAAGATCATTATGTTAATTGGAACATGGAGAACCACCCGGGAAAACAGTGCTACCACAAGGGAGGAATGGGACCCCTTGGCTGATTAATTAGGAAAGCTAGTGGAAGACTACCTTACCCGAAAGGGGCAAGGGCAGTAGGGGAGTGGTCAGTGTAGGGAGGCCCTCGGGAGGATTTTGCTGCGATGGCGGTCCTGCAAGGGATTCCTGCATTGGAACTTCCTATAAACTGTAGCAGGTTTTCTGAAGCTAGTGGAACTTTGTAAAGGCCTCGTAGTGTTACCCTGCCTCGCCTCCTCGGTAGAGGTGTATGGGAAGTCGCGATCCCTTGGCAGATGGGTAACATGACTTGTGGGTAAAGATGCGCAACCTCTGCAGAGTGTAAAACTGGTATACTAGCCGTGCTCACGGTCATGAGCAGCTCGGACCCTCACATGATTAAATTATGGAACTAAATTCAATTTGTCATATGCATTGCATCGCAGGTGAGGTTGTTTTTTTGTTCTACTGTTTAATTGGGTTGGTATTTACTTATACTTAGTAACTGCTAATAAAATTTTGACCAACTTTAAAAGCAATGCTCAGCTCTAACCATCCTCTTTGGTAAGCCTTACACTTCACATGAGCTCCCACCTTTGGCGAGTTCATACACATTATTCCCCACAACTTGTTGAGCGATGAACGTATGTGAGCTCACTCTTGCTGTCTCACACCCCCCCCCCACAGGTCAAGAGCAGGTACCGCAAGATGAGGCGCTTGGAGGATGTCGTGGTGTATTCGAGAGAGGTCTAGGCCGTCGTCTCCCAGTCAACTTTGGGTTGCTGGACCGTTGTCTCCTTATAATGTAATTATTTATTTTGTACAGAATTCCTGTTAAGTAGTAAAGATATGACATTCGATCATGTGCCATGATTCATCATATGTGTGAGACTTGGTCACAGCACACCTGGTGATTATGTTCGCGCCCGGGTTTTGGACCCCTAAAATCCGGGTGTGACAGAAGTGGTATGAGAGGAATGTTGACTGTAGGACGAAACCTAGATAGAGCTGGACAACCACTATCTACTTACCTTTGTTACTCTGATTCTTTTCTAAACTTATCTTAATCTTTTCTCATCTCTTTCCGCTTTACTCTGATTACTCTTACCTTTCTGCTTCCAAAGACAAATGTGGATTTCACACTTTGAAATCATGTGCCTAAAGTGATTTTAGGAATAGGAGAACTAATCTTAGGAACAAAAACAAAACTATTTTTGTAGGTATTTATACGCTTGAATGTTTGTTCTTATGATACATGTCTGATTTGGATCTTTGATTGAGTGTGATGAGTTGTGGAGTAATGTCCACAATTACATCTGCATATACATATAGGAAAAAAACGCTCATCAAGATAACTGGACAAACTAGATTATTCCTCATTAAAGTATCTAGCCTAACAATATCCATCTCATCTAAAAAGATTCTATCCTACACTCATAGATCCATCTCATCTCAAAAGATCCTAACTTATCCTAATTAAAATATATTTAACTTAATAGATCCATCTTATCTTAAAAGATACTCTATTACTTTAATAGATTCATCTTGTCTTGAAAAGATTCTATCTTATCCTAATAGATCTAACTGACCTCAAAAGATTCTACCTTATCCTTATGGATTCATCTTGTCCTAATAAGCATATTTACCCCACCCTAGTAACAATCATGATCCAATCCAAATTAATTAGATCTTATCTAGTTCAAGCTAGTCACACCAATCTAACCTAGATCTGATCTAATCTAAAATGACTTATCAAACATGTTGGATAATACTGATGAAATAGATTAGACTCTACTCCTATAGAACATGTCTTAACTTAGTTCACCCCGCACTAAATTAAGAACGACAGACCGACTTGGCCATATGCCACTACCTTAACCATCCGATAGTTGCATAACCCCTCAATTTTAACCTAGCAAGAGATTCTAACCTACCTACGCATAATCCATCCTACTCACATATATCTTAACCATATGTCCTTAACTTGGATGGCAACTCCAAGAAGAATGGCCAAAGGAGACCAACCACGTCAAAGAAGGATAAGCATCAACTCAAGACTTCAAAGATCAAGTTGAATCGCCAGCGGAATCAAGATCCACAATCTTGGATGGAGCCTTTCCTTACCCTACTCTTTCTTACCCAAATCTATCTACGCTTTAAAGACACCTTTTATCCTGCATCGTAGATGGCTCGATACCCATGCTTTCCTAATCCTTTTGGTATTAAAACCAATTAGAAACGAGCACATAGACTGCAAACAATTCTTTCTGCATCCCTTTTCTTATAAATCTCGAGGACGAGATTTCTTTTAAGGGGGTAGGATTTGTAAAGCCCAAAATTGTTAAAAAAAGAATAATAAATAAATAAATAAATATATTTACGATAACGATTCTAAAATTCTTGAAACCTTTGAGAATTTATTAGGCCCCTTCCTACTCTTAATCAATCAAAAATTTAATTAGTTAAACAACCAGTAAATAAATAATGAAGAAGTTGCATCTCTTGCTTATAGTTTTGTGAAAGACACTTTGTTGAAAACATAACTTAAATTTGACCCCAAAATTTTAAAGTGAAAACATAGAATAGAAAAGGAGAAAGGGAATTTTAATGGAACCATTTATATCTTCCATAAATACATGACAAAGAAAATAAATGATAATATGGTGAATAATAGAGTCTATATATTCACATTAGTAGGAATTCGGACATCTGGAGATTTGATGGTCAAAAGATGAGTTTGAATTTGAATTGAATTCGAAAAGAGTGAAAAAAGGATAAAACCAGGAGACCACATCTTGGGCCGAAATCAACTGCATCGGGCTCATCACCCACTTCATCCACGCAGCCCAGTCAACCAGTGGTGCATGGCTCGCTGGCATGGGGGCCCGCTCAACAGCCTCTACACGTGCACATGCTTTGCCCCTTCAAGTCACCGCCGTGCAGGCCCATTTTGTCAGATGCCCGATGCGCACTCTGCACTCACGCACCACTCTATGTGGATCACCTCCATGTGGGCCCCGATAGTCAGAAGCTTCTTCCACCTATGGCGGAAGGCATTTCGTCCGTGAGGTCTGTGGGATCTCCCGATTACCACGCGCGGAACTATAGTTATCAGTTGGGAAACAAACTCCGTAATTCGCGGTACAACCAAAATCAAAACAGACTCCGCGAGTCTTGCATGGATTCCGATCCCGGCTTCGTTCTTTCTCTCCCTGTATAAAACCGAACGCCGTCGTGACCCGCTGTGCACCGATGTCGTCTGTCACCGGTTAGCCCCCGGTGATCCAGGTCCGGTCCCGCCACCATCCCACCTTGAAGCCTGACCAGCCATATATATGAGGAGCCCAGAGACTGCCCTAGCCATGTCACGGTCACCAAGCGAAGCAGTGTGGGTGCAGGGGGAGAATTGGTCGGGAGCTGCCGCGGCACCATGGCCATCGCGATTCGTAGCGTCTGACTGCGGGTCGTGGTCTGGTGATCATCGCAAAGGCACGGCGGAGGTCCAGATGCGGTTCAGGATCTTCTCCGTGAGCCTCCAGCTCGTCCGCTCCACCAACCAAATGAGGCCTCTACTACCGCCACAACCGTCTGCAGGTAGCCCATGGAGATGCGCTATGACCACCGTCGGGCCATGAAGACAGTGCAGGGAAATCACCATCTCCGTCGCCAACACGGGTATGTGGTGCCCAAATCAGTTCGCGCTTGTCCCTGCTTCGTTTTGCACTGGGCGGATGGGTGATGGCGCCGCCATGGTGGAGTCCTCGCTGTCGCGTTGTCTGCTGTGGGGAAGAAGAAGCTGCGTGTGCCGTTGGATTTAGTGAACGGTCCCGATTAGAGATGGGGGGGAAATAGCTTTAGGCCGTTGGATCCTTTTTGGGTGATCGTGATCAAAACGCTGATACCGATTCGGCTCGGGGATGTTCGGGTCGTTGATCTTGAATCGGAGGGCCGCGGGTTGATTCCGGATTCGGATGATGCCCGATCTAATCCTGCCCATCGATTGTAGATCGGATGGCCGATACTCACCCATACCCCTTCGACCTGTGCATTTTGCATAAGAGCCCCTGCACTTAGTTGAAATCAACCCGCCATCCTGCGGCGGTATAGTTTGAGTCTGGGTCACTTTTTCGCTATTGCCCCTGGACTCTTGTGATATCTTGTGCTCAGTTCAGAAATCACTAAAAATGAATAAATGATATAGGAAATTGATTTTTAATACAAAAATAATTTCAGAAACTTGTATAATTCATAGTTAATTCATTTTAACTCCAAATTGAGTCATTCCAGTTGCAATAATTTTGTATTAATATTGTTTATCACCTAGTACCTCTGTTTAGCCATGAAACTTGAAATAAAATTGTTCATTTGGAATAATCTATTCTAAGCACTAAATAATTTCGGAAAATCATAACTTTCTAATCATAACTCCGAATTTAGTGGTTCTCGAACCCGCGATCTCGTAGCTTCACGTAGACTATTATTACACAGTTTATTCTTATGTTTGGTGTGATGTTAATTTTGTCCATGCCATGTTTGTTTGTATTGCTACGACTAGTGCGAGGTTACGAGCCACCTGAAGATCATCCTGGTACCTGGAATCTCAAGTCCCAGGCAAGTTGTGCCCTTGATCACTTCTTTTTACCCACTCATGTTCTAATTAATCATAATGATCTGCATAGGTTAATTTTGATGGGACCCAATAGGTTACCCTAGTTTGTCTATCTTTATACCTTGTTTACCACTGAACTTTTTGGGTAGTACTTGCTAGTGCTTTATGTGGTTTTGGGTATGAAGGTACATTATTCATGATCACACTTTTATTATATGTTTATTATTACTGTTCATGATAAGATCATTATGTTAATTGGAACATGGAGAACCACCCGGGAAAACAGTGCTACCACAAGGGAGGAATGGGACCCCTTGGCTGATTAATTAGGAAAGCTAGTGGAAGACTACCTTACCCGAAAGGGGCAAGGGCAGTAGGGGAGTGGTCAGTGTAGGGAGGCCCTTGGGAGGATTTTGCTGCGATGGCGGTCCTGCAAGGGATTCCTGCATTGGAACTTCCTATAAACTGTAGCGGGTTTTCTGAAGCTAGTGGAACTTTGTAAAGGCCTCGTAGTGTTACCCTGCCTCGCCTCCTCGGTAGAGGTGTATGGGAAGTCGCGATCCCTTGGCAGATGGGTAACATGACTTGTGGGTAAATATGCGCAACCTCTGCAGAGTGTAAAACTGGTATACTAGCCGTGCTCACGGTCATGAGCAGCTCGGACCCTCACATGATTAAATTATGGAACTAAATTCAATTTGTCATATGCATTGCATCGCAGGTGAGGTTGTTACTTTTGTTCTACTGTTTAATTGGGTTGGTATTTACTTATACTTAGTAACTGCTAATAAAATTTTGACCAACTTTAAAAGCAATGCTCAGCTCTAACCATCCTCTTTGGTAAGCCTTACACTTCACATGAGCTCCCACCTTTGGCGAGTTCATACACATTATTCCCCACAACTTGTTGAGCGATGAACGTATGTGAGCTCACTCTTGCTGTCTCACACCCCCCCCCCCACAGGTCAAGAGCAGGTACCGCAAGATGAGGCGCTTGGAGGATGTCGTGGTGTATTCGAGAGAGGTCTAGGCCGTCGTCTCCCAGTCAACTTTGGGTTGCTGGACCGTTGTCTCCTTATAATGTAATTATTTATTTTGTACAGAATTCCTGTTAAGTAGTAAAGATATGACATTCGATCCTGTGCCATGATTCATCATATGTGTGAGACTTGGTCCCAGCACACCTGGTGATTA
Organism: Zea luxurians; assembly: GCA_029449295.1. Classification (NCBI taxonomy): domain Eukaryota; kingdom Viridiplantae; phylum Streptophyta; class Magnoliopsida; order Poales; family Poaceae; genus Zea; species Zea luxurians. The sequence continues at coordinate 29,136,736 of JAOPSE010000031.1, forward strand.
TGTTCGCGCCCGGGTTTTGGACCCCTAAAATCCGGGTGTGACAGCCGGTGAACACCGGGTCGCGGTCGCTGACGATGGACTCCGGGAAGCCGTGTAGGCGTACGACGTCGTGGAAGAAGGCGCGCGCCACGGACGAAGCAGTGTAGGGGTGCCCGAGTGGAATGAAGTGGGCATATTTCGACAGACGATCAACCACGGTGAGTATCACGCTCTTGCCATGTACCTTGGGGAGTGCTTCGATGAAGTCGATGGAGATATCCGCCCAAATGCGTGACGGGACGGGGAGAGGCTGAAGCAGACTCGCCGGATGAAGCGCCTCGGTCTTGTTGCGCTGGCAAACAGTGCATGTGCGGACGTAGTCGTGGACGAGGTGGCGATCACGGTCGACGCTGAAGTCGTTCCGGAGTCGGTGCAGAGTCTTCTGGATGCCTTCATGACCCGACGTGTGAGCCAGCTCCAGGATCACCGGGATCAGGTTGGAAGATGGCGAGACATGGAGCTTCCCGTGGTGCAGGATCAGTCCATCTTGGATGCGCCATGTGTCATCGTGGTGTGGGGGATAGATATCCCCCGGGTCCACCAAAAGAGTAAAGGACCTCACGAAAGGCCCAAGGGCCCAATGAATCGTAAGGTTATTCTTTCGTGGACTTGGGGAAAGACGGCCAGCAACGCAGAGCGACATGGGGCCAGATTGGTGCAAACCCGGACGGCCCATAGCGCCAAGCCATTGGCCGCAACAGAGACCCGACTTTCCCGCGTCGAGGCCTCCATGCAACGGAGCCACGTGAGGATAAGTCGGCGAGAGTTACGTAGAGGATAATCTCGAGAGGTTCACTATCTTTTAGCCATTCGTTGTTATCTCATCACGTGTACTGCCCCACGGTCGAGTATATAAGGCCTAGGGGGCACCCCTTCAGAACGATCGACCCATTACTTAGCCACCCACATCAACTCTCTGTATTCTCGATCCAGAGAGCTCTCTTGTAATCACCTCCACCAAGCATACTCTTCAGGACGTAGGGTGTTACGCATCTCTAAGCGGCCCGAACCTGTAAACCTTGTCCACTGTCCCTCGTGCGATCGGCACGAACCATTTTGCTACAGTTGTCGACACCGTCCTACTCCTAAAACACCTTGAGGGGCAACCCCGGGTGTGCGGTCGGACCCTAAACACCGACAGCTGGCGCGCCAGGTAGGGGGTGTGTTGACAATCCAAGCTAGCTCAATGGCCATCTCCTTCTACAACAAGATCACCCTGCGCCCCGGATCTATGTTCTGCTTCGGAACAATCTCGTTCGTAGCGGACGAAGAAGGAATTCTGCACCGTATTGCGGATCCGCCAAAAAAGGAGTCTTCCTCAACAAACTCCGGAAATATCGGAGAAGCACGACCTCCAGCTCCCCGGAAGAAAATCACCACGACGACAGCGCCGTTCTACCCCGACGTCCTCTTCATCGGAAGGGCGGAATCGCCCGCCATCTCCGACGACGAGCCGACTGTACCCGGGGAGGAACCGCCTCAGCGAGAGTCCCATCGACGGAGGAACCGGCGCAGGAATGTTCGACGACATCACGCGGCCGGAGAGCGAAATCCGGAACAACCTGTCTCGCGAGACGAGGTCTCGGAGGTAGGAGAAACCCCGGAGGAACGCGTCTTCAGAGAGCGAAGGAACTCCCGACGACGTGATCGCCGACGAGCTCAGGAGCAGGCTGAGCAGGATACAAGGCAACGTCGCGAGAATCCACTCTTCGGGCGTAATCTGAACCCCGACTTCGCCCGAGCCATGAACACGCCGAGCGAGGTCGGAGGGGTGCTGGCTCGGATAGCGGAAGGACTTCCTCGCACTCCTGACGCCGACGGCTACCGGCGACTGTTCACCCAGGCGGCCAACCATCTTCTACCGCTTGCTCACCCGCCAAACGATCTACGACACGCCATCAACAGTCGCCGAGACGCGCGGAGCTCCATCAACGCTTCGCGGGAACGGCGGCATGAGAACGAAATTCGTCGTCGAGAGGAGTACGACAGGGATCATGGTGCCCCGACTCAGAGCCAAGCTACCAGGACTGAGTCGGCGACGGCTTCGACTGGCGGAACCTCCCGGGGACGGTCGAGGAATCACAACCACAACTCCCCTCCCCGGGACAGGCATCGACCCAGACGACAAGAGGACACGTGCGGAGTGTCCGCCCTCACTCCGCGCCTTAGGGCCATCCAGTGGCCTCCCAATTTCAAGGTATCCAATGTTGACAAGTATGAACCTAAGCAGGATCCATGGGGTTGGCTAGCCGTCTACACCACCGCTGCTCGAGCTGCCGGAGCATCCGAGGACGTGATGACCGCGTACTTGCCCATTGTCCTTGGACAAGACGCGCTGCAATGGCTACGACATCTACCCCGACACTGCATCGACGTCTGGGGAGACTTCAGTCGGCGTTTCACTGCCAACTTCCAGTCCCTCTCCGACAAGCCGGCGCAGCCGTGGGACCTCAAATCTATCAAGCGCCGGGGGGACGAGACTCTCCGATCATACCTCAAGAGGTTTCAAACCATGAGGAATCGCATCCCCGATGTCACGGAGGCGGCCGTGATCGAGGACTTCTACCGAGGATCCAATGACTCGGCTTTTGTCCGAGCCATACTACAAAGGGCGCCGACCACCTCGGAGGAACTGTTCCGGGAAGCCGACCTCTACATCACCGCCGACGAGCGAGCCCAGGACCTCATCGGAGGAACGAAGCCCGCACCGGCAGCACAACGACGCGACGCGAACCAGCAACCTGACAAGCGATGGGAGAAGCGGCCACGTGAAGAAGTACATGCCGCCGGGCCACCCGCCGCCCGCGCTCGAGGAGGACCTCGTGGAGGCGAACGCACACTGGACGACATCCTCGACGCCCAGTGCCCGTACCACAAGGACATGCGCCACACTCTTCGTAACTGCCGGGACTTCAAGCACTCCGTCGGACACGGTCGACCCTTCCAACCTCTACCTCCTCCTCCGCCGAGGGGAGGACCAGATGAACCACGACAACCCCATCGGCAGGAGGAGGGAGGGGGAGGAGGAGCTTTCCCGCGCATTGACAGGGAGGTCAACGTCATCTTCGGCGGACACGGGTCACAGGAGAATAGAAGACAGCAAAAGCTCAATGATCGCCAGATACTGGTGGCGACCATCGGTCCTCCCGCCCCATACCGATGGTCGGAGCACCCGATCACCTTCACTCGGGCGGATCAATGGCTCAACTTCGACCACCCGGGCAGATACCCGCTTCTCGTCGATCCGGTGATCCGAGAGAGCCGGGTGAAAAAGGTGTTAGTGGACGGGGGGAGCAGCATCAACATCACCTTCCCCCGGACACTCCAAAGCTTGGGAGTTCATCTCAAAGAGCTCCACGAGTCAGACACTCCTTTCTTCGGCATCGTGCCGACTGAAGGGGAGTACCCGCTGGGCCACATCTACATGCCGGTCACCTTTGGAACTCCGGAAAACTACAGAACCGAGTTCCTGAGGTTTGAAGTGGCGAACTTCGACTGCGGGTACAACGCCATCGTCGGGAGGCCAGGGCTGGCCAAATTCGTGGCCATCCCGCATTACACATACATGATACTGAAAATGCCGGGGCCACAAGGGATCATAACTGTGCGCGCCGACCTCCAAGGCGCCGCAGAATGTTTCCGAGTGGCTATTCAAGCAGCCCTCACCGCCAAGCCGTCGACAGCTCCCTCAGCAATGGCGAACTCTAAGCCTGAAGAAGACCTCGCAATACCGGCGAATGAAGCTCAGACCGCGACCTCTATGCGGCCGACTGAAGAGACCAAGAGAATCAATCTGGGGTTCGCTGATGAGCGTAAGACAGCCATCATCAGCTCCAGTTTGAATGACAAATAGGAAAGCGCGCTCGTCCAGTTTCTGCAAGATAACCGAGACGTATTCGCATGGCAACCTGCGGATATGCCGGGAGTCCCGAGAGAGCTGGCCGAGCACAAACTAAAGGTTTTTCCCCAGGCGAGGCCGATTCGGCAGAAATTACGTCGCTTCACACCTGACAAGAGGGAAGCCATTCGCGCCGAGTTAGCTCGCTTGGTCGCGGCTGGATTCATTAGAGAAGTATTACATCCTGAGTGGTTAGCCAATCCTGTTCTTGTACTCAAAAAGAATAAAGTGGACTGGCGCATGTGCGTTGATTATACTGATCTCAACAAACACTGTCCAAAGGATCCCTTCGGGCTCCCAAGGATAGATCAGGTGGTGGACTCCACCGCTGGATGTTCTATGTTGTCTTTCTTGGATTGCTATTCCGGGTATCATCAGATCAGTCTGGCGAAGGAAGATGAAGAAAAAACGGCGTTCATTACTCCATTTGGTGCTTTCTGTTATACCTCCATGCCGTTTGGCCTCAAGAACGCTGGAGCAACTTACCAGAGAGCTATCCAAACATGCTTAGCCGATCACTGGGGCAAGCGTGTGGAGGCTTATGTGGATGACGTGGTGATCAAAACACAGGACTCAAAGGACTTCATTGAAGATTTGCAACTGGTTTTCAACAGCCTGAGGCGGTATAGATGGAAGCTTAATCCCGAGAAGTGCGTTTTTGGGGTACCAGCCGGAAAGTTGCTCGGATTTATCGTCAGCAACCGAGGAATTGAAGCTAACCCAGACAAGATTGAAGCTATCATGAAGATGGAAGCACCTCGATCGCAGAAGAAGGTTCAGCGACTTACCGGATGCATGGCAGCTTTAAGCAGATTTATATCCAGGCTGGGAGAAAAAGGTTTGCCGTTTTATAAGTTACTCAAGAAGGTGGATAAATTTCAATGGACTTTAGAAGCACAAGAAGCTCTAGATGCTCTGAAAAAATTCTTGACAACACCGCCAGTACTGAAACCACCTCGGCGAGCTACATCGACTCAACCAGCTGAAGATTTGCTACTGTACATCTCTTGCACGACTCACGTGGTAAGCACCGCGTTAGTAGTCGAGCGAGCAGAAGAAGGGCACGCTTATCCAGTGCAACATCCTGTGTATTTCATCAGTGAAGTCCTCGGCCCCTCAAAGAAAAAGTATTCTCAAGTTCAGAAGCTATTGTATGCAGTACTTCTAACTGCCCGCAAGCTGCGCCACTACTTTGACGACCACAAAGTCATAGTAGTCACGAGTTTTCCAATAGGGGATATTCTTCACAACAAGGAAGCCATCGGTCGAATAGCCAAGTGGGCTTGTGAGCTGGGATCTCATGACATCGAGTTTCGACCTCGTACTGCCATCAAAACCCAAGCACTGGTTGATTTTGTATCAGAGTGGACTGAACAACAAGTACCAGACAACCCAGAGACTGCAGAGGTATGGCGAATGCATTTCGATGGCTCACTCAAGCTGCAGGGAGCAGGAGCGGGGATTCTTTTCACTGCACCAGGAGGCGAACACCTCAAGTACGCCCTCCAGTTGCTATTCCCGGCCTCCAACAATGCAGCCGAGTATGAAGCGTTGATCCATGGATTGAACATTGCCATATCATTGGGCGTCAAAAGATTAATGGTATTCGGGGATTCTCTGGTAGTTATCAGCCAGATAAATAAGGAGTGGGATTGCTCAAACGATTCAATGGGAAGGTATTGCACTGCCATTCGAAAGCTGGAGGATAAATTCGAGGGTTTAGAGTTTCATCATGTGGAGAGAGATCGGAACGCGGCAGCCGATGTACTGTCCAAGCTAGGATCCAGTCGAGCTCAGGTCCCGCCCGGGGTTTTTGTGCAAGAAATTCTGCAGCCAAGTATCTCGTCGGGTCAAATGGAAGAATGCAACATCATAGATCAACCCGAGTCAGATCCCGATGACTGGAGAAAGCCAATCATTAAGTATATAAAGAATGAAGAAGAACCAGATGATAAGAACTCGGCGGAGCGCATTGCAAGACAGTCGGCTCATTATACACTCATTGGGGAAACATTATACAGAAGAGGTGCGTCAGGCGTCTTCATGAAGTGCATTCTCCCATCCACTGGAAAACAACTCCTGGAAGAAGTCCATGCTGGGCAATGTGGAATACATGCAGCCTCCAGAACATTGGTCGGAAAGGTCTTCAGATCAGGATTCTATTGGCCAACGGCAAAGAATGATGCAGCCGAGTTAGTTCAGAGGTGCGAAGCCTGCCAATACTTGTCGAAGCAACAACACCTGCCAGCACAGCAGCTGCAGACCATACCAGTAACGTGGCCTTTTGCATGCTGGGGGCTGGATATGATTGGACCTTTCAAGAAAGCTCAAGGAGGATATACTCATGTGTTGGTAGCAATTGACAAGTTCACTAAATGGATAGAATTCAAGCCCATTGCCTCCTTAACCTCTGCCAAGGCTGTGGAATTCATACAAGATATAATATTCAGATTCGGGATACCAAACAGCATCATAACTGATTTAGGATCCAACTTCACAAGTTCAGAATTCTTTGACTTCTGCGAACAAAAGAGTATTCAGATCAAGTATGCATCTATAGCCCATCCAAGAGCCAACGGGCAAGTTGAGCGAGCCAACGGAATGATATTGGATGCACTCAGAAAAAAGATTTTTGATAAGAACGAAAAATTCGCAGGAAAGTGGATCAGAGAACTGCCTTATGTTGTTTGGAGCTTAAGAACCCAACCCAGCCGAGCTTTGCATGGAAACACTCCTTTCTTCATGGTCTATGGGTCGGAGGCAGTGCTGCCTGCTGATCTCAAGTTTGGGGCGCCAAGGTTGATTTTTGAAAGCATAGCAGAAGCTGAGACCACCAGGCTGGAGGACATAGACGTACTCGAGGAAGAACGGTTAAATGCGGTAATCCAGTCAGCAAGATACCAGCAGACTTTAAGGCGCTATCACGACAAGGCTGTGCGGCAACGATCTTTTTCAGTAGGGGAGCTCGTCCTTCGCCGAATTCTAACGGGAGAAGGACGACACAAGTTATCACCCTTATGGGAAGGACCTTTCATAGTGGCAGAAGTCACTCGGCCCGGATCATATCGCCTCACTCAGATGGATGGCACGGAAGTCGGGAACTCTTGGAACGTAGAACACCTGAGGAAGTTTTATCCTTAGCCGTACCTCAAAACTGCTGGGATAACAATGATGTACTCTGTAAAGTGGAAATATGTCATCAATAAAGAAAGGGTTTCAAGGATACTCAATTTGTTTACGATTGACTTGCATTCTTACTTAACTCGGGGTGACCACTATACCCTGCTAACGGAGCAATCGGCTTAAGTCGGCAATGACTTAAGGCGGTGCAACATGCTCACGCTTACTTAACTCGGGGTGACCACTATACCCTGCTAACGGAGCAATCGGCTTAAGTCGGCAATGACTTAAGGCGGTGCAACATGCTCACGCTTACTTAACTCGGGGTGACCACTATGCCCTGCTAACGGAGCAATCGGCTTAAGTCGGCAACGACTTAAGGCGGTGCAACATGCTCATTCTTACTTAACTCGGGGTGACCACTATACCCTGCTAACGGAGCAATCGGCTTAAGTCGGCAATGACTTAAGGCGGTGCAACATGCTCACGCTTACTTAACTCGGGGTGACCACTATACCCTGCTAACGGAGCAATCGGCTTAAGTCGGCAATGACTTAAGGCGGTGCAACATGCTCATGCTTACTTAACTCGGGGTGACCACTATGCCCTGCTAACGGAGCAATCGGCTTAAGTCGGCAATGACTTAAGGCGGTGCAACGTGCTCACGCTTACTTAACTCGGGGTGACCACTATGCCCTGCTAACGGAGCAATCGGCTTAAGTCGGCAACGACTTAAGGCGGTGCAACATGCTCATGCTTACTTAACTCGGGGTGACCACTATGCCCAGCTAATGAAGCAATCAACTCTAATTGGCGCTTGCTTAAAACCAATGCAACATGCTCTCGCTTACTTAATTCAGGGGATGATCTCCATATCCCACATACAAAATTCATAGTCGTCATACATCATTACTACCGAACTCATTAAACTAAAAAATCTTGATACAATGATATAATAACTATGACATTCAAATAAACTGGTGTTCTCTGACAAATATTCAATCATGCAAGCTGCGCGCCTGGAGCACGTGAAATGTTTTCTCTATTTTGCAATGTCTTTTCCAGGAGCAGTTGACGAAGAAGGACGACTCGAGGAGTCAGGGGCGGCGTTCACGTCGGCCCTTATATCCTCAGGAACAACTACGCCAGGCCTCCTCATCAGAATTCGTCCCGCTCGAATGGCCTTGTCCATGGCCCTATCGCGTTGGGCTCTCAGAGTATTGGAAGTCTCTTCAGCAGACTTAACAGCCGACTGAGCAGCCTCTAGCTCTTGAGCAACGGATTTCTTGGAAGCACGCAGGTTCTTGATGACAACGTCTTTAGCCGATATCAGCTCCCGAAGGCGAATCACATCATCCAAGGACTCCTGCAGCTTATAGCGAAGATTGTTCAACTCCTCCATGGAAAAGCGATGACTCCTCTCCAAAATAGTCAACGAATTGCTAGAATCTCGATACAACCTATCAAGATTGTCACGAGAAGCGGCAAGAACGCGTTTTTCTTCCTGCAAGCACAAATCAGTTCGTTCAGAGAACCAAGCAAACAATAGGAGTATAGCAAGCATAGTTTTCGTATTTCACCTTTTCAGAGTCTAACTGAGCATGCAGAGAGGAACTCAACGCATTAGCATCATCCAAGGCAGCAGAGACCTGACTCAGTTCGATCTGACTTTGAGAATACTTTTCCTCAAGATCAATGCATCGCTGAGTCAGTTCAGCTCGATCCTGAGAATGCTTCTCCTCAAGAAGTGCAGTCTGCCGAGTCATTCCTAGTAAGAGGTAATCAGACAAAACAAGGTCAGAAAGTCAAGCAGTCCACAACTAACGCGAAGAAAAGAAAAAAGGCACTAACCAGTGTTAATCGCCTCCAACTCGGATACACGACGACGAAGTAACACCGGATTCCAACACGGGAAAGATGAAGCCACTTCTGGAACAGGAGCACCATGCAATTTCAGCTGGCTGGTCATCCCGTCCACCAAAGTCTGATGAGAAGAGCAGATGAGCGTAATAGCAAGAGTTCAGGCAATGTAAAAATCAAGCTAAGAGACAACACAGTACCTGGAGGTTGGAGAAGAACGAGGGGATCCCCAAGTCAGGAGAAATCAGATGATAACCAGGCGCAGGGTCATCACCCGAAGCAGCATGCAATGGAACGGTGGGAATCAGTTCATCTCCTTCAGCAGAGCCGGATACTCGATCAACGGGGACGCTGCCCTCTAAAGCGACACCCCGGTCTGAAGTTTGGGCCACCACCATGCAACCAGAGTGTGGAGGTGACCCAACGTGAACGTTCATGGAAGTGCCGGAGGGAGACCCTGTTTGGGCACCCCCGGGGACTGGGCCATGGTCGACACTGCCCACTTGAGCCGGGTTACCCCCGGCAACACCCTCGGGGGCTGGGCAGTGGCTTGCACCCTTCGCCTGAGCTATGTCATCCCCGACGACACCCTCGGGGGCTGGACATGTGTCGACACCATCCTGGGGGTCCAAACTTTCAGCAGTAACCATCTCCAAGGTTGATGGGCCCTCGGCTATGTCCATTGAATCGGGACAATCCAAGTTGACATCCCGTCCCTCAAGATCGTGCTCTAAGGTTGATGAGGCACGGGATGACCTCAACCCAGCGTTCGGCACAGCACCACAAGTTTCCGTCGCGTCATCATCCACTGGCCCTGATAGCAAGTCCTCTGGGACCATATCTTCCAGAGTTTGATCAAAGTCGGCCAAGGACATGTTCTGCAGACCAACAAGAGCAGATAAAGCAGGAGAAGGAACCCCGCTACTTTCCCCACTGGCGAGGAATTGCCGACTGTTCTTTCGAATCAAAGGAACCTCATCTTCTTCCTCTTCATCATCTTCATCAGCAACACCGGCACCACACCCATTGGGTTCAGCAACAGATGGACCACACCCATTGGGTTCAGCAACAGATGGACCACACCCATTGGGTTCAGCAACAGATGGACCACACCCATTGGGATCGGCATCGGCAAATTCAGATGCAAGAACCCCCTCATCAGCAGGAGCCGAGGGACCAGCACTCTGATTCAAACTAGATATTCGCCGAATACGTCTCTTCTTCTTTTTCTGATCATCAACAGAAAGATCAGTCTGATTGATTCGGCGGGGACGCTTCGAGCGAGCACGGACAGGTCTCTGGACATCCAAGACTATACCGACCTCTGGGAGAGGTGCCACTGCCAATGTCTCAGTAGGGATGGCGTCAGAAGAATCCTCGGCCAACATGTCAAGCACAGCATTTATTTCAGCATCAGTAGGATCCAAAGGCACCTCAAAACGGGTTTGTCTTTCATCATCAGGGATTTTCCCAAGTGAAGCAACCAAAACATTAACCTCCTCATCAGAGGGCCGCGCTCTAAGACCCAAATTGCCATCAGTTGAAGGTGGATTTGACACGAAACGAGTGAAGGCCTTAGCAGGAGGCAGATTCCAGGCTGAATACGCCACCGGAGCACCAACATTGGATACTTTACCTCTGAGAATCATCTCCAGTCGGCTCACCAAATCTGCAGAAGGGATCCTTCTATTGGTAACTCGAGTTGGGTCAGCTAGCCCTTGATACAGATAAGCTGGGTGGACCCTATCCTTCAGCGGCTGAATGTTTTTGAAGACAAAGTCAGCGACTATAGCTTCAGCGGTTAAACCCCTCTCTTTCAATAGCCCAACTTCAGCTAACAGCACACTGGCCTCAGCCACCTCTTCGTCTGTGGGAGACTCGGTCCAGCTCGGGGTGCGAACATCTGGTTGTCTTCCTGACCGGGGGGGGAGAGAATTTCCATAATTATCTACTATAAACCATTCCAGGCGCCATCCCTTAATGCTGTCCTTAAGGGGGATCTCAAGATACTCAGTTTTCCGCCCCCGGCGCATCTCCAAGCTGGCACCTCCAACCAACTGATGCTGTCCCCCGGCCATCCCAGGGCGACAGTGATACAAGTGTTTCCACAGGCCAAAATGCGGCAGCACGCCAAGAAAGGCCTCACATAAGTGGACAAAGATAGAAATTTGCAGAATTGAATTAGGGTTCAGATGGGTTAAGTTGATGTGGTAGAAATCAAGAAGACCACGGAAAAAGGGAGAAATAGGAAGGCCAAGGCCACGGAGAAGAAAGGGAGTGTAAACCACAGACTCGTGGGTATCCTCCGTCGGAACCGTAGTTCCATGGCAAATCCGCCAAGAACAGAGTTCCCGCGGAGGAAGAACCCCGATGGATACGAGGTGGAGGAGTTCAGTTTCAGAGATGTTGGACATGTGGTTACCTGCGAAAGGCAACTGGCTGTTGGGATCAATTGGGGGAATCACCACAGCAGAAGAACTCGCAACTTTCCTCTTGGGAGCCATCTCGATTTCACCAGCGGGCAAATTGGAGGCAAGCGCAGAAGAGATTTGGAAGCAAGAATGCAAAAACTAGGGCGCGGAAAGCAAAGGCGGCTAAAAGTGCGACTCTTATGGGATATTCTCGGACCAGACACCGTTTCAAAAAGTGCCCAGTCATCACTCGGCGGTTATTTCCGAAATCCCAGCGTGCCACGTAGTCATTCGGCAGTTATTTCCCAGAAAACTGGTGGGCCCTCTCCTTACTCGGGCGCTAACCCTCGAAATAACTCGGCGTTGCCTCTAAAACGCTGACCTCGAGCTCAATAACTCGGCGTTGCCTCTAAAATGCCGACGTCACTATTCAGTCACTCGGCGTTGCCTCTAAAACGCTGATCTCGAGTTTAGTCACTCGGCATTACTTCTAAAATGCCGACGTTGACCTTCACCAACTCGGCGTTGTCTCTAAAACGCTGATCTCGAGTTTAGTCACTCGGCATTACTTCTAAAATGCCGACGTTGACCTTCACCAACTCGGCGTTGCCTCTAAAACGCTGATCTCGAGTTTAGTCACTCGGCGTTACTTCTAAAATGCCGACGTTGACCTTCACCAACTCGGCGTTGCCTCTAAAACGCTGATCTCGAATTCAATAACTCGGCGCTGCCTCTAAAACGCCGACGTCACTATTCAATCACTCGGCGTTGCCTCTAAAACGCTGACCTCGAGTCTAATTGCTCAGCATTGTCTCTAAAATGCCAAAATCACTACTTAGTAACTTGGCGTTGCCTCTAGAACGATGATCTGGAGTTCAACTACTCAGCATTACTTCTAAAATGTCGATGGCGATTTCCGATCACTCAGCATTTCTTCTGAAAACACTGATACAGACTGCAACATTGCTCGGAAACATCAGCATAACGATCAAGCTGTTCGTTTATGGACTCAAAAGACTCAGATTCATAGTCAAACGAAACGATTCATCAAAAGGAAGCCAAACTTGTTCTTCATTCAAGGGAAGTGATAACATTTACAAATCAACTCATTATGAGTTGATACTTCCCTATTTCTACTACTAAACTACACTTTACTGCTACTACTACTCTACAATATACTACTTTACATTACTAATAATACTACATTATCTAACTTTACTACTTCTAATCTATACTAATATTTAGAAAGACCAGTGGCATCTAGCCACTGGCCTTGCTCCTGCCGCCGCCGCCGCTCTTGGTGCCGCCCCCGCCGCCGCCGCTCTTGGTGCCACCCCTGTCGCCGCCGCCCCTGGTGCAGCCGCCGCCGTCGTCGTCGTCGTCGTCGTCGTCGTCGTCGTCGTCGCCGCCATCGTCGTCGTCGTCGTCGTCGTCCCCGCCCTCGCCGTCGTCGTCCGAGTCCTCCTCCTCCGAGGAGCACTCGGACTCATCCGAGCCCTCGAGCCCGGAGCGCTCGACGGCCCGGATATACGACCAGACCTCCGCCGCGAGCCCCTGGGAGTCGTCTGAGTCGTCAGACGACTCACGCAGGGGGATGGGAGCCGGAGACCCCTCGGATTCAGAGGAGAACTCCTCCTCTGAAAACTCCGAGTCACCAAACTCTTCAGACGAAGGAGTTGGTTCGCGCTTGCGTTTCTTGCCCATGGTGGAAACGCAGATAGAAGAAAGAAAGCAGGCAAGGGAGAACAGCGAGAGATGTGAAAAAATCAGGCTGGCAAAGGCACTATTTATAGGAAAAGAAGGCAACCGCTCACCTCCAACAGTGGTCACTGAACAGTCGCAAAGCATTCAATAAGCACCCCAACCCGTCTGAAGACACGTCAGGCGGCGGACGCCGTTTCATGCAGCACTACACCCATTGGGACTCCAGTCAACAGCGCAAAGGATATGATTACACTTGCCGTCCCATCACATTACAACTCAGAAGCAGCCGGTTAAAACACTCAGCGTACCAAGCCGTTCCTTGCTCACACCCATTGGGGGGGGACGCCCAGGAATTGTCAGTATATTTTTCAAAATGGTCACATCTGTGCAGAGCATGCAGTGAATGCCTCAAGACAAAAATGAGATATCAACAAGAGTTAAAGGGAAGCCAAATATAGTCAGCAGAGTGCAAAATACGGTCGACAGACATGACCTGAAGACTAGACAGAGAACGTCCATCGAACGTCCAATCAGTCGCAGAGCAAATACACTATGCTACCCAGCAAGATATGGAAGGATTGCAAATTCAGTCGCAAAAGACAAAACACATGCTGACCTCTGAAGCATAATATTGATGACATAGCTCGGATGACATCATACCAACTTTTTTATAAGCAGAAAGAGTATTCTTCAACAAAAGGACACAAAAAGAAGACCTTCAAGCGAATTATCCTCAAAAAATTCACTTGAAGGTCGGGGGCTACACCCATTGGGTGCACCTCCGGTGCACCCCATGGATTGTCACTCTAAGCCAGGATAGCATCAATTTCTAAAGAGCATGAAACAAGATTAAGAAGCCAATCCTCAACTGGAATAAGGAAACACAAATGGGATAATTTCTAATGAAGACCTTCGAGTAGATTATTTTCTAAAATCTACTCGAAGCTCGGGGGCTACACCCATTGGGTGCACCTCCGGTGCACCCAATAAGGTTCAGAGTCCAACAAACAGGAATGCCGATTTCTAAGACACAGACACAAAGCTAGGTTCTGGTCAACAAGTGATCAAAGCAGGAGAAAACAGCGAGGAGTCATCTTTCTTCAAATCACCTACAAGCTGGACCTGGGATCTTCGGGTTGATTATCTCTAAATTAACCCAAAGATCGGGGGCTTGTGGGGGATAGATATCCCCCGGGTCCACCAAAAGAGTAAAGGACCTCACGAAAGGCCCAAGGGCCCAATGAATCGTAAGGTTATTCTTTCGTGGACTTGGGGAAAGACGGCCAGCAACGCAGAGCGACATGGGGCCAGATTGGTGCAAACCCGGACGGCCCATAGCGCCAAGCCATTGGCCGCAACAGAGACCCGACTTTCCCGCGTCGAGGCCTCCATGCAACGGAGCCACGTGAGGATAAGTCGGCGAGAGTTACGTAGAGGATAATCTCGAGAGGTTCACTATCTTTTAGCCATTCGTTGTTATCTCATCACGTGTACTGCCCCACGGTCGAGTATATAAGGCCTAGGGGGCACCCCTTCAGAACGATCGACCCATTACTTAGCCACCCACATCAACTCTCTGTATTCTCGATCCAGAGAGCTCTCTTGTAATCACCTCCACCAAGCATACTCTTCAGGACGTAGGGTGTTACGCATCTCTAAGCGGCCCGAACCTGTAAACCTTGTCCACTGTCCCTCGTGCGATCGGCACGAACCATTTTGCTACAGTTGTCGACACCGTCCTACTCCTAAAACACCTTGAGGGGCAACCCCGGGTGTGCGGTCGGACCCTAAACACCGACACGTGGTGGCCGTCGAGGATCGCCTGGCGCAACGCCGCGAGCTCCGGCGTAGTCTCGATCTCACGCCGGAGGGCATCGTAGAAGTTGAACGTGGGCGTGGAGATTGCGTGCATCGCCAACTCCTCGCTGTCACGGCGAGACAGCGCGTCGGCGACTGTGTTGAGGCGGCCCGATCTGTACTCCACCCTGAAATCAAACCCAAACAATTTGCTAATCCATTGGTGCTGTGGGATTGTTGACAGACGTTGGTCGAGCATAAACTTGAGCGCATAGTGGTCTGTGCGAACAACAAAATGGCGTCCCCAGAGATACGGCCTCCAGTGTCGCACAGCTTGGACTAGACCAATCAGTTCGCGTTCATATGCTGCCACCTTCAAGTGCCTTTGTGCAAATTGCCTGCTGAAGAAGGCGATTGGTCCATCACCTTGGTGAAGCACGGCCCCAAAACCAGACCCGGAGGCATCACAATCCACAAAAAATTCAGCTGCGAAGTTTGGAAGCTGGAGCACTGGTGCTGCTGTGAGGGCTTCCTTGAGTGAGGAGAACGCTGATGTGGCCGCAGGGGACCAGAGGAAAGCGTCCTTCTTGAGTAGCTGCGTGAGTGGGGCAGCAATAGCCCCAAAATCTTTGATGAAACGCCTGTAGTAACCGGCGAGCCCTAGGAAGCCTCGCAGACCACAGGCGGAGCGTGGCTGCGGCCATGACGCGACGGACTGCACCTTGGCTGCATCCATGGCGACACCATCTTCAGATATCACGTGCCCCAAGTATGAAACTTTTGATGTGGCGAATGAACACTTGGACCGTTTCACATGTAGGTTGTTGGCGCGCAGAGTGTCCAAGACTGCATGGACATGCTGCATATGCTCGGTGAAGCTTCTGCTATATATGAGGATGTCGTCGAAGAAGACGAGGACGCAACGGCGAAGGAATGGTTGGAGTACCAGGTTCATGAGAGCTTGGAAGGTTGCCGGGGCGTTGGAAAGGCCGAAAGGCATGACGAGGAACTCAAAATGGCCGTGATGGGTGCAGAACGCCGTTTTGGCCATGTCCTCTGGGTGTACCCGTACTTGATGGTAGCCGGAGCGCAAATCCAGCTTGGTGAAGAGCTTGGCACCATGTAGTTCATCGAGCAGCTCCTTGACCACAGGAAAATAGGAAACTTGTCCTTGACTGTCATCTCGTTGAGTGCGCGGTAGTCCACGCAAAAACGCCAAGAGCCATCTTGTTTCTTGACCAACAGCACTGGTGCAGAGAATGGCGAGGTACTCGGGCGGATGATTGTAAGGGAAATGTGCCCTTGGGCCATTTCTAAGTATTTTGGTGATTGAGTGCCAACACAAGTGCTTAAATGTGAATTTATGTCCATGGATGAACAAAGTGCAAATCATGAAGTAAAGGTATGTTTCTAAGCCTTAGTACATTGGTTTTGTGTACTAATATACTTGTCTAAGTGTTAGAAACAGAAAGAAGAAGAAAAGAAAAGAGGAGAAAAAGACTTGGCTGTGTACAGCCAAGACTCAGCTCGGTCTGGCACACCGGACTGTCCGGTGTGCACCGGACAGTGTCCGGTGCGCCAGGCTGACTCGGCGCGAACTGGCTGCTCTCGGGAATTCGCCGACGGCGTACGGCTAAAATTCACCGGACTGTCCGGTGTGCACCGGACTGTCCGGTGAGCCAACGGTCGGCCGGGCCAACGGTCGGCCGCGCAATCTGCGCGGGACACGTGGCCGAGCCAACGGCTAGAAGACGGCACCGGACTGTCCGGTGTGCACCGGACATGTCCGGTGCGCCAACGGCTCTCAGATCTGCAACGGTCTGCAACGGTCGGCAGCGCCATTTTTGGAAAGAAATCGGGCACCGGACAGTGTCCGGTGTACACCGGACTGTCCGGTGCACCCGACGACAGAAGGCAAGGATAGCCTTCCAGATTTGCTCTCAACGGCTCCTAGCTGCCTTGGGGCTATAAAAGGGGCCCCTAGGCGCATGGAGGAGGCACTCAAGCAACCTTAGAGCATTCTTGATCATCCACACTCACTCTTTGCGCATTCGTTTGTGATTCTAAGTGATTCGAGCTCCGTTCTAGTGAGAACTTTGAGATAGTCATTCGAGCTCGATTCTTGGCCGTGTGTGTGCGCATTTTGCTGTGGATTTGTGTGTGTTGCTTCCCTCCCTTACTCTGTGCTTCTTTGTGATCATATACTTGTAAGGGCAAGAGACTCCAATTTGTGGAGATTCCTTGCAAACAGGATATTGAAAGGCAAAGCAAAACACCGTGGTATTCAAGTTGGTCTTTGGACCGCTTGAGAGGGGTTGATTGCAACCCTCGTCCGTTGGGACACCACAACGTGGAGTAGGCAAGCGTTGGTCTTGGCCGAACCACGGGATAAACCACTGTGCCATCTCTGTGATTGATCTTCTGTGGTTATTGTGTTTTGTGGAGACTCCTATCTAGCCACTTGGCATTATCTGCGCTAACACTTAACAAGTTTTTGTGGCTATAAGTTCAAGTTTTCACAGGATCACCTATTCACCCCCCCTCTAGGTGCTCTCAATTGGTATCAAAGTCGTTCTCTTCACAAAAGGGACTAACCGCCCGAAGAGATGGATCCTAAGGGGAAGGGAATTGTGATCAACGACAAAGAGAAGGAATCCTTCATCAACGAGCCGAAGGACGACAAGCCTACCGACTCCGGCTCGGGCCATAGACGGAAGGAAGGGAAGAAGAAGAAGACGAGGCGCATCAAGGAGATCATCTACTACGACGATAGTGATGAATCTACTTCTTCCCAAAAGGACGACGACAACGACTACAAAAAGACGGTCAATTCGAACTTTTCATTTGATTATTCTCGTATTCAACATAGTTCGAATTCGCATTTGCTTTCCATTCCTCTTGGCAAACCTCCACACTTCGATGGGGAGGACTACGGATTTTGGAGTCACAAAATGCGTAGTCACTTATTCTCTCTCCATCCAAGCATATGGGAGATTGTAGAGAATGGAATGAAATTTGATAGCTCGGATAGCCCTTTGCTTATAAATGAACAAATCCATAGAAATGCACAAGCTACTACTGTTCTCTTAGCATCCTTGTGCAGGGAAGAGTACAACAAGGTGAGCGGCTTGGACAATGCCAAGCAAATATGGGACACCCTCAAGATCTCTCACGAGGGGAACGACATCACCATGCTCACCAAGATGGAGTTGGTGGAGGGCGAGCTTGGACGATTCGCCATGATAAGGGGAGAGGAGCCAACTCAAACGTACAACCGGCTCAAGACCCTTATCAACAAAATAAGGAGCTACGGAAGCACGCGGTGGACGGATCACGACGTCGTTCGCCTAATGCTAAGGTCCTTTACCGTTCTTGATCCTCATCTCGTGAACAATATTCGTGAGAATCCCAGGTACACGATGATGACGCCCGAGGAAGTACTTGGAAAATTCGTAAGCGGGCGGATGATGATCAAGGAGGCAAGATACGTCGACGAAGCGTTGAACGGTCCAATCCACGAGCCTCAACCCATTGCTCTCAAGGCAACAAGGAGCAAGGAGTCGCTACCCAGCAAGGTGGCGCAAGTTGAGGCGGCCGGGCTCAATGATGAAGAGATGGCTCTCATCATCAAGAGATTCAAGACGGCGCTAAATGGTCGCAAGGGGCAGACAAGCAAGACCAAGACAAAGGGGAAGCGCTCATGCTTCAAATGTGGTAAGGTTGGTCATTTTATTGCTAACTGTCCTGAAAATGATAGTGACCAGGAGCAAGGGAAAAACGGGAAGAGAGAGAACAAGAAAGTTTACAAGAAGGCCAAAGGTGAAGCACACCTTGGAAAGGAGTGGGACTCGGATTGCTCTTCGTCCGACTCCGACGACGAAGGACTCGCCGCCTCTGCCTTCAACAAATCGGCTCTCTTCCCCCACGAGCATCACACTTGCCTCATGGCAAGGGAGAAGAAGGTAATCACTAGTAATGCTAATACTTATGATTCTTCTAGTGATAATGTGTCACACCCGGATTTTAGGGGTCCAAAACCCGGACGCGAACATAATCACCAGGTGTGCTGGGACCAAGTCTCACACATATGATGAATCATGGCACAGGATCGAATGTCGCATCTTTACTACATAACAGGAGTTCTATACAAAATAAATAATTACATTATAAGGAGACAACGGTCCAGCAACCCAAAGTTGACTGGGAGACGACGGCCTAGACCACTCACGAACACTTCACAGCATCCTCCAAGCGCCTCATCCTGTGGTACCTGTTCTTGACCTGTGGGGTGTGTGAGACAGCAAGAGTGAGCTCACATACGTTCATCGCTCAACAAGTTGTGGGGAATAATGTGCATGAACTCGCCAAAGGTGGGAGCTCACGTGAAGTGTAAGGCTTACCAAAGAAGATGGTTAGAGCTGAGCATTGCTTTTAAAGTTGGTCAAAATTTTATTAGCAGTTACTAAGTATAAGTAAATACCAACCCAGTTAAATAGTAGAACAAAAGTAACAACTTCACCTGCGATGCAATGCATATGACAAATTGTGTTTAAGTTCCATAATTTAATCATGTGAGGGTCCGAGCTGCTCATGACCGTGAGCACGGCTAGTATACTAGTTTTACACTCTGCAGAGGTTGCGCATCTTTACCCACAAGTCGCGTATCCCATGTCGCCAGGGTTTGCAAGGCCCTTAGACACTACCGAGGTGAATGGCTAGGGATCCACTACGAGGCCTTTACAAAGTTCCACTAGCTTCCGAAAACCCGCTACAGTTTATAGGAAGTTCCAATGCAGGAATCCCTTGCAGGACCGCCATCGCAGCAAAATCCTCCCGAGGGCCTCCCTACACTGACCACTCCCCTACTGCCCTTGCCCCTTTCGGGTAAGGTAGTCTTCCACTAGCTTTCCTAATTAATCAGCCAAGGGGTCCCATTCCTCCCTTGTGGTAGCACTGTTTTCCCGGGTGGTCGCTCCATGTTCCAATTAACATAATGATCTTATCATGAACAGTAATCATAAACATATAATAAAAGTGTGATCATGAATAATATACCTTCATACCCAAAACCACATAAAGCACTAGCAAGTACTACCCAAAAAGTTCAGTGGTAAACAAGGTATAAAGATAGACAAACTAGGGTAACCTATTGGGTCCCATCAAAATTATCCTATGCAGATCATTATGATTAATTAGAACATGAGTGGGTAAAAGAAGTGATCAAGGGCACAGCTTGCCTGGGACTTGAGATTCCAGGTACCAGGATGATTCTTCAGATCCTCGTGGCCTCACTGCTAAACGTAGCAATACAGACATACATGGTATAGGCAAAATTAACATTACACCAAACATATATGCAAAATACATATTAATAATCTACATATTGAAATAAGATCACAGGAATAGGGGTTATTAATTTTGGAGTTATAGATTTTTAGTTATGAATTTTCAAAGGTTTTATGTGTTTAAAATAGATTAAGTGAGAGATTAAATTCCTAACTGTTTTCATGACAAAACAGAGGTTCTAGGTGGTAGAGAATAAAATTACAAAATTTTAGAAAGTGGAATGGATTAATTTGGAGCAAGTATGAATTTTCTATGAATTTATCAAGTTCTAGTAATTATTTTCATATTAAAAATCCATTTTCTATTTCATTTATTTAAATTAAATGGGTTCTGGACTGGGCCTCATTTCCTGTAAAACGCAGGGACCCCGGGGTAAAAGTTCTTAAGACACAGGAAACAGTCCAGTGGACCGCGGGTTGTTTTAACGGAAACAGGAGGTCTCTTATGTAAAAATGCCAGGCCGAAAGGGTATCCGATGTTGTGAGCCGCCAGATCAAACACGGACGGCCCAGATCAGATCGACAATCTAATGAAGCGGTACGCTACTATAGCCGCTTGATCGGCGATCAACGGTGCAGATTTAAAACTGCCCAGATCCACCCTAATCCGCACGATTCCTGATCAACGGTTCAGGTTCAATCCCCAAAGAGATACGCACAAGTTCTAATCGGGACCGTCGACTGAAATCCAACGGTCACCACCCTCTCTTCCACCCGACCAAAGCCAACCACGGCAACGGGCTTCCCCGCGGCGGTGCCATGGACGGCGCGGTGAAATTCGGCCCGACCAGGACCCCCCCGATCGATTAACTGACACAGCGCAACAATTAAACCGAGGCGAACACGGTGAGGTGAGTTACCGGGCAGGTAGACCACTGGCAGAGGCAGGCCACGGCGGAGGGCGGAACAAGGACCAGGCGCGAGCTCCGACGAGGAATTGAGAGCGGCGCGACCGGAGTTTGTGCCCCCCGAGTGGTCCCACACCTGCGGAATGAGTGGAGCAACGCCCCGGCACCACCCGAAAGCTCGATTATGGAGTAACGACCAACTATCGTGGTGGCGGTGATGAAGGTTTCTCTCCCCTCTCTCGGTGTGCGGCGAAGCTAGGCGATGGCGCGCACGGCTATGGCTTGGGTACCGAGGAAAGACATAGGTCTTATAGGAGGCGGGTCCGAGGTTGGTTGCGCTCGGGCTGTGGAAATCGCGCGCGCGCGGAGCTCGGTGTTCACGGCGCGCAGAGCGGAGGTTGTTGAGGAAGGGGATGAGCCTGACGAGTGGGCCCGCAGTGTTGGTGACACAAGACAGGTTGGTCCACATGCAAGCGACTGGAAATCCATGCGCAGGAAACGGAAGGGGGCGATGGGGCTGGCTAGTGGGTCCGGTTGGACAGGGGAGGGGGAAATGGCGCGGGCGGGCACGGGAGGCTGCCCGGTGGGGCCCGGTCGTCAGCGCGCGGCGGGGGTGAAGTTGGGCTGCGCGGGATTAAAGGGCAGTTGGGCCGAATTCCAGGTTGGCGGCCCATCAGGTATAGTATTCCTTTTCCTTTTTTCTTTTATATTTTCTCCTTTCTCCCTTCTTTCACAAATTCAAATTTTAATACTAATTTGAATTCAAACTTGTTTGTGAACTTCCTAACTGAGTTAAGTTCTTAAATTAAAATATTAGTGGGGACAAAATATATACATTTATTCTCCTCTATTTTGTATAATCCTCCTCCTTCTCTCTTTTCTTAATTCTAGGATTATTTAGGATTTAAATCCCCATTTGGATATTCACCTATTTCTTTTTTTTGCATTTGAATACCTATTTTAAATCCAAATTTTCCTATGAACTTTGTTCCTAGATTCAAATGTACAATTAACAAACAAGTATGGAAGGATTTTATTTATTTATTTAATTATTTTCTTTATTTTGTATAGTATTTTTCTCCCCCTTCTCCAAATTCTAATTTGCAAACTAGGGCTTAAATCCAAATGTGAACATTAATGTATTTCTATTAATATTATTATTGTTTTAAATGCACAAACCAAAAATCCAATATGAGGCAATGGTTTATTTGTGTTTTAGTAAAGAACTACTCATCATTTTTTTTCTACCAATTTTGGGCTTTACAAATCCTACCCCCCTTAACAGAAATCTCGTCCTCGAGATTTGTAAGAAAAGGGATGTAGCCTCTTTTTTTTACACTTATGCACAAACAAAATCTCAACATGATGCATGATTTATTAGCAAAACATATGGTCAAATAGACCTTACTATTATCACTAAAATAGTAATAATACTAACTAATAGCTAAACTAATATTTAGGTCTTACAAATAGTAAAATATATATATATATATATATATATATATATATATATATGTATCTATATCTATGCTTATCTCTATTCTTGTTGCTCGTTGACTTCTTCACTGACTACTTCATCTTCAACTGGCTCTTCTTCTTGAATTTCAAGTTCACCGGGTTCAGCTTCTACTTCTGCATGATGGGCATGTCCCCAGTTGATAGATAGGGGCTGACTCTTTCCTGCCGAGGCTTGACCTTGCTTCATTGGAGCTGGTGTAGTGTAGGCAGCTCTGTTGGGACAGTAGTTGGCGTAGTGTCCTGGTTGTCCACACTTGAAGCATGTCCTGTTGATGGTTGTGTTAGGAGCAACGGGTCCTGCTGGGGTGCTTGCTTGCGGAGGAGCAGTTGGTGCCCGTTGAGTTTGTTGTCCAGAACTGCCACTAGCTGGTGTACTTGGAGTGGTAGTATAGCAAGGACGGGAACTACTTCCAGCCTGCCCTTGGTTGACAGCCTTTCTTTTCTCTCCAAATATACTCCTCTTGTTTTCTACAGCAATAGCTTTGTCAAGTAGCCTTTGGAAGGATGGGAATGTGTGCGATACCAGTTGATATTGCAAGGGTCCAATCAAACCGTCCAGAAAAAGCTCCTGCTTTTGCTCATCATCCTCAACATCTCTGGGAGCATATCGAGATAACTGGATGAATTTGTCCCTATATTCACTCACAGACATACTTCCTTGCTTAAGGGAGAGAAACTCCTTTCTCTTAATCTTCATGAGTCCAGCAGGAATATGGTAATTTCTGAATTGTGTGGAGAATTCTGCCCAGGTAATTGTATCGACAGCAGCATGAGCAGCGCAGTACGCATCCCACCAATCCGCAGCGGGACCAGCAAGACGACCTGATGCATAGAGTACTTTCTCTCTATCCGAGCACTGAGCTATGTTGAGCATCTTCTCTATGGACTTTAACCAGTCATCTGCTTGCAGCGGATCTGCGGAGTTGGAGAAGGTTGGTGGTTTGTGGCTCATGAATTCCCGGTGCTTGTCCCGGGGTGGAACTGGTGGTGGAGGTGGAGGCAATGGCACTTGTTGTTGTTGCTGCTGTTGTTGAAGTTGTTGCTGCAGCTGCTGTTGTTGTACCCTTCTCTCCTGACGTATCTCTTCCCGCTCTTGGCGCATTTCCCGACGAGCATCCTCTCTTTCCTGGTGCATTTCTTGGCGTTCTTGCTGCATTTGGGTGCGCATATCTGCCATAGTGTCAGCCATTTGCTGCATCATCCTCATTTGAGCTGCAATTAGTGGATCGACTCCGCCTGGTGGAGGATTAGGAGGATTCATCTCTGCTGGCTGTGGTTGGGGTTGTCGATATATCCACCGAGTGTGTCGATTAGCAGGTAAATCAATTCCACCACCCCGCCTGGTATTGACCATCTAAGTTAGAAGCATATGGTAAGATAGTTTTGCAAGGGAATCATTTGGTAGGCAGAATGAATAAGCTAATAGTTGGTTATGTACTAAAACTTTCTTTGGCAGGGTTGGGCCAGATATTCTATGTCAAGACTAGGGTAACTAGTTGTACGAGGTGAATGTCCAAAGGTAAGATAGAATATGTCAAGATGAGATAGATACGGAATACTATATATACATATATTTTCTAAGGGGGATAATCTAGATTGTCTAGTTATCTTACAAATGCTATCCTTTATGCCTAGATGTATATGCAGATGTAATTGTGGACATTGATCCACACTCAATCAAAAATCCAAATCAGACAAATATCATAAGAACAAACATTCAAGTGCATAGATAACCATAAAAATAGTTTTGTTTTTGTTCCTGAGAGTAGGTCTCCTATTCCTAAAGGTCACTTTAGGCACAGGATTTCAAAGTGTGAAATCCACATTTGTCTTTAGAAGGAAAAAGGTAAGAATAATCAGAGTAAAGCGAAATTAGATGAGAAAAGATTAAGAAAAGTTTAGAAAGGATCAGAGTAGCCAAGGTAAGTAAGTATTGGTTGTCCAGTTCTATCTAGGTTTCGTCCTACAGTCAACATTCCTCTGATACCACTTCTTTCACACCCGGATTTTAGGGGTCCAAAACCCGGGCGCGAACATAATCACCAGGTGTGCTGGGACCAAGTCTCACACATATGATGAATCATGGCACAGGATCGAATGTCGCATCTTTACTACATAACAGGAGTTCTATACAAAATAAATAATTACATTATAAGGAGACAACGGTCCAGCAACCCAAAGTTGACTGGGAGACGACGGCCTAGACCACTCACGAACACTTCACAGCATCCTCCAAGCGCCTCATCCTGTGGTACCTGTTCTTGACCTGTGGGGTGTGTGAGACAGCAAGAGTGAGCTCACATACGTTCATCGCTCAACAAGTTGTGGGGAATAATGTGCATGAACTCGCCAAAGGTGGGAGCTCACGTGAAGTGTAAGGCTTACCAAAGAAGATGGTTAGAGCTGAGCATTGCTTTTAAAGTTGGTCAAAATTTTATTAGCAGTTACTAAGTATAAGTAAATACCAACCCAGTTAAATAGTAGAACAAAAGTAACAACTTCACCTGCGATGCAATGCATATGACAAATTGTGTTTAAGTTCCATAATTTAATCATGTGAGGGTCCGAGCTGCTCATGACCGTGAGCACGGCTAGTATACTAGTTTTACACTCTGCAGAGGTTGCGCATCTTTACCCACAAGTCGCGTATCCCATGTCGCCAGGGTTTGCAAGGCCCTTAGACACTACCGAGGTGAATGGCTAGGGATCCACTACGAGGCCTTTACAAAGTTCCACTAGCTTCCGAAAACCCGCTACAGTTTATAGGAAGTTCCAATGCAGGAATCCCTTGCAGGACCGCCATCGCAGCAAAATCCTCCCGAGGGCCTCCCTACACTGACCACTCCCCTACTGCCCTTGCCCCTTTCGGGTAAGGTAGTCTTCCACTAGCTTTCCTAATTAATCAGCCAAGGGGTCCCATTCCTCCCTTGTGGTAGCACTGTTTTCCCGGGTGGTCGCTCCATGTTCCAATTAACATAATGATCTTATCATGAACAGTAATCATAAACATATAATAAAAGTGTGATCATGAATAATATACCTTCATACCCAAAACCACATAAAGCACTAGCAAGTACTACCCAAAAAGTTCAGTGGTAAACAAGGTATAAAGATAGACAAACTAGGGTAACCTATTGGGTCCCATCAAAATTATCCTATGCAGATCATTATGATTAATTAGAACATGAGTGGGTAAAAGAAGTGATCAAGGGCACAACTTGCCTGGGACTTGAGATTCCAGGTACCAGGATGATTCTTCAGATCCTCGTGGCCTCACTGCTAAACGTAGCAATACAGACATACATGGTATAGGCAAAATTAACATTACACCAAACATATATGCAAAATACATATTAATAATCTACATATTGAAATAAGATCACAGGAATAGGGGTTATTAATTTTGGAGTTATAGATTTTTAGTTATGAATTTTCAAAGGTTTTATGTGTTTAAAATAGATTAAGTGAGAGATTAAATTCCTAACTGTTTTCATGACAAAACAGAGGTTCTAGGTGGTAGAGAATAAAATTACAAAATTTTAGAAAGTGGAATGGATTAATTTGGAGCAAGTATGAATTTTCTATGAATTTATCAAGTTCTAGTAATTATTTTCATATTAAAAATCCATTTTCTATTTCATTTATTTAAATTAAATGGGTTCTGGACTGGGCCTCATTTCCTGTAAAACGCAGGGACCCCGGGGTAAAAGTTCTTAAGACACAGGAAACAGTCCAGTGGACCGCGGGTTGTTTTAACGGAAACAGGAGGTCTCTTATGTAAAAATGCCAGGCCGAAAGGGTATCCGATGTTGTGAGCCGCCAGATCAAACACGGACGGCCCAGATCAGATCGACAATCTAATGAAGCGGTACGCTACTATAGCCGCTTGATCGGCGATCAACGGTGCAGATTTAAAACTGCCCAGATCCACCCTAATCCGCACGATTCCTGATCAACGGTTCAGGTTCAATCCCCGAAGAGATACGCACAAGTTCTAATCGGGACCGTCGACTGAAATCCAACGGTCACCACCCTCTCTTCCACCCGACCAAAGCCAACCACGGCAACGGGCTTCCCCGCGGCGGTGCCATGGACGGCGCGGTGAAATTCGGCCCGACCAGGACCCCCCCGATCGATTAACTGACACAGCGCAACAATTAAACCGAGGCGAACACGGTGAGGTGAGTTACCGGGCAGGTAGACCACTGGCAGAGGCAGGCCACGGCGGAGGGCAGAACAAGGACCAGGCGCGAGCTCCGACGAGGAATTGAGAGCGGCGCGACCGGAGTTTGTGCCCCCCGAGTGGTCCCACACCTGCGGAATGAGTGGAGCAACGCCCCGGCACCACCCGAAAGCTCGATTATGGAGTAACGACCAACTATCGTGGTGGCGGTGATGAAGGTTTCTCTCCCCTCTCTCGGTGTGCGGCGAAGCTAGGCGATGGCGCGCACGGCTATGGCTTGGGTACCGAGGAAAGACATAGGTCTTATAGGAGGCGGGTCCGAGGTTGGTTGCGCTCGGGCTGTGGAAATCGCGCGCGCGCGGAGCTCGGTGTTCACGGCGCGCAGAGCGGAGGTTGTTGAGGAAGGGGATGAGCCTGACGAGTGGGCCCGCAGTGTTGGTGACACAAGACAGGTTGGTCCACATGCAAGCGACTGGAAATCCATGCGCAGGAAACGGAAGGGGGCGATGGGGCTGGCTAGTGGGTCCGGTTGGACAGGGGAGGGGGAAATGGCGCGGGCGGGCACGGGAGGCTGCCCGGTGGGGCCCGGTCGTCAGCGCGCGGCGGGGGTGAAGTTGGGCTGCGCGGGATTAAAGGGCAGTTGGGCCGAATTCCAGGTTGGCGGCCCATCAGGTATAGTATTCCTTTTCCTTTTTCTTTTATATTTTCTCCTTTCTCCCTTCTTTCACAAATTCAAATTTTAATACTAATTTGAATTCAAACTTGTTTGTGAACTTCCTAACTGAGTTAAGTTCTTAAATTAAAATATTAGTGGGGACAAAATATATACATTTATTCTCCTCTATTTTGTATAATCCTCCTCCTTCTCTCTTTTCTTAATTCTAGGATTATTTAGGATTTAAATCCCCATTTGGATATTCACCTATTTCTTTTTTTGCATTTGAATACCTATTTTAAATCCAAATTTTCCTTTGAACTTTGTTCCTAGATTCAAATGTACAATTAACAAACAAGTATGGAAGGATTTTATTTATTTATTTAATTATTTTCTTTATTTTGTATAGTATTTTTCTCCCCCTTCTCCAAATTCTAATTTGCAAACTAGGGCTTAAATCCAAATGTGAACATTAATGTATTTCTATTAATATTATTATTGTTTTAAATGCACAAACCAAAAATCCAATATGAGGCAATGGTTTATTTGTGTTTTAGTAAAGAACTACTCATCATTTTTTTTTCTACCAATTTTGGGCTTTACATAATGAGTCTAGTGAGGATGAAATAGATTATTCTAGTTTATTCAAGGGATTGGATAGAACTAAGATAGCTAAGATTAATGAATTAATTGATGCCTTGAATGAAAAGGATAGAATCTTAGAAAAACAAGAAGATCTTTTATATGAAGAGCATGATAAATTTGTTAGTGCACAAAATTCACTTGCTCTAGAAGTTAAAAGAAATGGAATTCTTTCTTGTGAACTTTCTACTTGTAATGAAACCATTTCTTCTTTAAAAGGTGAAATTAATGTTTTAACCGCTAAACTAGAAGTAGCAAGTAACTCTTGTGTTGAAAATATTACAATTTGCACTAGGTGTAAGGATTTTGATGTTAATGCTTGTAGTGAACACCTAGTTTCAATTTCAAAACTTAATGATGAATTGGCTAGTCTTAATGCTCAACTTAAGACTAGCAAGAGTGAAGTTGATAAAATAAAATTTGCAAGGGATGCCTACACGGTTGGTAGACATCCCTCAATTAAGGATGGTCTTGGCTTCAAGAGAGAGGCCAAGAACTTAACAAGCCATAAGGCTCCCATCTTCGTCAAGGAGAAAGGGAAGGCCCCTATGGCTAGTAGTGCTAAAAAGAACCATGCTTTCTTATACCATGATAGGAGACATGCTAGAAATGCTTATAATGATTTTGATTCACATGTTTATGATTCTCATGCCATGTTTGCTTCTAGTTCTTCCTATAAGCATGATAGAGATATGTGTAGGAGAGATGTTGTGCATATGCCTAGGAGAAATTTTGCTCATGTTCCTAGAAAAGTTGTAAACAAACCTTCTACCATTTATTATGCTTGCAATGCTCCCTTTGCTATTTGTAGAAAGGGTAAGAAGGTAATTGCTAGGAAGTTAGGGGCAAGATGCAAGGGAGATAAAACTTGCATTTGGGTCCCTAAGGATATATGTGCTAACCTTGTAGGACCCAACATGAGTTGGGTACCTAAGACCCAAGCCTAAATTTGCCTTGCAGGTTTATGCATCCGGGGGTTCAAGCTGGATTATCGACAGCGGATGCACAAACCATATGACGGGGGAGAAGAAGATGTTCACCTCCTACGTCAAAAATAAGGATTCCCAAGATTCAATTATATTCGGTGATGGGAATCAAGGCAAGGTAAAAGGGTTAGGTAAAATTGCAATTTCTAATGAGCACTCAATATCAAATGTATTTTTAGTTGAGTCTCTTGGTTACAATTTGCTTTCTGTTAGTCAACTTTGCAATATGGGATATAATTGTCTTTTTACTAATGTAGATGTGTTTGTCTTTAGAAGATGTGATGGTTCACTAGCTTTTAAGGGTGTACTAGACGGCAAGCTTTACTTAGTTGATTTTGCAAAAGAAGAGGCCGGTCTAGATGCATGCTTAATGGCTAAGACTTGCATGGGCTGGCTGTGGCATCGCCGCTTAGCACATGTGGGGATGAAGAACCTCCACAAGCTTCTAAAGGGAGAACACGTGATAGGTCTAACAAATGTTTATTTCGAAAAAGATAGACCTTGTGCAGCTTGTCAAGCAGGTAAACAAGTGGGAGGAGCACATCACAGCAAGAATGTGATGACCACGTCAAGACCTCTGGAGCTGCTGCATATGGACCTCTTTGGACCCGTCGCCTATCTGAGCATAGGAGGAAGTAAGTATGGTCTAGTTATTGTTGATGACTTTTCCCGCTTCACTTGGGTATTCTTTTTGCAGGATAAGTCTGAAACCCAAGGGACCCTCAAGCGCTTCCTCGGGAGAGCTCAAAATGAGTTTGAGCTCAAGGTGAAGAAGATAAGGAGCGACAACGGGTCCGAGTTCAAGAACCTTCAAGTGGAGGAGTTTCTTGAGGAGGAAGGGATCAAGCACGAGTTCTCCGCTCCCTACACACCTCAGCAAAATGGTGTGGTAGAGAGGAAGAACAGGACACTCATAGATATGGCGAGGACTATGCTTGGAGAATTCAAGACCCCCGAGTGCTTTTGGTCGGAAGCCGTGAACACGGCCTGCCACGCCATCAACAGGGTCTACCTTCATCGCCTCCTCAAGAAGACTTCATACGAGCTTCTAACCGGTAACAAACCCAATGTATCTTACTTTCGTGTATTTGGGAGCAAATGCTACATTCTAGTGAAGAAGGGTAGAAATTCTAAGTTTGCTCCCAAAGCTGTAGAAGGGTTTTTATTAGGTTATGATTCAAATACAAAGGCGTATAGGGTCTTCAACAAATCATCGGGTTTGGTTGAAGTCTCTAGCGACGTTGTATTTGATGAGACTAATGGCTCTCCAAGAGAGCAAGTTGTTGATTGTGATGATGTAGATGAAGAAGATGTTCTGACGGCCGCTATACGAACTATGGCGATTGGAGAAGTACGGCCACAGGAACAAGATGAACGAGATCAATCTTCTTCCTCAACAACGGTGCATCCCCCAACTCAAGACGATGAACAGATTCATCAACAGGAGGCGTGTGATCAAGGGGGAGCACAAGATGATCATGTGATGGAGGAAGAAGCGCAACCGGCACCTCCAACCCAAGTTCGAGCGATGATTCAAAGGGATCATCCCGTCGACCAAATTTTGGGTGACATTAGCAAGGGAGTAACTACTCGATCTCGACTAGTTAATTTTTGTGAACATTACTCCTTTGTCTCTTCTATTGAGCCTTTCAGGGTAGAGGAGGCCTTGCTAGATCCGGATTGGGTATTGGCCATGCAGGAGGAACTCAACAACTTCAAGCGCAATGAAGTGTGGACACTGGTGCCTCGTCCCAAGCAAAATGTTGTGGGAACCAAGTGGGTGTTCCGCAACAAACAGGACGAGCACGGGGTGGTGACGAGGAACAAGGCTCGACTTGTGGCAAAAGGTTATGCCCAAGTCGCAGGTTTGGACTTTGAGGAGACGTTTGCTCCTGTGGCTAGGCTAGAATCAATTCGTATCTTGCTAGCATATGCCGCTCACCATTCTTTCAGGTTGTACCAAATGGATGTGAAGAGCGCTTTCCTCAATGGGCCAATCAAGGAGGAGGTGTACGTGGAGCAACCCCCTGGCTTCGAGGATGAACAGTACCCCGACCACGTGTGTAAGCTCTCTAAGGCGCTCTATGGACTTAAGCAAGCCCCAAGAGCATGGTATGAATGCCTTAGAGATTTCTTAATTGCTAATGCGTTCAAGGTTGGGAAAGCCGATCCAACTCTTTTTACTAAGACTTGTGATGGTGATCTTTTTGTGTGCCAAATTTATGTCGATGACATAATATTTGGTTCTACTAACCAAAAGTCTTGTGAAGAGTTTAGCAGGGTGATGACGCAGAAATTCGAGATGTCGATGATGGGCGAGTTGACCTACTTCCTTGGATTTCAAGTGAAGCAACTCAAGGACGGCACCTTCATCTCCCAAACGAAGTACACGCAAGATTTGCTAAAGAGGTTTGGGATGAAGGACGCAAAACCCGCAAAGACGCCGATGGGAACCGACGGACACACCGACCTCAACAAAGGAGGTAAGTCCGTTGATCAAAAAGCATACCGGTCAATGATAGGGTCTTTACTTTATTTATGTGCTAGTAGACCGGATATTATGCTTAGCGTATGCATGTGTGCCAGATTTCAATCCGATCCTAAGGAGTGTCACTTAGTGGCAGTGAAGCGAATTCTTAGATATTTAGTCGCTACGCCTTGCTTCGGGATCTGGTATCCAAAGGGGTCTAACTTTGACTTAATTGGGTACTCAGATTCCGACTATGCTGGATGTAAGGTCGATAGGAAGAGTACATCGGGGACGTGCCAATTCTTAGGAAGGTCCCTGGTGTCATGGAACTCTAAGAAACAAACCTCCGTTGCCCTATCCACCGCTGAGGCCGAGTACGTTGCCGCAGGACAGTGTTGTGCGCAACTACTTTGGATGAGGCAAACCCTCAGGGACTTTGGCTACAATCTGAGCAAAGTCCCACTCCTATGTGATAATGAGAGTGCTATCCGAATAGCGGAAAATCCTGTTGAGCACAGCCGCACAAAGCACATTGACATCCGGCATCACTTTTTGAGAGACCACCAGCAAAAGGGAGATATCGAAGTGTTTCATGTTAGCACCGAGAACCAGCTAGCCGATATCTTTACCAAGCCTTTAGATGAGAAGACCTTTTGCAGGCTGCGTAGTGAGCTCAATATCTTAGATTCGCGGAACTTGGATTGAAAAGTAGCATACATGTGTTTATGCCTTTGATCATGTCCATTCTGCATTTTGTTGCTTACTATGGTGCTCAAGTTGTACAAACACTCCCTGGACCTCACAAGTCCGTTGCAAAGTGATGCACATGTTTAGGGGGAGATGTGTTACAACTTGACCCTTTGAGACTAACCATATGCTTGAGTTTGCTTGTTTTAGTCTCGAAGGAGAATTGAAAGGGAAAAGGTGGACTTGGACCATGAAAGACTTCCACTGCACTCCGATGAGAGGGTAACTTATTCCAAGTCCATCTCATGAACTCTTATTGCCATTTGCTCTTAATTGAAGATTTTGGTGAGGCAATGGGGTTAAAGGGCCAAGATTGATCCCGTTTTGGTGCTTGATGCCAAAGGGGGAGAAAATAAAGGCCAAAGCAATAAATGGATCAGCTACCACTTGAGAAATTTGAAAATAGTAGAGTAGAGCTTTTGGTTTGTCAAAACTCGTTTATTGTCTCTTTTGTCAAAAGTTGGCTTCTTGTGGGGAGAAGTATTGATTATGGGAAAAAGGGGGAGTTTTTGAAATCATAATCATTTTCTCTTAGAATGACTCTCTTTATGTCTTAACATGTGCGTTTGACTTAGAGATAGAAATTTGAGTTTGAGGTTGATTTGCAAAAACAAACCAAGTGGTGGCAAAGGATGATCCATATATGTCAAAAGTGAATCAAAACAATGTTGAGTTCTTATTTGTTTTGATTTTGTACTTGTTCTACTTGCTTTATGTTGTGTTGGCATAAATCACCAAAAAGGGGGAGATTGTAAGGGAAATGTGCCCTTGGGCCATTTCTAAGTATTTTGGTGATTGAGTGCCAACACAAGTGCTTAAATGTGAATTTATGTCCATGGATGAACAAAGTGCAAATCATGAAGTAAAGGTATGTTTTTAAGCCTTAGTACATTGGTTTTGTGTACTAATATACTTGTCTAAGTGTTAGAAACAGAAAGAAGAAGAAAAGAAAAGAGGAGAAAAAGACTTGGCTGTGTACAGCCAAGACTCAGCTCGGTCTGGCACACCGGACTGTCCGGTGTGCACCGGACAGTGTCCGGTGCGCCAGGCTGACTCGGCGCGAACTGGCTGCTCTCGGGAATTCGCCGACGGCGTACGGCTAAAATTCACCGGACTGTCCGGTGTGCACCGGACTGTCCGGTGAGCCAACGGTCGGCCGGGCCAACGGTCGGCCGCGCAATCTGCGCGGGACACGTGGCCGAGCCAACGGCTAGAAGACGGCACCGGACTGTCCGGTGTGCACCGGACATGTCCGGTGTGCACCGGACATGTCCGGTGCGCCAACGGCTCTCAGATCTGCAACGGTCTGCAACGGTCGGCAGCGCCATTTTTGGAAAGAAATCGGGCACCGGACAGTGTCCGGTGTACACCGGACTGTCCGGTGCACCCGACGACAGAAGGCAAGGATAGCCTTCCAGATTTGCTCTCAACGGCTCCTAGCTGCCTTGGGGCTATAAAAGGGGCCCCTAGGCGCATGGAGGAGGCACTCAAGCAACCTTAGAGCATTCTTGATCATCCACACTCACTCTTTGCGCATTCGTTTGTGATTCTAAGTGATTCGAGCTCCGTTCTAGTGAGAACTTTGAGATAGTCATTCGAGCTCGATTCTTGGCCGTGTGTGTGCGCATTTTGCTGTGGATTTGTGTGTGTTGCTTCCCTCCCTTACTCTGTGCTTCTTTGTGATCATATACTTGTAAGGGCAAGAGACTCCAATTTGTGGAGATTCCTTGCAAACGGGATATTGAAAGGCAAAGCAAAACACCGTGGTATTCAAGTTGGTCTTTGGACCGCTTGAGAGGGGTTGATTGCAACCCTCGTCCGTTGGGACGCCACAACGTGGAGTAGGCAAGCGTTGGTCTTGGCCGAACCACGGGATAAACCACTGTGCCATCTCTGTGATTGATCTTCTGTGGTTATTGTGTTTTGTGGAGACTCCTATCTAGCCACTTGGCATTATCTGCGCTAACACTTAACAAGTTTTTGTGGCTATAAGTTCAAGTTTTCACAGGATCACCTATTCACCCCCCTCTAGGTGCTCTCAATGATCCCTTGTTCTAGCATTGTTGCGCACTGGGCCTCAAGTTCATCCTTTTGGAGCTGTGGATAGTGGTACGGTCTCACAGCTACTGGCGTCGTGTTGGGCTTCAGGTGGATTCTATGATCGCAAGCCCGTGGTGGAGGAAGTCCTGCCGGTGTGGCGAACACATCGTCGAAGGACTGGAGAAGACGCTCAAGGAGCTCTGGTTCGCTGTGGTGGATGGCGTGGAGGTGGCCGGTTGGAGCGATGTCATGGCGCGACGCGTCCAGGCCTTTCCACAGCACACGCCTCCCCTGACGCCAGAACGCGAGACAGAGATCGTTAAAATCCCAGAGAACGGGGCCCAGTGTGCGCAGGAATGCCACACCCAGCACCATGTCGTAGCAATCTAGCGGAATGGTGTAGCAGTCCATGGCGAAGTCCTGCTGGCCAATGCGTATGGGCACTTCGTGGGCAAGGCCGCGGCAAGCAACGCGGTCGCCGTTGGCCACCACGACTGTTGCGCCGCCTCCAGAATTGAAGCGGAGTCCGGCCATGGGTGCGGCGACATCGCTGATGAAGTTGTGCGTGGAGCCGGAGTCCAGGAGCGCCATGAACTCCTGGCCGCCAATGGAGACGTGTATCTTCATGGTGTTCTCGGCGCGGACGCCAGTAACGGCATGCAGGAAAATGAGTGGAGGCTGCTCTTCTGCCGAGGGGTTGTCATCCGCTGGCGCCTCCTCGTCGAAGTCGGCGACCTCGAGGTAAAACAGACGGGGGCACTTGTGGCCGCGAACGTACTGCTCATCGCAGTTATAGCAAAGGCCTTGTCGACGCCGTTCGGACATCTCAGCTGGCGTCAGACGCTTGAAAGGGCGGGGTGGTACCGCCGTAGAGGGCTGGATCGTCAGCGCCGGCGTGGATGTTGGAGTAGAGGTAGCGCCGCTCTGCGGTTGGGGACGAACCGGCGGCCGTGACGGTCGTGGGTTGCCGGTTGGTGGGGCTGGCATAGCGCGGCGTTCATATGCGCGCGCCAGCACCATGGCGCGCTGGAGGTCTTCTGGCGCCTGTAGTTCGACGTCGATGCGGATCACGTCCGGTAGGCCGCCCGTGAAGAGCTGGACTTGCTGCGACGGAGTCAGAGTGCCGGCGTGGGCCATCTTTGCCAAGAAGGCCTCCTGGTAGGCGTCGACGGAGCCACCGAACGGAAGCCGTGCGAGTTCCGACAGATGGTTTACTCCAACCGCAGGGCCGAAGCGTTGCTGGCAAAGGAGCTTGAACTGCGGCCAGGATACGACGCCGACGTCGCGTTCCAGCATGTAGTACCAGTGTTGGGCTGCACCGGTCATGTGGAAGGAAGCAAGCCAGACCTTGTCTGTCTCACCGGTGTTTTGCGCGCGGAAGAAATGATCGCAGCGGTTGAGCCAGCCAACTGGATCTTCTTTGCCGTCGAACGTCGGAAAAGAGAGCTTGTAGAAGCGGGGAATGCCCAATCCATCCGCGTGGTCAGCGTGGATGGACGCTGCTCCCTGAGATGGGCCGCCGTGGAAGGGGATCGGGGAGGGTGAGTGTGGGAAGGGGATCTGGGTGATGGGGGTTGGGTGGTTGTCTCCTGTCGTATGAACGACGGAAGGCGTGGTGGAGGGGATTGCCGGAATGCCGCCGAATCCGGGCATGCCGTAGAGGGGCACAGACGGCGGTGCTGAACTGCCGGTGATCATGTGGGAGGCCTCCTCAGTGCCGGCGACGCGGGTAGCGAGATGGCTCAACTGGCGCGCTGGAGGCCGTGAATGGCTGTGGTGAGGGAGTCGATTGCGGCGAGGGGAACGGACACGACTGGCGGTGGTGGGGTGGGATTTGTCGGCGGAGCGGAAGACATGGGCGGGGCGAGAGCGGAGGTGGTGGACGGGAAGATGGTGGTGGGAGGCGCACCCGAGGACATGATGGCTGGCAATACTGATACCAGATTGTTGGAACTTGTCCTTCTCAGGTTGTAGCCGTGAGCAGCAGGAGGGCGGGGCGAAGGTGAGCGGCGGCGACGAGGGCGCGACGCCGTCCTGGCGGCCGGCGTCGAGCACGGAAGCACGGGAAAACGAGAGCAGTTGCCAAGGGCTGAAGAGATTAATTCAATCTCCAGCTCTCCCTATTTCCATTTGATACATCAGTACATATACTGGACAAAGGAAAGGATAACTTCCTAGAGTTTGAACTAATGACAACCGACGCACTACAAACTGATACAAACTGACTCGACGCTCCCATGTTTACGTCGCACGCGATCTAGCCACGTTGCCGTCGCTGATACACCTTGCCGACCATAACAGACATTGTTACACTTAGTAGGAACTTTAAACACAGTTCAATCTATAATTTTATATAAAGAAGTATGACATGTGATTGTTGTTAATGGTATTAATTTACTTATAACCAATTGACATAGCATCAGCTCAATGCATGGAAAAGAAAAGGAGAAACATAATATATAAGAGTGACTTTTGATGCAAGAATTGCCTTGCCTTTATATGAACCATATGGTTTTCAAAAAATTCCTAGGTAAATTACACCACAATATTCCATCTTCTTACTCCCAAACTTTTTGCAGAACAGCCCGGGCTGAAGTCTGAACGTCAAGGACTGACAGCACGATTCAAGATCAAGCTCTTGCCAGACTAGCCTTACATATTTCATATTTGCATTTGAAAAGGAAATTCGTTGAGGACCAGAAAAGTAAGCAGGGGCGTGTTTTAGCTAGTCCGTGTCGAGTCCACTCTCAATTATAAGATATTTTGATTTTTTTTTAGGTATATAGTTTTTCCTATATATTTATATGCACACTATGTCTAGATAAATAGTTAAAACAATATATATAGAAAAACAAAAAAAACGTCTTATAATTTAGAATGCATGGAGTAACATTGATTGTCATATTACAAAAGAACCAGGATTCACAGGATATGATCAATTTATGAAGCCATATCACCGTAATACAAAGAAATCCAGCTAAATTGCCATAATAGAAAGAACAATTTATCCAGCCAGTCCAAACCAGGTTCAAATTACTGCATTATGCCTCACAATAGACTAATGGCTATATGGACATTGGCATACCACACATATAATGCACAAGTAGTCTCATACTCTCATGGAACTTAATAAAATAGTAAATCATGTTGGTATCAGCATGGTACAAACCAACGACTTCAAATAGTGAGCCTGCCATGTTCATTGGAGATGTAAAAAATAATCCCAAAACACAACCTCAAAAAATATACTCTCTTCGTCTCAATGTATAATTCACTTGAATTTTTTGATCCTAACTTTGACCATTCGTCTTATTAAAAAAATATAGGAAAACATTGTGGTATTGTATCATATATATTTCACATACTACTTATTTTTTTCCATTATCATGATTTTTTTAATACAACGAGTGCTCAAAGTTGTGGTTGAAAATGTTAAAGGAATTATAATTTAAAACGGAAGGAGTATTTGCTAAATTGCCACATGTCTACCGATACAAAAAAAAACATATGGACATTGCTGAATATAAAAACTATGCTAGTAACCGGGAGCACCCAAAATCAATCGCCATTGTAAATGTAGATTCCCCTTTCACAGCAATCAACAATCAGACAGGGGAAGCAGTGCTGCAGTTTGTCTCCAAAGCAAATGCGATGACATCTTGTGTAAGTGAGAGATTTCCGGGGTACAAAAATGGCTTAGACTTTTAGCTGCTTTTCGCAATAAAACCGTTTAAAAAAAAGGTATGTGGCAGGGCTCTGACTTTGTTCAGAGAAAAGCTAGAGTCAAAGCCCTGCCAAACAGGCTCTAACTTTTATGACTAGAACCAATTCAGTTTGGCGAACGTCTGTTCCTAGCAATTCAGGGCAAGGTTCAGGTATCACACATCACTCATACTTTCAGAGTTCCTTGTATATGACCTGAACCTGTAGCATACAGGACTTGACAAGCACATTTGCCGACCACAACATT
Source organism: Zea luxurians (assembly GCA_029449295.1). Taxonomy (NCBI): domain Eukaryota; kingdom Viridiplantae; phylum Streptophyta; class Magnoliopsida; order Poales; family Poaceae; genus Zea; species Zea luxurians. Next base: position 29,174,969 of record JAOPSE010000031.1, read on the forward strand.
TGCTGCTACCAGAACCTTTACAATCTGCAGAGGGCAGCAAGAACCATACGTTAAAACATCAGTATGCCATGGCAGATTGGCAGCAAGAATCCTGGCATAATATTCAATAACAGTGCTACTTGGACACTATACAGTCACTGGAACAAAGAAAGAGGAAGAATAAAAAAGGTAGATTCAGAATCAGATCAACCATTTGCCAGGATATAAAATCGATCGAAACAGCATGGATATCAATACCGATGATGAAACACTACTTGGGAACCACAGCTACCTGTGAAATACTACATCCCTAATCGGCAACCACGCAACTAACTGTGGCATATCATATGATTCAAGAACACTGCAGAAACTGGGACACCATACCTACCTGTCCACACAGTGATGGAAACAGGAGGCAATTAAGTAGATACATCAACGATGCATTGCCATCCATTGGAAAAGCCAAAGTAGAGGCTAAACAGACAATTCACATTTTAGATAGGCACCACGAGTGCAGAAGAAAACACTCAACGACTACACAAATAGATTTGCAGATAATTTCACTTGTTAGATTGGCACAACAGTTGCACGAAAAAACTACATAAATTAAACTAGACGTGCACAATATATAGTTGGGATGCGGGCGAGCAGCCCTTGGGGGCTTCAGCACGAAGCCAAGGATCATTTACAACCCCTGCTTCTTGGCAGCTAAGCAGACCCATTACAAGCGATCGCAAACCTTGTTGTACAAACATTTTGTGTAGCTGTATACGTCTATATACTAGTACCCAATACCTGCAGAGACGGCCACAAGTGGGCTACAAAAATGTACAGTTTGAAACGCGACTATTTTATGTAGCACGAACTGGTCATAAGCATTCCATTTATTTGAAGCTCCCATCCCAGCGAAGAATCCCGGACCATTTGAAGAACAGAAGCTATCAGCATCCATCCATCCATGGGGTCGCCAGGAACACGAACGAGCTCCTCTCAGTACAGGCCACGGCGCACCTGGAGCCAGCAGCAACAGGAGGAGGCAAGACAAGGACTCTATCACGATCATGTCAAAACAAGCCAGCGACTCTATTACGAATGTACGATCATGTCGCGCGCGTTTTTTTTTTGGCCTCTCTCACTCTGTCACTCACTCACTCACCTCGGAGCCGACGAGCGACCGCGTCCGGCTGTAGAGGGTGGCGGCGGTGAGCACGGAGCTGGTGGAGCCGCACTCGCTGTCCTTGAGCGACGCGGCGGAGACGTCGAGCCTGGCAGCCGACGAGGACCACGGGGAGGAGTAGTTGCCGGCCAGCGACGACGAGCGCTGCAAGTGCATCCTGGCGGCGGCCCTGGGCGGCGTCCCCTGCTTCCTGCGGCTGGGCAGCCGCTCCAGCGCGTCGGTGCGCTGGCGGGGCGCGCTCTGGGACCGCGCCTTGGCGCGGGACGACTCCGTGTTGGCCATGTAGCCCGGGCAGCAGGCCTCCGGCGCCTGCCGCGGGCTGCTCTGCGCCGTGTTGGCCACCGAGAGGTCGTCGAAGTGGGCGCTGTAGGCCCGCGGGCTCAGCAGCTCCGTCGCCGCCAGCGACGGCGCCGGGGAGGACCGGCCGCCGGCGAAGAGCTGCCTGTCCTTCCCCGCCGCGCCCCGCCGCAGGGGCTCGCCCACGTCCACCTCCACGATCTTGGCGTTGTCCTCGCACGACCGGTCCATCTCCTGCTCCGGATCCGTCGTCGACACCAGCATCAGGAGTCAGGACACGGGAACGGACGGATCGATTCAGTGCAGTTGCATGGTCGTTAGTTGGTTCGTTGCTTACGTAGGAGCGGCGGTGCCTCGGGTGCTGCGGCGACTGGCGCGGTCTGGGAGGCGTCGGGTGGTGGTGGTGGTGGTGGTGGTGGTCGTGGAGCTGGAGGGCCAGCATGCGCTGTGCCCGCAGCTGGGACTGCGCCGCCAGGAGCGCCTGCATGCAGCGGAGCGTGGCGTTGGCCTGCCTCCTCACCAGCTGCCCCCGCACCAGAGCCTGCAGCTTCACGATGCCCCTCAGCGCGCACAGAGCCGTCCGCGCCTGCCAGTGCCACGCCAGACGAGACGAGACGACTCGCGTTATCCAAAAAGAAAGAAAATGTCTTTTTTTTTTCCTCCCGTGAAACAAGCAAGGAATGCTAGGGCGGGCGCGCGGACGGAGTACCAGATAGCCTCTGAAGGTGGCCTGGATCCTGACGGCCGCGGCGTCCTCGACGAGGCACGGCGGCGGTGCGAAGCGCGGCGCGCCGCGGGAGGACAGGCGCGCCACCGCGGCGGCGGCGTGCGCGGCGGCCACCGCCGCGTCGGCCGCTGCCGCGGTCGCCACGGCCACCGCCACGGCGTGCTTCTTCTGGTCGAAGTCGAGCTCGTCGACGCCCGGCGCCGGCAGACCGAGCGGCGGCCCATGACCATGGTGCTGGTCCGCCGCCGTCCCTTCCTGCGCCGCCGGCGGGGGGCGCCTGAAGCTCCACCGCTTGTCCTTGGGAGGCGCCGCCTGCCTGTCCTTCTTGCCCGACAGGAAGCTCCGGAGCCAGCGCCCCGCCTTCCCCATGCTTCGTCGACGCCTCCGCGGCCGGCCACCGCAACTGCAAGCAACGCGCTACACGGAGTACGTGTACGATGGCGGCGCCGTGTACATACATCACATCACATGACATCGTCGTCGTAGCGCGTAGTACGGCAGGCAGGCAGGCAGGCGTGAATCGTGACCGATCCGCGGCGAGCACCGAGCACGTACCTGCCTGGGAACGGGAATGGGGAATGCCGGGGTGCGACGACGAGGGGGCAGCGGGCGACGTACGTGCGAGTACGACCGGGCTCAACGATCCGGTCAGCCGCGGGGAGCCGGCCACGTGAAGCGGGTGGGCGCGAACATGGCGTGGGCAGGGCAGGTCAGCAGCACCGTGCGCGCTTTCGGCTGTCAGAATCTTTTTTTATTAATAGGGGGGACGGGGGGTGCTGCTGGGGGGATGCGGCAGCATTATTGCAAGTGTACGCGTAGTCCGTGTCAATCATTCACGCACGCATCGTCGTCCCCGGACGGACGCACTCGCTTCTCTCTTCTTCTCGAGTTCTTGGAATTTACTATAAGCTGTGTTGCTGATACGCTTTCGCTTGTTCTCGTTTCCACTGCGACCCCTGTGCTGCTTTGGTTGTCACCTGCTACTGCTATGCGACGGGGACAGGGCACCTGTGCGCGGTACGGCTGGGCCCCGGTCCTCCCTGTTCAATTCAAGTCCCTGCCCCGCCCAGCTGTGCTGTGTGAGCCTGACGTGGACGCACTGTCTCGTACCGGCGTCCTAGCTGGACGGCAGGGGCTTTGAAACACCATGCATGATGTTGGATTCATCCGCGGCATGTGCGGCCTTCGCCCTGCTCCGATCTGAACGTTCCTCTCGCTGGCCCCTCGCGTCGGTCGGCCTCGGCCGGCCGGTGGCTAGGCCCGCTAGCTTGGAAGTCGGAACGGAACAGTCTCTTCAGTCTTCACTCTGCTGAGCATTCATGGCACCGGACTTGATGCCTGGCCGAACGGCGTCGGCCACGGCGAGGTCAGCGCAGCGGTCGGGGTTGCTCGTCCGCGCCAGATTTTGATTGATCGAGCAAGCGTGGCGGCCATCCAGATTGTGCGTCGTGGCTGTGTGCCATTCAGATTCAGGACAGTGCACTGTGAGCCTTATTCGGTTATTCCCAACACATATGAATAGATGAGATTAAAAAAAATAAGAAAAAGTTTAATTTGTTTAGGATTTAAACCTATTCAATTTTATTCAATCCACATGAATTAAGAGCTAACCGAATAAACTCTAACATGGATGGCCAGTATGACATCTCGTTTATTCCTGGGCAGGTTCTTTTTTTATAGCGTTATACTTCTTGTCATGTCAATTGGTGGAATGGTGGTGAGATGGTAGTTCTTTTTCTTTTCATTGCACTTAGTTCACCATTTCCTTTTTTTCCTTCAACTCTTATAAAAACATATAGTAATAAAATCTGTATTATCCAGATTTCAGACATCACCATATCAACAAGCACTCATCCATGAACCATGATCCATTCATCCATCCGTCAGAAAAGAAATTAATACTTCGGGACCAATAGAAGAAATGGAGAAATGGAGTCTGCTCACCTTCCTTGGTCACCATCCGAGTTCGTAGGCGCTTGAAAATCCATGGTCGTCACCGTCGTCCTAGGCTCTTAGCAGTAGGCAGTACTCCTCGTATAGTGTGCAGTGCCAGCGTAACTTTCTAGGCGTGTGACGGTTGGCCAGCTGGACAGGGTGTAGCGTATGGCTGGTTATTTTAGGGTTTTGTTTTTTGCTAGTCTCTGTGTTGTCTTGTTGGGCTAGGACCTGGGCCTGGTGCGCTGCCATGCTGGCTTGGTGGCCGACTCGGCCCCAACTCATTCATATAAACAGGATAGGTGTACACATATGAAATACCCATGGGTAATCGGGTTCGGATTATTGCTTCCTAAACCCATACCTGTTTACCAAATGATGGAGATTTTGTCCCATATACATACCCATAGGGACAATTTGTCTCATACACGTACCATAATAGGGGAATTCTCCACGGGTTAGCGGTTATCGGGTCGCCATTAACATCTCTAGTTTCTTCACAAGACTGAACCACCTAACGGGCCACAAAGCGGTGTGTTTGGTAACAATGAGCTACGATGTGTAAATGGCCCAAGAGTTTCATAGCGCCTTTTTCATGGGCCATGAATCTTCCTTTCATCATTAGCTTGCAACATTTCTATGCTGCAGTCCAGTGAGGGCTCCGGAAACGAGCTTTGTTCTCGGGGTCGGGGAATAGCTTGGAGAAGCTGAGAAATGAATTGCAGCCGAACAAATCCAGCGCGGCGCATTGCATTGCATGTCGCTCCCCATGTTTCCCCAGCTTCAGACTACAGAAGCTGGCCTGCATCGGACAAGAAAGATGCGTGTTTCTGTGTGCTACGACTACGAGCACGAACAGCTGGGGTGCTGTTTCCATATTGTTCCTTGTTTCTGCTGTGTTTACTGCTCCAAGTTGTAGCTAGCTTTGTCCCTTGGCTCTGCTCTGCGTGGAGGGAATCAGGGAAGTGGTTGAGCTGCTCACGAACAGGAACACTGGAACAGGGCGAGCGAGCACATTGCTGCAAGAGCAAGCAACGTCGCTCCCAAGAATACAGGCGAGGCTTTGGCAGCCGCGCCGGCGCAAACTGCAACGGTGCCCGCTGCACCGCCCGCTGGCCACACCCTTTATTAGGGTTTAGTTTCGAGAGAAAACTGGGGCTGTAGATCGATCGAACCGTAGACAGGTTGAAGAAGCCAGCCAGCCAGGGAGAGCATCATCGCCATTTGGATAAGCTAAGCACAGATATTTTTCGCTCCATCTCCTACGAACTGTGCGTGCTCCTCAGCAGGTTTTTGTTCTTTACGTTTGTAATCTAATAAAGAGCAGCAGCTATCAGTAATTTGCCAGTCGGTCGCAGCTCCTTGTTCTTGCTAGTAACTTCGGGTGGGCGAGTGGCATGGTGAGTGGCTGGACGACACAAAATGGAGCCTAGCCCGCCGAGGAGGGGATTACAAGGCAACGATGATTGAACTACTAGCCCTGGCTCTTGTACTGCATGGCTACATTTTTATCCTCCTGTTAATTATTCGCCCTCCCCCCTTCTCATCGTTTGGAGTTGGAGGCTCTCTCGACCAGCTGCTTTCAATTCACGGGCAATGGCCTGAATGAAGAAATGGTTTCCAGGTCTCACTCACTCACTGATGATGCTTTGACAGAGCACCAGTGACAGTGACTCTGTGAGTGAGCGAAGCAGCAGCAGGCAGAGGTGGCGTTGGCGTTGGGTCAGGGCATGAAGAGCTTGTTGCCGCACTTGCAGCGCCAGGCCTCCGGGTAGTACTCGAGCGGGAAGCTCCGGGCGGGCTGGATGGCGACGTGGACGGGGCGGCAGGGGTGGCAGCCCCGGCAGCGGCTGCGGCACGTGGGCGGCGACGACCCCGGCCCCACCAGCGCCCGGCGCGCCGCCGTGGCCCAGAACCAGAAGTAGCCGTCCTCCTCCCCCTTCGTCGGCGCCGGCGTGCACGTCCCTATAGAAAGGCAAGGCAAGACATGATGTGATGTGGATGCGAAGAACATATGCTAGTCCGAGTCGGAAGGGACTCCGCATGTGCTGCGGTCGTGTGCTGCATGCAGTACGTACCGGGGGCGGAGAAAAGTAGCAGCAGGTGGAGGAGGAGGAGGAGGAGCACCGCGGCGGACAGGTTCCGTCGTCGCTGGCCCATATGGACGGCCGCGCGCCCAAGAAGGGAGGGAGCGGTGGCGGCCTCGCTCGGCCCTTGTGGCCTGGTGGGGGCGCGGGAGTGCTGGCTGCCTCCCTAGCGCGAGGGGAGCTGCGGGCTGGCGCTACACAAGAGCAGAGCGGGGAGGCAAAGAAAGAGTCGCGGGCTCGCGGCTGGCGGTGGTGGACGGGTGGTTTTGTTTGCACTAAGAGATGACAATGGATACGCAAACACACCATAATTATGCAGAACCATACTAAGAGCTAGTTCCGTTTTTTTCAAAATATTCTAATTTGTCCAAGAAAAAATAAACTAATTTTTATTTTGGAAAATAAAAATATATTGGGAAAATGGATATTCTGCTCCGAGCTCTCGAGCAAAAGGCGAGGACGCTGTTGTCTCATGAAAAAAAAGGCAAGGAGACGCCGCGGACCATGCCGCTCACTGCCACACGTGCAAACGACTGACAGGTGCGTGGCCATGCATATATCCCCGGCCAGGCGGCCCACCACTATGAATGCATGCGGCTAGGTCAGGTGTAGCATATGAAGCCGGGCACGGCACGCACTCGGCACTCGAGTCTCCAACTCCAAATCGTCTCGACTGCATCGGGCATGCGGTAGTGCATTGCAGTAGTAATACTACATAAACTGTGCGCACAACAATGTGTGTGTATAATTAAATATCCTCCACGCTGGCCTTTGCTTGCTGTTACTGTTACTACAGACGACGTGCACGACGCCGCAGATCACATTTGTCAGAGTCAGTGAACGCCGCCTGACCCTGACCTCATGCTCATGGGCACGCTGCGCAACTGGGCGCGCCATGCCGGCGACGTTCGCTTTCGGACCTAGTACAAGGTCTTTTACAGACAGGCCCGTCAAAGGCCTGCGGCTCGGCTCGGCATGGTTTGGGCCTTCTTTCTTTCTTTCTTGTATATGGCCTTTTACTTGAATTACTTGTCGTAGTCTTATTACACAGGATGGACATCAATATATAAACACATGTTGTTACTCGGGTTCTGTTTGCATTGGCTTTTCTTTGTCATCCTGGATCTGTGTTGTTACTACCCGGACACCGAAGAGCTCGTCCACGCCGCGCCGGCAACAGATTCGTGATCTGGGATCCCCACGTACGTGTTCGTCGCCGTGCTGCTCCCCCATCCCATGTTCTTCAAGCACAATAACCTATATTGTGAGAAGAAATTTGTCAAAATAGACCATTGCCACCTTGCAGAATAGCTGGCGTCTCGTGCTACTTTCCAAACGGATCGTTCGAGTTGTTTGTGTTAAGTAACCCTAGTTAGGGTTACGTGGGCAAATACCTGCTTTGCCCCTGAAGGGTCTCACATCTCTATATAAGGAACCTGTACACCCCCTCATAATACAGAGAAGAGAAAGAGGCCAGAGGCCCAACCCTATATCCAGTGTCTCGTGTGTTTCCTCTGTCGTGCTTATGGCAAGGGAGACGGGTTATCTACATCTTCTTGCGCCTCTACTGCTGACGGGAGGGAAGGGAGCGGATCTGGTGATCCGTGGTAACGTAGTTCTCAACACGTTATCAGCACGTTCTACCTCGACGTTGCCGCGAGATCAAATCTGCATTAACTCTTCGTCAATCCGGCAGGTCTCCGGCCTAGCCGAACTCTCCTACGCGAGAGGCTTCGATTCCCCTCTACACAATCGAACGGTATGATTTTTATCTACTATTTGTTCGTGGGGATCTCGCCTAGACGAACACTCATATCCCCGGCTCCCCACTCTCCTGCTTGTCGCGTTGGAGATCTCGTCGTCGCTCCACCATCTCCAGTAGAGATCGACTCGGACTCCCCGCACCGCTGGAGGTCACGCCCGCGCTGTGCACGAAGCGTCTGCGTCGGGCCACTCGTGGTCGGGGTGGGCGGTGAGTTGGCCCGCGTCCTAGCGTGTGGAGACGTGGCCAGATCTGGTTTTTCCAGGAGAAAAGAACGGGTCACTTCCTTTGACCGCTGGGCGCTCACGCATGCCATGAGGGGCTACGCCGCTTGGACCGCTTTGAGTAGATGCAGCCATGCAAAAAAAAAAGAGCCCGGTCAAATGGATAGCTAAAAGCAAGGAGCGGTTGTGAACTTGCATGTACGTGATAAAGAAACCAACCTTGCATGGCTTGCATGGCGCATGCGCATGCAGCTCTAGAGCCCCCACCGTACCCTTGATCCTTGCACAAGTATGTGTGATCTCGTGCATGCAAAGAACGGTGAACTGGTCTTGCAACCTCGGTAGACCACTTCTCGCGTGCTCGCGCAGCAGCCGGGCAGGAACTGGTCTTGCATAGATCGCACGGGATGCCAAGTGGTGGGGCCCACTGGTGGAACCCACTCGAGGCAAGGGAGGTCAAGCCTTAGGTGCTTCTTTTCGAGACGTTGTAGATACTTAGCATAAAATTAAAATACATATGAAGGCTTTACTGTGCATACTCAAATCGCTGTAAATATTTGTTTTGCGTTGAGATTTTAAACTCATGCCGAGCGATTAAATCGTATAGTGGGTACTCAAACGCGTCGATCAGACTACGTTATTAATCGACTGAGTTATGACATTGGCTGAGCATTGGCTGCACCCTGGCAACACGACGCAGTATTTGTGTCGTACGAACTTGGCTGCGTCATGTGATTTCTATGTCGCACTCTCGTTTAATCGGACAACTCCCGTTGAGTTGAACCGCCATCGCTGAGTCGTGTATTTTTTATATGCCTTGTAGGCATTGTTCGTCTATCGTGATCACTAAGCCACAATTACGCCTGTTGCGTACGTTGCATGGACTTATCGTGTACCCTGATTGTTGAGCCACAACTGTGCCTGTTGCGCTTGTTATGAAAGCTTATTGTGTTGTCCTTGCCCTGATGGCCGCACACTCTTGACGCTAGATACACTAGAGCTTGTACTCGCGTGGATTGTGGTGGGTTGTTCAAGGTCCTGAAGTCACATTATGTGCAACCTTCGTAAACAATTTTGTTTGGCTCTATATTTTATTTGACTGTGTTGTGTGGCATTATATATTTATATATCGCCAAGTGGCCATAACAACTATATCAAGCTCAATAGTGCTTGGAAATCTGGGAAATTAAATTGAAATACAATGAAACACAGATAAGTTAATTCTTTGCTCTCTCCTCATGCATAAAGTTTTACCCGAAGTAACCCGAAGATATATAATATAATGCATGAAAGCCTTTTTGGCATAGAAGACATCACAAATTGGGATTCTATTAGTAAGCAAAAGGCCTTACCAAATAATTTAAGATTATAAATCTCAGCTATATATTGCTCAACCAGATGTTAGCACATTGCTCCCTTTGTCGCTAAATGACATGAAGCAAACTATGAGATAAAAGGACATGTAATCGCCAGCAACACGAAGTTGCGAGTATACCGAGAGGTTATTCTGAGAAAATTTTCACTATGTTGGTGTGAAAACCGTAGTGTGTTCCCGTCGAACCACTTTACTCGTTCTATCAAGAACCTCTATGCTTGTGTCGCATACATCTCTCGGAATTGTTAATACCTATAGTCAATGAATTGACTCGGGATAGTGATAGTCGCCTAGAGGGGGGGTGAATAGGGCGAAACTGAAATTTACAAAAATAATCACAACTACAAGCCGGGTTAGCGTTAGTAATAAAGAAACGAGTCCGCGAGAGAGGGCGCAAAACAAATCGCAAGCAAGTAAGAGTATGACACGAGGATTTGTTTTACCGAGGTTCGGTTCTCGCAAACCTACTCCCCGTTGAGGAGGCCACAAAGGCCGGGTCTCTTTCAACCCTTCCCTCTCTCAAACGATCCCACGGATCGAGTGAGCTTTCTCTTCTTCTCAATCAACCGGGAACAAAACTTCCCCGCAAGGGCCACCACACAATTGGTGCCTCTTGCCTTGGTTACAATTGAGTGATGATCTCAAGAACAAATGAGAAAGAAAGAAAGCGATCCAAGCGCAAGAGCTCAAAAGAACACGGCAAATCTCTCTCTCTAGTCACTAAGGGCTTGAGTGGAATTGGAGAGGATTTGATCTCTTTGTATGTGTCTAGAATTGAATGCCTAGCTCTTGTAAGTGGTTGAGAGTTGGAAAACTTGGATGGCAATGAATGTGGGGTGGTTGGGGTATTTATAGCCCCAACCACCAAAAGTGACCGTTGCTGGAACCTGTCTGTTCGATGGCGCACCGGACAGTCCGGTGCACACCGGACAGTCCGGTGCCCCTGCCACGTCACCATTGCCGTTGGATTCTGACCGTTGGAGCTTCTGACTTCTGGGCCCGCCTGGGTGTCCGGTGCGCACCGGACAAGTACTATTTGATGTCCGGTGCACCGGTATGGGCGATCCTGACGTCTGCGCGCGCTGCGCGCGCATTAAATGCACCGCAGGGAGCCGTTGGCGCCGCAGGGAGCCGTTGCTCCGCTGGCACACCGGACAGTCCGGTGCACACCGGACAGTCCGGTGAATTTTAGCGGAGCGGCTGCCGCGCGAACCCGAGGCTGGCGAGTTCCGGAGGCGGTGATTTCTTGAAGCACCGGACATGTCCGGTGCACACCGGACAGCCCGGTGAATTATAGCGCGCCGTCTGCCGAGAAATCCCGAGAGCGAAGAGTTAGAAGTCGAAGTCCTCTAGGCGCACCGGACAGTCCGGTGCACACCGGACAGTCCGGTGCCTCCAGCCAGAGGTGCCCTCGGTTGCCTTGCTGCTCCTTTGTTGAATCCAACACTTGGTCTTTTTATTGACTGAATGTGAACCTTTTGCACCTGTATAACTTATGCACTAGAGCAAACTAGTTAGTCCAATATTTGTGTTGGGCAATTCAACCACCAAAATTATTTAGGAACTAGGTGTAAGCCTAATTCCCTTTCAATCTCCCCCTTTTTGGTGATTGATGCCAACACAAACCAAAGCAAATATAGAAGTGCATAATTGAACTAGTTTACATAAAGTAAGTGCAAAGGTTGCTTGGAATTGAGCCAATAAATACTTACATGATGCGTATGGATTATTTTCTTTGTTTTGACATATTGGACCACATTTGCACCAAGGTTTTGTTTTTGCAAACTCTTTTGTAAATCCTTTTCAAAGTCATTTTGCAAGATAGTCAAAGGTAAATGAATAGGATTTGCAAAGCATTTTTAAGTTTTGAAATTTTCTTCCTTTGACTAAACAAAACTCCCCCTAAATGAGATCCTCCTCTTAGTGTTCAAGAGGGTTTTGATTTATCATTTTGAAATACTATTTCCTCCCCCTTTAGAACATAAAGAGATACCAATTTTAAACTTTACCAATGAAAATCATCAAATTTATAAAATTAGGTGGTGGTGCGGTCCTTTTGCTTTGGGCTCATATTTTCTCCCCCTTTGGCATGAATCGCCAAAAACGGAATCATTAGAGCCCGATGAGGTACTTTCTCCCCCTTTGGTCATGAAATGAATGAGTGAAGATTATACCAAAGTTGGAGAGATGATGCGGAGCGATGGCGAAGAATGAATAGTAGAGTGAAGTGGAAGCCTTTGTCTTCGCCGAAGACTCCAATTCCCTTTCAATATACCTATGACTTGGTTTGAAATACACTTGAAAACACATTAGTCATAGCATATATAAAAGAGACATGATCAAAGGTATATTTATGAGCTATGTGTGCAAGACTTAGCAAAAGAAATTCCTAGAATCAAGAATATTGAGCTCATGCCTAAGTCGGGTAAAAGATTGTTCATCAAGAGGCTTGGTAAAGATATCGGCTAATTGATCTTTAGTATTAATGTAAGAAATCTCGATATCCCCTTTTGTTGGTGATCCCGAAGAAAATGATACCGAATGGCTATGTGCTTAGTGCGGCTGTGCTCGACGGGATTGTCGGCCATTTTGATTGCACTCTCATTGTCACATAGCAAAGGGACTTTGGTTAATTTGTAACCGTAGTCCCGCAGGGTTTGCCTCATCCAAAGCAATTGCGCGCAACAATGGCCTGCGGCAATATACTCGGCTTCGGCGGTGGAAAGAGCGACCGAATTTTGCTTCTTTGAAGCCCAAGACACCAACGATCTTCCCAAGAACTGGCAAGTCCCCGATGTGCTCTTTCTATTAATCCTACACCCCGCCCAATCGGCATCCGAGTAACCAATCAAATCAAAAGTGGATCCCCGAGGGTACCAAAGCCCAAACTTAGGAGTAAAAGCCAAATATCTCAAGATTCGTTTTACGGCCGTAAGGTGTGATTCCTTAGGGTCGGCTTGAAATCTTGCACACATGCAAACAGAAAGCATAATGTCCGGTCGAGATGCACATAAATAAAGCAATGAACCAATCATCGACCGGTATACCTTTTGATCCACGGACTTACCTCCCGTGTCGAGGTCGAGATGCCCATTGGTTCCCATGGGTGTCTTGATGGGTTTGGCATCCTTCATTCCAAACTTGCTTAGAATGTCTTGAGTATACTTCGTTTGGCTAATGAAGGTGCCTTCTTGGAGTTGCTTGACTTGGAATCCTAGGAAATACTTCAACTCCCCCATCATTGACATCTCGAATTTTTGTGTCATGATCCTACTAAATTCTTCACATGTAGATTTGTTAGTGGACCCAAATATAATATCATCAACATAAATTTGGCATACAAACAAATCATTGTCAAGAGTTTTAGTGAACAAAGTAGGATCGGCCTTGCCGACTTTGAAGCCATTTGTAATAAGGAAATCTCTAAGGCATTCATACCATGCTCTTGGGGCTTGCTTAAGCCCATAAAGCGCCTTAGAGAGCCTATAGACATGGTTAGGATACTCACTGTCTTCAAAGCTGGGAGGTTGCTCAACATAGATCTCCTCCTTGATTGGTCCATTGAGGAAGGCACTCTTCACGTCCATTTGATAAAGCTTGAAGCCATGGTAAGTAGCATAGGCCAATAATATACGAATTGATTCAAGCCTAGCTACGGGTGCATAGGTTTCACCGAAATCCAAACCTTCGACTTGTGAATACCCCTTGGCCACGAGTCGAGCTTTGTTCCTAGTCACCACACCATGCTCGTCTTGCTTGTTGCGGAAGACCCACTTGGTTCCTACAACATTTTGGTTAGGACGTGGAACTAAGTGCCATACCTCGTTCCTTGTGAAATTGTTGAGCTCCTCTTGCATCGCCATCACCCAATCCGAATCTTGAAGTGCTTCCTCTACCCTGTGTGGCTCAATAGAGGAAACAAACGAGTAATGTTCACAAAAATGTGCAACACGAGATCGAGTAGTTACCCCCTTATGAATGTCGCCGAGGATGGTGTCGACGGGGTGATCTCGTTGTATTGCTTGGTGGACTCTTGGGTGTGGTGGTCTTTGTTGTTCATCCTCCTTGTCTTCATCATTTGCATCTCCCCCTTGATCGTTGCCGTCATTTTGAGGTGGCTCATCTTCTTGATCTTCTTGTTCAACCTCTTGAGCCTCATCCTCAACTTGAGTTGGTGGAGATGCTTGCATGGAGGAGGATGGTTGATCTTGTGCTTTTGAAGGCTCTTCGGATTCCTTAGGACACACATCCCCAATGGACATGTTCCTTAGCGCTATGCATGGAGCCTGTTCTTCACCTGTTTCATCAAGATCAACTTGCTCTACTTGAGAGCCGTTAGTCTCATCAAACACAACGTCACAAGAAACTTCAACAAGTCCTGAGGACTTGTTAAAGACTCTATATGCCCTTGTGTTTGAGTCATATCCTAGTAAAAAGCCTTCTACAGTTTTAGGAGCAAATTTAGACTTTCTACCTCTTTTGACAAGAATAAAACATTTGCTACCAAAAACTCTAAAATATGAAATATTGGGCTTTTTACCGGTTAGGAGTTCATAAGATGTCTTCTTGAGGATTCGGTGAAGATATAACCGATTGATGGCGTAGCAGGCGGTGTTGACCGCCTCGGCCCAAAACCGATCCGGTGTCTTGTACTCATCAAGCATGGTTCTTGCCATGTCCAATAGAGTTCGATTCTTCCTCTCCACTACACCATTTTGTTGTGGAGTGTAGGGAGAAGAGAACTCATGCTTGATGCCTTCCTCCTCAAGGAAACCTTCAATTTGAGCGTTCTTGAACTCCGTTCCATTGTCGCTTCTAATTTTCTTGATCCTTAAGCCGAACTCATTTTGAGCCCGTCTCAAGAATCCCTTTAAGGTCTCTTGGGTTTGTGATTTTTCCTGCAAAAAGAATACCCAAGTGAAGCGAGAATAATCATCCACAATTACAAGACAATACTTACTACCGCCGATGCTTATGTAAGCGATCGGGCCGAATAAATCCATGTGTAGGAGCTCCAGTGGCCTGTCGGTAGTCATGATGTTTTTGTGTGGATGATGGACACCAACTTGCTTCCCGGCTTGGCAAGCGCTACAAATCCTGTCTTTCTCAAAATGAACATCGGTTAGTCCCAAAATGTGTTCTCCCTTTAGAAGTTTGTGAAGATTCTTCATTCCAACATGGGCTAGTCGGCGGTGCCAGAGCCAACCCAAGTTAGTCTTAGCAATCAAGCAAGTGTTGAGTTCAGCTTTATGAAAATCTACTAGGTATAGCTGACCCTCTAACACTCCCTTAAAAGCTATTGAATCATCACTTCTTCTAAAGACAGTAACACCAATATCAGTAAAAAGACAGTTGTAGCCCATTTGACATAATTGGGATACAGAAAGCAAATTGTAATCTAAGGAATCTACAAGAAAAACATTAGAAATGGAATGGTCAGGGGATATAGCAATTTTTCCCAAACCTTTGACCAAACCTTGGTTTCCATCCCCGAATGTGATAGCTCGTTGGGGATCTTGGTTTTTCTCATATGAGGAGAACATCCTTTTCTCCCCTGTCATATGGTTTGTGCACCCGCTGTCGAGTATCCAACTTGAGCCCCCGGATGCATAAACCTACAAAACAAGTTTAGTTCTTTGTTTTAGGTACCCAAACGGTTTTGGGTCCTTTGGCATTAGATACAAGAACTTTGGGTACCCAAACACAAGTCTTGGAGCCCTTGTGTTTGCCCCCAACAATTTTGGCAACTACCTTGCCGGATTTGCTAGTCAAAACATAAGATGCATCAAAAGTTTTAAATGAAATGACATGATCATTTGATGCATTAGTAGTTTTCTTTCTAGGCAACTTGGCATGGGTTGGTTGCCTAGATCTAGATGTCTCACCCTTATACATAAAAGCATGATTAGGGCCAGAGTGAGACTTCCTAGAGTGAATTTTCCTAATCTTGCTCTCAGGATAGCCGGCAGGGTACAAAATGTAACCCTCGTTATCCTGAGGCATGGGAGCCTTGCCCTTAACAAAGTTAGACAGGTTCTTAGGAGAGGCATTAATTTTGACATTGTCTCCCCTTTGGAAGCCAATGCCATCCTTAATGCCAGGGCGTCTCCCATTATAGAGCATGCTTCTAGCAAGTTTAAATTTTTCATTTTCTAAGTCATGCTCTCTAATTTTAGCATTAAGTTGTGCTAAGTGATCATTTTGTTTTTTAATTAAGGCTAGGTGATCATGGATAGCATCAACATTAATATCTCTACATCTAGTACAAATGGAAACATGCTCAACATTAGATGTAGAAGGTTTGCAAGATTTAAGTTCAACGACCTTAGCATGCAACATGTCATTTTTGGTTCTAAGGTCGGAAATAGTAGCATTGCAAACATCAAAATCTTTAGCCTTAGCAATTAATTTCTCATTTTCATTTCTAAGGCTAGCAATGGAAACATTCAACTCATCAATCCTAGCAAGCAAATCAACATTATCATTTCTAGGATTAATGCAAACATGAGAATCAACCTTAGCTAACAAATTTGCATTTTCATTTCTAAGGTTGTCTAAAGTCTCATGACAAGCGCTTAGCTCACTAGACAATTTTTCACATTTTTCTCTTTCTAGAGCATAAGCATTTTTAACCTTAACATGCTTCTTATTTTCCTTGATTAGGAAGTCCTCTTGGGAGTCCAAGAGATCATCCTTTTCATGGATGGCACTAATTAGCTCATTTAATTTTTCCTTTTGTTCCATGTTAAGGTTGGCAAAAAGAATGCGCAAGTTATCCTCTTCATTTTTATCATCATCCTCATCACTAGATGTTTCATATTTAGTGGAGGACTTTGATTTTACCTTCTTTTTGCCGTCCTTGGCCATGAGGCACTTGTGGCCGACGTTGGGGAAGAGGAGGCCCTTGGTGACGGCGATGTTGGCGGCGTCCTCGTCGTCGGAGGAGTCGCTTGAGCTTTCGTCGGAGTCCCACTCCCGACAAACATGGGCATCGCCGCCCTTCTTCTTGTAGTATCTCTTCTTCTCCTTCCTCTTGCCCTTCTTGTCGTCGCCCCTGTCACTATCACTAGACATAGGACATTTTGCAATGAAATGACCGGGCTTACCACACTTGTAGCAAACCTTCTTGGAACGGGATTTGTAATCCTTCCCCTTCCGTTGCTTGAGGATTTGCCGGAAGCTTTTGATGATTAGGGCCATCTCCTCGTTGTCGAGCTTGGAGGCGTCAATTGGTTGTCTACTTGGTGTAGACTCCTCCTTCTTCTCCTCCGTTGCCTTGAAGGCCACCGGTTGCGCCTCGGATGTGGAAGGCTCATCAAGCTCGTTGATCTTCTTGGAGCCCTTAATCATGCATTCAAAACTAACAAAATTCCCGATGACTTCCTCGGGGGTCATTTGTGTATATCTAGGATTGCCACGAATTAATTGTACTTGAGTAGGGTTAAGGAAAATAAGGGCTCTTAGAATAACCTTAACCACTTCGTGGTCATCCCATTTTGCGCTCCCGAGGTTGCGCACTTGGTTCACCAAGGTCTTGAGCCGGTTGTACATGTCTTGTGGCTCCTCCCCTTGGCGAAGACGGAAGCGACCGAGCTCCCCCTCGATTGTTTCCCGCTTGGTGATCTTTGTGAGTTCATCACCCTCGTGCGCCGTCTTGAGTAGGTCCCAAATCTCCTTGGCGTTCTTCAACCCTTGTACTTTGTTGTATTCCTCCTTGCTTAGAGAGGCAAGGAGGATGGTTGAGGCTTGGGAGTTGAAGTGCTCGATTTGGGCTACTTCGTCCGTGTCGTAGTCCTCATCCCCTACGGATGGTACCTGTACACCATACTCAACAACATCCCATAATCTTTTGTGGAGAGAGGTTAGATGAAATCGCATCAAATTACTCCACATAGCATAATCTTCACCATTAAAAGTTGGTGGTTTGCCTAATGGGACGGAAAGTAAAGGTGTATGTTTAGGAACGCGAGGGTAGCGTAGGGGGATCTTACTATACTTCTTACGCTCTTGGCGTTTAGAAGTGACGGACGCCGCGTCGGAGCCGGAGGTAGATGTCGATGAAGTGTCGGTCTCATAGTAGACCACCTTCCTCATCCTTTTGTGCTTATCCCCACCCCGATGCGGCTTGTGAGAAGAGGATTTTTCCTTCTTCTCCTTGTGGTGAGAAGAGGAAGATCTTTTCTCCTTCCGCTTGGAGGATTTCTTCTTCTTCTCTCTTCTCTTGGTGCGGGACTCTTCCGATGAAGATGAAGTGCTCCCTTGGCTTGTAGTGGGCTTGTCATCGCCGGTCTCCATCTCCCTCTTGGTGTGATCTCCCGACATCACTTCGAGCGGTTAGGCTCTAATGAAGCACCGGGCTCTGATACCAATTGATAGTCGCCTAGAGGGGGGGTGAATAGGGCGAAACTGAAATTTACAAAAATAATCACAACTACAAGCCGGGTTAGCGTTAGTAATAAAGAAACGAGTCCGCGAGAGAGGGCGCAAAACAAATCGCAAGCAAGTAAGAGTATGACACGAGGATTTGTTTTACCGAGGTTCGGTTCTCGCAAACCTACTCCCCGTTGAGGAGGCCACAAAGGCCGGGTCTCTTTCAACCCTTCCCTCTCTCAAACGATCCCACGGATCGAGTGAGCTTTCTCTTCTTCTCAATCAACCGGGAACAAAACTTCCCCGCAAGGGCCACCACACAATTGGTGCCTCTTGCCTTGGTTACAATTGAGTGATGATCTCAAGAACAAATGAGAAAGAAAGAAAGCGATCCAAGCGCAAGAGCTCAAAAGAACACGACAAATCTCTCTCTCTCTAGTCACTAAGGGCTTGAGTGGAATTGGAGAGGATTTGATCTCTTTGTATGTGTCTAGAATTGAATGCCTAGCTCTTGTAAGTGGTTGAGAGTTGGAAAACTTGGATGGCAATGAATGTGGGGTGGTTGGGGTATTTATAGCCCCAACCACCAAAAGTGACCGTTGCTGGAACCTGTCTGTTCGATGGCGCACCGGACAGTCCGGTGCACACCGGACAGTCCGGTGCCCCTGCCACGTCACCATTGCCGTTGGATTCTGACCGTTGGAGCTTCTGACTTCTGGGCCCGCCTGGGTGTCCGGTGCGCACCGGACAAGTACTGTTTGATGTCCGGTGCACCGGTATGGGCGATCCTGACGTCTGCGCGCGCTGCGCGCGCATTAAATGCACCGCAGGGAGCCGTTGGCGCCGCAGGGAGCCGTTGCTCCGCTGGCACACCGGACAGTCCGGTGCACACCGGACAGTCCGGTGAATTTTAGCGGAGCGGCTGCCGCGCGAACCCGAGGCTGGCGAGTTCCGGAGGCGGCGATTTCTTGAAGCACCGGACATGTCCGGTGCACACCGGACAGTCCGGTGAATTATAGCGCGCCGTCTGCCGAGAAATCCCGAGAGCGAAGAGTTAGAAGTCGAAGTCCTCTGGGCGCACCGGACAGTCCGGTGCACACCGGACAGTCCGGTGCCTCCAGCCAGAGGTGCCCTCGGTTGCCTTGCTGCTCCTTTGTTGAATCCAACACTTGGTCTTTTTATTGACTGAATGTGAACCTTTTGCACCTGTATAACTTATGCACTAGAGCAAACTAGTTAGTCCAATATTTGTGTTGGGCAATTCAACCACCAAAATTATTTAGGAACTAGGTGTAAGCCTAATTCCCTTTCAGATAGTCCTTTGATAAGTTTGGTATACACTGTAAAATAAATGGTAAAGGTCGGTCCTGAATGGACACATACCTGGGGTTTATGTAGCCGAACTACACTGAATTCCACTCTTTGGCATGCTTACCATTATCAACCTCCGATCTACCAGAAGTGAGAAGAGTAGACAAATAACTATGAAATCCCACATCACCACAAAGCTTGTAGCTTAATTAGACATTAACATATTCTTGGTCCTCGGAGCTAGAAGAGCCATATGTCTTGACCACTAGACTACTAGTGATAATAATTTGTGATAGAAATATGAAGATCTTGTAGAGACCTGTTGTATCCTCTCTACTCCTGATGATTTCTTCGTACAAGAGCAGTACTATCTGGTGTTGAAGATGGATCCTAGGCGGATACCAGTATTGTTTTGTTCTTGCCAAGCAGTTATCATCATTTGCTTCATCAAAAGCTAGTTATATGGTGATTTTTCCAGATAAAATGAATTCTTGGCCTTGTCTGTTCTATTCCAAAGCTTCTCTTTTTGCTGAACAATGAAGAGATCGAAATAATGCTATATAGAACAATTTGTATATAATATGAGGAGAAATGTTTGCCTTGCTGGCAACACCACAAATAATTAATTATTGTTATAATTTCTCTCTCAAAATTATTATACCTAAAAATGTTGCATTAACCGATACCCAATTTCAGAACGGTATGAGTAATTGGGTAAACCATGGGCAATAATAAAATGAGCTGGACTATACATCTCTGCATATAAAAATCTTTGCTTGGCAGTATTGGCCTAATGTCGTGCACTTTACTACCAATATAGCACACACATTTTTCCTATGTGCCTCAAAGCACAATACAACCAGTGAATGTCCTTGTGAGCGCTAGACCCTGATGGTCATTTTACTTGTTGATCTGAAGTCAACTAATGGCTCCAAACGACGAATGATATGCATGAGCCCCTGAAGGATCCTTATGAATAAAATAGTGTTGTGCATATTAGTCTAAATCTTAATGATTGACTGTGCATTTGGTAATAATAACAATAAGTTTGCAGAATTGTAACCATGAAGCAACTTGTTGTTGCGTGTCTCGCTGGATGTTGAGACTAACCCTTCATGTTGAAGGACAAATATGTAGTATTCATGCCACTACATTAATCTAAGTCCAAAGCTCACTGCATAAAACCCCTATCTGTAATGTGCGTAAGATTTCTCAAATTAATCACCACAATAGCATACATTAGCCACAACTGGATGATTGTGGTTGGGGATTTTATCTGTATGCTTTTAGAACATCTCGGCATTAGGGGGAGGAATGCCCATATAGTGTAATGCCTCAATATTCTATAAAACGCACAAAAGCCAAACTAAACTTGTCGTTTAGTGTGTACTCCTATGTATATGGAGTTTGCCAGAAATCGTTGAGGATTAACCATATTGGTTTGAATGCTTCTACCTGATGTAGATGTGGATATACCCGGGATTAATATCATATCCACATTTGACTTATTGGCATTTGATCTATTCTCGGGGACGCCTGTGAATATGATCCATTAGCCTTAGTCGAAGCATATGTTATGATTGCAGATTCACGTGGTCTGTAATAACTCTCCTCCGATGAACTCGCCCTGCTGATGAGTTGCCTCACGAAGAGGTTCATCATGATGATGAAATTCCTAGTAATGCGCGCAATATCATTGTGCTAGGAATACGGAACAATGAATCTTTTGTTTTTGGGAAATAACGAAGATCATTATTAAATGTGGGAGACAAATATGTCGACACCTATATTGCCTCTCTAGATTGTAAAATGGATCCAAAACAAAGTCCTAGGCATGAGTGCTTTAAGCTCTCTTATCGGGTCATTGATAAATGCAATCGAGGCTGAACCAATAATCGCAAAGTGAAAGTCACGAGCTTGAAATTCGGACATTATGGGCACTATTGAAATAATGTGTGGTGAATGCGATGGTTCAAGTGGTCTTGTGAGAGATCCATCCCACATATGTGTTGAATAAACACAGTTCCGCTATGTAATATATCTGGCAAATGGCATGAATTATAATATGCAGTTAATAGGATTCTAAAGATCCATCATGAGATCCTAGGAGGATCATATCTTTGAATTATAAATATGCAACATATAAATCTCGTACCGAATAATACATTCCTGATGAATGAACACTCTCCTATGTAGAGAGAATATCTCCTAGATGAGATTATAGTTCCTTGATGGAACCTTTCCAGAAGAAATAAAGTCTGTGTTAAACACCAAAGTTTGATAATCCCTATAAAGGGATAAAGACCCATATAGACCCGAGAATGAATGAAATGAGGAACCAAAGGACTTGAAGTTTGCTTGATAAGCACATGTGCATGTCACGAGTTTTACCGAGTGTATGTACACTCGTGTATTCCACCATATGTGGAATTACGGTATCCTCTAAAGCCCTGATGGCAGAAACCTATAAGGTTTAGGTGTTACTGGCAAAATATCCCCATTGTGCCAGAATGACAGACTACAACGATGTATCTGATCGATGAAAAATCCCTGATGGATTATGATCTTTGATGGACTTTTGTTACACCATCATAGATGTTGCGATGGATGAACGCCTGGAGCGATGTGTCATATTTAGAATATGTACTATTGCAACTATATTATCCCCTAAGTCCTACTGAAGGACATGTTATTTGCTTTGCACAACTATGTATAAATTGTGGTGTAAGATAGAAAATGATAGCACCCCAACCTCATCCATTCTCGTTATTCCAGATGAACAATGAGACATATATCTTGAAGAATATGCTTGAGTTATGAGGGATAACGACTTTGACGGATGTCATCGTCAGGGGGAGCGAATGCTTATATTGATCACAATCGTGAGACAATAAATGTCATATTCTATGCCTGAAGGCATCAGCTTGATGATCAATATGTAAACATTTATGGAAGTTTCTATCAAATATAAAGATCCAGCCGATCGAACACCATCAGTCAAGGTGGCTTATTTATGTTGATACGTGCACTTACCTCGTATATCCTAGAAGTGAGTAGAGGTAAAGTTCCTGAAATAGTCCTTGCAAGGATATGCAATCTGTTTGTTAAATCTTTATGTGCATACACTTCTAGAAGAAGATGTTTTGCCTTATTGATACAGTTTTGCAAGGATCAGGGGGAGCACATTTCTAAAGCTAGCCCTTGTAGAAGATTCGATAGAATCTAGATCCCAGAGGATCGAAATCTGTCCCGATGACAGCAGTTGTACTCTTTTTCCCTTGGTGAGTTTTCTTGAAGTTTCTCACATCAGGTTTTTAACGAGGCAACAAAGTACAAATGCAATTTGTATCACCATGTACTCTTTCTCCATATTTTTCCCACTGGGTTTTTCGGAGTTTTAATGAGGCATGTGTTGGTCGCGTTATTCGCCCAAGGGGGAGTGTTAAGTAACCCTAGTTAGGGTTATGTGGGCAAATACCTGCTTTGCCCCTGAGGGGTCTCACATCTCTATATAAGGAACCTGTACACCCCCTCATAATACAGAGAAGAGAAAGAGGCCAGAGGCCCAACCCTATATCCAGTGTCTCGTGTGTTTCCTCTGTCGTGCTTATGACAAGGGAGACGGGTTATCTACATCTTCTTGCGCCTCTACTGCTGACGGGAGGGAAGGGAGCGGATCTGGTGATCCGTGGTAACGTAGTTCTCAACAGTTTGTCTTTCTCAAAATACACTCGGATATGTGGCTGCTGTTTTTAGTGACTGTCGGGTGGCGAACGGAGGATATGACTAAAATACACTCGCTCTCTTCTCCATCGGCTGGCTACCTAGCCGCAGCTCTCCTGTGCAGCCCGCAGCCGAAGCAGCTTCCCTGCCGCCGCTCTCCCGGAGCCGAAATCCGGCACCGGCGGCCCGGTCAGGTGCACGTCGCTCTGCTTTTCTCGGTGTAATTTTTATTTAACCGCTCTTGTGCCCAGCAGGCATGTGGTGGCAGCAATACAGCGACTCAGCACCATCGCTGCAACGCGCCGCTGTCAGAATAACCAGCCAGGTTTGCAGCACTCTTTACTTTCCAAAGAGTCTGGTCCTTCAGAACCACTACGAAAAACGCAACAAGCTTCACAAGGGCAGTTCTTTGGATACTTGGATCCATCTTCGGCACCAACGACAATCTATCTGCCCTCTGATAGCTTCTGGTTTCAGATCCGACACCGTGCTGTTTGGCCTGATGTCTCTGTTGTATATAAGTGCTCATGTATGCAGCCGATCTGGTAGTATACAGTATAGATCCTATAATCTAAATTTATCAGTGCTATCTCCAACAGCTTATTTGTTCAATTAATGTGGGTCTGCCCCATGTTAATATTCAATAATGGTTAATGCTAGATGCTCACTTTAACGCTACGGTGTATTATTACTTTAGTATTATATCGAAAGTAAATGGATAATTCACTGAACTTAAATAATTGGATCATTGTTCATCTATTGCGAAGCTAGTAAAAGGATGAATGACTGCCACACACACGCGCCGCCGGGTCGGGCCGTGGCCGTGGTAGATCGGACTTTGATCCGAATAGGGGCACCGTAGAAGGCAGCGTGCGACGCCTAGGGCTGCCTGTTGCATCTACGGGAGGGAAGTGGGAGCGGCCGCGCGAGCCGCTGCACACAGCCTTAGACTGTCTTCAATCGTCTCCTCTAAATTTCTCCCCCTATACCTCACTATCCCGCCACGTCAATTATCTCTCTTCCCGTATATCTTCACCCTTTACAGCGGTTCCCCCTAAATCCTTCCCCTATACCCCACTATAATCATAAAATATCATTTTCATACATATTCACCATCTATTATCATTTTTCCCAACTAAAAAACACTGCCGCACACGTAAACCGAAGGCATGGGGCTCATTGCTGCACCCCCACATCTGTTCGTTTCCTGTAGCCTCCTCTAAAACTGTAGCGTATAGAGGAGTTTACATGGGGCACCGTTGTAGGGATTTCAACCCCCTAAGGCTTATTTGGTTACACCAATCCAGAGGGGGATTGGAGAGGATTAAATCTCCTTCTAGTCAAATAACTAGAAGGAGATTTAATCCCCTCCAATCCCCCTCTAAATTAGTGTAACCGAATATGCCCTAAACGACTACAGGGGTAGGAAAGGGGAGATCGGCGGGAACCGTTGAAAGCAGTCTTAGCTACCTCCATCTCCCTCTGTCTGAATATAATACTATCTCTCCCTCCAACTCCAGCGGGCCGCTATATTTCCATTCACGCACTCAATTCCAGCAACAACGACCGTTCCCATGACCTTCACCACTGTATTTTTTTTAATTGACAAAAACTTAGTAATAAATATTAAATAGTATGAAAATGATATTTTATGATTGTAGTGAAATTGTTTTAGAAGATAGAGATAAAGAAGGAGATAAGTTGCTGAGCTGACACGATAGTGAGATATAGAGAGAAAAATAGAGTGAACGAGCCTGATGTTGTACGGCGACCGACTAGTAGCAGCAGTGTAGGCCTGATCAGAAAAAAAATGCAGCTTCGGCTGCCCTTAAGCTCGCTGCGGCTGCAAATTTTTTTTTTCGAGTTACTGTAGCGAACGGCTAGCAGCAGCCGCAGCGAACGGGAAGCGCGTCATGGCTAGCGTGCCTCGCGATCCCGTCATTGGCTGGCTCTAGGCTCATCACAATTCACCATCCATCCCATTCCCATACGCCTCCTCTGCTGCTCCGCCTGCCCGCTGGCATGGCAGCGCCAGCTTTGCCCTTCTAGCCGACGTCAACCTGATGCCCTGATCCGAGCTTTCTGTTACAAAATATTACATATGTGATCAATCCAAGGGGTGTGACAGTTTTCCCCAAGGGACACACCCCTTTAGATATACCCATTTATTATGTATATATATGTTCACACTTCATGAGATGAATACAACTGTCAATTTCTTTCTACTCTCTGTGTCTCGTTTACACTTATTCCAACACGTTATCAGCACTGCTCGCGAGAGAACAGAGAGAAGTCGATGTTGAAAGGTTGAAGAAAGAAGCGAGAAAGGGAAATGAAGAACTATCGTGGACGTTGGCGGACGGGAGTCTTCCATGCGGAACTCTGGCATGCACTTGGACTTTGGACTTCATGCGTCTGTCCGTCGACGTGAGTTATCTATTGCGAATCCAAACCAAAAATCAATGTGTGTGTCTGTACCACGATGACGACTACGATGTGGCCGGATGAGACCTGTCCGGTGGTGCTCGTGCCGCCGGAGCCAGATCCGCGTCGGGACCATGCCTGACCAGGCCGCATGCAACGCCCACGCCAAAGGACGTCGGGTCTTGCTCACGCATGCAGGGCAGCCTCGTCCGCGTCGGCGAGGGCCGCGCCCGCGCTGCGCCGTGCGCCATAGCCAGACAGCCGCGCTCGCGCGTGCCAAGCCGAGCGGCCGCGCCCGTGCTGCGCCGTGCGCAGGGGCCGGGCCGCCACGCCCGCTCCCGCACCGGGGTCGGGGCTGGATCCGCAGCACCAGCGTCGTGGCTGGGGCCATGGTCGCCGCGCCGCCGTGGCCGGGGCCGCCGTGCCGCCCTCGGAGGCCGGGCAGCCGGCCTGCACCGAGCCGTCGTGCAGCCGCGCCCACGCCGTCAGCACCGGGGCCGCGCTGCCGCACCCGCGCAGGGGCCGACGGGGCCTGGCCGCCGCGCCTCGCGTCCACGCGCGCCGGGGGAGCCTTGCCCGCATCGGGCAGGCGTGCCGCCAGGGCCGCGCGCCCTCGCACTGCCGGGGCCGCGCGCCTGTGCCTGGCCAGGGGCTGATGCTCTCCAGCGCCCGCACCATGATAGGACCGCCAGGTGCTGGCCGCCGCCGCCGCCTGTGATGGTAGTGGCCGGTTAGGACTTCAAACCCCTAACTGCCGCTCCTTATGAGGCCGCCTTCAAGGCCCATGTGCCCCTCCCTTTTTGCCCCCATGTTGAGCGACCAGGCCAAAATGGACCGCCTCTGGTAGCCGCCTGGGCCTGTTTCGACTGCTAGCCTAAGCTGACTAGTTTTTCATTGAATTTCTGTAAAATTAAGTACAAGACTCTATGATTGTTTGGATCATAGTTTCAATCAGTATTTATTGTCTAAATTTGAATATTTAGACTGCTGATGATATTTGTAATTGTACATACTTGTCTGTTTTTATTATGAAAAATATAGACTTATTTGTGAATTATTTGTTTTTACATTTATAATTCACATATCTCGACTTAATTTTTGTTTTCGCATTCTTTTATGTTTGCTAGCAAAACAAAACATATAATTAAGTCGACACCTAATGGTCTTTATGCAAAATAAGATTGCATTTTTTTGGGAAAAACATAGGGTGATGGAGTCCTAAGCACTGGCTGCGCTAAATTCTTTATAGAATTTAGTAGCCCAGAGACCGTGCTTTAGGCCGCATTTGAAATGCCTATCACTATGAGGTCTACATCTTTCGAGATGATTACGTATACGTGCTACCCAAAAAGATCACGGACCAAGCAGGCGTCGCGGGCTATGGAGCCAGGCTGGACGCTGCAGTCATGCTGACTGCTAAAAGAATTCTTTTAATTAAGTTCTACTTAATTAAACGATGAATTCTTGCAAAATATGACACATATCTTGAACTTGGGATATTTCAACACATGATGGAGATCTAAGCTTTGGCTGCAATAAATTCTTGGAATTTATTTGCCCTGAGACCAAGCTTTTAGACAGCAAAATGTTATTTGCCCATCAGTAAGAGGTCTACATCATATGGTTATGATGATTACCTATGTGTTCTTCCAAGTAGATATGTTGGAGATGTGATGTTGGTTATTCACCTTTATGGTGATTTCCATTTTATTTTTGAAATTTTGGTCAAGCACAGGGTAGTGGAGTCCTAAGCATTGGTTGTGGTATGTTCCTTGAATATATCAACCCAGAGACCATGCTTTCAGGCAGCAAAATGTTTTTCCCACTACTGGGAGATTTACTCCTATGTTTAATTACATGGAGATTATCTACGTTGTGTACACCAATTTTCAAAAATCTGTGGTACACTTTATGTGACACCTGCAATTCTCCAACATATAAAGATATAATATATTTTGCGACAAAGTTGCAACAGCAAATGAAAATGGTTAAGGCATTTGAAGGATAATTATTTAATAGAGTTTGATGAACTCGCTTAATGGGCTTAATTATCCTTAATGTTCATTGGATATGTTCGTTCCATTCTTGCATGATATGGGAATTCACCTCTTCGATTTGGAGGAAATGAGATGCTCTCTTTCTCTTATGGTTCTTATGAAAAGAACTTATGTGCTTTTGTGGCTTGATGTGCAAGCGCAAAATGAATAGCAAAGAAAATCATAAGACTTGTGGACTTATGAGTATGTGTCTACATTATGTTGTAGACTAACACTTTGTATTCATATATTTTGCTTGAAAGCAAATATACAAGCACATTAAAAAGAGAAGGGCAATGAGTATGACAAACTCATTTGTCATTACACTATACGTGATATAGTGTAGTATGCCTAAGCATCTAATCTTGTATATGAAATCCCAATATATACAAACTGAAAGTCGCCTAGAGGGGGGGGGTGAATAGGGCGAAACTGAAAATCACAAAATAATCACAACTACAAGCCGGGTTAGCGTTAGAAATATAATAGAGTCCGCGAGAGAGGGCGCAAAACAAATCGCAAGCGAATAAAGAAGTGAGACACGCGGATTTGTTTTACCGAGGTTCGGTTCTCTCAAACCTACTCCCCGTTGAGGAGGCCACAAAGGCCGGGTCTCTTTCAACCCTTCCCTCTCTCAAACGGTCCCTCGGACCGAGTGAGCTTCTCTTTCTCAAATCACTTGGGAATCAAACTTCCCGCAAGGACCACCACACAATTGGTGTCTTTTGCCTCAATTACAAGTGAGTGTTTGATCACAAGAAAGAATGCCAAAGAAAAAGAAGCGATCCAAGCGCAAGAGCTCAAATGAACGCTACAAATCACTCTCTCTAGTCACTAGGGCTTTGTGTGGAGTTGGGAGAGGATTTGATCTCTTTTGGTGTGCTTTGCAATGAATGCTAGCTCTTGTATAGTGGTTGGAAGTTGGAAAACTTGGATGCAATGAATGGTGGGGTGGTTGGGGTATTTATAGCCCCAACCACCAAACTTGACCGTTGGTGGAGGCTGGCTGTCGATGGCGCACCGGACAGTCCGGTGCACACCGGACATGTCCGGTGCCCCCGCCACGTCATCAATGCCGTTGGATTCTGACCGTTGGAGCTTCTGACTTCTGGGCCCGCCTGGATGTCCGGTGCACACCGGACATCACCTGTTCATTGTCCGGTGCGCCGGTATGGGCGCGCCTGACTTCTGCGCGCGCAGAGCGCGCATTAAATGCGCCGCAGAGAGCCGTTGGCGCCGAAATAGCTGTTGCTCCGGGGTTACACCGGACAGTCCGGTGCACACCGGACATGTCCGGTGAATTATAGCGGAGCGGCTGCTGCGCGATCCCGAGGCTGGCGAGTTGAGGAGGCCGCGCTTCCATGGAGCACCGGACGCTGTCCGGTGCACACCGGACAGTCCGGTGAATTATAGCGAAGCGGCCTGAGAAATTCCCGAAGGTGGCAAGTTCGAGTTGGAGTCCCTGGTGGCGCACCGGACACTGTCCAGTGTACACCAGACAGTCCGGTGCCTCCAGACCAGAGGTGCCTTCGGTTGCCTCTTTGCTCCTTTGTTGAATCCAAAACTTGATCTTTTTATTGGCTGAGTGTGAACCTTTTGCACCTGTATAACTTATACACTAGAGCAAACTAGTTAGTCCAATATTTGTGTTGGGCAATTCAACCACCAAAATTATTTAGGGACTAGGTGTAAGCCTAATTCCCTTTCAATCTCCCCCTTTTTGGTGATTGATGCCAACACAAACCAAAGCAAAATATAGAAGTTTATAATTGAACTAGTTTGCATAA
This sequence comes from Zea luxurians, assembly GCA_029449295.1. Taxonomy (NCBI): domain Eukaryota; kingdom Viridiplantae; phylum Streptophyta; class Magnoliopsida; order Poales; family Poaceae; genus Zea; species Zea luxurians. The sequence goes on from JAOPSE010000031.1 coordinate 29,204,183, forward strand.
TGTAAGTGCAAAGGTTGCTTGGAAATGAGCCAATATAAATGCTTACATGATGCGCATGGATTGTTTTCTTTGTTTTTGACATATTGGACCGTATTTGCACCAAAAGTTTTGTTTTTCCAAACTCTTTTGTAAATTCTTTTCAAAGTCCTTTTGTAAGATAGTCAAAGGTAAATGAATAAGATTTTGCAAGGCATTTTCAAGTTTTGAAATTTTCTTCCTTTGTTCAAAAAGCTTTCCCTTTGACTAAACAAAACTCCCCCTCAAATAAAGTCTCCTCTTAGGTTCAAGAAGGTTTTAAGACATCAAACTTTAAAATACTACTTACTCCCCCTTTAGAACACAAAGAGATACCAATTTTGAAATTTACCAATTGAAAATCATCAATTTTAAAATTAGGGTGGTGGTGCGGTCCTTTTGCTTTGGGCTCATATTTTCTCCCCCTTTGGCATGAATCGCCAAAAACGGAATTATTAGAGCCCTTAGAAGTACTTTCTCCTCCTTTGGTCATAAAATAAATGAGTGAAGATTATACCAAATATGGAGAGTGATGCGGAGCGACGGCGAAGGATGAGTAGTAGAGCGGAGTGGAAGCCTTTGTCTTCGCCGAAGACTCCAATTCCCTTTCAATATACCTATGACTTGGTTTTGAATACACTTGAAAACACATTAGTCATAGCGTTTAAAAGAGACATGATCAAAGGTATTCTTATGAGCTATGTGTGCAAGTTTAGCAAAAGAAATTCCTAGAATCAAGAATATTAAGCTCATGCCTAAGTCTGGTAAAAGATTGTTCATCAAGTGGTTTGGTAAAGATATCGGCTAATTGATCTTTAGTGTTAATGTATGAAATCTCGATATCCCCCTTTTGTTGGTGATCCCGAAGAAAATGATACCGAATGGCTATGTGTTTAGTGCGGCTATGCTCAACGGGATTATCCGCCATGCGGATTGCACTCTCATTATCACATAGAAGAGGAACTTTGGTTAGTTTGTAACCGTAGTCCCGCAGGGTTTGCCTCATCCAAAGCAATTGCGCGCAACAATGGCCTGCGGCAATATACTCGGCTTCGGCGGTAGAAAGAGCGACCGAATTTTGCTTCTTTGAAGCCCATGACACCAAGGATCTTCCCAAGAACTGGCAAGTCCCCGATGTGCTCTTCCTATTAATCTTACACCCCACCCAATCGGCATCCGAATAACCAATCAAATTAAAAGTGGATCCCCGAGGGTACCAAAGCCCAAACTTAGGAGTATAAGCCAAATATCTCAAGATTCGTTTTACGGCCGTAAGGTGTGATTCCTTAGGGTCGGCTTGGAATCTTGCACACATGCAAACGGAAAGCATAATGTCCGGTCGAGATGCACATAAATAAAGCAATGAACCAATCATCGACCGGTATACCTTTTGATCCACGGACTTACCTCCCGTGTCGAGGTCGAGATGCCCATTTGTTCCCATGGGAGTCTTGATGGGTTTGGCATCCTTCATTCCAAACTTGCTTAGAATGTCTTGAGTATACTTTGTTTGGCAAATGAATGTGCCCTCTTGGAGTTGTTTGACGTGAAATCCTAGAAAATACTTCAACTCCCCCATCATCGACATCTCGAATTTCTGTGTCATGATCCTACTAAATTCTTCACATGTAGATTTGTTAGTAGACCCAAATATAATATCATCAACATAAATTTGGCATACAAACAAATCATTATCAAGTGTTTTGGTGAATAAAGTAGGATCGGCTTTGCCGACTTTGAAGCCATTTGCAATAAGGAAATCTCTAAGGCATTCATACCATGCTCTTGGGGCTTGCTTGAGCCCATAAAGCGCCTTAGAGAGCCTATAAACATGGTTAGGGTACTCACTGTCTTCAAAGCCGGGAGGTTGCTCAACATAGACCTCCTCCTTGATTGGTCCATTGAGGAAGGCACTCTTCACGTCCATTTGATAAAGCTTGAAGCCATGGTAAGTAGCATAGGCCAATAATATGCGAATTGACTCAAGCCTAGCTACGGGTGCATAGGTTTCACCAAAATCCAAACCTTCGACTTGTGAATATCCCTTGGCCACGAGTCGAGCTTTGTTCCTTGTCACCACACCATGCTCGTCTCGCTTGTTGCGGAAGACCCACTTGGTTCCTACAACATTTTGATTAGGACGTGGAACTAAATGCCATACCTCATTCCTTGTGAAATTGTTGAGCTCCACTTGCATCGCCATCACCCAATCCGAATCTTGAAGTGCTTCCTCTACCCTGTGTGGCTCAATAGAGGAAACAAAAGAGTAATATTCACAAAAATGTGCAACACGAGATCGAGTAGTTACCCCCTTATGAATGTCGTCGAGGATGGTGTCGATGGGGTGATCTCGTTGTATTGCGAGGTGGACTCTTGGGTGTGGCGGCCTTGGTTGTTCATCCTCCTTGTCTTCATCATTTGCATCTCCCCCTTGATCGTTGCCGTCATTTTGAGGTGGCTCATCTTCTTGATCTTCTTGTTCAACATCTTGAGCCTCATCCTCAATTTGAGTTGGTGGAGATGCTTGCATGGAGGAGGATGGTTGATCTTGTGCATGTGGAGGCTCTTCGGGTTCCTTAGGACACACATCCCCAATGGACATGTTCCTTAGCGCTATGCATGGAGCCTGTTCTTCACCTATTTCATCAAGATCAACTTGCTCTACTTGAGAGCCGTTAGTCTCATCAAACACAACGTCACAAGAAACTTCAACAAGTCCTGAGGACTTGTTAAAGACTCTATATGCCCTTGTGTTTGAGTCATATCCTAGTAAAAAGCCTTCTACAGTTTTAGGAGCAAATTTCGATTTTCTTCCTCTTTTAACAAGTATAAAACATTTGCTACCAAAAACCCTAAAATATGAAATATTTGGCTTTTTACCGGTTAGGAGTTCATAGGATGTCTTCTTGAGGATTCGGTGAAGATATAACCGGTTGATGGCGTAGCAAGCGGTGTTGACCGCTTCGGCCCAAAACCGATCCGGTGTCTTATACTCATCAAGCATGGTTCTTGCCATGTCCAATAGAGTTCGATTCTTCCTCTCCACTACACCATTTTGTTGTGGAGTGTAGGGAGAAGAGAACTCATGCTTGATGCCCTCCTCCTCAAGGAAGCCTTCAATTTGAGAGTTCTTGAACTCCGTCCCATTGTCGCTTCTATATTTCTTGATCCTTAAGCCGAACTCATTTTGAGCCCGTCTCAAGAATCCCTTTAAGGTCTCTTGGGTATGAGATTTGTCCTGCAAAAAGAACACCCAAGTGAAGCGAGAATAATCATCCACAATAACTAGACAATACTTACTCCCGCCGATGCTTATGTAAGCAATCGGGCCGAATAGGTCCATGTGTAGGAGCTCCAGTGGCCTGTCACTAGTCATAATGTTCTTGTGTGGATGATGAGTGCCAACTTGCTTCCCGGCTTGGCATGCGCTACAAATCCTGTCTTTCTCAAAATGAACATTGGTCAGTCCTAAAATGTGTTCTCCCTTTAGAAGCTTATGAAGATTCTTCATTCCAACATGGGCTAGTCGGCGGTGCCAGAGCCAACCCAAGTTAGTCTTAGCAACCAAGCAAGTGTCGAGTTCAGCTCTATCAAAATCTACCAAGTATAGCTGACCCTCTAACACTTCCTTAAATGCTATTGAATCATCACTTCTTCTAAAGACAGTAACACCAATATCAGTAAATAGACAGTTGTAGCCCATTTGACATAATTGGGATACGGAAAGCAAATTGTAATCTAAAGAATCTACAAGAAAAACATTGGAAATAGTATGGTCAGGTGATATAGCAATTTTACCCAATCCTTTGACCAAACCTTGATTTCCATCCCCGAATGTGATAGCTCGTTGGGGATCTTGGTTTTTCTCATATGAGGAGAACATCTTTTTCTCCCCGGTCATGTGGTTTGTGCACCCGCTGTCGAGTATCCAACTTGAGCCCCCGGATGCATAAACCTACAAAACAATTTTAGTTCTTGACTTTAGGTACCCAAACGGTTTTGGGTCCTTTGGCATTAGAAACAAGAACTTTGGGTACCCAAACACAAGTCTTGGAGCCCTTGTATTTGCCCCCAACAATCTTGGCAACTACCTTGCCGGATTTGCTAGTAAGCACATAAGAAGCATCAAAAGTTTTGAATGAAATAGCATGATCATTTGATGCATTAGGAATTTTCTTTCTAGGCAACTTGGCACGGGTTGGTTGCCTAGAGCTAGATGTCTCACCTTTATACATAAAAGCATGATTAGGACCAGGGTGAGACTTCCTAGAATGAGTTCTCCTAATTTTGCTCTCAGGATAGCCGGTAGGGTACAAAATGTAACCCTCGTTATCCTGAGGCATGGGAGCCTTACCCTTGACAAAGTTAGATAAATTCTTTGGAGGGGCATTAAGTTTGACATTGTCTCCCCTTTGGAAGCCAATGCCATCCTTGATGCCAGGGCGTCTCCCATTATAGAGCATACTTCTAGCAAATTTAAACTTTTCATTTTCTAAGTTATGCTCGGCAATTTTTGCATCTAATAATGCTATATGATCATTTTGTTGTTTAATTAAAGCCATATGATCATGAATAGCATTGATATCAACATCTCTACATCTAGTACAAATAGAAACATGCTCAACATTAGATGTAGAGGGTTTGCAAGATTTTAGTTCTACAACCTTAGCATGTAACATATCATTCTTAGTTCTAAGGTCGGAAATAATAGTATTGCAAACATCAAAATTTTTAGCCTTAGCAAGCAATTTTTCATTCTCATTTCTGAGGCTAGCAATAGAAACATTCAACTCATCAATTCTAGCAAGTAAATCAATATTATCATCTTTAGAATTGGAAGTTGAAACAGTGCAAACATGTGAATCAACCTTAGCAATTAATCTAGCATTTTCATTTCTAAGGTTGGCAATAGTGTCATGGCATGTGCTTAGCTCACTAGTTAATTTCTCACATTTTTCCATTTCTAGAGCATAAGCATTCTTGACCTTAACATGCTTCTTATTTTCTTTAATAAGGAATTCTTCTTGAGAATCCAAGAGATCATCCTTCTCATGTATAGCACTAATTAATTCATTTAATTTTTCTTTTTGTTGCATGTTAAGGTTGGCAAAAAGGATACGCAAATTATCTTCCTCACCACTAGCATTATCATCACTAGAAGATTCATATTTAGTGGATGAGTTAGATTTAACCTTCTTCCTTTTGCCGTCCTTTGCCATGAGGCACTTGTGGCCGACATTGGGGAAGAGGAGTCCCTTGGTGACGGCGATGTTGGCGGCGTCCTCGTCGTCGGAGGAGGAGTCAGTGGAGCTCTCGTCGGAGTTCCACTCCCGGCAAACATGGGCATCGCCGCCCTTCTTCTTGTAGTACTTCTTCTTTTCTCTCCTCTTTCCCTTCTTGTCGTCGCCCCTGTCACTGTCACTAGACATAGGACATTTTGCAATAAAATGATCGAGCTTACCACACTTGTAGCAAACCTTCTTGGAACGGGATTTGTAGTCCTTCCCCTTCCGTTGTTTGAGGATTTGCCGAAAGCTTTTGATGATTAAGGCCATCTCCTCATTGTCGAGCTTGGAGGCGTCAATTGGTTGTCTACTTGGTGTAGACTCCTCCTTCTTCTCCTCTGTTGCCTTGAAGGCCACCGGTTGCGCCTCGGATGTGGAAGGTTCGTCAAGCTCATTGATCTTCTTTGAGCCCTTAATCATGCATTCAAAGCTCACAAAATTCCCGATAACTTCCTCGGGGGTCATTAGTGGATATCTACGATTACCACGAATTAATTGAACTTGAGTGGGATTAAGGAAAATAAGAGCTCTTAAGATAACCTTAACCACCTCGTGGTCATCCCATTTTTTGCTCCCGAGGTTGCGCACTTGATTCACCAAGGTCTTGAGCCGGTTGTACATATCTTGTGGCTCCTCCCCTTGGCGAAGACGGAAGCGACCGAGCTCCCCCTCGATCGTTTCCCGCTTGGTGATCTTGGTGAGTTCATCACCCTCGTGCGCCGTCTTGAGTAGGTCCCAAATCTCCTTTGCATTCTTCAACCCTTGTACTTTGTTGTATTCCTCCTTGCTTAGAGAGGCGAGGAGAATGGTTGTGGCTTGGGAGTTGAAGTGCTCGATTTGGGCCACTTCGTCCGTGTCATAATCTTCATCCCCTATTGATGGTACCTGTGCTCCAAACTCAACAACATTCCATATACTTTTGTGGAGTGAGGTTAGATGAAATTTCATTAAATCACTCCACCTAGCATAATCTTCGCCATCAAAAGTTGGCGGTTTGCCTAATGGAACGGAAAGTAATGGAGTATGTCTAGATGTACGGGGATAGTGTAAGGGGATCTTACTAAACTTCTTGCGCTCTTGGCGCTTAGAAGTTACGGACGGTGCATCGGAGTCGGAGGTGGATGTTGATGAAGTGTCGGTCTCGTAGTAGACCACCTTCCTCATCCTCTTGTGCTTGTCGCCTTTCCGATGCGACTTGTGAGAAGAAGATTTTTCCTTCTTCTCTTTGTGGTGAGAAGAGGAAGATCTTTTCTCCTTCCGTTTGGAGAAGTCCTTCTTCTTCTCCCTTCTCTTGGTGCGGGACTCTTCCGATGAAGTGCTCCTTTGGCTTGTAGTGGGCTTGTCGCCGGTCTCCATCTCCCTCTTGGTGTGATCTCCCGACATCACTTCGAGCGGTTAGGCTCTAATGAAGCACCGGGCTCCGATACCAATTGAAAGTCGCCTAGAGGGGGGGTGAATAGGGCGAAACTGAAAATCACAAAATAATCACAACTACAAGCCGGGTTAGCGTTAGAAATATAATAGAGTCCGCGAGAGAGGGCGCAAAACAAATCGCAAGCGAATAAAGAAGTGAGACACGCGGATTTGTTTTACCGAGGTTCGGTTCTCTCAAACCTACTCCCCGTTGAGGAGGCCATAAAGGCCGGGTCTCTTTCAACCCTTCCCTCTCTCAAACGGTCCCTCGGACCGAGTGAGCTTCTCTTTCTCAAATCACTTGGGAATCAAACTTCCCGCAAGGACCACCACACAATTGGTGTCTCTTGCCTCAATTACAAGTGAGTGTTTGATCACAAGAAAGAATGCCAAAGAAAAAGAAGCGATCCAAGCGCAAGAGCTCAAATGAACACTACAAATCACTCTCTCTAGTCACTAGGGCTTTGTGTGGAGTTGGGAGAGGATTTGATCTCTTTTGGTGTGCTTTGCAATGAATGCTAGCTCTTGTATAGTGGTTGGAAGTTGGAAAACTTGGATGCAATGAATGGTGGGGTGGTTGGGGTATTTATAGCCCCAACCACCAAACTTGACCGTTGGTGGAGGCTGTCTGTCGATGGCGCACCGGAAAGTCCGGTGCACACCGGACATGTCCGGTGCCCCCGCCACGTCATCAATGCCGTTGGATTCTGACCGTTGGAGCTTCTGACTTCTGGGCCCGCCTGGATGTCCGGTGCACACCGGACATCACCTGTTCATTGTCCGGTGCGCCGGTATGGGCGCGCCTGACTTCTGCGCGCGCAGAGCGCGCATTAAATGCGCCGCAGAGAGCCGTTGGCGCCGAAATAGCCGTTGCTCCGGGGTTACACCGGACAGTCCGGTGCACACCGGACATGTCCGGTGAATTATAGCGGAGCGGCTGCTGCGCGATCCCGAGGCTGGCGAGTTGAGGAGGCCGCGCTTCCATGGAGCACCGGACACTGTCCGGTGCACACCGGACAGTCCGGTGAATTATAGCGAAGCGGCCTGAGAAATTCCCGAAGGTGGCAAGTTCGAGTTGGAGTCCCTGGTGGCGCACCGGACACTGTCCGGTGTACACCGGACAGTCCGGTGCCTCCAGACCAGAGGTGCCTTCAGTTGCCTCTTTGCTCCTTTGTTGAATCCAAAACTTGATCTTTTTATTGGCTGAGTGTGAACCTTTTGCACCTGTATAACTTATACACTAGAGCAAACTAGTTAGTCCAATATTTGTGTTGGGCAATTCAACCACCAAAATTATTTAGGGACTAGGTGTAAGCCTAATTCCCTTTCACAAACTACTCATGAAAGCTAAGATATGAAGGGTACTTCAATCTTCCATCTGACATGATAACAGTGGTTAGTTGTGTAAATCATGATTTGGACTAATCATGTAACAACACTTCTTTTTCTAAGAGAAGACCACTTTGTTAGATGATTTGCTTTTGAGTACTTTTAAATGATGCATGAGATTTGGTATAATCTCATAATTGATGTTGTGATAGGTTCAACTCATGTGATGTGAGTTGAACACACTCATGTGATTTGAGTGTAAAAACTCATGAATTTGAGTTAAACAAACTCATCGATTAGAGTTGAACGAACTCATCAAGGGAGTTGAAGACTCATTGATTTGAGTTATGCAAACTTGTACGGGGATTCTTCCAATTGAGGAAGAAACATGCAATGTGGAGAATTGAGCCACAAACTCTATATGTGGGGAAATAAAATATTCTCATATTCCTTTGGAAAGAGGAAAGAATATTTTAACAATCGCTTCGCGCGATATCATGATATGTTAATATCTAGTTCCCTTTTGGTAATGGAAGTATCAAGGATGTGTTGATATATCCTAATTTGATCTTACCAAATTATAGAGATATCCATAAAATTTCTATCATGTGGAAACACAAAGCGATAGTGATGGATATTGCATGTTGTAAGGAAAATGGACCCCGGGCCTTTTGTCTAATTGAGTTTTGGTGTTTGATGAACAACACAATCCGTGAACTAATAAGTCTTCTAGTGTTTGTGTTTGTAGTTCACAGGATGCGAAGAGAATTGGACCAAGGCAATGAGGATGCAACACCTCAAAAGAAGACATAAAAAGATGCATAGGAGTCCAAGACTCAAGAACAAAGAAGCCCGAAGAAATCAGCAAAGAAATCCAAAGAGAAGGGCTGTCAGCCAGCGGCTGGTGGCGCACCGGACATCGGTGTCCGGTGTGCACCGGACTGTCCGGTGAGGCACTGGACAGTTTGCGCAAAGAGGCCGCAGACAGACGCTCTCTGGCTGTAGCACCGGACTGTCCGGTGTGCCAACGGGCAGACGGCAACGGTCGAATCCAACGGTCGGATCCAACGGTCGACTGCTACAGGCGCCAACAGTCGGCTGACGTGGCGAGCACCGGACACTGAACAGTAGATGTCCGGTGTGCACCGGACTGTCCGGTGCTCCCGACGACAGAAAGCTGCTGCTTTCTGTCCAACGGCTAGTTGGGGGCTTGGAGGCTATAAATACCACCCCAACCGGCCATTCTCAAGTGTGAGAGCCCAAGCAACATACCAAGACACATAGTGCATATTTCCAAGTGCTCAAACACCCAAGTGCTTAATAGAATCACTCGGTGATTAGCGTAGGTACTTTGCGAAGTGCTTAGGTTAGTTAGACCGCTTTAGCGCTTGCTCTAGGTGAACCCTAGTTAGTTGAGTGAGTTTTGTAAAACCACACAACCCCTCGGCTCTTGCGTGAGTCGTTGTAATTGTACCGAGTGGGGCGAGAGTCTTGCGAGACCGTGACAACCGCGTTTGTGTCACGGCCGCCACCGTGTACCGGAGGGAACGAGGCCCGCGGCGTTTCGGCCGGAAGCTCGATAGTGGAGACGGCGGGGAGCGTCCGAGAGGAGCCAGAAGCGGAGCACCACTTGCGCGTGGAGAAGGCCCGCGGCTCTCTACGGAGTTACTCGACCGTGGTGCTTGGCCCTCGCGTGGGCTTCCCTTTGCGTAGGGGCACCAACGAGGATTAGTCGGGACCTTGCGTGGTTCCGGATACCTCGGTAAAAATACCGGCGTCATCCACGAGAGTTTGCTTCTCTACTTAGCTCTTTACATTCTGCATTTATATTAAGCATTTAAGTTTCAATCTTGTAGTCATACTTATTTAGTATAGATTGAAACTTAGCCTTTTGCGGTAGAGATAGCAACACTTAGACAAAACCTAGTTTGCACATTCTAGTTTTGATTATTTGCATAGGTTTTGCTCTAGGGATTTAATTGTGGCCTAGTTTAGTAAAAGTTTTAGAAGTCCTAATTCACCCCCCCTCTTAGGCGTCACCCGTTTCCTACAAGTGGTATCAAAGCCTGGTTTGGCTCATTTGAAACGCTTTAGCTTCACCGCTAAAAGAGCCGACGCTTTTTAGAGGAAGGGATGTGTTGGGGACTTGTTCTCAAATGCTTCGGATTAAGAACAAGGCAACATAAAAAGTGTTAAATGATGAGGTTCTTCGTCCCTCGAAACATTATTTCCCTTCAGGATATAATGTACTCCGGACGAAGGTCACAAATAATATACCTTCGTAAGTGCGATAAGTTATGACGAAGGACTTATGAGCAACATTAAAAGTAATATAAACATTTAAACTTTATTACCATGTCATTTCTATTTTATTATCGTATATCAATAGAAATGACTTCAAATTACAAGTGTACCTTCGGGTTGCAGAAAGATAAAAGTACAGGGATGACGCAAAAGTAAAATGCCAGATCAGCGTGAACAGTACGGGAGTACTGTTCATCTATTTATAGATGCGGGACGCAGCCCACGTAAAATTACATTCATGTCCATTACATTTGCCAATGACTTATGGAAATCTGTCAAGGCCCAAGTAGTCTTTTCATCTTTAAGTCGGTTCCCCTCTCTGCTATCGCGACGAAGCTTCCCTGCGCACAGCTTCGGCTGTGCACCATCCTTCGTGGAGCTTGGTAATCAGCCCGTCCTCCATTTTAATCCCCCTTCGTCTGGTTCAGGCTTCGTCCTGACCGTACTTCATGTTCATAATTCTGAGTCCGAAGATACCTGTTCACATAATCCACTTGGAAAACATTGTCAAATCATGTTTTTGAGGACCTTCGGAGGACGAAGGCCCCCAACAGTAGCCCCTCGCAATATTAATTTGTTAATGATAAATTCAGATTGCGATATGGACGAAGGCCTTGAGCCGAAGGTCCGAAAAAACACCTTCCCTTTGCTAGAATAGCAACATTCACTGACAAGCGGGGTCTTTCAATTTTCAACGCCCTGGGGGTATAAATAAGATCATACCGCAAACTTATTTGGTACGCACACTTGCCATCTGCTTCGGCCCACTAAATTTTTAGCTCTTGTGCACTAAGATTTGCTGATCTTTTTGATTTTGAAGCTTCGGCCTTGAAAACAGTTTTTTAGCGTTTCCGAAGATGTCTGAAGGTAAGAAGATCCCTGCTGAGACGAAGCTGAGTCTCGATGAAGAGAAGAACTTGGGGTTCCTTATAGCGATGGCGGAGACCAATACGGAGAAAATCACCAAGGAGATTCTTGAAGGTTTGTCCGAAGATACTGGTGACAGCGACAGTTATGATGTAGAAAGTGGTGGGGAAGAGTCCGAAGATCGACCATGGCGGCCAAGTCACACGGTTTTCGGAAAAACCACTATTAAGCAGAATCATATTGATAATATGAGGGGGAGGTATTTTCGAGATATATCTATTGTGAGGGTTGATGCTGGAGAAAAGACTTCTCCCACCCCCGAAGAAGATGAAGTTGTAATCTTCCGAAGCTTTCTCAAGGCTGGGCTTTGATTCCCCCTAAGCAACTTTGTTGTTGAAGTCCTGAAGACATTTCAAGTCTACCTTCATCAAATTACTCCCGAAGCTATCATAAGAATGGGGATGTTTGTTTGGGCTGCGAGAAGCCAAGGTTTAGAACCAAATGCTAAAAGCTTTTGCAACATTCATGAGTTGTTATATGAGACGAAGCCCTGGGGGAAAGAACAATATCACAACAACTTTGGGTGTTACAGCTTTGGTGCCCGCTCCGGGTCAAGCCGCCCTGTGCCGACCTTTCGGAAGAGGTGGCCCGGAGCCTGGATGACTGAATGGTTCTATGTAAAGAATGACTTAACAGCGCAAGAAGATGTCAAGAGTATCATCATGCGCCCCATCTGGCAACGCTTCGGACTCCGAAGGCCGAAGGTTGAAATGGATGAAGCAGCCGAGGAATGCCAAAGAGCCTTCGGCGTAGTCTGCTCTTTTATTGGGACAAGGGACTTGATTCAAGAACATATTGCCTTCAGGGTGTGGCCACTTGCAGGAAAGTGGGAAATGCCGAAGGAGACCATCAAAGAGTCCGACGAAGGCGGACTGGTCAGACTGAAATACACATTCAAATACGGGGATAAATTTGTTGAACCTGATGACAACTGGTTGAAAAACATTGAAACATTAAGTGACGAACTGCTTGGGGTGTACTCGAAGGCCGAGAACACTGCGTTATCAGCAGCCTTCGGAGGCCGAAAGAAGAAAAGGCTCAACCGGGTATTTGACGCAGTCGGGTTTGTCTACCCTGACTATCACTATCCGGTGTCGGGTCGCAAAAGAAAAAATACTTCTCCTGCGACAGAAGCTACCACGAGTGCTACTAGCGAGCCAGCGCCGTAAAGGAAAAAGATAAAGGTGCTCACTCACCGAGCGCGTTTTATTGAGCCGGCCACAGTGCCAGAATTTATTGGTGAAGTCTCTTTGGCCTCTGAAGCTACAGAACCAGCTCCAGTGCCGAAGATGGAAGAAAAGACTGAAGCGCCTTCAGCAGAAAAAACAGAGAAACCAAAGATTGAAGAGCCAAAAATATCGGAAATCTTAAGTCCTCCAGCAAATGTCGAAACAATAAAAAATCAAAAGGGCCCGTCGGTGACCCCGAAAAGAAAAAGAATGGTGAACGTGCTAGATGTTTTGGAGACAATTAAGTCTTCAAGCACAACTCCAAAGAAGACTATTGAAGTTGCTGAAGTGTCTACCGAAGCTGTAGTTGCTGAAGCTTCGAAGCAACAACCTGAAGCTGAAGCTGGGCCTTCAGAGCCCACCAAGGAACAATCTTTGGAAACAAAAATATCAGAACCAAATTTGGTTGAAGAAATTGACACTGCCGCCCCCGAAGCTCCTTCCAGCATAAGTGATTACATCGTACGACATGCTTCGGGGAAGAAATTATCTGAAGAAGAGACTTACGAAGCCAACTACTATGCCAGAGAGCTAAAATATCCGAAGGGGGCAGTAGTGTTTAATGGGACAAATGAAGATGACTTCCTGTACTGCCTTCCTGATAATAAAGAACTATCTGTCTGCCGAGAGATGGCTAGAAGTATGGGGTTCCCGAAGCTCGAAGCTGGATTATGTGCTATGACAAAGGAGGATCTCGCGGACAGTCTTGCGTACAATAGCCTAAAGGTATGGGAATTAGACGCTTGAAAAAAAAATTTTTAATACATAATTCATTCTTTTATTCTTATATGGATTCTTTTTCGTATAGGGCTTAATCCTAAGCAACGCATTAAGAGCACAAAAGAGTGCCGAAGATGAGAGCTATGAAATTGCGTTCAACAATTTACGCTCAGAAGTTATTAAACTGAGAAACGAAGCTCTAGAAAAAGATAAAATTCTACTTACATTAGTAGACAAAATAAAAAAGGACGAAGCTGCTGCAAAGGTTCAGGCCGAAGCTCAGAGACGCGAAACTAAAGATCTTCAGAAGCAATTGGCCCGGGCGAAAGAAGAACGCATACTTGAAGAAACAAGACGGGAATGCAGCGACCAATGGGCTGATCATTTGGAAGCAACCGTGGAAGAGCTTCGGTCTTCTAAGAAAAAATGCTTCGAAAAATCCATGGAATGCGTAAAGAAAATTAAAACCAGCTTCGCCAGCGTGGGCGCATTTTCCAGTGAAGAGAATTTCTCAAGAGGCAATCCCGAAGGTCCAATAGAATGGATCAGTCACGAAGCAGAGGCCTTCGAGGAAATCCTGAGTAGCCGCGGTGACATCTGCGCTTTTTCGGGCGCCAGGGGAGTTGCTACTGTCTTGGAGAAGAAAGGTTGTGAACATGTAAAATCTTTAGCTCAGTCCGAAACTGCCTTATCCTCCGAAGACATCAAAGACCCCTCGGCCAAAGCAAGCATGGTTGGTGGCAAATTCTTTACTGATGTCTGGGACAACGGCGGCCGAGAAATGGCGCAAGAAATTATTCAAAGGAGTGAAAAAGGCATCCATGATGCTAGGAAAGTGACAGAAGTTGCCGAAGGGCAAATAGGTATTAATTAGTCGCTCTTATTGTGTTGTAATTTTTATTTCAAACTTTGCTCGCGGTTTGTAATAGTAATGCAAAAATATTCTCTTCCCTCAGAACCTGCTAGATCGTCTGTTGACCCTCACACAAAAGAGGATGACGAAATCAAACAAATGGCCGAAGCTATCTGTAAAGCCCAAAATCTGCATAGAAAAAAAAATAATAAGATAAATAAATAAGAATGCTTATATGTTAGTGTTTTGAGAAAATCCTCTAAGAAAAGAAGTTTCTTACCCTTGAAGTTATATCCTCTAAAAATAATATTTTCGAATGGGAGGTGTAATAAAACAATCCATGATGAATTATACGTTTGGACATATGCTTTAAAGAAATCAAGTTAAAAGACCTCTTGATGGGGGTTTTCAATAAGAGTTATTTTCTTATAAATAAGTAAAAAAAAATATAGAATGTTTGAATGTACTTTTAATTTGACTACACATCTAAAATAATATTCTCTTGAAATGAATGAAGTGTGTGTGTGCATTTCATATTGCAAATATGGTCTAGATAAATAAATAAGAGTAATTAAAAAAATAAATATAACTTGCATCTCATGTTGGGATTTATTTTTGTAACATTTTTTTTATTATTATTCAGTTTGAAATTTGAATTTGATTTGAATGATTGAAATAGGAAATCAGAAAATAGAAAACAAAGAAAAAGAAAAGGACCTCTCCCTGCGTTTGGGCCAAAACTCCTTCCCTCAGCCCACTCTTCTTCCCCTCGGTCTGGGCCCAGGAATCCCGTGCGGCCCACTTTACCTCAGCCGCACTCGCCACTTACGTGTGGGGCCGATATCTCAGCCTCTACTGGCGCGCGCTCGGTATGACATGTGGGCCCGCGTGGACAGCTTCGTCTTCCCCCTCCCTGTTTTCTCGGGTGACAACTATGGCCTATGGCGCGATGGGAGCCACAGCAACCCCCCCAAATCGGCTCTAATCCCAGAACCTGAAGCTCCGCCGGGCTTCCCTCGCGGTGAATCAAAGACTCCCACTCGGATTTTCTGTTATCCTCCCCTGCGTTCGGATCTATCTCTCTGCTCCATCTAAAATCCGTTGAGAGAAAATCTCTCGAATCTACCGGCCACATACCTCCATGGCTGGGCGACCGATTGCGTCAGCTACAGATGAAACGGAATCGCGTGCGGCACCTCACCGAGGAATCTGCGCGTGGATTGCTGGCGATCGCGTGGTCCGCGCAACAACCTCACCGTGTACCCCGCTCGGATTCCTGCGCAAGCCTATTTAACCATGCCGCGTGACCCTGCAAACCTCGTCATCGTTTGGTGCGATCCTCGCACAGGTGCCAGCACCGAGCCTCGCCGTCGCAAGATATCGCGGACCACGGTGAAGGGTTCCTGTCGTCGCCATCTCGGGTACGTGCGTGCTCCCATGTTTGCAACCTCGACCACTTCGAGTAGGGCCGATTAGAGCCGGGAATCGCTAACGGGCGCGGTTTGAGGAATGTCTCGCCAGCGTATTCCGCCGTAGGAGCTCTGGGTCGCCGGGATGGGGCTCCGCTGGAGCAGACACCGTGAGAGATGGGAGAGAGAAAGGGAGGCAAGGGCGTCTCGAGGAAGAGGATGAAGCAGGGCACGTTGATCACTTGGTGGACGGTCGTGATCAAAGAAGAAAATGTTTCGCCTTGGATCCTACCGTTACCGTTGGATGTCGTTTGATCGGTCCTGATGGGAACCCGACGTACCCCCTTCACGCTATAAAATCTGAGCCGTAGGATTTAGATCGGTGGGCTGCGATCTCATACCACTTCACGATATAATCTGGATCGCGAGATTCTGATCAGACGGCTAGAAATTAAAGATACCTCTTCGGCGTGGTCGTCTTACAAAAGAGCCCCTCGGCTTATTTCGAATCAACCCGCCGTCCACCGCGGATTGAATCTGTGTCTGGGATATTTTTATACATTAGTCCCTGTGTTTCTCAGTTATTGGCGCGCGGTCCAGAGAGTAGAAAAATTTGAGAATTAATTCTGGAAATTGATTTTTAATACAAAAATAAATCCAGAAACTTGTATAATTCATATTAAATTCATCTTAACTCCAAATTGAGTCATTCCAGTTGCAATAATTTTGTTATAATATTGCCTATCAACTAGTAACACTGTTTAGCCATGAAACTTGAAGTGAAACTGTTCATTTGAATTAATCTATTCTAGGTGCTTATTAACTTTAGAAATTCATAACTAAATAACTATAACTCCAAATTTAGTGATTCTTGTTCCTACGATCTCGTAGCAACGCGTAGATTATTATTATTCAGTTTGTACTTATGTTTGGTGTAATGTTAATTTTGCCTATACAATGTTTGTTTGTATTGCTACGACTAGAGCGAGGTCACGTGTCATCTGAAGAGCAAGTTGGTACCTGGATTCTCAAGGCCCAGGCAAGTTGTGCCCTTGATCACTTACTTTTCCCAGCCATGTTCTTATTAATTTTAATGATCTGCATAGATTAATTTTGATGGGATCCTTTATGTACCCCAGTTTTGATTACCTCTATACCTTGTTCACCCCTAGAATATTTTTGGGTAGTACTTGCTATTGCTTTATGTGGATTGGGTATGGAGATTCATTATTCATGATTATTCTGTTATTATCTTGTTATTATTATTGTTCATGTTAAGATCATTAAATTAATGGGAACATGGAGCGACCACCCGGGAAAACAGTGCTACCACAAGGGTTTAATGGGACGCCCTTGGCTGACTAATTAGGAAAGCTAGTGGAAGACTACCTTACCCGAAAGGGGCAAGGGCAGTAGGGGAGAGGTCAGTGCGGGGAGGTCCCTGGTTGATTTTGCTGAGATGGCGGTCAGCCAGGAACCCTGTACTGGATCTTCCTATAAACTGTAGCGGGTTTTCGGAAGCTAGTGGAACTTTGTAAAGGCCTCGTAGTGGATCCCTAGCCATTCACCTCAGTAGTGTCTAAGGGCCTTGCAAACCCTGGCAACATGGGATACACGACTTGTGGGTAAAGATGCGCAACCTCTGCAGAGTGTAAAACTAGTATACTAGCCGTGCTCACGGTCAAGAGCGGCTCGGACCCTCACATGATTAAATTATGGAACTTAAACTCAATTTGTCATATGCATTGCATCGCAGGTGAAGGTTGCTACTTTTGTTCTACTATTTAATTGGGCTGGTATTTACTTATACTTAGTAACTGCTAATAAAATTTTGACCAACTTTAAAAGCAATGCTCAGCTCTAACCATCTTCTTTGGAAAGCCTTACACTTCACGTGAGCTCCCACCTTTGGCGAGTTCATGCACATTATTCCCCACAACTTGTTGAGCGATGAACGTATGTGAGCTCACTCTTGCTGTCTCACACACCCCACAGGTCAAGAACAGGTACTGCAGGATGAGGCGCGTGGAGGATGCTGCGATGAGTTCGTGAGAGGTCTAGGTCGTCGTCTCCCAGTCAACTTTGGGTTGCTGGACCGTTGTCTCCTTATTATGTAATTATTTATTTTGTATAGAACTCCTGTTATATATAAAGATGTGACATTCGATCCTGTGCCATGATTCATCATATGTGTGAGACTTGGTCCCAGCACACCTGGTGATTATGTTCGCGCCCGGGTTTTGGACCCCTAAAATCCGGGTGTTACAGAAGTGGTATCAGAGGAATGTTGACTGTAGGACGAAACCTAGATAGAACTGGACAACCAATACTTACTTACCTTGGCTACTCTGACCCTTTCTAAACTTATCTTAATCTTTCTCTCATCTATTTCCGCTTCACTCTGATTATTCTTATCTTTCTTTCTAAAGACAAATGTGGATTTCACACTTTGAAATCCTGTGCCTAAAGTGACCTTTAGGAATAAGAGACCTAATCCTAGGAACAAAAACAAAACTATTTCTATAAGTGTCTATGTATTTGAATGTTTGTTCTTATGATATCTGTCTGATTTGGATCTTTGTTTGAGTGTGATGGGTTGTGGAGTAATGTCCACAATTACATCTGCATATACATCTAGGCATAAAAGGTAGCATTTGTAAGATAACTAGACAATCTAGATTATCCCCTTAGAAAATATATGTAGTATTCCGTATCTATCTCCTCTTGACATATTCTAACTTACCTTTGGACATTCACCTCGTACAACTAATTACCCTGGTCTTGACATTGAATATCTGGCCCAGCCCTGCCAAAGAAATTTCAGTACATAACCAACTATTAGCTTATTCATTCTGTCTACTAAATGATTCCCTTGCAAAGCTATCTTACCACATGCTTCTAACTTAGATGGTCAATACCAGGCGGGGTGGTGGAATTGATTTACCTGCTAATCGACAACCCCAACCACAGCCAGCAGAGATGAATCCTCCTAATCCTCCCTCAGGCGGAGTTGATCCACTAGTCGCAGCTCAAATGAGAATGATGCAGCAAATGGCGGACACTATGGCAGATATGCGCACCCAAATGCAGCAAGAACGCCAAGAAATGCATCAGGAAAGAGAGGATGCACGTCGGGAAATGCGCCAAGAGCGGGAAGAGATACGCTAGGAGAGAAGGGTACAACAACAGCAGCTGCAACAACAACTACAACAACAGCAGCAACAACAACAAGTGCCATTTCCTCCACCTCCACCACCAGTTCCACCCCGGGACAAGCACCGGGAATTCATGAGCCACAAACCACCAACCTTCTCCAACTCCGCAGATCCGCTGCAAGCAGATGACTGGTTAAAGTCCATAGAGAAGATGCTCAACATAGCCCAGTGCTCGGACCGAGAGAAAGTACTCTATGCATCGGGTCGTCTTGCTGGTCCCGCTGCGGATTGGTGGGATGCGTACTGTGCAGCTCATGCTGCTGCCGATACAATTACCTGGGAAGAATTCTCCACACAATTCAGGAATTATCATATTCCTGCTGGACTCATGAAGATTAAGAGAAAGGAGTTTCTCTCCCTCAAGCAAGGAAGTATGTCCGTGAGTGAATATAGAGACAAATTCATTCAGTTATCTCGATATGCTCCCAGAGATGTAGAGGATGATGAGCAAAAGCAGGAGCTTTTCCTGGATGGTTTGATTGGACCCTTGCAATATCAACTGGTATCGCACACATTCCCATCCTTCCAAAGGCTACTTGACAAAGCTATTGCTGTAGAAAACAAGAGGAGTATATTTGGAGAGAAAAGAAAGGCTGTCAACCAAGGGCAGGCTGGAAGTAGTTCCCGTCCTCGCTATACTACCACTCCCAATACACCAGCTAGTGGCAGTTCCGGACAACAAACTCAACAGACACCAACTGCTCCTCCAAAAGCAAGCACTCCAGTAGGAACCGTTGCTCCTAACACAACCGCCATCAGGACATGCTTCAAGTGTGGACAACCGGGACACTATGCCAACTACTGTCCCAACAGAGCTGCCTACACTACACCGGCTCCGATGAAGCAAGGACAAGCCTCGGCAGGAAAGAGTCAGCCCCTATCTATCAACCGGGGATATGCCCATCATGCAGAAGTAGAAGCTGAACCCGGTGAACTTGAAATTCAAGAAGAAGAGCCAGTTGAAGATGAAGTAGTCGGTGAAGAAGTCAACGAGCAACAAGAATAGAGTGATAAACATAGATATAGATGCATATATATATATATTTTACTATTTGTAAGACCTAAATATTAGTTTAGCTATTAGTTAGTATTATTACTATTTTAGTGATAATAGTAAGGTCTATTAACCCTATGTTTTGTTAAAGAATTATACCTCATGCTGAGATTTCTTTGTTTGTGCATATGTTCTGAGAACAATATGAGCATACATCCCTTTTATTACTAATCTCGGGGACGAGATTATTTTTAAGGGGGGTAGGATTTGTAAAGCCCAAAATCTGCATAGAAAAAAAAATAATAAGATAAATAAATAAGAATGCTTATATGTTAGTGTTTTGAGAAAATCCTCTAAGAAAAGAAGTTTCTTACCCTTGAAGTTATATCCTCTAAAAATAATATTTTCGAATGGGAGGTGTAATAAAACAATCCATGATGAATTATACGTTTGGACATATGCTTTAAAGAAATCAAGTTAAAAGACCTCTTGATGGGGGTTTTCAATAAGAGTTATTTTCTTATAAATAAGTAAAAAAAATATAGAATGTTTGAATGTACTTTTAATTTGACTACACATCTAAAATAATATTCTCTTGAAATGAATGAAGTGTGTGTGTGCATTTCATATTGCAAATATGGTCTAGATAAATAAATAAGAGTAATTAAAAAATAAATATAACTTGCATCTCATGTTGGGATTTATTTTTGTAACATTTTTTTTTATTATTATTCAGTTTGAAATTTGAATTTGATTTGAATGATTGAAATAGGAAATCAGAAAATAGAAAACAAAGAAAAAGAAAAGGACCTCTCCCTGCGTTTGGGCCAAAACTCCTTCCCTCAGCCCACTCTTCTTCCCCTCGGTCTGGGCCCAGGAATCCCGTGCGGCCCACTTTACCTCAGCCGCACTCGCCACTTACGTGTGGGGCCGATATCTCAGCCTCTACTGGCGCGCGCTCGGTATGACATGTGGGCCCGCGTGGACAGCTTCGTCTTCCCCCTCCCTGTTTTCTCGGGTGACAACTATGGCCTATGGCGCGATGGGAGCCACAGCAACCCCCCCAAATCGGCTCTAATCCCAGAACCTGAAGCTCCGCCGGGCTTCCCTCGCGGTGAATCAAAGACTCCCACTCGGATTTTTTGTTATCCTCCCCTGCGTTCGGATCTATCTCTCTGCTCCATCTAAAATCCGTTGAGAGAAAATCTCTCGAATCTACCGGCCACATACCTCCATGGCTGGGCGACCGATTGCGTCAGCTACAGATGAAACGGAATCGCGTGCGGCACCTCACCGAGGAATCTGCGCGTGGATTGCTGGCGATCGCGTGGTCCGCGCAACAACCTCACCGTGTACCCCGCTCGGATTCCTGCGCAAGCCTATTTAACCATGCCGCGTGACCCTGCAAACCTCGTCATCGTTTGGTGCGATCCTCGCACAGGTGCCAGCACCGAGCCTCGCCGTCGCAAGATATCGCGGACCACGGTGAAGGGTTCCTGTCGTCGCCATCTCGGGTACGTGCGTGCTCCCATGTTTGCAACCTCGACCACTTCGAGTAGGGCCGATTAGAGCCGGGAATCGCTAACGGGCGCGGTTTGAGGAATGTCTCGCCAGCGTATTCCGCCGTAGGAGCTCTGGGTCGCCGGGATGGGGCTCCGCTGGAGCAGACACCGTGAGAGATGGGAGAGAGAAAGGGAGGCAAGGGCGTCTCGAGGAAGAGGATGAAGCAGGGCACGTTGATCACTTGGTGGACGGTCGTGATCAAAGAAGAAAATGTTTCGCCTTGGATCCTACCGTTACCGTTGGATGTCGTTTGATCGGTCCTGATGGGAACCCGACGTACCCCCTTCACGCTATAAAATCTGAGCCGTAGGATTTAGATCGGTGGGCTGCGATCTCATACCACTTCACGATATAATCTGGATCGCGAGATTCTGATCAGACGGCTAGAAATTAAAGATACCTCTTCGGCGTGGTCGTCTTACAAAAGAGCCCCTCGGCTTATTTCGAATCAACCCGCCGTCCACCGCGGATTGAATCTGTGTCTGGGATATTTTTATACATTAGTCCCTGTGTTTCTCAGTTATTGGCGCGCGGTCCAGAGAGTAGAAAAATTTGAGAATTAATTCTGGAAATTGATTTTTAATACAAAAATAAATCCAGAAACTTGTATAATTCATATTAAATTCATCTTAACTCCAAATTGAGTCATTCCAGTTGCAATAATTTTGTTATAATATTGCCTATCAACTAGTAACACTGTTTAGCCATGAAACTTGAAGTGAAACTGTTCATTTGAATTAATCTATTCTAGGTGCTTATTAACTTCAGAAATTCATAACTAAATAACTATAACTCCAAATTTAGTGATTCTTGTTCCTACGATCTCGTAGCAACGCGTAGATTATTATTATTCAGTTTGTACTTATGTTTGGTGTAATGTTAATTTTGCCTATACAATGTTTGTTTGTATTGCTACGACTAGAGCGAGGTCACGTGTCATCTGAAGAGCAAGTTGGTACCTGGATTCTCAAGGCCCAGGCAAGTTGTGCCCTTGATCACTTACTTTTCCCAGCCATGTTCTTATTAATTTTAATGATCTGCATAGATAAATTTTGATGGGATCCTTTATGTACCCCAGTTTTGATTACCTCTATACCTTGTTCACCCCTAGAATATTTTTGGGTAGTACTTGCTATTGCTTTATGTGGATTGGGTATGGAGATTCATTATTCATGATTATTCTGTTATTATCTTGTTATTATTATTGTTCATGTTAAGATCATTAAATTAATGGGAACATGGAGCGACCACCCGGGAAAACAGTGCTACCACAAGGGTTTAATGGGACGCCCTTGGCTGACTAATTAGGAAAGCTAGTGGAAGACTACCTTACCCGAAAGGGGCAAGGGCAGTAGGGGAGAGGTCAGTGCGGGGAGGTCCCTGGTTGATTTTGCTGAGATGGCGGTCAGCCAGGAACCCTGTACTGGATCTTCCTATAAACTGTAGCGGGTTTTCGGAAGCTAGTGGAACTTTGTAAAGGCCTCGTAGTGGATCCCTAGCCATTCACCTCAGTAGTGTCTAAGGGCCTTGCAAACCCTGGCGACATGGGATACACGACTTATGGGTAAAGATGCGCAACCTCTGCAGAGTGTAAAACTAGTATACTAGCCGTGCTCACGGTCAAGAGCGGCTCGGACCCTCACATGATTAAATTATGGAACTTAAACTCAATTTGTCATATGCATTGCATCGCAGGTGAAGGTTGCTACTTTTGTTCTACTATTTAATTGGGCTGGTATTTACTTATACTTAGTAACTGCTAATAAAATTTTGACCAACTTTAAAAGCAATGCTCAGCTCTAACCATCTTCTTTGGAAAGCCTTACACTTCACGTGAGCTCCCACCTTTGGCGAGTTCATGCACATTATTCCCCACAACTTGTTGAGCGATGAACGTATGTGAGCTCACTCTTGCTGTCTCACACACCCCCACAGGTCAAGAACAGGTACTGCAGGATGAGGCGCGTGGAGGATGCTGCGATGAGTTCGTGAGAGGTCTAGGTCGTCGTCTCCCAGTCAACTTTGGGTTGCTGGACCGTTGTCTCCTTATTATGTAATTATTTATTTTGTATAGAACTCCTGTTATATATAAAGATGTGACATTCGATCCTGTGCCATGATTCATCATATGTGTGAGACTTGGTCCCAGCACACCTGGTGATTATGTTCGCGCCCGGGTTTTGGACCCCTAAAATCCGGGTGTTACACTATCATGGATAAAGTTGTTGAACAACTTCTAAATGAGGCTGCCGAAGTAGTATTAAGAGAAGACTAGGTGTTATTAGAAAAAACATTTGAAGTGTGATCTATGTCATATTTTGTACATTTGAATGTAATATACAAGTCTCTTTTCATCATTCAATTCTTTACGATGCATGAAATTCTACATACATACCATTTTTGAGCCTTCGGCGAAAAAACACCTTCCCTTCTTTTCATGCTTCGTGAAGAAGACATTCTCCGAAGCTGTGCAATTTCGATATTACTCTGATGAAGCACGTCCATGCTTTGTGAAAACATTCTCCGAAGCTGTATTCCGAAGATTATCATTGTATTCCCTCGTGACTTTACACAATTTTCGCTTTCTCAAAACGTCCTTTCGAAGGTTGATACTGTGTCCCCTTCTTTTGCCATATGCAACATGATGTATGATGCTTATGCTATGCAAAATGATGTGATGATGTTATGTTATGCAAATGACGTTTGTTCCGAAGATACACACAAAATATATTTATAAGCTCTGCATTCCCTTAGGAACGTCTTTGGAGCTTCTTCGCCTTTTACTTAGGCGGTATCAGCGTTGACTTTTCGCTGTAAGCTCTGCATTCCCTTAGGAACGTCTTTGGAGCTTCTTCGCCTTTTACTTTAGGCAGTATCAGCGTTGACTTTTCGCTGTATGCTCTGCATTCCCTTAGGAACGTCTTTGGAGCAAAAAACGTACACTGCGCTCCCTTTGGAACGGCTTTTTGTAACTTCGGCAACTTACTCTGCGTTCCTTAGAACGACTTTTTGTTGCTTCGAAGGATTTTTAATAATTCGAGGGTCCTCCTTGTTACCGCAAATTTTTAAGCTTCAGCAACTTAAGCCTGTGGAGAAGATAGATTTTCCTGATAACCAACCACGAAACTATTACATGAAAACTGAAATGTTCTTTATTACACAGAAAATAGAACTGAACGGAAAAGACTACTATCAAAGTAGGATATTTATCAATAAATGTGCTTCGACTCTGGCACAGTACTATTGACTGTGCGAGCTTCAGATTGTTCTCGGAGATCCCTTTGGTGCGGAACATATTGGCTCCCTTCTGGCTGTTGGCCTTGTTGCAACGGAGGTGGGGGCGGGGGCTGTTGCCATGAAGCTTGAAGTTGACTCGCCGAAGCTACGGAAACTGCAGGGTGGTTGCCCACGTATTCCGGGATGTAAGGCTGATGGTACGAAGCAGTATGCATGACCTGCTTCGGCTGGCCCTGTTGCGCTGCAGCTTCTGCTAGCTCCTTTTGTTTCTGGATGGTAACATGGCACATCCTGGTGGTATGGCCCTTGTTTTCACCACAGAATAAGCAAAATACCCTCCTTGGTTGATCTCCAAATCTTCCGCCGAAGCCCCTGGCGCCTCTGCCTCTTGGAGCTGGTGGCCGGAAGAAAGTTTGCTGTTGCCCCGAAGCCTGTGAGGAGCTCTGCGGTCTGTTCTGCTGACTCCCCTTATCATCATTTTGAGTGGAGTTGTGGATGGACCTGACATGCCTCAGATAAAATCTTCCTCCGAAGCCCCTGGTCATTTCAGAAAATCTGAAAGCCTCCTCCCTTCTTTGGCGAAAGTCATTGTCGGCACGAATGTACTCGTCCATCTTTTGGAGCAGCTTCTCCAGAGTCTGAGGAGGCTTCCTAGCAAAGTATTGAGCTGCAGGTCCAGGACGAAGCCCCTTGATCATGGCTTCGATGACAATTTCATTGGGCACCGTTGGTGCTTGCGCCCTCAAACGCAAGAACCTTCTGACATACGCCTGAAGGTATTCTTCATGATCCTGAGTGCACTGGAACAAGGCTTGAGCAGTGATCGGCTTCGTCTGAAATCCTTGAAAGCTGGTTAACAACATATCCTTCAGCTTCTGCCATGAAGTGATCGTTCCTGGTCGAAGGGAGGAATACCAGGTCTGAGCAACATTCCTGACGGCCATAACGAAAGACTTTGCCACGACTGCAGCATTGCCACCATACGAAGACACTGTTGCTTCGTAACTCATCAAGAACTGCTTCGGGTCTGAATGGCCATCAAACATGGGAAGCTGGGGTGGCTTATAGGACGGAGGCCAAGGTGTAGCCTGCAGCTCAGCGGACAGAGGAGAAGCATCATCGAAAACAAAATTTCCATGATGGAAATTGTCATACCAGTCATCTTCGTTGAAGAAGCCCTCCTGACGAAGGTCTTTTTGTTGAGGCCTTCGGTTCTGCTCATCGTGGGTAAGATGACGGACTTCTTCAGAAGCTTCGTCTATCTGCCTTTGCAGCTCAGCTAGCCTGGCCATCTTTTCTTTTTTCCTCTGCACCTGTTGATGAAGCATCTCCATATCCCTGATCTCTTGGTCTAGTTCATCCTCCTGAAGCGTCGGGCTGACGGCCTTCCTCTTCTGGCTTCGGGCCTCCCGAAGAGAGACGGTCTCCTGGTTGGGGTCCAGTGGTTGCAGTGCTGCGGCCCCAGTCGCTGAAGCTTTCTTCGGCGCCATAGCGAGGGTCTATAGCTTCCGAAGGTGTTCGAAAAACTCGAAATGGAAGTGAGTTCACCGGAGGTGGGCGCCAATGTTGGGGACTTGTTCTCAAATGCTTCGGATTAAGAACAAGGCAACATAAAAAGTGTTAAATGATGAGGTCCTTCGTCCCTCGAAACATTATTTCCCTTCAGGATATAATGTACTCCGGACGAAGGTCACAAATAATATACCTTCGTAAGTGCGATAAGTTATGACGAAGGACTTATGAGCAACATTAAAAGTAATATAAACATTTAAACTTTATTACCATGTCATTTCTATTTTATTATCGTATATCAATAGAAATGACTTCAAATTACAAGTGTACCTTCGGGTTGCAGAAAGACAAAAGTACACGGATGACGCAAAAGTAAAATGCCAGATCAGCGTGAACAGTACGGGAGTACTGTTCATCTATTTATAGATGCGGGACGCAGCCCACGTAAAATTACATTCATGTCCATTACATTTGCCAATGACTTATGGAAATCTGTCAAGGCCCAAGTAGTCTTTTCATCTTTAAGTCGGTTCCCCTCTCTGCTATCGCGACGAAGCTTCCCTGCGCACAGCTTCGGCTGTGCACCATCCTTCGTGGAGCTTGGTAATCAGCCCGTCCTCCATTTTAATCTCCCTTCGTCTGGTTCAGGCTTCGTCCTGACCATACTTCATGTTCATAATTCTGAGTCCGAAGATACCTGTTCACATAATCCACTTGGAAAACATTGTCAAATCATGTTTTTGAGGACCTTCGAAGGACGAAGGCCCCCAACAGGATGGATACCCATAGGCCACCACACTTCGACGGCACTAACTTCCCATATTATAGTGCTAGAATGGCTTGTTACCTAGAGGCCGTTGATCTAGGTGTTTGGAGAGTCACTCGTGACGGGATGAAACCCCTCAAGAATCCCGAGAAACCCACCACGAGTGAAGAAAAAGAAATTCATTTAAATGCTAGAGGCAAAAATTGCTTGTATGAATCTCTTAGCATGGATATTTTTAATCAAGTATTTACCTTGAAAACTGCTAATGAGATTTGGCTAAAATTGCATGAGCTCCATGACGGCACATCCAATGTCCGTGAGCAAAAACATTGCCTAGTCTTAAATGAGTATAATTCTTTTGTCATGAAAGATGATGAGCTTGTTAGAGACATGTATTCTCGTTTGAATCTAATCATCAATGAGCTCAATTCTATTGGCATTAATAAGCTAGGTGATGCGGACATTGTGAGGAAGATTATCTCCCTGCTACCACAACAAAGATATGGGAGCATCATCACCATCCTTCACAACATGGAGGACTTGAGCAACATGACCCCGACATTGTGATTGGGAAAATCGCGGTCTTTGAGATGTCGCGAAAAATGAGTCGGGGAGAGGAGCCAACTTCCTCAAGGCCATATGCTTTTGCATGTGATGAAAGGAAGGGCAAAAAGAAGGCTCCCACTCCAAGTTCCTCAAGTGAAGAAGAGGAAGAAGAAGAAAGTGATGATGATGAAGATAATCAACCATGCACATCATCCTCCGAGGACGAAGAAACAATCCGACGCGTCGGAAAGGTAATGAGGATGATCCACAAGATTAATCTAATGGGTGTGCCCCTGCAGGTCGAGGATCTTCTCTTTAACATTGACAGGAAAAAGCAAAGGAAGAGAGGATGCTTCGCATGTGGGGAGAAGGGCCACTTCAGGGACAACTGTCCAAATATGGCCAAACCCAAAAAGGAGAGGAGCAAAGGCAAGGCGCTCACAAGTGTTAGAACTTGGGATGATTCTTCAAGTGAAGATGAACCTCCAAGGACGCGCAGCCACCGGTCCTCGTCACGATCATCACGGTCATCACACAAATGCCTTATGGCAAGAGGTAACAAAAGCATTCCATCCTCTAGTGATGAAAGTAGTAGTAATGATGAAGGTGAGGGAAAGGCCTCTCTAGAAGAACTTGCGGAAGCCGTAAACTTTTTCCAGGATGTTTGCACTAAGCAAAAAGCTCAACTTAAAACTTTGAAAAATAAGTTGGTTAGCTCTCAAAATGATTACAAAGGTTTGCTAGAAAAATTTGAAACTTTTGCAAACCTAAATAGTGAGCTATCAACTAAAATTGAGCTATTAGAATCTAGTGCTCCATCCACTGCTACCAATGATAGCCTTATTAAAAAGAATGAAAAACTTAAGGCTAAGTTAGCTAGCTCCCAAGAAACTATTGAAAATTTGCTAGAGAAAATGGAAATTCTTAGCATACACAATAATGAGCTAACTACTAAGCTAGAAAACATTGGTAGCACCCCAGCAGCATCTTTAGTTGAAATACCTGAAATAATTAAGAAAGATGCTTCTACTTCCTGCTTTGATTTAATTGATGATTCTAACTCCTGCAACCAAGTCGTTGTTGAGAATATTGTTGTAGAGACATGCTCGGATGAGGTTGCAAAGGAAAATGAACAATTAAAGCAAGAAGTGGCTCGCCTTGGAAAGGCTTTGTATGACAAGAAAGGCAAAGCCAAACAAATCCGACCTCCACAGGATAACACCACTGCGGGAGTGAACAAGCCTGTAGAGGGAGAAACTGTGATTTGTAGGCTATGTCACAAGGAAGGCCACAAGTCTTTTCAATGCAAGGCGATGACCGGGGATAAACAAAGGCAAAAGCTCAAGCAAAAGCCATCAAGCAAAATCTCCAACACCTACATCAAAAAGGAGAACAGAAAGGATGCTACACCATATTTGATCAAGAAGAAAAAGAACGGAAAGGTGATAGCAATCAGGGCCAACAAGCAAGCCAACAAAGGAAAAGGGGCCAAACGCATCTAGGTGCCAAAAGAGATAATTTCAACCATGAAAAGCACCAAGAAGATTTGGATCCCGAAAGGGAAGTGAGTGGACCAAAGGTCTGCGGGAAATTTGGAGACTTGGCAAAATTGGGATGTATATCATGGGATACATCATATTGGATCAAGTTTATTGCCAAGCGGGTTAGTAAAAATTTTGGACCCAAATTTCCCACCCATGGCTAAGGTAACTAGTTTTATTGTATTCTTCATTTTTAGATATGCGTATCTATTTTCCTTCTATCTAGTTTACCTTTCTTGCCTAGTATTACATTTGTTATGTACTTTTGTTTAAACTCATGCATACTAGGTAAATCATATGGTAGGATTGCTTGTTTTTAATTCATATACTTAAGCAAACCTACATGGTTCAAAATGTTTATTTAAGCTCGGCACATAGCTTCTATATCACTCCATAGTAAATGATGCATAAATTGAAAATTTTGATTTCTACAAAGTGTATCATTTAACTTATATGTGCCAAAGTTTGGATTATGGATAATTTGCCCCTCTTGATATCAAGTCAAAAGTGCATGTCTCCTACAAGTATTCAAAACTTGTATGCACACCTTTAGGGGGAGGTTACTCTATAATCTAACACTTTGAGACTAACACCTTTTCAAGTCTATTTCATGTGATAGTCTCATTGTAAGGAAAATGAAGTCCCCAGAGAAAGACAACAATCTTCCACTGCAAAATCTCCAAGAACTCTTATGTCTCTCAAGCTCACCATTGACTTTCAATTGGTATCTTTTGAGATTACATTCAGTATCATTTACATGTCTTCTCCAATATTTGAATAGACTATATTTCATATCATATGCTTCCATGTTGCAAAAATGCATAAGTAGTTAACTCATATTCTGTTACCTATGCATAAGGGAAGTTAGTCTTTTCAAATCATGTCTTGCACCTCTAATTTTTCACATGCTTTTTCCTAAGTAGAGGATCTCTGTCAGGGGGAGTATTTCTTCATCTCTAAAGGGGGAGAAAAACTCTTTCTAAAGGAGAATACTCTTTTAGGGGGAGTAATCTTTTGAGGACTCTTTCAAGTGGTATCATTCATATTGTTTAACTTAATATCCTTCATTTGTGGTATCATTTGATAGATCTCTTGATGAGGGCAAGCTTTTATTTACTTCCTACATGCTTTTATTGTCTTCCTTTTCGGTGGTTGATGCCAAAGGGGGAGAAGTTTAGGGACCAAAGCAATGAAAACTATATCAAACACCAAACACCACAAATTTAAAATTTTATATCTACAAATGGCTTTTTAAGTGGTTTTGGTCATTTGGTCCAAAAATAGGAAGTAAGTGAATTATGGAGTTAGGGGGAGGCTTAAGTCCATAATATCACATTGTGGGGACAATCATGCATCTTAGCAAGTAGACTGCATATTTTCATTCAAATACTTGTATTATTTGCTTGCTTTGGTTGTGTTGTCATCAATCACCAAAAAGGGGGAGATTGTAAGGAAAATGGACCCCGGGCCTTTTGGCTAATTGAGTTTTGGTGTTTGATGAACAACACAATCCGTGAACTAATAAGTCTTCTAGTGTTTGTGTTTGTAGTTCACAGGATGCGAAGAGAATTGGACCAAGGCAATGAGGATGCAACACCTCAAAAGAAGACATAAAAAGATGCATAGGAGTCCAAGACTCAAGAACAAAGAAGCCCGAAGAAATCAGCAAAGAAATCCAAAGAGAAGGGCTGTCAGCCAGCGGCTGGTGGCGCACCGGACATCGGTGTCCGGTGTGCACCGGACTGTCCGGTAAGGCACTGGACAGTTTGCGCAAAGAGGCCGCAGACAGACGCTCTCTGGCTGTAGCACCGGACTGTCCGGTGTGCCAACGGGCAGACGGCAACGGTCGAATCCAACGGTCGGATCCAACGGTCGACTGCTATAGGCGCCAACGGTCGGCTGACGTGGCGAGCACCGGACACTGAACAGTAGATGTCCGGTGTGCACCGGACTGTCCGGTGCACCCGACGACAGAAAGCTGCTGCTTTCTGTCCAACGGCTAGTTGGGGGCTTGGAGGCTATAAATACCACCCCAACCGGCCATTCTCAAGTGTGAGAGCCCAAGCAACATACCAAGACACATAGTGCATATTTCCAAGTGCTCAAACACCCAAGTGCTTAATAGAATCACTCGGTGATTAGCGTAGGTACTTTGCGAAGTGCTTAGGTTAGTTAGACCGCTTTAGCGCTTGCTCTAGGTGAACCCTAGTTAGTTGAGTGAGTTTTGTAAAACCACACAACCCCTCGGCTCTTGCGTGAGTCGTTGTAATTGTACCGAGTGGGGCGAGAGTCTTGCGAGACCGTGACAACCGCGTTTGTGTCACGGCCGCCACCGTGTACCGGAGGGAACGAGGCCCGCGGCGTTTCGGCCGGAAGCTCGATAGTGGAGACGACGGGGAGCGTCCGAGAGGAGCCGGAAGCGGAGCACCACTTGCGCGTGGAGAAGGCCCGCGGCTCTCTACGGAGTTACTCGACCGTGGTGCTTGGCCCTCGCGTGGGCTTCCCTTTGCGTAGGGGCACCAACGAGGATTAGTCGGGACCTTGCGTGGTTCCGGATACCTCGGTAAAAATACCGGCGTCATCCACGAGAGTTTGCTTCTCTACTTAGCTCTTTACATTCCGCATTTATATTAAGCATTTAAGTTTCAATCTTGTAGTCATACTTATTTAGTATAGATTGAAACTTAGCCTTTTGCGGTAGAGATAGCAACACTTAGACAAAACCTAGTTTGTACATTCTAGTTTTGATTATTTGCATAGGTTTTGCTCTAGGGATTTAATTGTGGCCTAGTTTAGTAAAAGTTTTAGAAGTCCTAATTCACCCCCCCTCTTAGGCGTCACCCGTTTCCTACACATGTGTTTCTCGGAAACATTTCTTATGGATTGTATTCTATATACATCCTCTCGTACAATGTGTTGCATTTGTTAAACTTTTCATGTGATGTTACTTACCATGCGGGTAAGATTGAATTGGTCATCCCATTGTTGGGATGAAATGAAAAGTTATGAACAATTCTATTGGTCATGTTTTTCCCATAAGATGAGACTTGATGAGTATCATCGGAAATGAGATTTTAAGTCCCTCTTATCTTAAAATCTGATCTGAATTGGTTAAGTTCTTTGAATTGTTTCAAAGAGAGAGGTGTGGTCCATTACAGAGATTGTATGGACATTGAAGGCTTTATATGGTTCTTTGGTGCATCTATATGATGACCTCAAGTGTGTCCTTCGGACAACACATGACCATTAAGTAATAATGTCTCAAGCTTGAGCACATTAGCCTCCACACTACTGAATTTACCAAATGTGCTTACAATGATGATTGTTTGTCTTGGTATTCAGAATGATATCTATAAAGAATATGATGAATCTGTGATAGATTCGAAAATTTCAGATCATTAATGGCCATCAGCAATGAATTGTCATTTCCAACTGGTTATGGTTGGAGTCAGGAAGTTTTGCACGCTCCTGACTTGTGATTAACTGCATGTACTGCATGTACAAGTTCCCCTATGGTTTTTAGTACGTGGGAATCCATGAAAGATTTCCCATGCGTACATTGGGTAATGTTCCCAATCTCACCACCGCAGCGTACATATATGGGCACACAGAAAGCTGGGGATCTATGTGAGAATTCATTCTCCGCCGATCATTAAGTTTTAGAATCTCTTCATGAGAATCTATTTACAGCCCGTACGCTTGCTTGAATCATGAGCTTTTCCAGGCATTAGGGGGAGATTTCAAGTACCAAAAAGAATGTCAGGAAATTATAGTGAATGCAGTAAGCATTCAGGCTCAGGATCACGTACTAAAACTGAACCTTTGAGTTCGAATGATTTGCAAGAAGTTGCAAATTAACTGCCATGTGCATTTACTATGAGGTGTCACTCAAATTAATCCTATGAGGAAGTACCAGAAAGAGTGGTTACATGGAAAACCACTTAACTCCCTATTGCAACGTTGTTGTAAATAAGAGGGGGAGAAGTATGGTCACAAATTGGGATTAAGATGCTTGCAAGCAGCTGAAGGCTAGACCTTCTGAGATAGTAAATGTAGACCATCTATTCGTTGATAACCAACCTAGTGTTGGTAGACACCTAAAGGATATTGATTATCCTGTGAATGGAAGACATTCACAACCTAGCTCAGTGCACACTGATGAGGCTAGGTTATCAGAAGCCCTTGATTCTCGTTTTGGGATTTCACGACGAATCATAAGGGTACATAAGAAAATGACTTCATGTCAACTGGAGAATTGTGTTATTTAAAAGCTACAAGTGTCGACACATACATCTCAACAATTGTATATGCGCTCCAAGTGATCCAAATGTTAGAAATATGCCCTAGAGATAATCATAGAGATGAGCATATTTCTTTGTATCCATGATATATATATTGCTTAATTGAATATCCATGGAAGGCACCTTGTATTGATTAGCAATTATGTGAATTGTTTGTGAGATTCTTTACTTATATGGTTATTCTAAATGATGTCCCTAGTCAGAGTCGATGACTAGCACATGTATTAGTTGATGACTACATTTCACAAGTCATGAACATGGAGATGTTAAATTAATAATGTGGGCGCATGTATGACATGAGGCTGGACCGACCCAACGTGAGATATTGTAATATAGTTCTCTTCTTGCAACATGAATACTGTATCCTTAGACCTGAGATTGTCGCATGTTCTCAAGATGTGAATTGACTTACTTAGGGACTATCAAACGCTATCCCGTAACTGGGTAGTTATAAAGGTAGTTTTGGGTTTGTCAGGAAGCATGCTATGAGGCATGGTCAGTCAAGATGGAATTTGTCCCTCTCTTTGTGAGAGAGATATCTCTGGGCCCCTCGAGTGATTGGATCAAGAAATGCATGGCCGTGCTAGGGTTAAGAGTTAACCATTGAAAGGATTCCAATTCACAGTATCGAGAAAGAGAGGTCAGCTTGGAGCCAGACCAAATATCGTGAGACAAAGGGAACAGCATGTACGTAATGTCGCAATGGTTCGTCTGATATGATCTTTACGTACACATAGGAGTTGACATGTCTTGCTAGAGGCCGCTGTCAATTATTGGGCCAAGTAAGAGTACTCGGGCTATGTCTATCTGTACGTGAACCTATAGGGTCACACACTTAAGGGGAAGGAAGCCTAATTCGGATTAGATCCGAATTTAGACTGGGCTTTAGGGTTAATGATGGGCCTCGGCGTCAGAAGCCCACCATAACGCCTATATAATGAGGGGCGGGGGCGCGGTTAAGGATAACCTAATTCGCCACCTGCAAACTAGCAGCCGCCGCTCGTCTCTCGCCCTTGCCAAGCCGCCGTCGCGAACCTAGCAGTTCGGTACGCGGCGCTTCCTCCCTGTACGTGTGGATACCTCGGAGGTGCTGCATCTGGAGCACTTGGACGAACCGTGCGAGGACGTGAAGAACGCCGGCGACTACACGGCACTACTCGACGCGTTCGTCTACATCGAGACGTCTTCCGCTGCTCTGCGCGTCTAGTGGTAATTCCATGACCTATAACCGCAGTAGTTCTTGGTATTATGGGGATGAAAATTTTGTTTTGCGCTAGCGTAGCCTCCCCGTAATCCTACACCAAAAGACTATGGCCATAGCAGAGCACGAGTATGCTCAAATTGGATCTTGTTGAGTGATACAATGTTGCAGAGATAGCCTTGCTCACCGGAAAGAAGTGTTAACTTATTTTCACTTCAAGGTATCTTACTGTGGATACAAGTTTTTTTTTCATGAACTTGGAAACAATGAGGTGGTGAGAAAGCATGGCTAGTAGCAACTGGGTTTATACGCAAACCCAAGCATTATTTTAATGCTATAAATTCTCCTCTACTGAGAGTAGTTAAATTCCGATACAAAATTATGGGCAGTAAATCATCTATCTATGCAGTTGATAGATGTAGTGACAACATATGCATATGTGGTCACTGGATTATGGTATTTGTGGAGTCTTGAATGATTCTAAATACATAATCACCAATCACAAATTTGTGATGCTTGGAAAGTCTTTGTGACTTAGAGCATCCAGGTCAAATATGGTACATTTGACCTAGTGAATCCTTCCTTCCGAGGGGATACACGAATAATAGTATGTTTAGTGTAAATATGTATATCATATTTCTACGCATACAGTACTTATCGACGGAGTTCGAGATAGAGGATATGAATTGAAAGAGGTTTTCAATTCAAAGTAAACTATCTTGAGTATCTTAGATACAAAGTTGTCTATATCCAACATATATTGAAGAAATTCAATATGAAAGAATCATTGTTATTTGATTCTTTCCGATCATGAGATGTGCTATTGTATCTTGCAAGAGCATCCGGCCGGATATTGCTTTGCAATGATTTGCTAGCTAACAGCACATGAGATCGAGTTATGATCTCCAAGTGTACTCATGCTCTCCTTATGTTTGGATATACTGATCTTGGATATCTATAGAAGATCCCCAGGTACAAGATCAATGACATACTTCTGATAAGTTGGACCTCCTGTTTGATAAATGTCAATCAACAGAGATTATTGGTCACTTACACTAATCATTCTGTAGCACACTTCGTGGGATTGTACAGAATGATATACTACATACTGAAGATATGTGGTGGTCATGATTTTATATCATTGACCTTATTATCTATAGAGATAATATTACTTTGTGTTGTTTAGATGAAAAACAAGTTACGAACTAAGTCTCTACTTACTCCACATTTTAGATGTGTTTGAGAGCAGGTATGGGATGACTTAGTGATTTGTAAAGATCATGGGGAGTTTCCTCTTGATCTGAAGAACTTGTTTCTGCATCATGTTGTACTCTTTTCTTTGCATGAGTTTTCCCCCTATTTGAGTTTCTCATTCAAAGTTTTTAACGAGACAACATCAACACAAGGCCTATGTCGTATCATCTATTTTCACGTAGAGGTTTTCGAGGATGATACATTATGACATAGTTATTGTTGTATTTGAACTAGGTGATGAGTTTATCTCCTTAGAGTTCAAATGAATCAACAATAGAGTATGACTACTCTCCTTATTTTTCCCACTGGGTTTTTAAGGGGACTCGGCTTATATGTTGATTTCTCAGATTTTCTGACAAGATTATCTTGGAGAAATATTTGCCTGAGTTATATGTCTCATCATTTATTTTCCCCACTAGGGTTTTTGAGATGTCAATTTCTTTCTACTCTATGTGTCTCGTTTATACTTATTCCAACACTTTCCTTCGCCTCCTCCTCTAGTCCTCCACGCAAACAAACCATCATCGGCTCATCGCATCGCACAGCTCACACCCGACGCCCCGTCTCCAGTCGCTGACAAGACAACCCCCGCCCCGCAGCCTCGATCTCAGCGCCTCCTGCGCATCCGTGTCGGTGTCGTTCCTCTCGCCGGC
The DNA here is from genome assembly GCA_029449295.1 of Zea luxurians. Lineage (NCBI taxonomy): Eukaryota > Viridiplantae > Streptophyta > Magnoliopsida > Poales > Poaceae > Zea > Zea luxurians. The sequence goes on from JAOPSE010000031.1 coordinate 29,240,450, forward strand.
GGCGGACAGCCTCGCTGAGTCGCTGAACGCCCTCTCGCCGAATCGCCGTCCCCGCACCGCGCCCGTTGGCGTGTTGTCTTATGCCCGACTGCACCTTCTGTCTCCTGGGCCAGCACTAGCAGAGAGAGCAGGCCCATCGGTTTCACAATCACAAGTGTGGTCGTGCGGCCGAGACGGCGCCAGGAAGTTACCCTCCTGCCCTCCCTGGCTCGGGCCGCCCTTGTCGCCTTCCGCCGGGGCAGGAAGGTAAAACCATCGCGCCGCGCTCGCGCGGGAAATCCGGAGGGACGGTCAGCTGTGTCTGTGCAGCGTAGGAGGCCGGGGCAGTTATCATCACCCGGCTCTCTGTTTCGTCTAGACACAGACACTGCTCTGCCTCTTCCCTTGCCCTCCCATTCCCCCCCTCCCCCGCGGGCGCGGGGCGGGGTTCGGGTTAGGGTTTCGTGCTTGCCTCGTCCAGCTTCGAGGGACGCGCTCGCCCGGTCGGGGCTCTGCGCGTCGTCGTCCGCGATCGATCCGAGCGCGCCCCTACCGCTCCGCGCATCGGTTCGGTTCCGCCGCGCCTCGCGATCTCTGGCCCACTCGGCTCGATCGTGCTCTTCGCGGACGCGATCGATTCGAAGGTGCGCGCATCCATCGCTCCTCATCCGCCCTAGCACGTTTTGTGGTGGCCTCCTGATCGAATGCTTCTGTATTAGGCTTTTTTTCTGTGTGTGGCGGTGGTGGTGGTGAAGGAGGGTCCTCTCTAGCACTGCTGCAGCCAAGTTGATGTGAATTTTGTGGGTTGGGTTGCGTAGATCGGAATGTGCTGCTGCTGTCATTGTACGGGGTCGGTGGCCAGTGTTTCTGTGTCGATGTTTCCCAATCGTGTATCGTCCACCTTGTTCCGTGGTATTTTTTTTCTCTGTCTTGTTTGATTGATCGAAAATGGTGTGTCGTGTGGCGGTTGTGGTATTGGATTATCGGTACATTTTTTTAGGGTGTGCAACGAGGGGCCACCAAACTGGATAGAATACTGGAGCCCTCAGATTATGCTGCTCCTACCGGCTTCTCTGGTTCGTGGTAGTTATGTTTCGGATAATGGCTAATGAATGTGGACAAGAATGTGACAGCGCTGTAGTTCAATATTCTGTTATTACCACAAAACATATATTCTCCTATATGAAAAGCTACCTTGTGATTCTGGTGCCATGCCCTTAAAGTGCCTGTTGGATTCTATACTTCTCTGAGAGCACTGCACTCATTTACAGTTTTGTTTTTTCGAGAGGGTAACTGAACAAACAGCTCTCAGGTTGGTGCGGTGGATGCTCTGTAGTCAATCTATTGATGGACATAAGAGAGCTATAGAAAATTGATGTTGAAAACGTCACCCTTGGTGGGCCTGCTTTTGAGTTAGTTTCATTAGTTCACAATCAGAATAGATGTGGAGTCAGTGTTATAGCATGGAACTTCATTAAGTCCAGCATCAAACTTAGATGACTCTAGGCTATTCTATGTACAGTGATTTTAGGTGCCCATTATTGTATTAAATGAAATGAAACAATATCTCAGGGGTTTATATTGGATATGCCAATCTTTTTTAGTCATGTAATTGAACATATGGCATTTTATAACTGCTGGTTTTCTATTAGACTGATTTATTTTAGTCTCCACTTAAATTTTTATAAAGTTTGTGAACCTTGGACTCCTGAAAATAGACCATCATTCAGAGCAGGTGAATAGTGATTCCTTAGGGTGTTTGTTTTATTCCCACTCTTTGGGTGTACTGCTACATTTAACTAAAAAAACTTGACCTATGGGGGTAAGATAGCCTCAGACATTATATTAAGAATACCTTCTCACGCTGGTTGAAAAACTCTGAACCCCTGCCCCACCCATACACAACGGTACCGTAGCCGATGTGAGAAACGACGTGACCAAGACCGAGCCTTAGACCTGTGCTTTAATGTGGGATATACGGGAGGATTTTTAACCATAGCCTGAAATTCACTCCCGTGAGGTGTCGAACTCAAGACCTGAGGAGTACTTCTCGGACGACCTAACTAACTCAGGTAGATGTCCTTTCGCTACATTTAACTACTGATTTAATATTATGAATTTCATCTTCTGTATGTTCTTAGAATTAGAGCCATGCATTTTTTTTATTGCCGCATCCTGGACCTCTTATAGTTTCCCTCTTGAACTGCTCAAGGTAACTTAAAACATATTATCACCTGCTGCTCCTTTAGGCAACTAGTGATGCACTGATGCGTTTTATTTTTTTTTTCTCATGAACTGATATTTTAGTATTTTATTTGTTTATGTCATTGTGTGGTGCTCATAAATCATAATTATCCTGGTTGGGATTGTTTTGCATCAATACACTATCCGTGTGTTTGGCAACCACGACTCAGCGTGTGTTAGGACCAGCATGAAGTTTAGTGATTCAGTATGTGCTCATTTTGTCCTGGTCCCATTTCCCCTTAAAACCTAGTTTGGGTAATCTAGTAATGAAAGGTATTGTAGTGGATTGAGATGTATTATGAGAGTTTTTGATCTATTGGGGATTTATACACTCTTCAATCCCTCCAAACCACTTCAATACTAGAGTATCCAAACTAGGCCTAAGGGCATGTTCGTTTGATCCTAAAACCATAGAGATTGAGGAGGATTGAAAGGGATTGGAGAAGATTTTAACTTGTAGGGGATTTAATCCTCCTTAATCCCTATGGTTTAGCACAAAACGAACAGGGCCTAAGAATTTTGGTACTCATCTACTGTAGGAAAAATTATTGTTGGCACAGCGACAAAGAGAGAGAGAGAGAGAGAGAGCTGTCTGGTGCTTGTGCAGTTGTGCAGTGGGCTCCACTGTCTGCAGAAGTGACGTATCCGGAATTCAGTTCTAAGCAAAGCCGTTTTCATATTTCTTATGGATCGTTTGTGATTTACTGATGGTTCTCGTTCGTGCCTGCATTGATCGTCCTGTGTGGTTGCAAATATCATCTTGGTTTTGGTCAGTAACAAGAGAAAGGTTCAAATTTGCAGGGTGAGGCAATGAAGAGTGGGGAGAGTGGTAGGGAATGGCAACTTCAGATCCCGGAGGAATCCCCTGTACATACTGCTCTCTTCTTGGTCTTGGAGGAGATAACCTGAGACTCCCTCAGGTGAAGCCCCAACGCAGCGAGCCCTCGCAAGAGGAGCTATTCGTCTGCACGTGCCCATCAACTACTCCTGCAACTATTCTCCACACTAACACTGGTGAGCTCATCCGGGTGGGTTCTCCATCAAGTTGGGATCTAGTGATAGCTAACTACATAAGTACGCTACTGCCACCACCGTCCACCATTAGTTTCTCATTTCTGCAAAAGCTTGACAGCGTGCTCAAGACTGGAGATGGGGTGTTGTGCCTTGCTACTTGACCCCCGGTAGACCAACTACTAGAATGGAGATTGGTGGACTAAATGCTTAAATTTGTAAAGTAATGTAGTGTAATCCTGATCCTGAATCATCGGTTTCACTCGCGCTATACAATTCTGATGTGGTTATCTTAAAAGGGAAAGGCCCAAATTTCCGCTACAACTAGCAATGCGCCTTTTGCTACTACAGGACAGTGCAGCCGTGCAGGCATGCCAGCAGCAGTGTGTCGATACGGACATCGTGTCCGAGAATACGATGCCTTGGCAGGCTTGGCCTCCATTGTAACGTCAGAAAAGACCAGCGCGAGTGCGTGACTGATCGTTCATGTCCCCACTGAATCGAGTCCAGCGTGACCCAGGCCACAAGGAACGAACCAGAAAAATACCGTCGCATATTGAACCGTCCGTTTTCGGTTTTTTGGGAAAATCTGAAAACGGAACGAGAACTGGGATAGGTATGGCCGAGAACTTGAGAGAAAATAGTTACAGTTATTCTAATTTCATGTAGATCGGAGTGTATTAGAATAGAATCAATAGATTGAGATGGATTTTAATTTATTATGAATTTAAAACGACTTAATATCATCTAATTTATATAGATTAACGGTGAAACGAATAAGCCCTTAGGGTGTGTTTGGTTTGAATTTTGGCTTTTGCCCCTTTAAAAGCCAAAAGCCAACCAAAGGGTTGGATCCAGGAAGCAGCTTTTTCTAAAAGCTGACTTTCTCGCAGTGCAAATCTGAAAGCACCCCTGGACCTGCTTTTAGTGGCTTTTCGGATGGAACTGTGAAAACATATATCGAAGAATTTTTAACGACTTTTAGTGATTTCCACTAAACGGTTTTTAGCTTTTTAACAGCTTACAACCTACATCAGCTTTTTTCACAGCTCACAGCCTACAACAACTTTTTTCATAGCTACAGCCCAACCAAACAAACCCTTAGTTTGGTTACTCTAGTATTAATCTCAATTCACATGTATTGAGATGGATTGGAGTGTAACTTAAACTAATTTACACTTCAATGCACCTCAACACATATGGATTGAGGACAATACTAGAGTATCCAAATAAAGTCTTAGGCCCTGTTTGGAATTGTAGTATTTTTGCAGTTTTGAAACAATACTATGGTATTTGATGATACTATAGTATTGGAGCTTAAAAGGTGTTTTGTTTGTATAGGCAAAACTCAGTTTTAAATACCATGGTTTATCCAAAACTGTGGTATTTTTGGAGTTTTCGAAACTCCACTCAGGACCTCAGTTTTCTTCTCTTCTCTCTACATATACTTTGTTTTTCCAATAGAACTAAACAAATCTCGGTTTTGAGCAATACTGTAGGTTTACTGTGGTAAAACAATACCGTAGTATTTATATCATGTACAATTGTAAACTATGGTATCTCAAAACTATAGTATTTTAAAACTGCATTCACAAACAGGCCATTAGGGTGTTTCCTACCCGCATTTATGGTATTCTATATTGTATTGGAAAATTCCAATTTTTATCCCGTTTTAACATGCAGCAGATACTTTGGTTTAGTCAATCAGTCGGCCCATAAACTTGGTCCACTGCCGCTAGCCCACTACAGCACTAGTGCACTGTACACAACCCTAGCTCTTGACTATTTTCGAACGGCGGCTTCTGTTTTCGTGGCCAATCCGTTGCAACGGCGGTGCCTAGGCCGGCAGTCCCTGCTCGGCTGCTCCTGCTCTGACATCGCGCTAAGCTAGTGCTTTATCCCTGCGTCCAGCGAACCTGGTTATCTCAAACACAGCCAACCAATTAGGTTCTTAAAGACTAGTTTAGAAGCTAAAATATCAGAGGAGATTAGAAGGGCTACAATCTATTTTTTATTTAAAATTAAATAAAGAGATTTTAGGTTCTCCAATCTCTATAGTTTTATAGTTTTCAAACTAGTCCTTAGTATTTGTGCCGCTGGTTGCTGCTTCAATGTGCTTGCCTGCTTGTGCCGTGCGTGCTTGAGTGCACGAGCAACAACAGCCACACGCGCACAACAGTAGGCTAGCAGCGGTACTAGAGCATCTCCAACAATGCCTCAAACTAGTGCCTCAAATTAAAATATGGGCTCTACACACGAAAAACTACTCCAACAGTGTCCTATTTCATAAAATTTTGTCAAAAAACTATAGGGCACCGTCTCAAGTGACTCAAATATATTACACCGTAGTGGCTGCCCTATAATCTAGATTTGAGGCTTTACTGTTGGAGCGAGGTGTTTTGTTGGTATCCTAAATTCTATAAAATATACTTATTTTCAAATCATAGGGCATTTTATAGGTCACGTTGTTGGAGATGCTCTTAGGCGTTACAGCCAGGCACAAGAGGCTAACAGTAGTAGTGGATGACAAATAAAAAATAAGGTATGACTAAGAAAAAGATAAAAGTACAAGCAACATTACTTTGAATCCAAGACCTACTACTTAAAAAGCAGCCACCTATCCACCACACCAAATTTTCTCTTGTGAATGTAGTAGAAGATATGAGTCTTTTAAAAGGTATGGTATGACTAAAACTATACTAAGCCATAATGGCTTCTGTGCTACCACTGATAGGAGCACAACAGCGTGTAGTCCGTCCGTATCGTTGTATATTCGTTTGTATTTATTCGTTTTCGTATACATATATTCTATAACCATTTTCGCTACTGTCTTTTCTGCTTCCGTTTCCGTTTTCGGTAAAAAAATAGTAACAAAAATGAGAGATATAGTTTCCGGCCTATTACGTTTCGTTTTTATCCCTACACACACGATTTGTGGTTCAGAGAGCTCATGACCATGTCATGTTTTGCCCACATTCCGTCAGTCGAACTGATTGAAAAGCATCTCCCAGACCTGAAAACGCTGACCAAGTGACAGATAATGGTCACCGATGTCAAGCAGAGTCTTCTGCCAACAACAGCTGAAGACATGTGTTGTTTGATGTGACAATAAAGAACAACATCCTCCCCCACTTGATAAGCAGGCAGGACGATGTTCCCGAGCACAACTCATAGCAGCTTGATGACACATTGGAGCACCAAAAAAGGCCATGATCGTCCTCAACATGTAGGAAGCTGACATGCAATTTGGCATGAAATTCATTGTATGATGGCGGGAACATGTTGATGAGCATGTCTTCATTAGTGACCGAATGGTCACTACAGTAAACGAAACAACTTCCGACGGCCAAAGCCGTCGGACATAAGCTTTAAACCGTCGGAGATAGCATATGTCCGATGGTATTTAGTTATCTCTGAAGGTCTCTGGCCGTCGGACATATGGGTCGGAAATAACGTAATGTCTGACGGCAGCCGTCGGACATAAGCTATCTCCGACAGCCGCAACCACCCGTCGGAGATAGTAAATGTCAACCGTTTTACCGGTCAGTTGGTGGGACCCACAGCTGTAATGTTCGACGGCCTGGCGTCAGCCGTCGAACATAAGGGTTTGTTATCTCCGACGGTTTATATTAAGTCCTCGGACATAACCAACCCTTATGTCCGACGGCTGACGCCAGGCCATCGGACATAACAAATTTCAGAAATTACACAAAATTCTGTTTTTCAAAAAATCTAACATTTACAAAAAAACAGATTTCATGCAAATATACGCAGAGTTCATATACAACCACATATTCACAATCACAAATATACTCACATAAGTATCCACATTCACAAATTTAACATAACGACATATAGTTCCAAATAGTCTCAACAAGTCTTTTACATCAACATATAGGTCCAAAATAAAAACTGACATTGTTCGACGGATAGGGTTTGACATCAACAGTAATAGTTCCAAATTAAACACATTTGATGAACTATCACTCATATCCATCGTCTGGTTGGTTCGAGTTATAGCCACTTCCTCCGGCTGGACTATGCGTGTTGAAAAGGTTGTTCACCCAAGAATGTGATGCGTCGTCTTGACCAAACCCATCTCCAGGTGTGGCAACTGAAGCGGGTGGTGTCTGAAATCCCTATAACACACGCACATGAAATAGTAACCACTCAGTTTTTCATTTAAACACATAAGACATCTATGAACATGTCACACACGCATATGTGTACATACCATAGGGAATTGTGACAGAGGCGGAGGTGGAGGCGCCAGCGTTGGCATCGGCAGTGCAGAGTCCGGAGGCGGCATCCCATATGTGGGCATCGGGACGCCCGCTTGTTGGGCTAGTAGCTAAAAATTATATACAAGCCATTGTTGAGCAAATAAGATACACATCATGTGTTTTGCAAAATAAGGTGCAAAATGTTACTTCAAATTACCGAGAGAAGAGCTTGATTTTGGGCCTAGAGGTTTGCATAATACTCGTCCTTCTTCTTCTGGTACTCAGCTTGTTGTCTCTGGTACTCAGATTGTTGCCTCTGGTACTCCAATTGTTCCCTCAAAACTGATTGATGATACTCTACCTGTTGACGCAACACCGCAAGCTCTATCTCTTGCGCGGATGATCGTGAACGGGACGACTGTGAAGACGACGATGTGGAATGTCGTCCACAGCGTCTCAGCTCCCTAGAATCAATCGTAGAATCAAAAATACCCAACCTACAAGAGTGAACCATGCATTTAGTATAGTAAATCATGGACGAAGTTGAATCGCAAGCATATGAGGATAATTTTGAAATCCAAATCAAATAATCCCACTGTCCATAGGCTTGTCCTCCTGCGCTAGCATATGCTGCCTGAGGGTCGATTGGCTAGCTCCTCCAATCGTACTCCTGTCCATGGCGTTGAACCATCTCCTACCCATACGAAGCCTGGAGGCAAACAATATCAAATATAAGTGCATAACCAAATTGATGGACAAACACATAATAGAGTACCAAAAACTCACTAGACGGTCGGTGGCCGTTTGAGTGCATAAAACATCAGGATTCTGAGGATCAGAACCCCTATGCCCTTGCATATACACCTCCACATCTGTGGCGTACGGTCGGATTTGACTTCCTGTACATACAAGTTAGAATGACACATTTCTATGTAATTCAAAGTTACAACATACTGTGACTTACCATTCGCTTAGCCAAGCGCACATGACCATCGCCGCCGTAGTTGTGGAACGACTCAGTCCCACGGTTTCCCCTGCTCCTTTCGGAAATGGCACGAAACTCAGGGGAAGCCCACCATCTGCACAAGGCCCGATAACCCTCTGATCGGGTGGCCATCCACGGCACTGACACCTACATGAAATTTTTTCAATAAAGCAAATACATGGATTCGTGCGATATGAGATGCAACAGCCTGTTTACCTTAAGGTATTTCTCTTCCGTAAGGTAAATTGATGACCACTCGGCCTTAGTATTTGGCATCGGTCGATCATCAGCACTTGCTCTGTACCATGCCTTTATAGCCTGAATTCGTGCATAGTACATTGCATCTGCAACGACATCATTCGCGTTATACTCAAACACGTAACGAGCGTTCATATCATATGATCCATCGTCCGGCAACTTGTCCGTTTCTACAAAAAATTAGTGTTATCATAAAAGCAACCATATATGGGATAACTAAATTAGTATAAACAATTCATACCCAGAATGCATCCCAAACTAGTGCCTATGTGTTGCCAAACGTTCTACAGACACCATAGCGATAATGCTCTCAAGTGGTGGCGAGGACAAACTCGCCACTAGGCAAAGTCACAAGACCAGACCAGTGCAGACGAACAAGATTACCAAGGACCATGTTCACCTGCCTGTAGTGTCTTGTGCCTGTGAACGAGTCGTCGATCCAAGTCCTGGAAACAGAAAACAATGTAGAAATTAAAACATAACTTTCAATAACATTTAAGCAAAGATATGTCACTCACTTTCCACTAGGCTTTATCAAAACCCGAGATTCAGGTGGAAGCTCTGGAGGTGGTCCAACAAAATGCAGCTTCCTCGTTCTCCTAACTCGAGAAGTTCCAGACCCAGCTGCGGAATCTCCACCAACCCCAGAATCCACGCCTATAGAATACCCACCAACATCGTCTTCAGCATCATCTCCCACATCATCTCCACCATCATCTTCATCATCATTTCTCTCATGATCCTCTACCACCGGTTCCTCGATTTCAGCATCCTATGAAACAAGTAACTTATATCATACAATATTAAGTAACTCAAATAATGCAATTTAACAACTAACTTACATCGTGTGGAGGCAAATGTTCTGCCAGCGCTCTCCGTCTGCTCATGGTAGAACCTGTGCCCTGAAAAACTGAATCCTCACCCCTTGAGCTGCTCCTCGAGCTACTCCTCGTCCCAAGCAAACTACGAGCAAAAGACCTCATTTCTTTGACATCCTATTTTAACAAAAACAAGTTAGTACATAAATCGACAATAAAATAATGAAACAAATTAAATATATATATAAAATATTCAATAAAATCATGATCCATACTCGTCAATCGTAATCGTAATCAAAATCAGGATCTAGTTGCTTTCGTCGATTTAATGGACGCCAAGTAACTTTCTTCTTTCTCGTCACTCGTTTTCTTTTTGGAGGAACTTCTACATCATTTTGATTGCCTAATAAAGATTCTTCCAACATTTCAGTTTGTACATTAAACGTGCTGGTAAGTTCGTCGTCTTGGAAAATCTCACCAGCCGCCACTTCCTGCTCGATTTGACTTTCTTTGTGCCACCTCATGTGTCTAGCTGTATTCTTGGAGATGAACAAACGTTTCAACCGAGGTATAAGAGGCATGTAACGAAGCTGCTTACGTGCAATCTTCGTCATCACGGTCAAACCATCGTCGTTTTCAACCTCAACGAATCTACGCTCACCACATACAGTACACTTCTTTTCACTCGCGGTCTCCTTCTAGAAAAGCATACAGTTATTGTCACAGACATCGATTTTTTCGTAGTCCATACCGAGCCCAGAGAGCAACTTTTTGGACTGATACATGTCCTTTGGCATCTTGTGATTCTATGGAAGTACATTACTGATCAAGTTCAAAAGCTCCTTATAGCAGTTGTTTGAGAATGCAAACTTAGACTTAATAGCCATAAGTCGAGTCATAAATACAAGGACGGTCACTTTCGTGTGCTCATGCAACGGCTCTTCGGCAGCTTTAAGGAGCTCGAAGAACTTCTGAACCTCAGGTATAGCTAGATCCTCATAATCGGTGGGTTGACTAGGGTTCTCCGAATCGACGGTTAGAATCTCATGGCGTACATCGTCAAGCATCTCTTCCATCCTATCGTAGTCCCCCTCTTCATGTGACTGAAATTTCGATACAATACGAGGAGGTGGGTCCTCACCGTGGTGCACCCACACCTCATAGCCTGGCATATAACCGTTCATGTAAATATCTATCGACATAGTCCTCCTGTCAAGGAAATAAATGTTCTGACACTTGCTACAAGGGCACCTAACATCGGTTCCAGTCTCTGACCGAGCAAAAGCATTGTCGGCGTTTTGAGACCGGGGGGTCCCTAAGCCGACGAGTGAGTGTGCCGCGTGCCCCAGCCCAGATGGGTCGAGCGCGTGGGCGAGCGCGAAGGGGGGAAAAGCGAGGTGGCCGGAGACGAGTCGTGAGAGAGGTGGGAATCCCGCGGCCTTCGTGTTCGACCCGCGCCCAGGTCGGGTGCGCTTGCAGTAGGGGGTTACAAGCGTCCACGTGGGTGAGGGAAGCGAGCGGCCCCAAGAGAGCGCCTGCCCCGTCCTCGTCCCCGCGCGGCCAACCTTCTCTAAGAAGGCCCTGGTCCTTCCTTTTATAGGCGTAAGGAGAGGATCCAGGTGTACAATGGGGGTGTAGCAAGGTGCTACGTGTCTAGCGGGGGTGAGCTAGCGCCCTAAGTACATGCCTGTGTGGCAGCCGGAGAGATCTTGGCACCCAGCTGGTGTGGTGTCGTGGCTGTCGGAGGAGCAACGGAGCCTGGCGGAGGGACAGCTGTCGGAGCGGTTGGGCCCTTGCTGACGTCCCCCTGCTTCCGTAAGGGAGCTGAGAGCCGCCGTCGTCATGGGTCTAGCGGGGCGCCATCATTGCCTATCTGGCGGAGCTAGCCAGATGGGACGCCGGTCTTGTTCCCTGCGGCCCGAGTCGGCTCGGGGTAGGGTGATGATGGCGCTTCCTGTCGACGTGGCGGACTTGTGTCCTAGGTCGGGCAACGTGGAGGCTCCTCCGAAGCCGAGGTCGAGTCTGTCCTGCATGGCCGAGGCCGAGCCCGAGCTCCTGGGTTGGGCGAGGCGGAGGTCGTTCGGCAGAGGCCAGGGCGGAGTCCGACCCCTGGGGTCGGGCGGAGCGGAGTTCGTCGTCTTCCGGGGCCTAGCCCGAGTCCGAGCCCTGGGTCGGGCGGAGCGGAGTTCGCCGTCTTCTGGGGCCTTAGCCCGAGTCCGAGCCCTGGGTCGGGCGGAGCGGAGTTCGCCGTCTTCCGGGGCCTTAGCCCGAGTCCGAGCCCTGGGTCGGGCGGAGCGGAGTTCGCCGTCTTCCGGGGCCTTAGCCCGAGTCCGAGCCCTGGGTCGGGCGGAGCGGAGTTCGCCGTCTTCCGGGGCCTTAGCCCGAGTCCGAGCCCTGGGTCGGGCGGAGCGGAGTTCGCCGTCTTCCGGGGCCTTAGCCTGAGTCCGAGCCCTGGGTCGGGCGGAGCTTCCTATGGCGCCTTTGGCAAGGCCTGACTGCCTGTCAGTCTCACTCTGTCAAGTGGCACTGCAGTCGGAATGGCGCAGGCGGCGCTGTCCTTCTGTCAGACCGGTCAGTGGAGCGGCGAAGTGACGGCGGTCACTTCGGCTCTGCCGGGGCGCGCGTCAGGATAAAGGTGTCAGGCTACCTTTGCGTTAAATGCCCCTGCGACTCGGTCGGTTGGCGCGATGATTTAGTCAGGGTTGCTTCTTAGCGAAGGCAAGGCCTCGGGCGAGCCAGAGATGTGTCTGCCGTTAAAAGGGGGCCTCGGGCGAGACGGAAGCATCTCGGGGTCGGCTGCCCTTGCCCGAGGCTAGGCTCGGGCGAGGCGTGATCGAGTCGCTCGTATGGACTGATCCCTGACTTAATCGCACCCATCAGGCCTCTGCAGCTTTATGCTGATGGGGGTTACCAGCTGAGAATTAGACGTCTTGAGGGTACCCCTAATTATGGTCCCCGACAAGCATGGTCGAGAAAAGCATCAGTCTTGGCAACCCACTCATTTGATGGAGCACCTCTTTTCTTCTAACCTTCATACATCCATCGACGATCCTCCTCCATACTAGATACGAGACGTTCACTTAATTAGTTATGATTACTAATGAACCACACTAATACAATATCACTACAGAAAAATCATTTCACGGGACCCTAAATCAAATAAAACAACCTTATTTCCGAGGGCTTAATAATTACCCTCGGAAATTAAAAGTTTATATTATATAGCCACTAATAAATAAATTAAAACAAGCTAATTTAATTGCATAATTAAATCAAGCCGTCGGACATAACAAAACTAAACATTACTACTAGCAAATAATATATATGCATATACAAAATTATACTAAAAATTATAAAATTACTCACTTTACTAGACGATGAGCCGGTGAAGCGAGCGCCGACGGGGTCGGGGCGGGCGCCGGTGGCGTCGGGGACGGGAGCAGAGGCTCCGGCGGCCGCGGGCGGCGTCGAGGCGGCTCCGGTGTTGCTTGGGCGGCGGTGGAGTTACCGGGCGATGGGGGCAGAGGCTCGGGGCGGGGCGGGAGGTCGCCGGGAGTGGCTTGGGCGGCGGTGCCGGGCGACGACGGCGGTGGCAGCGGCGTACTCGACGGCGGCGGCGGCTATGCATACGCGAGCGAGCGGGAGAGAAGACAGAATGAACCGACGCGGGCGCGAGCCGTCGGTTAAATTCGCTTATGTCCAACGACCACCTAGGAGATCGTCGGACATAAGCTTATGGCCGATGGCCCGCCTGCCAGCCCTCAGATGTCCTGCATTATGTCCGATGGCCGCTAGTAGCCGTCGGAGATAAGCTTATGTCCGAAGGTTCCCTAGGTGACCGTCGGACATAAACGAGCCGTCGGACTTGTACTGTAGTGGCTGCGCACAAAATTGCTGTGCTTTTGGAACATCAAGATGATGCGTCCCACAACTGATTGCAGCTACAGTTTGAGGAAAGTCGGCCAGCAATATTTGTTAGGTTCCAACAAACATGAATACATGAACTGCTTGTGACAGCTGCATTCGTTTCTTGTGTGTGTTGTTCCAGCGATGCAAAGGTTTTGGCAAGGGCGCATGGCATAGTGATTGTCCCTATCAAGGTCTATTCGTGCGCGTGCGTTATGAAATTCCACGGGGAAATTTGTTGACTCTCACTTAGTTCTGGCCCGATTGCTAAAACCATACAAATACATGCACTCTTAAGGCTAGTTTGGGAATACTATTTTTACAAAGGATTTCTATTTTCTAAAAAGAAATTAGTTTATTTTCCTTTGACGAAATTGGAATGGCTTGGGAAAACGGTGTTTCAAACTAGCCCTTAGTCCCCCCACAAAGAAAATGTTGGAGAGCTTCTACTAAGGTCCCGTTTCAATCTCACGGGATAAACTTTAGCTTCATGCTAAACTTTAGCCATATGAATTGAAGTGCTAAAGTTTAGTTCCTTAGGGTGTTTAGACTACTCTAATAAAGTTTAGTATATTAGAATAAAAAGACATCCATGCCCCTAACACGGAGAGAGAGAATGGGGTTAAAGGGTATGAGTGGAAAATGAGGTTTTCTGGCCCACGTTTAGCTTCTTTTAACACCCCTTGAGCAGTTTATGAGATAATATGTGCTAAATTTTATCACGCCACCATTAGCTCTACTGTTAGATCACCAAATGACTAAAAGTAGCTAAAAAAACTGTTAAAGTTTATCTCTTGAGATTGAAACAGGGCCTAACTCGGATTACCAATCACGGCACATTTCTCAGTTTCTGCAGTGGATAAGCAATTGGAAGGGCATGCATATATAATTGACGAGCACTCCGTACTTGTCACCGATCAGAACACAAATTCGAACTGGTGCTGATTTTCTGAGCCATTCCCAACAATAGCATGTTGGATGATAACAAGTGCGTTTTGAGACACCTTGGGGGCGGTGTGCATATTTTTCACAGTTTCATGGCGCATAGGGTCCAAGATTACGACGTTGGTTTTAACATGGAAGTGATAAAAAAAACTATTTGATGTAAATATTCACATTCTGCTCAAGTGATGAACTGATGATAACGCCTTTGTTGTTTTTCCTTTGGCGAAGCCCTTAGTTTCTGATGCAACACAATTTACTTTCTATTCTTCACAAACATAAGAAACATTATGAAGACGGGAGCCCTATAAATACTCCCAACCTCTATTGTTCACAAACATAGTGAACATTATTCAACACAATTTACTTTTCTCAATACTGTGTTTGGGTTCATCCGAACAGTCACCGAAGATAACCTGAACAAACATATCTTCTTGCAAATACCTGGAGCGATGGCACTTAGGAGCGCACATTTCAAAATAAGTCATGAAAGCATCTGAAAGCTAAAATATATAAAAAAAACATATCTTCTTGCAAATATCTTCTTGCAACTATGATTTGCAGTAGATGCTTTGGTTTAGTCAATCAGTCGGCCCATACACTTGGTCCACTGCCGATAGCCCGCTACAGCACTAGTGCACTGTACACAACCATAGCTCTTGACTATTTTCGAACGGCGGCTTCTGTTTTCGTGGCCAATCCGTTGCACCGGCGGTGCCTATAGGCCGACAGTCCCTGCTCGACTGCTCCTGCTCGGCTTATCCCTTCGACATCGCGCTTCGCTAGCGCTTTATCCCTGCGTCCAGCGAACCTGGTTATCTCAAACACAGCCAATCAATTAGACCCTTACGACTAGTTTGGAAGCTAAAATATATAAAAAAAAATTAGAAGGGCTAAAATCTATTTCTTATTTAAAATTAAATAAGAAAAAAAATTTTAGCCCCTTTAATCTATTTAGTTTTATGGTTTCCAAATTAGTCCTTAGTGTTTGTACCGCTGGTTGCTGCTTCAATGTGCCTGCTTGTGCTTGAGTGCACGAGCAACAGCAGCCACACGCGCACAACAGTAGGCTAGCAGCGGTATTAGGCGTTACAGCCAGGCACAAGAGGCCAACAGTAGCAGCAGCAGCATAATAGGAGCACAACAGCGTGTAGTCCGTCCGTACCGTTGTATATTCGTTCGTATTTATTCGTTTTCGTATACATATATATTCTGTAACCATTTTTGCTACTGTTTTTTCTGCCTCCGTTCCTATTTTCGGTAAAAAAAAAATTATAGTAACGAAAATGAGAGATATAGTTTCCCGCCCTTTGCGTTAGTTTTCATCCCTACACACACGATTTGTGGTTCAGAGAGCTCATGACCATGTCATGTTTTGCCCACATTCCGTCAGTCAAACTGACTGAAAAGCATCTGTTAGACTACCCGTCTAGGGTTTGTGTTATTCCCTGTGTAATGACCGTTATACCCCTGTGTAATGGGCCTTGGCCCAGTTACTCTCTCTATTTAATATCACTCCCAACCCCTGATTAGGTTATGGGTTCCTATTCTAACATGGTATCAAAGGTCTAGGTTAGGTTTCTTTTCCTCCCAGCCGCCAGCCGCCAGGGAGCTCTCCACCCTCCAGCCGCCGCCAGGAGGGATTCTCCTCCCTGCAGCCGCCGCCGGCCAGCCTTCCCGTCGCCGGCCCCCAACCTCCTCCCTCTCTCCCCTCTGCTTCGTCCCGACGCGCCCTCTCTTCCCTCTGCTTCGTCCCGTCGCGCCGCCGAGGGGCACCCACGTGCGGGTCGTGGGCAGCGGCGACCGCGTGGTGGTGCTGTCCCACGGGTTCGGCATGGACCAGTCGGCGTGGAGCCGCGTGCTCCCCTACCTCACCCGCGACCACCGCGTGGTGCTCTACGACCTCGTCTGCGCCGGCAGCGTCAACCCGGAGCACTTCGACTTCCGCCGCTACGACACGCTCGACTCGTACGACGACGACCTCCTGGCTGAAGGCTCTCATCAAGAGGAGTGTGCCCTTCCCCACCTTCCACGCCGTGCGTAACGAGCTTCTCCTCGAGGAGCTCACCATGGCGAATGAGGCACCCACTTCTGCCTCGGCCCTCTACAGCGCTCCCACCAGTGGTCAGCCGCCTTCAGGGGGCCAGGCCACCCGTCCTCCGTCGACCGGGGCTCCCACCCGCCCTACTCCTGCCGTCCCGGCGGCCCCTCGTCCGACTTTCACGACCGACGGGGGTCGTCGCTCCCGCAAGGGCGGCCGTGGGAGCGGCGGCTCCTCTCGTGGTGGTCCCTCCGGCCGGGGTGGCGGCCACGCGTGGCCGTCATTCTACAACTCCTGGACCGGGACCATCGCCATGTGGCCGGGCCAGGCACCGAGTACCCCCCGTCCTCCGTCGCCAGCCCTCCTGACTACACCTCACTACGGCACACCTCCGTATGGTGTTCCCGTCGTGCCCCAGGCTTCGCCCGCGCTCCTGCCCCCGGGGACCCCCACCTCGACGACTTGGTCCCCGCCGGCCGGTGGTTGGGACAGCGCCTCTCTCGCTGCTGCCTTCAGCACCATGGCGATGACCCCACCCCCCTCCGACTGGGTGATCGACTCCGGTGCCTCGTACCACACCACTCCCACGGCAGGCACGCTCTCTCGCTCTCATCCCCCCCTCCCCTCTCACCCATCCTCGATCGTCGTTGGAAACGGTTCCACTCTGCCAGTCACCTCAGTAGGTGCCTCGGTTCTCCCTGGGCCGTTTTACCTCAATGATGTTCTCGTAGCTCCCCACATCACCCACAATCTTCTTTCTGTTCGTCGATTCACCACTGACAACTCCTGTTCCATTGAGTTTGACCCCTCTGGTTTTTCTGTGAAGGATCTGGCCACCAGGACCCTTCTCGCCCGCTGTGACAGCTCGGGGCCTCTCTACACGCTCCAGCCCTCCAACGCCGGCGTGTCTCCACCTCCTGCCCTGGTCTCCACCACCTCCTCCACCACATGGCATCGACGTCTCGGCCATCCTGGACCCGACGTCATGACCAAGATTACCAGTAGTCTCGATCCTTCCTGTAGTAGGGGACATTTTGAGGGTCTCTGTCATGCTTGTCAGTTAGGCCGACATACTCGTCTCCCATTTACTACTTCTTCTTCTCGGGCTGAGCAGGCTTTTGATCTGGTTCATTGTGACCTTTGGACCTCCCCTGTACTCAGTCTTTCTGGTTATAAATACTATCTGGTGATTTTGGATGATTTTTCCCATTTTCTCTGGACCTTCCCGCTTCGGTTGAAGTCGGACACATTCACCACCCTCACACACTTCTTCACCTGGGTATCCACTCAGTTTCGTCGCCCGGTCCGTGCTCTGCAGTGTGACAATGGCCGCGAGTTCGATAACAACACCTCTCGCTCCTTCTTCCTCACTCATGGCGTCCAGTTGTGTCTCTCGTGCCCCTACACTTCTGCCCAGAACGGCCGTGCCGAACGCATGATCCGCACCATCACTAATATGCTCCGCTGTCTCCTCTTCCAGGCGTCTCTCCCTGCCAGCTACTGGGCAGAGGCCCTGCATACTGCCACCCACCTCCTCAACCGTCTTCCCTCGAAGGCGGTGAGCCACCCTACTCCTCACTTTGCCCTGTACGGCACAACCCCTTCCTACGACCACCTGCGCGTGTTCGGCTGTGCCTGCTACCCTAACACTTCCGCTACCGCCCCTAACAAGCTTTCTCCTCGCTCCACTCGATGCCTCTTCCTCGGCTACTCCCCCGACCACAAGGGGTATCGGTGCCTAGACCTCACCTCCCACCGCATCATCATCTCTCGTCACGTCGTCTTTGACGAAGATGTGTTTCCCCTTGCTGGCTCCACCCCACCCACCGACCTTGACTCCCTCCTCGAGTCCGATCCGATTCCTCCCCCACCTTCGGCTCCCCGTCTTGCGCCGTTATCTGCTCCTCGTGCGGCCCCCACGACCCCGCCTGCGCCATGCGCGGCCCCGTCGACCACGCCTGCGCCACGCGCGGCCCCGTCGGTTTCCGCGACACGCGCGACCCCGTCGACCCCGCCTGCGCCACGCGCGGCCCCGCCGACCACACCTGCGCCACGCGCGGCCCCGTCGGTCCTGCCTGCGCCACGCACGGCCCCGTCGGTCCTGCCTGCGCCACGCGCGGCCCCGCCTGCGCCATGCGCGGCCCCGTCGACCCCGCCTACGCCACGCGCGGCCCCGTCGACTCCGGCTCGACTCGCCAACCCCGCCCTCGTCTACCATCGCCGCGGCCACGCCAATACCTCGGCGCCCCCCGACTCGGGCCCGTCGACGAGCGCGGCCCGATTCGCCGACCCCGCCGTCGTCTATCACCGCCGTGCGCCGGCCCCACCAGCCGCTCCCGACGTTACGGCGGCTCACTCCGAGCCGTCCGTATACCACCCGGTCGCCATCCATCGCGACCCCGGGCACGTCCACCCGATGGTGACTCGGCGTGCTGCTGGCGTTCTCCGCCCCGTTGACCGGCTCATCCTGGCAGCTGCTACGGCCAGCACTCCACCCGACGCTTCCCCGGTACCCTCCTCCGTTCGCACTGCCCTCACCGACCCACATTGGCGTCGCGCTATGGAGGAGGAGTACGCGGCTCTCTTGGCCAACCACACCTGGGACCTGGTGCCGCGACCACCAGGCACCAACGTGGTCACCGGCAAGTGGCTATTTCGCCACAAGCTGACCTCGGACGGCTCCCTCGACCGCTACAAGGCCCGTTGGGTCCTTCGGGGCTTCACCCAGCGCCCCGGAGTGGACTACGACGAGACCTTCAGCCCGGTCGTCAAGTTCGCCACTGTTCGCGCCGTCCTCTCCCTCGCCCTCTCCCGCGACTGGGCGATCCACCAGCTCGATGTCAAGAATGCCTTCCTCCATGGCACTCTGACAGAGACTGTCTACTGCAGCCAGCCCACCGGCTTCGTCGACGCTGACCGTCCGGACCTGGTTTGCCGGCTGAACCGATCCCTGTACGGCCTCAAGCAGGCGCCACGGGCTTGGTACAGCCGCTTCGCCTCCTACCTGGCCTCCGTCGGCTTCGTCGAGGCCAAGTCGGACACGTCCCTGTTCATCTACCGGCGCGGCGACGACACCGTCTACCTCCTGCTCTACGTCGACGACATTGTGCTCACGGCATCCACCGCCGACCTCCTTCACCGCACGATCGTCGCCCTTCAGCGGGAGTTCGCGATGAAGGACCTGGGGCCCCTCCACCACTTCCTCGGCATCACCGCCGAACGTCGGCCTCAGGGTCTCTTCCTCCACCAGCGCCAGTACGCCATCGACATCCTGGAGCGGGCTGGCATGTCTGACTGCAAGCCCTGCTCCACGCCTGTCGACACTCAGGCGAAGCTCTCTGAGGACGACGGGCCTCCGGTCGCCGACGCGACGTCCTACCGGAGCCTCACCGGCGCGCTCCAGTACCTCACGTTCTCCAGGCCCGACATCGCTTACGCCGTCCAGCAGGTGTGCCTGCATATGCACACTCCGCGGGAGCCCCATCTCACTGCGCTCAAGCGGATTCTACGCTACCTCCGCGGCTCCCTCGACTACGGCCTCCTACTCCGCCCATCCCGACGTCGGAGCTTGTGGTCTACACCGACGCTGACTGGGCTGGTTGTCCCGACACGCGCCGGTCCACCTCCGGCTACGCCGTCTTCCTGGGCGCCAACCTCGTTTCTTGGGCCGCCAAGATACAGCCCGTTGTCTCTCGCTCCAGCGCTGAGGCCGAGTACCGTGCCGTGGCCAACGGCGTGGCCGAGGCCTCCTGGCTGCGCCAGCTCCTTCACGAGCTTCACAGTCCCCTCCAGCGCGCTACCCTCGTCTACTGCGACAACGTCAGCGCGGTCTACCTCTCCACCAACCCCGTGCAGCATCAGCGCACGAAGCATGTGGAGATCGACCTGCACTTCGTCCGCGAGCGTGTCGCTGCCGGTGACGTCCGCGTTCTCAGCGTCCCCACCACGCTTCAGTTCGCCGACATCTTCACCAAGGGATTGCCGTCGAGTGTCTTTTTCGACTTCCGATCCAGTCTCAACATCTGTACAGGATAGAGTTGTGACTGCGGGGGGTGTTAGACTACCCGTCTAGGGTTTGTGTTATTCCCTGTGTAATGACCGTTATACCCCTGTGTAATGGGCTTTGGCCCAGTTACTCTCTCTATTTAATATCACTCCCAACCCCTGATTAGGGTATGGGTTCCTATTCTAACAGCATCTCCCAAGACCTGAAAACGCTGACCAAGTGACAGATAATGGTCACCGTGTCAAGCAGAGTCTTCCGCCAACAACAGCTGAAGACAAGGGCTGTTTGATTGTCCCTATCAAGGTCTATTCGTGCGCGTGCGTCATGAAATTCCACGGGGAAATTTGGTCCGATTACTAAAAACCATCCAAATACTGGCATTCTTAGGACTACTTTGGGAACACTATTTTTACATTCTGCTCAAGTGATGAACTGATGATAACCTTTGTTGTTTTTTTTTTCTTTGGCGAAGCCCTTAGTTTCTGATGCAACACAATTTACTTTCTATTCTTCACAAACATAAGAAACAATGAAACATTATGAAGACGGGAGCCCTATAAATACCCCTAACCTCTATTGTTCACAAACATAGTGAACATTATTCAACACAATTTACTTTTCTCAATACTGTGTTTGGGTTCATCCGAACAGTCACCAAAGATAATTTCCACGAAAAAGAAGAAATCAACGGACTTGCAACTATAACCTGAACAAACATATCTTCTTGCAAATACCTGGAGCGATGGCACTTAGGAGCGCACATTTCAAAAATAAGTCATGAAAGCATCTGAAAGGAAATCAACCATGCATACACCTGAACTAAGAAAAACGAAGCGATTCTGGAAATTGCTACTCTCTAAAGACTTCCCATCTAGCCTTCTAAAACACAAACAAATCATGAAGCTGTTGATGAAGCTATATCAATCAGGGGGGGGTCTTGATTTCACATTGAAGGCTGGCCAACTAGACTATTTGCCTGGCATGAGTCAACGTCGTCATTGATCAGACGAACACATGAAAAACAAACAGAGGTCATGCAAGCATAGACCCGGCACATTCTATAACCAGTTAAAATCTTAATGACATAGTACATTTACCAAGTCTCGTGGGCTAACATAGATGATAACTAATTTCCGTCTCAAGCAACCTCAAGGACCGAGACTTGGAATTGTCTAGTTATGTCTCACACTCGGAGATAGAGGTCAATGTTGCATTGGCAGCTACGTACAGAATCTGTACTGCAATGGTATGCATGGACGCAACGCAAGAAGCATGGTTGACCTAACAGGCGCCGTCGACTGGTGGAACGAATGGCAGCAGCACGCCCCGGGCAGCCTCTGCGCTCACTACCTACCTCCTCGCGTTTCTCGGTAGAAAGCGCAAGCCTCGCATCGCATCGCATCCCAGCCCTCCCTCTGGAGATCCTCCATCTGGCTCTCGTACCTAGCGAGTGATGCCTTGGCCCTTGCTGCGCTCTTCAATCGCGCGCCGAAACAGGCTGCACTCCAATCCTGCGTCGTCGCACGTTGATGCACATAGGAGGACATGTCATCATAACCGCCTACAACGTCGCACGTTGGTGCACATAAGGATGTAGAATAATTTTCTGTCCATATTCCCGTTTACATCATGTTGACGCCTTTTCGGAGCGTCAAACACTCAACAAGAACCGTGGCGGTGCCCTCTGCACAGGGGCGGACGGTCCACGCGCAGGGGCCGGACGGTCCGCGGCCTGATGCGAGGCGCGGTGGTGCTCTCTGCGCAAGGGCGGACTGTCCGCGGCCTGGGGCCGGACGGTCCGCGGCCTGGTGCGCGGCTAGGGCTCCTGCCTGACGGCCGGACGGTCCGCGCCCTGGGGCCGGACGGTCCGCGCGTACGCAGGGACGGCGGAAGATCGCCGACGGCGCCTGGATCTTGCTCCCGGGAGGGACCCCGTCGGGGAGTAGAGATCCTAGGTGGTGTCTAGGCTCGGGCAGGCCGACCTAGACTCCTCTAATCGACGTAGAGTCGAGGAGAGGCGGAGAATTTGGGGATTGGAAGACTAAACCTAAACTAGACTAGAACTACTCCTAGGATAAAATGCGAAATAGAAGTTGTATTGATTCGATTGTTGATTACAAATCGGCCGTAGACCTCTCTATTTATAGAGGAGGGGGGCTGGACCCTTTACCGTCGAAACTCCGAGCAAATCCCGGGATTTTCGCCAACAAACGTAGCGAAAAACTCGGAACCCTAATCTGTTCTGCGCGTGCGCGGACCGTCCGGCCCACAGGCGCGGACCGTCCGGACCGCGGACCGTCCGGCCTCAGGGCCGGACTGTCCGCACCTCAATTTGGTGCTCAACATATGCCCCCCTGCCTTTTGGTGGAGCTGAGCAAACCAAAAGCAAATAACTCGATGAGATTACATCGGTTCTCCTAGGCATCTTGCCACATACTAGGATGGTACTGCTTAAGGAAACGCCCATTCAAGGCTTTGGGTAGATCTTTGCCTTGTAATGTTTGCAATAAATAGGCGTTACCAGACATCACTTGTTTTACTTTATAAGGACCCTCCCAGCTTGGCGACCACTTCCCGAACTTCCGGTCCTTATTCCTTAGAGGCAGAATGGTCTTCCACACCAGGTCCCCTACTTGAAATGATTTTGTTTTGACTTTCTTGTTGTAGGCCCTGGCTACCATGATCTTGTCCTTTTCTATTGCTCCCAAAGCTATCATCCTCTTGTCGGTCACCTCATCAATATTATCCATCATTGAATTATAATAATCAGTAACAGTTAGATCATTTTGTCTGGCGAACCTGACAGCATTCAGACTTATTTCCACAGGCAACACTGCTTCCTGCCCATAGACAAGCTCAAAAGGAGATACTTTAGTAGCACGATGCCTAGATATTCTATGAGCCCATAAAGCTTCGGACAAAATCTTATGCCAATGCTTAGGATTATCAGATATCTTCTTTTTTATCAAGTTGATCAATGTCCTATTACTAGACTCGGCCTGCCCATTGGCCTGAGCGTAGTATGGAGATGAATTGAGCAACTTAATTCTATATAATTCAGCAAATTCACGTACCTCCTTTGACATAAAAGAAGTCCCTTGATCTGTAGTCAAGGTCTGGGGAATGCCGAATCTATGAATAATATGCTCAGTTATGAACTCAATTACCTCCTTGTGTGTCATGTTCTTCAGAGCAACGGCTTCAGTCCATTTGGTAAAGTAATCAGTGGCAACTAACACGAACCGATGCCCCTTTGATGATGAAGGATGAATTTCTCCAATAAAGTCTAATCCCCATCCTCTGAACGGCCAAGGCTTGATGATAGGATGCAATTCGGCTGCAGGGACCAACTGTAGGTCGCCGAATTTTTGGCACACTTGGCAACCCTTGTAGTACTTAAAACAATCAGCTATCATATTAGGCCAATAAAAACCAGACCTTCGCAACAACCACTTCATCTTTGGAGCTGATTGATGGGTACCACAAATTCCTTCATGTACTTCGGCCATAGCTAATATAGCATCATCTGGGCCCAAGCACTTAAGTAGGACGTCATTGACTGTTCGGCGGTAAAGTTCATCACTCATCAAAACATACTTGAAAGCTGTTCGCCGAATGTTCTTATCTGTCCTGATATTGGGATTTCGTAAATAATTAAGTATAGGTGTCCTCCAATCACTTGCATCGGCTTCATTGTCAGCCGAATTAATGAAAAGAACATTTCTGGTAACCCCGGACGGTCCGGCGTCATCACGCGGACGGTCCGCGACCTGGGAATTTGGCTTTGCACTGGTTATCAGATTTTCAGTTTTGTGAAACTTCCCTCTCTTTATCCGATAACCTGATGCATCTTGTGCCAAATCATTAGCCCTATAATTCTCAACTCTAGAGATATGCCGAATACTGAATTCGTCAAAAGAATGAATTATGCTCCAACATTTCTCAAGATAACTATTTAGAGTACCATCAAGACATTGATATTCTTCTAACACTTGTTGGACAACCAGCTGAGAATCACCAAATACCTTCACATGTTTTACTCCCATACCATTTAAAAGTTCTAAGCCGAATAGGAGAGCCTCATATTCAGCTTGATTATTAGTGCAATAAGTTTTCAATCGGCTAGAGAAGTCAAAGGAGACATTTCTTGGTGAAACAAGCACAATGCCAATTCCTTGCCCTTCATTGCAAACCGATCCATCAAAATATAAAGTCCAGGGAGTAATAGTGAGGTATGGCATGTCTAGTTCATGAATATCATTAACCCGATGTTCTACAATAAAATCCGCTACGACTTGGCCTTTCATAGATTTCAATGGTTCATAGGCCAAGTCATATTCTATAAGTGCATAAGCCCACTTACCAATTCTACCACTCATAATTGGGTTATGCAACATGTATTTGATTACATCGGCTTGACCAGAAACAGTGCAATGACTAGACAGTAAATAACATCTACATTTGGTGCATGCATAAAACAAGCATAAGCATAATTTTTCAATAAAAGTGTACCTTGTTTCAGCATCCGCCAACCTTCGACTTAGGTATGTCACCACATGCTCCTTCCCCTCAGTGTCTTGTGTCAGAACAGCTCCAATAACCTTGTCTTCAGCTGCAATGTATAATCTGAATGGTGCTCCTACTTGTGGTGCCTTTAACACGGGAGCCGAAGACAAGTATTTTTTAATGAGATCAAACGCTTCCTGCTGCTCTGCCCCCAAGTGAATTCAGCATCATTCTTAAGCCGAAGGATAGAGGTGAAGGCATCAATCTTCCTGGCTAGGTTAGAAATAAACCTTCGTAAATAATTCACCTTGCCGAGAAACCTCTGCACTTCGACCTTACAAGTCGGAGGCCCCACATTCCGAATAGACTTGATTCGGTCAGGGTCTATTTCTATACCATGTTCATGGATGACAAATCCTAAAAACTTACCAGCCGACACTCCAAAAGCACATTTACGTGGGTTCATTTTTAAACCATACCGACGCATTTTATCAAAGGCTTTGCGCAAATCGGCTATATGAGAACTAAACTTAGCCGATTTGACTACAATATCATCAATGTAGACTTCCACAGTGTTTCCTAACAACTCATGGAAAATCAGATTCATAGCCCTCTGATAAGTAGCACCAGCATTTTTAAGACCGAATGTCATGACAACCCATTCAAATAAACCAATGAAGCCTGGACATATAAAGGCTGTTTTAGACGCATCTTCTTCGGCCATGAAAATCTGATTATATCCGGTATTACCATCAAGAAAGCTAATAATTCTATTTCCTGATGCATTATTGATTAATGTGTCGGCTATGGGCATGGGATATTCATCTTTAGGAGTTGCTTTATTTAAATTACGAAAATCAATGCATACCCTAAGTTTACCTGACTCCTTCTTCTCCACCGGCACAATATTGGAGACCCACTCTGCGTATCTGCAAGGTCTAATAAAATTAGCTTCTAGCAGCCGGTGGATTTCGTCCTTGATTCGTGGGAGAAGATCTGGACGAAACGTTCTAGCTTTCTGCTTGAAAGGTCTGAAACCAGACTTAATGGGCAGCCGATGTTCGACAATCTCTCGGCTTAGTCCAGGCATTTCAGTGTAATTCCAAGCAAAACAATCTGAATATTCCTTCAATAGACCGATCATCTCATTTCTAGAATCGGTCTCTAGGGTCTTGTTTACAAAAGTCGGCCTTGGAGTTTTGCCATCTCCTATGTCAATCTCTTCCAAAGGATCGGCCGATGTAAACCCCTGTCCTAGTTTATCAAGATCTCTGAATTCTTCTATCATGTCCCCCACAGAGGAATCAGATGATCTTTGTGTGATGGCGGACTTTCCGGTCTCGGGGACCGGATCATCCATAATACTATCCTTTCGCTATGGTAGATGTTCGGTCCTAAAGTCCGAACTGTTCTGTGAAAGAGCAGACCATCCGGCTTTGAGGGCCGAATTGTCCGTGATAAAAGACTCATGAACTTTGTGTGTATTCATCATTTAAACTCTATTTAGGATTTAGCCGATTTTCCATCGGCTCTAGCATTACAGGAATGAAACCTTTCTTATCTATACTTATGAACTGGTAATCAGAAAAATCTACCCCTGTGAGACATGTAGCAGTCTCATAAGTCCAGAGTACAGGGGCATCGGCCACAGCGATGCAGGCCGATACATCAGCATGTACTTGTTCTACTTCATCGCCTACCCATTGTATTAGCATTTGATGTAATGTAGAAGGTATACATTGATTGGCATGAATCCAATCTCTGCCTAGAATTAAACTGTAATTCCCTTCTACATCAGCGACGAAGAATGCAGCAACAAGGGTCTTAGTCCCGATGGTTAATTCAACGGACGTGACTCCCCTGGCTTTAATCGAACTATCCCCAACACCGCTGAGGGTCATGTTGGTTTTGACAAGTTCGTCATCTTGTTTACCTAATTTTCTGTATAATGAATAAGGCATTAGATTTACAGCCGCCCCTCCATCCAC
Source organism: Zea luxurians (assembly GCA_029449295.1). NCBI lineage: Eukaryota > Viridiplantae > Streptophyta > Magnoliopsida > Poales > Poaceae > Zea > Zea luxurians. The sequence goes on from JAOPSE010000031.1 coordinate 29,267,357, forward strand.
CAACATCTTAGCAATCGGTATTCCATCAATGTGACCGCGCACGAAGAGCGGCTTTAAATGATTTACCGATTCCTTTGGTTTAGTAAAGGCGGCTTCTTTAGGACCAAAATCAAACTGGGCAGCAACGGGTTCATCGTCGCTAATGATAGTGCAATCGGAAGAAAATGTAATAATATTTACATCCATACCTGGGCGTTCTGGAGAAGCCTCGTAGTCGACCAGGTCTTCTCCTAGCAGGTCGTCCTCTTCCATGGATGTTGTCGTGTTGTTGGAGGCTTCCTGATGAACGGCGGACGGTCCGCACGCGGGGGCCGGACGGTCCGCTCCTGGTGCAGGTTGTCCAGAGCCTTCCTGGTGAACGGCGGACGGTCCGCACGCGGGGGCCGGACGGTCCGCGCCTGGTGCAGGTTGACTTTCTATTTCTGTGGCCGTTTGTTTTTCCTCAACGGCCTTCGGTCTCCATTTCTTTTGTGGTGGCGGGTATAGCGGATGTGTGTCATTAAATGTCTTTTCCGCCTCCTTCTCCTGGCTCTCCTTTGCTCTTAGGCGCTGTAATTTTCTCTTTTGAGATCGTGTCAATCCCGCTGGGCACCATCGAGGCATGGAGTATTTTGGATCGGCTATTTTGATGGTAGCCGCATCCTTTTCGGTTGTGTTGGCCGATTCGCCGAAAATCATCGGCCCTTTATTGTCTCCCTGTATGACAACATCTGCGGTGCCTATTTTGATGGTGTCCTTTTTTGTTGTTCTTTGAATTGCCACAGGCATATGCCCCCCTGCCGGATTGGTCGGCCTAGGAGGCCGAGTAGTCCGGCAACCTTGTTGGGCCTGTGCCTAGTGACCGGATTCAGCGGTGCTCAATCGGTCTTGCACTGGCGGTGCCAACCTATCAAAAACGGATGTTTGGGGTGCCCCCCAGGCGGGGTACGGTGGCATCCCAAATGGATATGGTGACATGCCCCACATTTGATTTGGGACATATGGTGGAGGTAAGTATGTGTATGGATATGGCATGGATGGATAAGGAGGTGGAGGGGTCCATGTCGGCATGTTGGGTCTCAATTGTACGATAGGACCCTTCATTTCTTCCGATTGGTGAGGTGGTCCAATCGGCCTGACCTGACGTTGCTCATGAATGGGTGAGCGGGGTCGCTTCGGTGGCCGGTCACTGGGGCCAGCCTTCTTTTTCACATATTTAGACAACAATTGATCGAAAGTCGGGCCAGGCTTGATCAGCCGACCAGCTGCTTTAAATGTATTTGTTTTCCACGTACCTATCTCTGGTCGTCGTGGTTTGAAGGTACGTGGTCGCTGCGAGTCCTGAGCATGGCCGGACCGTCCGCCAGAGCTCTCCGGACCGTCCGGTGGGGTCCCGGACCGTCCGCGCCTACGTGCCGGACCGTCCGGGATACGCAGCACGGGTTCCTGTATCTGTCTCCCTGTCTGTGTTTGCCCCCCAGTACTGGAGGCCGTGATGGTCACCTTTAGGGTCTCTCCTCCATCGGGAGTCTTCTCGGCTACCACTTTCCTGCAAGAAACTTTATGATCCTCATTGGCCTTTTTTGCATTGCCGATGACTATTTCTTTGCCTTTGCCTTCATCGGCTGTGTTTGGCCGAGTCAGGACTTTCTTGCCCTCAAAGTCGATCATGTTCATTGGAAAGGGCTCCGTGTCTACCTGCATTTCCTGAAATTTCAATCGTCCTTCGTTAATGGCCGATTGAATCTGTCGACGGAATACATTACAATCATTAGTGGCATGAGAAAATGAGTTATGCCACTTGCAATATGCACGACGTTTTAGCTCGTCGGCGGATGGAACAGTGTGATTTATTTTAATGTTGCCATTTTTGAGTAGTTCGTCAAATATTTTATCACATTTACCAACATTAAATGTAAACTTAACCTCCTCTTGCCGTTTCTTTTGAACCGGCTGCAAGGAGGAACAAACCGAAGATTTGGCCTGTTTTGGCCAAACCATTTCAGCAGCATACACTTCTGCTGATTCGTCATCTGAGCTACTTTGGTCGTATTCTACTATATGTACGTTGTGACGCATTGTTTTAGTAGTTTCTTTGCTCCGGCTTTCGCAAGCCGAAGCTCTCTGGTGTAATTGTGCTAGTGTAAAGAATTGGATGCCTTCTAATCTTTCTTTTAAATAATATCGCAGACCATTAAAAGCTAATCCTACTAGCTGTTTCTCTGCTAAATGAATTTGAAAGCATCGGTTTCTTGTATCTCGGAATCTCCGGATGTAATCATTAACCGATTCATCTTTTGTCTGTCGCAACGACGCTAAATCTACCAAATCCAATTCATAGTCCCCGGAGAAAAAATGATCATGAAATTTTTGTTCTAAATCCCCCATGATGAAATGGAATTAGGAGGTAAAGTGGCGTACCATGCAAACGCAGTTCCTGTTAAAGATAATGAAAACAAACGTATGCGAAATGCCTCTATGCCGGCCAACTCTCCTAATTGTGCTAAAAATTGGCCTATGTGTTCACGTGTGTTCTTTCCTTGATCACCCGAAAATTTTGTGAATTCGGGTATCCTAGTTCCCTGTGGGTATGGGTGGTGATCAAATCGGCTGTCATAAGGTTTCCGATATGATTGCCCCCCAGGGACCATGCTTACTCCGAGCTTATCTCGGAACGCCCCGGCTATTTCTTCCCTTACTATATCAATGGCAGCCGGTGCGAGACCACCGGTTCTCTGGTCAAACATAAGTGGGGTTGGCTGGATATTAGCATGTTGTCTTTCCCCCCATTGGTTTGAGTTACGTGGTACATTTCCATTTGCTCTATATGGCTCATACGTTTGATCGTTTCTTTCCGGCCTTCCAGGTGGGGCCGGAAAGCTTTCCTGGGCTTTGGATCCTGAATTAGTGGGCTGGTGCATTGCATAGTGTGATGGGAAGTGTTGCTGGGACGGGCGAGGATTCATGTAATAATCCTCCTCAAAAGACTTATGCGCGGACTGTCCGGATACGTACCCGGACCGTCCGTGGTCATATGCGGACCGTCCGTCATTGTATGCGGACCGTCCGGCTGGGTAGTTTGGGTTCTGTGTCATATGTGGTGGCTCGGGCGCATATCTAGGTAACTCATTAAAAATAGGCCCGACTGTTGTTGGCCCGGACGGTCCGCGCTCACGTGCGGACGGTCCGGGCATGTGCAGATCGGCTGGTTTGCTGCCGATTTGCGGTTGCTTAGGGTATGTGTCCATCGGCATCCCATAAAGGGGTTGTGACTGATCGTGACAACCTGTAGCCGATGTGTTATGCGCGTTATCTCCTAACTCAACCTCGTGCGAAGGAAAATTTGCGGTACTAGATTTATCGAATGCACGTACTAGTCTCTTAAGATCGCTTTGCATACCCCCTATGATGTTCTGCATTTGTTCACGCTGATCTTCAACATAATTTCTAAGAGATTGCAGATCGTTGGTATTACTTACATTGGGGGATATCTGGCGTGAGTAGGAGCGAAGCCGGATCCGTCGCCCGATGTCGGACGACCTTGTTGTTCCTGTCCACTTTGAAGTTGGCCAAGAACTTTGCTTTCGCCTCCTGGATCATCCGCTCCTTGTGCTCCTCAAACTGGAGCTGCTCGTCAGCCGGCAAGGTTTCCCAAGTCGGCTCTATGATGTTGCTTAGAGAAATATCAGAGCTATCCTTTGAACCGGCCATTGAGGGCCGATCTGATGAGCTTAGATGTGTTGACCCCAGCGGAGTCGCCAAAAAGTATGTTGACGCCTTTTCGGAGCGTCAAACACTCAACAAGAACCGTGGCGGTGCCCTCTGCACAGGGGCGGACGGTCCGCGCGCAGGGGCCGGACGGTCCGCGGCCTGATGCGAGGCGCGGTGGTGCTCTCTGCGCAAGGGCGGACTGTCCGCGGCCTGGGGCCGGACGGTCCGCGGCCTGGTGCGCGGCTAGGGCTCCTGCCTGACGGCCGGACGGTCCGCGCCCTGGGGCCGGACGGTCCGCGCGTACGCAGGGACGGCGGAAGATCGCCGACGGCGCCTGGATCTCGCTCCCGGGAGGGACCCCGTCGGGGAGTAGAGATCCTAGGTGGTGTCTAGGCTCGGGCAGGCCGACCTAGACTCCTCTAATCGACGTAGAGTCGAGGAGAGGCGGAGAATTTGGGGATTGGAAGACTAAACCTAAACTAGACTAGAACTACTCCTAGGATAAAATGCGAAATAGAAGTTGTATTGATTCGATTGTTGATTACAAATCGACCGTAGACCTCTCTATTTATAGAGGAGGGGGGCTGGACCCTTTACCGTCGAAACTCCGAGCAAATCCCGGGATTTTCGCCAACAAACGTAGCGAAAAACTCGGAACCCTAATCTGTTCTGCGCGTGCGCGGACCGTCCGGCCCACAGGCGCGGACCGTCCGGACCGCGGACCGTCCGGCCTCAGGGCCGGACTGTCCGCACCTCAATTTGGTGCTCAACACATCATCATTAGAAAAGAAACTTCATCTCTATTCTCGAATAGAGAAATTCCCCGCAAGAAATCAGAAATCGGGACTCCATTGCCATCTCTAATCTATCATGTGGATCCAGCATAACGATGTTGTAGGATCCATAGAACGGAAAAAGGATGAACAAATTTTATTTAGGGTGGGGTGGGTGAAGGTGGAGGATAAATTGCCAGTCGACTCTAAGGCAAAAAATAGAACTAGACGTGTGGGTTGCCTCTGTTTTAACGCCGTCATCATCTAGATCTATATAAAAATTATTGCAATGAGATATAGGGGATATATGAGACTTCTTCAAAACATCTGATCACTAGTTGTTTGTGTTGTTATTTTTGAGGTGCCCCTAAATTTAGTGTGCTCTTTAGAGAGAGCTTTAGTGCCGGTTTGTTTCAACTTATAATCTAGCAAGATTATATAAACCAGCTTAAATAATCTATATGAGAAACAAATAAACAAATTATTAAGCAAGATTATATAATCTGGAGGTTAGATTATCATAATCCAATACCTATCACCTATGTCAACTTTAGGAGAAATTACCCATCATTAATTGCCATACCTTACAAAAAAATATTTCATTATTTTTCTTTGCTCCCGTCATGAAACACATGACTAAAATCAATAATCAAAGTTACAATCAGATTATTTAATCTCATAAATATAATCTAGATCTTATAATGTATAAGCTGGAACAAACATATCCTTACAAGTTATCGCTGTCGTTAGTCTTATACTCTTATAGGTCTTGTTCCCTTTTTCTCTCAAGTTCGACGACACCGTTTCAAAACAAGTATGGTGGGTCAGTGGTGGCAGGCTAGCGAGCCTCACACAACCTGTCGTTACACATGCCCTCGCGTCACCCTAGCCTTTAGGCCACCCCACAACTGTGCGAACCCTTTCCATTAGGTGTCACGAGTGTTGTTTATGCCGAGTGTGGTGAGTAGGGATAAAAAATATCGAAAATTGTCGGAAACGATATCGTCTGTAAGAAAACGATTATCGGTCGACCGAAAATTACCCAGTTTCATAATTAATCTACTTATTGGCGACTATAATATGATGTTAATAGATATTTGAAATTGAAATTTTAAAAATAGGTAAGTTTTAGAAATGGTATTATCTTTATGAAATGATACAGTTACGAGATTTTTGGTTACACTTTTCATCTCTAGCGGGGAGCCTAGATGAGTGGATGCTGATGGCACGAGGTGGCGAGTGAGCTAAGAGCAGGGGCGAGTGAGGCGGTGTGCAAGTGGGGTTGGGGCAAGGTAAGGGGTATAGGTGTCATTTCTTATGGCTGAATAAAACAAATGAGAATAGTTTATAAAACAAGAAAAATGTCACGAATCAAATGACCCCATTTTTTTATTTAAGAGTCGTTTTCGCTCTTGCATTGCTCATATACCGACTCCAGTGGCTTTTGCATGCGGGAACGCAACATCCGCGCTGCAGCTGGTGTTTGCGCAGCCCAAAAAGTGAAGCATTCGCGAATGCACATGTATATCCTCTCCTGCAGAGGAGAGAGAACACGTGAAATGTGCGACCACATCCACGAGCTATTAGAAGCGTGAATAGTGCGGCGCGGTCGTGCGATATGCACATCCACCATGGGATACACAAGCTGTTGAACTTAGTTTTAGGTGGCCTATTATAGATGCACCAAGAAACACCGAGTGTATTTAGACATGAGCAGAGAGGTCCTAAATGTCAGCCAATATACCATAGCCACCACTGGCCATGTGGCTGGCAAGAATGTACGTTGTTCGCCTGGATAAAGTACAAGTACTCCGGCTATCAAGAGAAGCTGATCTCAATGAAGGAGACACGCTATGGACAACTGACTGAAGGAAATTCTCTCAGCTTGGCTCAGTAGTTATATTCTGATGATTGTTGTGGGTTGCTCTTGAGGCTCTCCATCACAACTATACCAAGAATGAAGTTGGTTTTCGTGAGAATTTTAGGCATTCTGTCCTCAACAGAACGTGACGCCTGTATGTCGTCGTGAGAATCCCAGGCCTACATGCGAACTCATCAGCCCATGATCACTAGCTAGCTAACTAATCGAACTGATCTCAACAAAACCTAGAGATTTTGATTACATTAACAAACTAGCTCCTAACAATTAACCACCACAACAACTAGATCATACAATATAAATGCCCATGATCACTAGCTAGCAGTAGCGTCATCAGCGATGCAAAAACTGAAACAAGAGGCTGCGTAAAAAAATCCTTAAATTGGGAAGCGTAATTTGACAAAATGATTCTACTTTTGTAATGCATAGAAATGGCAATATGTACCCATGTCCCGATACCCGATGGGTATTTATTTCATTAGGACATGTATATGGTCTAAATATTCTACACATAAGTCTCTGATTGTGCAAAAACTTTTACCCAATGGGTAAACGAGTATTACAACGTTCCGCTTTCACTCATACCCGTTAACCCATGGATACAAAATACCTAGTATAAAAGCGTGAACTTGGGCTTCGATCACCCATCTACTTTGACTATTTAACAACTTTTGGGTGATAATGCCATATAAGGCTTAACACCTATTTGATGATCAGGTAATAGAAAATGTAATGTGTTATGCGGTAATATCCTAGTGTTGCTATTTTATCCAATTATCCATGGTGTTGTTGAATGAATGATTGGATGTTGCTAAATTTTTTGTAATGGTATTTAGATGGATATACTTGACAATTGTATAATGTATTATTTTGATAGATGTTTAATTTTTATGGGTACATGTGACCGGACGGGTGACCTATACCCATATGGGTATGTGTATGGGGGTAAATCTATACCCACTAGTGAATATGAGTGACTCGACGGGGTTGTTTTTTTTGTCGAGGGGATAGTAATACCTAGTAGGTATTTACCTATTGCCATCTCTAATAATGTAGATTGGAAAGGAAAAAAAGGAAACAAGTAATGCCCGTGATAGCGTGAAGGGTGCCAAACAATGCCCCCCTATGCGAGTTTAGTGATTTTGAAGAAACTTTGACCAAAACAATGACTGATAAACGATTTTGAAGACTATGTATTTTCATTTTCCCACAACTTGTTCTAAGTCATTCAAAATAAATGCTCTTTACTAACCGTTACACTATAAATAGTAACCTTCATAGTGACCAATCAATTATCATGACCTCATAAAAACTGTCATGTCCCTTTGGTCTGCCATGATTCTTCGCAGCTCTCGCAAATGGCTTGTTATCTCCTGGATACATTCTACTCCATCACTGCTAACATTAAGAGATCTTAGGATTTGTTTGAGAAAATCCTGATCTGCTTCAAGTGCCTTGAATCTTGCACTCAGGAGAGAAATTTCATGTTTAACACTTTTCATAGTATGGATATTTCCATCATCTGAGTGGGAACATGAAGTTACATTCTTTTGTTGCTTATCAACGGATTCATTATCATCTTGTTCATGATTGTGCATGTGCCTATGCATGTATTTAATAGATTCCTGCTCATCATAGCACTGTGAAGAAATCGATTCACTAATCATGTCCTCTCGAGGCAACGATAAACTTTCCAACTCTGAATTTTCTATATCCTGGCTAGTGTGCATTGAGTGATCACTCAGTAGACTGTTCTGTAGAGAATCATTTGCATCACCCATGTCAGTGCTGGGCATGCCTAGGATTTCCTCCAATCTATGCAAGGACTCCAAAATCTTTGTCTTTTCATCTTCAAAATCAAATATGGTATGCCTCATGAAATCTGAGCCTTCCAAGACTCTGAATGCCATAGCTCCATCAGTAGCACCAAATTTTCCAACATCAAATGGTTGATCATGAAGCTTGCTCCGGTAACCCTCAAGTTCAGCTTCTAGGTCAAGTAATTCTTTCTCCCTTTCTGTTAGCAAGTCATTTAGCTTTTCAATTGCTTCCTGATCATGATCAGCCTGCTCTTCCATCATCCGAAGATACTGCAGTGCTTCCATGTGCATTGAAGCCTTTTCCTCTTGCAACCTGTTGATCATAGCCATTGCTTCACTTACTGCCACCGCTGAAGCACTTCGTTCTGCCTCGAGCTCCTTATAAAGCATACCCATTTTTTTCTTGTTAAACTTAGCCTGCTGCTTCAAGTGTTCTAAAGAACTTTCACCTTCATCCTCACTAGTTGTGTTGACATCAAATGAATCTAGATTTGAGTTGTTCCTATCAAGAAATGGTGTCATACCAGTAGCATCATGTTGTCGGTAGTCATCAATATGTGTGTTACTTCTAGGTGTCATCTCATTCAAAGAGCCATCAAATCCTCGTGCAGTAGACAATTGTGATAGAAATGTCTTGACTTCTTCATTTGTTTTTGAATTGGTGTCCCGGGCTGAGATTATTTCAGACAAACGAGGAGATTTATAATAGCCTCTACATGCAGAAGAAATTTTTGGGCTGTTGTTCCAGCTAATATGAGTGTCTACACTTGATCTTGTTCCAGCATTTGCAGAAGCATTAAAATCCTTTGTAGCTTCAACACCAGGGGTTCCTGAAATACCCTCAAAAGAATCACCAACTTCTTCAGTACCAATAAGAAAATCTATAATGCAAATTTGACATACTAAAAAATAATTCAAGTTAGATAAGGATGGCATCGTGCTAGATAACATACATACTTTTCTCTTTTGGGAGTTCTGCTAAAACTTCTTCAGGAATAGCCTTTGACTGTACGTCGATATTTTTGTCACTTGTATTGATTTGACTCCAGCTGATATCATCCAAAACAAGCCCAATAGCATGATCCAAAGAATTTGCATCCTTGGTATCACTAGAGTGAGTGTCAGTATCTCTCGCATTATTCAGTGGTTGCATGGCCTTTGTCATAATAGTACTATCAAAAGAAGGCATCAACAAGCCGCTGGCATTAGAGATCATTGGTTGCAGCAGTGCATCATGACTAGACATGTGATTGGTTCTTTCTCTAGCTTCATGAGATACTGTGTTTCTCTCGTTGTTATCACTGTTTGAGATGTGAATCTCATATTCAGATTCATGGCCAAGCTTTAGTTTTCTATATCCTTCATAAGACAAGTGATCATAGCCATCATCTGAAGAATACCCAACACTTGACATGACTATGCTTCTTTGTTTTAATTTGCTCATGTCGTCACCTGGAAACCAGCTATTTGTTATGTCAGGTAGCATATGTGAATCTCGTTTCTTCTTGAACCGCATTGAACAACAGGAGCACATGTGTTTGTGCCTAGGTCTCGACCGAGACTTCACCTTATCCCTAGCATGCATGTTTGTCATGTTATAGGTCTTGCCACTTGAGGTCATGCAAGAAAGCATGCACTTATCACACATATCATCAGAGCGCTCAAGCTTGTTGTGACTCTGGCAATATGACAAACATGATATTTCTATCCTGTGTGTAGCACAAACTAGTTCTTCAGAGAACCATGCCTTGCCATGTAGAAATTGATCCAACCTTGAACATAGCATACATGGTGACTGGAGGCTGCACATGCGTGCGAACCTTGTGGCCATGTATGACAACACAGCAGTCGCAACGAGCATTATGTTCAAGCAGCACTCGCTAACGGCATGGTGAAGTACGTGCCATAATTGCCGCGAAACATTTCGTGGCCTTGAATGGGCTTGCACAGCCATGGGAAGCTGAACACACCCCAATTCACATGTAGGTCGCTACAAAATCTTATTTTTTCTATGAAATTCCCATTAGTGAGGCACTAAGATACTATAGTCATACCACATTGTTGATGAAGAACAAGAAGTGTTAGAATCTTGATAACCCATGCCAATATGAGATTTCAAAACATGAAAACCTCGACAGGCAAACTTCACCAATGCAACAAGAGGCCACAATTGTCCTCGCAAACTTTAGCAATGCAGAAGAAGATGTCGTTACCATGTTTCTCAGAATCGCGTGCTAGGGTCAAACAAATAGGTCTCCAATTGATCACATAACTCGAGGTTTCCTATAAAATAACTCCATAAATGTAACATTTTTTAGAAATTGTAAATGTAACATTTAGGTTTCACATTTGCACCAGATTTTTAAGGGGAATTCATTTCGGAACATACCAGCATTGCAGATGTCCGATCAAAAAGTTGGATGTCCCTAAATCACTGATTTGGCAACATGGTGGAGGCAAAGGACGAAAGCGATATAGTGGATTCAACCAAAAGGTCCAGAAATGCGCTGAAAAAAATCTCAAGAAATTGGGGGATAGTTTCTGGCTACAAAGAGGAGGCAAAATAGTTCCCCCTCTCTCGGTGTAGGATTCGGGAGGAGGGGGGAGCAGATGCCCGCCGTCTCCTCCCTAAACCCCGCATTTCCCTCTCTAGCCTTTGCATGTTATCTGAGGTTGAGAGACTTAAGCGTGGCCTCTCGTTACAACTTACAATAGAGAAGAAGACCACCAAAAACTGAAAAAGAAAAGCAACAGAATGTGTAGTAGAAATCAAATCAACACAACTTGTGACGATAAAAGGCTCATGCCTATTCAAATCATTTCCTGAAATATTTGGTTCTAGAGCATGTTCGTACTTCCCAGAACTACAGTTACAATTGGTGCTACTTTGAATATGCGACATGCATTGTATCATTGTTTACTGTTTTATGCTCACAAAAAACTTCCAAAATGCGATTTGGTTAGTTTGTTCTGAAACTGACTGTTTGCACTATATTTATAATCATAAAAAATAGTTTTATAGCACGAAATATACCTTTAAGACCATACTTGTGTAAGCATTATTCTCTCTATTTGAAATTTGTTGGCATGTTTTACTTTATTAGAACAAACTTTTGGCAAATAACTTATTTATTCATACATGATTTTTGAAATATACGAAATCAAACATGTGAAAAGTGGGTTCCAAATTATTTTTTATGTTTTCTAAAATAATAAAAATGTGTTTATTTTAAGGATTCATACCTCATTTATTTTAGATCATAAAAATATGAATGTGTACCATTTTTTAAAAAAATGTTTTTGCGTTGGTCATCTATTTACAATTATTCTAAACTTATTTTTGTATGTTTCTAGTATTTTATTGCATGTAGTCATGTTTATTATTTATTTAAATCTCTACTCCTTTAAATCGCGAGTTTCTACTGTGTGCATCACAATTCGCGTGTAAGTATGTCTTTCTCCCCCGCGTCTCGGCTAATAAACAGAGAGGGATAATGATGGTGTCATCTAGATAAGCTTTATCTCGCTAGAGACAAACAACACATGATGTGTGATGACACAAACGACTCGTGATTGTCAGGATTAGCCTACTAATCTCGTTATAAATACCCTAGCCCCGTCGTGGCCTCCATCCCTTGGTAAGCGACGGGGGCACATATCCCGCCAGCAGCTCGAGCGATAGAGGCGAAGTCGACCATGAGCTGATACTGATTAAGGGGCAGGGGAATGTCGTCGTCATCAACACCATCTTTGGCGGTGACGCACTGCTAGACAAGGCAGACTTTTGCTTCGCTCGGGTGCGAGACCTGCCCCCTCGGCTGCCAAGAGGCCAACTCGTTCGCTAAGGCTTTCTGCACCTACAACAGACCCTGGCGGATGCAATAGGAGCACCAACATCACTTCCTTGACATGAGACTTCTCCGCTAGTAGGTTGGCGAGATCGTCGCATGTTCTCCCTAGAATAGGGTTGAAAATGGGTGGGGTACCCAGATTGGGTATCAGATATGGGTAGTAAAATAACCTGAATTTTTGGATACGAATACATATATTTTTGTTGTTAGGACAAATACGGGAACTACCTGGATAATAAACACCAGATACGGGTAGGATTCAGAATCACTGATACCCAGTCATTAACCGTATATCCCGGGTCAGATATGGGTACCCGACGTGTTGAACACCAAAAGTGGCAGATGGTCTGACCCTAGGGCCCGGACGGTCCGCGCATCCATGATCAGATTGTCTCAGGTGATCATCCTTATCTTGTGTGTGGTTATCCATCTAATCACGTGGGATTTGTTGGCTATCGCCTAGGAATGGGTCTAGACCTCCCCTTATATATATAAATGAAGGAGTATGGTCGATTAAGAACCCCAAACACATTCCAATCGAACCAATCTATTTACCTCCATTTATCTTTCATGCCTTAGGAGTTGACATAGTGTAGTCTTAGTTTAGATCTATTTGTGGCCTCCCACAACCATCTCTCTTCGACTCTACGCCAACGAGAGACACCCCGGGTGACCTATCGATCCCAGGGCATACCTTGGAACTCTCCTCCTCGACGGGATCTCTCTCGGGGTGAGTTCTAGGGTTTTTCACAGAGAAGAAGACCCGGTCCATCCGGTCCAGAGCACAGACCGTCCGATTTGCATGCAGGGAAAACCCGCTCCCGCGGCAGGATTACGGACCATCCAGCCCAGTGTCGTGGACCGTCCGCGCCACCATAGGGAGCACCTTTAGGTGGCTTAGTGACCTGTCATGGACCGCCCCCGCCATCCACCTCGCAGAGCTGAACCCCAGGTATTTCTCATCACGAGAAGGCCCTAGGCTTTGTTGTTGTTTGGTCTTAAATAGGTGGTGGCCATCAAAGAGGTGACTCAGTGCTCTAAAGATCTTCAACTTTATTAGACCCTACATCATCCAAAGGTGTCAAGTACCGCCAATCGGTTCATTCTAGTGTTTGGTGACCAAATCAGCGCCAACACACTTTTTAGCGACTCCACTTGGGACAAAAAGATTGGATCTATCATATTTGATCTAGTAGATTAGATATATTAAGTTAGACCTATTAGATCTGCCACCATGGTTGATCACAAAGATCACAACAATGTTGCCCCAGACAATAACACAACGCTGACTAACTCATCAACCGATGAGGATGAAAAATTAAAAGACTACATGAAGAGGCTGGGCGAGGAGCTCTAGTGACAAGAGGCTCAAATATACAAGGTGAGAGAGAAGTGGTACCTCTCGCACTTTAGGATAGATCGTCATGAGAAGGTCATCCCGGACAGGGAAATAAACTACGATTCCATGTTAGTCTTGCTAGACCAGCTCCTCGCTTAAGTAACACCACACCATTTGACGATATTCAATATATTAAAATTCTTTTGACAATCGGTTTAAAAGTGTGACAGAGGATATAGAGAAAATGACGCATGCATTAGAAAAAACTCATACGCCTATTTTTTGTCACATGAATTGGGCACCGAAATAGCTATGCCAAACACATCGGCAACAAATGGGTTTTCCCATTCCCAACCATATTGTGATATGTTGATGAACTCGTATCCGGGGCAACCGTTGTTGTCATCTTTGCTATGCGGTAGATCGGCTCTAAGCACAGCCAGACAGTCCGCGCATGATCCTAGACAGTCTGGCCCTCCATCAGACCGTTCGGCTCCTTACGCAAGATAGTCTAGAGGCACACCGAGCCCACCATAGGGCTCATAGGTGATGCCCAGTATGACCGGATAGTTCGTGTATTGTACCGGATCATTCGATCCCTTTGTAGACCACCCGACCACACAGGTCGGACCGTCCAGAACACCTGAAGCCAACTGTGACTGTCCTAGTGCAGAAGGCCGGTGTCATTGAGAGCACCTAGAGGGGGTGAATAGGTGATCCTGTAAAATTAAACACTAAATAGCCACAAACTTGATTATTAAAGTGTTTGTTAAATCAAGTGGCTATAAAACACGTTCGTGCGAACAAAACGATCACAAGAAGCAACACACCAGACATGTGATTTTTATCCCGTGGTTCGGCCAAGTAGCACTTGCCTACTTCCACGTTGTGGCGTCCTAATGGATGAGGGTTGCACTCAACCCCTTTCAAGTGATCCAATGATCAACTTGAATACCATGACTTTCTTCCTTATAGTCTTTCTCCCGTTTGCGAGGAATCTCCACAAGTTGGAGCCTCTCGCCCTTACAATAAAGATCACAAAGAACGCACAAGAGTAAGGTTGGGAGAGCAACACACACAAGACTCAAATACACAGCACAACCACGCACACAAGTCACGACTTGAGCTCAAAACACAACACACGGAGTTTGCAACTCAAATGGAGCTCAAATCACTAACACAGAGAATCAAATGCGTGGAGTTGGAGTCTAGGAGTCTTAGGATGCTTAGTGAATGCTTGGATGACTCCTCCATATGCCTAGGGACCTCTTTTATAGCCCCAAGGCAGCTAGGAGCCGTTGGAGACAATCTTGGAAGGCATTTCCTGCCTACTGTCGAGTGGCGCACCCGACAGTCCGGTGCGCCACCGGACAAGTCCTGTAGATAGTCCGGTGCACGATCTCGTTCCAAAATAGGCATATCCGACCATTGCCCCTCGGGGCCCGTTGGCGCACCGGACACTGTCCGGTGCACACTGGACAGTCCGGTGCCTCCTTACGACCGTTGGAGCTGCCACACGTCGTCCGCAGATTTCGCGGCCGACTGTTGGCGCTGGCTCACCGGACAGTCCGGTGCACCACCGGACAGTCCGGTGAATTTTAGCCGTACACTGTTGATCCTTTTCCCAAGGGCGACGAGTTCGCCGTGGATGACTCACCGGACAGTCTAGTGCACCACCGGACGGTCCAGTGAATTTTAGTCGTACGCCGCCGTTGAATCCCAAGAGCGGCAAGTTCACGCGGACCAGCCTAGCGCACCAGACACTGTCTGGTGCACCACCGGACAGTCCGGTGTGCCAGGCTGAACTGGAGTTTGGCTACACACAGCCAAGCCTTTTGCAATTCGATTCTCTTTTCTTCAGCACTGTTTCTAGCACTTAGGTAACCTCATTAGTATTCAAAAACAATTGTACTAAGTCTAGAAACATGTCGGGGACCATAATTAGGGGTACCCTCAAGGCTCCTAATTCTCAGCTGGTAACCCCCATCAGCATAAAGCTGCAAAGGCCTGATGGGTGCGATTAAGTCAGGGATCAGTCCATTCGAGGGACTCAATCACGCCTCGCCCGAGGCCCCCCTCCAGCGGCGAACATATTTCCGGCTCGCCCGAGGCCCTGTCTTCGCCAAGAAGCAACCCTGACCAAATCGCCACACCGACCGACCAAATCATAGGAGCATTTAATGCAAAGGTGGCCTGACACCTTTATCCTGACGCGCGCCCCTCAGCTGACAGAGCCGAAGTGACCGCCGTCACTTCGCCGCTCCACTGACCGGTCTGACAGAAAGACAGCGCCACCTGTGCCGCTCTGACTGCGGTGCCACTTGACAGAGTGAGGCTAACAGGCAGTCAGGCCCGGCCGCACGCACCATAGGAAGCTCCGCTCCGCCCGACCCAGGGCTCGGACTCGGGCTAAGCCCCGGAAGACGGCGAACTCCGCTCCGCCTGACCCAGGGCTCGGACTCGGGCTAAGCCCCGGAAGACGGCGAACTCCGCTCCGCCCGACCCAGGGCTCGGACTCGGGCTAAGCCCTGGAAGACGGCGAACTCCGCTCTGCCCGACCTAGGGCTCGGACTCGGGCTAAGCCCCGGAAGACGGCGAACTCCGCTCCGCCCGACCCAGGGCTCGGACTCGGGCTAAGCCCCGGAAGACGGCGAACTCCGCTCTGCCCGACCCAGGGCTCGGACTTGGGCTCAGCCCCAGAAGACGACGAACTCCGCTTCGCCCGACCCTAGGACTCAAATTCCGCCCTGGCCTCAGCCAACGGCCTCCGCCTCGCCCGACCTAGGGGCTCGGACTCGGCCTCGGCCACGGAAGACAGACTCGACCTCGACCTCGGAGGAGCCTCCACATCGCCCAACCTAGGGCGCGGACCGGCCACGTCAACAGGAGGCGCCATCATTACCCTACTCCAAGCTGACTCAGGCTACGGGGAACAAGACCGGCGTCCCATCTGGCTCGCTCCGCAAGATAGGCGATGATGGCGCCCCGCACGCTCCCTGACGATGGCGGCTCTCGGCCCCCTTACGGAAGCAAGAGGACGTCAGCAAGGACTCGACGGCCCCGACAACTGTCCCTCCGCCAGGCTCCAGCGCTCCTCCGACGGCCACGACATCACACAAACCGGGCGCCAAAATCTCTCCGGCCGCCACGATGGCGTGTACTTAGGGCGCTAGCTCTCCTCCGCTAGACACGTAGCACTCTGCTACACCCCCCATTGTACACCTGAATCCTCACCTTACGCCTATAAAAGGAAGGACCAGGGCCCTCTTAGAGAGGGTGGGCCGCGCGGGGACGAGGACGAGACAGGCGCTCGCGTGAGGCCGCTCGCTCCCTCCCCCGTGTGGACGCTTGTAACCCCCTACTGCAAGCGCACCCGACCTGGGCACGAGACGAACACGAAGGCCGCGGGATTTCCACCTCTCTCACGCCCATCTCCGGCCACCTCACTTCCCCCCTTCGCGCTCGCCCTCGCGCCGACCCATCTGGGCTGGGGCACGCGGGGACACTTCACTCGTCGGCTTAGGGACCCCCCCGGTCTCGAAACGCCGACAGTTGGCGCGCCAGGTAGGGGCCTGCTGCGTGTTGACGAACAGCTTCCCGTCAAGCTCCAGATGGGTAGTCTCCAGCAACCTCTCCAGCCCGGGACGGTGCTCCGTTTTGGGAGCCTTGAGTTCATGTCCCTCGACGGCGGCTACGACATGATACTCTTTCTACCGCCGGGCGACAGCGACAATGGCGGCCGACAGTCCGCCCGCCGGCGGCGGGATCGACGACGTCTTCCCCGCGTGGTGGAAGAACAACCTTCGAGCTCGCCCCGTCCTCTTCCCCATCGACAGAGGGGGAGGCGGGGCAACCAAGGCCAAGCAGGAGGCGGCGCCTCGTCGGCCGTCGAGCGAGTCGACAACGCCAGCGCTCCAACGGGGGGCGCGCCGGGCATCGACCTCGCGCTTGAGACGAAGACGAGCGTTGTCTCCCCGCGACACGTCAATCCCGAGCAAACGGACGACGCCAGCACGCTCACGAAAGGCTTGCTGGGTGTCACCCTCGTACCTGAGACGACGGTGCAGTCAGTCCCTGACGTGACCTCATCACCGCCCGTCGACCAAGAGGTACCGACCGATTCCCATCCCACGCCTTTCGGATTTAGCCTCGACCCGCCTAGCGGCTCCGCTTTGGCGGACGCTCTCGTAGAGGCGAATCCGAACCCTCTGGGGTTTCGTATGCGGTCACCTTGGGACCGGCTGACGGACGTCTCGACCTACGGGCCCTCTGGGTCCGAGGAAGACGACGAGCCCAGCTTCTATTGGGATTTCTCCGGACTTGGCAACCCCAGTGCCATGCGGAACTTCATGACCGCATGCGACTACTGCCTTTCCGACTATTCCGACGGTAGCCATAGCCTCGGCGACGAGGACTGCGGCCCGAGCCGCGAATGTTTCCACGTCGATCTAGGGGGTCCCTTCGAAGGCAACCATCTCGGCATACCGGAGGACGGTGATCTCCCTAGGCCGGTGCCTCGCGTTGACATCCCGCAGGAGCTAGCTGTGGTCCCCGTTCCGGCGGGGGGTCATGACCCACAACTCGAGCAAATCCACGGGGTGCAGGCCAGGCTCGACGAGGGAGCAGGAGCGCTTGAGCCAATCCGCCGGGACGTCGGGCAGGCATGGGCGGGCCAACCTCCAGCCGGAGAAATGCGTCATCTACCCCAGGGCTTCCAGCACCGCATCGCCGACGATGTCAGGGTCAGGCCGCCACCCGCATCCAGTGGGGTCGGCCAGAACCTGGCTGCAACAGCAATGCTCCTCCGCACGATGCCGGAGCCATTAACCACCGAGGGGCGGCGAATCCAGGGAGAGCTCAAGGATCTCCTAGAAGGCGCCGCGGTCCGGCGGGCCGAGAGCTCCGCCTCCCGAAGGCAGGGGTACCCCTCGGAACATCATGCCGCGACTTCCCGATTCATGCGGGAAGCCTCGGTCTACACCGGGCGCACGCGCAACACAGCGCCTGTGGCCCTGGGTCGCCTCGGCAACGAGCACCATCACCGCGATCGTCGGGCCCACCTCGACGAGAGGGTGCGCCGAGGCTACCACCCCTGGCGTGGGGGACGCTACGACAGCGGGGAGGATCGGAGTCCCTCGGCCGAACCACCCGGTCCACAGGCCTTCAGCCGGGCCATACGACGGGCGCCGTTCCCAACCCGGTTCCGACCCCCGACTACTATCACAAAGTACCGGAACTGTGGCTCGCGGACTACCGTCTAGCCTGCCAACTGGGTGGAACGGACGATGACAACCTCATCATCCGCAACCTCCCCCTGTTCCTCTCCGACACCGCTCGCGCCTGGTTGGAGCACCTGCCTCCGGGGCATATCTCCAACTGGGACGACCTAGTCCAAGCTTTCGCCGGCAATTTCCAGGGCACGTACGTGCGCCCCGGGAATTCCTGGGACCTCCGAAGCTGCCGACAGCAGCCGGGAGAGTCTCTCCGGGACTACATCCGGCGATTCTTGAAGCAGCGCACCGAGCTGCCCAACATCACCGACTCGGATGTAATCGGCGCGTTCCTCGCCGGCACCACCTGCCGCGACCTGGTGAGCAAGCTGGGTCGCAAGACCCCCACTAGGGCGAGCGAGCTGATGGACATCGCCACCAAGTTCGCCTCTGGCCAAGAGGCGGTCGAGGCTACCTTCCAGAAGGACAAGCAGCCCCAGGGCCGCCCATCGGAAGATGCCCCCGAGGCGTCAACTCAGCGCGGCGCCAAGAAGAAGGGCAAGAAGAAGTCGCAAGCGAAACGCGACGCCGCCGACGCGGACCTTGTCGCCGCCGCCGAGTACAAGAACCCTCGGAAACCCCCCGGAGGTCCCAACCTCTTCGACAAGATGCTCAAGGAGCCATGCCCCTATCACCAGGGGCCCGTCAAGCACACCCTTGAGGAGTGTGTCATGCTTCGGTGCCACTTCCACAGGGCCGGGCCACCCGCGGAGGGTGGTAGGGCCCGCGACGACGACAAGAAGGAAGATCACCAGGCAGGAGAGTTCCCCGAGGTCCGCGGCTGCTTCAAGATCTACGGCGGGCAAGCGGCGAACGTCTCGGCTCGGCACCGCAAGCAAGAGCGCTGGGAGGTCTGTTCGGTGAAGGTGGCGGCGCCAGTCTACCTAGACTGGTCTGACAAGCCCATCACCTTTGACCAAGCCGACCACCCCGACCATGTGCCGAGCCCGGGGAAATACCCGCTCGTCGTCGACCCCGTCATCGGTGACGTCAGGCTCACCAAGGTCCTCATGGACGGAGGCAGCAGCCTCAACATCATCTACGCCGAGACCCTCGGGCTTCTGCGTATCGATCTGTCCTCGGTCCGGGCGGGCGCTGCACCTTTCCATGGGATCATCCCCGGGAAGCGCGTCCAGCCCCTCGGACAACTCGATCTCCCCGTCTGCTTTGGAACACCCTCCAACTTCCGAAGGGAGACCCTAACGTTCGAGGTGGTCGGGTTCCGAGGAACCTACCACGCAGTATTGGGGAGGCCCTGCTACAAGAAGTTCATGGCCGTCCCCAACTACACCTACCTCAAGCTCAAGATGCCGGGCCCCAACGGGGTCATCACCGTCGGCCCCACGTACAAACACGCGTTCGAATGCGACGTGGAGTGCGTGGAGTGCGCCGAGGCCCTCGCCGAGTCCGAGGCCCTCATCGCTGACCTGGAGAGCCTCTCTAAGGAGGTGCCAGACGTGAAGCGTCATGCCGGCAACTTCGAGCCAGCGGAGACGGTTAAGTCCGTCCCCCTCGACCCCAGCAGCGACGTCTCCAAGCAAGTCCGGATCGGCTCCGGGCTCGATCCCAAATAGGAAGCAGTGCTCGTCGACTTTCTCCGCGCGAACGCCGACGTCTTCGCGTGGAGTCCCTCGGACATGCCCGACATACCGAGGGATGTCGCCGAGCACTCGCTGGACATCCGAGCCGGAGCCCGACCCGTCAAGCAGCCTCTGCGCCGATTCGACGAGGAGAAGCGCAGAGCCATAGGCGAGGAGATCCACAAGCTAATGGCGGCAGGGTTCATCAAAGAGGTATTCCATCCCGAATGGCTTGCCAACCCTGTGCCTGTGAGAAAGAAAGGGGGGAAATGGCGGATGTGTGTAGACTACACTGGTCTGAACAAAGCATGTCCGAAGGTTCCCTACCCTCTGCCTCGCATCGATCAGATCGTGGATTCCACTGCTGGGTGCGAAACCCTGCCTTTCCTCGATGCCTACTCAGGGTATCACCAAATCAGGATGAAAGAGTCCGACCAGCTCGCGACTTCTTTCATCACACCCTTCGGCATGTACTGCTATGTCACCATGCCGTTCGGCTTGAGGAATGCGGGCGCGATGTACCAGCGGTGCATGAACCATGTGTTCGGCGAACACATTGGCCGCACGGTCGAGGCCTACGTCGATGACATCGTAGTCAAGACGAGGAAAGCCTCCGACCTCCTTTCCGACCTTGAAGTGACATTCCGATGTCTCAAGGCGAAAGGCGTCAAGCTCAATCCCGAAAGTGTGTCTTCGGGGTGCCCCGAGGCATGCTCTTGGGGTTCATCGTCTCCGAGCGGGGCATCGAAGCCAACCCGGAGAAGATCGCAGCCATCACCATCATGGGGCCCATCAAGGACTTGAAAGGCGTACAGAGGGTCATGGGATGTCTCGCGGCTCTGAGCCGCTTCATCTCACGCCTCGGCGAAAGAGGTCTACCTCTGTACCGCCTCTTAAGGAAGGCCGAGCGCTTCACTTGGACCCCTGAGGCCGAGGAAGCCCTCGAGAACCTGAAGGCGCTCCTCACGAAGGCGCCTATCTTGGTGCCCCCAGCTGCCGAGGAAGCCCTCTTGGTCTACGTCGCCGCGACCACTCAGGTGGTTAGCGCCGCGATTGTGGTCGAAAGGCAAGAAGAGGGGCATGCATTGCCCGTTCAGAGGCTAGTCTACTTCGTCAGCGAGGTACTGTCTGAAACCAAAACCGCTACCCACAAGTTCAGAAGCTGTTGTACGCGGTGATCTTGACACGGCGGAAGTTGCGACACTACTTCGAGTCTCATCCGGTAACTGTGGTGTCATCCTTCCCCTTGGGGGAGATCATCCATTGCCGAGAGGCCTCGGGTAGGATTGCAAAGTGGGCGGTGGAAATCATGGGCGAAACAATCTCGTTCGCCCCTCGGAAGGCCATCAAATCCCAGGTCTTGGCGGACTTCGTGGCTGAATGGGTCGACACCCAGCTACCAACAGCTCCGATCCAACCGGAGCTCTAGACCATGTTCTTCGATGGGTCGCTGATGAAGACAGGAGTCGGCGCAGGCCTACTCTTCATCTCGCCCCTCGGGAAGCACCTACGCTACGTGCTACGCCTCCACTTCCCGGCGTCCAACAATGTAGCTGAGTACGAGGCTCTGGTCAACGGGTTGCGGATTGCCGTTGAGCTAGGGGTCCGACGCCTCGACGCTCGCTGTGACTCGCAGCTCGTCATCGACCAAGTCATGAAGAACTCCCACTGCCGCGACCCGAAGATGGAGGCCTACTGCGATGAGGTTCAGCGCCTGGAAGACAAGTTCTACGGGCTCGAGCTCAACCACATCGCTCGGCGCTACAACGAGACTGCGGACGAGCTAGCTAAAATAGCCTCGGGGCGAACAACGGTTCCCCCGGACGTCTTCTCCCGAGACCTGCATCAACCCTCTATCAAGATCGACGACGCGCTCGAGCCTGAGGCACCCTTGGCCCAGCTCGAGGTACCCTCGGCACAGTCCGAGGCACCCTCGGCTCGGCCCGAGGTACCCTCGGCCCCCGAGGGCGAGACGCTGCACGTCGAGGGGGAGCAAAGCGGGGTCATGCCTGATCAAAACTGGCAGACCCCATACCTGCAATATCTCCACCGAGGAGAGCTACCCCTCGACCGAGCCGAAGCTCGGCGGTTGGCGCGGCGCGCCAAGTCGTTCGTCTTGCTGGGAGAAGGGAAGGAGCTCTACCACCGCAGCCCTTCAGGCATCCTCCAGCGATGCATCTCCACCACCGAAGGTCAGGAACTCCTCCGAGAAATACACTTGGGGGCTTGTGGCCACCACGCAGCACCTCGAGCCCTTGTCGGAAATGCTTTCCGACAAGGTTTCTACTGGCCAACGGCGGTGGCCGACGCCACTAGAATTGTCCGCGCCTGCGAAGGGTGTCAGTTCTACGCAAGGCAGACCCACCTGCCCGCTCAGGCTCTGCAGATGATACCCATCACATGGCCTTTTGCTGTGTGGGGTCTGGACCTCGTCGACCCCTTGCAGAAGGCACCCGGGGGCTACACGCACCTGTTGGTCGCCATCGACAAATTTTCCAAGTGGATCGAGGTCCGACCCCTGAACAGCATCAGGTCCGAGCAGGCGGTGGCATTCTTCACCAACATCATCCATCGTTTCGGGGTCCCGAACTCCATCATCACCGACAACGGCACCCAGTTCACCGGCAGAAAGTTCCTGGACGTCTGCGAGGATCACCACATCCGGGTGGACTGGGCCGCCGTGGCTCATCCCATGACGAATGGGCAAGTAGAGCGTGCCAACGGCATGATTCTACGAGGACTCAAGCCTCGGATTTACAACGACCTCAACAAGTTCGGCAAGCGATGGATGAAGGAACTCCCCTCGGTGGTCTGGAGCCTGAGGACGACACCGAGCCGAGCCACGGGCTTCACGCCGTTCTTTCTAGTCTATGGGGCCGAGGCCATCTTTCCCACAGACCTGGAATACGGTTCCCCGAGGACGAGGGCCTATGCCGACCAAAGCAACCAAGCTAGTCGAGAAGACTCGCTGGACCAGCTGGAAGAGGCTCGGGACAAGGCCTTACTACACTCGGCGCGGTACCAGCAGTCCATGCGACACTACCACGCCCGAGGGATCCGGTCCCGAGACCTCCAGGTGGGCGACCTGGTGCTTCGGCTACGACAAGACGCCCGAGGTCGACACAAGCTCACGCCCCCCTGGGAGGGGCCATTCGTCATCACCAAGCCCGGGCCATCGCCGCCAGGGTTTTCTCCAAGAATCCGGCCCGAGTAGGCGGCTCGGCCGGTCACCCCGGGGCCTCGGCTAGCTGTCCCCCAAGGACATCAGCCCGGCCCGAGGCCTCGGCAGATCAATTCCGGCGTCGGTCCCGCTAACGGACGACCCGGCCAGGCTCCGGCCGACCTGGTCTTCTTTTCGAGCCAACTCTGCCTCTGTTCGCGCCGACACCGTTACCCCTGGCCTCGGATCATCGAAGAGCGGCCGAGGGGTTCCTCTAACTAAGCAAGGGAAGCCTCGGACAACAAGGTTGACCGAGCCGAGGGACTCCTACGCCTCCGGGATACGGATACCTCACTCGTCACCTTTACACGGGGCGACTCACGCTTGGTGAAGCAGTTCAGACAACCAACAGGCGGGTCTTAGTGCTCGAAAATGAGGAAAAAACACGGCTCCGTGCCGAACTCACATACATGTTCAGGCCTCGACAGCCACAATGAACAAAAACACTGGCATTCGAAGTGCCATTACAAACGGAACTCCGGTTCCACCTCCGCAGGTACGAACGACCCCACTCGATGGGGGAGGGGCCTGCGGAGCAGCAGAAGACCGACGGGCGACTCGCCGTCGTCCGCTCTGCCAGCAACAACAACGACCTCCGCTCCGGGTGGCCGAACTGCAGCAGCGAGGGCCTCAGGGTGGATGCTGCTGCAATCTTGCCCTCGCCCACGCCGACGCTCGAGGGGCGAGGACAAGTACAAAGAGCCGGAGGCCCGAAGCGCGGATGGTGGCAGTGATCCCGTTGGCAACGGGGACTTCTCGAGCCGCCTCCGCCTCGGCACCGACGACAGGGGCCGTCAGCCCTCCGGCAGATCCCCACTCAGATCCTCCCGGGCGAGTGAGGCACCGACCTCCGCGTGGAGGCGTCGTACCGGTGCAAAGGTAGGACCGCCCCAGAACACGAACGCCGCCCTGGCAGCGCACGATATCTTGGGTGGTCCTCCCGTGCACACGGTGCGGCAGCCGCCTTCCGGCAGGAGGGGGCACCGGGAGCTAAGCCGACGAGCCCGACGCGCTGAGGCTGACGACGCCCGCCGTCGACCAGCCCCGCGTTGTCGAAGTCCGACCCGCCCGCAGGGCCAGTGAGCGCCCTCTCCCTCGAACGCCGAAGGAGAGGCCGACCCACGAACCCGCGCGGGAGGTAGAGCTCCGGCTCAGCCCGGCCTCCACCCCAGCGGGGATGATGAACATCCTTGAAGCTGAGGGTGGGACCAAGATCGCAGCCCGGCTTGCCTCTCCCCATCCAGGGGCTGGAGCTCACCGTCTTGGGTGACCGCCGGTGGAGGGGTGCAACCAGGCTGCATGATGAAAATCCTTGAAGCCGAACGACGGCTGAAAGGTACCAACTCCCGCGGAGTTGCGTTCCTCCAACGACGAAGCAGAAAGACGGCGGATATCCCCCATCCGGGGGCTTGGAAGGTGGAAAGACACGATTCATAAGGGAGCGCGAAGACACGGTCGCCTTCCAAGAGGGTCACCCTCCTTTTAAAGGCGACTCTCCCTACTTGCGTCCCCAGCCGTCGTGGGCTGAGTCTTCTCCAACACGCTCCAAGGTCCTCCCCCTACGGCACGGGGACTGGGTCCCACACGTCATACAAGCCGGCCCAGAGCAGAAGAAGCCAAACCGCCATGCGCGGTGCGTGCAACCGCCCAGCGGTTACAAGCGGCTCTCCACTTTTGCCCAGACCAGCGGGCGAAAGGGCGGGCAGCCATGCAGGCGGCATGCAACCGCGCCAAGTGGGCGCGCTTCTCCGACTCCCAACACGCCCGGCATGGAGGCCCAAACCCACGCGTCATGCAACCGGCGCGTCGAATGCTTCGTGCATGCAACTGCACCGCCACTTGCGCCACCACCGCGCCTCCTCGACTGTGGAACCAATACCGCGACTCGAGGCGACCCAGCGCACGACCCAGCGGCGCCAGCCTGGCACGACGATCAATGCGGCCAAAAATGGGCCGGTAGTAATGGTGGTGGCAGGCGGGCAGGAGCAGCGGTCACGTCGTCAGCCAAGCTTACGTCCCATCTGGGGGCAGCGAGAGAACCCTCTCTCACGGCGTGAAGACAACGCGCCCGTGTTCCGTTCCTCGAACGGCTCGCGCACGCGCAACGGCTGCCCTGCGAACCACTCGCCCCGTCGCATTAACTCCGCGGTGGGACAGGCGGCGCCTCTGGCAGGAGAAGCGAGCGACGCTTCGCCTTCGCCATAATGACCGCGTCAAAAAAGGTACGCCGCGTCGTTCGATTTCGTATCCTTTTCCTTTTTTCCTCTTTCTCTCTCTTGCAACAGGGACCGGGAAAGGGGGATACCCCGAAAAGGACCCTTCCCCGTGAAGGAACCAGGATCCGAGCCTCCCTACTGATCAGAGGTTCGAAGGCTGGCCCCTCGGAAGGGTTCAACAGCCGCCTCAGAGCACGTGGGCTCCACACCCACTACTGGTCAGAGGTTCGAAGGCCGGCCCCTCGGAAGGGTTCAACGGCCGCCTCAGGCTACTCGGGCTCCGCGCCCACTACTGATCAGGGGTTCGAAGGCTGGCCCCCGAAGGGTTCACAGCCACCTCAGACACAGAGCGAGGGATGACCATGGGTACGTTCGATACATAACCAAGGCTTGGGCTGCGCTCCCGAGGTACCCTAGGACATTTCCAAGACCAGCGCGAACGATCTTGTAACGGAATCCCACCAGAGGGAGGCATCGAGCCCTCGGACCCCGTCGCCAGGGGACCGGGTCCGGCAGATCACCCGCAGGTACTTTTGGGCGCGCCTCTGGGCCTCTAGCCGACCCCTAATGAATGGGGCACAGACGTCCGCTCGGATCACCCGCCTACAGCTCACCGGAGACACCATGTTCGGCGCCCACCGAGGGCAACATGGCGCTCTCCCCCCTCCTACTTGCGGAAAGGCGACGCAGGGGCGTATGTAAAAAAGTCGAGTTTGTCCCTGATCGCCCTCTCGCCCTGTGCAGAGGCTCGGGGGCTGCTCTCGTAAACCCGGCTCCAGCCAAACCGTTGACAGCGTCAACATACCAGCCCGAGAACTTGGGACCCGACCGTACACCCGGGCTACGGCCAGCTCGCATGAGGGAACGACCAGACCAGCCGAAGCATTGCGCGAGGCGTTAAGACCTCGGAGGAGTCAAACCACTCCTCCGAGGCCTCGGGGGCTACACCCGGCGGGTGCGCTCGCGCGCACCCACCGGAACAAAACGCAACCGAGAAAGGCTGGTCCCCTTGCAAAAAAGTGCGATGAAAGCCTCCAAGCGAGTGCCAACACTCCCTTCGAGGCTCGGGGGCTACTGTCGGGGACCATAATTAGGGGTACCCTCAAGGCTCCTAATTCTCAGCTGGTAACCCCCATCAGCATAAAGCTGCAAAGGCCTGATGGGTGCGATTAAGTCAGGGATCAGTCCATTCGAGGGACTCGATCACGCCTCGCCCGAGCCTAGCCTCGGACAAGGGCAGCCGACCCTGGAAGATCTCCGCCTCGCTCGAGGCCCCCCTCCAGCGGCGAACATATTTCCGGCTCGCCCGAGGCCCTGTCTTCGCCAAGAAGCAACCCTGACCAAATCGCCGCACCGACCGACCAAATCGCAGGAGCATTTAATGCAAAGGTGGCCTGACACCTTTATCCTGACGCGCGCCCCTCAGCTAACAGAGCCGAAGTGACCGCCGTCACTTTGCCGCTCCACTGACCGGTCTGACAGAAAGACAGCGCCGCCTGCGCCGCTCTGACTGCGGTGCCACTTGACAGAGTGAGGCTGACAGGCAGTCAGGCCCGGCCGCACGCACCATAGGAAGCTCCGCTCCGCCCGACCCAGGGCTCGGACTCGAGCTAAGCCCCGGAAGACGGCGAACTCCGCTCCGCCCGACCTAGGGCTCGGACTCGGGCTAAGCCCCGGAAGACGGTGAACTCCGCTCCGCCCGACCCAGGGCTCGGACTCGGGCTAAGCCCCGAAAGACGGCGAACTCCGCTCCACCCGACCCAGGGCTCGGACTTGGGCTCAGCCCCAGAAGACGACGAACTCTGCTTCGCCCGACCCCAGGACACAAATTCCGCCCTGGCCTCAGCCAACGGCCTCCTCCTCGCCCGACCTAGGGGCTCGGACTCGGCCTCGGCCACGGAAGACGGACTCGACCTCGACCTCGGAGGAGCCTCCACATCGCCCAACCTAGGGCGCGGACCGGCCACGTCAACAGGAGGCGCCATCATTACCCTACTCCAAGCTGACTCAGGCTATGGGGAACAAGACCGGCGTCCCATCTGGCTCGCTCCGCCAGATAGGCGATGATGGCGCCCCGCACGCTCCCTGACGATGGCGGCTCTCAGCCCCCTTACGGAAGCAAGAGGACGTCAGCAAGGACTCGACGGCCCCGACAGCTGTCCCTCCGCCAGGCTCCAGCGCTCCTCCGACGGCCACGACATCACACAAACCGGGCGCCAAAATCTCTCCGGCCGCCACGATGGCGTGTACTTAGGGCGCTAGCTCTCCTCCGCTAGACACGTAGCACTCTGCTACACCCCCCATTGTACACCTGAATCCTCTCCTTACGCCTATAAAAGGAAGGACCAGGGCCCTCTTAGAGAGAGTGGGCCGCGCGGGGACGAGGACGAGACAGGCGCTCGCGTGAGGCCGCTCGCTCCCTCCACCGTGTGCACGCTTGTAACCCCCTACTGCAAGCGCACCCGACCTGGGCGCGGGACGAACACGAAGGCCGCGGGATTTCCACCTCTCCCACGCCCATCTCAGGCCACCTCACTTCCCCCCTTCGCGCTCGGCCTCGCGCCGACCCATCTGGGCTGGGGCACGCGACGACACTTCACTCGTCGGCTTAGGGACCCCCCGGTCTCGAAACGCCGACAAAACATACCTCATGCCTTGATTTGCACTTTTCAATCTTTGGCACATTAGGACTTAAAGAATATGTGTTGGGCACTTAATCACCAAAATACTTATAGAAATTGCCCAAGGGCATATTTCCCTTTCAGTCACACCCGACTTTAGAAGGCAAACCGAATGCGAACCATGTACGTGCCAAGATCAGCAATTCACGTACACAGCAGTTACATAACTGGACATCATCACATAGTGCTCAAATAATAACATAAAAGAAGGTATAATAGTCGATTACATCATGATGCCTGAGACATCCATATAGTCTTTAACAATTATCAGAGTGCAGAAAAGAAACGTAGATACACACGGCCTTCACAGGCAGCCGACTAGGGGTTTGCCGCTAACCCACGCCTAGAACTCATCGTACTCTTAGAACTCCTGGAGGTCTTCCTCCACGACTTCATCTTCTCCTGAGCAGTGGTTGCAACGTGGACAACCTGGGGGAGTTTGGTGTGTAAAGCAAGGGTGAGTACACATCAACATACTCAACAAAATGTTCCGTTTGGCTGTAGTGGACTAGCTTTATGTGGGGTTAAGTCAAGCAGTTGCTTTTAGTTGGTCAGGTTATTATTACTAGTAGAAAGCCAGGTTTTAGCATTAGCCCAAGTTATTAATCCCAAAGTACCCTTTCCAAATGGAAAGAATACCACTTACCATTACCATAAGCATAATCATAACCATCATCCTCGTCATCTCCAGTAAACCAAACATCTCTGATCAAAGTATCTCTAATCAATGGAGCTCCCTTGGCCGCTGATAACCGCGAGCACGGCTGATATATCAGTTTCATAATACTCTACGGAGGTTGCACACTTTACCCACAAGCCGTGATTCCCTCTTGCCTTGGGCCGATCAAACCCTTAAACACTATCAAGGTGAACAAGCAGGGTTTCACTACGTAGCCTTTACAAAGATTCCCTGAGGCTATAGTCGCCCGTTAGATTTCCTAAATGTACTGCACTCCTCCCCAAGGGGTAAACCAACCTTGGCAGAGCGAGCCACATACACCGAGCCCCATTGACGGCACGACGGCGAAGCGAACTACACCCCAGTTCCTCTAATTATTCAGCTAAGGGCGTCCCATTCCACCCTCGTGGTTGCACTGTTTTCCCGGGCGGTCATCCAACGAACCAGTCCTTACGGAGAGGCACTCGAGAAACAGCTCGAGTCCCCTTAAATGATACAATATATCATCATAATCAAAAGGTAAAACATCGTATCGTAGACAATCTCATCATGTTAATTGATTAATGTGAAGCACTAGCATATAGCTAAATCAAAATAACCCAACCAAAATAGATAAACAAGGACAAGATAAACAAAAGCTAGTCAATTCTTAGGTATAAACTATGTAAATGCGGGGAGTGAATTACAAGAATGAGTAGGACATGGATGGGTCAAGGGACACTTGCCTTCACCAACCGACTGCTGCTCAGGGTCTTCACCTGCAACTCCTTCGGACTCTACCAACTGACCGTTATCTATACGAGTTCAAACATACATTCCACAAATTTAATACAAAAGAACAGTACACCAGATAATAAAATATAATAAATAGACAGATGCTCGGCGCAGGGCTCACACCTACGACTAAGCGAGAAAGAGAGAGTAACGGTCGAGGCTACGGTCGAAAAGCGATCACGTTACGCGATTATAAATCAAAGTACCCGCTTACACAGGATAGTATTAATTTGGCAATCACGCTATATGTAGGATAAAGTCATGTTCCATGTTTAATCATTATGAACATATCAAAGTAAATTTGAAAGGATTGTCGCGTGACGAAACGCGCGACGCAACACTTAGACTAAATTAAGAATAAAACGACTCGTCGCGCGGCGGGGCGCGCCACGAGACACATGAATTAATTATAAAAAATAACGTCAAGCATCGTGCGACGAAGCGCACGACGGCATACGTCATCTAAACTGAATTAAAAAATGAAACGTCGCGCGACTGGACACGTGACGCCACACATTAAATAATCTAAAATTAAAATGGATCGTCACGTGACGAAGCGCGCGACGCAGCACACTAATAAATGTGAATTTAAAATAAATCGTCGCGCGATGAAGCGCGCGACGCAACACGTTAATTAAACAAAGTTTAAAATTAACTAAAACCAAAAATCAATCACCGCGCGCGTGGGGCTGCGCGCGCGGGAACGCGTTGCGCGTGCCGGGGGCGCGCGAGGCCGCACCGGGGACGCGAGAGGCCGTGCGAGCCATGCCGGGGCCATGCAGCAGCGCTGAGGGCGCGCAGCTGCGCCGGGGATGGGGCGGGCGCCGCTGGGGCTGAGCGGGGGCGCACGGGGGCCGCGCGGGCCGAGCAGGGGCACGCCGAGGGGCGAGCAGGGGCCGCTGGGGAGCTAGTGAGGGGTGCCGCCGAGGCCGGGCAGGGGGCCGACGGGGAGCCGCGCAGGGGCCCACCGGGGGGGCGAGCAGGGGCGCACGCGGGGCCGGGCAGGGGGCCGCCGGGGAGCCGTGCAGGGGCGCCGCCGGGGAGGTCGGGGAGGGGTGAGAGGGGGGGCAGCAGGGGGCCGCGCAAGGGCGCGCGACGAGGGCCAGTAGGGGGCCGCGATGGGGCCGGGCAGGGGTCACCGTCGTACTGGGCCGCATCACGGGTCAAAATCCCGCGGCACGCACAACCACAAATCGGGATCCAATCGCGAAACAAAATGTGAAACGAGACGAGACGAACGCGCGATTAAATATGACATCACACAAAAGAAACATGCTTCGACATGATGCAATACCCATGTCAACTCAGGTTTTTGTTCACACGCAATACGGACTCGCTATACTGTTTTGAAATTGGGAAGAAGGAGCTGTTGGACACCAAAATGAGCGGACGGTCCGCGTGTCCCGAGATAAGATTAACTCGGATGTTTATCCTTATCTCGTGCGTGGTTATTCATCTAATCACGTGGGAGTTTGTTGGCTATCTCTTAGAAAAAGGTCCAGACCTCCTCCCCTATAAATATAAAGGGGTACGGCCGATTGAGAACCCCCGAACACATTCCAATTGAACCAATTACCTTATTTACTTTTCCTGCCCTACGAGTAGATGTAGCATAGTTCTAGTTATAGCCTTCCGCATATCCACCTCCACCCCTATTCGACTCTACGTCGTCTAGATCCGTCTTGGGTGGCCTGCCGATCCCAAGACGACCCTAGGATCTCACCTCTCCTGGGGGGTAAGATCTAGTTGTCCACTCGAGACCTCTTCCTCGAATTGATCTCTTAATTCCTAGGCGACTCCACGTCGTCTGGGGACGCCCCGGGTGACCTATCGATCCGGAGCATCTTAAGATCTTTTCCCCCTAGGGGACGAGATCTAGATTCTAGCAAGGAGGAGGAAGACGACCCTATCGCCAGGTCGCGGACCGTCCGGCCCAGGGCTGCGGACCGTCCGGTGTGACGCAGGGAAGACACCGCTCCTGCGCCCAGGTCGCAGACCGTCCGGCCTAAGGCCGCGGACCATCCGCGCCGCCGCAGAGGGCACTACCAGGCGACTCGGCGACCTATCGTAGGCCGCCACCACTGTTCATCTCGCGGAGCCGAACCCAAGGTATTGCTCATCACGAGAAGGTCCTAGGGTTCGTTGCTATTTGGTCCCGAATAGGTGGTGACCATCATAGAGGTGTTGCCCCACATTTAGGATAACCACTTTATTTGACCCTACATCATCTAAAGGTGCCAAGTACCGCCAAGCGGTTCATTATAGTGTTTGGTGACCAAAAAGGCACCAACATACTTTTGGCGACGACTCTAGTTGTAGCCTTACGCATATCCACCTCCACCCCTATTCGACTCTACGTCGTCTAGATCCGTCTTAAGTGGCATGCCGATCCCAAGACGACCCTAGGATCTCACCCCTCCCGGGGGGCAAGATCTAGTTGTCCACTCGAGACCTCTTCCTCGAATTGATCTCTTAATTCCTAGGTGACTCCACGTCATCTGGGGACGCCCCGAGTGACCTGTCGATCCGGAGCATCTTAAGATCTTTTCCCCCCAGGGGACGAGATCTAGATTCCAGCAAGGAGGAGGAAGACGACCCTATCGCCAGGTCGTGGACCGTTTGGCCCAGGGCTACGGACCGTCCGGTGTGACGCAGGGAAGACACCGCTCCTGCGCCTAGGTCGCGGACCGTCCGGCCCAAGGCCGCGGACCGTCCGCGCCGCCGTAGAGGGCACTACCAGGCGACTTGGCGACCTGTCGCAGGCCGCCACCACTGTTCACCTCGTGGAGCCAAACCCAAGGTATTGCTCATCACGAGAAGGTCCTAGGGTTCGTTGCTATTTGGTCCCAAATAGGTGGTGACCATCATAGAGGTGTTGCCCCACATTTAGGATAACCACTTTATTTGACCCTACATCATCTAAAGGTGCCAAGTACCGCCAAGCGGTTCATTATAGTGTTTGGTGATCAAAAAGGCACCAACATACTTTTAGCGACGACTCTAGTTGTAGCCTTACGCATATCCACCTCCACCCCTATTCGACTCTACATCGTCTAGATCCGTCTTGGGTGGCATGCTGATCCCAAGACGACCCTAGGATCTCACCCCTCCCGGGGGGCAAGATCTAGTTGTCCACTCGAGACCTCTTCCTTGAATTGATCTCTTAATTCCTAGGTGACTCCACGTCGTCTGGGGACGCCCCGAGTGACCTGTTGATCCGGAGCATCTTAAGATCTTTTCCCCCCAGGGGACGAGATCTAGATTCCAGCAAGGAGGAGGAAGACGACCCTATCGCCAGGTCATGGACCGTCTGGCCCAGGGCTGCGGACCGTCCGGTGTGACGCAGGGAAGACACCGCTCCTGCGCCTAGGTCGCGGACCGTCTGGCCCAAGGTCGCGGACCGTCCGGCCCAAGGTCGCGGACCATCCGGCCCAAGGCCGCGGACCGTCCGCGCCGCCGTAGAGGGCACTACCAGGCGACTTGGCGACCTGTCGCAGGCCGCCACCACTGTTCACCTCGCGGAGCCAAACCCAAGGTATTGATCATCACGAGAAGGTCCTAGGGTTCGTTGCTATTTGGTCCCAAATAGGTGGTGACCATCATAGAGGTGTTGCCCCACATTTAGGATAACCACTTTATTTGACCCTACATCATCTAAAGGTGCCAAGTACCGCCAAGCGGTTCATTATAGTGTTTGGTGACCAAAAAGGCACCAACATACTTTTGGCGACTCCGCTGGGGACGAGGTTGCAGATCTACAAAATCAGGCTTACATGGCCGATTCTAAAGATCTCAACAGTGCTTCTCCAAACAGCGACACAAGGCTGACTAATTTATCGGCCACAGAGCATGAAAACTTAAAAGATGACATGAAGAAGATGGATGAGGAGATCCAACGACAACAAGATTAGATGCTCAAGGTGGTGAAAAAGTGGTACCTCTCGCACTTCAAGGTAGATCGCCACCAGAAGGTCGTAAAGGAGAGGGAAATAGACACTGATTATATGTCATCCGTGCTGCAACAGCTCCCCATGATAGGTGATGCCAGGTCAGTCGATGATATTCCATCTATTAAATTTTTTTTTGATAATCGGATTAAAAGTATCATAGAGGATATAGAAAGGATGGTGCATGCATTAGGAAAAA
Source organism: Zea luxurians (assembly GCA_029449295.1). NCBI lineage: Eukaryota > Viridiplantae > Streptophyta > Magnoliopsida > Poales > Poaceae > Zea > Zea luxurians. The sequence continues at coordinate 29,301,275 of JAOPSE010000031.1, forward strand.
CTCACATGCCTAGTTTTTTATCACATAAATTAGGTGCCAAAACAATTGCGCCAAACACATCGGCAACAAATGGGTTTCCCCAGCCATATTCTGGTATGCCGATGGACTCATATCTAGGACGACCGTCACCACCATCTTCGCTAAATGGTGAGTCAACTCTGAGCATGGTCGGACCGTCCGCACACAATCGCGGACCGTCCGGCCCTCCGTCAGACCATCCGGCACCCTACGCCGGACAGTCCGGAGTTACACAGCACCCACCACAAGGGTCACAGGTGTTGCCTGACGTGACTGGACAGTCCGAGGATAGTACCGGACCGTCCGATCCACCCACAGACCGTCCGACTGTGCAGGTCGGACCGTCCGGAGCACCAAAAGTCACCTATGATCCGCCTAGTACGAAAGGCTAGCATAAATATAATCGGCCACCCAAGCCCCAAGAACCAAAAAAGTCACATGTCCCTGATCTTGTTTGGCCCACTAAGGCCAAACCTTCTGTTCTCTCTCACCCGCACTCGACACAAAAGGAAAAGGTTAAGTTCACATTTAATATTACTAAGTGTGATAAAATATTTGATGAGTTGCTTAAACATGGTAATATTAAATTATCACATATAATTCCTCCGGTTGAAGAATTAAAAGGGCGTTTATATTGTAAATGGCATGGCTCCTTTCTTCATAACACCAATGAGTGTGTTGTCTTTCATCGACAAATACAATCGACTATAAACGAAGGCCGATTGAGGTTTCAAAAGGTGAGGATTGACAGGCCACCTGTCCCTGCCACCACATTAGAGCCGACAAGCAAAAAAGTCATAGTTCGGCCCTGTGCGGCCGATAAAAGCAAAGATAAAAATATCGTCATTGGTGATCCCCGCACACCAAATATGTCACGTAGAATGGTTACTCGGAAGACTCCGGACAAAAGAAAGACCGGAGGCACCGAGGGGCAAGCACGATCGGACACCCGATCACGGTCACTTGTCCTGCGTACGCCGGACGATCTGGGTACTAAGGCTGAACAGTCCGAGACAGGAGTGGACGGTTCGGCTATAATGGTCGGACGGTCCGTAGATAGTCAGAAGCAGCAACCTCAGACCACCGGACCACAAGGTTCCAAAACAAGTGTTAGGAAACAAAATACTACTAAGACGTCTGGACGACCCAGTAGAGTCGACCCTACTTTTGGTCAGTTGCTTGCCAAATATACGAAGAAGGCCGTTCCACACAACCGACCAATAAAGCAGACGAAGTCAAAAGGGTGATCTATGCAAAAGCAAAAGCCAACTAAACGGACCCAAAAGGTAGCACAACCAAGATTGCCTTGTCATCCTCCTCAGGGGATAGCATGGTGCATCTCGTTCTATCCATCGCCGATGTGTTGTCCTGCTCATGTGTGGGGTGGTACGGTGATGAATTCGTATTACTGGCCCAATTCGTTTGCTTATTTGGGCTGGGGGGCACCACAAGTTTTTGCCTATTGACAGGTTGATCAGGTAGACATGGCCGAAGAGGATGCGATCCGAAACGACCTCTGTGCATTAAAGTTCCATCAAGTATTTATATTATCTGATCGCAAGAGCCAATGACTTGCATCGAGCTGAGTCCTTACTTCGGGAACAAAAGCTCATGAGGTCAATTGTTTTCGAAGTTTTCGCTGATGCTTTTGGTTCGCCAAGCTCCACCAAAAGGCAGGGGGGCATATGTTGGACACCAAAATGAGCGGACGGTCCGGCCCTTGGGCCCGGACGGTCCGCGTGTCCCGAGATAAGATTAACTCGGATATTTATCCTTGTCTCGTGCGTGGTTATCAATCTAATCACGTGGGAGTTTGTTGGCTATCTCTTAGGAAAAGGTCCAGACCTCCTCCCCTATAAATATAAAGGGGTACGGCCGATTGAGAACCCCAAACACATTCCAATCGAACCAATTACCTTATTTACTTTTCCTGCCCTAGGAGTAGATGTAGCATAGTTCTATTTGTAGCCTTCCGCATATCCACCTCCACCCCTATTCGACTCTACGTCGTCTAGATCCGTCTTTGGTGGCATGCCGATCCCAAGACGACCCTAGGATCTCACCCCTCCCGGGGGGCAAGATCTAGATGTCCACTCGATACCTCTTCCTCGAATTGATCTCTTAATTCCTAGGCGACTCCACGTCGTCTGGGGATGCCCCGGGTGACCTGTCGATCCGAAGCATCTTAAGATCTTTTCCCCTCAGGGGACGAGATCTAGATTCCAGCAAGGAGGAGGAAGATGACCCTGTCGCCAGGTCGTGGACCGTCCGGCCTAGGGCTGCGGACTGTCCGGTGTGACGCAGGGAAGACACCGCTCCTGCGCCCAGGTTGCAGACCGTCCGGCCCAAGGCCGCGGACCGTCCGTGCCGCCGCAGAGGGCACTACCAGGCGACTCGGCGACCTGTCACAGGCCGCCACCACTGTTCACCTCATGGAGCCGAACCCAAGGTATTGCTCATCATGAGAAGGTCCTAGGGTTCATTGCTATTTGGTCCCAAATAGGTGGTGACCATCATAGAGGTGTTGCCCCACATTTAGGATAACCACTTTATTTGACCCTACATCATCTAAAGGTGCCAAGTACCGCCAAGCGGTTCATTATAGTGTCTGGTGACCAAAAAGGCACCAACAGGAGCGAAACGGGAAGAGAAAAGAGAGTAACGCCTGAATTTGGTGAGTATTAAAGAAGAAGAAAATTCTACCCCCAAATTTAGGGCGTTTCAGCCGGCATACAGATAGCCGGCCATCTGAGCCCCATAATGTTTATCATGATAATAGTAGCTCAGGAGATGAGTTGTCACTGAGCTTGTTTGGCCTGCTAAAGCCAAATCTTCTGCTTGCTCTCACCTCCACTCGGCAAGAAAGAGGAAAGTTAAGTTCAGATTTAATAATGCTAAGTGTGATAAAATATTTGATGAGTTGCTTAAGAATGGTAACTTTAATTTTCACATACAATTCTCCTGGTAGAAGAATTAAAAAGGCATGCATATAAATGGCATGGCTCTTTTCCTCATAACACCAATGATTGTAATGTCTGTTGTCGGTAAATACAATCGGGTATAAATGAAGGCCGGTTAATATTTTAAGAGATGAAGACTAACAGACCACATGTCCCTGTTAGCACATTAGAGCCTGAAAAGGATTACGATGCCCAAGAGAGGAGGTGAATTGGGCTTTCTCTAAAATTCTTGCGAAAGATTAAACCATAAACAAGAGCCCAACTTTACCCAACTACTTAGCTGAATCACAAAAGCTAGAAAGTGGCAAACAGACCCTAAGTCATCATAGCAAATACTAAGAATGCAAATACACAAAATAAATTGCTCAAAGTAAATGCAGAATGTAAAGTAGGGACAAGAAAACTCCTCCAAGTATTTTCTAAGGTATCGGAGAGTCCGCACTCTCCACTAGTCCTCGTTGGAGCACCCACGCAAGGGTATCGCTCCCATTGGTACTCCAAGAACCAAGTGCTTACTATGAGATGATCATTTTCATCTCTGACGCGGTGGATCCCTCACGACCGCATACAATCACTGAGTTGGGTCACCAACAAAGCCTCTAGGGTGATCACCGAGCTCCAATTACCACCGAGCTCCAATTACCACCGAGTCATCTAGGTGTTGTCGATCACCAAGAGTAATAAGCCATAGTCGTCTAGGTTTTAGGATTTCTAGATCTAGATAGAGGTGGGGGTGCTGGGGGACTTCATGTATGAATTTGTATATTTTCTGAGCTAAGAATTTATCTGCCATTCCAGCACATACCCGCCCATGGGAATCTTCATACATGTACATCAGTTATTGATTGTTCTTTCATTCATTTTCCCAGCTATTCAATGTTTCATTCTGCACTCCTCTGCAGGTTGTAGCTCAGACTGTAGCGAAGATATTTAGACCTCTAGTCAAATTTTGTTTCCTTTTTGTGCAGCGGTTTTGCTTAGTCTGCATGTAAGACAGTGTAAGTTTGTACATAGGATATCTACCCGAGGGTTGTTGTTAATATGAAAAAGATGAAATACAATGATATGTTCTCTCTCTCCCTCCCTCTCTCCCTCCCTCTCCCTCCTCTCTCTCTCTCTCTCTCTCTCTCTCTCTCTCTCTGCTATCGAAGCCTTTTTACCCACGAGTTAGGATCTCTCTCAGTAGACTGCAAAAGAAGTGAAGATACGTCTTCTATTGGGCGAGCCAGCGAGCGAAGCCTGAAGAAAATCAGCACAAAAAAATGAAAGAGTGGATCCAATAAAAATTTAAGGAATCCTATAATTCGGCAGTCGGCACACAGCCAGGAATTTCAGTCAAGAAGAAAGGAAATACAGTTGGATTTCAAAGAACCTTGACTAGTGCTTCAGAGACCAGGCCAAACAAGGGACCAACCTATTCAGCTGCTGCACCCACCATCAAACACATGGAGCTAACTAGAAACTGAAAGCTCAACAAGAAGGAAGTAGAAACCAAGAATTCATATGTTATTCAGGTTAAGACGCAAAGGATAACTTAAGCTTGACAAAGATAAGGATATACCTCTGCAAGAAACTAAAGTCGAAGCTTAGCAAGAGCATACAACAGAAACCACCTAGCTAACAAGGGGATAGAGCTGATCCGAAGGATTCTAAAGAATGAATCAGTTAGACGAGAAAGGATTGGAATAAGAAGAACAGAGCTGTGTCTAGACTAGGGTGGTTCTAATCCCCGACCCCTCCTACCTTGAGCAATGATATACTCCTGCCACCAATAAGAGCTGCCAGCACTATCTCCCTACAAGGACTAGTTTAAAAACCCTCATTTTTCTAAAAAAATTCTATTTCCTAAAAAAAATTAGTTCATTTTCACATATAAAAATAGAAATCTCTTAAGAAAATAAGGTTCTCAAACTAGCTCTAAAAAAACCCCGCCACCAGTTTTGTTTCTTTTTCCTCTTGCTTATTCCTCTCTATCTCGCTTATCCCGCCACCATTTTGGTTCAATCGTTTTCTGACATGGGTTTGAACTAGAATTTTTCACTGACTGATCACGGATGCACGCTCGGGTAGGAAAGTGGACGGCTGAGGGTTTGGCTAAACTTATCAAAAGAAGTAACCATGTTTATTGCTACCGAACAAATATTATCAGGTTCATCGTAGTTAGCGTAGAATATACTTTTATACGACACTTAGGGCCTGTTTGGGAATGCAGTTTCAAAATACTGTAGTTTTGAGATACTATAGTTTATAATTGTACATGACATAAATACTACGGTATTGCTTTACCACAATAAAACTACAATATTGTTCAAAACCGAGATCTGTTTGGTTCTATTGTAAAAACAAAGTATATGTAGAGAGAAGAGAAGAAAACTGAGATCCTGAGTGGAGTTTCAAAAACTCCAAAAATACCGCAGTTTTGGGTAAATCATGGTATTTAAAACTGAGTTTTGACTCTACAAACCAGACATCTTTTGAGCTCCAATACTATAGTATACCATAGTATTGTTTCAAAACTGCAAAAATACTACAAATCCAAACAGGGTTAACTGGTATCATAAATAAATACTGATACATTTTTCTATAGATTTGATCGACCTTAAGATAGTTTGACCGAGGATAGAAATATGATTGCATCCTTTTTTTTCGTCCTGGGTATTAGTACTATGTAAAGTTTTGTTTTGCTTCGTTTTGTCGTAGAAAAAAATCTATGACCAAACCCTATCCATTGATGCAAGTATGCAACTCAACCCCCACCCCCCTATCGTATTCCACGCTGCTCCTTCAGCCTCGGCGAGTGTCTCAGGGGTATCAGTAGAGCGAGTGGCACTTGTGGGAGGCGGATCTAGGAAAGGGAAGGCTGGTGACCAAAGGGAATTGCTCGTCGACATTCAAGCGTCGGATGTAGGAAGAAAGGTGGGAGCCGTCGGTTTCCAGATGAAGGGCCACGATTAGATCATGGATAACAGTTCACCTGTTTAAGTAGGATCCAAGGGCTCAGACAAGCTTAAATATAAACTGTCAGTCAGTTTTCCATGAGTCCTCGATAAAAACAACCTGTTGTCCACATCCCTTCGAAAGTAATTCCAAACTAGTCCTAAATTTTACATAGAAAACGATGATCTTTTGAATAATAGAGGCCGCAGTGCAATAGTTCCTAGGAAAATAGAAATTAAATATTTCTAAAATAATAATAAACCTAATAAACTTAGAAAATTCATAAATTCTCTATTTTAACTATGATTTTAGTGAACCTTGAAACTACGAACTTGTGTCGACACGTGGAATATTATTACATGGTTGCTTCTATTGTTTGGTGTACTGCAATTTTTAATTATTATTTGTCTGTATGTTTGTACTGTTGCGATTAGATGGACAAGTGTATGAGGATCTGAAGATCAACATATTTGAAGATTATGAGCAGCATGTTATCGCAAGTAAAAGACATGTGTCCTTGATCACATTGTTTGACCTAATAATATTAACTTTTATGTTCTCGCCATGCAACCACTGTTAGATTAAATTAATAAGACCTAATAGGTTATCTATTCTTGTTTACCCTACATCTTGCATACAAATAAATTATTAGGTAGTCTTATTATTGTTCTACCTGGTTTTGTGATTAATATACATGTGAATTATGATCATATTTTATTGCCAATGGATTATTTATTATGCATGATAAGGTCATTTGTTTAATTAGAACATGGAGAACCACCAGGTAAAATAGTGCAACCACAAGGGTGGAATGGGATGTCCTTGACTGATTAATTAGGGAAGCTAGTGAGGAATAACCTTACCCGAAAGGGCAAGCAGGGAGTGAATCGCTGCAAAGTATAGGTGATGAGTACATGGACGTCAACTATATGGTTAAGGCCCAATAAATCATAGAATTCCAAGCTCAATAGAAGATGATGTCCAGAATCTACCAGAAATCAGTGGCGCCTGTTTCTTGGCCTAAAGGCCTTGTACATCCTAGAGTTGCTCGGCCATCCCTTTGGCCACCGCTTGAGTCGAGGATGACTCCAATTAAAGTGGGGAAGGATGATGAGGAGATAACTCCCGTATAAACAATGCATGGATCGACAACACGAGCACATGCACGACAACTAAATCTTCAGGTTTATTCTAACCTAGTCGATTATATTTTAGAGCTTATACTTGGTGTCATGGATGTTTTGATGATTAGAAACCTTGGAAATGATCAACAAGGACTTGAGAAAGGCCAAGATATCAAGGAGGAGAAGATAGAACGTTCACAACAAGAGAAAGCCAAGTCCGATTCAACTTCGTCTCCACCTTGGAGTCGAGGACTAGTCTGCACTAAAACGGACACACATGATGCATTCAAACTCCGATTTGGTTGGTCTTTATATGGAAGGAAAGATAAGAATATAAGCTTTCCAACCCAACTGGAACCACCTTAAAATTCATCCGGAGTCAACAGGAATCCTCGAAATAAGTTAGCATTCAGATTCTATTTTGGTGTTGTGACACTATCTATTGGGCTGTGTATCGTGTTGGAGCCCATTAGGGATGCGACTAGGGGGTCACACACGCCCATAAACTCTATTTTAACAGCAGCCGCCACCACATTAGGGTTTGGTTTTTGCTTAGATCATATCTGTCATCGAACATGTAAGGAAAATGGACCCCGGGCCATTTGGCTAATTGAGTTTTGGTGTTTGATGAACAACACAATCCGTGAACTAATAAGTTTTCTAGTGTTTGTGTTTGTAGTTCACAGGATGCGAAGAGAATTGGACCAAGGCAATGAGGATGCAACACCTCAAAAGAAGACATAAAAAGATGCATAGGAGTCCAATACTCAAGAACAAAGAAGCCCGAAGAAATCAGCGAAGAAATCCAAGATAAGGGCTGTCAGCCAGCGCCTGGTGGCGCACCGGACATTGGTGTCCGGTGTGCACCGGACTGTCCGGTGTGGCACCGGACAGTCTGCGTAGAGAGGCCGCAGGCAGGCGCTCTCTGGCTGTAGCATCGGACTGTCCGGTGTGCCAACGGGCAGACGGCAACGGTCGGATCCAACGGTCGACTGCTACAGGCGCCAACGGTCGGCTGACGTGGCGTGCACCGGACATCTACTATGCAGTGTCCGGTGGTGCACCGGACTGTCCGGTGCACCCGACGACAGAAAGCTGCTGCTTTCTGTCCAACGGCTAGTTTGGGGTGTGGAGGCTATAAATACCACCCCAACCGGCCATTCTCAAGTGTGAGAGCCCAAGCAACATACCAAGGCATATAGTGCACATTTCTAAGAGCTCAAACACCCAAGTGCTTAATAGAATCACTCGGTGATTAGCGTAGGTGCTTTGCGAAGTGCTTAGGTTAGTTAGACCGCTTTAGCGCTTGCTCTAGGTGAATCCTAGTTAGTTGAGTGAGTTTTGTAAAACCACACAACCCCTCGGCTCTTGCGTGAGTCGTTGTAATTGTACCGAGTGGGGCGAGAGTCTTGCGAGACCGTAACAACCGCGTTTGTGTCACGGCCGCCACCGTGTACCGGAGGGAACGAGGCCCGCGGCGTTTCGGCCGGAAGCTCAATAGTGGAGACGGCGAGGAGCGTCCGAGAGGAGCCGGAAGCGGAGCACCACTTGCGCGTGGAGAAGGCTCGCGGCTCTCTACGGAGTTACTCGACCGTGGTGCTTGGCCCTCGCGTGGGCTTCCCTTTGCGTAGGGGCACCAACGAGGATTAGTCGGGACCTTGCGTGGTTCCGGATACCTCGGTAAAAATACCGGCGTCATCCACGAGAGTTTGCTTCTCTACTTAGCTCTTTACATTCCGCATTTACATTAAGCATTTAAGTTTCAATCTTGTAGTCATACTTATTTAGTATAGATTGAAACTTAGCCTTTTGCGGTAGAGATAGCAACACTTAGACAAAACCTAGTTTGCACATTCTAGTTTTGATTATTTGCATAGGTTTTGCTCTAGGGATTTAATTGTGGCCTAGTTTAGTAAAAGTTTTAGAAGTCCTAATTCACCCCCCCCCCCCCCCCCCTCTTAGGCGTCACCCGTTTCCTACAGAACAGTGTCGCCGTTCATCGGTTTGGAAAACCCCACCTCGTGATCAATGCAGTTTTGATTGCGTTCTTTCTGTTCTTGCTTGTGTTCATTGAGCTTGCAGGGATAAGCCTTCGTGGTGAGGTCACTCGTGTGTCATGGGTGATAATCAACGGAGCAGTGGTGTAGTGATTGCGAGGATCCGTTCGTTTGGAGCCTTAGATCATCAACGTTGAGACCTCCGTCTAATTAAGTTATCATATATCACGGAAGATCGACTCTCGCCATTATATCAATAAGAAGGTTGTGATAGCTTTTCGGACGAGAGATTAAACTTCCTTGTGCCTAACACCGTAGCGGACTGCCGAGGGATCCGTTAAGCAATAGCGACGATGGTCTCGGCAGTGGACTGCCGAGGGATGGTGATGGTCACAGCTGATCTGATCATCATCATCAGATGATCGGCTCCTGTCCTGAGAGACGACGGTGACGTCTCACGGGACCAAGTGCATCAGCAACCACCAGATGTATACATGCTGCATCTGCACGCCCGGGCCTCTACACGAAAAATATAAGAGACGAGTCCAGTCTTCACGGAGTAGACTGTCTCCAGCAACGTTCTCTATATCTATCTTCTATATCCATCTTTTATAATCTCCTCTAAAAGATTTCATCCTTTATATCGCCTTCCTCTCCAACATCCTCTAAATCACGATCTCTATACTAAAATACCTACATTAGAGACATTTTTTATTTTTATTTTTTATACATACGTATTTACGTATTTATCATAATGTCAAATGTATTGTATATATTTTAGTTTTGTTAAACCGGTTATTTAAAGTATTTAAATAAATAAAGAATTATTTAGAGAAACTCTATATATATAGAGAGAATCGAGTAGCGTCCTCTAAATTTATAGGACCATTTAGAGTACGCTGCTGAAAAGCGTAGAGGACCGTTTGATCCTCTATATTTAAGGTAGAGGCCCTACTAGAGCCAGCCTACACATGCTTCGCCCTCACAGCCACAGTTCCTTCGATAATTAGGTCCGGTAGGGTTGGCAGAGGGAAACATCTCCAGCGCTGGTCCTGTCCTGCCTGACACAGATTTCTGCAAGAATGATGGCTCGGCAGCAGGAAGCGCATCCAATGCCGACTGCATCAATATGCCACCACACGTTTCTTTATATATACATACAAATCAGCGTGGAAATCAATTCCTCAGGGCTCAGGCTTTTGTTTCCCCTCACCAATTCCCCACGGCCACCGCACCCATACTACTAGTATGTTGTTATCACGAGCCAAGACTAATTCCAAGCAATTCCACACGGGATTTTCCTTCAGAAAAGAAGGCACTGTTCTCATCAGTTACAATCTTACAGACAATTCTCCCCCCGACAACTGCAAGGCTCCTGCCTTACCACTAGCAGTAGAACAAAAGGGCACAATGCACACTTCACCTGCATCTTTCTCCGTTCCAAGAAAGACACATGTGTCACGGGTACACAGCTACTAACACCACAGCAAAAGAATGCATAATCAGTCACTCTTCTGCCTCCACTCTTTCTCTCTCTACAGCTGCATTCCTGGACCAGCTACAACATTATCCAGCCGGCCGCTTTGAACAATTCATGGAGATGCAGCAGACTACAAATCCTAATCTGGAATCCGACAACGAATGCTGCTAACCTCTCCAGCCAGCCACATCTAATAATCAAAGTCGACGATACTTACAGTTCCACTCACCCTGCACTGGTTTCGGCCTTTTTTTTTTTTGTCGACCGCCTTCCAAATCCATTGCTTGGAGAAGTAAGGCTACGCGACGACGGGAGAACATACTGCCTGGACCGCCACCCTTTTCGTCACGCTCGGGCAGGGGTCTCCTCCAAAGCTCTCGGGGGAGATGGCGACGACGCATCTTTGGAGCCCAATGCATTTCTGTTTTCACATGAAAACATCACGTGTTGCTACTATGAATCTGAAACTTACATGTGGCTGTGGTGCATACATGTGGCTGTGCCGGTATTATTTACAGGACAGGACAGGACAGGAGTGAGCAAACAAACCTTCTCTAGGACTGTGTGAGAGTTAGCTGAGTGGCAATCTCCTTGCTGGAAATCTCCACAGGTTCCCGTAGGTGTCCCAAAGCTTGCGAATTTGATTGCGGAAATGGACTGCCCACGCGCACATCTTAAGTGCACTTTGGCCCTGTGGTACTCGCGCTCGCCGTAGCTTTCGATCTGCCAGTTCTTGATGTTTGGGTGATCCTCAGATACATCAGCACAGACACTTGAGACTGACCTCTTCACTAGGGCGATCTTCGATGAATCCCCACCAAGTTCCTCGAAGACTACCAGCAGGTTTCTGGTGGGCTGCAGCCAGGACTTTGGCACATGATACCTACACATACCACAATTTGAGCACTGTGTTAGAGAGCATAGTCGAAGCCAGAGATCAGAGAACCGTAACAGTGAAAATAAACACTCAATAGCCGGTAGTTCAGAACTCCAAACGCTGTTACAGATGTCCTTACCAACGTTGCGTGGGCTGACCACAGCCTGATTGACACTTGGGTGCCCGGAAAGTTCCCGTGTAACTGCATTCTTTGCAGTCCCCATCTGCATATGCTGTCCAGTAGCGTCCAATGCTTTGCCCATTTATCCAGATTTGGCCCTTGCCCATGCTACCCATATCCAAAGCCAATGGCTCGTCCCCGCTGGGAGTCTCGAAGTAAGCCTAGAAAACAGAAGTGTGGTGAGAATGGGTCCAAAATGTAGCCCCAAGTAAATGGTACCAACTACCAACACCACATTTTGTTCATACCCTATACCAGGCCAATGGCTGCTGGTTTTGAGCTATCAATGACCCTTGCATCCATTCAACTGAGCTTGAGCCTTCTATGGAGTTCAGATTCATCTGTTCGCCTTTCAGGCCAACCTAGCATGGAGAAAAACAAGTTTAGCTTCTTTCTTGACAATAAGTCATTGACCAAAGCATGTAGTGTTAAACATACCTGATAGGACCAAGTCTGCCAAGTAAGGTCTCGTGAACCTTCATCCAGCCCATGAAGCACAACAGGACCACCAACACCAGTGTTCCACGTCTCATAATGCACTCCAACATTCTATATCAGGTAAAAGATCTGAACAGTCATATACTAGGTTATAAGATCAGTAAATATAAATTCAAATTGATGATGGGACGGACCGGCAATCCACAGGCAACACTCAGCAGTGCAATTTTGTTAGTACCAGCTCGAAGGCTAGCATTGCCATTATATTTGATTCTTCGATCTTCCCTGGTACCATAAGCAGAACCTACGGCAGTGAAATAAATGGTCTGATTCACAAAGCATGTTCCATGACACTAATATTCAGAAACAGGTGGATACCTTGAAGTTGTCCATTGACAAAGACATGCAAGGCATGACCAGCAGACTGCACACTGAGAGACAGAGGCTTGCCGCCACCTTGTAGAAAGTTTTCAGATGAGCTTATGTCAACACTGTAGACATGAATAAGAGATTTTGAGATACAAAAATATTCTCATCCATGTTGAGAAGTAGAGCAAGACCAAAGGGAAAAAAAACAGGCTTCCACAATCAGGATTCAGGAAATCCAAACAAACTCTTGGAAAGAAAAAACAACCTCATCTGAGATTATTACATTTATACAAATTGGTAAGATAGCTGCAAGACATGGATACAACATTACCTGGTGATGTACCACAAATAATCACTGCTGTCTCTTGTGACATTAAGCTGCTCAAGCAAACCAGTTGTGGTGAGCAATGGAGCAGCTGCCAGAGAATCAACCTCCTCATCATACCTCTCCCACGTCATTGATGAGGCACCATCTCCCCACATTTGCATCTGAGATGTCTGAACACCAACCTGCATGGACAAACAATTGTAATCAGGTAAACCAGGTCATCATACAGTTCTGGGGACAAAAGGGAGCAAATGCAATAAGAGGAGAATGTGCCATACTGAAAATAAGCATAAGCGGAACTTACTGTGGCACTGTTAAAAACAACATTTTTGCAATCAGGAAGGATGCTAATCGACCAAGGTGCTAGGCTGTATTGCTCATTGTTGAACGCAACTTTCGCATAGGAGTTAGAATTGTAGTTTGCAAGGAAAGCTGCACAACCAGATGGAGATTGGAAGACGTGGGCCTGGTACAGATGGTGTATGTAAGTGACGCATCGACCAATATATGATATACAGTTCACTGTGTAAGGAGAAAGGCTGGCCAGCATACCTCTTGCATGGTTCCAAGGGTAGTAATTGCTGGGTCAACAGAAACCAAAGCCTGCTCGCATAACTTAACAGCTCTGTGGAGTTCTTTAAGATGACTGTGCTTTGGTTCTCTAACAAGTCCTGGACATAACAAAGCAAGGAATGAGTACGAAATTTAACTAGACTTATAAAAGAAATTTATTCTACAAATGCAGTTACAGGCAAGCCTGGATAGACACCAATAAGTTTAAATATTTAGCTGCATTTTTTTTCTAAAAATGAAACACTATACACATATAGGTCATGGTTACCAAAAAAATAGAATTTCTCCTAGTAAACTTACCATATTCATCAATTGGAGCATCATAATCATAGCTTGTTGTGATGAAGGGACCCCCAGCAGTGCGCCCAAAATTTGTTCCTCCGTGATACTATTGACAAAAACCAGTAAACCACCAATCATGAGTATCTCCCAAACCCAAAGTGTGAGAAAACTTCTTAACAACAATATAACAGCTTTCTTTTCATGTCATACCATGTAGTAATTGATAAAAGAACCACCCTTTTGTACAAATCTAGCAACAGCAAATGCAAGATCTTCAACCGGTCGTTGGCGGATGGTCCCACCAAATTCCGTGAACCTAAAATGTTGTGGACATTTGTTAGGGCACACGTTGCTAATGTTAATGCATATGGTTGCTAAAATTAAACATAAACAGAAGAGATCTTGACAGCGTCAATGACTATTGGATAAGAATAACAATCCAAAAAGAAAAGGAAAAGAGAGAACTTACCAGCCACTCCAAGCTTCGGTCCACATTGTGGGCTTGTAAGGTTTGTTAGGAGAAAATGCATCACAGTAGAAACCATTGCATGCATTGATCTGTTAGGAGTAAAATCAAATTTCAAGAACTAGTTCTACAGCACAGACAAAATTGCAAAACATAGCATGCTACAGTACACAATCATCAGAATCAAAATTAAGTGAGCCGGCATTGATTTGATCTTGGTCCTACACATGCATGCAGGGCATGAATTGAGATTCAGTTTCCTTGTTATGAAATTTGCAGGTAACATAATAGAATGTAAGCATTTGGATAAACATCAGAAATGTCATTCTTTAGAACAGGGAATGAAGCCCACTATTTTGATTATCAAAACCACAGCATCATTTTTTACAGGAATTATGCTACTGCAGAAGTAAAGAAAAACAATAGACAAGTTTCTGGGCACATTATGAGAAGCACATGGCAGTAATTTTACTAATTTGACCACCCATAGACCATATAAACACAATGCAAATGGAATTATAGAGCAAGATTACTATACCACTGGATCAGGTGCATCCTCCTCCTTGCACATCACCCACGGCACACCAGTACCCAATCCGACTGCCATCTTTGCTGCCCAGTTGATATATGCCTGACCTGCGGCACCAAACTCCCTGCCTTCTGGCCCGTACTCATTCTCAATCTGTGCAACGAAATATCGTTTAAGATGTAAATTAATTTGCATGCCACCAGTAGTGAATAGCATGCACTAGATATACTATCCACCAGATGCTACTCCAGTTTCAGACTTGTATCAAGGATTCAAGGTGTAACAGCGAAAGAGCATCTAGCTAAGTTGGTCACATAGTCTATGGTGCCGCTGTGTATGGATGGGGCAGGTTCGGGTTTTTCTCGACCTACGTGAGGTCTTATTATTATTATAATGTCGTGGGGACGGTCTTATCCTGCAGGTCGAGGATTTTTTCAAGGTGTAACAGCACAAACTAGCAAGAGCATTGACTTGTAAATTTGCTATACCAATAGTTAAAAAAAAAATTGAAGCGATTTAAGCTATTAACATGATGTATTAGCCACTAGGGGCAACTGATTATCCGCATATGCAGTAACTCGATCATAACTTTTGTACCAAACCTAAGGAAAAAGATTAGACTTGCCTGAGAGAGGATAATTGGGCCACCTTGGGATGCAAAGAGGTTTTCGCTCTTCATCATTCCCACAATTTTCTCAGTGAAACCCTGCATGGCCGTCTGCACAAACAGGGAGCAGCATTACAACGATGACAGAAAAAAAGTGTCTCCATCCAGATCCAGAACTGTTGGTGAGGTCATTTCACTGGCCGACCTTGAAAGGTTCGTTGTCTGTCCTGAAGCTGATGCCCGGTACATACTTCAACCAAACTGGGAAGCCACTACGAAATTGCATGCATCGCAATAGAAGTCAATAGACAGGAGTACTGCATGCATATCCACCAAAACTGGAGACACGGTAATGCTCCATTTTTAACGGAGGTGATTTCAGGAAATGGAGAAATACCCGAAGTTCCACTCGCCACAAATGTAGGGACCGATGCGGAGATGTACAAACAGGCCGGCCTTCTGGACCGTCTTTATGAACCTGACTAAATCGTACCTCTCCTCGAAATAGTACTGCTCGAAGCGAAAAAAAAAATACCATCCGAATCCTGTATGAGTTAATGATGATGGCAGCGGAATGGAATAGCAGAGGTGTCAAGTTTCTTACATTTCCAGGCGTAGGCTCATGTCCATTCCAAAAGACATAGGTCTGAATGACATCCAAGCCTCCGTCTTTAGCTTTCTGAATCAGCCCTTCCCACATCTGATTGAAAAGAAAAGGCAAGAATAAGCAGTTAAGCACTCACTTCAGATCCATAGATTCTAAAAAATGCTACAAAACCACCCAAAATAGCTATTTTCGTCGGAAATTTCTTAGCTTAGGTTATCCAAATGCTAAGGGATCAAGAAACACGGTTGCTATAGAGAAAAACACAAGGGAGGGAGGCCGGAGGGGACAATGCCCGAGAAAATCTCAAACCCCATCCAATAAACTAACCGTGGAAGAAAGAGGGACGGCTAAAACAATTTGCTTTTGAGAACATTGCATCAAAAAACAGCTGACGGCAGCCATAAACCTCTCCAGGGAATAGTGGGGGGAGAAGAGATTTTGTAGAATGCAGTTACATCAGGGGTGCTCCTGGGGTAGTGTATGGATCCGGAGAAGAGAATCCGCCTCTGCCCATCAATCAGCACCGCCTTCTTGTCGTAAGTCACACCGCATTCCACGGCGGCCACCAGAACGGACACCGCCACTGCGCAGCCCAACAGGGCAGCCGGCCACCACCTCCTCATGGCCAACCTCCCCGCTCCAAAAGGTGGACGAAGAGGAAGACCGCAGCGCGCACTGGGTTTGCGAGTGCGCGAGACTGTGTGGTCTTCACACACTTGTGAGATCTTCCCCTCCAGCACCACCTCCTCCTCCTCCTGCAGACCTCCTCCTGTTTTGGTTGCTGCCTTTCTTGGATTTCTAGGATTCTTTGGGCGGGTTCTTGGGAGGAGCGACAGTGAGCCTGGGACTGGGAGGAGTAGCTGCTCGGCTCCAGTGGAGCTTTTGGCGTATGGCGTGCTATTATAATGGGCAATGGCTGTGGCTCCTCCGGGACCCTCCGCGTAACCAAGTGGAGAGGAGAGAAAAGAGTGGGCTTGGAAAAGAGACTGTAGCCGGCTAGCCGCGACCCGTGTGTGTGTGTACGGAGGCGGGCGGGGCACCGCCGCGCCGGAGGGGAGGAGCAGTACAAAGATGGCAGCTCATCATGCTGCTGGGTGGCTGACCATGGTCCATGGTCCTTCTATGCTGTGTCTGTCTCCCTGGGGCCCAAACTAGCAATCTCACTACTAATGGAAGATAAAAGTCAAAGCAGTAACTGAAGAAATTATTGATGCTCGTTTTTTTTCTACTTGGCTTTGTTTGGCAATGAGCAACTTTAGGTCCTGGTGGAATCTACCGGCAGCTAAGAGTTTAGTTGGTTAATAATAACCCACAGCTAATTAGGGAGCTAACTATCAGCTGTCTTATGTTTTGATCCGCTAGGTAAAAAATGAATCATTAGCCATCACCAACTATTTCCCCATATTTCTCTCACTATCTATACTTTCTATTATATTTTACTACATCATCCTAAAATATACTTCCCCAGACAACGACTCTAATTAGTCACCATGTTCAGCACTCATATATACTATAATTCAGTTATTTAATATTTTTCATCATTTTTTAAGTTTGAAAAAACATAGACCATTTATACTAGCATAATACACATTGTTTTCAGATTACGATACTTAAAATCGTTAATATTACAAAGAAATAAAGTGATTGAAGTACGGGGAGATTAGAACTCACCCATACGTGGGGGAGGGGGGGATTTCTTCTCTCCCCATATGGGGTGGACGGTGGGGGAGCAGTTCGAGAGTTGTGATTGTTTGTTGGAGAAGAACATAGCAGCAGTAGTCGAACCGCTCTCGGGCGTGGAGGCGGCGTGCAATCGTGAGACAAGACGCACTTCCTGAAATAGAGAGAAATAGATACAATCTGCGGGCACCTGAGCCCGATTAGAGATGGCAATAGGTACTCGAAACCCAAATAACCGACAGGTTTTACCTGATATGTAGACAGATATAGGATGATCATTCTATACACATGGGTATGTTAATGAGCAACAACATCTATCCCATTGGGGTAGACGGGTACGAGCGGATACTATCCATACCCGCATACACATGAGTAGAATATATCCATATCATGCTATTGTCATTATCTAATAAAGTCTATCTTGGTTAAAATAAAACCCTTTCATATGGTTTGTTATATTTCAAGTTGAACTTATTTTTTGTATTTATTTGACATTTTGTATCAGACTATTTATACTAGCATAATACACATTGTTTTCATATTACGGTACTTAAAAATTGTTAATATTAAAAAAAATAAAGTGATTAAAGTACGGGAAGATTAGAACTCACCCATACGTGGGGGAATTTCTTCTCTCTCCATATGGGGTGGACGGTGGGGGAGCGGTTCGAGAGCTGTGTTTGTCTGTTGGAGAAGAACATAGCAGCAGTAGCCGAACGACTCTCGGCCGTGGAGGCGGCGTGCAATCGCGAGGCAAGGGGCGCACTTCCTGAAATAGAGAGAAACATATACAATCTGCGAGCACCTGAGCCCGACGGTTAGAGATGGCAATGGCGAAACCTAAATAACCGACAGATTTTACCCGATATGTAGACGAATATAGGATGATTATTCTATACATACAGGTATGTTAATGGGCAACAACATCTACACCGTTGGGTAGGCGGACACGGGTACGGGTAGATACTATCCATACCCGTGGGTAAATATATACCCATATCATACTATTATTATTATCTAATAAAGTCCATCTTGGTTAAAATAAAACCCTTTCATATGGTTTGTTATATTTCAAGTTGAACTTGTTTTTGTGTATTTATTTGACATTTTGTATCAAAATATTAGAATTTGAGGCGTGCTTCTTAGTGGGTACAGGTTACCCGACGGTTAAAATTGCCCGTGCAGATACGAGTATGGTTAGGGTTTTATACTCGAGAGCACATATGGATAACCCGACGGGTGTATTTTTTGTGATGGATACGGATATGGAATGCTACTACACTTGTTGCCATCCCTATCCACGGTATGGGCATCGTGTGTGCGGCTTCTAGGGAATCTAAGCTAGCAACAGTTGCTCGGCAACGGTTGCCCCATGGTCTCTGTTGCCACAACTACGATACTTGTGCGCACACATGACATCTCTCTTCTCTGCGCAAACAGCTGGTTCTCAAGAAACTTAAAACTTCCTGACCTTTACACTGCACTAGGACTAGTTGAATTCGCCATGTCAAACGACCTTTGAGCACTTACTCTGGCTCAGCGTGTCGGTGTTTGGGGCCCGATCGCGTACCCAGGGTTACCCCTCGAGGTGCTTTTGGGTAGGACGGTGTTGCTGATTGTAGCTCGATGGTTCGTGCAAAACACACGAGAGATGATAGACAATTTTGTACAGGTTCGGACCGCTTGAAGAGGCGTAACACCCTACTTCCTGGTGTGGATCTTTATGTGGTGGGTTACAGGGGAATTCTCTAGTATGAAGAATGCTAGAGAACCGAGTAGACGGTTGATGAATGACCCTTTTTTGATGGGGCGCCTCCTAGGCCTTATATATTCGACCGTGGGGCACTACATGCGTGTATGATAATGATGTATACCTAAGTAATAGTGAACCGACTGAACTTATCTTCTTACAATCTTGTCGACTTATTCTCATTTGGTTCCGATGTCCAAGGTGGTCGCCCGGGAGAATCGGACCAGAGCTATGGATAACGCTCAAACCCCACGAGCCGTTCTGGCCCGCGTTTGCTCATTCCCTATGTCGGCCCATTCTGCCAACAGCTCTCCTCTGGCCCACGAAGGAATGGTTTTGTGAAACAATAGGCCCAAGGCCTTTCGCGAGGCCTTCTAGCCTTCTAGTGGACCTAGGGGATATCTGTCCCCCACAAGCCCCCAATCTTTGAGTTGATTTTGAAATAATCGATCCAAAGATTCTAGGTCCAGCTTGCGGTTTTGATTTTCATTTTGGTAATGGGCGCTTTGAAGATGCACCTGTTGAACGTTGCTTCTGAACTCTGAATGACTCAATAAAAAACAATCTTCTGTTGTCCTCCTTTGGTACATTCAACGATTTCGTCTCCTGCCTCAGAAATCGGCGCTCTATCATCAACTTATGCTTTAGAGATCAACATTCTGTCCTTTGGAGTTAAGGATTCATTGGGTGCACCGGAGGTGCACCCAATGGATGTAGCCCCCGAGCTTTGAGTGGATTGTTGAAAATAATCCACTCAAAGATCTTCATCTCATGCTTTTAGGGATCAACATTTTATCTTCGTCTCATGCTTTAGAAATCAATATTTTATCTTCGTCTCATGCTTTATAAACCAGCATTTTATCTTCATCTCATGCTTTAGGGATCAGCATTTTACTTTCGTCTCATGCTTTAGAAATCAGCATTTTATCTTCTTCTCATGCTTTAGAAATCAGCATTTTGTCTTCATCTCATGCTTTAGAACTCAGCATTTTTGCTTCCTTCATGCTCTTGTGAATTCAAACAATGTGGTCTGCCCATGCCCTGTTAGGTTTGAAATTTATTTGATCGGTGACGGATTGGACGTCTGGTAGATGGCTCTCGGCTGGTCTTCACCTTGCTCTGTGCTTCAATGCTTCTGCTGACTAGACTTGCAGTTCAGTAGCTATATTTGGATTTTCTTTGATCTCTGTCGATATCTTCCTTCTGCCTCAATACATTCATTGTGTATACTGTATGGATGTGACTTGTTCAGAAAATCTATTAGAAATTCCTGGCCGTCCCCCCAATGGGTGTGACCAAGGGACATCTTGGTACGCAGAGCGTTTAGCACACTGTCCTAGAGTAGTAACTTGACGTGACCGCGGGGCATAATCATATCGCCTGAGCAGTTGACCTTAGTCCAAATGGTGTCGTGTTATGCAAAGCGGCGTCTGTTACCTGACTCGTTTTCAGGCGGCTTGAATTGCTTATTGAATGTTTGCGACTGTTCAGCGGGTGTGGTAGGAAGTGGACGGTCACTCCTGTCCTCTATAAATAGCCTGCTTGCACCGTTGTTCTCTTCACCTTCCTTCGATCATCCATTTCTTTTTTGCGACTCCTTCTCCTCTGTTTGATCATGGGCAAGGACAAGAAGGGTCAGGGTTCGCCATGTCGCTCCGACGACAAACGGAAGCGTGAGCCGAGTCCTCCCTCGGAGGACTTCGGTGATTCCGAGTACTCGGAGGAGGAGTTCTCCTCCGAGTCTGAGGGGTCGCCGAAGTATGCTTCCCCCCCCCCCCCCGGCGTCGTCCGACAACTCAGACGACTCCCAGGGGATAGCTGCCAAGGTGTGGACGTACATCCGGTCCATCGAGCATGCCAGGCTCGAGGGCTCGGATGAGTCAGAGGTCTCCTCGGACGAGGAGAACTCTTCCGACTCGTCCGAGGAAGGAAGCGGCGGCAACGACAATGACGAATGCGACGACAGTGGCGGCGACAGCAGCGGCGGTGGCGGTGGCGACGGCGGCAACGACGACGGCGGCAAGGGTGGCAACGGCGATGACGATGGTGGCGGCAAGGACAGTGGCAGCGGCGACAGGGCCAGTGGCAAAGCGCCACTGGCTTAAATATTAGTATGAATAGTTAGTAGCAGCAGTAGTAGTAGTATAATATAGTAGTAGTTAGTAGTATGGCATAGTGTAAGTAGCGTAGTAGTGTAGTGTAGGGTAATATAATATAGTTAAAAAAGGAAAACAAGGCTAACTCATAATGAGTCAGTCTTTGAATTTGTGAAACTCCCCTCCTCTATGCAATGAAGGACTCTGGTTACCCCGAGTGCATATTGCTCTTTTGTTGCTTCTTCTTTATAACCGCTTGACAGTTCGTCCTTGCGTCTAGTGTCGTCGGCGTTTTTAGAAATAACCGTCGAGCAACAACTGATGACACCGGCGTTTTTAGAGATAGCCGTCAGGCGATAGTTGATGATACTGGTGTTTTAGAGGTAACCACTGAGTGACACTTGACACTACCGGCGTTTTAGAGGACGCCGAGTGGTGCTTGATACTGCCGGTGTTTTAGAGATAATGCCGAGCCGAGTTAGATGTTGCTAGCGTTTCAGAGATAACCGCCGAGTGACACTTGACACTACCGGCGTTTTAGAGGTAACGACGAGTGGTGCTTGATACTACCGGCGTTTTAGAGGTAATGCCGAGCCGAGTTAGATGTCGCTGGCGTTTTAGAGGTAACCGCCGAGCCATGCATGGAGTTTCACTTTCCCGAGTGATGACTTGGCGCTTTTAGAAATAGCACCTGACCCTGGAAAGCCCCATTTATACTCGCACTGATGTGCGTTTTGGTTTCCGTGCCGTAATTTCACATTTCCGCCTCGAACCACTCCTCTGCTTCCCTGAGATATTGCTCCTGTCCGCTTCGTCGACAAGATTGCGATGGTGCCGAAACGGAAGAAGCAGAGCTCCGCCGTGGCAATCATCCCGCCAATTGACCCCAACAGTCAGTTGCCATTCGTGAGTAACCATATGTCTGTAATTTTAGAGTTTGATCTTCTTCACCTTGTGGATGTTGGGGTTTTACCTCCAAAGGAACTCTGTTCTTGGCAAATTTGTCGCGGGGTTACTGTTCCGACGGAGGACACTCATGAGTCCGTCATCTATGTTCCTTTTCTTATCCGCGGCCTTGCTCTTCCCGTTTCTCTCTTCTTCCACGGTCTCCTTGATTTTTATGATCTGAACTTGACCCACTTGAACCCTAATTCTATCTTACAAGTTTCCATTTTTATTCATCTGTGTGAGGCCTATCTCAGAATTCTTCCCCATTTCGGCCTCTGGAAGTATCTGTATCATTGTCGGCCCGGGATGGCTGGGGGACAGCACCAACTTGTTGGCGGCGCCAGTCTGGAACTGTATCGCGGGAGGAAATCAAAGTACCTCGATATCCCTCTGAAGGATAGCATCAAGGGGTGGCGCCTCGAGTGGTTCATCATGGAGAATCACTGCAAGTCCCTCCCCCCTCGGTCGGGGAGGCAGCCAGATGTCCATATTCCGAGCTGGGTAGAATCTCTGACCCCTTCGGAGGTAACAGAGGCGAATGTGTTGCTTGTTGAGATCTGCTTATTGAAAAAACAGAGGTTTGACTACGGAAGCTGTGGTCACTGACTTCGTCTTCAAAAATATTCAGCCTTTGAAAGACAGGGCATACCCTGCTTATTTGTACAGTGGTATCAATGACTCTACCTGGGTCACCAACAAGAGAATTCCTGCTGAGGATCTAGTGAGCCGACTGGACATGATTCTGAGGGGCAAAGTATCAAATGTTGGTGCTCCTGTTGCTTATTCTGCTTGGAATCTGCCACCTCATAGGTCATTTTCTGTATTTGTGTTCAACTCTCCTGCTAGTGATGGTGGTCTGGGTCTTAGAGTGCGACCCTCTCCCGAGGACATTGAGGCTCTTATTGCTCCTCTTCGAAATCTTCCCAATGATGAAAAGCAAATTCGCTTTGAGATGCCAGCTACTCCAGACGATGCAGAGATAGATGTTGTGCTTAGTATGTTAGCTGGGGAATCTTCTGACTCAACCCATGCTGAGCTAATGGCTATCACAACTGGACAAGAGTTTGACAAAGCAGTGGAGACTCGGAAGCCTAAAGGTGCTCACCCAAAGCGTCCTCACCGAGTTAGCCGTTCGACTGCACCTGTTGAGGACAAGAAGAAGAAAAGGCGGCTTCGGCGACTGTCATGCTTGGACCAAGGTGCAGGTCCTTCTACTCCAGCTTGTGATGAAGTGCCAGCAAAGATCCTTCCTGAGGTTGATGCTAAGGATTGTGATCGTGCACCGGCTGCTGTCTATCTATTTGATGAAGATGAAGAAGAGGAAGAAGAAGAAGTCCCGCTGATCCGTAAGAACAGCCGGCATTACAGACATAGTGAGGGGGGAGTGATATTCCTTCTCCAGCTCTGTTAGCTCTTGTCAGTCTTCAGGGACTGTCAATATAGGATTTTGATTAGGCCCTTGAGGAGGTCGTCCCTGAGGATATGCTGTTGGAGCCAACTGCTGATGACATGATGGTTGTTTGTTCAGAAATTCCAGACGTGGGATTGGAGATATCTCGAGCAGTGTCTCGTGCATCGTTGACTTTGGAAGGCAGTTTTCAATGCCAAGATGTTGGTCCGAGTTGCCTGATTCCCATGGAGGTGATAGGGGAGCCCTCAGCCTTAGAGGCGACTGCTGCAGAAAACCCAGCCCTCGAGGGTGGTGCTGGCAGTTACTCAGCCCCCGAGGGTGTTGCCGGTAGTGATCCGGCTCTGGTGGGTAGCGCAAGCTGCAACCCAGCCCCCGAGGGTGTTCAGGTGAGCTCTACTTCCCGCACCTCCATGGACGTCCATGTTGGGTCGTCTCCACCTTGATCCGATGGGGCGACGGCAACGCATGCTTCCACGGCTTTGAACAAACAAGTCGCCTTGAGGTCGGCGAGCTAGATGCGAGAAGTCTATTATCTGTTAGCGAGGTTGAGCTCACCCCTGACAACGTTCCTCAAATTGTTCCTGCTGATCTTCCTCCATCAAGCCATGACATAGCTCCCCCTGACTTGGGTTTACCATCGTTCCTCTCCAATCTTCAGGTGAGTCAACTACTTGCCTTTTATTGTTCTTCTTGGTAAATTATCTTTCTTATACTTATTTGTCTTCGATCACAGGCTTTGGTTGATGGAATGTCTGCTCAGCTGAGGTCGTATGGTGCCACTGTCCCAGAAGGAGCTGTCTCTAATGCAGTGGAACCCATTGTTGTTTCAGAAACAAATTGCTGACTTGAAGGCATCGAACGCTGGTTAGTGACCTCATTTCTTCCTTAGTTGTTTTTATTGATCAACCTGTTTTTAATCATGTATCCCCTTTCAGCTGCATTGTCAGATATGGCCCGACGGTACTCTGAGCTTGAGGAAAAATATCTTCAAAGTCAAGCCGACTTAACCCAATGGTACTCTGATCTTGAGGAGAAATATTCTCAAGGTCGAGCCGACCTGGCCCGAGTTTCTGCTTCTCTGGATGACGGGCGCTTTTTGAACTCTTCTCTCAATGCTCAGCTTGACTGAGAAAGGACGACATGTGAGGTAAACTCTCTTAGTTGATTTTACCATTCTTATTGTTGACTGGGTGTTGAATGTTGATTCTTGTTTGTAGGAGGAAAGACGAGGTCTTGTGGCTTCTCGTGATAATCTGGACAGGTTATACCGTGATGCTAGCACTTCCTTGACTATTTTGGAAAGGAGTCACCGCTTCACTATGTTAGACCTGGATCATCAACGTCATGAGCTACAAGTATCTCAGGATGAAGTTCAGTGACTTGGACAGCAATTATCGGCCAAAAATTTGATCATTAAGGATCTTCGTGCTTCGAAGAAACTCGCTGCACAGAAGCTAGAGACTGCTCGGCTGGCTATCAAAGCTTCAGAGGATAACTGCGCCGTTCTGAAGGCTCAGCGTGACAAGGCTATGGACAAAGCCATTCGCGCGGGGCGGATCTTGATGAGGAGGCCCGACGTAGTGGTTCCTGATGACATTGTCGCCGACGTCAAGGCTGCACCTGATGCCTCGAGTCGACCTTCTTCCTCGATTGCTCCTGTGGAAAACATTGCCAACAGAGATGTTTCGATGCAGTGACATCCTGCGAAACACTGAATGTACTATGAATTCTATGTGCTTGTGATGGTTGTATTTGAATATTTTGTGGATAGGGCACTAGAACGTGTCCTTGGTGCTGACAATTATAACATCATGTTTTTCTGAGGTACTGATTGTTTTTGTTGTCAGGGTATAACAGTCATCCTAAACAATTGTGAAAGCAAATGTGGCGTGCTGGTTTTGGAACTTTTCCTAACTTATGCCAATCGCCTGGCTGGTTAGGCATAGTGGTCGCCTTAGGATAGGTAGATGTATCGTGCTGGCTTAAATCATTGCTGACTTTGAGTCGATTGCCCTACTAGTAGGGTATAGTGGTTCTCCTAAGCCGAGTCAGCGTGAACATGTAGCATCGTCTTAGGTCGTTGTCGACCTAAACCGACTTCTCCATTAGTAGGGTATAGTGGTCACCCTAAGTCGAGTAAGCGCGAGCATGTTGCACCATCTTTAAGTCTTCGCCGACTTAAGTTGATTGCTCCGTTAGTAGGGCATAATGGTCACCCTAAGTCAAGTAAGCATGAGCATGTTGCATCGTCTTAAGTCGTCGCCGACTTAGGCTGATTGCTCCGTTAGTAGGGTATAGTGGTCACCCTAAGTCGAGTAAGCGCGAGCATGTTACACCGTCTTAAGTCGTCGCCGACTTAAGCCGATTGCTCTATTAGTAGGGTATAGTGGTCACCCTATGTCGAGTAAGCACGAGCATGTTGCACCGTCTTAAGTCGTCGCCTAACTTAAGCCGACTGCTCCGTTAGTAGGGTATAGTGGTCACCCCAAGTCGAGTAAGCGCGAGCATGTTGCACCGTCTTAAGTCGACGCCTGACTTAAGCCGATTGCTCCATTAGTAGGGTATAGTGGTCACCCCAAGTCGAGTAAGCGCGAGCATGTTGCACCGTCTTAAGTCGTCGCTTGACTTAAGTCGATTGCTCCGCTAGTAAGGCATAGTGGTCACCCTAAGTTGAGTAAGCGCGAGCATGTTGCACCGTCTTAAGTCGTCGCCTGACTTAAGCCGATTGCTCCGCTAGTAGGGCATAGTGGTCACCCTAAGTTGAGTAAGCGCGTTGATTCCAAGCCTAATCGAATCGAAGTCAATTGGTAGTCAATAGTTTGAGTGCCCTTGAAAATGAAAACTTTATTGATGACGTATTCTCCAATTATAGAGTACAATGTTGCTCCGATAGCTTTCGAGGCCTTGCTAAGGGTAAAACTTTCTAAGATGCTCTATGTTCCATGAATTCCCCACTCCGTACTATCCATTTGGGTAAGACGGTATGATCCCGGCCGGGTGATCTTTGACACAATGAACGACCCTTTCCATAGTGGTGACAACTTGTGTCGTCCTTCCCCCGTTAGAATTCGGCGAAGGACCAGGTCTCCCACTACAAAGGATCGGTGCCATACGACTTTATCATGATAGCGCCTCAAGGTCTGCCGGTATCTGGCCGACTGAATTACTATGTTCAATCGCTCTTCCTCTAGCACATCAATATCCTCTAGCCTGGTAGCTTCGGCCTCAGCTATGCTTTCGAATACTAGCTTTGGTGCCCCAAACCTGAGGTCGGCAGGTAGTACTGTCTCTGAACCATAGACCATGAAGAATGGGGTATTTCCATGCAGAGCTCGACTAGGCTGAGTTTTCAAGCTCCAAACCACATACGACAGTTCTCTGATCCATTTTCCTGCAAATTTTTCATTTTTGTCGAACACTTTCTTCCTAAGTGCTTCCAGTATCATTCCATTGGCACTTTCCACCTGACCATTGGCTCCTGGGTGCGCTACTGATGCGCACTTGATCTGGATACTCCGTTGTTTGCAGAAATCAAAGAATTAAGAGCTAGTGAAGTTAGATCCCAGGTCGGTTATTGTAACACCCTTGGTGTTTATATTCCGGTCGACAATGAGTATGAATTTAAGCACGTAATATCAGTGGATAAAACGAATGATAAATTTTAATCATCTTTGTCTATCACGATTTTAAAATCGTATCTGTTTTGTCTATCGCGAGTTCGACATTATTTTTATTTTTATCTATCCGGGCTCTTCCTAAATTTTCGTGATGTTTGGAACATAGTTGTTCCGAAAATTGGTGCGTCCAGTGATTATTTAAAATACATCGCTCGCGCAAATACGATTTCTGAAGCCTGACTCACCCAGATGATTTTATACCAGGCAAATTAAATTGAACTCGGTGACAAAAGTGTTAATACAAAATTAAATCGGACTACACCTGGAATCCAAGAAAAACCAGGCGTAGACTTATAAACTGAGTCGTTTCCTAGTCGAATCCGATATCGTTTAGCTTGATCTGGTAACATCAGGCTAAAACTCGAACCTTGGTAATTTAATTTATTCCTTACCAGATAAATTTTTTGTCTGACTTCTACATAAACCAAAGCCGACTACAAATATCGAAGTTGAAATCAGTTCGATTTGGGTTGTCGTTTCTCGCTGGATTCAAAACTTCAGATATAAATAACTGATTAAAATTCATATGATTCCAAAGTATTCACCAAATCAAAACCATGTCACAGGTGCCGTCGACCCATTTTATATCGCTAAAAATCTTGATTGAAAAGTATCTACAATTCTCTTTATAAAAGAAAAATCCCAAAAGAAAAATCTATCGCCGCTCTCTCTCTCCGCAGATTTTTCCCGAGTCGCCTCTCTTCCTTATCTTCTTCACCGCGTAGCTTCTTGTTGTCGTGCCCTGATCTTTTCCCCTGCGCGCGCGTTCTTATCTTCCTGGCCGCCGATCAGTGCCTGGAAAAATCCTGCTGCCTTTATCTCCTGGTCGGCCGCTCGTTCCTCTCCTTGTGCACGCACCGCGCCCGGGACTTCTCTCCATCCTCTCCAATGCACGGCGTTCCTCTAGCTCGCTCCCTAGCCTTCCTCTCTGCTCATCTCCTCCCTCCGTTGTTCTTCTCTGGAACTCCCGCGCGTAGCTCCCTCCGGCCCTCCGTTTCCACGGCCGATGCTTCTCCTAGCAGACCGTGCCTCTCTCTCTCGTTCCCCATGGCGCGCGCCCTGACGGAGTTCCGGTCATCCGTGCGATTCTCGCTGCTCCTGCGTGTTCCTCTGCTCGTCGCGCCCAGCAAGTCTCCATGGTCAAGCACGCGCGGATCTCCTCCGAGCTCGCCCTCGGCCTCTACTCCTTCCAGTCGGTCGAGTCTCGACTGTGCTCGGCCTCCAGCTCTGTTGTCGCGCAGCTCGCCGGCGTTGCCCCTGTTTCCATGGCTGACCACGCGGCTCCTCTGCGCCGCCGTTCTCTGCGCCCGGGCATGGGTCTTCCTCGCCGTCACACGTGCTCCTTCCTCTGCTCTGCTCGGCCATGGCTGCCACACTGCAGCTCCCTGCTCGCGCCCATCTCTCTGTTCGCCTTTGCGCACAGCTCCCCAAGCTCCATGGCCGGTTCCCTACTCGCGTCATGGTCTCACAGCTCGTTAGCACTTGTTCAGTCGCCTCGGCTCGCTCGGTCTCAAATTCCAGCGCCTCGCCCTGCTCTCGTGGTTCAGCGATGGCCGACGCGAGCCTGGTCGTGGTGGTGTTGTGGCGTGGCGACGTCGTGCGCGTCGCGACAGCTGTCTTGGCCATGAAGCAATCCGCGCCATAGAGTTTGCTCGACCACGGTCTTGTCGAACTGCGAAGCTTTCTCGCCGTGCGCTCTGGCATCGGCTGCCGCCGATTCCGCCATAAAGTTCATGAGTGCTCCTTGCTCAGTTTGTTTCGCAGTGGGCAATTTCTCCACGTTTCAATTCCGTGCTGCTTGCCCCGTGTGCGCTCGCTCCTCATCCATCGGGTTTCGGCGTGTTCGCGTTTTTCATCGAGTCGTCGAACCCGTCATCCCCTGCTTGACCCCCACCTCGCCAGCTCGCTCTAGACTCGATCTCGTCGTCATTCCGTGTGTCATCAAGAAATCTCAAGAATCGGGCGAAGACGAAGCTAGCAGCGTGAAGTTCGTATAGTATCTACCAAGCGCTCGACAAATTGTCTGGATCGAAAAATCATTACCAATCTCGCGGATTCGAGTCAAATATTGGAACAGTGAGCTAATTTGCTATTTTATTGATTGTTTTGATGGATGAATTGATAGGTGTGTACGTCGCGACGATTATCCCGCTTGTAGCTTAGGCACGTATTTATATGACGCTTGTAGGAATACGAGGCTACAGGTAGCATGGCAATTGTGTCCACGATTGCGAAGTCGTCGTGCTGCGTAGCTAAGTTTAGGTTTAACGACATAGGTTATGCGAGAAGATTAAATCGGTGGTTCGTGTCCGATGAATGGTCGAATTAATAATGGAAAGGTTAGGTTTAGATATTTATTATGCGAGGAATATATGGGTAAACCTTTATGAAGAATATGTTAATAAATTTGTAGGCATGGTGTAATTTGATTAAAAATACTCTGCCTACTAAGTTATAAAGTAATGTGATAAAGTCTAATGTTGTTAAGTCGATGCCTCGTGTGATGTGTCCAATATACTGCTTCCTTGATGCTTGCACAAAATCTTGTTGATTAAGAAATTAATTAACTTGTTGTCATCCTTAGTCTGATTATTTGGTGTCCGAAGTAGTAAATCGAGATATTATAATTAGTTTGTAGGATATGCAAGTGAGTCTAGAGAAAAAGTTTAGACAATTAAATAAATATTTGTGGTGCGAAATAAAATCAAATTAGTTCTTGGTAAGCAAAGTGGTATAATTTATAAAGAGAGGGATAAGGTTAGCATTTAATTAATTAGCTGATGAGTTGTGTAGGCTAATTGTGTTTAATGTGTATAGTTTGTAGTTTCATGATGTTTGCGTTAGATTCGGTTAATCTAGAGAAGCGTAATCATCACGCTTAGTCGTATATCGATAACTAGTGTTTCCGTATGAAATTGTACAA
Source organism: Zea luxurians (assembly GCA_029449295.1). NCBI lineage: Eukaryota > Viridiplantae > Streptophyta > Magnoliopsida > Poales > Poaceae > Zea > Zea luxurians. Next base: position 29,331,533 of record JAOPSE010000031.1, read on the forward strand.
TGCCTCACCGCTAGGTGTTTAATTCGCTATCGCGTAGCACTATTTAGGTTTGTAATATTCCTATCTATATGCATTCATATGCATAATGCATTTCATTCAGGTACGTGAATTAACCACGTGATCGGTGCGGAGAATCAGAGCTGAGTCGACCACAAGATAATGTTACGCGTGAGCTTTTCCACAAGATGATGCTGATGGACGAACCTGCCTGATCAAGTGCTAGGACAAGGATGATCGTCAAGTGGTCGTCGTCTAACAACACTAACTTAGTGTTATCCAGGCAAGCCCCGGTGCATGCAACCCCTTCCTTGTGTTTTAAATGATTTTTACACAATTTAAGTCTAGCGAAATGTGCATTAGGTTTATAGGAGTTGCTTGAAAACCCTTTGATACATTGTCTACCTTGATATCATACCTTTATAGATACTTCGAATGAAGTATCAAAATATGATTTACAAAAATGCTTAGCTCTGCTTAGATCTTGTGGATAGAGGTTGTCTTTTACATTAGGCCTAGCTCAGGGGTTATCCTGAGGAAGGATGACTTCTACCTGCAAGAATATTTTCCTTGGGAGCGTGGTGGGATCTTACTGCAAAGTTTCCTATAATGCTCTTTTCGTCCTAAGGAACACAAACAATCCTAAGAATGGAAGTACTTAAATCGGAACTTGGGCTAGGAACAGGTGATGTTCTACCCAGGTTGATTAAGGATTATAGCGAATGTAGGCTTGATGATCGAGGACCTTTTAACTGGTCACATGCCTCATCATGGGTAAGCTTTGCCTTGGGCAGACTAATACCAGAATAAGATAACACGCAATGGGAGTGGAGAGATGGCAAGAGTAGCGTGTACCCTTCGTGGCAAGAGGCTGGACGGTGGTGTATCTGTGCTCTCGGTTGGCGTGAACCTGATCTGGTCTTAAGAACCCCGGTGGTGAGTTGATATATGCAAGGGTTAAGTGCTACATATGTCGTGTGATTGGAGACCCCCAGCTGGGTATTAATCGATTCGGATCGCCGTTACTTCTCGAACATGAAGACTTGGTCACTGCGTTGCAATCTAAGTCATGGATGGAATCATAATGAGCAAAAATCATGTTGTATTGATTAATGTGATGGTGAAATTAGACTTGATGCAAACAAGGTCTATTAATATTTAATCTGGCATTAAAATGTTGAAAGTAAGGACTCATTTTAGTAAGCTTTCTGCAAAGTATTAATGTTGATTCTTGCTAAAAGCCTTTCCTTGATTCCTATTTAACCAGCATATCCTTGAGAGTCATTTTTCCTTAGTCGGGTAAGACTTGCGAAAGTACACTTTGTACTCAGGGTTTTTGAACCCATGTTGTTGCAGGAACTAGAATTGTGCTGCTGTTGATGGTGCTAAGTGCCGGTGGGCTCGGCCTTCTTATAGGTTAAAGTAGCTCTTCTATACTTCTTATTGAGGATTGTCATTGAGCTAGCATATATTTCAAAATTATAAATAATTTATAACATTTCAAAGTTTATTTCTTTGAATCACTTTTGTAATCACTCCGATAAACATAATGTAAATTTGTTGTAACTTGTAACTTTTGTAATAAAAAAATTCCGCTGCAAAAATGTTGGTGTGTGATTTGTGTTTACATAATCTTGTGATCCTGGTTGTAAGTGGTTTATCCGGGGTCCTTGGGACACTCGGACGGATCCTGTTAAGTTATTCGGTGCACATGCATAGCCATCTGAGGTCTTTGAGACAAGGACAGGTGCATGTGGGCCTAATAACTTGGGAGGTTCTGCCACAGTTATGATGCTATTCGGTATCCCAAACCTGAATATTATGTCTTGTATGAACTCCACTGCCTTGGCTGAGGTTAAAGAAGCAATAGGCTTGTACTCTATCCATTTGGTGAATTTGTCAATGGCGACCAGCACGTGAGTATAGCCTCCCTGAGCTTTCTTGAAGGGTCCAATCATGTCCAGTCCCCAGTATGCAAATGGCCATGTTATAGGTATGGTCTGCAGATGTTGTGCTGGTAAGTGTTGTTGTTTTGACAAGAATTGGCAAGCTTCACTTCTCTGGACTAACTCGGCTGCATCACTTTTTGCTGTTGGCCAATAGAAACCAGACCTAAAAACTTTCCCAACCAGAGTTCTGGATGCTACATGTATTCCACACTGCCCGACGTGGATCTCATCTAATAGCTGCTTCTCAGTAGCTGAGGAAATGCACTTCATGAGGACTCCTATCACACCCCTTATGTACAGTGTCCCCCCTATGAGGGTGTAGTGGGCCGATTGTCTCGCGATGCGTTCAGCTGCCATTTTATCGTCCGACTCTTCTTCATTCTTTATGTACCTGATGATAGGTTCTCTCCAGTCATTAGTGTTTGATCCTAGTTGGCTTAAGGTATTGCATTCTTCTGCCTGATCTGAGGGAATACTTGGACGTGATACTTCCTGGACAAAAACTCCGGATGGGACATGGGCCCGACTGGATCCTAGCTTCGACAACGCGTCTGCTGCTGTGTTGCGGTCTCTTTCCACGTGATGGAATTCCAACCCTTCAAACTTGTCTTCTAATTTTTGGATGGCTGTACAGTACTTGCCCATAGAATCAGTCGAGCAATCCTAATCTTTATTTATCTGGCTTATGACCACTAGTGAATCTCCGTATACCATCAACCTCTTAACGCCTAGTGATATGGCGATGTTCAACCCATGAATCAGTGCCTCGTATTCTGCTGCATTATTTGATGCTAGGAATAACAGCTGAAGAACGTACTTGAGTTGTTCACCTCCAGGGGTAACGAAGAGGATCCCTGTGCCTGCTCCCTGCAGCTTCAGCGAGCCATCGAAATACATTCGCCATACTTCAGTAGTCTGTGGGTTGTCAGGAACTTGTTGCTTAGTCCACTCTGATATGAAGTCTACTAGTGCTTCAGTCTTTACCGGCGTGCGAGGCCGAAACTCTATGTCATGAGCCCCCAGCTCGTAGGCCTACTTGGCTATTCTTCCGATGGCTTCTTTGTTGTGAAGGATATCCCCTATTGGAAACCGGGTAACCACTATGACTTTGTGGTCGTCAAAGAAGTGACGGAGCTTGCGAGCGGTTAGAAGTACCGCGTATAATAGTTTTTGGACTTGGGGATACTTCTTTTTAGAAGGTCCCAGAACTTCGCTGATGAAGTAGACTAGATGCTGTACTGGATATGTGTGTCCTTTCTCCATCCGCTCGACTACTAACGCGGTGCTCACCACGTGAGTCGTGCAGGAGATGTATAACAACAGGTCTTCTGCCGGCTGATTCGGTGTGGCTCGGCGTGGTGGCTTGAGTACTGGTGGTGTGGTCAGGAACTTCTTCAATGCTTCAAGAGCTTCCTGTGCTTCTGTGGTTCACTGAAACTTGTCCACCTTCTTGAGCAATTTATAGAATGGTAGGCCCTTCTCGCCTAGCCTTGATATGTGAAAGGGAAATTGGGTCAAACCATTTCCTAAATATAATTTTGGTGGTTGAGTGCCCAATACAAATAATTGGAATAACTAGTTTGCTCTAGATTATAAGTTCTACAGGTGCTAAAGGTTCAACACAAACCAATAAAAAGTCTAAGAAAGGGTTCAAAATGAAAGGAGCAAAAGAAATCGAAGACTGCCCTGGTCTGGCGCACCGGACAGTGTTCGGTGCACTAGGGAGATCAACTCTGAACTGCTCAGCTTCGGGTTTCTAGAAAAGCCACTCCGCTATAATTCACCGGACTGTCCGGTGGGCCACCGGACTGTCCGGTGTGCCATGCGGAGCAACGGCTACTGCGCCGACGGTCGTCTGCAAAAGCAACAGTGAACAGTGAACAGTGAACAGTGCGCGTCTGCGCGTGTAGAGTCAGAGCAGGCGCCACAAGGCGCACCAGACAGTGAATAGTGACTGTCCGGTGGGCCAGATTGTCAGAGCTCCAACGATCGAACCTTAACGGTTGGGTGATGTGGCTGGCGCACCGGACTGTCCGGTGCGCCCATCGACAGACAGCCTCCCCAACGGCCATTTTGGTGGGTGGGGCTATAAATACCCCCAACCACCACACTTCAAGGCATTCAAGTTTCAGCCATTGCATTCAATACAAGAGCTCTAGACTTCACTCCAAGACACAAACAAGAGATCAAATCCTCTCCCAAGTCCAAGATCACTCCAAACAATTAGTGACTAGTGAGAGAGAGATATTTGTGTTCATTTGAGTTCTTGTCGCTTGGATCGCTTTTCTTCTTCCTCCATTCTTGTTCACAAGCAACTTGTAATCAACACAAGAGACACCAAGTTGTGGTGGTCCTTGTGAGGGGTCTAAGTGACCCGTTGATTAAGGAGAAAAGCTCACTCGGTCTAGGTGACCATTTGAGAGAGGGAAAGAGTTGAAAGAGACCCGGTCTTTGTGACCACCTCAACGGGGAGTAGGTTTGCAAGAACCGAACCTCGTTAAAACAAATCATCGTGTCACACTCTTCATTTGCTTGTGATTTGTTTTCGCCCTCTCTTTTGGACTTGACTTCATTTCTTACACTAACCCCGGCTTGTAGTTGTGCTTAAAGTTTATAAATTTCAGATTTGCCTATTCACCCCCTCTAGGCGACTTTCAATTGGTATCAGAGCCCGGTACTTCATTAAAGCCTAACCGCTCGAAGTGATGTCGAGAGATCACGCCAAGAGAGAGATTGGGACCGGCGGCGACAAGTCCACAAGCTCGGGGAGAACCCATTCGAGGGAGTCCGCCCGCAAGCACAAGGAGGAATCCTCTTCCTCCATCAAGACGCAATGGAGAGGTGACAAGAAGAAGAAGATGAAGAAAGTGGTCTACTACGAGACCGACTCTTTGTCACCCTCCACCTCTGGCTCCGAATCAGCGTCCGCCACTTCTAAGCGCCATGAGCGCAAGAAGTATAGTAAGATGCCCCTCCGCTATCCTCGCATTTCAAAACACACTCCATTACTTTCCGTTCCATTAGGCAAACCACTGGTTTTTGACGGTGAAGATTATTCTATGTGGAGTGATAAAATGAGGCATCACCTAACCTCACTCCACAAAAGCATATGGGATATTGTTGAGTATGGAGCGCAGGTACCGAAGGAAGGGGGCAAGGACTATGATTCGGAGGAGGTCGACCAAATCTTGCACTTCAACTCCCAAGCCACCACTATACTCCTCGCCTCTCTAAGTCGAGAGGAGTATAATAAGGTGCAAGGGTTGAAGAGTGCCAAAGAGATTTGGGACGTGCTCAAAACCGTGCACGAAGGAGATGAGGTGACCAAGATCACCAATCGGGAAACGATCAAGGGGGAGCTCGGTCGATTTATGCTCAACCAAGTAGAGGAGCCACAAGCCATGTACAACCGGCTCAAGACCTTGGTGAACCAAATGCGCAGCCTCGGAAGCACCAAATGGGATGACCATGAAATGGTCAAGGTTATTCTAAGATCACTTGTTTTTCTTAATCCTACACAAGTTCAATTAATTCGTGGTGATCCTAGATACAAGCTAATGTCTCCCGAGGAGGTTATAGGAAAGTTTGTGAACTTTGAATTGATGATCAAAGGCTCCAAACAAATCATCAAGCGAGACGCCACCTCAACACCCGAGGTGCAACCCGTTGCCTTCAAAGCAATGGAGGGGAAGAAAGAAGAATCTACATCAAGTAGGCTTCCCATTGACGCCTCCAAGCTCGACAACGAGGAAATGGCGCTCATCATCAAGAGCTTCCACCAAATCCTCAAGCAAAGGAGGGGGAAGGATTACAAGCCCCGCTCTAAGAAAGTTTGCTACAAGTGTGGTATGCCCAGTCATTTTATTGCTAAATGTCCATTATCAAGTGATAGTGACAGGGGCGACGACAAGAAGGGAAAGAGGAAGGAAAAGAAGAGGTACTACAAGAAGAAGGGCGGCGATGCCCATGTGTGTCGGGAATGGGACTCCAATGAGAGTTCCACCGACTCCTCCGACGAGGACGCCGCCAACATCACCATCAACAAGGGCCTCCTCTTCCCCAACATCGGCCACAAGTGCCTCATGGCAAAGGATGGAAAAAAAGAAGGTAAAATCTAGAGCATCTACTAAGTATGCAACATCTAGTGATGAGGCTAGCTCTAGTGATGATGAGGATGATTTGCTTACACTTTTTGCCAACTTTAACATGCAACAAAAGGAGAAGTTAAATGAATTGATTAGTGCTATTCATGAGAAGGATGAACTTTTGGATAGCCAAGAGGACTTCCTTATTAAGGAAAATAAGAAGCATATTAAAGTGAAAAATGCTTATGCTCAGAAAATAGAGAAATGTGAAAAATTAACTAGTGAGCTTAGCATTTGCCATGACACTATCTCCTACCTTAAAATTGAAAATGCTAAATTGATTTCTAAGGTTGAGAAGCAAAAAATTTGTGATGATTCAATTGTTAGTCTTAAAAATGATAATGCTAGTTTAATTACTAAGACTGATAAGTTAAATGAATCAATTGCTAGCCTTAAGACTAAGAATGATAAATTAATTGCTAAGGCTAAGGAATTAGATGTTTGCAAGGTTTCTATTTTCCAATCTTAGAAATGAGAATGCTATTTTACATGCTAAGATTGATGAATTAAATGCATGCAAACCCTCTACATCTACTGTTGATCATGTTTCTATTTGTACTAGATGTAGAGATATTAATGTTGATGCTATTCAAGATCACCTAGTTTTAATTAAAAAACAAAATGATCACATAGCTCAACTTACTGCTAAAATTAATGAGCATGAGATAGAAAATGAAAATTTTAAATTTGCTAGAAGCATGCTCTATAATGGGAGACGCCCTGGCATTAAGGATGGCATTGGCTTCCAACAGGGGGGCAATGTCAAAATAAATGCCCCTAAAAATTGTCTAACTTTGTTAAGGGCAAAGCTCCCATGGCTCAGGATAACGAGGGCTATATTTTATATCCTACTGGTTATCCCGAGCACAAAATTAGGATAATTCATGCTAGGAAACCTCATAATGTTTCACATCATGCTTTTATATATAAAAATGAGGCATCTAGTTCTAGGCAATCCACTCATGTTAAATTGCCTAAAAAGAAATCTCCTATTGCATCAAATGAACCCAATGTTTCATTTAAGACTTCTGATGCATCATATGTTTTAACTAACAAATCAGGCAATGTAGTTGCCAAATATGTTGGGGGCAAACACAAGGGCTCCAAGACTTGTGTTTGGGTACCCAAGGTGCTTGTTTCTAATGTCAAAGGACCCAAAACTGTTTGGGTACCTAAGAACAAGGCCTAAACTTGTTTTTGTAGGTTTATGCATTTGGGGGCTCAAGTTGGATAATTGATAGCGGGTGCACAAACCACATGACTGGGGAGAAAAGGATGTTCTCCTCCTACGAGAAAAATAATGATCCCCAAAGAGCTATCACATTCGGGGATGGAAATCAAGGTTTGGTCAAAGGACTTGGTAAAATTGCTATATCACCTGACCACTCTATTTCCAATGTTTTTCTTGTAGATTCATTAGATTATAACTTGCTTTCAGTTTCTCAATTATGCAAAATGGGTTACAACTGTCTTTTTACAGATTTAGGTGTTACTGTCTTTAGAAGAAGTGATGATTCAGTAGCATTTAAGGGAGTGTTAGAGGGTCAGCTATACTTAGTTGATTTCAAAAGAGCTGAACTCGACACTTGCTTAATTGCTAAGACTAACATGGGTTGGCTTTGGCAGCACCGACTAGCCCACGTTGGGATGAAGAATCTTCACAAGCTTCTAAAGGGAGAACACATTTTAGGACTAACAAATGTTCATTTTGAGAAAGACAGAATTTGTAGCGCATGTCAGGTAGGAAAGCAAATTGGTGCCCACCATCCACACAAGAACATCATGACAACGGACAGGCCACTGGAGCTACTCCACATGAATCTATTCGACCCGATAGCTTACATAAGCATCGGCGGGAGTAAGTACTGTCTTGTAATTGTGGATGATTATTCTTGCTTCATTTGGGTGTTCTTTTTGCAAGATACATCTCAAACCCAAGAGACTTTAAAGGGATTCTTGAGACGAGCTCAAAATGAGTTTGGCTTAAGAATCAAAAAGATTAGAAGCGACAATGGGACGGAGTTCAAGAACTCACAAATAGAAGGCTTCCTTGAGGAGGAGGGCATCAAGCATGAGTTCTCTTCTCCCTACACACCTCAGCAAAATGGTGTAGTATAGAGGAAGAATAGAACTCTATTTGACATGGCGAGGACCATGCTTGATGAATACAAGACACCAGACCGGTTTTGGGCCGAGGCGATTAACACCGCCTGCTACTCCATCAACCAGTTATATCTACACCGAATCCTCAAGAAGACATCCTATGAACTCCTCACCGTAAAAAGCCCAATGTTTCATATTTTAGAGTCTTTGGTAGCAAATGTTTTATTCTTATCAAAAGAGGTAGAAAATCTAAATTTGCTCCTAAGGCTATAGAAGGCTTTTTACTAGGATGTGATTCAAACTCAAGGGCATATAGAGTCTTTAACAAGTCCACTGGACTAGTTGAAGTTTCTTGTGACATTGTGTTTGATGAGACTAATGACTCCCAAGTGGAGGAAGTTGATCTTGATGAGTTAGATGATGAAGAGGCTCCGTGCGTCGCGCTAAGGAACATGTCCATTGGGGATGTGTGTCCTAAGGAATCTGAAGAGCCTCCACAAGCACAAGATCAACCATCATCTTCCATGCAAGCATCTCCACCAACACAAGATGAGGATTAAGCTCAAGATGATGAAAATGAAGATCAAGAAGATGAGCCACCTCAAGAGGAGGACAATGATCAAGGGGGAGATGCCAATGATCAAGACAAGGAAGATGATTAGGGTCCAAGACCGCCACACCCAAGAGTCCACCAAGCGATTCAAAGAGATCACCCCATGAACACCATCCTCGGCGATATTCATAAGGGGGTAACAACTCGATCTCGAGTCGCTCATTTTTGTGAACATTACTCTTTTGTCTCCTCTATTGAGCCATACAGGGTAGAGGATGCACTTAAAGATTCGGATTGGGTGTTAGCGATGCAAGAGGAGCTCAACAACTTCACGAGGAATGAGGTATGACATCTTGTTCCACGTCCTAACCAAAATGTTGTAGGAACCAAGTGGGTCTTCCGCAACAAGCAAGATGAGCATGGTGTGGTGACAAGGAACAAAGCACGACTTGTGGCCAAGGGTTATTCACAAGTCAAAGGTTTGGATTTTGGTGAAACCTATGCACCCGTAGCTAGGCTTGAGTCAATTTGTATATTACTTGCCTAGGCTACTTACCATGGCTTTAAGCTTTATCAAATGGACGTGAAAAGTGCCTTTCTCAATGGACCAATCAAGGAAGAGGTCTATGTTGAGCAACCTCCCGGCTTTGAAGATAGTGAGTACCCTAACCATGTTTACAAACTCTCTAAGGCGCTTTATGGGCTCAAGCAAACCCCAAGAGCATGGTATGAATGCCTAAGAGATTTTCTTATCACTAATGGTTTCAAAGTTGGTAAAGCGGATCCTACATTCTTTACTAAAACTATTGCAAAAGATTTGTTTGTATGCCAAATTTATGTTGATGATATTATATTTGGGTCTACTAACAAATCTACATGTGAAGAATTTAGTAGGATCATGGTCCAAAAATTCGAGATGTCTATGATGGGGGAGTTAAAGTATTTTCTAGGATTTCAAGTCAAGCAACTCCAAGAGGGCACCTTCATCAGCCAAACAAAGTACATTCAAGATATACGTACCAAGTTTGGAATGAAGGATGCCAAGCCCATCAAGACACTCATGGGAACCAATGGGCATCTCGACCTCGACACGGGAGGCAATTCCGTAGATCAAAAGGTATACCGGTCGATGATAGGATCTTTACTCTACTTATGTGCATCTCGTTCGGATATTATGCTTTCTGTATGCATGTGTGCAAGGTTCTAAGCCGATCCTAAGGAAGTTCACCTTAGGGCCGTGAAAAGAATCTTGAGATATTTAGTTTATACTCCTAAGTGTGGCCTTTGGTACCCCAAGGGATCCTCTTTTTATTTATTAGGATATTCAGATGCTGATTGGGCAGGGTGTAAAATTGATAGGAAGAGCACATCAGGGACTTGTCAGTTTCTGGGGAGATCCCTGGTGTCTTGGGCTTCAAAGAAACAAAACTCAGTAGCTCTTTCTACCGCCGAAGCCGAGTACATTGCCGCAGGCCATTGTTGTGCGCAATTGCTTTGGATGAGGCAAACCCTTAGGGACTATGGCTACAAATTTAGCAAAGTCCCTCTCCTATGTGATAATGAGAGTACAATCCGCATGACGGATAATCCCGTTGAACACAGCCGCACTAAGCACATAGCCATTCGGTATCACTTTTTGAGAGATCACCAACAAAGGGGGGATATCGAGATTGCTTATATTAGCACCAAAGAACAATTAGCCGATATCTTTACCAAACCACTAGATGAGAAAACCTTTACCAAACTTAGGAATGAGCTAAACATTCTTGATTCTCAGAACTTTGATTTATATTTTGCACACATAGCTCATTTATGTACCTTTGATCATATCTCTTTCATTTGCTATGACTGATGTGTTTTTCAAGTGCATTTCATGCTAAGTCATAGATTGAAAGGTAAATGGAGTCTTCGGCGAAGACAAGGCTTCCACGCCACTCTACCGGTATTATTTACCCTTCGCCGTCACTCCGCATCGCTCTCCACATTGGTATAATCTTTCACTCATATATTGTTTGCCAAAAGGAGAGAGAATTTCAAAGGGGCTCATATTTCACTAAAAGTATCCGTTTTTGGCGATTAATGCCAAAGGGGGAGAAAGTATTAACCCAAAGCAAAAGGACCGCACCACCACACCAATTTCAATTTTTTTTCAAAATAAGTTTAAGTTTTTTTAATGTTTTTCAATTTGTATCTTTGAAATGAGTATTCCTCTAAGAAATTCTATCTCAATTGGTAAAACCCTCTTGAACACTAAGAGGAGAATTTCATTAAGGGGGAGTCTTGTTTAGTCAAAGGAAAAGCATTTGAAACAGGGGGAGAAAATTTCAAAATCTTGAAAATGCTTCTCAAAATCTTATTTATATGCCTTTGACTATTTGCAAAAAGACTTTGAAAAGAATTTCCAAAAGAATTCGCAAAAACAAAACAAGTGGTGCAAATGTGGTCCAAAATGTTAAAAGAAAGAAAGCAATCCACGCATATCTTATGAAAGTTTAAATTGGTTTAATTCCAAGCAACCTTTGCACTTACCTTATGCAAACTAGTTCAATTATGCACTTATATATATTTGCTTTGGTTTGTGTTGGCATCAACCACCAAAAAGGGGAGATTGAAAGGGAAATTGTGTCAAACCATTTCCTAAATATAATTTTGGTGGTTGAGTGCCCAGCACAAATAATTGGACTAACTAGTTTGCTCTAGATTATAAGTTCTACAGGTGCCAAAGGTTCAACACAAACCAATAAAAATTTCAAGAAAGGGTTCAAAATGAAAGGAGCAAAAGAAACTGAAGACTGCCCTGGTCTGGCGCACTGGACTGTCCGGTGTGCCACCGGACAGTGTCCGGTGCACTAGGGAGATCAACTCTGAACTGCTTAGCTTCGGGTTTCTGGAAAAGCCACTCCGCTATAATTCACCAGACTGTCCGGTGGGCCACCGGACTGTCCGGTGTGCCATGCGGAGCAACGGCTACTGCGCCAACGGTCGTCTGCAAAAGCAATAGTGAATAGTGCACGTCTGCAGGTGCAGAGTCAGAGCAGGCGCCAGAAGGCGCACCGGACAATGAACAGTGACTGTCCGGTGCACCACCGGACTGTCTAGTGGGCCAGATTGTCAGAGCTCCAACGGTCGAACCCTAACGGTTGGGTGACGTGGCTGACGCACCGGATAGTGTCCGGCGGCGCACCAGACTATCTGGTGTGCCCATCGACACACAACCTCCCCAACGGCCATTTTGGTGGGTGGGGCTATAAATACCCCCAACCACCACACTTCAAGGCATCCAAGTTTTCAGCCATTGCATTCAATACAAGAGCTCTAGACTTCACTCCAAGACACAAACAAGAGATCAAATCCTCTCCCAAGTCTAAGATAACTCCAAACAATTAGTGACTAGTGAGAGAGAGATATTTGTGTTCATTTGAGTTCTTGTTGCTTGGATCGCTTTTCTTCTTCCTCCATTCTTGTTCACAAGCAACTTGTAATCAACGCAAGAGACACCAAGTTGTGGTGGTCCTTGTGAGGGGTCTAAGTGACCCGTTGATTAAGGAGAAAGGCTCACTCGGTCTAGGTGACCGTTTGAGAGAGAGAAAGAGTTGAAAGAGACCCGGTCTTTGTGACCACCTCAACAGGGAGTAGGTTTGCAAGAATCGAACCTCGGTAAAACAAATCATCATGTCACACTCTTCATTTGCTTGTGATTTGTTTTCGCCCTCTCTTTCGGACTTGACTTTATTTCTTACGCTAACCCCAACTTGTAGTTGTGCTTAAAGTTTATAAATTTCAGATTTGCCTATTCAGATTACGCTAACCGACAGTGGTGTATCTGTGCTCTCAGTTGGCGTGAACCTGATCTGGTCTTAAGAACCCCAGTGGTGAGTTGACATATGCAAGGGTTAAGTGCTACATATGTCGTCCGATTGGATATCCCTAGTTGGGTATTAATCGATTCAGATCGTCGTTACTTCTCGGACAAGAAGACTTGGTCACTGCCCTGCAATCTAAGTCATGGATGGAATCATAATGAGCAAAAATCAGGTTGTATTGATTAATATTGTGGCGGAACTGCCCGAATTATTCCAACTTAAGTGCCCAAGCCCTGCCTTAGAGGCTAGACCACACTTAAATGGGAATAACCCGTCAATTCCTCGGATCTAGTCCGACACGGCCACTGACAGGATCAAGTACCACAATCTCACTCGATGGTGAGTCACAGAGCAAATACAATAAAGCATAAAACCATACATGAAGAGTATTAAATGATTACATCACCATTGTCACCATCGGAGTTTTCGCAAAAGTAGCCATCATTGTTTTGGAGTGCAGCGGAAATAAACTAACGACAAATAAATGGAGAGACGGGGAAGCCTATCCCATCACTCCTCATGCTCCTCCTCAGCCGAGGCAGGGTCCCACTCGACAGTCCAACCCGGTGGCAGGGTGGATGGCCAAGTCACTCCAGCAACCATGTCCTCCAGAGAACCTGTAAAAATTATGCCACAAGCAAGGCTGAGTATACTAATACTCAGCTAGACTTACCCGGTGTGAGGAGTCTATACTCCTCTACCTCTAGACATGCAGTTGTTTGGCTGTGGGGTTTGGTTGCCAAAAGCACTAGCTGAGTTTCTAAATCAAGATTTTAACTTAATCAAAATTAAGTGTGACTCTCTTAAGGCTAAAAGTGTACTATCTATTCATACATAGTAGCAAGCATTATTAGCAATCAACAGTTTGTATCATCTCAACCAGTTCCACTTGTTACTCAATGTAGCAGCATGGATCAAGCAGTCTCATTAGCTGCGAGAAGCAGACGATTCGAATCGAGTTTTTATCCTTGCAAGGTCAACCTAAACACACGACATGCAGGGGCACTCCGTCCCCACACATATCAACCGTCCCCATCGATTCCCTGGCAGCAGATCAGGGCTCACCGCCTTGGCGTACAATGCCTCACTGACCCCGACTGGCCGTCGTGCAGTGACAGCACTTGTACCCACCATAACCGGAATGGGAGACTACGTCTCAGGTCGCGTGAGGGGTAAAGTCCACTGGCAGGTTCAATCAGGTACTAGGCTTACCGATTTACCATATTTCTCGGTATGTGTTTAGTACGTTCAAACGCTTGACTCACGGTACCACACCTTAATCCTTAATCAACTTTTTATCCCGTGAACAACCAATCCCCATGGATTGTTGCCCACCAACCAACATCAATATGATAGGGAAGTGGATACAGCAAATTCCTGATCTCGCGCGAGTGCTAGAAAAATCACTCGACTTCTACCGAGATCCTAATTAATAAAGCAGCTACTCGTCCTAGCATACTAGTGTTCATCTCAATAGGATTCCTGAGATCATGCAACTAGGGTTTCAACCAATTCCTACACCTAAGTGCACAATCAATCCTACAATCATTAAGTGAAGTAAAATAGCATAAATAACAGGTTATGCATAAAACCGGGGCTTGCCTTCCAAAGCAGTGGCAGGCAGGTCCTCTGGTGCAGGCTCTGGTGCTGGGTCTGGGGCAACCTCCTGGGTAGCTCCTTGCTCCGGCACGAGGACGTACTCTCCGTCAGCAAGATTACAGTCTATCGAAATGCAATGAACATGTATGTCATGATTATGCAAGATTTAAGAACATTAGGCTACAGAATTTAAGTCAAGAATTAACTTAGGGTTCCTTGGCTACGAGGGTCTTTTAGTGGTATACATAGACTTATTACCCTTTAGGTTTAGGTCTTCTCTTTAAAATAACATATTGGATTTGTATGGCCTTTATAGATTTTAGTGGACAATTATAAAGGTTTTAGGGTGACATTAATTTACACTATTCATTTTCCTTTCCTTACTTTCCATTTAGGGTTTCTACTGTAGGTTTGAACTACGACAGTGGGTTAATAATTTCCAAAAATTCTGTAAAAATTACAGTGGGTTGCCTTTTGCTATTCTAGCTTGTTTTAAGAATTTGAGGCTTAAGGTACAAAAGCTAGGCTTTAAACAAAAATAACAATAGTTAGGCAAAATGGGCCACTCTACACTACAAGTCCTTTATTAAAGTGGTTTCTGACCTAATGGTTAATTTTGCTGGCCTCTAGTAGTGATAAAAAGCTCTTGTACCAAAAATGACAGAGAGCAACATGGTGGTTAATTAATGGTGAATTTCTAAACTTTGGTGCAAAAAGAGTGATTAGAACTAACTTGTCATTTGAAAAATATCAAACAACAGATTTCAGATTTTTCTTAAGTTCTTATTATCAACACATTAGTTATCCTAGGGTTTGGGGAGGTTTCACCTTAGGGGTATTTTTGCAGGGTTTTTCTAAGTTATCCCTATTTTCTTCATTTAAAAGGTATCTTGCTTATTTTACACTACAATAGGGTAGGATACATTTTTCCAGTGAACTACATTGACTAAATATCTCAACATAAATAGGTGTGCTCTCTGGTTCATCATTTATATCACTTTTTCTATTTTCCTTAAACTTAAGCATATTATAGAATAAGGGGTTAAAATTATCTTAATGTAATGGACAGAGAGGTTTAACATTTTTAACTAGGTCAGTAGGTAGATATAAACTTCTCTAAATTTTTCTAACCTTAATCAAATAGTGCAACCATTTTTCTTGCTATTATTAAGCTTTTGGCCAAAACTGAAAATAAATCAGAACCTTATATTTTTCTCTAGTTCATATGGGGTTTTATATTTTCTTTAGACAGGTTATATTATTTAGAGTCTGGCAAAATTGGTTTGACTAAATTTGGATAAACCAAACAGAAGTTATGGGTTTTTAAAGTTTCTGTTTAAATTTAAAACAGATTTTATTAAAGCTTTACTGGAAAAACAGTTTGCGCCGAGACCCCTGGGGTTAAACTGATTCAAGTCTCGCAGATCTACCCTCGGGCCACTATTCATGTGAGTCTTGGGCTTTACACTTAACCCCCCAGGGTTCTCTTCCTCACACCCGCGGTCCCTCCCCTAATCAGAACAGTAGCCGTAGGAAAGAAAGGACGGCGCGGCTTACCGGCGGCGAGGGAGGTCCGGCGAAGGGTGGGGTCGGCTCGGGGAGGCTCTGGCGGTCACGTCGAGGTACGGCTCGTCGTCGGAGATGGCCGGAATCGCCCGGTTCACGCGTGCAGGCGGGTATCCTCGTCGGCGGCGAGTATACCGGCCAACCACGGCGATCTGGTTCAATCCGACGGCACGGTGAGCATCACGGGGTCACGTAGCGATTGTGTGCACAAGGAATCGAAGGGTGGTGGAGTGGTTTACCCGGTCCACGCACTCCGGCGGGGTCGAGAGCTCCGGCGAGTGTGGACTGGCTTCTCCGGCGAAGGAAACTCCGATTCCTTGCTCGGGGAGTCTCACGGAGGTGTGCACAAGCTTCTCCGGGGGCTGGACGGGGCTGGAAATGGTTGGGCCGCCGGTCTACGGTGGCAGGGGGACTGGGTGGCCGCGGACAAGCGGCGCACTGGCCAACGACGGCGAACCAAGCTCCGGCGAGGGTCGGGTGGGTGCGGAAGGGTATGGTCGAAGCTTAGGAGGGTTTTATAGGCGCGGGCGCGTACCAGGGCGCTGGCTTGACCGTTTGGCGCGACGCGGGCACGAGGGGCGCGCGCGCGGGCGTGCTCTGGCGAGCTCAGAGCGCGTCGAACACGTGGCGCGTTGCTTCTGCCCGTGTTCTTCGCTCTGCTGAGTGACCAAGCGTACGAATCTTGCCATGTCGCCTGTGGGAGATCTCTTCCCTGCACCTAGAGCTACCTAGTTCATGTGAGTTCCAAGGGAGGATACGCCCTAGGTCAGGAGATAAACAGGCGCCAAGTTTGGTTTGTCTCACTGCCCACACCGCGACAAAACCGATGTCAAAACCTGTCAAACGTCCAAGTCTCGGTTTCAAATTTTTCTAGGGGGTGCCTTAAGTGGTATAGCACATTTTTGGTATAGAACCCAAGTGGTTTTGGCGCCATTTTCAAAGTGAACACGGCTGGTCTTTGAATTAGGGTTAAAATGTGACTTAGAGGGAAATAGAGAGCTCTAGCTCTCTCTCCACTTGGAGACTTGAATTGGGGTTTCTCCAGGGGCCTTTTTGCAATATTTCCCTCTCCTAATTGATGGTTATAATGTTGCTTAGGGTTTGGGTAAAAGTTACACATGCTTCACCCACTTGATCACTCTCTTTCCCCCCTTACTTAGGGTTTTGGTAGGTAGGGCTTTGGAGAGATCTAGGGTTCTTCTCCCCCTATTGGCCAAGATAGTAAGTGTGCAAGGATTTAGGGTAATGTTTCTTATGTCATGGGCAACTTGATTAGCACATGAGCCCCAAAGTTCTTATGTGCTGCCCTAAGCCTTTATCTTTTGTGATCACAGCTTCTAGTGCCAAAGTGGGCTCTAGCCAAGGTAACACCTGGGGTGTTACAGCCCTCCCCCCTTAAAGGAATCTCGTCCCGAGATTTAGGTAGAGTTCCTTGGAGGGGTGCTTTGAAGGTGTGCTGGTACCACTTTCCCTTTAAACTCAAGTTCCACTTTCCTAACTGCTCTTCGAATGTCATCCTCTTTGCAACTTCAGAAGGAAGCCCTTCTTAAGTTAAGTCCATAACTTAGACTATCCTTGTTATCTATGTTTTTCTCATAATTGACTTCAAAGGGCAGGTGGGGGTGGGGTTTTGGGTTACATACCGATTACTTTGGGTAGAAAGTCGGGGAAGTGAGAGCGTAGAAAATCCTCCGTCTCCCATGTAGCTTCTTCTGCTGAATGATGACTCCACTGAACCTTATACATTTTGATTGACCTTGCCCGAGTTGATCTTTCCTTCTGATCCAATATCTTGACGGGGTACTCTTGGTAGGACAAATCTGGTTCTATCTCAATGTCTGGTTCTGGTAGTACTTCAGTGGGTAGACGAACACATTTCCGCAGCTGAGATACATGGAACACATTGTGAACTGCTGACATGTGGGGTGGCAATTCCAATTGGTAAGCTACGGGTCCACAACTTTCCTTGATCTTATAGGGTCCAATGTATCGAGGGGCCAACTTGCCCTTGATCCCGAATCTCTGGACACCCTTGGCTGGTGATACCTTAAGATAGACATGATCTCCCACCTCAAACTGTAGTGGCTTCCGTCTCTGGTCATGATAACTCTTTTGCCTGGCCTGAGCAGCTTCCAAGTTCTTCCTGATGACTCTGACCTTTTCCTCTGCTTCAATTACCAAATCTGGCCCAAATATCTCCCTCTCTCCTGCTTGAGACCAATTCAACGGGGTTCTGCATCTTCTCCCATACAAAGCCTCAAAAGGTGCCATTTTCAGACTGGACTGATAGCTGTTATTGTAAGAGAATTCCGCTAAGGAGAGACACTTGTCCCAGTCCTTTCCATAGTGCAGTGCACATGCTCTCAACATGTCTTCCAAAACCTGATTTACCCTTTCTGTCTGACCATCTGTTTGAGGGTGATATGCTGAGCTTCGGATGACATGGGTCCCAAGTGATTCCTGTAATTGCTCCCAAAATCGTGCCACAAAAGGTGCTCCTCGGTCAGAGACTATGGTCCTTGGTATCCCATGCAGACGAACTATCTGGTCGATGTAAATTTCCGCATACTTCTCCGTCCGGTGGGCGGTGTGCACTGGCAAGAAATGAGCAGTCTTGGTCAATCTGTCCACAATAACCCATATGGAATCATGGTGCCGGGAGGTATTGGGTAATCCTACTATGAAGTCCATGCAAACGTCCTCCCATTTCCAAGATGGTATGGGAAGGGGTTGCAAAGGGCCTGCTGCTTTCAGATGACTAGCTTTTACCCTCTGACAAGTGTCACATTCTGAAACGTACTTGGCAATTTCCCTCTTCATCCTGGTCCACCAATAAAGAGGTCTGAGATCATGGTACATCTTGTTGCTACCAGGGTGCATGGAGAACTTAGAAAGGTGAGCTTCATCCAATATCTTCTTTCTGAGCTCTGGGTCCTTGGGAACCACCAATCGGTCTTCAAACCATAAAATTCCTTTGCTGTCCTGGCGGAAACACTTGTATTTCTCTGCCTTTAGCTGGATCATTTCTTTAATAACCTGAACTCCCTTATCCCCAAACTGTGCCTGAGCTATTTGTTCTTGCAATGTGGGCTCCACTGCAATATATCTCAATTCACCAGAAGGAACAACTTCCAGGTTCAGCTTGCACAACTCATCACACAGGGTGGTGATTCTTGCATCCATGTTCATGCAATTACATTGGGCCTTTTGGCTCAAAGCATCTGCCACGACATTTGCCTTGCCAGGATGGTAATGCACCTCCAAATCATAGTCCTTGATTAATTCCAACCACCTTCTCTGCCTCATGTTCAGATCTGCCTGAGTGAAAATGTACTTGAGACTCTTGTGATCAGTGTAAATGTTACAGTGAGCTCCCATCAAGTAGTGTCTCCATATCTTGAGGGCATGAACTACTGCTGCCAACTCCAGATCATGTGTCGGGTAGTTCTGCTCATGAGGTCTGAGGGCTTGGGAAGCATACACAATAACTCTGTTCTCTTGCATCAACACACAACCCAATCCGGTACCAGAAGCATCACAATAAACCTCAAATGGCTTGGTGTTGTCGGGTTGGGCTAGCACTGGAGCTGTTGTCAAATGTTGCCTCAAGGTATGAAAAGCATCCTCACATTTTTGGCTCCACACAAATTTGACTCCTTTCTTTAACAGTTCAGTCATTGGCTTGGCAATTCTGGAGAAATCTGGAATAAATCGTCGGTAATATCCTGCTAATCCCAGAAAACTCCTAATCTGCTTCACTGTAGTCGGGGGTTTCCAGTCCATCACCTCTTGCACTTTCTCAGGGTCAACTGATATCCCATCCTGAGAGATTGTGTGGCCCAAAAACTTTATTTCTTTCAGCCAGAACTCACACTTGGACAACTTAGCATACAACTGATGGTCGCGAAGTCTCTGAAGCACAACATGCAGATGTTTAGTGTGTTCAGCCTCATTCTTGGAATAAACCAGAATGTCATCAATGAAGACAACCACAAACTTGTCCAGCTCTGGCATGAATACCGAGTTCATCAAGTACATGAAATAAGCTGGGGCATTGGTTAGCCCAAAAGACATTACCAAAAACTCATAGAGCCCATATCTGGTAGAGAAAGCCGTCTTGGGAATGTCACTGGTTCGAATCTTGATCTGATGGTAGCCCGAGCGAAGGTCTATCTTGGAGAATACCCTGGCTCCTACCAATTGATCAAATAGAACATCAATGCGGGGTAACGGGTACTTGTTTTTGATAGTCACCGCATTGAGAGGGCGGTAATCAACACACATCCGCAAACTCTCATCCTTCTTCTTCACGAACAAGGCGGGACATCCCCATGGTGAAGTGCTTGGACGAATAAACCCTTTATCCAATAATTCTTGCAGTTGCTTCTTCAATTCTGCCAACTCCGCGGGAGGCATCCTATAAGGTCTCTTGGAGATAGGAGCAGTCCCGGGTTGCAATTCAATGGCAAACTCAATGTCTCTGTCAGGTGGCATTCCTGGCAACTCATCCGGAAAGACATCGGGGTAGTCACAGACGACGGGGATCTCTTCCACTGGGGAGTCCGTCGTAAGGAATGCACAAGAACGGGTGCAACTCTGATCGGGCAGAAACAATGTGGTCTCTCCACAAGTTGGTGAGTGCACTTCAATGGCCCTAGCTGCAATGTCAAGAACCG
This sequence comes from Zea luxurians, assembly GCA_029449295.1. Classification (NCBI taxonomy): domain Eukaryota; kingdom Viridiplantae; phylum Streptophyta; class Magnoliopsida; order Poales; family Poaceae; genus Zea; species Zea luxurians. Next base: position 29,351,984 of record JAOPSE010000031.1, read on the forward strand.
CCCGGTGCCTTGTTAACCAGTCAGTCCCTAATATGATATCCACGCTGTCCAAACCCAAAACGAGGAGGGTGGTTTTAATTATTAGACTACCAAACTTTATGGGCACATGCCTGCTGATTTGATTAGTGGCAATCCTGCCTCCTGGGGTTGAAATGGTAATAGCCCCGTGGGTGTGGCAAAAAGGCAACTGGCACTTGACACTAAATTTGGCACTGACAAAACTATGTGAAGCACCAGAATCGAAAAGAACAATAGCAGGAAAATTTAAAACTGTAAAGATACCAGTCATGACGGGTGCTCCCTCTGGAATGTCAGCCATTGTAGTGAAGTTCAGCTTGCCCTGCCTCACCTGCACTTTCTGCCTCTTTCCCTGGTTCTGGTTAACATTCTGCCCCTGCCTCTGCTGATTCTTGGGGCAATTCTTGGCATAATGCCCAGTGCTGCTACAAGTGAAACACCTGTTATCATTGGCCTGGCGGTACTGCTGCTGCTGATTGTTCCTCTGAGCTGGGAATTGGGCACGGTTGGGTGCCTGCTGCTGCTGCTGCTGTGGTGGCCTGATCACCCACCTCCCTTGCTGCTGCTGAGGTCCCCTGCTCTGTGAGTCGGACACAATCCTGAAGCGCTGTGGCTGAGACGAGGGTCCTGCCACAGGGGTCTTCCTCTTCTTCTCCGCCTGCCGAGCCAAGATGCAGTCTTCCTGGGAGATAGCCATGTTGACCAACTCATTGTAACTGTTGGCCCTGACGGTGTTGAGACGGTCACGGAGCTTGGTGCTGAGCCCCCTCCTGAACCTGTCTCGCTTCTTCTCATCCGTATCTGCATGGTATCCGGCATACTGACACAAATCGTTGAAGGCCTGGGCATATTGCAACACTGTCCTGCTGCCCTGAGTGAGTGCCAGAAACTCATTGAGCTTCCGGTCCATGATGCCAGCGGGAATATGATGCCCTCTGAAAGCGGCCTTGAATTCCCTCCACTCCACCTCTCTACCATCTGGCTGCATAGCAAGAAAATGGTCCCACCAAGTCCGTGCGGGTCCGCGAAGCTGCTGGGTGGCGAACCTGACCTTGGTGACCTCCGAGCAAGCCCCATGGAGCAGTGGGAACTTGGATTCTACCACCCTCAACCACACATCTGCATCAAGTGGGTCCTCCGACCTGGTAAACAATGGTGGCTGGGTGCTGAGAAACTCCTGGTAAGTAGCAGCGACGGGGTGACGCTGATGGTCTCCACCATAATGCTGAGGTGGTGGCTGACGCTGAGCTAGCTGCCTCAGAATCTCATTCTGCTGGGCCATGAGCTCCTGCAGAGTGGGAGGCGGTGGCGGTGGAGGAACGTGCTCATTCTGACCACGACGCGCCCTCCCAGCCATCTGAAAAAGTCACACGGTTGCTCAATAACACATCTCCAAGCTTAAGGTTCGAACAGGGTAGGGGAGTCAAAGCATTCTTATAGATTCCAAATAAAACAAACGAAAACATAATCCTTCCATCCAAATTTAAATTACCCTCAATCATCCCTAAACATCCAAAAGAGTTTTACTACTGGTTACATCAAGGATCAAAAGACTCAACTCTACCTAGCCTAGTACCCTAAGGGTGCAAAAGCTAAGCTAGCGGCGAGGAGTCCAACTATCACCAACTCCTAGCATTAGTCTGGCCTCTACTGAGCGAACGAGGCGACGCTAGACTCGGGGGAAGGTGGTCTCCCTGAGCCAGCGGTGTCTACACTGGAGGCAGACTCGTCTCCTCCCTCGATGTCAACGTCCTCGTCAGCCTCCGCATCATGGATCTCTTGGTGATGCATGTCCAGATGCGCATTAGCCTCTGCTAGCTGCTGCTGAGTGTTGAGGAGCTGATCCTCGAGGACCTCGATGGTATTCTCTCTGGTGCCCACTAGCTCCTCCAACTCATGAATCTCGTCAGTCAGCTGCTCCACCTGTAGATCTTTTTCCACCAGCTCCTGGGATAAGTCCACCACGAGCTCCTCCCTGTTATCCAGGGTGATCTTGGTGGCCTCCAGTAATGCCATCAGGTGGGACATGGCCTCCCCACGCATCACTTGCAGACGATACAGAGCGTTCATGCATCGTACCGACAAGTGAGCGGTGTGGCCTGGGTAGAGAGCCCAGATGTCCTTGGCATGCTCCACCCGATCCTTCCACATCGGGTCGTCCTCCTTTTCCGCAGGGAACAACCCAATGGGGTGGGTAGCTAGCTCCAAGGGGTGAAATCCACAGAAGGTGGTCAGTCCATGCAGAGCGATAGCCTCAATAGTGTCCTCAGCCCGGTATCCGTAGGACTCGGAGTCCAGTGAACGCCAGCCTGGCTGTAGGGGATGAGGCTCCAAAGTCATCCTCACCCGACAGCGAGGTACCCGGTGCTTCTCGAACTGCTGCACCGCGTACTGAGGGGGTGTCAAATATCCTGCCCCCTGAAGTACCTCCCACAAGATGCGGGGAAAACCCTCCCGTGCAAGTCCGTCAGTGTGGGTCAGTGCATCTCCATCCTCGGAGGATCCGTGGGAAGTCATCTGTGCACGGTTAAGCGTAAGTAACGAAAAAGAATCACAAAAGAATAAAGAAAATAAAACTCAACCTGCCTCTAATTAAAAGAAAAAGGCACTGGGGACCTAGTTGGCTGTTATCTCCTTTTTAAGTCCTTTTACTTAGTTATTCATTTACTTAATTAAGAATGCATGCATGCACGTCCTGTACGACCTCTCCAACAAGATAAAAAGGAATAGGGAAGGACTCCCATCCGTTAAACGTGGCCTATAGGGCCTAGTCACTTAGCCACCTAGCTACCCTTCTATAGTCCTAAGGCTTCACGTCCTAGGTCTATCCTGCTTGCCCTACTATCTATCCAACATTGTTTCTATCAAGTTTTACTTTTAGAAAAGGGATGGTATTCATGTTTTATTGATTCCTCTGTGGTGGTACAAGCTCCGATACCAGCTGTGGCGGAACTGCCCGAATTATTCCAACTTAAGTGCCCAAGCCCTGCCTTAGAGGCTAGACCACACTTAAATGGGAATAACCCGTCAATTCCTCGGATCTAGTCCGACACGGCCACTGACAGGATCAAGTACCACAATCTCACTCGATGGTGAGTCACAGAGCAAATACAATAAAGCATAAAACCATACATGAAGAGTATTAAATGATTACATCACCATTGTCACCATCGGAGTTTTCGCAAAAGTAGCCATCATTGTTTTGGAGTGCAGCGGAAATAAACTAACGACAAATAAATGGAGAGACGGGGAAGCCTATCCCATCACTCCTCATGCTCCTCCTCAGCCGAGGCAGGGTCCCACTCGACAGTCCAACCCGGTGGCAGGGTGGATGGCCAAGTCACTCCAGCAACCATGTCCTCCAGAGAACCTGTAAAAATTATGCCACAAGCAAGGCTGAGTATACTAATACTCAGCTAGACTTACCCGGTGTGAGGAGTCTATACTCCTCTACCTCTAGACATGCAGTTGTTTGGCTGTGGGGTTTGGTTGCCAAAAGCACTAGCTGAGTTTCTAAATCAAGATTTTAACTTAATCAAAATTAAGTGTGACTCTCTTAAGGCTAAAAGTGTACTATCTATTCATACATAGTAGCAAGCATTATTAGCAATCAACAGTTTGTATCATCTCAACCAGTTCCACTTGTTACTCAATGTAGCAGCATGGATCAAGCAGTCTCATTAGCTGCGAGAAGCAGACGATTCGAATCGAGTTTTTATCCTTGCAAGGTCAACCTAAACACACGACATGCAGGGGCACTCCGTCCCCACACATATCAACCGTCCCCATCGATTCCCTGGCAGCAGATCAGGGCTCACCGCCTTGGCGTACAATGCCTCACTGACCCCGACTGGCCGTCGTGCAGTGACAGCACTTGTACCCACCATAACCGGAATGGGAGACTACGTCTCAGGTCGCGTGAGGGGTAAAGTCCACTGGCAGGTTCAATCAGGTACTAGGCTTACCGATTTACCATATTTCTCGGTATGTGTTTAGTACGTTCAAACGCTTGACTCACGGTACCACACCTTAATCCTTAATCAACTTTTTATCCCGTGAACAACCAATCCCCATGGATTGTTGCCCACCAACCAACATCAATATGATAGGGAAGTGGATACAGCAAATTCCTGATCTCGCGCGAGTGCTAGAAAAATCACTCGACTTCTACCGAGATCCTAATTAATAAAGCAGCTACTCGTCCTAGCATACTAGTGTTCATCTCAATAGGATTCCTGAGATCATGCAACTAGGGTTTCAACCAATTCCTACACCTAAGTGCACAATCAATCCTACAATCATTAAGTGAAGTAAAATAGCATAAATAACAGGTTATGCATAAAACCGGGGCTTGCCTTCCAAAGCAGTGGCAGGCAGGTCCTCTGGTGCAGGCTCTGGTGCTGGGTCTGGGGCAACCTCCTGGGTAGCTCCTTGCTCCGGCACGAGGACGTACTCTCCGTCAGCAAGATTACAGTCTATCGAAATGCAATGAACATGTATGTCATGATTATGCAAGATTTAAGAACATTAGGCTACAGAATTTAAGTCAAGAATTAACTTAGGGTTCCTTGGCTACGAGGGTCTTTTAGTGGTATACATAGACTTATTACCCTTTAGGTTTAGGTCTTCTCTTTAAAATAACATATTGGATTTGTATGGCCTTTATAGATTTTAGTGGACAATTATAAAGGTTTTAGGGTGACATTAATTTACACTATTCATTTTCCTTTCCTTACTTTCCATTTAGGGTTTCTAGTGTAGGTTTGAACTACGACAGTGGGTTAATAATTTCCAAAAATTCTGTAAAAATTACAGTGGGTTGCCTTTTGCTATTCTAGCTTGTTTTAAGAATTTGAGGCTTAAGGTACAAAAGCTAGGCTTTAAACAAAAATAACAATAGTTAGGCAAAATGGGCCACTCTACACTACAAGTCCTTTATTAAAGTGGTTTCTGACCTAATGGTTAATTTTGCTGGCCTCTAGTAGTGATAAAAAGCTCTTGTACCAAAAATGACAGAGAGCAACATGGTGGTTAATTAATGGTGAATTTCTAAACTTTGGTGCAAAAAGAGTGATTAGAACTAACTTGTCATTTGAAAAATATCAAACAACAGATTTCAGATTTTTCTTAAGTTCTTATTATCAACACATTAGTTATCCTAGGGTTTGGGGAGGTTTCACCTTAGGGGTATTTTTGCAGGGTTTTTCTAAGTTATCCCTATTTTCTTCATTTAAAAGGTATCTTGCTTATTTTACACTACAACAGGGTAGGATACATTTTTCCAGTGAACTACATTGACTAAATATCTCAACATAAATAGGTGTGCTCTCTGGTTCATCATTTATATCACTTTTTCTATTTTCCTTAAACTTAAGCATATTATAGAATAAGGGGTTAAAATTATCTTAATGTAATGGACAGAGAGGTTTAACATTTTTAACTAGGTCAGTAGGTAGATATAAACTTCTCTAAATTTTTCTAACCTTAATCAAATAGTGCAACCATTTTTCTTGCTATTATTAAGCTTTTGGCCAAAACTGAAAATAAATCAGAACCTTATATTTTTCTCTAGTTCATATGGGGTTTTATATTTTCTTTAGACAGGTTATATTATTTAGAGTCTGGCAAAATTGGTTTGACTAAATTTGGATAAACCAAACAGAAGTTATGGGTTTTTAAAGTTTCTGTTTAAATTTAAAACAGATTTTATTAAAGCTTTACTGGAAAAACAGTTTGCGCCGAGACCCCTGGGGTTAAACTGATTCAAGTCTCGCAGATCTACCCTCGGGCCACTATTCATGTGAGTCTTGGGCTTTACACTTAACCCCCCAGGGTTCTCTTCCTCACACCCGCGGTCCCTCCCCTAATCAGAACAGTAGCCGTAGGAAAGAAAGGACGGCGCGGCTTACCGGCGGCGAGGGAGGTCCGGCGAAGGGTGGGGTCGGCTCGAGGAGGCTCTGGCGGTCACGTCGAGGTACGGCTCGTCGTCGGAGATGGCCGGAATCGCCCGGTTCACGCGTGCAGGCGGGTATCCTCGTCGGCGGCGAGTATACCGGCCAACCACGGCGATCTGGTTCAATCCGACGGCACGGTGAGCATCACGGGGTCACGTAGCGATTGTGTGCACAAGGAATCGAAGGGTGGTGGAGTGGTTTACCCGGTCCACGCACTCCGGCGGGGTCGAGAGCTCCGGCGAGTGTGGACTGGCTTCTCCGGCGAAGGAAACTCCGATTCCTTGCTCGGGGAGTCTCACGGAGGTGTGCACAAGCTTCTCCGGGGGCTGGACGGGGCTGGAAATGGTTGGGCAGGCCGGTCTACGGTGGCAGGGGGACTGGGTGGCCGCGGACAAGCGGCGCACTGGCCAACGACGGCGAACCAAGCTCCGGCGAGGGTCGGGTGGGTGCGGAAGGGTATGGTCGAAGCTTGGAGGGTTTTATAGGCGCGGGCGCGTACCAGGGCGCTGGCTTGACCGTTTGGCGCGACGCGGGCACGAGGGGCGCGCGCGCGGGCGTGCTCTGGCGAGCTCAGAGCGCGTCGAACACGTGGCGCGTTGCTTCTGCCCGTGTTCTTCGCTCTGCTGAGCGACCAAGCGTACAAATCTTGCCATGTCGCCTGTGGGAGATCTCTTCCCTGCACCTAGAGCTACCTAGTTCATGTGAGTTCCAAGGGAGGATACGCCCTAGGTCAGGAGATAAACAGGCGCCAAGTTTGGTTTGTCTCACTGCCCACACCGCGACAAAACCGATGTCAAAACCTGTCAAACGTCCAAGTCTCGGTTTCAAATTTTTCCAGGGGGTGCCTTAAGTGGTATAGCACATTTTTGGTATAGAACCCAAGTGGTTTTGGCGCCATTTTCAAAGTGAACACGGCTGGTCTTTGAATTAGGGTTAAAATGTGACTTAGAGGGAAATAGAGAGCTCTAGCTCTCTCTCCACTTGGAGACTTGAATTGGGGTTTCTCCAGGGGCCTTTTTGCAATATTTCCCTCTCCTAATTGATGGTTATAATGTTGCTTAGGGTTTGGGTAAAAGTTACACATGCTTCACCCACTTGATCACTCTCTTTCCCCCCTTACTTAGGGTTTTGGTAGGTAGGGCTTTGGAGAGATCTAGGGTTCTTCTCCCCCTATTGGCCAAGATAGTAAGTGTGCAAGGATTTAGGGTAATGTTTCTTATGTCATGGGCAACTTGATTAGCACATGAGCCCCAAAGTTCTTATGTGCTGCCCTAAGCCTTTATCTTTTGTGATCACAGCTTCTAGTGCCAAAGTGGGCTCTAGCCAAGGTAACACCTGGGGTGTTACAGCCCTCCCCCCTTAAAGGAATCTCGTCCCGAGATTTAGGTAGAGTTCCTTGGAGGGGTGCTTTGAAGGTGTGCTGGTACCACTTTCCCTTTAAACTCAAGTTCCACTTTCCTAACTGCTCTTCGAATGTCATCCTCTTTGCAACTTCAGAAGGAAGCCCTTCTTAAGTTAAGTCCATAACTTAGACTATCCTTGTTATCTAAGTTTTTCTCATAATTGACTTCAAAGGGCAGGTGGGGGTGGGGTTTTGGGTTACATACCGATTACTTTGGGTAGAAAGTCGGGGAAGTGAGAGCGTAGAAAATCCTCCGTCTCCCATGTAGCTTCTTCTGCTGAATGATGACTCCACTGAACCTTATACATTTTGATTGACCTTGCCCGAGTTGATCTTTCCTTCTGATCCAATATCTTGACGGGGTACTCTTGGTAGGACAAATCTGGTTCTATCTCAATGTCTGGTTCTGGTAGTACTTCAGTGGGTAGACGAACACATTTCCGCAGCTGAGATACATGGAACACATTGTGAACTGCTGACATGTGGGGTGGCAATTCCAATTGGTAAGCTACGGGTCCACAACTTTCCTTGATCTTATAGGGTCCAATGTATCGAGGGGCCAACTTGCCCTTGATCCCGAATCTCTGGACACCCTTGGCTGGTGATACCTTAAGATAGACATGATCTCCCACCTCAAACTGTAGTGGCTTCCGTCTCTGGTCATGATAACTCTTTTGCCTGGCCTGAGCAGCTTCCAAGTTCTTCCTGATGACTCTGACCTTTTCCTCTGCTTCAATTACCAAATCTGGCCCAAATATCTCCCTCTCTCCTGCTTGAGACTAATTCAACGGGGTTCTGCATCTTCTCCCATACAAAGCCTCAAAAGGTGCCATTTTCAGACTGGACTGATAGCTGTTATTGTAAGAGAATTCCGCTAAGGAGAGACACTTGTCCCAGTCCTTTCCATAGTGCAGTGCACATGCTCTCAACATGTCTTCCAAAACCTGATTTACCCTTTCTGTCTGACCATCTGTTTGAGGGTGATATGCTGAGCTTCGGATGACATGGGTCCCAAGTGATTCCTGTAATTGCTCCCAAAATCGTGCCACAAAAGGTGCTCCTCGGTCAGAGACTATGGTCCTTGGTATCCCATGCAGACGAACTATCTGGTCGATGTAAATTTCCGCATACTTCTCCGTCCGGTGGGCGGTGTGCACTGGCAAGAAATGAGCAGTCTTGGTCAATCTGTCCACAATAACCCATATGGAATCATGGTGCCGGGAGGTATTGGGTAATCCTACTATGAAGTCCATGCAAACGTCCTCCCATTTCCAAGATGGTATGGGAAGGGGTTGCAAAGGGCCTGCTGCTTTCAGATGACTAGCTTTTACCCTCTGACAAGTGTCACATTCTGAAACGTACTTGGCAATTTCCCTCTTCATCCTGGTCCACCAATAAAGAGGTCTGAGATCATGGTACATCTTGTTGCTACCAGGGTGCATGGAGAACTTAGAAAGGTGAGCTTCATCCAATATCTTCTTTCTGAGCTCTGGGTCCTTGGGAACCACCAATCGGTCTTCAAACCATAAAATTCCTTTGCTGTCCTGGCGGAAACACTTGTATTTCTCTGCCTTTAGCTGGATCATTTCTTTAATAACCTGAACTCCCTTATCCCCAAACTGTGCCTGAGCTATTTGTTCTTGCAATGTGGGCTCCACTGCAATATATCTCAATTCACCAGAAGGAACAACTTCCAGGTTCAGCTTGCACAACTCATCACACAGGGTGGTGATTCTTGCATCCATGTTCATGCAATTACATTGGACCTTTCGGCTCAAAGCATCTGCCACGACATTTGCCTTGCCAGGATGGTAATGCACCTCCAAATCATAGTCCTTGATTAATTCCAACCACCTTCTCTGCCTCATGTTCAGATCTGCCTCATGTTCTGCTACCGTTTTATTGTCTGGCTCTTCTTCATTCTTTATGTACCTGATGATAGGTTCTCTCCAGTCATTAGGGTCCCATCCTGGTTGGCTTAAGGTATTGCATTCTTTCGCCTGATCTGAGGGAATACTTGGACGTGACACTTCCTAGACAAAAACTTCGGGTGGGACATGGGCCCGACTGGATCCTAGCTTCGACAATGCGTCTGCTGCTGTGTTGCGGTCTCTTTCCACGTGATGGAATTCCAACCCTTCAAACTTGTCTTCTAATTTTCGGACGGCTGTACAGTACTTGCCCATAGAATCAGTCGAGCAATCCTAATCTTTATTTATCTGGCTTATGACCACTAGTGAATCTCCGTATACCGTCAACCTCTTAACGCCCAGTGATATGGCGATGTTCAACCCATGGATCTGTGCCTTGTATTCTGTTGCATTATTTGATGCAGGGAATAACAGCTAAAGAGCGTACTTGAGTTGTTCACCTCCAGGGGTAACGAAGAGGATCCCTGCGCCTGCTCCCTGCAGCTTCAGCGAGCCATCAAAATACATTTGCCATACTTCAGTAGCCTCCGGGTTGTCAGGAACTTGTTGCTCAGTCCACTCTGATATGAAGTCCACTAGTGCTTTAGTCTTTACTAGCGTGCGAGGCCGAAACACTATGTCATGAGCCCCCAGCTCGCAGGCCCACTTGGCTATTCTTCTGATGGCTTCTTTGTTGTGAAGGATATCCTCTATTAGAAACCCGGTAACCACTATGACTTTGTGGTCGTCAAAGTAGTGATGGAGCTTGCGAGCGGTTAGAAGTACTGCGTATAATAGTTTTTGGACTTGGGGATACTTCTTTTTAGAGGGTCCCAGAACTTCGCTGATGAAGTAGACTGGATGTTGTACTGGATAGGTGTGTCCTTCCTCCATCCGCTCGACTACTAACGTGGTGCTCACCACGTGAGTCGTGCAGGAGATGTATAACAATAGGTCTTCTGCCGGCTGATTCGGTTTGGCTCGGCGTGGCGGCTTGAGTACTGGTGGCGTGGTTAGGAACTTCTTCAATGCTTCGAGAGCTTCCTGTGCTTCTGTAGTTCACTGAAACTTGTCCACCTTCTTGAGAAATTTGTAGAATGGTAGGCCCTTTTCGCCTAGCCTTGATATGTGAAAGGGAAATTGGGTCAAACCATTTCCTAAATATAATTTTGGTGGTTGAGTGCCCAACACAAATAATTGGACTAACTAGTTTGCTTTAGATTATATGTTCTACAGGTGCCAAAGGTTCAACACAAACCAATAAAAAGTCCAAGAAAGGGTTCAAAATGAAAGGAGCAAAACAAACCGAAGACTGCCCTGTTCTGGCGTACCGGACTGTCTGGTGCACCACCGAATAGTGTCCGGTGCACCAGGGAGATCAACTCTAAAATGCTCAGCTTCGGGTTTCTGGAAAAGCCACTCTGCTATAATTCACCGGACTGTCCAGTGTGCCATGCGGAGCAACGGCTACTGCTCCAACGGTCGTCTGCAAAAGCAACAGTGAACAGTGCACGTCTGCGCGTGCAGAGTCAGAGCAGGCGCTAGAAGGCACACCAGACAGTGAACAGTGACTGTCCGGTGCACCACCGGACTGTCCGGTGGGCTAGATTGTCAGAGCTCCAACGATCGAACCCTAACGGTTGGGTGACGTGGCTGGCGCATCGGACAGTGTCCGATGGCGCACCGGACTGTCCGGTGCGCCCATCGATAGACAGCCTCCCCAACAGCCATTTTGGTGGGTGGGGCTATAAATACCCCCAACCACCACACTTCAAGGCATCCAAGTTTTTAGCCATTGCATTCAATACAAGAGCTCTAGACTTCACTCCAAGACACAAACAAGAGATCAAATCCTCTCCCAAGTCCAAGATCACTCCAAACAATTAGTGACTAGTGAGAGAGAGATATTTGTGTTCATTTGAGTTCTTGTCGCTTGGATCGCTTTTCTTCTTCCTCCATTCTTATTCACAAGCAACTTGTAATCAACGCAAGAGACCACCGAGAAAAGCTCACTCGGTCTAGGTGACCGTTTGAGAGGGAAAGGGTTGAAAGAGACCTGGTCTTTGTGACCACCTCAACAGGGAGTAGGTTTGCAAGAACCAAACCTCGGTAAAACAAATCATCGTGTCACACTCTTCATTTGCTTGTGATTTGTTTTCGCCCTCTCTTTCGGACTCGACTTTATTTCTTACGCTAATCCTGGCTTGTAGTTGTGCTTAAAGTTTATAAATTTCAGATTTGCCTATTCACTCCCCTCTAGGCGACTTTCAATATGAACCTGCTCAAGGCTGCCATGCATCCAGTAAGTCTCTGCAACCTTCTTATGTGATCGCGACGCTTCCATTCTCATGATGGCCTCGATTTTTTCTGGGTTGGCTTCGATTCCTCGGTGGCTGACAGTGAATCCAAGTAACTTCCCTGCTGGTACTCCGAAAACACATTTCTCTGGGTTGAGCTTCCACCGGTATCGCCTTAGGATGTTGAAGACCAGTTGCAAATCTTCGATGAAGTTTTCTGAGTTTTCTGTTTTGATTACCATGTCGTCGACATAAGATTCTACTCGCTTGCCAAGCATGTTTGAATAGCTCTCTAGTAAGTTGCCCCTGCATTCTTGAGGCCGAATGGCATTGTAACGCCCTAAATTTGGGGGTAGAATTTTTTTCTTCTTTTCTCTCACCAAATTCGGGCATTACTCTCTTTTCTCTTCCTGTTTCACTCCTTCCTCCCAATTTCAAACCAGTATAGCGATAGGTGTTCGTGTTATATATAAACAAAACCTAAGTGCCATGGGTGTTGTATCATGCCGAAGCGCATTTCTTTGTCTGATGTCGCGCGTTCGTCTCGTTCCGTTTTGGATTTCGGTTCACGATTGATTTCCGTTTAATGGTCGTGCGTGCCGTGGGTTTCGATCCGCGATGTGACTCGGCCCAGCCCGGCCTGGTCCGGCCCGGTCCGGCCCGCGCGCCCCTGGTGCCCCTGCCCACCCCATGCGCGCCCCTCCCCCAGATCCATTTGCCTCATTTGATTTCTCCCGTGCAGCAACCTCTCTCTCTCCCATCTCTCTCTCTCTCCCGTGGTGCCCTAGGTTTTGGAGACGGTGATCGCCGGAGTTGGATCCCCGAGGTGAGCTCCCCTCCCTTCTCCTCTCTCTCTCTCTCTCTCTCCCTTTCTCTTCCCTGCGCGCGCCCGCCCCTGCCCCCGGCGCGGCTCGCCCCTGCCCCTCCCCCGCGGCGGCGCTCGCCCCTGCTCCCTCCCCGACGGCGCGGCCCGCCCGCGGTCCCAACCCCCGGCGTGGTTTCCGGCCCCCGGCGCGGCGTTCCCCGCCCCCGGTGAGGTCTCGACCCCCGGCGCGTGGACCCGGCCCCTGGCGCGGTCCCCTGCCCCCGGCGCGGCGTCCCTAGCCCCCGGCGCGATGTTCCCGCCCCCCCCCCCCCCCCCCGGCGCGCGGTCCCCTGCGGCCCCCTGCACGTGGCCTTCAGCCCCTGCGCGCGGCGTCCCGGTCCCCGGCGCAGCTCGTGTGGCCTCGGCGTGGCCTCGCGCTCTCCCGTTTACCCCCAACGCGTTCCTGCATGCGCAACCCCACGCGCGCGATGATTATTCTTGGTTTTTAATTAATTTCAAACTCCGTTAGTTAGCGTGCTGCGTCACGCGCTTTGTCGCACGACGAATTTGTTTAATTTCAGATTCTATTAATGTGCTGCGTCGCGCCCTTCGTCGCACGACGATCCATCTTAATTTCAGGTTGTTTAATATGTGACGTCGTGCGTCCAGTCACACGACGTTCCACTTTAAACTCGGCTCTATTGACGTATGTCATCGTGCGTTTCGTCGCGTGATGCTTAATGTCTCCTTTATAATTAATGCAAGTGTCTCGTTATGCGCTCTATCGCATGACGAGTCGTTGATTTCCTAATTCGATTTAAAGTGTTATTTCGCGCGTCTCGCCGCGCGAAAATCCTTTTGATTTATCTTCATTTGCTTATAATGATTAAACATGAAACATGACTTTACTTTATGCTAAACGTAGTGTCTAAATTGATTCCTTTCTATTAAGCGAGTGGTTTAATTTATAATAATGTAACGTGATCGTTTCTCTACTGTCTTTTTCTCTTTCTCTCTTAACCGTAATTGCGAGCCCACGTGGAACGTCTGTTTATTTACTGCATTCTATTGTATGGTGTACTGTTCTTTTGTATTAAATGTGTGGATGTATGTATGTTTGCGCTCGCATAGAGAACGATCTGGTTGAGGAGCCCGAAGAACTCGCAGGAGAAGCCCCTGAGCAGCAGTCGGTTGGTGGGGGCAAGTGTCCCTTGACCCATCTTTGTCCTATACATTCTTAATTCACCTCCCGCATTTCACATTTATACCTAAGGATTGACTAGCTTTTGTTATCCATGTCCTTGTCTACCTATCTGGGTTGGATTATTATTGTTTAGCTTTATGCTATTGCTCAACTCTAATCAATGAACATGATGAGAATTATCAATGATACGCTGTTTTCCCCTCCTTTATTATGATGTTATACTTGTGGTATTCAAGGGGGCTCGAGCGGTTTCTCGAGTGCCTCTCCGTAAGGACCTATTTGTTGGATGACCGCTCGAGAAAACAGTGCAACCATGAGGGTGTAGTGGGACGCCCTTAGCTGAATAATTAGAGGAACCGGGGGTGTAGTTCGCTTAGCCGTCGTGCCGTCAATGGGGCTCGGTGTATGCGGCTCGCTCCGCCAAGGTTGATTTGTCTCTTGGGGAGGAGTGCGGTACATTTAGGAAACCTAACAGGCGGCTACAGCCCCGGGGAATCTTTGTAAAGGCTATGTAGTGATACTGTTGGGGGTATGCTTCATAGCCAAAGATCCTAAAGAAAGAAAACACCTTCAGCAGATCCTCTCGGAAGCAGCACTGAAGCTATCATCTATAAAGCTTCGGCACAGTGACAGATTTCAAGACGAAGGGGTGAACCAACTTAAAGATGAAATGACCTAAGGACCCATGGTGTTTTGTGTCAGTATTATAGTCGATTGTAAAGGACATAGATGTAATTTTACACAGGCTGCGCCCTGTGCCTATAAATAGATGAACAGTACCCCTGTACTATTCACGCTGATTGGTTATCCTGCTTTTTTGTCACGCTTGTACTATTACCTTCTTTTGAGCCGAAGGTACATTTTTAATTTGATATCATTTCTATTTTTCCATAATAATATGATAGAAATGAATTGATAATAATACATTATTGTTTATGTTATCTTTTATATCTCATATGATTCCTTCTCCATTGTTGTATGTTATGCTGATGAAGGTATGTCCTTCATAACCTTTGTCCGAAAATCATTATATCCCAAGGGAAATAATGCTTCGAAGGACGAAGGATTTTAACATTTAACATTCTCTGTGTTGCCTTGTTCTTAACTCATAGCATTTGAGAACAAGTCCCCAACATTGGCGCCCACCTCCGGTGAACTCACTTCCACTTTTGAGCTGATGGCTTCGTTCAACAATCAAGCTGAAGCTGCTTCGGCGACGAAGCTGGTACTCCCGATAATAGGCGGTTCATGCTCAGAGCCGGCCAATAAAAAGCAGAAGGAGGCCTAGAGAAGGGTACAACATGTCGGCGTGCAGGGACCCTTCATCAAGTCAAAATGGTCCCATATCCCAATTACCTTCTCCTAGGAGGACCTTCAGCTCAAGGATTATCCTCACAATGATGCTATGGTCATTTCTTGTGTCATCAAGGGGTTTCTAGTCCACAATGTTATGGTTGACACAGGCAGTGCAGTGGATATTATATTTGCTAAGGCCTTCAGACAGATGCAAGAGCCAGAGGATAAGATTCATGATGCTACGCACCCACTTTGTGGCTTCAGAGGAAGACATATTGTAGCACTTGGCAAAATCACGATGCCAGTGACCTTTGGATTTGTCAACAATACAAGAACTGAGCAAATTGTGTTTGATATTGTCGACATGGAGTACCCCTACAATGCAATCATTGGTCGTGGGACACTCAATGCTTTTGAAGCAATTCTCCATCCGGCATATCTTTGCATGAAGATACCTTCGGATCAAGGGCCTATTGCTATTCATGGAAGCCAGGAAGCTGCCAGAAAGGCTGAAGGAAATTGGATGGATTCAAGAGCAATCCATAATATAGATGGAGCCAAAGCTTGTGAGCAATACAAGTACAGAAGGGAGAAGGTTGCTTCGGCCGATCAGCCAAAGCCCGTGCTCTTATGTGAAGATATAGCAGAGCAGAAGGTGTTGCTGGGATCTCAATTGTCTGAGGAACAGGAGAAAAACCTAACTAGGTTTCTATTCAACAACAAAGATGTCTTCGCATGGTCCGCTAACGATCTCTGTGGTGTCAACAGGGATGTCATTGAACACTCGCTCAATGTCGATGAAAGGGAATTAGGCTTACACCTAGTTCCTAAATAATTTTGGTGGTTGAATTGCCCAACACAAATATTGGACTAACTAGTTTGCTCTAGTACATAAGTTATACAGGTGCAAAAGGTTCACACTTAGCCAATAAAAAGGCCAAGTGTTGGATTCAACAAAGGAGCAGCATGGCAACCGAGGGCACCTCTGGCTGAAGGCACCGGACTGTCCGGTGTGCACCGGACATGTCCGGTGCGCCCAGAGGACGTCGACTCAAACTCTTCGCCCTCGGGAAGTCTCGGAAGCCGGCGCGCTATAATTCACCGGACTGTCCGGTGTGCACCGGACATGTCCGGTGCTCCAAGGAAACGCGGCCTCCGGAACTCGCCAGCCTCGGGTTCGCTCGGCAGCCGCTCCGCTAAAATTCACCGGACTGTCCGGTGTGCACCGGACTGTCCGGTGTGCCAGCGGAGCAACGGCTCCCTGCGGCGCCAACGGCTCCCTGCGGTGCATTAAATGCGCGCGCAGCGCGCGCAGACGTCAGGATCGCCCATACCGGTGCACCGGACATCAAACAGTACATGTCCGGTGTGCACCGGACACCCAGGAGGGCCCAGGAGTCAGAAGCTCCAACGGTCAGAATCCAACGGCAATGGTGACGTGGCAGGGGCACCGGACTGTCCGGTGTGCACCGGACTGTCCGGTGCGCCATCGAACAGACTGCTTCCAGCAACGGTCACTTTTGGTGGTTGGGGCTATAAATACCCCAACCACCCCACATTCATTGCCATCCAAGTTTTCCACTTCTCAACTACTACAAGAGCTCTAGCATTCAATTCTAGACACATCAAATAGATCAAGTCCTCTCCAAATTCCACACAACTCCATAGTGACTAGAGAGAGTGATTTGCTTGTGTTCTTTCGAGCTCTTGCGCTTGGATCGCATTTTTTTCTTTCTCACTTGTTCTTGAGATCATCACTCAATTGTAACCAAGGCAAGAGGCACCAATTGTGTGGTGGCCCTTGCGGGGAAGTTTTGTTCCCAGTTGATTGAGAAGAAGAGAAAGCTCACTCGATCCGTGGGATCGTTTGAGAGAGGGAAGGGTTGAAAGAGACCCGGCCTTTGTGGCCTCCTCAACGGGGAGTAGGTTTGCGAGAACCGAACCTCGGTAAAACAAATCCTCGTGTCACACTCTTATTCGCTTGCGATTTGTTTTGCGCCCTCTCTCGCGGACTCGTTTATATTTCTAACGCTAACCCCGGCTTGTAGTTGTGATTATTTTTGTAAATTTCAGTTTCGCCCTATTCACCCCCCCCTCTAGGCGACTATCAATTGGTATCAGAGCACGGTGCTTCATTAGAGCTTAACCGCTCGAAGTGATGTCGGGAGATCACACCAAGAGGGAGATGGAGACCGGCGACAAGCCCACTACAAGCCAAGGGAGCACTTCATCGGAAAAGTCCCGCACCAAGAGAAGGGAGAAGAAGAAGAACTCCTCCAAGCGGAAGGAGAAAAGATCTTCCTCCTCTCACCACAAGGAGAAGAAGGAAAAATCTTCTTCTCACAAGCCGCATCGGAGTGGGGACAAGCACAAGAGGATGAGGAAGGTGGTCTACTACGAGACCGACACTTCATCGACATCTACCTCCGGCTCCGACGCGGCGTCCGTCACTTCTAAACGCCAAGAGCGTAAGAAGTATAGTAAGATCCCCCTACGCTACCCTCGCATTCCTAAACATACACCTTTACTATCCGTCCCATTAGGCAAACCACCAACTTTTAATGGTGAAGATTATGCTATGTGGAGTAATTTGATGCGATTTCATCTAACCTCTCTCCACAAAAGATTATGGGATGTTGTTGAGTATGGT
This sequence comes from Zea luxurians, assembly GCA_029449295.1. Classification (NCBI taxonomy): domain Eukaryota; kingdom Viridiplantae; phylum Streptophyta; class Magnoliopsida; order Poales; family Poaceae; genus Zea; species Zea luxurians. Next base: position 29,369,520 of record JAOPSE010000031.1, read on the forward strand.
GTACAGGTACCATCCGTAGGGGATGAGGACTATGACACGGACGAAGTAGCCCAAATCGAGCACTTCAACTCTCAAGCCACAACCATCCTCCTTGCCTCTCTAAGCAAGGAGGAATACAACAAAGTACAAGGGTTGAAGAACGCCAAGGAGATTTGGGACCTACTCAAGACGGCGCACGAGGGTGATGAACTCACCAAAATCACCAAGCGGGAAACGATCGAGGGGGAGCTCGGTCGCTTCCGTCTTCGCCAAGGGGAGGAGCCACAAGACATGTACAACCGGCTCAAGACCTTGGTGAACCAAGTGCGCAACCTCGGGAGCGCTAAGTGGGATGACCACGAGGTGGTTAAGGTTATTCTAAGAGCACTTATTTTCCTTAACCCCACACAAGTTCAATTAATTCGTGGCAATCCTAGATATCCACTAATGACCCCCGAGGAAGTTATCGGGAATTTTGTGAGTTTTGAATGCATGATTAAGGGCTCCAAGAAGATCAACGAGCTTGACGAGCCTTCCACATCCGAGGCGCAACCGGTGGCCTTCAAGGCAACGGAGGAAAAGAAGGAGGAGTCTACACCAAGTAGACAACCGATTGACGCCTCCAAGCTCGACAATGAGGAGATGGCCCTAATCATCAAAAGCTTTCGGCAAATCCTCAAGCAACGGAAGGGGAAGGACTACAAATCCCGTTCCAAGAAGGTTTGCTACAAGTGTGGTAAGCCCGGTCACTTTATTGCTAAATGTCCATTATCAAGTGATAGTGACAGGGGCGACGACAAGAAGGGCAAGAGGAAGGAGAAGAAGAAGTACTACAAGAAGAAGGGCGGCGATGCCCATGTTTGTCGGGAGTGGGACTCCGACGAAAGCTCTAGCGACTCCTCCGACGACGAGGACGCCGCCAACATCGCCGTCACCAAGGGCCTCCTCTTCCCCAACGTCGGCCACAAGTGCCTCATGGCCAAGGACGGCAAAAAGAAGGTAAAATCAAAGTCCTCCACTAAATATGAAACATCTAGTGATGAGGATGATGATAAAAATGAGGAGGATAATTTGCGTATTCTTTTTGCCAACCTTAACATGGAACAAAAAGAAAAATTAAATGAGCTAATTAGTGCCATCCATGAAAAGGATGATCTCTTGGACTCCCAAGAGGACTTCCTAATCAAGGAAAACAAGAAACATGTTAAGGTTAAAAATGCTTATGCTCTAGAAGTTGAAAAATGTAACAAATTATCTAGTGAGCTAAGCACATGCCATGACACTATTGCCAACCTTAGAAGTGAAAATGTTAAATTAATTGCTAAGGTTGATTCTCATGTTTGCATTGATCCTAGAAATGATAATGTTGATTTGCTTGCTAGGATTGATGAGTTGAATGTTTCCATTGCTAGCCTTAGAAATGAAAATGAGAAATTAATTGCTAAGGCTAAGGATTTTGATGTTTGCAATACTACCATTTCCGACCTTAGAACTAAAAATGATATGTTGCATGCTAAGGTTGTTGAACTTAAATCTTGCAAACCCTCTACATCTAATGTTGAGCATGTTTCCATTTGTACTAGATGTAGAGATATTAATGTTGATGCTATCCATGATCACCTAGCCTTAATTAAAAAAACAAAATGATCACATAGCACAACTGAATGCTAAAATTAGAGAGCATGACTTAGAAAATGAAAAATTTAAATTGGCTAGAAGCATGCTCTATAATGGGAGACGCCCTGGCATTAAAGATGGCATTGGCTTCCAAAGGGGAGACAATGTCAAAATTAATGCCCCTCCAAAGAACTTATCTAACTTTGTTAAGGGCAAGGCTCCCATGCCTCAGGATAACGAGGGTTACATTTTGTACCCTGCCGGCTATCCTGAGAGCAAGATTAAGAAAATTCATTCTAGGAAGTCTCACTCTGGCCCTAATCATGCTTTTATGTATAAGGGTGAGACATCTAGATCTAGGCAACCAACCCATGCCAAGTTGCCTAGAAAGAAAACTACTAGTGCATCAAATGATCATGCCATTTTATTTAAAACTTTTGATGCATCTTATGTTTTGACTAGCAAATCCGGCAAGGTAGTTGCCAAAATTGTTGGGGGCAAACACAAGGGCTCTAAGACTTGTGTTTGGGTACCCAAAGTTCTTGTATCTAATGCCAAAGGACCCAAAACCGTTTGGGTACCTAAAACAAAGAACTAAACTTGTTTTGTAGGTTTATGCATCCGGGGGCTCAAGTTGGATACTTGACAGCGGGTGCACGAATCACATGACAGGGGAGAAAAGAATGTTCTCCTCATATGAGAAAAACCAAGATCCCCAACGAGCTATCACATTCGGGGATGGAAATCAAGGTTTGGTCAAAGGTTTGGGTAAAATTGCTATTTCTCCTGACCACACTATTTCCAATGTTTTTCTTGTAGATTCTCTCGATTACAATTTGCTTTCCGTATCCCAATTATGTCAAATGGGCTACAACTGTCTTTTCACTGATATAGGTGTTACTGTCTTTAGAAGAAGTGATGATTCAGTAGCATTTAAGGGAGTGTTAGAGGGTCAGCTATACTTAGTAGATTTTAATAGAGCTGAACTCGACACTTGCTTGATTGCTAAGACTAACTTGGGTTGGCTCTGGCACCGCCGACTAGCCCATGTTGGAATGAAGAATCTTCACAAGCTTCTAAAGGGAGAACACATTTTGGGACTAACCGATGTTCATTTTGAGAAAGACAGGATTTGTAGCGCATGCCAAGCAGGGAAGCAAGTTGGTGTCCAACATCCACACAAAAACATCATGACTACCGACAGGCCACTGGAGCTTCTACACATGGATTTATTCGGCCCGATCGCTTACATAAGCATCGGCGGTAGTAAGTATTGTCTTGTAATTGTGGATGATTATTCTCGCTTCACTTGGGTGTTCTTTTTGCAGGACAAATCTCATACCCAAGAAACTTTAAAGGGATTCTTGAGACGGGCTCAAAATGAGTTCGGCTTAAGGATCAAGAAAATTAGAAGCGACAACGGAACGGAGTTCAAGAACTCTCAAATTGAAGGTTTTCTTGAGGAGGAGGGCATCAAGCATGAGTTCTCTTCTCCCTACACTCCACAACAAAATGGTGTAGTGGAGAGGAAGAATCGAACTCTATTGGACATGGCAAGAACCATGCTTGATGAGTACAAGACACCGGATCGGTTTTGGGCCGAGGCGGTCAACACCGCCTGCTACGCCATCAACCGGTTATATCTTCATCGAATCCTCAAGAAGACATCTTATGAACTCCTAACCGGTAAAAAGCCCAATATTTCATATTTTAGAGTTTTTGGTAGCAAATGTTTTATTCTTGTCAAAAGAGGTAGAAAATCTAAATTTGCTCCTAAAACTGTAGAAGGCTTTTTTACTAGGATATGACTCAAACACAAGGGCATATAGAGTCTTTAACAAGTCCTCAGGACTTGTTGAAGTTTCTTGTGACGTTGTGTTTGATGAGACTAACGGCTCTCAAGTAGAGCAAGTTGATCTTGATGATGTAGGTGAAGAACAGGCTCCATGCATAGCGCTAAGGAACATGTCCATCGGGGATGTGTGTCCTAAGGAATCCGAAGAGCCTCCAAATGCACAAGATCAACCATCCTCCTCCACGCAAGTATCTCCACCAACTCAAGTTGAGGATGAGGCTCAAGATGTTGAACAAGAAGATCAAGAAGATGAGCCAACTCAAAATGACGGCAACGATCAAGGGGGAGATTCAAATGATGAAGACAAGGAGGATGAACAACCAAGGCCGCCACACCCAAGAGTCCACCAAGCAATACAACGAGATCACCCCGTCGACACCATCCTCGGCGACATTCATAAGGGGGTAACTACTCGATCTCGTGTTGCGCATTTTTGTGAACATTACTCTTTTGTTTCCTCTATTGAGCCACACAGGGTAGAGGAAGCACTTCAAGATTCGGATTGGGTGATGGCGATGCAAGAGGAGCTCAACAATTTCACGAGGAACGAGGTATGGCACTTAGTTCCACGTCCTAACCAAAATGTTGTAGGAACCAAGTGGGTCTTCCGCAACAAGCAAGACGAGCATGGTGTGGTGACTAGGAACAAAGCTCGACTCGTGGCCAAGGGATATTCACAAGTCGAAGGTTTGGATTTTGGTGAAACCTATGCACCCGTAGCTAGGCTTGAGTCAATTCGCATATTATTGGCCTATGCTACTTACCATGGCTTCAAGCTTTATCAAATGGACGTGAAGAGTGCCTTCCTCAATGGACCACTCAAGGAGGAGGTCTATGTTGAGCAACCTCCCGGCTTTGAAGACAGTGAGTATCCTAACCATGTTTATAGGCTCTCTAAGGCGCTTTATGGGCTCAAGCAAGCCCCAAGAGCATGGTATGAATGCCTTAGAGATTTCCTTATTGCAAATGGCTTCAAAGTCGGCAAGGCCGATCCTACTTTGTTCACTAAAACTCTTGACAATGATTTGTTTGTATGCCAAATTTATGTTGATGATATTATATTTGGGTCTACTAACAAATCTACATGTGAAGAATTTAGTAGGATCATGACACAAAAATTCGAGATGTCGATGATGGGGGAGTTGAAGTATTTCCTAGGATTCCAAGTCAAGCAACTCCAAGAAGGCACCTTCATTAGCCAAACAAAGTATACTCAAGACATTCTAAGCAAGTTTGGAATGAAGGATGCCAAGCCCATCAAGACACCCATGGGAACAAATGGGCATCTCGACCTCGACACGGGAGGTAAGTCCGTGGATCAAAAGGTATACCGGTCGATGATTGGATCATTACTTTATTTATGTGCATCTCGACCGGACATTATGCTTTCCGTTTGCATGTGTGCAAGATTCCAAGCCGACCCTAAGGAATCACACCTTACGGCCGTGAAACGAATCTTGAGATATTTGGCTTTTACTCCTAAGTTTGGGCTTTGGTACCCTCGGGGATCCACATTTGATTTGATTGGTTATTCGGATGCCGATTGGGCGGGGTGTAGAATTAACAGGAAGAGCACATCGGGGACTTGCCAGTTCTTGGGAAGATCCTTGGTGTCTTGGGCTTCAAAGAAGCAAAATTCGGTCGCTCTTTCTACCGCCGAAGCCGAGTATATTGCCGCAGGCCATTGTTGCGCGCAATTGCTTTGGATGAGGCAAACTCTGCGGGACTACGGTTACAAATTAACCAAAGTCCCCTTGCTATGTGACAATGAGAGTGCAATCAAATTGGCCGACAATCCCGTCGAGCATAGCCGCACTAAGCACATAGCCATTCGGTATCATTTTCTTCGGGATCACCAACAAAAGGGGGATATCGAGATTTCTTACATTAATACTAAAGATCAATTAGCCGATATCTTTACCAAACCACTTGATGAGCAATCTTTTACCCGACTTAGGCATGAGCTCAATATTCTTGATTCTAGGAATTTCTTTTGCTAAGTCTTGCACACATAGCTCACAATATACCTTTGATCATGTCTCTTTTATATATGCTATGACTAATGTGTTTTCAAGTGAATTTCAAACCAAGTCATAGGTATATTGAAAGGGAATAGGAGTCTTCGGTGAAGACAAGGCTTCCACTCCACTCTACTACTCATTCTTCGCCGTCGCTCCGCATCATCTCTCCAACTTTGGTATAATCTTCACTCATTCATTTCATGACCAAAGGGGGAGAAAGTATTTCTCGGGCTCTAATGATTCCGTTTTTGGCGATTCATGCCAAAGGGGGAGAAAATATGAGCCCAAAGCAAAAGGACCGCACCACCACCTAATTTTTAAAATTTGATGATTTTAAATTGGTAAATTTCAAAATTGGTATCTCTTTGAGTTCTAAAGGGGGAGCAAGTAGTATTTTCAAAATTGATGGAAAACCCTCTTGAACACTAAGAGGAGACCTTATTTGAGGGGGAGTTTTTGTTTAGTCAAAGGAAAGCATTTGAACAAAGGAAGAAAATTTCAAATCTTGAAAATGCGTTGCAAAATCTTATTCATTTACCTTTGACTATCTTGCAAAATGACTTTGAAAAAGAATTCACAAAAGAATTTGCAAAAACAAAACTTATGGTGCAAGTGTGGTCCAATATGTCAAAGACAAAGAAAACAATCCATGCGCATCATATAAGTATATATTGGCTCAATTCCAAGCAACCTTTGCACCTACCTTATGCAAACTAGTTCAATTATGCACTTCTATATTTGCTTTGGTTTGTGTTGGCATCAATCACCAAAAAGGGGGAGATTGAAAGGGAATTAGGCTTACACCTAGTTCCTAAATAATTTTGGTGGTTGAATTGCCCAACACAAATATTGGACTAACTAGTTTGCTCTAGTACATAAGTTATACAGGTGCAAAAGGTTCACACTTAGCCAATAAAAAGGCCAAGTGTTGGATTCAACAAAGGAGCAGCATGGCAACCGAGGGCACCTCTGGCTGAAGGCACCGGACTGTCCGGTGTGCACCGGACATGTCCGGTGCGCCCAGAGGACGTCGACTCAAACTCTTCGCCCTCGGGAAGTCTCGGAAGCCGGCGCGCTATAATTCACCGGACTGTCCGGTGTGCACCGGACATGTCCGGTGCTCCAAGGAAACGCGGCCTCCGGAACTCGCCAGCCTCGGGTTCGCTCGGCAGCCGCTCCGCTAAAATTCACCGGACTGTCCGGTGTGCACCGGACTGTCCGGTGTGCCAGCGGAGCAACGGCTCCCTGCGGTGCATTAAATGCGCGCGCAGCGCGCGCAGACGTCAGGATCGCCCATACCGGTGCACCGGACATCAAACAGTACATGTCCGGTGTGCACCGGACACCCAGGAGGGCCCAGGAGTCAGAAGCTCCAACGGTCAGAATCCAACGGCAATGGTGACGTGGCAGGGGCACCGGACTGTCCGGTGTGCACCGGACTGTCCGGTGCGCCATCGAACAGACTGCTTCCAGCAACGGTCACTTTTGGTGGTTGGGGCTATAAATACCCCAACCACCCCACATTCATTGCCATCCAAGTTTTCCACTTCTCAACTACTACAAGAGCTCTAGCATTCAATTCTAGACACATCAAATAGATCAAGTCCTCTCCAAATTCCACACAACTCCATAGTGACTAGAGAGAGTGATTTGCTTGTGTTCTTTCGAGCTCTTGCGCTTGGATCGCATTTTTTTCTTTCTCACTTGTTCTTGAGATCATCACTCAATTGTAACCAAGGCAAGAGGCACCAATTGTGTGGTGGCCCTTGCGGGGAAGTTTTGTTCCCAGTTGATTGAGAAGAAGAGAAAGCTCACTCGATCCGTGGGATCGTTTGAGAGAGGGAAGGGTTGAAAGAGACCCGGCCTTTGTGGCCTCCTCAACGGGGAGTAGGTTTGCGAGAACCGAACCTCGGTAAAACAAATCCTCGTGTCACACTCTTATTCGCTTGCGATTTGTTTTGCGCCCTCTCTCGCGGACTCGTTTATATTTCTAACGCTAACCCCGGCTTGTAGTTGTGATTATTTTTGTAAATTTCAGTTTCGCCCTATTCACCCCCCCCTCTAGGCGACTATCAGTCGATCCATCCTTCAGACCCAGAAAGCAGAGGCTTCAGAAAATGTCTGATGACAAAGCTAAAGGTGCTCGGAATGAAGTGAAAAGACTTCTTAGTGCTGGAGTCATCAGAGAAGTAAACTACCCAGAATGGCTAGCTAACACTGTTATGGTGAAGAAGGCCAATGGTAAATGGAGAATGTGCATCGATTTTACTGATCTTAATAAGGCATGTCCGAAGGATGAGTTTCTGTTACCAAGGATAGATTCTCTAGTAGATGTAGCAGCTTCGTCGGAGCTCATGAGTCTACTAGATTGTTATTCAGGCTACCATCAAATCTAGATGAAGAAGGAAGATGAGCCAAAAACCAGCTTCATAACCCCCAGTGGTACATATTGTTATCTTTGGATGCCTGAGGGGCTCAAGAATGCTGGAGGAAGCTTCAGCAGAATGACAGCGAAAGTCCTTCATTCTCAGATAGGCAGAAATGTGCTAACATATGTTGATGATATCATAGTAAAAAGCACGAAGCAAGAAAATCACATTGCTGATCTGCAGGAAACATTTGCCAACTTTAGGCAAGCTGGCCTGAAGTTGAATCTAGAAAAATGTGTCTTCGGAGTAAAGAAGGGAAAATTCCTTGGTTGTCTAGTTTCAACAAAAGGGATCGAAGCTAATCCAAATAAAATCGAAGCTATTCTCTGGATGGAGCCGCCAAGCACAAAGAAGGGAGCTCAACGGCTGATGGGAAGACTGGCATCTCTGAATCGATTCATATCTAGATCAGCAGAGAGAATTTTACCATTCTTTGAAGTGCTGAAGTCGGCCGAAGTCTTTCAATGGGGATCAGCTCAGCAGAAAGCCTTCGAAGAGCTGAAGCAGGACCAGATAGACCTAACAACGTTAACTCCACCCACGCCAGGGGCTCCTCTATTATTATATGTGACAGCTTCGCATCCTGCAGTAACCGCAGCGCTTGTGCAGGAAAAGCTTGAAGGACAAATCAAAAAGCAAGCCCCAGTATACTTCGTCTCCGAAGTCCTCAGCTTATCAAAGAAAAACTATACAGAATTGGAGAAAGTGCTATATGTTGTCTTAATGGCCTCCAGGAAGCTTCGGCATTACTTTCAAGCATTCCATATAATTGTTCCTTCATCACAGCCTTTGAAGGATATTATGAGGAACAGAGAAGCTACTAGAAGGATTGGAAAGTGGGCTGCGGAACTCAATGAATTCACCATTGATTATGTGCATAGACCCTCAATCCAGTCCCAGGCGTTAGCAGACTTCATCGCTGATTGGACGCTAGGGGCTCAGGAAGAAGAGGCAAGTAAAGATGCCGAAGCTTGGACAGTGTTCTGCGACGGTTCATGGGGAACCTTCGGGGCAGGTGCAGCTGCTGTTTTAGTTTCACCTTCCAAAGTCAGAACATGCTATGCAGTGAAACTTGATTTTAGCTACACAAATAATATTGTTGAATACGAAGCTTTGCTTTTGGGGCTTCGAAAGTTAAAGGCAATGGGGATAAGAAGGGCGGTTCTTAAGACCGATTCCCAAGTCATTTCTGGGCATATTGACAAGAGCTGTAGAGTAAGAGACCCGAAGCTTGAGAAATACTTGGATACAGTTCGAAGGCTTGAAGCTTCTTTCGAAGGGTTTTCTGTCAAGAATATTCCACGAGGAGAAAATGAGCACGCTGATCTGCTAGCCAAGTCAGCGGCACAGGGGCTGCCTTTACCTTTGGAAGTATTCTTTGAAACAATAAGAGCACCTTCGGTGGAACTTCTTGAAAGAGAAATGCTCAATATATCTCCTGTTCATAGTGAAGATTGGAGAACTGAGATTATATCCTTTCTCCAGGGCAATTGCCTTTCAGATGATGAAGCTTATAATAAGAGAATAGAGGCAAGAGCCCGACCATATGTAATAATAGAAGGGGAGTTATACAAACATGGAGTCTACTCTCCATTGCTCAAATGTTTATCCAGAGCTGAAGGTATAGAACTGATGAAGGAAATACACGCAGGTTTGTGTGGATCTCACATCGGATCTAGGCCCTTGCTGGGAAAAGTCTTTCGTCAAGGATTTTATTGGCCGAAGGCAGCTTCGGACGCAACAGAATTAGTCCAAAAGTGCGAAGGTTGTCAAAAATGCGCAAGAGATCAAAAACAGCCTTCATCTCTGACTCAGCTGATACAGCCCACTTGGCCGTTGCAAAGGTGGGGCCTTGATTTGCTAGGCCCACTTCCACCAGCACAAGTAAATCTAAAATATGTTGTGGTGGCGGTAGAATATTTTTCCAAGTGGATTGAGGCGAAGCCTTTAGCCACAATAACTTCGGTCACCGTTCAGAAATTTTTCTGGCAAAATATTGTTTGTCGCTTCGGAGTGCCGAAGGCTATTACTGTGGACAACGGAACACAGTTTGATGTCGAAGCTTTCAAAGAGTTCTGTGAACAAATTGGCACGAATATTCATTTTGCATCGGTTAGACATCCGGAGTCAAATGGACTTGTCGAAAGAGCTAATGGCATTATAATGACGAGAATAATGAAGTTAATCTTCAATTAGCCCAGGGGAAAGTGGCCAGATGAATTGATCAAAGTGGTGTGGAGCCACAACACAACAATGTCAAGGTCAACAGGCTTTACACCATTCAAATTTCTGTTTGGTGATGAAGCAATAACCCCGGAAGAAGCTAAAGCAGGATCAATAAGAACAATGGCTGCGGCAGAGGACGAAGCTGATTATTCTGTGGCAAAAGATGCTATATAAGGGATCAGGCTTCAGGCTGTGGAGAACATCAATAAATATCAAGCCAAAACAATAAAATGGTGTGACAGAAAAGTTCGGTTAAAAAATATCAGGCCAGGGCACTTGGTACTTCGGAGAGTTGCCAACCTAGATACAGTAGGCAAGCTACAGTTGAAGTGGGAAGGACCTTTTCTGGTAGTATCTTCGTCAAGACCCGGTTCCTACAGACTAAAGGATATGGACGGCAACGACATTCCTAGATCTTGGAATGCGGATGAGCTTCGGCGATATTATGTGTAGCTTGATGTAATCTTTTTATTTTTTTCCTATGGCACCCTTTTCCTTTCCAAAGGGGGAGAAAGGTTTTTAACGAGGCCATAGCATATAATTTCTCTTTTTCTTATTCCAGCTCTACAAGAGCAATATCCCCCAAAGATGTAAATGTAAAAGCTGAGCATGTGCCATCGAGTGCAAAGAAAAAAGAAAAAGCAGGGAGAAGCTCGAAAGACGTCCCTAAGGGGATGCAGAGCACGACGAAGCTACAAAAAGCCGTTCCTAAGAGAGCGCAGTGTAAGTTTTCTGCTCAAAAGTCGTTCTTAAGGGAATGCAAAGCTTACAGCGAAAAGTCAACGCTGATTCCGCCGAAATATAAGGCGAAGCGTGAAAAGTCAACGCGATACCGCCGAAATAGAAGGCAAAGAAGTTCAAAAGTCGTTCCTAAGGGAATGCAGAACTTACAGCAAAAAGTCAGCGCTGATACACCGAAAAATAAATGGTGAAGCCGAAAAATAAACGGCAAAGAGACTTTGGTTATTCCTAAGGGAATGAAGGATATGGTTGTGGCTTTGTATGTGTGTGTTTGGACATTCATTTGCACCATACATTACATTATACATTTGCATTCATAAACATTCATTTAGACATACATAGGATCATCATCATCATAACACAGGCAGTTGCTTCGGCTCTAAAGATAAGGCTTCGGCAAAAAGAAAAAGAAGCAGTCTTTATGCTTCGTTGTGTACAAAAAGAAGGGAAGGTGTTTTTTTGCCTTCGGCTCAAAAATGCTAATTTCGTTCACACTAAAGCACTTTATACATTGATGGAAAGGTAAGAATATATTACAAGGTATGAACAAAGTTTACAAAGTAAAAATTAGTTACATTTTTCTTTACAAAGGTTATTACAAGGGTTTTTAGAGTTTTTTCTACAGTTATCTATTCAAGCTTCATTAGCATCCATTGAGCTTCGGCTTCGGCTTCGACTTCGTCATCCATTAAACCTCGGCTTCGTCTTCTTACTCTTTAGCTTCGGCCTCGGCTTCGTCATCCTGTACGTATTCAAGTATTGTTAGCAAAATTCAAGTTCGAAGGAAGAGGTAAGCACAAGGTATGATTTTGTTACCGGCTTAAGATGACTCTGAGCTTCATCACCAGCTTTGCTTCGTCCACCCTTTGTCCATACCAGTTTTATAAATCTATTTGCTATGCTTCGGGCAAGGTTGAGAATATCATCCAGGTTTGCTGGTGATAAGCTGAAATTGGGTCTATTGATAACCTTTCCATGTTCGCAGCCAGATTTCAGGAAGGTGACAGCTGTGCCCCGAGAAGCTACCAGGGCACAAAAGTCGCCATGTCCAGTTATAACTTCTTCAAGATCATCAATTTCACCTACGATATGTTCGAAGGCCCCTGGCTGGTCTTCAGATGAAGGATTAAATTTTTCACTGCTGGCTCCAACCGAATAGAAGACTTGCTTCAGCCGTTGAACACATCGATTACTGAACTCTAGACATTTGTTTTGAAGGCTTGTCAATGATTTTTTCAAATCTAAACTTTTCTAGACCTCGGCCTCAAATTTTGCATTAAGCTTCTGTTTTTCTTGCTCGAAGCTTTCTGACTGGGAGAGAAGCTTCATATTTAATTTTGCTATTTTAGCTTTAGCTTCTGCCAATAAGCCTTCGGTTGTCTGAAGCTCGATGTCTTTCTTTTCAAGAGCAGCTGATTGGTCTTTTATCTTGCTTTCTAAGTTTTCAATTATAACTTCGTGTTTTTTATCTTCCAAATCTTGCTGCATTTTCAAAGCTTTACTCAGTAGCATACTCTGCAAACAAACGACCTTTGTTAGAAAACATCTTCGTTATTGAAATAATAAAAGTTAAAAAAAGTTTACCTTGAAATTGGAATAGAATAAACTACCGATGATGTGTTGTCGTCGGTAGCGGCTAATATCTGTTTCGAGCTTCAGGAAACCAATACTCTTTGATAGAGTACTGATAACCTTCGCTCCGGTCTGATCACGGATGCAGCCCAATTTTTCGTCGTTGATGCCACCGAAGAGATGTGCTCCCGGCTAGTATCCGAAAGATATAGCATATTCTTTTAGCTCTTCTTTTTCAGCCTTTGTCAGTGTCACACCCGGATTTCGAGGCACCAAGACCCGGGCGCGAACATAATCACCAGGTGTGCTGGGACCAAGTCTCACACATATGATGAATCATGGCACAGGATCGAATGTCACATCTTTATATATAACAGGAGTTCTATACAAAATAAATAATTACATTATAAGGAGACAACGGTCCAGCAACCCAAAGTTGACTGGGAGACGACGGCCTAGACCTCTCGCGAACACATCGCAGCATCCTCCATGCGCCTCATCCGATGGTACCTGCTCTTGACCTGTGGGGGGGTGTGAGACAGCAAGAGTGAGCTCACATACGTTCATAGCTCAACAAGTTGTGGGGAATAATGTGCATGAACTCGCCAAAGGTGGGAGCTCACGTGAAGTGTAAGACTTACCAAAGAGGATGGGTGAAGCTGAGCATTGCTTTTAAAGTTGGTCAAAATTTTATTAGCAGTTACTAAGTATAAGTAAATACCAACCCAATTAAATAGTAGAACAAAAGTAACAACCTCACCTGCGATGCAATGCATATGACAAATTGAATTTAGTTCCATAAATTAATCATGTGAGTGTCCGAGCTGCTCATGACCGTGAGCACGGCTAGTATACCAGTTTTACACTCTGCAGAGGTTGCGCATCTTTACGCACAAGTCGTGTTACCCATCTGCCAAGAGACGGCCAATCCCATACACCTCTACCGAGGAGGCGAGGCAGGGTAACACTACGAGGCCTTTACAAAGTTCCACTAGCTTCAGAAAACCCGCTACAGTTTATAGGAAGTTCCAATGCAGGAATCCCTTGCAGGACCGCCATCGCAGCAAAATCCTCCCGAGGGCCTCCCTAGCAGGAATCCCTTGCAGGACTGCCAACGCAGCAAAATCCTCCCGAGGGCCTCCCTACACTGACCACTCCCCTACTGCCCTTGCCCCTTTCGGGTAAGGTAGTCTTCCACTAGCTTTCCTAATTAATCGGCCAAGGGCGTCCCATTAAACCCTTGTGGTAGCACTGTTTTCCCGGGTGGTTCTCCATGTTCCAATTAACATAATGATCTTAACATGAACAGTAAGTAACAACTGACAATAAAAGTATACTCATGAATAGTAATGTGTATCTCTATACCCAAAATTACATAAAGCGATAGCAAGTACTACCCAAAGATTCAGTGGTGAACAAGGTATAAAGATAGTCAAACTAGGGTAACCTATTGGGTCCCATCAAAATTAACCTATGCAGATCATTATGATTAATTAGAACATGAGTGGGTAAAAAGAAGTGATCAAGGGCACAACTTGCCTGGGACTTGAGATTCCAGGTACCAGGATGATCTTCAGATGACACGTGTCCTCACGCTAGTCGTAGCATTACAAACAAACAGTGTATAGGCAAAATTAATATTACACCAAACATAAGAATACATTGCATAATAATAATCTATGCGCCATAACGAGATCGTAGAAACAAGAACCACTAAATTCAGAGCTACAGTTATTAAGTTATGAATTTTCAAAATTATTTAGTGCTTAGAATAGATTAATCCTAATGAACAATTTTAATTTAAGTTTCATGGCTAAATAGTGTTACTAGTTTATAGACAATATTAATACAAAATTATTGCAACTGGAATGACTCAATTTGGAGTTAAAATGAATTTAATATGAATTATACAAGTTTGTAGAATTGTTTTTGTATTAAAAATCAATTTCTATATTGTTTTTCTCAATTTCCTCGGTTACTGGACTGCGCGCGTAAATAAACCAAAAGCCAGGGGCTAAACTACAAGACTTCCCCAGACACAGGATGCCCCACAGAGTGGACTGCGGGTTTATTATAAAGAACGCGAGGGGCTCTTATGCAAAACGCACCGGCCGAAGGGGTATCTGCCGTTGAGAGCCGTCCGATCCAAGATCAGTGGTTCAGATTAGATCAAAGTCCTGCGAACCGGTACTCAACCCAGGCCATCGGATGAAGATCCTACGGTCAATACACTACGTGCACCAGCGGCCATACGATCCTAGATCTACGGCAGTGGACGAGTCTGAGCGAAACGTTACCTTGACCTAAATCCGGCGCGCACATCAGGCAATCAACGGCCATCGTCGCGGGATTGTCCCCCTCAGCTGGTTGTCCACGGCGACGCAGGTGCCCGTGCGGCGGCGCCCTGTTTATACACGGCGGCGGCATCGCCGGCGTGCACGAATCCCCAGCCCTGAAGCTCGATTCCCACATCCACCAGGGAATGCATAATGTAGGTGCCGCGGGGAAACCGAGAGGCACACATCCACTACGGATTACGTCGATAGGAGTCTTGCCCACGTAGAGCAGTGGCACAACGGCGGTGCGAAGGCCACGGTGAGAAATTCTCGGCCAATGGTAGCGACAAAACCCACCGCGGGAGGTGCCAGACGAGGTTAAGATGAGGGCGATTCTCACAGAGGGGCTCATACCGATGATTGGAGCCACGAGGAGGTCTGACCACGGCGAGACGCACCACCGCGGCGGCAGCCTCGCCCTTTCTCTCGGTGTGCGGCGAAGCTAGGCGATGGCGCGCTCGGCAATGGCTTGGGTACCGAGGAAAGGCATAGGTCTTATAGGAGGCGGGTCCGGGGTTGGTTGCGCTCGGTCTGCGGAAATCACGCGCGCGGAGGTTGTTGCGCCAGCTCCGCGTTCGGTTCTAACAGAGTCCACGTGAGGGGGAAGAGACGGTCCTGACGATCCGGGCCCACCTGTAGGTGACTGGAACGGAGTCCGCGCGGGTAGACAATGGCTGACCTGGTGGGGTTCCCCCTGTCGGCGCATGGAGTTAGGTGGGCTAGGGATTGGGCCGAGAAGTGCAGATTTGGCCCAAGAAGCTAACATGTTTCATTTTTTTCCCTTTTCCTGTTTTCTATTTTGTTTGCTAATTCAAAACAAATTCAAATATAATTTGAATTCTCAATTCAATTAGAATGCATAGTCAATAAATTCCATCATGGCTTGAGGTTATTCTTTCTATTTATTTATTTATTTATTTTTCTACCAATTTTAGGTCTTACAGTCAGCTCTTGACCAACTAAGTTTTGAAAGTTAAAAATTTCATCTTCCGAAGTGTCTTCGGCTATTTCTTTCTCCTTCTCGGGCTCTGGGGTCATAGTCTCTTCGGTGGCTGCAGCAGCTTCTTCTGCGGCCATGTTTATCAGTATCTTATCAATATCGGCAATCGTGCACTCTAAATGAATATCTTCGGCTGTGGCAGCTTCGGTAGCTGTGGCTTCCGAAGGTGTAGCTTCGGTGGCTGTCGTGGCTGTTGTGCTCTCAACAGCTGGCGCCTTCAGAGCTGAAGCTCCTGGTGGTGTCCCTTCGATGACTTCTGTCACTGTAATGATTCTTTGCTTTTTTGGCCTAGCTGCCTCCTTCGTTTTTGCGGGCTCCTTTTCCTTCTGAAAAAGCTTCGTCAGATGTGGCCCCAGTGGACTCAGCTTGACAGGCAAAGATTCAGTCATTAGTTGATCTTCTTTTTTGGAGTAATTGCCGATAATTTCATTGCACATCACTTCAATCGTGTCTAGCCACTCTTGGCAAGGCACTTTGAAATATTTCTTGAATTTATAATGATAGGGTAACCGAATAAGTTCCCCCTTTTTCTTTTCTCCTTTAAGCTTCGGCATGTGCCACTCTTTCACAGTTGGGAACAGTCTGAAGGCCGAAAATTCTTGCACTAAGTCCCTAGTGCCGATATGATCTGCAATAACTCGAAATTCAGCCAGAGCAATTTGGCTTGGACTCCCTAGTGTCATGTTGCACTGTGGTCTGGTCTCTCCGAAGATCAATTCTAGCAGACTCTGGACCAGCTCCTCCTTGTCTTCATCAACTTTGACGTAAAACCATTCAGACTTCCAGCCAGCTGGCCACTTGCTTCGGTAACTAATCACTGGAAATTTTGTGTTCTTGCGATAGGCAAAATTGTAGCAGCAAAAATTTTCATGTAGCCCATCTTTTCTAGCTTTCGTCTGATAATGAAGCTCGTGCACCCGACAGAAGCCTTCGACAAATGGCTCCACCCCTTGGCTTCGGAGAGCCTAAATATAAAAGCTAAGCCTAACGATAGCATTAGGAGTTAGCTGATGAAGGTAGATCCTAAACTTCTTCAATACAACAGTAATCATCTTGTTCAAAGGAAATCTTAAACCAGCTTTAAAGAAACGTTTGAAGACTACTACTTCATCCTTTCCTGGCTTCGGAGTAGTCTCTTCCCCACCAAAACGAACCAGCTCTTTCTTCGCTTCACTGAAATAGCCCAATTTCAACAGCTTAGGCAAATCACCTTCGGAGATGGTGGACTTCCCGAAATCTAGGTGGCTGGGTTTACTTGGCACTACACTGTAATCATCTTCAGACTCAGTCTCCTCAACATCAGCCTGCTCTGTTTCAGCAGCAGGTGCATCCTTCGATGCTACCAGCCCTGAGCGCTTCATCACATTGGAGATTGGGGCAGTTTCAGCACCTTTGGCTTCCTCTGCGTCGCGCGTAAGCCTAGCTATGGAACGCACTCTGGCCATATGATGATTGAATTTCTTGTTTTTTTGAATGAAGTTGAAAATTTTTCTTTATTTTGCCGAAGCTCTTTCTTGTTACGAAGCTTGAGCAAAGTAAATAGCTTCGGTTGAGGATGCAGCAAACAAGCTTTGGTTTTGGTCAATATTTTGGCAGCAAAACAGTGCAATAGCAATGAATGTTGTGGTAACTTCACACCTACCCGTCTGTTTATATAGTGCCGCAGGTGGGAAGGTGAATCGTCAAGGTCTTCCGCACCGAGCAAATAGCCACCCGCACTCACTGAACGGTGGGCCACAGGGTCCGAGAAGGTGAATCACCAGGGCGCGCGTAACTACTGCAAGATGAGGCCACTTCGCATGCGGATTATTTTAATCGTTTCTCGCCAACGAGCTCAGGGAAGGTGTTTTTCGGATCTTCGGCATCTCGAAGCCTAGAAGACTTTTTCATGGATCAAGCTCGTTACAAAAAACGATCTAGCACCGCGAAGGGGCTACTGTTGGGGTATGCTTCGTAGCCGAAGATCCTAAAGAAAGAGAACACCTTCGGTAGATCCTCTCGGAAGCAGCACTGAAGCTATCATCTATAAAGCTTCAACACAGTGACAGATTTCAAGACGAAGGGGTGAACCGACTTAAAGATGAAATAACCTAAGGACCCATGGTGTTTTGTGTCAGTATTGTAGTCGATTGTAAAGGGCATAGATGTAATTTTACATAGGCTGCGCCCTGTGCCTATAAATAGATGAATAGCACCCCTATACTGTTCACGCTGACTGGTTATCCTGCTTTTGTGTAACGCTTGTACTATTACCTTCTTTTGAGCCGAAGGTACATTTTAAATTTGATATCATTTTTATTTTTCCATAATAATATGATAGAAATGAATTGATAATAATACATTATTGTTTATGTTATCTTTTATATCTCATATGATTCCTTCTCCATTATTGTATGTTATGCTGATGAAGGTATGTCCTTCATAACCTTCGTCCGAAAATCATTATATCCCAAGGGAAATAATGCTTCGAAGGACGAAGGATTTTAACATTTAACATTCTCTGTGTTGCCTTGTTCTTAACTCATAGCATTTGAGAACAAGTCCCCAACAGATACCCTGCTGGATCACCTTGGTAGTGATCAATGGAGAGTCATGATCTCCGGGCAGAAAGGGAAATCACGGCTTGTGGGTAAAGTGCACAACCTCTACAGAGTGTTTGAAAACTGATATATCAGCTGTGCTCGCGGTTATGAGCGGCCAAGGGAGCTCCAGTGATTAGTGATACTTGATCAGAGATTGTTCAGATTGTCTGTGGCAATGAGGTTAATGGTTTTTGGTATTGACTCTGGTAATGGTAAGTGGTATTCTTTCCGTTTGGAAAGGGTACGTTTGGGTTAATAACGTGGGTTAATTCTAAAACCTGGCTTTCTCTACTAGTAATAATAATCTGACCAACTAAAAGCAACTGTTTGACTTACCCCCCCCCCCCACATAAAGCTAGTCCACTATAGCCAAACAAGATACTTGCTGAGTATGTTGATGTGTACTCACCCTTGCTCTACACACCAAACCCCCCTCCCCAGGTTATCAGCATTGCAACCACTGCTCAGGAGAAGGTGAAGCCGTGGAAGGAGACTTTCAGGAGTTCCAAGACTATGACGAGTTTTAGGCGTGGGTTAGCGGCAACCCCCAGTCGGCTGCCTGTGAAGGCCTCGTGTATCTACGTTTCTTTTTCGCACTTTGATTATTGTAAAGACTATGTGGATGTCTCAGACATATGATGTAATCGACTATTATTCCCGTTTTATGTTATTATTTGAGCACTGTGTGATGATGTCCAGTTATGTAACTGTGTATACGTGAATTGCTGATCCTGGCACGTATATGGTTCGCATTCGGTTTGCCTTCTAAAACCGGGTGTGACATAGGTGGTATCAATGCCGTGCTGATTGTAGGACCGCTAACCTAGAGTAGAATGGTCATTCTAAGGATTATAGACCTCTGTCCCTGCCTTGACTTTGGTATCCCTTCAAAAGTTGGTCATATCGACCAAACCTATGTTCTACTATATATTATACCTTGCTAAAAAGTCTTTGTTTATTCTAAATTCCTCATTTATTCATGGTTTATTACTTGCTGGTCATATTACTTCTGTTCTCACTCTTATGCTTGCGGTGCCTTTTGTAGATGGCTCTTCTTAGACACACTGCACGGAAGTCTGCCATCCCCTTCTTACCCTCCCGTCTTGCGGAGCGTCCTCTTCGCCGTCCCGTGAACGGTCAGTCCAGCCATTTGGAGAGGCTGCACCATCGCCTGCATGAGGAGCAGGAGCATCGTCGACAGGAGCAGGAGCAGCATGGCTCTTCTTTCTCGCTCTAGCAGGAGATAGAGTCTGTGAGGAGCTGCTCCCCCGTGCTTCCCCTAGAGGCGCCCCCTGCACCACCACTGAGCGCCCTAGCCGCTGGAGTAGCTGCTGGAGGAGACCCAGACGACGGAGGTGGCGACAGCAGCTCGAGCCACGACACCGACTTTTCTGCTAGCCGGGAGCCGGAAGGATGGGTTGCTCGACCCATCACTCGCGACGCCGCTCGCGGGTGTCACTTCCACGATGCGCTCGACACCCTGCTACGTCGGGCACTTGACCGGCATACTTGGTCTATCGAGTATCGTTGTGTGGTCTTCTAGCATAGTCGCGGGGTCTACCCGGACTGCTGGGAGGCGACCTGCTTGGTGCGCCGTCCGGAGAACAATCTCTAGGGTGCTGAGGTCTGCTCAGAGCACTATTCCATCTCTGAGCGGGACTCATCTGAGGCGGCCATGCAAGATGCCGCACGGCGTGCGCTTTCGCACTACTGCTCAGTTCTCGGCGGGGTAGCTGATGGTCTCAACCTGAAGTATTACCCCCGTCGTCCATCTGGCAGCACAGGAGGCGTGATTGTCTCACCTGTTGGTGAGGACAATCCTAGGTTGAGTAGCACAGTCAACCTAGCCGCCGTGCTAAACACGGAGCTGGACCATGCATTAGACGAGCTGAGTAGGGCTCGTGCTGAGATCGCCCTGCTGCGGGCTGAGCGCGCGGAACGTCGTCACCTGGATGATGGCTCCCCCGCTCCCGTCGGGACTCAGCACCCGTACCGCTCACCTCGGCGTGGACACCAGTCTTATGGCAACCCTGACTGTAAGACCAAGATAAATTTAGAACCATAGGTCGTCAGCGTCGGACCTTGTAATTAATACGAAGATATATATATAGAAGCTATAGTCTTAGCATTAGTCTTGCTTTTAGTTAGTCTTAGTTAGATAGGGTAGTTTGCTTATCCTGTGCATTTATGTTTGTCATGGTGAACTATGTTGGATTTAGATCTTTGTAATGACTGTCACCAGAGTGTGGGTATCCCTGCATTTTGGTTTATCTGTTATATGTTATATGTTAGTGAAGTTAGCTATCTAGTTGGGAAGCCTTCTATTCTACTTTCCTTTTATCTAAGAAGCTGTGGTGGTCTGTGTTGGAGATCAGTGAAGATGCTCATCTGTTCAGTGTTGTGGAGAATTCTATACTCTTTTCTTATGCTGCAAGATTTGCCAGATCAGTTCTGATGTGTGGTTGCATTCTGCAGATGTCAGAAAACAGGCGCAGAGGAGGAAGGCGTGCTCAGCAGGAGCAAGCAGCTCAGCAGGATGAGGTACCCCAGCAGCAGCTGCCGCCCCCCGCCCCCGATGTCGATCGAGCAGATGTTCATGATGCAGACTCAGTCAGTTCAAGCCATCGGTCAGACTCTGGCCGCTATTCAGCAGCAGCAGCAGCAGCAGCCACCACCTCAGCCCTAGATGCCTCAGATGCCCAGGGACAAGCGTGCTGAATTCATGAGAGGTCATCCCCCAATGTTTGCTCATTCTTCTGACCCCATGGATGCTGAAGACTGGCTGCGCACTGTGGAGCGGGAGTTGCATACCGCTCAGTGTGATGACAGGGAGAAAGTCCTGTATGGTCCTTGTCTGTTGAGAGGAGCAGCTCAGTCCTGGTGGGAGTCTTATCTCGCCACCCATGCCAACCCCGATACCATCACCTGGGAAGAGTTTAGAGGTAGCTTGCGTCAGTACCATGTTCCTGCAGGTCTGATGACAGTGAAGAAGGAGGAGTTCCTGGCCCTCAAGCAAGGGTCATCGTCTGTTAGTGAGTACCGGGACAGGTTTCTACAACTGTCTCGCTATGCTCCTGAAGATGTCAACACTGACGACAAGAGACAATACCATTTTTGAGAGGCTTGGTTGACCCTCTGTAGTATCAGCTAATGAATCATACCTTCCCGACGTTTCAGCACCTGATTGACAGAGCAATCATGATAGAGAGGAAGCGCAAAGAGATGGAGGATCGCAACGCAAGATCAGTGGACCCCAGCCTGGAAGCAGCAATCGCCCTTGTTTCTCAGGCAATCAACCTCAGCAGTTCAGGCAGAACCAGCGTCCACCTCAGCAGCAGCAGCAGCAGTTTCAAAGGCAGCTTCCTCAGCACCAACATCAGAATCGCCAGAACAATCAGTCAGGAGGAGGTCAGTTTCAGAGGCAGAATCAGTAGGCACCTCGTCTTCTTGCCCTAGCAAACCAGCAGAACAGTCAAGCAGCACCAGTTCAGGGTGGAAGCAGAGCATGTTTCCACTGTGGAGAGCAAGGCCATTGGGTGATGCAATGTCCGAAGAAGGCAGCCCAGCAGCAGTCAGGCCCCAATGCCCCAGCAAAGCAGAATGTGTCTCAGCCAAGAGCAGGCAACCGCTCTCAGCCACGTTATAACCATGGGAGACTGAACCACTTGGAGGCTGAAGCAGTTCAGGAGACCGCCGACATGATAGTAGGTATGTTTCCAGTCGACTCCCATATTGCAGAAGTGTTATTTGATACTGGAGCAACACATTCATTTATTACTGCATCATGGGTAGAAGCACATAATCTTCCAATAACTACCATGTCAACCCCCATTCAAATTGACTCAGCCGGTGGTAGAATTCGAGCCGATAGCATTTGCTTGAATGTAAGTGTGGAAATAAGGGGATAGCATTTCCCACTAATCTCATAGTAATGGGTACTTAGGGAATAGATGTCATCCTAGGGATGAATTGGCTAGGTAAGTATCAGGCAGTTATCAGTTGTGATAAGAGGACAATCAAGTTGGTGTCCCCACTAGGAGAGGAAGTGGTGACCGAGTTAGTCCCGCCTGAGCCGAAGAAAGGAAGTTGTTATCAGATGGCTGTCGATAGCAGTGAAGCAGACCCAATTGAGAGTATCAAGGTTGTGTCCGAGTTCCCGGATGTGTTTCCAAAGGACTTACCAGGTATGCCACCAGAGCGGAAAGTTGAGTTTGCTATAGAGCTTCTTCCTGGCACTGCCCCCATCTTTAAGAGAGCTTACAGAATATCTGGACCTAAATTGGTTGAACTCAAGAAGCAGATTGATGAGTTGTTAGAGAAAGGCTACATCCGACCAAGCACCTCGCCTTGGGCTGCCCCTGTTCTATTCGTGGAGAAGAAAGACGGCACCAGAAGGATGTGTATCGATTATCGAGCTCTGAATGAGGTCACCATCAAGAACAAGTACCCCTTGCCCAGAATAGAAGATCTGTTTTCGACCAGTTGAGAGGAGCCAGTATGTTCTCCAAGATAGATCTGAGGTCAGGTTATCATCAGCTCAGGATTCGACCTTCAGACATTCCGAAGACGGCATTCATTACCAAGTATGGGTTGTATGAGTTCATTGTGATGTCTTTCGGTCTAACAAATGCACTAGCCTTCTTTATGAACTTGATGAACAGTGTATTCATGGACTATCTTGATAAGTTTGTGGTGGTACTTATTGATGACATTCTGATATATTCTCAAAGCGAAGAAGAACATGCAAGTCATTTGAGGATGGTTTTGCAGAGATTGCGAGAGCACCAGCTGTATGCAAAGTTGAGCAAGTGTGAGTTCTGGATTAGTGAAGTCCTATTCTTGGGTCACATAACCAACAAAGAAGGATTGGCTGTGGATCCGAAGAAAGTGGCAGACATTCTGAACTGGAAAGCGCCAACAGATGCTCGATGAATCAAGAGCTTCATTAGAATGGCCAGATATTATCGGCGATTCATTGAAGGGTTTTTGAAGATTGCGAAACCAATGACAGCTTTGCTAGGCAACAAGGTTGAGTTCAAGTGAACCTAGAAATGTCAAGAGGCCTTCGAAACGCTGAAAGAGAAGTTGACTACAGCGTCTGTCTTAGTCTTGCCTGATTTGCACAAACCCTTCTTGGTGTATTGCGATGCTCGTTACACAGGTTTGAGATGTGTGTTGATGCAAGAGGGAAGAGTTGTGGCTTACTCGTCCCGATAGCTGAAGGTTCATGAGAAGAATTACCCAATCCATGACCTTGAGTTGGTAGCAGTGGTTCACGCACTAAAGACATGGAGACACTATCTGTATGGACAGAAATGTGATGTTTACATAGACCACAAGAGTCTGAAGTACATATTCACCCAGTCGGAGTTGAATATGAGGCAGCGAAGATGGTTAGAGCTGATCAAAGACTATGAGTTGGAGATTCATTACCATCCAGGCAAAGCGAACGTAGTGGCAGATGCTTTGAGCAGGAAGAGTCAAGTCAATCTGATGGTCGCTCGTCCTATGCCTTATGAGTTGGCCAAAGAGTTTGACAGGTTGAGTCTCGGATTTCTAAACAACACGCGAGGAGTCACAATTGAGTTGGAACCTACCCTGGAGCGGGAAATCAAAGAAGCACAGTAGAATGATGAGAAGATCAGTGAAATCCGGCGAGTGATTCTAGATGGCAGAGGCAAAGATTTTTGGGAAGATGCAGAAGGTGTGATATGGTTCTGGAATCGCTTGTGTGTTCCCAATGTTCAGTCTATTCAAGAATTGATCCTCAAGGAAGCTCATGAGACAGCTTATTCGGTTCACCCTGGAAGTGAGAAGATGTATCAGGATCCGAAGAAGAAATTCTGGTGGTATGGAATGAAGAGGGAAATCGCAGAGCATGTGGCTATGTGTGACAGTTGTCGACGGATCAAAGCAGAGCACCAGAGACTGGCTGGATTGTTGCAACCGTTGCAAATTCCTCAGTGGAAATGGGATGAAATCGGTATGGATTTCATAGTCGGATTGCCTCGCACTCGAGCCGGCTACGATTCCATTTGGGTAGTGGTGGACCACTTGACCAAGTCAGCCCACTTCATACCAGTCAAGACTAACTACAGCAGTGCAGTATTGGCAGAATTGTACATGTCTCGGATCGTTTGTCTTCATGGTGTGCCAAAGAAGATAGTGTCAGACTGAGGAACGCAGTCCACCTCTCATTTTTGGCAGTAGTTGCATGAAGCCTTGGGCACACGTCTGAATTTCAGTTCCACCTATCATCTGCAGACAGATGGTCAGATTGAAAGGACCAATCAAATCCTTGAAGACATGTTGAGAGCCTGTGCGTTGCAAGATCAGTCCGGATGGGACAAGAGATTGCCTTATGCAGAGTTCTCCTATAACAACAGTTACCAGGCCAGCTTGAAGATGTCACCATTTCAGGCGCTCTATGGAAGGAGTTGTAGAACTCTGTTGCAATGGGATCAGCCTGGAGAAAAGCAAGTGTTTGGGCCAAACATTCTGCTTGAAGCTGAAGAGAACATCAAGATGGTCCGAGAGAATTTGAAGATAGCGCAATCAAGGCAGCGAAGCTATGCAGACACAAGAAGAAGAGATCTGAGTTTCGAAGTCGGTGACTTCGTCTATCTGAAGGTTTCGCCGATCAGAGGAGTCAGAAGGTTCGGAGTCAAAGGCAAGCTAGCACCCCGCTACATTGGTCCGTATCAGATTCTCGCAAGGCGTGGAGAAGTGGCCTATCAGCTCAGGTTGCCAGAGGGTTTGTCCGCAGTGCATGATGTCTTTCATGTGTCTCAGTTGAAGAAATGCCTGCATGTGCCAGAAGAGCAGTTACCAGTGGAAGGTCTGGAGGTCCAGGAGGACTTGACCTACATAGAGAAGCCAGCGCAGATTCTTGAGACTGCAGACAGAGTCACCCGAAGGAAGACCATCAGAATGTGCAAAGTCAGATGGAATCACCACTCTGAGGAAGAAGCAACCTGGGAGCGTGAAGATGATCTGATGACTAAATACCCTGAGCTCTTTGCTAGCCAACCCTGAATCTCGAGGGCGAGATTCTTTTAAGAGGGATAGGTTTGTAACGCCCTGAATTTGGGGGTAGAATTTTTTTTCTTTTCTCTCACCAAATTCGGGCGTTACTCTCTTTTCTCTTCCCGTTTCGCTCCTTCCTCCCAATTTCAAACCAGTATAGCGACAGGTGTCCGTGTTATGTATAAACAAAACCTAAGTGTCATGGGTGTTGCATCATGCCGAAGTGCATTTCTTTGTCTGATGTCGTGCGTTCGTCTCGTTCCATTTCGGATTTCGGTTCGCGATTGATTTCCGTTTAATGGTCGTGCGTGTCGTGGGTTTCGATCCGCGATGTGACCCGTCCCAGCTCGGCCCGGTCCAGCCCGCGTGCCCCTGGCGCCCCTGCCCACCCCATGCGCCCCCTCCCCTAGATCCATTTGCCTCATTTGATTTCTCCCGCACAGCAACCTCTCTCTCTCCCATCTCTCTCTCTCTCTCCCGTGGTGCCCTAGATTTTGGAGACAGTGATCGCCGGAGTTGGATCCCCGAGGTGAGCTCCCCTCCCCTCCCCTCCCTTCTCCTCTCTCTCCCTCTCTCTCCCTCTCCCTCCCCTTCTCTTCCCTGCGCGCGCCCGCCCCTGCCCCCGGCGCGGCTCGCCCTTGCGCCCCGGCGCGGCTCGCCCCTGCCCCTCCCCCGCGGCGGTGCCCGCTCCAGCTCCCCCGTGGTGGCGCTTGCCCCTGCCCCTCCCCGCGGTGGCGCTCGCCCCTGCTCCCTCCCCGGCGGCGCGGCCCGCCCGCCTCCCGGCCCCCGGCGCGGTCCCGGCCCCCGGCGCGCGGACCCGGCCCCTGGCGTGGCGTCCTTGGCCCCCCGGCACGGCGTTCCCGCCCCCCCCGGTGTGCGGCCTCGGCCCCCTGCGCGCGGCGTCCCGGCCCCCGGCGCGGCCTCGCGCTCCCTTGTTTACCCCCAACGCGTTCCCGCGTGCGCAACCCCACGCGCGCGGTGATTATTCTTGGTTTTTAATTAATTTCAAACTCCGTTAGTTAGCGTGCTGCGTCGCGCGCTTCGTCGCGCGACGAATTTGTTTAATTTCAAATTCTATTAATGTGCTGCGTCGCGCGCTTCGTCGCGCGACGATCCATCTTAATTTCAGGTTGTTTAATATGTGACGTCGCGCGTCCAGTCGCGACGTTCCACTTTAAACTCAGCTCTATTGACGTATATCGTCGTGCGTTTCGTCACGTGATGCTTAACGTCTCCATTATAATTAATGCAAGTGTCTCATTGTGCGCTCTGTTGCGCGACGAGTCGTTGATTTCCTAATTCGAAGTGTTATGTCGCGCGTCTTGCCGCGCGGCAATCCTTTTGATTTATCTTCATCTGCTTATAATAATTAAACATGAAATATGACTTTACTTTATGCTAAACTTAGTGTCCAAATTAATTCCCTTCTATTAAGCGAGTGGTTTAATTTATAATAATGTAACGTGATCGTTTCTCGACTGTCTTTTTCTCTTTCTCTCTTAACAGTAATTACGAGCCCGCGTGGAACGTTTGTTTATTTACTGCATTCTATTATATGGTGTACTGTTCTTTTGTATTAAATATGTGGATGTATGTATGTTTGCACTCGCATAGAGAACGATCTGGTTGAGGAGCCCGAAGAACTCGCAGGAGAAGCCCCTGAGCAGCAGTCGGTTGGTGGAGGCAAGTGTCCCTTGACCCATCTTTGTCCTATACATTCTTAATTCACCTCCCGCATTTCACATTTATACCTAAGGATTGACTAGCTTTTGTTATCCATGTCCTTGTCTACCTATCTGGGTTGGATTATTATTGTTTAGCTTTATGCTATTGCTCAACTCTAATCAACGGACATGATGAGAATTATCAATAATACGCTGTTTTCCCCTCCTTTATTATGATGTTATACTTGTGGTATTCAAGGGGGCTCGAGCGGTTTCTCGAGTGCCTCTCCGTAAGGACCTGTTTGTTGGATGACCGCCCGGGAAAACAGTGCAACCATGAGGGTGGAGTGGGATGCCCTTAGCTGAATAATCAGAGGAACCAGGGTGTAGTTCGCTTAGCCGTCGTGCCGTCAATGGGGCTCGGTGTATGCGGCTCGCTCCGTCAAGGTTGATTTGTCCTTTGGGGAGGAGTGCGGTACATTTAGGAAACCTAACGGGCGGCTACAGCCCCGGGGAATCTTTGTAAAGGCTACGTAGTGATACCCTGCTGGATCACCTTGGTAGTGATCAATAGAGAGTCATGATCTCCGGGCAGAAAGGGAAATCACGGCTTGTGGGTAAAGTGCATAACCTCTACAGAGTGTTTGAAAACTGATATATCAGTCGTGCTCGCGGTTATGAGCGGCTAAGGGAGCTCCAGTGATTAGTGATACTTGATCAGAGATTGTTCGGATTGCAGGTGGCAATGAGGTTGATGGTTTTTGGTATTGACTCTGGTAATGGTAAGTGGTATTCTTTCCGTTTGAAAAGGGTACGTTTGGGTTAATAACGTGGGTTAATTCTAAAACCTGGCTTTCTCTACTAGTAATAATAATCTGACCAACTAAAAGCAACTGCTTGACTTACCCCCCCCCCACATAAAGCTAGTCCACTACAGCCAAACATGAAACTTGCTGAGTATGTTGATGTGTACTCACCCTTGCTCTACACACCAAACCCCCCCCCCTCCCCAGGTTGTCAGCATTGCAACCACTGCTTAGGAGAAGGTGAAGCCGTGGAAGGGGACTTCCAGGAGTTCCAAGACTACGACGAGTTTTAGGCGTGGGTTAGCGGCAACCCCCAGTCGGCTGCCTATGATGGCCGCGTGTATCTACGTTTCTTTTCCGCACTTTGATTATTGTAAAGACTATGTGGATGTCTCAGACATATGATGTAATCGACTATTATTCCCGTTTTATGTTATTATTTGAGCACTGTGTGATGATGTCCAGTTATGTAACTACTGTGTACGTGAATTGCTGATCCTGGCACGTACATGGTTCGCATTCGGTTTGCCTTCTAAAACCGGGTGTGATAGGCATGGAGGTGTAGCAGAAAGCTCCAAACGAGGTAATGAATGCGGTCTTTTCCTCATCTTCTTTTGCTAGGTTGATCTGATGGTATCCAGAATAGCAGTCCAAGAAAGACAACATAGAACATCCAGCGGTCGAATCAACCACCTGATCTATTCTAGGGAGTGCGAGGGGATCCTTCGGACAGTGTTTGTTGAGATCTGTATAGTCGACGCACATGCGCCAATCCACTTTATTCTTTTTGAGTATAAGAACAGGATTTGCTAGCCACTCAGGGTGAAGTACTTCTCTAATGAACTCTGCTGTGACCAAGCGAGCTAACTCGGTGTGAATAACCTCTCTTTTGTCGGGCGTGAAACGACACAGTTTTTGTCGGATTGGCCTTGCTTGGGGATAGACCTTCAGTTTGTGCTCGGCCAGTTCTCTCGAGACTCCCGGCATATCCGCAAGCTGCCATACGAATACGTCACGGTTATCTTGCAGGAACTGGACGAGCGCACTTTCTATTTATCGTCCAGGCTAGAGCTGATGATGGCAGTCTTGCGCTCATCAGCGAACCCAAGGTTGATCCTTTTTGTCTCCTCGGTCGGCCGCATAGAGGTCATGGCTTGAGCTTCGTTCGCAGGTATCGCGAGGTCTCCCTCAGGCTTTGAGTTTGCCTGCGCAGAGGAAGTCATCTGTGGTTTAGTAGTGAGGGCTGCCTGGATGGCTACTCAGAAACATTCTGCAGCGCCTTGGAAGTCGACGCGCACGGTGATGATCCCTTGTGGCCCTAGCATCTTCAATATCATGTACGAATAGTGCGGAATGGCCATGAATTTCGCCAATCCAGGCCTGTCGATGATGGCATTGTATCCGCAGTCGAAGCTGGCCACCTCGAACCTCAGGAACTTGGTTCTGTAATTTTCTGGAGTTCCAAAGGTAACAGGCATGTAGATGTGTCCAAGCGGGTATTCTCCTTCGGTCAGCATAATGCTGAAGAAAGGAGTGTCCGACTCATGGAGCTCTTTGAGTGCAACTCCCAAGCCCAAGAGTGTCCATAGGAAGGTGACATTGATGCTGCTTCCCCTGTCCACTAATACTTTCTTTACCCTGCTCTCTCGGATCACCGGATCGACGAGGAGCGGGTACTTGCCCAGATGATCGAAGTTGAGCCATTGATCTACCCGGGTAAAGGTGATCGGGTATTTTGACCACCGATAAGGGGCGGGGGTACTGGTGTTGCCACCATTATCTGCCGGTCATTGAGCTTCTGTTTCCTTTTGTTCTCTTATGACACGTGTCCTCCGAAGATGACATTGACCTCTTCATCGACGCGCGGGAATGCTCCACCTCCTCTCCCTTCCTGTTGCTGAGGTCGTCGAGGTTCACCAGGCCCTCCTCGCGGTGGGGGAGGTGGTAGAGGTTAGAAGGGTCGGCCATTCCCGACGGAATGCTTGAAATCTCTGTAGTTCCGCAAGGTGTGGCGCATATCCTTGTGATACGGGCACTAGGCATCGAGGATGTCGTCCAGTGTCCGCTTGCCTTCGCGCGGTGCACATCGGGCATGAGAGATGGGCGGTCCAGTGGCATGGACCTCTTCACAAGGCCTCTTCTCCCAACGCTTGTCAGTTTGTTGGTTCACGTCACGTCGTGGTGCCGTCGGAGCAGGCTTCGCTCATTCGATGAGGTCCTGAGCCCGTTCGTTGGCAGTGATGTAGAGGTCCGCTTCCCGAAACAGCTGCTCGGAGGTGGTCGGTGCCTTTTGCAGTATAGCTCGGACGAAGGCTGAGTCATTGGATCCCCGGTAGAAGTCCTCAATCACTGCTGCCTCAGCGACCTCAGGGATGCGATTCCTCATGGTCTGAAACCTCTTGAGGTATGATCGAAGCGTTTCATCCCCCCGGCGTCTAATGGATTTGAGGTCCCACGGCTGCGCTGGCTTGTCGGAGAGGGATTAGAAGTTGGTGATAAAATGTCGACTGAAGTCGCTCCAATCGTCGATGCAGTGCCGTGGTAGGTGTCGTAGCCATTGCAATGCATCTTGCCCAAGGACGATGGGCAAGTATGCAGTCATTACATCTTCAGTTGCCCCGGCGGCCCGGGCGGCGGTGGTATAGACGACCAACTAGCCTCCTGGGTCCTGTTTAGGCTCATATTTGTCGACGTTGGGGACCTTGAAGTTTGGGGGCCACTAGATGGCCCTGAGACGCGGAGTAAGCGCAGATACTCCACACGTGTCCTCCTGTCGATGACTATGGTGCCGGTCCCGGGGAGGGGAGTTGCTGATGTGCTGTCTTGACCGTCCCTGGGTAGTGCCACCAGTTGAAGCCATTGTCGACTCGACTCTAGTGGCCTGACTTCGCGCCGGAACGCCATGGTCTCGATTGTACTCCTCTCGACGTCGTATCTCATTCTCATGTCGTCGTTCGCTCGAAGCATTGATGGAACTCCGCGCGTCCCGCTGACTGTTGATGGCGTGCCGCAGATCGCTTGGAGGATGAGCGAGTGGTAGAAGATGATTATCTGCCCGAGTGAGCAGCCGCCGATAGCCTTCGGCGTCTGGAGTCCGGGGGAGGCCATCAGCTATCCGAGCCAATACTCCTCCGACTTCACTCGGTGTGTTCATTGTACGGGCGAAGTCAGGGTTCTTGTTTCGCGCAAAGAGAGGGTTCTCTGGCGTAGCCTCGCATCTTGTTCAGCTTGCTTTTGAGCTTACCGGCAATCACATCGGTGAGAGTTCCTCCTTTCTCTGAAGACTCGCTCGTCAAGAGTTTCTCCTACTTTCGAGATTTCATCTCGGGATACAGGCTACGTCGAATCCCGTTCCCCAGCTTCGTGATGTCGTCAAATATTTCGGCGTTGGTTCCTCCATCGGTGAGCTTCTCGTTGAGGAGGTTCTTCCCTAGGCATGGTTGGCTCGTCGTCGGAGATGGGAGATGATTCTACTCTCCCCCTGATGAAGAGGATGTCAGGGTAGAAAGGAGTAGCTGCGGTGATGAACTTCTTTCTGTCCTTCTTTGAGGGCGAAGGTGTCGGAAGAGCAGCTTGACGAGCCTCTATCTCGCTTGCTTTGTTTTTCCTTGTAACCTGTGTCCACTCTTCTGTGGATGAGGTGGACGATGGGGTTCTTCGGGTAAATGAATTCTCGGCTCCTGATTTGCAGGAGGTAGTCTTCGCTTGGGGCGCTTGAGGTTGTGCTATCTGTTGCCTCGTTCCGGCTTTCTCGGAAATTTTCGGCGAAGGCTTCTTCTCCGGTGGATCCACTATGCGATGCAGAATTCCTCCTTCATCTACCACAGACGAGATAGTCCCGAAGCAGAACACGGATCCAGGGCGGGGAGCGATCTTATACTGGAAAATGATGGCCATTGAGCTAGCTTGGATCAACGACACACCCCCTACCTAGCGCACTAGCTGTTGGTGTTTGAGGCCTGACCGCACACCCAGGGTTACCCCTCGAGGTGCTTTTGGGTAGGACGGTGTTGCTGATTGTAGCTCGATGGTTCGTGCAAAACGCACAAGAGACGATAGACAATTTTCTACAGGTTCGGACCGCTTAGAGAGGCATAACACCCTACTTCCTGGTGTGGATCTTTATGTGGTGGGTTATAGGGGAATTCTCTAGTATGAAGAATGCTAGAGAACCGAGTAAACGGTTGATGAATGACCTTTCTTTTGATGGGGCGCCCCTTAGGCCTTATTATATTCGACCGTGGGCCACTACATGCGTGTATAATAATGATATATACCTAAGTAATAGTGAACCGACGAACTTATCTTCCTACAATCTTGCCGACTTATTCTCATTTGGTTCCGATGTCCAAGGTGGTCGCCCGGGAGAATCGGATCAGAGCTGTGGATAACGCTCAAACCCCACAAGCCGCTCTAGCCCGGGTTTGCTCATTCCCTGCGTCGGCCCATTCTTCCAACAGCTCTCCCTGGCCCATGAAAGGATGGCTTTGCGAAACAATAGGCCCAAGGCCTTTCGCGAGACCTTCTAGCCTTCTAGTGGACCCGGAAGATATCTGTCCCCCACACAGCGCACATGGAAGCCATGGTTGATTGCTGGCAACAGCGATGGTGTGACCGGAGGTGTTGTTTGAATGACTTCAACAGCCAACACAAAAAACATTCTTCACTGATAAACTTCTGAACACCTCCTTTGAAGATATGTCATACAGTAGCACATGAAGGCTGTTATAGGGTCGGCAAGGCCACCTAGAATGTCGCTAGATCTCATGTAAAGATATGACGAACAACAAGATAGGGAGGGAAAATAGATGATAGACGTATTTTGATCGATTGTATGTTTGATGTCTTAATCCCGTCATGATCCTCTCGTTTATATATAGACGAGGATAGTCTTATCCCAATAAAAATCTACTCTAAAATGCGTTCAGGGAGCTTTCAATTTCAAAAACTAATTTAGAATAAATTGACTCGAAATCTAGCAAAGTCGGTCTAGCCAACCACCAAAAACGGCTAGGTCGGGTTTCACGAGTAAGCCGGCAATTGTAGCTGGCCTAGCTGACTTTGCACGAGAAAATCGGTCTGGTTGAGTCAGAGGCAGTCTAGCCGGTTTCAGTGACTTCGCTTGGCCGAATGGAGGTGTCAGCCTGGCTGACTCTAGGCAAGGACTGTTTCGGTTTTGTGTGTAAACTGTAGAGTTGTACTCGCCCTGTGCTAGCATTCTTCAAGAAAATAGAGTACATGTTTACCAAATGCAATTACACTATGTTTGGGGAAACATGTAAGGAAAACAGAGAAGGTACAGTACGTTAGCTGCATAGACAACTCGCTCGTTATTATATATTGTGCCGGCATAATGAATAGAAGGTGCTAAGTTTCGTCTGAACAAGAGCATCAAAGCCTCGCTGGGTTCCATACTGCTGGCGCATTTGCAAGAGTCACGGTGCTAGCTAGTGGCTTTGCAGGTGTAAATGCCTGCCTTAAGAGCTAAGCTCGCTGTTTAATAAAACGGGTGCTCGTGCTCCTTTAACCACCAAGACCACCTTTATAGCTTATGAAATACTACACGTCCAAATACCCGTCTTTTTGCCTTTTACATGTCCCTGCCGTGGCGAACTCGACAATGACGCAAGTCATGTTCGTTTACTATGAGTTGTTTGGGTTGAAGAATCAATTTATTTTAGATGATGTGGTGTATCATAAGTTTATTCCATAAATTTGGTGGAATGAACTCATTACTCGTATTATTAGCAAATATTAGTCTATAAAGAATAAAATGATAATTGATCAACTCATTCTATTCCATAAACTAAACAAAAAAGTGAGAAGCGAGAAGATAATGTACTGCCTCATTCTTGAAACCAAACACGGTATCGGTGAATGTAACGGTAACGCTCCTTTCGTTGTAGAACCTGACAGTTGACATTGACACACACACCTGTAAGTTGCTCGTCCGGAACGGGAAATGCACAGCGAGGAATGACAGGTTAGTTACGCAACCACCGTGTCGGTGGCAGTACGACTGGCCTGGGCGTTCGGTTCTTTAGTTTGGTTTCTCGGTTTTTATAAAATTCTATTCTCAAGAAATCAGAACCAAAATATGAAGTGGAATCGAGGATTTCGGTTTTCGGATAATTCGGTTTGGTTTCGATTTTAACTGGATGAACCGGACTTTAGTGAATGCATCAAAACACGTAGCTCTCAAGTTCCACACCAACCTAAATGTAGAGAGCGAAGGGGAGTGATTTGGATTTGAATGGGAAGAACGACATCCATCCAAGAAAAGCAAGCAGAGAGCTTTTGCTTACTAGCCAACAATTTTGTTACCTAG
Source organism: Zea luxurians (assembly GCA_029449295.1). NCBI lineage: Eukaryota > Viridiplantae > Streptophyta > Magnoliopsida > Poales > Poaceae > Zea > Zea luxurians. The sequence continues at coordinate 29,403,702 of JAOPSE010000031.1, forward strand.
CCCTAAATGTAGAGCTTTTGAATGGGAACAACGGTATCCATCCCCATCGTAGAATGTGCTAGAGCCTGGCCCTTTATAAAACACTCACTTTATTCTCTCTCATGTGTTATCACCCTGCCACCTAGAATTTTAATGATATAGAGCTGTTTGAAGCCCACAATGACTGGAATACCTAAAAGAACGGAAGAGTATGTCATACCGGGTGTATGCCAGCGTGTACCGAAAGGTGACACAATGTAACACCCGGTTTTAAAGGACAAAGCCGGGTGCATCTCATACATGCGCCAAAGAAGACAACATATATAATAACAGAGTGTATAGAGATAAATGTCACAAAACATCAGAGTATTTATTACATAGCGGAAGACTTATTACAAAATAAAGATAAATATAAGACGAACTAAGGATCGTCGGCGCCAATGTCAACTGAGAGACGCCACCTAGATCAGATCGAATGCCTCGGTGTTAGGCGGCTCCTCTTCGACCACCTGTTCTTCTCCTGTGGGGGGGTGTGAGTAGGGGTGGTAACGGGCTATTTAATTTAGCCTAGCAAATTTAAGGATCAAGTCAAGTTAGGGCCGGATCATAAAACAATACAATTTTGAACTAACAAAATTAAGGGCTTTGTTGATTTGTGAAGCAAGTATTAGGGCCATGATCCATTATCACCCCTAGGTGTGAGACAGCAAGAGTGAGCTCACATACGGTCATAGCTCAACAAGTCGTGGGGAATAATGTGGCACGAACTCACCAAAGGTGGGAGTTCATGAAGTGTAAGGCTGATCAACGAAATAAAGGCTGAAGCTGAGCATTGCTTTTATAAGTTGGTCAAAATTTTATTAGCAATTACTAAGTGTAAGTAAATACCAAACCTTAATAATAATAAAGAAAAGTAATAGTAAAATAATCCCAAATGCGATGCAAATGTCAAATTGAATTTAAGTTCCATAAATTAATCATGTGAGGGTCCGAGCCGCTCATGACCGTGAGCACGGCTAAGCTAGTATACTAGTTTTACACTCTGCAGAGGTCGCACATCTTTACCCACAAGTCATGTTACCCATCTGCCAAGAGACGGCCAATCCCATACACCTCTACCGAGGAGGCGAGGCAGGGTAACACTACGAGGCCTTTACAAAGTTCCACTAGCTTCAGAAATCCCGCTACAGTTTATAGGAAGCTCCAGTGCAGGAATCCCTCGCCTGACCGTCATCGCAGCAAAATCAACCCAAGGACCTCCCTACACTGACCACTCCCCTACTGTCCTTGCCCCTTTCGGGTAAGGAAGACCTCCACTAGCTTTCCTAGTTAATCAGCCAAGGGCGTCCCATTAAACCCTTGTGGTAGCACTGTTTTCCCGGGTGGTCGCTCCATGTTCCCATTAATTTAATGATCTTAACATGAATAGCAATAATAACAAGATAATAAAAGAGTAATCATGAATGTTGTATCTCCATACCCAATCCACATAAAGCAATAGCAGGTACTACCCAAAAATATTTCAGGGGTGAACAAGTGTAACACCCTGAATTTGGGGGTATAAAATTTCTTTGCTCATATTCACAAATTCAGGTGTTACTTCTCCTTTCACACCCTTCCCAATCCCCTCTTTCTCTTTTCTATAGAAAAAAGGGGGCTATTTACTTTGTGTAATTATAGTTTATTGGACTAAAACTCCAAGGGGTATGAAAGGTTGCATCATGTCAAACCCTAAATTCCACTTTTGTTTGGTGCATAATTCTTAGAAATGCTAATTTGAATTTGTGGCTTATTTGGATTTGAATCAAATAGAGTAAATAAAAAGAAAAGGGAAAACAAAAGCCAGAATAAAATAAAAAAGGAAAGAAGCCCGCTTCCCCTGCCCCCTCGGCCTTTCGGCCCATCTGGCCCATCCCGCGCGCGCGCCTCCCCCCCTTCTCTCTCTGCCCTGGCGGGCCCGCCCGTCAGCGCAACCGCTCTCCCCGCGCGCGCCCGCTTCCCCCGCTCTCTCTGCTCGTGGGCCCGGGCTGTCAGCTTCCTCGTCCCCGCGTAACCGCCGCCCCGAGCCGCGCGTGCCGCGGACTCCGCGCCCACATCGCGCGTGGAGCTCGCCACCACCTCGCCTCGGCCACTTGAGCCCAGAGCCTCGCTCGCCCTCTCCCCCTCCCCCATTTGCGCACCTGCAGACCCCTCTCCCACCTCCCCCACGCTGCGCACACGCCAAAGCACCGCCGCCATTAAACCACCGCCGCCCGAGCTCGTTCCTCCGTCGCTGTTGGAGCCCCGTCGTGCCCTCTGCCACGGTGAGCTTCGCCCCGACGTCCGCAACTCGGGACGCGCCCCAATTTCCCCTCTCCCTCCCCGAATCCCTCTGCCCGCGCTCACCGCCGTTCTCTACGCAGCCGCCGAGGTCCGCCACCGTCGACTCGGGCTGCCGCCGCGTCTCCGTCGCCACCGAGGAGTCCCTGGGTTCGCCTTGAGGTAAGGAACCTCCCATGCCCTCTCCCTTCCCCTCTATTGCACTCTGTCGCGTTTAATTGCTCGCCGGAGTCCCTTAGCGCCACCGCCGAGCCGCTTCGCCGTGGGCCGCCCCCCTCCGGTGCCCCTGCCCCGACCCAGTCCCCACCGGAAGGTTCCCCGCGCCCTCCCCAACCCCCCCGGCCGCCCAGGTCACCCCAGGGACCCGCAGAGCCCCTGTGTCCCTCGTCTCCGGCGAGTTCTCCGCCGCGGGACGGGCGCCGTCGCCTCTGCTGGCCGGAGGAGAAGACAGAAGCCGGCCACCCAATCCCCGCCGTCCACTCCAGATCGAACGGCCCTGTTTCAATTAGGCCGAGCCCAACCCTAGCCGTTCGCCTGAGATCCAACGGCCCAGAGCCGTTTCCCCCGCACCCCGCCTTCCTGCCATTTGGGCCCCGCCTGTCAGCCAGCCGCCCCGCGCTGCTCGCCCGGCCCCGCCTGTCAGCCGTCCGCCCCGTGCTGCTCGCCCGGCCCCGCCTGTCAGCCGTCCGCCCCGCGCTGCCCGCCCGGCCCCGCCTGTCAGCCGCTCAGACCGCCGCGCGCTCGCGCGCCCGCCCGCGGATCTAATCTCGGGCGTTGATCCGAGATCCAATGGCTATAAAAGCCCGATACCCCTTCGCCCGCGCATTTTCTTAAAGAGACCCCCGGCTTTCTGAAAATTAACCCGCCGTCCCTGGATTTACGCAGTTAGGTCCTCGGACCTTTTATTTAATCCAAAATAAGTATTTAAGGCATATTTTTAATCCCAAATCTTGTAAAATTCATAACTTTGTCATATGAACTCCAAATTAGGTGCTTCAAATTGCAAAATGCTCACAATATTTTTATCTATCTATTTAAACAATGTTTCCCTGCTGTTTTTATGTCCCAATTAATAGTTGATCATTAGGGTAAAACTAATGTTATTGGAACCCCTATTTGAGATAAATAAAGGATAGAAGACTTTAATAAAAGTTGGAGCACCTAAGTTTATGGACTTAACACCATGTAATGATTTAACCCCACCACTGACTTAGATCTGATTAGTGGATAATGAATCACTTTGTATAGTCATCTACCCTAGACCTAGGGAACACCAGATTACCAATCCTTTTCTCCTGTGAACTTGTGATCTCCCTGCTGCATATGTTTGGTTTATTGCTTTTGTTTGTTATTTCTCAAGTGCATAGAATGAATGATTACTTTACGTAGACAACGGGCAGTCTGTGTTTCCCGAGGAAGTTGCAGAAGAAGTCCCTGATCAGCAGTTTGGTGAAGGCAAGTGTCCTCTGACCCATTATGCCCTATTCACTTATAATTCACTATCCCGCATTACTTAATTGAAACCTAAAGGACTGACTAGCTTTATTTTTACCTTGTCCTTGATTACCTTTTGGGTTATATGGTTAGCATTTTGATATTGCCTTAACTTAATCAATGAACATGATGTGAACATTTATGATACGATGCTGTTATCCTGATTATGTTGATGATCTTGTGATACTCTAGGGGGCTCAGGCTGTTTCCTGAGTACCTCTCCGTAAGGACCGGTTCGTTGAGAGACCACCCGGGATAACAGTGCAACCATGAGGGTGAAATGGGATGCCCTTAGCTAATTAATTAGAGGAACTAGAGGTGTAGTTGCTTCGCCGTTGTGCCGTCAATGGGGTCCAGGCACAGTGCTTGCTCTGCCGAGGCTGGGTGCCGAGGTTCTTTCGTTTTGCTTTTTGTTAGTCACTCTCCTGCGGGGAGGGGTACTGTGTTTATCAAACTGGAGAAACCTAACGGGCAGCTATGATCTCTAGGGAATCTTTGTAACAGCTACGTAGTGATACCCTGTCGGACCACCTAGGTAGTGGTCAATGGGGATTAGCTCTCCCCGGGTAGAAAGGGAATCATGACTCATGGGTAAAGTGTACAACCTCTGCAGAGGGTAGTGAAACTGATATATCAGCCGTGCTCACGGTTAAGAGTAGCCTTGGGATCCTCTTTGTTTAGAGATAACAGATGGTTCGAGATGCAATGGTTCTACTAATGTTTTTGGCTCGATGATGATCAAGATGTTTCCTCGACGAGGAAATGGCTCACGGGTTGGTTATTACTAAAACTTGGCTTCCACTAATAATAAACACTTGACCAACTAAAAGCAACTGCTTTGACCTTAACCCCAAATAAAGCTAGTCCACTTCAGCCAAACGGGGCATTTGCTGAGTACGTTGATGTGTACTCATCCTTGCTTTACCACAAAACACCAGGTTGTCCACATTGCAACCACTGTTCAGGAGAAGATGAAGTCGTGGAAGGAGACTTCCAAGAATTCCAAGACTATGACGAGTTTTAGGTGTGGGTTGGCGGCAACCCCCAGTCAGCTGCCTGTGAAGGCCTTATCTTTACTGCGTTTCGCTTAGCACTTTGATTTACCAGTTAAGTTGATGACTATGTGAATGTCTCTGACTCTGTGATGTAATAAGTTAATACTCTTTTATGTTATTATTCGAGCACTGTGCGATGATGTTCATTTATGTAATCGCTGTGTACGTGAGTTCTGATCCTGGCACGTACATAGTTCGCATTCGGTTTACCTTCCAAAACCGGGTGTGACATAAGTGGTATCAAAGCCAGGCTGACTGTAGGACCACTGATCTAGAGTAGCACTGGTCGTACTAAGGACTATTGACCTTTCCTCTCACCTTGACCTCTGATGTTACTTCAAAAGTCGGTCACCTTGACCAACCCTGTGTTTTACTACATATATATACTATATTATACCTTGTTAAAATTTTATTTTGTTCTGTCTATGGTTTATTCACTTGTCATATTGGTTCTGTTCTTACTCTTGTGCTTACGGTGTCTTTTGTAGATGGCTCGTCTTAGACACACTGCACGTAAGTCGGTGATTCCTTTCCTGCCGTCTCGACTTGCGGAGCGTCCTCTGCCCCGCACCGTGTCCGGTCAGTCGAGTCACCTGGAGAGTCTGCACCACCGCCTGCGTGGGGAGCAGGAACGCCGGCGTCAGCACAGAGAGCAGCAGGGCTCTTCCTCCCCACCTCAGCAGGAGGTGGAGTCCGTGAGGCGCCGTTCCTCTGCTCCCCAGCTGGAGGCGCCCCCTGCACCACCGCGGGACGCCCCTGCTGTTGGAGGAGGTCCTGGAGGAGACCCCGACGACGACTCAGACCACAGCACGGAGTCCTCTGAGCCGCAGGAGGCGGAGGGATGGGTCGCCCGACCCATCACCCGCGACGCCGCTCGCGGTTGTCACTTCCACGACGCACTCGACACCTTGTTGCGCCAGGCTTTCGACCGGCACACCTGGTCGATCGAGTACCGTTGTGTAGTCTACCAGCACAGTCGCGGGAGGTACCCGGACCGCTGGGAGGCTACCTGCCTAGTTCGTCGTTCGGAGGATGACCTCTGGGGTGCAGAGGCCATTTCGGAGCACTACTCCATCTCTGAGAGGGACACTGCAGAGGCAGCTATGCAGGATGCAGCACGGCGTGCACTCTCCCAGTACTGTTCTTTGTTCGGTGGGGTGGCCGACGGTCTTAACCTTAGGTACTACCCCCGCCGTCCTACTGGCAGCACAGAGAGTGTGGTTGTCTCACCCGTTGGTGAAGGTAACCCTAGGTTGAGCAGCATAGTCAACCTAGTCGCAGTGCTTAACACCGAGCTGGACCACTCTCTGGACGAGCTGAGCAGGGCTCGAACAGAGATTGCTGAGTTGCGTGCTGAGCTGGCAGAGCGCCGCCACCAGGAGGGTGGATCTCCCGCTCTTGTTGGGACTCAGCACCCTTACCGCTCGCCGCCACGTGGTCACCACACTTATGGTTCCCCTGCCTGTAAGACCAGGATAGATCTGGATCCTTAGATCGTTAGCGTCGGAGTTTGTAATAATCCTTAAGTCAGATGTCCCAGTCTTAGATGGTCAGTTTAGTTTGCTTATCAGTTGCTTCCATTCAGTTTAGTTTGCTTATTAGTTGCTTTTAGTCAGTTTAGTTTGCTTATCAGTTGCTTACATGTTTGTTATGGTGAACTTGTGCTGGATTTGAATCTTTGTAATGACTGTAGCCAACATGTGGGTTTCCCCTGCCGTTGGCTTAGCTAGTGATATTAATGAAGTCAGTTATTTAGTTGGGAAACCATTTACTTCTACTTTCCTTTTTATCTGAGAAGCTGTAATGGATCATAGTGAAGATCAGTGAAGTTCTTTGTTCACTCAGTGTCATGAAGAATTCTGTTCTCCCTCTTCTTATGCTGAAGGATTGTAAGATCAATGCTGATGTATGAATGTCTTCCACAGATGTCTGACAACAGGCGCCGATGCAACAGGCGTGCTCAGCAAGAGCAGCGTGCCCAGCAGGAGGAACATCAGGGGCAGCCTCCCCCGCCACCCCCGATGATAGTGGAGCAGATGTTCTTGATGCAAACTCAGGCAGTGCAGGCTATTGGGCAGACTCTGGTAGCTATGCAGCGGGCTCAACAGCAACCTCAACCCCAGTTGCAAGTGCAGATGCCTCAGGTGCCACGGGATAAGCGTGGTGAGTTCATGAGAGGGCACCCTCCTACCTTCGCGCACTCTGCCGACCCCATGGATGCAGAAGACTGGCTACGTGCAGTGGAAAGGGAACTGCGCACCGCCCAATGTGACGACAGGGAGAAAGTTCTGTATGGTCCCCGTCAGCTAAGGGGAGCAGCCCAGTCTTGGTGGGAGTCCTGCCTCGCCACCCATGCTGACCCCAAAACCATCACCTGGGAAGAATTCAGTGAGAGTTTCCGCAGATACCATGTTCCAGAGGGACTGATGATTGTGAAGAAGGAGGAGTTTCTAGCTCTAAAGCAGGGACCCCTGTCTGTTAGTGAATACAGAGACAAGTTTCTGCAGCTATCTCGTTATGCACCTGAAGATGTCAACACTGATGCTAAAAGGCAGTACAGGTTCATGAGGGGTTTGGTGGATCCCCTACATTACCAGCTGATGAATCACACCTTCCCCACCTTCCAGCACCTGATCGATAGGGCAGTTATGACCGAGAAGAAGCGTAAGGATATGGAAGATCGGAAGCGCAAGATGAGTGGACCCCAGTCCGGAAGCATCAGCCGTCCCCGCTTCTCAGGCAGTTCATCTCAGCAAGGCAGGCCTGGTCACCCACAGGGATATCAGAATCAGAATCAGCGTCTGCATCAGCAGCAGTTTCAGAGGCAATACCCACAACAGCAGCAGTATCGTCAGAACAGCCAGCAAGGAGGGAATCAGTATCAGAAGCAGAACAACCAGGCACCTCGCCTCCCTGCCCCAGCAGCAAATCAGAGCAACCAGGCAGCCCCAGCACAAGGAGGAGGCAGAGGATGCTTCCACTGTGGAGAACAAGGCCACTGGGCAATGCAGTGCCCAATGAAGATGGTGCAGCAGCAGACCAACCCCAATGCTCCAACAAGGCAAGGTGTACTGCAGCAAGCAGCAGGCAATCGTGGCCAAGCGTATAACCGTGGAAAGGTGAACCACTTGGAGGCCGAAGCGATCCAGGATGCACCAGATGTGGCAGTAGGTATGTTCTCAGTCGAATCTCATTCCGCAAAAGTGTTATTTGATACTGGTGCAACTCATTCATTTGTCACTGCAACATGGGTAGAAATGCATAACATCTCAGTAGAGGCAATGATGCCGCCCATGAGGATTAATTCGGTTGGTGGCAAGGTGCAAACAGATAAAATATGCTCAAATATAAGGGTGGAAATAAGGGGGATAGGGTTCCCTAGTGACCTAATAGTAATAGACACCCCTGGGATAGATGTCATCCTAGGGATGAATTGGCTAATGAAATATGAAGCGAATGTTAGCTGTGACAAGAGGACCGTAACATTGAAGTCCCCGTCCGGAGAGGAGGTAGTGGCTGAACTAAAGATGCCTAAATCAGCGGAGGGAGTTTGTCACCGAATTTCAGTTGATAGTAAGGAGACCAGCCCGCTCGAGGCTATCAAGGTTGTGTCGGACTTTCCGGATGTGTTTCCCGAGGAGTTACCAGGCATGCCACCCAAGAGAAAAGTCGAATTTGCCATAGAGCTTATCCCTGGTACCGCCCCCATTTCCAAAAGAGCCTATCGAGTGTCTGGACCAGAATTGGTCGAACTCAAGAAGCAGATAGATGAGCTGTTAGAAAAGGGTTACATCAGACCAAGTACCTCGCCTTGGGCCGCTCCAGTATTGTTTGTGGAGAAGAAAGATGGTACCAAAAGGATGTGCATAGATTACAGAGCCCTGAATGAAGTCACCATTAAGAACAAGTACCCCCCTGCCAAGAATAGAAGATCTGTTTGACCAACTCAGAGGTGCCAGCGTATTCTCGAAGATAGATCTGAGGTCAGGCTACCATCAACTCAGAATCCGACCCTCGGACATACCGAAGACAGCATTCATCACCAAGTATGGGCTATATGAGTATACAGTTATGTCCTTTGGTTTGACAAATGCACCAGCCTTCTTTATGTATCTGATGAACAGTGTATTCATGGACTACCTAGACAAGTTTGTGGTAGTGTTCATCGATGATATTCTCATATATTCTCAAAGTGAGGAAGAACATGTGGAACATTTGAAGATGGTATTACAAAGGCTACGAGAACATCAGTTGTATGCCAAGCTGAGCAAATGCGAGTTCTGGATTCATGAAGTCTTGTTTTTGGGTCACATCATAAACCAAGATGGGTTAGCTGTGGATCCAAAGAAAGTAGCAGATATTTTGAACTGGAAAGCACCAAAGGATGTTCGTGGAATCAAGAGTTTCATTGGAATGGCCGGATATTATAAGTGTTTCATTGAAGGCTTTTCAAAGATTGCTAGACCAATGACAGCGTTACTAGCGAAGAAAGTTGAGTTTAAGTGGACCCAAAAGTGTCAAGAAGCATTTGAAGAATTGAAGAGTAGATTGACTACAGCACCTGTGTTAGTTCTGCCTGATGTTCACAAGCCATTCTCGGTGTACTGCGATGCTTCTTACACCGGACTGGGATGTGTGCTAATGCAGGAAGGAAGAGTTGTAGCATACTCATCTCGACAGCTGAAGATCCATGAGAAAAATTACCCCACACACGACCTAGAGTTGGCAGCAGTGGTTCATGCGTTAAAGACATGGAGACATTACCTGTATGGGCAGAAGTGCGACATCTACACAGATCATAAAAGTCTGAAGTACATATTCACCCAGTCAGAGTTAAACATGAGGCAGCGAAGATGGTTGGAATTGATCAAAGACTATGAGTTGGAGATACATTACCATCCAGGCAAAGCCAATGTTGTTGCAGATGCTCTGAGCAGGAAGAGTCAAGTTAATATGATGGCCACGTACCCAATGTCATATGAGTTAGCCAAAGAGTTCGACAGACTGAGTCTTGGTTTTCTGAACAGTACGCAAGGAGTAACAGTGGAATTAGAGCCTACTCTAGAGCGGGAGATCAAAGAAGGGCAGAAGGATGATGAAAACATCAACAAGATCCGGTAGCTGATCTTAGAAGGAAGAGGCAAAGACTTTCGAGAGGATGAAGATGGAGTAATATGGTTCAAAGACCGATTGTGTGTTCCTGACATCAAACCTATTCGGGAGTTAATCCTCAAGGAAGCTCATGAGACAGCTTACTCCATACACCCTGGAAGTGAAAAGATGTATCAAGATCTAAAAAGGAGGTTTTGGTGGTATGGCATGAAAAGAGAGATCGCAGAATATGTCGCCATCTGTGATAGCTGTCAAAGAACCAAAGCAGAGCATCAGAGGCCCGTCGGATTGTTGCAGCCATTGCGGATTCCTCAGTGGAAGTGGGATGAGATCGGGATGGATTTTATAGTTGGCCTACCTCATACCCGGGCCGGCTATGATTCCATCTGGGTGGTTGTGGACCGCTTAACAAAGGTAGCCCATTTCATACCCGTGAAGACAACATACACCGGAGCAACGTTAGCTGAGTTATACATGTCACGGATAGTCTGCCTTCATGGTGTGCCGAAGAAGATAGTGTCAGATCGAGGAACACAGTTCACCTCTCATTTTTGGCAGCAGCTACAAGAAGCTTTGGGCACACATTTGAACTTCAGCTCGGCTTATCACCCGCAGACGGACGGTCAGACTGAGAGAACCAATCAGATCCTAGAAGATATGCTGAGAGCCTGTGCGTTGCAAGACAAGTCAGGATGGGACAAAAGGTTACCTTACGCAGAATTCTCCTATAACAATAGTTACCAGGCCAGCTTGAGGATGTCACCGTTTCAGGCGCTCTATGGACGGAGTTGTAGGATCCGCTGCATTGGGACCATCCTGGAGAGAGACAGGTGTTTGGCCCCGACATCTTGCTTGAAGCCGAAGAGAATATCAAAATGGTTCGGGAGAATCTGAAGATAGCACAATCAAGACAACGAAGCTACGCTGACCGAAGGAGAAGGGAACTGAGTTTTGAAGTGGGAGATTACGTCTATCTGAAGGTGTCACCTATCAGAGGAGTCAGAAGATTCGGAGTCAAGGGCAAGTTAGCACCCCGGTACGTTGGACCATATCAGATTCAAGCAAAGCATGGAGAAGTGGCCTACCAGCTCAACCTACCAGAGAGTTTGTCAGTAGTGCACAATGTGTTCCACGTGTCACAATTGAAGAAGTGCCTGCGAGTACCAGAAGAACAGTTGCCAGTGGAGGGTTTGGAAGTCCAAGATGATCTGACGTACATAGAGAAGCCAACGCAGATTCTGGAGTTTGCAGACAGAGTCACCCGAAGAAACACCATCAGAATGTGCAAAGTCAGATGGGGCCACCACTCCGAGGAAGAAGCAACCTGGGAACGAGAAGATGATCTGAAGGCCAAATACCCTGAACTCTTTGCTGACCAACCTTGAATCTTGGGGCGAGATTCTTTTAAGGGGGATAGGTTTGTAACACCCTGAATTTGGGGGTATAAAATTTCTTTGCTCATATTCACAAATTCAGGTGTTACTTCTCCTTTCACACCCTTCCCAATCCCCTCTTTCTCTTTTCTATAGAAAAAAGGGGGCTATTTACTTTGTGTAATTATAGTTTATTGGACTAAAACTCCAAGGGGTATGAAAGGTTGCATCATGTCAAACCCTAAATTCCGCTTTTGTTTGGTGCATAATAGTTAGAAATGCTAATTTGAATTTGTGGCTTATTTGGATTTGAATCAAATAGAGTAAATAAAAAGAAAAGGGAAAACAAAAGCCAGAATAAAAGAAAAAAGGAAAGAAGCCCGCTTCCCCCGCCCCCTCGGCCTTTCGGCCCATCTGGCCCATCCCGCGCGCGCGCCTCCCCCCCTTCTCTCTCTGCCCTGGCGGGCCCACCCGTCAGCGTAACAGCTCTCCCCGCGCGCGCCCGCTTCCCCTGCTCTCTCTGCTCGCGGGCCCGGGCTGTTAGCTTCCTCGTCCCCGCGTAACCGCCGCCCCGAGCCGCGCGTGTCGCGGACTCCGCGCCCACGTCGCGCGTGGAGCTCGCCACCACCTCGCCTCGGCCACTTGAGCCTAGAGCCTCGCTCGCCCTCTCCCCCTCCCCCATTTGCGCACCTGCAGACCCCTCTCCCACCTCCCCCACGCTGCGCACACGCCAAAGCGCCGCCGCCATTAAACCACCGCCGCCCGAGCTCGTTCCTCCGTTGCCGTTGGAGCCCCGCCGTGCCCTCTGCCACGGTGAACTTCGCCCCGACGTCCGCAACTCGGGACGCGCCCTAATTTCCCCTCTCCCTCCCCAAATCCCTTTGCCCACGCTCACCGCCGTTCTCTGCGCAGCCGCCGAGGTCCGCTCATGACCGTGAGCACGGCTAGTATACTAGTTTTACACTCTGCAGAGGTCGCGCATCTTTACCCACAAGTCATGTTACCCATCTGCCAAGAGACCGTCAATCCCATACACCTCTACCGAGGAGGCAAGGCAGGGTAACACTACGAGGCCTTTACAAAGTTCCACTAGCTTCAGAAATCCCGTTACAGTTTATAGGAAGCTCCAGTGCAGGAATCCCTCGCCTGACCGCCATCGCAGCAAAATCAACCCAAGGACCTCCCTACACTGACCACTCCCCTACTGCCCTTGCCCCTTTCGGGTAAGGAAGACCTCCACTAGCTTTCCTAGTTAATCAGCCAAGGGCGTCCCATTAAACCCTTGTGGTAGCACTGTTTTCCCGGGTGGTCGCTCCATGTTCCCATTAATTTAATGATCTTAACATGAATAGCAATAATAACAAGATAATAAAAGAGTAATCATGAATGTTGTATCTCCATACCCAATCCACATAAAGCAATAGCAGGTACTACCCAAAAATATTTTAGGGGTGAACAAGGTATAAAGATAATAAAAAACTAGGGTAACATAAAGGATCCCATCAAAATTAACCTATGCAGATCATTAAAATTAATAAGAACATGGCTGAGAAAAATAAGTGATCAAGGGCACAACTTGCCTTCAATGAGCTCCTGCTCAGCTACTTCTACTTGCTGAACCTCAGATTCCACAGTGGCTTGCTCGTCTACTCGCATCAACACAATACATACATAGTATAGCATAAATAAACATCACATCAAACATGTAAATAAAATACACAGTAATAATCTAGACATTAAAATAAAATCATAGGAACTGGAATTATTCATTTTGGAGTAACAGATTTTAAGATATGAATTTCCTAAGGTTTAATGTGATTGAATAGGATTAGATGATAAATTAATTTTCTTACTGTTTTCATGACACAACAGAGACTCTAAGTGATAGAGAATAATATTACAAAATTTTAGAAAGTGGAATGGAGTGATTTGGACTAAAGATGGATTTTCTATGATTTATACAAGTTCTAGGGTTTATTTTCATATTAAAAATCCATTTATAATCTATTTTCTCTGATTTAATGCTATTCTGGACTGGGCCTCAATTCCTGGAAAGTACAGGGGCTACGGTGCAAGTTATTTCAAGACACATAGCACTATTTGCAGTACTGTGGGTTGATTTCCCTATTTCCTAGGGTCTCATTAGCAAAACCGCCATGGCGAACCGATATCCTAGGTTTCTGACCGTTGGATGAACATATAACGGCCTAGATTTAATTAGTCTTAGATCTAGATCCCGCCGCAAGATGTGAGATCAACGGCGTGGATATATCCGAGCGAAGGGGTACGCTGGATCTAATCACCGCCGTCCAAAGAGAATCAGATGGTGGTGAGCTCGTCTTCTCCCCCTGGTCACGGGCGACGGCGACGCCGCCCCTGCGCCCGGCGGAAACGCGCCGGTGAGTCCGCAGTGAGGACCACCGGTGACCACCACCCCACCCAAATAACCCTACACGTAGAGTAGGCATAGGCGAACATTATAGGAGCAGTCTTACCTCGAATCGGGGTGGTGACTTTACTGCCCACGCGGCAATGCGTTTCCGCGGTGGCGTTGAAGTACGGCGAAGAATTGGGGTCACCATGGTGATCAATTCCGCAAGCTACTTCCAGGGACGCCTTCCTGGTGATGCGGCAAAGCTCCAAGACCCTTCCCCAGGACCCCAACGGCGGTTAATCGGTAGAACGACGGCGGCGGGACCCTTCTCTCCAATGGCGGCGGCGAAATGCAGTGCAGAGCAGTGGTGGTCGCGAGGGCAAGAATGAGGGGAGGAAAGAACGGCGCATGGCTTTTATTCACGGAGTTGGGGGAGGTTCGGTCGGATGAAGCGCCCGCAACGAAATCCCGCGGCCTGCGGAACGTTCCGCCATGGCCGGACTTCGTTCAGCCGTATGACTCGGTCGGAGGAGGGGGAAAGGGAGCTGATGTGTGGGTCCGGCGAAGCAGAGAGAGACGATTCAACGCGGACGCGAAAACAGCGGTTGACGCGCGGGTCCCGGTTGACAGCGATACCGGCGGGGCGCGGGGATGGTGGGCTGCGCGGAGAGTTTCTCTGGGTGGGCCGATTTCGTGGGAGTCAGCCCAAATAGGGTTTCTTCTTCTTCTTTTCTTTTCTTTTCTTTTCTTTTTCTTTCTCCATTTCAAGGATTAATTTGAACTCAAATTCGAATTTGTGCCAAATTCTCTCTATTATTGTTGTGAAGTTAAAAATACCAATCTTAGAAATGTAAATATATTATTTATATTTTATATCATTCCTCTTCTTCCTATTTTCAAAACCCTAATTCCCATTTAGGGTGTGATTTAACTTCCAGTGTTTATTATCTTATTATCCTTATTATTATTATTATTATTATTATTATTATTATTATTATTATTATTATTATTATTATTTTATTTAATGCACAAACATATAAAACTCCAACATAATGCACCTTGTTTTATTTTGTATCATTTGTTTCACTCTTAATTATATGCATGCTCTTTTCATGATGCAATTAAGGCACATAAAATGAGAACATCACTCAATTATTCCTTATATACAATTTTGAGTATTATACACAAAGATCATGACAGAAGATGAAGCTGTACCGAATACAAGCCTGAACCTCGTCGTGAGGCCACTTATGCGGGACCCGCCGGGTACCGCTACGTTGGCATCAGACAAGCTATAGGGATGAAAAACACTTTGAAAATGCTAACTAGAATCTAAAATGTTTGGCAAAATATTTAAAAGTTTGGCGAATGAATCGGTTGGAAAAAAAAAACCCGTAAAGGTCATCCTAACCGACAACCAAAACCAGCTAGACCGAGTTTCACCAAAAAAACGACCACCATAGTTGGTCTAACCGAGAAAGTAAGCCTGACCGATCTTATACTAGTGGAAAGGCCAACTTTGATAATATGTCATGGTCAGATTTAGTGGTCGTTCTGGTCAGGTTTGCTATGCATATAATGACATCCAACTTAGTCGATTTTGGTAGCTAGTCTAACCGAAATACTAATAATATGGAGTGGCTTATCTAACAAATTTTTATAGGCGAGTTTTATGTAATATCTGAAGACAATAGTTTATTTGTCCAACAAGTATTTCTCTATATCTACTCATTTAAAACATGAGTTCCATGCGGCGTGTGTAATGCGCGGAGGGTGTACGTCTATTGTTCTCCCCCACGTCTAGTACCACCTAATAATTAGATAAGCCTTACATTACCTCTTGTATGCGCAACCAACCATATAACCACCTCCTTGTCATCGTTATTGTCCCATCATATATTGACCTCATATTTGCATCTCTTTGCCTCCCTCACGTATTGTGATTCTTTTGCAATCTACACCACTATAGAGGTCATCAACCTTCTTCTATCGGCAAGCGTCTGAAATAGCTGGCACGACCCTTCGCCGACATTGAGCCTCTACAAGCAGCGGGACAAGAACAAACGAGGGAGAGATAGGAGAAGGCTCCGACGTATCCCGAGTTTAGTTTTGTATTGATTGTTGGTAAATAATTTATAAGATAGTAAGGTCGATAATAATGTATGTATGGCTCGTTTTTATATAATCATTACGCGCTAATATTTTATTGAATATGTATGTATCGTGACAACGCATTGTACTCTGGTCTCCGTTGACCCGTCCCTATCTGATCGAGGCATATCTCGCCGAACCGAACGCATCCACTCGACCAATATGGAGAGGATACGCCGAGCGCGCCACGCATCCCACCTACGAAAACCCGCTAACAAAAGCGTACCGCACCGTGCAGTGGAGGAGAGCTTTGTGGTGGTCGGTAGTGGTAGTGGATCGGGGGCACCAATTGCCAAGCACTGCGGTGACCACACCAACACACTCCGTCTTCTTAATTAAACCGTACTAGGGGTATTTAACTAATAGCGTATACTACACATATACCCCCCATTAACTATTAATATCGTCACACTAGCTCAAGTTGGCTCCTGATCTGAGATTTGCCCATTGGATTGGGGGCCAGGGCCTGCAAACTATCGTTGCTCCGCCGCACATGCCTGCCTAGTGCCTACCTAATATACTGCGCCGCTCCGGTGCTGTGCAATTTGACCGGCCGACACAAACTAAACCTCTCCAGGTCAAACATAACGTAGCACGGATCGATTCAGAACGAACGAAGAGATGGAAACTAATTAAAAAAGATGGTCCTTTTGATTCCTGCGTAATGAGAGGCAAGGAGAACGGTTTATGAAATCGGATGGCAAAAATACGCAGCATACTATTTATTTGAAGTCCCAAAAATCCATATCTCCTTGTCCTTGCCACACAATCGGCCTTTTTTTTTAAAAAAAAAAGAGAGAGAGAGAGAGAGAGTATGTGTACGGTGAATTTTGACTCAACACTTTGGACGTCGAGTCGATGGCTCACACACACTTTGGGCCTGCTGTGGTAACGTTAATATGGGCCATACGCTACGCTAGCCAGTCCAACCCCAAAACAGCAAACGGACGACCCTATGCCAGCCGCAAGGCCGTTAGTTAGGCCGCCGTACCAGCGTGCGTTAATAAGGGGGTGTTTGGTTCTGTGGACTAAAGTTTAGCCCGGGTCACATCAAGCGTTTGACTTTCAAGTAGGAGTATGAAATATAGACCCAACCAACTGTACTAGATTCGTCTCACTTTTTAATCTTCGGCTGAGAAATTAGTTTTATAATCCGACTACATTTAATACCCTGAACGGAGGTTCAAACATTCGATGTGATAGGGGCTAAATTTTAGCAGGGTCAAACCAAACACCCCGTAAGAAGGGGGCCCGCGAGTGCGCCCGGTCCCCCCCGCGCGCAACGGGCGCCACCGCACCGGCACCGGCGACGAGTTCACGCTGAAAATGACGCAGCTCTAGGCTCCTGTTTTTGCATCGCGGTAGGAGGAGACACGCAATCCAACTGTTAATGCCTACACACAGTCACAGCCGGGGCTTCTCGCTCCCTCTTCATCCGGCGCCGAGACAGATTAGAATCCACAAAATCGGAGGGAGTGGAAGGAGCTAAAAAATCTCGATTTTAGCCCCACCAATCTCTTTCGTTATTTTAGCTTCCAAACTGGACGAACTGGGATTACCATGACCCATCAAAGATTGGCTGGCCTTCCGCGTCCGGATTTATGATTTTTTTTTGGAAACTGGGAGTGTGTATAGACTTGATAGATTTTGATCGAGACAATACATCACCCCTATTCTATTAATATTCTCGCAGAAATAGAGGGGTTAAAGACAAAGATGATGAGCGATACAGAGAAGAGTGCCAACTAAAAGGCTTTTTTTTTAGTTATGATGAAAATAGCCAAGAAGCAAAAACATAAAAGGTGGTCATACATAGAGCAGAGCATGGCCTGTCATCATCATCTAAACCCCATATCGCCCTACCTCTTCCTATGGCGGTATCAACCATCCTGCCTCGCCAATGATCATCCTCCGTGGAGATGTCGTCTCGACCTCTTCAGTCAGGCAACCGGCCTCCACGTCAATTTCTCCAAAAGCGTGCTTGTTCCCCGCTCTCGCACTCTCTTTTTTGTTGATATCCTGTACCTGTGCCTTCTCATAGCTATTTATAATATATAAAGCTCAGATGGGGAACTTCTCCCCTTGTAAAAAAAATAGTTATTATATAAATTAGACAATCATTTTAGGCCTGGTTATTATCTCATATGGATTGGATGAGATTTAAAAAAATTATAAAAGATTTTGAAATCTACTATATTCCAACCAATCCACATAAATTGAGACCAAAACTAACAAGTCCTCAGATGCCCTTAGATTCCTGAATAACCGAATGAGCACTGCAGTGAATCCATTCCATCCCTCTTAGGCTTTGTTCGGTTAATCCCGTTACCCATGGATTGGATAGGATTGAAAAAAATTATGAAGAAATTTGACTTGCTTGGGATTTAAACCCACTCAATCCCACTCAATCCATATGAATTGAGAGCTAACCGAACAAGCCCTTGCTGAACCAAACACAGCTTAAAGAGATGCAAATCTCATTGAACTCCTAGCCCCGGCGAGGTGGGGAGCGTCCCCGGAGCGAGTCCCAGAAGACGGGCCAGTTGCGGCGCGCCTCGTTCCAGCCGAGCAGGGAGCCCTCCCGGGCGGGGTCCCAGCTCGCGGACACGATGCCGTAGCTCACCCCTGCCAGCGCCGCGCCGAAGAAGACGAACGACACGCCGAAGGGGATCCACGTCGGCACGTCCACCTTCGCCACCGCCTTCAGGTAGTAGAACACCGGGAAGAACCCCACGCCCAGCGCCAGCGGAAGCCCCACCGACGCGCCCACCCGCCGCATCATCCGGTTCGTCACCACCTCCGGGATCGTCGCGTCACGCTCCTCCTCGTCCTCATCTTCCTCCTCCTCCTCTTCTTCTTCCTTCGCCACCGTCTGCTGCTTCCTGTTGCGCCGCCGCCGGCTCTTCCCCGGCCGCCCGACCGTGATGATCTTGGGCTCCGCCGCGGTCTCCTCGTCGCTCCGGCTGTCCCGGTTCCTGCGGGCAAGGAGTGGCCGCGCGCGGCGGCTCGGAGCGGTGGCGGAGCGGGAGCGGAGGCCGAGGACGACGGGAGTGGAGCTGCAGCAGAGGAGGCCGGCGTGGGCACGCGGAGGGGAGAGCGGCACCTCCATGGCAAGAGCCAAATCACTTGCTGCGAGGAGAGGACATCTTATCTCTAACCAGAGAGTGGGACAGTCTCCTGCGCCAGCGTGGCAGCGCGAGTCCAGTTCCTGCAGAGGGCGCCAGTTTTTCCAGTTTCACAACATCTCTAGTTAACAATTAACTATGTCCCACTATTTGAATAAGTGACTATGGTGTAAATGACACAAATTAAACGGCTGCTACAGTAAAGTGACAAAAAACTGAATGCCCCCATCTCTAGCGATCTTTCTTACTCTTTTAAATACCTTTTTTTTTTGAAAACGACTTTGTATCATATCACTCTCTGTAGATGGTCAATTGACACTAATACGATGGGCCAGTCCAGGTATGACACAAAAAAGCACGGCCCATGCACAACCCCCCGATTAGCATATTGCCGGTGCCTGGCACGACATGGCTATATTGTCGTGCCTGGGCCGCCATCTCGACCTGTAATGGCGGCACGAGCACGACATGATTACATCATTACATTTTTTATTTTAAAATTGATAGTTTACATATATTAAGTATAAGAATTCAACATATAACACATTAAAATTGCACTTGCATTGGCTAGGTGGGTGTGTTTAAGTCTCTCATACATATGAATGCGTGTTCAAGCCCCTTAGCTACACATTTTTTTGCTGAATTATAAAATATACTCAGATGAGACAGCGTGCTACCGGGCTGGCACGGCTAGCAGGCCGATGGGCCATGTCTGGGCCTGCACGTGGGCCCGTCCAGCACGGCTCGATTCGCTAGATGGGCCCAGTGGGTCGTGTCGGGTCGGGCCGACCCGTTTGGCCATCTATACCACTCTCTACCTCTTTCCTCTCTCCAATGCTTGTCTATATATCTAGTACATACTTTAGAGGGATGTAAATGATACAAATATTATATGTGTGTATTCAAATTCGATCTGTTTAAGAGGGCTGAGATACAAATATTATAGTTTAGAAGGATGAAGTTTAGGCATGTTTTAGTCAAGAACGGTGACATCGGCCAGCTTGTCGGTTTGTTGCTTCACCGGTGGTCACTGCTCTAATTTTGTTGCTCTAACACATGTGTACACAAGTTGCTTTGTTGGTGAGCTTGAGTAGAAGGTGGCAAAGCCAACACTTGTGCTCTTGCCGTTAAATAACGTCAATGTCGGTGTAGTCCCTCTTTTCCCCCCTTTTGACCCATAGATCATAGCTCTAGTTCAGTGGCAAAATCCATTGTCATCAGTACATCCCTACCTGATTACGCTCACCCACACTAGTGTCTCATCCTTCTGCCTTGTCTAGACCCACTCACGTCATCTCTTTCCATCATAATCGGTCGTGCACCAAGTTTCCATCATCATCGTCTGCCATCCCCGTCAAGGACCGCCTCAAAATGGTTGGGTCACACCGGTGCCTCCCTCTCAATTTCTTCTTGTGTTTGCTTTCTTATGATACCTTGCTTCTTTAGGCCATTTTCATAGATGAGCTCCAATCATATTGAAATGTTGATGGATTCATTGGTTCACATTGTTGTCCCTTTCATCATTGACCATAACATCGTCTATGCCATCTCCACCCCAACCAAAGAGTCAATCGTGTTATGGTGAGCTCCTAGGAGACACCCTAACCCTATCTTGGCTGGTCTTGGCCTCTAATAGTAGGAGCATTGCTACATCGCCATGTCGAGCACAACTGAGCCCCCATGGTCGTAAGTAAGCTCGCTCAAGAACCCCAGCCAGTCAACCAACCCTCTAGATTGATACATGTGGTTGCAAGGAGCATGTTGGTGACCTCCCCATCGCTAGTAGGACTGGGCAATCAGTTAACTGAAGTTTTTGGTTCATTTTTCAGTATTTTTTAAAGTTTGGTTTCTAGAGAATGGCAACCGAAATTCTGTTTAGAAAAGAGAAAATCGAACCTTCAGTTAACTGTTGTAGGAACTAGGACACCGGCTAGAGGGGGGGTGAATAGACGGTTTTGACTAAAAACAAGAATACTCAATAAATTTAATCAATGCAACAAGAGAAATAAATTATCTAGTGTCAATAAGTAAACAATGTATGAAAAACAACTACGGAGATTGAATACTTGATGAACAATAAGCAAAGCACTAATCAATTGCAAGGCAATAAGTAATGCTAGAAAGAATAGACACCGAAATTTATCCCGTGGTATCGGTGATTTGCCGATCACCCCTAATCCACGTTGAGGTGGACTTCAAGCTCTCACTTGCTCCTCTATCAAGACACGACTTGATCTTTGAGCCAAGTGGACAAGAAATCACTCAATACCTCGATTCCACTAATGTCACCTTTGCCGCTCCGGCGAGGTAGGCGCGAACCCCTCACAATCCACACCGCGGCTTCTCCACAATCTTCTTGGAGAGCTCGACGGAGACAATCACCCGAGTCGTCTAGGAGGCGGCAACCTCCAAGAGTAACAAGCCAACGACGCTTGCTCGGAGTACCACCTAGTGCCTCAAGAATCACCAAATGATGCAAATGCACTAGGAACACTCAATCCCTCACTAGAATGCAATCTCAAGCAAAGAGTGTGAGAGAGTGAGTTGGAGGATCACAAATGAGCTCAATGTATGCAAGGAATAGCCAAGAGAGGTCTCTCACACGAGCTACCCTTCTATTTATAGTCCCCCACTAAAATCCAACCGTTATGTGCAAAAGGTAGCAGTTCTGCGCACACGCGGACCGTCCGCGCCCTAGGTCCGGACGGTCCGCCGTACATATAACGGCTATAAAGACCATTTGAAAACATGTCAGAGCTGACTCAAAAGGTGGGTCCGGACAGTCCGCCCCTTAAGGCCGGACCGTCCGCGACCTGGCAGCATGAAACACCCGAGCCTCGGATCAAAACAAGTTAACACGTGCGGACCGTCCGGCTATAAATCCCGGACGGTCCGCGACCTGAGACAATACTGTCCGGACTGGTCCCCCGGACAGTCCGTAGTACAAATCTCAAAAACACACAGTCCCTGTCCAAAAACGAGATTGAAGCTTGCGGACCGTCCGCCCTTCAGAGGCGGACCGTCCGCCAATAATTCGGGGACTGGCCCGAAGACACCCTCCTCTGGACATGACTGCGGACGGTCCGTGCCTAAGGCCCGGACGGTCTGTAGTGCAAACGAACAGGACCAGACCGAAATGAACAAATACTGGACCCTTCTGGATGGGTCGCGGACGGTCCGGCCACTTGGCCCGGACGGTCCGCCGACCCCATGACTTAGCCACTTTTCAATCTCGCTTTTGAAAAGATTTTAACTTTCAGAAACAGAAGCGCTGCAAGTCCTCATGCAAATGCAACCACTAGATGCTCTATGAGGCACTAAGTCTTACACAGAACAAAGTCATTAACCCCTCTTAATAGTACGGCCATCTAGCCTACCAATCCGGTCAATTTCTTCTCTAAACACCTGGTGACCGGCAAAAACAAAACCTATGTTATACCTTTGCCTTCACCTGATCCACAACCAATGCTTATAAGTCTTCAAGACTTCTCAGTTCTCTGTGGTTCAACCTGCATTCTTATTTCTCCAAGAATTATTAGTCCACAAGTAGTTGTCATTAATTACCAAAACATTACCAAAGGGGCCTAGATGATTCACAATCTCCCCCTTTTTGGTAATTGATGACAACACCACATTGTATATTAAAGAGAAGTTTAGTTTCTCCAAATCTCTCTCATACCTAAGGTATAAGATAGATCTTGGAGATGAGTTTCATAGGACTTATCTTGATTTGAAGTTCTGTCCGAGAGATAGATAAATCCCAATAAAAACTTAGTATGTAGGAAGGGCTCCCCCTAAGTGTGTGCAGGATTATTTGAAGTTGAAGATATAACACACATAATATATTGGAGCTTGATGGAGACTTTCCTACAAACATGGTTATCGAGGCATACAAGAGATGATCCGTAGAGTGAGCGCAGCAATTATAATCACTCCTCGATTAACCACACATAGAGTAATTTGAACTAAAACATAGTTCATCCCACAGAATATTACAGAAAATAGTCCACAGACATACGACATAGAGTTAATAGTTCAAACTAGTTCCAAATGCGTAAGTCATAAACTAATGCAAGCGGCATAAAAAGGTAAAATGCATATGCAAGGTCTTAATGTCCACATAGAATCACCAACTCCCCCTGAAGGAGACGCCAGACAACCTCATCACTTCTCACTTGTCTCTCCCCCTTTGGCATCAATTGCCACAAAGGAGAGGCCTCACTGATCGCTCGGCGGAGGATGCATGTTGTAGTAGTGAGTGCTGAAGGTGTCAAACAGGGAGGAGAACTGGCCAAAATCTTGCTGGAGCTGCTGCTGCCTCTGACTGATCTCATGCATGTTGTCATTTGTAGAGAGATTATCAAATTGACTTGAGAGAGCACCCATGTTATCCTGAAAACTCTGTTGCATATTATTCAGCCGGGTCATGATGGGATCAGTGACATTAGTGTGAATCTGATCACGAAAATCAGAAAACTCAGAGTTGAGTGCATCCCAGTTATTGTCAAACTGAGACTGCATGTCATCGAAACGGTGATCCATTTGAGTCACCAGGCCATCAAAGCGTGTATCAATGTGAGTCTCAAGTCCCTGCTGCATATTGTGAAAATAAGGATCAAAGTATCCTGGAGCAGGCTCCCAATAATGCTGAGGCTGAGGAGGAGGTGGAGGTGGAGGTGGAGGCATCTGCTCTCCCTCAACATCAGGAGCTGCTCCACCCTCATAGCCAGGGTCTTCCTCATCATCTGGGAAGGGGGTGAGTGGCCTGGTGAGAAACCCTATCTCATTCTTAAAAGGCCTGAAAGGGGTGTGAACAATCTCACATGGGCCCTCAAATCTTGTCTTGGATTTGATGAGAGCCATAATGTAAGGAGCATATGCCAAATTTTGATTCTTATCCATTTTCAAATCATTAAGCTGTCTCATCATGAAAAGAACAATATTCATGACTTCACCATTCATGATGTGCTGGATGATGTTCCAGAACTTATCCCTGATTTTACTCTTATCACCACTCTTGGGAAGAATGGTGACTCTGGCAATCTTGTTGATTACAGCAGGATGATGTCTGAGTCCTGCTGTCTCTCCAAATCTCCTGGGTATACCAAGCCTGGCTGGCTCATAAAACTGCACAAAATCCTCAAAATTATCTTCAGTATAAAGATCCAGCCCAGCAGAAATGGTGCCATAATCCAGACTGTTGGCAGCGGCAAAGTCAGCAAAAGAAGCAGAATAGCGCTTGAAGCCAGTCATCCATGTGATAGATTCTGCTTCAATATCAATCTCTGAGGTAGCCAGGAATTGCTTAACAGCCATTTCATTGAAATCTGTGCGTTGCCCCATAAAATAATATAGTCCGCAGGTTTCAAACTTAGGAATCAGACCCTCCATGACTGATTGACTTAGCAAGAAGGACCAATCAATCACCTGATGCTTATGAAAATTAGTATCCACCAGAGTGCCCCAGAAGACATCAAACTGCAGCTGAGTGTGGAAAAACTGGATATGTGTATCAGATGGCAGAGTATACTGGTTCACAGTCCGTCTGGAGCAGTACTCAGCCATAGAGAATCGCCGCTTTGGGTAAGTCCATCCTTGGATATCAATGGGATAATCGGGATGAACATGAGGAAAATCTTCAGCATCCATGGATTCAGTGCCCCCAGCTGAGGATTGGGCCTCTGAATCAGTGGTTGGTATATAGTCATCATCATTTCCACGAGGACGCTTGGATTTAAAGCGACTTGCAAGTTTCTTGCGGAGACCACCAAGACCACTGCAACAATGTGACAGACATCCATAGATAAATAATTGATACCAATCACCATTATAAAAGGAATGGAACTGTAATGTTCTGCCAGGGTCCGGACGGTCCGCGCTGGGGCGCCGGACTGTCCGCGCCAGAGGCCCGGACGGTCCGCGTCCACCAGGCGGACGGTCCGCGACCGACCAGAGGCGACTCCAAAGAACCCTAGCTGCCACAAATGTTGAATTTGATGATTTTGCAGACAATATGCATCCAAACAAGTTCAAAATTTTGCATAGCAGTCATATTGAGGAGAACCAACAATCCCACCAATCAGATTTTGAAACCGACTGCTCAATTTCAGATCAGAGAGGAAACCCATATAATCTCAAAAATGAAGAGATGTGATAAAATCCACAAGATTTGAAGATACCGTGACGAAGACATGTTGATGGAATGTTGCCACAAACTGCCGGACTGTCCGCACACAACTTTACTGCACCGTCCGCGCACACTCGTCACAGGAGAGTACTGGGAGAGTGGAGAGCAAGAGAAGACGAGCGAATGAGCACAAATGACAAGGCTTCGGCCACTGCACGTTTTTACTGCCCTGTCGCGGACGGTCCGCGCTGGGGCGGCGGACGGTCCGCACCCTGAAGATGACAGACGGTCTGCGAGGCTTCCCGGACTGTCCAGGTCCTGATGCGGCGGACGGTCCGCGGTCCATGGGCGGACGGTCCGCGGCCTGATACTCATTTTTCCAATTTCTGTCCACTTGCTGATTTTGAATTTCGAATCCGAATTGGTGCTTATATATGGACATTTCGACCAATCCTAGAGTTAGTATGCATGCATATACATATTATGTAATTGAGGAGTGCAAAACTTTTGAATTAAACTATCTTAAACAATTAGAAATGAAAAATGCACCAATAATACCAAATAAATAGCATAAGAAGCATGTTTAGACCCGAGATGCAAGACGACACATGCGTGATCAACTTCAAGCCACATTTGAGAGATCGATCACATTCATTTCACTTCTTAGGGAACAAAATCTTGTTTCATCCAAAGGCTTTGTAAAAATGTCTGCTAATTGATCATCCGTTCCAATGGAATAAATAGAGATATCTCCCTTTCCAACATGATCCCTTAAGAAGTGATGCCGTATATCAATATGCTTGGTTCTTGAGTGTTGGACCGGATTGGTAGCCAATTTTACCGCACTCTCATTATCACACATGAGAGGCACATTCTTGAAAATAACTCCATAATCCAATAAAGTTTGTTTCATCCATAATAGTTGAGCACAACAATTTCCGGCCGATATATATTCCGCCTCGGCGGTAGATAGAGCAACCGAATTTTGTTTCTTAGAAGACCATGAAACAAGAGATCTACCAAGAAATTGACAACAACCGGAGGTGCTTTTTCTATCAACTTTGCACCCCGCATAGTCCGAATCCGAATATCCAATTAATTCAAAGTGAGCACCTTTGGGATACCATAGACCAATATTGGGGGTATACTTCAAATATCTTAGAATTCTTTTTGTGGCCTTCAAGTGAATCTCTCTAGGTGAAGCTTGAAATCGAGCACACATGCATACACTAAACATAACATCGGGCCTAGATGCGGTAATATAAAGTAAACTACCAATTATTGAACGATAAAGTTTTTGATCAACCATAGTACCTCCTTCATCTAAGTCTAGATGACCATTTGTTGCCATTGGAGTCTTGATAGGCTTAGCATTTTCTAAACCAAACTTCTTGAGCATGTCCTTCAAATATTTTGATTGACTTATAAAAATACCATCTTTCAATTGTTTGATTTGAAGGCCAAGAAAGAAGCTCAATTCTCCTATCATAGACATCTCAAATTCTTTTGACATCATTTTTCCAAACTCCTCACAAAATAATTCATTAGAAGATCCAAAAATAATATCATCAACGTAAATTTGACAAACAAATAAGTCTTTGCCAATTCTTTTAGTGAATAGAGTAGTGTCAACCTTCCCAATTTTGAAGTCTTTGGAAAGCAAGAAATCCCTAAGCCTTTCATACCAAGCGCGTGGAGCTTGCTTAAGCCCATAGAGAGCTTTAGAAAGCTTGAACACATGGTTAGGTCTTTTGGGGTCCTCAAAACTGGGAGGTTGTTCAACATACACTAGTTCACTAATCTTACCATTTAGAAAGGCACTCTTTACATCCATTTGGTAGAGCTTGATATTATGTGCACAAGCATAAGCAAGTAGAATCCGGATTGCTTCTAATCTTGCTACGGGGGCAAATGTCTCCCCAAAATCCAATCCTTCAATTTGAGTATATCCTTGTGCAACCAATCTTGCCTTGTTTCTTACTACCACACCATCTTCATTGTGCTTGTTGCGAAACACCCATTTTGTACCAATAACATTGTGGTTCTTTGGTCTCTCAACAAGCTCCCAAACTTCATTTCGAGCGAAGTTATTTAATTCTTCATGCATTGCATTCACCCAATCAACATCAAGTAGAGCTTCATCTACACGGTTAGGTTCCATACAAGATACAAAAGAGAAATGTTCACAAAACGAAGCTATGCGAGAGCGAGTTTGAACACCCTTACTAATATCACCCACAATTTGATCAACCGGGTGATCCTTCACAATGGAATGATGAATTCTTGATACCGTTTGATAATTGCTTGTTGAAGCATTAGAAGGAACCGAAGGTCTTGAAGTACCTTGATCATGTGTATCCATGGTTTCATTGAGTTGTTGGCTTTGGTGATCTTCCTCATTTATAGTTGAGGATGAAGGAATGACAACCACACTATTTTCATCATCATCCTCCTTTGGTTTTATTTCACCAATGGCCATTGTTTTCATTGCATTTATCAAATGAGTTCCCCCAACATCATCAAGATTATCACTCTCATCTTGAGACCCATTTGTTTCATCGAATTCAACATCATATGCTTCCTCAATAATACCATGAGTTTTGTTGAAGACTCTATAAGCCTTACTATTTGATGAATATCCAAGAAGAAAACCCTCATCACATTTCTTCTCAAATTTAGAAAGCCGGCTCCCCTTTCTCAAAATATAATATTTGCAACCGAATACCCTAAAATATGAGATATTTGGCTTTCTACCAATAAGCAATTCATATGGAGTTTTCTTCAAGAGCTTGTGACAATATAGTCTATTTGATGAATGACAAGCGGTATTTATTGCCTCGGCCCAATAAGAATCCGATATATTATATTCCGCTAACATGGACCTAGCCATGTCAATAAGAGTTCTATTCTTTCTTTCAACAATACCATTTTGTTCCGGGGTATATTTGGAAGAGAATTCATGTTTGATACCCTTGTCATCACAATATTGATCAATTCTTGCATTTTTGAATTCCGACCCATTATCACTTCTAACCTTTTTAATGTCGAAATCAAATTGATTTTGAGCCAATATAGCAAATGACTTGAATGTTTCAAACACATTGGATTTGTCTCATAGAAAATAAACCCAAGTAAATCTTGAATAGTCATCCACAATCACAAGACAATAAGAGTTACCACCAATACTTACAAAAGATGTGGGCCCAAATAAATCCATGTGAAGTAATTCCAAAGGTCGATGAGTGGACATTTGACTTTTATTTGGATGAGTATTTGCCACTTGCTTACCGGCTTGACAAGAGCTACACAATTTGTTCTTTTCAAACTTCACATCTTTTAAGCCTCGAACTAAGTCATGCTTGGTTAACCGATTGAGTTGCTTCATCCCAACATGACCAAGTCTTCTATGCCATAACCAACCTAGTGAAGCTTTTGAAAATAGGCAAGTTGTGAGCTTTGCCTCATTAGATGAGAAATCAACAAGATAAAGATTTTCATGTCTAAAGCCTTTAAATTTAAGATTGCTACCATCAACACTAGAGATAATAACATCTTCAACTGTGAAATTGCAACAAAATCCTAAATCACATAATTGAGCTACGGAAAGTAAATTAAAATTCAAAGACTCAACCAATAGCACATTTGATATAGAATGATCATTTGAGATAGCAATTTTACCCAAACCTTTAACCTTTCCTTTATGATTATCTCCAAATGTGATACTATCATAATTTGAGCAATCTTCCTCACTCATTTGGGTAAACATTCTCATATCCCCGGTCATGTGTTGAGTACATCCACTATCCAACACCCAATGATTCCCTCCCGCCTTGTAGTTTACCTACAAAAGGAAATCAATCTCTTTTAGGTACCCAAACTTGCTTGGGTCCTCGGATGTTAGTGACCAAGGTCTTTGGCACCCAAATAGCTTTCTTTTTGTTTCCAACAATTGAAGTACCAACAAATTTAGCATGAACACCTTTTGCATTATGAGAAAGAACATAACAATGCTCAAAACAAGTGGAGGATACATTTTTGAACTTAGGACAATTTTTCTTAACATGCCCCTTTTTGTGACACTTGTGACACACTTTATCACATTCTTTCACAAACAATGTCTTTTGCTTTACAAAAGCATTCTTTCCTTTCTTAGGAACATATCCAAGACCTTCACGGTTAAGAGAGCATCGTTGACTTCCCAATATGAAATCCAATTTAGTCTTACCACCATATGCCTTTTCTAGATCATGAGTTAGAGCATTTATTCTATCTACTAACACTTCATTCTCAACAATAATTTTTGATTCATCAAGAGCAATGTTATCAATGAGAGAAATTTTGCATTTATCACAAATAGAGTTAGTAGGTAGTGGTTCACTTGTAAGACTATCAAGTAAGTCACAAGTGACTCCAACATCCTTAGTGACCACCTCAACTTCATGCACAATAGATGATTTTTGAGCATCCGCAAGCTTCTCACAATTTTCTTTGAGGTCATTGTGAGAGGTCTTGAGCTCCTCAAAAGACACTTGGAGGTTTTTATACAATTCCTTCAAGGTCTTAAATTTTTCTTTTTCTTTGTGCATGTAGTCATCGGCCTCACCTAGCATTCTAACAAGATCATCATATGAATAGCCATCATCATCAACATCATCAATATCATCATCATCTTTTATATCATTTAAATCGGTGATGATTTTTACCTTAGCATCTCCCTTTGCCATAAGACAATGGGGGGATGAGAAGAGGGAGGGAGCTTCCTTGATAGCAATTCCGGCATTAAGCTTAGATGAGGTGTCATCATCATCATTATCCGAGCTATCATCCGAGTCCCATTCAACTAAGTAGGCTTTGCCATCTTTCTTCTTGTTATAGTATTTCTTTTTCTTCTTGTCACTTTCATCTTTGCCCTTCTTCTTCTTGCTTGGGCAATTCATGGCGATGTGACCGGGTTCTCCACACTCAAAACATTTTCTATCATTGAAGGCATTTCTTCTAGATGTTTGACCTCTTCTAGGTTGACCTCTTTTCATCTTCATGAATTTATTGAATTTCCTTACAAATAAAGCCATGTCACCATCACTCTCACTTTCATTTTCTTCATCATTGCTATCTTCTTTTTCAATTGCCTTTGAGGCCTTGGCTTTGAGAGCAATAGATTCATTTTTCACCTTCTTTGCCAAACTTAAGGCATCGGCTTGAGACTTCTTAAATATATCTTGAGTGAGAATTTCTCCCAATACTTCGGTTGGAGAAGTTGTAGATAGATCACTCCTTACTAGCATTGTCACAATAGTCTCATATTTCTCCGGAAGTGATCTAAGGAACTTGTGTGTGAAATCCACATCCAGTACATTAAAACCAAGTCCTTTGAGTTCATTTACTATCTCATTCAACCGATTGAACATATCGGATACACTCTCATCTTCTTTCATAATAAATTGCTCAAACTTCCCTTTGCACACATATAGTTTGGCACTCTTCACAATTGTAGTTCCTTCATGAATTTCCATTAGTTTTATCCAAATCTCATGAGCGGTTGTGAGATTCTTGATACGATTGAACTCATTTATATCAAGAGCATCATAAAAGACATTCATGGCTTGATCATTTGTGAGGATATTCTCATTATCACTAACGGATGGTTCATCTTCCTTCAATACAACAAATCCATCCCTAACAATTGGCCAAATTTTTCCACCCATTGCTCTAAGATGCATTGACATTCTTATTTTCCAATAATCATAATTGCTTCCATCAAAGTGCGGTGGCTTCCCAATGTGCACATTGTTGTTACTAGCCATTTTGTCCCACTCCGGGATGATTAGATCCACAAACAATGGAGTCCTTGGCTCCGATACCACTTGTAGGAACTAGGACACCGGCTAGAGGGGGGGGGTGAATAGACGGTTTTGACTAAAAACAAGAATACTCAATAAATTTAATCAATGCAACAAGAGAAATAAATTATCTAGTGTCAATAAGTAAACAATGTATGAAAAACAACTACGGAGATTGAATACTTGATGAACAATAAGCAAAGCACTAATCAATTGCAAGGCAATAAGTAATGCTAGAAAGAATAGACACCGAAATTTATCCCGTGGTATCGGTGATTTGCCGATCACCCCTAATCCACGTTGAGGTGGACTTCAAGCTCTCACTTGCTCCTCTATCAAGACACGACTTGATCTTTGAGCCAAGTGGACAAGAAATCACTCAATACCTCGATTCCACTAATGTCACCTTTGCCGCTCCGGCGAGGTAGGTGCGAACCCCTCACAATCCACACCGCGGCTTCTCCACAATCTTCTTAGAGAGCTCGACGGAGACAATCACCCGAGCCGTCTAGGAGGCGGCAACCTCCAAGAGTAACAAGCCAACGACGCTTGCTCGGAGTACCACCTAGTGCCTCAAGAATCACCAAATGATGCAAATGCACTAGGAACACTCAATCCCTCACTAGAATGCAATCTCAAGCAAAAAGTGTGAGAGAGTGAGTTGGAGGATCACAAATGAGCTCAATGTATGCAAGGAATAGCCAAGAGAGGTCTCTCACACGAGCTACCCTTCTATTTATAGTCCCCCACTAAAATCCAACCGTTATGTGCAAAAGGTAGCAGTTCTGCGCACACGCGGACCGTCCGCGCCCTAGGTCCGGACGGTCCGCCGTACATATAACGGCTATAAAGACCATTTGAAAACATGTCAGAGCTGACTCAAAAGGTGGGTCCGGACAGTCCGCCCCTTAAGGCCGGACCGTCCGCGACCTGGCAGCATGAAACACCCGAGCCTCGGATCAAAACAAGTTAACACGTGCGGACCGTCCGGCTATAAATCCCGGACGGTCCGCGACCTGAGACAATACTGTCCGGACTGGTCCCCCGGACAGTCCGTAGTACAAATCTCAAAAACACACAGTCCCTGTCCAAAAACGAGATTGAAGCTTGCGGACCGTCCGCCCTTCAGAGGCGGACCGTCCGCCAATAATTCGGGGACTGGCCCGAAGACACCCTCCTCTGGACATGACTGCGGACGGTCCGTGCCTAAGGCCCGGACGGTCCGTAGTGCAAACGAACAGGACTAGACCGAAATGAACAAATACTGGACCCTTCTGGATGGGTCGCGGACGGTCCGGCCACTTGGCCCGGACGGTCCGCCGACCCCATGACTTAGCCACTTTTCAATCTCGCTTTTGAAAAGATTTTAACTTTCAGAAACAGAAGCGCTGCAAGTCCTCATGCAAATGCAACCACTAGATGCTCTATGAGGCACTAAGTCTTACACAGAACAAAGTCATTAACCCCTCTTAATAGTACGGCCATCTAGCCTACCAATCCGGTCAATTTCTTCTCTAAACACCTGGTGACCGGCAAAAACAAAACCTATGTTATACCTTTGCCTTCACCTGATCCACAACCAATGCTTATAAGTCTTCAAGACTTCTCAGTTCTCTGTGGTTCAACCTGCATTCTTATTTCTCCAAGAATTATTAGTCCACAAGTAGTTGTCATTAATTACCAAAACATTACCAAAGGGGCCTAGATGATTCACAACTGTGCAGTTTGGTTCGGTTTTCAACTTAACCGAAAAAACCGAACTACCATTGCAGTTTTGCCAACTGCTTAGCAAACCCATGCACTGAACAACAATATAAGCATCGAGCCTAATAAACCACCCACAAAAATATCTGGGAGACTGGGACTGCTATGTCAACCTACAACAATTGTGTACGATCACAAAACATGAGCACAAAATTCCAGTATTCCACATGGCATATTAACACATATATAACATACCACCTTGAAGCGTGATGACGTGATTGAGGGTTATTTGCCTGGCTCCTGGAGTCCTAGTGAAAGTCGCCTAGAGGGGGGTGAATAGGCGGAATCTGATATTTACAAACTTAAGCACACACTACAAGCCGGGGTTAGCGTTAGAATTAAATCCGAGTCCGAAAGAGAGGGCGAAAACAAATCAAAAGCAAATGAAGTGGATGACACGGTGATTTATTTTACCGAGGTTCGGTTCTTGAAAACCTACTCCCCGTTGAGGTGGTCACAAAGACCGGGTCTCTTTCAACCCTTTTCCTCTCTCAAACGGTCATCTAGACCGAGTGAGCTTTCTCCTTAATCAAATGGGTCACTTAGACCCCTACAAGGACCACCACAACTTGGTGTCTCTTGCTTTGATTACAAATGTCTTGAGAACAAGAATGGGGAAGAAGAAAGCCAACCAAGCAACAAGAGCAACAAAAGAACACAAGTCGATCTTCTCACAAGTCCTAAAAACTAGAGCTGAATTGTGGACTTTGATTTGAAAGGAGGCTTTGATTTGTGTCTTGGAGTGTTGTGTATTGCTCTTGTATTGAATGAGGGGTAGTGAATGCTTGGATGGTTGGAGTGGAGGTGGTTGGGGGGGTATTTATAGCCCCAACCACCAATTCAACCGTTGGGGATGACTGCTGTCGATGGGCGCACCGAACAGTCCGGTGCGCCAGCCACGTCACCCAACCGTTAGGGTTCTAACGGTTTCGACCATTGGAGCTCTGACTTCTTGGTGCACCGGACAGTCCGGTGCTGCACCGAACAGGCACTGTTCACTGTCCAGTGCGCCTTTTGGCGCTGCTCTGACTCTGCGTGAACTGTCCGCGCACTATTCACGTTGCAGGCGACCGTTGGAGTCGACCGTTGCGCTCGACAACTGTTGCTCCGCTGGCACATCGGACAGTCCGGTGGCACACCAGACAGTCCGATGAATTATAGCGGAGTGGCTTTCCAGAAACCCGAAGGTGAAGAGTTTGAGTTGATCGGCCCTGGTGCACCGGACAGTCCGGTGCGCCAGACTAGGGTGCTCTTCGGTTTCTTTTGCTCATTTCTTTTTGAACCCTAACTTGCTCCTTTTATTGGTTTGTGTTGAACCTTTGGCACCTGTAGAACATATAATCTAGAACAAACTAGTTAGTCCAATTATTTGTGTTGAGCATTCAACCACCAAAATTATATTTAGGAAAAGGTTAAACCCTATTTCCCTTTCAATCTCCCCCTTTTTGGTGATTGATGCCAACACAAACCAAAGCAAATTTATAAGTGCAGAATTGAACTAGTTTGCATAAGGTGAGTGCAAAGGTTACTTGGAATTAAACCAATTTATCATTTCAATAGATATGCATGGATTGCTTTCTTTTATTTAACATTTTGGACCACGCTTGGACCACAGTTTTGTTTTTGCAAATTCTTT
Source organism: Zea luxurians (assembly GCA_029449295.1). Classification (NCBI taxonomy): domain Eukaryota; kingdom Viridiplantae; phylum Streptophyta; class Magnoliopsida; order Poales; family Poaceae; genus Zea; species Zea luxurians. The sequence continues at coordinate 29,438,051 of JAOPSE010000031.1, forward strand.
TGGAAATTCTTTTGAAAGTCTTTTTTGTAAATAGTCAAAGGCATATGAGTAAGATTGCAAGAAGCATTTTCAAGATTTGAAATTTCTCCCCCTGTTTCAAATGATTTTCCTTTGACTAAACAAAACTCCCCCTCAATGAAATTCTCCTCTTAGTTTTCAAGAGGGTTTTGAGATATATATCAATTTGAAATATAGATACCAATTGAGATACTCTTATTAGAGGAATATCAATTTGAAAACTTTATTTCAAAAATTTTGAAATTGGTGGTGGTACGGTCCTTTTGCTTTGGGCTAATACTCTCTCCCCCTTTGGCATTAATCGCCATAAACGAAGACTTTTGTGAGCCCTTTTTAAATTTTCTCCCCCTTTGGCAAACAATATATGAGTGAAAGATTATACCAATGTGGAGAGATGGCGGAATACCGGCAAAGAGTAAATAATACCATTGGAGTTGAGTGGAAGCGTCGTCTTTGCCAAATACTCCATTTCCCTTTCAATTTACGACTTAGCATAAAAATACACTTGGAAACACATTAGTCGTAGCAAATGAAAGAGATAAGATCAAAGGTATATAAATGAGCTATGTGTGCAATGTTTCAATCAAAATTCCGAGAATCAAGTATATTTAGCTCATTCCTAAGTTTGCTAAAGGTTTTCTCATCTAGTGGTTTGGTGAAGATATCGGCTAATTGATCTTTGGTGTTAATGTAAGCTATTTCGATATTCCCCCTTTGTTGGTGGTCCCTCAAAAAGTGACACTGAATGTCTATGTGCTTAGTGCGGCTGTGTTCAACGGGATTTTCCGCCATGCGGATAACACTCTCATTATAACATAGGAGAGGGACTTTGGTCAATTTGTAGTCATAGTCCCTAAGGGTTTGCCTCATCCAAAGTAATTGCGCATAACAATGGCCTGCGACAATGTACTCGGCTTCGATGGTGGAAAGAGCTACTGAGTTTTGTTTCTTTGAAGCCCAAGACACCAGGGATCTCCCCAGAAACTGACAAGTCCCTGATGTGCTCTTCCTATCAATTTTACACCCTGCCCAATCGGCATTGGAATATCCTATTAAATCAAAGGTGGATCCCCTGGGGTACCAAAGCCCAAACTTAGGAGTGTATACTAAGTACCTCATGATTCTCTTCATGACCCTAAGGTGAACTTCCTTAGGGTCAGCCTAGAACCTTGCACACATGCATACGGAAAGCATAATATCCGGTCGAGAAGCACATAAATAAAGTAAAGATCCTATCATCGACCGGTATACCTTTTGATCTACGAATTTACCCCTCCCGTGTCGAGGTCGAGATGCCCATTAGTTCCCATGGGTGTCTTGATGGGTTTGCCATCCTTCATTCCAAACTTGTTAAGAATGTCTTGAGTATAATTTGTTTGGCTGATGAAGGTGCCCTCTTGGAGTTGCTTGACTTGAAATCCTAGGAAATACTTCAACTCCCCCATCATAGACATCTCGAATTTTTGAACCATGATCCTACTAAACTCTTCACAAGTAGATTTGTTAGTAGACCCAACTATGATATCATCAACGTAGATTTGGCATACAAACAAATCATTTGCAATAGTTTTAGTAAAGAGAGTAGGATCGACTTTTCTGACTTTGAAGCCATTAGTGATAAGAAAATCTCGCAGGCATTCATACCATGCTCTTGGGGCTTGCTTGAGCCCATAAAGCGCCTTTGAGAGTTTATACACATGGTCAGGATACTCACTATCCTCAAAGCTGGGAGGTTGCTCAACATAGACATCTTCCTTGATAGGTCCATTGAGGAAGACACTCTTTACGTCCATTTGATAAAGCTTGAAGCCATGGTAAGTAGCATAGGCAAGTAATATGCGAATTGACTCAAGCCTACCTACGGGTGCATAAGTTTCATTAAAATCCAAACCTTCGACTTGTGAATAACCCTTGGCCACAAGTCAGGCTTTGTTCCTTATCACCATACCATGCTCATCTTGCTTGTTGGGGAATACCCATTTGGTACCTACAACATTTTGATTAGGACGTGGAACTAAATGCCATACCTCATTCCTCGTGAAGTTGTTGAGCTCCTCTTGCATTGTTAGCATCCAATCCGAATCTCTTAGTGCATCCTCTACCCTGTATGGCTCAATAGAGGAGACAAAAGAGTAATGTTCATAAAAATGTGCAACACGAGATCTAGTGGTTACCCCCTTATGAATGTCGCCGAGGATGGAGTTCACGGGGTGATCTCATTGGATTGCTTGGTGGACTCTTGGGTGTGGCGGTCTTTGACCCTGTATGTCTTGATCATCTTCCTTGTCTTCATTTTCTTCATCTCCCCCTTGATCATTGCCCTCTTCTTGAGGTGGCTCATCTTCTTGGTCTTCTTCTTCATCACCTTGAGCTTGTTCCTCATCTTGGGTTAGTCGAGATTGAAAGGGAAATAGGCTTACACCTTTTCCTAATTGATTTTGGTGGTTGAATTGCCCAACATAAATATTTGGACTAACTGTTTGCTCTAGATTATAAGTTTTACAGGTGCCAAAGGTTCACAATAGACCAATAAAATGACCAAGAAAGGGTTCAAACAAAGAGAGCTAAAGACATCCCAAAGGCACCCTGGTCTGGCGCACCGGACAGTGTCCGGTGCACCAGGGAACTCGACGTTGAACTCTTCACCTTCGAGAAAATGGGAGGCCGCTCCGTTATAATTCACCGGACTGTCCGGTGTGCCAGCAGAGCAACGGCTACTTCGCACGCAACGGTCGACTGCAACGCATTTAATGCGTGCCTGCGCGCGCAGAGGTCAGAGCACGCGCAGTTGGCGCACCGGACAGTCTACAGCACTTGCCCGGTGCACCACCGGACAGCCCAGAGGCCCCACCAGTCAGAGCTCCAACGGTCGAACCCTAACGGCCGGGTGACGTGGCTGGCGCACCGGACTGTCCGGTGCGCCATACGACAGCAACCTCCACCAAACGGCTAGTTTGGTGGTTGGGGCTATAAATACCCAACCACCCCACCATTCATTGATCCAAGTTTTCCACCTTCCAACACCTTACAAGAGCTATAGCATTCAATTCTAGACACAACCAAAGAGATCAAATCCTCTCCCAAGTCCGGAATCACTCCAAATCAAATAGTGACTAGAGAGAGTGACATTTGTGTTCATTTGAGCTCTTGCGCTTGGATTGCTTCTTTTCTTTCTCATTCTTCTTGTGATTCACTCAATTGTAACCGAGGCAAGAGACACCAATTGTGTGGTGGTCCTTGTGGGGACTTAGTGTCCCGTGTGATTGAGAAGAGAAGCTCACTCGGTCTAAGTGACCGTTTGAGAGAGGGAAAGGGCTAAAAGAGACCCGGTCTTTGTGACCACCTTAACGGGGAGTAGGTTTGTAAGAACCGAACCTCGGTAAAACAAATCCTTGTGTCACACTCTTTATTTGCTTGCGATTTGTTTTTCACCCTCTCTCTCGGACTTGCTTATATTTCTAACGCTAACCCGGCTTATAGTTGTGCTTAAGTTTATAAATTTCAGATTCGCCCTATTCACCCCCCCTCTAGGCGACTTTCAGAGATTTGTTTGTATGCCAAATTTATGTTGATGATATTATATTTGGGTCTACTAACGAATCTACATGTGAGGAATTTAGTAGGATCATGACACAAAAATTCGAGATGTCAATGATGGGGGAGTTGAAGTATTTTCTAGGATTCCAAGTCAAGCAACTCCAAGAGGGCACCTTCATTAGCCAAACGAAGTACATTCAAGACATTCTAACCAAGTTTGGGATGAAGGACGCCAAGCCCATTAAGACACCCATGGGAACAAATGGGCATCTCGACCTCGACACGGGAGGTAAATCCGTAGATCAAAAGGTATACCGGTCGATGATAGGTTCCTTACTCTATTTATGTGCTTCACGACCGGATATTATGCTTTCCGTATGCATGTGTGCAAGATTCCAATCTGATCCTAAGGAAACTCACCTTAGGGCCGTAAAACGAATCTTGAGATATTTAGTTTATACTCCTAAGTTTGGCCTTTGGTACCCCAGGGGATCCACATTTGATTTAATTGGTTATTCCGATGCCGATTGGGCAGGGTGCAAAATTAATAGAAAGAGCACATCGGGGACTTGCCAGTTCTTGGGAAGATCTCTGGTGTCTTGGGCTTCAAAGAAGCAAAACTCTGTGGCTCTTTCAACCGCCGAAGCCGAGTACATTGCCGCAGGCCATTGTTGCGCACAATTGCTTTGGATGAGGCAAACCCTTAGGGACTATGGTTACAAATTAACCAAAGTTCCTCTTCTATGTGATAATGAGAGTTGTTGGGGCCATGCTTCGTTGCGCCGAAGGTCTTACACGAAGAAGCAGCTTCGGCTGAAATCGTCCCCAGGAGATGGCCGAAGGTTCCTTTTTATGGAGCTTCGGCGTTATAAACCGACATAAAGATAGAATGACCTTTTTATCCATAGAGGTCTGAGTTAATGTTGTAAACTTTTGTAAGGGGCATAATTGTAATTCGTCACAGGCTGCGTCCTGTGTCTATAAATAGATGAACAGTACCCTTGTACTGTTCACGCAAAACCTGTCATTTGCCTTCGCATCACACTTGTATTTTTGCCTTCTTCAAGACCGAAGGTACATTTATAATTTGAAGTTATTTACATTTGTTTATAATAATAAAAATGGAGATAATTCCATGATAACATTTAAGTGTTTACTTCATATCTCATGATTTATGTATTTCGTCCCTCGTTGTTATGCTGACGAAGGTATGTCCTTCGTAACCTTCGTCCGAAATGCTTTATATCCCGAAGGGATATAATGCCGTGGAGGACGAAGGACTTTAACACTTAACATTTTCTGTGTTGCCTTGTTCTTAATTCTTAGCATTTGAGAACAAGTCCCCAACATTGGCGCCCACCGTGGGGTGAACTCACTTCCATTTTACTGAGCTGATGGCTTCGTTCAACAATCAAGCTGGAGCTGCTTCGGCTTCGAAGCTGGTGCTCCCGATAACAGGCGGTTCTTGCTCAGGGCCGGCTAACAAGAAGCAGAAGAAGGAGGCTCAGAGAAGGGTGCAGCATGTTGGAGTGCAGGGACCCTTCATCAAGTCAAAATGGTCCCACATTCCAATCACTTTCTCTCAGGAAGACCTTCAGCTTAAAGATTATCCTCACAATGATGCCATGGTTATCTCTTGCGTAATCAAAGGATTTCTGGTCCACAATGTCCTAGTTGACACAGGCAGTGCAGCTGACATTATATTTGCTAAAGCCTTCAGACAAATGCAAGAGCCCGAAGACAAGATTCATGATGCCACGCACCCTCTTTGTGGCTTCGGAGGGCGGCAGATTGTAGCACTTGGGAAGATTACCATGCCGGTAACCTTCGGATTTGTTAACAACACAAGGACTGAGCAAATTGTGTTCGATATTGTTGACATGGAGTATCCCTACAATGCTATCATTGGCCGTGGTACTCTTAATGCCTTCGAAGCAATTCTCCACCCAGCTTATCTCTGCATGAAGATACCTTCGGACCAAGGGCCTATTGCTATTCATGGAAGCCAGGAAGCTGCTAGAAGGGCCGAAGGAAGCTGGACCGACTCCAAGGCAATCCATAATATAGATGGAACTGAAGCTTGTGAACAGTACAAATTCAGAAGGGAGAAGGCAGCTTCAGCAGATCAGCCGAAGCCCATGCTATTGTGTGAGGACATAGCAGAGCAGAAGGTGCTGTTGGGTTCGCAATTATCTGAAGACCAGGAGAAAATCTTGATAAGGTTTTTATTCAACAACAAAGATGTTTTTGCATGGTCAGCTAATGATCTCTGTGGAGTAAATCAGGATGTTATTGAACATTCGCTCAATGTTGACCCATCGTTCAGACCCCGAAAGCAGAGGCTTCGGAAGATGTCGGATGACAAGGCCGAAGGGGCTCGCAATGAAGTAAAAAGGCTCCTCAGTGCGGGAGTTATCAGAGAAGTGAAGTATCCAGAGTGGCTAGCTAACACTGTTATGGTGAAGAAGGCCAATGGCAAGTGGAGAATGTGTATCGATTTCACAGATCTCAACAAGGCTTGTCCGAAGGACGAATTCTCGCTGCCAAGGATAGACTCTCTAGTCGATGCAGCAGCTTCTTCAGAGCTCATGAGTCTCCTGGACTGTTACTCAGGATATCATCAAATCTGGATGAAAAAGGAAGATGAGCCGAAGACTAGTTTCATAACTCCAAGTGGCACATATTGCTATCTTCGGATGCCTGAGGGGCTCAAGAATGCTGGAGGGAGTTTCAGCAGAATGACTGCGAAGGTTCTCCAATCTCAGATAGGCAGAAATGTGTTGACCTACGTTGATGACATTATCGTAAAAAGCACAAAGCAGGAAAATCATATTGCTGATCTGCAGGAAACCTTCGCCAGCTTCAGGCAAGCTGGTCTGAAGCTGAATCCAGAAAAATGTGTCTTCGGAGTAAAGAAGGGTAAATTTCTTGGATGCTTGGTTTCAACAAAGGGAATCGAAGCTAATCCAAATAAAATCGAAGCTATACTTCGAATGGAGCCACCAACTACAAGAAAGGGGGCCCAAAGATTGACAGGAAGGCTGGCATCTCTCAACAGATTTATATCCAGATCAGCAGAAAGAAACTTACCATTTTTCGAGGTGCTGAAGTCAGCCGAAGTCTTTCAATGGGGCCCAAGTCAACAAAAAGCCTTCGAAGAGCTGAAGCAATATTTGATAGATCTCACAACATTAACTCCACCAACGCCAGAGGCTCCTCTGTTGTTATATGTGGCAGCTTCGCACTCAGCAGTAAGTGCGGCACTTGTCCAGGAGAAGCTTGATGGCCAACTCAAGAAGCAAGTTCCAGTGTATTTTGTATCTGAGGTCCTTAGTGTCTCAAAGAAAAATTATACAGAGCTGGAGAAGGTATTATATGCCGTTTTAATGGCATCCAGGAAGCTTCGGCATTATTTCCAGGCATACAATATTATTGTTCCTTCTTCGCAGCCGTTGAAGGATATAATGAGAAATAGAGAAGCTACTGGACGGATTGGGAAATGGGCTGCAGAGCTCAACGAATTTTACATTGACTATGTGCATAGATCTTCGATCCAGTCTCAAGCATTGGCAGATTTCATTGCCGACTGGACGCCAGGGGCTCAGGATGAAGAAGCAAATAAAGATGCCGAAGTGTGGACAGTATTTTGTGATGGCTCTTGGGGAACCTTCGGAGTAGGTGCAGCTGCTGTGTTGGTCTCACCATCCAAGGTTAAAACATGTTATGCAGCAAGACTTGACTTCAGCTGTACAAACAATATTACTGAGTACGAAGCCTTGCTCCTGGGCCTTCGGAAATTAAAGGCAATGGGAATCAGAAGGGCGATTCTTAAAACTGATTCCCAGGTTGTTTCGGGTCATATTGACAAAAGTTGCAAGGCCAAAGATCCGAAGCTTGAAAAATATTTAGACACGGTCCGAAGAATCGAAGCCTCCTTCGAAGGATTCTCTGTCAAGAATATCCCTCGAGGACAAAATGAGCATGCTGATTTGCTAGCCAAGTCTGCAGCACAGGGGCTGCCGTTACCTTCGGATGTATTCTTCGAAACAATAAAGGCACCTTCAGTGGAGCTCCTTGAAAGAGCAGTCCTCAACATATCTCCTGTTTACAGCGAAGATTGGAGAACTGAAATAATCTCTTACCTTCAGGGTAAGTTCCTTTCAGATGACGAAGCTTACAATAAAAGAATAGAGGCAAGAGCTCGACCGTATGTCATGATAGAAGGGGAATTATACAAACATGGAGTTTGCGCTCCGTTGCTCAAGTGCTTATCTAGAGCCGAAGGTATAGAGTTGATGAAAGAGATACATGCGGGCTTGTGTGGATCCCACATTGGATCCAGGCCGTTACTTGGAAAAGTTTTCCGCCAAGGATTTTATTGGCCGAAGGCAGCTTCGGATGCAGCGGAGTTAGTTCAAAAGTGCGAAGGTTGTCAAAAATGTGCAAGAGATCAAAAGCAACCTTCGTCTTTGACACAGCTGATACAACCCATCTGGCCATTGCAAAGGTGGGGCCTTGACTTGTTGGGTCCATTACCACCGGCCCAAGGGAATCTAAAATATGTTATAGTAGCTGTGGAGTATTTTTCCAAATGGATTGAGGCGAAGCCATTAGCCACAATAACTTCGGCCACTGTCCAAAAGTTTTTCTGGCAGAACATTGTCTGTCGTTTTGGAGTACCGAAGGCCATCACTGTAGATAATGGAACGCAGTTCGACTCCGAAGCTTTCAGAAATTTCTGTGATCAAATTGGAACGAAGATCCATTTTGCATCAGTCAGGCATCCGGAGTCAAATGGGCTTGTTGAAAGGGCCAACGGCATTATAATGACAGGAATAATGAAGTTAATCTTCAATCAACCCAGGGGAAAGTGGCCAGACCAGTTAACCAAAGTGGTGTGGGGCCACAATACAACAGCATCAAGGTCTACAGGCTTTACCCCATTCAAGTTATTATTCGGCGACGAAGCAATAACTCTGGAAGAAGCCAAAGCTGGATCAATAAGAGTAGTAGCTTCGGCAGAATCAGGTCCCGAAGATGCTTGTCTTGTGGAAAAAGATGCTTTAGAAGGGATCAGGCTTCAGGCCGTGGAGAATATCAATAAATACCAGGCTGAAACAGTTAAATGGCGAGATAGAAAGGTCCGGCTAAAAAATATTGAGCCGGGACACTTGGTGCTTCGGAGAGTGGCTAACCCAGATACAGTGGGCAAGCTACAGTTGAAATGGGAAGGACCATTCTTAGTAGTATCTTCGTCAAGGCCTGGATCGTACAGATTGAAGGACATGGATGGCAACGAAATTCCAAGATCTTGGAATGCGGATGAGCTTCGGCGATACTATGTATAACTTGATGTAATCTTTTATGTTTTTTCTTTTCTTTTTCATGGCACCCTTTTCCTTTCTAAAGGGGGAGAAAGGTTTTTAATGGGGCCATCATGTGTAATTTCCTTTTTAGTCTTATAGGAGCAAAATCCCCCAAAGAATGTAAATGTAACAGCTGAGAACGCACCATCGAGTGCCGAAACTAAAAAAAAGAGGAGAAGCTCCAAAGACGTCCTTAAGGGGATGCAGAGCTCACAGCGAAAAGTCAACGCTGGTTCCGCCGAAAGTAAAAGGCGAAGAAGCTCCAAAGACGTTCCTAAGGGAATGCAGAGCTTATACCGCCTAAGTAAAAGGCGAAGAAACTCCAAAGACGTTCCTAAGGGAATGCAGAGTTTATACCGTCTAAGTAAAAGACGAAGAAGCTCCAAAGTCGTTCCTAAGGGAATGCAGAGCTGGTGTGTGGTTGATTCCAAGGAAATAATCGCTGAGTGTGGTTTCGGTTATATGTTTTGGACATTCATTCGCACATCACATTACATCATAGCATTCGCATTCATAAAGCATTCATTCATAGCATCTGTGTTCCTAATTGGTTGCTTCGGCAAAAAGAAGAAGTAGTCTTTTATGTTTTGTTATGTACAAAAAAGCAAAGCTTCGGCAAAAAGAAGAAGTAGTCTTTTATGTTTTGTTATGTACAAAAAAGCAAAGCTTCGGCAAAAAGAAGAAGTAGTCTTTTATGTTTTGTTATGTACAAAAAAGCAAAGCTTCGGCAAAAAGAAGAAGCGGTCTTTTATGCTTCGTTGTGTACGAAAAGAAGGGAAGGTGTTTTTTCGCCTTCGGCTCAAAATACTGATTTCGTCCACATCAAAGCGTCTCAATAAAGGGGTAAGAATATATTACAAGGTATGTTCAAAGTTCCTTGAGAAAGGTTTAATTGTATCTACAAAAAGTTGTTACAAATTTTCCTGATTATTTCCTAGCCTACTCCTACTAATCTTCTTCAGGCTTCCGCTTCGGCGGCATATTCTTTAATCACCTTCAGCTTCGTCATCCTACATGAATCCAGGTATCCAGAGTAAAAATCAAGTGTGAAGGAGAAGGTAAGTACAAAGTATGATTTCTTACTGGTTCAAGATGACTTCGAGCTTCGTCTCCAGCCTTCTCCCGCCCGCCTTTTGTCCATATCATTTTTATAAATCTATTTGAGATGCTTCGGGCGAGGTCAGGTATATCGTCCAGGATTGATGGAGACAGGGTGAAGTTGGGCCTGTTGACAATCTTTCCATGTTCGCAGCCAGCCTTCAGGAATGCTGCAGCGGTACCCCGAGAAGCTACCCAGGCACAGAAGTCACCGTGCCCGGCTATAACTTCGTCAAGTTCTTCAATTTCAGCTTCGATATGATCGAAGGCTTTTGGTAAATTTTCATCCGAAGGGGTAAACTTCCCGCTGCTGGCTCCAACTGAGTAAAAGATCTTCTTTAATTGTTGGATACAATTGTTGCTAAATTTCAAACATTTATCCTGAAGGCTTGTTAATGATTTCTTCAAATTTGAGTTGGCTTGGACTTCGGCTTCAAGTTTAGAATTAAGCTCTAGCTTTTCTTGTTCAAACTGTTTTGATTGACCGATAAGCTTCGAATTCAATTCTGATATTTTAGCTTCGGTCTCTGCCAGCAAGCCTTCGGTTGATTGAAGCTCGAAGTCTTTCTTTTCAATGATGGCTGATTGTTCTTTTATCTTGCTCTCTAAGTTTCCAATTATAGCTTCGTGTTTTTTGTCCTCCAAATCCTGCTGCATCTTCAGAGCTTTGCTCAGTAGCATGCTCTGCACAAAAACAACTTTCGTTAGTAACATTTTCATTATTGAAAGCAATAAAGACCAGAGAAAAGGTTGTTTACCTTGAAGTTGGAATAAAATAAGCCGCCGACGATATGTTGTCGTCGGTAGCGGCTGATATCTGTCTCTAGCTTCGGAAAACCGATACTCTTTGATAGAGTACCGATGACCTTAGCTCCGGTTTGGTCTCGAATGCAGCCCAATTTTTCATCGACCACACCTCCGAATAGAAGAGCTCCTGGCCCGTATCCGCAAGATTTGGCATAGTCTTTAAGCTCTTCTATTTCGTCCTTCGAAAGTTTTTGCCCAACTAAATTTTGAAATGTGTAGGCTTCGTCGTCCGAAGCGTCTTCGGCTATTTCTTTCCCCTTCTCAGGTACTGCGGCCATGGCTTTTTCAGCAGCAGCGGCAGCTTCTTCTGCAGCCATGTCTTCTAAAATTTTGTCGATGTTCTCAATGGTAGTCTCTAAGTTCACATCTTCGGCTGTAGCGGCTTCGGTAGCCGCGACCTCCGAAGGTGCGACTTCGACGTTTGTTGTGTCTTCAGCAGCTGCTGTTTTCTGAATTGACGCCCTCGGCGGCGTCTTATCAATAACTTCAGTCACTGCAATAATCCTTTGCCGCTTTGATTTGGTTATATTCGTTTGTTCCGGCTCTTCCACCTTTCGAAAAAGCTTCGTCAGTTGAGGCCCTAATGGACTTAGCTTCGTGGGCACGGGTTCAGTCATTACCTTTAAAATTTCCTCCACGTCGCTAGTAGAAGGTGGTGTGGGGGTCCTCTCTTCTTCGGATAATTTTCGCTTCGGAGTTGATATTTTACTTTTCTTGGGAATTTTCTTCTTTTTTGCTGGTCTTTCTTCAACCTTGATCTGAGATTCGGCCACTCTTTTTCTTTTCTGGCCTTCAGCACCCTTGCTTAACTGCTCATAGTCAGGGTACTCGAAGCCAAGGGCATCAAGCACTCGGTTCATCCTTCGCTTCGGACGGGTGCCGAAGGCTGCTGTCATCAGTTGATCTTCTTTTTTCGAATAATTTCCAAGAATTTCATTACACATCACCTCAACTGTGTCCAGCCACTCTTGGCAGGGCTTCTTAAAGTATTTCTTGAATTTGAAGTGGTAAGGAAGCCGGACAAGTTCCCCCTCCTTCTTCTCCCCCTTTAGCTTTGGCATTTCCCATTCTTTTAGAGTAGGGAAAACTCTGAATGCCAAGAATTCCTGAACCAGATCCCTGGTACCGATATGCTCTGCAATAATTCTGAATTCATCCATTGCCTGTTGTGTTTGACCCTCTGGTGTCATGTTGCAGCGGGGTCGGGTTTCTCCGAAGATCAGCTCGAGTGGACTTTGCACAAGCTTCTCCTTGTCGTCATCAACCTTGACATAGAACCATTCTGATTTCCAGCCTGCTGGCCATTTGCTTCGGTAGCTGATTACAGGAAACTTTGCGGTTTTCCGGTAGGCAAAATTGTAGCAACCGAAGTTTTCATGAAGCCCATCTTTTCTGGCCTTTGTTTGATAATGCAACTCATGAACTCGACAGAAACTGTCGGCAAAAGGCTCCACTGCTTGGCTTCGGAGGGCCCAAATATAAACGCTAAGCCTAACGATAGCGTTAGGAGTTAACTGGTGAAGGTAGATACCAAACCTCTTCAATATCTCCGCAACAATCTCGTGAACAGGGAATCTTAGCCCAGCCTTTAAAAAGCTCTTGAAGATGACAATCTCGTCCTTCTCTGGCTTCGGGGTGGTTTCTTCTCCCCCGAAGCGAAGTAGCTTCTTCTGATCTTCACTGAAAAAACCTGCTTTCACCATCTTGGCAAGATCAGCCTTTGTAACAGTCGACTTTCCGAAATCTAGGTGGCTGGGTTTGCTGGGCATGGCAATGCGATAGTCATCTTCGGAGTCGGTTTCTTCAATATTCCCTTCTCCTTCCGCAGTTGTCGGGTTTGCTTCGGCAGCAGGCATTTCTTCCACAATCACCAGTCCGGAACGCTGCATCGCTTCGGAGATGGGCACAGTATTCGAACCTTCGGCTTCGTCTCCTTCGCGTTCAACTCTGGCAGTAGATCGCACCCTGGCCATTTGATTCTAAGTTTGGGGAAGTTAAAACACTTTTTTCTTTTTCCTTTTTTCCGAAGCTTTCCTCTTTGACGAAGCAGACTTCGAGATGGACCTTCGTTAGATTCTGAGAATCAAGCTTCGGCTATGGTTAAAAATTTTGGCAGCGAAACAGTGCAAATAGCAATGAATGCTGTGGTAACTTCACACCTACTCGTCAGTTTATATAGTGCTGCAGGTAAGAAGGCGAAGCGGCAGGATTTTTACACCAGGCGGGCAGTAACTTGCACTCGCTGCGCAGTGGACCGCAAAGATCAAACAGTAACTCTGCAAGGTGGGACCGACACGAGCTCGGGAATTGAATCGTTTCTCGGCAACGAGCTCAGGGAAGGTGTTTTTTGGACCTTCGGCTTCCCGAAGCTTGAGAGGATTTTTTCACGGATCAAGCTCGTTATGAAAAACGATCTAGCGCCGCGAAAGGGGCTACTGTTGGGGCCATGCTTCGTTGCACCGAAGGTCTTACACGAAGAAGCAGCTTCGGCTGAAATCGTCCCCAGGAGATGGCCGAAGGTTCCTTTTTATGGAGCTTCGGCGTTATAAACCGACATAAAGATAGAATGACCTTTTTATCCATAGAGGTCTGAGTTAATGTTGTAAACTTTTGTAAGGGGCATAATTGTAATTCGTCACAGGCTGCGTCCTGTGTCTATAAATAGATGAACAGTACCCTTGTACTGTTCACGCAAAACCTGTCATTTGCCTTCGCATCACACTTGTATTTTTGCCTTCTTCAAGACCGAAGGTACATTTATAATTTGAAGTTATTTACATTTGTTTATAATAATAAAAATGGAGATAATTCCATGATAACATTTAAGTGTTTACTTCATATCTCATGATTTATGTATTTCGTCCCTCGTTGTTATGCTGACGAAGGTATGTCCTTCGTAACCTTCGTCCGAAATGCTTTATATCCCGAAGGGATATAATGCCGTGGAGGACGAAGGACTTTAACACTTAACATTTTCTGTGTTGCCTTGTTCTTAATTCTTAGCATTTGAGAACAAGTCCCCAACAAGAGTGCAATCCGCATGGCGGATAATCCCGTTGAGCATAGCCGCACTAAACACATAGCCATTCGGTATCATTTTCTAAGGGATCACCAACAAAAGGGGGATATCGAGATTGCATATGTTAGCACCAAAGAACAATTAGCCAATATCTTTACCAAGCCATTGTATGAACAAACTTTTACCAAACTTAGGCATGAGCTAAATATTCTTGATTCTCGGAATTTTTATTGATGTTTTGCACATGTTGGGGACTTGTTCTCAAATGCTAAGAATTAAGAACAAGGCAACACAGAAAAATGTTAAGTGTTAAAGTCCTTCGTCCTCCACAACATTATATCCCTTCGGGATATAAAGCATTTCGGACGAAGGTTACGAAGGACGTACCTTCGTAGGCATAATAACGAGGGACGAAGTATTCATATAAATCATGAGATATGTAATAAACATTTAAATGTTATCATAGAATCATCTCCATTTTTATAATCATGAACAAATATGAATGATTTCAAATTATAAATGTACCTTCGGTCCTGAAGAAGGCAAAAATACAAGTGTGATGCGAAGGCAAATGACAGGTTCGCCTGAACAGTACGGGAGTACTGTTCATCTATTTATAGATGCGGGACGCAGCCCACATAAAGTTACATTCATGTCCATTACATTTGCCAATGACTTATGGAAATTTGTCAAGGCTCAAGTAGTCTTTTCATCTTTAAGTCGGTTCCCCTTTCTGCTATCGCGACGAAGCTTCCCTGCGCACAGCTTCGGTTGTGGACCATTCTTCACGGAGCTTGGTAATCAGTACGTTCTCCATTTTGATCCCCCTTCGTCTGGTTCAGGCTTTGTCCTGACCGTACTTCATGTTCATAGTTCTGAATCCGAAGGTACCTGTTCACATAGTCCACTTGGAAAACATTGTCAAATCATGTTTTTGAGGACCTTCGGAGGACGAAGGCCCCCAACAGTAGCCCCTCGCAATATTAATTTGTTAATGATAAATTCAGATTGCGATATGGACGAAGGCCCTGAGCCGAAGGTCCGAAAAAACACCTTCCCTTTGCTAGAATAGCAACATCCACTGACAAGCGGGGTCTTTCAATTTTCACCGCCCCGGGGATATAAATAAGATCATACCGCAAACTTATTTGGTACGCACACTTGCCATTTGCTTCGGCCCACTAGATTTTTAGCTCCTGTGCACTAAGATTTGCTGATCTTTTTGATTTTGAAGCTTCGGTCTTGGAAACAGTTTTTTAGCGCTTCCGAAGATGTCTGAAGGTAAGAAGATCGCTGCTAAGACGAAGCTGAGTCTTGACGAAGAGAAGAACTTGGGGTTCATTATGGCGATGGCGGAGACCAATACAGAGAAAATCACCAAGGAAATTCTTGAAGGTCTGTCCGAAGATACTGATGACAGCGACAGTTTTGATGTAGAAAGTGGTGGGGAAGAGGCCGAAGATCGACCATGGCGACCAAGTCACACGGTTTTCGGGAAGACCACTATCAAGCAGAGTCATATTGATAATATGAGGGGGCGGTATTTTCGAGATATATCTATTGTGAGGGCTGACGCTGGAGAAAAGACTTCTCCCACCCCCGAAGAAGATGAGGTCGTAATCTTCCGAAGCTTTCTCAAGGCTGGGCTTCGATTCCCCTTAAGCAACTTCGTTGTTGAAGTCCTGAAAACATTTCAAGTCTACCTTCATCAAATTACTCCCGAAGCCATCATAAGAATGGGGGTGTTTGTCTGGGCTGCGAGAAGCCAAGGTTTGGAACCAAACGCTAAAAGCTTCTGCAACATACATGAGTTATTATATGAGACGAAGCCCTGGGGAAAAGAACAATATCACAACAACTTTGGGTGCTACAGCTTCGGTGCCCGCTCCGGGTCAAGCTGCCCTGTGCCGACCTTTCGGAAGAGGTGGCCCGGAGCCTGGATGACAGAGTGGTTCTATGTGAAGAATGACTTAGCAGCGCAAGAAAATGTCAAGAGTATCATTATGCGCCCCATCTGGCAACGCTTCGGACTTCGAAGGCCGAAGGTTGAAATGGATGAAACGGCCGAAGAATGCCAAAGAGCCTTCGGCGTAATCTGCTCTTTCATTGGGACAAGGGACTTGGTCCAAGAGCACATTGCCTTCAGGGTATGGCCTCTTGCAGAAAAATGGGAAATGCCGAAGGAGACCATCAAAGAGTCCGACGAAGGCGGACTAGTCAGACTAAAATACACATTCAAATACGGAGATAAATTTGTTGAACCTGATGACGATTGGTTGAAAAGCATTGAAACATTAAGTGACGAACTTCTTGGGGCATATTCGAAGGCCGAGAACACTGCGTTATCAGCAGCCTTCGGAGGCCGAAAAAAGAAAAGGCTCAACCGTGTGTTTGACGCAGTCGGGTTTATCTATCCTGACTATCACTATCCGGTATTGGGTCGCAAAAGGAAAAATATTTCTCCTGCGACAGAAGCTACCACGAGCGCCACTAGTGAGCCAGCGCCTCAAAGGAAAAAGATGAAGGTGCTCACCCATCGAACGCGTTTTATTGAGCCGGCCACAGTGCCAGAATTTGTTGGTGAAATTTCTTTGGCCTCTGAAGCTACAGAACCAGCTCCAGTGCCGAAGATAGAAGAGAAAACTGAAGCGCCTTCAGTAATAGAAAAACCGAAGATTGAAGGGCCAAAAACATCGGAAATTTTAAGTCCTTCAGCAAATGTCGAAACAACAAAAAATCAAAAGGGCCCATTGGTGACCCCAAGAAGAAAAAGAATGGTGAACGTACTAGATGTCTTGGAGACAATTAAGTCTTCAAGCACAACCGCAAAGGAGTCTGTTGAACTTGCTGAAGCATCTACTGAAGCTTCGAAACAACAAGCTGAAGCTGAAGCTGGGCCTTCAGAGCCTACCAAGGAACAATCCGAGAAAATATCAGAACCAGCTTTGGTGGAAGAAATTGATATTGCCGCCCCCGAAGCTCCTTCCAGCATATGCGATTACATCGTGCGACATGCTTCGGGGAAGAAACTGTCTGAAGAAGAGACTTATGAAGCGAATCACTATGCTAGAGAGTTAAAGTATCCGAAGGGGGCAGTAGTGTTCAATGGGACAAATGAAGACGACTTCCTATACTGCCTCCCCGATAACAAAGAATTAACTGTCTGCCGGGAGATGGCCAGAAGTATGGGTTTCCCGAAGCTCGAAGCTGGATTATGCGCCATGACGAAAGAGGATCTCGCAGACAGTCTTGCGTACAATAGCCTAAAGGTATGGGAATTAAGCACTTGAAAAAACTTTTTTAATACGTAATTCGTTCCTTTATTCTTATATGGATTCTTTTTCGTATAGGGCTTGATCCTAAGCAACGCATTAAGAGCCCAAAAGAGCGCCGAAGATGAAAGCTATGAAATTGCATTCAACAATTTACGCTCCGAAGTTATTAAACTGAGAAACGAAGCTCTGGAAAAGGATAAAATTCTGCTTACACTGGTAGATAAGGTAAAGAAGGACGAAGCTGCTTCAAAAACCCAGGCCGAAGCGCAAAAACGTGAAATTAAAGATCTTCAGAAACAACTAGCTAGAGCTAAAGAGGAACGTGTGCTTGAGGAAACAAAACGAGAACTTAGTGATCATTTGGTCAATAATTTGGAGTTAAGTGTTAAGGAGCTTCGTGCATCTCAGAGGAAATGCTATGTTAAATCTGTAGAATGCGTCAAAAAGATAAAATCCAGCTTCGCCAGCGTTGGCGCCTTTTCTAGTGAAGAGAATTTTCCAAGAGGCAACCCCGAAGGTCCACTGGACTGGATCAGTCACGAAGCAGAAGCCTTCGAGGAAATCTTGAGCAGCCACGGTGACATCTGTGCTTTTTCAGGCGCCAGAGGAGTTGCTGCTGTTTTGGAGAAAAAAGGTTGTGAACATATAAAATCCTTAGCTCAGTCCGAAGCTGCCCTGTCCTCTGAAGACATCAAAGATCCCTCGACCGAAGCAAGCATGGTTGGCGGTAAATTCTTCACTGATATCTGGGACAATGGCGGCCGAGAAATGGCGCAAGAAATAATTCAAAGAAGTGAAAAAGGCATCCATGATGCTAGGAAAGTGGCAGAAGCTGCCGAAAGAAGTACAGAGCCCGAAGGTCAATTAGGTATTAATTAGTCGTTCTTATTGTGTTGTAATTTTTATTTCAAACTTTGTTCGCGATTTGCAATAGTAATGAAGAAATGTTCTCTTCCCTCAGAACCTGCTGGATCGCTTGCTGACCCTCACACAAAAGGGGATGACGAAATTAAGCAAATGGCCGAAGCTATCATGGATAAAGTTGTTGATCAACTTCTAAATGAGGCCGCCGAAGCAGTATTAAGAGAAGACTAGATGCTATTTAGAAAAAACATTTGAAGTGTGATCTATGTAACATTTTGTACATTTGAATGTAATATACAAATCTCTTTTCATTATTCAATTCTTTACGATGCATGAAACTCTACATACATACCATTTTTGAGCCTTCGGCGAAAAAACACCTTCCCTTCTTTTCATGCTTCGTGAAGAAGACATTCTCCGTTAAAATTATTCTGATGAATCACGTCCATGCTTCGTGAAAACATTCTCCGAAGCTATATTCCGAAGATTGTCATTGTATTCCCTCGTGACTTTACACAATTTTCACTTTCTCAAAGCATCCTTTCGAAGGTTGATACTGTGTCCCCTTCTCTTGCCAAATGCAATATGATGTATGATGCTTATGCTATGCAAAATGATGTGATGATGTTATGTTATGCAAATGACATTTGTTCCGAAGATACACACAAAATTTATTCGTAAGCTCTGCATTCCCTTAGGAACGTCTTTGGAGCTTCTTCGCCTTTTACTTAGACGGTATAAGCTCTGCATTCCCTTAGGAACGTCTTTGGAGCTTCTTCGCCTTTTACTTAGACGGTATAAGCTCTGCATTCCCTTAGGAACGTCTTTGGAGCTAAAAACTTACACTGCGCTCCCTTTGGAACGGCTTTTTGTAACTTCGGCAACTTACTCTGCGTTCCTTAGAACGACTTTTTGCTGCTTCGAAGGATTTTTAATAATTCGAAGGTCCTCCTTGTTACCGCAAATTTTTAAGCTTCAGCAACTTAAGCCTGTGGAGAAGATAGGTTTTCCTCATAACCAACCACGAAACTGTCATATGAAAACTGAAATGTTCTTTATTACACAGAAAATGGAACTTGAACGGAAAAGACTGCTATCAAAATAGGATATCTGTCAGTAAATGCGCTTCGACTCTGGCACAGTACTATTGACTGTGCGAGCTTCAGATTGCTCTCTGAGATCCCTTTGGTGCGGAGCATATTGGCTCCCTTCTGGCTGTTGGCCTTGTTGTAGCGGAGGTGGAGGCGGGGGCTGTTGCCATGAAGCTTGAGGTTGACTTGCCGAAGCTACAGAAACTGCAGGGTGGTTGCCCACGTATTCCGGGATGTAAGGCTGATGGTACGAAGCAGTATGCATGACCTGCTTTGGCTGGCCCTGTTGCGCTGCAGCTTCTGCTAGCTCCTTTTGTTTCTGGATGGTGACATGGCACATCCTGGTGGTATGGCCCTTGTTTTCACCACAGAATAAGCAAAATATCCTCCTTGGTTGATCTCCAAATCTCCCGCCGAAGCCCCTGGCGCCTCTGCCTCTTGGAGCTGGTGGCCGGAAGAAAGTTTGCTGTTGCCCCGAAGCCTGTGAGGAGCACTGCGGCCTGTTCTGCTGACTCCCCTTGTCATCATTTTGAGTGGAGTTGTGGATGGACCTGACATGCCTCGGATAAAATCTTCCTCCGAAGCCCCTGGTCATCTCAGAAAATCTGAAGGCCTCCTCCCTTCTTTGGCGAAAGTCATTATCCGCACGAATGTACTCGTCCATCTTTTGAAGCAGTTTCTCCAGAGTCTGAGGAGGCTTCCTAGCAAAGTATTGTGCTGCAGGTCCAGGACGAAGCCCCTTGATCATGGCTTCGATGACAATTTCGTTGGGCACGGTTGGTGCCTGCGCCCTCAAACGCAAGAACCTTCTGACATACGCCTGAAGGTATTCTTCGTGATCCTGAGTGCACTGGAACAAGGCTTGAGCAGTGACCGGCTTCGTCTGAAACCCTTGAAAGCTGGTTAACAACATATCCTTCAGCTTCTGCCATGAAGTGATCGTTCCTGGTCGAAGGGAGGAATACCAGGTCTGAGCAACACTCCTGACAGCCATAACAAAAGACTTTGCCATGACTGCAGCATTGCCACCATACGAAGACACTGTTGCTTCGTAGCTCATCAAGAACTGCTTCGGGTCTGAATGGTCGTCGAAGATGGGAAGTTGGGGTGGCTTATAGGTCGGAGGCCAAGGTGTAGCCTGCAGCTCAGCGGACAGAGGAGAAGCATCATCGAAAACAAAATTTCCCTGATGGAAATTGTCATACCAGTCATCTTCGTTGACGAAGCCCTCCTGATGAAGGTCTTTCTGCTGAGGCCTTCTGTTCTGCTCATCGTGAGTAAGATGGCGAACTTCCTCAGAGGCTTCGTCTATCTGCCTTTGCAACTCAGCTAGGCGGGCCATCTTCTCCTTCTTCCTCTGCACCTGTTGATGTAGCATCTCCATATCCCTGATTTCTTGGTCTAGCTCATCCTCCTGAAGCGTCGGGCTGACGGCCTTCCTCTTTGGCTTCGGGCCTCCCAAAGAGAGACGGTCTCCTGGTTGTGGTCCAGCGGTTGCAGTGCTGCAGCCCCAGTCGCTGAAGCTTTCTTCGGCGCCATAGCGAAGGTCTATAGCTTCCGAAGGTGTTCAAAAAACTCGAAGTGGAAGTGAGTTCACCGGAGGTGGGCGCCAATGTTGGGGACTTGTTCTCAAATGCTAAGAATTAAGAACAAGGCAACACAGAAAAATGTTAAGTGTTAAAGTCCTTCGTCCTCCACAACATTATATCCCTTCGGGATATAAAGCATTTCGGACGAAGGTTACGAAGGACGTACCTTCGTAGGCATAATAACGAGGGACGAAGTATTCATATAAATCATGAGATATGTAATAAACATTTAAATGTTATCATAGAATCATCTCCATTTTTATAATCATGAACAAATATGAATGATTTCAAATTATAAATGTACCTTCGGTCCTGAAGAAGGCAAAAATACAAGTGTGATGCGAAGGCAAATGACAGGTTCGCCTGAACAGTACGGGAGTACTGTTCATCTATTTATAGATGCAGGACGCAGCCCACATAAAGTTACATTCATGTCCATTACATTTGCCAATGACTTATGGAAATTTGTCAAGGCTCAAGTAGTCTTTTCATCTTTAAGTCGGTTCCCCTTTCTGCTATCGCGACGAAGCTTCCCTGCGCACAGCTTCGGCTGTGGACCATTCTTCACGGAGCTTGGTAATCAGTACGTTCTCCATTTTGATCCCCTTTCGTCTGGTTCAGGCTTTGTCCTGACCATACTTCATGTTCATAGTTCTGAATCCGAAGGTACCTGTTCACATAGTCCACTTGGAAAACATTGTCAAATCATGTTTTTGAGGACCTTCGGAGGACGAAGGCCCCCAACAGCACACATAGCTCATATGTATACCTTTGATCATCTCTTTCATATGCTATGACTAATGTGTTCTTTCATGTCCATTTCATGCTAAGTCTTAGATTGAAAGGGAAAAGGAGTCTTCGGCAAAGACAAGGCTTCCACTCCGCTCCATCGAATCATTCATCTTTCACCGTCGCTCCGCACTAACTCTCCAACTTTGGTATAATCTTCACTCCTTTACTTCCGTCGAAAGGGGGAGAGAGTAGTTTCAAAGGGCTTATATTTCACTCAAGCATCCGTTTTTGGCGATTCATGCCAAAGGGGGAGAGAATATTAGCCCAAAGCAAAAGGACTGCACCACCACCAATTTCAAAAATGTAATCTTTTATTTGGTATTAAAAAGAAGTTTTTTCAATTGGTATCTTATATAATTTCAAATTGGTATACCCTCTTCAAAATTAATATCTAAAACCCTCTTGAACACTAAGAGGAGGATTTCATTTAGGGGGAGTTTTGTATTAGTCAAAGGAAAAACATTTGAAACAGGGGGAGAAAATTTCCACAACTTGAAAATGCTTCTCAAAATCTTATTCATTTACCATTGACTATTTGCAAAAGGACTTTAAAAAGAATTTACAAAAGAATTTGCAAAAACAAAACATGTGGTGCAAGCGTGGTCCAAAATGTTAATAAAAAGAAAAGCCATCCATGCGCATCTAGTAGTAATTTTATTGGTTTCATTCCAAGCAACCTTTCCACTTACATTATGCAAACTAGTTCAATTCTGCACTTTTATATTTGCTTTGGTTTATGTTGGCATCAATCACCAAAAAGGGGGAGATTAAAAAAGAAATAGGCTTACACCTTTTCCTAATTGATTTTGGTGGTTGAATTGCCCAACACAAATATTTGGACTAACTAGTTTGCTCTAGATTATAAGTTTTACAGGTGCCAAAGGTTCACAATAGACCAATAAAATGACCAAGAAAGGGTTCAAACAAAGAGAGCCAAAGACATCCCAAAGGCACCCTGGTCTGGCGCACCGGACAGTGTCCGGTGCACTACCGGACAGTGTCCGGTGCACCAGGGAACTCGACGTTGAACTCTTCACCTTCGGGAAAATGGGAGGTCGCTCCGCTATAATTCACCGGACTGTTCGGTGAGGCATCGGACAGTGTCCGGTGACACACCGGACTGTCCGGTGTGCCAGCAGAGCAACGGCTACTTCGCACGCAACGGTCGACTGCAACGCATTTAATGCGCGCCTGCGCGCGCAGAGGTCAGAGCATGCGTAGTTGGCGCACCGGACAGTCTACAACACTTGTCTGGTGCACCACCTGTGGGGGATAGATATCCCTCGGGTCCACTAAAAGAGAAAAGGACCTCACGAAAGGCCCAAGGGCCCAATAAATCGTAAGGTCATTCTTTCGTGGGCCTGGGGAGAAACAACCAGCGAAGCAGAACGACATAACGGCCGGATTGGTACAAGCCCGGACGGCCCACAGCATCGAGCGAATGACCGCAACAGAGATCCGACTTTCCCGCGCAGGAGCCTCCATGCAACGAAGCCACGCGAGGATAAGTCGGCGAGGGTTACATAGGGATAATCTCAAGGGGTTCACTATCTTTTAGCTACTTGTTGCTATCTTATCCACGTGTACTGCCCCACGGTCGAGTATATAAGGCCTAGGGGGCACCCCTTCAGAACGATCGACCCATTACTTAGCCACCCACATCAACTCTCTGTATTCTCGATCCAGAGAGTTCTCTTGTAATCACATCCACCAAGCATACTCATCAGGACGTAGGGTGTTACGCATCTCTAAGCGGCCCGAACCTGTAAACCTTGTCCACTGTCCCTCGTGCGATCGGCACGAACCATTTTGCTACAGTTGTCGACACCGTCCTACTCCTAAAACACCTTGAGGGGCAACCCCGGGTGTGCGGTCGGACCCAAAACACCAACAGCTGGCGCGCCAGGTAGGGGGTGTGTCGACAATCCAAGCTAGCTCAATGGCCGTCACCTTCTACAGCAAGATCACCCTGCGTCCCGGATCCGTGTTCTGCTTCGGAACAATCTCATTTGTAGCGGATGAAGAAGGAATTCTGCACCGTATCGCGGATCCGCCGGAAAAGAAGTCTCCCCCAACGAACTCCGAAAATACCGGAGAAGCGCAACCTCCAGCTCTCCGGATGATGATCGTCTCCAGAAAGCCGGGGGCCAAGGGCTCGCTGACCCGGAGAACTCCACTGCCTACCTCTCCGACAAAAGAGTGGACACAGATCGCAAGGAAGAAGGTAACCGGGAAGAAGGTCACCATGACAGCAGCACCATTGTACCCCGACGTCCTCTTCATCGGGAGAGCGGAGTCGCCTATCGTCTCCGACGACGAGCCGACTGTACCCGGGGAAGAACCGCCTCAACGAGAGTCCCGACGACGGAGGAACCGGCGCAGGAACGTTCGACGACATCATGCGGCCGGAGAGCGGAATCCGGAACAGCCTGTCTCGTGAGACGAGGTCTCGGAGGTAGGAGAAACTCCGGAAGAACGCGTCTTCAGAGAACGAAGGAACTCCCGACGACGTGATCGCCGACGAGCTCAGGAACAAGCTGAGCAGGATGCAAGGCAGCGTCGAGAGAATCCATTCTTCGGGCGCAACCTGAACCCCGACTTCGCCCGAGCCATGAACACGCCGAGCGAAGTCGGAGGGATACTGGCTCGGATAGCTGAGGGACTTCCTCGGACTCCTGACGCCGATGGCTACCGACGACTGTTCACCCAGGCGGCCAACCATCTTCTACCGCTCGCTCACCCGCCGAACGATCTACGACACGCCATCAACAGTCGCCGAGACGCGCGAAGCTCCATCAATGCTTCGCGCGAGCGGCGGCATGAGAACGAGATTCGCTGTTGAGAGGAGTATGATAGGGATCATGGCATCCCGACTCAGAGCCAAGCTACCAGGACTGAGTCGACAACGGCTTCAACTGGCGGAACCACCCGGGGACGGTCGAGGAATCACAATCACAACTCCCCTCCCCGGGACAGACATCGTCCCCGACGACAGGAGGACACGTGCGGAGTGTCCGCCCTCACTCCGCGCCTTAGGGCCATCCAATGGCCTCCCAACTTCAAGGTATCCAATGTTGACAAATATGAACCTAAGCAGGATCCATGGGGTTGGCTAGCCGTCTACACCACCGCTGCTCGAGCTGCCGGGGCGTCCGAAGACGTGATGACCGCGTACTTACCCATTGTCCTTGGGCAAGACGCGCTGCAATGGCTGCGACATCTACCCCGACACTGCATCGACGTTTGGGGCGACTTCAGTCGACGCTTCACCGCCAACTTCCAGTCCCTCTCCGACAAGCCGACGCAACCGTGGGATCTCAAATCCATCAAGCGCCGGGGGGACGAGACTCTCCGGTCGTACCTCAAAAGGTTTCAGACCATGAGAAATCGTATCCCTGAGGTCACGGAGGCGGCCGTGATTGAGAACTTCTACAGAGACTCCAATGACTCGGTTTTCGTCCGAGCCATACTACAGAGGGCGCCGACTACCTCCGAGGAGCTGTTCCGGGAAGCCGACCTCTACATCACCGCCGATGAGCGAGCCCAGGACCTCATCGGAGGAGCAAAGCCCATACCAGCAGCACCACGACGCGACACAAACCAACAACCCGACAAGCGATGGGAGAAGAGGCCTCGCGAAGAAGTACACGCTGCCGGACCACCTGCCTCTCGCGCCCGAGGAGGACCTCGTGGAGGCGAACGCACGTTGGACGACATCCTCGACGCCCAGTGCCCGTACCACAAGGACATGCGCCACACTCTTCGTAACTGCCGAGACTTCAAGCATTCCGTCGGACACGGCCGACCCTTCCAACCTCTACCTCCTCCTCCGCCGAGGGGAGGACCAGATGAACCACGACAACCCCATCGGCAGGAGGAGGGAGGAGGAGGAGCTTTCCCACGTGTTGACAGGGAGGTCAACGTCATCTTCGGCGGACACGGATCACAGGAGAACAGAAGACAGCAAAAGCTCAACGATCGCCAGATACTGGTGGCGACCACTGGCCCTCCCGCCCCATACCGGTGGTCGGAGCATCCGATCACCTTCACTCGGGCAGATCAATGGCTCAACTTCGACCATCCGGGCAAATACCCGCTTCTCGTCGATCCGGTGATCCGAGAGAGCCGGGTGAAGAAGGTGTTAGTGGACGGGGGGAGCAGCATCAACGTCACCTTCCCCCGAACACTCCAAGGCTTGGGAGTTCACCTCAGAGAGCTCCACGAGTCGAACACTCCTTTCTTCGGCATCGTGCCGACGGAAGGGGAATACCCGTTGGGCCACATCTACATGCCAGTCACCTTCGAAACTCCGGAGAACTACAGAACCGAGTTCCTGAGGTTTGAAGTGGCGAACTTCGACTGCGGGTACAACGCCATCATTGGGAGGCCTGGATTGGCCAAGTTCATGGCCATTCCGCATTACACATACATGATACTGAAGATGCCAGGACCGCAAGGGATCATAACTGTGCGCGCCGACTTCCAAGGCGCCGCAGAGTGTTTCCGAGTGGCTATCCAAGCAGCCCTCACCGCCAAGCCGTCGATGGCTCCCTCTACATTGGCGAACTCTAAGCCTGAGGAGGACCTCGCAGTACCGGCGAGCGAAGCTCAGACCGCGACCTCTATGCGGCCGACTGAAGAAACCAAGAGAATCAAACTGGGGTTCGCTGATGAGCGCAAGACGGCCATCATCAGCTCCAGCTTGGATGACAAATAGGAAAGCGTGCTCGTCCGGTTTCTGCGAGATAACCGAGATGTATTCGCATGGCAACCTGCGGATATGCCGGGAGTCCCAAGAGAACTGGCCGAGCACAAACTGAAGGTTTATCCTCAAGCAAGGCCGATTCGGCAAAAACTACGTCGTTTCACGCCTGATAAGAGAGAGGCCATTCGCGCCGAGTTAGCTTGCTTGGTCGCGGCTGGATTCATTAGAGAAGTATTACATCCCGAGTGGTTAGCCAACCCTGTTCTTGTACTCAAAAAGAATAAAGTGGATTGGCGCATGTGTGTTGATTATACCGATCTCAACAAACACTATCCAAAGGATCCTTTCGGGCTCCCGAGGATAGATCAGGTGGTGGACTCCACCGCTGGATGTTCTATGCTATCTTTCCTGGATTGCTATTCTGGATACCATCAGATTAGTCTGGCAAAGGAAGATGAAGAAAAAATGGCATTCATCACTCCGTTCGGTGCTTTCTGTTATACCTCCATGCCGTTTGGCCTCAAAAACGCTGGAGCAACTTACCAGAGAGCCATTCAAACATGCTTAGCCGATCACTAGGGCAAGCGTGTGGAAGCCTATGTGGATGATGTGGTAATCAAAACACAGGACTCAAAAGACTTCATCGAAGACTTGCAACTGGTTTTCAACAGTCTGAGGCGGTATAGATGGAAGCTTAATCCCGAGAAATGTGTTTTCGGGGTACCAGCCGGAAAGTTGCTCGGGTTTATTGTCAGCCACCGGGGAATTGAGGCTAATCCAGATAAGATTGAAGCTATCATGAAGATGGAAGCACCTCGATCGCAGAAGAAGGTTCAGCGGCTTACTGGATGTATGGCGGCTCTAAGCAGATTTATATCCAGGCTGGGAGAAAAAGGTCTGCCATTTTACAAGTTACTCAAAAAAGTGGATAAGTTTCGATGGACTTCAGAAGCGCAAGAAGCTCTAGATGCTCTGAAAAAATTCTTGACAACACCACCAGTACTGAAACCACCTCGGCGAGCCACGTCAACTCAACCAGCTGAAGATTTGCTGCTGTATATCTCTTGCACGACTCACGTGGTAAGCACCGCATTAGTAGTCGAGCGAGTAGAAGAAGGACATGCCTATCCAATACAACATCATGTCTACTTCATTAGTGAAGTCCTAGGCCCCTCGAAGAAAAAGTACCCTCAAGTTCAGAAGCTATTGTACGCAGTACTTCTAACTGCCCGCAAGCTGCGTCACTACTTTGACGACCACAAAGTCATAGTAGTCACAAGTTTTCCAATAGGGGATATTCTTCACAATAAGGAAGCCATCGGTCGAATAGCCAAGTGGGCTTGTGAGCTGGGATCTCATGACATCGAGTTCCGACCTCGCACTGCCATCAAAACTCAAGCACTGGTTGATTTCGTATCGGAGTGGACTGAACAACAAGTACCAGACAACCCGGAGACTGCAGAAGTATGGCGAATGTATTTTGATGGCTCACTAAAGCTGCAGGGAGCAGGAGCAGGGATTCTCTTCACTGCACCTGGAGGCGAACACCTCAAGTACGCCCTCCAGTTGCTATTCCCGGCCTCCAACAATGCAGCTGAGTATGAAGCTTTGATCCATGGATTGAACATTGCCATATCGTTGGGCGTCAAGAGATTAATGGTATACGGAGACTCTCTGGTAGTCATCAGCCAGATAAATAAGGAGTGGGATTGCTCAAGCGATTCAATGGGAAAATACTGCACCACCGTCTGAAAGCTGGAAGATAAATTCGAGGGTCTGGAATTTCATCATGTAGAAAGAGATCGGAACACAGCAGCCGATGTACTGTCCAAGCTAGGGTCCAGTCGAACTCAGGTCCCACCCGGGGTCTTCGTGCAAGAAATTCTGCAGCCGAGTATCTTATTGGATCAAACAGAAGAGTGCAACATCATAGATCAACCCGAGTCAGACCCTGATGACTGGAGAAGGCCGATCATTAAGTATATAAAGAATGAAGAAGAACCAGACGACAAGAATTCGGCAGAGCGCACTGCAAGGCAATCGGCTCACTATACACTTATTGGAGAGACATTATACAGAAGGGGTGCATCAGGCGTCTTCATGAAGTGCATTCTCCCATCCACTGGAAAGCAACTTCTGGAGGAAGTCCATGCTGGGCAATGTGGAATACATGCAGCCTCCAGAACACTAGTCGGGAAGGTCTTCAGGTCAGGATTCTATTGGCCAACAGCAAAGAACGATGCAACCGAGTTAGTTCGAAGGTGTGAGGCCTGCCAATACTTGTCAAAGCAACAACACATGCCAGCACAGCAATTGCAGACCATACCAGTAACTTGGCCTTTCGCATGCTGGGGACTGGATATGATTGGACCTTTCAAGAAAGCTCAAGGGGGATACACTCATGTATTGGTAGCAATTGACAAGTTCACTAAATGGATAGAATTCAAGCCCATTGCCTCCCTAACCTCTGCTAAGGCCGTGGAATTCATACAAGACATAATATTCAGATTCGGGATACCAAACAGCATCATAACTGATTTGGGATCCAACTTCACAAGTTCAGAATTCTTTGACTTCTGCGAGCAAAAGAGCATTCAGATCAAGTATGCATCTGTAGCCCATCCGAGAGCCAACGGGCAAGTTGAGCGAGCCAACGGGATGATATTGGATGCACTCAGGAAAAAGATCTTCGATAAGAATGAAAAATTCGCAGGAAAGTGGATAAGGGAATTACCCTATGTTGTTTGGAGCCTAAGAACCCAACCTAGCCGAGCTTTGCATGGAAATACTCCTTTCTTCATGGTCTATGGGTCGGAGGCAGTGCTACCTGCTGATCTCAAGTTTGGGGCGCCAAGGCTGATCTTTGAAAGCATAGCAGAAGCTGAGACCACCAGGCTGGAAGACATAGACGTACTTGAGGAAGAACGGTTAAATGCAGTAATCCAATCTGCAAGATACCAGCAGACTCTAAGACGCTATCACGACAAGGCTGTGCGACAACGATTCTTCTCAGTAGGAGATCTCGTCCTCCGCCGAATTCTAACGGGAGAAGGCCGACACAAGTTATCACCCTTATGGGAAGGACCCTTCGTGGTAGCAGGAGTCACTCGGCCCGGATCGTATCGCCTCACTCAGATGGATGGCACAGAAGTTGGGAACTCCTGGAACATAGAACACCTCAGAAAGTTTTATCCGTAGCTGTACCTCAAAACTGCTGGGATGATGATGATGTACTCTGTAAAGTGGAAATATGTCATCAATAAAAAAGAGGTCTCAAGGATACTCAATTTATTTACGATTGACTTGCATTCTTACTTAACTCAGGGTGACCACTATGCCCTGCTAACGGAGCAATCGACTTAAGTCGGCAACGACTTAAGGCGGTGCAACATGCTCGCGCTTACTTAACTCAGGGTGGCCACTATGCCCTGCTAACGGAGCAATCGACTTAAGTCGGCAACGACTTAAGGCGGTGCAACATGCTCGCGCTTACTTAACTCAGGGTGGCCACTATGCCCTGCTAACGGAGCAATCGACTTAAGTCGGCAATGACTTAAGGCGGTGCAACATGCTCGCGCTTACTTAACTCAGGGTGACCACTATGCCCTGCTAACGGAGCAATCGACTTAAGTCGGCAACGACTTAAGGCGGTGCAACAAGCTCGTGCTTACTTAACTCAGGGTGGCCACTATGCCCTGCTAACGGAGCAATCGACTTAAGTCGACAACGACTTAAGGCGGTGCAACATGCTCGCGCTTACTTAACTCAGGGTGGCCACTATGCCCTGCTAACGGAGCAATCGACTTAAATCGGCTACGACTTAAGGCGGTGCAACATGCTCACGCTTACTTAACTTAGGGTGACCACTATGCCCTACGAACGCAGCGATCGACTTAAGTTGGCAGCAACTTAAGACCGGTGCAACACGCTCGCACCTATGTAATTCAGGGGATGACTTCCATATCCCGCAAACAAATTTCATAATCATCATGCGTCATTACTGCTAACTCATTAACTAATAAATTTTGATACAATGAAAGAGTAATTATGTCATTCGAATGGTAAACTGGTGTCCTCTAACAAACACTCGATCATGCAAACCGCGCGCTTGGAGCACGCAAAATGTTTTTCTATTTTGCAACGTCTTTCCCAGGAGCAACCGACGAAGAAGGGCGACTCGAGGAATCAGGGGCGGCGTTCATGTCAGCCCTTATATCTTCAGGAACAACCACGCCGGGTCTCCTCATCAAGATTCGTCCCGCCCGAATAGCCTTGTCCAGGGCTTTGTCGCGTTGGGCCTTGAGAGTAACAGAAGTTTCTTCAGCAGTTTTAGCAGCCAGTCGAGCACTCTCTAACTCCTGGGCAATGGATTTTTTGGAAGCTCGGAGCCCCTTGATAGTAGCATCCTTCGCTGATATCAACTGCTTAAGCCGGGTTACCTCCTCCATGGATTCCTGCAGCTTACGACGTTGAAGGTCTAATTCTTCCATGGTGAAGCGATGACTTCTTTCCAAGATAGTCAGCGAATTGCTAGAATCTCGATACAACCTGTCAAGATTGTCACGAGAAGCAGCAAGGATACGTTTTTCTTCCTGCAAGCACAAGTCAGTTCCTTCAAAAAACCAAGCAGGTAATAGGAGCACAGCAAGGCAAAGCACAGTTTCGTATATCACCTTTTCAGAGTCGAGTTGAGCATGAAGAGAAGAACTCAGTGCATTGGCATCATCTAAGGCAGCGGAGACCTGACTCAGCTCAATCTGACTTTGAGAGTACTTTTCCTCAAAATCAGTGCATCGCTGGGCCAATTCAGCCTGATCTCGAGAATGTTTTTCCTCAAGAATTACAATCTGCCGAGTCATTCCTAGCAAGAGGTAACCAAACAAAACGAGGTCAGAAGGTAAAATAGTCCACAACAAAGGCGAAGAAAAGGAAAAGGGCACTAACCGGCGGTAGTTGCCTCCAACTCGGATACACGACGATGAAGTGACATTGGATTCCAGCACGAAAGAGACGAAGCCGCTTCTGGGACAGAAGCACCCTGCGATCTCAGCTGGCTGGCCATTCCATCCACCAAAACCTGATGAGAAGAACAGATGAGCATAATGACAAAAGTTCATGCAATGTAAAAAACAAGCTAAAAAACAGCACAGTACCTGGAGGTTGGAAAAGAACGAAGGGATCCCCAAATCAGGAGAAATCAGTTGATAACCAGGCGCAAGGTCACCACCAGAAGCAGTTTGCAACGGAACAGTAGGAATCAGCTCAGCGCCTTCAACAGAGCCGAACGCCTGATCAGCGGGGACGCTGCCCTCTAAAGCGACTCCTTGGTCCAAAGTTTGGGCCACCACCATGCAGCCAGAGTGTGGAGGTGATCCCGCGTGAACGTCCATGGAAGTGCAGGAAGGAGACCCTTCTTGGGCACCCTTGGGGGCTGGGTCATAGTTGGCACTGCCCACTTGAGCCGGATCATCCCCGGCAGCACCCTCGGGGGCTGGGCAGTGGCTTGCACTCTTCACCCGAGCTAAGTCATCCCCAGCGACATCCTCGGGGGCTGGGCACGTGTTAGCACCATTCTTGAGGTCCAAAATCTCTGCAGTAACCACCTCTAAGGTTGACGGGCCTTCAGCCACTTCCATGGAACCAGGACAATCCAAGTTAGCATCCCGACCCTCGAGATCGCACTCTAAGGTCGACGAGGCACGGGATGACCTCAACCCAGCATCAGGCACGGCACCACAAGCCTCCGTCGCATCACCATCCACTGGCTCTGATAACAAGTCCTTTGGGACCATATCCTCAAGAGTTTGATCAAAGTTGGCCAGGGACAGTTCTTGCAGACCAACGAGGGCAGATAAAGCAGGAGAGGGAACTCCACTACTTTCACCATTGGCGAGGAATTGCCGACTGTTCTTCCGAGTCAGAGGGACCTCATTTTCTTCCTCTCTGTCGTCTTCATCAGCAACACAGGCAACACCCCCATTGGGATCAGCGACAGATGGAGTACACCCATTGGGATCAGCGACAGACATACCACACCCATTGGGATCAGCATCAGTAAATTCAGGCACAGGAACCTCATCAGCAGCAGGAACCGAGGGACCAGCGCCCCGATCCAAACTAGATACTTGCCGAAGACGTCTCTTTTTCTTTTTCTGCTCATCAGTAGAAAGATCAGTTTGATTGGCTCGGCAAGGACGCCTCGGGCGAACACGGACAGGTCTCTGAACATCCAAGGTTGTACCGGCCTCTGGGAGAGGCGCCACCGCCAACGTCCCAGCAGGAGTAGCATCAGAAGAATCTTCAGCCAGCATATCAAGCATAGCACTTATTTCTACATCATTAGGATCCAAAGGCACCTCAAAATGGACTTGTCGTTCGTCATCAGGAATTTCCCCAAGCGAGGCAACCAAAGCACTGACTTCTTCATCAGAGGGTCACGTTCTAAGGCCCAAATTGCCATCAGTCGCAGGTGGATTTGACACGAAAAGAGTGAAGACTTTGGCAGGAGGCAAATTCCAGGCCGAGTATGCCACCGGAGCACCAACATTGGACACTTTGCCCCTGAGAATCATTTCCAGTCGGCTCACCAAATCTGCAGAAGGGATTCTTTTGTTGGTAACCCGAGTTGAGTCGGCTAGTCCTCGATACAGATAAGCTGGGTAGACCCTATCTTTCAGCGGCTGAATGTTCTTGAAAACGAAGTCAGCAACTACAGCTTCAGCAGTTAAACCTCTCTCTTTCAGCAGTCCAACTTCAGCTAGCAACACACCCGCTTCAGCTACCTCCTCATCTGTGGGAGACTCGGTCCAGCTTGGGGTGCGAACGTCTGGCTGTCTTCCTGACCGGGGGGGGAGAGAATTTCCATAATTGTCAACTATGAACCACTCTAGACGCCATCCCTTAATGCTGTCTTTAAGGGGAATCTCAAGATATTCAGTCTTCCGTCCCCGACGCATCTCCAAACTGGCACCCCGACCAACTGATGTTGTCCCCCGGCCATCCCAGGGCGACAATGATACAGGTATTTCCATAAGCCAAAATGCGGCAGCACGCCAAGAAAGGCTTCGCATAAGTGAACGAAGATGGAGATTTGCAGAATTGAGTTAGGATTCAGATGGGTCAGGTTAATGTGGTAGAAATCAAGGAGACCACGGAAAAAGGGAGAGACGGGAAGGCCAAGGCCGCGGAGAAGAAAAGGAGCGTAAATTACAGACTCGTGGGTATCCTCTGTCGGGACAGTAGTCCCGTGGCAAATCCGCCAAGAACAGAGTTCCCGCGGAGGAAGAACCCCGATGGACACGAGGTGGAGGAGTTCAGCTTCGGAAATGATGGACATGTGGTTACCTGCAAAAGGCAACTGGCTGTTGGGATCGATTGGAGGAATCACCACAGCGGACGAGCTCGCGATTTTCCTCTTGGGCGCCATCTCGATTCTACCAGCGAGCAGATTGGAGGCGAGCGGCAGAGAGGATTTGGAAGCACGAATGCAAGAACTAGGGCACGGAAAGCAAAGGCGGCTAAAAGCGCAGCTCTTATGGGATATTCTCGAGCCAGATACCGTTTCAAAAAGTGACCAGTCATCACCCGGCGGTTATTTCCAAAACCTCAGCGTGGCACGTGGTCATTCGGCAGTTATTTCCAAAAAGCTGGTGGGCCACCTCATCACTCGGTTATCATCCTCAAAATAGTTCATGCGGCCTACTATCACTCGGCATTACCTCTAAAGTGCCGATGTCACCATCCAGTCACTCGGCGTTGCCTCTAAAACGCTGATCTCGTGCTCAATCGCTCGGCATTACTTCTAAAATGCCGACGGCGACCTTCAGTCACTCGGCGTTGCCTCTAAAACGCTGATCTCGTGCTCAATCGCTCGGCATTACTTCTAAAATGCCGACGGCGACCTTCAGTCACTCGGCGTTGCCTCTAAAACGCTGATCTCGTGCTCAATCGCTCGGCATTACTTCTAAAATGCCGACGGCGACCTTCAGTCACTCGGCGTTGCCACTAAAACGCTGATCTCGTGCTCAATCGCTCGGCATTACTTCTAAAACTAGTAAATTGGTCGCGCCTTGCGCGACTCGTTCACCAATATGTTTTTACATTTTAAAAGTATTGCTTTAGACATATATAGGCAATATAATCATGTATAAATCAATAAATTTGTGAAACTGAAACAAAGAAAGAAAGAATTATAACTTGTTCGTGAGTTGATGAGTTTGCTATGGCTCTCCTCATTTCTCGGGTTTCCAAGTCAATCACTGATTTTGATGCAGCTATACAATAGTTATTTCTTGTACCCACTAATTTGCCATGCACATACCTTATCAGCAATTACTTTCATATAAGAGATGACAGATTATTCAAACCTTTAGATGGTATGTGCACCAGTCGTGCTCATGCACTCACACTCACACAGCTAACTTATTAAGGGTGTGTTGTCTCCCAAATTAGTTCATATGGATCACAACCGTATGTGTCCAGGGCTCCACACGCATCAGTACCTCAAACACCATGTCCTCCCCTAGATTCGGTATGCTGACCTACTCGTACCCTCTGGGATTAGAACTTAGCGGTAGTTGCTCGTCCATTCCTGCGTCTTGCGGCAATTGCTCCTCTAGCAGCGTTAGTGGAGCCTGCAAGGACGAAGACGAAACACATTAGTCAGTAGGCACTAATCTTCGTAAACAAATCTGGAAATGCATATGTTCAATTCATATGTAGACATGAAGAACAATGTGTTTTAACTGAGTTCTTCTCCATAAGTTCTAAGCAGTATCATTTGAAACTGATTTGCTAGTATTTTAAAAAGCATATGACCTCAACCAAATTGAATATCAGGAACTTTAGAACACACCTGTCAATAGATTGGAAAAACTTCAGCAATTTTATGTTCAGTTATATGCAAATCAAGATTTTTTCATATTTGACACCAACAGATCAAGGAAAAAAAATACTCCCTCCGTTTTTTAGTTGACGTTTTTAGTGTAAAATTGCATTAGCCAGCGTCAAATAAAAAACAGAGGTAGTATAATATAACCAAACACGATAGCTCGAATACATGCTGCTCAATGTCGGAGACAGACTATTTGTCACACACTATCGTTGTCAGCTCGACGAGGGTGGCCACCCATCAACCTTCTCGCCTCTATGAAACCATTCCTTCTCTGCAATCACAAACCAAATGCAGCTGATCTAGATATCACTCCAATTGTACTACCCAACTCATAACACTGGTTAACAATATTGTGGGAGAACATAAAGCAGAAAAAAATCAACACTATCCTGATCCTGCAAAGGTATTCACCAACAAAGCACAGAAAATAAGGTTGGACAAGCATTCTATCAACACCTAGTTATCTGATGACAACAGAAGATAACTTGTTTTGTATGTGAAAATGCTTTAAATATGACGACTGCTTTTTTGGAACTCCATTGCCAGGTTTTGCAGGTCTGTAGCAAGAGTCCACTGCACATAACAACCAAGAGTATGTTGTCCGTCAAACTGACACTCTTTAACTTTTAACTGGCAAACTGTCAATGATAAATAAGGTTATATCATAACTTGGCCAATACCCAAAGATAGCATAATGATGTAGGAAACTAACAGACTACATATGTAGCAACAATCAACCAAAAAATTCTAAACAGATGAATTATAGGATAATAGGAGCAAGAGGACACCGAATATCCGATAAATGATCAAAAAATAACAATAATGATCTAGGGTGCCGATGGTGCACCTGGAAGATTTGTTGTTTTTTAGCAAAGAAACTATAAGTGTTGTGTCAATCGTAATATGGCAGCTGGTAGAATTAAATTGCTAATAAAATTGATTAAAGATATAGACATATGAGCACAACGTAGATTTGAACCTTGTCACCTTCAGTATTGTATGGCCTGTTATAGAATCACGTACATGCCAATGTCTACGCATTCATTTTTACCATTAGCACTAATCCATGTATCAACTTCAACAATATCACCCCTGCAGTAGATTAGAGGAGCGAGTTAGAGCGCATAGTAGGAGAATTAGAATGCATGGCTGATGTTACATACCTTGCTAGAATCTGGGAGTAAATCATAGCACGTATGCAAACTCAAATATTTAAAAATGCAGCACCTAGATTCAGAAACTCAGAATCTGGGAGAAAATCATAGCATGTAGGCATTTCCTCATACATCTATTAGGCACTAAAATATGAGCACAACAATGAACAAATACTACCTGTTAATTGGTATTTCCTCGGGCTATTTCTGAGCGTGCATTCTGTTCTCGACCTGGGGGAACACAATTGAATTGGGAGCCTCGATGGCACAGTATGTCACCTCCACTCCTCTCTCTGCGGGCAAACAGTGCATAAGGTAGGACCGTGGGCCAGTGATCTCCACCAGGGCTTCATCCACCTGCAATATAGGGTAAAAAATAGAAGTGTTAGCTAAATTTCAACAACGTAAGCTAATGATTAGGTGACTGAAACAACGTGTGGCCCAGCCGCAGCGCGACGACGGCCCCGGGGAGCATCGGCGTTGTGGTCAGCAAAGAAACTGAGTAGGGGAGGCGCCCTATGGTGGACATAGAAGCGACAGACGAAGACGGGGTTGGAGAGAAGGCGCCAGCGCTTGCAGACGAGGGAGGCACGAGGGAGGCATGGGACGACGATGAGGGACGGCGGGACTCACCGCGGTGAAGGGGCGTCGAGGAGGAGAGGAGGCGGCGTGTGCGAGCGCGGAGAGAGCGGATGCAGGCGTTGCGGCGAGGGAGACCGCGAGGAGAAGAATTTTGGGAGGGGGAGGAAGCACCTGGAAGTCTCCAGCGGTGTGGAGAACTCGGCACGGCCACCGTTGATCCGTAATCGTATGGCACATGATTTCTTGATGACGTGGATAGCTTTATTGATACCGTTTTGGAGCTGCTTTAATATATAGGAAATGCCGACGGCGACCTTCAATCACTCGGCGTTGCCTCTAAAGCGCTGATCTCGTGTTCAATCGCTCGGCGTTACTTCTAAAATGCCAACGGTGACCTTTAATCACTCGGCGTTGCCTCTAAAACGCTGATCTCGTGTTCAATCGCTCGGCATTACTTCCAAAATGCCGACGGCGACCTTTAATCACTCGGCATTACCTCTAAAACGCGGGTATAGCGTTCAGTCGCTCGGCATTACTTCTAAAACGTCGATACAGACTACAAGGTTACTCGGCGGCTACTTCTGGAAGCGTCAGTATGATGTCCAAATTATTCGTCTACTGTCTCAAAAGAATCAGTTTTATAATCAAGCAAAGCAAGCCATAGAGAAGAAGCCAACGTCATTCTTTCATTAAGGGAAGACAATAAGCTTACAAATCAACTCTTTGCGAGTTGATGCTTCCCTACTATTACTACATTACATTACTACTACTACTATACTATGCTATACTACTCTACATTACCACTACATTATTCTAACTACACTATACTAATATCTAAAGACCAGTGGCGTTTAGCCACTGGCCTTGCTGCTGCTGCCGCCGCCGCCGCCCTTGGTGCTGCCCTTGCTGCTGCCGCCCTTGGTGCTGCCCTTGCTGCTGCCGCCTTTGGTGCTGCCCCTGCTGCCGCCGCCGTCACCGACCCTGCCGCCGTCGCCGCTGCCCCTGCCACTGCCGCTGCCGTCGCCGTCGCCGTCGTCGCCGTCGTCGCCGTCGTTGTCGTCCTCGTCCTCGTCGCCGCCGTCCGAGTCCTCCTCATCCGAGGAGTACTCCGACTCATCCGAGCCCTCGAGCCCGGAGCGCTCGACGGCCCAGATGTACGTCCAGACTTCCGCGGCTATCCCCTGGGAGTCGTCCGAGTCATCGGACGACGCCGGGGGAGAGACGGGAGCCGGAGATCCCTCGGACTCGGAGGAGAACTCCTCCTCCGAGTATTCCGAGTCACCGAAATCCTCCGATGGAGGAGTCGGTTCGCGCTTGCGCTTGTTGCTCTTGCCCATGGCGGAAGCAGACGGGAGAGAAGAGAAGGAAGCAGTAAAGAACAGCAAAGAGATGTGAAAAAACCAGGCAGACAAAGGCACTATTTATAGGAAGAGAAGGCAACCGCCCACCTCCAGCCGCGGTCACTGAACAATCACAAAACATTCAATAGGCACTTCCACCCGTCTGGAGACACGTCAGGCGGCTGACGCCGTTTCGTGCAACACTACACCCATTGGGACTCCAGTCAACAGCGCAAAGGATATGATTACACTCGCCGTCCCATCACATTACTACTCAGAAGCAGCTGGCTAAAACACTCAGCGTACCAAGCCGTCCCTTGCCCACACCCATTGGGGGGGGACGCCCAAGAATTATCAGTATATTTTTCAAAATGGTCACATCTGTGCAGGGCATGCGGTGAATGCCTCAGGACAAAAATGAGATATCAACAAGAGTTAGAGGGAAGCCAAATATAGCCAGCAGAGTGCAAAATACAGTCGGCAGACACGACTTGAAGACTAGACAGAGAACGTCCATCGAATGTCTAATCAGTCACAGAGCAAATAAATTACATTACTTAGCAAGATACAGATAGATTGCGAACCCGGCTGCAAAAGACAAAATACATGCTGACCTCTGAAGCATAATATTGATGACATAGTGCGGATGACATCATGCCAATTTTTTACAAGCAGAAAGGATAATCTTCAGTAAAAAGACAGAAAAGGAAGACCTTCGAGTGGATTATCCTCAAAAATCCACTTGAAGCTCGAGGGCTACACCCATTGGGCGCACCTCCGGTGCACCCCATGGATTGTCATTCCAAGCCAAGATAGTGCCGATTTCTAAAGCGTGGGACAAGATTAAAAAAAAAGCTAACCCTCAACCGAAATGAAGGAACACAAATGGAAATAATCTCTACTGAAGACCTTCGAGTAGATTATTTTCTAAAATCTACTCGAAGCTCGGGGGCTACACCCATTGGGTGCACCTCCGGTGCACCCAATGAAGTTCAGAATCCTACAAATTGGAATGCCGACCTCCAAGGCACAGACACGAAACTAGGCTTTGGTCAACGAGTGAACGGAGCAGGAGAAGACAACAGGAAGCCATCTTTCTTCAAATCACCTGCAAGCTGGACCTGGGATCTTCGGGTTGATTACCTCTAAATTAACCCAAAGATCGGGGGCTTGTGGGGGATAGATATCCCCCGGGTCCACTAAAAGAGAAAAGGACCTCACGAAAGGCCCAAGGGCCCAATAAATCGTAAGGTCATTCTTTCGTGGGCCTGGGGAGAAACAACCAGCGAAGCAGAACGACATAACGGCCGGATTGGTACAAGCCCGGACGGCCCACAGCATCGAGCGAATGACCGCAACAGAGATCCGACTTTCCCGTGCAGGAGCCTCCATGCAACGAAGCCACGCGAGGATAAGTCGGCGAGGGTTACGTAGGGATAATCTCAAGGGGTTCACTATCTTTTAGCTACTTGTTGCTATCTTATCCACGTGTACTGCCCCACGGTCGAGTATATAAGGCCTAGGGGGCACCCCTTCAGAACGATCGACCCATTACTTAGCCACCCACATCAACTCTCTATATTCTCGATCCAGAGAGTTCTCTTGTAATCACATCCACCAAGCATACTCATCAGGACGTAGGGTGTTACGCATCTCTAAGCGGCCCGAACCTGTAAACCTTGTCCACTGTCCCTCGTGCGATCGGCATGAACCATTTTGCTACAGTTGTCGACACCGTCCTACTCCTAAAACACCTTGAGGGGCAACCCCGGGTGTGCGGTCGGACCCAAAACACCGACACCACCGGACAGCCCAGAGGCCCCACTAGTCAGAGCTCCAACGATCGAACACTAACGACCGGGTGACGTGGCTGGCGCACCGGACTGTTCGGTGCGCCATACGACAGCAGCCTCCACCAAACGGCTAGTTTGGTGGTTGGGGCTATAAATACCCCAACCACCCCACCATTCATTGATCCAAGTTTTCCACCTTCCAACACCTTACAAGAGCTATAGCATTCAATTCTAGACACAACCAAAGAGATCAAATCCTCTCCCAAGTCAGGAATCACTCCAAATCAAATAGTGACTAGAGAGAGTGACATTTGTGTTCATTTGAGCTCTTGCGCTTGGATTGCTTCTTTTCTTTCTCATTCTTCTTGTGATTCACTCAATTGTAACCGAGGCAAGAGACACCAATTATGTGGTGGTCCTTGTGGGGACTTAGTGTCCCGTGTGATTGAGAAGAGAAACTCACTCGGTCTAAGTGACCGTTTGAGAGAGGGAAAGGGCTGAAAGAGACCCGGTCTTTGTGACCACCTCTACGGGGAGTAGGTTTGCAAGAACCGAACCTCGGTAAAACAAATCCTTGTGTCACACTCTTTATTTGCTTGCAATTTGTTTTTCACCCTCTCTCTCGGACTCGCTTATATTTCTAACGCTAACCCGGCTTGTAGTTGTGCTTAAGTTTATAAATTTCAAATTCGCCCTATTCACCCCCTCCTCTAGGCGACTTTCAGAGATGCTTGAATGGAAGATGACGGTTGATCTTGTGCTTGGGTTGGCTCCTCGGATTCTTTAGGACACACATCCCCAATGGACATGTTCCTTAGCGCGACGCACGAAGCCTCTTCATCATCTAGCTCATCAAGATCAACTTGCTCCACTTGGGAGCCGTTAGTCTCATCAAACACAATGTCACAAGAAACTTTAACTAGTACAGTGGACTTGTTAAAGACTCTATATGCCCTTGTGTTTGAATCATATCCTAGTAAAAATCCTTCTACAGCCTTAGGAGCAAATTTAGATTTTCTACCTCTTTTAACAAGAATAAAGCATTTGCTACCAAAGACTCTAAAATATGAAACGTTGGGCTTTTTACCGGTGAGGAGTTCATATGATGTCTTCTTGAGGATTCAATGAAGGTATAACCGGTTGATGGAGTAGCAGGCGGTGTTAATCGCCTCGACCCAAAACCGGTCCGGTGTCTTGTACTCATCAAGCATGGTCCTTGCCATGTCTAGTAGAGTTCTATTCTTCCTTTCCACTACACCATTTTGTTGAGGTGTGTAGGGAGAAGAGAACTCATGCTTGATGCCCTCCTCCTCAAGGAAGCCTTCAATTTGTGAATTCTTGAACTCCGTCCCATTGTCGCTTCTAATCTTTTTTATCTTTAAGTCGAACTCATTTTGAGCTCGTCTCAAGAATCCCTTTAAAGTCTCTTGGGTTTGAGATTTATCTTGCAAAAAGAATACCCAAGTGAAGTGAGAATAGTCATCCACAATTACTAGACAGTACTTACTCCCGCCGATGCTTATGTAATCGATCGGGCCAAATAGATCCATGTGGAGCAGCTCGAGCGACCTGTCCATCGTCATGATGTTCTTGTGTGGATGATGGGTGCCAACTTGCTTACCTGCTTGACATGCGCTACAAACCCTGTCTTTCTCAAAATGAACATTTGTTAGCCCCAAAATGTGTTCTCCCTTTAGAAGCTTGTGGAGATTCTTCATCCCAACATGGGCTAGTCGGCGATGCCGGAGCCAACCCATATTAGTCTTAGCGATTAAGCAAGTGTCAAGTTCAGCTCTATTAAAATCAACTAAGTATAGCTAACCCTCTAACACTCCCTTAAATGCTACTGAATCATCACTTCTTTTAAAGACAGTAACACCTACATCTGTAAAAAGACGGTTGTATCCCATATTGCATAATTGAGAAACAAAAAGCAAATTGTAATCTAAAGAATCTATAAGAAAAACATTGGAAATTGAATGGTCAGATGATATTGCAATTTTACCAAGTACTTTGACCAGACCTTGATTTTCATCCCCGAATGTGATAGCTCTTTGGGGATCTTGGTTTTTCTCATAGGAGGAGAACATCCTTTTCTCCCCTGTCGTGTGGTTTGTGCACCCGCTATCAATGATCCAACTTGAGCCCCCGGATGCATAAACCTGCAAAATAGTTTTAGGCCTTGTTCTTAGGTACCCAAACGGTATTGGGTCCTTTTACATTAGAAACAAGCACCTTGGGTACCCAAACACAAGTCTTTGAGCCCTTGTGTTTGGCCCCAACATATTTGGCAACTACTTTGCCTGATTTGTTAGTT
Source organism: Zea luxurians (assembly GCA_029449295.1). Taxonomy (NCBI): domain Eukaryota; kingdom Viridiplantae; phylum Streptophyta; class Magnoliopsida; order Poales; family Poaceae; genus Zea; species Zea luxurians. The sequence continues at coordinate 29,480,291 of JAOPSE010000031.1, forward strand.
AGCACATATGAAGCATCAAAAGTCTTAAATGAAATAATTGAGTCATTTGATGCAGTAGGAGATTTCTTTTTAGGCAATTTAATATAGGTTGATTGCCTAGAACTAGATGCCTCATTGTTGTACATAAAAGCATGGTGAGAAACAGAATGAGACTTCTTAGCATGAATTCTCCTAATCTTATGCTCAGGATAACCAGCAGGATATAAAATGTAACCCTCGTTATCCTGTGCCATAGGAGCCTTGCCCTTAACAAAATTGGACAATCTTTTAGGGGCATTAAGCTTGACATTGCCTCCCTGTTGGAAGCTAATGTCATCCTTAATGCCAGGGCGTCTCCCATTATAGAGCATGCTCCTAGCAAATTTAAAATTTTCATTTTCTATTTCATGCTCATTAATTTTTGCAGTAAGTTGAGCTATGTGATCATTTTGTTGTTTAATTAAAGCTAGGTGATCATGGATAGCATCAGCATTAATATCTCTACATCTAGTACAAATAGCAACATGTTCAACAGTAGATGTAGAGGGTTTGCAAGCATTTAAATCATCAATCTTAGCATGTAATATAGCATTCTCATTTCTAAGATTGGAAATAGAATCATTGCAAACATTTAAATCTTTAGCCTTAGCAATTAATTTATCATTCTTAATTTTAAGGCTAGAAAGTGATGCATTCAATTTATCAATCTTAGCAATTAAACTATCATTTTCATTTCTAAGACTGACAATTGAATCATTACAAGCATTTAATTTTTCCACCTTAGCAATTAAACTAACATTCTCATTTTTAAGGTTGGAAATAGTGTCATGGCAAATGCTAAGCTCCTTAGTCAAAATTTCATTTTTCTCTACTTCCTGAGCATAAGCATTCTTCACCTTAACATGCTTTTTATTTTCCTTAATAAGGAATTCCTCTTGACTCTCCAAGAGTTCATCCTTCTCATGAATAGCACCTATCAATTCATTCAATTTTTCCTTTTGTTGCATGTTAAGGTTGGCAAAAAGAGTAAGCAAATCATCTTCATCATCACTAGAGCTACCCTCATCACTAGATGTTGTATATTTAGTGGAGGCTCTAGATTTTACCTTCTTCTTTCTGCCATCTTTTGCCATGAAGCATTTGTGGCCAACGTTGGGGAAGAGGAGACCTTTGTTGACGGCGATGTTGGCGGCGTCCTCGTCGGAGGAGGAGTCGGTGGAGCTCTCATCGGAGTCCCATTCCCGACACACGTGGGCATCACCGTCCTTCTTCTTGTAGTATCTCCTTTTTTCCTTCCTCTTTCCATTCTTGTTGTCGCCCCTGTCACTATCACTAGATAATGGACATTTAGCAATGAAATGACCGGGCTTACCACATTTGTAGCACACCCTTTTGGAACGGGGTTTGTAATCCTTCCCCTTTCTTTGTTTGAGGATTTGGCGAAAGCTTTTGATGATAAGCGCCATTTCCTTGTTGTCAAGCTTGGAGGCGTCGATTGGAATCCTAATTGGTGTAGATTCCTTCTTTTCTTCCTTCGTCGCCTTGAATGTGATGGGTTGCACCTCGGGTGTGGAGGTGCCGCCTTGCTCCAAGTTGATGATTTGTTTGGAGCCTTTGATCATCAATTCAAAGCTCACAAACTTTCCTATCACTTCCTCGGGAGACATTAGCTTGTATCTAGGATCACCACGAATTAATTGAACTTGCGTAGGATTACGAAAAACGAGTGATCTTAGAATAACCTTGACCATTTCATGGTCATCCCATTTGATGCTCCCGAGGTTGCGCACTTGGTTCACTAAGGTCTTGAGCCGGCTGTACATGGCTTGTGGCTCCTCTCCTTGGTTGAGGACGAATCGACCGAGCTCCCCCTTGATCGTCTCCCGCTTGGTGATCTTGGTCACCTCATCTCCCTCGTGCACGGTCTTTAGTACGTCCCAAATCTCCTTAGCACTTTTCAACCCTTTCACCTTGTTATACTCCTCTCGACATAGAGAGGCAAGGAGTATAGTAGTTGCTTGGGAATCAAAGTGCTTGATTTGGGTGACTTCGTCCGAATCATAGCCTTCGTCCCCCGGCGATGGTACCTGCGCTCCAAACTCAACAATGTCCCATATGGTAGCGTGGAGTGAGGTTAGATGATGCCTCATTTTATCACTCCACATACAATAATCTTCACCATCAAAAACCGGTGGTTTGCCTAGTGGGACGGAAAGTAAAGGAGTGTGTCTAGAAATACGGGAATAACGAAGTGGCATCTTACTATACTTCTTGCGCTCATGGCGCTTAGAAGTGACGGACAGCGCGTCGGAGCCGGAGGTGGATGGCGACGAAGAGTCGATCTCGTAGTAGACCACCTTCTTCATCTTCTTTTTCTTGTCGCCACTCCGATGCGACTAGACGCGGGGAGGCGATTCCTCCTTGCCTATGGCGCCGGACTCCCTTGATGGAGCCTTCCCGTGGCTTGCGGACTTCTCGCCGGTCACGATCTCGCTCTTGGCATGATCTCCCGACATCACTTCAAGTTGTTAAACTCTTAATGAAGCACTGGGCTCCGATACCAATTGAAAGTCGCCTAGAGGGGGGTGAATAGGCGGAATCTGATATTTATAAACTTAAGCACACACTACAAGCCGGGGTTAGCGTTAGAATTAAATCCGAGTCCGGAGAGGGCGAAAAACAAATCAAAAGCAAATGAAGCGGATGACACGGTGATTTGTTTTACCGAGGTTCGGTTCTTGAAAACCTACTCCCCGTTGAGGTGGTCACAAAGACCGGGTCTCTTTCAACCCTTTCCCTCTCTCAAACGGTCACCTAGACCGAGTGAGCTTTCTCCTTAATCAAATGGGTCACTTAGACCCCTACAAGGACCACCACAACTTGGTGTCTCTTGCTTTGATTACAAATGTCTTGAGAACAAGAATGGGAAGAAGAAAGCCAACCAAGCAACAAGAGCAACAAAAGAACACAAGTCGATCTTCTCACAAGTCCTAAAAACTAGAGTTGAATTGTGGACTTTGATTTGATCGAAGGCTTTGATTTGTGTCTTGGAGTGTTGTGTATTGCTCTTGTATTGAATGAGGAGTAGTGAATGCTTGGATGGTTGTGGTGGAGGCGGTTGGGGGTATTTATAGCCCCAACCACCAATTCAACCGTTGGGGATGGCTGCTGTCGATGGGCGCACCGAACAGTCCGGTGCGCCACCAGACACTATCCGATGCGCCAGCCACATCACCCAACCGTTAGGGTTCTGACGGTTTCGACCGTTGGAGCTCTGACTTCTTGGTGCACCGGACAGTCTGGTGCTGCATCGGACAGGCACTGTTCACTGTCCAGTGCGCCTTCTGGCGCTGCTCTGACTCTGCGCGAACTGTCCGCGCACTGTTCACGTTGCAGGCGATCGTTGGAGTCGACCGTTACGCTCGCCAACCATTGCTCCGCTGGCACACCAGACAGTCCGGTGGCACACCGGACAGTCCGATGAATTATAGCAGAGCGGCTTCCCATGGTGCACCGGACACTGTACAGTGGTGCACCGAACACTGTCCGGTGGCACACCGGATAGTCCGATATGCCAGACCAGGGTGCTCTTCAGTTTCTTTTGCTCCTTTCTTTTTGAACCCTAACTTGCTCCTTTTATTGGTTTGTGTTGAACCTTTGGCACCTATAGAACATATAATCTAGAGCAAACTAGTTAGTCCAATTATTTGTGTTGGGCATTCTACCACCAAAATTATATTTAAAAAAAGGCTAAACTTTATTTCCCTTTCCCCTAGGCTAGCGGCCGTGGGGCACGAGAAGGATGCAAGCTGCAAGCAGCAAGCCCGCGTGGCCGACCTGGCATGAGAAGGCTACGAGCAGCCCATGGGCGGGATGAAGGTGCTAGGTGAACACTTGGGCTGAAATAGAATTCTGAGGTTGCGGGCTAACAATTCGGTTTTTCAGTTTAAACCGAACTAAAAACCAAACTAACCAAAGAATACTATGGTTTGACTGGTTTCACTTTTTATGCCTAGTAACCTCGTTGTCGATGAGTGATGCAGTGTACCCACTAGTTGGGCCTTGATCTAGGTCGTGATTTATTAGGGATGGCCTAGGCATCTTGTTGGTGATAGTGGATACCTATGTGTGAGAGAGAAAAGTTTCTAGGCACTAGAAAATGAATTTATGTTTTAAAAAATGTTCAGTTTGTGTAGTATCTTAATTGTAAAAAATGATAAAAATGTGAAACTTATTTTGTTGGTTTTGTTATAATGTGCCCTACATACTAAAAGTAGGTTTTGGCATGAAATAGTACTTTACATGGAGAAAATACATATATTATTAATAATTATCTACTATTCCCTCCTTCCCAAAATATAGTTCTTTCTAGCCCACTTTTTTCTGTCCATATTCATTCAAATAATAATAAATATAGACATACATATAAACTGCATTCATATATTACTTAATGAATATGTGATTAGTCTAAAACGAATTATATTTTGAGACGGAGGGAGTATTTAATTGCTAGAGGTTAACAAATAAGTCCAAAATTATACTCCCTCCGTCGCCTGCTAGTTTATTTTTGAACTAAAACGCGAAAAATAAAAACGAAGGGAATATTTTTTTGTGTGTTAGTTATGCTAATACCTATATCCGTGAAAAATAGCTCTATTTTGAATTAATTAACTTCGGTAATTTAAGTGTGTTTACGCATTTCGAATGTTTAATAAATGCTTAAATGACTTGATTAATTAGTTAATATTTTTAGTTCTCGGAGATGTACATGTGTTATGAAAATGATAATTCCTCACTATTCTTATGAGCAATTTAATTCTTTGTTAACAAACAAAGAATAATTAGTTTTCTAGTTTAGGTAATTAATTCTCTAAATGAAAACGCCAGTTTGTTTAGTAAAGGAAATTATACACAGTTGTTACTTTTGTTTGAGTTCCTATGTCTCTCATCATGCATCATATTTGTTGTGGCTCATCATGTTAAGCATGGTTATTGTTATGTGTAGTAAACGAGTGTGAGGAGATTCACGTGGATCAAGTTCCAGAGGACTGAAGGAACCACCATTGGTGGAAATCGGATCTGATCATTGTGTTACCCCTCTCTCTCCTAATATTTAAGGAATACCTACTTTTTAGTCTAATCTTATAATATAAGGCCGCTCTCTATACACATGTACATCGGTATAGTAGTATAGAGAGAATTAAATATATTTCTTGATCTTTAAACCCAGTGGCGAAAACAGAAGGGGCACAGGGGGCAATGTCCCCCCCCCCCCCCCTAAGAGCTGGTTTAGTAGATATAGAATTGGAGATGATACATAGGTGAGGAATCTCCTGCCTATTCAAATTTAAATAGGGAGGGGATTACTCCCCCGTGGATCCCTATGATTACTTGTCCACCAAATCAGCCCTAATGCTCCACTAATTTCATATGAACTTCTTAGCTAACCATCATATAAATAATGCAAAATACCTCGTAGCAGCCCCACTTAATTTGATTTATCCCTCTAAAATTACAGCGTGTTTGGTTTGATGGTTTAGCTCATTCATCGTGGCCTGGCTCCGGATGGAGCAGTCTTGCACTTTCTTGTAGAGTGAGTCGATCCTACGTGTTAGTAAACGACATCATTCCGCGATTCAAACCAAATGATAATGTAGGCTCGGACGTAGATCCAGATGACTCCGGAAATAGTCTAACCTGCAAACCAAACACGCCGTTAAATCATAGCTCCACCCCTGTTTGAACGTCCCCTTATATTCTGAAATATAGAGAGTATATCTGAAAACCCTAACATGCTAACTAACACAGGTAAACCATCCGTGGAAAATAGCTTGTCATATTAGGGTGTTTTTGGTTTATCTTTCTATTCGTGGTTAAAAATCTAGAATCTCAACCAAATAAATACCAGAGCTGAATAGATTTTTGAAAATCTATAAATTTCTAGTTTAATTCAGAATCCTCCTACCCCAAATTTTTTAATTCCCATATCCATGTTACCGAGCTATCTATCATGCCACCGATCACAGAATTTACAGCTAACGGTTATTTTAACCAAACTAAAATAATTTGAGTGCTGATAGTTATTTTAACCAAACAATTTTTAATTTTCTCGTATCCATTAGCTCGCAGAGCTAGAGTCAGATTTTCAGCACAGCTGAACCAAACATACACTTAGAATAGTAGTTTCCAATCATGATGCGTGAGGCTGACAACGCTAAAGCAGATTGTGTTCTTGACAAATTTTGGTTTTTGAACAGAGGAAGGCGACGAGCCCAAGAGCAAAACCATACAGATCAACCAACAGCATTAGTAAAATAACCGATGTACCAGACTTGTGGTTGCCATAAGCCCATAACCTAAAACCACAAACGCAGGGAGAACGAATAATAAACATCGGCACGATCATTCAACGCTCCTGTCAAAGAGAGATCAATGTAACCAACAGTTGTGATAAGGATTTTGGTATTCATCGTTATAATCATCTCGCATAATCCCATTGAGTCATTGTACTACAGATTTCTTACCATATCCATATTCCAGATAGCTTTACTCTTATCAAAAGATCATCCACAGCCAAATACAGTTCACACCGCATCACCCATTCCATATCCTTCCATTCTATATCTGGTGGCCTCAAAACTGTCACTCCTATACCAGACCCCCACCCCAAAAAAAAAAAACAATGTAAGCACAAAATTCTATAATAGATGACTGGTGTATAACGAAGAGTTCGTGCAGATTCGGCTACAACTGTTGGATGGCAGTTCAAGTCGAATGCTCCACCCGTTTGATCGGCAGTGAAGATTTATTGGCAGATGAGATCAGAAGTTCAGCGCCTACACCAAAGGTTAAAGCAAAAAGGTGGGGATAAACAGCTCCCTTTTTTGCTCTAGAATGCTCAGATGACTGCTTATTACTTAGGACTCAACGACGAAAAGCACCGTTGAATGCTAGTACTATATATCCCCGCTCAAAATGAATCTGCTACCCTATTTCTAACCTTCATGGCCACAGGGAAAAACCTATATTTGAGGGCATGTTAACCGCTGTAGCGCATTTTACGACTCTGAAGAATAATTAATTTGCAGCCTCAAAGAAAAGCACTTGGGGTTGCAAATGGCCCTTTTCACACATCACGAGCACATCACCCCAACTACCAATAACCTGCACAAAAAACACGGAACCAAAATTGGGTTACACCAAGCAAGAGTAGAGAAAGTAAACGGATGCTCAAAGTAGTATAGTTATTTGGTTACCTTGACTGTCTGGTCATCATACATGACCCACCGTCCATCCTTGAAGGCAAAACAATGGTAATGCTGGCCATAGTAACAAACCTGCAGGTGTAAAAAGCAATAATATATATCTGATGATCCTTACATTGACAGACAGGTGCCCAAACACCAGGTTTTTATAAAATACTATGTAAAGACATGATGTTTACGTAAAAATGCAACACACTCTCACTGTGACTACATAATTTGGAGAAAAATAGATTATTTGGTAGGTATAACGATGAAGCTAAATGGAACAAAAAATTACAACACATGGAAAGATATGTTGATGTGGCAATTATTAGGCCAAAGTGATTTTTTACCACAATTATGTGAACAGCAGTAATAATAGTCGCATTGACGTTATATGCAGCTGGACTCAATTTGCTATTCACCTTAAATATATTCAATCTACTTCATATCATATCAGCTCCCAGTTTACGTAATTGCTGAAAGCAAGCTCCCAAATCAGCTGATAACACATCTAATACCAACAAGTGACAACACAATGAGCTCCCTAAAAAAAAATAAACAAATAGTATCCCGAGGAGACATCATCTTATTCTCAAACTGGAGTTATTTTGGTAGCTCCCTAGACCTGAGCGGAAGTCAGTTTGGGCCTGCAAAAAGCACAGGCCAGCTGTACATGTTTTTGCTGCTGCATAAATAATACAAATGCACATACCGGAAGAAGATAATTACAGGTTTAAGAAAACTACAATCAACAAAACCATCCACACATACAAAAATGTGATAAAACAAAACAAAGGGTCTCCTTGGCCATACCACTGACCCCAGGGTGTGTTTGCCTCCTTGATCTAGACCACGGTAGAATATGCTAATGTCTATCTCAGTTGAAATACCAGCCAAAGTTGCAGATATGTCATCCACCCTCTCTTTGTTGTTCTGCCATCCCAAAACTAAAAAGAAGTTCAATAGGTAAGTAAAGGGGTATGTAAAACATAGAACATGGAAGTGTTAGTGCAGGATCATCCCCTACATGATTATAGCAATAATAAAACATATAAAGCATTCTAAGAGAATACTGTTGAGGTCAAATATTCATCAAACAACAGCTAGACTGGGCATGAAAGTTTACCGTGCAAAATTATTGCAGCCTGAAACATCCAAGAGCCAAAAAAAACCTTACCGACAGTAAAGACATGTGGGGAATTAGAAAGGATGTGGTCTATATGATTCGGTGTTCCACAGCCGCCAACGTCTTGATCACAAGCTAGTTGATCATTCATTATAACAACCTTCAAAAGTTCATCAAATGAAGAATCTGGACACATCATCTGAAGAAGGAATAGTTAGCGGAACAACTAATTATCAAGATTGCACTATATAAAAAACCACATATAACAGAAAAATAAAAATAGGATCCATATCATGAGAAATGGGACTCAACCAAACAAAGAAAACTAACCTTCGCAGTTCGGAGTGAACTAGCATTGATATTGTGGAAAAATGAAGTATACTTGAGCTGCCTAGACTCCATCTTACAATTGTAACAGTTCATCCGTTCATATACGTCCATCCCAAAAAGACTATGTGTTATGCAAGAAATATTTGCACAATCCCATGATCCAATAGAATTTTTCTCGTGGGATACACCATGGTAGACAGTACGAGAAGTGTATGACTTATGCAAACACTCAAAGATTACACCCAGTACCTCAGATGCATCATTCATCTGTCCCTGTCATGATCATAAATGATTACGGCCAAGGAACAGATATAAGAAAAAAAAAATTGGATGCTAAAATGAGTAAGAATTTGGATGCTGAAATGCTGAAACAACAAACACAAAGCCTTAAAATATCAAGAGAGAACACCAATTTACCTCCTGAAAGAATTTGCTGTTTGGGTAGGATTTGCTCAAAGCAATCCTCAACGAAGTAGGTGCAACAGCTTCTCTTTGTCCCTTGGATGCTTTGCTCAGGTCAATGAAGATACCATATAAAGCGCAGACAGCACAAGGATCTTCAACATGCTTGTGCAGTAATGATGTTTTAAGAAACTCGTCCCGAAACCGCCTTATATGCCACAATGACTGCAAATAGAACAGTAGGTAAACAAAGAACGATTGCCTAATCCTAGAGAATAGCATGTCATGGATCCAAATTTACCTGAATAATCACATTCAAAAAACAATTGTATTCACCAGCAGCATTTTTAAGTCCAGTCCCATACACTTCTGTCCCATTTGAAGTGCTTACTGTACCAGCAGGATAAGCATCACATCCTTAAAAGTGAGAAATGATCAAAGTTCCATAAGACAAAATTAATATCATTACCAGAAACCTCTAGCCAATGTAGAACAGAGAAATAAACAGTAAGAGAGCAATCATCATAACACCACATCATCATATATACTTAATGATCCCAGCATATAAAATAGTTACTGACATCCCTCTGCAGCATCATTCAAAGTGAAAGCAGATGAACTGCTGAATATTGATTGATGATATGAGGGTTAAAGGTTACATATATATAGGGAGGAGATCTGTGTGGTTTATGGAAACAGAACCAATCATGATCTCCTCACATCTCTAGCTATAGAAACATAACCAATCAGGATCCCCTCATATCTCTACATATCTCTAGCTGTCCTAATCAGAACCAATCAGCAGATGGCTGTCCTTATGTGGCTGATAGGGACAGAGATGGCGCCAGCCTGTAGGGACTGCCTGCATGGCGCAGTCAAGACTGCTAACACCCCCCCCCCCCCGCAGTCGGAGCGTCGAAAGCCTGGACGTTCAGACTGGACCGGAACTCAGTGAACAATGAGGATGGCAGGCCTTTGGTGAAGATGTCGGCGTACTGGGAAGTGGTAGGGACGTGAAGAACACGAATAGTACCAAGAGCAACCCGCTCGCGGACAAAGTGAAGATCAATCTCAATGTGCTTCGTGCGCTGATGCTGAACCGGATTAGAGGACATGTAGACAGTGCTGATGTTGTCACAGTAAACCAATGCAGCGCGCTGCAGAGGAGCATGCAGCTCTAGAAGAAGCTGGCGCAACCAGGTAGCTTCGGCAACAGCGTTAGCGACAGCACGATATTCAGCCTCGGCACTGGAGCAGGAGACAGTGTTCTGTCGCTTGGAAGACCAGGAGATAAGACTGTCTCCTAGGAACACAGCGTAGCCCGAGGTAGACCTGCGTGTATCTGGACAACCAGCCCAATCAGCATCAGAGTAGACCACCAACTCAGTTTGCGCAGAGGGGCGAAGTAACAATCCGAGGTGGAGAGTGCCACGAACATAACGAAGAATCCGTTTCAGAGCAGCGAGGTGGGGCTCGCGGGGATCATGCATATGAAGGCAGACCTGCTGAACAGCATAAGCAATATCTGGTCGAGTGAAAGTCAGGTACTGGAGAGCCCCTGCCAAACTGCGAAAATCCGTAGGATCAGTGACTGGAGTACCATCTGTGCCTGAGAGCTTGGGATTTACATCGACAGGAGTGGAGCAAGGCTTGCATTCGGCCATGCCAGCGCTGAACCTGCATCCCCAAAAAGTGATGAAGCTCGCCGAGATCCTTCATGGAAAACTCCTGCTGAAGAGTTCCAATGATGCGCCGTAGGAGGGCTGTGGATGAGGCTGTGAGCACAATGTCATCAACATAGAGCAGGAGATACACCAAGTCAGTGCCGCGACAGTAGACAAACAGAGATGTGTCAGATTTAGCCTCCACAAAACCAAGTGAGAGCAGAAACGAGGCAAACCGGCTGTACCAGGCGCGGGGCGCCTGTTTGAGACCATATAAAGAACGATTCAACCGGCAGACGAAGTCGGGGTGAGCTGAATCTGTAAAACCAGAAGGCTGGGAGCAATATACTGTTTCTGACAGAGTGCCATGAAGAAATGCATTCTTGACGTCGAGCTGATGAACAGGCCAGTTGCGAGACAGTGCAAGAGTCAACACAGTGCGCACTGTAGCAGGCTTCACAACCGGACTGAAGGTCTCGTCAAAATCAATGCCAGGACGCTGTGAGAAACCTCGAAGAACCCAACGAGCCTTGTACCTCTCAAGAGAACCATCAGCATGGAACTTGTGCTTGAAAACCCACTTGCCGGAGACAATATTGGCAGCCGGAGGACGAGGAACAAGATCCCAAGTGTTGTTCCCCAAGAGAGCCGAGAACTCCTCTTCCATGGCCTGGCGCCAGTGAGGATCAGCAAGAGCAGCTCGATAGGTCCGTGGCACAGGTGAGAGTTGTGCTGCGTGAAATAGAGCTGGCTGTCGAAACCCCAGTTTTGCTCGAGTAGTCATGCGGTGATGGTTGACGACCGGGGGAACAGGAACAGCGCCGGGTGGGAGCTGAGATGCGGCTGCTGAAGGCGAAGAAGCAGCAACAGGCGTCGGTGCAGCGGGTGCAGCAACGGGCGTTGTTGCAGCGGGCGCCTGCGGTGAAGGAGTAGCATCAGCAGTCGGAGCTGGCGCAGAACGACGAGTGTAGACGAATCCGTCGAAGCGTCGAGGGCCGGGACCCGGCTGGGTATCCGGGGCGCGGTCGGCAACGACTGCAGGTGCAGCGTCGTTTGTCCGGGCGGAGCCAGGATCAGGTGTAGGTGCGGCGGTAGGCAGGGGCAGCAGCTGTTCGTTGGAGCACGGACTGCTGACTGCTGCTACAGGGGCCGCACGTGGCTGTGCGGGAGCGTCTGTTATACCTGCAGGAAGGAGACAAAAACGTGCTGATCCAATAGGAGCAGGCACGGCAGGGTGAGAATCTAAGAGAAACTCGAAATCCTCGGCAGTGGGTGTGGATGACTGTTCGGCAAAGGGAAAAGAAGTCTCATCAAAGACTACGTGCCGAGATATGATGATCTTGTTGGAGTGAATATCGAGGCATCGATATCCTTTGTGATGATCAGAATAACCAAGGAAGACACACAAAACAGAACGAGGAGCAAGTTTGTGGGGGGAAGTGGCTAACAAGTTAGGATAGCATTTGCAACCAAAGACACGAAGATGATCATAGACTGGAGCTGTACCGAAGAGGGCTTGGTGAGGGGTGGAAAAACGAAGTGTCTTGGTTGGCAAAATGTTGAGAAGACGAGTAGTGGTGTTGAGTGCCTCAGCCCAGTAAGACGGGGGAATGCTGGCCTGAAAAAGAAGGGAGCGAACAACGTCATTAATGGTGCGAATGATGCGTTCGGCTTTGCCGTTCTGAGGCGAAGTATAGGGGCATGACATCCGGAGATGGACACCATTGGTGAGGAAGAAAGCGCGGGTACTAGAGTTGTCAAACTCACGACCGTTATCGCACTGAACACCTTGAATGGGGACGCCAAACTGAGTATGCACATAGGAGAAGAAATGAGTAAGAGTGGCAAATGTGTCAGACTTAAGGCGTAGGGGGAAAGTCCATAGGTAATGTGAGTAATCATCAAGTATAACCAGATAATATTTGAAACCAGAAATACTCAACACAGGAGAAGTCCATAGGTCACAGTGAATTAACTGGAAAATTTTAGTGGCACGGGATGATGACACACTAAAAGGAAGACAAGTATGACGACCTAACTGACATGCATGACACAAAGTATCAGTAGTAGCATTTTTATTACAAGAAATCCCCGAAATGTGTGCTAGTTTGGACATGACTTTGCGACCTGGATGCCCAAGACGTTGATGCCAGAGCGATGGTGAAACAGCAGCATGAAAGGTGGATGCTGAAAGCCGCAGCGGGTAGAGAGGACCGGAGCTGTCACAGCAGACGATCTCTTTCCGAGAGAGAAGATCCTTCACAGAGCAGCCAAAAGGGTCAAATTCAACTGAGCAATTATTGTCAGAAGTGAACTGGCGCACAGAAATAAGATTCTTAATGAGATTAGGTGCAACAAGAACATTGTTAAGACGAAGGGAATTGGAAAGAGCAGCATGACCAGCAGAAATAACAGGAATGGAATGACCATTGCCGACAATAATAGAGCAAGGAAGCTGCGTAGGAGTGGACTGGGAGAGAGTACCAGCATCAGAGGACATGTGAGTGGTGGCGCCCGAGTCGAAGTACCACTCACGCTGCTGAGGGGGCTGCAGTGTCATGGTGCTGAAGTCGGAGAGGAGCGCCTGCTGATCCCAGGAAGGGAGAGGAGCGCCCGAGCTGTAGAAGCCAGGCGGTGGAGCTTGCCACTGCTGCTGGGTAGTCAATGGCGGCGGTTGCTGGCTCCCAGGCCATGGTGGAAGTGGCTGCTGGATCCCAGACCACTGCCCCTGGGCACCGGCGAGTAGGGACTGGGGCAGCGGGGGTGGCTGCTGCTGAGCATCGTGGCGAGGAGTCGAAGGAGCGCCTGGAGCTCGCGGGCCGGACCACATGTGGATGGACCCGGACCACGGATTGTGGGGGGACGGCCACTGTCCACGGACAGGGGACGACCACTGTCCACCAACAGAGGGGCCGGAGAAGAAGCCACCGGGAGCTGCGTCGTTTGGCTGCGAACGCCCGCCCTTCTTCCCAGCACGTTTGCCCCGTGACTGCTGGTGCGGCTGCTGCTTCGGCTTGGAGTTGTTCGGCGACGCCTTAGGTGGTCCGGAGGCGAGCAGAGCGGTGGCCGATGTCGAGGAGTGATGTGCCAAGGTAAGTTCCTCGAGGAGAAGATCGTTTCGTACCTCCAAGAAGGTAGGAAGAGGCCGCCCGCGTCGAAGATGAAGACCGATGCTGCTGAAACGTTCGTTGAGGCCGCGGATGACGTTGAGGACGAGAGTGCGGTCGGGAACGGGCTCACCAAGATCACCGAGGGCATCGGCCATCCCTTTGAACTTGCGACAGTAGTCGGTGATGGAGAGATCGCCTTGGCGGAAGTTGCGAAACTCCGCGTCGAGGAAGAGGGCTCGAGTCTCCCGGTTCCCGAGGAACTGGGATTCTATGGCGAGCCACGCGGCGCGGGCGGAGACGTCGCGAATGAGAACGGCGTCGGCTAGCTCGGTGGTGATGGTGCCGACGATCCAAGACTTGACGACGCAATCCATCCGCACCCAATCTGGAGAGAAGGGTGCGTAGTCGTCGGTGAGAACGTGGCCTTCCAGGGAGTACTTGCCGACGGCGAGCAGGAAGGCGTCGCGCCACCGGGTGTAGAGGGTGGACGACACGTCGAGGAGGACAGGAATGATAGCCCTGATGTTCTGAACTGCAACCGCCTGAGCGTGCAGATTGATGAGCGCAGCGGCTTCATGAAGGAGAAGAGCTTCACGCGTGCGAGCGTCAGGAGCGTCGTCACGAATGGTGGAGGCGTCGTCGTTGTTGACCTCCTCGTCCAAAGGGTCAGCAGCGGCGCGGGCCTGGGCGGCCCGGGCGAGAGCGTCGCGGATGCGGGCGTCGGCCGCGTCGCGCTCCTTGGTGGCCTCAGCCGCCTCGCGTTCAGCATCGCGGGCACGCGCAAGGGCGAGCTCGCGAGTTTGAAGACGAGCAGCCCTCTCCTGCTGCGCGCGCAGAGCAGCCTCTGCCGCAGCAGCGTCGTCGACTCTGGGAGAAGGGGGCTGGTGGCTAGCCATGGACGGTGCGCAGGAGCAGCAGCCGTAGCAGCGTCGGGTGAGCGCGCTAGACAGCGGAAGGTGAGTAGAAATGAACCTAGACTCGTGATACCATGAAAGCAGATGAACTGCTGAATATTGATTGATGATATGAGGGTTAAAGGTTACATATATATAGGGAGGAGATCTGTGTGGTTTATGGAAACAGAACCAATCATGATCTCCTCACATCTCTAGCTATAGAAACATAACCAATCAGGATCTCTAGCTATAGAAACATAACCAATCAGGATCCCCTCATATCTCTACATATCTCTAGCTGTCCTAATCAGAACCAATCAGCAGATGGCTGTCCTTATGTGGCTGATAGGGACAGAGATGGCGCCAGCCTGTAGGGACTGCCTGCATGGCGCAGTCAAGACTGCTAACACAAAGTATATAATAGTGATGAAGCGACAGGTAACAATAAAACACATACTCTTCCAAGAACTAACCAAACTTGCATCATGTCAGAGACCCAAGGTAATAACATAAATAATGTTTAATGGTGATATAACCGCACGTGTGTGTGCGCGCGCACATGCGCGTGCGGGCAGGCGGGCGTGTGCGTGTGAGAGTGTTGTGTGTCTTGATTGCACAGTTGTACCAATGTTTATGGTTGCATATGATATGTTCCTCATAATAATAATAAAATACCAAGGCTTTGGCGCACTGCTTCATCAAGATCTTCTTGAAACCTTTTATCAAAATCATCCTCGATGCACACATCCGCTGATGGTATTACACCACTGCCAACTGAATGTGAAAGGAACAATTTCACAGAAGTCCCCATATCATAAACAAATTTTAAAATATTACAGAATCAAATGCATTTTTGGTAATTTACAAGACATGATGTCAGGTCAAGAAACCAGAAAGTAAAGAATAATTAGAATGAATATGTAGAAAGTGTCATAGTAAACAAAGTACAATACTGGTTGGTTTGGTCAAGTAACACAAATGCTTAAATAAAGAACAAGAATATTATAAAACTGAATTAAAAATACAATAATACCAAACTGATACTTTGATGTATTTCAATGCATGATAAGCTTTTAGCTGTGTTAAAATTATTTTTAACAATCTGATAAGTGAATCATATTATTCATGAACAGGTTCGTATAGTAGGAAACCAAAAAAACTCATATTTAACCATATAGGCAAGTAGCTACTTAGGTTAGATATAGGAAGGCCATTGTGATGCACTGATGCTTGTATGCTTTCATACCAAAACATTGAGGGTGCTTGTACAATTTGATGCCATGCAGCTGGGAAAAAACAGCAACTACTATTATTGTACATGCCCACAGTATGTGAATTTAGTGTGTAAACCTTAGCAGTATGTTTGAAGCTTCTTCAACTGATATTGCAAATTATTTTATACGTAGATTTGTGGACCACGAAAATAGCTACCTTTCTCAAAATTTGGCTTCTCTATTCCTGCAGAGTGACCTTGAGAATACTTTTGTGGTTCACTAGAACTTCTCTTGGGATTTTGGGTGCCAAAATTACCAAGAGGCTTTATAGGTTGTGCATTATTGCAAACCCCATTCATTTTCAACGTCAACATAGAAACACTCATATCACTGCTGGTTAATGCATGTGCATCAGATGAGTCGAACTCGATTCCATTGAGTTTCTGGCTGAAATTGTTCTCGTTCTCGGTGTAGCTAAAGTCACCAAACTTTATGCCTTCAAGATAAGTATGTGAAGAGTTATTGAGTGCACTTTCATGGTTATCCGGATCCCTGTTTAAACTCACAGTGCTTGAAAGACTAGCTGTACCGATAACAGAAGATGCATGTGTACTTCTACATTGTTCTGCAAGATGTTTCTGCTTTGCTTCCTCCTCTATCCACCGTTGATATTCTAGAGCCTCTTCCAGTTTTCTTTCCTCTGCTTCAAGTTGTACCCTATGCCTAAGTTCTTCCTCTTGTTCATTGAAGTAATCCTCACTTGTCGAGCATTTGCAACACAGATCATCACAATCAGCAAGCATTTGACTGCATATGGAAAATAGCATCGTCAAATATAAAGGGCATATAACTACCTCCAAAAATTAGGTCGATGAAATGAAAGGATAATTATATTGCATCTTCTTTTTCAACAAGACAGGCACAAGTTAGGCACTGACAGATGAAGTTTGCAGTGAATTTCAGAATCAAGTTTGGGTGACTTAATGACACAAAGACGGCCTCAAGCACCTAATAGAAAACATTAAATGCCAAGTTTGGGTGACACTGCATGGCAACAAGGCATTTGCCATTATGTCACAATCAAGTAACATGTGACCTAATATAGAGATAAACTTGGGGCATTCATTTATAATCTACAGTTTGACACCAGGGTAGGCTGAACGGGGTTAGGAAAGTGTTGTAGCTGGCTGCAAATTCAATATGAAATGTTGATGTAGGCAACAAAAACAAAGTAATATAAAGGGAGAATATGAGATTTGTTGTTCTTCTGGAAACATCTTTGGGTATACATAACATTGCTAGCCCTTTGATCACCTACATCAGGATCCAGTGGCCTACACTCATTGCTAGCCCTAAAATTACTACTTGGGAAAATTAATATAAGTTGTTCTGTTTGCAGTGATCAATGGCTAATCATTGCTCTGATAAGAAAATTAATATAAGTTGTTTTGTTGACAGAATGTAACTTTCTAACAGAACAACCATACACTGATTAGACTGCCAGTTATAAGTAGTACAGAGTTACTACAGTTACCCTAAAAAAAGAAAACTAAGGATTCCAAAACACTACACTACTACAGTGCCCTCACAAAGAGCTCTACCTTAGTAAGCAAGTTCTTGAGAATGTAGGTACTACAAGAATAACTTACGATGTCTCTGATGTTCCCTCATCGGTACTGTCTTGGTGAATGAGAGACTGGTTGCTCCAGCTTGAATCCTAGGGAGGATTCGTAAAAACTGTAAGGAAAAAATCCTTCATGCGAACAAGAAAAAGAGTAAAGTGTATGATTTCTAACACAAAATCAGATCCACCTTGAGCTCCTTTAATTTTCGAGAATCCTTGAACTTCTTTTTATCCTTTGATTTTTCATGGGATTGTTTCATATCAGCCCCTTTGCTTGCATTCTTCTTAGCATCCAAGGAGAGTTCAGCCAGGAAGGCTTCCCTTGCAGCATCAGATCTCTCTTTGGCATCCTTATCCACCAGCTCTCCCAAATGGCTCTACATTGCATACCATAGCCAAGTTAAGAAATGAACAAAAACATAAGGTGCTGACAAAAAAAAGCAAAACAAGGCACTGGAACAAAATTTGTGATCATGTATACGTACTTGTAAGAACGATCTCATAAGGGGTAAAAGAATCATTCGATAATCAAGAGCAGAAGCAGGTCCAAGCTTGTGCTCTAGATGCCGCATCACCGATAAATTTCGCATAATCTGAGCATCTATCTTGCTAATCTGCAAGCAAAAAAAATTATGAAACTTTGAAGGTTTTATGCAACTCCTGCAGTGAATAGATTCCGAAAAAAACTAACCTCCACAGTAACTTTTTCCTTCATCTTTGATATAACGATGTGTACCATTGAATCATTTGGATGTATAAAATCATGCAGCCTCCATTCATCTTCGACCCCATCCAAGTCAAAAAGGCGTGGGGCCATTCCAGAAAAGGCATCATCATAACCGAAGTGTGAAGTGTGGAGTTTCTTCAAAACAGCTGAGATTGCATCTATCTCGGATCTGTTACTGTCGGACTGCACCTCAGTATTGCGTTCCAACAACTCCGCCTGCCGCTTCCTGAGGATCTCCTCAAAACTTTGGAACCCATACTGCCCCACCTGCTCCCTTCGTGTTTGCTCTTCGCATAAGAGGTCCTCTACAGAAATAAAAGCCTCCTCATTTCTCAGCTGTTCAAGCTTCCGTTCACATGAGTTTTGCAAGTTGTTGAACTCCCTCCCAAGTGCCCGAATAAGGTCCATGCACTGATTTGACCTTTCGTCAATCATACGGTTCCAAGCCAATAGCTGCTCACCAATTGAGGATCCAGCGTACAACCATGAAAACAGTGAGTCAGTATCAACACTCTCAGAGTCAAACTTTCCACCAAAAGTTTGCCCATCAATGATCAGTTCAGAAGAATCAGAACTAAGAATAACCTTCTCCAGTACATTGTGGTTTTGGGGGGAACTATCCCTGTCACCTAGTCCTCTGTCATTCTCTAGGTTTCTATTAATTCCAGAGGCCTGCACTAAATCCTGCAAGAATTTAGCTACTTTCCACAGTGACGATGCCTCCAAGAAGCAAATGCAAAGCGGCGACTCGTCCAAAGAGTGATTAAGCAGTAGTGACCCAGATGACAACCCCCTGAGTTCCTCTACAGCAAATCGAATCACCCTGTTTAGATTGCACACTGAAAGATTATGGTTCTTCACAAGAATTTTGAACAATGAATGGATCCTTTCTAAAATTTTTGCCCTTTCGTCATCATCTGAGAGTGGCCACGTACCGTCACCTTCCCTCACCACCACTCCAAAGCCATTACACTCCGCGTTGTGTGGCGAGGCAGAGGATTCTGACATGTCAGGGTTGTCTTTGTTACTCCAATTATCCGTCAGATCTGATTCTTTGCCCCTATCTGTTCCAAGATTGTCAGTTTGATCTTCCTCAAACAATTTCAGTGCTGCAGTAGCATCCAATGGACTCCAGTTCCAACCAATAAGCATTTCTACCCAGTCAGCATCAATCTCCTGCGGCACCATTTCCTGCAGCTCAGATGAGAGTAGCCCAACATGCTCCCTCATGACATGCCACCGGTGTGCCTCAACATCTGTAAACTGCCCCCGACACCTACCACATACCATGAACTCCCAGTTGCCATGCTTGTTGGCAAATCGTATCACCTCATTGAGCACATCAGATGCAGCACTGGCAACATCTTTCTCCTTATGGATTGCAGAAGCATAGTGTGACTTGAGCTCAGAAATGCTAATGTTTAAGAACGCAAGCCTTTGATCCACTGGTATCGAACCCCAGTAGGCACGCGCCTGGTCAGTGCGTTCAGAGGCAGATGAGCCTGTTGCTTTCCTAGACACGCCTTTTCTCCTGTCAGCTCGATGTCCACCCACCAATGACAGAGACGATGAGGGGGCCTCATCTCCCTGTGACTGGGAAGTGGCAGGGGTGGCAGACACAACACTATTGCTCTGCTCCTTCTGCTGCTGCAGCAGCCTCATGGCAGCCAGGCGTACCTCGATCTCCTGGCGGCGCTCCTCGGAGGTCTTGGTCGCCTTCTTGATCTCGTTTGAGCGGCGCGGAGAGGGCGCCGGGGGGACGAGCCGGACCTCCATTGGTTCGTCGGGAAAACGGTGCACGGGGATGAGGCGAAACTTATCGTCGCCCGCGCTGCGCAGGGTTTTGAACCAGGTAGACACTGAGGCGAGATTGGCCTTCTGGATCAGGTTGCGGAGCTCGGACTGGACCTGGTCGACGTCGGGGCCGGGCAGCCTGAGGGAGTGGGGCGCGGGGTCGGAAGGGGCCTCGATGCTGAGGCCGCGCTCGCACTCGGCGACGACCTCCTCGTAGGCGCGGGTGTCGGTGGCGGCGTCGAAGAGCAGCATGGCATGAAAGTGGGAGAGCTCGATGGAGTCCGGCGCGAGCTCGACGGCGCGCTGGGCCGCCTGGAGCGCTGCCCGGTGGCGGCGCGCGCGGGCGGCCGGGTCGTCAAGGACGGAGGCGGCGCGAGCGAGGACAGTGCCATGCGCCCGCAGGAGAAGCGGCGTGGAGGCCTCCCCGTGGTGGGCGATGGCGTCCCTCATGAGGCGCACCGCCCGCGCGTGGTTCCCCCGCTGCAGGCAGGCGAGTGCTTTCTCGACCTCGGCGCGCACGCCATCATCTTCCCCGCCTTTGCCAGCCAGCTTAGCCCCCGCCGGCCGGCGGGGAGCGTCCGACGGTGGCGAAGTAGGGTTTGGTGTACATGTTCGCTTTTTACGGCCCATGGGAATGAGATTTGGGAGCGAACCGATGCGCCGCGCCGCGCGTATATACACTGGAAAAACTGAGATATTTATTTAACCATCCGACGCCTCTATTTGTCACTCTCATTTTTTCTAAAAAAAAATCATAAAAACATATACGACGAGTTGGTAAATGATAATAGAGAGTAAAAAACTCTATGTTCTCTATTAGTTCTTTATTTTTATTTTTAATTATCAAATATTTTAAGTATGCATACCGGAAACTCTTCTCCCTCTCGCATTTTAGAAAGTTTAATGTTCTTTGCATCAAACATGGTATTATTCTTGCAATGGTTCCAAAATCTGTGTACACAAAAATCTGCGTACAAAATAGGCACAAATCTATATGATTAATCGATTCTAAATATGGACTAAATTGCTTGATTGGATGCTAAAAATGTTGCAAAGTGTAGAAATAAAAAGTCTAACATGCAACGATATTCTTTTTCCACGTAGTAGCCCAGAGTTTATTTATAAAAAAAATAAAAGAGAATAAAAATATAAGGCACAGAACACGAATTTCGCATAAAAAGTGATTTGGAGAGTCCCTTTCGGCTTGCTAAATATGAGGACAAGAAAGGATAAAATAGTAACTTCTAAAATTTATCAACATCGTTTAGGGCACAATTGGAGACGTGTTTTTCAAATAACTCCTTAAACTGAGATTTAGGAACCTTTTTACATAACAATTGGAGGTGCTCCACGATGACCGTATATTTATAAATTTATGATGGAAAACAATAGCTGGCCTACGACTTTATTATTTTTCTGACGTGTTATACCAAAACAGTGTGTTCATTCAGTAGACAAAATGTCCATTCTACCACCACTATCTCCCACTTATGGCCTTTCCTAAGTCCCAAACAATATTGTGTTGTAAGCATATCATGTTGTTTTATGACAAAATGTGTTTGGTAGCACATCTAGAAACTTTGTGTCTTAAACCACGGTTTCATCAATAGCGCCCTATTTTAGGGTCTAAAAACTTTGGTCTGGACAAAAGTTTTTTTGTTGGCGTGCGAGAAGCAATGATCGCAGTCTCGTCCTTTCTCCTTCTCCCTTACGCTACAACCAAAACATTGTATCTCTAAACAGGTGTTAGATTGGACTGATATAAAATATATCATAGTTGTGTTATGACACTCGATAAACTCTGGTATTGTAACTTGTGGTTTTGAAAGCAGTGTTCTCAAACATGTCCTTAGTGTGTGTTGTCTTGAGGGCAAGATCATACATTCGTGTCGGAGAGGTGAAAGGGAAATAGGGTCAAACATTTTCCTATTTAATTTTGGTGGTTGAATTGC
Source organism: Zea luxurians (assembly GCA_029449295.1). Taxonomy (NCBI): domain Eukaryota; kingdom Viridiplantae; phylum Streptophyta; class Magnoliopsida; order Poales; family Poaceae; genus Zea; species Zea luxurians. The sequence continues at coordinate 29,502,356 of JAOPSE010000031.1, forward strand.
CCAACCCAAATAATTGGACTAACTAGTTTGTTCAAGACTATATTCTACAGGTGCAAAAGGTTCAACACAAACCAATCAAAAGAACAAGTTAGGTCTCAAGAGAAAGGAGCAAGAAGGAAACCGAAGGTTGCCCTGGTCTGGCGCACCGGACTGTCCGGTGTGTCACCGGACAGTGTCCGGTGCACCACCGGACAGTGTCCGGTGCACCAGGGTGCTTCAGGTCGAACTCTTCACCTTCGGGTTTCCCAGGCGCCGCTCCGCTATAATTCACCGGACATGTCCGGTGCACACCGGACTGTCCGATGTACCAGCGGAGCAATGGCTATCTGTGCGCAACGGTCGACTCTGCAAAGTGAACAGTGCAATTCAGATGTCAGAGCAGACGGTCAGAGGGGCACCGGACTGTCCGGTGCCACATGAGGACAAAGCCTCCAACGGTCGACCAACTCCAAGACCTAACGGGAGGATGACGTGGCGGCGCACCGGACACTGTCCGGTGGCGCACCGGACTGTCCGGTGCGCCCTTCGCCAACAGACTTCATCAACGGCTAGTTTTTGGATGGTGGCTATAAATACCACCCCAACCGGCCACTTCAAGTAGTGGGAGCCCAAGCAACATTCCAAGTCATCTAGTTGACATACTCAAGCCCTCCCAACCACATATATTCATTGATCCATCCTATACACAAGATTTAGTCCACTACAACCAACACAAGTGCCACAAAAGAGAGAGCAAGCAATTGAGAGCTACTCAATTGAGTTTAGCCCTAACGCCTTGTGAGATTCATTGAGAGAGAGTGTGTGCTACATCTTTGTGTTCATTTGTGCGTGGAGTATTGACTCCCATCGAACTTCCTCCAAAGTTTTGGAGGCTTGTAAAAGCTAGCAAGAGACACCAAAGAGTGTGGTGGTCCTTATGGGATCGAGAGTGATCCTTGAGAAGAAGAAGAGCTCACCGATCCTTGTGTGATCAGGGGAGAGAGGGAAAGGGTTGAAAAAGACTCGTCCTTAAGTGGACTCCTCAACGGGGACTAGGCCTTCGAGGGCCGAACCTCGGTAAAACAAATCACCCGTGTCCATTGTGTTTATTGCTTGTGATTTGTTTGTTTTCCCTTGCTCTAAGTTTTCTTGCACCATTATTTGCTAATATCATTTGGTGTTGCTTCAAGTTAAATTCCCATTTAGTGAAGCAACACGTTGCAAGAAAGAACTTGACCTAGTGCTCTTCTCATCTAAGGCTTCTTGCTTTGTTATTCTATAACTTATTAGTTGTATTGATTTATCTCTCCCGCATTATTTGAAAGCAATACTCTTTACAAGCAAGAACTTAGCTTTTATACTCCGATATTTGTGCATCTTGTTCTAACCACTAATCCAGGGATCTAGTTGGGGGATAAAGTTTTAAATTTCAGGTTTTGCCTATTCACCCCCCTCTAGGCGACTTTCAATTGGTATCAGAGCTAGGCACTTCATCTTGAGTCTAACAACTCGAAGTGATGGCTCGTAGAAGATCCCAAAAGAACAAGAAGACCCAGGAGACCAAGGAGGTAACTCTTGAGATATTACTTTCCGATTGTTCTAATTATGATTCATGGTCTACTAGAGTGATAAATGCTTTTAGAGCGGTAGATCCTCAATTAGAACAAATTTGAGACAAGAGTATTATTCCTCCTAACTATGCTAGGGAAAATGCCTCCGAAGAAGATTTAAGATGTATACGCTTAAACTATCTAGCTTATGACATCTTAAGTAAATCCCTTAGCAAAGAAGATTATCATGCCTTCATAATAAAATATGACAAACCCATTTGTGGTGTGCATGATATTTGGACTAGAATTAAAGGCAAATTTAATAAGTCCAAACATGATAGTTCATTTTGTGCTTCTACTTCCTTTGGTATTTGTGATACTAAACCTTGCAAGGAAGAAGAAGAAAATGAACAGTGGAGACCAAACGATGAATCCACCTCTCCAAAAGGTTTGTCTTCCCATTTCGATTCCCACATGTGTTGTGTGGCTAATGCAAATGATAGCGGAAGCACAAATGAGGATGAGGAGGAAGAAAGAAGCTTTGTGCAACTCTACGCTCGCCTAAGCCAAGAAGATAAGACGGTCATGCTCAAACTTTTAGAAAGAGCGAGAGAGCAAGGCGAAGCTCGTCAAAGGCTAGAAAGTATTCTCTCCATGAAGATGCAATACTTTGACGAGTTGACTAAAGAACATGAGGAGCTAAAGTGCTCTCATGTTAATTTGGTCCAAAGGTATGAAACTGTTTCAATTGAGCAAGATAACGCTTTACATTGTATAGCTCAATTAGTAAATAAGAATACCTTGCTTAAGGACCAAGTAGAAAAGCTAAAAATTGAAAATCTAGCTTTTCAAGAAAAATATGATATGCTCCTATGATCTCATGAAAATCTTAGAGATGATCATATCATATTAAACATTGCTCATGAGGTTGTGATAGAAAACTTAAAATCCCAACAACCTCACTCATGCACATGTATTCAAATTGATACTATATTACCATGTGCTAATGCTTGTTGTCCGTCGACAAGCATATCTTCTTTTGAGCTAGAATTTGCAGGAACAAAAGATGATACATATCAAAAGCTCAAAGAAGAGAATGAGAGGCTAAAGATGAGCTTGACATAACTAAAAGGGAAATGCATTGCCCAACCTTCTCAAGATAACCGTGATCACATGGTGAAAAAGCTTGAGACGGGAACAACCGTGGCATGCACTACATCCCTTGAAGAAAATGTCAAGGATTTGAGGATTGCCATGAGGAGGAAACAAAAGATGAAATTCAATACCTCCTCCAAAAGCCTCAACCATGCCTCCATAAAAGGTAACATCCAAGGTAATAATCAAGTTACACTTCATACAAATGAAAATAAGAAGTGTAGTGAATGCTTTGAAAAGGGGCACTTGATTAGATCATGTCCCTACATTAAAAGTGTCTTGATTATTAACAAGGATGATAGACTTTGTTTTAAATTCTCCAAGAAGGGACACTTACTTAGATCTTGTCCCCATTTAAAACAAAGAGGCATAGGGTTAGAAAAGAAAGTTTTTACTAACCATGTAGCAAGCAACAAACAAGGAAAGAAGAAAGTTTCAAACTTGAAAAACGCCTATGCTACACATGCCGAAAGAAGGGACATCAATGCAAGGATTGTCCCATTGGTAACAATTCCACTCCTAACTTGTCAATTGATTTTCATATAACTAGGCAACCCAAAATTGCAACTTGTGCTAGAAAGGTAATGAGTTTACCTAGTGCTAACACAAAGGACTTTTGGGTTCCTAGATCTTTGTTGACTAACCGTGATGGACTCATCAAGCGATGGGTACAAAAATATACTTGACAAGCTTTGTAGGGAAAGGAGATGATATGATACCCAGGGGTGCTTGAGAGAGTCCATTCAATTCTTATAAACTCAAGCTATCAATCCTCAATGATCTATATTCGTGATTGACCCAAGGTTATTTTTCAAATTACTATGTCTTAAACTCATATCATCTCGAGGAAGATATTGGTGTTGTAGGAAATAAAGAATTAATCCTATGCCGAAAAGTCAAGACCTACAACATAGAGAAAGGATGGTAACTTCTATGCTTTTAAGTGCAAGTATTTTAAATCATTATCTCTTATGTGTCTTGTGTAGTCACATAGAAATGTGTAGCACTTCAAATATCTTCAAATTTATATTACCATTCTTTGAAGAAATTTCCTCTCATATGGTAGATTGCATACTCATCATTTCCATTCTATGGCAATCTACATGCTTTAAATTATTGCAAGCCTCATGGCATGTTTTACACTAATTATCCTATTATTGCCATGATTCTAGATATAGAGAGATATTTCAAGTTCTTAAAAGAATAAGGTGTCATGTAAGGAATTCAAATCCTTAGGACACTTATAAAAGGAAAACTCTCTCTATAACTAGAATAGTGAGACTAATGATTTTATCTAAGTAACCCAAGTAGTCTCACTTGTAGAGAATAGGTTTCTCTTTGGAAAAGCATGTGATCTAACATGAAAATAAAAATCATTCCAATGATTTATGATGTACTTCTACTTGCTTAAATTGGATTTGATTCTTTCACATTTATCGCTTTCCATATCATGAATTAGATTTATTCCCATAATCTCAAAGGATTGCTTATGCTTGTTTTATGAGTTAAAATTGAGCATAACATCATCTATGGATAATCTAGTTCATCCTATAAAGTTTCCATGCTTTTAGTAATCTAGTTTTTTTCATTCCCTATCAAAAATGATTACAAAAATGGAAACTAGTGCTTGTGTTACTAACGACGTATCTCTTGAGCTTACTTATGAATATCTACAAAAGAGAAAGTACACAAGCCTCATGGGTTGCTCTTCACCCAAAGGAAGAAAGGTAAAAGCAAAGGTACGAGAACTCATCTTCTTAAGATAGTTTCCATCTCAATGGTTATTTATTCTAAATTATCTTATTCTACCTATGTGAAAAATAGATTCTTTTTGGGACTTAATTTTTGCTAGGTGTGCATTTAATCTCATTCTCATAAATGCACTAGTCCATTAGAATCTATTTCATGCCTTTGCTATACATATTCTCATATTGATTTACTTCCAAGTAATGATTAATAAACTCAATATGATGAAGTAAAATTCCTATGATTGATCAAAACGTTAAGGAATTTACTTCATGTATATGTGAAATATGAATGATGAATTGTATTTATTTCCTATCTAAAGAAATCATCCTTCATTATATACTCCCTTGTGCTATTAACATCTTTCTTGAGTATTTTCAATAAGTTTGAAAGGAAAAGGAAACAACTACAAAGGGAGGACTCTCAAATGAAAGAGGAGGACATCAAAAACAACACCACCTACTTGGATAATAAGATCTACAAAACAATCAATGGTGTGGTTGTGAGTATTCTAAATCCTTTCACAATGAGAACACTAGGCTTAAGTTGTTTATTGCAAAATTTATGAGCCTTGATCAAGATGTATAATGCTTCTCCCTATTTGTCTTTAAAGTAAATGCATCCATTCAATTCATTCAAATAATTGATGCATATCTCTAGAGGGAGCCTCTATCTACATCTTGTTTACGATGAGACTATCACTTTATCTTAGAATTTTTATATAGTCTCTTGCATAAGAATGAGTTTCTCATGAAGTGTGCTACTATTTTTAAAATTCTTGTCTTTCACTCTAAAGTAGCACATTTGCTGGATTCTCCTACTCTAAGCTTAATTGATAATTTATTGTGTATGTTGTTCTCTTGATCACATCTGTTATTTGTTTGATCATTGAATAACTTCTATTAACAATCATGCTTCTTAGTGCCGCATATACTATCAATCAATATCTCTTGATATGCACTAAGTTAATAGGAGAATTCATGATTCATCTATGCAATTTGTGATCCACTTGATACATGCTAATCATGACTTAGAAAAGGATCACTAGTTGTAGAACTCTCTTTTGTGCAAAATATTTCCATATATTGTCTTAAGAATAGGTCTTAAGCAACTAAGACAAAGGACAAAGTACAATGAAGAGAGCGTCTCTATGTGAAGGTACAAAACGGTAAAACTACTTCCATTCATTTACATATGTACCTAAATCTTCCTTTGTATACATTCCTTGCATATCTTGTATAGAAGGAAGAGAAAGCATGTCCATGCATTTTTCCCTGCTTCATATCTAGTTTAACCTCTTAACTATTTCATTCATGCATTTATGCATCTTTGTTAAAACTAGATGAAGTGGCTTTATTGTCAAAGAGCTTAAAGCTTAACCTTGTAACGAGGATAAGCTACCTTTGTTCCAAAGGTGGATGGTCCTTAAGTCTCTTTGAAATCTTTAAGGATAAATGCTTAAAATGTTTGCAACATGCTTTGATAAGTGCATAAACTGTCATGAGCATCACACTTATACTTTGACACAATGCACTTCATATTCTGTATAATATAGATATGTTCTCATTAAACTAAATATGTGCAATTGGCATTTAAGGCCATAATATGTGTTCCTCTCCATGCACATACTTAGGGGGAGTAATCTATGTTATATAGAACTACGATCATGCTTGATATGATATATCTTTTTATCATATCTCTTTTATGTATATGACTAATGTGTTTTCAAGTATATCCTCATGCTTAGTCATAGAATTGAAAGGGAAATGGAGTCTTCGGCGAAGACAAAGCTTCCACTCAACTCTATCGGTATTATCTACCCTTCGCCATCACTCCACACTGTCTCTCCACATTGGTATAATCTTTCACTCATATATTATTTGCCAAAGGGGAGAACACTTTGAGGGCTTATATCTCACTCAAAGTATCCGTTTTTGGCGATTCATGCCAAAGGGGGAGAAAGTATGAGCCCAAAGCAAAAGGACCGCACCACCACCCTAATTTTAAAATGATTTTCAATTGGTAAATTTCAAATTGGTATCTGATTGTGTTCAAAAGGGGGAGAAAGTAGTATTTCCAAAATTGATAACTTAAAACCCGCTTGAACACTAAGAGGAGAATTTATTGAGGGGGAGTTTTGATTAGTCAAAGGAAAAACATTTCAAATAAGAGGAGAAAATTTCAAAACTTGAAAATGCTTCGCAAAATCTTATTCATTTACCTTTCACTATTTTGCAAAAGGACTTTGAAAAGAATTTACAAAAAGAATTTGCAAAAACAAAACATGTGGTGCAAGCGTGGTCCAAAATGTTAAAAATAAAGAAACAATCCATGCATATCTTATGAAATATAGATTGGTTTAATTCCAAGCAACCTTTGCACATATATTATGTAAACTAGTTCAATTATGCACTTATATATTTGCTTTGGTTTGTGTTGGCATCAATCACCAAAAAGGGGGAGATTGAAAGGGAAATAGGGTCAAACCTTTTCCTATTTAATTTTGGTGGTTGAATTGACCAACACAAATAATTGGGCTAACTAGTTTGTTCAAGATTATATTCTACAGGTGCAAAAGGTTCAACACAAACCAATCAAAAGAACAAGTTAGGTATCAAGAGAAAGGAGCAAGAAGGAAATCGAAGGCTGCCCTGGTCTGGCGCACTGGACTGTCCGGTGTGTCACCGGACAGTGTCCGGTGCACCACCGGACAATGTCCGGTGCACCAGGATGCTTCAGCTCGAACTCTTCACCTTCGGGTTTCCCAGGCGCCGCTCCGCTATAATTCACCGGACATGTCCGGTGCACACCGGACTGTCCGGTGTACCAGCGGAGCAACGACTATCTGCGCGCAACGGTCGACTCTACAAAGTGAACAGTGCAATTCAGATGTCAGAGCAGACGGTCAGAGGGGCACCGGACTGTCCGGTGTCGCACCGGACTGTCCGGTGCCACATGAGGACAAAGCCTCCAACGGTCGACCAGCTCCAAGACCTAACGGGAGGATGACGTGGCGGCGCACCGGACACTGTCTGGTGGCGCACCGGACTGTCCGGTGCACCCTTCGCCAGCAGACTTCATCAACGACTAGTTTTTGGATGGTGGCTATAAATACCACCCCAACCGGCCACTTCAAGTAGTGGGAGCCCAAGCAACATTTCAAGTCATCTAGTTGATATACTCAAGCCCTCCCAACCACATATATTCATTGATCCATCCTATATACAAGATTTAGTCCACTACAACCAACACAAGTGCCACAAAAGAGAGAGCAAGCAATTGAGAGCTACTCAATTGAGTTTAGCCCTAGCGCCTTGTGAGATTCATTGAGAGATAGTGTGTGCTACATCTTTGTGTTCATTTGTGCGTGGAGTATTGACTCCCATCGAACTTCCTCCAAAGTTTTGGAGGCTTGTAAAAGCTAGCAAGAGACACCAAAGAGTGTGGTGGTCCTTGTGGGATCGAGAGTGATCCTTGAGAAGAAGAAGAGCTCACCGATCCTTGTGTGATCAGGGGAGAGAGGGAAAGGGTTGAAAAAGACCCGTCCTTAAGTGGACTCCTCAACGGGGACTAGGCCTTCGAGGGCCGAACCTCGGTAAAACAAATCACCCGTGTACATTGTGTTTATTGCTTGTGATTTGTTTGTTTTCCCTTGCTCTAAGTTTTCTTGCACCATTATTTGCTAATATCATTTGGTGTTGCTTCAAGTTAAATTCCCATTTAGTGAAGCAACACGTTGCAAGAAAGAACTTGACCTAGTGCTCTTCTCATCTAAGGCTTCTTGCTTTGTTATTCTATAACTTATTAGTTGTATTGATTTATCTCTCCCGCATTATTTGAAAGCAATACTCTTTACAAGCAAGAACTTAGATTTTATACTCCGATATTTGTGCATCTTGTTCTAACCACTAATCCAGGGATCTAGTTGGGGGATAAAGTTTTAAATTTTAGGTTTTGCCTATTCACCCCCCCTCTAGGCGACTTTCAAGAGGAAATCCCCAGCCGGGTGGCGGAATGCACCCGCCCTAAATCCTAAGATGAGAAAGGGGCTAAGCGTTTTGCTTGTTACGAGATTAGGGGATGAACACACAAGAACACAAGGATTTAGAGTGGTTCAAGCCGCTAGAGCGTAATACCCTACTCCACTGTGTGTTGTATTGCTGCGAGAGCTTGAGAGCTGAGAATCTAAGTTGGCCTATGTGGATCTGCCTTGTAACGCCGGGTGCTCTCTGAAAGGGAAATAGGGTCAAACCTTTTCCAAAATAATTTTGGTGGTTGAATTGCCCAACACAAACAATTGGACTAACTAGTTTGCTCTAGAATATATGTTCTACAGGTGCCAAAGGTTCATAACAAACCAATACAAAGTCAAAAGAAAGGGTTCAAAACAAAGGAGCAAAGAAAACCGAAGGCTGCCCCACCGGACTGTCCAGTGTGCCACCGGACAGTGTCCGGTGCACTAGGGAGAATCACTCTGAACTACTCAGCTTCGGGTTTCTAGAGATTGCTCTCCGCTATAATTCCCCGGACTGTCCGGTGTAGCACCGGACTGTCCGGTGTGCTAGCGGGAGTAACGACTACAACGCCAACGGTCGACTGCAAAAGTGAACAGTGAACAGTGCGGACTGCACGCACAGAGTCAGAGCAGGCGCCAGAAGGCGTACCGGATAGTGAACAGGACCTGTCCGGTGCACCACCGGACTGTCCGGTGGCCCAGCTGTCAGAAGCTCCAACGGTCGAACCCTAACGGTTGGGTGACGTGGATGGCGCACCGGACAGTGTCTGGTGCACCTGTCGACAGCAGAGTTCCCCAACAGCCACTTTGGTGGTTGGGGCTATAAATACCCCCAACCACCACACTTCAAGGCATCCAAGTTTTCAGCCAACACATTCAATACAAGAGCTAGTGCATCCAATACAAGACACAATTAGAGTGAATCAAAATATCTCCAAGTCCCAATTGCACTCAAAGCAATAGTGACTAGGAGAGAGAGTTTTGCCGTGTTCTTTTGAGCTCTTGCGCTTGGATCACTTTTCTTCTTCCCCATTTCTTGTTCCCAAGTCATTTGTAATCAAGGCAAGAGACACCAATTGTGTGGTGGTCCTTGTGGGGACTAAGTGTCCCGATTGATTGAGAAGAGAACTCACTCAGTCTAGGTGACTGTATAAGAGAGGGAAAGGGTTGAAAGAGACCCGGTCTTTGTGACCACCTCAACGGGGAGTAGGTTTGCAAGAACCGAACCTCGGTAAAATAAATCACCGTGTCATACTCTTCATTTGCTTGTGATTTTATTTCAAATGCTAACCCCGACTTGTAGTGTGTGCTTAAGTTTGTAATTTTCAGATTCCGCCTATTCACCCCCCCTCTAGGCGACTTTTAATTGGTATCGGAGCCCGGTACTTCATTAGATCTTAACCGCTCGAAGTGATGTTGGGAGATCACGCCAAGAAGGAGGTAGTGACCGGCAAGAAGCCCGCCACAAGCCACGGGAAGACTCCATCGGGAGAGTCCGGCAACAAGGGGAAGGGATCCCCTTCACACACCAAGTCGCATCGGAGCGGCGACAAGAAAAAGAAGATGAAGAAGGTGGTCTACTACGAGACCGACTCTTCGTCGCCATCTACCTCCGGCTCCGACGCGCCGTCCGCCACTTCTAAGCGCCATGAGCGCAAGAAGTTTAGTAAGATCCCCCTATGCTATCCTCGCATTTCCAAACGTACTCATTTACTTTCCGTTCCATTAGGCAAACCACCCGTTTTTATGGTGAATATTATTGTATGTGGAGTGATAAAATGAGGCACCATCTAACCTCACTCCACACTAGCATTTGGGATGTTGTTGAGTTTGGAGTATAGGTACCATCCGTAGGGGATGAAGATTATGATTCGGACGAGGTTGCCCAAATCTGGCACTTCAACTCCCAAGCCACTACTATACTCCTCGCCTCTCTAAGTCAAGAGGAGTATAATAAGGTGCAAGGGTTGAAGAGTGCCAAAGAGATTTGGGACGTACTCAAGACCGCACACAAAGGAGATGAGGTGACCAAGATCACTAAGCGGGAAACGATCAAGGGGGAGCTCGGTCGGTTCATGCTCAACCAAGGGGAGGAGCCACAAGCTATGTACAACCGGCTCAAGACCTTGGTGAACCAAGTGCGCAACCTCGGGAGCACAAAATGGGATGACCATGAAATGGTCAAGGTTATTCTCATATCACTCATTTTTCTTAATCCTACTCAAGTTCAATTAATTTGTGGTGATCCTAGATATAAGTTAATGTCTCCCGAGGCAGTGATAGGAAAGTTTGTGAGCTTTGAATTAATGATCAAAGGCTCCAAACAAATCATTCAGAGAGGCGCCACCTCAACACCCAAGGTGCAACCCGTCGCATTCAAGGCGACGAAAGAAGAAAAGAAGGATTCTACACCAAGTAGGGTCCCCATCGACGCCTCCAAGCTCAACAATGAGGAGATGACTTTAATCATCAAAAGCTTTCGCCAAATCCTCAAGCAAAGGAGGGGGAAGGATTACGAGCCCCGCTCCAAGAAAGTTTGCTACAAGTGTGGTAAGCCCGGTCATTTCATTGCTAAATGTCCATTATCTAGTGATAGTGACAGGGCGACTACAAGAAGGGAAAGAGGAAGGAAAGGAACAAATACTACAAGAAGAAGGGCGGCGATGCCCATGTATGCCGGGAGTGGGACTCCGATGAGAGCTCCACCGACTCCTCTGACGACGAGGACGCCGCCAACATCGCCGTCAACAAGGGCCTCCTCTTTCCCAATGTCGGCCACAAGTGCCTCATGGCAAAGGATGGCAAAAAGAAGGTAAAATCTAGAGCCTCCACTAAATATGCAACATCTAGTGATGAGGATAACTCTAGTGATGATGAGGATGATTTGCTTACACTTTTTGCCAACCTAAACATGCAACAAAAGGAAAAATTGAATGAATTAATTAGTGCTATTCATGAGAAGGATGAACTCTTGGATAGCCAAGAGGACTTCCTTATTAAGGAAAACAAGAAGCATGTTAAGGTTAAAAATGCTTATGCTCTAGAGGTAGAAAAATATGAAAAATTGACTAGTGATCTAAGCACTTGCCATGACACTATCTCTAACCTTAGAAATGAAAATGCCAAATTAATTGCTAAGGTTGAGAAATTAAATGTTTGTGATGATTCTCTTGTCAAACTTAAAAATGATAATGCTAGTTTGGTTGCTAAAATTGACAAGTTGAATGAATCACTTTCTAGCCTTAAGATTGAGAATGATAAATTAATTTCTAAGGCTAAAGATTTAAATGTTTGCAATGTTTCTATTTCCAATCTTAGAAATGAGAATGCCATATTACATGCTAAGATTGATGAATTAAATGCTTGCAAACCATCTACATCTAGTGTTGATCATGTTACTATTTGTACTAGATGTAGAGACTTTAATGTCGATGCTATCCATGATCACCTAGCTTTAATTAAGTAACAAAATGATCACATAGCTCAACTTAGTGCTAAAATAAATGATCATGAGATAGAAAATGAAAAATTTAAATTTGCTAAAAGCATGCTCTATAATGGGAGACGCCCTGACATTAAGGATGGCATTGGCTTCCAACAGGGAGGCAATGTTAAACTTAATGCCCCTAAAAAATTGTCTAACTTTGTTAAGGGCAAAGCTCCTATGGTTCAGGATAACGAGGGCTATATTTTATATCCTACTGGTTATCCTGAACATAAGATTAGGAGAATTCATTCTAGGAAGTCTCACTCTGGCTCTCATCATGCTTTTATGTATAAAAGTGAGGCATCTAGTTCTAGGCAATCCACTCAAGTTAAATTGCCTAAAAAGAAAACTCCCACTGCATCAAATGAGCCTATTGTTTCATTTAAGACTTTTGATGCTTCATATGTGCTCACTAACAAATCAGGCAAAGTAGTTGCCAAATATGTTGGGGGCAAACACAAGGGATCAAAAACTTGTGTTTGGGTACCCAAGGTGCTTGTTTCTAATGTGAAAGGACCCAAGACCGTTTGGGTACCTAAGAACAAGGCATAAAACTATTTTGTAGGTTTATGCATCCGGGGGCTCAAGTTGGATTATTGATAGCGAGTGCACAAACCACATGACTGGGGAGAAAAGGATGTTCTCCTCCTATGAGAAAAACAAAGATCCCCAAAGAGCTATCACATTCGAGGATGGAAATCAAGGTTTGGTCAAAGGACTTGGTAAAATTGCTATATCACCTGACCATTCTATTTCCAATGTTTTTCTTGTAGATTCTTTAGATTATAACTTGCTTTCAGTTTCTCAATTATGCAAAATGGGTTACAACTGTCTTTTTACGGATATAGGTGTTACTGTCTTTAGAAGAAGTGATGATTCAGTAGCATTTAAGGGAGTGTTAGAGGGTTAGCTATACTTAGTTGATTTTAATAGAGCTGAACTCGACACGTGCTTAATTGCTAAGACTAATATGGGTTGGCTCTGGCATTGCCAACTAGCTCACGTTGGGATGAAGAATCTTCATAAGCTTCTAAAGGGAGAGCACATTTTGGGACTAACAAATGTTCATTTTGAGAAAGACAGGGTTTGTAGCGCATGTCAAGCAGGGAAGTAAGTTGGTATTCATCATCCACACAAGAACATCATGACGACCGACAGGCCACTTGAGCTACTCCACATGGACCTATTCGGCCCGATAGCTTACATAAGCATTGGCGGAAGTATGTACCGTCTAGTTATTGTGGATGATTATTCTCGCTTCACTTGGGTGTTCTTTTTGCAGGAAAAATCTCAAACCCAAGAGACCTTAAAGGGATTCTTGAGACAGGCTCAAAATGAGTTTGGCTTAAGGATCAAAAAGATTAGAAGCGTTAATGAGACGGAGTTCAATAATTCACAAATTGAAGGCTTTCTTGAGGAGGAGGGTATCAAGCATGAGTTCTCTTCTCCCTACATGCCGCAACAAAATATTGTAGTGGAGAGGAAGAATAGAACTCTACTAGACATGGTGAGGACCATTCTTGATGAGTGCAAGACACTGGACCGATTTTGGGCCGAGGCGATTAACACCGCCTGCTACTCCATCAACCGGTTATATCTACACCGAATCCTCAAGAAGACATCATATGAACTCCTCACTGGTAAAAAGCCCAATGTTTCATATTTTAGAGTCTTTGGTAGCAAATGTTCTATTCTTGTTAAAAGAGGTAGAAAATCTAAATTTGCTCTTAAGGCTGTAGAAGGCTTTTTACTTGGTTATGATTCAAACACAAGGGCATATAGAGTCTTTAACAAGTCCATTGGACTAGTTGAAGTTTCTTGTGACATTGTGTTTGATGAGACTAATGGCTCTCAAGTAGAGCAAGTTGATCTTGATGAGCTAGATGATGAAGAGGCTCCATGCGTCGCGCTAAGGAACATGTCCATTGGGGATGTGTGTCCTAAGGAATCCGAAGAGCCTCCACAAGCATAAGATCAACAACCATCATCTTCCATACAAGTATCTCCACCAACTCAAGATGAGGATCAAGCTCAAGATGATGAAAATGAAGATCAAGAGGATGAGCCACCTCAAGAGGAGGACAATGATCAAGGAGGAGATGCCAATGATCAAGACAAGGAAGATGATCAGGGTCCAAGACCGCCACACCCAAGAGTCCACCAGGCGATTCAAAGAGATCACCCGTGAACACCATCCTCGGCGATATTCATAAGGGGGTAACCACTCGATCTCGAGTCGCTCATTTTTGTGAACATTACTCTTTTGTTTCCTCTATTGAGCCACACAGGGTAGAGGATGCACTTAAAGATTCAGATTGGGTGCTGGCGATGCAAGAGGAGCTCAACAACTTCACGAGGAATGAGGTATGACATTTAGTTCCACGTCCTAACCAAAATGTTGTAGGAACTAAGTCGGTATTCCGCAACAAGCAAGATGAGCATGGTGTGGTGACAAGGAACAAAGCACGACTTGTGGCCAAGGCTTATTCACAAGTCGAAGGTTTGGATTTTGGTGAAACCTATGCACCCGTAGCTAGGCTTGAGTCAATTCGTATATTACTTGCCTATGCTACTTACCATGGCTTTAAGCTCTATCAAATGGACGTGAAGAGTGCCTTCCTCAATGGACCAATCAAGGAAGAGGTCTATGTTGAGCAACCTCCAGGCTTTGAAGATAGTGAGTACCCTAACCATGTTTACAAACTCTCAAAGGCGCTTTATGGGCTCAAGCAGGCCCCAAGAGCTTGGTATGAATGCCTAAGAGATTTTCTTATCACTAATGGCTTCAAAGTCAGAAAAGCCGATCCTACCCTCTTTACTAAAACCATTGCAAAATATTTTTTTGTATGCCAAATTTATGTTGATGATATCATATTTGGGTCTACTAACAAATCTACTTGTGAAGAGTTTAGTAGGATCATGATTCAAAAGTTCGAGATGTCTATGATGGGGGAGTTGAAGTATTTTCTAAGATTTCAAGTCAAGCAACTCCAAGAGGGCACCTTCATCAGCCAAACAAAGTACATTCAAGATATACTCACCAAGTTTGGAATGAAGGATGCCAAGCCCATCAAGACACCCATGGGAACCAATGGGCATCTCGACCTCGACACGGGAGGTAAATCCGTAGATCAAAAGGTATACCAGTCGATGATATGATCTTTACTTTACTTATGTGCATCTCGACCGGATATTATGCTTTTCCATATGCATGTGTGCAAGGTTCCAAGCCGATCCTAAGGAAATTCACCTTAGGGTCGTAAAGAGAATCTTGAGATATTTGGTTTATACTCCTATGTTTGGTCTTTGGTACCCCAAGGGATCCTCTTTTGACTTATTAGGATATTCAGATGCTGATTGGGCAGGGTGTAAAATTGATAGGAAGAGCACATCAGGGACTTGTCAGTTTCTGGGGAGATCCCTGGTGTCTTGGGCTTCAAAGAAACAAAACTATGTAGCTCTTTCTACCGCCAAAGCCGAGTATATTGCTGCGGAACATTGTTGTGCACAATTACTTTAGATGAGGCAAACCCTCAGGGACTATGGCTATAAATTTAGCAAAATCCCTCTCCTATGTGATAATGAGAGTGCAATCCGCATGGCGGATAATCCCGTTGAACACAGTCGTACTAAGCACATAGCCATTCTGTATCACTTTTTGAGATATCACCAACAAATGGGGATATCGAGATAGCCTATATTAACACCAAAGAACAATTAGCCGATATCTTTACCAAGCCTTTAGATGAGAAAAACTTAACCAAACTTAGGAATGAGCTAAATATTCTTGAATCTAGGAATTTTGATTGATACTTTGCACACATAGCTCATTTATATACCTTTGATCATATCTCTCTTATGTCTATGACTAATGTGTTTTCAAGTGTATTCTCATGCTTAGTCATAGAATTGAAAGGGAAATGGAGTATTTGGCAAAGACAACGCTTCCACTCAACTCCATCGGTATTATCTACTCTTTGCCGGTATTCCGTCATCCCTCCACATTGGTATAATCTTCACTCATATATTGTTTGTCAAAGGGAGAGAATTTACAACAAGGGCTTATATTTCACTCACAAGTATCCATTTTTGGCGATTCATGCCAAAGGGGGAGAAAGTATTAACCCAAAGCAAAAGGACCGCACCACCACCAATGAATTTTAAAAAATGAAGTTTTCAAATTGGTATCTAAATGAGTTTTTCAAAAAAAAGGGAGAAAGTATCTTTAAAAATTTGTAAAACCCTCTTGAACACTAAGGGGAGAATTTCTTTGAGGGGGAGTTTTGTTTAGTCAAAGGAAAAGCATTTGAAACAGGGGGAGAAAATTTCAAAATCTTGAAAATGCTTCTTTCAATCTTATTCATATACCTTTGACTATTTGCAAAAAGGTTTTAGAAAAGAATTTTACAAATAATTTGCAAAAACAAAACTAGTGGTGCAAGCGTGGTCCAAAATTTTAAATAAGAAGAAAACAATCCATGCATATCTAGTAGAAATAATTATATTGGTTCCATTCCAAGCAACCTTTGCAGTTACCTTATGCAAACTAGTTCAATTCTGCACTTATATATTTGCTTTGGTTTGTGTTGTCATCAACCACCAAAAAGGGGGAGATTGAAAGGGAAATAGGGTCAAACCTTTTCCAAAATGATTTTGGTGGTTGAATTGCCCAACACAAACAATTGGACTAACTAGTTTGCTCTAGAATATATGTTCTATAGGTGCCAAAGGTTCACAACAAACCAATACAAAGTCAAAAGAAAGGGTTCAAAACAAAGGAGCAAAGAAAACCGAAGGCTGCCTTGGTCTGGCACACCGGACAGTGTCCGGTGCACCAGGGAGAATCACTCTGAACTGCTCAGCTTTGGGTTTCTGGAGATTGCTCTCCGCTATAATTCACCGGACTGTCTGGTGTAGCACCGGACTGTCCGATGTGCCAGCGGGAGTAACGGCTACAGCGCCAACGGTCGACTGCAAAAGTGAACAGTGAACAGTGCGGACTGCGCGTGTAGAGTCAGAGCAGGCGCCAGAAGGCGCACCGGACAGTGAACAGGACCCGTCCGGTGGCCCAGCTGTCAGAAGCTCCAACGGTCGAACCCTAACGGTTGGGTGACGTGGCTGGCGCACCGGACAGTGTCCGGTGGCGCACCGGACTGTCTGGTGCGCCCGTCGACAGCAGAGTTCCCCAACGGCCACTTTGGTGGTTGGGGCTATAAATACCCCCCAACCACCACACTTCAAGGCATCCAAGTTTTCAGCCAACACATTCAATACAAGAGCTAGTGCAGTCAATACAAGACACAATTAGAGTGAATCAAAATCTCTCCAAGTCCTAATTCCACTCAAAGCAATAGTGACTAGGAGAGAGAGTTTTGTCGTGTTCTTTTGAGCTCTTGCGCTTGGATCGCTTTTTTTCCCCATTTCTTGTTCCCAAGTCATTTGTAATCAAGGCAAGAGACACCAGTTGTGTGGTGGTCCTTGTGGGGACTAAGTGTCCCGATTGATTGAGAAGAGAAGCTCACTCGGTCTAGGTGACTGTTTGAGAGAGGGAAAGGGTTGAAAGAGACTCAGTCTTTGTGACCACCTCAACGGGAAGTAGGTTTGCAAGAACCGAACCTCGGTAAAACAAATCACCGTGTCATACTCTTCATTTGCTTGTGATTTGTTTTCGCCCTCTCTTTTTGGACTTGATTTTATTTCTAACGCTAACCCCGGCTTGTAGTGCGTGCTTAAGTTTGTAATTTTCAGATTCTGCCTATTCACCCCCTCTAGGCGACTTTCACCCTCCCTTTTATAGACCAAGGGGGCACGTACAAGGGCACTGGGCCTCGACATGTGGGCCCAGGGGCAAAATGGAGGGAAATAACTAACGCCTGCAATGTCCGGGCGATCTCCGAGTGTAGTAATGTCCGTAGCGCTTACAGTATTGACTTCTCGCGGCTGCTTCCTCTGTAACGCGTGAGCCATCATGAGTGCAGAACATGCGGCAGTATGGACGCGCCACCTGTCAATTGATTGGATAGGTTCGCCGCCTACAGGATGGCCCGGTCACTGTCCGCCAGAGGAATAGAGAGGGCTCATTAAATGCCGAGACGGCACATCGCCTGCCAGCGGAGTGGACAGGGCGCATTAAATGCTGAGGCAGCACATCGCCTGTCAGCGGGATGGGCAGGCGGTGCGCCCTATCCGCATTTAATGTTGAGGTAGCGTAGCTTGCGACGTAGCCCACGGTGCAGAGGCCATACGTCAGGCTCCGCCCGCTGGCTTATGTCACGGGCCGTGGGCCACGTGGCGGCATCGGGTCTCCACCTGGGCGGGGTGCAAAAGCGTACAAGATGGGATCCGGACACGTGCCAGCACCGGACCCTAGCCTGGTCCTTAACCAGGGCTTAATTATTTCTTGCCTTGGAATTCCGGGACCCTGTCGTGGGCGGTCCAGACCCCACACAGGGGGGTCCGGACTCCATCCCAAGGACCCGACCTTCACACTAGGTGGTCTCGGATCTCCCCTAGGGGTCCTGGCTGCATACCCAGAGGTCCGCCGCTCTCCCATGGGGGTCCAGACTTACTGTTGACGTCCTGGAGCATTCCTTCTTTCCTGGACACGTGGCGGCTCCGGACCCACCCATGTGGCGCGGTCGGGCGCTGCTGTGGGCCCTAAGTAGCGGTCCGTGACTGGGCCGAGCCGTGGCCTGGCCTCGGTCGTGGCATTATTGCTGCGCGGCTAAGAGATAGCCACATGGGCACTACGCCTTGATACAATAGTAGGGGGTACCCCTGTTCGGGGGTACCGACATGCCCCCCGGGCCCACCTCAGGGGAGGATGCAAGCCTGCTGGTGGGGCCAAAACTTGTACTTTGCATCAACATGGCACGACTAGTGACTGGGGTGCCACCTCAGTGCATGCCGCATTAACTCGGCGTATCTAGTGATGCATGTGCTGTCAGTCTGCCCCCGGTCACGTCGACTGCCACATCTGTCCCCGCGGCTGACTGACCCATGGCCCCACGTCTAGCGGTTCCACTGGGCCACACACGGGGCGCCTTGTTGCCGCCGTCATGGTAAATATCCCTCCGCAGCAGCCCTAAGGTGGTGCACGATCGTGCGCGGCGGTTCGCCTTTTCTGCACTTGGAGACCGACACATCCGTTGCATGACTTGTGGGCCCGGGCCCCCATGTCAGCGACTAGGTTGCTTGGGAGCTAGGTGCGCGTCGGTCGGGATTCTCCGGGGCGCGAGCGGGGGAGTCTTCCTTGAAAAGGGATTGTTTCCGTGGGCAGAAGTTACGCTTTTGCATTCCAACCACTACGCCCTTTCGCCTCCGAGCCCTCTGCGCCCCTTCACATTCACACTCTTCAGCTTTCCACCGCCGCAGTTGTCTTGGCCGCACTCGTTCATCCCGAGCATTTCCAGTCCGAAAGGGCACTCAACGTGGTGCGCAACCTGCTCGGATGGAGTGCGCCGGCTTTCACCGGCAGGATCCAGGCCGGCGCCTCCCCCCTCGGCAATCTCGCCGCCGGGGAGTTTGTGCTCTTCGTCTCCTACCTCTCTTGCGGGTTGGCGCTGCCGATCTCGCCATTCTTCCTGCTGCTGCTGGAGGTGCTCGGCCTCTAACTTCAGCACCTCTACCCGCACTCCATCCTCTAGGCGGCCATCTTCGCCCACCTATGTGAGATGTTCGTGGGGGTGGCACCCTGCACCGCCCTCTTCCGCCATTTCTTTGTGCTGGTGAGGTCGGGGAAGGCGAAGGACCACCTCGACGCCTACTAGTTGCAGATTAGGGCAGACTCAGCTGGCGCCTACATCTCCTCCCTTGCCGGTGCGAGGTGGGAAAACTAGTGCGCCGACTGGGTGATCGCCAGCACCGAGGCCCATGACCATCTTGCGCTGCCGAGCGACGGGCCGAGGCTCGACTGGAAGCAATGGAGGGCCAAGCTGCCGCTGGCGCCAGAGTTTGAGCTTGTACTAGACAGGATCAAAGCCCTGGCAACCGGTGGCTTGACGTCAATGCACGTGGTCAGCGACTTCTTGAAGTGCCGTATCGCGCCGCTGCAGAGGAGGGCACGACTGAGCTGCTGGTTCACCGGCCCAAACGACCTCAGCCGGATCCAGCGCGGGCCAGGCACCGACCTGTCCTAGGAAGAACTAGAACTCCTGGTGAAGGGGATCACTGGTGAGTCCTTCATCCCTGAAACGATAATCCCTCCCCAGGGCATCCCTCCGCTCTGCGACGACTCTAGATTGCAGGTGGCGATCTTGGACTAGCTGCTGACCCTCGACGAGAGCGGCGTGGCGGTTCGCCAGACCGGCGGCCGAGACCCCCACCATGGGATCCAGATCCTCGGTGTACCGGCCGAGGGTTCCCAGCCTGCTGGTGCGGGCTCCGAAGTCCCCCCTACGGCCCCTAGCCCCTTGGACAAGGGCAAAGGGGCTGCAAGCGACTCCTCTGCCCCGGGTGACACCAGGGGGTCGGAGGCAGCGAGGTGACGCCGGCTGCGTCGCACGGACGGATCGCTTGTCGGGGACCCGCCACTTGGTTCGGATCCACCCTAGAAGCATCAGAAGACAGCTGATGGGACCAAGGGGGCCTGCCCCTAGGCCCAGGGCACGTAGAGGGACATGAACCCTCCGCCACCACCACCTTTGGATCCACTGTCACCACCACCTCCACCACCATCAGGCCCCCCGCCGCCACCGCAGGGGCAGCAGCAGCAGCAGCGGGCGTCCCTCTTCCAGGGTCGCTGGAAGGTCCAGGGCCCTAAGTAAGTTTAGCCTCATCCCTGTTTTCGCGAGTGTAGTTATTATGTTGACAGGTCTTGACTCGTCCTGTGCTTGTCAGGGCCTCCTCCCCCTCCGCTTCCAAGGGCGCTCCTCCCCCGCCGGACACCATGCCCGCCGGTGGGTCTGGCTCCCAGCAGCAGACATCTGCTGGGAGTGTTGCCGGCGATCCGCCGCCGGCTACTGTGGCCTCAATGATGGTGACGCCGTCAAGTACACCATCGGCAGCGGCCAAGGAGGTCCCCGCTGCGCCCGCCCCTACCATGGGGGGTGACGCGGGGGGGGGCATGTCCAGCTCTGCCCCGCCGTCCATTCTGGAAGAACCAGAGGTGGTCCTTGGGCGGTGGCTCCGATCCGGCACCAAGCCGGAGGCAGCGTCGATTCCCCTCCCCCAGGTGATGTCTCATGCACATTAGGCCTTCCAAGAGACCGAGGCGGCAATCCGGCGGGAGTGGGAGGCACTCGAGGCCGACCACCAGTGCCTCGGTGATTGGAGCACCCAACTGGAGGAGCGCACCAAGGCGGCGGCCCACCGGTTCGCCTTCGAGCGGTCCGAGCTGGCGCGGACCCGCGAGGACTACAAGCGGGACCTCCAGAGGGTGTTCGACCGAGAGCTGGAGGCGAGCCGGAAGGAGAAGAGGCTGGCCAAGAAGGAGGAGCACCTAAACCAGAGGGAGGAGGTCATCACGACACTCTAGGAAAAGCTAAGTGTCTATAATGTAATGTTGGAGGAGCAGCGGGTAGAGCAGACCACGGCTGTGGCGAGTCTGCAAAAGCTGCAGCAGGAGCTCGACGACAAGGCCAGCAACATTGCTCTCGCCGAGGAGAACCTCAAGGCGAAGGATGCCTCCCTAGAGAAGCGGGTGACTGGTATCGCCTGGCAAGAGAAGGACCTCGCCTTCAGGGAGGAGATGTGTGAAAGGCGGAACAAGTTGCTGGCCGAGCATGAGCTCGAGGCAGAGGAGAAAGAGAAGCAATTGGAGGAGAAAGAGTGGACACTAGAGGAGCAGGTCCGCTGGTTTCAGGCGGCACAGGCGGCCCCGGGCCCCCAGGTGGTGGAGGCGATGAAGAAGACGCTCGAAGACCTCCAGGCGGAGCAGCGCGCCGGGGTCCAGCGCATCGCCGCCTGGGCCAGCGAGGCGAGCACGACACTAGTGTCGCTGGGGTGAGCCCCATCCCGGTGTTGGAGCCATCGGCGACCATCTCCGATGCGCTCCCGGTGTTGGACTCTGCCGCGGACCGCCTCCGTCTCCTGGACCAGATTCTGGGCGCCCGCCTGGAGGCTGAAGGCGGTAGGCTCTACAGGGCGGTGATAGAATACATCCTGATGTGTTTCCGAAGCCACGACCCGGCCATCTCCTTGGAGCCGGTGATCGTAGGTCCGGTGGCCGACCTTGAAGACGCCGCCCGAGAGGCCGTTCAAGACACTATTGAGGTGGTAGCCGAGCGCTTCCAGCGGGACCCCACCGATGATGAGTAGTTAGATCTGTAGAGAGAGTGCAAGGGTCCCGCTGGGAAGCGGCATCGTAATACTTTTTGGTTCTGTAAGATACTCTTGAATATTATATATCAGCCAGTATTAGCACTTATCTGTATGCTTTTTGCCTCTGTTGTGTGCGTCGCCAACTTCTATCCGGTACCTGGCCCCCTGGGAGGTAGGCTCGACGTGTTGAGGCTGGCTACCAGCATACCTTAGAAAGAATTGGTGACCCGCCCCCCAGGAGGTAGCCTCGTCTGAGACCTGCTCCTGTACATAGCTTTAGCTAGACAGTTTTAGCAGTGCACCCATAGGATCCACCAGCTGGTATCTTCCACCCTTTGAATCATGCAACAGGGACCTGCAGGACTTAGTCTGGGGAGCCAATCCGTGTGTCCGGACCCCCTGGAACACAGCTCCAAATACTAGGGCACCCGTCACAGAGTGGTGTAGTGTGTAGGCTTATGGTACGGGACTAGGCTAAGCAGGTACACAGCTTCGGACCGCCCTAGGAGACAAGTACCCATTCTCTAAAACTGGTTCCAGGCTACCGGCCCCCCTTGCCGAGGGGTCCCCAACTGCAAGCCTGGTTACTCAATCCGGGTGTCATTATACTAGCATGGGTGGGAAATTGTATGGGTGGGTTAGATAAAAAATAACGGCTATAAATTGAAGCAGAATAGAATCACCAGAAAAACAAATCTGTGGGGCGAACCCCTTCCTTACAACTGGATATACAAGAGCATAGTCCAACAGATCGGGTTTATGAGGGCGGACCTCACCGGGCTGGCGTACATATATGCGCTACCTAGTTACAAAGGAAGAAAACTGAATCCCCCAGCTCTGCTTTTATGAGAAAAACTTACGGAGATGCTCTATATTCCAAGGATTGGGAAGAGGTACTCCGTCAGTTGTGGCGAGGCGGACGCACTCGAGGCAGCATATTTCTGTCACCTTGAAGGGTCCCTCCCAGCTGGGGGAGAGTTTGTGGAGCCCTTCTCGGTTTAGTACTCGCCTTAGGACCAGGTCCCTGACCTCGAGCTTCCTACTATGCACGAACCGTTGGTGGTAGCGCCTGAGCGCCTGGTTGTACCATGCATTTCGGATTGCTGCTCGCCACCTGTGCTCATCGATGAAGTCCACATCCTCATGCCGTAGCTGTTCCTGCGTAGATTCATCAAACGAATGGACCCGTGGGGAGCCCATAATGATTTCCAGAGGAAGGCAGGCTTCGACCCCATAGACCAGGAAGAATGGGGTCTCCCCGGTAGCTCGGCTGGGTGTGGTCGGTTTCCCCCATAGCACGGACGGCAGCTCACTGACCCAATTTGCACCATGCTTCTTCAAGCAGTCATAGGTGCGCGTCTTGAGTCCTCTGAGGATCTCTGCATTTGCCCTCTCCACCTGGCCGTTGCTCCTAGGATGAGCCACGGATGCGAAGCAGAGCTGGGTGCCGATGCCCTCGCAGTACTCCTGAAAGATCTGACTTGTAAACTGGGTCCCGTTGTCCGTAATGATACGACTTGGGACCCCAAATCTACAGATGATCGACTTGAGGAAGGCGACAGCAGCACCCTGGTTGGTGCTGACCATAGGGGTGGCCTCTGGCCACTTGGTAAACTTGTCGATGGCGACAAAGAGGTACCGGTACCCGCCGACGGCCCTGGGAAATGGTCCCAGTATATCCACCCCCCATACGGCGAATGGCCAGGAGGGCAGAATCATTTGCAGAGCCTGAGCTGGTGTGTGTATCTGCTTTGCGTGGAACTAGCACGCTTCGCAGGACTTTACCAGCTCGGCCGCATCCTGGAGGGCGGTTGGCCAGTAAAAGCCATGCCGGAAGGCCTTACCGACCAGTGTGCGGGATGAAGAATGACTTCCGCACTCCCCTCCATGGATCTTCGTGAGCAGCCCACAACCCTCCTCCTAGGTGATGCACCGCATGAGAATGCCGTTGGCACCACGGCGGTAGAGATCCCCTTCCACCACCGTGTAGCGTTTAGCCAACCGCACTATGCGCTCTGCGGAGACATGGTCTTCAGGAAGGATATTTTCCTTCAGGTAGTCCCGGATCTCGGAGATCCATGCATCGGGACCACTCTGAGCTGTTGGCTGTGGCGCTAAGGGGTCGACGGAGTCCCCCAGAGCACATACAGCCTTCGGTGGGTTCTGGGACGCCACCGGGACCGCTGGCTTCGAGGTGCCAGTCTCGCCCCCTTCGCCTAGTTCGGCAGGCTGGGCGGTGGGTCTCAGCAGCCGTCTTTCGAAGACGCCCTCGAGCACGGATGCCCGAGTTGATGCTCTCTGGGAGAGGTCATCTGCCGCTGAATTGTCGGCCCGGGGAACATGTTGCAGTTCCAGGGCTATAAAGTCCTTCTCCAGCTTCCTTATGTGGAGGAGGTAAGCTGCGAGTCTGGGCTCGTTGCAGCTACACTCCCCGCGGACCTGCTTGATGATTAGCTGAGAGTCCCCGTTCATGAGGAGCTGGCGGATCCCTAGGGATAGGGCCACACATAAGCCGAAGATCAGTGCCTCATACTCCGCCATGTTGTTGGTGGCCTTGAACTCAAGGCGCACCACATACTTCACCTGATCTCCGCCTGGGTTGACGAGGACCACCCTCGCACCAGCACTCTGCTGGCGGGCGGATCCGTCGAAGAAGAGCGTCCAATGGGGCTCGGTGAAGACCGGACCCCTGCGCTCTGCAGGTGTGGGGCCCGAATCAGGGTCCGAGCCCCCACGGGCGCTCGGAGGTGGAGTCCACTCCACGATGAAGTCGGCCATGACCCGACTTTTGATGGTGTGGCGAGGCTAGAAGTCCAGCTGGAACTCAGCGAGCTTCGCTGCCCACTTGGCGATGTTGATAGTGTGTTAGAGTTGTGGAGGATGGCCCTTAACGGAAAGGAGGTCACCACCACAACTCTGTGTGCCTGGAAATAGTGGCACAACTTCCTGGACGCAACCAGCACAACATAGAGGAGTTTGTGCGTTTCGAGGTACCTGGCCTTCGCCTCATGGAGGACCTCGCTGACGTAGTAGACTGGCTTCTGGACGGTTTGGACCTCTGTAGCTAGTTCTAAGTCCTCAGGTCCTTTGCCTTCTTGTGTCGCCCTTTCGGCGACTAGCACCATGCTCATCGCCTCTGCAGCCGCCGCAATGTACAGATACAGTGGCTCCCCTAGCTCCGGAGCAACCAAGATCGGCAGGGAGACTAGGTGCTGCTTCAACTCTTGGAAGGCTTGTTCCGCCTCTTTGGTCCAAAAAATGGGCCGGATTTCCTCAGGAACTTGAAGAAGGACAGTGCCCTCTCGGCCAGCCTCGAAATGAAGCGGCTAAGGGCGGCTAATGATCCTGTAAGCTTCTGGACGTCCTTGATACAGGCGAAAGGCCTCATTGCCTCGATAGCCCTGATCTTCTTCGGGTTAGCTTCAATGCCCCGATATGAAACCAGGAACCCCAGCAGCTTCCCTGCGGAGACACCGAAGACGCACTTCTCCGGGTTTAGCTTGGTGCGGGTTGCCCGCAGCTTGCCGAAAACTAGGGTCAGGTCTTCTACTAGAGTCGACCCCTTCCTAGTCTTGACCACGATGTCATCAACATAAATCTCCACCTTGTCCCGAATCAGGTCCCCGAAGGCCTTACTCATCGCCCGAATAAATGTTGGCAAGGCGTTTTTCAGACCGTAGGGCATTACAACATAACAGTACAGCACATCCACTGTTACAAAAGCGGTATGCTTCCTATCCTCCCTAGACATCCGGATTTGATGGAAACCGGAGTAGGCATCCAAGAAGGACAAAAGGTCGCACCCAGAGGTAGAGTCCACGACCTGATCTATACATGGCAGTGGATATGGGTCTTTGGGACATGCCTTATTCAGGCTGGTGTAGTCGATGCACATCCAAAGCTTCCCGTTTGCCTTTGGCACGATGACTGGGTTGGCCAGCCACACGGGGTGATGAACCTCTTCGATGAAGCTGGTGTGTAACAGCTTCCGGACCTCCTCACGGATGAAGTCCTGCCGCTCCACGGACTGTCTCCAAGGCTTCTGGCTCACCGGCTTGGCGCCCGGGTAGATCTTCAGATGGTGCTCAATCACCTCCCTAGGGATCCCAGGCATCTGCGACGGCTCCCAAGCGAACACGTTGACATTTACCTGGAGGAAGGCGATGAGCGCGAGTTCCACTTTCTCTCCTAGATTGCCCGTGATGCGTGTGGTCTGGGAGGGGTCCGCGCCGACCTGGATGGTCTTCGCGGGTCCGCCGTCTGCTCCGGACGGCTGTACCTTCGGCGCCTTGGAGGGCGCTTTGGCATCGAAGGTCGAGGGACTTCTCCCTCCGTCGTCCGGCCGAGCAATCTCGACCGCCAGAGCGTGTAGCTTCTCAACGGCCGCAAGCACGGTGGCGCGGTCGCCCCGCACGGTAAGGACCCCTGCGGGGGATGGCATCTTGACGACCAAATACCCATAATGGGCAATGGCCATGAACCGGTACAGGGCCGGCCTACCAATGATGGCATTGAAGGGGAGGTTGACATCCGCGACATCGAACTGGACGTTCTCTGTGCGGAAGTTTTCCTCTGTCCCGAATGTAACCGGGAGCGTGATGCTCCCGAGGGGATACACGGGCAGTGGGCCCACCCTGGAGAATGGGCGAGAGGGCCCCAGCTAGGACCCCAAGATCTGCAGCTGCTTGAATGCCGCATGGCTGATGACGTTGAGGCTGGCCCCTCCATCGATCAGCACATGGTGCAGCCGCGTGTTGGCGACGACAGAGGCGGTGATGAGCGGCAGTATGCCGGCCCCTGCCATGTTGTCGGGGCAGTTGGATGCCCCAAAGGAGATGGTGGTGCTCCTCCACCGTTGGTGCGGGGTAGCCTTGGGGACCCCCCGGACCGCCGAAAGAACCTCCTGTCGTAGGGACTTGACGTTCCTGCGGGAGGTGAGCTCCCAGCTTCCACCGTACATTACGTACAGCTTCTTGCGGCGGTCATTGTCGTCGCCAAAGTCAGAGTCTCTGGCGAAGACGTCCTTGAGGTCCCCCTCGGGCGACTGGTACCCGAGGTCTCGTTCCCCCGTGGCCGCGGCTTCTTCGTCGGCCCTCTCCTTGCTGGGCCGGCGACGGGGTGGCGAACCGTCCCTGGAGGACTGCTCGTGCCGCTCGTTGACGCGCTTCACGAGTTTGATAATCTCGTGGCAGTCGGCAGCGCTGTGGCGACTATTGGGGTGCATAGGGCATGTGCCACTGTTGCTCCCCTGGGGCCGTGGGCGCTTGTTGCGCTCACTCTGGCCCCCGGCCGCGACAGCGACGGTCGGAGCAGCAACCTGCGGCTTCTCGTGGCCGTGGTTCTTGTTCTTCTTTTTCTTCTTGCCGTCGCCCTGGGTGACGACACCCGAGCCACCCGTCTGGGTAACCCCGGTCTGTGGCGCCGAGTGCCATGCACGACCCTCGGCGGCCCTGGCACACTTGTCGGCTAGAGCGAAGAGCGTGGTGATGTTGTCCACGTCATGCATGGCCAACTTCTCCAGCATCTTTTCATCACGTACCCCCTGGCGGAAAGCAGTGATGATGGAAGCATCTGAGATACGAGGGATGGTCCCACGTACCTTGGTGAAGCGGGAAATGAACGCCCAGAGGGTCTCCCCGGGTTCCTGCCTCACTGCATGGAGGTGTGCCTCCACACCATGCTGCTGGTAAGCGCTGGTGAAGTTCGCTACAAACCGCACGCAAAGCTCTTCCTAGGAGTAGATGGATCCTAGGGCTAGGTTCATGAGCGAAGTCCAGGCTGGCCCAGACAAGGCTACATGGAAGTAGGTCGTCATCACGGCGGTGTCTCCACCTACTGCCGTAATGGTGGTGACGTAGACCTGCAGGAATTCTGATGGGTTTGTCATACCGTCGTACTTCTCCGGCAGGTGTGGCCAGAACTTGGATGGCCACGTCGCCGCACGGAGATGATCCGCTAGAGCGGCGCAGCCCACACCAGCCAACGGGATACCTGTCTGGAATCGGGCACCCCCTAGGGTCTGCAGTGCGACCGCAGCAAAGTCTTGCTCGAGGTTGCAACCCTCGTGGTTTTGGCGGTGCTCACGCGCCCTCTCTAGAGAGATACAGGCATCCTCGCCCACACGTCTGCGGTTGAGCTCATCCCGCAGGTCTTCAGGCCTCTCAAGAGAGGCTTGAGCATCTTCTACCGCACGTCTACGGTTGAGCTCCGCCCATAGATCTTTGGTCGGCGCAGCCCTCACCGAGGGCGAACGCACCGAGGTCGATGCCTCATACCGCCGCTGGGATGATCGAGGCCTAGGCCTAGCCGAGCCAGAGTGCGCCATGCCAAGGAGGCGATCCACGTCGTCGCGCTACTGCTTCATTGCCCTAGGCGAGGCCGTGGAGCTTGGTGGGTGGCGCAACAACTCCCTGGCCGTGGAAAGCGCCCCGGCGGGTGCAACCCCCGATGGAGTCCGGGACGCCTGTGTAGGCGTGTGTTGCCATGCAGGGCGCACAACATTAGCACCAGGCGCCGGGCGGCTGGAGCTTAGCAGCACAAAAGATGTGACCTCCTCCTCCATGAGGAAGTCCCCAGAGGCCACGTCACGGTGCTCGACGATATGGACCATGATGCCGAGCGGGAAAACAAGCAAAAATCTAATGGCAAACTCCCTTACCTGGCACGCCAAATGTCAGAGAGGAAATCCCCGACCGGGTGGCAGAATGCACCCCCCTAAATCCTAAGATGAGGAAGGGGCTAAGCGTTTTGCTTGTTAGGAGATTGGGGGATGAACACACAAGAACACAAGGATTTAGAGTGGTTCGGGTCGCCGGAACGTAATACCCTACTCCACTATGTGTTGTATTGCTACGAGAGCTTGAGAGCTGAGAATCTAAGTTGGCCTGTGTGGATCTGCCTTGTAACACCGGGTGTGAAAGTCACCTAGAGGGGGGTGAATAGACGGAATCTGAAAATTATAAACTTAAGCACACACTACAAGCCAGGGTTAGCATTAGAATTGAAATCGAGTCCAAAAGAGAGGGCGAATAACAAATCACAAGCAAATGAAGAATGTGACACGGTGATTTGTTTTACCGAGGTTCGGTTCTTGCAAACCTACTCCCCGTTGAGGTGGTCACAAAGACCGGGTCTCTTTCAACCCTTTCCCTCTCTTAAACGGTCACCTAGACCGAGTGAGCTTTTCTCCTCAATCAAATGGGACACTTAGTCCCCACAAGGACCACCACAACTTGGTGTCTCTTGCTTTGATTACAAAGGTGTTGAGAACAAGAATGGGGAAGAAGAAAAGTGATCCAAGCGACAAGAACTCAAATGAACACAAATATCTCTCTCTCTCACTAGTCACTAATTGTTTGGAGTGATCTTTGAACTTGGGAGAGGATTTGATCTCTTGTTTGTGTCTTGGAGTGAAGTCTAGAGCTCTTGTATTGAATGCAATGACTGAAAACTTGGATGCCTTGAATGTGTGGTGGTTGGGGGTATTTATAGCCCCACCCACCAAAATGACTGTTGGGGTGGCTGTCTGTCGACGGGAGCACCGGACAGTCCGGTGCGCCAGCCACGTCACCCAACCGTTAGGGTTCGACCGTTGGAGCTTCTGACAGCTGGGCCACCAGACAGTCCGGTGGTGCACCGAACAGTCACTGTTCACTGTCCGGTGCGCCTTCTGGCGCCTGCTCTGACTTCTACGCGCGTAGTCCACACTGTTCACTGTTCATTTTGCAGTCGACCGTTGGCGCTGTAGCCGTTGCTCCCGCTGGCACACCAGACAGTTCGGTGTTGCACCGGACAGTCCGTTGAATTATAGCGGGGAGCGATTTCTAGAAACCCGAAGGTGGCAAGTTCGGAGTTGATCTCTCTGGTGCACCGGACACTGTCCGGTGGCACATCGGACAGTCCGGTGCGCCAGACCAGGGCAGCCTTCGGTTTTCTTTGCTCCTTTGTTTTGAACCCTTTCTTTTAACTTTGTATTGGTTCGTTGTGAACCTTTGGCACCTGTAGAACATATATTCTAGAGCAAACTAGTTAGTCCAATTGTTTATGTTGGGCAATTCAACCACCAAAATCATTTAGGAAAAGGTTTGACCCTATTTCCCTTTCAGGGTGCCCTCCCTTTTATAGACCAAGGGGGGCAAGTACAAGGGCACTGGGCCCCGACATGTGGGCCCTGGGGCAAAATGGAGGGAAATAACTAACGCCTGCAACGTCCGGGCGATCTCCGAGTGTAGTAATGTCCGTAGCGCTTACAGTATTGACTTCTCGTGGCTGCTTCCTCGGTAATGCGTGAGCCATCATGAGTGCAGAACATGCGGCAGTATGGACACGCTAGCTGCCAATTGATTAGACAGGTTCACCGCCTACAGGATGGCCGGGTCGCTGTCCGCCAGAGGAATAGAGAGGGCTCATTAAATACCGAGACGACACATCGCCTGCCAGCGGAGTGGACAGGGCGCATTAAATGCAGAGGCGGCACATCGCCCGCAGCGGGATGGACAGGCGGTGCGCCCTATCCGCATTTAATGCTGAGGTAGCGTAGCTTGCGGCATAGCCCACGGTGCGGCCCACGGCGCAAAGGCCATACGTCAGGCTCCACCTGCTGGCTTACATCACGGGCCGTGGGCCATGTGGCGGCATCGGGTCTCCGCCTGGGCAGAGAGCAGAAGCGTACAGGATGGGATCCGGACACGTGCCAGCACCGGACCCTAGCCTGGTCCTTAACCAGGGCTTAAGTATTTCTTGCCTTGGAATTTCGGGACCCTGCCATGGGCGGTCCAGACCCCACACAGGGGGGTCCGGACTCCATCCCAAGGACTCGGCCTGCACACGTAGTTGTCCCGGACCTCCCTTAGGGGGTCCTGGCTGCATAACCAGAGGTTCGCCGCTCTCCCATGGGGGTCCGGACTTACTGTTGACGTCCTAGAGCATTCCTTCTTTCCTGGACACGTGGCGGCTCCGGACCCACCCATGTGGCGCGGTCGGGCGCTGCTGTGGGCCCTGAGTAGCGGTCTGTGACTGGGTCGAGTCGTGGCTTGGCCCCAGTCGTGGCATTATTGTTGCGCGGCTAAGAGATAGCCACGTGGGCACTACGCCTTGATACAGTAGTAGGGGGTACCAACAATCCGCTTTAGTGTTGCTGTAGGGTCGTACATTCGCTCCCAAGATAATACATTGTTCGCCGAAACCGAAGCCACCCACCCGCTTATACACTAAGGAAGGGCTATATCCTCTCTTTGTGGTTCTCCCCATGCTAGGGCAGAGCGACTCGCAAGCGTTCGTATCGGGGCCTCTCATTAGAGCAAGCATCGTGCAACACTCGCTAGAGCTTACTCTGCACACCCACTTCCATGTCAAGCTAGGGCCACATATCCACTCCAACTTGTTAGAGCCCACGCCGAGGACACGTCCTACTGTGAAGCATCTAGGCCTAAGTAATGTTTTGGTAATTAATGACAACCATCTGTGGACTAAAAAATTCTTAGAGAAATAAGAATGCGGGTTGGACCATAGGGAAAAGAGCCTTAGTGAAAGTCTTGGAGACTTAAAACGTTGGTCGTGGAACGAATGAAGGCAAATGTATAACGTAGATTTTTACTTTTGTCGGTCATAAGGGATTTAGAGAAGGAAATTGACCGAATTAGTAGGCTAGACAGTCGTACTATTAAGAGGGGTCGATGACAATTCTCTATGTCAAACTTAGTGCCTCATAGAGCATTTAGATGTTGCATATGCATGAGGACTAACAACACTTCTGATTTTGAGAGTTAAAATCTTTTCAAAAGCATGTTTGGAAAGTAGGCTAAATGTCTATGTCGCGAACCGTCCAAGCCAGGTGGTTGGACCATCCACGATATTCTTAGAGAGGTCCGAAGTGTGATGACATCGGTGTGGTCCGAAGACATTGTACTGCGCACTATCCGGGCCTTAAGGTCGGGTCATCTGCAGTTCTGACCAAGGAAATAACTGGATTGCACATATCCCTGTGTAGTTGTGTGGACTGTCAGCAAGTGCCAAAATGGAGTTGGGCAGGGAGTGGGTGTTTTTGGTGGTCTGTACTACGGACTGACTGAGGTTTGAACTCAAATAGTACTGACTTCTAGGTGGCGGACCATCCGGTCTTGGTGGGCAGACAGTCCACCTGTGTTAAAGGCGTTTGGTTAGTGTTTGGCTGCTTGCTGTTGCTTGAGATTGCATCCTAGTGGGTGATTGAATGTTCTTAGTGCATTCACATCATTTGGTTATCTTGAGGCACTTGGTGGCACATCGAGCAAGCGTCGTTGGCTTGTTACTCTTGGAGGTTGACACCTCCTAGATGGCTTGGTGGTGTCTCCGTCGAGTTCTCCGTGAAGATTGTGGAGAAGCCACGGTGGTGATTGTGAGGGGTTCGCGCCTACCTCGTCAGAGTGGTAAAGGCAACACTAGTGGAATTGAGGTATTGAGTGTTTTCTTGTTTGCTTGGCTCGAGATCAAGACGTGTCTTGATAGAGGAGCAGGTGAGATCTTGGAATCCACCTCAACATGGATTATGGGTGATTGGCAAGTCACCGAGACAACGGGAAAATTTGGTGTCTCTCTTTATTCTCTACTCACTTACTTGAAATAGCTTGTGATTAGTAAATTTGTCTTCATTGCTAGTATTGTTATTGTTGTCTCCTCTAAGTTGCTTACTTGTTGTAGCTAGAGAGTTTATATCTCTTGTCGTATTGATTAAATTTCTCTAGTGTTCTTTATTTTAGTCAAAACCTTCTATTCACCCCTCTAGCTGGTGTCGAAGATCCTACAAGTGGTATCGGAGCAAAGGACTCCATGATTTATGGATTTAACCATCTCATAGTTGGACTAGATGGCTAGTGGAAGCAACATGCATGTTGGGAAACCATCGC
Source organism: Zea luxurians (assembly GCA_029449295.1). Taxonomy (NCBI): domain Eukaryota; kingdom Viridiplantae; phylum Streptophyta; class Magnoliopsida; order Poales; family Poaceae; genus Zea; species Zea luxurians. The sequence continues at coordinate 29,535,431 of JAOPSE010000031.1, forward strand.
ATTTGATGGGAACAACTATGACTATTGGAAAATAAGAATTGTAGTGCACTTGAGAGAAATGAGAGGAAATATTGGGAGAATTGTTAGAGATGGATTTGTGTGCTCAAGCGAGATGAACCAATCGCTAATGATGAGTAAAATATTCTTGTCAATGATCAAGCAGTGAATGTGCTCTATGATGCTTTAGATATCAACAAGTTCAATAGGATCAAGACTCTTACAACGACTCATGAGATGTGGACTAAGTTGATGGAAATTCATGAGGGGACAACTATTGTGAAAAGTGGTAAGCTCTATGTGTACAAAAGGATGTAACACCCTGAATTTGGGGTATAATTTTTTTTCTAATATCCACCAAATTCAGGTGTTACTCTCTCATTTCTCTACTTTCCTTATCTTTTTCCTAAAAATGCAGAATTATTTTGTTTTATATTGGCGTAAACCTAGTGGAATGAGCCCTAGTGGCGCTTTGGTTGTTGCATTCATACCGTTGCATGGTGTTTCTATATGCAAAAAGTGTTTGAAACATGTTAGTATATCCTATAGAAGCTCTCGGTAGATTTTTCATATTTTTGGAATATTTTTCTATTTTCTAGAAACCAAAATCTATTTATTTGAGGTACTTAAAGATGTTTTTAGAAACTCTAAGTATGTTTTTGAGTTCATTAGGTGCCAAAATATTCCTAGAAATTTTCCTAGAATTTTTAGAAGCATCTATAATATTTTGCGCCTTGTCGCGTGCCGTTCACGCTTATCGCGCGTTATCCGCGCGCGAGATTAATTGTTTGCTTATAATCACTTATGTTAGTTAATTAGCTATTTTTTTAATCATTCACAATTAAAACAATAAGTTAGTAAAAACTAAGTAGTTTAAATTTATATTTCATAAATGTCAATGAATATAATCACATCAAATCAAATGTTTTAACTAGTATTTGTTTAGCGTAAACCTATTAACTTCTTAACTGTAGCTTTGAGTTTGACGTTTCTTTTCCTCGTGTGACCATAGTAGTGAGCTCTATTTCACACTGCATATTTCTATAATGTTTTATCTTGTATGGTGTAATGTTCTTATGCATATATATGTTTGTTTGTGCCTGTTTGTATTCGATGTGTGTCGCGAATAGATTGTGATCCGTTTCTGAGCTTCGAGGAATCGAAGATCAAACGTTGGCGAACAAGTGATCTAGCTCTTTGAGTTCTACAAAGTTGAAGACCCTGAGCATCTGTTTGCTGAAGGCAAGTGTCCTCTGACCCATTATGTCCTACTTACTTTATAATTCACTACCCCGCATCACTTAATTGAAACCTATACATTGCCCTTGATTACCTTTTTGGTTATTATGGTTAGCTTCATGCTATTGCTCCACTTTAATCAACGAACATGATGTGAACATTTATGATATGATGTTGTTATTATGATTTGATGTTATTGTGGCACTTTAGGGGACTCAGGCTGTTTCATGAGTACCTCTCCGTAAGGACCTGTTCGTTGAGTGACCACCCAGGATAACAGTGCAACCATGAGGGTGGAATGGGACGCCCTTAGTTAATTAGTTAGATGAACCCCCGGAGGGCCATCAATGGGTGCCGGGGCATAGTGCTCGCTCTGCTAAGGGTGGGTGCTGAGGTTCATTCGATTTAGTTTTGTTAGTCACCCACCTTAGGGAGTGGTACTGTGTTTGTATGACTAGCGAAACCTAACGAGCAGCTATGCACCAGGGGAGTCTTTGTAAAGGCTACGTAGTGTATCCATGGCCCTTCACCTTGGTAGTGAAGATCGGGTCTTGCAAACCCAGGCTAGAAAGGGATCACGACTCATAGGTAAAGTGTGCGACCTTTACAGAGGAAAGAAACTGATATATCAGTCGTGCTCACGGTTATGAGTGGCCTTGGGATCCTCTTTGATTAGAGATACAGATGATCTGGGATACAATGGTTCTATTGATGGTTTTGGTTACGATGATGATAATGATGTTCCTCGATGAGGAAATGATTTATGGGTTGGTTATTGCTAAAACTTGGCTTATACTAATTATAAATACCCGATGAACTAAAAGCAACTGCTTTGACCCTAACCCCACATAAAACTAGTCCACTTCAGCCAAATGGGACATTTGTTGAGTACGTTGATGTGTACTCACCCTTGCTTTCACAAAACACCAGGTTGCCTTTGGTGCAATCTATGCTCAGGTAAAGAAGAAGGAGAAAGGCGTCGAGGCGGATCTCCAGGAGTTATAGGACTTCGACGAGTTCAAGGATTAGGCTAGCGACCTCCCCTAGTCAACTGCTTATGGTGGGTTAATTTACGTTGGCTATGTTTCTATTATGTGCACTTTGATTTATAGTATGTAAATGACTCTAGTCTTTAATATTATCACTTACTCTTTATTGTTATTCGAAGCATTGTACTATGATGAGTCATTTATGTAATCGCCGTGTATGTGAATTTCTGATCCTGGCACATATATGGTTCGCATTCAGTTTACCTTCCAAAACCGGGTGTGACAAAGGAGGTTTGAGCAATTCATCAAGAAGGAAGATGAGAGTATATCCAACAAGTTCAATCGGTTGAATTAAATTGTGAATGAGCTCAAGGGTCTTAGTTTGGATGTACCGGATGTGGACTTCTCCCACAAGTTTCTTAGGTCATTCCCGGAAAAGTATGACACAATTGCCACAATGTTAGTGAGGAGTGATCTAAATAATACCTCACCAACCGAGGTTTTGGGAGAAATTCTCACCCAAGACATTTTCAAGAAATCTCAAGCCGAGGCAATAAGTTTGGCAAAGAAAGTGAATGGTGAATCAATAGATCCCAAAGCTAAAGCATCCAAGGTTATTGAAAAGGAAGAAAGTGATGATGAAAAAAGTGGAAGCGAGAGTGATGAAGAAATAGCTCTTCTTGTGAGAAGATTCAACAAGTTCATGAAGAAGAAGAAGGATCAACCAAGGACAGGTCAATCTTAAAGAAAGAATGCTTTCAATGATAGAAAGTGCTTTGAGTGTAGGGAACCTGGTCACATTGCCATGAATTGCCCAAGAAAGAAATGGCAGAACAAAAATGGAGAAGATAAGAAGAAGAAATCCTTCAAGAAGAAGGGTGGCAAAGCCTATCTTGTTGAAGGGGATTCAGATGTTAGCTCAGATGATGATGATGATGATGATGATACTTCATCTAAGCTCAATGCCGACATCGCCATCAAGGAGGCCCCTTCACTCTTTTCGTCTCCACATTGTCTTATGGCAAAGGGTGGTGCTAATGTAGAAATCATAAATGACTTAAATGATGATGTTGTTGTTGTTGATGATGATGATATTGATGATCTTGTTAAAATGTTGGGTGAGGCCGACTGTAAGAAATGGATACGCCTAAGAGGAGGTGAATTAGAAATTCTATTAACTTTGTTAAACTAGGCCATAAATAAATCCCTAGAGCAAAACCTATGCAAATAAGTATACTAGAATGTGCAAAATAGATTTTGTCTAAGTGTTGCTATCTATACCGAGTTTTGCAACCTAAGTTCCAATTCTAATAATTCGAACTTGTAATAGAAGGAAAGGAACTTAAGTACTTCAATGTAAATGCACAAGCTAATGAGAACCGGTAGAGATCCAAACTCCTGTGGACAACACCGATATTTTTACCAGGTATCCGGGATCATGCAAGATCCCAAATAATCCTCGTTGGTGCCCCTACGCAAAGGGTAGCCCACGCGAGGGCCAAACACCACGGGCGAGTAACTATGCAGAGAGCCAAGTGCCTTCTCCACATGCAAGTGGTGCTCTCCTTCCGACCTCCTCTCGGACGCTCCTTGTCGTCTTCACTATCGAGCTTTTGACTAAAACGTCACGGGCCTCATTCCCTCCGTTACACAGTGGCGGCCGCACCACAAACTCGGTTGATGTGGTCTCACAAGACTCTCGTCTCACTCGATATAATTACAACGACTCACGCAAGAGCCGATGAGTTTGTGTCTGTAACACCCCTGGTGTTACTATTACTAAAACTTGAGCATAACATCATAAGCATTGGCATATCATGTGTTTGTCACACCTAGAGTGCATTCACTAGACAAAACTTTCAAACAAGTTGTATTGATATGACATTTTGTGAATAAAACCCTAGAGTAGGGTACTCAACCCTAGATTGGGTTTAATAGAGCAAGCAAGGCTTAAATAAGAGAAAGCTTCAAAACTTAATTGAAATAGTCATAAAGTGTCACCATGGATGAACTTAAGTGGTAACCAAACCCTAAGAGTGCTAAAAACCCTAAATAGAACCTTGGAAAACCCTAGAGTAACACCCTAGGGGGCTAAGTGCAAAATTAAGTGCACTCTTGGACTAAAGTGCAAAAACCATGAAATTGAGACACCTTAAGTCATATGGTCCACAAGAATGTGGATTTGCAACTTAAACCCTAAGTTTTGGAATTATTTGCAAAAGAGCCATCCTTATATCCCAGTGACTAAGTCTGAATTTCAGAGAATTGGCTCAACTTTGGGACCATGTGTCTTCCAAATTAATGAGAACTTGCCTAGGGTCAACACATCAAAATTCTAGAGCTATTATAGGAGAATAACTTTGATACAGACATCCTCTTTAGTTGTTATACAAAAATTAAAGATATGGCAGCCCAAAGTTGCTCTGTCAGGCTGGTGTTGAGTAAATAAAACTGAAACTGCAACCAGAAATGGTCACAGTGGAATGGGACCAATTTGGGCATGCCATATCTTTGAATTTGCTCGATTTTGACCCAAGTATCCTATAGTAAGTTTGTAGACTGATGTTTAGTGAACAAATTTTATTAAGGGAGGTTGCTCTATTCTTAACAAGAATCAAGAGATCAAGCGGTTGGAAGGTAGTCGGTTCAAACAAATTCTGAAGATACAATGCACTGAAAAATCTAAAGAACACAGAGAAAAGATCTACGACACTGTGGAATCGGATGAGCTCGGATGAATCGGTGGGGATTTGATCGCGGAGGAATAACTTTGGACGTGGCACCATTCCGCGAGCTCAGCCGTGCGTGGCCGGAGATAATCACCGGCGGTCGCCGTGACTCAGTGTTTTCCGTCGCGGTTTCACACATGCTTCGATTTCCCCTTACTGTGCCTCTTCTATACGTGGTTGCCATGCGTGAACAAAGCCTTCCATGGTCGCTGATCATTAGCCGGACCACCGTGGCTATAAATAGCACCATGGGCCACGACGGGGTATCCACATCTCCACCAGTGAGTTTGATCGGAACCCAAAATTCGCACTGCCTTCTCCACCTCTCTCCAAATTGAGTGTGCACGGTAAAACTATAGTTCCTTACGGTCGCATAGCCCCAATCTCACCTCCCAATTTCACCCAGAGCCGTCGCGACGCCATTTTCCCCCTTTCTCGGTCACCAGCGAGCACAGGTTCTCCGCGCTCCGTGGCCAGGCCACTCGGGTATGGCTATGCACTTCTTGAGTGTTGTTTTAGTAACTCTGTATACCCGTGAAGCTCGTCGTGGTAGCGGTTGGACCAATTCGGGCATGATTGAACGGGAACGCGAGCTCGACGTCACGGTTTCCGCCGTGCACATGGGCAGGACGTTCTCTAAGTGTTCAAGCCAAAATTGACGATTGTTTCTGAGTCGCCTTGGGTCGATAATGCTTCCCCTGTAGCTAGACTAGACAACCACCGCCTGTCATGGCCAGTACGGGCCACATCGGTGATGGACGGCGAGCACGCCGTGGCCAGGGACCTATTTGGAGAAGAAACAAAGGTCAGGGGACCTCTGTGTGAATGTCAGAGAGTGGGTGAATAGTGGCTGTGGGTTCTTAATAGATTATTCAAGACAGCGAGGATCTCTGTACAAAATTGCTAGCGAGGGCGCGCGCGCGCACGGGCGCGTCCCCGTTTCCTGTTCAGATTGGGCCCATTGGGCTGGTTTGGGTCCAATACTATTCATAGTTTTTCTTTTTTTCTTTTCTGCCACAGCTAAAACAATTCTAGAAAATTATAGAAAAATGGTAAAAATACCAAACCAATTTTGCTAGGTTTCTATTTTCCATAGAATTTAATAAAAATAATTTTAGGATTTTTAATCCAAACAGGAAATTATAGAGTATTTAAAACAGCCTAAGATCATGTTTTTGGATTTTTAGAAAATAAATAGTAAATCCAAAATTCACTAAATTTTTAGGGTAAACTTTAAATAATATTTAGAAGCCTTGTGTAAAGTTTGGTATGATTTGGACCATGTTTGATACTTAGAACCCAAAACCCTAGCCCCCCTATCCTGTGAACTTCACTATTGACTCCAGAAACCCTAAGTTCTCAGAGAACCGTAAAGGAAAATTGTATTCAAGTCTTTAGATAATAAACTTTTATTATCTTTGCACTCTCATGAGTATTACATGGGCATTCATTATTATGTATGGTTATATTTAGAAAGCGAAGAAGAAGTAGAAGTCGAAGAAGCGAAGACTTCACCATCACCTGAGGAACATCAGGCAGGCAACTGTTTTTATTTCGATATCTGTGGAACCGAGCCTGATTCACCAGTAACACAAGGCAAGCCCCGGTGCATTTGCCACCTCCTTGTTCCTTTTAAAATCTTTCTCACTTACTTGATGCATTAGGTGATAGGAGTTGTGTGCTAAACTATTGCTGCATCTCCTTCCTTGGACTTGATTATTTCCTAAATCCCTGTTTTACAAAAGGTTTTCCTTATGCTTAGCTTTGCTTTAGAAAAACAAAATATTTTGTTTTCTCAAAGGATGGTGTTGCAAAGTGGGTGGGATGTTTTCGAAAATAAAACTTGATGGTGGATCCATCATGGCCATGATGGGTTCAACATCAGAAAAGATGTACCTCTGCCAGGTACCAAACTTTGGGGTTTGAAATGATTAAGCTGAGACCAGGCGGGTGACTTGCATGAGAAGAGAGAGAGAGAGTCTCGGTGTAGTGTTTCCGTCTGAGTCGATTAAGGACCGTCTCGATGTAGGCCTGCTGACCGAGGACCCTTTAACTGGTCACATGCCTCGTCATGGGTAAGCTTTGCCTCGGGCAGACTAATACCAGAATAAGATACCACGTAATGAGAGTGGAGAGATGGCGAGATTAGCGTGTACCCTCCGTGGCAAGAGGCTGGACGGTGGTGTATCTGTGCTCTCGGTTGGCGTGAACCTGATCTGGTCTTAAGAACCCCGGTGGCGAGTTAACTTTTGCAAGGGTTAAGTGCTACATATGTCGTGTGATTGGAGATCCTTAGCTAAGTATAATCGACTCGGATCACCGTAACTTCGTGGTTATGAAGACTTGGTCACTGACTTACACGTAGAAATCTAGTGAAAATGAAGGGCCATTAAGAAATTGGCTAGTGCAGGTCAAGTGATTGAACTAGGGTAGAAAGAACTCTAGATACAGGTAATCTTACTTAACCTGACAATTAAAATTTGATTTTTAAGGATCTACTCTTAGTAAGCATTTCTGCAAACAGAGTCATTGATTATTGATAAGCCTCACCTTGACTCCCTCTAGCCAGCATACCCTTGAGAGTCTTTTCTTTAGTCGGGTAAGACTTGCTGAGTAATTCCATACTCAGGGCTTTGTCCCATGTTGTTTTAGGTGAAGTAGCGGCAAACTTTTGTTGCTTCTGTTCAAAGGTGGTACCAAAGGAAGAGAATCAGGAGTAAAGCTGCGAGAGGAAAGGATCCTCCGTAAAACTTTTGTTTAATACTTATCAGGAGGGATTTTTGCCTCCCATGGTTTGTAATAATAATACTCAGCACTCATGTATTATGTTCTGGTCTATAACTATATAACTCTGTCTTACTTTTCAATAAAAGTAAGTTAATGTAATTACTTCCGCATTTTCATACCTCTGATGTATTGTAATGTCTGCATGACGGGTGAAATGCTCTTGGGAAAGGTAAAGAAAGCAGATACCGAACTTGTCAAGTGATTCAGGGGCACCTGCAGGGTTGTCTGAGGTCCGTTGGACAAGGACAACTGTAGGTGGGCCTAATGACTTGGGAGGTTCCATCACAGCTGGTATCGGAGCGAAGTCCATCTCTGTAGAGGTTATGACGCATTTTCAAAAAGAATTTTTCAAGACTTATCTAGAAAATTTCTTTCTTCCTTATCTAGCTTCCTTTTGAAGAACTTATTTAAAGACCAGATGGTAGAGTGCAATGTATAGAATGTGTGAATCAACTAAGGTTGATTCTGTAATTACACATGCATCATGCTAAAAACTATGCTAATAAGATTTTCCCTCTTAAGAAATGCCGCCGCGCACAAGAAAAACTGCGCGCAAGTCTATCGGGCCAATCGGCGTACCCCACCATTAGCTTGCCCCACGGTGTGAAGACAGCAGCAGTGGTAGCAACGATCCAATCGGGGATCTGGAAGCCCAAGTTGATCAGCTTCGATCAGAACTCCGTCGCAGGAACGACATATGGGTCACGGATGGTGAAAGAATAAACGAATTAAGAACAGACATCCATCACCTGCAAGATCAGCTCGCGGAACGAGATCTAGCGCTCGACTGGGCGGTTAACTCTCGTTCGCTTGCTTGGGCTAAGGAAGCTAAAGCTCGAGCCTGAGTGGAGGAGCTTAGCACCACCATAGACTACTTGCAAGTGTATTGTAATACACTACATGAAGAAGTTCATGTATTGTATTCCCAACTGCACCCCAACGTACCTGTGGATCCTGTCGGGATAGAAGCCAGACCTTCTGGGACAACGGGAGAAGCCTTTGGTGGTGAATTAGACCTTTTCAGGCCTCCTCCCTCTATGAAGTTGGTGGATGAATGGTCTCCTACTCCCGACAGCGAGGCTACTAAAAGTGACAAGAAGCAAGAGTAGTATAGTGTAGAAGTAGTAGTAATGTGTAATAGGTAATGTAATCCTGTTGTAAAATTCGAGTCTGTAACATTACCCTTTTTAGTAATGTAAAATGGATGGTTTTCTTTGGCATATTATATTCTTATAAATGTTTGTTGCCTCAGATGGCCTCCAAGACTCGTTCACAGGATGGAGCAGGGACCTCCAGTGGGAGGGAAGCAACTTCGAACCCACCCCCAGTACCTCCAACATTAGCTGAGGCCATCGCTGCCTTGGTTAACGCTACGGCCGACAACACCCGCTTTCTGCAGGAAATGGCAGGGCAACAAATGCAACAACAAGGCGGACGAGCGCATCAGCAAGGACCCCGTGAAACGTCATATCTGGATTTCTCAGAGACACGTCCCCCATTGTTTGTCAAGGCGGAAGATCCTCTGGAAGCGGATGTGTGGATCCGCGTTATTGAACAGAAGTTCGGGCTTCTCCGATGTACGGAGATTCAAAAGCCCCTATTTGCAGCACAACAATTGCGCGGCCCTGCCAGCACCTGGTGGGGAAATTTTGTAGCCGTTCAACCGGCTGGTCATCAAATAACTTGGGATGAGTTCAAGTTGGCTTTCCGGGATTACTATATACTTGAAGGGGTGCTCCACATGAAGCAGGAGGAGTTTATGAAGCTGAAACAGGGTGGGGATACTGTCACTTAGTATCTCAACAAATTCAACCACTTATCCCAATATGCTATCGACCAAGTCAACACGGATTTAAAGAAGAGAAATTGCTTCATGAGAGGCCTTAATGACCGAATGCAAAGGAAAATGGCCACCTGCATTGATCTTTCCTACGGAAGGGCTATCAGTACTGCACTGGCAGTCGAGGCTAAATATGCAGGCTCCGGAAAATCCAAGGGTTACGGAGGCGACAGGCCCAGTCAGGGGTCTGAGAAAAGACAAAGGTTGGTAATCCGACCTTTTAATCCAAATCGCTCTTGTCCACCCTCCTGCCCTTTCAAGCAACCGGTTTTCATTCACCCCGCTACTGCTCCTACTCCAACCAATCAGCCGAGTGCCATTGGTACTCGTTTCTCAGCCCTCCCAAGCTCTTCAACTGGCTGTTTTAACTGTGGAAAGTCTGGACACTTTATCAAGGACTGTCCATACCCAAAGCAAAATCAATCAAGTAATCAACAGAGTTCTAGGAATTCCGCTCAAGGAAAGGGAAATGCGGCAAACAATACCGCGGGCAAAAATACAAGGAAAAAGAGGCGGATTTATTATACTCAAGTGGCCACCACACCAGAAGGCGAACCGGTTTTGATGGGTACGTTTCTAGTGGCCAATCACCCTGCAATTATTCTTTTTGATTCTAGTGCTTCACATACTTTCATAAGCAAGAAGTTTGTGGAGCAACATTGCATTCCATACCATGAATCAAGGGAAGGGTTTAAAATTCATTCGCCTGGGGGACAAATATTTACTAAAGAAGTGGCTTTCCAAGTGCCCGTAACATTGGCTGAACGGGACTTTCCTACTAATATGATTGTTCTGAAAGGCCAAGATATAGATGTAATTCTGGGCATGAATTTGTTGGCCCAACATAAAGCTATTCTCAACACTAATTTGAGAACTGTCAGATTGAGTCATGGCCAAGAAGAGGTTCTCTTGACCATCCCCATAGCTATTCCAGCTAAACCATTTGGCAGAGTGTATGAAGCTATCATACCGGAGATCCAAGATATTCCGGTAGTATGTGAGTTCCCAGACATTTTTCCAGAAGATTTGCCCAGATTGCCTCTAGAAAGAGATGTAGAATTTGTGATTGAGTTGAAGCCCGGTACGACTCCTATTTCTAGAAGATCGTACCGAATGCCTCCAAATGAACTGGCAGAGCTCAAGACCCAATTACAAGATCTACTGGAAAAGGGATTCATCCGGCCAAGCTCATCACCATGGGGATGTCTAGCCATCTTTGTCAAGAAGAAGGATCAAACACTACGAATGTGCGTGGATTATAGACCCCTTAATGAGGTTACCATCAAAAATAAGTACCCTCTTCCACGAATTGACATTCTATTTGATCAACTAACTGGAGCGAGGGTATTCTCTAAGATTGACCTCAGATCGGGCTATCATCAAATCCGTATCCGACCTGAAGATATACCAAAGACTGCATTCACTACGCGATACAGTTTATTTGAATATCTGGTTATGTCTTTCGGACTAACAAATGCTCCTACCCACTTCACCTATCTTATGAACTCGGTATTCATGCCCGAGCTGGATAAAATTGTAGTGGTATTCATTGATGATATCTTGATATATTCCAAGAATGAAGAGGAGCATGCTCAGCATTTACGGATTGTGTTGACGCGCTTAAGAGAGCACCAATTATATGCTAAGTTCAGTAAGTACGCGTTTTGGCTGGAAGAAATCCAATTTCTGGGACATGTATTATCTGCCAAGGGGATTGCGGTGGATCCTAGCAAAGTCAAGGATATTTTGGAGTGGAAACCCCCAACCACTGTACATCAAGTTCGAAGTTTCCTTGGACTAGCTGGCTATTACTGCCGATTCATACCAGATTTTTCCAAGCTTGTGAAACCAATCACAAGTTTATTAAAGAATGATACTAAATTTATTTGGTCTTCAAAGTGTAATGAAGCTTTTGAACAGTTAAAGGTATTATTAACCACTGCTCCGGTATTGGCTCAACCGGACATTGAAAAGCCCTTTGATGTGTATTGTGACACATCAGGTAGTGGTCTCGGTTGCGTTCTAATGCAAGAAAGCCGAGTGATAGCTTATGCTTCAAGGAAGTTACGCCGGCATGAGGAACATTATCCAACTCATGATCTGGAGTTAGCTGCGGTGGTTCATGCCCTAAAAATCTGGCGTCATTATCTGCTGGGGAATATCTGTCACATCTATATAGATCATAAAAGTTTGAAGTACATATTCACCCAGTCAGAGTTGAACATGAGACAGAGGCGATGGCTCGAGCTTATTAAGGACTATGAATTGGAAATTCATTATCACCCAGACAATGCTAATGTAGTGGCAGATGCGTTAAGTCGCAAGGCTTCCTGCCATTGTCTGATGATGAAGACTTCTGACATTACATTATGCCAGGAGATGGAGAAATTAAACCTGGGAATAATCCAACATGGAACCTTAAATCAACTAAAGCTTGAGTCAGTCCTCTTACAAAGGATAATGGATGCTCAAAAGGATAATGAGGGTATGAAGCACATCCATGAGAAAATAGAGGCCGGAAGAGCCAAATGTTTTAGAAAAGATGATCAAGGCATTGTATGGTTCAACAACCGCATAGTTGTGCCAAAAAATGAAGAGATCCGCCAGCAAATATTAGATGAAGCACATCTTAGTCGCTATTCTATTCATCCCGGAAGCACTAAGATGTATCATGATCTAAAACAACATTATTGGTGGACAAAGATGAAGATTGAAATCGCACGCTATGTGGCAAGATGTGACACTTGTAGACGTGTCAAAGCCATACATATGAAGACTGCCGGTCCATTGCAATCTTTGCCTATCCCTACATGGAAATGGGAAGATATAATTATGGACTTCATTGTGGGATTGTCCAGAACCGCAGAAGGGTATGACTCTATTTGGGGTATAATTGATTGGCTTACGAAAATTGCTCATTTTCTGCCAGTCAAGACAGATCACCCGGTTGCTGTTTATGCCCAATTGTACATTGCTTGCATTCTCAGTTTGCATGGTATTCCAAAGACTATAGTGTCGGATCGTGGACCTCAATTTGTATCCAAATTCTGGGAAGAACTTCACAAATCTTTGGGTACTAAGTTGCTCCACAGTTCGGCCTATCATCCCCAAACTAGTGGACAGAATGAGAGGGTAAATCAAATACTTGAGGACATGCTACGAGCTTGTGTTCTGGAATTCCCACAGAAATGGGATGATTGTTTACCATTAGCGGAGTTCTCATACAATAATAGCTATCAAGAAAGCATCAAGATGGCACCCTTTGAAGCCTTATATGGGCGACGGTGTCGTACTCCGTTAAACTGGTCTGAACCAGGTGAGAGAAATTTCTTTAGGCCAGATATGGTAAAGTAAACAGAAGAGAAAGTTCAATGGATAATTCATAATTTGAAGAAAGCCCAAGCTCGACAGATGAGTTATGCAGACAAACAACGGATGCCCTTGTATTTTCTAGTGGGAGATTATGTCTATTTGAAAGTTTCACCAATGAAGGGTATATCGCGTTTCAGGGTTAAAGGGAAGCTTGCACCTCGATACATTGGTCCTTTTCTTATCCTTGAAAGATATGGACCAGTGGCGTACCAACTCCAGTTACCCAAAACCTTATCTACGGTACATAATGTGTTCCACGTGTCCCAACTGAAGAAGTGTCTTTAGGTTCCCGATCGAACAATTGAAGTAACGAATGTTGCCTTAGAACCAGACTTGACATATTTAGAACACCCTATTTGAGTCTTGGATCAAAAGGATAGAATTACCCGGAGAAGAACCCTCAAGTTTTACAAGATACAGTGGAACCAACATTCAGAAGATGAGGCTACATGGGAAACTCAGGACTTTTTAGAAAGGAATTTCCCAGGCTTTTTAGCCTCATGTAATTTGTAAAGTGTATACAATTGTTGTAATAAATGAGTGAGCCCCAAACCACCCCTACCTTGTACCAAGAATAAGGAAATAAAAATGTGAAGCATTTCCTTTTCCATTACTTACCCTAGGACTTTTAATCTCGAGACGAGATTCTTTTATGGGGGGAAGGATGTAACACCCCTGGTGTTACTATTACTAAAACTTGAGCATAACATCATAATCATTGGCATATCATGTGTTTGTCACACCTAGAGTGCATTCACTAGACAAAAATTTCAAACAAGTTGTATTGATATGACATTTTGTGAATAAAACCCTAGAGTAGGGTACTCAACCCTAGATTGGGTTTAATAGAGCAAGCAAGGCTTAAACAAGAGAAAGCTTCAAAACTTAATTGAAATAGTCATAAAGAGTCACCATGGATGAACTTAAGTGGTATCCAAACCCTAAGAGTGCTAAAAACCCTAAATAGAACCCTGGAAAACCCTAGAGTAACACCCTAGGGGGCTAAGTGCAAAATTATTAAGTGCACTCTTGGACTAAAGTGCAAAAACCATGAAAGTGAGGCACCTTAAGTCATATGGTCCACAAGAATGTGGATTTGCAACTTAAACCCTAAGTTTTGGACTTATTTGCAAAAGAGCCATCCTTATATCCCAATGACTAAGTCTGAATTTTAGAGAATTGGCTCAACTTTGGGACCATGTATCTTCCAAATTAATGAGAACTTGCCTAGGGTCAACACATCAAAAGTCTAGAGCTATTATAGGAGAATAACTTTGATACAGACATCCTCTTTAGTTGTTATACAAAAATTAGAGATATGGCAGCCCAAAGTTGCTCTGTCAGGCTGGTGTCGAGTAACTGAAATGCAACCAGAAATGGTCACAGTGGAATGGGACCAATTTGGGCGTGCCATATTGTAACACCCTGAATTTGGGGGTATAAAATTTCTTTGCTCATATTCACAAATTCAGGTGTTACTTTCCTTTTCTCATCCTTCCCCAATCTTCTCTCTCTCATTTCTATAGGAGAAAAATGGTTATTTTATTTATAATTATAGTCTATTAGCTCAAACTCCAAGGGAGTATGAATTGTTGCATCATGTTGAACCCTAGATTTCACTTTTGTTTGGTGCATAATTCTCAAAAAGTCTAATTTGAATTTGTGGCTCATTTGAATTTGAATCAAATAGAGAAAATAAAAAGAAAAGAGAAAAACAATTCCAGAATAAAAAGAAAAAGGAAAAAAGCCCAAACCCCCGCCCCCCTCGGCCTTTCGGCCCAATTGGCCCATCCCGCGCGCGCGCCCTCCCGCCCCTCCTCTCTCTCTGCGCCGCGGGTCCGGCCTGTCAGCGCGGCCGCCGTCCCCTCCCGCCTCCCTCTCTCTCTGCGCCGCGGGCCCGGCCTGTCAGCCCCGCGTTCCCCGCGCGCGCGCCCGCTTCCCCCCGCTCTCTCTGCCCTGGCGGACCCGCCCATCAGCGCAACCGCCCCCGCGCCCGCTTTCTTCTCTCTCTCTGCTCGCGGGCCCGGGCTGTCAGCTCCCTCGTCCTCGCGTAACCGTCGCCCGAGCTGCGCGCGCCCGCCTTCTCCGCGCCCACGTCGCGCGTGGGGCTCGCCCCACCTCGCCCTTGGCCACTTGAGCCCCGAACCTCGCTCGCCATCTCCCCCTCCCTCATTTGCGCACCCGCAGACCCCTCCCTCACCTTCCCCTCGCTGCGCGCACGCTAGAGCGCCGCCGCCGTAAACCCCGCCGTTCCGAGCTCGTTTCCCTGCCGCCGTTGGAGCTCCGCCGTGTCCATTGCCACGGTGAGCTTCGCCCCGACGTCCGCAACCCGGAACGCGCTCCAATTTCCCCTTCCCCTCCCTATTTCTCTCTGCCCGCGCTCACCCGCCGTCCTCCGTGCAGCCGCCGTCGTCGCGCCGTTGCCGCCACCGAGGAGTCCCCGGAGTTCGCCTTGAGGTAAGGAACCTCTCCCGCCCCTATTGACCTTTGTTTTGCTCTCTATCGCGTTTAATTCTTCGCCGGAGTTGCTTAGCGCCGCCGCCGAGCCGCTCCGCCGTGAACCACCCCCCTCTGGTGCCCCTGCCCCGACCTAGTCCCCACCAAAAGGTTCCCCGCGCCCTCCCCAACCTCCCCGGCCATTCAGATCGCCCCAGGGACCCGCAGGGCCCCCGCGCCCCTCGTCTCCGGCGAGCACCTCCGCCGCGGGGACGGGCGCCGCCACCTCAGCTAGCTGGGGAAGAAGACAGCAGCCAGCCACCCCATCCCCGCCGTCCATCTCAGATCGGACGACCCCGTTTTAAATAGCCCGAATCCAATCCTAGCCGTCCGCCCAAGATCCAACGGCCCAGAGCCGTTTCCCCCGCGCCCCGCCTCTCTGCCGCTGGGCCCCGTCTGTCAGCCCGCCCGCGCGCTCGCTCTGCCCGCCCGGTCCCGCCTGCCAGTCGCCCGCGCCCGCGCTGCCCGCTGGCCCCGCCTGTCAGCCCGCCCGCGCGCTCGCTCTGCCCGCCCGGTCCCGCCTGCCAGTCACCCGCGCCCGCGCTGCCCGCTGGCCCCGCCTGTCAGTCGCCGCGCCCGCGCCCGCGCTGCCCGCCGGCCCCGCCTGTCAGCCACCCAGGCCGTCGCGCGCCCGCGCGCCCGCCCGCAGGATCTAATCCTGGCCGTCCGCCCGAGATCTAACGGCTGTAGGCGCCC
Source organism: Zea luxurians (assembly GCA_029449295.1). Lineage (NCBI taxonomy): Eukaryota > Viridiplantae > Streptophyta > Magnoliopsida > Poales > Poaceae > Zea > Zea luxurians. The sequence continues at coordinate 29,551,576 of JAOPSE010000031.1, forward strand.
GATACCCCTTCGCCCGCGCGTTTTCTTAAAGAGACCCCCGGCTTCCTGAAAATTAACCCGCCGTCCCTGGTTTCTTACAGTTAGGTCCTCGGGCCTTTTATTTAATTCAAAATAGGTCCTTAGGGTATATTTTTAACCCCTAAACTTGTAAAATTCATAACTTTGCCATATGAACTCCAAATTAGGTGCTTCAAATTGCAAAATGTTCATAATATTATTATCTATCTGTTTATGCAATGTTTCCCTGCTGTTTCCATGTCCCAATTAATGGTTAATCATTAGGATAGGATTAATGTTATGAGAACCCTATTTGAGATAAATAAAAGATAGTAGACTTTAATAAAAGTTGGAGCACTTAAGTTTATGGACTTAAACACCTAAGTTTAGGAACTTAAAACCAGATAATGATTTAATCCCACCACTGACTTAAACCTGATTAGTGGATAATGACTCACTTTGTATAGTCCTCTACCCCAGACCTAGAGAACACCAGAGTGCCTATCCCTTTTCCACTATGAACTTGTGATCTCTTTGCTGCATATGCTTGGTATGTTGCTTTTGTTTGTTATCTTCCCAAGTGCATAGTGTAAATGATTACTTTACGTAGACATCGAGCAGTCTGTGTTTCCCGAGGAGGTTGCAGAGGAAGTTCCTGATCAATAGTTTGGTGAAGGCAAGTGTCCTCTGACCCATTATGTCCTATTCATTTATAACTTACTACCCCGCATTACTTACTTGAAACCTAAGGATTGACTAGCTTTACACTTTACTTTATCCTTGATGACCTTATGGGCTATTATGGTTAGCATTCTGCTACTTGCCTTAACTTAATCAATGAACATGATGTGAATATTTATGATACTGTTATCCTGATGATGTTGATGATCTTGTGATACTCTAGGGGGCTCAGGCTGTTTCCTGAGTACCTCTCCGTAAGGACCTGTTCGTTGAGAGACCACCCGGGATAACAGTGCAACCATGAGGGTGAAATGGGGCGCCCTTAGCTAATTAATTAGAGGAACTAGAGGTGTAGTTGCTTCGCCGTCGTGCCGTCAATGGGGTCCAGGCACAGTGCTTGCTCTGCCGAGGCTGAGTGCCGAGGTTCTTTCGTTTCGCTTTTGTTAGTCACTCTCCTGTGGGGAGGAGTACTATGTTTATCAAACTGGAGAAACCTAACGGGCAGCTATGATCTCTAGGGAATCTTTGTAAAAGCTACGTAGTGATACCCTGCCGGACCACCTAGGTAGTGGTCAATGGGGATTAGCTCTCCCCGGGCAGAAAGGGAATCATGACTCATGGGTAAGGTGTGCGACCTCTGCAGAGGGTAGTGAAACTGGTATATCAGCCGTGCTCACGGTTAAGAGCAGCCTTGGGATCCTCTTTGATTAGAGATACAGATGGTTCGAGATACAAGGATTATGTTATGGTTTTGGTTCGAATATGATGATGTTGTTCCTCGATGAGGAAATGGTTCATGGGTTGGTTAATGCTAAAATCTGGCTTCTACTAATGATAAATACCTGTCCAACTAAAAGCAACTGCCTGAGCCTAACCCCACATAAAGCTAGTCCACTTCAGCCAAACGGGACATTTGCTGAGTACGTTGATGTGTACTCACCCTTGCTTTCACAAAACACCAGGTTGCCTTTGGTGCAATCTATGCTCAGGTAAAGGAGAAGGTGTCGAGGTGGACCTCCAGGAGTTCCAGGACGTTGATGAGTTCGAGGATTAGGCTAGCGACCTCCCCCAGTCAGCTGCCTGTGGTGGGTTGTTTACGTTGGCTACGTTTCGATTTTGCGTACTTTGATTTTATATTATGTAAATGACTCTAGTCTGTAATATTATTACTTACTCTTTATTGTAATTCGAAGCATTGTGCTATGATGAGTCATTTATGTAATCGCTATGTACGTGAATTTCTGATCCTGGCACGTACATGGTTCGCATTCGGTTTACCTTCAAAACCGGGTGTGACACATATCTTTGAATTCGCTCGGTTTTGACCCAAGAATCCTATAGTAATTTTGTAGACTGATGTTTAGTGAACAAATTTTATTAAGGGAGGTTGCTCTGTTCTTAACAAGAATCAAGAGATCAAGAGGTTGGAAGGTAGTCAGTTCAGACAAATTCTGAAGATCCAATGCACTGAAAAATCTGAAGAACACAGAGAAAAGATCTACGACACTGTGGAATTGGATGAGCTCGGATGAATCAGTGGGGATTTGATCGTGAAGGAATAACTTTGGACGTGGCACCATTCCGCGAGCTCAGTCGTGTGTGGCCGGAGATAATCACCGGCGGTCGCCGTGACTCAGTGTTTTCCGCCGCGGTGTCACCCATGCTTCGATTTCCCCTTACTATGCCTCTTCTATACATGGTTGCGATGCGTGAACAAAGCCTTCCACGGTCGCAGATCATTAGCCGGACCGCCGTGGCTATAAATAACACCATGGGCCACGACGGGGTATCCACATCTCCACCAGTGAGTTTGATCGGAACCCAAAATTCACACTGCCTTCTCCACCTCTCTCCAAATTGAGTGTGCACGGTGAAACTATAGTTCCTTACGGCCGCATAGCCCCAATCTCACCTCCCAATTTCACCTAGAGCCGTCGCGGCGCCATTTTCCCCCTTTCTCGGTCACTGGCGAGCACAGGTTCTCCGTGCTCCATGGCCAGGCCACTCGGGTATGGCTATGCACTTCTTGAGTGTTGTTTTAGTAATTGTGTATACCCGTGAAGCTCGTCGTGGTAGCCGTTGGACCAATTCGGGCATGATTGAACGGGAACGCGAGCTCGACGTCACGGTTTCCATCGTGCACATGGGCAGGACGTTCTCTAAGTGTTCAAGCCAAAATTGACGATTGTTCCTGAGTCGCCTTGGGTCGGTAATGCTTCCCCTGTAGCTAGACTAGACAACCACCGCCGGTCATGGCCAGTACGGGCCGTGTCGGTGATGGACGGCGAGCGCGCCGTGGCCAGGGACCTATTTGGAGAAGAAACAAAGGTCAGGGGACCTCTGTGTGAATGTCAGAGTGGGTGAATAGTGGCTGTGGGTTCTTAATAGATTACTAGTATGGTGCCCGTGCGTTGCAACGGAATACAAACTATTCGTTAAAAGCTTATTACCCGTGCATATCTATGTTCTTGAAGCGGCGTGATAGACTGGTTACCTCATTTAAACTACTGAATTTCCACGGCATAAGAATCTGCAAATCAGTCATTAAGTTTGCAAAGAAGTGCCATTTATAAATATCAGTCATAAGAACCTGCGTCTCCCACCCGAGGGAGGTCACGAACGAGCCGTGACTGCATCTCCCGCCCAAGATTGGCCTCGGGCGAGCGTGAGTGCGTCTCCCGCCCGAGGGTGGCCTCAGACGTGTCGCGACTGCGTTTCCCGCGCGAGGATGGCCTCGGGCGAGTGTGACTACATCTCTCGCCCAAGTGTGGCCTCGGACAAGGCGTGATTGCGTCTCCCGCCCGAGGTTGGTCTCTGGCGAGGCGTGATTGCGTCTCCCGTCCGAGGGTTGCCTCGGGCAAGCTGTGACTATGCCTCCCGCCAAAGGTCGGCCACGGGCGAGGCGTGACAGCGTCTCCTGCCCGAGGATGGCCTCAGGCAAGCCATGGCTGCGTCTCCTGCCCGGGGATGGCCTCAAGTGAGTCGTGACTATGTCTCCCGCCCGAGGGTGGCCTCGAGCGAGCCATGAATGCGTTCTCCCGCTTGAGGGCGGCCTCGGGCGAGGCGTGAATGCATTCTCTCACCCAAGGATGGCTTTGGCCAAAGCGTGACTGCGTCTCCCGCCCGAGGTTGGCATCGAGAGAGTCGTGACTATGAGGTTTCCTTAGGCGAGTCATGACTACGAGGTTTCCTTGGGCGAGACCGTGCATGCATTAGGAGTGTTTTCTATAAGAAAGATGAAGTTTCAATTTGTAAACCATGCGACGTGTGAAAAAAACATGCAAGCAGTCTGAGTTGCGGTGATCTGAGTAACATCATTCGAGGTCCTGAGTTCGTATTTTTATTTTTTAGAAGGCAGATTTTGAACGAGGCTATTTTTATGGCGCTAATTTTCCAATTACAAATATTTGATTCACAACCGAAATTTGGATCTTTGTCGCGTGCCAAATATTTTACTGAGTGCGTCTGGTCCGCACGTTATTTACGTGATGTTTCGTGCGGACTTCGTTCGTTCGTGTAAACCGTTATTTGCACGCTTTAATAAAATCACTTCGCTATATCGTGGAAAATTATTGGCCCTGTTCGGCTGGCTGCAAGCCGGCACTGTTGCAGCTGTTTGGACTGCTGTAGCTGCAATCCATAGAGAGAAAAATACTGTAGAAGCCGCAGCCGCAGCAAGCCGCAGCGAACAAGCTGATTGAACGCTCATGTATTTACAGAGTCTCGAGTAGAAGCATCACGAAACAGACATAGCAGGTAAAATTCAGCTAGTAAGCTCATTTGGAACAAATGTGCCTATTGACAATTGGACGATTACATCAATTTTACCGATCTGCCGATCTAGTTTGCCTTAGAGGAGTACCGTCCGAATCCCCCGGTAGTCTCGGCACCAGAATTGCTGCTAGTATAGTATCTACTGCTAACAAATGGAAGATCAAGATCGGTGAACGCTGATTTACTGCCAGTGCCAGAAAGGAAAAAAACGCTTCCTTGGACGTGCGGCACCACGCATTGACTCTGGCACACATTGACTCTGGCCTTAACAATCCTTAGAATCCGGTAAATGCTTCCATTTTACCGCGGCTTCGGTGGATCGCGGACTCGTACGTCCCCACCAAAACCCGGATTTGATAGCGGCCGATACGTCCGCCGCGGCGGCGGCTGACGGGCTGAGAATAGGAGAGAGAAACCGCTCCTCTCTCTTCCTCTCCTTCTCGACGAACTCGTCCCACAAGCACGTGCGAGCCAAGGCAGACAAGAGCGAGGTGGAGAGAGAGAGAGAGTGAGAGGAAAACCCCGCCCCCGTCCAGGCAACCTTCGTCGACGCATACGGCGGAGGCCACAGAGGCGCCACGCGAGGGAGCCCCACCGCAGCAGCACCCACGCGCGGCCGCTGATGCCCCAAATTCGGCACCCCCGGATCTCCTTGCCGGCGCCCAGGGCCCCGATCGCCTCCTCCCCATGGTCGTGCTCCTCCGGGGTTCTCCTCGCGCGGGCGTCGTCCCTGTCGATTTAGACCTCACTTCCACCAGCAAGGTATACGCCCGCCCGAGCCCAGATCGCCACCTGATCTCTGTCGATTTCCCCCTCGAATTCCCCGGGCTGAGCTGGCTGAGAGATGTGTAGAGCCATTGGCGTACCTGGACATCGTCGAAGGTCCAGCGGTTGAAGTGCTTCACCGCGTCCGGTGGCTGCTCCACCTCCGCCATGGCTGAGGTCGAGAGAGGGATGTGCTGTTTTGGCGGCGGCAGCGGCGACGCGACTAAACCCTAGGGAAGTCACCGCTCGCGGGGTGCGAGGTGGATTCTAATAATAGGCGAGAGCCTCCCGGGCTAGGGTTTCTGATCCGACAGCTGTCCGCGCATCTGTTGGACGGTCACTGATTGCAGGGCCACGATATCCCATAAGCGGAGGGGGAGGCGGGGGCATGTATATGGTCTACAGTTCGCTCTTAATAGTTGTAGAGATTCAAGATTTCGGGGATCTCTTTACAAAATTGCCAGCGCGGGCGCGCGCGCACGGCGCGTCCCCGTTTCCTGTTCAGATTGGTCCGACTGGGCTGGTTTGGGTCCAATACTATTCATAGTTATTTCTTTTTTCTTTTCTACCAGAGCTAAAACAATTCTAGAAAACTGTAGAAAAATGATAAAAATACCAAACCAATTTTTCTAGGTTTCTAATTTTCCATAGAATTTAATTAAAATAATTTTAGGATTTTTAATCCAAACAGGAAATTATAGAGTATTTAAAACAGCCTAAGATCATGTTTCTGGATTTTTAGAAAATAAATAGTAAATCCAAAATGCACTAAATTTTTAGGGTAAACTTTAAATAATATTTAGAAGCCTTGTGTAAAGTTTGGTATGATTTGTACCATGTTTGATACTTAGAACCCAAAACCCTAGCCCCCGTGTCCTGTGAACTTCACTATTGACTCCGGAAACCCTAAGTTGTCGGAGAACCGTGAAGGAAAATTGTATTCAAGACTTTAGATAATAAAATTTTATTATCTTTGCACTCTCATGAGCATTACATGGACATTCATTATTATGTATGGTTATATTTAGAAAGCGAAGAAGAAGTAGAAGTCGAAGAAGCGAAGACTTCACCATCACCTGAGGAACATCAGGCAGGCAACTGTTTCTATTTCGATATCCGTGGAACCGAGCCTGATTCACCAGTAACACAAGGCAAGCCCCGGTGCATTTGCCACCTCCTTGTTCCTTTTAAAATCTTTCTCACTTACTTGATGCATTAGGTGATAGGAGTTGTGTGCTAAACTATTGCTGCATCTCCTTCCTTGGACTTGATTATTTCCTAAATCCTTGTTTTACAAAAGGTTTTCCTTATGCTTAGCTTTGCTTTAGAAAAACAAAATATTTTGTTTTCTCAAAGGATGGTGTTGCAAAGTGGGTGGGATGTTTTCGAAAATAAAACTTGATGGTGGATCCATCATGGCCATGATGGGTTCAACATCAGAAAAGATGTACCTCTGCCAGGTACCAAACTTTGGGGTTTGAAATGATTAAGCTAAGACCGGGCGGGTGACTTGCACGAGAAGAGAGAGTCTCGGTGTAGTGTCTCCGTCTGAGTCAATTAAGGACCGTCTCAATGTAGGCCTGCTGACCGAGGACCCTTTAACTGGTCACATGCCTCGTCATGGGTAAGCTTTGCCTCGGGCAGACTAATACCAGAATAAGATACCATGCAATGGGAGTGGAGAGATGGCGAGAGTAGCGTGTACCCTCCGTGGCAAGAGGCTGGACGATGGTGTATCTGTGCTCTCGGTTGGCGTGAACCTGATCTGGTCTTAAGAACCCCGGTGGCGAGTTGACATATGCAAGGGTTAAGTGCTACATATGTCGTGCGATTGGAGATCCTCAGCTGAGTATAATCGATTCAGATCGCCGTAACTTCATGGTTATGAAGACTTGGTCACTGACTTACACGTAGAAATCCAGTGAAAATGAAGGGCTGTTAAGAAATTGGCTAGTGCAGGTCAAGTGATTGAACTAGGGTAGAAAGAACTCTTGATGCTGGTAATCTTACTTAACCTGACAATTAAAATTGGATTTTTAAGGATCCACTCTTAGTAAGCATTTCTACAAATAGAGTCATTGATTATTGATAAGCCTCACCTTGACTCCCTCTAGCCAGCATACCCTTGAGAGTCTTTTCTTTAGTCAGGTAAGACTTGCTGAGTAATTCCATACTCAGGGCTTTGTCCCATGTTGTTTTAGGTGAAGTAGTGGCAAACTTTTGTTGCTTCTGTTCAAAGGTGGTATCAAAGGAAGAGAATCAGGAGTAAAGCTGCGGGAGGAAAGGATCCTCCGTAAAACTTTTGTTTAATACTTATCAGGAGGGGGTTTTGCCTCCCATGGTTTGTAATAATAATACTCAGCACTCATGTATTATGTTCTGGTCTATAACTATATAACTTTGTCTTACTTTTCAATAAAAGTAAGTTAATGTAATTACTTCCGCATTTTCGTACCTCCGATGTATTGTAATGTCTGCGTGACGGGTGAAACGCTCTTGGGAAAGGTAAAGAAAGCAGATACCGAACTTGTCAAGTGATTCAGGGGCACCTGCAGGGTTGTCTGAGGTCCGTTGGACAAGGACAACTGTAGGTGGGCCTAATGACTTGGGAGGTTCTGTCACAGTGTCGGTTTTGCTAACCTCACTCATACAACTAGGAATACACCTAGAGAAAGCGCAATAGCAGTCTAACTAGTCTAAGCACTTCGCAAAGCACCTATACTAATCATCGAGTAATTCTATTTATCACTTGTTTGATGGAACACTTGGAAATGTGTTTCTATGCTTGGGATATGTTTCTTGGGCTCCAACTACTTCAAATGGCATGCTATGGGGTATTTATAAGTCTGCCACTCAATTCTAGTTGTTGGACACGAAGCAGACTTTTTCTGTCCGCGGGTGCACCGGATCGTCCGGTGCATACCGGACCATCCAGTCCGGGTCTCCACGTTAGCTAGCCATTAGGTGATGTTAGCATTGTAGCCTGTCCGGTGACCTGCCATGTCACTTGACTCTTGGTGACTTAGTTGTTGCCTACCATTGGACGGTTGTCCGGTGTGCCACCGGACTGTCTGGTAAATCAGCTGCACGAGAGCCTGTTTGTAGTGCTCTCTATGTAGGTTGTTCGGTGCACACTGGACCATCCGGTGAGCCACTGGTGAGCCAGTTGACTGCCCCTTTTCTAGATTTCTTCATTATCTTCCTTGGGCTTTATGGTCATGTGTTTTGGACTTTTGCTGAGTATATGTTGATCTTCCTTGAGTATATTTTAGTTCTTCTTTTGAGGTGTTGCATCCTTAGAGCCTAAGTCCAATCCACTTCGCATCCTGTGAACTACAAAACACAAACATTTGGAAAACATTAGTTCATTGGTATGTTGACCATCAAGCACCAAAATCCTTAATCAAATGGATTGTGGTCCATTTTCCTTACAATCTCCCCTTTTTTGGTGACTGGTGACAACACAACCAAAGCAAGCAAAAATCAAATACAAAATTGAAATATGCATATACTTGCTATGGACGCATGTGCATAAGCAAGATAAATGAGATACCAAATTGAAAGATATGTGGTCAATTTGAGATTCAACATATTCTTGCATATGCAACTAGTCCCCATGTGAGATTATGGACTTAACCTCTAACTCCATAATCCACATACTTCCTATTTAGGACCAAAACCAACAAGATAACCAATTGAAATGGTAAAAAAATTAAAATTGGTGGTTTTTTGGTATTTGATAACTTTGGTTCACTTGTGTCCATAAAATTCTCCCATTTAGAATCAAATACCGAAAAGGAAGTCATGATAAAACATATAGGAAGCAAATAAAGACTTGTCCTCTTAAAAGAATTTCTCCCCCTAAATGAAAGTTCTCCCCATGTAGAAAAGTATTCTCCCCCTTTTACGGAAAAGGACATACTCCCCCTATCGAAAAACCCTCTAACTAAGAAAAGTACATAAATACAAGAGGAAATAAGACATGATAGAATAGACTAACTCCCCCAGAAATCTATGCATAGGTAAATGATAGAGGATATTCTAGTGATATCAAATGAAGCATTTAACAATATATGCATATATGGCAACATGGGGGCATAAGATGTGAAACTTAACATAGCCAATTCAAATACTGGAGAAGACATGTAAAAGATACCAATGAAAAGATGATACCAATCAAATGGTTTGGATGATGATACTCTTGCAATGGGAGCACATTGTCTTTCTCCGGGGACATTATTTTCCTTCAATGAGACAACTACACACATAATAGACTTTAAAAGTGGTGTTAGTATCAAAGACTTAGATTATAAAGTAACCTCCCCCCTAAAAGTGTGCGCAGAAATTTTAAATACTTATAAGAGACATGCACTTTGATTTTGAGATCAAGAAGGGCAAATTATCTATAATTCGTACTTTGGCACATATAATTCAAAATGACACCAATTGAAAGATATAACTTTATAAACAAGCAATAGTGCTATATATCTAGGAATTTTAATTAAGCTATGTGACGTGATTTATTACACATTTTAAACCATGTAGGTTTGCTCAAAAAGATGAATTAAAATCGAGCATTCCTACCATATGATATACTTAGCATGTATGCAACGAGTAATACCAGTTGAAAAAATGTATTAAATGAAAAGGGTACTAAAACAATACTAGGCATGAAAGATAAGCCAGATACTAAAAGAAATTAGATATGCATATCTAAAAACAATAAAATGCAATAAAATTAGTTACCTTAGTCATGGGTGAGAAATTTAGGTCCAAAGTATTCACTAACCCACTTGGCAATATTCTTGACCTGATGTGATGGGTCCCGTGAAATACATCCCAATTTGCTAAGTCTCCAAATTTCTCGAAGTCCTTCGGACTTCTCACTTCCCTCTCGGGACCCAAACCTTCTTGGCGCTTTTCATGGTTGTGATAATCTTCTTTGGCACCCAGATGCGTTTAGCCCTCTTTCCCTTGTTGGCTTGCTTGTTGGCCTTGATGGCTATCACCTTTCCATTTTTCTTCTTTTCGATTAAGTATGGTGTAGCCACCTTTTTGTCCACCTTTGTTGATGTAGGTGTTGGAGATTTTACTTCTTGGCCTTTTCTTTTATCTCCCCCTGTCTTCGCCTTGCATTGGTAAGTGAAAGGGAAATGGCCTTAACCATTTTTCTATAATTGATTTTGGTGTTTGACGCCCATCACAAATCTTATGGACTAACTAGTTTGCCTAGTCGACCATTTCTCAGGTGCATAAGTTCATCTACAACTATTGTAAGTCAACTGTTCGGAATACCGTAGATTATTCCGAACATGAGAAGCTTTTTGGAAAACACTAATGCGTGGACCGTCCGGGCCTTTGCGGCGAACTGTCCACGACACCAGGATGAGTCTCGGACAGGAACACTACAAAAACACGAGTTAACACTACAGACTTGTCGGTGTTTCGAAACCCGGGGGGTCCCTGGACCAACGAGTGAATTGTCGCCGCGTGCCCTAGCCTAGATGGGTCGACCCAAGGCGGAACGCGAAGGGGGAAAGGAAGCAGCCGGAGGGAGGCAGGCGTGAGAGAGCGGATCCCGCGACCTTCGTGTTAGCCCCGCGCCTGAGTCGGGTGCGCTTGCAGTAGGGGGATACAAGCGTCCACGCGGGAGTGGGAGCGAGCGGCCTTGCGCGAGCGCTGTCCCGTCCTTCTCCGCGCGGGCCAACCCACCCTCGTAAGAGGGCTCTGGTCCTCCCTTTTATAGGCGTAAGGAGAGGATCCAGGTGTACAATGGGGAGTGTAGCAGTGTGCTAACGTGTCTAGCGGTGGAGAGCTAGCGCCCTAAGTACATGCCATCGTGGCAGCCGGAGAGGTCTTGGCACCCAGTTCACGTGGTGTCGTGGCCGTCGGAGGAGCGCTGGAGCCTGGCGGAAGGACAGCTGTCGGGGCTGTCAAGTCCTTGCTGACGTCCTCTTGCTTCCGTAAGGGGGCCGAGAGCCGCCGTCGTCACAGAGCGTGCGGGGTGCCATCATTGCCTATCTGACGGAGCGAGCCAGATGGGACGCCGGTCTTGTTCCCCGTAGCCTGAGTCAGCTCGGGGTAGGGTAATGATGGCGCCCCCTGTCGACGTGGTCGGTCCATGCCCTAGGTTGGGCGATGTGGAGGCTCCTCCGAGGTCGAGGTCAAGTCTGTCTTCCGTGGCCGTGGTCGAGTTCGAGCCCCTGGGTCAGGCGAGGCGGAGACCATCGGCTGAGGCCAGGGCTGAGTCCGAGCCCTGGGGTCGGGCGAAGCGGTGTCCGTGGTCTCCTAGGGCTGAGCCCAAGTCCGAGCCCTGGGTCGGGCGGAGCGGAGTTCGCCGTCTTCCGGGGCTGAGCCCGAGTCCGAGCCCTGGGGTCGGGCGAAGCGGTGTTCGTCGTCTTCCGGGGCTGAGCCCGAGTCCGAGCCCTAGGTCGGGCGGAGCGGAGTTCGCCGTCTTCTGGGGCTGAGCCCGAGTCCGAGCCCTAGGTCGGGCGAAGCGGAGTTCGCCGTCTTCTGGGGCTGAGCCCGAGTCCGAGCCCTGGGTCGGGCGGAGTGGAGTTCGCCGTCTTCCGGGGCTGAGCCCGAGTCCGAGCCCTGGGGTCGGGCGATGCGGAGTTTCCTATGACGCTCGAGGCCGGCCTTGGCAACTGTTAGCCTCACTCTGTCGGGTGGCTCAGCAGTCGGAGCGGCGCAGGCGGCACTGTCCTCTTGTCAGACCGGTCAGTAGAGCGGCGAAGTGACTGCGGTCACTTTGGCTCTGTCGACTGGAGGGCGTGCGTCAGGATAAAGGTGTCAGGCCACCTTTGCGTTAAATTCCCCTGCGATTTGGTCGGTCGGCGTAGTGATGTGGCCAAGGTTGCTTCTCGGTGAAGACTGGGCCTCGGGCGAGCCGATAGTGTGCCCGTTGCTGGAGGGGGGTCCTCGGGCGAGACGTAGGTTCTCTGGGGTCGGCTTCCCTTGCCCGAGGCTAGGCTCGGGCGAGGCACGATCATGTCCCTTGAATGGAATGATCCTTGACTTAATCGCACCCATCAGGCCTTTGCAGCTTTGTGCTGATGGGGGTTACCAGCTGAGATTTAGGGGCCTTGAGGGTACCCCTAATTATGGTCCCCGACAGTAGCCCCCGAGCCTCCAAGGGAGTATTAATACTCGCTTGGAGGCTTTTGCCGCACTTTTTTGCAAGGGGACCAGCCTTTTTTGGTTACATTCTGTTCCGGTGGGTGCGAGCGAGCGCACCCACCGGGTGTAGCCCCCGAGGCCTCGGAGGAGTAGTTTTACTCCTTCGAGGTCTTAGTGCGTTTCGCAACACTTCGGCTGGCCTAGTTGTTCCCTCATGCGAGCTGGCCGAAGCCCGAGTGCACGGTCGGGTCCCAAGTTCTTGGGCTGGTATGTTGACGCTGTCAACGGTTTGGCCGGAGCCGGGTTTGCGAGAGCAGCCCCCGAGCCTCTGCACAGGGCGAGAGGACGGTCGAGGATAGACTCGTCTTTTTTACATACGCCCCTGCGTCGCCTTTCCGCAAGGAGGAGGGGGGAAAGCGCCATGTTGTCCTCGGAGGGCGCCGAACATGGTGTTTCCGGTGAGCTGCTGGCGGGTAATCCGAGCGGACGCCCATGCCCCATTTGCTAGGGGTCGGCTAGAGGCCCGGAGGCGCGCTCCAAAAGTACCTGCGGGTGATCTACCGGACCCGGTCCCCTTTGACGGGGTCCGAGGGCTCGATGCCTCCCTCTGATGGGATTCCGTTACAAGATCGCTCCCGTTGGTCTCGGAAATGTCCTAGGGTACCTTGGGAGCGTAGCCCGAGCCTTGGTTATGTATCGAACGTACCCAGGGTCATCCCTCGCTCTGTGTCTGAGGCGACTGTGAACCCTTCGAGGGCCAGCCTACGAACCCCTGATCAGTAGTGGGCACGGAGCCCGAGTGGCCTGAGGCGGCCGTTGAACCCTTCGAGGGGCCGGCCATCGAACCTCTAACCAGTAGTGGGCGCAGAACCCAATCGATCTGAGGCGGCCGTTGAACCCCTCCGAGGGGCCGGCCTTCGAACCTCTGATCAGTAGGGAGGCTCGGAGCCTGTTTCCTTCACGGAGAAGGGTTCTTTTCGGGGTATCCCCCTTTCTCGGTCCCTGTTGTAAGAGAGAGAAAGAGGAAAAGGAAAAGGATACGAAGTCGAATGACGTGGCGTACCTCTTTTGACGCGGTCATTATGGCGAGGGCGAAGCGTCGTTTGCTTCTCCCGCCTGAGGCGCCGCCTATCCCACCGCGGAGTTAATGCGACGGGGCGAGTGGTTCGCGAGGCGGTCGTTGCGCGCGCGCGCGCCGTTCGAGGAATGGATCACGGGCGCACCGTCTTCACGTCGTGAGAGAGGGCTCCCTCGCTGCCCCTGGATGGGACGTGAGCTTGGCTGACGACGTGACCGCTGCTGCTGCCCGCCTGTCACCGCCATTACTGCCGGCCCATTTTTGACCGCATTTGACCGTCGCGCTTGGCTGGCACTGCAGGGTTGCCTCGAGTCGCGGTATTGACTCCGCAGTCGAGGAGGCGCGGTAGTGGCGTGAGTGGCGGTGCAGTTGCTCACACGTAGCAACCGGCGCGCCGGTTGCATGACGTGTGGGCCTGGACCTCCATGCTGGGCTCGTTGGAGTCGAAGGGGTGCGCCCACTTGGCATGGTTGCATGCCGCCTGCATGGCTGTCTGCCCTTTCACCCGCTGGTCTGGGCGAAAGTGGAGGAGTGCTTGTAACCGCCGGGTGGTTGCATGCACCGTGCGCGCGTGGCGGTTTGGCTTCTTCTCCCCTGGACCGGCTTGCATGACGTGTGGGACCCAGCCCCCGCGCCGTGCGGGGGAGAATCTTGGAGCGTGTTGGAGAAGACTCAACCCGCAACGGTTGAGGGTGCAAGTGGGGAGAGTCGCCTTTAAAAGGGGGGCGACTCCCTTGGAGGGCAACCATGTCTTCGCGCTCCCCTCATGCATCGTGTCTTCCCACCTTCTGAGCCCCCGGGCGGGGGACGCCCGGAATCCTTCCGTCTTGTCGTTGGAGGAATGCAACTTCGTGGAAGTTGGTACCTTTCAGCCATCGTTCGGCTTCAAGGATTTTCATCATGCAGTCCGGCTGCATCCCCTCGCCGGTGGTCACCCAAGACGGTGACCTCCAGTACGATGGCAGGGGAAAGCAAGCCGGGCTGCGGCCTCTACCCCTCCCTCAGCCTCAAGGATTTTCATCACCAGTGCTGGGGAGGGGAGTGTGCCGAGTTGGGGTCGGTCCCTGTGCGGGCGGCGGCCCGCTCCTTCCCTCAGTGATCGGGGGGAAGGGCGTCCGCCGTTCATGGCATGGGCAGCTGCCGCGTGCCCGGCTCTCTGAGCCGAGCGGCTTCGGAGCCGCTCCCGGTGCCGCCTTCCGCCACGACAGCTGGAAGAGGTTCCGCAGACGAACGGCTCGCCGTCGCCCGCCCCGGCAGCGGCAACAACGACGACTTCTGCCCCGGAGGGCCGAACTGTTGCTCCGCAGGCCCCCCAGTCGCGTGGGGTTGTTCGTACCTGCGGAGGTGGAACCGGAGTTCCGTTTGTAAAGGCACCTTAAGTGCCGGTGTTTTGTTCAATGCGGCTGTCGAGGCCTGAACGTATATGTACTTTTGGCACGGAGCCGTGTTTTTTCTTCATTTCGAGCACTGAGACTCGCCTTGTCGATTATCTGAACCGCTTCACCGAGCGTGAGTTGCCTCGTGCAAAGGTGACGAGTGAGGTATCCGTATCCGGAGGAGTAGGAGTCCCTCGGCTCGGTCGGCCTTGCTGTCCGAGGCCCCTCTTGCTTAGTTAAAGGAACCCCTCGGCCGCCCTTCGATGAGCCAAAGCCAGAGGTAGCGGTGTCAGTACGGACGGAGGCAGAGTTGGCTTCGAAAAGGAGGTGTAGTTGGCCAGAGCCTGGCCGGGTCGTCCACTGGCGGAACCGACGCCGGAGTTGAGCTGCCGAGGCCACAAGCCGAGCTGATGTCTTTGGGGGTCAGCTGGCCGAGGCCTCGGGGTGGCCGGCCGAGCCGCCTGCTCGGGCCAGATTCTCGAAGAAGACCTTGGCGGCGATGGCCCGGGTGTGGTGCTGATGTCGTCCTTCAGAGTGGGGGCCCTCCGACCGTGTCGCCGTCCGAGGCTAGGTCAGACCCCGCCGAAGGTGTAGTTGATGCCGAGGGTGCTGCTGCCCCCTTCGGCTGTCGACGTCCGAGCCTGCAGGATCAGGTTGTCTTGTAGTGTGTGTATGTTTTCTGCGGCCGCCGAGGCCTAAACACACCGTCGTCGTGTTGTAAAGCTATGTTCCTTTTCCTCTTGTTTCGAGTATCCAGACTCATTTGTCGGTAACAGAATTGTTTGTGCGGGCGAGAGTTGCTTTTCACGGAAGGCGATGAGTGAGGTATCCGTATCCCGGAGGCGTAGGAATCCCTCAGCTCGGTCGGCCTTGCCGCTTACGCGCGCTCTTACTCGTCCATAGGGTTCTGTTACCGACGCAGTCGAGAAGGCCCGAAAAATCATTTCGGCAGAGGAGCTCTCGAGCATGAAGACTTGTTCGGTCCGCGGAGTCACTTATCCAAACGCGAGTTACTTATCGCAGAAGGTGATGAGTGAGGTATCCGTATCCCGGAGGCGTAGGAGTCCCTCGGCTCGGTCAGCCTTGGCTGCTTACGTGTACTCCGTCGTTTTCAGGTGTACAATGGGGAGTGTAGCAGTGTGCTAACGTGTCTAGCGGTGGAGAGCTAGCGCCCTAAGTACATGCCATCGTGGCAGCCGGAGAGGTCTTGGCACCCAGTTCGCGTGGTGTCGTGGCCGTCGGAGGAGCGCTGGAGCCTGGCGGAAGGACAGCTGTCGGGGCTGTCGAGTCCTTTCTGACGTCCTCTTGCTTCCGTAAGGGGGCCAAGAGCCGCCGTCGTCACAGAGCGTGCGGGGTGCCATCATTGCCTATCTGGCGGAGCGAGCAAGATGGGATGCCGGTCTTGTTCCCCGTAGCCTGAGTCAGCTCGGGGTAGGGTAATGATGGCGCCTCCTGTCGACGTGGTCGGTCCACGCCCTAGGTTGGGCGATGTGGAGGCTCCTCCGAGGTCGAGGTCGAGTCTGTCTTCCGTGGCCGTGGTCGAGTCCGAGCCCCTGGGTCGGGCGAGGCGGAGACTGTCGACTGAGGCCAGGGCTGAGTCCGAGCCCTGGGGTCGGGCGAAGCGGAGTCCGTCGTCTCCTGGGGCTGAGCCCAAGTCTGAGCCCTGGGTCGGGCGGAGCGGAGTTCGCCGTCTTCCGGGGCTGAGGCCGAGTCCAAGCCCTAGGGTCGGGCGAGGCGGAGTTCGCCATCTTCCGGGGCTGAGCCCAAGTCCGAGCCCTGGGTCGGGCGGAGCGGAGTTCGCCGTCTTCTGGGGCTGAGCCCGAGTCTGAGCCCTGGGTCGGGCGAAGCGGAGTTCGCCGTCTTCTAGGGCTAAGCCCGAGTCCGAGCCCTGGGTCGGGCGGAGCGGAGTTCACCGTCTTCCGGGGCTGAGCCCGACTCCGAGCCCTGGGGTCAGGCAAGGCGGAGTTTCCTATGACGCCCGAGGCCGGCCTTGGCTGCTGTCAGCCTCACTCTGTCGGGTGGCTCAACAGTCGGAGCGGCGCAGGCGGCGCTGTCCTCTTGTCAGACCGGTCAGTAGAGCGACAAAGTGACTGCGGTCACTTCGGCTCTATCGACTGGAGGGCGTGCGTCAGGATAAAGGTGTTAGGCCACCTTTGCGTTAAATGCCCCTGCGATTTGGTCGGTCGGCGTAGCGATGTGGCCAAGGTTGCTTCCCGGTGAAGACTGGGCCTCGGGCGAGCCGATAGTGTGCCCGTTGCTGGAGGGGGGTCCTCGGGCGAGACGTAGGTTCTCCGGGGTCGGCTTCCCTTGCCCGAGGCTAGGCTCGGGCGAGGCACGATCATGTCCCTTGAATGGACCGATCCTTGACTTAATCGCACCCATCAGGCCTTTGCAGCTTTGTGCTGATGGGGGTTACCAGCTGAGATTTAGGGGCCTTGAGGGTACCCCTAATTATGGTCCCCGACAAGACTGTCCGAAGGAGAAGCGAGCACCGTCCGAGACCAAACATGGACCGTCCGGCCTCAGGCGCAGACCGTCCGACCGTTGAAAAACCATAAAAAACTGAAGGTGACGGGTTCGGTAAAATGCATTCTTAGCGTCCTCACGGACTATTCGGGATGCACGGTCGGATCATCTACGACTAGTTTGTCTAACAATCTGACAACACATTAAATGCACTTGTAGACATTGATATAGCCGTTATTACTGACCGTTGCGATTTCAGCCGTTGATGTGCTGGGGTGAACAGTCCGGACCAGGGCGCAGACCGTCCGCGGTCGGCAGAAAAGGAGCAACGGCTAGGAAGTGGTTGGTGGTAATAAATACAACCCCAACTACCTCCATTCATTATATCCAAGCACTCTGCTCATACACATTCAATACAAGAGTTAGCAATCCATTCTAAGACACATTCAAAGCTTCCAATCTCTCCAAGTTCCACAATTGAGACAAGTGATCATTAGTGATTAGTGACTTGAGAGAGTGTGATTGTGATTCGTGTTTCATTTGTTGCTCTTGTTTCTTGGTTTTCTTAATCGTGCTTTCTTCATCTCTTTCTAAACTCTCTAGTGACTTGTAAAGCTAGCAAGAGACACCTAAGTGTGTGGTGATCCTTGTGAGGTCTTTGTTATCCTTGAGTTAAGAAGAAGCACTCAATCCGTCTTAGTGATCGATTGAGAGAGGGAAAGGGTTGAAAAGACCTGGCCTCCGTGGCCTCTTCAATGGAGAGTAGGTTCATTGGAACTGAACATTAGGAAACAAATCGTCGTGTTTATTTGTGTTGATCATTACTCTATGATTTGATTCTCTCTCCCTCTCTCTAAGTTCTCTTGCTCACAATCTTTTGAGTTAGCTCCCAAAGTTATCTGCATTGATTGAGCAACTCATAGCAAGAGCAACTCTCTTACACACTCCGAATTCATTGTTACTTATTTCTAATCCTAACCCCGGGTGAAGTTCGTGTTCAAAGTTTATAAATTTTAGGTTTCGCCTATTCACCCCCCTCTAGGCGACTTTCAGTAAGACTTGTGACCTTCGTTATGGCATAGTCAGCAAACCACAGTTTCACCATCAACATGCTTGTTCACTCCCGCAATGGTGTTATCCTAAGGAGATTGGGTTTGTTTGGCTTTACCTTTCTTATCATACAAGGCCTTACCAAGGCAAGCCACTTTATGTTTAATAACTCATTTTCTAAAGCAATCACATCTGAACATGTTTCTATAACAATATTTTCAAGATGGGCTTGTTTGCAAGAGTTAGAATCATCAATTAACTCAAAGCGAGAAGTAGAAACATGTTTTTAATTATTTCAGGAATTTCAACTAAAGATGCTCCTGAGGTACTACCGATGTTTTCTAGCTTAATAGTTAGCTATTATTGTGTATGATAAGAATTTCCATTTTCTCTAGCAAAATTTCAATAGTATCCTGAGACCTAGCTAATTTAGCTTAAGTTCTTCATTATTCTTAATAAGGCTATCATCGATAGTTGAGGATGGAGCTTTAGACTCTAATTGCTCAATTTTAGTTATTAGCTCACAATTCAAGTTTGCAAAGTTTCAAATTTTTCTAGCAGACATTTATAAGTATCCTGGGAGCTAAGAAACTTATTTTTCTAAGTTTTAAGTTGAGCCTTTTGTTTAGTGCAAACATCCTCAAAAAATTTAACGGCATGTTCAAGTTCATCTAGGGAGGCTTTTCCCTCAACATCACAATCATCACTAGAAGATGGGACACTTGATTTACCTCTTGCCATAAGGCATTTGTGTGATGGACGTGAAGAGCAGTGGCTACGTGTCCTTGGGGGTTCACATTCGCTTGAAAAATCATCCTAAGTCTTGACACTTGTGAGCGCCTTGCCTTTGCTCCTCTTCTTCTTGGGTTTGGCCTACTTTGGGCAGTTATCCCAGAAATGGCCCTTCTCCCCACAAGCAAAACACCCCCTCTTTCTTTGCTCTTTTATGTCAATATTAAAGAAAAGATCCTCGACCTGCAGGGGCACACCCATTCGATTAATCTTGCGAATCATCCTCGTTACATTTTTGACGTGTCGAACTGTTTCTTTGTCCTCAAAGGATGATGTAGAGGATTGATCATCATCTTCATCATCATCTTCTTCTTCTTCATCATCATCATCATCATCATATTCCTCTTCTTCACTTGAGAAACCTGGACTTGGAGCCTTCTTCTTTCCTTTCATATTTTTGTGTTCATCGCATGCAAAAGCATATGGCCTTGAAGAAGTCGGCTCCTCTTGACCCATTTTCCGCGGCATCTCAAATGCCACGATTTTCCCAATCACACGGGCATGGGTCATTTGACACAAGTCCTCCAAATTGTGATGGATGGTGATGATGCTCCCGTATTTTTGTTGAGGTAGTAGGGAGATGATCTTCCTCACATTGTCCACATCACCTAGCTTATTAATTCCAATAGAATTGAGCTCATTGATAATTAAATTCAAACGAGAGTATATATCTCTAACAAGCTCATTTTCTTTCAGTTGAAAAGAATTATATTCATTCAAGTCTAGACAATGTTTTTGCTCATGGACATTAGATGTGCCATCATGGAGCTCATGTAATTTAAGCAAGATCTCATTATCATTTTTCAAAGTGAATATTTGATTGATAATATATATGCTAAGAGATTCAAATGTATTTCTTTTTCATCACTTGTGGTGAGCTTCTCGGGATTCTTAGGTGGTTTCATCCTGTCGTGATTAACTCTCCAAACACCTAGATCCACTGCTTCTAGGTAACAAGCCATTCTAGCACTACAATAAGGGAAATTAGTGTCGTCGAAGTGTGGTGGCCTATGGGTATTCATCCTCGTAGTATAAAAAGTGTCGGCTCTATTAGCGGTGAAGATAAAAATTCCAAATGAGCCAAACCAACTCCGATACCACTTGTAGGAAATGGTGACGCCTAAGAGGAGGTGAATTTGCTAAACAAGGCCACAAATAAATCCCTAGAGCAGAACCTATGCAAAAAGTATACTTGAAAGGGAAATGTGCCTTTGGGCCATTTCTATATTGTTTTGGTGATTAGATGCACAACACATTATGTTTGAACTAACATGGTGTATAAGCAAAGATATATGAAGCAAATTGAACTCCAAAGAATTCATAGTGCAAATCTAGATGGACCAAGTGAAAAGGTAAGCTCCAGACACTTAGTAAAATTGTTTTGTGTGCTAATCATATTTGTCTAAGTGCCAAGGACTTTGTCAAGTCAAGTCTAAAAGGAGCAAAAGAAAATAAAGAAAGAAAAAGAGAAAGTGTGTTAGACTGGAGAGCATCGGATGGTCCGGTGCACGGTCCAGCCAACGACCTACTCTCAGGAATTTTAGCCTACATTGCCTATAATTCACTGGATCGTCCTCGCAGTAGCGTCGGACAGTCCAGTGAGCCAGCTTCCAATTGCTAGTGGCCACATCGGTCCTAGGCCAACGGTCAACAGAAGCATCGGACAGTCTGGTGCCCCACACCGGACGGTCCGGTGCCCCTTAGAACAGGAAAGCAGCCAATGAGGGGATTCTGCGCCCGTGCACTGTTCATTGTTCGGTGTGCATCGGACAGTTCGGTGCACCCACAGACAGAAGGCAACCAGGGCCGTCCAAATGGAGCTCTAAAGGCTCCTAGGTCCCTTGGGGCTATAAAAGGACCCTGTGACGCATGGAGCTCCACACCAAGCACCCATTGAACATTCTACAACGCCGAGACTCTGCAAACATGTGATTGGTTCATTGTGATAGATATTTGAGCACTTCTTTGAGTTGTAACTCTGTTGTGCTATTTCGTGTGCTCTTTCTTGTCTTGTGTGCGTGTTGTTGCTGCAACTCTCACACTTGTGTGTGCTTCTATTTCCCGTTACTCTTGTGTTCATTTGAGATCAATTGTGTAAGGCATGAGAGACTCCAAATTGGGGAGATTACTCAAAATGGGATATTGTTGAGATAAAGAGAACCGTGGTATTCAAGTTGATCTTTGGATCACTTGAAAGGGGTTGAGTGGAACCCTCGTCCATCGGGACGCCACAACGTGGAGTAGGCAAGTATTATACTTGACTGAACCACGGGAAAAAAATCGTTGTGTCACGTGTCTTTATCCTACTGCGATTTTCTCTCTATCTACTTCACTTACATTATTGCTCTAAGTTTAATACTCACTTAGTGAAGAGCAATTAAGTGAAGAAGTTTACTACTGTTGGGGGCCTTCGTCCTCCGAAGGTCCTCAAAAACGTGGTTTAACAATGTTTTCCAAGTGTAACATGTAAACAGGTACCATCAGATATAGATCAAAGTCATACATGACGTAAGAAGCATGGTCAAGACGAAGGATGATGCTGCTTCGAAGCTACGGGCGGAATAGCTTCGGCTCAACAACGGAAAAAGGAACCGACTTAAAGGGGAAAAGGCCATCCAGTCCTCGATGAGTTGTCCATAATTCAGTAGTAAATGTGAAGGACATAAAGGTAATTTTACACAGGCTGCGCCTTGTGCCTATAAATAGATGAACAGTACCCCCATACTGTTCACGTTGACTTGCATTTGCTCGTGCGTCACGCTTGGACTTTTACTATTGGGGACTTGTTCTCAAATGCTTCGCTTTGAGAACAAGGCAACACAAAGAATGTTAAATATCAAATGTCCTTCGTCCGCTGAAGCATTATCTCCCCAAGGATTTAATGAACTTCGGACGAGGGCCACGAACATAATATTACGAAGGTTTCACCTTCGTAATTAAATTTACAAAGATAATATAAAGTAATGTAAAATGTAAAACATTAAAGATAAACATGTCAGAAATAAATGGCATCATTCACATATTCTATCATATGAATATAAGATGTTTGAATACAATGTTTTAAGGTACGTTTATACCTTCACTTTGACAAGCAATAATTCCTGAGAGATTCACTTGCAATTATCAGAATGCGTGAACAGTAAAGAAATACTGTTCACTATTTATAGCCACAGGACGCAGCCTGTGAAGAATTACAATCATGCCCCTCATAAGAGTTTACAACGTTGACTCAGACCCTTAAGGACTAAAAGGTCATTCTATCTTTAAGTCGGTTCGATCCCCCATCTTCGGACATGCTGTAATACCGAAGCTCCATGAATGGTACCTTTGGCATTACGTTCAAGCAGCTTCAGCCGGAGCTGTTTTCTTTCCGCAGGACCTTCGGCGATGAAGCATGGTCCCAACATTTACCTTTTGTCAAGACGAAGGTATAAATGTAATTCAATATTGTTCACATTCATTCATGATGATATAATTAAGAGATATTAATGATGTCATATGATCATTTATGTTATTTCTCATGTCTCATATGCTTCTTCTTTCATTAATATATACTGTGATGATGAAGGTACGTCCTTCATGACCTTCGTCTGAAGATCATTATATCTCAAGGGAGATAAGGCTTCGAAGGACGAAGGGCATTAACCATTAACCTTTTTTGTGTTGCCTTGTTCTTAACTCATAGCATTTGAGAACAAGTCCCCAACATTGGCGCCCACCTCTGGTGAACCTTTTTTTTCGACCACCTTCGGCAAGCACTGACCTTCGTCATGCCACCGAAGAAAGCTTCAGCGCCAGGGGCTACTACACTACAGCCACTGGACCCAAATCAGGAGACCCTTTCTCTCCAAGAGGCCCGAAGCCAGAAGAGGAAGGCCACTAGTCCAACACTCCAGGAGGAAGAGTTGGACCAAGAAATCAAAAACATGGAGATAATCCATCAACAAGTACAAAGGAAGAAGGAGAAGATGGCCAGACTGGATGATCTTCAAAGGCAGATCAACGAAGTCACTGAAGAAGTACGCCATCTTGCTCAAGACGAACAAGATCGAAGGCACCAACATAGGGAGCTTCATCAAGAAGGCTTATTCAACGAGGATGGATGGTATGATGATTTTAATCATGATACCTTTACCTTTGATGCTGCTTCTCCCTTGGCAGCAGAACTACAAGCTATCCCATGGCCTCCATCATACAAGCCACCTCAGCTCCCTATGTATGATGGGCATTCGGACCCAAAGCAGTTTTTGATGAGTTATGAAGCAACTATATCTTCATATGGAGGCAATGCAGCTGTCATGGCCAAGTCCTTCGTCATGGCAGTTCGCAATGTGGCCCAGACATGGTATTCTTCTCTTCGGCCAGGGACTATTACTTTGTGGTAGAAGCTCAAGGATATGCTACTGACAAGTTTCCAAGGTTTTCAGACGAAGCCAGTCACAGCTCAGGCCCTGTTTCAATGCACGCAAGACCATGAGGAGTATCTCCAGGCATATGTCCGAAGCTTCTTGCGTCTGAGAGCACAAGCGCCTACAGTGCCCAATGAAATTGTCATTGAGGCCATGATTAAGGGGCTTTGTCTAGGACCTACTGCCCAGTATTTTGCTAGAAAGCCTCCACAGACTCTGGAGAAGCTGCTTCAAAAGATGGATGAATACATCCGGGCTGACAATGACTTCTGCCAAAGAAGGGAGGAGGCTTACAGGTTCTCTGAGATGACCAGGGGCTTCGGAGGAAGAATCCACCCAAGGCATGTCAGGTCAATTCACAACTCCACTCAGAGTGATGACAGAGGAAGTCAGCTGCAGAGTCCGCAATATACTTCACAATCTTTGGGGCACCAACAAAGCTCTTCCCGGCCGCCAGCTCCAAGAAGCAGAGGCGCTAGGGGCTTCGGAGGAAGATATGGGGATCAACCCAGAAAGATCTACTGCTTATTTTGTGGAGAAGACAAGGGCCATACTACAAGAATGTGCCAAATCACCATCCAAAAGCAGAAGGAGATCGCAGAAGCCGAAGCTCGGCAAAGTCAACTGAAGCAGGTCCTGCATACTGCTTCGTGTCACTCACCCTACATACCAGAATATGTGGGCAATCATCCTGCAGCCTTTGTTCCTTCGGCTAGTCAGCCACAGGCTTCTTGGCCACAACTTCCACCTCTGCCGCCACTACAACCTGCCTATTCACAAGGTCAGCAGCCAGAAGGGAGCCATCATTCCCATCAGCATTGAGATCTCAGGGAGGAATCCGAAGCTCGCACAGTCAACAGTACTATGCCAGAATCAAAACACATCTATTGAGACATATCCTACCCCTAAAACATTTTTATATTCTTTGTCATTTTCTTTTTTAATAAAGAACAACCAATGTAAATCTAGTCTTCTTGTCATTTTTAAATAGCTTCGTTCTTGTGAAATACATCTTTTCAAAGATTTACAAAGCTCAGAAATTGCTGAAGCTCAAAAGTCGTTCCTAAGGGAATGCAGAGCTAAAAATCGCATTGCAACTTTTACCGAAGCTATAGAAAGTCGTTCCTAAGGAACGCAGCGTAAGTTTGCCAAAGCTACAAAAAGTCGTTCCTAACGGAGCGTAGTGTAAGTTTTCTGCTCAAAAGTCGTTCCAAAGGGAATGCAGAGCCAAATACCACCGAAATATAAGGCGAAGCGCTAAAAGTCAACGCGAATACCGCTGAAATATAAGGCAAAGAAGTTCAAAAGACGTTCCTAAGGGGATGCAGAACTTACATCGAAAAATAACCGGTGAAGCCGAAAATAAACGGCAAAGAGATTTTGATTGTTCCTAAGGGGACGCAGAGATTGTGTTTCAGTGGGAGTATGTGTCTTTGGCATTAGCATCATTCTTTGCATCATATCATCGCATCATATCGCATAGCATCTCATCATACATCATACCACATCAATGACATCAATTGGAAATGAAGCCGACCTTCGGGGAATGCCTTACAAAAGTGAAAAGGTGCTAAGACACAAAAGCAAGCTAAAAATCACGGCTTCATCAGTTCTGATATGGAAGAAGCGATCTATTGTTTACGAAGCATCGATGTTTTTACGAAGTGTGGATGTTCTAACGAAGGATAAAAATTCTTCTTTGCGAAGCATGAAAAAGGGAAGGTGTTTTTTCACCAATGGCTCAAAACGGTATGTACATAAAATTTCATGCATCGCAAAGAGTTGACTTACAAATAACTTACATATTACATTGAAAAATATAAA
This sequence comes from Zea luxurians, assembly GCA_029449295.1. Taxonomy (NCBI): domain Eukaryota; kingdom Viridiplantae; phylum Streptophyta; class Magnoliopsida; order Poales; family Poaceae; genus Zea; species Zea luxurians. The sequence continues at coordinate 29,576,907 of JAOPSE010000031.1, forward strand.
CATAAAATATTACAAACTTAGTTCAGCAAATGTTGCATTAACACCCTAGAAATGTTTTTACAATAACTCCTATTCTTCCTTCAGAACTTTCTCTACAACTTCGTTAAGCAGTTTGGTAACAACTTCGTCGACAATAGCTTCGGCCACATTAATGACTTCTATTGCTTTCCTTGTTTCTGGGTCAGCCAATGGGTTGAACGGCTCTAGAGGAGGAGGTAGTTCAGCTGCGGTAGAAAACACCAATTATCTTGAAGTCACTAAAATAAACGACAAAGCTAAAAGCTATTAAGAAATACCTATCCGTCTTTCGAGTTTCGCAGCTTTCTCAGCTTCTTTCGTTGCTTCCCGAGCATCATGAATATCTTTTTCGCTCTTCTTCATTATTTCATGAGCCATCTTTCGGCCGCCATTTTCCCAGATATCAGTGAAAAATTTTCCGCCTATTAAACTTGCTTCGGCTTAGGGGTCTTTTGTATCATCAACAAAGAAGGCACCTTCGGCCTGGGCCAAGGTTTTAACATGTTCGCAACCCGCTTTCTCCAGAACAGCGGCAACTCCTCTCACGCCAGAGAAGGCGCAGACGTCCCCACGATCACTCAAGATTTCCTCAAAAGCTTTGGCTTCACAACTGATCCACTCAATGACGCCTTTAGGGTCGCCTTGTATGAAATTGTCTTCATTAGAGTAGGCGCCCACGTTGGCGAAGCTAGTCTTCATCTTTTTCACGCACTCCATAGATTTTTCAAAACACCTTTCCTTCGATGCGCGAAGCTCTGCAACTGTCTTTTCAAAATAATTTTTCCAGTACTCACTGGCATCTCGATCAGCTTCAGCGACAGCGCATTTTAATTTGGCCTCAGCCAATTGTCTCCGAAGATCTTCAATTTCACTCTTCTGGGCCTCAGCTTGAACTTTGGAATTAGCTTTGTCTTCTTTTATTTTGTTTATCAATGAAATTAATATTTTATCTTTTTCAAGGCCTTCGTTCCTTAGTTCAATCAGCTCTGAGCGAAGGTTGTTCAGAGCCATTGTATACCCTTCATCTTCGATATTTTTCTGTGCCCTGAGGGCATTGCTAAGGATCAAGCCCTGCAAGAGGAGTACACAATTAAGTATAAATAAATAAAATAATTCGTTTTCAAATACAAGAATCGATTTTCATACCTTTATACTATTATATGCTAAACTGTCAGCTAATTCATCCTTTGACAATACGGAGAGGTCGTCTTCTAGCTTCGGAAATCCGAAGCTTCTTCCTATCTCCCGGCTGATGGATATCTCTTTATTATCCGGGAGACAATATAAAAAATCTTCTTCTCCGCTGCCATTAAACACCAGTCCCCCTTTCGGGTATTTCAGTCTTTGGGCATAATGCTGGGCTTCTCGTTTTTCTTCCGAAGTAAGTGTCTTTCCCGAAGCATGACGGATGATGTAATCAATGTTTTCTTCCAAAGCTTCGGGAGCAGGAGTAGCAACCTTTTCAAGCGAAGTTTGCTCTGAGGTTTTTTCTTCTGCTGCCTTTTCTTCATCTTCCAAAGGTTTTTTCTCGGTAAGTTCTAAAGGCATAGCTTCGGCACTAGCTTGGCTTGCTGCAGCTTCAATTTCAGCCGGTTTTGTTTCAGATTCGGTTTGCAGTTTTGAAACCTCGGCGATTTTCCCTGAAGGAGTAGAGCTTAAAGCCTTTACTGATTCTAACACATCTAGTACATTTGCCATCCTTCTTCTTTTGGGAGTTGCTGCAAAACTTTTTCCAACCTTCGGCATGGTTACTTCTGTCAAAGGGCTTAAAATTCCTAACACTTCTGTTCCTTCAATTTCTGGTTCTTCCACCTTATTTTCATTGGCTTTTGACACATCTAGCACGGATGAAGGTACCTTCGGCATCATAGCCGGATCCTCAGCTTTCTGTGTAGGAGGAATAGGCTCCTTTGGTTCAGCAGCTGAAGAAGTTTCCCCGCCAAACTTGGGTACCACGGCCGGCTCGATATAGCGTGGCCGGTGGGTGAGAACTTTCAACCTTCTGCTCTTTGGCGCGGGCTCATCTGGAGTGGCCGAAGCAGCAGTCTTGGCCGAAGCAGCGGTTTTCCTCTTTCTTCCTCGTCCCCGCAGCGGGTAGCAGTAATTGGGGTAAACAAAACTAATGGCATAAAAAACTCTATTCAATCTCTTTTTTCCTCGGCTCCCGAAGGATGTGGATAATGCATCATTTTCTGCTTTGGAATATGACCCAAGCAATTCATCACTTATAGATTCGATACATTTCAGCTAGTCGTCATTTGGTTCATCAAATTTATCTCCATATCTAAAGGTGTATTTTAGTCGAACCGGGTCACCTTCGCTAGACTCAGTGACAGCTTCCTTCGGCATCTCCCAATTCTCTGCAAGAGGCCATACCCTGAATGCTATATGTTCTTGAATTAGGTCTCTTGTACCAATGAAGAAGCATATAGTACCAAAGGCCTTCTGGCATGCTTCGACGGCTTCATCGATTTCAACCTTCAGCCTTCGAAGGCCGAAGCGGGACCATATGGGACACATAATAACCTCCTTAACATCCTCTCTCTCTACTAAATCGTTCTTCACATAGAACCATTCCTCCATCCAATTTCCCGGCCATCTTTTCCTAAATGTTGGTACTGGGTAGCTTGAGTTGGGACGGGCGGTAAATCTGTAACAACTGAAGTTGTTGTGATACTGTTCCTTTCCCGTAGCCTTCGTCTCATACATAAGTTCATGCATGCTGCAGAAACATTTTGCGCTTGGCTCTATCCCTTGGCTCCTTACTGCCCAGATGAAGACTCCCATCCTCAATATGGCTTTAGGGGTCAGTTGATGAAGGAAAATTTGGAAGGTTTTCAACACTTCCACTACGAACCTGCTCAGTGGGAACCGAAGCCCAGCTTTAAAAAATCTTCGGAAGATCACAACTTCATTCTTCTCAGGCACAGGAGTGGTATTGTTTTCGCCAGCCCTCACAATAGATATATCCCGAAAGTACCTTCCCCTCATGCTCTCAAGGTGAGTTTGCTTGATGGTCGACTTTCCGAAAATTGTATGGCTTGGCCTCCACAGCCGATCTTCGGAATCTTCACCCCCACTCTCTGCATCATAATTGTCACTGTCACCAGTATCCTCAGACAAGCCCTCCAATATTTCTTTTGTAATCTTCTCTGTATTTGATTTTGCCATTGATTCTAGAAACCCAGCTATATAAGGATTCACAGCCTTCTTCTGTTCAAAGAGCTTCTCCTCCTCGGTTAGCTTTGTCTCAGCAACAACTTTCTTGTCTTGAGACATCTTCTCTTCGGAAATAACGAAAACGTGCTCTTCAAGACGAAGCTTAGAGAACTCAAAAAACTAAGCAAGCGTTGGTGAGCAAGAGCTATAAAATTGAGCAAATAAAGCAAGCGGCGCAAATAGTGTATCAAATGTGGTCAGGGAGAGTTCTTATTTATACGCTCAACGCGCCCCGAGTTGGAGGGTCCCGTCTGTCATTGACTGTTGCTATTCTAGCAAAGGGAAGGTGTTTTTCTGACCTTCGGCTTAAGGCTTTCGTCTAAGTCGTAGTCTGAATTCGTTATCTTAAACAAATTAATACCGCGAGGGGCTACTGTTGGGGGCCTTCGTCCTCCGAAGGTCCTCAAAAACGTGGTTAAACAATGTTTTCCAAGTGTAACATGTAAACAGGTACCTTCGGATATAGATCAAAGTCATACACGACGTAAGAAGCATGGTCAAGACGAAGGATGATGCTGCTCCGAAGCTACGGGCGGAATAGCTTCGGCTCAACAGCGGAAAAAGGAACCGACTTAAAGGGGAAAAGGCCATCCAGTCCTCGATGAGTTGTCCATAATTCAGTAGTAAATGTGAAGGACATAAATGTAATTTTACATAGGCTGCGCCCTGTGCCTATAAATAGATGAATAGTACCCCGTACTGTTCACGTTGACTTGCATTTGCTCGTGCGTCACGCTTGGACTTTTGCCTTCTGTCAAGCTGAAGGTATAAATGTAATTCAATATTGTTCACGTTCATTCATGATGATATAATTAAGAGATATTAATGATGTCATATGATCATTTATGTTATTTCTCATGTTTTATATGCTTCTTCTTTCATTAATATATACTATGATGATGAAGGTACGTCCTTCATGACCTTCGTCTAAAGATCATTATGTCCCAAGGGAGATAATGCTTCGAAGGACAAAGGGCATTAACCATTAACCTTTTTGTGTTGCCTTGTTCTTAACTCATAGCATTTGAGAACAAGTCCCCAACAACTATGCTCATTGGAACTTGGCTCTTACTTTCACTAATCCAATATTAGTCCAAGTTTATTTTGTTGAGCTGTTTTTTACAGGATCACCTATTCACCCTCTCTAGGTGCTCTCAATTGGTATCAGAGCCGTTCTCTTCATCAAGGGATTAACCGCCCGAAGAGATGGATCCTAAAAGCAAGGAGACGGTGATCGACAACAAAGAGAAGGACTCTCTATGTTGATGAGCCAAAAGGTGACAACCCCACCGACTTAGGGTCAAACAACAAGAAGGATGGAAAGAAGAAGAGACGCATCAAGAAGATCATCTACTATGACAGCGACACCTCCTCTTCTTTACCGAGGGACGACGACGATGAAGACTCCTCGTCGAAAAAGAAAACGGTTAATCAAAACTATTCTTTTGATTATTCTCGTATCCCTTATAATTCGAATGCACATTTATTATCTATCCCACTTGGAAAACCCCCTCACTTCAATGGAGAAGATTATTAATTCTAGAAAAATAAAATGCGTAGTCACTTGTTTTCTCTCCATCCTAGTATTTAGGAGATAGTGGAAAATGGAATGCACTTTGATAGCAGCGATAATCCCGTATTTATGAACGAGCAAATTCATAAGAATGCCTAGGCTACTACTGTGTTATTAGCATCTCTATGCAGGGATGAGTATAATAAAGTCAGCAGCTTGGACAATGCCAAGAAAATATGGGACACCCTCAAGATTTTTCATGAGAGAAATGACGCCACCATGATTACAAAGATGGAACTGGTAGAAGGCAAACTTCGGAGATTTTCCATGAAAAGGGGAGAGGAGCCAACCGAAACTTACAACAGGCTTAAGACCCTAGTGAACAAGATCTGAAGCTATGGAAGTACAAGATGGATGGATCATGATGTCGTTCGACTCATGTTAAGGTCATTTATTCTTATTTATCCTCATCTTGCAAATCTTATTCATGAGAATCCCAGGTATACCAAGATGACGTCCGAGGAAATTCTCGAAAAATTCGTAAGCGAGCGCATGATGGTAAAGGAGGCTAGGTACGTTGATTACATTACCAACGGACCGCTTCCTCTCTATGAGCTGCAACATGTTGCTCTCAAAGCAACAAATAGCAAGGAGACACTACCTAACAAGGTGGCACAAGTGGAGGCTGTCGGGCTAAATGAGGACGAAATGACGCTTGTGACCAAGCGTTCCAAGACTGCATTGAAGGGACGCAAGGAATATCCCAACAAGAATAAATCAAAGGGAAAGCGCTCCTATTTTAAATGTGGTAAGTCCGGTCATTTTATTGCACAATGTCTTGATAATGAAAATGACCAGGGACAAGAAAAGAAATGGAAGAAGGAGAAGAAGAAGAACTATAGGAAGGCGAAGGGCGAGGCGCACATCGACAAGGAGTGGGACTCGAACTGCTCTTCATCTGACTCCGACGATGAAGGACTTGCTGCCTTAGCCTTTGACAAGTCCTCCCTCTTCCCCAACAAGCATCACACATGCCTCATGGCTAAGGAGAAAAAGGTACGTACTAGAGATACCCCTATGTACACTTCTTCTAGTGATGAGGAATCTGATGATGATGTAGACTATAGTGATCTCTTTAAGGGTCTAGATAGATCTAAAGTAGATAAAATCAATGAATTAATTGATGTCCTTAATGAGAAGGATAGATTGTTAGAAAAACAAGAACATATTCATTATGAAGAACTGAGAGCACCTAGAGGGGGTGAATAGGTGATCCTGTAAAAAATAGCTTAACAACACAAACTTGGACTAATATTAGATTAGTGAAAGCTAAGTCCAAGTTCAAGAGAGAAATACAAGCAGAGTAAACTTCTTCACTTAATTGCTCTCCATAAGATGATAATTAAACTTAGAGCAATTATGCAAGTGAAGTGAATGGAGATAGAGAGAATCGCACAAGAATAAAGACAAGTGACACATCGATTTTTATCATGTGGTTCGGTTAAGTAGAATACTTGCCTACTCCATGTTGTGGTGTCCCAACAAACGAAGGTTGCACTCAACCCCTTTCAAGTGATCCAAATATCAACTTGAATACCAGAGTTCTATTTATCTCAACAATATCTCGTTGTGAGGAATCTCCACACTTTGGAGTCTCTGACGCCTTACACAAAAGATCTTGAATGAGCATAGGAGTAAGGGGGGAATAGCAACACACACAATAGCGATAGTTGCAGCAACAACACGCACACAAGACAAGAACGAGCACACAAAACAACACAACAGGGTTTCTCAGAAAAATGCTCGAATCTCTAACATGATGAACCAAATGTGTGTATGCGAAGTCTTGGTGTCTTAGGATGTTCAATGGGTGCTTGGTGTAGTGCTCCATGCGCCTAGAGGTCGCTTTTATAGCCCCAAGACAACTAGAAGTCGTTTTAGCTCCATTTGGAAGGGAATGATTGCCTTCTGTCCGTGGGCGCACCGGACAGTCCGGTGCCCCACCGAACAGTGAACCGTGCGCGATTTCATTCCTTTTCTGGTGAAGCCGACCGTTACTAGCCATGAGCCACGTGGCACACCGGACAGTCTGGTGCAACATTCTAACCGTTGGCTAAGCCATGTGTCGCCCGCTGATTGCGTGATCGACCGTTGGAGTGGGCGCGGCTGCCACACCAGACAATCTAGTGAATTATAGCCGCGGCTCCTCTAACTTTTCCCAAGAGCAGCCAGTTCGCCGCGTGCGCCAGCCTGAGCACCGGACACTGTCCGGTGCACCGCAGGCTAGTACAAGTTTGGCTGGACGTAGCCAAACTGAAAGGGAATTAGGCTTACACCTATTCCCTAAACTAATTTTGGTGGTTGAATTGCCCAACACAAATAATTGGACTAACTAGTTTGCCCTAGTTTATAAGTTCTACAGGTGCCAAAAGGTTCACAATAAGCCAATAAAAAGATCAAGAGAAAGGGTTCAAACAAAGGAGCAAAGGGACAACCGAAGGCACCCTGGTCGGGCGCACCAGACTGTCCGGTGTGCCACCGGACAGTGTCCGGTGCACCACCGGACATGTCCGGTGCACCAGGGTTCTCCACGCGCTGAACTCCTCACCTTCGGGAAAATGCAGAGTCGCTCCGCTATAATTCACCGGACTGTCCGGTGTACACCGGACAGTGTCCGGTGCTCCAGGAATGAAGCGACTCTGAACTCGCCAACTTCGGGAATTTGCAACGGCTACTCCGCTATAATTCACCGGACATGTCCGGTGTACACCGGACTGTCCGGTGTGACAACGGAACAACGGCTACTTCGGCGCCAACGGTCACCTGCAAGCGCATTCAATGTGCGCTAGAACGCGCAGAAGTCAGGCACGCGCGGTCAGGCGCACCAGACACTCTACAGTGCATGACCGGTGCGCCACCGGACATCAAGGCGAGCCCAGCGTCAGAGCTCCAACGGTCGGAACCCTAACGTTCGGGTGACGTGGCTGGTGCACTGTCCGGTGCACCATGCAATAGACAGCCTCCACCCAAACGGCTAGTTTGGTGGTTGGGGCTATAAATACCCCCAACCACCCCACATTCAAGTCATCCAAGTTTTCCACTTCTCAACCACTTACAAGAGCTAGGCATTCAATTCTAGACACACCCAAGTGATCAAATCCTCTCCAATTCCACATAAGGCTTTAGTGATTAGAGAGAGAGATTTGTCGTGTTCTTTTGAGCTCTTGCGCTTGGATTGCTTCTTTTCTTTCACACTTGTTCTTGTGATCAAAATTCCATTGTAACCGAGGCAAGAGACACCAATTGTGTGGTGGTCCTTGAGGGGAAGTTTTGTTCCCGGTTTGATTTGAGAAGAGAAGCTCACTCGGTCTGAGGGACTGTTTGAGAGAGGGAAAGGGTTGAAAGAGACCCGGTCTTTGTGACCACCTCAACGGGGAGTAGGTTTGCAAAAACCGAACCTCGGTAAAACAAATCCGCGTGTCACACTCTTCATTCGCTTGCGATTTGTTTTGCCCCCTCTCTCTCGGACTCTTTATTATTTCTAACGCTAACCCGGCTTGTAGTTGTGATTATATTTGTAAATTTCAGTTTCACCCTATTCACCCCCCCTCTAGGCGACTTTCACAAACTTCTCCAATCCAATTTCTCTCGATTTGACAAGGTTCCTAGCACTTAGTAGAATAATGTTAGTATCAAAAACAAATTACTAAGGCTAGAATCATACCTTGCATTTCCATTTGCATCTCTTTGACACTTAGCTTATATCAACCAAAACAATATGTGTTGGGCATCTAATTACCAAAACATTTATAGAAATGGCCCAAGGGCACATTTCCCTTTCAAGAACATGATAAACTTATAAGTGTTGAAAAATCTCTTGCTCTAGAGACTAAGAAAAATGAAATACCGTCTTCTGAATTATCTTCTTGCCATGAGTCTATTTCTAGTCTTAAGAGATCAAATGCTGATTTAAATGCTAGAATAAAAAATTAGATATTGCTAGCTCATCTGTGGAACATGTCTCTATTTGCAATAGATGTAAAGATTTCGATGCTAATGCTTGCAACAATCTTGTTTCTACCATCTCCGAGTTGAATAATGAAATTGCAAACTTTAATGCTTAACTTAAAACTTGCAAAACTAAGTGTGAAAAGATAAAATTTGCCAGGGATGCCTACACCATATGTAGATATCCCTCCATTAAGGATGGACTTGGTTTCCAAAAGGGAACCAAAAACTTAACAAGCCAAAGGGCCTCCAATATCATCAAGGAGAAAGGGAAGGCACCTATGGCTAGTGGTTTGCATTCTTCTCATGACAAAAAGAATCATGCTTATCTATATGCTCATGTTAAGAATGTCTCTAGTGTTGCTCATCATGATAGTTGTTATGATCATGTTGTTTTACCTACTTGTCATGATGTTGTTTTTAATTCCCATACCGTGTTTGCATCGTCTAGCTCTACACAGGCCCATGGTAGGAATATACATAGGTGTTATGTTCATCATGTTTTTCTCATGCACCTGGAAATACAACTAATGGTCCAACTAAGCTTTATCATACTTATATGCTTCATTTGTGCTTATGTGTAATAATAATAAAGTTGTTGCTAGAAATGTGGGGCCTAAGTGCAAGGGAGGCAAGGCTTTCATTTGGGTTCCAAAGTCTTATGGGACTAACCTTGTAGGACTCAACAAGAGTTGGATACAAATCCCAAGCTTAAATCACCTTGCAGGTTTATGCATCCGGGGGCACAAGTTGGATTATTGACAGCGGATGCACAAACCACTTGACGGGGGAGAAGATGTTCACTTCCTACGTCAAAAACAAAGATTCCTAAGATACGATTATCTTTGGAGATGGGAATCATGGCAAGGTCAAAGGGTTGGGTAAAATAGCCATCACTACTGATCATTCAGTTTTCAATGTATTTTTAATAGAATCGCTTGGTTATAATTTGCTTTTTGTAAGTCAATTATGTCATATGGGCTATAATTGTTTATTTACAAATATTGATGTATCTGTCTTTAGAAGAAGTGATGGTTCATTAGCTTTTAAAGGTGTATTAGACGAAAAGCATTATTTAGTTGATTTCACTAAAGAGAATGCCGATCTAGATGCATGTTTAATCGCTAAGACTAATATGGGCTGGCTTTGGCACCGCCGTCTAGCATATGTTGGAATGAAGTATCTTCATAAGCTTCTAAAGGTAGAACATGTGTTAGGACTAACCGATGTCTGTTTTGAGAAAGACAGACCTTGTGCAGCTTGCCAGGCAGGAAAACAGGTGGGAACCACTCATCCAAACAAAAACGTGATGACAACGTCAATACCACTGGAACTCCTCCATATGGATCTCTTCGTGTGAAAGGGAAATGGACTTAATCATTTCCTATAATCGATTTTGGTGGTTGACGTCCATCACAAACCATGTGGACTAATTAGTTTGCCAAGATGTCTTTTATCTTAGATGCATAAGGTTCAACATAAACCAAGAAAGAAATTAAGTTGGGAACTCAACAAAGTTTGGAGCAAAGACTTGAGAGTGTGCTGCCAGTGGTGCACTGGACAGTGCTGGTGTGCAACGGACACTGTCTGGTGCCCCAGGCCGAGCACCACTCCAACAGGCGACTCTCGGGTTTTTCCAAGGGACGCTTCGCTATAATTCACCGAACTGTCCGATGTGCACCGAACATGTCCGGTGAGCCAACGGAGCAACGATAACCTGGCGCTCAACGGTCGACTGCGTGAACTGTAAAAGCACGCAGTGCAGAAGTTAGATGTCAGGCTGTGAAGTCAGAATGCATCGGATATGTCCGGTGTGCCACCAGACTGTCCGTTACCGCTAGAGGACAGAAGACTTCAATGGTTAAGCCGCTCCAAACCCCAACGGCGTGCTAACATGGCACGCACCGAACAGTGAACAATACCTATCCTGTGCACCACCGGACTGTCCGGTGTGCCCATCGACAGCAAACTCAGCCAATGGCTAGGAAGTGGTTGGAAGCTATAAATACCCCCCAACCACCTCCATTCAATCCATCCAAGTTTTCTAAAGTTCACATTCAATACAAGAGAAATAGCATTCACTCCAAGACACATTCCAAAGATCAAATCCCCTCCAAGCCTCAAAATCAACTCAATTGCTTAGTGACTTGAGAGCGGGTGTTTTGTGTTCTTTTGTTGCTCTTGTTGCTTGGATTGCTTTCTCCTTCTCATTCTTATTTCTCTAAGTGCTTTGTAAAGCTAGCAAGAGACACCTAAGTGTGTGGTGATCCTTGCGGGGTCTTAGTGACCCAAGTGATTAAGGAGAAGCCTTGATCGGTCTGTGTGACCGATTGAGAGAGGGAAAGGGTTGGAATAGACCCGGTCTTTATGGCCTCCTCAACAAGGACTAGGTTCTTTGGAATCGAACCTCGGTAAACAAATCACCGTCTTCACTTGTGTTGATTACCACTTGATTTGTTTCCCCTCTTTCCTCTCTCTAAAGTTCCCTTGCTCATAATGATTTGAGTTTGCTCCTAAATGTTATCCGCATTGATTGAGCAACTCTAAGCAAGGAGAACTATCTTTCAAACTCCTATTTAATTCTAACTCTAACCCCGACCTTAGTGTGTGTTTAAAGTTTGTAAATTTCAGGTTTTGCCTATTCACCCCCTCTAGGCGACTTTCAATTGGTATCAAAGTCAGTGCTTTATTATGAGTCTAACAAACTCGAAGTGATGTCTGAAGATCACACCAAGAGGCAGATTGTCACTGGCAACAAGGCCATAGGCTCGAGAAGGACTCTGTCAAGGGAGTCTGGCGACAAATACAAGGAGGAATCCTCTTCCTCCATCAAGTCACATCGGAAGGGTGACAAGAAGAAAAAGAAAATGAAGAAGGTGGTCTACTACGAGACCGACTCTTCATCACCTTCCACATCCAGCGCTGAGTCTACAACTTCGAAGCGTCACGAGCGTAAGAAGTATAGTAAGATGCCTCTCCGCTATCCTCGCATTCCAAAGCACGCTCCTCTACTTTCTGTACCCCTAGGCAAACCACCATATTTTGATGGTGAAGATTATTGCATGTGGAGTGATAAAATGAGGCACCATCTAACCTCACTCCACGAAAGCATATGGGATATTGTTGAGTTTGGAGCGCAGGTACCATGGGTGGGCGATGAGGACTATGACTTGGACGAGGCCGCCCAAATTAGGCATTTTAATTCCCAAGCAACTTCCATACTCCTCGTCTCCTTGTGTCGAGAGGAGTATAATAAGGTGCAAGGGTTAAAAAATGCCAAAGAAATTTGGGATGTCCTCAAAACGGCGCACGAAGGGGACTAGGTGACCAAGATCACCAAGCGAGAGACGATCGAGGGAGAGCTCGGTCGATTCGTCCTCAACAAAGGAGAGGAGCCACAAGCAATGTACAACCGGCTCAAGACTATGGTCAACCAAGTGCGCAACCTCGGGAGCACCAAGTGGAATGACCATAAAATGGTCAAGGTTATTCTTAGATCTCTTGTTTTTCGTAATCCCACTCAAGTGCAACTAATGCATGGAGATCCAAGATACAAACAGATGTCTCTCGAGGAAGTAATTGGCAAGTTTGTGAGCTTTGAACTTATGATCAAAGACTCCAAACATATTGTCAACTTGGAGCAAGGCGCCACCTCTACACCCGAGGTGCAACCCGTTGCATACAAAGCAACAGAAGAGAAGAAGGACGATTCTACACCAAATAGACTCCCAATTGATGCCTCCAAGCTCGACAATGAGGAGATGGCTCTTACCATTAAGAGCTTTCAGCAAATCCTCAAATAAAGGAAGGGGAAGGACTACAAGCCCCATTCCAAAAGGGTGTGCTACAGGTGTGGTAAGTCCGGTCACTTCATTGCAAAATGTCCATATACAAGTGACATTGACAGGGACGACGACAAGAAAGGGAAGAAGAAAATGGAGAAGAAGAGATATTACAAGAAGAAGGGTGGCGAGGCGCACATGGGGTGAGAATGGGACTCCAATGAGAGCTCCACCGACTCCTCCTCCGGCGAGGACGCCGTCAACATCACCATCAACAAAGGGCTTCTCTTCCCCAACATCGACCACAAGTGCCTAATGGCTAAGGACGGCAAGAGGAAGAAGGTACATTCTAGAGAAACCCCTAAATATACTACATCCGATGATGAGGGTAGCTCTAGTGATGATAATGATGATTTAACTTCTCTTTTTGCTAACCATACTAAAGATCAAAAGAAGAAAATAAATGAATTGATAGAATCCATTAATGAGAAGGATGATCTCTTGGAATGCCAAGAGGACTTACTCGTTAAGGAAAACAAGAAATTTGTTAAGTTGAAAAATGTCTATGCTCTAGAAGTAGAAAAATGTGAAAATTTATCTAAAGAGCTTAACACTTGTAATGATTCAATTTCCTATCTTAAAATTGAGAATGATAATTTAATTGCTAAGATTGAAGAATTGAATGTTTGCAAACCATCTACATCTACTGTTGAACATGTCACTATTTGTACTAGATGTAGAGATGTTAATGTTGATGCTATAGATGATCACCTTGCCATGATTAAAGAACAAAATGATCACATAACTAAATTAAATGCTAAAATTGCCGAGCATGAATTAGAGAATGAAAATTTTAAATTTGCTCGAAGCATGCTTTATAATGGGAGACGCTCTGGCATTAAGGATGGTATTGGTTTCCAACAGGGGAGCCAAAGCCACACCAAACTTAATGCCCGCAAGAACAAACTCTCTAATTTTGTTAAGGGTAAGGCTCCCATGGTTCAGGATAGAGAGGGTTACATTTTATATCCTGAGAACTATCCTGAGCACAAAATTAGGAAAATCCATGCTAGAAAACCTCGTACTATTTCTCATCATGCTCATTTGTATAGTAATGAGGCATCTAGCTCTAGGCATTCCACTCATATCAAAATGCCTAAAAAGAAAATTGTCGATACATCAAATGAGCATAACATTTCATTTAAGACTTTTGATGCATCTTATGTGCTCACTAACAAATTGGGCAAAGTAGTTGCCAAATACGTTGGGGGCAAACACAAGAGTCCAAAGACTTGTCTTTGGGTACCCAAGGTGCTTGTTTCTAATGTGAAAGGACCCAAGACCGTTTGGGTACCTAAGAACAAGGCCTAAATTTGTTTTGTAGGTTTATGCATCCGGTGGATCAAGTTGGATAATCGATAGCGGGTGCAAAAACCACATGACAGGGGAGAAAAGGATGTTCTCATATGAGAAAAATGAAGATCCCCAAAGAGCTATTACATTCGGGGATAGAAATCAAGGTTTGGTCAAAGGTTTGGGTAAAATTGCTATATCTCCTGACCATTCCATTTCCAATGTTTTTCTTGTAGATTCTTTAGATTACAACTTGCTTTCTTTTTCTCAATTATGTAAAATAGGCTACAATTGTATTTTTACTGATACTAGTGTTATTGTCTTTAGAAGAAGTGATGATTCAATAGCATTTAAGGGAGTGTTGGATGATCGGCTATATTTAGTTAATTTTAATTATAACAAGGCTAAACTAGACACTTGCATAATTGCTAAGACTAATATGGGTTGGCTCTGGCATCGCCGACTTGCCCATGTTGGGATGAAGAATCTTCACATGCTTCTAAAGGGAGAACACATTTTGGGACTAACAAATATTCATTTTGACAAAGACAGGATTTGTAGTGCATGTCAAGCAGGGAAGCGAGTTGGAGCTCATCATCCACACAAAAACATCATGACGACTGATAGGCCGCTTGAGCTACTCCACGTGGATCTATTCGGCCCGATAGCTTACATAAGCATCGGCGGGAGTAAGTACTGTCTTGTTATTGTGGAAGACTATTCCCGCTTCACTTGGGTATTCTTTTTGCAGGAAAAATCCCAAACCCAAGAGACCCTAAAGAAATTCTTGAGACGAGCTCCAAATGAGTTCGGGTTAAGAATCAAAAAGATTAGAAGCGGCAATGGAGCAGAGTTCAAGAATTCACAAATTGAAGGATTTCTTGAGGAGGAGGGCATCAAGCATGAGTTCTCTTCTCCCTACACACCTTAACAAAACCATGCTTGATGAGTACAATACAACGAACCAGTTTTGGGTGGAGGCGATTAACACCGCATGCTACTCCATCAACCGGTTATATTTTCATCGAATCCTCAAGAAAACATCATATGAACTCCTCACTGGTAAAAAGTCCAATGTTTCTTATTTTAGAGTTTTTGGGAGCAAATGCTTTATTCTTATTAAGAGAGGTAGAAATTACAAATTTGCTCCTAAAGCAGTAGAAGGCTTTTTACTTGGTTATGACTCAAACACAAGGGCATATAGAGTCTTCAACAAGTCCACTGGATTAGTTGAAGTTTCTTCTGGCATTGTGTTTGATGAGACTAATGGCTCCCAAGTGGAGCAAGTTGATCTTGATGAACTAGATGATGAAGAGGCTCCATGCATCGCTAAGGAACATGTCCATTAGGGATGTGTGTCCAAAAGAATCTGAAGAGTCTCCACAAGCACAAGATAAACCATCATCTTCCATACAAGCATCTCCACCAACTCAAGATAAGGATCTGGCTCAAGAGGAAGAAGATTAAGATCAAGACGATGAGGCACTTCAAGAGGAGGACATTGATCAAGGGGGAGATGAAGATGATCAAGACAAGGAATATGATCAAGAGATTTGGGATCAAAGACCACCGCACCCAAGAGTCCACCAAGCAATTCAAAGAGATCACCCCGTCAACTCCATACTTGGTGACAATCACAAGGGGGTAACCACTAGATCTTGAGTTGCTCATTTTTGTGAACATTACTCTTGTGTCTTCTATTGAGCCATACAGGATAGAGGATGCACTAAGAGATCCAGATTGGGTGGTGGCAATGCAAGAGGAGCTCAACAATTTCACGAGAAATGAGGTATGACATTTAGTTCCATGTTCTGACCAAAATGTTGTAGGAACCAAGTGGGTATTCCGCAACAAACAAGATGAGCATGGTGTGGTGACTAGGAACAAAGCCCGACTTGTTGCCAAAGGTTATTCACAAGTCGAAGGTTTGGATTTTGATGAAACCTATGCACCCAAAGCTAGGCTTGAGTCAATTCGTATATTACTTGCCTATGCTACTTACCATGGCTTTAAGTTATATCAAATGGATGTGAAGAGTGCCTTCCTCGATGGCTGTGACGGAACCTCCCAAGTCATTAGGCCCACCTACAGTTGTCCTTGTCCAATAGACCTTAGACAACCCTGTAGGTGCTCCTGAATCACTTGACAAGTTCGGTATCTACTTTTCTTACCTTTCCCAAGAGCGTTTCACCCGTCACGCAGATATTATAGATCATCGGAGATACGAAAATGCGGAAGTGATTACATAAACTTACCTTTATTTAAAAGTAAGACAAAGTTATATATTACAGACCAGGATATACTTAATTGAGTGCAGAGTATTATTATTATATAACCAAGGGAGGCAAAAACCCCTCCCGATAAGTATCAAACAAAAGTTTTTATGGAGGAACCCTTCCTCCCACAGCTTATTCTTGGTTTTCTTCTTTTGAGACCACCTTGGAACAGAAACAACAAAAGTTTGTCGCTTCTTCACCTAAAAACAATAGGGAATAAAACCCTGAGTATGGAATTACTCAGCAAGACTTACCCGACTAAAGAAAAGACTCTCAAGGGTATGCTGGTTATCAGGGAGTCAAGGTAAGGTTTCTCAATAATCAAAGACTCTATTTGCAGAAATGCTTACTATAGTGGATCCTTAAAAATCCAATTTTACTTGTCAGGTTAAGTAAGATTACCTGTCTCTAGAGTTCTTTCTACCCTAGTTCAATCACTTGACCTGCACTAGCCAATTTCTTAACAACCCTTTATCTTTATTGGAGTTCTACGTATAGGGCGGTGACCAAGTCTTCATAACCGCGAAGGTACAGTGATCCGAATCGATTATACTCAGCTGAGGATCTCCAATCACACAACATATGTAGCACTTAACCCTTGCATATGTCAACCCGCCACCGGTGTTCTTAAGACCATATCAGTTCACGCCAACCGAGAGCACAGATACACCACCGTCCAGCCTCTTGCCACGGAGGGTACACACTACTCTTGCCATCTCTCCACTCCCATTGCGTGGTATCTTATTTTGGCCTTAGTCTGCCCGAGGCAAAGCTTACCCATGACGAGGCATGTGACCAGTTAAAGGGTCCTCGGTCATCAAGCCTACATCGAGACGGTCCTTAATCGACTCAGACGGAGACACTACACCGAGACTCTCCTTCTCGTGCAAGTCACCCGCCCGGTCTCAGCTTAATCAATTTCAATCCCAAAGTTTGGTACCTAGCAGAGGTACATCTTTTCTGATGTTGAACCCATCATGGCCATGATGGATCCACCATCAAATTTTATTTTCAAAAACATCCCTCCCACTTTGCCACATCATCTTTTGTAAAAACAAAATCTTTTTCTTTGCTAAAGCAATACTAAGCATAGTAAAAACTTTTTATAAAACAAGGATTCAAATTAAGGTAATCAAATTCAAGGAAGGTAATGCAGGAATTGTTTTATCAATCAACTTCTATCACCTAATGCATCAATCAAGTGAGAAAGATTTTAAAAGAGTCAAGGAGGTGGCAAATGCACCGGGGCTTACCTTAGTTTACAGGTGATTCAGGCTCAGCTCCACAGATGTCAAAATAAAAACAGCTGTCGGCCTGATGTTCCTGAGGTGGTGGTGAAGTTTTCTCTCCTTCTACTTCAACTTCTTCCTCGTTTTCTAAAGATAATCATACATAATAATGAATGCCCATGTAATGCTCATGAGAATGCAAAGATAATAAGAGTTTATTATCTAAGGTCTTGAATACAATTTTCCTTCACGGTTCTCCGAGAAACTAGGGTTTTCGGAGTCAGTAAAGGAATTCAAAGGGCAGGGGGTAGGGTTTTGGGTTCTAGTTATCAAACAAGGTCCAAATCAAACCAAACTCTACCCAAGGCTTCTAAATAATATTTAGAGTTCAAATAAAAAGTTTGGGGATTTTTGGAATTACTATCTGATTTCTAAAAATCCAGAAACAATGTTTTAAGCTATTTTAAATACTCCAAAATTCATTGTTTGATCTAAAAATCATGAAACTATTTTAAACAAATTCTATGGAAAATTAGGAATCCAGGAAAATTGGTTTGACATTTTTAGGATTTTTCTACTATTTTCTAGAATTGTTGGAGTCCTGCCAGAAAAAGTAAAGGAAAAAGAATGAACAGTCCTGGGCCGATTTCAGCCCAGGCGGCCCAACTGTACAGGGAACAGGGGCGCACCCACGTGCCCGCGCTGTAGACTTTGCAGAAAGGCCCTCGGTGTTCTGGCTAACTAGGAACGGGTTCTTTCACTATTTCATTGAGTCACTGACAGTTTGCAAGAAAGCCCCCCAGTCAATTGCATAATTTGAGCTCTAAATTACCCTGTCCACGGAGACAGCGCATAGAACGGATGAACAGGAGTGTTCCCGGTGATCTAGGGCAGTCTAACTCAATTAGGTGGGTCAGCGAGCATCACGGACGAATGAGAATGCTGAAACGAGGGAGCAGTGATCATGAGCCGACCTGCAACAAGCTAGCCATGGTCCGGACTCTTTCAGGATGGCGGAAAACGGATTTGGGGGAACAGAGAAATTCGCGGGCCCTGGTGAGTAATTGAAGGCACCAGTGGGTGGATTGGATGCTCGAATACCTAATGAAGCTGAGGGTAAGCTCAATTTATAGGCTCCGGGGGCGGTGGCTTATGAATCGGGGATGGTGCGGTGGCGGCCGGAGAGAAGAGGGTGTACTGGCGCAGTGATTAGTGGCTTGTACCGTGGCGAGCTCACCAGCGATCACCGGATATGCTTAACGCGACCTACTACGATGTGGTAAGACGCCCGGGTACGTGGCAAACGACCGGCAGGCAGCCAACGCCGGCGAGCTTAACTGTACAGGCCGCAAATCATGGGGGCACGACGGCTGGCCACCGTAGTTATCCCTAGGTGAAGATCTTTTGCCTTGGAGTATTATCCGATCACTAGGGAGCGCGAATCATAACGGCAACGATGATTCACGGCGAGGATTCACCGGCGGTGAGGTTCACTGAACCTGACTCGACCAGGGCACTGTACCATGGGAATCACCATCAGAGTGCCTGACAGCCCAAGTTTAGGGTTAGATTTCTCTTAAATTTCTATGGCAACTTGTCCAAAGTTCTATAACAAAGTTGTAGATTAAAGATTCAGCTATAATTTTGCCATAACAGCTATAGCCAAATTCCTACTGGATCATGTTTGAATTTGTACCCAAAGTCTCTGTAATTGCACTGTCAGTATGAAATTCAGACTTCAACAGCCTGACAGCTCGACTTTGAGTATGTTTTTCTTCCATTTCTTCATAATAACTATGCTTACACTCTTAAGCAAAGTTGTTCCCCTTTCATAGAGCTACAAAGTTGATGTGATGCCCTATGGTGAATTCTCAATATTTTGAAAGTTATAAAGCTCCAAAGTTGAGCCAAAATACTAATTTTCAGACTTAGGTGTATAGGGTTTAAGTGGTGCTTTTTGCAATTAGACCCAAAACTTAGGGTCTAACTTGCAAATCCACATATTTGTGATCCATATGACTTAGGACATTTTATAATCATGGTTTTTGCACTTTAGTTCAAAAGTGGACTAATTTTGCACTTAACCCCCTAGGGTTTAGTTTTAGGGTTTTCCAGGGTTCCAATTAGGGTTTTTGGTATCTCAGGGGTGTAAATGCAATGTAGGTCCATCCTTGATAACATTTTATGATTATTTCACTTAATCTTTGGGGTTTTCTCTATTTGGGTCCTGTTTTACCCTTCTAACCCTATTTAAGGTTAAGTACCCTATACTAGGGTCTTATTTGCAAAATGCTATAGTAATACAACTTGCTTGAAATTTTTACCTAGTGAATGCATCCTAGGTATGTCAAACATATGAAATGCTGATGTTCATGATGTTATGCTCAGGTTTTAGTAACAGTAACACCAGGGGTGTTACATCCTTCCCCCCATAAAAGAATCTCGTCCCAAGATTAATGTCCTAGGGTAAGTAGTGGAAAAGGAAATGCTTCACGTTTTTATTTCCTGAGTTTTGGTACAAGGCAGGGGTGGTTCAGGGCTCACTCCTTTATTACAACAATTTTATACACTTTACAATTTACAAGAGGCTAAAAAGCCTGGGAAATTCTTGTCTAAGAAATCTTGAGTTTCCCAAGTAGCCTCATCTTCGGAATGCTGGTTCCACTATATCTTATAAAACTTGAGAGTTTTTCTTCGAGTAACCTTGTCCTTTTGATCCAAGACTCGAATAGGGTGCTCAGAATATGTCAAGTCTGGCTCCAGGACAACATCTGTTACTTCAATGGTTCGATCTGGAACCCGAAGACATTTCTTCAATTGAGACACGTGGAACACATTATGTACAGCAGACAAGGTTTCAGGTAGTTGAAGCCGGTATGCCACCGGTCCATATCTTTCAAGGATAAGAAAAGGACCAATGTATCGAGGTGCAAGTTTCCCTTTTACCCCGAAACATGTTATACCCTTCATTGGGGAGACCTTCAGATAGACGTAATCTCCAATTGGAAAGTATAAGGGTATCCGATGTGTGTCTGCATAACTCTTCTGGAGAGCTTGAGCTTTCTTCAAATTATGAATTATCCTTTGAACTTTTTCTTCGGTTTCTTTTACCATATTTGGCCTGAAGAAACTCCTTTCACCTGGTTCAGAACAATTTAACGGAGTACGACATCGTCGTCCATATAAAGCTTCAAAGGGTGCCATCTTAATGCTTTCTTGATAGCTATTATTATATGAGAACTCCGCTAATGGTAAGCATACATCCCATTTTTGTGGGAATTCCAAAGCACAAGCCCGTAACATGTCTTCAAGTATTTGATTCACCCTTTCAGTCTGCCCACTGGTTTGAGGATGATAGGCCGAACTATGGAGCAACTTAGTATCCAAGGCCTTGTGAAGTTCTTCCCAAAATTTGGACACGAATTGCGATCCACGATCTGACACTATCGTCTTTGGAACACCGTGCAGACTGAGAATGCGAGCAATATACAGCTCCGCATATGCAATGGCTGGATATTTTACTTTGACTGGAAGAAAATGGGCAATCTTGGTAAGTCGATCAATGATAACCCAAATGGAGTCAAAGCCTTTTGCCGTTCTGGGCAATCCCACAATGAAGTCCATACTGATATCCTCCCATTTCCATGTTGGGATTGGTAATGATTGCAATGGCCCAGCAGCCTTCATGTGTATGGCCTTGACACGCTTACAAGTGTCACATCTAGCCACATAGCGTGTGATTTCAATCTTCATCTTCGTCCACCAATAATGTTGTTTCAGATCTTGATACATCTTAGTGCTTCCGGGATGAATAGAATAGCGACTAAGATGTGCTTCAACCAGGATTTGCTGGCGGACTTCTTCATTCTTTGGCACAACTATGCGGTTGTTGAACCATACAACACCTTGGTCGTCTTCTCTGAAACAATTGGCCTTTCCAGCCCTTATCTTCTCACGTACATGTTCCATACCCTCATCATTCTTTTGTGCGTCAATTATCCTTTGTAGGATGACTGACTCCAGCTTCAAGTGATTTGAAGTCCCTTGCTTAATCATTCCTAGGTTTAGGTTTTCCATCTCCTGGCACAATGTAATGTCAGAGGTCCTCATGGTTAAACAATGGCAGGAGGCCTTGCGACTGAGTGCATCTGCCACTACATTTGCTTTGCCTGGGTGATAATGGATCTCCAGTTCATAATCTTCAATAAGCTCGAGCCATCTCCTTTGTCTCATATTGAGCTCTGACTGGGTAAAGATGTATTTCAAACTTTTGTGGTCTGTATAAATATGACAGACATTTCCCAGTAGATAATGACGCCATATCTTTAGGGCATGAACCACTGCAGCTAGCTCTAGATCATGAGTGGGATAATGCTCCTCATGCCGGCGCAACTGCCTTGAAGCATACACGATTACTTGGCCCTCTTGCATTAATACGCAGCCGAGACCACTGCCTGATGCGTCACAATACACATCAAAGGGCTTATTAATGTCCGGTTGAGCCAATACCGGAGCAGTGGTTAATAATATCTTCGATTGTTCAAAAGCTTCATTACACTTTGAAGACCAATTGAATTTAGTTTCATTCTTCAATAGACTTGTGATTGGTTTCACAAGCTTAGAAAAATCCGATATAAATCGGCGGTAATAGCCAGCTAGTCCAAGGAAGCTTCAGACTTGATGAACAGTGGTTGGGGGTTTCCACTCTAAAATATCCTTGACTTTGCTGGGATCTACCGCAATCCCCTTGGCAGATAACACATGTCCCAAGAATTGGATTTCTTCTAGCCAGAATGCGCATTTACTGAACTTAGCATATAATTGATGTTCCCTTAAGCGCGTCAATACGATCCGTAAGTGTTGAGCATGCTCCTCTTCATTCTTTGAATATATTAAAATATCATCTATGAAGACCACCACAAATTTGTCCAACTCGGGCATGAATACCGAGTTCATCAGATAAGTGAAGTGGGCAGGAGCATTCGTCAGTCCAAAAGACATCACCAAGTATTCAAATAAACCATACCGCGTAGTGAATGCGGTTTTGGGTATATCCTCGGGCCTAATACGGATCTGATGATAGCCCGACCTGAGATCAATTTTAGAAAATACCCTTGCTCCAGTCAGTTGATCAAACAAAATATCAATCCGAGGAAGAGGATACTTATTTTTGATAGTGACCTCATTAAGGGGTCGATAATCCACGCACATCTGCAATGTTTGATCCTTCTTCTTAACGAAGATGGCTGGACAACCCCATGGTGACGAGCTTGGCCGGATGAATCCTTTCTCAAGTAGATCTTGCAATTGAATCTTGAGTTCTGCCAATTCATTTGGAGGCATCCGGTACGATCTTCTAGAAATGGGAGCCGTACCGGGCTTCAACTCAATTACAAACTCTACATCTCTTTCGGGCGGCAATCCAGGCAAATATTCTGGAAAGACATTTGGGAACTCACATATTACCGGAATATCCTCGATCTCTGGTATAATGGTTTAATTAATTCTGCCAATTGGTCTAGCTGGAATAGCTATGGGGATAGACAAAAGAATTTCTTCCTGGCCATAACTCAACCTGATTGTTCTCAGATCAGTGTTGAGAATTGCCTTATGTTGGGCCAACCAATTCATGCCCAAGATTACATCTATGTCTTGGCCTTTCAGAACAATCATCTTAGTAGGAAAGTCCCGTCCAGCCAAAGTTACGGGCACTTGGTAAGCCACTTCTTTAGTAAAGATTTGTCCCCCAGGCGAATGTATTTTAAACCCTTCCCTTGATTCAGTATATGGAATGCAGTGTTTCTCCACGAACTTTTTGCTTATGAAAGTATGTGATGCACCCGAATCAAAGAGAATAAGTGCAGGGTGGTGGGCTACGAGGACGTACCCATCATCACTGGTTCGCCCTCCGGTGTGGTAGCCACTTGAGTGTAGTAAACCCGTCCTGTTTTCTTTGTGTTCATGCCCGAAGTATTGTTGCCAGCATTTCCCTTGGAGCTTCCAGAACCCTGTTGATTATTTGCTTGATTTTTCCTTGGGTACGAACAGTCCTTAATGAAATGTCCGGACTTCCCGCAGTTGAAGCAGCCAGTAGATGAGCTTGGAAGAGCGGGGAAACGAGTGCCAGGGGCACCCGGCTGATTTGTAGTAGTGGGGGCAGGGGTAGGACGGATAAACACTAGTTGTTTGAATGGGAAGGAGGGTGGGAGTGATGAAGAACGACCCTGATTAAAAGGTCGGATGACTAACCGTTGCCTTTTCTTGGGGCCCTGATTAGGCCGATTGCCTCCATTCACCTTGGACTTTCCAGAACTTGTACATTTAGATTCAATTGCCAGCGCTGTGCTGACAGCCCTTCCATATGTGAAGTCAATGCAGGTGGCCATTTTCCTTTGCATCCGATCATTTAAACCCCTCATGAAATAGTTCTTCTTCTTTATGTCGGTGTTGACTTGGTCAATCGCATACTGAGATAAGTGATTAAATTTATTGAGATACTGGGTGATAGTATCTCCGCCTTGCTTCAACTTCATGAATTCCTCCTGTTTCATGTGGAGGACTCCTTCAGGTATGTAATGCTCTTTGAAGGCCAGCTTTAATTCCTCCCATGTAATCTGATGATCGGCCGGCTGAACGGCCACAAAGTTCCCCACCATGTGCTGGCAGGGCCACGCAATTGCTGAGCTGCGAACAGAGGCTTCTGAGTTTCGGAACATCGAAGAAGTCCAAAGTTTTTCTCAATGATGCGGATCCATTCATCCGCCTCTAAAGGATCTTCTGCCTTGACGAACAACAGAGGGCGCGTCTCGGAGAAGTCCAAATAAGATGTCTCCCGGGGGCCTTGCGGATAGGCCTGTCCGCCTTGTTGTTGAAGTGGTTGGCCTGCCATCTCCCGCAGAAAGCGGGTATTTTCTGCTGTAGCGTTTACCAAGGCAGCGATGGCCTCGGCAAGTGTCGGGGGTACTGGAGGTGGATTCGGGGTCGCCTCCCTCCCACGGGAGGTACTAGCCCCATCCTGAGCGCGAGTCCTGGAAAGCATCTGAGGCAATAAACATTGGGAGCAATATGATATGCCATACAAACCATCCATTTCACATTACTTTAAAAGGTAATGTTACAGACTCGTACTTTACAATAGGATTACACCCCCTATTACACAATAGTACTACTTCTATAGTATACTATTCCTGCTTCCTGTCACTCTTGGTAGCCTCACTATCGGGCGTAGGAGACCACTCATCGACCAACTTCATAGAGGGAGGGGGCCTGAAAAGGTCCATTTCGCCACCAAAAGCTTCTTTTGCTACTTGAGAAGGTCCGGCTTCTGTCCCGACTGGATCCGCAGGTACACTAGGGTGTAGTTGTGAGTACAATACATGAACTTCTTCATGTAGAGTATTACAATAAGCCTGCAAGGTATCAATAGCTGAGCTAAGCTCTTCTACTCGGGCTCGAGCTTTCGCCTCCTTAGCCCAGCCAAGCGAACGAGAGTGAACCACCCAGTCGAGCGCTAGATCTCGATCTGCGAGTTGATCTTGCAGGCGGCGTATGTCGCTTCTCAATTCATTGATACTCTCGCCATCCCCGACCCATATGTTATTCCTGCGACGAAGTTCTGTTTGAAGCTGATTAACTTGAGCTTCTAAGTCCCCATTTGGATCGTTACTGCCGCTACTGCTGTCGTCATGACTCGGGGCAAGTTGGTGACGAGGTACACCGATCGGCCCGGTTGACTTGCGGGCAGTCTTTCTTGTACGCGGTGGCATTATTACTAAGGGGGAAATCTTATTAGCATAGTTCTTAGCATGATGCATGTGTAATTATAGAACCAACCTTAGTTGATTTAACCTTCTATACATTGCACTCTTCCTATCTGGTCTTTCATATAAAATCTTCAGAGATACTAGGTAAGAAGGGAAGAAATTCTCTAGATAAGTCTTAGAAAAATTCTTTTGAAGATGACTCATAATATCTGTAGAGATGGGCTTTGCTCCGATACCAGCTGTGACGGAACCTCCCAAGTCATTAGGCCCATCTACAGTTGTCCTTGTCCAACGGACCTCAGACAACCCTGTAGGTGCTCCTGAATCACTTGACAAGTTCGGTATCTGCTTTTCTTACCTTTCCCAAGAGCGTTTCACCCGTCACGCAGACATTACAGATCATCGGAGATACGAAAATGCGGAAGTGATTACATAAACTTAACTTTATTTAAAAGTAAGACAAAGTTATATATTACAGACCAGGATATACTTAACTGAGTGCAGAGTATTATTATTACAGAACCAAGGGAGGCAAAAACCCCTCCTGATAAGTATCAAACAAAAGTTTTTATGGAGGAACCCTTCCTCCCACAGCTCTATTCTTGGTTTTCTTCTTTTGAGACCACCTTGGAACAGAAACAACAAAAGTTTGTCGCTTCTTCACCTAAAAACAATAGGGAATAAAACCCTGAGTATGGAATTACTCAGCAAGACTTACCCGACTAAAGAAAAGACTCTCAAGGGTATGCTGGTTATCAGGGAGTCAAGGTAAGGTTTCTCAATAATCAAAGACTCTGTTTGCAGAAATGCTTACTATAGTGGATCCTTAAAATCCAATTTTACTTGTCAGGTTAAGTAAGATTACCTGTCTCTAGAGTTCTTTCTACCCTAGTTCAATCACTTGACCTGCACTAGCCAATTTCTTAACAACCCTTTATCTTTACTGGAGTTCTACGTATAGGGCAGTGACCAAGTCTTCATAACCACGAAGGTACGGTGATCTGAATCGATTATACTCAGCTGAGGATCTCCAATCACACGACATATGTAGCACTTAACCCTTGCATATGTCAACCCGCCACCGGGGTTCTTAAGACCAGATCAGGTTCACGCCAACCGAGAGCACAGATACACCACCGTCCAACCTCTTGCCACGGAGGGTACACGCTACTCTCGCCATCTCTCCACTCCCATTGCGTGGTATCTTATTCTAGCCTTAGTCTGCCCGAGGCAAAGCTTACCCATGACGAGGCATGTGACCAGTTAAAGGGTCCTCGGTCATCAAGCCTACATCGAGACGGTCCTTAATCGACTCAGACGGAGACACTACACCGAGACTCTCCTTCTCGTGCAAGTCACCCACCCGGTCTCAGCTTAATCAATTTCAATCCCAAAGTTTGGTACCTGGCAGAGGTACATCTTTTCAGATGTTGAACCCATCATGGTCATGATGGATCCACCATCAAATTTTATTTTCGAAAACATCCCTCCCACTTTGCCACATCATCTTTTGTAAAAACAAAATCTTTTTCTTTGCTAAAGCAAGACTAAGCATAGTAAAAACTTTTTATAAAATAGGGATTCAAAGGAAGGTAATCAAATTCAAGGAAGGTAATGCAGGAATTGTTTTATCAATCAACTCCTATCACCTAATGCATCAATCAAGTGAGAAAGATTTTAAAAGGGTCAAGGAGGTGGCAAATGCACCGGGGCTTGCCTTGGTTTACAGGTGATTCAGGCTCAGTTCCACAGATGTCAAAATAAAAACAGCTGTCGGCTTGATGTTCCTGAGGTGGTGGTGAAGTCTTCTCTCCTTCTACTTCAACTTCTTCCTCATTTTCTAAAGATAATCATACATAATAATGAATGCCCATGTAATGCTCATGAGAATGCAAAGATAATAAGAGTTTATTATTTAAGGTCTTGAATACAATTTTCCTTCACGGTTCTCCGAGAAACTAGGGTTTCCAGAGTCAGTAAAGGAATTCAAAGTGCAGGGGGTAGGGTTTTGGGTTCTAGTTATCAAACAAGGTCCAAATCAAACCAAACTCTACCCAAGGCTTCTAAATAATGTTTGGAGTTCAAATAGAAAGTTTGGGGATTTTTGGAATTACTATCTGATTTCTAAAAATCCAGAAACAATGCTTTAAGCTATTTTAAATACTCCAAAATTTATTGTTTGATCTAAAAATCATGAAACTATTTTTAACAAATTCTATGGAAAATTAGGAATCCAGGAAAATTGGTTTGACATTTTTAGGATTTTTCTACTATTTTCTAGAATTGTTGGAGTCCTGCCAGAAAAAGAAAAGGAAAAAGAATGAACAGTCCTGGGCCAATTTCAGCCCAGGCGGCCCAACTGTACAGGGAACAGGGGGGCGCCCACGCGCCCGCACTGCAGACTTTGCAGAAAGGCCCTCGGTGTTCTGGCTAACTGGGAACGGGTTCTTTCACTATTTCATTGAGTCACTGATAGTTTGCAAGAAAGCCCCCCACGTTCTAATTCTTTACGAGCCAAGGTCCCCGACGGTGATGAGCGCAGCAGAGCTCCGGCGAGCTCCTGGACCGGCCAAACGGGGCAAGGACTGGTGCTCTACTTCGGCCAAAACCGAATTCAAGTCTTATCCCATGTTTCCCCCAAGTCAATTGCATAATTCGAGCCCTAAATTACCCTGTCCACGGAGACAGCGCAAAGAACGGATGAACAGAAGTGTTCCCGGTGATCTAGGGCAGTCTAACTCAATTAGGTGGGTCAGCGAGCATCACGGACGCATGAGAATGCTGAAACGAGGGAGCAGGGATCATGAGCCGACCTGGAACAAGCTAGCCACGGCGCAGACTCTTTTAGGATGGCGGAAAACGGATTTGGGGGAACAGAGAAATTCGCGGGCCCTGGTGAGTAATTGAAGGCACGAGTGGGTGGATTGGATGCTCGAATACCTAATGAAGCTGAGGGTGTGCTCAATTTATAGGCTCTGGGGCGGTGGCTTATGAATCGGGGATGGCGCGGTGGCGGCCGGAGAGAAGAGGGTGTACTGGCGCAGTGATTAGTGGCTTGTACCGTGGCGAGCTCATCGGCGATCACCGGATATGCTTAACGCGACCTACTGCAACGTGGTAAGACGCCCGGGTACGTGGCAAACGACCGGCAGGCAGCCAACGCCGGCGAGCTTATCTGTACAGGCCGCAAATCATGGGGGCACGACGGCTGGCCACCGGAGTTATCCCTAGGTGAATATCTTTTGCCTTGGAGTATTATCCGGTCACTGGGGAGCGCGAATCATAATGGCGACGACGATTCACGGCGAGGATTCACCGGCGGTGAGGTTCACTGAACCTTCTCGACCAGGGCACTGTACCATGGGAATCACCATCAGAGTGCCTGACAGCCCAAGTTTAGGGTTAGATTTCTCTTAAATTTCTATGGCAACTTGTCCAAAGTTCTGTAACAAAGTTGTAGATTAAAGATTCAGCTATAATTTTGCCACAGCAGCTATAGCCAAATTCCTACTAGATCATGTTTGAATTTGTACCCAAAGTGTCTGTAATTGCATTGTCAGTATGAAATTCAGACTTCAACAGCCTGACAGCTCGACTTTGAGTGTGTTTTTCTTCCATTTCTTCATAACAACTATGCTTACACTCTTAAGCAAAGTTGTTCCCCTTTCATAGAGCTACAAAGTTGATGTGATGCTCTATGGTGAATTCTCACTATTTTGAAAGTTATAAAGCTCCAAAGTTGAGCCAAAATACTGATTTTCAGACTTAGGTGTATAGGGTTTAAGTGGTGCTTTTTGCAATTAGACCCAAAACTTAGGGTCTAACTTGCAAATCCACATATTTGTGATCCATATGACTTAGGACACTTTATTATCATGGTTTTTGCACTTTAGTCCAAAAGTGGACTAATTTTGCACTTAACCCCCTGGGGTTTAGGTTTAGGGTTTTCCAGGGTTCCAATTAGGGTTTTTGGTATCTTAGGGGTGTAAATGCAATGTAGGTCCATCCTTGATAACATTTTATGATTATTTCACTTAATCTTTGGGGTTTTCTCTATTTGGGTCCTGTTTTACCCTTCTAACCCTATTTAAGGTTAAGTACCCTATACTAGGGTCTTATTTGCAAAATGCTATAGTAATACAACTTGCTTGAAATTTTTACTTAGTGAATGCATCCTAGGTATGTCAAACATATGAAATGCTGATGCTCATGATGTTATGCTCAGGTTTTAGTAACAGTAACACCAGGGGTGTTACAATGGCCCTATCAAGGAAGAGGTATATGTTGAGCAACCTCCCAGCTTTGAAGATAGTGAGTATCCTAATCATGTTTATAAGCTCTCAAAGGCGCTTTATGGGCTCAAGCAAGCCCCAAGAGCATGGTATGAATGCCTAAGAGACTTTCTTATCACTAATGGCTTCATAGTTGGAAAAGCTGACCTACTCTCTTCACTAAAACTATTGCCAAGAACTTGTTTATATGCCAAATTTATGTTGATGATATTATATTTGGGTCTACTAACAATTAAACTTGTGAAGAATTTAGTAGGATAATGATACAGAAGTTTGCGATGTCTATGATGGGGGAGTTGAAGTTTTTCCTTGGATTTCAAATCAAGCAACTCCAAGAGGGCACCTTCATCAGCCAAACTAAGTACATTAAAGACATTCTCAAGAAGTTTGGAATGAAGAATGCCAAACCTATTAAGACACCCGTGGGAACAAATGGGCATCTCGACCTCGACATGGGAGGTAAATTCGTGGATCAAATGTATACCGGTCGATGATAGGTTCTTTACTCTATTTATGTGCTTCACGACCGAATATTATGCTTTCTATATGCATGTGTGCAAGGTTCTAGGCAAATCCTAAGGAAGTTCACCTTAGGGTCGTAAAAAGAATCATAAGACATTTAGTTTACACTCCTAAGTTTGGGCTTTAGTAACCTAAGGGATCTACCTTTGATTTAATTAGGTATTCCGATGCTGATTATGCTGGATGTAAAATTGTCAGGAAGAGCACATCAGGGACTTGTTAGTTTCTTGGAAGATCCCTGGTGTCTTGGGCTTCAAAGAAACAAAACTCAGTAGCTCTTTCCACCACCGAAGCCGAGTATATTGCTACAGGACACTGTTGTGCACACTTACTTTGGATGAGGCAAACCCTTAGGGACTATGGCTACAAGTTGAGCAAAGTATCTCTCCTATGTGATAATGAGAGTGCAATCCGCATGGCGGATAATCCCGTTGAACACAGCCGCACTAAGCACATAGACATCTGGTATCATTTTTTGAGAGATCAACAACAAAAGGGGATATCAAAATTGCTTATGTTAGTACTCACAACCAATTAGCCGATATCTTTACCAAACCACTAGATGAAAAGACTTTTAGCAAACATAGTAATGAGCTAAATATACTTGATTCTCGAAACTTTGATTGAAACATTGCACACATAGCTCATTTATGTACATTTGATCATGTCTCTTTCATCTGGCACAAATGCATATTTCTTATTCTTCTTGTACCAAGGCTAAGACTAATGTGCTCTCAAGTGTATCTCTATAATTAATCTTAAATTGAAAGGGAAATAGAGTATTCGGCAAAGGCAAGGCTTCCACTCCAACTCTAATGATATCATTTATCCTTTGCCTTTACTCATGCAAATCTCAATTGGTATGACCCTTCACTCATATTTCTTTTACCAACGAGGGAGAAAGTATTAGGCCCAAAGAGGGGGAGACTTCAAGGGCCCTCAAGGTTCTTCGTTTTTGGCGATTAATGCCAAAGGGGGAGAAAGTATTAGGCCCAAAGCAAAATGACCGCACCACCATTTTAAATTTTTCAAAAACTAAAGGAAGAAATTATTTCAATTGGTATTTCATTTGGTTTCAAAATTTCAATTAGTATAAAAATTTCAATTGGTATAATTTCATTTGCTTCAAGAATGGAAATCATTTCAAAAACCCTCTTGACAGCTAAGGGGAGAATTTCTTCAGGGGGGCTTTTATTTAGTCAAAGGAAAGGCATTTGAAATAGGGGAGGAATTTCAAATCTTAAAAATGCTTCTTGAAACCATATTCTTATACCTTTGGCTATTTGCAAAAGAATTTGAAAAGTTTTTTTTCCAAATTTGCTAAAACAAGCAAGTGGTGCAAATGTGGTCCAAAATGATAAATAGAAGAAAGCAATCACATTTACTTAGACATATGTATAAAATATTTCAGTTGGTTTAAATCTAAGTAACCTATGCACATCTATCATAATTGCAAACTAGTTCCATTTTTACACTCTATTTTATTTGGTTTGTGTTGGCATCAACCACCAAAAAGGGGGAGATTGAAAGGGAAATGGACTTAATCATTTCCTATAATCGATTTTGGTGGTTGATGTCCATCACAAACCACGTGGACTAATTAGTTTGCCAAGATGTCTTTATCTTAGGTGCATAAGGTTCAACATAAACCAATAAAGAAATTAAGTTGAGGACTCAACAAAGTTTGGAGCAAAGACTTGAGAGTGTGTTGCCAGTGGCGCACCGGACACTGTCCGGTGCCCCTGGCCGAGCACCACTCCAACAGGCCACTCTCTAGTTTTTCCCAAGGGACGCTCCGCTATAATTCATCGGACTGTCTGGTGCGCACAGGACATGTCCGGTGAGCCAACGGAGCAACGGTAACCTGACGCTCAACGGTCGACTGTGTGAACAGTAAAAGCGCACAGTGCAGAAGTCAGATGTCAGGCTACGAAGTCAGAACGCACCAGACATGTTCGGTGTGCCACCAGACTGTACATTACCGCTAGAGGACAGAATACTTCAACGGTCAAGGCGCTCCAAACCCCAACGGCGTGCTGATGTGGCACGCACCGGACAGTGAACAGTACCTGTCTTGTGCATCATCGGACTGTTCGGTGTGCCCATCGTCAGCAAACTCAGCCAATGGCTAGGAAGTGGTTGGAGGCTATAAATACCCCCAACCACCTCCATTCAAGTCATTCAAGTTTTCTAAAGTTCACATTCAATACAAGAGCAATAGCATTCACTCCAAGACACATTCCAAAGATCAAATCCCCTCCAAGCCTCAAAATCAACTCAATTACTTAGTGACTTGAGAGAGGGTGTTTTGTGTTCTTTTGTTGCTTGGATTTCTTTCTCCTTCTCATTCTTATTTCTCTAAGTGCTTTGTAAAGCTAGCAAGAGACACCTAAGTGTGTGGTGATCCTTACAGGGTCTTAGTGACCCAAGTGATTAAGGAGAAGCCTCGACCGGTCTGTGTGACAGATTGAGAGAGGGAAAGGGTTGGAATAGACCTGGCCTTTGTGGCCTCCTCAAAGGGGACTTGGTTTTTGGAACCGAACCTTGGTAAACAAATCACCGTGTTCACTTGTGTTGATTACCACTTGATTTGTTTCCTCTCTTTCCTCTCTCTAAAGTTCCCTTGCTCGTATTGATTTGAGTTTGCTCCCAAACGTTATCCACATTGATTGAGCAACTCTAAGCAAGGAGAACTATCTTTCTTACTCCAATTTAATTCTAACATTAACCCCGACCTTAGTGCGTGTTTAAAGTTTGTAAAATTTTAGGTTTCACCTATTCACCCCCTTCTAGGCGACTTTCATCGGGTCCGTTGCTTACCTTAGCATCGGGGGAAGTAAGTATGGTCTTGTAATTGTTGACGACTTTTCTCGCTTCACTTGGGTATTCTTTCTGCAGGATAAATCAGAAACCCAAAGTACATTAAAGCGCTTCCTAAGGAGAGCCCAACATGAGTTTGAGCTCATGGTGAAGAAAATCAGAAGCGATAATGGATATGAGTTCAAGAATCTTAAAGTGGAAGAATATCTTGAGGAGGAAGGCATCAAGCATGAGTTCTCCGCTCCCTACACGCCACAGCAAAACAATATAGTAGAGAGGAAGAATATGACACTCATTGACATGGCAAGGACAATGCTTGGAGAATACAATACACTAGAGCGGTTTTGGTCGGAAGCTATAAATACGGCTTGCCATGTCATAAACCGGCTCTATCTTCATCGCCTCCTCAAGAAGACATCATACGAACTCCTAGCCGGTAACAAACCCAATGTTTCATACTTTCGTGTATTTGGGAGCAAATGCTACATCTTGGTTAAGAAAGGTAGGCATTCAAAATTTGCTCCCAAGGTTGTAGAAGGGTTTTTACTAGGTTATGATTCAAATACAAAGGCATATAGGGTCTTCAATAAATCTTCGGGTTTGGTTGAAATCACTAGTGATGTTGTATTTGATGAGACTAATGGCTCTCCAAGAGAGCAAGTTGATCTTGATGATATAGATAAAGACAAAGTTCCAACGGCCGCAATGAGAACTATGGCAATAGGTGATGTGCGACCTCAGGAACAACAAGAACAGGATCAACCATCTTCCTCAACACTGGTGCAACCCCCAACTTGAGATGAGGAACATGTACCTCAAGATGAAGGCATGAATCAAGGGGGAGCACATGAAGAAAAGGATAACGAGGAAGAAGTATAACATGCACCTCCAACTCAAGTCCGAGCCATAATACAAATGAATCATCTAGTAGATCAGATCCTGGGTGACATCAGTAAGGGAGTAACCACTCGTTCACATTTAGCTAATTTTTGTGAATATTACTCTTTGGTTTCTTCTATTGAGCCTTTTCGGATAGAAGAAGCCTTGTAGGATCCGGATTGGGTGTTGGCTATGCTGGAGGAGCTCAACAACTTCAAAAGAAATGAAGTGTGGAGCCTTGTGCCAAATCCAAAGCAAAATGTTGTGGGAACCAAGTGGGTGTTCCGCAACAAGCAAGATGAGCACGGTGTGGTGACAAGAAACAAGGCTCAACTTGTGGCAAGGGTTATGCCCAAGTTGCAGATTTAGATTTTGGGGAGACTTTTGCTCCTGTAGCTAGACTTGAGTCAATTCGCATATTATTGGCCTATGCTGCTCACTACTCTTTTAAGTTGTTTCAAATGAATGTGAAGAGTGCCTTCCTCAACAGACCAATCAAGGAGGAGGTGTACGTGGAGCAACCTCTTGGCTTTGAGGATGACAGGTATCCTAACCATGTTTACAAACTCTCTAAGACTCTCTATGGACTTAAGCAAGCTCCAAGAGCATGGTATGAATGCCTTAGAGATTTTCTCATATCTAATGCTTTCAAGGTCAGGAAAGCGGATCCTACTCTTTTTACTAAGACTTGTAATGTTGATTTGTTTGTGTGCCAAATATTTGTCGATGACATAATATTTGGTTCTACTAATCAAAAGCCTTGTGAAGGGTTTAGCAAGGTAATGATGCAGAAATTCGAGATGTCAATGATGGGCGAGCTAAACTACTTCCTTGGATTTCAAGTGAAGAAAATCAAGGAAGGAACCTTCATCTCCCAAACAAAGTATACCCAAGACTTACTTAAAAGGTTTGGGATGAAGGATGCAAAGCCCGCTAAAACGCCAATGGGAACTGACGGACACTTGGACCTCAACAAGGGAGGTAAGTCTGTTGATCAAAAGGCATACCGGTCTATGATAGGCTCTTTACTTTATCTTTGTGCTAGTAGACCGGATATAATGCTTAGCGTATGCATGTGTGCTAGATTTCAATCCGACCCCAAGGAATGTCATCTTGTGGCCGTGAAGCGAATTCTCAGATATTTAGTTCATATGCCTTGCTTTAGGATCTAGTATCCAAAGGGGTCTACCTTTGACTTTATCGGATATTCAGATTCCGACAATGTCGGGTGTAAGGTTGATAGGAAGAACACATCAGGGACTTGTCGGTTTCTAGGAAGGTCCCTGGTGCCTTGGAGCTCTAAGAAACAAACATTTGTTACCCTATCCACCGTTGAGGCCGAGTATGTTGTCGTAGGCCAGTGCCAAGCCTTTAGATGAGAAGAGGTTCTGCAGGCTGCGTAGTGAGATAAATGTCTTAGATTCGTGGAACTTGGATTAATTTATAGCATACATGTGCTTTTATGCCTTTGATCATGTTCTTTTAAGCATTTATGTCTTCACTTACTTTTGGTGCTCAAGTTGTACAAGTCATCTTCGGACCTCACAAGTCCTTATGCAAATAATGCACATGTTTAGGTATCAATGTATCTTGTTCCAAGTCACTACAACTTGACCATTCGAGACTAGTGTGTTTGCTTGAATAGTTTTGATAGTCTCAAAGATGGATTGAAAGGGAAAACGTGGACTTGGACAAAGAAGAGGCTTCCACAGCATTTTGGTATCAATGTATCTTGTTCCAAGTCACTATCTGTGTTTTTCTCATGGTTTTACTTGCAATTTTTGTGAGGTAATGGGGTTAATAGGCCAAATAGTTTTTCTATTTTAGACCTTCATGCCAAAGGGTGAGAAATTAAGGCCAAAGCAACTGGATCAACTACCACTTGTGAACTTTTCAAAGTTTTAGTGTAAGAATACTTTATTGCAAAAACTGCTCTCTTACGGGGGAGAAATTTGATTATGGAAAAAGGGGGAGTTTTTGGTGTTTGATCAAAACTAGTCTTAAAAGATATTTTGATTTACCAAAATAAGTGTTTTTGACATAGAGATAGGAAAATGAATTTGTTTTTGCGAAAACAAACCAAGTGTTGGAAAAAATGATCCAAATATGTCAAATCGTATGATAACTTTATTGGTCTTCAATTTAACATCAATTTGCTCTTTTTAGCTCTTTTGGATATGTTAGTTCAATATGAGTTGCTTTTTATGTGTTGGCATAAATCACCAAAAAGGGGGAAATTGAAAGGGAAATGTGCCCTTGGGCCATTTCTATATTATTTTGGTGATTAGATGCACAACACATTATGTTTGAACTAACATGGAGTATAAGCAAAGGTATATGAAGCAAATTGAACTCCGGAGAGGACATAGTGCAAATCTAGATGGACCAAGTGAAAAGGTAAGCTCTGGACACTTAGTAAATTGTTTTGTGTGCTAATCATATTTGTCTAAGTGCCAGGGACTTTATAAAGTCAAGTCCAAAAGGAGCAAAAGAAAACAAAGAAAGAAAAAGAGAAAGTGTGCTAGACTGGAGAGCACCGGACGGTCTGGTGCACGGTTCGGCCAACGACCTGCTCTCAGGAATTCAAGCCTGCGTCGGATATAATATACCGGACCGTCCACGCGGTAGCGCCGGACAGCGCCGGACAGTCCGGTGAGCCAGCATCCAACGGCTAGTGGCCACGTCGGCCCGGGCCAACGGTCAACAGGAGTACCGGACAGTCCAGTGCACCGTGGACAGAAGGCAACCAAGGTGTTGGGGGCCTTCATCTTTCGAAGGTCTTAAAAAACACGACTAACTTGTTTTCCAAGTATAATATGCTCACAGGGACCTTCGGCCTTGGGATGAAGATGTACACGATATGGAAGGCGCGGTCTGGGAGAAGGATGAACCAATTCTAGAGCTGTGTATGGAGAAGCTTCGGCTTAGCGGTGGAGGATGAAACCGACTTAAAGAGGAAAAAGCTGTCTAGCCCTTGATAGATTACCCCTTGATCAACAGTAAATGTCAAGGGCATGGATGTAATTTTACACAGGCTGTGTTCTGTGCCTATAAATAGATGAACAGTAGCACCGTACTGTTCACGCTAACTTGTATTCACTCGCACGTCGCACTCGGACTCTTACCTTCTATCAAGCCGAAGGTACAAATGTAATTCAACATTGTTAATGTTTATTCATGGTTAACCAATAAAAATATATATATATAATCTAATGATTTAAGATGATTATTCGTATTCTTCATATGTAACTTATGCTTTGGCTTTCCATCATATATTGAGATGATGAAGGTATGCCCTTCATGACCTTCGTCCGAAGATCATTATATCCTTAGGGAGATAATGCTTCGGAGGATGAAGGCCTTTAACCATTAACATTTGTGTTGCCTTGTTCTTAACTCATAGCATTTGAGAACAAGTCCCCAACTAAGGCCTTCATCATGCCGCCGAAGAAGTCTTCAGGGCTAGGGGCTGCACTGCAGCCACTAGACGTCAACCAAGACACATTACGTGAAGCTAGAAGCCAAAAAAGGAAGGCTACCAGTCTGACACCTCAGGAAGAAGAATTGGACCAAGAGATCAGGGACCTCGAAGCCATTCATCAATAGGTCTAGAGGAAAAAGGAGAAGATGCTTCGTCTCGCCGATCTTCAGAAGAAGATTGACAAGGCCGCTGAAGAAATGTGTAATCTCACTCAAGATGACCAGGACCGAAGGCCTCAGCACAGGGATCTTCAGCAAGAAGGCTCATTCAACGAAGATGAGTGGTACGATGACTATCATCATGGTAATTTTACTTTTGATGATGCTTCTCCCTTGGCAGCAGAATGATAGTCTATTCCATGGCCACAATCCTACAAGCCACCCCAGTTGCCCATGTACGATGGGCACTCGGACCCAAAGCAATTCTTAATGAGCTATGAGGCAACAATATCCTCATATGGAGGCAACGCCGTTGTCATGGCAAAGTCCTTCATCATGGCAGTCCAAAGTGTGGCCTAGACATGGTACTCTTCTCTCTGACCAGGGACAATCACGTCATGGCAGAAGCTTAAGGACATGTTGGTTACCAGTTTTCAAGGGTTTCAGACGAAGCCAATCACTGCTCAGGCCTTGTTCTAGTGCACGTAAGACCAAGAGGAGTATCTTCAGGCATATGTCCGAAGGTTCTTGCGTCTAAGAGCACAAGCGCCTATAGTGCCTAATGAAATTGTCATTGAGGCCATGATCAAGGGGCTTCGACCAGGACCTACGGCTCAGTACTTTGCCAGGAAGCCCCCTCAGACCCTGGAGAAGCTCCTTCAGAAGATGGATGAATATATCCGGGCTGATAATGATTTCCGCCACAGAAGGGAAGAAGCCTATAGGTTTTCTGAAATGACTAGGGGCTTTGGAGGAAGAATCCATCCTAGGCATGTCAGATCAATTCATAACTCCAGTCAGAGTGATGACAGAGGAAGCCAGCTTCAAAGGCTACAACACAGCTCCCAATCCTCAGGACAACATCAAAGCTCTTTCAGGCCACCAGCCCTAAGAGGCAGGGGCAGCAAGGGCTTCAGAGAAAGATATGGGGATCAGCCTAGAAAGCTCTATTGTTTATTTTGTGGTGAAGACAAGGGCCACACTACAAGAACATGCCAGGTCACCATTCAGAAGCAAAAGGAGATTGCCGAAGCAGAGGCGCGGCAGAATTAGCCGAAGCAGATCTTACATACTGCTTCATGCTATTCTCTCTACGTGCCAGAATATGTAGGTAATCAATCTGCGGCTTTTGTTGCTTCCGCAAGTCATTCACAAGCTTCCTGGGCTCAGCTCCCAGTGCCACCACCATTGCCACCTACTCACACCTAAAGCCAGCAGCCAGAAGGGCACCAGCACGCCCAACAGCAGCGCAACTTCCGGGAGGAGTCTGAAGCTCGTACAGTTAATAGTACTGTGCCAGAATCAAAGCATATCTATTGAATATCCTACTTTTAATATACCTTTATCTTTTAAGCCATTTCATTTTTTTGTAAGAAACAAGTAGCAAAGAACTAAAATTCGTTTTCTTGTAATAATCGTGCTTATATCAATGAGTAAAATATGCCTTCCTCACAGTTTTCTGAAGCACGAAAATCGATCATTCCTAAAGGAGCGCAGAGTAAATTATGAAGCTACGAAAAGTTGTTCCTAAGGGAGCGCAACGTAAGTTTTCTGCTCAAAAGTCGTTCCTACGCGAATGCAGAGCCAAAAATTAAGCTCCGAAGTTGCCAAAAGTTATTCCTAAGGGAGCGCAGCGTAAGTTTTCTGCTCAAAAGTCGTTCCTAAAGGAATGCAGAGCCAAATACAACTGAAATATAAGGTGAAGAAGCTCAAAAGTCGTTCTTAAGGGGATGCAGAACTTAAATGCCACCGAAATATAAGGTGAAGAAGCTCAAAAGTCATTCCTAAGTGGATGCAGAGCTTAAAAGACTCAAAAGACGTTCCTAAGGGATGCAGAGTCTTGTGTGTTCTAGTGTGGGCGCGTGTGTGTCTTCGGCATCATCATCATCTTTGCACCATATCATCATATCATTCCGCATAACATTACGTCGTACATCATATCTTTCAAAGGATTGAATACGAAGAAAATCTTCGGTAATAATTTGGTAGAAAGAAAATGTGCTGAGGCACGAAGCAAACTTCGGGAAATATGTTTATATCGGACTTGCTAAAGAAGGGATTTCTTTCTTTACGAAGCAGGAAAAGAAGGGAAGGTGTTTTTTCGCCGAAGGCTCAAAAATGGTATGTGCGTAAATTTCATGCATCATAAAGAAATATATTACAGAAATTTACATGTCTGATTAATTGTTTCATACATCAAATATTACAAAGCATTATTACAATAAAGTCTAATCTTCCCTAAGAATTTTTTTCTGTGGCTTAGTTCAATAGTTTATCGACGACTTCGTCGATAATGGAGTTAGCAATGCTTATAGCATCTAGTGCTTCCCTCATGTCCGGATCAGCCAGGGGAGTGTACGGCTCCGACAGCGGTGATAGCTCAGCTGTAGTAGGTAAACTATTAGTTCGAAGCCACAAAGTAAGTACCGAAGCCAAAATACAAAAACAATACCTATACGCCTTTCGCGTTCAGCAGCTTCTTCAGCTCGTCTAGCTTCTTCTCAGGCATCATGGGTGTCTTTTTCATTCTTCTTTATAATTTCATTGGCCAATTCTCGGCCACCATTCACCCAGACATCAGAATAAAACTTTCCGCCCATCAAAGTCGCTTCGGCTGAAGGATCTTTTGTGTTATCTATGGAGAAGGCAGCTTCGGCCTGGGCTGTAGCTTTGACGTGATCGCATCCAGCCTTCTCCAGAATAGCTGCAATCCCCCGGGCGCCGGAGAAAGCACAAATATCCCCACGATCGCTCAGGATTTCCTCAAAAGCTTCGGCCTCACCGTTTATCCACTAAACAACACCCTTGGGGTCGCCTCGGATAAAATTTTCCTCAGAAGAATAAGCACCCACTTTGGAAAAGCTAGTTTTTAATTTCTTCACACAATCCAAGGATTTTTCAAAACATCTTTCCTTGGATTCGTGAAGCTCCTCAATATTTTTCTCTAGCTTACCCTTCCACCATTCACTAATTTCTTGGCTAGCCTTTGCGACCTCACAATTTTCTTTGGCTATAGCAAGTTGTTTCTGAAGGTCTTCAACCTCGGCTTTATGAGCTTCGGCCTGGGCACTGTATTTTGCCTCATCTTCCTTCACTTTACTCACCAATGAAATTAGAATTTTGTCCTTCTCTAGGGCTTCATTTCTCAGCTGAATTACCTCTGAACGAAGGTTGCTAAGAGCTATCATGCAGCTTTCATCCTCCACATTCTTTTGAGCCCTTAGGGCATTGCTCAGAATTAAGCCCTACGAAAAAGAAGGATAAAGGTTTAACATGAGAACAAAAACTTTATTCCCAAATTCTTAAACTTTAAGTTTACGAATTTTGTACCTTCAGGCTGTTGTATGCAAGGTTGTCCGCGAGGTCATCTTTTGATATGGCGGAAAGGCCAACCTCGAGCTTTGGAAATCTCATACTTTTAGCCATCTCCCGGCAGACAGATATCTCTTTGTTGTCCGGAAGACAGTATAAGAAATCATCTTCATCTGTACTATTGAACACCAAGGCCCCTTTTGGATATTTCAGTTTTCGGGCGTAATAATTGGCCTCTGCAATCTCTTCTTCAGATAACCTCTTTCCCAAAGCATGCCGAATAATAAAATCAAGATTCTCGGACATAGCTTCGGGACCAGAAGATTTAGCTTCTTCGGCTATTTCTTTCTCCGCAGTTATGCCAAACCCTGGAGATTCTTGTTCAGCCCCTTCTTCAATTGCAGCGGGCTTCGCCTCAACAGGTGCCGAAGGAACAACTTCGGCTTCAGCCTCGATCGATGAAGCTTCGGCAATTTTCTTCGCGGGGAGTAGGAGTTAATGCTTTTGCGGTTTCTATGACAGCGTCTAGCACGCTGGTCATTCTCC
Organism: Zea luxurians; assembly: GCA_029449295.1. Taxonomy (NCBI): domain Eukaryota; kingdom Viridiplantae; phylum Streptophyta; class Magnoliopsida; order Poales; family Poaceae; genus Zea; species Zea luxurians. The sequence goes on from JAOPSE010000031.1 coordinate 29,618,078, forward strand.
TTCTCTTGGGAGTTGTGGCGGGAGCCTTTGTCACCTTCGGCAATTCTGCCTCTACCGGTGGGCTCAGAATTTTTAGCAGCAACAATGTTTTTTCCAATTCTGGTTTTTTGGCCACACCATCTTTGGCCTCGGCTGACCCGACTATAGGTACCTTCGGCAATGCAGTCGATCCTTCGGCTTCGACCTCAGCGGGAGCAACTTGTTTCGCTTCGACAGCGGAGGAGGTCCCTTCACCAAATTCAGGCACTACGTCCGTTTCGATATATCGTGGCCGGTGGGGTCAAAACCTTCATTTTCTTGCCCTTCGGCACAGTAGTGGTGGCCAAAGCAGCAGTTTTTCTCTTTTTCCCTTGCCTTCGCAATGGGTAGCAGTAATCAGGGTATATGAAGCCAATTGCATCAAAAACCATATTTAATCTTTTCTTGCCCCGACCCTCGAAGGCTGAGGACAAAGCATCATCTTTCGCCCTGGTGTATGCCCTAAGCAACTCATCGCTGGTTGCCTCAATGCATTTCAACCAGTCATAATTTGGTTCGTCAAACCGGTCCCTGAATCTGAAGGTATATTTCAATCGAACTAATCCACCTTTGGTGGACCCGGCAGCAGTATCCTTCGGCATATCCCAGTTATCTACAAGTGGCCACACTCTGTAAGCTATGTGCTCTTGAATTAAGTCCCTTGTACCAATAAAAGCACAAACATTGTTGAAGGCTTTCTGGCATGCTTCAGCATCACTTTCAATAGCTACCTTCGGCCTTCGAAGGCCGAAGCGAGACCAGATGGGGTGTTGGATAATTCCCTTAATACCCTCCCTCTCAATCAGATTATTCTTAACATAAAACCATTCCTCCATCTAGGCCCCGAACCATCTTTTCTGGTATGTTGGAACTGGGTAGCTTGCATTAGAGCGAGCAATAAATCCATAACAACCGAAGTTGTTGTGATACTGCTCTTCTCTGGTGGCCTTCGTCTCGTATAACAGTTCATGCATACTGCAAAAACATTTCGCGCTCGGTTCCAGCCCTTGGCTTCTCACAACCCAAACAAATAAGCCCATTCTAATTATAGCTTCGGGAGTAAGTTGATGAAGAAAGATCTAAAATATCTTTAGCACTTCAACCAAAAATCTACTTAATGGGAACCGAAGACCCGCCTTCAGAAAGCTTTTGTAAATAACCACCTCATTTTCTTCAGGAGCAGGGGCGGTGCTGTCTACTCCAACCCTCACAATAGACATGTCATGAAAGTATCTTCCCCTCATAGTGTCAACATGACTTTGCTTAATAGTCGATCTTCCGAAGATGGTATGGCTTGGTCGCCAAGGGCCGGTCCTCAGAATCTTCATCTCCACTTTCCACATCAAAGTCATCACTGTCATCAGAATCTTCAGATAAATCTGCCATTATCTCTTTTGTGATTTTCTCTGTATTTGTTTTTGCCATGGATTCGTAAAACCCAGCAATAAAAGGGTCCACAACCTTTTTCTCCTCATACATCTTCTCCTCTTCGGATATCTTCTTCTCCTCAGACATTTTTGAAAATCGCCTAGAGGCGGGTGAATAGGTGAAATCTGAAATTTACAAACTTTAAACACAACTACAAGCTAGGGTTAGCGTTAGAATAAAATCCGAGTCCACGAGAGAGGGTGAAAAACAAATCAAAGGAAAATGAAGCGAATGACACGGTGATTTGTTTTACCGAGGTTCGGTTCTTGCAAACCTACTCCCCATTGAGGTGGTCACAAAGACCGGGTCTCTTTTAACCCTTTCCCTCTCTCAAACGGTCACCTAGACCGAGTGAGCTTTTCTCCTTAATCAACCAGGTCACTTAGACCCCTACAAGGACCACCACAACATGATGTCTCTTGCTTTGATTACAAGTGTCTTGAGAACAAGAAAGAGGAAGAAGAAAAGCGATCCAAGCGACAAGAACTCAAATGAACACAAAAATTTCTCTCACACAAGTCACTAAGTGTTTGGAGTGGTTTTGGACTTTGGAGAGGATTTGATCTCTTGTTTGTGTCTTGGATTGAAGTCTAGAGCTCTTGTATTGAATGCAATATACTCGAAACTTGGATGCCTTGAATGGTGGTGGTTGGGGGTATTTATAGCCCCAACCACCAAAACAGCCGTTGGGGAGGGCTGCAGTCGATGGGCACACTGGACAGTCCGGTGCGCCATCGGACACTGTCTGATGCGCCAGCCACGTCACCCAACTGTTAGGGTTCTGACGGTTTCGACCGTTGGAGCTCTGTCTTCATGGGGCACCGAACAGTCCGGTGCCACACTGGACGGGTACTGTTCACTGTCCGGTGCACCTTCTGGCGCTGCTCTGACTCTGTGCGAAATGTTCGTGCACTGTTCACATTTACTGTTCACTTTTGCAGACGACCGTTGGCGCAGTAGCCGTTGCTCCGCTTGGTGCACTGGACAGTCCGGTGAATTTTAGCGGAGCGGCTCTCCAAAAACCCGAAGGTGGCAAGTTCAGAGTGTACGGTCCCTGGTGCACCGGACAGTCCGGTGCGCTAGACCAGGGCACACTTTGGTTTTCTTTTGCTCCTTTCTTTTGAACCCTAGACTTGTTCTTTTTATTGGTTTGTGTTGAACCTTTGGCACCTGTAGAACATATAATCCAGAGCAAACTAGTTAGTCTAATTATTTGTGTTGGGTAATCAACCACCAAAATTATATTTAGGAAAAAGTTTGACCCTATTTCCCTTTCAATTTTCCTCTCTTCGGACATGGAACAAACACTTGTCTTTAAGACGAAGCTCGAAAATCAGGCGAGAACCAGTGAGCAAGAGTTAAAAATCTGAGAAAATAACACAAGCAACATAAATGGCACATCAAATGTTGCCGTTGTGGGCTTCTATTTATATGCCTAGTGCATTGCAACTTGGCGGGCCCCATTTGTCATTGACTTTCGCTATTCTAGTGAAGGGAAGGTGTTTTTTTGGACCTTTGGCTTAAGACCTTCGTTCACATCGTAGTCTGAATTCGTTGTTACAAGAACAAATTAATACTGTGAGGGGCTACTGTTGGGGGCCTTCATCTTCCGAAGGTCCTCAAAAACACGACTAACTTGTTTTCCAAGTATAATATGCTCACAGGGACCTTCGGCCTTGGGATGAAGATGTACACGATATGGAAGCCGCGGTCTAGGAGAAGGATGAACCAATTTCGGAGCTGTGTATGGAGAAGCTTCGGCTTAGCGGTGGAGGATGAAACCAACTTAAAGAGGAAAAGGCTGTCTAGTCCTTGATAGATTACCCCTTGGTCAACAGTAAATGTCAAGGGCATGGATGTAATTTTACACAGGTTGCGTTCTGTGCCTATAAATAGATGAACAGTAGCACCGTACTGTTCACGCTGACTTGTATTCACTCGCACATCGCACTCGGACTCTTACCTCTATCAAGCCGAAGGTACAAATGTAATTCAACATTGTTAATGTTTATTCATGGTTAACCAATAAAAAAATATATATAATCTAATGATTTAAGATGATTATTCGTATTCTTCATATGTAACTTATGCTTTGGCTTTCCATCATATATTGAGATTATGAAGGTATGCCCTTCATGACCTTCGTCTGAAGATCATTATATCCTTAGGGAGATAATGCTTCAGAGGACGAAGGCCTTTAACCATTAACATTTGTGTTGCCTTGTTCTTAACTCATAGCATTTGAGAACAAGTCCCCAACACAAGGCCTTCCAAATGGAGCTCCAACGACTCCTAGGTCCCTTGGGGCTATAAAAGGGACCTCACGGTACATGGAGCTCCACACCAAGCACCCATTGAACATTCTACAACGCCGAGAGTCCGCAAATACATGGTTGGTCCATTGTGGAAGATATTTGAGCACTTCTTTGAGCTGTAACTTTGTTGTGTTATTTCGTGTGCTCTTTCTTGTCTTGTGTGCGCGTTGTTGCTACAACTCTCGCTCTTGTGTGTGCTTCTATTTTCCCTTACTCTTGTGTTCATTTGAGATGAATTGTGTAAGGCGTGAGAGACTCCAAATTGTGGAGATTCCTCAAAACGGGGTATTGTTGAGATAAAGTGAACTGTGGTATTCAAGTATCTTTGGATCACTGGAGAGGGGTTGAGTGCAACCCTCGTCCGTTGTGATGCCACAACATGGAGTAGACAATTATTCTACTTGACCGAACCACGAGATAAAAATTGCTGTGTCACATGTATTTGTCCTACTGTGATTTTCTCTCTATCTACTTCACTTACATTATTGCTGTAAGTTTAATACTCACTTAGTGAAGAGCAATTAATTGAAAAAGTTTACTACGCTCATTCGAACTTGGATCTTGCTTTCAATAATCCAATATTAGTCCAAGTTTGTTTTGTTGAGCTGTTTTTACAGGATCACCTATTCACCCCCCTCTAGGTGCTCTCAATACTAGAACGTGCAAACTAGGTTTTGTCTAAGTGTTGCTATCTCTACCATAAAAGGAGTTTTGTAACCTAAGTTCCCAACGTAACAATTCTAACTAGGAATAGAGAGAAAGGAACTTATGTAATTGAATGTAAATGCGGAAGCTAAAGAGCAAAGATAGAGATGCAAACTCCCGTGGACGAACCGTTATTTTTACCAAGGTATCTGAAACTACGCAAGGTCTTGACTAATCCCCATTGGTGCTGCTACGCAAAGGGTAGTCCACACGAGGGCCAAGCACTATGGATGAGCAACTCCGTAGAGAGCCATGGGCCGTCTCCATGTGCAAGTGGCGCTCCACTTCTAGCCTCCTCTTGAACACTCCCTACCGTCTTCATTATCGAACTTTCAGTCGAAACATCATGGACCTCGTTCCCTCTGGTACATTATGGCGGCCGCACCCCAAACAAGGTTGATACGGTCTCGCAAAACTCTTGCCCCACTCGGTGTAACACCCCTGGTGTTACTATTACTAAAACCTGAGCATAACATCATAAGCATTGGCATTTCATGTGATTGTCACACCTAGAATGCATTCACTAGGCAAAAATTTCAAACAAGTTGTATTGGTATGGCAATTTTGTGGATAAAACCCTAGAATAGGGTACTTAACCCTAAATGGGGACCAGAAGGGTAAAACAAAGTCCAAATAGAGAAAAATCTAAAGCTCAATTGAAATAGTCATAAAATGTTACTGAGAATGGACCTAAGTTACATCCAAACCCCTCAAATGTCAAAAACCCTAAAAATGACCCTAGAAAGTCGTAAACCTAAACCCTAGGGGGCTAAGTGCAAAATTAGTGCACTTTTGGACTAAAGTGCAAAAACCATGATAATAAGGTGTCTTAAGTCATATGGTTCACAATTATGAAGATTTGCAACCCAAACCTTGAGACTTGGACTTAATTGCAAAAGAGCCACACTTGAACTCTTTTGGTTAAGTCTGAATTTCAGTGTAATGGGTTCATCTTTGGGGCCTTGTAACTTCCAAACAAAAAGGATTTTGCCCTAGGTCACCACATCAATTTTGTAGATCTATCATAGGAGAATAACTTTGATACAGACATCCTCTTCGGTTGTTACACAAAAATTGGAGAAAAGCAAGCCCAAAGTTGCTCTGTCAGACTTGTATCAAATAGCTAAAACTGAATCTGAAGACAGAAATGGTCACAGAGATATGGGACCAATTTGAGCATGCCATATCTTTGAATTCGTTCGGTTTTGACCCAAGAATCCTATAGTAAGTTTGTAGACTGATATTTAGTGAACAAATTTTATTAAGGGAGGTTGCTCTGTTCTTAACAAGAATTAGGAGTTATAGAGGATGGAAGGTGGTCGGTTCAGAAGAACACTGAAGATCAAACCCTGACAAATATCTGATGAACGCGATAAGATCAAGGCCACTGTTGAATTGGATGGGCTCGCGTGATCCAGTGATGAGAATCGATCCGGGGAAGGATATCTTCGAACGTGGCACCATCTCACGAGTCCAGCTGGACGTGGCCGGAGTTATTCACCGGTGGCCACCGTGACTCAGCCAAATCCGCCACGGTGTCATCTGTACCTTGCTCCTCCCTCACTATGCCTCTTCCCTATGTGGTAAGCATGCGCTAACGAAGTTATCCGTGGCCATGGATAGCTAGCCGGACCGCCATGGCTATAAATAGCACCATGATCCACGACGGGTATGCACACCTCCACCCGGTGAGTTGATCAAAGTCCAAATTCGCACTGCCTCTGCCCCCTCCTCTCAAATTGAGTGTGCGGTGAAACTATAGTTCCTTACGGCCGTGTAGCCCCAATCTTCACCCCCAATTTCACCCAGAGCCGTCATAGTACCGTTTTCCCCCAACTCGGATCTCTGCGTCGCCGTGGATAGCTCTTCCGTGGCCAGCCCACTCTGGTAAGGCTCTATGCCTCTCGAGTATCGTTTTAGCAGCTCGGTGTGCCTAGGAAGCTCATCGTGGCAACCGTTTGGTCAATTTGGCCATGATTGAACGGGAACGCGAGCTCAATGTCACGGTTTCCGCCGTGCACGTGGGCAGACAGTTCTCAAAGTGCTCAAGCCAAATTGACGAGTGTTCCTAGGTCACCCTTGGTCGGTTATGCCTCCCCTGTAGCTAGACTAGGCAGTCATCGCCGGCCATGGCCAGTAAATGCCGTGTCGGTGATCGACGGCGAGCGCGTCGTGGCCAGGGATCTATTTGGAGAAGAAACAAAGGTCAGGGGACCTCTGTGTGATTGTCAGAGAGAGAGTAAATAGTAACTAGGGAATCTTAATAGATATTCAAAATAGTAAGGGCCCTTGTGCAAATTGCCAGCACAGGCGTGCACGTGCGTGGGCGCGTCCCTTTTCCTGTGCAGACTGGGCCGACTGGGCTGAATGAGGTCCAATACTATTCACAGTTTTTCTTTTTTTACCAGCGCTAAAACAATTATAGAAAATTTTAGAAAAATGGTAAAAATGCCAAACCAATTTTGCTAGGTTTCTAATTTCCTATAGAATATAATAAAAATAATTCCATAATTTTTAGTTTTAATAAGAAATTATAGAATATTTAAAACAGCTCAAAACCATGCTTCTGGATTTTTAGAAAATAAATAATAAATCCAAAATTTACTAAATTTTTAGAATAAGCTTTAAATAATATTTAGAAACCTTGGGTAGAGTTTGGAATGTTTTGGACCAAGTTTGATACTTAGAACCCAAAAGCCTACCCCTGCCCTGTGAACTTCACTGTTGATTCCGGAAACCCTAAGTTCTCGGAGATCCGTGAAGGAAAATTGTATTCAAGACTTTAGATAATAAACTTTTATTATCTTTGCATTCTCATGAGCATTAGATGGGCATTCAATATTATGTATGGTTGTATTTAGAAAACGAAGAAGAAGTAGAAGTCGAAGAAGAGAAGACTTCACCACCACCACCTAAGGAACATCAGGCAGGCAACTGCTTTTATTTTGATATTTGTGGGACCGAGCCTGATTCACCAGTAAAACAAGGCAAGCCCCGGTGCATTTGCCACCTCCTTGTTACTTTTAAACCCTTTTTCACTTACTTGATGCATTAGGTGATAAGAGTTGTGTGCTAAACTATTGCTGCATCTCCTTCCTTGGATTACTTCCTAATCCCTGTTTTACAAAAGGTTTTCTTATGCTTAGCTTTGCTTTAGAAAAACAAAATGTTTTGTTTTCTCAAAGATGATGTTGCAAAGTGGGTGGGTTGTTTTCAAAAATAAAACTTGATGGTGGATCCATCATGGCCATGATGGGTTCAACGTCGAAAAAGATGTACCTCTGCCAGGTACCAAACTTTAGAGTTTGAAATGATTAAGCTGAGACCGGGCGGGTGACTTGCACGAGAAGAGAGTCTCAGTGTAGTATCTCCGTCTGAGTCGATTAAGGACCGTGTCGATGTAGGCTTGATGATCGAGGACCCTTTAACTGGTCACATGCCTCGTCATGGGTAAGCTTTGCCTCGGGCAGACTAATACCAGAATAAGATACCACGCAATGGGAGTGGAGAGATGGCGAGAGTAGCGTGTACCCTCCGTGGCAAGAGGCTGGACGGTGGTGTATCTGTGCTCTCGGTTGGCGTGAACCTGATCTGGTCTTAAGAACCCCGGTGGCGAGTTGACATATGCAAGGGTTAAGTGCTACATATGTCGTGTGATTGGAGATCCTCAGCTGAGTATAATCGATTCGGATCGCCGTACCTTCGCGATTATGAAGACTTGGTCACTGACCTATACGTAGAAATCCAGTAAAGATGAAGGGTTTTTAAAAAATTGGCTAGTGCAGGTCAAGTGATTGAACTAGGATAGAGAGAACCCTAGTTGCAAGTAATTTTACTTAACCTGACAAATAAAACTGGATTTTAAGGATCCACTCTTAGTAAGCATTTCTGCAAACAGAGTCATTGATTATTGAGAAGCCTTACCTTGACTCCCTCTAGCCAGCATACCCTTAAGTGTCTTTTATTTAGTCGGGTAAGGCTTGCTGAGTAATTCCATATGCAGGGCTTCGTCCCATGTTGTTTTTAGGTGAGGAAGCAACCAACTTTTGTTGCTTCTGTTCAAAGGTGGTACCAAAGGAAGAGCACCAGGAGTAAAGCTGCGGGAGGAAAGAGTCCTCCATAAAACTTTTGTTTGATACTTATTGGGAGGGGTTTTTTCCTCCCATGGTTTGTAATAATAATACTCAGCACTCGTATATTTTGTTCTAGTCTGTAACTATATAACTCTATCTTACTTTTTAATAGAGGTAAGTTAATGTAACTGCTTCCGCATTTTTGTATCTCTGATGCTTGTAATGTCTGCGTGACGGGTGAAACGCTCTTGGGAAAGGTAAGGAAAGCAGATACCAAACTTATCAAATGATTCAAGGTCACCTGCAGGGTTGTCTGAGGTCCGTTGGACAAGGACAACTGTAGGTGGGCCTAATGACTTGGGAGGTTCCGTCACAGCTGGTATCGGAGCGAAGTCCATCTCTGCAGAGATTATGAGGCATCTTCCAAAAGAATTTTCAAAGACTTATCTAGAAAATTTCTTTCTTATCTAGCTTCTTTCTGAAGAACTTAATTGAAAGACGAGATATAGAGTGCAATGTATAAAAGGTGTGAATCAGCTAAGGTTGATTCTGTAATTACACATGCATCATGCTAAAAACTATGCTAATAAGGTTTTCCCCCTTAAGAAATGCCACCACGCACAAGAAAGACCGCGCGCAAGTCTACCGGGCCGATTGGCGTACCCCGTCATCAACTTGCCCCATGGCATGAAGATAGCAGTAGTGGTAGCAATGATCCAATCGGGGATCTGGAAGCCCAAGTTGATCAGCTTTGAACAGAACTCCGTCACAGGAACGACATATGGGTTGCGGATGGTGAAAGAATAAAAGAATTAAGAGCAGACATCCGCTACCTACAAGATTAGCTCGTGGAGCGAGATCTAGCGCTCGATTGGGCGGTTAACTCTCGTTCGCTTGCCTGGGCTAAGGAGTCAAAAGCTCGAGCCCGCGTGGAGGAGCTTAGCTCAGCTGTAGATAAGTTGCAGGTTTATTGTAATACTCTACATGAAGAAGTTCATGTATTGTATTCCCAACTACACCCCAACGTACATGCGGATCCTGTCGGGATGGAAGCCGGACCTTCTGGAGTAGCGGAAGAAGCACTCGATGGTGAACTGGACTTGTTCAGGCCTCCTCCCTCTATGAAGTTGGTAGATGAATGGTCTCCTACGGCCGACAGCGAGGCTACTAAAAGTGACAAGAAGCAAGAGTAGTATAGTATAAAAGTAGTAGTAATGTATAATAGGTAATGTAATCCTGTTGTAAAATTCGAGTCTGTATCATTACCGTTTTCAGTAATGTATAATGGATGGTTTTTTGTGGCATATTATATTTTTTTCCAAATGTTTGTTGCCTTAGATGCCTTCCAAGACTCGTTCACAGGATGGAGCAGGGACTTCTCGTGGGAGGGAATCAACACCAAACCCACCTCCAGTACCTCCCACGTTAGCGGAGGCCATCGCTACCTTGGTTAACGCTACGGCCGACAATACTCGCTTCCTGCGGGAGATGGCGAGTCAACAATTACAATAACAAGGCGGGCGGGCATATCCGCAAGGCCCCCGTGAAACATTCTATCTGGATTTCTCCGAGACGCGCCCTCCATTGTTTGTCAAAGCAGAGGACCCTCTAGAAACGGATGAATGGATCCGCGTTATTGAAAAGAAGTTCGGGCTTCTCCGATGTTTAGAGATTCAAAAGCCCCTATTCGCAGCACAACAATTGCGTGGCCCTGCCAGCACTTGGTGGGGAAATTTTGTAGCCATTCAACTGGCTGGTCATCAAATAACTTGGGATGAGTTCAAGCTGGCTTTCCGCAAGCACTATATACCTGAAGGAGTCCTCCACATGAAGCAGGAGGAGTTTATGAAGCTCAAGCAAGGCGGGGATACTGTCACCCAGTATCTCAATAAATTTAATCACTTATCCCAAAATGCAATCGATCAAGTCAACACAGATATAAAAAGATGAATTGCTTCATGAGAGGCTTGAATGATCGAATGCAAAGAAAGATGGCCACCTGCATCGATCTTACTTACGGAAGGGCTATCAGCACAGCGCTGGCAGTTGAGGCTAAATATGCAGGTTCCGGAAAATCCAAGGGTTATGGAGGCGATAGGCCCAATCAGGGCCCCGAGAAAAGACAAAGGTTGGTAATCCGACCTTTCAATTCGAATCGCTCTTCCCCACGTCCACCCTCCTACCCATTCAAGCAACCGGTCTTTATTCGCCCCGCCACTGCCCCTACTTCAACAAATCAGCCGGGTGCCACTGGCACTCGTTTCCCTGCCCTCCACAGCACTTCAACTGGCTGTTTCAATTGTGGAAAGTCCGGGCACTTTATCAAGGACTGTCCATATTAGAAGCAGAATCGATCAAGTAATCAGCAGAGTTCTGGGAATTCCGCTCAAGGAAAGGGAAATGCGGCAAACAATATCACGGGCAAAAATACAAGGAAAACAGGACGAATTTATTATACTCAAGTGGCCACAATACCGGACGGCGAACCGGTTATGATGGGTACGTTTCTAGTGGCCAATCGCCCTGCCGTTATTCTTTTTGATTCTGGTGCTTCGCATACGTTCATAAGCAAGAAATTTGTGGAGCAACACTGCATTCCATACCATGAATCAAGGGAAGGGTTTAAAATTCATTCGCCTAGGGGACAAATATTTACTAAAGAAGTGGCTTTCCAAGTGCCCGTAACATTGGCTGAACGGGACTTTCCTACTAATATGATTGTTCTGAAAGGCCAAGACATAGATGTAATTCTGGGCATGAATTGGTTGGCCCAACATAAAGCTATTCTCAATACTGAATTGAGAACTATCAAATTGAGTTATGGCCAAGAAGAGGTTCTCTTGACCATCCGCATAGCCATTCCAGCTAAACCATTTGGCAGAGCGTATGAAGCTATCATACCGGAGATCCAAGATATTCCGGTAGTATGTGAGTTCTCAGATGTTTTTCCAGAAGATTTGCCTGGACTGCCATCAGAAAGAGATGTAGAATTTGTAATTGAATTAAAGCCCGGTACGGCTCCCATTTCTAGAAGATCGTACCGAATGCCTCCAAATGAGCTGGCAGAACTCAAGACCCAATTGCAAGATCTACTAGAGAAGGGATTCATCCGGCCAAGCTCGTCACCATGGGGTTGTCTAGCCATCTTCATTAATAAGAAGGATCAAACACTGCGGATGTGCGTGGATTATCGACCCCTTAATGAGGTTACTATCAAAAATAAGTACCCTCTTCCACGGATTGACATTTTATTTGATCAATTGACTGGAGCGAGGGTCTTCTCCAAGATTGACCTCAGATCGGGCTATCATCAGATCTGTATCCGACCCGAAGATATACCAAAGACCGCATTCACTACGTGGTATGGTTTGTTTGAATATCTGGTTATGTCTTTCGGACTAACAAATGCTCCTGCCCATTTCACATATCTTATGAACTCGGTATTTATGCCCGAGCTGGATAAGTTTGTGGTGGTATTCATTGACGATATCTTGATATATTCCAAGAATGAAGAGGAGCATGCGCGGCATTTACGGATCGTGTTGACGCGCTTAAGAGAGCACCAATTGTATGCTAAGTTCAGTAAGTGCGCATTCTGGCTGGAAGAAATCCAATTCCTGGGACATGTATTATCTGCCAAGGGGATTGCGGTGGATCCCAGCAAAGTCAAGGATATTTTGGAGTGGAAACCCCCAACCACTATACATCAAGTCCGAAGTTTCCTTGGACTAGCTGGCTATTACCGCCGATTCATACCAGATTTTTCCAAGCTTGTGAAATCAATCACAAGTTTATTGAAGAATGATACTAAATTTATTTGGTCTTCAAAGTGTAATGAAGCCTTTGAACAATTGAAGGTATTATTAACCACTGCTCCGGTATTGGCTCAACTGGATATTGAGAAGCCCTTTGATGTGTATTGTGACGCATCAGGCAGTGGTCTCGGCTGTGTTTTAATGCAAGAAAGCCGAGTAATAGCTTATGCTTCAAGGCAGTTGCGCCAATATGAGGAACACTATCCCACTCATGATCTGGAGTTAGCTGCAGTGGTTCATGCCCTAAAAATCTGGCGTCATTATCTGTTGGGGAATATCGGTCACATCTATACAGATCATAAGAGCCTGAAGTATATCTTCACCCAGTCAGAGTTGAACATGAGATAGAGGCGATGGCTCGAGCTTATTAAGGACTATGAATTGGAAATTCATTATCACCCAAGCAAAGCCAATGTGGTGGCAGATGCACTCAGACGTAAGGCTTCCTGTCACTGTCTTACGATAAAGACTTCTGATACTACATTATGCCAGGAAATGGAGAAATTAAACCTGGGAATGATCCAACATGGAACCTTAAATCAACTAAAGCTTGAGTCAGTCCTCTTACAAAGGATAATGGATGCTCAAAAGGATAATGAGGGTATGAAACACATCCGTGAGAAAATAGAAGCCAGAAAAGCCAATTGCTTTAGAAAAGATGATCAAGGTATTGTATGGTTTAAAAACCGCATAGTTGTGCCTAAGAATGAAGAAATCCGCCAACAAATTTTGGATGAAGCACATCTTAGTCGCTATTCTATTCATCCCGGAAGCACTAAGATGTATCATGATCTAAAACAACATTATTGGTGGACAAAGATGAAGATTGAAATCGCACGCTATCTGGCAAGATGTGACACTTGCAGACGTGTCAAAGCCATACATATGAAGACTGCCAGTCCATTACAATCCCTACCAATACCAACATAGAAATGGGAAGATATTAGTATGGTCTTTATTGTGGGATTGCCCAGAACAGCAAAGGGGTATGACTCTATTTGGGTTATAAATGATCGACTTACAAAAATTGCTCATTTTCTGCCAGTCAAAACATATTACCCGGTCCTCACATATGTGGAACTGTACATTGCTCGCATTCTCAGTTTGCATGGTGTTCCAAAGACCATAGTGTCGGATCGTGGACCTCAATTCGTATCCAAATTTTGGGAAGAACTTCACAAATCCTTGGGTACCAAGTTGTTCCATAGTTCGGCCTATCATCCTCAAACAAGTGGTCAAACTGAGAGGGTAAATCAAATACTTGAGGACATGCTACGAGCATGTGTTCTGGAATTCCCACAGAAATGGGATGATTATTTACCATTAGCGGAGTTATCATATAATAATAGCTATCAAGAAAGCATCAAGATGGCACCCTTTGAAGCTTTGTATGGCCGACGGTGTCGCACTCCGTTAAACTGGTCTGAACCAGGTGAAGGGAATTTCTTCAGGCCAGATATGGTAAAAGAAACAGAAAAAAAAGTTCAACGAATAATTCATAACTTGAAGAAAGCCCAAGCTCGACAGAAAAGTTATGCAGACAAGCGACGAATGCCCTTGTATTTTCTGGTGGGAGATTATGTCTATCTGAAAGTCTCCCCAATGAAGGGTGTAACACGTTTCAGGGTAAAAGGGAAGCTTGCACCTCGATACATTGGTCCTTTCCCTGTGCTTGAGCAATGTGGACCAGTGGCGTACCAACTTCAACTACCCGAAACCTTGTCTGTTGTACATAATGTGTTCCACGTGTCTCAACTGAAGAAATGTCTTCGGGTTCCCGATAAAACTATTGGAGTAACGGATGTTGCCTTAGAACCAGACTTGACATATTCAGAACACCCTATTCGAGTCTTGGATCAAAAGGACAGAATTACCCGAAGAAGAACTCTCAAGTTTTACAAGATACAGTGGAACCAGCATTCAGAAGATGAGGCTACATGGGAAACTCGAGACTTTTTAGAAAAGAATTTCCTAGACTTTTTAGCCTCATGTAATTTGTAAAGTGTATACAATTGTTGTAATAAAGGAGTGAGCCCCATACCACCCCTGCCTTGTACCAGAAATAAGGAAATAAAAATGTGAAGCATTTCCTTTTCCATTACTTACCACAGGATTTTAATCTCAGGACGAGATTCTTTTATAGGGGGAAGGATGTAACACCCCTGGTGTTACTATTACTAAAACCTGAGCATAACATCATAAGCATTGGCATTTCATGTGATTGTCACACCTAGAATGCATTCACTAGGCAAAAATTTCAAACAAGTTGTATTGGTATGGCAATTTTGTGGATAAAACCCTAGAATAGGGTACTTAACCCTAAATGGTGACCAGAAGGGTAAAACAAAGTCCAAATAGAGAAAACTCTAAAGCTCAATTGAAATAGTCATAAAATGTTACTGAGAATGGACCTAAGTTACATCCAAACCCCTGAAATGTCAAAAACCCTAAAAGGACCCTGGAAAGCCCTAAACCTAAACCTTACTGAGAATGGACCTAAGTTACATCCAAACCCTTGAAATGTCAAAAACTCTAAAAAGGACCCTGGAAAGCCCTAAACCTAAACCCTAGGGGGCTAAGTGCAAAATTAGTGCACTTTTGGACTAAAGTGCAAAAACCATGATAATAAGGTATCTTAAGTCATATGGTTCACAATTATGAAGATTTGCAACCCAAAAATTGATACTTGGACTTAATTGCAAAAGAGCCACACTTGAACTCTTTTGGTTAAGTCTGAATTTCAGTGTAATGGGTTCATCTTTGGGGCCTTGTAACTTCCAAACAAAAAGGATTTTGCCCTAGGTCACCACATCAATTTTGTAGATCTATAATAGGAGAATAACTTTGATATAGACATCCTCTTCGGTTGTTACACAAAAATTGGAGAAAAGCAAGCCCAAAGTTGCTCTGTCAGACTTGTATCAAATAGCTAAAACTGAATCTGAAGATAGAAATGGTCACAGAGATATGGGACCAATTTGAGCATGCCATATCTTTGAATTCGTTCGGTTTTGACCCAAGAATCCTATAGTAAGTTTGTAGACTGATATTTAGTGAACAAATTTTATTAAGGGAGGTTGCTCTGTTCTTAACAAGAATTAGGAGATATAGAGGATGGAAGGTGGTCGGTTCAGAAGAACACTGAAGATCAAACCCTGACAAATATCTGATGAACGCGATAAGATTAGGGCCACTGTTGAATCGGATGGGCTCACGCGATCCAGTGATGAGAATCGATCCGGGGAAGGATATCTTCGAATGTGGCACCATCTCACGAGTCCAGCCGGGCGTGGCCTGAGTTATTCACCGGCGGCCACCGTGACTCAGTCAAATCCGCCGCGGTGTCATCTGTACCTTGCTCCTCCCTCCCTGTGCCTCTTCCCTACGTGGTAAGCATGCGCTAACAAAGTTATCCGTGGCTGTGGATAGCTAGCCGGACCGCTGTGGCTATAAATAGCACCATGATCCACGGCGGGGTATGCACACCTCCACCCAGTGAGTTGATCAAAGTCCAAATTCGCACTGCCTCTGCCCCTCCTCTCAAATTGAGTGTGCGCGGTGAAACTAAAGTTCCTTACAGCCGTTTAGCCCCAATCTTCACCCCCAATTTCACCCAGAGCCGTCGCAGTACCGTTTTCCCCCAACTCGGATCTCTGCGCAGCTGTGGATAGCTCTTCTGTGGCCAGCCCACTCTGGTAAGGCTCTACGCCTCTCGAGTATCATTTTAGCAGCTCGGTGTGCCCAGGAAACTCATCGTCGCAACTGTTTGGTCAATTCGGCCATGATTGAATGGGAACACGAGCTCGATGTCACGGTTTCTGCCGTGCACATGGGCAGACCGTTCTCAAAGTGTTCAAGCCAAATTGACGAGTGTTCCTAGGTCACCCTTGGTCAGTTATGCCTCCCCTGTAGCTAGACTATGCAGCCGTCACTGGCCATGGCCAGTACATGCCGCGTCGGTGATCGACGGCGAGCGCGTCGTGGCCAGGGATCTATTTGGAGAAGAAACAAAGGTCAGGGGACCTATGTGTGATTGTTAGAGAGAGAGTAAATAGTAACTAGGGATTCTTAATAGATATTCAAAACAGCAAGGGCCTCTGTGCAAATTGCCAACACGGGCGTGCGTGCGCGTGGGCGCGTCCCTATTTCCTGTGCAGACTGGGCCGACTGGGCCGAATGAGGTCCAATACTATTCACAGTTTTCTTTTTCTTTTTCTACTAGCGCTAAAACAATTATAGAAAATTGTAGAAAAATGGTAAAAATGCCAAACCAATTTTGCTAGGTTTCTAATTTCCTGTAGAGTTTAATAAAAATAGTTTCATAATTTTTAGTTTTAATAAGAAATTATAGGGTATTTAAAACAGCTCAAAACCATGCTTCTGGATTTTTAGAAAATAAATAATAAATCCAAAATTCACTAAATTTTTAGGATAAGCTTTAAATAATATTTAGAAACCTTGGGTAGAGTTTGGTATGTTTTGGACCATGTTTGATACTTAAAACCCAAAACCCTACCCCCTGCCTTGTGAACTTAACTGTTGATTCCGGAAACCCTAAGTTCTCAGAGATCCGTGAAGGAAAATTGTAATCAAGACTTCAGATAATAAACTTTTATTATCTTTTCATTCTCATGAGCATTACATGGGCATTCATTATTATGTATGGTTGTATTTAGAAAACGAAGAAGAAGTAGAAGTCGAAGAAGAGAAGACTTCACCACCACCACCTGAGGAACATCAGGCAGGCAACTGCTTTTATTTTGATATCTGCGGGATCGAGCCTGATTCACCAGTAAAACAAGGCAAGCCCCGGTGCATTTGCCACCTCCTTGTTACTTTTAAACCCTTTTTCACTTACTTGATGCATTAGGTGATAAGAGTTGTGTGCTAAACTATTGCTGCATCTCCTTCTTTCGATTACTTCCTAATCCCTGTTTTACAAAAGGTTTTCTTATGCTTAGCTTTGCTTTAGAAAAACAAAATGTTTTGTTTTCTCAAAGATGATGTTGCAAAGTGGGTGGGTTGTTTTCGAAAATAAAACTTGATGGTGGATCCATCTTGACCATGATGGGTTCAACATCAGAAAAGATGTACCTCTGCCAGGTACCAAACTTTAGGGTTTCAAATGATTAAGCTGAGACCGGGCGGGTGACTTGCACGAGAAGAGAGTCTCGGTGTAGTGTCTCTGTTTGAGTCGATTAAGGACCGTGTCGATGTAGGCTTGATGACCGAGGACCCTTTAACTGGTCATATGCCTCGCCATGGGTAAGCTTTGCCTCGGGCAGACTAATACCAAAATAAGATACCATGCAATGGGAGTGAAGAGATGGCGAGAGTAGCGTGTACCCTCCGTGGCAAGAGGCTAGACGGTGGTGTATCTGTGCTCTCGGTTGGCGTGAACCTGATCTGGTCTTAAGAACCCCGGTGGCGAGTTGACATATGCAAGGGTTAAGTGCTACATATGTCATGTGATTGGAGATCCTCAGCTGAGTATAATCGATTCGGATCGCCGTACCTTCCCGGTTATGAAGACTTGGTCACTGACCTATACGTAGAAATCCAGTAAAGATGAAGGGTTGTTAAGAAATTGGCTAGTGCAGGTCAAGTGATTGAACTAGGATAGAGAGAACCCTAGTTGCAGGTAATTTTACTTAACCTGACAAATAAAACTGGATTTTTAAGGATCCACTCTTTGTAAGCATTTCTGCAAACAGAGTCATTGATTATTGAGAAGCCTTACCTTGACTCCCTCTAGCCAGCATACCCTTGAGAGTCTTTTCTTTAGTCGGGTAAGACTTGCTGAGTAATTCCATACTCAGGGCTTCATCCCATGTTGTTTTTAGGTGAGGAAGCAACCAACTTTTGTTGCTTCTGTTCAAAGGTGGTACCAAAGGAAGAGCACCAGGAGTAAAGCTGCGGGAGGAAAGAGTCCTCCATAAAACTTTTGTTTGATACTTATCGGGAGGGGTTTTTGCCTCCCATGGTTTGTAATAATAATACTCAGCACTCGTATATTTTGTTCTGTTCTGTAACTATATAACTCTGTCTTACTTGTTAATAGAGGTAATTTAATGTAACTGCTTCCGCATTTTCGTATCTCCGATGCTTGTAATGTCTGTGTGACGGGTCAAACGCTCTTGGGAAAGGTAAGGAAAGCAGATACCGAACTTGTCAAGTGATTCAGGGTCACCTGCAGGGTTGTTTGAGGTCCGTTGGACAAGGACAACTGTAGGTGGGCCTAATGACTTGGGAGGTTCTGTCACACTCGGTACAACGGTTTGTGCAAGAGCCGAGGGGTTTGTGTGGGTTTTGCTAACCTCACTCATACAACTAGAAATACACCTACAGCAAGCGCAATAGCGGTCTAACTAGCCTAAGCACTTCGCAAAGCACCTATACTAATCATCGAGTGATTTTATTTAGCACTTGTGTGATGGAGCACTTGGAAATGTGTTTCTATGCTTAGGATATGTTGCATGGGCTCCAACCACTTCAAATGGCTGGCTAGAGGGTATTTATAAGTCCCCCACTAAATTCTAGCCATTTTGAAGAACGCAAATGTTTCTGTCTGCGGGTGCACACCGGACCATCTGGTATGGGTCTCCACATTAGCTAGTTGTTAGGCGACGTTGGCACTCTAGCATGTCTGGTGACCTACCACGTCACTTTACTATTGGTGATTTAGTCGTTGTCGATCGTTGAATGGTTGTCTGGTGTACCACCGGACTGTCCTATCCATTAGCTGCACGAGAGCCTGTTGTCCCAAATCCATGGGTATTGAGGGATAATAAATCCACTACTAGTCAAATCCTTCTCAATCCACATGGTTTAGGTATAAAACGAACAAGGCCATAAATGGATTTTTATTATAACAAGCTAGAAAACATTTCATGTAAACCGACCAAGACTCAGTCTACGACCTACCTCCTAGGCTATATGAGAAGATACAGTGGAACCAGCATTCAGAAGATGAGGCTATATGGGAAACTCGAGATTTTTTAGAAAAGAATTTCCTAGACTTTTTAGCCTCATGTAATTTGTAAAGTGTATACAATTGTTGTAATAAAGGAGTGAGCCCCATACCACCCCTGCCTTATACCAGAAATAAGGAAATAAAAATGTGAAGCATTTCCTTTTCCATTACTTACCACAGGATTTTAATCTCAGGACGAGATTCTTTTATGGGGGGAAGGATGTAACACCCCTGGTGTTACTATTACTAAAACCTGAGCATAACATCATAAGCATTGGCATTTCATGTGATTGTCACACCTAGAATGCATTCACTAGGCAAAAATTTCAAACAAGTTGTATTGGTATGGCAATTTTGTCGATAAAACCCTAGAATAGGGTACTTAACCCTAAATGGTGACCAGAAGGGTAAAACAAAGTCCAAATAGAGAAAACTCTAAAACTCAATTGAAATAGTCATAAAATGTTACTGAGAATGGACCTAAGTTACATCCAAACCCCTCAAATGTCAAAAACCCTAAAAAGGACCCTGGAAAGCCCTAAACCTAAACCCTAGGGGGCTAAGTGCAAAATTAGTGCACTTTTGGACTAAAGTGCAAAAACCATGATAATAAGGTATCTTAAGTCATATGGTTCACAATTATGAAGATTTGCAACCCAAACCTTGATACTTGGACTAATTGCAAAAGAGCCACACTTGAACTCTTTTGGTTAAGTCTGAATTTCAGTGTAATGGGTTCATCTTTGGGGCCTTGTAACTTCCAAACAAAAAGGATTTTGCCCTAGGTCACCACATCAATTTTGTAGATCTATCATAGGAGAATAACTTTGATACAGACATCCTCTTCGGTTGTTACACAAAAATTGGAGAAAAGCAAGCCCAAAGTTGCTCTGTCAGACTTGTATCAAATAGCTAAAACTGAATCTGAAGATAGAAATGGTCACAGAGATATGGGACCAATTTGAGCATGCCATATCTTTGAATTCGTTCGGTTTTGACCCAAGAATCCTATAGTAAGTTTGTAGACTGATATTTAGTGAATGTTGGGAGCCTTCGTCCTCCGAAGGTCCTCAAAAACATAATTTGACAATATTTTCCAAGTGAATTATATGAACAGGTATCTTCGGACTCAGATCATGAACATGGAGTACGGTCAGAACGAAGCCCAAGCCAGACGAAGGGGGATTGAGATAAAGGACGGGCTGATTACCAAGCTGTACGAAGGATGGTGCACAGCCGAAGCTATGCGCAGAAAGCTTCGTCGCGATAGCAGAAAGGGGAACCGACTTAAAGATGAAAAGACTACTTAGGCCTTGATAGATTCCCATAAGACATTAGCAAATGTAATGGACATGAATGTAATTTTGCATGGGCTACATCCCACGCCTATAAATAGATGAACAGTACTCCCGTACTATTCACGCTGACTTAGCATTGGCTTCTCATCATTCTTGTACTTTTGCTTTCCTGCAATCCGAAGGTACACTTGTAATCTGAAATCATTTCTATTTTTATATGATAATTAAATAGAAGTGATGTTGTGATAATGTTTAAATGTTTATATTACTTTTTATGTTGTATGTAAGCTCTTCGTCATAATTTATTGTGCTTACGAAGATATGTTGTTTGTGACCTTCGTCCGGAACACATTATATCCCGAAGGGAAATAATGTTTAAAGGGACGAAGGACTTTATCATTTAACACTTTTTATGTTGCCTTGTTCTTAATCTGAAGTATTTGAGAACAAGTCCCCAACATTGGCGCCCACCTCCGGTGAACTCACTTCCACTTTGAGTTTTTGAACACCTTCGGAAGCCATAAACCTTCGCTATGGCGCCGAAGAAAGCTTCAGCGACTGGGGCTGCAGCCCTGCAACCGCTGGACCCCAATCAGGAGACTCTCTCTCTTCGGGAGGCCCGAAACCAGAAGAGGAAGGCTGTCAGCCCAACGCCTCAAGAGGAGGAGCTAGATCAAGAGATCAGAGATATGGAGATGTTTCATCAACAGGTGCAGAGGAAGAAGGAAAAAATGGCCAGGCTAGCTGAACTGCAAAGGCAGATAGACGAAGCTTCTGAAGAAGTTCGCCATCTTACTCACGATGAGCAGAACCGAAGGCCTCAACAAAAAGACCTTCATCAGGAGGGTTTCTTCAACGAAGATGACTGGTATGACAATTTCCATCATGGAAATTTTGTTTTCGATGATGCTTCTCCCCTGTCCGCTGAGCTGCAGGCTACACCTTGGCCTCCGTCCTACAAGCCGCCCCAGCTTCCCATATTCGATGGCCATTCAGACCCGAAGCAGTTTTTGATGAGCTACGAAGCAACAATATCTTCGTATGGTGGCAATGCTGCAGTCATGGCAAAATCTTTTGTTATGGCTGTCAGGAGTGTTGCTCAAACCTGGTATTCCTCCCTTCGGCCAGGAACGATCACTTCATGGCAAAAACTGAAGGACATGTTGTTAACCAGCTTTCAAGGGTTTTAGACGAAGCCGGTCACTGCTCAAGCCTTGTTCCAGTGCACTCAGGATCATGAAGAATACCTTCAGGCGTATGTCAGAAGGTTCTTACGTTTGAGGGCGCAGGCACCAACGGTGCCCAACGAAATTGTCATTGAGGCCATGATCAAGGGACTTCGGCCTGGACCTTCAGGTCAATACTTTGCTAGGAAGCCTCCTCAAACTTTGGAGAAGCTGCTCCAGAAGATGGACGAGTATATTCGTGCCGACAACGATTTTCGCCAAAGAAGGGAGGAAGCTTTCAGGTTTTCTGAAATGACCAGGGGCTTCGGAGGGAGATTTTATCCGAGGCATGTCAGGTCCATCCACAATACTCAAAATGATGATAAGGGAAGTCAGCAGCACAGGCCGCAGTGCTCCTCACAGACTTCGGGACAACAGCAAAGTTTCTTCCGGCCACCAGCTCCAAGAGGCAGAGGCGCCAGGGGCTTCGGCGGAAGATTTGGAGATCAACCAAGGAGAATGTTTTGCTTGTTCTGTGGTGAAAACAAGGGCCATACCACCAGGATGTGCCATGTTACCATCCAGAAGCAAAAGGAGATAGCCGAAGCTGCAGCACAACAAGTTCAGCCGAAGCAGGTCATGCATACTGTTTCGTACCATCCGCCTTACATCCCAGAATACGTAGGCAATCACCCTGCAGTTTCTGTTGCTTCGGTGAGTCAACCCCAAGCTTCCTGGCAACAGCCTCCGCCTCCACCACCGCTGCAACAGGGCCAACAGCCGGAAGGGAGCCAATATGCTCCACACCAAAGGGATCTCAGAGAACAATCCGAAGCTCGCACAGTCAATAGCACTGTGCCAGAGTCGAAGCACATCTATTGACAAATATTCTACCTTGATAGCTGTCTTTTCCATTTAGTTCTATTTTCTGTGTAATAAAGAACATTTTTCAGTTTTCATGTAATAGTTTCGTTGTTTGCCACAAGGAAAATTTGTTTTCTCAGGCTTAAGTTGCTGAAGCTTTAAGATTTTCGACAACAAGGAGGACCTTTTGAATTATCAAAAATCCTTCGAAGCAACAAAAAGTCGTTCTAAGGAGCGCAGAGTAAGTTTGCTGAAGTCACAAAAAGTCGTTCCAAAGGGAACGCAGTGTAAGTTTTCTGCTCCAAAGTCGTTCCAAAGGGAATGCAGAGCATACAGCGAAAAGTCAACGCTGATACCGCCTAAGTAAAAGGCGAAGAAGCTCGAAAGTCGTTCCTAAGGGAATGCAGAGCTTACAGCGAAAAGTCAACGCTGATACCGCCTAAGTAAAAGGCGAAGAAGCTCCAAAGTCGTTCCTAAGGGAATGCAGAGCTTACAGCGAAAAGTCAGCGCTGATACAAAAATATTGTGTGTTTTACGGGGATATGTGTGTATCTTCGAACAAATGTCATCTACATAACATAACACCATCACATCATTTTGCATAGCATAAGCATCATACATCATGCTGCATATGGCAAAAGAAGGGGACACAGTATCAACCTTCGAAAGGATGCTTTGAGAAAGTGAAAATCGTGCTAAATCACAAGGGGATACAATATTGATCTTCGGAATATAGCTTCGGAGAATATTTTCACGAAGCTTGGATATTCTTCATCAGAGCACTATGAACATTGTCGTGATGCATAGGTTTTTCTATCTTCACGAAGCATGAAAAGAAGGGAAGGTGTTTTTTCGCCGAAGGCTCAAAAACGGTACGTATGTAAAGTTTCATGCATCGTAAAGAATCGAATCATTAAAAGCAAATATATCACAGGGTTACAAAATGTCACACATATTTCATTTCAGAAGTCTTTACAATAGTGCTTAATCTTCTCTTAAAACAACTTCGGCAGCATCGTTCAGGAGTCGGTTAACAACTTCATCCATGATAGCTTCAGCCATCTTTTTAATTTCTTCGTCTCCTTTCGGGTGAGGGCCCGGAGACGCTTTAGTAGGATCTGAAGGAGGACATGATACCGCCACATTGCTATTACAAATTGCGAACGAAAGTTTAAAATCAAAAATTACAACACAATAAAAACCATTAGCTAATACCTATTTGCCCTTCGGGCTCTGAGCTTCTGTCAGCGGCCTTAGCTACTTCTCTAGCGTCGTGAATGCCCTTCTCACTCTTCTGAATAATTTCTTGGGCCATTTCTCGGCCACCATTGTCCCAGACGTCGGTGAAAAATTTTCCACCAGCCTGGCTAGCTTCGGCCGAGGGATCTTTAATATCTTCAGGAGATAAGCTGGCTTCGGATTGTGCAAGAGCCTTAACATGATCGCAGCCTTTTTTCTCCAGCATAGTAGCAATCCCCCTGGCACCCGAGAAGGCACAAATGTCTCCGCGACTGTTTAGAATTTCTTCGAAGGCTTCAGCCTCATGGCTGATCCATTCAATCGGTCCTTCTGGGTTACCTCTCACAAAATCTTCCTCACTCGAAAATGCGCCAACGCTGGCGAAGCTGGTTTTTATTTTCTTTACACATTCCATGGATTTTTCGTAGCACCTTTTCTTAGAAGACCGAAGCTCTTCAATGGTTCCTTCCAAATGATTAGCCCATTGGTCGCTACATTCCCGCCTTGTTTCTTCAAGTATGCGTTCTTCTTTCGCCCGGGCCAATTGCTTCCGAAGATCGTCAATCTCGTGCTTTTGAGCTGCAACTTGTGCTTTAAATGCAGCTTCATTCTCCTTTATTTTATCCACCAATGTAACTAGAATTTTGTCCTTTTCCAGGGCTTCGTTCCTTAGTTTGATAACCTCTGTCCGAAGGTTGTTGAAAGCAATATCATAGCTTTCGTCTTCGGCATTCTTTTGCGCTCTCAGCGCGTTGCTTAGTATTAAGCCCTATATGTAAAAAGTTAGTATAAGAATAAAACAATAGATTTCGAATCATAAATTTTCAAAAACGCGCAATTCTCGCACCTTCAGACTATTATAGCAAGGCTATCCGCAAGATCCTCCTTCGTCATAGCGCATAGTCCAGCTTCAAGCTTCGGAAACCCCATACTCCTAGCCATCTCCCGGCAGACAGATAATTCTTTGTTGTCAGGGAGGCAGTATAGGAAGTCATCTTCGTTTGTCCCATTGAACACTAGTGCCCCCTTCGGATATTTTAATTCTTTGGCATAGTGATTGGCTTCATAAATCTCTTCCTCAGATAATTTCTTCCCCGAAGCATGTCGCACAATGAAATCGCATATGTTGGAAGGAGCTTCGGGGGCGGCAGTGTCAATTTCTTCAACCAAAATTGGCTCTGACATTTTTATTTTTTCTTCGGTTTCCAAAGGTTGTTCCTTGGTGGGCTCGGAAGGCCCAGCTTCAGCTTCAAGTTGTTGCTTCGAAGTTTCAGCAAATAAAGCTTCAGTAGACACTTCAGAAAGTTCAACAGTCTTCTTTGGGGTTATGCTTGAAGACTTAATTGTCTCCAAAACATCTAGCACGTTCACCATTCTTTTTCTTTTCGGGGTCACCGATGGACCCTTTTGATTTTTTATTATCTCAACACTTGCTGAAGGACTTAAGATTTCCAATATTTTTGGTCCTTCAATTCTCGGTTTTCCTGCCTTCTCTGCTGAAGGTGCTTCAGTTTTTTCTTCGATCTTCGGCACTGGAGCTGGCTCTGTAGTTTCAGTGGCCAAAGAGACTTCACCGATAAATTCAGGCACTATGGCCGGCTCAATAAAACGTGCCCGGTGGGTGAGCACCTTCATCTTTTTTCTTTGCGGCGCTGGCTCACTAGAAGCACTTGTGGCAACTTCTGTTGCAGGAGAAGTATTTTTTCTTTTGCGACCTGGCACCGGATAATGATAGTCAGGGTAGACAAACCCGATTGCATCAAATACCCGGTTGAGCCTCTTCTTCTTTCGACCTCCGAAGGCTGCCGATAGTGCAGTATTCTCGGCCTTCGAATATACCCCAAGCAGTTCGTCACTTAAGGTTTCAATGCTTTTTAACCAGTCATCATCAGGTTCAACAAACTTATCCCCGTATTTGAATGTGTATTTTAGTCTGACCAGCCCACCTTCGTCAGACTCTTTGATGGTTTCCTTCGGCATTTCCCACTTTCCTGCAAGTGGCCACACCCTGAAGGCAATATGCTCTTGGACCAGATCCCTTGTCCCAATAAAAGAGCAGATTACACCGAAGGCTCTTTGGCATTCTTCGGCCGCTTCATCCATTTCAACCTTCGGCTTTCGGAGTCCAAAGCGTTGCCAGATAGGGCGCATAATGATACTTTTAACATCTTCCTGCGCTGTCAAGTCATTCTTTACATAGAACCATTCTGTCATCCAGGCTCCGGGCCACCTCTTCCGAAAGGTTGGCACGGGGCAGCTTGACCCGGAGCGGGCACCGAAGCTGTAACAACCAAAGTTGTTGTGATATTGTTCTTTCCCCCAGGGCTTCGTCTCATATAACAACTCATGAATTTTGCAAAAGCTTTTAGCATTTGGTTCTAAACCTTGGCTTCTCACAGCCCAGACAAAGATTCCCATTCTTATGATAGCTTCGGGAGTAATTTGATGAAGGTAGATTTGAAATGTCTTCAGGACTTCGACAACAAAGCTGCTTAGGGGGAACCGAAGCCCAGCCTTGAGAAAGCTTCGGAAGATCACGACCTCATCTTCTTCGGGGGTAGGAGAAGTTTTTTCTCCAGCGTCAGCCCTCACAATAGATATATCTCGAAAATATCTCCCCCTCATATTGTCAATATGACTCTGCTTAATAGTGGTTTTCCCGAAAACTGAGTGACTTGGCCGCCATGGTCGATCTTCGGACTCTCCCCCACCGCTTTCTACATCATAACTATCGCTGTCACCAGTATCTTCAGATAAACCTTCTAAAATCTCTTTGGTGATCTTTTCTGTATTGGTCTTCGACATTGCCTCAAGAAAGCCCAGGTTCTTCTCCTCAGAGAGACTTAGCTTCATCTCGACACCAGCCTTCTTCTCCTCAGACATCCCTTCGGAAATCTTACTTCTCGCTTTCGAAGCTTAAAACTAGGAAAGAAAACAAATATTTTTGGGCAGAAAGCTTTATAAGCAGGAAAAACAGATGGCAAAGAGAGCGTGCCAAATCAAATGTGGCGGGCTCCTATTTATACACTCGATATGACGGAAACTGTGTGGTCCCAGGTGTCAGTGACTTTTGCTATTCTAGCAAAGGGAAGGTGTTTTTTCGGACCTTCGGCTTAAGGCCTTCGTCCATATCGCAATCTGAATTTATCACTAACAAATTAATATTGCGAGGGGCTACTGTTGGGAGCCTTCGTCCTCCGAAAGTCCTCAAAAACATAATTTGACAATATTTTCCAAGTGAATTATATGAACAGGTATCTTCGGACTCAGATCATGAACATGGAGTACGGTCAGAACGAAGCCCAAGCCAGACGAAGGGGGATTGAGATAAAGGACGGGCTGATTACCAAGCTGTACGAAGTATGGTGCACAGCCGAAGCTATGCGCAGAAAGCTTCGTCGCGATAGCAGAAAGGGGAACCGACTTAAAGATGAAAAGACTACTTAGGCCTTGATAGATTCCCATAAGACATTAGCAAATGTAATGGACATGAATGTAATTTTGCATGGGCTACATCCCACGCCTATAAATAGATGAACAGTACTCCCATACTATTCACGCTGACTTAGCATTGGCTTCTCATCATTCTTGTACTTTTGCTTTCCTGCAATCCGAAGGTACACTTGTAATCTGAAATCATTTCTATTTTTATATGATAATTAAATAGAAGTGATGTTGTGATAATGTTTAAATGTTTATATTACTTTTTATGTTGTATGTAAGCTCTTCGTCATAATTTATTCTGCTTACGAAGATATGTTGTTTGTGACCTTCGTCCGGAACACATTATATCCCGAAGGGAAATAATGTTTAAAGGGACGAAGGACTTTATCATTTAACACTTTTTATGTTGCCTTGTTCTTAATCTGAAGTATTTGAGAACAAGTCCCCAACAGTGAACAAATTTTATTAAGGGAGGTTGCTCTATTCTTAACAAGAATTAGGAGATATAGAGGATGGAAGGTGGTCGGTTCAGAAGAACACTGAAGATCAAACCCTGACAAATATCTAATGAACGCGATAAGATTAGGGCCACTGTTGAATCGGATGGGCTCGTGCGATCCAGTGATGAGAATCGATCCGAGGAAGGATATCTTCGAACGTGGCACCATCTCACGAGTCCAGCCGGGCGTGGCCGGAGTTATTCACCGGCGGCCACCGTGACTCAGTCAAATCCGCCGTGGTGTCATCTGTACCTTGCTCCTCCCTCGCTGTGCCTCTTCCCTACATGGTAAGCATGCGCTAACGAAGTTATCTGTGGCCGTGGATAGCTAGCCGAACCGTCGTGGCTATAAATAGCACCATGATCCACGGCGGGGTATGCACACCTCCACTCAGTGAGTTGATCAAAGTCCAAATTCTCACTGCCTCTGCCCCTCCTCTCAAATTGAGTGTGCGCGGTGAAACTATAGTTCCTTACAGCCGTTTAGCCCCAATCTTCACCCCCAATTTCACCAAGAGCCGTCGCAGTACCGTTTTCCCCCAACTCGGATCACTGCGCCGTCGTGGATAGCTCTTCTGTGGCCAGCCCACTCTGGTAAGGCTCTACGCCTCTCGAGTATCGTTTTAGCAGCTCGGTGTGCCCAGGAAACTCATTGTGGCAACCGTTTGGCCAATTCGGCCATGATTGAACGGGAACGCGAGCTCGATGTCACGGTTTCTGCCGTGCACATGGGCAGACCGTTCTCAAAGTGTTCAAGCCAAATTGACGAGTGTTCCTAGGTCACCCTTGGTCGGTTATGCCTCCCATGTAGCTAGACTACGCAGCCGTCGCCGGCCATGGCCAGTACATGCCGCGTCGGTAATCGACGGCGAGCGCGCCGTGGCCAGGGATCTATTTGGAGAAGAAACAAAGGTCAGGGGACCTCTGTGTGATTGTTAGAGAGAGAGTAAATAGTAACTAGGGATTCTTAATAGATATTCAAAACAGCAAGGGCCTCTGTGCAAATTGCCAGCACGGGCGTGCGCGCGCGTGGGCGCGTCCCTGTTTCCTGTGCAGACTGGGCCGACTGGGCTGAATGAGGTCCAATACTATTCACAGTTTTCTTTTTCTTTTTTTACCAGCGCTAAAACAATTATAGAAAATTGTAGAAAAATGGTAAAAATGCCAAACCAATTTTGCTAGGTTTCTAATTTCCTGTAGAGTTTAATAAAAATAGTTCCATAATTTTTAGTTTTAATAAGAAATTATAGGGTATTTAAAACAGCTCAAAACCATGCTTCTGGATTTTTAGAAAATAAATAATAAATCCAAAATTCACTAAATTTTTAGGATAAGCTTTAAATAATATTTAGAAACCTTGGGTAGAGTTTGGTATGTTTTGGACCATGTTTGATACTTAAAACCCAAAACCCTACCCCCTGCCTTGTGAACTTAACTGTTGATTCCGGAAACCCTAAGTTCTCAGAGATCCGTGAAGGAAAATTGTATTCAAGACTTCAGATAATAAAGTTTTATTATCTTTTCATTCTCATTAGCATTACATGGGCATTCATTATTATGTATGGTTGTATTTAGAAAACGAAGAAGAAGTAGAAGTCGAAGAAGAGAAGACTTCACCACCACCACCTGAGGAACATCTTGCAGGCATCTGCTTTTATTTTGATATCTGCGGGACCGAGCCTGATTCACCAGTAAAACAAGGCAAGCACCGGTGCATTTGCCACCTCCTTGTTACTTTTAAACCCTTTTTCACTTACTTGATGCATTAGGTGATAAGAGTTGTGTGCTAAACTATTGCTGCATCTCCTTCCTTGGATTACTTCCTAATCCCTGTTTTACAAATGGTTTTCTTATGCTTAGCTTTGCTTTAGAAAAACAAAATGTTTTGTTTTCTCAAAGATGATGTTGCAAAGTGGGTGGGTTGTTTTCGAAAATAAAACTTGATGGTGGATCCATCATGACCATGATGGGTTCAACATCAGAAAAGATGTACCTCTGCCAGGTACCAAACTTTAGGGTTTCAAATGATTAAGCTGAGACCGGGCGGGTGTCTTGCACGAGAAGAGAGTCTCGGTGTAGTGTCTCCGTCTGAGTCGATTAAGGACTGTGTCGATGTAGGCTTGATGACCGAGGACCCTTTAACTGGTCACATTCCTCGTCATGGGTAAGCTTTGCCTCGGGCACACTAATACCAGAATAAGATACCATGCAATGGGAGTGAAGAGATGGCGAGAGTAGCGTGTACCCTCCGTGGCAAGAGGCTAGACGGTGGTGTATCTGTGCTCTCGGTTAGCGTGAACCTGATCTGGTCTTAAGAACCCCGGTGGCGAGTTGACATATGCAAGGGTTAAGTGCTACATATGTCGTGTGATTGGAGATCCTCAGCTGAGAATAATCGATTCGGATCACCGTACCTTCCCGGTTATGAAGACTTGGTCACTGACCTATACGTAGAAATCCAGTAAAGATGAAGGGTTGTTAAGAAATTGGCTAGTGCAGGTCAAGTGATTGAACTAGGATAGAGAGAACCCTAGTTGCAGGTAATTTTACTTAACCTGACAAATAAAACTGGATTTTTAAGGATCCACTCTTAGTAAGCATTTCTGCAAAGAGAGTCATTGATTATTGAGAACCCTTACCTTGACTCCCTCTAGCCAGCATACCCTTGAGAGTCTTTTCTTTAGTCGGGTAAGACTTGCTGAGTAATTTCATACTCAGGGCTTCGTCCCATGTTGTTTTTAGGTGAGGAAGCAACCAACTTTTGTTGTTTCTGTTCAAAGGTGGTACCAAAGGAAGAGCACCAGGAGTAAAGCTGCGGGAGGAAAGAGTCCTCCATAAAACTTTTGTTTGATACTTATCGGGAGGGGTTTTTGCCTCCCATGGTTTGTAATAATAATACTCAGCACTCGTATATTTTGTTCTGTTCTGTAACTATATAACTCTGTCTTACTTGTTAATAGAGGTAATTTAATGTAACTGCTTCCGCATTTTCGTATCTCCGATGCTTGTAATGTCTGTGTGACGGGTCAAACGCTCTTGGGAAAGGTAAGGAAAGCAGATACCGAACTTGTCAAGTGATTCAGGGTCACCTGCAGGGTTGTTTGAGGTCCGTTGGACAAGGACAACTGTAGGTGGGCCTAATGACTTGGGAGGTTCTGTCACACTCGGTACAACGGTTTGTGCAAGAGCCGAGGGGTTTGTGTGGGTTTTGCTAACCTCACTCATACAACTAGAAATACACCTACAGCAAGCGCAATAGCGGTCTAACTAGCCTAAGCACTTCGCAAAGCACCTATACTAATCATCGAGTGATTTTATTTAGCACTTGTGTGATGGAGCACTTGGAAATGTGTTTCTATGCTTAGGATATGTTGCATGGGCTCCAACCACTTCAAATGGCTGGCTAGAGGGTATTTATAAGTCCCCCACTAAATTCTAGCCATTTTAAAGAAAGCAAATGTTTCTGTCTGCGGGTGCACACCGGACCATCTGGTATGGGTCTCCACATTAGCTAGTTGTTAGGCGACGTTGGCACTCTAGCATGTCTGGTGACCTACCACATCACTTTACTATTGGTGATTTAGTTGTTGTCGATCGTTGAATGGTTGTCCGATGTAGCACCGGACTGTCCTATCCATTAGCTGCACGAGAGCCTGTTGTCCCAAATCCATGGGTATTGAGGGGTAATAAATCCACTACTAGTCAAATCCTTCTCAATCCACTCTAATACCCCTCAATCCACATGGTTTAGGTATAAAACGAACAAGGCCATAAATGGATTTTTATTATAACAAGCTAGAAAACATTTCATGTAAACCGACCAAGGCTCAGTCTACGACCTACCTCCTAGGCTATATGAGAAGATACAGTGGAACCAGCATTCAGAAGATGAGGCTACATGGGAAACTCGAGACTTTTTAGAAAAGAATTTCCTAGACTTTTTAGCCTCATGTAATTTGTAAAGTGTATACAATTGTTGTAATAAAGGAGTGAGCCCCATACCACCCCTGCCTTGTACCAGAAATAAGGAAATAAAAATGTGAAGCATTTCCTTTTCCATTACTTACCACAGGATTTTAATCTCAGGACGAGATTCTTTTATGGGGGGAAGGATGTAACACCCCTGGTGTTACTAGCTATTACTAAAACCTGAGCATAACATCATAAGCATTGGCATTTCATGTGATTGTCACACCTAGAATGCATTCATTAGGCAAAAATTTCAAACAAGTTGTATTGGTATGGCAATTTTGTCGATAAAACCCTAGAATAGGGTACTTAACCCTAAATGGTGACTAGAAGGGTAAAACAAAGTCCAAATAGAGAAAACTCTAAAACTCAATTGAAATAGTCATAAAATGTTACTGAGAATGGACCTAAGTTACATCCAAACCCCTGAAATGTCAAAAACCCTAAAAAGGACCCTGGAAAGCCCTAAACCTAAACCCTAGGGGGCTAAGTGCAAAATTAGTGCACTTTTGGACTAAAGTGCAAAAACCATGATGGGGTATTGAGGGGTAATAAATCCACTACTAGTCAAATCCATGGGTATTGAGGGGTAATAAATCCACTACTAGTCAATTTTTTTCTCAATCCACTCTAGTACCCCTCAATCCACATGGTTTAGGTATAAAACGAACAAGGCCATAAATGGATTTTTATTATAACGAGCTAGAAATCATTTCATGTAAACCGACCAAGACTCAGTCTACGACCTACCTCCTAGGCTATATGAGATAGGGAGCCCCCAATCCATATGTTGATGATCATAGCAACCCTAGGCAAATTGGTCATCAACATCCCTACAAACACCAACTCACCAAGCTTGTAAGATAATATATTTATCCTCCACTGATGTAGGAAACCTAGCACACAAACTAGTATAATATGTGTTCCTTTATGCTACCCACATGATTTCTTGTGTGTGTTTCACTGATTTGCTAATCTATATTATCAAATCCAATACATCTGATAGCTACTAAGTCAGATATGATTGTTAAGCAATAGTATAGGCTTGCAAAATTATGATGCGGTCCAACAATGAATCTCCTTATCGCTTTCACATCTATTAAAACATATACTTGGACATATGCAACTAGGGATGGTCGGCACTTGTACCTGATAGGCATGGATGTGAATATGAAACTTCACCCATGGTTGTAGGTATACTTATACATGTGTGAGTATGTCATCTGGTACATGTGTGAGTATGTTACTTCAAAAAAATTGAAATTTCAAATTCTAAAAAAGAATAAGTAGATTCATAAAAGATATATGCTATGAATAGATAAAATCCTAGACTTACAAAAGAAATTGCATTAGTGAGGAATTCATATAAAATTATGAAAGAATTAGATTTCTCATGGGAAAAGTTTATTGAGGAGTTAGTCGCTTCGATAATATGGTTAGCTCTAATATTCTATTATCTCTTACTGCATTATCAAAATGGATTTCATACATGTGTACGTGTATCATTTTATTCAGTCATGCTTAAAATGCAAAGGATTATGTCTATTATAGTGTCAACGTAACCATGGGTGAAGACACATGTGGGCATGGGTGCAAAATGTTACCTCCGAGTATAGATGTGGGTATAAAGTTTTGTCAATTATAAAAATTGTCACAAAAAATATTCATTACATCTGTGTTCTACTCGACACGCTATCATTCCTAAATGCAACACAATGGTAGCAAATAACCACAACCCTACTAAACATATCTTGCTTGTCCAAAACAACCAAATACTAACTTGTTGCATAGTTTATGCTAGTATGTACTATATATTGTATGAGGCACCATGCATGCTATGACTAGCACAATAAACTAGTCACAACTTAGCCTACTTCTATGCAATCCCCTCTCTTAGTTAAGGATAAACATGGTATTTTAAAAAAGAAAAAGAAAAATAAGCAAGGAGCATGCAACCACAAGATACACAACACCCACCACAAGTCTAAATTTAGCATTACATCCATGGTTCCTAGCCACAACAATTCTCCACCGCCTCCAAACACCACGGCCATCCCCCATCCTTCACCACTCCCGCCCACCCCTTCGCTCCACCACCTCTGAGACTCCTCCTTCACAGGCCGGCGTCGTCGGTGGTCGGAGAGATGGGGCAGCAACGCACGTTGGTGTATAGCTTCGTGGCGCGAGGCACCATCGTCCTAGCGGATCATGCTGAGGTCTCCGGCAACTTTGCCTCCGTTGCTGCACAATGCCTACAAAAACTCCCCGCCAACAACAATCGCTTCAACTACAATTGTGATGGGCACACATTCAGCTACCACATTTATGATGGATTCAGTAATGCACCTTGTTCTTGCTTCGCTCTCTCACTCTCCCACGCGCTTATAAGTCAACAAATGTGATCCTATTGCCTATGCAACTTTTACTTGATGACACAAGTAATTAAAACCTGGCATCTTACAATCTTTTACTTGATAATGATAATGAAGAAAGCAAGTCCAAAGTTGCATTGTAGCCTTGCAGGGGGTTGTTTTTAATTATATCAACAAGCGTGGTTTTAATTGTAGTGTCAAACTTTGCCCAAGGTGTTTGAATTGATCAATGTCGTTAGCATGATAATATCCTATTATTTCTCTACGAACGAGGTTAAATGTCATGGTATGGTTGACATGTAGGTCGTGAGGCAAGTTTTAGATATTTTTTTAAAAAAAAAATTGAAGAAGAAGCTTACGGTTTTTATAACAATAATGTTCAGGTTCCTTTGGCGGTCTTTTGTAATAGATTAAAACGTTTACAGTATTGTGGGTAAAGATAACTCTGACACAAGTAGTTAACATTGTTTTTTACAATATTCTTTTATGTCAAGTTTTGTAGAACATACGAGGATTGTCACGAAGTTCATATCTCATACCGATCTAGAATGTAGTCATGTACGCAAAAATTATATTTGAGTTTGGATCATAAGTTTATCCTTTTATATGGGCACAAGCTGTGCATGTCTTTCAGTAGTAACAAGATAGCAGCATAATCACTCTACCGAATAACAAATTGTAGAAGAGGTGTGCATGTTTTTCATGTGACAATTTTTTTGATCTGCAGCGTACTGCGTTGTTGCTACCGAGTCAGCTGGTCGCCAGCTTCCAGTTGGATTTATTGAGAGAGTCAAAGAAGATTTTTCCAAGAAATATAGCGGAGGGAAAGCCAAAAATGCTAGTGCCAATGGCCTCAAGCGAGAATACGGGTACTAAACCGTCTCCTACTAATACTTATTTATATATGTCCTGGGTGACTTTTAGTACTAATTGCAAGTCTTTTCTTCTTCTCCTAGGCCTAAACTCAAAGAGCACATGAGGTACTGTGACCAGCACCCTGAGGAGATTGACAAACTTGCAAAAGTGAAGGCTCAAGTCACAGAGGTCAAAGGAGTGATGATGCAAAACATCGAGAAGGTGGATGTGTCCTTTTTCTACAATGGTTATCAGTTACTAATCTTATGGGGATTAATGAAGCTTTAGGAATCAACTATCTTTTTTTCTTTACTTTGATTTACTAAAAATTTGATGCTCAGATGCATGGCTCTACATTGGTCATCAGGTATTAGATCGTGGCGAAAAAATCGAGCTCCTTGTGGATAAAACGGAGGATCTCCGATCACAGGTTCCTCGTATATATGATCTGATGCATGTGGAATCCATTCGTTCCATCTATCTCAAGCTCACCGCTTTAGTTTCGTCCGTAGGCACAAGACTTCAGGCAACAGGGAACAAAGATACGACGAAAGATGTGGTGGGAAAACATGAAGATGAAGCTCATCGTTTTCGGCATCGTGGTTGCGCTGATCCTCCTCATTGTCTTGACAGTTTGCAAGGACTTGAATTGCTGGTGATGTGGAATTATAGAGCCAAAATCTCACATGTTACGACTGCTGTATTGTAGCTATGCTTTCCTTCAGTTTGATGTTGTTTTATTCATGCAGATAAGAAGCAGACACGGGAAAGGAAAGAAAAGAACGTGGAAAAGAAGGGAAAAAAAACATAGAAGGTGCATTATTGGTATCACACCGCACGGCCAAAATCCATCTCGTCTTTGTGATGTTGACATTGATCACATTATTGTTCATAGTCATGTCTAGATCGTTGGGCTCAAAGCTATAACAGGGCTCTCTCATATTTTAAATAATTGTAGTAGTGGTTTGGATAAATATCCCGCCGCTTCTGTATTATTAGTAGAAGAGATTGACGGCAAAACGAACAGATTTCTCCTGTAATCATATCCATCTCAATCTGCTTCCGTAACACTTTCTGGTGACTAGCGCGGAGAAATGGAATGAACAAAGATATGTACACATCAAGCACATACACGACTATATGACATAAATATGCACTGCACACATGTATCCATGAGCATGAGCCGATGCGCTACTGCTAGCGCTACGGAGTTGATCCAAAAGCTTGAGCTGGACAAAAATACGCACGCATGGAGCTCGTTCGGCACACACTCGACTCGATCAAAAGACGCTGCTGCTACTGATCTATATATATATATATATATGTAGTGTAGCTTCTAGCAAGCCACCTGCTCCTTGTAGATAGGCGAGATCTCCTCGAAGACGGGCAGCCTCCTGCTGGTCTTCCGGTACGGCACCGCCACGTCCAGCAGAGCCAGCATCTGGTTCTCAACCCAGTCGTCGTCGCTCTCGTCCCGGCGTCGTCGACCGCCGCCGCCGCCGCCGCCCTGCCACGTCTGCGTCATGATCCGGGCCAACAGCTCCTCCACTTTCCGGACGATCTTGCCGTCCTGCTGGTCGCGCGCCTGGTATCTCCCGGCGAGCACGTCGGTGAGGACGAGCTGGGCGTCGGCGAGCCGGGCCTGCTCGATGAGGCAGAGCGCGAGGTTGCACGCCTTGTTGGCGTCCGGGTCGATCATCTGCGCCTTCCGGTACACTACCTCCGCGGCCATGAAGTTGCGCTGCTGCATGTACGCCCACGCGAGGTTGCCCTGCATGTACACATATATACTTACTGGTACTGGCAGTGGAACTCTGGAAGAGTGAAATGAACAACAAGTGCCGGGCGGGCGGCCGGCGGGGAAGCCGCGCGCGCGCGCACCAGGACGCGCGAGGTCTCTTGCTTGATGGAGACGTGGATCTTGCGGCCGTGCGAGCGGGCGCGCTTGGTGGTCTTGCCATGGAACGCCTCGCCAAGGTAGATCTTGCGGAGCTTCTGCTTGAGCAGCTCGATCTCCTCCTTGGTCCGCCCGCTGGCCTTGTAGAGGTCGAGGAGGATGTTGTCCAGCGACTCCTGCGACTGCTTCGGGCACAGGTGCCGCAGCGACCGGACGGCGCCGATGGCCTCCGCCAGGTACCCGCGCTGCTTCATCACCACCGCCATGTCCTTGAGCGCGCTGTCCACCTTGTCGCCCGTGCCGATCGCCTTCCAGAACCAC
The DNA here is from genome assembly GCA_029449295.1 of Zea luxurians. Classification (NCBI taxonomy): domain Eukaryota; kingdom Viridiplantae; phylum Streptophyta; class Magnoliopsida; order Poales; family Poaceae; genus Zea; species Zea luxurians. Next base: position 29,655,329 of record JAOPSE010000031.1, read on the forward strand.
GCGATCGACGCGTCCAGGTCCTTCTCCACCAGCTTAATTGTTGGAATAAATTAAGGTCATGTCGATTAGTACTAGACTAGATGTTAACAGCGATTGTTTTTTCTATGCATGCATCTCAGCATCTCGATGTGGTTATGTTTAGATATTGGTAAACTTTACCCAGGTAATGTAAAAGGCCCTATTATAGATCGCAAGGTATATATGTGATTTTGTGTGACATTAAACTAATCACCATTATATAAAAAATCTAATCAGTAATAATCCTGGGAACCAACCAACTCAAATTTCTCCATATATAAGCATTGCCCATGCAAGAATGGAAACAGATGGATGCTTTTACCTGGAAGTGTTTGGCCCTTGCGTAAGGCCCGTCGCCGGCCGGGATCTTGTGCGCGACGTGCAGCGAGGTCGGGCTCGACGGCTGAGCCATCGCCATGGCGACCAGCTGATCCATGCCTCTTAGCTTCCTACTAGCTCCTCCTCCAGGTAGACGCTAGCTGTAGCTAATGATAGACGAAGCTCTCCCGGGTCGATGATTCGCCGCGGAATACGTACGGTCAGGTCGACACCACGGCGAGGAAGGGGAGCTGTCGCTGTTGTTTATAACCAGCAGCAGAGCAGGTACTTAGCCGCGACGACGTGCCACACCAGACCGTGAACCTGCCCGGGCTGCGCACGAGGCCGGGAAGCCGTCCAGGTTCAGTCGTCACTTGGACCTGAGAGTGTGGTCGGGCCGGCGGAGCCTGCGTACCTGGGCAAGTTCGTCGGGCCGTGTCCAGTAGCTATCCGGATTTGCCCCGGACCCGGCGACCCCTTCGCGTCACGCAAAAGATGCACGTGGCACTGGAGACTGGAGGGGATGGGGATCCAACGACCAATACCCATCCATCATGTGAGCTCGAGGGCCCGATGTCGTGTGGGATCCTCAGCTTCATCTGTGCCCACCACCCTCATGCCAGCTCGCCGAATGAATCCTGCACTATTTTATTAGTCATCACACCACACGAAAAGCTCACAGTACCGATCCTATCTAGCGGCTGGCTGGGATGATGTGGTTTAGACAAGGGGTGCAGAGAAACTTTAACCAGAAACATATCCATATGATAATGAAGGATATCGCACATACCGGGCTGATGAGCAACTCTACACCACAAATTCTTAGGATAGATTTACCGGTGATAATCAAAGCATATCTCACCACCCTGATGGACAACTCAATAAAGAATGAGACAGCGCCTCCCAATCAATCGAATCATCCCAATCTCAAATTTTTTCTTGTTAAGCTATGGTTCAATTGATGTAAAAAGCTAAAACGATTTACAAACTAAAACGGAAAGAGTACTAGTAAAAGCAGTTTCCTTTCAAGTTCAAGTCACTGCCAGTTACCACCGGTTATTGTTCGTTCCACCGAAACATGATCGATAAAGAGTAGTTTGGGTGGGATTGTCGGGGTTTTTTCACCAAAAATCTAAATCAAGTAGCTTGGGTGCCATCCTCAAATTATTTTAGCAAAGAATCTGATTATAAGTACGCGATTCCAGACAAGCCGTAGAATCACTACAGCACAACAGGTTCCAGTTCTTATGGAGTAAGGTACAAACAGTTGGGCGAAACTATCACCAAAATACACACTGCGGAGAAACGCGTAACTGGATGCTGATGAACTATCAAAAACGCACTCTTAAATACAGGAAAGATGTCCCAGGGAAAACTGAAGGACTAATGTCAAAATCCCACGGAATTGATGCAATGGTACAGGCACCATTGGCGATTATACTAAAATCTGGGAGGACTAGAGGAAACATACGGCAATACGGCCATGGAAAATGCCCTTGCTCTACTAGTAGTTTTGGTTGCCCCGTCCACGGCCGCCACCCATTCGTCCACGGCCTCGAACATAGCCCCTGCCGCCAGGGCCACCTGCGCCTCTGCCACCACGGTCATATCCAGGACCTGTATAGTAGTGCCACAACTTGCTTTTTAAGGATTTCACCGCACAACAAGAAGAACCTCACAAACTTCAAACTTCTTTTAGACCCCGTTTGGCAACGAGAGGTTTTCGAATCTTACAACAATCTGTAGAATCAACACGTTAGATAAGAAAACATTTCATTCGAGAATTACTAAATACGTTTATGGCTTTTATACCTTAGCATGCAGAAACACCTGTTGCCTGGCTTCCTTCTTTTTTAGCAACCGTAGTTTTTAGTTAGTTCTTTTTTTAAAGCTAGGTTATACTTAGGTGGTTCTTCACCACAAAATATTCTAAGTTTTTTTAAAGAGTATTTTTGTTTACATGGTTTTTTAATGAAAAAATATCTTTTAGTCACAATCAAGCCTACCACCCAAATGGTTTCAATAAGCAATTCTAATTCATCACCAGAAACGTTTCTTAAGAGAATTTAGATCCAAAAAGTTTCTACGAGATCCTTACTGAATACATCATTAATCTGAAGGGATAACCACCAATGAGATAATGATTAGTGCCCCCAGTCATCCATAACAGCAACCATGCTGCAATTCTACTTTTTAAGAACCTTCTTGTTACAGGATAGTCACCATCCAATCTAAGGTACTGCTTGGCAAATTATTTCAGTTATTACTATATTTAGAATAAAAAAAAGTCTACTGAAGAAAAGAAACAAAACTAATAATCTTGTTCTTGTTCCCCTATGATATTTTGTTACTAGATATGGCCAAACAACAGTTACGGTCAGAAGGGCAACTCGGTAAGATTTGTCAAGGTGGGCAAAATAACCCAAAACCGAGACCGAGACCAAATGGCCCGAAATATAGATCCTAGGTTCTATGTTCGGGTGCACGTGGCTGGCGACCGATATGTTTTGGTCGTCTTTCTCAATTAACCAGGATCTTATCATTTGATCCATGATCTGTGTACTCGGTCTCGTCTTTATCTCTCAATCGTTCTCAGATTCTCTCCCATCTCTCTCTCTCTCAACCCCACATTCACATGGGCTACCGCAGCTTGGACGAGGGGCACTCGATGCTTTGCCTGCTAACAAGGGAGACCAGTGTGTCGCCGCTTCCCAGCTAGTAGGTGGGGTCACTGCTGCTTGACCAGAGAAGGCCGCCTGGGGGTCACTGCTGCTCGGCCAGTGTAGGCAAGACCAACGAAGGCAGACCGCTGCTCCAATGAGGGAGATTGGCCGCCTCAGCTGCCAGCGCCACCACGCCAGTCCTCGAGGCATGTGACTTGCTGAGACCGACCCCTTCTCCGGGGACTGGAGCAGCCCAACTCCCTTGTCTCAGATAGATCTAGGGGTGGTAGTTGGCTCTATATTTTACATTATAAAATTTAAGGATCGGTTCAAATTAGGTTCGGGCTATATTTCTATTCATTTTTTAACTAAAATTAACTAAGGGCCCAAACAAATCATGAAGAAACATTTAAATCGTAATACAATACCACCCCTAGCTATATCTGAGCAGTCATCCTTTGTCTCTTAGTATGCTCGGTTACAACCGACAAACCGAACTAGAAGACTGAAGACCGAATCAACAGTTCTTGCTTTCTTGGGCAAAACTTCAGTTCACGATCTCTAACAACCGAAATAGAAAAAGAACCAAAGAACAGACCCGAATTTTCAGTCATGACAGAATGCCCAGCACTGCTAACTTTGCAAAAATCTATAGAGCAAAGATTACTGAGACTGACAGTGACAGACTGTACATACCACCATAGCCCCAATTGCCTCGTCCTCGGCCGCCACCGCCTCTGTTCCGGTTGTAGTTCCAGCCTCCATTTTCTGATGGAAAAAATACTATCATCATACATGATTGTATAGAACCAAGAAGATGAAACCAAGAAAAGCTGGATATATGAACTGAAGCAATCTGGAGGAGTGAATTGATGTAGATTACAAATGCTTCAGCAATGTTGTTGAAAAATTAACTAATATGGTAAACAAGTATTCATTTTAGTACACACCATATCCTCCATATCCATCTTGGTTGTAACCATAACCGCCATAGCCACCTTGGTCGTGGCCATAGCCACCTTGGTCGTGGCCATAGCCACCTTGGTTGTGGCCATATCCTCCCTGGTTTCCATATCCACCTTGATGTCCATATCCACCGTGGTGTTCATACCCACCATAACCTACTTGGTTGTTATCATATTCGTATCCACCATATCCTCCGCCATAACCACCCCTGCTACCCCAGCCCCTTCCTCGGCCCCTGCCTCTGCCTCGGCCGCGTCCATATGAATCTTCAATACATTATAACAGATTAGCCCTCGATCAAAAAAGTACAATTCAATTTACTGACAGATTTTCACCTGTTTGAACTTGATGTTGTCTTGGCTGGTGCTGTTGATATTGCTGAGGTTGCTGATATCTTTGTGGCTTAAGATCTGAATGTAGAGGAGCTTGATACCTGCAGAAGAACAAAAAATATTACTTTGAAATAGACTGAATATCGCTGCACTCTAATAGCCCGGATAGCTATCAGTTGATAAACTAAACAAACTTTTATCATAAAAGAAGCAAAACAAACAGAATACCCAGGTGAATTCTTGTTATGCTCCTTAGGTGACAAGGAAATCGATATCATTGAAACATGACGAGTCATCTCCAATCTGCAAACATACACCATATATCAATAAAAATGCAAATGGATGATCCAGCAATATAAAAACCTAAAAAACAGTGTTGTGAAACTCAAGTACTCAACGGTACAAGTCCTTCCTCAATGGGTTCCCATACATCAGTAATACTGACAGAACTGATTATTGTATCTTGATGCAAACCAGGAATCCTCTTCTGCAGTTCAGTAGAGGCACGAATCACAAAAGTCTAGAAGATGGTGACTACAAGTAGGCAGTTAATGAAATTGGCAAACCAACCTTTATGATCTCAGCAATAGCCACTGTCTTGCTTATAGCCTGTCCCATAGCCTTCAACACAATTTCCTTCACCTGTTTTTCCTGATTTGAAAAGGCTAATGTAAGATAGATAATATAGAAAATTTAGGTGACTAATATGGATGATATTGTACTTCGAATTTTATCTACTTAAGCAGAAATTTCAAATCAGATTTGTACAGGAACAAAATGATCATGAATATTGTGTTATGGGCTGGCTTGCAATTGTCATTCCCGAATTTGAGATTGCAATCAGACTTCTCCACAAATAAAACATCAACATAGGTAACAATTCTCATTAACTACAGCAGTTGTTTAATGTCTCAAAGAAGTTAAGATGGTGTCCATTGGATTATTGAGAAATACTGCAAATAAGCAACAGTTCACAAGAACCAACTGAATGTTGTATCTGAGCTCTGGTTCAGTTTATCCTGTATGCATTATTGTATAAAAGGGGCTCCCTTAGGTCATGCATTAGGTCCACACTGGGTGTCATCCTTGAAGTTGAGATGATCTGAGGACAGTCAATGTCCAGCACTGCTCACAAATTGTAGCCTCATCGTCAAGTATTTTCTGAGGCAAGAGGGGGGGTATGCTAAAAACTAAAGCAAAGAGGGCTGGGAAAGGTAGACACAAACATACAAGGTATGTAGATGAGCAAGTGGTTGGACATAGTGTCAATATAACTAGCAATCCTATTTTGACTTGGACCACACATCCTTTTATTGAGAAAAAAATGGCAGTGGAGTTGTGGGAGCATAATTTCTGTATTGTTAGTTTTGAAATGAATGGTTCAGGTCAAGGAATGTGTCAATCTTGACTGCACAACATGATATCAGGGGATATGCACTTTTACTGACTGATACGTGCAACAACAACTAAAATAACAACAGCTTGATGAACAGCAGACCATCAAAAGATGTGTTAATTGCACCCAAGAAGGGCACAACCAATACTTAACCAACACACTATGCACAACTCGCAAAATCAAGCGTGTACCAATCACACGCAACATCTGAATAGCCAAATCCTGAATAAACAGTCGACAAATCGTCGCTCAATGCTACGCGGTTCCAATCCCCTTAAATCCTGAATAGGGATGACAAATCGTGACTCCACTGCGTATGGTCCGATCCGAAACCCTCACTTCTCAGCACTGCAGAACGTCGGCGCTAGGCAATTATTGCCGTCCCCACATGCGGCAGTAAGATCTGGTCTGACGCAGGGAGCCCAAGCAGATCGACGTAGGAAGCATGGACGCTGGTGGACAAGTCGTCCCAGTAGCATAACGGCTACTGCAGCAGCTCAGTACCTGGACGAGGGAGGTGGCGTAGGTGACGTAGTTGCGGACGAGGCCCTGAGTGGTGATGCGGATCTCATTCTCGCCGATGGCGGCGGCCTCGGGCGGCGGCTTCTCCACCCGCTGGTACCGATCCATGGCGCTTTCCTCCGGCGACGATCCCGGCGAGCCAGTGGCGGCGGCGGCGGCGGCGGCGCTGCTGTTGTTGGAGGGGAAGTGACGGAAGGGGGCTCCTGTTTGTGCGGGTAAAACCCTAGAAATAGTGTGACAAAGAAGAGGTTGTGAGTTAGGGTTTAACGGCATCCGCGGCGGCTGCTCCGAATTCGGATAAGTGTTGCGTGGAGATTCACACTTCTCGTTTTGATAGTTGGTGGTATGGTCAGTGGCTACCGTAATCTCGACACTTGGTTGATCTGTGTCTTGGTGCTTCACCAAAAGGATCATGTTCTGGTGATGATCACTCGCATGCCGGTTGCATCGTTTTGTCTGAAAACCTGATGACTGAACCGGCAGTCTGTTCTGACGAATGTTTCGGTTTCCCCTCAAATTAATTCTGGCACTCTCACTTTGGCATGTACGTAATTAATGTGTTGTAAAAATGACGATCAATTCCTTTTTTTCAGCATAATAAAAGCGGAATAAAAGAAGAATATCTAAATTCACTTTCCACTTCAAATAGGTTTAAGAGACCCTGAGAGATCGGTAGATAATAATCTAAAAAGCAAAACTTCTAAACGGTCAGGAGTTAGATGCCATAAAAAAAACCCAAAGAACAAATTGCCAAGCCAATTGATCTATGTATTTGGATTCTAGTTATAAAAAACAACTGTCACTTTGCTCGATAACTGTGTTTACCAATTCGTCGGCATGGGTGGAGGACTGGAGGCCAACCCCATATATGCTGCGGACTGGCCGGCCACCGGTGCGATCAAGGAGAAGGACGCCGGCACCATCGTCTCGCCACGTCCAACCCCTTCCAAGTGAAGCAGGAGCGCGATCCAGGGCAGCTAGTGCGCGCACGCCTGGACTGGATCGGAGGACGGAGCCAGCTGCCGCAAGTGACGAAACGGCATCGCCAGCCAAGGGCAAGGCCGGCAGAAACGGGAAAACAAACCCCGCGGCGGCATCCGCGAGCGTCCGATCCGCCGGCACGGCACTCACGACACGATGGGCGACAGACAGCTCCGTGTTTTGGAACTTTGGAAAACCGTGTAGATCAAAAAAATAAAAATAAAAACCGGACCGGATCCAACATGTTTAACATTTCATGTGAGGCTTTCAGAACAGATTAAATTAAACTAGAGAGAGAGGGAGAGTAGGTTCGACTGTTCGAGTGCGTCGTCGGCTGGCCACACGCCGTTCAGCTGGCCTGCAGGAGCGTGTTTTGTTCTCTATCATGGCCATCAACAAAACCAAGTATGCATGTTACTAGTTCTAATAATCATCAGGTCAGGATCAGAGAGTACACGGCATGTTCCTTTTCTTTCCTTTTTTTTGCGTGCGTCTTCTCGTGCATTCCGCGCGCATTCTTCGTACGCACAATCTCGTGCTCATCAACAAAGGTACTCGTCCCCCTCCAAGGCTCCAACCTGCCATCAACAGTGCTTTATATTTGGGGTTCACCGCTGCAGTACGAGGATTAACGGTAAAGGATTTATGGCAACTTCAAAAAAACGTGTAAACTAACCAAAAAGTAGTGTCCCGTATCCACACAGTATCCTCTCCCTCATATTTTGGTGTGTTCCATCCCTCCTAATCCATTTCTCAACGTATTAGATCATCCACAGCCTCCTGACAACTGTACAGATTGTGTCACATGTTAAATTTAAAGGAACTATTGGAGTATCATATAATTTATTCTTAAAACTTTTTAGCATACTCTTAATAATTAGTGTCGGCGTTTCGACCCGGGGGGTCCCTGGACCGACGAGTAAATTGTCGCTGCGTGTCCCAGCCTAGATGGGTCGGCGCGAGACAGGACACAAAGGGGGGAGAACAGTAAGGGGAAACCGCGGCCTTCGTGTTGTCCTGCGCCCATGGCGGATGGATGCGCTTGCAGTAGGGGGTTACAAGCGTTTGCGTGGGAGAGAGAGAGAGCGAGAGCCTTATGCGTCGGCCCGTTCTCCCGCGCGGCCAACCTTCTCGTACGAGAGCCCTGGACCTTCCTTTTATAGGCGTAAGGAGAGGGTCCAGGTGTACAATGGGGGTGTAGCAGTGTGCTAACGTGTCTAGCAGAGAGGAGCTAGAGCCCTAAGTACATGCTGTCGTGGCAGTCGGAGAGATTTTGGCACCCTGTTCATGTGATGTCGTGGCCGTCGGAGGAGCGCTGAAGCCCTGCGGAAGTATAGCTGTCGGAGCTGTCGGATCCTTGCTGACGTCTCCTTGCTGACGTAAGGGGCTGGGAGCCGCCGTCGTCATGGAGCGTGCGGGGTGTCATCATTACTTGTTTACTGGGGCGAGCCAGATAGGACGCTGGTCTTGTTCCCCGTAGCCTGAGCTAGCTAGGGGCAGGGTAATGATGGCCCTCCTGGCGACGTGGCCGGGCCGGACCCGAGTTTGGGCGAGGTGGCGATTCATCCGAGGTCGAGGTTGAGTCCGAGCCCTGGGGTCGGGCGAGGCGGAGTCCATCGTCTCCCAGAGCCGAGGCTGAGTCCGAGCCCTGGGGTCGGGCGAGGCGGAGTTCGTCGTCTTCCGGAGCCGAGGCTGAGTCCGAGCCCTAGGGTCGGGCGAGGCGGAGTTCGTCGTCTTCCGGAGTCAAGGCTGAGTCCGAGCCCTGGGGTCGGGCGAGGCGGAGTTCGTCGTCTTCTAAGTCGTGGTTGAGTCCGAGCCCTGGGGTCGGGCGAGGCGAAGTCCATCTTCCGAGGCCGAGACGGGGGCCGAACCCTGGGGTCGGGCGAGGCGAAGCTTCCTGTGTCGCCCGAGGCTGGACTTAGCCGCTGTCGACCTCACTCTGGCGAGTGGCACAGCAGTCGGAGCGGGCAGGCGGCGCTGTTTTCTTGTCAGGTGTAATGCCCTGAATTTGGGGTAGAATTTTTTCTTCTTTTCTCTCACCAAATTCGGGCGTTACTCTCTTTTCTCTTTCCTGTTTCGCTCCTTCCTCCCAATTTCAAACTCGTATAGTGACGGTGTCCGTGTCATGTATAAACCAAAACCTAAGTGTCATGGGTGTTGCATCATGCTGAGGCGCATTTCTTTGTCTGATATCGCGTGTCCGTCTCGCTTTGTCTCGGTTTTCGGTTCGCGATTGGAGCCCGTGTCGTGCATCTCGGTTTGGGTTGTGCGTGTCGTGGGTTTCGATCCGCGAAGTGGCCCGACCCAACCCAGCCCGGCCCGGTCCGGCCCTGCGTGCCCCTGGCGCCCACACCCCCCCCATGCGCCCCCCCCCCCCCTCTTCTCTCTCTCTCATTTGGATCTCCCGCGCAACAACTTCCCTCACCCTCTTCCACCTCTCTCTCCCCGTGGTGCTCTAGGAATTGGAGACGGCGATCACCGGAATTTGGACCCCGAGGTGAGCTCCCCTCCCCTCCTCCTCTCTCTCTCTCCCTCTCCCTCCTCTTCTTCCTCCCCCGCGCGCGCCCCTGCCCTTCCCCGCTCGCCGGCGGCGCGACCCGCCCCGCCCCTCCCCTGCGCGCGGCGGCGCTCGCCCGCCCCGGCCTCCCCCCCGCGGCGGCGCTCGCCCCCCCCCCCCTCCTCCCCGTCCGGCGGCGCCCCCCCCCCCCCCCGCCCCCGCCCCAGCCCTCGGCGCGGCGGCGCTCGCCCGCCCCGGCCCCACCCCATGCTCGCCTGGTGCGGCCCCCGGCGGCTCGGCCCCGGCGCGGCCCTTGCGCGTGCGCACAGCCCCGGCGCGGCTCGCCCGCGGCCTTGGCGCGGCGGCGCGGTTCGCCCGCCCGTGGCCCGGCGCGGCTCGCCCGCGGCCTCGGCGCGTGCACGCGGCCTTCGGCCCCTGCGCGCGGCATCCTGGCCCCGTCGCGGCTCGCGTGGCCTTGTTGGCCCCTAGCGCGTTCCCGCGCGCGCAAAACCCACGCGCGCGGTGATTTTTTTGGTTGTAGTTAATTCTCAAACTCCGTTAGTTAACGTGCTGCGTCGCGCGCTTCGTCGCGCGACGAATTTGTCTAATTTCATATTCTATTAATGTGCTGTGTCGCGCGCTTCGTCGCGCGACGATTCTTTTAGTTTATATTTATTAAAGTGTTGTGTCGCGCGCTTCGTCGCGCGACGATCTATTTTAATTTCAGGTTGTTTAAGGTGCGACGTCGCGCGTCCAGACGCGCGATGTTCCACTTTAAACTCAGCTCTGTTGACGTATGCCGTCGTGCGCTTCGTCGCGCGATGCTTAACGTCTCTTTATAATTAATGCAAAGTGTCTCGTTGTGCGCTCGGTCGCGCGACGAGTCATTGATTTCTTAATTCGATTTAAGGTGCTATGTCGTGCGTCTCGCCGCGCGACAGTCCTTTTAATTATATTCATCTACTTATAATGATTAAACATGAAACATGACTTTACTTTATGCTGAGCGTAGAGTCCAAATTAATTCCCTTCTATTAAGCGAGTGGTTAATTTATAATGATGTAACATGATCGTTCTCGACTGTTTGTTTCTCTTTCCCTCTTAACCGTAATTGCGAGCCCGCGTGGGACGTCTGTTTACTTACTGCATTCTATTGTATGGTGTACTGTTCTTTTGTATTAAATATGTGGATGTATGTATGTTTGCGCTCGCATAGAGAACGATCCGGTCGAAGAGCCCGAGGAACTCGCAGGAGAAGCCCCTGAGCAGCAGTCGGTTAGTGGAGGCAAGTGTCCCTTGACCTATCTCTGTCCTATTCATTCTTTAATTCACCTCCCGCATTACGCATTTATGCCTAAGGATTGACTAGCTTTTGTTATCCATGTCCTTGTTTACCTACTTGGGTCGGATTATTATTGGTTAGGTTTATGCTATTGCTCCACTCTAATCAATGAACATGATGAGAATTATTTATGATACGCTGTTTTCCCCTCTTTTATTAAGATGTTATACTTGTGACCTTCAAGGGGGCTCGAGCGGTTTCTCGAGTGCCTCTCCGTAAGGACCTGTTCTATGGATGACCGCCCGAGAAAACAGTGCAACCATGAGGGTGGAGTGGGACGCCCTTAGCTGAGTAATTAGAGGAACCGGGGTGTAGTTCGCTTAGCTGTCGTGCCGTCAATGGGGCTCGGTGTATGCGGCTCGCTCTGCCAAGGTTGATTTGTCCCTTGGGGAGGAGTGCGGTACATTTAGGAAACCTAACGGGTGGCTACAGCCTCGGGGAATCTTTGTAAAGGCTACATAGTGATGCCCTGCTGGACCACCTAGGTAGTGGTCAATGGGAAGTAGCTCTCTCCGGGCAGAAAGGGAATCACGGCTTGTGGGTAAAGTGCACAACCTCTGTAGAGTGTTTGAAAACTGATATATCAGCCGTGCTCGCGGTTATGAGCGGCCAAGGGAGCTCCAGTGATTAGCGGTACTTGAGCAGAGACACTTTGGTTTACAGGTGGCGATGAGACTGCTGGTTCTGGTTATGTTTATGGTGCTGGCAAGTGATATTCTTTCCGTTTGGAAAGGGTACATCGGGCTAATAACTTGGGTTAATGCTAAAACCTGGCTTTCTATTAGTAAATAATAATCTGACCAACTAAAAGCAACTGCTTGACTTATCCCCCACATAAAGCTAGTCCACTACAGCCAAACAAGATACTTGCTGAGTATGTTGATGTGTACTCACTCTTGCTCTACACACCAAACCCCCCCATCCCCAGGTTGTCAGCATTGCAACCACTGCTCAGGCGAGGATGAAGCTGTGGAAGGAGACTTCCAGGAGTTCCAAGACTACGACGAGTTCTAGGTGTGGGTTAGCGGCAACCCCCAGTCGGCTGCCTGTGAAGGCCGCGGTTATCTACGTTTCATTTTCGCACTTTGATTTATCGTAAGGACTATATGGACGTCTCAGACGTATGATGTAATCGACTATTATTTCCCTTTTTAATACTATTTTGAGCACTGTGTGATGATGTCCATGTTATGTAACTGCTGTGTACGTGAATTACTGATCCTGGCACGTACATGGTTCGCATTCGATTTGCCTTCTAAAACCGGGTGTGACATAAGTGGTATCAAAGCCGTGCTGACTGTAGGACCGCTAACCTAGAATAGAATGGTCGTTCTAAGGACTATAGACCTCTGTCCCTGCCTTGACTTTGATATCCCTTCAAAAGTTGGTCATACCGACCAAACCTATGTTTTACTATATATTATACCTTGCTGAAAATTTTGTTTTATTCTAATTCTTCATTTATTTATGATTCATTATTTGCTGGTCATATTAATTCTGTTCTCACTCTTTTGCTTGCGGTGTCTTTTGTAGATGGCTCGACTTAGACACACTGCACAAAAGTCCGTCATCCCCTTCTTACCCTCCCGCCTTGCGGAGCGTCCGCTTCGCCGTCCCGTGGCCGGTCAGTCCAGCCACTTGGAGAGACTGCACCACTGCCTGCATGAGGAGCAGGAACGTCGACGACAGGAGTAGCATGACTCTTCTTTCTCGCTCCAGCAGGAGATAGAGTCCGTGAGGAGCTGCTCCCTTGTGCTTCCCCTGGAGGCCCCCCTGCACCACCACTGGGCGCCCCAGCCCCTAGAGTAGCTGCTGGAGGAAACCCAGACGACGGAGCTGGCGACGACAGCTCGAGCCACGACGCCGACTTCCCTGCTAACCAGGAGCCGGAAGGATGGGTCGCTCGACCTATCACTCGTGACGCTGCTCGCGGGTGTCACTTTCACGACGCGCTCGACACCCTGCTACGTCGGGCACTTAACCGGCGTACTTGGTCCATCGAGTATCGCTGTGTGGTCTACCAGCATAGTCGCGGGGTCTACCCGGACCGCTGGGAGGCGACCTGCTTGGTGCGCCGTCCGGAGAACAGTCTCCAGGGCGTGGAGGCCTGCTCAGAGCACTATTCCATCTGTGAGCGGGACTCAGCTGAGGCGGCCATGCAAGATGCTGCACGGCGTGCGCTTTCGCACTACTGCTCGGTTCTCGGTGGGGTAGCTGACGGTCTCGACCTGAAGTATTACCCCCGCCGTCCATCTGGCAGCACAGGAGGCGTGATTGTCTCACCTGTCGGTGAGGACAATCCTAGGTTGAGCAGCACAGTCAACCTAGCCGCCGTGCTAAACACGGAGCTGGACCATGCACTAGACGAGCTGAGTAGGGCTCGTGCTGAGATCGCCCTGCTGCGGGCTGAGCGCGCGGAATGTCGTCACCTGGATGATGGTTCCCCCGCTCCCGTCAGGACTCAGCACCCGTACCGCTCACCTCGGGGTGGACACCAGTCTTATGGCAATCCCGACTGCAAGACCAAGATAAATTTAGAGCCATAGATCGTCAGAGTCGGATCTTGTAATTAATACGAAATATATACATAGAAGCTATAGTCTTAGCGTTAGTCTCGCTCTTAGTTAGTTTTAGTTAGACAGGGTAGTTTGCTATATCCTGTGCATTTATGTTTGTCATGATGAACTATGTTTGATTTGGATCTTTGTAATGACTGTCACCAGAGTGTGGGTATCCCCTACATTTTGGTTTACATATTATGTTAATGGAGTTAGTTATATAGTTGGGAAACCTTTTATTCCACTTTCCTCTTTATCTGAGAAGCTGTGTGGTCTGTGTTGGAGATCAGTGAAGATGCTCATCTGTTCAGTGCTGTTGAAGAATTCTATACTCTTTTCTTATGCTGCAAGATTTGCAAGATCAGTTCTGATGTGTGGTTGCATTCTGCAGATGTCAGAGAACAGGCGCAGAGGAGGAAGGTGTGCTCAGCAGGAGCGAGCCGCTCCGCAGGATGAGGTGCCCCAGCAGCAGCACCTGCCGCCCCCGCCCCCGATGTCCATCGAGCAGATGTTTCTGATGCAAACTCAGGCAGTTCAAGCCATCGGTCAGACTCTGGCCGCCATTCAGCGGCAGCAGCAACAACAACAGCAGCAGGCTCCACCTCAGCCTCAGATGCCTCAGATGCCCAGAGATAAGCGTGCTGAATTCATGAGAGGTCATCCCCCAACATTTGCTCACTCTTCTGACCCCATGGATGCTGAAGACTGGCTGCGCACTGTGGAGCGGGAGTTGCATACCGCTCAGTGTGATGACAGGGAGAAAGTCTTGTATGGTCCCCGCCTGTTGAGAGGAGCAGCTCAGTCATGGTGGGAGTCTTATCTCACCACCCATGCCAACCCCGACGCCATCACTTGGGAAGAGTTCAGAGGTAGCTTTCGTCAGTACCATGTGCCTGCAGGTCTGATGACAGTAAAGAAGGAGGAGTTCCTGGCCCTTAAGCAAGGGTCATCATCTGTCAGTGAGTATCGAGACAGGTTTCTGCAGTTGTCCCGCTATGCTCCTGAAGATGTCAACACCGATGCCAAGCGACAGTACCGTTTCTTGAGAGGCTTGGTTGACCCTCTGCACTATCAGCTGATGAATCACACCTTCCCGACATTCCAGCACCTGATTGACAGAGCAATCATGACAGAAAGAAAGCGTAAGGAGATGGAGGATCATAAGCGCAAGATCAGTGGACCCCGGCCTGGAAGCAGCAGTCGCCCTCGTTTCTCAAGCAACCAACCTCAGCAGTTCAGGCAGAACCAGCGTCCACCTCAGCAGCGTCAGCAGTTCCAAAGGCAGTACCCTCAGCACCAGTATCAGAACCGTCAGAGCAATCAGTCAGGAGGTCAGTTTCAGAGGCAGAATAAGCAGGCACCTCGTCTTCCTGCCCCAGCAAGCCAGCAGAACAATCAGGCAGCACCAGCTCAGGTTGGAAACAGAGCATGTTTCCACTGTGGAGAGCAAGGCCATTGGGTGATGCAATGCCCGAAGAAGGCAGCCCAGCAGCAGTCAGGCCCCAATGCCTCAGCAAAGCAGAATGTGTCTCAGCCTGGAGCAGGCAATCGCCCTCAGCCGCGCTACAATCATGGAAGACTGAACCACTTGGAGGCTGAAGGAGTTCAGGAGACCCCCGGCATGATAGTAGGTACGTTCCCAGTCGACTCCCATATTGCAGAAGTGTTATTTGATACTGGAGCAACCCATTCTTTCATTACTTCATCATGGGTAGAAGCACATAATCTTCCAATTACTACCATGTCAACCCCCATTCAAATTGACTCAGCCGGTGGTAGAATTCGAGCTGATAGCATTTGTTTGAATGTAAGTGTGGAAATAAGGGGGATAGCGTTTCCCGCTAACCTTATAGTAATGGGTACTCAGGGAATAGATGTCATCCTAGGGATGAATTGGCTAGATAAGTATCAGACAGTTATCAGTTGTGATAAGAGGACAATCAAGTTAGTGTCCCCACTAGGAGAGGAAGTGGTGACCGAGTTAGTCCCGCCTGAGCCGAAGAGAGGAAGTTGTTATCAGATGGCTGTCGATAGCAGTGAAGCAGACCCAATTGAGAGTATCAAGGTTGTGTCTGAATTTCCAGATGTGTTTCCAAAGGATTTACCGGGTATGCCACCAGAGCGGAAAGTTGAGTTTGCCATAGAGCTTCTTCCTGGAACCGCCCCCATCTTTAAGAGAGCTTACCGAATATCCGGACCAGAGTTGGTTGAGCTTAAGAAGCAGATTGACGAACTGTCAGAGAAAGGTTACATCCGGCCAAGCACCTTGCCTTGGGCCGCCCCTGTCCTGTTTGTGGAGAAGAAAGATGGCACCAAAAGGATGTGTATCGATTATCGAGCTCTGAATGAAGTCACAATCAAGAACAAGTACCCTATGCCCAGAATAGAAGATCTGTTCGACCAGTTGAGAGGAGCCAGTGTGTTCTCCAAGATTGATCTGAGGTCAGGTTATCATCAACTCAGGATCCGACCTTCGGACATTCCGAAGACGGCATTCATTACCAAGTATGGGTTGTATGAGTTCACAGTGATGTCTTTTGGTTTGACCAATGCACCAGCGTTTTTCATGAATCTAATGAACAGTGTATTCATGGACTATCTTGACAAGTTTGTGGTAGTATTCATCGATGACATTCTGGTTTGTTCTCAAAGCGAAGAAGAGCATGCAGATCATTTGAGGATGGTATTGCAGAGATTGCGAGAGCACCAGTTGTATGCAAAGTTGAGCAAATGTGAATCCTGGATCAATGAAGTCCTGTTCTTGGGTCACATAATCAACAAAGAAGGATTGGCTGTGGATCCGAAGAAAGTGGCAGACATTCTGAACTGGAAAGCGCCAACGGATGCTCGAGGAATCAAGAGCTTCATTGGAATGGCTGGATATTATCGGTGATTCATTGAAGTGTTTTCGAAGATTGCGAAACCAATGACAGCGTTGCTAGGCAACAAGGTTGAGTTCAAGTGGACCTAGAAATGTCAAGAGGCCTTTGAAGCGCCGAAAGAGAAGTTGACAACATCGCCTGTCTTAGTCTTGCCTGATGTGCACAAGCCCTTCTCTGTGTATTGTGATGCTTGTTACACGGGTTTGGGATGCGTGTTGATGCAAGAGGGAAGAGTTGTGGCTTACTCGTCCCGACAGCTAAAGGTTCATGAGAAGAACTACCCAATCCATGATCTAGAGTTGGCAGCAGTGGTTCATGCACTGAAGACATGGAGGCACTATCTGTATGGACAGAAATGTGATGTTTACACAGACCACAAGAGTCTAAAGTACATATTCACTCAGTCAGAGTTGAATATGAGGCAGCGAAGATGGTTAGAGTTGATCAAAGACTATGAGTTGGAGATCCATTACCATCCAGGCAAAGCAAACGTAGTGGCAGACGCTTTGAGCAGGAAGAGTCAAGTCAATCTGATGGTCGCTCGTCCGATGCCTTACGAGTTGGCCAAGGAGTTTGACAGATTGAGTCTCGGATTTCTGAACAATTCGCGAGGAGTCATAGTTGAATTGGAACCTACCTTGGAGCGCGAAATCAAAGAAGCGTAGAAGAATGATGAGAAGATCAGTGAGATCCGGTGACTGATTCTAGAAGGCAAAGGCAAAGATTTTCGAGAAGATGCAGAAGGCGTGATATGGTTCAAAGACCGCTTGTGTGTTCCTAATGTCCAGTCTATTCGGGAGTTGATTCTTAAGGAAGCTCATGAGACAGCCTATTCGATTCACCCTGGCAGTGAGAAGATGTATCAGGATCTGAAGAAGAAATTCTGGTGGTACGGAATGAAGAGGGAAATCGCAGAGTATGTGGCTATGTGCGATAGTTGTCGAAGAATTAAGGCAGAGCACCAGAGACCTGCTGGATTGTTGCAACCGTTGCAGATCCCTTAGTGGAAATGGGATGAAATCGGCATGGATTTCATAGTCGGATTGCCTCGCACTCGAGCCGGCTACGATTCCATTTGGGTAGTGGTGGACCGTTTGACCAAGTCAGGCCACTTCATACCTGTCAAGACCAACTACAGCAGTGCAGTATTGGTAGAGCTGTACATGTCTCGGATCGTTTGTCTTCATGGTGTACCAAAGAAGATAGTGTCAGACAGAGGAATGCAGTTCACCTCTCATTTCTGGCAGCAGTTGCATGAAGCCTTGGGCACGCATCTGAATTTCAGTTCAGCTTATCATCCACAGACAGATGGTCAAACCGAAAGAACCAATCAAATTCTTGAAGACATGTTGAGAGCCTGTGCGTTGCAAGATCAGTCCAGATGGGACAAGAGATTGCCTTATGCAGAGTTTTCCTATAACAACAGTTATCAGGCCAGTTTGAAGATGTCACCATTTCAGGCACTCTATGGAAGGAGTTGTAGAACTCCGTTGCAATGGGATCAGCCTAGGGAAAAGCAAGTGTTCGGGCCAGACATTTTGCTTGAAGCTGAAGAGAACATCAAGATGGTTCGAGAGAACCTGAAGATAGCGCAATCAAGGCTGCGAAGCTATGCAGACACAAGAAGAAGAGAGCTGAGTTTCGAAGTCGGTGACTTTGTCTATCTGAAAGTGTCACCGATCAGAGGAGTCAGAAGGTTCGGAGTCAAAGGCAAGCTAGCACCCCGCTACATTGGTCCGTACCAAATTCTCTCAAGGCGTGGAGAAGTGGCCTATCAGCTCAGTCTGCCAGAAAATTTGTCTGCTGTGCATGATGTCTTTCATGTGTCTCAGTTGAAGAAGTGCTTGCGTGTGCCAGAAGAGCAGTTGCCAATGGAAGGTCTTGAAGTCCAGGAGGACTTGACCTACGTTGAGAAGCCAGTGCAAATCGTTGAGGTTGCGGACCGAGTCACCCGGAGGAAGACCATCAGAATGTGCAAAGTCAGATGGAATCACCACTCTGAGGAAGAAGCAACCTGGGAGCGTGAAGATGATCTGATGGCTAAATACCCCGAGCTCTTTGCTAGCCAACCCTGAATCTCGAGGGCGAGATTCTTTTAAGGGGGATAGGTTTGTAACGCCCTGAATTTGGGGGTAGAATTTTTTCTTCTTTTCTCTCACCAAATTCGGGCGTTACTCTCTTTTCTCTTTCCTGTTTCGCTCCTTCCTACCAATTTCAAACCCGTATAGTGACGATGTCCGTGTCATGTATAAACCAAAACCTAAGTGTCATGGGTGTTGCATCATGCTGAGGCGCATTTCTTTGTCGGATATCGCGTGTCCGTCTCGCTGTCTCGGTTTTCGGTTCGCGATTGGAGCCCGTGTCGTGCGTCTCGGTTTGGGTTGTGCGTGTCGTGGGTTTCGATCCGCGAAGTGGCCCGGCCCAACCCAGCCCGGCCCGGTCCGGCCCTGCGCGCCCCTGGCGCCCACACCCCCCCATGCGCCCCCTCTTCTCTCTCTCCCATTTGGATCTCCCGCGCAACAACTTCCCTCTCCCTCTTCCACCTCTCTCTCCCCGTGGTGCTCTAGGAATTGGAGACGGCGATCACCGGAATTTGGACCCCGAGGTGAGCTCCCCTCCTCCTCTCTCTCTCCCTCTCCCTCCTCTTCTTCCTCCCCCGCGCGTGCCCTCCCTTTCCCCTGCTCGCGCGCGCCCCTGCCCTTCCCCGCTCGTCGGCGGCGCGGCCCGCCCCGCCCCTCCCCTGCGCGCGGCGGCGCTCGCCCGCCCCGGCCTCCCCCCGCGGCGGCGCTCGCCCGCCCCGGCCTCCCCCCGCGGCGGCGCTCGCCCCGCCCCCCTCCTCCCCGTCCGGCGGCGCCCCCCCCCCCCCGCCCCCACCCCGGCCCTCGGCGCGGCGGCGCTCGCCCGCCCCGGCCCCGCCCCCTGCTCGCCCGGCGCGGCCCCCGGCGCGGCCCCCGGTGGCTCGGCCCCGACGCGGCCCCTGCGCGTGCGCGCAGCCCCAGCGCGGCTCGCCCGCGGCCTTGGCGCGGCGGCGCGGTTCGCCCGCCCGTGGCCCGGTGCGGCTCGCCCGCGGCCTTCGGCCCCTGCGCGCGGCATCCCGGCCCCGTCGCGGCTCGTGTGGCCTTGTTGGCCCCTAGCGCGTTCCCGCGCGCGCAAAACCGACGCGCGCGGTGATTTTTTTGGTTGTAGTTAATTCTCAAACTCCGTTAGTTAACGTGCTGCGTCGCGCGCTTCGTCGCGCGACGAATTTGTCTAATTTCAGATTCTATTAATGTGCTGCGTCGCGCGCTTCGTCGCGCGACGATTCTTTTAGTTTATATTTATTAAAGTGTTGTGTCGCGCGCTTCGTCGCGCGACGATCTATTTTAATTTCAGGTTGTTTAAGGTGCGACGTCGCGCGTCCAGACGCGCGACGTTCCACTTTAAACTCAGCTCTGTTGACGTATGCCGTCGTGCGCTTCGTCGCGCGATGCTTAACGTCTCTTTATAATTAATGCAAAGTGTCTCGTTGTGCGCTCGGTCGCGCGACGAGTCATTGATTTCTTAATTCGATTTAAGGTGCTATGTCGTGCGTCTCGCCGCATGACAGTCCTTTTAATTATATTCATCTACTTATAATGATTAAACATGAAACATGACTTTACTTTATGCTGAGCGTAGAGTCCAAATTAATTCCCTTCTATTAAGCGAGTGGTTAATTCATAATGATGTAACGTGATCGTTCTCGACTGTTTGTTTCTCTTTCCCTCTTAACCGTAATTGCGAGCCCGCGTGGGACGTCTGTTTACTTACTGCATTCTATTGTATGGTGTACTGTTCTTTTGTATTAAATATGTGGATGTATGTATGTTTGCGCTCGCATAGAGAACGATCCGGTCGAAGAGCCCGAGGAACTCGCAGGAGAAGCCCCTGAGCAGCAGTCGGTTGGTGGAGGCAAGTGTCCCTTGACCTATCTCTGTCCTATTCATTCTTTAATTCACCTCCCGCATTACGCATTTATGCCTAAGGATTGACTAGCTTTTGTTATCCATGTCCTTGTTTACCTACTTGGGTCGGATTATTATTGGTTAGCTTTATGCTATTGCTCCACTCTAATCAATGAACATGATGAGAATTATTTATGATACGCTGTTTTCCCCTCTTTTATTAAGATGTTATACTTGTGACCTTCAAGGGGGCTCGAGCGGTTTCTCGAGTGCCTCTCCGTAAGGACCTGTTCTATGGATGACCGCCCGAGAAAACAGTGCAACCATGAGGGTGGAGTGGGACGCCCTTAGCTGAGTAATTAGAGGAACCGGGGTGTAGTTCGCTTAGCCGTCGTGCCGTCAATGGGGCTCGGTGTATGCGGCTCGCTCTGCCAAGGTTGATTTGTCCCTTGGGGAGGAGTGCGGTACATTTAGGAAACCTAACGGGCGGCTACAGCCTCGGGGAATCTTTGTAAAGGCTACATAGTGATGCCCTGCTGGACCACCTAGGTAGTGGTCAATGGGGAGTAGCTCTCTCTGGACAGAAAGGGAATCACGGCTTGTGGGTAAAGTGCACAACCTCTGCAGAGTGTTTGAAAACTGATATATCAGTCGTGCTCGCGGTTATGAGCGGCCAAGGGAGCTCCAGTGATTAGCGGTACTTGAGCAGAGACACTTTGGTTTACAGGTGGCGATGAGACTGCTGGTTCTGGTTATGTTTATGGTGCTGGCAAGTGGTATTCTTTCCGTTTGGAAAGGGTACATCGGGCTAATAACTTGGGTTAATGCTAAAACCTGGCTTTCTATTTGTCACACCCGGGTTTTAGGGGCACCAAGACCCGGGCGCGAACACAAACACCAGGTATGCTGGGACCAAGTCTCACACATATGATGTACAGTGGCACAGGATCGAATGTCACAACTTTATATATAACAGGAGTTCTATACAAAATAAATAATTACATTATAAGGAGACAACGGTCCAGCAACCCAAAGTTGACTGGGAGACGACGACCTAGATCTCTCACGAACACATCGCAGCATCCTCCATGCGCCTCATCCTATGGTACCTGATCTTGACCTGTGGGGGGGGGGTGTGAGACAGCAAGAGTGAGCTCACATACGTTCATAGCTCAACAAGTTGTGGGGAATAATGTGTATGAACTCGCCAAAGGTGGGAGCTCAAGTGAAGTGTAAGGCTTACCAAAGAGGATGGTTAGAGCTGAGCATTGCTTTTAAAGTTGGTCAAAATTTTATTAGCAGTTACTAAGTATAAGTAAATACCAACCCAATTAAGTAGTAGAACAAAAGTAACAACATCACCTGCGATGCAATGCATATGACAAATTGAATTTAGTTCCATAAATTAATCATGTGTGGGTCCGAGCTGCTCATGACCGTGAGCACGGCTAGTATACCAGTTTTACACTCTGCAGAGGTTGCGCATCTTTACCCACAAGTCATGTTACCCATCTGCCAAGGGATCGCGACTTCCCATACACCTCTACCGAGGAGGCGAGGCAGGGTAACACTACGAGGCCTTTACAAAGTTCCACTAGCTTCAGAAAACCCGCTACAGTTTATAGGAAGCTCCAATGCAGGAATCCCTTGCAGGACCGCCATCGCAGCAAAATCCTCCCGAGGGCCTCCCTACACTGACCACTCCCCTACTGCCCTTGCCCCTTTCGGGTAAGGTAGTCTTCCACTAGCTTTCCTAATTAATCAGCCAAGGGGTCCCATTCCTCCCTTGTGGTAGCACTGTTTTCCCGGGTGGTCGCTCCATGTTCCAATTAACATAATGATCTTATCATGAACAGTAATAATAAACATATAATAAAAGTGTGATCATGAATAATGTACCTTCATACCCAAAACCACATAAAGCACTAGCAAGTACTACCCAAAAAGTTCAGTGGTAAACAAGGTATAAAGATAGACAAACTAGGGTAACCTATTGGGTCCCATCAAAATTAACCTATGCAGATCATTATGATTAATTAGAACATGATTGGGTAAAAAGAAGTGATCAAGGACACAACTTGCCTGGGACTTGAGATTCCAGGTACCAGGATGATCTTCAGATGACTCGTGACCTCACACTAGTCGTAGCAATACAAACAAACAGTGTAAAGGCAAAATTAACATTACACCAAACATAATAATAAACTGCGTAATAATAATCTACGTGAAGCTATGAGACTAACGCAACTTGAACGGATCAAATCAGAGTTAAAACGAAGGAGTTATGATTTTCCGAAGATTTTATGTGTTTTATACCAGATTAAATAGGATATAAATTTTAATGTGACTTTCATGTGAAAACAGTGGTACTATATGATAAACCATAATATTACAAAATTATAGGAACTGGAATGGACTAAAAAGGTGTTAGTATGAATTTTCTATGAATAAAATGAGTTTCTAGAATTATTTATATACTAAAAATCATTTCATATAATTATTTATTTATTTTCTCTGCTCCCTGGACTGCGCACACTAATTCTGAGAAGTTCAGGGGCAATAGAGCAAGAATCCTTAAGACTCATTATCCTGTCGCAAGGGACGGCGGGTTAATTCGAGTAAACTTGAGGGGCTCTTTTAAAAGACAGCCAGGGCCGAAGGGTTACGCAGAAATCTTGGCCGTTGGATCTAAAATTGAGGGCGCAGATTAGACACTACTTAAAACGAACCGGTATGTTATATGAACTGTTGGATCAGGGATCCACGATCCACAGTTCGCGACACCCTATTCTCCCCATAGCCGCTGGATGAAGCAACTACGGTTCGGATTTAATACCGCCCATAGTCAACCCTCATCCGCCAGATTCCAATCCTAGCTCTAATCTCCTCCGCCCATATCAGATCGGACGGTCGTCGTTCGTCTTCCCCCCCCACCAACCAAGCAGGGGTGCTCCGCCATGACCGTGCGGTGGAGATGAACGACTGTGACCCCAATCGGCCTCCCCCGAGCACCACTGTCAAATTGAACGAAGCTACACGGTGTGCGCGGCATCACGGTCACAATGGATGTATTCTTACCGACATTAAGGTGTGGATGAAGCTTGGCCACGGCGCACGGCGGAGCAGAGCGACGGTAAGGAATTCCGGCCACCTCCATTCATCAATCGTGCCTGCCGAGGCATCCACACCCACCAGAGTTCCTCGACGAAGGTCCCCCAACCAAGCTCTCCCAACGACAGAGCACAGGGCCAATACGGCGGCGGTCATGGCGGTGAAAGCGAGCGTTGGCGAGGAATTCACCGATCGCTGTGGCCACCCACGCCAAATTGGGGGTCACCCCAGCACTCAAGCGTCCCGGAGAAGCTCCCGGCCGGTTGACAGTGCCTCAATGCCGATAGACAAGCAGGTCCACGGCGGCGCGCCTTCTTCCACCCGCCACCCATGTTTTCTGCTTCTGTTCCCAGTTATCAGCATGGCGATGGGGGGGTCGCGGCCTTGCGCCTTTATAGCACCGCCGCGGAGTCCGGCAAGAGAGGGGGAGGGGCCACGAACGATTCGGGGTTCGTTTCGGTGAGCTCACGCGAGATGCGGTCGAGTTTGTTGCGCGCTGCCTGCGGATTCGCGTTTTGGGGAGGAAGGACAATCTTTCAAGGCGGCCCCAGTGATCAGTGTCCGATCGCAGGTGAGAATGACAGCATGGGTCCACAAGCAGTGCCAGTGGCATCATACGCGAGACCTGCGTGTGGGACCCACCTGCCAGTGCGTGATGTGGATGGCTGGCGCGAGGTGGTCAGTTGGGCCAGGGGCGCGCACGAGAGGCTAAGCTGGGCCGGCCAACGGGGAATTCGGCCCAGGTAGGTATAGGTGAGCCACTTTTCTTTTCTTTTATAAATTTTCTGCTTTGTTTTCAAATTCCAGATTTTATGTATTCAAACCAAAGTCAATTTTTATTTTGGATTTCAGTTCTCCAAAAATCAAACATAACCCTAATGGACATTTAAACTCTATTGTTTATCATATTATTATTTGTTTTATTTAGATGAACACTTCAATAATGGAATATACACATGGTATTTATTTATTTACTTAGAAAACATAGCTTGGAATGCACACTTAGAAAAGATAATCTTCATTACATATCTGCTTAGGAGAA
Organism: Zea luxurians; assembly: GCA_029449295.1. Lineage (NCBI taxonomy): Eukaryota > Viridiplantae > Streptophyta > Magnoliopsida > Poales > Poaceae > Zea > Zea luxurians. The sequence goes on from JAOPSE010000031.1 coordinate 29,679,880, forward strand.
GTTAATACATAATGTCCCATAAATTATTTTAGTTCAACTATATTTTAAGGGGCGTATTATTTGTATAGTTTATAAAGGAAAGAGTAAGTAGTTTGAAAGTCTCTCTTTTATTTGTTGCTCCAACCTTTTAGTTTTAAGTTTTAGAGATAAATCTTGAATACCAAATTCTTAGTTATCATTATGTGTTTAGTTTAGAGAGATATGTTTTTTTAAAAAGGAATAAAATTGTTATTGGAAGTAATTTCCCAAAATAGAATTTTAGGTGCTACAAATCCTACCCCCCTTAACAGAAATCTCGTCCTCGAGATTTGTAAGAAAAGGAGATGCAAAAAGAATTGTTTGTAGTCTATGTGCTAGTTTCTAATTGGTTTTAATACCAAAAGGATTAGGAAAGCCTGGGTATCAAGCCATCTACTATGCAGGATAAAAGCTGTTTTTAAAGCGTAGATAGATTTGGGTAAGAAAGAGTAGGGTAAGGAAAGACTCCATCCAAGATTGTGGATCTTGATTCCGCTGGCGATTCAACTTGTTCTTTGAAGTCTTGAGTTGATGCTTATCCTTCTTTGACGTGGTTGGTCTCTTTTGGCCATTCTTCTTGGAGTTGCCATCCAAGTTAAGGACATATGGTTAAGATATATGTGAGTAGGATGGATTATGTGTAGGTAGGTTAGAATCTCTTTCTAGGTTAAAATCGAGGGGTTATGCAACTATCAAATGGTTAAGGTAGTTGCATATGGCCAATTTGGTCTGTCATTCTTATTTTATTCGTTTTATTTTAATACAGGGTGAACTAAGTTAAGACATGTTCTATAGGAGTAGAGTCTAATCTATTTCACCAGTATTATCTAACATGTTTGATAAGTCACTTTAGATTAGATCAGATCTAGGTTAGATTGGTGTGACTAGATAGACTAGATAAAATCTCATTAATTAGATCCTGGTTGTTACTTTAGGATGAGATAAGTAAAGTGGTTAGGATAAGATGATTCCTTCAAGATAAGATGAATCTATTGGGATAAGAGAGAATCTTTTAAGATAAGATGGATCTATATGAAATAGATACACTTTAATGGAGGATAATCTAGGTTGTTTAGTTATCTCATGAATTTTATTCATTTATATTTATGCCTATATGTATATGTAGATGTAATTGTGGACATTACTCCACAACCCATCACATTCAATCAAAGATCTAAATCAAACAAGTATCATAAGAACAACATTCAAGTATACAAATATCAGCAAAAATTGTTTTGTTTTTGTTTCTAAGATTAGGTCTCCTATTCCTAAAAGTCACTTTAGGTACAGGATTTCAAAGTGTGAAATCCACATTTGTCTTTAGAATGAAAAGGTAAGAATAATCAGAGTAAAGCGGAAATAGATGAGAAAAGATTAAGATAAGTTTAGAAAAGAATCAGAGTAGCAAAGGTAAGTAAAGAATGGTTGTCCAGTTCTATCTAGGTTTCATCCTACAGTCAACATTCCTCTGATACCACTTCTGTCACACCCGGGTTTTAGGGGCACCAAGACCCGGGCGCGAACACAAACACCAGGTATGCTGGGACCAAGTCTCACACATATGATGTACAGTGGCACAGGATCGAATGTCACAACTTTATATATAACAGGAGTTCTATACAAAATAAATAATTACATTATAAGGAGACAACGGTCCAGCAACCCAAAGTTGACTGGGAGACGACGACCTAGATCTCTCACGAACACATCGCAGCATCCTCCATGCGCCTCATCCTATGGTACCTGATCTTGACCTGTGGGGGGGGTGTGAGACAGCAAGAGTGAGCTCACATACGTTCATAGCTCAACAAGTTGTGGGGAATAATGTGCATGAACTCGCCAAAGGTGGGAGCTCAAGTGAAGTGTAAGGCTTACCAAAGAGGATGGTTAGAGCTGAGCATTGCTTTTAAAGTTGGTCAAAATTTTATTAGCAGTTACTAAGTATAAGTAAATACCAACCCAATTAAGTAGTAGAACAAAAGTAACAACATCACCTGCGATGCAATGCATATGACAAATTGAATTTAGTTCCATAAATTAATCATGTGAGGGTCCGAGCTGCTCATGACCGTGAGCACGGCTAGTATACCAGTTTTACACTCTGCAGAGGTTGCGCATCTTTACCCACAAGTCATGTTACCCATCTGCCAAGGGATCGCGACTTCCCATACACCTCTACCGAGGAGGCGAGGCAGGGTAACACTACGAGGCCTTTACAAAGTTCCACTAGCTTCAGAAAACCCGCTACAGTTTATAGGAAGCTCCAATGCAGGAATCCCTTGCAGGACCGCCATCGCAGCAAAATCCTCCCGAGGGCCTCCCTACACTGACCACTCCCCTACTGCCCTTGCCCCTTTCGGGTAAGGTAGTCTTCCACTAGCTTTCCTAATTAATCAGCCAAGGGGTCCCATTCCTCCCTTGTGGTAGCACTGTTTTCCCGGGTGGTCGCTCCATGTTCCAATTAACATAATGATCTTATCATGAACAGTAATAATAAACATATAATAAAAGTGTGATCATGAATAATGTACCTTCATACCCAAAACCACATAAAGCACTAGCAAGTACTACCCAAAAAGTTCAGTGGTAAACAAGGTATAAAGATAGACAAACTAGGGTAACCTATTGGGTCCCATCAAAATTAACCTATGCAGATCATTATGATTAATTAGAACATGATTGGGTAAAAAGAAGTGATCAAGGACACAACTTGCCTGGGACTTGAGATTCCAGGTACCAGGATGATCTTCAGATGACTCGTGACCTCACACTAGTCGTAGCAATACAAACAAACAGTGTAAAGGCAAAATTAACATTACACCAAACATAATAATAAACTGCGTAATAATAATCTACGTGAAGCTACGAGACTAACGCAACTTGAACGGATCAAATCAGAGTTAAAACGAAGGAGTTATGATTTTCCGAAGATTTTATGTGTTTTATACCAGATTAAATAGGATATAAATTTTAATGTGACTTTCATGTGAAAACAGTGGTACTATATGATAAACCATAATATTACAAAATTATAGGAACTGGAATGGACTAAAAAGGTGTTAGTATGAATTTTCTATGAATAAAATGAGTTTCTAGAATTATTTATATACTAAAAATCATTTCATATAATTATTTATTTATTTTCTCTGCTCCCTGGACTGCGCACACTAATTCTGAGAAGTTCAGGGGCAATAGAGCAAGAATCCTTAAGACTCATTATCCTGTCGCAAGGGACGGCGGGTTAATTCGAGTAAACTTGAGGGGCTCTTTTAAAAGACAGCCAGGGCCGAAGGGTTACGCAGAAATCCTGGCCGTTGGATCTAAAATTGAGGGCGCAGATTAGACACTACTTAAAACGAACCGGTATGTTATATGAACTGTTGGATCAGGGATCCACGATCCACAGTTCGCGACACCCTATTCTCCCCATAGCCGCTGGATGAAGCAACTACGGTTCGGATTTAATACCGCCCATAGTCAACCCTCATCCGCCAGATTCCAATCCTAGCTCTAATCTCCTCCGCCCATATCAGATCGGACAGTCGTCGTTCGTCTTCCCCCCCCCCCCACCAACCAAGCAGGGGTGCTCCGCCATGACCGTGCGGTGGAGATGAACGACTGTGACCCCAATCGGCCTCCCCCGAGCACCACTGTCAAATTGAACGAAGCTACACGGTGTGCGCGGCATCACGGTCACAATGGATGTATTCTTACCGACATTAAGGTGTGGATGAAGCTTGGCCACGGCGCACGGCGGAGCAGAGCGACGGTAAGGAATTCCGGCCACCTCCATTCATCAATCGTGCCTGCCGAGGCATCCACACCCACCAGAGTTCCTCGACGAAGGTCCCCCAACCAAGCTCTCCCAACGACAGAGCACAGGGCCAATACGGCGGCGGTCATGGCGGTGAAAGCGAGCGTTGGCGAGGAATTCACCGATCGCTGTGGCCACCCACGCCAAATTGGGGGTCACCCCAGCACTCAAGCGTCCCGGAGAAGCTCCCGGCCGGTTGACGGTGCCTCAATGCCGATAGACAAGCAGGTCCACGGCGGCGCGCCTTCTTCCACCCGCCACCCATGTTTTCTGCTTCTGTTCCCAGTTATCAGCATGACGATGGGGGGGGGGGGGTCGCAGCCTTGCGCCTTTATAGCACCGCCGCGGAGTCCGGCAAGAGAGGGGGAGGGGCCACGAACGATTCGGGGTTCGTTTCGGTGAGCTCACGCGAGATGCGGTCGAGTTTGTTGCGCGCTGCCTGCGGATTCGCGTTTTGGGGAGGAAGGACAATCTGTCAAGGCGGCCCCAGTGATCAGTGTCCGATCGCAGGTGAGAATGACAGCATGGGTCCACAAGCAGTGCCAGTGGCATCATACGCGAGACCTGCGTGTGGGACCCACCTGCCAGTGCGTGATGTGGATGGCTGGCGCGAGGTGGTCAGTTGGGCCAGGGGCGCGCACGAGAGGCTAAGCTGGGCCGGCCAACGGGGAATTCGGCCCAGGTAGGTATAGGTGAGCCACTTTTCTTTTCTTTTATAAATTTTCTGCTTTGTTTTCAAATTCCAGATTTTATGTATTCAAACCAAAGTCAATTTTTATTTTGGATTTCAGTTCTCCAAAAATCAAACATAACCCTAATGGACATTTAAACTCTACTGTTTATCATATTATTATTTGTTTTATTTAGATGAACACTTCAATAATGGAATATACACATGGTATTTATTTATTTACTTAGAAAACATAGCTTGGAATGCACACTTAGAAAAGATAATCTTCATTACATATCTGCTTAGGAGAAGTTAATACATAATGTCCCATAAATTATTTTAGTTCAACTATATTTTAAGGGGCGTATTATTTGTATAGTTTATAAAGGAAAGAGTAAGTAGTTTGAAAGTCTCTCTTTTATTTGTTGCTCCAACCTTTTAGTTTTAAGTTTTAGAGATAAATCTTGAATACCAAATTCTTAGTTATCATTATGTGTTTAGTTTAGAGAGATATGTTTTTTTAAAAAGGAATAAAATTGTTATTGGAAGTCATTTCCCAAAATAGAATTTTAGGTGCTACACTATTAGTAAATAATAATCTGACCAACTAAAAGCAACTGCTTGACTTATCCCCCACATAAAGCTAGTCCACTACAGCCAAACAGGATACTTACTGAGTATGTTGATGTGTGCTCACTCTTGCTCTACACACCAAACCCCCCCCATCCCCAAGTTGTCAGCATTGCAACCACTGCTCAGGCGAGGATGAAGCTGTGGAAGGAGACTTCCAGGAGTTCCAAGACTACGACGAGTTCTAGGTGTGGGTTAGCGGCAACCCCCAGTCGGCTGCCTGTGAAGGCCGCGGTTATCTACGTTTCGTTTTCGCACTTTGATTTATTGTAAGGACTATATGGACGTCTCAGACGTATGATGTAACCGACTATTATTTCCCTTTTTAATACTATTTTGAGCACTGTGTGATGATGTCCATGTTATGTAACTGCTGTGTACGTGAATTACTGATCTTAGCACGTACATGGTTCGCATTCGGTTTGCCTTCTAAAACCGGGTGTGACATCAGGTCGGTCAGTGGAGCGGCGAAGTGACTGCGGTCACTTCGGCTCTGTCGACTGAAGAGCGCGCGTCAGGATAAGGTGTCAGGCGATCCTTGCATTAAATGCTCCTGCGATATGGTCGGTTGGCATGGCGATCTGGCCAAGGTTGCTTCTCTGCGAAGACTGGGCCTCGGGCGAGCCGAAGGTGTGTCCGTTGCTTGAGGGGGCCCTCGGGCGAGACGTGAATCCTTCGGGGTCGGCTGCCTTTGTCCGAGGCTGGGCTCGGGCGAGGCGAGATCGTGTCCCTTGAGTGGACTGAGCCTTGACCTTAATCGCTCCCATCAGGCCTTTGTAGCTTTGTGCTGATGGGGGTTACCAGCTGAGATCAGGAGTCTTAGGGGTACCCCTAATTATGGTCCTCGACAGTAGCCCTCGAGCATCGAAGGGAGTGTTGATACTCGCTTGGAGGCTTTTGTCGCACTTTTTTGCAAGGGGACCGGCCTTTCTCGGTTGCGTTTCGTTCCGGTGGGTGCGCGTGAGCGCACCCGCCGTGTGTAGCCCCCGAGGCCTCGGAGGAGTGGTTTGACTCCTTCGAGATCTTAGCGCGTTTCGTGATGCTTCGGCCGGTCTAGTTGTTCCCTCATGCGAACTGGCCATAGCCCGGGTGCATAGTCGAGTCCCAAGTTCTCAGGCTGGTATGTTGACGCTGTCAACGGTTTGGCCGGAGCCAGGTTTGCGAGAGCAGCCCCCGAGCCTCCGCATAGAGCGAGAGGACGGTCAAGAACAGACTCGGCTTTTTTCATACGCCCCTGCGTCGCCTTTCCGCAAGGAGGAGGGGGAAAGCGCCATGTTGCCCTTGGAGGGTGCCGAACATGGTGTCTCCAGTGAGTTGCTAATGGGTAATCCGAGTGGACGCCCGTGCCCCATTCGTTAGGGGTCGGCTAGTGGCCCAAAGGCGCGCTCCAAAAGTACCTGCGGGTGATTCGCCGGACCTGGTCCCCTTTTGACGGGGTCCGAGGGCTCGATGCCTCCATCTGGTGGGATTCCGTTACAAAATCGTTCCCGTCGGTCTCGGAAATGTCCTAGGGTACCTCGGGAGCGTAGCCCAAGCCTTGGTTATGTATCGAATGTACCCAAGGTCATCCCTCGCTCTGCATGCTCTGAGGCGGCTGTCGAACCCTTCGGGGGCCAGCCTACGAACCCCTGATCAGTAGTGGGCGCAGAGCCCGAGTGGCCTGAGGCGGCCGTTGAACCCTTCCGAGGGGCCAGCCTTCGAACCTCTGACCAGTAGTGGGCGCGGAGCCCGAGTGCTCTGAGGCGGCTGTTGAACCCTTCCGAGGGGCTAGCCTTCGAACCTCTGATCAGTAGGGGGGCTCGGGGCCCGCTTCCTTCGCTGAGAAGGATCCCTTTCGGAGTATCCTCTTTCCCGGTCCCTGTGGCAAGAGAGAGAAAGAGGAAGTGGAAAGGATACAAAATCGAATGACGTGGCGCACCTTTTTTGACGCGGTCATTATGGCGGAGGTGAAGCGTCGCCCGCTTCGCCTGCCAAAGGTGCCGCCTGCCCTGCCGCAGAGTTAATGTGACGAGACGAGTGGTTGGCGGGGCAGCCGTTGTGCGTGCGCGGGCCGTTCGAGGAATGGAACATGGGCGCGTTGTCTTCACGCCGTGGGAGAGGGCTTTCTCGCTATCCCAGGAGGGGACGTGAGACTGCAGGCGATTTGACTGCTGCTTCCGCCCGCCTGCCGCCACCATTACTGCCGGCCCACTTTTGGCCATGTTGACCGTCGTGCCTTCTCCCGCGGCTAGCTGACCCGTGACCGATGTGCTCGGTTGGCACTGTTGGTCCATGCGCAGGGTCGCCTCGAGTCGCGGCACCGATTCCGCAGTCGAGAAGGCACGGTACTGGCGCGAGTGGCGGTGCAGTTTCTCGCACGTAGTAACTGGCGTGCCGGTTACATGACGTGTGGGCCTGGGCCTCCATGCTGGATGCGTCGAAGTCGAAAGGGTGCGTCCCCTTGGTGCAGTTGCATTTCACCTGCATGGCGGTCCGCCCTTTCACCCGCTGGTTTGGGCGAAGACGGAGGAATGCTTGTAGCCGCTGGGCGGTTACACGCTCCGCGCGCGACAGTTTGGCTTCTTCTGTCCTGGGGCAGCTTGCATGACGTGTGGGGCCCACCCCCCATGTCGTAGGGGGAAGACCTTGAAGCGTGTTGGTGAAGACTTAGTCCGCGACGGCTTGAGGACGCGAGTGGGGAGAGTCGCCTTTAAAAGGAGGGTGACCCCCTTGGACGGCAACCATGTCTTCGCACTCTCCTCATGCATCGCGCCCTTCCACCTTCCGAGCCCCCGGATGGGGAGCGCTCGCGTTGCTTTCGTCTTGTCGTCGTCGGAGGAACGCAACTTCGCAGAAGTTGGTACCTTTCAGCCATCGTTCGGCTTCAAGGATTTTCATCAGATAGCCCGGCTGCATCCCCTCGCCGGTGGTCACCCAAGACGGTGACCACCAGCTTGATGGTGGGGAGAAGCGAGCCGGGCTGCGGCCTCTGCCCCGCCCTCAGCTTCAAGGATCTTCATCATCCTTGCTGGGGCGGAGGGCGGGCTGAGCCGGAGCTCTACCTCCCGCACGGGTTCGTGGGTCACCCTCTCCTTCAGCATTCAGGGGAGAGGGTGCTCACTGGCCTAGCAGAAGGGGCGGACTCCAACAACGCGGGGCTGGTCGGCCTCGAGCGTCGTCAGCTTCAGCGCGTTGGGCTCGCTGGCTCAGCTGTCTCTGGCTTGGCTCCTGGTGCCCCCTCTCGTTGTACGAGTGGTCGCCGCGCCGCCCGCACCGAAGGGCCGCCCAAGACGTCGCACGCTGCTAGGGCGGCGTTCGTGTTCTTGGGTTGTCCTGCCTTTGCTCCGGTACGACGCCTCTTGCGCGGAGGTCGGTGCTTCACCTGTACGGGAGGATCCGAGTGGGGATCTGTCGGTGGGTAGATGGCTGCCGTCGTCGACGTTGAGGTGGTGGCGGCTGAAGAAGTCCTCGTAGCCGACGAGATCGCCGCCACCATCTGCGCTCCAGGCCTCTGGCTCATTAGCTTTGATAGCTTGTCCTCGCCCCTCGAGTGGGGACGTGGGCGAGGAGCTCGTCGCAGCAGCGTCCGCCCTGAGGTCATCGTTGTTGCTGTTTGGCCACTCGGAGCGGAGGTCGTTGTCGCTGCTGCCGAAGCGGGCGTCTGCGAGCCACCAGGGGTTTTGTCGCCCCGCAGGCCCTCCAATGTGGGGGGTTGTTCGTACCTGCGGGAGTGGAACCAGAGTTCCATTTGTAATGGCACCTTGAGTGCTGGTGTTTGTTCATTGTGGCTGTCGGGGCCTGAACATGTAGGTATTTTTGGGTGTAATACCATGTCGTTTCCTCATTTTGAGCACCAGAACTCGCCTGTCGGCTAGCCGAACCGCTTGACCAAATGTGAGTTGCTCTGTGCGGAAGGTGACGAGTGAGGTATCCGTATCCCGGAGGCGTAGGAATCCCTCGGCTCAGTCGGCCTTGCCGCCCGAGGCTTCACTTGCTTAGTCTAAGAAACCCTCGGTCGCTCTGCGGTGAGCCGGGGCCGGAGGCAGCGGTGCCAGCACGGACAGAGGCAGAGTTGGCTCGAAAAAGGGAGCTTCCTCGGCCGGGGCTTGGCCGGGTCGTCCACTGGCGGGACCAACGCCGGAGAAGAGTTGTCGAGGCCACGAGCCGGGCTGGTGTCCTCGGGGGACAGCTAGCTGAGGCTTCGGGGCGGCCGGCCGAGCCGTCTGCTCGGGCCGGGTTCCTAGAGGAGACCCTGGCGGCGATGGTCCGGGCGTGGTGCTGACGTCGTCCTTCGGAGCGGAGATCCTTCGCCCGTGTTGCCGTCCGAGGCTCGGTCGGACTTCGCCGATGATGGAGTTGACGTCGAGGGTGCTGCTGCTCCCCCTTCATCAACGTCTGAGCCTATAGGATCGGTTCGCCTGTAGTATGCATATGTTTTTTGCGGCCGCCGAGGCCCAAACATACTATCGTCGCGTTGTAAAGCTGCGTTTCTTTTCCCCTTGTTTCGAGTATCAGGACTTATTTGTCGGTAACAGAATTGTTTGTCCGAGCGAGAGTTACTTTTCACGGAAGGTGATGAGTGAGGTATCCGTATCCCGGGGGCGTAGGAGTCCCTCGGCTCAGTCGGCCTTGCCGCTTACGTGTACTCTTACTCGTCCGTGGGATTCTGCTATCGATATAGTCGAGAAGGCACGAAAAATCGTTTCGGCAGAAAAGTTTTCGAGCATTAAGACTTGTTCGGTCAGCGGAATCGCTTATCTGAACGCGAGTCACTTCTCGCAGAAGGTGATGAGTGAGGTATCCGTATCCCGGAGGCGTAGGAGTCCCTCGGCTCGGTCGGCCTTGCCTGCTTACATGTACTCCGTCGTTTTCATGATCCCACTACCGAGGTAGTCGAAAAGCACGAAAGATATTCTGGCAGAAAGACTTTTTCCGAGGAAAATTTTGACACGGAGGGGGTTCCCCCTTCTAGCCCCCGAGGGAGGGTCAGGCTTTGCCGAGGCAAGGCTGACCCTTCCTTGATGGTTAGACTTCATATGTAAACGAGGTATATGAATGGCTTGAAAACATCTTAAGGGTAGAAGCGACGTAGCTGTTGGATGTTCCAAACGTTGCTGTAGACCTCGCCTTGACTGTTGGCCAGCTTATACGTCCCGGGCTTCAAAACCTTGGCGATGACGAACGGCCCTTCCCAGGGAGGCGTGAGCTTATGCCGCCCTCGAGCGTCTTGTCGTAGTCGAAGCACCAAGTCGCCCACCTGGAGGTCTCGGGACCGAACCCCTCGGGCGTGGTAGCGTCGCAGGGACTGCTGATACCGCGCCGAGTGTAGTAAGGCCACGTCCCGAGCCTCTTCCAACTGGTCCAGTGAGTCTTCTCGGTTGGTCTGGTTGCCTCGGTCGTCGTACACCCTCGTCCTCGGGGAACCGTATTCTAAGTCTGTGGGCAAGATGGTCTCGGCCCCATAGACTAGAAAGAACGGTGTGAAGCCTGTGGCTCGGCTCGGCGTTGTCCTCAGGCTCCAGACCACCAAGGGGAGTTCCTTCATCCATCGCCTGCCGAACTTGTTGAGGTCGTTGTAGATCCTCGGCTTGAGTCCTTGCAGAATCATGTCGTTGGCACGTTCTACCTGCCCATTCGTTATGGGGTGTGCCACGGCGGCCCAGTCCACCCGGATGTGGTGATCCTCGCAGAAGTCTAGGAACTTTCTGCCGGTGAACTGGGTGCCATTGTCGGTGATGATGGAGTTCGGGACCCCGAAGCGATGGATGATGTTGGTGAAGAATGCCACCGCCTGTTCGGACCTGATGCTGTTTAGGGGTCGGACCTCGATCCACTTGGAGAATTTGTCGATGGCAACCAATAGGTGCGTGTAGCCCTCGGGTGCCTTCTGCAAGGGACCGACGAGGTCCAGACCCCACAAAGCAAACGGCCAGGTGATGGGTATTGTTTGCAGAGCCTGAGCGGGTAGGTGCGTCTGCCTTGCGTAGAATTGACACCCTTGGCAGGTGCGGACAATTCTAGTAGCGTCGGCCACCACGGTCGACCAGTAGAAACCTTGTCAGAAAGCGTTTCCAACAAGGGCTCGAGGCGCCGCGTGATGACCGCAAGCCCCCGAGTGTATTTCTTGGAAGAGCTCCTGGCCTTCGGCGATGGATATGCATTGCTGGAGGATGCCGAAGGGGCTGCGGTGGTAGAGCTCCTTCCCGTCACCCAGCAAGACGAATGTCTTGGCGCGCCGCGCCAGTCGCCGAGCTTCGGCTCGATCGAGGGGCAGCTCTCCTCGGTGAAGATATTGCAGGTACGGGGTCTGCCAGTCTCGATCAGGCGGGACCCCATTCCGCTCTTCCTCGATGCGCAGTGCCTCACCCTCGGGGGCCGAGGGTGCCTCGGGCTGAGCCGAGGGCACCTCGGGCAGGGCCGAGACCTTCTCGGGCTCGGGCGTGTCGTCGGTCTTGACTGAGGGTTGATGTAGGTCCCGGGAGAAGACGTTCGGGGGAACCGTTGTTCGCGCCGAAGCTATCTTCGCCAGCTCGTCTGCAGTCTCGTTGTACCGCCGAGCGACGTGGTTGACCTCGAGCCCGTAGAACTTGTCCTCCAGGCGCGAAACCTCGTCGCAGTAAGCTTCCATCTTCGGGTCGCGGCAATGGGAGTTCTTCATGACTTGGTCGATGACAAGCTGCGAGTCGCCGCGAGCGTCGAGGCGTCAGACCCCTAGCTCGATGGCGATGCGCAACCCGTTAACCAGAGCCTCGTACTCGGCCACATTGTTGGACGCCGGGAAATGGAGGTGCAGTACGTAGCGGAGGTGCTTCCCGAGGGGTTGAGTTTTACGCCTTTCGCCTTGAGACACTTGAATGTCGTTTCAAGGTCGGAGAGGTGGTCGGAGGCTTTCCTCGTCTTGACTATGATGTCATCGACGTAAGCCTCGACGGTCCGACCAATGTGCTCTTTGAACACGTGGTTCATGCACCTTTGGTACGTCGCACCCGCATTCCTCAAACCAAATAGCATAGTAACGTAGCAGTACATGCCAAAAGGTGTGATGAAAGAAGTCGCGAGCTGGTCGGACTCTTTCATCCTGATTTGGTGATACCCTGAGTAGGCATCGAGGAAAGACAGGGTTTCGCACCCAGCAGTGGAATCCACGATTTGATCGATGCGAGGCAGAGGGTAGGGAACCTTCGGACATGCTTTGTTTAGACCAGTGTAGTCTACACACATCCGCCATTTCCCTCCTTTCTTTCTCACAAGCACAGGGTTGGCAAGCCATTCGGGATGGAATACCTCTTTGATGAACCCTGCGGCCATCAGCTTGTGGATCTCCTCGCCTATGGCTCTGCGCTTTTCTTCATCGAATCAACGCAGAGGCTGCTTCTGAGAGCACCTAGAGGGGGGGGGTGAATAGGTGATCCTGTAAAAACTTCAAACTTAAGCCACAAACTTGTTAAGTGTTAGCACGATTATTGCCAAGTGGCTAAGGTGAAGTCTCAACAAAACACAATACCACAAGAGATCAAGACAGAGGTGACACGGTGGTTTATCCCGTGGTTCGGCCAAGCCAATGCTTGCCTACTTCCACGTTGTGGCGTCCCAACGGACAAGGGTTGCAATCAACCCCTCTCAAGCGGTCCAAAGACCCACTTGAATACCACGTTGTTTTGTTGTTCCTTTCACTATCCCGTTTGCAAGGAATCTCCACAAATTGGAGTCTCTTGCCCTTACAAGTATATGATCACAAAGAAAGCACAGAGTAAGGGAGGGAAGCAACACACACAAATCCACAACAAAAGCGCACACACACGGCCAAGACTCGAGCTCGAATGACTATCTCAGAGTTCACACTAGAACAGAGCTCGAATCACTTAGAATCACAAACGAATGCGCAAAGAACTTGTGTGGATGATCAAGAATGCTCAAGAGTTGCTTGTGTGTCTCCTCCATGCGCCTAGGGGCTCCTTTTATAGCCCCAAGGCAGCTAGGAGCCGTTGAGAGCAAATCCGGAAGGCCATCCTTGCCTTCTGTCGTCGGGGGCACCGGACAGTCCGGTGCACACCGGACATGTCCGGTGACCGATTTCTTTCCTTATCCAGCACTTCCCGACCGTTGCAGACCGGCGAAGATCTGAGAGCCGTTGGCGCACCGGACAGTCCGGTGCACACCGGACAGTCCGGTGCCGTCTTCCGACCGTTGGCTCGGCCACGTGTCCCGCGCGGATTGCGCGGCCGACCGTTGGCCCTGGCCGACCGTTGGCTCACCGGACAGTCCGGTGCACACCGGACAGTCCGGTGAATTTTAGCCGAACGCCGCCGGCCAAAATCCCGAGAGCGGCCAGTTCGAGTCGAGTCAGTCTGGCGCACCGGACACTGTCCGGTGCACACCGGACAGTCCGGTGCTCCAGACCGAGCTGAGCCTTGGCTGCACACAGCCAAGTCTTTCTCTCCCCTTTTCTCTTTTTCTTCTTTCTGTTTCTAACACTTAGACAAATATGTTAGTCTATAAAACCAATGTACTAAGGCTTAGAAACATACCTTTATCTCATGATTTGCACCTTGTTCATCCATGTACATAAATTCACAATTAAGCACATGTGTTGGCACTCAATCACCAAAATACTTAGAAATGGCCCAAGGGCACATTTCCCTTTCAATCTCCCCCTTTTTGGTGATTTATGCCAACACAACATAAAGCCACTAGAACAAGTGCAAACCCAATTCAAATAACACTTAAATTTATTTTGAATCAATTTTGGCATATATGGATCATCCTTTGCCACCACTTGGTTTGTTTTTGCAAATCAAACACAAATCTCTATCTCTAAGTTAAACACACATGTTTAAGCATAAAGAGAGTCATTCAAAAAGAGATTGATCAAGGATTTCAAAAACTCCCCCTTTTTCCCATAATCAATACTTCTCCCCACAAGAAGCCAACTTTTGACAAGAGAGACAACTTAAGAGTTTTGACAAACCAAAACTCTATTCTACTATTTTCAAAATCTCTCAAGTGGTAGCTGATCCATTTATTGCTTTGGCCTTTATTTTCTCCCCCTTTGGCATCAAGCACCAAAACGGGATCAATTGTGGCCCTTTAACCCCATTGCCTCACCAAAATCTTCAATTAAGAGCAAATGGCAATAAGAGTTCATGAGATGGACTTGGAATAAGTTACCCCTCATCGGAGTGCAGTGGAAGTCTTTCATGGTCCAAGTCCACCTTTTCCCTTTCAATTCTCCTTTGTGACTAACGCAAGCAAACTCAAACATATGGTTAGTCTCAAAGGGTCAAGTTGTAACACATCTCCCCCTAAACATGTGCATCACTTTGCAACGGACTTGTGAGGTCCAGGGAGTGTTTGTACAACTTGAGCACCATAATAAGCAACAAAATGCAGAAAGAACATGATCAAAGGCATAAATACATGTATGCTACAATTCAATCCAAGTTCCGCGAATCTAAGACATTTAGCTCACTACGCAGCCTGCAAAAGGTCTTCTCATCTAAAGGCTTGGTAAAGATATCGGCTAGCTGGTTCTCGGTGCTAACATAAAACACTTCGATATCTCCCTTTTGCTGGTGGTCTCTCAAAAAGTGATGCCGGATGTCTATGTGCTTTGTGCGGCTGTGCTCAACAGGATTTTCCGCTATTCGGATAGCACTCTCATTGTCACATAGGAGTGGGACTTTACTCAGATTGTAGCCAAAGTCCCTGAGGGTTTGCCTCATCCAAAGTAGTTGCGTGCAACACTGACCTGCGGCAACGTACTCGGCCTCAGCGGTGGATAGGGCAACGGAGGTTTGTTTCTTAGAGTTCCATGACACCAGGGACCTTCCTAAGAATTGGCACGTCCCCGATGTACTCTTCCTATCGACCTTACATCCAGCATAGTCGGAATCTGAGTACCCAATCAAGTCAAAGTTAGACCCCTTTGGATACCAGATCCCGAAGCAAGGCGTAGCGACTAAATATCTAAGAATTCGCTTCACCGCCACCAAGTGACACTCCTTAGGATCGGATTGAAATCTAGCACACATGCATACGCTAAGCATAATATCCGGTCTACTAGCACATAAATAAAGTAGAGATCCTATCATTGACCGGTATGCTTTTTGATCAACGGACTTACCTCCTTTGTTGAGGTCGGTGTGTCCGTCGGTTCCCATCGGAGTCTTTGCGGGCTTGGCGTCCTTCATCCCAAACCGCTTCAGCAGATCTTGCGTGTACTTCGTTTGGGAGATGAAGGTGCCGTCCTTGAGTTGCTTCACTTGGAACCCAAGGAAGTAGTTCAACTCGCCCATCATCGACATCTCGAATTTCTGCGTCATCACCCTGCTAAACTCTTCACAAGACTTTTGATTAGTAGAACCAAATATTATGTCATCGACATAAATTTGGCACACAAACAAATCACCATTACAAGTCTTAGTGAAAAGAGTTGGATCGGCTTTCCCAACCTTGAAAGCATTAGCAAGTAAGAAATCTCTAAGGCATTCATACCATGCTCTTGGGGCTTGTTTAAGTCCATAGAGCGCCTTAGAGAGCTTACACACGTGGTCGGGGTACCGCTCATCCTCGAAGCCAGGGGGTTGCTCCACGTACACCTCCTCCTTTATTGGCCCGTTGAGGAACGCGCTCTTTACATCCATTTGGTACAACCTGAAAGAATGGTGAGCGGCATATGCTAGCAAGATACGAATGGACTCTAGCCTAGCCACAGGAGCAAAAGTCTCCTCAAAGTCCAAACCTGCGACTTGGGCATAACCTTTTGCCACAAGTCGAGCCTTGTTCCTTGTCACCACTCCGTGCTCGTCTTGTTTGTTGCGGAACACCCACTTGGTTCCCACAACATTTTGCTTGGGACGAGGCACCAGCGTCCAAACTTCATTGCGCTTGAAGTTGTTAAGTTCTTCCTGCATGGCCAACACCCAGTCCGGATCTAGCAAGGCCTCCTCTACCCTGAAAGGCTCAATAGAGGAGACAAACGAGTAATGTTCACAAAAATTAACTAATCGAGATCGAGTAGTTACTCCCTTGCTAATGTCACCCAGAATTTGGTCGACGGGATGATCCCTTTGAATCATTGCTCGAACTTGGGTTGGAGGTGCCGGTTGCGCTTCTTCCTCCATCACTTGATCGTCTTGTGCTCCCCCTTGATCACACGCCTCCTTTCGATGAACCTGTTCATCGTCTTGAGTTGGGGGATGCACCGTCGTTGAGGAAGAAGGTTGATCACGTTCATCCTGTTCCTGTGGCCGAACGTCTCCAATCGCCATGGTTCGTATAGCGGCCGTTGGAACATCTTCTTCATCTACATCATCACAATCAACAACTTGCTCTCTTGGAGAGCCATTAGTCTCATCAAATACAACGTCGCTAGAGACTTCAACCAAACCCGATGATTTGTTGAAGACCCTATACGCTTTTGTATTTGAATCATAACCTAATAAAAACCCTTCTACAGCTTTGGGAGCAAACTTAGAATTTCTACCCTTCTTCACTAGAATGTAGCACTTGCTCCCAAATACACGAAAGTACGATACATTGGGTTTGTTACCGGTTAGTAGCTCATATGACGTCTTCTTGAGGAGGCGGTGAAGGTAGACCCTGTTGATGGCGTGGCAAGCCGTGTTCACGGCTTCCGACCAAAAACACTCGGGGGTCTTGAACTCTCCAAGCATCGTCCTTGCCATATCGATTAGCGTCCTGTTCTTCCTCTCTACCACACCATTTTGCTGTGGTGTGTAGGGAGCGGAGAACTCATGCTTGATCCCTTCCTCCTCAAGAAACTCCTCCACTTGAAGGTTCTTGAACTCGGACCCGTTGTCGCTCCTTATCTTCTTCACCTTGAGCTCAAACTCATTTTGAGCTCTCCTGAGGAAGCGCTTGAGGGTCCCTTGGGTTTCAGACTTATCCTGCAAAAAGAACACCCAAGTGAAGCGGGAAAAGTCATCAACAATAACTAAACCATACTTACTTCCTCCTATGCTTAGATAGGCGACGGGTCCGAAGAGGTCCATATGCAGCAGCTCCAGAGGTCTTGACGTGGTCATCACATTCTTGCTGTGATGTGCTCCTCCAACTTGTTTACCTGCCTGACAAGCTGCACAAGGTCTATCTTTTTCGAAATAAACATTGGTTAGACCTATCACGTGTTCTCCCTTTAGAAGCTTGTGGAGGTTCTTCATCCCCACATGTGCTAAGCGGCGATGCCACAGCCAGCCCATGCAAGTCTTAGCCATTAAGCATGCATCTAGACCGGCCTCTTCTTTTGCAAAATCAACTAAATAAAGCTTGCCGTCTAGTACACCCTTAAAAGCTAGTGAACCATCACATCTTCTAAAGACAGACACATCTACATTTGTAAATAAACAATTATATCCCATTTGACATAATTGACTAACAGATAGCAAATTATATCCAAGACTCTCCACTAAGAATACATTTGAGATAGAATGCTCATTAGAAATTGCAATTTTACCTAACCCTTTTACCTTGCCTTGATTCCCATCACCGAATATAATTGAATCTTGGGAATCCTTATTCTTGACGTAGGAGGTGAACATCTTCTTCTCCCCCGTCATATGGTTTGTGCATCCGCTGTCGATAATCCAGCTTGAACCCCCGGATGCATAAACCTGCAAGGCAAATTTAGGCTTGGGTCTTAGGTACCCAACTTATGTTGGGTCCTGCAAGGTTAGCACAAATGTCTTTAGGGACCCAAATGCAAGATTTATCTCCCTTGCATCTAGCCCCTAATTTCCTAGCAACTACCTTCTTACCCTTTCTACAAATAGCAAAGGGAGCATTACAAGCATAATAAATGGTAGAAGGTTCATTCACTACTTTCCTAGGAGCATGAATAACATTCTTTCTAGGTACATGAGCAATATATCTCCTAGGCATATGTACAACATTTCTCCTACACATATCTCTACCATGATTATAAGAAGAACTAGAAGCAAACATTGCATGAGAATCATAAACATGTGAATCAAAATGATTATAAGCATTTCTAGCATGTCTCCTATCATAATACATAAAAGCATGGTTCCTTTTAGCACTATTAGCCATAGGGGCCTTCCCTTTCTCCTTGACGAAGACGGGAGCCTTATGGCTTGTTAAGTTCTTGGCTTCCCTCTTGAAGCCAAGCCCATCCTTAATTGAGGGGTGTCTACCAACCGTGTAGGCATCCCTTGCAAATTTTATTTTATCAACTTCATTCTTGCTAGTCTTAAGTTGGGCATTAAGACTAGCCACTTCATCATTTAATTTGGAAATTAGAACTAGGTGTTCACTACAAGCATTAACATCAAAATCCTTACACCTAGTACAAATTTCAACATGTTCAACACAAGAATTTGATTTACTAGCTACTTCTAGTTTAGCACTTAAATCAATATTAACACTTCTTAAGGTAGAAATGGTTTCATGACAGGAAGATATTTCACTAGAAAGCATTTCATTTCTTTTTACTTCTAAAGCATATGATTTTTGTGCCTCTACAAACTTATCATGTTCATCATACAATAAATCTTCTTGCTTTTCTAAAAGCCTATCCTTTTCATTCAATGCATCAATCAATTCATTGATTTTATCTATCTTAGATCTATCTAAGCCCTTGAACAAGCAAGAATAATCTATATCATCATCACTAGACTCACTATCACTAGAAGAAGCATAAGTGGAGTCTTTAGTACTTACCTTCTTCTCTCTTGCCATAAGACAAGTGAGACGCTCGTTGGGGAAGAGAGCCGATTTGTTGAAGGCAGTGGCGGCGAGTCCTTCGTTGTCGGAGTCGGAGGAGGAGCAATCCGAGTCCCACTCCTTTCCTAGATGCGCCTCGCCCTTTGCCTTCTTGTATTGCTTCTTTTTCTCTCTTTTGTTCCCCTTTTCCTGGTCACTTTCATTATCGGGACAGTTAGCAATGAAATGACCAAGCTTACCGCATTTGAAGCATGAGCGCTTCCCCTTGGCTTTGGTCTTGCTTGGTTGTCCCTTGTGACCTTTAAGCACCGTCTTGAATCTTTTAATGATGAGAGCCATCTCTTCATCATTAAGGCCAGCCGCCTCAACTTGCGCCACCTTGCTAGGTAGCGACTCCTTGCTCCTCGTTGCCTTTAGAGCAATGGGTTGAGGCTCGTGGAGTGGTCCGTTCAACGCGTCGTCGACGTATCTTGCCTCCTTGATCATCATCCGCCCGCTCACGAATTTTCCAAGTACTTCCTCGGGCGTCATCATCGTGTACCTGGGATTCTCACGAATATTGTTCACGAGATGAGGATCAAGTACGGTAAAGGACCTGAGCATTAGGCGGACGACGTCGTGGTCCGTCCATCGCGTGCTCCCGTAGCTCCTTATCTTGTTGATAAGGGTCTTGAGCCGGTTGTATGTTTGCGTCGGCTCCTCGCCCCTTATCATTGCGAACCGTCCAAGCTCGCCCTCCACCAACTCCATCTTGGTGAGTAAGGTGACGTCGTTCCCCTCATGAGAAATCTTGAGGGTGTCCCAGATTTGCTTGGCGTTATCCAAGCCGCTCACCTTATGGTATTCATCCCTGCACAAGGAAGCTAGAAGAACAGTAGTAGCTTGTGCATTTTTATGAATCTGTTCATTAATAAACATAGGGCTATCCGAGCTATCAAATTTCATTCCACTTTCCACAATCTCCCAAATGCTTGGATGGAGAGAAAACAGGTGAGTACGCATTTTGTGGCTCCAAAATCCGTAATCCTCTCCATCAAAGTGAGGAGGTTTGCCAAGTGGAATGGGAAGCAAATGAGTATTTGAGCTATGCGGAATACGCGAATAATCAAAAGAAAAGTTTGAGTTAACCGTCTTTTGTTTGTAGTCGTTGTGGTCCTCGTCCTTTTGGGAAGAAGTAGACTCGTCGCTGTCGTAGTAGACAATCTCCTTGATGCGCCTGGTCTTCTTCTTCTTCCCTTCCTTCCGTCTTTGGCCCGAGCCGGAGTCGGTAGGCCTGTCATCCTTCGGCTCGTTGACGAAGGTCTCCTTCTCTTTATCGTTGATCACTATACCCTTCCCCTTAGGATCCATCTATTCGGGCGGTTAGTCCCTTTGTGAATAGAACGGCTCTGATACCAATTGAGAGCACCTAGAGGGGGGGGGGTGAATAGGTGATCCTGTAAAAACTTCAAACTTAAGCCACAAACTTGTTAAGTGTTAGCACGATTATTGCCAAGTGGCTAAGGTGAAGTCTCAACAAAACACAATACCACAAGAGATCAAGACAGAGGTGACACGGTGGTTTATCCCGTGGTTCGGCCAAGCCAATGCTTGCCTACTTCCACGTTGTGGCGTCCCAACGGACAAGGGTTGCAATCAACCCCTCTCAAGCGGTCCAAAGACCCACTTGAATACCACGTTGTTTTGTTGTTCCTTTCACTATCCCGTTTGCAAGGAATCTCCACAAATTGGAGTCTCTTGCCCTTACAAGTATATGATCACAAAGAAAGCACAGAGTAAGGGAGGGAAGCAACACACACAAATCCACAACAAAAGCGCACACACACGGCCAAGACTCGAGCTCGAATGACTATCTCAGAGTTCACACTAGAACAGAGCTCGAATCACTTAGAATCACAAACGAATGCGCAAAGAACTTGTGTGGATGATCAAGAATGCTCAAGAGTTGCTTGTGTGTCTCCTCCATGCGCCTAGGGGCTCCTTTTATAGCCCCAAGGCAGCTAGGAGCCGTTGAGAGCAAATCCGGAAGGCCATCCTTGCCTTCTGTCGTCGGGGGCACCGGACAGTCCGGTGCACACCGGACATGTCCGGTGACCGATTTCTTTCCTTATCCAGCACTTCCCGACCGTTGCAGACCGGCGAAGATCTGAGAGCCGTTGGCGCACCGGACAGTCCGGTGCACACCGGACAGTCCGGTGCCGTCTTCCGACCGTTGGCTCGGCCACGTGTCCCGCGCGGATTGCGCGGCCGACCGTTGGCCCTGGCCGACCGTTGGCTCACCGGACAGTCCGGTGCACACCGGACAGTCCGGTGAATTTTAGCCGAACGCCGCCGACCAAAATCCCGAGAGCGGCCAGTTCGAGTCGAGTCAGTCTGGCGCACCGGACACTGTCCGGTGCACACCGGACAGTCCGGTGCTCCAGACCGAGCTGAGCCTTGGCTGCACACAGCCAAGTCTTTCTCTCCCCTTTTCTCTTTTTCTTCTTTCTGTTTCTAACACTTAGACAAATATGTTAGTCCATAAAACCAATGTACTAAGGCTTAGAAACATACCTTTATCTCATGATTTGCACCTTGTTCATCCATGTACATAAATTCACAATTAAGCACATGTGTTGGCACTCAATCACCAAAATACTTAGAAATGGCCCAAGGGCACATTTCCCTTTCAGCTTCACGGGTCGGGATCCAGCTCGGATATCCAGCGAGTGCTCGGTGACATCCCTCAGTATGCCAGGCATGTCTGAGGGACTCCACGCAAAGACTTCGGCGTTCGCGCGGAGAAAGTCGGCGAGCACTGCTTCCTATTTGGGGTCGAGCTCGGAGCCGATTCGTATCTGGTTGGAGGCGTCGTTGCTGGGGTCGAGAGGGACGGACTTAACCGTCTCTACTGGCTCGAAGTTGCCGGCGTGGCGCTTCGCATCTGGCGCCTCCTTGGAGAGGCTCTCTAGGTCGGCGATGAGGGCCTCAGATTCGGCGAGGGCCTCGGCGTACTCCACGCACTCCACGCCGCATTCGTACGCGTGTCGGTACGTGGGGCCGACGGTGATGACCCCGTTGGGGCCCAACATTTTGAGCTTGAGGTAGGTGTAGTTGGGGACGGCCATGAACTTGGCGTAGCATGGCCTCTCCAGTACTGCGTGGTAGGTTCCTCGGAACCCGACCACCTCGAACGTGAGGGTTTCCCTTCGGAAGTTGGAGGGAGTCCCGAAGCAGACGGGCAGATCGAGTTGTCCGAGGAGTTGGACGCGTTTCCCGGGGATGATCCCGTGAAAAGGCGTCGCGCCTGTTCGGATCGAGGATAGATCGATCTGCAGGAGCCCGAGGGTCTCGGCGTAGATGATGTTGAGGCTGCTACCTCCGTCCATGAGGACCTTGGTGAGCCTGACGTTGCCGATGACGGGGTCGACAAGAGCGGATATTTCCCTGGGCTCGGCACGCGGTCAGGGTGGTCGCCCTGGTCGAAGGTGATGGGCTTGTCGGACCAGTCTAGGTAGACCGGCGTCGCCACCTTTACCGAGCAGACCTCCCGACGCTCTTGCTTGCGGTGCCGAGCCGAGGCATTCGCCACTTGCCCACCGTAGATCATGAAGCAGTCGTGGACCTCGAGAAACTCCTCTGCCTTGTGATCCTCCTTCTTGTCGTTGTTGTGGGCCCTGCCACCTTCCGCAGGTGGCCCGGCCTTGTGAAAGTGGCGCCGAAGCATGACGCACTCCTCAAGGGTGTGCTTGACGGGCCCCTGATGATAGGGGCACGACTCCTTGAGCATCTTATCGAAGAGATTGGCACCTCCAGGAGGTTTCCGAGGGTTCTTGTACTCAGCGGTGGCGATAAGATCCGCGTCGGTGGCGTCGTGTTTCACTTGCGACTTCTTCTTGTTCTTCTTCTTGGTGACGCGCTGAGCGGACGCCTCGGGGATGTCTTCCGGCTGGCGGCCCTGGGGCTGCTTGTCCTTTTGGAAGATGGCCTCAACCGCCTCCTGGCCAGAGGCGAACTTGGTGGCGAAGTCCATCAGCTCGCTCGCCCTGGTGGGGGTCTTGCGACCCAACTTGCTCACCAGGTCGCGACAGGTGGTGCCGGCGAGGAACGCGCCGATGACGTCCGAGTCGGTGACGTGGGGCAGCTCGGTGCGCTGCTTCGAGAATCGCCGGATGTAGTCCCGGAGAGACTCTCTCGGCTGCTGGCGGCAGCTTCGGAGATCCCAGGAGTTCCTAGGGCGCACGTACGTGCCCTAGAAGTTGCCGGCAAAGGCTTGGACCAGGTCGTCCCAGTTGGAGATCTGCCCCGGAGGTAGATGCTCCAGCCAGGCTCGAGCGGTGTCGGAGAGGAACAGGGGGAGGTTGCGGATGATGAGGTTGTCATCGTCCATTCCGCCCAGCTGGTAGGCCAGTCGGTAGTCCACGAGCCACAGTTCCAGCCTTGTCTCCCTCGAGTACTTTGTGATGGTAGTCGGGGTTAGGAACCGGGTCGGGAACGGCGCCCGTCGTATGGCCCGGCTGAAAGCCTGCGGACCGGGTGGTTCGGGCGAGGGGCTCCGATCCTCCCCGCTGTCGTAGCGTCCCCCACGCCTGGGGTGGTAGCCTCGGCGCACTCTCTCGTCGAGGTGGGCTCGACGGTTGCGGTGGTGGTGCTCGTTGCCGAGACGACCCGGGGCCGCAGGCGCCGTGTTGCGCGTGCGCCCGGTGTGGACCGAGGCTTCCCGCACGAATCGGGAAGTCACGGCACGATGCTCCGAGGGGTACCCCTGCCTTCGGGAGGCAGAGCTTTCGGCTCGTCGGACCGCGACATCCTCCAGGAGATTTTTGAGCTCTCCCTGGATACGCCGCCCTTCGGTGGTCGACGGTTCCGGCATCGCGCGAAGTAGTATTGCTGCTGCAGCCAGGTTCTGGCTGACCCCACTGGAAGCCGGTGGCAGCCTTGCCCTGACGTCGTCGGCAATGCAGTGCTGGATGCCCTGGGGTAGATGACGCGCTTCTCCGGCCGGAGCTTGGTCTGCCCATTCCTGCCCGGTGTTCCGTCGGAACTGCTCAAGTGTTCCTGCTCCCTCGTCGAGCCTGGCTTGCATCTCGCGGATTTGCTCGAGCTGTGTGTCCTGACCCCCCGCAGGGGCTGGGACCACAGCTAGCTCCCGAAGGATGTCAACGCGAGGCACAGGCCTAGGGGGATCGCCGTTTTCCGGCATACCAAGATGGTTGCCTTCGCCGGGACCCCCTAGATCGACGTGGAAACATTCACGACTTGGGCCGCAGTCCTCGTCGCCGAAGCTGCGGCTACCATCGGAACAATCGGAGAGGCAGTAGTCGCATGCGGTCATGAAGTCCCGCATGGCACTGGGGTTACCGAGCCCGGAGAAATCCCCACAAAAGTCGGGCTCGTCATCTTCCTCGGAACCCGAGGGTCCGTAGGTCGAGACGGCCGTCAGTTTGTCCCAAGGCGACCGCATATGGTACCCCGGGGGGTTGGTACATGCCTCTATGAAGGCTTCCACCGAAGCGAGGTCGCTTGGTAGGTCGAAGCTGAATCCAAAAGGCATGAGATGGGAATCGGTCGGTACCTCTTGGTCGACGGGCGGTAACGAAGTCGCGTCAGGGGCGAACTGCACCGTTGTCTTAGGTACGAGGGCGACGCCCAGCAAGTCCTTCGCGAGTGTGCTGGCGTCATTCGTCTGCTTGGGGTTGGCGTGTTGCGGGGAAACGACGCTCGTCTTCATCTCAGACGCAAGGTCGAAGCCCGACGTGTCCCCCGCTGGGGCGCCGGCGTCGTCGACTTGCTCGACAGCCGATGAGGTGCCGCCTCCTGCTTGGCCATGGTTGCCCCGCCTCCTCCTCCGTCGGTGGGGGAGGTGACAGGACAAACCCGGATGTTGTTCTTCTGCCATGTGGGGAAGACGTCGCTGATTCCGCCGCCGGCGAGCGGGCTGACGACCGCCATTGCCGCTGTCGCGCGGCGGAGGAAGGAGTATCATGTCGTAGCTGCTGTCAAGGGACATGAACTCAAGACTCCCGAAGCGGAGCATCGTCCCGGGTTGGAAAGGTTGCTGGAGACTACCCATCTGGAGCTTGACGGGAAGCTGTTCGTCAACACACAGCAGGCCCCTACCTGGCGCGCCAACTGTCGGCGTTTCGACCCCGAGGGGTCCCTGGACCGACGAGTAAATTGTCGCTGCGTGTCCCAGCCCAGATGGGTCGGCGCGAGACAGGACACAAAGGGGGGAGAACAGTAAGGGGAAACCGTGGCCTTCGTGTTGTCCTGCGCCCAGGGCGGATGGATGCGCTTGCAGTAGGGGGTTACAAGCGTTCGCGTGGGAGAGAGAGAGAGCGAGAGCCTTATGCGTCAGCCCGTTCTCCCGCGCGGCCAACCTTGTCGTACGAGAGCCCTGGACCTTCCTTTTATAGGCGTAAGGAGAGGGTCCAGGTGTACAATGGGGGTGTAGCAGTGTGCTAACGTGTCTAGCAGAGAGGAGCTAGAGCCCTAAGTACATGCTGTCGTGGCAGTCGGAGAGGTTTTGGCACCCTGTTCATGTGATGTCGTGGCCGTCGGAGGAGCGCTGAAGCCCTGTGGAAGTACAGCTGTCGGAGCTGTCGGATCCTTGCTGACGTCTCCTTGCTGACGTAAGGGGCTGGGAGCCGCCGTCGTCATGGAGCGTGCGGGGTGTCATCATTACTTGTTTACTGGGGCGAGCCAGATAGGACGCTGGTCTTGTTCCCCGTAGCCTGAGCTAGCTAGGGGCAGGGTAATGATGGCCCCCCTGGCGACGTGGCCGGTCCGGACCCGAGTTTGGGCGAGGTGGCGATTCCTCCGAGGTTGAGGTTGAGTCCGAGCCCTGGGGTCGGGCGAGGCGGAGTCCATCGTCTCCCGGAGCCGAGGCTGAGTCCGAGCCCTGAGGTCGGGCGAGGCGGAGTTCGTCGTCTTCCGGAGCCGAGGCTGAGTCCGAGCCCTGGGGTCGGGTGAGGCGGAGTTCGTCGTCTTTCGGAGCCGAGGCTGAGTCCGAGCCCTGGGGTCGGGCGAGGCGGAGTTCGTCGTCTTCTAAGTCGTGGTTGAGTCCGAGCCCTGGGGTCGGGCGAGGCGAAGTCCATCTTCCGAGGCCGAGACGGGGGCCGAACCCTGGGGTCGGGCGAGGCGGAGCTTCCTATGTCGCCCGAAGTTGGACTTAGCCGCTGTCGACCTCACTCTGGCGAGTGGCACGACAGTCGGAGCGGGGCAGGCAGCGCTGTTTTCTTGTCAGGTCGATCAGTGGAGCGGTGAAGTGACTGCGGTCACTTCGGCTCTGTCGACTGAAGAGTGCGCGTCAGGATAAGGTGTCAGGCGATCCTTGCATTAAATGCTCCTGCGATATGGTCGGTTGGCGTGACGATCTGGCCAAGGTTGCTTCTCTGCGAAGGCTGGGACTCGGGCGAGCCGAAGGTGTGTCCGTTGCTTGAGGGGGCCCTCGGGCGAGACGTGAATCCTCCGGGGTCGGCTGCCTGTGCCCGAGGCTGGGCTCGGACGAGGCGAGATCGTGTCCCTTGAGTGGACTGAGCCTTGACCTTAATCGCGTCCATCAGGCCTTTGCAGCTTTGTGCTGATGGGGTTACCAACTGAGATCAGGAGTCTTTAGGGTACCCATAATTATGGTCCCCGACAATTAATTTGTGGGGGTAAAATTTTTTACATCCTTTTTGAAGTTGCTCTTAGGGGTTTTACCGTCAACCACTGCTTTCGTCAACCACTGCTGAAAGCATGGGACCAACTGCATGTCTCCTCTCTCTCTCTCCCTCTCTTCTTTCATGTAGACGTAGGCATCAGACAACGTTTTAATAATCTTTTTTCTAGATGGCGGACATGTGTTTCGTGTGGACAGTAGTAGGCCTGTCACTGTTTGTTTCGCGGTGCTTGTTTGTTGGGACTCATTGGAGATAGAGGGGCCATCTAGTGTCCATGATACACAGGCGGTTTGAGGACAGGTCAGGTCAACTAAAGCGAGATGAACTTAAAGTGGCTGCACTTTTTGTTAGATTTATAGGCATTTTTCGTATTATTTTAATTCCATAAATTAACATTATGATGATCACATATAATAAATAATTAACCATAGAAATCGTGATCTTAAATTGATCCATACCAATATGAATCAAGAGAACATAGAGCATGTGAATTATATAAATCATATAAATATGATAAACATGTATACTGACTGAACAAATGAAAATAAACAGATAGAAACATAAATAGCATGACTGTAAAATTACAACAGACAGATCTATCATATTATAATAAGACATAACAGATAAGATAAAATCATTTGTAAATATGAAACAGCATAGATGAATATATGAAACATATATAATCTCCAGAACACAAAACAGTAAGTAAATAAACTGATCATACCCTCCTATGCGCTCTGATGATCCAGATCCTTGGCCAGCTTCCTTTGTCATGTTGAAGATGTTTTGGGCAGTCGCGTAGACGCTCCCCAAAAACCTAATTGTCGATCCCCCGTGCAAGGTCTCGAACGGCACCGGCTTCGGAGGCACCTGCCCTCTCGCTTCTCTGTGCGCGCAGAGTCACGAGATGGAAATACCCTCACTCGGGTGGCTGGACTGTGAGACTGAAAGTGTTTCTCGCGTGTACCGAGTGACAGGGGTGCTCCTCTATTTAACCTTTCGCAGAGGGAAGTTGAAGGAGAAAGGTCGCCGAGTCACGCCAAGAGTCGGCCAGCTCTCGCCGAGTCATGCCATGACTCGGCGAGCAACCACACCACGCCCGCTCGCCTGCCTGCCTGCCTGCCTGCCTCGCCACGCCCCGCCCGGCCCGGCCGGCGGCGGCGGCGGCGCGCGCGCGCGCGTGTGTGGCACGTCCTTGTCCATTTCTTGACTTCTCAAGTTAAGTGGAATAAATCCCACCATATAAGTCAAGGCAAAAGACCCTTGGACTTCCAATGTGGTACTATTGGTATTCTCCACCATTACACACCTTAGAGTTTATTCAATAAATGGGCCAAGCCCATAAAAGATCCAACAATCCCCACCAAACTCTAGGGTTTGTAATGATGAAGTATCAGAATCACAATCCTTTGATATACCAGTTTTTCGATGGAGACTGTTAAGTTGAACATCCATCTAGAATAAGAGTTTCACTCATTCACAACTGAACAATGGACTATGCCTTGAATTGACAGTTTTGTGCGAAATAAGATTCACTCAAATCCTTTGCTGATACTAGGCTGCAAAAGGGTATTCCCGCTTTTTAGAAGCATATAAGTCACACTTCAGTGCCTTTCATGAGTATTTAGGGATTACCCAAGTCCCATAGACTGTGACCAGCAGTCTGACTCATATAGGTGTATTCCTCAAAAGATGTTCTGTAGGACAACATCTCACCTTTATAAGACTCTTGGAATACATTAAGGTAAAAACCATCCTGCCTTACAGATAGGAAAGATGTGCATCAGAAATGAGTTAAAGAAGGGATCTTTCCTCACAATCTACTTCTAGCTTGTTTCTCCACTCTACTTCACGGGATCTCCGATCACATAGAGCAGGTTACCACTAGAGTAGATCTCACATGGGTCTCATACCCATTTCCCTCGATGCACTTTCTATCACATTGCGTGATAGACCCTTAGTGAATTGATCTGCCAGATTATTCGAGGTGTGGACATAATCCACAGTTATAACTCCGGAGTTTTTCAACTTTCTGACAGATTTCAATCTCCTCTTAACATGCCTTGTAGACTTCATGTTGTTCCTAGAACTGTTAACCTTTGTAATCACCGTTTGGTTGTCACAGTTCATGGAAATAGCCGGTATCGGTTTTTCAACTACCGGTAAGTCCAACAGGAAATCACGAAGCCACTCGGCCTCAGCCCCAGCAGTGTCTAATGCTACGAGTTCTGCTTCCATTGTAGACTTCGTTAAGATAGTCTGCTTGCAAGACTTCCAGGAAACAGCGCCACCTCCAAACAGAAACACATATCCGCTTGTAGCATAAAGCTCATCAGCATCAGAAATCCAGTTGGCATCACAATAGCCTTCCAGCACTTTTGGGTTTCCGGTATAATGAATACCGTATGTCATAGTACCTTTCAAATACCGCAACACTCTCTCAAGAGCACGCCAGTGATCATCTCCTGGTTTCGACACAAACCGACTTAGCTTACTCACAGCATAAGAGATGTCTGGCCTTGTTGCACTTGCAAGGTACATGAGCGAGCCAATGATCTGGGAGTATGTCAATTGATCCCTTGCTATTCTCCGATTCTTTCTCAATAGCACACTAGGATCATAAGGTGTTGGAGCAGGATCACAGTCACTAAAACCAAAGCGACTCAATACCTTTTCCACATAATGGGATTGTAACAAAGTTACCCCACCATCAGCTTCTCTAACAAGCTTGATGTTTAGAATGACATCAGCTTCTCCCAAATCTTTCATCTCGAAATTGCTCGATAGAAGATTTTTAACTTCCTCAATCACATTGAGATTTGATCCAAAGATCAAAATGTCATCAACATAAAGGCACAACATAACAGACTCACCCCCACCATACCGATAGTATACACACGTGTCAGATTCATTTACAACAAAGGCAGCTGCTGTAAGAGTATTATCAAACTTTTCATGCCATTGCTTAGGTGCTTGTTTTAGGCTATAAAATGATTTTATCAACCTGCACACCTTGTTCTCTTGACCATCCGCAATGAACCCTTCTGGCTGATCCATGTAGATCTCCTCATCCAACTCTCCATTAAGGAAAGTTGTCTTAACATCCATCTGATGAATGATAAGACCATAAGAGGCTGCCATGGCTATTAATGTGCGAATCGTAGTCAATCGAGCCACTGGTGAGTAGGTATCAAAGAAATCTTCACCCTCCTTTTGGGTATATCCTTTGGCCACAAGCCTTGCCTTGTACCTCTCAATTGTACCATCAGGCCTAAGCTTTTTCTTGAAGATCCATTTGCAACCTATAGGTTGACAACCATAAGGACGGTCAACGACCTCCCAAGTTCCATTAGACATAATAGATTCCATCTCACTCCTTACTACTTCCTTCCATAAGTCAGCATCAGGAGAGGAATATGCCTCACTAATGGTAGTTGGTGTGTCTTCCACAAGGTACACTATAAAGTCATTACCAAAGGATTTTGCAACCCTCTGTCTCTTGCTCTTTCGAGTGACTATAGTGTCATCCTCCTCAGGGATGTGCTCATGAGAATCCTCAACATGATCTATAGGAATCGACAGTTCGTGCTCATGGGGAATTATAGTCTCATGACTTGTATCACTAGGTGTATTCTTCATGGGAAACTCATTCTCAAAAAATGTTGCGTCTCTTGATTCCATGATAGTATCAACATACATATCAGGCACATCAGATTTTATAATTAAGAACCTATACCCAGTGCTGTGAAAAGAGTACCCAAGGAATATACAGTCAACAGTTTTAGGCCCAAGTTTACGCTTTTTGTTGATTGGCACATTCACTTTAGCCAAGCAACCCCAAGTGCGCAAATATGAGAGATTTACTCTTCTCTTTTCCCATTCCTCAAATGGAGTGATCTCTTTGTTCTTTGTTGGAACTCTATTCAGGACATAACATGCTGTCAAAATCGCCTCACCCCACCATGCCTTGGATAATCCCGCTGTACTCAACATGGCATTCACCAAATCTGTTAGAGTGCGGTTTTTCCTTTCGGCAATCCCATTGGATTGTGGTGAGAATGGCGGTGTCCTCTCATGAATAATACCATGTTCCACGCAGAACTCATCGAACACATTAGAGAAATATTCTCCACCTCGATCAGACCTTAACCGTTTTATTTTCCTCTCAAGTTGGTTCTCAACTTCAGCTTTATAGGCCTTAAAATAATTGAACGCTTCATCTTTTGTTTTTAAGAGATACACATAACAAAATCTAGTGGAGTCATCTATAAAAGTGAGAAAGTATCTTTTACCACCTTTGGTCAAAATTCCATTCATCTCGCACAGATCAGAATGAACAAGTTCTAGAGGTGCAAACTCCTCGCCTCAGCAGCCTTGTGAGGCTTGCGGGGTTGTTTTGATTCAACACACACATGGCACTTATACTTTTTGACCAAGTTAAATTTAGGAATTAAATTTATATTTGCTAACCGCATAAGACAGCCAAAGCTTGCATGACAAAAACGTGAATGCCATAAATCTGACTCATCGGAAAAATGAACAGAATTCACCAGTTTATTACACACATCATGCAGAGATAAGCGGAACAGGCCTCCGCAGTCATATCCTTTACCAACAAAAGTACCATGTTTCGACACAACACATTTATTAGACTCAAGAACAACTTTGTATCCATCTCGACAAAGCATAGAAGCGCTAACGAGATTCTTCTTGATAGAGGGCACATGCTGCACGCTCTTCAATGGCACCGTCTTTCCCGAAGTAAACTTCAGAATGACCGTACCAACACCAAGAACATGAGCACGCGACCCATTTCCCATCAACAAGGCGT
This sequence comes from Zea luxurians, assembly GCA_029449295.1. Taxonomy (NCBI): domain Eukaryota; kingdom Viridiplantae; phylum Streptophyta; class Magnoliopsida; order Poales; family Poaceae; genus Zea; species Zea luxurians. The sequence goes on from JAOPSE010000031.1 coordinate 29,711,166, forward strand.
CAGAACTCCCGACCTGATAGGAAGTGAACATAGAGGCATCAGCACACACATGAATGTTTGCACCACTGTCCATCCACCACTCAGGTGAATTACAGACTGAAAGAACAAATGGTAAAGAATTACCATACCCAGATGTTCCTCCTTCAGTTTCAGTGGTTACAACATTAGCTGATTTCTTGTCTTGAGTGAACTTGCGATCAGGGCACTCTCTTGCCCAATGTTGATCACTGCCACAGACAAAGCATCCTCCATTTCCCTTGTTATTGTTGTTCTTCTTTTTAAACTGTGTTGTTTGAACAGGTTTATTCGCGTTCTCTGGTTTGTTCTGGTTTTTCTTCTTGTTAAACTTGCGGAAGTTTCTCTTCTGCACCACATTAGCAGTAGAGGTCTCAACACCTTTTTCACTGTCCTTTGTTCTAGCCCTTTCCTCAACATTAAGAGTACCAATGAGCTCTTCCACATTGAACTCTTGTCTCTTATGTTTGAGAGAGGTAGCAAAGTCCTTCCAAGAAGGTGGTAACTTGGCGATTATACCGCCAGCCACAAACTTGTCAGGCAAAGGACAAGGAAAAAGTTCGAGTTCCTTAGCTAGTGCCTGAAACTCATGAGCCTGTTCCACTACAGATCGGTTCTCAACCATCTTGTAGTCATACAGCTGCTCCATGAGATACAGCTCGCTACCAGCGTCAGTTACTCCAAACTTTCCGACAAGTGCATCCCACAGCTCTTTCCCTGTGGGAAGGATGATATAGCTTTTCTGGAATTTTGTATCCAGTGCGCTAATTACTGCTCCTCGAAAGAGGTTGTCTTCAGCCTTAAACTTAGCCTCATCCTCAGGAGGTAAGTTGGCAGGCTTGCCCTCAGCGGCATGAAAACAAGACATTGCAGTTAGCCACAATTCCATTTTAGCTTTCCATATCAAGAAGTTTTTACCATCAAAAGGATCAGGCTTTAGCACAACAGCAAAACCTCTGACAGAAAAATGCCTAACATTAGGTTTTTGGATTGTTAGATTTATAGGCATTTTCCGTATTATTTTAATTCCATAAATTAACATTATGATGATGACATATAATAAATAATTAACCATAGAAATCATGATCTTAAATTGATCCATACCAATATGAATCAAGAGAACATAGAGCATGTGAATTATATAAATCATATAAATATGATAAACATGTATACGGACTGAACAAATGAAAATAAACAGATAGAAACATAAATAGCATGACTATAAAATTACAACAGACAGATCTATCATATTATAATAAGACATAACAGATAAGATAGAATCATTTGTAAATATGAAACAGCATAGATGAATATATGAAACATATATAATCTCCAGAACACAAAACAGTAAGTAAATAAACTGATCATACCCTCCTATGCGCTCTGATGATCCAGATCCTTGGCCAGCTTCCTTTGTCATGTTGAAGATGTTTTGGGCAGTCGCGTAGACGCTCCCCAAAAACCTAATTGCCGATCCCCCGTGCAAGGTCTCGAACGGCACCGGCTTCGGAGGCACCTGCCCTCTCGCTTCTCTGTGCGCGCAGAGTCACGAGATGGAAATACCCTCACTCGGGCGGCTGGACTGTGAGACTGAAAGTGTTTCTCGCGTGTACCGAGTGACAGGGGTGCTCCTCTATTTAACCTCTCGCAGAGGGAAGTTGAAGGAGAAAGGTCGCCGAGTCACGCCAAGAGTCGGCCAGCTCTCGCCGAGTCATGCCATGAGTCGGCCAGCACTCGCCGAGTCATGCCATGAGTCGGCCAGCTGAAGGAGAAAGGTCACTCGGCTGGCTGACGAAGAGAAAGGGTCACTCGGCTGACGTACGCGGTTAGTGAGTGCTAAAAATTAACACAACCACACCACGCCCGCTCGCCTGCCTGCCTGCCTGCCTCGCCACGCCACGCCACGCCATGCCCCACCCGGCCCGGCCGGCGGCGGCGGCGGCGCGCGCGCGCGTGTGGCACGCCCTTGTCCATTTCTTGACTTCTCAAGTTAAGTGGAATAAATCCCACCATATAAGTCAAGGCAAAAGACCCTTAGACTTCCAATGTGGTACTATTGGTATTCTCCACCATTACACGCCTTAGAGTTTATTCAATAAATGGGCCAAGCCCATAAAAGATCCAACAATCCCCACCAAACTCTAGGGTTTGTAATGATGAAGTATCAGAATCACAATCCTTTGATATACCAGTTTTTCGATGGAGACTGTTAAGTTGAACATCCATCTAGAATAAGAGTTTCACTCATTCACAACTGAACAATGGACTATGCCTTGAATTGACAGTTTTGTGCGAAATAAGATTCACTCAAATCCTTCGCTGATACTAGGCTGCAGAAGGGTATTCCCGCTTTTTAGAAGCATATAAGTCACACTTCAGTGCCTTTCATGAGTATTTAGGGATTACCCAAGTCCCATAGACTGTGACCAGCAGTCTGACTCATATAGGTGTATTCCTCAAAAGATGTTCTGTAGGACAACATCTCACCTTTATAAGACTCTTGGAATACATTAAGGTAAAAACCATCCTGCCTTACAGATAGGAAAGATGTGCATCAGAAATGAGTTAAAGAAGGGATCTTTCCTCACAATCTACTCCTAGCTTGTTTCTCCACTCTACTTCACGGGATCTCCGATCACATAGAGCAGGTTACCACTAGAGTAGATCTCACATGGGTCTCATACCCATTTCCCTCGATGCACTTTCTATCACATTGCGTGATAGACCCTTAGTGAATTGATCTGCCAGATTATTCGAGGTGTGGACATAATCCACAGTTATAACTCCAGAGTTTTTTAACTTTCTGACAGATTTCAATCTCCTCTTAACATGCCTTGTAGACTTCATGTTGTTCCTAGAACTGTTAACCTTTGTAATCACCGTTTGGTTGTCACAGTTCATGGAAATAGCCGGTATCGGTTTTTCAACTACCGGTAAGTCCAACAGGAAATCACGAAGCCACTCGGCCTCAGCCCCAGCAGTGTCTAATGCTGCGAGTTCTGCTTCCATTGTAGACTTCGTTAAGATAGTCTGCTTGCAAGGCTTCCAGGAAACAGCGCCACCTCCAAACAGAAACACATATCCGCTTGTAGCATAAAGCTCATCAGCATCAGAAATCCAGTTGGCATCACAATAGCCTTCCAGCACTTTTGGGTTTCCGGTATAATGAATACCGTATGTCATAGTACCTTTCAAATACCGCAACACTCTCTCAAGAGCACGCCAGTGATCATCTCCTGGTTTCGACACAAACCGACTTAGCTTACTCACAGCATAAGAGATGTCTGGCCTTGTTGCACTTGCAAGGTACATGAGCGAGCCAATGATCTGGGAGTATGTCAATTGATCCCTTGCTATTCTCCGATTCTTTCTCAATAGCACACTAGGATCATAAGGTGTTGGAGCAGGATCACAGTCACTAAAACCAAAGCGACTCAATACCTTTTCCACATAATGGGATTGTAACAAAGTTACCCCACCATCAGCTTCTCTAACAAGCTTGATGTTTAGAATGACATCAGCTTCTCCCAAATCTTTCATCTCGAAATTGCTCGATAGAAGATTTTTAACTTCCTCAATCACATTGAGATTTGATCCAAAGATCAAAATGTCATCAACATAAAGGCACAACATAACAGACTCACCCCCACCATACCGATAGTATACACATGTGTCAGATTCATTTACAACAAAGGCAGCTGCTGTAAGAGTATTATCAAACTTTTCATGCCATTGCTTAGGTGCTTGTTTTAGGCCATAAAATGATTTTATCAACCTGCACACCTTGTTCTCTTGACCATCCGCAATGAACCCTTCTGGCTGATCCATGTAGATCTCCTCATCCAACTCTCCATTAAGGAAAGTTGTCTTAACATCCATCTGATGAATGATAAGACCATAAGAGGCTGCCACGGCTATTAATGTGCGAATCGTAGTCAATCGAGCCACTGGTGAGTAGGTATCAAAGAAATCTTCACCCTCCTTTTGGGTATATCCTTTGGCCACAAGCCTTGCCTTGTACCTCTCAATTGTACCATCAGGCCTAAGCTTTTTCTTGAAGATCCATTTGCAACCTATAGGTTGACAACCATAAGGACGGTCAACGACCTCCCAAGTTCCATTAGACATAATAGCTTCCATCTCACTCCTTACTGCTTCCTTCCATAAGTCAGCATCAGGAGAGGAATATGCCTCACTAATGGTAGTTGGTGTGTCTTCCACAAGGTACACTATAAAGTCATTACCAAAGGATTTTGCAACCCTCTGTCTCTTGCTCTTTCGAGTGACTATAGTGTCATCCTCCTCAGGGATGTGCTCGTGAGAATCCTCAACATGATCTATAGGAATCGACAGTTCGTGCTCATGGGGAATTATAGTCTCATGACTTGTATCACTAGGTGTATTCTTCATGGGAAACTCATTCTCAAAAAATGTTGCGTCTCTTGATTCCATGATAGTATCAACATACATATCAGGCACATCAGATTTTATAATTAAGAACCTATACCTAGTGCTGTGAAAAGAGTACCCAAGGAATATACAGTCAACAGTTTTAGGCCCAAGTTTACGCTTTTTGTTGATTGGCACATTCACTTTAGCCAAGCAACCCCAAGTGCGCAAATATGAGAGATTTACTCTTCTCTTTTCCCATTCCTCAAATGGAGTGATCTCTTTGTTCTTTGTTGGAACTCTATTCAGGACATGACATGCTGTCAAAATCGCCTCACCCCACCATGCCTTGGATAATCCCGGTGTACTCAACATGGCATTCACCAAATCTGTTAGAGTGCGGTTTTTCCTTTCGGCAATCCCATTGGATTGTGGTGAGAATGGCGGTGTCCTCTCATGAATAATACCATGTTCCACGCAGAACTCATCGAACACATTAGAGAAATATTCTCCACCTCGATCAGACCTTAACCGTTTTATTTTCCTCTCAAGTTGGTTCTCAACTTCAGCTTTATAGGCCTTAAAATAATTGAACGCTTCATCTTTTGTTTTTAAGAGATACACATAACAAAATCTAGTGGAGTCATCTATAAAAGTGAGAAAGTATCTTTTACCACCTTTGGTCAAAATTCCATTCATCTCGCACAGATCAGAATGAACAAGTTCTAGAGGTGCAAACTCCTCGCCTCAGCAGCCTTGTGAGGCTTGCGGGGTTGTTTTGATTCAACACACACATGGCACTTAGACTTTTTGACCAAGTTAAATTTAGGAATTAAATTTATATTTGCTAACCGCATAAGACAGCCAAAGCTTGCATGACAAAAACGTGAATGCCATAAATCTGACTCATCAGAAAAATGAACAGAATTCACCAGTTTATTACACACATCATGCAGAGATAAGCGGAACAGGCCTCCGCAGTCATATCCTTTACCAACAAAAGTACCATGTTTCGACACAACACATTTATTAGACTCAAGAACAACTTTGTATCCATCTCGACAAAGCATAGAAGCGCTAACAAGATTCTTCTTGATAGAGGGCACATGCTGCACGCTCTTCAATGGCACCGTCTTTCCCGAAGTAAACTTCAGAATGACCGTACCAACACCAAGAACATGAGCACACGACCCATTTCCCATCAACAAGGCGCCAGACCTCCCGACCTGATAGGAAGTGAACATAGAGGCATCAGCACACACATGAATGTTTGCACCACTGTCCATCCACCACTCAAGTGAATTACAGACTGAAAGAACAAATGGTAAAGAATTACCATACCCAGATGTTCCTCCTTCAGTTTCAGTGGTTACAACATTAGCTGATTTCTTGTCTTGAGTGAACTTGCGATCAGGGCACTCTCTTGCCCAATGTTGATCACTGCCACAGACAAAGCATCCTCCCTTTCCCTTGTTATTGTTGTTCTTCTTTTTAAACTGTGCTGTTTGAACAGGTTTATTCGCGTTCTCTGGTTTGTTCTGGTTTTTCTTCTTGTTAAACTTGCGGAAGTTTCTCTTCTGCACCACATTAGCAGTAGAGGTCTCAACACCTTTTCCACTGTCCTTTGTTCTAGCCCTTTCCTCAACATCAAGAGTACCAATTAGCTCTTCCACATTGAACTCTTGTCTCTTATGTTTGAGAGAGGTAGCAAAGTCCTTCCAAGAAGCACTACAAGAAACTGGTTAAAGAACGTGGGTGAAAAACCGTCGAACTTAATGTAATAGGCCGTCGAACTTAACGTAAGAACGTGGGTTTACCGACGAATATAGCCCACGGCGATTTTTGGACGAACTTAAAGAATTAAGTTCGACGGCCCCCACGTTCTTAACGTTAAGAACGTGGGTACCGTCGAACTTAACTTTAAGAACGTGGGTACCGTCGAACTTAACGTTAAGAACGTGGGTTTTTAAGTTCGACGGGGACCGTCGAATTGTGTCCCGTAAGTTCGACGGCACCCACGTTCTTAACTTTAAGAACGTGGGTACAGGTGGCCGTCGAACTTATGTGTCCTGCGTGAGTCGGCGCGGGCTGCCCATTAAGTTCGACGGTACCCACGTTTTTAACCTTAAGAACGTGGGTACCCACGTTCTTAACTCTTTTCCAGAAAAAAATAAAAAATACAGAAATGATAAATTAGACACACATAATAACACATGCAACACAGAATATCACATACAATACAATTTTCAAACACAGGGATATATATACATATCACAAATTCATACAAGTCCAAATCACACACAACAAGGCAAGAAGAGCAGCGAGCTGAATGCAAATGCAACGCAAGCGCGACAGCAGAAAGAAGCTGGCGAAACCGCCCAACAGAGCTGAATGCATGCTGAAAGCCTGAAACCGTCTAGGGTGTTCATGTCTGGCTGCTTCTGCCATCTGTGTGTTCATGTCTGGATGCTTCTGCAAACTCTGTCTTCGTGTGGAGCAAGCAGAAATCGATATCTACAAAGGGATCAAGCTTCTATGTGAGTAACAACAAGATTCAAACACAGCAGCTCTGCCTCACACAGGAGACTGAAACTGAAATAGAGTAAGCTAACCTGAGGTTACAGAGAAACTGAAACTGGTTCAAAGCTCAGACACCATTTGCAGAGTAAACTCCTAACTTACCTGCGGCGTTCGCCACATCAATCCTCTTGTACCCCTGCAATGGTAGCCTGCATCTCTATTCACTCTGCCCATTAACCCGTTCAGTATGGTCACAAGTGTTATCCTGGGAGGACACTGAACTGCCACGGTACCTGCAACAGAAGATCCCTCAATCACTTGCCGACTGGTGGGTGGAAGCAGCGAGCAGCATGCCATAAGATCACTGTCACTCTTTCAACAGTCAGTATTGCTATCTACGTCATGTGAAATGTTTGGAAAGAAAGAGACTCAGATTTTCCAAGGGGAAAGCCTCTCGTCAAGACATGTTTCCATCAAGTCCAAGATTGAGAGTGGGCACATGAGTCGTTAACTTATTTATACCTTTGCAAACAGTGGCAGAGCTAGAATTTATTGGAAGCCTGGGCAACTTAAAAAGATTACATAATGTAAAAAAACATAAATATTCTGCATGTATATTGCAAAGTACTTAAAAATTTGCTTGCATGTATATAATATGCTAATCTCATATAACACGAGGTAGTCTCATTTTCAGTCTTTATGCTATGACGTTGTGTTATTGTATAATTATCAAATGCTTTAAATAATTTCCACTTAATGTAACACTAACACAGCACCAAGTGATCAAACCATTTATCTGTATGACTCGAAATACCTCTGAGCACCGTGATCTTGGATATGAAGCAGAAAAAAATTAATGATTCAAGCTAATTATCGCTTGGGTCGACATTGACAACATTGCTATTATCGTGGAGATGAGCCAAATGAGATGACTGTTGACATTATCGTTGTTGTTTTCTGGCGCAAACAAAAGATGTGCATGAGTGTGGGCGGAGTCTGCTCTCGTACAACCCATATGAAAAGAAAATGAAGTTAGGCCATACAACCTTTGGCGGTGTAGAATCTGTTTGTAAGCATGGCATCCAGCAAGCAGCGGTAGCGGATACACATGACCATGCGACCAGATGAGAAATTATGGATGGCTGCCTAGAAAAAAAGAAAAAAATTACCTAGATATAATAGGTTTTTGCTGGAGATTAAGCCCGGGCAATAGCCCACCCTGCCCGGGCCTTAGCTCTGCCCATGTTTGCAAACACTTGTTTTCCAAAGTTGATGCACATATATGTAACCACTGCAGATTCTGAAAAAAAAGGAACAGTTAGTTTCAACACCACTCGGACGGAAGCTATGCAATAACACGTTAATATTACTAAGCCTTTTGGGACTGTGCCACATTTCTATCTAGTATACTGTTTTAGTGTACACAATCATGTATTGCGAGCATGCAAAATGACTATGTGTATACTGAGCTGAGAACAAGTAGGGATGAGAAGGAAAGGAAGAGTGAGATCTTGTGAACCAACAATATAGCAAAACAGTGATGATATAACACGAGCACATGACATGTAATACGATTTTCTGAGGAAAAAAAGGAGCCAACATATAATCATGTACCAAGATCTAAGTTGTGCAATTTTCGCGCACATGCCAGAGAGAAACAGAAATGTCTCACCTGGCCATCCTTGTCTTCCTTAGAATATGATGCACTGATCTGAAGCCCCTAGTCTTCTAGCATTAAATTTTGAATATGTGAGACAAGGGGCCAATCCTCCCCCACTCCTTCCCTGCAACGCCTAAGCAGGTTGGGGTTGCCGCTTATATATAATTCCTCGAGAGCAGTAAGGCATTGTATGGAGTGAGGCAAAGAGGTAAGGCCAGGGCACTGTAGGAGGCTGAGTTTTTGAAGGGCAGAGAGTTCGCCTAGCCACTCCGGAAGCTGGATCAGCGCGTCACAATAACTCAAGTCGAGAGTTCGAAGCGAGGTGAGGCGCTGCATGCTCTCAGGAAGGTAAGTCAGGGAAGGGAAATAAAATATGTCGAGGTGCTGGAGTGAGCAGAGTTCTCCTATTTGTTCAGGCAGCTGCTGGAGAGCAATGAGCTGTAGATATTTCAGTTCCACAAGCCAGTCAGGCAGCACACGAAGATTATTTTTGATGGTGGTTCAAGACTGTCAAGCAAATGCAATTCAAACGAACTTGAATACCAAGCAGGCTGAACCTCCAATCTTGAATACCAATCCAACGACAATTTCCGGATGCCAATCTTTTTCTTCAAACGAAATTTGTTTGTGTCACTTGGATCTTTCACATAACTAATGTTTTTAATCTGCAGCTCACCATCCAACTTATCAAGATTTTCAAGCTCAGAGATCCTTGCGTGCTTAGTATTGTCTCCAATAACAAACAAGCTCAACTGTTGTAAATTTGGTCTCGATCCTGGTCTTGAAGGAACCCCACTTTAAGAAGAGAATCAGAGTAGCCAATTCCAACATCTTCTGCTTGTCGAGCTTGGTTTGTCGGGACAAAGCCATGAGCTATCCATTGAGAAATCAAATGACACCTGTTGATTACATAGCCTCTTGGAAATATAGAGAAGTGTAGAAAACAAGGCTTTAGATGATCTGGTAAATGAACAAAACTCAACCACAAGCATGCAAATACTCTATGTTCGTCATCCTGAACATCTAATAAATTACTATTGCATATGGACTGCCATTCTTCAATTCCTTTCATTCCATGGAGGACGCCTGCAATAACTTTAATTGCAAGGGGCACACCACCACATTTCTCCACAATCTCTATCCCGGACCGTAGGAATTCAGGGTCCAGATCTTTCATGGCAATTCATTCAGGTGTGTGTGTGAGCAAACAGATAAGCGTGGTGACTGGTGAGGGTGGGGGCACGCCGCAAGGATTCGCAAGCGGAGGCCAGTGCGGTGCTCACCGAGAAGAATATCTCCTCCGCCTTCTCGACGACGCGCTGGTACTGGTACTCTCCCCCGTACACCTCCGCAGCGGCGGAGCGAGATCTCGCGAGGCCCTAGATCGCCGCCTTGAGCTTGTACAGCGGGCCCTTCCTGCGCTTCTGCGCGTTGGCCTCAGCCGGGTCACCGTCGCCGTCGCCGGCCTCCTGCTTGAACGCGCGGCACTGCAGCAAGGACGGCCGGTGAGCGGGCGAGGAGGAAGAGGAGGTGGGCGGCCGATGATCCGGAGAGCGGTGGCGCGGCGGCGGCGCGGCCTGCTCGTGAGAGAGAGAAGCGCTTGGGCGGGAATGAGACAGGTGAGAGAGAGCCGCGCGTGGGATTGGATTTAGGTTTTCACGATTAAATTCGACGGTGTCTACATGTCCGACGAACTTAACTTAAGAACGTGGGTACCCACGTTCCTAACTCATTAAGTTCGACGGTTTTAGCTAGGGCCCATGAACTTAACTTAAGAACGTCGGTACCCACGTTCTTAACATAACCCATGAACTTAACTAATATAAGAACGTCGGTACCCACATTCTTAACAAAACCCACGAACATTTATCAATTTCTTGTAGTGAAGGTGGTAACTTGGCGATTATACCGCCAGCCACAAACTTGTCAGGCAAAGGACAAGGAAAAAGTTCGAGTTCCTTAGCTAGTGCCTGAAACTCATGAGCCTGTTCCACTACAGATCGGTTCTCAACCATCTTGTAGTCATACAGCTGCTCCATGAGATACAGCTCGCTACCAGCGTCAGTTACTCCAAACTTTCCGACAAGTGCATCCCACAGTTCTTTCCCTGTGGGAAGGATGATATAGCTTTTCTGGAATTTTGTATCCAGTGCGCTAATTACTGCTCCTCGAAAGAGGTTGTCTTCAGCCTTAAACTTAGCCTCATCCTCAGGAGGTAAGTTGGCAGGCTTGCCCTCAGCGGCATGAAAACAAGACATTGCAGTTAGCCACAATTCTATTTTAGCTTTCCATATGAAGAAGTTTTTACCATCAAAAGGATCAATCTTTAGCACAGCAGCAAAACCTCTGACAGAAAAATGCCTAACATTAGGTTTTTGGATTGTTAGATTTATAGGCATTTTCCGTATTATTTTAATTCCATAAATTAACATTATGATGATGACATATAATAAATAATTAACCATAGAAATCGTGATCTTAAATTGATCCATACCAATATGAATCAAGAGAACATAGAGCATGTGAATTATATAAATCATATAAATATGATAAACATGTATACTGACTGAACAAATGAAAATAAACAGATAGAAACATAAATAGCATGACTGTAAAATTACAACAGACAGATCTATCATATTATAATAAGACATAACAGATAAGATAGAATCATTTGTAAATATGAAACAGCATAGATGAATATATGAAACATATATAATCTCCAGAACACAAAACAGTAAGTAAATAAACTGATCATACCCTCCTATGCGCTCTGATGATCCAGATCCTTGGCCAGCTTCCTTTGTCATGTTGAAGATGTTTTGGGCAGTCGCGTAGACGCTTCCTAAAAACCTAATTGCCGATCCCCCGTGCAAGGTCTCGAACGGCACCGGCTTCGGAGGCACCTGCCCTCTCGCTTCTCTGTACGCGCAGAGTCACGAGATGGAAATACCTTCACTCGGGCGGCTGGACTGTGAGGCAGACAGGCAGGCAGACACAGCAAAGTAATGATCCACACGAGACACGGGTCAGAGGTGTGGACAAACAATATAAAGTGTTATTAGAAGATGCACGGAGATAGTGATGCTTGGAGCACGGAAAACGTGCCTTGGTTTTATTAAAGGTTTAAAACCTACCATTTACCAAACGAGAAACAGAGATATATAAATATACAATATATATATTATTATTTCATGCCGGTGCCATTCCATGCGTGATAGTTCTGGTAAACGCAGTAAGGAGCCTTCGCTTCACTTGATCTGCTGCTACCGGCCTCGACAGAGGATCCGAGCTAACCGGTGACTCCTTTACGTTTTGTGCATGTTGCGGACCAGCTCGATCTCTTCTCTTGTCAGTTGGCTTACAAAACAAGGTTTAATTTAAGTGGTAACCCAAAAATTCTGGAGCAGAGTGTGAGTTTGAGTGCTCCCTCTGCACTATTTTAATTGTTGTTTATATCTAAACACTAAGATTTGTGTCGTCTCATGGTAGCTGCACGGGTTGGTCGAGAGATGGCTCGAGAACGTGGATGGTAAAGATGTGGTAGCACCACATTAATTCTTTAAAAATTAGTTAGATATAGATGTGTGGCGGTTGTGCCACTACTACTAGTGGACACTGCCTGTTTTGAGTTTCTTTGCCTTTGGGGTCTCTTTATTCCGGAAAGCATGTTGTATATAATTCCTTGTCAAAATATTTTCTTTTTTTCTTTTTCCACTCGACAAATGTAAGGCCTTGTTTGGACTTTTTTAGGAATTGAAATCGATTTTACTGAGTAGGCACAACTTTCTAAAGTTTAGATAAATTAAATTAATTTCATATATTATCGTACTATAATTTAGCTCAACGACTTATAGCGTACTTCCTCAATAGTGTCTTTCTATTTAATTTTGACTAATAAGAATTTTAATCACCTTCAATCCACTTCTAACCAAACAAAATCTAATTAGTTTGTGTTCGTTTGCATCAATCCAGCTTTGAATTGGTATAGATTGGAATTAAATCGATGTCACAAATCCATGAATTATAACCCAAGATTTTGAGAATTTTTTAAACTATGGAAGGCGTGGATTCTATCTATAGCTCATTAGGTATATAACAAATCCATAAAGATATTGTACAGGTTTATATTAGAATTAATGGATCAAAATAATAAATAGCGTTGAGATATACATGGATTTAATCTCACTATGGAATTGAGTGTGAAATATGGATTCACTCAATCTCGTGATGGATTAAATCCATGGTGAGATTTCCTTCACGTTTTGACACCATGTATTTTATATTGTGCACATAATAATTAAGTACCTACAATATCACTGCACATAAAAGAAGTTGAACACAAGTTATGGTCTGTAGTGTTTTGCTACCTATAGCCTCGACACCGGCTGCTCCTCGCAGCGACCACCGCCGACCACCGTTGAGGTCGTTGTCTTCCCTTTTGGCTTTATCTGCGCCGGCACGGTTGGCGCCAGCTTACGTGCCGCCTCCCGGAGCTTGACCTTCTCAACCTTTCCCAGCGCGTTCCTCGGCAGTGCACCGACGACCTCCACCTTCTTGGGGACCATGAAGCGCGCCATGCGCCTGGCGCAGAACGCGAGCACGTCGTCCTCGCTGAGCCCGTGGGCCTTGCCGTCCCTGGGCACGACGAAGGCGCACGGCGTCTCGCCCCAGCGCGGGTGCGGCATCGCGACCACCGCCGCGTCGGCCACGGCCGGGTGCCGGAACAGCACCTCCTCCACCTCCTTACTGCAGATGTTCTCACCGCCGCTGATGATCACGTCCTTGGACCGGTCCTTGATCTCGATGTACCCGTCCGGGTGCACGACGCCGACGTCGCCGGTGAGGAACCAGCCGCCCCTGAAGGCGCCTTCGTTCGCGTCCGGGTTGTTGAGGTAGCCCTTCATGACGCTGCTGCCCCGGAGGACGATCTCGCCGAGGGTCTTGCCGTCGCGCGGCACGCTGGCCATGGTGTCGACGTTCTTGACGTCGGCGTCGGCGAGGGACAGGACGCTGATCCCCTGTCGCGCCTTGAGGCGAGCGCGCTCCGGGAGCGGGAGGCGGTCCCACTGGTCGCGCCACTCGCACGCCAGCGCGGGCCCCGTTGCCTCCGTGAGGCCGTAGGCGTGCGTGACCTTGAAGCCGATCCGCTCGACGCGCTCCAGCAGCGCGGCCGGCGGCGGCGCGCCGCCGGTGAGGACGTGGACGGGGGCCTCGAGCTGCCTGCCGTCGCCGTCACCGTCGCCGTCGAGGAGGATGCTGAAGACGACGGGAGCGCAGCACATGTGGGTGACGCGGTGGCGCGCGATGGCGCGGTAGATGTCGGCGCGGCGCGCGTCGCGGATGCAGACGTTGACGCCGCCGCGCGCCGCCATGCCCCAGGTGAAGGTCCAGCCGTTGCAGTGGAACATGGGGAGCGTCCAGAGGTAGACGGGGTCGGTGGCCACACCCCACTGCAGCAGCAGGCTGGTGGTGCTCAGGTACGCCCCGCGGTGGCTGTAGACGACACCCTTGGGCGCGGACGTGGTGCCGGACGTGTAGTTGAGCGTGACGGCGTCCCACTCGTCGGCGAGCGGCGGGAGGTCGGCGTCGGGGTCGCCGTGCGCGAGCAGGGCCTCGTACTCGAGCTCCCCGAGCCGGGCCCCCGTGGGCGAGTCGATGTCGTCGACGACGGCGACGAGCGGGACGGTGCCGCCGGCGGCGGCGAGCAGGCGGAGCGCGTCGCCGGCGAGGCGCACGTAGTCGTAGTCGACGAAGAAGAGCTTGGCCCCGGAGTGGCGCAGGATGGTGGCGACGGCGGCGGCGTCGAGGCGCGTGTTGATGGCGTTGAGCACGGCGCCGGCCATGGGCACGGCGAAGTGCATCTCGTACATGGCCGGCACGTTGGGCGCGAGCACGGAGACGACGTCCCCCCTGCGGACGCCGAGGGACAGCAGCGCGCACGCGAGGCGGCGGCAGCGCTCGTACGTCTGGCGCCAGGTGAAGCGGACGCCGCCGTAGACGACGGACGCGCGGTCGGCGTAGACGGCATTGGCGCGCGCCAGGAACCCCACGGGGCTCAGCGGCACGTAGTTGGCCGGGCGCTTGGGGAGCTGGTCCATGGCTACCTCTACCTGCCTGCTCAGCCCGCACCGTGCAGCTGGTCGTGCAAGACGGAGGATGTGTGTGGTGGTGGAGGCGAGGTGAGGTGGTGGCGCGAGTGGGCTGGTGTGCTGGCACGGCCGTGGCGGATCGGTGGTTTATATAGGCCGCTCGGGCAGTGCCAGGCAGGAGAGTTACAATATACGGTGAGACTTGGCTCACGGCTATGCATGCGGATGCGGAGAGTGCAGATCATATCGTGTGTATGTGGAGAGGACCAAGTCTACAACAACACAAGGTGTACAAGTAACTTTCAGTATAGCCTCTTTATTCTAGTCGTTCTTGAATATTCAGACTGACTCTGAACTCTTTTAAAAAACACCCGTGTCAGCCCTAGGCAGTGCTGGTTGCAAAGCAAATTGAAGTGGAAATGACGGCGATCTCACATGTTCCTTGCCTACTGGCTACTGTGCACGCACGGTTTTCCACGCCCGGCACCCTGGCTAGTGCTGGGAATTGGGTCAGGTCGGGTCAGCCCGGCCCAAACTCATCGTGCTTCGTGCTAAACGGGTTCAGGTCAGAAAAGACTAAAAAACTTTTGGGTCGTATCGTGCCAGCCCGAAGTGTAAAAACAGAGGCCCAGCCCGGCCCTAAAATCACATCGTGCCTTTGTTGGCCTGTGCCGGCCCAAGTCCGACCGTATATTTGACCACATAAAATCAAAATATTACAACCATATAAAGTCCATAGCTTACTAAATTAAAGATATTAAACAACTTTAGCATCATTTGACCACATAAAATCTAAATATAACAACAATATAGAGTTGATATCTTCCTAAATTAAAGAAATTAAACAGATTGAGCTTAATTGGGTCGTACCGGCCTAAGCCCGACCCATTTATGCGGGCTGTGTTGGGGCCCGACGTGCCGGAATTTAAGGCCTGGCCCAGGCCTGCCTTCGGGCTGTGTAATCCGGTCCATATTATTTTGTGCCGGACCGTGGTTTGGACTCCTATTTTCAGGCCGTGCTCGTGCTGGTCTAAGGGGGTGTTTGGTTACACCCCGCTAAAATTTAGCTCATGTCCCATCGAATGTTTGAACCTCCGTTCCGGGTATTAAATGTAGTCGGATTATAAAACTAATTTGTCAGCCGAAGATTAAAAGACGAGACGAATCTAGTCCAGTTGGTTGGGTCTATATTTCATACTCCTATTTAAAAGTCAAACGCTTGATGTGACACGGGCTAAACTTTAGCAGGAGCAACCAAACACCCCCTAAATAGCCCATATTACCGGCACTAACCTCGGCCTGTAGCGATCGTACTACCTGCTTGTTCTTGTTCTCGCTCGATCGGTGGACCACGCACGTACATCAGGTACAACTGCTGTCCCCCCTGTCGCTGCTGCGGGCTTGCCGGCTTGGGGGTTCCGGTGCGGGATGGCCCGTCGAGAGCCTGTAGCGAGTAACCCGGCCGTTGAATTAGAGCCACACGATGGGCTTCATGCTCGCTAGCAGCAGGATTCAAAAAAAAAAAACAGCAGGGGGCGGACGACAAAAAGTAGTACAGTATCTGATGTGTTGTTTTTCAGGTTGTTGAAACAAGCAGCACCAGGTTTTTTCTCTGAAAATATGACATGTACTGTTGTTTTTCAGGCTGTTGAAACGATGGAGGGCAGACTAGCATACCTGATGTGTTGGACCTGCTCCGGTTGCTATTTGCTTACAAAAAACAAAAAAAACGAAAGTTTAGTTTCAGTTTTGTTAATTTAGGTAGATCACTGGATTTTATTTTCATTTTAGTTTCAGTTTTGTTAATGTCGGGTGGTTTTGCCTTCTTTATAGCGAACGACGCAACAACATGGGACCTAAGCGCCATCATTCGAGCTACGCTGATCCCTAGCCTTCGTAGCCTGGGACTCGGCGCAGTTTGTCTTGTTGTTCCGTGCAAGCGGTATGCACACTCGGACCTAGTCCCGATAGGTCATGAGTACGTCGTAAGCCGAGGTGCGCATATCAAAAATATATGCCACAGTCCGAGGGGTTCGTAGGGCATGAGTGCGCTGCAGTCCGAGGGGCTGGGCTCGTAGACCTTGAGTGGGAGGTTGGCCTCGGCCGAAACGGAATAAACATCTCCAGTCTGAGGTTGGCCTCGGGCGAGACGGAACAACGTTTCTGTGCTTGTAAGGACCCCGTGAATATCTTTCTCCCACACTGAGCGCTAGTCCAGCAAACACTCGGCACATGGAGGACACTCGACAAAGGCTCCGCCATGTCACCGTCATTTGGCGCCGTGACGGTGACTTTTATTTGCCAAGTACTCGACAAAAAGTATTTGGTAAAGAAGCCGTCGATGATATACAATTGGCCAAGACTTATTTATCGAGAGTTAGACTCGACAAAGTATTGGTCGAGTGTTTTCAGACTTGCATTGGTTGGGTAGATGAAGCCCGACACAAGAGTTGTGTTCGGTAGCGGTTGTCTTTACATCAATCCACAGCGCTGACAGGTCAAGTCCTCCGTTCTAAACTCTGAGCCTCAAAACCCGCCAGAGTTCTCCATTAAAAATTCCCTTCTGTTTGGCCTACATCGGTGAGCATGAGCATTTGAACACTCGTCGGCAAGGTGCTCGTGTGAACTCTTCTACTTGGCCATCTACCGGAACAGATAGTTGAATTTGGGACCGACCGACTGACCAAGGTTGGTCTTGGCACAGTGGGTCTCTCACCATGCATCACCTGTGGCTGCGTGTAACTGTGCACCAGATCGTTCAGCGGAAGCGATGCATCCTGCGCCGCAGCCCGTAGTGCCCCACCCCACTCCGTTCGTCGCGTTCGAGAAAAACAGAGACCGTACAGTGCATGCGTGGGTCTTCCGCCGTCGCTGTGGATGCAGTCTGGTCTGGTAGACGAGCGAGAAGCCGAGAGAGCCTGAGACCCACCGAGAGCAGCGAGACAGAGGGCCGGCCAGTGTTATAGTGGACCTACCGGGGGAGCAAATGGAGAAGAGAAGCATCGGACGATGACTGTGTGCGCGTGGCCACTGCATGCGGCTGAGAACTACTTTTCTTTTTTTAACGTCTCAACTTTCAACTAACAATAAATCGTATATTTAAGTCCTAAAAAATTAAATAGAATTATATTTAAAGTGACCAGTGCCACAAAAATATTTGTATCTCTAACGATTGAGTCATATATTATGTTATTAGGAATATTATAGTAACGAAAGTCGTTTTCTGCGGCTAGGAACCATCCAAAATAAGTTTTATGCCACTGAAAATAAGCGCACTAATCACACGATCTAATCAAACAAGTATACTAATCACAAATACAATATACCAATAATACACACATCCACATATGCCACAAATACAATATGCCACTAACCACACACCCACATATGCCACTAATACATTAATGGAATCGAACTAAACAATAATACTAAGCACACACCCTAATCAAACAACCATACTAATTACGAATACATACTAATTTCGGCGGCAAATGATTCACGACAGCCAAAAATATGGAATAAAATACTCAAAAAATAACCTCTCGATGGGACGGTGACTGGCCAGAGGTGGGCTCGACGCCGGGTCAGGCTACATAGAGGGAGCGACGGCCGAGAGTGGTGGCGGGAGAGGCAGCACCACGAGTCGGCAGCCCGACGGCGCAGCGAGCGACGTCGAGCAACAACGTCGGGAGAGAGAAGGAAAGAGTGAAGAATGGGTCGGACAATTTAAATCTGTTTATTTTCGGTGGTCGAGCCCTAGCCGCAGAAAAAAAACCCTTATTTTCAGCGACCAAGGCTCTTCCACCGAAAATGATGTACAATGTTGTTGTGGAAAACAAATCAGGTTATTTATAAAATAAAAAGTTGTAAATAGATACAAAAGGATATGACTTCGTTATATATGGTCCTATATTTAGTATCATAGAGGTTGAGTCATATAATTATTTGATAATTTTTTTGAAATAGGACCCCATGTTGGAACAATGTTTTGATGTCAGAGTCATATATTTTAAAATAGGACATGGTTTAAGACCTCTGTTGAAAAAAGCTCTAACCGGTTCAACATTTCAGCCATGTGAATTATTCTGTGTGTTTGGTTGCATGTATTTGCTGGTGCTTGCATCGCGGGATGCAATGGGCTGGTGTTTGGTTGTTGTCAACCAGGCTCTACGCGTGCGAGGTGTACGTTTGTTTACCTGTGTGCAGATGTGGAGCCAGACTCGCACGATATTTAGGTCCTGTTCCAATCTCACGAGATAAACTTTAGTAGCTTTTTTAGCTACTTTTAGCTATTTGTAATCTAAACATGAGAGCTAATGATGGTAATTGAAGCTAAACTTTAGCACTTCAGTTCATATAGCTAAAGTTTAGCAGGAAGCTAAAGTTTATCCCGTGAGATTGAAACAGGGCCTTGATCTTAAACGAAACAAGAGTATTTTCGGCCTTTTGACTCATCTTCCACTTGGATTAGAGCCACACCTATAAACACCTGGAATCAAACCAGAATAGGACTTTAGTAAATAACCAGGATCCACTCTATGAAACTGTTCCTGAGCTGGAACCGATGTTGGACTGCCGAACGGCCGAGCTGTGGATTCGTGCGGCGTCTTCCCTCCTCCCGTCATCTGCATGCACCTTGGCAGCGCTGATAAACTGGCTGCCGTCAGTACTAAGTGCAGCGTTAGCTCTGTGCCCTGCCGTGCCGATCCGATCAACGGACTGCACGCGAACATGCAGCGGAACCTTGAGAGCAACGGTGTAGACTAATTAATCATCAAGGAAGTATCTGAATTCCATACATCTCTTCTCTGCATCGTCGATTGTGTTTTGTTGGCTGATGCCTGACGTGGGTGCTGGTTTTTTTTGGCCCTCATGTTCTGAATTTCCGGTATCTTCGTCAGGACCATATACTAGAATAATATATAATAGCACTCATCTATCCGGATCATAACAACAGGAGCACTGTCGAGCTATAAGAAGGTCAGGACCACATTAGCTCCACAGGGCACACGGTCAAAAACCATACTAGTTTGATTTTCTGAATCTTTCTTTTATTTCAGAAGGTCACAAGTCTCTTCTATAGTGTATTCAGAACCTGGCTGCCTGCCGTGGTCGGAGGGGAGGACGGAGAAGAATGTTTGGACACGCATCAAGAGTAACGGCTCTTATTCATCTTCAAAAGCTGACAAGCAACTGAGGGGGCAGATAGTTGAATTGGGCTCATCCGGTCTTCAAATGGATACGGAAGTCCTCTTGTCAACGTAAGAGCATATAGAGTTTTCAATTCAGTCGCTTTGCACATGACAGACAGACTTGGCGCAAGGAATACCTTGGGAAGAAGAAACATGCAGCTCCAATAATCCGTCGCCATGGCATAGGCTAAGTTCATACATGCTTCTTTATATTATCGCCGACATCTGTATATCATTATCCATAAACCATAGTAGTTTAATTTTCTAACCCCATTTTTTTTTATTTCAGAAGGGCAGAAGTCTCCTGTATCCAGAACCTGCCTTGGTCGGAGGGAGAAGAATGTGTGGACATATACCAAGAGTAACGGCTCCTCTAGTCTCCATCATCTTCAGAAGCTCACAAGCAACTGACTGAGGGGCGGGGGGGGGGGGGGGGGGGGGGGGGGGGGGCTGTCTTCAAATGGATACACAAGTCCTGTTGACAACACATAAGCATAATAAAGTTGTCTTCCGGTTGCTTGCGCAGGACAGACTGGGCGCAAGGGGAAAAACAAACAGGCAGCTCCAAAACGATTGGACATTTGTTCTTGCACTGACAGTTTGGCAGATGTTGCTAGAACCTTGTCCTGCAAAGTTTGAAGCCCCAACTCGAGGTTCTCAGTTTTTTTTTCTTCTTTTGGTGAAGATTGTCATGCTCATATGCTGATGGCATTTGGACATGTCAGCAGAAACTAGGGAGCAGCCTCTGACCTATATATCCAGTTTTCATCGTTGATCTCTCCGTCCTCCTCCCGAGCTGACGACGGGACTGCAACTGCAACCGCACCAGCAGAACTAGATATTGACCATCCGAGCCGAGACTGCCTGCAAAGCTGACCAGACCACCTGCTGCTATCGCTGTAATGACGCGCAGGAGCTGCCGGAGATCCCGCTGGACATCACCACGGATCTCGTCTCCGCAACTTGGCACGGATTTGTACAGGCTGAAACCCAAGAACAGCTGGACTCGTAAAAGATAGAGGTAGACGAAGCAAGCAACGGTCACTGTTAACACGAACGAGAAACAATAATAATACTACGTCGTAAGACACGCGGCTGGTATTAAGCCTAATTATAAATCGCACGTAGCTTTCGGCCTCTGGAGACGATACGAACGACAACCAGCTTCCTACTCGCCTGGGATTTGTTGCGACCGGAGATTCTGCTGGCAGCCGAAGGGAATCATGGAGGGCTGTAACTGCCAAAACGACAGCGCGCGCGAGGCAGAGCTAGACCATCGTTGTACTCATCGTCGTCCCGTGCGCGAGGCAGATGCCTATCCATATCCATGATGCATGCTGCCAACACAGAAGTTAGTTACTCAACGTATACTATATATGTTACTTATGCTTGCAGATTTAATGGGTGGAAGTGCAACTGATTTAGATCATATGAGCTATCATTGTGTTAAACATCATCATCATCATTATTATTATTATTATTATGTGCGTACGATTCTATTGTTAACGAAAGGGTCCAGAGTCCGGATTTTTCAGATCAAGGACGTCGTTTTCCAATAACCTGGTCTCATCTCATTCTCATGCTTGCCAGTTGCCACCGCCATTGGGCTGAATTCTTTGGGAGGCCATATTAGTCTGTTGGCTAAGAAACGACCCAACATGCCGCCGCCACTTCGCCAGAGCCCAAAGGGCCTGCCCTGTTCGCTGGGCCGCAGCCGACACCAGCCGCCCATCCGTCCGTCCATCTCAGCCCGTGCGATCTAGGGTTTTGCCCGCGTGCACGCCTGAGCCATATATAAACGACGCCGCTCTGCGTCCCACCAAACCCGTCCGGCCGTCCCTTCCCTCCCTCACACACATCGTCAAAGCTGCGGGCGTGGTACCGGTAGATCTAATCTCCTGTTACTAAGTATCGATTTCGTTTTATCTCGTTGTTTTTTCGGATCCCAAGTTGTTTTGAGGTGATGATCCTTTCCCCAAATTATCGACTATGATTACACTGTGCGATTTTTCGAGCTCTTCTCCTCGGAGAAGGCGCTCCTAAGCCAGATGTTCTGATCGAAACAACAACGCCCGCCTCCTCCTGAAAACATCCTTCTTTGTGCACCCTTCTTATTTGGATCTTTTTTTGTTGTTGTTGTGGTTTTGACGATGGAGATGAGGATCCTTTCCCCAGCTGATCGACTATGATTATACTGTGCGCAACTGCGATGCCTTCTCTGCGGAGGAGGGTCCCAAGCCAGAATTCTGATCCATCACGTGTGCTAGTTTCCGCATTGAGTCGTGTGTGTTAGTTTCTGCATCGATTCTTGTATAACATTTGGAATTTGAAAGCTACCCTAAAGCAAAAAAGCAGGACGCTGTTCTCTCTCTTTAAACAGTGTCCCCGTAAACTTTAGGAACATTAATAGGCATGTTCATCGTTATTGGGTGAACCTTTGGACGCTCATCCATGTGTTGGACGGTCTCTCATGTCCATTGGTTCAGTAAACGATGAGACACTTTCGAACTACTCACAAACAAATTTGACATGTTCACAATTTAGTGAAAATGAGTTCGATTTCCCCTCAACTTCCTCCATTTTCGGATGAACTTCTTAAAAATATAGGCGCACAAAGGCTCTCAAGGGCTAATGGCAACATAGCCCACTTTCTCTTTCTACACATCTTACTGGTCTCTTGAGGCTCCAACCTTTCTTTTACTATTAAAGGGCTCGTGGTTCTCGCCAGTTTTTACAAACGACACACAGTTGAATTAATACGCGTCAAATAGGATAGTAACCCAAATCACTGCACCGCAGGTTGACATGACATGGCATTTTTATGAACATACTTTCAATATGAACGAAAGCATTCCACGGTTTGGTGCAAAGCTGGACAGTCAACAACATAGCTGCATCACGATTCAACCAACAGAATTGCAGCTCAGCTTGATAAGGCGTGAACTTAAAAGCATTGAAGGCCAGAAAAGTGTATGTGATGAAGGATTCAAGTTTTTGGAAACGTAGCAGCATCAGGATCTTGGAGATTATATTATAGTAGTCGTACCTACATTTATACGAACAAAAAACGCTGGTCTTAAAGGCCAGAAAAGCAAGCTAAAGAGCGCAACAGAAAATATGTGTTTTTTTTTGAACTGCAACGTTTAGTCTTTATGGAGGTAAACCAAAAGTACTGGTTTTGAAGGGGCTGCAGAAGCAGGTTAAGAGCACTACAGAAAATATGCCCTTCTTTTTTTCTGCAAAATTTAGTCTTCATGGAAATCTATATATTGCGTAAAGCAGTAAATAACGGTAAGAAATTGGTTTTGTAGTTTATAAATGTAAATGGAGAAAAAAAATTTATGGTATTGTATCAGATTGTTCGAGTTTAGGTGTAGTGTGTATATAAGGTATATATTCAGTAATTTAACCTTCTTGGAGATTCAATTCATGTCATAGCAGTTTTTTTTTTCTTTCATCTGACTGCTGGTTGTTGTGTGGTCCTGCATGAAAAAATGGACGTTTTGCTCAGTCCTAGTGTTTCGTTCGTTTTGGACGCGCAGGTTTGCTGGCCATGTGAATGTTTGTTGTGTGAACAAAACAAAACAAAACAAAAAACGCCCCTGGATTTGGGTACAAAGTTAACCTGTATTCTTCCCTCCCTGATCGACTTGGAGTTTGAATTTGACGATGGAATAAGGAGGAAAACCTTGGGGCCGTGTAAGGCTGTCTCCAGCAACGTCCCCTAAATTTCATCCCCTAAAAGAATATTCTCTGTCCTTTACAGCACTCTCTAAAAGATTCTGTACTCTATATCTTCTTCATCTCCAGCAATATCCCCTAAATTTCATCCTCTATATCAACAGTGCTACTAGATTTGACATTCTATATTATTTTTTACCGTTCGTTAGCACGTGCACAGAAATCAGCACAGTGTATAGAGCACCGCCGTACAGCCTCTATACATAGCGCATGCATGCCATCCTCTAAATTTTAGAGGACCTTTTAGAGTTCCTTGTTGGAGGGATAGAGAATCTGACAAATCTCTATATTTAGAGGACAGGAGCTTTTACAGGAACCTGCAGGAGCTTTTAACCGGTCCCGTGGTGTAGGCTGACAACTCACCTCTGACTGACTTTTGTACTAGCTGTTGGGGCTACCAGCGCCGGCCGGCACGAAGCGACCGCCCGGTTCGGTTCATCATGTTGCTCAAACGGAACGACCTCCTCGTCTTCAGTGCCACGCAACAGTAGGGGTACTGTACGTACGTACTAGCTGTGGCGAATGCAGAAGAGTCCCCACGCAACATTAGGAGTACGTACTCCATGATGCTGCGGAATGATGACGGGCAGGACGGAGAAAACATGGGTCCTCTCACCGTGTTATAGCATCTCAGAATCATTCTCATCATGTTTAATCCATTCTTATACACATCTCCATACCCATCATGGGTGCAAAAAAACCTATCACATACTCATTCGGGTTTCTGGTCCTCAATAAGTCACCATCCTCAATTAAGAGATAATTAGTTACTAACAGCTAGTACAAACTATCCAGATTTCATACATCACCATATCGGCGGCAAGCACTTATCAATGAACCATGATCCATTCATCCATCCATCAGAAAAGAAATTAGTACTTCGGGACCAATAGAACAAATAGAGAAATGGAGTTTGCTCACCTTCCTTAGTCACCATCCGAGTTCTTTGACACCCGAAAATCCATGGTCGTCACCGTCATCCTAAGCTCCTAGCAGTCAACGTAGTGTATGGCTGGTTATTTTATGTGTTTTTTTTCTAGTATGCTAGTTTACCCAATAGGTAATCGGGTTCGGATTATTACTTTTTAAACCCATACCTGTTTACCCAATGGTTGGAGATTTTATCCTATATCCATACCCATGAGACAATTTTTGTCCCATATGCGTACACTAATAGAGGAATTTCCCACGGGTTAGCGAATATTGGTTCCCCATTGACATCTGTAGTCCCTACATTACCTGCTGCGTGAACTCCTCCTACTGTTACATTCCGTCAGTCAGTCAGGCTGCGAGCTGTCCTACTCGCCTAATAAACTGCTAAAATCCCACGAAGAAACTTTGGGGGAGACAGACAGAATCACGGTCGTGAGGCGCGGACCAACCACGGGCATGGCAGGCCAGATTTGGGCCTGCATTATTGGGTACCCATCCATTCCTGTCGATGGGCGCTCAGACGTACGTAAGTCTAGTGACTACTGGAGCCTCAATAGTGCCCAAGGTTCCAGATTCGATATATCAATCAATTCCGATACGATTTCGACATCTCAAGATTTGTTTTCCTTGTCTTTAAACACGTCTATATATAGGGGGTGTTTGGTTACCCCAAACTAAACTTTAGCCCCTATCATATCGAATGTTTGAACCTCCGTTCCGGGTATTAAATGTAGTCGGATTATAAAACTAATTTGTCAGCCGAAGATTAAAAGACGAGACGAATCTAGTCCAGTTGGTTGGGTCTATATTTCATACTCCTATTTGAAAGTCAAACGCTTGATGTGACCCGGGCTAAACTTTAGCAGGGGCAACCAAACACCCCCATAGATGGGTAAAAGACGTCGTCAACAGCAATTGTAAACTAAAGTGGTAAACAGGATAAAAGAACCAATAATTTTTTTTGAGATAGATAAGTAGGTCATATATTAATATTAATATTAATAGTTTAAGGGTACCTAAAACCATCCACTGACTATATTACTAAACTTGTTCTAAGCCTGCTAGTGCCAGTGCGAATCTACGACTCTGTGAAGTCACTCCTCTCTCTCTCTCTTCCTGCAGCTTTACATGAACGTACGTACATGCATGTTGGGTATCATAATTAGGGGTACCCTAACACTCCTAATCACGGCTGGTAAACACTCTCAGACCAACTGACAGGCGCGGTTCAAGTCAAGGCTTCGTCTATCCAAAGGACGCGACCTCACCCAAGCCTAGCCTCGGGCTGGAGCATTAATCCCAGACGAGTTCACGCCTCGCCCGAGGGCCTCCTCAGGCAGCGGGCACCCTCTTGGCTCTCCCGAAGCCCGGCTCGGGCAGGCTTCGTTGTGAAGCAACCTTGGCCAGACCGCCTTACCAACCGACCGCTTCGCCGGCGCATTCAATGCAGGGGTCGCCTGACGCCGTATCCTGACACACACGCCTTAGTCGGCCAGGCCGAAGTGACCGCAGTCACTTCGCCCCTCTTTTTTACTGTCCGATATGATGGGAAAACAGCGCCGTTCGCCTCGCTCCGACTGTCGTGCCAACCACCCAGGCGAAGACTGACAACAAGTCACGATCAACCACCGAGTTCGCCCTCGGGCGCAACAGGAAGCTCCGCCTCGCCTGACCTAAGGCTCCGTCCTCGGGAGGAAGCTCCGCCTCGCCCGACCTCAGGCTCCGGCCTTGGAAGGAAGTCTCCGCCTCGCCCGACCCCCGGACTCGGCCTCGACCTCGGTCTCGGGAGGAATCGTGTCCTCGCCCGACCCTGGCCTCGGCCTCAAGAGAAGTCTCCGCCTCGCCCGACCTTGGGCTCGGACCGACCGCGCCAATAGGGGATACATCATTACCCTATCCCTAGCCAGCCCAGGCTACAAGGAATAAGACCGGCGTCCCATCTGGCTTACCCCGACGACGGGTAATGATGGTGCCCCGCGTGAAACCATGACGCCGGTGGCTCTCAGTCCCTTACGACAGCAACGAGACGTCAGCAGGATCCTTGCCGCACTGCCAGCTGTGCTCCTACAGGGCTCAGACGATTCTCCGACGGCCACGCTATCACGTATACAGGGCTCAAGCTCTCCCTCGACAACCACGTTGGCATGTACACAGAGCTTAGGCATTTCTCTGCTAGACACGTTAGCGCATTGCTACACCCCCCATTGTACATCTGGATCTTCTCCTTGCATCTATAAAAGGGAGGTCTAGGACTTTCCCACGGGGGAGGAGGAAGGGGGGTTCACGCGAGGGAAGGAGCGAATGAAACAGTCTCTCTCTCTCTCTCTCTCTCTCTCTCTCTCTCTCTCTCCCTCTCGCGACGTGCTTGTAACCCCTACTACGAGCGGCACCCCCGTGCAGGATAATACAAGGCTTGTCCCACCTCTTGTGTTGCATCCCGCGCCAACCCATCTGGGCAGGGGCATACAACGACAATTTCACTCGTCGGTCCAGGGACCCCCTCGGGTCCGAAACACCGACAGTTGGCGCGCCAAGTAGGGGCCTGCTGCGTGTTAACGAACGCCTTCCCGTTGAGTTCCAGATGAGGAGTCTTCAACAACCTCTTCAGCCTAGGATGGTGCTCCGCTTCGGGAGTCTCGAGTTCATGTCCCTTGACGGCAGCTACGACATGGTACTCCTCCCCTCGCGGCGTGACGACAACGACGGTCTTCGACTCGCCCAGCGACGGCGAGCTCGGCGACAACATCTCCCCGCGGCAGAAGAGGAGCACTCCGGTCGTCCCCACCACCCTCCTCGCCGGAGGAGGCGGAGACAGGGCAACCATGGCCACGCAGGAGGCGGCACCTTATCGGCTGTCGCACCAGAGCGAGTCGACGACGCCGGCGCTTCCCCGGGGGAAATGTCGGGTGTTGTCCTCGTGCCTAAGACAGCGACGAGTGCCGCTTCCCCACCACGTGCCAGCTCCGAGCAGACCGACGACGCCAGCACCTCGCCAAGGACCTGCTGTGCGTCACCCTCGTGCCTGAGATGACGGCACGTTCCGTCCCCGACGCGACTTCACCACCGTCCATCGATCAGGAGGTACCGTTCGTTTTCCATCCCGTACCCTTTCGATTCAGCTTTGATCCACCTAGCGACCCCGCTACGGTGAGCGCTTTCGTAAAGGCGTATCCAAACCTTCCAGGGTACCATATGTGGTCGACCTGGGACCGACTGACAGCCGTCTCAACCTCCGGACCGGCGAGTTCCGAGGAAGAGGACGACCCCGACTTCAGTTGGGATTTCTCTGGCCTCGATGACCCCGGTGCCATGCGGGAATTCATGTTCGCATGTGACCACTGCCTCTCCGGTTGTTCTGACGATGGCCACGACCTTGACAACGAGGGTTACGACCCAAGTCGCGAATGTTTCCACGTCGATCAGGGAGATCACAATGAAGGCAACTATCTCGGTATGCCGGAGGTTGACAATCCCCCTGGGCCCGCATCTCGCGTTGACATCCTGCGGGAGCTAGCTATGGTCCCAGTCCCTGCGAGGGGTCGGGACACACAGCTCGAGCAAATCCGTGAGATGCAGGCCCGGGTCGACGGGGAAGCAGGCCGGCTTGTGCAGCTCTGACAGAACATCGAACAGGAGTGGGCAGGCCGAACACTCGTCGGAGGAGTCTGTCATCGGGCCCGAGACATCCAGTGTCGCATCGTCGACAATGCCGGGGCAGCGCTGCCCTCGGCCGTCAGCGGGTCCGACCAGGACCTAGCTGCAGCGGCGATGCTACTTCGAACCATGCCGGAGCCATCCACCACCGAGGGACGGCGTATCCAGGGTAAACTCAAGGATCTCCTAGAAGGCGCCGCAGTTCGACGAGCCGAGAGCTCTACCTCCCGGGGGCGAGCTGACCCCTCGGAGCATCACGCGATGTCCTCCCGACGCATGCGGGAGGCCTCGGTCCATCCCAAGCGCACGCGGGATGAGGCACCCGCCGCCCAGGATCGCCTTGGCAACGAGCGTCACCATCGCGACCATCGAGCCTGCCACAAGGAGAAGGTGCACCGAGGCTATCATCCTAGGCGCGGGGGCCGCTACGACAACGAGGAGGATCGGAGTCCTTCGCCCGAGCCGCCCGGTCCACGAATCTTTAGCCGGGCCATACGACGAGCGCCGTTCCCCGCCCGTTTCCGAGCCCCGACTACCATCACCAAGTACTCAGGGGAGACGAGGCCGAAGCTGTGGCTCGCGGACTACCGTCTGGCATGCCAGTTGGGAGGGGCGGATGATGACAACGTCATCATCTGTAATCTACCCCTTTTCCTCTCCGACGCCGCCCGAGCCTGGCTGGAGCATCTACCTCCTGCGTAGATCTCCGATTGGAACGATCTGGTCAAGGCTTTCGTGGGAAACTTCCAAGGCACGTACGTGCACCCTAGGAACTCATGGGATCTCCGAAGCTACCGCCAGCAGCTAGGGGAGTCCCTCCGAGAGTACATCCGGCGGTTTTCGAAGCAGCGCACCGAGCTGCCCAACGTTACCGACTCGGATGTCATCGGGGCTTTCCTTGCCGGCACCACTTGCCGAGACCTGGTGAGCAAACTGGGGCGCAAGACTCCCACCCATGTGAGCGAACTAATGGACGTCGCCACCAATTTCGCCTCGGGTCAAGAGGCGGTCGAAGCCATCTTCCGAAAGGACAAGCAGCCTCAGGGAGAGCCGAAGAAAGACGCCCCCGAAGCGTCCGCCCAGCGGGGCACGAAGAAGAAGGCCAAGAACAAGTCGCAAGGGAAGCGTGACGCCGCTGACGCGAATCTCGTCGCTGCGGCCGAGCACAGGAACCCTCGAAAACCTCCTGGAGGGGCCGACGCGTTCGACAAGATGCTCAATGAGCCGTGCCCCTATCACCAGGGTCCCGTCAAGCACACCCTCGAAGAATGTGTCATGCTCTGGCGCTACTTCCACAAGGCCAGGCCCCCGGCGGAAGATAGCAAAGGCCATGACAACAACAAGAAGGAGGGCGACAAGGGAGAAGACTTCCCGGAGGTCCACAACTGCTTCATGATCTACGGCGGGCAGGTGGCGAACGCCTCGGCTCGGCACCGCAAACAGGAGCGCCGGGAGGTCTGCTTGGTGAAGGTGGCAGCACCAGTCTACCTAGACTGGTCCGACAAGCCTATCACCTTCGACCGAGGCGACCACCCCGACTTCGTGCTAAGCCCAGGGAGGTACTCGCTCGTCGTCGATCCGATCATCGGCAACGTTAGGCTCTCAAAAGTCCTCATGGACGGAGACAGCAGCCTTAACATCATCTACGCCGAGACCCTAGAACTCTTAGGGGTTGATAGGTCCGAGGTCCGGGCCAGCGCGGCACCCTTCCACGGGATCGCGCCCGGAAAGCGAATCCTGCCCCTCGGACGGATCGACTTACCCGTCTGCTTCGGGACTCTCTCCAACTTTCGAAAGGAAGCTCTCACCTTTGAGGTCGTCGGGTTCCGAGGAACCTACCATGCGGTGTTGGGAAGGCCGTGCTACACCAAGTTCATGGCTGTCCCCAACTACACCTACCTCAAGCTCAAGATGCCGGGCCCGAACGGGATCATCACCGTCGGATCCACGTACTGACACGCGTACGAATGCGACGTGGAGTGCGTGGAGTACGCTGAGGCCCTCACCGAGTCCGAGGCCCTCATCGCCAACCTGGAACGCCTCTCCAAGGAGGCGCCCGACGCGAAGCGGCACGCCGACAACTTTGAACCAGTCGAGGCGATCAAGTCCGTCTCTCTCGACCCCAGCAACAACGCCAACAAGAAAGTCCGGATCGACTCTGAGCTCGACCCCAAATAGGAAGCAGTGCTCGTCGACTTTCTCCGCGTGAACGTCGAAGTTTTTGCATGGAGTCCCTCGGACATGCCAGGCATACCAAGGCATGTCGCCGAGCACTCACTGGACATCAGAGCTGGAGCCCGACCCGTGAAGCAAACCCTGCGCCGTTTTGACGAAGAAAAGCGCAGGGCCATAGGCGAGGAGATCCACAAGCTACTCGTGGCAGGGTTCATCAAAAAGGTATTCCATCCCGAATGGTTAGCTAACCCTGTTCTTGTAAGGAAGAAGGATGGGAAATGGAGGATGTGTGTAGACTACACTGGTCTAAACAAAGCATGTCTGAAGGTTCCCTACTCCCTACCTCGCATCGATCAAATTATGGACTCCACTGCTGGGTGCGAAACCCTGTCATTCCTCGATGCCTACTCAGGCTATCACCAAATCAAGATGAAAGAGTCCGACCAACTCGCGACTTCTTTTATCACACCTTTTGGCATGTACTGTTACACTACAATGCCATTTGGTTTGAGGCATGCAGGCGCCACCTACCAAAGGTGCATGAACCACGTGTTCGGAGAACACATCGACAGAACGGTCGAGGCTTACGTCGATGACATCGTTGTCAAGACGAAGAAAGCCTCAGACCTCCTCTCTGACCTTGAAACGACATTCAAGTGTCTGAGAGCGAAAGGCGTGAAACTCAATCCCGAGAAGTGTGTCTTTAGAGTCCCCCGAGGCATGCTCCTGGGATTCATCGTCTCCGAGCGGGGTATCGAGCCAAACCCGAAGAAAATCGCGGCCATCACCAACATGGGACCGATAAAAGATTTGAAAGGAGTACAGAGGGTCATGGGATGCCTTGCGGCTCTGAGCCGTTTCATCTTACGCCTTGGCGAAAAAGGATTGCCCCTATACCGCCTCTTAAGGAAGACCGAGCGCTTCACTTGGACGCCCGAGGCCGAGGAAGCCCTCGGAAACCTTAAGGCGCTCCTTAGAAACGCACCCATTCTGGTGCCCCCCGCTGCAGGAGAAGCCCTCTTGATCTACGTAGCCGCAACCACTCAGGTTTTTAGGGCCGCGATCATAGTCAAGAGACGAGAAGAAGGGCATGCACTGCTCGTCCAGAGGTCGGTCTACTTCATCAGTGAAGTGCTATCCGAGACCAAGATCCGCTACCCATAGATCCAGAAGCTGCTCTACGCAGTGATTCTGATACGGTGAAAGTTGTGACACTACTTCGAGTCTCATCCGATGACTGTGGTGTCATCCTTCCCCCTGGGGGAGATCATCCAGTGCCGTGAGGCCTCAGGTAGGATAGCAAAGTGGGCGGTGGAACTCATGGGCGAAACGCTATCATTCGCCCCTCGGAAGGCCATAAAATCCCAAGTCTTGGCCGACTTCCTGGCTAAGTGGATTGACACCCAGTTTCCAACAACTCCAATCCAACCCGAGCTTTGGACCATGTACTTCGATGGGTCACTCATAAAAACAGGAGCAGACGCTGGCTTGCTCTTTGTTTCACCTCTCGGAAAGCATCTTCACTACGTCATATGCCTCCATTTTCCGGCATCAAACAACGTGGCCGAGTACGAGGCTCTGGTTAACGGGTTGCGCATCACCGTCGAGCTAGGGGTCCGGTGCCTCGACGCTCGTGGCGACTCGCAGCTTGTCATCGACCAAGTCATGAAGAACTCTCATTACCGCGATCAGAGGATGGAAGCCTACTGCGACGAAGTCCGGTGCCTGGAAGACAAGTTCTACGGGCTGGAGCTCAACCACATCGCCCGACGGTACAACGAGACTGCAGATGAGCTGGCGAAGATAGCCTCGGGGCGGACGACGGTTCCCCCAGACGTCTTCTCCAGAGACCTACATCAACCATCCGTCAAGATCGACGGCACACCCGAGCCTGAGGAAGCCTCGGCCCAGCCCGAGGTACCCTCGACCGAGCCCGAGGTACCCTCGGCCATCGAGGAGGAGGCCTTGCCCGTCGAGGGGGAACAGAATGGGGTCACGCCAGATCCAAACTGGCAGACCCCGTACCTGGAATATCTCCTCCGAGGAGAGCTCCCCCTCGACAAGGCCAAAGCTCGGTGACTGGCTCGGCGCGCCAAGTGGTTCGTCTTGCTGGGTGATGAAAAGGAGCTCTATCACCGCAGCCCCTCGGGCATCCTCCAACGATGCATATCCATCGCCCAAGGACAAGAGCTGTT
Organism: Zea luxurians; assembly: GCA_029449295.1. Classification (NCBI taxonomy): domain Eukaryota; kingdom Viridiplantae; phylum Streptophyta; class Magnoliopsida; order Poales; family Poaceae; genus Zea; species Zea luxurians. The sequence continues at coordinate 29,743,732 of JAOPSE010000031.1, forward strand.
GCAAGAAATACACTCGGGGGCTTGCGGCCACCATACAGCACCTCGAGCCCTCGTGGGGAATGCCTTCCGACAAGGTTTCTACTGGCCAATCGCGGTGGCCGACGCCACTAGGATTGTACGCTATTACCGGGGGTGTCAATTCTACGCAAAGCAGACACGCCTACCCGCTCAGGCCCTGCAGACGATACCCATCACCTGACCGTTTGCAGTATGGGGTCTGGACCTCGTCGGTCCCTTGCAAAAGGCACCCGGGGGCTTCTCACACCTGCTGGTCACCATCGACAAATTCTCCAAGTGGATCGAGGTCCGACCCTTGACCAGCATCAGGTCCGAGCAGGCGGTGGCGTTCTTCACCAACATCATCCATCGATTCGGGGTCCCAAACTCTATCATCACCGACAATGGCACGCAGTTCACCGGAAAAAAGTTCCTGGACTTCTACGACGACCACCACATTCGTGTGGACTGGGCCGCCGTAGCTCACCCCATGACGAATGGGCAGGTGGAGCGTGCCAATGGTATGATTTTGCTGGGACTCAAACCAAGGATTTACAACAACCTCAACAAGTTCGGCAAGCGGTGGATGAAAGAGCTACCCTTGGTAGTCTAGAGTCTGAGGACAACGCCGAGCCGAGCCAAAGGTTTCTCGCTGTTTTTTCTAGTCTATGGGGCCGAGGCCGTCCTCCCCACGGACTTAGAATACGTCTCCCCGAGGACCAGGGCGTACGACGACCGAAGCAACCAGATCAGCCGAGAGGACTCGCTAGACCAGCTCGAAGAGGCTCGGGACGTTGCCTTACTACATTCGGCACGGTACCAGCAGTCGCTGCGACACTACCACGCCCGAAGCGTTTGGCCCCGAGGCTTCCAAGTGGGAGACTTGGTGCTTCGTCTGTGACAGGACGCCCGAGGGCGCCACAAGCTCACTCCTCCCTGGGAAGGGCCATTCATCATCACCAAGATCTTGAAGCCCGGAACATACAAGCTGGCCAACGACCAAGGCAAGGTCTACAGCAACGCTTGGAACATCCAACAACTATGTCGCTTCTACCCTTAAGATGTTTTAAGTCGTTCATGTACCTCGTTTTCTTTACATACATGAAGTCTAACCGTCAAGGAAGGGTCGGCCTTGCCTCAGCAAAGCCCGACCCTCCCTCGGGGGCTAGAAGGGGGGAACCCCCTTTGCGTCAAAAATTTCCTCGGAAATTTTTTTTCTACCAAAACGACCTTTCGTGCTTTCGACTTCTGTATCGATAGCGGGATCCTAAAAACGACGAGAGTACACGTAAGCGGGAAGACCGACCGAGCCGAGGGACTCCTACGCCTCCGGGATACGGATACCCCACTCGTCACCTTCCGCGAAAAGTAACTCTCGCTCGGACAAGTGGTTCCGCTACCAACGAACAAGTCATGGCGCACGAAACAAGAGGAAATAAAACGCAGCTTTATGATACGACGATGAAAGTGTTTAGGCCTCAGCGGCCGTGAAGAACACACGCATGCTACAAATAAACTGCTCCAGCAGGATCAGGCATCGGCAGGGGAAGCAGCCGCGCCCTCGGCGCCGTTTCCGCCTTCGGCGAGGTATGGCCCAGCCTCAGACGACGACGCGGGCGGAAGGATCTCCACCTCGAAGGAGGAGGCCAGCACCACGCTCGAGCCCTCGGCGGCCGCGTCAAGCCTCTGGACCTCGGCTAAGGCAGCCTCGTCTTCGTCGGGTAGACAGTACCCCTCGCTGACCCGCTCCAAGTCCACGTCGTAGTGGGAAGCGAGCACGGCGAAGGCCTGCCTAACGTCGTGGTGCAGCGTCCCGCGGAGTCTGCTGCACACATGGCCGCCCAAGGCCCGCAGATGACTCTGAGGGGAGCTACCCGAGGGGACGTCGTCAAGGTCAAAGGCTCGGCAAAAGCTCGAGATAGCCTCGGACATAGCCACACGGTCGGTCTCATTCTGCTCAGCCGCCCGGGCGTGCGCCTTGACGGACTCATTAAGAGCCGTCTCGAGCTCTGCAGATAGCCGATCAAAATTCTTCAGACAAGAGTTGAAGAATGAAGCTGAATTGAAGTCGCAAAGCAGGCGAAACATACCTTCATCCGGGCACGCTCCTGCGAGGCAACGACTTGGGCAGACTGGGCAGATCCGACGGCCACAGCCAGGTCCATCGCAAGGGCCCCGGCCCGAGCAGACACCTCGGCCAGTTGACCCTCAAGGGCCTCAGCCCGGCCCACGGCCTCGACAGCCTGGCTCCGAGATTGGTCCCGCTCATCGATGGCCTGGCCAAGCTCCAGCTGCCGCTGCTGTGCCTCCGTCCTTGCCAACGCCGCCTCTGCCCACGCCGCCGCTGCCTCCGCCTTCAGATCATCACAGAGCAGCCGAAGGTCCGCCAGCTTGGTGCTCTGTTGGGCAAGGCGCTCATTATCCTTGGCAAGCGCGGCCCTCTGGGACCGCAGCGAACCCCAGATGCCGCTCTCACGGTGGATGAACAATGACTTGGCGGTGCTTACATCCGCCAGTTCCTGAGCAAGGAAGACAATGTATTACTGAAAGGGAATTAGGCTTACACTTATTTCCTAATTAATTTTGGTGGTTGAATTGCCTAACACAAAAATAATTGGACTAACTAGTTTGCTCTAGTCTATAAGTTATACAGGTGCCAAAGGTTCACAAAAAACCAATAAAAAGACTAAGAAAAGGGTTCAACAAAAAGAGCAAGGGATAACTGAAGGGAGCCCTGGTCTGGCGCACCGGACTGTCCGGTGTGCCACCGGACAGTGTCCGATGCACCATCGGACAGTGTCCGGTGCACCAAGGGACTTCAAGCTGAACTTCGCACCTTCGGAAATTCTCAGAGGCGCTTCGCTATAATTCACCGGACTGTCCGGTGCCCCAAGACCAAGCGACTCTGAACTCGCCAGCTTCGGGAATCCGCTCCGCTATAATTCACCGGATATGTCCGGTGCACACCGGACTGTCCGGTGTAACGGCGGAGCAACGACTACTTCAGCGCAACGGTCACCTGCTACAGCATTAAATGCGCGCCAGCGCGCGTAGAGGAGCAGAGCACGCGCGGGTGGCACACCGGACAACCTACAGGGCATGTCCGGTGCACCACCGGACAGCTAGGTGGGCCCACACGTCAGAGCTTCAACGGTCGAACCCTAACGACCGGGTGACGTGGCTGGCGCACCGGACACTGTCCGGTGGCGCACCAGACTGTCCGGTGCGCCCGTCGACTGCAGCCTCCACCGACGGTCAAGTTTGGTGGTTGGGGCTATAAATACCCCAACCACCCCCACATTCAAGTCATCCAAGTTTTCACCTTCCAACTACTTATAAGAGCTCTAGCATTCAATTTTAGACACACCAAAGTGAAAGTCACCTAGAGGGGGGGTGAATAGGGCGAAACTGAAATTTACAAATATAATCACAACTACAAGTTGGGTTAGCGTTAGAAATATAATCGAGTCCGCGAGGGAGGGCGCAAAACAAATCGCAAGCTAATAAGAGATGTGACACGTGGATTTGTTTTACCGAGGTTCGGTTCTTGCAAACCTACTCCCCGTTGAGGAGGCCACAAAGACCGGGTCTCTTTCAACCCTTTACCCTCTCTCAAACGATCCACGGATCGAGTGAGCTTCTTCTTCTCAATCACTCGGGACACAAAGTCCCCACAAGGACCACCACACACTTGGTGTCTCTTGCTTCGATTACAAGTGAATGAATGTTGATCACAAGATCAAATGAGAAAGAAAAGAAGCGATCCAAGTGCAAGGGCTCAAAAAGAACACGACAAATCTCTCTCTAATCACTAAGGCTTGATGTGGAGTTGGGAGAGGATTTGATCTCTTTTGTGTGCTTGGAATTGAATGCTAGAGCTCTTGTATGGTGTTGAAGTGTAGAAACTTGGATGCCATTGAATGTGGGGTTGTTGGGGTATTTATAGCCCCAACCACCACAAAGTGGCCGTTGGAGGGCTGCTGTCGCATGGCGCACCGGGCAGTCCGGTGCGCCAGCCCACGTCAGCAGACCGTTGGGGTTCGACCGTTGAACTCTGACTTGTGGGCCCGCCAGGATGTCCGGTGGTGCACCGGACAAGCACTGTGGGCTGTCCGGTGCGCCACCCGTGCGTGCTCTGCTCCTCTGCGCGCGCTGGCGCGCATTTAATGCGTTGCAGGTAGCCGTTGGCGCACGAAGAAGCCGTTGCCTGCTGTCACACCGGACAGTCCGGTGTGCACCGGACATGTCCGGTGAATTATAGCGGACGAATTCCCGACGCTGGCGAGTTCCAGAGCCGCTCTCCTCTGGAGCACCGGACACTGTCCGGTGTACACCGGACAGTCCGGTGAATTATAGCGGAGCGCCTCTGGTTTTTCCCGAAGGTGAAGAGTTCAGCCTGGAGTGCCCTGGTGCACCGGACACTGTCCGGTGGCACACCGGACAGTCCGGTGTGCCCGACCAGGGCTGCCTTCGGTTATCCCTTGCTCTCTTGGTTGAACCCTTTGCTTAGTCTTTTTATTGGCTAAGTGTGAACCTTTTGCACCTGTAGAACTTATACACCAGAGCAAACTAGTTAGTCCAATTATTTGTGTTGGGCAATTCAACCACCAAAATCAATTTGGAAAATAGGTGTAAGCCTAATTCCCTTTCAATCTCCCTTTTTTGGTGATTGATGCCAACACAAACCAAAGCAAATATAAAGGTACATAATTGAACTAGTTTGCATAATGTAAGTGCAAAGGTTACTTGGAATTGAGCCAATGTAATTACTTAGGATGCGCATGGATTGTTTCTTTCTTATTTACCATTTTGGACCACGCTTGCACCACATGTTTTGTTTTTGCAAACAGTCAAAGATAAAGGAATAAGGATTTCGCAAAGCATTTTCAAGATTTGAAATTTTCTCCCCCTTTTTGAATGCTTTTCCTTTTGACTAAACAAAACTCCCCCTAAATGAGATCCTCCTCTTAGTGTTCAAGAGGGTTTTGATATATCATTTTTGAAATACTACTTTCTCCCCCTTTTGAACATAATAAGATACCAATTTGAAATTTACTAATTGAAAATCTCCAATTTTAAAATCACGTAGTGGTGCGGTCCTTTTGCTTTGGACTATACTTTCTCCCCCTTTGGCATGAATCGCCAAAAACGGATACTTAGAGTGAAACATAAGCCCTTTTACTAACTACTTTCTCCCCTTTGGCAAATAAAACATACGAGTGAAGATTATACCAAAGCCGGAGTCCTTTTGCTTCATGCTCTCTCCCCAAAGATGAAGCGTGACTTGGAGCGACGGCGAGGGATGAGTTACGGAGTGGAAGCCTTTGTCTTCGCCGAAGACTCCAATTCCCTTTCAATATACCTATGACTTGGTTTGAAATATACTTGAAAACACATTAGTCATAGCATATATAAAAGAGACATGATCAAAGGTATATTCATGAGCTATGTGAGTAAGTTAACAAAAGAAGTTCCTAGAATCAAGAATATTTAACTCATGCCTAAGTTTGGTGAAAGTTTGTTCATCAAGAGGCTTGGTAAAAATATCGGCTAATTGATCTTTAGTATTAATATAAGCAATCTCGATATCCCCCTTTTGTTGGTGATCCCTAAGAAAATGATACCGAATGGCTATGTGTTTAGTGCGGCTATGCTCAACGGGATTATCCGCCATGCGGATTGCACTCTCATTATCACATAGAAGAGGAACTTTGGTTAATTTGTAACCATAGTCACGCAGGGTTTGCCTCATCCAAAGCAATTGCGCGCAACAATGGCCTGTGGCAATGTACTCGGCTTCGGCGGTAGAAAGAGCGACCGAATTTTGCTTCTTTGAAGCCCAAGACACCAAGGATCTTCCCAAGAACTGGCAAGTCCCCGATGTGCTATTCCTATTAATTTTGCACCCCGCCCAATCGGCATCCGAATAACCAATTAAATCAAAAGTGGATCCCCGAGGGTACCAAAGCCCAAACTTAGGAGTATAAGCCAAATATCTCAAGATTCGTTTTACGGCCGTAAGGTGTGATTCCTTAGGGTCAGATTGGAATCTTGCACACATGCATACAGAAAGCATAATATCCGGTCGAGATGCACATAAATAAAGCAATGAACCTGTAACACCCAATTTGTAGAAGATAATATAAGAGGAGAAAAGTTATGTTCTTTTAGTTATGTGTGTGTGTTATATCTACATGCCATCACTTGTAAACGCCATATTTAAAACAAATAAAAGATATGCTACTAAAAACCATGCATCATATTGGAGCTTTGTTTGTGCATTGAATACTAAAAATAATAACATTAATAACAATATAATGTTGAAGATAATGAGTTGAAGATTGTGATTAACCTCAATTTGAATTTGGAATTTAAAATGATAAAACAAGAAAGGAGTATTACATATAAATAAAAATAACTATAAATAAATATAAATATATGCCTAAATTAGTATTTCTATTTGGTACTCATGACCTATGAGATATGCAAACCAATTTCGAATTCAAACATTAGGTTTGAATTTAAACAAAAAAAAAGAAATAGAGGAAAGGAAAGAAAGGGTAAAAGAAAAAAAAAGAGAAAAGAAAGGGAGCAACATGGGCCGCGGAACACCGTTTCGGCCCATCTTCTGCTTTCTCTCGCGCAGCCCAACGCCCGCGTGCGCCGACATGTGGACCTAGTCGATCAGCGGTACACCTCAGCGCGCGCTGACCCCCTTTGGCTGTCGCGTGGGGCCCATGCGTCAGAACTCCGTCTTCCCCGCGCTCCCATCCTCTGTAACAGATCGCGTAGTGCTCGCCGCCATATTCGGGGAAGCGTGGGCGACCCTTCTCCATCCCGTGCCGGGTCCGCGGGAGATAAATTGATGCCCTCTGCGACCTTCTCCACTTCCCCGTCCACCTCGCGTCGACCCTAGCCATCCTCTACTGCAATCCGACAGCGCCGCAACATCAGACCACCGCCGTGGCCGTGGACTCGCACCTACGCCGCCGCTCTTGGGTTCAATGGTGGTCTGGTGGGGTTCGCCTGAGCTGGGCGGAAGTTTTGGTGGTGCGGTGGAGTTGGAATATCAACTGTAGCACCGTCAATTTCTCACTGGAGCTGCGTCCGGTCCGCCTGCCTGCGCGACACCGTGGCCGGGCCCCTGTACTGCGCATCCTCGGTAAGAAACCCATCTCCAGTGTTTGTATTGTCCTTCGCATGGTATAGTTCGGTTCAATTTGGTGCTTTGCGGCCGGTGATCGTCGATTGTCTTCCTCACCGGAGCTCGGCGGCGGTCATGTGGGCGGTGCCACCGCGGAAGTGAGAGAGTAGAGGAAGAAAGCCCAGGGCCGTGCGATCTGCGTTGGAGGGTCGTGATTAGATCACGGCGTACCGATTCACTCTGTGAGATCTGGACCGTAGGATTCTGATCACGCGACGATGGGTTGATTTAGGTCACTTTGAATCCGGAGCGTAGGCTTGCGATCGGACGGTCGATGTCGGTTATCAGAGTCGCGCGAATTACAGATCTAATCCTGTGCGCACGCCTTAAATCGGACGGCCGTAATAACCCCATACCCCTTCGCTGCGGCACATTTCCATAAGAGACCTCCAGCTTCCGTTAAAACAACCCGCCATCCACGTATACTGTTCTCTGTGTCTAGAAATATTTACCCCGTGGCCCCTGTACTTTGCAGAAAATTGAGGCCCAGTCCAGTGGCGTGATAAAACGAATAAATGAATTAGAAAATAGGTTTTTATTATATAAATGAGTGCTAGAACTTTAATAATTCATAGAAAATTCATACTTGCTCCAAATTATTCCATTCCAGTTTATAAAATTTTGTAAAATTATTGTCTATAACTTAGAGCCTCTGTTTGGTCATGAAAACAATAAGAAATTGAATTTCCCACTTAATCCTATTTTAAACACATAAAACCTTTGGAAATTCATATCTTAAAATCTATAACTCCAAAAATTATGATTCCTGTTCCTAGGATTTCATTTTAATGTGTAGATTATTACTGTGTATTTTGTTTACATGTTTGGTGTGATGTTAATTTTCTCTATATATTGTGCTTGTTTGTATTGCTACGACTAGTAGTGAGATCACGAGGATTTGAAGAATCACCCTGGTAACTGGAATCTCAAGTGCCAGGCAAGTTGTGCCATTGACCACTTTCTACCCAACAATGTTCTTTAATATCACTTATTCATGCATAGGTTAATTTTGATGGGACCCAATAGGTCACCCTAGATTGTTTATCTCATTACCTTGTTTACCCCTGAATCACTTGGGTAGTTTGCTATTGCTTTATAGGGTTTTGGGATAATCATTTATTATATCTATGTTCCAATTATTCTTGTTATTCTATTTATGTTCATGTCAAGTTCATTAATGTTAATTGGAACATAGAGCTTAACTTGAGAACCACGTGCCACCACAAGGGTTTAATGGGACGCCCTTGGCTGACTAATTAGGAAAGCTAGTGGAAGACTACCTTACCCGAAAGGGGCAAGGGCAGTAGGGGAGTGGTCAGTGTAGGGAGGTCCTTGGTTGATTTTGCTGCGATGGCGGTCAGGCAAGAACCCTGCATTGGAGCTTCCTATAAACTGTAGCGGGTTTTCTGAAGCTAGTGGAACTTTGTAAAGGCCTCGTAGTGTTACCCTGCCGCGCCTCCTCGGTAGAGGTGTATGGGAAGTCGCGATCCCTTGGCAGATGGGTAACATGACTTGTGGGTAAATGGTACAACCTCTGCAGAGTGTAAAACTGGTATACTAGCCGAGCTCACGGTCATGAGCAGCTCAGGACTCTCTGATGATTAAATTATGAAACTTAAATTCAATTTGTCATATGCATTGCATCGCAGGTGATGTTGTTACTTTTGTTCTACTACTTAATTGGGTTGGTATTTACTTATACTTAGTAATTGCTAATAAAATTTTGACCAACTTTAAAAGCAATGCTCAGCTCTAACCATCCTCTTTGGTAAGCCTTACACTTCACGTGAGCTCCCACCTTTGGCGAGTTCATGCACATTATTCCCCACAACTTGTTGAGCGATGAACGTATGTGAGCTCACTCTTGCTGTCTCACACCCCCCACAGGTCAAGAACAGGTACCGCAGGATGAGGCGCATGGAGGATGCTGTGGCGAGTTCGTGAGAGGTCTAGGTCGTCGTCTCCCAGTCAACTTTGGGTTGCTGGACCGTTGTCTCCTTAATGTAATTATTTATTTTGTATAGAACTCCTGTTATATATAAAGATGTGACATTCGATCCTATGCCACTATACATCATATGTGTGAGACTTGGTCCCAGCATACCTGGTGTTTATGTTCGCGCCCGGGTCTTGGTGCCCCTAAAACCCGGGTGTGACAGAAGTGGTATCAGAGGAATGTTGACTGTAGGACGAAACCTAGATAGAACTGGACAACCCTTTCTTACCTTTGCTACTCTGATTCTTTTCTAAACTTTTCTTAATCTTCTCTCATCTATTTCCGCTTTACTCTGATTATTATTACCTTTTCATTCTAAAGACAAATGGGGATTTCACACTTTGGAATCTCGGGACTAAAGTGACCTTTAGGAATAGGAGACCTACACTTAGGAACAAAATTAAAACTATTTTTGTAAATATTGATATGCTTGAATGCTTGTTCTTATGATATTTGTCTGATTTGGATCTTTGATTGAGTGTGGTGAGTTGTGGAGTAATGTCCACAATTACATCTGCATATACATATAGAAAAAATGCTTATAAAAATAACTAGATACACTAGATTATTCCCCATTAAAGTATCTAGCCTAATAATATCCATCTCATCTTAAAAGATTCCATCCTACACTCATAGATTTGTTAAAGACTCTATATGCCCTTGTGTTTGAATCATATCCTAGTAAAAAGCCTTCTACAGTCTTAGGAGCAAATTTAGATTTTCTACCTCTTTTAATAAGAATAAAGCATTTGCTACCAAAGACTCTAAAATATGAAATGTTGGGCTTTTTACCGGTTAGGAGTTCATAAGATGTCTTCTTGAGGATTCGGTGTAGATATAACCGGTTGATAGCGTAGCAGGCGGTGTTGACCGCCTCGGCCCAAAACCGATCCGAAGTCTTGTACTCATCAAGCATGGTCCTTGCCATGTCCAATAGAGTTCGATTCTTCCTCTCCACTACACCATTTTGTTGTGGCGTGTAGGGAGAAGAGAACTCATGCTTGATGCCCTCCTCCTCAAGGAAGCCTTCAATTTGAGAATTCTTGAACTCTGCCCCGTTGTCGCTTCTAATTTTCTTGATCCTTAAGCAGAACTCATTTTGATCCACAAGAATCGAACTCTATTGGACATGGCAAGAACCATGCTTGATGAGTACAAGACGCCGGATCGGTTTTGGGCGAGGCGGTTAACACCGCTTGCTACGCCATCAACCGGTTATATCTACACCGAATCCTCAAGAAGACATCATACGAACTCCTAACAGGTAAAAAGCCCAACATTTCATATTTTAGAGTCTTTGGTAGCAAATGCTTTATTCTTGTTAAAAGAGGTAGAAAATCTAAATTTGCTCCTAAGACAGTAGAATGCTTTTTACTAGGATATGATTCAAACACAAGGGCATATAGAGTCTTTAACAAGTCCTCAGGACTAGTTGAAGTTTCTTGTGACGTTGTGTTTGATGAAACTAACGGCTCTCAAGTAGAGCAAGTTGATCTTGATGAGATAGGTGATGAAGAGGCTCCGTGCATCGCACTAAGGAACATGTCTATTGGGGATGTGTGTCCTAAGGAATCCGAAGAGCCTCCAAATGCACAAGATCAACCATCCTCCTCCACGCAAGCATCTCCACCAACTCAAAATGAGGACGAGGCTCAAATTGATGAAGGAGAAAATCAAAATGATGAGCCACCTCAAGATGACGGCAAAGATCAAGGGGGAGATGCAAATGATCAAGACAAGAAGGATGAAGAACCAAGACCGTCTCACCCAAGAGTCCACCAAGCAATCCAACGAGATCACCTCATCGACACCATCCTCGGCGACATTCATAAGGGGGTAACCACTAGATCTCGTGTTGCACATTTTTGTGAGCATTACTCTTTTGTTTCCTCTATTGAGCCACACAGGGTAGAGGAAGCACTCCAAGATTCGGATTGGGTGGTGGCGATGCAAGAGGAGCTCAACAATTTCACTAGGAACGAGGTATGACATTTAGTTCCACGTCCTAATCAAAATGTTGTAGGAACCAAATGGGTCTTCCACAACAAGCAAGATGAGCATGGTGTGGTGACAAGGAACAAAGCTCGACTCGTGGCCAAGGGGTATTCACAAGTCGAAGGTTTGGATTTTGGTGAAACCTATGCACCCGTAGCTAGGCTTGAGTAAATTCGCATATTATTAGCCTATGCTACTTACCATGGCTTCAAGCTTTATCAAATGGACGTGAAGAGTGCCTTTCTCAATGGACCAATCAAGGAAGAGGTCTATGTTGAGCAACCTCCCGGCTTTGAAGACAGTGAGTACCCTAACCATGTCTATAGGCTCTCTAAGGCGCTTTATGGGCTCAAGCAAGCCCCAAGAGCATGGTATGAATGCCTAAGAGATTTCCTTATTGCTAATGGCTTCAATGTCGGCAAGGCCGATCCTACTTTATTTACTAAGACTCTTGACAATGATTTGTTCGTATGCCAAATATATGTTGATGATATTATATTCGGGTCTACTAACGAATCTACATGTGAGGAATTTAGTAGGATCATGACACAAAAATTCGAGATGTCGATGATGGGGGAGTTGAAGTATTTTCTAGGATTCCAAGTCAAGCAACTCCAAGAAGGCACCTTCATTAGCCAAACGAAGTATACACAAGACATTCTAAACAAGTTTGGAATGAAGGATGCCAAGCCCATCAAGACTCCCATGGGAACAAATGAGCATCTTGACCTCGACACGGAAGGTAAATCCGTCGATCAAAAGGTATACCGGTCGATGATAGGTTCATTACTCTATTTATGCGCATCTCGACCGGACATTATGCTTTCCGTATGCATGTGTGCAAGATTCCAAGCCGACCCTAAGGAATCTCACCTTACGGCCGTAAAACGAATCTTGAGATATTTGGCTTATACTCCTAAGTTTGGGCTTTGGTACCCTCGGGGATCCACATTTGATTTAATTGGTTATTCGGATGCCGATTGGGCAGAGTGTAAAATTAATAGAAAGAGCACATCGGGGACTTGCCAGTTCTTGGGAAGATCCTTGGTGTCATGGGCTTCAAAGAAGCAAAATTCTGTGGCTCTTTCAACCGCCGAATCCGAGTATATTGCCGTAGGTCATTGTTGCGCGCAATTGCTTTGGATGAGGCAAACCCTTAGGGACTATGGTTACAAATTAACCAAAGTTCCTCTTCTATGTGATAATGAGAGTGCAATCCGCATGGCGGATAATCCTGTTGAGCATAGCCGCACTAAACACATAGCCATTCAGTATCATTTTCTTAGGGTTCACCAACAAAAGGGGGATATCGAGATTGCATACATTAATACTAAAGATCAATTAGCCGATATCTTTACCAAGCCACTAGATGAACAAACTTTTACCAAACTTAGGCATGAGTTAAATATTCTTGATTCTAGGAATTTCTTTTGATGTCTTGCACACATAGCTCATGAATATACCTTTGATCATGTCTCTTTTATATATGCTATGACTAATGTGTTTTCAAGTAAATTTCAAACCAAGTCATAGGTGTATTGAAAGGGAATTGGAGTCTTCGGCGAATACAAAGGCTTCCACTCCACTCTATCACTCATCCTTCGCCGTCGCTCCAAGCATCTCTCCGTCTTTGGTATAATCTTCACTCATATGTTTTATTTGCCAAAGGGGAGAAAGTAGTTAGATTGAAAGGGCTTATATTTCACTCAAACATCCGTTTTTGGCGATTCATGCCAAAGGGGGAGAGTATTAAGCCCAAAGCAAAAGGACCGCACCTCCACCCGCACCTCCACCCTAATTTTAAAAACTAATGATTTTCAAATTGGTTGGTAATTTTCAAATTGGTATCTTATTGTGTTCAAAAATAGGAGAAAATAGCACTTTCAAAAATTGGTATCTTAAAACCCTCTTGAACACTAAGAGGAGAATTTATTGAGGGTGAGTTTTGTTTAAGTCAAAGGAAAAAGCATTTGAAATAGGGGAAGGAAATTTCAAATCTTGAAAATGCTTCACAAAATCTTATTCATTTACCTTTGACTATTTGCAAAAGGACTTTGAAAAGGATTCACAAAAAGAATTTGCAAAAACAAAACATGTGGTGCAAGCGTGGTCCAAAATATTAAAATTATAAAGAAACAATCCATGCGCATCTTATAAGTATTTATATTGGCTCAATTCCAAGTAACCTTTGCACTTGCAATTATGCAAACTAGTTCAATTATGCACTCCTATACTTGCTTTGGTTTGTGTTGGCATCAATCACCAAAAAGGGGGAGATTGAAAGGGAATTAGGCTTACACCTATTTCCTAATTAATTTTGGTGGTTGAATTGCCCAACACAAAAATAATTGGACTAACTAGTTTGCTCTAGTCTATAAGTAATACAGGTGCCAAAGGTTCACAAAAAGCCAATAAAAAGACCAAGAAAAGGGTTCAACAAAAAGAGCAAGGGATAACCGAAGGGAGCCTGGTCTGGCGCACCGGACTGTCCGGTGTGCCACCGGACAGTGTCCGATGCACCACCGGACAGTGTCCGGTGCACCAGGGGACTTCAAGCTGAACTTCGCACCTTCAGAAATTCTCAGAGGCGCTTCGCTATAATTCACCGGACTGTCCGGTGCAACACCGGACAGTGTCCGGTGCCCCAAGACCAAGCGACTCTGAACTCGCCAGCTTCGGGAATCCGCTCCGCTATAATTCACCGGACATGTCCGGTGCACACCGGACTGTTCGGTGTAACGGCGGAGCAACGACTACTTCAGCGCAACGGTCACCTGCTACAGCATTAAATGCGCGCCAGCGCACGTAGAGGAGCAGAGCACGCGCGGGTGGCACACTGGACAACCTACAGGGCATGTCCGGTGCACCACCGGACAGCCAGGCGGGCCCACACGTCAGAGCTCCAACGGTCGAACCCTAACGGTCGGGTGACGTGGCTGGCGCACCGGACACTGTCCGGTGGCGCACCAGACTGTCCGGTGCGCCCGTCGACTGCAGCCTCCACCAACGGTCAAGTTTGGTGGTTGGGGCTATAAATACCCCAACCACCCCCACATTCAAGTCATCCAAGTTTTCACCTTCCAACTACTTACAAGAGCTCTAGCATTCAATTCTAGACACACCAAAGAGATCCAATCCTCTCCCAATTCCACTCAAAGCTTTAGTGATTAGAGAGAGTGATTGTTGTGTTCATTTGAGCTCTTGCGCTTGGATTGCTTCTTTCTTTCTCATTCTTTCTTGAGATTCATTCACTTGTAATTGAGGCAAGAGACACCAATTGTGTGGTGGTCCTTGCGGGGAAGTTTGGTTCCCGTGAGATTGAGAAGAGAAGCTCACTCGGTCCGAGGGACCGTTTGAGAGAGGGAAAGGGTTGAAATAGACCCGGCCTTTGTGGCCTCCTCAACGGGGAGTAGGTTTGCGAGAACCGAACCTCGGTAAAACAAATCCTTGCGTCTCATTTCTTTATTCACTCGCGATTTGTTTTTATGCCCTCTCACGGACTCGGTTCTATTTCTAACGCTAACCCGGCTTGTAGTTGTGATTAAGTTTGTAAATTTCAGATTTGCCCTATTCACCCCCCTCTAGGCGACTTTCAATTACAAAGAATGCCCTAGCCACGCAAGGTATGCGCCTGAAATCCTTACCTGGAGGACCCTGGGAACGTCCCTGGAAAGGATCTCCATGGTCGACCAAAGCGACCCCATCGCCGCATCGGCATACTCGCGGAGCTCATCCCGAGACTACTCCTCCTGCTCATCGTTGAGGACGAGGAGGGGTTTCGAGGCGCCGCGGCTCCAGAACCGAAACGCCTGCCCGCACCACTCATTGGGGTTGCGCTGCGCGGGGATGAGGACGCCGCCCCCCAAGATGGACCGCGGTGTTGTGCGCTCCTCCGCCAAGGCGTCGGGTTCCCCTGCGGTCAACACGTCGGGCACCATCGACATCGACGCGCTGGGCTTCCCCTCGGCTAAGGTGGCGGGTTTTCGATCGCTGACCTCGGCAACAACATCCCCCCTCCTCAGAGCCAGGAACGGGGAGGTCGGGGACGACCGCGAGCGGCGACGCCCCAACCATCCCGACGTCGGGAGCGGTGGATGGCTCCGCGGGCGAATCAGCAACGACCGCGGCAGGAGTCGACGCCGGCACCAACGACACATCAGGCGGGCTCGGGGCCATGGCCGCGTCAGCAGCCTCCCCCGGCACGATGACCGCCCCGACGGAGGGGTCGGCCTGGGAGGCTTTCCCCATGGCAGCTCGTGCCGCCTGGGTCCCCCGCTCGGGAGCATCCTGTGTGGAGGCCAGCCAACCGGCATGGCGCGCCGCGGCACCGGCTGCAGAAGCCGGCACCGTCTTAAGGGCCTTCGTGGGGGCCAGGCCGGTTAGGCCCTGCCTCCGCTTGCTGAAAGGAAGAGAGAAAGCAAGTTCAAGACACGCGACGAAAGAAGCCAAAACAGAGGCGTTCTCAGGCACTTACCCGCTCCGGACCAAGGCCAATCGTGCCTGCGGGGAGGCCCCTCGGGCCTCGATCCCCGCAGGCGCTGCCAAGGGTTGCCCCGCTACCGACTTCAGCGCCGCTCCCACCTCGGGCGCCCGAGGCGCCGAAGGAGCAGCCTGCCCAGGCGTCGCCGCAGCGGCCGGACGATCAACCTCCTGCACAGCCGGCACAGGTGTTTGCTCTTGGGGGACAGAGGGGTCAGGTGCCCCCTCGGCCTGCCTCCGCTCCTCGGACTAGGACCCCGATGTCGTGGCCCCGGTCACTGATGATACCGGCCCACTTGGAGGCTGGTACGGCAACCCCTAGCCCAGCCCCGGGTCTAGGCTGAGGCCAAGACGGGCCGCCATGTTATCGTCCTCGTCATCATCATCGTCATCATCGTCGTCGGGCATCTCCGGCGACGGCTCCCTCGGCAGCCCGTCCCTCTCTTGCCTCCGACGGCGCTACTCCAAGGCATCCCAAGCTCGCATCCGCTCGCGAGCCCGAGCCTTCTCCGCGTCTTTCTTCTCCTTCTTCTTCTCCGCAGCGACCCTCCGCGCGGCTCGGTCCACCACGTCCTCCGGGACCAGCGACAGGGCGGGTTTATAAAAACTTAACCCCTAGGGAAGAGCAAAGATCCCAATAGTGGGAATCGAAGGCAACTCGGCGCAATACAGGAGAAGGATCGGATACTTACCAGGGAAACGTACCCATGGTCGGGACGCATTACAGGCTGGGTAAGGGCACCGGCATCCAGCCTCCCTACCGTACCCGCTACCCGCTTGCGGAGGTCGTCGTTGGGGAGGGAGGCCGAGGACATCTGCGAGCCCTCCAGATCGACCCCCGGTCTCATCTCTGAGAGCTGCAACCGCCGCTCTGCCAAAGGGAGTACCCTCCGGCGGTGGATGGCGGCAACAACCCCCACAGCGATAAGGCCCCCATCTCGTAACCTCTGCAAAGCCTGCAGAATAGGCTGGAGCTTCTCCCGTTTCTCGCGCGTGGCATCCCAGCGCCAGTTGCTACCGGCGGTGGTCACCACTCGTTAAGAAAACGATGGAAGCCTCTCGTCGTCGTTCCGGAGATAAAACCATCGGCGCTGCCACCCCTTGTTCGAAGACACAAGGGTGGCAGGGATGTACTGCTGCGTGCGCCCCTACCTCAGCTGGAGGGTGCAGCCATCGGCCCGCACCGCCATACGGACCTTCTTCGCATCTGTCGTCAAGGCAAAGAGCTCCGCTAAGAAGAGGTGGGTCCATAGATCCCAGTGAACCTCGATCCCAAAAAAAACCCTCACAAACCGCCGCGAAGATGGCCGCTTGCGCAATGGAGTTGGGGTTGAGGTTGTGCAGCTCCACCCCGTAGTGGTGCAGGAGCGCCCGCATAAAGCGGCTCACTGGCACTCCAAACCCCCGCTCATGGAAAGGGATGAAGCTAACCACGTACCCCGGCGGTGGGGAAGGGACGGCCTCGCTCGGGGCCATCCACTCCGGCTGCGCCCCACCAGAGAGGGGACGGAGCAGACCATCGACGACGAGGGCCTCCAGATCCTTCGCAACGACGGTGGAGGAGGGCCACGGGTCGCGCGGCGGGACAACGGTCACCCTGTCAGCCATCACCGAACGTAGGTGGTGGAGGTGGAGGGGATGAGGTGCGCGCTTTCCTTTTCCCTGGCTATTCTCTTAGGATGCGAAAACCAGAGCAGAAGGCAGGCACAAATGGCAGAGTGACGAACCACTGCCGGCCCCCCTTCCGAGCATATAAAGGCCAGGGCAAGAACCGTTCAAAACTTCGCCCGAACTCGCCGCAAAATTCAAAACTCGAAGGTAAAACGATCTTTCCGTTCCTCAAACGGCTCGCACGCGCAACAGGCGTCACGCGAATCACCCGTCCCATCGCATTAACTCCCTAGCAGAGCAAGCGACATCTCTGGCAGGCGAGGCGGGCGTCGTTTCACCTCCACCATGGTGACCGCGTCAAAAAAGGTGTGCCACCTTATTTAAATTCATATCCTTCCCCTCCTCCTCTCTCTCTCTTGCTACAGGGACCGGGAAAGAAGATGTTGTGGATAGGATCCTTCTCGGCGAAGGAAGCGGGCCCCGAGCCCTCCTACTGATCAGGGGTTCGAAGGCTGGCCCCTCGGAAGGGTTTCGATAGCCGCCCTAGAGCACTCGGGCTTCAAGCCCATTACTGATCAGGGGTTCGAAGGCTGGCCCCTTGGAAGGGTTTCGACAGCCGCCCCAGAGCACTCGGGCTCCACGCCCATTACTGATCAGGGGTTCGAAGGCTGGCCCCTCGGAAGGGTTCGAGAGTCGCCCCAGAGCACGCAGAGTGAGGGATGACTCTGGGTACGTCCGATACATGGCCGAGGCTCGGGCTACACTCCTGAGGTACCCTAGGACATTTCCGAGACCGACGGGAACGATTTGTAACGGAATCCCACCGGAGGGAGGCATCGAGCCCTCGGACCCTGTCGAAGGGGTCTGGGTCCGACGAATCACCCGCAGGTACTTTTGGAGCGCGCCTCTGGGCCACCAGCCGACCCCTAACGAACGGGGCACGGGCGTCCACTCGGATTACTCGTTAGCAGCTCACTGGAAACACCATGTTTGGCGCCCTCCGAGGGCAACATGTCGCTTTCCCCCCTCCTCCTTGCGAAAAGGCGACGCAGGGGCGTATGATAAAAGTCGGGAAAGTCCTTGATCGTCCTCTCGCTCCGTGCAGAGGCTCGGGGGCTACTCTTGCACCCGGCTACGGCCAAACTGTTGACAGCATCAACAAACCAGCTTGATAACTTGGAACATGACCATGCACCCGGGCTACGACCAGGCCGCATGAGGGAACGATCAGACCGGCCGAGGCACCACGAAAAGCATTAAGACCTCAGAGGAGTCAAACCACTCCTCCGAGGCCTCGGGGGCTACACCCGGCGGGTGCGCTCGCGCGCACCCACCAGAACAAAGCAAAACCGAGAAAGGCCGGTCCCCTCACAAAAAATGCGGCAAAAGCCTCCAAGCGAGTACCAACACTCCCTTCGAGGCTCGGGGGCTACTGTCAGGTACCATAATTAGGGGTACCCCCAACACTCCTAATCACGGCTGGTAAACACCCTCAGACCAACTGACGGGTGCGGTTCAAGTCAAGGCTTCGTCTACCCAAAGGACGCGACCTCATCCGAGCCTAGCCTCGGGCTGGAGCATTAATCCCAGACGAGTTCACGCCTCGCCCGAGGGCCTCCTCAGGCAACGGGCACCCTCTCGGCTCTCCCGAAGCCCGGCTCGGGCAGGCTTCATTGTGAAGCAACCTTGGCCAGATCGCCTCACCAACCGACCGCTTCGCAGGCGCATTCAATGCAGGGGTCGCCTGACGCCGTATCCTGACACACGCGCCTCAGTCGGCCAGGCCGAAGTGACCGCAGTCACTTCGCCCCTCTTTTTTACTATCCGATATGACGGGAAAACAGCGTCGCTCGCCCCGCTCCGACTGCCGTGCCAACCACTCAGGCGAAGACTGACAACAAGTCACGATCAACCACCGAGTTCGGCCTCGGGCGCAACAGGAAGCTCCGCCTCGCCCGACCTCAGGCTCCGGCCTCGGGAGGAAGCTCCGCCTCGCCTGACCTCAGGCTCCGGCCACGGAAGGAAGTCTCCGCCTCGTCCGACCTCCGAACTCGGCCTCGACCTCGGTCTCGGGAGGAATCGTGTCCTCGCCCGACCCCGACCTCGGCCTCAAGAGAAGTCTCTGCCTCGCCCGACCTTGGGCTCGGACCGACCGCGCCAACAGGGGATACATCATTACCCTATCCCTAGCCAGCCCAGGCTACAAGGAACAAGACCGGCGTCCCATCTGGCTTACCCCGACGACGGGTAATGATGGTGCCCCGCGTGCAACCATGACGCTAGTGGCTCTCAGCCCCTTACGGGAGCAAGGAGACGTCAGCAGGATCCTTGCCGCACTGCCAGCTGTGCTCCTACAAGGCTCAGGCGCTTCTCCGACGGCCACGCTATCACGTATACAGGGCTCAAGCTCTCCCCCGACAGCCACGTTGGCATGTACACAGGGCTTAGGCATTTCTCTGCCAGACACGTTAGCGCATTGCTACACCCCCATTGTACATCTGGACCTTCTCCTTGCATCTATAAAAGGGAGGTCCAGGGCTTTCCCGCGGGGGAGGAGGAAGGGGGGTTCGCGCGAGGGAAGGAGTGAACGAAACAGGCTCTCTCTCTCTCTCCCTCTCGCGACGTGCTTGTAACCCCTACTACGAGCGGTATCCCGGTGCAGGATAATATAAGGCTTGTCCCACCTCTTATGTTTCATCCCGCGCCAATCCATCTGGACAGGGGCACGCAGCGACAATTTCACTCGTCGATCCAGCGACCCCACAGGTCCGAAACGCCGACAATGCCCGATTGATTTGTTTGTTGCGACTTTGGGATCCGACTAACTTTAATTTGACCATCGAATAGTTTTTTCATTAAAGCACGTAAAAACACAGTTGAGAGCAATTTATTTTATCTCCATCTATTCCATCCATTTCTATTATTGGTTAATTAGACGCAACATTTAAGTCACTTATGAAATTGTGTCATGGAACTCTTTATTGAGAGAGAGTGTATTTCATTCTTTATGTCATGTTCCACTTATTGACGTGGTAATATATATTGGAAATATTGTGATGAAACTACCGCTCGGAATGGCCTTAATGCCTTACCTATTACACATCGTCTACCTTGTGCATGCTTCAAACGGGCCATTATATTGGGTTACCCATGCATATACCGCGAATGCCCCCACAACCCACACAGGCCACGTACTATATAGTACGATGCTTGACGGTACACGTGCCACGCGGAGTGATGGTAGCCCTAACCTCGCTGCAACGGCGCCCGTTAATCGGCATGCATGCCATTGCCGATCGATCTGCTGGTCAGCTGGTGCTGGAGCTGGTTCAGCGTCCAGTGTGTCCAGTGCAGGCAGGCGGCAGCCCAGTCCGCCCCCTGAATGCAAGAGAGGAGTGAGGTGGAAGGCCGGCAGGCACCGGCACCACCGGCGCCGGTACACACACAGCATGCAGGAACAGCACGGCCGGAGTGTGCCGGACTGGGGAGGGAGGGCCGCCAGAGGGGAGCAGCACTGCGTGCACTGCACAAGAAGGCATGGCATGCATGCAGCTAGCTAGCAGTAGTAGCTCAAGTGCCCGGGAGACCGGCAGAGACATCATTTGCATGCAAGGCGAAAACAAGCGGATCATACGGCTCATCATGCCCTCCCAGTCTCCCAGCCCAGCTACAGGGAGCTCCCCTGCATGGATGCATGATCGGATGATCCTTTACGCATGCATGCCTTGCATCTGCATGTCCGTGCGTGCATCGTCCACGTCTTGTCAACGCTTTCGGCGCTGCAAAGTGACCGTAGTACGTACGTGTCTTTTTTTTTTAGTAAATGGCTCAAACAAATACAAAGAGGTCTAGGTCTTCATGATTTTAAACATTACGAACATCACCCTTAATTTTGAGTAAATGGCTCTTGAGCCTCTCATGACGGATCGTACTTTGGCAACACGTACTTATTACCGCAAAATAAGTATAGCATCAAGAGAGCAGATCCGTAGCACAAGTAACGTTGTCACCTGACGACAATGATGACTTGTGCAAACTCGATTAAGAAACAGTACACGTACTATGGACACAAGATCGATAATGGCACAAACATGCGTGCCTATCATAGCTACGCTAGTGACATGGACGATTCCTAATTCCATATAATATCTACGCCTCGATCTACTACTACAGGTCGAATAGAAACCAGGTGTGTGGATCATAGTACATTGCAAACCAGTATAGTTTGACTATACAAAAATCCTTAAGAACCGCATACCTAACTTTCTGTAAAATATCAGAGTCAAAGTCAATAGAAAATCAGAGCGGCAGTATCGGCCTCAAGTCCAGCAGTGCCGCGCACACACGGGCGGCAGTGCCGAGCACTAAAAAACACACAGAATGATCTCAAATTTCACAGATAGTTTGCATGGGGTAGAAGATGGTTGCTCACGAAGTATATATGAACCCGAAAAGCCACAAATCAAAGCGCGGATCAGAAAACCCGGGAGAGATGGGGTTATGTTGTTGGGGTTTTCTCAAAACGAACTCAAATGAGAATCAACTTGGATAACGACCATGAACATCACCGTGAGGGCGTACACAGTGATCCAAAGCGTAGATCAGAAAACCACGAGAGAGACGGGGTTTTGTCAAAACCAAGAACTGCACCGTGAGGGCGTACACATTGATCCAAATAGTCTATCTCCACCCAAATCAATCCCCAACAATATCCATGTCGCAAGAACTCGAAGGTTCTCCATAAGTCCACAAGAAAAGGGAAAGGGAGAAACTAAGAACACAAAACGCTCAGAATGATCTCAAACTTCACAGATAGTTTGCACAGGGTAGAAGATGGCTGCTGATGAAGTATGAACTCGAACAAAACACATATCAAAGCGCGGACCAGAAAATCCGGAGAGATGGGGTTTTGTTGTTGGGGTTTTCTTAAAACGAACTCAAATGAGAATCAACTTGGATCACGACCAAGAACATCACCGTGAGGGCGTACACAGTGATCCAAAGCGTAGATCAGAAAACCACGAGAGAGACGGGGTTTTGTCAAAACCAAGAACTGCACCGTGAGGGCGTACACATTGATCCAAATAGTCTATCTCCACCCAAATCAATCCCCAACAATATCCATGTCGCAAGAACTCGAAGGTTCTCCATAAGTCCACAAGAAAAAGGGAAAGAGAGAAACTAAGAACACAAAACGCTCAGAATGATCTCAAACTTCACAGATAGTTTGCACAGGGTAGAAGATGGCTGCTGATGAAGTATGAACTCGAACAAAACACATATCAAAGCGCGGACCAGAAAAATCCGGAGAGATAGGGTTTTGTTGTTGGGGTTTTCTTAAAACGAACTCAAATGAGAATCAACTTGGATCACGACCAAGAACATCACCGTGAGGGCGTACGCAGTGATCCAAAGCGTAGATCAGAAAACCACGAGAGAGACGGGGTTTTGTCAAAACCAATAACTACACCGTGAGGGCGTACACAGTGATCCAAAGCGTAGATCAGAAAACCACGAGAGAGACGGGGTTTTGTCAAAACCAAGAACTGCACCGTGAGGGCGTACACATTGATCCAAATAGTCTATCTCCACCCAAATCAATCCCCAACAATATCCATGTCGCAAGAACTCGAAGGTTCTCCATAAGTCCACAAGAAAAGGGAAAGGGAGAAACTAAGAACACAAAACGCTCAGAATGATCTCAAACTTCACAGATAGTTTGCACAGGGTAGAAGATGGCTGCTGATGAAGTATGAACTCGAACAAAACACATATCAAAGCGCGGACCAGAAAATCCGGAGAGATGGGGTTTTGTTGTTGGGGTTTTCTTAAAACGAACTCAAATGAGAATCAACTTGGATCACGACCAAGAACATCACCGTGAGGGCGTACACAGTGATCCAAAGCGTAGATCAGAAAACCACGAGAGAGACGGGGTTTTGTCAAAACCAAGAACTGCACCGTGAGGGCGTACACATTGATCCAAATAGTCTATCTCCACCCAAATCAATCCCCAACAATATCCATGTCGCAAGAACTCGAAGGTTCTCCATAAGTCCACAAGAAAAAGGGAAAGAGAGAAACTAAGAACACAAAACACTCAGAATGATCTCAAACTTCACAGATAGTTTGCACAGGGTAGAAGATGGCTGCTGATGAAGTATGAACTCGAACAAAACACATATCAAAGCGCGGACCAGAAAAATCCGGAGAGATAGGGTTTTGTTGTTGGGGTTTTCTTAAAACGAACTCAAATGAGAATCAACTTGGATCACGACCAAGAACATCACCGTGAGGGCGTACGCAGTGATCCAAAGCGTAGATCAGAAAACCACGAGAGAGACGGGGTTTTGTCAAAACCAATAACTACACCGTGAGGGCGTACACAGTGATCCAAAGCGTAGATCAGAAAACCACGAGAGAGACGGGGTTTTGTCAAAACCAAGAACTGCACCGTGAGGGCGTACACATTGATCCAAATAGTCTATCTCCACCCAAATCAATCCCCAACAATATCCATGTCGCAAGAACTCGAAGGTTCTCCATAAGTCCACAAGAAAAAGGGAAAGGGAGAAACTAAGAACACAAAACGCTCAGAATGATCTCAAACTTCACATATAGTTTGCACAGGGTAGAAGATGGCTGCTGATGAAGTATGAACTCGAACAAAACACATATCAAAGCGCGGACCAGAAAAATCCGGAGAGATAGGGTTTTGTTGTTGGGGTTTTCTTAAAACGAACTCAAATGAGAATCAACTTGGATCACGACCAAGAACATCACCGTGAGGGCGTACGCAGTGATCCAAAGCGTAGATCAGAAAACCACGAGAGAGACGGGGTTTTGTCAAAACCAATAACTACACCGTGAGGGCGTACACATTGATCCAAATAGTCTATCTCCACCCAAATCAATCCCCAACAGTATCCATGTCGCAAGAACTCGAAGGTTCTCCATAAGTCCACAAGAAAAGGGAAAGGGAGAAACTAAGAACACAAAACACTCAGAATGATCTCAAACTTCACAGATAGTTTGCACAGGGTAGAAGATGGCTGCTGATGAAGTATGAACTCGAACAAAACACATATCAAAGCGCGGACCAGAAAAATCCGGAGAGATAGGGTTTTGTTGTTGGGGTTTTCTTAAAACGAACTCAAATGAGAATCAACTTGGATCACGACCAAGAACATCACCGTGAGGGCGTACGCAGTGATCCAAAGCGTAGATCAGAAAACCACGAGAGAGACGGGGTTTTGTCAAAACCAATAACTACACCGTGAGGGCGTACACAGTGATCCAAAGCGTAGATCAGAAAACCACGAGAGAGACGGGGTTTTGTCAAAACCAAGAACTGCACCGTGAGGGCGTACACATTGATCCAAATAGTCTATCTCCACCCAAATCAATCCCCAACAATATCCATGTCGCAAGAACTCGAAGGTTCTCCATAAGTCCACAAGAAAAAGGGAAAGGGAGAAACTAAGAACACAAAACGCTCAGAATGATCTCAAACTTCACATATAGTTTGCACAGGGTAGAAGATGGCTGCTGATGAAGTATGAACTCGAACAAAACACATATCAAAGCGCGGACCAGAAAAATCCGGAGAGATAGGGTTTTGTTGTTGGGGTTTTCTTAAAACGAACTCAAATGAGAATCAACTTGGATCACGACCAAGAACATCACCGTGAGGGCGTACGCAGTGATCCAAAGCGTAGATCAGAAAACCACGAGAGAGACGGGGTTTTGTCAAAACCAATAACTACACCGTGAGGGCGTACACATTGATCCAAATAGTCTATCTCCACCCAAATCAATCCCCAACAGTATCCATGTCGCAAGAACTCGAAGGTTCTCCATAAGTCCACAAGAAAAGGGAAAGGGAGAAACTAAGAACACAAAACACTCAGAATGATCTCAAACTTCACAGATAGTTTGCACAGGGTAGAAGATGGCTGCTGATGAAGTATGAACTCGAACAAAACACATATCAAAGCGCGGACCAGAAAAATCCGGAGAGATAGGGTTTTGTTGTTGGGGTTTTCTTAAAACGAACTCAAATGAGAATCAACTTGGATCACGACCAAGAACATCACCGTGAGGGCGTACGCAGTGATCCAAAGCGTAGATCAGAAAACCACGAGAGAGACGGGGTTTTGTCAAAACCAATAACTACACCGTGAGGGCGTACACAATGATCCAAAGCGTAGATCAGAAAACCACGAGAGAGACGGGGTTTTGTCAAAACCAAGAACTACACCGTGAGGGCGTACACATTGATCCAAATAGTCTATCTCCACCCAAATCAATCCCCAACAATATCCATGTCGCAAGAACTCGAAGGTTCTCCATAAGTCCACAAGAAAAAGGGAAAGGGAGAAACTAAGAACACAAAACGCTCAGAATGATCTCAAACTTCACATATAGTTTGCACAGGGTAGAAGATGGCTGCTGATGAAGTATGAACTCGAACAAAACACATATCAAAGCGCGGACCAGAAAAATCCGGAGAGATAGGGTTTTGTTGTTGGGGTTTTCTTAAAACGAACTCAAATGAGAATCAACTTGGATCACGACCAAGAACATCACCGTGAGGGCGTACGCAGTGATCCAAAGCGTAGATCAGAAAACCACGAGAGAGACGGGGTTTTGTCAAAACCAATAACTACACCGTGAGGGCGTACACATTGATCCAAATAGTCTATCTCCACCCAAATCAATCCCCAACAGTATCCATGTCGCAAGAACTCGAAGGTTCTCCATAAGTCCACAAGAAAAGGGAAAGGGAGAAACTAAGAACACAAAACACTCAGAATGATCTCAAACTTCACAGATAGTTTGCACAGGGTAGAAGATGGCTGCTGATGAAGTATGAACTCGAACAAAACACATATCAAAGCGCGGACCAGAAAAATCCGGAGAGATAGGGTTTTGTTGTTGGGGTTTTCTTAAAACGAACTCAAATGAGAATCAACTTGGATCACGACCAAGAACATCACCGTGAGGGCGTACGCAGTGATCCAAAGCGTAGATCAGAAAACCACGAGAGAGACGGGGTTTTGTCAAAACCAATAACTACACCGTGAGGGCGTACACAGTGATCCAAAGCGTAGATCAGAAAACCACGAGAGAGACGGGGTTTTGTCAAAACCAAGAACTGCACCGTGAGGGCGTACACATTGATCCAAATAGTCTATCTCCACCCAAATCAATCCCCAACAATATCCATGTCGCAAGAACTCGAAGGTTCTCCATAAGTCCACAAGAAAAAGGGAAAGGGAGAAACTAAGAACACAAAACGCTCAGAATGATCTCAAACTTCACATATAGTTTGCACAGGGTAGAAGATGGCTGCTGATGAAGTATGAACTCGAACAAAACACATATCAAAGCGCGGACCAGAAAAATCCGGAGAGATAGGGTTTTGTTGTTGGGGTTTTCTTAAAACGAACTCAAATGAGAATCAACTTGGATCACGACCAAGAACATCACCGTGAGGGCGTACGCAGTGATCCAAAGCGTAGATCAGAAAACCACGAGAGAGACGGGGTTTTGTCAAAACCAATAACTACACCGTGAGGGCGTACACATTGATCCAAATAGTCTATCTCCACCCAAATCAATCCCCAACAGTATCCATGTCGCAAGAACTCGAAGGTTCTCCATAAGTCCACAAGAAAAGGGAAAGGGAGAAACTAAGAACACAAAACACTCAGAATGATCTCAAACTTCACAGATAGTTTGCACAGGGTAGAAGATGGCTGCTGATGAAGTATGAACTCGAACAAAACACATATCAAAGCGCGGACCAGAAAAATCCGGAGAGATAGGGTTTTGTTGTTGGGGTTTTCTTAAAACGAACTCAAATGAGAATCAACTTGGATCACGACCAAGAACATCACCGTGAGGGCGTACGCAGTGATCCAAAGCGTAGATCAGAAAACCACGAGAGAGACGGGGTTTTGTCAAAACCAATAACTACACCGTGAGGGCGTACACAGTGATCCAAAGCGTAGATCAGAAAACCACGAGAGAGACGGGGTTTTGTCAAAACCAAGAACTGCACCGTGAGGGCGTACACATTGATCCAAATAGTCTATCTCCACCCAAATCAATCCCCAACAATATCCATGTCGCAAGAACTCGAAGGTTCTCCATAAGTCCACAAGAAAAAGGGAAAGGGAGAAACTAAGAACACAAAACGCTCAGAATGATCTCAAACTTCACATATAGTTTGCACAGGGTAGAAGATGGCTGCTGATGAAGTATGAACTCGAACAAAACACATATCAAAGCGCGGACCACAAAAATCCGGAGAGATAGGGTTTTGTTGTTGGGGTTTTCTTAAAACGAACTCAAATGAGAATCAACTTGGATCACGACCAAGAACATCACCGTGAGGGCGTACGCAGTGATCCAAAGCGTAGATCAGAAAACCACGAGAGAGACGGGGTTTTGTCAAAACCAATAACTACACCGTGAGGGCGTACACATTGATCCAAATAGTCTATCTCCACCCAAATCAATCCCCAACAGTATCCATGTCGCAAGAACTCGAAGGTTCTCCATAAGTCCACAAGAAAAGGGAAAGGGAGAAACTAAGAACACAAAACACTCAGAATGATCTCAAACTTCACAGATAGTTTGCACAGGGTAGAAGATGGCTGCTGATGAAGTATGAACTCGAACAAAACACATATCAAAGCGCGGACCAGAAAAATCCGGAGAGATAGGGTTTTGTTGTTGGGGTTTTCTTAAAACGAACTCAAATGAGAATCAACTTGGATCACGACCAAGAACATCACCGTGAGGGCGTACGCAGTGATCCAAAGCGTAGATCAGAAAACCACGAGAGAGACGGGGTTTTGTCAAAACCAATAACTACACCGTGAGGGCGTACACAGTGATCCAAAGCGTAGATCAGAAAACCACGAGAGAGACGGGGTTTTGTCAAAACCAAGAACTGCACCGTGAGGGCGTACACATTGATCCAAATAGTCTATCTCCACCCAAATCAATCCCCAACAATATCCATGTCGCAAGAACTCGAAGGTTCTCCATAAGTCCACAAGAAAAAGGGAAAGGGAGAAACTAAGAACACAAAACGCTCAGAATGATCTCAAACTTCACATATAGTTTGCACAGGGTAGAAGATGGCTGCTGATGAAGTATGAACTCGAACAAAACACATATCAAAGCGCGGACCAGAAAAATCCGGAGAGATAGGGTTTTGTTGTTGGGGTTTTCTTAAAACGAACTCAAATGAGAATCAACTTGGATCACGACCAAGAACATCACCGTGAGGGCGTACGCAGTGATCCAAAGCGTAGATCAGAAAACCACGAGAGAGACGGGGTTTTGTCAAAACCAATAACTACACCGTGAGGGCGTACACAGTGATCCAAAGCGTAGATCAGAAAACCACGAGAGAGACGGGGTTTTGTCAAAACCAAGAACTGCACCGTGAGGGCGTACACATTGATCCAAATAGTCTATCTCCACCCAAATCAATCCCCAACAATATCCATGTCGCAAGAACTCGAAGGTTCTCCATAAGTCCACAAGAAAAAGGGAAAGGGAGAAACTAAGAACACAAAACGCTCAGAATGATCTCAAACTTCACATATAGTTTGCACAGGGTAGAAGATGGCTGCTGATGAAGTATGAACTCGAACAAAACACATATCAAAGCGCGGACCAGAAAAATCCGGAGAGATAGGGTTTTGTTGTTGGGGTTTTCTTAAAACGAACTCAAATGAGAATCAACTTGGATCACGACCAAGAACATCACCGTGAGGGCGTACGCAGTGATCCAAAGCGTAGATCAGAAAACCACGAGAGAGACGGGGTTTTGTCAAAACCAATAACTACACCGTGAGGGCGTACACAGTGATCCAAAGCGTAGATCAGAAAACCACGAGAGAGACGGGGTTTTGTCAAAACCAAGAACTGCACCGTGAGGGCGTACACATTGATCCAAATAGTCTATCTCCACCCAAATCAATCCCCAACAATATCCATGTCGCAAGAACTCGAAGGTTCTCCATAAGTCCACAAGAAAAAGGGAAAGGGAGAAACTAAGAACACAAAACGCTCAGAATGATCTCAAACTTCACATATAGTTTGCACAGGGTAGAAGATGGCTGCTGATGAAGTATGAACTCGAACAAAACACATATCAAAGCGCGGACCAGAAAAATCCGGAGAGATAGGGTTTTGTTGTTGGGGTTTTCTTAAAACGAACTCAAATGAGAATCAACTTGGATCACGACCAAGAACATCACCGTGAGGGCGTACGCAGTGATCCAAAGCGTAGATCAGAAAACCACGAGAGAGACGGGGTTTTGTCAAAACCAATAACTACACCGTGAGGGCGTACACATTGATCCAAATAGTCTATCTCCACCCAAATCAATCCCCAACAGTATCCATGTCGCAAGAACTCGAAGGTTCTCCATAAGTCCACAAGAAAAGGGAAAGGGAGAAACTAAGAACACAAAACACTCAGAATGATCTCAAACTTCACAGATAGTTTGCACAGGGTAGAAGATGGCTGCTGATGAAGTATGAACTCGAACAAAAACACATATCAAAGCGCGGACCAGAAAAATCCGGAGAGATAGGGTTTTGTTGTTGGGGTTTTCTTAAAACGAACTCAAATGAGAATCAACTTGGATCACGACCAAGAACATCACCGTGAGGGCGTACGCAGTGATCCAAAGCGTAGATCAGAAAACCACGAGAGAGACGGGGTTTTGTCAAAACCAATAACTACACCGTGAGGGCGTACACAGTGATCCAAAGCGTAGATCAGAAAACCACGAGAGAGACGGGGTTTTGTCAAAACCAAGAACTGCACCGTGAGGGCGTACACATTGATCCAAATAGTCTATCTCCACCCAAATCAATCCCCAACAATATCCATGTCGCAAGAACTCGAAGGTTCTCCATAAGTCCACAAGAAAAAGGGAAAGGGAGAAACTAAGAACACAAAACGCTCAGAATGATCTCAAACTTCACATATAGTTTGCACAGGGTAGAAGATGGCTGCTGATGAAGTATGAACTCGAACAAAACACATATCAAAGCGCGGACCAGAAAAATCCGGAGAGATAGGGTTTTGTTGTTGGGGTTTTCTTAAAACGAACTCAAATGAGAATCAACTTGGATCACGACCAAGAACATCACCGTGAGGGCGTACGCAGTGATCCAAAGCGTAGATCAGAAAACCACGAGAGAGACGGGGTTTTGTCAAAACCAATAACTACACCGTGAGGGCGTACACATTGATCCAAATAGTCTATCTCCACCCAAATCAATCCCCAACAGTATCCATGTCGCAAGAACTCGAAGGTTCTCCATAAGTCCACAAGAAAAGGGAAAGGGAGAAACTAAGAACACAAAACACTCAGAATGATCTCAAACTTCACAGATAGTTTGCACAGGGTAGAAGATGGCTGCTGATGAAGTATGAACTCGAACAAAACACATATCAAAGCGCGGACCAGAAAAATCCGGAGAGATAGGGTTTTGTTGTTGGGGTTTTCTTAAAACGAACTCAAATGAGAATCAACTTGGATCACGACCAAGAACATCACCGTGAGGGCGTACGCAGTGATCCAAAGCGTAGATCAGAAAACCACGAGAGAGACGGGGTTTTGTCAAAACCAATAACTACACCGTGAGGGCGTACACATTGATCCAAATAATCTATCTCCACCCAAATCAATCCCCAACAGTATCCATGTCGCAAGAACTCGAAGGTTCTCTATAAGTCCACAAGAAAAGGGCAAGGGAGAAACTAAGAACACAAAACTTGAGAATTACAGCAAGGATCCATTTGTCATTTGTCGTGTACTCTTGCAGTTCCCCCAAAAAAATGTTGTCTTATTGTTTCGGAGCCAAGCTTGACTAAATCTAAATATATATATCGAAAGTATCAGTATATTTATAACGCGTAATAATTATCGTCAGCTACTTCTTTTTAGGAAGATTGGAGAAGTTCTAAAAAGTCGTCATCGACTTGAGTGTATGATGGCAATCCTTTTAGGAAGGGGTGCATGGAGCATATTCTACCCTCTCAATGATACGTCCTCTGCATGCGACGACGACGTGATCAGGAAAATAAATTCCCTCTGAAGCTTACGGGTTCGATGGATCGGACCCTTCTCCTTGGATCTGCATGCGTGCATTATTATGATCTGCGTGCCTTCTGCCATTCTGATCTCCGGTGTTAATACATATATAGTACTCCTTAAGTACCCCAGTTCTGATCTCCATAATAATGGTCTCCTTGGAGTACACATGTCCTGGATTCGGTCAGAGATCGAGAGCCATCTGAAAAGAGAGATTCATCAATGCAGTGCAATCCTCAGGGGCTAAGCAGGTGAGTACTTACTAGTAGTGGTATGTAGCTCCTAATATAATTGCCATCATGGTCAGCATCCTGTTCTTGATACTTGGTGGTACTATCATCCATCGTGTGACAATCTCGCCTCAATAAAAAAACATCTTTAAATATGCATGGCTCATAGCCTTTTGGTACTCCCGAGGCAAAAGGAGAGATCTCTGCTAGCTATCAGCTTTTTTGTTTGCATGATAGAGGCTAATGCACCCCTTTTCGGATCCAAATTCAAAGGCCAAATCCATGAAGCCACGAACGAAAACAGACGCCTACAACTACAAGTCTACAACCACCTTTGTTTTATTCTTCAGTCAGAGCTGCAGATGCAGGCGAGCTATATCTAGATGCAGAGTAGGAATTTCCACAGGTATATCTAGGTAGAGCCATGCATGCACTCAATATTAGACAGACACACGCAATTCGTATTCATACAGTTATGTGCATGCATGGCAAGATCGAGCCTTTTCTTTGGCTGTTTTGGTTGGACTACACATGCTTTGTTTCCTGTTGATACATACTCCAGCCCTGTTTGTATTTTACGCGCAATGCAAAGCTAGCTCACTAGCATTAATTGGTTTCCTTCACCGGCAGTGGTAAGCCGTTCTCCTGCACTGCATGCATGTTGCAGTCAGCTGGTCTCAGGTGTGTCATCAGGCATGGCTTATCACTTTCAGTTGCTGGAGATAACGGTTAGCAATAACGCTAAGCAAGCTTGGTTGCTGAAGCTGATGGGATGAGAAGCAAGCAAGCAAGCAAGAACAGCGCACTGTGAGTCTGGGATGAGTGAGTGAGTGAGTGAGTGAGTGAGTGAGTGAGTGAGTGAGTGAATGAATGAATTCAAGTTGTTGGTGTCTGTCTACAAGTAGCAACCGACGCAGTGCGAGCTGAGGAGGAGGAAGGGGATTGGGAGGAGGAGGACAAGCCAGGTGCATGTCAGAGGCCATCCTGACGGGAAGCTTGGCATGCTATGCTGCTGCGTGTCTTCATCTCCCGCTCGGGTCAACAGCTCTGCCCCATTCTCATGATTATCCCCTCCTACGGCAGCCATATGCTCTGACCGCATCTGAAACACCCCGTTTGTCTCCGACCTTTTGTCTCTTGCATTGTCCGCCGCTGCACTGCACTGTGCTGTGCACACTCTCTCAGTCTCTCTCTATATCTGTGTGTCTTCTCCCCCCTTGCACTCTGGTCTAGGAGGAGGAGTACACAGCAAAATTTAACACTTCCGACTGCATGCATGCTCGCTCACTCTCATTCGTAGAGTGCTCTTTTTTTATTTTCGCCCTCGATCCTCTCTCTAGTGGCAAAATTAAAGGTGTTAGAGAGGCAGGCGTTGCACTGGCACTGCTATAGCTAGCCTGGCTGATGGATGGTCGCTCATGTGCCTAAACGTGCATGTGAAGTGACCAAATATATAGCTGCCGGTTGCCGCCTGCCGGCAGGTTCGTGTTCTTGGAGCTCAGACTGGGACGAGCTGGCCATGGTGAGGACGACGACGGTGGTCGGCAGGGAGAGGAGCGGCGGCGTGAGGCAGTACAACAGGTCCAAGGTGCCTCGCCTCAGGTGGACGCCCGATCTGCACCACTGCTTCGTCCACGCCATCCACAAGCTCGGAGGCCCGGACAGTATGTGTGCTGCTTCCACGCAATGACCCGGCCGGGCCCCCTCTCTCTCCTTCTAGCTTGATATCGTCCATCTGGTTTCATTGCTCTCGTCGATCTTTCTCTGCTCTGGTCGGATTGGATGCTTGTCTCTCCTCTGAACCTGCATGCTGTGGTCGTTGCAGGGGCTACGCCGAAGCGGGTGCTGCAGCTGATGGGGGTGGGAGGACTCACCATATCTCATGTCAAAAGCCATCTGCAGGTCCTGATCTCTAGATCTTGGTCTCGGATTCTGGTCTTCATCTCTCCTTCTGCTATATCTACTATAGTTAACTAGTATATATGGAGTATATATCATCGTTTCCTTTTTTTTTATGAGAGTGCGCACTGACTGGATAGTTTTTTTTTCCCTTCTGAATGTGTCGAAGCAGATGTACAGGAACATGAGAAATGATCTTGGAATGCAAGGTACATACCCTAAATGATCAAGTAGTTCAGGCACAGCTAGCTCTTCTCTTTGCTCCCAGAAACGTTAGGAAAACTGAAAGAAAGCACGTATATATATCCTTTTCCCCTCCTGTAGCTTCTTGGGTCCTCCAGAGACGACAGTATACAAATGGCTACCGAGATTCTCGCCAAACAAATCAAGTCCTTTTTTTTAAAAAAAGGTATAAATCCATGGAGTGAGTGAAATGACAGTCTAATTAACCAGACTAAGAATGATTTAGACCAAAAAAAGTACAGTATTACTTGATCATTCACTAGTCATCAAACAAATGCTGCTGTCTCTTTGTCTTGAAGGGAATTGAACTCATGGTCATGGGAGAGAAAAACAAAAACTGATCTCTCCAGCTGTCCATGCATGCATGGATGGCACGATTGCCGATAGCCATCTTCTTTTGCGCGCGTGTTTGTGTTTTTGGTTTTAGCAACATCATGCATCATGCAGCGTCGTCTAGCTAAACGATACTACTCAGAAGTAAAGTGATATGCTTTATCCTCCATGCATGCATGCACACGCAGCTGCTGTACTCTCATCGATCAGTCCAGAGCCAGAAAACACAAAACCCAGCAAGCTAACCGTACCCCCGGCCATTCTTACCCTCCGTTGCCGACGATCTTGTTGTGATCAGGGACGGAGGATCAGGAGCACATATACGTAGGTGGAGGAGGCATGCATATGGAACTCCGCACCAATATACAGCAGCAGCGGGACCACGAGTGTGGCGATGCCCCCTGCTGCATCTGCTGCCGCCACTCGCCAACAAAGGAGGAGGAGGAGGAGGAGGCGACGCTGTTCCAACGCCAACTGAAAAGGTCACTGCCTTTTTTTATTTTCCACTCATTCCCTCTCCTATTCTGCTCGTGCTCTCTCTGTGCCAGCCTATATGCTCATCGATCAGTCACGTCAGGATCCGATCCGGCCAGGGCCAGCCATTCGCGTCGTGGTCGAATAATGACAAGCGACCGACTGCGATTCTACAGACGAGACGACCACCTGCCTTTTGGCATGCATGCATTCGATTTTCGTTCTTGTTTCATTCGGTTTGTGTGCCTCGCAACATGCATGTACAACAGTGTACTGCATGCATAATGTAGTAGTCAACATGTACACTGTATATATAGGTGCATGTGCATGCGTTGTAGATCAGATCTTATTTATTTAACGTAGATAGAGTTTTTGCTAAGCAAGCTTCCTGAACAATGGTCGATGTGCGTATGTATGCAAAACTGCAAGCGAACAATAGGTCCTCGAGGACGGAGACGAGGCGTGGGCGTGGCCAGCGGGAGGAGACCGATGTGAGCGCGAGCCCCAAGAGGCGGCGGCTGCTGCTGCGAGGAGGGCGAGGCCGCCCAGGAATATGTGAGAGCGACGGCTCAGGCTCACCCAGCAGCGGCCTGTGCTGCACGCTCGCAAGTGGATACAACTACATGCGCATGATGCAAGCGGCCATGGGCGTGGCCGCCGCTGCCGGCGCTGCTGCTGCTCCTCCTCCTCCTCAGCATCATCATCACGCGGAGACGGTGGAGCCCGGCCGAGGGCCGAGAATAAAGCAGCACTTAGCGCGGCCCGGCGCAGACGGCGGCGAACACGCTCCTCCCAGCAGCAGGCAGCTCTTCACGTTCTTGGGCTTCGTGGTGGCGCCGGGGCCGCCGCCTCCTCCCTGCTGCTGCCGTGACCACCCTTTCGAGGTACGTGTATATATATATATATGCGCACTACTGCATGCGAGCACTGTTGTACGTGTGTCTCCTAGTCCTAGCTAGCTCCGTTGCCGAGCGGAGCTGAGGATGGAATGGATGGATCGGAGTGGTGGACCGGTCGCTCCGTCTCAGGCTCCTCGTGAGAGCGAGTGATCGGAGGGCACGGAGGGCGACAAAGCCCATGGATGCATGATGACGTACGGATCGCCCCAGCGCACTACTGCAGCCGGCTGTTCCGCCTCTGCATGCGCCGAACAGTGCCAACTGCGTGGTCTCTCTCTCTCTCTGCCCTCGTGCGTTCGCGTGGGGACTGCAAATCCTATGCCTTTGTTTCGATCCCAATGGATTTCTAAAGACCACGGATTTTTATACAAGAATTCTAAGACTGTCTTTGGTAGATCGTGTAAAATAAAGATGATACTGTTTGTATAGTAAAGTTTAAAACAGAAAACGTGATGAAACACAGATAGGAGATGCATTCTGGACAACGGTCTCACAACTTGGACCAGGGATTACTTTCTAGTATTATTAGAATATTCATGTTTTAATATAAATTCGGGTTTTTATTACATTTCATGTAAGTATGTATTTAACTTAATTTATATCTCATTTAAAAAAAAGAAAAAACAGATACAGTTAATAACTTACCCAATGCTGACGAAAACGAAAAATGATGGCTTGCACGCATGCAGATGGTCACCCACCGCAGCCTCCAGACACCGCCCACGAAGGCCGCCGTGGCCCAACAAGTCGGTGTCGATCCCTGCTGGTCGTCGGCGGCCGCTTCCGAAGAGGATGACGACGACCGCGACCGCGACGGCTGCTGGCTCTCGCTGTCCCTTGCGCTGGACACGAGAAGCAGCCGCAGCGCCGACGAGGGCGGCCGGCTCTCGCCGACGGGGAGCCGGATCAGCCTCGACCTATCCTTGTCCACGATATAGTATCCCATCCGTCCATGCATGTTGGTTGAGTGGAATAGTTTGTTGGGCCTTGCGGGCTATTGTTCCCAATTTTCGCCTGGTGTGTAGCTCTTGGCTCATTCGGCCCATGTGTAATATCTGTTTTTTTTCCCGTTTACAAGAGCTACATGATCTATGATTAGCAGTCAATTCGGTACGACTCTATCCAGGCAAGGTAACGCTGGGTTCAGTTGAAACACACTAGAAAAGGAAGCGCCCTATCGGGCGCTAGACCGCTCACGTAATTAGGGGAACAAATTAAACTATATATCATAGTGTATAAGACAAACATTTTGATGCGGACACAAAATCAGAAAGTCCAGAGGTACCTTAAGATTAGTACTAACAACAATCATTTGTTTAGCAACAGCCCGTGGCCTGAACAAATTATCGTTACAAATAATCACATAGATCCATTCATGATAATGAGCTTGCTTCAAAATGCACACTTACAATCTCAGTTGTCAGCCTTTTGCACATTCTGCCGCTTCTGGATCTGAAAATCGACAATATTTGGGTATGTTGGTTTAAAATGAATAGAAGTTCGTAGGGAACAAACGACTGTAAAGATAAATAGCTGACCAGTCTGGGGTGTGTAGCATGCACAAATAGAGGGCCAAGAAAACTATGTGTTCAATTAAAATAATAATAGCAATAAGTCATGCTTAGTGCATAAGAACCATCCAAATAGCATCAGGCCATTACATTATTAGCTTCAGGAAATTATCTTACCATAAATGACAGTTCTACTAAGTTCACACCTCACCTTGTGCTCCTTCGACACTACTGTTGGTTGTTAATATACAATAACCCTGAAATAAATCCACAAGACAGAATACTCAGTTCTAAAGAAGTAGAAAAAATTACTGACAATAGTACATATTTGGAAATAATAGTGTAAGATCTTCATGGTTAATTGCAAAATGTGGCCTATCAAATTTATTTGTAAAGATCTCAGTGGATGTTCAACCCACAAAAACAAGACACAAGATTATAACTGATGAACAACAATGTTCCTATCATCGCATCGGTGTTTACTGTATACATTCACGAAAATTATTGACTGCGCAGTCCCAGTGATCAAATGCTCATGTCAGTACAAGCACAACAGACTGAGATCAACATTTTTGGCTACTCGACTATTTTTCAAATATACAAAACCAGTGGCTCTATAACTGGCATCATATGCGGAGCCTCATTCACATATTCCTCCATGATTGAAAGGAATGTTTGTGTGGGCTGATAATAAGATAAATCAAATCTGAGTAAGCCAGACTTAATGCTCTGCGGCAAATACGAAACTGATATACGGTGCTGACTTTACTACACATGGGGACCATTTTTCTTCTATAGCACTTCATTAATCTACCTTTTTAAGCTAGACTCACTAATGTAACTCAATAATGTAACAGATAGGAAGGGAAAAACGAAAAGAGAAGAATCTCAAAGCGCATTCAGACCACTCTAAGAAGCGAGACACAAACAACATGTTGAGGTTAGAAATGAACCTTTCTTTCAACTGAATCTTTTCTCGTCAAGGATGCCATCTCGTCGGTACTGATCCAACTGCATTTCAACTTCATCTGGAGTTGTTTTGTGCTTGGTGACGACACTGCATCCAAATTGGCCTTGCCAGAGAATGAAGTGAGCCTCCTCTCTCAACCTGCGTTAAGAGAGATGGGCTTACACACCCGCGAGCCGAGCTGTGAAGAAGGGGCTAGAACTGGAGCACACCGCAGTGCCAGCGCCCTGAGCTTCGGGGAGGATGCCACAAGGGACACGCATGGAGGAGGAGGCTCCCAGTGCCGGCGCTGTAGAGGAGGACCAGAGGAGGAAGACGCCCTCGTGGCGGAGCGGCCAGGCGGCGTGGCCAAAGGCGCAGCGGTCCTTGCCGCAGCCGCCCTTGGGAGAGGGGGTCGACGGGACGGGCGGAAAGGGAAGGAGACAGAACTGCATACTCCTCCTCAAGACCGGGAGCGCCTCCTCGGTGAGCTCCTCAACCTGCCTCTTGGTACGCCACCCTCCGTTACAGATGCGCCACCACCGTAGGCTTCGCCACGGCGGGCGAGACTAGGTCTATTGCCGCGTACTCCTTCTCGAGACCGGGAACACGAGCGGCGCCACCACGTCGCGCCTGCGATGGCGAAAGGGCGAGGATGGCTGGGCGACCACGGCGGCCTTGACGAGCGCCGAGCTGGCCATGACCATGGACGCAGTGACCTTGGCGCGCCTGAGGCGGCGGCGCTGCATCTCGGCGGGGAGCACGAAGTAGATCTGCACCGCATGGAGCTCCTTCCCGGGGGCGACCAGCAAGCAGGACAGACGCGCTCTGGCGCAGGCGCGCGGGAGACATCGGCCACGGACGACTCGCTCCAGGTTCGGTGCAGATCTGAAACTGTATTCCAAATTCTTGCAGCTTCAAAGCCCATGTTATGTAAAGAAGCAAAATTTAGAAAAATATGCAAATTGATCATGTGCTAGATTTTTTTCTCAATGAAGGATAGCAGATTCATGAAGAATTGAATTTGGAACGAAAAATAAAGCAGTACAAATAGATCTAATACTCGAGCACCTGTCATAATAATTAGAGTTTTGTAGTTGATAGTCTCACAGGTGGCTAAGCAATGTCTTGCGCCTCACATCAGCAGAAATCACTTTTGTTCCAAGAACAAGTTCAATGCCTAATCAAATAAAGTAACAGTTAGAAAAAATACAATAGATAAAATGATCATATGGATGGATCTACTGAATCATTTCCATAAATTTTGAACATGTGTATTCTGATTGTCAATCCTTAATTGCATATGTGCTAAGTTCAACAATGTGTCCCTGTTAAGATAAAATTTTGAATGATTTTGAGTTCACTTTTTTTATTTATATCAGAAATTTTCCAAAGCAGGCAACAGTCCTGTGAGTACTAATTGAATTTTGTTTTGCATCAATTCTGTCCCCAAACATCTAAGGAAGACATAAACCTTCTATCGATATCCAATTACGTACTCCAATTATGGTTACCCTCTACCATTGCAATATTAAGAGAGAAGGTGTCCATGTAAAAGTGATACATCGACAAGAAGCCATAGCGATTAATAACATCAAAGTATTACAATTGCAAAGTCATTTGGAATAAACTGATGAAATCCTAACAATGTACCTTGCATGCACTAAGTGCAGTTTATAATGGTTGTTGGCAACGAATGGTCATTTTCTTCATCAATGTCATACAAGCAATGTTCTCAACAGCTGAATAGCGCTACTCCATTGTGGGCTTGTGGCCCTTCTGTATGAACAAGCTGCTCCAACAGCAGCACTATTGGAATGTGTCCTGAATTCTATAGTTTCTAAATATACATTTCCATTCATAGAGGACGATGTACTCTGATTTGGTGCCACAATGTCCTTGCATGCACCCATTGGTGCCCCATCCTGTAGATTTTCATTGTCGAGGGCATTAACAAAAAAACCACCAAAAGTATCATTAGGCAGGAAAAAATGTTTATAAATGAGAAAAATATAATTGACCAGAAACTCCTAGAGTCCTAGTGAGGAGGCTAATAATCAAACCAGGTACCAACCCAAACATGTACTGATGGTACTGCTGAAAGTTATGCATCACCACCAAATCAGTAACCGTTGTTGACGGAGAACACGTACGACGGTGGCTGCAGGTAATCGCTATCGAACCCGATGCCGCCTCTGGCTGTGCTATAGAGCCCGTTGAAGTCGATGACATCGTCGCTGCCGCCGCCGCCACTGGCATCAAGAAGCAGCTGCACCTTCTTGATGCTCCCCGCTCCCGCCATCGTCCAGCTCCATGGCAGCGAACACGACTATAATCCTAGCGTCGTCGGCGCTGCCGCTGGCCCCGGAGACGAGGCGTGCA
This sequence comes from Zea luxurians, assembly GCA_029449295.1. Taxonomy (NCBI): domain Eukaryota; kingdom Viridiplantae; phylum Streptophyta; class Magnoliopsida; order Poales; family Poaceae; genus Zea; species Zea luxurians. The sequence continues at coordinate 29,784,066 of JAOPSE010000031.1, forward strand.
GCACCTACGGGTCGCCCGTGACCTTGATGAGGAACATGAGCATCTTCTTGGGCCGGCGCTCCGTCTCCTGCACACGACGCCTGAAAGGGAATCAGGCTTACACCTAGCCCCTAATTAATTTTGGTGGTTGAATTGTCCAACACAAATATTTGGCCTAACTAGTATTGCTCTAGTGCATAAGTTATACAGGTGCTAAAGGTTCACACTTAGCCAATAAAAAGACCAAGTATTGGGTTCAAACAAAGGAGCAAGGGACAACCGAAGGCACCTCTGGTCTGGCGCACCGGACTGTCCGGTGTGCCACCGGACATGTCCGGTGCACCATAGGACTCCGACTTCAAACTCGTCACCTTCGGGAATTTCCGGAGGGTTCTCCGCTATAATTCACCGGACTGTCCGGTGTACACCGGACATGTCCGGTGCTCCAAGGAAGAGCGGCCTCCGGAACTCGCCAGCCTCGGGAATTTGTTGAAGCTGCTCCGCTATAATTCACCGGACTGTCCGGTGTACACCGGACTGTCCGATGTAACAGCGGGGCAACGGCTATTTCGGCGCCAACGGCTACCTGCGACGCATTAAATGCGCGCGCTGCGCGCGCAGAGGTCAGGCACGCCCATGCTGGCGCACCGGACAATCTACAGTGCATGTCCGGTGCGCCACCGGACATCAAGGGGGGCCCAGAAGTCAGAACTCCAACGATCGGAACCCAACGGCTTTGGTGACGTGGCTGTCGCACCGGACATGTCCGGTGTGCACCGGACTGTCCGGTGCGCCATCGAACAGACAGCCTCACCAAACGGCTAGTTTGGTGGTTGGGGCTATAAATACCCCCAACCACCCACCATTCATAGCATCCAAGTTTTCCACTTCTCAACTACTTACAAGAGCTCTAGCATTCAATTCTAGACACACCAAAGAGATCAAATCCTCTCCAAATTCCACACAACGCCCTAGTGATTAGAGAGAGAGAGATTTGCTTGTGTTCTTTCGAGCTCTTGCGCTTGGATTGCTTTCTTCTTTCTTGATTCCTTCTTGTGATCAAACACTCACTTGTAATTGAGGCAAGAGACACCAATCGTGTGGTGGTCCTTGCGGGAAGTTTGTTTCCCAAGTGATTTGAGAAAGAGAAGCTCACTCGGTCCGAGGGACCGTTTGAGAGAGGGAAGGGTTGAAAGAGACCCGACCTTTGTGGCCTCCTCAACGGGGAGTAGGTTTGAAAGAACCGAACCTCGGAAAAACAAATCCGCGTGTCACACCTCTTATTCGCCTGCGATTTGTTTTCCGCCCTCTCTCGCGGACTCGATTATATTCCTAACACTAACCCGGCTTGTAGTTGTGATTATTTTTTTGAGATTTTCAGTTTCGCCCTATTCACCCCCCTCTAGGCGACTTTCAATTGGTATCAGAGCCTGGTGCTTCATTAGAGCCTAACCGCTCGAAGTGATGTCGGGAGATCACACCAAGAGGGAGATGGAGACCGGCGACAAGCCCACTACAAGCCAAGGGAGCACTTCATCGGAAGAGTCCCGCACCAAGAGGAAGGAGAAGAAGAAGGACTCCTCCAAACGGAAGGAGAAAGGATCTTCTTCTTCTCACCACAAAGAGAAGAAGGAAAAATCTTCTTCCCACAAATCGCATCGGAAAGGCGACAAGCACAAGAGAATGAGGAAGGTGGTCTACTACGAGACCGACACTTCATCAACATCGACCTCCGACTCCGATGCGCCGTCCGTAACTTCTAAGCGCCAAGAGCGCAAGAAGTTTAGTAAGATCCCCTTACACTATCCTCGTACATCTAGACCTACTCCATTTCTTTCCGTTCCATTAGGCAAACCGCCAACCTTTGATGGCGAAGATTATGCTAGGTGGAGTGATTTAATGAAATTTCATCTAACCTCACTCCACAAAAGTATATGGAATGTTGTTGAGTTTGGAGCACAGGTACCATCCGTAGGGGATGAAGACTACGATACGGACGAAGTGGCCCAAATCGAGCACTTCAACTCTCAAGCTACAACCATACTCCTCGCCTCTCTAAGCAAGGAGGAATACAACAAGGTGCAAGGGTTGAAGAATGCAAAGTAGATTTGGGACCTTCTCAAGACTGCGCACGAGGGTGATGAACTCACCAAGATCACCAAGCGGGAAACGGTCGAGGGGGAGCTCGGTCGTTTTCGTCTTCGCCAAGGAGAGGAGCCACAAGATATGTACAACCGGCTCAAAACCTTGGTGAACCAAGTGCGAAACCTCGGGAGCAAGAAATGGGATGACCACGAGGTGGTTAAGGTTATTCTAAGATCTCTCATTTTCCTTAACCCCACTCAAGTTCAATTAATTCGTGGTAATCCTAGATACACACTAATGACCCCCGAGGAAGTTATCGGGAATTTTGTGAGCTTTGAATGTATGATCAAGGGCTCAAAGAAGATCAACGAGCTTGACGAACCCTCCACGTCCGAAGCACAACCGGTGGCATTTAAGGCGACGGAGGAGAAGAAGGAGGAGTCTACACCAAGTAGACAACCAATTGACGCCTCCAAGCTCGACAATGAGGAGATGGCTTTAATCATCAAAAGCTTTCGCCAAATCCTCAAGCAACGGAAGGGGAAGGACTACAAATCCCGTTCCAAGAAAGTTTGCTACAAGTGTGGTAAGCCCGGTCATTTCATTGCAAAATGTCCTATATCTAGTGACAGTGACAGGGGCAACGATAAGAAGGGAAAGAGGAGAGAAAAGAAGAGGTACTACAAGAAGAAGGGCGGCGATGCCCATGTTTGCCGGGAGTGGGACTCGGACGAGAGCTCCACCAACTCCTCCGACGACGACGAGGACGCCGCCAACATCGCCGTCACCAAGGGACTCCTCTTCCCCAACGTCAGCCACAAGTGCCTCATGGAAAAGGACGGCAAAAGGAAGAAGGTTAAATCTAAATCCTCCACTAAATATGAATCCTCTAGTGATGATAATGCTAGTGATGAGGAAAATAATTTGCGTACCCTTTTTGCCGACCTAAACATGCAACAAAAGGAAAAATTAAATGAATTGATTAGTGCTATTCATGAGAAGGATGATCTCTTGGACTCTCAAGAGGACTTCCTTATTAAGGAAAACAAAAAGCATGTTAAGGTCAAAAATGCTTATGCTCTACAAGTTGAAAAATGTGAAAAATTGTCTAGTGAGCTAAGCACCTGCCGTGAGACTATTGACAACCTTAGAAATGAAAATGCTAGATTAATTGCTAAGGTTGATTCTCATGTTTGTAATGCTTCAATTCCCAATCTTAAGAATGATAATGATGATTTGCTTGTTAAGATTAAGGAATTGAACGATTCTCTTGCTAACCTTAGAGTAGAAAATGAAAATTTGATTGCTAAGGCTAAAGATCTTGATGTTTGCAATGTTACAATTTCTAATCTTAGAGATAACAATGATATTTTGCGAGATTGTTGAACTTAATTCTTGCAAATCCTCTACATCTACTGTTGAGCACACTTCTATTTGTACTAGATGTAGAGATGTTGATATCAATGCTATTCATGATCACATGGCTTTAATTAAACAACAAAATGATCATATAGCAATGTTAGATGCTAAAATTGCCGAGCATAACTTAGAAAATGAAAAGTTTAAATTTGCTAGAAGTATGCTCTATAATGGAAGACGCCCTGGCATCAAGGATGGCATTGGCTTCCAAAGGGGAGACAATGTCAAACTTAATGCCCCTCCTAAGAACTTGTCTAACTTTGTTAAGGGCAAAGCTCCCATGCCTCAGGATAACGAGGGTTACATTTTGTACCCTGCCGGTTATCCCGAGAGCAAAATTAGGAGAACTCATTTTAGGAAGTCTCACTCTGGCCCTAACCATGCTTTTATGTATAAGGGTGAGACATCTAGCTCTAGGCAACCAACCCGTGCCAAATTGCCTAGAAAGAAAACTCCTAATGCATCAAATGAGCATGACATTTCATTCAAAACTTTTGATGCATCATATGTGCTTACTAACAAATCCGGCAAGGTAGTTGCCAAGTTTGTTGGGGGCAAACACAAGGGCTCCAAGACTTGTGTTTGGGTACCCAAAGTTCTTGTTTCTAATGCCAAAGGACCCAAGACCGTTTGGGTACCCAAAATCAAGAACTAAAATTGTTTTGTAGGATTATGCATCCGGGGGCTCAAGTTGGATACTCGACAGCGGGTGCACAAACCACATGACAGGGGAGAAGAAGATGTTCTCCTCATATGAGAAAAACCGAGATCCCCAACGAGCTATCACATTCGGGGATGGAAATCAAGGTTTGGTCAAAGGATTGGGTAAAATTGCTATATCACCTGACCATACTATTTCCAATGTTTTTCTTGTAGATTCCTTAGATTACAATTTGCTTTCCGTATCCCAATTATGTCAAATGGGTTACAACTGTCTATTTACTGATGTAGGTGTTACTGTCTTTAGAAGAAGTGATGATTCAATAGCATTTAAGGGAGTGTTAGAGGGTCAGCTATACTTGGTAGATTTTGATAGAGCTGAACTCGACACTTGCTTAATTGCTAAGACTAACATGGGTTGGCTCTGGCACCGCCGACTAGCCCATGTTGGAATGAAGAATCTTCATAGGCTTCTAAAGGGAGAACACATTTTAGGACTAACAAATGTTCATTTTGAGAAAGACAGGATTTGTAGCGCATGCCAAGCCGGGAAGCAAGTTGGCACTCATCATCCACACAAGAACATCATGACAAGTGATAGGCCACTGGAGCTCCTTCACATAGATTTATTCGGCCCGATCGCTTACATAAGCATCGGCGGGAGTAAGTACTGTCTAGTTATTGTGGATGATTATTCTCGCTTCACTTGGGTGTTCTTTTTGTAGGAAAAATCCCATACCCAAGAGACCTTAAAGGGATTCTCGAGACGGGCTCAAAATGAGTTCGACTTAAGGATCAAGAAAATTAGAAGCGACAACGGGACGGAGTTCAAGAACTCTCAAATTGAAGGCTTTCTTGAGGAAGAGGGCATCAAGCATGAGTTCTCCTCTCCCTACACACCACAACAAAATGGTGTAGTGGAGAGGAAGAATCGAACTCTATTGGACATGGCAAGAACCATGCTTGATGAGTACAAGACACCGGATCGGTTTTGGGCCGAGGCGGTCAACACCGCTTGCTACGCCATCAACCGGTTATATCTACACCGAATCCTCAAGAAGACATCCTATGAACTCCTAACTGGTAAAAAGCCCAATATTTCATATTTTAGAGTTTTTGGTAGCAAATGCTTTATTCTTGTTAAGAGAGGTAGAAAATCTAAATTTGCTCCTAAAACTGTAGAAGGCTTTTTACTAGGATATGACTCAAACACAAGGGCATATAGAGTCTTTAACAAGTCCTCAGGACTTGTTGAAGTTTCTTGTGACGTTGTGTTTGATGAGACTAACGGCTCTCAAGTAGAGCAAGTTGATCTTGATGAGATAGGTGAAGAACAGGCTCCGTGCATCGCACTAAGGAACATATCCATTGGGGATGTGTGTCCTAAGGAATCCGAAGAGCCTCCACATGCACAAGATCAACCATCCTCCTCCACGCAAGCATCTCCACCAACCCAAAATGAGGACGAGGCTCAAGTTGATAAAGAGGAAGAACAAAATGATGAGCCACCTCAAGATGACGGCAATGATCAAGGGGGAGATGCAAATGATGAAGACAAGGAGGATGAAGAACCAAGGCCGCCACACCCAAGAGTCCACCAAGCAATACAACGAGATCACCCCGTCGACACCATCCTCGGCGACATTCATAAAGGGGTAACCACTCGATCTCGTGTTGCACATTTTTGTGAGCATTACTCTTTTGTTTCCTCTATTGAGCCACACAGGGTATAGGAAGCACTTCAAGATTCGGATTGGGTGATAGCGATGCAAGAGGAGCTCAACAACTTCACGAGGAACGAGGTATGGCATTTAGTTCCACGTCCTAACCAAAATGTTGTAGGAACCAAGTGGGTCTTCCGCAACAAGCAAGACGAGCATGGTGTGGTGACAAGGAACAAAGCTCGACTCGTGGCCAAGGGGTATTCACAAGTCGAAGGTTTGGATTTTGGTGAAACCTATGCACCCGTAGCTAGGCTTGAGTCAATTCGCATATTATTAGCCTATGCTACTTACCATGGCTTCAAGCTTTACCAAATGGACGTGAAGAGTGCCTTCCTCAATGGACCAATCAAGGAGGAGGTCTATGTTGAGCAACCTCCCGGCTTTGAAGACAGTAAGTACCCTAACCATGTTTATAGGCTCTCTAAGGCGCTTTATGGGCTCAAGCAAGCCCCAAGAGCATGGTATGAATGCCTTAGAGATTTCCTTATTGCAAATGGCTTCAAAGTCGGCAAGGCCGATCCTACTTTATTCACTAAGACTCTTGACAATGATTTGTTTGTATGCCAAATTTATGTTGATGATATCATATTTGGGTCTACTAACGAATCTACATGTGAAGAATTTAGTAGGATCATGACACAAAAATTCGAGATGTCGATGATGGGGGAGTTGAAGTATTTTCTAGGATTCCAAGTCAAGCAACTCCGAGAGGGCACCTTCATTTATCAAACAAAGTATACTCAAGACATTCTAACCAAGTTTGGAATGAAGGATGCCAAGCCCATCAAGACACCCATGGGGACCAATGGGCATCTCGACCTCGACACGGGAGGTAAGTCCGTGGATCAAAAGGTATACCGGTCGATGATTGGTTCATTGCTATATTTATGTGCATCTCGACCGGACATTATGCTTTCCGTTTGCATGTGTGCAAGATTCCAAGCCGACCCTAAGGAATCACACCTTACGGCCGTAAAACGAATCTTAAGATATTTGGCTTATACTCCTAAGTTTGGGCTTTGGTACCCTCGGGGATCCACATTTGATTTATTTGGTTATTCGGATGCCGATTGGGCGGGGTGTAGGATTAATAGAAAGAGCACATCAGGGACTTGCCAGTTCTTGGGAAGATCCTTGGTGTCTTGGGCTTCAAAGAAGCAAAATTCGGTCGCTCTTTCCACTGCCGAAGCCGAGTATATTGCCGCAGGCCATTGTTGCGTGCAATTGCTTTGGATGAGGCAAACCCTGTGGGACTATGGTTACAAATTGACCAAAGTTCCTCTTCTATGTGATAATGAGAGTGCAATCCGCATGGCGGATAATCCCGTTGAGCATAGCCGCACTAAACACATAGACATTCGGTATCATTTTCTTAGGGATCACCAACAAAAGGGGGATATCGAGATTTCATACATTAACACTAAAGATCAATTAGCCGATATCTTTACCAAGCCTCTTGATGAACAAACTTTTACCAAACTTAGGCATGAGCTCAATATTCTTGATTTCAGGAATTTCTTTTGCTAATTTGCACACATAGCACACAAGTATACCTTTGATCATGTCTCTTTTATATATGCTATGACTAATGTGTTTTCAAGTATATTTCAAACCAAGTCATAGGTATATTGAAAGGGAATTGGAGTCTTCGGCGAAGACAAAGGCTTCCACTCCACTCTACTACTCATCCTTCGCCGTCACTCTGAGCATCTCTCCAACTTTGGTATAATCTTCACTCATTTATTTTATGACCAAAGAAGGAGAAAGTACTTCTTGGGCTCTAATGATTCCGTTTTTGGCGATTCATGCCAAAGGGGGAGAAAATATGAGCCCAAAGCAAAAGGACCGCACCACCACCTAATTTTAAAAATTTGGAGGTTTTCAATTGGATGGAAAATTTCAAAATTGGTATCTCTTTATGTTCTAAAGGGGAGCAAGTAGTATTTTCAAAACTTGATATCTTAAAACCCTCTTGAACACTAAGAGGAGAATTTATTTGAGGGGGAGTTTTGTTTAGTCAAAGGAAAAGCATTTGGAACAAGGAGAGAGAATCTCAAATCTTGAAAATGCTTCTCAAAATCTTATTCATTTACCTTTGACTATCTTGCAAAAGGACTTTGAAAAGAATTTACAAAAGGATTTGCAAAAACAAAACCTGTGGTGCAAATGTGGTCCAAAATGTTAAAAACAAAGAAACAATCCATGCACATCATGTAAGTATTTATATTGGCTCAAATCCAAGCAACCTTTGCACTTACATTATGCAAACTAGTTCAATTATGCACTTTTATATTTGCTTTGGTTTGTGTTGGCATCAATCACCAAAAAGGGGGAGATTGAAAGGGAATCAGGCTTACACCTAGCCCCTAATTAATTTTGGTGGTTGAATTGCCCAACACAAATATTTGGACTAACTAGTATTGCTCTAGTGCATAAGTTATACAGGTGCTAAAGGTTCACACTTAGCCAATAAAAAGACCAAATATTGGGTTCAAACAAAGGAGCAAGGGACAACCGAAGGCACCTCTGGTCTGGCGCACCGGACTGTCCGGTGTGCCACCGGACATGTCCGGTGCACCAGAGGACTCCGACTTCAAACTCGTCACCTTCGGGAATTTCCGGAGGGTTCTCCGCTATAATTCACCGGACTGTCCGGTGTACACCGGACATGTCCGGTGCTCCAAGGAAGAGCGGCCTTCGGAACTCGCCAGCCTCGGGAATTTGTTGAAGTTGCTCCGCTATAATTCACCGGACTGTCCGGTGTAACAGCGGGGCAACGGCTATTTCGGCGCCAACGGCTACCTGCGACGCATTAAATGCGCGCGCTGCGCGCGCAGAGGTCAGGCACGCCCATGCTGGCGCACCGGACAATCTACAGTGCATGTCCGGTGCGCCACCGGACATCAAGGGGGGCCCAGAAGTCAGAACTCCAACGGTCGGAACCCAACGACTTTGGTGACGTGGCTGTCGCACCGGACATGTCCGGTGTGCACCGGACTGTCCGGTGCGCCATCGAACAGTCAGCCTCACCAAACGGCTAGTTTGGTGGTTGGGGCTATAAATACCCCCAACCACCCACCATTCATAGCATCCAAGTTTTCCACTTCTCAACTACTTACAAGAGCTCTAGCATTCAATTCTAGACACACTAAAGAGATCAAATCCTCTCCAAATTCCACACAACGCCCTAGTGATTAGAGAGAGAGATTTGCTTATGTTCTTTCGAGCTCTTGCGCTTGGATTGCTTTCTTCTTTCTTGATTCCTTCTTGTGATCAAACACTCACTTGTAATTGAGGCAAGAGACACCAATCGTGTGGTGGTCCTTGCGGGAAGTTTGTTTCCCAAGTGATTTGAGAAAGAGAAGCTCACTCGGTCCGAGGGACCGTTTGAGAGAGGGAAGGGTTGAAAGAGACCCGACCTTTGTGGCCTCCTCAACGGGGAGTAGGTTTGAAAGAACCGAACCTCGGTAAAACAAATCCGCGTGTCACACCTCTTATTCGCCTGCGATTTGTTTTCCGCCCTCTCTCGCGGACTCGATTATATTCCTAACACTAACCCGGCTTGTAGTTGTGATTATTTTTTTGAGATTTTCAGTTTCACCCTATTCACCCCCCTCTAGGCGACTTTCAGCGCCACATCGCGGTCACCTGCTCCTCGATGGCCCGCTGCTCCTGCCTCAGTCGGACCACCTCCATGGCCACCACGCCCTCGGCGACGTCGTTGCCTGCGTAGCCGTCGTCCTTGCGCTTGCCATCGTGGCTCCGGTGGATGATCCGGGCCAAGAGGCGCGTCTGTCCACGCAGGAACGACACACGCGCGAACTCCCACTGGTCCGGATGAACCTTTGGGAAGCACTGCACAGGGCAAGCAGGTCGTCGTCGATCAACATAGGAGGAGTACGACCGTCGTCGTCAAGCATGTGGCGGCCGACATCTTCCTGCACCTCTGGAACTTCGAGGTTGGGGATACATTCCGCGGCACAGCTGGGGCATGTTCTGGAGCGCGTTGGAGGCGGGTGCGGCGGGGCTAGGAGCTCCTGTAGCTAGGGTTGGAAGCGGCGATGTGCGGTGGAGCTCAAGAACCGGGAGCGACCATGTACGACCGAGGTCCAAAATCGAATTGGATAAAAAGATTTGGGATTCGAGACCGTGATACTTCACATCCGTGATAGAGAAAGGACAGACGCGCTCCGGCGCAGGCGCGCGGGAGACATCGGCCACAGACGACGCGCTCCAGGTTCGGTGGTGTCTCCGGTGGGCGGAGCGGCGGAAGGGACGACGTGTGAGGGTTAGCTCGGCCACCAGCAGAGCCAGCAGACGGGACGACGCGGCCACCAGCAGAGCCGCGTCGGGGACGTCGGAGCTGCGCGCTATGGCGGCGGGAGGGAGAGGTAGAGGTAGAGGGATGAGGCGAGGCTTATCGGGCCAGCGGCGGTGGAGGCGGCGGGATTAGAGAAGGATTTCGTGGGATTGGAGAGGGATTTGGGGCATGTGTCCAGCCGTCAACAGCTACATTGGAGAAGGATTTAGGGCTCGGCTATATACAACCACGCGTCGCGTAAGCAGTGGGCAGAAGCCCGCCGAGCGCGGACAGCGCTCGAAACCAGTTCAGCTTTTAATATCTCCGATTCTACATTGGTCCTCCTGCTCCAGGATTTCCTCAAGCTGATACTAATCTCAGCGACCAACGAAACACCAGTAAAAATTAATACTCCCTCCGTTTTTTTATTTGTCGCCGGATAGTGCAAAATTACACTATCCAACGACAAATAAAAAGAAACGGAGGGAGTATATACTTTAATGGCAACATCCATAAACTACCACTACAAATGTTCTCAGACGCCAGACATCAAATCGAAGGATTCGAACTCGACACATCTACCTCCGCTACCATATTAAGTTGTATGCATCAACCATTCTAACTCAACGGCTTAAACTAATATAAAGAGGTAGGCAATTCAATTATATTCCAACACCACTAAGCGTAATGTAACTTATGATTTAGGTGCAGAAGTATTTCCTTGCTATTCATCTCATCAGATTTTAAAATATGTATTCAAAGTCCTAAACAAATTTAAATAAAAAAAATTTAGCTATCAACTTTTAGATCTAGTCAAGATGTACAACTTTGCTTTTGATTGTTTTTCCATCTAGGTCATTTGAGAAATTCAAAAAATACAAATTTAAATTCATTATTCTTAAAACATGTTTTCTGAGCATAAGCGACTTCAAATAAAAGGTAGTCAACTAAAAAGCTATAAAAAGCTATATATGTTTAATTCAAATGAAAAGTATAGTCAACTAAAAAGCGACTTCAATGAAATAAATTTTAAATCAACTTTGCTTTTGATTGCTTACCAACAGAGCGGAAGGAAAATGCATGTCTCTATACGGGAACATGTGTGACAGATGGTTTGTTGTCATTTTAGCCCGCCACATTTTTGTATTTAGACATAACTTTTTGTTTCTTTGACGATCTTAGATGAAAAGCTCATAAAAAGATATACATGTTAGATCCGAAGTCATTCTAATTTGAGAAGATCAAAAACCATGTGGTGGCTTCATGTTTGTTTGTCTTTGCATCCGAGCTTCTATTTTTTCATGTCTTAAGAGTCTTGTCATATTTTGCAGGTCTTCAACGTGGCTTCCTAATATCTTCCATGAGGTACTCTGTTTTAATAAGACATAAAATATTTGTGTTCTATTAGTTAGGTGGGTGTGAATGTGGATCCCACAACCAAGGTACAAACCTCTATCTATGCATAATTTTACTTTATTTTTGCATTAAGTGAAAAGGGTGACGCGAGACGGCCATTGAAACTAGTATTTTATATAATAGAGATTGTGTATTAGGGCATGTACAACCCTGAGATCTTAAGAAACCACTCATTTAATGAGGTTATATATGCCCTTTGTAAATAACATTAGTCAAATAATTATGTTGTTCATCCCAACTCCAAAAGTCAAAGTTAATAGGTCGTTGGCACATGTATATTATATGCTCAGTCCGGTTTCCAAATCATAAATCCTTTTCGTAGATTTCAGCTCTCATAGCAACAGTTTCAGTGATGACAAAATCTAATTTCAAACTTGAGATAACATACATCCTGAGAGCTCAGGTATATGCAATATGTTGCCTTGGATTTTTGGAAGAAAAATGGCAGGAGGTCTACCGACTACCATTGCGAAAAATGTAAAGTTAAACCCTGAAGGATGACAGGTATATATTAGCACGCAAAATAGAACTACAACAGACTAAAAGAGCATAATAGACAATGATGGAGCCATGTGTCTTGTTGCCCATGAAAGATGCGTACAGAATCTGGTGAGGCCGTCTTCCCTTCGCCAGATTGGAGTTGTCTATATTCTTCTTCATCTATATAAATAAAGATTTTTTTTAAAAAAAATCTCCTAATAACTTATCTAAATAGCTATCCAAATATAATTATCTTTTTTTCTAGATTTATTGTTAGCCGAATATAGAAAACGTAAATGACTCTTTAAAATGCAAATAAGATATAGAAAAACTGTTTAAAATTGAAAAGATATAAAAAGTGTTTTGTAGTAAATGACTCTTTAAATAATAACTTAGAGAGTGAAATTTAGAAAGATAATAACTTGGAGAGTGAAATTTAGAAAGAGAGTGAAATTTAGAAAGACTTTTAAAGATGCTCTTATGATTTTGTTTTGGATCAGATCCGGATTTTGTTTTGGGTCAGATGCATAGAAAAAAAAACTCCTCGTTTATTTTCTGCTTTTGCTTTCTAAATCAAATTGTTATGTAATGACTCAAAGTGCACAGTGGGTTGGAGTTTAGAAAGACTTGCATTTTCCTACAAAGATGGTGAGAAAGTGAGTGGGTAGAGCGAACTACACCGAAGTGACCCAGGTAAAAACTCCACTATGCAAAAGAATTAGTGGTTTTACATGAAGTTGAAGATCTAGGTATTTGTAGGGGAAGGCTTTCCTCTTTCCTTAGGCCTTAGAGTTGCAAGATGTGATCAAGCTTTGACATATCAGATGGACAGTGCTTTCTTTTCCTAAGGATTGGTTTGGTGATCAGAGATCATGAGAGGATATATGGGGAGGAATCCCCTTTCCTATTATCCCATAGATCCATGTTTAACAAATCAGCTCTAAAAGTAGTTTATGGCGAGCCTTGACACCTGTCTGAATGAAACAAGTATGTGGTGCAGTGCCTCGAGTTCATCCTGAACCGAGTTCAAGGAAGATGGCCAAAAGGATTTTTGCTATGCTGTGAATTAAGCTTACCATCTTCATTGTATCTCTCCTTGGGCAAAACAACAATGTTCGCCCTGTTTAGCAACTCCAGGCTGGTCAAGTTCAAGCTATGTACTTAATAATCCAGCGGTTTGTATATGCCATAAACCAAACAAACGGGCACGGGGGCGTCCGCGTCAACGCCGCGTGATCATCCGATTAATTAGCTAATCGGCCAAACAGGGCCTTGTGATCACGATGAGACCAGCACGCACAAATGTATTATTGAATGAAGAACCTTTAACAAGATATCAGAGGAACCCGATCCGATGATTTGGAAATAGAACAGCCAAATAAACTAAGCAACTGACTCGACTCGACTCAAACATACGATGAATCACACTTTGCCTCGACTCGACTCGGATTCGCATGACGAATTACACTTCGCCATCTCACTGGCGGCAACAATCCTGATTAATTGAAAAAACAGACAAACCAATGCAATGCATTTTTATTGTTGTGCGGTGCCTCGACACCAAGAAACGCCCCCCTTCTCTCGTCCACGCATGGATCACACCTTGATGCTGAAGCTGAGGAGGAACTTGTTCAGTCCAGCCTTCCAGCCGCCGCCGCCTTTCCTGCCATGGCTCGGATCAGTAGCCTTGAATCCACCGCTGCCCTTCCTGCCGGGGCTCAGGGTTGCCGTCAGAGCATCGGACCCGGCGTGGTTGGCGGCGGCACCCTGAGCCGCAGCCTTCTGCCAAAGCAGGAAGTTCCGGCACCCGTTGAAGCTGATCCTCTCGTCTTCTCCGAGTGCTGCACGGGCATGGCAAACAGATGAGTAAACAGATGCGTAAGCCGAGATGAAGAGGCAGATCCCAATTCCGACGAACAGATGCCGTTCCATACCGCCGGATCCGCCGTTGGCGGTGGAGAGGACGAAGCCGGCAGGGTCGGTGCCGAGCAGCGGCATGCGGCCCTCGCGGGCGTAGCAGCGCAGCGCGCCGCGGATGAGCGCGGCGACCGTGTCGCCCTCGAGGACGATGAAGCGCAACGGGCCGGCGCTCCCGAGGACGGTCACCGTCACCAGGACGCGCAGGGGGTCGTCGGGCCCCGCGGCGGCGGCGGCGGCCTTGCCGCGGGTCTCCGCCCTCCAGAGCTTCATCGGCAGCGTGGGCGGCACCGCGACGGCCATCGGCGGCGGCGCTCAGCGAGAGATCGGCTTGCTTCCTGCTTCCTCGGAGAAGAGAAGGGGGCGAATCTCGCGCGCTGCCGCGCTCTCGCGCAACAGATCCAGGACGGGAGAGGCGCCGAACGAACCGAATCAAATCAAATCAAAGAAGCAAGCGGCGGCGGGGTTCAGGGGTCGAGACCGATGCAGCGGTGGTACCAGCCCTGCATGCAGTAACCGAAGCCGCGGAAGGAGGCCTCCTCCGGCTGCGGCTGCGAGGCGACGGACGTCGCGCGGGCTCCCACCATTCACGAGGGGCTCGTCGTCTTCACCGGTGCGCGCGGCGGGGCAGGGAGGTAGATCCGCGGTGCGCTCGCTCGCTTCTTGCCCTCAGGCGGCGGCGGCGGCGAGCGGGAGGAATAAAGAGAGTCGTCGGCGAATTCGATTTGGTTGTTGGCTTGGTGAGCGAGGAATGGAAATGGGGACGAAAAGGACGAAAGGCGGGCAGAATATATGGGCATGAACGGCGCGGCGCGAGGTCAGGTACGTGGTGCGCAGCCGGGCCGCGTGTTGGGCTCCGAGGAAGAGGATCGGGGCCGTTGATCGAGGGGGCTGGACGGCGGATGCGGGCACTATGCGTGCGGTGGGTGGGTGGGTTGTCCGGATGTGGAGGCAGGGTTTCCATTTCCTCCTCGCGCTCGGCTTCGGTGCCGATATCTTGCTTGAGGCCACCGGATTTTTTTGTATTTTAGCCCCTAAACAGAAGTAAATTCACGTTTAGACCTAAAACAATTTTAAATGCAGTTTTGGACCCTTAGCTCGGCGCCACAGGATGTGGCGCCGAGCTAACACAGCTCGGCGCCATAGGCTGTGGCGCCGAGCTGTGACGTGGCCGCAACGGCTAGTTGCGTCCAGGGCTGACCTGGCGCTGACGTGGCGGCGGCGCGGCTTCGTAGCTCGGCGCCACAGATCTTGGCGCCGAGCTACGAAGTCCTATAAAAACGCCCGCGCGGCTGGCCGAGAGCAGCTCATTTCATCCCATTTCCAAACTTCGTAAAAATTTCCTGGATTCAAAGATTTGAGTTGGTTCACTTCGTAGACCAAGGTATGATTTCGAACTGATCCGTTTTGTATATTAGGTTGTTAGTTTATTAATTTGTATACACCTATTATATTATCATTTCGATTATTAGTTTGTGTAAACTTATTATAAAGCATAATAAGTACAAGTGATAATTATAATCGTTTATTAGATGAAAGACATGTACCGAGAGGCGTTGTGGCAGAAGAGAGGTCGTCCTCGGGAGTTATATCCGGACGTATCTAGTAAGGATGCTCCTGTTTCTCCTGAACTCCCCGTGCCTAACTGTGATTGTGGCAGACTGGCTTGGGTACATCAATCACAACATCCAGACACGGCTGCTCGCTGCTACTACCTTTGTGGCACTTTGGACGTACGTAGCTTATGACTTGTCACTTAATTTTGTTCGCATTCATTATTTTGTAGATATGTAATAGTGCATCTTTCCATTATTTTAGGGACATCAGAGGTGTTTCTTTTTCCAGTGGATCGATGGTCCTGATAAATTCGACCCTCGATATCTTCTTTTCGTTAATTGGTTGAGTGGAAGGACCAGTCATGAGCGTTTTAAGCGTTGGGTACCTCCTCCCCCGAATCCTCCACCAATGACGGATGCGGAGAAGGAGGTAGCAACAGAAAGACGGATGGACTCACCGCCTCGATGCGATTGTGGAGACCGTGCTGTCATCGACGAAGACCATGACAAGCAGTTCTGTTGTCCGAACATTGATTATGTGAGCCCATTCCTACGCTAAATGTATGAACTAGTTTTTATTTACAATAAATTACTAATTTTTTCTCCTGCAGCCATACGGGTGGCGTAAGTGTCGTTTCAGAGAGTGGTTGTATGGTCCTTTGTCCCATTGGCCAGAGCCAGAGGTAAAGGAAAAGAGATACATGGGGTGGGCGGCTGAAGAGGTCAAATTTGATCCAGTACTCTGCAAATGTGGTATTGAAGCTAAGTATGGATTAGTTCCTTCGGAGCTTGGTGTTGGATATTTTTGTGGACATATGGTCGATTACGATGAGGTTGGTATTTTTTTTGCACGAGATATAATGTTATAGCGGTACTTACTATTTTTTTGTAGGAGACGAGGAAATGCAGTTGGGAGAGTTACGACGACAAAGGAGAGGTGATGCGCACAATAGAGTCCAAGAGAATAATGGGACAGAAGATGCGTTGTGGATCTCGGCTCGTCGATTCGTACATTAACGATCGCATACGCGACATGCGTAGGGAAGCAAAATCTGCCTTTTATGATAGCCCGAAGCGTGCAGAGTATAGGAGGTTGAAGGCGGCTGATGAGAAGAGAGCACAAGATGCTAGGGAATGGGAAGCGGCTCAAGCCGAGAAACAGATGTTGGATAATCTTTCTGATCGCCTCAAGGGAAGTAAGTGAGATAAATGATATTATAATTATGTTAGTACAATTTATTTATCCTGACTTTGCTAACTTAATTTTCTCATTATATTTGCAGAGATTGGAAGCGGCGTAAACTATTTGGCCGATGAGGCGCATGCGAGATATGTTCAGGATAAAATGGCAACGATGGAGGAGGAGGACGACGACACATCTAGATTGAGTGAGCTTATCGCCCTCGCAGAGGCAGGATTACATGAAGAAGAGGAGGACGACACGTCAAGGTTGAGTGAGCTCATCGCACTAGCTGAGGCAGGATTACGTGCTCAAGAGGAAGAGGATGAGTTTATGTCACAGGCCGCCGCAGAGGTAGAGGCAGCTTATTACAAGAAGAAGGCTGATGAGGCTGAGGCTGAGGATGAGCTATTCTCCCAAGCTGCAGATGAAGCAGAAGCCAATTATTACAAAAGAACTAGTGACAAGTGTGATGCAGGACAATGCAGCAAGTGGAATGAGGTTGTTGTTGAGGATTGCGCGACGGATGACTCCGAAGATGAGTTACTCATAGATTGTGATTCAGACTGAAGAATTGTAGCCTATTGTGACGGATATCACCCAATCATCTTCTGAGGTAATGGAGATCAACCGTCGGACAACTGTTCCATATGTAATATGGGACAACAAACCCTGAATTGATATTCTAGGGTCGTTTATGTCGCAACTAATCTCCTCAGAAGCTCGAGCCAAAAGCTGGTCAAAAGTTGGTCTTTCAACGAACAACATGGTCACGATCTTCATACCATCAAAAGTAACACTCCCATAAGCATCTATTTCCACCCTTCCTCCATGGTATAGTGTTACTAGGCTGTCCATCTATTGCAAAAATGGATTACTAACTCAATAATGGCTACATACTTAAGCCTACTAACTTACTAAGTAATAAATATATATTAACTAATAACTATACAGTAAATATTAAATGAACACATCAAACGAAATTACATAATTTACAAATAATGTACGAAAACTATGTATACCTGAGAACCCGTACGACTCCAGCTAACGGTGGAGAAGGTCAAGTCGGACGAACACCTACGTACAAAAAAACCAATTGTCAGTAAAAAATTTGGCAGCACCTCCCCTGTAAAGTGATGTTTATAGAACCTGCAAATAAACGACAACACGATGGTTGCCAACACAGAAAACATGTTTGATAGAATGGAGTTTCCATGCAAAAAATTCATAAATCATATATACTGGAAAAGGATCAAAGCAAAGATAAAAGGGGGGGGGAGATTTAGATTGTATTTACATGACCACTATGAAAAGTCTCTACAGCTGGTTTTGTATAAAACTTGAAAGCAATAAGACTGTAATCCATAATAAAAAGAAGTACTCAAATTCCCCATAGAATATGAAGGATTTTTTTGTATAAAAGCTCCTTGCTGTAACAATTTGTATGTTTTTTACCAACATTGTAACTATTTTATATTGTTAGTTTTCATCGTTATGTATTCTCTTTATTTATTTAATTCCCGGCTTAACCTGAAACCCAGCTACAAACCTGCGTAGGATGGGACGCGTTCGAGCTCTTGGAGATGAAGAAGAAAGACAGGGAGAAGCACCACGCCGAGCTGCCGTTGCGGCTTCCAGCGATGGCGAGCTTGACTCTGGTCAGCCGCAAGAACAAGGAAGCTAACTGCAAAACCAGATTACTTCTCAGGCATAAAGCAAATAAACAAAGCCAATGGAACAAGGCGCGAAGGAAGGAAATCGGAGCTCCACCACTGCCGATGGCCACAACGATCCACCACTGCTTGAGCTCCAGGCGGCGGCAGCGAGCTCCGGGCGGCGGGGGCGAACTCCGGGCGGCCGAGCTCGCTCGGCTGAGCTCCGGGCGGCAGGGAGCTCGCTCGGCAGGGAGCTCCGGGCGGCGGCAGGGAGCGAGCGGGGCAGGGAACTCCGGGCGGCAGAGAGCGGGGCGGGCGGCCGGCGGCGAGCCGGGCTGGCGGCGGCGATTTTCAGTGAACGGCGGCGGTGGTTTTTGCGGCGGAGAAGTGACGCGAACAGAGAAGAAACGCGCAGAGAGAAAGGGAGTTTGCGGGTATTTCCTAGCTCGGCGCCAAGATCTGTGGCGCCGAGCTAGGTGCCACGCCGACAGCCACGTCACAGAGCTCGGCGCCATAGGCTGTGGCGCCGAGCTGTGTTAGCTCGGCGCCACAGCCTGTGGCGCCGAGCTAAGGGTCCAAACGTGCAAATTAAATTTCTGGGGATCCAAACGTAAATTTTTGTCTCGAAAGGGGCTAAAAAACAAAAAATTCGGCTTGAGGCCACCACACACACAAACAAACCTACCCTTCCGCTTCCGCGTAGGGATCGAATCTGATTACTCCGAGTACTCCATATCTCCGTCCCTTCCGTCATAAATGTGCCGAATCCTTTTATTTATTAGCCTCCTTTAAAAATTACTCCCAACGTCTCAAAATAACAGTCGTTTTAACTCTATATTTTTATGTTAGTATTCATATAGATAATTATAAACCTACATATATATAGAACACGTATATCAATTATTGTATGAATCTAATAAAAAGGTAGAACAGATTTTAATTTAGAACAGAGTGAGTATTTACGTGTAAACTTGTGTATACAACCAAACACAGCCCATCAAAGAGAGCATGATCCCAGGCACCCGAATGACCGAGGCATATACAGACAAATGAGCCTTATCAGGAGAGAACGCTCATCTTTACCATGGCACAATAGCTCCTCCTCAAGAAAGCTATCGTCAGTCGACCCCATCTTGACCTATAAAAGGAGGAGGTCACCCACAAAATGAAAGGGGGACACTCAACGGAAGACGAAAACACACTCGACGAGACCAGAAGACCCGGAGGTCGGAGCCCAGGCGCGACGTCCAAATCTTAGATTAGAACTCTAGTCTCATAGTCTTTAGGTCCACCCACGCATAGAGACTTGGGAGGTTCTTACTCTCTCGCTCACTTGTAACCCCTACTACAAGCATTGGGCAACAAAGGTGTCGGTAGCGCGACCCACCGAAGACTGGATATAGGGACGTTCTGCCCGAACCAGTATGAATCTTACGCCCACCGAGCACACCATACGAACCGTGGAACACGCACATACAAATTTACTTATTGGAGCGTAGGTTCGAAACATCAACAGTTGGCGCACTAGGTAGGGGATTGCGTGTTCTTGACGTCTTTTCCAAGCTCCGGATGGCTGGGCACGACGTAGTTTGCGCCCCTGGAATGACCATTCATTTTTAAAGCCTCGATTTCGTCGTCAACAACGAGGGAACGATGATCAGTGCCTCAAAAGCCTGATCATCCTCGACGGAGATCTTGATCGACATTGCTAGGGGCCTCGGAGGCCTCCAGCTCAACTCCCATTAGGGAAGCAACGGACGGCGATGCGCGGCGGGACCAACTTGTGTCGAGTTTGTGGGAATGACGGAGCCCGTTAGAGATTCATTCCACGACCTCTTCTGTTGGGATCAAAACACGGACATAGTTCCCCATAAAGAGGAGCAAATCGTGACACCGCTCAGGAGTGCTTCACAGTCGGCACCCCGGAAGAACGTTCCCCACTCACAAGAAGCCCTAAGGGAACCCCCGCTAGCGTAACAGTACGAGCAGCAGCATCCGCGCCACCGCAGCTCAACCTACCCTGTTAAAAGTTGCTGCTCGGACCGAGTCCTTCCCAAAGCAGCCAATGCTCCCAACTAGATGGCGAGGAGTACTACAATCGCGACGACCACGATGGGATGTTGGACGGACACATGTTGAAACGATGAACGTCTATCACCGCATAATCCGTGACGGGAGCGGATCCCCATGATTCCCCTAGGCGAGCCAAAACATCGTGGCTGTTGCGGTGCTCCTCGATAAGCTCCTCAAGGCTGAGACTCCGGGCGAGCGGAGGATGCACCGCGAAATTTGGGGTCTTCTTGACCTTGTCGTGCAACTACAAACCAAGAGTTCCATGTCATGGCGCCGGGAGCCTGGGGATGGCCAGAATATCATGTCTGTGCCATCGAAAAACCATGATTCATCATGGCAAATGCTCGCGTACGAGGGGGAAGGCACGACACAGATCTTGTCTCGTCGGTGCCCATGGACGGGTAGAAACACATGGAGCGTACCTGACCTTGGGCCTTGGGAAAAAGAGCGAGAGGAGCTAGGCATCGACCATTAGGGAGGAAAATGGTTTCGGAATTTTTCGGTATTCCGGAAACCGATTTCGAATTTTTTCGATCGGATTCACCGGTAACGGTATTTTTCAAAAACGGAATCGTTTTTCGGAATTTTCTATCGGAATCGGTATCGGAATCAGCGTGGTGTTTCACCGACCGTTTCCTTCGGTTACCGGTTTTTGTCAGAAATTATCGGATTTGTGTCTCGGAATTTTCCGGAATTGTGTCTCGGAATTTTTTTCGAAATTTTCCAGCATGTGATTTTTTCGTATCGCCTGTACGTCTCTGGATAAGGATTACTTATTTTGTATTTTTTGGACGCCTTATGATTTTTTGGGATTGATGGTGTTGGAAGGCAGTTGAGATTAACGATTTGGTCTCTCAAACGAATCCACCCTTTTCTATGCACATGTTATGTATTAGTAATATATAATGATAGAGAGCCGACAGTCTGTCTTTTCACACTAGATTTCAGGGTTTTCCTGCGAGGCTGTGAAAAAACTCTTTATGTGAGGAAAAATATTTCATGAGTAAGCATACCATGTCAGCTAAATCAAGTGGATATTGTGAATTGTGAACTTTGAGTCTGTGAACTTGTGATCTTTATGAACTTGTTATATTGTGAACTTGTTATATTGTGAACTTGTGATCTTTGTAAACTTTTATATTATAAATTTGTGATCCCTGTGAACTTGTTATATTGTGAACTTGTTATATTGTGAACTTGTTATATCATGAATTGTGAACTTGTGGTCTTTGTGATCTTTTGTCAACTTTGTTGTATTGTGAAGTTAGATATGTTTACCGATTGTATTTTAGATTTCGACCATTACCGGTGTATTTTCCGCACCGAACTTTCGTTTCCGATGTTTCCGAAATATCGATATTGTTTCCGTTTCCGGAGCTACTGTTTTCGATTTTGTTTCCGATAAAAATATGAAAACGGTAATGGTTTTAGTGTTTACTGACCGTTTCCGACCATTTTCATCCCTATCGACCATCGGTACAATCAGCGTCATGTAGGACACGTTAATCACAATGAGGGCCGAAGTCTGAGCCCCCTCCATCGGGGCCTCAGGCCTTTGGCTGCCACATCCTCCGGGCACCAGCGCCTCGGCGGTACAGGACACCCACCAACATCGCAAAGTACTCGGGAGAGTTGAACCCCAGCCTATGGCTGGGAGATTACCGACTGGCGTGTCAGACGGGAGGGACGGACCATGACGATTTCGTAAACCGGAATCTCCCCTGTATTTGACAGATTCGGCATGAGCATGGCTAAAAAATCAGAAGCCTGGATGTATCCAAAGTTGGGCCGACCTCGAGGAATTTTTTGTTGGAAATTTGTAGGCACGTACGTGCGCCCGGCATCCTGTGGGACCTCAAGAATTGTCGGCATAAGCCAAATGAGACCTTGTGGGATTACATCCGATGCTTCATGCGGCAGTGCAACGAGTTAACAAACCTCACCGATGCCGACATTATCAGTGCTTTCATCTCTGGAGTCACTAGTAAAATTCTAGTGCACAAGTTAGGACAAAAAAACCCGGAAACCATAAAGGAGCTCCTCGGCATCACAACTAGCCATGCTTTAGGGGAAGACACGATGGGGGCAATTTTCGACCACCACAAGCAGAGGGCTAAGCGCGACAAAGAGCCAGATGGAGGCATTGACGGACAACCCGATAAGAGAAAGAAGAAGGGTAGGTGGTGTCACGACGATATGCTAGTTGTCACAGCGTGTCAGAAAGGGAGGAAGCCTTTGACCAAGGAGGCCACCAATCATTTCAAAACGATGCTCGAGACCCCATTTTCAAACCATCGCTACCCTGACCGGCACGCCTACAAAGACTGTGGGCTACTCAAGAAGTTCCTATGCATGGAGGTGTCGTCCGGGAAGGCCCCCAAGCCCTAGAGTGGTGGCAAGAAGGAAAGAAAGGGTCCCGTTTCCTAACAAAATTGGATGTCTGTTGATCTTTGAAGGGTCTGATTACTACGCGTCGAAGAGACACTGGAAGCTCGAACGATGCGAGCACGTCCCAATATTCCAGGTTTAGTGGGTAGTCCCAACTTTCCTAAATTGTTTCGACCATGCCATCACCTTTGATTGCTCTGACCATCTCGAGCACATCCTACGCCTTGGGAGGTACTCGCTTATCGTAGATCCCATCGTCGGATCAGTGCAGCTATCGAAGGTGTTGATGGATGGAGGAAACATACTCAACATTCTTTACTCTACCATGTTTGATGCCATGGGCCTTGGCTGGGGCTTCCTCTGACCAACGGGGGCCCTTTTCATGGTGTCGTGTTGGGAAGGCAAGCGACGTTGCTTGGGCGAGTCGACTTGCCCGTTACCTTCAAGACAATGTCCAACTTTAGGACATAGACGTTGACCTTCAAAGTAGTGGGGTTCTGGGGAACCTACTTGTCGGCGTTTTGACCTTGGGGGTCCCTGGACCGACGAGTAAATTGTCGCCGCGTGCCCCAGCCCAGATGGGTCGGCGCGAGGCGGAACGCGAAGGGGGGAGAGCAGCCGGAGGGAGACAGGCGTGGGAGGTGGAACCCGCGGCCTTCGTGTTAGCCCCGTGCCCAGGTCGGGTGCGCTTGCAGTAGGGGGTTACAAGCGTCCACGCGGGAGGGAGCGAGCGGCCTTGCGCGAGCGTCGTCCCGTCCTTCCCCGCGCGGCCAACCCTCTGTAAGAGGGCCCTGGACCTCCCTTTTATAGGCGTAAGGAGAGGATCCAGGTGTACAATGGGGGGTGTAGCAGTGTGCTAACGTGTCTAGCGGAGGAGAGCTAGCGCCCTAAGTAGATGCCATCGTGGCAGCCGGAGAGGTTTTGGCACCCAGTTCGTGTGGTGTCGTGGCCATCGGAGGAGCGCTGGAGCCTGGCGGAAGGACAGCTGTCGGGGCTGTCGAGTCCTTGCTGACGTCCTCTTGCTTCCGTAAGGGGGCTGAGAGCCGTCGTCGTCATAGAACGTGCGGGGCGCCATCATTACTCGTATAGTGGAGCGAGCCAGATGGGACGTCGGTCTTGTTCTCCGTAGCCTGAGTCAGCTCGGGGTAGGGTAATGATGGCGCCTCCTATTGACATGGTCGGTTCGTGCCCTAGGTTGGGCGAGGTGGAGGCTCCTCCGAGGTCGAGGTCGAGTCTGTCTTCCAAGGTCGAGGTCGAGTCCGAGCCCCCGGGTCGGACAAGGCGGAGACCGTCGCCTGAGGCCAGGGCTGAGTCCGAGCCCTGGGGTCGGGCGAAGTGGAGTTCGTCGTCCTTCGGGGCTCAGCCCGAGTCCGAGCCCTGGGGTCGGGCGGAGCGGAGTTCGTCGTCCTCCGGGGCTAAGCCCGAGTCCGAGCCCTGGGGTCAGGCGGAGCGGAGTTCGTCGTCTTCCGGGGCCGAGCCCGAGTCCGAGCCCTGGGGTCGGGCAGAGCGGAGTTCGTCGTCTTCCGGGGCTGAGCCCGAGTCCGAGCCCTGGGGTCGGGCGGACCGGAGTTCGTCGTCTTTCGGGGCCGAGCCCGAGTCCGAGCCCTGGGGTCGGGCGGAGCGGAGTTCGCCATCTTCCGGGGCTGAGCCCGAGTCTGAGCCCTGGGGTCGGGCGGAGCGGAGTTTTCCATGGCACCTAGGGCTGGACTTGGCTGCCGTCAGCCTCACTCTGTCGAGTGGCTCAGCAGTCGGAGCGGCGCAGGCGGCGCTGTCCTCTTGTTAGACCGGTCAGTGGAGCGGCGAAGTGACTGCGGTCACTTCGGCTCTGTCGACTGGAGGGTGTGCGTCAGGATAAAGGTGTCAGGCCACCTTTGCATTAAATGCCCCTGCGATTTGGTCGGTTGGCGTGGCGATTTGGCCAAGGTTGCTTCTTGGTGAAGACTGGGCCTCGGGCGAGCCGAAGGTGTGTCCGTTGCTGGAGGGGGTCCTCGGGCGAGACGTAGATCCTCCGGGGTCGGCTGCCCTTGTCCGAGGCTGGGCTCGGGCGAGGCGTGATCGCGTCCCTCGAATGGACCGATCCTTGACTTAATCGCACCCATCAGGCCTTTGCAGCTTTGCGCTGATGGGGGTTACCAGCTGAAATTTAGGAGCCTTGAGGGTACCCCTAATTATGGTCCCCGACAGTAGCCCCCGAGCCTCGAAGGGAGTGTTAATACTCGCTTGGAGGCTTTTGCCGCACTTTTTTGCAAGGGGACCAGCCTTTTTTGGTTGCATTTTGTTCCGGTGGGTGCGGGCGAGCGCACTCGCCGGGTGTAGCCCCCGAGGCCTCGGAGGAGTAGTTTGACTCCTTCGAGGTCTTAGTGCGTTTCGCAACACTTCGACTGGTCTGGTTGTTCCCTCATGCGAGCTGGCCGTAGCCCGGGTGTACGGTCGGGTCCCAAGTTCTCGGGCTGGTATGTTGACGCTGTCAACGGTTTGGCCGGAGCCGGGTTTGCGAGAGCAGCCCCCGAGCCTCTACACAGGGCGAGAGGACGGTCAAGGACAGACTCGACTTTTTTACATACGCCCCTGCATCACCTTTCCGCGAGGAGGGGTGGGGGAAAGCGCCATGTTGCCCTCGGAGGGCACCGAACATGGTGTCTCCGGTGAGCTGCTGGCGGGGTAATCCGAGTGGACGCCCGTGCCCCATTTGTTAGGGGTCGGCTAGAGGCCCAGAGGCGCGCTCCAAAAGTACCTGCGGGTGATCTGTCGGACCCGGTCCCCTTTTGACGGGGTCCGAGGGCTCAATGCCTCCCTCTGATGGGATTCCGTTACAAGATCGTTCCCGCTGGTCTCAAAAATGTCCTAGGGTACCTCGGGAGCGTAGCCTGAGCCTTGGTTATGTATCGAACGTACCCAGGGTCATCCCTTGCTCTGTGTCTGAGGCGACTGTGAACCCTTCGAGGGCCAGCCTACGAACCCCTGATCAGTAGTGGGCGCGGAGCCCGAGTGGCCTGAGGCGGCCGTTGAACCCTTCCGAGGGGCTGGCCATCGAACCTCTGACCAGTAGTGGGCGCAGAACCCAAGCGCTCTGAGGCGGCCGTTGAACCCCTCCGAGGGGCCAGCCTTTGAACCTCTGATCAGTAGGGAGGCTCGGGGCCTGTTTCCTTCATGGAGAAGGATCCTTTTCGGGGTATCCCCCTTTCCCGGTCCCTGTTGTAAGAGAGAGAAAGAGGAAAAGGATACGAAATCGAATGACGTGGCGTACCTTTTTCGACGCGGTTATTATGGCGAAGGCGAAGCGTCGCTTGCTTCTCCTGCCTGAGGCGCCGCCTGTCCCGCCGCGGAGTTGATTCGACGGGGCGAGTGGTTCGTGAGGCGGCCGTTGCGCGTGTGCGAGCCGTTCGAGGAACGGAACACGGGCGCGCCGTCTTCACGCCGTGAGAGAGGGTTCTCTCGCTGCCCCTGGATGGGACGTAAGCTTGGCTGACGACGTGACCGCTGCTCTTGCCCGCCTGCCACCGCCATTACTGCCGGCCCATTTTTGGCCGTATTGACCGTTGCGCCTGGCTGGCACTGCTGGGTCATACGCAGGGTTGCCTCGAGTCGCGGTACTGGTTCCGCAGTCGAGGAGGCGCAGTAGTGGTGCGAGTGGCAGTGCAGTTGCTCGCACGTAGCAACCGGCGCGCCGGTTGCATGACGTGTGGGCCTGGGCCTCCATGCTGGGTGCGTTGGAAGTCAGAGGGGCGCGCCCACTTGGCGTGGTTGCATGCTGCCTGCATGGCTGTCTGCCCTTTCACCCGCTGGTCTAGGCGAAAGTGGAGGAATGCTTGTAACCGCCGGGCGGTTGCATTGATGCGTCACGATGCCCGATCTTCACAACGTAGGATCAATCATCAGATAACTAGCTTCAAAGAAGCCAAGATAACTTGCTGCAAGCAGCGATAACTAGTGCAACCTGACAAATAAAACTCGAAGCCAACCACCGTCTTTAACCGGCAGCCTGAATCGAGGATTCGCCCAACCACACTCTCAAAGAACCAACCAACACAGCCTACAATCAATCGAGGAGACCTCGAAGGGATTAGGAGCACCAATTGGGAGCGGATGAAGCCGCCGCTTCTGCAATCCCGCGAAGGAATTCACAAGAGCAAAGGGGTAGAGATCACTCTCAATATTTGTTAGCACACAGCTGAACAAAGGGGTTCTGTTTTAGATTATCATAAGCTGCCTTACATCATAGACATAGGGGGGTATTTATACTAGTAACAACCAGCCTTAGCGAGGTATAAACACAAAACAAAAGTATTTTCACGAGCTAATGTGAAGGAGCCTCTTCGGAAGATCTGCAGAGCTGATTTCCGTGTGGCTGTTTGACTTCTGCGCAGCCTTCAGTATTTTGGCAATAACTTCTTCTAGGAATCTTCAAATGACGTGGGACTGGTTGCATTGGAAAGCTAACTTGATAAGCTTTCTCACCATATATAGCATGCTTAATGAAACTTCGTAGAATGTTGCAGTTTAATACGAAAACTTGGTCATCAAGCAGACTGTTGACCTTCTGACCAGTCAGCACTAAAGTAGGTCGGCTGCCTTTCTGGTAGATGTGGTTAAGTCGGCTTTAGAAGCATTGGAAACTAGACTTCAAGAGCTTTCCGAAAAGTACTTATGGACCTTCATAGCTTTTGGGAATCAAAAGTTATGACTGTTTCTTCTGGACGGTTCTATAGCGCTGGACTGACTCGGACGTAGCTCTTCTTGCTGATTCGCCTTTGATATGTTTTGTCCTTCCTCTTGGTGAACCTAAGTAATATCAACATACACGACTTAGGTAGCATAAAATTCTCATTAGTGTTTAAATGAAATTCATAAAGTAGCGCGTGCACCTCTTGCTGTAGCTTCTTAGCTCGGCTACGTGTAATTGGTTCATCAAAGACTTGCGCGTGCACCTCTTGCTGTAGCTTCTTAGCTCGGCTACGTGTAATTGGTCCATCAAAGACTCGGGTTGGTGATGATATTGGTTGTACTTGAGTTGATGTAGTATAACTTGGGGGTTGTAATGTGTTGCTTAATGGCGTGGTCATATCATCCTCCTCCCCTTGAAAAGGAGTCGTCCTCGACTCTGAAGTGTCTTCACTTGTAAATGGTAAGAGGTCAGCAACATTGAACGTGTTGCTCACGCCATAGCTCGGTGGAAGATCTATCTTGTATGCATTATCATTGATCTTGGCAAGAACACGAAATGGACCATTCCCTCGTGGCTCCTGCAATAAAAGCACTCTAATCGAAGAATTTGGTACACAAAGTGTGTTAGCTCTAAACAAAAATCCATCATGTATATGATATTTCTCCCAACCTTTTCCGTCTTTACAACGAATGTATGGTTCTGAAAATTTAGGATCATCATTATACATTTCTTTCAAATTTTCAAGACCCAAAACTTTTACCTCTAGTTGATTCAACAACACATTCCTTCGAGACAAGGCATCAGCGACCACATCGTCCTTACCTTTCTTATATTTCACAATGTATGGAAATGTTTCGATAAACTCAACCCATTTGGCATGGCGACGGTTCAGTTTGGCTTGCCCTTTCAAATACTTCAAAGCTTCATGATCGGAATGAATAACAAACTCTTTTGGCCATAAGTAGTGCTGCCATGTTTCAAGCGCTCGGACCAAAGCATACAATTCTTTGTCATACACAGAATAATTTAATTGAGCACCTCCCAATTTTTCACTAAAATATGCTATAAGTTTTCCTTGTTGCATTAAAACTCCTCCTATCCCAATCCCACTAGCATCACATTCTACTTCAAAAGTTTTAGTGAAATCAGGAAGAATAAGTACATGTGCTTCAGTCAAACGTTTCTTCAATTCTTGAAAAGCATCTTCTTGTGAGTTTCCCCATTTAAATTCAACATCTTTCTTTGTCAATTCATTTAAAGGGGAAGCGATAGTACTAAAATCTCGCACAAATCTTCTATAAAACCCAGCAAGACCATGAAAACTTCTTACTTGACTTACATTCGTTGGAGCTGGCCAATCCTTGATGGCTTTCACCTTGGATTCATCCACCTCTATTCCTTTTGCTGAAACAACAAAGCCAAGAGACACAACATGGTCTGTGCAAAAACTACACTGCTCAAGATTAGCAAATAATTTCTCCTTTCTAAGCTCATCTAAGACTTGCCAAATGTGTTTCACATGTTCATTAAAAGATTTGTTGTAAATTAGAATATCGTCAAAGTAGACAACAATAAATTTTCCAATGAAAGTTCTTAAGACACGGTTCATTAATCTCATAAAAGTACTAGGAGCATTTGTCAAACCAAATGGCATCACTAACCATTCATACAACCCAAATTTTGTTCTAAATACAGTTTTCCATTCATCTCTAGTTTTAATTCTTATTTGATGGTATCCACTTCTCAAATCAATTTTAGTAAAAATTGTGGAACCACTTAATTTATCAAGCATACCATCTAGTCGTGGAATAGGATGGCGATAGCGAACGGTAATATTATTTATAGCTCTCCAATCAACACACATCCTCCAAGATCCATCTTTTTTAGGTACAAAAATCACAGGAACAGCACAAGGGCGTAAACTTTCACGAACGAAACCTTTATCAAGAAGTTCTTGCACTTGCCTTTGTATCTCATTAGTTTCTTCAGGATTGGTTCGATATGGTGGACGGTTAGGAAGTGCAGCCCCTGGAATAAGATCGATTTGATGCTCAATCCCTCGAATTGGAGGTAGTCTAGCCGGTGTTTCTTGTGGAAACACGTCTTCAAAGCCCTGCAAAAGATCAGCCACAACACTAGGAAGAGATGTTATGTTGTTAGGAGAAATCAAAACATCTTTGCTCACAAGTATAAAGAGCACTTGATATGGGTTGTTCCTCACTTCTCTCAGCTCAGATTTCGTGGCTAGCATAACTAGATGTTCTCCCTCTTCCTTCTTTTTATCTTTGGAATTTGGCTTGTAGCACTCACTCACCGAATTGTGGATGGCACTCAATTTCTTTTGCTCTTCTCCTCCTTTACTTGCTGTACTAATTTCAATTTTCTTTTGTAAGTGTTCAGCCATGATTTGTTGAGGGGTCATAGGCTTGAGTACAAACTTTCTCCCTTTCAGATCTAGCGTGTATTGATTTGTTCTTCCACAATGTTGAGAATATCGGTCATATTGCCAAGGTCTTCCTAGCAGCATGTGACACACAGACATGGGTGCAACATCACACTCCATTGTGTCAACATACTCTCCAATCTTGAACAAAACTTTCACCTTATAACCAATCTTGATATCTCCCGACTCATTCAACCATTGGACATGATATGGATGAGGGTGTCGCTGCAACTTCAAACCAAGCTTTTCAACCATCTTACGACTTGCAAGATTATGGCAGCTCCCTCCATCAATGATCACCTTTACTACTTTGTCTTGCACTTTGGCTCGCGTTTGAAAAAGATTGTGTCGCTGTCCAATTTCAGCTTCTTTCATTTGAACACTCAAGATTTGTGTAACCACAAGAGTAGTACCATGCTCAAATTCACATCCCGTATGTTCTTCAGATTTATCAATGTCATCTTCATTTCCTTCTTTAGCTTCCTCTTCACTAGCTGATGTATATTCTCCATCATCAGTCACAAGGATCACACGATTATTTGGACATTCCTTTATGACATGACCACGACCTCCACACTTGAAGCACTGAATACCACTACTCTTGGTTGTTGAACCCACTGATGTTGAAGTGGATGCTGCTGGTTTATAACTCGTGTTTGGAGCAGCACCGTTCTTTCCACTAGAATTGCCTTGAATATTGGATCGCAAGCCTCCAGTTGAACCTTTTGTTGCTGAGGATGCAGCAGTAAACCTTGAGATCGATTTGCTTCCTCCAGTCATGGTTCGTGCACCATATGACAAGGGCTTGCTGCTCTTAGCATCTTGTTGCAGCTGGCGTTCAGCTTTGGTGGCTTGATGTACCAAATCAATAAGACTTTGGTACGGCTGAAACTCAACAATACGCTGATTGTTGCGGTGTAACCCAGCCATGAAACGTGCAATGGTTTGCTCTTCGTCTTCATACACATTGGCTCTAATCATGGCCTTCTCCATCTCCTTATAATACTCCTCAACAGAGAAACTTCCTTGCCTCAAATTCTGCAATTTATCAAAAAGATCACGCCGATAATGCTTTGGCACAAAACGAATTCTCATTTCTCGCTTCATCTCTTGCCAAGTAATAATAGGGTCCTCTCCATCTTCTTCACGATCACGAAGAAGTTGCTCCCACCAAATCAGAGCATATCCTTCAAACTCAAGAGATGCCATTGCAAGTTTCTTCTCCTCTGAATAATTATGTAGGCGGAAGATTTTCTCCACTTTCAATTCCCATGTGAAATAATCTTCAGGATCAGATCTACCATCAAATTTTGGCATGGTAAACTTAAGTTTCCCAAATCTCTCTTCTTGGTTGACGCCTCTATGATGACGACGACCATATCGATGTTGAGACTGATCATCCCCAAATTCAGATTCTTCATTGTCATTATTTCTTCGATTCCGGCCTCTTCCTCTACCATATGCAGCACCTTGATTTCTCCTCCCATGTTCACTTGCTCTTCTAGAATAATTTCCTTCATCTTCTTCCCCATCTTCATCATGGTTTCTTACACCATCGGGGAGTCGACGACGACCTCTGATTTCAGCCATAAGTGTCTGAAGATCTTGTGCCAACAGATCTTGCTTGGCTTCTATGCTTTGTTTGAGCTCATTGAATTGTATCAGGGTGACACATTCTTCAATCTCAACGTTGGGATCCATCTTCCTGCGAAGTTAGTGACAACAAGGCAACAAATATAGGTGGAATATGAAGCTATATAGAATCTCACAACCTCACCACTCTTACCAACCAAAGCTCTTATGAGTTCCCTGCGGGTTGCAAGAAAATGTGTGGTGGTAACAAGAAAGTGGTGGTTAAGCGAATACAAGACCAGAGTACCGATTACGATGGCTTATATGTGGAGCTTGGTGGGGATTAATAAACAAGGGATACAATCTAAATTCTAGTTGTTGTTAAGTTAAATAACCATCCGACTAGAAGTTCCCTGCCTAGTGCTGACCACAAGATACGAGTGATGTAAATAGATCAAACACACGCGTAAGAAATTTCAGATTTGATGCAGACAAGGAGTATGATTGGAATGCAAGTGTTGCAATCAGATCCAACCAAAATTTTGCACCAAATGACAATAGCAAACTGGTTGAACAACTTGATAAAATTTTCAGCACTTGTGCACATAAACAAACTGATTGTTTTACTTTTCTTTCACAATCTTGTTCAACACTTTTTTTGGTACTTTTCTTTCTTCTCTTTTTTTTCGATACTCTTTTTTTTTATCGAACTAAACACAGAGATCTGATATGATATTGCACACTTTATAATACTTAACAAAGAACTCAACCAGCAGCTATAACTTAAATAGGATCAAAGTTAACGCGAAGGAAATGATGAGAGTTTTTAGATTTTTCTTTTTGTGGATATTTTCAGATATATATAAGAGGCTCAAAGGGAACACAAAGGATAGAGTGACCAGCAACTAAACAAAGACTCTAAGGACTGAAACTTAACAAAACTCACTGGAACAACAGATTGAAACAAAGGGCTATGACAAAATATTTTATGGCTTTTTGGTGGATAGGACGAACACAAAATATATGTAGCTAAGGGTAAAGAATCCTACCGTGGCAACTGAGGCTTTGATACCAGATGATGCGTCACGATGCCCGATCTTCACGACGTAGGATCAATCTTCAGATAACTAGCTTCAAAGAAGCCAAGATAACTTGCTGCAAGCAGCGATAACTAGTGCAACCTGACAAATAAAACTCGAAGCCAACCACCGTCTTTAATCGGCAGCCTGAATCGAGGATTCGCCCAACCACACTCTCAAAGAACCAACCAACACAGCCTACAATCAATCGAGGAGACCTCGAAGGGAGTAGGAGCACCAATTGGGAGCGGATGAAGCTGCCGCTTCTGCAATCCCACGAAGGAATTCACAAGAGCAAAGGGGTAGAGATCACTCTCAATATTTGTTAGCACACAGCTGAACAAAGGGGTTCTGTTTTAGATTATCATAAGCTGCCTTACATCATAGACATAGGGGGGTATTTATACTAGTAACAACCAGCCTTAGCGAGGTATAAACACAAAACAAAAGTATTTTCACGAGCTAATGTGAAGGAGCCTCTTCGGAAGATCTGCAGAGCTGATTTCCGTGTGGCTGTTTGACTTCTGCGCAGCCTTCAGTATTTTGGCAATAACTTCTTCTAGGAATCTTCAAATGACGTGGGACTGGTTGCATTGGAAAGCTAACTTGATAAGCTTTCTCACCATATATAGCATGCTTAATGAAACTTCGTAGAATGATGCAGTTTAATACGAAAACTTGGTCATCAAGCAGACTGTTGACCTTCTGACCAGTCAGCACTAAAGTAGGTCGGCTGCCTTTCTGGTAGATGTGGTTAAGTCGGCTTT
The DNA here is from genome assembly GCA_029449295.1 of Zea luxurians. NCBI lineage: Eukaryota > Viridiplantae > Streptophyta > Magnoliopsida > Poales > Poaceae > Zea > Zea luxurians. Next base: position 29,817,425 of record JAOPSE010000031.1, read on the forward strand.
AGAAGCATTGGAAACTAGACTTCAAGAGCTTTCCGAAAAGTACTTATGGACCTTCATAGCTTTTGGGAATCAAAAGTTATGACTGTTTCTTCTGGACGGTTCTATAGCGCTGGACTGACTCGGACGTAGCTCTTCTTGCTGATTCGCCTTTGATATGTTTTGTCCTTCCTCTTGGTGAACCTAAGTAATATCAACATACACGACTTAGGTAGCATAAAATTCTCATTAGTGTTTAAATGAAATTCATAAAGTAGCGCGTGCACCTCTTGCTGTAGCTTCTTAGCTCGGCTACGTGTAATTGGTTCATCAAAGACTTGCGCGTGCACCTCTTGCTGTAGCTTCTTAGCTCGGCTACGTGTAATTGGTCCATCAAAGACTCGGGTTGGTGATGATATTGGTTGTACTTGAGTTGATGTAGTATAACTTGGGGGTTGTAATGTGTTGCTTAATGGCGTGGTCATATCATGCATGCACCGCGCGCGGCGGTTTGACTTCTTCTGCCCTGGGCCAGTTTGTATGACGCGTGGGACCCAGCCCCCGCGCCGTAGGGGGAGGACCTTGGAGCGTGTTGGAGAAGACTCAGCCCACGACGGTTGGGGACGCAAGTAGGGAGAGTCGCCTTTAAAAGGAGGGTGACCCCCTTGAAAAGCGACCATGTCTTCGCGTTCCCTTATGCGTTGCGTCTTTCCACCTTCCAAGCCCCTGGATGGGGGACGCCCGCAATCCTTCCGCCTTGTCGTCGGAGGGACGCAACTTCGAGGAAGTCGGTACCTTTCAGCCATCGTTCGGCTTCAAGGATTTTCATCGTGCAGCCCGGCTGCATCCCCTCGCCGGTGGTCACCCAAGACGGTGACCACCAGCCCCTGGGTGGGGAGAAGCAAGCCAGGCTGCGGCCCCTGCCCCTCCCTCAGCTTCAAGGATTTTCATCATCAGTGCTGGGGAGGGGAGTGTGCCGAGTTGGGGTTGGTCCCTACGCGGGCGGCGGCCCGCTCCTTCCCTCAGTAATGGGGGGAAGGGCGTTCGCCGTTCGTGGCGTTGGCAGCTGCCGCGTGCCTGGCTCTCTGAGCCGAGTGGCTTCGGAGCCGCTCCTAGCGCCGCCTTCCGCCACGGCAGCCGGAAGAGGTTTCTCCGCCGACGAGCTAGCCGGTGCCGCCCACGGACTTACCCCCAACTCTACGGCCTTCTGCCCGTCCTTGCCTCTCGAGTGAGGGCATGGGCGAGGGCCTCATGGCAGCAGCATCCGCCCTGAGGTCATCGCTGCTGCTGTTCGGCCCCCCGGAGCAGAAGTCGTCGTCGTTGCCGCAGCTGGAGCGGGCGACGGCGAGCCGTTCGTCGGTCTTCTGTTGCTCCGCAGGCCCCCCAATCGTGTGGGGTTGTTCGTACCTGCGGAGGTGGAACCGGGGTTCCGTTTGTAATGGCACTTTGAGTGCCGGTGTCTTGTTCATTACGGCTGTCGGGGCCTGAACATGTATGTATTTTCGGCGCGGAGCCGTGTTTTTTCCTCATTTTCGAGCACTAAGACTCGCCTGTTGGTTATCTAATCCGCTTCACCAAGCGTGAGTCGCCTCGTGCGAAGGTGACGAGTGAGGTATCCGTATCTCGGAGGCACAGGAGTCCCTCGGCTCGGTCGGCCTTGCTGTCCGAGGCTTCTCCTCCTTAGTTAAAGGAACCCTCGACCGCTCTTCGATGAGCCGAAGCCAGAGGTAGCGGTGTCAGCACGGACAGAGGCAGAGTTGGCTCGAAAAGAAGATTTGGTCGGCCAAAGCCTGGCCAGGTCGTCCACTGGCGGGACTGACGCCGGAGTTGAGCTGCCGAGGCCACAAGCCGGGCTGATGTCTTCGGGGGACAACTGGCCGAGGCCTCGGGGTGGCCGGCCGAGCCGTCTGCTCGAGCCGGATTCCTGGAGAAGACCCTGGCGGCGATGGCCCGGGTGTGGTGCTGATGTCGTCCTTCAGAGTGGAGATCCTCCAACCGCGTCGCCGTCCGAGGCTAGGTCAGACCCCACCGAAGGTGTAGTTGACGCCGAGGGTGCTGCTGCCCCCTTCAACTGTCGACGTCCGAGCCTGCAGGATCGGGTTGTCTTGTAGTGTGTGTATGTTTTCTGCGGCCGCCGAGGCCCAAACATACCATCGTCGTGTTGTAAAGCTACGTTTCTGTTCCTCTTGTTTCGAGTATCCGGACTTATTTGTCGGTAACAGAATTGTTTGTGCGGGCGAGAGTTGCTTTTCACGGAAGGTGATGAGTGAGGTATCCGTATCCCGGAGGCGTAGGAATCCCTCGGCTCGGTTGGCCTTGCCGCTTACGCGCACTCTTACTCGTCCATAGGGTTCTGTCACCGACGCAGTCGAGAAGGCCCGAAAAATCGTTTCGGTAGAGGAGCTTTCGAGCGTGAAGACTTGTTCGGTCCGCGGAATCACTTATCCGAGCGCGAGTTACTTATCGCAGAAGGTGATGAGTGAGGTATCCGTATCCCGGAGGTGTAGGAGTCCCTCGGCTCGGTCAGCCTTGGCTGCTTACGTGTACTCCGTCGTTTTCAGGATCCACTTTCGAAGTAGTCGAAAAGCACGAAAGGTATTCTGGCAGAAAAGATTTTTTTCTTTTTTCGAGGAAAATTTCGACGCAGAGGGGGTTCCCCCCTTCTAGCCCCCGAGGGAGGGTCGGGCTTTGCTGAGGCAAGGCTGACCCTTCCTTGACGACCAGACTTTGTGTGTGAATGGGGTGTACGAATAACTTGGAAGCATATTAAGGGTAGAAGCGACGTAGCTGTTGGATGTTCCAAGCGTTGCTGTAGACCTCGCCTTGACTGTTGGCCAGCTTGTATGTTCCAGGCTTCTGAACCTTGGCGACGACGAACGGCCCTTCCCAGGGAGGCGTGAGTTTGTGCCGCCCTCGGGCGTCTTGTCGCAGCCGAAGCACCAGGTCGCCCACCTGGAGGTCTCGGGACCGAACCCCTCGGGCGTGGTAGCGTCGCAGGGACTGCTGGTACCGCGCCGAGTGTAGTAAGGCCATGTCCCGAGCCTCTTCCAGCTGGTCCAGTGAGTCTTCTCGATTGGCTCGATTGCTTTGGTCGGCGTAGGCCCTCGTCCTCGGGGAATCGTATTCTAAGTCTGTGGGCAAGATAGCCTCGGCCCCATAGACTAGAAAAAACGGTGTGAAGCCCATGGCTCGGCTCGACGTTGTCCTCAGACTCCAGACCACCGAGGGGAGCTCCTTCATCCATCGCTTGCCGAACATGTTGAGGTCGTTGTAGATCCGCGGCTTGAGCCCTTGCAGGATCATGCCGTTAGCCCGCTCTACTTGCCCATTCGTCATGGGGTGAGCCACGGCGGCCCAGTCCACTCGGATGTGGTGATCCTCGTAGAAGTCCAGGAACTTTCTGCCGGTGAACTGGGTGCTGTTGTCGGTGATGATGGAGTTCGGGACCCCAAAGCGATGGACGATGTTGGTGAAGAACGCCACCGCCTGTTCGGACCTGATGCTGTTTAGGGGTCGGACCTCGATCCACTTGGAGAATTTGTCGATGGCAACCAATAGGTGCGTGTAGTCCCCGGGTGCCTTCTGCAAGGGGCCGACAAGGTCCAGACCCCACACAGCAAACGGCCAGGTGATGGGTATGGTCTGTAGAGCCTGAGCGGGCAGGTGGGTCTGCCTCGCGTAGATCTGACACCCTTCGCAGGTGCGGACAATTCTAGTGGCGTCGGCCACCACCGTCGGCCAGTAGAAACCTTGTCGGAAGGCGTTTCCAACAAGGGCTCGAGGTGCTGCGTGATGGCCGCAAGCCCCCGAGTGTATCTCTTGTAAGAGCTCCTGGCCTTCGGCGATGGAAATGCATCGCTGGAGGATGCCCGAGGGGCTGTGGTGGTAGAGCTCCTTCTCGTCTCCCAGCAAGACGAACGACTTGGCGCGCCGCGCCAACCGCCGAGCTTCGGCTCGGTCCGGGGGTAGCTCTACTCGGTGGAGATATTGCAGGTACGGGGTCTGCCAGTTTCGATTAGGCGTGACCTCGCTCCGCTCCCCCTCGATGCGCAGTGCCTCACCCTCGGGGGCCGATGGTACCTCGGGCTGAGCCGAGGGTGCCTCGGGCCGAGCCGAGGGTACCTTGGACTGTGCCGAGGGTACCTCGGACTGAGCCGAGGGTACCTCGGACTGAGCCGAGGGTGCCTCGGGCTGGGCCGAGGCCTTCTCGGGCTCGGGCGTGTCGTCGGTCTTGACGGAGGGTTGATGCAGGTCTCGGGAGAATACGTCCGGGGGAACCGTTGTTCGCCTCGAGGATATTTTAGCCAGCTCGTCCGCAGTCTCGTTGTAGCGTCGGGCGATGTGGTTGAGCTCGAGCCCGTAGAACTTGTCTTCCAGGCGCCGAACCTCATCGCAGTAGGCTTCCATCTTTGGGTCGCGGCAGTGGGAGTTCTTCATGACTTGGTCGATGACGAGCTACGAGTCACCACGAGCGTCGAGGCGTCGGACCCCTAGCTCGATGGCGATTCGCAACCCGTTTACCAGAGCCTCGTACTCAGCCATGTTGTTGGACGCCGGGAAGTGGAGGCGTAGCACGTAGCGTAGGTGCTTCCCGAGGGGCGAGATGAAGAGCAGGCCCGCGCCAGCTCCCGTCTTCATCAACGACCCGTCGAAAAACATGGTCCAGAGTTCCGGTTGGATCAGAGCTGTTGGGAGCTGGGTGTCGACCCATTCAGCCACAAAGTCCGCCAAGACCTGGGACTTGATGGACTTCCGAGGGGCGAACGAGATCGTCTCGCCCATGATCTCCACCGCCCATTTTGCAATTCTACCCGAGGCCTCTCGGGACTGGATGATCTCCCCTAGGGGGAAGGATGACACCACAGTTACCGGATGAGACTCGAAGTAGTGTCGCAACTTCCGCCGCGTCAGGATCACTGCGTACAGCAGCTTCTGAATTTGTGGGTAGCGGATCTTGGTCTCGGACAGTACCTCACTGATGAAGTAGACTGGCCTCTGGACGGGCAATGCATGCCCCTCTTCTCGTCTCTCAACCACAATCGCGGTGCTAACCACCTGAGTGGTCGCGGCGACGTAGATCAAGAGGGCTTCTCCGGCAGCGGGGGGCACCAAGATGGGCGCGTTCGTGAGGAGCACCTTCAGGTTCCCGAGGGCTTCCTCGGCCTCAGGGGTCCAAGCGAAGCACTCGGCCTTCCTTAAGAGGCGGTACAGAGGCAGGCCTCTTTCGCCGAGGCGCGAGATGAAACGGCTCAGAGCCGCGAGGCATCCCATGACCCTCTATACGCCTTTCAAGTCCTTGATGGGCCCCATGCTGGTGATGGCTGCGATCTTCTCCGGGTTGGCCTCGATGCCCCGCTCGGAGACGATGAACCCTAAGAGCATGCCTCGGGGAACCCCGAAGACACACTTTTCGGGATTGAGCTTCACGCCTTTCTCCTTGAGACATCGGAATGTCACTTCAAGGTCGGAAAGGAGGTCGGAGGCTTTCCTCGTCTTGACTACGATGTCATCGACGTAGGCCTCGACCGTTCGGCCAATGTGTTCGCCGAACACATGGTTCATGCACCGTTGGTACGTTGCACCCGCATTCCTCAAGCCGAACGGCATGGTAACATAGCAGTACATGCCGAAGGGTGTGATGAAAGAAGTCGCCAGCTGGTCGGACTCTTTCATCCTGATCTGGTGATACCCTAAGTAGGCATCAAGGAAAGACAGGATTTCGCACCTAGCAGTGGAATCCACGATCTGATCGATGCGAGGCAGAGGGTAGGGAACTTTCGGACATGCTTTGTTTAGACCAGTGTAGTCTACACACATCCGCCATTTCCCCCCTTTCTTTCTCACAAGCACAGGGTTGGCAAGCCATTCGGGATGGAATACCTCTTTGATGAACCCTGCCGCCATTAGCTTGTGGATCTCCTCGCCTATGGCTCTGCGCTTTTCTTCGTCGAATCGGCGCAGAGGCTGCTTCACGGGTCGGGCTCTAGCTCGAATATCCAGCGAGTGCTCGGCGACTTCCCTCGGTTTGACGGGCATGTCCGAGGGACTCCATGCGAAAACATCGGCGTTTGCGCGGAGAAAGTCGACGAGCACTGCTTCCTATTTTGGGTCGAGCTCGGAGCCGATCCGGATCGGCTTGGAGGCGTCGTTGCAGGGGTCGAGAGGGACAGACTTAACCGTCTCCGCTGGCTCGAAGTTGCCGGCGTGGCGCTTCATGTCTGGCGCCTCCCTAGAGAGGTTCTCCAGGTCGGCGATGAGGGCCTCGGACTCGGCGAGGGCCTCGGCGTACTCCACGCACTCCACGTCGCATTCGTACGCGTGTCGGTACGTGGGCCCGATGGTGATGACCCCATTGGGGCCCGGCATATTGAGCTTGAGGTAGGTGTAGTTGGGGATGGCCATGAACTTGGCGTAGCATGGCCTCCCCAACCTCAAATGAAATCTTTATTAGTTAATGAATCCATATATAACTTACTATGATATGCTAGTTGATCATTTAACGATTTGAATATATACGGGCCATTAGAGAAAATCTCATTAGAGATAATATCATTTGATCTATTAGAAATACTATTATTAGATAATAACTTCTTATATAAACCCACTACTTTCCACAATAATGTTCTATTTACAGATTCCACTGATGTACTACATTCAATATCCGGTACTTGGAATATATTAGATACACCTCTCTTGTCAAATACAAACTTTTCGAACTTACAATACAAATCCCTCATACGGTTGAAATCGGTTGTCATGATTGCTATACTTTATTAAATTCATATTTGAAGGGGATTTCTACTGCGTGGTAGGTTCCTCGAAACCCGACCACTTCGAACATGAGGGTCTCCCTTCAAAAGTTGGAGGGCGTCCCAAAGCAGACGGGTAGATCGAGTTGTCCGAGGGGTTGGACGTGCTTCCCGGGGATGATCCCGTGGAAAGGCGCAGCGCCTTTCCGGACCGAGGACAGATCGATCCGCAGGAGCCCGAGGGTCTCGGCATAGATGATGTTGAGGCTGCTGCCACCGTCCGTGAGGACCTTGGTGAGCCTGACGTTGCCGATGATGGGGTCGACAACGAGCGGATATTTCCCCGGGCTCGGCACATGGTCGGGATGGTCGGCCCGGTCGAAGGTGATAGGCTTGTCGGACCAGTCTAGGTAGACTGGCGCCGCCACCTTTACCGAGTAGACCTCCCGACGCTCTTGCTTGTGGTGCCGAGCCGAGGCGTTTGCCACTTGCCCACCGTAGATCATGAAGCAGTCGCGGACCTCGGGGAACTCTCCTGCCTTGTGATCTTCCTTCTTAACGTCGTCGAGAGCCTTGCCACCCTCCGCAGGTGGCCCGGCCTTGTGAAAGTGGCGTCGAAGCATGGCACACTCCTCAAGGGTGTGCTTGACGGGCCCCTGATGATAGGGGCACGGCTCCTTGAGCATCTTGTCGAAGAGGTTGGCACCTCCGGGAGGTTTCCGAGGGTTCTTGTACTCGGCAGCGGCGACAAGGTCCGCGTCGGCGGCGTCGCGTTTCGCTTGCGACTTCTTCTTGCCTTTCTTCTTGGTGCCACGCTGAGTTGACGCCTCGGGGACATCTTCCGGTGGGCGGCCCTGGGGCTGCTTGTCCTTCCGGAAGATGGCCTCAACCGCCTCCTGGCCAGAGGCGAACTTGGTGGCGATGTCCATCAGCTCGCTCGCCCTGGTGGGGGTCTTGCGACCCAGCTTGCTCACCAGGTCGCGGCAGGTGGTGCCGGCGAGGAACGCGCCGATGACATCCGAATCGGTGACGTTGGGCAGCTCGGTGCGCTGCTTCGAGAATCGCCGGATGTAGTCCCGGAGGGACTCTCCCGGCTGCTGGTGGCTGCTTCGGAGATCCCAGGAGTTTCCAGGGCGCACGTACGTGCCTTGGAAATTGCCGGCGAAGGCTTGGACCAGGTCGTCCCAGTTGGAGATCTGCCCCGGAGGCAGGTGCTCCAGCCAGGCTCGAGCGGTGTCGGAGAGGAACAGGGGGAGGTTGCGGATGATGAGATTATCATCGTTCGCTCCACCCAGTTGGCAGGCCAGCCAATAGTCTGCGAGCCACAGTTCCGGTCTTGTCTCCCCCGAGTACTTTGTGATAGTAGTCGGGGTTCGGAACTAGGTCGAGAACGACACCCGTCGTATGGCGCGGCTGAAAGCCTGTGGACCGGGTGGTTCGGGCGAAGGACTCCGATCCTCCCCGCTGTCGTAGCGTCCCCCACGCCTGGGGTGGTAGCCTCGGCGCACCCTCTCGTCGAGGTGGGCCCGACGGCTGCAGTGATGGTGCTCGTTGCCGAGGCGACCCAGGGCCGCAGGCGCTGTGTTGCGCGTGCGCCCGGTGTGGACCGAGGCTTCCCGCATGAATCGGGAAGTCACGACACGATGTTCCGAGGGGTACCCCTGCCTTCGGGAGGCGGAGGTTTCGGCTCGTCGGACCGTGGCGTCCTCTAGGAGATTCTTGAGCTCTCCCTGGATACGCCGCCCCTCGGTGGTTGATGGCTCCGGCATCGCGCGGAGAAGTATTGCCGCTGCAGCCAGGTTTTGGCCGACCCCACTGGAAACCGGTGGCGGCCTTACCCTGACATCGTCAGCGATGCGGTGCTGGATGCCCTAGGGGAGATGACGCGCTTCTCCGGCCGGAGGTTGGCCCGCCCATTCCTGCCTGACGTCCCGGCGGATCGGCTCAAGCGTTCCTGTTCCCTCGTCGAGCCTGGCCTGCATCTCGCGGATTTGCTCGAGCTGTGGGTCATGACCACCCGCCGGGACGGGGACCACAGCTAGCTCCCGAAGGATGTCAACGCGAGGCACGGGCCTACGGGGATCACCGTTCTCCGGTATACCAAGATGGTTGCCTTCTCCGTGACCCCCTAGATTGATGTGGAAACATTCGCGACTTGGACCGCAGTCCTCATCGCCGAGGCTGCGGCTACCGTCGGAACAGTCAGAAAGGCAGTAGTCGCATGCGGTCATGAAGTCCCGCATGGCACTGGGGTTACCAAGTCCGGAGAAATCCCAACAGAGGTCGGGCTCGCCATCTTCCTCGGACCCCGAGGGCCCGTAGGTCGAGATGGCCGTTAGCCGGTCCCAGGGTGACCGCACACGATACCCCAGAGGGTTTGGACTCGCCTCTATGAGAATGTCCACCGAAGCAGAGTTGCTTGGCGGGTCGAGGCCGAATCCAAAAGGCGCGAGATGGGAATCGGTCGGTACCTTTTGGTCGACGGGCGGTGACGAAGTCACATCAGGGACTGACTGCACCGTCGTCTCAGGTACGAGGGTGACGCCTAGCAAGTCCTTCACGAGCGTGCTGGCGTCGTCTGTTTGCTTGAGGTTGGTGTGTTGCGGGGAGACGGCGCTCGTCTTCGTCTCAGACGCGAGGCTGATGCCCGACGTGCTCTCCGTTGGGGCGCCGGCGCCGTCGACTCGCTCGACAGCCAACGAGGTGTCGCCTCCTGCTTGCCCTTGGTTGCCCCGCCTCCTCCTCCGTCGGCGGGGGAGGGGACGGGACAAGCCCGAATGTCGTCCTTCCACCACGTGGGGAAGGCGTCGTCGATTTCCCCGCCGGCGGGCGGGTTGTCGACCGCCATTGTCGCTGTCGCGCGGTGGCGGAAGGAGTATCATGTCATAGCTGCCGTCGAGGGACATGAACTCAAGACTCCCGAAATGGAGCACCGTCCCGGGCTGGAGAGGTTGCTAGAGACTGCCCATCTGGAGCTTGACGGGAAGCTGTTCGTCAACACGCAGCAGTCCCCTACCTGGCGCGCCAACTATCGGCGTTTCGACCCCGGGGGGTCCCTGGACCGACGAGTAAATTGTCGTCGCGTGCCCCAGCCCAGATGGGTCGGCGCGAGGCGGAACACGAAGGGGGGAGAGCAGCCGGAGGGAGACAGGCGTGGGAGGTGGAACCCGCGGCCTTCGTGTTAGCCCCGCGCCCAGGTCGGGTGCGCTTGCAGTAGGGGGTTACAAGCGTCCACGCGGGAGGGAGCGAGCGGCCTTGCGCGAGCGCCGTCCCGCCCTTCCCCGCGCGGCCAACCCTCTGTAAGAGGGCCCTGGACCTCCCTTTTATAGGCGTAAGGAGAGGATCCAGGTGTACAATGGGGGGTGTAGCAGTGTGCTAACGTGTCTAGCGGAGGAGAGCTAGCGCCCTAAGTACATGCCATCGTGGCAGCCGGAGAGGTTTTGGCACCCAGTTCGTGTGGTGTCGTGGCCGTCGGAGGAGCGCTGGAGCCTGGTGGAAGGACAGCTGTCGGGGCTGTCGAGTCCTTGCTGACGTCCTCTTGCTTCCGTAAGGGGGCTGAGAGCCGTCGTCGTCATAGAACATGCGGGGCGCCATCATTACTCGTATAGTGGAGCGAGCCAGATGGGACGCCGGTCTTGTTCCCCGTAGCCTGAGTCAGCTTGGGGTAGGGTAATGTTGGCGCCTCCTGGTGACGTGGTCGGTCCGTGCCCTAGGTTGGGCGAGGTGGAGGCTCCTCTGAGGTCGAGGTCGAGTCTGTCTTCCAAGGTCGAGATCGAGTCCGAGCCCCCGGGTCGGACAAGGCGGAGACCGTCGGCTGAGGCCAGGGCTAAGTCCAAGCCTTGGGGTCAGGTGAAGTGGAGTTCGTTGTCCTTCGGGGCTGAGCCCGAGTCCGAGCCCTAGGGTCGGGCGGAGCGGAGTTCGTCGTCTTCCGAGGCTGAGCCCAAGTCCGAGCCCTGGGGTCGGGCGGAGCGGAGTTCGTCGTCTTCCGGGGCCGAGCCCGAGTCCGAGCCCTAGGGTCTGGCGGAGCGGAGTTCGTCGTCTTCTGGGGCTGAGCCCGAGTCCGAGCCCTAGGGTCGGTCGGAGCGGAGTTTGTCGTCTTCCGGGGCCGAGCCCGAGTCCGAGCCCTGGGGTCGGGCGGAGCGGAGTTCGCCGTCTTCCGGGGCTGAGCCCGAGTTCGAGCCCTGGGGTCGGGCGGAGCGGAGTTTCCCATGGCGCCTAGGGCTAGACTTGGCTGCCGTCAGCCTCACTCTGTCGAGTGGCTCAGCAGTCGGAGCGGCGCAGGCGGCGCTGTCCTCTTGTCAGACCGGTCAGTGGAGCGGCGAAGTGACTGCGGTCACTTCGGCTCTGTCGACTGGAGGGCGTGCGTCAGGATAAAGGTGTCAGGCCACCTTTGCATTAAATGCCCCTGCGATTTGGTCAGTTGGCGTGGCGATTTGGCCAAGGTTGCTTCTTGGTGAAGACTAGGCCTCGGGCGAGCCGAAGGTGTGTCCGTTGCTAGAGGGGGTCCTCGGGCGAGACGTAGATCCTCCGGGGTCGGCTGCCCTTGCCCGAGGCTGGGCTCGGGCGAGGCGTGATCGCGTCCCTCGAATTGACCGATCCTTGACTTAATCGCACCCATCAGGCCTTTGCAACTTTGTGCTGATGGGGGTTACCAGCTGAGATTTAGGAGCCTTGAGGGTACCCCTAATTATGGTCCCCGACACTACTACACCATCCTTGAAAGGCCATGCTACATGAAATTAATGGCCAACCCAAACTACACCTACGTAAAGCTTAAAAAGGCGGGTCCCGCGGGGATTATCACCATGGGCATGTTGTTGGGTTTCTTGGTCTCTGAATGGGGGATCGAGGCAAACCTTGAGAAGGCCACAAAGGCTAGGTCTATTCCAACCATTTTCCCTCTCTCAATCGATCACACAGACCGGTGGAGGCTTCTCCTTAATCACTTGGGTCACTAAGACCCTGCAAGGATCACCACACACTTAGGTGTCTCTTGCTAGCTTTACAAAGCACTTATGAGAATAAGAATAGAGAAGGAGAAAGCAATCCAAGCAACAAGAGCAACAAAAGAACATAAAACACACTCTCTCTCAAGTCACTAAGCGATTGAGTTGATTTTGAGACTTGGAGAGGATTTGATCTTTGGAATGTGTCTTGGAGTAAAGTCTTTTGCTCTTGCAATGAATGTGGAGTTCAGAAAACTTGGGTGCCATTGAAGGAGGTGGGTGGGGGTATTTACAGCCTCCAACCACTTTCTAGCCGTTGGTTGTTTTTGCTGTTGATGGGCACACCGGACAGTCCGGTGGTGCACTGGACATGTACTGTTCACTGACCGATGCGTGCCACGTCAGCACGTCCGTTGGGGTTTGGAGCGGTCGACCGTTGGAACCCTTTTGTCCTGTAGCTGCACCGGGCAGTTCGGTGCGAACTTTGACTTCTGTCACGCATTGTTCACTTTGGCAGTCGACCGTTTGGCGTAGGTTACCGTTGCTCCATTGGCTCATTGGACATGTTCGGTGCACACCGGACAGTCTGGTGAATTATAGTAGAGTGCGTCCTGAGAAAACCCGAGAGTGGCCTGTTTGCTTGATGCTCTGCCTAGGTGCACACCGGACAATGTTTGGCGCGCCACTTGGCAGCACGCTCTCAAGTCTTTCTCCAAATATTGTTTAGTCCCCAACTTAATTTCTTTCTTGGTTTGTGTTAAACGTTACGCACCTGAGATAAATGACATCTAGGCAAAACTAGTTAGTCCACGTGGTTTGTAATGGGCGTCAACCACCAAAATCGATTATAGGAAATGATTAAGCCCATTTCCCTTTCAATCTCCCCCTTTTTGGTGATTGATGCCAACACAAACCAAAGCAATATAGAGTGTAGAAATGTAACTAGTTTGCAATTATGATAGATGTGCATAGGTTACTTAGATTTAAACCAATTGAAAGACTTTTTACATATGTCTAAGAATAAACGTGATTGCTTTCTTCTATTTAACATTTTGGACCACATTTGCACCACTTGCTTGTTTTTGCAAATAGCCAAAGGTATAAGAATATAATTTCAAGAAGCATTTTCAAGATTTGAAATTCCTCCTCTTATTTCAAATGCTTTTCCTTTGACTAAATAAAAGCTTCCATTGAAGAAATTCTGCCCTAAGCTTTCATGAGGGTTTTTGAAATGATTTCCCCTTTTTGAAATAGGTACCAAATGAAGTTATATCAACCAAATGAGATACTAATAGAAAATTTTGAGGCTAACTGAAATACCAATTGAAATAATTTCTTCCTTTAGTTTTTGAAAATTTTGAAATGGTGGTGCGGTCCTTTTGCTTTGGACTTAATACTTTCTCCCCCTTTGGCATTAATCGCCAAAAACAAAGAACTTGAGAGCACTTTACAATTCTCCCCATTTGGGGCCTAATACTTTCTCCCCCACAACATGAGTGAAGGTCTATACCAATTGAGATTTGCATGAGTAACAACAAAGGGTAAATGATACCGTCAGAGTTGGAGTGGAAGCCTTGCCTTTGCCGGATACACCATTTCCCTTTCAATCTAAGACTAATCATAGAAATATACTTGAAAGCATATCAGTCTTAACCTTGGCACAAGAAGAATAAGAAATATGCATTTGTACCATATGAAAGAGACATGATCAAAGGTATATTATTGAGCTATGTGTGCAATGTTTCAATCAAAGTCCCGAGAATCAAGTATATTTAGTTCATTACTAAGTTTGCTAAAGGTCTTTTCATATAGTGGCTTGGTAAAGATATCGGCTAATTGGTTGTGTTTGTTAACATAAGCAATTTCGATATCCCCTTTTGTTGGTGATCTCTCAGAAAGTGATACCGGATATCTACGTACTTAGTGCGGCAGTGTTCAACAGGATTATCCGCCATGCGGATTGCACTCTCATTATCACATAGGAGAGGGACTTCGCTCAACTTGTAGCCATAGTCCCTAAGGGTTTGCCTCATCCAAAGCAATTGTGCACAACAGTGTCCTGCAGCAATATACTTGGCTTCGGCAGTGGAAAGAGCTACTGAGTTTTGTTTCTTTGAAGCCCAAGACACCAGGGATCTCCCAAGAAACTGACAAGTTCCTGATGTGCTCTTCCTATCAATTTTACACCCTACATAATTGGCATCAGAATATCTAATTAAATCAAAGGTAGATCCCTTGGGGTACCAAAGCCCAAACTTAGGAGTGTAAACTAAATATCTCATGATTCTTTTCATGGCCCTAAGGTGAACTTTCTTAGGATTTGCCCGGAACCTTGCACACATACATACTGAAAGCATAATATCTAGTCGTGAAGCACATAAATAGAGTAGAGATCCTATCATCGATTGGTATACCTTTTGATCTATGGATTTACCTCCTGTGTCGAGGTCGAGATGCCCATTTGTTCCCATGGGTGTCTTGATGGGTTTAGCATTCTTCATTCCAAACTTCTTAAGAATATCTTGAATGTACTTAGTTTGGCAGATGAAGGTGCCTTCTAAGAGTTGCTTGATTTGAAATCCAAGCTAATACTTCAACTCCCCCATCATTGACATCTCGAATTTCTGTATCATGATCCTACTAAACTCTTCACAAGTTGACTTGCTAGTAGACCCAAATATGATATCAGCAACATAAATTTGGCATATAAACAAGTCTTTTGCAATTATTTTAGTGAAGAGAGTAGGATCAGCTTTTCCAACTTTGAAGCCATTAGTGATAAGAAAGTCCTGCAGGCATTCATACCATGCTCTTGGGGCTTGCTTGAGCCCATAAAGCGTCTTTGAGAGCTTATACACATGGTTAGGATACTCACTATCTTCAAAGCCGGGAGGTTGCTCAACATAGACCTCTTCCTTGATAGGGCCATTGAGGAAGGCACTCTTCACGTCCATTTGATATAGCTTAAAGCCATGGTAAGTAGCATAGGCAAGTAATATACAAATTGACTCAAGCCTAGCTACGGGTGCATAGGTTTCATCGATGAATAGTGGTACATAAACGAATGTCACATCTTTACTATATAATAGGAGTTTTGTACAATGAATAATTACAACATAAGGAGACAACGATCCAACAACCCAAAGTTGACTGGGAGACGACGGCCTAGACCTCTCATGAACTCGTCATAGCATCCTATATGCGCCTCATCCTGCGGTACCTGTTCTTGACCTGTGGGGGATGTGAGACGGCAAGAGTGAGCTCACATACGTACATCGCTCAACAAGATGTGGGGAATAATGTGCATGAACTCGCCAAAGGTGGGAACTCATGTGAAGTTGTAAGACTTACCAAAGAGGATGGTTAGAGCTGAGCATTGCTTTTAAAGTTGATCAAAATTTTATTAGCAATTACTAAGTATAAGTAAATACCAACCTAATTGAATAGTTGAACAAAATTTGATAACAACATCTGCGATGCAATGCATATGATAAATTGAATTTAGTTACATAAATTAATCATGTGAGAGTCCGAGCTGCTCATGAACGTGAGCACGGCTGATATACTAGTTTTACACTCTGCAGAGGTTGCGCATCTTTACCCACAGGTCATGTTACCCATCTGCCAAGAGAAGGCCACTCCCATACACCTCTACCGAGGAGGCGAGGCAGGGTAACACTACGAGGCCTTTACAAAGTTCCACTAGCTTCAGAAAACCTGCTACAATTTATAGGAAGCTCCAATCTAGGGATCCCTCGCCTGACCGCCATCGCAGCAAAATCAACCCAAGGACCTCCCTACACTGACTACTCCCCTACTGCCCTTGCCCCTTTCGGGTAAGGTAGTCATCCACTAGCTTTCCTAATTAATCAGCCAAGGGGTCCCATTCCTCCCTTGTGGTAGCACTGTTTTCCCGGGTGGTCGTTCCATGTTCCAATTAACATAATGATCTTTACATGAACAGTAAATAACAACTGATAATAAAAGTATAATCATGAATAATGTGTATCTCTATACCCAAATCCACATAAAGCAATAGCAGGTACTACTAAAAATTCATTGGCAAACAAGGTATAAAGATAGTCAAACTAGGGTAACCTATTGGGTCCCATCAAAATTAACATATGCAGATCATTATGATTAATCATTACATGACTGGGTAAAAAGAAGTGATCAAGGGCACAACTTGCCTAGGACTTGAGATTCCAGGTAACAACTTGCTCTTCAGATGACTTGTAACCTCGCGCTAGTTGTAGCAATACAACAAACATGGTATAGGCAAAATTAACATCACACCAAACATAAGAGCAAATTGTATAATAATAATCTACGCTACGTAATGAGATCATAGGAACAAGAATTACTAAATTCGGAGTTACGGTTAGCAAGTTATGAATTTCTGGAGTTATTTAGTACCTAGAATAGAGTAATTCAAATGAACATTTTTAATTCAAGTTTTATAGCTACACAGAGGCACTAGATGATGAACAATATTAAAACAAAATTATTGCAACTAGAATGACTCAAATTGGAGTTAAAATGAATTAACTATGAATTTCACAAGTTTCTAGAATTATTTTTGTATTAAAAATCAATTTCTGTAATTAATTGTCCATTTTCATTGTTCTCTGGACCGAGCACTAATTATAGAGAACCCCGGGGGCAAATCTAGAAGTTTTCCCCAGATTTAGACAACTCAGAGGTGGACTGCGGGTTTATTCTCATATTTCTCAGGGTTTCTTGTGTAAAACGTTATGACGAAGGGGTATGGTGGATCCCTGGTCGCAGGATCTAAATTCTACACCACGGATTAGATTACGCTCTCATCACAGGTACCGCCATCGGATGGATAATATACGGCTCGGATTTAATGTAGCGAAGGGGTATGCATGGTGTGATCCTAGCCGTCATCATCAAAATCAACGGTTTACACCAACCCCACGCTCGATCCAATCCTGCCCTACCATTCCAATACCTACGGCTCAGATCACGTTTGCACCCGATCAAATCCCAGCCCCCCATTTCGGATCCGAGGACTCCCACCTGTCCTTCTTCCTTCGACCGAGCTGGGCGACGGGACCTTGCCCCAACCACGGCGGTGCCAAGTCCGGTGAATCCACCCCCAACGGGTTACTCAAACCTAATTTGTGGGCGCTCCAGAGACTATGGAGATCAATGTGAACACAGTAGATGGCGGCACACCTGGACATACGCGGTGATGTGCCCAAGACACAGGATGGTGCGGACTTCACAGTGGCGGCGCCCTCCGGTGTAAAATTCTGCCACGCCGACCACACCACCAGCCCGGACGAGTAGCAGCCAACCACCAGAGGTCCCGTGCGAACACCCAGGGTCCCCAAGTGCACTTCAATCGGCCCCGACGACGAAGATCCTAGGCGGCGGCGCAAAGCTGTTATCAATGGCAAATCGAGCCCGACCCGGTGTTTAGCAGGGAGGGGTTACCCTTTTATGCACCGGTGATGTCAAATCCCGCGAGTTTGTTGTGATTAGTGTGGGGGATAGATATCCCCTGGGTCCACTAGAAGGCAAGAAGGCCTCTCGAAAGGCCTTGGTCCCATTATTTCGCAAGGCCATCCCTTCGTGGGCCAGGGGAGGAATGTCTGGTAGAATGGATCGGCATAAGATCATATCGATTCGAGCCCGTGTGGCTCACTGAATTCAAACATTATCCTCAGCAGTGATCCGATTCTCCCGTGCAGCGCCCTCAGACGTCAGAACTGAATGATGATAAGTCGGCAGGTTTATAGGAAGATAAGCTCAGTCGGTTCACTATCACTTAGTTGCACGTTGTTATCATATCCGCATGTGACGCCCCACGGTCGAGTATATAAGGCCTAGGGGGCACCCCATCAAACAACAATATACTCATTAGCCGTCTACTCAGCTCTCTAGCATCCCTCGTACTAGAGAACTCCCCTGTAACCCACCACATAAAGGATCCACACCAGGAAGTAGGGTGTTACGCCTCTCTAAGCGGCCCGAACCTATATAAAATTATCTACTGTTTCTCGTACATCTAGCACGAACCATCAAGCTACAGTCAGTAACACCGTCCTACTCCAAAAAGCACCTCGAGGGGCAACCCCAGGTGCGTGGTCGGACCCAAAACACCAACAGCTGGCGCGCCAGGTAGGGGGTGTGTCACCGATCCAAGCTAGCTCAATGGCCATCACTTTTCAGCACAAGATCGCTCTCCACCCCGGATCCGTGTTTCACTTCGGAACCATCTCATCCGTGGCAGACGAAGAAGGGACTCTGCATCGCATAGCGGATTCGCTGGAGAGAAAACCTTCCTCAATAATCTCCGAGAAAGCAGGAACAAAGCAGGAAATAGCGCAACCTCCAACGCTCCGAGCGAAGAATACCTCCTGCAAGCCAGAAGCAGAGAATTCATTCACCCGAAGAACCCTATTGTCCACCTCATCCATGAAAAAATGGACGTGGATTACAAAGGAAAAAGAAACAAATGAGATGAAGATCTGTCAAGCTACCCTTATGGTACCTCCACCCTCAAAGGAGAACAGAAAGAAGCTTGACGTCACGACAACTCCATTCTACCCCGACGTCCTCTTCATCAGGGGGAGAGTGGAATCGTCCTCCGTCTCTGACGATGATCCGACCGCGCTTGGGGAAGAACCTCCTCAGCGGGAAGCTCGCCGACGAAGGAACCGACGCCGTAATGTCCGGCGACATCATAAAGCCGGAGAACGGGACCCGGCGCAGCCTGTGTCACAAGATGAGATTTTGGAGGTAGGAGAAACTCCAGATGAACGAGTCTTCAGGGAAAGGAGGAACTCCCGCCGATGTGATCGTCGGCAAGCTTAAGAGTAGGCCGAGCAGGAGGCGAGACAACGTCAAGAGAACCCTCTCTTCGGACGAAATCTAAACCCTGACTTCGCCCAAGCCATGAACACACCAAGCGAGGTCGGTGGAGTATTGGCTCGGATAGCCGATGGCCTCCCCTGGACTCTAGACATCGAGGGATATCGACGGCTGCTCACTCGGGCAGCTAACCATCTTCTGCCTCTCGCTCATCCTCTGAGCGATCTACGACACGCCATCAATAGTCGACGGGACGCGTGGAGCTCCATCAATGCTTCGCGCGAACGATGACATGAGAACGAGATTCGGCACCAAGAAGAGTATGATTGGGATCACGACATCTCTGCATGAAGTCAGGCCACCAGGGTTGAATCGGCAACAGCTTCAACTGGCGGCACGACCCAGGGACGGTCGAGGCAGCACATTGACAACTCCCCTCCCTGGGACCGACACCACAATCGTCGACAAGAGGACACGTGTGGAGTATCAGCGCTCACTCCAAGTCTTAGGGCCATTCAGTGGCCCCCTAACTTCATGGTCTCCAACATCGACAAATACGAGCCTAAGGAGGACCCGGGAGGCTGGTTGGCCGTCTATACCACCACTGCCCGGGCCGCTGGGGCAACTGAAGATGTGATGACTGCGTATTTGCCCATCGTCCTTAGGCAAGATGCGCTGCAATGGCTACGACACCTGCCCCGACACTGCATCGACGATTGGAGCGACTTCAGTCGGCGTTTTCTCACCAAGTTTCAATCCCTCTCCGACAAGCCGGCGCAGCCATGGGACCTCAAATCCATCAGGCACCGAGGGGATGAGACTCTCCAGTCATACCTCAAAAGGTTTCAGACCATGAGAAACCGTATCCCCGAGGTTGCGGAAGCAGCAGTGATCGAGGACTTCTACCGGGGATCTAATGACTCATCCTTCGTCCGAGCCATACTGCAAAAGGAGCCGACTACCTCCGAGCAGCTATTCAGGGAAGCGGACCTGTATTACCGCCGACGAACGGGCTTAGGACCTCGTCGGAGGAATGAAGCCTACACCGCCGGCACCACGACGCGACACGAACCAACAACCCGACAAGCGTTGGGAGAAGTGGCCTCGCGAAGAAGTCCACGCCGTCGGACCACCCGTCTCTCGTGCCCGAGGAGCACCCCGTGGAGGTGAACGAAATATTGGACGACATCCTCGACGCCCAATGTCCGTACCACAAGGACATGCGCCAGACCCTCCGGAACTGCAGAGACTTCAAGCACTCTGTCGAGAACGGCCGACCCTTCCAACCTCTGCTACCTCCCCCACCACGAGGAGGACCCGGAGAACCTCGACAACCCCAACAGCAGGAAGGGGAGGAGGCGGAGCATTCCCGCGCGTCGATGGAGAAGTCAACGTCATCTTCGGCGGACATGGGTCGCAAGAGAGTAAGAGGCAGCAGAAGCTCAACGACCGTCAGATACTAGTGGCAGCCACCAGTCCTCCTGCCCCATATCGATGGTCCGAACACCCAATCACCTTCACTCGGGCAGATCAGTGGCTCAACTTTGATCATCCGGGAAAATACCCGCTGCTCGTCGATCCGGTGATCCGAGAAAGCAGGGTAAAGAAGGTGTTAGTGGATGGGGGAAACAACATCAACGTCACCTTCCCCCGGACACTCCTAGGCTTAGGGGTCGCACTCAAAGAGCTCCATGAGTCAGACACCCCTTTCTTCGGCATTGTGCCGACTGAAGGAGAATATCCACTCGGACATATCTACATGCCGGTTACCTTTAGAACTCCGAAAACTATAGAACTGAGTTTTTGAGGTTCAAGGTAGCAAGCTTCGACCGTGGATACAACGCCATCATCGGCAGGCCAGGATTGGCGAAATTCATGGCCATTCTGCACTATTCATACATGATATTGAAGATGTCGGGACCGCAAGGAATCATCACCGTGCACGCTGACTTCCAAGGCACCGCAGAATGCTTCCGAGTAGCCATTCAAGTGGCTCTCACCATCAAACCACCAACGACTTCCTCCATGCAGGCGAACTCAAAGCCTGAGGAAGACCTCGCGATACCCGCGAATGAAGCTCAAGCCGTGACCTCCATGCGGCCGACTAAGGAAACAAAGAGAATCAACCTCGGGTTCGCTGATGAACGCAAGACCGCCATCGTCAGCTCCAGCTTGGATGACAAATAGGAAGGCACGCTCGTCCAGTTTCTGCAAGATAACCGAGACGTATTCGCATGGCAACCTACGGATATGCCGGGAGTCCCGAGAGAGCTAGCCGAGCACAAACTGAAAGGTCTATCCCTAGGCGAGGCCAATCCGACAAAAGTTGCATCGTTTCACGCCCGACAAGAGAGAAGCTATCCGTGCCGAGCTAGCCCGCTTAGTCGCAGCGGGGTTCATTAGAGAAGTACTGCATCCTGAGTGGTTAGCAAATCCTGTTCTTGTACTCAAAAAGAATAAAGTGGATTGGAGCATGTGCGTCGACTATACAGATCTCAACAAACACTGTTCGAAGGACCCCTTCAGACTTCCTAGAATAGATCAGGTGGTAGATTCAACCGCCGGATGCTCTATGCTGTCATTCTTGGATTGCTACTCAGGATACCATCAAATCAGCTTGGCAAAAGAAGACGAGGAAAAAACAGCATTCATTACCCCGTTTGGAGCCTTCTGCTATACCTCCATGCCATTCGGCCTCAAGAACGCTGGGCGACCTATCAGAGAGCTATTTAAACATGCTTAGCCGATCACTGGGGCAAGCGGGTAGAAGCTTATGTTGATGATGTGGTGATTAAGACGGACTCAGAAAACTTCATTGAAGATTTGCAGCTGGTCTTCAACAGTCTGAGGCGATATCGGTGGAAACTCAATCCAGAAAAATGTGTCTTTGGAGTGCCAGCAGGGAAGTTGCTCGGATTCATCGTCAGCCACCGAGGAATTGAAGCTAACCCAGAAAAGATCGAAGCTATCATGAGGATGGAAGCACCACAGTCACAGAAGAAAGTACAAAGGCTTACTGGGTGCATGGCAGCTTTAAGTAGGTTCATATCAAGGCTAGGAGAAAAAGGCCTACCATTCTACAAATTGCTCAAGAAGGTGGACAAGTTCCAGTGGACCTCAGAAGCTTAGGAAGCCCTTGATGCACTGAAGAAGTTCCTGACCACACCGCCAGTGCTAAAGCCGCCACGCCGAGCCACGCCAAACCAGCCGGCAGAAGATCTATTGTTGTATATCTCTTGCACGACTCACGTGGTGAGCACCGCGCTGGTAGTCGAGCGGGCAGAGGAAGGACACACATATCCAGTACAACATCTCATCTATTTCATCAGTGAAGTTCTGGGACCCTCTAAAAAGAAGTATCCTCAAGTTCAAAAACTATTGTATGCAGTACTTCTAACTGCACGCAAGCTCCGTCACTACTTTGACGACCACAAAGTCATAGTAGTCACCGGGTTTCCAATAGGGGATATTCTCCACAACAAAGAAGCCATTGGAAGAATAGCCAAGTGGGCCTGCGAGCTGGGAGCTCACGACATTGAGTTCTGGCCTCGCACCGCAATAAAGACCCAAGCGCTAGTCGACTTCGTATCAGAGTGGACCGAGCAACAAGTACCAGATAACCCAGAGACTGCAGAAGTGTGGCAGATGTATTTCGATGGCTCGCTGAAGCTGCAGGGAGCAGGCGCAGGGATCCTCTTCATTGCCCCTGGAGGTGAACAACTCAAATATGCTCTTTAGTTGTTATTCTCAGCATCCAATAATGCAGTAGAATATGGAGCTTCGATCCATAGATTGAACATTGCCATATCACTGGGCATTAAGAGGTTGATGGTATACGGGGATTCACTGGTGGTCACTAGTCAGATAAATAAAGAATGGGATTGCTTAAATGACTCTGTGAGCAAGTACTGCACAGCCGTCCAAAAACTGGAAGACAAATTTGAAGGGCTGGAATTTCATCATGTGGAAAGAGATCGCAATGCTGTAGCAGATGCATTATCGAAACTAGGATCCAATCGGACTCAGGTCCCACCTGGATTTTTTGTCCAAGAGGTGCCACGCCCAAGCATTTCCTTAGATCAGACAGGAGAGTACAATGTTTTGAGCCTGCCAGAGTTAGACTCTAATGACTGGAGGGAGCCTATCATCAAGTATATAAAGAACGAAGAAGAACCGGATGATAAAGCCGCAGTAGAACGCATCGCGAGGCAGTCAGCCCATTACACCCTCATTAGGGATGCACTGTACAGATGGGGCGCAACAGGAGTCCTCATGAAGTGCATTCCTTCGGTTACTGGGAAGCAACTGCTAGATGAGATCCACGCCGGACAGTGCGGGATACACGCAACATCAAGGACTCTAGTTGGGAAGGTCTTCAGGTCTGGTTTCTACTGGCCGACAGCAAAGAGTGATGCAGCCGAGTTAGTCCAGAGGTGTGAAGCTTACCAATTCTTATGAAAGCAGCAACATTTACCAGCACAGCAACTGCAGACCATACCCGTAACATGGCCATTTGCGTGCTGGGGACTAGACATGATTGGACCCTTCAAGAAAGCTCAGGAAGGATACACTCACGTGTTGGTCGCCATTGACAAATTCACCAAATGGATACAATACAAACCAATTGCTTCTCTAACTTCAACCAAGGCAGTGGAATTCATACAATATATAATATTCAGGTTTGGGATACCAAATAGCATCATAACCGACCTGGGATCCAATTTCACTAGCTCTGAATTCTTTGATTTCTACGAACAATGGAGCATCCAGATCAAATATGTGTCAGTAGCACATCCAAGAGCCAACGGTCAGGTAGAAAGGGCTAATGGAATGATACTGGAAGCACTCAGGAAGAAAGTCTTTGACAAGAATGAAAAGTTCGCGAGAAAGTGGATCAGAGAGTTGCCGTATGTAGTTTGGAGCCTAAAACTCAACCTAGTCGAGCTCTGCATGGAAATACCCCTTTCTTCATGGTCTATGGTTTGGAGGCAGTGCTACCTGCCGACCTCAGGTTTGGGGCACCAAGGCTGGTCTTCGAAAACATAGCTGAGGCAGAGGCTACCAGACTAGAGGATATTGATATATTGGAAGAAGAGCAATTGAATACAGTAATTCAGTCAGCTAGATACTAGCAAACCCTGAGGCGCTATCATGATAAGGCTATACGACATCGATCCTTTATAGTGGGAGACTTGGTCCTTCACCGAATTCTAACGGGGGAAGGACGACACAAATTGTCACCATTATGGGAAGGGCCATTTGTAGTAGCGGAGGTCACTCGGCCAGGATCATATTGGCTTACTCAAATGGATGGCACGGAAATAGGGAATTCATGGAATATAGAGCATCTCAGGAAGTTTTACCCTTAGCAAGATTTCAAAAACTAATCCTCTCATCCCTCCCCCTAATCCCCCACCATGGCTATAAATAGAGGGGCAAGGGCCTCCTCTCATCCCACCCCAAGCCATTTCATGGCAACTCTTCCCCCCCACACGCACACCCACTCCATGTTCCACACAAGCACACACTAGCACAAGGATCGTTCGGTCGTTCTTCGATCGTTCGTCCCCCTGTTCTTAGTTCGTTCATTCGTCCCCCTGTTCTTAGTTCGTTCGTTCGTCCGATCGTTCATGGTTCGTTCGTCCGTTCATCCGATCGTTCGATCGTTCGTCCGTTCATTCGTCCAAATAATCTTTATCCTGCCGTTATGCTGCCGAAATTCCGATCGTTCGTTCGATCATTCGATCGTTCGTCTGTTCGTTCATAGTTCCTATTCATCGTTCATCGTTCGTTCATAGTTCCTATTCGTCGTTCATCGTTCGTTCATGGTCCATATTTCATCGTTCTTCGAGATAATCTTTATCCTGCTGTTATGCTACCGAAATTCCGATCGTTCGTTCGTCCGTTCGTTCATAGTTCCTATTCATCGTTCGTTCATAGCCACTATTCATCGTTCATCGTTCGTTCATATGAACTATTCACATCACTATTTACCATTACTATTCACCGATCGTTACTATTCATTGTTACTATTCATTGTTCATCCGATCACCCCCAAAATTCAACTACTCATCCATCATGCTGTCCAGTCCACTTAAGACCAGCCAGACCCATATTCCAGTCATACAAACTCCAGTGACTGTGATTTTCCTTCCAGTAGGGAACTTCCCATCTGGCCACCCATCCCAGGTTTCTCCAAGTTGAGCATGTTTAACTTTGAGATTCCTTCGAACTAGGCTTCCAAACTCAGATTCCAATAATTCTTGTTTCTAAATTCTTATCGAATTATTCCCTATCCAACCATGCCATCCCTTAAGCATGGTTCATATTCCAGAAAACTCCCAAAATACTCTTGTCCCATATTCTGCCTATAACTATCCTGTTCATACTAAGTCAGACGATTCATTCGTCACTATTCTCACCAACAGTGAACTTCACTGTGCTACACCACATACACCCAGCTATAAATACACCCAGCTACCCTCTCCCTCTCCACACACTCAACACCCTCGGCCAAGGCAAACACCCCACCCACTCAGTTACCCCGCTCTGCCGGCTACGCGCATAGTGTCGCTTCGCCTCAAATCCACCCTCCTAGTAAGCCTTGCTGCTCCACCACTAGTAATATCACCACACCACATGACACAGATTCTACTCAAGACTCTACCCATCCATATATCGCTATTCTGACCACTATACTAAATATCTATTGATATACTTGCTGGTTTGTATGTTTGCTTATTCATGTTGCATAGTTATCGGAGCGTTTGTGCCGTTTCGTGGAGGCCAGATCTGCAAGTCAACACCAGGCAGTGGAGCTAGAAGCTAGTTCCACGAGCTCCCCTTCCCCCTTCGCTGGATAAGCACGACAAGCTCACTGGATCCCTTTGATGCATAAATTATCTATGATTTTTCAACCACAACCCTCAGCCTATTATTTTATGCATGATATGATTTTGAGACAAGTTATTATGGCCACCCAGCCGCTTGCCACAATCAATCCCTGATATATTTGTTACAAATGATTTGAGGAAAGGTGTGAGTTTTCAAAAGAAAATGCTTTTCAAAATGTGTATGATGAAGGGTTTTCACCCTTATCACCTTTGAGTAGGGATGATCAGGGACTCCCTGTTTTAGGGGAGGGCCTAAGATGATGGCTCAGCTAGTTTAGGTGTGAGCAGAAGGATTGTCCCCTTATATAAGGACCGATTTGTCATCCTTCACTACCTGTACTCATGATAAGTACAACCACTCGAGACTGTGTGGGCAGTCACTCAATCTGAACTCGTACGGTCCAACCCCAGGGTTATGAAGGCTGGGGAGCACCGGGAGGATAAGGAGGGGGAATATTTTGTCCGGTTTGGGCATGGCGGTGGCCTGACTCCTTTTGGTATAACCGTTAAGGTTAGGACATGCGCGGAAAGAAAGAGATTCGGATTCGAATCTCATTGGCCATGAGATCGCAGAGCCGGACTAGTGGGTAAAGTGTACACCTCTGCGCAGAGTTTGAAAACCTATTCGAATAGTCTGTGTCCATAGGAATGGACGAGTCTGGTGTGGTACGACAATTAGTGTTTTGTTTTAAAAAAAGGGTGCGTTTGAGAAAAGTCATTTTTTAAAAGGTCCGGCGGTTGAGCCGTGAGCTATGGTGGACGGGAAGTCCAGTAGCTGTTTTTGAAAATGAAAACCAGTGGGAAACTGCTGAGATACCTGGATGGTTTAGTCCAGGGGATTTTATTCTATATTGAAAAACTTCCTGCTCCTTTGGGAGAGGATGCGCTTTGAAAAATATAAAATGTTTTATAAAACAACCCTGCATAAAATATTGCTGTTTCTGCAAAATGTGGCAGAACCTCCCAAGTTATTGGGCCCATATGCACCTATCCTTGTCTCAAAGACCTCAGACAGCTATGCATGTGCACCAGATAACTTAACAGGATCCGTCCGATTGCCCAAGGGCATCGGATAAACCACTTACAACCAGAACTGCGGGATTAAGTAATCACAAATCACACACTTCAACATTTTTGCAGCGGAAATCTTATTACCAAATTTTACAGGTTACAAAAAGTTTACATTATTTTATCGGAGTGATTACAAAAGTATAAGTTTGAAATATATGCTATCTCAAGTGACCATCCTCAATAAGAAGTATAAGGGAGTTACTTAGACTTATAAGAAGGCCGAGCCCACTGGCACTTAACACCAGCATCAGCAGCACAAAACTATAACCTGAAAAACAACAGGGAATAAAACCCTGAGTATAGAATTACTCAGCAAAACTTACCCGACTAAAGAAAAGACTCTCAAGGGTATGCTGGATTTAGGAATCAAGGAGAGGCTTTTAGCGAGAATCAACTTAAATACTTTTGCAGAAATAGCTTAATAAAGTGAGTCCTTACCTTTAACATTTTAATGCTAGATTAAGTATTAATAGACCTTGTTTGCATCTAGTCTAATTTCATCATCTCATCAATACAACATCATTTTTATTCATGAGGTTCACATCCTGACTTAGGTTTTAGGTCAGTGACCAAGTCTCCACTGTCCGGGGATATAACGGCGATCCGAATCGATTTACTCAGCTGAGGATTTCTAACCACACGACATATGTAGCACTTAACCCTTGCATATGTCAACTCGCCACCGGGGTTCTTAAGACCAGATCAGGTTCACGCCAACCGAGAGCACAGATACACCACTGCCCAGCCTCTTGCCACGGAGGGTACACGCTACTCTCGCCATCTCTCCACTCCCATTGCGTTTTATCTTATTCTGGTATTAGTCTACCCAAGGCAAAGCTTACCCTGTCCCATATCCAGGGCATGTGGCCAGTTAAGATAGTCCTCGATCAGCAGGCCTACATACGCATCCAATCTTCAATCAACCTGGGTAGAACATCACCTGTTCCTAGCCCAAGTCTCGATTTAAGTACTTCCACCCTTAGGATTGTTTGTATTCCTTAGGATGAAAAGAGCATCAAAGGGAACTTTGCAGTAAGACCCCACCACGCTCTCAATGAAAATATTCTTACAGGTAGAAGCCATCTTTCCTCAGGATAACCCCTGAGCTAGGCCTTAATGCAAAAGACAACCTCTATCCACAAGATCTGAGCAGGGCTAAGTATTTTTGTAAATCATATTTTGATACTTCACCAGCAGTACCTATACAGGTATGGATATCAAGGTAGGCAATGCATCAAAGGGTTTCCAAGCAACTCCTATAAACGTAATGCACATTTCGCTAGACTTAAAGTGTGTAAAAATTATTTAAAAACACAAGGAAGGGGTTGCATGCACCGGGGCTTGCCTTTGTTGCAGAGAAGAGGTTCTAGATCCTTCTACCCAACCTTTAGTTAGATAGCTCCGTCCACTTGATGAACATGCACTGGAGTAGACTTCTTCAAATACCACCTCTTCTAGGTGTTCTACAAGTCAATTATAAATACATATATGCTTATGTAATTATATGGAATGCAAACTCTCACAAGGAGAGGTGGGGAACATAAACATCACAAACTAAAGCACATGACAAGAATACACGTATTTCTACCTAACTTAACACTTGCTAAAAGTGGCCAAATCGGATTCACTTAGGCAAACCAGAGAACTAATACATCTTAGATCTCATCCAAAAGATTAAAACTTCTTAAGCAACTGCATCTCTTCCTTAGATAGACTTATCTCCTTTCCAAAACTCGAGCAACACTAATAGAGAGGAAGTGATCTTCTTCAGATTCCTTTTGACCAACACTGAACTACCACAGCTTAACAGAACCCCTCCTTCCACCTCTTCATTTCTTCTACTTCCAAGCAACATCAAGGAATCAACCTTGGTGAACTTTGTTCACCAACTAACCCTCTAACTTATCTCCATAGAGGCTATAGACTTATACCCCTTGGATCAACCACAAATTAACTCTAAAATCTAGGGAAAACCACTAAACCAAAACCACAGTCACTGCATCAGACCTGCACTGCACCAATCTGACAGAGGTAGTTTGAACACCTATTCCTCCCAGTTTTGTGCAGCATCAAGTCCTCCTCACCGCAAGGAATTTGTTCACCCAACATAGTTCTAAACCATTGGTATATGGTTTTTAACTTATAACCATACATATCAAGAGTTATGGTATTCCAAAGTTGGGTGAACAAAACTCTGAAATAGATTTTTAGTGAACTGAAACAGCCCACATTAAGTCTGACAGAGAAGGTTTGGAGGTATTTTACTCCCAAATTTCTGTAGAACCAAGTCCATCCCACTTTATATAACTTGTTCTCATTAATAAGGTCTCCAACTTAGCTATAGCAACTTTAGTCCAAAACTACTTGCATTAATCAAAAATGAGCTCCAAAGTAGACACCATTCACTGATTTCAGGTTTCAGCCACTGTACCAAATTCAGTTACAGAAATGCCTAGCAGCTGATCTTTGGGGGCATTTTTCTCCACTTTTTATGTGGGAACAAGCCAAACTCACTTAAAGAAATTTGTTCTCCTATATATGGTCTTCCATTTTGCTATACAGCTCTTGGTATAAAACCATATGGATTAGACACAAATGGGCTCCAAAAACAGCAACTTCACTGAAATTCAGTTTTCAGTAACTGAATACAATTCAGTTTCAGCCACAAATAGTCCAACTTTGAACAAGTTTTTCTCCATTTTCTGTGTGGGATCAAGTCAAAGACACTTTAGTAGATTTGTTCACTATCATATAGGCTTCAACTTCTCTATAAACACCCCAGCACAAAACATTACAGACAACCACAAACCAGCTCCAAAACTGCTATCCACACTGAAATTCAGTTACTGTTTCCAATCTGAAAATTCAGAAACACAACAGCACCACTTTAAACCACTTTTTTTCCTGGGTTACAAATGTTTCTAGGGGACAATTTCTTAATAAAGTTTATACTCCTATAGTTCCTCTACAAGTTTGGTATAGTGATCAATAACCAAAACCTCTTGGATTCCAAACTCCAATAGCCCAAAGTTTGCATCAAACACAGAAATTCAGAATCTGAATTTACTCCCAAGTCTGAATTTGACAATCGCTGACAGCTCTATTTTAGACCAGTTTTTCTCTAGGTTCCAAATAGCTTTAGGGCTTGGTGTCTTAATCAAACTTATACTCCTCATTTAGTTCTATAATTGTGTTATAATGATCATAACCTATAACCCTATGGATAGAGCAATAGAGAGCTCCAAAACTGCACAAATCTCACTAAAACTCAGCTGCAATGATTTGGCTAAGTCTGAAAACACAATACCTAGCATCCCATCTTTGGACCACCTTTGCTCCTGGTAGCATGTAGTTTTAGGGCTAGTACACTTAATAAGGATTGTTCTCCAACAATCACTTTACAAGTTTGTTATAGTAACTCCTTACCAAAAGTTCATAGATCAAAAGTTATAAGGGTCCAAAAACAGCTATATGAAACTGTTTTCAGCCCAATTCAAACTGAACCCAAGCTGAAATTTTGCAAATTACTCCAAATTTCTCCACACAACTTGGAATTCTCCAGATATGAAATTTGTTCACTTTTCCAAGTCCTACAACTTTGGTATATGGACTTTTAGCTAAATCCTTCTAGATTTTAAATTCCACATTTGGGGTTAGTTTAGGGTTTCAAATGAGTTTCATCTGTGTTTCAAATTCTTCGAGGGATTCATCCCTTTGATCCATCCATCAGAAATAAAGTTACTCTCTAGTCTAAGATCCGACTTTAGCATATGTAGCTCCTTCCCAACAAGTCCTTGATTTCGGAGTTATTTTGTTTATCCACAATTCCAAGCAAGGTTTTCAACCTAAGTCCTATACTCAACACACGACATCACACTTTTGAAAAGAAAATTTTAACCTAGTAAATGCATTCTAGGTATATCAAACAAGATAATGCAAGTGTTTATGATGATATGCCAGCGTTTTAGTTATCGCAACACCAGGGGTGTTACACAAAATATCCTGAGCTCCACATATTCCATGCATTATATCTGATTTCCCCATTTCGTGGGTGAAGGTGGGCTGCTGAGTATGTTTGTACTCACCCTTGTTTATTTGTTGTTTTTCAGAAAAGGAGATCGGGTAAGAGTTACGCCTGTTCCCAACCTTGCCTGTGGCTGTTGGACCGCTGAATTGCTTCGCTGCGTATATCGGGCTACTTCAGCCCCACTTTGATGATATGTCCCGAGTTGTGGACCAACTCTTAAAGTTGACCGCCACCTTTATAGGTTTGTCTCATTTAAGCAGATCTGGAATCATCTGTTGTATAAATGTGTTTACTAGCCTCCTGGGACTAGTAATTGTATCACATTTGAGTCCCAGAGGATCTGGGGCGCTTCAGGTGGTATCAGAGCTGTTAGGTTGGCCACAGGACGTAACCCTTAGCCTGATCCAAAAGTTTTTGAGTCAAAACTATTTTCTTAAAAAAATCTTGCTCTCATCCCTTCATTTCAAAAATGTTTTCCCCCTTTCCTTCTCTCAGGAGTCAGATGGAGGTCCGTTGCCAAACCAACTTTTGCCAGAATGAAGATGGTTTCCCCAAGTTGCTGAGAGCATGCACAGTTCGCCTCGGAATCAGGAGCCAGCCAGAGTATGATGGTCGTGAATTCGTCGAGCATGGCACAGAGAAGTGTGTCGTGACTATATACATTGGATCCAGTCCGCACCATGTGGAATGGAGTGTCACTGCTGCAGGGCATAGATTCAAAGACACCTGCCAAGTCATCGCCCGTAAGGCATTGAGGGTCCTGTGTCAGATCTATGAAGAAGAAGTGGCCGACACACCACTCAGATTCTTTCCACCCTTTCAGAGAGACCGTCCCGTTTGGATGGCCATGATGTGTGCCTTGGAAGGGCAGCAGCTGCTTGAGGATGACCCCATAGTCGTGTACCTCACTGCAAACCTGCTCACCCTGGATGCACAGTATGATTTCTTGGCTCGGCACCACCGTGAGATGATTGCCCGAGCAGAAGATGCAGAGAAGCGCAATCGTCAGCTCCATGTGGATCTCACCACAGCTCAAGCTCGTGCAACTGCATTGGAAAGTCGTGAAGTCATTGCGGTTGAAGCCCTGAAGCAAGCCAAGGATGAGCACGTCCAGAAGCTGATAGAGGCCTACTTGGTAACCCACAACCAACGTAGAGCCCTGCGGATCCAAGAGCCCACTCCATTGAGAGCACCTAGAGGGGGGGTGAATAGGTGATCCTGTAAAAACTTAAAACTCAAGGCCACAGACTTGATTAAGTGTTAGAACAATAAAGCCAAGTGACTAGAGATGAGTTCTTGCTAAACACGATAACCACAAAGAAATCAACATAGAGAGGCACAGTGGTTTATCCCGTGGTTCGGCCAAGTCCAACACTTGCCTACTCTACGTTGTGGCGTCCCAACGGACAAGGGTTGCACTCAACCCCTTTCAAGCGGTCCAAAGACCCACTTGAATACCACGGTGTTTCTCTTCCTTTCACTATATCCCGTTTGCGAGGAATCTCCACAATTTGGAGCCTCTCGTCCTTACAATTTGATGATCACAAATAAGCACGGAAGTAAGGATGGGATGAGCAACACACACAAGACACAAAATCAGAGCACAAACATGCACACAAGTCACAACTTGAGCTCGCAACACAACTCGAAGAATTCTCTACTCAAATGGAGCTCTAGTTGCTATCACAAAGAATCAAAAGCGCGGAAATGGAGTCTTGGTGCTTAGGGATGCTCAAAGAATGCTTGGTGTACTCCTCCATGTGCCTAGGGGTCCCTTTTATAGCCCCAAGGCAGCTAGGAGCCGTTAGAAGCAATCCAGGAAGGCAAATCTTGCCTTCAGTCGGGTGGCGCACCGGACAGTCCGGTGCACCACTGGACACTGTCCGGTGCGGATTGCTTTCCTAATCTGGCGTAGCCGACCGTTGAAGATTTGGAGCCGTTGGCGCACCGGACACTGTCCGGTGCACACCGGACAGTCCGGTGCCCCCATCCGACCGTTGGCTCGGCCACGCGTCACGCACGGATTGCGCGGCCGACCGTTGGCGCGCCTGACTGTTGCCTCACCAGACAGTCCGGTGAATTATAGCCGTATGCTGTTGACTTGGTTCCCGAGAGCAGCGACTTCGCCGCAGACGACTCACCGGACAGTCCGGTGCACCACCGGACAGTCCGGTGATTTATAGCCGTACGCCGTCGTCGAGACCCGAGAGCAGGCAGTTCATCAGGACTGGTCCTAGCACACCGGACACTGTCCGGTGCACCACCGGACAGTCCGGTGCACTCAGACCGAACAGCCCTTTGGCTGAACATAGCCAACTAATCTCCAAAGTGATTTCTCCTGTTTCTAGCACTTAGACACAACACATTAGTCTTCAAAACAATGGACTAAGACTAGAAACATACCTTTAATCTTGATTTGCACTTCTTGAATCTTTGGCACAAATATAACTCAAAGCATTTTTGTGTGAAGCCCTAAATCACCAAAATCTTATAGAAATGGTCGAAGGGCACATTTCCCTTTCAATCTCCCCCTTTTTGGTGATTTATGCCAACACAACAAAAAGCAACTAAAGAAGTGCAACATCAATGCAAATGAGAACAAAAATTTGTATTTGATTCAAATTTGACATATTTGGATCATTCTTTGCCACCACTTGGTTTGTTTTTGCAAATCAAACTCAATTTCCTATCTCTAAGTCAAAGTCACTTGTTGAGGCATAGAGAGAGGTATTCCAAGAGAAATTGATCAAAGATTCAAAAACTCCCCCTTTTTCCCATAATCAAACATTCTCCCCACAAGAGACAAACTTTTGACAATAAGAGACAATAAGAGTATTTTGACAAAACAAAAGCTCTACTCTACTATTTTCAAAATTCTCAAGTGGTAGCTGATCCATTTCTTGCTTTGGCCTTAATTTCTCCCCCTTTGGCATCAAGCACCAAAACGGGATTATTTTTGGCCCTTGAACCCCATTGCCTCACCAAAATCTTCAATTAAGAGTCAAAAGGCAATAAGAACACGGAGATGAAATTGGAGTAAGTTACCCTCTCATCGGAGTGCAGTGGAAGTCTTGCATGGTCCAAGTTCACCTTTTCCCTTTCAATCCTCCTTTGAGACTAAATTAAGAAAACTCAAGCACACGGTTAGTCTCAAAGGGTCAAGTTGTAGCATTTCTCCCCCTAAATATGTGCATCATTTACACAAGGACTTGTGAGGTCCGGGGATCCCTTGCACAACTTGAGCACCATAAATAAGCAATAAAATGCATAAAGGAACATGATCAAAGGCATATAACACATGTATGCTCTATATCAATCCAGGTTACGTGAATCTAATACATTTAGCTCACTACACAGCCTGCAAAAGGTCTTCTCATCTAAAGGCTTGGTAAAGATATAGGCTAGCTGGTTCTCTGTGCTAACATAAGACACTTCGATATCTCCCTTTTGCTGGTGGTCTCTCAAAAAGTGATGCCGGATGTCTATGTGCTTTGTGCGGCTGTGTTCAACAGGATTGTCCGCCATGCGGATAGCACTCTCATTGTCACATAGGAGTGGGACTTTGCTCAGATTGTAGCCAAAGTCCCTGAGGGTTTGCCTCATCCAAAGTAGTTGCGCGCAACACTGTCCTGCAGCAACGTACTCGGCCTCAGCGGTGGATAGGGCAACGGAAGTTTGTTTCTTATAACTCCACGACACCAGGGACCTTCCTAGGAATTGGCACGTCCCTGATGTACTCTTCCTATCGACCTTACATCCAGCATAGTCGGAGTCTGAATATCCAATCAAGTCAAAGGTAGACCCCTTTGGATACCAGATCCCGAAGCAAGGCGTAGCAACTAAATATCTAAGAATTCGCTTAACGGCCACAAGGTGACACTCCCTTGGGTCGGATTGAAATCTAGCACACATGCATACGCTAAGCATAATATCCGGTCTACTAGCACATAAATAAAGTAAAGACCCTATCATAGATCGGTATGCCTTTTGATCAACGGACTTACCTCCTTTGTTGAGGTCGACATGCCCGTCGGTTCCCATTGGAGTCTTTGCGGGCTTGGCGTCCTTCATCCCAAACCACTTGAGCAAGTCTTGCGTATACTTCGTTTGAGAGATGAAGGTGCCGTCCTTGAGTTGCTTTACTTGGAATCCAAGGAAGTAGTTCAACTCGCCCATCATCGACATCTCGAATTTCTGTGTCATCACCTTGCTAAACTCTTCACAAGACTTTTGGTTAGTAGAACCAAATATTATGTCATCGACATATATTTGGCACACAAATAGATCACCGTCACAAGTCTTAGTAAAAAGAGTTGGATCGGCTTTCCCAACCTTGAAAGCATTAGCAATTAAAAAGTCTCTAAGGCATTCATACCATGCTCTTGGGGCTTGCTTAAGTCCATAGAGCGCCTTAGAGAGCTTACACACGTGGTCGGGGTACCGTTCATCCTCAAAGCCAGGGGGTTGCTCCACGTACACCTCCTCCTTGATTGGCCCATTGAGGAAAGCGCTCTTCACGTCCATTTGGAACAACCTGAAAGAATGGTGAGCGGCATAGGCTAACAAAATACGAATCGACTCTAGCCTAGCCACAAGAGCAAAAGTCTCCTCAAAGTCCAAACCTGCGACTTGGGCATAACCTTTTGCCACAAGTCGAGCCTTGTTCCTTGTCACCACCCCGTGCTCATCCTGTTTGTTGCAGAACACCCACTTGGTTCCCACAACGTTTTGCTTGGGACGCGGCACCAGTGTCCAAACTTCATTTCGCTTGAAGTTGTTGAGCTCTTCCTGCATGGCCAACACCTAGTCCAGATCTAGCAATGCCTCTTCTACCCTGAAAGGCTCAATAGAAGAGACAAAAGAGTAATACTCACAAAAATTAGCTAATCTAGAGTGAGTGGTTACTCCCTTGCTAATGTCACCCAAAATTTGGTCGACGGGATGATTCCTTTGAATCATCGCTCGAACTTGAGTTGGAGGGGCCTGTGGTACTTCTTCCTCCTCATCTTGGACATCTTGTGCTCCCCCTTGATCACACGCCTCTTTTTGAGGGACCTGTTCGTCATCTTGAGTTGGGGGGTGCACCGTCGTTGAGGAAGAAGGTTGATCTTGCTCCTTGTGTTCCTATGGTCGCACGTCTCCAATCGCCATGGTACGAATCGCGTCCGTTGGAACATCATCCTCATCTACATCATCAAGCTCAACTTGCTCTCTTGGAGAGCCATTAGTCTCATCAAATACAACGTCGCTAGAGACTTCAACCAAACCCGATGATTTGTTGAAGACTCTATACGCCTTTGTATTTGAGTCATAACCTAACAAAAACCCTTCTACAGCTTTGGGAGCAAATTTTGAATTTCTACCTTTCTTCACCAGAATGTAGCATTTACTCCCAAAAACTCGAAAATACGAAACGTTGGGTTTGTTACCGGTTAGTAGCTCGTATGACATCTTCTTGAGGAGGCGATGAAGGTAGACTCGGTTAATGGCGTGGCAAGCCGTGTTCACAGCTGAAAGGGAAATGTGCCCTTGGGCCATTTCTAAGTATTTTGGTGATTTAGTGCCCAACACAGGTGCCTAATTGTAAAATGGTGGACAAAGTACAAATCATGAAGTAAAGGTATGTTTCTAAGCCTTAGTACATTGGTTTTGTGTACTAATATACTTGTCTAAGTGTTAGAAACAGAAAGAAGAAGAAAAGAAGAAAGGTGCAAAAGACTTGGCTGTGTACAGCCAAGACTCAGCTCGGTCTGGCACACCGGACTGTCCGGTGGTGCACCGGACAGTGTCCGGTGCGCCAGGCTGACTCGGCGTGAAGAGGCCGCTCTCGGGAATTCGCCGACGGCGTACGGCTAAAATTCACCGGACTGTCTGGTGTGCACCGGACTGTCCGGTGATCCAACGGTCGGCCGGGCCAACGGTCGGCTGTGGAATCTGCGCGCGACACGTGGCCGGGCCAACGGTCGGCTGCGGAATCTGCGCGCGACACGTGGCTGGGCCAACGGTCGGAAGGGGGCACCGGACTGTCCGGTGTGCACCGAACATGTCCGGTGCGCCAACGGCTCCCAGATCTGCAACGGTCGGCAGCGCTGTTTAAGGAAAGAAATCGGGCACCAGACAGTGTCCGGTGTGCACCAGACTGTCCGGTGCACCCGACGACAGAAGGCAAGGATGGCCTTCCAGATTTGCTCTCAACGGCTCCTAGCTGCCTTAGGGCTATAAAAGGGACCCCTAGGCGCATGGAGGAGACAACCAAGCAACCTTAGAGCATTCTTGATCATCCACACTCAGTCTTTGCGCATTCGTTTGTCATTCTCAGTGATTCGAGCTCCGTTCTAGTGAGAACTTTGAGATAGTCTTTTGAGCTCGATTCTTGGCCGTGTGTGTGCGCATTTTGCTGTGGATTTGTGTGTGTTGCTTCCCTCCCTTACTCTGTGCTTCTTTGTGATCATATACTTGTAAGGGCGAGAGACTCCAATTTGTGGAGATTCCTTGCAAACGGGATAAAGAAAAGAAAGCAAAACACTGTGGTATTCAAGTGGGTCTTTGGACCGCTTGAGAGGGGTTGATTGCAACCCTCGTCCGTTGGGACGCCACAACGTGGAGTAGGCAAGCGTTGGTCTTGGACGAACCACGGGATAAACCACTGTGCCATCTCTGTGATTGATCTTCTGTGGTTATTGTGTTTTGTTGAGACTCCTCTCTAGCCACTTGGCCTTATCTGTGCTAACACTTAACCAAGTTTTGTGGCTTAAGTTTGAAGTTTTACAGGATCACCTATTCACCCCCCCTCTAGGTGCTCTCAATTGGTATCGGAGCCGTTCTCTTCAAGAAAGGGACTAACCGCCCGAAGAGATGGATCCTAAGGGGAAGGGAATCGTGATCAACGACAAGGAGAAGGAGTCCTTCGTCAACGAGCCCAATGATGACAGGCCCACCGACTCAGGCTCGGGCCACAAAAGAAAAGACGGGAGGAAGAAGAAGACAAGGCGCATTAAGGAAATTGTCTACTACGACAGCGACGAATCTTCCTCCTCCCAAAAGGACGACGACGACTACGATAGACGAAAGACGGTTAACTCAAACTTTTCTTTCGATTATTCGCGCATCCCGCATAGTTCAAATGCTAAATTGCTCCCCATTCCACTTGGCAAGCCCCCTCACTTTGATGGAGAGGATTACGGATTTTGGAGCCACAAAATGCGTACTCACCTGTTTTCTCTCCATCCAAGCATTTGGGAGATTGTGGAAAGTGGAATGAAATTTGATAGCTCGGATAGCCCTGTGTTTATTAATGAACAGATTCATAAAAATGCACAAGCTACTACTGTGTTGCTAGCCTCTTTGTGCAGGGACGAGTATCACAAGGTGAGCGGCTTGGACAATGCCAAGCAGATCTGGGACACCCTCAAGATCTCTCATGAGGGAAACGACGTCACCTTGCTCACCAAAATGGAGTTGGTGGAGGGCGAGCTTGGACGGTTCGCGATGATAAGGGGCGAGGAGCCGACACAAACATACAACCGGCTCAAGACCCTTATCAACAAAATAAGGAGCTACGGGAGCACGCGATGGACGGACCACGACGTCGTCCGCCTAATGCTAAGGTCATTTACCGTTCTTGATCCTCATTTGGTGAACAATATACGTGAAAATCCCAGGTACACCAAGATGTCGCCCGAAGAAGTTCTTGGGAAGTTCGTAAGCGAGCGAATGATGATCAAGGAGGCAAGATACGTGGACGACGCGTTGAACGGTCCTAGTCATGAGCCTCAACCCATTGCTCTCAAGGCAACAAGGAGCAAGGAGGCGCTACCAAGCAAGGTGGCGCAAGTTGAGGCGGCCGGACTCAATGATGAGGAGATGGCCCTCATCATTAAGCGCTTCAAGACGGCGCTTAAAGGTCGCAAGGGGCAGCCAAGCAAGACCAAAGCCAAGGGGAAGCGCTCATGCTTCAAATGCGGTAAGCTTGGTCATTTTATTGCTAACTGTCCCGATAATGATAGTGATCAGGACCAAGGGAACAAGAGGGAGAAAAAGAAGCATTACAAGAAGGCCAAGGGCGAGGCACATATCGGAAAGGAGTGGGATTCGGATTGTTCCTCCTCCGACTCTGACAATGAAGGACTCGCCGCCACCGCCTTCAACAAGTCATCCCTCTTCCCCAACGAGCGTCACACTTGCCTCATGGCAAGAGAGAAGAAAGTAAGCATTCATACTAGTACTTATGCTTCTTCGAGTGAAGATGAGTCTAGTGATGATGATGAGATAGATTACTCATGCTTATTCAAGGGATTAGATAGAACCAAGGTAGACAAAATTAATGAATTAATTGATGCCTTGAATGACAAGAATATGCTTTTAGAAAAAACAAGAGGATTTGTTGTATGAAGAACATGATAAATTTGTAGAAGCACAGAAATCTCTTGCTCTAGAAATTAAGAGGAATGAAATGCTCTCTAGTGAATTATCTTCTTGTCATGAAACTATTGCTAAGTTAAAAAGTTTTAATGATGATTTAAATGCTAAACTAGAAGTAGCTAGTAAATCTAATTCTTGTGTAGAAATTGTTGAAACTTGTAATAGGTGTAAAGATTTTGACATTGATGCTTGTAGTGATCATTTAGTTTCAATTTCCAAATTAAATGATGAATTAGCTAGTCTTAATGCCCAACTTAAGACTAGCAAGAATGAATTTGACAAGCTAAAATTTGCTAGGGATGCCTACACGATTGGTAGACACCCCTCAATTAAGGATGGACTTGGCTACAAGAGGGAAGCCAAGAACTTGACAAGCCATAAGGCTTCCATCTCCGCCAAGGAGAAAGGGAAGGCCCCTATGGCTAGTAGTGTGCAAAAGAACCATGCCTTTATGTACTATGATAGAAGACAACCTAGAAATGCTTATAGGAGTTGTAATGTATATAATGCCTTTGATTCTCATGCCATGGTTGCTTCTAGTTCTTCTTATGTACATGATAGAAATGTTGGTAGGAGAAATGTTATTCATAATATGCCTAGGAGAAATGTCGTAAATGTTCCTAGGAAAGTTAATGAACCTTCTACAATATATCATGCTTTAAATGCTTCTTTTGCTATTTGTAGAAAGGATAGGAAGATAGTTGCTAGAAAATTAGGGGCAAGATGCAAGGGAGACAAAACTTGCATTTGGGTCCCTAAGGATATTTGTGCTAACCTTGCAGGACCCAACATGAGTTGGGTACCTAAGACCCAAGCCTAAATTTGCCTTGCAGGTTTATGCATCCGGGGGTTCAAGCTGGATTATTGACAGCGGATGCACAAACCATATGACGGGGGAGAAGAAGATGTTCACCTCCTACGTCAAGAATAAAGATTTCCAAGATTCAATAATATTCGGTGATGGGAATCAAGGCAAGGTAAAAGGGTTAGGTAAAATTGCAATCTCAAATGAGCACTCTATCTCTAATGTGTTTTTAGTAGAGTCTCTTGGATATAATTTGCTATCTGTCAGTCAATTATGCAATATGGGATATAACTGTTTGTTTACAAATGTAGATGTGTCTGTCTTTAGAAGATGTGATGGTTCACTAGCTTTTAAGGGTGTACTAGACGGCAAGCTTTACTTAGTTGATTTTGCAAAAGAAGAGGCCGGTCTAGATGCATGCTTAATGGCTAAGACTTGCATGGGCTGGCTGTGGCATCGCCGCTTAGCGCATGTGGGGATGAAGAACCTCCACAAGCTTCTAAAGGGAGAACACGTGATAGGTCTAACCAATGTTTATTTCGAAAAAGATAGACCTTGTGCAGCTTGTCAAGCAGGTAAACAAGTGGGAGGAGCACATCACAGCAAGAATGTGATGACCACGTCAAGACCTCTGGAGCTGCTGCATATGGACCTCTTCGGACCCGTCGCCTATCTAAGCATAGGAGGAAGTAAGTATGGTCTAGTTATTGTTGATGACTTTTCCCGCTTCACTTGGGTGTTCTTTTTGCAGGATAAGTCTGAAACCCAAGGGACCCTCAAGCGCTTCCTAAGGAGAGCTCAAAATGAGTTTGAGCTCAAGGTGAAGAAGATAAGGAGCGACAACGGGTCCGAATTCAAGAACCTTCAAGTGGAGGAGTTTCTTAAGGAGGAGGGGATCAAGCATGAGTTCTCCACTCCCTACACACCATAGCAAAATGGTGTGGTAGAGAGGAAGAACAGGACGCTAATCGATATGGCGAGGACGATGCTTGGAGAGTTCAAGACCCCCGAGTGCTTTTGGTCGGAAGCTGTGAACACGGCTTGCCACGCCATCAACAGGGTCTACCTTCATCGACTCCTCAAGAAGACTTCGTATGAGCTACTAACCGGTAACAAACCCAATGTATCGTACTTTCGTGTATTTGGGAGCAAATGCTACATTCTAGTGAAGAAGGGTAGAAATTCTAAGTTTGCTCCCAAAGCTGTAGAAGGGTTTTTATTAGGTTATGATTCAAATACAAAGGCATATAGGGTCTTCAATAAATCATCGGGTTTGGTTGAAGTCTCTAGCGACGTTGTATTTGATGAGACTAATGGCTCTCCAAGAGAGCAAGTTGTTGATTGTGATGATGTAGATGAAGAAGATGTTCCGACGGCCGCTATACGAACCATGGCGATTGGAGAAGTGCGGCCACAGGAACAAGATGAACGAGATCAACCTTCTTCCTCAACAACGGTGCATCCCCCAACTCAAGACGATGAACAAGTTCATCAAAAGGAGGCGTGTGATCAAGGGGGAGCACAAGATGATCACGTGATGGAGGAAGAAGCGCAACCGGCACCTCTAACCCAAGTTCGAGCGGTGATTCAAAGGGATCATCCCGTCGACCAAATTTTGGGTGACATTAGCAAGGGAGTAACTACTCGATCTCGATTAGTTAATTTTTGTGAGCATTACTCCTTTGTCTCTTCTATTGAGCCTTTCAGGGTAGAGGAGGCCTTGCTAGATCCGGATTGGGTATTGGCCATGCAGGAGGAACTCAACAACTTCAAGCGCAATGAAGTTTGGACACTGGTGCCTCGTCCCAAGCAAAATGTTGTGGGAACCAAGTGGGTGTTCCGCAACAAACAGGACGAGCACGGGGTGGTGACGAGGAACAAGGCTCGACTTGTGGCAAAAGGTTATGCCCAAGTCGCAGGAGACTTTTGCTCCTGTGGCTAGGCTAGAATCAATTCGTATCTTGCTAGCATATGCCGCTCACCATTCTTTCAGGTTGTTCCAAATGGATGTGAAGAGCGCTTTCCTCAACGGGCCAATCAAGGAGGAAGTGTACGTGGAGCAACCCCCTGGCTTCGAGGATGAACGGTACCCCGACCACGGTAATGACGCAGAAATTCGAGATGTCGATGATGGGCGAGTTGAACTACTTCCTTGGGTTCCAAGTGAAGCAACTCAAGGACGGCACCTTCATCTCCCAAACGAAGTACACGCAAGATCTGCTAAAGCGGTTTGGGATGAAGGACGCCAAGCCTGCAAAGACTCCGATGGGAACCGACGGACACACCGATCTCAACAAAGGAGGTAAGTCCGTTGATCAAAAAGCATACCGGTCAATGATAGGGTCTTTACTTTATTTATGTGCTAGTAGACCGGATATTATGCTTAGCGTATGCATGTGTGCTAGATTTCAATCTGATCCGAAGGAGTGTCACTTAGTGGCTGTGAAGCGAATTCTTCGATATTTAGTCGCTACGCCTTGCTTCGGGATCTAGTATCCAAAGGGGTCTAACTTTGACTTGATTGGGTACTCAGATTCCGACTATGCTGGATGTAAGGTCAATAGGAAGAGTACATCGGGGACGTGCCAATTCTTAGGAAGGTCCCTGGTGTCATGGAACTCTAAGAAACAAACCTCCGTTGCCCTATCCACCGCTGAGGCCGAGTACGTTGCCGCAGGACAGTGTTGTGCGCAACTACTTTGGATGAGGCAAACCCTCAGGGACTTTGGCTACAATCTGAGCAAAGTCCCACTCCTATGTGATAATGAGAGTGCTATCCGAATAGCGGAAAATCCTGTTGAGCACAGCCGCACAAAGCACATTGACATCCGGCATCACTTTTTGAGAGACCACCAGCAAAAGGGAGATATCGAAGTGTTTCATGTTAGCACCAAGAACCAGCTAGCCGATATCTTTACCAAGCCTCTAGATGAGAAGACCTTTTGCAGGCTGCGTAGTGAGCTAAATATCTTAGATTCGCGGAACTTGGATTGAATTGTAGCATACATGTGTTTATGCCTTTGATCATGTCCATTCTGCATTTTGTTGCTTATTATGGTGCTCAAGTTGTACAAACACTCCCTGGACCTCACAAGTCCGTTGCAAAGTGATGCACATGTTTAGGGGGAGATGTGTTACAACTTGACCCTTTGAGACTAACCATATGCTTGAGTTTGCTTGTTTAGTCTCAACGGAGAATTGAAAGGGAAAAGGTGGACTTGGACCATGAAAGACTTCCACTGCACTCCGATGAGAGAGTAACTTATTCCAAGTTCATCTAATGAACTCTTATTGCCATTTGCTCTGAATTGAAGATTTTGGTGAGGCAATGGGGTTATAGGGCCAGGATTGATCTCGTTTTGGTGCTTGATGCCAAAGGGGGAGAAAATAAAGGCCAAAGCAATAAATGGATCAGCTACCACTTGAGAAATTTGAAAATAGTAGAGTAGAGCTTTTGGTTTGTCAAAACTCTTTTATTGTCTCTTTTGTCAAAAGTTGGCTTCTTGTGGGGAGAAGTAGTAATTATGGGAAAAAGGGGGAGTTTTTGAAATCCTTGATCAATCTCTTTTGGAATGACTCTCTTTATGCTTCAACATGTGTGTTTGACTTAGAGATAGAGATTTGAGTTTGATTTGCAAAAACAAACCAAGTGGTGGCAAAGGATGATCCATATATGCCAAAATTGAATCAAAATAATTTGAGTTCTTATTTGAAGTATTTTTGTACTTGTTCTACTTGCTTTATGTTGTGTTGGCATAAATCACCAAAAAGGGGGAGATTGAAAGGGAAATGTGCCCTTGGGCCATTTCTAAGTATTTTGGTGATTTAGTGCCCAACACAGGTGCCTAATTGTAAAATGGTGGACAAAGTACAAATCATGAAGTAAAGGTATGTTTCTAAGCCTTAGTACATTGGTTTTGTGTACTAATATACTTGTCTAAGTGTTAGAAACAAAAAGAAGAAGAAAAGAAGAAAGGTGCAAAAGACTTGGCTGTGTACAGCCAAGACTCAGCTCGGTCTGGCACACCGGACTGTCCGGTGGTGCACCGGACAGTGTCCGGTGCGCCAGGCTGACTCGGCGTGAAGAGGCCGCTCTCGGGAATTCGCCGACGGCGTACGGCTAAAATTCACCGGACTGTCCGGTGTGCACCGGACATGTCCGGTGCGCCAACGGCTCCCAGATCTGCAACGGTCGGCAGCGCTGTTTAAGGAAAGAAATCGGGCACCGGACAGTGTCCGGTGTGCACCGGACTGTCCGGTGCACCCGACGACAGAAGGCAAGGATGGCCTTCCAGATTTGCTCTCAACGGCTCCTAGCTGCCTTGGGGCTATAAAAGGGACCCCTAGGCGCATGGAGGAGACAACCAAGCAACCTTAGAGCATTCTTGATCATCCACACTCAGTCTTTGCGCATTCGTTTGTCATTCTCAGTGATTCGAGCTCCATTCTAGTGAGAACTTTGAGATAGTCTTTTGAGCTCGATTCTTGGCCGTGTGTGTGCGCATTTTGCTGTGGATTTGTGTGTGTTGCTTCCCTCCCTTACTCTGTGCTTCTTTGTGATCATATACTTGTAAGGGCGAGAGACTC
This sequence comes from Zea luxurians, assembly GCA_029449295.1. NCBI lineage: Eukaryota > Viridiplantae > Streptophyta > Magnoliopsida > Poales > Poaceae > Zea > Zea luxurians. The sequence continues at coordinate 29,861,743 of JAOPSE010000031.1, forward strand.
CAATTTGTGGAGATTCCTTGCAAACGGGATAAAGAAAAGAAAGCAAAACACTGTGGTATTCAAGTGGGTCTTTGGACCGCTTGAGAGGGGTTGATTGCATCCCTCGTCCGTTGGGACGCCACAACGTGGAGTAGGCAAGCGTTGGTCTTGGCCGAACCACGGGATAAACCACTGTGCCATCTCTGTGATTGATCTTCTGTGGTTATTGTGTTTTGTTGAGACTCCTCTCTAACCACTTGGCCTTATCTGTGCTAACACTTAACCAAGTTTTGTGGCTTAAGTTTGAAGTTTTACAGGATCACCTATTCACCCCCCCTCTAGGTGCTCTCAACAGCTTCCGACCAAAACCGCTCGGGCGTCTTGAATTCTCCAAGCATCGTCCTCGCCATGTCTATAAGTGTCCTATTCTTCCTCTCTACCACACCGTTTTGCTGTGGTGTGTAGGGAGCGGAGAACTCGTGCTTGATTCCTTCCTCCTCAAGGAACTCCTACACTTGCAGGTTCTTGAACTCGGACCCATTGTCGCTCCTTATCTTTTTCACCTTGAGCTCAAATTCATTTTGAGCTCTCCTTAGGAAGCGCTTGAGGGTCCCTTGGGTTTCAGATTTATCCTGCAAAAAGAATACCCAAGTGAAGCGGGAAAAATCATCAACAATAACAAGACCATACTTACTTCCCCCGATGCTGCGGTAGGCGACGGGTCTGAAGAGGTCCATATGCAATAGCTCCAGAGGTCTTGATGTAGTCATCACATTCTTGATGTGATGAGCACTTCCCACTTGTTTACCTGCTTGACAAGCTACACAAGGTCTATCTTTTTCGAAAGTTACATTTGTTAGACCTAACACATGTTCTCCCTTTAGAAGCTTGTGAAGGTTCTTCATCCCCACATGTGCTAGACGGCGATGCCACAGCCAGCCCATGCTAGTCTTAGCGATTAAGCATGCATCTAGACCGGCCTCCTCCTTCGAAAAATCAACTAAATAGAGTTTGCCGTCTAGTACACCCTTAAAAGCTAATGAACCATCACTTCTTCTAAAGACAGACACTCTACGTTTGTAAATAAGCAATTGTAACCCATGTTACATAATTGACTAACGGACAACAAGTTATATCCGAGCGATTCTACTAAAAACACATTAGAAATGGAATGCTCGGAAGAAATAGCTATTTTTCCTAGTCCTTTAACCTTGCCTTGATTCCCGTCACTGAATATGATTGAGTCTTGGGAATATTTGTTCTTGACATAGGAGGTGAACATCTTCTTCTCCCCCATCATGTGGTTTGTGCATCCGCTGTCGATAATCCAGCTTGAGCCCCCGGATGCATAAACCTACAAGGCAAATTAGGCTTGGGTTTTAGGTTCCCAACTCTTGTTGGGTCCTACAAGGTTAGTAACAATAGCCTTAGGGACCCAAATGCAAGTCTTGTCTCCCTTGCATTTGGCTCCCACCTTTTTAGCAATCACCTTTTTATTTTTACATGAAAGAATAAATTTAGCATTGCAAGCATGAAAGACAGTGGTAGATTCATTAAACACTTTCCTAGGAGCATGAGACATAACATTCTTCCTAGATCTACCATTAAAGTTTGAACTTGAAGCAATCATGGTATGAGAGTTAAAGGCATTATAACTCCTATCATAATGAACATTTCTAGAATATTTCTTATCATGATACAAGAAAGCATGATTTTTATGAACACTATTAGTCATCGGGGCCTTCCCTTTCTCGTTGGCGGGGATGAGAGCCTTATGACTTGTTAAGTTCTTAGCTTCCCTTCGAAAGCCAAGCCCATCCTTAATAGAGGGGTGTCTACCACTAGTGTAGGCATCCCTTGCAAATTTTAGTTTATCAAAATCATTTTTGCTAGTCTTAAGTTGGGCATTAAGACTAGCTACTTCATCATTTAATTTAGAAATGGAAATTAAATGTTCATTGCAAGCATCAACATTAAAATCCTTACACCTATTGCAAATTACTACATGCTCAATACAAGAACTAGATTTATTTGCAACTTCTAGCTTAGCATTTAAATCATCATTCAAAATCTTCAAGCTAGAAATAGATTCATTGCAAATAGACAATTCAGAAGATAGTAATTCATTCCTTTTAATATCTAAGGCAAGAGACTTTTGCACATTTACAAATTTATCATGTTCTTCATATAGAAGATCCTCTTGCTTTTCTAAAAGTCTATCCTTTTCGTTTAGAGCATCAATCAATTCAATGATCTTTTCTACTTTAGCTCTATCTAATCCTTTAAACAAGCTAGTGTAATCAATTTCATCATCACTAGATTCCTCATCACTAGAAGTAGAGTACTTAGGAGTTTCTCTAGTGATTACCTTCTTTTCCTTTGCCATTAGGCAAGTGTGGCGCTCGTTGGGGAAGAGCGATGATTTGTTGAAGGCGGTGGCGGCGAGTCCCTCGTCGTCGGAGTCGGACGAAGAACAATTCGAGTCCCACTCTTTGCCAAGGTGTGCCTCGCCCTTAGCCTTCTTGTACGCCTTCTTCTTTTCCTTCTTCCCGCTTTTCTCTTGTCCCTGGTCACTATCATTATCGGGACAGTTAGCAATAAAGTGACCAGTCTTACCACACTTGAAGCAGGAGCGCTTTCCCTTCGTCTTGTTCTTTTTGGGATGCTCCTTGCGACCCTTTAGCGCCGTCTTGAAGCGCTTGATGATGAGGGCCATTTCTTCCTCGTTGAGCCCCGCCGCCTCAACTTGCGCCACCTTGCTAGGTAGCGCCTCTCTTCTACTTGTTGCTTTGAGAGCAACAGTTTGAGGCTCATGGATTGGGCCATTCAATGCCTCATCAACGTATCTCGCCTCCTTGATCATCATTCGCCCGCTTACGAATTTTCCAAGTATTTCCTCGGGCGACATCTTGGTGTACCTAGGATTTTCACGAATAGAATTTACAAGATGTGGATCAAAGACAGTGAAAGACCTTAGCATTAGGCAGATGACATCATGGTCCGTCCATCTCGTGCTTCCATAGCTCCTTATTTTGTTGACCAGGGTCTTGAGCCTGTTGTACGTTTGAGTTGGCTCCTCCCCCCTGATCATTGCGAACCTTCCTAGTTCGCCCTCCACCAACTCCATCTTGGTGAGCATGGTGACATCATTTCCCTCATGCGAGATCCTGAGGGTGTCCCAAATCTGCTTGGCGTTATCCAAGCCGCTCACCTTATGGTACTCTTCCCTGCACAAGGATGCTAAAAGAATAGTGGTAGCTTGTGCATTTTTGTGAATTTGTTCATTTATAAACATGGGATTATCCGAACTATCAAAATGCATTCCATTCTCTACTATCTCCCATATACTTGGATGAAGAGAGAATAAGTGACTATGCATTTTGTGACTCCAAAATCCGTAGTCCTTTCCATCAAAGTGTGGAGGTTTACCAAGAGGAATGGAAAGCAAATGTGCATTTGAATTATGCGGAATACGAGAATAATCAAAAGAAAAGTTTGAGTTGACCATTTTCTTTTTCTCGTAGTCGTTGTCGTCGTCGTCCTTTTGGGAAGAAGAAGACTCGTGGCTGTCGTCGTAGTAGACGATCTTCTTGATACACCTCTTCTTCTTCCCGTCCTTCTTCTTATGACTTGAGCCCGAGTCAGTGGGCTTGTAGTCTTTTGGCTCATTGATGAAGGACTCCTTCTCCTTGTCGTTGATCACCATCCCTTTCCCTTAGGATCCATCCCTTTGGGTGATTAGTCCCTTTCTTGAAGAGAACGACTCCGATACCAATTGAGAGCACCTAGAGGGGGAGGGGGTGAATAGGTGATCTTGTAAAAACTTAAAACTCAAGGCCACAAACTTGATTAAGTGTTAGAACAATAAAGCCAAGTGACTAGAGATGAGTTCTTGCTAAACACGATAACCATAAAGAAATCAACACAGAGAGGCACAGTGGTTTATCCCGTGGTTCGGCCAAGTCCAACACTTGCCTACTCCACGTTGTTGCGTCCCAACGGACGAGGGTTGCACTCAACCCCTTTCAAGCGGTCCAAAGACCCACTTGAATACCATGGTGTTTCTCTTCCTTTCACTATATCCAGTTTGCGAGGAATCTCCACAACTTGGAGCCTCTCGCCCTTACAATTTGATGATCACAAATAAGCACGGAAGTAAGGATGGGATGAGCAACACACACAAGACACAAAATCAGAGCACAAACACGCACACAAGTCACAACTTGAGCTCGCAACACAACTCGAAGAGTTCTCTACCCAAATGGAGCTCTAGTTGCTATCACAAAGAATCAAAAGCGCGGAAATGGAGTCTTGGTGCTTAGGGATGCTCAAAGAATGCTTGGTGTACTCCTCCATGCGCCTAGGGGTCCCTTTTAAAGCCCCAAGGCAACTAGGAGCCGTTGGAAGCAATCCAGGAAGGCAAATCTTGCCTTCAGTCGGGTGGCGCACCGGACAGTCCGGTGCGGATTGCTTTCCTAATCTAGCGTAGCCGACTGTTGAAGATTTGGAGCCGTTGGCGCACCGGACACTGTCTGGTGCACACCAGACAGTCCGGTGCCCCCATCCGACCGTTGGCTCACCGGACAGTCCGGTGAATTATAGCCGTACACTGTTGATTTGGTTCCCGAGAGCAGCGACTTCGCCACAGACGACTCATCGGACAGTCTGGTGCACCACCGGACAGTCCGATGATTTATAGTCGTACGCCGTCGTCGAGACCCGAGAGCAGGTAGTTCACCGGGACTGGTCCTGGCACACCAGACACTGTCCGGTGCACCACCGGACACTGTCCGGTGCACCACCGGACACTGTCCGGTTCACCACCGGACAGTCCGGTGCACTCAGACCGAACAGCCCTTTGGCTGAACATAGCCAACTAATCTCCAAAGTGATTTCTCCTGTTTCTAGCACTTAGACACAACACATTAGTCTTCAAAACAATGGACGAAGACTACAAACATACCTTTAATCTTGATTTGCACTTCTTGAATCTTTGGCACAAATATAACTCAAAGCATTTTTGTGTGAAGCCCTAAATCACCAAAATCTTATAGAAATGGTCCAAGGGCAAATTTCCCTTTCATCCATCCAACCCAGTTCAACCCATGAGAGCTGAAGATCCCCAGATTCTTGAAGGTCACCCGGTCTCTATCAGAGGAGAGAAGAAGGCTTGGGAACTCCCGGAAGGAGCCATAGTCTTGGAAGGAATTCCAGTCTTCCCTCAGGCTATGGATAAGCAAGAGCACCCTGAATCCTCCCAAGATCCCCCGCCGGAGTTGTTTGAGCCCCTCACCATGAAGAAGATTCCAGCACCATCCCTTGAAGTCAAGGAAGAAGCTGCAAGCACCCCGCCAGCACCGTCGCCCTCTGAGGAGCTACAAGAGCCAGTCCCGCTTGAAGAAGAGTTCGACCCCGTGTTGCCATCTCAGTCGCTGCCAGAAGAAGTCATCAACATCAACTCCCAATTGACCTGTCCAGGAGATGTCTCAGATTGAAGTTGTGTGTCAGGCTCGCTAGAAGAGAAGCTGCCAGATCTGAGTTAGTTATGCCCAATCCTCTGCATGCATTGGGTAGTGAAGTTTTTCTTCACTATGGCCAGAGCCCTGCATGTATGAGAGGTAATCGTGTAGACTCGTGTTTTGCAAAACTCTAATTATGTGGCCCCCTAGGGCATTTCAAAATGAATTTCACTTGATGTTTTCTTCCCTTTTGAGTGCATATGTGATGTTTTAACGTTAGTGCACATAAGTTGCATTTAGCATAGTTCTCAATTTAGGAGCCAAAAAATAGTAGTTATGCGTAGCCCCCGAATCTGAGTAGTCCGTGCTTTGGAAAAACTCTATTCTTCCCTTATTCAAAACATTTGATTTGTTTGTGCTTATCATTGCTGAGCTTGTGTGTTCTCTTTCTTTTTAAGAAAGGTTTTCTCTAAAAATGTAGATCACAAATTAGAGCTAATCCTCACCTTATGCTTCCATTCTCATCTTAACCCATCTCAAGAGAAAAGCACCTTACCCAAGAAGATACCAGAAAGCTTACCCTGGAAGCCTGGAATAAGCTACAGAAGCAACCAGTCCAGTCGCTCACTCAAAAGGACCGACCGTGAGACTCAAAGCACTGCCCCTGAGTCAAAGTAAACAGGAAAAGAGGATAAAAGGAGTTATTACCATACAGAGAGGCAAAGATTCTTGGAACCAGAGACCACAAACATCAGGGTCATTGACCCCACCACTCACCCGCACGCGTGCCCGCCTCCATGCGCACTACCACCGCCCCACGCCCCCTTTGCAGCGCACTACTGCCACCCACGCCCCCTTTTGCAGCGCACCCACCGCCATCGTCACCGGCAACAGGCCCCCCTTCCCCTTGTCGCACTTGCTGCCTCGTGTCACCTGCTCCATCACTACCACTCCACACCCCCCGAGCACCCCCGCTCGCCTATAAACCCCCCCACTAGCTCCCTCAACTCCCATGTCGCTCAAAGCAAAGCACACTCTAGATAAATTTCATCTGCCAAATCGCAAGCAACTCCATTTTCCACTCCCTTGCCCCTAAGATCACAATGCTTAGTGATTCTTGGGTTGAAGACTGTTGTACATGGTTCATAGTCTTTGGTTTCTTCCTCTGTATGATGGTAATACTCTTTGATAGAATCCTCCAGTGGGAAGAGCAAAGAGAAAGAAAGGGTCAGTGAAAAGAAGATAGTGAAGAGAAGATAAGAAGAAGGTTCTCCCAAAATCAACCCTGTGTCAGTCATCTCTCTGCAGCCTGGTCAAGCAGCAACAGCAGAAGAAGGCCCTGTAACACCCTTGTTATGTGGTACTTCAAGGAGTTCAAATCCCCAAGATTCAAGAGTTCTACCCTCATTCTTTTTAAGTGGGGTAGTGTTCCAGTAAGGTTCCTGCTATGGAGAAAAAGAAGAAGGTCGTAGCAAGCTTGTGGAGGACCAGATCATCAAAGCATATAAGTTTCTGGATGAGAAGTGGTCACCCAAGTTCCGTTGATGAAGTACCAGAAGACCAATCAAGGAAGGAATCCATGTGGGAGTTCGCAAGAGGAAGGTTTGCGTGTCGGCATCGATGCTTCTTCAATAAGCTAGCTGCCAAGCGAAAGCTAGAAGCCTGAAGATGATCTTTGAGTAGCCAGAATCAGAGTTTGCAATCAGCAACCAGATGCTCCTCAAGAGCCAGATTTTGTTGAAGCTCCATCTCCTCCAAGAGTCTACAAAGTGAAGATATGTAGCTGAAGTAAAGCTATACCCATAACCCTTCTAAGCTGAATCTCGAGGACGAGATTCATTTTAAGTGGGGTAGATCTGTAGCATCCCAAAAATTCAAATCTTGAAATTTTCTCAAACTCGCTCTAAATTCAAAATGAATTTCAAATTTCGTTTCAAAATGTTTGTTTGCAAGTTGATATCAACAAATAAATTATAGTGGTCTATATTCTCTCCAAAATCCTCCTCAAAATATCCTACAAATATTTCCCCAGTGATCACCCTCAAATTCTTTTCAGAAATACTGCCCAGATATTTCCCGAGTAATCCCCTTCAAGTTCTTTCCAGAAATACTGTCCAAATATTCCACCGATATATCTCCAAGTATTTTTCCTCTTGAGAAATACCTTCAGAATCATTTTTCAATTCCCTATAAATATTTTCTTCATAACTTTCCTCATGCTCATACGTATACGTATGCCTCCAGTGTCTACGGTGAGCTCTACAAGCTAATCTCACTTATACAAGACAAATACATGCTAATCTCCCACTAATCCTCTCATCCTCCCACTAATCCTCTCATCCCTCCCCCTAATCCCCCACCATGGCTATAAATAGAGGGGCAAGGGCCTCCTCTCATCCCACCCCAAGCCATTTCATGGCAACTCTTCCCCCCACACACACCCACTCCATGTTCCACATAAGCACACACTAGCACAAGGATCGTTCGGTCGTTCTTCGATCGTTCGTCCCCCTGTTCTTAGTTCGTTCATTCGTTCGTCCGATCGTTCATGGTTCGTGTAACACCCCTGGTGTTACTATAACTAAAACTTGAGCATAGCATCATAAGCATTGGCATTGCATATGTTTGATACACCTAGAGTGCATTCACTAGGCAAAAATTTCAAACAAGTTGTATTGTTTTAATGTTTTACAAATAGGACCCTGGTTAAAGGACTTAACCCTAAATAGTGATTAAAGGGGTAAAACTTAACCTAAGTTGAGGAAACCTAAAAGCTCTAGGGTAAAAGTCATAAAATGACTCCAAGAACAAACTTGAATTCCTTTTATATCCCTGGGATACCAGAAACCCTAATTGGAACCCTGGGAAACCCTAAAACCAAACCCTAGGGACCTAAGTGCAAAATTTGTCCACTTTTGGGCTAAAGCGCAAAAACCAAGTCAAATAAGTGTTTTAAGTCAATTGGATCACAAATATGTGGACTTGAAAGCAAAACCCTAGGTTTTGGACCTAAATGCAAAATAGACCTCATATGAGTTTTATTCTAAGTCTGGATTTTAGTGATATTGGCTCAACTTTGGAGCCTTGTATCTTTCAGGATATAGGGTTTTTGCCCTAGGTCACCACATCAAAGTTGAAGACCAATTATAGGAGAACAACTTTGCTAAAGAGTGTAAGCATAGTTGTTGTGAGAAATTTGGAGAAAAACCCAATCAAAGTTTGACTGTCAGACTTGTTCATTCTGAAAACCAGCTTTTCAGTGTAACAGAGTCGACTTTGTGGGTGAATTAAACCTTGATCCAGTGACTTTTTGTGAATACACATTGTAGCAAAGTTGTAGAGGGATTATAGTTCTACAACTTTACTACAGAGAGTTGGCTTAGGTCTCACACGAAAATTTGAGAAAAATGGACTCTAAGTTGGTCTGTCAGTCAAGTTGTGTACTGGATCCAAGGCACTGTTCATCGTCATCAGTTATTCTCGCGATGTGGATCAGGACACCTCCGCCGGCGATAAGAACACCACCGCGGCGTGACCGGTCATCGTGGGCCGCGGTAAAGTGCCTGGGTATCGTGGCAAAAGTTACTGAGGTGGCGCGCTTAGGTTAAGCGGCAACCGTGCCCTCACCGGAGACCGCCGTAGGCTTGCCAGCGCACCTCAGCTCGCATCCCTTCCCCAACTCCGGTCGACGGTCCTCCGCCGCGTGGCTCTGCTCTTTCACCGTGTCACCATGACCTCCTCTGAACTCTCCGTGGCTCACCGGAGTTACTGCCACGTCGTTGGCCACGAACTCACGAAGCCAGCGCTTCTTCTCCATCTCCGACCGCCGTATGTCTCGTCCGAATTCGTGGCCACCGCCCATCCTCCTTATAAATTGAGCCCGTGTCCAGCTCCGTTAGATAGTCAGCTAGCTCACCACCGCTAATCGGCCACAATCATCCTCTCGTGTGCTCGAATTTGGAGTTCCCCCAAATTGATTTTCCGCCGCCGTGAAATCTACTCCACCGTGGTCAGCCCTCCACAGGTCAGCCCCGGTCCTCTGCTACTTCGTTTGAGTACCCTCCCACCTCCGTGATGCTTGCCGAGCCACCGAATTGAACCGGGAGACCCCCAGTCGCCGGGAACACGATCATATTGCCGCTTTGCTTACGGTCACCGTGGCCAAAGCTCTGTAGTCGGTCGTTAGTGCAATTAGGTTAGGGGAAATGCTCCTTAGGGGTTTAATCCTGTGTATGTCGCTCGGGAGCGCCGGTCACTGCCCCAATTGGCCGGTCTGCTAGCTCGCCGGAGCGCGGCGGTGCGCGAGCGCCGTCGGGGACGTGAAACACAGAATAGACAGAACCGCAGGGGCCTCTGTGCGAAGTGTCAGTGACCCCAGGAAATAGTAACCGAACCCGCTTCCTGTTAGATAAAACCTCGAGAGCTTTTCTGCAAAGCCGCCATCGCGCGCGCAGGCGCGGGCGCGATTCTGCTGCTGTTGGGCCGACCTGGGCTGGTTTCGGCCCGTTACTGTTGAAGTTTTTCCTTTTTCTTTTTCCACAGAGCTTTAGAAATATGTAGAAAATTATAGAAAAATCCTAAAAATATGAGACCAATTTTCCTAGGTTCCTTATTTTCCCTAGTATTTAATAAAAATAAACTCATGATTTTTAGATCAAATAGGGAATTTTAGGGTATTTAAAATAGCCTAAACCATTGGTTCTGGATTTTTAGAAAATAAATAATAAGTCCAAAATTTCCCAAACTTTTTATGTGAGCTTTTCACATTAATTAGAAGCCATGGGTAGAGTTTGGTTTGGTTTGAACCTTGTTTGATCACTAAACCCAAAACCACCCCCTCTGCTCCATGAACTCCTTTACTGACTCCGGAAACCCTAGGTTCTCGGAGTACCGTGAAGGAAAGTTGTACTCAAGACATAAATAATAAGTTTATGCTATCTTTGCATCCTCATGAACATTCCATGACATCCATTCTTATGCATGTATATGGTTATATTAGAGCACGAAGAAGAAGAAGAAGTTTCTGAAGAAGGGATACCACCCACCTCTGATCCTCAAGCAGACAACTGCTTTTATTTCGATATTTGTGGATCCGAGCAGGACACACCTGATAACAAAGGCAAGCCCCGGTGCATTTGCCACCTCCTTGTGTTTTAAAAACCTTTTTCACTTGCTTGATGCATTAGGTGATAGGAGTTGATTGCTAAAACAATTCCTGCATTACCTTCCTTGAATTTGATTACCTTCCTTTATCACCTATTTTACAAAAGATTTTTGATGCTTAGCATTGCTTTAGAAAAACAAAATGTTTTGTTTTTACAAAAGATGATGTGGCAAAAGTGGTTGGGATGTTTTCGAAAATAAAACTTGATGGTGGATCCATCATGGCCATGATGGGTTCAACATCGGAAAAGATGTACCTCTGCCAGGTACCAAACTTTGGGTTTTAAATGATTAAGCTGAGACCGGGCGGGTGACTTGCACGAGAAAGGAGTCTCGGTGTAGTGTCTCCGTCTGAGTCGATTAAGGACCGTCTCGATGTAGGCCTGCTGACCGAGGACCCTTTAACTGGTCACATGCCTCGTCATGGGTAAGCCTTGCCTTGGGCAGACTAAGGCCAGAATAAGATAACACGGAATGGGCGTGGAGCGATGGCGAGAGTAGTGTGTACCCTCCGTGGCAAGAGGCTGGACGGTGGTGTATCTGTGCTCTCGGTTCGCGTGAACCTGATCTGGTCTTAAGAACCCCGGTGGCGGGTTGACATATGCAAGGGTTAAGTGCTACATATGTCGTGTGATCGGAGATCCTCAGCTGAGTATAATCGATTCGGATCGCCGTACCTTCGCGGTTATGAAGACTTGGTCACTGACTTACACGTAGCAATCCAGTGAAGATGAAGGGTTGACAAGAAATTGGCTAGTGCAGGTCAAGTGCTTGAACTAGGGTAGACAGAACTCTAGATGCAGGTAACTTTACTTAACCTGACAATAATAATGGATTTTTAAGGATCCACTCATAGTAAGCTTTTTTGCAAAATAGAGTCCTTGATTCTTGATAAGCCTTTCCTTGAAACCCTCTAGCCAGCATACCCTTGAGAGTCTTTTCTTAGTCGGGTAAGTCTTGCTGAGTAATTCCGTACTCAGGGTTTTATTCCCTGTTGTTTTTCAGGTTCTAACCTTGTGCTGCTGTGATGGTGTTAAGTGCCGGTGGGCTCGGCCTTCTTATAAGTCTAAGTAACTCCCTTATACTTCTTATTGAGGATGGTCACTTAAGCTAGCATATATTTCAAACTTATACTTTTGTAACCACTCCGATAAAATAATATAAAATTTTTGTAACATGTAAAATTTGGTAATAGTATTTCCGCTGCAACAATGTTGGTGTGTGTGATTTGTGTTACTTAATCCCGCGGTTCTGGTTGAAAGTGGTTTATCTGATGTCCTTGGGGCAATCGGACAGATCCTGTTGAGTTATCTAGTGCACATGCATGGTCGTCTGAGGTCTTTGGGACAAGGACAGGTGCATGTGGGCCCAATAACTTGGAGGTTCTGCCACAGTTCGTTCATCCGTTCGTTCGATCGTTCGATCATTCGTCCGTTCGTTCGTCCAAATAATCTTTATCCTGCCTTTATGCTGCCGAAATTCTGATCGTTTGTTCGATCATTCGATCGTTCATCCGTTTGTTCATAGTTCCTATTCATCGTTCATCGTTCGTTCATAGTTCCTATTCATCGTTCATCGTTCGTTCATAGTCCCTATTTCATCGTTCATTCCAGATAATCTTTATCCTGCCGTTATGCTGCCGAAATTCCGATCGTTCGTTCGTCCGTTCGTTCATAGTTCCTATTCATTGTTCATCGTTCGTTCATAGCCACTATTCATCGTTCGTTCATATGAACTATTCACATCACTATTTACCATTACTATTCACCGTTACTATTCATTGTTACTATTCATCGTTCATCCGATCACCCCTAAATTTCAGCTACTCATCCATCATGTTGTCCAGTCCACTTAAGACTAGCCAGACCCATATTCCAGTCATACAAACTCCAGTGACTATGATTTTCCTTCCAGTAGAGAACTTCTCATCTGGCCACCCATCCCAGGTTTCTCCAAGTTGAGCATGCTTAACTTTGAGATTCCTTCGAACTAGGCTTCCAAACTCAGATTCCAATAATTCTTGTTTCTAAATTCTTATCGAATTATTCCCTATCCAACCATGCCATCCCTTAAGCATGGTTCATATTCCAGAAAACTCCCAAAATACTCTTGTCCCATATTCTGCCTATAACTATCCTGTTCATACTAAGTCAGACGATTCATTCGTCACTATTCTCACCAACAGTGAACTTCACTGTGCTACACCACATACACCTAGCTATAAATACACCCAGCTACCCTCTCCCTCTCCACACACTCAACACCCTCGGCCAAGGCAAACACCCCACCGACTCAGTTACCCCGCTCTGCCGGCTACGCGCATAGTGTCACTTCGCCTCAAATCCACCCTCCTAGTAAGCACCTCCGCTCCACCACTAGTAATATCACCACACCACATGACACAGATTCTACTCAAGACTCTACCCATCCATATATCGCTATTCTGACCAATATACTAAATATCTGTTGATATACTTGCTGGTTTGTATGTTTGCTTATTCATGTTGCATAGTTATCGGAGCGTTCGTGCCGTTTTGTGGAGGCCAGATCTGCAAGTCTACGCCAGGCAGTGGAGCTAGAAGCCAGTTCCGTGAGCTCCCCTTCCCCCTTTGCCGGATAAGCACGACAAGCTCACTGGATCCCTTTGATGCATAAATTACCTATGATTTTTCAACCACAACCCTCAGCCTGTTATTTTATGCACGATATGATTTTGAGATAAGTTGTTATGGCCACCCAGCCGCTTGCCGCAATCAATCCCTGATATATTTGTTACAAATGATTTGAGGAAAGGTGTGAGTTTTCAAAAGAAAATGCTTTTCAAAATGTGTATGATGAAGGGTTTTCACCCTTATCACCTTTGAGTAGGGATGATCAGGGACTCCCTGGTTTAGGGGAGGGCCTAAGGTGATGGCTCAGCTGGTTTAGGTGTGAGCAGAAGGATTGTCCCCTCATATAAGGACCGGTTTGTCATCCTTCACTACTTGTACTCATGATAAGTACAACCACTCGATACTGTGTGGGCAGTCACTCAATCTAAACTCGTACGGTCCAACCCCAGGGTTATAAAGGCTGGAGAGCATCAGGAGGATAAGGAGGGGGAATGTTTTGTCCGGTTTGGGCATGGCGGTGGCCTGTCTCCTTCCGGTATAACCGTTAAGGTTGGGACGTGCGAGGAAAGAAAGAGATTCGGATTCGGATCTCATTGGCCATGAGATTGCAGAGCCGGACTAGTGGGTAAAGTGTACACCTCTGCGTAGAGTTTGAAAACCTATTCGAATAGTCTGTGTCCATAGGAATGGACGAGTCTGGTGTGGTACAACAATTAGTGTTTTGTTTTTAAAAAAAGGGTGCGTTTGAGCAAAGTGGTTTTTTTAAAAGGTCTGGCGGTTGAGCCGTGAGCTATGGTGGACGGGAAGTCCAGTAGCTATTTTTGAAAATGAAAACCAGTGGGAAACTGCTGAGATACCTGGATGGTTTAGTCCAGGGGATTTTATTCTATATTGAAAAACTTCCGACTCCTTTGGGAGAGGATGCGCTTTGAAAAATACAAAATGTTTTACAAAACAACCCTGCATAAAATATTGTTGTTTCTGCAAAATATCCTGAGCTCCACATATTCCATGCATTATATCTGATTTCCCCATTCCGCGGGTGAAGGTGGGCTGCTGAGTACGTTTGTACTCACCCTTGCTTATTTGTTGTTTTTCAGAAAAGGAGATCGGGTAAGAGTTACGCCTGTTCCCAACCTTGCCTGTGGCTGTTGGACCACTGATTTGCTTCGCTACGTATATTGGGCTACTTCAGCCCCACTTTGATGATATGTCCCGAGTTGTGGACCAACTCTTAAAGTTGACTGCCACCTTTATAGGTTTGTCTCGTTTAAGCAGATATGGAATCATCTGTTGTATAAATGTGTTTACTAGCCTCCTGGGACTACTAATTGTATCACATTTGAGCCGGTAGTGACTTAAGACGGTGCAACATGCTCACACTTACTCGACTTAGGGTGACCACTATACCCTACTAACAGAGCAATCGGCTTAAGTCAGCAGTGACTTAAGACGGTGCAACATGCTAGCGCTTACTCGACTTAGGGTGACCACTATACCCTACTAACGGAGCAATCGGCTTAAGTCGGTAATGACTTAAGACGATGCAACATGCTCACGCTTACTCGACTTAGTGTAACATGCTCGCGTTTACTTATCTTAGGACGATCTATATGCCCTACCAGCTGATCAATTAGTATAAACTAGGAAAAGATTCCAAAACCAGCGCACCGCATTTACTTCTACAATCATTCATGACAACTGTTGAATTCTAACAACAGAAACAAAATGATATAATTTTCAGCGCCAAAGAACACATTCTAATATCCTACCGAATATTCAAGCGCGCTGATCACACACATACAGTTCACAAATGCATTCAGTATCTTCTAAATAGCAAAACATCTCTACTTGGCAATGTCTTTCGCAGGAGCATCAGGTGTAGCCCTAACGTCCAGCAACAATGTCATCAGGAACAACTACACCAGGCCTTCTCATCAGGATTCGCCCCGTGCGAATGGCTTTGTCCATAGCCTTGTCACGCTGAGCCTTCAGAACAGCACAGTTGTCCTCTGCAACCTTGGTAGCCAGTTGAGCGGCCTCTAGCTCCTGGGCGACTGATCTCTTGGAGGCACGTAGATCTTTGATGATGGAATCCTTGCTTGACACCAGCTGCCTGAGTTGTAGGATCTCATCCTGGGATACTTGCAGTTCATGACGATGATGATCCAGATCTGTCATAGTAAAGCGGTGGCTCCTCTCCAAGATGGTTAGGGAGTTGCTGGTGTCACGATACAATCTATCCAGATTATCGCGAGAAGTTGCAAGCGTTTGTTTTTTCTCCTATAGACAAATATCAACTCCCAAGCATCTATTAAGTAGTAAAAGCACGACAGATCCAACTGAGTAAGTTTACCTCGTTAACTACCCTTTTGGAGTCAAGCTGAGCGTTTAGAGAAGAATTCAAAGAACGTGCGTCATCTAAAGAAGCAAAAACCCGGGCCAGGTCGATCTGACCATGGGAATACTTCTCAAGTTCAGAATACCGCATGGCCATATCTGACAAAAAGCAGTCAAAGAAGGATACACAGTTAAAAACAAATTAATCAATCAGCCAAGGGAGAAACAAAGATACCAACCAGCATTTGACACTTTCAAATCAGCTATCTGCTTCTGGAGCGGCAATGGATTCCACTACGCCAGAGACAGAGCTCCTTCTGGGATAGAGGCACCATGTGATTTCAATTGAGCAGACATCCTGTCAATCAAAGCCTGTTATTAAAAACATATGAGTACAAAGAAAGTGATTCACCAGGAGGAATGACAGAACGAGAAGAACTAAGTTACCTGAAGATTAGAAAAGAATGAAGGCAACCCCAAGTCATGAGAAGCCATGTTGAAGCTCGACGAAGGAAGATCAACTGGAACAATATGAAGAGCATCATCGGGGGTTGATTCAGCTCCACTAGCAGATATCAGAATTCTGGCATCCGGCGCGCCAACCTCTAAGGCAACTCCCTCACTTGAAGCTAAAGAAGTATGCATCGCTATCACTCCATCAGAACATGGTAGAGACAACCCGACGTGGACATCCATGGAGGTATGGGAAGGAGAGCTCGCTCGGACACCCTCGGGGGCTGGGTTGCAGCTTGCGATACCCACCTGAGCCGGATCATTACCGGCGACACCCTCGGGGGCTAGGTAATCGCCAACACCACCCTTGGGGGCTGGGTCTTCTGCAACAGCTACCTCTACGGCTGAAGGATCCTCAGTCACCTCCATGGGAGTCGGGCAACCTTGACCAACCTCTTAACACCGAAGACCGCCTTCCAAGGTCGACAATGCGTGAGATGCTGCCCGGGATACCTCTAATCCCACATCTGGAATGTCAAAGCGAACATCCATCATATCACCATCAGTCGGCTCCGACAGCATATCCTCAGGAACAACATCCTCAAGGGCCTGATCAAAATCTGTTATGGATAATTCTTGCAAGCTAACAAGAGCAAACAGAGCTAGAGAAGGAATATCACTATCCCCCCTGCTACCTCTGTAACGCCGGCTATTCTTACGAATTAGCGGAATTTCTTCTTCCTCTTCTTCGTCCTCATCAGAAATGCAGACAAAAGATGGTGTAGGATCACACCCATTGGGGTCAGCTTCAACAGGACCACACCCATTGGGTTCAGCTTCAACAAGATCACATCCATTGGGGTCAGCTGGTGCACGGATACATTCGTTGGGGTCAGTTGGTGCACGGTCACACACATTGGGGTCAACTTCAGCAGGTACACCACCAATGGGGTCAGCTTCAGTAAATACCTCCGTTGGTACTTCTTCACAAACAGGAGCAGAAGGTCCAGCGTCCTAATCTAAGCTCGACAGTCACTGAAGCCATCTCTTTTTCTTCTTCTCCTCAGCAGGCGCAGCTGGGCGGCTGATTTAGCGAAGACGTTTTGGGCAAGCACCCCCAGGCTTCCGCGTATCCACTTTTTTGACAATCTCTGGTATAACCGCGATAGCCATTGGTTCAGTAGGGGCCGAGTTAGAAGATTCTCCAGCCAACATGTCGAGCACAACATTCATTTCTTCATCATCTGGACTCGCTGGCATCTCAAAATGAACTTGCCTCTCATCATTGGGAAGATCACAAAGAGAAGCAACCAAGACCTCAATATCTTCGGGAGAGGGTCGCACTCTAAGACCTAGACCACTATCACCAGTAGGAGGATTGGACACGAAGTTGAAAAAAGACTTAGGAGGTGGCAAATTCCAAGTAGAGTAGGCAATAGGAGCACCAACATTTGATACTTTGCCTCTCAAGATCATGTCTAGCCGGCACACCAAATCCTCAACAGGGATTCTCCTATTAGTAACCCGAGTTGAGTCGGTAACACCACTGTACAAGTAAGCTAGGTATGCTCTATCCTTCAGGGGCTGGATGTTCTTAAAAACAAAGTCAACGACCATAGCTTCGGTGGTCAGACCTCTTTCCTTCAGTAGACAGACTTTAGCAAGCAGAACCCTAGCTTCTGTTATTTCCAAGGCAGTAGGAGACTTAATCCAACTTGGAGTGCGCACATCTGGCTGTCTTCCCAACCGAGGGGGAGGGATCTGTCGTGGTTTTCCACAATAAACCACTCAAGACGCCACCCCTTAATGTTGTCCTTAAGCAGAATATCAAGATATTCTGTTTTCCTTCCGTGGCGCATCTCCAGACTCGCACCACCCACGAGTTGGTGCTGACCTCCAGCCATCCCAGGTCGATAGTGATATATATACTTCCATAAACCAAAGTGGGGAAGAATTCTGAGGCAGGCTTCGCATAGATGAACAAAGATAGAGATTTGCAGAATGTAATTGGGATTTAGATGAGTCAGGTTCAGATTATAAAAGTCAAGGAGACTATGGAAGAAGGGAGAAATGGGAAGAGCAAGGCCGTGGATAAGAAAAGGAACATAAACAACAGATTTGTGGGTATCCTCTGTCAGAACAGTGACCCCACGGCAAATCCGCCAAGAACAAAGCTCCTTCGGAGGAAGAATTCCAACATCGACAAGATGGAGGAGATCCGACTCAGAGACAACAGACGTATGGTTACTTGCGAAAGGCAACTAGCTATTGGGGACAATGGGAGGAATGGCCACAGCAGCAAAATTTTGGTTCTTCCGCTTGGGCGCCATCGCAATCTCGTCGGCGGATTGAAAGGAAGCAAAATCAGAGGGAAGTAGAGGGATGTTTGGAGGCAGAAAGGTGAAGTTAGGGCTCAGAACGCAGAGGCGTGTGGCGACGTGATATAAATGGGTTTTCTCGGGTCAGACACCGTTTCTAAAAAGCGCTAAGTCATCACTCGGAAAAACAAGATTTCTGACATAACTCGGTTGTTATCTCTAAAACACTGACGTCGTCAAGCACCACTCGGCTGTTACCTCTAAAACGCCGATGAAAACCAGCATAACTTGGTCGTTGCCTCTAAAACGCCGACGAAACCCAGCATAACTCGGCCGTTACCTCTAAAACGCCGACGAAACCCAGCATAACTCGATCGCTACCTCTAAAACACTGACGAAACCCAGCATAACTCGGCTGTTACCTCTAAAACGCCGATGTAGCCCAGAATAACTCGACTGTTACCTCTAAAGACACCGGTAGTAACAAATCCGTTTTCTCTACGTAAATGCCGGTAGAATCAAATACGACTCAGCAATTACCAGTCGTTACTCGGGCGTTATCTCTAAGAATAATGGCAGCGCTGGGCATATTAGCTATCGATTGACTATAAAAGAACAGTAAAAATATGAAAAATATGCTCAGAACAAGCTAAAGTTTCCTTCATTATATAAAAGAGAAGTTCTTCCACAAACTCAAAGACCAACTCATTATGAGGTGGCCTTCTTTCCCTTTTTCGTTACATTACATTACTACATCACTACACTACATTATACTACTTCATCACTACACTACATACACTACTCTATACTACTAACTACTACTACATTATTTCACTATTACTAATACTACTTCTACTACTACTTATCTATATTAATATTTAAGCTAGTGGCGCTTTACCACTGGCCCTGCCGCTGCCGTCGTCGCCCTTACTGTCGCCATCGCCGCCGTCGCCTCCATCGCCGTCGTCGCCCTCGTCGTCGCCGTCACCACCGCTCCCCTCCTCGGACGAGGAGAACTCCGAGTCGAAGGAATTCTCCTTGTTCGAGGAGATCTCCGACTCATCTGAGCCCTCGAGCCCGGAGCGCTCGACGACCCGGATGTACGTCCACACCTCGGTAGCGATCCCCTGGGAATCATCCGAGTCATCGAACGACGCTTGGGGAGAAGCGTAGATCGGCGACCGCTCAGACTCGGAGGAAAACTCCTCCTCCGAGTACTCGGAGTCGCCGAAGTCCTTCGAGGGGGGACTCGGCTCACGCTTTCGCTTGTCGCCGGAGTGGTGCGACGAACTTCCGCCCTTCTTGCTCTTGCCCATGGTTGAGTAGAAGAGAAGAGAAAAGAGGAGAATAAGCAACAAATGGCCGTGAGATGTGTGAAGACACTAGCGAAGCTAGCGCTCTATTTATAGAGACGAAAGGCAACCGCTCATCTCCTACCACGGTCATTGAACAGTCGCAAATATTCAATAAGCAATTCAAATCGTCTGGAAACAAGTCAGGCGACAGACACCGTTTCACGTAACACGACACCCATTAGGACTGAAGTCAACTGCTTGGATGATATGATTACACCCCGCGGTCACGTCAAGTTACTACTCAGGGGCAGTCCGCTAAATGCTCAGCGCACCAAGCCGTCCCTTAGCAACACCCATTGGGGGGACGTCCAGGAATTTTCAATAGATTTTCCTAAGAAGTCACATCCATAGAGTATATGCAATGAATAAGATAGAAGAAAGATATCGATAAAGATCGGAGGAAAGCCAAAAATAGCTGCTGAAGTACAAGTCTAATCAACAGAAGCATTGAAGCACCAAGCGAAATGAAGACCAGACAAGAGCCATCTACCGGACGTCCAATCTGTCGCTGATCAAATAAATTTCAAACCTAACAGGACAAAAGAAGACTGTGTTGCTGATCTCAAGGGCAAAACCATATGCTGATCTCTAAAGCATAAAGCTGACGATAAAATGTTGATTTCTAAAGCATGAGACGAAGATAAAACAATGATTTCTAAAAAAGTAGGAGATGAAGACCTTTGAGTGGATTATTTTCAGTAATCCACTCAAAGCTCGGGGGCTACACCCATTGGGTGCACCTCCGGTGCACCCAATGAATCCTGAACCCCAGAGAGCAGAATGCTTGTCACACCCGGTTTTAGAAGGCAAACCGAATGCGAACCATGTACGTGCCACGATCAGCAATTCACGTACATAGCAGTTACATAATTGGACATCATCACACAGTGCTCAAATCATAATATAAAAGGGGAATAGTAGTCGATTACATCATATGTCTGAGGCATCCACATAGTCTTTACAATAATCAAAGTGCGGAAAAGAAACGTAGATACACGCGGCCTTCACAGGCAGCCGACTGGGGGGTTGCCGCTAACCCACACCTAGAACTCATCGTAATCTTGGAACTCCTGGAAGTCTCCTTCCACGGCTTCATCTTCTCCTGAGCAGTGGTTGCAATGCGGACAACCTGGGGGAAGGGTGGGTTTGGTGTGTAGAGCAAGGGTGAGTACACATCAACATACTCAGCAAGTGTCCTGTTTGGCTATAGTGGACTAGCTTTATGTGGGGGTAAGTCAAGCAGTTGCTTTTAGTTGGTCAGATTATTATTACTAGTAGAGAAAGCCAAGTTTTAGAATTAACCCACGTTATTAACCCACACGTACTCTTTCCAAATGGAAAGAATACCACTTACCATTACCATAATCAATACCAAAAACCATCAATCTCATTGCCACCTGTAATCCAAACATCTCTAATCAAGTACCACTAATCACTGGAGCTCCCTTGGCCGCTCATAACCGCGAGCACGGCTGATATATCAATATCAGTTTTCATACACTCTGCAGAGGTTGCGCACTTTACCCACAAGCCGTGATTTCCCTTTCTGCCCGGAGGTCATGACTCTCCATTGATCACTACCAAGGTGACCCAGCAGGGTATCACTATGTAGCCTTTACAAAGATTCCCCGGAGCTGTAGCCACCCGTTAGGTTTCCTAAATGTACCGCACTCCTCCCCAAGGGACAAATCAACCTTGGCAGAGCGAGCCGCATACACCGAGCCCCATTGACGGCACGACGGCTAAGCGAACTACACCTCGGTTCCTCTAATTACTCAGCTAAGGGTGTCCCACTCCACCCTCATGGTTGCACTGTTTTCCCGGGCGGTCATCCAACGAACAGGTCCTTACGGAGAGGCACTCGAGAAGCCGCTCGAGTCCCCTTAAATGCCACAAGTATGATATCATAAATAAGAGGGAAAATAGTGTATCATAGATAATTCTCATCATGTTCATTGATTAATGTTAAGCAATAGCATGAAGCTAACAATAATAATCCAACCCAAATAGGTAAATAAGGACATGGATAACAAAAGCTAGTCAATCCTTAGGTATAACTGTGTAATGCGGGAGATGAATTAAAGAATGTACAGGACAAAGATAGGTCAAGGGACATTTGCCTTCACCAATCGACTGCTGCTCAGGGTCTTCACCTGCAACTCCTTCGGACTCCACCAACTGACTGTTATCTATACGAGTTCAGACATACATTCCACACATTTAATACAAAAGAGCAGTACACCATACAATGGAATGCAATAATTAAACACATGTTCAACGCAGGGCTCGCAATTACGACTAAGCGAGAAAGAGAAAATAGCGGTTGAGTCTACAGTCGAGAAGCGATCACGTTACACAATTATAAATTAAACTACTCGTTTAAACAGAAGGGTATTAATTTGGCCATTGCGTTTAGCATAAAGTAAGGTCATGTTCCACATTTAATTATTATAAGCAGATAAAGGTGAATCAAAGGAAATGGTCGCACAGCGAGACACACGATGCAGCATTCAAATTGAATTAAGAAATAAACGACTTGTCACGCGACGGGGCGCGCAACGAGACTCCTGCATTACTTTTATAAACAAACATTAAGCGTCGCGCGACGAAACGCACGACGGCTTACGTCAACTGAACTGAATTTAAAACGAATCATCACGCAACGAAGCGCGCGACACCGCACCTTAATAAATACGAATTTAAAATGAATCGTCGCGCGATGAAGCGCGTGACGCAGCACATTAATAAACACAAATTTAAATTGAATCGTCGCTCGACGAAGCGCGCGACGTAGCACATTGATAAATACGAACTTAAATTGAATCGTTGCGCGACGAAGCGTGCGACGCAGCACATTAATAAAACCTGAGACTAAACCAATTCGTCGCGCGACGAAGCGCGCGACTCAACATGCTCATTAAACTAAATTTGAAACTAACTAATCCGAGGGTCGGACGCCGCGCAACGGGCCAGGACGGCCGCGCGTAGGGGGCCGAGGCCGCGCCGGGGGAGTCGTGCCCGCGCCGGAGCCGTGCCCACGCTGAGGCCACGCCGCCGGGTAGCCGGGCCGCCGAGGCCACGCCCGCGGGGAGCGCGCGCATAGGGAGGGAAAAACGGGGGGGGCGCAGGGGAGGAGAAAGGGGGAGGGGAAGAGAAGAGAGAGAGTGAGGAGGGGAGCTCACCTCGGGGTCCAAATTCCGGTGATTGCCGTCTCCAAACCCTAGGGCACCACGGGGAGAGAGAGGTGGGAGAGGGGGAGGGAGGTTGCTTCGCGGGAAATCCAAATGAGAGAGGGAGAGGAGGAGGGGGGCGCGCATGGGGAGGGGGTGTGGGGCGCCGGGGGCGCGCGGGCCGGATCGGGCCGGGCTGGGTCACACCGTGGGTCGAAACCTCGCGGCACGCACAACCACAGATCGGAAGGTCGATTCATGAACCGAAATCTGAAACGGGGCGAGACGAACACACGACTAAACACGACATCAGACAAAGAAATGTGCTTCGGCATGATGCAACACTCATGTCAACTTAGGTTTTGTTTATGCACGACACGGACACCCATCACTATGTTGCTTTGAAATTGGGGAGAAGGAGCGAAACGGGAAAGGAAAGAGAGTAACGCCTGAATTTGGTGAGTAAAAAGAAGAAAAAATTCTACCCCCAAATTCAGGGCGTTACAATGCTGATCTCCAATGCATAAGCCAGAGACAGAGCACTGATTTCCGAAGAATAAAGCGAAGACCGATGAATAATGACAGGAGAGGATAACAGAAGGTCGTTTTTACTGAGTTACTCAGAGTTCAGAATCAACAACTTGATAGGCATATTTTCAAAGCATTCCTTACCAAAATCAGAAACTGCAAACTGGACCTAGAATCTTTGGGCCGATTATTTCAAAATCAACTCAAAGATTGGAGGCTTGTGGGGGATAGATATCCCCCGGGACCACTAGAAGGCAAGAAGGCCTCACGAAAGACCTTGGGCCCATTATTTCGCAAGGCCATCCCTTCGTGGGCCAAGGGAGGAATGTCTAGCAGAATGGATTGGCATAAGATCAGATCGATTCGAGCCCGTGTGGCTCACTGAATTCAAACGTTATCCACAGCAGTGATCCGATTTTCCCGCACATCGCCCTCAGACGTTGGAACTGAATGATGATAAGTCAGCAGGATTATAGGAAGATAAGCTCAGTCAGTTCACTATCACTTAGGTGCACGTTGTTATCATATCCGCATGTAACGCCCCACGGTCGAGTATATAAGGCCTAGGGGCACCCCATCAAACAACAATCTACTCATTAGCCGTCTACTCAGCTCTCTAGCATCCCTCGTACTAGAGAACTCCCATGTAACCCACCACATAAAGGATCCACACCAGGAAGTAGGGTGTTACTCCTCTCTAAGCGGCCCGAACCTGTATAAAATTGTCTACTGTTTCTCATGCATCTAGCACAAACCATCGAGCTACAGTCGGTAACACCGTCCTACTCCAAAAAGCACCTCGAGGGGCAACCCCAGGTGCACGGTTGGACCCAAAACACCGACAATTAGATTTCGGGGTTTGGTTGGGGACTCTATGATTTGCGAGCGTGGAGTCCGGCTGCAAATCACGCGGAGTTCGTTTCTGTCACCTGCCACCTGCCTGTGGATGAGGGAACGAAGAAGCTGACAAGGGGGTCCCATATGCAAGTGGCTCCACGCGGTAGAAGGGGGAGACAACCGGCCGACACATGGGCCTAGCGTAGCAGGAGTCAGGCGCGGTGGCCGGGTGAGCTGGGCCACGCGTTGTTGGGCCGAGCAAGGAAGGGACGGCACATGTATCTGGGCGGCCCAATCCGGGTTCTTCATTTTATCCTTTTTATTTCTTGTTTTCTATTTATACTTCAAATTTGTCTCTAGTTCAAATCCAAATTCAATTCAACTCCTATTTTTGAACTTATAACTTCTACTATTTTCAATACTATTATTTATTATTTTCCTTTTTATCCATTTAGGGAAGGAATGCATGGTTTCATTAAGATTCTTTTTCTCATTTCCCATTTCATTTAAAATTGGAGATCTAATTGGTGTTGTCAATGAAATGTATTACCACAAAACCTTTGGCAAAAGGTCAACCTCTCTTCAACTATTTATTGGTTTCTTAATTTTAACTTATACTATTGTTTAAACACGTGGAGGGAGAGTTCTAATAGATTTTTAAAGGTCTTCACAAATTCACACCACACTTATATATATTTTTATCTCTTATTTTATTATTTCATGATATATATTTTTCCTACCAAATTTTGGGCTTTACAAATCCTACCCCTTAAAAGAAATCTCGTCCTCGAGATTTGTAAGAAAAAGGATGTATACCCATATTGTCTCAAAACATATGCACAAACAAGAATCTCAACATGATGCATAACTTATTAGCAAAACATATGGTCGAATGGACCTTATTATTATTCCTAAAATAGTAGCATGCTAACTACTAGCTATAATAATATTTAGGTCTTACAAATAGTAAAATATATATATGTTTATTTCTATATATGCTCTACTCTTGTTGCTCGTTGACTTCTTCACCGACTACTTCATCTTCTACTAGCACTTCTTCTTGGATTTCAGGTTCACCGGGTTCAGTTTCTACTTCTGCGTGGTTGACTTGCCTCCGGTTGACAAATAGGGGATGACTCTTTCTTGCCGAAGCCTGACCTTGCTTCATTGGAGCCGGTGTAGTGTTGGCAGCCCTGTTGGGATAGTAGTTGGCAAAGTGCCCCGATTGTCCACACTTGAAGCATGCCCTATTGGTAGATGTGTTAGGAGCAATGGGACCTGCTGGGGTGCTTGCTTGCGGAGGAGCAGTTGGTGCCGGTTGAGTTTGCTGCCCGCAACCGCCACGAGCTGGTGTACTTGGAGTGGTATTATATCGGGGATGGGAACTACTTCTAGCCTGTCCCTAGTTGGCAGCCCTTCTTTTCTCTCCAAACTCACACCTCTTATTTTCCACAGCAATGGCTTTGTCAAGTAGTCTTTGGAAGGACGGGAATGTGTGCGATACTAGTTGATATTGAAGGGGTCCAATCAAACCATCCAGAAAGAGCTCCTGCTTCTTCTCGTCATCCTCAACATCCCTAGGAGACTAGGAGCATATCGAGATAACTAGATGAATTTGTCCCTATATTCACTTATTGACATACTTCCCTGCTTGAGGGTTAGAAACTCCTTTTTAATCTTCATGAGCCCAGCAGGAATATGGTAATTCCTGAATTGCGTGGAGAATTCTGCCCAGGTGATTGTGTTGATGGTAGCATGAGCAGCGCAGTACGCATCCCACCAATCCGCAGTGGGACCAGTAAGACAACCCGATGCATAGAGCACTTTCTCTTTGTCCGAGCACTGAGCTATGTTGAGCATCTTCTCTACAGACTTTAGCCAGTCATCTGCTTGTAGTGGGTCCACGGAGTTGGAGAAGGTTGGTGGTTTGTGACTCATAAACTCTCGGTGCTTATCCCTGGGTGGAGCTGGTGGTGGTGGAGGAGGTAATGGTGGTTGCTGCTGTTGCATTCTTCGCTCCTGGCACATCTCTTCCCTCTCTTGGCGCATTTCCTGACGCTCCTGTCGTATCTGCGTGCATATCTGCCATAGTGTCAGCCATTTGTTACATTATCCGCATCTAGGCTGCAACTGTTGGATCGGCTCCGACTGGTGGAGGGTTTGGAGGATTCATCTCTGCTTATTGTTGTTGTCTAAGCACCCTGCTGTTATGTGGATTGACAGGTAGATCAATTCCTCCTCCCTTCCTGGTATTGACCATCTGAGTTAGAAGTATATTGTAAGATAGTTTTGTAAGGGGAAGTATTTCGTAGGCAGAATGAACAGGATAGTAGCTGGTTATGAACTGAAGATTCTTTGGTAGGGCTTGATCTATTATTTTTATGTCAATATTGGGGTAACTAGTCGTATAAGATTAATGCTCAAAGGTAAGATAGAATCTGTCAAGATGAGATAGATACGGGATACTAGATATATTTTAATGGGGATAATCTAGATTGTCTAGTTATTTTATAAATATTATCCTTTATGCCTAGATATGTATGCAGATGCAATTGTGGACATTACTCCACAACTCATCACAGTCAATCAATGATCCAAATCAGACATGTATCATAAGAACAATCATTCAAGTACATAGATACCTAAAAAATAGTTTTGTTTTTGTTCCTAAGATTAGGTCTCCTATTCCTAAAGATCACTTTCGGCGCGCGGCCCCAGCGCGGCGCGGCCCCGGCGCGGTTCGGCCCCGGCGCGGCCTCCGGCGCGGCGGTTCGGCCCCTGCGCGCGGCCCTCGGCCCCTGCACGCGGCGTCCCGGCCCCCGGCGCGACTCGCGTAGCCCCGTTTACCCCCTAACGCGTTCCCACGTGCGGTGATTATTTTTTGGTTGTAGTTAATTTCAAACTCTGTTAGTTAGTGTGCTACGTCGCGCGCTTCGTCGCGTGACGATTCAATTCAAGTTCATATTTATCAATGTGTTGCGTCGTGCCCTTCGTCGCGCGACGATTCAATTTAAATTTGTGTTTATTAATGTGCTGCGTCTCACGCTTCGTCGCGCGATGTTACTTTTAGTTTATATTCATTAATGTGTTGTGTCGCGCGCTTCGTCGCGCGACGATCTATTTTAATTTCAGGTTGTTTAAGGTGCGACGTTGCGTGTCTAGACGCGTGACGTTCCACTTTAAACTCGGCCCTGTTGACGTATGTCGTCGTGCGCTTCGTCGCACGATGCTTCACGTCTCTTTATAATTAATGCAAGTGTCTCGTTGTGCGCTCTGTCGCGCGGCGAGTCGTTTACTTCTTAATTCAATCAAAATGTCGTGTCGTACGTCTCGACGTGCGACCACTCCCTTTCATTCATCTTCAATTGTTTATAATAATTAAATATGGAACTTGACATTACTTCATGCTAAACATAGTGTCCGCATTAATGCCCTTCAATTGAACGAGTGGTTTAATTTATAATAATGTAATGTGATCGTTTCTCGACTGTCTTTTCCTCTTTCTCTCTTAACCGTAATTGCGAGCCCGCATGGAACGTCTGTTTACTTACTGCATTCTATTGTATGGTGTACTGTTCTTTTGTATTAAATATGTGGATGTATGTATGTTTGCGCTCGCATAGAGAACGATCCGGTCAGAGAACCCGAAGAACTCGCAGGAGAAGCCCCTGAGCAGCAGTCGGTTGGTGGAGGCAAGTGTCCCTTGACCTATCTCTGTCCTATACATTCTTTAATTCACCTCCCGCATTACATATTTATACCTAAGGATTGACTAGCTTTTGTTGTCTATGTCCTTGTTTACCTATTTGGGTCGGATTATTATTACTTAGTCTTATGCTATTGCTCAACTCTAATCAATGAACATGATGAGAATTATCAATGATACGCTGTTTTCCCCTCTTTTATTATGATGTTATACTTGTGACCTTCAAGGGGGCTCGAGCGGTTTCTCGAGTGCCTCTCCATAAGGACCTGTTCGTTGGATGACCGCCCGGGAAAACAGTGCAACCATGAGGGTGGAGTGGGACACCCTTAGCTGAATAATTAGAGGAATCGGGGTGTAGTTCGCTTCGCCGTCGTGCCGTCAATGGGGCTCGGTGTATGTGGCTCGCTCTACCAAGGTTACTTTGTCCCTTGGGGAGGAGTGCGGTACATTTAGGAAACCTAACGGGCGGCTACAGCCTCGGGGAATCTTTGTAAAGGCTACGTAGTGATGCCCTGCTGGACCACCTAGGTAGTGGTCAATGGTGAGTAGCTCTCTCCGGGTAGAAAGGGAATCACGGCTTGTGGGTAAAGTGCACAACCTCTACAGAGTGTATGAGAAACTGATATATCAGCCGTGCTCACGGTTATGAGCGGCCAAGGGAGCTCCAGTGATTAGTGATACTTGATCAGAGATGTTCGGATTTGCAGGTGGCAATGAGATCGATGGTTTCTGGTATTAACTATGGTAATGGTAAGTGGTATTCTTTCTGTTTGGAAAGAGTACAATTGGGTTAATAACGTGGGTTAATTCTAAAACTTGGCTTTCTCTACTAGTAATAATAACCTGACCAACTAAAAGCAACTGCTTGACTTACCCCCACATAAAGCTAGTCCACTACAGCCAAACAGGACACTTGCTGAGTATGTTGATGTGTACTCACCCTTGCTCTACACACCAAACCATCCCCAGGTTGTCAGCATTGCAACCACTGCTCAGGAGAAGATGAAGCCGTGGAAGGATACTTCCAGGAGTTCCAAGACTACGACGAGTTCTAGGTGTGGGTTAGCGGCAACCCCCAGTCGGCTGCCTGTGAAGGCCGCGTTTATCTACGTTTTTTTCCGCACTTTGATTTATTGTAAAGACTATGTGGATGTCTCAGACATATGATGTAATCGACTATTATTTCCCTTTTTAATACTATTTGAGCACTGTGTGATGATGTCCATGTTATGTAACTGCTGTGTACGTGAATTGCTGATCCTGGCACGTACATGGTTCGCATTCGGTTTACCTTCTAAAACCAGGTGTGACATAGGTGGTATCAAAGCCGTGCTGACTGTAGGACCGCTAACCTAGAGTAGAATGGTCGTTCTAAGGACTATAGACCTCTGTCCTTGCCTTGACTTTGGTATCCCTTCAAAAGTTGGTCATATCGACCAAACCTATGTTCTACTATATATTATACCTTGCTGAAAATTGTGTTTATTCTAATCCTTCATTTATTTATGGTTCATTATTTGCTGGTCATAATAGTTCTGTTCTCACTCTTTTGCTTACGATGTCTTTTGTAGATGGCTCGTCTTAGACACACCGCACGGAAGTCTGTCATCCCCTTCTTACCCTCTCGTCTCGCGGAGCGTCCGCTTCGCCGTCCCGTGGCCGGTCAGTCTAGCCACTTGGAGAGGCTGCACCACCGCCTGCATGAGGAGCAGGAGCGTCGACGACAGGAGCAGCAGGGCTCTTCTTTCTCGCTCTAGCAGGAGATAGAGTCTGTGAGGAGCTGCTCCCCTGTGCTTCCCCTGGAGGCGCCCCCTGCACCACCACTGAGCGCCCCAGTCCCTGGAGTAGCTGCTGGTGGAGACCCAGACGACGGAGGTGGCGACGACAGCTCGAGCCACGACACCGACTTTTCTGCTGACCAGGAGCCGGAAGGATGGGTTGCTCGACCCATCACTCGCGACGCTGCTCGCGGGTGTCACTTCCACGATGCGCTCGACACCCTGCTACGTCGGGCACTTGACCGGCGTACCTGGTCCATCGAGTATCGTTGTGTGGTCTACCAGCATAGTCGCGGGGTCTACCCGGACCGCTGGGAGGCGACCTACTTGGTGCGTCGTCCGGAGAACAGTCTCTGGGGTGCTGAGGTCTGCTCAGATCACTATTCCATCTCTGAGCGGGACTCAGCTGAGGCGGCCATGCAAGACGCCGCATGGCGTGCGCTTTCGCACTATTGTTCAGTGCTCGGTGGGGTAGCTGATGGTCTCAACCTGAAGTACTACCCCCGCCATCCGTCTGGCAGCACAGGAGGCGTGATTGTCTCACCTGTTGGTGAGGGCAATCCTAGGTTGAGCAGCGTAGTCAACCTAGTCGCTGTGCTAAACACGGAGCTGGACCATGCATTAGATGAGCTGAGTAGGGCTCGTGCTGAGATCGCCCAGCTGCGGGCTGAGCGCGCGGAACGTCGTCACCTGGATGATGGTTCCCCCGCTCCCGTCGGGACTCAGCACTCCTACCGCTCACCTCGGTGTGGACACCAGTCTTATGGCAACCCCGACTGCAAGACCAAGATAAATTTAGAACCATAGATCGTTAGAGT
This sequence comes from Zea luxurians, assembly GCA_029449295.1. NCBI lineage: Eukaryota > Viridiplantae > Streptophyta > Magnoliopsida > Poales > Poaceae > Zea > Zea luxurians. The sequence continues at coordinate 29,892,259 of JAOPSE010000031.1, forward strand.
TGGATCTTGTAATTAATACGAAATATATACATAGAAGCTATAGTCTTAGCATTAGTCTCACTTTTAGTTAGTCTTAGTTAGACAGGGTAGTTTGCTATATCCTGTGCATTTATGTTTGTCATGATGAACTATGTTTGATTTGGATCTTTGTAATGACTGTCACCAGAGTGTAGGTATCCCCTACATTTTGGTTTACCTGCTATGTTAATGGAGTTAGCTATTTAGTTGGGAAGCCTTTTATTCCACTTTCCTCTTTATCTGAGGAGCTGTGTTGGTCTGTGTTGGAGATCAGTGAAGATGCTCATCTGCTCAGTGTTGTGGAGAATTCTATACTCTTTTCTTATGTTGCAAGATTTGCAAGATCAGTTCTGATGTGTGGTTGCATTCTGCAGATGTCAGAAAACAGGCGCAGAGGAGGAAGGCGTGCTCAGCAGGAGCAGGCAGCTCAGCAGGATGAGGCACCCCAACAGTAGCACCTGCCACCCCAGCCCCCGATGTCGATCGAGCAGATGTTCCTGATGCAGACTCAGGCAGTTCAAGCCATTGGTCAGACTCTGGCCGCCATTCAGCAGCAGCAGCAGCAGGCCCCACCTCAGCCTCAGATGCCCCAGATGCCCAGGGACAAGCGTGCTGAATTCATGAGAGGTCATCCCCCAACGTTCGCTCACTCTTCTGACCCCATAGATGCTGAAGACTGGCTACGCACTGTGGAGCGGGAGTTGCATACCGCTTAGTGTGATGACAGGGAGAAAGTCCTGTATGGTCCCCGTCTGTTGAGAGGAGCAGCCCAGTCATATGGTGGGAGTCTTATCTCGCCACCCATGCCCACCCCGACACTATCACCTGGGAAGAGTTCAGAGGTAGCTTTCGTCAATACCATGTTCCCGCAGGTCTGATGACAGTGAAGAAGGAAGAGTTCCTGGCCCTCAAGCAAGGGTCATCGTCTGTCAGTGAGTACCGGGACAGGTTTCTGCAGTTGTCTCGCTATGCACCTGAAGATGTCAACACCGATGCCAAGCGACAGTATCGTTTCCTGAGAGGCTTGGTTGACCCTCTGCAGTACCAACTGATGAATCATACCTTCCCGACATTCCAGCACCTGATTGACAGAGCAATTATGACAGAGAGGAAGCGTAAGGAGATGGAGGATCGTAAGCGCAAGATCAGTGGACCCCAGCCTAGAAGCAGCAATCGTCCTCGTTTCTCAAGCAATCAACCTCAGCAGTTCAGGCAGAACCAGCGTCCACCTCAGCAGTAGCAGTTCAAAGGCAGTATCCTCAGCACCAGTATCAGAATCGCCAGAACAATCAATCAGGAGGAGGTCAGTTTCAGAGGCAGAATCAGCAGGCACCTCGTCTTCCTGCCCCAGCAAACCAGCAGAACAGTCAGGCAGCACCAGCTTAGGTTGGAAGCAGAGCATGTTTCCACTGTGGAGAGCAAGGCCATTAGGTGATGCAATGTCCGAAGAAGGCAGCCCAGCAGCAGTCAGGCCCCAATGCCCCAGCAAAGCAGAATGTGTCTCAGCCTGGAGCAGGCAACCGCTCTCAGCCACGCTATAATCATGGGAGACTGAACCACTTGGAGGCTGAAGCAGTTCAGGAGACCCCCGGCATGATAGTAGGTATGTTCCCAGTCGACTCCCATATTGCAGAAGTGTTATTTGATACTGGAGCAACACATTCTTCCATTACTGCATCATGGGTAGAAGCACATAATCTTCCAATAACTACCATGTCAACCCCCATTCAAATTGACTCAGCCGGTGGTAGAATTCGAGCCGATAGCATTTGTTTGAATGTAAGTGTGGAAATAAGGGGGATAGCGTTTCCCGCTAATCTCATAGTAATGGGTACTCAGGGAATAGATGTCATCCTAGGGATGGATTGGCTAGATAAGTATCAGGCAGTTATCAGTTGTGATAAGAGGACAATCAAGTTGATGTCCCCACTTGGAGAGGAAGTGGTGACGGAGTTAGTCCCGCCTGAGCCGAAGAAAGGAAGTTGTTATCAGATGGCTGTCGATAGCAGGGAAGCAGACCCAATTGAGAGTATCAGGGTTGTGTCCGAGTTCCCAGATGTGTTTCCAAAGGACTTGCCAGGTATGCCACCAGAGCGGAAAGTTGAGTTTGCTATAGTGCTTCCTCCTGGAACCGCCCCCATATTTAAGAGAGCTTACAGAGTATTAGGACCAGAGTTAGTTGAACTTAAGAAGCAGATCGATGAGTTGTCAGAGAAAGGTTACAACCGGCCAAGCACCTCGCCTTGGGCCGCCCCTGTCCTAATTGTGGAAAAGAAAGATGGCACCAAAAGGATGTGTATCGATTATCGGGCTTTGAATGAGGTCACAATCAAGAACAAGTACCCTTTGCCCAGAATAGAAGATCTGTTCGACCAGTTGAGAGGAGCCAGCGTGTTCTCCAAGGTAGATCTGAGGTCAGGTTATCATCAGCTCCGGATCCGACCTTCAGACATTCCAAAGACGACATTCATTACCAAGTATGGGTTGTATGAGTTCACAGTGATGTCTTTCGGTCTAACCAATGCACCGGCCTTCTTCATGAACTTGATGAACAGTGTGTTCATGGATTACCTTGACAAGTTTGTGGTGGTATTCATTGATGACATTCTGATATATTCTCAAAGCGAAGAAGAGCATGCAGATCATTTGAGGATGGTATTGCAGAGATTGCAAGAGCACCAGTTGTATGCAAAGTTGAGCAAGTGTGAGTTCTGGATCAGTGAAGTCATGTTCTTGGGTCATATAATCAACAAAGAAGGATTGGCTGTGGATCCGAAGAAAGTGGTAGACATTCTGAACTAGAAAGCGCCAACAGATGCCCGAGGAATCAAGAGCTTCATTGGAATGGTCGGATATTATCGGCGATTCATTGAAGGGTTTTCGAAGATTGCGAAACCAATGACAGCTTTGCTAGGCAACAAGGTCGAGTTCAAGTGGACCCAGAAATGTCAAGAGGCCTTCAAAGCGCTGAAAGAGAAGTTGACTACAGCGCTTGTCTTAGTCTTGCCTGATGTGCACAAGCCCTTCTCGGTGTATTGCGATGCTTGTTACACTGGTTTGGGATGTGTATTGATGCAAGAGGGAAGAGTTGTGGCTTACCCGTCCCGACAGCTGAAGGTTCATGAGAAGAATTACCCAATCCACGACCTAGAGTTAGCAGCAGTGGTTCACGCATTGAAGACATGGAGGCACTATCTGTATGGGCAATATGTGATGTTTACACAGACCACAAGAGTCTAAAGTACATATTCACTCAGTCAGAGCTGAATATGAGGCAACGAAGATGGTTAGAGTTGATCAAAGACTATGAGTTGGAGATCTATTACCATCCAGGCAAAGTGAACGTAGTGGCACATGCTTTGAGCAGGAAGAGTCAAGTCAATCTGATGGTCGCCCGTCCGATGCCTTATGAGTTGGCCAAACAGTTTGACAGGTTGAGTCTTGGATTTCTGAATAATTCGCGAGGAGTCACAATTGAGTTGGAACCCACCCTGGAACAAGAAATCAAAGAAGCGCAGAAGAATGATGAGAAGATCAGTGAGATCCGGCGACTGATTCTAGACGGCAGAGGCAAAGATTTTCGGGAAGATGCAGAAGGTGTGATATGGTTCAAAGACCGCTTGTGTGTTCCCAATGTCCAATCTATTCGAGAGTTGATCCTCAAGGAAGCTCATGAGACAGCTTATTCGATTCACCCTGGCAGTGAGAAGATGTATCAGGATCTGAAGAAGAAATTCTAGTGGTACGGAATGAAGAGGGAAATCGCAGAGTATGTGGCTATGTGTGATAGTTGTCGGCGGATCAAGGCAGAACACCAGAGACCAGCTAGATTGTTGCAACCGTTGCAAATTCCTCAGTGGAAATGGGATGAAATCGGTATGGACTTCATAGACGGATTGCCTCGCACTCAAGTCGGCTACGATTCCATTTGGGTAGTGGTGGACCGCTTAACCAAGTCAGCCCACTTCATACCGGTCAAGACCAACTACAGCAGTGCAGTATTGGCAGAATTATACATGTCTCGGATCGTTTGTCTTCATGGTGTGCCAAAGAAGATAGTGTCAGACCGAGGAACGCAGTTCACCTCTCATTTCTGGCAGCAGTTGCATGAAGCTTTGGGCACACATCTGAATTTCAGTTCAACTTATCATCCACAGACAGATGGTCAGACCGAAAGAACCAATCAAATCCTTGAAGACATGTTGAGAGCATGTGCGTTGCAAGATCAGTCCGGATGGGATAAGAAGTTGCCTTATGCAGAGTTCTCCTATAACAACAGTTACTAGGCCAGTTTGAAGATGTCCCCATTTCAAGCGCTCTATGGAAGGAGTTGTAGAACTTCGTTGCAATGGGATCAGCCTGGAGAAAAGCAGGTGTTCGGGCGAGACGTTCTGCTTGAAGCTGAAGAGAACATCAAGATGGTTCGAGAGAATCTGAAGATAGCGCAATCAAGGCAGCGAAGCTATGCAGACACGAGAAGAAGAGAGCTGAGTTTCGAAGTTGGAGACTTTGTCTATCTGAAAGTGTCACCGATCAGAGGAGTCAGAAGGTTCGGAGTGAAAGGCAAGCTAGCACCCCGCTACATCGGTCCGTATCAGATTCTCGCAAGGCATGGAGAAGTGGCCTATCAGCTCAGTTTGCCAGAAGGTTTGTCCGCAGTGCATAATGTCTTTCATGTGTCTCAGTTGAAGAAGTGTTTGCGTGTGCCAGAAGAGCAGTTGCCAGTGGAAGGTCTTGAAGTCCAGGAGGACTTGACCTACGTTGAGAAGCTAGCGCAAATCCTTGAGATGGTAGATAGAGTCACCCGAAGGAAGACCATCAGAATGTGCAAAGTTAGATGGAATCACCACTCTGAAGAAGAAGCAACTTGGGAGCGCGAAGATGATCTGATGGCTAAATACCTTGAGCTCTTTGCTAGCCAACCCTGAATCTCGAGGGCGAGATTCTTTTAAGGGGGATAGGTTTGTAACGCCCTGAATTTGGGGGTAGAATTTTTTCTTCTTTTCTCTCACCAAATTCGGGCGTTACTCTCTTTTCCCTTCCTGTTTCGCTCCTTCTTCCTAATTTCAAACCAGTATAGTGACAGGTGTCCGTGTCATGTATAAACCAAAACCTAAGTGTCATGGGTGTTGCATCATGCCTAAGCACATTTCTTTGTCTGATGTTGCGTGTTCGTCTCGTTCCGTCTCGGTTTTCGGTTCGTGATTGGAGTCTGTTTGATGGTCGTGCGTGTCGTGGGTTTCAACCCGCGAAGTGGCTCGGCCCCAACCCAGCTCGGCCTGGCCCTACGTGCCCCTGGCGCCCACCCCCCCCCCCCCATGCGCCCTCTCCTCTCCTCTCTCTCTCATTTGGATTTCCCGCGCAGCAACCTCTCCTCCCCATCTCTCTCTCTCCCTCCCGTGGTGCCCTAGGGTTTGGAGTCGAGATCGCCGGAGTTGGATCCCGAGGTGAGCCCCTCCCCTCTCCTCTCTCTCTCCCTCTCTCCCTCTCCCTCCTCTCTCCCCCTGCGCACTCCCTCTTCTCTCCCCTGCGAGCGTGCGCGTCCCTGCGCGGCGGTGCGCCCTGCTCCCCCCCCTGCGGTGGCGCTCGGCCGACCCCTCCCCTTCCCTCCCCGGCGGCGCGGCGCCCCTCCCCTCCCCTTCCCCGGCACGTGGCCCTGGCGCGCGACCCCCGGCGCGGCCCCGGCGCGGCGGTTCGGCCCCTGCGCGCGGCGTCCCGGCCCCCGGCGCGACTCGCGTAGCCCCGTTTACCCCCTAACGCGTTCCCGCGTGCGCAAACCCATGCGCGCGGTGATTATTTTTTGGTTGTAGTTAATTTCAAACTCCGTTAGTTAGTGTGCTGCGTTGCGTGCTTCGTCGCGCGACGATTCAATTCAAGTTCGTATTTATCAATGTGTTGCGTCGTGCGCTTCGTCGCACGACGATTCAATTTAAATTTGTGTTTATTAATGTGCTGCATCGCGCACTTCGTCGCGTGATGATCTATTTTAATTTTAGGTTGTTTAAGGTGAGATGTTGCGCGTCCAGACGCGCGACGTTCCACTTTAAACTCGGCCCTGTTGACGTATGTCGTCGTTCGCTTCGTCGCATGATGCTTCACGTCTCTTTATAATTAATGCAAGTGTCTCGTTGTGCGCTCTGTCGCGCGGCGAGTCGTTTACTTCTTAATTCAATCTAAATGTCGTGTCGTACGTCTCGACGTGCGACCACTCCCTTTCATTTATCTTTAATATCTTTAATTGTTTATAATAATTAAATGTGGAACTTGACTTTACTTCATGCTAAACGTAGTGTCCGCATTAATGCCCTTCAATCGAACGAGTGGTTTAATTTATAATAATGTAATGTGATCGTTTCTCGACTGTGTTTTCCTCTTTCTCTCTTAACCGTAATTGCGAGCCCGCGTGGAACGTCTGTTTACTTACTGCATTCTATTGTATGGTGTACTGTTCTTTTGTATTAAATATGTGGATGTATGTATGTTTGCGCTCGCATAGAGAACGATCTAGTCGGATAACCCGAAGAACTCGCAGGAGAAGCCCCTGAGCAGCAGTCGGTTGGTGGAGGCAAGTGTCCCTTGACCTATCTCTGTCCTATACATTCTTTAATTCACCTCCCGCATTACATATTTATACCTAAGGATTGACTAGCTTTTGTTGTCTATGTCCTTGTTTACCTATTTGGGTCGGATTATTATTACTTAGTCTTATGCTATTGCTCAACTCTAATCAATGAACATGATGAGAATTATCAATGATACGCTGTTTTCCCCTCTTTTATTATGATGTTATACTTGTGACCTTCAAGGGGGCTTGAGCAGTTTCTCGAGTGCCTCTCCATAAGGACCTGTTCGTTGGATGACCGCCCGGGAAAACAGTGCAACCATGAGGGTGGAGTGGGACGCCCTTAGCTGAATAATTAGAGGAACCGGGGTGTAGTTCGCTTCGCCGTCGTGCCGTCAATGGGGCTCGGTGTATGCGGCTTGCTCTGCCAAGGTTGATTTGTCCCTTGGGGAGGAGTGCGGTACATTTAGGAAACCTAACGGGCGGCTACAGCCTCAGGGAATCTTTGTAAAGGCTACGTAGTGATGCCCTGCTGGACCACCTAGGTAGTGGTCAATGGGGAGTAGCTCTCTCCGGGCAGAAAGGGAATCACGGCTTGTGGTTAAAGTGCACAACCTCTGCAGAGTGTATGAGAAACTGATATATCAGCCATGCTCACGGTTATGAGCGGCCAAGGGAGCTCCAGTGATTAGTGGTACTTGATCAGAGATGTTCGGATTTGCAGGTGGCAATGAGATCGATGGTTTCTGGTATTGACTATGGTAATGGTAAGTGGTATTCTTTCCGTTTGGAAAGAGTACGATTGGGTTAATAACGTGGGTTAATTCTAAAACTTGGCTTTCTCTACTAGTAATAATAACCTGACCAACTAAAAGCAACTGCTTGACTTACCCCCACATAAAGCTAGTCCACTACAGCCAAACAGGACACTTGCTGAGTATGTTGATGTGTACTCACCCTTGCTCTACACACCAAACCATCCCTAGGTTGTCAGCATTGCAACCACTGCTCAGGAGAAGATGAAGCCGTGGAAGGAGACTTCCAGGAGTTCCAAGACTATGACGAGTTCTAGGTGTGGGTTAGCGGCAACCCCCAGTCGGCTGCCTGTGAAGGCCGCGTTTATCTACGTTTCTTTTCCGCACTTTGATTTATTGTAAAGACTATGTGGATGTTTCAGACATATGATGTAATCGACTATTATTTCCCTTTTTAATACTATTTGAGCACTGTGTGATGATGTCCATGTTATGTAACTGTTGTGTACGTGAATTGCTGATCCTGGCACGTACATGGTTCGCATTCGGTTTACCTTCTAAAACCGGGTGTGACAGCTGGCGAGAGAAACGGTCGACACCAATGGTCGCCTGCAACATGAACAGTGCGTGAACAGTTCACGCAGAGTCAGAGCAGCGCTAGAAGGCGCACCGTATAGTGAACAGTGCCTGTCTGATACGGCACCGGACTGTCCGGTGCCCCAAGAAGTTAGAGCTCCAACGGTCGAAATCGTCAGAACCCTCGGTTGGGTGACATGGCTGGCGCACCGGACAGTGTCCGGTGGCGCACCGGACTGTCCGGTGTGCCTATCGACAGACACCCTCCCCAATGGTTGAATTGGTGGTTGGGGCTATAAATACCCCCCAACCACCTCCACTCCAACCATCCAAGCATTCACTACTCCTCATTCAATACAAGAGCAATACACAACACTCCAAGACACAAATCAAAGCCTCCGATCAAATCAAAGTCCACAATTCAACTCTAGTTTTAGGACTTGTGAGAAGATCGACTTGTGTTCTTTTGTTGCTCTTGTTGCTTGGTTGGCTTTCTTCTTTCTCCCATTCTTACTCTCAAAGCCTTGTAAGCGAAGCAAGAGACACCAATTGTGTGGTGGTCCTTGCGGGGTCTAAGTGACCCGAGAAATCAAGGAAGAAAGCTCACTCGGTCTAAGTGAATGTTTGAGAGAGGGAAAGGGTTGAAAGAGACCTGGTCTTTGTGACCACCTCAACGGGGAGTAGGTTCTCAAGAACCGAACCTCGGTAAAACAAATCACCGTGTCATCCGCTTCATTTCCTTGTGATTTGTTTTCGCCCTCTCTTTCGGACTCACATTTATTTCTAACGCTAACCTCGACTTGTAGTTGTGTTTAAAGTTGTAAATTTCAGTTTTCGCCTATTCACCCCCCTCTAGGCGACTTTCAATTGGTATCAGAGCCCAGTACTTCATTAGAGTCTAACCACTCGAAGTGATGTCAGGAGATCACGCCAAGAGGGCGATCGTGATAGGCGACAAGTCCACAAGCCACGGGAAGGCTCCATCAAGGGAATCCGGCAACAAGCTAAAGGAGGGATCACCCCCTCACAAGTCGCATCAGAGTGGTGATAAGAAAAAGAAGATGAAGAAGGTGGTCTACTATGAGAACGACTCTTCGTCACCATCCACCTCCGGCTCCAACGTGTCGTCCATCACTTCTAAGCGCCATGAGCGCAAGAATTACAATAAGATGCCACTTTGTTATCCCCATATTTCTAGACGCACTCCTTTACTTTTCGTCCCACTAGGCAAACCACTGGTTTTTTATGGTGAAGATTATTGTATGTAGAGTGATAAAATGAGGCATCACCTAACCTCACTCCACGCTAGCATATGGGACATCGTTGAGTTTGGAGCCCAGGTACCATCGCCGGGGGACGAAGGCTATGATTCGAACGAGGTCGCCCAAATCAAGCACTTTGATTCCCAAGCAACTACTATAATCCTCACCTCTCTATGTCGAGAGGAGTATAATAAGGTACAAGGGTTGAAAAGTGCTAAGGAGATTTGGGATATACTAAATACCGCGCACGAGGGAGATGAGGTGACGAAGATCACCAAGCGGGAGACGATCGAGGGGGAGCTCGGTCGATTCGTCCTCAACCAAGGAGAGGAGCCACAAGCAATGTACAACCGGCTCAAGACCTTAGTGAACCAAGTGTGCAACCTCGGGAGCACCAAGTGGGATGACCATGAAATGGTCAAGGTTATTCTTAGATCACTTGTTTTTCGTAATCCCACTCAAGTTCAATTAATTCGTGGTGATCCTCGATACAAGTTAATGTCTCCCGAGGAAGTGATAGGAAAGTTTGTGAGCTTTGAATTGATGATCAAAGGCTCCAAACAAATCATCAACTTGGAGCAAGGAGGCACCTCCACACCCGAGGTGCAACCCGTCGCATTCAAGGCGACGGAGGAAAAGAAAGAAGAGTCTACATCAAGTAGGCTCCCCATCGACGCCTCCAAGCTTGACAATGAGGAGATGACACTCATCATCAAGAGCTTTCGTCAAATCCTCAAACAAAGGAAGGGGAAGGGCTACAAGCCCCGTTCCAAAAGGGTGTGCTACAAGTGTGGTAAGCCCAGTCATTTTATAGCTAAATGTCCTATGTCTAGTGATAGTGACAGAGGCGACGACAAGAAGGGAAATGTAACACCCCTGGTGTTACTGTTACTAAAACTTGAGCATAACATCATAAGCATTGGCATTTCATGTGTTTGTCACACCTAGAATGCATTCACTAGGCAAAAGTTCAAACAAGTTGTATTGATGTGGCATTTCATAAAGTGAAACCCTAAGGTACAGTGTTAACCCTAGATTGGGCTTAAAGGGGTAACCAAAGCCTAAACAAGAGAAAGCTTCAAAACTCAATTGGAATAACCATATAATGTCACCATGAATAGACATACATGGTATTCAAACCCTAGAATCCCCAAAAACTCTAAAAGAACCCTAGAAAGCCCTAAACTTAAACCTTAGGGGGCTAAGTGCAAAATTAGTACACTTTTGGACTAAAGTGAAAAAACCATGAGATTAGAGCATCTTAACTCATGTGGTTCACAAGTATGGGGATTTGCAACTTAAATCCTAAGTTTTGGACTTATTTGCAAAAGAGCCACACTTGAACTCTATGGGCTAAGTCTGAATTTCAGTGTAATTGGCTCAACTTTGGGGCCTTGTAACTTTCAAACTATAAGGATTTTGCCCTAGGTCACCACATCAAGTTTGTAGAGCTATCATAGGAGAACAAGTTTACTTAAGCAACTAACCACTAGTGCTGAATGAAAACTGAATATAAATGAGTCTGAAGTTGGACTATCAGACTGCTTGGAGTCTGAAATTCAGACTGGCAATGGAACTGCATAAACTTAGGGCTCGAATTCAATCATGATCCAGTAGGAATTTGACTAGGGATGCTATAGCAAAAGTGAAGATGGTTTGTAGGGCTAGAAATTTGCTGCAGAGCATTAGTTGTGTTGTCACATAAAAATTGGAGAAGAGCTGCCTTGAATCTGCTCTGTCAGACCGCCTGAATGCACTTCGCGATGGTACAGTGCGCTGATTAGATCGCCAACTCAGTCCCTCGCCGTCGACGAGCCGCGCGCGGATTCGTGCCTTCACCGCCGTGATTCGCGCTCGGATCAGTTGGATAGCGCATGGGGTAAGTAAATATCCCATCGTGGATATGTTCCGACCACTAATTTACTCCGACCACCGTAACCCGAGTTAGCCACGATGGATTCAGATGAGTTCACAGGTGACAGCCGCCTCCCAGTCTTGTGCCACGTGCCTTGGCACATCCACTGCATCGCCGTGACTCGCTGTAACCCTCCGGTCATCACCGGGGAGCTTGCCACGGTAATAGGACACCAATCGCGCGTGCCAGTAACTTCTTGTTTCTCCAGTCGCAGTGTGTCGTTATCTAATTCACCGGCCACTGCTCACAGGCTCTATAAATTGAGCGCACCATCGGGTCCGTAGAGTAATCATGCACCAAGCCACCAAGTCTTGCCTCCAATCGTTCACCAGAAAGCTCCAATTTCTTACTTCCCCCAAATCACTCAAGAACTCCGCTCGGTTTGCCCTCATCGTGGCCAGCTTGCTCCGGGTTAGTTCAAGCGCTCTGATCGTTTGTTCTAGCATCCCTAAGTCCTCCTCAAGCTTCTTGACCCCTCTGATTGAACTAGACCGCCCTAGGTCACCGTGAACGCCCATGTTCATCCATTGTCCATACGGTCACCGTGGACAGGGTGTTTTAGTACGCCATTAGTGAAATTAGTTTAGGGGAAACTTTGGTTAAGGCTTGAATTTGGTGTCTGCCTAAGAGCACCTAGAGGGGGGTGAATAGGTGATCCTGTAAAAACTTAAAACTTATAGCCACAAAACTTGGTTAAGTGTTAGAGAGATAATGCCAAGTGACTATAAAGCGAGCTCTTGCGAATCACAACAATCACACAAAAAGAAATCACAAGAGACACGCGAGTTATCCCGTGGTTCGACAAGTACAACACTTGTCTACCTCCACGTTGTGGCGTCCCAATGGGCGAGGGTTGCACTCAACCCCTTTCAAGTGATCCAATGATCAACTTGAATACCATGGTGTTCCTTTTTCTTATCACTTTTCCCGTTTGCGAGGAATGTCCATAAGTTGGAGTCTCTCGCCCTTACAACAAATATCAATGTGAAAGCACCAGAGTAAGGGAGGGAAGCAACACACACAAATCCCAGCAATACTCACACACACAAGCCAAGACTTGAGCTCAAATGAAATGCAACAAGTTCACCACTAGAACGGAGCTCAAATCACTAAGAATGTCAATCGAATGTGTGAGATGGAGTGCGGGAGTCTTAGAATGTTCAAAGTATGCTTGGTGTCATCATCCATGCGCCTAGGGGTCCCTTTTATAGCCCCAAGGCAGCTAGGAGCCGTTGGAAGCAATCTGGGAAGGCAATTCTTGCCTTCTGTCGGGTGGCGCACTGGACAGTCCGGTGCACCACCGGACATCCCCTGTTCACAGTCCGGTGCAGATTGCTTTCCTAAATTGGCGCAGCCGACCGCTGAAGATTTGGAGCCATTGGTGCACCGGACACTGTCCGGTGCACACCGGACAGTCCGGTGCCCCCTGCCGACTGTTGGCGCGCCCACGCGTCACGCGCGGATTGCGCGGCCGACCGTTGGCTCGGCCGACCATTGGCTCACCGGACAGTCCGGTGCACCACCGGACAGTCCGGTGAATTTTAGTCGTACGTTGTTGACTGTTTCCCGAGAGCGGCGACTTCGCCGCAGACAACTCATGGGACAGTCCAGTGATTTTTAGTCGTACGTCGCTGTCGAGACCCGAGAGTAGGCTGTTCATCGGGATTGGTCCTGGCACACCGGACAGTCCGGTGCACCCAGACCGAGCAGCCTTTTGGCTGTACATAGCCAACTTTTCTCCAAAACGATTTCTCCTGTTTCTAGCACTTAGACATAATACATTAGTCTTCAAAACAATGTACTAAGTCTAGAAACATACCTTTAATCTTGATTTGCACTTCTTGAGTCTTTGGCACAAATATCACTCAAAGCATTTTTGTGTGTAGCACTTAATCACCAAAATCTTATAGAAATGGCCCAAGGGCACATTTCCCTTTCAATCTCCCCCTTTTTGGTGATTTATGCCAACACAACAAAAAGCAACTAAAAGAAGTGCAACATTAATGCAAATGAGAAAAAAATTTGATTCAAATTTGGCATATTTGGATCATTCTTTGCCACCACTTGGTTTGTTTTTGCAAATCAAACTCAATTTCCTATCTCTAAGTCAAATTCACTTGTTGAGGCATAGAGAGAGGTATTCCAAGAGAAATTGATCAAAGATTCAAAAGCTCCCCCTTTTTCCCATAATCAAACATCCTCCCCACAAGAGACCAACTTTTGACAATAAGAGACAATAAGAGTATTTTGACAAAACAAAAGCTCTAACTCTACTATTTTCAAAATTCTCAAGTGGTAGCTGATCCATTTGCTTTGGCCTTAATTTCTCCCCCTTTCGCATTAAGCACCAAAACGGGATCATTATTGGCCCTTAAACCCCATTGCCTCACCAAAATCTTCAATTAAGAGTAGAAAGGCAATAAGAGCACGGAGATGAACTTGGAGTAAATTACCCTCTCATCGGAGTGCAGTGGAAGTCTTGCATGGTCCAAGTTCACCTTTTCCCTTTCAATCCTCCTTTGAGACTAAATTAAGAAAACTCAAGCACACGGTTAGTCTCAAAGGGTCAAGTTGTAGCATTTCTCCCCCTAAGTATGTGCATCATTCACACATGGACTTGTGAGGTCCGGGGATCCCTTGCACAACTTGAGCACCATAAATAAGCAATAAAATGCATAATGGAACATGATCAAAGGCATAAAACACATGTATGCTATAGATCAATCTAAGTTCCGCGAATCTAAGACATTTAGCTCACTACGCAGCCTGCAAAAGGTCTTCTCATCTAAAGGCTTGGTAAAGATATCGGCTAGCTGGTTCTCGGTGCTAACATAAAACACTTCGATACCTCCTTTTTGCTGGTGGTCTCTCAAAAAGTGATGCCGGATGTCTATGTGCTTTGTGTGGCTGTGTTCAACAGGATTGTCCGCCATGCAGATAGCACTCTCATTGTCACATAGGAGTGGGACTTTGCTCAGATTGTAGCCAAAGTCCCGGAGGGTTTGCCTCATCCAAAGTAGTTGCGCGCAACACTATCTTGCGGCAACGTACTCGGCCTCAGCGGTGGATAGGGCAACGGAAGTTTGTTTCTTAGAACTCCACGACACCAGGGACCTTCCTAGGAATTGGCACGTCCCTGATGTACTCTTCCTATCGACCTTACATCCAGCATAGTCGGAATCTGAATATCCAATTAAGTCGAAGGTAGACCCCTTTGGATACCAGATCCCGAAGCAAGGCGTAGCAACTAAATATCTAAGAATTTGCTTAACGGCCACAAGGTGACACTCCCTTGGGTCAGATTGAAATCTAGCACACATGCATACGCTAAGCATAATATCCGGTCTACTAGCACACAAACAAAGTAAAGACCCTATCATAGACCGGTATGCCTTTTGATCAACGGACTTACCTCCTTTGTTGAGGTCAACATGTCTGTTGGTTCCCATTGGAGTCTTTGCGGGCTTGGCGTCCTTCATCCCAAACCGCTTGAGCAAGTCTTGTGTGTACTTTGTTTGAGAGATGAAGGTGCCGTCCTTGAGTTGCTTCACTTGGAACCCAAGGAAGTAGTTCAACTCACCCATCATCGACATCTCAAATTTTTGAGTCATCACCCTGCTAAACTCTTCACAAGACTTTTGGTTAGTAGAACCAAATATTATGTCATCGACATAAATTTGGCACACAAATAGATCACCGTCACAAGTCTTAGTGAAAAGAGTTGGATCGGCTTTCCCAACCTTGAAAGCATTAGCAATTAAAAAGTCTCTAAGGCATTCATACCATGCTCTTGGGGCTTGCTTAAGTCCATAGAGCGCCTTAGAGAGCTTACACACGTGGTCGGGGTACCGTTCATCCTCAAAGCCAGGGGTTGCTCCACGTACACCTCCTCCTTGATTGGCCCGTTGAGGAAAGCGCTCTTCACGTCCATTTGGAACAACCTGAAAGAATGGTGAGCGGCATAGGCTAACAAAATGTGAATCGACTCTAGCCTAGCCACAGGAGCAAAAGTCTCCTCAAAGTATAAACCTGCGACTTGGGCATAACCTTTTGCCACAAGTCGAGCCTTGTTCCTTGTCACCACCCCGTGCTCGTCCAGTTTGTTGCGGAACACCCACTTGGTTCCCACAACATTTTGCTTGGGATGTGGCACCAGTGTCCAAACTTCATTTTGCTTGAAGTTATTGAGCTCTTCCTGTATGGCCAACACCCAGTCCGGATCTAACAAGGCCTCTTCTACCCTGAAAGGCTCAATAGAAGAGACAAAAGAGTAATGCTCACAAAAATTAGCTAATCTAGAGCGAGTGGTTACTCCCTTGCTAATATCACCCAAAATCTGGTCGACGGGATGATTCCTTTGAATCGTCGCTCGAACTTGAGTTGGAGGGGGCCGTGGTACTTCTTCCTCCTCATCTTGGACATCCTGTGCTCCCCCCTTGATCACACGCCTCTTCTTGAGGAACCTATTCATCATCTTGAGTTGGGGGGTGCACCATTGTAGAGGAAAAAGGTTGATCTTGCTCCTGGTGTTCCTGTGGTCGCACATCTCCAATAGCCATGGTGCGTATTGCGTCCGTTGGAACATCATCGTCATCTACATCATCAAGATCAACTTGCTCTCTCGGAGAGCCATTAGTTTCTTCAAATACAACATCGCTAGAGACTTCAACCAAACCCGATGATTTGTTGAAAACTCTATACGCCTTTATATTTGAGTCATAACCTAGTAAAAACCCTTCTACAGCTTTGGGAGCAAATTTTGAATTCCTACCTTTCTTCACTAGAATATAACATTTACTCCCAAATACACGAAAATAAGACACGTTGGGTTTGTTACCGGTTAGAAGTTCGTATGACGTCTTCTTGAGGAGGCGATGAAGGTAGACCCGGTTTATGGCGTGACAAGCCATGTTCACGGCTTCCGACCAAAACCGCTCGGGCGTCTTGAATTCTCCAAGCATCGTCCTCGCCATGTCTATGAGCGTCCTGTTCTTCCTCTCTACCACGCCATTTTGTTGTGGTGTGTAGGGAGCGGAGAACTCGTGCTTGATTCCTTCCTCCTCAAGGAACTCCTCAACTTGAAGGTTCTTGAACTCGGACCCATTGTTGCTTCTAATCTTTTTCACCTTGAGCTCAAATTCGTTCTGAGCTCGCCTTAGAAAGCGCTTGAGGGTCCCTTGGGTTTCTGATTTATCCTGCAAAAAGAATACCCAAGTGAAGCGGGAAAAATCATCAACAACAACAAGACCATACTTACTTCCCCCGATGCTAAGATAGGCGACGGGTCCGAAGAGGTCCATATGCAGTAGCTCCAGAGGTCTTGATGTAGTCATCACATTCTTGTTGTGATGAGCGCTTCCCACCTGTTTACCTGCTTGACAAGCTGCACAAGGTCTATCTTTTTCGAAAAACACATTTGTTAGACCTAACACATGTTCTCCCTTCAGAAGTTTGTGAAGGTTCTTCATCCCAACATGTGCTAGACGGCGATGCCATAGCCAGCCCATGCTAGTCTTAGCAATTAAGCATGCATCTAGACCGGCCTCCTCCTCCGAAAAATCAACTAAATAGAGTTTGTCGTCTAGTACACCCTTAAAAGCTAATGAACCATCACTCCTTCTAAAGACAGACACATCTACATTGGTAAATAAGCAATTGTAACCCATATTACATAATTGGCTAACGGACAACAAGTTATACCCGAGCGATTCAACTAAAAACACATTAGATATGGAATGCTCGGATGAAATAGCTATCTTTCCTAGTCCTTTAACCTTGCCTTGATTCCCGTCACCGAAAATGATTGAGTCTTGGGAATCTTTGTTCTTGACGTAGGAGGTGAACATCTTCTTCTCCCTCGTCATGTGGTTTGTGCATCCGCTGTCGATAATCCAGCTTGAGCCCCTGGATGCATAAACCTGCAAGGCAAATTAGGCTTGGGTTTTAGGTATCCAACTCTTGTTGGGTCCTATAAGGTTAGTTATAATAGCCTTAGGGACCCAAATGTAAGTCTTGTCTTCCTTGCATTTGGCCCCCACCTTTTTAGCAATCACTTTTTCATTTTTACATGAAAGAACAAACTTAGTATTGCAAGCATGAAAGACCATGGTAGATCCATTATACACTTTCCTAGGAGCATGAGACACAAAATTCCTCCTAGATCTACCATTAAAATTGGAACTCGAAGCAATCATGGCATGTGAGTCAAAAGCATTATAACTCCTATTAGCATGTCTAGAAAATTTCCTATCACTATAGATAAAAGTGTGATTCCTTTGAGTATTACTAGTCATAGGGGCCTTCCCTTTGTCCTTGGCAAAGATAAGAGCCCTTTGACTTGTTAAGTTCTTGGCTTCCCTTCGAAAGCCAAGCCCATCCTTAATAGAGGGATGTCTACCAACAGTGTAGGCATCCCTTGCCAATTTTAGTTTATCAAAGTCATTTTTGCTAGTCTTAAGTTAGGCATTAAGACTAGCCACTTCATCATTTAATCTAGTTATGGAAATTAAATGTTCACTACAAACATCAACATTAAAATCCTTGCACCTATTGCAGATCACAACATTCTCTACACAAGAACTAGATTTATTTGCTACTTCTAGCTTAGCATTTAAATCATCATTAATACTTCTTAAGCTAGCCACAGTCTCATGACAAGTAGATAATTCACAAGAAAGCATTTCATTCCTTTTAACTTCTAAAGCAAGAGACTTTTGCACACTTACAAATTTATCATGCTCTTCATATAAAAGATCCTCTTGCTTTTCTAAAAGTCTATCTTTTTCATTCAATGCATCAATTAGCTCATTAATCTTTTCTACCTTAGCTCTATCTAATCCTTTGAACAAGCTAGTGTAGTCTACTTCATCATCACTAGAGTCCTCATCATTAGAAGTAGAGTACTTAGGAGTTTCTCTAGTTTTTACCTTCTTTTCCTTTGTCATTAGACAAGTATGGCGCTCGTTGGGGAAGAGCGACGACTTGTTGAAGGCCGAGGCGGCGAGTCCTTCGTCGTCGGAGTCTGATGACGAACAATCCGAGTCCCATTCTTTGCCGAGGTGCGCCTTGCCCTTCGCCTTCTTATAGGCCTTCTTCTTTTCCCTCTTCCCGCTTTTCTTATGACTCGAGCCAGAGTTAGTAGGTTTGTCATCCCTTGGCTCGTTGAAGATGGACTCCTTCTCCTTATCATTGACCACCATCCCCTTTCCCTTAGGATCCATCTCTTCGGGCAATTAGTCCCTTTTTGTGAAGAGAACGGCTCTGATACCAATTGAGAGCACCTAGAGGGGGGTGAATAGGTGATCCTGTAAAAACTTAAAACTTATAGCCACAAAACTTGGTTAAGTGTTAGAGAGATAATGCCAAGTGACTATAAAGCGAGCTCTTGCGAATCACAACAATCACACAAAAAGCAACCACAAGAGACACGCGAGTTATCCCGTGGTTCGACAAGTACAACACTTGTCTACCTCCACGTTGTGGCATCCCAATGGACGAGGGTTGCACTCAACCCCTTTCAAGTGATCCAATGATCAACTTGAATACCATGGTGTTCCTTTTTCTTATCACTTTTCCCGTTTGTGAGGAATGTCCACAAGTTGGAGTCTCTTGCCCTTACAACAAATATCAATGTGAAAGCACCATAGTAAGGGAGGGAAGCAACACACACAAATCCCAGCAATACGCACACACACACACAAGCCAAGACTTGAGCTTAAATGAAACGCAACAAGTTCACCACTAGAACGGAGCTCAAATCACTAAGAATGTCAATCGAATGTGTGAAGATGGAGTGCGGGAGTCTTAGAATGTTCAAAGTATGCTTGGTGTCATCTTCCATGCGCCTAGGGGTCCCTTTTATAGCCCCAAGGCAGCTAGGAGCCGTTGGAAGCAATCTGGGAAGGCAATTCTTGCCTTCTGTCGGGTGGCGCACCGGACAGTCCGGTGCACCACCGGACATCCCCTGTTCACAGTCCGGTGAAGATTGCTTTCCTAAATTGGCGCAGCCGGCCGTTGAAGATTTGGAGTCGTTGGTGCACCGGACACTGTCCGGTGCACACCGGACAGTCCGGTGCCCCCTGCCGACCGTTGGCGCGCCCACGCGTCACGCACGGATTGCGCGGCCGACCGTTGGCTCACCGGACAGTCCGGTGAATTTTAGCCGTACGCTGTTGACTGTTTCCCGAGAGCGGCGACTTCGCCGTAGACGACCCACCGGACAGTCCGGTGATTTTTAGCCATACGCCGCCGTCGAGACCCGAGAGTAGGCTGTTCATCGGGATTGGTCCTGGCACACCGGACACTGTCCGGTGCACCACCGGATACTGTCCGGTGCACCCAGACCGAGCAGCCTTTTGGCTGTACATAGCCAACTTTTCTCCAAAACGATTTCTCCTATTTCTAGCACTTAGACATAATATATTAGTCTTCAAAACAATGTACTAAGTCTAGAAACATACCTTTAATCTTGATATGCACTTCTTGAGTCTTTGGCACAAATATCACTCAAAGCATTTTTGTGTGTAGCACTTAATCACCAAAATCTTATAGAAATGGCCCAAGGGCACATTTCCCTTTCACTGCCGCTCGGGAGCATTGGTCTTTGCGTGATTCGGCCAGTCTAAGCTCGTCGGTACTCGGATCTCCGCCGTGCGATGTCGTGGACTTGGCGCGGTGAAGAATTAGAAGTGCAGGGAGGTTTCTGTAAAGCGTCAGTGACTTAGTTGAATAGTGCTGCGACCCCACGTTAGGTTATTCAAAAGGACAGGGTCTTCGGTGCACAGTTGCATGCGGGCGCGCACGCGGGCGCTTTCCTTCCGTGTTGGGCTGGCTTGGGCCGGTTTAGGTCCAATACTGTTCACACCTTTTCTTTTTCTTTTTCTGCCAGAGCTAAAGAAATTCTAGAAAATTCTAGAAAAATGATAAAAATACCAAACCAATTTTGCTAGGTTTCTAATTTTCTATAGTATTTACTAAAAATAGTTTCATGATTTTTAGTCCAAATAGGAAATTATAGAGCATTTAAAATAGCCAAAAACAATGCTTCTGGATTTTTAGAGAATAGATACTAAATCCAAAATTCCCTAAATTTTTAGGATAAACTCTAAATAATATTTAGAAGCCTTGGGTAAAGTTTGGTATGTTTTGGACTATGTTTGATACTTAGAACCCAAAACCCTAGCCCATGCCTTATGAACTTCACTATTGACTCCGGAAACCCTAAGTTCTCAGAGATCCGTGAAGGAAAGTTGTATTCAAGACTTAGATAATAAGTAGAAGTCAAAGAAGCGAAGACTTCACCACCACCACCTGAGGAACATCAGGCAGGCAACTGTTTCTATTTTGATATCTACGGAACAGAGCCTGATTCACCAGTAACACAAGGCAAGCCCCGGTGCATTTGACACCTCCTTGTTCTTTTAAAATCTTTCTCACTTGCTTGATGCACTAGGTGATAGGAGTTGTGTGCTAAACCAATTCCTGCATTTCCTTCCTTGAATTGATTACTTTCCCTTAAATCCCTGTTTTATAAAAGGTTTTTCTTATGCTTAGCTTTGCTTTAGAAAAACAAAATGTTTTGTTTTTTCTCAAAAGATGATGTGGCAAAGTGGGTGGGATGTTTTCAAAAACAAAACTTAATGATGAATTAATCATGGCCATGATGGGTTCAACATCGGAAAAGATGTACCTCTGCCAGGTATCAAACTTTGGGTTTGAAATGATAAAGCTGAGACTGGGCGAATGACTTGCACGAGAAGAGAGTCTTGGTGTAGTGTCTCCATCTGAGTCGATTAAGGACCGTGCCGATGTAGGCCTGCTGATCGAGGACCCTTTAACTGGTCACATGCCTCATCATGGGTAAGCTTTGCCTCGGGCAGACTAATACCAGAATAAGATAACACGCAATGGGAGTGGAGAGATGGTGAGAGTAGTGTGTACCCTCCGTGGCAAGAGGCTAGACAGTGGTGTATCTATGCTCTCGGTTGGCGTGAACCTGATCTGGTCTTAAGAACCTCGGTGGCGAGTTGACATATGCAAGGGTTAAGTGCTACATATGTCGTGTGATTTGAGATCCTCAGCTGAGTATAATCGATTCGGATCGCCGTAACTTCGCGGTTATGAAGACTTGGTCACTGACTTACACGTAGCAATCCAGTGAAGATGAAGGGTTGTTAAGAAATTGGCTAGTATAGGTCAAGTGATTGAATTAGGATAGAAAGAACCCTAGCTGCAGGTAATTTTTACTTAACCTGACAAATAAAACTAGATTTTTAAGGATCCACTCTTAGTAAGCATTTCTACAAACAGAGTCATTGATTATTGATAAGCCTTACCCTGACTCCCTTAAAGCTAGCATATCCTTGAGAGTCTTTTACTTGGTCGGGTAAGTCTTGCAAAAGTACACTTCATACTCAGGGCTTCGTCCCATGTGGTTTTAGGTAAAGAAGCGGCAAACTTTTGCTGCTTTTGTTCAAAGGTGGTGCCCAAGGAGGAAAACCAGGAGTAAAGCTTCGGGAGGAAAGGATCCTCCGTTAAAAAATTTTTACTGCTTATGCGGGTGGAGTTTTTGCCTCCCTGGTTTTGTAATAATAATAATAATACTCAGCACTCCTATATTTGTTTCTGGTCTATAATAATCCAACTCCTTCTTACTTTTAATATAAGGTAAGTTATTGTAATTGCTTCCGCATTTTCGTATCTTCGATGTGTTATAATGTCTGCGTGACGGGTGAAACTCTCTTGGGAAAGGTAAAAAAAGCAGATACCGAACTTGTCAAGTGATTCAGGGGCACCTGCAGGGTTGTCTGAGGTCCATTGGACAAGGACAACTGTAGGTGGGCCTAATGACTTGGGAGGTTCCGTCACAGGAAAGAGGAAGGAGAAGAAG
Source organism: Zea luxurians (assembly GCA_029449295.1). Lineage (NCBI taxonomy): Eukaryota > Viridiplantae > Streptophyta > Magnoliopsida > Poales > Poaceae > Zea > Zea luxurians. The sequence continues at coordinate 29,914,235 of JAOPSE010000031.1, forward strand.
AGATACTACAAGAAGAAGGGTGGTGATGCCCACGTGTGTCGGGAATGGGACTCTGATGAGAGCTTCACCGACTCCTCCTCCGATGAGGACGCCACCAACATCGTCGTCAACAAGGGTCTCCTCTTCCCCAATGTCGGCCATAAGTGCTTCATGGCAAAGGATGACAAAAAGAAGAAGGTAAAATCTAGAGCCTCCACATATGCAACATCTAGTGATGAGGCTAGCTCTAGTGATGATGAAGATGATTTGCTTACACTTTTTGCCAACCTTAACATGCAACAAAAGGAAAAATTAAATTAATTAATAAGAGTTATTCATGAGAAGGATGAACTTTTGGATAGCAAAGAGGAATTCCTTATTAAGGAAAATAAGAAGCATGTTAAGGTGAAGAATGCTTATGCTCAGGAAATAGAGAAAAATGAAAACTTGACTAAGGAGTTTAGCATTTGCCATGACACTATCTCTAACCTTAGAACTGAGAATGCTAATTTTAATGCTAAGGTTGAGAAGTTAAATGTTTGTGATGATTCAATTGTCAGTCTTAGAAATGAAAATACCAGTTTAATTGCTAAGATTGATAAATTGAATGCATCACTTTCTAGCCTTAAAATTGAGAATGATAAATTAATTGCTAAGGCTAAAGATTTAAATGTTTGCAATGATTCTAGTTTCAATTTTAGAAATGCGAATGTTATATTACATGCTAAGATTGATGATTTAAATGCTTGCAAACCCACTACATCTACTGTTGACCATGTTTCTATTTGCACTAGATGTAGAGATATTAATGTTGATGCTATCCATGATCACCTAGCTTTAATTAAACAACAAAATGATCACATAACTCAACTAACTGCTAAAATTAATGAGCATGAGATAGAAAATGAAAATTTTAAATTTGCTAGAAGCATGCTCTGTAGTGGGAGACGCCCTGGCATTAAGTATGGCATTGGCTTCCAACAAGGAGGCAATGTCAAGCTTAATGCCCCTAAGAAATTGTCCAACTTTGTTAAGGGCAAGGCTCACATGGTTCAGGATAACAAAGGTTACATTTTATATCCTGGTGGTTATCCCGAACACAAAATTAGGAGAATTCATTATAGGAAGTCTCATTCTGGTCCTCATCATGCTTTTATGTATAAAAATGAGACATCTAGCTCTAGGCAATCAACCCATGTTAAATTGCCTAAAAAGAAAACTCCTACTGCATCAAATGAGCCTATTGTTTCATTTAAGACTTTTGATGCTTCATATGTGCTGACTAACAAATCAGGCAAAGTAGTTGCCAAATATGTTGGGGCCAAACACAAGGGCTCAAAGACATGTGTTTGGGTACCCAAGGTGCTTGTTTCTAATGTGAAAGGACCCAAGACCATTTGGGTACCTAAGAATAAGGCCTAAATTGTTTTGCAGGTTTATGCATCCGGGGGCTCAAGTTGGATAATTGATAGTGGGTGCACAAACCACATGATAGGGGAGAAAAGGATGTTCTCCTCCTACGAGAAAAACCAAGATCCCCAAAGAGCTATCACATTCGGGGATAGAAATCAAGGTTTGGTCAAAGGACTTGGTAAAATTGCTATATCACCTGACCATTCTATTTTCAATGTTTTTCTTATAGATTCTTTAGATTACAATTTGCTTTCTGTATCTCAATTATGTAAAATGGGCTATAACTGTCTTTTTAGTGATACTGGTGTTACTGTCTTTAGAAGAAGTGATGATTCAGTAGCATTTAAGGGAGTGTTAGAGGGTCAGCTGTACTTAGTTGATTTCAATAGAGCTGAACTTGACACTTGCTTAATTACTAAGACTAATATGGGTTGGCTCTGGCATCGCCGACTAGCCCATGTTAGGATGAAGAATCTTCACAAGCTTCTAAAGGGAGAACACATTTTAGGACTAACAAATGTTCATTTTGAGAAAGACAAGGTTTGTAGCGCATGTCAAGTAGGAAAGCAAGTTGGTGCCCATCATCCACACAAGAATATCATGAAAACGGACAGGTCGCTCGAGCTACTCCACATGGATTTATTCGGCCCGATCGCTTACATAAGCATCAGCGGGAGTAAGTACTGTCTTGTAATTGTGGATGATTATTCTCGCTTCACTTGGGTGTTCTTTTTGCAGGATAAATCACAAACCCAAGAGACCTTAAAGGGATTTTTGAGACGAGCTCAAAATGAGTTCGGCTTAAGGATCAAAAAGATTAAAAGCGACAATGGGACGGAGTTCAAGAACTCTCAAATTGAAGGCTTTCTTGAGGAGGAGGGCATCAAGCATGAGTTATCTTCTCCCTATACACCTCAACAAAATGGTGTAGTAAAGAGGAAGAATAGAACTCTACTGGACATGGCAAGGACCATGCTTGATGAGTACAAGTCTACGGCCCGGTTTTGGGCGGAAGCAATCAACACTGCTTGCTACTCCATCAACCGATTATATCTTCACCGAATCCTCAAGAAGACATCATATGAACTCCTTACCAGTAAAAAGCCCAATGTTTCATATTTTAGAGTCTTTGGTAGCAAATGCTTTATTCTTGTTAAAAGAGGTAGAAAATCTAAATTTGCTCCTAAGGCTGTAGAAGGCTTTTTACTAGGATATGATTCAAACACAAGGGCATATAGAGTCTTTAACAAGTCCATTGGACTAGTTGAAGTTTCTTGTGACATTGTGTTTGATGAGACTAACGGCTCCCAAGTGGAGCAAGTTGATCTCGATGAGCTAGATGATGAAGAGGCTCCATGCGTCGCGCTAAGGAACATGTCCATTGGGGATGTGTGTCCTAAAGAATCTAAAAATCCAACTCAAGTATAAGATCAACCGTCATCTTCCAATCAAGCATCTCCACCAACTCAAGACGAGGAACAGGCTCAAGATAATGAAGAAGAGGATCCAGAGGATGAGCCATCTCAAGATGAGGTCAATAATCAAGGGGGAGATGATGAAAATAATGACAAGGAAGATGAACAAGAAGCACAGGGTCAAAGACCGCCACACCCAAGAGTCCACCAGGCGATTCAAAGAGATCTTCCCGTGAACTCCATTCTTGGTGATATCCATAAGGGGGTAACTACTCGATCTCAAGTCGCACACTTTTGTGAGCATTACTCTTTTGTGTCCTCTATTGAGCCTTACAGGATTGAGGATGCATTAAGAGATTCGGATTGGGTGCTGGCAATGCAAGAGGAGCTCAACAACTTCACGAGGAATGAGGTATGGCATTTAGTTCCACGTCCTAATCAAAATGTTGTAGGTACCAAGTGGGTATTCCGCAACAAGCAAGATGAGCATGGTGTGGTCATAAGGAACAAAGCACGACTTGTGGCCAAGGGTTATTCACAAGTTGAAGGTTTGGAGTTTGGTGAAACTTATGCACTCGTAGCTAGGCTTGAGTCAATTCACATATTACTTGCCTATGCTACTTACCATGGCTTCAAGCTCTATCAAATGGACGTAAAGCGTGCCTTCCTCAATGGACCAATCAAAGAAGAGGTCTATGTTGAGAAACCTCCTAGCTTTGAAGATAGTGAGTACCTTAACCATGTTTATAAACTCCCAAAGGTGCTTTATGGGCTCAAACAAGCCCCAAGAGCATGGTATGAATGCCTGTGAGATTTCCTTATCACTAATGGCTTCAAAGTCGGAAAAGCCGATCCTACACTCTTTACTAAAACTATGGCAAATGATTTGTTTGTATGCCAAATTTATGTTGATGATATTATATTTGGGTCTACTAACAAATCTACTTGTGAAGAGTTTAGTAGGATTATGGTTCAGAAATTCGAGATGTCAATGATAGGGGAGTTGAGATACTTTTTAGGATTTCAAATCAAGCAACTCCAAGAGGGCACCTTCATCAGCCAAACGAAGTATATTCAAGACATTCTTAAGAAATTTGGAATGAAGGATGCCAAGCCCATCTAAACACCCATGGGAACCCATGGGCATCTCGACCTCGACACGGAAGGTAAATCCATAGATCAAAAGGTATACTAGTCAATGATATGATCTTTACTCTATTTATGTGCATCTCGACCGAATGTTATGCTTTCTGTATGCATGTGTGGAAGGTTCCAAGCTGACCCTAAGGAAGTTCACCTTAGGGCCATGAAGTGAATCATGAGATATTTAGTTTACACTCCTAAGTTTGGACTTTGGTACCCCAGGGGATCCACCTTTGATTTAATAGGATATTCCGATGTCGATTGGGCAGGGTGTAAAATTGATAGGAAGAGCATATCAGGGACTTGTCAGTTTCTAGGGAGATCCCTAGTGTCTTGGGCTTCAAAGAAACAAAATTCAGTAGCCCTATCAACTACCGAAGCCGAGTATATTGACGCAGGCCATTGTTGCGTGCAATTGCTTTGGATGTGGCAAACCCTTAGGGACTATGGCTACAAATTGAGCAAAGTCCCTCTCCTATGTGACAATGAGAGTGCTATCCGCATGGCGGAGAATCTCGTTGAACACAGCCGCACTAAGTACATAGACATTTGGTTTCACTTTTTGAGGGATCACCATCAAAGGGGGGATATCGAGATAGCCTATATTAACACCAAAGAACAATTAGCCGATATCTTTACCAAGCCATTAGATGAGAAAACCTTTACCAAACTTAGGAATGAGCTAAATATTCTTGATTCTAGGAATTTTGATTGAAACATTGCACACATAGCTCATTTATATACCTTTGATCATATCTCTTTCATTTGGTACGACTAATGCGTTTCCATGTGTATTCTTATGCTAAGTCGTAGATTGAAAGGGAAATGGAGTACTCGACGAAGACAAGGCTTCCACTCCACTCTATCGGTATCATTTACCCTTCGTCATTACTTCACATCACTCTCCGCATTGGTATAATCTTTCACTCATATATTGTTTACCAAAGGGGGAGAGAATTTCAAAGGGCTCACAAAGTCTCTGTTTTTTGCGATTAATGCCAAAGGGGAAGAGAGTATTAGCCCAAAGCAAAAGGACCACACCACCACCAATTTTAAAATTTTCGAAATAAAGTTTTCAAATTAGTATCTTTCATATTGGTATTTCTCTAATAAGAGTATCTCAAAACCTTCTTGAAAACTAAGAGGAGAATTTCATTTAGGGGGAGTTTTGTCAAGCCAAAGGAAAAGCATTTGAAACAGGGGGAGAAAATTTCAAATCTTGAAAATGCTTCTTGCAATCTTACTCATATGCCTTTGACTATTTGCAAAAGGATTTTGAAAAGAATTTTCCAAAGAATTTGCACAAACAAAACCGTGGTGCAAGCAACGTCCAAAATGTTAAAGAAAAAAAGCAATCCATGCATATCTAGTAGAAATAAATATTGGTTTAATTCTAAGCAACCTATGCACTTACCTTATGCAAACTAGTTCAATTCTGCACTTATATATTTGCTTTGGTTTGTGTTGGCATCAATCACCAAAAAGGGGGAGATTGAAAGGGAAATAGGGTCAAACCTTTTTCTAAATATAATTTTGGTGGTTGAATGTCCAACACAAATAATTGGACTAACTAGTTTGCTCTAGATTATACATTCTACAGGTGCCAAAGGTTCAACACAAACCAATAAAAAGAACAAGTTAGGGTTCAAAAGAAAGGAGCAAAAAGAAATCGAAGAGCACCTTGGTCTGGCGCACCAGACTGTCCGGTGTGCCACCGGACAGTGTCCGGTGCACTAGGGAAGATTGACTTCAAACTCTTCACCTTCAGGTTTTCGGGACCGCGCTCCGCTATAATTCACTGGACTGTCCGGTGTGCTAGCGGAGCAACGGCTGGCGAGCGCAACGGTCGACTCCAACGGTCGCCTGCAACATGAATAGTGCGTGGACAGTTGGCGTAGAGTCAGAGCAGCGCCAGAAGGCGCACCGGACAGTGAACAGTGTCTGTCTGGTGCGGCACCGGACTGTCTGGTGTCCCAAGAAGTCAGAGCTCCAACGGTCGAAACCGTCAGAACCCTAACAGTAGGTGACATGGCTGGCGCACCGGACAGTGTTCGGTGGCGCACCGAACTATCCGGTGCGCCCATCGTCAGACAGCCTCCCCAACGGTTGAATTGGTGGTTGGGGCTATAAATATCCCCCAACCACCTCCACTCCAACCATCCAAGCATTCACTACTCCTCATTCAATACAAGAGCAATACACAACACTCCAAGACACAAATCAAAGCCTCCAATCAAATCAAAGTCCACAATTCAACTCTAGTTTTATGACTTGTGAGAAGATCGACTTGTGTTCTTTTGTTGCTCTTGTTGCTTGGTTGGCTTTCTTCTTTCTCTCATTCTTACTCTCAAAGCCTTGTAAGTGAAGCAAGAGACACCAATTGTGTGGTGGTCCTTGCGGGGTCTAAGTGACCCAGGAAATCAAGGAAGAAAGCTCGCTCGGTCTAAGTGACCGTTTGAGAGAGGGAAAGGGTTAAAAGAGACCCGGTCTTTGTGACCACCTCAACGGGGAGTAGGTTCTCAAGAACCGAACCTCGGTAAAACAAATCACCGTGTCATCCTCTTCATTTCCTTGTGATTTGTTTTCGCCCTCTCTTTTGGACTCGCATTTATTTCTAACGCTAACCCCGGCTTGTAGTTGCGTTTAAAGTTGTACATTTCAGTTTCTGCCTATTCACCCCCCTTCTAGGCGACTTTCAGACACATGGAGCCTCTTCATCATCTCGTTCATCAAGATCAACTTGCTCTACTTCAGAGCCATTAGTCTCATCAAACACAATGTCACAAGAAACTTCAACTAATCCAATGGTCTTGTTGAAGACTCTATATGCCCTTGTGTTTGAGTCATAACCAAGTAAAAAGCCTCCTACTACTTTAGGAGCAAATTTAGAATTTCTACCTCTCTTAATAAGAATAAAGCATTTGCTCCCAAAAACTCTAAAACAAGAAACATTCGGATTTTTACTAGTGAGGAGTTCATACGATGTTTTCTCGAGGATTAGGTGTAGATATAGACGGTTGATGGAGTAGCAGGCGGTGTTAATCGCCTCCGCCCAAAACCGGTCTGGTGTCTTGTATTCATCAAGCATGGTTCTTACCATGTCCAATAGAGTTCTATTCTTCCTCTCCACTACACCATTTTGTTGAGGTGTGTAGGGAGAAGAGAACTCATGCTTGATGCCCTCCTCCTCAAGAAATCCTTCAATTTGAGAATTCTTGAACTCCGTCCCATTATCGCTTCTAATCTTTTTTATTCTCAATCCGAACTCATTTTGAGCCCATCTTAAGAATCTCTTTAAGGTCTCTTGGGTTTGAGATTTTTCCTGCAAAAAGAATACCCAAGTGAAGAGAGAATAGTCATCCACAAATACAAGACAGTACTTACTCCCGCCGATGCTTATGTAAGCGATCGGGACGAATAGGTACATGTGGAGTAGCTCAAGCGGCCTGTCGGTCATCATGATGTTCTTGTGTGGATGATGGACTCCAACTTGCTTCCCTGCTTGGCATGCGCTACAAATCTTGTCTTTCTCAAAATGAACATTTGTTAGTCCTAAAATGTGTTCTCCCTTTAGAAGCTTGTTAAGATTCTTCATCCCAACATGGGCAAGTCGGCGATGCCAGAGCCAGCGCATATTAGTCTTAGCAATTAAGCAATTGTCTAGTTCAGCCTTATTAACATTAAAATCAACTAAATACAACTGACCATATAACACTTCCTTAAATGCTATTGAATCATCACTTCTTCTAAAGACAGTAACACCAATATCAGTAAAGAGATAATTGTAGCCCATTTTACATAATTGATAGACAGAAAGAAAATTGTAGTCTAAGTAATCGACAAGAAAAACATTAGAAATGGAATGGTCAGGAGATATAGCAATTTTACCCAAACCTTTGACCAAACCTTGATTTTCATCCCCGAATGTGATAGCTCTCTAGGGATCTTCATTTTTCTCATATGAGGAGAATATCCTTTTCTCCCCTGCCATGTGGTTTGTGCACCCGCTATCGATTATCCAACTTGATCCACCGGATGCATAAACTTACAAAAAAATTTTAGGCCTAGTTTTTAGGTACCCAAACGGTCTTGGGTCCTTTGACATTAGAAACAAGAACCTTGGGTACCCAAACACAAGTCTTGGGACTCTTGTGTTTGCCCCCAACATATTTGGCAACTACTTTGCCTGATTTTTTAGTGAGAGACATAAGATGCATCAAAAGTTTTAAATGAAATGTTATGCTCATTTGATGCATTTGCAGTTTTATTTTTAGACATTTTGATATGAGTTGAATGCCTTGAGCTAGATGCCTCATTACTATAAAAAAAGCACGATGAGAAACATTATGAGGTTTTCTAGCATGGATTTTCCTAATTTTGTGCTCAGGATAGTCTTTAGGATATAAAATATAATCCTCTCTATCCTGAACCATGAGAGTCTTACCCTTAACAAAATTAGATAGTTTCTTGGGGGCATTAAGTTTGGTGTTGCTTTGGCTCCCTTGTTGGAAGCCAATGCCATACTTAATGCCAGGGCGTCTCCCATTATAAAGCATGCTACGCGCAAATTTAAATTTTTTATTTTCTAATTCATGCTCGGCAATTTTAGCATTTAACTTAGCTATGTTATCATTTTGTTCTTTAATTATGGAAAGGTGATCATCAATAGCTTCAATATTAACATCTCTACATCCAGTGCAAATAGTGATATGTTCAACAGTAGAGGTAGAGGGTTTGCAAACATTCAATTCTTCTATCTTAGCATTTAAAGTAGCATTCTCATCTCTAAAATAGGAAATTGAATCATTGCAAATGTTAAGCTCTTTAGATAAGTTTTCACATTTTTCTACTTCTAGAGCATAAGCATTTTTCAATTTAACAAATTTCTTGTTATCCTTAACGAGCAAGTCCTCTTGGCATTCCAAGAGATCATCCTTCTCGTTAGTGAATTCTATCAATTCATTTATTTTCTTCTTTTGATCTTTAGTAAGGTTGGCAAAAAGAGAAGTTAAATCATCTTCATTATCACTAGAGCTACCCTTATCATCGGATGTAGTATATTTGGGGGTATCTCTAGAATGTACATTCTTCTTCTTGTCGTCCTTAGCCATCAGGCACTTGTGGCTGACATTTGGGAAGAGGAGGCCTTTGTTGATGGCGATGTTGGCGGCGTCCTTATCGGAGGAGGAGTCGGTGGAGCTCTCCTCGGGGTCCCATTCTCGCCCCATGTGCGCCTCGCCACCCTTCTTCTTGTAATACCTTTTCTTCTCCATCTTTTTCTTCCCCTTCTTGTCATCGTCCCTATCACTATCACTTGTATATGGACATTTAGCTATAAAGTGAACGGACTTACCACACCTATAGCACACCCTCTTGGAACGGGGCTTGTAGTCATTCCCTTTTCTTTGTTTGAGGATTTGACGAAAGCTCTTAATGATAAGAGCCATATCCTCGTTGTCGAGCTTGGAGGCGTCGATTGGAAGTCTACTTGGTGTAGACTCCTCCTTTTCTTCCGTTGCTTTGAATGCAATGGGTTGCACCTCAGGTGTGGAGGTGGCGCCTTGCTCCAAGTTGACAATATGTTTGGAGTCTTTAATCATAAGTTCAAAGCTCACAAACTTGTCAATCACTTCCTCAGGAGACATCTGTTTATATCTAGGGTCTCCACGGATTAGTTGCACTTGAGTGGGATTATGAGAAACAAGAGATCTAAGAATAACCTTGACCATCTCATGGTCATCCCACTTGGCGCTCCCGAGGTTGCGCACTTGATTGACCATAGTCTTGAGCCGGTTGTACATCGCTTGCAGCTCTTCTCCTTTGTTGAGGACGAATCGACCGAGTTCTCCCTCGATCGTCTCACGCTTGGTGATCTTGGTCACCTCATCCCCTTCGTGCGCCGTTTTAAGGACGTCCCAAATTTCTTTGGCACTTTTCAACCCTTGCACCTTATTATACTCCTCTCGACACAAGGAGGCAAGGAGTATAGAAGTTGCTTGGGAGTTAAAATGCCTAATTTGGGCGGCCTCATCTGAGTCATAGTCCTCGTCGCCTACCTGTGGTGCCTACGCTCCAAACTCAACAGTATCCCATATGCTTTCGTGGAGTGAGGTTAGATGATGTCTCATTTTATCACTCCACATACAATAATCTTCACCATCAAAATATGGTGGTTTTCCTAGGGGTACCTAAAGTAGAGGAGTGCGCTTTAGAATGCGAGGATAGCGAAGAGGCATCTTACTATACTTCTTACGCTCGTGGCACTTCGAAGTTGTAGACTCAGCGCTGGATGTGGAAGGTGATGAAGAATCGGTCTCGTAGTAGACCACCTTCTTCATTTTCTTTTTCTTCCTGTCACCCTTCCTATGTGACTTGATGGAGGAGGAGGATTCCTCCTTGTATTTGTCGTCGAACTCCCTTGATAGAGTCCTTCCCAATCCTATGGCCTTGTCGCCCGTGACGATCTCCCTCTTGGCGTGATCTCTAGACATCGCTTCGAGTTTGTTAGACTCTTAATGAAGCACTGGCTTTGATACCAATTAAAAGTCGCCTAGAGGGAGGGTTGAATAGGCAAAACCTAAAATTTATAAACTTAAACATGCACTAGGGTCAGGGTTAGCGTTAGATTTAACTCGGAGTGCGGAGGATAGTTGTCCTTGCTTAGAGTTGCTCAATCAATGCAGATAACGTTTGGGAGCAAACTCAAATCAATATGAGCAAGGGAACTTTAGAGAGAGGAAAGAGGGAAAACAAATCAAGTGAGAATCAATGCAAGTGGACACGATGATTTATTTACCGAGGTTCGGTTCCAAAGAACCTAGTCCCCGTTGAAGAGGCCATAAAGGCCGGGTCTATTCAACCCTTTTCCCTGTCTCAATTGGTCACACAGACCGGTCGAGGCTTCTCCTTAATCACTTGGGTCACTAAGACCCTGCGAGGATCACCACACACTTAGGTGTCTCTTGCTAGCTTTATAAAGCACTTATGAGAATAAGAATAGAGAAGGAGAAAGCAATCCAAGCAACAAGAGCAACGAAAGAACACAAAACACTCTCTCTCAAGTCACTAAGGGATTGAGTTGATTTTGAGACTTGGAGAGGATTTGATCTTTGGAATGTGTCTTGGAGTGAAGTCTTTTGCTCTTGCAATGAATGTGGAGTTCAAAAAACTTGGGTGTCATTGAAGGAGGTGGGTGGGGGGTATTATAGCCTCCAACCATTTCCTAGCCGTTAGCTGTTTTTGTTGTCGATGGGCACACCAGACAGTCCGGTGGTGCACCGGACAGGTACTGTTCACTGTCCGGTGCGCGCTACATCAGCACGCCCGTTGGGGTTTGGAGTGGTCGACTGTTGGAACACTTTGTCCTGTAGCTGCACCGGGCAATCCGGTGCCAACTCTGACTTCTATCGCGTACTGTTCACTTTGGCAGTCGACCGTTTGGTGCAGGTTACCGTTTCTCCGTTGGCTCACTGGACATGTCCGGTGCACACACGTACAGTCCGGTGAATTATAGCAAAGCGCGTCCTAAGAAAACCTGAGAGTGGCCTGTTTGCTTGGTGCTTGGCCTGGTGCATCGGACACTGTCCGGTGCACACTGGACACTGTCTGGTGCGTCACTTGGCAGCACACTCTCAAGTCTTGCTCCAAATATTATTAAGTCCCCAACTTAATTTCTTTCTTGGTTTGTGTTGAACCTTATGCACCTGAGATAAATGACATCTAGGCAAAACTAGTTAGTCCACGTGGTTTGTGATGGGCATCAACCACCAAAATCGATTATATGAAATGATTAAGCCCATTTCGCTTTCAAACACTAAGCATGACATCAATGTTTTTTCAAGGCTTCACCAGAAAAAAAAGATCAATTGGAAAAAAAGAACATAAATGTGAGTGGACCTGGGTGGTTAGTAGCTGAGCAAATATGGCCTTCACATCATCGAAGACTGCATCAGCAGATTTGGCACCATCGACCTGAGTGAGCATGCACCCGCAAACTTTTACTTAAGTGAGATTAGGTCAGTTATTACCTTTCATATTTACTCTACATAATAAAGTTACAAACTTTAATTAGCACAGTCTACGTTTCATACAAAAAAATCAGAGCGGCCGCAACTTATTATTCTTTCGAGCCTCCCCATTTTGTCATAGTACTAAACAACAGGTAGAGTCAACTCCTGGAAAACCTGAAACCGCTTCCTGATAATGTCGATGTTGTCGTCGTCTCTTCCCTACAGATAACCAAAATAAATGGACCAAGCAAAACGAAACACAAGTTACAAGCCTGACGCTGAGAAATGAATGACAAGCAAGAGCAAGCCAGACCTGATTTCTGTGTAGAATGTGTCGCTCAATGCTACTATGACTCAGTTACTCAGCTTGCCATTTCAGAAACTTGGCATGTTCAGAAAACAATGTGGGCACCTTTCAGAAATAAATCCACGACATCTGAGCCCAGCTCGTGTGATTGGCCAAAAATAGAAGGTCCAAGATTGAGATAAATCATCCGATGCCACTTTTCAAGACAAGTGAAAGTCACAAAAAATTCCCCTTTTGTAGAACGGAGAACACCGCTCATTGAGGTAACAGCGGCCTGAAGTTTCCATACGTCCCGGTGGGATATGTGAAGATTAGAACCTGCTAATTCTAGCATGTTTTTTAAAGAAAGGTATCTTAATTTATTTTGGATGAGATAGGCAGTGGATCTTTAATTCTTTAGTGACTAATAATGGCCATAAGCAAACAGAATAATATGGCTTGCTTCATATATACTGTACTTCAAAAGGGCACGGTCGAATTTCAAATTCTGACGGTTACCTTCAAAGCGAACATCGCGAACAACGACGATCCGCTTAGGGCACGGTCGGATTCAGAACGAACATCCGTGGAAGTGTTGCTGACGAAGAGACCATAGAGACCCATCCCAAATATCAACATGACCGTTCCAGCAAGATACACATCTGTAGAAGATTGTGCAGTGCAACAGTGTACCACAATGCAAAGCAGCAATAGTGTTCTAGTGAGAAACAACAACACAGACGACGATGATGCTAATTGTCATAGCAAACAACATCACTGACGACGATGATGTTAATTGACTGAACAGGTTAGCACATCTCACTGATGGCTTCGACGACTTTGAGGACCATCTACCCCGTATGGACCCCCTTGACGCAGCTCGACCAGTAAACCTAGTATGCCTCTTTGTTGAAGACACATCCCTGGTCACGAGCAGATCGACGTCAGATAAGAAAATCCATGAACCTTGGAGCGGAAGGAGCCATGGATGGGAACGAAACACGCAGAGATTCAAGATCACTTACATTGAGGAAGCACAAGAGGGAGCTAGCGAGTGACCCCGTGACGGCGAGGAGCACCAGGAACCGGAAGGCAAAGATAACCTACGGCGAGCACATGCACAGAGGATCACGAACCCTCTCGATGGTGGTCTCGAGTTCTCGACGACGGTGGACTTGGTGGCGGGCGCGACGACGCTGCCGTTGGGCCCGCCCATGATCTTGTAGCTGCCGCCGCCGTGCTTGGACGACACCTCGTCGGACGGCCACGAGCCACTCCCCCTGATCTGCCTCACCTTCCATGTAGAGCGTGGATCGAGAGCCGATGCGTCGTCTCTCCTCGCCTTCCATGGATAGCGAGCGCCGGAGTCGCGTCAGGAGACCGCAGATTCCGTCGATCTGGGCAAGAGTGGCGCGGACGCCGTCAATCTGGGCGAACCTAGAGAGCGCAGATCGAGGCCACAATCGCGTCCGCGTCTGGAGAGTAGGGGAGAGCGCGGGGCAGTGATTCTGTCGATTTAGGCGCTAGCCTCGCCTTCCATGTAGAGCGCGAGAGCATAGGAGAGCGCGGAGCAGGGATTCCATCGATTTGTGTGTCGGCCTCGCCTTCCATGTAGAGCGCGAGAGCAGGGGAGAGCGCGAAGCAGGGAATCAGAACGCGTATGGGCGAACCTTCCATGGAGCGGATCGAGAGGCGTTGGCGAGGAGAGAGCAGGGATTGCAGTGAGAGAGCATGGACGCGGACGTGATCTGCGGTGAGAGAGGAGAGTGGGGGCGAGGAGACCTAGTGCCTGTTTGTTTCAGCTTCTGCCAGCTTCTGGCCACCAAAAGCTGCTGCGGACTGCCAAACGCTCAGCTTTTCAGCCAGCTTTTATAAAATTCGTTAGGGCAAAAACTATCTAAAATCAACATAAACACATAATCGGTTGAGTAATTTTAATAGTAGGAATTCGTCACTTTCTAGATCCTGAGCCCTATGAACAACTTTATCTTCCTCCACACGTAATCGTAATGATACTTAGATTTTCCCTACAGCCAGATTCTCTCCACAACCAGATTTTCAGAAAAGCTAGTCAGAAAAAAGCTGAACCAAACAGCCCCGGGCCTGTTTGGTTCAGCTTTTTTCTGACCAGCTTTTCTGATAATCTGACTGTGGGAAGAATCTGGCTGTATAGAGAATCTGTGTAACATTAGGATTACGTGTGGAGGAAGATAAAGGTGTCCATAGGACTCAGGATCTAGAAAGTGACAGATTCCTACTATTGTAACGACTCAACCGATTATATGTTTATGTTGATTTTGAATGGTTTTTACTCAAACAAATTTTATAGAAGCTGACTGAAAAACTGAGCGTTTGGCAGTCCGCAGCAGCTTTTGGTGGCCAGAAGCTCCAAAAAGCTGAAACAAACAGGGGCCTAGGCGGCCGGCGGGGGGATGCTTCACCATATGGTATGGATGATAGGAACATATGGAGTAGTATAGATTGGCATGTTTCTCCTAATGATCCTTCCAACCAATTGAGATCATCCGCCTTAAAGTTGTATATCATAATTTTCCATTTTTTATTGTCTTTTCAATCTTAAAAGACAAATGCTAATTTGTCAAAAAAGCATAAGGCAGTAGAAAGACATTATAATTGTTATATATTGAATTGGAAGTATTAATACGGAAATGCTTCATGTACGAGTCACTAGGATGACTGGAATATGAATAACTTTAATCTACGGTTCATTACAGTAAAACATATCATTTTCGACGGCTAAAGTCGTCAGAGATAAACCCTAAATCGTCGGAAATAAGCTATTTCCGATAGCCGAAAATTTATGTCCGACGATACTCGTTCATCGGCTGTAAAGGGTCGAAAATACCCTTATTTACGACGCTGGTCATCAGACATCGTGTCGGCGTTTATCCCCCGTAACTATATCTACCACTGTAATCGTACTAATACACCCGGTTATTGGCAACACTAGGATCCAATGGTGTCCCCACGCTCCAGCAGTTAGGTGTAAGGCTATCTCCAACAAGACCCGCTAAAGCAACTTGTACACTAATTTTAGAAGACATGATGATCCTTTATGCCTCCAGCAAGGAACGCTATAGAGTGCGCTAAAATTTAGAGTATGTGTTAGAGCCGCTACATCTAGAGAATCACTATTCGTCCGCTATCGGCGCGTTGCTACACACATCCGACGAAAGAACATCGGCCATGGCCGCATCACGGCAACCTCCAAATGAGCCTGCTTGCACGAAGCTCGCGCCGTGGAGGAGAAGATAGTAGCAATGCCGGGGAAGATGACCAGCACGTCGCGGTAGCCACCCTCGAGCTAGCAGCGGACGCCATGGGGCCTCGGCTGCGACGACTTGGAGAAGCTAGGCTGCATGGAGGAGCTCCGCCGGAGAGTATGACCCTGCTGCGGTGCGTGGAGTCGCTTGACGGCTGTAGCGGCGAGAAGTCCGGCAGCGACGCTGTGGATCGCGGCCATGAAAGAGAAAAACAAAAGGCAATAATTGCATCGTCGAATACATGAACAGGAAAATCCAATTTTTGCACCGTGACCTCTCTATATTTATCCATATGAATATAAAATTATTTTCTAATATATAAACAGACTCAATATTTTGTAAAAAAATGTCATTTTAAATTTGTGTTAATATATGTTGAAAAATGTAAAAAATGAGATATAAAGAACGAAATTTAGAAGACGTTGCTGGAGATGATGAAGATATAGAGGACGGAATCTTTTAGAGTGTTTTATAGAGGACAGGGGATATTCCTTTAGGGGATAAAATTTAGATAACGTTGCTAGAGACAGCCTAAGTCAAAATATCTCAAGTGTACAAAGTCAGAACTCGACACTAGTATATAGGAGAGAGAAGTCAAAATTCGAAGTCAGAACTCGACACTAGTATATAGGAGAGAGAAGTCAAAATTCACTAGCAGCAGAGTTTTCACTAGCTGTCTAGTTTACGGCAACATAAGATAATGCCATCGGTCTCGGTCATCGAAAGCAGGTTCTGAGAAACTTACTGCAACGCAGTAGAGCTGGAGCCTGGAGGGGCTCGCGCATCGCACCAGCGCTGCCTCGGTTGCGCTTCTGAGTTTACTTGCGGACATAGCGCAGCAGAAGGAATGGAAGAGGCAGGCACAGGAGAGCTAGCGAGGGGCCAACACCTCGTTCGTGCTCCTCTGCATGCCCCTTCCACCGCTGCTGCTACAGCCAGGAACTCCCAGAACTAGAGAGGAGATGCTCGACCTGCCATGGCTTTGCAGGCCACTCGTGACCCTATTTGTAGCACTGATGCAGTGATGCTCGCTTGCTGGCTCCAGTACGTACTACTAGTTGGTAGCTGCTGCAGTACACTGGGAACTAGGAAGAAGAGCGCGGTGGCTTGTGTACTTGTAACGTACCCCACTGGGCCAGTCCGCCAAAGCCCACCATCACCAGCGTCGGGCGTTCATGCGCTCGCGCGCAGCCTATTCAGACGGACACCTCGCTCTCAAAACCTAGGCTAAGAGAGGAGGGAGGCCCGCCTTTATAAGTGCAACACGGCCCCTTGGCTAGGCGAAGTGGTACTAACCCAGGGCATGCATACCGGCCCCTTACAGTACTGCTCCCTCCTTCCATGCTCGCAAGTCGCAAGGTTTCCAAGTTGTACTACTAGTGGGTCTTGACCTGTACTGCAGCCCGAGGGAGACGGAGACCCACCCGCGCGCGCACACGCACATCCCCTCCGGCCCCCCGTGCACGGTTGTCGTGATGTTGCGTGCCTGCCCGCCCGGGGTAACCTAACAGCTGGCCCTGGCCGTCCCATTTGGCACCAAGCTCAATTTTTGTATGAGTATATAAAAATCACCGCTATACAGCTCCACATTTCTATAACACCATTCTTGAGCATTCATAACCAATGCTCATTATAGGTGCTTGGTTCTCAAGATGACAAGATCCAAAGGAGCAAGGCTCTGGAAACAAAACAATAAAACATAGGCTCCGTTTGGCTCTTGAGATTGGAAGGCATGACATTGAAATGAGTTCGATAACAAATCAGACATAGCATTAAAATCAATTACAATTTAATTCCATTGTTTGGATGGCTATTACATTGACTTTTGGAATTTTACAGTAATAAACTGAATCCTTCACATTACATTCAAGAAAACAATGTACAACTGCAAAAAAAAAAGAGGGGGGCTTCAAAAGAATACAACAATGTGAACCTGGGTGAAAAGGCTACTGAAAATGATGAGTACTCGCAGTAACAAGAAAGGTTATCAGCAAATACATTGCTTTGTGGGAAGAACGGCTAGTCAGCTTTTGCACGAACCCTTCTCTTGTGAAGTGTTGTTAGCACCAATGACACTGCCATTCCGAACAAATACCCAGCAACTGCACCATAAGTGACACAGATTGGCCATTCCTGCAAAAGATCAAAGAGTAGTAACCAAGTCATAAAGCCCAGCAAAAGGAATCACCATCAATGTGACACTTGAAGGTAAGATCTATGATCAAACATATGACAATAGATAAAAAGGGGGCATCAGGATACTGAGAGTTTTAAAAAAAAACACTCCACGTCATGCTAGGCAAACCAATGAATTTCCTGTAGCAGGTACTTCTCCTGTTTTAATGTCTGGCCATGTTTGACTGTTTGTGATCCCCCATATGTTTACCCTAGTCAGATCATAAACATAAGTATGTTCCATAGAGCTATTTAGTGTCATGTCAACTATGGATGACAATGGGCTCTAAATTTTACACTATAAGATTTAAGGATCGGATCGGATTAGGATCGAGCCCTATTTCTATTCATTTTTTTGAACTAAAATTTATTTAGTGCCCCACCATTTTGTGAAGAAGCATTTGGATCATGATCCATTACCACCCCTAATGTCAACACATCCACATGATCCAGCTTTCACATGCCTAGAAACTTGGCAACATACTACTTGAGATTCAAAGATGGTATGTCTACCTGCCATGGTCTCTCCCAGTCAAGTGGCATAGGCCAAGCACCGAGCCATGCTCCTAGCACAGCTCCATGGCAAGGTGCAGAGATCATGTAGTTCTCAACATCAGTTGGCGTGAAATAACTGGCATGTACAAAGACACAGTGAAATATCATGACACAGTTGCTGGACGACACAAAACACAAGAAATATATGTCCACTGGATGAACCTCTACCGTTCAAAAGTTTACAGAGTCCAGAACCTACATGGAGTGAGAAAGCACATCCTGCCAATCGATCCTGGATGCTCCAAAGACACATGCTGCGGGAACAAACTGAAAGATGATAAAATTAGTCTCGCGGTCTCGCCTGCCTCAATTGCTGAAGTTATGCAGTGAACACGGTGGTAATTTTTGAGTACAGGATTATGAGCACAGGACAGTACTGGTTGTTGGAGTCTCTGTTGCTCAGTTTCTTACTTACCGTGAACAGGGACATGACAAGCGACCAGTAAATAGTAGCTATCCAGTACCTACAAACGCACAATTCAATCGAATTTGGAAATGTCAGTACCTGTAAATTTAAATATAATGGTTTGCGTTACTAAAATCAGATGCAGTAGAGAATTATAAAGCAAAGCACTACAGACACCAATTCTAGTCATCCTTCCTACTCATTAAGTAAAAGATAGGCTAAATCCTTTCTGATTTAACTTACTTGATTCCAACAGGTGCCCCAAGAATGATTGCTCCAAATGCATTAAGGAACGCTCCTGGCATGGATCGGAAAAAGATGCGCAGTAAGATCAAAGAAATAAAAGGAGTAAAACAAACAGAATCTCGATAACTCATACTACTGGTTCCATGAAAGAGAACCAGCATTTTTACTGGTAGTCCAACATGCTGATAATACCAGGGACTGGATTAATTGTATGCCAGTATAAATTGGATGCTTATGAGAAATTATAATGGCATCAGGCCTATTAGGTTAGAAGTAGTGGCGTTTGTCGGAATCATCAAATTTATAATGGCAAGGATCTAATTAACCCCAACACTAACTACAGTTCAGATCTGCAGCATGGAGCTGTTCTTTGGGGGCTTCATACTCGTAGAGCAATGTATCAAAGTAAGCATGAGCCTTAGCTAAGTTGGTAGCTAAGGCGTGGGTTCGATCCTCACATTGGAGTTTATCTCCGGTTGCCTCCTAGGTTATGTTTGGATCTAGATATAGGGTATACCGTATACACACACGTGCACATTCGGTATTGCGTGTTTCCCACGCACTATAGATCTAGGCCTAGTGTGTGTAATCGACACGCACACGTGTGTGGTGTGTAGTGGTGTGAGTTCGTGGCGTCCTTGTACCCTCTCAAAAAAAAAGTAAGCCTGCAATCAAAGTCAAGATATAGAACAAACCCACGGGCAAGCCGATCAATCCTCTTGCAACAGCCCTGAAAAACTGAAAGTAAATAGAACCCCATGAGCACATCGCTGAATCAAAAATCTAAAGCGACAATTAATTGAACAGGTTGCACACGCAGCATACCGAGCAACTTTTAGCATCACGCCGGAGGTAGCTGAACACTGCGATGACTATGGGCGCTTCACAGACCTAAGTGAAGGAGAGATGGTTAGTTCGGATCAGAAGAGATAAGGATGGGGAGACCAAAGATACGTTTACACCGGCACCGGCAGCTGCGTGGTGAGTGAAAGTACCACGAGAAGGCGAAGGGCGAGCGCGGGGTCGGAGACGAGCGCGCCGCGGCCAGCGAGGGCGTGGGCGGCAGCAAGGCCCGCAGAGCAGAGCACGTGCGCGGCCACGGCGGTTAGGGCGCTGATCTGGGTGACCTCCGCGCGCATGGCGGGGCCGCTCTTGGGTAGGTTATGGGCAGGCACCCTGAGTTGGGAACTGCGTCAGCGTAGTCGCAACTCACGAGTCCGCCCGCGGCTGCGGCCGTCGGCGGGCCGGTCTTCTCTCTGGTGGAGCTTGATGCAGTTGGTTTGTGCCCGATGCGGGATGAAGACGATAAAAAAACAACTAAGGTGACGTTTGGTTCACACGTCGGTAACGCAGTGGATAACCAAATTATGTTTGTTAAGTTTAACTGTAATTAGATATCGCACTAAAAATAGATATCGACGTATTAAAACTTGTTACCGTCGGTACTAGAACGTAAATCATTACAATTACCATTCACGTTACATTTTGTGAACCAAACAGCCCCAAGTTAGTTTGTGCCGGAGGCGGACTATAAAGTATTTTGTCAAGCAAATCCACAATGCGCCATGGATGACAAAGACCTCACCAAGTAAGTTTGTGAGGCGGGACGAACGATCAAGTTCTCACCAAGTGTACCCACGAGGATAGAACCCTAGCCCGCACACCAAAGGCATGCCAAATAGTTGCCATCAGGGCATGTACCATGCGCCCGACGTATGGACTCGGGCCCACCACCACTGCGTAGTGGGGCTAATCAAGCCCGGTCGTATTTCCCCGCGTGGTGTCGTGCCAACCGAGGTGGTGACCCCCACGGTCGGTGTCACCGTGACCAGGGCAGGATCCACGGTCGCCCCTGAAAGTCGCCTAGAGGGGGGTGAATAGGGTGAATCTGAAATTTACAAAGTTTAAGCACAACTACAAGCCGGGTTAGCGTTAGAAATATAAGCGAGTCCGAGAGAGAGGGTGAAAAACAAATCGCAAGCAAATAAAGAGTGAGACACAGGGATTTGTTTTACCGAGGTTTGGTTCTTGCAAACCTACTCCCCGTTGAGGTGGTCACAAAGACCGGGTCTCTTTCAACCCTTTCCCTCTCTCAAACGGTCACTTAGACCGAGTGAGCTTCTCTTCTCAATCAAACGGGACACTAAGTCCCCGCAAGGATCACCACACACTTGGTGTCTCTTGCCTCGGTTACAATTGAGTTGATCACAAGAAAGAATGAGAAAGAAAAGAAGCAATCCAAGCGCAAGAGTTCAAATGAACACAAGTCACTCTCTCACTAGCCACTATTTAATTGGGAGTGATCTTTGGGCTTGGGAGAGGATTTGATCTCTTTGGTGTGTCTTGTATTGAATGTTATAGCTCTTGTAAGGTGTAAGAAGTCTGAAAACTTGGATACCATGAATGGTGGGGTGGTTGGGGTATTTATAGCCCCAACCACCAAAAGTGACCGTTGGGAGGCTGTCTGTCGCATGGCGCACCGGACAGTCCGGTGCGCCAGCCACGCCACCCGACCGTTAGGGTTCGACCGTTGGAGCTTCTGTCTTCTGGGTCACCGGACAGTCCGGTGTTGCACCGGACAGTCACTGTACACTGTCCGGTGCGTCTTCTGACGCTGCTCTGACTCTGGCGCGCACTATAGCGCATTGAATGCGTTCTGCAGACGACCGTTGGCGCGAAGTAGTCGTTGCTCCGCTGGCACACCGGACAGTCCGGTGAATTATAGCGGAGCAGCTCCCAGAATTCCCGAGACTGGCAAGTTTGGAGTTGGATTCCCTGGTGCACCGGACACTGTCCGGTGGCACACCGGACAGTCCGGTGCGCAAGACCAGGGCTGCCTTTGGTTGAACTTTGCTCCCTTTGTTTGAACCCTTTCTTTTGACTTGTATTGGTTTGTTGTGAACCTTTGACACCTGTAGAACATATTTTCTAAAGCAAACTAGTTAGTCCAATAATTTGTGTTGGACAATTCAACCACCAAAATTCTTATTGGAAAAGGTTTGACCCTATTTCCCTTTCAATCTCCCCCTTTTTGGTGATTGATGCCAACACAAACCAAAGCAAATAAAAAGTGCAGAATTGAACTAGTTTGCATAATGTAAGTGCAAAGGTTGCTTGGAGTTGAAACCAATATACTTATCTCAAATAGATGTGCATGGATTGTTTTCTTCTTTATTAAAATTTTGGACCACATTTGCACCACGAGTTTTGTTTTTGCAAATCCTTTGTAAAATTCTTTTAAAAACATTTCGTAAATAGTCAAAGGTAAATGAATAAGATTGAAGAAAGCATCTTCAAGATTTGAAATTTTCTCCCCCTATCTCAAATGCTTTTCCTTTGACTAAAACAAAACTCCCCTAAATAAAATTCTCCTCTTAGTGTTCAAGAGGGTTTTGCAATTTTTGAAGAGACTACTTTCTTTCCCTTTTGAACATAAGAAGATATCAAATTGAAAACTTCATTTTTAAATTTGGTGGTGGTGCGGTCCTTTTGCTTTGGGCTCATCACTACCGGACACAGCTTCTTTGCCGAGTGTCGCAGACACTCGGCAAAGGCTATTTTACACTCGGCAAAGGCTTTGCCGAGTGTAACACTCGACAAAGAACGCTCGGCGAACTGTACATCGGCAACAGCCTCTTTGCCGAGTACATTTTGTCGGGCACTCGGCAAAGATTTTGTCGAGTGCCATTTGACACTCGACAAAGAAAAGTCACCGTCACGGTGCCAAGTGATGGTGATGGATCCTTTGCCGAGTGTCTTCTTTGGCACTCGGCAAAGAGGCTAATTTTCCCGAGTGTTTGCTCTAGAGGCCCTCGGCAAAGACGGGTCCAGTGGGCCCCACCGCCAGTCCCTGTGTCGAGAGCTCTCGTAGGCACTCGGCAAAGGAGGCTTCATTGCTGAGTGTCTGGTGGACAGGCACTCGGCAAAGAGTCCTCCAGTGGGCCCCTTTGCCAGTCCCTTTGCTGAGTGCCTTGGCAACAGCACTCGGCAAAGATGGCTTTGCCGGTTCCCAGGTTTCCTTCTTTGCCGAGTGCCATGGTCAGCACTCGGCAAAGATGGCTTTACCGGTTCCCAGGTTTCCTTCTTTGCCGAGTGCCAAGGTCATAGCACTCGGCAAAGCGACCCTTTGCCGAGTGTTACACTCGGCAAAGTGACCAGGATGTCCCTTTTTTATTTGTTTTTGCTAATCCATCCAAACAAACAAAAGATATATATCATTCACATCACATTATATATCAATCGCATCACAGAATGAACACATTTATCATCAACACCATATATATCACAAAGTCTCACTAATATAAGTCTCACAAATATAAGTCAGGATCATCACAAAACAGATATAAGTCTGGATCATCACTAACATCACCAAGTATCTCACAAGACCAAGTATAACTAACATCACCAACACTCACAAATATAAGTCTGGATCATCACAAAACAGATCATCAACGAGGTGGGCATCTGGACTGGTTCGGCGAAGGGCTGGACGAAGCGTGAGGGTTGTTCGACGCCGCCGATTGACCCTGCACAGAGAAGAGATTGCATGTGTGAGAACATATGAATATATATCATGCAGTACTAAAATTTTGATACTCACAGGAGTAGTGAACTCAGCAGGGTCAGCTGTAGGGAACAACGGAGGTGGTGGAGCATGACCCTATGCGGCGCCAAGGCTCTGCATGTACGCGAACATCTCCGCCATCCTCTTCTCCAGCTCCTCACGTTGCCTCCTCTCATCGTCTAGCTGAGTCTGTAATATTTCGCCCTAATGTTACGATAATGCAAAGAGAAGATATATAATAATCAATGAACGATGAATAGATAAGGAATAACCTGGAGTTGTTGGATACGATGCTGTGAGCTGTCCTGCCGAGGTCGTATGGCTGGGCTCGCGCTCGTGCTCCTTGCTCGCACCTGAGAGAGAGTGGGAGTGGAGGACGAGTCGATTGCCCCATCGGCAATCCAGTACCGCCCATGCATCTTGCCTCCTCCGACCCTCATGAGGACATCTCTGTCGATGTCCTCGGTCCTCGGATCGTAATCTGGCCCATGGACCTCCTTGGCCATGGCGGTGTACTCACTGAGGCGGCTGTGGATGGCGGGGTTGGTGTACGCCTCGGGCCCGTCATCCGGGTTGTAGGTGACGTCGGACGTCGCCTTCCCCTTGTGGGCCATAGCATATGCTGTGAACGTGGAGCACGGCGCGCCACCATGTGCCGCCGACTGCGAGAAAACCAAAGAGATGGTTAGAAATCATGTCTAATCGAAAGTTATATACCTAAATAAAAAAGAGCGCGTACCCATGCTTCCGCGTATTTGCCCAGGCTGCGGCTGCCTTGATGGTGGGAGGGACCTTGCATCATCAAACGTTGTTCCCGGCTAGCGTTGTGCGCCTCGTCCCACTCAGCCGAGCACCACCTCTACACCATCTGCTCCCAGCACTCAGGATGCGCGGCGCATCAATGAGGAATTATCTAAAAAAATACAAGTACACGACATATCAGAAGATAAAATTAAGCATATTTAGTACCAATAATAAAGTTTTGTATTTACCTGCAAGTACTGGTCCGGAGTCAACGATATGGTTCGGGCGTCCTTCTTGGTCACCTTCTCCCCAAGGACGGAGCCGTGGTAAGTGACGATGGCCTGGATGCGCGCCTCGTAGTGCATGTCCACGACGAGCTTCTTACAGCTCGTCGTAGCCACCACATCTGCCCTGGCCTCGTATCCAGCCTCGCATCTGAAGAAATCCTACATACAAAGACGATGTATCCATACATTATTTCAAGAATATGCAACAAATGCGACTTATTAAACAATATAGTGCGAGGAAGACTTACCCACAGCTCTTGCTTCACCCGCTCTGCCTTGTTGTTGAATTGTCTGCCGTCCCGATCTACTGCATCGGGGGCGACGGCGTAGTGGTCGAAGGTGTATGCTGGGCTCGTCACTCCGGCGTACTCGACAAGTCCAGGGAAGTGTTCCCTGCATAGAAGGCCGAGGATGCCATTGGGGTTGCGGCCGTGACCCCCTGTAGTCTCCAAAACCATCCAAGACCTGTCCAAGTGATTAAGATAAAGTATTAGTTTCTATTATTAATTTGAACATATAATATGAAAAAGCAGCAACAACATCTAAAGTTACCTACCTCTCTCCATCAGGTCGTATCAGCGGACGTCTGTCATGAAGTATGGGTCGCTGAGGGAGACTCGCGGGACCTCGCAGGTAGATACTCCTCAAACCTGAGGAGCCAGAACCTGAGACATCCTGCTGAGCGGCGTCGTCGTCGTCCTGCTGCGCCGCATCGTCGTCGTCCTGCTGCGTCGCATCGACAGCGGCTTGCTGCTCCACCTGCTGCTGTACGGTGTCGTCCTGCTGCGCCTCCTCCTCCGTCCTACGGGTGCTCCTCCTCCCCCTCCCCCTCCTCGTCCTCGTCCCACCGCCCACCATCTTTGTCCAACAACCTGCAATTAAGAGTAAGCAATTAAACACAGATAAAAAAATATGTATTTAGAAACATATGCAAAATAAATGAAATATAGCATTACATTGATTAAAAATAATCTTCATATGTGTCCGGGTTAGCCGGATCATAAGTGTCATCATCACTATCAACCATTTCATAGTCAACACCATCTGAAGGCGCAATTTCGTCATTGGCATTGCCTTCAAGCATTTCTAAGTCATTCTCATTTTGCACCTCATCATCCTCCTCATCAACAACCAATTCAATATCTACTTCCATTCCGATCGCTTCGGTTAAGTCTATCTCAAATCGCCCTTCTAGCCCATCTTCTTGGAAGAACTCTCCGTCATATGTGTCTGGGTCTAAGTTATAATCTTCATCGTTTGGAACAGGTAATTTACCGTGCGGTGAAACCTTATACACAACATCCCAACCCTTAAGATGTTGTTTCGTTTGGCACGCATATGGAAGATAATACACTTATGTGGCCTGTTGGGCCACAATATGTTCTGTCTTTGAAAGCATACGCCGGGGGGAAGATTGATGGGGATAACGAAAACGGGCCAACATGTGTATGGGGCAGCGGTCATTCCATAGGGATTGAACCCATCTGTGGCCAGCGCAACACGAACATTACGAGCCTCTTTGGCTTTCTCATGGTGAATGTCATCAAAGTGGGTCCATGCTTCACCATCGGATGCATGAACCATCTTGTCAGGATTGTATCGTTTGCCTTTTTTGTGCCATGTCATCTGTTTCGCGGATTCCTCTATCATGTATAGACGCTGGATCCTCGGTATGAATGGAAGGTGGCGTAGGATTGTCACGGAGATGTTGAGCTACCTCTTCTGTCCATCACCAGAGTCTACCTCCATGAACCTAGACGATTTACAAATCGGACAGTACTTTGCCTCAGTGTGTTCTTTCCTAAATAGGACGCAGCCCTTCGGACAAGCATGTATCTGCTCATACGTCATCTTGAGTGCACGAAGGAGTTTCTATGCCTCGTACATGCTCTTTGGCAGAACGTGATCCTCCGGAAGCAGACTGCCAATAACTGTCAACAAACCATCGAAGGCGTCTCGACTCATGCTATACTGCGACTTGAACGCCATTATACGCCCAATGGCATCCAGTTGAGAAACCTTTGTCTTGCCGTGAAGGGGTTTCTGTGCCGCGTCAAACATGTCGTAGAATGCCTTTGCGGTCGCCTCTGGCTCGTCCTCCATACGTCCTTCGGCGAACTGTGCCTCGTGATAGTCGTTCAATATGTCCGCTACCCCGGCATCAGCATCGTAATCCTCGACGCGTTGTCTCACCACCTCCTCTCTCGTGCGATGCGCTTCACCATGGAAGATCCACCGAGTATAGTCCGGCGTAAATCCATTCTTCCAAATATGTTCTACCATGGCCTTCTTGTTTTCCTTTTCCTGTTGTCACATTTGCTGCACGGACAAGGGACTAGACTAGCTCCTTTAGCAGCTTCGCCAAATGCCCGTTCCACGAAAGCATCAGTCTTCCTAATCCATTCTGGGGTGACATCATTACGTCGAACGCGGCCCGTGTACATCCACTCACGGTCCTCCATCCTCTAACATATATAACCGAGTGTAGTTTAATATAGACATGTAATGCATGTACACTACGTTCCTACCTTCTAATAGGTGAGGATAGGTCCTAATCCCACCCGCGGTTGCGTAGATGGAGTTAGTTTTCATGCTCTACTCTGATCTGAGATAGAATTTCGGCAGCACCTCCCCGCTGTTCTCCGGATACGCGTCCTGGCAGGGAGAGTGTACTGTCCGGAGAACAACAGGGAGGTGACGCCAAAACTCTATCTCGGACCGGAGTAGAGCATGAAACTAACACCATCTACGCAACCGCGGGCTGTCCAAAAAACGTGGACAATTCGAAACTGATACATTTGTAGATATGCAAAGATCTGCATATCTACACCGTATCTCTTTCGAACGGGAGACGCCTAACTGGGTTACGTGATCTACGACCATGATACGGAAATAGAGGTTATACCTAGGGTGGCGGTGGAGTCAGGCTAGTGGGGCTGTGGCGGGTCGGTGCAGTGGCGACGCGACGCGATGCAGGCAGACCCGCAGCGGCTAGGAAGACAAGTATCTTCTCTGTAAAAAAGAAACACAAGTCTGTTAATACAAAAAAAATCGACAGCACCTCCCCTGTACGTTGAGGTTTTTAAAACCTGCAAATAAAACTAACAGCACGATGGCTGACATGCACACAGTAACAAGTTTATAAATGGTTGGGTGACCTCGGCTTACATGATTTATACATTCTATCATCTAATCAATAATAAATATAAATTGACGCATAAAAATTTTATATCTCACGTGGGGGCGACGATGGTACGCGTGGCGTGGCCGGGAGGCGGTGGCGGCGCGCAAGGAGGTGGCTTCCGGCGGCGGTGGTGGCGTGCGGCGTTGGTGGCGGGGGCACGGCGAGGGGCGCGGGCACGGCGGCGCGGGCGCGGCGGCGTAGAGGGCGCGCGGCGGGCGAGGGCGTGGAGGGCGCGCGTGGTCGGGCGAGGGGCACAGACGCGGTCGGGTGAGGGCGAGGGCGTAGAGGACGCGCGTGGTCGGCCGAGGGCGTAGCGGGCGCGGTGGCGGCGGCAGCGCATGAAAGTGAGAGGGCGAGGGCGAGGCGGCGGGCGAGGTCGCGGCGGCGGGCGGGCAGGCGCCAGCGAGGGCGCGGCGGGCAGACGGGCGGGCGCCGGCGAGGGCTTGGGCGCCGGCGAGGGCGGCCGCGGCTGGTGCGGGCGGACGCGGCGTGGAGGAGGCCGCGGTGGGGCGGCGAGCCGGCGACGGCGCGGGGCAGCGGCGGCAGCGTGGGGAGGCGGCGGCGGGCGCGACAGACGAGAGAGCGAGAGCAGAGAAAGAAGGAGGAAGAATGGCGCGGGCGAAGTATATTCGCCTTCTTTGCCGAGTGCTCGTGATCTGGCACTCGACAAAGTTTTTTTAAAAAATAAAAATAAACTTTGCCGAGTGCCAGATCGGTGGCACTCGGCAAAGGATCCTTTGCCGAGTGTCTACCATCTGACACTCGGCAAAGATTAACTTACACATCTTTGCCGAGTGTCACCCTGGGGACACTCGACAAAGCATACTTTGCCGAGTGTCAACCATTAGACACTCGACAAAGTATATTTTTATTTTTTTATTTTGTCTCCCAAAATTTTTATGGTATGTTCCTACACTATGTAGACCTACATGTATCATTTGTGGACAATTTTAACAGAGTTTTCAATCATTAGTAGATTTAGTTCGTTTATTTAAATTTCTTCGAAAAATTTAGATTTGAACTGCAGGTCACTCGAAACTTGGAAAACCGTGCATGCAAAAATGATATTCATGTTACTTAGCATAAGTTACGACCGATTCCAGGAGCGGACTAGAAACTTTGAGCAACATGCTCACTAAACATGGCCGTGAACTTGCCATCCACATGTTTAAAAATTGTATAAAACACAAACAAAGTCAGAAAATCCTGAAACTTGTCCACGTGTCATGATATCATATGTACAGGCTGCGATAAAAATTTTAGAATGTTTGGAGAAAGTTGTGGGACACTATATGTAGAAACCTAAGAGAACTACACATGAAATCATAGAGTTTCAATGTGGATCTCTTAGGTTTGTACACATAGTGTCTCACAAATTTCTCCAAACATTCTAAAATTTTTATCGCAACCTGTACATATGATATCATGACATGTGGACAAGTTTCAGGATTTTCTGACTTTGTTTGTGTTTTATATAATTTTTAAACATGTGGATGGCAAGTTCACGGCCATGTTTAGTGAGCATGTTGCTCGAAGTTTCCGGTCCGCTCCTAGAATCGGTCGTAACTTATGCTAAGTAACATGAATATCATTTTTGCATGCACGGTTTTCCATGTTTCGAGTGACCTGCAGTTCAAATCTAAATTTTCCGAAGAAATTTAAATAAACGAACTAAATCTACTAACGATTGAAAACTCTGTTAAAATTGTCCACAAATGATACATGTAGGTCTACATAGTGTAGGAACATACCACAAAAATTTTGGGAGACAAAATAAAAAAAATAAAAATATACTTTGCCGAGTGTCTAGAGATGACACTCAGCAAAGCCTCCTTTGCCGAGTGCCTACTATGTGGCACTCGGCAAATAAGCCTCTTTGCCGAGTGCCAGCCGTTGGCTCTCGGCAAAGACTGACGACCGTCAGTTTTGGGACGGCCGCTGACGGCCCTTTGCCGAGAGCCCCCTTTGCCGAGTGTTTGATACTCGGCAAACTTGTCTTTGCCGAGTGTCGTCCTGTGCCGAGTGTTCAGCACTCGGTAAAGGGCTCTTTGCCGAGAGCCTAACTTTACCGAGTGCGCCACTCGGCAAAGCCTTCTTTGCCGAGTGCCCGACAGAAGGCACTCGGCAAAGAATACAACACTCGGCAAAGCCTGGGATTCCGGTAGTGCATACTTTCTCCCCCTTTGGCATGAATCGCCAAAAACGGATACTTGTGAGTGAAATATAAGCCCTTATCTCAAACTTTCTCCCCCTTTGGCAAAACCAAGAATATGAGTGAAGATTATACCAAAGTGGAGAACGATGCGGAGTACCAGCAAATACAATCGGAGTTGAGTGGAAGCGCCTTCTTTGCCGAATACGCCATTTCCCTTTCAATATCTATAACTAAGCATAAGACGACACTTGAAAACATATTAGTCATAGACATAAAAAGAGATATGATCAAAGGTATATAAATGAGCTATGTGTGCAAGGAATCATTCAAAATTCCTAGAATCAAGAATATTTAGCTCATTGCTAAGTTTGGTAAAGGATGGATCATCTAAAGGCTTGGTAAAGATATCGGCCAATTGAACTTTGGTGTTTATATAGGCTATCTCGATATCCCCCTTTTGTTGGTGATCTCTCAGAAAGTGATACCGAATGGCTATGTGCTTAGTGCGGCTGTGTTCAACGGGATTATCCGCCATGCGGATTGCACTCTCATTGTCACATAGGAGAGGGACTTTGCTAAACTTGTAGCCGTAGTCCCTAAGAGTTTGCCTCATCCAAAGCAATTGCGCGCAACAATGGCCTGCGGCAATGTACTCTTTGGCGGTAGAAAGAGCTACTGAGTTTTGTTTCTTTGAAGCCCAAGACGCCAGGGATCTTCCCAGAAA
The DNA here is from genome assembly GCA_029449295.1 of Zea luxurians. Lineage (NCBI taxonomy): Eukaryota > Viridiplantae > Streptophyta > Magnoliopsida > Poales > Poaceae > Zea > Zea luxurians. Next base: position 29,944,804 of record JAOPSE010000031.1, read on the forward strand.
CTGACAAGTCCCTGATGTGCTCTTCCTATTAATCTTACACCCTGCCCAATCAGCATCGGAATAACCTAATAAATCAAATGAGGATCCCTTGGGGTACCAAAGACCAAACTTAGGTGTTTGAACTAAATATCTTAAGATTCGCTTCACGGCCCTAAGGTGAACTTCCTTAGGGTTGGCTTGGAACCTTGCACACATACATACGGAAAGCATAATGTCCGGTCGAGATGCACATAAATAGAGTAAAGAACCAATCATCGACCGGTATACCTTTTGATCTACGGATTTACCTCCCGTGTCGAGGTCGAGATGCCCATTGGTTCCCATGGGTGTCTTGATGGGCTTGGCATCCTTCATTCCAAACTTGGTGAGAATATCTTGAATATACTTCGTTTGGCTAATGAAGGTGCCCTCTTGGAGTTGCTTGACTTGAAATCCTAAGAAATACTTCAACTCCCTCATCATTGACATCTCAAATTTTTGAATCATGATCCTACTAAACTCTTCATAAATAGATTTGTTAATAGACCCAAATATGATATCATCAACATAAATTTGGCATACGAACAAATCATTTTCAATGGTTTTAGTGAATAAAGTAGGATCGGCTTTACCGACTTTGAAGCCATTAGTAATAAGAAAATCTCTCAGGCATTCATACCATGCTCTTGGGGCTTGCTTGAGCCCATAAAGCGCCTTAGAGAGTTTGTAAACATGGTTAGGATACTCACTATCTTCAAAGCCGGGAGGTTGCTCAACATAGACATCTTCTTTGATAGGTCCATTGAGGAAGGCACTCTTCACGTCCATTTGGTAGAGCTTAAAGTCATAGTGAGTAGCGTAGGCAAGTAATATTCGAATTGACTCAAGCCTAGCTACGGGTGCATAGGTTTCATCGAAATCCAAACCTTCGACTTGTGAATACCCTTTGGCCACAAGTCTTGCCTTGTTCCTTGTCACCACACCATGCTCATCTTGTTTGTTGCGGAAGACCCACTTGGTTCCTACAACATTTTGGTTAGGACGTGGAACTAAATGCCATACCTCATTCCTTTTGAAATTGTTGAGCTCCTCTTGCATCGCCAGCACCCAATCCGAATCTTGAAGTGCTTCCTCTACCCTGTGTGGCTCAATAGAGGAAACAAATGAGTAGTGTTCACAAAAATGAGCAACACGAGATCGAGTAGTTACCCCCTTATGAATATCTCCTAGGATGGTGTTCACGAGGTGATCTCGTTGGATTGCTTGGTGAACTCTTGGGTGTGGCGGCCTTTGATTTTGCTCATCCTCCTTGTCTTGATCATTTGCATCTCCCCCTTGATCATGGCCATCGTCTTGAGGTGGCTCATCTTCTTGATCTTCTCCTTCATCATCTTGAGCCTCATCCTCATCTTGAGTTGGTGGAGATGCTTGCATGGAGGAGGATGGTTGATCTTGTGCTTGAATGGGCTCTTCGGATTCCTTAGGACACACATCCCCAATGGACATGTTCCTTAGCGCGACACACGGAGCCTCTTCATCATCTAGTTCATCAAGATCAACTTGCTCTACTTGAGAGTCGTTAGTCTCATCAAACACAATGTCACAAGAAACATCAACTAGTCCAGTGGACTTGTTAAAGACTCTATATGCCCTTGTGTTTGAATCATATCCTAGTAAAAAGCCTTCTACATCCTTAGGAGCAAATTTGGATTTTCTACCTTTTTTAACGAGAATAAAACATTTGCTACCAAAGACTCTAAAATATGAAACATTGGGCTTTTTACCGATGAGGAGTTCGTAGGATGTCTTCTTGAGGTACAACTGGTTGATGGCGTAGCAAGCGGTGTTGACCGCCTCGGCCCAAAACCGATCCGAAGTTTTGTACTCATCAAGCATGGTCCTTGCCATGTCCAATAGAGTTCTATTCTTCCTCTCCACTACACCATTTTGTTGTGGCGTGTAGGGAGAAGAGAACTCATGCTTGATGCCCTCCTCCTCAAGAAGGCCTTCTATTTGAGAGTTCTTGAACTCCGTCCCATTGTCGCTTCTAATTTTCTTGATCCTCAAGCCGAACGCATTTTGAGCCTGTCTCAAGAATCCCTTTAAGGTCTCTTGGGTTTGAGATTTTTCCTGTAAAAAGAATACCCAAGTGAAGCGAGAATAGTCATCCACAATAACTAGACAGTACTTACTCCCGCCGATGCTTATGTAAGCAATCGGGCCGAATAGGTCCATGTGGAGGAGCTCGAGTGGCCTGTCAGTCGTCAAGATGTTCTTATGTGGATGATGAACACCAACTTGCTTCCCTGCTTGGCATGCGCTACAAATCCTGTCTTTCTCAAAATGCACATTTGTTAGTCCCAAAATGTGTTCTCCCTTTAGAAGCTTGTGAAGATTCTTCATCCCAACATGGGCTAGTCGGCGATGCCAGAGCCAACCCATGTTAGTCTTGGCGATTAAGCAAGTATCGAGTTTAGCTTTATTGAAATCAACTAGGTATAGCTGACCCTCTAATACTCCCTTAAAAGCTACTGAATCATCACTTCTTCTAAAGACAGTAACACCTGTATCCGTAAAGAGACAATTGTAGCCCATTTTACATAATTGAGAAACGGAAAGCAAGTTGTAATCTAAAGAATCTACAAGAAAAACATTGGAAATGGAATGGTCAGGTGATATAGCAATTTTACCCAATCCTTTGACCAAACCTTGGTTTCCATCCCCGAATGTGATAGCTAGTTGGGGATCTTGGTTTTTCTCGTAGGAGGAGAACATCTTTTTCTCCCCAGTCATATGGTTTGTGCACCCGCTGTCAATGATCCAACTTGAGCCCCCGGATGCATAAACCTACAAAACAAGTTTAGTTCTTGATTTTAGGTACCCAAACGGTTTTGGGTCCTTTGACATTAGATACAAGAACTTTGGGTACCCAAACACAAGTTTTTGATCCCTTGTGTTTGCCCCCAACATACTTGGCAACTACCTTGCCTGATTTGTTGGTTAGCACATAAGAAGCATCAAAAGTTCTAAATGAAACATTATGATCATTTGATGCTTTAGGAGTTTTCTTCTTAGGCAATTTAGCATGGGTTGATTGCCTAGAACTAGATGCCTCACTCTTATACATAAAAGCATGATTAGGGCCAGAGTGAGACTTCCTAGAGTGAATTCTCCTAATTTTGTGTTCGGCATAACCGACAGGGTATAAAATGTAACCCTCGTTATCCTGAACCATGGGAGCCTTGCCCTTAACAAAATTGGACAATCTTTTAGGTGGGACATTAAGCTTGACATTGTCTCCCTATTGGAAGCCAATGCCATCCTTAATGTCAGGGCGTCTCCCAGTATAGAGCATGCTTCTAGCAAATTTCAATTTTTCATTTTCTAAGTCATGCTCATTGATTTTGGCATTAAGTTGAGCTATGTGATCATTTTGTTGTTTAATTAAGGCTAGGTGATCATGAATAGCATCAACATTAATATCTCTACATCTAGTGCAAATAGTAACATGCTCAACAGAAGATGTAGAGGGTTTGCAAGCATTAAATTCTACAATCTTAGCATGCAAAATATTATTTTCATCTCTAAGATTGGAAATAGAAGCATTGCAAACTTCTAATTCTCTAGCCTTATCAATTAATTTTTCATTCTCATTTTTAAGGCTAGCAAGAGAAACATTCAACTTGTCAATCTTAGCAATTAAATTGGCATTATCATTTCTAAGACTAACAATTGAATCATCACAAAGATCAAGCTTCCCAACCTTAGCAATTAAATTGGTATTCTCATTTCTAAGGTTGGAAATAACATCATGGCAAGTGCTTAACTCACTAGTTAATTTTTCACATTTTTCAACTTCTAGAGCATAAGCATTTTTCACCTTAACATGCTTCTTGTTTTCTTTAATTAGGAAGTCCTCTTGGCTATCCAAGAGTTCATCCTTATCATGAATAGTGCTAATCAATTCATTTAATTTTTCCTTTTATTGCATGTTTAAGTTGGCAAAGAGAGTAAACAAATCATCCTCATCATCACTAGAATTGGCCTCATCACTAGATGTAGCATATTTAGTGGAGGATTTGGATTTAACCTTCTTCTTCTTGCCGTCCTTTGCCATGAAGCACTTGTGGCCGACGTTGGGGAAGAGGAGCCCTTTGTTGACGGCGATGTTGGCGGCGTCCTCGTCGGAGGAGGAGTCGGTGGAGCTCTCGTCGGAGTCCCACTCCCGGCAAACATGGGCATCCCCGCCCTTCTTCTTGTAGTACCTCTTCTTTTCTCTCCTTTTTCCCTTCTTTTCGTCGCCCCTGTCACTATCACTAGATAATGGACATTTTGCAATAAAATGACCGGGCTTACCACACTTGTATCATACTTTCTTGGAACTGGGCTTGTACTCTTTCCCCTTCCTTTGTTTGAGGATTTGACGGAAGCTCTTGATGATGAGCGCCATCTCCTCATTGTCGAGCTTGGAGGCGTCGATGGGGATTCTACTTGGAGTAGAATCTTCTTTCTTCTCCTCCGTTGCTTTGAATGCAACGGGTTGTGCTTCGGGTACGGAGGAGGATGCGCCTTGCTCGATGATCTTTTTGGAGCCTTTGATCATTAGCTCAAAGCTCACAAATTTACCTATCACTTCCTCGGGAGACATTATTTTGTATCTAGGATCACCACGAATTAATTGTACTTGAGTATGATTAAGAAAAACTAGTGACCTTAGAATAACCTTGACCATCTCATGGTCATCCCATTTTGTGCTCCCAAGGTTGCGCACTTGGTTCACCAAGGTCTTGAGCCGGTTGTACATCGCTTGTGGCTCCTCCCCTTGGTAAAGCATGAATCAACCGAGCTCTCCCTCGATCGTCTCCCTTTTGGTGATCTTGGTCACCTCATCTCCTTCGTGCGCCGTTTTGAGTACATCCCAAATCTCTTTGGCGCTCTTCAACCCTTACACCTTGTTATACTCCTCTCGACTTAGAGAGGCGAGGAGTATAGTGGTGGCTTGGGAGTTGAAGTGCCGGATTTGGGCAACTTCGTCCGAGTCATAGTCCTCATCCCCTACGGATGGTACCTGTACACCAAACTCAACAACGTTCCAAATGCTAGTGTGGAGTGAGGTTAGGTGATGCCTCATTTTGTCACTCCACATGTTATAATCTTCACCGTCAAAAACCGGTGGTTTGCCTAATGGAACGGAAAGTAATGGAGTACGTTTAGAAATTCGAGGGTAGTGTAGGGGAATCTTACTAAACTTCTTGCGCTCATGGCGCTTAGAAGTTACGGACGGCGTGTCGGAGCCAGAGGTCGATGGTGATGAAGAGTCGGTCTCGTAGTAGACCACTTTCCTCATCTTCTTCTTTTTTTTTCGCCACTCCGATGCGAATTGTGTGAAGGGGATTCCTTCTCCTTCTCCTTCCCCTTGTTGCTGGACTCTCCTGATGGAGCCTTCCCGTGGCTTGTAACGGGCTTGTCGCCGGTCACCATCTCCTTCTTGGCGTGATGTCCCGACATCACTTCGAGCGGTTAGGCTCTAATGAAGCACCACGCTCCAATACCAATTGAAAGTCGCCTAGAGGGGGGTGAATAGGGTGAATCTGAAATTTACAAAGTTTAAGCACAACTACAAGCTGGGTTAGCGTTAGAAATATAAGCGAGTCCGAGAGAGAGGGTGAAAAACAAATCGCAAGCAAATAAAGAGTGAGACACAGGGATTTGTTTTACCGAGGTTTGGTTCTTGCAAACCTACTCCCCGTTGAGGTGGTCACAAAGACCGGGTCTCTTTCAACCCTTTCCCTCTCTCAAACGGTCACTTAGACCGAGTGAGCTTCTCTTCTCAATCAAACGGGACACTAAGTCCCCGCAAGGATCACCACACACTTGGTGTCTCTTGCCTCGGTTACAATTGAGTTGATCACAAGAAAGAATGAGAAAGAAAAGAAGCAATCCAAGCGCAAGATCTCAAATGAACACAAGTCACTCTCTCACTAGCCACTTTGATTGGGAGTGATCTTTGGGCTTGGGAGAGGATTTAATCTCTTTGGTGTGTCTTGTATTGAATGCTATAGCTCTTGTAAGGTGTCGGAAGTCTGAAAACTTGGATACCATGAATAGTGGGGTGGTTGGGGTATTTATAGCCCCAACCACCAAAAGTGGCCATTGGGAGGCTGTCTGTCGCATGGCGCACCGGACAGTCCGGTGCGCCACCGGACACTGTCCGGTGCGCCAGCCACGCCACCCGACCGTTAGGGTTCGACCGTTGGAGCTTCTGTCTTCTGGGTCACCGGACAGTCCGGTGTTGCACCGGACAGTCACTGTACACTGTCCGGTGCGCCTTCTGACGCTGCTCTGACTCTGGCGCGCACTGTAGCGCATTGAATGCGTTCTGCAGACGACCGTTGGCACGAAGTAGTCGTTGCTCCGCTGGCACACCGGACAGTCCGGTGCTACACCGGACAGTCCGGTGAATTATAGCGGAGCGGCTCCCAGAATTCCTAAGACTGGCAAGTTTGGAGTTGGATTCCTTGGTGCACCGAACACTGTCCGGTGGTGCACCGGACAGTCCGGTGCGCCAGACCAGGGCTGCCTTCGGTTGAACTTTGCTCCCTTTGTTTGAACCCTTTCTTTTGACTTGTATTGGTTTGTTGTGAACCTTTGGCACCTGTAGAACATATTTTCTAAAGCAAACTAGTTAGTCCAATAATTTGTGTTGGGCAATTCAACCACCAAAATTCTTATTGGAAAAGGTTTGACCCTATTTCCCTTTCAGCCCCTGAAAGTCGCCTAGAGGGGGGGTGAATAGGCGAAATCTGAAATTTACAACTTAAAACACAATCTACAAGTCGGGGTTAGCGTTAGAATTAAATTCGAGTCCGAAAGAGAGGGCAAAAACAAATCAACCAAGAAATGAAGTGAATGACACGATGATTTGTTTTACCAAGGTTCGGTTCTTGAAAACCTACTCCCCGTTGAGGTGGTCACAAAGACCGGGTCTCTTTCAACTCTTTCCCTCTCTCAAACGGTCACCTAGACCGAGTGAGCTTTCTCCTTAATCAAATGTGTCACTTAGACCCCACAAGGACCACCACACAATTGGTGTCTCTTGCTTTGATTACAAGTTGCTTGAAGAACAAGAATGAGGAAGAAGAAAGCCAACCAAGCAACAAGAGCAACAAAGAAACACAAGCGATCCTCTCACGAGTCCTTGAGCACTAGAATTGAATTTGGGGACTTTGATTTGATCGAAGGCTTTGATTTGTGTCTTGGAGTGTTGCACTTTGCTCTTGTATTGAATGCACTGTTGTGAAAGCTTGGATGCTTGGAGTGGTGGTGGTTGGGGGGGACTTATAGCCCTCAACCACCACATAGCCGTTGGGGAGGCTGTCTGTCGATGGGCGCACCAGACAGTCCGATGCGCCATCGGACACTGTCCGGTGCACCAGCCACGTCACCCAACCGTTAGGGTTCTGAAGATTCTGACCGTTGGAGCTTTGTCTTCATGTCACACCGGACAGTCCGGTGCTGCACCGGATAGGTCCTGTTCACTGTTCGGTGCGCCTCTGACGGCTGCGCTGCTCTGCCGTGCACTGTTCGCACACTGTTCATCTAGAATTCAGCTTTTGCGGGCGACCGTTGCGTTGATAGCCGTTGCTCCACTTGGTGCACCGGACAGTCCGATGAATTATAGCGGAGCGGCGCCTGAGAAACCCGAAGGTGAAGAGTTCAGAGTTGATCGCGCCTGGTGCACCGGACACTGTCCGGTGGCACACCGGACAGTCCGGTGCGCCAGACCACGATTCTCTTCGGTTTCTTTTGCTCCTTTCTTTTGAACCCTAACTTTGATCCTTTTATTGGTTTGTATTGAACCTTTATGCACCTTAGAATACATAATCTAGAGCAAACTAGTTAGTCCTATATTTGTGTTGGGCATTCAACCACCAAAATCATTTATAGGAAATGGTTTGACCCTATTTCCCTTTCAATCTCCCCCTTTTTGGTGATTGATGCTAACACAAACCAAAGCAAATGTATAAGTGCATAATTGAACTAGTTTGCATAATGTAAGTGCATAGGTTCTTTAGAATTAAACCAATTTTATAACTTCAATAGATATGCATGGATTGCTTTCTTTTATTAACATTTTGGACCACTTTTGCACCACTTGTTTTGTTTTTGCAAATTCTTTTGGAAATTCTTTTCAAAGTCTTTTTGCAAATGGTCAAAGGCATATGAATAAGATTGAAAGAAGCATTTTCAAGATTTGAAATTTCTCCCCTTGTTTCAAATGCTTTTCATTTGACTACAACAAAACTCACCCTGAATGAAATTCTCCCCTAAGTGTTCAAGAGGGTTTTTCAAATTTTTGAAAACACTAATAACTTTCTCCCCTTTTGAAAATACATTAAGAAACTACTTTGAAAATTCCTTTTAAAATTTGGTGGTGGTGCGGTCCTTTTGCTTTGGGCTAATACTTTCTCCCCCTTTGGCATTAATCGCCAAAAACGGAGACTTTGAGAGCCCTTCACTTTCTCCCCCTTTAGTAAACAATATATGAGTGAAAGATTATACCAAATTGGAGTGATGTGAAGTAACAACGAAGTGTAAATAATACCGGCAGAGTGGAGTGGAAGCCTTATCTTCATCGAGTACTCCATTTCCCTTTCAATCCATGACTTAGCATATAAACATACTTGAAAACACATTAGTCGTAGCAAATTAAAGAGATATGATCAAAGGTATATAAATGAGCTATGTGTGCAGTGTTTCAATCAAAGTTCCGAGAATCAAGAATATTTAGTTCATTCCTAAGTTTGCTAAAGGTTTTCTCATCAAAAGGCTTGGTAAAAATATCGGCTAATTGATCTTTGGTGTTAATATAGGCTATCTCGATATCCCCCCTTTGTTGATGATCCCTCAAAAAGTGATACTGAATGTCTATGTGCTTAGTGCGGCTGTGTTCAACGGGATTCTCCGCCATGCGGATAGCACTCTCATTGTCACATAGGAGAGGGACTTTGCTCAATTTGTAGCCATAGTCCCTGAGGGTTTGCTTCATCCAAAGTAATTACGCGCAACAATGACCTGCGGCAATATACTCGGCTTCGGCGGTTGATAGAGCTACTAAGTTTTGTTTCTTTGAAGCCCAAGACACTAGGGATCTCCCCAGAAACTGACAAGTCCCTGATGTGCTCTTCCTATCAATTTTACACCCTGCCCAATCGGCATCGGAATATTCTAACAAATCAAAGGTGGATCCCTTAGGGTACCAAAGCCCAAACTTAGGAGTGTAAACTAAATATCTCATGATTCTTTTCACGGCCCTAAGGTGAACTTCCTTAGGATCGGCTTGGAACCTTGCACACATGTATACGGAAAGCATAATATCCGGTCGAGATGCACATAAATAGAGTAGAGATCCTATCATCGACCGGTATACCTTTTGATCTACGGATTTACCTCCCGTGTTGAGGTCGAGATGCCCATTTGTTCCCATGGGTGTCTTGATGGGCTTGACATCCTTCATTCCAAACTTCTTAAGAATGTCTTGAATATACTTTGTTTGGCTGATGAAGGTGCCCTCTTGGAGTTGCTTGATTTGGAATCCTAAGAAATATCTCAACTCCCCCATCATTGACATCTCGAATTTTTGTACCATGATCCTACTAAACTCTTCACAAGTAGATTTGTTAGTAGACCCAAATATAATATCATCAACATAAATTTGGCATACAACAAATCATTTGCAATAGTTTTAGTAAAGAGTGTAGGATCGGTTTTGCCGACTTTGAAGCCATTAGTGATAAGAAAATCTCGCAGGCATTCATACCATGCTCTTGGGGCTTGCTTGAGCCCATAAAGTGCCTTTGAGAGTTTGTAAACATGGTTAGGGTACTCACTATCTTCAAAGCCGGGAGGTTGCTCAATATAGACCTCTTCCTTGATTGGTCCATTGAGGAAGGCACTCTTCACGTCCATTTGATAAAGCTTGAAGCCATGGTAAGTAGCATAGACAAGTAATATACGAATTGACTCAAGCCTAGCTACGGGTGCATAAGTTTCATCAAAATCCAAACCTTCGACTTGTGAATAACCCTTGGCCACAAGTCCGGCTTTGTTCCTTATCACCACACCATGCTCATCTTGCTTGTTGAAGAATACCCATTTGGTACCTACAACATTTTGATTAGGACGTGGAATCAAATGCCATACCCCATTTCCAGTGAAGTTGTTGAGCTCCTCTTGCATTGCCAACACCCAATCTGAATCTCTTAGTGCATCCTCCACCCTGTAAGGCTCAATAGAGGAAACAAAAGAGTAATGTTCACAAAAATGAGCGACTCGAGATCGAGTAGTTACCCCCTTATGAATGTCACCTAGAATGGAGTTCACGGGGTGATCTCATTGGATTGCTTGGTGGACTCTTGGGTGTGGCGGTCTTTGACCCTGTTGAAAGGGAAATACGGTCAAACCTTTTCCTATATGAATTTTGGTGGTTGAATTGCCCAACACAAATAATTGGACTAACTAGTTTGCTCTAGAAAATACGTTCTACAAGTGCCAAAAGTTCACAACAAACCAATACAAAGTCAAAAGAAAGGGTTCAAAACAAAGGAGCAAAGTATACCAAAGGCAGCCCTGGTCTGGCGCACCGGACTGTCCGGTGTGCCACCGGACAGTGTCCGGTGCACCAGGGAGGAACGACTCTGAACTTGCCAGCTTCGGGAATTTGGGAGGCCGCTCCGCTGTAATTCACCGGACTGTCCGGTGTAACACCAGACTGTCCGGTGTGCCAGCGGAGCAACGACTACTTCGCGCCAACGGTCGCCTGCAAGTGAACAGTAAAAGCAAACAGTGCGCGGCTGCGTGCGCAGAAGTCAGAGCAGGCGTCAGAAGGCGCACCAGACAGTCTACAGGACCTGTCCGGTGCACCACCGGACTGTCCGGTGGCCCCAATTGTCAGAGCTCCAACGGTCAGAACCCATCGGCCTGGTGACGTGGCTGGCGCACCGGACAGTGCCTGGTGGCACACCGGACTGTCTGGTGCGCCATACGACAGACAGCCTCCCCAACGACCACTTTGGTGGTTGGGGCTATAAATACCCCCAACCACCCCACATTCAAGTATCCACGCATTCACTACATCTCATTCAATACAAGAGCAATACACAACACTCCAAGACACAAATCAAAGCCTCCGATCGAATCAAAGTCCCCAATTCAACTCTAGTTTTTAGGACTTGTGAGGAGATCGACTTGTGTTCTTTTGTTGCTCTTGTTGCTTGGTTGGCTTTCTTCTTTCTCTCATTCTTACTCTCAAAACCTTGTAAGCGAAGCAAGAGACACCAATTGTGTGGTGGTCCTTGCAGGGTCTAAGTGACCCGGGAAATCAAGGAAGGAAGCTCACTCGGTCTAAGTGACCGTTTGTGAGAGGGAAAGGGTTGAAAGAGACCCGGTCTTTGTGACCACCTCAACGGAGAGTAGGTTTGCAAGAACCGAACCTCGGCAAAACAAATCATCGTGTCTCACTCTTCATTTGCTTGTGATTTGTTTGCGCCCTCTCTTTCAGACTCGATTATATTTCTAACGCTAACCCCGGCTTGTAGTTGTGCTTAAGTTTATAATTTTCAGATTCTGCCTATTCACCCCCCTCTAGGCAACTTTCAATTGGTATCAGAGCCGAGTGCTTTATTAGAGCCTAACCGCTCGAAGTGATGTCGGGAGAACACGCCAAGAAGGAGATGGTGACCGGCGAGAAGTCCACCACAAGCCACGGGAAGGCTCCATCGGGAGAGTCCCGCAACAAGAAGAAGAAGGAATCACCTGCTCACAAGTCGCATCGGAGTGGCGAGAAGAAAAAGTAGATGAAGAAGGTGGTCTACTACGAGACCGATTCTTCGTCACCATCCACCTCCGGCTCCGACGCGCCGTCTGTAACTTCTAAGCGCCATGAGCGCAAGAAGTTTAGTAAGATCCCCTTACGCTATTCTCGCATTTCCAAACAAACTCCATTACTTTCCGTTCCATTAGGCAAACCACTGGCTTTCAACGGTGAAGATTATTCTAGGTGGAGTGAAATGATGAAATGTCACCTAACCTCACTCCACACAAGCATATGGGACATTGTTGAATTTGTAGCACAGGTACCATCCGTGGGGGATGAAGATTATGATGCGGACGAAGTCACCCAAATCCAACACCTCAACTCCCAAGCAACTACTATACTCCTCATCACTCTAAGTCGAGAGGAGTGTAATAAGGTGCAAGGGTTGAAGAGTGCCAAAGAGATTTGGGACGTGCTCAAGACCGCGCACGAAGGTGATGAGGTGACCAAGATCACCAAGAGGGAAACGATCGAGGGGGAGCTCGGTCGCTTCATGCTCAACCAAGGAGAAGACCTGCAAGCCATGTACAACCGGCTAAAAACCTTGGTGAACCAAGTGCGCAACCTCGGGAGCACCAAGTGGGATGACCATGAGATGGTCAAGGTTATTCTTAGATCACTCATATTTCTTAACCCCACTCAAGTTCAATTAATTCGTGGTGATCCAAGATATAAACTAATGTCTCCCAAGGAAGTAATAGGAAAATTTGTGAGCTTTGAGTTGATGATCAAAGGCTCCAAGAAGATCATCGAGCAAGGCGCCTCCTCCTCCGTACCCGAAGCACAACCCGTTGCATTCAAGGCAACGGAGGAGAAGAAACAAGACACTACACCGAGTAGGGTCCCCATCGACGCCTCCAAGCTCGACAATGAGGAGATGGCGCTCATCATCAAGAGCTTCCGCCAAATCCTCAAGCAAAGGAAGGGGAAAGATTATAAGCCCTGTTCCAAGAAGGTTTGCTACAAATGTGGTAAGCCCGGTCATTTTATCGCTATATGTCCATTGTCTAGTCATAGTGACAGGGAAAATGACAAGAGGGGAAAGAGGAAGGAAAATAAGAAGTATTACAAGAAGAAGGGTGGCGACGCACATGTTTGCCGGAAGTGGGACTCCGACGAGAGCTCCACCGACTCCTCCGATGACGAGGATGCCGCCAACATCGCCATCAACAAAGGCCTCCTCTTCCCCAACGTCGGCCACAAGTGCCTCATGGCAAAGGACAGCAAGAAGAAGAAGGTAAAATCAAAATCCTCCACTAAGTATGCAACTTCTAGTGATGAGGATAATTCTAGTGATGATGAAGATAACTTGCTTACTCTTTTTGCCAATCTTAACATGCAACAAAAAGAGAAATTAAATGAATTGATTAGTGCCATTCATGAGAAGGATGAACTCTTGGATAGCCAAGAGGACTTCCTTATCAAAGAAACCAAAAAGCATGTTAAGACTAAAAATGCTTATGCTCAGGAGGTAGAGAAAAATGAAAAATTAACTAGTGAACTAAGTAGTTGCCATGACACTATCTCCAACCTTAGAATTGAGAATGCTAATTTGATTGTTAAGGTTGAGAAGTCAAATATTTGTGATGATTCAATTGTCAATCTTAGAAATGATAATGCTAGTTTAATTGCTAAGATTGATCAATTGAATGTCTCTCTTGCTAGCCTTAGGAATGAGAATGAAAAATTGATTGCTAAGACTAAGGAACTAGATGTTTGCAATATTTCTATTTCCAATCTTAGAGATGAGAATGACATTTTACATGCTAAGATTGTTGAATTAAATGATTGCAAACCCTCTACATCTACCGTTGAGCATGTTTCTATTTGCACTAGATGTAGAGATGTTAATGTAGATGCTATCCATGATCACCTTGCTATGATTAAACAACAAAATGATCATATAGCAAAATTAGATGCTAAAATTGCCGAGCATGAACTAGAAAATGAGAAATTTAAATTTGCTCGTAGTATGCTTTATAGTGGGAGACGCCCTGTTATTAAGGATGGCATTGGCTTCCAACAGGAAGACAATGTCAAGCTTAATACCCCTCCTAAAAGATCGTCTAATTTCGTTAAGGGCAAGGCTCCCATGCCTCAGGATAATGAGGGTTACATTTTGTACCCTTCTGGTTATCCTGAAGATAAAATTAGGAGAATTCATGCCAAGAAGACTCATTCTCACCATGCTTTTATTTATAAGAATGAGGCTTCTAGCTCTAGGCGTTCTACACATGTTAAAATGCCTAAGAAAAAATCTCCTACTGCATCAAATGATCATAATGTTTCATTCAAAACTTTTGATGCTTCTTATGTGCTTACTAACAAATCAGGCAAAGTAGTTGCCAAATATGTTGGGGGTAAACACAAGGGCTCCAAGACTTGTGTTTGGGTACCCAAGGTGCTTGTTTCTAATGTAAAAGGACCCAAGACCGTTTGGGTACCTAAGAACAAGGCCTAAATTTGTTTTGTAGGTTTATGCATCCGGGGGCTCAAGTTGGATCATTGACAGCGGGTGCACAAACCACATGACTGGGGAGAAAAGGATGTTCTCCTCCTATGAGAAAAACCAAGATCCCCAAAGAGCTATCACATTCGGGGATGGAAATCAAGGTTTAGTCAAAGGATTGGGTAAAATTGCTATATCACCTGACCATTCTATTTCCAATGTTTTTCTTATAGATTCATTAGATTACAACTTGCTTTCTGTTTCTCAATTATGCAAAATGGGTTACAACTGTCTTTTTATGGATACAGGTGTTACTGTCTTTAGAAGAAGTGATGATTTAGTAGCTTTTAAGGGAGTATTAGAGGGTCAGCTATACTTAGTTGATTTCAATAAAGCTGAACTCGATACTTGCTTAATTGCTAAGACTAACATGGGTTGGCTCTGGCATCGCCGACTAGCCCACGTTGGAATGAAGAATCTTCACAAGCTTCTAAAGGGAGAGCACATTTTGGGACTAACCAATGTTCATTTTGAGAAAGACAGGATTTGTAGCGCATGCCAAGCAGGGAAGCAAGTTGGTGTTCATCATCCACACAAGAACATCATGATGACTGACAGGCCACTCGAGCTCCTCCACATGGACCTATTCGGCCCGATAGCTTACATAAGCATCAGCGGGAGTAAGTACTGTCTAGTTATTGTGGATGATTATTCTCGCTTCACTTGGGTATTCTTTTTGTAGGAAAAATCTCAAACCCAAGAGACCTTGAAAGGATTCTTGAGACGGACTCAAAATGAGTTTGGCTTGAGGATCAAGAAAATAAGAAGCGACAACAGGACAGAGTTCAAGAACTCTTAAATTGAAGGCTTCCTTGAGGAGGAGGGCATCAAGCATGAGTTCTCTTCTCCCTACACGCCACAACAAAATGGTGTAGTGGAGAGGAAGAATAGAACTCTATTGGATATGGCAAGAACCATGCTTGATGAATACAAGACTTCGGATCGGTTTTGGGCCGAGGCGGTCAACACCGCTTGCTACACCATCAACCGATTATATCTACACCGAATCCTCAAGAAGACAGCATGTGAACTCCTCACCGGCAAAAAGCCCAATGTTTCATATTTTAGAGTCTTTGGTAGCAAATGCTTTATTCTTGTTAAAAAGGTAGAAAATCTAAATTTGCACCTAAGGTTGTAGAAGGTTTTTTACTTGGTTATGACTCAAACACAAGGGCATATAGAGTCTTTAACAAGTCCACTGGACTAGTTGAAGTTTCTTGTGACATTGTGTTTGATGAGACTAACGGCTCTCAAGTAGAGCAAGTTGATCTTGATGAGCTAGATGATGAAGAGGCTCCATGCATCGCGCTAAGGAACATGTCCATTGGGGATGTGTGTCCTAAGAAATCCGAAGAGCCTCCACAAGCACAAGATCAACCATCTTCCTCCATGCAAGCATCTCCACCAAACCAAGATGAGGATGAGGCTCAAGAGGATGAAAATGAAAATCAAGAAGATGAGCCACCTCAAGAGGAGGACAATGATCAAGGGGGAGATGCTAATGATCAAGACAAGGAAGATGATAAAGATCCAAGGCCACCACACCCAAGAGTCCACCAAGCGATTTAAAGAGATCACCCCGTGAATACCATCCTAGGAGACATTCATAAGGGGGTAACCACTCGATCTCGTGTTGCTCATTTCTGTGAACATTACTCTTTTGTTTCCTCTATTGAGCCACACAGGGTAGAGGAAGCACTTCAAGATTCGGATTGGGTGTTGGCGATGCAAGAGGAGCTCAACAACTTCACAAGGAATGATGTATGGCATTTGGTTCCATGTCCTAACCAAAATATTGTAGGAACCAAGTGGGTCTTCCGCAACAAGCAAGATGAGCATGGTGTGTTGACAAGGAACAAGGCACAACTTGTGGCCAAAGGGTATTCACAAGTCGAAGGTTTGGATTTTGGAGAAACCTATGCACCCGTAGCTAGGCTTGAGTCAATTCGAATATTACTTGCCTATGCTACTTACCATGGCTTTAAGCTTTACCAAATGGACGTGAAGAGTGCCTTCCTCAATGGACGAATCAAGGAAGAGGTCTATGTTGAGCAACCTCCCAGCTTTGAAGATAGTGAGTATCCTAACCATGTTTACAAACTCTCTAAGGCCCTTTATGGGCTCAAGCAAGCCCCAAGAGCATGGTATGAATGCCTAAGATATTTTCTTATCACTAATGGCTTCAAAGTCGGCAAGGCCGATCCTACTCTATTTACTAAAACAATTGAAAAAGATTTGTTTGTATGCCAAATTTATGTTGATGATATCATATTTGGGTCTACTAACAAATCTATTTGTGAAGAGTTTAGTAGGATCATGATTCAAAAATTCGAGATGTCTATGATGGGGGAGTTGAAGTATTGTTTAGGATTTCAAGTCAAGTAACTCCAAGAGGGCACTTTCATTAGCCAAATGAAGTACATTCAATATATACTCACCAAGTTTGGAATAAAGGATGCCAAGCCCATCAAGACGCCCATGGGAACCAATGGGCATCTCGACCTAGACACAGGAGGTAAATCCGTAGATCAAAAGGTATACCGGTCGATGATAGGATCTTTACTTTACTTATGTGCATCTCGACCGGACATTATGCTTTCCGTATGCATGTGTGCAAGGTTCCAAGCTGACCCTAAGGAAGTTCACCTTAGGGTCGTGAAGCGAATCTTGAGATATTTAGTTCAAACACCTAAGTTTGGCCTTTGGTACCCCAAGGGATCCTCATTTGCTTTATTAGGATATTCCGATGCTGATTGGGCAGGGTGTAAGACTGATAGGAAGAGCACATCAGGGACTTGTCAGTTTCTGGGGCGATCCCTGGTGTCTTGGGCTTCAAAGAAACAAAACTCAGTAGCTCTTTCTACCGCCGAAGCCGAGTACATTGCCGCAGGCCATTGTTGCGCACAATTGCTTTGGATGAGGCAAACCCTTAGGGAGTATGGCTACAAATTTAGCAAAGTTCCTCTCCTATGTGACAATGAAAGTGCAATCCGCATGGCTGATAATCCTGTTGAACACAGCCGCACTAAGGACATAGCCATTCGGTATCACTTTTTGAGAGATCACCAACAAAAGGGGATATCGAGATAGCCTATATTAACACCAAAGTTCAATTGGCCGATATCTTCACCAAGCCTTTAGATGAGCAAACCTTCACCAAACTTAGGAATGAGCTAAATATTCTTGATTCTAGGAATTTTGATTGATTCTTTGCACACATAGCTCATTTATATACCTTTGATCATATCTCTTTTATGTCTATGACTAATATATTTTCAAGTGTAATATTATGATTAGTCATAGAATTCAAAGGAAAATGGAGTATTCGGCAAAGAAGGCGCTTCCACTCAACTCCATCGATATTTGCCTGTATTCCGCATCGCTCTCCACTTTGGTGTAATCTTCACTCATATCTATTTGTTTGCCATTAGAGGAGAAAGTAAAAAGGGCTTATATTTCACTCAAGTATCCGTTTTTTGGCAATTCATGCCAAAGGGGGAGAAAGTATGAGCCCAAAGCAAAAGGACCGCACCACCACCAAATTTTAAAAATGAAGTTTTTCAAATTAATATCTTATTGTGTTCAAAAGGGGAGGAAGTAGTATTTTCAAAACTTGCAAAACCCTCTTGAACACTAAGAGGAGAATTTTATTTAGGGCGAGTTTTGTTTAAGTCAAAGGAAAAGCATTTTGAAACAGGGGGAGAAAATTTCAAATCTTGAAAATGCTTCTTTCAATCTTATTCATGTACCTTTGACTATTTGCAAAATGTTTTTTGAAAAGAATTTTACAAAGGATTTGCAAAAACAAAACTAGTGATGCAAGAGTGGTCCAAAATTTTAAATAAGAAGAAAACAATCCATGCATATCTATTGAATTAAGTATATTGGTTTCAATTCCAAGCAACCTTTGCACTTACATTATGCAAACTAGTTCAATTCTGCACTTTTATATTTGCTTTGGTTTGTGTTGGCATCAATCACCAAAAAGGGGGAGATTGAAAGGGAAATAGGGTCAAACCTTTTCCTATATGAATTTTGGTGGTTGAATTGCCCAACACAAACAATTGGACTAACTAGTTTGCTCTAGAAAATACGTTCTACAGGTGCCAAAAGTTCACAACAAACCAATACAAAGTCAAAAGAAAGGGTTCAAAACAAAGGAGCAAATTATACCGAAGGTAGCTCTGGTCTGGCGCACTGGACTGTCCGGTGCACCAGGGAGGAACCACTCTGAACTTGCCAGCTTCAGGAATTTGGGAGGCCACTCCGCTATAATTCACCAGACTGTCCGGTGTAACATCGGGCTGTCCGGTGTGCCAGCGGAGCAACGACTACTTCGCGCCAACGGTCGCCTACAAGTGAACAGTAAAAGCAAACAGTGCGCGGCTGCGCGCGCAGAAGTCAGAGCAGGCACCAGAAGGCGCACCGGATAGTCTACAGGACCTGTCCGGTGCACCACCAGACTGTCCGGTGGCCCCAATTGTCAGAGCTCCAACGGCCGGAACCCATCGGCCTGGTGACGTGGCTGGCGCACCGGACTGTCCGGTGCGCCATACGACAGACAGCCTCCCCAATGGCCACTTTGGTGGTTGGGGCTATAAATACCCCCAACCACCCCACATTCAAGTATCCAAGCATTCACTACATCTCATTCAATACAAGAGCAATACACAACACTCCAAGACACAAATCAAAGCCTTCGATCGAATCAAACTCCCCAATTCAACTCTAGTTTTTAGGACTTGTGAGGAGATTGACTTGTGTTCTTTTGTTGCTCTTGTTGCTTAGTTGGCTTTCTTCTTTCTCTCATTCTTACTCTCAAAACCTTGTAAGCGAAGCAAGAGATACCAATTGTGTGGTGGTCCTTGCGGGGTCTAAGTGACCCGGGAAATCAAGGAAGGAAGCTCACTCGGTCTAAGTGACCATTTGAGAGAGGGAAAGGGTTGAAAGAGACCCGGTCTTTGTGACCACCTCAACGGGGAGTAGGTTTGCAAGAACCGAACCTCGGCAAAACAAATCATCGCGTCTCACTCTTCATTTGCTTATGATTTGTTTGTGCCCTCTCTTTCGGATTCGATTATATTTCTAACGCTAACCCCGGCTTGTAGTTGTGCTTAAGTTTATAATTTTCAGATTCCGCCTATTCACCCCCCCTCTAGGCGACTTTCACCTGTACTTCCTGTTCATCTTCCTTGTATTGATTATCTTCATCTCCCCCTTGATCATTGCCCTCTTCTTGAGGTGGCTCATCTTCTTGATCTTCTTCTTCATCACCTTGAGCCTGTTCCTCATCTTGAGTTGGTGGAGATGCTTGTATGGAAGATGATGGTTGATCTTGGGCTTGTGGAGGTTCTTCGGATTCCTTAGGACACACATCCCCAATGGACATGTTCCTTAGCGCGACGCACGGAGCCTCTTCATCATCTAGTTCATCAAGATCCACTTGCTCCACTTGGGAGCCATTAGTCTCATCAAACACAATGTCACAAGAAACTTCAACTAGTCCAGTGGACTTGTTAAAGACTCTATATGCCCTTGTGTTTGAAACATATCCTAGTAAAAAGCCTTCTACAGCCTTTGGAGCAAATTTAGATTTTCTACCTCTTTTGACAAGAATAAAACATTTGTTACCAAAAACTCTAAAATATGAAATATTGGGCTTTTTATCAGTTAGGAGTTCATAAGATGTCTTCTTGAAGATTCGGTGAAGGTAGAGTCGGTTGATGGAGTAGCAGGCGGTGTTAATCGCCTCGACCCAAAACCGATCCGGTGTCTTGTATTCATCAAGCATGGTCCTTGCCATGTCCAATAGAGTTCTATTCTTCCTCTCCACTACACCATTTCGTTGAGGTGTGTAGGGAAAAGAGAACTCATGCTTGGTGCCCTCCTCCTCAAGGAAGCCTTCAATTTGAGAGTTCTTGAACTCCGTCCCATTATCGCTTCTTATTTTCTTGATCCTTAATCCGAACTCATTTTGAGCCCGTCTCAAGAATCCCTTTAAGGTCTCTTGGGTCTGAGATTTTTCCTATAAAAAGAATACCCAAGTGAAGCGAGAATAATCATCCACAATTACAAGACAGTACTTACTCCCGCCGATGCTTACGTAAGCGATCGGGGCGAATAAATCCATGTGGAGTAGCTCGAGCGGCCTGTCCATTGTCATGATGTTTTGTGTGGATGGTGGGCACCAACTTGCTTTCCTGCTTGACATGCGCTACAAACCCTGTCTTTCTCAAAATGAACATTGCTTAGTCCTAAAATGTGCTCTCCCTTTAGAAGTTTGTGAAGATTCTTCATTCCAACATGGGCTAGTCGGTGATGCTAGAGCCAACCCATATTAGTCTTAGCAATTAAGCAAGTGTTAAGTTTAGCTCTATTAAAATCAACTAAGTATAGATGACCCTCTAACACTCCCTTAAATGCTACTGAATCATCACTTCTTCTAAAGACAGTAACACCTACATCTGTAAATAGATAGCTGTAGCCCATATTGCATAATTGAGAAACAGAAAGCAAATTGTAATTTAAAGAATCTACAAGAAAAACATTGGAAATAGAATGGTCAGGTGATATTGCAATTTTACCATGTCCTTTGACCAAACCTTGATTTCCATCCCCGAATGTGATAGCTCTTTGGGGATCTTGGTTTTTCTCATAGGAGGAGAACAACCTTTTCTCCCCCTGTCATGTAGTTTGTGCATCCGCTATCAATGATCCAACTTGAGCCCCCGGATGCATAAACCTGCAAAAACAATTTAGGCCTTATTCTTAGGTACCCAAACAGTCTTGGGTCCTTTGACATTAGAAACAAGCACCTTAGGCACCCAAACACAAGTCTTTGAGCCCTTGTGTTTAGCCACAACATATTTGGCAACTACTTTACCTGATTTGTTAATTAAAACATATGATGCATCAAAAGTCATAAATGAAATAATTGACTCATTTGATGCAACAGGAGTTTTCTTTTTAGGCAATTTAACATGTGTTGATTGCCTAGAGCTAGATGCCTCATTTTTATACATAAAAGCAAGATGTGAAATAGTATGAGGTTTTTGAAAGGGAAATGTGCCCTTGGGCCATTTCTAAGTATTTTGGTGATTGAGTGCCAACACAAGTGCTTAAGTGAAAATCTATGTCAATTGATGGACAAAGTGCAAATCAAGTCTAAAGGTATGTTTCTAGACTTAGTACATTGTTTTGAGAACTAATGTATTGTGTCTAAGTGCTGGAAACAGGAGAAATCGAATTGGAAAAGACTTAGCTTTGTTCTGCCAAAGTATGCTCAGTCTGGGTGCACCGGACAGTGTCCGGTGGTGCACCGAACAGTGTCCGGTGGTGCACCGAACAGTGTCCGGTGTGCCAGGCTGGCTCTGGCGAACTTGCTGCTCTCGGGACTTCGACGGCGGTGTACGGCTATAAACCACCGGACTGTCCGGTGGTGCATCGGACTGTCCGGTGAGCCATTCACAGGCGAACTCGTCGCTCTCGGGAGATGATTAACGGCGTACGGCTATAATTAACCGGACTGTCCGGTGGTGCACCGGACTGTCCGGTGAGCCAACGGTCGGCTGGGCCAACGGTCGGCCGCGCGATCTGCGCGGGACACGTGGCCGAGCCAACGGCTAGAAGGGGGCACCGGACTGTCAGGTGTGCACCGGACTGTCCGGTGTGCACCGGACAGTGTCCGGTGCGCCAACGGCTCTCAATCTGCAACGGTTGGCTTCGCCAAATAAGGAAGGAAATCTGCACCGGACAGTGTCCGGTGGTGCACCGGACTGTCCGGTGCGCCAGGCGACTGAAGGCAAGAATTGCCTTCCTGGAATGCTCTCAACGGCTCCTAGCTGCCTTGGGGCTATAAAAGGGACCCCTAGGCGCATGGAGGAGTACACCAAGCATTCCCCAAGCATTCTAAAGCACCAAGACTTCGATTCCGCGCATTTGATTCTTTGTGATAGCATCTAGAGCTCTATTTGAGTTGTGAACTCTTCGGGTTGTGTTGTGAGCTCTTGTTGCGACTTGTGTGTGTGTTGTCGCTCTAATTTTGTGTCTTGTGTGTGTTGCTCATCCCTCCCTTACTCCGTGCTTCTTTGTGAACATCAAAGTGTAAGGGCGAGAGGCTCCAAGTTGTGGAGATTCCTCGCGAACGGGATATAGAAAAGCAAAGCAAAACACCATGGTATTCAAGTGGGTCTTTGGACCGCTTGAGAGGGGTTGATTGCAACCCTCGTCCGTTGGGACGCCACAACATGGAGTAGGCAAGCGTTGGACTTGGCCGAACCACGGGATAAGCCACTGTGTCTATCTGTGTTGATCTTCTTGTGGTTATCGTGTCTTGCTTAGACTCCTCTCTAGCCACTTGGCATTATTGTGCTAACGCTTAATCAAGTTTTTGTGGCCTTAAGTTTAAGCTTTTACAGGATCACCTATTCACCCCCCCTCTAGGTGCTCTCAGTTTTCTAGCATGAATTCTCCTAATCTTGTGCTCAGGATAACCAGCAGGATATAAAATGTAACCCTCGTTATCCTGAATCACGGGAGCCTTACCCTTAACAAAGTTAGACAATTTCATAGGGGCATTAATTTTGACATTGCTTCCCTGTTGGAAACCAATGCCATCCTTAATGCCAGGGCATCTCCCACTATAGAGCATGCTACGAGCAAATTTAAATTTTTTATTCTCTAGTTCATGCTCGACAATTTTAGCATCTAGTTTAGCTATATGATCATTTTGTTGTTTAATCATAGCAATGTGATCATGAATAGCATCAATATTAACATCTCTACATCTAGTACAAATAGTATCATGATCAATACTAGATGTAGAGGGATTGCAAGCATTTAATTCATCAATCTTAGCATGTAAAATGGCATTCTCATTTTTAAGATTGGAAATAGAAACATACAAACATTTAAATCTTTAGCCTTAGAAACTAATTTATCATTCTCAATTTTAAGGCTAGAAAGTGATGCATTCAATTTATCAATCTTAGCAATTAAACTAGCATTTTCATTTTTAATACTGATAATAGAATCATTACAAGCATCTAATTTTTCAACCTTAGCAATCAGATTAGCAGTTTCAATTCTAAGGTTGGAGACAGTGTCATGGCAAAAGCTAAGCTCACTAGTCAATTTTTCACATTTTTCTATCTCCTGAGCATAGGCATTTTTAACTTTAACATGCTTCTTATTTTCCTTAATAAGGAATTCCTCTTGGCTATCCAAGAGTTCATCCTTCTCATGAATAGCACCTATTAATGCATTCAATTTTTCTTTTTGTTGCATGTTAAGATTGACAAAAAATGTGAGTAAATCATCTCCATCTTCACTAGAGCTAGCCTCATCACTAGATGTTGTGTATTTAGTGGAGGCTCTAGATTTTACCTTCTTATTTTTGTCGTCTTATGCCATGAAGCACTTGTGGCCGACGTTGGGGAAGAGGACACCCTTGATGATGGCGATGTTGGTGGCGTCCTCGTCGAAGGAGGAGTTGGTGGAGCTCATATCGGAGTCCCATTCTCGACGCACGTGGGCATCGCCACCCTTCTTCTTGTAGTATCTTTTCTTCTCCTTCCTCTTTCCCTTCTTGTCGTCGCTCCTGTTACTGTCACTAGACATAGGACATTTAGCGATAAAATGACTGGGCTTACCACACTTGTAGCACACCCTTTTGGAACGGGGCTTGTAGTCCTTCCCCTTCCTTTGTTTGAGGATTTGATGGAAGCTCTTGATGATGAGTGCCATCTCCTCATTGTCAGGCATGGAGGCGTCAATGGGAGCCTACTTGATGTGGACTCTTCTTTCTTTTCCTCCGTCGCCTTGAATGCGACGGGTTGCACCTCGAGTGTGAAGGTGTCGCCTTGCTCCAAGTTGATAATTTGTTTAGAGCCTTTGATCATCAATTCAAAGCTCAAAAACTCTCCTATAACCTCTTCGGGAGACATTAGCTTATATCTAGGATCACCACGTATGAATTGAACTTGCGTAGGATTACGAAAAACGAGTGATCTTAGAGTAACCTTGACCATTTCATGGTCATCCCATTTGGTGCTCCCGAGGTTGCACTCTTGGTTCACCAAGGTCTTGAGCTGGTTGTACATTGCTTGTGGCTCCTCTCCCTGGTTGAGGACGAATCGACCGAGCTCCCCCTCGATCGTCTCCTGCTTGGTGATCTTGGTCACCTCATCTCCTTCGTGCATGGTCTTGAGCACGTCCCAAATCTCCTTGGCACTTTTCAACCCTTGCACCTTATTATACTCCTCTCGACATAGAGAGGCGAGGAGTATAGTAGTTGCTTGGGAATCAAAGTGCTTGATTTGGGCAACCTCGTCCGAGTCGTAGCCTTCATCCCCCAGCGATGGCACCTACGCTCTAAACTCAACAATGTCCCATATGCTAGCGTGGAGTGAGGTTAGGTGATGCGTCATTTTATCACTCCACATATAATAATTTTCACCATCAAAAACCGGCGATTTGCCTAGTGGGACGGAAAGTAAAGGAGTGTGTCTAGAAATACGGGGATAACGAAGTGGCATCTTACTATACTTCTTGCGCTCATGGCGCTTAGAAGTGACGGACGGCGCATCGAAGCCGGAGGTGGATGGCGACGAAGAGTTGGTCTCATAGTAGACCACTTTCTTCATCTTCTTTTTCTTATCACCGCTCCGATGTGACTTGTGAGGAGGTGATCCCTCCTTTAGATTGTTGCCGGACTCCCTCAATGGAGGCTTCTTGTGGCTTGTGGACTTCTCGCCGGTCATGATCTCCCTCTTGGCATGATCTCCCGACATCACTTCGAGTGGTTAGACTCCAATGAAGTACCAGGCTCTGATACCAATTGGAAGTCGCCTAGAGGGGGGTGAATAGGCGGAATCTGAAATTTACAACTTAAAACACAATCTACAAGTTGGGGTTAGCGTTAGAATTAAATTCAAGCCTGAAAGAGAGGGCGAAAACAAATCAACCAAGAAATGAAGCGAATGACACAGTGATTTGTTTTATCGTGGTTTGATTCTTGAAAACCTACTCCCCGTTGAGGTGGTCACAAAGACCGGGTCTCTTTCAACCCTTTCCCTCTCTCAAACGGTCACCTAGACCGAGTGAGCTTTCTCCTTAATCAAATGGGTCACTTAGACCCCACAAGGACCACCACACAATTGGTGTCTCTTGCTTTGATTACAAGTTGCTTGAAGAACAAGAATGAGGAAGAAGAAAGCCAACCAAGCAACAAGACCAACAAAGAAACACAAGCGATCCTCTCACGAGTCCTTGAGCACTAGAATTTAATTTAGGGACTTTGATTGAATCGGAGGCTTTGATTTGTATCTTGGAGTGTTGCACTTTGCTCTTGTATTGAATGCATTGTTGTGAAAGCTTGGATGCTTGGAGTGGTGGTGGTTGGGGGGATTTATAGCCCTCAACCACCACATAGTCGTTGGGGAGGCTGTCTGTCGATGGGCGCACCGGACAGTCCGGTGTGCCACCGGACATTGTCCCATGTGCCAGCCACGTCACCCAACCGTTAGGGTTCTGAAGATTCTGACCGTTGAAGCTTTGTCTTCATGTCGCACCGGACAGTCTGGTGCTGCACCGGACAGGTCCTGTTCACTGTCCGGTGCGCCTCTGATGGCTGCGCTGCTCTACCGCGCACTGTTCGTGCACTGTTCATCTGGAATTCAGCTTTTGCAGGCGACTGTTGCGCTGATAGCCGTTGCTCCGCTTGGTGCACCAGACAGTCTGGTGGCACACCGGATAGTCCGGTGAATTATAGCGGAGCAGCACTTGAGAAACCTGAAGGTGAAGAGTTCAGAGTTGATCGCGCCTGGTGCATCGGACATTGTCCGGTGGTGCACCGGACACTGTCCGGTGCGCCAGACCAGGGTTCTCTTCTGTTTCTTTTGCTCCTTTGTTTTGAACCCTAACTTTGATCCTTTTATTGGTTTGTGTTGGACCTTTATGCACCTGTAGAATACATAATCTAGAGCAAACTACTTAATCCAATATTTGTGTTGAGCATTCAACCACCAAAATCATTTATAGGAAAAGGTTTGACCCTATTTCCCTATCAGCCCCGCCCATCTCGACTAGGACGTTAGAGCGAGCTACGACATCGCCACGACACGGCGGGCTACCCACCAACGCTATGGCTTTCGCCCCTCCAGAAGCCGTGGAAGATGGTGTGGAGGACGCACCCTGCGAGTCAGAAGAGGAGGCGATTCCCTCGCCCAACTTGATAGGGTGCAAGATGTTCTTGCCTTTCTTCTGCACTTGAAGGAACCTTAGGCGCGCCCCCAAGGTATCATTCTCACTCCTTTTGTGCTTACGCCCCGCCTAAACAACGACCCCCTTAGGGAGCGGTGGAAGACTGGGCACTAGAAGTCCGATCCCCTGCAGGAGCCACGACTGAACATCACCAACAGAAAAACAGAGGGACAAAGGTGAACGGAAAAGA
This sequence comes from Zea luxurians, assembly GCA_029449295.1. Taxonomy (NCBI): domain Eukaryota; kingdom Viridiplantae; phylum Streptophyta; class Magnoliopsida; order Poales; family Poaceae; genus Zea; species Zea luxurians. The sequence goes on from JAOPSE010000031.1 coordinate 29,971,618, forward strand.
GAAAGCTCAACAAATCACTCGTGACGCTTCTAGAAAGAGGGTGGGGAAAGTCCTCATCCATGAAGGACCCCAACGACAATGCGGAGACAACCTTGACTTGCGCTTCAATCTCTGACAGCGTGAGCGGTTCATAGGAGTGTCGGTTAGGATCATTGACGCCGGAGTACCTATACATTGGCCTCTAGCGGGCCATCAGAGGCTAAATGTGGTGGTGCATGAAGATGCGCACCAGCCTCACGCTAGTGAGAACTTGTTGCTTCAACGTCTTGAGCACCGTCAGAAGCGGCTCCACCTCGCCCTTCAGTCCTGGCTCTGCCCCGCAATGCTATTCGTCCATTGACACTGGCTCCCGACGGTGAAGCATGGGGCGCTACCGACCGTGTTCTTGACGTAGAACCACTCTCCCTTATACCGCACGGAGAAGGGGAGTGGGATCTTGAAATACCCCGCCTTTTGACCATAGCGGAGTTGGAAATTGGTTGAACTGACATATAGTTGGTCACGGCGGCCAAGAGTTACCCGACCATTGAAGAAGTATTGCCACAACTTTCAGTGGGGGTCAATCCCCAGGAATGCCTCACACAAGGTGATGAAGCACACCATGTGTAGGATGGAGTTGGGGTGAAGATTTTGAATCTCCATCTCGTAGAAGAAGAGTTCCCCTCGCACGAAGGGGCGTAGGCGGGGCCCTGTAACGCCCTGAATTTGGGGGTAGAATTTTTCTTCTTTAAAACTCACCAAATTCAAGCGTTACTCTCTTTCTCTTCCTGTTTCGCTCCTTCTTCCCAGTTTCAAAGTAGTATAGCGACTGGTGTTCGTATTGCGTGTGAACAAAAAACCTAAAGTTGACATCAGTGTTGCATCATGCCGAAGCATATTTCCTTGTCTGATGATTGTGTTTTATCGCGTGTCTGTCTCGCCTCGTTTCGGATTTCGTTTTGCGATTGGATTCTGATCAGTGGTTGTGCGTGTCGTGGGATTTTGACCCGCGATGCGACCCAGCCCGGCCCGGCCCAGCCCTGGCCCGCACGCCCCTGGCGCCCCTCATCTCCCCATGTGTGCACCCCGCTCTCTCTCCCTTTCTCTCATTTGATTTTCCCATGCACAACTCCCTCTCCCCACCTCTCTCTTCTCCTTTGTGCCCTAGGTGCTCCGATGACGGTTATCGCCGGATTTGGATCCCTGAGGTGAGCTCTCCCCCTCCCCTCTTCCTCTCTCTCTCTCTCTCTCTCTCTCTCTCTCTCTCTCTCTCTCTTCCCCTTCCACCCCTTTCCCCTCTTCCCTGCGTGCGTCTCGCCCTCCTCTCCCCTGCGCTCGCACGCCCCTGGAGGCGCGGCCCACCCCTACGCGCGGCTCCCGGCCCCACCGGCGTGGCCGTCCTGGCCTTCGGGCATGGCTCCCCCGGCCCCCTCGGGCGTGGCCTCCTGGCCCCTGGCGCGCGGCTCCCCCCCCGTGGCGTGGCCCCCCGGCGCCCCCTACGCACGGCTCCCCTCGGCGCCCCTCGCGTGCCCCCGGCACGCGCAACGCGTTCACGCGCGCGTAGCCCCACACACGCGGTGATTGATTTTTGGTTTTAATTAATTTTAAACTTTGTTTAATTAACGTGTTGCGTCGCGCGCTTCGTCGCGTGGCAAATTAGTTTGATTTCATATTCTATTAACGTGCTGCGGCGCGCGCTTCGTCGCACGATGATTTATTTTAAATTCACATTTATTAGTGTGCTGCGTCGCGTGCTTCGTCGCAGCACGTGACGATTAATCTTAATTTTAGGTTATTTAATGTGTGGCGTCGCGTGTCCAGTCGCGCGACGTTTCGTTTTAAATTCAGTTTAGATGACGTATGTCGTCGTGCGCTTCATCGCGTGACGCTTGACGTTATTTTCATAATTAGTTCAAGTGTCTCGTGGTGCGCTCCGTCGCGCGACGAGTCGTTTTATTCTTAATTCAGTCTAAGTGTTGTGTCGCGCGTTTCGCCGCGTGACAATCCTTTTAAATTTACTTTGGTCTGTTTATAATGAATTAAACATGGAACATGACTTTATCCTATGCATAGCGTGATGGCCAAATTAATACTATTCTATTTGGACGAGTACTTTGATTTATAATCGCGTAACGTGATCGCTCTTCGACCATATCCTCGACCGTTACTCTCTGTTTCTCGCTTAGTCGTAGGTGTGAGCCCTACACCGAGCGTCTGTTTGTTTATGATATTTTATTGCATGGTGTACCGTTCTTTTGTATTAAATTTGTGGAACGTATATTTGAACTCGTATAGATAACGGTCAGTTGGTGGAGTCCGAAGGAGTTGCAGGTGAAGACCCTGAGCAGCAGTCGGTTGGTGAAGGCAAGTGTCCCTTGACCCATCTATGTCCTATCCATTTTATAATTCACTCCCCGCATTTACACAGTTTATACCTAAGGAAAGACTAGCTTTTTTATCTTGTCCTTGTTTACCTATTTTGGTTGGGTTATTTTGGTTTAGTTATACGCTAGTGCTTTACATTAATCAATGAACATGATGAGATTATCTATGATACACTATTTTCTCTTTTGATTTTGATGATATACTTGTGGCATTTAAGGGGGCTCGAGCCGTTTCTCGAGTGCCTGTCACACCCGTTTCCAAAGGGCAGAGTCGGGTGCATCGTATATGTGTGCCAGGATCTATTTCTACACATATGTTGACGTCACAAGTGTAATATATCAAAAGAACAATGCATAAAAGTGTAAATAAGATTATATTAACATATTACACTTTGAACAGACATAATGTATTAACCTTTATTCATCAAAGTACAGTGAAACAAGGACATCCATCCACAGGAAGATGACCGGGGGTATCACTAGACTAGCATCCATGGAGTTCAGCATCATATCTTCATCTGCAAGCTTCTGATCAAAATTAAGCAAGGGTGAGCTCACTTATGGTCGAGGCTCAGCAAGTGGGGGAAAAACTAATGCAAGTTTAACAAGGTGAGGCTAAGGTTGAGCAGTAAGCATTTTAGTTGGTCAACATTTTATTAACAACACCTGTCTTACTAATAAGTGTGAATCCCAAGTATTCCTATTAAACAAAGGTATAAGAGTATATATAAAAAAACACTTAAGTGAAACCACTTAAGCAAATCATTGGCAGATCATCGGATCTCAATTTGCTTCCATCTTCAAGTTCAATTATCATGTGAGGAGTCCAAGCTGCTCTTAACCATGAGCACAGCTGATATATCAGTTTTACACTCTGTAGAGGTGGCGCATCTTTACCCATGAGTCGCGATTCCCTTCTAGCCCGGGTTAGCTAGACCCATATTCACTTCCGAGGTGAATGGCCAGGGTCTCACTACGAGGCTTCTCCCTAGAGTCCTCATTACGCAAATGCTGGAAATGGTCAAACTGCATAAGGCACACCTACCGTAACCAACTTATAGTCCAGACCACAGGGTAAACTTTGGGAACTATGCCCGTATCCAATCTGCCTGAGCCGATACTATAAGCGCTTGCCAGATACCCCTGTTCCGGTCGACCACGACCAGCACCCAACATAAGACTTCCCTAGTTATTTAGCCAAGACCAGAGCCATAATAGTTCTCATGGTAGCACTGTTTTCCCGGGTGGTCACTCCATGTTCCAATTAATATGCAATAATCTTGTTTAACCATCGGGTTAACAACAATAATGTAAACTTACCATTTGGAACATTAATATCATAAGCGGGAGTGACTGCATAAAGTTAAGTTGTAGCAATAGCATAGCTACTTGATTAGATCATAATCCCAGGTTAAACAAGGAGTAAGGTTGGAAAGGTTAGGGGTATCTAAATAGGTAACCCATCAAATTATGCATATATTCATCGAAGAATAAACTTTATTAAATATATTGTTTGGGATCAAACAGAGTATGCAGAGGGAGAAGTCCACTTGCCTTGCTTATTGAAAACTTAAGTTTCTTCCACGGATCCGAATAGATCTTGATTCTTAACTACTAGATCAATCTCTAAATATCACACAAACAAACAAGAAACATACACCACTCAATAACATACCACATTCATCATACGTAAAGCTAAAAGAGAGCCTAACGAAAAGAGCGTCCGCTTTTCAAAAACATTACACGCAAGGGTTATAATAAGAAGGTATTCTTTTCAACAATGTGTAATCTACACTTTATAAAACAAGACATGAGCTTAAAAATATCTTAAATAAACTATACAAATATTAGGTTCACCAATTTAATCTTTTATAAAATGTCATACGCGATACGTCTAGATTAAGGGTTTATAAGACGATAAACACATTATAACGATATTAAACCTTTTTAACCTTTTAGAAAAGATATATGTTATATATCTAAGGTTAATGGGCTACTAATCACGTTATTAATTTTAGAAGCATTATGGGGCATATTATAAATATTGTTAAACAATCACTTATGACAAATTAAGATATAAGTCTAAATAGGTTTTATGTGAAAAGATCATTATTATTAAACACCTATTTATGGAAAGTTATGATATATGCCTTAAATGAACTTTTATGTAGGAGAAAATGAAGAAACAACTATATTTTATTTTTATTAGAAAGTACATATCCTATATTCTTTGTTAAGAAAGCTATATACAAAACAAATATGTAAACTAACAATTTAATTATAAAAAGGACATGAACACTAATTTTCTTTATTTTATCCTTTAAGGACCACTAAATGATATATATAAACAATATGGATTCAATGTGATGAACGGATTAATCACGCTTACATTACTAGTTATGGACAAATTGAAATGTAAGTCTAGTTATTAAATTGAGAGAAAATATAAATAATCTATTGATTATAATTAGTTTCAGTTTAGGAACATATGACCTAAATCATTTAAAAGGAAAAAGTATAAACTATCATTTTAGTTTATAAAAGCAATGACTCTTGTTATCTTTTAATTAAGACAATATCAATAATCTATTAATTGGACATATATTTATCTATTTTTATTAAGAAACATATGGTTTACATATTCTTTTAAGTTTCTATTTAATACGGCTATACTTAAACATCTATAACGAAACTTGGTAAATTAAAAACATGATATCTTTTAAAAGGTCATTTTTAAAGTTAGAAAACCTATGTTTAACAACATAACTATCATTTTCTTTATTAGGAAAGTATGAGTGTCTAGTTAAGTCATTTTAACATCATTATAAATTCTACGCTTTCGGTTTTCTTATTTCTTTTCTAAATAGAATTTATACATATAACTAGAAATTGTTTATTTATAATTCTTCTGACATTAGTATACTAAGAATTAATTGTAAATTACTAAATGAGACTTTTAATAACATATTCATGGTTATTATGACATAGATAAATATCTTACTAATTCTAAGTAATTAAGTGACATACTCATGAATACATTTATTATGAATAGTAACATTTTCATTTGACCAGAAAATATGTGACTTAGTATTTCTTCTATTTTTCATGCAAATAAGTTTACACTTAAAATACTACTAACAATTATCGTTCCACACACTAAAGCAAAATTAATTATAAACATTTCTAGTATGAAAATTACTAAGTTAGTGAATAGTGACCGTGTTCATTTTTAGAATTATAAAATCATACGCATTTTCAAAGTATTGTCGCAGGGTTCGATTTTGGCTACACGTATACATCGAAATCTCCAAAATTGTACGCGTGAATCGCATCATGTCAATATTACGACAATAATTCACAAATTAATTCAAACATGAATTCAAATAGTTTTGGGTTCTCTTCAACCTTGGGTGAACGGACGACGGTGAACGGACTCGAGCGCGCGATGGCAGCACGGCACGGCGCAGATGCGAGCTTGACGCGGCCGCGATGGGACGTGCTCCACTACGAGAAGGAGGATGTGCGGATGACGGGGCGCGAGCTCCGGCGAACGACGGCCGACGAACACGCGCGGGCGAGGTAGAGATGGGGAAAAGCTTGGACAGGGGAGGGGGAGAGGGAAGAGCTCATCCGTGACCTTTTATAGAGAGGGGAGGGACAGAGAGAGGCGCCGAGGGGAGGGAGCGGCGCGACCATGTCTTCAATCGGCCATTGATGGCGTTCATCAACGGAGGGAGAACGGAGGGAGGTAATGATGGCAATAAACTCCATTAACTCGAAATGAACAGACGACGCTTCGGGACGGTTTGCGGTTGGGTCTCTTGGGCTCTGCTGCGTAGGCGTGGGGTGTGGGGGTGCTGGGTCCGGTCAGTTTTTGGTCACGTGCTTGGCTAGGCGCGCAGGGGCGCGCGCAGGGACGGTCGTCGTAGCCGGGTGGGGCGTGCAGAGCGTCAGGGTCGCGGCTGGCGCGGCTGCTCCTAGGCTTTGCCGTCGAGGAAGCATGGGGCACGGTCGGGCGGTGCAGGGCTCTGTCGGCTCCTGGGCGCGGGCGCTCGGCTGCTGCAAGGCTGCGCAGCACGGTTGGGCGCGCGAGGCACGCACGGCGGCTGGCGGCTTGGGTCCGACGAGTGGTAGAGAGAGAGCCGCTTGGGAGAGAGAGAAGGAGGGAGAAGGAGTGAGAACGGCGTGAGAGAAGGTGGCGGCCAGAGGGAGGAGGAGGATGGCGGCTGGCTAGCAGGAAGGAGCCACGCGCGCGCTAGGGTTAGCAGGGGGTGCGGCAGCTGGGAGCCAAGGGGAGAGGGAGGTGCGGCTAATGGGCCATATGGCCGGTAGGTTAGGGTTTTGCATTTTTTTTTGATTTTTTTATGGTAACAATATATATATACACATATATATATACATTGTAGAAAAAACTCCCAAAATAATATTAACACAAATAAATATTTGTTTTGTAGAAGAATATTGTTTTAGGAAGAATTCTATTTCAAATAAAAGATCTTCACAAAAAGAAAATAAAGTTAATAAAAATGGAGTTTTTTGCAAGCACTATCATTTGAAAAGTTATTAACATAGTAAAATACATATTTTAATAATTCTTTATTATTTTATAAAATGAGATTTACTTCACATGATTAAATCAAAAATTGTATTTGCAAATCAATCCAACCAAAATTTATGCTCCAGCATGAATGCTTCAAACACTTGATTAAATTTTATCTATTCAAGAAATTCTTCAAATCAATGCTTCTTTATTTGAAAACATAAATATTTTCATTTCTACTGAAATTTAATAATTCAAATAGGGTTGTTTGCATTTGCTAGATTTAGGGTGTTACAAAACCTACCCCCCTTAAAAAGAATCTCGTCCTCGAGATTAAGAAAAGCTAGCAAGAAAACAAAGGTGATACATGGTTATTTGTAGGTTCTCAGTTCACATTGAACTCCTCCAAACTTAAGGAACTTCCTTACTTCTTTGCTCCGCAATGTATACTAATCAAGCGTCCTTCGTCATCATACTTATAAAATGGTGGGTCTTCTGAATTATTGCGTAGGTCATGCTTGGCAGCTTTCTTCTTTATTCGGTCTAGACGCTTCTTGGGGCATTCGTGTAACACCCTGAATTTGGGGGTATAAAAATTTCTTTTCTAGTATCCACCAAATTCAGGTGTTACCCTCTCTTTTCCTTAATTTTTCTTTTCTTTTTCCTAAATAGTGGAGGAGATATTTTGTTTTATATATTTATAAGTCTAGCAAAATAAAACCCTAAAGGAATAATGATTGATGCATCATGCGTAAATATATATTTGTTTTTGTGTGATGTTTTGCTTTGGTGTGTATCCATTTAATATGTAGCTCATTTATTGCAATTAAAATTTGAAATTAGGACAATAGAAAAGAGAAGAAATAGAAAATGAAGAAAAACAAAAGGAAAAGAAGCCTCCCTCAGCCCACCTCGCTGGCCCAGCGCCATGCCTCCTCCCTGCGCAGCCCAATCGAGCGCGCGGCCCAGCGACCCGTCGGCCCAGCGCCCCTCCGTCGGCCCAGCCTCGCACCCTCGCCTGCTGCGGCCTAGCGCGCGGCGCTCACGCTCGCCAACGCCTCCGCGTGGCCTAGCGCCCCCCCCCCCCGCTGGCCCACTCCCGCGTGCGCAGTGCGCTTCTCACTGCAGCCCCCCGGCGCATGCTCGGGCGCTCCTGAGCGCCGCCAGAGCCCCTGTTCATCTTCCCCTGCCATCTCTCTCAACCCCAACTTCTCTCCCTGCTTCCCCACGATGCGCACCACCATTTTTCCTCTCCCTGATGCTCGCAACCGCCCCTGCTCCTGCGTCTAGAGTTCCACCGCACCAAGCTCGTCCCGCCGTCGACGGTCGCCGTGAACGCACAGCTGGTGCTCGATCCCCGGCGAAGCTTGCCCATGCGTGGCGACCATCGCTGCCTGCTCGTCGCCCCTTGCGTGACGGCCTGCGGCGCGGCCTGCGGCGTGGCACGCAGCCAGCGCGCGTCTCGCGGCCTGCGGCGTGGCACGCAGCCAGCGCGCGTCTCGCGGCCTGCGGCGTGGCGCGCAGCCAGCGCGCGGTCGGCAGCGCGGCTCGCCTGGCGCGTCCCTCATGCATGTCGGCGCGACCCGCTGCTCGCGGCCAGGCGGTGCTCCGGCGTGGCCCGTGCGTGTGCCCCCGGCGCGGCCTCGCGTTCGCGTCCGGCGCGGCCTCGTGCTCGCGTTCGGCATGGCCTGTGTGTGGCTGACGTGCCCGCGACTCGCTCACGTGTGCCCGGCGCAACCTCGCGCGCATCCTGCGTAACCCCGGCGTGTCGTCGTTGCCATCGTCGTTCATGCCCGCAACAGCCCCGGCGTAATCTGCGCGGCGTAGCGGCAACCTCGTCGTCGCTTCGCGTCGTGCGCGCAGCACGTCCTCGTGCTTCGCCACGAACTCGTCCGACCGTCCGCTGTCGTCGCGGGTGAGCATCGTCTACGCGTCCGTAACATCATTTCGCCATGTCTCATGTTTTAATAATTAATTATACTTTTGTTTAACTAATGTTAGTTAATTTGACCTTTTAACTAAACTAATTTATGGTAGTTAATTTATGCTCTAATAAATCCATTTCAATATTAGTAACTCAAACGTCTTGCCCAAATGCTCGCTTATAATAAATACGATATTTGTTAGTGGTCTTCGAGTGTCGCGCGCTGTTGTGCGTGTTGTTTCGTGCACGCGCAGCGTGTCGTCGGGGTCCCGACGACATCCGTCTACCCCTAGACGACGTTCGTCTACCCCTCCGTCTACCCCCCTAGAACTCGTTCGTCTACCTCCTCTACGTGCGCGCATTCGCGCCGCTCGCCTCGCCGTTGCCCGCTCTGCACGCGCTATGTCGTCGTGCTGTGCTTGCCGGGTGCCCTCGCTCGGTTGAGCGAGCTGTCCCGCTTCATTGTAGCTGTCGCCCTCGTGCGCTACTTTGCTCTGTCCACACATTATACAATTATTTTCGTTATAGTCGCTCGCGCTAACTGGTCCATTCTTGTTTAGTTGTCGGGATTATTTATAATAATAATTTAATTAGAACGAGTCTATAATTTTAACTCGTGCTTTTATAAATATAAATGTTAATTAACTTATTTAATACCAGTTTAAGTACTTTTGTTTAATTAATTGTTTGTTGTGTTCGTAGTTGTGTTGTTCGCGTGCGGCATCGTTTGCGCGTCGTCAAGCTGTTCGCGCGACGTCGTTCGTGTAGTCGCGTTGGCTCGTGTGTCGCGCACTGTCGAGCACGTTGTTTTGCGTGTGTCGCGCGTGCCGTTCACACGCGTTGTCGCGTGTCGTTCGCGCGTGTCGCATGTGCTGCCTCGCGTGTTGTTCGCGAGTGTCACGCGTGTCCGCGCGTCATTTACACGCTGTCGTGTTGTTTCGCGCGTCGTAAGTTCGCCTCGCTTAGAATCTCCCGCTTTAATTAAAGTACTGGTTTAACTGATAGCTGCTAATGTAACAGGTTAGGCGAAACTAAATATTAGATGTTATTTATATTTGAGGAATGTCGGATTAAATATTCTAATTAATATTTGCTTAGTGTAAACACGCTAACCCCTCGACCATAGCTTCGTCTATCGTGGTTCTTTTCCTCGCGTAACCGTAGAGGCGCTCTCTATTTTATATTGCTCGCTTTTATAATATTTTATCTTATATGGTGTAATGTTCTTATGCATATGTATATGTTTGTTTGTTTGTGCATGTTCGTCTTCGCTTCGTGTTGCGATTAGATCGCGATTCGTTTCTGAGCTTCGAGGAATCGACGGTCAAGCTTTGGCGACCAAGTGATCGAACTCTTTGAGTTCTACGAGATCGAAGACCCTGAGCATCTATTTGGTGAAGGCAAGTGTCCTCTGACCCATTATATCCCATTTACTTTATAATTCACTGTCCCGCATACTATGAACAACCTAAGGATTGACTAGCTTTCTATTTACCTGGTCCTTGATTACCTTTTGGGCTTCTATGGTTAGATTCATGTTATTGCTTTACTTTAATCAATGAACATGATGTGAACACTTATGATACAATGTTGTCATTATGATTATGATGTTGGACTGGTTATACTTTAGGGGGCTCGAGCGGTTTCTCGAGTGCCTCTCCATAAGGACCTGTTCGTTGGATGACCGCCCGAGAAAACGGTGCAACCATGAGGGTGGAATGGGACACCCTTAGCTAAATAATTAGAGGAACCGGGGTGTAGTTCGCTTCGTCGTCGTGCCGTTAATGGGGCTCGGTGTATGCGGCTCGCTCTGCCAAGGTTGGTTCGCCCCTTGCGGAGGAGTGCGGTGCATTTAGGAAACCTAACGGGCGGCTACAGTCTCGGGAATCTTTGTAAAGGCTACATAGTGATACCCTGCTAGGCCACCTAGGTAGTGGTCAATGGGGAGTAGCTCTCTCCAGGCAGAAAGGGAATCACGACTTGTGGGTAAAGTGTGCAACCTCTGCAGAGTGTTATGAAACTGATATATCAGCCGTGCTCGCGGTTATGAGCGGCCAAGGGAGCTCCATTGATTAGAGATACTTGATCAGAGATGTTTGGTTTATAGGCAGTGATGAGGATGATGGTTTTGGTTATGACTATGGTAATGGTAAGTGGTATTCTTTCCGTTTGGAAAGGGTACATTGGGTTAATAACTTGGGTTAATGCTAAAACCTGGCTTTCTACTAGTAATAATAACCTGACCAACTAAAAGCAACTGCTTGACTAAACTCCACATAAAGCTAGTCCACTACAGCCAAACGGGACATTTGTTGAGTACGTTGATGTGTACTCACCCTTGCTTTCACAAAACACCAGGTTGCCTTTGGTGCAATCTATGCTCAGGTAAAGAAGAAGGTGTCGAGGTGGATCTCCAGGAGTTCTAGGACTTCAACGAGTTCGAGGATTAGACTAGCGACCTCCCCTAGTCAGCTGCCTGTGGTGGGTTGTTTACGTTGGCTACGTTTCGATTCTGTGTACTTTGATTTATATTATGTAAATGGCTCTAGTCTGTAATATTATTACTTACTCTTTATTGTAATTCGAAGCATTATGCTATGATGAGTCATTTATGTAATCGCCGTGTACGTGAATTTCTGATCCTGGCACGTACATGGTTCGCATTCGGTTTACCTTCCAAAACTGAGTGTGACAATTCATGAATAATATGTCCTTCATTTTTACAGTAGTAGCAAGCACCTCTTGCTTTGAGTTCTTTGCGAGTCAACTTTGCTTGACCAACAGGGGTGAGGGTTGATTGGGTGTCTGTATCTCATGTAGCTGAGCCTGACTTGATTCTTCTGTTTGGGTATCCATGTGTTTCATGGCTTTTGCTTGTGGTTGAGGTGGACTAATCATGTATCCAAACATTTTTCTATTCCTTTTGTTGTTCTTCATTCCATTCATTGAATATCTCTGTGACTCATTTTTCTCGTTTATAGTTGTTAAGGTAGGAATATTGTCATTGGCATCATTTACTTCATTTCCATTGGGGTTCATCATCTTGACATTTTTTCTTCGTGAGACATACTCCTTCTTCTAGCTAAATGATATATTATTCTTCCTTGTCAGATGCACCAATCGGAGGCCGATTGTCTTCAACTACTATTCTTTCTCCAGATGGGGTTTCCAAACACATGGTTCTCTCAGTATGTTGGATTACTGCTTTAGTTCTTTGTAACCAATTCTTTCCAAGAATCACATCCTTTCCCATTGTTTCTATCACTATAAGATCAGCTGGAAAATCTATCCCATTGATTTTAACACTTACATTTGGACATATGAAGTTTACTAACATTTTTCCTTCGGGTGCACTGATGGTCTTCCTTGATCTCAAGGGACACTTAAAGATACCATACTTTATTGCAAACTGGGCACTGATAAAGGAATGTGTTGTACGAGGATCATACAATACGGTGGCGACAGTTGTGTGAATGACTAGTGTTCCAAAAATTACTGTGTTATCATATGGAATGGTTCCTGTCACCGCATAACTTATCCTTCCTATGGACTTTTTCTGTTGTTTATTCTTTGTTGATGCATGAGTTTGAGGGTGTTGACTTTTCTTTTGGACCTTATTGATCTCCACATCCTTCTTAGGACAACCATTAACAAGATGGCCGGTATCACCACAGCCAAAGCAAGCACGACTTGATAAGTTACATGGTGGAGTTGTCTTTACATTGTTGGTAGACGTTTCTCTGCATTTTTGTTCATATTCCATGTCTGAAGACTGAGATAGCTTCATCTCGGAGGTGATCTGTAGTGAACTCTTCTCAGGACAGTTACGGAAGTAATGACCTTCACGTCCACATTGATAGCAAGCTTTTCTTGAGGTTATTTCTTGACTTTTTCCATGTTTCCCTTTTTGTTTCTTGGACCTGATGTGACCACGAGGCTAAAACTATGTGCAAGTAATAGTCCATCCATCAATGTAACACTCATGTGTTTCTTCCTGGGACTGGGCATCCTTGTGATGTTTCCTTTTTGGAATACTTTGCAATTCATCAACTAACAGTGTATTAGGTATGAGAGACTCTGCTATTAGTTATTCAGGGGGAGACATCTGTGTATTTATGCCAGAAAATAAAATCCGGTTCTTTTGTTTTGTGGTTTCACTTTCGTTTATACTGATTTGGCGACAAGGAATTCCATAGTACTCACAACAACAACATGTTCCAAGGTCACTTATGTGTTGGTTTGGTTGTGCATCCTTTTGAGTCTTGAATGTCTGTTCATCAGCTATTTTATTTATAGTGTTGTTTTGACTTGCCAACACACCGCATTCTTTGCATTTAGTGACATCACTTGTAGTTGACATTCCAAGGTCTGACATCTGTATGGGTATGGAATAATGGAAGGGAAGAAAGGGTTGAGCAAAGACATATTATAGAGAGCAGAGAAAACCCATCTATTTAAGGTTTTACCTAGCTAACTGATGCCATTATGGACAAAAGTCACACAATACATCAACAATCATTTCAAAGAAGCAAATCAAACATGAACATAAAGGACAATGAACTCAAACATACCAGCACAACACAATCCCATTCTACTCATTCAACCAAAACAAAAGGTGAGACAAGGTTTGTAATAAGGAGTCAGGTAAGAAATAGCAAGGGGTTAGACAAGACATATTTGTTGGCAGCCAAGAGTGAAATAAGATAACCATAAACTATCAAAGTGAGGATAAATGATACAACCAAGGATATGAAGTGAGTTAGGGAGAAAATATTATCAAGGAGACAAAATAGAGAGGCATTTTCAAGTAGGAGTAGTGAAAGTCGCCTAGAGGGGGGTGAATAGGCGGAATTTGAAAATTATAAACTTAAGCACAACTACAAGCCAGGGTTAGCGTTAGAAATATAATCGAGTCTGAAAGAGAGGGCGAAAAACAAATCACAAGCAAATGAAGAGTGAGACGCGGTGATTTGTTTTACCGAGGTTTGGTTCTTGCAAACCTACTCCCCGTTGAGGTGGTCACAAATACCGGGTCTCTTTCAACCCTTTCCCTCTCTCAAACGGTCACCTAGACCGAGTGAGCTTTTCTCTTCAATCAAACGGGACACTAAGTCCACTACAAGGACCACCACAACTTGGTGTCTCTTGCTTTGATTACAATGATCTTGGGAACAAGAAAGGAGGAACAAGAAAAGCGATCCAAGCGCAAGAGCTCAAATGAACACGACAAAAACTCTCTCTTCTAGTCACTATTGCTTTGAGTGGAATTGGGACTTGGAGAGATTTTGATTCGCTCTAATTGCGTCTTGTATTGAATGCTATAGCTCTTGTATTGAATGTGTTGGCTGAAAACTTGGATGCCTTGAAGTGTGGTGGTTGGGGGGTATTTATAGCCCCAACCACCAAAGTGGCCGTTGGGGATAGCTGCTGCCGTATGGCGCACCGGACAGTCCGGTGCGCCAGCCATGTTACCCAACCGTTAGGGTTCGACCGTTGGAGCTCTGACATGTGGGGCCACCGGACAGTCCGGTGGTGCACCGGACAGTCACTGTTCACTGTCCGGTGCACCTTCTGACGTCTGCTCTGACTTCTACGCGTGCACTGTAGCGTTTCATTGTTCCTTTGCAGACGACCGTTGGCGCTAGTAGCCGTTTGTCGGCGTTTCGAGACCGGGGGGTCCCCGAGCCGACGAGTGAGAGTGCCGCGTGCCCCAGCCCAGATGGGTCGAGCGCGTGGGCGAGCGCGAAGGGGGGAATAGAGAGAGCGAGAGGTCGGTGGCCGGAGCCGGGTCGCGACGAGGGAGACGGAGATTCCCGCGGCCTTTCGTGTTTGCCCCGCGCCCAGGTCGGGTGCGCTTGCAGTAGGGGGTTACAAGCGTCCGCGCGGGTGAGGGGAGCGAGCGGCCCCAAGAGAGCGCCTGCCCCTGCCCTCGTTCCCGCGAGGCCAACCTTCTCTAAGAAGGCCCTGGTCCTTCCTTTTATAGTCATAAGGAGAGGGTCCAGGTGTACAAAATGGGGGTGTAGCAAGGTGCTACGTGTCTAGCGAGGGAGAGCTAGCGCCCTAAGTACATGCCAAGGTGGCAGCCGGAGAGATCTTGGCACCCTGTTGGTGTGGCGTCGTGGCTGTTGGAGAAGCAGTGGAGCTTGATGGAGGGACAGCTGTTGGAACAGCGATGCTCTTGCTGACGTCTCCCTGCTTTCGTAAGGGAGTCAAGAGTCGTCGTCGTCATGGTCTAGTGAGGCGCCATCATTGCCTATCTGGCGGAGCTGGCCAGATGGGACGCCGGTCTTGTTCTCTGCGACCCGAGTCGGCTCAGGGCAGGGTGATGATGACGCTTCCTGTTGACGTGGCGGTCTTGTGTCCTAGGTCGGGCGTCGTGGAGGCTCCTCCGAAGTCGAGGTCGAGTCCGTCCTGCATGACAGAGGCCGAGCCCGAACTCCTGGGTCGGGCGAGGCGAAGGTCGTTCGGCAGAGGCCGAGGCGGAGTCCGAGCCCTGGGTCGGGCGAGGCGGAGGTCGTCGTCTTCCGGGGCCTTAGCCCGAGTCCGAGCCCTGGGTCGGGCGGAGCGGAGTTCGCCGTCTTCCGGGGCCTTAGCCCGAGTCCGAGCCCTAGGTCGGGCGGAGCGGAGTTCGCCGTCTTCCGGGGCCTTAGCCCGAGTCCGAGCCCTGGGTCGGGCGGAGCGGAGTTCGCCGTCTTCCGGGGCCTTAGCCCGAGTCCGAGCCCTGGGTCGGGCGGAGCGGAGTTCGCCGTCTTCCGGGGCCTTAGCCCGAGTCCGAGCCCTGGGTCGGGCAGAGCCTCCTATGGCACCTCTGGCGAAGTCTGGTCGCCCGTCGGTCTTACCTTTTGCGTTAAACGCCCCGGTGACTTGGTCGGTTGGCGCGGTGATTTAGTCAGGGTTACTTCTTATCGAAGGCGGGGCCTCGGGCGAGCCGGTGATGCGTCTGCCGTGAAAGAGGAGGCCTCAGGCGAGACGGAGTCATCTTAGGGTCGGCTGCCCTCGCCCGAGGCTAGGCTCAGGCGTGGCGTGATCGAGTCGCTCGTATGGACTGATCCCTGACTTAATCAAACCCATCAGGCCTCTGCAGCTTTATGCTGATGGGGGTTACCAGCTGAGAATTAGGCGTCTTGAGGGTACCCCTAATTATGGTCCCCGACAGTAGCCCCCGAGCCTCGAAGAGAGTGTTAACACTCGCTTGGAGGCTTGCGTCGCACTTTTTTGCAAGGGGACCAGCCTTTCTCGGTGGTACTTTGTTCCGGTGGGTGCGCGCGAGCGCACCCGCCGGGTGTAGCCCCCGAGGCCTCGGAGGAGTGGTTTCACTCCTTCGAGGTCTTAATGCCTTGCGTAATGCCTCGGCTGGTCTGGCGGTTCCCTCATGCGAGCAGGGCGTAGCCCAGGTGCACTGTCGGGGCCCAAGTTCTCGGGCTGGTATGTTGACGCTGTCAACGGTTCGGCCGGAGCCGGGTTTGCGAGAGCAGCCCCCGAGCCTCCGCACGGAGCGAGAGGACGATCAGGGACAGACTCGACTTTTTACATACGCCCCTACGTCGCCTTTCCGCAAGGAGGAGGGGGGGAGAGCGCCATGTTACCATCGATGGGCACCGAACATGGTGTCTCCGGTGAGCTGCAATCGGGTAATCCGAGTGGACGTCCGTGCCCCGTTCGTTGGGGGTCGGCTAGGGGCCCGGAGGCACGCCCAAAAGTACCTGCGGGTGATCTGCCGGACCCGGTCCCCTAGCGACGGGGTCCGAGGGCTCGTTGCCTCCCTCCGATGGGATTCCGTTACAGAGTCGTTCCCGCTGGTCTCGGAAATGTCCTAGGGTACCTCGGGAGCGCAGCCCGAGCCTTGGTTATGTATCGAACGTACCCCTGGTCATCCCTCGCTCGGCGTCTGAGGCGACTGTGAACCCTTCGACAGGCCAGCCTTCGAACCCCTGATCAGTAATGGGCGCGGAGCCCTAGTAGCCTGAGGCGGTCGTGGAACCTTTCGGGAGGCCGACCTTCGAACCCCTGACCAGTAGTGGGTGTCGGGCCCACGCGCTCTGAGGCGCCTGTTGAACCCCTCGGGGGGCCAGCCTTCGAACCCCTGATCAGTAGGGAGGCTCGGAGCCTAGTTCCTTCACGGGGAAGGATCCCTTTGGGGGTATCCTCCTTCCCAGTCCCTGTTGCAAGAGATAGAGAAAGAAGGAAAAGGGAAAAAAGGATACGAAACCAAGCGACGTGGCGTACCTTTTTTGGTGTGGTCGTGTTGGCGAAGGCGAAGCGTCGCCAGCCGCTCCTGCTAGAAGCGTCGCCTGTCCGGCCGCGGAGTTAATGCGCAGGGGCGAGTAGTTGGCGAGGCTGCCGTTGCACGTGCGCGAGCCGTTCGAGGTACGGGTCACGGGCGCGTCGTCTTCACGCCGTGAGAGGGGGTTCTCTTGCTGCCTCCGGATGGGACATGAGCTTGGCAGATGGCGTGACCGCTGCTCTCGCGCGCCTGCCACCGTCATTACTGCCGGCCCATTTTTGACCGCGTTTGACCGCTGCGCCAGGCTGGCGCTGCTGGGCCGCGGGCTGGGTCACCTCGAATCGCGGTATCGGTTCCGCAATCGAGGAGGTGCGGTGGTGGAGCGAGTGGCACAGCGGTTCGCATGCAGCACCCCGCGCGCCAGTTGCACGACGCGTGGGCTTGAGCCGTCGCACTGGCCTGTCAGGAGTCGGAGAGGCGCGTCCACTTGGCGCGGTTGCATGCCGCCTGCATGGCCGCCTGCCCCTTTCGCCCGCTGGTCCGGGCAAAAGTGGAGGGTTACTTGTAACCGCTGGGTGGTTGCGTGCGTCGTGCGCAGCAGTTCGGCTTCTTTTGCTCGGAGCCGGTCCGCATGACAGGTGGGTCCTAGCCCCCGCGCCGCAGGGGAGGGCTTTGGAGGTGTGTTGGAGAAGACTCAGCCCGTGACGGTTGGGGGCGCGAGCACGGAGAGTTGCCTTTAAAAGGAGGGCGACCCCTTTCGTAGGGTGACCGTGTCTTCTTCCTCCCTTATGCATTGTGTCTCTCCATCTTCCAAGCCCCCGGATGGGGGGAACCGCCGTCTTTTCGCTCCATCGTTGGAGGAACGCAACTCCGTGGGAGTTGGTACCTTTCAGCCATCGTTCGGCTTCAAGGATTTTCATCATGCAGCCCGGCTGCACCCCTCCACCGGCGGTCACCCAGGGTGGTGACCTCCGGCTTGATGGTGGGGGAAAGCGAGCCGGGCTGCGGCCTCTGCCCCTCCCTCAGCCTCAAGGATTTTCATCACCAGGCCAAGAGGGAGGACGAGGCGAGTCAGGGGGCTGTCTCCGTGTGGGTCGGTTGCCCTTTTCTTCCCCGTGCGTCTGGGGGAGAACGGCATCCTCCAGCTTTACGGAGACTTCCTCCAGCCATGCCGGAAGTGGCGGGTCCCGAGGCGTCATCGGACGGAAGTGGCTTCTCTACCGATGAGATTGCCAACTCCGCCAGTAGCCCTGGGTCTCCGTCTCCTGGCCTGGATGGTAGCGCCTCATCCTCGGGGGGTGGCACTTCGAACGCCAGTGTTTTTGTTCATTACGGCTTTCGGGGCCTGAACATGTACGTAACTCCGGCACAGAGCCGTGTTTTTTCCTCATTTTCGAGCACTAAGACTCGCCTGCTGATTATTCGAACCGCTTCACCAAGCGTGAGTTGCCCCGTGTCAAGGTGACGAGTGAGGTATCCGTATCCCGGAGGCGTAGGAGTCCCTCGGCTCGGTCGGACCTGTTGTCCGAGGCTCCTCTAGCTTAGTTAAAGAGACCCCTCGGCCGCTCTTCGACGAGCCGAGGCCAGGGGTAGCGATATCAGCATGAGCAGAGGCGGAGTTGGCTCGGAAATGGAACCTGGTTGGCCGGAGCCTAGCCGGGTTGTCCGTTGGCAGGACTGACGTTGGAGTTGACCAGCCGAAGCTTCGGAACGGGCTGGCGCCCTCGGAAGGTGGTCGGCCGAGGCCCCGGAGGTGGCCGGCCGAGCCGCCCGCTCGGGCCGGATCCGGAGAAGTCCCTGACAGCGATTGCTCGAGCGTGGTGATGACGTCGTCCTTCGGAGCGGAGGCCCTCGGACCGCGTCGCCGTCCGAGGCTAGGTCGGGCTTCGCCGAAGGTGCCGTCGATGCCGAGGCCGTCATCGCCCTCTTCCAGCGTTAAGACCCGAGCCTGCAGGGTCAAATCGTCTTGTAGCGTGGGCCTTGTGCGGCCGTCGAGGCCGGAACACACACCCTTGCTGCGTTATAAAGCTGCGTCTCTTTTCCTCTTGTTTCGAGTATCTGGACTTTTTGTCGGTAACAGGGATGTTAGTACGGGCGAGAGTTGCTTCTCGCGGAAGGTGATGAGTGAGGTATCCGTATCCCGGAGGCGTGGGAGTCCCTCGGCTCGGTCGGCCTTGCCGCTTACGCGTACTTTCACCCGTCCATGAGGCCCTGTCACCGACTCGATCGAGAAGGCTCGAAGAATCGCTTTGACAGAAGGGCTTCCGAACGTAAAGACTTATTCGATCCGCAGAGTCACCTTATCCGAACGCGAGTTACTTATCGCAGAAGGTGATGAGTGAGGTATCCGTATCCCGGAGGCGTAGGAGTCCCTCGGCTCGGTCAGCCTTGACTGCTTACGTGTACCCCGTCGTTTCCAGGACCCACTTTTCGAAGTAGTCAAAAAGCACGAAAGATATTCTGATAAAAGAGATTTTCTGTTCGAGGAAAATTTTGACGCAGAGGGGGTTTCCCCCCTTTTAGCCCCCGAGGGAGGGTCGGGCCTTGCCGAGGCGAGGCCGACCCTTCCTTGTTGACTAAACTTTGCGTGGGTGCGGGGTATATGAACAACTTGGAAACATCTTAAGGGTAGAAGCGACGTAGCTGTTGGATGTTCCAAGCGTTGTCGTAGACCTCGCCCTGGCTGTTGGCCAGCTTGTACGTTCCGGGCTTCAGAACTTTGGCGATGATGAACGGCCACTCCCAGGGGGCGTGAGCTTGTGCCTCCCTCGGGCGTCTTGCCGCAGCCGAAGCACCAGGTCGCCCACCTGGAGGTCTCGGGGTCGGACCCCTCGGGCGTGGTAGCGTCGCAGGGACTGCTGGTACCGCGCCGAGTGTAGTAAGGCCCTGTCCCGAGCCTCGTCCAGCTGGTCCAGCGAGTCTTCCCGGCTTGCTTGGTTACTTTCATCATCATAGGCCCTCGTCCTCGGGGAGCCGTACTCCAGGTCCGTGGGCAAGACGGCCTCGGCCCCGTAGACCAGGAAGAACGGCGTGAAACCCGTGGCTCGGCTTGGCGTCGTCCTCAGGCTCCAGACCACCGAGGGGAGTTCCTTCATCCACCGCTTGCCGAACTTGTTGAGGTTGTTGTAGATCCGAGGCTTGAGCCCTTGTAGGATCATGCCATTGGCGCGCTCTACTTGCCCATTCGACATGGGATGAGCTACGGCGGCCCAGTCCACCCGGATGTTGTGATCCTCGCAAAAATCCAAGAATTTTTTGCCGGTGAACTGGGTGCCATTGTCGGTGATGATGGAGTTCGGGACCCCGAAGCGATGGATGATGTTGGTGAAGAATGCCACCGCCTGCTCGGACCTGATGCTGTTCAGGGGTCGGACCTCGATCCACTTGGAGAATTTTTCGACGGCGACCAGCAGGTGCGTGTAGCCCCCGGGCGCCTTCTGCAGAGGGCCGACGAGGTCCAGACCCCACACAGCGAAGGGCCAGGTGATGGGTATCGTCTGCAGAGCCTGAGCGGGCAAGTGGGTCTGCTTCGCATAGAATTGGCACCCTTCGCAGGCGCGGACAATTCTGGTGGCGTCAGCCACCGCCGTTGGCCAGTAGAAGCCTTGGCGGAAAGCGTTCCCGACGAGGGTTCGGGGTGCTGCATGATGGCTGCAAGCCCCCGAGTGTATTTCCCGCAGGAGTTCCTAACCTTCGGCGATGGAGATGCATCGCTGGAGGATGCCCGAGGGGCTACGGTGGTAGAGCTCCTTCTCATCGCCCAGCAAGACGAACGATTTGGCGCGTCGCGCTACCCGCCGAGCCTCGGCTCGGTCGAGGGGCAGTTCTCCTTGGTGGAGATATTGCAGGTACGGGGTTTGCCAATCTTGATCTGGCACGACCCCGTTCTGCTCCTCCTCGATGCGCAGCGCTTCGCCCTCGGGCTCCGAGGGTTCCTCGGGTTGAGCCGAGGATGGCTCGGGCTGGGCCGAGGTCACCTCGGACGAGGCCGAGGGTGCCTCGGGCTCGGGCGCGTCGCCTATCTTGACGGAGGGTTGGTGCAGATCCCGGGAGAAGACGTCTGGGGGAACCGTCGTTCGCCCCGAGGCTATCTTCGCCAGCTCGTCCGCAGTCTCGTTGTAGCGCCGGGCGATGTGGTTAAGCTCGAGCCCGTAGAACTTGTCTTCCAGGCGTCGAACCTCCTCACAGTAGGCTTCCATCTTCGGGTCGCGGCAGTGGGAGTTCTTCATGACTTGGTCGATGACGAGTTGCGAGTCGCCGCGTGCATCGAGGCGTCGGACCCCTAGCTCGATGGCGATTCGCAATCCGTTGATTAGAGCCTCGTACTCAGCCACATTGTTGGACGCCGGGAAATGGAGGCGTAGCGCGTAGCGCAGGTGTTTCCCGAGGGGCGAGACGAAGAGCAGGCCCGCGCCGGCTCCCGTCTTCATCAGCGACCCGTCGAAAAACATGGTCCAGAGCTCCGGTTCGATCGGAGCCGTCGGCAACTGGGTGTCGACCCATTCGGCTACAAAGTCCGCCAGTACCTGGGACTTGATGGCCTTCCGAGGGGCGAACGAGATTGTCTCGCCCATGATTTCCACCGCCCACTTTGCGATCCATCCCGAGGCTTCTCGGCACTGGATGATCTCCCCCAGGGGGAAGGATGACACCACAGTCACCGGATGAGACTCAAAGTAATGTCGCAGCTTTCGCCTCGTCAGGATCACTGCATACAACAGCTTCTGGACTTGTGGGTAGCGGATCTTGGTTTCGGACAGCACTTCGCTGACGAAGTAAACTGGCCTCTGAATGGGCAATGCATGCCCCTCTTCCTGCCTTTCGACCACGATCGCGGCGCTGACCACCTGAGTGGTAGCGGCGACGTAGACCAGGAGGGCTTCTCCATCAGCTGGGGGTACCAAGATGGGCGCCTGGGTGAGGAGCGCCTTCAGGTTCCCGGGGGCTTCCTCGGCCTCGGGGGTCCAAGTGAAGCACTCGGCCTTCCTTAAGAGACGGTACAGGGGCAGGCCTCTTTCGCCGAGGCGCGAGATGAAACGGCTCAAGGCCGCGAGGCATCCCATGACCCTCTGTACGCCTTTTAAGTCCTTGATGGGCCCCATGTTTGTGATGGCCGCGATCTTCTCCGGGTTGGCTTCGATGCCCCGCTCGGAGACGATGAATCCCAAAAGCATGCCCCGGGGCACCCCGAAGACACACTTCTCGGGATTAAGCTTGACGCCCTTCGCCTTGAGACACCGGAATGTCAGTTCGAGGTCGGAGAGAAGGTCGGAGGCTTTCCTCGTCTTGACTACGATGTCATCGACGTAGGCCTCGACCGTGCGACCGATGTGTCCGCCGAACACATGGTTCATGCACCGCTGGTACGTTGCACCCGCGTTCCTCAAACCGAACGGCATTGTGACATAACAGTACATGCCGAAGGGCGTGATGAAAGAAGTCGCGAGCTGGTCGGACTCTTTCATCTTGATTTGATGATACCCTGAGTAGGCATCGAGGAAAGACAGGGTTTCGCACCCTGCAGTGGAGTCCACGATTTGATCGATGCGAGGTAGAGGGTAGGGGACCTTCGGACATGCTTTGTTAAGACCAGTGTAGTCTACACACATCCGCCATTTCCCCCCTTTCTTCCTCACAAGTACAGGGTTGGCAAGCCATTCGGGATGGAATACCTCCTTGATGAACCCTGCTGCCATCAGCTTGTGGATCTCCTCGCCTATCACCCTGCGCCTTTCCTCGTCGAATCGGCGCAGAGGCTGTCTGACCGGTCGGGCTCCGGCCCGAATATCCAGCGAGTGCTCGGCGACATCCCTCGGTATGCCGGGCATGTCCGAGGGACTCCACGCAAAGACGTCGGCGCTTGCGCGGAGAAAGTCGACGAGCACTGCTTCCTATTTGGGGTCGAGCCCGGAACTGATCCGGATCTGCCTGGAGGTGTCACCACTAGGGTCGAGAGGGACGGCCTTGACCGTCTCCGCTGGCTCGAAGTTGCCGGCGTGTCGCTTCACGTCCGGCACCTCTCGGGAGAGGCTTTCCAGGTCGGCAATGAGGGCCTCGGACTCGGCGAGGGCCTCGGCGTACTCCACGCACTCCACATCGCATTCGAATGCGTGTTTATACGTGGGGCCGACGGTGATGACCCCGTTGGGGCCCGGCATCTTGAGCTTCAGGTAGGTGTAGTTGGGGATGGCCATGAACTTCGCGTAGCATGGCCTTCCCAACACTGCGTGGTAGGTTCCTCGGAACCCGACCACCTCGAACGTCAAAGTCTCCCTTCGGAAGTTGGAGGGTGTTCCGAAGCAGACAGGGAGGTCGAGCTGTCCGAGGGGCTGGACGTGCTTCCCGGGAATGATCCCGTGGAAGGGCGCAGCGCCTGCTCGGACGGATGACAGATCGACGCGCAGGAGCCTGAGGGTCTCAGCGTAGATGATGTTGAGGCAGCTGGCCCCATCCATCAGGACCTTGGTGAGCCTGACGTCGCCGATGACGGGGTCGACGACGAGCGGGTACTTCCCCGGGCTCGGCACGTGGTCGGGGTGGTCGTCCCGGTCGAAGGTGATGGGCTTGTCGGACCAGTCTAGGTAGACTGGTGCCGTCACCTTCACCGAGCAGACCTCCCGACGTTCCTGCTTACGATGCCGAGCCGAGGCGTTCGCCGCATGCCCTCCATAGATCATAAAGCAGTCGCGGACCTCGGGGAACCCTCCTGCTTGGTGATCTTCCCCTTTGTCGGCGTCGTGAGCCCTGCCGCCCTCTGCGGGTGGCCCGGCCCGATGGAAGTGGCGCCGAAGCATGACGCACTCTTCGAGGGTGTGCTTGACGGGCCCCTGATGGTAGGGGCACGTCTCCTTGAGTGCCTTGTCGAAGAGGTTAGCACCTCCGGGGGGCTTCCGAGGGTTTTTGTGCTCGGCGGCGGCGACAAGGTCTGCATCGGGAACGTCGCGTTCCGCTTGCGACTTCCTCCTGCCTTTCTTCTTGGCGCCGCGCGGAGCAGACGCCTCGGGAGCATCTTCCGACGGGCGGCCCTGGGGCTGCTTGTCCTTTCGGAAGATGGCCTCGACCGCCTCTTGGCCGGAGGCGAACTTGGTGGCGATGTCCATCAGCTCGCTCGCCCTGGTGGGGGTCTTGCGACCCAACTTGCTCACCAGGTCACGGCAGGTGGTGCCGGCAAGGAACGCGCCGATGACGTCGGAGTCGGTAATGTTGGGCAGCTCGGTGCGCTGCTTCGAGAACCGCCGGATGTAGTCCCGAAGGGACTCTCCCGGCTGTTGCCGACAGCTTCGGAGGTCCCAGGAATTCCCGGGGCGCACGTACGTGCTCTGGAAGTTGCCGGCGAAAGCTTGGACCAGATCCTCCCAGTTGGAAATCTGCCCCGGAGGCAGGTGCTCCAACCAGGCACGAGCGGTGTCGGAGAGGAACAGGGGGAGGTTGCGGATGATGAGGTTGTCGTCGTCCGTCCCACCCAGCTGACAGGCCAGGCGGTAGTCCGCGAGCCACAATTCCGGTCTTGTTTCCCCCGAGTACTTCGTGATAGTAGTCGGGGGTCGGAATCGGGTCGGGAACGGCGCCCGCCGAATGGCTCGGCTGAAGACCTGCGGACCGGGTGGTTCGGGCGAGGGACTCCGATCCTCCCCGCTGTCGTAGCGTCCCCCACGCCTGGGGTGATAGCCTCGGCGCACCCTTTCGTCGAGGCGTGCCCGACGGTCGCGATGAGGGTGCTCGTCGCCGAGGCGGCCCGGGGCTGCAGGCGCGGTGTTGCGCGTGCGCCCGGTGTAGACCGAGGCTTCCCGCACGAGTCGGGAAGTCGCGGCACGAGGTTCCGAGGGGTACCCCTGCCTTCGAGAGGCAGAGCTCTCGGCCCGCCGGGCCGCAGCGCCTTCCAGGAGATGCTTGAGCTCTCCCTGGATTCGCCGACCCTCGGTGGTTGATGACTCCGGCATCGCGCGGAGGAGCATCGCTGCGGCTGCCAGGTCCTGACCGGTTCCGCCGGATGCGAGTGGCAGTCTGGCCCTGGCATCGTTGGCGATGCGGTGCTGGAGATCCTGGGGCAGGTGACGTATTTCTCCGGCCGGGGGATGGCCCGCCCATACCTGCCCGACATCCCGGCGGATTGCCTCGAGCGCTCCTGCTCCCTCATCGAGCCCGGCCTGCGCCCCGCGGACTTGCTCGAGCTGTGGGTCGTGACCCCCCGCTGGAACGGGGACCACAGCTAGCTCCCGCGGGATGTCGGCGCGAGGCGCTGGCCTAGGGAGATCGCCATCCTCCGACATGCCGAGTTGGCTGCCTCCGGAGGGATCCCCTAGCTCAACGTGGAAACATTCGCGGCTCGGGCCGCAGTCCTTGTCGTCAAGGCTGCGGCTGTCACCGGAACAGTCGGAGAGGCAGTAGTCACATGCGGTCATGAAGTCCCGCATGGCACTGGGGTTGCCAAATCCGGAGAAATCCCAGCAGATGCTGGGGTCGTCATCTTCCTCGGACCCAGAGGGTCCGTAGGTCGAGACACCCGTCAATCGGTCCCAAGGCGACCGCACACGAAACCCCAGAGAGGTTGCACTCGCCTCAACGTGAGCGCCCGCCAAAGCGAGGCCGCTAGGCAGGTTGAGGTCGAGTCGAAATGACGAAAGATGGGGAGCAGTTGGTACCTTTTTGGTCGACGAGGAGCGATGAAGTCACGTCGGGGGCTGATCGCGCCGTCGTCCTGGGTGCGAGGGCAACGTCCTGTAGGCCCTCCGTGAGCGTGCTGGCGTCGTCCACTTGCTCGGGGTCGACGTGTTGCAGGGGGGCGGCGCTCGCCTTTGCCTCGAACGCGAGGGTGACGCCTAGCGTGTCCTCCGTTGGGGCATTGGGGATGTCGATCTGCTCGACAGCCGTCGGGGCGCTGCCTCCCGCTCGGCCCTGGTTGCCCCGCCTCCTCCTCCTGCGATGGCGGGGGAGAGGACGGGGCGAACTCGAAAGTTGTCCTTCCCCCACGCGGGAAAGGCGTCGTCGATTCCGCCGCCGGCGGGCGGGCTGTCCGCCACCATTGTCGCTGTCGCACGGCGGTGGAAGGAGTATCATGTCGTAGCTGCTGTCGAGAGACATGAACTCGAGGCTCCCGAAACGGAGCACCGTCCCGGGTTGAAGAGGTCGTTGGAGACTGCCCATCTGGAGCTTGACGGGAATCTACTCGTCAACACGCAGCGTGCCCCTACCTGGCGCGCCAACTGTCGGCGTTTCGAGACCGGGGGGTCCCCGAGCCGACGAGTGAGAGTGCCGCGTGCCCCAGCCCAGATGGGTCGAGCGCGTGGGCGAGCGCGAAGGGGGGAATAGAGAGAGCGAGAGGTCGGTGGCCGGAGCCGGGTCGCGACGAGGGAGACGGAGATTCCCGCGGCCTTTCGTGTTCGCCCCGCGCCCAGGTCGAGTGCGCTTGCAGTAGGGGGTTACAAGCGTCCGCGCGGGTGAGGGGAGCGAGCGGCCCCAAGAGAGCGCCTGCCCCTGCCCTCGTTCCTGCGAGGCCAACCTTCTCTAAGAAGGCCCTGGTCCTTCCTTTTATAGTCATAAGGAGAGGGTCCAGGTGTACAAAATGGGGGTGTAGCAAGGTGCTACGTGTCTAGCGAGGGAGAGCTAGCGCCCTAAGTAGATGCCAAGGTGGCAGCCGGAGAGATCTTGGCACCCTGTTGGTGTGGCGTCGTGGCTGTTGGAGAAGCAGTGGAGCTTGATGGAGGGACAGCTGTTGGAACAGCGGTGCTCTTGCTGACGTCTCCCTGCTTTCGTAAGGGAGTCAAGAGTCGCCGTCGTCATGGTCTAGTGAGGCGCCATCATTGCCTATCTGGCGGAGCTGGCCAGATGGGACGCCGGTCTTGTTCTCTGCGACCCGAGTCGGCTCAGGGCAGGGTGATGATGACGCTTCCTGTTGAAGTGGCGGTCTTGTGTCCTAGGTCGGGCGTCGTGGAGGCTCCTCCGAAGTCGAGGTCGAGTCCGTCCTGCATGATAGAGGCCGAGCCCGAACTCCTGGGTCGGGCGAGGCGAAGGTCGTTCGGCAGAGGCCGAGGCGGAGTCCGAGCCCTGGGTCGGGCGAGGCGGAGGTCGTCGTCTTCCGGGGCCTTAGCCCAAGTCCGAGCCCTGGGTCGGGCGGAGCGGAGTTCGCCGTCTTCCGGGGCCTTAGCCCGAGTCCGAGCCCTGGGTCGGGCGGAGCGGAGTTCGCCGTCTTCCGGGGCCTTAGCCCGAGTCCGAGCCCTGGGTCGGGCGGAGCGGAGTTCGCCGTCTTCCGGGGCCTTAGCCCGAGTCCGAGCCCTGGGTCGGGCGGAGCGGAGTTCGCCGTCTTCCGGGGCCTTAGCCCGAGTCCGAGCCCTGGGTCGGGCGGAGCCTCCTATGGCACCTCTGGCGAAGTCTGGTCGCCCGTCGGTCTTACCTTTTGCGTTAAACGCCCCGGTGACTTGGTCGGTTGGCGCGGTGATTTAGTCAGGGTTACTTCTTATCGAAGGCGGGGCCTCGGGCGAGCCGGTGATGCGTCTGCCATGAAAGAGGAGGCCTCAGGCGAGACGGAGTCATCTTAGGGTCGGCTGCCCTCGCCCGAGGCTAGGCTCGGGCGTGGCGTGATCGAGTCGCTCGTATGGACTGATCCCTGACTTAATCAAACCCATCAGGCCTCTGCAACTTTATGCTGATGGGGGTTACCAGCTGAGAATTAGGCGTCTTGAGGGTACCCCTAATTATGGTCCCCGACACCGTTGCTCCCGCTGGCACACCGGACAGTCCGGTGCTACACCGGACAATCCGGTGAATTATAGCGGAACGGCTCCCCGAAAACCCGAAGCTGGCAATTTCAGAGTTGATCCACCCTGGTGCACCGGACACTGTCCGGTGGCACACCGGACAGTCCGGTGCGCCAGACCAGGGCAGCCTTCGGTTGTCTTTTGCTCTTTTTATTTGAACCCTTTCTTGGACTTTGTATTGGTTTGTGTTGAACCTTTGGCACCTGTAGAACTCATAATCTAGAGCAAACTAGTTAGTCCAATAATTTGTGTTGGGCAATTCAACACCAAAATCATTTAGGAAAAGGTTTGAGCCTATTTCCCTTTCAATCTCCCTTTTTGGTGATTGATGCCAACACAAACCAAAGCAAATATAAAAGTGCAGAATTGAACTAGTTTGCATAAGGTAAGTGCAAAGGTTGCTTGGAATGAAACCAATAATTATTTCTACTATATATGCATGGATGGTTTTCTTCTTATTTAAAATTTTGGACCATGCTTGCACCACAAGTTTTGTTTTTGCAAATTCTTTTGTAAATTCTTTTCAAAATTCTTTTTGCAAATAGTCAAGGGTATATGAGTAAGATTGGAAGAAGCATTTTCAAGATTTGAAATTTTCTCCTCCTGTTTCAAATGCTTTTCCTTTGACTTAAACAAAACTCCCCCCCAATGAAATTCTCCTCTTAGTGTTCAAGAGGGTTTTACAAATTTTTGAAGATACTAGAACTTTCTTCCCTTTTGAAAACACATAAGATATCAATTTGAAAACTTCATTTTTAAAATTTAGTGGTGGTGCGGTCCTTTTGCTTTGGGCTAATACTTTCTCCCCCTTTGGCATGAATCGCCAAAAACGGATACTTGTGAGTGAAATATAAGCCCTTTGACTCTCTCCCCAATGGCAAACAAATAAATATGAGTGAAGATTATACCAAAGTGGAGAACTAAGCGGAATACCGGCAAAGAGTAGATAATATCGATGGAGTCGAGTGGAAGCGTCGTCTTTGCCGAATACTCCATTTCCCTTTCAATTCTATGACTAAGCACAATGATACACTTGAAAACACATTAGTCATAGACATAAAAGAGATATGATCAAAGGTATATAAATGAGCTATGTGTGCAAAGAATCAATCAAAATTCCTAGAATCAAGAATATTTAGCTCGTTCCTAAGTTTGGTAAAGGTTTTCTCATCTAGTGGCTTGGTAAAGATATCGGCTAATTGATCTTTGGTGTTAATATAGGCTATCTCGATATCCCCCCTTTGTTGGTGATCTCTCAAAAAGTGATACCGAATGGCTATGTGCTTAGTGTGGCTGTGTTCAACGGGATTATCCGCCATGCGGATTGCACTCTCATTATCACATAGGAGAGGGACTTTGCTAAATTTGTAGCCATAGTCCCTAAGGGTTTGCCTCATCCAAAGAAATTGCGCACAACAATGGCCTGCGGCAATGTACTCGGCTTCGGCGGTAGAAAGAGCGACTGAGTTTTGTTTCTTTGAAGCCCAAGACACCAGGGATCTTCCTAGAAACTGACAAATCCCTGATGTGCTCTTCCTATCAATTTTACACCCTGCCCAATCAGCATCGGAATATCCTAATAAATCGAACAAGGATCCCTTGGGGTACCAAAGACCAAACTTAGGTGTATGAACTAAATATCTCAAGATTCTCTTCACGGCCCTAAGGTGAATTTTCTTAGGATCGGCTTGGAACCTTGCACACATGCATACAGAAAGCATAATATCCAGTCAAGATGCACATAAGTAGAGTAAAGATCCTATCATCGACCGGTATACCTTTTGATCTACGGATTTACCTCCCGTGTCGAGGTCAAGATGCCCATTGGTTCCCATGGGTGTCTTGATGGTCTTGGCATCCTTCATTCCAAACTTGGTGAGTATATCTTGAATGTACTTAGTTTGGCTGATGAAGGTGCCCTCTTGGAGTTACTTCACTTGAAAGCCTAGAAAATACTTCAACTCCCCCATCATAGACATCTCAAATTTTTGTATCATGATCCTACTAAACTCTTCACAAATAGATTTGTTAGTAGACCCAAATATGATATCATCAACATAAATTTGGCATACAAACAAATCATTTTCAATCGTTTTAGTAAAGAGAGTAGGATCAGCTTTGCCGACTTTGAAGCCATTAGTGATAAGAAAATCTCTTAGGCATTCATACCATGCTCTTGGAGCTTGCTTGAGCCCATAAAGCGCCTTAGAGAGTTTATATACATGGTTAGGATACTCACTATCTTCAAAGCCTGTAGGTTGCTCAACATAGACCTCTTCCTTGATTGGTCCATTGAGGAAGGCACCCTTCACGTTCATTTGGTAAAGCTTAAAGCCATGGTAAGTAGCATAGGCAAGTAATATATGAATTGACTCAAGCCTAGCTACGGGTGCATAGGTTTCACCAAAATCCAAACCTTCGACTTGTGAATATCCTTTTGGACACAAGTCGTGCTTTGTTCCTTGTCACCACACCATGCTCATCTTGCTTGTTGCGGAAGACCCACTTGGTTCCTACAACATTTTGGTTAGGACGAGGAACTAAATGTCATACCTCATTCCTTGTGAAGTTGTTGAGCTCCTCTTGCATCGCTAACACCCAATCCGAATCTTTAAGTGCATCCTCTACCCTGTGTGGCTCAATAGAGGAGACAAAAGAGTAATATTCACAAAAATGAGCGACTCGAGATCGAGTGGTTACCCCCTTATGAATATCACCGAGGATGGTGTTCACGGGGTGATCTCTTTGAATCGCCTGGTGGACTCTTGGGTGTGGCGGTCTTGGATCTTGTTCATCTTCCTTGTCTTGATCATTGGCATCTCCCCCTTGATCATTGCCCTCCTCTTGAGGTGGCTCATACTCTTGATCTTCATTTTCATCATCTTGAGCTTGATCCTCATCTTGGGTTGGTGGAGATGCTTGTGTGGAAGATGATGGTTGATCTTGTGCTTGTGGAGGCTCTTCGGATTCCTTAGGACACACATCTCCAATGGACATGTTCCTTAGCGCGACGCATGGAGCCTCTTCATCATCTAGCTCATCAAGATCAACTTGCTCTACTTGAGAGCCGTTAGTCTCATCAAACACAATGTCACAAGAGACTTTAACTAGTCCAGTGGACTTGTTAAAGACTCTATATGCCCTTGTGTTTGAGTCATAACCAAGTAAAAAACCTTCTACAGCTTTAGGAGCAAATTTTGATTTTCTACCTATTTTAACAAGAATAAAACATTTGCTACCAAAGACTCTAAAATATGAAACATTGGGCTTTTTACCGGTGAGGAGTTCATATGATGTCTTCTTGAGGATTCGGTGAAGATATAACCGGTTTATGGCGTAGCAAGCGGTGTTGACCGCCTCGGCCCAAAACTGATCCGGTGTCTTGTACTCATCAAGCATGGTCCTCACCATGTCAAGTAGAGTTCTATTCTCCCTCTCCACTACACCATTTTGTTGTGGCGTGTAAGGAGAAGAGAACTCATGCTTGATGCCCTCCTCCTCAAGAAAGCCTTCTATTTGTGAGTTCTTGAACTCCGTCCCATTGTCGCTTCTAATCTTTTTGATCCTTAAGCAGAACTCATTTTGAGCCCGTCTCAAGAATCCCTTTAAGGTCTCTTTGGTTTGTGATTTTTCCTGCAAAAAGAACACCCAAGTGAAGCGAGAATAATCATCCACAATAACTAGATAGTACTTACTCCCGCCGATGCTTATGTAAGCAATCGGGCCGAATAGGTCCATGTGGAGTAGCTCAAGTGGCCTATCAGTCGTCATGATGTTCTTGTGTGGATGATGAACACCAACTTGCTTCCCTGCTTGACATGCGCTACAAACCCTGTCTTTCTCAAAATGAACATTTGTTAGTCCCAAAATGTGTTCTCCCTTTAGAAGCTTATGAAGATTCTTCATCCCAACGTGGGCTAGTCGGCGATGCTAGAGCCAACCCATGTTAGTCTTAGCAATTAAGCAAGTGTCGAGTTCAGCTCTATTAAAATCAACTAAGTATAGCTGACCCTCTAACACTCCCTTAAATGCTATTGAATCATCACTTCTTCTAAAGATAGTAACACCTACATCCGTAAAAAGACAGTTGTAACCCATTTTACATAATTGAGAAACTGAAAGCAAGTTGTAATCTAATGAATCTACAAGAAAAACATTGGAAATAGAATGGTCAGGTGATATAGCAATTTTACCAAGTCCTTTGACCAAACCTTGATTTCCGTCCCCGAATGTGATAGCTCTTTGGGGATCTTGGTTTTTCTCATAGGAGGAGAACATTCTTTTCTCCCCAGTCATGTGGTTTGTGCACCCGCTATCGATGATCCAACTTGAGCCCCCGGATGCATAAACCTACAAAACAAATTTTAGGCCTTGTTCTTAGGTACCCAAATGGTCTTGGGTCCTTTTACATTAGAAACAAGCACCTTGGGTACCCAAACACAAGTCTTTGACCCCTTGTGTTTGCCCCCAACATATTTGGCAACTACTTTGCCTGATTTGTTAGTAAGCACATATGAAGCATCAAAGGTCTTGAATGAAATGCTATGATCATTTGATGCAATAGGAGATTTCTTCTTAGGCATTTTAACATGGGTAGAACGCCTAGAGCTAGAAGCCTCATTCTTATAAATAAAAGCATGGTGAGAAACAGAATGAGTCTTCTTTGCATGAATTCTCCTAATCTTATCCTCAGGATAACCAACAGAATATAAAATATAGCCCTCGTTATCCTGAGGCATGGGAGCCTTGCCCTTAACAAAATTAGACAATCTTTTAGGAGGGGCATTAAGCTTGACATTGTCTCCCTGTTGGAAGCCAATGCCATCCTTAATGCCAGGGTGTCTCCCATATAAAGCATACTACTGAAAGTTCCCTTTGACCCGGGAACAGGATCTGGATGTCGCCTAGAGGGGGGGTGAATAGGCGAATAAAACTTATTACTTTAAAACTTAAATTCTTACTCTACTCGAAGACTTAGTACGTAGTGGAGTGAGAAGACTCTTCGAGTAGGTTGCAGCGGAATGGAAGATCCTGTCTCAAAAAGTCCTGCACTTCAAATCAAGCTTATACCACAGATAAGTATTGAAGTGCAGATATAAAGACGAGTAAGGCAGAGAGTCAGGATAGAACAGAGCACACAGACGCAAGGATTTATCCCGAGGTTCGGCCAAGCCTGAAATGCTTGCCTAGTCCTCGTTGGAGTTAGCCACACCTGGGCTTGGAGTCTATTTCAACTCCTTCCTCCGTTTGCTCAGATCTGTCAGTATGACAGATAGAGCCTTTCACTATTGAGTGGGGTTACAACAGAACCACGGCTGCTTACAAACTTCTTGGCAGCACCCCGGCAGAGTAACGATACGCTCAAGACCTTGCTCTAGCTCTTAGCAGCACTACTCCTCTCTCTAAAGGCTTATAGCTGTGCCTTCTACACAAACTATAGAGTTACACACAAGATGGAGAGCGAGAATTGATTCCAGTGAAGTCTACACTTGTTGGCTGCACTTCTTAATCTCTTGGAGGCGCCTAGGAGTCCCTTTTATAGACTCAAGGGGCCTAGGAGCCGTTGGACTTCATTTGGAAGGCAGTATCAGCTTTCTGTCGGGTGGTGCACCGGACAGTCCGGTGCACACCGGACACTGTCCGGTGCCCGATTTCTTTCCTTCTATGGTGAAGCCGACCGTTGGCAGTCTTGGAGCCGTTGGCGCACCGGACATGTCCGATGCACACCGGACAGTCCGGTGCCTCCATCTAGCCGTTGGTTCGGCCACGTGTCCCGCGCAGATCGCGCGGCCGACCGTTGGCCCGGCCGACCGTTGGCTCACCGGACAGTCCGGTGCACACCGGACAGTCCGGTGAATTATAGCCGTACGTCGCTGGTGAATTCCCGAGAGCGGCCAGTTCGCTCGAGCGAGCCTGGCGCACCGGACACTGTCCGGTGCACCACCGGACAGTCCGGTGAGTCCAGACTGAGCAGACTTTGGCTGAACTTAGCCATCTCTTCTCCAACTCGATTTATTCTGTTTCCAGCACTTAGACACAATACATTAGTCTCTAAAACAATGTACTAAGTCTGAGAAACATACCTTCTCTTAATTATTACATCTATAGCATTTCACATGCTCGAGCTTTGATGTTGGACTCATAAATCATCAAGTCGGCTTGACTTGATCTAGATTGACATTTCTTGGCTCCAACATCCTGCAAAGGTCACATAGAACATCTCCAAACATAGGAACAA
Source organism: Zea luxurians (assembly GCA_029449295.1). Lineage (NCBI taxonomy): Eukaryota > Viridiplantae > Streptophyta > Magnoliopsida > Poales > Poaceae > Zea > Zea luxurians. Next base: position 30,005,661 of record JAOPSE010000031.1, read on the forward strand.
CCCAAACTAAAGATTAAGGTGAACTTAGCTGTCACACCCGGTTTTTAGAAGGTAAACCGAATGCGAACCATGTACGTGCCAGGATCAGTTATTCACGTACACAGCAGTTACATAACATGGACATCATCACACAGTGCTCAAAATAGTATTAAAAGGGGAAATAATAGTCGATTACATCATACGTCTGAGACGTCCATATAGTCCTTACAATAAATCAAAGTGCGGGAAAGAAATGTAGATAATCGCGGCCTTCACAGGCAGCCGACTGGGGGTTGCCGCTAACCCACACCTAGAACTCGTCGTAGTCTTGGAACTTCCTGGAAGTCTCCTTCCATAGCTTCATCTTCTCCTGAGCAGTGGTTGCAATGCTGACAACCTGGGGGGGGTTTGGTGTGTAGAGCAAGAGTGAGTACACATCAACATACTCAGCAAGTATCCTGTTTGGCTGTAGTGGACTAGCTTTATGTGGGGGTAAGTCAAGCAGTTGCTTTTAGTTGGTCAGTTTATTATTTACTAGTAGAAAGCCAGGTTTTAGCATTAACCCAAGTTCTTAACCCAAAGTACCCTTTCCAAACGAAAAGAATACCACTTACCATTACCATTAGCATAATCATAACCATCCTCATTGTCACCTGTAAACCAAAATGTCTCTGATCAAGTACCACTAATCACTGGAGCTCCCTTGGCCGCTCATAACCGCGAGCACGGCTGATATATCAGTTTTCAAACACTCTGCAGAGGTTGTGCACTTTACCCACAAGCCGTGATTCCCTTTCTGCCCGGAGATCATGACTCTCCATTGATCACTACCAAGGTGACCCAGCAGGGCATCACTACGTAGCCTTTACAAAGATTCCCCGAGACTGTAGTCGCCCGTTAGGTTTCCTAAATGTACCGCACTCCTCCCCAAGGGACAAATCAACCTTGGCAGAGCGAGCCGCATACACCGAGCCCCATTGACGGCACGACGGCTAAGCGAACTACACCCCGGTTCCTCTAATTATTCAGCTAAGGGCGTCCCATTCCACCCTCATGGTTGCACTGTTTTCCCGGGCGGTCATCCATAGAACAGGTCCTTACCGAGAGGCACTCGAGAAACCGCTCGAGCCCCCTTGAAGACCACAATTATAATATCATAATAAGAGAGGGGAAAACAGCGTATCATATATAATCTCATCATGTTCATTGATTAGAGTTTGAGCAATAGCATGAAGCTAAACAATAATAAACCGACCCAAATAGGTAAACAAGGACATGGATAACAAAAGCTAGTCAATCCTTAGGTATAAATGTGTAATGCGGGAGGTGAATTAAAGAATGAATAGGACAGAGATAGGTCAAAGGACACTTGCCTCCACCAACCGACTGCTGCTCAGGGGCTTCTCCTACGGGTTCTTCGGGCTCTCCGACCGGATCGTTCTCTATGCGAGCGCAAACATACATACATCCACATATTTAATACAAAAGAACAATACACCATTCAATAGAATGCAATAAGTAAACAGACATTTCACGCGGGCTCGCGAGTACGGTTAAGAGAGAAAGAGGAAAAGACAGTCGAGAAACGATCACGTTACATGATTATAAATTAACCACTCGCTTAATGAAAGGAAATTTAATGTAGACACTATGTTTAGCGTAAAGTAAAGTCATCTTTTCATGTCTAATCATTATAAGCAGGTGGAGATAAATAAAAAGGATGGTCGCGCGGTGAGACGCGCGACATAGCACTCTAAAACAAATTAAGAAGTTAACGACTCGTCGCGCGACCGGGCACGCAACGAGACACTTCGCCTTGGTTATGAGGAGACGTTAAGCGTCGCGCGACGAAACGCACGATGGCATACGTCGACTAAACTGAGTCCAAAGTGGAACGTCGCGTGAATACCCACGCGGCGTTACACCTTAAACAACCTGAAATTAAAATGAATCGTCGCGCGACGAAGCGCACGACGCAACACACAGATAGAATCTGAAATTAGACAATCCGTCGCGCGGCGAAGCGCGCGACGCAGCACGCTAACTAACGGAGTTTGACATTAACCATCAACTAACAAAAATAATCACCACGAGCGCGGGCGAGCGGGGACACGGTCGGACGAGGCCGAGCGCGGGAACGGGCGGCCGAGCCGGGGCACGGGGCGGTTGAACCGGCCAGGGGCCGCGCCGGGGGCGCGCAGGGCCACGCCGGGGCCGGACCGCGCCGGGGGCCGGGGGCCGCGCCGGGCGAGCAGGGGCCACCAGGGCCGCGCCGGGCCACGCCGGGGGCGCGCCGCCGCGCCCGGGGCGGGGGCCGCGCGCCGTCGCGCGGGCAGGGGGCGGGGCCGAGCGCCGCCGGGGGCCGGGGGAGGGCGGGGGGGGGGGGGCGAGCGCCGCCGGGGGCCGGGGCGGGGCAGGGGGCGGGGCCGAGCGCCGCCGGGGGCCGGGCGGGGGCCGAGCGCCGCCGGCGGGGGCCGCACCGCCGCGCCGAGGGGGCCGAGCGGGGCCGCGCCGCCGCCGGGGAGGGAGGCCGAGCGGGGGTCGCACGCGGGCAGGGGGAGAGGGAGGGCGCGCGCGGGGGGAAAGAAGAGGAGGGAGAGGGAGAGAGAGAGGAGAAGGGGAGGGGAGGGGAGCTCACCTCGGGGTCTAAAATCCGGTGATCGCCGTCTCCAAATCCTAGGGCACCACGGGGAGAGAGAGGTGGAAGAGGGAGAGGAGAGGTGGTTGCGCGGGAGATCCAAATGAGAGAGAGAGGGAGAAGGGGGGCGCATGGGGGGGTTTGGGCGCCAGGGGCGCGCAGGGCCGGGCCGGACCGGGCCGGGTTGGGCTAGGCTGGGCTAGGCTGGGTCGGGCCACTTCGCGGATCGAAAACCCACGACGAGCGCGGACCACTAAATGGAATTAAATCACGAATCGAAATCCGGAACAGAACGAGACGAACACTCAACATCAGACAAAGAAATGTGCTTCGGCATGATGCAACACCCAAAATAAAGTATTTTAAGGTTTTGCTTTACACGGGGTCTAAAGCCAAAACCCGCTATAACCTTGGAAAAGATCAAGGTTTAGCGAGGGAACGAGAAAAAAGAAAAAGGGTAACGCCTGAATTTGGTGAGAGAAAAGAAGAAAAAACTCTACCCCCAAATTCAGGGCGTTACAAACCTATCCCCCTTAAAAGAATCTCGCCCTCGAGATTCAGGGTTGGCTAGCAAAGAGCTCAGGGTATTTAGCCATCAGATCATCTTCACGCTCCCAGGTTGCTTCTTCCTCAGAGTGGTGATTCCATCTAACTTTGCACATCCTGATGGTCTTCCTTCGGGTGACTCTATCTGCAACCTCAAGGATTTGCACTGGCTTCTCAACGTAGGTCAAGTCCTCCTGGACTTCAAGACCTTCCACTGGCAACTGCTCTTCTGGCACACGCAAGCACTTCTTCAACTGAGACACATGAAAGACATCATGCACAGCTGACAAATTCTCTGGCAGACTGAGCTGATAGGCCACTTCTCCACGCTTTGAGAGAATTTGGTACGGACCAATGTAGCGGGGTGCTAGCTTGCCTTTCACTCCGAATCTTCTGACTCCTCTGATCGGTGGCACTTTCAGATAGACAAAGTCTTCGACTTCGAAACTCAGCTCTCTTCTTCTTGTGTCCGCATAGCTTCGCTGCCTTGATTGCGCTATCTTCAGATTCTCTCGGACCATCTTGATGTTCTCTTCGGCTTCAAGCAGAATGTCTGGCCCAAACACCCGCTTTTCTCCAGGCTGATCCCATTGCAACGGAGTTCTGCAACTCCTTCCATAGAGCGCCTGAAACGGTGACATCTTCAAACTGGCCTGGTAACTGTTGTTATAGGAAAACTCTGCATAAGGCAATCTCTTATCCCATCCGGACTGATCTTGCAACGCACAGGCTCTCAACATATCTTCAAGAATTTGATTGGTTCTTTCAGTCTGACCATCTGTCTGCGGATGATAAGCTGACCTGAAATTCAGATGTGTACCCAAGGCTTCATGCAACTGCTGCCAGAAATGAGAGGTGAACTGCGTTCCTCTGTCTGACACTATCTTCTTTGGCACACCATGAAGATAAACGATCCGAGACATATACAACTCTGCCAATACGGCACTGCTGTAGTTGGTCTTGACAGGTATGAAGTGGGCTGACTTGGTCAAGCGGTCCACTACTACCCAAATGGAATCGTAGCCGGCTCGAGTGCGAGGCAATCCGACTATGAAATCCATACCGATTTCATCCCATTTCCACTGAGGGATCTGCAACGGTTGCAACAATCCAGCTGGTCTCTGGTGCTCTGCCTTAATTCTTCGACAACTATCGCACATAGCCACATGCTCTGCGATTTCCCTCTTCATTCCGTACCACCAGAATTTCTTCTTCAGATCCTGATACATCTTCTCACTACCAGGGTGAATCGAATAGGCTGTCTCATGAGCTTCCTTGAGAATCAACTCCCGAATGGACTGGACATTGGGAACACACAAGCGGTCTTTGAACCATATCACGCCTTCTGCATCTTCTCGAAAATCTTTGCCTCTGCCATCTAGAATCAGTCGCCGGATCTCACTGATCTTCTCATCATTCTTCTGCGCTTCTTTGATTTCGCGCCCCAAGGTAGGTTCCAATTCAACTGTGACTCCTCGCGAATTGTTCAGAAATCCGAGACTCAACCTGTCGAACTCCTTGGCCAACTCATAAGGCATCGGACGAGCGACCATCAGATTGACTTGACTCTTTCTGCTCAAAGCATCTGCCACTACGTTCGCTTTGCCTGGATGGTAATGGATCTCCAACTCATAGTCTTTGATCAACTCTAACCATCTTCGCTGCCTCATATTCAATTCTGACTGAGTGAATATGTACTTCAGACTCTTGTGGTCTGTGTAAACATCGCATTTCTGTCCATACAGATAGTGTCTCCATGTCTTCAGTGCGTGAACCACTGCTGCCAACTCTAGGTCATGGATTGGGTAATTCTTCTCATGAACCTTCAGTTGTCGGGACAAGTAAGCAACAACTCTTCCCTCTTGCATCAACACGCATCCCAAACCTGTGTAACAAGCATCACAATACACCGAGAAGGGCCTGTGCACATCAGGCAAGACTAAGACAGGCGCTGTTGTCAACTTCTCTTTCAGCGCTTCAAAGGCCTCTTGACATTTCTGGGTCCACTTGAACTCAACCTTGTTGCCTAGCAACGCTGTCATTGGTTTCGCAATCTTCGAAAACCCTTCAATGAATCGCCGATAATATCCGGCCATTCCAATGAAGCTCTTGATTCCTCGAGCATCCGTTGGCGCTTTCCAGTTCAGAATGTCTGCCACTTTCTTCGGATCCACAGCCAATCCTTCTTTGTTGATTATGTGACCCAAGAACAGGACTTCACTGATCTAGAACTCACACTTGCTCAACTTTGCATACAACTGGTGCTCTCGCAATCTCTGCAATACCATCCTCAAATGATCTGCATGTTCTTCTTCGCTTTGAGAACAAACCAGGATGTCATCAATGAATAACACCACAAACTTATCGAGATAATCCATGAATACACTGTTCATCAAGTTCATGAAGAACGCTGGTGCATTGGTCAAACCAAAAGACATCACTGTGAACTCATACAAACCATACTTGGTAATGAATGTCGTCTTCAGAATGTCCGAAGGTCGGATCCTGAGCTGATGATAACCTGACCTCAGATCAATCTTGGAGAACACACTGGCTCCTCTCAACTGGTCGAACAGATCTTCTATTCTGGGCAAAGGGTACTTGTTCTTGATCGTGACTTCATTCAAAGCTCGATAATCGATACACATCCTCTTGGTGCCATCTTTCTTTTCCACAAACAAGACAGGAGCGGCCCAAGGCGAGGTGCTTGGCCGGATGTAACCTTTCTCTGACAGCTCATCAATCTGCTTCTTAAGCTCAACCAACTCCGATCCGGATATTCTGTAAGCTCTCTTAAAGATAGGGGCGGTTCCAGGAAGAAGCTCTATGGCAAACTCAACTTTCCGCTCTGGTGGCATACCCGGTAAGTCCTTTGGAAACACATCTGGGAATTCAGACACAACCTTGATACTCTCAATTGGGTCTGCTTCACTGCTATCGACAGCCATCTGATAACAACTTCCTCTCTTCGGCTCAGGCGGGACTAACTCGGTCACCACTTCCTCTCCTAGTGGGGACACCAACTTGATTGTCCTTTTATCACAACTGATAACTGCCTGATACTTATCTAGCCAATTCATCCCTAGGATGACATCTATTCCCTGAGTACCCATTACTATAAGGTTAGCGGGAAACGCTATCCCCCTTATTTCCACACTTACATTCAAACAAATGCTATCGGCTCGAATTCTACCACCGGCTGAGTCAATTTGAATGGGGGTTGACATGGTAGTAATTGGAAGATTATGTGCTTCTACCCATGATGCAGTAATGAAAGAATGCGTTGCTCTAGTATAAAAATAACACTCCTGCAATATGGGAGTCGACTGGGAACATACCTACTATCATGCCGGGAGTCTCCTGAACTGCTTCAGCCTCCAAGTGGTTCAGTCTCCCATGATTATAGCGCAGTTGAGAGCGGTTGCCTGCTCCAGGCTGAGACACATTCTGCTTTGCTGGGGCATTGGGGCCTGACTGCTGCTGGGCTGCCTTCTTCGGACATTGCATCACCCAGTGGCCTTGCTCTCCACAGTGGAAACATGCTCTGTTTCCAACCTGAGCTGGTGCTGCCTGACTGTTCTGCTGGTTTGCTGGGGCAGGAAGACGAGGTGTCTGCTGATTCTGCCTCTGAAACTGACCTCCTGACTGATTGCTCTGACGGTTCTGGTACTGATGCTGAGGATACTGCCTTTGGAACTGCTGATGCTGCTGAGGTGGACGCTGGTTCTGCCTGAACTGCTGAGGTTGATTGCCTGAGAAACGAGGGCGGCTGTTGCTTCCAGGCTGGGGTCCACTGATCTTGCGCTTACGATCCTCCATCTCCTTACGCTTCCTTTCTGTCATGATTGCTCTGTCAATCAGGTGCTGGAATGTCGGGAAGGTATGATTCATCAGTTGGTAGTGCAGAGGGTCAACCAAGCCTCTCAAGAAACGGTATTGTCGCTTGGCGTCGGTGTTGACATCTTCAGGAGCGTAGCGAGACAACTGCAGAAACCTGTCTCGATACTCACTGACAGATAATGACCCTTGCTTGAGGGCCAGGAACTCCTCCTTCTTCACTGTCATCAGACCTGCAGGCACATGGTACTGACGAAAGCTACCTCTGAACTCTTCCCAGGTGATGGCATCGGGGTTGGCATGGGTGGCGAGGTAAGACTCCCACCATGATTGGGCTGCTCCTCTCAACAGACGGGGACCATACAGGACTTTCTCCCTGTCATCACACTGAGCGGTATGCAACTCTCGCTCCACAGTGCGTAGCCAATCTTCAGCATCCATGGGGTCAGAAGAGTGAGCAAACGTTGGGGGATGACCTCTCATGAATTCAGCACGCTTGTCTCTGGGCATCTGAGGCATCTGAGGCTGGGGTGGTGCTTGCTGCTGTTGCTGCTGCTGCTGCTGAATGGCGGCCAGAGTCTAACCGATGGCTTGAACCGCTTGAGTCTGCATCAGAAACATCTGCTCGATCGACATCGGGGGCGGGGGTGGCAGGTGCTGCTGCTGGGGCACCTCATCCTGCGGAGCGGCTCGCTCCTGCTGAGCACGCCTTCCTCCTCTGCGCCTGTTCTCTGACATCGGCAGAATGCAACCACACATCAGAACTGATCTGGCAAATCTTGCAGCATAAGAAAAGAGTGTAGAATTCTTCAACAGCACTGAACAGATGAGCATCTTCACTGATCTCCATCGCAGACCACACAGCTTCTCAGATAAAGAGGAAAGTAGAATAAAGGTTTTCCCAACTATATAACTAACTCCATTAACATAATGGGTAAACCAAAATGCAGGGGATACCCACACTCTGGTGACAATCATTACAAAGATCCAAACCAAACATAGTTCATCATGACAAACATAAATGCACAGGATATAGCAAACTACTCTGTCTAACTAAGACTAACTAAGACCGAGACTAACGCTAAGACTGAAGCTTCTATGTATATATATTTCGTATTAATTACAAGATCCAACTCTAACGAGCTATGGTTCTAGATTTATCTTGGTCTTGCAGTCGGGATTGCCATAAGACTGGTGTTCATGCCGAGGTGAGCGGTACGGGTGCTGAGTCCCAACGGGAGCGGGGGAACCATCATCCAAGTGACGACGTTCCGCGCGCTCAGCCCGCAGCAGGGCGATCTCAGCACGAGCCCTACTCAGCTCGTCTAGTGCATGGTCCAGCTCCGTGTTTAGCACGGCGGCTAGGTTGACTGTGCTGCTCAACCTAGGATTGTCCTCACCAGCAGGTGAAACAATCACGCCTCCTGTGCTGCCAGATGGACGGCGGGGGTAATACTTTAGGTCGAGACCGTCAGCTACCCCACCGAGAACCGAGCAGTAGTGCGAAAGCGCACGCCGTGCAGCATCCTGCATGGCTGCCTCAGCTGAGTCCCGCTCAGAGATAGAATAGTGCTCTGAGCAAGCCTCCGCGCCCTGGAGACTGTTCTCCGGACGGCGCACCAAACAGGTCGCCTCCCAGCGGTCTGGGTAGACCCCGCGACTATGCTGGTAGACCACACAGCGATACTCGATGGACCAAGTACGCCGGTTAAGTGCCTGACGTAGCAGGGTGTCGAGCGCGTCGTGGAAGTGACACCCGCGAGCAGCGTCGCGAGTGATGGGTCGAGCAACCCATCCTTCCGGCTCATGGTCAGCAGGGAGGTCGGTGTCGTGGCTCGGGCTGTCGTCGCCACCTCCGTCGTCTGGGTCTCCTCCAGCAGCTACTCCAGAAGCTGGGGCGCCCAGTGGTGGTGCAGGGGGCGCCTCTAGGGGAAGCACAGGAGAGCAGCTCCTCACAGACTCTATCTCCTGCTGGAGCGAGAAAGAAGAGCCCTGCTGCTCCTGTCGTCGACGTTCCTGCTCCTCATGCAGGCGGTGGTGCAGTCTCTCCAAGTGGCTGGACTGTCCGGCCACAGGACGGCGAAGCGGACGCTCAGCAAGGCGGGAGGGTAAGAAGGGGATGACGGACTTTCGTGCAGTGTGTCTAAGTCGAGCCATCTACAAAAGACATCGCAAGCAAAAGGGTGAGAACAGAATCAATATGACCAGCAAGTAATGAATCATAAATAAATGAAGGATCAGAATAAAACATAATTTTCAGCAAGGTATAATATATAGTAGAACATAGGTTTGGTCGGTATGACCAACTTTTGAAGGGATATCAAAGTCAAGGCAGTGACAGAGGTCTATAATCCTTAGAACGACCATTCTACTCTAGGTTAGCGGTCCTACAGTCAGCACGGCTCTGATACCACTTATGTCACACCCGGTTTTTAGAAGGTAAACCGAATGCGAACCATGTACGTGCCAGGATCAGTTATTCACGTACACAGCAGTTACATAACATGGACATCATCACACAGTGCTCAAAATAGTATTAAAAGGGGAAATAATAGTCGATTACATCATACGTCTGAGACGTCCATATAGTCCTTACAATAAATCAAAGTGCGGGAAAGAAACGTAGATAACCGCGGCCTTCACAGGCAGCCGACTGGGGGTTGCCGCTAACCCACACCTAGAACTCGTCGTAGTCTTGGAACTCCTGGAAGTCTCCTTCCACAGCTTCATCTTCTCCTGAGCAGTGGTTGCAATGCTGACAACCTGGGGGGGGGTTTGGTGTGTAGAGCAAGAGTGAGTACACATCAACATACTCAGCAAGTATCCTGTTTGGCTGTAGTGGACTAGCTTTATGTGGGGGTAAGTCAAGCAGTTGCTTTTAGTTGGTTAGTTTATTATTTACTAGTAGAAAGCCAGGTTTTAGCATTAACCCAAGTTCTTAACCCAAAGTACCCTTTCCAAACGGAAAGAATACCACTTACCATTACCATAAGCATAATCATAACCATCCTCATTGTCACCTGTAAACCAAAATGTCTCTGATCAAGTACCACTAATCACTGGAGCTCCCTTGGCCGCTCATAACCGCGAGCACGGCTGATATATCAGTTTTCAAACACTCTGCAGAGGTTGTGCACTTTACCCACAAGTCGTGATTCCCTTTCTGCCCGGAGATCATGACTCTCCATTGATCACTACCAAGGTGACCCAGCAGGGCATCACTACGTAGCCTTTACAAAGATTCCCCGGGAGTGTAGTCGCCCGTTAGGTTTCCTAAATGTACCACACTCCTCCCCAAGGGACAAATCAACCTTGGCAGAGCGAGCCGCATACACCGAGCCCCATTGACGGCACGACGGCTAAGCGAACTACACCTCGGTTCCTCTAATTATTCAGCTAAGGGCATCCCATTCCACCCTCATGGTTGCACTGTTTTCCCGGGCGGTCATCCATAGAACAGGTCCTTACGGAGAGGCACTCGAGAAACCGCTCGAGCCCCCTTGAAGACCACAAGTATAATATCATAATAAGAGAGGGGAAAACAGCGTATCATATATAATCTCATCATGTTCATTGATTAGAGTTTGAGCAATAGCATGAAGCTAAACAATAATAAACCGACCCAAATAGGTAAACAAGGACATGGATAACAAAAGCTAGTCAATCCTTAGGTATAAATGTGTAATGCGGAAGGTGAATTAAAGAATGAATAGGACAGAGATAGGTCAAAGGACACTTGCCTCCACCAACCGACTGCTGCTCAGGGGCTTCTCCTACGGGTTCTTCGGGCTCTCCGACCGGATCGTTCTCTATGCGAGCGCAAACATACATACATCCACATATTTAATACAAAAGAACAGTACACCATTCAATAGAATGCAATAAGTAAACAGACGTTTCACGCGGGCTCGCGAGTACGGTTAAGAGAGAAAGAGGAAAAGACAGTCGAGAAACGATCACGTTACATGATTATAAATTAACCACTCGCTTAATGAAAGGAAATTTAATGTAGACACTATGTTTAGCGTAAAGTAAAGTCATGTTTTCATGTCTAATCATTATAAGTAGGTGGAGATAAATAAAAAGGATGGTCGCGCGGCGAGACGCGCGACATAGCACTCTAAAACAAATTAAGAAGTTAACGACTCGTCGCGCGACCGGGCACGCAACGAGACACTTCGCCTTGGTTATGAGGAGACGTTAAGCGTCGCGCGATGAAACGCACGACGGCATACGTCGACTAAACTGAGTCCAAAGTGGAACGTCGCGTGAATACCCACGCGGCGTTACACCTTAAACAACCTGAAATTAAAATGAATCGTCGCGCGACGAAGCGCACGACGCAACACACAGATAGAATCTGAAATTAGACAATCCGTCGCGCGGCGAAGCGCGCGACGCAGCACGCTAACTAACGGAGTTTGACATTAACCATCAACTAACAAAAATAATCACCACGAGCGCGGGTGAGCGGGGACACGGTCGGACGAGCCGGGGCACGGGGCGGTTGAACCGGGGCCGGGGCGGTTGAACTGGCCAGGGGCCGCGCCGGGGGCGCGCAGGGCCACGCCGAGGGCCGGACCGCGCCGGGGGCCACGCCGGGGGCCGGGGGCCGCGTCGGGCGAGCAGGGGCCACCGGGGCCGCGCCGCCGCGCACGGGGCGGGGGCCGCGCGCCGCCGCGCGGGCAGGGGGCGGGGCCGAGCGCCGCCGGGGGCCGGGGGAGGGCGGGGGGGGGGGGGGGCGGGCCGAGCGCCGCCAGGGGCCGGGGCGGGGCAGGGGGCGGGGCCGAGCGCCGCCGGGGGCCGGGCGGGGGCCGAGCGCCGCCGGGGGGGGGGGGCGAGCGGGGGCCACACCGCCGCGCCGAGGGGGCCGAGCGGGGCCGCGCCGCCGCCGGGGAGGGAGGCTGAGCGGGGGTCGCGCGCGGGCAGGGGGAGAGGGAGGGCGCGCGCGGGGGGAAAGAAGAGGAGGGAGAAGGAGAGAGAGGAGAAGGGGAGGGGAGGGGAGCTCACCTCGGGGTCCAAAATCCGGTGATCGCCGTCTCCAAATCCTAGGGCACCACGGGGAGAGAGAGGTGGAAGAGGGAGAGGAGAGGTGGTTGCGCGGGAGATCCAAATGAGAGAGAGAGGGAGAAGGGGGGCGCATGGGGGGGTTTGGGCGCCAGGGGCGCGCAGGGCCGGGCCGGACCGGGCCGGGTTGGGCTAGGCTGGGCTAGGCTGGGCCGGGCCACTTCGCGGATCGAAAACCCACGACGAGCGCGGACCACTAAATGGAATTAAATCGCGAATCGAAATCCGGAACGGAACGAGACGAACACTCAACATCAGACAAAGAAATGTGCTTCGGCATGATGCAACACCCAAAATAAAGTATTTTAAGGTTTTGCTTTACACGGGGTCTAAAGCCAAAACCCGCTATAACCTTGGAAAAGATCAAGGTTTAGCGAGGGAACGAGAAAAAAGAAAAAGGGTAACGCCTGAATTTGGTGAGAGAAAAGAAGAAAAAACTCTACCCCCAAATTCAGGGCGTTACATTAGCTCTTTTGGGTTGCTTCCAGTTCTGGTTTTGACACTTGTTCTCCTTCTAGTGACCTTGATCTCCTTCTTAGAGCTTGATCTTGAGCCTTATGACTTACACCACATAACTGTAGCTGTTACCTCATTGGCTGTAAGTCACGTCCTTATGTAGTGATCCTTGATGTGTCGTAGCTGTTCTCAACTTGATCACCCTTGACTTTGCAAGCCTTCTTCTTCACCCTTGGCTTTGGGTTCCTCAGCCTCCTTGACCTTCTCCCGTGCACTTGGTACCTCGAAGCTCTTCTTGCCTCCGTCCTTGGCTTGATCAGTTGTCTCCGAGCTACGCACCCGAGTCTCACTTTATGCAATGACCATCTTACTTGTGATGTCCATTTATGTATCCATAATCCAGTTCTTGGACCATCACATTTGTTCACTTATGTTGAACCCTGTAGGCTTTACCTTAAGCACATGTTCAACACTTAGTACACTTGTTAGTCCTTTAATTGAGTTGTCATCCAAACACCAAAACTCACAAGAGAGCTTTCAATCTCCCCCTTTTTGGTGATTGATGGCAACACAATTAAAGCTTACATAAGAATAAGATTTGAAGCACAAATTTTGAATTCTAAGTTTATAGAATGCTCCCCCTAAATATGTGCTTACTTCAAAAACATAATTTTGGCCTCAGACGCCAATTTGCACATACTTAGGCAATTCGAAACATTTCTACACCTTAGCACTTTTTGGGATGCTTTGTGTCAAGAATCAAACCATGATGCTATAACACACAAATGCATGTAATCAGAGTTAAACATCATTCAATTTAGTGGATATATCACAGGAATATCAACCTACCACTATTCACAATTAAGATACCAATTCAAACTAATACCAATTTAAACTAAGATACTAATTTAAAACAATCTTAAAGCACCATTAACCACATGACTATCTATTTCAGAAAGAACACAATAGATGCCAATTAATTCATAGCAGCACAAGCACTAGTCCATATGATGCAACACATATAATACTGCAAGAAGAAGCATATGAATATCACACTGGCAAGGCTCAAACTAACACATCACCCCTTAGGATAAGCTTTCCTCTCAGGTTGAGATAAGCTTTAATGCACAACTTCTCCCCCTTTGACATCAAACACCAAAAACCATACTCAAGCAAGAACATAGGATGATGTCAAGGGACAGCGGGGTGTTTTAGGAGGAAAAACACACTATCAACACTCCCCCTTACTTATTGAACATATGTACCACCAACATTTAAGTAAGATACGTATACGCAAAAAGATTAATACTTCCTTTGAACCTTTACCATGTTGTAGTGCACTTCCCATCTTGAAAGTATTTAATCTCTCGAGAGCTTCTCCACCCTTGTGCCTGATTCTTTATCCTAACCTTTTCTTGTTGAGAGGTACCCAAGTCCTGATTGCTCCATTTCATGCTCATCTTCTCTTTTCCACCTTGAGATTGTACAAGATTGCTCAAGAAACAGTTAGTCTCAAAAGACACAAGTTATGTATGCTCCCCCTCAAGTTGTGCATCAAGTATTTGAATGACTTGCACTTTGCACATTCTAGCTTCCTCAGAACTAGAGGGGATCACAACATACCTTGGTCAAGGCATACTCTATCACTTTCATCCCAAAGAGATATCAATTAAATACCAAAAGCCACTTAATGCAAATTGAAGGCTAAATGAAAGGTTGACTAAATACAACAATGCATGCCTCAGGAGCACCTAAGCCAATTGAATACTCACAGGAAGTCTAACTTTTACACGCAACTTAGACATGCTTCATACTTAACTATCATTGCATTACATAAACCAATTGAAAAACAACACGATCATGTCTTAAGCATAGTTAAGAAGGTTCTTTAGGTACACCAGAACACAGCTATGATCACAATCAATGGTGCACCGGAAGAAAAAAACATTTTAAGGCATAAGTCTCCTAAGCCATGGTACTACCAGTGAAATGCAAGAACACAGCTTTGATCACAATCAATGGAACTTCAAGATATTCAATAAAATTGCACAGTTCCATTTTCCATACCTTTGCCTTTTACCAGTATGGCCATGAGAGCACCAGTTATTACCACAAACCAACTGAAAGTTCCCTATTATTTATGCACTTCATAGCTCGAGAGAATGCATTAGAGACATAACACATAGTGCCACAATAGGGTCATCATATAAACTAAGCAATATGTCATATTTTCACACAGACTAATCATAAAACCATATAGCATAACTCACAACGGGATGCAGGTTTATTCACGAACACAACAAGAGTTAATCATGGAGGATATCTCAAATGATAAGTTACCCAAAGAATGATTAAGCAATGATAAGATACCAATTGAGAGTACCTAATCATGATTAAGCACGCATGGTTACGATCTTGGAAATCACTAATCATTGATTGAAAGATACTTAACACAGGCAATCAAGAGACATAACTACTCCAAGGACAGGTAACACACCGAGCAATACTGATTATCAACAAAGTACTTACGATACAAGGGTACCATCCTATGGAGAGCAAGTTGAAGAATCTCATCAAGGTCCTTTGTTTGATTCACCAATAATGATTCAGGACCTATACACCTTATTTCACTTGAGATGAACATGGGATTAGTGTTTCACAATAATTCAACCTTGGGTCAATAAACACCAAAACTATTAACAGATTAAGCATAGAGTTTTTGATAACCGTCTTATGCTCTCCCATGGTCTCCAGTCCATCTCAAGGCACCTGCATGGTCTAGTTAGCACAGTTTGGTACCCATCTCGGGATGGGTCCATAATGATCATCTAAATGTGCCTTTGGTACCCAAATTGCCTTTGTGCTAGTTCTAGGTGATCTCGTTATAGATCTAGCACAAGTGTATGATTTGGGTCTCCTACACGAATAAGATTGACACAAATTCACTTGCTTAGGAATCTTACCTTTATAACATACCTTGAATAGATGACCCTGCTCACCACACTTGTAGCAGAAGCGTCGCTCAACCTAACATGACGCTTGCTGTGTGTCATTTTCCTTGGTGAGGGTCACCTTGGAGGATGCACATCCTTGATTCTTCATGATCGGACATGAAGTGATCATGTGGTCCTTATTGTTGCATCCAAAACAACTCCTTGTCCCTTCATTTTTGTCTTTGTACGGACAAGACGCGATGAGGTGGCCTAACTTCTTGCACTTGAAACACCTCCTTTTTCCTTTTCCCTTTTTGTACTTGAATGACATGGAGAGAAGGTCAGTGCAAACAACATGATTAATTGAATCTTTACCTTTTTCCAAGCTCATGTTGATTTCTTCATCTTTAGGAACATTTTTCTTATTGAGCTTGACACTTGCTACAGTTTTTCCTTTCTCAAGCTTCTTCACCACGCGCCCGTGGATATCTTGAGAGAGTTGAGCAATGTGTCTTCTCCTCAGTTGTCTTTGCTTCTTGTTCCCACAGAATTTCTTTTGTGACCCTAAAACTTGTTGCTCAATCAATGATTGGCTTTCTTTTGAGCAACAGGGGTTAGCACATGGTGATATACAATTCAATTGCGCACACGTGCGAGAATGAGGTTCACATGAATTTAAGTTTGCAATTATAACCTCATGAGCAACATTAAGCATGATATGGTCATCAACTAATTTATTATGAGAATATGACAACATATCATACTTTTTACCTAGAGCACGTTTTTCTAAGTCCATTGTTTCTACTTGACTCTTAAGCATAGAATTTTCCATTTTAAGTTGAGCAATATTAGATAATGCATCATGACTATTTCTTTGCTCAATTAAAACATATTCATACCTTTGGACCAAATCATCATGAGAGCGCTTTAGCTTCTCATGTTCTTTGGTCATCTTCTCCAGGCTGTTGTCGGTTTTGATGAGGGACTCCTCTAGCCTGAGAAGCGTCTCGCCTTGTTCCTAGTTCCTTCTCAACAGCTTAACCAAGAGTGCCTTGTCCTCTTTATTGAGATGGATGTAGAAACGGCGAATCTCCTCTTCTTCCACATCATCGGTCTCATTTTCCCTGTCATTAATGTCAGTGGAAGCCAAATAGGAAAATGTACCTTGAGGTGATGAAGATTCATCCTCGCTATCATCCTCATATTTCTCCTCATCATGGCTTTTGTCTCCATCGTCATTGTTAGCAATAAAACACTTATTATTAGTGGAGACCAAACCTGTTGACGAGGTGGATTCATCGTTGGGTGCCCATCGTTCTTGATCTTCTCCCTTTGAAAGGTTAGCATCACAAGCAATATAGGGAGTACAATTTAACACACAATATTTTACTTTAATTCTATTCCATAAATCATGAGCATCAACAAATAAATTATTATCACTACTCATGATGGCAAAATAAGCACCTCTAGAAAGAGAATCAACTAAGATGTTGCAAGCACGGTGATTAAGAGATGAACATCTTAGTTCATCATTAGAGGGATTTTTACTAATATCAGATGGAAAAATACTTCTACTAAAGATCTATCTCAAATCAGGATCAACACTCAAGAAAGCATTATAAATAGAGACAGACCAAGATTTGTAATTAGAGCCATCGCCTAAAAGAAGTTCTACAGTTACCTCTTATGACGACATCGTTATCTCCAGACGGCTAAGCCCACACTGGAGAGGCCTACCTCTGATACCAATTGAAAGTTCCCTTTGACCCGGGAACAGGATCTGGATGTCGCCTAGAGGGGGGGTGAATAGGCGAATAAAACTTATTACTTTAAATCTTAAATTCTTACTCTACTCGAAGACTTAGTACGCAGTGGAGTGAGAAGACTCTTCGAGTAGGTTGCAGCGGAATGGAAGATCCTATCTCAAAAAGTCCTGCACTTCAAATCAAGCTTATACCACAGATAAGTATTGAAGTGCAGATATAAAGACGAGTAAGGCAGAGAGTCAGGATAGAACAGAGCACACAGACGCAAGGATTTATCCCGAGGTTCGACCAAGCCTGAAATGCTTGCCTAGTCCTCGTTGGAGTTAGCCACACCTGGGCTTGGAGTCTATTTCAACTCCTTCCTCCGTTTGCTCAGATCTGTCAGTATGACAGATAGAGCCTTTCACTATTGAGTGGGGTTACAACAGAACCGCGGCTGCTTACAAACTTCTTGGCAGCACCCCGGCAGAGTAACGATACGCTCAAGACCTTGCTCTAGCTCTTAGCAGCACTACTCCTCTCTCTAAAGGCTTATAGTTGTGCCTTCTACACAAACTATAGAGTTACACACAAGATGGAGAGCGAGAATTGATTCCAGTGAAGTCTACACTTGTTGGCTGCACTTCTTAATCTCTTGGAGGCGCCTAGGAGTCCCTTTTATAGACTCAAGGGGCCTAGGAGCCGTTGGACTTCATTTGGAAGGCAGTATCAGCTTTCTGTCGGGTGGTGCACCGGACAGTCCGGTGCACACCGGACACTGTCCGGTGCCCGATTTCTTTCCTTCTATGGTGAAGCCGACCGTTGGCAGTCTTGGAGCCGTTGGCGCACCGGACATGTCCGATGCACACCGGACAGTCCGGTGCCTCCATCTAGCCGTTGGCTCGGCCACGTGTCCCGCGCAGATCGCGCGGCCGACCGTTGGCCCGGCCGACCGTTGGCTCACCGGACAGTCCGGTGCACACCGGACAGTCCGGTGAATTATAGCCGTACGTCGCCGGTGAATTCCTGAGAGCGGCCAGTTCGCTCGAGCCAGCCTGGCGCACTGGACACTGTCCGGTGCACCACCGGACAGTCCGGTGAGTCCAGACTGAGCAGACTTTGGCTGAACTTAGCCATCTCTTCTCCAACTTGATTTATTCTGTTTCCAGCACTTAGACACAATACATTAGTCTCTAAAACAATGTACTAAGTCTGAGAAACATACCTTCTCTTAATTATTACATCTATAGCATTTCACATGCTCGAGCTTTGATGTTGGACTCATAAATCATCAAGTCGGCTTGACTTGATCTAGATTGACATTTCTTGGCTCCAACATCCTGCAAAGGTCACATAGAACATCTCCAAACATAGGAACAACCCAAACTAAAGATTAAGGTGAACTTAGCTCTTTTGGGCTGCTTCCAGTTCTGGTTTTGACACTTGTTCTCCTTCTAGTGACCTTGATCTCCTTCTTAGAGCTTGATCTTGAGCCTTATGACTTACACCACATAACTGTAGCTGTTACCTCATTGGCTGTAAGTCACGTCCTTATGTAGTGATCCTTGATGTGTCGTAGCTGTTCTCAACTTGATCACCCTTGACTTTGCAAACCTTCTTCTTCACCCTTGGCTTTGGGTTCCTCAGCCTCCTTGACCTTCTCCCATGCACTTGGTACCTCGAAGCTCTTCTTGCCTCCGTCCTTGGCTTGATCAGTTGTCTCCGAGCTACGCACCCGAGTCTCACTTTATGCAATGACCATCTTACTTGTGATGTCCATTTATGTATCCATAATCCAGTTCTTGGACTTCACATTTGTTCACTTGTGTTGAACCCTGTAGGCTTTACCTTAAGCACCTGTTCAACACTTAGTACACTTGTTAGTCCTTTAATTGAGTTGTCATCCAAACACCAAAACTCACAAGAGAGCTTTCAACTACGAGCAAATTTAAATTTTTCATTCTCTAATTCATGCTCATTGATTTTAACAGTTAATGTAGCTATGTGATCATTTTATAATTTAATTAAAGCAAGGTGATCATGAACAACATCTAAATTAACATCTCTACATCTAGTGCAAATAGAAACATGATCAATCGTAGATGTAGAGGGTTTGCAATCATTTAATTCAACAATCCTAGCGTGTAAAATAGCATTCTCATCTCTAAGATTGGTAATAGCATTATTGCAAACATTTAAATCCTTAGCTTTAGCAATTAATTTTTCATTCTCAATTTTAAGGCTAGCAAGAGATTCATTCAACATGTCAATCTTAGTAATTAAACTAGCATTATCATTTCTAAGATTAACAATTGAATCATCACAAACATTTGATTTCTCAACCTTAGCAATTAATTTGGCATTTTCATTTCTAAGGCTAGAAATAGTGTCATGGCAAGTGCTTAGCTCACTAGTCAATTTTTCACATTTTTCAACCTCTAGAGCATAAGCATTTTTAACCTTAACATGCTTTTTATTTTCTTTAATTAGGAAGTCCTCTTGGCTATCCAAGAGTTCATCCTTCTCATGAATAGCACTATCAATTCATTTAATTTCTCCTTTTGTTGCATGTTAAGATTGGCAAAAAGAGTAAGCAAGTTATCCTCATCATCACTAGAATTATCCTCATCACTAGAAGTTGCATACTTAGTGGAGGATTTAGATTTTACCTTCTTCTTCTTGCCGTCCTTTGCCATGAGGCACTTGTAGCCGACGTTGGGGAAGAGGAGGCCTTTGTTGATGGCGATGTTGGCGGAGTCCTCTTCGTCGGAGGAGTCGATAGAGCTCTCGTCGGAGTCCCACTCCCGACAAATATGGGCATCGCCACCCTTCTTCTTGTAATACCTCTTCTTCTCCTTCTTCTTCCCCCTCTTGTCGTTATCCCTGTCACTATCACTAGATAAAGGACATTTAGCGATAAAATGACTGGGCTTACCACACTTGTAGCATACTTTCTTGGAGCGGGGCTTGTAGTCTTTCCCCCTCCTTTGCTTGAGGATTTGGCGGAAGCTCTTGATGATGAGCGCCATTTCCTCATTGTCGAGCTTGGAGGCGTCGATGGGGAGCCTACTTGATGTAGACTCTTCTTTCTTATCCTCTGTCGCCTTGAATGCAACGGGTTGTACATCGGGTGTGGAGGAGGCGCCTTGCTCGATGATTTTCTTGGAGCCTTTCATCATCAATTCAAAGCTCACAAATTTTCCTATCACTTCCTTAGGAGACATTAGTTTATATCTAGGATCACCATGAATTAATTGTACTTGAGTAGGATTAAGAAAAAATAGTGATCTTAGAATAACCTTGACCATCTCATGGTCATCCCATTTGGTGCTCCCGAGGTTGCGTACTTGATTTACCAAGGTTTTCAGCCGATTGTACATGGCTTGCGGGTCTTCTCCTTGGTTGAGCATAAAACGACTGAGCTCCCCCTCGATCGTTTCCCTCTTGGTGATCTTGGTCACCTCGTCTCCTTCGTGCGCGGTCTTGAGCACGTCCCAAATTTCCTTGGCGCTCTTCAACCCTTGCACCTTATTATACTCCTCTCGACTTAGAGAGGTGAGGAGTATAGTGGTGGCTTGGGAGTTAAAGTGCCGGATTTGGGCAACCTCGTCTGAATCATAATCTTCATCCCCTACGAATGGTACCTGTACTCCAAACTCAACAACATCCCAAATGCTAGTGTGGAGTGAGGTTAGATGGTGCCTCATTTTGTCACTCCACATATTATAATCTTCACCATCAAAAACGGGTGGTTTGCCTAATGGGACGGAAAGTAAAGGAGTACGTTTGGAAATGTGAGGATAGTGTAGGGGGATCTTACTAAACTTCTTGCGCTCATGGTGCTTAGAAGTGACGGACGGTGCGTCGGAGCCGGAGGTGGATGGCGATGAAGAATCGACTCGTAGTAGACCGCCTTCTTCATCTTCTTTTTCTTGTTGCCACTCCGATGTGACTTGTGAGGAGGTGATTCCTCCTTCTTCTTGTTGCGGGACTCTCACGATGGAGCCTTCCCGTGGCTTGTAGCGGGCTTCTCACCGGTCACCATCTCCTTCTTGGCGTGTTCTCCCGACATCACTTCAAGCAGTTAGGCTCTAATGAAGTACCGGCCTTTGATACCAATTGAAAGTCGCCTAGAGGGGGGTGAATAGGCGAAATCTGAAAATTATAAACTTAAGCACAACTACAAGCCGGGTTAGCGTTAGAAATATAATCAAGTCCGAAAGAGAGGGTGAAAAACAAATCACAAGCAAATGAAGAGTGAGACGCGGTGATTTGTTTTACCGATGTTCGGTTCTTGCAAACCTACTCCCCGTTGAGGTGGTCACAAATACCGGGTCTCTTTCAACCCTTTCCCTCTCTCAAACGGTCACCTAGACCGAGTGAGCTTTTCTCTTCAATCAAACGGGACACTAAGTCCACTACAAGGACCACCACAACTTGGTGTCTCTTGCTTTGATTACAATGATCTTGGGAACAATAAAGGAGGAAGAAGAAAAGCGATCCAAGCGCAAGAGCTCAAATGAACATGACAAAAACTCTCTCTTCTAGTCACTATTGCTTTGAGTGGAATTGGGACTTGGAGAGATTTTGATTCGCTCTAATTGTGTCTTGTATTGAATGTTATAGCTCTTGTATTGAATGTGTTGGCTGAAAACTTGGATACCTTGAAGTGTGGTGGTTGGGGGGTATTTATAGCCCCAACGACCAAAGTGGCTGTTGGGGATGGTTGTTGTCGTACGGCGCACCGGACAGTCTGGTGCGCCACCGGACACTATTCGGTGCGCCAACCACGTCACCCAACCGTTAGGGTTCGACCGTTGGAGCTCTGACATGTGGGTCCACTGGACAGTCCGGTGGTGCACCGGACAGTCACTGTTCACTGTCCGATGCACCTTCTGACGCCTGCTCTGACTTCTGCGCGCGCAGGCGCGCACTGTAGCGTTTCACTGTTCCTTTGCAGACGACCATTGGCGCTAGTAGCCGTTGCTCCCGCTGGCACACAGGACAGTCCGGTGCTACACCGGACAGTCCGGTGAATTATAGCGGAATGGCTCACCGAAAACCCAAAGCTAGCAAGTTCAGAGTTGATCCACCCTGGTGCACCGGACACTGTCCGGTGTGCCAGACCAGGGCAGCCTTCGGTTGTCTTTTGCTCTTTTTATTTGAACCCTTTCTTGGACTTTGTATTGGTTTGTGTTGAACCTTTGGCACCTGTAGAACTCATAATCTAGAGCAAACTAGTTAGTCCAATAATTTGTGTTGGGCAATTCAACCACCAAAATCATTTAGGAAAAGGTTTGACCCTATTTCCCTTTCAAGTAGGGGGACAAAGAATTCAATATATCAAGGTAGATATTGCGCAAGGGTGGCAATACAATGGCACGGAAGCAAAAGTATAAGAATTCAATAGGGAGAAACCATTATCAAGGAGAAAAGTAGAGAGGCAAAAGTTTAATATATCAAGGTAGATATTGCGCAAGGGTGGCAATACAATGGCAAGAAAACAAAAGTATAAGAAGTCAAGGGTTATATAGCAATATTAGGGATTAGAAAACCACTTATAATATAATATCGCATTACCGATCTAGTCGAAAATCTTAATACTAAAGAACAATCCTATCAACCTAGCCAAGAAGTCAAATAATAGATCCAAGGGATCCATAACAAAACTTCTTGCGGAGTGGGGATAAGATAGAGAATAGGGCATCGTCGATAGCTTCGAGAGGGTTTCTTCCGGCAAACTTCGCTTCAAGTTCCGCAATCCTAGCTTGATCATCTTGCAATGCTTCTCATTAGAACCTTCTGATAGACCAAAAATCAGACAAGAAGGGTTGAAGATAAAAGAGACGAGTTTTGATATAAAGTAAGTTTTATGGAGACAATTAAGTCAAGTTTTGAATGACTGACTGGGCTTTCCATTTCTAACTAATCTAGCGATCTACGGTCACATTGCTTTGATACCACTTCTATCACACCCGTTTCTAAAGGGCAGAGTCGGGTGCATCGCATATGTGTGCCAGGATCTATTTCCACACATATGTTGACGTCACAAGTGTAATATATCAAAAGAACAATGCATAAAAGCGTAAATAAGATTATATTAACATATTACACTTCAAACAGACATAATGTCTTAACCTTTATTCATCAAAGTACAGCGAAACAAGGACATCCATCCACGGGAAGATGACCGGGGGTATCACTAGACTAACATCCATGGAGTTCAGCATCATATCTTCATCTGCAAGCTTCTGATCAAAATTAAGCAAGGGTGAGCTCACTTATGGTCGGGGCTCAGCAAGTGGGGGAAAAACTAATGCAAGTTTAACAAGGTGAGGCTAAGGTTGAGCAGTAAGCATTTTAGTTGGTCAACATTTTATTAACAACACCTGTCTTACTAATAAGTGTGAATCCCAAGTATTCCCATTAAACAAAGGTATAAGAGTATATATAAAAAAACACTTAAGTGAAACCATAGCAAACCATTGGCAGATCATCGGATCTCGATTTACTTCCATCTTCAAGTTCAATTATCATGTGAGGAGTCCAGACTGCTCTTAACCGTGAGCACGGCTGATATATTAGTTTTACACTCTATAGAGGTGGCGCATCTTTACCC
Source organism: Zea luxurians (assembly GCA_029449295.1). Taxonomy (NCBI): domain Eukaryota; kingdom Viridiplantae; phylum Streptophyta; class Magnoliopsida; order Poales; family Poaceae; genus Zea; species Zea luxurians. The sequence goes on from JAOPSE010000031.1 coordinate 30,029,481, forward strand.
ATGAGTCGCGATTCCCTTCTAGCCTGGGTTAGCTAGACCCGTATTCACTTCCTAGGTGAATGGCCAGGGTCTCACTACGAGGCTTCTCCCTAGAGTCCTCATTACGCAAATGCTGGAAATGGTCAAACTGCATAAGGCACACCTACTGTAACCAACTTATAGTCCAGACCACAGGGTAAAGCTTTGGGAACTATGCCCGTATCCAATCTGCCTGAGCCAGTACTATAAGCGCTTGCCAAATGCCCCTGTTCCGGTCGACCACGACCAGCACCCAACATAAGACTTCCCTAGTTATTTAGCCAAGACCAGAGCCATAATAGTTCTCATGGTAGCACTATTTTCCCGGGTGGTCACTCCATGTTCCAATTAATATGCAATAATCTTGTTTAACCATCAGGTTAACAACAATAATGTAAACTTACCATTTGGAACATTAATATCATAAGCGGGAGTGACTGCATAAAGTTAAGTTGTAGCAATAGCATAGCTACTTGATTAGATCATAATCCCAGGTTAAACAAGGAGTAAGGTTGGAAAGGTTAGGGGTATCTAAATAGGTAACCCATCAAATTATGCATATATTCATCGAAGAATAAACTTTATTAAATATATTGTTTGGGATCAAACAGAGTATGCAGAGGGAGAAGTCCACTTGCCTTGCTTATTAAAAACTTGAGTTTCTTCCACGGATCCGAATAGATCTTAATTCTTAACTACTAGATCAATCTCTAAATATCACACAAACAAACAAGAAACATACACCACCCAGTAACATACCACATTCATCATACGTAAAGCTAAAAGAGAGCCTAACAAAAAGAGCGTTCGCTTTTCAAAAACATTACACGCAAGGGTTATAATAAGAAGGTATTCTTTTCAACAATGTGTGATCTATACTTTATAAAACAAGACATGAGCTTAAAAATATCTTAATTAAACTATACAAATATTAGGTTCACCAATTTAATCTTTTATAAAATGTCATACGCGATACGTCTAGATTAAGGGTTTATAAGACGATAAACACGTTATAACGATATTAAACCTTTTTAACCTTTTAGAAAAGATATATGTTATATATCTAAGGTTAATGGGCTACTAATCATGTTATTAATTTTAGAAGCATTATGGGGCATATTATAAATATTGTTAACCAATCTGTTGGGGACATGTTCTCAAGTGCTATGAATTAAGAACAAGGCAACACGAAATGTTAAATGTTAATGCCCTTCGTCATTCGAAACATTATTTCCCTTAGGATATAATGATCTTCAGACGAAGGTCATGAAGGACATACCTTCATCATCACGGTATATATTAATAAAAGGAGAAGCATATGAAATGCAAGAGACAACATGAACAATTATATAGCGTTATCAATTCATCCTCATTATATTATCATGGAAAAATAGAAACAAAATTAGATTACATATGTACCTTCGGCTTGACAGAAGGTAAAAGTACAAGTGTGACGCACGAGCAAGTACCAGTCAGCGTGAACAGTACGGGGGAACCGTTCATCTATTTATAGGCACAGGACACAGCCTATAAGAAATTACATTCATGCCCTTTACATTTATTATTAACTTATAGACAATTCTATGAGGACTAGATAGCCTTTTCCCCTTTAAGTCGGTTCCTTTCTCCGCCATTTAGCCGAAGCTCCCCTGCACGTAGCTTCGGAGCAACTCCAACCTTCGTCACGATCATGCTTTTTACGTCGTACATTCTTTTAGCCCAAGTTTGAAGGTACCTGCTCACATGTCACACTTGAAGATTTTGTTAAATCACGTTTTTGAGGACCTTCGGAGGACGAAGGCCCCCAACAGTAGCCCCTTGCAGAATTAATTTGTTTAAGATAACGAATTCAAACTGTGACATGGACGAAGGCCTTAAGCCGAAGGTCCGAAAAAAACACCTTCCCATTGCTAGAATAGCAACAGTCAATGATAGATGGGGCTCCCCAATTTGGAGCGTGCTGAGCGTATAAATAAGAACTCGTACCAACCTCATTTGGTATGCTGCTTGTGCCACTTGCTTTATTTTGTCAATTTTCATAGCTCTTGCTCACTAACGCTTGCTAGTTTTTCAAGCTTTCTGAGCTTCGGTTAGAAAGACACATTTTTGTCATCTCTGAAGGAAAAGATGTCTCAAGACAAGAAGGTTGCTGCTGAGACGAAGCCTGCTAAAGAGGAGAAGCTTTTTGAGGAGAAGAAGGTTGTGAATCCTTACATTGCTGGATTTATCGAGTCAATGGCAAAATCAAATACAGAGAAGATTACTAAGGAGATACTGGAGGGCTTGTCTGAAGATACTGGTGACAGTGACAGTTATGATGTGGAAAGTGGGGGCGAAGATTCTAAGGATCGACCCTGGAGACCAAGCCATACAATTTTCGGAAAATCTACCATCAAGCAAAGTCACCTCGAAAACATGAGGGGAAGGTACTTTCGAGATATGTCTATTGTGAGGGATGGCGGAGACAACAACGTCCCGGCCCTCGAGGGGAACGAAGTTGTGATTTTTCAAAGATTCTTCAAAGCTGGGCTTCGGTTTTCGCTGAGCAAGTTTGTAGTTGAAGTGTTGAAAACCTACCAAGTTTTCCTTCACCAGTTGACCCCTGAAGCCATATTGAGGATGGGATTCTTCGTTTGGGCAGTAAGAAGCCAAGGGATAGAACCAAGTGCGAAGTGTTTCTGCAGCATGCACGAACTTCTGTATGAGACAAAGGCCATGGGGAAAGAACAGTATCATAACAACTTCGGTTGTTATGGGTTTATCGCCCGTCCCAACGCCAGTCACCCTGTGCCAACATTTCGGAAGAGATGGCCTGGAAATTGGATGGAAGAATGGTTTTATGTGAAGAACGACTTGTCAGCGAGGGAGGACATCAAAGATGTTATCATGCACCCCATATGGTCCTGCTTTGGCCTCCGAAGGCCGAAGGTTGAAATTGATGAAGCCGCCGAAGCGTGCCAAAAGGCATTTGGTACTGTCTGCTTCTTCATTGGTACTAGAGATTTAATTCAAGAGCATATAGCATTCAGAGTATGGCCGCTTGTAGAGAGCTAGGAAATGCCGAAGGAAACTATTACCAAGTCTAGCGAAGGTGAACTAGTCCGGTTGAAATATACATTCAGATATGGGGATAAATTCGATGAACCAAACGATGATTGGTTGAAATGCATCGAAGTTACAAGTGATGAACTACTTGGATCATACTCCAAGGCAGAAGATAATGCATTGTCTACAGCCTTCGGAGGTCGGGGGAAAAAGAGAATAAACAGAGTTTTTGATGCCTTTGGCTTCATCTACCCCGACTACCACTACCCGGTGCGGGGGCAAGGGAAGAAGAGGAAAGCTGCTGCTCTGGCCACCCTGACGGAACCTGTGCCGAAGGCTGTGGGCAAAAAGATGAAGGTACTTACCCACCGGCCACGTTATATTGAACCGGCCGTGGTGCCTGAGTTTGGCGGGGAGGCATCTTCGGCTGCTGAATCAAGAGAATCTGCTCTGATGCAGAAGGCTGAAGAACCGGCTACAATGCCGAAGGCACCTTCGGTTGAGCCAGTTGAAACAAAGGTTGACAAAGATAAGGCTGACAGGTCAACAACAGAAGAGGTGAAAAAGATGCTAGGGATTTTAAGTCCTTTGACAGAAGCCACGGCGCTGAAGGCACAAAAAAGTTCTGTCATAACTCCTAGGAGAAGGAGGATGGTAAATGTATTAGATGTTTTGCAAACAACTGATTCCATAGGTCCTGCTCCCACAGGGAAGGTTGTTGAAGCTATCAGAACGCAATCCAAGGCTGATACTAAGCAAATATAAGTCGAGACTACACTAACCTAGGCTGAAGCCGAGGCAGAGCCCACGATGCCTACTAAGACGAAGCTTGCCGCCACCGAGCAGAAGGCCGAAGAAATAACTCCAGATATTAATATAGCTTTTGAGAAGAGTGCGGCCAAAGAGGCCGAATCCCTTGCCCCCGAAGCACACTCCGAAGATCTTGATTATATCATTCGACATGCTTCGGGAAAGAGATTATCCAAAGAAGAAAATTTTTAAGCTAAACACTATGCCCGAAACTGAAGTATCCGAAGGGGGCCTTAGTGTTTAATGGTACGGATGAAGATGATTTCATGTACTGCCTCCCAGACAACAAAGAATTATCTGTCTACCGGGACATGGCCAGAAGTATGGGTTTTCTGAAGCTTGAAGATGGCCTCTGTGCCATGACTAAGGACGATCTAGCAGATAGTCTTGCGTACAACAGTCTGAAGGTACTGAAGTTGTGAACTTTGAAGCTTATGGACTCTAGAATGGAGTCTTTTTATTCTTATGTTAATCCTTTTAACCTTTCTTACAGGGCTTAATACTTAGCAACGCCCTAAGGGCGCAAAAGAATGCTGAAGATGAGAGCTGCACTATAGCTCTCAATAACCTTCGAACAGAGGTTATCAGACTAAGGAACGAAGCCACGGAAAAAGACAAGATTCTACTTTCATTGGTGGACAAGGTAAAAGAAGATGAAGCTAGTTTCAAGGCTCAAGCTGAAATTCAAAAGAATGAGATTAAAGACCTTCAAAAACAGCTGGCCGAATCTAAAGAAAAATGTGGTCTCGCAGAGGCCAACCGAGATATTAGTGAATATTGGAGAAATTATTTAGAAAAAACAGTCGAAGAACTCCGCGCGTCCAAAGAAAGATGCTTCGAAAAATCCCTGAGCTGCGTGGAGAAGATAAAGACTAGCTTTGCCAACGTGGGGGCTTATTCAAATGAAGATAACTTTATACGAGATGACCCCGAAGGTGTTATAGAATGGATAAGCGGAGAGGTCGAAGCTTTTGAAGAAATTTTGAGTGATCGCGGGGATGTCTGCACATTTTCTGGTGCGAGAGGAATTTCAGCCATCTTGGAGAAGGCGGGTTGCGAACATGTCAAAACCCTGGCTTAGGCCGAAGCTGCCTTCTCCGTGGATGTCACGAAGGATCCCTCAACCGAAGCAAGCTTAATGGGCGGAAAATTTTATTTTGACATCTGGGCAAATGGCGACCGAGAAATGGCTCACGAAATAATGAAGAAAAGTGAAAAAGATATTCATGACGCTCGAGAAGCGGCGAAAAAAGCTGAGGAAGTTGCAGAACGCGAGAGACGAATAGGTATTGTTTTACGACCTTTAGCTTCGTCGTTTGTTTTCGTGACTTCGAACTGATTAATTTTTCCTACTGCAGCTGAACTGTCTCCTCCACTGGAACCGTTCGACCCCCTGGCCGGCCTAGAAACGAAGAAAGCAATAGAAATCATCAATATAGCCGAATCTATTGTTGATGAAGTTGTTAACAAGTTGTTGAATGAAATTGCGGAAAAGGTCCTGAAAGAGGACTGATATTGTAAAAACATTTTCAGATGATCAATGTAGCTTCGCTGTATCAAGACTGTAATATTCAATGTCCATATTTTTGAATCTAATGTGTGAATTATTTGTAATTCAGTTCTTTATGATGCATGAAACTTTATATACATACCGTTTTTGAGCCTTTGGCAAAAAAAACACCTCCCCTTCTTTTCATGCTTTACAAAGAAGAAAATATGTGCTTCGTGAAAATTTCCATGCTTCGTAAAAACCTCCCAGCTTTGTAAACAAAGGATCCCTTCTTTTGCAATAGAGCTGACGAAACTATATTTTCTCAGCTAACTTTGTGCCTTAGCACCTTTCCATTTTTTATAAAGTAGTCTCCGAAGGTCGACTTCGTATTAAATTCGTGCCATCAGTGCAATATGATGTATGATGTGATGCTATGCAGGATGATGTGACGATATGATGCGAATGATGCTAATGCCGAAGATACACACCCACACACCCACACTAGAACACACCATCTCTGCGTCCCCTTAGGAACGATCGAAGTCTCTTTGTCGTTTATTTTTCGGCTTCACCGCTTATTTTTCGGTGTAAGTTCTGCATCCCCTTAGAAACGTCTTTTGAACTTCTTCGTCTTCTATTTCGGCGGTATTTTTCGCGTTGACTTTTTGCGCTTCGCCTTATATTTCGGTGGTATTTTTCACGTTGACTTTTCGCGCTTCGCCTTATATTTCGGCGGTATTTGGCTCTACATTCCCTTAGGAACGACTTTTGAGCAGAAAACTTACACTGCGCTCTCTTGGGAACGACTTTTTGTGGCTTCGGCAAGACTTATGCTGCGCTCCCTTAGGAACGACTTTTTGAGCTTCAACAATTTTCGAGCTTCGTAAATCTGTGAAGAAGATATATTTCATTTTAATAGAAGCAAAACTATTACAAAGAATTAAAACTAGATTTGCATTACTTGTCCCTTATTAAAAACAAACTTGCATAGTAAAAAAGTGTTTCAGAAAGTAGGATATCTCTCAATAGATGTGCTTTGACTCTAGCACAGTACTGTTGACTGTGCGAGCTTTAGATTCCTCCCTGAAATCCCGCTGTTGTTGGGTGTGTTGGCGCCCTTCTGGATGCTGACCCCGTGAATAGGTAGGTTGTAGTGGTGGTGGAGGTGGAAGCTGTGGCCAAGAAGCCTGTGGCTGACTAGCTGAAGCAACAGAAACTGCAGAATGATTACCCACATATTCTGGTATGTAGGGTGAGTGGCACGAAGTAGTGTGCAAGACCTGCTTCGGTTGATTCTGCCGAGCTTCGGCTTCTGCAATCTCCTTCTGCTTTTGGATGGTGATTTGGCACATTCTTGTAGTATGGCCCTTGTCTTCACCACAAAATAAGCAGTAGATCTTCCTGGGCTGATCCCCATATCTTCCTCCAAAGCCCCTGGCGCCTCTGCCTCTTAGAGCTGGCAGCCGAAAAGAGCTTTGTTGCTGCCCCCAAGATTGTGAGGTATACTGTGGCCTCTACAGCTGACTTCCTTTGTCATCACTCTAAGTGGAGTTATGAATTGACCTGATATGCCTCGGGTGGACTCTTCCTCTGAAGCCCCTGGTCATCTTAGAGAATCTGTAAGCTTCCTCCCTTCTTTGGCGGAAGTCATTGTCAGCCCGGATGTACTCATCCATCTTTTAAAGCAGCTTCTCTAGAGTTTGTGGGGGATTCCTGGCGAAATATTGGGTGGTAGGTCTTGGGCGAAGACCTTTGATCATGGCCTCAATGACAATCTCATTGGACACTGCAGGCGCTTGTGCCCTCAATCGCAAGAACCTTCGTACATATGCCTGAAGGTACTCTTCGTGGTCTTGCGTGCATTGGAATAGAGCCTGAGCTGTGACCGGCTTCGTTTGAAAGCCTTAGAAGCTGGTAACCAACATATCCTTAAGCTTCTGCCACGACGTGATAGTCCCTGGCCGAAGAGAAGAATACCATGTTTGGGCTACATTCCGGACTGCCATGACGAAAGACTTCGCCATAACCGCAGTATTGCCTCCATACAAAGATATAGTTGCTTCGTAGCTCATCAGAAACTGCTTTGGATCTGAATGCCCATCATACATGGGAAGCTGAGGTGGCTTGTATGACGGGGGCCATGGGGTAGCCTACAGTTCTGCTGCCAAGGGAGAAGCATCATCAAAAGTAAAGGCATCATGATTAAAATCATCATACCATCCATCTTCATTGAATAGGCCTTCCTGATGAAGCTCCCTATGTTGGGGCCTTCGGTTTTATTCATCTTGAGCAAGGTGACGCACTTCTTCAGTAGCTTCATCGATCTTTCTTTGAAGATCAGCCAGCCGCGCCATCTTCTCCTTCTTTCTTTGTACTTGCTGATGGATGATCTCCATATCCCTGATCTTTTGGTCCAACTCCTCCTCCTGGAGTGTTGGACTTGTGGCTTTCCTCTTCTGGCTTCGGGCCTCTCGGAGAGAGAGGGTCTCCTGGTTTGGGTTCAGCGGCTGCAATGCAGCAGTCCCTGGTGCTGAAGCTTTCTTCGGTGGCATGACGAAGGTCAGTGCTTGCCGAAGGTGGTCGAAAGAGTTCACCGGAGGTGGGCGCCAATGTTGGGGATTTGTTCTCAAGTGCTATGAATTAAGAACAAGGCAACACGAAATGTTAAATGTTAATGCCCTTCGTCCTTCGAAGCATTATTTCCCTTAGGTTATAATGATCTTCAAACGAAGGTCATGAAGGACATACCTTCATCATCGCGGTATATATTAATAAAAGGAGAAGCATATGAAATGCAAGAGACAACATAAACAATTATATAGCGTTATCAATTCGTCCTCATTATATTATCATGGAAAAATAGAAACAAAATTAGATTACATATGTACCTTCGGCTTGACAGAAGGTAAAAGTACAAGTGTGACGCACGAGCAAGTACCAGTCAGCGTGAACAGTACGGGAGAACTGTTCATCTATTTATAGGCACATGACACAGCATGTGAGAAATTACATTCGTGCCCTTTATATTTATTATTAACTTATAGATAATTCTATAAGGACTAGATAGCCTTTTCCCCTTTAAGTCGGTTCCTTTCTCCGCCATTTAGCCGAAGCTCCCCTGCACGTAGCTTCGGAGCAACTCCAACCTTCGTCACGATCATTCTTTTTATGTCGTATATGCTTTTAGCCCGAGTCCGAAGGTACCTGCTCACATGTCACACTTGAAGATTTTGTTAAATCATGTTTTTGAGGACCTTCGGAGGACGAAGGCCCCTAACACCATCACTTATGACAAATTAAGATATAAGTCTAAATAGGTTTTATGTGAAAAGATCATTATTATTAAACACCTATTTATGGAAAGTTATGGTATATGCCTTAAATGAACTTTTATGTAGGAGAAAATGAACAAACAACTATATTTTATTTTTATTAGAAAGTACATGTCCTATATTCTTTGTTAAGAAAGCTATATACAAAACAAATATGTAAACTAACATTTTAATTATAAAAAGGACATGAACACTAATTTTCTTTATTTTATCCTTTAGGGACCACTAAATGATATATATAAAAAATATGGATTCAATGTGATAAACGGATTAATCACGCTTACATTACTAGTTATGGACAAATTGAAATGTAAGTATAGTTATTAAATTGAGAGAAAATATAAATAATCTACTGATTATATTTAGTTTCAGTTTAGGAATATATGACCTAAATCATTTAAAAGGAAAAAGTATAAACTATCATTTTAGTTTATAAAAGCAATGACTCTTGTTATCTTTTAATTAAGACAATATCAATAATCTATTAATTGGACATATATTTATCTATTTTTATTAAGAAACATATGGTTTACATATTCTTTTAAGTTTCTATTTAATACAGCTATACTTAAACATCTATAACGAAACTTGGTAAATTAAAAACATGATATCTTTTAAAAGGTCATTTTTAAAGTTAGAAAACCTATGTTTAACAATATAACTATCATTTTTTATTAGGAAAGTATGAGTGTCTAGTTAAGTCATTTTAACATCATTATAAATTCTACGCTTTCGGTTTTCTTGTTTCTTTTCTAAATAGAATTTATACATATAACTAGAAATTGTTTATTTATAATTCTTTTGACATTAATATACTAAGAATTAATTATAAATTACTAAACAAGACTTTTAATAACATATTCATGGTTATTATGACATAGATAAATATCTTATTAATTCTAAGTAATTAAGTGGCATACTCGTGAAGACATGAATACATTTATTATGAATAATAACATTTTCATTTGACCAGAAAATACGTGACTTAGTATTTCTTCTATTTTTCATGCAAATAAGTTTACACTTAAAATAATACTAACAATTATCGTTCCACACACTAAAGCAAAATTAATTATAAATATTTCTAGTATAAAAATTACTAAGTTAGTGAATAGTGACCGTGTTCATTTTTAGAATTATAAAATCATACGCATTTTCAAAGTATTGTCGCGGGGTTCGATTTTGGCTACACGTATACATCAAAATCTCCAAAATCGTACGCATGAATCGCATCATCTCAATATTACGACAATAATTCACAAATTAATTCAAACATGAATTCAAATAGTTTTAGGTTCTCTTCAACCTTGGGTGAACGGACGACGGTGAACGGACTCGAGCGCACGATGGCAGCGCGACACGGCGAGGCACGGCACAGATGCGAGCTCGGCGCGGGCACGACGGGACGTGCTCCACTACGAGAAGGAGGAAGGCGCGAGGTGGCTGGGGTCGGGTGCGGATGACGGGGCACGAGCTCCGGCGAACGACGACCGACGAACATGTGCGAGTGAGGTAGAGATGGGGAAAAGCTTGGACAGGGGAGGGGGAGGGGGAAGAGCTCGTCCGGGACCTTTTATAGAGAGGGGGAGGGAGAGAGAGAGGCACCGAGGGGAGGGAGCAGCGCGACCATGTCTTCAATTGGCCATTGATGGCGTTCATCAACGGAGGGAGAACAGAGGGAGGTAATGACGGCAATAAACTCCATTAACTCGAAATGAACGGACGATGCTTCGGGACGGTTTGCGGTTGGGTCACTTGGGCTCTGCTACGTAGGCGTGGGGTGCGGGGGCGCTGGGTCTGGCCAGTTCTTGGTCGCGTGCTTGGCTGGGCGCGCAGGGGCGCGCAGGGATAGTCGTCGCGGCCGGGTGGGGCGTGTAGAGCGTTAGGGTCGCGGCTGGCGCGGCTGCTCCTGGGCTTCGTGTGTCGAGGAAGCATGGGGCGCGGTCGGGCGGTGCAGGGCTCCGTCGGCTCCTAGGCGTGGGCGCTCGGCTGCTGCAAGGCTGCGCAGCGCGGTTGGGCGCGCGAGGCGCGCACGACGGCTGGCGGCTTGAGTCCAGTGAGTGGAAGAGAGAGAGAGCCGCTTGGGAGAGAGAGAAGGAGGGAGAAGGAGTGAGAACAGCGTGAGAGAAGGTGGCGGCCAGAGGGAGGAGGAGGATGGCGGCTGGCTAGCAGGGGGTGCGGCAGCTCGGAGCCAAGGGGAGAGGGAGGCGCGCCTAATGGGCCATATGGCCGGTAGGTTAGGGTTTTGCATATTTTTTTCGAATTTCTTTTTATGGTAACAATATATATATACACATATATATACATTGTAGAAAAAACTCCCAAAATAATATTAACACAAATAAATATTTGTTTTGTAGAAGAATATTGTTTTAGGAAGAATTCTATTTTAAATAAAAGATCTTCACAAAAAGAAAATAAAGTTAATAAAAATGGAGTTTTTTGCAAGCACTATCATTTGAAAAGTTATTAACATAATAAAATACATATTTTAATAATTCTTTATTATTTTATAAAATGAGATTTACTTCACATGATTAAATCAAAAATTGTATTTGCAAATCAATTCAACCAAAATTTATGCTCCAGCATGAATGCTTCAAACACTTGATTAAATTTTATCTATTCAAGAAATTCTTCAAATCAATGCTTCCTTATTTGAAAACATAAATATTTTTTCTTTCTACTGAAATTTAATAATTCAAATAGGGTTGTTTGCATTTGCTAGATTTAGGGTGTTACGGTGCCTCTCCATAAGGACTGGTTCGTTGGATGACCGCCCGGGAAAACAGTGCAACCATGAGGGTGAAATGGGACGCCCTTAGCTGAATAATTAGAGGAACTGGGGTGTAGTTTGCTTCGTCGTCATGCCGTCAATGGGGCTCGGTGTATACGGCTCGCTCTGCCAAGGGTGGTTTGCCCCTTGGGGAGGAGTGCGGTACATTTAGGAAACCTAACAGGCGGCTACAGCCTTAGGGAATCTTTGTAAAGGCTACGTAGTGAAACCCTACCTATTCACCTTAGTAGTGTTTAAGGGTTTGATCGGCCCGAGGCAAAGAGGGAATCACGGCTTGTGGGTAAAGTGTGCAATCTCTGCAGAGTGTTATGAAACTGATATGTTAGCCGTGCTCGCGGTTATGAGCGGCCAAGGGAGCTCCATTGATTAGAGATACTTTGATCAGAGATGGTTGGTTTACAGGTGGTGACGAGGATGATGGTTATGATTATGCTTATGGTAATGGTAAGTGGTATCCTTTCCGTTTGGAAAAGGTACTTTGAGTTAACAACTTGGGTTAATGCTAAAACCTGGCTTTCTACTAGTAATAATAACCTGACTAACTAAAAGCAACTGCTTGACTTAACCCCACATAAAGCTAGTCCACTACAGCCAAATAGGACAATTGCTGAGTATGTTGATGTGTACTCACCCTTGCTTTACACACCAAACCCCCCAGGTTGTCCATGTTGCAACCACTGCTCAGGAGAAGATGAAGTCGTGGAGGAGGACTTCCAGGAGTTCCAAGAGTACGATGAGTTCTATGCGTGGGTTAGCGGCAAACCCCCAGTCGGCTGCCTGTGAAGGCCGTGTGTATCTACGTTTCTTTTCCGCACTTTGATAAATGTTAAAGACTATATGGATGTCTCGGACATCATGATGTAATTGACTATTACTATCTTTTATGTTATTATTTGAGCACTATGTGATGATGTCCAGTTATGTAACTGTTGTGTACGTGAATTGTTGATCCTGGTACGTACATGGTTCGCATTCGGTTTGCCTTCCAAAACCGGGTATGACAGGCCCAAACCTGTGCTCGTAGAAGGGCGGGAGCACGACCACCTTGGTGTCCTAGGGCACGGCACATCACCTTTCTTCTCTAATCTCCACCATGAGATCCCCTTAGGGGAGGAACCCTTTATTCTCCAAGCCGAGGAGGCGATTATCCCGAATCGAGCAGGCTGGGAATGACACCATTCACACGGAACTAGTGAAGCGAGCGCGACGAGCTGCAAGCCAACGGGAAGCTTCTAGCGAAGGGAAAAACAAGCACTCGAGTGCGAGGTAACGGTAAGCACAACCAACCTAGAGCGTCCTTTTTTCTCTGCTTATGCGAGGGTGTAGAGAGCCCAAGTGGCGCCTAGAAGGTGGGCCCACAGTGAATAAGCATCGGGGAATCCGTCTCCGCAATCGTGAACCACCTTGATCACCGAGTAGGGAGGACTGTGCATTTTGCATAGTCTGCGCTGCCTGGGAGAAGGTGCCACAAGGATGCACAACATACAACACGCAGTTAAAGGGTGAGACGATTACCCGCGCCGACACGCCATCAGCATACAAATCGACGGATGGGCCGACTCGCATCCCATCAGGCCGCCCACGCCACGCGACATCATGATGACCATGCTTTTTTTACAATGGCGCCGTGATAACTACCCTATGACGATCAGGTAAAAACCAGCACTCGCCTAGAAAATCAACACGTAGAGTGAGGGATGGACCTGGCAAGCTCCCAGTGAGTCACAAGTTACGTCACTGCCCATAGGTCATTTGCCCACATCCACATCCAAGGTCGTATCTCAAATTCCTCTACGGAAACTCGGCTATTGGGGTGGCCATGGGGCCCTTCTTTAATCGGCCAGGTCAACCAAAGGGCTGGCACAGGATCGAATAAGAAAGGACTCAATAAGATGCCCCCAATGGGTCGAGCCCCCCCAGCGGGACCACTCGCTAAGACCTGACCCTACCGAAGGGAGGTCGGATCTCACTTGGATAACTCGCTTGTAGATTGATGACCCCCTTCCCCACGCCAACTATGTCGAAGGAGGGTGACCCTCCCCCAAGGAAACCCTAAAGGGCCTCCCGAGGGGAGATGCGTGAATGACAGAAATCAGGCAAAGGATGCGCTTAGCCCTAGAACCATGGACCTATGCTCAGCGTGTGGCACCCATCACAGGTGGGGTCCATCCCCAAACTGCCCTGTCACCAAGAAAACCCCAAGCTATCCACATGGATTACTCGGGGGCTCAGGGGATGCATCGAACAGATGCGCTCACGTGCACTGGAAGTGTTGAACACCTGCAAAGTTTAGAATGGCAATGGACTCACGCTCAGAGCGCGATGACCGCCATAGAAAAGGGTCTGACCCTAAACTGCATTTTCACCAAGTAAACCCCCCAAGCAATCCACATGGATTACTCAGGGGCTCGGGGCTACATCTAACAGATGCGCTTGCGCGCACCCGAGCATTCCGCCCTCACCAAGGGGAAATGGACCCACGTCCAACGCGTGTCGTCAATCACAGAAAGGGTTTGTCCCTAAACCGCATTATCACCAAGTGAACCCCCAATCAATCCACATGGATTACTCGGGGGCTCGGGGGCTCAGGGGCTACATCTAGCAGATGTGCTTGCGCGCACCTAGGGATGGCAATTTTACCCACGGGTTCGGGTACAAATTTGTACCGGCGGGTCTTGCCCGTACTCGACCTGTGATAAAATCAGGTCGGGTATGGATATTTTTTGTCGCCCGCGGGTTACCCGTGGATATCCGTAAAAACTAAAAAACTAGTGAGCATGTATCATGAAGACTTGAAGTGTTCCCATATTATGTTTTGTATACATGTGTTGACGTATAATTCATGAAGACTTGTTTGAATTGTTCCCTGTACGAATAAGTTTTTTGGAATTTTTGCTGGTTATGATTATATTTTTTGGATTTTTTCTGTATTGTTTATATATATATATATATATATATATATATATATATATATATATATATATATATATATATATATACCCGCGGGTACTCGATACCCGCCCGATACCCGATGGGTATGGGCACGGGTACATTTTTTACATGTGGGTACAGTTGCGGGCGAGTATGGCTAATACCCGCGGGTATGGTCACGGGCGGATATTTATTATATCCGATCCGAATCCGACCCGTTGCTATCCCTACGCGCACTTAAGCGTATAGGGCACCGAGCATAAGCCTCCAAGCAACTCCAAGGAGTCGACTGAAGGCTTAGGGGCTGTTGTCGAGTACCTAGGAATGGGGTACCCAAAGTAAGGCCCATAACCTGTTTCCAATCCATTTGCCAAGCAAGTGCGCGAGTCGGAGTAGACAACCAAGTCCCCATCGAGAAAGTCTGTGAGGCGGAGCAGAAGACCAAGTCCCCGTCGAGCAAGTCTGTGAGTCAGAGCAGACGACCAAGTCCCCGTCGAGCAAGTCTGTGAGGCTAAGCGGACGACGAAGTCACCGCCTAGTGAGTTAGCAAGGCGAGGTGGATGACCAAGTCCCCGCCAAACGAGGGCAGAGGACCAAGTCCCCGCCAAGCAAGGCTGCAAGGCGAGGCGGATGACCAAGTCCTTGCCAAGCGAGGACGGACGACCAAGTCCCAGCCGAGTCAGTCTGTGAGTCGAGGCGAACGACCAAGACTCGCCGAGTAAGTCTGCAAGGCAGAGCGAATGACCGAGTTCCCACCAAGTGGACCCGCAAGGAAGGAACCTCGGCTCGATGTAGCTGGCCCACGTCGACTATGACGGGAAGCGCCATCCTTAAGTACACTCGGGTAAATGTGTGGTGCACCGAAGGCGCGTTGAGTAGTCGCCATCAGGACATGTATCGTGTGCCCCCGTGTAAGGACTCAGGCCCACCACCACTGCGTTGTGGGGCTAGTCAAGCCCAATCATCGGATGGCTTCAGTACTAGAATCCCAGCAGTGACCTCAATACCTGGAAGGACTGGACAATATGCCATACCGAGTGTATGTATACAACATGCTGAAGGATGACGTAGTGCTCATGATGATGGGAGGAGCCACGTTTCATACGATCGCACCGTGAGGATGATCCACGGGACCCACAGGCATTATCACAAAAACATCAGCAACAGACTCATTACAGGAACCCGTATGATAGATGAATAGGACGGAACGCCATGCTAGGGGTACGATAGCGCACGACTCGACAGACGATGTTAGGAGGACTGCACCACCCAGAGGCAGCAAGCCAAGCTCCCTTTCGGTAGAATATGAGTTCCTACTGTAAAGTCCCCCCTTGAGCTATAAAAGGGTAGGGCAACCTTCTTTCTAATTCTAGACACAAGCACACAAGTTATAACACAATCTACTGTAATTCCACAATCAACACTACACTTGACTAGGGTCCCGTTCTGAACTAGTATAACCATGTGTCTCAGATTTCTCACTGAGTCCGAGTGATTCACCATTCAGAGTGAGTCCGCGCTTGCATCCCATACCGAACACAAATCTTATTGTCCTTCGGTTTATGAAACAACAACAATACCACAATGCAACATTTAACAACTAAGTTCATCATTCACAGATAGAGAAAGACGAGGAACATAGAACTCACAATCTTGTTTACTGTTCACAGACGTGGTCGTGTGGAGCCGTCGTGGAGACAAGAGAGGTGTAGCTGTCAGCTAGCCGGCGAGGGGCAAAGGCACTGCATGGATCCGTGGCACAGAACATGGAGCCGAAGTGCGGATGCGCCGCCATGCCCAGGACCAGAGCTCGCCGCTGCCGCACCACAAGGTCGTCGTTGCGTCCGGGACCAAGAGGTAGGAAGTGTGATCTGGTCGTGTACTCGCGTGTCGCGTGGAGGACTAGAGGCTGGAGCCACAACACTGAGTGGATGTCAACGGGGACCGTCGACCCGATACCTGCTAATTTGTATAGAATTCCCCTATTAAAGTTACGGTATATAATAGAAATTGTCCATGAATATAAAGGCGTCATATCCTGTGCAATCCGTTATCTTGTGCAAGCATGCAATCAGTCCATCCAAACCATCCAATCTGAATCCAACGTTGTCTGCTGTTTTTGCGTTTAAACCCTCCCACCACACCTCTTGTATCTCATCAACCAGGCTCTGAGTATTTGCGAAACACCCCCCACCGTTCTGGGACATTTCAACCTGGGCCCTTAAATCGAATCAGAGCCTGTACACGTTGTTTTAGCGATTCCAGACGATACTCGCTTTTCAGAAAAAATCACGTGAAAGCTAGCAAGGGTGAAAATGGATTGCAATATTCAACGACAATATCCACATCAATGGAACAATATCCGTATCCATTCATTTCCATCCAAGCCATAATCAAACATTAGAGAATTCCATAGTGACTCAAATTCCTCCCTGGTTTCTGAACCCCATACACATGCATTTAGCCTTGGCCAGAAATCAGATTCTTCAGCATTAACAGAACCACTAACCTTCTCAGGGAACTTTTCCATGATATGCCACATGCATAGTCTATGAACGGTGTTTGGAAATATTTTTGCAATAGCAGCTCTAATGCTAGCAGCTTCATCTGTTATGATGAGACTTGGTGCTACCCCTCCCATTGCAACTAGGAATGTCTTGAATAACCATTCATATGATTCAGTTTTCTCATTTGCTAAGAACACACCACCGATAAATATACTTTGTAGATGATGATTGACTCCAGCAAATGGTGCAAAAATCATGTCATATTGGTTGGTGCTATATGTAGAATCAAAGGATACCATATCTGAAAAATGAGTGTAGTTCTCTCTACTAGTAGCATCTGCCCAAAAAACATGCACCAACCGACCTTGTTCATCCACAACAAAATCATAGAAAAATACTGGATTGTTTTTCTTCTTCCTCTCTAATTGTGCAATAAACATCTCAATGTCTGCATTTGTAATTTTCTTTCTAAGGCCACGATAGTAGTTTTGCAAGTCCCTCAAGGTGCACCCAACATTTTCAAATCCTCCCTCGCTAACATGAAGTAGCCTATATGCTTGTGACGTGCCCATACTTGCTTTGTGACAATTATAAAGAGTGTTCTTTGCACGTTCGCTAACACTACGGTTCGATCTGAGCAAGTGACACTTATCTGGTGACACAAGACCATGATTGTGCTCTTCAATCATTGATTCTATAGTGTATCTAGCACCGGATAATTTCACATAGATGTATGCCTCACAGCCACATCTTGTTTCAAAAAGGTTGTGTGTCTTCTTACCATTAGATACTTGAATATTCTTCTTCCTGAACCCTTGCCTTGAGCACATGAAACGCTTCCAGTAAATAATACCATTCTTCAGTTTCTGCTGACCAACACGGACTGAAAAGCCATTATCATGTGCATAATCTTTGTAGAACTGCTCTGCAGCCTCAATGTTCTCAAAGGACATTCCAACAATAGGCTTCTATAAGAAAATAATGCAAAAAAAAATAGTCATGTTTACTGCAAATATCTTGATGAAGCTTCCATAACTAACTCAAATACTCACTGTTGGGGCGGTGCTTGGGGTCTTTTTTGGTGTACTGAAGCCCTCATTGGACAACAGAACTGTAGGCGATTTCAGCAATGTTGGAGCAGACAGGACCGACCACTCACAATTCTCTTGTTCAAATGTCATTGATCCTATACTAATTGTTGCCTCCGCTTCCACAGTCTCCATTGTTGCATCATCTGATTTTCCATCCTCCGCAAGTAGCCTGTAGGAAAAATAAATGCAGTTCATCGATTACAGGGCGGCCCGATTACAGCCACCAAAATAGCCATAAACAACATATTGGCGTGGAGATTCAATCACGTACAGATAGTCGGGGTAAGCAGCATACCTGGGCGCCGGCGATGTCGGAGGCATCAAGAGCGCCGGCAGCAGAGCTTGAAGACGAAGCGTCCAGAGCGAACGAAAGGGCCACATGCTGAAACAACCAGGCCGCACGTAGGCTCTGATTCGATTTAAGGGCCCAGGTTGAAATGTCCCAGAACGGTGGGGGGTGTTTCGCAAATACTCAGAGCCTGGTTGATGAGATACAAGAGGTGTGGTGGGAGGGTTTAAACGCAAAAAACAGCAGACAACGTTGGATTCAGATTGGATGGTTTGGATGGACTGATTGCATGCTTGCACAAGATAACGGATTGCACAGGATATGGCGCCGAATATAAATATAGGATAAAATTTTTACTCATTGGGTAAACGTGTATCCGTTTTGGAAGCAATCATCCAAACGCAATTACCTTAGATAGTATTCACCTACTAAAAATAAAAAATAGGTGTGCAATCTAATAGGCAATAAGTGCAACAACTAACCCTACCTCTTCCAACTCTTTTAAGCACACATCCATCCAACCTAGGCGGCTAGCCATCAGCCATCCCACTTACCAGTCCATGTGTCACTTTATCTTTGTTGTTTTGTATGGTTAAACAATATTTTCTTGTTACGTATCAGATTTATTGGTGATGTATTGTTGTTGGGTGTCGTGTGGTTATTAATGTCATATAAAATTTAATGTGATAATGCTTTTTTGTAGGATATGTGGAACCATTAGGGGTCGATACCTGAATGAGGATGGTTATGAGACAAATTTTATATGGATATGAGGATGAGGATTAATATAACTTTATAGAGATGTGGATGAGGACGGGTCAAGGGAGCCGCTAGGGACGGGATCGCAATGAATGAATTAGGTAGTGTTTGGTTCGGTGTCAACTAGGGATGGGACGGGATCAACTCTGGGCTGACCCTGTCCCTTATTTTTTGAGGGATGACCTCATCCACCATTTTTGAAGAATATTCCTTAACCCTGACTCTGGATCTCCAAACCAAATGCGGGTCAAGTTAGAATGATTCTATCACATCCCTCTTCATTCTTTTTTATCCTTTATCCAAACACTTTACTGAATAGGTGGACCCTTATTTTCTAGAAAAACCTAGCGATAAAACTTTTTTGGCTATGCCTAGGGATGGCAGCGGGTCGGATTTTGTTCGGGTATAATAATACCCGACCCGAAATAGTACTCGAGACTTTTACAAATATTCATACCCACTAAGTCAATCGGGCGAGAAACTGTACCCGTATCCATGCCCATCGGGTATCCACTGGGTATCGGGTATCCAGTGGATATATTATTGTACACTAAATAACATTCAGTTAGTGGTATAATAAAAGCATAAAATATTTTAGTTTCTATCTAAGCACCAGTGCAACATGAGAATGACTATATTTGGCTACACGTTCATACAGTATCTCAACTTATAATTATCACATCTAATAGATTTAAATTCGAGTACAGAGAATAAGAGCTTAATGAGTCCATGACAGTTGACAGTCATAACATTGTCAATGTCTCATTGGTCTCTAGTACATTAAAGTTGATTGTAACACAACATAAATTAATATTCATTAATCAACAACACATGCACCATTTATAAATTGATAAATAAAAACAACATGCAACAACCAACTCCAGCAGCCTGTGACATGGTGTACAGTAGCAGCACTGCAGCAGCCTGCCGTTAGCACCAGCAGCCCATGGTCGTGCCTGTGCCCATGGTGAAGTAGCAGCATGCAGCAAGCCAGGATTGTTGTGTTTTTTTGGCTCCATTCTTTTTATAGGCCTTAATTTTTAGTGGATGTAGTACATTTAAAGAGATATATTGATATCTCGGGTATCCACTGGATACCCGCGGGTAGAGTATTTTATCCATACCCGACCCGATGTATTTCGGGTATCCGACCCGATAGGATCCGCGGGTGAGCTTTTCTACCCATATCCATATCCACCGGATACGAAACCCGCGGGTATCCATACCCACGGCTCCAACTGCCATCCCTAGCTATGCCTCGGGCCAGTGACCCGGGGCCCAAATCCTTCCCGAGCCGGACGTGCCTTTTCAGCCCAAAGAGGATACGACCGCCTCCTCGAAACGTTTCTCCTCTGCCGGCTGCCCCCATTCCATGCCTTGCCTTGCCTCCGATCCAAATCCAACATTGTTTGTGTTTCCGGGGCCATTTTTCTTCCGGTCATCCCAATGCAGCGACCAACGAGTTTACATGTTTCCTGAGCCTGTTCTGACTCTAGAACTAATATGCCGGGCGGCCCAGGCCACCACTACCGCATTACGACCCACATTCAAGGCACGGTTCATCCCCATGAACTTTCAGATCGAGAAGTAGGATTTCTCAGACCCATCGAAACTAAATTAGCAGCATTGATCAATGTAGATTTTAGTTTGTATAATAAAACAGATTATACATGTGTATAATGATTTTTTTAAAATAATTTCTAAACAAATAAGAGATATTTGGTATTTTGATGTGTCCAGACACCAAAGGTCCAGTTCCAAGTATTTTCGGAACTAATTCAACATTTCCGAACATTCCTAGATTATAATGGACTTTTACCAATAATCTTTACACGAGCACTGCCCGTCCTTAAAATGGTGGAACCGGTTCCTGTCCCTGACCACAATCTGGCGCTCAAAGACGCGAGACACGAACTTGGTCGCTTCATGGCAATCTCTACAGACTCTCAAATTCTTGGTGATCCGCATCGTGTCGCCGGGTCTGGTGTGCAGGAGCCCGAAGGCGATGGCCAGCTTCTCACTATGGTAAAGCAGTGGCGTCTCCTTCTCCTCCTCTGCAATGGCGTGCAGCACGTCTCGGGTATCGGGCACGTAGCCCTCTGCCCTGATCTTCCTCATCATGTCACTGGCCATTGCGTACACCTCCTCTGCCCGGGGGTGGCACAGGCCGCCGCACTGGAACTCGCAGACCTCACCTTGGACCTCGATCACTGACCGCCCTGCTTCCTTGCTCACGTTCCGCTCGTCCATCAGCCGCCGGACCCTGGCCACGTCCTCCCACCGGCCGGCCGTGGCGAGGAGGTTCGCCAGCAGCACATAGCGCCCGCTGTTCTGGGGATCCAGCTCAATGACGCGCCACCCGATCGCCTCGCCCAGGTCGACGTCGCCGTGTATCTTGGACGCGCCGAAGAGCGCACCGAGGACGCCGACGTCTGGCTCCATCGGCATGTCCTGGATAACCTTCTTGGCTTCCTCCAGCCGCCCTGCTCTTCCATACAAGTCGACCATGCAGCCGTAGTGCTCCATCTTGGGCTCAATTCCGTATCTATGAGGAACGTAGTTGAAGTAGTGGCGGCCCTCGCTGAGCATCCCCGCGTGCGCGCAGGCAGTGAGCACGTTCACCAGCGTGACGTCGTCCGGCGCCACGCCTTCCTTCTCCATCCGTCCGAACAGCTTCAGAGCGTCCTCCCCCCGCCCGTGCACCGCGAACCCGCCGATCATGCAGTTCCACGTCGTGAGCCCCCTGGCAGCGAGCGGGAGGGCCTCGAACACACGCCACGCCTCCTCGACGCAGCCGCACTTGCAGTACATGTCCACCACCGTGGTGGCCAGCTTCTCGTCCATCTGGATCCCGCTCTGCTCCACCCACCGGTGCACTTCCCTCCCGCGCGCCAGCGCGCCGGCGCCCGTGCACGCCACCACCGCGGTAGCCGCGACGAAGACGTTGCCGTCCACCCCGCGCGCCCGCATCTCGTCGAACACCTCCAGCGCGTCCAGGAACCTGCAGGCCTTGACGTACCCGGACATCATCGCGTTCCACGACACCAGGTTTCGCTCAGGCATCCCGTCGAACAGCACCCGCGCGTCGTCGAACAGCCCCAGCTTGAGGAGCCCGCCGACCATCGTGGTCCACGACACGACGTCGAGAGCTCCGCCGCCGCCGCGGAAGACGCGGGAGGCGAGGTCGGGTCTCGCGTTGGCGAGGTAGGCCGCGAGCAGCGCGTTGAGCGACTGCGTGTGGGCGTGGAAGCCGAGCTTGAGGAGCAGCGCGTGGAGCTGGGCGACCAGGTGGAGCGGCTGGGCGCTCGGGAGGATTTGCGGGAAGGTGAAGTGGTCCGGTCGCAGGGGAAGGGACAGCATGAGGGCCAGGAGCCGCGCGGCGTGGTGCGTCGGGAGCGCGGAGAAGAGCGGGTTGAAGAGCGCCGGGTGCGGGTCCGGGTGGTGCGCCAGGAGGCGGCTCGCGTACGGGAAGTGGGAGTCGGGGTCCCGGGCAAGGAAGGAGAGAAGGCGGCGCGCGTGGGCGGCGTGGGAGGCGACGCCGAGACGGATGAGCTGCGAGTGGTGTTGCCGCAGCACGGCGAAGGAGGTCAGCGGGACGGGCGTCGGAACCGGAGCGGACATGGACGTGGACATGAGCAGAGGACCCTGGGGCACCTCATCCGGAGCGGAGCAGCGCGGTCACCAGCGATAAAGTCCCAATCCGTCCGCCGTGACCACTACTCCACTGAGCTCGGTGCCAGCCACGCCCAGTCGCATGTTTTATGTAGAAGGAATGCAAACCATGTTTTGACACAAATTCTATGTGAACTTACTAAAAAAACTAAAAAATAGATGAATGTATATCTGAGTTTACCTTATCTATATACAAAATTTTATGATTAAATTTATCTTACTTTAGCTAAAAAAAGCAAATTTTGGTACATTTGAAGTATTACTGTTGTCAGAAATTTTCTCTTTTTTTAACTGATAGAGTCTAAGTTATTAAAACTCCACCCCTTTTGGGCGCCCGTCCGCATTCGACGGCGTCCGCGCCATCCATCTCGTGACGCGTGGCAGCGGACCTGAAATTTCCTAAATCTCAGTTCTGAGCAGCTGGCGTCTCCGTCTCCCACAGAACACTCTCTCCCACGCCGTCCCTGCATCCTCTCGACCTCGCCGTCGTCACCCGCATCCCTGCCGTCGCGCGTGCTCGACCCACCTCACAGTCGGGCACGACCTTCGACCACCGGCCCTCCTTCACCGTCGACCACGCGCTCAGCTGCGCCTAGGTCGCCGGTGCCGACGACCGCGAGGATGACCTGCTCCTCTGCGAGACCTGCTGCTCCGGCGACCGTGACGATGACCTGCTCCTTTGCGACCGCGGGCTTCACATCTTCTGCCTCCTCCCATCGCCGCCAAGGTCCCCATCCGCGGATCTACCCGGTTCTGCCTCATCTGCGCCTCACCCGCCAAGGCACTCAAGAGTGCGTCTTTCTCTCACCCTCCTCGCCGCCTCCATCTCAACATTTTTCTTCGCTTGTCTCTTACCTCTAGCCTTGTGGTATTATACCTCACTTTTCCCTTCTATTTTCTTTGTGGGGATCTTTAGGTTTTCCGATGACGCAGACTAAGATCGTCAATTTCTTCGGATTCAAAAGGGTGAGCAGGATGCTTAGGCTACCAAATGTAGCCTCTCCCAGGGTAATTCCTCTCACCTGCTGTTGTGTGCACCATTGCATTGCATAATTCAATGGTGTATGAATTGCTTGTGTTGGATGATCCATGAATCAGTGGTGATGGCTTCTCTATTGTTGAAACAGGACAATCTGAGATAGTAGAGATATGGTTTCAGCACTTAATTTTTGGGCGATAATTTCAAGTGAGTAGTGTGGCAGTGATTCCTCTCCCTCCATAATGATAAAGTTGTGGCTTGTATCAAACTGATCAACTAGATTTTGAATGTTGCATCAGCAAATTGAAATAAGTATATATGCCATGTAGGATTAGCAACTCAACCTTAGAATCACAAAGAAAAATAACTGTGTATAACTCTTTGGCAGATTTCATTGAAATGACAAAATGGACATGTCAGCATGTATTAAGTAATCCCTCGGTTAACCAGATGTTAGGTCTTAGGTTAATATCACGTGAAAGTGAAAAGTGGGTGACAGATAAAGTGGGTCTACAGACCGTGGTTTTCCCATTCAATTATTGCTTTAGTTAATGCCTATGCCAATAGCTTAGCTACTTAAAGCTGAATAAAAATTGAATAAATAAGTTTTACAACTTACATTTATTAAGAGAGAACGAAATGCATTTGCCAACTGTGAGGAATAACCTTAATGTAGAATTGCATAGACAACTAAACCCTTAGCAGGTTGAAGCATCCTCTTATCCCTGATTAGAGCAAATGTAACATACATAAAGTCTGGCTTTAACACTGCTATGTTAAAAGAATAAATTCAAGGAATAATAGATCATTAGGTGGACTGCAAACTTTTGGTCTGCATATTTTATCAAGTTTGTTGTAACGCTCAAGATTTTTGTGTCAGTTCTATTGATTTTCTGTAGCATGCCTCTGACGCTCGATGTTGGCCGCTTTGCTTCGTCGTAGGTCTACAGAATCGCATGTGCGTCCACTCATAATTTCTCCACTCTAATGCGACCTCACATAAATGGTCATTCGGAGGTACACTTATGTGTGGTTTCAGACTTCTTTTTTCAGAGTACAATCTTCACTATTGTTGCATTGTGTCTTACTTTCTTGGCAGAGTTGTTGGACAATGTGGTGGGTGAGGTGATTAAACAGACCCATTGTTGAGCCATATAGTTTGATCATTCATAATCAAATGTATGACTAGATCTGTTTTTTGTCAAACAGATAGAAACTGGTGGTGCTACAACAATATTGTTGGACAAAGTATAAGACAAATGGGGACAAAGTCATTGACAAATGGAATGGAACACCAGCTTTACTAATTCAAGGTTCTGATTGCTGTATTATATTGAACATGACAACATTTTTAAGTGATATTTGGGGCCAACGATGAAATATACGGATGCTAATTTTGTATGATATCTT
The DNA here is from genome assembly GCA_029449295.1 of Zea luxurians. Lineage (NCBI taxonomy): Eukaryota > Viridiplantae > Streptophyta > Magnoliopsida > Poales > Poaceae > Zea > Zea luxurians. Next base: position 30,054,613 of record JAOPSE010000031.1, read on the forward strand.
TGATTACAAAACATTTATTCTTTCCTTCTGAGGCCCCTCTTCATTTGGATCTTGTTACTTTGTATGTTTCATGTTCATTTTGTGATCTGTAGGTGGTCTATGGCTTCTCCTAAGGTCAGGTGATGAGTACAAGTAACAAGTGCATAGTTCAGATGATCAGCCCTGCTGGATTATTCTCCTTCGGGCTTACATCAAATGTGCAGGGGCAAATCTCTGGGGGAAAGTCCTAGCTGCCAAAGAGCCATGCACCTTATTTATAGCCTCAAGTTGTGTCTCTCAGAGGAGTGTGATACTTCTCCAGTCTTGCTTTGTGCTGAACTGCTGATGGATGATCCATGATAGACCGAAGAATGGTAGGCTGCCCACCTCAATCCTGCTACTTATGTTTTCTTATTATGTTTCACATTGTATCTCTTGTGCCTCTTATGCCTCACTACAAAGTAATCGTCCAATTGTATCCTTGCAAGTCCCATCTCATTCATAACTGAAACTGCTTCAGCTCATATGGAAATATATCGATACTTCAGATATTTCTTCTTTCTGAGTTTTATAGGAGGAACCGTTTATAGGATGTTGTTGTAGCTATTAAATTAGGACAAAATACTTGGAACATAAGAGGATTGTGAACATTAATAATGGTACAATGTATGTGTTTTGGAAACATGCAGGAAGTATGTAGTTGTGATAAATGAATAACAACAAAAATTGCTTAGTTGTTAGGGAACATGCTATCAAACTTCTTGATCTTCTCTGTTTTATGCAAGTGTTACTTTTTCATATAGTTTGACAGTGCTCCTTGTTCTTATTAGCATACTGAATAAAATAAACCATAATTCCTATCTGTAAGACCTTCCACGGAATAAATAGACCCTTCCAATTCTGAAAACTAAACTGAAATGATATTTAATCTGAAAACCAAATCTGCAAACTAAACTGGAATAAATAGTCATGTACATCATTTCGTATATTGACGGAAGTTTTTTTTTGAAGTGATACAATATAATGCCAGTCCTGGACTTCCGGTTCAATTTCTCTGATGTTTCATATTGCTTGCTATCTGTACGACTACAACTAACTCCTTGTCCAGTATCTGAAATTCCGAATCCAGGATGTATCGATGTGCATGATCTGGGTAGCATGAACTACAGCTTCTCTGTTTTACTTCTCACACTGACTATACTAGCTGATAGAACTATTTGGCATGCCCATTTTTATGCACTAATGAAAGCTTATCAATTTGTTTGTCAGGAGAAGCAGTAAAGTACCAGCGTGCTGTGAGGACTAATGAAAAGCTTGAGAAGCGTGTCCTCTGTTTGAAGGTAAGGGCATGCATGCAGCAACATTGTATGCTAAGAAAAATGTGGGATTTAATTTCAAACAATATGAGAACCGAGAAACAATGCCTGCTACTAATTTGGCTTCATTAATTTCAAACAAAATGAGAAATGAGAAACCATGTCTATTATTGATTTGTCTTCGTTTATTAGATTTACAGAGAAGCTATGACTTTGATATCTAATGCCTAACTTTGAAGGAAACTCATTGGATGGAGCTAACTTGTTTCCTGGGTGGTCCATTTCCATTTTGTCGTACCATTTTATTTTTAGTTATTGTTTCATTAATATAAGTTGTGTACCAAATACACCTTACGATATTCAGCTTTTTAAACATATTATTTTCTCTTGAACTACCTATGAGAACTGTTAATAATGAAACACTTGGCTATTTCATCGAAGGGCTTATCTTTTCTTGACATGCTACTGATATTACCATGAACTAAATCGTTAAATATGTATTCTAATAGAATATTTGGTGTAAAAGAGAAAACTTGTAAAAAAAATGCTAACATATATAACCGAAAATAGGCAATTGCCAATTAGAAAGGGGAATCTATATGCACCTGCTATTTTTTGGGACTACAATAGACAAGAAGCATTATTTGCATTAGGTTCAGATGATCAAGACTAATAAGCTTCGATATTCTTTGCACACATAAGGTAGTCCGAGCCTGACCATGCATGGCAGCACAGATTATTCAAAGCACTTGGCTTTCTACTCTACTTGGGGACGTTCTCTTTCTTTGCATGCGTGACTCCATGCATTTAGTGCAGGATTTCCTTTTTTTCCTGCTACCTGCTGGGTGTGTAGGGCAGACTAATTCTTCCATGGTTCATTAGGTTCTTCTTCAGCGCACACACGGTTGTAGCTTGGTGCATCTTAAGTCATTTTCGCCATATCTGTCAGCCAATTAAACCGGGTGTGCATTTCTGTTTCATATACATATAAAAATCAGAGATTCAACTGAACCCCAATGCACCAGCGAGCATTGTGTCTGTGCATAGCAATGTTCCTGTTCAGTTGCAGCGACCTAGCTAGCAGTTGCCCCAGGGTAGCGAGGGGAATGACAGTCCCTCTTGCCTCACTCTTCTCTCTCCCTAACGTCTGCAGTTCTCCTCAACAAATTTCTATGACTGCTGGAACTTTACTCACACCTCATCACTTCTCTGTTATGTAGTGGATCGAAGCGGTTGAAAAAGATGTCCGATACAGCTGGCAAGCTTTACTTCCGATGACATTTGTGCTTATCAGGATGGGCATGTTCCCAAGTAGAGTAGAAAGCCAAGTGCTTTGAACAATCTGTGCTGCATCCAGCAATGTGGTTGTGAGCAGTCTACAACTTAAGCATGAGGGCTCTACTGACACCGCCGTGATAAATGAAGATAATCATGTGAGGAATCTTGACTCTGTTACTCCTATTGATTTTATTATTTTCTTGTCCATCAAACTTGTGGTGCATGTTTTCGTGAATCGTCCCTATGTGCCTTGAAAACATTATCCTCTAAAATAGATCCTCAGTATTTATGTTATATGAAACATATTATTTTTCATGCCCAACCCTGATAAGTTTTCTGCTTCCTCTTCCACCAGTTTTATTGTATGACACTCGGCTATCATCTGAAAAACTTGGCAGACTACTACTAAAATGCAGCATTATTCTTAAATCCATGTTGCAACAAAACATCAAAGAACGTGAACCAGAGAAAGGACAGCATCAGCTATATGAATCATCACCGTAGAAAGAACAACCCGAGATTTGTTCGGCCACCATTGCCTCAACCCACGCGCATGAATTTGTTTGTGTGAAACTGCACTAAGGAGATTGTAGCGCCCGATAGGGCGCTGTCCTGTTCTAGTAATATAAATTAGGTAAGCTCAGATACATATTCATGTTTTTTCCCAGAATTATTTAAATTTTTTTAATAAATTTACACTAGGTTTACACCAAAATATAATTTGCATTTGATCTTTAGCCGACTTGTCTTCACACAGCGACGGGAGTTGAGAGGATTGTGTAATTCGTACACGCCACTAGACAACCAAGAGGCCAAGGCTGTAGTAAAATCCAATGTCGCTTCTGTCTACGCAACTCCGTCCCCTCCTGCCCGACGCCCACCGCCGCCGCGCTATCCTCCCGAGACCGAGGCTTCGACCACGGGGGCGACCGGCGAGAACGAGGCTGCGAGTCGTCTCTCCCGAGACCTCCAGCACCGACGCTGCGACGACCGCCGGCGTGCCGCAAGGTTACACTTACACGCTCTTTGCAGTTAGTAGTATAATTAACTAGTGGCTCTTGAGTCTTGATGCATGCATGGATGTTAGCGACCTGGAGGATGGAACCACGGGCGCCAGAAATACGAACCAGAGAAGAATCAGTGAAGAGGGCGTTACTGGGCCAAGTCAAAAGCACATTCGGAAGAGCCAAAGAATACTACGACCCAACAAGCGCTTCATAGGGCCGGAATGGCGTAACTGATGGAGGCACATGGGAAACAGGCATGCTAGCTGCTAGTAAATAAGGAGTCTGGTGAGAGGAGGGAGGCATCGAGGAACAGAACTATGATCCCGGCTGCGTCCGGTGGCTGGCGCTGTGTCGCCGTGTATGGATTCCCGACATTCATAAACCAACAGAGCTCTTCGAGAGAGGACCCTGAACACCGAGAGCGGTGCTCAACCATCGAAACACTACTTAGATTAACAGTTGGTATCAGAGCTAGGCTGGATTCCCCTCACAAGTATTTCACCAGATCGAAGGCGGGATCAATGGCGCCGTCAAAGAGTGAAGATCCCTTGGCGCAGCTAATCGCTAAGATCGAGGAGGGCAATTGTGAGACCCATAGGCATATGGAGACGATGCAAGTCTCTATGGCGAATATGGAGGCGACGGTGAAGGGGGTTCTTAAGGAACACGGCGAGTTCCAAAAGTGGCGGCCGGAGGTTGAGAAGAAGGCGGGGGAGATGAATGAAGCACTGAAGACGATCCAATTCGTCATCGAGAGGCAAGCACAAAAGCAACCAAAGGAGGCGGCACCAGCACCGAATGGGGATGCGTCGAAATCCGTCCATCTAGGAACGCCGTTGTCGGGGACCGTAATTAGGGGTACCCCCAATGCACCTTAATCCGGCTGGAAAACATCTTCAGAACAAACCATAAACGACTGATAAAGCGCGGACTTCATCTATCAATGGACGCGACCTCATCTGAGCCCAGCCTCGGGCAAGGACAGTAGTCCCGGACGAATTCACGCCTCGCCCGAGGGTCCCCTCAGTCAGCAGACGCACCCTCGGCTCGCCCGAAGCACAGCTCGGGCAGACTTTGTCGTGCAGTGACCTCATCCGAATCGCCTTACCAACCGACCGTATCGCATGCACATTTAATGTGGGGATCGCCTGACACCTTATCCTGACACGCGTATCTCAGTCGGCAAAGTCGAAGTGACCGCAGTCACTTCGCCCCCTTTACTGACCGTTCTGACAGGAAAACAGCATCGTTCACTCCACTCCGGCAACTGTGCCAGCTACCAGGGAAAGACTAACGACAGTCGCGGCCTTCCCCAAAGATCGGCCTCGGGCGCAACAGCGAGCTCCGCCTCGCCCGACCCCAGGCCTTGGCCTCGGGAGAAGGACTCCGCCTCGCCCGACCCTAGGCCTCGGCCTCAGCCTCAGCCTCAGGAGAAGGACTCCGTCGAGGCCTCGGAGGAGTCACCGCCTTGCCCGACCTCAGCCTCGGCCTCGGAGGAGTCATCGCCTCGCCCAACCTCGGCCTCGTATCAGCTACGCTACTGGGGATCCATCATTACCCTACCCCTAGCTAGCCACCTCCGGCTACGAGGGAACAAGACCGGTGTCCCATCTAAGTTACTCCGGTAACAGGTAATGATGGTTCCCTGCGTGCGCCCATGACGTCGGGTGCTCTCAAACCCCCTATGGAAGCAAGGAAACATTAGCAGGATCCATGCCGCACCATCAGCTATGCTTCTACAGGGCTCAAGGTACTTCTCCGACGGCCACGTTATTACCTCTACAAGGCTCAAGGCACTCCACCGACGGCCACGTTGGTACATCTACAGGGCTCAAGGCGCTTCCCTATGGCCACGTTATTATCTGTACAGGGCTCAGGGCACTTCGCTACCAGCCACGTTAACTCCAAGCTACACCCCCATTGTACAGCTAGGCATCTCCTTATGTCTATAAAAGGGGGTGTCCAGGGCCCCACGGAGGGGAGAGGAGAAAGGGGGAAAAAGAAGGGACGTGAGGGGAGACGAACGTGCAACATACGAACACACGGACGCACGGCGCTGACGAGCGGAGGCAGCCAGGGTAGGAGAGACGCGGTACAGGCAGCCTCAGACGGCTCGCCTCGAGGCCGAACCCTCTCCTTCTCTCTCTCTCTCTCGCCCTCGCTCTCGCTCTCCCGCAACGCTTGTAACCCCTACTGCAAGCGCCCCCTGGTGCAGGATAATATAAGCCTCATCCCATCGCTTGTGTTCCATCTTGCATCGACCCATCTGGACAGGGGCACGTGGCACTAAAATTTACTAGTCGATCCGGCTGAGGGCCCCCCGGGTCCGAAACACCGTCAGTTGGTGCGCCAGGTAGGGGTCGCTGCGTGTTAATGAATACTTCCCGTTGAGTTCCAGATGGGTAGCTTTCAGCAGCCTCTCCAGCCCGGGACGGTGCTCCGCTTCGGAAGTCTCGAGTTCATGTCCGTCGACTGCAGCTACGACATGGTACTGCTCCCTCTGCAGCATGACAACAACGATGGTCGACGGCTCGCCCGGCAGAGGCGAACTCGACGACGGCATCTCCCCGCGGCAGAAGAGGAACACCCGGGTTTACCCCGCCACCCTCCTCGCCGGAGGAGACGGAGACGGGGCAACCGTGGCCAGGCAGGAGGCGGCACCTCATCGGCTGTCAAACCAGAGCGAGTCCACGACACCGGCACCCCTGCGGGGGACATGTCGGGCGTTATCCTCGCACCTGAGACAACGACGGGTGTCGCTTCCCCGCAACGTGCCAACCCCGAGCGGACTAATGACGCTAGCACCCTCACGAAGGACTTACTGGGCGTTAGCCTCGTACCTGTGATAACGGTGCAGTCCCCCCCCGACGCGACTTCGCCACTGTCCATCGACCAAAAGGTACCATCCGTTTTCCACCCTGTTCCCTTTAGATTCAGTTTCGATCCACCAAGCGACCCCGCTTCGGTGAGCGCTTTCGCTAGGGCATATCCTGACCTTCCGAGGTACCATATGTGGTCCTCTTGGGACCGACTGACGGTCGTCTCAACCTCCGGACCCGCGGGTTACGAGTAAGAGGACGACGCCAATGTCAGTTGGGATTTCTCCGGACCCCGTGATCCTGGTGCCATGCACAACTTCATGTACGCATGTGACCACTGCCTCTCCGGCTGATCTGATGATGGTCACAGCCTTGACGACGAGGGTTGCGACCCAACTCGCGAGTGCTACCACATCGATCAGGAGGATCACGACAGAGAAAATCACCTCGGTATGCCAGGAAGTGACGGCGCCCTTACACCTGCGTCTCGCGTTGAGATCCCGTGGGAGCTAGCTATGGTCCAAGTCCCTGTGGGGGTTAGGACACACAGCTCGAGCAACTCCGCGAGATGCAGGCCAAGCTCGATGAAGAAGCGAGGCGACTTGTGCAGCTCTGGCAAAACATCGAGCAGGAATGGGCAGGCCAGGCACTCATCGAAGAGCGCGCCATCAGGCCTAGGACGTCTAGCGCCGCATTGTTGACGATGCTAGGGCGATGCTGCCTCCGGCCTTCAACGGAGCCAGCCAGAGCCTAGCCGCAGCAGCAATGTTGCTTCGGACGATGCCGGAGCCATCCACCACTGAAGGGCGACGTATCCAGGGCGAGCTCAAGGGCCTCCTGGAGGACACCGCTGTCCGACAAGCCGAGAGCTCTACCTCCCAGAGGCGAGGATACCCCTCGGAGCATCATGCAGCGCCCTCCCGACGCATGCGGGAGGCCTCGGTCCACACTGAGCGCACACGGGACGGGACGCCTATAGCCCCGGAACGCCTCGGCGCCGAGCAACACCGCCGCCACCGTCGAGCCTACCTCGAGGAGAAGGTGCGTCGAGGCTGTCATCCCAGGCACAGGGGCGCTACAACAGTGAGGAGGATCGAAGCCCCTCACCCGAGCCATCGGGTCCGCGAGTCTTCAGCCGGGCCATACGACGAGCGCCGTTCCTGGCCCGGTTCCGAGCCCCGACTACCATCACCAAGTACTCGGGGGAGACAAGGCCAGAGTTGTGGCTTGCGGACTACCAGCTGGCATGCCAGTTGGGAGGGGCGGACGACGACAACCTCATCATCTGCAACCTCCCCCTTTTCCTCTCTGACGCTGCTCGGGCCTGGCTGGAGCATCTGCCTCCTGCGCAGATCTCCGACTGGGACGACCTGGTCAAGGCTTTCGCTGGAAATTTCCAGGGTACGTACGTGCGCCCTGGGAACTCATGGGATCTCCGAAGCTGCCGCCAGCAGCCAGGGGAATCCCTGCGAGAGTACATCCGGAGGTTTTCGAAGCAGCGCACCGAGCTGCCCAACATCACCGACTCAGACGTCATCGGGGCATTCCTCGCTGGCACCACATGCCGAGACCTGGTGAGCAAGCTGGGGCGCAAGACTCCTACCAAGGCGAGCGAATTGATGGACATTGCCACCAAGTTTGCCTCTGGTCAGGAGGCGATCGAAGCCATCTTCCAGAAAGACAAGCAGCCTCGGGGAGGGCAGAAGGAAGACGCCCCCGAGGCGTCTGCCCAGCATGGCGCGAAGAAGAAGGCCAAGAAGAAGGCGCAAGCGAAGCGCAACGCCGTCGACATGGATCTCGTCACCGCTGCCGAGCACAGGAACCTTCGGAAGCCTCCCGGAGGGGCCAACGCGTTCGACAAGATGCTCAAGGAGTCGTGCCCCTATCACCGGGGTCCCGTCAAGCACACCCTTGAGGAGTGCGACATGCTCCGGCGCTACTTCAACAAGGCTGGACCCTCGGCAGAAGGTGGCAAAGACCAAGGCAATAATAAGGAGGGCGACAGGGAAGAGGAGTTCCCGGAGGTCCACAACTGCTTCATGATCTATGGCGGGCAGGTGGCGAACGCCTCGGCTCGGCACCGCAAACAGGAGTGCCGGGAGGTCTACTCGGTAAAGGTGGCAGCGCCAGTCTACCTAGACTGGTCCGACAAGCCTATCACCTTCGACCAAGGCGGCCACCCCGACTTCGTACCAAGCCCAGGAAGGTACCCGCTCGTCGTCGACCCGATCATTAGCAACGTTAGACCCTCCAAGGTCCTCATGGACGGAGGCAGCAGCCTCAACATCATCTACGCTGAGACCCTGGAGCTCTTGGGAGTTGATCGGTTCGAGATCCGGGCTGGTGCAGCACCCTTCCACGGGATTGCGCCCGAAAAGCGTATCCTGCCCCTCGGGCAGGTTGACTTGCCCGTCTGCTTTGGAACTCCCTCCAACTTCCGAAAGGAAACCCTCACCTTCGAGGTAGTTGGGTTCCGAGGGACCTATCACGTAGTGCTGGGGAGACCGTGCTACGCCAAGTTCATGGCCATCCCCAACTACACTTACCTCAAGCTCAAGATGCCTGGCCCCAAGGGAGTCATCACTGTCGGGCCCACGTACCGCCATGCTTACGAGTGCGACGTGGAATGCGTGGAGTATGCCGAGGCCCTCGCCAAGTTCGAAGCCCTCATCATCGACATGGATTGCCTCTCCAAAGAGGCGCCCGACGTAAAGCGGCACGCCGGCAACTTCGAGCCGGCCGAGGCGGTCAAGTCCGTCTCTCTCGACCCCAGCAACGACGCCGGCAAGAAAGTCAAGATCGGCTCCGAGCTCGACCCCAAATAGGAAGCGGTGCTCGTCGACTTTCTCCGCGCGAACGCCGAAGTTTTTGCGTGGAGTCCCTCAGACATGCCGGGCATACCGAGGGATGTCGCCGAGCACTCACTGGACATCCGAGCTGGAGCCCGATCCGTGAAGCAGCACCTGCGTTGTTTTGATGAAGAAAAGCGCAGAGCCATAGGCGAGGAGGTCCACAGGCTGATGGCTGCAGGGTTCATCAAAGAGGTATTCCATCCCGAATGGTTAGCCAACCCTATGCTTGTAAAGAAAAAAGGTGGGAAATGGAGGATGTGCGTAGACTACACTGGTCTAAACAAAGCATGTCCGAAGGTACCCTACCCTCTGCCTCACATCGATCAAATTGTGGACTCCACTGCTGGGTGCGAAACCCTGTCCTTTCTCGATGCCTACTCAGGCTATCACCAAATCAAGATGAAAGAGTCCGACCAGCTCGCGACTTCTTTCATCACACCTTTTGGCATGTATTGTTATACTACAATGCCATTTGGCCTGAGGAATGCAGGTGCCACCTACCAGAGGTGCATGAACCATGTGTTCAGAGAACACATCGGTAGAACGGTCGAGGCTTACGTCGATGACATCGTTGTCAAAACAAGGAAAGCCTCTGACCTCCTCTTTGACCTTGAGGCAACATTCAGTTGCCTGAAAGCGAAGAGCGTAAAACTCAATCCTGAGAAGTGTGTCTTCGGAGTCCCCCGAGGCATGCTCTTAGGGTTCATCGTCTCTGAACGAGGAATCGAAGCCAACCCGGAGAAAATCGCGGCCATCACCAACATGGGGCCCATCAAAGATTTGAAAGGAGTACAAAGGGTCATGGGATGCCTTGTGGCTCTGAGCCGCTTCATCTCGTGCCTCGGCGAGAAGGGATTGCCCTTGTACCGCCTCTTAAGGAAGGTCGAGCGCTTCACTTGGACCCCCGAGGCCGAGGAAGCCCTCGAAAACTTAAAGGCACTCCTTACAAATGCGCACATCTTGGTGCCCCCTGCTGCGGGGGAAGCCCTCTTGATCTACATAGCCGCAAACACTCAGGTGGTCAGCGCCGCGATCATAGTCGAGAGACGGGAAGAAGGGCATGCACTGCTCGTCCAGAGGCCAGTCTACTTCATCAGCGAAGTGCTATCCGAGACCAAAGTCCGCTACCCACAAATCCAGAAGCTGCTGTACACAGTGATTCTAACATGGCGGAAGCTGCGACACTACTTCGAGTCTCATCCGATTACTGTGGTGTCATCTTTCCCCTGGGAGAAATCATCCAGAGCCGAGAGGCCTCAGGGAGGATAGCAAAATGGGCAGTGGAACTTATGGGCGAAACACTTTCGTTTGCCCCTCGGAAGGCCATAAAATCTCAAGTCTTGGCCAACTTCCTGGCTGAATGGACTGACACCCAGTTGCCGACGGCCCTAATACAGCCCAAACTTTGGACCATGTACTTCGACAGGTCGTTGATGAAAACAGGAGCAGGTGCTGGCTTGCTCTTCATCTCACCCCTCGGGAAACATGTGCGCTACGTACTACGCCTCCACTTTCCGGCGTCAAACAACGTGGCCGAGTACGAGGCCTTGGTTAATGGCCTGCGCATCGCCGTCGAGCTAGAGGTTCGGCGCCTCGATGCTCGTGGCGACTCATAGCTCGTCATTGACCAGGTCATGAAGAACTCCCACTGCCGCGACCAAAAAATGGAGGCCTACTGTGACGAAGTTCGGCGTTTGGAAGACAAGTTCTACGGGCTGGAACTCAACCATGTTGCTCGACGGTACAACGAAACCACAGATGAGCTGGCAAAAATAGCCTCGGGGCGAATGATAGTTCCCCCGGACGTCTTCTCCAAGGATATATATCAAACATCTGTCAAAATCGACGACGCGCCCGAGCCCGAGGAGGCCTCGGCCCAGCCCGAGGGTGAGGCCCTGCACGTTGAGGGGGAGCGGAATGGGGTCACACCGGTCCCGAACTGGCAGACCCCGTACCTGGAATATCTCCTCCGAGGAGAGCTGCCCCTCGACAAAGCCGAAGCTCGGCGACTGGCTCGGCACGCCAAGTCGTTCGTTTTACTGGGTGATGAAAAGGAGTTGTACCACCGTAGCCCCTCAGGCATTCTCCAACGTTGCATATCCATTGCCCAAGGACAAGAGCTGTTACAAGAAATACACTCGGGGGCTTGTGGTCACCATGCAGCACCTCGAGCCCTCGTGGGAAACGCTTTCCGACAAGGGTTCTACTGGCCAACCGCGGTGGCCAACGCCACTAGGATTGTACGCTCCTGTCGAGGGTGTCAATTCTACGCAAGACAGACGCACCTGCCCGCTCAAGCCCTGTAGACAATACCCATCACTTAGTTGTTTGCCGTGTGGGGTCTGGACCTCGTCGGCCCCTTGCAGAAGGCACCCGGGGGCTTCACGCACCTGCTGGTCGCCATCGACAAATTCTCCAAGTGGATCGAGGTCCGACCCTTAACCAACATCAGGTCCGAGCAGGCGGTGGCATTCTTCACAAATATCATCCATCGCTTTGGGGTCCCAAACTCAATCATCACCAACAATGGCACGCAGTTCACTGGGAAAAGGTTCCTAGACTTCTGTGAGGACCATCACATCCGTGTGGACTGGGCCGCCGTAGCTCACCCAATGACAAATGGGTAGGTGGAACGCGCCAACGGTATGATTTTGCAAGGACTAAAGTTGAGGATCTACAACGACCTCAATAAATTCGGCAAGCGGTGGATAAAAGAGCTACCCTCGGTGGTTTGGAGTCTGAGGACGACGCCGAGCCGGGCCACGGGTTTCTCGCCGTTTTCCTAGTCTATGGGGCCGAGGCCATCTTACCCACGGACTTGGAATACGGTTCCCCGAGGACAAAGGCTTACGACGACCAAAGCAACCAGACCAGCCGAGAGGATTTGCTGGACCAGCTGGAAGAGGCTCGGGACGTGGCCTTACTACACTCGGCGCGGTATCAGCAATCTCTGCGACGCTACCACGCCCGAAGGGTTCGGCCCCGAGACTTCCAAGTGGGAGACTTGGTACTTCGGCTACGGCAAGATGCCCGAGAGCACCACAAACTTACCCCTCCCTGGGAAGGGCCCTTCATCATCGCCAAGATTTTGAAGCCCGGGACATACAAGCTGGCCAACGATCAAGGCGAGGTCTACAGCAACGCTTGGAACATCGAACAGCTACGTCGCTTTAACCCTTAATATGTTTCAAGTCATTCGTGTGTCTCGTTTTATTTACATGCGTAATGAAAATCTAACCATCAAGGAAGGATCAGCCTTGCCCCGGCAAAGCCCGATCCTCCCTCGGGGGCTAGAAGGGGGGAACCCCCTCTACGTTAAAATTTTCCTCGGAAAAGTCTTTCGCCGAAACGTCTTTCGTGCATTTCGACTGTATCGATAACAGAATCCTAAAAACGAGCAAGAGAGACCATAAGCGGCAAGGCCGACCGAGCCGAGGGACTCCTACCCTCCGGGATACGGATACCTCACTCATCACCTTCCGCGAAAAGGTAGCTCACGCTCGGATAAGCGATTCTGCTACCGAACAAGTCCTAACTCTCGAAAACTTTTCTGCCAGAACGACTTTCGTGCCCTTTCGGCTGCGTCGCTAACAGAATCCTGAAAACGACGGGAGAACACGTAAGCGGCAAGGCCGACCGAGCCAAGGGACTCCTACGCCTCCGGGATACGGATACCTCACTCGTCACCTTTCGTGAAAAGTGACTCACGCTCGGATAAGCGATTCTGCTACCGAACAAGTCCTAACTCACGAAACAAGAGGAAAGAAAACACAGCTTTATAATCCGATAATACTGTCTAGGCCTCAGCGGTCGCAAAGGACATACGCATACTTAAAACCAACTATTCCTGCAGGCTTAGACATCGGTAGGGGGAGGAACAGCACGCTCGGCGTCATTTCCACCCTCGACAGAATCCGGTCCGGCCTCGGGCAGCGACACGGGCGGAAGGACCTCCACCTCGAAGGAGAAAACCAGCGACGCGCTTGGGCCCTCGACAGCCGCGTCGAGCCTTTGGACCTCGGCTAAGGCAGCCTCCTCTTCGTCGGTGCCCCGCATGGTCTGCTGCGCACATGGCTGCCCAAGGCCCGCAGGTGACTCTAGGGGGAGCTACCCGAGGGGACGTCGTCGAGACCAAAGGCCCGGCAGAAAGCCGAGATAGCCTCGGACACAGCCACGCGCTCGGCCTCCTTCCGCTCAACCGCCTCAGCAAGGCCTTGTAGTTCTTGACGGACTCATTAAGAGTCGTCTCGAACCCTGCAGACAGTAGGACAACATTCTTCAGACGCAAGGAGAAGAATGGAGACGAAAACAAAGTCTCAAAGCGGGGAAAACGCCCCTTCGGCCTGGACACCCTAGCTTGGGCGGACCAAGCAGACCCGACGGCCACGGCTAGACCCTCCGCAGGGGTCCGACCCGAGCGGTCGCCTCGGGGTCCAGAAAGGGGGAGCACCCTCTGCGCCGAAACTTTCCTCGGAAAAGTTTTTCCACCAAAACAACTTTCATGCATCTCGACTATGTCAGTGGCGGAGTCCCAAAAACGAGCGACTGAGACCTTGAACGGCAAGGCCGACCGAGCCGAGGGACTCCTACGCCTCCGGGATACGGATACCTCACTCGTCACCTTCCAGGAAAGGTGGCTCACGCTCGAATAAGTGGTTCTGCTACCGACGAACAAGTCTTAATGCTCGAAACAAGGGGAAAGAAACACAACTTTATACCCAAATGTTCAGGCCTCAGCAGCCACAAAGAACAAACACACGTGCTTGGGGTAACAATGGTACCTAGACTTAGACGTCGACAGCGCCCTCAGCGGTTGTCCCGACCTACGACAGATGTCTTAGTACTCAAAGCTATTACATCTCACTCTCAAGAGGGTACCATTACAAACGGGACTCCAGGTCCATTCCCGCAGGAATGAACAACCTCCACACCAGAAAGCCTGCGGGATAACGGGCTCCGAGCAGCTTGCTGGCGACCACTGCGCCAGCAGCGACAACGACCTCCGCCTCGGGTGGCTAGACAGCAGCAGTGATTGCCTCAGGGCAAACACTACTGAGAAAAGGCCATCGTCCTCGTCCCCCGTCCGAGGGGCAAGGACAATCCGCTAAAGCCAAAAGGCCGGAGGTCCGGATCCAGGTGGCGCTGATGGTCTCATCGACAGAGGCAAGCGCTTCGGCAGAGGGAGCCTCACCTATGGCGACCACCACCACCTTAGCACCGCCGACAGCGGCCACCTGCCCACCAACACCGCACCGACGAACGTCGACCGCCCCAAAGCGTACCGGCAGGTCCTCACTCCCGTTGTCGCCGAGGCAGTCCCAGAACACGAGTACCGCCCTTGCGGCGTACGACGTGTTGGACGACCCCCCGGTACAGCCGACGGCGCAAGGAGGACCTGGGCATAGCCGGCCCGCGCACGGCGCGACCGACGCCCGTGTGGCAGACAGGCAGCCACGCTCCGCCCCAGCGGTAGGAGGAGGCACCGAAAGCAGCGCCAGGGCCGCTCAGGCCGGGGAGCCAGACACGCGGTAGCTGATAGCGCCACGGGCGGTGAACGCCCTTCTCCCCCGATCACTGAGGGAAGGAGCGTGACGCTGCCCACGCGGTGGCGGGCCCCGACTCGGTGCACCCTCCTCCCCAGCACGGATGATGAACATCCTTGAAGCTGAGGGCGGGGCAGAGGCCGCAGCTCGGCTCGCTCTTCCCCACCACGAGGCCTGCGGTCATCATCCTGGGCGACCGCCGGTGAGGGACTGCAGCCGGGCTGCATGATGAAAATCCTTGAGGCCGAGCGATGACTGGAGAGCGCCAACCCCCACGGGGTCACGCTCCTCCGACAGCAGCAAGAAGAAGGCAACACGGGTGCGCCCCATCTGGGGGCTCGGAAGGTGGAAGGGCGCGACGGATGCGAGGAGTGTGAAGGCATGGCTACCCCTCGGGGGGTTGGTCCCTTTTTAAAGGCAGATCTCCTTACTCGCACCCCCAAGCGTCATGGGCAAAGTCTCCATCGACGTGCTCCAGGGTTCTGTAACACCTCGAAATCCTAATTATATGTTTATATATTTTTTTTAAAAAAAACCAAAGTTAAGTGTCCCATAATGAAGAACTATACTTTAGAAGATACCCTCTCTAAAATAAATTACAGTACTAAAATAATGGTAGTTTAAGGCTCAAATCTAAACTTTCAAACTAGAACTTAATTTGAAACTCTAAAAAAATAAAATAGCCGATAAAAGATTAAGGATAATATAACCTTTAATTAATACTGTATGTTAGAGTTTATTTCCTCAAATTCTTGTACGTATGAGTTTCATAATTAAGAGCATTTGCATAAACAAAGATAATCAATAAATAAATAACATGAAATTATATTATACATAATCGGTTTTATTTGTGCATTTAAAATTTAGATTGAAAACTCAAAACACGTTTGAATTCAAAATCTAAAATCTGAAATAGAAAAATTGAAATTAGGAAATAGGAAAAAAATATATAGGGACACAACCGTTTAGCTCATTCACCCTTCTTCCGTCAACCCACATCTGATGTTTTTTCCCTTTGTTTATTCCCTTGCCGTGAACCTGCGTTAGCAAATGTATGGGATGACACCATGGCGGTCACCAACTCTACTTTCGTGTGTCGCTACAACATGGACTCGTGCCAGTTAGCTTCATCGTGTAACTAACTCACGAAGCAGAACGTAATCGCTGGTCTGTTAGGATTCGATCCCAAGAATATTGTAACAAACCACCTCCGTATCGTAACAACCCACCGCTGGCCAGCTAGCTGTTACGATCCCGGCTCACAGTATAAAATACTTGGAACTCCTTGCCATCTAATCATACCACCGGGAGATGAACAAGCATAGAGAGAAGCTGTCTCGCGGGCACATTGCTTGCGTCACTGCTCGGGCTAGTGCTGCTGCTTGCGCGGGTCGCCGGAGAAACACGAAACCGTCGGTCCGTTTCTAACCGTATGCTGCTTCGCCCGGTCGGAGCCAACCGAATTGCTCGTCGGCACTGTCCAGCAACGCCGCCTGCCCCTCGTCGTGTTTGTGACCCGTACTGCACAGCCGCCGGTATGGATATGCCCTTGTAAATTTATATTTCATTCGATAATTCGGGTAGTCGCCGTCGGGATGGCTCTCGGGTCCTTGTTGCGCGTACCGAACACCTCGTCGGAGACCTCCGCCGCGGTTGGTGTACTGCCGCCGCGCTTGGCCATCGGTCTGAGCGACGGGAGGAAGGAGATGGGTCTAGGGCCGCTAATCTGATGATGAATGGATAAGAATAGGAGATGACAGTCAGCGGTTGGATCTAATGGGAACGGTTGAGATTAGATGAGGATCCCCTTCGCGGCTCGGGCGGGTGGCCATTTGATCAGGATCCGAGGGTCGTGATGGAATCTCGGATAATTAAATCTGGGCCGCTGCTTGGGGATCCAACGGTCTGTGTCGCGTACCGGTTCGCTTAATAGGTGATCTAATCTGGGCCGCTATATTTCGATCGGGTGGCTGTCATGGCTTGATGCCCCTCCACCGTTTACATTTTATAAAAGAAACCCTCTGTTTTCATGAAACCAACCCGTCGTCCTCTTTGGGGAATCCTGAGTCTTGGAGAGATTTGCGAGTTAGCCCCTGCAGTTTCTAATAATAGTGCGCCCAGTCCAGGAATTAAAGAAAATAGGAAAAAGAGATTTAGAAATTGATTTTGAGTATAGAAATAATTGTAAAACTTGTATAATCCATAGAAAATTCATATTAAGTCCAAATTAGCCCATTCTAGTTCCTATAATTTTGTAATATTATTGTGTATCATTTAGTGCCATTGTTTTGACATAAAAGTCACATTAAAATTGTTATCTTAATTAATCTTGTACTAAGCACATAGAATCTTTGGAAATCCATAACTTAAAATCTATAACTCCAAAATTAATAATTTCTGTTCCTGTGATCATATTTCAACATGTAGATTATTAATATGTATTTGCATATATGTTTGGTGTAATGTTAATTTTGCCTATACACTATTTGTCTATATTGCTACGTCTAGCGGTGAGGTCACGTGTCATCCAAAGAGCAAGTTGGTACCTGAAATCTCAAGTGCCAGGCAAGTTGTGCCCTTGATCACTTCTTTTTACCCACTCATGTTCTAATTAATCATAATGATCTGCATAGGTTAATTTTGATGGGACCCAATAGGTTACCCTAGTTTGATTATCTTTATACCTTGTTCACCACTGAACTTTTTGGGTAGTACTTGCTAGTGCTTTATATGGTTTTGGGTATGAAGATACATTATTCATGATCACATTTTTGTTATCAGTTGTTATTTACTGTTCATGATAAGATCATTATGTTAATTGGAACATGGAGCGACCACCCGGGAAAATAGTGCTACCACAAGGGTTTAATGGGACGCCCTTGGCTGATTAATTAGGAAAGCTAGTGGAAGACTACCTTACCCGAAAGGGGCAAGGGCAGTAGGGGAGTGGTCAGTGTAGGGAGGCCCTTGGGATGATTTTGCTGCGATGGCGGTCATGCGAGGGGTCCCTGCATTGGAGCTTCCTATAAACTGTAGCAGGTTTTCTGAAGCTAGTGGAACTTTGTAAAGGCCTCGTAGTGTTACCCTGCCTCGCCTCCTCGGTAGAGGTGTATGGGAAGTCGCGATCCCTTGGCAGATGGGTAACATGACTTGTGGGTAAAGATGCGCAACCTCTGCAGAGTGTAAAACTAGTATATCAGTCGTGCTCACGGTCATGAGCAGCTCGAACCCTCACATGATTAATTTATGGAACTAAATTCAATTTGTCATATGCATTGCATCGCAGGTGATGTTGTTACTTTTATTCTACTACTTAATTGGGTTTGGTATTTACTTATACTTAGTAACTGCTAATAAAATTTTGACCAACTTTAAAAGCAATGCTCAGCTTCAACCATCCTCTTTGGTAAGCCTTACACTTCACGTGAGCTCCCACCTTTGGCGAGTTCATACACATTATTCCCCACAACTTGTTGAGCTATGAACGTATGTGAGCTCACTCTTGCTGTCTCACACCCCCCACAAGTCAAGAGCAGGTACCGCAGGATGAGGCGCATGGAGGGTGCTGTGACGAGTTCGTGAGAGGTCTAGGCCGTCGTCTCCCAGTCAACTTTGGTTGCTGGACCGTTGTCTCCTTATAATGTAATTATTTATTTTGTATAGAACCTCTGTTATATAGTAAAGATGTGACATTTGATCCTGTGCCATGATTCATCATATGTGTGAGACTTGGTCCCAGCACACCTGGTGATTATGTTCGCGCCCGGGCTTTGGACCCCTAAAACCCGGGTGTGACAGGTTCCCACCCCACAACACGGGGGCTGCGTCCCACACGTCATGCGAGCTGACCCAAAACGAGAAGGGGGCAAACCGCCACACGCGAAGCATGTAACCGCCCTGCGGTTATAAGCGTTCCCGCATCATCACCGAAACCAGCGGTCGGAAGGGCGGGCCGCCACACGGGGAGCATGCAACCGCACCACGGTTGCGCACCCTTTCGGCATCGTCGCATCCGGAGGTCCAGCACGGAGGCCCGGTCCCACTTGTCATGCAACCGGCACACCAGTCACCACGTGCAAGGAAACCGCACCGCCATCTGCGCCAATGCTGCGTCTTCTCGACTGCGGAACCAACGCAACGACTCAAGGCAGCCCTAAGCGTGACCCAACAGTGCCCAGTAAGTGCGACGGTCATGGGTCACTCAGCCGCGGGGATAGGCACGATGGTCGATATGATCAGAGGAGGGCCGACAGTAATTGCAGCAACAGGCGTGCGGGAGCTGCGGTCCAATCACCTACAGGTTCGGATCCTCTCCCACAGCATAAAAAACAATGCACCCATGTTCCGTTCCTCGAACGACTCGCGCACGCCCAATAGACGCCCCGTGAATCGCCCGTCCTGTCGCATTAACTCCTTGGCAGGGCAAGCGACATCTCCGGCAGGCGAAGCGGGCGCCGTTTCGTCTCCGTCATGATGACCACGTCAGAAAAGGTGCGCCACATTATTTAAATTTATATCCTTTTCCTTTTCCTCTCTCTCTCTCTCTCTCTCTTGCCACAGGGACCGGGAAAAAGATATTGCGAAAAGGATCCTTCTCGGCGAAGGAAACGGGCCCTGAGCCCTCCTACTGATCAGGGGTTCGAAGGTTGCGCCCTCCGGGGTTCGGTAACTGCCCCAGAGCACTCGAGCTCCGAGCCCATTACTGATCAGGAGTTCGAAGGCTAGCCCCTCGGAAGGGTTCGACAGCCGTCCCAGAGCACGCAGAGTTAGGGATGACCCTGGGTACGTCCGTTACATGGCCGAGGCTCGGGCTACTTTCCCGAGGTACCCTAGGACATTTCCGAGACCAGCGGGAACAATTTGTAACGGAATGCCACCGGAGGGAGGCATCGAGCCCTCGGACCCTATCGAATGGGTTCGGGTCCGGCAAATCACCTGCAGGTACTTTTGGAACGCGCCTCTGGGCCACTAGCCGACCCTTAGAGAACGGGGCTCGGGCGTCCACTTGGATCACCCGTTAGCAGCTCACTGGAAACACCGTGTTCGGTGCCCCCCGGGGGTAACACTGCGCTTCCCCCCCTTCCTCCTTGCAGAAAGGCGACGAAGGGGCGTATAATGAAAGTCGAGACGGTCCTTGATCGTTCTCTCGCTCCGTGCAGAGGCTCGGGGGCTGCTCTCACACCTGACTACAGCCAAACCGTTGACCACGTCAACAAACCAGCTTGAAAGCTCGGAGCCTGACCGTGCACCCGGGCTGCGGCCGGGCCGCATGAGGGAACAACAAGGCTGACCGAGGCATCACAAAAAGGATTAAGACCCCAGAGGAGTCAAACCACTCCTCCGAGGCCTCGGGGGCTACACCCGGCGGGTGCGCTCGCGCGCACCCACCAGAACAAAGCAATAACCGAGAAGGGCTAGTCCCCTTACGAAAAATCCAGCGGAACCTCCAAGCGAGTACCTACACTCCCTTCGAGGCTCAGGGGGCTACTGTCGGGGACCGTAATTAGGGGTACCCCCAATGCACCTTAATCCGGCTGGAAAACATCTTCAGAACAAACCATAAACGACTGATAAAGCGCGGGCTTCGTTTATCAAGGGACGCGACCTCATCCGAGCCCAGCCTCGGGCAAGGATAGTAGTCCCGGAGGAATTGACGCCTCGCCCGAGGGTCCCCTCAGTCAGCAGACGCACCCTCGGCTCGCCCGAAGCACAGCTCAGGCAGACTTTGTCGTGCAGCGACCTCGTCCGAATCGCCTTACCAACCGACCGTATCGCATGCACATTTAATGCAGGGATCGCCAGACACCTTATCCTGACACGCGTGCCTCAGTCGGCAAAGTTGAAGTGACCGCAGTCACTTCGCCCCCCTTTACTGATCGTTCTGACAGGAAAACAGCACCGTTCACTCCACTCCGGCAACTGTGCCAGCTACTAGGGAAAGACTAACGACAGTCACGGCCTTCCCCGAAGATCGGCCTCAGGCGCAGCAGCGAGCTCCGCCTCGCCCGACCCTAGGCCTCGGCCTCAGCCTCGGCCTCGGGAGAAGGACTCTGCCTCGCCAGACCCTAGGCCTCGGCCTCAGCCTCGACCTCGGGAGAAGGACTCCGCCTCGCCCGGCCTCAGCCTCAGCCTTGGAGGAGTCTCCGCCTCGCCCGACCTCAGCCTCAGCCTCGGAGGAGTCACCGCCTCGCCCGACCTCAGCCTCGGCCTCGGAGGAGTCGTCGCCTCGCCCAACCTCGGCCTCGTATCAGCTACGCTACTGGGGATCCATCATTACCCTACCCCTAGCTAGCCGCCTCCGGCTACGAGGGAACAAGACCGGTGTCCCATCTAAGTTACTCCGGTAACAGGTAATGATGGTTCCCCGCGTGCGCCCATGACGTCGGGTGCTCTCAACCCCCTACGGAAGCAAGGAAACGTCAGCAGGATCCATGCCGCACCATCAGCTATGCTTCTACAGGGCTCAAGGCACTTCTCCGACAGCCACGTTATTACCTCTACAGGACTCAAGGCACTCCACCGACAGCCACGTTGGTACATCTACAGGGCTCAAGGCGCTTCCTCGATGGCCACGTTATTATCTGTACAGGGCTCAGGGCACTTCCCTGCCAGCCACGTTAGCTCCAAGCTACACCCCCATTGTACAGCTGGGCATCTCCTTGTATCCATAAAAGGGGTGTCCAGGGCCCCACAGAGGGGAGAGGAGAAAGGGGTAAAAAGAAGGGACGGGAGGGGAGACGAACGTGCAACGTACGAACACACGGACGCACGACGCCGACGAGCGGAGGCAGCCAGGGTAGGAGAGACGCGGTACAGGCAGCCTCATACGGCTCGCCTCGAGGCCGAACCCTCTCCTTCTCTCTCTCTCTCTCGCCCTCGCTCTCGCTCTCCCGCAACGCTTGTAACCCCTACTGCAAGTGCCCCCCGGTGCAGGATAATATAAGCCTCATCCCATCGCTTGTGTTCCATCTTGCATCGACACATCTGGACAGGGGCACGCGGCACTAAAATTTACTAGTCGGTTTGGCTGAGGGCCCCCCGGGTCCGAAACACCGGCAGCCGTCGATCGAAGCAACACATGGGCAACATCGCCAACGTTTTGTGGAAACCAACCGGAGACCGGGTGCTAGGATTGAAACGATCCGGACACCTCCTCCGGTCGTAGGTACGACCTTTACTCCTGAGTATCCGCATATGTTTGCTGATTGGGGTTCTGCGGGAGTGAACTCTATGGATAATTGGTCACAATGGTCAGGATCTGTTATGCCTAACATGAATTTCCCAAAGTTTGACGGAACAAACCCTAAATTGTGGAAACATAGATGCGAGACATACTTTGAATTCTATGCTATACCTATTGAGCGCTGGGTTAGGTTGGCTATGATGAATTTTGAGGGGTCGGTCACTTACTGGGTTCAATCTATGGAGTCTCAAATTAGGGAAATGAACTGGGAGTCGCTGTGTGTCGCTCTGGATACTAGGTTTGGTCGAGATCAGCATAATACCCTCATTAGACACTTCTATCACATATGCCAAACCAATTCAGTTTCTGAATACATAGAAAATTTTGATCAGTTAATACGCCAACTCCTAGCTCATGAGAATCACTTGACCTCTGCAATGATCACCACTAGATTTATAGATGGATTAAAAGATGAAATCAAAAGTGATGTGATTATACAACGTCCCGCCTGAAAGGGAAATAGGGTCAAACCTTTTCCAATAAGAATTTTGGTGGTTGAATTGCTCAACACAAATTATAGGACTAATCAGTTTGCTCTAGAAAATATGTTCTACAGGTGCCAAAGGTTCACAACAAACCAATACAAGTCAAAAGAAAGGGTTCAAATAAAAGGAGCAAAGTTCAACCGAAGGCAGCCCTGGTCTGGCGCACCGGACTGTTCGGTGCACCAGGGAATCCAACTCCAAACTTGCCAGCCTCGGGAATTCTGGAGGCCGCTCCGCTATAATTCACCAGACTGTCCGGTGTGCCAGCGGAGCAATGGCTACTTCAGTGCCAACGGTCGTCTGCAACCGTATTCAATGCGCTACAGTGCGCGCCAGAGTCAGAGCAGCGTCAGAAGGCGCACCGGACAGTGTACAGTGACTGTCCGGTGCACCACCGGACTGTCCGGTGGCCAAGAAGACAGAAGCTCCAACGGTCAAACCCTAACGGTCGGGTGACGTGGCTGGCGCACCGGACAGTGTCCAGTGGCGCACCGGACTGTCCGGTGCGCCATTCGACAGCAGCCTCCACCAAACGGCTAGTTTGGTGGTTGGGGCTATAAATACCCCAACCACCCCACCATTCATTGCATCCAAGTTTTTCCACCTTCCAACACATTACAAGAGCTATAGCATTCAATTCTAGACACAACCAAAGAGATCAAATCCTCTCCCAAGTCCGGAATTTGCTCCCAAGGCTGTAGAAGGCTTTTTACTAGGATATGATTCAAACACAAGGGCATATAGAGTCTTTAACAAGTCCACTGGGTTTGTTGAAGTTTCTTGTGACATTGTGTTTGATGAGACTAACGGCTCCCAAGTGGAGCAAGTTGATCTTGATGAATTAGATGATGAAGAGGCTCCGTGCGTCGCGCTAAAGAGCATGTCCATTGGGGATGTGTGTCCTAAGGAATTCGAAGAGCCCATTCAAGCACAAGATCAACCATCCTCCTCCATGCAAGCATCTCCACCATCTCAAGATGAGGATGAAGCTTAAGATGATGAAGAAGAAGATCAAGAAGACGAGCCACCTCAAGAAGACGACAATGATCAAGGGGGAGATGCAAATGTTCAAGACAAGGAGGATGAGCAAGTTGCAAGGCCGCCACACCCAAGAGTCCACCAAGCAATCCAACGAGATCACCCCGTGAATACCATCCTCGGCGACATTCATAAGGGGGTAACTACTCGATCTCGTGTTGCTCTTTTTTTGTGAACATTACTCTTTTGTTTCCTCTATTGAGCCACACAGGGTAGAGGAAGCACTTCAAGATTCGGATTGGGTGGTGGCGATGCAAGAGGAGCTCAACAACTTCACGAGGAATGAGGTATGGCATTTAGTTCCACATCCTAACCAAAATGTTGTAGGTACCAAGTGGGTATTCCGCAACAAGAAAGATGAGCATGGTGTGGTCATAAGGAACAAAGCCCGACTTGTAGCCAAAGGATATTCACAAGTCGAAGGTTTGGATTTCGGTGAAACTTATGCACCCGTAGCTAGGCTTGAGTCTATTCGTATATAATTAGCCTATGCTACTTACCATGGCTTTAAGCTCTACCAAATGGA
Organism: Zea luxurians; assembly: GCA_029449295.1. Taxonomy (NCBI): domain Eukaryota; kingdom Viridiplantae; phylum Streptophyta; class Magnoliopsida; order Poales; family Poaceae; genus Zea; species Zea luxurians. The sequence continues at coordinate 30,078,699 of JAOPSE010000031.1, forward strand.
CGTGAATAGTGCTTTCCTCAATGGACCAATCAAGGAAGAGGTCTATGTTGAGCAACCTCCCGGCTTTGAAGATAGTGAGTACCCTAACTATGTTTACAAACTCTCTAAGGCGCTTTATGGGCTTAAGCAAGCCCCAAGAGCATGGTATGAATGCCTAAGAGATTTTCTTATCACTAATGGCTTCAAAGTTGGAAAGGCCGATCCTACTTTATTTACCAAAACACTTGCAAATGATTTGTTTGTATGCCAAATTTATGTTGATGATATTATATTTGGGTCTACTAACGAATCTACATGTGAGGAATTTAGTAGGATCATGACACAAAAATTCGAGATGTCTATGATGGGGGAGTTGAAGTGTTTCTTAGGATTTCAAGTGAAGCAACTCCAAGAGGGCACTTTCATTAGCCAAACCAAGTACACTCAAGATATACTCAACAAGTTTGGGATGAAAGACGCCAAACCCATCAAGACACCCATGGGAACAAATGGGCATCTCGACCTCGACACGGGAGGTAAATCCATAGATCAAAAGGTATACCGGTCGATGATAGGTTCTTTACTCTATTTATGTGCTTCACGACCGGATATTATGCTTTCCGTATGCATGTCTGCAAGATTCCAAGCCGATCCTAAGGAAGCTCACCTTAGGGCCGTAAAACGAATCTTGAGATATTTAGTTTATACTCCTAAGTTTGGCCTTTGGTACCCCAGGGGATCCACATTTGATTTAATTGGTTATTCCGATGCTGATTGGACAGGGTGTAAAATTAATAGAAAGAGCACATCGGGGACTTGCCAGTTCTTGGGAAGATCTCTGGTGTCTTGGGCTTCAATGAAGCAAAATTCTGTCGCTCTTTCTACCGCCGAAGCCGAGTATATTGCCGCAGGCCATTGTTGCACGCAATTGCTTTGGATGAGGCAAACCCTTAGGGACTATGGTTACAAATTAACCAAAGTTCCTCTTCTATGTGATAATGAGAGTGCAATCCGCATGGCGGATAATTCCGTTGAGCATAGCCGCACTAAACACATAGCCATTCGGTAGCATTTTTTAAGGGATCACCAACAAAAGGGGGATATCGAGATTGCATATATTAACACCAAAGAACAATTAGCCGATATCTTTACCAAGCCATTAGATGAACAAATATTTACCAGACTTAGGCATGAGCTAAATATTCTTGATTCTAGGAATTTTTATTGATATTGTGCACACATAGCTCATTTATATACCTTTGATCGTATCTCCTTTTATGTCTATGACTAATGTGTTTTCAAGTATCATCTTATGCTTAGTCATAGATATTGAAACGGAAATGGAGTTCTCGGCAAAGAAGGCGCTTCCACTCAACTCCAATTGTATTTGCCGTTACTCCGCTTCGTTCTCCACTTTGGTATAATCTTCACTCATATTTTTGTTTGCCAAAAGGGGAGGAAGTTTTTTTAAGAAGGGCTTATATCTCACTCACAAGTATCCATTTTTGGCGATTCATGCCAAAGGGGGAGAAAGTATGAGCCCAAAGCAAAAGGATCGCACCACCACCAAATTTAAAAATGAAGTTTTCAATTTGGTATCTTATTGTGTTCAAAAGGGGGAGAACGTAGTATCTTCAAAAATTGCAAAACCCTCTTGAACACTAAGAGGAGAATTTTATTTAAGGGGAGTTTTGTCTTAATCAAAGGAAAAACATTTGAGACAGGGGGAGAAAATTTCAAATCTTGAAAATGCTTTCTTCAATCTTATTCACATACCTTTGACTATTTGCAAAATGATTTTGAAAAGAATTTCACAAAGAATTTGCAAAATAAAACCCGTGGTGCAAATGTGGTCCAAAATCTTAATAAAGAAGAAAACCATCCAAGCACATCTTTTGAGATAACTATATTGGTTTCAACTCCAAGCAACCTTTGCACTTACATTATTCAAACTAGTTCAATTCTGCACTTTTATATTTGCTTTGATTTGTGTTGGCATCAATCACCAAAAAGGGGGAGATTGAAAGGGAAATAGGGTCAAACCTTTTCCAATAAGAATTTTGGTGGTTGAATTGCCCAACACAAATTATTGGACTAATCAGTTTGCTCTAGAAAATATGTTCGACAGGTGCCAAAGGTTCACAACAAACCAATACAAGTCAAAAGAAAGGGTTCAAATAAAAGGAGCAAAGTTCAACCGAAGGCAGCCCTGGTCTGGCGCACCGAACTGTCCGGTGTGCCACCGGACAGTGTCCGCTGCACCAGGGAATCCAACTCCAAACTTGCCAGTCTCGGGAATTCTGGAGGCTGCTCCGCTATAATTCACCGGACTGTCTGGTGTGTCAGCGGAGCAACGGCTACTTCAGCGCCAACAGACGTCTGCAACCGCATTCAATGCGCTACAGTGCGCGCCAGAGTCAGAGCAGCGTCAGAAGGTGCACCAGACAGTGTACAGTGACTGTCCGGTGCACCACCGGACTGTCCGGTGGCCCAGAAGACAGAAGCTCCAACGGTCGAACCCTAACGGTCGGGTGACGTGGCTGGCGCACCGGACAGTGTCCGGTGGCGCACCGGACTGTTCGGTGCGCCATTCGACAGCAGCCTCCACCAAACGACTAGTTTGGTGGTTGGGGCTATAAATACCCCAACCACCCCACCATTCATTGCATCCAAGTTTTTCCACCTTCCAACACATTACAAGAGCTATAGCATTCAATTCTAGACAAAACCAAAGAGATCAAATCCTCTCCCAAGTCTGGAATCACTGTTGGGGCGAAGGCGAAGACGCTACCCTTCGCTCGATGCATTCGCCAGTCTCGCTGCACAAACGGAGACAAGACGACTGGCAGACTCCACCCTTCGCCCAATGCGCCGAGGAACGAAGGCTTCTGGCGAGGTCGCCCCATCCCGCGGCGTCATCCAACACGAAGGCCCACGTGCAATTTGGCCCATTGTAACAGGCCCCACGTGGCCGCTGCGCATTACGAGCCTAATTTGTAAAGGCTTCTCTGTAATTACAGTCTGTAACCCTGCTTTATGGGAATATTCCGGGGATAACTAGGGCGCTTGAGGGCACATGCGTACTTAACCCAAGGCGCTGGGCACTCAGGCACCTATAAATACCCCCGCACAGTGCCCCTGGAAGGGAGATTAAGAAAGCAATTGCCCTCTTGAGCAAAAAACCTTGTCTGCATTACTCCTACTCCCCCATTGGATCAACTTGCTCGGGAGAGCAAGTTCCAACAATCACTCCAAATCAATAGTGACTAGAGAGAGTGACATTTGTGTTCATTTGAGCTCTTGCGCTTCGATTGCTTCTTTTCTTTCTCATTCTTTCTTGTGATCAACTCAATTGTAACCAAGGCAAGAGACACCAATTGTGTGGTGGTCCTTGCGGGGACTTAGTGTCCCGTGTGATTGAGAAGAGAAGCTCACTCGGTCTAAGTGACCGTTTGAGAGAGGGAAAGGGTTGAAAGAGACCCGGTCTTTGTGACCACCTCAACGGGGAGTAGGTTTGCAAGAACCGAACCTCAGTAAAACAAATCATCATGTCTTGCTTCCTATTTGCTCACGATTTGTTTTCGCCCTCTCTCTCAGACTCGATTTTAATTTTAACGCTAACCCCGGCTTGTAGTTGTGCTTAAACTTTGTAAATTTCAGATTCGCCCTATTCACCCCCCCTCTAGGCGACTTTCACCGCCGATCTAGATACTGCTTGTTCTCTCGCGATGTTGTAGGAGGATGTGTGGCTGCACTCGGGGCGTCGTGAAATGCGAAGAACTGATTTTAGCAACTTAATTCGGTCCCCAGCCAAGCCAGCGCCAATGCCCCTACCATTACCACCTGTTGCAAGTCAGAAAACTAGTAATTTTGGAGATCGTCGAGGCAGTGTTCAGACTACCAGTAAAAGGGAGGATGGCAGACTAATAGCTTTGAGGGATTATCGGAGAGCTAGAAGACTTTGTTTCAAATGTGGTGAAAAGTGGGGTCATGCACACAGATGTTCTACCATAGTGCTATTACACCTCGTTGAGGAAATGTGGGAATTGGCAATGGAGGGGGAGGCGCTGGTGGAAGAAACAGAGAATGCTCCAGAGGAACCACAGGGAGAGAGTGTGTTACCTATCTCTGTGGCTACAGTAAGTGGTGAAGGGAACAAAACCGTTCGATTGTGGGCATCTATTCACTATCAACAGGTTTTGGTTCTTGTCGATTCGGGTAGCTCTGCCAGTTTTCTGGGAAGCCATCTCATGGGAGTTATGCCTGGAATACATCTGCTGTCAACACCAGTTCAGGTGAAAGTAGCAGATGGGAGAACTATGTGGAGCAGACATGGGGTAACTGATTGTAAATGGCTTTGTGAGGGTGTGACCTTCTCTAGTAGCTTCAAGATCCTTCCCCTAGGAAGCTACGACATGATTCTTGGCATGGATTGGTTGGAATGTCATTGTCCTATGGTTGTACATTGGGCACAGAAATGGCTTGAATCTGATTATGGTCAAAAGAGGGTGAGGCTGCAAGGCATTTTACCCAAAACACAAACCTACACTAGTATTACTGGTTTGCAGTTGGATTCACTGATCAGACATGAAGCTGTGGAACAACTTTTGGAGCTGCAGAAAGTGGACACCACCAACGGGGGCAAGATTCCCGACATTATTAAGCAGCTGTTGGCTAAGTATCAACACTTATTCGTTAAACCCCATGGCCTTCCACCGAAGAGATCTGTGGATCATGCAATCGAGCTGATACCGGGGGCACTGCCATTCCGACTCCGACCTTACCATTATACGCCCCAACAAAAAGATGAAATCAAAAAACAGGTGCAGAAAATGCTGGACAGTGGAATAGTTCAACAAAGCTCAAGTCCATTCGCATCACCAGTATTACTAGTGAAAAAGAAAGGCGGAGAATGGCGTCTTTGAGTGGATTATAGGAAATTAAATGCTTATACAGTGAAGAATCGATATCCCATGCCCATATTTGATGAGATTATTGATGAGCTGGCGGGTGCATCAGTGTTCTCTAAACTCGATCACCGCTCAGGTTACCACCAAATCCGATTACGCGAGGGTGATGAACATAAGATAGCATTTCAGACTCATCACGGGCACTTTGAATATCGTGTAATGCCATTCGGTTTGACCAGAGCCCCGACTACATTTCAAGATTTCATGAATCAGCTGCTGGCACCACTACTCCGAAGGTGTGTAGTCGTGTTTCTCGACGATGTCCTGGTATACAGCACCAGAACGGAAGAACATGTGGATCATTTGGAACAAGTTCTGAACCTGATAAGCCAACAGCAATTGTATTTGAAACAGTCCAAGTGTATGTTTGGTTAGGCGAAACTAGATCCTGGGTCATATTGTCAGCGCTGCAGACATTAATACAGACCCAAAGAAGATAAAGGTTATCTGTGATTGGCCTACCCCAACTTGTGTGAAGGATGTGCGCAGTTTCCTGGGCATGGCTGGCTTTTATAGGAAATTTGTGTCTAATTTTGGGATCATCAGTAAACCGCTGACCAATCTTTTAAAAAAGGACAACTTATTCGTATGGACTGAAACAGCAAACCGAGCATTTGTGGCTCTAAAAACGGCACTTGTGCAAGCACCAGTGTTGGCAATCCCAAACTTTTCCAAATCTTTCACGATTGAGACCGACGCTAGCGGAGGAGGTATTGGAGCAGTTCTGCAACAAGATGGGCATCCTATAGCTTACATTAGCCGAGCATTGGGACCAAGGAATTTGGGGTTGTCAACGTATGAAAAGGAGTGCATGGCTATTCTCTTTGCCGTGGAACAGTGTCGTCCGTATCTGCAGCATGGTGAATTTATGATACAGACTGACCACCAGAGTTTAACTCATTTGGATGACCAAAGATTATCGACCCCATGGAAGCAAAAGGCACTAACAAAACTTCTGGGTCTGCAATTTCGTATTTTGTACAGACAAGGCAGCGAAAACAGAGTGGCAGATGCCCTCTCACGCCGAACCAACTTGGATCAAGATGCTCCCCAGCTGCAGTTGAATGCTACGTCAGTATCATCCGTGATACCGAGTTGGTTGAATCAAGTGCTCAAAGGATATGAACAAGATACCAGTGCCTAGAAGTTATTGAGTAAATTGGACACAGGAGAAAAACTTAATCACTATACCTTAACGCAGGGAATTATCAGATTCAAAGGAAGGATCTGGCTGGAAATGAATCAAGAGATACAATGTTTGGTCATGTCAGAGTTACATGAAAGTGCCATTGGTGGTCACTCTGGTTTCCTGGTGACGTGTCGTCGGATCAAGTCTAATTTTGCTTGGCCGGGCATGAAGCAACAAGTGCGGGAGTTTGTCCGTACCTGTCAGATATGTCAGCAAGCCAAACCCGAAAGGATTAAATATCTGGGACTCCTTCTACCTCTACCAATCCCAGATCACGCCTGGCAAGTTGTGACTATGGATTTTATATCCGGGTTACCCCCCTCTAAACGAGGCAAATGTATATTAGTTGTTGTGGATAAATTCTCAAAATATGCTCATTTTTTGGTATTGAACCATCCCTTCACAGCTCTTACAGTCACCAAGGTTTACTTGTCAGCAGTGTATAAGTTGCATGGGCTCCCCACAACTATAATATCAGATCGTGACCCTATATTCACTAGCAAGCTGTGGAGAGAGTTGTTCAGATTATCGGGAACCAAGTTGTGTTTGAGCAGCTCCTACCACCCCCAGTCGGATGGCCAGACTGAGCGGGTTAACCAATGTCTGGAGACGTACTTGTGTTGTTTTGTGCAGTCATGCCCGCGTCATTGGCCAAGCTGGTTACCTCTTGCTGAATTTTGGTACAATACTTGTTACCATACGTCCCTGGGTAAATCACCATTCGAGGTACTTTATGGCCACTCACCATCGCAGCTAGGAATTGAGTCGGCTGGACAGTGTGCAGTTCCAGATTTGCAACAATTCTTATGCAACAGGGACAGTATGCTGCAGCAAGTGCGCATGCACCTACAAAGAGCTCAGTCACGAATGAAGAGGCAATCAGATAAAGGCAGGACTGAACGTACATTTGCAGTGGGGGATCGGGTGTTCCTTAAAAACTCTAGCCATACTGTCAGTCATCAGTAACGGAACGGTCAAACCAGAAACTTGCGTTTCGTTTCTTTGGGCCCTATACAATCATCAAGCAGGTTAATCCGGTTGCGTACGAGCTGGATTTACCGGCTGGAAGTTCGGTACATCCAGTTTTTCACGTCTCACAACTCAAAGCGGTAATTGGTTCTCAGATTGGCGTGAGTCCTAGTGTACCTAACTTGTATCAAGATCTTCAGGTACCGGAGGCTATACTCGCTACCAGGCTACATCGTCATGCTGGGAAGGTGGTGAGTCAACTGCTGATTAAATGGAGCGGTTGGCATGCTGCGCTGGCCACCTGGGAAGATGAGGTCGACATCAAGCAGAAGTTTCCATTCGCACCAGCTTAGGGACAAGCTGGCCATCAAGGAAGGAAAGATGTTAGCGACCTGGAGGATGAAACCACAGGCGTCAAAAATACGAACCAGAGAAGAATCAGTGAAGAGGGAGTTACTGGGCCAAGTCAGAAGGGCATTCGGAAGAGCTAAAGAATACTACGACCCAACAAACGCGTCATAGGGCCGGAATGGCGTAATTGATAGAGGCCCATGAGAAATAGGCATGCTAGCTGCTAGTAAATAAGGAGTCTGGTGAGAGGAGGGAGGCATCGAGGAACAGAACTCTGATCCGGGCTGCGTCCGGTGGCTGGCGCTGTATCGCCATGTACGGATTCTCGACATTCATAAACCAACAGAGCTGTCCGAGAGAGGACACTGAACAGCGGGAGCGGTGCTCAACCATCGAAACGCTACTTAGATTAACAGTGAACAAGCAACGCGCGGGCGCGCAGATAGCAGCAAGTGGGCAGAGTTCGCGGCGCTGGTGTCGGGCGAGTGGGACGGCTACGGCGCGGACTTCACGGCGGCCGGCGACCCTGTGGAGCTGCCGGAGAACGTGGTCCCGGAGGAGTACCTGTTGATGAAGACGATTTGAAACGTGCTCTTGCCATCATCGCTGAGCAGGTAAACAGCAAACCATGCATCGATCCAGAACACATCGCCCTTGGCGATTTCAGTGAGGACGAATACTTCCTGGTTCCTGACACCATCGAGATCCCTCCGTGCTTACCTGTGCTAATGCACTGAAAGGGACTAGTGCGGCATACAATGCTGGTGATATCCTGGTCTCGCAAATCTACGTATTAGCAAAAAATCAAGCTGAGGACCTTAAGGTTGATGCCGCAGACCCAAGTCAAGTGGGCGTTCCTCCGCGCTCAAGCTTTCAATGCTGGCCTGGTATGACAGCCAGAAGTGTCAAGGATAATCTTGTTTACTTAGTCGTTGTGCTTAGTCTTGGTGCTTAAGTTTAGGTGTAGTGGTTAGTCAGACGTGGTGCTCCTGTGCGTGCATGCCACGGCTGAGACCGGGTCTTTTTTTTTCCTTGCATGCAGAGTCAAACGGTGGAGCTAAAAATATGGGCACGATGGTCATGCACTTGGCTGTGGGATGGCGCAGCCGGTTGCAGGAGCATGGGCACATGCGACTATGCGACCAGGTCCTGAGTAGATATGGCCAAACGGACCGCCCGGCCCGGGCCCGGTGAAGTCCGGCCTGTATTGGGCCCGGCCCGCCAGGCACGCCAGGTAAACCGAGCCGGGCCATATTGACCTGCGGGCTTGAAATGCTGCACGGGCCCGGCACGACGCGGGCCTAAATGTGCCGGGCTGGCCCGAATAGCCCGCCCTGAAAACAGGACCGTGCCCGTCCGAGCCCGTTTTTAAATGGCTGCTGGCGGCCGGCTGTGGGTCGGCTCTCGGCCTACATGATGCTCGCGATCGCAAGGGTGTGCCTGACGAGGCTCGAGTACGACGACGCCGCCGACGGCCGCGGCGGCGCTCGCGCTGGCCCTGCGTCGGTCGCGCTCCTTGACCAGCTTCTCCGCATTGGTCTGCTCCACCACCAACTTCCTGCGGAACAACACCGACTCCATGTTCCTCTGCGCCAGCATCTCCTCCGCCTCCGCGGCGGCGCCACGGCTCGGCCCTTGCGGCGTTCTTGTCGCCTGCATGCAAAAGCAGGGGGGTTAGTGTGTGAACCAAGATTACTCACGACCAGAGCAGAGCATGAGCAGCACTGGACAGTGAAAGCAGAGGACAGGTGCCGAGCGGTGGAGACTAGGGAAGAGAGACGAGAGTCGAGGATCGTCGAGTGGACGAGCGCCGAGCGACGAGCGGACAAGAGCCGAGCAGACGAGCGCCGAGCGCCGAGCGGCGAAGAGGCGGCGCGACGACGATTAGGGTTAGGGTTTCGCCTTTCAGGGAAGAGAGACGAGCGGCTGCGACTGCGGGTGTGTGGAATGCGGCTGAGGCCTGATGCGCATCGCGTACTCGCGTTTAATCAGTCCGGCCGAGTGGGATGTCTGCCTGTTTCCTGTAGCCTGTGGGGAGTGTGGGCCGAGACGCCGAGTGGGCTGTTTTCGCGAGCGGGCTTTAACCAGGCTTGATCTATAAACCGTGCCAATCTGAGGCGAGCCGAGCCGAGACGAGGAGCTGTTCCGCCGCGGCAATCTGAGCAGCGATAGCGTCGGCGGCCTCGCGCTCGCGCTCCCACACGAGGGCCGCTTCCTGCAAACGGGCCTGTCGTGCCGCGTGTTCCGCACGGGCAGCGGTGAGGACAGCGACAATGTATCCCTGGTGGGCGACCAGTGGAGGAGGCGGCTGATCCACGATAAGCGACGGGGGGATCGGCGGGGGAGGGTCCTCCGGACCGGCAACACCCGCGGGAACCGCATCCGCCACAGCCGCAAGGGCCGAGGCGGCGCCTGCAGCGGGGAGGGCCCCACCAGCGGCGTTCGGCCCTGCCCCCACGCCGGCCCGAGCGCAGGGGAGGCGGAAAACGACCCCCACGCCCCTGCCGCCAGCGCCTGCGCGTTCGCAGGGGAGGCAGCGACGGCTGGGAGGGGGTGGGGAGGGGCCGGGGGGCGCCTGCCCATGGCGGCGCCAGGGCCTGCGGGCCCCCCATGGCGGTGGCTGCAGCGGCTCGCCAGGGCCCACGGGGCCCCCATCGGCGGTTGCAGCGCCCGCGCGGCCAGGAGCGGTGGTGGCGGCTCACCCACCAGGGGAGGCGGCCCGCGCCCATGAAGAGAGGGGAGGGAAGGTGGAGGTGGAGAGAGAGGGCCGCGGCTCGCCGACCATGGGGCCGTGCGCGCCTGAGGGAGGGGCGGCGACGGCTGGGTGGGAGGCGGCGACGGCTGAAAGGGGAGGGTAAAACCTAGCGTGATACCATGTTAAGGTGATAATCGATACTTAGGGCTAACCCTAATGGGTAGCTATATAGTGTTATACATGGGCCACATGGGCCTACCATATACTCTAACACCCCCTGTAGTCTGAACTTCCGTCGCAGCGGAGTTCACAGACTGCACTCAAAAATGAAGACGTACATTACACCGTACATTACACCATAGGATCCCCCACAGCCGCAACTAGCCACTACTGATGTTGAGGCTGAGCGAAACTCGGTGAAGGTCGAGGACGGAAGGCCCTTGGTGAAGATATCAGCAAACTGGGAGGTGGTCGGGACGTGGAGGACCCGAACAGCACCGGCGGCGACATAATCACGGACGAAGTGGAGATCGATCTCGACATGCTTGGTCCGCTGGTGCTGCACGGGGTTGGTGGAGAGGTAGACCGCGCTGACGTTGTCGCAGTAGACCAACGTGATCCTAGAGAGGGGACTATGAAGCTCGGCGAGGAGTTGCCGGAGCCAGGCAGCCTTCGCCATGCCATTGGCCACGGCACGGTACTCCGCCTTGGCACTCGAGCGAGAGACGACCGGCTGGCGCTTCGATGACTAGGACACCAGGTTGCCGCCTAAGAAGACGGCGTAGCCAGAGGTGGAGCGCCGAGTGTCTGGGCACCCAGCCCAGTCAGCGTCGGTGTAGACGACCAGCTCGGAGGACGTAGACCGGTGAAGAAGCAGCCCGTAGTCGACGGTGCCCCGGAGGTAGCGGAGGAGGCGTTTGAGAGCCGCGAGGTGGGGCTCTTGGGGGTCGTGCATATGGAGACAGACCTGCTGCACGGCGTAGGAGATGTCCGGCCTAGTGAAGGTGAGGTACTGAAGAGCACCGACAAGACTCCTGTACCCGGTGGGGTCCTCGACTAGGTCACCCGTGGCCTCAGAGAGCTTCACCTGCGTGTCGACTGGTGTAGAGCAGGGCTTGCAGGCAGTCATCTTGGCCCATTCCAGAATGTCAAGAGTGTACTGCCGCTGGTGAAGTAGGAGTCCTGAGGGGCGAGGCTCAGCAGTGACCCCCAGGAAATGATGAAGCACGCCCAGATCCTTGACTAGAAACTCCCGCTGAAGCGCGTCGATGATGCGGCGAAGAAGTGACTGACTAGAGGCGGTGAGGACAATGTCATCCACGTAGAGAAGCAAGTAGGCAGTCTTTGCTCCATGATGGTGGACGAACAGAGACGTGTCTAACTTGGCCTCCACGAAGCCTAGTGTCACCAGGAACGTAGCCAGTCTGGAGTGCCACGCCCGGGGGGCCTGCTTAAGGCCGTAGAGGGACCTGTTGAGCCAGCAGACCATGTTAGGGCGAGAGGAGTTCACGAACCCCGCCGGCCGACAGCAGTAGACGGTCTCGGTGAGGGCGCCGTGCAGGAAGGCGTTCTTGACGTCGAGCTGGTGAACTGGCCAGGAGCGAGCAAGGGCCAGTGAGAGCACCGTGCGAACAGTGGTCGGCTTCACAACCGGGCTGAAGGTCTCATCGTAGTCGACTCCGGGGCGCTGAGTGAAGCTCCGAAGGACCCAGCGAGCCTTGTACCGCTCCAGGGTACTATTGGGACGCCGCTTGTGTGTCCAGATCCACTTGCCGGTGACGACATTGGTGCCGGGCAAACGGGGCACCAGATCCCACGTCTGGTTGGCGACGAGCGCCGCGTACTCCTCCTCCATCGCCCGACGCCAGTGGGGGTCCAGCAGGGCGGTGCAGACGAAGGAGGGTATCAGAGAAACCTGGGAGTCTCCGGTCATGGCCGCCAGGGCTCGGGGCGGCAGGGTACCAGCCGCGTGCCGCGTCACCATCGGATGGACGTGCCGCGGGTCGCGGTGAAGGAGCGGTGGGTGGTACACCGGTGTCTCGACACGTGCCGCGAGTGGCCGCGGCGGAGGGGTAGGCGTCCCCGGTTTAGCATGCTTTAAGGATATTTCATTTTAGTAAAGCTGAACTCTCTCTCCATATATATATAACTAAATTTTCTCCTTTATTTTAAGGTCGAAGCTATTCGCAATCTATTTGCAGCGCTCTTCCTTGCAAGCAATGGAATGCTCATACATGTTAAGTTCTTGTGGAATCATGTTGACATATTACTTGCAACTGTTATACTGGTTATAATAGTATAGAGTATTGTCGTAACTATTGTTGTAAAGGCATTTGGATACAACATCAGAACAACTTTTGTCGTAAGTATCTTCTGTTGGTGGTTCTCCATCAGTTATTCACCAATCTTGAAATGTATACTCACATTTTCCTTCTTATTTGGTCAAGATTGGGCTGTCCTTAGCTCAGATAGGAGAGTTTGCTTTTGTGCTTTTGAGTTGTGCCTGCCATCTCCATCTTGTTGGGGGTAAATTAACCTATCCCGTTCATGTATTTCTTTTAAAAATATGTTCATATTTTAGAACAACTCCCGATTGCCACACATTCATGGCTACGATTTCTTAACTGTTTAAAATTATTTTTCAGGGGAAAATGTATCTACTATATTACTGGGAAGAACTGCCCTTAGCTTGGTAATTACCTTTTTGTTTTATATTGTGGTCCTTAGCTGTTAGGTATACATCTCTCACTTTTCTGTTCATTGTTGCAGGTAACAACTCCTCTCATTTTCAAACTAATTCCGGTGGTAATGCACCTTGGCATCCTTATGTGTTGGTTCCCCTCGGAAAACAGTATGCAGAGTGAGGTATCCTTTACTACCCTATTTGCTGTTTTTTTAAAAAAGCTTGACCTATGGACATTGTTGGCTGCAGCGGTAAAGGCTTAACGTCTCTGTTCAAATTGTTGTAAATTTAGAGAAGTAAGTGACATGCTTTCTACATATTTAAATATATTAAATATACTAATTCCGAATAAAACAAGCATAAAACTCAGATAAACGCCATATGTAATTATAACAGCAATGAACAGTAGCAATTCTAGAACATGAAAACATGTAATATAGCTACTCAAATCCATTTGCAAATTAAACATGGCTAGTAGATGAAGAAGGCAGATCAAACAAATAAACATGATTGTTTATATTAAAATATTGCTCTCAAAATAGCGGGTTGCTGCAATAAACAGCCCTCCAACGCTAAAGGGTGATCAAAGATCCTCGACTAACGTGACAGTCCTATCTTACCAAATCAGGGTTTTAGATCAAATATTATGAGCCTAGAAATCAAGCATGAATATCAAGATCAAAACAGTGTGCACAAAAATTAAGGAATAATAGTAAACTTAAATAATCAGCCTGCACAATAGTAAAAGATGACTAGGCACAAATAATATCAATGCTGAAAATTAACAACACACTAAAACCCAGACTGTCACGTTGTCTCACTACACCGCTATCATCATCGAGCATTTAATCCGCCCACAAATTGTGCAATCACACCCAAATAAATAATACTAGCAGATTGCACAAAATTACTCAATAAATAAAGTGAGGCAAGGGGTAACTCACAGCACGTAGATTGTCTACGTGGGAAGACCAGCTCAGCGAACACGAAGTTCTGTCCCAGAAAACCAATTCCGCCGCCCACGTCCGGACCTGCACGGCGGGAGGTTGACGGAGATACTAGAGCCGCTGCCGGAGCCGAGGGAGACGTCCACGACACCAGCCCGAGAAGAGAAACACCGCGCAGCAGGGAGCCCAAGCACCAGGCCACGGTGGACAACAATCAGAATGGATGCACGGCACCACACAGGTGCTGTAGCAAATCAACAGATCACGAACGCAGCACCACTCCCTTCCTCTCTCAATCAGTACCAGCTAGAACCACCACCGGTTGACAGCGATGGAAACGAACCAGAGTAGAGAACAGAGGAGAAAGAGCAGAGAACCAGCCGCTGCTTCACCGTCTGCCAGGGGATGCTTTTAAGGAGACGAGAAGCGGGCGGATACGCAGAGGGACGCGCAAGCCACGGCCGCCCATCCGCTCAAACCGGAGTTGCAGTTGAGCTCCGCCCTATCTGCGTTGGCGAGCGTGCCCTTCACGCAAGTGCTTAGCGCCGTTCGATCCTGCGCGAGCACGCCCTCGTAGCATCAGCCGCTCGCCCAAAGCCGGCCGCTGGGCTGCTCGGCCGCTGGGCCTTGAGCGGCCCAGTTGGCTGGCCTCTCCTTTTTTTTAATGTGAAAATAAAAGGGAAAATCCCTCCAATGAATAGCAATCCCCACCATTTTCACTCTTATTTTCTGATCAATGTCATTGAGCTCCCGTACTGTTTATATACTACTTTTCGGCAGAGGTACTTGTTAGGTTTGAACCAAAGCCTATCCCAGTGTGTTCCAACCCTGCACGAGTAAGCGGAGGACTACGCCTTGATCCACAAACCCTAGTGTGAGAATCTTCGCACAAAGGGCACATAGTACTAGGCAGATAATCTGCTTCTCTTACGGGGCAGGGCGTTACGGTCATGCCCTTTGGTATCTATTCATGAGCTCACTAGAGAGAAAACCCCATTCTCTCCCGGACTGCGACCCCACAGTCAGCTCATATAGGTGAAATCGTTAAGGAAATTCTGTAGGACAATTTCCCTGCTTATAGCATTGACTTCATTAAGAGCATATCGCTCAACCTGCCATACAGTCAGAGCACAGCAGCTCATGAGACTCTTTATCTTTTGTGCTCTTGGTTCCACAGTGCTTCGTTTCCTGGAGCCTGTGTCTCGGGATCTCCGATCACACAGGACAGTTATCCGCAGTTGAAACCGCTAACAGGGTACGAGTCCCATTCCCATGCACGCTGCTTGAATTGGCTTTTGAGCCAGCCCTTTGGTGAAAGGGTCAGCAAGGTTCCTTTCAGACTTGATGTAATCTACGGTTATTACACCCGTCTCTCTAGCATGCCGACATGAATCAAGTCGTCTTCTGATATGCCTCGAGGATTTTTGGTTGTCCTTTCTACTGTTCACTTTCAGCAACACAGAAGTGTTGTCACAGTATACTAGGACAGCCGGTATCGGCTTTGCTAGCATTGGAAGGTCTGACAATAGGTCTCTCAACCATTCAGCCTCCAATGCTGCTGAATCAAGTGCAACTAATTCAGCCTCCTTGGTGGAACGTGTCGACACTGATTGTTTAGACGATCTCCATGACACGGCCCCACCAGCTAAAGTGAACACATAGCCACTTGTAGACTTCATTTGATCCGAGTCAGAGATCCAGTTTGCATCACTGAATCCTTCAAGTACTGACGGAAATCCGGTATATTTAATACCAAGATTCATCGCTCCCTTCAAATACCGAAGCACTCTGTACAAGGCTACCCAGTGTCTATCTCCTGGACTGGCCGAATAACGAGCCAGTCTGCATACTGCATATGAGATATCTGGTCTAGTTGCACTGCTCAGGTACATGAGAGATCCGATGATCTGCGAATATAGTAGCTGGTTCACCGGCTCGCCTTCATATTTACTGAGCGTGTAGGATGGATCATAGGGCGTGGTGACTGGCTTACAGTCCATATGTCCAAAGCGAGTCAGGACCTTTTCCACATAATGGGATTGTGACAAAGTAATCCCATCCTCACCCTTTATCAGCTTGATGTTCAGTATAACATCAGCTTCACCCAAGTCCTTCATATCAAAGTTCTTGGAGAGGAATAATTTTGTCTCCATGATAGCCTCCAAATCGGTCCCAAATATCAATATGTCATCAACGTATAAACACATGATGACACCTTTGCCCCCAGAGAAGCGATAATACACACACTTGTCGGCTTCGTTTACACAAAACCCGGCAGTGGTCAGAGTATTATTAAACTTCTCATGCCATTGTCTGGGAGCTTGTTTAAGACCGTATAAGGATTTAATCAAGCGACACACTTTGCTCTCTTGTCCTTTAACCACAAATCCTTCTGGTTGCTGCATATAAATTTCCTCTTCCAGCTCTCCATTTAGGAATGCTGTCTTTACGTCCATTTGATGGACAAGAAGTTTATACGCAGCTGCCAGCGCTATAAGCACACGGATTGTGGGCAATCGAGCCACCGGAGAATAAGTATCAAAATAATCCTCCTCTTTCTTTTGAGTAAAACCCTTAGCCACAAGACGGGCCTTGTACTTTTCAATAGTACCATCAGGTCTCCTCTTCCTCCTAAAGATCCATTTACAGCCCACAGGCTTGCAACCAGCTGGGAGATCAGTTATCTCCCAAGTTCCGTTCGAGATGATTGAATCCATCTCGCTACGGACAGCCTCCCTCCAGTACTCTGCATCCGGAGATGTATATGCCTCTGTGAGGGAGCGTGGTTCTTCATCCACTAGATAAATAATATAATCATCACCCAGAGACTTTTCAGTCCTTTGTCTCTTACTCCTCCTTAACTCCAAATCTGGAGTCTGGTCATGGACACTCGAGGGCAGAGAATATGTCCGAGATGGACCATCTGGGGCTACTACTTCCTTATCCCGCATAGGGAAGATGCTCTCAAAGAATGTCACATCCCGAGACTCCATTATTACATTTATAGCAACTTCGCTTGTCTCGGAATGGACCACTAGAAATCTATAAGCTGCACTGTTATGTGCATAACCCAGGAAGACACAGTCTACGGTCTTAGGGCCTAGCTTTCTCTTCTTCGGCAACGGGACATTCACCTTTGCAAGGCAACCCCAAGTCCGAAGATGCGAAAGATCTGGCTTCCTTCCTTTAAATCCTTCATAGGGCGTGGCCTCACGGTTGCGAGGCGGCACCCTGTTCAGGACATAGCACACTGTGAGTACTGCCTCGCCCCACCAGATGTCAGGCATCCCCGAACTTTGTAACAAAGCATTAGCTAAGTCACACACTGTTCGGTTCTTCCTTTCAGCTACCCCATTTGACTGAGGTGAATATGGAGCGGTGGTTTCATGAATGATTCCACACTCTTTGCAGTACTCATCAAAAGGTTGGAAAGGTATTCACCTCCTCTATCAGACCGTAACCTTTTAATTTTCTTGTCTAGCTGGTTTTCAACTTCAGTCTTATAGATCTTAAAGTGTTCTAGTGCCTCATCTTTAGTTCTGAGTAAGTAAATATAACAGAACCTGGTAGCATCATCTATCAAGGTAAGAAAGTATCTTTTACCGCCTTTTGTGATTATACCATTCATCTCACAGATATCTGAGTGAATTAGTTCTAAAGGAGTGGTACTTCTGCCTTCAACCGTATGAAACGGTTTTCTAGGCTGCTTAGCTTGCACACAAATACCACATTTTACACCTTTAACATGTTTATATTCAGGAATTAAAGACATGTCACTTAATCTCTTAATGGCCTCAAAATTCACATGACACAAACGGGAGTGCCAAATATTATTAATGGAATCATTATTACAGACCACATTAACATGGTAAGAAGAATGATTATTCAAAACAGAAAGACGGAACAAACCACCTGACTCATATGACTTTCCAACAAAAGTACCAAACTTAGACAGGACCACTTTATTAGACTCAAACACTAATTTGAGACCCTGTCGACATAGCAGCGACACTGAAATGAGGTTCCGGCTCATCGATGGCACATAGAGTACGTCCTTCAGCACGAGCGTCTTTCCTGAAGTTAACTTCAGGTAGACCTGTCCAGTACCTCGAACTGCTGCCGGAACACCATTTCCCATCAAGACTGGTGCGCTGTTGTATCCCTGGAATGAAGAGAACATGGATCGATCAGCACAAATATGAACAGTAGCACCGGAATCCATCCACCAGTCATCTGATGGACTTGCCATAAAGGCCTGAAGTGCATACCCTGGGGTGGAGTTAACCACCACGTTCCCTTCTTTGCGCTGAGGTGGAGGACCTTTTCCCTTCCTAAGTTTGCATCTCCGAGCTGTATGCCCGGAGACTCCACAAACGTAGCAGATAAAGTCCTCCTTTTTCTTCTTCATCTTTTTGGACTTAGGTTGGTTCATATTCTTCTGTGGAGAGTTCTTCTTCTTCTGGAATTTTCTATCTCCACCCTTCTCAACAACGTGAGCCTGAAGTTGCTGGGATGGCTTGTTAATGGACCTTGCACGCTCTTCCACATTTATCGCAGCTGACAACTCAGTGAGAGTCATTTGCTTCTTCATGTGGCGGCGTGAAGTCACAAAGTCTCGCCAAGAAGGCGGGAGCTTTGCCAGTATTGAATTCACCTGAAAACTGTCTGGTAGGATGCAGCCATATTGGACCAAGTCCCTAACAAGGAGTTGAATCTCCTGTAGCTGCTCCATAACAGACCTTCCCTCAACCATTTTATAGTTGAGGTAGTTTTCCGTTGTGAATGACTCATTGCCATTGTCAACTTCAGAGAACTCGTTCTCAAGTTCAGTCCATAGACCCTTGGCGGAGGTGAAACGAGAGTACACGTCAAATAAGCGGTTCGACAAGACGTTCAGCAGACGAGACAAGCATGCCTCATTGGCTTCGTCCCACTTGGCCTTCTCCGCTAGTGCGGCGGCCTTCGCTGCATCATCAGAATCATCTGATGCGGCCTGGGGAACAGCCGACGTCACTACCCAAAATAATTTTAGGTCCGTGAGCCACATGCGAGTCTTAATCTGCCAGCGCTTAAAGCTAGCGCCGTCGAACGCTTCAGGCTTAATGACATCAGAACTGGAGGCCATTATACGAATTGGTTTTCTGGATTGTTGTAAATTTAGAGAAGTAAGTGACATGCTTTCTACATATTTAAATATATTAAATATACTAATTCCGAATAAAACAAGCATAAAACTCAGATAAACGCCATATGTAATTATAACAGCAATGAACAGTAGCAATTCTAGGACATGAAAACATGTAATATAGCTACTCAAATCCATTTGCAAATTAAACATGGCTAGTAGATGAAGAAGGCAGATCAAACAAATAAACATGATTGTTTATATTAAAATATTGCTCTCAAAATAGCGGGTTGCTGCAATAAACAGCCCTCCAACGCTAAAGGGTGATCAAAGATCCTCGACTAACGTGACAGTCATATCTTACCAAATCAGGGTTTTAGATCAAATATTATGAGCCTAGAAATCAAGCATGAATATCAAGATCAAAACAGTGTGCACAAAAATTAAGGAATAATAGTGAACTTAAATAATCAGCCTGCACAATAGTAAAAGATGACTAGGCACAAATAATATCAATGCTGAAAATTAACAACACACTAAAACCCAGACTGTCACGTTGTCTCACTACACCGCTATCATCATCGAGCATTTAATCCGCCCACAAATTGTGCAATTACACCCAAATAAATAATACTAGCAGATTGCACAAAATTACTCAATAAATAAAGTGAGGCAACGGGTAACTCACAGCACGTAGATTGTCTACGTGGGAAGACCAGCTCAGCGAACACGAAGTTCTGTCCCAGAAAACCAATTCCGCCGCCCACGTCCGGACCTGCACGGCGGGAGGTTGACGGAGATACTAGAGCCGCTGCCGGAGCCGAGGGAGACGTCCACGGCACCAGCCCGAGAAGAGAAACACCGCGCAGCAGGGAGCCCAAGCACCAGGCCACGGTGGACAACAATCAGAATGGATGCACGGCACCACACAGGTGCTGTAGCAAATCAACAGATCACGAACGCAGCACCACTCCCTTCCTCTCTCAATCAGTACCAGCTAGAACCACCACCGGTTGACAGCGATGGAAACGAACCAGAGTAGAGAACAGAGGAGAAAGAGCAGAGAACCAGCCGCTGCTTCACCGTCTGCCAGGGGATGCTTTTAAGGAGACGAGAAGCGGGCTGATACGCAGAGGGACGCGCAAGCCACGGCCGCCCATCCGCTCAAACCGGAGTTGCAGTTGAGCTCCGCCCTATCTGCGTTGGCGAGCGTGCCCTTCACGCAAGTGCTTAGCGCCGTTCGATCCTGCGCGAGCACGCCCTCGTAGCATCAGCCGCTCGCCCAGAGCCGGCCGCTGGGCTGCTCGGCCGCTGGGCCTTGAGCGGCCCAGTTGGCTGGCCTCTCCTTTTTTTTTAATGTGAAAATAAAAGGGAAAATCCCTCCAATGAATAGCAATTTCATGGTCTAGAATATTTGACATGTTAGGTTTTGAAGAAGTATCACATTTGTGTTTTTCTTCTTTTGATCAGTTGAGGTACCTTATAGTTCACCATTCCAGTTCTTCTTCATGTGTACGCTTGAATATGAAAAATAGAAGTTTCCTTCTTCAATGAAAACCGGGATGTTTACTTGTGTCAGTAGATATAAATATTTAAACAGTAGAACCAGCCCCATTTGTTGGCTCGGTATTATATAGTTACCAATATCCTGATCATATTTCAGCTTCCATTACAGGATAAAGCGGTTATGCTTGAAGCCCACAACAGATCACTCTAACATTGCCTAGCTACAACATCCTTTTGACTGACCGGTGAAACACTGGAGAAATAGTTACACACCAATCCCCTTCTGCGGGAACACCAAGGGATGGGGGCAAAGCTGCTTGGCCAGCCGTGGGGCTCTCCGTATAACATTCTTTTGGTTGCAATTTTGAGTTGTACATACATACTGTCCATGTCGTCAAAGTAGCATACGAGGAAGGCGCCCGATGGGCCTCGCTTTTGTACCATTGTTGCCGACTCAATCAGTCTAGGAAAGCTAGACAGGGATTTTTTGTTTTTTGGGTACATTGTGCTCAGATGTACAATTATTGACAGAAAATGACTGGGAAAGTTGTATGTTATGCATTTGCTCTGTTCTTGTGACGACCAATTGACCATGGCCATTGTGTTTGTTTTGTACTGCCACTTTGTGTGGCGAACATTATTTGTTGGAGGACAGCTCGTCGTAGGCATCTGTCCTTTGGCGCAGTATCTTTTGTCGTATCCATCGGACAAGGACTGGAGAGTGGGTGACTCTGTGAAATTATCTGATCCTGTGTAATGCCTTGGTCTAGCTGGAGAAGAACTGGCTTGAGGTAACGGCATTTTGACGCTTTGTGGTTGCTTGGGCGCTGCCGGACGCACATGCACAGCGAGCGTGCCTGGCCTTGGTGCTGCTGGGAGCCTGGGAGCTATTGCCCAGGGCCCAGGTACTGCAGGTAGCTTTTTGGCCGCCCATGGTGCGATCAGATATGGGACAGCGACGCGTGATCTCAAATGCATCCATCCACTCCACGTAATTGGTCGGTAGCGAGAATGGAATCACCATCTCAAATTCATCCGTCCATCGTTCAGTTGGCGAGACTGGAGTCGTTAAAAAAATATGTTTAAAACTTCTTAGCAAGTCCCAAATTAGAGCATTTATGACTGTTAGCCATAAAGTTAGAGGTTTGGTAAATCTTATTGTATTTGAGGTGTCTTGACTCCCTCATGAAGTTAGAATGACTTATAGTTTCAGACAAACGAAGGAAGTATTTTTTTTATTTCACCAAACTGTTTTTTTATATTTTTTTTGGCATGTGTAAGAACAGTTCCATTTCTTCGGAATTAGCTCTGTCTTTTAAGCATAGAGTTGCTTCTGTTTGTATTTCACCAAACAGTTCCCTTTTCTATTTCACCAAACCGTACCATTGTTTTTACGTATCTCCTCCATCTCGAGAGCTTAGCTCTGCCTTTTATGCATGGTCTTCGAGATTGTGGAACAAAAGTTCACTAGTTTCACATGAACTCCACATATACATGGTCTTTGAGATGGTGTAACAGGATTTCACTAGTTTCACATGAACTCTAGTACATGGTCTTTGAGACGGTGTAACAAAAGTTCACTAGTTTCACATGAACTCTAGGGAGACCGTGTCCAACAGTTCACCTATATATTATTCAATACATTGTTTTACGCTGTAGACTGTACTGTTTATAGAATTTGTACTGGTTATATAATGAAGTTTAAATATAGGTATGAGAATATGGTCTTTGAGATGGTGCAACAAAAGTTCACACGTTCAATACCAAGTGCCTCCATACCACATGAATGAATGACGATATGGACCAGCAGCAGGACATTTCTTTCAAATCTGCTGTACAAAGAAAATTGCAGTGCGTCTCCTCTCCTGCGCACCGTTCCATTTCAAAAAAAAAAGGACCAATATTTTCACGAGACGACGGTAACACCAGAGTCACCCGACGCCTAGGCTTTCTACCTGCGAACACTCCCCCTACCTTGCCATGCTTCCTCCATTATGGTCTCACGTGCATTCTGCACCGTTTGGCACGTCCATGTGCAGCAGCCCCGGAGCCGTGCAGCTAAAGAACACGCGATGGTGAAGAGGAGCCCCTGAAACATCAGACAGAGCAAGAACTGGGAAAAACCACTGTCATTAGCGTTTAGCGGGAGCGGTTGTGGTGTCTGCATCATACACTGGCAATAATACAATACTAAAAAACAACCTGCGCCTGCCAATGAGAAGAAGCATCCGTGGCTTGCCTGTTGCCTCAGCGGACTGCAGATGCAATGGACCCCGTTCCCGTAGCGATGTGGTATGAAATTTTTGTCTGAATATGCTGCAGCGATGTGATACTTTTTCTCAACGGACAAGAGCTTGTACGCACACCTCGGTCTCAATGGGCTTCCATGGACTGTCCTTGTTCAGCTGGTCCTCGTCGCTGGCCACCTCCAAGCTCTTCTCTGATGGCGCCCGGGGAAACTGAAACTCCTGGTCCTTTGCTATGCCTGCAAACTAGATATACAATTAGACTGTACCAACTCCTCTTTAAGCCCACACCATGAAGCAAAATGGTCTTCGGACAACATAGAAAGAGCCTTACATAGATCGAAGACCGAAAGGACAAATTCATAGACATGGATGTAGTAATTCGACCAAAACAATCACTTATTCAGTAACAAATCTAAATACAATTTACAAATGAAGCTGCGCCACAGTAAAGAACCAAAAAATAATAAAAAAAAAAAGAGAATGTGACCTTCATCTGTTGAAAAAATCAGAAAATCCTTTCCCAGTTAACATCCTAATTCTGCTGCTATGTTCGGATCCGACAGCAGAAGGTCAAGAGCTAACCCTAACGGACTCCAAGAACTGTACCACTTCTGCCATGCTAGGTCGGCTTGACGGTGTGTTGGAAGTGCACGCCAGGCCCAGTTTGAGCACTTGAACTAGCTCAGCTTCGACAAACCCCCTCAGGCTTCGATCGAAGCAGTCCGACGCAGTTCCGGCCTCCAATATCCCTCTCACGTAGTCACGGAGAACCACAGCTGTAGCTCCTATCCCAGGGCTGTCTACAGGTTTCCTCCCCGTCACGATCTCAAGCAAAACCACCCCAAAGCTAAACACGTCACTCTTGTCGCTATATCTCAGTGTCGGAGATGCCAGCTCCGGCGCAATGTACCCGATCGCGGTGTGAATTCTGCTCAGCTCAATGCTTCCTAGTATCGGCAGCAGCTTCCCCAATCCGTAGTCAGACAGTCTAGCTTCGTATCTCCCATCTAACATGATGTTGGAGGACTTGATGTTGAGGTGCAGGATCTGTGGCCAGCAATCATGGTGAAGGTAAGCGAGTGCACGGGCTGCTCCGAGCGCAATGTTGAACCTCCGTTCCCAGAACAGTTCACCTCCAGCACCTCTGCTGCTGCTGCTGCTCTCAGAGAGAGCGCGAGGAGGAGGACGGTAGCCGTGGAGGTGGTCGTACAAGCTCCCGTTGGCCATGAATTCTGACAGAAGCAACCGCATCGAGGATGACCAGTAGTAGCCCTGAAAAGCGACCAGGTTGGGGTGGCTGAGATTACCAAGCTGGCTCATCTGATGCTCGAACTCATCCTGGCCTCTCACCCTCCCTACTGTCTCCAGTTTCTTCACAGCAATGGACAGGCCGTTCTCAAAAGTGGCCTTGTACACCGTACCAATCGACCCACCACCGATGAGACAGTCTTTATCAAGTAGCGCCTTGGTCCCAGTTTCCCAGTCTTCATACCTTGAAGGCAAGCTCTTGCTGAAAAGCACCAGTTTCCCGATGATTGCATTCGAGCCTGGAGAGGCAGCTGGAGGGGTGCTCTCGGACACAAGAACCTCTTCCTCTTCCTTCCCGTCCCCATCTGTGCCCTTACGTGTGTAAGCCTTGATGTTTAACGCGCAAACAATGCATATTCCAACAAGTATCAGGGCTGCAGCAACAATGGCGATTATGACAGGCACACGCAATCGTTTCCGGTGCTTCATCCCAGGCCCAGGCCCACAGTTATTGGGCAGTGGAGAGCCACATAGTAACGGGTTATCCATGTATGCGGTGAAATCAAATTTCTGCAATGCTGGCTCGGAAGGGATCATGCCAGATAGGTTGTTGAAGGACACGTTGAAGTGTGTCAGGTTAGAGAGGTTCCCAAGCTCTTGAGGGATTGGCCCAGTCAGCTGGTTCTCCGAGAGGTCTAGGAGAACAAGGTGTGTGAGCTGCCCAAGCGTGACGGGAATGCCCCCTTGGAGCTGGTTCCCGTGGAGATCAAGCATCTTGAGGTAGGTTATGTTGTTGAGTGTGCCTGGGATGGCTCCTTGCAGTTTGTTGCCGGACAGATTCCTGTGTTGACGTGATTTAGCTACTAGTCAGTACATACATACACAGAAGCGAATTGCAGAGTAGTGCAAGCAGCCAACTAATACTTACAGTTCAAGAAGGAACTGGCACTGGCTGAGTGACCCTGGAATCTCTCCTGTGAGAGCAAGGCCCGCGAGGTCGAGCGTGACGAGCATCTCAATCCGTCCAAGCTCAGCCGGAATGGAACCGGAAATGCGAGGGTTGCCCGCGAGCCGGAGAACGGAGAGCGACCGCAGTGTCCCAATCACAGGCGGTACAGCTCCAGCAAGAGCATTCGCCCCCAAATCCAGAACCCTGAGGCCGCGGCAGTTCACCACGCTCTCCGGCACCGGCCCCGTGAGGCGGTTGCCGGACGCGTCCAGGTACGAGAATCTGGTGCCGCAAGTCGCAATGCTGGGGATTTCACCGTCAAAGGCGTTGGATGAGACATTGAAGTAGGTGATGTTTACCGAGGCAAGGAGCGCAAATGGCGCAGCTCCGGTGAAGCTGTTGCTCCCGACGTCGAAGAGGTCAATGCTGCCGCAGGAGGCGAGCTTGGCGGCTATGTCCCCGGAGAGCGCGTTGCCGCGGACGGAGATGTAGCTCATCTCCGGCGGCGCGCAGGCCCGGTCCGGGAACTCGCCGGAGAGGCGGTTGTAGGAGAAGTCGAAGCCTGCGAGGCGCGAGCAGTTGGCGATGGCGGGCGGGACGGGGCCGGTGAGGTGGTTGTGCGCGAGCGAGACGTAGCGGAGGCGGGGGCAGGGGTCGAAGAGCGCGGCGGGGATCCCGCCGGCGAAGCGGTTGTGGGAGAGGTCGAGCAGGCGGAGCCACGGGAAGGCGCCAAGGAACGGCGGGATCTCGCCGGCCAGCGCGTTCCGGCTGAGGTTGAGCTTGCGGAGCGTGGGAGCCAGCGCGCGGAGGCTCGGCGGGACGCCGCCCGTGAGGGCGTTGCCGAAGAGCGAGATGGACTCGAGCGCGGGGAGGCGCGCGAGGGAGGGCGGGAGCGCGCCCGCCAGCCCCGCGCCGTGGACGCGCAGCCGCTTCACGGCGCCCGTGGACGCGTCGCAGGTGACCCCGACGAAGCCGCAGGGGTCCCCCGTGGGCGTCCACGACGCCAGCACGCCCCCCGGGTCCGCCGTCACCGCCGCCTTGAAGTCCAGCAGCGCCCGCCGCTCCGCGTCCGTCGCCGCGCCGGCGCGGTGGCACTGGCAGTGCAGCAGCAGAAGAAGCAGAAGGAGGAGGAGGAGCGGGGCCGCCGAAGGCGCGGAGGAGGCGGGGCGGCGTGTCATCGCGACAGGGGCAGGCCGCGCTGTGCCACCGCACGCAGCCGCAGCGGCATTAGCACGGCCAGCTCGGCCGGAGTAGTTTAAGCAGCAGCCGTTATCTGGCAGCCATGGAGAGTGTAGCGAGTAGGTGGCGGTGGGTGGAGTGCGTTATGGTGCGTCGAAGCGGGCGCCTAGTTTTGGTGTCGGATGTGTTCTGGTCGCCCCTCGCCCGCCCGGGGCGGGGCAGGTCGGGAGGAGTTCATTCACGCGGAGGGATCGGGTGGCCGTAGCGCCGGCATCTACACGTGAATTTACGCTTGGCTTTTGGGTAGGGCTCAGGTCAGCGGGGGCGGTAGACGGAATGATGGTGCAGAAAAGTGGAGTGCGTGGCTTTCCGGGCGGGCGGAGGACTGACGGCGGCTGATGAGGGATGAACTGCCGTGCCGTCTGCCGTGTGATAAATGGATTTGTCACGATTGCGATTGATGAGAAATGCGCTGCCCTACCACTGCTAAAATGACAAGATTACTTTTTCGAAAAAAATAATAAATAAATAAAAGAGAGGATGGCTTGACTCGGGCCTTCAATGTCTTCATGGGCTGGCCCAGCTACTACCTAAGTCTAAGTGGGCGGGAGGAGGCCCCTTAACCTCCAGCTAAATGAAAAAAAAAATACAAAGTTACCAAAACCCATCCAGCGGACGGATCAATCCGGTCCCACCATCACCCGCGCAAATCCCCACGATTTTATGCCCGGCCACCCGCGAAGGCGCGAACTCCGCAGGACTAGACAGGATCACAGGAGACAGGACGCGACGTGCCCGTGCATGAGCGTGGCGCCGTCCGCCAAACTCTTCTAGTTCCGGTCCTCACCCCGCCCGTCCATTTCCGACTTGGCCGTTCCTCCTCCACGCCCCGGCGCGCGTTCCGGCAGAACGGGAGGCGAGGCCATCCGCGCGCGCGCGATGGCGCCGGACCCGTGCGGCGACCTCGTGGTGACGCCGAAGACGGCGGCCAAGGACGAGGCGTCCTGCTCCGTGCCCACGCCGCCCAAGGTCACTCCCGACGAGGTGCGCGCGGTGGCGCGCAAGTTCGCGGACCAGCCTATCCAGGAGACGGAGCCCGACGTCTGGGCCGTCCTCACTGCCATCTCCAAGAAGGCCCGCCTCCGGCCCCAGGTTCTCCCTTGTCCCCTGCCGCCTCTTAAACCCTAACCCTAAAACCCGAGCATTGTTAGTGTTGGTTTCTTTGTTTCTATTTTCCTGCATTCCTGTTTGATGTACTGTTCGGATGAACTATGCGTGGGTTGAAACAAGCATTCCCCTTTTTGCCGCTGAAACCTCTGTTGAATTGTTTGGTTATTATTCTGATTGGCTTTATTGTTAAGTTAATGTCAATGCCAGTTTCTTAAATTTGTTTTGGCTTCGCCAATTACTGAATGTAGTAATCTTTTTTTTTTGCAATCGGGAAAAGTGCAGGTTTCCTGTTTTTTCTCCACCACGGACGAACCGAATCTCATTACTTAACGCTAACGAAATTACAAAGTTTAACCACCTCAGCCTCATTTACCATAGCTATCAAAACAGACTTCATGTTGCTACCATTAATATGTTCAATTGATGGCCTAAGAAATTCATGATCTACTATCGATGTTGTTGGCTTGGGCTTGCTGAGTAACTCCAAAAGGATGTTAAAAAAAAATTCCCCTAAAAACTGATTATTGGGAACAAGATAAAAAGTTTTTTTGATTGCAACAAGGTAAAAGTTTTAGCAGTGAATTATGATGTGTGCTCCAACAGTTTTGCCTAAACAAAGAGTGAAATTTGAGAACTGAACCAAAAAAAAAAGAACGATTGCTACTGGGACTTGTTTGCCGTTTGTTTATTGGGCCAGCATGTTAGCCAGTGCTGCGCCAAAAAAAAAGGAACCTGTGCTGCTCCTGCACGCCGACAGGTTCGAGTGAAGGCTCCTGCACGCGGATGGATTGGGGGCGTTCTTGGTTCGCGCAAATATGCGGGAGGAAGTCTGCCGATTCGGGAGGAGTGAAAAATTGGGGACACATTGGCGGCCTGTTGGAGAGATGTCGTCCCTTTTCCCAAAAAAATGTTTTGGGGTTGTTTTACCTCTTCTCTTGGAGTTGCTCTAACACTGCAATTATGAGGAATGTTTTCTTCACCCTTCTGATTGGAGTTCTATGAATCAACTGAAGGGGATGAACATACTTTTGAGTGCTGACGAGCACTGCCTGGGACGATCTGTTGAGGAGCGGTTTCGGATTTTTGCCCAGCAGATCAGCGGGATGCATTGCAAGATATACAGGGACACCGTCTTAGGGGAGCTGAACCGCCACGAGCCTGTGCCTGTTTTCCTCAAGGACACAAGGTGTTTTTTCTTCTTCTGAATCTTCCTCTATCTGTCAGTTCTGTTTTATTTTCCTACATTTGTTGAACTAATCTCTGATGCAGCTCAAATGGCACATTCGTCAACTGGAAAAGGCTGAAGAAAAATTCATCCCCAGTCAAGCTTAATCATGGCGACATTATATCATTATCATCACCTCCTCATGACGGTAATATTCTGTGAATAATTCTGATTCATTCATACTGGGTTCACTGGTGTAGGTATTCATTAAGCACTGTGTGCTACTATTGTTCTCTGTGTTCAGTTCATCATAATGTTTCTGTGACATTTTATTACTGCTATTCTTGTGATTGATGTTTCAAATCTTCTATTCAAGTTGTATGTTGCTTTTGCAGACAATTCCTTTGTATTTGTCTACCGCGAAGTTAATGCAATCAGTCGCGTAGAGAATGGGGCTCCCATTCTTAAAAGGAAGTCAGGTGAGGAGTTTCTATCTTATTGTTTGGTGATCATGACTACTCCCTCCATCCAAAAAGAATGAAATTGTAGGTTTGGGACAAGTCAAACTTCCTTAAGTTCGATCAAGTTTGTAGAAAATAATAGAAATATTTATATTTCCAAAATAGGTTTACTATGAATTTATCTGGTGATACTTATTTGACATCATAATTATTAGTACTTTGTTGTATGATTTGGTCAAACTTGAATTTGTTTGATTACTTGAAGTGATAATTGCATTCATTTTCGGAACAGAGGCAGTATGTTATCGTTTGATGGTCATACTATGTTACAAGTTTTGATATGTGCACTGTTATTTTGTTTGATTCTGAAGTGGAGGGTGGTTCTGGAAGTAAGAGGTTAAAGGGTCTTGGTATTGGTTCTCCTGATGGTCCTGTTTCACTAGATGATGTCCGAAGACTAGAAAAATCTAATGCTGTAAGTTGGCTCCTTTGATATGACAATAATTTTGTACCTTTGTAATTTGCTAACTTAATAGCTTAAATTGATTCAGGATCTCAGGGAACAACTTGAGGCACATGTTGTGACAATTGAGACTTTGAGGGCTGAAATAAAAACAGCCCAAGTGCAGCATGGAAAGGTCATATATTACTTCCATGTCCCTCCCCCATTTTTCTGCATGATGTGTTTTTTATTTTTGCTTTTGTCTCGGTGTTATATCTCTCCTACCATAAATAATTTTGCCTCTTGTATTTCATGGCCCAATGTCACTTCTAAATTCTAATATTAGTCTACTTGATTATGATGTTTCACAATTGTTTTTCACTGTGCACAGTTCACTATACCCTTGATAAATTAATCGTATATTCAATTAAGTTAATACCTATTTATCTTTGAGAGGAAATGACCATTCCCTTCTTCATTAGAGTTTTTTTTTGTCATTGATTAGGTTTCTACTTACTTGAAGCTTGTACTCGTCAGTCATCATGTCTCATTTTCTTTTTGTATAATATTACAACTGAAATTTTGCAAATCTGATGCTGTAGGAACTTGAGGAGCTAAGAGAAACTATATCGAGTTCTTATCTTGATCAAACTAAATCTCTTCGGTCAGCACTTGAGGAGAAACAGAAGCAAATAGATTCACTCAGTACATCAAATACAGAGTTACAGAACTCTATAAAAGATCTGGATGAAAGGCTTAATGCATCTAAACAATCACGTGCAGATGCTGACGAGATAATTTCAAGGTATTCTGCATTGCCATGAGGTCAACGTGTTACCATTTGACAACAACACAAAGAATGTGCATCTCTTTCCCTGCATCATTTACTATTACACGAGGATCTCATATCTTTGAACTTTGAAATGTTTCCAGCCAGAAAGGAATGATATGTGAGCTTGAGGGACAGCTAAATGAGGAGCGAAATTTAAGAAGAGAAGAGCGTGATAAGGCTGCACATGACATGAAATCTGCATTGCATAAAGTGCAAGCCGAGGCTCAAGAAGAAATTAAGAAACAGGCGGAGTCTTACCTTAGGCAACAAAGGGAGCAGAAAGAAGTTATTAGCAAGCTTCAGGTTATACTTAACTCCAGTTAGTCTGATCACGATTTTATGTTTTTTTTTTTGCATCATAGATTTGACAACCTTCCACACCTGTTTGCAGGAATCAGAAAAAGAAACCCGTTTGTTTGTGGAAACTTTGAGGTCCAAGCTGGTATGCTATTTCAGAATGACTGCTTCGAATTTACCATTCCTTTGCTGCACTACAACTATTTGTTATTTGTTCTTCTCATGCAGGAAGATGCTCGAGATAATCTTGTAACTTCCGAGAAAAGAGTAAGAGAGCTGGAAGCTCAGCTTCAGGACGAGCAGATAGTATCAACCAACAATCGAAAGGTACCAAGCAGTATGCATGGTAGACTTAAGTAATTGTATCTAATTATTTTTTAGTCATTTTCTTTTAGTTGCTGACGAAATCTTACATTCTTAACCCCTGCGATTGTAGAAATCAGAAAATCTGGAAACTGAATTGAGAAAACTGAAGAAGGAACTCGACAATGAGAAGGTAAAAATGTTCCAGTGAAATGAGCACACACATAGAAGGTTATTTGTCCATTACTTACAAGTTGACAGGACATATCCTTCTGTTAGCAGGCTGCTCGAGAAGAAGCATGGGCAAAGGTTTCAGCTCTTGAGCTTGAAATAGCTGCAACGATTAGAGATCTATCAATTGAGAAACAGAGGTATCAGGGAGCTAGAGAACGGATTATTCTACGGTAAGGATCATGTTTCAGTCTTATATAGGCGCATTAAGAATTCCAAGTGTGTGCACTACAAGTTATGTATAATCATTTCCTACCCCCTGGTGCTTATCGCAGGGAGACTCAGCTGCGTGCTTTCTATTCAACCACAGAAGAAATCTCTTCTCTGTTTGCGAAACAGCAGGAACAGCTGAAAGCTATGCAGAGAACTTTGGAGGATGAAGAGAACTATGAGAGCACCTTAATGGGTGTGGATCTTAATAAAGTACCTCTAACCACTGATAATGCTGGTATGAAGCCAGTAGACTGCTCAAAAAATACAGTGGGAGCTTCAAGTGCTTCACCAGAAAATACTCAGGTAAGTGAACATGATTCCAGTGACGAAGATGCCAACATGACTGAGCAGCAGGATGATGATGGTACTGCCATTGGTGGCAGCACTCAAGGTCTAGAATGCACCAGTCCAGAAAGGTCAGAGGGGAGATTGAGGTCAGGTTTTCACGGCAATCCTGTTTCTACAGCTCCTGAGAGAGAGGTTACAGATACCGAGCAAGTTCCCGAGACAGATAGTCAAGCTGGTAATGCTGGTTGCGATGACCAAAGATGTGACAACACGGGAGGAGAGACTATGCCACTAGAGGATGATATGCTGCTTCCAGAGAACGAGGAACCTACTGCATTGCTCAAAGATGCAGGGAAGCCACAAGCAAATGTGGTTCCTATTCCAATCCCCGGTGATGGCGTTGGGCACTGTTCCGAAGAAAAACATGAGGGTGCCTGCTCTGAGAGCAAACGGGAGGACACACATGCTGGAGCCATCAGAACGGCTGATCTGTTGGCCTCAGAAGTCGCTGGGAGCTGGGCAGTCGAAACAGCTCCGTCTGTCAATGGGGAGAACGAATCTCCAAGGAGCTTGGGCGATGCTACAGAGCACGATGAAGCTGGAGGCAGCGTAGCAGGCGATGCTTTGGTAACTCTGGTGAACTCAGAGGGCCAGGCGGCTGGGAGCCAGAACAATGTTGAGCGTGGCAGCTCCAAAATAACCCATCATCATCATCATCATCATCACCATCGTGTTCTTAGTGCCATGATTGGAATTGTTGATCCTGAGTTCAGGAAGCAAATGTCCGGCAGAAGCGGAATTGGAAACGAGGAACCCATGTCTGACGCCGAGACGGGTGAGGGCATCGAGGAAGGCGATTCAGATTCAGGTTCGGACGGCAGTGACAGCGAGGAGGCTATAGTTGAGGATTCTGTCGTTTAGCTTAAACAGAAGTGACTGCTCACTGTAAATATACCTCAATTCGTTTTGTGTACCTTTCGTTGTATCATGCGTAGCGTAAGCCCCTCGTGTGCATTTGATTATTTTATTCGTTAGGTGTCCTCAGCAGCTAGTGGTGCATGTTGTACGAAATCGAGGCCTTTTGGTCTTCAACACAAATAAAGATATGTACTCGCTTGGTTTCCAATTATAAAACGTTTTGGTTTTTTTATATACAATTGTTTTTTATAATATTTTTTTTTACATTTGATCTTCAATTGTGGTTCCAAAGACTGAATCATGTCATCTTACATTATTACACCGCAAAAGACATCTGAGTGTGTATCCGTCCTATGGTATCAAAGTGCACTTACAAAAACAAGTTACCAAAGTGCAAAAGCATCAATAAACACTGCTAGTATAAAAGAATATTGGTCGGCTACAATTTGATGTATGATCCAAAGAATAAACAAACATCTCACGCAGCGGTGGATAATGATGGCTCTGAGACCACTCCTTCGATTCATGCTTCTTCACAGCGCCTGCCGCAGCTGGTAGAACGCTATCGGCATCGCCTGCTGCTGATGCAGTTCGAACGTCTGGTCATGCGCGCTGAGTTGGATCTGCTGGGCTAGACTGTTGGACGAGCAAGAGTCGCCGAGCTCTGCAGTCGCGAGTTTCAGGCGCTGGACCTCGGCTGTCAGTGCCTCATTCAATGCTGTTCGACAAGACAATAGAAACACGGGATTAACATAGAGGGTGAGGGTTCAACTAACACGGGATTAACATTTATATATGTTCTCTCGAAGCACATGTGGGTACTCCTGCATGCCAGTAATTCTTTAGAAAGAGTGATGAGATTAAATAAAACACGAGCAAATCTTGGTTCCCAGATGATGCTTAGCACATCTTCCTAGGCACTACTTGTAGCTGTACGACATGCTAACGACTACTCCATAGAAAAGCAGCCAACCACCAAAGCAACCAACCCGGCCGCCCGGCTGTCTCCAAATGCCAACACGATTCAGAGTTTCAGAGCCGTGGGCACACGAACTGGGCCGGACAAGCCAGCATGCATGTCAACGTCAACGAACTGGGAATTAAGCAGCAAGTAGTGTGCAGTACAGGTGAGATCGGAGACGCACCGTCACGCAGCTGCGCCTGCTGCGCCATGGCCTGCAGCCGGAACTGGAGCTCGTTGTTCTGCGTCGCGATCCCCGCGGAGTCCCGCTGGTTTGAGTCACACGATCAGCTGTACGATCGGCGCAAAGGATTTCGTGCGCTGGAAAATCAAGAGCACCATAGGCTAACCTGAAGAAGCGTGAGGTGGGCGGAGAGAGCGGTGGCCTCCGTCTGCAGGATCTGCACCTTCTGCTCCAGCTCCGCGATGTATCGCATCTTCCGCTCCTTGGACCGCGCCGCCGACTGCCTGTTGGCCAGCACCCTAGCAAACAGCAAGCAAGCAACGGACGGACCACAGCTCGATCAGTTTTCAAGCGTTTCGTTTCGTAGTCGTAGCACATTGTAACAATAGCCAAACAACATGTTTTAAGATGAGTGAGTGGCATATATTCAGTAGTGGCAGCAGTTTTACCTCTTGGCGCGCTTAGGGTCGGCGAGCGCCATCTCGGCCAGCTTCTCGTCGGCCATGATCTTGTTCATCTCGACGGGGGTGAACTCGCCGCTGCCGAACTCGAGGCTGAACCTGTGGGGCCCCGGAATGACGCCGGCGGAGAAGTTGAGCTCGCCGATGAGGCTGCTGTCCATGGACAGGCTCCTGACGTGGTGGGCCACGGGCGGGCCTGCGGCGGCGCACTCCTCCGAGTCGTTCTCGCTGCTGTCGGCGCCGTTGGTCCTCACGCTGCTCCCGCGGCTGTCGCCGTCGTAGTACTGCTGGCGGTCGTCGGAGGCGGAGTTCAGCCCGTCCAGCCCTTCCAGGTTGAGATACGCGTTGAAGAGGTCGTCGTCGCCCCCGCCGCCGTGGAGGTGGCCGCCCCATCCGGCCTCCACCTTGGGCGGCGGCAGCTGGTGCCCCTCGCCGCCGAAGTACCCGGACGGGACGTCGCTGCGGGAGCGCCGGTGCGCCGTGCGCGGGCCCTGCTGCGCCGCGGTGTCGACGCCGACGGCCTCCATGCACACGTCCCCCTGATGCTGGGCCGCGAACGCCTGCGGCGGCCTGGTCGTCAGCTTGGCGCTGCCCTGCTCGGGCACCAACGGCGCCATCGGGAGCGACGTCCCCAGCGCCTGCTGTATCATCGCCGCAGCGGCCGCGTGAGCGACGTCCCCAGCAGCCTGCACACCCGGGGCTCGAGAGAGAGACTTGGAGTCGATCGAGTGCTTAACCACGCGTTCGCGGACGAGGCTTCGGCGGTCGTCGGAGCAGGGCGCGCTGGCTCTGGCTGCGGACACCGCGGGCGGGCACGCGCGCGACGCACGCAGACGCAGACGCAGACACAGCGCGGCGGCGGTGGCACAGAATGGAATGCGGGCCGGGTGTCTGGGTCGCGCGGGCGGCGTATTTAATCGCTGTTTGGTGACTGGCAGGCGGTGGGGGGTTGGCCGCGCCGTACGTGTGCGCAGCGCGGGCTCGGTTCGACCGCCGCTTGCTTTGTCTCCACTTGTCTGCCTCGGCGAAGCGGATGGACCTGGACGCCGCGGCGGCTGGCGGGGACAACGGCCATTCTTGTACTGGTACATAGATGGGATTGGGATGACGCCGGGTCTACCTATGCAGCCACCGTGGCATTTGCACCAGGAACGCCAGACACACATGATGACCTGATCCTTGGCATGGCAGCAGCTAGCAATGCGTCCGGACACCAGACACGGGACATCCAGTTGACAGAAGGCAAGCCGACCAGGTACGACGTGTCAAGCATCATCTCAGAGCCAAGCCGTAGCGACGGCGACGGACCACACAAGGCGCACCGGGGGACACGGACACCCGAGTGATGTCGTCGAAATCGCCGCCTGCGGAGCGCCGTGCTCTGCTGTACATGTACGCGCGCGCCACGGCCGGGGGGTCGGTCGACCATGCTCGCGCCGCATCGTGTGCATATTGCTTGCATAGTCGCTGGTCGGCGACCCGTCCGTCCGCCCTACACGTGCGCGCGCCCTACCCGTTCATTCCTGCGGGGCCGGACGGACGACGGAGAGCGAGCGATACCGTCGCCGATGATCCATCGGAGGCGTCCCCGTGACCGTGAGAGGCCGGCCTTGACATGGTGGGATGCACCGCTGCTACGTCGTTTGCAGTTTGCACCACCCTGCAGGAATGAACCATGTTTGATTCCTTTAGTCAGGCACCTAATTAACGTTTTGTTCGGAACCTCTAAAACTATAACAAATTATTAGTTGGATTAAATTAGCTAATGAACTAATTATTAGTTGTAAGGTAGCTAACAATTAGTTGGGAATGTTTGTAACCTTCACACCTAGTTTTAGCATATGACTATTAATTCTAGAAGTTCCAAACAAGGTCTAAAGTACTATGTTTGATTTTAGTGACTAACACCGAAAAACATTAATTACTATGTATAAATACTGCATTAGAGCATCTCCAAGAGACTAGCTAAATAGCTTATCAAGCTAAATTTTAGCTACTTAATAGCATAATAGCTCTCCAACAGACTAGTCACTTAACTTGCTAAGCTATCTGGCTCTCTAAATTAACTCTCTCACTAGCTAAATTTAGCTAACAACTCTCGTTAGCTAAGCTAACTTGCATGTTGGAGAGTCTGTTGGAATGAGATATTATATATAGAGTTTAATGTTTATGGAGAGACAAATAAAAAGTCAAATAGAGAGTAAAAAATAAAGAGTCTCTTGTAGATGCTCTTACTCATATTACAAGAAAGAGGAGGAGGTAGTTACAATAAAAATATTACTTTAGTTACTTTTAGGAATAAACTTTAGGAGAGGACTGTCGTTATCCTGTTTAATATTTTAGTGACTAAAGTTTAGTTAGTCACCCTGCTGCCAGCCTCTGCCGTCAAATTGACTGATCATTTCGCACTACCGGAAGCTCGCTATGGGCCTGTTTGTTTCAACTTTTTTTTGTTGATTCTGACCGCTAGAAGCTGCTGCAGACTGCTAAACATCTAGCTTTTCAGTCTGTTTCTATAAAAATCATTATCCACGTGAACACACAATCGGTTGAGTCGTCACGATGAGAGAAATCCGTCACTTGCTAGATCCTAAACCCTATGATCCTTTCACCATCCTGTAATGAAGAGGATACTTAGATTCTTGTCAGATTCTTACTACTAGAGTCAGATTTTCAGAAAATCTCGTCCGAAAAAGTTAAAAAAAACATGCTACATTGTGTATCAGAAAAAAGCTAAAAAAAACCCTGATGGCCCGTAGCTTGGCGCTGTCGGAGCTGCCCATACGGTCACACTCATGTATCAGTAATATACAGACCGCATATTTCGTGCTCAAAATATGGCTACAGTGTGCGGTGTGCCATGCGTGCGTGACAGCCTGGGAGCGGAAATGTTTAGATAGTGTTCGTTTGTTCCGGAATGGTGATCTGGAATCAGTCCAACCAGTAATGCTTATCTAGTTTGTATAGGCTTTGATCACCTGGAACCATTCCTGCTCCCAATCCTGAACAAACGAACGCAGCCTTAGGAAGCTTGGATTGATCG
Organism: Zea luxurians; assembly: GCA_029449295.1. Taxonomy (NCBI): domain Eukaryota; kingdom Viridiplantae; phylum Streptophyta; class Magnoliopsida; order Poales; family Poaceae; genus Zea; species Zea luxurians. Next base: position 30,115,707 of record JAOPSE010000031.1, read on the forward strand.
CTCAGGCGTGTCCAATTGCGTGCAAAGACTTCCTGTAAACGTGATTTCCGCTCACCGCTACACTTAGCGCAAGATTTCCTGCATTTACGAAAGCTATAAGAGTACGAGGGAGTACTGTTCTGTGCTAAAACAAAGACACAGAAAAAAGTGCCGAATTCTGGACTCTAGGCTCAGTATTTTTGTTCATGGGAAGAATTGCAGGTAGACACTACAAGATGTTTCTTGTCATGAAATGCATTTCACCCTAAACCAAACACCTATCTACAGAATTACTTCGGCAGTCTTAACAAAACGGCATCCATCGTAAGATAACGTCGTGAAGTAGCACTCGGAATATCAGATGTACCTTGTTTGGTTAGCTCTCAATTCATGTGGATTGAGCTAGTGAGGTTGAATGAGTTTAAATCTCAAATAAATTAAAATTCTTCTATTTTTTTTAAATCCCATCTAATTTATGTATAATTAGAATAACCGAACAAGGCAGTTTCCGTCTTCAGTCTTCCAACATTCCAAACCTCATCCATGAGTTACCAAGAAGCAAAATTTGGCGCAGGATCGTTTGGCAGTGATTACGACAGTAGCGGCACGCTGGTCCTTGAACTGTGATTACAATAGGCGTCGATGATCATTTCGTTTAACAGGCTACAACAACATTAATTCCCACATGTTCTATGGACTGCAGATGGCTAGTTACAAGATAACGCCACATACAACAACTCATTCTCTTACGGAATCACCCTCTCTGTTACTAGAATTTAAGCAGGCTTCTGGTTTTGGTCCACCAGCTGATTCTTTAGCTGAATATGGTTAACATAAACAGTGTCAGTTTGAACTAAAACAATCATTGGACAAGATGAGACAACTGGGTTTAGACAATATTTGTCTTAAAAATGGCGTCCTAAACCAAAATTCAACATAAATATCACAAGAGGTCAGTAAAAAAACAATGTACTATAAACTGGTAATGTATATATTGCCGGAGGACTTCTCCTTTACTAACCATGGTGTTCTAACAACGTCAACATCATATGGTAGCTTTAACAGTTGAAAAGCATTAGCATAAAAGCAATGCTAACCATCCACTATATCTATATGGCCCATTACCTATTTTTTTTGCAAGACCCAGCACCATTAAATGTGTGACTTCTAGACTGGATGGGTCTGACCCGTGCGGACGAAAAGGGCCAGGCCAGCATAAGGCAAATTGAGTTACGTTGGTGGAACTGGCCTTTGGTTGGTTTGATGTATCTATGGAGCTGGGCTTGAGAGAGTTTGCTGTTTAGTAGTAGGCAGTACAAAAGTGTTTATTCCCTGCTACTTCTTAGGTTTTTTGTACAAACACCTTGCGAGCACAAACCAAGAAGGAAACGTGACAAATCTAAAGAAGCCTCGCACGCATCTCGCCTCACTCGTGGGCATGACGTGGAGTGTTAGACTATTCTAAATCTGTCTAAATGTTATCGGCCTAGAGCATGTAGTCTCATATATGTACTACTCACTCAAACTCAACAAATTAGGGTTTCACTTTATCTAACATGATATCTGGCCACTCTTTCGGCCCTCCTCCCATCCCCGCTGTCCCATGGCTCTGGGCTGCTCTCCTCTACCTCGTCACCGATCCTCGGTTGTGGCTGGACTTCACACCCTCATTCACCGCCTCCCCCTCCTCGGGGCTTGCCCCTGCCTCCATTGGGCTAGCCCCTCCTAGCCTAGGCACGAGCCTGATTGACCCTGGCTTGGCTGGTCTTACCCCGACATCGTTGGCCTCGGTCTAGCCCCTCGCCCGACGGCGTGATTGTCCACTCCAACCTGGTTGGGGCCCACACGGCTGCTAAGGCGATTGTCGCTGCTCTAGTCTGGAGCACGAGTGCGCCGCTGCCGATACCCTCGTTAGGCAGCTTGTCGAGGCTAAGCGTCATTTGCTTGGCTCTCCCTGCATCGACCCTCTCCTAGAGTTCGCAATGGTTGTTTCCCCTTGGGCGTATGCGACCGATGTGTCTAGAACTTCCACTATCTGGACCCTGTCATCCTCGACCCAACTTCCTCCACATACGTCACTAGCGTGACCTCAACCTCGTCACCTTGCAGCGCTACATCTTGGACGACCACGTCCTCACCGACACGACGTCCCTCACTATCCCCTTCTGGTGGTGGATGGATAGTGTGGTTGGTAGGATTGCGGATCCTACCAGGGATCTCCCTTAGCCTATAAGGATGAACAGCTGCGCGGGCAAGAGATTGATTCCAACTCCTGGCTCCCCCAGGGAAGCCAGAATAATCTGATTCTGCTTAATTCCATAGATGACCTCTTACAAGTATTTATATCCCAGTTGATGCTTATCTGATCTAAGGATAAGAGCTATGAGATCTCTTCTAATCCTTATCCAACTAACTAGAGATAATCTCTCCTTTTTATTAGCTAATCCTTATATAATCTTATCCAACTAACTAGAGATAATCTCTCCTTTTTATTAGCTAATCCTTATCTAATCTCTCCTGGCTGCATGTGGCCTGTGGCCTAGCCGTGGGCCTTAGCCCTCCTAGCCACTAATGTCCCTGCGCCTGGTGTAGGGATGCCGGTCATAACAGTGGTCCTCCCTTGGATCCTTAGGACTGTCACTGTTGAGCTAGAGTATGTCGTTCGGAAGTGTCGTGTCATTGCTCGCCAGGCCTAGGTTGCCATTGAGAAGCAGATCCTCGACAACCATGAGGCTCGCGCTCTCCACCTTGACGTTGCCTTTCGGTCTTTCGAAGGGGACCTCTCCGTCACTGAGTACTCCTGCCAGATAAAAGGCATGGCAGACTCCTTCTATGACCTTAGGGAGCCTACCTCTAATCACATGCTCGTCCTAAACCTTCTCCATGACCTCAACGAGCGACAATCACCTCTGGACTTAGATTACTTTCTCAGTCACGTTCCCATCTTTCCACACTGTCAGCAATGACCTCATCCTAGAGGATGTTAGCAATGACCTCATCCTAGAGGAGCTCACCAAGAAGATGCCTCCTCACTTCGACGCTGCTACTGCTCTCTACAACTCCACCCCGGGGCTAGACCTCTACTCCTACCTTGGGGGCTCGTCATTGCGCTATTCTATCCCTTCAACCTCCGCCTCTGCGCGCCCTCCCCACCAACCCGAATCCAGGGGGTGCGGTGCCTATAGGGGTGGAGCCAGGATTACAATATAAGGGGAGAGATCAATTCATCTGTAGAATAGTGTAATGGATGATGTATTGATAATAGAGAAGGGGTTACAATATATAGACTCAACCCTAACCCTAATGGGCCGGTAGCCCAACAGTGGTGCCGACCCACACACACACTCAAGTACACAGTCTAACATATCCCCCCGCAGTCGCAACGGGGGCACCACACATGATGAGACTGGAGTAGAGGCCGAAGGTACGAGCCGACGAGTTGAAATCCCCCCGCAGTCGCAGCGTAGTGATGGTGCGAATGTTGCGGCTGGAATAGAGACCAGTGTGTGCGCCAAGAAGACGATAGCCCTAGACGCCGAGGTAGCCGAAGTCGAGGTGGTCGCGGTCGGGAGACACGCAGCATAATCCTGTTCTTTGGGAGGAGTCGACGTTCGAGCGTCAACGATCGACGAGGGCGACACAACAAAAGAGCACGAGCAGGTCGGCCCTCCTTGCTTCTTTGATCGGCCGGACGTCGAGCCCCGCCAGGGAGGCCGACAACAGCGCATGCGTCTGCGCCAGTCATAGTGTCCACGCCCGCGGCAGAATAGAAAGGGAACGACAAATCCGGCCGGGAAGGCCACGACAGCGACGGATCCAGCCGGGAAGACGCGATCCGGCCAAAGGGACAACCGATCGAGCCGGGAAGGTCGCAGCTACGTGGATCCTGCCGGGAAGGCTGCGGCAGCGACGGATCCAACGAAGGCGATGAAGGGGGTGGGCGGCGGGGCGGGTCTAGCCGGGCAGGGGCCTACGCCGGACCTGGCAAGGGTGTGAACGGCGCCGGCGACAGGAGAAGGTCGAAGGGTGAGGCGCTGCTGCGCATCAGCGCGGGCAGTTAGGAGGTGGCCAGCGTGATGAGGGGAGGCGGCACGTGCGAGGGTGCCAACAGAGGACGCAGCGGAGAGGGAGGAAGGGAGGCAGCGGCCGAGCAGGGGAGGCGGCAGGCACGACTAGTCTAAGCGTGGGACACCTGGTCACGGCATGACCCGACGCTGCTGGCCTTGGAGTGGCCTGGTGCGGGCCAGCAGCGGCGTGGACCGACGAGCCCGGCATGACGCGGCGTGGAGCAAGCACAGTGGCTGATCTGGCAGCGGCCGGAGATCTGTCGGCGGGGGTGCTAGGGGGGAGGAGCAGCAGCGGAAAAGGGAAAGCTAGCGGCGAGACGGGGATGGGAATGGAGGTGGGATGACGACGGCGCGGCAGCGGAGGACTGGTCCCACCAGATCCCGGCGCGCGTTGGGCACGACGAAGGAGCGGGACCCCGCGGGAAGCGCGAGGATGGCCCCCACGGGCAGCCAGCGCGGCGGGGGTGCCGTGGAAGAGCGATATGCGGCAGCTGGCGCCGTCGAGCCTCTACCGCGGTGCTCACCGCCGGAACCCGACGAGCTAGCCGGCGCAGTACATGGCGAGGAACGTCGACGGGGCGGGCCAGCATAGAGGAGATGGCGTAGGTGGCGAGAAGGGCTGCCCCAGGAGGGATGGGTGAGCCTCCCGGGGCGGCGGCGCGGAGGCCGGCGGCGGCTGGTGCCGGCCCACACACACACACTCAAGCACACAGTCTAACATCATTTATACTATATGGTGAAAAAATATTGTATGACGTTATCAAACTTAAGCACTCGATATGAAATAAGAATTCTAGTTCTTTATAAATTATCTTAGTCCACGAATCCATTTTCTAGCTAATTGATATATTAAGTTGAAGTTGTGGCGCGGTAACAATACCAAAATAATAAAGATGACATAATGATGAATGTACGATTGATGAGATTCAACTTTTATATAATGACTCTAGTATTCATGAGGCAACTAACAAATTTTTTAGAGAATTAAAAAATCCAACTAGCCTCGAGGATCCATAAAAATTCGTCAACTTGCGCAGGTATATGTCAAATTTGTCGTGTATACACCAACTATTATATGTATATGTACATGCCGCAGCCTTGGTAGGGGCCATGGCCCCTACCGCCCCTGGCTCCGCCCTTGGGTGCCTGAAGGTGGTGGTCACCGTCGAAGGAAAGGTGGACGTGGAGGTGGTTAGGGGGACGCTTTTTAGCACTCTCTATACAACACGTGGATCGACTACATCTCCATGTGGCCCGTCCCATCCCCGGGTGGACCTTCCCACGTCTGCCTCAACCTCAGTCGACTAACCTAAAATACGATCGACACCAAGTATCCTCTTGACCCCCTTCCCTCCGCGCCACTCACGCCTTAGCCATCGCTATTATCACTACCACTCCATTTGTTTCGTCCTAGAACTCGTGGCCTAGTGGGTGGGATCAACAATCACTTGCTAGCTCTTTCAGCACAATGACCCTGACTTCTCATGTTGTCACCGGCTGGGATGTTGATTCTGGTGCCTCCTAACACACTGCTTCGGACGCTGGTATACTTTCTTTTTCCCACACCTATTTTGTCCCATTATTAATCTATCATTATGGGCAATGGGAACATTCTCCCGATCACCTCTATAGGTGATTCAGTTCTTCATGGGCCTTTTCATTTTCGCAATCTCCTTATCACCCCCATATCATTCAAAATCTTTTATATGCTCATTAGTTTACCACTGATAACTCTTGTTCTATTGAGTTTGATCCTTTTGGCTTGTCTGTGAAGGATCTTGATACCTAGAGCCTTCTTGCCTGTGGGTGCCCCCTGTACACCCTGTGGTTGACTGTGTCCACTTCTCCACCTACTGCTTCCGATACAACATCGCCTTCGTCCTTACCATGACCGCATGCACTAACTACTTCCACTACCTCTAGCACATGGCATCATCGACTCGATCGTCCTAGCCCTGTCATGTTGTACAAGTTGTGTAGTAGTTTAGTCATTTCTTATGGCACCTTTGAGCATTTACGACATGTGTATTAGCTAGGTCGTCAGGTTTGGTTCCCTTTCCCTAGCTCCTCTCAAGCTCTGCAAAATTTTGATCTCATAAACCGTGACTTGTAGACCTCTCTCTTTATCAGAGTTTCGAGCTATAAATATGATCTGGTGGCTTTTAATGATTTTTCTCGAATACACAAGAGAGTTGCGTATCATTTCAATAAAAGAAAAGAAGAGTAGATTATGAACGATGGATAACGCACGCCTCAAAATCACCCCCAACAAGCTACATAATACAGATTAAATATCAAAAGACACAAGAAAAGAACGATTTTAGGAAAAGAGATTAAGTCACCCCCATCCCATGCCAGCTAACATCAAGGGCAGCCAGGCCCCTAGCTCCTTCTAACTCCATTTCTAGAACTCTTCTCCGACCATAATAAGGGTAATGATTGCTCTTATTATTCGTGGACTTTTCCCTTGCGTTCCAAGTCTAAAACTTTTGCGACTCTTCTGCACTTCGCTTGGGTTTCCTCAATTTGGTCACACCATTAAGGTTGCCTAGTGTGACAATGGCCGTGAGTTTGAAAATTCCTCATAGTCCTACCATGTTGTACAACTTTGGATGTCATGTCCGTACACTTCTCAGTAACTCTCCCTCATCGTCTCTTGATCTCCAGTCACACAGTCTTCACCGAGATGGATTTCCCCTTCTCGACTCCCTTCTAGTCCACTGTTGACTCCCTGTGTTGGACTTTCTTGTTGATCCAGACCCTATGGCTCCCTTTGGTCAGCCACCCTATGTTTTTATCCCTACATGTTCACCCACATTGCTCCCGCTTGTGGCATAGGTGCCCCTAGACTCCCTCCAGGTTCCCCTATCGTCCATCACATGGTTGTTATTATTATAAAACTTTAAAAGAGTACTCATCGTCTAACGCGAGAACTAACTTAGTACATCATAACTTAAAAAAAATTTAAAGTAGCCTAGTGATGGATCCGGGCTCCCCATAGCGAAGCCTCTTGCGAGGAGGAGACAACGCCATGGCGGGGACCTGGGCTTCAGGCGGATCCCGTCCTTGAAGTTGGCCTTCTAGGGCTGCAATCCTGGCATGGGCATCCTCTAGCTCCAAGTGCACCCTAGAGAGATCCAGGGTGGGACTATCTAGGTCGGTGTTGAGTCCGGCAACTACACCAGCTAGGGTGTTGAGGCGATCCTCCCTAGCTTCACCTGGAATGATGCTGGTCTGGCTTCCTCCACTGAGACGCAGAGGGAGATGCCTGAACCTCGTGTCATGCAGCTGCTACCGGTAGGTGTGGCTGAGAGACCACAATGTCCGTCTGGCAGCATTGTTGACCGAAGCAGCATAGGTGGATAGTGGTGTCAGGGACTCATGAGCAGACAGAGTCCTAAATCCCCTATACCCTGCATCCGTCACCCTGACGTGGATGCGAGTGATGTAGTAGCAAGCCCGGGGAGGCTCGCTCACTCGCCTTGTTTTGTACAAGGGGCGGACGTAGGTTCCTAGCGCGTGCAGCACGTCTTGCAGCAGGTTGGGGAAGTGCCCCGTCTCGAACATTGATGTGTAATGTTCGACAATAGGCCCAAACCCCATGAAGTAGTCCTACTGGGTGTAGTTGGCTTCTTCGTTGACTTGTTCGTCTTCTCCTTCGTCATCGTCGTCATCCTCGTCCCCAGAGTCGTCTGGGTCGTCGCCTCCGGGTGCAGGAGCTTGAACGGCTCGTGCAGGTGGTGCCGATGTCGATGACCTAGCTGCGAAGGCCAGTGACTTTGCCAACGGGGTGGGCATCAGCAGCTGTTCCTCCGAGCTATCCTCCAGGATGACTCCATTCTCCACTCGAATGTGAGGGAGATCCACTGGAACTTCCTTGACTACCACTGGGTAGACAGGGATTTGCTGGGGCGGAGGGGCGTAGTTGGTGTTGACACGGGTAGTTTGGAGAATACGAACCATCTACAAGAGAAATGTCAACTCAGTTGAAATTTTAAAGAGGTAAGACTGATAAAATAATTTATACAAATGAATTTAGCAAGTTTTGAACAAACTAGGCTTTCCATTTCTAACTAGTCTAACGACCTAGGGTTAGCATAGCTTTGATACCATTTCTGTCAGACTCGGTTCCAGGGGGCAGAACCGAGCGCATACCATATGTGTGCCAAGATCCATTTCCACACATATGTTGACGTCACAAGTGTAATGTAACACCCCTAGTGTTACTACCACTAAAATTTGAGCATAACATCATGAGCATTAGCGTATCATGTGATTGTTACACTTAGAATGCATTCACTAGGCAAAAATTTCAAACAAGTTGTGTTGATGTGACTGGTCATGGGTAAAACCCCAGAGTAGGGTACTTAACCCTAAACTGAGCTTAGGGTGTCAATAAGGCCCAAATGAGTTAATTTCTAAAAATTTATTAGAAATGGTCATGAGACATCAACTCTAATAGGATTTGATAGCATCCAAACCCTAGAAGTGCCAGAAACCCTAAATAGACCTCTGGAAAACCCTGGACTGAAACCCTAAGGGGTTATATGCAAATATGCACACTTTTGGACCTAAGTGCCAAAACCCATGGAGTTAGGGTACCTTGAGTCATATAGTTCACATATTTGAAGATTTGCAAAAGAAACCATGAGTTTTGGGCTTATTTGCAAAAAGGCCATTCTAGTGCTCCAATGGTTAAGTCTGAAAACAGTTGAACAAGGCTGACTTTGGAGCTCTGTAGTTCTAAAAATACTAGGAATTTGCCTAGGGTCAACACATCAAAAATCTAGAGCTACTATAGGAAAACAACTTTGCTATAAGGATTAAGCCTTGATGTCATGAGAAATTTGGAGATATTTAGATCCAAAGTATGACTATCAGGCCGAAAATCGGTATGGTTCAGAGAAGCCAGTGGTACTGGGCCAACTTCAGGATTTGGTGGAGCTCGATTTAGTGGGTAATTGGCTAAGACCTTTGTAGCAAGATTAAAGTTGGATTATAGGAGAGTAACTTTGGTACAGTCATCTTATTTGGTTGTTGTACAAAAATTAAAGAAATAGCAGCCCAAAGTTGCTCTCTCAGAACTGTGTTGAGGAACTGAAACTGAATTCTAGGACAGGAATGGTCACAGTGGAATGGGGCCGAATTGGAAGCGCCATATCTTTGAATTCATTCAGTTTTGACCCAAGGATCCTATAGTAAGTTTGAAGACTGTTGTTTAGTGAACAAACTTTATTAATGGAGACTATCTTGTTCTTAACAAGAATCAAGAGAAAGGAGGGTGAAAGGGGGTTGGTTCAGAAGAACAATGAAGATCCAGAGCACTGAAAATATCTAAAATAAAGACAAAGATCTGGGGCACTGTAGAATCAGATGTGTTCGGATGAATTGGTGAGGGGATTGATCGCGGGGAGATAACTTTAGACATGGCACCATCCCGCGAACCTAGCCAGGCGTGGCCGGAGATATTCCACCGGCGGTCGCCGTGGCTCGGTCATTTCTGCTGTGGTGTCACTCATGCCTCGCCCCTCCCTCACTGTGCCTCTTGTTTACGTGGTAACCATGCGCGAACGATGTAATCCGCGGCCGTGGATCGTTAGCCGGACCACCGTGCCTATAAATAGCACCATGAACCACGGTGAGGCACTCACAACTTCATCAGTGAGCTCGATTGAAGCCAAAATTCGCACAGCCTCCTCCTCCTCTCCCCAAATTAGTTGGACACGGTGAATCAGTAGCACTTTGCGACCGTGTAGCCCCAACTTCACCTCCTAATTTCACCAGAGCTCGTCGCGACACCATTTCCCCCTTCTCAGTCTCCCGCAAGCGAAAATCCTCCGCGCTCCATGGCCAGCCGATCCCTGGTCCGCTCCTGCTCTTCTTAATCATGTTTTAGCGCCCATACATGCTCGTGATACTCATCGGCTCAACCCTCTATGCTTGACCACACTCAATCAACCGGAACGCTTGGAATTATGTCTGGTATCCGCCGTCACCATGGTCGGGCTATGCCAGGGCCATAATAACCCAATTAAAGCCTGTTCTAGGGTCGCCTTGGGTCGGTAATGCTTGCCCAGTAGCTAATTTGGGCAGCCGCTGTTGCTCTTGCCTAGTCCGAGCAACGGGGTGGTCGGCGGTGAGCGCATCGTGGCTAAGGGGTCGAGTTAGAGAAGAAACAGAAGTCAAGGGACCTCTGTGCACATGTCAGCGAGACAAAGGAACAGTGAGGAGGGCTCTTTATAGGAATTTCAAACCGCCTGGGGCCTCTGCGCAAAATGGACATTGCGCGTACGTGGGCACACGTTCTTCCCGTTTCTAGGCCGACTCGGGCCAGATTTAGCCCAAAACTGTAGCGCCTTTCTCTTTTTCTTTTTCTGCCAGGACTAGAAAATTCCTAGAAAATTATAGAAAAATGCTAAAAATGCAAGACCAATTTTGCTAGGTTCCTAATTTTCTATAATATTTAATAAAATAGTATCATGATTTTTAGTCCAAATAAGGAATTATGGAGTATTTAGAATAGCCAAAACTCATACCCCTGGAATTTTAGAAATTAATTAATAATTTCAAAAATCACCAAACTTTTTAGATAAACTTTAAATATTATTTAGAAGGCTTGGGTAAAGTTTGGCATGATTTGGACTATGTTTGGTACCTAGAACCTAAAACCCTAGTCCCCTGCCCTATGAGCTTCACTATAGACTCCAAAACCCTAGTTTCCCGGAGATCCGTGAAAGAAAATTATATTCAAGACCTAAAATAATATACCTTTATTATGTTTGCATTTCATGAGCATTACATGAGTATTCATGATTATATATGATTGTATATAGAAAACGAAGAAGAGATAGAAGTTGAAGAAGCAAGGACTACACCACCACCACCACCTGAAGAACCTCAGGCAGGGAACTGCTTTTATTTTGACATCTGTGGAGCAGAGCCTGACTTACCTATAACACAAGGCAAGCCCCAGTGCATTTGCCACCTCCTTGATGTTTTAAAATCTTTATCACCTTGTTTGATGCATTAGGTGATAGGAGTTGTGTGCTAAACTATTGATGCATTCCCTTCCTTGGAAAATTGAATACCCTTCCTTGATACCCTTTTATGAAAAGGATTTTTGATGCTTAGCCTTGCTTTAGCAAACAAAAATGTTTTGTTTTAAAACAAAAGTGATTCTTCAGTGGGTGGGAATGTTTTCAAAAAGAAAATACTTATGATGGTGAATCCGTTAAAGGCCTTGATGGGTTCAACATCAAAAAAGATGTACCTCTGCCAGGTACCAAATTTTGGGTTTTAAATGATAAAGCAGAGACCAGGCGGGTGACTTGCACGAGAAGAGAGTCTCGGTGTAGTGTCTCCGTCTGAGTCGATTAAGGACCTTGTTGATGTAGGCTTGATGATCGAGGACCCTTTAACTGGTCACATGCCTCATCATGGGTAAGCTTTGCCTCGGGTAGACTAATACCAGAATAAGATAACACACAATGGGAGTGGAGAGATGGCAAGAGTAGCGCGTACCCTCCGTGGCAAGAGGCTGGATGGTGGTGTATCTGTGCTCTCGGTTGGTGTGAACCTGATCAGGTCTTAAGAACCCCGGTGGCGAGTTGACATATGCAAGGGTTAAGTGCTACATATGTCGTGTGATCGGAGATCCCCAGCTGTGTATGAATCGATTCGGATCGCCATTACTTCTCGGACATGAAGACTTGGTCACTAACCTACACGTAGCAATCCAGTGAACAAGAATGGTTAATAAGAAATTGGCTAGTATTGGTCAAGTGCTTGAATTAGGGTAGAAAGAACTCTAGATTCAGGTAACTTTACTTAGACCTGACAAGTAGAATTTGATTTTTAAGGATCCACTATTAGTAAGCATTTCTGCAAACAGAGTCTCTGATTATTGATAAGCCATACCTTGTTTCCCAAAAGCCAGCATATCCTTGAGAGTCTTTTTATTTTGACAGGTAAGACTTGCGAAAGTACATTTCGTACTCAGGGCTTTGTCCCATGTTGTTTTAGGTGAGGAAGCAGCAAATTTTTGTTACTTTTGTTCCAAGGTGGTGCCTAAGGAAGAAAATCAAGACTGAAGCCGCGAGAGGAGGTGTCCTCCTTTAAGGAAAAACTTTTTACTGTTTATCGGGAGGGGTTTTTGCCTCCCAAGTTATGTAATAATATTACTCCAGCACTCCTATATTTTGCTCTGGTCTGTAATAATATTACTCTTCTATATTTTAATCCAAAATAAAGATGTTGTAACTGCTTCCGCATTCTCGTACCTCCGATGTGTTGTAATATCTGCATGACGGGTGAAATGCTCTTGGGCAAAGGTAAAGAGTACAGATACCGAACTTGTCAAGTGATCAGGTGCACCTGTAGGGTTGTCTGAGGTCCGTTGGACAAGGACTACTATAGGTGGGCCTAATGACTTGGGAGGTTCCGTCACAGCTGGTATCGGAGCCAAGCCCATCTCTACAGATGTTATGAGGCATTTTTCAAAAGAATTTTCAAAGACTTACCTAAGAAAATTTCTTTCCTTCTTATCTAACTACCTTCTGAAGTGCTTATTTTAACGACCAGAAAGTAGAGTGCAATGTATAGAAGGTTGTGAATCAACTAAGGTTGATTCTGTAATTATGCATGCATCATGATAAAAACTATACTAATAAGATTTTCCCCCTTATGGAGATATGCCATCGCGCACAAGGAAAACCGCGCGCAAGTCTATTGGACCGATTAGCGTGCCTCGCCATCAGCTAGCTCCAAGGCATGAGGATAGTAGCAGCGGCAGCAATGATCCCATTGGTGATCTAGAAGCTGAGGTGGAGCAGCTTTGTGTGGAGTTACGTCATAGAAACAATGTGTGGGTCGAGGATGGTCAGCGCATAAATGAGTTAAGAACTGACATCCGACATCTGCAAGACGCGCTTGCCGAACGAGATTTAGCACTCGATTGGGCTGTTAACTCACGTTCACTTCTTGGGCTAAGGAAGCCAAAGCTCGAGCCCATGTGGAGGAGCTTAGCACAGCCGTGGACAACTTGCAGGTGTACTGTAATACACTACATGAAGAAGTTCATGAATTGTATTCACGACTGCACCCTGTCGTACCTACCGACCCTGTCGGAATGGGAGCCGGACCTTCTGGAACAACGGGTGAAGTCCTTGGTGGGGAACTGGACCTTTTCAGGCCCCCTCCTTCAATGAATCTGGCTGATGACTGGTCCCCTACCCTCGACAGTGAAGCCACTAAAAGTGATAAAAAACTAGAGTAGTATAGTTTAGATATGATGATAATGTATAATAGGTAATGTGGTCCTATTGTAAATTCGAGTCTATATCATTACCTTTTAAGTAATGTAAAATGATGGTGTGCTTTGGCATATTATATTTTCGCCAAATGTTTCTTTGCCTCAGATGCCGTCCAGGACTTGTGGACAGGATGGTGCGGGAACCTCCCGTGGGCGGGAGACTACTCCTAACCCGCCACCAGTACCCCCAACCTTGGCTGAGGCTATCGCTGCCTTAGTCAATGCAACAGCCGACAACACCCGCTTCCTTCATGAAATGGCAGGACAGCAATATCAGCAGCAAGGCGGGCGAGCTTATCTGTAAGGACCCCGCGAAACTTCATATTTGGATTTCTCAGAAACATGTCCCCCACTATTCGTCAAGGCCGAAGATCCCCTCGAAGCTGACGAATGGATTTGGGTTATTGAGCAGAAGTTTGGGCTCCTCCGATGCACGGAGACTCAGAAGCCCTTGTTTGCGGCGCAGCAGTTAAGAGGCCCTGCCAACACCTGGTGGGGAAATTATGTGGCCGTTCAGCCTACCGACCATCAAGTCACCTGGGACGAATTTAAATTAGCATTTCGGGAGCACTACATTCCAGAAGGAGTGCTCCATATGAAGCAAGAAGAATTCATGAAGCTCAAACAAGGAGGAGATACTGTTATGCAGTATCTCAATAAATTCAATCATTTGTCCTAGTACGCCATTGATCAGGTCAACACTGACCTAAAAAAGAAGAACTGTTTTATGAGGGGCCTTAATGACCGGCTACAACGGAAGATGGCCACCTGCCTCGACCTCTCCTACAGTAGGATTGTCAGCACGGCGCTGGCCGTTGAAGCCAAGTATGCAGTCCCAGGCAAGTCAAAGGGCTATGGAGGTGACAGGTCCAACCAGGGGCCTAAAAAATGACAAAGGTTGGTGATCCGACCTTTTAATCCAAACCGTTCTTCATCTCATCCACCCTCCTACCCCTTCAAACAACCTATCTTTATTCTCCCCGCCACTGCCCCCACTACAACAAATCAGCCGAGTGCCCCTGGTACTCGTTTCCCCGCACTCCCGAGTTCATCAACTGGCTGTTTTAATTGTGGGAAGTCCGGACATTTTATCAAGGACTGCCCATATCCAAGGCAGAACAGATCAAATAATCAACAGAGTTCAGGGAGTTCCACCCAAGGCAAGGGAAACACGGCAAACAATGCAGCGGGCAAGAATATGAAGAAAACTGGGCGAATCTATTATACACAAGTGGCCACGCCACCGGAGGGAGAACCGGTCATGATGGGTATGTTTCTCGTGGCCAATCACCCTGCAGTCATTCTCTTTGATTCTGGTGCTTCACATACATTCATAAGCAAAAAGTTTGTGGAAAAATATTGCATTCCATACATTGAATCAAGGGAATGGTTTATAATTCATTCGCCTGGGGGACAAATATTCACTAAAGAAGTGGCTTTCTATGTGCTCGTAACATTGGCTGAACGGGACTTTCTCACAAACATGATTGTTCTAAAAGGCCAAGATATAGATGTAATTCTGGGCATGAATTGGTTAGCCCAACACAAAGCTATCCTCAACACTGATCTGAGAACCATCAGGTTGAGCTATGGCTAGGAAGAGGTTCTCTTGTCCATCCCTGTAGCTACTACAGCTAAACCATTTGGCAGAGTATATGAAGCCATCATACTAGAGATCCTAGATATTCCGGTAGTATGCGAATTCCCGGACGTCTTTCCGGAAGATATGCCTATATTGCCTCCAGAGAGAGATGTAGAATTTGTGATTGAATTGAAGCCCGGTACGGCTCCTATTTCTAGAAGGTCGTACCGAATGCCTCCGAATGAATTGACAGAGCTCAAGACACAATTACAAGATTTACTGGAAAAAGGATTCATCCGACCCAGCTCATCACCATGGGGTTGTCCAGCCATCTTTGTCAAAAAGAAGGACCAAACGCTTCGGATGTGCATGGATTATAGACCCCTTAATGAGGTCACAATCAAGAATAAGTACCCTCTTCCCCGGATTGATATTTTATTTGATCAACTGACTGGAGCAAGGGTCTTCTCTAAAATTGACCTCAGGTCGGGCTATCATCAGATCCGTATTCGACCAGAAGATATACCAAAAACCGCATTCACTACATGGTATGGATTATTTGAATATCTGGTTATGTCGTTCGGATTAACAAATGCTCCTGCCCACTTCACATATCTTATGAACTCGGTATTCATGCTCGAGTTGGATAAATTCGTGGTAGTCTTCATTGATGATATTTTGATATATTCCAAGACTGAAGAAGAGCATGCTCAACACCTACGGATCGTATTAACACGCTTAAGAGAGCATCAATTATATGCTAAATTCAGTAAATGCGCGTTCTGGCTGGAGGAGATCCATTTTTTGGGCCATGTATTGTCCGCCAAGGGAATTGTGGTGGATCCCAGCAAAGTCAAGGATATTTTGGAGTGGAAACCACCAACCACTGTACATCAAGTCCGAAGTTTCCTTGGACTGGCTGGTTATTACCGCCGATTTATTCTAGATTTTTCCAAGATTGTGAAGCCAATCACAAGTTTATTGAAGAATGGTACCAAATTTAATTAGTCTTCAAGATGTAATGAAGCCTTCGAACATCTGAAGGTGTTATTGACCACTGCTCCGGTATTAGCTCAACCGTACATCGAAAGCCATTTGATGTGTATTGTGACGCATCAGGCAATGGCTTAGGTTGTGTCTTGATACAAGAAGGCCAAGTTGTAGCATACGCCTCAAGACAGTTGCACCGGCATGAGGAACATTATCCAACTCATGACCTGGAATTAGCTGCTGTGGTTCATGCCCTGAAAATATGACGTCATTATCTGCTGGGGAATATCTGTCATATCTATACAGATCATAAAAGCTTGAAGTACATCTTTACCCAGTCAGAGCTGAATATGAGGCAGAGGAGATGGCTTGAGCTAATTAAGGATTATGAATTGGAGATTCACTATCACCCAGGCAAGGCCAATGTAGTGGCAGATGCACTAAGTCGCAAGGCTTCATGCCATTGTCTTACGATGAAGACTTCTGACATTACCTTATGCCAAGAAATGGAGAAGTTGAACCTGGGAATGATTCGATATGGAACTTCAAATCACTTGAAGCTTGAGTCGATTCTTCTGCAAAGAATAATTGATGCACAAAGAAATGATGAGGATATGAAACACATTCATGAGAAAATGGAGGCCGGTAAAGCCAACTGCTTTAGAAAAGATGATCAAGGCGTTGTATGGTTTAACAACCACATAGTTGTGCCCAAGAATGATGAGATTCGCCAACAAATTTTAGATGAAGCACATCTTAGTCGCTATTCTATTCATCCCGGAAGCACTAAGATGTATCATGATCTAAAGCAGCATTATTGGTGGACGAAGATGAAGATTGAAATTGCACGCTATGTGGCAAGATGTGACACTTACAGACGTGTCAAGGCCATATATACGAAAACTGCTGGTCCATTGCAATCGTTATCTATCCCAACTTGGAAATGGGAGGATATAAGTATGGACTTTATTATGGGATTGCCCAGGACAACAAAAGGACTCAGTCATCACTTATGCCCAGATGTATATTACTCGCATCCTCAGTTTGCATGGTGTTCCAAAGAGAATAGTGTCGGATCGTGGACCTCAATTTGTATCCAAATTCTAGGAAGAACTTCACAAATCCTTGGGTACTAAGTTGCTCCATAGTTTGGCCTATCATCCTCAAACCAGTGGACAAACTGAGAGAGTAAATCAAATACTTGAAGATATGTTGCGAGCATGTGTTCTAGAATTCCCACAGAAATGGGATGACTGTTTACCCTTAGCAGAGTTTTCATAAAATAATAGCTATCAAGAGAGCATCAAAATGGCACCTTTTGAAGCCTTGTATGGACGACGGTCTCGTATTCTATTAAACTGGTCTAAACCAGGAGAAAGATGGTTTTTCAGGCCTGATATGGTAAAAGAAATGGAAGAGAAGGTTCGACGAATAATACATAATTTGAAAGAAGCCCAAGCTCGACAGAAGTGCTATGCAGACAAACGACGCAAACCCTTGTACTTTCAAGTTGAAGATTATGTCTACCTGAAAGTCTCACCAATGAAGGGTGTATCACGTTTCGGGGTAAAAGGGAAGCTTGCACCCTGGTACATTGGTCCTTTTCCTATTCTTGAACAATGTGGACCAGTGGCATACCGACTCCAATTACCCGAAACATTGTCTGCGGTACACAATGTGTTCCACGTATCACAATTGAAGAAGTGTCTTCGGGTTCCAGATCGAACTGTTGAAGTAACAGATGTTGCCTTAGAACTAGACTTGACATATTCAGAACATCCTATTCGAGTCTTAGATCAAAAGGACAGAATTACCCAAAGGAGAACTCTCAAATTTTATAAGATACAATGAAACCAACACACAGAAGATGAAGCTACTTGGGAAACTCAAGAATTTTTAGACAAGAATTTCCTAGGGTTTTTAGCTTCATGTAAATTGTAAGATATGTACACTTGTTGTAATAAAGGAATAAACCCCATACCACCCCTGCCTTGTACCAGAAATAAGGAAATAAAAATGTGAAGCATTTCCTTTTCCATTACTTGCCCTAGGACTTTTAATCTCTGGACGAGATTCTTTTATGGGGGGAAGGATGTAACACCCTTGGTGTTACTGCCACTAAAATTTGAGCATAACATCATGAGCATTAGCGTATCATGTGATTGTTACACTTAGAATGCATTCACTAGGCAAAAATTTCAAACAAGTTGTGTTGATGTGACTGGTCATGGGTAAAACCCCAGAGTAGGGTACTTAACCCTAAACTGAGCTTAGGGTGTCAATAAGGCCCAAATGAGTTAAATTCTCAAAATTTATTAGAAATGGTCAAGTGTTGGGGGCCTTCGTCCTCCGAAGGTCCTCAAAAACATGATTTGACAATGTTTTCCAAGTGGATTATATGAACAGGTATTTTCGGATTCAGAATTATGGATATGGAGCACGACCAGGACGAAGCCTGAACCAGACGAAGGTCGAGAGCAGCCGAAGCTGTACGCAGGGAAGCTTCGGCGCGATAGCATAAGGGGGAACCGACTTAAAGATGAAAAGACTTCGGGAGCCTCGACAGATTTCCATAAATCGTTAACAAATGTAATGGACATAGATGTAATTTTACGTGGGCTGCGTCCCGCGTCTATAAATAGATGAACAGTACTCCCGTACTGTTCACGCTGACTGGGCATTGACATTTTGCGTCACGCTTGTACTTGTTACCTTCTCTCAGGACCGAAGGTACATTTGTAATTTATAATCATTTCTATTTCTTTGTGTTAATAAAATAGAAATGATTCTATGATCTACATTTCATGTTTTATATGAGTCCTTCGTTATCACTTGTTGAATTTACGAAGGTATGTCTCTCATGACCTTCGTCCGGAACTCATTATTCCCGAAGGGGAATAATGTTTGGTAGGACGAAGGGCCTTAACGTTTAACACTTTTTATGTTGCCTTGTTCTTAATCCGAAGCATTTGAGAACAAGTCTCCAACATTGGCGCCCACCTCCGGTGAACTCACTTCCACTTCGAGTTTTTTTTTGAACACCTTCGGAAGCTATGGCGCCGAAGAAAGCTTCAGCGACTGGGGCTTCAGCACTGCAACCGCTGGACCACAACCAGGAGACCGTCTCTCTTCGGGAGGCCCGAAGCCAGAAGAGAAAGGCTGTCAGCCCGACACTTCAGGAAGAAGAGTTAGACCAAGAAATCAGGGATATGGAGATGCTACACCAACAAGTACAAAGGAAGAAGGAGAAGATGGCCCGCCTAGCTGAGTTGCAAAGGCAGATAGACGAAGCCTCTGAGGAAGTCCGCCATCTTACTCACGATGAGCAGAACAGAAGGCCTCATCAGAAAGACCTTCATCAGGAGGGCTTCGTCAACGAAGATGACTGGTATGATAATTTCCATCAGGGAAATTTTGTTTTTGATGATGCTTCTCCTCTGTCTGCTGAGCTGCAGGCTACACCTTGGCCTCCATCCTATAAGCCACCCCAGCTCCCTATGTTTGATGGTCACTCCGACCCGAAGCAATTCTTGATGAGCTACGAAGCAACGGTGTCTTCGTACGGGGGCAATGCTGCAGTCATGGCGAAGTCTTTCGTCATGGCCGTCAGGAATGTTGCTCAGACCTGGTATTCCTCCCTTCGGCCAGGAACAATAACTTCATGGCAGAAGCTGAAGGATATGTTACTGACCAGCTTTCAAGGATTTCAGACGAAGCCAGTCACAGCTCAAGCCCTGTTCCAGTGTATTCAGGATCACGAAGAGTACCTTCAGGCGTATGTCCGAAGGTTTTTACGATTGAGGGCGCAGGCACCAACGGTGCCCAATGAAATTGTTATCGAAGCTATGATCAAGGGGCTTCGTCCTGGGCCTGCAGCTCAATACTTTGCTAGAAAGCCTCCTCAGACCTTGGAGAAATTGCTCCAAAAGATGGATGAGTACATTCGTGCTGACAATGACTTTCGTCAAAGAAGGGAGGAGGCCTTCAGATTTTCTGAAATGACCAGGGGCTTCGGAGGAAGATACTACCCGAGACATGTCCGTTCCATCCACAACACTCAGAATGATGATAAGGGGAGTCAGAACAGACCACAATGCTCCTCACAAGCTTCGGGGCAACAACAAACTTCCTTCCGGCCACCAGCTCCAAGAGGCAGAGGCGCCAGGGGCTTCGGCGGAAGATTCGGAGATCAGCCAAGGAGACTGTTTTGCTTGTTCTGTGGAGAAGGCAAGGGCCATACCACTAGGTCGTGCCATATTACAATCCAGAAGCAAAAGGAAATTGCCGAAGCTGCATCTCAACAATCTCAGCCGAAGCAGGTCATGCATACTGCTTCGTATCATCCGCCTTATATCCCACAATACATAGACAACCACCCTGCAGCTTCTGTAGCTTCGGCAAGTCAACCTCAAGCTTCCTGGCAACAGCTTCCGCCCCCACCTCCATTGCAGCAAGGTCAACAGCCAGAAGGGAGTCAATACGCTCCACATCAGAGGGACTTCAGAGAGCAGTCCGAAGCTCGCACAGTCAACAGCACTGTGCCAGAGTCGAAGCACATTTATTGATACATATCCTACCTTTGATAGCAGTCTTTCCTATTCAGTTTTATTTTCTGTGAAGCAAAAAACATTGATAGTTTTCATGAAATAATTTCGTTGTTTTTCACGAGGAAGATCTATTTGCTTCACAAGCTTAAGTTGCTGAAGCTTAAAAATTTTTCCGTTACCAAGGAGGACCTTCAAATTAAAAATCCTTCGGAGCAACAGAAAGTCGTTCTAAGGAACGCAGAGTAAGCTTGTGACGTCACAAAAAGCCGTTCCAAAGGGAGCGCAGTGTAAGTTTTCTGCTCAGAAGTCGTTCCTAAAGGAATGCAGAGCCTACAGCGAAAAGTCAACGCTGATACCGCCTAAGTAAAGGGCGAAGAAGCTCCTAAGGGAGGCTTACAGCGAAAAGTCAACGCTGATACCGCCTAAGTAAAGGGCGAAGAAGCTCCTAAGGGAGGCTTACAGCGAAAAGTCAACGCTGAGATCGTCTAAGTAAAAGACGAAGAAGCTCCAAAGACGTTCCTAAGGGAATGCAGAGCTTACGAATGTGTTTTGTGTATGTATCTTCGGAACAGACGTCATTTGCATAACATTACATCATCACATCATTTCGCATAGCATAAGCATCATACATCATGTTGCATGCGGCAAAAGAAGGGCACACAGTATTAACCTTCGAAAGAATGATTCGAGAAAGTGCAAATCGTGCAAAGTCACGAGGAAATATGATGATGATCTTCGGAAAATAGCTTCGGAGGCTGTTTTTACGAAGCATGGATGTGTCTTATCAGAACAGTTTTATCGAAGAATGTTTTCTTCACGAAGCATGAAAAGAAGGGAAGGTGTTTTTTCGCCGAAGGCTCAAAAATGGTATGTATGTACAGTTTCATGCATCGTAAAGAATTGAATAATGAAAAGAAACTTGTACATTACATCCAAGTGTACAAAATATTACATAGATCACAATTTAAATGCTTCTTCTAATAGCATCTAGTCCTCTCTTAATACAGCTTCGGTGACTTCATTTAGAAGTTGATCAACAACTTTGTCCATGATAGCTTCGGCCATTTGTTTGATTTCTTCATCTCCTTTTGTGTGGGGATCGGCAGTCGACCCAGCAGCTTCTGAGGGAAGAGAACATTTCTTCATCACTATTAAAAACTATGTGCAGAGTTTGAAACAAAAATTACAACACAATAAGAACGACTAATTAATACCTAATTGTCTTTCGGGCTCCGTACTTTTTTCGGCAGTTTCTGCCACTTTCCTAGCTTCGTGGATGCCTTTTTCGCTCCTTTGGATAATTTCTTGTGCCATTCCTCGGCCGCCGTTGTTCCAGATGTCAGTAAAAAATTTGCCACCAATCACGCTTGCTTCGGCCGAGGGGTCCTTGATATCTTCGGAAGATAAGGTAGCTTCGGACTGAGCTAAAAATTTTATATGCCCGCAACCTTTCTTCTCTAAGACGGAAGCAATTCCTCTGGCGCCCGAAAAAGCGCATATGTCGCCGCGACTGTTCAGAATCTCTTCGAAGGCCTCTGCTTCGTGGCTAATCCATTCCAGCGGATCTTCGGGATTACCTTGAGAAAAATTCTCTTCGCTGGAAAAGGCGCCGACGCTAGCAAAGCTGGTTTTAATTTTATTCACGCATTCTATAGATTTAACATAGCATTTTCCTAGAGATGTGCGAAGCTCCTTAACTCTTGATTCCAATTTGCTGACCATAAAATCACTAAGTTCTCGTTTCGTTTCCTCAAGCGCGCGCTCCTCTTTAGCTCTAGCCAGCTGTTTCTGAAGATCTTTAATCTCGCGTTTTTGAGCTTCGGTTTGGGCCTTTGAAACAGCTTCGTCTTTTTTCACTTTATCTACCAGTGTAAGCAGAATTTTATCTTTTTCCAAAGCTTCGTTTCTCAGTTTGATAACTTCAGAGCGTAAATTATTAAATGCAATTTCATAACTTTCATCTTCGGCGCTCTTTTGCGCTCTTAGCGCGTTGCTTAGGATCAGGCCCTATACGAAAAAGAACTCATATAAGAAAAAAGGAATGAGTTGCGTAAAAAATTATAAGGGGTTTTATTCAAGCGTTTAACTCCCGTACCTTCAGGCTGTTGTACGCAAGACTGTCTGCGAGGTCTTCTTTCGTCATGGCGCTTAATCCAGATTCAAGCTTCGGGAAACCAATACTTCTGGCCATCTCTCGGCAGACAGATAGCTCTTTGTTGTCAGGCAGGCAGTACAAGAAATCATCTTCATTTGTCCCATTGAATATTACTGCTCCCTTTGGATATTTTAGCTCCTTTGCATAATGGTTAGCTTCGTGGGTTTCTTCTTCAGATAGTTTTTTCCCCGAAGCATGTCGTATGATGTAATCACACATGCTGGCAGGCGCTTCGGGGATGGCAGTGTCAGTTTCTTCAATTAAAATTGGTTCTGGTATTTTTATTGCTTCAGCTTCCAAAGTTTGCTCCCTGAAGGGCTCTGAAGGCCCAGCCTTAGCTTCAGCTTGTTGTGTCGGAGCTTCAGAAGAAGCTTCAGCAATTTCAACACTCTTTTTTGGAGTTGTACTTGAAGACTTAATTGTCTCCAAGACATCTAGAACATTTACCATTCTCTTTCTTTTTGGGGTCACCATTGGCCCCTTTTGGATTTTTGCTGCTTCGACATTTGCTACAGGACTCAAAATATCTGATGCTTTTTCCTTAGTCGGTTTTTTCGCTTTTTCCATTTTTTCTGTCGATGGCACTTCGGCCATCTCTGCAATTTCTGGCAGCAAGGTTGGCTGTTCAGCTTCGGCGGCCGAAGAAGTTTCTCCGGTAAACTTAGGCACCGAAGCTGGTTCAATATGGCGTGGTCGGTGTGTGAGGACCTTCAACCTTTTTCCTTTCGGTTCTGGCTCGCTAGGAGCAGTTTCAGCTTCTTCTTTTTCAGGGGTTATGTTTTTCCTTTTTTGCCTTCGGATGGGATAACGATAATCAGGGTAGAAGAACCCGACTGCATCAAATACTCGGTTGAGTCTCTTCTTTTTTCGGCCTCCGAAGGCTGCTGATAGCGCAGTATTTTCAGCCTTCGAATATGCCCCAAGTAATTCGTCACTTAATGTTTCAATGCTTTTCAGCCAGTCATCATCAGGTTCAATAAATTTATCTGCATATTTGAATGTATACTTTAATCTGACTAGTCCGCCTTCGTCGGGCTCTTTGATGGTTTCCTTCGGCATTTCCCACTTTTCTGCCAGTGGCCATACCCTGAAGGCAATGTGTTCTTGGACCAAGTCCCTTGTCCCAATAAACGAGCAGACTACCCCGAAGGCTCTTTGGCATTCTTCGGCCGCTTCGTCCATTTCGACCTTCGGCCTTCGAAGACCGAAACGTTGCCAGATTGGGTGCATAATGATACTCTTCACATTCTCTTGAGCTGTTAGATCATTCTTTACATAAAACCATTCAGTCATCCAGGCTCCAGGCCACCTCTTCCGAAAGGTCGGCACAGGGCAGCTTGACCCGGAGCGGGCGCCGAAGCTGTAGCACCCAAAGTTGTTATGATATTGCTCCTTTCCCCAGGGCTTCGTCTCGTATAATAACTCATGAATGTTGCAGAAGCTTTTAGCGTTCGGTTCCAAACCTTGGCTCCTCGCAGCCCAGACGAACACTCCCATTCTTATGATGGCTTCGGGAGTGATTTGATGCAGATGGACTTGAAATGTCTTTAGTACTTCAACAACAAAGTTGCTCAGGGGGAATCGAAGCCCAGCCTTGAGGAAGCTTCGGAAAATCACAACTTCATCTTCTTCGGGGGTGGGAGAAGTTTTTTCCCCGGCATCAGCTCTCACAATAGATATGTCTCGGAAATATCGCCCCCTCATATTATCAATGTGACTCTGCTTGATGGTCGTTTTCCCAAAAACTGTGTGGCTTGGTCGCCACGGTCGATCTTCGGCCTCTTCCCCACCACTTTCCACATCATAGCTGTCGCTATCATCAGTATCTTCGGACAAACCTTCGAGAATCTCATTCGTGATTTTTTCTGTATTGGTCTCTGCCATCGCTATCAGGAACCCCAGATTCTTCTCCTCCTCGAGACTCAGCTTCGTCTCAGCAGGGATCTTCAGCTTCGTCTCAGCAGGGATCTTCTTGCCTTCAGACATCTTCGGAAACGCTAAAAAATTGTTCCCGAAGCTGAAGCTTCGAAATCAAAAAGACCAGCAAATCTTAATGAACAAGAGCTAAAAATTTTAGTGGACCGAAGCAAAAGGCAAGTGTGCGTACCAAATGAGTTCGCGATGTGATCTTATTTATATGCCTAGGGCGTTGAAAATTGAAAGGCCCCGCTTGTCAGTGAATGTTGCTATTCTAGCAAAGGGAAGGTGTTTTTTCGGACCTTCGGCTCAAGGCCTTCGTCCATATCGCAATCTGAATTTATTATTTACAAATTAACATTGCGAGGGGCTACTGTTGGGGGCCTTCGTCCTCCGAAGGTCCTCAAAAACATGATTTGACAATGTTTTCCAAGTGGATTATATGAACAGGTATTTTCGGATTCAGAATTATGGATATGGAGCACGACCAGGACGAAGCCTGAACCAGACGAAGGTCGAGAGCAGCCGAAGCTGTACGCAGGGAAGCTTCGGCGCGATAGCATAAGGGGGAACCGACTTAAAGATGAAAAGACTTCGGGAGCCTCGACAGATTTCCATAAATCGTTAACAAATGTAATGGACATAGATGTAATTTTACGTGGGCTGCGTCCCGCGTCTATAAATAGATGAACAGTACTCCCGTACTGTTCACGCTGACTGGGCATTGACATTTTGCGTCACGCTTGTACTTGTTACCTTCTCTCAGGACCGAAGGTACATTTGTAATTTATAATCATTTCTATTTCTTTGTGTTAATAAAATAGAAATGATTCTATGATCTACATTTCATGTTTTATATGAGTCCTTCGTTATCACTTGTTGAATTTACGAAGGTATGTCTCTCATGACCTTCGTCCGGAACTCATTATTCCCGAAGGGGAATAATGTTTGGTAGGACGAAGGGCCTTAACGTTTAACACTTTTTATGTTGCCTTGTTCTTAATCCGAAGCATTTGAGAACAAGTCTCCAACATCAAGAGACATCAAATCTAATAGGATTTGGTAGCATCCAAACCCTAGAAGTGCTAGAAACCCTAAATAGACCTCTTGAAAACCCTTGACTGAAACCCTAAGGGGTTATATGCAAATGTGCACACTTTTGGACCTAAGTGCCAAAACCCATGGAGTTAGGGTACCTTGAGTCATATAGTTCACATATTTGAAGATTTGCAAAAGAAACCATGAGTTTTGGGCTTATTTGCAAAAAGGCCATCCTAGTGCTCCAATGGTTAAGTCTGAAAACAGTTGAACAATGCTGACTTTGGAGCTCTGTAGTTCTAAAAATACTAGGAATTTGCCTAGGGTCAACACATCAAAAGTCTAGAGCTACTATAGGAAAACAACTTTGCTATAAGGATTAAGCCTTGATGTCATGAGAAATTTGGAGATAATTAGATCCAAAGTATGACTGTCAGGCTAAAAATAGGTATGGTTCAGAGAAGCCAGTGGTACTGGGCCAACTTCAGGATTTGGTGGAGCTCGATTTAGTGGGTAATTGGCTAAGACCTTTGTAGCACGATTAAAGTTGGATTATAGGAGAGTAACTTTGGTATAGTCATCTTCTTTGGTTGTTGTACAAAAATTAAAGAAACAGCAGCCCAAAGTTGCTCTGTCAGTACTGTGTTGAGGAACTGAAACTGAATTCTGGAATAGGAATGGTCACAGTGGAATGGGGCCGAATTGGAAGCGCCATATCTTTGAATTCATTCGGTTTTGACCCAAGGGTCCTATAGTAAGTTTGAAGACTGTTGTTTATTGAACAAACTTTATTAATGGAGATTATCCTATTCTTAACAAGAATCAAGAGAAAGGAGGGCGAAAGGGGGTTGGTTCAGAAGAACAATGAAGATCCAGAGCACTGAAAATATCTGAAACGAAGAGAAAGATCTGGGGCACTATAGAATCAGATGTGTTCGGATGAATTGGTGAAGGGATTGATCGCAGGGAGATAACTTCAGACGTGGCACCATCCCACAAACCTAGCCGGGCATGGCCAGAGATATTCCACCGGCGGTCACCGTGGCTTGGTCATTTTCGCCGCGGTGTCACTCATGCCTCACCCCTCCCTCACTATGCCTCTTCTTTACGTGGTAACCATGCACGAACGATGTAATCCACGACCGTGGATCGTTAGCCGGACCACTGTGCCTATAAATAGCACCATGAACCACGGCGAGGCACTCACAACTTCATCAGTGAGCTCGATTGAAGCCAAAATTCGCACTGCCTCCTCCTCCTCTCCCCAAATTAGGTGGACACAGTGAATCAGTAGCACTTTGCGACCGTGTAGCCCCAACTTCACCTCCTAATTTCACCAGAGCTCGTCGCGACACCATTTTCCCCCTTCTCAGTCTCCGGCAAGCGAAAATCCTTCGCGCTCCATGGCCAGCCGATCCCAGGTCCGCTCCTGCTGTTCTTAATCGTGTTTTAGCGCCCATACATGCTCGTGATACTCATCGGCTCAACCCTCTATGCTTGACCACACTCAATCAACCGAAACGCTTGGAATTATCTCCGGTATCCGCCGTCACCATGGTTGGTCTATGCCGGGGCCATAATAATCCAATTAAAGCATGTTCTAGGGTCGCCTTGGGTCGATAATGCTTGCCCAGTAGCTAATTTGGGCAGCCGCCGTTGCTCTTGGCCGGTCCGAGCAACGGGGTGGTCGGCGGTGAGCGCGCCGTGGCCAAGGGGTCGAGTTAGAGAAGAAACAAAAGTCAAGGGACCTCTGTGCACATGTCAGCGAGACAGAGGAACAGTGAGGAGGGCTCTTTATAGGTATTTCAAACCGCCTGGGGCCTCTGCGCAAAATGGACATCGCGCGCACGCGGGCGCACGTTCTTCTCGTTTCTGGGCCGACTCGGGCCAGATTTAGCCCAAAACTGTAGCGCCTTTCTCTTTTTCTTTTTCTGCCAGGACTAGAAAATTCCTAGAAAATTGTAGAAAAATGCTAAAAATGCAAGACCAATTTTGCTAGGTTCCTAATTTTCTATAATATTTAATAAAAATAGTACCATGATTTTTAGTCCAAATAAGGAATTATGGAGTATTTAGAATAGCCAAACTCATACCCCTGGAATTTTAGAAATTAATTAATAATTTCAAAAATCACCAAACTTTTTAGATAAACTTTAAATATTATTTAGAAACCTTGGGTAAAGTTTGGCATGATTTGGACTATGTTTGGTAACTAGAACCCAAAACCCTAGTCCCCTGCCCTATGAGCTTCACTATAGACTCCAAAAACCCTAGTTTCCCGGAGATCCTTGAAGGAAAATTATATTCAAGACCTAAAATAATATACCTTTATTATCTTTGCATTTTCATGAGCATTACATGAGCATTCATGATTATATATGATTGTCTATAGAAAACGAAGAAGAGATAGAAGTTGAAGAAGCAAGGACTACACCACCACCACCACCTGAAGAACCTCAGGCACTGCTTTTATTTTGACATCTGTGGAGCAGAGCCTGACTCACCTATAACACAAGGCAAGTCCCAGTGCATTTGCCACCTCCTTGATGTTTTAAAATCTTTATCACCTTGTTTGATGCATTAGGTGATAGGAGTTGTGTGCTAAACTATTGATGCATTCCCTTCCTTGGAAAATTGAATACCCTTCCTTGATACCCTTTTATGAAAAGGATTTTTGATGCTTAGCCTTGCTTTGGCAAACAAAAATGTTTTGTTTTAAAACAAAAGTGATGCTTCAATGGGTGGGAATGTTTTCAAAAAGAAAATACTTATGATGGTGAATCCGTTAAATGCCTTGATGGGTTCAACATCAGAAAAGATGTACCTCTGCCAGGTACCAAACTTTGGGTTTTAAATGATAAAGCAGAGACCGGGCAGGTGACTTGCACGAGAAGAGAGTCTCAGTGTAGTGTCTTCGTCTGAGTCGATTAAGGACCTTGTCGATGTAGGCTTGATGATCGAGGACCCTTTAACTGGTCACATGCCTCATCATGGGTAAGCTTTGCCTCGGGCAGACTAATACCAGAATAAGATAACACACAATGGGAGTGGAGAGATGGCGAGAGTAGCGTGTACCCTCCGTGGCAAGAGGTTGGACGGTGGTGTATCTGTGTTCTCGGTTGGCGTGAACCTGATTTGGTCTTAAGAACCCCGGTGGCGAGTTGACATATGCAAGGGTTAAGTGCTATATATGTCGTGTGATCGGAGAGCCCCAGTTGGGTATGAATTGATTCAGATCGCCATTACTTCTCGGACAAGAAGGGTTAATAAGAAATTGGCTAGTATTGGTCAAGTGCTTGAATTAGGATAGAAAGAACTCTAGATTCAGGTAACTTCACTTAAACCTAACAAGTAAAATTTGATTTTTAAGGATCCACTATTAGTAAGCATTTCTGCAAATAGAGTCTCTAATTTTTGATAAGCCATACCTTGATTCCCAAAAGCCAGCATATCCTTGAGAGTCTTTTTATTTTGACGGGTAAGACTTGCGAAAGTACATTTCGTACTCAGGGCTTTGTCCCATGTTGTTTTAGGTGAGGAAGCAGCAAATTTTTGTTGCTTTTGTTCCAAGGTGGTGCCTAAGGAAGAAAATCAAGACTGAAGCCATGGGAGGAGGTGTCCTCCTTTAAGGAAAAACTTTTTACTGTTTATCGGGAGGGGTTTTTGCCTCCCAAGTTATGTAATAATATTACTCCAGCACTCCTATATTTTGCTCTGGTCTGTAATAATACTACTCTTCTATATTTTAATTCAAAATAAAGATGTTGTAACTGCTTCCGCATTCTCGTACCTCCGATATGTTGTAATATCTGCATGACGTGTGAAACGCTCTTGGGAAAAGGTAAAGAGTATAGATACCGAACTTGTCAAGTGATCAGGTACACCTGCAGGGTTGTCTGAGGTCCGTTGGATAAGGACAATTGTAGGTGGGCCTAATGACTTGGGAGGTTCCGTCACATGTAATATATCAAAAGACAATGCAATAAAGGCATAAAAAGAGTAGAGTACTTTATTACATTATCTGAATCATTGTATCTTTAACAAGTATCAACATCAAAGTAAGGCGGAATTTAAATAACATGGGTAATCTCCCACAGGAAGATGACCGGCACATCGTTAGACTTAGAATTCATCGTCGAAATCTCCATCAAAGTCTCCAGCATCACCCTCTGATCAAAATATTAGCAAGGGCGAGCTCACTTATGGTCGGGGCTCAGCAAGTGGGGGAAAAGTTAATGCAAGTTCAACAAGGTGAGACTAAGGTTGAGCAGTAAGCATTTTAGTTTGTCAACATTTTATTAACAACACCTGTCTTACTAATAAGTGTGTATCCCAAGTATTCCCATTAAACAAAGGTATATGAGTATATCAAAAACAATTAAGTGAAACCACTTAAGCAAACCATTGGCAGATCATCGGATCTCAATTTATTGTCCATCTTTAAGTTCAATTATCATGTGAGAGTCCAGGTTGCTCTTAACCGTGAGCACGGCTGACATATCAGTTTTACACTCTGCAGAGGTGGTACAACTTTACCCACAAGCCATGTATCCCATCTAGCCTGGGTTGATCGGACCTGTAAACACTACCAAGGTGAATGGCTAGGGATCCATTATGAGGCTTTCACAAAATACACTTAATGTAAAGCAACCCGCTAAGGTTTCCAAAGTCGGTGTGGAGGCCCTCTAGGTGAGGTACCTTAGCCAAGAATACGTCCCCATGTTAACGTGAGCTGCCACCACTGCCGCTCCCCCTCTTGCCCATATTTCAATTAAGGTTGCTAGGCACTAAGCATATAAAGCTAACTAGTTATGTACCCGTGCGTTGCTACGGTATCAACATGTTATAATAAAACACATTGAGATGCAGAAGCAATAATTGTCGTTCTATGCATTTGTTAGCATCTTTTAAAGATAAAGGAGGTTTACATACATAAAAATGTATAGATATGTGTCTATTCTTTGACATAGAAATTAAAACCATCATAAAACATTAATACAAAACGATGATTGATACATAAGCATACTCCTAGTGACTCATGAGGTTTTCATGATAGATCTACATAGTAGTACCCCTTAAACTGGACCTTATAAACAATAGTCTTGTAATATAAAAATGTACAATTTTGAATAAGAATTGTTCATACAAACATAAGCCAACCAGGATGTCCTTCAGCTACATATATATAATAAGGTTATATCATAACCTGGTCAATACCCAAAGAATAAAGCCTGATTTATTCGGCTACACATGATAAGCATCAACACAATAAATATATAAAATCTGTAGTCCCTGGTTGATATAATAACGACAATGCTTGGAGAATGTTTAGAATCTTGAACACCAGATGAACAATGTAAGCATTTCATCTTGTAAGTTCCGCTTAAGATTTCGTATCCAAATCTGAGCACTTTATGAGAGCGTGATGTGAAGAAATAGGGCATTAACACAATTCCTGTTTATTGCAACCAAAATTCACTCGTAACTAACACTAATCTAGAAGCCGAGTTCAAGTACAACAATGTAGGGGCAAGATAAGTCCATGCAGTTGGAGCATGGGCAGGTAAGTCTGTAATTTTCATGGTAAAATTCCTTCGACTACAGCTAACAGATCTAACTCTCAGCAGAAATAGTGCTTCTTATCAGTATCAAGGTCCACCTACAACACAATGAGCTAAGTTAGATAAGCTGACCTAGAAAATGTAGGGCTCATGACAAGGCCGTAATTTTTTTAGTTAAGCAGAAATCAGTCAGTTTACCTCGTAAGCATTGATGTCTAAGAAGATAACCTGCAAGTGCAAACTAGGCTAGAGTACTCTTCATGATGAGCATTGTACTTTAGTAAAAGTACATATACCGTAAACTATGAAAAACTATAAGAATTGACACAATAACAATATCCACTGTAGGGCAAAATAGACAAGGATAGAACCAAAATTGGCACAATAACAATATTCCAATACTAATTCAAATAATATGCTCTGCTTCCACAGATTTGGTGCTCATATCCATAAGCACAGTAAACAATATGAATGGCAAATAGACAATTTCAATTGACATGGTACAGAAGATACCCTGATTAGAACATGTTGGGTTGTTGGTAATGCTATAATAACCATCTGATTACCATATTGTCATCGCCAATTAAAGAACCACATGTTACATGACATGATCTGAACTTTTATAATATATTAGTTTCTTTTAGGTGTTCTTTCCTAGTCTTTTAGGCAACCTTTTCCTATTCTCTTCTGAGATAAGGGGGTTGTGTTGTATGTGACTGTTTCGTTCTCTTGTTAATATGAAGATATATGCACTGATATTTGTGTTTGGAGCATCCAGGGGAGCCAGTATAGTCAAATCCTTCATCACCACGTTGCTGACAAACGAATTTAAAAAAATCACTTTCCCAGCACTTCATTCATTTACATAGAAATAGAATCGAAATGTTCCTCTAGCAGGAAATGCAACGGAATCAGCTCGCTAGAACTTACCTGCAGTAGACCGGGTGTACTGTCCAGAAAGGGGAGTTACGCAGCGTGACACTGGATATCAGGACGTAGGTTGAGTTCACAAGCTCGATGAGATGGCCTCTCGTGTGGTTCAAGGTTCGGTTCTGCCATAGCTCCCACCACATATGACCTTGCCCATCTATGGTCCCGTTGCTACCTGACGATGTTTGTTAACGTGATGAGTCAAAAAATATATATTTTATTTATTACCATACCCGATCATGAAAATAGACATAGCTAGAAATTCATTCGTACCGGTAATAACAACATCGTTTAAGCCCTCTCCGTGAATGACGCTGATGTGGCGTGGTCCTAACCGCTCCCTCCCGCGCCCATAAGACGACAAAGGGGCAATGAGAGGCCACTCTTCTGGATCCTGCACATGATATTCCAGTTTGCTAGTGAATAAAATACTCTATGCAGCTTTGCAATATGTACACATCTATGATCGAAGCGCTGGGCATTCGCCTAGTTAAATGTGGATTGAATACACAAATATTCAGTACAGAATATATATATATATATCTAACATGGTGGGTATCAATTCAATTATAAAGCCATCCTGTTGGCATTATAAATGAATGGCCTGATAATGACTCTACAGTACTGTAATACAGATCACACATGCAGCTGTGTCTTTTTGCCTTGGTTGACACAGATGGAAAAACAAACAAACAAACAAAATGGGCATAGACCGGTGTTCACAATATTTTGGAACAGGCATTAGCTGTAAAAGACGCAAGATGGCTTATGATTATTATTATCAGTGTGTTCCAACTGAAGCTCACCATTTCCCAGCAAATTCCTTCCAACTGTACTCCACTTGTAGTTGGAAACTCGACAAAGGTGTATTTAACACATGGAATGGAAAGCTTGTTTGTTCTGTTGGAATTGGAAGTAGCTGTAGCAGGAGAAATGACACAGCTACCTTCTCAACGATGCTAGTTCCTTTGTGCAACCAATTCTTATTACTAAAGTCCCCTAGTGCAAATCAGTCTGCACAGTATACCGCTGCACTGAACAATCAACACATGCATGGCTATCAGATCAGATGGACCAAAAACTGGGGATTGGCTCCTGCACAAGGCTCCAAACCAGAGTTTTTTTTGACCCTCTCTATTGGCTTTAGCACAGACAGATAAGAGGAAGGTGGAAGCAATGTAAAGTACAAAAGAGGCTTCAACCCCAGTCCAGGTGGAATGGAAGCAGCATAGCATGCAGTGGAGACAAAGCAAAGGCACACAGATAATGTGGTAGCAGAGTTCACAAGGAAGAACCAGCAGAGAGCCAGGCGGCCGTCCATGGCCAAGCATGTGACTTCTCCAATACATTTATCTGTCTGCATACGGATCATGGCATGCATGTGACAGCACAAGCGCCGAATCTATCTAGTTTGACGACGACGAGCATCCCAATGTTTGGAGGGCCGGTTACACAAGGCTTTGGAAATCCTTGAACCGACCAACGTAATGAAGAAATTTCTTATCCATGCATGGCCAGGCCACTGATCAAGCAAGCAAATTAAATCACACGGTTTGTTGTGCGCATGCATTGCATGTTTGATCAGAAATGCTGAGCAAAATTCCAAAACACCTCCTAGAATAGAATCCTAGCTCCTACAGCGAAGCCGATGCAGCATTTCGCACTGCTACTACTGTATTAATTACTGTCTAAACAAAGAAAGAAAGAAGAAATGAATGAACCCGTGACCTAGGAGCCGATGATGACCGCGCCGTGGTGCAGGAAGAGGGTGAAGCGGCTGATGAGGTTGAAGCTACCCGTGAGCCACCTCCCAGGGGGGACGTCGATCCTGGCCCCTCCTCCACCGGCGACCCTCGCGCCTAGCTCCACGATGGCGCGCCGGAACGCCGCGGTGTTGGGCGTGGCGCCGTCGCCCATGACCCCAAACTCCTCGACGGACGCCCACACCTCGCGCACCGGCCCCGTGCCCGCGTAGAACCCCACGCAGTTGCCTCCGGGCGTGGGCGCGTCGTGGGGGCGAGAGCGAGGGGCGATCGGGAGGGCTACAGATCATCTAGAACACCGACTCGTCCTTCACCTCTCCGAGATCCAGCGCTAGGAAATGCTCCAGATCTACACCGTCTTGGTACGACACGACGGAGGAGGACAAGAGCTCGCTGGGGATGGTGGGGATCTGGACGTACCGGCGGTGCAAGGGATCGCATGGTGCGAGGTCCACGAACGCGGTGGCGGCTGGGGAGGAAGGAGAAGCTGAAGTCAATGGCCCACGCGACGACACATGCAGCGAGAGCGCACTGGTATGGCGCCTCAGCCTGGTGGCACCCTTCCCTGCTCCTGTGCTCGAGGAATCTGAGGAGGGCAGATGGTCGAGATGGGGTTGGAGGAAGCAGTCTTTGGTGGGTAAGCCGATGCCATACCATGGTGGGGAAGGGGCGAAGGGCGCGGTGTCCGGTGGGTGGGGAAGGGGGGACCGCGGTGGGGAAGAGGCCGACGGACGCGACCTCTGCGGGGCTGGGGCGGGCGCCGATGCGAGACTGCCAGGGGGAGGGCGAGGGTAGAGGCGTGGTGATGCCGGTGGGGCTGGGTTAACGCGCGGGCGTGCGCGAGATCTGGGGGCGGGGGCATCCATGCGCGGGTGTGGGAGGGAGCGGCGGGAATGAGCGGAGCGGAGCCGAGGATGTCGTGGGGTGGGAGTGGAGGCAGAACCGTGCGCCATACTGGTGTGTGGATGCCTACACTATATTCTTAATTAGCTGTAAAGATTACCAAAGCCAGAGACATGATAGCACTCGTGGTTGCACTGTTATCCTAGGTGGTCACTCCGTGTTCCAATTAATATGAAATAATATTGTTTTAACCATCGGGTTAATATCATAAAGCTAATTTCATTTTTGGAACATTAATATCAAATAATGGGTGACATCAAAATTATTAAGTTGAGCGGTAGCACAAATTTGCAAAGCTTAATAATTTCCCAGGGTAATCAAGGAATACAGCTGGTAAATCTAGGAAATCCTTAATTAGGTAAATCCCATCAAATTATGCAATATATCAAAAATTAAACATTATTATATGCATTGATTGGGTACAAATAGAATATGTAGAGGGAGAATCCACTTGCCTTGCTCAAGCGTGTCCTGCGGGTCGTCCTCAAACAAATTCGAATCCTCTACCACACAATCAGCTTCTAATAACGTCGTACATTGCCATACAAAGAGAAAACATACACCAATAAATAAACATACACCAGTACAGAGTAATCATTCACCATTACATTCATATTAACACATCACACTTATCACACCATAAATACGTCCTAAACGCGTAAATACTTATTAATTTAATTATGACTATTATTGCGAGTCATAAATGATGAAATTATGAGTAGGTGCTATAAATATAGTTTTAACTAGTATTAATACGTATCAAAATCCTTTATGAAACTAAATGCTAGTTATTACTAATAAATATATTAATAGATTTTATTCTTTTTATTTCTAACTTGAATTATTCAGTATAGCTAAAATAAATCTATTAACATTAATATTCTAAAAATCAATATAAATCACTAATTGGACTTTTTATAACATAAGCAGGGTTATTTTGACATAAACAAGTATTTTACTAACTCTTAAGAATTTAAGTGCTATACTCGCGAACACGTTTATTTTGGCTAGTAAAAATCTATTTTCCATACTACTAGTGGTATTTTTCTCCTTTCTTTCTAAAAAAATATTAATAAAATAATCAGATATAAATCATCTAAAATCCTATAATGTTTTTGTGGTCATGAATTCTTATACTATTTACTAAATCCATTAAAATGAACCTATGAATATAATTCTCCAAATAATTTCCAAAGTTCATTGTGACCAAAATTTACTATAAAATTTCCTATCTACTGTTTTTATCACCAATGTGTGACTACTAAATTTTCGTCATATTTCTCTCCAATCCAAAAATCATCGCATCGACTAATATGAACAATCACGGTGCACTACGTATCGCATATATCTACCCAAAATTTCCATAGCGCACATAAGTATGAATCTTAGATCACACATGTTCATATTACAACAAAATAAATATACAATTCATGAATTGAATCAAAAGAATTTCGAAAATACACAAATTAATTTTGGGTTGTCTTCAACCTTGGGTTCTCGCTTGCGTAGGGAAAATGGAGATAGCTCGGCAATGGGGTCGGCCGAGCAAGGGCTCAGCTGAAAGTCGCCTAGAGGGGGGGGGTGAATAGGGCGAATCTGAAATTTACAAAGTTTAAGCACAACTACAAGCCGGGGTTAGAATTAGAATTAAAATCGAGTCCGAGAGAGAGGGCGAAAACAAATCACAAGCAAATCAAGAGTGTGACACGATGATTTGTTTTACCGAGGTTCGGTTCTTGCAAACCTACTCCCCGTTGAGGTGGTCAGAAAGACCGGGTCTCTTTCAACCCTTTCCCTCTCTCAAACGGTCACTTAGACCGAGTGAGCTTCTCTTCTCAATCAAACGAGACACTAAGTCCCCGCAAGGACCACCACACAATTGGTGTCTCTTGCCTCGGTTACAATTGAGTTGATCACAAGAAAAAATGAGAAAGAAAAGAAGCAATCAAGTGCAAGAGCTCAAATGAACACAAATGTCACTCTCTCTAGTCACTATTTGATTTGGAGTGATTCCGGACTTGGGAGAGGATTTGATCTCTTTGGTTGTGTCTAGAATTGAATGCTATAGCTCTTGTAAGGTGTTGGAAGGTGGAAAACTTGGATGCAATGAATGGTGGGGTGGTTGGGGTATTTATAGCCCCAACCACCAAAAGTGGCCGTTGGGAGGATGCTGTCGAATGGCGCACCGGACAGTCCGGTGCGCCACCGGACACTGTCCGGTGCACCAGCCACGTCACCCGACCGTTAGGGTTCGACCGTTGGAGCTTCTGTCTTCTGGGCCACCGGACAGTCCAGTGGTGCACCGGACAGTCCAGTGGTGCACCGGACAGGTCCTATAGACTGTCCGGTGCGCCTTCTGGCGCTGCTCTGACTCTAGCGCGCACTGTAGCGCATTAAATGCGGTTTGCAGACGACCGTTGGCGCGAAGTAGCCGTTGCTCCGCTGGCACACCGGACAGTCCGGTACTCCGGTGTAGCACCGAACAGTCCGGTGAATTTTAGCGGAGTGGCTCCCAGAATTCCCGAGACTGGCGAGTTCGGAGTTGGAGTTCCCTGGTGCACCGGACATTGTCCGGTGGCACACCGGACAGTCCGGTGCACCAGACCAGGGCCGCCCTCGGTTGTCTTTTGCTCCCTTGGTTTGAACCCTTTCTTTTGACTTGTATTAGTTTATTGTGAACCTTTGGCACCTGTAAAACTTATAATCTAGAGCAAACTAGTTAGTCCAATTATTTGTGTTGGGCAATTCAACCACCAAAATCAATTAGGAAAAGGTGTAAGCCTATTTCCCTTTCAATCTCCTCCTTTTTGGTGATTGATGCCAACACAAACCAAAGCAAATATAGAAGTGCAGAATTGACCTAGTTTGCATAATGTAAGTGCAAAGGTTGCTTGGAATGAAACCAATAACTATTTCTACTAGATACACATGGATAGCTTTCTTTTCATATTTAACATTTTGGACCATGCTTGCACGACAAGTTTTGTTTTGCAAAATGTTTTGGAAAATCTTTTCAAAGTTCTTTTGCAAATAGTCAAAGGTAAATGAATAAGAGTTTGAGAAGCATTTTCAAGATTTGAAATTTTTCCCCCTGTTTCAAATGCTTTCCCTTTGACTAAACAAAACTCCCCCTTAATAAAATCCTCCTCTTAGTGTTCAAGAGGGTTTCAGATATTAATTTTTAAGAAGGTGTACCAATTTGAAATTATATCAAAAACAAGATACCAATTGAAAAATTCTTTTCATAGCTCAAATTTGAAAGACTACATTTTTGAAATTGGTGGTGGTGCGGTCCTTTTGCTTTGGGCTCATACTTTCTCCCCCTTTGGCATGAATCACCAAAAACAGATACTTTTGAGTGAAATATAAGCCCTTAATTAACTACTTTCTCCCCCTATGGTAAATAATATATGAGTGAAGATTATACCAAGGTTGGAGAGTTGTGTGGAGCGACGACGAAGGATGAATGATTCGATGAAGTGGAGTGGAAGCCTTGTCTTTGCCGAAGACTCCTTTTTCCTTTCAATCTATGACTTAGCATGAAATGGACTTGAAAGAACACATTAGTCATAGCACATGAAAGAGATGATCAAAGGTATATATATGAGCTATGTGTGCAAAGTATCATTCAAAATTTCTAGAATCAAGAATGTTTAGCTCATGCCTAAGTTTGGTAAAAGTTTGTTCATCCAATGACTTGGTAAAGATATCGGCTAATTGTTCTTTGGTGCTCACATATGCAATCTCGATATCCCCCTTTTGTTGGTGATCCCTTAGAATATGATACCGAATGACTATGTGTTTAGTGCGGCTATGCTCAACGGGATTATCCGCCATGCGGATTGCACTCTCATTATCACATAGAAGAGGAACTTTGGTCAATTTGTAACTATAGTCCCTAAGGGTTTGCCTCATCCAAAGAAGTTGCGCGCAACAATGGCCTGTGGCAATATACTCGGCTTCGATGGTTGAAAGAGCCACAGAATTTTGCTTCTTTGAAGCCCAAGACACCAGAGATCTTCCCAAGAACTGGCAAGTCCCCGATGTGCTCTTTCTATTAATTTTACACCCTGCCCAATCGGCATCGGAATAACCAATTAGATCAAATGTGGATCCCCTGGGGTACCAAAGGCCAAACTTAGGAGTATAAACTAAATATCTCAAGATTCGTTTTACGGCCCTAAGGTGAACTTCCTTAGGATCGGCTTGGAATCTTGCACACATGCATACGGAAAGCATAATATCAGATCGTGAAGCACATAAATAGAGTAAGGAACCTATCATCGACCGGTATACCTTTTGATCTACGGATTTACCACCCGTGTCGAGGTCGAGATGCCCATTAGTTCCCATGGGTGTCTTGATGGGCTTGGCGTCCTTCATCCCAAACTTGGTTAGAATGTCTTGAATGTACTTCGTTTGGCTAATGAAGGTGCCCTCTTGGAGTTGCTTTACTTGAAATCCTATGAAATACTTCAACTCCCCCATCATAGACATCTCGAATTTTTGAGTCATGATCCTACTAAACTCTTCACATGTAGATTCATTAGTAGACCCAAATATAATATCATCAACATAAATTTGGCATACAAACAAATCATTTGCAAGTGTTTTAGTAAAGAGTGTAGGATCAACTTTTCTAACTTTGAAGCCATTAGCAATAAGAAAATCTCTTAGGCATTCATACCATGCTCTTGGGGCTTGCTTGAGCCCATAAAGCGCCTTAGAGAGTCTATAAACATGGTTAGGATACTCACTGTCTTCAAAGCCGGGAGGTTGCTCAACATAGACCTCTTCCTTGATTGGTCCATTGAGGAAGGCACTTTTCACGTCCATTTGATACAGCTTGAAGCCATGGTAAGTAGCATAGGCAAGTAAAATGCGAATTGACTCAAGCCTAGCTACGGGTGCATAGGTTTCACCGAAATCCAAACCTTTGACTTGTGAATATCCCTTGGCCACAAGTCGGGCTTTGTTCTTTGTCACCACACCATGCTCGTCTTGTTTGTTGCGGAAGACCCACTTGGTTCCTACAACATTTTGGTTAGGACGTGGAACTAAATGCCATACCTCATTCCTTGTGAAGTTGTTGAGCTCCTCTTGCATCGCCATCACCCAATCCGAGTCTTGAAGTGCTTCCTCTACCCTGTGTGGCTCAATAGAGGAAACAAAAGAGTAATGCTCACAAAAATGTGCAACACGAGATTTAGTGGTTACCCCCTTATGAATGTCGCCGAGGATGGAGTTCACGGGGTGATCTCGTTGGATTGCTTGGTGGACTCTTAGGTGAGGCGGCCTTTGAACTTGCTCATCCTCCTTGTCTTGATCTTTTGCATCTCCCCCTTGATCATTGCCCTCCTCTTGAGGTGGCTCATCTTCTTGATCTTCTTCTTCATCATCTTGAGCCTCATCCTCATCTTGAGTTGGTGGAGATGCTTGCATGGAGGAGGATGGTTGATCTTGTGCTTGAATGGGCTCTTCGGATTCCTTAGGACACACATCCCCAATGGACATGTTCCTTAGCGCGATGCACGGAGCCTCTTCATCATCTAATTCATCAAGATCAACTTGCTCTACTTGAGAGCTGTTAGTCTCATCAAACACAATGTCACAAGAAACTTCAACTAGTCCAGTGGACTTGTTAAAGACTCTATATGCCCTTGTGTTTGAATCATATCCTAGTAAAAAGCCTTCTACAGCCTTAGGAGCAAATTTGGACTTTCTACCTCTTTTAACAAGTATAAAACATTTGCTACCAAAGACTCTAAAATATGAAACATTTGTCTTTTTACCGGTGAGGAGTTCGTAAGATGTCTTCTTGAGGATTCGGTGTAGATACAACCGGTTGATGGCGTAGCAAGCGGTGTTGACCGCCTCGACCCAAAACCGATCCGAAGTCTTGTACTCATCATGCATGGTTCTTGCCATGTCCAATAGAGTTCTATTCTTCCTCTCCACTACACCATTTTGTCGTGGCATGTAAGGAGAAGAGAACTCATGCTTGATGCCCTCCTCCTCAAGGAAGCCTTCAATTTGTGAATTCTTGAACTCCGTCCCATTATCGCTTCTAATTTTCTTGATCCTCAAGCCGAACTCATTTTGAGCCCGTCTCAAGAATCCCTTTAAGGTCTCTTGGGTTTGAGATTTTTCCTGTAAAAGGAATACCCAAGTGAAGCGAGAATAGTCATCCACAATAACTAGACAGTACTTACTCCCGCCGATGCTTATGTAAGCGATCGGGCCGAATAGGTCCATGTGGAGGAGCTCGAGTGGCCTGTCAGTCGTCAAGATGTTCTTATGTGGATGATGAACACCAACTTGCTTCCCTGCTTGGCATACGCTACAGATCCTGTCTTTCTCAAAATGCACATTTGTTAGTCCCAAAATGTGCTCTCCCTTTAGAAGCTTGTGAAGATTCTTCATCCCAACATGGGCTAGTCGGCGATGCCAGAGCCAACCCATGTAAGTCTTAGCAATTAAGCAAGTATCGAGTTCAGCTCTATTGAAATCAACTAAGTATAGCTGACCCTCTAATACTCCCTTAAAAGCTACTGAATCATCACTTCTTCTAAAGACAGTAACACCTGTATCTGTGAAAAGACAGTTATAGCCCATTTTGCATAATTGTGAAACGGAAAGCAAGTTGTAATCTAAAGAATCTACAAGAAAAACATTGGAAATGGAGTGGTCAGGTGATATAGCAATTTTACCCAATCCTTTGACCAAACCTTGATTTCCATCCCCGAATGTGATAGCTCGTTGGGGATCTTGATTTTTCTCGTAGGAGGAGAACATCTTTTCTCCCCAGTCATGTGGTTTGTGCACCCGCTGTCAATGATCCAACTTGAGCCCTCGGATGCATAAACCTACAAAACAAATTTAGTTCTTGATTTTAGGTACCCAAACAGTTTTGGGTCCTTTGACATTAGATACAAGAACTTTGGGTACCCAAACACAAGTCTTTGATCCCTTGTGTTTGTCCCCAACATACTTGGCAACTACTTTGCCGGATTTGTTAGTCAAAACATAAGATGCATCAAGAGTTTTAAATGAAATGCTAGGTTCATTTGATGCACTAGGAGTTTTCTTCTTAGGCAATTTAGTACGAGTTGATTGCCTAGAGCTAGATGTCTCACCCTTATACATAAAGGCATGATTAGGGCCAGAGTGAGACTTCCTAGAGTGAATTCTCCTAATCTTATGCTCGGGATAACCGGCAGGGTACAAAATGTAACCCTCGTTATCCTGAGGCATGGGAGCCTTGCCCTTAACAAAGTTAGATAATTTTTTAGGAGGGGCATTAGGTTTGACATTGTCTCCCCTTTGGAAGCCAATGCCATCCTTGATGCCAGGGCGTCTCCCACTATAAAGCATACTACGAGCAAATTTAAATTTTTCATTATCTAGCTCATGCTCGGTAATTTTAGCATCTAATTTTGCTATATGATCATTTTGTTGTTTAATTAAAGCCATGTGATCATGAGTAGCAACAATGTTAACATCTCTACATCTAGTGCAAATAGAAACATGCTCAATGGTAGATGTAGAGGGTTTGCAAGTTTTTAGTTCAACAATCTTAGCATGTAAAATGTCATTTTCACTTCTAAGATCGGAAATGGAAGCATTGCAAACATCTAATTTATTAGCCTTAGCAATTAGTTTTTCATTTTCATTTCTAAGGCTAGCAAGAGAGGCATTTAATTTTTCAATCTTAGCAATAGAAATAGCATGATCATTTCTAAGATTGGCATATGAATCATCACATACATTTGAATCAACCTTAGCAATTAATCTAGCATTCTCATTCTTAAGGTTGGCAATCAAATTATGGCAAGTGCTTAACTCACTAGATAATTTTTCACATTTTTCTACTTCTAGAGCATAAGCATTTTTAACCTTAACATGCTTCTTGTTTTCCTTAATTAGGAAGTCCTCTTGGGTGTCCAAGAGTTCATCCTTCTCATGAATAACACTAATTAATTCATTCAATTTTTTCTTTTGTTGCATGTTAAGATCGACAAAAAGAGTAAGCAAATTATCCTCATCATCACTAGAATTATTCTCATCACTAGAGGTTGCATATTTAGTGGAGGGTTTAGATTTAACCTTCTTCTTTTTGCCGTCCTTTGCCATGAGGCACTTGTGGTCGACGTTGGGGAAGAGAAGTCCCTTGGTGACGGTGATGTTTGCAGCGTCCTCGTCGGAGGAGGAGTCGGTGGAGCTCTCGTCGGAGTCCCATTCCTGGCAAACATGGGCATCGCCGCCCTTCTTCTTGTAGTATCTCTTTGTCGGCGTTCCGAGACCGGGGGGTCCCCGAGCCGACGAGTGAGTGTGCCGCGTGCCCCAGCCCAGATGGGTCGAGCGCGTGGGCGAGCGCGAAGGGGGGAGAGAGAGCGAGAGCGAGGTGGCCGGAGCCGGGTCGTGAGGGAGTCGGAGGTTCCCGCGGCCTTCGTGTTCGTCCCGCGCCCAGGTCGGGTGCGCTTGCAGTAGGGGGTTACAAGCGTCCGCGCGGGTGAGGGGAGCGAGAAGCCCCGAGAGAGCGCCTGCCCCTGCCCTCGTTCCCGCGAGGCCAACCCTCTCTAAGAAGGCCCTGGTCCTTCCTTTTATAGGCGTAAGGAGAGGATCCAGGTGTACAAATGGGGGTGTAGCAAGGTGCTACGTGTCTAGCGGGGGAGAGCTAGTGCCCTAAGTACATGCCAAGGTGGCAGCCGGAGAGATCTTGGCACCCAGCTAGTGTGGCGTCGTGGCTGTTGGAGAAGCAATGGAGCCGGGCGGAGGGACAGCTGTCGGAGTGGTTGGGCCCTTGCTGACGTCCCCCTGCTTTCGTAAGGGAGCTGGGAGCCGCCGTCGTCATGGTCCAGCGGGGCGCCATCATTGCCTATCTGGCGGAGCTAGCCAGATGGGACGTCGGTCCTGTTCTCTGCGGCCCGAGTCGCCTCAGGGTAGGGTGATGATGGCGCTTCCTGTCAACGTGGCGGACTCGTGCCCTAGGTCGGGCGATGTGGGGGCTCCTCCGAAGCCGAGGTCGAGTCTGTCCTGCATGGCCGAGGCCGAGGCCGAGCCCCTGGGTCGGGCGAGGCGGAGGTCGTTCAGCAGAGGTCGGGGTGGAGTCCGAGCCCTGGGTTGGGCGAAGCGGGGTTCATCGTCTTCCGGGGCCTTAGCCCGAGTCCGAGCCCTGGGTAGGGCGGAGCGGAGTTCGCCGTCTTCCGGGGCCTTAGCCCGAGTCCGAGCCCTGGTTCGGGCGGAGCGGAGTTCGCCGTCTTCCGGGGCCTTAGCCCGAGTCCGAGCCCTGGTTCGGGCGGAGCGGAGTTCGCCGTCTTCCGGGGCCTTAGCCCGAGTCCGAGCCCTGGGTCGGGCGGAGCGGAGTTCGCCGTCTTCTGGGACCTTAGCCCGAGTCCGAGCCCTGGGTCGGGCGGAGCGGAGTTCACCGTCTTCCGGGGCCTTAGCCCGAGTCCGAGCCCTGGGTCGGGCGGAGCGGAGTTTCCTCTGGCGCTTTTGGCCAAGC
Source organism: Zea luxurians (assembly GCA_029449295.1). Lineage (NCBI taxonomy): Eukaryota > Viridiplantae > Streptophyta > Magnoliopsida > Poales > Poaceae > Zea > Zea luxurians. The sequence goes on from JAOPSE010000031.1 coordinate 30,159,954, forward strand.
CTGGCTGCCCGTCAGTCTTACTCTTTGCGCTAAAGGCCCCAGTGACTTGGTCGGTCGGCGCGGTGATTTAGTCAGGGTTACTTCTTATCGAAGGCAAGGCCTCGGGCGAGCCGGAGATGCGTCTGCCATGAAAGAGGAGGCCTCGGGCGAGACGGAAACATCTCAGGGTCGGCTGCCCTTGCCCGAGGCTAGGCTCGGGCGTGGCGTGATCGAGTCGCTCGTATGGACTGATCCCTGACTTAATCAAACCCATCAGGCCTTTGCAGCTTTATGCTGATGGGGGTTACCAGCTGAGAATTAGGCGTCTTGAGGGTACCCCTAATTATGGTCCCCGACAGTAGCCCCCGAGCCTCGAAGGGAGTGTTAACACTCGCTTGGAGGCTTTTGTCGCACTTTTTTGCAAGGGGACCAGCCTTTCTCGGTTGTACTTTGTTCCGGTGGGTGCGCGCGAGCGCACCCGCCGGGTGTAGCCCCCGAGGCCTCGGAGGAGTGGTTTCACTCCTTCGAGGTCTTAATGCCTTGCGTAATGCTTCGGCTGGTCTGGCGGTTCCCTCATGCGAACAGGCCGTAGCCCGGGTGCACTGTCGGGGCCCAAGTTCTCGGGCTGGTATGTTGACGCTGTCAACGGTTCGGCCGGAGCCGGGTTTGCGAGAGCAGCCCCCGAGCCTCCGCACAGAGCGAGAGGACGATCAGGGACAGACTCAGCTTTTTTACATACGCCCCTATGTCGCCTTTCCGCAAGGAGGAGGGGGGGAGAGCGCCATGTTACCCTCGATGGGCACCGAACATGGTGTCTCCGGTGAGCTGCAATCGGGTAATCCGAGTGGACGTCCGTGCCCCGTTCGTTGGGGGTCGGCTAGGGGCCCGGAGGCACGCCCAAAAGTACCTGCGGGTGATCTGCCGGACCCGGTCCCCTGGCGACGGGGTCCGAGGGCTCGTTGCCTCCCTCCGATGGGATTCCGTTACAGAGTCGTTCCCGCTGGTCTCGGAAATGTCCTAGGGTACCTCGGGAGCGCAGCCCGAGCCTTGGTTATGTATCGAACGTACCCCTGGTCATCCCTCGCTCGGTGTCTGAGGCGACTGTGAACCCTTCGGGGGGCCAGCCTTCGAACCCCTGATCAGTAATGGGCGCGGAGCCCGAGTAGCCTGAGGCGGTCGTGGAACCTTTCGGGGGGCCGACCTTCGAACCTCTGACCAGTAGTGGGTGTCGGGCCCACGCGATCTGAGGCGGCTGTTGAACCCTTCGGGGGGCCAGCCTTCGAACCCCTGATCAGTAAGGAGGCTCGAAGCCTAGTTCCTTCACGGGGAAGGATCCCTTTGGGGGTATCCCCTTTCCCGGTCCCTGTTGCAAGAGATAGAGAAAGAAGGAAAAGGGAAAAAGGATACGAAATTTGAACGACGTGGCGTACCTTTTTTGGTGTGGTCGTCTTGGCGAAGGCGAAACGTCGCCAGCTGCTCCCGCCAGTAGCGCTGCCCGTCGAGCCGCGGAGTTAATGCGCCGGGGCGAGTAGTTGGCGAGGCTGCCGTTGCGCGTGCGCGAGCCGTTCGAGGAACGGGTCACGGGCGTGTCGTCTTCACACCGTGAGAGAAGGGGTTCTCTTGCTGCCTCCGGATGGGATGTGAGCCTGGCTGATGGCGTGATCGCTGCTCTTGCGCGCCTGCCACTGTCATTACTGTCGGCCCACTTTTGACCGTGTTTGACCGCTGCGTCAGGCTGGCGCAGCTGGGCCGCGCGTTGGGCCGCCTCGGGTCGTGGTATGGGTTCCGCAACCGAGGAGGTGCGGTGGTGGCGCAAGTGGCATAGTGGCTTACATGCAGCATCCGGCGCGCCGGTTGCGCGACGCGTGGGCTTGAGCCTCCGCGCTGGCCTGTCAGGAGTCGGAGAGGCGTGTCCACTTGGCGCGGCTGCATGCCGCCCGCATGGCTGCCCACCCCCTTCGCCCGTTGGTCTGGGCAAAAGTGGAGGGTCGCTTGTAACTGCTGGGTGGTTGCGCGCGCGCCGCGCGCGGCAGTTCGGCTTCTTCTGCTCGGAGCCGGTCTGCATGACAGGTGGGTCCCAGCCCCCGCGCCGCAGGGGAGGACTTTGGAGGCGCGTTGGAGAAGACTCAGCCCGTGACGGTTGGGGGCGCAAGCACGGAGAGTTGCCTTTAAAAGGAGGGCGACCCCTCTCGTAAGGCGACCATATCTTCTTCCTCCCTTATGCTTTGTGTCTTTCCACCTTTCAAGCCCCCGGATGGGGGAAACCGCCGTCTCCGTGCCTCATCGTCGGGGGACACCACTCCGTGGGAGCGGGTACCTTTCAGCCATCGTTCGGCTTCAAGGATTTTCATCATGCAGCCCGGCTGCACCCCTCCACCGGCGGTCACCCACGAGGGTGACCTCCGGCTAGATGGTGGGGGAAAGCGAGCCGGGCTGCGGCCTCTGCCCCTCCCTCAGCCTCAAGGATTTTCATCGCCAGGACAAGAGGGAGGACGAGGCGGGTCAGGGGGCTGTCTCCGTGTGGGTCGGTTGCCCTCTTCTTCCTCGTGCGTCTGGGGGAGAACGGCGTCCTCCAGCTTCACGGAGACTTCCTCCAGCCATGCCGGAGGAGGCGGGTCGTCGTCGCACGGCCAGGGCGCCACGCCGCGTCCTCCGTCCGGACGACGATTGCGCCGTGCACCGCGAGGGCAGTGCCCACGCCCTGGACGGTCCTGGCATGGGCGAAGACCTGCCGGCGCGTTCCGAGGCGTCGGCGGACGGAGGTGGCTTCTCTACCGATGAGATTGCCAACTCCGTCAATAGCCCTGGATCTCCGTCTCCTGGCCTGAATGGCTGCCTCTCGTCCTCGGGGGGTGAGAGTTCTTCTGCCGCCCCGCAGGCCTGCCCCTATCGAGTGGGGTTGTTCGTACCTGCGGGGGCGGAACCGGAGTTCCGTTTGTAATGGCACCTCGAGTGCCGGGTTTTTTGTTCATTTTGGCTTTCGGGGCCTGAACATGTATGTAATTACGGCACGGAGCCGTGTTTTTTTCCTCATTTCCGAGCACTAAGACTCGTCTGCTGATTGTCCGAACCGCTTCACTTAGCATGAGTCGCCCCGTGTCAAGGTGACGAGTGAGGTATCCGTATCCCGGAGGCGTAGGAGTCCCTCGGCTCGGTCGGCCCTGTTGTCCGAGGCTCCTCTAGCTTAGTTAAAGAGACCCCTCGGCCGCTCTTCGACGAGCCGAGGCTGGGGGTAGCGATATCAGCATGAGCAGAGGCGGAGTTGGCTCGGAAATGAAACCCGGTTGGCCGGAGCCTAGCCGAGTTGTCTGTTGGTAGGATCGACGCCGGAGTTGGTCAGCCGAGGCTTCAGACCGGGCTCGTACCCTCGGAAGGTGGTTGGCCGAGGCCCCGGAGGTGGCTGGCCGAGCCGCCTGTTCGGGCCGGATTCCCGGAGAAGTCCCTGACAACGATCGCCCGGGTGTGGTGATGACGCCGTCCTTTGGAGCGGAGGCCCTCGGACCGCGTCGCCGTCCGAGGCTAGTTCGGGCCTTGCCGAAGTTGCTGTCGATGCCGAGGGTGTCGCTGCCCCCTTCCAGCGCCAAGACCTGAGCCTGCAGGATCAGCTTGTCTTGTAGCGTGTGCTTTGTGCGGCCGTCGAGGCCAGAACACACACCCTTGCCGTGTTGTAAAGCTGCGTCCCTTTTCCTCTTGTTCCAAGCATCTGGACTTTTTTGTCGGTAACAGGGATGTTTGGTCGAGCGAAAGTTGCTTCTCGCGGAAGGTGAGGAGTGAGGTATCCGTATCCCGGAGGCGTGGGAGTCCCTCGGCTCGGTCGGCCTTGCCGCTTACGCGCACTTTTACTCGTCCATGAGGCCCTATCACCGACTCAGTCGAGAAAACTTGAAGAATCGCTTCGACAGAAGAGCTTCCGAACGTAGAGACTTGTTCGATCCATGGAGTCATCTTATCCGAACGCGAGTTACTTATCGCAGAAGGTGATGAGTGAGGTATCCGTATCCCGGAGGCGTAGGAGTCCCTCGGCTCGGTCAGCCTTGACTGCTTACGTGTACCCTGTCGTTTCCATGACCCACTTTTCGAAGTAGTCAAAAAGCACGAAAGATATTCTGGTAAAAGAGATTTTCTGTTCGAGGAAAATTTTGACGCAGAGGGGGTTTCCCCCCTTTTAGCCCCCGAGGGAGGGTCGGGCTTTGCCGAGGCGAGGCCGACCCTTCCTTGTTGACTAAACTTTGCGTGGGTGCGAGGTATATGAACAATTTGGAAACATCTCAAGGGTAGAAGCGACGTAGCTGTTGGATGTTCCAAGCGTTGCCGTAGACCTCGCCTTGACTGTTGGCCAGCTTGTACGTTCCGGGCTTCAGAACTTTGGCGATGACGAACGGCCCCTCCCAGGGGGGCGTGAGCTTGTGCCTCCCTCGGGTGTCTTGCCGCAGCCGAAGCACCAGATCGCCCACCTGGAGGTCTCGGGGTCGGACCCCTCGGGCGTGGTAGCGTCGCAGGGACTGCTGATACCGCGCCGAGTGTAGTAAGGCCCTGTCCCGAGCCTCATCCAGCTGGTCCAGCGAGTCTTCTCGGCTAGCTTGGTTGCTTTCTTCGTTGTAGGCCCTCGTCCTCGGGGAGCCGTATTCCAGGTCAGTGGGCAGGACGGCCTCGGCCCCGTAGACCAGGAAGAACGGCGTGAAACCTGTGGCTCGGCTTGGCGTCGTCCTCAGGCTCCAGACCACCGAGGGGAGTTCCTTCATCCATCGCTTGCCGAACTTGTTGAGATCATCGTAAATCCGGGGCTTGAGCCCTTGTAGAATCATGCCGTTGGCACGTTCCACTTGTCCATTCGACATGGGATGAGCTACGGCGGCCCAGTCTACCCGGATGTTGTGATCCTCGCAAAAATCCAAGAATTTTTTGCCGGTGAACTGGGTGCCATTGTCGGTGATGACGGAGTTCGGGACCCCGAAACGATGGATGATGTTGGTGAAGAACGCCACCGCCTGCTCGGATCTGATGCTGTTCAGGGGTCGGACCTCGATCCACTTGGAGAATTTGTCGACGGCGACCAGCAGGTGCGTGTAGCCCTCGGGCGCCTTCTGTAGAGGGCCGACGAGGTCCAGACCCCACACAGCGAAGGGCCAGGTGATGGGTATCGTCTACAGAGCCTGAGCGGGCAGGTGGGTCTGCTTCGCATAGAATTGGCACCCTTCGCAGGCGCGGACAATTCTAGTGGCGTCAGCCACCGCCGTCGGCCAGTAGAAGCCTTGGCGGAAAGCGTTCCCGACGAGGGTTCGAGGTGCTGCATGATGGCCGCAAGCCCCCGAGTGTATTTCCTGCAGGAGTTCCTGACCCTCGGCGATGGAGATGCATCGCTGGAGGATGCCCGAGGGACTACGGTGGTAGAGCTCCTGCTCATCGCCCAGCAAGACGAACGACTTGGCGCGTCGCGCTACCCGCCGAGCCTCGGCTCGGCCGAGGGGCAGCTCTCCTTGGCGGAGATATTGCAGGTACGGGGTCTGCCAATCTTGATCTGGCATGACCCCGCTCTGCTCCTCCTCGATGTGCAGTGCTTCGCCCTCGGGGGCCGAGGGTTCCTCAGGTTGAACCGAGGATGGCTCGGGCTGGGCCGAGGTTGCCTCGGACGGGGCCGAGGGCACCTCGGGCTCGGGCGTGCCGCCTATCTTGACGAAGGGTTGGTGCAGATCCCGGGAGAAGACGTCCGGGGGAACCGTCGTTCGCCCCGAGGCTATCTTCGCCAGCTCGTCCGCAGTCTCGTTGTAGCGCCGGGCGATGTGGTTAAGCTCGAGCCCGTAGAACTTGTCTTCCAGGCGTCGAACCTCATCACAGTAGGCCTCCATCTTCGGGTCGCGGCAGTGGGAGTTCTTCATGACTTGGTCGATGACGAGCTGCGAGTCGCCGCGTGCATCGAGGTGTCGGACCCCTAGCTCGATGGCGATTCGCAATCCGTTGATCAGAGCCTCATACTCAGCCACATTGTTGGACGCCGGGAAATGGAGGCGGAGCACGTAGCGCAGGTGTTCCCCGAGGGGTGAGACGAAGAGCAGGCCCACGCCGGCTCCCGTCTTCATCAGCGACCCGTCGAAAAACATGGTCCAGAGCTCCGGTTGGATCGGAGCCGTCGGCAACTGGGTGTCGACCCATTCGGCTACGAAGTCCGCCAGTACCTGGGACTTGATGGCCTTTCGAGGGGCGAACGAGATTGTCTCACCCATGATTTCCACCGCCCACTTTGTGATCCGTCCCGAGGCTTCTCGGCACTGGATGATCTCCCCCAGGGGGAAGGATGACACTACAGTCACCGGATGAGACTCGAAGTAATGTCGCAGCTTTCGCCTCGTCAGGATCACTGCATACAGCAGCTTCTGGACTTGTGGGTAGCGGATCTTGGTCTCGGACAGCACCTCGCTGACGAAGTAAACTGGCCTCTGAATGGGCAAGGCATGCCCCTCTTCCCGCCTTTCGACCACGATCGCGGCGCTGACCACTTGAGTGGTAGCGGCGACGTAGACCAGGAGGGTTTCTCCATCAGCGGGGGGTACCAAGACGGGCGCCTGGGTGAGGAGCGCCTTCAGGTTCCCGAGAGCTTCCTCGGCCTCGGGAGTCCAAGTGAAGCGCTCGGCCTTCCTTAAGAGACGGTACAGGGGCAGGCCTCTTTCGCCGAGGCGCGAGATGAAACGGCTCAAGGCCGCGAGGCATCCCATGACCCTCTGTACGCCTTTTAAGTCCTTGATGGGCCCCATGTTTGTGATGGCTACGATCTTCTCCGGGTTGGCTTTGATGCCCCGCTCGGAGACGATGAATCCCAAGAGCATGCCTCGGGGCACCCCGAAGACGCACTTCTCGGGATTGAGCTTGACGCCCTTCGCCTTGAGACACCGGAATGTCAGCTCAAGGTCGGAGAGAAGGTCGGAGGCTTTCCTCGTCTTGACTACGATGTCATCGACGTAGGCCTCGACCGTGCGACCGATATGTTCGCCGAACACATGGTTCATGCACCGCTGGTACGTTGCACCCGCGTTCCTCAAACCAAACGGCATGGTGACATAACAGTACATGCCGAAGGGCGTGATGAAAGAAGTCGCGAGCTGGTCGGACTCTTTCATCTTGATTTGATGATACCCTGAGTAGGCATCGAGGAAAGACAGGGTTTCGCACCCTGCAGTGGAGTCCACGATTTGATCGATGCGAGGCAGAGGGTAGGGGACCTTCGGACATGCTTTGTTGAGGCCAGTGTAGTCTACGCACATCCGCCATTTCCCCCCTTTCTTCCTCACAAGTACAGGGTTGGCAAGCCATTCGGGATGGAATACCTCTTTGATGAACCCTGCTGCCATCAGCTTGTGGATCTCCTCGCCTATCACCCTGCGCCTTTCCTCGTCGAATCGGCGCAGAGGCTGTCTGACCGGTCGGGCTCCGGCCCGAATATCCAGCGAGTGCTCGGCGACATCCCTCGGTATGCCGGGCATGTCCGAGGGACTCCACGCAAAAACGTCGGCGTTTGCGCGGAGAAAGTCGACGAGCACTGCTTCCTATTTGGGGTCGAGCCCGGATCCGATCCGAATCTGCTTGGAGGTGTCGCCACTAGGGTCGAGAGGGACGGCCTTAACCGTCTCCGCTGGCTCGAAGTTGCCGGCATGTCGCTTCACGTCCGGCACCTCTCGGGAGAGGCTTTCCAGGTCGGCAATGAGGGCCTCGGACTCGGCGAGGGCCTCGGCGTACTCCACGCACTCCACATCGCATTCGAATGCGTGTTTGTACGTGGGGCCGACGGTGATGACCCCGTTGGGGCCCGGCATCTTGAGCTTCAGGTAGGTGTAGTTGGGGATGGCCATGAACTTCGCGTAGCATGGCCTTCCCAACACTGCGTGGTAGGTCCCTCGGAACCCGACCACCTCGAACGTCAAAGTCTCCCTTCGGAAGTTGGAGGGTGTTCCGAAGCAGACAGGAAGGTCGAGCTGTCCGAGGGGCTGGACGCGCTTCCCGGGAATGATCCCGTGGAAGGGCGCAGCGCCTGCTCGGACGGATGATAGATCGACGCGCAGGAGCCTGAGGGTCTCAGCGTAGATGATGTTGAGGCAGCTGCCCCCATCCATCAGGACCTTGGTGAGCCTGACGTCGCCGATGACGGGATCGACGACGAGCGGGTACTTCCCTGGGCTCGGCACGTGGTCGGGGTGGTCATCCTGGTCGAAGGTGATGGGCTTGTCGGACCAGTCTAGGTAGACTGGCGCCGCCACCTTCACCGAGCAGACCTCCCGACGCTCCTGCTTACGATGCCGAGCCGAGGCATTCGCCGCATGCCCTCCGTAGATCATGAAGCAGTCGCGGACCTCGGGGAACTCTCCTGCCTGGTGATCTTCCTTTTTGCCGTCGTCGCGGGCCCTGTCACCCTCTGCGGGTGGCCCGGCCCAGTGGAAGTGGCGCCGAAGCATGACGCACTCCTCGAGGGTGTGCTTGACGGACCCCTGATGGTAGGGGCACGTCTCCTTGAGTGCCTTGTCGAAGAGGTTGGCGCCTCCGGGGGGCTTCCGAGGGTTCTTGTACTCGGCGGCGGCGACAAGGTCCGTGCTGGCGGCGTCGCGTTTTGCTTGCGACTTCCTCCTGCCTCTCTTCTTGGCGCCGAGCGGAGTAGACGCCTCGGGAGCATCTTCCGACGGGCGGCCCTGGGGCTGCTTGTCCTTTCGGAAGATGGCCTCGACCGCCTCCTGACCAGAGGCGAACTTGGTGGCGATGTCCATCAGCTCGCTCGCCCTGGTGGGGGTCTTGCGACCCAACTTGCTCACCAGGTCACGGCAGGTGGTGCCGGCAAGGAACGCGCCGATGACATCGGAGTCGGTGATGTTGGGCAGCTCGGTGCGCTGCTTCGAGAATCGCCGGATGTAGTCCCGAAGGGACTCTCCCGGCTGCTGCCGGCAGCTTCGGAGGTCCCAGGAATTCCCGGGGCGCACATACGTGCCCTGGAAGTTGCCGGCGAAAGCCTGGACCAGATCCTCCCAGTTGGAAATCTGCCCCGGAGGCAGGTGCTCCAACCAAGCGCGAGCGGTGTCGGAGAGGAACAGGGGGAGGTTGCGGATGATGAGGTTGTCATCGTCCGTCCCACCCAGTTGACAGGCCAGGTGGTAATCCGCAAGCCACAATTCCGGTCTCGTTTCCCCCGAGTACTTTGTGATAGTAGTCGGGGGTCGGAATCGGGGCGGAAACGGCGCCCGCCGAATGGCTCGGCTGAAGACCTGCGGACCGGGTGGTTCGGGCGAGGGACTCCGATCCTCCCCGCTGTCGTAGCGTCCCCCACGCCTGGGGTGATAACCTCGGCGCACCCTTTCGTCGAGGCGGGCCCGACGGTCGCGATGAGGGTGCTCGTCACCAAGGTGGCCCGGGGCCGCAGGCGCGGTGTTGCGCGTGCGCCCGGTGTAGACCGAGGCTTCCCGCATGAGTCGGGAAGTCGCGGCACGAGGTTCCGAGGGGTACCCCTGCCTTCGGGAGGCAGAGCTCTCGGCCCGCCGGGCCGCAGCGCCTTCCAGGAGATGCTTGAGCTCTCCCTGGATTCACCGACCCTCGGTGGTTGATGACTCCGGCATCGCGCGGAGGAGCATTGCTGCGGTGGCCAGGTCCTGACCGGTTCCGCCGGATGTGGGTGGCGGTCTGTCCCTGGCATCGTTGGCGATGCGGTGCTGGAGACCTTGGGGCAGGTGACGTATTCCTCCGGCCGGGGGCTGGCTCGCCCATACCTGCCCGACGTTCCGGCGGATTGCCTCGAGCGCTCCTGCTCCCTCATCGAGCCCGGCCTGCGCCCCGCGGACTTGCTCGAGCTGTGGGTCGTGACCCCCCGCCGGAACGGGGACCACAGCTAGCTCCCGCGGGATGTCGGCGCGAGGCGCTGGCCTAGGGGGATCACCATCCTCCGGCATGCCGAGACAGCTGCCTCCGGAGGGATCCCCTAGCTCGACGTGGAAACATTCGCGGCTCGGGCCGCAGTCCTTGTCGTCAAGGCTGCGGCTGCCGTCGGAACAGTCGGAGAGGCAGTAGTTGCATGCGGTCATGAAGTCCCGCATGGCACTGGGGTTGCCAGATCCAGAGAAATCCCAGCAGATGCTGGGGTCGTCATCTTCCTCGGACCCAGAGGGTCCGTAGGTCGAGACACCCGTCAATCGGTCCCAAGGCGACCGCACACGAAACCCCAGAGAGGTTGCACTCGCCTCAACGTGAGCGCCCGCCAAAGCGAGGCCGCCAGGCGGGTTGAGGCCGAGTCGAAATGACGAAGGATGGGAATCAGCCCGTACCTTTTGGTCGACGAGGATCGACGAAGTCGCATCGGGGGCTGATCGTGCTGTCGTCCTGGGTGCGAGGGCGACGTCCTGCAGGCCCTCCGTGAGCGTGCTGGCGTCGTCCACTTGCCCGGGATCGGCGTGTCGCGGGGGGACGGCGCTCGCCTTCGCCTCAAACGCGTGGGTGATGCCCGACGCGTCCTCCGTTGGGGCACTGGGGATGTCGATTTGCTCGACAGTCGACTGAGCGCAGCCTCCCGCTCGGCCTTGGTTGCCCCGCCTCCTCCTCCGATGGCGAGGGAGAGGATGGGGTGAGCTCGAAAGTTGTCCTTCCCCCACGCGGGAAAGACGTCGTCGATTCCGCCGCCGGCGGGCGGGCTGTCCGCCACCGTTGTCGCTGTCGCGCGGCGGTGGAAGGAGTATCATGTCGTAGCTGCCGTCGAAAGACATGAACTCGAGACTCCCGAAACGGAGCACCGTCCCGGGTTGAAGAGGTCGTTGGAGACTGCCCATCTGGAGCTTGACGGGAAACTACTCGTCAACACGCAGCAGGCCCCTACCTGGCGCGCCAACTGTCGGCGTTCCGAGACCGGGGGGTCCCCGAGCCGACGAGTGAGTGTGCCGCGTGCCCTAGCCCAGATGGGTCGAGCGCGTGGGCGAGCGCGAAGGGGGGAGAGAGAGCGAGAGCGAGGTGGCCGGAGCCGGGTCGTGAGGGAGTCGGAGGTTCCCGCGGCCTTCGTGTTCGTCCCGCGCCCAGGTCGGGTGCGCTTGCAGTAGGGGGTTACAAGCGTCCGCGCGGGTGAGGGGAGCGAGCGACCCCGAGAGAGCGCCTGCCCCTGCCCTCGTTCCCGCGAGGCCAACCCTCTCTAAGAAGGCCCTGGTCCTTCCTTTTATAGGCGTAAGGAGAGGATCCAGGTGTACAAATGGGGGTGTAGCAAGGTGCTACGTGTCTAGCGGGGGAGAGCTAGTGCCCTAAGTACATGCCAAGGTGGCAGCCGGAGAGATCTTGGCACCCAGCTAGTGTGGCGTCGTGGCTGTTGGAGAAGCAATGGAGCCGGGCGGAGGGACAGCTGTCGGAGTGGTTGGGCCCTTGCTGACGTCCCCCTGCTTTCGTAAGGGAGCTGGGAGCCGCCGTCGTCATGGTCCAGCGGGGCGCCATCATTGCCTATCTGGCGGAGCTAGCCAGATGGGACGTCGGTCCTGTTCTCTGCGGCCCGAGTCGCCTCAGGGTAGGGTGATGATGGCGCTTCCTGTCGACGTGGCGGACTCGTGCCCTAGGTCGGGCGACGTGGGGGCTCCTCCGAAGCCGAGGTCGAGTCTGTCCTGCATGGCCGAGGCCGAGGCCGAGGCCGAGCCCGAGCCCCTGGGTCGGGCGAGGCGGAGGTCGTTCAGCAGAGGTCGGGGTGGAGTCTGAGCCCTGGGTCGGGCGAAGCGGGGTTCATCGTCTTCCGAGGCCTTAGCCCGAGTCCGAGCCCTGGGTAGGGCGGAGCGGAGTTCGCCGTCTTCCGGGGCCTTAGCCCGAGTCCGAGCCCTGGTTCGGGCGGAGCGGAGTTCGCCGTCTTCCGGGGCCTTAGCCCGAGTCCGAGCCCTGGTTCGGGCGGAGCGGAGTTCGCCGTCTTCCGGGGCCTTAGCCCGAGTCCGAGCCCTGGGTCGGGCGGAGCGGAGTTCGCCGTCTTCCGGGACCTTAGCCCGAGTCCGAGCCCTGGGTCGGGCGGAGCAGAGTTCGCCGTCTTCCGGGGCCTTAGCCCGAGTCCGAGCCCTAGGTCAGGCGGAGCGGAGTTTCCTCTGGCGCTTTTGGCCAAGCCTGGCTGCCCGTCAGTCTTACTCTTTGCGCTAAAGGCCCAGTGACTTGGTCGGTCGGCGCGGTGATTTAGTCAGGGTTACTTCTTATCGAAGGCAAGGCCTCGGGCGAGCCGGAGATGCGTCTGCCGTGAAAGAGGAGGCCTCGGGCGAGACGGAAACATCTCAGGGTCGGCTGCCCTTGCCCGAGGCTAGGCTCGGGCGTGGCGTGATCGAGTCGCTCGTATGGACTGATCCCTGACTTAATCAAACCCATCAGGCCTCTGCAGCTTTATGCTGATGGGGGTTACCAGCTGAGAATTAGGCGTCTTGAGGGTACCCCTAATTATGGTCCCCGACACTCTTCTTCTCCTTTCTTCTCTCCTTCTTGTCGTCGCCCCTGTCACTGTCACTAGAAATAGGACATTTTGCTATAAAGTGACCGGGCTTACCACACTTGTAGCAAACCTTCTTGGAGCGGGGCTTGTAGTCCTTCCCCCTCCTTTGCTTGAGGATTTGTCGAAAGCTTTTGATGATTAAAGCCATCTCCTCATTGTCGAGCTTTGAGGCGTCGATGGGGAGCCTACTTGATGTAGACTCTTCCTTCTTCTCCTCCGTTGCCTTGAATGCAATGGGTTGTGCCTCGGGCGTGGAGGAGGCGCCTTGCTCGATGATTTTCTTTGAGCCTTTGATCATTAGCTCAAAGCTCACAAACTTCCCTATAACCTCCTTGGGAGACATTAGCGTGTATCTAGGATCACCTCGAATTAATTGAACTTGCGTAGGGTTAAGAAAAACGAGGGATCTAAGAATAACCTTGACCATCTCATGGTCATCCCATTTGGTGCTCCCGAGGTTGCGCACTTGGTTCACCAAGGTCTTCAACCGATTGTACATGGCTTGTGGATCCTCCCCTTGGTGAAGCATGAAGCGACTGAGCTCCCCCTCGATCGTCTCCCGCTTGGTGATCTTGGTCACCTCGTCTCCTTCGTGCGCGGTCTTGAGCACGTCCCAAATTTCCTTTGCGCTTTTCAACCCTTGCACCTTATTATACTCCTCTCGACTTAGAGAGGCGAGGAGTATAGTAGTGGCTTGGGAGTTGAAGTGTTGAATTTGGGCCACTTCGTCCGAATCATAGTCCTCATCCCCTACGGATGGTACCTGTACATCAAACTCAACAATGTTCCAAATGCTAGTGTGGAGTGAGGTTAGATGATGCCTCATTTTGTCACTCCACATATTATAATCTTCACCATCAAAAACCGGTGTTTTGCCTAATGGAATGTAAAGTAAAGGAGTACGCTTCGAAATACGAGGGTAGTGTAAGGGAATCTTACTAAACTTCTTGCGCTCATGGCGCTTATAAGTTATGGATGGCGCGTCGGAGCCGGAGGTGGATGGCGATGAAGAGTCGGTCTCGTAGTAGACCACTTTCCTCATCTTCTTTTTCTTGTCGCCACTCTGATGCGACTTTTGTGAGGAGGATTCCTTATCCTTCCCCTTGTTGCGGGGCTCTCCCGATGGAGCCTTCCCGTGGCTTGTAACGGGCTTGTCGCCGGTCACCATCTCCTTCTTGGCATGATCTCCCGACATCACTTCGAGCGGTTAGGCTCTAATGAAGCACCGGGCTTTGATACCAATTGAAAGTCGCCTAGAGGGGGGGGGGGTGAATAGGGCGAATCTGAAATTTACAAAGTTTAAGCACAACTACAAGCTGGGGTTAGCGTTAGAATTAAAATCGAGTCCGAGAGAGAGGGCGAAAACAAATCACAAGCAAATCAAGAGTGTGACACGATGATTTGTTTTACCGAGGTTCGGTTCTTGCAAACCTACTCCCCGTTGAGGTGGTCACAAAGGCCGGGTCTCTTTCAACCCTTTCTCTCTCTCAAACGGTCACTTAGACCGAGTGAGCTTCTCTTCTCAATCAAACAGGACACTAAGTCCCCGCAAGGACCACCACACAATTGGTGTCTCTTGCCTCGGTTACAATTGAGTTGATCACAAGAAAGAATGAGAAAGAAAAGAAGCAATCCAAGCGCAAGAGCTCAAATGAACACAAATGTCACTCTCTCTAGTCACTATTTGATTTGGAGTGATTCCGGACTTGGGAGAGGATTTGATATCTTTGGTTGTGTCTAGAATTGAATGCTATAGCTCTTGTAAGGTGTTGGAAGATGGAAAACTTGGATGCAATGAATGGTGGGGTGGTTGGGGTATTTATAGCCCCAACCACCAAAAGTGGCCGTTGGGAGGCTGCTGTCGAATGGCGCACCGGACAGTCCGGTGCGCCACCGGACACTGTCCGGTGCACCAGCCACGTCACCCGATCGTTAGGGTTCGACCATTGGAGCTTCTGTCTTCTGGGCCACCGGACAGTCCGGTGGTGCACCGGACAGGTCCTGTAGACTGTCCGGTGCGCCTTCTAGCGCTGCTCTGACTCTGGCGCGCACTGTAGCGCATTAAATGCGGTTTGCAGACGACCGTTGGCGCGAAGTAGCCGTTGCTCCGCTGGCACACCGGACAGTCCGGTGTAGCACCGGATAGTCCGGTGAATTTTAGCGGAGTGGCTCCCAGAATTCCCGAGACTGGCGAGTTCGGAGTTGGAGTTCCCTGGTGCACCGGACACTGTCCGGTGGCACACCGGACAGTCCGGTGCGCCAGACCAGGGCTGCCCTCGGTTGTCTTTTGCTCCCTTGGTTTGAACCCTTTCTTTTGACTTGTATTGGTTTATTGTGAACCTTTGGCACCTGTAAAACTTATAATCTAGAGCAAACTAGTTAGTCCAATTATTTGTGTTGGGCAATTCAACCACCAAAATCAATTAGGAAAAGGTGTAAGCCTATTTCCCTTTCATCAGCGGGCAGGGAGGTCCGGACGGGATGGGTAGGACTGGGCATAAAACCCGAGCCCGAAGCTCGTTACCCAAATTACCCGAACCTGTACCCGTTTAGCCCGATACCCGTCACCCGAACAGCTCCAACGGGTAACAGAACTAAATACCCGAAGTAAGTTTGGACCTAATCGAGTATTCATCCGCGGTACCCGAAGTACCCATTCTACCCAAAATTAGACAGACCCAACTCCCAAACCCAACAGGCAACGACGGAAGTGCGGAACAGGCGAACAGCACAACGCCACAGCCCAGTAGCCCACAGGCCACGCCCACGCCCACGCCTTGTCACAAAGTCGCAAGCGGCAAGCCCTAGCTGGGTAGCTCCCAGTCTCCCACGCGCTTCCCAGGCGGCCGACGGCTGTGACACCTCAGGTGTTACCAGGGCTAGAGCACACCTTGGCACTAAGGACTGTGATCATATGTGGTAGAGACTTAAGGAACCACATAAGAACTTTGGAGATCATGTGTTAATCAAAGTTTGTTAATGACCTAAGAAGTATTACTCAAATCTTTGTACACTTACTACCTTGGATAAGAGGGGGGAAAAACCCTAAACCTCTCTTTAACCCTATATCTCAAGGCCATGAATAAGAGGGGGAGAGAGAGTGAGCAAATGTGCAAAACATGGGTAATCTTCAACCAAACTTTAAGTAACCTTATAACCAGCAACTAGGGGAAGGAAATATTGCAAAAAGACCCCTGGAGAAACCCCAAATCAAATCTCCAAGTGGAGAGAGAGCTAGAGCTCTCTATTTCTCTCTAAGTTAAAAACTATACCTACACTAAAGATCAGTCGTGTTCACCTCGAAGCTAGCACCAAATCCACCTATGTTCTATACCAAAAATGTGGCATACCACCTAAGGCACCCACTGAAAAAAGCTGAGCCCGAGACTTGGACGTTTGACATGCCTTGGCATGGTTTTTGTCGCGAGGTGGGCAGAGTGACACACCCGATTTGGCGACCCAAGATCTCCCTCCCTAGGCCATATCTGCCATGGCGTCTCACAGATAAGTGATAGCCCTAGGTGCCAGGAAAAGACTCGCGCCGAACTTTTGCCAAAATTCGCACGTTTGCGACTTGGGTGAGCTGTGGAACAAGGGCAGAAGAAAAGCTCCACGTGTTCGACGCGCTCTGCCGCGCCAGAGCACGCCCGCGCCCGACCCCGCGCCGTGCCGAGCCGCGCCCGTGTCCCCTGTGTGCGCTCGCGCCTATAAAACCCACTAAGGCACCGGCCACACTTCTCTGCGCACGCTCAAACCTCACCGGAGCTCAACTCACCGTCGTTTGCCCGTGCACGGCGTGTCCGCGGCCACCCGAGCCCCTGCCGTCGTGGACCGGCCAGCCCAGCCCTTCCCAGCCCCGTCCAACCCTCGGAGACGACTAAGTACACCCCCGTGAAGCTCCCCGAGCGAGGAATCGAAACCTACTTCGCTGGAGAGGCCAGTTGAGGGTCACCGGAGTTCGCAACCCCGCCGGTGTGCGTGGACCGGGTAATCCACTCGACCATTTTCCAATTCTTTGTGGACACAGTCTCTACATCACCCCGTGAAGCTCACCGTGCCCTTGGATTGAACCAGATCACCGTGGTTTGGCCGGTACACTCGCCGCCGACGAGAACACCTGCCTGCGCACGTGGACCGAGCGATTCCGGCCATCCCCGCCATCGAGCCACACCTCGCTGTGACCGCCAGAGCCTCCCCGAGCCAACCCTGCCCTTCGTCGGACCTATCTCGCCGCCGGTAAGCCGCGCCACCCTTTTCTTTCCCGCGGGTACTGTTTACATTGGGGGAAGGACCGCGGGTGAGAGGAAGAGAAGGTCAGGGGGCTTTTTGAACTATCAGCGACCCCGGGGAATAGTGGCGCAGGGGTAGATTTGTGTGGGTTGATTTAGTTTAAACCCAGGGACCTCGGTGTAAACTACTTTTTCAGAAAACCTTATTAAAACTGATTTTAAATTTGAACAGAAACTTGGAAAATCCATAACTTCTGTTTAGTTCATCCAAATTTGGTCAAACCAATTTTGTCAGACTCTAAATAATGTGACCTACTTAATAAAAATATAAAAACCCCTATGTACTATAGAAAACTATAAGGTTCTGATTTAATTATAGTTTTGGCCAAAAGCTCAATAATAGAAAGAAAAATAGTTGTACTTTTTGACTAGGGTTAGAAAAATTTGGGAGAGTTTCTATCCACTCACTGACCTGTTTAAAAATGTTAAACCTCTCTGTCCACCCCATTAAATTAGTTTTTGCCATTCATTTTACAATATGCTTAAGATTAAGAAAAATAGAAAAGATGATTTAAATAATGAACCAGAGGACACCCCTATTTTTGTTAGAGTACTTATTCCATGAAGTTTACTAGAAAAATCTATCATACCCTGGTGAAGTATAAAATAAGTAAGATTCCTTTTATTTTAAGAAAACAAGGAAAGCTTAGAAAAACCCTACAAAAATAACCCTAAGGTGAAAATACCCCAACCCTTGGGATAACTAATGTTTTGTTATTATGAACATAAGAAAAATACAAAATCTGTTATTTGATATTTTTCAAATGACAAGTTAGTTATAAGCACCTTTTTGACATAAAACTTTAGAAAATCACAACTAAATACCCACCAATTAACTTTCTGTGAATTTTGGCACAGAGGTTTATTATTACTGTTAGATGCCAACAAAAATAACCCCTAGGAAGGAACTCACCTCTAATAAAGAGATGTAGTGCAAAGTGGCCCATTTGACCCAACTTTGTCATTTTTGTCTAAAGCATAGCCTTTTTATTTTAAGCCCCAAATTCCTAGAACAGGCTATAATGACCAATGGCAACCCACTATAATTTTTACAGAATTTTTGAAAAATGTTAAACCACTGTCGTAGTTCAAACCTACACTAGAAACCATAAGTAGAAAATAAAGGAAGGGGAAAAGTGAGTAACAGGAAATTGGTGTCATCCTAAAAACTCTTTATAACTTGTCCACTGAAGTATATAAAGGCAATACCAATTCCCTATACTTATCCTCAATAAAAACTTAAACCTAAAGGTGATAAACATAAACCACCAAAAGCCACGTATGACCCGGAAACCCTAAGTTACTCATTAATTTAGTGTTCTTCTCTTAGCATAATGTTTTTTTAAATCCTGCATAATCATGACATACATGTTCATTGCATTTTGATAGACTGTAACCTTGCTGACGGAGAGTACGTCCTCGTGCCGGAGCAAGGAGCTGCTCAGGAGGTAGCCCCAGATCCAGCACCAGAGCCTGCACCAGAGGATCTGCCTGCCCCAGCTTTGGAAGGCAAGCCCCGGTTTTATGCATAACCTGTTATTTATACTATTTTACTACACTTAATGATTGTAGGATTGTTTGTGCACTTAAGTGTAGGAGTTGTTTGAAACCCTAGTTGCATGATCTCAGGAACCCCACTGAGATGAATACTAGTATGCTAAGACGAGTAGCTGCTTTATTAAATAGGATCTCGGTAGAAGTCGAGTGATTTTTCTAGCACTCGCGCGAGGTCAGGAATTGGTTGTATCCACTTTCTTATCATATTGATGTTGGTTGTGGGCAACAATCCATGGGGATTGGTTGTTCACGGGACAAAAACTGGAATAAGGATTAAGGTGTGGTACCATGAGTCAAGCGTTTGAACGTACTAAGCACATGCCGAGAAATATGGTAAATCGGTAAGCCTAGTACCTGAGTGAACCTGCCCACAGATTGCCCTCCTCACGCGACCTGAGACGTGGTCTCCCATTCCGGTTATGGTGGGTACAAGTGCGGCCACTGCACGACGGCAGTCGGGGTCAGTGGGGCATTGTACGCCAAGGCGGTGAGCCCCTTTCTGTTGCCAGGGAATCGATGGGGACGGTTGATGTGTGTGGGGACGGAGTGCCTCGCCGCGTCGTGTGTTTAGGTTTACCTTGCAAGGTTTAAAACTCGATTCGAATCGTCTGCTTCTCGCAGCTAATGAGACTGCTTGATCCATGCTGCTACATTGAGTACTAAGTGGAAATAGGATGAGTTGATACAAGATGTTGATTGCTAAAATGTTTGCTACTA
The DNA here is from genome assembly GCA_029449295.1 of Zea luxurians. Taxonomy (NCBI): domain Eukaryota; kingdom Viridiplantae; phylum Streptophyta; class Magnoliopsida; order Poales; family Poaceae; genus Zea; species Zea luxurians. The sequence goes on from JAOPSE010000031.1 coordinate 30,178,947, forward strand.
TGTATGAGTAGATAGTACACATTTAGCCTTAAGAGAGTCACACTTAAATTTGACAAAGTTAAAACTTGATTTAGAAACTCAGCTAGTGTTTTTGGCAAACCAAACCCCCACAGCCAAACAGCTGCATGTCTAGAGGTAGAGGAGTAGACTCCTCACACCGGGTAAGTCTAGCTGAGTATTAGTATACTCAGCCTTGCTTGTGGAATAATTTTACAGGTTCTCTGGAGGACATGGTTGCTGGAGTGACTTGGCCGTCCGCCTTGCCACCGGGTTGGACTGTCGAGTGGGACCCCGCCTCGGCTGAGGAGGAGCATGAGGAGTGATGGGACAGGCTTCCCCATCTCTCTGTTTATTTGCCGTTAGTTTTATTCCGCTGCACTTCGAACAATGATGGTTACTTTTGCAAAAACTCCGATGATGATGATGTAATAATTTAATACTCTCACATGCATGGTTTTATGCTTTATTGTATTTGCTCTGTGACTCACCATCGAGTGAGATTGTGGTACTTGATCCTGTCAGTGGCCGTGTCGGACTAGATCCGAGGGATTGACGGGTTATTCCCTTTTAAGTGTGGTCTAGCCTCTAAGGCAGGGCTTAGGCACTTAAGTTGGAATAATTCGGGCAGTTCCGCCACAGCTGGTATTGGAGCTTGTACCACCACAGAGGAATCAATAAGATATGAATACCATCCCTTTTCAAAATAAAACTTGATAGAAACAATGTTGGATAGATCATAGGACGAGCAGGATAGACCTAGGACGTGAAGCCTTAGGATGATAGAAGGGTAGCTAGGTGGCTAAATAATTAGGCCCCATAGGCCACTTTAGGGGATGGGAGTTCTTCCCTATTTTCCCTTGATACCGATGTGAGGTCGTTCAGGACGAGCATGCATGCATTCTTACATTAAATTAAACAAGAGGAAAATTTGGCAAGGACTTAAATACAAAATGATGACCAACTAAGTGCCTCAGTACTATTTTATAAATGGAGAGAAGCTGAGTCTTATTCTTTTTCTTGATTCTTTTTATAATTCTTTTTCTTTCACTTACGCTTCCCTGTACACAGATGACTTCCCACGGATCCTCAGACAACGGGAATGCACTAACCCACACTGACGGGCTTGCACGTGAGGGCTTCCCCCGTATTTTGTGGGAGGTACTTCAGGGGGCCGGGTACATGACACCCCCTCAGTACGCTGTGCAGCAGTTCGAGAAGCACCGGGTGCCCCGCTGTAGAGTGAGGATGACCTTGGAGCCTCATCCCCTGCAGCCAGGCTGGCATTCACTGGACTCCGAGTCTTTCGGATACCGGGCGGAGGACACGATCGAGGCGATCGCTCTGCACGGGTTGACTACTTTTTGCGGATTCCATCCCTTGGAGCTCTCTACCCACCCCATTGGCTTGTTCCCCGCGGAAAAGGAGGACGACCCGATGTGGAAGGATCGGGTGGAGCATGCCAAGGACATCTGGGCTCTCTACCCAGGCCACACTGCTCACTTGTCGGTACGATGCATGAACGCCCTGTATCGTCTGCAAGTGATGCGTGGAGAGGCAATGTCTCATCTGATGGCATTATTGGAGGCAACCAAGATCACCCTGGATAACAGGGAGGAGCTCGTGGTTGACTTGTCCCAGGAGCTGGTGGAAAAAGATTTACAAGTGGAGCAGTTGTCTGATGAGATCCATGAGCTGGAGGAATTGGTGTGGACGAGGGAGAACACCATCGAGGTTCTCGAAGATCAGCTCCTCAACACCCAGCAACAGCTCGCAGAGGCTAATGAGCACCTGGACATGCATCATCAGGAGATCCATGATGGGGAGGCTGACGAGGACGTCGACATTGAGGGAGGGGAGGAGCCTGCTTCCAGCGTAGACACTGCTGGCTCAGGGAGGCCACCTTCCCCCGAGTCGAGTGTTGCCTCGTTCGCTCATTAGGTGTCGGGGGTTAGGGTTAGAGGTTGGTAATGTTAGTACTCCTCGCAGCTAGCTTGGCTTTTGCACCCTTGGGGTACTAGGCTAGTTAGAGTTGAGTCTTTTGGGACCATTGATGTAACCATGATAAACTCTCTTGGAAGTTGGTTCATGGATGATGTCAGTTTTAAATTTGAATGGAAAGTTATGCTTTTTGGTTTATGTCGGGATCTATCAAATTGCTTTTGACTCTTTCGCCGCGATTAAACATTGAACTTGGAGATATGGTGTTAAGTATATATGTGATTTTTCAGATGGCTGGGAGAGCGCGTCGTGGCCAGAATGAACGCATTCCTCCACCGCCGCCACCGCCTCCCACTCTGCAGGAGTGAGAGCACCTAGAGGGGGGGTGAATAGGTGATCCTGTAACACTTAAAACTTAGGCCACAAAAACTTGGTTAAGTATTAGCGCAATAACCGCCAAGTGGCTAGAGAGGAATCTTTAACAAAACACAATAACCAACAAGAGATCAATCACAGAGATGACACGGTGGTTATCCCGTGGTTCGGCCAAGACCAACACTTGCCTACTCCACGTTGTGGCGTCCCAACGGACGAGGGTTGCAATCAACCCCTCTCAAGCGGTCCAAAGACCCACTTGAATACCACGGTGTTTTGCTTGCTTTTCTTAATCCCGTTTGCGAGGAATCTCCACAACTTGGAGCCTCTCGCCCTTACACTTGAAGTTCACAAAGAAGCACGAAGCAAGGGAGGGATTAGCAACGCACACAAGACACAAGAATCAGAGTGTCAACACGCACACAAGTCGCAACAAGAGCTCGCAACACAACCCAATGAGTTCACAACTCCACTAGAGCTCTATATGCTATCACAAAGAAACGAATGCGTGGAATCGAGGTCTTGGTGCTTAGGAATGTTGTAGGAATGCTTGGTGTACTCCTCCATGCGCCTAGGGGTCCCTTTTATAGCCCCAAGGCAGCTAGGAGCCGTTGAGAGCATTCTAGGAAGGCTGATCTTGCCTTCTGTCGACTGGCGCACCGGACAGTCCGGTGTTCACCGGACACTGTCCGGTGCCCGATTTCCTTCCAAAAATGGCGCAGTCGACCGTTGGCAGCCTGAGAGCCGTTGGCGCACCGGACATGTCCGGTGCACACCAGACATGTCCGGTGCACACCAGACAGTCCGGTGCCCCCTTCTAGCCGTTGGTTCGGCCACGTGTCCCGCGCAGATCGCGCGGCCGACCGTTGGCCCTGCCGACCGTTGGCTCACCGGACAGTCCGGTGAATTATAGCCGTACGTCGTTGATGAATTCCCAAGAGCGACGAGTTCGCCTGTGAACGGCCCACCGGACAGTCCGGTGCACCACCGGACAATCCGGTGAATTATAGCCGTACACCGCCGTCGAAGTCCCGAGAGTAGCCTGTTCGCCAGAGCCAGCCTGGCGCTCCGGACACTGTCCGGTGCACCACCGGACAGTCCGGTGCTCCCAGACTGAGCAGAGTCTTGGCTGCTCGAGCCAAGGCATTTTCAATTGGATTTTTCCTGTTTCCAACACTTAGACACAATACATTAGTCCATAAAACAATGTACTAAGTCTGAGAAACATACCTTTATCCTTGATTTGTACTTTGTCCACCTTTTTACACTAGGGCACTTGTGTTGGACACTAAATCACCAAAATACTTAGAAATGGCCCAAGGGCACATTTCCCTTTCAATCTCCCCCTTTTTGGTGATTTATGCCAACACAACATAAAGCAAGTAGAACAAGTGCAAAATCAATTCAAATAAGAACTCAAAATTGTTTTGATTCAATTTTGACATATATGGATCATCATTTGCCACCACTTGATTTGTTTTTGCAAATCAAACCCAAATTTCTATCTCTAAGTCAAACATACTTGTTAAAACATAAAGAGAGTCATTACAAGAGAAATTGATTCATGATTTCAAAAACTCCCCCTTTTTCCCATAATCAACATTTCTCCCCACAAGAAGCCAACTTTTGACAAGAGAGACAATAAAAGAGTTTTGACAAACCAAAAGCTCTATTTTACTATTTTCAAAATCTCTCAAGTGGTAGCTGATCCATTTATCGCTTTGGCCTTTATTTTCTCCCCCTTTGGCATCAAGCACCAAAACGGGATCAATCTTGGCCCCTTAACCCCATTGCCTCACCAAAATCGTCAAATGAGAACACAAAGACAATAAGAGGACGTGAGATGAAATTGGAATTAGTTACCCTCTCATCGAGTGCAGTGGAAGTCTTTCATGGTCCAAGTCAACTTTTTCCCTTTCAAAACTCCTTTGTGACTAAATCAAGCAAATTCAAGCAAACGGTTAGTCTCAAAGGGTCAAGTTGTAGCACAACTCCCCCTAAATTTGTGCATCACTTGCACAAGGACTTGTGAGGTCCAGGGAGAGATTGTACAACTTGAGCACCATAGTAAGCAACAAAATGCATAAGGAACATGATCAAAGGCATAAACACATGTATGCTATAAATCAATCCAAGTTCCGCGAATCTAGGACATTTAGCTCACTACGCAGCCTGCAAAAGGTCTTTTCATCTAAAGGCTTAGTGAAGATATCGGCTAGCTGGTTCTCGGTGCTAACATGAAACACTTCGATATCTCCCTTTTGCTGGTGGTCTCTCAAAAAGTGATGCCGGATGTCAATGTGCTTTGTGCGGCTGTGCTCAATAGGATTTTCCGCTATTCGGATAGCACTCTCATTGTCACATAGGAGTGGGACTTTGCTCAGATTGTAGCCATAGTCCCAGAGGGTTTGCCTCATCCAAAGTAGTTGCGCACAACACTGTCCTGCGGCAACGTACTCGGCCTCAGCGGTGGATAGGGCAACGGAGGTTTGTTTCTTAGAGTTCCACGACACCAGGGACCTTCCTAAGAATTGGCATGTCCCCGATGTACTCTTCCTATTGACCTTACATCCAGCATAGTCGGAATCTGAGTACCCAATCAAGTCAAAGTTAGATCCCTTTGGATACCAGATCCCGAAGCAAGGCGTAGCTACTAAATATCGAAGAATTCGCTTCACAGCCACTAAGTGACACTCCTTAGGATCGGATTGAAATCTAGCACACATGCATACGCTAAGCATAATATCCGGTCTACTAGCACATAAATAAAGCAAAGAACCTATCATGGACCGGTATGATTTTTGATCAACGGACTTACCTCCTTTGTTGAGGTCGGTGTGTCCGTCAGTTCCCATCGGCGTCTTTGCGGGCTTGGCGTCCTTCATCCCAAACCACTTTAGCAAGTCTTGCATGTACTTCGTTTGGGAGATGAAAGTGCCGTCCTTGAGTTGCTTCACTTGGAACCCAAGGAAGTAGTTCAACTCGCCATCATCGACATCTCGAATTTCTGCGTCATAACCCTGCTAAACTCTTCACAAGACTTTTGGTAAGTAGAACCAAATATTATGTCATCGACATAAATTTGGCACACAAAAAGATCACCATCGCAAGTCTTAGTGAAAAGAGTTGGATCGGCTTTCCCAACCTTGAAAGCATTAGCAATTAAAAAGTCTCTAAGGCATTCATACCATGCTCTTGGGGCTTGCTTAAGCCCATAGAGCGCCTTAGAGAGCTTACACACGTGGTCGGGGTACCGTTCATCCTCGAAGCCAGGGGGTTGCTCCACGTACACCTCCTCCTTGATTGGCCCGTTGAGGAAAGCGCTCTTCACATCCATTTGGTACAACCTAAAAGAATGGTGAGCGGCATATGCTAGCAAAATACGAATTGATTCTAGCCTAGCCACAGGAGCAAAAGTCTCCTCAAAGTCCAAACCTGCGACTTGGGCATAACCTTTTGCCACAAGTCGAGCCTTGTTCCTCGTCACCACCTCGTGCTCGTCCTGTTTGTTGTGGAACACCCACTTGGTTCCCACAACATTTTGCTTGGGACGAGGCACCAGTGTCCAAACTTCATTGCGCTTGAAATTGTTGAGTTCCTCCTGCATGGCCAACACCCAGTCCGGATCTAGCAAGGCCTCTTCTACCCTGAAAGGCTCAATAGAAGAGACAAAGGAGTAATGCTCACAGAAATTAACTAATCTTGAACGAGTAGTTACTCCCTTGCTAATATCACCCAATATTTGGTCGACGGGATGATCCCTTTGGATCGTCGCTCGAACTTGGGTTGGAGGTGCCTGAGGTGCTTCTTCCTCTTCAACTTGATCATCCTGTGCTCCCCTTGATCATGCGCCTCCACTTGAGGTACATGTTCGTCATCTTGGGTTGGGGGATGCACCATAGTTGAGGAAGACGGTTGATCTTGCTCCAATTGTTCCTGAGGCCGCACATCTCCAATCGCCATGGTGCGTATCGCGGCCGTTGGAACATCTTCTTCATCTACATCATCAAGATCAACAACTTGCTCTCTTGGAGAGCCATTAGTCTCATCAAATACAACGTCGCTAGAGACTTCAACCAAACCCGATGATTTGTTGAAAACCCTATACGCCTTTGTATTTGAATCATAACCTAATAAAAACCCTTCTACAGCTTTGGGAGCAAATTTAGAAGATCTACCTTTCTTCACAAGAATATAACACTTGCTCCCAAATACACGAAAATAAGACACATTTGGTTTGTTACCAGTTAGCAGCTCATATGAAGTCTTTTTGAGGAGGCGGTGAAGGTAGACCCTGTTGATGGCGTGGCAAGCCGTGTTCACGGCTTCCGACCAAAAAACGCTCGGGGGTCTTGAACTCTCCAAGCATAGTCCTCGCCATATCAATGAGCGTCCTATTCTTCCTCTCTACCACACCATTTTGCTGAGGTGTGTAGGGAGCGGAGAACTCGTGCTTGATCCCCTCCTCCTCAAGGAACTCCTCCACTTGAAGATTCTTGAATTCGGACCCGTTGTTGCTTCTTATCTTCTTCACCTTGAGCTCAAACTCATTTTGAGCTCTCCTTAGAAAGCGCTTGAGGGTCCCTTGGGTTTCAGACTTATCCTGCAAAAAGAACACCCAAGTGAAGCGGGAAAAGTCATCAACAATAACTAGACCATACTTACTTCCTCCTATGCTCAGATAGGCGACGGGTCCGAAGAGGTCCATATGCATCAGCTCCAGAGGTCTTGAAGTGGTCATCACATTCTTGCTGTGATGTGCTCCTCCCACTTGTTTACCTGCTTGACAAGCTGCACAAGGTCTATCTTTTTCGAATTGCACGTTAGTCAAACCTATCACGTGTTCTCCCTTTAGAAGCTTGTGAAGGTTCTTCATCCCCACATGTGCTAAGCGGCGCTGCCACAGCCAGCCCATGCTAGTCTTAGCAATTAAGCATGCATCTAGACCGGCCTCCTCTTTTGCAAAATCAACTAAATAAAGTTTGCCGTCTAGTACACCCTTAAAAGTTAGTGAACCATCACATCTTCTAAAGACAGACACATCTACATTTGTAAATAGACAATTATATCCCATATTACATAATTGACTGACAGATAGTAAATTATATCCAAGAGACTCAACTAAAAACACATTAGAGATAGAGTGCTCATTTGATATTGCAATCTTGCCTAAACCTTTAACCTTGCCTTGGTTCCCATCACCGAATATGATTGAATCTTGGGAATCCTTATTCTTGACGTAGGAGGTGAACATCTTCTTTTCCCCCGTCATATGGTTCGTGCATCCGCTGTCGATAATCCAGCTTGAACCCCCGGATGCATAAACCTGCAAGGCAAATTTAGGCTTGGGTCTTAGGTACCCAACTCTTGTTGGGTCCTAAAAGGTTAGTCACAATTGTCTTAGGGACCCAAATGCAAGTTTTATCACCCTTGCATTTTGCCCCTAATTTCCTAGCAACTATCTTCCTATCCTTTCTACAAATAGCAAAGGAAGCATTTAAAGCAAGATAAATTGTAGAGGGTCCATTCATAACTTTCCTAGGAACATGAACAATATTCTTTCTAGGCACATGATGAATATTTTTCCTAGGCATATCTCTACCATGCATATAGGAAGAACTAGAAGCAAACATAGAATAAGAATCATAGGCATGTGAATCAAAAGCATTACAACTCTTATGAGACTGTCTTCTATCATTGTACATAAAAGCATGGTTCTTTTTAGTACTACTTGCCATAGGGGCCTTCCCTTTCTCCTTGGCGGAGATGGGAGCCTTATGGCTTGTTATGTTCTTGGCTTCCCTCTTGAAGCCAAGCCCATCCTTAATTGAGGGGTGTCTACCAACCGTGTAGGCATCCCTAGCAAATTTTAGTTTATCAAAATCACTTTTGCTAGCCTTAAGTTGGGCATTAAGACTAGCCATTTCATCATTTAACTTTGCAATAGAAGCTATGTGTTCACTACAAGCATCAATATCAAAATCTTTACATCTATTGCAAATAACAACATTTTCTACACAAGTTGTTGATTTACTAGCTATTTCTAACTTAGCATTCAAATCATCATTAATGCTCCTTAAGCTAGAAATTGTCTCATGGCAAGAAGATAATTCACAAGAAAGCATTTCATGTCTCTTAACTTCTAAGGCATGAGATTTTTGTGCTTCTACAAATTTGTCATGTTCTTCATACAACAAGTCCTCTTGTTTTTCTAAAAGCCTATTCTTATCATTCAAGGCATCAATCAATTCATTAATTTTATCTACCTTGGTTCTATCTAGACCCTTAAATAAACATGAATAATCTATTTCATCCTCATCACTAGATTCGTCCTCACTTGAAGAAGCATAAGTAGAGTTTCGAGTACATACCTTCTTCTCCCTTGCCATAAGGCATGTGTGACGCTCGTTGGGGAAGAGGGATGACTTGTTGAAGGCGGTGGCGGCGAGTCCTTCATTGTCGGAGTCGGACGACGAGCAATCCGAATCCCACTCCTTGCCAAGATGTGCCTCGCCCTTTGCCTTCTTATAATTCTTCTTCTTCTCCCTCTTGTTCCCTTGATCCTGATCACTATCATTGTCGGGACAGTTAGCAATAAAATGACCAAGCTTACCATATTTGAAGCATGAGCGCTTCCCCTTTGTCTTGGTCTTGCTTGGCTGCCCCTTGCGACCCTTTAGCGCCGTCTTGAATCTCTTGATGATGAGGGCCATCTCTTCATCATTAAGTCCGGCCGCCTCAATTTGTGCCACCTTGCTAGGTAGCGCCTCCTTGCTTCTTGTTGCCTTGAGAGCAAGGGGTTGAGGCTCGTTGATTGGACCATTCAATGCGTCGTCCACGTATCTTGCCTCCTTGATCATCATTCGCCCGCTCACGAACTTTCCAAGTATCTCCTCGGGCGTCATCTTGGTGTACCTAGGATTCTCACGAATATTGTTCACAAGATGAGGATCAAGGACAGTGAAAGACCTTAGCATTAGGCGGACGACGTCGTGATCCATCCATCGTGTGCTTCCATAGCTTCTTATCTTGTTGACAAGGGTCTTGAGCCGGTTGTACGTTTGGGTTGGCTCTTCTCCCCTTATCATCGCGAATCTCCCGAGTTCGCCCTCCACCAACTCCATCTTGGTGAGCATTGTGACGTCGTTCCCCATATGAGAGATTTTGAGGGTGTCCCATATTTGCTTGGCGTTATCCAAGCCGCTCACTTTGTGGTATTCATCCCTGCACAATGAAGCTAGAAGAACAGTAGTAGCTTGTGCATTCTTATGAATTTGCTCATTAATGAACATGGGACTATCCGTACTATCAAAGTGCATTCCACTCTCTACAATCTCCCATATACTAGGATGGAGAGAGAACAAGTGACTACGCATTTTGTGGCTCCAAAATCCGTAGTCCTCTCCATCAAAGTGAGGAGGTTTGCCAAGTGGAATGGAGAGCAAATGAGTATTTGTTCTTTGCGGAATACGAGAGTAGTCAAAAGAAAAGTTCGAATTAACCGGTTTCCTTCTCTCGTAGTCGTTGTGGTCGTCGTCCTTTTGGGAAGAAGTAGACTCATCGTTGTCGTCGTAGTAGACAATTTCCTTGATGCGCCTTGTCTTCTTCTTCTTCCCATCTTTCCGTCTATGGCCCGAGCCGAAGTCGGTAGGCTTGTCATCCTTCGGCTCATTGACGAAGGATTCCTTCTCTTTGTCGTTGATCACGATTCCCTTCCCCTTAGGATCCATCTCTTCGGGCGGTTAGTCCCTTTGTGAAGAGAACGGCTTTGATACCAATTGAGAGCACCTAGAGGGGGGGGTGAATAGGTGATCTTGTAACACTTAAAACTTAGGCCACAAAAACTTGGTTAAGTATTAGCGCAATAACCGCCAAGTGGCTAGAGAGGAATCTTTAACAAAACACAATAACCAACAAGAGATCAATCACAGAGATGACACGGTGGTTATCCCGTGGTTCGGCCAAGACCAACGCTTGCCTACTCCATGTTGTGGCGTCCCAACGGACGAGGGTTGCAATCAACCCCTCTCAAGCGGTCCAAAGACCCACTTGAATACCACGGTGTTTTGCTTGCTTTTCTTAATCCCGTTTGCGAGGAATCTCCATAACTTGGAGCCTCTCGCCCTTACACTTGAAGTTCACAAAGAAGCACAGAGCAAGGGAGGGATTAGCAACGCACACAAGACACAAGAATCAGAGTGTCAACACGCACACAAGTCGCAACAAGAGCTCGCAACACAACCCAATTAGTTCACAACTCCACTAGAGCTCTATATGCTATCACAAAGAAACGAATGCGCGGAATCGAGGTCTTGGTGCTTAGGAATGTTGTAGGAATGCTTGGTGTACTCCTCCATGCGCCTAGGGGTCCCTTTTATAGCCCCAAGGCAGCTAGGAGCCGTTGAGAGCATTCTAGGAAGGCTGATCTTGCCTTCTGTCGACTGGCGCACCAGACAGTCCGGTGCATACCGGACACTGTCCGGTGCCCGATTTCCTTCCAAAAATGGCGCAGTCGACCGTTGGCAGCCTGAGAGCCGTTGGCGCACCGGACATGTCCGGTGCACACCGGTCAGTCCGGTGCCCCCTTCTAGCCGTTGGTTCGGCCACGTGTCCCACGCAGATCGCGCGGCCGACCGTTGGCCCTGCCGACCGTTGGCTCACCGGACAGTCCGGTGCACACCGGACAGTCCGGTGAATTATAGCCGTACGTCGCCGATGAATTCCCGAGAGCGACGAGTTCGCCTGTGAACGGCCCACCGGACAGTCCGGTGAATTATAGCCGTACACCGCCGTCGAAGTCCCGAGAGCAGCCTGTTCGCCAGAGCCAGCCTGGCGCACCGGACACTGTCCGGTGCACCACCGGACAGTCCGGTGCTCCCAGACTGAGCAGAGTCTTGGCTGCTCGAGCCAAGGCATTTTCAATTGGATTTTTCCTGTTTCCAACACTTAGACACAATACATTAGTCCATAAAACAATGTACTAAGTCTGAGAAACATACCTTTATCCTTGATTTGTACTTTGTCCACCTTTTTACACTAGGGCACTTGTGTTGGACACTAAATCACCAAAATACTTAGAAATGGCCCAAGGGCACATTTCCCTTTCAAGGAGCTAATGGCTCAGCAGAATGAGATCTTGAGGCAGCTAGCTCAGCGTCAGCCACCACCTCAACACTATGGTGGTGGAGATCATCAGCGTCACCCCGCAGTAGCCACTTACCAGGAGTTCCTCAGTACCCAGCCACCGTTGTTCACTAGGGCGGAGGATCCACTTGATGCTGATGTATGGCTGAGGGTAGTGGAATCTAAATTCCCACTACTCAATGGAGTTTGTTCCGAGGTGACTAAGGTCAGGTTCGCCACCCAGCAGCTTCGCGGACCCGCACGGACAAGGTGGGACCACTATGTCGCTATGCAACCAGCTGACCATGAAGTGGATTGGAGGGAGTTCAAGGCAGCTTTCAGAGGGCACCATATCCCAGCTGGCATCATGGACCGTAAACTCAATGAGTTTCTGGCACTCACTCAGGGCAACAGGACAGTGTTGCAGTATGCTCAGGCTTTCAATGATCTGTGCTAGTATGCTGGGTACCATGCAGATACGGATGAGAAGAAGAGGGACAGGTTCAGACGGGGGCTCAACACTAAGCTCCGTGATCGTCTCAACACTGTCAGGGCCAACAGCTATAATGAGTTGGTCAACATGGCCATTTCCCAGGAGGACTGTATCACAGCTCGTCAGGCAGAGAAGAAGAGGAAGACTCCTGTGGTAGGACCCTCAGCTCAGCCACAGCGTTTCAGGATTGTGTCTGACACTCAGAACAGGGGACCCCAACAGCAGCAAGGGAGATGGGTGATCCGGCCACAGCAGCAGCAACAGGCACCCAACCGCACCTAGTTTCCAGCTCAGAGGAACAACCAGCAGCAGTAGCAGTATCGCCAGGCAAATGACAACAGGTGTTTCACATGTGGCAACACCGGGCATTATGCCAAAAATTGCCCCAGGAACCAGCAGAGGCAGGGGCAGAATGTCAATCAAAACCAGGGCAAGAGGCAGAAGGTGCAAGTGAGGCAGGGCAAGCTGAACTTTACCACCATGGCTGATATTCCCGAGGGAGCACCCGTCATGACTGGTGTTGGTGACTTGTTCTCAAATGCTATGAATTAAGAACAAGGCAACACAGAAAATGTTAAATGATAAAGCCCTTCGTCCTTTCAGACATTATATCCCTTCGGGATATAATGTGTTCCGGACGAAAGTCACAAACAACATATCTTCGTAAGCACAATAAACCATGACGAAGATATCACATGCAACATAAAAAATAATATAAACATCCAAATATCATTATCATATCATTTCTATTTTGTTATCATATGAAAATGGAAATGACTTTAGATTACAAGTGTACCTTCGGTTTGCGGGAAGGCAAAAGTACAAGGATGACGCAAGAGCAAATGCCAGATCAACGTGAACAGTACGGGAGTACTGTTCATCTATTTATAGGCGTGGGACGCAGCCTATGTAAAATTACATTCATGCCCATTACATTTGTTAATGACTTATGGGAATCTGTCAAGGCCTAAGTAGTCTTTTTTATCTTTAAGTCGGTTCCCCTTCCTGCTATCGCGGCGAAGCTTTCCTGCGCACAGCTTCGGCTGTGCACCATCCTTCGTACAGCTTGGTAATCAGCCCGTCCTTCATCTCAGTCCCCCTTCGTCTGGCTTAGGCTTCGTCCTGACCGTACTCCATGTTCATAATTCTGAGTCCAAAGATACCTGTTCATATAATCCACTTGGAAAATATTGTCAAATCATGTTTTTGAGGACCTTCGGAGGACGAAGGCCCCCAACAGTAGCCCCTCGCAATATTAATTTGTTAATGATAAATTCAGATTGCGATATGGACGAAGGCCTTAAGCCGAAGGTCCGAAAAAACACCTTCCCTTTGCTAGAATAGCAAAAGTCACTGACACGCGGGACCACACAGTTTCCGTTATATCGAGTGTATAAATAGAGGCCCGCCACAATTTGTTTGGTACGCTTTCTTGCCATCTGCTCCCGCTTACTAAATTTTTAGCTCTTGCGCACTAAGATTTACTGATCTTTTGGTTTTGAAGCTTCGGCCTTGAAAACAGTTTTTTAGTGTTTCCGAAGATGTCTGAAGATAAGAAGGTCACTGCTGAGATGAAGCTGAGTCTCGACGAAGAGAAGAACTTGGGGTTCCTTATAGCGATGGCGGAGACCAATACGGAAAAAATCACCAAGGAGATTCTGGAAGGTTTGTCTGAAGATACTGGTGACAGCGACAGTTACGATGCAGAAAGCTGTGGGGGAGAGTCCGAAGATCGACCGTGGCGACCAAGTCACACGGTTTTCGGGAAAACCACTGTTAAGCAGAGCCATATTGACAATATGAGGGGGAGATATTTTCGAGATATATCTATTGTGAGGGCTGATGCTGGAGAAAAAACTTCTCCCACCCCCGAAGAAGATGAAGTCGTAATCTTCCGAAGCTTTCTCAAGGCTGGGCTTCGATTCCCCCTAAGCAGCTTTGTTGTCGAAGTCCTGAAGACATTTCAAATCTACCTTCATCAAATTACTCCCGAAGCTATCATTAGAATGGGGATCTTTGTCTGGGCTGTAAGAAGCCAAGGTTTGGAACCAAATGCTAAAAGCTTTTGCAACATTCATGAGTTGTTATATGAGACGAAGCCCTGGGGGAAAGAACAATATCACAACAACTTTGGTTGTTACAGCTTCGGTGCCCGCACCGGGTCAAGCTGCCCCGTGCCAACCTTTCGGAAGAGATGGCCCGGTGCCTAGATGACAGAATGGTTTTATGTAAAGAACGACTTGACAGCGCAGGAAGATATTAAAAGTATCATTATGCGTCCTATTTGGCAACGCTTCGGTCTCCGAAAACCGAAGATTGAAATGGATGAAGCAGCCGAAGAATGCCAAAGAGCCTTCGGCGTAGTCTGCTCTTTTATTGGGACAAGGGACTTGGTCCAAGAGCATATTGCCTTCAGGGTGTGGCCACTTACAGGAAAGTGGGAAATGCCGAAGGAGACCATCAAAGAGTCTGACGAAGGCGGACTGGTCAGACTGAAATACACATTCAAATACGGGGATAAGTTTGTTGAACCTAATGACGACTGGTTAAAAAGCATTGAAACGTTAAGTGACGAACTGCTTGGGGCATATTCGAAGGCCGAGAACACTGCATTATCGGCAGCCTTCGGGGGCCGAAAGAAGAAAAGGCTCAACCGAGTATTTGATGCAGTCGGGTTTGTCTACCCTGACTATCACTATCCGGTATTGGGCCGCAAAAGAAAAAATACTTCTCCTGCGACAGAGGTTGCCACGAGTGCCACTAGTGAGCCAGCGCCGCAAAGAAAAAAGATGAAGGTGCTCACCCACCGGGCGCGTTTTATTGAGCCGGCCACAGTGCCTGAGTTTATTGGTGAAGTCTCTTTGGCCTCTGAAGCTACAGAACCAGCTCCAATGCCGAAGATAGAAGATAAAACTGAAGCACCTTCAGCAGAGAAGGCAGAAAAACCAAGAATTGAAGAACAAAAAATATTGGAAATCTTAAGTCCTTCAGCAAATGTTGAAACAATAAAAAATCAAAAGGGCCCAGCGGCGACCCCAAAAAGAAAAAGAATGGTGAACGTGCTAGATGTTTTGGAGAAAATTAAGTCTTCAAGTGTAACTCCAAAGAAGACTGCTGAACTTTCTGAAGTATCTGCTGAAGCTTCAGTTGCTGAAACTTCGAAGCAACAACCTGAAGCCGAAGCTGGGCCTCCAGAGCCCACCAAGGAACAACCTTTGGAAGCCGAAGACAAAATAAAAATGGCAGAGCCAATTTTGGTTAAAGAAATTGACACAGCGGCCCCCGAAGCACCTTCCGCCGCACGTGATTACATTGTGCGACATACTTCGGGTAAAAAATTATCTGAAGAAGAGATTTATGAAGCCAATCACTATGCCAGAGAATTAAAATATCCGAAGGGGGCACTAGTGTTTAATGGGACAAACGAAGATGACTTCCTATACTGCCTCCCTGACAACAAAGAATTATCTGTCTGCCGGGAGATGGCTAGAAGTATGGGGTTTCCGAAGCTCGAAGCTGGATTATGCGCTATGACGAAGGAGGATCTCGCGGACAGTCTTGCGTACAATAGCCTAAAGGTATGGGAATTGGGCGCTTGAAAATTTTTTAATTCGTAACTCATTCTTTTATTCTTATATGGATTCTTTTTCGTATAGGGTTTGATTCTAAGCAACGCATTAAGAGCACAAAAGAGTGCCGAAGACGAGAGCTATGAAATTGCGTTCAACAATTTACGATCAGAAGTTATTAAACTGAGAAACGAAGCTCTAGAAAAAGATAAAATTCTGCTTACATTAGTAGACAAGATAAAAAAGGACGAAGCTGCTTCAAAGGTTCAGGCCGAAGCTCACAGACGCGAAATTAAAGATCTTCAGAAGCAATTGGCCCGGGCGAAAGAAGAACGCATACTTGAAGAAACAAGACGGGAATGTAGCGACCAATGGGCTGATCATTTGGAAGGAACCGTTGAAGAGCTTCGGTCTTCTAAGAAAAGATGCTACGAAAAATCCATGGAATGTGTAAAGAAAATAAAAACCAGCTTCGCCAGCGTTGGCGCATTCTCTAGTGAAGAAAATTTCTCAAGAGGCAATCCCGAAGGTCCATTGGAATGGATCAGTCACGAAGCAGAGGCCTTCGAGGAAATTTTGAGTAGCCGCGGTGACATCTGCGCTTTTTCGGGCGCTAGAGGAGTTGCTACTGTTTTGGAGAGGAAAGGCTGCGATCATATTAAGCTTCTTGCGCAATCCGAAGCCACTTTATCCGCTGAAGATATTAAAGACCCCTCGCCCGAAGCCAGCCAGGTCGGTGGAAAATTTTTCACCGACGTCTGGGACAATGGTGGCCGAGAAATGGCCCAGGAAATTATTCGAAGAAATGGCCCAGGAAATAGCGTCTAGTTTTGCTATATGATCATTTTGTTGTTTAATCATAGTAATGTGATCAGGAATAGCATTAATATTAACATCTCTACATCTAGTACAAATAGTAACATGATCAACACTAGATGTAGAGGGTTTGCAAGCATTAAATTCATCAATCTTAGCATGTAAAATGACATTCTCATTTTTAAGATTGGAAATAGAAACATTGCAAACATTTAAATCTTTAGCCTTAAAAATTAATTCATCATTCTTAATTTTAAGGCTAGAAAGTGATGCATTCAATTTATCAATCTTAGCAATTAAACTATCATTTTCATTTCTAAGACTGACAATTGAATCATTACAAGCATTTAATTTTTCCACCTTAGCAATTAAACTAGCATTCTCATTTCTAAGGTTGGAAATAGTGTCATGGCATATGCTAAGCTCATTAGTCAATTTTTCACATTTTTCTATTTCCTGAGCATAAGCATTCTTTACCTTAACATTCTTTTTATTTTCCTTAATAAGGAATTCCTCTTGGCTATCCAAGAGTTCATCCTTCTCATGAATAGCACCTATCAATTCATTTAATTTTTCTTTTTGTTGCATGTTAAGATTGGCAAAAAGTGTAAGCAAATCATCTTCATCATCACTAGAGCTAGCCTCATCACTAGATGTTGTATATTTGGTGGAGGCTCTAGATTTTACCTTCTTCTTTTTGTCGTCTTTTGCCATGAAGCACTTGTGGCCGACGTTGGGGAAGAGGAGGCCCTTGTTGACGGCGATGTTGGCGGCGTCCTCGTCGGAGGAAGAGTCAGTGGAGCTCTCTTCGAAGTCCCATTCCCGACACACGTGGGCATCACCACCCTTCTTCTTCTAGTACCTCTTCTTCTCCTTCTTTCCCCTCTTGTCGTCGCCCCTGTCACTATCACTAGACATAGGACATTTTGCAATAAAATGACCGGGCTTACCACATTTGTAGCACACCCTTTTGGAATAGGGCTTGTAGTCCTTCCCCTTCCTTTGTTTGAGGATTTGATGGAAACTCTTGATGATGAGTGCCATCTCCTCATTGTCAAGCTTGGAGGCATCGATGGGGATCCTACTTGGTGTAGAATCCTTCTTTTCTTCTTCCGTCGCCTTGAATGCGACGGGTTGCACCTCGGGTGTGGAGGTGCCGCCTTGCTCCAAGTTGATGATTTGTTTAGAGCTTTTGATCATTAATTCAAAGCTCACAAACTTTCCTATCACTTCCTCGGGAGACATTAGCTTGTATCTAGGATCACCATGAATTAATTGAACTTGCGTAGGATTACGAAAAATGAGTGATCTTAGAATAACCTTGACCATTTCATGGTCATCCCACTTGGTGCTCCTGAGGTTGCGCACTTGGTTCACTAAGGTCTTGAGCCGGTTGTACATGGCTTGTGGCTCCTCTCCTTGGTTGAGGACGAACCGACCGAGCTCCCCCTAGATCGTCTCCCGTTTGGTGATCTTGGTCACCTCATCTCCCTCGTGCGTGGTCTTTAGGACGTCCCAAATCTCCTTGGCACTCTTCAACCCTTGCACCTTATTATACTCCTCTTGACATAGAGAGGCGAGGAGTATATTAGTTGCTTGGGAATCAAAGTGCTTCATTTGGGCGACCTCGTCCGAATCGTAGCCCTCGTCCCTCGGCGATGGTACCTGCGCTCCAAACTCAACAATGTCCCATATGCTAGTATGTAGTGAGGTTAGGTGATGCCTCATTTTATGACTCCACATATTATAATCTTCACCATCAAAAACTGGTGGTTTGCCTAGTGGGATGGAAAGTAAAGGAGTGCGTTTAGAAATACGGGGATAACGAAGTGGCATCTTACTATACTCCTTGCGCTCATGGCGCTTAGAAGTGACGGACGACGCGTTGGAGCCGGAGGTGGATGGCGATGAAGAGTCAGTCTCGTAGTAGACCACCTTATTCATCTTCTTTTTCTTATCGCCACTCCGATGCGACTTGTGGGGAGGTGGTCCCTCCTTTAGCTTGTTGCCGGACTCCCTCGATGGAGCCTTCCCGTGGCTTGTGGACTTGTCGCCGGTCACGATCTCCCTTTTGGCGTGATCTCCTGACATCACTTCGAGTGGTTAGACTATAATGAAGTACCGGGCTCTGATATCAATTGAAAGTCGCCTAGAGGGGGGTGAATAGGCGGAATCTGAAATTTATAACTTAGAATACAAACTACAAGCCAGGGTTAGTGTGAGAATTAAAAACCGAGTCCGAAAGAGAGGGCGAAAACAAATCAACCAAGAAATAAATAGTATGACACGGTGATTTGTTTTACCGAGGTTCGGTTCTTGAGAACCTAGTCCCCGTTGAGGTGGTCACAAAGACCGGTTCTCTTTCAACCCTTTCCCTCTCTCAAACGGTCACCTAGACCGAGTGAGCTTTCTCCTTAACCAAACGGGACACTTAGACCCCTACAAGGACCACCACAACTTGGTGTCTCTTGCTTTGATTACAAGTGTCTTGAGAACAAGAATGGAGAAGAAGAAAGCCAAGCCAAGCAAACAAGAGCACAAGAAAACACAAATGATCCTCTCACAAGTCTAAATGCGCTAGAGTGGATTTTGATACTTTGAGTTGATCGATCTCTTGAATTGTGTCTTTGGAGTGGTGTCTATTGCTCTTGTATTGAATGTGCAAGAGTGAATGCTTGGATGCTTGGTGTGGAGGTGGTTGGGGGGTATTTATAGCCCCAACCACCAATTCAACCGTTGGGGAGGCTGTCTGTCGATGGGCGTACCGGACAGTCTGGTGCGCCACCGGACACTGTCCGGTGCGCCAGCCACGTCACCCAACCATTAGAGTTCTAACGGTTTCGACCGTTGGAGCTCTGACTTCTTGCTGCACCGGACAGTCCGGTGCTGCACCGGACAGGCACTGTTCACTGTCCGGTGCGCCTTCTGGCGCTGCTCTGACTCTGCACGAACTGTCCGCGCACTGTTCACGTTTGCAGGCGACCGTTGGAGTTGACCGTTGCGCTGCCCAGCTGTTGCTCCGCTGGCACACCAGACAGTCCAGTGAATTATAGCGGAGCGCGACCTCAGAAACCTAAAGGTGAAGAGTTTGGAGTCGCTCGCCCCTAGTGCACCGGACACTGTCTAGTGGCACACCGGACAGTCCGGTGCGCCAGACCAGGGAGCTCTTCGGTTTCTTTTTGCTCCTTTCTTTTGAACCCTAACTTGAACTTTTTATTGGTTTATATTGAACCTTTAGCACCTGTAGAACACATAATCTAGAGCAAACTAGTTAGTCCAATATTTGTGTTGGGCATTCAACCACCAAAATTACATTTAGGAAAAGGTTAAACCCTATTTCCCTTTCACCTTGCCTTCTGTCGAGTGGCGCACCGGACAGTCCGGTGCGCCACTGGATAGGTCCTATAGCTTATCCGCTGCGCGATCTCCTTCCATATCAGGCACAGCCGACCTTTGCTGCTTCGGGTCAGATGGCGCACCGGACATTGTCCGGTGCACCTAGTCGACCGTTGGAGCGAGCCATGTGTCCCGTGCTGATCGTGCGGACGACCATTAAGCACTGGTGCCATTGGCTCACCGGACAGTCTGGTGCACCACCGGACAGTCCTGTGCACCACCTGACAGTCCGGTGAATTATAGCCACGTCGTCTTTTCTTTTCCCGAGAGCGACGAGTTCGTCGCAGATGACTCACCGGACAGTCCGCTGCACCACCGGACAGTCTGGTGAATTATAGCCGTATAACTCCGTCGTTTCCCGAGAGCAGCAGGTTCACCGTCGACCAGCCTGGGGCACCGGACACTGTCCGGTGTACCAGGCCGAGCTGGAGTTGGCTATACCAATTCGTTTCTTCTCTTCTCAGCACTGTTTCTAGCACTTAGATAACCATGTTAGTATTCAAAAACAATGTACTAAGTCTAGAAACATACCTTGTACCTTGATTTGCACTTTTCACACATTTAGCACATAAGGATTCAATTAAGATGTGTTGGTCATCTAATCACCAAAATATTTATAGAAATTTCCCAAGGGCACATTTCCCTTTCAATCTCCCCCTTTTTGGTGATTTATGCCAACACATTAAAAAGCAACAAAAGAAGTGCAACATCAATGCAATTGAAGACCAAATTGTTTTTGCTTATGATTTGGTATATTTAGATCACTCTTTGCCACCACTTGGTTTGTTTTTGCAAATCAAATTCTTTTTCCTATCTCTAAGTCAAACACACTTGTTTGGGCAAATAGAGGGATATCCCAAGAGTGAAATTGATCAAGTGTCAAAACTCTCCCTTTTCCCCATAATTAAAAATTCTCCCCCATAAGAGACCAAATTTTGCAACAAGAGTATTTTAGACAAAACACAAATTCTAACTCTATTGTTTTCGAAATTCACAGGTGGTTGGCTGATCCATTTGTTTTGGCCTTAATTTCTCCCCCTTTGGCATTAAGCACCAAAACGGGATCATTTTTGGCCCCTTAACCCCATTGCCTCACCAAAAAATGTCAATTAAGAGCAAAAGGCAATGAGAGCATAAGTATGAACTTGGAATTAAATACACTAATACCGGAGTGCAGTGGAAGTCTTTGCATCGTCCAAGTTCACTTTCCCTTTCAATGTACCTTCGAGACTACATCAAGTGTACTCAACAAACAAATTAGTCTCAATGGGATCAAGTTGTAGCACGTCTCCCCCTAAACATGTGCACATCTACATACGGACTTGTGAGGTCCGAGGAGACTTGTACAACTTGAGCACATAAATAAACAATAACTGACTTAAATGCATAAAGTAACATGATCAAAGGCATAGAACACATGTATGCTATAGATCAATCCAAGTTACGCGAATCTAAGACATTTAGCTCACTACGCAACCTGCAAAACCTTTTCTCATCTAAAGGCTTAGTGAAGATATCAGCTAGCTGGTTTTCGGTGCTAATGTGATACACATTGATATCTCCCTTTTGCTAGTGGTCTCTCAGGAAGTGATGCCGCATGTCTATATGCTTAGTACGACTGTGTTCAACAGGATTATCCACCAAGCGGATTGCACTCTCATTGTCACATAGGAGTGGGACTTTGCTCAGATTATAGCCAAAGTCCCGGAGGGTTTGCCTCATCCAGAGTAGTTGCGTGCAACACTGTCCTGAGGCAACGTACTTGGCCTCAGCGGTGGATAAGGCAACAAATGTTTGTTTCTTAGAACTCCAGGACACCAGGGACCTTCTTAGAAATTGGCACGTCCCTGATGTACTCTTCCTATCAACCTTGCACCTAGCATAATCGGAGTCTGAGTATCCAATCAAGTCAAAGGTAGACCCCTTTGGATACCAGATCCCGAAGCAAGGCGTAGAAACTAAATACCTAAGAATTCGCTTAACGGCCACAAGGTGACATTACTTGGGGTCAGATTGAAATCTAGCACACATACATACACTAAGCATAATGTCCAGTCTACTAGCACAAAGATAAAGTAATGAACCTATCATTGACCAGTATGTCGTTTGATCAACGGACTTACCTCCTTTGTTGAGGTCAATGTGCCCATCAGTACCCATTGGTGTCTTCGCGGGCTTGGCGTCCTTCATCCCAAACCTCTTGAGAAGATCCTGAGTGTACTTCGTTTGGGAGATGAAAGTGCCGTCCTTGAGTTGCTTCACTTGGAATCCCAGGAAGTAGGTCAACTCGCCCATCATCGACATCTCGAATTTCTACATTATCACCCTGCTAAACTCCTCGCAAGACTCTTGGTTAGTAGAACCAAATATTATGTCACCAGCATAAATTTGGCAAACAAAGAGATCACCGTTACAAGTCTTTGTGAAAAGAGTGGGATCGGCTTTCCCAACCTTAAAAGCATTAGCAATTAAGAAATCTCTAAGGCATTCATACCATGCTCTTGGGGCTTGCTTAAGTCCATAGAGCGCCTTAGAGAGCTCATACACATGATCAGGATACCTGTCATCCTCAAAGCCAGGGGGTTGTTCCACGTATACCTCCTCCTTGATTGGCCCATTGAGGAAAGCGCTCTTCACGTTCATTTGGAATAGCCTAAAAGAAAGGTGAGCGGCGTAGGCTAATAATAACTGAATTGACTCTAGCCTCGCCATAGGAGCAAAAGTCTCCTCAAAATCCAAACCTGCGACTTGGGCATAACCTTTTGCCACAAGTCGTGCCTTGTTTCTTGTCACCACTCCGTGCTCGTCTTGCTTGTTGCGAAACACCCACTTGGTTCCCACAATGTTTTGCTTTGGACGTGGCACCAGGCTCCAGACTTCATTTCTCTTAAAGTTGTTGAGCTCTTCCTGCATGGCCAACACCTAGTTCGGATCCTGCAAGGCCTCTTCTACCCTAAAAGGCTCAATAGAAGAGACAAACGAGTAATGCTCACAAAAATTAGCTAATCGTGAGCGAGTAGTTACTCCCTTGCGGATGTCACCCAGAATTTGATCGACGGGGTGATGTCTTTGGATCGTCGCTCGGACTTGAGTTGGAGGGGCCCGTGGTGCTTCTTCCTCCATAACCTGTTCTTCTTGTGCTCCTTCTTAATCCTGCCCCTCTTCTTGCGGTACTTGTTCACCATCTAGTGTTGGGGGATGCACCATTGTAGAGGAAGATGGTTGATCTTGCAGTTCCTGTGGTCGCACATCGCCTATCGCCATCGTGCGCATTACGGCCGTCGGAACATCATCCTCATCTATGTCATCAAGATCAACTTGCTCTCTTAGAGAGCCATTAGTCTCATCAAATACAACGTCGCTAGAGACTTCAACTAATCCTGATGATTTGTTGAAGACCCTATATGCCTTTGTATTTGAGTCATACCCTAGTAAAACCCCTTCTACTGCCTTGGGATCAAATTTAGAATGTCTACCTTTCTTCACTAGAATATAGCATTTACTCCCAAATACATGAAAGTAAGAGACATTGGGTTTGTTATCGGTAAGGAGTTTGTAGGAGGTCTTCTTGAGGAGACGATGCAGATAGAGCCGGTTTATGGCGTGGCAGGCTGTGTTCATAGCTTCCGACCAAAACCGCTCGGGCATTGAAGCGCCCCAGATCCTCTCGGACTCAAATGTGATACAATTACTAGTCCTAGGAGGCTAGTAAACACATTTATACATCAGATGATTCCAGATCTGCTTAAACGAGACAAACCTATAAAGGTGGCGATCAAGTTTAAGAGTTGGTCCAAAACTCGGGACATATCATCATAGTGGGGCTGAAGCAGCCCGATATACGCAGCGAAGCAATTCAGCGGTCCAACAGCCACAGGCAAGGTTGGGAACAGTCATAACTCTTACCCGATCTCCTTTTCTGAAAAACAACAAATAAGCAAGGGTGAGTACAAACGTACTCAGTAGCCCACCTTCACCCGCGGAATGGGGAAATCAGATATAATGCATGGAATATGTGGAGCTCAGGATATTTTGCAGAAACAACAATATTTTATGCAGGGTTGTTTTGTAAAACATTTTGTATTTTTTCAAAGCGCATCCTCTCCCAAAGGAGCATGAATTTTTTCAATATAGAATAAAAATCCCTGGACTAAACCATCCAGGTATCTCAGCAGTTCCCACTGGATTTCATTTTCAAGAACAGCTACTGGACTTCCTGTCCACCATAGCTCACGGCTCAATCGCCGGACCTTTTAAAAACCACTTTTCTCAAAAGAACCCTTTTTTTTGAAAACAAAACACTAATTGTCATACCACACCAGACTTGTCCATTCCTGTGGACACAGACTATTCGAATAGCTTTGAACTCTGCGCAGAGGGGTACACTTTACCCACTAGTCCGGTTTCTGCGATCTCACCGTCGTGAGACCCGAATGCCAAATCTCTTTCTTTCCTCGCACGTCCTTACCTTAATGGTTATACCAGAAGGAGTCAGGCCACCGCCATGCCCAAACCGGACAAAACTATCCCCCTCCTTATCCTCCCGGTGCTCCCCAGCCTTCATAACCCTGGGGTTTGGACCGTACGAGTTCAGATTGAGTGACTGCCCATACAGTCTCGAGTGGTTGTACTTATCATGAGTACAGGTAGTGAAGGATGACAAACCGGTCCTTATGTGAGACGACAATCCTTCTGCTCACACCTAAACCAGCTGAGCCATCACCTTAGGCCCTCCCCTAAACCAGGGAGTCCCTGATCATCCCTACTCAAAGGTGATAAGGGTGAAAACCCTTCATCATACACATTTTGAAAACCATTTTCTTTTGAAAACTCACACCTTTTCTCAAATCATTTGTAACAAATATATCAAGGATTGATTGCGGCAAGCGGCGGGGTGGCCATAATAACTTGTCTCAAACCCATATCATGCGTAAAATAACAGGCTGAGGGTTGTGGTTGAAAAACATAGGTAATTTATGCATCAAAGGGATCTAGTGAGCTTGCCGTGCTTATCCGGCAAAGGGGGAAGGGGAGCTTGCGGAACTGGCTTCTAGCTCCACTACCTGGCGTAGACTTGCAGATCTAGCCTCCATGAGATGGCACGAACGCTCCGATAACTATGCAACATAAACAAGCAAACATACAAACCAGCAAGTATACCAACAAATATTTAGTATAGTGGTCATAATAGAGATATATGGATGGGTAGAGTCTTGAGCAGAATCTGTGTCATGTGGTGTTGTGATATTACTGGTGGTGGAGCGGAGGTGCTTACCAGGAGAGTGGATTGGAGGCGAAGCGACACTATGTGCGTAGCCGGCAGAGCGGAGTAACTGAGTGGGTGTGGTGTTTGCCTTGGCTGAGGGTGTTGAGTGTGTGGAGAGGGAGAGGTTAGCTGGGTGTGTGTGGTGTAGTACAGTGCAGTTCACTGTTAGTGAGAATAGTGACGAATGAATCATCTGACTTAGTATGAATAGGAGAGTTATCGGCAGAATATGGGACAAGAGTATTTTGGGAGTTTTCTGGAACATGAACCATGCTTAAGGGATGACATGGTTGGATAGGTAATAGTTGATAAGAATTTAGAAACAAGAATTATTGGAATCTGAGTTTGGAAGCCTGGTTCGAAGGAATCTCAAAGTTAAGCATGCTCAACTTGGAGAAACCTGGGATGGGTGACCAGATGGGGAGTTCCCACTGGAAGGAAAATCACTGTCATCGGAGTTCGTATGACTGGAATATAGGTCTGGCTGGTCTTAGGTGGACTGGACAACATGATGGATGAGTAGTTGAAATTTGGGGTGATCAGATGATCGATGAATAGTAACGATGAATAGCGACGACAAAAAATTACCCTAGATATCATCGATGAATAGTAACGATGATGAATAGTAACGACGATAAATAGTGTCGGTGAATAGTAACGATAAATAGCAACGATGGTGAATAGTGTCGATGAACAGTAACGGTGAATAGTAACGATGGATAGTAATGGTAAATAGTGATGGTGAATAGTCGTATGAACGAACGATGAACGATGAATAGTGACGATGAATGAACGATGAATAGGAACTTTGAACGAACAGACGAACGATCGAATGATCGGACGAACAAACAATCGGAATTTAGGCAGCATAACGGCAGGACAAAGATTATCTGGAAGAACAATGAATATGGACTATGAACGAACGATGAACAATGAATAGGAACTATGAACGAACGATGAATGATGAATAGGAACTATGAACGAACGGACGAACGATCGAATGATCGGACGAACGAACGATCGGAATTTTGGCAGCATAATAGGAGGATAAAGATTATCTGGATGAACAATGAATAAGGATTATTTACGAACGATGAACGATGAATAGGAACTATGAACAAACGATGAACGATCGAATGATCGAACGAACGAACGATCGGAATTTCGGCAGCATAACGACAGGAAAAAGATTATTTGGACGAACGAAAGGACGAACGATCGAACCATCGGACGAACAAACTATGAACGATCGAACGAACGATCGAACGATCGGACGAACGAACGAACAAACTAAGAACAGGGGGACGAACGATCGAAGAACGACCGAACGATCCTTGTGCTAGTGTGTGCTTGTGCGGGAAGTGGAGTGGGCGTGTGTGTGGGGGGGAAGAGTTGCCATGAAATGGCTTGGGGTGGGATGAGAGGAGGCCCTTGCCCCTCTATTTATAGCCATGGTGGGGGATTAGGGGGAGGGATGAGAGGATTAGTGGGAGGATGAGAGGATTAGTGGGAGATTAGCATGTATTTGTCTTATATGAGTGAGATTAGCTTGTAGAGCTCACCGTATGACACCAGAGGCATACGTATACGTATGAGCATGAGAAAAGTTATGAAGAAAATATTTGTGGGGACTTTAAAAATGATTCGGAAGGTATTTCTCAGGAGAAAAATACATGGAGATATATTGGTGGAATATCTGGGCAATATTTCTAGAAAGAATTTGAGGGGGATCACTGGGGAAATATTTGTAGGATATTTTGCGAAGGATTTTGGAGAAAATATAGACCACTATATTTTATTTGTTGATGTCAACTGGCAAACAACCATTTTGAAATGAAATTTGAAATTCATTTTGAATTTAGAGCAAGTTTGAGAAAATTCCAAGATTTGAATTTTTGGGATGCTACAAATCTACCCCACTTAAAATGAATCTTGTCCTCGAGATTCGGCTTAGAAGGGTTATGGGTATAGCTTTACTTCAGCTACATATCTTCAATTTGCAGACTCTTGGAAGAGATGGAGCTTCAACAAAATCCGGCCTTTGAGGAGCATCTGGTTGCCGATTGCAAACGCTGATTCTGTCTACTCAAAGATCATCTTCAGGCTTCTAGGTTTCGCTTGGCAGCTAGCTTCTTGAAGAAACATCGATGCCAACACGCAAACCTTCCTCTTGCAAACTCCCACATGGATTTCTTCCTTGATTGGTCTTTCTGGTGCTTCATCAATGAAACTTGGGTGACCACTTCTGATCTAGAAACCTATAAGCTTTGATGATCTGGTCCTCCACAAGCTTGCTACAGGCCTTCTTCTTTTTCTCCATAGGAGGAACCTTCTGGAACACTACCCCAATTAAATGAATGAGGGTAGAACTCCTAAATCTTGGGGATTTGAACTCCTTGAAGTACCTCATAACAAGGGTGTTATGGGGCCTTCTTCTGCTGTGCTACTTGACCAGGCTGCAAAGAGATGACTGACACAGGGTTGATTCTGGGAGAACCTTCTTCTTATCTTCTCCTCGCTATCTTCTTTTCATTGACCCTTTCTTTCTCTTTGCTCTTCCCACTGGAGGATTCTATCAAAGAGTATTACCGTCATACAGAGGAGGAAACCGAAGACTATGAACCATGTACAACAGTCTTCAACCAAAGAATCACCAAGCATTGTGATCTTAGGGGCGAGGGAGTGGGAAAATGGAGTTGCTTGCAATTTGGCACAGGGGATTTTATCTGGTGTGTGCTTTGCATGGGATGGGAACTGAGGGAGCTGGTGCGGAAGTTTTATAGGCGAGCAGTATGCGAGGTGGTGCTCGGGTGCGGAGTGGCGGTGATGGAGCAGGTGACACACGACATGGGGAGGGGGGGCTATGTTGTGGCAGTAATGGCGACTGCGGGTATGCTGCAAAAGGGGTGTGGGGCGGCTGTGGTGCGCATGGAGGCGAGGCACGCGTGCGGGGGGGGCACGGGTGAGTGGTGGGGTCAATGACCCTGATGTTTGTGGTCTCTGGTTCCAAGAATCTTTGCCTCTCGGTATGGTAATAACTCCTTCTGTCCTCTTTTCCTGTTTACTTTGACTCAGGGGCAGTGCTTTGATTCTCACGGTCGGTCTTTTGACTGAGTGGCTGGTATGGTTGCTTCTGTAGCTTATTCCTGGCTTCCAGGGTAAGCTTCCCGGTATCTTCTTGGGTAAGATGTTTTTCTCTTGAGATGGGTTTAGATGAGAATGGAAGCATAAGGTGAGGATTAGCTCTAATTTGTTATCTATGTTTTTGGAGAAAATCTTTCTTAAAAAGAAAGAAAACTCACAGGCTCAGCAATGATAAGCACAAACAAATCAAATGTTTTGAATAAGGGAAGAATAGAGTTTTTCCAAAGCACGGTCTACTCAGATTCAGGGGCTAAGCATAACTACTATTGCTTGGCTCCTGAATTGAGAACTATGCTAAATGCGACTTATGAGCACTAACGTTAAAGCATCACATATGCACTCAAAAGGGGAGAAAACATCAAGCGAAATTCGTTTTGAAATGCCCTAGGGGGCCACATAAATAGAGTTTTTCAAAACACGAGACTACACGATTACCTCTCATACATGCAGGGCTCTAGCCATAGTGAAGAAAAACTTCACTACCCAATGCATGCAGAGGACTGGGCATAACTAACTCAGATCTGACAGCTTCTCTTCTGGCAAGGCTGGTGCACAACCCTAATCTGAGACATCTCCTAGATGGGTCAAGAGGGAGCTGATGTTGATGACTTCTTCTAGTGGCAACTGAGGTGGCAATACCAGGTCAAACTCTTCTTCAAGCGAAACTAGCTCTTGTAGCTCCTCTAAGGGCGGTGGTGCTGGCGGGGTGCTTGCAGCTTCTTCCTTGACCTCAAGGGAGGGTGCTGGAATCTTCCTCATGGTGAGGGGTTCAAACAACTCTAGTAGGGGATCTTGGGAGGACTCGGGGTGGTCTTGCTTATCCATAGCCTGAGGGAAGACTGAAATTCCTTCCAAGACTATGGCTCCTTCCGGGAGTTCCCAAGCCTTCTTCTCTCCTTTGATAGAGACCGGGTGACCTTCAAGAATCTGGGGATCTTCAGCTCTCCTGGGTTGAACTAGGTTGAATGAAGCAGGCTCTTGGATCCGCAGGGCTCTACGTTGGTTATGGGTTACCAAGTAGGCATCCATTAACTTCTGGACGTGCTCATCTTTGGCTTGCTTTAGGGCTTCAACAACAATGACTTCACAACTTTCCAAGGCAGTTGCACGGGCTTGAGTTGTGGTGAGATCCACATAGAGCTTACGGTTGTGCTTCTCTGCATCTTCTACTCGGGCGATTATCTGACGGTGGTGCCGAGCCAAGAAATCATACTGGGCATCCAGGGTGAGCAGGTATGCAATGAGGTACACAACTGTGGGGTCGTCCTCAAGCAACTGTTGTTCTTCCAATGCTCGCATCCTGGCCATCCAAACTGGACGGTTTCTCCGAAAGGGCGGAAAGAATCTGAGTGGGGTGTCGACCACTTCTTCTTCATAGATCTGACACAGCGCCCTCAATGCCTTGTGGGCGACGACTTGGCAGGTGTCTTTGAATCTATGCCCAGCAGCAGTGACACTCCATTCCACATGGTGCAGACTGGATCCAATGTATACAGTCATGACACACTTCTCTGTGCCATGCTCGACAAATTCACGACCATCATACTCTGGCTGGCTCTTGATTCCGAGGCGGACTGTGCATGCTCTCAGCAACTTGGGGAAACCATCTTCATTCTGGCAAAAGCTGGTTTGATGGCGGACCTCCATCTGACTTCTGAGAGAAGGAAAGGGGGAAAGCATTTTTGAAATGAAGGGATAAGAGCAAGATTTTTTTTTAAAAAAATAGTTTTGACTCAAAAACTTTTGGATCAGGCTAAGGGTTACGTCCTGTGGCTAACCTAACAGCTCTGATACCACCTGAAGCACCCCAGATCCTCTGGGACTCAAATGTCATATAATTACTAGTCCCAGGAGGCTAGTAAACACATTTATACATCAGATGATTCTAGATCTGCTTAAACGAGACAAACCTATAAAGGTGGCGATCAACTTTAAGAGTTGGTCCACAACTTGGGACATATCATCAGAGTGGGGCTGAAGCAGCCCGATATACACAGCGAAGCAATTCAGCGGTCCAGCAGCCACATGCAAGGTTGGGAACAGTCGTAACTCTTACCCGATCTCCTTTTCTGAAAAACAACAAATAAGCAAGGGTGAGTACAAACGTACTCAGCAGCCCACCTTCACCCGCGGAATGGGGAAATCAGATATAATGCATGGAATATGTGGAGCTCATGATATTTTGCAGAAACAGCAATATTTTATGCAGGGTTGTTTTGTAAAACATTTTGTATTTTTTCAAAGCACATCCTCTCCCAAAGGAGCAGGAAGTTTTTCAATATAGAATAAAAATCCCCTGGACTAAACCATCTAGGTATCTCAGTAGTTTCCCACTGGTTTTCATTTTCAAGAATAGCTACTGAACTTCCCGTCCACCATAGCTCACGGCTCAACCGCCGGACCTTTTAAAAACCACTTTTCTCAAAAGCACCCTTTTTTTGAAAACAAAACACTAATTGTCATACCACACCAGACTCGTCCATTCCTGTGGACACAGACTATTCGAATAGGTTTGAACTCTGTGCAGAGGGGTACACTTTACCCACTAGTCCGGTTTCTGCGATCTCACCGTCGTGAGACCCGAACGCAGAATCTCTTTCTTTCCTCACACATCCTTACCTTAATGGTTATATCGGAAGGAGTCAGGCCACCGCCATGCCCAAACCGGACAAAACATTCCTCCTCCTTATCCTCCCGGTGCTCCCCAGCCTTCATAACCCTGGGGTTTGGACCGTACAAGTTCAGATTGAGTGACTGCCCATACAGTCTCGAGTGGTTGTACTTATCATGAGTACAGGTAGTGAAGGATGACAAACCGGTCCTTATGCGAGAGGACAATCCTTCTGCTCACACTTAAACCAGCTGAGCCATCACCTTAGGCCCTCCCCTAAACCAGGGTATCCCTGATCATCCCTACTCAAAGGTGATAAGGGTGAAAACCCTTCATCATACACATTTGGAAAAGAATTTTCTTTTGAAAACTCACACCTTTTCTCAAATCATTTGTAACAAATATATCAAGGATTGATTGCGGCAAGCGGCGGGGTGGCCATAATAACTTGTCTCAAAATCATATCATGCATAAAATAACAGGCTGAGGGTTGTGGTTGAAAAACATAGGTAATTTATGCATCAAAGGGATCCAATGAGTTTGCGGTGCTTATCCGCGAAGGGGGAAGGGGAGCTCGCGGAACTGGCTTCTAGCTCCACTGCCTGGCGTAGACTTGCAAATCTGGCCTCCACGAGACGGCACGAACGCTCCGATAACTATGCAACATGAACAAGCAAACATACAAAACAGCAAGTATACCAACAAATATTTAGTATAGTGGTCATAATAGAGATATATGGATGGGTAGAGTCTTGAGCAGAATCTGTGTCATGTGGTGTTGTGATATTACTGGTGGTGGAGAGGAGGTGCTTACCAGGAGAGTGGATTGGAGGCGAAGCGACACTATGCGCGTAGCCGGCAGAGCGGAGTAACTGAGTGGGTGTGGTGTTTGCCTTGGCTGAGGGTGTTGAGTGTGTGGAGAGGGAGAGGGTAGCTGGGTGTGTGTGGTGTAGTACAGTGCAGTTCACTGTTGGTGAGAATAGTGACGAATGAATCATCTGACTTAGTGAGAGCACCTAGAGGGGGGGTGAATAGGTGATCCTGTGAAAGCTTAAACTTAAGGCCACAAAAACTTGATTAAGCGTTAGCACAATAATGCCAAGTGGCTAGAGAGGAGTCTAAGCAAGACACGATAACCACAAGAAGATCAACACAGATAGACACAATGGTTTATCCCGTGGTTCGGCCAAGTCCAACGCTTGTCTACTCCACGTTGTGGCGTCCCAACGGACGAGGGTTGCAATCAACCCCTCTCAAGCGGTCCAAAGACCCACTTGAATACCACGGTGTTTTGCTTTGTATACTATATCTCGCTTGCGAGGAATCTCCACAACTTAGAGCCTCTCGCCCTTACACTTTGATGTTCACAAAGAAGCACGGAGTAAGGGAGGGATGAGCAACACACACAAGACACAAAATCACAGCAACAACACGCACACAAGTCGCAACAAGAGCTCACAACACAACCCGACGAGTTCACAACTCAAATAGAGCTTTAGATGCTATCACAAAGAATCAAATGCGCGGAATCGAAGTCTTGGTGCTTTAGAATGCTTGGGGAATGCTTGGTGTGCTCCTCCATGCGCCTAGGGGTCCGTTTTATAGCCCAAGGCAGCTAGGAGCCGTTGAGAGCATTCTAGGAAAGCAATTCTTGCCTTTAGTCGCCTGGCGCACCGGACAGTCCGGTGCACCACCGGACAGTGTCCGGTGCGGATTTCCTTCCTTATTTGGCGAAGCCGACCATTGCAGATTGAGAGCCGTTGGCGCACCGGACACTGTCTAGTGCACACCGGACAGTCCGGTGCCCCCTTCTAGCCGTTGGCTCGGCCACGTGTCCCGCGCAGATCGCGCGGCCGACCGTTGGCCCGGCCGACCTTTGGCTCACCGGACAGTCTGGTGCACCACCGGACAGTCCGGTGAATTATAGCCGTACGCCGTTAATCATCTCCCGAGAGCGACGAGTTCGCCGGTGAATGGCTCACCGGACAGTCCGGTGCACCACCGGACAGTCCGGTGATTTATAGCCGTACACCACCGTCGAAGTCCCGAGAACAACAAGTTCACCAGAGCTAGCCTGGCGCACCGGACAATGTCCGGTGCACCCAGACCGAGCAGACTTTGGCTGTACAAAGCCAAGTCTTTTCCAATTTGATTTCTCCTGTTTCCAGCACTTAGACACAATACATTAGTTCTAAAAACAATGTACTAAGTCTAGAAACATACCTTTAGACTTGATTTGCACTTTGTCCATCAATTGGCATAGATTTACACTTAAGCACTTGTGTTGGCACTCTATCACCAAAATACTTAGAAATGGCCCAAGGGCACATTTCCCTTTCAATCTCCCCCTTTTTGCTGATTTATGCCAACACAACAAAAAGCAACTAATAGAAGTGCAACATCAATACAAATGAGAACTCAAAATTGTTTTGATTCAAATTTGGCATATATGGATCACTCTTTGCCACCACTTGGTTTGTTTTTGCAAATCAAACTCAATTTCCTATCTCTAAGTCAAATTCACTTGTAGAGACATAAAGAGAGGTATTCCAAGAGAAATTGATCAAAGATTTCAAAAACTCCCCCTTTTTCCCATAATCAACATTTCTCCCCACAAGAGGCCAACTTTTGACAAGAGAGACAATAAGAGAGTTTTGACAAACCAAAAGCTCTATTCTACTATTTTCAAAATTTCTCAAGTGGTAGCTGATCCATTTATTGCTTTGGCCTTATTTTCTCCCCCTTTGGCATCAAGCACCAAAATGGGATCAATTTTGGCCCTTTAACCCCATTGCCTCACCAAAATCTTCAAATAAGAATACAAAGGCAATAGGAGTACATGAGATGAACTTGGAATAAGTTACCCTCTCATCGGAGTGCAGTGGAAGTCTTTCATGGTCCAAGTTCACCTTTTCCCTTTCAAACCTCCTTTGAGACTAAATCAAGCAAACTCAAGCACACGGTTAGTCTCAAAGGGTCAAGTTGTAGCACAACTCCCCCTAAATATGTGCATCACTTGCAAAAGGACTTGTGAGGTCCGGGGAGTGTTTGTACAACTTGAGCACCACAAGTAAACAACAAAATGCATAAGGAACATGATCAAAGGCATAAACACATGTATGCTATAAATCAATCCAAGTTCCGCGAATCTAAGACATTTAGCTCACTACGCAGCCTGCAAAAGGTCTTTTCATCTAAAGGCTTGGTAAAGATATCGGCTAGCTGGTTCTCGGTGCTAACATAAAACACTTCGATATCTCCCTTTTGCTGGTGGTCTCTCAAAAAGTGATGCCGGATGTTAATGCGCTTTGTGCGGCTGTGCTCAACAGGATTTTCCGCTATGCGGATAGCACTCTCATTGTCACATAGGAGTGGGACTTTGCTCAGATTGTAGCCAAAGTCCCGGAGGGTTTGCCTCATCCAAAGTAGTTGCACGCAACACTGTCCTGCGGCAACATACTCGGCCTCAGCGGTGGATAGGGCAACAGAAGTTTGTTTCTTAGAGTTCCATGACACCAGGGACCTTCCTAAGAATTGGCACGTCCCCGATGTACTCTTCCTATCGACCTTACATCCAGCATAGTTGGAGTCTGAATATCCAATCAAGTCAAAGTTAGACCCCTTTGGATACCAGATCCCGAAGCAAGGCGTAGCGACTAAATATCTAAGAATTCGCTTCACGGCCACTAAGTGACACTCCCTTGGATCAGATTGAAATCTAGCACACATGCATACGCTAAGCATAATATCCGGTCTACTAGCACATAAATAATGTAAAGACCCTATCATTGACCGGTATGCCTTTTGATCAACGGACTTACCTCCTTTGTTGAGGTCGGTGTGTCCATCAGTTCCCATCGGAGTCTTTGCGGGCTTGGCGTCCTTCATCCCAAACTGCTTTAGCAAGTCTTGCATGTACTTCGTTTGGGAGATGAAGGTGCCGTCCTTGAGTTGCTTCACTTGGAACCCAAGAAAGTAGTTCAACTCGCCCATCATCGACATCTCGAATTTCTGCGTCATCACCCTGCTAAACTCTTCACAAGACTTTTGGTTAGTAGAACCAAATATTATGTCATCGACATAAATTTGGCACACAAACAAATCACCATCACAAGTCTTAGTGAATAAAGTCGGATTGGCTTTCCCAACCTTGAAAGCAATAGCAATTAAAAAGTCTCTAAGGCATTCATACCATGCTCTTGGGGCTTGCTTAAGTCCATAGAGCGCCTTAGAGAGCTTACACACGTGGTCGGGGTACCGTTCATCCTCGAAGCCAGGGGGTTGCTCTACGTACACCTCCTCCTTGATTGGCCCGTTGAGGAAGGCGCTCTTCACATCCATTTGGAACAACCTGAAAGAATGGTGAGCGGCATATGCTAGCAAAATACGAATGGACTCTAGCCTAGCCACAGGAGCAAAAGTCTCCTCAAAGTCCAAACCTGCGACTTGGGCATAACCTTTTGCCACAAGTCAAGCCTTGTTTCTTGTCACCACCCCGTGCTCGTCCTGTTTGTTGCGGAACACCCACTTGGTTCCCACAATATTTTGCTTGGGACGAGGCACCAGTGTCCAAACTTCATTCCTCTTGAAATTATTGAGCTCCTCCTGCATGGCCAACACCCAGTCCGGCTCTAGCAAGGCCTCTTCTACCCTAAAAGGCTCAATAGAAGAGACAAAGGAGTAATGCTCACAAAAATTAACTAATCTAGAACGAGTAGTTACTCCCTTGCTAATATCACCCAAAATTTGGTCGACAGGATGATTCCTTTGAATCGTCGCTCGAACTTGGGTTGGAGGTGCTGGTTGTGCTTCTTCCTCCATCACATGATCATCTTGTACTCCCCCTTGATCACATGCCTCCTTTTGATGAACCTGTTCATCATCTTGAGTTGGGGGATTCACCATTATTGAGGAAGAAGGTTGATCTTGCTCCTTTTGTTCCTGTGGTCGCACATCTCCAATCGCCATGGTGCGTATTGCGGCCGTCGGAACGTCTTCTTCATCTACATCATCAAGATCAACAACTTGCTCTCTTGGAGAGCCATTAGTCTCATCAAATACAACGTCTCTAGAGACTTCGACCAAACCCGATGATTTGTTGAAGACTCTATACGCCTTTGTATTTGAGTCATAACCTAATAAAAACCCTTCTACAGCTTTGGGAGCAAATTTGGAATTCCTACCCTTCTTCACTAGAATGTAGCATTTACTCCCAAAAACTCGAAAATACGAAACATTGGGTTTGTTACCGGTTAGAAGCTCATACGAAGTCTTCTTGAGGAGGCGATGAAGATACACCTGGTTGATGGCGTGACACGCCGTGTTCACGGCTTCCGACCAAAATCGCTCGGGGGTCTTGAACTCTCCAAGCATCGTCCTCGCCATGTCTATGAGCGTCCTGTTCTTCCTCTCTACCACACCATTTTGCTGTGGTGTGTAGGGAGCGGAGAACTCGTGCTTGATCCCTTCCTCCTCAAGGAACTCCTCCACTTGAAGGTTCTTGAACTCGGACCCGTTGTCGCTCCTTATCTTCTTCACCTTGAGCTCAAACTCATTTTGAGCTCTCCTGAGGAAGCGCTTGAGGGTCCCTTGGGTTTCAGATTTATCCTGCAAGAAGAATACCCAAGTGAAGCGGGAAAAATCATCAACTATAACAAGACCATATTTACTTCCTCCAATGCTTATTTAGGCGACGGATCCGAAGAGGTCCATATGAAGCATCTCCAAAGGTCTTGATGTGGTCATCACATTTTTGGGATGATGAGAGCTTCCCACCTATTTACCTACTTGACAAGCTGCATAGGGTCTATCTTTTTCGAAATGCACGTTCGTTAGACCTATCACGTGTTCTCCCTTTAGAAGCTTGTGAAGGTTCTTCATCCCCACATGTGCTAAACGGCGATGCCACAGCCAGCCCATGCAAGTCTTAGCAATTAAGCATGCATCTAAACCGGCCTCTTCTTTTGCAAAACCAACTAAATAAAGTTTGCCGTCTAGTACACCCTTAAAATCTAGTGAACCATCACACCTTCTAAAGACAAACACATCTACATTTGTGAATAGACAATTATATCCCATATTACAAAGTTGACTTACAGATAACAAATTATATCCAAGAGACTCAACTAAAAACACATTAGAAATAGAGTGCTCGGATGAAATAGCAATTTTTCCTGACCCTTTCACCTTGCCTTGGTTCCCATCACCGAAAATTATTGAATCTTGGGGATCCTTGTTCTTGACGTAGGAAGAGAACATCCTCTTTTCCCCTGTCATGTGGTTTGTGCATCCGCTGTCGATAATCCAGCTTGAACCCCCGGATGCATAAACCTGCAAGGCAAATTTAGGCTTGGGTTTTAGGTACCCAACTCTTGTTGGGTCCTACAAGGTTAGTCACAATGGTTTTAGGGACCCAAATGCAAGTTTTATCTCCCTTGCACCTTGCCCATAATTTCCTAGCAATTACCTTCTTATCCTTTCTACAAATAGCAAAGGAAGCATTGCAAGTATGAAAAATTGTAGAAGGTTCATTAATTACTTTCCTAGGAACATGAACAATATTCTTTCTAGACACATGATGAATAATTTTCCTAGGAAAATCTCTATCATGCACAACATGGGAACTAGAAGCAGTCATAGCATATGAATCATAAGCACAGGTCCTATACGCATTTCTAGAAAATTTTCTATCACCATAAATGAAAGCCTGGTTCTTTTGAACACTACTAGCCATAGGGGCCTTCCCTTTCTCCTTGGTGGAGATGGAAGCCTTATGACTTGTTAAGTTCTTGACTTCCCTCTTGAAGCCAAGACCATCCTTAATTGAGGGGTGTCTACCAATCGTGTAGGCATCCCTTGTAAATTTATTTTATCAATTTCACTCTTGCTAGTCTTAAGTTGGGCATTAAGACTAGCCAATTCATCATTCAATTTAGAAATTGAAACTAGGTGATCACTACAAGCATCAACATCAAAATCTTTACACCTATTACAAATTGTAACATGTTCTACACAAGATGTTGATTTATTTGCTATTTCTAACTTAGCACTCAAATCATC
The DNA here is from genome assembly GCA_029449295.1 of Zea luxurians. Lineage (NCBI taxonomy): Eukaryota > Viridiplantae > Streptophyta > Magnoliopsida > Poales > Poaceae > Zea > Zea luxurians. The sequence goes on from JAOPSE010000031.1 coordinate 30,216,737, forward strand.
ATTTATGCTCTTTAAGCTAGTAATAGAGTCATGGCATGTAGACAATTCACTAGAAAGCATTTCATTCCTTTTAATTTCTAAAGCAAGGGATTTTTGTGCCTCTACAAATTTATCATGTTCTTCATACAACAAATCCTCTTGCTTTTCTAATAACCTATTCTTATCATTCAAGGCATCAATTAATTCATTAATTTTATCAACCTTGGTTCTATCTAGGCCCTTGAATAAACATGAATAATCTATTTCATCATCATCACTAGACTCGTCCTCACTTGAAGAAGCATAAGTAGTATTTCGAGTACATACCTTCTTCTCCTTCGCCATGAGGCATGTGTGATGCTCGTTGAGGAAGAGGGCCGATTTGTTGAAGGCGGTGGCGGCGAGTCCTTCATCGTCGGATGAAGAGCAATCTGAGTCCCACTCCTTGCCAAGATGTGCCTCGCCCTTAGCCTTCTTGTACTTCTTCTTCTTTTCCCCTTTCTTCTCTTGTTCCTGGTCACTATCATTATCGGGACAATTAGCGATAAAATGACCAATCTTACCGCACTTGAAGCAGGAGCACTTTCCCTTCGTCTTGTTCTTCTTGGGATGCTCCTTGCGGCCCTTTAGCGCCGTCTTGAAGCGCTTGATGATGAGGGCCATCTCTTCATCATTTAGTCCTGCCGCCTCAACTTGCGCCACCTTGTTAGGTAGCGTCTCCTTGCTTCTCGTTGCTTTGAGGGCGATGGTTTGAGACTCATGGATTGGGCCATTTAGCGCATCATCCACGTATCTCGCCTCCTTGATCATCATTCGCTCGCTTACGAACTTCCCAAGGACTTCTTCGGGCGACATCTTGGTGTACCTAGGATTTTCACGAATATTGTTCACCAGATGTGGATCAAGTATAGTAAAAGACCTTAGCATTAGGCGAACGACGTCATGGTCCATCCATCGCGTGCTTCCGTAGCTCCTTATTTTGTTGATGAGGGTCTTGAGCCGGTTGTATGTTTGGGTTGGCTCCTCTCCCCTTATCATTGCGAATCTTCCAAGCTCGCCCTCCACCAACTCCATTTTGGTGAGCATGGTGACGTCGTTCCCCTCATGTGAGATCCTGAGGGTGTCCCAGATCTGCTTGGCATTGTCCAAGCCGCTCACCTTATGATACTCGTCCCTGCACAAAGAGGCTAACAACACAGTAGTAGCTTGTGCATTTTTATGAATCTGTTCATTGATAAACATAGGACTATCCGAGCTATCAAATTTCATTCCACTCTCTACTATCTCCCATATGCTAGGATGGAGAGAGAACAAGTGACTATGCATTTTGTGGTTCCAAAATCCGTAGTCCTCTCCATCAAATTGAGGAGGTTTACCAAGTGGAATGGAGAGCAAATGAGCATTTGTACTTTGTGGAATACGAGAGTAATCGAAAGAAAAGTTTGAATTGACCGTTTTCTTTTTCTCGTAGTCGTAGTCGTCCTTTTAGGAAGAAGAGGACTCGTTGCTATCGTCGTAGTAGACGATCTCCTTGATGCGCCTCGTCTTCTTCTTCTTCCCATCTTTTCGTTTGTGGCCCGAGCCCAAGTCGGTAGGCTTGTCGTCTTTCGGCTCGTTGACGAAGGACTCCTTCTCTTTATCATTGATCACAATTCCCTTCCCCTTAGGATCCATCTCTTCGGGCGATTAGTCCCTTTCTTGAAGAGAACGGCTCTGATACCAATTGAGAGCACCTAGAGGGGGGGTGAATAGATGATCCTGTGAAAGCTTAAACTTAAGGCCACAAAAACTTGATAAAGCGTTAGCACAATAATACCAAGTGGCTAGAGGAGTCTAAGCAAGACACAATAACCACAAGAAGATCAACACAGATAGACACAGTGGTTTATCCCGTGGTTCGGCCAAGTCTAACGCTTGCCTACTCCACGTTGTGGCGTCCCAACGGACGAGGGTTGCAATCAACCCCTCTCAAGCGGTCCAAAGACCCACTTGAATACCACGGTGTTTTGCTTTGTATACTATATCCCGCTTGCGAGGAATCTCCATAACTTGGAGCCTCTCGCCCTTACACTTTGATGTTCACAAAGAAGCACGGAGTAAGGGAGGGATGAGCAACGCACACAAGACATAAAATCACAGCAACAACACGCACACAAGTCGCAACAAGAGCTCACAACACAACCTGACGAGTTCACAACTCAAATAGAGCTCTAGATGCTATCACAAAGAATCAAATGCGCGAAATCGAAGTCTTGGTGCTTTAGAATGCTTGGGGAATGCTTGGTGTGCTCCTCCATGCGCCTAGGGGTCCCTTTTATAGCCCCAAGGCAGCTAGGAGCCGTTGAGAGCATTCTAGGAAGGCAATTCTTGCCTTCAGTCGCCTGGCGCACCGGACAGTCCGGTGCACTACCGGACACTGTCCGGTGCGGATTTCCTTCCTTATTTGGCGAAGCCGACCGTTGCAGATTGAGAGCCGTTGGCGCACCGGACACTGTCCAGTGCACACCGGACAGTCCGGTGCCCCCTTCTAGCCGTTGGCTCGGCCACGTGTCCCGCGCAGATAGCGCGGCCGACCGTTGGCCCGGCCGACCTTTGGCTCACCGGACAGTCCGGTGCACCACCGGACAGTCCGGTGAATTATAGACGTACGCCGTTAATCATCTCCCGAGAGCGACGAGTTCGCCGGTGAATGGCTCACCGGACAGTCCGGTGCACCACCGGACAGTCAGGTGATTTATAGTCGTACACCGCCGTCGAAGTCCCGAGAACAGCAAGTTCACCAGAGCTAGCCTGGCGCACCGGACACTGTCCGGTGCACCACCGGACAGTCCGGTGCACCCAGACCGAGCAGACTTTGGCTGTACAAAGCCAAGTCTTTTCCAATTCGATTTCTCCTGTTTCCAGCACTTAGACACAATACATTAGTTCTAAAAACAATGTACTAAATCTAGAAACATACCTTTAGACTTGATTTGCGCTTTGTCCATCAATTGGCATAGATTTACACTTAAGCACTTGTGTTGGCACTCAATCACCAAAATACTTAGAAATGGCCCAAGGGCACATTTCCCTTTCACTTAGTAAGAATAGGAGAGTTACCAGCAGAATATGGGACAAGAGTATTTTGGGAGTTTTCTGGAACATGAACCATGCTTAAGGGATGACATGGTTGGATAGGTAATAGTTGATAAGAATTTAGAAACAAGAATTATTGGAATATGAGTTTGGAAGCCTAGTTCGAAGGAATCTCAAAGTTAAGGATGCTCAACTTGGAGAAACCTGGGAAGGGTGACCAGATGGGAGTTCCCACTGGAAAGAAAATCACTGTCACTGGAGTTCGTATGACTAGAATAAAGGTCTGGCTGGTCTTAGGTGGACTGGACAGCATGATGGATGAGTAGTTGAAATTTGGGGTGATCGGATGATTGATGAATAGTAACGATGAATAGTAACGATGAATAGTGACGACAAAAAATTACCCTAGGTATCGTCGATGAATAGCAACGATGATGAATAATAACGATGATGAATAGTAACAGTGAATAGTAACGATGAATACTAATGGTGAATAGTTCATATGAACGAACGATGACCGATGAATAGTGACGATGAACGAACGATGAACGATGAATAGGAACTATGAACGAACGGACGAACGATCGAATGATCGGACGAACGAACGATTGGAATTTTGCCAGCATAACGGCAGGACAAAGATTATCTGGAAGAACGATGAATAGGGACTATGAACGAACGATGAACAATGAATAGGAACTATGAACGAACGATGAATGATGAATAGGAACTATGAACGAACGGACGAACGATCGGACGAACGAACGATCGGAATTTCGGCAGCATAACGGCAGGATAAAGATTATCTAGATGAACGATGAATATGGATTATGAACGAACGATAAACGATGAATAGGATATATGAACGAACGATGAACGATTGAATGATCGAACGATCGGAATTTCGGCAGCATAACGGCAGGAAAAAGATTATTTGGACGAACGAACCATGAACGATCGGACGAACGAACGAACAAACTAAGAACAGGGGGACGAACGATCGAAGAACGACCGAACGATCCTTGTGCTAGTGTGTGTTTGTGTGGGAAGTGGAGTGGGCGTGTGGGGGGGGGGGGAGAAGAGTTGCCATGAAATGGCTTGGGGTGGGATGAGAGGAGGCCCTTGCCCCTCTATTTATAGCCATGGTGGGGGGATTAGGGGGAGGTATGAGAGGATTAGTGGGAGGATGAGAGGATTAGTGGGAGATTAGCATGAATTTGTCTTATATGAGTGAGATTAGCTTGTAGAGCTCATCGTATGACACCGGAGGCATACGTATACGTATGAGCATGAGAAAAGTTATGAAGAAAATATTTGTGGGGACTTTAAAAATGATTCGGAAGGTATTTCTCAGGAGGAAAATACTTGGAGATATATTGGTGGAATATCTGGGCAATATTTCTGGAAAGAATTTGAGGTGGATCACTGGGGAAATATTTGTAGGATATTTTGAGGAGGATTTTGGAGAAAATATAGACCACTATATTTTATTTGTTGATGTCAACTCGCAAACAACCATTTTGAAATGAAATTTGAAATTCATTTTGAATTTAGGGCAAGTTTGAGAAAATTCCAAGATTTGAATTTTTGGGATGCTACAAATCTACCCCACTTAAAATGAATCTCGTCCTCGAGATTCGGCTTAAAAGGGTTATGGGTATAGCTTTACTTTAGCTACATATCTTCAATTTGCAGACTCTTCGAAGAGATGGAGCTTCAACAAAATCCGGCTTTTGAGGAGCATCTGGTTGCCGATTGCAAACTTCTGTCTACTCAAAGATCATCTTTAGGCTTCTAGGTTTCGCTTGGCAGCTAGCTTCTTGAAGAAGCATCGATGCCAACACGCAAACCTTCCTCTTGCGAACTCCCACATGGATTTCTTCCTTGATTGGTCTTCTGGTGCTTCATCAACGAAACTTGGGTGACCACTTCTGATCCAGAAACCTATAAGCTTTGATGATCTGGTCCTCCACAAGCTTGCTACAGGCCTTCTTCTTTTTCTCCATAGGAGGAACCTTCTGGAACACTCCCCCACTTAAAATGAATGAGGGTAAAACTCCTGAATCTTGAGGATTTGAACTCCTTGAAGTACCTCATAACAAGGGTGTTACGGGGCCTTCTTCTGCTGTTGCTGATTGACCAGGCTGCAGAGAGATGACTGACACAAGGTTGATTCTGGGAGAACCTTCTTCTTATCTTCTCCTCGCTATCTTCTTTTCATTGACCCTTTCTTTCTCTTTGCTCTTCCCACTGGAGGATTCTATCAAAGAGTATTACCATCATACAGAGGAGGAAACCGAAGACTATGAACCATGTACAACAGTCTTCAACCAAAGAATCACCAAGCATTGTGATCTTAGGGGCGAGGGAGTGGGAAAATGGAGTTGCTTGCAATTTGGCAGAGGGGATTTTATCTGGTGTGTGCTTTGCATGGGATGGGAACTGAGGGAGCTGGTGCGGAAGTTTTATAGGCGAGCAGTATGCGAGGTGGTGCTCGGGTGCGGAGTGGCGGTGATGGAGCAGGTGACACGCGACATGGGGAGGGGGGGCTATGTTGCTAGCAGTAATGGCGACTGCGGGTGCGCTGCAAAGGGGGTGTGGGGCGGTTGTGGTGCACATGGACGCGAGGCACGTGTGCGGGGGCACGGGTGAGTGGTGGGGTCAATGACCCTAATGTTTGTGGTCTCTGGTTCCAAGAATCTTTGCCTCTCGGTATGGTAATAACTCCTTCTGTCCTCTTTTCCTGTTTACTTTGACTCAGGGGTAGTGCTTTGATTCTCATGGTCGGTTCTTTTGACTGAGCGGCTGGACTGGTTGCTTCTGTAGCTTATTCCAGGCTTCCATGGTAAGCTTCCCGGTATCTTCTTGGGTAAGGTGCCTTTCTCTTGAGATGGGTTTAGATGAGAATGGAAGCATAAGGTGAGGATTAGCTCTAATTTGTTATCTATGTTTTTAGAGAAAATCTTTCTTAAAAACAAAGAAAACTCACAGGCTCAGCAATGATAAGCACAAACAAATCAAATGTTTTGAATAAGGGAAGAATAGAGTTTTTTTTCCAAAGCACGGTCTACTCAGATTCGGGGGCTAAGCATAACTACTATTGCTTGGCTCCTGAATTGAGAACTATGCTAAATGCGACTTATGAGCACTAACGTTAAAGCATCACATATGCACTCAAAAGGGGAGAAAACATCAAGCGAAATTTATTTTAAAATGCCCTAGGGGGCCACACAAATAGAGTTTTTCAAAACATGAGACTACACGATTACCTCTCATACATGCAGGGCTCTAGCCAAAGTGAAGAAAAACTTCACTACCCAATGCATGCAGAGGACTGGGCATAACTAACTCAGATCTGACAACTTCTCTTCTGGCAAGGCTAGCGCACAACCCTAATCTAAGACATCTCCTGGATGGGTCAAGAGGGAGTTGATGTTGATGACTTCTTCTGGCGACAACTGAGGTGGCAAGACCAGGTCAAACTCTTCTTCAAGCGGAACTGGCTCTTGTAGCTCCTCTGATGGCGGTGGTGCTGGCGGGGTGCTTGCAGCTTCTTCCTTGACCTCAAGGGAGGGTGCTGGAATCTTCTTCATGGTGAGGGGTTCAAACAACTCTGGCGGGGGATCTTGGGAGGACTCGGGTTGGTCTTGCTTATCCATAGCCTGAGGGAAGACTGGAATTCCTTCCAAGACTATGGCTCCTTTCGGGAGTTCCCAAGCCTTCTTCTCTCCTTTGATAGAGACCGGATGACCTTCAAGAATCTGGGGAGAACTGGGTTGGATGAAGCGGGCTCTAGGATCCGCAGGGCTCTACGTTGGTTATGGGTTACCAAGTAGGCATCCATCAACTTCTGGACGTGCTCATCCTTGGCTTGCTTTAGGGCTTCAACAGCAATGACTTCACGACTTTTTAAGGCAGTTGCACGGGCTTGAGCTGTGGTGAGATCCACATGGAGCTTATGGTTGTGCTTCTCTGCATCTTCTGCTCGGGCGATCATCTGACGGTGGTGCCGAGCCAAGAAATCATACTGGGCGTCTAGGGTGAGCAGGTATACAGTGAGGTACACGACTGTGGGATCATCCTCAAGCAACTGCTGCTCTTCCAATGCACGCATCCTGGCCATCCAAACTGGACGGTTTCTCCGAAAGGGTGGAAAGAATTTGAGCGGGGTGTCGGCCACTTCTTCTTCATAGATCTGACACAGGGCCCTCAATGCCTTGCGGGCGACGACTTGGCAGATGTCTTTGAATCTGTGCCCAGCAGCAGTGACACTCCATTCCACATGGTGCAGACTGGATCCAATGTATACAGTCACGACACACTTCTCTGTGCCATGCTCGACGAATTCACGACCATCATACTCTGGCTGGCTCCTGATTGCGAGGCGGACTGTGCATGCTCTCAGCAACTTGGGGAAACCATCTTCATTCTGGCAAAAGCTGGTTTTGCAGCGGACCTCCATCTGACTTCTAAGAGAAGGAAAGGGGGAAAGCATTTTTGAAATGAAGGGATAAGAGCAAGATTTTTTTAAAAAAATAGTTTTGACTCAAAAAAACTTTTGGATCAGGCTAAGGGTTACGTCCTGTGGCTAACCTAACAGCTCTGATACCACCTGAAGCGCCCCAGATCCTCTGGGACTCAAATGTGATACAATTACTAGTCCCAGGAGGCTAGTACACACATTTATAAATCAGATGATTCTAGATCTTCTTAAACGAGACAAACCTATAAAGGTGGCGATCAACTTTAAGAGTTGGTCCACAACTCGGGACATATCATCAGAGTGGGGCCGAAGCAGCCTGATATACGCAGCGAAGCAATTCAGCGGTCCAACAACCACAGGCAAGGTTGGGAACAGTCATAACTCTTACCCGATCTCCTTTTTTGAAAAACAACAAATAAGCAAGGGTGAGTACAAACGTACTCAGCAGCCCACCTTCACCCGCGGAATGGGGAAATCAGATATAATGTATGGAATATGTGGAGCTCAGGATATTTTGCAGAAACAACAATATTTTATGCAGGGTTGTTTTGTAAAACATTTTGTATTTTTTCAAAGCGCATCCTCTCCCAAAGGAGCAGGAAGTTTTTCAATATAGAATAAAAATCCCCTGGACTAAACCATCCAGGTATCTCAGCAGTTTCCCACTGGTTTTCATTTTCAAGAACAGCTACTGGACTTCCTGTCCACCATAGCTCACGGCTTAACCGCCGGACCTTTTAAAAACCACTTTTCCCAAAAGCACCCTTTTTTAAAACAAAACACTAATTATCATACCACACCAGACTCATCCATTCCTGTGGACACAGACTATTCGAATAGGTTTGAACTCTGCGCAGAGTGGTACACTTTACCCACTAGTCTGGTTTCTGCGATCTCACCGTCGTGAGACCCGAATGCCGAATCTCTTTCTTTCCTCGCACGTCCTTACCTTAACGGTTATACCGGACGGAGTCAGGCCACTGCCATGCCCAGACCGGACAAAACATTCCCCCTCCTTATCCTCCCGGTGCTCCCCAACCTTCATAACCCTAGGGTTTGGACCGTACGAGTTCAGATTGAGTGACTGCCCATACAGTCTCAAGTGGTTGTACTTATCATAAGTACAGGTAGTGAAGGATGACAAACCGGTCCTTATGTGAGGGGACAATCCTTCTGCTCACACCTAAACCAGCTGAGCCATCACCTTAGGCCCTCCCCTAAACCAGGGAGTCCCTGATCATCCCTACTCAAAGGTGATAAGGGTGAAAACCCTTCATCATACACATTTTGAAAAGCATTTTCTTTTAAAAACTCACACCTTTTCTCAAATCATTTGTAACAAATATATCAAGGATTGATTGCAGCAAGCGACGGGGTGGCCATAATAACTTGTCTCAAAATCATATCATGCATAAAATAACAGGCTGAGGGTTGTGGTTGAAAAACATAGGTAATTTATGCATCAAAGGGATCCAGTGAGCTTGCCGTGCTTATCCGGCGAAGGGGGAAGGGGAGCTCGCGGAACTGGCTTCTAGCTCCACTGCCTGGCGTAGACTTGCAGATCTGGCCTCCACGAGACGGCACGAACGCTCCAATAACTATGCAACATGAACAAGCAAACATACAAACCAGCAAGTATACCAACAAATATTTAGTATAGTGGTCATAATAGATATATATGGATGGGTAGAGTCTTGAGCAGAATCTGTGTCATGTTGTGTTGTGATATTACTGGTGGTGGAGCGGAGAAGCTTACCAGGAGAGTGGATTGGAGGCGAAGCGACACTATGCGCGTAGCCGGTAGAGCGGAGTAACTGAGTGGGTGTGGTGTTTGCCTTGGCTGAGGGTGTTGAGTGTGTGGAGAGGGAGAGGGTAGCTGGGTGTATTTATAGCTGGGTGTATTTATAGCTGGGTGTGTGTGGTTTAGTATAGTGGAGTTCACTGTTGGTGAGAATAGTGACGAATGAATCATCTAACTTAGTATGAACATGAGAGTTATCGGCAGAATATGGGACAAGAGTATTTTGGGAGTTTTCTGGAATATAAACCATGCTTAAGGGATGACATGGTTGGATAGGTAATAGTTGATAAGAATTTAGAAACAAGAATTATTGGAATCTGAGTTTGGAAGCCTGGTGCGAAGGAATCTCAAAGTTAAGCATGCTCAACTTAGAGAAACCTAGGATGGGTGACCAGATGGGAAGTTTCCACTGGAAGAAAAATTACTGTCACCGGAGTTTGTATGACTGGAATATAGGTCTGGCTAGTCTTAGGTGGACTGGACAACATGATGGATGAGTAGTTGAAATTTGGGGTGATCAGATGATCGATGAATAGTAACGATGAATAGTGACGACAAAAAAATTACCCTAGATATCGTTGATGAATAGCAACTGTTGGCACTTGCTCTCCTGAGCGAGTTGATCCAACAGGGGAGTAAAAGTGGTGTCAACGGGGCTACAATGCGAGATGGCAATAGCTCTGTTAACCTAGCCTCTCAAGGGCACTGTGCGGGGGTATTTATAGGTATCTGAGTGCCCAGCGTCCAGTGCTAAGGACGCATGTGCCCTCAGGCACCTAGGTTATCCCCGGAATATTCCCATAAAGCAGGGTTACAGACCGTAATTACAGGGAGACCTTTACAAATTAGGCCCATAATGCGCAGCGGCCACGCAGGGCCTGTTACAATGAGCCGGATCATACGTGGGCCTCCATGTTGAGCGAGGTCGCAAGATGAGACGACCTCGTCACAAGCCTTCGTCCGGCGACGCGTGGGACGAAGGGTAGGTCTGCCCGTCGTCTTGCCTTCGTTCGGTGCAGCGAGGTCGGCGAAGACTTCGAGCGAAGGGTGGCATCTTCGCCTTCGCCCCAACATTTGAAGACGGGCAAGAGCAACGATGATAAATAGTAACGATGATAAATAGTGCTGGTGAATAGTAACGATGGTGAATAGGGTCGATGAATAGTAATGGTGAATAGTGATGGTGAATAGTTCGTATGAACGAACGGTGAACGATGAATAGTGACGATGAACGAACAATGAACGATGAATAGAGACTATGAACGAACGGACCAACGATCGAATGATCGGACGAACGAACGATCGAAATTTTGGCAGCATAACGGCAGGACAAAGATTATCTGGAAGAACGATGAATAGGGACTATGAACGAACGATGAACAATGAATAGGAACTATGAACGAACGATGAATGACGAATAGGAACTATGAACGAACGGACGAACGATCGAATGATCGGACGAATGAACGATCAGAATTTCGGTAGCATAACGACAGGATAAAGATTACCTGGATGAACGATGAATAGGGATTATGAACGAACGATGAATGATGAATAGGAACTATGAACGAACGATGAACGATCGAATGATCAAACGAACGAATGATCAGAATTTCGGCAGCATAACAGTAGGAAAAAGATTATTTGGACGAACGAACGGACAAACGATCGAACGATCGAACGAACGAACGGACAAACGAACCATGAACGATCGGACGAACGATCGGATGAACGAACGAACAAACTAAGAACAGGGGGACGAACGATCGAAGAACGACCGAACGATCCTTGTGCTAGTGTGTGCTTGTGTGGGAAGTGGAGTGGGCGTGTGTGGGGGGGGGAAGAGTTGCCATGAAATGGCTTGGGGTGGGATGAGAGGAGGCCCTTGCCCCTCTATTTATAGCCATGGTGGGTGAAAGGGAAATGTGCCCTTTGGCCATTTCTAAGTATTTTGGTGATTGAGTGCCAACACATGTGCTTAATTGTGAATTTATGTACATGGATGAACAAGGTGCAAATCATGAAGTAAAGGTATGTTTCTAAGCTTTAGTACATTGGTTTTGTGTACTAATATACTTATCTAAGTGTTAGAAACAGAAAGAAGAAGAAAAGAGAAGAGGAGAAAATGACTTGGCTGTGTGCAGCCAAGACTCAGCTCGGTCTGGAGCACCGGACTGTCCGGTGTGCACCGGACAGTGTCCGGTGCGCCAAGCTGGCTCGGAGCGAACTGGCCGCTCTCGGGAATTCGCCGACGGCGTACGGCTAAAATTCACCGGACTGTCCGGTGTGCACCGGACTGTCCGGTGAGCCAACGGTTGGCGGGGCCAACGGTCGGCTGCGCGATCTGCGCGGGACACGTGGCCGAGCCAACGGTCGGAAGACGGCACCGGACTGTCCGGTGTGCACCGGACATGTCCGGTGCGCCAACGGCTCCCAGATCTCCAACGGTCTGCAACGGTCGGCAATGCCAGTTAAGGAAAGAAATCGGGCACCGGACAGTGTCCAGTGTGCACCGGACTGTCCGGTGCCCCCGACGACAGAAGGCAAGGATGGCCTTCCGGATTTGCTCTCAACGGCTCCTAGCTGCCTTGGGGCTATAAAAGGGGCCCCTAGGCGCATGGAGGAGACACACAAGCAACCTTTGAGCATTCTTGATCATCCACACTCAGTCTTTGCGCATTCGTTTGTCATTCTAAGTGATTCGAGCTCCGTTCTAGTGAGAACTTTGTGATACTCTTGTGAGCTCGATTCTTGGCCGTGTGTGTGCGCGTTTCGCTGTGGATTTGTGTGTGTTGCTTCCCTCCCTTACTCTGTGTTTCTTTGTGATCATATACTTGTAAGGGCAAGAGACTCCAATTTGTGGAGATTCCTTGCAAACGGGATAGTGAAAGGCAAAACAAAACACCGTGGTATTCAAGTGGGTCTTTGGACCGCTTGAGAGGGGTTGATTGCAACCCTCGTCCGTTGGGACGCCACAACGTGGAGTAGGCAAGCGTTGGTCTTGGCCGAACCACGGGATAAACCACTGTGTCACCTCTGTGCTTGATCTCTTGTGGTACTGTGTTTTGTTGAGACTTCTCTTTAGCCACTTGGCAATTATTGTGCTAACACTTAACAAGTTTTTGTGGCTTAAGTTTTAAGTTTTCACAGGATCACCTATTCACCCCCCCTCTAGGTGCTCTCAATTGGTATCGGAGCCGTTCTCTTCACAAAGGGACTAACCGCCCGAAGAGATGGATCCTAAGGGGAAGGGTATCGTGATCAACGACAAAGAGAAGGAATCCTTCGTCAACGAGCCGAAGGACGACAAGCCTACCGACTCCGGCTCGGGTCATAGACGGAAGGAAGGGAAGAAGAAGAAGACAAGGCGCATCAAGGAGATCGTCTACTACGACAGCGATGAGTCTACTTCTTCCCAAAAGGACGAAGACCACAACGACTACGAGAGAAGGAAACCGGTTAATTCGAACTTTTCTTTTGATTACTCTCGTATTCCGCAAAGTTCACATTCACATTTGCTCTCCATTCCACTCGGCAAGCCCCCACACTTTGATGGAGAGGACTACGGATTTTGGAGCCACAAAATGCGTAGTCACCTATTCTCTCTCCATCCTAGTATATGGGAGATTGTAGAGAGTGGAATGCACTTTGATAGTTCGGATAGTCCCATGTTCATTAATGAACAAATTCATAAGAATGCACAAGCTACTACTGTTCTTCTAGCTTCCTTGTGCAGGGATGAATACCATAAAGTGAGCGGCTTGGATAACGCCAAGCAAATCTGGGACACCCTCAAGATTTCTCATGAGGGGAACGACGTCACCTTGCTCACCAAGATGGAGTTGGTGGAGGGTGAGCTTGGACGGTTCGCAATGATACGGGGCGAGGAGCCGACGCAAACATACAACCGGCTCAAGACCCTTATCAACAAGATAAGGAGCTACGGAAGCACACGATGGACGGACCACGACGTCGTCCGCCTAATGCTCAGGTCATTTACCGTTCTTGATCCTCATTTGGTGAACAATATACGTGAAAATCCCAGGTACACCAAGATGTCGCCCGAAGAAGTTCTTGGGAAATTCGTTAGCGGGCGAATGATAATCAAGGAGGCGAGGTATGTGGACGACGCCTTGAATGGTCCGATCAACGAGCCGCAACCTCTTGCTCTCAAGGCAACACGAAGCAAGGAGGCGCTACCTAGCAAGGTGGCACAGATTGAGGCGGCCGGACTCAATGATGAAGAGATGGCTCTCATCATCAAGAGATTCAAGACGGCGTTAAATGGTCGCAAGGGGCAGCCAAGCAAGACCAGGACAAAGGGGAAGCGCTCATGCTTCAAATGCGGTAAGCTTGGTCATTTTATCGCTAACTGTCCCGATAATGAAAGTGACCAGGAAAAGGGGAACAAAAGAGAGAAGAAGAAGCAATACAAGAAGGCAAAGGGCGAGGCACATCTAGGAAAGGAGTGGGACTCGGATTGCTCTTCGTCCGACTCCGACAACGAAGGACTCGCCGCCACCGCCTTCAACAAATCGGCTCTCTTCCCCAACGAGCGTCTCACATGTCTTATGGCAAGGGAGAAGAAGGTGAGTACTCAAGACTCCACTTATGCTTCTTCTAGTGATAGTGAGTCTAGTGATGATGATGACATAGATTATTCATACTTGTTCAAGGGCTTAGATAGATCTAAGATAGATAAAATTAATGAGTTGATTGATGCTTTGAATGATAAGAATAGATTACTGGAAAAACAAGAGGATCTTTTATATGAGGAGCATGATAAATTTGTTAGTGCACAAAATTCTCTTGCTCTAGAAATTAAAAGAAATGAAGTGCTTTCTAGTGAATTATCTTCCTGTCATGAAACCATTGCTACTTTAAAAGGTGTTAATAATGATTTAAATGCTGAATTAGAAGTAGCAAATAAATCTAATTCTTGTGTAGAACATGTTATGATTTGCACTAGGTGTGAGGATTTTGATATTGATGCCTGTAGTGAACACCTAGTTTTAATCTCAAAATTAAATGAGGAATTGGCTAGTCTTAATGCCCAACTTAAGACTAGCAAGAGTGAAGTTGATAAAATAAAATTTGCAAGGGATGCCTACACGGTTGGTAGACACCCCTCAATTAAGGATGGTCTTGGCTTCAAGAGAGAGGCCAAGAACTTAACAAGCCATAAGGCTCCCATCTTCGTCGAGGAGAAAGGGAAGGCCCCTATGGCTAGTAGTGCTAAAAGGAACCATGCTTTTATGTATAATGATAGGAGAAATGCTAGAAATGCTTATAATGATTTTAATTCACATGTTTATGATTCTCATGCCATGTTTGCTTCTAGTTCTTCTTATAAGCATGATAGAGATATGTGTAGGAGAAATGTTGTACATATGCCTAGAAGAAATATTGCTCATGTGCCTAGAAAGAATGTTATTCATGCTCCTAGGAAAGTAGTGAATGAACCTTCTATAATTTATTGTGCTTTAAATACTTCCTTTGCTATTTGTAGAAAGGATAGGAAAATAGTTGCTAGGAAGTTAGGGGCAAAATGCAAGGGAAACAGGACTTGCATTTGGGTCCCTAAGGACATTTGTGCTAACCTTGCAGGACCCAACATGAGTTAGGTACCTAAGACCCAAGCCTAAATTTGCCTTGCAGGTTTATGCATCCGGGGGTTCAAGCTGGATTATCGACAGCGGATGCACAAACCATATGACGGGGGAGAAGAAGATGTTCACCTCCTACGTCAAAAATAAGGATTCCCAAGATTCAATTATATTCGGTGATGGGAATCAAGGCAAGGTAAAAGGGTTAGGTAAAATTGCAATTTCTAATGAGCACTCAATCTCTAATGTGTTTTTAGTAGAGTCTCTTGGTTACAATTTGCTATCTGTTAGCCAGTTATGCAATATGGGATACAACTGTTTATTTACAAATGTAGATGTGTCTGTCTTTAGAAGATGTGATGGTTCACTAGCTTTTAAGGGTGTACTAGACGGCAAGCTTTACTTAGTAGATTTTGCAAAAGAAGAGGCCGGTCTAGATGCATGCTTAATGGCTAAGACTTGCATGGGCTGGCTGTGGCATCGCCGCTTAGCACATGTGGGGATGAAGAATCTCCACAAGCTTCTAAAGGGAGAACACGTGATAGGTCTAACCAATGTTTATTTCGAAAAAGATAGACCTTGTGCAGCTTGTCAGGCAGGTAAACAAGTGGGAGGAGCACATCACAGCAAGAATGTGATGACCACGTCAAGACCTCTGGAGCTGCTGCATATGGACCTCTTCGGACCCGTCGCCTATCTAAGCATAGGAGGAAGTAAGTATGGTTTAGTTATTGTTGATGACTTTTCCCGCTTCACTTGGGTGTTCTTTTTGCAGGATAAGTCTGAAACCCAAGGGACACTCAAGCGCTTCCTCAGGAGAGCTCAAAATGAGTTTGAGCTCAAGGTGAAGAAGATAAGGAGCGACAACGGGTCCGAATTCAAGAACCTTCAAGTGGAGGAATTTCTTGAGGAGGAAGGGATCAAGCACGAGTTCTCCGCTCCCTACACACCACAACAAAATGGGGTGGTAGAGAGGAAGAACAGGACGCTAATCGATATGGCGAGGACGATGCTTGGAGAGTTCAAGACCCCCGAGTGCTTTTGGTCGGAAGCTGTGAACACGGCTTGCCACGCCATCAACAGGGTTTACCTTCACCGCCTCCTCAAGAAGACGTCATATGAGCTGCTAACCGGTAACAAACCCAATGTATCGTACTTTCGTGTATTTGGGAGCAAATGCTACATTCTAGTGAAGAAGGGTAGAAATTCTAAGTTTGCTCCCAAAGCTGTAGAAGGGTTTTTATTAGGTTATGATTCAAATACAAAGGCGTATAGGGTCTTCAACAAATCATCGGGTTTGGTTGAAGTCTCTAGCGACGTTGTATTTGATGAGACTAATGGCTCTCCAAGAGAGCAAGTTGTTGATTGTGATGATGTAGATGAAGAAGATGTTCCGACGGCCGCTATACGAACCATGGCGATTGGAGACATTCAGCCACAGGAACAAGATGAACGAGATCAACTTTCTTCCTCAACGACGGTGCATCCCCCAACTCAAGACGATGAACAGGAGGCGTGTGATCAAGGGGGAGCACAAGATGATCACGTGATGGAGGAAGAAGCGCAACCGGCACCTCCAACTCAAGTTCGAGCGATGATTCAAAGGGATCATCCCGTCGACCAAATTCTGGGTGACATCAGCAAGGGAGTAACTACTCGGTCTCGACTAGTTAATTTTTGTGAACATTACTCTTTTGTCTCCTCTATTGAGCCTTTCAGGGTAGAGGAGGCCTTGCTAGATCCGGATTGGGTGTTGGCCATGCAGGAGGAACTTAACAACTTCAAGCGCAATGAAGTTTGGACGCTGGTGCCTCGTCCCAAGCAAAATGTTGTGGGAACCAAGTGGGTGTTCCGCAACAAACAAGACGAGCACGGAGTGGTGACAAGGAACAAGGCTCGACTTGTGGCAAAAGGTTATGCCCAAGTCGCAGGTTTGGACTTTGAGGAGACTTTTGCTCCTGTGGCTAGGCTAGAGTCCATTCGTATCTTGCTAGCATATGCCGCTCACCATTCTTTCAGGTTGTACCAAATGGATGTGAAGAGCGCTTTCCTCAACGGGCCAATAAAGGAGGAGGTGTACGTGGAGCAACCCCCTGGCTTCGAGGATGAGCGGTACCCCGACCACGTGTGTAAGCTCTCTAAGG
The DNA here is from genome assembly GCA_029449295.1 of Zea luxurians. Lineage (NCBI taxonomy): Eukaryota > Viridiplantae > Streptophyta > Magnoliopsida > Poales > Poaceae > Zea > Zea luxurians. Next base: position 30,233,825 of record JAOPSE010000031.1, read on the forward strand.
CGCTCTATGGACTTAAACAAGCCCCAAGAGCATGGTATGAATGCCTTAGAGATTTCTTAATTGCTAATGCTTTCAAGGTTGGGAAAGCCGATCCAACTCTTTTCACTAAGACTTGTGATGGTGAGTTGTTTGTGTGCCAAATTTATGTCGATGACATAATATTTGGTTCTACTAATCAAAAGTCTTGTGAAGAGTTTAGCAGGGTGATGACGCAGAAATTCGAGATGTCGATGATGGGCGAGTTGAACTACTTCCTTGGGTTCCAAGTGAAGCAACTCAAGGACGGCACCTTCATCTCCCAAACGAAGTACACGCAAGATCTGCTAAAGAGGTTTGGGATGAGGGACGCCAAGCCCGCAAAGACGCCGATGGGAACCGACGGACACACCGACCTCAACAAAGGAGGTAAGTCCGTTGATCAAAAAGCATACCGGTCCATGATAGGTTCTTTGCTTTATTTATGTGCTAGTAGACCGGATATTATGCTTAGCGTATGCATGTGTGCTAGATTTCAATCAGATCCTAAGGAGTGTCACTTGGTGGCGGTGAAGCGAATTCTTAGATATTTAGTCGCTACGCCTTGCTTCGGGATCTGGTATCCAAAGGGGTCTAACTTTGACTTGATTGGGTACTCAGATTCCGACTATGCTGGATGTAAGGTCGATAGGAAGAGTACATCGGGGACGTGCCAATTCTTAGGAAGGTCCCTGGTGTCATGGAACTCTAAGAAACAAACCTCCGTTGCCCTATCCACCGCTGAGGCCGAGTATGTTGCCGCAGGACAGTGTTGCGCGCAACTACTTTGGATGAGGCAAACCCTCCGGGACTTTGGCTACAATCTGAGCAAAGTCCCACTCCTATGTGATAATGAGAGTGCTATCCGAATAGCGGAAAATCCTGTTGAGCACAGCCGCACAAAGCACATTGACATCCGGCATCACTTTTTGAGAGACCACCAGCAAAAGGGAGATATCGAAGTGTTTTATGTTAGCACCGAGAACCAGCTAGCCGATATCTTTACCAAGCCTTTAGATGAGAAGACCTTTTGCAGGCTGCGTAGTGAGCTAAATGTCTTAGATTCGCGGAACTTGGATTGAATTGTAGCATACATGTGCTTATGCCTTTGATCATGTTCATTCTGCATTTTGTTGCTTATTATGGTGCTCAAGTTGTACAAACACTCCCTGGACCTCACAAGTCCGTTGCAAAGTGATGCACATGTTTAGGGGGAGATGTGTTACAACTTGATCCCTTGAGACTAACCATATGCTTGAGTTTGTTTGATTTAGTCTCAAAGGAGAATTGAAAGGGAAAAGGTGGACTTGGATCATGCAAGACTTCCACTGCACTCCTATGAGAGGGTAACTTATTCCGAGTCCATCTCATAAACTCTTATTGCCATTTGCTCTTAAGTGAAGATTTTGGTGAGGCAATGGGGTTAAAGGTCCAAGATTGATCTCGTTTTGGTGCTTGATGCCAAAGGGGGAGAAAATAAAGGCCAAAGCGATAAATGGATCAGCTACCACTTGAGAAATTTGAAAATAGTAGAGTAGAGTTTTTGGTTTGTCAAAACTCTTTTATTGTCTCTTTTGGCTTCTTGTGGGGAGAAGTAGTAATTATGGGAAAAAGGGGGAGTTGTTGGACATCTTTGATCAATCTCTTTTGGAATGACTCTCTTTATGCCTCAACATGTGTGTTTGACTTAGAGATAGAGATTTGAGTTTGATTTGCAAAAACAAACCAAGTGGTGGCAAAAGATGATCCATATATGCCAAAATTGAATCAAAGTAAATTTGAGTTTTATTTGAAGTGAGTTTGCTCTTGTTCTAGTTGCTTTATGTTGTGTTGGCATAAATCACCAAAAAGGGGGAGATTGAAAGGGAAATGTGCCCTTTGGCCATTTCTAAGTATTTTGGTGATTGAGTGCCAACACATGTGCTTAATTGTGAATTTATGTACATGGATGAACAAGGTGCAAATCATGAAGTAAAGGTATGTTTCTAAGCTTTAGTACATTGGTTTTGTGTACTAATATACTTATCTAAGTGTTAGAAACAGAAAGAAGAAGAAAAGAGAAGAGGAGAAAATGACTTGGCTGTGTGCAGCCAAGACTCAGCTCGGTCTGGAGCACCGGACTGTCCGGTGTGCACCGGACAGTGTCCGGTGCGCCAGGCTGGCTCGGAGCGAACTGGCCGCTCTCGGGAATTCGCCGACGGCGTACGGCTAAAATTCACCGGACTATCCGGTGTGCACCGGACTGTCCGGTGAGCCAACGGTCGGCGGGGCCAACGGTCGACTGCGCGATCTGCGCGGGACACGTGGCCGAGCCAACGGTCGGAAGACGGCACCGGACTGTCCGGTGTGCATCGGACATGTCCGGTGCGCCAACGGCTCCCAGATCTCCAACGGTCGGCAACGCCAGTTAAGGAAAGAAATCGGGCACCGGACAGTGTCCGGTGTGCACCGGACTGTCCGGTGCCCCCGACGACAGAAGGCAAGGATGGCCTTCCGGATTTGCTCTCAACGGCTCCTAGCTGCCTTGGGGCTATAAAAGGGGCCCCTAGGCGCATGGAGGAGACACACAAGCAACCTTTGAGCATTCTTGATCATCCACACTCAGTCTTTGCGCATTCGTTTGTCATTCTAAGTGATTCGAGCTCCGTTCTAGTGAGAACTTTGTGATACTCTTGTGAGCTCGATTCTTGGCCATGTGTGTGCGCGTTTCGCTGTGGATTTGTGTGTGTTGCTTCCCTCCCTTACTCTGTGTTTCTTTGTGATCATATACTTGTAAGGGCAAGAGACTCCAATTTGTGGAGATTCCTTGCAAACGGGATAGTGAAAGGCAAAACAAAACACCGTGGTATTCAAGTGGGTCTTTGGACCGCTTGAGAGGGGTTGATTGCAACCCTCGTCCGTTGGGACGCCACAACGTGGAGTAGGCAAGCGTTGGTCTTGGCCGAACCACGGGATAAACCACTGTGTCACCTCTGTGCTTGATCTCTTGTGGTACTGTGTTTTGTTGAGACTTCTCTTTAGCCACTTGGCAATTATTGTGCTAACACTTAACAAGTTTTTGTGGCTTAAGTTTTAAGTTTTCACAGGATCACCTATTCACCCCCCCTCTAGGTGCTCTCAGTGGGGGATTAGGGGGAGGGATGAGAGGATTAGTGGGAGGATGAGAGGATTAGTGGGAGATTAGCATGGATTTGTCTTATATGAGTTAGATTAGCTTGTAGAGCTCACCGTATGACACCGGAGGCATACATATACGTATGAGCATGAGAAAAGTTATGAAGAAAATATTTGTGGGGACTTTAAAAATGATTCGGAAGGTATTTCTCAGGAGGAAAAATACTTGGAGATATATTGGTGGAATATCTGGGCAATATTTCTGGAAAGAATTTGAGGGGGATCACTGGGGAAATATTTGTAGGATATTTTGAGGAGGATTTTGGAGAAAATATAGACCACTATATTTTATTTGTTGATGTCAACTCGCAAACAACCATTTTTAAATGAAACTTGAAATTCATTTTGAATTTAGAGCAAGTTTGAGAAAATTCCAAGATTTGAATTTTTGGGATGCTACAGGCGTCTTGAACTCTCAAAGCATCGTTCTCGCTATGTCGATTAGCGTCCTGTTCTTCCTCTCTACCACACCATTTTGCTATGGTGTGTAGGGAGCGGAGAACTCGTGCTTGATGCCTTCCTCCTCAAGATACTCCTCAACTTGCAAATTCTTGAACTCGGACCCGTTGTCGCTTCTTATCTTTTTCACATTTACCTTAAATTCATTTTGAGCCCTCCTTAGAAAACGCTTTAGGGTCCCTTGGATTTCTGATTTGTCCTGCAAAAAGAACACCCAAGTGAAGCGGGAAAAGTCATCAACAATTACAAGACCATACTTACTTCCCCCGATGCTAAGGTAGGCAACGGGTCCGAAGAGGTCCATGTGAAGAAGCTCCAGAAGTCTTGATGTTGTCATCACATTCTTGCTGTGATGAGTGCTTCCCACCTGTTTCCCTGCCTGACATGCTGCACAAGGTCTGTCTTTCTCAAAACAGACATCAGTTAGTCTTAACACATGATCTCCCTTTAGAAGCTTATGAAGGTTCTTCATCCCAACATGTGCTAGACGGCGATGCCAAAGCCAGCCCATATTAGTCTTAGCTATTAAGCATGCATCTAGACCGGCATTCTCTTTCGAAAAGTCAACTAAGTAGAGCTTGCCGTCTAATACACCCTTAAAAGCTAATGAACCATCACTCCTTCTAAAGACAGATACATCTACATTTGTAAATAAACAATTATAACCTATGTGGCACAATTGACTTATAGACAGAAGGTTGTATCCTAGCGACTCTACTAAAAATACATTTGAAATGGAGTGCTCGCTTGTGATGGCTATCTTTCCCAAACCTTTGACCTTGCCTTGATTCCCATCTCCAAATATGATTGTATCCTGGGAATCCTTGTTCTTGACATAGGAGGTGAACATCTTCTTCTCCCCCGTCATGTGGTTTGTGCATCCGCTGTCGATAATCCAGCTTGAGCCCCCGGATGCATATACCTGCAAGGCAATTTAAGCTTGGGTTTTAGGTACCCAACTCTTGTTGGGTCCTACAAGGTTAGTCATAATAACTTTTGGAACCCAAATACAAGTCTTGTCTCCCTTGCATTTGGATCCCAACTTCCTACCAACTACTTTTGTGTTCTTATGTGAAAGTACAAATGAAGTATTGCAAGCATGGTAAATGGTAGAAGGTCCATTGCACATTCTCCTAGGCGCATGAGGCACAACAAGATTTCTCCTAGGCCTACTTCTACCATGAGCAAAAATGGAGCTAGATGCAAACATAGCATGTGAATCATTAGCAGCATAATCATACCTCCTATTATAATGAGAATGACTAGCATTTTTTCTATCATAAATAAAGGCATGGTTCCTTTGGGAACTACTAGCCATAGGGGCCTTCCCTTTCTCCTTGTTGAGAACGAGAGTCCTTTGGCTTGTTAAGTTCTTGGTTTCCTTTCAAAAACCAAGCCCATCCTTAATTGAGGGGTGTCTACCAACAGTGTAGGCATCCCTAGCAAATTTTAATTTATCAAATTCAACTTTGCAAGTCTTAAGTTGAGCATTAAGACTTACCACCTCATTTTTTAATTTAGTAATAGAAGCAAGATGTTCATCACAGGCATCAACATCAAAATCCTTACATCTATTACAGATACTAACATGCCCTACACATGAACTAGTTTTATTAACTTCCTCTAGCTTGGCATTTAATTCATCATTTAAATTCTTTAAACTAGAGATAGATTCATGGCAAGCAGACAACTTAGAGGATAACATTTCATTTCTTTTAAGTTCTAAAGCAAGAAATTTTTGAACATTAACAAACTTGTCATGTTCCTCGTACAAAACGTCCTCTTGCTTTTCTAGTAGTCTATCTTTTTCATTTAGAGCATCAATTAATTCATTAATTTTCTCTACTTTGGCTCTATCTAACCCTTTAAACAAACCAGAATAATCTACTTCATCATCAGAAGATTCCTCATCGCTAGAAGAAGTGTACTTAGAGGTATCTCGAATATGTACCTTCTTCTCCTTAGCCATGAGGCAAGTATGGCGTTTGTTGGGGAAGAGCGAAGACTTGTCGAAGGCCGAGGCAGCCAATCCTTCATCGTCGGAGTCGGATAAAGAGCAGTCAGAATCCCACTCCTTTCCAAGGTGCGCCTCACCCTTCGCTGTGACGGAACCTTCCAAGTCATTAGGCCCACCTACAGTTGTCCTTGTCCAACGAACCTCAAACAACCCTGCAGGTGCACCTAATCACTTGATAAGTTTGGTATCCGAATTTCTTACCTTGCCCAAGAGCGATTCACCCGTCACGCAGACATTACAACACATCGAAGATACGAGAATGCGGAAGCAAGTACAATAACTTACCTTATATTAAAGTAAGAAAGAGTTGTATTTATACAGACCAGAGATGAAATATAAGAGTGCTGAAGTATTATTATTATATCACTGGGAGGCAAAAACCCCTCCCGATAAACATCAAACAAAAGTTTTAACAGAGGATCCTTTCCTCCCGAAGCTTCACTCCTGGTTTTCTTCTTTGGGCACCACCTTTGAACAAAAGTAGCAAAAGTTGGCTGCTTCCTCACCTAAAACAACATGGGACAAAGCCCTGAGTACGAAGTGTACTTTCGCAAGTCTTACCCGTCCAAAATAAAGACTCTCAAGGATATACTGGCCTTTTGGGGATCAAGGTATGGCTTATCTGTAACACCCTAAATTTCATTTTGAGGATATAGTAATTTTTTTTTTTTTTTTGAACATATATTTTTTTTTCTCTCCTTACAATTCCCATAACATTTGAAGTCATATCTCCTTAAATAAAAGTTTTATGACAAAAATGCAATAAAAATATTCTTATATAAAATTATCCTTTATTTAAGTTTATAAGTATTAATGCGAGAACATTTTTTTTCAGAGATCATACAATAGAAACTATTATTCTTAAAATAATTACATTGGTGCTACATATTCAAAAGCAATTTCTTATGTAGAGTAATAAATGAATGAATATATATATGTATGAATAAAATGAATATTGCACCATGTTGGATTCTGATTGTGCATTTTGTTTGAGATAGAAAATTCAAACTCGGATTCAAAAATGAATTCAAATTGGAAATAGAAATGGAAATAGAAAAGGAAAAATAAAAAGAAAAAAAAAACTCACTGGGCGGTTTGGGCCGATTTCCTCCTGTTCCGGCCCATCCCCGCTGTGCGCGTACGCCTGGGCGCGCTAGCTTGTATCCTGTGCAGCAGCCGACATGCGGGCCCGCGGGGTCAGTCTCATCGGCTGGACGACTCCACTCCTGCTCACGCGCCACGACCACTGATGATGGGGACCCACGGGTCAGCCTGGATCTTCTTCCTCCCTCAACGACCCTCCGCCATCCGTGCTGTGGTCGGCTCAGCAAATCCCGCCGAAGACCCCGGCGTGGCGCGCGTGACCTGCACCGGGTCGGACGCCTTCCCCTGGTATAAATTCTGGCCGCGACCCCCTCCCTCGATCAAGCATGCTCGAGCCGCAAAACCGAAGGACCATCGCCGCAGTGGGAGAAGATGGAGACGCACCACTGATGAGGCGTGTAAGATCTCCAGTACCCACGGCGTCGTACTCCAGGCGCGCCTCACGGCCTGCATCGCCCACCTCGGGTCCTTATCCTCCCCTGTGCGCGCATCGCCGCTGGAAACACCGACACCTTCCCCATCTCGCCCGACATGCAACATCTCGACTCCGACCTCCTTGAATTCCTCCTCGCTGGTTGGCTTCGGTGCTCGGCTGGGTGTAGGGTGAATCTCTATGGGTTGTCACAGTGGAATCAGGGAGCTCGTGATTCCGGAATCCGTCGCTGTTGACTGTTCGCCGCCGCAATGCCGCTGCGTTCGGTCGTGGGGGTTCGGCGGGGTCCGGTCAAACCCACCTGCTCATGATTGTCGTCGTAGTAGCTTCGTGTTGAACCACCCGCGGTTGCGGATGGTGCACCAAGGCACCAGTGCGACGTTCAATGGCTGGGCGTCGTGGCCAAATTGGGGGCGCCGCCGTCTTGTGGGCTGAAGGTGGGAGATGACCTGGTGGACGTCAATTTCTGATGAACGGTGGAGATCAAAGCATGCGGCGGTTTGATCTGGGTCGTCGAATCTCTGGGTTACGGTCTAGATTTGATGATACGTATCCCTTCGCGCCTTGAATCTGCACCGCTGATCCAAGATCCAATGGTACGTAGGCGCTTGCCACTTCATTAACGCCTGGGCTCGATCTGGTCGGCCCGTTTCTAATCGGACGGCTCTGAATCAACGATACCCCTTCGCCCTGGTCTATTTGCTAAAGAACCCCCGGTGAATAGGTGAATCAACCCGCCGTCCAGTCTGATTGTGCGCTGTGTCTTGGAAAATTTTACCCGAGCCCCCTGTGCTTCCCAGTAATTGAGGCCCAGTCCAGTGCAGTAATAAAATGATTAAATGAATTAGAAATTAGATTTTTAATACAAAAATAATTGCTAGAACTTAGATAATTCATAGAAAATTCATTTTAGCTCCAAATTGAACCATTCCAGTTTCTAAAATTTTGTAATAATATTCTTCATCATTTAGTGCCTCTGTTTTGTCATGAAAACAATTAGAAATTTAATCTCTCGCTTAATCCATTTTAAACACATAAAACCTTTGAAAATTCATAACTTAAAATCTACAACTCCAAAATTAATAATTCTTTTTCCTGTGATCTTATTTTAATATGTAGATTATTAATATGTATTTTGGCATACATGTTTGGTGTAATGTTAATTTTGCCTATACACTGTTTGTTTGTATTGCTACGACTAGTGCGAGGTCACGTGTCACCTGAAGATCATCCTGGTACCTGGATTCTCAAGGCCCAGGCAAGTTGTGCCCTTGATCACTTCTTTTTACCCAGCCATGTTCTGATTAATCATAATGATCTGCATAGGTTAATTTTGATGGGACCCAATAGGTTACCCTAGTTTGTTTATCTTTATACCTTGTTTACCACTGAACTTTCTGGGTAGTACTTGCTAGTGCTATATGTGGTTTTGGGTATGGAGATACACTATTCATGATTATACTTTTGTTATCGGTTGTTATTTATGGTTCATGTTAAGATCATTATGTTAATTGGAACATGGAGCGACCACCCGGGAAAACAGTGCTACCACAAGGGTAGTATGGGATGCCCTTGGCTGATTAATTAGGAAAGCTAGTGGAAGACTACCTTACCCGAAAGGGGCAAGGGCAGTAGGGGAGAGGTCAGTGCGGGGAGGCCCTCGGGAGGATTTTGCTGCGATGGCGGTCCTGCAAGGGATTCCTGTACTGGATCTTCCTATAAACTGTAGCGGGTTTTCGGAAGCTAGTGGAACTTTGTAAAGGCCTCGTAGTGCTACCCTGCCTCACTTCCTTGGTAGAGGTGTATGGGATTCATGACCCCTTGGCAGATGGGTAACACGACTTGTGGGTAAAGATGCGCAACCTCTGCAGAGTGTAAAACTGGTATACTAGCCGTGCTCACGGTCATGAGCAGCTCGGACCCTCACATGATTAATTTATGGAACTAAATTCAATTTGTCATATGCATTGCATTGCAGGTGATGTTGTTGTTACTTTTGTTCTATTACTTAATTGGGTTTGGTATTTACTTATACTTAGTAACTGCTAATAAAATTTTGACCAACTTTAAAAGCAATGCTCAGCTCTAACCATCTTCTTTGGTAAGCCTTACACTTCACGTGAGCTCCCACCTTTGGCGAGTTCATGCACATTATTCCCCACAACTTGTTGAGCGATGAACGTATGTGAGCTCACTCTTGCTGTCTCACATACACCACAGGTCAAGACCAGGTACTGCAGGATGATGCTCATGGAAGATGCTGTGATGAGTTCGTGAGAGGTCTAGGCCGTCGTCTCCCAGTCAACTTTGGGTTGCTGGACCGTTGTCTCCTTATAATGTAATTATTTATTTTGTATGGAACTCCTGTTATGTATAAAGATGTGACATTCGATCCTGTGCCACTATACATCATATGTTTGAGACTTGGTCCCAGCATACCTGGTGTTTATGTTAACCCCGGGTTTTGGACCCCTAAAATCCGGGTGTTATAGAAGTGGTATCAGAGGAATGTTGACTGTAGGACGAAACCTAGATAGAACTGGACAACCCTTATCTACTTACCTTTGCTACTCTGATTCTTATCTAAACTCATCTTAATCTTTTCTCATCTAATTCCGCTTCACTCTGATTATTCTTACTTTTTTTCATTTCTAAAGACAAATGTGGATTTCACACTTTGAAATCCTGTGCCTAAGGTGACTTTAGGAATAGGAGACCTAATCTTAGGAACAAAAACAAAACTATTTCTTTTAGTATCTATGCTCTTGAATGCTTGTTCTTATGATATTTGTCTGATTTGGATCTTTGATTGAGTGCGATGAGTTGTGGAGTAATGTCCACAATTGCATCTGCATATACACATAGGTATAAAAAAAATTATTTATAAAATAACTAGACAACCTAGATTATCCCCATTGGAACATATCTAGCTTAAAGAGATTTATCTTATCCTAAAAGATCCCATTCTAGCCAATTCATCTTACCTTAAAAGATTCTCCCTTATCTTAATAGATCCATCTCATCTTAAAAGATACTCATCTTATCTTGAAAAGATTTTTATCTCATCCTAATAGATCTAACTGACCTCAAAAGATTCTATCTTATCTTTATGGATCCATCTTGTCCTAATAAGCATACTTATCCACCCTAGTTTAACAACCATGATCTAATGCAAATCAATTAGATCTTATCTAGTCAAACAAATCACACCAATCTGACCTAGATCTGATCAATTCTAAAGTGACTTATCAAACATGTTAGATAATACTGATGAAATAGTCTAGACTCTACCCCTATAGAACAGGTCTTAACTTAGTTCACCCTGTACTAAATTAAGAAGGACAGATCAACTTGGCCATATGCAACTACCTTAACCATCTGATAGTTGCATAACCTCTCAATTATAAACTAGCAAGAGATTCTATCTTATCATAACATATCTAACTAATCTCAAAACATCCTAATTTATCCTACCCTAGTAGATCTATTTAACCTAAACTAGTCTAATCTAGTCTAGCTCCTACTTAATCTAATATGATCTAATCTAGTGTGTGTTACTTAATGCTGGTACAAAAGATATGGCCATGCTCCTAATTCACTTAAGTCTAAATTGGCGACTTAGATCAGTTCAGCCATACCCAGGTTACATACCCTATCCAAACCATACATAAGCAAAACACTCAAACCAGATTCTGACCAATCTCATTTAAACTCATAGCCATCTACTAAACTAATCTAATGTGGCTTACTTAATCAGACTAATGAAACAGGTAAAAAGAGATCAGACCTTACTAGCCAAGTGTTAACTTAGCACATTAGACTAACTCAACCATGAGCAGAAGATCTAACTCGACCAATAGATTCATAATGGATTGCATGACCTGCCTATCCCCACCTAACATCAAACAAACTTTTGACCTACATCATGTAGTCATCTCACCCATAACTATTCTAACCATCTTTCCCCCAACTCCGATAATATACACTAACTCCTAATCAAAGAGACAAGACCGAAGAATATGATCAACTTCATCAAGGAAGGATGAGCACCAACTCAAGTCTTCAAGGATCAAGTGAGGTCACCAAGATGAGTCAAGATCCAAAATCTTGGATGAAGTCTTCCCTTACCCTACACTTTCTTACCTAAACCCATCTATGCTTTAAAGATATCTTCAATCCTACATAATTAAGTGGACATACATACAAATACCCATGCTTTCCTAATCACATGATAATTTGTGATATTAAAAAAAAAATCTTTTGGTATTAAAACCAACTAGAAACTAAAGCATAGACTACAAACCAAACTTGATGGATCCCCTTTCTTACTAATCTCGGGGACGAGATTATTTTTAAGGGGGGTAGGATTTGTAACACCCTAAATTTCATTTTGAGGATATAGTAATTTTTTTTTTTTTTTTGAACATATATTTTTTTTTTCTCTCCTTACAATTCCCATAACATTTGAAGTCATATCTCCTTAAATAAAAGTTTTATGACAAAAATGCAATAAAAATATTCTTATATAAAATTATCCTTTATTTAAGTTTATAAGTATTAATGCGAGAACATTTTTTTTTAGAGATCATACAATAGAAACTATTATTCTTAAAATAATTACATTGGTGCTACATATTCAAAAGCAATTTCTTATGTAGAGTAATAAATGAATGAATATATATATGTATGAATAAAATGAATATTGCACCATGTTGGATTCTGATTGTGCATTTTGTTTGAGATAGAAAATTCAAACTCGGATTCAAAAATGAATTCAAATTGGAAATAGAAATGGAAATAGAAAAGGAAAAATAAAAAGAAAAAAAAAACTCACTGGGCGGTTTGGGCCGATTTCCTCCTGTTCCGGCCCATCCCCGCTGTGCGCGTACGCCTGGGCGCGCTAGCTTGTATCCTGTGCAGCAGCCGACATGCGGGCCCGCGGGGTCAGTCTCATCGGCTGGACGACTCCACTCCTGCTCACGCGCCACGACCACTGATGATGGGGACCCACGGGTCAGCCTGGATCTTCTTCCTCCCTCAACGACCCTCCGCCATCCGTGCTGTGGTCGGCTCAGCAAATCCCGCCGAAGACCCCGGCGTGGCGCGCGTGACCTGCACCGGGTCGGACGCCTTCCCCTGGTATAAATTCTGGCCGCGACCCCCTCCCTCGATCAAGCATGCTCGAGCCGCAAAACCGAAGGACCATCGCCGCAGTGGGAGAAGATGGAGACGCACCACTGATGAGGCGTGTAAGATCTCCAGTACCCACGGCGTCGTACTCCAGGCGCGCCTCACGGCCTGCATCGCCCACCTCGGGTCCTTATCCTCCCCTGTGCGCGCATCGCCGCTGGAAACACCGACACCTTCCCCATCTCGCCCGACATGCAACATCTCGACTCCGACCTCCTTGAATTCCTCCTCGCTGGTTGGCTTCGGTGCTCGGCTGGGTGTAGGGTGAATCTCTATGGGTTGTCACAGTGGAATCAGGGAGCTCGTGATTCCGGAATCCGTCGCTGTTGACTGTTCGCCGCCGCAATGCCGCTGCGTTCGGTCGTGGGGGTTCGGCGGGGTCCGGTCAAACCCACCTGCTCATGATTGTCGTCGTAGTAGCTTCGTGTTGAACCACCCGCGGTTGCGGATGGTGCACCAAGGCACCAGTGCGACGTTCAATGGCTGGGCGTCGTGGCCAAATTGGGGGCGCCGCCGTCTTGTGGGCTGAAGGTGGGAGATGACCTGGTGGACGTCAATTTCTGATGAACGGTGGAGATCAAAGCATGCGGCGGTTTGATCTGGGTCGTCGAATCTCTGGGTTACGGTCTAGATTTGATGATACGTATCCCTTCGCGCCTTGAATCTGCACCGCTGATCCAAGATCCAATGGTACGTAGGCGCTTGCCACTTCATTAACGCCTGGGCTCGATCTGGTCGGCCCGTTTCTAATCGGACGGCTCTGAATCAACGATACCCCTTCGCCCTGGTCTATTTGCTAAAGAACCCCCGGTGAATAGGTGAATCAACCCGCCGTCCAGTCTGATTGTGCGCTGTGTCTTGGAAAATTTTACCCGAGCCCCCTGTGCTTCCCAGTAATTGAGGCCCAGTCCAGTGCAGTAATAAAATGATTAAATGAATTAGAAATTAGATTTTTAATACAAAAATAATTGCTAGAACTTAGATAATTCATAGAAAATTCATTTTAGCTCCAAATTGAACCATTCCAGTTTCTAAAATTTTGTAATAATATTCTTCATCATTTAGTGCCTCTGTTTTGTCATGAAAACAATTAGAAATTTAATCTCTCGCTTAATCCATTTTAAACACATAAAACCTTTGAAAATTCATAACTTAAAATCTACAACTCCAAAATTAATAATTCTTTTTCCTGTGATCTTATTTTAATATGTAGATTATTAATATGTATTTTGGCATACATGTTTGGTGTAATGTTAATTTTGCCTATACACTGTTTGTTTGTATTGCTACGACTAGTGCGAGGTCACGTGTCACCTGAAGATCATCCTGGTACCTGGATTCTCAAGGCCCAGGCAAGTTGTGCCCTTGATCACTTCTTTTTACCCAGCCATGTTCTGATTAATCATAATGATCTGCATAGGTTAATTTTGATGGGACCCAATAGGTTACCCTAGTTTGTTTATCTTTATACCTTGTTTACCACTGAACTTTCTGGGTAGTACTTGCTAGTGCTATATGTGGTTTTGGGTATGGAGATACACTATTCATGATTATACTTTTGTTATCGGTTGTTATTTATGGTTCATGTTAAGATCATTATGTTAATTGGAACATGGAGCGACCACCCGGGAAAACAGTGCTACCACAAGGGTAGTATGGGATGCCCTTGGCTGATTAATTAGGAAAGCTAGTGGAAGACTACCTTACCCGAAAGGGGCAAGGGCAGTAGGGGAGAGGTCAGTGCGGGGAGGCCCTCGGGAGGATTTTGCTGCGATGGCGGTCCTGCAAGGGATTCCTGTACTGGATCTTCCTATAAACTGTAGCGGGTTTTCGGAAGCTAGTGGAACTTTGTAAAGGCCTCGTAGTGCTACCCTGCCTCACTTCCTTGGTAGAGGTGTATGGGATTCATGACCCCTTGGCAGATGGGTAACACGACTTGTGGGTAAAGATGCGCAACCTCTGCAGAGTGTAAAACTGGTATACTAGCCGTGCTCACGGTCATGAGCAGCTCGGACCCTCACATGATTAATTTATGGAACTAAATTCAATTTGTCATATGCATTGCATTGCAGGTGATGTTGTTGTTACTTTTGTTCTATTACTTAATTGGGTTTGGTATTTACTTATACTTAGTAACTGCTAATAAAATTTTGACCAACTTTAAAAGCAATGCTCAGCTCTAACCATCTTCTTTGGTAAGCCTTACACTTCACGTGAGCTCCCACCTTTGGCGAGTTCATGCACATTATTCCCCACAACTTGTTGAGCGATGAACGTATGTGAGCTCACTCTTGCTGTCTCACATACACCACAGGTCAAGACCAGGTACTGCAGGATGATGCTCATGGAAGATGCTGTGATGAGTTCGTGAGAGGTCTAGGCCGTCGTCTCCCAGTCAACTTTGGGTTGCTGGACCGTTGTCTCCTTATAATGTAATTATTTATTTTGTATGGAACTCCTGTTATGTATAAAGATGTGACATTCGATCCTGTGCCACTATACATCATATGTTTGAGACTTGGTCCCAGCATACCTGGTGTTTATGTTAACCCCGGGTTTTGGACCCCTAAAATCCGGGTGTTATATTATCAATAATCAAAGACTCTGTTTTCAGAAATGCTTACTAATAGTGGATCCTTAAAAAAATCCAGTTTTATTTGTCAGGTTGAGTAGAGTTACCTGCATCTAAGGTTCTTTCTACCCTAGCTCAATCACTGGACCTATACTGGCCAATTTCTTATCAACCCTTCTTATTCACTGGAATGCTATGTGTAGGTCAGTGACCAAGTCTTCATGTCCGCGAAGTTACGGCGATCCGAATCGATTATACTCAGCTGAGGATCTCCGATCACACGACATATGTAGCACTTAACCCTTGCATATGTCAACTCGCCACCAAGGTTCTTAAGACCAGATTAGGTTCACGCCAACCGAGAGCACAGATACACCACCGTCCAGCCTCTTGCCACGAAGGGTACACGCTACTCTCGCCATCTATCCACTTCCATTGCGTGTTATCTGATTCTGGTATTAGTCTGCCCGAGGCAAAGCTTACCCATGATGAGGCATGTGACCAGTTAAAGGGTCCTCGATCATCAAGCCTACATCGACACGGTCCTTAATCGACTCAGACGGAGACACTACACCGAGACTCTCTTCTCGTGCAAGTCACCCGCCTGGTCTCAGTTTTATCATTTCAAACCCAAAGTTTGATACCTGGCAGAGGTACATCTTTTCCGATGTTGAACCCATCATGGCCATGATGGATCCACCATCAAGTTTTGTTTTTAAAAACATCCCACCCACTTTGAAGCATCATCTTTTGTAAAAACAAAACATTTTGTTTTTCTAGAGCCAAGCTAAGCATAAGGAAAACCTTTTGTAAATCAGGGATTAAGGAGAAGTAACCAAATCTAAGGAAGGAAATGCAGCAACGGGTTTAGCACACAACTCCTATCACCTAATGCATCAAGTAAGTGAGAAAGATTTTTAAAATAACAAGGAGGGGGCAGATGCACCGGGGCTTGCCTTGTGTTACTGGTGAGTCAGGTTCTGCTCCACAAATATCAAAATAAAAGCAGTTTCCTGCTTGATGTTCTTCAGGTGGTGGTGGTGAAGTCCTTGCTTCTTCAACTTCTATTTCCTCTTCGTTTTCTAGATATAGCCATATATAATCATGAATACTCATGTAATGCTCATGAAGATGCAAAGATAATAAAAATTTATTATCTAAAGTCTTAAATACAACTTTCCTTCACGGATCTCCGAGAACTTAGAGTTTTCAGAGTCTATAATGAAGTTCATGGGGCAGGGGGGCTAGGGTTTTGGGTTCTAAGTATCAAACATGGTCCAAATCATACCAAACTTTACCCAAGGCTTCTAAATATTATTTAAAGCCTATCTAAAAAGTTTGGTGAATTTTGTGATTAATAATTATTCTCTAAAATTCCAGAAGCATGGATTTTGGCTATTTAAAATGCTCTATAATTTCCTATTTGGACTAAAACTCATGAAACTATTTTTATTAAATACTATAGGAAATTAGAAGTCTAACAAAATTGGTCTGGTATTTTTAGCATTTTTCTACAATTTCTTATAGATTTTCAAAGTCTGGCAGAAAAAGAAAAAGAAAAACTATGAACAGTTCCGGGCTGATTCTGGCCCGAACCAGCCTAGCTAGGGCAGAACACGCCCCCGCGCGCGCCCGCTTTTCTGATTTTGCGAATAGGTCCCCGACGTTTTGAATAACAGGAAGTGGGGTCGCAGTACTGTTCCTAGAGTCACTGACATTTTTCAGAAATCTCCCCCTAGTTCTATTTCTTCGCAGCCCGCAGCCCACGACGGCGAACAGCACGGGGCCGAACTCCGACGAGCTTACGTCGGCCGATTCACGCAAAGACCGGTGCTCTCCTTTGGCGGAGACCGAATTCAAGTCCTAACGAGGGTTTCCCCTCCACTAATTTCACCAATGGCACACTAATACGCCCTGCCCACGGTGACCGTGTGGTCAACGGCCAACCAAACGCGTTCCCGGTGATCTAGGACCGTCTAGCTAAATTCAATGGGTCAGTGAGTACCAAGAGCAAGTGAAGGTGCTGAAACAAGAAAGCAGAGGGCGAGATCGGACCTGAATCAAGCTGGCCACGGCGAGGATGCTTTCACGGCGGCGGAAACCGATTTGGGGAGAATGGGAAATTAGCGAGCTCTAGGGGATGATTCGAGGCACGGATTGCTCTACTGGTTGCACAACTACCTAGCGGAGTAGGCGGGGTCGGTAATTTATAGGCGCCCACAGCGGTGGCCGGTGAATTTAGGAGAGACGCGCGGCGGCCGGATAGGAAGGATGAGTCACCGGCGTGTTTTACCCTGGCACTCACCAGCGGAGGGGCTACGGCGGTTATTGGCAAGCTGGTGTGGCTAGTAGTGACGTGGTTAAAGGCCTAGAGCATGGCACAATCGCGGCGAAGGACGCCAACTCTGGTGATGGCCGTAGAGCCACGTCGCCGGTGCCAATGGTCGAGGAATAGTGTGGTCACAGTAACTCGAACCCATCCGCGATGAGATCTTTTCACGGGTGAGCGAAATCCACTTGCCCGAGGCACGAATCGTGACGGTCGGCGCGAATCCGGGCGCAAAGGTCGCCGGCGACGAGGGGGTGCATCTGCGATCTGTTTCAGTCACTGTACCATCAGATTTTATTTCAGTCAGCCTGACAGACCAAATTTGGCATCGATTTTCTCCTGATTTTACATGGCAACTTGTTGATCGGCCAGTAGCAAAGTTATTGTCTAATGATCGGGCTACAATTTTTCTATAGCAACCATAGCCAAACTCTTACTGGATCATGGTTGAATTCCAGTCCAAAGATGGCTCAATCATACTGTCAGTCTGATTTCAGACCTAAGGCAGCCTGACAGCCCATCTTTGGGCACATTTTTCTCCAAATTCTTCATGTAACCATAGTTTAATCTCTATAGAAAAGTTGCCCTTCTTTTATACTCTACCAACTTGATGTGGTGACCTAGGGCAAAATCTTCATAATTTGGAAGATATAGGGCCCCAAAGTTAAGCCAAATGCACTGAATTTCAGACTTAACCCCATAGGGTTTGAGTGGTGCTTTTTGCAAATAAGTCCAATTCCCATCTTTTGGCTTGGAAATCCTCAAATATGTGAACCTTATGACTTTAGGTACCCTAATGCCTTGTTTTTTGCACTTTAGTCCAAAAGTGTGCACATTTTGCAGATAACCCCCTAGGGTTTCAGTCCAGGGGTTTCCAGGGTTCTATTAGGATCTTGGGTACTTTTAGGGTTTTGGATGCTACTTAAGTCCATCTATGGTGACATTTTATGATCATTTTAACTAAGTTTTGAAGTTTTCTCTTAGTTAAGCTTTGTTTACTCTTCTGAGTCCAATTTAGGGTTAAGCACTGTACCCTAGGGTTTCACTTATAACATGTCACAACAAAATAACTTATTTAAACTTTTTGCCTAGTAAATGCATTCTAGGTGTGACAAGCACATGATATGCCAATGCTTATGATGTTATGCTCAAGTTTTATTGACAGTAACCCCAGGGGTGTTACATCCTTCCCCCCATAAAAGAATCTCGTCCCGAGATTAAAAGCCTTAGAGTAAGTAATGGAAAAGGAAACACGTCATAACTTTATTTCCTTATTTTTGGTACAAGGTAGGGGTGGTATGGAGCTCATTCCTTTACAACAAATGTATACATCTTACAATTTACATGAAGCTAAAAAGCTTGGAAAATTCTTATCTAATAAGTCTTGAGTTTCCCAAGTAGCTTCAAATTTCGAATGTTGGTTCCACTGTATCTTGTAAAATTTGAGAGTTTTCCTTCGGGTAACCCTGTCCTTTTGATCCAAGACTTGAATAGGATGCTCTGAATATGTCAAGTCTGGTTCTAAGGCAACATCCGTTACTTCAATGGTTTGATCAGGAACCCGAAGACACTTCTTCAATTGGGACACGTGGAACACATTATTTACAGCAGACAATGTTTCGGGTAATTGGAGTCGGTATGCCACTGGTCCACATTGTTCGAGAACAGGGAAAGGACCAATGTACCGGGGCGCAAGCTTCCCTTTTACCGCGAAATGTGATATACCCTTTGTTGGTGAGACTTTGAGGTAGACATAATCTCCAACTAGAAAGTACAAGGGTATCCGGCGTTTGTCTGCGTAACTCTTCTGTCGGGCTTGGGCTTCCTTCAAATTATGAATTATTCGTTGAACTTTCTTTTCTGTTTCCTTTACCATATCTGGCCTAAAGAAACTTCTTTCACCTGGTTCAGACAAGTTTAACGGAGTACGACACCGTCGTCCATATAAAGCTTCGAAGGGTGCCATCTTAATGCTTTCTTGATAGCTATTGTTGTATGAGAACTCCGCTAATGGTAAACAATCATCCCACTTTTGTGGGAATTTTAGAACACATGCTCGCAACATATCTTCAAGTATCTGATTTACCCTCTTAGTTTGCCCACTGGTTAGAGGATGATAAGCCGAACTATGGAGCAATTTAGTACCCAAGGATTTATGAAGTTCTTCCCAGAATTTGGATACGAATTGAGGTCCATGATCCGACACTATGGTCTTCGGAACACCATGTAAACTGAGAATGCAAGCAATGTACAGTTCCGCATATGTGAGGACCAGGTAATATGTTTTGACTGGCAGAAAATGAGCAATTTTTGTAAGCCGATCAATTATAACCCAAATAGAATCATACCCTTTTGCGGTCCTAGGCAATCCCACAATAAAGTCCATGCTTATATCTTCCCATTTCCATGTTGAGATAGGCAAAGATTGCAATGGACCAGCAGTCTTCATATGTATGGCTTTGATACGTCTGCAAGTGTCACATCTTGCCACATTGCGTGCAATTTCAATCTTCATCTTTGTCCACCAATAATGCTGTTTTAGATCTTGATACATCTTAGTGCTTCCGGGATGGATAGAATAGCGACTAAGATGGGCTTCATCTAAAATTTGCTGGCAGATCTCTTCATTTTTAGGCACAACTATGCGGCTATTAAACCATACAACACCTTGATCATCTTTTCTGAAGCAGTTGGCTTTTCCGGCCTCCATTTTCTCATAAATGTGTTTCATACCTACATCATTTCTTTGTGTGTCAATTATTCTTTGCAGGAGGACCGGCTCAAGCTTTAAGTGATTTGAAGTCCCTTGTTGAATCACTCCCAGGTTCAACTTCTCCATTTCTTGGCATAACATAATGTCAGAAGTCTTCATCGTCAGACAATGGCAGAAAGCCTTGCGACTTAATGCATCCGCCACTACATTAGTCTTGCCTGGGTGATAATGAATCTCCAATTCATAATCTTTAATCAGCTCAAGCCATCTCCTTTGTCTCATATTAAGCTCTGATTGGGTGAAGATGTACTTCAAGCTTTTATGATCTGTATAAATGTGACAGATGTTCCCCAGCAAATAATGACGCCATATTTTTAGGGCATGAACCACAGCAGCTAATTCTAGGTCATGAGTTGGATAATGCTCTTCATGCCGGCGCAACTGCCTTGAAGCGTAGGCTATTAATCGACCTTCTTGCATTAGAACACAGCCTAGACCACTGCCTGATGCGTCACAATACACATGAAAGGGCTTTTCAATGTCCGGTTGAGCCAATACTGGAGCAGTGGTCAATAATACTTTCAGCTGCTCAAAGGCTTCATTACATTTTGAAGACCAATTAAACTTGGTATCACTCTTCAATAATCTTGTGATTGGTTTCACAAGCTTGGAAAAATCTGGAATGAATCGGCGGTAATATCCAGCCAGTCCAAGAAAACTTCAGACTTGGTGTACAGTGGTTGGAGGTTTCCACTCCAAAATATCCTTGACTTTGTTGGGATCCACCGCAATCCCCTTGGTAGATAATACATGTCCCAGAAATTGGATCTCCTCTAGCCAGAACGCGCACTTACTGAACTTAGCGTAGAGTTGATGCTCCCTCAAGCGCGTTAATACGATCCGTAAATGTCGAGCATGCTCCTCTTCATTTTTAGAATATATAAGATATCATCAATGAATATCACCACGAATTTATCCAACTCGGGCATAAATACTGAGTTCATAAGATATGTGAAGTGGGCAGGAGCATTTGTTAGTCCGAAACACATAACCAGATATTCAAACAATCTGTACCGCGTAGTGAATGCGGTCTTTGGTATATCTTCGGGCTGGATATGGATCTGATGATAGCCCGATCTAAGGTCAATCTTAGAGAAGACCCTCACTCCAGTTAGTTGATCAAATAGAATATCAATTCGTGGAAGAGGGTACTTATTTTTTATGGTAACCTCATTAAGGGGTCTATAATCCACGCACATCTGAAGTGTTTGATCCTTCTTCTTAACAAAGATGGTTGGACAACCCCATGGCGATGAGCTTTGCCGGATGAATCCATTTTCTAGTAGATCTTGTAATTGGGTCTTGAGCTCTACCAATTCATTCGGAGGCATTCAGTACGACCTTCTAGAAATAGGAGCCGTGTCGGGCTTTAACTCAATCACAAATTCTACATCTCTTTCTGGAGGTAATCCAGGCAAATCTTCTGGAAAGACGTCTGGGAATTCACATACTACCGGAATATCTTGGATCTCCGGTATGTTGGCTTCATATACTCTACCAAATGGTTTAGCCAGAATAGCTACGGGGATGGACAAGAGAACCTCTTCTTGGCCATAACTCAACCTGATGGTTCTCATATCAGTGTTGAGGATTGCTTTATGTTGGGCTAACCAATTCATGCCCAGAATTACATCTATATCTTGACCTTTGAGAACAATCATATTTGTAGGAAAGTCTCGTTTAGCCAAGGTTACGAGCACTTGGAAAGCCACTTCTTTAGTGAATATTTGTCCCCCGGGCGAATGAATAGTAAACCCTTTCCTGGATTCATGGTATGGAATGCAATGTTGCTCCACAAATTTATTGCTTATGAATGTATGTGAAGCGCCAGAATCAAAAAGAATAACTGCAAGGTGATTGACCACAAGAAACGTACCCATCATAACTGGTTCACCTTCTGGTGTTGTGGCCACTTGTGTATAATAAATCCGCCCAGTTTTCTTCATATTTTTTCCCGCGGTATTGTTCGCCGCATTTCCCTTGCCTTGAGCGGAATTCCCTGAACTCTGCTGATTATTTGATCGGCTCTGCTTCGGGTATGGATAGTCCTTGATAAAATGTCCGGACTTTCCACAATTAAAGCAGCCGGTTGAGGAGCTTGGGAGGGCAGGGAAACGAGTACCAGGGGCACTCGGCTGATGTGTTGAGATGGGGGCAGTAGCAGGACGGGTGAAAACTGGTTACTTGGAAGGGTAGGAGGGTGGACAAGGTGAAGAACGATTCTGATTAAAAGGCCGGATCACCAACCTTTGTCTTTTCTCAGGCCCCTGGTTGGGCCTGTCGCCTCCATAGCCCTTTGATTTTCTCGGGCCTGCATATTTGGCTTCGACTGACAGTGCTGTGCTGACAGCCCGACTATACGTGAGATCGAGATAAGTGGCCATTTTCCGCTGCAACTGGTCATTGAGGCCTCTCATAAAACATTTTTTCATCTTCAGGTCAGTGTTGACCTGATCGATGGCATACTGGGACAAGTGGTTGAACTTATTGAGATACTGGGTGACAGTATCCCCACCTTGTTTAAGCTTCATAAACTCCTCTTGTTTCATATGGAGCACTCCTTCAGGAATATAGTGCTCTCGGAAAGCCAGCTTGAATTCGTCCCAGGTAATTTGATGACCAGTTGGTTGGATAGCCACATAATTTTCCCCACCAGGTACTGGCAGGCCCTCGCAACTGTTGTGCTACAAATAAGGGCTTTTGAGTCTTCGTACATCGAAGAAGCCTAAACTTTTGTTCGATAACCCGGATCCACTCATCTGCTTCCAGAGGGTCTTCTGCTTTGACAAATAACGGAGGAAGCGTCTCAGAGAAATCCAAATAGGAAGCTTCGCGGGGTCCTTGCGGATACGCTCGCTCACCTTGCTGTTGCATTTGTTGTCCCGCCATTTCCCGCAGAAAGCGGGTGTTGTCGGCTGTAGCATTAACTAAGGCAGCGATGGCCTCAGCTAATGTTGGAGGTACTGGGGTGGGTTAGGAGTTGCTTCCCTCCCACGGGAGGTTCCTGCACTATCCCGTGCACGAGTCTTGGACAGCATCTGGGGCAAAGAACATTTGGAACAATATAATATGCTGAAGCAAACCATCCATTTTACATTACTAAAAAGGGTAATAATACAGACTCGAATTAACAACAGGATTACATTACCTATTACACATTACCACTATTTCTCTACTTCACTACTCTAACTTCTTGTCACTTTTGGTAGCTTCACTGTTGGGCGTAGGAGACCATTCATCAACCAACTTCATAGAGGGAGGAGGCCTAAAAAGGTCCAGTTCACCACCAAGTGCTTCTCCCACTACTCCAGAAGGTCCGGCTCCCATTCCGACAGGATCCGCAGGTACGTTAGGGTGCAGTTGTGAATACAACACATGAACATCCTCATGTAGTGTATTACAATACACTTGTTAGTGGTCCACGGCTGCGCTAAGCTCCTCCACGTGGGCTCGAGCTTTGGCTTCCTTGGCCCAAGCAAGTGAACGGGAGTTAACAGCCCAATCGAGTGCTAAATCACGTTCAGCAAGCTGGTCTTGCAAGTGTCGGATGTCAGTTCTTAACTCGTTTATGCAATGACCATCTGCCACCCACATATTGTTCCTGTGGCGGAGCTCCGTTCGAAGCTGTTCTACTTGAGCTTCCAGATCTCCGATAGGATCATTGCTACCACTACTACTGTCCTCATGCCTTGGAGCTAATTGATGGCGAGGCACGCCAATTGGTCCGGTAGACTTGCGCGCAGTTTTTCTTGTGCCCGACGGCATTTCTCTAAGGGGGAAAATCTTATTAAAATAGTTTATAGTATGATGCATGCATAATTACAGAATCAACCTTAGTTGATTCACAACCTTCTATACATTGCACTCTACTATCTGGTCTTTAAGTGCAGAAGGTAGTTAGATAAGAAGGAAAGAAATTCTCTAGATAAGTCTTTTGAAAATTCT
The DNA here is from genome assembly GCA_029449295.1 of Zea luxurians. NCBI lineage: Eukaryota > Viridiplantae > Streptophyta > Magnoliopsida > Poales > Poaceae > Zea > Zea luxurians. The sequence continues at coordinate 30,257,836 of JAOPSE010000031.1, forward strand.
TTTTGAAAATGTCTCATAACATCTGCAGAGATGGGCTTCGCTCCGATACCTATTGTGACGGAACCTCCCAAGTCATTAGGCTCACCTACAGTTGTCCTTGTCTAACGGACCTCAGACAACCCTGCAGGTGCACCTGATCACTTGACAAGTTCTGTATCCAAATTTCTTACCTTGCCCAAGAGCGATTCACCCGTCACGCAGACATTACAACACATCAGAGATACGCGAATGCGGAAGCAAGTACAATAACTTACCTTATATTAAAGTAAGAAAGAGTTGTATTTATTACAGACGAGAGGTGAAATATAAGAGTGCTGAAGTATTATTATTACATCACTGGGAGGCAAAAACCCCTCCCGATAAACATCAAACAAAAGTTTTAACGGAGGATCCTTTCCTCCTGAAGCTTCACTCCTGGTTTTCTTCTTTGGGCACCACCTTTGAACAAAAGCAGCAAAATTTGGCTGCTTCCTCACCTAAGACAACATGGGGACAAAGCCCTGAGTACAAAGTGTACTTTCGCAAGTCTTACCCGTCCAAAATAAAGACTCTCAAGGATATGCTGGCCTTTTGGGGATCAAGGTATGGCTTATCAATAATCAAAGACTCTGTTTGCAGAAATGCTTACTAATAGTGGATCCTTAAAAAATCCAGTTTTATTTGTCAGGTTGAGTAGAGTTACCTACATCTAAGGTTCTTTCTACCCTAGCTCAATCACTGGACCTATACTGCCCAATTTCTTATCAACCCTTCTTATTCACTAGAATGCTACGTGTAGGTCAGTGACCAAGTCTTCATGTCCGCGAAGTTACGGTGATCCGAATCGATTATACTCAGCTCAGGATCTCTGATCACACGACATATGTAGCACTTAACCCTTGCATATGTCAACTCGCCACTGGGGTTCTTAAGACCAGATCAGGTTCACGCCAACCAAGAGCACAGATACACCACCGTCCAGCCTCTTGCCACGGAGGGTACACGCTACTCTCGCCATCTCTCCACTCCCATTACGTGTTATCTTATTCTAGTATTAGTCTACCCGAGGCAAAGCTTACCCATGATGAGGCATGTGACCAGTTAAAGGGTCCTCGATCATCAAGCCTACATCGACACGGTCCATAATTGACTCAGACGGAGACACTACACCGAGACTCTCTTCTCGTGCAAGTCACCCGCCCGGTCTCAGCTTTATCATTTCAAACCCAAAGTTTGGTACCTGGCAGAGGTACATCTTTTCCGATGTTGAACCCATCATGGCCATGATGGATCCACCATCAAGTTTTGTTTCTGAAAACATCCCACCCACTTTGAAGCATCATCTTTTGTAAAAACAAAACATTTTGTTTTTCTAGAGCCAAGCTAAGCATAAGGAAAAACTTTTGTAAATCAGGGATTAAGGAGAAGTAACCAAATCCAAGGAAGGAAATGTAGCAACGGGTTTAGCACACAACTCCTATCACCTAATGCATCAAATAAGTGAGAAAGATTTTTAAAATAACAAGGAGGGGGCAGATGCACCGGGGCTTGCCATGTGTTACTGGTGAGTCAGGTTCTGCTCCACAAATATCAAAATAAAAGCAGTTTCCTGCTTGATGTTCTTCAGGTGGTGGTGGTGAAGTCCTTGCTTCTTCAACTTCTATTTCCTCTTTGTTTTCTAGATATAGCCATATATAATCATGAATGCTCATGTAATGCTCATGAAGATGCAAAGATAATAAAAGTTTATTATCTAAAGTCTTGAATACAACTTTCCTTCACGGATCTCCGAGAACTTAGGGTTTTCGGAGTCTATAGTGAAGTTCATGGGGCAGGGGGGCTAGGGTTTTGGGTTCTAAGTATCAAACATGGTCCAAATCATACCAAACTTTACCCAAGGCTTCTAAATATTATTTAAAGCCTATCTAAAAAGTTTGGTGAATTTTGGGATTATTAATTATTCTCTAAAATTCCAGAAGCATGGATTTTGGCTATTTAAAATGAACTATAATTTCCTATTTGGACTAAAAAACATGAAACTATTTTTATTAAATACTATAGGAAATTAGAAGTCTAACAAAATTGGTCTGATATTTTTGGTATTTTTCTATAATTTCTTATAGATTTCCAAAGTCTGGCAGAAAAAGAAAAACTATGAACAGTTCCGGGCTGATTCTGGCCCGAACCAGCCCAGCTAGGGTAGAACGCGCCCGCGCGCGCGCCCGCTTTTTTGATTTTGCGAATAGGTCCCCGGCGCTTTGAATAACTAGAAGTGGGGTCGCAATACTGTTCCTAGAGTCACTGACATTTTTCAGAAATCTCCCCCTAGTTCTATTTCTTCGCAGCTCGTAGCCCACGACGGCGAACAGCGCGGGGCCGAACTCCGACGAGCTTACGCCAGCCGATTCATGCAAAGACCGGTGCTCTCCTTTGGCAGAGACCGAATTCAAGTCCTAAAGAGGGTTTCCCCTCCACTAATTTCACCAATGGCACACTAATACGCCCTGCCCACGGTGACCATGTGGCAACGGCCAACCGAACGCGTTCCCGGTGATCTAGGACCGTCTAGCTAAATTCAATGGGTCAGTGAGTACCAAGAGCAAGTGAAGGTGCTGAAACAAGAAAGCAGAGGGCGAGATCGGACCTGAATCAAGCTGGCCACGACGAGGATGCTTTAACGGTGGCAGAAACCGATTTAGGGAGAATGGGAAATTAGCGAGCTCTAGGGGATGATTCGAGGCACGTATTGCTCTATTGGTTGCACAACTACCTAGCGGAGCAAGTGGGGTCAGTAATTTATAGGCGCCCACAGCGGTGGCTGGTGAATTTGGGAGAGACGCGCGGCGGCCGGAAAGGAAGGATGAGTCACCGGTGCGTTTTACCGTGGCACTCACCGGCGGAGGGGCTACAACGGTTATTGGCAAGCTGGTGTGGCTAGTAGTGACGTGGTTAAAGGCCTGGAGCGTGGCACAATCGCGGCGAAGGACGCCAACTCCGGTGACGGCCGTAGAGCCACGTCGCCGGTGCCAGTGGTCGAGGAATAGTGAGGTCACAATAACTCGAACCCATCCGCGACGAGATCTTTTCACGGGTGAGCGAATCCACTTGCCTCAGGCACAAATTGCGATGGCCGGCGTGAATCCGGGCACAAAGGTCACCGGCGGCGAGGGGGTGCATCTGCGATCTGTTTCAATCACTGTACCATCAGATTTTATTTCAGTCAACCTGACAGACCAAATTTGGCATCGATTTTCTCCTGATTTTACATGGCAACTTGTTGATCGGCCAGTAGCAAAGTTATTGTCTAATGACCGGGCTACAATTTTTCTATAGCAACCATAGCCAAACTCTTACTCGATCATGGTTGAATTCCAGTCCAAAGATGGCTCAATCATACTGTCAGTCTGATTTCAGACCTAAGGCAGCCTGACAGCCCATCTTTGGGCACATTTTTCTCCAAATTCTTCATGTAACCATAGTTTAATCTCTATAGCAAAGTTGCCCTTCTTTTATAGCTCTACCAACTTGATGTTGTGACCTAGGGCAAAATCTTCATAATTTGGAAGATATAGGGCCCCAAAGTTAAGCCAAATGCACTGAATTTCAGACTTAACCCCATAGGGTTTGAGTGGTGCTTTTTGCAAATAAGTCCAATTCCCATCTTTTGGCTTGGAAATCCTCAAATATGCGAACCTTATGACTTTAGGTACCCTAACGCCTTGTTTTTTGCACTTTAGTCCAAAAGTGTGCACATTTTGCAGATAACCCCCTAGGGTTTCCAGGGTTCTATTAGGATCTTGGGTACTTTTAGGGTTTTGGATGCTACTTATGTCCATCTATGGTGACATTTTATGGTCATTTTAACTAAGTTTTGAAGTTTTCTCTTAGTTAAGCTTTGTTTACTCTTCTAAGTCCAATTTAGGGTTAAGCACTGTACCCTAGGGTTTCACTTATAACATGTCACAACAAAATAACTTATTTAAACTTTTTGCCTAGTAAATGCATTCTAGGTGTAACAAGCACATGATATGCCAATGCTTATGATGTTATGCTCAAGTTTTAGTGACAGTAACACCAGGGGTGTTACATTCGTCTTCCTGTAGTTCTTCTTCTTTTCCCTCTTCCCGCTCTTTTCTTGTCCCTAGTCATTATCATTATTGGGCCATTGTGCTATGAAGTGACCAGTCTTACCGCATTTGAAGCTGGAGCGCTTTCCCCTTGTTTTGTTCTTGTTGGGGTACTCCTTACGTCCTTTTAGCGTGGTCTTGAAACGTTTGATGATAAGCGCCATTTCGTCCTCATTGAGCCGGCAGCCTCCACTTGTGCTACCTTGCTTGGTAGCGCCTCCTTGCTGCTTGTTGCTTTGAGAGCAACGGGTTGCGGCTCATAGATGGGCAGTGGACCATTTAGCGCATCGTCCATGTATCGCGCTTCTTTCACCATCATGCGCCCGCTCACGAATTTTCCAAGGATCTCCTCGGGCGTCATCTTGGTGTACCTGGGGTTTTTACGAATAAGATTGACAAGATGGGGGTCAATTACAGTAAATGACCTTAGCATGAGTCAGACGACATCATGATCCGTCCATCTTGTGCTTCCGTAGCTTCAGATCTTGTTGACCAGGGTCCTGAGCCTATTGTAGGTTTGTGTTGGCTCCTCTCCCCTGATCATCGCGAACCTCCCCAGCTCGCCCTCCACCAGTTCCATCTTGGTGATCATGGTGGCATCATTTCTCTCATGTGATATCTTGAGGGTATCCTAGATTTGTTTGACATTGTCCAAGCCACTTACTTTGTTATACACATCCCTGCAAAGTGAAGCTAGCAAGACAGTAGTAGCTTGGGCATTTTTATGAATTTGTTCATTAATAATCACAGGATTATCCGTACTATCGAAATGCATCCCATTTTCCACAATTTCCCAAATATAGGATGGAGAGAAAATAGATGACTACGCATTTTATGGCTCCAAAATGCGTAATCCTCTCCATCAAAGTGAGGAGGTTTTCTGAGAGGAATAGAAAGTAAATGGGTATTCGAATTATATGGAATACGAGAGTAATTAAAAGAATAATTTTGATTGACCATTTTTCTCTTGGACGAGGAGTTGTCGTTGTCATCTCTTCTTCTTGTCGTCCCTCTTCTTGTGACTCGAGCCTGAGTCAGTGGGCTTGTCGTCTCTTGGCTCGTTGAAGAGGGACACCTTCTCCTTGTCGTTGATCACCATCCCCTTTCCCTTAGGATCCATCTCTTTAGGCGGTTAGTCCCTTAGATGAAGAGTATGGCTCCGATACCAATTGAGAGCACCTAGAGGGGGGTGAATAGGTGATCCTATAAAATCAAACACTAAATAGCCACAAACTTGGTTATTAAAGTGTTAGTGCGACTAAGTAGCTTTGAAGCAAGTTCTCGTGAACACAACAATCACAGAGAAAGCAACACAAGAGACACGAGATTTTTATCCCATAGTTCGGCCAAGTAACACTTGCCTACTTCCATGTTGTGGCGTCCCAATGGACGAGGGTTGCACTCAACCCCTTTCAAGTGATCTGATGATCAACTTGAATACCACGGTCTTTTCCTTTAGAGTGTTTCCCGTTTGCGAGGAATCTCCACAATTTGGAGCCTCTCGCCCTTACAAAGTTGATCACAAAGAAAGCACAAGAGTAAGGATGGGAGAGCAACACACGCAAGACTCAAATCCGCAACACAACCACACACACAAGTCAAGACTTGAGCTCGAAACACAACACACGGAGTTTGCAACTCAAATGGAGCTCAAATCACTAACACAGCGAATCAAATGCGTGGAGGCGGAGTCTAGAAGTCTTAGGATGTTTTTGAAAGCTTGGTGTACTGCTCCATGCGCCTAGGGGTCCCTTTTATAGCCCCAAGGCAGCTAGGAGCCGTTGGAGATCAACATGGAAGGCTATCCTTGCCTTCTGTCGAGTGGCGCACCGAACAGTCCGGTGCGCCACCGGACAGGTCCTGTAGCTTGTCCGATGCGCGATCTCCTTCCATATCGGGCATAGCCGATCGTTGTCTGGTGCACCCAGTCGACCGTTGGACCGAGCCACGTGTCGCGCGCTGATCGCGTGGACGACCGTTGGGCACTGGTGCCGTTGGCTCACCGAACAGTTCGGGGCACCAACGGACAGTCCGGTGAATTATAGCCATGTCGCCTTTTCTTTTCCCGAGAGCGACGAGTTCGTCGCGGATGACTCACCGGACAGTCCGGTGCACCACCGAACAGTCCGGTGAATTATAGTCGTACAACTCCGTCGTTTCCCGAGAGCAGCTGGTTCACCGTCGACCAGCCTGGGGCACCGGACACTGTCCGGTGCACCACCGGACAGTCCAGTGTACCAGGCCAAGCTGGAGTTGGCTGTACACAGCTAACTCTTTTCCAATTCGTTTCTTCTCTTCTCAGCACTGTTTCTAGCACTTAGATAACCATGTTAGTATTCAAAAACAATGTACTAAGTCTAGAAACATACATTTTACCTTAATTTGCACTTTTCACACATTTAGCACATAAGGATTCAATTAAAATGTGTTGGTCATCTAATCACCAAAATACTTATAGAAATTGCACAAAGGCACATTTCTCTTTCACTAGCGTGCTCGACGCTCGGACAGAGAGGAGCGAGGGAGGGAGAGAGAGAACAGGGGAGGGAGAGATAGGGGCGGCGTCGGCTTGGGCAGGGGAGAAGCCAGGGCGCAACTTGGTGTTAGTTGGGCCCCTAGTGGGTCTTAAGGTTAGGGTAGGGTTTTGTTGTTTTTTTCTGAATTCGAAATGCATTTTTAAATAACTCAAAAATTCATAATAAATTAAATCAAAACCATTTATAAATAAAATATTTATTTTTAGACTATTAATTATTATATTATTTAATTATTATGTTATTTACTAGGATTTTTATTTAAGAAGAGATGCTATTAAACATCAAATAATCAATCATACGTAATTCAAAAATTATTTCAATTGCAAATAAATAATAAACACTTAAAAATTTTTATTACCCTAATTACCATAATAACTAAATTCATTATTTTTAGTTGATGGCTTTTATAGTGTTACAGCTCTGCACCGGTAGAACTTCCTCGACGTGGTTTCTAATTGTTTGGAGACCCGCTCAATCACCACCCCATTGCAGAGCTTGCAAGGGATTAGAGGAAGCTCAGCACTCGCAGTATTGGAGCCAGAGAATAAGGATGACGATGACGATGACGATGACGGCATCTCCACAAATAGCCTGAAAGACCATAGCAATGATAAATTACCAGTTTGCTCAATCCTTAGAACACTGAAAACATAAGTTAATGGTGTTTTATTAGTTCAAAGTAAAGCACTGATTTAACATGTACAGTATGTTCAGATAAGTCCAGAGCTGATCTCATGAACATTGCTATGATTACCCTTAGTTCAAAAATTCTTCCCAAGGATAAGGAGTACTTTGCTAAACTTGCAGTTGACGCTGTATTAAGGCTTAAGGCAGCACCAACCTGGAAGCCATTCAAATTCTGAAGAAACCTAGAGAATTGAGAATGCCAAAATTTTGGTTGCAAACACTGCTATGGACACAGATTTAAGACTATGGGACATGTGTCTAGGTGGATTCAATGTCTAAGGTTGCAGATATTGAAGCTGCTGAAAAGCAGAAAATGAGAGAGAGGGTGCAGAAGATTATAGCACATGGGATCAACTATTTTGTCAATAGGCAGTTAATCTATAACTTCCCTGAAGAACTCTTTGCTAATGCTGGCATCCTCGCAATTGGGCATGCTGATTTTGAGGGCATTGAACGGCTAGCTCTTGTCGCTGGTGGTGAGATCGCATCAACTTTGGATAATCCGGAGTCTGTTAAGCTTGGGCACTGCAAGGTTATCGAAGAGATTATGATTAGGGAGGACAGGCTAATTCATTTCACTGGGGTTGAGATGGGACAGGCTTGCTGTTGGGGCGAAGGCGAAGACGCTACCCTTCGCGCGAAGCTTTCGTCGCCTCGCTACACCAACGAAGGCGAGATGATCGGCACGGTTGCCCTTCATCCTCTCCAATGCAAGACGAAGGCCAGACTTCGACAAAGTCTGTTAGTCCTGCGTCCTCATCTCGCCCGGAGGCCCACGTGGAATTAGGCCTACTGTAACGGGCCCCGCGTGGACAAGCATGTTACGGGCCTCATCTGTAATAGCTTTTCTGTAATGACGGTATGTAACCTCCCTTTATGGGAATATTCTAGGGATAGTCCGGGTACCCGAGGGCATAAACGTCCTTGCCTTGGAACGTTGGACACTCGGGTACCTATAAATACCCCCGTACAGTGCCTTTGAGAGGCTAGATTAACAGAGCAATTGTCATCCCACGTGCTTGCACTCTTTCCACTTCTTCGTTGGATCCACTTGCCCAGGAGAGCAAGTTCCAACATTTGGCGCCCACCGTTCGTGCTACGAACAAACCACCCGCGATGGCACCCAAGAGAGCTAGTTCGAAGGCAGCCCCATCCGTCGACGAAGCAGCGAAGGCAGCGCTGCTAGCCGAGAAAAAAGGCAATGCCCTCGCAGACAACACCCCCCAAGAAGCCTGCGAAGACGAAGCTCTTAACAAGAGACAGCGCCATGAACACCCCACTCCCGAAGGCACCCTACACACTGCAGCTCCGGGGGACTACCACAAGCACCACCCCCAGGCTTCGCTCCACCAGAGGACAAAGACGCAACAGAGGACGGCGAAGTCATCGGCGTCTCAGCCGAAGAACAGCTACAGCTACGGGCGCTGCGCATCAAGAACCGCAACCTCCAAAAACAGAAAGACATCCTCGAGGCCAAGAGCCAACGTGTCACCGCGCAAGCCAAGGTGTGCCACATGATACGAGACGAGGAGCAGAGAGCCCGGGAACTCGAGCAAGAGATTCCGCTCATACAGAGTGAAGGCCAACATGATCTGCAGCATGGCCCGCCCCTCCAACAGCGCGCGCCAGCCAGAGACTTATTCATACCCCAGCGTGGGCCCTACATCCCGCATGCCGCAGCTTTCCAAGGCATCAACTACCTTGATGAGCGAAGCCCCCTGGCTCCACAACTCCAAGTGTCACCGTGGCCCGCCAACTTCAGGGTAGGGACCAACCCCAAGTACAACGGCAGCACCGACCCAACACAATACATCATGAGCTACCAAGTCGCTGTCGCATCATCCGGAGGGGATGACGCCACAATGGCCAAGTCTTTTATCATCGCCCTCGAGGGTTCGCCCTTGACCTGGTACACCAAGTTGCCCCCATTGTCCATCGACTCCTGGAAATGACTCCGAGACAAGTTTCTACTCAACTTCCAAGGATACCGACCCGATACCGATGATTTGGCCGAGCTATCACTCTGCAAACAGCAAGAGAAGGAAACCCTACGGGAGTACTACCGCAAGTTCCTGACTCTCAAGTCACAATTGCCTTCGGTCGACGACCACATCGCGATACACTACGCCATCAGTGGCCTTCAGTCACTGCATCAGGGACCCACCCAAAAATCTCCAAGAGCTCTATCAGCTGTTCAAGAAGTACGCCAGATCCGAAGAGCTCCATCAACGAAAGGTCGAGTCTCAGAGAAAGCCCAAGGACCCTCCGCAGTCCAGCCGAACCTGGACAAGGCCTTCGCAGCCAAACTTTGGACGGGACAACCACAGTCAGCAGCAGGTGCACAACATAGCCATCCAGCACCCCACTGGCGAGGCCAAGGCCAGGGACGGGCGCAACAACCACGCAGATATTACTGCCTGTTTCATGGCGAGGACTACGCACACGCAACAAGGGATTGCCCGGAAACAAAGGCCACCAGGGACAGGATGTCTCGAGCACAACCAGCCGACAACCAGAGAGTCGACGCGCACACATATCATCATCACCACCCACAACCATACAACAATGGCCATGTCCAGCACCCACCCAACCATGCATATCCACACCATCAGGAAGTACAAATCGTCCCACCCCCGCCTTCGCCTCCGCATCACCAGAACCCACACCACCAAAATCACCCCTTGGCACCAAAGCAAGAAGACTTCGCCGATCAGCCGTATCGCGGAGTCATTCACATGATCACCGGAGGGTCCAGCGTCGACTTCGAGACGAAGCGACAAAAGAGGGATCACTACCAGAGTGTTAACCATGTCGCCCTCACCGACCCAGTGGTACAAACGAGGTGGTCACATGTGCCACTAACTTTCGATGCCAGAGATGTTGATCTGCGCAGCGCACCCCACGTCGACGCACAGGTAACCAACTGCAGTGTAGCAGGCTGGGATCTGCACAAAGTCCTAGTCGACAACGGCAGCCAAGCGGACATCATCTTCCTGCACACCTTCGACCGCATGGGCATCAGTCACAGCTTACTCAAGCCTTCGGACAACCCCCTATATGGCTTCGGCGGCAAGGGCACTTTCCCTGTGGGCAAGATAGAACTACCCCTGTCATTCGGCATAGCACCCAATGCGTGAAACGAACAGGTCACCTTTGACATCGTCGACATGGTCTATCCCTACAACGCTATAATGGGTCGGGGCTCCATCAATAAATTTGAAGCGGCCATTCACGGATTGTACCTCTACATGAAAATTCTGGGCCCGCAAGGCGTGATAACGGTTTACGATAACCAGCAGACTGCGCGCAACATTGAGAGAGACTTCGTTCCAGGTCAACGAAACATACACATGCCTTACAACACAGCGCGAAGTCTCTGAAGCCAACCACCCAGCCGCCGACAAAAAAGTAAAGGCACAGCTGCAGAGCAATGACGGAACGAAGACAGTTCCCCTCGACCTGGCGACGCCCAAGAAAACGGTCATAATAAGCGAAGACCTGACTTCGCAAGACGAGGAGAAACTCATCTCCTGTCTCTCCAGAAACAAGGACGTCTTCGCCTAGTCCGTCCTCGACCTGGTCGGAGTCAGCCGCACCATCATCGAGCACGGTCTGGGCATCGACCCTTCGGTGCGCCCAAAAAAGCAGCAGCTACGCAAAATGTCCGACGAAAAGACAGGAGCAGACCAAAGCCGAAGTGCACCGCCTGCTGGAGGCCAACTTCATTGAACCAATCGCCTACCCTACGTGGCTCGCCAACGTAGTCATGGTACAAAAGAAAAGCGGCAAGTGGCGCATGTGCATCGACTTCACCAATCTCAATAAGACCTGTCCCAAGGACAATTTCCCACTGCCACGGATGGACAAGATAGTCGATAGTGCAGCCGGATGCGAAGTCATGTCACTTCTTGACTGTTTCTCCGGCTACCACTAGATATACATGAAGAAGGAAGACAAGGCTAGCATCAGCTTCATCACACCCTTCGGCACGTATTGTTTCATCAGGATGCCAGAGGGACTCAAGAACGCTGGGTCAACCTTCTCTCGCCTCACCAAGACGGTGCTCGAGAGCCAAGTGGGCCGCAACATTTTCATATACGTGGACGACATCGTTGTCGCAAGCAAAAATAAAGAAGATCACCTAGCTAACCTCGCAGAGACGTTCGCAAACATGTGGGATGCATGACTTCGCCTCAACCCCGAGAAGTGTGTCTTCGGAGTTCGCCAGGGGAAGATAATGGGCTACCTGGTGTCGCACCGCGGGATCGAGGCCAACCCGACCAAGATTCAAGCAATCATCAACATGACACCCCCGCAGTCAACCAGGGATGTCCAGCGTCTGATAGGCAGATTAGACGCCCTTAATAGATTCATTTTCATGTCCGCAGAGCGGTGTCTACCCTTCCTCAAGACACTGCGTGGTGCGAAAGACTTCGCGTGGGGACCAGAACAGGCGAGACAGCCTTCGCATCACTCAAGCAACACCTGTCAGACTTGGCAATTCTCACCAGTCCCGACCCCTCGCTGCCGCTGCTGCTCTACATCGCAGCCTCGCCATATGCAATCAGCGCAGCGCTAGTCCAAGAGCAAGACAGAGAGGGCACGACCTGGCAGTGTCCAGTCTACTACATCTCCGAAGTCCTCACGACCTCCAAGTGCAACATGACTGAATTCGAAAAAATCTCTTATGCAGTCGTCATGGCATCGTGCAAGCTACGCCACTACTTCGAGGCGTTCAAGGTGCGGGTCACATCGGACAGAGGACTGGGAGAATTGTTCAGAAACCCAGAGGCGTCCATCTGAATCGCCAAATGGGCAGCCAAACTCTCCGGGTACCACATCACCTTCGAACCCAGGACAGCAATCAAGTCGCAGGTCCTGGCAGACTTCATCGTCAACTAGACAGGGTCGACACGGCAGCAAGAAGAGCCTCCTGAGAAGGTGTGGACCACACCCTGCGACGGCGCATGGTGCCATGCGGGGGCAGGCGCTTCTGCAATTATCACGTCACCCACAGGCGTCAAGCATAGATACGCAGCACGCCTTAGCTTCGCTTTGGAGTCCGACAGATGCACCAACAACATAGCAGAATACGAAGCCGTCATTCTGGGCCTTCACAAGCTGAGAGCGCTCGGTGTCACCACCTGCATAGTCAAGACAGATTCCAAAGTAGTTGTCGGCCAGATCGAAAAAGAATATATTTAGCAAAAGACCCTGCACTCATGTAGTATCTCACGGCTGTTCGCAGTCTCGAGAGACAGTTCAAGGGCTTCACCCTACAGCATGTGGATCGCGCCAGGAACGAAGAGGCCGATGCGTTGGCTAAGGCAGCGGCCTGAGGCGAGACCTTGCCCTCCGACGTGTTCTACCACGTCATTGGCACACCAGTCGTCCGCAACCCAGGGGGCTTACAAGTAACCAACGACACCGAAGGCCATCGCATCGTCAACCTCATCATGACTGAAGATTGGTGGGTCCCAATAACCATTTTTCTGCAAGGATATTACCACCCAAATGACATCAATGAGGCCAAACGCCTCAAACACCAAAGCCGGGACTTCATACTAGTCGGGGGCCAGCTATACAAAAAGGGGATCAGTCAGCCCAAACTAAAATGCGTGACCAAACCGAAGGCATTCAAATCCTTCGTGAAGTCTACAGCGAAACCTGTGGGTCCCACTTAGGGCCCTCGCCGCTAAGGTAATCCGTCAAGTATTTTACTGTCCCGCGATAATCTGTACCGCGAATCGAGTCACGAGGTCTTGCGAAGCATGCCAGAAGTTTTCTCCCCGCTCGAGCAACCCTTCGCAGTTCACCAAGCTGATCGCCCACACATGGCCACTTCAACGCTGGGGGCTGGATATTGTCGGACCACTACCTACAGCTCAAGGGAACCTCAAGTTCACCTTCGTCGCCGTCGAGTACTTCACCAAGTGGATCGAGGCCAGGGCAGTATCCACAATAACGTCAAAGACCGCCCAAAAGTTCTTCTAGTAAAACATTGTTTGCCGATTCAGAGTCCCGTCTGATCTCACAGTCAACAACGGCAAACAGTTTGACAGCAAGGACTTCAAGGATTTCTGCCTCTCCATCGGCACCAAGCCTGCCTTCGCCTCGGTATACCACCCGCAATCCAACGGCATCGTCGAGCGCATCAACGGCAAGATTTTCACCGCCATCAAGAAAAGACTTCTCGACGACAAGAAGGGTAAATGGGCCGACCAACTACCTGAAGTGGTCTGGGCCCTAAACATGACCAAATGCCGAGCAACCGGATTCACACCTTTTCGTCTATTATATGGATCGGAGGCCATGACGCCGCAGGAGATAAAACATGGGTCGCCCTAAACAAGCACATCAGCGGTCCCCGACGTCGACGAACCAACGTCTAAAGACCTCGTCGACGGAGACCGTGTCCTCGCCCTGCAGGCCCTCAACAAATACCAAGTTCAAACCAAGGCCTGGCGCGACAACACGGTCATCCCAAGAGAGTTCAACGAAGGAGACCTCGTACTCGTCCGGACCACCCAGACAGAATCACGGGGCAAGCTAGAGCCAAAATGGGAGGGTCCATTCATCGTCAAGACGAAGGCATCCCCCAGCACGTACAGGCTAGCAACGCCCTCCAGCGAAGACTTAGAGCACTCCTGGAACATTGGCAATCTCCGCAAATTCTTTATCTAACCCTCAGGGCCCACGCGCCCTTGTAATCCACCAAACAATATTATTTCGGCCCGCACTCTTTTCCTCCCGGGGGTGAGGTTTTTAACGAGGCGGAGCAATGTAGTATACCAGCAAAAGCCCCTGCAAAAACAAAAACTCAGACGCAACGTGTCGAAAAAGACCGCATCGACGGTCTTCGGCATTCGACCACTCCGAAGTCACCGTGACAGGTAGCGTAGACTACCTTCGCGTGTGACACTCCGCGCAAAACTCGCCTAAGGGTGCAGCCGGAATAGCACAACAAGTGCGTTAATCGAAGTCTTTTATTAAAAAGACACTCCGTGCAAAAGTCGCCTAAGGTTGCAGCCGGAATAGCACAACAAGTGCGTTAATCGAAGTCTTTTATTCAAAAAACACTTTGTACAAAAGTCGCCTAAGGGTGCAGCCGGAATAGCACAACAAGTGCATTAATCGAAGTCTTTTATTAAAAAGACACTCCGTGCAAAAGTCGCCTAAGGGTGCAGCCGGAGCAGCACAACAAGTGCGTCAATCGAAGTCTTTTATTAAAGATGCTCCGTGCAAAAGACGCCCAAGGGTGCAGCCGGACAGGCACAACAAAATACGCCATTGAAGTCTTTCACCGAAAAAACACTACGTGCCAAAATCACCTAAGGGTGCCGACGGACAAGAGCAGCAAGTACGTCAATCTACACTCCGCGCAAAAGTCACCCATGGGTGCAGCCGGATCAGCACAAGCGTGCAAAAACGGCCAACATGCCACATTACAATACAAGTTACAGTTACATACACACGGTGAGGGTACCATATACTACATCGGCTCAACCTTCGGGATGATACCCATCTCCCTATAATTGAATAGCATTATCCTCAATTCCTCACCCTCAAAAAGATTTCACAGATCCCCCTCACCTATGCTCGCCCTAAACGGCAAGGACAACAATTCTCGTTTACCAATCCGGTCTACTCGAAGATGACCACGCTCCATCCCCATACGATGGCGCCTACCACTTCGCGAAACCTCACCCACACTGTGTTTCGACACCATCCTTCGCTGCCTGTACTCAGTACTCGCACTAGGAAGATCAGCAGCCTCGCCACCCTCCACACACGGTGAAGACTCCGCTGCGGCTACATCTAACGCAGCAAAATAATCCAAGCCTTCATCCGAGGACTCCTCCGTCCAGGAAAACGAACTCCCACACTCACTATCAGACTCAAAACACTCAGATCCAGAGCCAAATAAATTATCATCGGTAGGCACAACGGTTGAGGCCGCCACAAAATCAGTATTGCCAGCAGCGGTTGCTTGCGCAGGCCCAAACGTCGAAACCTGCGCAGCAACCGAGGTTCAGTATCACAAAAACAAAAGTTTACACCGAAAGCCATAGCCCCTATTCCGCCACCTGCGAAGGCCCGGCCGACGCCGCTGGGTCTTCGGCAGCTGGTTCGCCCACCACCTTCGAAGCATCCTCACCCGTCGGCGCAGTGGCCGACGCGGGGTCTTCGCTAGCTCCGGTCGGCGTGGGGGTCGCCAAGGGGCCCTCGCCTGCATCGGATGGCGGTGCCAGCTCCACCCTCGATGCCTTGGGCAGTGTGCTATCCAGATCACCCAGGTCCCCGACCTCAGCAGCACTTCTCCACTCTCTAAAGTCTTATAGCTTTGCCTCTACACAAACTAGAGAGATATACACGAGAGGAAGAGAGATAATTGATCCAAATGATGTATACAATTATTGGCTGCACTTGTGTCCTTGTTGGAGACGCCTAGGGGTCCCTTTTATAGACCCAAGGGGCCTAGGAGCCGTTGGAATTCATTTTGGAAGGCAATATTTGCTTTCTGTCGGGTGGCGCACTGGACAGTCCGGTGCACCACCGGACAGGTCCTGTAGCTTGTCCGGTGCGTGATCTCCTTCCATATCGGGCTCAACTGACCGTTGGAGCAACGGTCCTCTTGGTTCACCGAACACTATCCGGTGCACACCGAACAGTCCGGTGCGCCAACTAACCGTTGGCTCAGGCCACGTGTCGCCCGCTGATTTCGCTGCCGACCGTTGGCTCACCGGACAGTCCGGTGTACCACCGGACAGTCCGGTAAATTATAGCCGCAAGCTGCCAGACTTTTCCCGAGAGTGGCCTGTTCACCTGAGTTCAGACTGGCGCACCGGACACTGTCCGGTGCACCACTGGACAGTCCGGTGTGCCAGACTGAGCAGAGTTTTGGCTACGCCAAGCCAAGACTTTTTGCAATTCTTTTCTCGTTGTTTCTAACACTTAGATAGAATATGTTAGTACTTAAAAACAATTCACTAAGTCTAGAAACACACCTTGTTCTTGTTTTGCACTCCTTTAGCATTTGGCATGATTGAGATTGATGTTGGACTCATAAACCATCAAGTCAACTTGACTTGATCTAGATTTGTCATTTCTGAGCTCCAACATCCTGCAAAGGTCACACAGGATATCTCCTGTTGGGGGCCTTCGGCTTCCGAAGGTCCTCAAAAACATGATTTAACTATGTCTCTGGAGTATAATGTGTAAACAGGTACCTTCGGACACAAATCAAAACCACAGCGTGAAGATGCACAAAGAGTATGAAGAATGGCGCAGAGCCGAAGCTATGCGCAGGGGAGCTTCGGCGTGATAGCAGAAAAAGAAACCGACTTAAAAGGGAAAAGGCTATTTAGACCCCGATGGATTGCTATAGAGTTATTAGCAAATGTAAAGGGCATGGGTGTAATTTTACATGGGCTGCGTCCCGCACCTATAAATAGATGAACAGTGCTCCCGTACTGTTCACGCTGACTTGGCATTTACTTTCGCGTCACGCTTGTACCCCTGCTTTCCTTCAAGCCGAAGGTACATTTATAATCTGTTATTGTTAATATAGTAACGCAAATAAAAATAAGTTTATAATAACATTTAAAGTGTTTATATTATTTTTATATCTCGTGTATGAATCCTTCTTCATCATTTATTGTGCTTATGAAGGTTTGTCCTTCACAACCTTCGTCCGGAATTCATTATATCCGAAGGGAGATAATGCTTCAAAGGACGAAGGACTTTAACATTTAACACTTTTTATGTTGCCTTGTTCTTAACTCTTAGCATTTGAGAACAAGTCCCCAACATTGGCACCCACCTCCGGTGAACTCACTTCCACTTTTTGAGTTTCAAACACCTTCGGCAAGCATAGACCTTCGTCATGCCGCCAAAGAAAGCTTCAGCAACAGGGGTTGCCGCTCTGCAGCCGCTGGACCCCAACCAGGAGACCCTCTCTCTTCGGGAGGCCCGAACCTAGAAGAGGAAGGCCACCAGTCCAACGCCTTAGGAGGACGACTTGGACCAAGAGATCAGAAATATGGAGATGCTCCATCAGCAGGTGCAAAGGAAGAAGGAAAAGATGGCTAGGCTGGCTGATCTGCAAAGGCAGATAGACGAAGCCTCTGAAGAAGTTCGCCATCTTACTCAAGATGAGCAGAACCGAAGACCTCAACACAGAGAGCTTCATCAAGAGGGCTTCTTCAACGAGGATGACTGGTATGAGAATTTCCATCATGGGAATTTTGCTTTTGATGATGCTTCCCCTCTGTTAGCAGAACTGCAGGCTACACCTTGGCCTCCGTCTTACAAGCCACCTCAACTCCCCATGTATGACAGACATTCAGATCCGAAGCAGTTTCTGATGAGCTACGAAAAAACAATATCTTTCTATGGTGGCAATACTGCAGTCATGGCGAAGTCTTTCGTCATGGCCGTCAAGAATGTTGCACAAACCTGGTACTCCTCCCTTCGGCCAGGAACAATCACATCATGGCAGAAGCTGAAGGATATGCTGATCACCAGTTTTCAAGGGTTTCAAACGAAGTCGGTCACCGCTCAAGCCTTATTCCAGTGCACCCAAGACCACGAAGAATATCTTCAGGCGTATGTCCGAAGGTTCTTATGCCTGAGGGCACAAGCACCAACAGTGCCCAATGAAATTGTCATTGAGGCCATGATTAAGGGGCTTCGGCCGGGACCTTCAGCTCAATATTTTGCCAGGAAGCCCCCTCAGACTTTGGAGAAACTGCTTCAGAAGATGGATGAATACATCCGCGCTGATAATGACTTTCGGCAGAGAAGGGAGGAAGCTTACAGGTTCTCCAAAATAGCCAGGGGCTTCGGAGGGAGAATTCATCCTAGACATGTCAGATCGATTCATTCCACTCAGAATGATGACAGGGGAAGCCAGCAGCAGAGGCCGCAATATTCCTCCTAGGCTTCGGGGCAGCAGCAGAGCTATCCTCGACCTCCAGCTCCAAGGGGCAGAGGTGCCAGGGGCTTCGGAGGAAGATTTGGGGATCAGCCCAGGAAAATTTATTGCCTATTCTGTGGTGAGGAAAAGGGCCACACCACCAGGATGTGCCATGCCACCATCCAGAAACAAAAGGAAATAGCAGAAGCTGCAGCCCAACAGACCCAGCCGAAGCAAGTTATGCATACTGCTTCGTACCACTCGCCTTATATCCCAGAGTATGTGGGCAACCACCTTGCAGCTTCTGTTGCTTCGGCAAGTCAATCTCGGGCATCTTGGCAACAGCCTCCACCTCCACCACCAATGCAACGAGGCCAGCATCCAGAAGGGAGTCAGCATAATCAACACCAACGAGACTTCAGAGAAGAGTCCGAAGCTCGCACAGTCAACAGTACTGTGCCAGAATCGAAGCACATTTACTAACAAATATCCTACCTCGGCAGCAGTTTTTGCATTCAGTATCATTTTCTTTTTAATAAGGAACAATTATTGAAAGCCTAAGTGTTTTTTTGTTGTTTTCAATTTCTTGTAATAGCTTCGCCTTTGCCATAGTACAAATATACTTTCTCCACAGAATAATGGAGTCCAAAAAGTTGCCGAAGCAAAAGAACTTATGGTTACAGGGAGAACCTCCGAAATAACAAAAAGTCGTTTTTAAGGGAGCGCAGCGTAAGTTTTCTGCTCAAAAGTCGTTCCGAAGGGAATGCAGAGCTTACAGCGAAAAATAAACGCTGATTCTGCTGAAGTAAAAGGCGAAGAAGCTCCTAAGGGAGGCTTACAGCAAAAAATAAACGCTGATTCCGCTGAAGTAAAAGGCGAAGAAGCTCCTAAGGGAGGCTTACAGCGAAAAATAAACGCTGATTCCGCTGAAGTAAAAGGCGAAGAAGCTCCTAAGGGAGGCTTACAGTGAAAAATCAATGTCGATCTTCGGTAAATATCATTTTGCATAACATCACATCATCACATCATTTGCATAAGCATAACATCATACATCATATTGCATCAATAACGCAAGAAGGGGGTTCAATGTCGATATTCGGAGATTGTTTCAAAGAAACAGTGCCAAGGCACAAAAATAATTATTGAAGAAGCATACCTTCGTCAAACTCTGAAATGAAAAGATCTATTGGTTACTGATTTTACGAAGATTGGATGTTTTTTATGAAAATACAGATATTATTTACGAAGCATGAAAAGAAGGGAAGGTGTTTTTTCGCCGAAGGCTCAAAAACGGTATGTATGTAAAGTTTCATGCATCGTAAAGAATTGAACCATAAATAGCTTATATATTACATTCAAAGTTACAAAATATTACACATATTGTTCAACAAATATTACATTCCAAATGTTTTTACAATAACATCTAATCTTCCCTTAGAACTACTTCTGCAGCTTTGTTTAGTAGTTGATCAACAACTTTGTCCATGATAGCTTCGACCATTTTTCTAATCTCGTCATCCCCCTTTACGTTGGGGTCCGCTAATGGCTCGGCGGGCTCTGAGGGAGGAGAAGGTGCGGCTATGTTACAAAGTGTAGACAAGTTCGAAATCAAAAGGTTGCAACAAAAACCCAGAAACTAGTAGTTAATACCTATTCGCCCTTCGAGATCCGCACTTTTCTCAGCGGCCTCTGCTACTTTTCTAGCGTCATGAATACCTTTTTCGCTTCTTCGTATAATTTCTTGAGCCATCTCCCGGCCACCATTTTTCCAGATGTCGGTGAAAATTTTTTCACCAACCAAACTTGCCTCGGCCGAAGGGTCTTTTATGTCTTCAGAAGATAAATCGGTTTCGGTCTGTGCCAACAATTTCACGTGATCGCAAACTTTTTTCTCCAAAACAGTGGCAATCCCCCTAGCACCCGAGAAGGCACATATGTCTCCGTGGCTATTCAAGACTTCTTCAAAAGCTTCAGCTTCATGGCTGATCCATCCAATTGGGCCTTCGGGGTCGCCCCTTATGAATTTTTCTTCGCTTGAGAACGCGCCAACGCTGGCGAAGCTGGTTCTTATTTTCTTAACACATTCTATAGATTTTTCATAACACCTTTTCTTGAATGCACGAAGCTCTTCAAGGTTTTTTTCTAAATGATTTGCCCATTGTTCACTAATTTCTCGTTTTGCTTCTTCAACTGTACATTCTTCTTTAGCTCTGGCTAGCTGTTTCCGAAGATCCTCAAGTTCGCGCTTCTGAGCCTCAGCTTGAGCTTTGAAAGCAGCTTCGTCTTCTTTTATTTTATTCACCAACGAATGTAATATTTTATCTTTTTCGAGACCTTCGTTCCTTAGTTCAATTACCTCGGAACGAAGGTTGCTCAAGGCTATGGCACACCCTTTGTCTTCGGCATCTTTTTGTGCCCTGAGGGCATTGCTAAGTATAAGGCCCTGCAAAAAATGCGTTAATAAGTTTAAGCAAATGAAAAATTTTTGGTTTCAAGGAATTATACAAAGATCTCATTTTTTCACCTTTAAACTATTGTACGCTAAGCTGTCGGCCAGCTCGTCCTTTGACAACACCGAGAACCCGTCTTCTAATGTTGGGAATCCGAAGCTCTTGCTCATCTCCCGACAGACAGAAATCTCCTTGCTGTCAGGGAGACAATACAAGAAGTCTTCTTCTCCGCTGCCGTTGAATATCAGCGCCCCTTTTGGATATTTCAATTTTTGCGCATAGAATTGAGCTTCTCTTTTTTCTTTTTCGCTCAGATTTTTACCCGAAGCATGACGTAATACATAGTCAGAAGCTTCAGAAGATGCTTCGGGAATAGGTGTGGCGATTTTCTCGGATAAAGCCTCTTCTGCAGATTCTTTTTCCGTTTCTTTTTCAATTTCCAAGAATTCCCTCTTGGTAGGCTCTGAAAGCCCAGTTTCAGTTTCCGCTTGACTTTTGACAGCTTCGGCCTTAGTTTGTGTCTTTGGAACTTCGGCAACTATCTTCGGAGTAGCGCTTGAAGATTTTATCGTTTCCAGTACATCTAGCACGTTAACCATTCTTTTCCTCTTGGGGGTTGTAGTAAGGTCTTTTTGTGTCATCGGCATTGGCATTGGCACCTCAATTCTTGTTGAAGGACTTAAAATTTCCGATGTCTTTGTTTCTTCAGCTCTCAGTTCTTCTATTTTTTCCATCTCCGGCATTTTGGCCGGCTCTTCAATATTCGACAGGGGAGTCGGCTCCATGGCTTCGGTGGCCGAAGAGGTCTCACCGACAAACTCAGGCACTGTGGCCGGTTCAATATAGCATGGCCGGTGTGTAAGAACCTTCATCTTTTTCCTCTTCGGCGCTGGCTCACTAGGAGCGGCTGAAGCAATTTCCTTCACAGAAGCCGTATTTTTCCTTTTTTGACCCCGTGTTGGGTAACGATAGTCAGGATAGACGAACCCAATGGCATCAAATACTCGATTGAGCCTTTTCTTCTTCCGGCCTCCGAAGGCCGCAGATAGTGCAGTATCTTCTGCCTTCGAGTATGGTCCAAGCAGTTCATCGCTTGTGGCCTCAATACATTTTAACCAGTCATCATCTGGCTCGACAAACTTATCTCCATATCTGAAAGTGTATTTTAACCTAACTAGTCCACCTTCGTCAGGTTTGCTGATGGTTTCCTTTGTCATTTCCCACTTTTCTACAAGTGGCCATACTCTGAAGGCAATGTGTTCCTGGATCAAATCACTCATCCCAATGAAAGAGCAAACTACACCGAAGGCTCACCGGCATTCTTCGGCTGCTTCGTCAATATCCACCTTCGGTTTCCGAAGGACAAAACGCTGCCAGATGGGGCGCATGATGATACCTTTAATATCTTCTCGCGTTTTCAAGTCGTTTTTCACATAGAACCATTCCTTCATCCAGTTCCCGGACCATCTCTTTCGAAAAGTTGGCACGGGACAGCTTGACCCAGAGCGGGCATCGAAGCTATAACAGCCGAAATTGTTATGATATTGCTCTTTACCCCATGGTTTCGTCTCATATAATAACTCATGCATACTGCAGAAACTTTTTGCATTTGGCTCCAAACCTTGGCTCTTCACAGCCCATACGAAGATTCCCATCCTTATGATTGCTTCGGGAGTAATTTGATGAAGGCAGATTTCAAATATCTTCAAAACTTCTACCACAAAGTTGCTCAAAGGAAACCGAAGTCCAGCCTTGAAGAAACTTCGGAATATCACGACTTCATTCTCCTCGGGAGTCGGAAAAGTTTTCTCTCCTTCGTCAGCCCTCACAATAGATAAATCCCGAAAATATCTACCCCTCATATTGACAAGATGGCTTTGCTTTATGCTTGATTTTCCAAAAACTGCATGGCTTGGTCGCCAGGGTCTATCTTCGGAATCTTCACCACCACTTTCCACATCATAGCTGTCACTATCACCAGTGTCTTCAGATAAACCCTCTAAGATCTCCCTAGTAATCTTCTCTGTATTTGTCTTTGCTATTGATTCAAGAAAGCCGAGATTCATCTCCTCAAAAAGGCTCAGCTTCGATTCAGCGACAGCTTTTTTATCTTCAGACATCTTTGAAAATGCTGAGAAAGTGCTCTCAAAACCGAAGCTTAAAAATTTAAAAAGCCAAGCAAGTGTTGGTGCGCAAGGGCTAAAAGTTGGGTGAGCAAGAAGCAAATGGCAAGAAAGCGTGTCAAATGAACTCGTGGTGAGCTCTTATTTATACGCCTAGTGCGTTAAAAGCTGGAGGGTCCCGCTTGTCAATGACTATTGCTATTCTAGCAAAGGGAAGGTGTTTTTTCGGACCTTCGGCTTAAGGCCTTCGTCCATGTCGTAATCTGAATTTATTACTTTAACAAATTAATATTGCGAGGGGCTACTGTTGGGGGCCTTTGGCTTCCGAAGGTCCTCAAAAACATGATTTAACTATGTCTCTAGAGTATAATGTGTAAACAGGTACCTTCGGACACAAATCAAAACCACAGCGTGAAGATGCACAAAGAGTATGAAGAATGGCGCAGAGCCGAAGCTATGCGCAGGGGAGCTTCGGCGTGATAGCAGAAAAAGAAACCGACTTAAAAGGGAAAAGGCTATTTAGACCCCGATGGATTGCTATAGAGTTATTAGCAAATGTAAAGGGCATGGGTGTAATTTTACATGGGCTGCATCCCGTACCTATAAATAGATGAACAGTGCTCCCGTACTGTTCACGCTGACTTGGCATTTACTTTCGCGTCACGCTTGTACCCCTGCTTTCCTTCGAGCCGAAGGTACATTTATAATCTGTTATTGTTAATACAGTAACGCAAATAAAAATAAGTTGATAATAACATTTAAAGTGTTTATATTATTTTTCATATCTCGTGTACGAATCCTTCTTCATCATTTATTGTGCTTATGAAGGTTTGTCCTTCACAACCTTCGTCCGGAATTCATTGTATCCGAAGGGAGATAATGCTTCGAAGGACGAAGGACTTTAACATTTAACACTTTTTATGTTGCCTTGTTCTTAACTCTTAGCATTTGAGAACAAGTCCCCAACATCTCCAAACTAGGAACAACCCAAACTTAAAGATCAAGGTGCACTTAGCTCTTTTGGGCTGCTTCCAGTTTTGGTTTTGACACAGCTTCTCCTTCCAGTGACCTTGTTCACTTCTCGAGCTTGATCTTGAGCCTTATGACTTTCACCACATAATTGTAGATGTTACCTCATTGGTTGTAAGTCATGTCCTTATGTAGTGATCCTTGATGCACCATAACTCTTAACTCGATCAACCTTGACTTTGCAAGTCTTCTTCTTCACCCCTGGCTTTGGGTTCCTGATCTCCTTGACTTTCTCCCGTGCACTCGGTACCTCGAAGCTCTTCTTGCTTCCATCCTCGGCTTGATCGGTTGTCTCTGAGTTATGCACATCGAGTCTCACTTAAGCAATGTCCATCTTTCTTGTGATGTCCATTATCTAGAGATAATTCAGTCTTTGGACCATCACACTTGTTCACTTGTGTTGAACCCTATTCGCTTTGCATTCAGCACCTGTTCAACACTTAGCATACTTGTTAGTCCTTTAATTGGATTGTCATCCAAACACCAAAACCCACAGGAGAGCTTTCAAATACATTGTGTACATCCGATAGATTATCAGGTAGCTCAAGTTGGTATGCCATCTCCCCAACTCACCTAAAGATTCTGAATGGTCCAATAAAGTGAGGGGACAATTTGCCCTTAACTTTAAATCTCCTCATTCCACAAAGTGGTGACACCTTGAGGTAAACATGATCACCTTCCTCGAACTCCAGTGGTCTTCTTCTATTATCAGCGTAGCTCTTTTGCCTGGTCTGAGCTACTCTCAAGTTCTCCCTAATTATACGGACTTGTTCTTCTGCCTCTTGAATAAGTTCAGGCCCAAAGAAATGTCTTTCTCTAGTCTGATCCGAATATAGAGGAGTCCTGCACTTCCTACCATATAAAGCTTCAAATGGTGACATCTTCAGACTGGCCTAGTAACTATTATTATATGAGAACTCAACATATGGTAGACTTTTATCCCAAATACTTCCATGTTGAAGGGCACAAGCTCTCAACATATCCTCTAGTACTTGATTAGTCCTTTCAGTCTGTCCATTAGTCTGAGGGTGATAGGTCGTACTAAAGTTCAACTTTGTATTCATATTCTCATGAAAGCTTCTCCAGAATCTTAAGGTAAACTATGAACCTCGATCAGACACGATCTTCTTTGGTACTCCATGTAAACACACAATCCGAGCCATATATAACTCTACCAGCTGAGAGCCTTTATAGGTAATCTTGACCGGAATGAAGTGAGCCACTTTGGTCAGTCTATCCACAATCACCCATATATAATCATATCCTTTCGGGGTGTGAGGCAATCCGGTAATGAAATCCATGCCAATTTCTTCCCACTTCCATCCGGGTATCTTCAACGGGTGCAATAATCCAGATGGTCTTTGATGTTTAGCTTTGACTCTTTGACATACATCACACATAGCCACATGTGCAGCCACATCTCTCTTCAATCCATACCACTAGTATTTCTGCTTCAAATCCTGATACATCTTAGTGCTACTAGGATGAATAGAATAATCAAAGTCATGGGCTTCCTTCAATATAGTCTCACGAAGGCTATCAATCTCAGGAACACATATCCGGTTCTTGAACCACATTGTGCCTTGCTCATCCTCCATGAATTCTGGACCTCTACCTTCAGTAATCAGATCCTTGATCTCTTGTATTTTAGCATCACCAATTTGACCCTTGCGAATTTCTTGCTCCAAGGTAGGTTCCACATCAATAGTGACTCCTTCAGTGTGTGCAACAATTTCAGGTTGAGTCTCCTAAAATCCTCAACAATCTCATTGGGTAGCTGAGTCACAATAGCTGCATGTATGTGTTCCTTCCGACTCAAGGCATCTGCAACCAAATTCGCCTTGCCCGGGTGATAGTGAATCTCCAAGTCATAATCCTTTATGAGTTCCAACCATCGGTGATGCCTAAGGTTGAGATCCTTCTAAGTGAATATGTACTTCAAACTCTTGTGATCAGTGTACACTTGACACTTGGTTCCCATGATATAATGTCTCCATATCTTAAGTGCATGCACTACGGCTGCCACTTCTAAGTCATGAGTGGGATAGTTCAACTCATGTTTCCGCAACTGACGAGACGCGTAGGCAATCACGTGGCCTTCTTGCATAAGCACACATCCCAAGCCTTGACCACATGCATCACAATAAATGTCAAATCCCTTCTGTAGATCTTGCATAACCAACACTGAGGGTGACATCAATCTCATCTTTAATTGATCAAAGCTATCTTGGCACTTTGAGTCCCACTTGAACTCTCTTCCCTTTTCCAGAAGTGAGGTCATAGGCTTAGCAATCTTAGATAATCCTTCAATAAATCGTCGATAGTATCCTGCAAGTCCCAAGAAACTCTGAATATCCGTAACTGTAGTGGGTATGCTCCACGCCATTATCTCCTTGACTTCAACAGGATCCACTAATATCCCACCATTAGAAATGATATGTCCAAGGAACGACACTTCATCAATCCAGAACTCGCATTTGCTGTACTTGGCGTAGAGTTGATTATCACGTAGCTTCTGTTGCACCAATCTCAGATGTTCCTCATGATCACTATCACTCTTTGAATAAATAAGAATATCATTGATGAATACCACGACGAATCTGTCCAAATACTCCATGAACACCTTATTCATCAGATTCATAAAATAGGCTGCTGCATTAGTTAGTCCAAATGACATAACGGTTAATTCATATAGACTGTATCGGGTTGAGAAAGTCATCTTGGGAATATCAGATGGCCTAATCTTCATTTGGTGATAACCCGATCGAAGATCAATATTCGAGAACACCCTAGCACCTCTCATTTGATCAAATAAATCCTTAATGCAGGGCAACGGATACTTGTTCTTCACAGTAACATCATTAAGGGATCTATAATCCACACACATCCTTTGCGATCCATCTTTCTTCTGTACAAACAGAACCGGTGCTCCCCAAGGTGAGGAACTTGGACGAATGTACCCAGCCTCTTGCAACTCCGTTAACTGCTTCTTAAGTTCCTTTAGTTATTGTACAGACATCATGTATGGCCGTTTAGAAATAGGAGCAGTCCCAGGTAAGAGATCAATGACAAACTCGACTTCCCGATCTGGTGGCATCCCTGGTAACTCCTCTAGAAAGACATCCGGAAAATCCCTAACCACGCGAATGTTGTCACCAACAAACTTCCCATCTACTAAGAATACCACAAGTTTGGTAGTGGTAGTTACTGTAATTTCAACTTCAAATCTTTCTCCTTTAGGGCTGGTGAGTTCTACAGTACCCCTACCACATTGTATAACGGCCTTTGCCTTTCTTAACCATTACATACCAAGGATCAGATCTATACTGCTTTCATCTAGTATTATAGGGGTAGCCTAGAATTCTCTTCCCATAATTGTCAATGTCAATTTATGTGTCATATGATTTGTCTCAATAGGCCCTTTAGGTGTAATTACTATCATTGGTGTTTTCATATTTCGCAGTGGTAATTCATTTGTGTTGGCATATCGATCATACATGAATGAATGTGTAACACCAGAATCAAATAATATTGTTGCAGGAATTTCATTAATATAAAATATGCCAAGTGCGATGTCAGCTCCTTCAGTAGTAGCATCAGCGCTGACCTGATTAACCCTAGCGATAGAGAATCCCTTGCCAGATCCCGGAGTCTGCTGCTTGTTCTGCATAGGTGTAGTAGTGAGAGCACCTAGAGGGGGGGTGAATAGGTGATCCTGTAAAAACTTAAAACTTAAAGCCACAAACTTGATTAAGTGTTAGAGCAATAAAGCCAAGTGGCTAGAGAGGAGTTCTTGCGAAACACAATAACCACAAAGATATCAACACAGAGAGGCATAGTGGTTTATCCCGTGGTTCGGCCAAGTTCAACACTTGCCTACTCCACGTTGTGGCGTCCCAACGGACAAGGGTTGCAATCAACCCCTCTCAAGTGATCCAAAGATCCACTTGAATACCACGATGTTTCTCTTCCTTTCACTATATCCTGTTTGCGAGGAATCTCCACAACTTGGAGTCTCTCGCCCTTACACAAGATGATCACAAATGAACACGGAAGTAAGGATGGGATAAGCAACACACACAAGTCCACAGCAATACACACACACACGGCCAAGACTTGAGCTCAAATGAATATTACAAAGTTCTCACTAGAACGAAGCTCAAATCACTAAGAATGTTAAACGAGTGCGCAAAGACGAAGTGTGAATGATCAAGAATGCTCAAAGTATGCTTGGTATGCTCCTTCATGTGCCTAGGGGTCCTTTTTATAGCCCCAAGGCAGCTAGGAGCCGTTGAGAGCAATCCAGGAAGGCAAATCTTGCCTTCTGTCGACTGGTGCACCGGACAGTCCGGTGCACCACCGGACACTGTCCGGTGCTGATTTCTTTCCTGTTCTGGCGCAACCGACTGTCCGGTGCCCCCTTCAGACCATTGGCCCGGCCACGCGTCATGCGCGGATTGCGCGGCCGACCGTTGGCTCACCGGACAATCCGGTGAATTTTAGCCGTATGCCACCGACGAATTCCCGAGAGCGGCCTTTTCACCAGAGCTAGTCTGGCGCACTGGACACTGTCCGGTGCACCACCGGACAGTCCGGTGCACCCACACTGAGCAGAGTCTTGGCTGCTCGAGCCAAGTCTTTTCCAATTGTCTTTTCTCTGATTCTAGAACTTAGACAAATATGTTAGTACACAAATACCAATGTACTAAGTCTAGAATCATACCTTTGTATTGATTTTCACTTTGTCCACCCTTTGGCATATACTCATTCCCTTAATGTGTGTTGGGCACTTAATCACCAAAATCTTATAGAAATGGCCCAAGGGCACATTTCCCTTTCAATCTCCCCCTTTTTGGTGATTTATGCCAACACAACAAAAAGCAACTAAAAGAAGTGCAACATCAATGCAAATGAGAACACAAATTTGTTTTGATTCAAATTTGGCATATTTGGATCATTCTTTGCCACCACTTGATTTGTTTTTGCAAATCAAACTCAATTTCCTATCTCTAAGTCAAATTCACTTGTTGAGGCGTAGAGAAAGTTATTCCAAGAGAAATTGATCACTGATTCAAAAACTCCCCCTATTTCCCATAATCAAACATTCTCCCCACAAGAGACCAACTTTTGACAAAAAGAGACATTTAGACTTTTGGGAAATCAAAAGTCCTAACTCTACTATTTTCAAAATTTATCAAGTGGTAGCTGATCCATTTGTTGCTTTGGCCCTTAATTTCTCCCCCTTTGGCATCAAGCGCCAAAACGGAATCATTTTTGGCCCTTTTAACCTCATTACCTCACCAAAATTGTCAATTAAGAGCAAAAGGCAATAAGAGACATGGAGATTAACTTGGAATAAGTTACCCTCTCATCGGAGTGCAGTGGAAGTCTTTCATGGTCCAAGGTCATCTTTCCCTTTCAATCCACCTTTGAGACTAGATCAAGCAAGCTCAAACACATGGTTAGTCTCAAAGGGTCAAGTTGTAGCACAGCTCCCCCTAAATATATGCACCACTTGCAAATGGACTTGTGAGGTCCGGGGAGTGCTTATACAACTTGAGCACCATAAATAACAACAATATGCATAACAAACATGATCAAGGCATAAAACACATGTATGCTATAAATCAATCCAGGTTCCGCGAATCTAAGACATTTAGCTCACTACGCAGCCTGCAAAAGGTTTTTTCATCTAAATGTGTCGGCGTTTCGAGACCGGGGGTCCCTAGGCCGACAAGTGAATGTCGCCGCGTGCCCCAGCCCAGATGGGTCGAGCGCGAGGGCGAGCGCGAAGGGGGAGAGCGAGGCGGCCGGAGACCAGCGTGAGAGAGGTGGGAATCCCGCGGCCTTCGTGTTCGTCCCTCGCCCAGGTCGGGTGCGCTTGCAGTAGGGGGTTACAAGCGTCCACGCGGGAGAGGGAGCGAGCGGCCTACAGCGAGTGCCTGTCTCGTCCTCGTCCCCGCGCGGCCAACCCTCTCAAAGAGGGCCCTGGTCCTTCCTTTTATAGGCGCAAGGAGAGGATCCAGGTGTACAATGGGGGGTGTAGCAGAGTGCTACGTGTCTAGCGGAGGAGAGCTAGCGCCCTAAGTACATGTCGTTGTGGCAGCCGGAGAGATTTTGGCACCCAGCTGGTGTGATGTCGTGGCCGTCGGAGGAGTGCTGGAGCTTGACGGAGGGACAACTGTCGGAGCGGTTGGGTCCTTGCTGACGTCCTCTTGCTTCCGTAAGGGGGCTGAGAGCCGCAGTCGTCACAGAGTATGCGGGGCGCCATCATTGCCTATCTGGCGGAGCGAGCCAGATGGGACGCCGGTCTTGTTCCCTGTGGCCTGAGTCAGCTCGGGGTAGGGTGATGATGGCGCCTCCTGTTGACGTGGCTGGTCTGCGCCCTAGGTTGGGCGATGTGGAAGCTCCTCCGAAGCCGAGGTCAAGTCTGTCTTCTGTGGCCGAGGCCAGGTCCGAGCCCCAGGTTCGAGCGAGGCGGAGATTGCCGGCTGGTGCCGGGGCGGAGTCCGAGCCCTAAGGTCGGGCGAAGCGGAGTTCGTCGTCTTCTGGGGCCGAGCCCAAGTCCGAGCCCTAGGTCGGGCGAGGCGGAGATCATCGTCTTCTAGGACTTAGCCCGAGTCCGAGCCCTGGGTCGGGCAGAGTGGAGTTCGCCGTCTTCCGGGACTTAGCCCGAGTCCGAGCCCTGGGTCGGGCGGAGTTCGCCGTCTTCCGGGACTTAGCCCGAGTCCGAGCCCTGGGTCGGGCGGAGTTCGCCGTCTTCCGGGACTTAGCCCGAGTCCGAGCCCTAGGTCGGGCGGAGTTCGCCGTCTTCCGGGACTTAGCCCGAGTCCGAGCCCTAGGTCGGGCGGAGCGGAGCTTCCTATGGTGCCTTTGGCCGGGCCTGACTGCCTGTCAGTCTCACTCTGTCAAGTGGCACCGCAGTCGGAGTGGCGCAGGCGACGCTGTCCTTCTGTCAGGCCGGTCAGTGGAGCGGCGAAGTGACGGCGGTCACTTCGGCTCTGCCGGCTAGGGGGCGCGCGTCAGGATAAAGGTGTCAGGCCACCTTTGCATTAAATGCTTCTGCGATTTGGTCGGTCGGTGCGGCGATTTGGTCAGGGTTGCTTCTTGGCGAAGGCAGGGCCTCGGGCGAGCCGGAAATATGTTCGCCGCTGAAGGGGGGCCTCGGGCGAGACGGAAATCCTCCGGGGTCGGTTGCCCTTGTCCGAGGCTAGGCTCGGGCGAGGCGTGATCGAGTCCCTCGAATGGACTGATCCCTGACTTAATCGCACCCATCAGGCCTTTGCAGCTTTGTGCTGATGGGGGTTACCAGCTGAGAATTAGGAGCCTTGAGGGTACCCCTAATTATGGTCCCCGACAGTAGCCCTCGAGCCTCGAAGGGAGTGTTTGCACTTGCTTGGAGGCTTTCGTCGCACTTTTTTGCAAGGGGACCAGCCTTTCTCTGTTGCGTTTTGTTCCGGTGGGTGCGCACGAGCGCACCCGCCGGGTGTAGCCCCCGAGGCCTCGGAGGAGTGGTTTCACTCCTTCGAGGTCTTAATGCCTTGCGTAGTGCTTCGGCTGGTTTGGTCGTTCTCTCATGCGAGCTAGCCGTAGCCCAGGTGTACGGTCGGGTCCCAAGTTCTCGGGCTGGTATGTTGATGCTGTCAACGGTTCGGCTGGAGCCGGGTTTGCGAGAGCAGCCCCCGAGCCTCTGCACAGGGCGAGAGGACGATCAGGGACAGACTCGACTTTTCTACATACGCCCCTACGTCGCCTTTCCGCAAGGAGGAGGGGGGGAAAGCGCCATGTTGCCCTCGATGGGCGCCGAACATGGTGTCTCCGGTGAGCTGCAAGCGGGTAATCCGAGTGGACGTCCGTGCCCCGTTCATTGGGGGTCGGCTAGGGGCCCAGGGGCACGCCCAAAAGTACCTGCGGGTGATCTGCCGGACCTGGTCCCCTAGCGACGGGGTCCGAGGGCTCGATGCCTCCCTCTGATGGAATTCCGTTACAAGATCGTTCCCGCTGGTCTCGGAAATGTCCTAGGGTACCTCAGGAGCGCAGCCCGAGCCTTGGTTATGTATCGAACGTACCCATGGTCATCCCTCGCTCGGCGTCTGAGGCGGATGTGAACCCTTCGGGGGCCAGCCTTCGAACCCCTGATCAGTAATGGGCGCGGAGCCCGAGTAGCCTGAGGCGGCCGTGGAACCCTTTCGAGGGGTCGGCCTTCGAACCTCTGACCAGTAGTGGGTGTAGGGCCCACGCGATTTGAGGCGGCTGTCGAACCCTCCCGGGGGCCAGCCTTGGAACCTCTGATCAGTAGGGGGGCTCGGAGCCTGGTTCCTTCTCAGGGAAGGATCCTTTTCGGGGTATCCCCCTTTCCCGGTCCCTGTTGCAAGAGAGGGAAAGAGGAAAAAAGGAAAAGGGTACGAAATCGAACGACGCAGCGTACCTTTTTTGACGCGGTCATCATGGCGAAGGCGAAGCGTTGCCCGCTTCTCCTGCAAGAGGCGCCGCCTGTCCCGCCGCGGAGTTAATGCGACGGGGCGAGTGGTTCGCGGGGCGGCCGTTGCGCGTGCGTGAGCCGTTCGAGGAACGGATCATGGGCGCGTTGTCTTCACGCCGTGAGAGAGGGTTCCCTCGCTGCCCCCGGACGGGACGTAAGCTTGGCTGACGACGTGACCGCTGCACCTGCCCGCCTGCCACCGCCATTACTGCCGGCCCGTCTTCGGCCGTATTGACCGTCGCGCCAGGCTGGAGCCGCTGGGTCGTGCGCTGGGTCGCCTCGAGTCATGGCATTGGTTCCGCAATCGAGGAGGCGCGGTGGTGGCGCAAGTGGCGGTGCAGTTGCATGCACGAAGCGTTCGGCGCGCCGGTTGCATGACGCGTGGGCCTGGGCCCCCACGCCAGGCGTGTTAGGAGTCAGAGAAATGCGCCCACTTGGCGCGGTTGCATGCCGCCTGCATGGCTGCCCGCCCTTTCGCCCGCTGGTCTGGGAAAAAATGGAGGGTCGCCTGTAACCGCTGGGCGGTTGTACGCACCGCGCGCGGCGGTTTGGCTTCTTCTGCTCTGAGTCGGCTTGCATGACGTGTGGGACCCAGCCCCCACGCCGTAGGGGAGGACCTTGGAGCATGTTGGAGAAGACTCAGCCCACGACGGCTGGGGACACAAGTAGGGAGAGTCGCCTTTAAAAGGAGGGTGACCCCCTTGGAAGGCGACCATGTCTTCGCGCTCCCTTATGCATCGTGTCTTTCCGCCTTCCAAGCCCCCGGATGGGGGATATCTGCCGTCTTTCCGCTTCGTCGTCGGGGGAACGCAACTCCGCGGGAGTTGGTACCTTTCAGCCGTCGTTCGGCTTCAAGGATTTTCATCATGCAGCCCGGCTGCACCCCCCCGTCGGTGGTCACCCAAGACGGTGACCACCAGCTTGATGGTGGGGAGAAGCGGACCGGGCTGCTGCCTCCGCCCCGCCCTCAGCTTCAAGGATCTTCATCACCCTTGCTGAGGGTGAGGCGAGTTGGGAGGCCGCCTCCGCGTGGGTCGGTAACCCTTTTCTTCCCCCGGCGTCTGGGGGAGAAAGGCATCTCCCAGCTCCGCGGAGGCTTCCCCCAGGCATGCCGGGGTAGGCGGACCGCCGCTGCTCAGCCAGGGTGCAGCATTCCGTCCTTCGTCCGGACGATGGTTGCGCCGCGTGCGGGCCGGCCATGTCCAGGCCTTCCTCGCGCCGACAGCCGCATCAGTGGGTCGCCCAGCACGTCGTGTGCCGCGAGGGCGGCGCTCATGTTCTGGGCGGCTCCAGCGAGGGTGAGGACCTGCCGGTGCGCTTTGAGGCGTCTAGCGCCCGCTGGCGCGGTGCTGAGGTGGTGGCAGCCGGAGAAGGCTTATCTGTCAATGAGATTGCCAACTCCGGCCGCACCCCTGGGCCTCCGTCTTCCGGCCTGAATGGCTGGTTCTCGTCCTCGGTGAACGAGAGCCCCCGTGCCGTAGCGCCCGCCCAGAAGCCGCTGATGAAGCTGCTTCGCCGCCCGGGGCGGAGGTCATCGTTGCTGCTGCCGGAACGGGCGACGGCGAGCCACCCGTCGGCCTTATGTTGCTCCGCAGGCCCCCCAATCGCGTGGGGTTGCTCGTACCTGCGGAGGTGGAACCGGAGTTCCGTTTGTAATGGCACTTTGAATGCCAGTGTTTTTGTTCATTGTGGCTGTCGAGGCCTGAACATGTATGTATTTTTGGCACGGAGCCGTGTTTTTTCCTCATTTTCGAGCGCTAAGACTCGCCTGTTGGTTGTCCGAACCGCTTCACCAAGCATGAGTCGCCCCGTGTAAAGGTGACGAGTGAGGTATCCGTATCCCGCAGGCGTAGGAGTCCCTCGGCTCGGTCGGCCTTGTTGTCCGAGGCTTCTCTAGCTTAGTTAAAGGAACCCCTCGGCCGCTCTTCGATGAGCCGAGGCTAGGGGTAGCGGCTTCAACATGAACAGAGGTAGAGTTGGCTCGAAAAGAAAACCTGGTTGGCTGGAGCCTGGCAGGGTCGTCCGTTAGCGGGACCGACGCCGGAATTGACCAGCCGAGGCTTCGGGTTGGGCCGACGTCCTTGGAGGACATCTGGCCGAGGCCCCGGGGTGACCGGCCGAGCCGCCTGCTCGGGCCGGATTCCCGAGAAGACCCTGGCAGCGATGGCTCGGGCGTGGCGATGACGTCGTCCTTCAAAGTGGAGATCTTCGGACCGCGTCACCGCCCGAGGCCAGGTCGGACCTTGCCGAAGGTGTCGTCGATGCCGAGGGTGCTGCTGCTCCCTTCGACCGTCAAGATCCGAGCCTGCAGGATCGGATTATCTTGTCGCGTGTGTTTTCTGCGGCCGCCGAGGCCTAAACACACCCTTGCCGTGTTGTAAAGTTGCGTCTCTTTTCCTCTTGTTTCGAGTATCTGGACCTTTTTGTTGGTAACAGAAATGTTTGTGCGAGCGAGAGTTGCTTCTCGCGGAAGGTGACGAGTGAGGTATCCGTATCCCGGAGGCGTAGGAGTCCCTCGGCTCGGTCGGCCTTGCCGCTGTCACACCCGGGTTTTAGGGGCACCAAGACCCGGGCGCGAACATAAACACCAGGTATGCTGGGACCAAGTCTCACACATATGATGTATAGTGGCACAGGATCGAATGTCACATCTTTACTATATAACAGGAGTTCTGTACAAAATAAATAATTACATTAAAAGGAGACAACGGTCCAGCAACCAAAAGTTGACTGGGAGACGACGGCCTAGACTCCTCACGAACACTTCGAAGCATCCTCCAAGCGCCTCATCCTGCGGTACCTGTTCTTGACCTGTGGGGGGGTGTGAGACAGCAAGAGTGAGCTCACATACGTTCATCGCTCAACAAGTTGTGGGGAATAATGTGCATGAACTCGCCAAAGGTGGGAGCTCACGTGAAGTGTAAGGCTTACCAAAGAGGATGGTTAGAGCTGAGCATTGCTTTTAAAGTTAGTCAAAATTTTATTAGCAGTTACTAAGTATAAGTAAATACCAAACCCAATTAAGTAGTAGAACAAAAGTAACCACTTCCCCTGCGATGCAATGCATATGACAAATTGAATTTAGTTCCATACTTTAATCATGTGAGTGTCCGAGCTGCTCATGACCGTGAGCACGACTAGTATACCAGTTTTACACTCTGCAGAGGTTGCGCATCTTTACCCACAAGTCGTGTTACCCATCTGCCAAGAGACGGCCAATCCCATACACCTCTACCGAGGAGGCGAGGCAAGGTAACACTACGAGGCCTTTACAAAGTTCCACTAGCTTCAGAAAACCCGCTACAGTTTATAGGAAGTTCCAATGCAGGAATCCCTTGCAGGACCGCCATCGCAGCAAAATCCTCCCGAGGGCCTCCCTACACTGACCACTCCCCTACTGCCCTTGCCCCTTTCGGGTAAGGTAGTCTTCCACTAGCTTTCCTAATTAATCAGCCAAGGGCGTCCCATTAAACCCTTGTGGTAGCACTGTTTTCCCGGGTGGTTCTCCATGTTCCAATTAACATAATGATCTTAACATGAACAGTAAATAACAACTGACATTAAAAGTATAATCATGAATAGTAATGTGTATCTCTATACCCAAAACCACATAAAGCGATAGCAAGTACTACCCAAAGATTCAGTGGGGAGCAAGGTATAAAGATAGTCAAACTAGGGTAACCTATTGGGTCCCATCAAATTTAACCTATGCAGATCATTATGATTAATTAAAACATGAGTGGGTAAAAAGTAGTGATCAAGGGCACAACTTGCCTGGGACTTGAGATTCCAGGTACCACTTGCTCTTCAGGCGACTCGTAACCTCGCTGCTACTCGTAACAGTACATACAATCAAGCAAATAATAGGTATGGTAACATTACACCAAAGCATATGAACAAACAATGTAAGAATATCCTACGCGTCGCTACGAGATTGTAGTTTCGAGAACCAGTAAAATCGGAGCTAAAACAAAGAATTTATGGATAAAACGATAGTTTAGGCACAATAAATCTAATAGATATGATCTAACAGATATTGCATTTAAACTAAATAGGTATTCAATTAAAATATTTGTGTCGGTATTAATTATTAACAATTATTTATAAAATGCGTAGGTTAGAACTATAAATTAGCTTAAATAGATTATCTAGCTGATTAACATTAATTAAACAAGTAATTAATTAATTAAACCATGTGACATAATTAAAGCAATATTATTACTACATACGCAAAAATTAATATGAACCTAACACAACTTGAACAAATTAAAACGAATTATTTAACCTAGAAGATATCACATTTTTAATAAATTAGCAGGGATGTACATAAGTAGGTGACATGACGCGATCTAAGGGTGCGTTTGGTTGCGGGACAGCTAGGACAGGGATATTTTTAAATAAATGGTTAGATCGGAGTCACCTAAATTATTACGGGGTAAATAGATGTATTATATAGGATCTAGGTGTAACCATTTTCTACCTTCCTTGCTCCTTTCGACATCAACAGGGCGACGACACGCACAGCGGGGTGGAAAGGCACCGGTAGAGTCTTGCTGGCATCCGAGCTAGAGGCAGCAGCACACGGTGAGAGCAGACAACAATATTCGCCCGCGGGCTAGCTGCAGCAACAACGGTGCCGGGGCTTGGGCTACACACGGCTGAGTTCCGGGTATGGCGACTCCATCTTCTCTCTCTCTCTACTCGGCGAGAAGTTTTCGGCTCACGATTTTCTTGGCCTAATTGCATCTGGTTGATGGCATGAGGTCGTAAGGAGGCTTGGTATATATATATCTGGTACAAGAAAGTTCTAGCCCTGGGGAATCGCTCAACTGACAGAGAGGATCGCGTGATTCTGTTACGATTCGCAGCTTCTGGTACGATCGTATCATAAAAAAAAAAGTTCTGGACAGCAAGACCCACAAGCCAGCGATATCACACAGCGACACGGTGGGATGCTAGCGAGTGGACCGACAACATCAGTAACACAGCGCGCGCGTGGACACGGAGTGAAGCTGAACCGTGGATTCCATCAGCACCTAAGTGCCATTGTTTTCCATAAAAAAAATATCTAGCTGATTTGAGCCATACGTTGGTATGACGCTCTTGTGGAGCTGGTCATGAGGAATAAAAAAATGGCCACCCAACGGTTCTAGATTCTAGGGGCTTTGGAGGTTTGGGCGGTTATGGTAACGGACCCAGCTCCGAGATTTCGGCAACTGAAGCCCAGGTTTGTTGCGGTGGTTGTGGTACAAGAATCTGTTTGAGCAGATTGTTAAGAGAGCACATCAAGGAAGCAGATATGGTCATGGGCCCCACACATCAGTGGAATAAGTGAGGTAATTTATATTATGTAATTTGTAATGTCATGATGACATATGCGGCTAAAGGAATAAACAAATGGAAAACACATATGAATGGATAGTTGGTCGGCTGAGAGAAATTGGACCAAAAAGTTGATTGTTTTATTCTTTTCGCTCTTTCCTTTTTTCTTTCTTTCTATTTTAGCTTCAAATTTCAAACTCATTTATAAATGCATCACAATAAAACGCAACATGAGATGCAAGTGATATTTAATTATTTTTTTTATTTAGTTGCTTTATTTATTTATTTATCTATTTATTTATTTAGGTAATGTTTCCACTATGAAATGCACACACATTACTTGTTTTATGAAAACATTATATTTGAATATGTCATCAAAGTAAAAGTTACTCAAAATGGATATTAACATATATTCTTTTCCATAAGTTATTTTATTTTGACTATTTTTAAGGAGTGCTTTTATATGTAAAAGGGAATAATAAATAGATAGAAAGTCATTCTTTTATTTATGGTTCCAACCTTTAGTTCGAAGATTTGAATTTAAGTTTTGAATATCAAACTCTTATTGTTATTATTTGTTTAAACTAGATGTAATTTATAATGGAATGAATTCATAATTAGAAGTCGTTTTATCTCAAATGTAAATCACAAAAATGTGATTTTGTGTGCTACAAATTCTACCCCCCTTAAAAATAATCTCGTCCCCGAGATTAGTAACAAAAGGGTTCTAGAAAGATTGGGTTGTAATTTAGCTTTTAGTTTCTAATTGGTCCAAAATTAGAAGTGTTTTTTTTGTTCAAGTGTTTAACACAAATTACCAGGTGATTGGGAAAGCACGTGTATCTTTTATGTCTAGCCATCTATTAGGCAATATGAGATTTGGTTAGAGCAAGGATAGATGATGGTAAGAAGATCTTGGTAAGGAAAGACTCCATCCAAGGTGGTGAATCTTGAATCATCTCGAGATATGATTTGACTGCTATTTTTTCATGTCGAGGTTGATCTCCATCTTGAGTCTGATCTAGGGACCATCGATCTTTGTGTTAGATGCTATTATCGGAATTGGGATAACAATTGTGGGTACATGTGTTAGGTATGTTAAATAGAGTTCTACTTTGCTTTTGGGGATAAACGGGTTGGGCAACCTATAATGTAGGTTAGGTTGTTGTTTTACGGACGAGTTGGTCTAAGACACCAATTTTGATTAAAGCATGTTTATAGGAATATGGTCTAATCTATTTCACCAAGATTAACTAACTTGTTTAAGCAACTCACTTTTGAAGATCAGATTAACCATATTAGATCATATGGATTGGGCTAGGTTCAATTAAACTAGGTTAGTTTAGATTAGATGAGGTCTAATTAATTTGGATTAGATCATAGTGGTTACTCTAGGGTGGGATAAGTATGTTTATTAGAACAAGATGAATTTATAGGGATAGAATACCTCAAGATGAGATGGATCTTTTTTTTGCTAGATTAAGTTTAATGAGGGAGAATCTAAGTTTATTAATTATCTTGAAAACATGTTTTATTCCTAATTATCTATGTAGATGCAATTGCGGACATTACTCCACAACACATCACACTCAATCAAAGATCCAAATCAGACAAGTATCATAAGAACAAACACTCAAGTGTATAGATACCTATAAAAATAGTTTTGTTTTTGTTCCTAAGAGTAGGTATCCTATTCCTAAAGGTCACTTTAGGTACAGGATTTCAAAGTGTAAAATCCACATTTGTCTTTTAGGAAGAAAATATAAGAATAATCAGAGTAAGCGGAAATAGATGAAAAAAAAAGATTAAGATAAGTTTAGAAAAGAATCAGAGTAAGGTAAGTAAAGAATGGTTGTCCAGTTCTATCTAGGTTTCGTCCTACAGTCAACATTCCTCTGATACCACTTCTGTCACACCCGGGTTTTAGGGGCACCAAGACCCGGGCGCGAACATAAACACCAGGTATGCTGGGACCAAGTCTCACACATATGATGTATAGTGGCACAGGATCGAATGTCACATCTTTACTATATAACAGGAGTTCTGTACAAAATAAATAATTACATTAAAAGGAGACAACGGTCCAGCAACCAAAAGTTGACTGGGAGACGACGGCCTAGACTCCTCACGAACACTTCGAAGCATCCTCCAAGCGCCTCATCCTGCGGTACCTGTTCTTGACCTGTGGGGGGGGGTGTGAGACAGCAAGAGTGAGCTCACATACGTTCATCGCTCAACAAGTTGTGGGGAATAATGTGCATGAACTCGCCAAAGGTGGGAGCTCACGTGAAGTGTAAGGCTTACCAAAGAGGATGGTTAGAGCTGAGCATTGCTTTTAAAGTTAGTCAAAATTTTATTAGCAGTTACTAAGTATAAGTAAATACCAAACCCAATTAAGTAGTAGAACAAAAGTAACCACTTCCCCTGCGATGCAATGCATATGACAAATTGAATTTAGTTCCATACTTTAATCATGTGAGTGTCCGAGCTGCTCATGACCGTGAGCACGACTAGTATACCAGTTTTACACTCTGCAGAGGTTGCGCATCTTTACCCACAAGTCGTGTTACCCATCTGCCAAGAGACGGCCAATCCCATACACCTCTACCGAGGAGGCGAGGCAAGGTAACACTACGAGGCCTTTACAAAGTTCCACTAGCTTCAGAAAACCCGCTACAGTTTATAGGAAGTTCCAATGCAGGAATCCCTTGCAGGACCGCCATCGCAGCAAAATCCTCCCGAGGGCCTCCCTACACTGACCACTCCCCTACTGCCCTTGCCCCTTTCGGGTAAGGTAGTCTTCCACTAGCTTTCCTAATTAATCAGCCAAGGGCGTCCCATTAAACCCTTGTGGTAGCACTGTTTTCCCGGGTGGTTCTCCATGTTCCAATTAACATAATGATCTTAACATGAACAGTAAATAACAACTGACATTAAAAGTATAATCATGAATAGTAATGTGTATCTCTATACCCAAAACCACATAAAGCGATAGCAAGTACTACCCAAAGATTCAGTGGGGAGCAAGGTATAAAGATAGTCAAACTAGGGTAACCTATTGGGTCCCATCAAATTTAACCTATGCAGATCATTATGATTAATTAAAACATGAGTGGGTAAAAAGTAGTGATCAAGGGCACAACTTGCCTGGGACTTGAGATTCCAGGTACCACTTGCTCTTCAGGCGACTCGTAACCTCGCTGCTACTCGTAACAGTACATACAATCAAGCAAATAATAGGTATGGTAACATTACACCAAAGCATATGAACAAACAATGTAAGAATATCCTACGCGTCGCTACGAGATTGTAGTTTCGAGAACCAGTAAAATCGGAGCTAAAACAAAGAATTTATGGATAAAACGATAGTTTAGGCACAATAAATCTAATAGATATGATCTAACAGATATTGCATTTAAACTAAATAGGTATTCAATTAAAATATTTGTGTCGGTATTAATTATTAACAATTATTTATAAAATGCGTAGGTTAGAACTATAAATTAGCTTAAATAGATTATCTAGCTGATTAACATTAATTAAACAAGTAATTAATTAATTAAACCATGTGACATAATTAAAGCAATATTATTACTACATACGCAAAAATTAATATGAACCTAACACAACTTGAACAGATTAAAACGAATTATTTAACCTAGAAGATATCATATTTTTAATAAATTAGCAGGGATGTACATAAGTAGGTGACATGACGCGATCTAAGGGTGCGTTTGGTTGCGGGACAGCTAGGACAGGGATATTTTTAAATAAATGGTTAGATCGGAGTCACCTAAATTATTACGGGGTAAATAGATGTATTATATAGGATCTAGGTGTAACCATTTTCTACCTTCCTTGCTCCTTTCGACATCAACAGGGCGACGACACGCACAGCGGGGTGGAAAGGCACCGGTAGAGTCTTGCTGGCATCCGAGCTAGAGGCAGCAGCACACGGTGAGAGCAGACAACAATATTCGCCCGCGGGCTAGCTGCAGCAACAACGGTGCCAGGGCTTGGGCTACACACGGCTGAGTTCCGGGTATGGCGACTCCATCTTCTCTCTCTCTCTACTCGGCGAGAAGTTTTCGGCTCACGATTTTCTTGGCCTAATTGCATCTGGTTGATGGCATGAGGTCGTAAGGAGGCTTGGTATATATATATCTGGTACAAGGAAGTTCTAGCCCTGGGGAATCGCTCAACTGACAGAGAGGATCGCGTGATTCTGTTACGATTCGCAGCTTCTGGTACGATCGTATCATAAAAAAAAAGTTCTGGACAGCAAGACCCACAAGCCAGCGATATCACACAGCGACACGGTGGGATGCTAGCGAGTGGACCGACAACATCAG
The DNA here is from genome assembly GCA_029449295.1 of Zea luxurians. Classification (NCBI taxonomy): domain Eukaryota; kingdom Viridiplantae; phylum Streptophyta; class Magnoliopsida; order Poales; family Poaceae; genus Zea; species Zea luxurians. The sequence continues at coordinate 30,299,842 of JAOPSE010000031.1, forward strand.
TAACACAGCGCGCGCGTGGACACGGAGTGAAGCTGAACCGTGGATTCCATCAGCACCTAAGTGCCATTGTTTTCCATAAAAAAAATATCTAGCTGATTTGAGCCATACGTTAGTATGACGCTCTTGTGGAGCTGGTCATGAGGAATAAAAAAATGGCCACCCAACGGTTCTAGATTCTAGGGGCTTTGGAGGTTTGGGCGGTTATGGTAACGGACCCAGCTCCGAGATTTCGGCAACTGAAGCCCAGGTTTGTTGCGGTGGTTGTGGTACAAGAATCTGTTTGAGCAGATTGTTAAGAGAGCACGTCAAGGAAGCAGATATGGTCATGGGCCCCACACATCAGTGGAATAAGTGAGGTAATTTATATTATGTAATTTGTAATGTCATGATGACATATGCGGCTAAAGGAATAAACAAATGGAAAACACATATGAATGGATAGTTGGTCGGCTGAGAGAAATTGGACCAAAAAGTTGATTGTTTTATTCTTTTCGCTCTTTCCTTTTTTTCTTTCTTTCTATTTTAGCTTCAAATTTCAAACTCATTTATAAATGCATCACAATAAAACGCAACATGAGATGCAAGTGATATTTAATTATTTTTTTTATTTAGTTGCTTTATTTATTTATTTATCTATTTATTTATTTAGGTAATGTTTCCACTATGAAATGCACACATATTACTTGTTTTATGAAAACATTATATTTGAATATGTCATCAAAGTAAAAGTTACTCAAAATGGATATTAACATATATTCTTTTCCATAAGTTATTTTATTTTGACTATTTTTAAGGAGTGCTTTTATATGTAAAAGGGAATAATAAATAGATAGAAAGTCATTCTTTTATTTATGGTTCCAACCTTTAGTTCGAAGATTTGAATTTAAGTTTTGAATATCAAACTCTTATTGTTATTATTTGTTTAAACTAGATGTAATTTATAATGGAATGAATTCATAATTAGAAGTCGTTTTATCTCAAATGTAAATCACAAAAATGTGATTTTGTGTGCTACAAATTCTACCCCCCTTAAAAATAATCTCGTCCCCGAGATTAGTAACAAAAGGGATCTAGAAAGATTGGGTTGTAATTTAGCTTTTAGTTTCTAATTGGTCCAAAATTAGAAGTGTTTTTTTTGTTCAAGTGTTTAACACAAATTACCAGGTGATTGGGAAAGCACGTGTATCTTTTATGTCTAGCCATCTATTAGGCAATATGAGATTTGGTTAGAGCAAGGATAGATGATGGTAAGAAGATCTTGGTAAGGAAAGACTCCATCCAAGGTGGTGAATCTTGAATCATCTCGAGATATGATTTGACTGCTATTTTTTTCATGTCGAGGATGATCTCCATCTTGAGTCTGATCTAGGGACCATCGATCTTTGTGTTAGATGCTATTATCGGAATTGGGATAACAATTGTGGGTACATGTGTTAGGTATGTTAAATAGAGTTCTACTTTGCTTTTGGGGATAAACGGGTTGGGCAACCTATAATGTAGGTTAGGTTGTTGTTTTACGGACGAGTTGGTCTAAGACACCAATTTTGATTAAAGCATGTTTATAGGAATATGGTCTAATCTATTTCACCAAGATTAACTAACTTGTTTAAGCAACTCACTTTTGAAGATCAGATTAACCATATTAGATCATATGGATTGGGCTAGGTTCAATTAAACTAGGTTAGTTTAGATTAGATGAGGTCTAATTAATTTGGATTAGATCATAGTGGTTACTCTAGGGTGGGATAAGTATGTTTATTAGAACAAGATGAATTTATAGGGATAGAATACCTCAAGATGAGATGGATCTTTTTTTTGCTAGATTAAGTTTAATGAGGGAGAATCTAAGTTTATTAATTATCTTGAAAACATGTTTTATTCCTAATTATCTATGTAGATGCAATTGCGGACATTACTCCACAACACATCACACTCAATCAAAGATCCAAATCAGACAAGTATCATAAGAACAAACACTCAAGTGTATAGATACCTATAAAAATAGTTTTGTTTTTGTTCCTAAGAGTAGGTATCCTATTCCTAAAGGTCACTTTAGGTACAGGATTTCAAAGTGTAAAATCCACATTTGTCTTTTAGGAAGAAAATATAAGAATAATCAGAGTAAGCGGAAATAGATGAAAAAAAAGATTAAGATAAGTTTAGAAAAGAATCAGAGTAAGGTAAGTAAAGAATGGTTGTCCAGTTCTATCTAGGTTTCGTCCTACAGTCAACATTCCTCTGATACCACTTCTGTCACACCCGGGTTTTAGGGGCACCAAGACCCGGGCGCGAACATAAACACCAGGTATGCTGGGACCAAGTCTCACACATATGATGTATAGTGGCACAGGATCGAATGTCACATCTTTACTATATAACAGGAGTTCTGTACAAAATAAATAATTACATTAAAAGGAGACAACGGTCCAGCAACCAAAAGTTGACTGGGAGACGACGGCCTAGACTCCTCACGAACACTTCGAAGCATCCTCCAAGCGCCTCATCCTGCGGTACCTGTTCTTGACCTGTGGGGGGGGGTGTGAGACAGCAAGAGTGAGCTCACATACGTTCATCGCTCAACAAGTTGTGGGGAATAATGTGCATGAACTCGCCAAAGGTGGGAGCTCACGTGAAGTGTAAGGCTTACCAAAGAGGATGGTTAGAGCTGAGCATTGCTTTTAAAGTTAGTCAAAATTTTATTAGCAGTTACTAAGTATAAGTAAATACCAAACCCAATTAAGTAGTAGAACAAAAGTAACCACTTCCCCTGCGATGCAATGCATATGACAAATTGAATTTAGTTCCATACTTTAATCATGTGAGTGTCCGAGCTGCTCATGACCGTGAGCACGACTAGTATACCAGTTTTACACTCTGCAGAGGTTGCGCATCTTTACCCACAAGTCGTGTTACCCATCTGCCAAGAGACGGCCAATCCCATACACCTCTACCGAGGAGGCGAGGCAAGGTAACACTACGAGGCCTTTACAAAGTTCCACTAGCTTCAGAAAACCCGCTACAGTTTATAGGAAGTTCCAATGCAGGAATCCCTTGCAGGACCGCCATCGCAGCAAAATCCTCCCGAGGGCCTCCCTACACTGACCACTCCCCTACTGCCCTTGCCCCTTTCGGGTAAGGTAGTCTTCCACTAGCTTTCCTAATTAATCAGCCAAGGGCGTCCCATTAAACCCTTGTGGTAGCACTGTTTTCCCGGGTGGTTCTCCATGTTCCAATTAACATAATGATCTTAACATGAACAGTAAATAACAACTGACATTAAAAGTATAATCATGAATAGTAATGTGTATCTCTATACCCAAAACCACATAAAGCGATAGCAAGTACTACCCAAAGATTCAGTGGGGAGCAAGGTATAAAGATAGTCAAACTAGGGTAACCTATTGGGTCCCATCAAATTTAACCTATGCAGATCATTATGATTAATTAAAACATGAGTGGGTAAAAAGTAGTGATCAAGGGCACAACTTGCCTGGGACTTGAGATTCCAGGTACCACTTGCTCTTCAGGCGACTCGTAACCTCACTGCTACTCGTAACAGTACATACAATCAAGCAAATAATAGGTATGGTAACATTACACCAAAGCATATGAACAAACAATGTAAGAATATCCTACGCGTCGCTACGAGATTGTAGTTTCGAGAACCAGTAAAATCGGAGCTAAAACAAAGAATTTATGGATAAAACGATAGTTTAGGCACAATAAATCTAATAGATATGATCTAACAGATATTGCATTTAAACTAAATAGGTATTCAATTAAAATATTTGTGTCGGTATTAATTATTAACAATTATTTATAAAATGCGTAGGTTAGAACTATAAATTAGCTTAAATAGATTATCTAGCTGATTAACATTAATTAAACAAGTAATTAATTAATTAAACCATGTGACATAATTAAAGCAATATTATTACTACATACGCAAAAATTAATATGAACCTAACACAACTTGAACAGATTAAAACGAATTATTTAACCTAGAAGATATCACATTTTTAATAAATTAGCAGGGATGTACATAAGTAGGTGACATGACGTGATCTAAGGGTGCGTTTGGTTGCGGGACAGCTAGGACAGGGATATTTTTAAATAAATGGTTAGATCGGAGTCACCTAAATTATTACGGGGTAAATAGATGTATTATATAGGATCTAGGTGTAACCATTTTCTACCTTCCTTGCTCCTTTCGACATCAACAGGGCGACGACACGCACAGCGGGGTGGAAAGGCACCGGTAGAGTCTTGCTGGCATCCGAGCTAGAGGCAGCAGCACACGGTGAGAGCAGACAACAATATTCGCCCGCGGGCTAGCTGCAGCAACAACGGTGCCGGGGCTTGGGCTACACACGGCTGAGTTCCGGGTATGGCGACTCCATCTTCTCTCTCTCTATACTCGGCGAGAAGTTTTCGGCTCACGATTTTCTTGGCCTAATTGCATCTGGTTGATGGCATGAGGTCGTAAGGAGGCTTGGTATATATATATCTGGTACAAGGAAGTTCTAGCCCTGGGGAATCGCTCAACTGACAGAGAGGATCGCGTGATTCTGTTACGATTCGCAGCTTCTGGTACGATCGTATCATAAAAAAAAAGTTCTGGACAGCAAGACCCACAAGCCAGCGATATCACACAGCGACACGGTGGGATGCTAGCGAGTGGACCGACAACATCAGTAACACAGCGCGCGCGTGGACACGGAGTGAAGCTGAACCGTGGATTCCATCAGCACCTAAGTGCCATTGTTTTCCATAAAAAAATATCTAGCTGATTTGAGCCATACGTTGGTATGACGCTCTTGTGGAGCTGGTCATGAGGAATAAAAAAATGGCCACCCAACGGTTCTAGATTCTAGGGGCTTTGGAGGTTTGGGCGGTTATGGTAACGGACCCAGCTCCGAGATTTCGGCAACTGAAGCCCAGGTTTGTTGCGGTGGTTGTGGTACAAGAATCTGTTTGAGCAGATTGTTAAGAGAGCACATCAAGGAAGCAGATATGGTCATGGGCCCCACACATCAGTGGAATAAGTGAGGTAATTTATATTATGTAATTTGTAATGTCATGATGACATATGCGGCTAAAGGAATAAACAAATGGAAAACACATATGAATGGATAGTTGGTCGGCTGAGAGAAATTGGACCAAAAAGTTGATTGTTTTATTCTTTTCACTCTTTCCTTTTTTTCTTTCTTTCTATTTTAGCTTCAAATTTCAAACTCATTTATAAATGCATCACAATAAAACGCAACATGAGATGCAAGTGATATTTAATTATTTTTTTTATTTAGTTGCTTTATTTATTTATTTATCTATTTATTTATTTAGGTAATGTTTCCACTATGAAATGCACACACATTACTTGTTTTATGAAAACATTATATTTGAATATGTCATCAAAGTAAAAGTTACTCAAAATGGATATTAACATATATTCTTTTCCATAAGTTATTTTATTTTGACTATTTTTAAGGAGTGCTTTTATATGTAAAAGGGAATAATAAATAGATAGAAAGTCATTCTTTTATTTATGGTTCCAACCTTTAGTTCGAAGATTTGAATTTAAGTATTGAATATCAAACTCTTATTGTTATTATTTGTTTAAACTAGATGTAATTTATAATGGAATGAATTCATAATTAGAAGTCGTTTTATCTCAAATGTAAATCACAAAAATGTGATTTTGTGTGCTACAGCCGCTTACGCGCACTCTTACCCGTCCATGGGGCTCTGTCACCGACGCAGTCGAGAAGGCTCGAAGGATCGCTTCGACAGAAGAGCTTCCGAACGTGTAGACTTGTTCGGTCCGCGGGATCACTTATCCGAACGTGAGTTACTTATCGCAGAAGGTGATGAGTGAGGTATCCGTATCCCGGAGGCGTAGGAGTCCCTCGGCTCGGTCAGCCTTGGCTGCTTACGTGTACTCTGTCGTTTTCAGGATCCGCTTTCGAAGTAGTCAAAAAGCACGAAAGACATTCTGGCAGAAAGGACCTTTTTTCGAGGAAAAAATTCGACGCAGAGGGGGTTCCCCCCCTTTTAGCCCCCGAGGGAGGGTCGGGCTTTGCCGAGGCAAGGCTGACCCTTCCTTGATGACTAAACTTTGCGTGGGAGCGAGGTATATGAACAACTTGAAAACATCTTAAGGGTAGAAGCGACGTAGTTGTTGGATGTTCCAAGCGTTGCTATAGACCTCACCTTGACTGTTGGCCAGCTTGTATGTTCCGGGCTTCAGAACTTTGGCGATGACGAATGGCCCCTCCCAGGGGGCGTGAGCTTGTGCCGCCCTCGGGCGTCTTGTCGCAGCCGAAGCACCAGGTCTCCCACCTGGAGGTCTCGGGACCGGACCCCTCGGGCGTGGTAGCGTCGCAGGGACTGCTGGTACCGCGCCGAGTGTAGTAAGGCCTTGTCCCGAGCCTCCTCCAGCTGGTCCAGCGAGTCTTCTCGGCTTGCTTGGTTGCTTTGGTCGGTGTAGGCCCTCGTTCTCGGGGAACTGTATTCTAAGTCTGTGGGCAAGATGGCCTCGGCCCCGTAGACTAGGAAGAACGGCGTGAAGCCCGTGGCTTGGCTCGGCGTTGTCCTCAGACTCCAGACCACCGAGGGGAGTTCCTTCATCCATCGCTTGCCGAACTTGTTGAGGTCGTTGTAGATCCGAGGCTTGAGCCCTTGTAGAATCATGCCGTTGGCACGCTCTACTTGCCCATTTGACATGGGGTGAGCCACGGCGGCCCAGTCCACCCGGATGTGGTGGTCCTCGCAGAAGTCCAGGAACTTTCTGCTGGTGAACTGGGTGCCGTTGTCGGTGATGATGGAGTTCGGGACCCCGAAGCGATGGATGATGTTGGTGAAGAACGCCACCTCCTGCTCGGACCTGATGCTGTTCAGGGGTCGGACCTCGATCCACTTGGAGAATTTGTCGATGGCGACCAGCAGGTGCGTGTAGCCCCCGGGTGCCTTCTGCAAGGGGCCAACGAGATCCAGACCCCACACAGCAAAAGGCCAGGTGATGGGTATCGTCAGCAGAGCCTGAGCGGGCAGGTGGGTCTGCCTTGCGTAGAACTGACACCCTTCGCAGGTGCGGACAATTCTAGTGGCGTCGGCCACCGCCGTCGGCCAGTAGAAGCCTTGCCGGAAAGCATTTCCGACAAGGGCTCGAGGCGCTGCGTGATGGCCGCAAGCCCCCGAGTGTATCTCTCGCAGGAGTTCCTGACCTTCGGCGATGGAGATGCATCGCTGGAGGATGCCGGAGGGGCTCCGGTGGTAGAGCTCCTTCTCATCTCCTAGCAAGACGAACGACTTGGCACGCCGCGCCACCCGCCGAGCCTCGGCTCGGTCGCGGGGTAGCTCTCCTCGGTGGAGATATTGCAGGTACGTGGTCTGCCAGTTTTGATCAGGCGTGACCCCGCTTTGCTCCCCCTCGACGTGCAGCGTCTCGCCCTCGGGGGCCGAGGGTACCTCGGAATGATCCGAGGGTACCTCGGGCTGGGCCGAGGGTGCCTCGGGCTCGGGCGTGTCGTCGACCTTGACGGAGGGTTGATGCAGATCCCGGGAGAAGACGTCCGGGGGAACCGTCGTTCGCCCCGAGGCTATTTTAGCCAGCTCGTCTGCAGTCTCGTTGTAGCGCCGAGCGATGTGGTTGAGCTCGAGCCCGTAGAACTTGTCTTCCAGGCGCCGAACCTCATCGCAGTAGGCCTCCATCTTCGGGTCGCGGCAGTGGGAGTTCCTCATGACTTGGTCAATGACGAGCTGCGAGTCACCGCGAGCGTCGAGGCGTCGGACCCCTAGCTCGATGGTGATCCGCAACCCGTTGACCAGAGCCTCATACTCGGCCACATTATTGGACGCCGAGAAATGGAGGCGTAGCACGTAGCGTAGGTGCTTCCCGAGGGGCGAGATAAAGAGTAGGCCTGCGCCGGCTCCTGTCTTCATCAGCGACCCGTCGAAGAACATGGTCCAGAGCTCCGGTTGGATCGGAGCCGTCGGTAGCTGGGTGTCGACCCATTCAGCCACGAAGTCCGCCAAGACCTGGGACTTGATGGCCTTCCAAGGAGCGAACGAGATTGTCTCGCCCATGATTTCCACTGCCCACTTTGCAATCCTACCCGAGGCCTCTCGGCACTGGATGATCTCCCCCAGGGGGAAAGACGACACCACAGTTACCGGATGAGACTCGAAGTAGTGTCGCAGCTTCCGCCGCGTTAGGATCACCGCGTACAGCAGCTTCTGAACTTGTGGGTAGCAGATCTTGGTTTCGGATAGTACCTCGCTGACGAAGTAGACTGGCCTCTGAACGGGCAATGCATGCCCCTCTTCTTGCCTCTCGACCACAATCGCGGCGCTAACCACCTGAGTGGTCGCGGCGACGTAGACCAGGAGGGCTTCTCCGGCAGCTGGGGGCACCAAGATAGGCGCCTTTGTGAGGAGCGCCTTTAGGTTCCCGAGGGCTTCCTCGGCCTCAGGGGTCCAAGGGAAGCACTCGGCCTTCCTTAAGAGGCGGTACAGAGGTAGGCCTCTTTCGCCGAGGCGTGAGATGAAGCGGCTCAGAGCCGCGAGGCATCCCATGACCCTCTGTACGCCTTTCAAGTCTTTGATGGGCCCCATGCTGGTGATAGCTGCGATCTTCTCCGGGTTGGCTTCGATGCCCCGCTCGGAGACGATGAACCCCAAGAGCATGCCTCGGGGTACTCCGAAAACACACTTTTCAGGATTGAGCTTGACGCCTTTCGCCTTGAGACATCGGAATGTCGCTTCAAGGTCGGAAAGGAGGTCGGAGGCTTTCCTCGTCTTGACTATGATGTCATCGACGTAGGCCTCGACCGTGCGGCCAATGTGTTCGCCGAACACATGGTTCATGCACCGCTGGTACGTCGCGCCCGCATTCCTCAAGCCGAACGGCATGGTGATATAGCAGTACATGCCGAAGGGTGTGATGAAAGAAGTCGCGAGCTGGTCGGACTCTTTCATCCTGATTTGATGATACCCTGAGTAGGCATCGAGGAAAGATAGGGTTTCGCACCCAGTAGTGGAATCCACGATTTGGTCGATGCGAGGCAGAGGGTAGGGAACCTTCGGACATGCTTTGTTGAGACTAGTGTAGTCTACACACATCCGCCATTTCCCCCCTTTCTTTCTCACAAGCACAGGGTTGGCAAGCCATTCGGGATGGAATACCTCTTTGATGAACCCTGCCGCCATTAGCTTGTGGATCTCCTCGCCTATGGCTCTGCGCTTCTCCTCGTCGAATCGGCGCAGTGGCTGCTTGACGGGTCGGGCTCCGGCTCGGATGTCCAGCGAGTGCTCGGCGACATCCCTCGGTATGCCAGGCATGTCCGAGGGACTCCACGCGAAGACGTCGGCGTTCGTGCGGAGAAAGTCGACGAGCACTGCTACCTATTTGGGACCGAGCTCGGAGCCAATTCGGACTTGCTTGGAGGTGTCACTGCTGGGGTCGAGGGGGACGGACTTAACCATCTCCGCTAGCTCAAAGCTGCCGGCATGACGCTTCACGTCTGACACCTCCTTAGAGAGGCTCTCTAGGTCGGCGATGAGGGCCTCGGACTCAGCGAGGGCCTCGGCGTATTCCACGCACTCCACGTCGCATTCGAACGCGTGTTTGTACGTGGGGCCGATGGTGATGACCCCGTTGGGGCCCGACATCTTGAGCTTCAGGTAGGTGTAGTTGGGGACGGCCATGAACTTCGCGTAGCATGGCCTCCCCAGTACCGCGTGGTAGGTTCCTCGGAACCCGACCACCTCGAATGTCAGGGTCTCCCTTCGGAAGTTGGAGGGTGTTCCGAAGCAGACGGGAAGGTCGAGCTATCCGAGGGGCTGGACGCGCTTCCCGGGAATGATCCCATGGAAGGGCGCAGCGCCTGCCCGGACAGAGGACAGATCAACACGCAGGAGCCCGAGGGTCTCGGCGTAGATGATGTTGAGGCTGCTGCCTCCGTCCATGAGGACCTTGGTGAGCCTGACGTCGCTGATGATGGGGTCGACGACGAGCGGGTATTTCCCCGGGCTCAACACATGGTTGGGGTGGTCGGCTTGGTCGAAGGTGATGGGCTTGTCGGACCAGTCTAGGTAGATTGGCGCCGCCACCTTCACCGAACAGACCTCCCGGCGCTCTTGCTTGCGGTGCCAAGCCGAGGCATTCGCCGCCTGCCCACCGTAGATCATGAAGCAGTCGTGGACCTCGGGGAACTCTCCTGCCTGGTGATCTTCCTTCTTGTCGTCGTCGCGGGCCTTGCCACCCTCCGCGGGTGGCCCGGCCCTGTGGAAGTGGCGCCGAAGCATGACGCACTCCTCAAGGGTGTGCCTGACGGGCCCCTGGTGATAGGGGCACGGCTCCTTGAGCATCTTGTCGAAGAGGTTGGCACCTCCGGGGGGCTTCCGAGGGTTCTTGTACTCGGCGGCGGCGACAAGGTCCGCGTCGGCGGCGTCGCGTTTCGCTTGCGACTTCTTCTTGCCCTTCTTCTTGGCACCGCGCTGAGTTGACGCCTCGGGGGCATCTTCCGAAGGGCGGCCCTGGGGCTGCTTGTCCTTCCGGAAGATAGCCTCGACCGCCTCTTGGCCGGAGGCGAACTTGGTGGCGATGTCCATTAGCTCGCTCGCCCTGGTGGGGGTTTTGCGACCCAGCTTGCTCACCAGGTCACGGCAGGTGGTGCCAGCGAGGAACGCGCCAATAACATCCGAGTCGGTGATGTTGGGCAGCTCGGTGCGCTGCTTCGAGAATCGCCGGATGTAGTCCCGGAGAGATTCTCCCAGCTGCTGTCGGCAGCTTCGAAGGTCCCAGGAATTCCCAGGGCGCACGTATGTGCCCTGGAAATTCCCGGCGAAAGCTTGGACTAGGTCGTCCCAGTTGGAGATCTGCCCCGGAGGCAGGTGCTCCAACCAGGCGCGAGCGGTGTCGGAGAGGAACAGGGGGAGGTTGCGGATGATGAGGTTGTCATCGTCCGTTCCACCCAGTTGGCAGGCCAGACAGTAGTCCGCGAGCCACAGTTCCGGTCTCGTCTCCCCCGAGTACTTTGTGATAGTAGTCGGGGGTCGGAAACGAGTCGGGAACGGCTCCCGTCGTATGGCTCGGCTGAAGGCCTGCGGACCGGGTGGCTCGGGCGAGGGACTCTGATCCTCCCCGCTGTCGTAGCGCCCCCACGCCTGGGATGGTAGCCTCGGCGCATCCTCTCGTCAAGGTGGGCCTGACGGTCGCGGTGATGGTGCTCGTTGCCGAGGCGACCCGGGGCCGCAGGCGCGGTGTTGCGTGTGCGCCCGGTGTTGACCGAGGCTTCCCGCATGAATCGGGAAGTCGCGGCATGAGGTTCCGAGGGGTACCCCTGCCTTCGGGAGGCGGAGCTCTCGGCCCATCGGACCGCGGCGCCTTCCAGGAGATTCTTGAGCTCTCCCTGGATTCGCCGCCCCTCGATGGTTGATGGCTCCGGCATCGCGCGAAGAAGCATTGCTGCTGCCGCCAGGTTCTGGCCGACCCCACTGGATGTGGGTGGTGGCCTGACCCTGATGTCGTCGGTGATGCGGTGCTAGAAGCCCTGGGGTAGATGACGTATTTCTCCGGCCGGAGGTTGGCCTGCCCATGCCTGCCCGACGTCCCGACGGATCGGCTCAAGCGCTCCTGCTCCCTCGTCGAGCCTGGCCTGCACCCCGCGGATTTGCTCGAGCTGTGGGTCATGGCCCCCCGCCTGAACGGGGACCACAGCTAGCTCCCGCGGGATGTCAACGCGAGGCACCGGCCTAGGGAGGTCACCGTCCTCCGGCATGCCGAGATGGTTGCCTTCGGAGGGACCCCCTAGATCGACGTGGAAGCATTCGCGACTTGGGCCGCAGTCCTCGTCGCCGAGGCTACGGCTACCGTCGGAACAGTCGGAAAGGCAGTAGTCGCATGCGGTCATGAAGTCCCGCATGGCACTGGGGTTGCCAAGTCCAGAGAAATCCCAACAGATGCTGGGTTCACTGTCTTCCTCGGACCCAGAGGGCCCGTAGGTCGAGACGTCCGTCAGCCGGTCCCAAGGTGACCGTATACGAAACCCCAGAGGGTTTTGACTCGCCTCTACAAGAGCGCCCGCCAAAGCGGGGCCGCTAGGCGGGTTGAGGCTAAATCCGAAACACGTGGGATGGGAATCGGTCGGTACCTTTTGGTCAACGGGCGGCGATGAGGTCACGTCGGGGACTGACTGCGCCGTCGTCTCAGGTACGAGGGTGACGTCCAGCAAGCTTTTCGCGAGCGTGCTGGCGTCGTCCGCTTGCTCGGGATTGGCGTGTCGCGGGGGGACGGTGCTCGCCTTTGTCTCAAACGCGAGGTCGACGCCCGGTGCGCCCCCTGTTGGGGCGCTGGGGCCGTCGACTCGCATGACAGCCGACGAGGCGCTGTCTCCTGCTTGGCCTTGGTTGCCCCGCCTCCTCCTCCGTCGGTGGGGGAGAGGACGGGGTGAGCTCGAAGGTTGTTCTTCCACCATGTGGGGAAGACATCGCCGATTCCGCCGCCGGCGGGCGGGTTGTCGGCTGCCACTGTCGTTGTCGCATGGCGGTGGAAGGAGTATCAAGTCGTAGCTGCCGTCGAGGGACATGAACTCAAGACTCCCGAAACGAAGCACCGTCCCGGGTTGGAGAGGTTGCTAGAGACTGCCCATCTGGAGCTTGACGGGAAGCTGTTCGTCAACACGCAGCAGGCCCCTACCTGGCGCGCCAACTGTCGGCGTTTCGAGACCGGGGGGTCCCTAGGCCGACGAGTGAATGTCGCCGCGTGCCCCAGCCCAGATGGGTCGAGCGCGAGGGCGAGCGCGAAGGGGGGAGAGCGAGGCGGCCGGAGACTGGCGTGAGAGAGGTGGGAATCCCGTGGCCTTCGTGTTCGTCCCGCGCCCAGGTCGGGTGTGCTTGCAGTAGGGGGTTACAAGCGTCCACGCGGGAGAGGGAGCGAGCGGCCTCCAGCGAGCGCCTGTCTCGTCCTCGTCCCCGCTCGGCCAACCCTCTCTAAGAGGGCCCTGGTCCTTCCTTTTATAGGCGCAAGGAGAGGATCCAGGTGTACAATGGGGGGTGTAGCAGAGTGCTACGTGTCTAGCGGAGGAGAGCTAGCGCCCTAAGTACATGCCGTTGTGGCAGCCGGAGAGATTTTGGCACCCAGCTGGTGTGATGTCGTGGCCGTCGGAGGAGTGCTGGAGCTTGACGGAGGGACAGCTGTCGGAGCGGTTGGGTCCTTGCTGACGTCCTCTTGCTTCCGTAAGGGGGCTGAGAGCCGCAGTCGTCACAGAGTATGCGGGGCGCCATCATTGCCTATCTGGCGGAGCGAGCCAGATGGGACGCCGGTCTTGTTCCCTGCGGCCCGAGTCAGCTCGGGGTAGGGTGATGATGGCGCCTCCTGTTGACGTGGCTGGTCTGTGCCCTAGGTTGGGCGATGTGGAAGCTCCTCCGAAGCCGAGGTCGAGTCTGTCTTCCGTGGCCGAGACCGGGTCCGAGCCCTAGGTTCGGGCGAGGCGGAGATTGTCGGCTGGTGCTGGGGCGGAGTCCGAGCCCTGGGGTCGGGCGAAGCGGAGTTCGTCGTCTTCTGGGGCCGAGCCCAAGTCCGAGCCCTGGGTCGGGCGAGGCGGAGATCGTCGTCTTCTGGGACTTAGCCCGAGTCCGAGCCCTGGGTCGGGCAGAGTGGAGTTCGCTGTCTTCCGGGACTTAGCCCGAGTCCGAGCCCTGGGTCGGGCGGAGCGGAGCTTCCTATGGTGCCTTTGGCCGGGCCTGACTGCCTGTCAGTCTCACTCTGTCAAGTGGCACCGCAGTCAGAGTGGCGCAGGCGGCGCTGTCCTTCTGTCAGGCCGGTCAATGGAGCGGCAAAGTGACGGCGGTCACTTCGGCTCTGCCGGCTAGGGGGCGCGCGTCAGGATAAAGGTTTCCAGGCCACCTTTGCATTAAATGCTCCTGTGATTTGGTCGGTCGGTGCGGCGATTTGTTCAGGGTTGCTTCTTGGCGAAGGCAGGGCCTCGGGCGAGCCGGAAATATGTTCGCCGCTGAAGGGGGACCTCGGGCGAGACAGAAATCCTCCGGGGTCGGCTGCCCTTGTCCGAGGCTAGGCTCGGGCGAGGCGTGATCGAGTCCCTCGAATGGACTGATCCCTGACTTAATCGCACCCATCAGGCCTTTGCAGCTTTGTGCTGATGGGGGTTACCAGCTGAGAATTAGGAGCCTTGAGGGTACCCCTAATTATGGTCCCCGACAAAAGGCTTGGTAAAGATATCGGCTAGCTGGTTCTCGGTGCTAACATAAAACACTTCGATATCTCCCTTTTGCTGGTGGTCTCTCAAAAAGTGATGCCGAATGTCTATGTGCTTTGTGCGGCTGTGTTCAACGGGATTATCCGCCATGCGGATAGCACTCTCATTATCACATAGGAGTGGGACTTTGCTCAGATTGTAGCCAAAGTCCCTGAGGGTTTGCCTCATCCAAAGTAGTTGCGCGCAACACTGTCCTGCGGCAACATACTCGTCCTCAGCGGTGGATAGGGCAACGAAAGTTTGTTTCTTAGAACTCCATGACACCAGGGACCTTCCTAAGAATTGGCAAGTCCCTGATGTACTCTTCCTATCAACCTTACATCCAGCATAATCGGAGTCTGAATATCCAATTAAGTCAAAGGTAGACCCCTTTGGATACCATATCCCGAAGCAAGGCGTAGCGACTAAATATCTAAGAATTCTCCTCACGGCCACTATGTGTCACTCCCTTGGATCGGATTGAAATCTAGCTCACATGCATACACTAAGCATAATATCCGATCTACTAGCACATAAGTAAAGTAAGGAACCTATCGCAGAACCTCCCAAGTTATCGGGCCCACATGCACCTGTCCTTGTCTTAAGACCTCAGACAGCTATACGTGTGCACCAAACAACTTAACAGGATCTGTCCGAGTGCCCCGAGGACCCCGGATAAACGACTTACCGCCAAGATCGCAGGATTAAGTAAATACATCTCACATACGAACACTTGCAGCGGAAATAAATTCTTTATTACAAAATGATTACAAGTTACAACATTTATAAGTTATAACCATATTACAATATATCATCGGAGTGATTACAAGAGAATTTGATTCAAAAATATTACAATTTGAATGTATAAAACATTTATAAGTTTTAAAATACATGCTAGCTTAAGTGACAGTCCTCAATAAAGAAGCTAAAGATGGGATATACTTATATAAGAAGGCTGAGCCCACCCGCACTTAGCACCATCCACAACAGAACAAACTTATAACCTGAAAAACAACAGGGAATAAAGCCCTGAGTACGCAATTACTCAGCAAGACTTACCCGACTAAATAAAAGACTCTCAAGGGTATGCTGGTTTGTTGGGAATCAAGGTAAAGCTCATCAAATTTCAAAGACTCGTTTTTGCAGAAAAGCTTACTAGTAGTGGATCCTTATGCCAAACTTTTACTTCACAGATTAAGTACTTTTCTTGAATCTAGATTTCCCTAATCTAGAGCATTCACTTGTCCTACACTAGCTTCATTTTATCAGCTTTAGTTTCATTTGTTATCTACGATGCAGGGCAGTGATCCAGTCTTCACGGCGATCCGAATCGATTAATACTCAGCTGAGGATCTCCAACCACACGACATATGTAGCACTTAACCCTTGCATATGTCAACTCGCCCACGGGTTTCTCAAGACCAGAACGGGTCCCCGCCAACCGAGAGCTCAGTACCCCACCATCCAGCCTCTTGCCAGGTGGATACACGATACTCTCGCCATCTCTCCACTCCCATTGCGGGCCGGCCTTTCTAGTATTGGTCCAGCCGAGGCTAAGCTTACCCATGACGAGGCATGTGGCCAGTTAAAGGGTCCTAGATCAGCAAGCCTACTTTCGGTACGGTCCTTAATCGACACAGACGGGCGACGTTTCCTGCTCAACGTCTGGTCTCATATTATTAATTCCTTCCCAAAACCATGTACCTGTAACGCCCCGAATTTCGAGTTGGATTTTTTTTCTTTCTTTTTCTTCTTTCTATATCACTCTTCAAATTCGGGTGTTACCTCTCTTTCCCCTTTTCTTTTCGCTAAAACCTCAACTGTCTTCAAAACCATAAGTTACGTGATAATAGTAAACCCTAGGGTTAATTTCTTTGATTTGCTGCATCATGTCGAACCATGCATTTTTTGGTTGTTTGAAAGTGTGAAAGCATTCATATAGAAAATAGATATATAAAAAAGAAAATCTTTTCTTTTCTCTCTCCTCCCTCCCCTCCCCTTTTGGCCCAGCCGCCTCCCCCCTTGGCGCGAGCGGCCCAGCTGGCCGGTCGGCCCAGCCGGCTCGCCCCCCCCTCACGTCGTGGGCTGACTTGGCCGCGGCCCACCTCGCCCCCCCCCCCCCGCGCGCTCCCGCTTTGGGCCTATGGCCGGCCCAGCCGCCCCTCCCTCCCCCTCCCCCCAAATCTCTCTCCTCTCCCCCGCGGGCCCCGCCTGTCATACCCCTCCCCTTCCCCAACTCCCTCTCCCCTGCCCTAGCGCCGCCGCCGCCTCTCCCCTGCCCCAGCACCGCCGCGCCGCCCCCCCTGCCGCGGTGAGCCCCCCTCCTCCCCTCTCCTTCCCCTTCTCCCTCCTCCTCCCTCGCCCGCCCGGCCGCCCGGTTCGGCCGGCCCCGCCCCGGCGTCCCGCGTCCGGCCTCGCCCCGGCCGCTCCCGCGCCGTCCTCGGTCGGCGCCGCCGCGCCCAGCCTCGCCCCGGCGAGCCCGCCCCCGCCCGGCTCGGCCGCCTCCCGCGCCCGGCCCCTGCTCGGCCGCCCCCGCCCGGCTCGGCCGCCCGCGCCGCCCCTCCCCGCGCCCCCGACCCCGGCTCGGCCGCCCGCGCCCCGACCCCGACCCAACCGCCCGCCGCCCCGGCTCGGCCGCCCCCCGCCCCGGCGTTCCCTGCCCCGGCTCGGCCGCCCGCCGCCCCCGGCTCAACCGACCGCCCCGTGCCCCGGCTCGGTCGACCCCGGCCCGACCGCCCCCGCTCTCGGCCTCGGCCGTGCCCCCGCCCTGCCCGTGCTTCGCCCCGCCGTGCCTTGCTCGCGTCGCGTCGACCCTCGGCGTGGCCTCGAGCTCGGCCAAGCGTGCCTTCGGCGCGCGGCCTCGAGCTCGGCCAGCGCACGGCCCCGACGCGTGCGTGACTCGTTCGCGGCACGTTAAGTGTGGTTTTGCGCGTGCGCGTGCTCGCGCAGCGTTCTGGCGTAGCTCGTCGTGCTCGCGACACGACGCATAGCGCCCTGTTGCGCTCGCGACATGATCGTCTACCCCCTAACCCCGTCTACCCCCCCCCCCCCCCCCCCCCCGTATCCTATATGCGCTAATCACGTTGTTTATATTAATAAGATAGGAGTCTCAATTTGGAAATTGGTTACGTTAGTTAATTTGTATAGCTAATCGTCTATCTTATTCAATGTTAATCTACTAAAAGTGGTCACGTTTACATTAGTGCATGTAGCTAATTCTTTTGTTAGAACCAATTGGAACTAGAACACGTGACGTCTAGTTATTCACCAACCCGTAGTGCGTTTCGGGCATAAGCTTTAACTCTCGCGAGACCTTTTCTCATTTCTTTCTAACCATGGTAAACTCATTATTGTATGTGGTATTCTATGCATGTTTAATCTACTTGTTCTCTTGTATGGTGTATTGTTGGTTTCCTAATTTCAATGGATGGATGTATGTATGCTTGCAATCGCTTAGAGAACGATCCGGTTGGAGAGCCCGAAGAACTTGCAGGAGAAGCCCCTGAGCAGCAGTCGGTTGGTGGAGGCAAGTGTCCTTTGACCTATCTCTGTCCTATTCATTATTTAATTCACCTCCCGCTTTACACATTTATGCCTAAGGATTGACTAGCTTTTGTTATCCATATCCTTGTCTACCTATCTGGGTTGGATTATTATTGTTTAGCTTTATGCTATTGCTTAACTCTAATCAATGAACATGATGAGATTATCTATGATACGCTGTCTTCCCTTCTCTTATTATGATGTTGTACTTGTGGCCTTTAAGGGGGCTCGAACGGTTTCTCGAGTGCCTCTCCGTAAGGACCTGTTCTATGGATGACCGCCCGGGAAAACAGTGCAACCATGAGGGTGGAGTGGGACGCCCTTAGCTGAATAATTAGAGGAACCGGGGTGTAGTTCGCTTAGCCGTTGTGCCGTCAATGGGGCTCGGTGTATGCGGCTCGCTCTGCCAAGGTTGATTTGTCCCTTGGGGAGGAGTGCGGTACATTTAGGAAACCTAACGGGCGGCTACAGCCTCGGGGAATCTTTGTAAAGGCTACGTAGTGATGCCCTATTGGACCACCTAGGTAGTGGTCAATGGGGAGTAGCTCTCTCCGGGCAGAAAGGGGATCACGGCTTGTGGGTAAAGTGCACAACCTCTGCAGAGTGTTTGAAAACTGATATATCAGCCGTGCTCGCGGTTATGAGCGGCCAAGGGAGCTCCAATGATTAGTGGTACTTGATCAGAGACATTTTGGTTTACAGGTGGCAATGAGACTGATGGTTTTGGTTATGTCTATGGTGCTGGTAAGTGGTATTCTTTCCGTTTGGAAAGGGTACATCGGGCTAATAACTTGGGTTAATGTTAAAACCTGGCTTTCTACTAGTAAATAATAACCTGACCAATTAAAAGCAACTGCTTGACTTACCCCCCCCCACATAAAGCTAGTCCACTACAGCAAAACAGGATGCTTGCTGAGTATGTTGATGTGTACTCACTCTTGCTCTACACACCAAACCCCCCCCCCCAGGTTGTCAACATTGCAACCACTGCTCAGGAGAAGATGAAGCTGTGGAAGGAGACTTCCAGGAGTTCCAAGACTACGACGAGTTCTAGGTGTGGGTTAGCGGCAACCCCCAGTCGGCTGCCTGTGAAGGCCGCGGTTATCTACGTTTCATTTTCGCACTTTGATTTATTGTAAGGACTATATGGACGTCTCAGACGCATGATGTAATCGACTATTATTTCCCTTTTAATACTATTTTGAGCACTGTGTGATGATGTCCATGTTATGTAACTGCTGTGTACGTGAATTGCTGATCCTGGCACGTACATGGTTCGCATTCGGTTTGCCTTCTAAAATCGGGTGTGACATAAGTGGTATCAAAGCCAGGCTGACTGTAGGACCGCTAACCTAGAGTAGAATGGTCGTTCTAAGGATTATAGACCTCTGTCCCTACCTTGACTTTGGTACCCCTTCAAAAGTTGGTCATACCGACCAAACCTATGTTCTACTATATATTGTACCTTGCTGAAAATTTTGTTTTATTCTAATCCTTCATTTATTTATGGTTCATTATTTGCTGGTCATATTAATTCTGTTCTCATTCTTTTGCTTGCGGTGTCTTTTGTAGATGGCTCGACTTAGACACACTGCACGAAAGTCCGTCATCCCCTTCTTACCCTCCCGCCTTGCTGAGCGTCCGCTTCGCCGTCCCGTGGCCGGACAGTCCAGCCACTTGGAGAGACTGCACCACCGCCTGCATGAGGAGCAGGAACGTCGACGACAGGAGCAGCAGGGCTCTTCTTTCTCGCTCCAGCAGGAGATAGAGTCTGTGAGGATCTGCTCTCCTGTGCTTCCCCTGGAGGCGCCCCCTGCACCACCACTGGGCGCCCCAGCCTCTGGAGTAGCTGCTGGAGGAGACCCAGACGACGGAGGTGGCGACGACAGCCCGAGCCACGACACCGACTTCCCTGCTGACCATGAGCCAGAAGGATGGGTCGCTCGACCCATCACTCGCGACGCTGCTCGCGGGTGTCACTTCCACGACGCGCTCGACACCCTGCTACGTCAGGCACTTAACCGGCGTACTTGGTCCATCGAGTATCGCTGTGTGGTCTACCAGCATAGTCGCGGGGTCTACCCGGACCGCTGGGAGGCGACCTGCTTGGTGCGCCGTCCGGAGAACAGTCTCCAGGGCGCGGAGGCCTGCTCAGAGCACTATTCCATCTCTGAGCGGGACTCAGCTGAGGCAGCCATGCAGGATGCTGCACGACGTGCGCTTTCGCACTACTGCTCGGTTCTCGGTGGGGTAGCTGACGGTCTCGACCTGAAGTATTACCCCCGCCGTCCATCTGGCAGCACAGGAGGCGTGATTGTTTCACTTGCTGGTGAGGACAATCCTAGGTTGAGCAGCACAGTCAACCTAGCCACCGTGCTAAACACGGAGCTGGACCATGCACTAGATGAGCTGAGTAGGGCTCATGCTGAGATCGCCCTGCTGCGGGCTGAGCGCGCGGAACGTCGTCACTTGGATGATGGTTCCCCTGCCCCCGTTGGGACTCAGCACCCGTACCGCTCACCTCGGCGTGGACGCCAGTCTTATGGCAATCCCGACTGCAAGACCAAGATAAATCTAGAACCATAGATCGTTAGAGTTGGATCCTGTAATTAATACAAAATATATACGTAGAAGCTACAGTCTTAGCGTTAGTCTCGCTTTTAATTAGTCTTAGTTAGACAGGATAGTTTGCTATATCCTGTGCATCTATGTTGGTCATGATGAACTATGTTTGGTTTGGATCTTTGTAATGACTGTCACCAGAGTGTGGGTATCCCCTGCATTATGGTTTACCTATTATGTTAATGGAGTTAGTTATATAGTTGGGAAACCTTTTATTCCACTTTCCTCTCTGTCTGAGAAGCTGCGTGGTCTGTGTTGGAGATCAGTGAAGATGCTCATCTGTTCAGTGCTGTTGAAGGATTCTATACTCTTTTCTTATGCTGCAAGATTTGCCAGATCAGTTCTGATGTGTGGTTGCATTCTGCAGATGTCAGAGAACAGGCGCAGAGGAGGAAGGCGTGCTCAGCAGGAGCGAGCCGCTCAGCAGGATGAGGTGCCCCAGCAGCAGCACCTGCCGCCCCCGCCCCCGATGTCCATCGAGCAGATGTTTCTGATGCAGACTCAAGCAGTTCAAGCCATCGGTCAGACTCTGGCCGCCATTCAGCAGCAGCAGCAGCAACAGCAGCAGGCTCCACCTCAGCCTCAAATGCCTCAGATGCCTAGAGACAAGCGTGCTGAATTCATGAGAGGTCATCCTCCAACGTTTGCTCACTCTTCTGACCCCATGGATGCTGAAGATTGGCTGCGCACTGTGGAGCGGGAGTTGCATACCGCTCAGTGCGATGACAGAGAGAAAGTTCTGTATGGTCCCCGTCTGTTGAGAGGAGCAGCCCAATCATGGTGGGAGTCTTATCTCGCCACCCATGCCAACCCCGATGCCATCACCTGGGAAGAGTTCAGAGGTAGCTTTCGTCAGTACCATGTGCCTGCAGGTCTGATGACAGTGAGGAAGGAGGAGTTTCTGGCCCTCAAGCAAGGGCCATTGTCTGTCAGTGAGTACCGAGACAGGTTTCTGCAGTTGTCCCGCTATGCTCCTGAAGATGTCAACACCGACGCCAAGCGACAGTACCGTTTCCTGAGAGGCTTGGTTGACCCTCTGCACTATCAGCTGATGAATCACACCTTCCCAACATTCCAACACCTAATTGACAGAGCAATTTTGACAGAGAGGAAGCGTAAGGAGATGGAGGATCGTAAGCGCAAGATCAGTGGACCCTAGCCTGGAAGCAGCAGTCGTCCTCGTTTCTCAGGCAATCAACCTCAGCAGTTCAGGCAGAACCAGCGTCCACCTTAGCAGCATCAGCAGTTCCAAAGGCAGTATCCTCAGCACCAGTATCAGAACCGTCAGAACAATCAGTCAGGAGGTCAGTTTCACAGGCAGAATCAGCAGGCACCTCGTCTTCCTGCCCCAGCAAACCAGCAGAACAGTCAGGCAGCACCAGCTTAGAGCAAACAGGGCATGTTTCCACTGTGGAGAGCAAGGCCACTGGGTGATGCAATGTCCGAAGAAGGCAGCCCAGCAGCAGTCAGGCCCCAATGCCCTAGCAAAGCAGAATGTGTCTCAGCCTGGAGCAGGCAACCGCTCTCAACCGCGCTATAATCATGGGAGACTGAACCACTTGGAGGCTGAAGCAGTTCAGGAGACCCCCGTCATGATAGTAGGTATGTTCCTAATTGACTCCCATATTGCAGAAGTGTTATTTGATACTGGAGCAACGCATTCTTTCATTACTGCATCATGGGTAGAAGCACATAATCTTCCAATTACTACCATGTCAACCCCCATTCAAATTGACTCAGCCGATGGTAGAATTCGAGCTGATAGCATCTGTTTAAATGTAAGCGTGGAAATAAGGGGGATAGTGTTTCCCGCTAACCTTATAGTAATGGGTACTCAGGGAATAGATGTCATCCTAGGGATGAATTGGCTAGATAAGTATCAGGCAGTTATCAGTTGTGATAAGAGGACAATCAAGTTGGTGTCCCCACTAGGAGAGGAAGTGGTGACCGAGTTAGTCCCGCATGAGCCGAAGAGAGGAAGTTGTTATCAGATGGCTGTCGATAGCAGTGAAGCAGACCCAATTGAGAGTATCAGGGTTGTGTCTGAGTTTCCAGATGTGTTTCCAAAGGATTTACCAGGTATGCCACCCGAGCGGAAAGTTGAGTTTGCCATAGAGCTTCTTCCTGGAACCGCCCCTATCTTTAAGAGAGCTTACAGAATATCCGGACCAGAATTGGTTGAGCTTAAGGAGCAGATTGATGAGCTGTCAGAGAAAGGTTACATCCGGCCAAGCACCTCGCCTTGGGCCGCCCCTGTCTTGTTCGTGGAAAAGAAAGACGGCACCAAAAGGATGTGTATCGATTATCGAGCTTTGAATGAAGTCACGATCAAGAATAAGTACCCTTTGCCCAGAATAGAAGATCTGTTCGACCAGTTGAGAGGAGCCAGTGTGTTCTCCAAGATTGATCTGAGATCAGGTTATCATCAGCTCAGGATCCGACCTTCGGACATTCCGAAGACGGCATTCATTACCAAGTATGGGTTGTATGAGTTCACAGTGATGTCTTTTGGTTTGACCAATGCACCAGCGTTCTTCATGAATCTGATGAACAGTGTATTCATGGATTACCTTGATAAGTTTGTGGTGGTATTCATTGATGACATTCTGATTTATTCTCAAAGCGAAGAAAAACATGCAGATCATTTGAGGATGGTATTGCAGAGATTGCGAGAGCACCAGTTGTATGCAAAGTTGAGCAAATGTGAATTCTGGATCAATGAAGTCCTATTCTTGGGTCACATAATCAACAAAGAAGGATTGGCTGTGGATCCGAAGAAAGTGGCAGATATTCTGAACTGGAAAGCGCCAACGGATGCTCGAGGAATCAAAAGTTTCATTGGAATGGCCGGATATTATCGGCGATTCATTGAAGGGTTTTCGAAGATTGCGAAACCAATGACATCGTTGCTAGGCAACAAGGTTGAGTTCAAGTGGACCCACAAATGTCAAGAGGCCTTCGAAGCGCTGAAAGAGAAGTTGACAACAGCGCCTGTCCTAGTCTTGCCTGATGTGCACAAGCCCTTCTCTGTGTACTGTGATGCTTGTTACACGGGTTTGGGATGCGTGTTGATGCAAGAGGGAAGAGTTGTGGCTTACTCGTCCCGACAGCTGAAGGTTCATGAGAAGAATTACCCAATCCATGACCTAGAGTTGGCAGCAGTGGTTCACGCACTAAGGACATGGAGGCACTATCTGTATGGACAGAAATGCGATGTTTACACAGACCACAAGTGTCTGAAGTACATATTCACTCAGTCAGAGCTGAATATGAGGCAGCAAAGATGGTTAGAGCTGATCAAAGACTATGAGTTGGAGATTCACTACCATCCAGGCAAAGCAAACGTAGTGGCAGATGCTTTGAGCAGAAAGAGTCAAGTCAATCTGATGGTCGCTCGTCCGATGCCTTACGAGTTGGCCAAGGAGTTTGACAGGTTGAGTCTCGGGTTTCTGAACAATTCGCGAGGAGTCACAGTTGAGTTGGAACCTACCTTGGAGCGAGAAATCAAAGAAGCGCAGAAGAATGATGAAAAGATCAGTGAGATTCGGCGACTGATTCTAGATGGCAGAGGCAAAGATTTTCGTAAAGATGCAGAAGGTGTGATATGGTTTAAAGACCGCTTGTGCGTTCCCAATGTCCAGTCCATTCGGGAGTTGATTCTTAAGGAAGCTCATGAGACAGCCTATTCGATTCACCCTGGTAGTGAGAAGATGTATCAAGATCTGAAGAAGAAATTCTGGTGGTACGGAATGAAGAGGGAAATCGCAGAGCATGTGGCTATGTGCGATAGTTGTCGAAGAATTAAGGCAGAGCACCAGAGACCAGCTGGATTGTTGCAACCGTTGCAGATCCCTCAGTGGAAATGGGATGAAATTGGTATGGATTTCATAGTCGGATTGCCTCGCACTCGAGCCGGCTACGATTCTATTTGGGTAGTAGTGGACCGTTTGACCAAGTCAGCCCACTTCATACCAGTCAAGACCAACTATAGCAGTGCAGTGTTGGCAGAGTTGTATATGTCTCGGATCGTTTGTCTTCATGGTGTGCCAAAGAAGATAGTGTCAGACAGAGGAACGCAGTTCACCTCTCATTTCTGGCAGCAGTTGCATGAAGCCTTGGGCACACATCTGAATTTCAGTTCAGCTTATCATCCGCAGACAGATGGCCAGACCAAAAGGACCAACCAAATTCTTGAAGACATGTTGAGAGCCTGTGCGTTGCAAGATCAGTCCGGATGGGACAAGCGATTGCCTTATGCAGAGTTTTCCTATAACAACAGTTACCAGGCCAGTTTGAAGATGTCACCATTTCAAGCGCTCTATGGAAGGAGTTGTAGAACTCCGTTGCAATGGGATCAGCCTGGGGAAAAGCAAGTGTTCGGGCCAGACATTTTGCTTAAAGCCGAAGAGAACATCAAGATGGTTCGAGAGAACCTGAAGATAGCGCAATCAAGGCAGCGAAGCTATGCAGATACAAGAAGAAGGGAGCTGAGTTTCAAAGTCGGAGACTTTGTCTATCTGAAAGTGTCACCGATCAGAGGAGTCAAGAGGTTCGGAGTCAAAGACAAGCTAGCACCCCGCTACATTGGTCCGTACCAGATTCTCGCAAAGCATGGAGAAGTGGCCAATCAGCTCAGTCTGCCAGAGAATTTGTCCGCAGTGCATGATGTCTTTCATGTGTCTCAGTTGAAGAAGTGCTTGCATGTGCCAGAAGAGCAGTTGCCAGTGGAAGGTCTTGAAGTCCAGGAGGACTTGACCTACGTTGAGAAGCCAGTGCAAATCCTTGAGGTTGCAGACAGAGTCACCCGAAGGAAGACCATCAGAATGTGCAAAGTTAGATGGAATCACCATTCAGAGGAAGAAGCAACCTGGGAGCGTGAAGATGATCTGATGGCCAAATACCCTAAGCTCTTTGCTAGCCAACCCTGAATCTCGAGGGCGAGATTCTTTTAAGGGGGATAGGTTTGTAACGCCCCGAATTTCGAGTTGGATTTTTTTTCTTTCTTTTTCTTCTTTCTATATCACTCTTCAAATTCGGGTGTTACCTCTCTTTCCCCTTTTCTTTTCGCTAAAACCTCAACCGTCTTCAAAACCTTAAGTTACGTGATAATAGTAAACCCTAGGGTTAATTTCTTTGATTTGCTGCATCATGTCGAACCATGCATTTTTTTGGTTGTTTGAAAGTGTGAAAGCATTCATATAGAAAATAGATATATAAAAAAGAAAATCTTTTCTTTTCTCTCTCCTCCCTCCCCTCCCCTTTTGGCCCAGCCGCCTCCCCCCTTGGCGCGAGCGGCCCAGCTGGCCGGTCGGCCCAGCCGGCTCGCCCCCCCTCGCGTCGTGGGCCGACTTGGCCACGGCCCACCTCGCCCCCCCCCCCCCCCGCGCGCCCTCGCTTTGGGCCCATGGCCGGCCCAGCCGCCCCTCCCTCCCCCTCCCCCCAAATCTCTCTCCTCTCCCCCGCGGGCCCCGCCTGTCATACCCCTCCCCTTCCCCAACTCCCTCTCCCCTGCCCTAGCGCCGCCGCCGCCTCTCCCGTGCCCCAGCGCCGCCGCGCCGCCCCCCCTGCCGCGGTGAGGCCCCCCCTCCTCCCCTCTCCTTCCCCTTCTCCCTCCTCCTCCCTCGCCCGCCCGGCCGCCCGGTTTGGCCGGCCCCGCCCCGGCGTCCCGCGTCCGGCCTCGCCCCGGCCGTTCCCGCGCCGTCCTCGGCCTGCGCCGCCGCGCTCGCCCCCGCCCGGCTCGGCCGCCTCCCGCGCGCGGCCCCTGCTCGGCCGCCCCCGCCCGGCTCGGCCGCCCGCGCCGCCCCTCCCCGCGCCCCCGACCCCGGCTCGGCCGCCCGCGCCCCGACCCCGGCCCAACCGCCCGCCGCCCCGGCTCGGCCGCCCCCCGCCCCGGCGTTCCCCGCCCCGGCTCGGCCGCCCCCCGCCCCCCCCCCGGCTCAACCGACCGCCCCGTGCCCCGGCTCGGCCGACCCCGGCCTGACCGCCCCCGCTCTCGGCCTCGGCCGTGCCCCCGCCCTGCCCGTGCTTCGCCCCGCCGTACCTTGCTCGCGTCGCGTCGGCCCTCGGCGTGGCCTCGAGCTCGGCCAGCGCACGGCCCCGACTCGTGCGTGACTCGTTCGTGGCACGTTAAGTGTGGTTTTGCGCGTGCGCGTGCTCGCGCAGCGTTCTGGCGTAGCTCGTCGTGCTCGCGACGCGACACATAGCGCCCTGTTACGCTCGCGACACGAACGTCTACCCCCTAGCCCCGTCTACCCCCCCTGTATCCTATATGCGCTAATCACGTTGTTTATATTAATAAGATAGGAGTCTCAATTTGGAAATTGGTTACGTTAGTTAATTTGTATAGCTAATCGTCTATCTTATTCAATGTTAATGTACTAAAAGTGGTCACGTTTACATTAGTGCATGTAGCTAATTCTTTTGTTAGAACCAATTGGAACTAGAACACGTGACGTCTAGTT
This sequence comes from Zea luxurians, assembly GCA_029449295.1. NCBI lineage: Eukaryota > Viridiplantae > Streptophyta > Magnoliopsida > Poales > Poaceae > Zea > Zea luxurians. The sequence continues at coordinate 30,326,723 of JAOPSE010000031.1, forward strand.
ATTCACCAACCCGTAGTGCGTTTCGGGCATAAGCTTTAACTCTCGCGAGACCTTTTCTCATTTCTTTCTAACCATGGTAAACTCATTATTGTATGTGGTATTCTATGCATGTTTAATCTACTTGTTCTCTTGTATGGTGTATTGTTGGTTTCCTAATTTCAATGGATGGATGTATGTATGCTTGCAATCGCTTAGAGAACGATCCGGTTGGAGAGCCCGAAGAACTCGCAGGAGAAGCCCCTGAGCAGCAGTCGGTTGGTGGAGGCAAGTGTCCTTTGACCTATCTCTGTCCTATTCATTATTTAATTCACCTCCCGCTTTACACATTTATGCCTAAGGATTGACTAGCTTTTGTTATCCATGTCCTTGTCTACCTATCTGGGTTGGATTATTATTGTTTAGCTTTATGCTATTGCTTAACTCTAATCAATGAACATGATGAGATTATCTATGATACGCTGTCTTCCCTTCTCTTATTATGATGTTGTACTTGTGGCCTTTAAGGGGGCTCGAGCGGTTTCTCGAGTGCCTCTCCGTAAGGACCTGTTCTATAGATGACCGCCCGGGAAAACAGTGCAACCATGAGGGTGGAGTGGGACGCCCTTAGCTGAATAATTAGAGGAACCGGGGTGTAGTTTGCTTAGCCGTTGTGCCGTCAATGGGGCTCGGTGTATGCGGCTCGCTCTGCCAAGGTTGATTTGTCCCTTGGGGAGGAGTGTGGTACATTTAGGAAACCTAACGGGCGACTACAGCCTCGGGGAATCTTTATAAAGGCTACGTAGTGATGCCCTGCTGGACCACCTAGGTAGTGGTCAATGGGGAGTAGCTCTCTCCAGGCAGAAAGGGGATCACGGCTTGTGGGTAAAGTGCACAACCTCTGCAGAGTGTTTGAAAACTGATATATCAGCCGTGCTCGCGGTTATGAGCGGCCAAGGGAGCTCCAATGATTAGTGGTACTTGATCAGAGACATTTTGGTGTACAGGTGGCAATGAGACTGATGGTTTTGGTTATGTCTATGGTGCTGGTAAGTGGTATTCTTTCCGTTTGGAAAGGGTACATCGGGCTAATAGCTTGGGTTAATGTTAAAACCTGGCTTTCTACTAGTAAATAATAACCTGACCAATTAAAAGCAACTGCTTGACTTACCCCCCCCCCCCCCCCACATAAAGCTAGTCCACTACAGCCAAACAGGATGCTTGTTGAGTATGTTGATGTGTACTCACTCTTGCTCTACACACCAAACCCCCCCCCCCAGGTTGTCAGCATTGCAACCACTGCTCAGGAGAAGATGAAGCTGTGGAAGGAGACTTCCAGGAGTTCCAAGACTACGATGAGTTCTAGGTGTGGGTTAGCGGCAACCCCCAGTCGGCTGTCTGTGAAGGCCGCGGTTATCTACGTTTCGTTTTCGCACTTTGATTTATTGTAAGGACTATATGGACGTCTCAGACGCATGATGTAATCGACTATTATTTCCCTTTTAATACTATTTTGAGCACTGTGTGATGATGTCCATGTTATGTAACTGCTGTGTACGTGAATTGCTGATCCTGGCACGTACATGGTTCGCATTCGGTTTGCCTTCTAAAACCGGGTGTGACAGTACCTGACAGAGGTACGATACTTGAATGATGAATTCATCACTGCAGATGATGCTCTCACCATTACAAGTCCTTTTTCATAAAACAAACCCATACCAGTGTTACACATCATTCTTTTAAAAAGAATCAAGTTTTAGTTCTCTAGGCTGGGCTAAGTCTCATTAGTTCTCTTTATAAAACAGGTAGCAAGGAGGATAATCAAATTCCATGGAATGGTAATGCATCAATTGTTTATTCACACAACTCCTATCACCTAATGCAGCAGGTAAGTGATAAAAGTTTTTAAAACAGAAGGAGGTGGCAAATGCACCGGGGCTTGCTTGGGATAACACTATGTTAGTGTTGTTAATTGACGACCACTTGGTGAGCATCTTCCATCCTGGCACTTGGTTGATTCATCCATTTTAGCTTCGTCCATCAGCATCACTTGGAGATCAATTCCACTCGTCTTCCATAGCACGTGATCAATTAACGTACCTAAATGATATGTATGATGCACATGAGCATGAGCACGAAGAGCATAAGATAGATAATCTATGTTAAAGAGGATAAATATTTAAAACAAGTCATCACAACACCTAGGAGCACACTAGATGTCAAGATATTACTAAGTATCACAAGTACATTTTTTTACATTTACATAGATCTAACTCAAGCATCAATCAACAAAAGGCTATACATGAACCTTAACTTTATGGATTAGAGTACACTATCAAAGGATTAACATCATTCTTAGCACTAATGAATAACCCACTATTAACTAGCATAAAATCCTATGGAGCAAAACTTATCTCAACCTATAGATCTAAAATACTTCTATGCATAACAAGCACTTCAATTCTAAACTTTACTCCTCAATCATCTGGCATTAACATCATGCTTATAACTATAAGGCGACCAAATTAATTCATAAATCTAGATATGTATGTCTACTAAACCTTCTTCGCATTATTGAGTTCATTATAACCACACAAGGTCTAATTAGCTACTAGTTCCAATAAATTCATCAAAGTATTAATTCCCAAACTAATAGGTTTAAAGCACACATTAAGAAAGAAAAACTCAACCATGTGCAAAAAGACATTTTGGATAAACATTTCAAATGTCACAAGTCTTCATCACTCAAGAATCAAAAACTGATTACTCCTACTTAGCCAAACAGGAATCAAACCAAATACCCCATTGCAGATTTTCTGGACAGCATTCAGCAGTCAACGGTTTTTGCTCATAACTCACAAGATATTCATCCAAAAATCGTGAACTAAGACTTTCTAGAAATCTTAAGAAGTCCTCTACAACGTTTGTATTATCATCACAATGAGACTTGACACTTAGAATGGTCAAACAATACTAAACGTAAATTCTGTCCAGATTTGGACAGAATTCGACTACTTACTTCAAAAATTCATAACTGGAGTTTCAGGCATCCAAATCAGGTGATCCTAGACTTTTTATAAAGCTAATAGAATTGTCTACAATTCATTTATAATCATCTCAAGGTGATTCAATGTGTATCAAAGTCAGTTAATTCAAACACACATTGCTGTCCAGATTTGGACAGATTCAGAGATACTAACTCAAACAGCTGTAACTTAATTTGTAGATCACTAAAAAGGGTGACCCAAAATCTGTTGGAAACCTTAAGAAAAGTACTACAACTTCTTTATAATTTATAAGAACTGATTCAAAGTTTTACTTGGGCAAACAAGGTCATTTTCGAAATCTGTTCAGAATCTGGACAGATTCTGAAACTGAACTTAGGAGAAGCATAACTTTCAGATTATTGGGCCTATGGTCTTGAAATTTTAACACAAGCTAGATAAAGAAGTTAACTACAATATTTATATATAACACTTTCACAGAAAACATGATTTGCTTCACTAAATTTGCTGCATAACTAAAACTATACTTGCAGCCCAACATCAAGAATCCTAACTCAGTTTCTATTTAGCTTCTCCAATTATCATGTTCTTGACACTTATAATATTCTAACACCTTATATTTGATTAGAGCTAAAACCACCTACTTAATCACATAAATAGATTGGTCTACTTCATAATCATGCACACAATCACTTTGTATGAGTTCTCATCTTAAACCTAAAGTTCATATCGCAAATGAAGAACTACTCTAATGATACTATGCATATACATCCACCCAACATTACTCACATGCTTTGTATCTAAAATCTGAACTTTCAACACATGACACAATTACTTCATAAGCATGATCACAATCACATTCCCTACATCGATCATGAGTTCTAGTCCAAGCACTTTATCGAACATTTGACGGACGCCACACTAAGACTTGTTCCCCTACTCATACCTAGAGATTTCCCCTCCACCAATCATACAAATATGCATACACATAACCACAACTAGTCCTTTGCTCATGCATAGCACAAACCAACACAAGGAAAAAGAGCTCACCATAGTCAATCCCCACTCGACACCATGAGATTGACGATGATTTTTGGTTCGGGCCTCCAATCAGATGCCTAGCAAGCGTCACCCGGACCTCGCTTGGCTTTCACCCAACATCCGGGATTCTCTCCCCTCCACCACAAATACATAAAGACACTTAATTAAACATCCAGGTATATGCACCAACGGGAACGAACAGAGCATAATCAACAAGTCTCACCGCGGTGAACATAACGACAACGAACTTCAGTTCAAGCATTTCATAGAACACCTAAGGAGCACCGCGCTGGTTTGCCTTCTTCACTGATGTGCTGCAGCCATATCCATGAGCTCCCGGGAGGGAGGGGACTGGCGTCCAGCATAGGAAGCAGGGGAGGGTGGCTGGACATAGGGCAGGGACGAGCTGCAGCAGGGAATGAGGGAGGGGGCGAGCTCACCAGGAAAGGGGGCGACCATGGGCGAGCTCCAAACAGGGGCAGCACTAGGGTTGTGCACGGCCATGGGGATGGCGCCGGCTTAAGGGCAGCCATGGCGTGCTGGCTGCAGGGAGATGGGGAAGGGATGGCGTCGACCTTGCTGCAGGAAGGGCGCCATGGCAGAGAGCAGCTGGAGGCCGGCCATGGAACCAGGACAGGGAGCGACAAGGTGAAAGAGATGGGGGGCGACCACCAGGAAAGCCATGGGCTTGGCGCCGTGAAGGAGATGGCGGCTAGGAGGATGAGGCTTGGCGTGCGTAGGAGATAAGGCTGAGAGCAGCTTGAGCGGTGGGTAAGAGAAAATTTCAGATTTTTCTTCTCCAACCTTTAACAAAAGAACATACATATAATTTAGCTGTAGGATTTGAATCCAAATGAGATGCAAATAGACCAATCAAAATAATATAAATTTTGATGTTTTTGGACTGCGCTTACAATGGGAGGTATTTTCGGGACCAGACAAATTTTCACAGTTGTAGACAGTGAAACAGATTAATTACAAATACTTAGTTTGGTTCTATTTATCTCGGTCCGATTTAATTTTGCGTCAAGATTGTTGTCGTCAAGTTCTAATAATATTTACTTAGGACAACAATCACAAGAGTGGGTCGGGATTCCAAATTCATGTTCTCGTAATCCATAAATTTTTAAACAGACACAAGACTCGATATTTAGCGAAATAAATACGAGAGATTGATGCGACATAAAAAGTGTGATCCTTTCATGTAATACTCAAAATTGTGTACAAGGAATATATAGTGTTTTCCTTATTTGATGTGCCTTAATTGCATCATGAAAAGAGCATGCATATAATTAAGAGTGAAACAAATGATACTAAAATAAAACAAGGTGCATTATGTTGGAGTTTTATATGTTTGTGCATTAAATAAAATGATAATAATAAAAATAATAATAGGGATAATAAGATAATAAACACTGGAAGTTAAGTCACACCCTAAATGGGAATTAGGGTTTTGAAAATAGGAAGAAGAGGAAGGATATAAAAATATAAATAATATAAAGGTTTTGAAAATAGGAAGAAGAGGAAGGATATAAAAATATAAATAATATAAATGTCCTTAAACTTATTACTTTTAACTGCACAAATACAGTGTAAAAGATGAGCCACAAAGTTTGAATTTAAACTTGAATTCAAATTTGGATTAGAAAATGGTGAAAAAGGAATGGAAAATAAAAGAATAAAACAAAAACCCAGCTAAATGGGCCTCGTACCTGATTTCGGCCCACCAAGGGGATGTACACCGCGCGGCCCAGCTTCTAATACACGCGCGCGCGGCTGACTTACGTGCGGGACCCGCATGTCAGCCGTCTCCCACCTCCCTCAACAGACTTCCCCGAGCATGGTGTGCGCGCCACCAACGGAGTCCGCGGTCCACGCGGATCGACCGGCGTTGCTGCACGAAGAAATCACGGGGCACGTGCCTACCCACGTTCGCGGCCGGCCATAAGAACTGGACATGAGACCCCCATCCTCTTTCTCTGGCCCGCGATGCAGAACCACAGGCGCCCGGAGGTGAGAGAGAGTAGAGTTTTCCGCTGTTGTGGTTTCGCGGCTACGGCGTGGGAACGATCGGAATTGTTGGCCGTGGGTTTCTACGCGACCGTCGGTGTGTGCGCTCGGCCTCGGTGGGCGCGATTGAGGCTCTGCGAGCTGGAGATTTCTCGTCGGACTTTGACCGTGACCACACCGCGTGGCCAGTGGCGTCCGCGTAGTAATTGGTGGTGAGTCCTTGGCCATCTTGTTCGTTTCATTTCCCTCAACGCGTAGCGTAGTTTGTATTCGAGTTTTGGGGCCGGGGCACCTGGATTGTGGGAGCCGGCCATGGCGCCGCCGTGGGTCACTGGAGTGGCCGTGAGAGAGCTAGGAGAGAAGATTAGATCGGGCAGTGATCGGGACCGTCCGATAACCATCTCACGGTCGAGATAGAGCACGGGGATACCCTTTCGGTTATTGATCGTGTACCGTTGGATGAGATCTGACAGACCCGATCCGATCTCGCTTTCATAAAATAACCACTGTCAGATTCGAATCCGATGTCGTGGAATGGATACCGGTTCGTTTAAAACGGCCTTCTAATCTTAGCCGTCGCGTGGAGATCCAATGGCCGAGATCCATCCGAACCCCTTGCAGTCGCGCATATTGCATATAAAACCCTCGGGTTTAGGGTTTTGAACCCGCAGTCCATAGACACTGTTGACTGAGTCTCAGGAAACTTATAAGGAAGCCCCTGCGTTTTCCAGAAATTGAGGCCTAGTCCAGAGATGTTTAAAAACAGAGAAATAATATTAGAAATTCATTTTTAATACAAAAACAAATCTAGAAACTTGTAAAATTCATAGAAATTCCATTTTTGATCCAAATTGAACCATTCCAATTTCTAAAATTTTGTAATATTATTCTCTATCATTTAGTGTCTCTGTTTTGTCATAAAACAGTAAGAACATTAATTTAACATTTAATCCTATTTTAATCACATTAAACCTTAGGAAATTCATAACTTGAATTCTATAACTCCAAATTTAGTGATTCCAGTTCCTATGATCTTATTTTAATGTATATATTTTTACTGTATATTTTATTTGCATGTTTGATGTGATGTTAATTTGTGCTATACTATGTATGTATTGTGTTGATGCGAGTAGACGAGCAAGCCACTGTGGAAACTAAGGTTCAGCAAGTAGAGATAGCTGAGCAGGAGCTCATTGAAGGCAAGTTGTGCCCTTGATCACTTACTTTTCCCAGCCATGTTCTTATTAATTCTAATGATCTGCATAGGTTAATTTTGATGGGATCCTTTATGATACCCCAGTTTTGATTATCTTTATACCTTGTTCACCCCTGAAATATTTTTGGGTAGTACTTGCTATTGCTTTATGTGGATTGGGTATGGAGATGCACTACTCATGATTATTCTGTTATTATCTTGTTATTATTACTGTTCATGTTAAGATCATTAAATTAATGGGAACATGGAGCGACCACCCGAGAAAACAGTGCTACCACAAGGGTTTAATGGGACGCCCTTGGCTGATTAACTAGGAAAGCTAGTGGAGGTCTTCCTTACCCGAAAGGGGCAAGGGCAGTAGGGGAGTGGTCAGTGTAGGGAGGTCCTTGGTTGATTTTGCTGCGATGGCGGTCAGGCAAGAACCCTGCACTGGAGCTTCCTATAAACTGTAGCGGGATTTCTGAAGCTAGTGGAACTTTGTAAAGGCCTCGTAGTGTTACCCTGCCTTGCCTCCTCGGTAGAGGTGTATGGGATTGGCCGTCTCTTGGCAGATGGGTAACATGACTTGTGGGTAAAGATGCGCAACCTCTGCAGAGTGTAAAACTAGTATACTAGCCGTGCTCACGGTCATGAGCGGCTCGGACCCTCACATGATTAATTATGGAACCTAAATTTAATTTGACATTTGCATCACATTTGGGATTATTTTACTATTACTTTTCTTTATTATTATTAAGGTTTGTATTTACTTACACTTAGTAATTGCTAATAAAATTTTGACCAACTTATAAAAGCAATGCTCAGCTTCAGCCTTTATTTCATTGATCAGCCTTACACTTCATGAACTCCCACCTTTGGTGAGTTCATGCCACATTATTCCCCACGACTTGTTGAGCTATGAACGTATGTGAGCTCACCCTTGCTGTCTCACACCCCCCCACAGGAGAAGAACAGGTGGTTCAGGAGGAGCCACAAGGCGAGGAGTTTGATCTGATCTAGGTGGCGTTTCTCAGTCGACATTGGCGCCAACGATCCTTAGTTCATTTTATATTTATTCTTTTACTTTGTAATAAGTCTTCCGCTATGTAATAAATACTCTGATGTTATTGCGACATTTATCTCTATACACTCTGTTATTATATATGTTGTCTTCTTAGCGCATGTATGAGATGCACCCGGCTTTGTTCCTTAAAACCGGGTGTTACAGAAGTGGTATCAGAGGAAATGTTGACTGTAGGACGAAACCTAGATAGAAATGGACAAAACCCTTACCTACTTATCTTATTCTGATTCATTCTACACTTACCTCACTCTAATTCTTTCTACACTTATCTTGATCCTGTCTCACCTTCTACCGTTCTACTCTGATCATTCTTACCTTTTCTACTCTTAGTCAAGATGGATTTCACACCTTGGAATCCCTACCCCTATGACATTTTTAAGAGATAGGAATCCTAAGACAAAATTAAAACTATTTTCTCTATCAAAAATATTGGTTGATTGTTCTGATGATCAATGCCTGATTTGCTTCTTTGATTGATTGAGATATTATATATGGACATCTTAGCATGTGCCAGCATAAGGTAATAAATTAGCTATGGTAGGTAAAACATTAAACTGCTTAGCTAATAAATCCCCCAAAGTAACATGATTGTAATTACTGCCTTGTCTACTGCTCTTTCTTACCATATGTATCTAACTCAGATGGTCAATACCAGGAGGGGTGGTGGAACTGATTTGCCTCCTAACCGACACACTCGAAGGATATATAGACAACCTCAGCCACAGCCTGCAGAGATGAATCCTCCACCAGGCGGAGTTGACCCACCGGTTGCTGCTCAGATGGCGGTGATGCAGCAAATGGCGGACACTATGGCTGATATGTGTGCACAGATGCAGCAAGAACGCCAAGAGATGCGTTAGGAAAGAGAAGATATACGTCAGGAGTTATGCCAGGAGAGAGAGTAGATACGCCAGGAGAGAAGGGCACAACAACAGCAGCTGCAACAACAAATGCAACAGCAACAACAGCAGCAACAGCAGCAACAAGTACCACTGCCTCCACCACCACCACCAGTTCCACCCCGAGACAAGCATAGGGAGTTCATGAGTCATAAGCCACCTACATTCGCTAGCTCACCTGATCCACTGGACGCGGATGATTGGCTGAAGTCCGTTGAGAAGATGCTGAATATTGCACAATGTACTGACCGGAAGAAAGTTCTTTATGCCTCAGGTCGTCTGACAGGTCCTGCTGCTGACTGGTGGGATTCTTATACTGCTGCCCACGATGCTGCTGATACTATTACTTGGGCAGAGTTCAGTACACAATTTAGGAACTACCATATTCCAGCCGGTATGATAAAGATCAAGAAGAAGGAGTTTCTGTCATTGAAGCAAGGTAACATGTCAGTCAGCGAGTATAGAGACAAATTTATTCAGCTGTCGAGGTATGCTCTGGAGGAAGTTGCTGAGGATGAAAGAAAGCAGGAGCACTTTATTGAAGGACTTAATGGACCCCTACAGTATGCACTGGTTGCGCACACATTTCCATCATTTCAGAGACTACTGGATAAGGCTCTCGCTATTGAACACAAGCGTGTTCAACTGGGTGATTTGAAGAGGAAGGCTATCTCGCAGGGACAGGGTAGCAGCAGTGTTCGTCCCCGCTATGTTCCACCATAGGGTACACCGACTCGACCAGGAGGACCACGCCCAGTTCAGCAATCACCACTGAGGACTCCACCTCCTCGACAGGCTACCCCCACTGGCACCCCGACGAAGTTTTTAGGACAGAGTTCAGGCACTACTTGTTTCAAGTGTGGGAAGACTGGTCATTATGCAAATGTCTGCCCACAGAGGATTGCTACTACTCCAGTTCAGAACAAGCAACAGACTCCTGGCAAGGGATATTCTATAGCCAGGGTGAATCAAGTCAGTGTTGATGATACTCCTGATGGTGGTGACATCGTACTTGGTATGTTTTATGTTAATGCAATTCCTGCAACCATATTATTTGATTCTGGTGCTACACATTCATTCATGTCTGCTAGATATGCCAACACAAATGAAATACCACTGCTAAATATGAGAAAACCCATGATAGTAATTACACCTAAAGGGCCTGTTGAGGCGAATCAAATGACATGTAGATTGACATTGACCATTATGGGTAGAGAATTTGGAGCCACTGCTATAATATTAGAGTCAAGCAGTATAGATCTGATCCTTGGTATGTCATGGCTAAGAAAGGCAAAGGCCGTTATAGCATGTGGTAGAGGTACCGTAGAGCTCACTACCACTAAAGGAGAAAGATTTCAAGTTAATATTGCAGTAACCTCCTCATCCATGCGTGCAATGTTCTTTATGCCTGAGGAGTTTGTTGGTGACAACATCCGGGTGGTTAGAGATTATCCGGATGTCTTTCCAGAGGAGTTACCAGGGATGCCACCTGATAGAGAAGTTGAGTTTGTTATTGATCTCTTACCTAGAACCGCTCCTATTTCTAAGCGACCATACAGGATGGCTGTAGAAGAATTGAAGGAACTTAAGAAGCAGTTAACTGAATTACAAGAGGCGGGGTATATTCGTCTGAGTTCCTCACCTTGGGGAGCACCGGTGTTATTTGTGCAGAAGAAGGATGGATCGCAACGAATGTGCGTGGATTATAGATCTCTTAATGATGTTACAGTGAAGAACAAGTATCCGTTGCCCCGTATTGAGGATTTATTTGATCAGATGAGAGGTGCTAGAGTATTCTCGAAGATTGATCTCCGATCGGGATACCATCAGATGAAGATTAGACCCTCGGATATTCCTAAGACGACTTTCTCAACCCGATATGGATTATATGAGTTTACTGTTATGTCATTTGGATTAACCAATGCACCGGCTTATTTCATGAATTTGATGAACAAAGTGTTTATGGAGTATTTGGACAGATTCGTCGTGGTGTTCATCGACGATATCCTTATCTATTCTAAGAATGAGAGTGATCATGAACAACATCTAAGGTTGGTGCTACAAAAGCTGCGAGATAATCAACTCTACGCTAAGTTCAGCAAGTGCGAGTTTTGGATTGACAAGGTGCCATTCCTTGGTCATATTATTTCTAATGGAGGAATAGCAGTGGATCCTGCTAAAGTGAAGGAGATAATGGAGTGGAGAGTGCCCACTACAGTTACTGAGATTCGGAGTTTCTTGGGACTCGCAGGATATTATCGGAGATTTATTGAAGGGTTCTCTAAAATTGCTAAGCCTATGACATCGCTTTTGGAAAAAGGAAGAGAATTCAAGTGGGATGAGAAGTGCCAAGAAAGCTTTGATCAATTGAAGGAGAGACTAATGTCGCCACCAGTATTGATTATGCCAGATCTGCAGAAGGGATTTGACATTTATTGTGATGCATTTGGCCAAGGACTTGGATGTGTGCTCATGCAAGAAGGACATGTGATTGCCTATGCATCTCGTCAGTTGCGGAAACATGAATTGAACTACCCCACTCATGACTTAGAGCTGGCTGCCGTTGTGCATGCACTTAAGATTTGGAAGCACTATATCATGGGGACCAAGTGTCAAGTATACACGGATCATAAGAGTTTGAAGTATATATTCACTCAGAAGGATCTCAACCTTAGGCAACGTCGTTGGTTGGAGCTTATTAAGGATTATGACTTGGAGATTCATTACCACCCAGGCAAGGCAAATTTGGTTGCAGATGCCTTGAGTCAGAAGGAGCATGTTCACTCCGCTTTCGTTGTCCAGCTACCTGATGAATTAGCAAAAGATTTTGAGAGGCTCAACCTGGGAATTGTTACACATACGGAAGGAGTTACTATTGAATTGGAACCTACCTTGGAGCAAGAAATTCGTAAAGGTCAGGTTGGTGATGCCAAAATCCAGGAGATCAAGGATCTGATAACAGAAGGTAGAGGCCCGGAATTCACAGAGGATGAGCAAGGCACGATATGGTTCAAGAATCGAATCTGTGTTCCCGATATTGGTAGTCTTTGGGAAACTATATTGAAGGAAGCACATGACTCAATTTATTCTATCCATCCTGGAAGTACTAAGATGTATCAGGATTTGAAGCAAAAGTATTGGTGGTATGGACTTAGGAGAGATGTGGCTGCACATGTGGCTATGTGCGATGTATGCCAAAGAGTTAAGGCTGAACACCAGAGGCCAGCCGGACTACTGCACCCACTGAAGATACCTGAGTGGAAATGGGAAGAGATTGACATGGACTTCATTGTTGGATTACCCCGCACGTCTGCTGGGTATGATTCTATATGGGTAATTGTGGATAGGCTAACTAAAGTAGCCCACTTTATTCCAGTGAAGACCACTTATTCAGGAGCCAAGTTGGCAGAGTTGTACATGGCACGGATTGTATGCCTACATGGTGTGCCAAAGAAGATTGTGTCAGATCGAGGATCACAGTTTACCTCTCGGTATTGGAAGAAGTTACACGAGTCCTTGGATACCAGATTGAATTTTAGTTCGGCTTACCACCCATAGACTGATGGGCAGACAGAGAGGACTAACCAAGTGTTAGAAGATATGTTAAGAGCTTGTGCCCTTAAGCATGGTGGTAGTTGGGATAAGAGTCTACCGTATGCGGAGTTCTCTTATAATAATAGCTATCAGGCCAGTTTGAAGATGTCACCGTTTGAGGCTTTGTATGGTAGAAAGTGCAGGACTCCACTGTATTGGGATCAAACTGGTGAAAGGCAACTGTTTGGGCCTGAGATTATACAAGAAGCAGAGGAACAAGTTCAGCAAATAAGGGAGAATTTGAGAACTGCACAATCCAGGCAGAAAAGTTATGCTGACACCCGGAGAAGACTGCTTGAGTTTAAGGAGGGTGATTATGTCTATTTGAAGGTGTCACCACTCCGGGGTATGAGAAGATTCAAAGTCAAAGGAAAGTTGTCCCCTCGCTTTATTGGACCCTTCTTGATCTTAAAGCAAGTGGGAGAGGTTGCATATCAATTGGAGTTACCGGATCATCTTGCAGATGTTCACGATGTTTTTCATGTATCTCAGCTGAAGAAATGTCTCAGGGTGCCTGAGGAACAATTACCAATGGAGGACCTTAGTGTTCAAGAGGATTTGACTTATGCTGAGTATCCCATCAAGATTCTTGATACACTGACTCGAGTTACAAGAAATAAGGTTATAAAGATGTGCAAAGTTCAATGGAGTCACCACGGTGAAGATGAAGCAACTTGGGAAAGAGAAGAAGAGCTTCGCATAGATTTTCCTCACCTTTTCCCTAGATCTTCTTAAATCTCGAGGACGAGATTATTTTTAAGGGGGGTAGGATTTGTAATACTCAAAATTGTGTACAAGGAATATATAGTGTTTTCCTTATTTGATGTGCCTTAATTGCATCATGAAAAGAGCATGCATATAATTAAGAGTGAAACAAATGATACTAAAATAAAACAAGGTGCATTATGTTGGAGTTTTATATGTTTGTGCATTAAATAAAATGATAATAATAAAAATAATAATAGGGATAATAAGATAATAAACACTGGAAGTTAAGTCACACCCTAAATGGGAATTAGGGTTTTGAAAATAGGAAGAAGAGGAAGGATATAAAAATATAAATAATATAAAGGTTTTGAAAATAGGAAGAAGAGGAAGGATATAAAAATATAAATAATATAAATGTCCTTAAACTTATTACTTTTAACTGCACAAATACAGTGTAAAAGATGAGCCACAAAGTTTGAATTTAAACTTGAATTCAAATTTGGATTAGAAAATGGTGAAAAAGGAATGGAAAATAAAAGAATAAAACAAAAACCAGCTAAATGGGCCTCGTACCTGATTTCGGCCCACCAAGGGGATGTACACCGCGCGGCCCAGCTTCTAATACACGCGCGTGCGGCTGACTTACGTGCGGGACCCGCATGTCAGCCGTCTCCCACCTCCCTCAACAGACTTCCCCGAGCATGGTGGGCGCGCCACCAACGGAGTCCGCGGTCCACGCGGATCGACCGGCGTTGCTGCACGAAGAAATCACGGGGCACGTGCCTACCCACGTTCGCGGCCGGCCATAAGAACTGGACATGAGACCCCCATCCTCTTTCTCTGGCCCGCGACGCAGAACCACAGGCGCCCGGAGGTGAGAGAGAGAGTAGAGTTTTCAGCTGTTGTGGTTTCGCGGCTACGGCGCGGGAACGATCGGAATTGTTGGCCGTGGGTTTCTACGTGACCGTCGGTGTGTGCGCTCGGCCTCGGTGGGCGCGATTGAGGCTCTGCGAGCTGGAGATTTCTCGTCGGACTTTGACCGTGACCACACCGCGTGGCCAGTGGCGTCCGCGTAGTAATTGGTGGTGAGTCCTTGGCCATCTTGTTCGTTTCATTTCCCTCAACGCGTAGCGTAGTTTGTATTCGAGTTTTGGGGCCGGGGCACCTGGATTGTGGGAGCCGGCCATGGCGCCGCCGTGGGTCACTGGAGTGGCCGTGAGAGAGCTAGGAGAGAAGATTAGATCGGGCAGTGATCGGGACCGTCCGATAACCATCTCACGGTCGAGATAGAGCACGGGGATACCCTTTCGGTTATTGATCGTGAACCGTTGGATGAGATCTGATAGACCCGATCCGATCTCGCTTTCATAAAATAACCACTGTCAGATTCGAATCCGATGTCGTGGAATGGATACCGGTTCGTTTAAAATGGCCTTCTAATCTTAGCCGTCGTGTGGAGATCCAATGGCCGAGATCCATCCGAACCCCTTGCAGACGCGCATATTGCATATAAAACCCTCGGGTTTAGGGTTTTGAACCCACAGTCCATAGACACTGTTGACTGAGTCTCAGGAAACTTATAAGGAAGCCCCTGCGTTTTCCAGAAATTGAGGCCTAGTCCAGAGATGTTTAAAAACAGAGAAATAATATTAGAAATTCATTTTTAATACAAAAAACAAATCTAGAAACTTGTAAAATTCATAGAAATTCCATTTTTGATCCAAATTGAACCATTCCAATTTCTAAAATTTTGTAATATTATTCTCTATCATTTAGTGTCTCTGTTTTGTCATAAAAACAGTAATAACATTTATTTAACATTTAATCCTATTTTAATCACATTAAACCTTAGGAAATTCATAACTTGAATTCATAACTCCAAATTTAGTGATTCCAGTTCCTATGATCTCATTTTAATGTATATATTTTTACTGTATATTTTATTTGCATGTTTGATGTGATGTTAATTTGTGCTATACTATGTATGTATTGTGTTGATGCGAGTAGACGAGCAAGCCACTGTGGAAACTAAGGTTCAGCAAGTAGAGATAGCTGAGCAGGAGCTCATTGAAGGCAAGTTGTCCCCTTGATCACTTACTTTTCCCAGCCATGTTCTTATTAATTCTAATGATCTGCATAGGTTAATTTTGATGGGATCCTTTATGATACCCCAGTTTTGATTATCTTTATACCTTGTTCACCCCTGAAATATTTTTGGGTAGTACTTGCTATTGCTTTATGTGGATTGGGTATGGAGATGCACTACTCATGATTATTCTGTTATTATCTTGTTATTATTACTGTTCATGTTAAGATCATTAAATTAATAGGAACATGGAGCGACCACCCGGGAAAACAGTGCTACCACAAGGGTTTAATGGGACGCCCTTGGCTGATTAACTAGGAAAGCTATTGGAGGTCTTCCTTACCCGAAAGGGGCAAGGGCAGTAGGGGAGTGGTCAGTGTAGGGAGATCCTTGGTTGATTTTGCTGCGATGGCGGTCAGGCAAGAACCCTGCACTGGAGCTTCCTATAAACTGTAGCGGGATTTCTGAAGCTAGTGGAACTTTGTAAAGGCCTCGTAGTGTTACCCTGCCTCGCCTCCTCGGTAGAGGTGTATGGGATTGGCCGTCTCTTGGCAGATGGGCAACATGACTTGTGGGTAAAGATGTGCAACCTCTACAGAGTGTAAAACTAGTATACTAGTCGCGCTCACGGTCATGAGCGGCTCGGACCCTCACATGATTAATTATGGAACCTAAATTTAATTTGATATTTGCATCACATTTGGGATTATTTTACTATTACTTTTCTTTATTATTATTAAGGTTTTTATTTACTTACACTTAGTAATTGCTAATAAAATTTTGACCAACTTATAAAAGCAATGCTCAGCTTCAGCCTTTATTTCATTGATCAGCCTTACACTTCATGAACTCCCACCTTTGGTGAGTTCATGCCACATTATTCCCCACGACTTGTTGAGCTATGAACGTATGTGAGTTCACCCTTGCTGTCTCACACCCCCCCACAGGAGAAGAACAGGTGGTTCAGGAGGAGCCACAAGGCGAGGAGTTTGATCTGATCTAGGTGGCATTTCTCAGTCGACATTGGCGCCAACGATCCTTAGTTCATTTTATATTTATTCTTTTACTTTGTAATAAGTCTTCCGCTATGTAATAAATACTCTGATGTTATTGTGACATTTATCTCTATACACTCTGTTATTATATATGTTGTCTTCTTGGCGCATGTATGAGATGCACCCGGCTTTGTTCCTTAAAATTGGGTGTTACATTTCAGAAGCGACGACACGCATCGTTTGCGTGGGCGAGAGGCTGTGCGGTGTCCAGACACCGGTTAACGCTCACCACACGTCACAATGCCAGGCCACAAAGGGACACGCACGACGCAGGCGCAAGGGAATTAAAAATGGATTCTATAGAACCAGATCCGATTTCAAAGGTTAGAGTTTGGGCAAGACGTCGATGGCTCAACCCACGCCCTTGGCTGATTAACTAGGAAAGCTAGTGGAGGTCTTCCTTACCCGAAAGGGGCAAGGGCAGTAGGGGAGTGGTCAGTGTAGGGAGATCCTTGGTTGATTTTGCTGCGATGGCGGTCAGGCAAGAACCCTGCACTGGAGCTTCCTATAAACTGTAGCGGGATTTCTGAAGCTAGTGGAACTTTGTAAAGGCCTCGTAGTGTTACCCTGCCTCGCCTCCTCGGTAGAGGTGTATGGGATTGGCCGTCTCTTGGCAGATGGGCAACATGACTTGTGGGTAAAGATGTGCAACCTCTACAGAGTGTAAAACTAGTATACTAGTCGTGCTCACGGTCATGAGCGGCTCGGACCCTCACATGATTAATTATGGAACCTAAATTTAATTTGATATTTGCATCACATTTGGGATTATTTTACTATTACTTTTCTTTATTATTATTAAGGTTTGTATTTACTTACACTTAGTAATTGCTAATAAAATTTTGACCAACTTATAAAAGCAATGCTCAGCTTCAGCCTTTATTTCATTGATCAGCCTTACACTTCATGAACTCCCACCTTTGGTGAGTTCATGCCACATTATTCCCCACGACTTGTTGAGCTATGAACGTATGTGAGTTCACCCTTGCTGTCTCACACCCCCCCACAAGAGAAGAACAGGTGGTTCAGGAGGAGCCACAAGGCGAGGAGTTTGATCTGATCTAGGTGGCATTTCTCAGTCGACATTGGCGCCAACGATCCTTAGTTCATTTTATATTTATTCTTTTACTTTGTAATAAGTCTTCCGCTATGTAATAAATACTCTGATGTTATTGTGACATTTATCTCTATACACTCTGTTATTATATATGTTGTCTTCTTGGCGCATGTATGAGATGCACCCGGCTTTGTTCCTTAAAATCGGGTGTTACATTTCAGAAGCGACGACACGCATCGTTTGCGTGGGCGAGAGGCTGTGCGGTGTCCAGACACCGGTTAACGCTCACCACACGTCACAATGCCAGGCCACAAAGGGACACGCACGACGCAGGCGCAAGGGAATTAAAAATGGATTCTATAGAACCAGATCCGATTTCAAAGGTTAGAGTTTGGGCAAGACGTCGATGGCTCAACCCAAACGATATTGGATTCGATGTTCCGAAAATTACTAAAGTCTGAATTTTTGCAAAATAATTTAGGACAATTTAGACAGATAGAGACAGACACGATATCAAAATCGTGATAGTCGAAGATGATTAAAATTTAGTGTCCTTTACATTCACCGCTATCACCTGTTAAAGTCCGCACTCGTGGTCGAGCAGACGATAAACACCTGGGGTGTTACAACCTTCCCCCCTTAAAAGAATCTCATCCCGAGATTCGGAACGAAAGACTTATAAGAGTAGAGAAGGCGTGTAACCCTGTCCATAATAGCGATAGCATAAGACAGTTCCGAGTAGAGATGAGTACTTAGCATGTATCATTTTAAGCTAATTAGGGATGTCCATCAATAGAGACGACATCGGCTAGAAGAACACATAAGGCTCCATGTGTGCAGTTTGCTTTTTCTTATAACACTGTACTATCTGAGTCTGTTGAGAACGGTGGACAAATGGATAGCAATTCCTAGCACACAAGACGAGGATGGATGTCGAATAACATCACAATTAACTCGTGGTTAGCCAGGGAATCCAAGTCCAAGAAAAATGATAGAGATTCAAGGAATGAAGGGATCTGTAGATGTTGACCTCGTGTCCAATCCATTTTATCAAGCACTAAGCATGGCTCGGCTTGATCACACATGTTAGAAAATCACATGTGAGGCGATTGAGGCGCGACTAGAACTGTGGTCAGGCTGTTATCAGTCAGCTGAGGATGGCAAAGTGCCTCGGCCAACAAGGTAAAGTTAAGATACATATGCTCATAATCTAATCCAATATGGCATAAGATCTGCGCATATGTTCATAACCTTCACTTGATCTTCACAAGGGTCTCTTCAGGATACGCTGAACTAAAGTGAGTTTAGACAACTCGATAAAACGATCTCTAAACTCAACCTTTGTTCATTGGGCAGTTACAAGTTAGTAAAACCAACTTGTTGAACTACTTTTGACATTGAGCAAGTCCTCTTATTACCCATCAGCAAACCAGAGGTTGGGAGTTCACATTTACGAGTACGAGGTCATGCATTTGGATAAGGATTCATTTGATCAGATTATTTATTCAGCTCTTCCACACGAGACAAACTAACATGTGTAGAAGATGTATGAATCCAATAAGGAAGCGAATGAACAAACTCCTGAATTTCAGCAGTAGGGGAAGTCAATCTCCATTTTGAGAACTAATTGGCTGTCTTCCAACACTAAAAAGCTTCAAGGCTTCACCTTTGTAACAAAGGATGCAAAGGGAACTTGTATGGGTGCCGTCACTACCAAAGTCAAGAAAAATGGAACTACACCGATAAGAATGGTTACAGGTAGAGAGCCAAATAGGTCCTGGCCCGATGAAAGGAATACGAGATTGCCAAAACCTAAAATGGTTGATGAGGGAGTACGATGGGAGACTATTATTTCAGCCCCAAGCATACTTCTATGCCCATCGTAGCAATTTCAAGGTCAAGGATGAGCGTCTGATTAGATACACAGGAAAAACGATCGGAAGATTAAATTAATATGCCTTCGAGAGATATGAGGAAACCATTGGCATTAAATTTGAGAAAAATTATTGGGCATTCCTTTCCTAGGTTAGATTGAGAAAGCAACAATGTGATTCTCATGGAGAGGCAAAGCAGAATAGAACCATCAGCTTGCACCAACCGAACAAGGGCATGGTTTAGAATGAAAATATAACCACAAAATAGTTTGAATTAATTATTAGGAACACAGACTCGAGATCTTTGCCTTAAGATCGAATGCATCTTTTGTCCAACAAGGAGATTACCTAAACATCTATTTATATGAGCTTGATTACGAAGTACTGACGGAAAAATTCAGACTCGTCCACGTTTGGAAACGGGGAAAATTTCGGGGAATTAAAATCCATTTGGATCATAGCTCCTAGGTGAGGACATGGCCTAATTTTTACTTTATGCAAACATACCTCCAACATTCTATCGGCACAAAAGCACAAAAACAAACCCAAGTTGCACTAGCGGTCAAACTAAGAAGAACCACAGACCATATAAACACATATCTAAAGGACACAACAAACAAAGCTAGAAATTTGCTTATAGGACAGTAATACTTCATACAGTTTCCAATTATTTATTATCGGAATAAAGATGAGGGAAGCACGTTCGTTCTCAATCACCAATTATTAGAATAAAGGTGAGAGAAGCATATTTGTGTGCAAACAACAAACACAATGCAACAATCAGGATGCATGCTCGTCTTATTCGTCCTCACGAATTTCGCCAACATAATATGGCAATAGCGTTCTATACCGGTGGCATATCTATGTTCTCTCGATATATTGCTAGTCGTCATCTACACATAGGAGTTCGAAGTTAGTGTACCTGCAGAAAATTCCATCACAGCCCAATTCCCAATGATGCAATTCACACATGACAGTTTATCACAGTTTATACTCCATATATTTCTATACGGAGGCCAGCTCCTCATTAAGCGCCGAGCCACGCATAGGCGCCGCTGCCACACTTTAACCATAGGGCAGCTCATTATGGTAACTCACCTTCTTACCTGAGCGTAGGTGCTTCGTTGCAAGTACATTACACTTCCCAGTGTTCCCATGTCTGTATACCCATACACATCCATGGGGTACTGAATACCCAGAAAAGTAAATACTCCACATCACAGCCTTCATATATACATATGTAAAACATGTATATAATCAAGCGCCTTTTATACTCTTTCCTAGACCGACGTTTGTTCGGTCATGCTCTCACATCTCACCTTACCTTGAGCGTCGATCCATTCAAAACTGAATGACCTCAAAAATAACAATACACATGTATGCATTACCCTTCCCAGGTTGTGGGTTAGTATTCTGAACTAAGCCACCTAGTAGTCCTTAATTTAGGGCTTAACAGAGGATATCGCTAGCATTAGAGTTTTTCAAATCTGTTTTTCAAAACCAAACAATGTGTTTAGTTGAAAATAGATTTTCCAAAACCAAAATTTTGTTTTGAAAATACGTATGTGACGTATCATACTTAATCAAGCTCCGATACCAGCTATCGCAGAACCTCCCAAGTTATCGGGCCCACATGCACCTGTCCTTGTCTTAAGACCTCAGACAGCTATGCGTGTGCACCAAACAACTTAACAGGATCTGTCCGAGTGCCCCGAGGACCCCGGATAAACGACTTACCGCCAAGATCGCAGGATTAAGTAAATACATCTCACATACAAACACTTGCAGCGGAAATAAATTCTTTATTACAAAATGATTACAAGTTACAACATTTATAAGTTATAACCATATTACAATATATCATCAGAGTGATTACAAGAGAATTTGATTCAAAAATATTACAATTTGAATGTATAAAACATTTATAAGTTTTAAAATACATGCTAGCTTAAGTGACAGTCCTCAATAAAGAAGGTAAAGATGGGATATACTTATATAAGAAGGCCGAGCCCACCGGCACTTAGCACCATCCACAACAGAACAAACTTATAACCTGAAAAACAACAGGGAATAAAGCCCTGAGTACGCAATTACTCAGCAAGACTTACCCGACTAAATAAAAGACTCTCAAGGGTATGCTGGTTTATTGGGAATCAAGGTAAAGCTCATCAAATTTCAAAGACTCGTTTTTGCAGAAAAGCTTACTAGTAGTGGATCCTTATGCCAAACTTTTACTTCACAGATTAAGTACTTTTCTTAAATCTAGATTTGCCTAATCTAGAGCATTCACTTGTCCTACACTAGCTTCATTTTATCAGCTTTAGTTTCACTTGTTATCTACGATGCAGGGCAGTGATCTAGTCTTCATATCCGAGAAGTAACGGCGATCCGAATCGATTAATACTCAGCTGAGGATCTCCAACCACACGACATATGTAGCACTTAACCCTTGCATATGTCAACTCGCCCACGGGTTTCTCAAGACCAGAACGGGTCCCCGCCAACCGAGAGCTCAGTACCCCACCATCCAGCCTCTTGCCAGGTGGATACACGATACTCTTGCCATCTCTCCACTCCCATTGTGGGCTGGCCTTTCTGGTATTGGTCCAGCCGAGGCTAAGCTTACCCATGACGAGGCATGTGGCCAGTTAAAGGGTCCTAGATCAGCAAGCCTACTTTCTGTACGGTCCTTAATCGACACAGACGGGCGACGTTTCCTGCTCAACGTCTGGTCTCATATTATTATTTCCTTCCCAAAACCATGTACCTGACAGAGGTACGATACTTGAATGATGAATTCATCACTACAGATGATGCTCTCACCATTACAAGTCCTTTTTCATAAAACAAACCCATACCAGTGTTACACAGCATTCTTTTAAAAAGAATCAAGTTTTAGTTCTCTAGGCAGAGCTAAGCCTCATTAGTTCTCTTTATAAAACAGGTAGCAAGGAGAATAATCAAATTCCAAGGAATGGTAATGCATCAATTGTTTATTCACACAACTCCTATCACCTAATGCAGCAGGTAAGTAATAAAAGTTTTTAAAACAGAAGGAGGTGGCAAATGCACCGGGGCTTGCCTGGGATAACACTATGTTAGTGTTGTTAATTGACGACCACTTGGTGAGCATCTTCCATCCTGGCACTTGGTTGATTCATCCATTTTAGCTTCGTCCATCAGCATCACTTGGAGATCAATTCCACTCGTCTTCCATAGCACGTGATCAATTAACGTACCTAAATGATATGTATGATGCACATGAGCATGAGCACGAAGAGCATAAGATAGATAATTTATGTTAAAGAGGATAAATATTTAAAACAAGTCATCACAACACCTAGGAGCACACTAGATGTCAAGATATTACTAAGTATCACAAGTACATTTTTTTACATTTACATAGATCTAACTCAAGCATCAATCAACAAAAGGCTATACATGAACCTTAACTTTATGGATTAGAGTACACTATCAAAGGATTAACATCATTCTTAGCACTAATGAATAACCCACTATTAACTAGCATAAAATCCTATGGAGCAAAACTTATCTCAACCTATAGATCTAAAATACTTCTATGCATAACAAGCACTTCAATTCTAAACTTTACTCCTCAATCATCTGGCATTAACATCATGCTTATAACTATAAGGCGACCAAATTAATTCATAAATCTAGATATGTATGTCTACTAAACCTTCTTCGCATTATTGAGTTCATTATAACCACACAAGGTCTAATTAGCTACTAGTTCCAATAAATTCATCAAAGTATTAATTCCCAAACTAATAGGTTTAAAGCACACATTAAGAAAGAAAAACTCAACCATGTGCAAAAAGACATTTTGGATAAACATTTCAAATGTCACAAGTCTTCATCACTCAAGAATCAAAAACTGATTACTCCTACTTAGCCAAACAGGAATCAAACCAAATACCCCATTGCAGATTTTTCTGGACAGCATTCAGCAGTCAACGGTTTTGCTCATAACTCACAAGATATTCGTCCAAAAATCGTGAACTAAGACTTTCTAGAAAGCTTAAGAAGTCCTCTACAACTTTTGTATTATCATCACAATGAGACTTGACACTTAGAATGGTCAAACAATACTAAACGTAAATTCTGTCCAGATTTGGACAGAATTCGACTACTTACTTCAAAAATTCATAACTGGAGTTTCAGGCATCCAAATCAGGTGATCCTAGACTTTTTATAAAGCTAATAGAATTGTCTACAATTCATTTATAATCATCTCAAGGTGATTCAATGTGTATCAAAGTCAGTTAATTCAAACACACATTGCTGTCCAGATTTGGACAGATTCAGAGATACTAACTCAAACAGCTGTAACTTAATTTATAGATCACTAAAAAGGGTGATCCAAAATCTGTTGGAAACCTTAAGAAAAGTACTACAACTTCTTTATAATTTATAAGAACTGATTCAAAGTTTTACTTGGGCAAACAAGGTCATTTTCGAAATCTGTTCAGAATCTGGACAGATTCTGAAACTGAACTTAGGAGAAGCATAACTTTCAGATTATTGGGCCTATGGTCTTGAAATTTTAACACAAGCTAGATAAAGAAGTTAGCTACAATATTTATATATAACACTTTCACAGAAAACATGATTTGCTTCACTAAATTTGCTGCATAACTAAAACTATACTTGCAGCCCAACAGCAAGAATCCTAACTCAGTTTCTATTTAGCTTCTCCAATTATCATGTTCTTGACACTTATAATATTCTAACACCTTATATTTGATTAGAGCTAAAACCACCTACTTAATCACATAAATAGATTGGTGTACTTCATAATCATGCACACAATCACTTTGTATGAGTTCTCATCTTAAACCTAAAGTTCATATCGCAAATGAAGAACTACTCTAATGATACTACGCATATACATCCACCCAACATTACTCACATGCTTTGTATCTAAAATCTGAACTTTCAACACATGACACAATTACTTCATAAGCATGATCACAATCACATTCCCTACATCGATCATGAGTTCTAGTCCAAGCACTTTATCGAACATTTGACGGACGCCACACTAAGACTTGTTCCCCTACTCATACCTAGAGATTTCCCCTCCACCAATCATACAAATATGCATACACATAACCACAACTAGTTCTTTGCTCATGTATAGCACAAACCAACACAAGGAAAAAGAGCTCACCATAGTCAATCCCCACTCGACACCATGAGATTGACGATGATTTTTGGTTCGGGCCTCCAATCGGATGCCTAGCAAGCGTCACCCGGACCTCGCTTGGCTTTCACCCAACATCTGGGATTCTCTCCCCTCCACCACAAATACATAAAGACACTTAATTAAACATCCAGGTATATGCACCAACGGGAACGAACAGAGCATAATCAACAAGTCTCATCGCGGTGAACATAACGACAACGAACTTCAATTCAAGCATTTCATAGAACACCTAAGGAGCACCGCGCTGGTTTGCCTTCTTCACTGATGTGCTGCAGCCGTATCCATGAGCTCCCAGGAGGGAGGGGACTGGCCTCCAGCATAGGAAGCAGGGGAGGGTGGCTAGACATAGGGCAGGGACGAGCTGCAGCAGGGAATGAGGGAGGGGGCAAGCTCACCAGGAAAGGGGGCGACCATGGGCGAGCTCCAAAGAGGGGCAGCACTAGGGTTGTGCACGGCCATGGGGATGGCGCCGGCTTAAGGGCAGCCATGGCGTGCTGGCTGCAGGGAGATGGGGAAGGGATGGCGTCGACCTTGCTGCAGGAAAGGGCGCCATGGCAGAGAGCAGCTGGAGGCCGGCCATGGAACCAGGGCAGGGAGCGACAAGGTGAAAGAGATGGGGGGCGACCACCAGGAAAGCCATGGGCTTGGCGCCGTGAAGGAGATGGCGGCTAGGAGGATGAGGCTTGGCGTGCGTAGGGGATAAGGCTGAGAGCAGCTTGAGCGGTGGGTAAGAGAAAATTTCAGATTTTTCTTGTCCAACCTTTAACAAAAGAACATACATATAATTTAGCTGTAGGATTTGAATCCAAATGAGATGCAAATAGACCAATCAAAATAATATAAATTTTGATGTTTTTGGACTGCACTTACAATGGGAGGTATTTTTGGGACCAGACAAATTTCCACAGGTGTAGACAGTGAAACAGATTAATTACAAATACTTAGTTCGGTTCTATTTATCTCGATCTGATTTAATTTTGCGTCAAGATTGTTGTCGTCAAGTTCTAATAATATTTACTTAGGACAACAATCACAAGAGTGGGTAAGGATTCCAAATTCATGTTCTCGTAATCCATAAATTTTTAAACAGACACAAGACTCGATATTTAGCGAAATAAATACGAGAGATCGATGCGACATAAAAAGTGTGATCCTTTCAGAAGCGACGACACGCATCGTTTACGTGAGCGAGAGGCTGTGAGGTGTCCAGACACCGGTTAACGCTCGCCACATGTCACAATGCCAGGCCGCAGAGGGACACGCACGACGCAGGCGCAAGGGAATTAAAAATGGATTCTATAGAACCAGATTTGATTTCAAAGGTTAGAGTATGGGCAAGACGTCGATGGCTCAACCCAAACGATATTGGATTCGATGTTCCGAAAATTACTAAAGTCTGAATTTTTGCAAAATAATTTAGGACAATTTAGACAGATAGAGACAGACACGATATCAAAATCGTGATAGTCGAAGATGATTAAAATTTAGTGTCCTTTACATTCACCGCTATCACCTGTTAAAGTCCGCACTCGTGGTCGAGCAGACGATAAACACCTGGGGTGTTACAACCTTCCCCCCTTAAAAGAATCTCGTCCCGAGATTCGGAACGAAAGACTTATAAGAGTAGAGAAGGCGTGTAACCCTGTCCATAATAGCGATAGCATAAGACAGTTCCGAGTAGAGATGAGTACTTAGCATGTATCATTTTAAGCTAATTAGGGATGTCCATCAATAGAGACGACATCGGCTAGAAGAACACATAAGGCTCCATGTGTGCAGTTTGCTTTTTCTTATAACACTGTACTATCTGAGTCTGTTGAGAACGGTGGACAAATGGATAGCAATTCCTAGCACACAAGATGAGGATGGATGTCGAATAACATCACAATTAACTCGTGGTTAGCCAGGAAATCCAAGTCCAAGAAAAATGATAGAGATTCAAGGAATGAAGGGATCTGTAGATGTTGACCTCGTGTCTAATCCATTTTATCAAGCACTAAGCATGGCTCGGCTTGATCACACATGTTAGAAAATCACATGTGAGGCGATTGAGGCGCGACTAGAACTGTGGTCAGGCTGTTATCAGTCAGCTGAGGATGGCAAAGTGCCTCGGCCAACAAGGTAAAGTTAAGATACATATGCTCATAATCTAATCCAATATGGCATAAGATCTGCGCATATGTTCATAACCTTCACTTGATCTTCACAAGGGTCTCTTCAGGATATGCTGAACTAAAGTGAGTTTAGACAACTCGATAAAACGATCTCTAAACTCAACCTTTGTTCATTGGGCAGTTACAAGTTAGTAAAACCAACTTGTTGAACTACTTTTGACATTGAGCAAGTCCTCTTATTACCCATCAGCAAACCAGAGGTTGGGAGTTCACATTTACGAGTACGAGGTCATGCATTTGGATAAGGATTCATTTGATCAGATTATTTATTCAGCTCTTCCACACGAGACAAACTAACATGTGTAGAAGATGTATGAATCCAATAAGGAAGCGAATGAACAAACTCCTGCATTTCAGCAGTAGGGGAAGTCAATCTCCATTTTGAGAACTAATCAGCTGTCTTCCAACACTAAAAAGCTTCAAGGCTTCACCTTTGTAACAAAGGATGCAAAGGGAACTTGTATAGGTGTCGTCACAAGTCTTAGTGAATAAAGTCGGATCGGCTTTCCCAACCTTGAAAGCATTAGCAATAAAAAAGTCTCTAAGGCATTCATACCATGCTCTTGGGGCTTGCTTAAGTCCATAGAGCGCCTTAGAGAGCTTACACACGTGGTCGGGGTACCGTTCATCCTCAAAGCCAGGGGGTTGCTCCACGTACACCTCCTCCTTGATTGGCCCGTTTAGAAAAGCGCTCTTCACATCCATTTGGAACAACCTGAAAGAATGGTGAGCGGCATAGGCTAACAATATGCGAATTGACTCTAGCCTAGCCACAGGAGCAAAAGTCTCCTCAAAGTCCAAACCTGCGACTTGGGCATAACCTTTTGCCACAAGTCGTGCCTTGTTCCTTGTCACCACCTCGTGCTTGTCCTATTTGTTGCGGAACACCCACTTGGTTCCCACAACATTTTGCTTGGGACATGGCACCAGTGTCCAAACTTCATTTCTCTTAAAATTGTTGAGCTCCTCCTGCATGGCCAACACCCAGTCCGGATCTAGCAAGGCTTCTTCTACCCTGAAAGGCTCAATAGAAGAGACAAAAGAGTAATGCTCACAAAAATTAACTAATCTAGAGCGAGTAGTTACTCCCTTGCTAATATCACCCAAAATCTGGTCGACGGGATGATTCCTTTGAATCGTCGCTCGAACTTGAGTTGGAGGGGCTTGAGGTGCTCCTTCCTCCATAACGTGATCATCTTGTGCCCCCCCCCCCTTGATCACACGCCTCTTCTTGATGAACCTGTTCATCATCTTGAGTTGGGGGTTGCACCATTGTTGAGGAAGAAGGTTGATCTTGCTCCGTTTGTTCCTGTGGTTGCACATCTCCAATTGCCATGGTGCGTATGGCGGCCGTTGGAACATCTTCTTCATCTATATCATCAAGATCAACAACTTGCTCTCTTGGAGAGCCATTAGTCTCATCAAATACAACGTCGCTAGAGACTTCAACCAAACCTGATGATTTGTTGAAGACCCTATACACCTTTGTATTTGAGTCATAACCTAACAAAAACCCTTCTACAGCTTTGGGAGCAAACTTAGAATTTCTACCTTTCTTTACTAGAATATAACATTTGCTCCCAAATACACGAAAGTATGAAACGTTGGGTTTGTTACCGGTTAGAAGCTCATACGAAGTCTTCTTGAGGAGGCGATGAAGGTAGACCCGGTTTATGGCGTGGCAAGCCGTGTTCACAGCTTCCGACCAAAATCTCTCGGGCGTCTTGAACTCTCCAAGCATCGTCCTTGCCATGTCGATGAGCGTCCTGTTCTTCCTCTCTACCACACCGTTTTGCTGTGGTGTATAGGGAGCGGAGAACTCGTGCTTGATTCCTTTCTCCTCAAGGTACTCCTCCACTTGAAGGTTCTTGAACTCGGACCCGTTGTCGCTCCTTATCTTCTTCACCTTGAGCTCAAATTCATTTTGAGCTCTCCTTAGGAAGCGCTTGAGGGTCCCTTGGGTTTCAGATTTATCCTGCAAAAAGAATACCCAAGTGAAGTGGGAAAAATCATCAACAATTACTAAACCATACTTACTTCCCCCGATGCTAAGGTAGGCGACGAGTCCGAAGAGGTCCATATGTAGCAGCTCCAGGGGTCTTGATGTGGTCATCACGTTCTTGCTGTGATGAGCATTTCCCACTTGTTTACCTGCTTGACAAGCTGCACAAGGTCTATCTTTTTCGAAAGTCACATTTGTTAGACCTAACACATGTTCTCCCTTTAGAAGTTTGTGAAGGTTCTTCATCCCCACATGTGCTAAACGGCGATGCCACAGCCAGCCCATGCTAGTCTTAGCAATTAAGCATGCATCTAGACTGGCCTCCTCTTTTGCAAAATCAACTAAATAAAGTTTGTCGTCTAGTACACCCTTAAAGGCTAATGAACCATCAATTTTTCTAAAGACAGACACATCTACATTTGTGAATAAGCAATTATATCCCATATTACATAATTGACTAACAGACAACAAGTTATATCCGAGCGATTCTACTAAAAACACATTAGAAATGGAATGCTCGGATGAAATTGCTATTTTTCCTAGTCCTTTAACCTTGCCTTGGTTCCCATCACCGAATATGATTGAATCTTGGGAATCTTTGTTCTTGACATAGGAGGTGAACATCTTCTTCTCCCCCGTCATGTGGTTTGTGCATCCGCTGTCGATAATCCAGCTTGAGCCCCCTGATGCATAAACCTGCAAGGCAATTTAGGCTTGGGTTTTAGGTACCCAACTCTTGTTAGGTCCTACAAGGTTAGTAACAATGGTCTTAGGGACCCAAATGCAAGTTTTATCTCCGTTGCATTTTGCCCCTAATTTCCTAGCAATCACCTTCTTATCCTTTCTACAAATAGCAAAGGAAGCATTGCAAGCATGATAATTTGTAGAAGGTTCATTAATTATTTTCCTAGGAACATGAGCAACATTTTTCCTAGGCATATGATGAATGACATTTTTCTTATGCATATCTCTACCATGCACATAGGAAGAACTTGAAGCAAACATGGCATTAGAGTCATAAGCATTGTAACTCCTATCATGATGAACATTTCTAGAATATCTTCTATCATGGTACATGAAAGCATGGTTCTTTTGAGCACTATTTGTCCTAGGAGCCTTCCCTTTCTCCTTAGCGGGAATGGGAGCCTTATGACTTGTTAAGTTCTTGGCTTCTCTCTTAAAGCCCAGTCCATCCTTAATTGAGGGGTGTCTACCAATAGTGTAGGCATCCCTTGCAAATTTTAGTTTATCAAATTCACTTTTGCTAGTCTTAAGTTGGGCATTAAGACTAGCCACTGCACCATTTAATTTTGTAGTGGAAACTAGGTGTTCACTACAAGCATCAATATTAAAATCTTTACACCTATTGCAAATCATAACATGTTCTACACAAGAGGTTGATTTATTAGCTATTTCTAACTTAGCATTCAAGTCATCATTGATACTCTTTAAGCTAGAAATGGATTCATGGCATGTAGACAGTTCACACACTACCGGAATCGTGTTCTTTGCCGAGTGTCTAAGACACTCGGCAAAGGCTATTTTACACTCGGCAAAGGCTTTGCCGAGTGTAACACTCGGCAAAGAACACTCGGCAAAGATTTCATCGGCAAAGGGTTCTTTGCCGAGTGCTTTTTTTCGGACACTCGGCAAAGACTTTGCCGAGTGTAAAAAAGCACTCGGCAAAGAAAAACACTCGGCAAATTAAGAATCGAAAAAATTAAAAAAAAACAGCAAAACATTTTTTAAATTCTAGGAACAACTCTCCAACCCTACCCTATTACCTTACCCGTTGCCCTATCATTTTTCACTATTATTTTGAATCAAACTTATATGTTTTGTAAATGGTGAGATTCGAACTCGCAACCTCTCTCTCGCGCATACGCTCCTATACCACTACACTACTACACCAATTATATTTATATTACGTTTCCATTCCCCATGTACTATAACAAATCGAGAGTAATTTGATTATTTAAGGCACTAAATGAGTTCATTTGAAAATGTGACCAACTATAAAGTTGCATAACTTTTTAAGATCTAAAAGTTTTATTTTAATAGTTTCTACATCCGAGTCCGTTTATAAAATTTGAATTTTAAATTTAAAAACTTCACACGAAATTTTCAATGATAAGATGATTTCAAATCAAAAAAATTGTCAACTACAAAGTTTCATTACATTTCAAGACCTACAACTTTTATTTTGGTGGTTTTTCCATCCGAGACAGTTTGAAAAATTCAAATTTCAAAATTCAAACATAGTTTTGCATAACAAGATGATTTCAAACTAAAACATTGTCAACTACAAAGTTTCATAACTCTTCAATACCTACAACTTTCATGTTGGTGGGTTTTCCTTTCGAAGTCGTTTTCAAAATTCAAATTTTAAATTTTTTAAATTCAGACGTAGTTTTCGTTGACAATATGACTTCAAATGAAAAAGTTGTCAACTATAAACTTCTATAACTTCTCAAGATCTACAAAGTTTATTTTGGTTGTTTGGTAATTTGTTTATCTCAGATGATGGTTCTAACAATATGCACAAATTCTATACGTCTCTCTCGTAGTTTCATAAACTACGAGAGAGATATAGGTTTTATGAACAAATTTATTTTTATTTTGTCATATGAAGAAATGTTCAATATATAAATTGTATATCATGATGAGTTATACAAATTTGTAGTTGAAAACTTTTTCATTTGAATTAATTTACTACTTTAAAATGTGATTTTTAAATTGTCTTTGCCTAGTGTTGGAGAAAAAACACTCGGCAAAGAGCTCTTTGCCGAGTGTTGTATTTGTGACACTCGGCAAAGAGCTCTTTGCCGAGTGTCAAAAAAAGACACTCGGCAAAGAAATTCTTTGCCGAGTGTCAAAAATAAAACACTCGGCAAAGAGCTTCTTCGCCGAGTGTTTTCTTTTACCGAGGGTTTTTTGCGTGGCACTCGGCAAAGAGCTCTTTGCCGAGTGCCCGAAATAAAACACTCGGCAAAGAATTTGGCACTCGGCAAAGAGCCAAATTCCGGTAGTGACATGAAAGCATTTCATTTCTTTTTAACTTCTAAAGCAAGAGAATTTTGCGTACTTACAAATTTATCATGCTCTTCATATAAAAGATCTTCTTGCTTTTCTAAAAGTCTATTCTTCTCATTCAAAGCATCAATCAATTCATTGATCTTATCAATTTTAGTTCTATCTAATCCTTTGAATAAACATGCATAGTCTATTTCATCATCACTCGATTCATCATCACTTGAAGAAGCATACGTAGTATTATTTCGAGTACTTACCTTCTTCTCTTTTGCCATTAGGCATGTGTGATGCTCGTTGGGGAAGAGGGACGATTTGTTGAAGGCCGAGGCGGCGAGTCCTTCGTCGTCAGAGTCGGACGATGAAGAATCCGAGTTCCACTCCTTGCCAAGGTGTGCCTCGCCCTTAGCCTTCTTGTAGGTCTTCTTCTTTTCCCTCTTCTTTTCTTGATCCTGGTCACTATCATTATCAGGACAATTAGCAATAAAGTGACCAACCTTACCACATTTGAAGCAGGAGCGCTTTCCCTTCGTCTTGCTCTTGTTGAGATGCTCCTTGCGACCTTTGAGCGCCGTCTTGAAACGCTTGATGATGAGGGCCATTTCGTCTTCATTCAGCCCGGCCGCCTCAACTTGCGCCACCTTGCTAGGTAGCGCCTCCCTGCTACTTGTTGCTTTGAGAGCAACAGTTTGAGGCTCGTGAATTGGGCCATTCAATGCCTCATCAACATATCTCGCCTCCTTGATCATCATTCGCCCGCTTACAAATTTTCCGAGTATTTCCTCGGGCGTCATCTTGATGTACCTAGGATTCTCATGAATAGAGTTAACAAGATGAGGATCAAGGACGGTGAAGGACCTTAGCATAAGTCGGACGACGTCGTGGTCCGTCCATCGCGTGCTTCCATAGCTCCTTATTTTATTGACGAGGGTCTTGAGCCGGTTGTACGTTTAGGTTGGCTCCTCCCCCCTGATCATCGTGAACCTTCCTAGTTCGCCTTCCACCAACTCCATCTTGGTGAGCATGGTGACGTCGTTCCCCTCATGTGAGATCTTGAGGGTGTCCCAGATCTGCTTGGCATTGTCCAAGCCGCTCACCTTATTGTATTCTTCCCTGCGCAATGATGCTAAAAGAACAGTAGTAGCTTGTGCATTCTTATGGATTTGTTCATTGATAAACAAAGAATTATCCGAACTATCAAATTGCATTCCATTTTCTATTATCTCCCATATACTTGGATGAAGAGAGAACAAATGACTACGCATTTTGTGACTCCAAAATCCGTAGTCCTCTCCATCAAAGTGAGGAGGTTTACCAAGTGGAATAGAAAGCAAATGAGCGTTGGAATTATGTGGAATACGAGAGTAATCAAAAGAAAAGTTTGAGTTAACTGTTTTCTTTTTCTCTTCGTATTCGTCGTCCTTTTGAGAAGAGGAAGATTCGTCGCTGTCGTAGTAGACAACCTTCCTGATGAGCCTCTTCTTCTTTCCGTCTTTCTTCTTTTGACTTGAGCCGGAGTCATTGACTTTGTCGTCCCTTGGCTCGTTGAAGATGAACTCCTTCTCATTGTCGTTGACCACCATCCCCTTTCCCTTAGGATCCATCTCTTCGGGCGATTAGTCCCTTTCTTGAAGAGAACGGCTCCGATACCAATTGAGAGCACCTAGAGGGGGGTGAATAGGTGATCCAATAAAAACTTAAAACTTAAAGCCACAAACTTGATTAAGTGTTAGAGCAATAAAGCCAAGTGGCTAGAGAGGAGTTCTTGCGAAACACAATAACCACAAAGATATCAACACAGAGAGGCACAGTGGTTTATCCCGTGGTTCGGCCAAGTTCAACACTTGCCTACTCCACGTTGTGGCGTCCCAACGGACGAGGGTTGCAATCAACCCCTCTCAAGTGATCCAAAGATCCACTTGAATACCACGATGTTTCTCTTCCTTTCACTATATCCCGTTTGCGAGGAATCTCCACAACTTGGAGTCTCTCGCCCTTACACAAGATGATCACAAATGAACACGGAAGTAAGGATGGGATAAGCAACACACACAAGTCCACAGCAATACACACACACACTCGGCCAAGACTTGAGCTCAAATGAATATTACAAAGTTCTCACTAGAACGGAGCTCAAATCACTAAGAATGTTAAACGAGTGCGCAAAGACGAAGTGTGAATGATCAAGAATGCTCAAAGCATGCTTGGTATGCTCCTTCATGCGCCTAGGGGTCCTTTTTATAGCCCCAAGGCAGCTAGGAGCCGTTGAGAGCAATCCAGTAAGGCAAATCTTGCCTTCTGTCGACTGGTGCACCGGACAGTCCGGTGCACCACCGGACACTGTCCGGTGCTGATTTCTTTCCTGTTCTGGCGCAGCCGACCATTGGCGATTTGGAGCTGTTGGCGCACCGGACAGTTCGGTGCCCCCTTCAGACCGTTGGCCCGGCCACGCGTCACGCGCGGATTGCGCGGCCGACCGTTGGCTCACCGGACAGTCCGGTGCACACCGGACAGTCCGGTGAATTTTAGCCGTACGCCGCCGATGAATTCCCCAGAGCGGCCTTTTCACCAGAGCTAGCC
Organism: Zea luxurians; assembly: GCA_029449295.1. Lineage (NCBI taxonomy): Eukaryota > Viridiplantae > Streptophyta > Magnoliopsida > Poales > Poaceae > Zea > Zea luxurians. The sequence continues at coordinate 30,361,323 of JAOPSE010000031.1, forward strand.
TGGCGCACCGGACACTGTCCGGTGCACCCAGACTGAGCAGAGTCTTGGCTGCTCGAGCCAAGTCTTTTCCAATTGTCTTTTCTCTGATTCTAGCACTTAGACAAATATGTTAGTACACAAATACCAATGTACTAAGTCTAGAATGATACCTTTGTATTGATTTTCACTTTGTCCACCCTTTGGCATATACTCATTCCCTTAATGTGTGTTGGGCACTTAATCACCAAAATCTTATAGAAATGGCCCAAGGGCACATTTCCCTTTCAAGTAGCACTCCTCTGCATACAAACATTAGCATAATGACCAGTCTTACCACACTTATAGCATGTGGTACCAGCACTTTGCCCTGAGAATTTCGCCAAGGTGCCACTAGGGGCAGCCTGACGTGGAGTCCCCTGAGGTGTGAGCTGAGTTGGACGCTGACCTCCTCCAGTGCGAACTGGTGTACCCTAGGGTGGAACGTAGCGAGGACGAACGCTGCTGCTTCCCTAACCCTGGGATATAGCCCTCCTCTTCAGATCTCCCAGCTGAACATGCTTTGTGCTGATGGGGGTTACCAGCTGAGATTTAGGAGTCTTGAGGGTACCCCTAATTATGGTCCCCGACAAATGAGCTCCTACTCAGCAACTTCTACCTGCTGAACACCGGGATCCTCAGCCACTGGCTCTTCTACTCGCCACAATACAAACAAGCATAGTATAAAGGAGAAACTAACATCACACCAAACACGTAAATAAAATACATAATAATAATCTACACATTAAAATAAGATCATAGGATCAGGAATAATTAAATTTGGAGTTATAGATTTTAAGTTATGAATTTCCAAAGATTTTATGTATTTGATACAAGATTAACTAAGAAATAAATTTTAATGTGTCTTTCATGTCAAAATAGTGGCACTATTTGATAAACAATTACATTACAAAATTATAGAAATTGGTGGATTAATTTGGACTAAGTATGAATTTTCTATGATTTAAACAAGTTCTAGCAGTTATTTTTTACATTAAAAATCCATTTCTAATTAATTTTCTCTGATTTTCCAACTCTCAGGACTAGGCGCATAATTTTAGGAAACACCAGGGGCCACGACGCAAGAATATCTAAGACACAGAGTACTGTTACGTGGATTGCAGGTTTATATCGATAAACAGAGGGGTCTCTTGTGAAAAACGGGCTCACGAAGGGGTATCGCTCGCCCAGGGCCATCCAATTAGGATTCAAAGGTGTGGATTAGATCTAGGTGATTCAGACTTCACAACACGCTTCAACCGTCGGATCAAAAATCTAGCGCCTGGATTTAAAACTACTTAGGCGATTGCCACACGTATGATTCGAAACGGACGACGAGGATGAACTCGGGTCGAATCGGTATATCGTTTCTAATCGTCACCGTTGCCTGAGAAATCAACGGTCTCGATAACTCCTCCTTCCTTCCTCAACATGGTGACACGGCGGTGACTCCGCACTGACGGCGGCGCCATGGTCGGCGATTGCCCCGACCCGATTGTCGTCCCTAAACTCTAACCTAAAAGCAGCAGCGCGAAGCGGTAATGGTATGGTCGTGCGGAGGATGTTACTCACCAAGATTCGAGGAAGTGACCCAGGCTTTCCATGGTGCACGGCGGAAACCAAAGTCCGGTGTCGAATTCCGGGCACCACCGCGGTTGTTCCCTCCCCGGATGGCCACGAAATCTTCACCTGGCCCCCGCAAAGCCCCTGGACACAAGTCGAGTGCTTGGCCTTTAGGCGAAGATGACCACGGCACTGGCGGAAAATTTCCGCCATTGTCTCTCTCTCTCTCTGCACACGCGCGGTGTTTGGCCGGAGCTCCGATGACTTGATATGGAAAGGTGAAGCGCTTGGGGAGGTCGCTAGATAGACTCGGTAGAAGTAGGCAAGGAGGATTGGAGCAGTTCCGAAGGAAGCGCGCGGTTTGTTGAGCTCGACACGAATTTGGGGGAGAAGAGAGAAAGAACGTGGCCAGCACTGACGACTGACCAGCGGGCCCCTCCACTGTGACAGAACCTCCCAAGTCATTAGGCCCACCTACAGTTGTCCTTGTCTAACGAACTTCAGACAACCCTGCAGGTGCACCTGATCACTTGACAAGTTCGGTATCTGAATTTCTTACCTTCCCAAGAGCGTTTCACCCGTCACGCAGACATTACAATTCATCGGAGATATGAAAGTGCGGAAGCAGTTATAATAACTTACTTTTATTGAAAAGTAAGACAGAGTTATATATTTACCTTCCAGAACATAATATATGAGTGCTGAGTATTATTATTACAAACCATGGGAGGCAAAAACTCCTCCCGAATAAGCAGTAAAAAGTTTTTAACGAAGGGCCTTCCCTCCCGCGGCTTTAGTCTTGGTTCTCTTCTTTGGGTACCACCTTTGAACAGAAGCAACAAAAGTTGGTTGCTTCCTCACCTAAAACAACATGGGATAAAGCCCTGAGTACGTAGTGTACTTTCGCAAGACTTACCCGACAAAGTAAAAGACTCTCAAGGATATGTTGGCTTTAAGGGAGTCAAGGTAAGGCTTATCAATGATCAATGACTCTGTTTACAGAAATGCTTACTAAAAGTGGATCCTTAAAAATCCAGTTTTATTTGTCAAGTTAAGTAAAATTACTTACAACTAGAGTTCTTTCTACCCTAGTTCAATCACTTGACCTGCACTAGTCAATTTCTTAACAACCCTTCAACTTTACTGGAATGCTACGTGTAAGTCAGTGACCAAGTCTTCATATCCGTGAAGTTACGGCGATCCGAATCGATTATATTCAGCTGAGGATCTCCAATCACACGACATATGTAGCACTTAACCCTTGCATATTTCAACTCGCCACCGGGGTTCTTAAGACCAGATCAGGTTCACGCCAACCGAGAGCACAGATACACCACCGTCCAGCCTCTTGCCACGGAGGGTACACGCTACTCTCGCTATCTCTCCACGCCCATTGTGTGTTATCTTATTCTGTTATTAGTCTACCCGAGGCAAAGCTTACCCATGATGAGGCATGTGACCAGTTAAAGGGTCCTCGGTCAGCAGGCCTACATCGAGACGGTCCTTAATCGACACAGACGGAGACACTACACCGAGACTCTCTTGTCGTGCAAGTCACCCGCCTGGTCTCAGCTTTATCATTTCAAACCCAAAGTTTGGTACCTGATAGAGGTACATCTTTTCCGATGTTGAACCCATCATGGCCATGATGGATCCACCATCAAGTTTTATTTTCGAAAACATCCCACCCACTTTGCCACATCATCTTTTGTGAAAACCAAATATTTTAGTTTTTCTAGAGCAAAGCTAAGCATAAGAAAAACCTTTTGTAAAACAGGGATTCAAAGGAAGGTAATCAAATCCAAGGAAGGAAATGCAGGAATTGTTTTAGCACACAACTCCTATCACCTAATGCATCAAGCAAGTGAGAAAGATTTAAAAAGGAACAAGGAGGTGGCAAATGCACCGGGGCTTGCCTTGTGTTACCGGTGAATCAGGCTCAGTCCCGCAGATATCAAAATAGAAACAGCTCCCTGTCTGATGTTCCTCAGGTGGTGGTGGTGGTGTCCTTGCTTCTTCTTCTACTTCCTCTTCGTTTTCTAGATATAGCCAAATATAATAATGAAGGCACATGTAATGCTCATGAAGATGCAAAAATAATAAAATTTTGTTATCTAAAGTCTTGAGTACAACTTTCCTTCACGGATCTCCGAGAACTTAGGGTTTTCGAAGTCAACAGCGAAGTTCATAGGGCAGGGACTAGGGTTTTAGGTTCTAAGCATCAAGCATGGTCCAAATCATATCAAACTCTACCCAAGGCTTCTAAATATTATTTAGAGATTACCCTAAAAATTTAGTGAATTTTGGATTTATTATTCATTCTCTAAAATCTAGAAGCATGGTTTTTGGCTGTTTTAAATGCTCTATAATTTCCTATTTGGGCTAAAACTCATGAAACTATTTTTATTAAATACTATAGAAAATTAGAAACCCAGATAAATTGGTTTGGTATTTTTAGGATTTTTCAACAATTCTCTAGAATTTATTTAGCTCTCACAGAAAAAGAAAAAGGAAAACTATGAATAGTATTGGACCTAAACCGGCCCAAGCCAGCCCACGACAGAAGGAAAGCGCCCCCGCGCGCGCCCGCGCTGTAGGTTTTGTAGAAAGGCCCTGACCATTTGAATAATCTGAAGCGGGGTCACAACACTGTTTCTGTGAGTCGTTGACACTTGCAGTAAGGCCCCTGAACTTCTAATTCTTCACAGCGATATGTCCACGACGACAAACGACGCCAGGCCACGCTCTGGCGAACTCTCACCGACGAAATTACTTGCGGACTGGCACCCTACTTTGGTAGAAACCAAATTCAAGACCCACCGATCATTTCCCCTCACTCAATTTCACGACTACGACTCTAAATCATCCTGTCCACGGAGACAGTGCGGACAAAGGATGAACACGGGCGTTCACGGTAATCCAGGGTGGTCTAGTTTAATCAAAGGGGTCGAACAGCATTAGGGGGTCTTAAGGAGACTAGAACAAACGTCCAGGGAGCTTGAACTAACCTGGAGCAAGCTGACCACGGTGAGGTGCTTCTACGGTGGCGGAAATAGTGATTGGGGGAGAATGAGAAATTAGCGAGCTCTGGTGATCGATTGAGGGCACGGTTTGGGTGGTTTTGTGCTTGACTAGCCTACGGAGCTCACGGCGGCCTCAATTTATAGTAGGCAAGAGCGGTGGCCGGTGAATTTGGATTGAGACGCGCGGCGGTCGGAGGAATGGGAGGTCACTGGCGCAGTGGATTCGTGGAGAATACCGTGGCGGGCTCCCCGGCGATGATCGGATGGCTTAAGCGAGTCACGACGATGCGGTAAATGTGCCCAGGCACGTGGCACAAGGCCGTGAAGCGGCTGTCTCCGGCGAACACATCCGAAGCATCCGTGACTAGCTCGGTACGGTGGTCGGAGTAGTTTAGTGGCCGGAGTATATCCACGGCGATGATATTTACTCAACCCCAAGCACTGTCCAATCGATCTGAGCACGAATCACGGCGGCGAAAGCACGAATCCGCGTGCGGCTCGTCAGCGGTGAGGGACAGGGCTGGCGACCTGATCGGGACACTATACCATCGGAACTGCGATTCAGAGCTCCAGACAGTCCGACTTGTAGCGCCCAGAACACAAATTTCTATATAAGAACATGCTAATTCGCTAGTAGTAAACTTGTAGCCCTTCATACCAGCTGCAATTTTGTTATAGCAACAACAACCAAACGAGCAACAGATCTAGCTCAAAATGGCTCTCAAACCTAGTTCTAGGCCAGTGTTAGTCTGATTTCAGACCTAAGACAGCCTGACAGGTCAACTTGGAGTCAAACTTTCTCCAAATTTCTTATATAACCCAAGCATAATCTCTATAGCAAAGTTACTCTCCTTACATAGCTCTACCAATTTGATGTACTGACCTAGGGCAAACTCCTCCTAATTTGGAAGTTACAAAGCTTCAAAGTTGAGCCAATGTCACTGATTTCAGACTTAGCCATTTAAGTATAAGTGTGGCTTTTTGCAAATAAGTCCAAAACTTAGGGTTTAAGTTGAGAATCCACATTCTTGTGAACCATAGTACTTAAGGTGTCTTACTTTCATGGTTTTTGCACTTTAGTCCAAAAGTGCACTAATTTTGCACTTAGCCCCCTAGGGTTTAAGCTTAGGGCTTTCTAGGGTTCTTTTTAGAGTTTTTTGGGGATTCTAGGGTTTCAATACCATGTATGTCTATTCATGGTGACATTATATGGTTATTCCAATTGAGTTTTGAAGTTTTCTCTTGTTTAGGCTTTGGTTACCCCTTTAAGCCCAATCTAGAGTTAACACTGTACCCTAGGGTTTCACTTTATGAAATGCCACATCAATACAACTTGTTTGAACTTTTGCCTAGTGAATGCATTCTAGATGTGACAAACACATGATATGCCCATGCTTATGATGTTATGCTCAAGTTTTAGTAACAGTAACACTAGGGGTGTTACATCCTTCCCCCCATAAAAGAATCTCGTCCCGAGATTAAAAGTCCTTGGGCAAGTAATGGAAAAGGAAACATGGCACGCCTTTATTTCCTTATTTTTGGTACAAGGCAGGGGTGGTTTGGGGCTCACTCCTTTATTACAACAATTGTATACACTTTACAAATTACATGAGGCTAAAAAGCCTGGGAAATTTTTTTCTAAAAAGTCCTGAGTTTCCCATGTAGCCTCCTCTTCCATGTGTTAGTTCCACTGTATCTTGTAAAACTTGGGAGTTTTCCTTCGGGTAATTATGTCCTTTTGATCCAAGACTCGAATAGGGTGCTCTGAATACGTCAAGTCTAGTTCTAAGGTAAAATCCGTCACTTCAATGGTTCAATCGGGAATCCAAAGACACTTCTTCAATTGCGACACGTGGAACACATTATGTACTACAGACAAGGTTTTGGGTAACTGGAGTCGATATGCCACTGGTCAATATCTTTCAAGGATAGGAAAAGGACCAATGTATCGAGGTGCAAGATTCCCCTTTACCCCGAAACATAATACACCCTTCATTGGCGAAACTTTCAGGTAAACATAATCTCCAACTAGAAAGTACAAGGGTTGTCGTCGCTTGTCTGCATAACTCTTCTGACGAGCTTGGGCTTTCTTCAAATTATGAATTATTCGTTGAACTTTCTCTTCTGTCTCCTTTACCATATCAGGCCTGAAGAAATTTCTTTCACTTGGTTCAGACCAGTTTAACGGAGTACGACATCGTCGTCCATATAAAGCTTCGAAGGGTGCCATCTTAATGCTTTCTTGATAGCTATTATTATATGAGAACTCCGCTAATGGTAAACAATCATCCCATTTCTGTGGGAATTCCAGAACACATGCTCACAACATATCTTCAAGTATCTGATTTACCCTCTCAGTCTGCCCACTGGTTTGAGGATGATAGGCCGAACTATGGAGCAACTTAGTACCCAAGGATTTGTGAAGTGCTTCCCAAAACTTGGCTACAAATTGAGGTCCACGATCCGACACTATAGTCTTTGGAACTCCGTGCAGACTAAGAATACGAGCAATGTACAATTGGGCATAGACAGTAATCGGGTGATCTGTCTTGACTGGCAGAAAATGAGCAATTTTCGTAAGCCGATCAATTATAACCCAAATAGAGTCAAATCCTTTTGTTGTCCTGGGCAATCCCACAATAAAGTCCATACTAATATCCTCCCATTTCCATGTAGGGATAGGTAGAGATTGTAATGGACCAGCAGCCTTCATGTGTATGGCCTTGACGTGTTTACAAGTGTCACATCTTGCCACATAGCGTGTGATTTCAATCTTCATCTTTGTCCACCAATAATGTTGTTTCAGATCATGATACATCTTAGTGCTTCCGGGATGAATAGAATAGCGACTAAGATGTGCTTCATCCAAAATTTGCAGGCGGACCTCATCATTTTTAGGCACAACTATGCGATTGTTGAACCATATAACACCTTTATCATCTCTTCTAAAGCAATTGGCTTTACCAGCTTCTATTTTCTCATGAATGTGCTTTATTCCCTCATCATTTCTTTGCGCGTCAATTATTCTTTGCAGGATGATTGACTCAAGCTTCAAATGATTTGAAGTTCCATGCTGAATCATTCCCAGGTTCAACCTCTCCATTTCTTGGCATAAAGTAATGTCAAAAGTCTTTATGGTAAGGCAATGGCAGAAGGCCTTACGACTTAACGCATCTGCCACTACATTAGCTTTGCCTGGGTGATAGTGAATCTCTAATTCAAAATCCTTGATCAGCTCGAGCCATCTCCTTTGTCTCATATTCAGCTCTGACTGGGTAAAGATGTACTTCAAACTTTTGTGGTCTGTATAAATGTGACAGACATTCCCTAGCAGATAGTGACGCCATATCTTTAGGGCATGAACCACCGTAGCTAACTCCAGGTCATGAGTTGGATAATGTTCCTCATGCTGGCGCAACTACCTTAAAGCATAAGCTATTACTCGACCCTCTTGCATTAGAACACAGCCGAGACCACTGCCTGATGCGTCACAATACACATCAAAGGGCTTTTCAATATCCAGTTGAGCCAATACCGGAGCAGTGGTTAATAATACTTTCAACTGTTCAAAAGCTTCATTACACTTTGAAGACCAATTAAATTTAGTATCATTCTTTAATAAACTTGTGATTGGTTTCACAAGCTTGGAAAAATCTGGAATGAATCGGCGGTAGTAACCAGCCAGTCCAAGGAAACTTCGGACTTGATGTACAGTCGTTGGGGGTTTCCACTCCAAAATATCCTTGACTTTGCTGGGATCCACCGCAATCCCCTTGGCAGATAATACATGTCCCAGAAATTGCATCTCCTCCAGCCAGAATGCACACTTACTGAACTTAGCATATAATTGGTGTTCCCTTAAGCGCGTCAATACGATCCGCAAGTGCTGAGCATGCTCCTCTTCATTCTTGGACTATATTAAGATATCATCAATGAATACCACCACAAACTTGTCCAACTCGGGCATAAATACCGAGTTCATCAGATATGTGAAGTGGGCAGGAGCATTTGTCAGTCCAAAAGACATAACCAGATATTCAAATAATCCATATCGTGTGGTGAATGTGGTCTTTGGTATATCTTTGGGTCGGATACGGATCTGATGATAACCCGATCTGAGGTCAATCTTGGAGAATACCCGAGCTCCGGTAAGTTGATCAAATAGAATGTCAATCCGGGGAAGAGGGTACTTATTTTTGATGGTGACCTCATTAAGGTGTCTATAATCCACGCACATCCACAGCGTTTGATCCTTCTTCTTGACGAAGATGGCTGGACAACCCCAAGGTGAAGAACTTGGTCGGATAAATCCTTTTTCAAGTAGATCTTGTAATTGGGTCTTGAGTTCTGTCAGCTCATTTAGAGGCATTCGGTACGACCTTCTAGAAATAGGAGCCGTACCGGGCTTCAACTCAATAACAAATTCTACATCTCTTTCTGGAGGCAATCCCGGCAGATCTTCCAGGAAGACGTCTGGGAACTCACATACTACCGGAATATCTTGGATCTCCGGTATGATGGCTTCATATACTCTGCCATATGGTTTAGCTAGAATAGCTATGGGGATAGACAAAAGAATCTCTTCTTGGCCATAACTCAACCTGATGGTTCTTAGATCAGTGTTGAGGATTGCTTTATGTTGGGCTAACCAATTCATGCCCAAAATTACATCTATGTCTTGGCCTTTTAGAACAATCATGTTTGTTGGAAAGTCCCATTCAGCCAATGTTACGGGCACTTGGTAAGCCACTTCTTTAGTAAATATTTGTCCCCCAAGCGAATGAATAGCAAACCCTTCCCTTTATTCAGTATATGGAATGCAATGTTTCTCCACAAACTTCTTGCTTATGAAAGTATGTGAAGCACCAAAATCAAAGAGAATAATTGCAGGGTGATTGGCCACTAGAAACGTACCCATCAAAACCGGTTCGCCTTCCGGTGTTGTGGCCACTTGAGTATAACAAATCTGTCCCGTCTTCCTTGTATTTTTGTCCGCGGTATTGTTTGCCGCATTTCCCTTGGCTTGAGCGAGGCTCCCGGAACTCTGCTGATTATTGGATTGATTCTGCTTTGGATATGGACAGTCCTTGATAAAATGTCCAGACTTTCCATAGTTGAAGCAGCCTGTTGAAGAGCTTGGGAGAGCAGGGAAACGAGTGCCAGGGGCACCCGGCTGATTTGTAGTGGTGGGGGCAGCGGTAGGACGGATAAAAACCGGTTGCTTGAAAGGGTAGGAGGGTGGGCGCGATGAAGAATGATTCTGATTAAAAGGCCAGATTACCAACTTTGTCTTTTCTCAGACCCCTTATTGGGCCTGTCACCTCCACTCCCCTTTGATTTTCTGGAGCCTGCATATTTAGCCTCGACTGCCAGCGCTGTGCTGACAGCCCTTCCATAAGAAAGATCAATGCAGGTGGCCATCTTTCTTTGCATTCGATCATTCAGGCCTCTCATGAAGCAATTTCTCTTCTTTAAATCTGTGTTGACTTGATCGATAGCATATTGGGATAAGTGATTGAATTTATTGAGATACTGAGTGACAGTATCCCCGCCTTGCTTGAGCTTCATAAACTCCTCCTGCTTCATATGGAGGACTCCTTCAGGTATATAATGTTCCTGGAAAGCCAATTTGAACTCATCCCATGTAATTTGATGACCGGCCGGCTAAACGGCAACATAATTTCCCCACCACATACTAACAGGGCCTCGCAGTTGTTGTGCCGCAAACAAGGGCTTTTGAATCTCCGTACATCGGAGAAGCCCGAACTTCTGTTCAATAACGCGGATCCACTCATCCGCTTCTAGAGGATCTTCTGCCTTGAAAAACAATGGGGGACGTGTCTCTGAGAAATCTAGGTATGATGTTTCGCGGGGTCCTTGCAGATACGCTCACCCGCCCTGTTGCTGCATTTGATGCCCCGCCATTTCCCGCAGGAAATGGGTGTTGTCAGCTGTGGCATTAACCAAGGCAGCGATGGCCTCAGCTAATGTCGGAGGTACTGGGGGTGGATTCAGGGTTGCTTCCCTCCCACGGGAGGTTCCTGCCCCATCCAGTGCGTGAGTCTTAGATGGCATCTGAGGCAAAGAACATTTGAAGAAATATGATATGCCAGAACAAACCATCCATTTCACATTACTTAAAAAGGGTAATGTTACAGACTCGTATTTACAACAGGATTACATTACCTATTACACATTATTACTACTTCTATACTATACTACTCTTGCTTCTTGTCGCTTTTGGTAGCCTCGCTGTCAGGTGTAGGAGACCATTGGTCGACCAAATTCATTGAAGGAGGAGGCATGAAAAGGTCTAGTTCTCCTCCAAGGGCTTCACCTGCTGCTCCAGATGGTCCGGCTCCCAACCTGACAGGATCCGCAGGGACGTTCGGGTGCAGTTGTGAATACAACACATGAACTTCTTCATGTAGTGTATTACAATAAACCTGCAAGTTATCCACGGCTGAGCTAAGCTCTTCCACACGGGCTCGAGCTCTAGCTTCCTTTGCCCAAGCTAGTGAACGAGAGTTCACAGCCCAGTCGAGCGCTAGATCCTGTTCCGCTAGTTGGTCTTGCAGGTGGCGGATGTCTGTTCTCAATATGTTTATTCTTTCACCATCCGCGACCCATATATCGTTCCTATGACGGAGTTCTCATCGAAGCTGATCAACTTGTGCTTCCAGATCCCTGATTGGATCGTTACTACCACTGTTGTTGTCTTCATGTCTCGGGGCAAGTTGATGACGGGGTACACCAAACGGCCCGGTAGACTTGCGCGCGGTCTTTCTCGTGCGCGGCGACATATCTCCATGAGGGGAAAATCTTATTAGCACAATTTTTAGCATGATGCATGTATAATTACAGAATCAACTTAGTTTATTCACACCTTCTATACATTGCACTCTTACTATCTGGTCTTTAAAATACACTCTTCAGAAGATACTTAGATAAGAAGGGAAGAAATTTTCTAGATAAGTCTTTGAAAATTCTTTTTGAAGATGTCTCATAATATCTGCAGAGATGGGCTTCACTCCGATACTAACTGTGATAGAACCTCCTAAGTCATTAGGCCCACCTACAGTTGTCCTTGTCCAACGAACTTCAGACAACCCTGTAGGTGCACCTGATCACTTGACAAGTTCGGTATCTGAATTTCTTACCTTCCCAAGAGCGTTTCACCCGTCACGCAAACATTACAATTCATCGGAGATACGAAAGTGCGGAACTAGTTACAATAACTTACTTTTATTGAAAAGTAAGACAGAGTTATATATTTACAGACCAGAACATAATATATGAGTGCTGAGTATTATTATTACAAACCATGGGAGGCAAAAACTCCTCCCGAATAAGCAGTAAAAAGTTTTTAACGGAGGGCCTTCCCTCCCGCGACTTTAGTCTTGGTTCTCTTCTTTGGGTACCACCTTTGAACAGAAGCAACAAAAGTTGGTTACTTCCTCACCTAAAACAACATGGGACAAAGCCCTGAGTACGAAGTGTACTTTCGCAAGACTTACCCGGCAAAGTAGAAGACTCTCAAGGATATGCTGGCTTTAAGGGAGTCAAGGTAAGGCTTATCAATAATCAATGACTCTATTTGCAGAAATGCTTACTAAAAGTGGATCCTTAAAAATCCAGTTTTATTTGTCAAGTTAAGTAAAATTACTTACAACTAGAGTTCTTTCTACCCTAGTTCAATCACTTTACCTGCACTAGTCAATTTCTTAACAACCCTTCAACTTTACTGGAATGCTACGTGTAAGTCAGTGACCAAGTCTTCATATCCGCGAAGTTATGGTGATCTGAATCGATTATAATCAGTTGAGGATCTCCAATCACACGACATATGTAGCACTTAACCCTTGCATATGTCAACTCGCCACCAGGGTTCTTAAGACCAGATCAGGTTCACGCCAACCGAGAGCACAGATACACCACCGTCCAGCCTCTTGCCACAGAGGGTACACGCTACTCTCGCCTTCTCTCCACGCCCATTCCGTGTTATCTTATTCTGGTATTAGTCTGCCCAAGGCAAAGCTTACCCATGATGAGGCATGTGACCAGTTAAAGGGTCCTCGGTCAGCAGGCCTACATCGAGACGGTCCTTAATCGACACAGACGGAGACACTACACCGAGACTCTCTTCTCGTGCAAGTCACCTGCCCGGTCTCAGCTTTATCATTTCAAACCCAAAGTTTGGTACCTGACAGAGGTATATCTTTTCCAATGTTGAACCCATCATGGCCATGATGGATCCACCATCAAGTTTTATTTTCGAAAACATCCCACCCACTTTGCCACATCATATTTTGTGAAAACAAAACATTTTAGTTTTTCTAGAGCAAAGCTAAGGATAAGAAAAACCTTTTGTAAAACAGGGATTCAAAGGAAGGTAATCAAATCCAAGTAAGGAAATGCAAGAATTGTTTTAGCACACAACTCCTATCACCTAATACATCAAGCAAGTGAGAAAGATTTAAAAAGGAACAAGGAGGTGGCAAATGCACCGGGGCTTGCCTTGTGTTACTGGTGAATCAGGCTCGGTCCCGCAGATATCAAAATAGAAACAGCTGCCTGTCTGATGTTCCTTAGGTGGTGGTAGTGGTGTCCTTGCTTCTTCTTCGACTTCCTCTTTGTTTTCTAGATATAGCCAAATATAATAATGAAGGCTCATGTAATGCTCATGAAGATGCAAAAATAATAAAAGTTTGTTATCTAAAGTCTTGAGTACAACTTTCCTTCACGGATCTTCGAGAACTTAGGGTTTCCGGAGTCAACAGTGAAGTTGAGAGCACCTAGAGGGGGGTGAATAGGTGATCCTGTAAAAACTTAAAACTTAAAGCCACAAACTTGATTAAGTGTTAGAGCAATAAAGCCAAGTGGCTAGAGAGGAGTTCTTGCGAAACACAATAACCACAAAGATATCAACACAGAGAGACACAGTGGTTTATCCCGTGGTTCGGCCAAATTCAACACTTGCCTACTCCACGTTGTGGCGTCCCAACGGACGAGGGTTGTAATCAACCCCTCTCAAGTGATCCAAAGATCCACTTGAATACCACGATGTTTCTCTTCCTTTCACTATATCCCGTTTGCGAGGAATCTCCACAACTTGGAGTCTCTCGTCTCTCGCCCTTACACAAGATGATCACAAATGAACACGGAAGTAAGGATGGGATAAGCAACACACACAAGTCCACAGCAATACACACACGGCCAAGACTTGAGCTCAAATGAATATTACAAAGTTCTCACTAGAACGGAGCTCAAATCACTAAGAATGTTAAACGAGTGTGCAAAGACGAAGTGTGAATGATCAAGAATGCTCAAAGTATGCTTGGTGTGCTCCTTCATACGCCTAGGGGTCCTTTTTATAGCCCCAAGGCAGCTAGGAGCCGTTGAGAGCAATCCAGGAAGGCAAATCTTGCCTTCTGCCGACTGGTGCACTGGACAGTCCGGTGCACCACCGGACACTGTCCGGTGCTGATTTCTTTCCTGTTCTGGCGCAACCGACCGTTGGCGATTTGGAGTCGTTGGCGCACCGGACACTATCCGGTGCGCACTGGACAGTCCGGTGCCCCCTTCAGACTGTTGGCCCGGCCACGCGTCACGCGCGAATTACGCGGCCGACCGTTGGCTTGGCCGACCGTTGGCTCACCGGACAGTCCGGTGCACACCGGACAGTCCGGTGAATTTTAGCCGTACGCCACCGATGAATTCCTGAGAGCGGCCTTTTCACCAGAGCCAGCCTGGCGCACCGGACACTGTCCGGTGCACCACCGGACAGTCCGGTGCACCCAGACTGAGCAGAGTCTTGGCTGCTCGAGCCAAGTCTTTTCCAATTGTCTTTTCTCTGATTCTAGCACTTAGACAAATATGTTAGTACACAAATACCAATGTACTAAGTCTAGAATCATACCTTTGTATTGATTTTCACTTTGTCCACCCTTTGGCATATACTCATTCCCTTAATGTGTGTTGGGCACTTAATCACCAAAATCTTATAGAAATGGCCCAAGGGCACATTTCCCTTTTAATCTCCCCCTTTTTGGTGATTTATGCCAACACAACAAAAAGCAACTAAAAGAAGTGCAACATCAATACAAATGAGAACACAAATTTGTTTTGATTCAAATTTGGCATATTTGGATCATTCTTTGCCACCACTTGATTTGTTTTTGCAAATCAAACTCAATTTCCTATCTCTAAGTCAAATTCACTTGTTGAGGCGTAGAGAAAGTTATTCCAAGAGAAATTGATCACTGATTCAAAAAATCCCCCTATTTCCCATAATCAAACATTCTCCCCACAAGAGACCAACTTTTGACAAAAAGAGACATTTAGACTTTTGACAAATCAAAAGTCCTAACTCTACTATTTTCAAAATTTCTCAAGTGGTAGCTGATCCATTTGTTGCTTTGGCCCTTAATTTCTCCCCCTTTGGCATCAAGCGCCAAAATGGAATCATTTTTGGCCCTTTTAACCTCATTGCCTCACCAAAATTGTCAATTAAGAGCAAAAGGCATAAGAGACATGGAGATGAACTTGGAATAAGTTACCCTCTAATTGGAGTGCAGTGGAAGTCTTTCATGGTCCAAGGCCATCTTTCCCTTTCAATCCACCTTTGAGACTAGATCAAGCAAGCTCAAACACATGGTTAGTCTCAAAGGGTCAAGTTGTAGCACAGCTCCCCCTAAATATATGCACCACTTGCAAATGGACTTGTGAGGTCCGGGGAGTGCTTGTACAACTTGAGCACCATAAATAACAACAATATGCATAACGAACATGATCAAGGCATAAAACACATGTATGCTATAAATCAATCCAGGTTCCGCGAATCTAAGACATTTAGCTCACTACGCAGCCTGCAAAAGGTTTTTTCATCTAAAGGCTTGGTAAAGATATCGGCAAGTCCCTGATGTACTCTTCCTATCAACCTTACATCCAGCATAATCGGAGTCTGAATATCCAATTAAGTCAAAGGTAGACCCCTTTGGATACCAGATCCCGAAGCAAGGCGTAGCGACTAAATATCTAAGAATTCTCTTCACGGCCACTAAGTGACACTCCCTTGGATCGGATTGAAATCTAGCACACATGCATACACTAAGCATAATATCCGGTCTACTAGCACATATGTAAAGTAATGAACCTATCATAGACCGGTATGCTTTTTGATCAACGGACTTACCTCCTTTGTTGAGGTCGACGTGTTCGTCAGTTCCCATTGGAGTCTTTGCGGGCTTGGCGTCCTTCATCCCAAACCGCTTGATCAAGTCTTGCGTGTACTTCGTTTGGGAGATGAAAGTGCTGTCCTTGAGTTGCTTCACTTGGAACCCAAGGAAGTAGTTCAACTCGCCCATCATCGACATTTCAAACTTTCGAGTCATCACCCTGCTAAACTCTTCACAAGACTTTTGGTTAGTAGAACCAAATATTATGTCATCGACATAAATTTGGCACACAAATAAGTCACCATCACAAGTCTTAGTGAATAAAGTCGGATCGGCTTTCCCAACCTTGAAAGCATTAGCAATTAAAAAGTCTCTAAGGCATTCATACCATGCTCTTGGGGCTTGCTTAAGTCCATAGAGCGCCTTAGAGAGCTTACACACGTGGTCAGGGTACCGTTCATCCTCAAAGCCAGGGGGTTGCTCCACGTACACCTCCTCCTTGATTGGCCCGTTTAGAAAAGCGCTCTTCACATCCATTTGGAACAACCTGAAAGAATGGTGAGCAGCATATGCTAACAATATGCGAATTGACTCTAGCCTAGCCACAGGAGCAAAAGTCTCCTCAAAGCCCAAACCTGCGACTTGGGCATAACCTTTTGCCACAAGTCGTGCCTTGTTCCTTGTCACCACCTCGTGCTTGTCCTATTTGTTGCGGAACACCCACTTGGTTCCCACAACATTTTGCTTGGGACGTGGCACCAGTGTCCAAACTTCATTTCTCTTGAAATTGTTGAGCTCCTCCTGCATGGCCAACACCCAGTCCGGATCTAGCAAGGCTTCTTCTACCCTGAAAGGCTCAATAGAAGAGACAAAAGAGTAATGCTCACAAAAATTAACTAATCTAGAGCGAGTAGTTACTCCCTTGCTAATATCACCCAAAATCTGGTCGACGGGATGATTCCTTTGAATCGTCGCTCGAACTTGAGTTGGAGGGGCTTGAGGTGCTCCTTCCTCCATAATGTGATCATCTTGTGCCCCCCCTTGATCACACGCCTCTTCTTGATGAACCTGTTCATCATCTTGAGTTGGGGGTTGCACCATTGTTGAGGAAGAAGGTTGATCTTGCTCCGTTTGTTCCTGTGGTTGCACATCTCCAATTGCCATGGTGCGTATGGCGGCCGTTGGAACATCTTCTTCATCTATATCATCAAGATCAACAACTTGCTCTCTTGGAGAGCCATTAGTCTCATCAAATACAACGTCGCTAGAGACTTCAACCAAACCTGATGATTTGTTGAAGACCCTATACACCTTTGTATTTGAGTCATAACCTAACAAAAACCCTTCTACAGCTTTGGGAGCAAACTTAGAATTTCTACCTTTCTTTACTAGAATATAACATTTGCTCCCAAATACACGAAAGTATGAAACGTTGGGTTTGTTACCGGTTAGAAGCTCATACGAAGTCTTCTTGAGGAGGCGATGAAGGTAGACCCGGTTTATGGCGTGGCAAGCCGTGTTCACAGCTTCCGACCAAAATCTCTCGGGCGTCTTGAACTCTCCAAGCATCGTCCTTGCCATGTCGATGAGCGTCCTGTTCTTCCTCTCTACCACACCGTTTTGCTGTGGTGTATAGGGAGCGGAGAACTCGTGTTGATTCCTTTCTCCTCAAGGTACTCCTCCACTTGAAGGTTCTTGAACTCGGACCCGTTGTCGCTCCTTATCTTCTTCACCTTGAGCTCAAATTCATTTTGAGCTCTCCTTAGGAAGCTCTAGGGTCCCTTGGGTTTCAGATTTATCCTGCAAAAAGAATACCCAAGTGAAGTGGGAAAAATCATCAACAATTACTAAACCATACTTACTTCCCCCGATGCTAAGGTAGGCGACGAGTCCGAAGAGGTCCATATGTAGCAGCTCCAGGGGTCTTGATGCGGTCATCACGTTCTTGCTGTGATGAGCATTTCCCACTTGTTTACCTGCTTGACAAGCTGCACAAGGTCTATCTTTTTCGAAAGTCACATTTGTTAGACCTAACACATGTTCTCCCTTTAGAAGTTTGTGAAGGTTCTTCATCCCCACATGTGCTAAACGGCGATGCCACAGCCAGCCCATGCTAGTCTTAGCAATTAAGCATGCATCTAGACTGGCCTCCTCTTTTGCAAAATCAACTAAATAAAGTTTGTCGTCTAGTACACCCTTAAAGGCTAATGAACCATCACTTTTTCTAAAGACAGACACATCTACATTTGTGAATAAGCAATTATATCCCATATTACATAATTGACTAACAGACAACAAGTTATATCCGAGCGATTCTACTAAAAACACATTAGAAATGGAATGCTCGGATGAAATTGCTATTTTTCCTAGTCCTTTAACCTTGCCTTGGTTCCCATCACCGAATATGATTGAATCTTGGGAATCTTTGTTCTTGACATAGGAGGTGAACATCTTCTTCTCCCCCGTCATGTGGTTTGTGCATCCGCTGTCGATAATCCAGCTTGAGCCCCCTGATGCATAAACCTGCAAGGCAATTTAGGCTTGGGTTTTAGGTACCCAACTCTTGTTAGGTCCTACAAGGTTAGTAACAATGGTCTTAGGGACCCAAATGCAAGTTTTATCTCCCTTGCATTTTGCCCCTAATTTCCTAGAAATCACCTTCTTATCCTTTCTACAAATAGCAAAGGAAGCATTGCAAGCATGATAATTTGTAGAAGGTTCATTAATTATTTTCCTAGGAACATGAGCAACATTTTTCCTAGGCATATGATGAATGACATTTTTCTTATGCATATCTCTACCATGCACATAGGAAGAACTTGAAGCAAACATGGCATTAGAGTCATAAGCATTGTAACTCCTATCATGATGAACATTTCTAGAATATCTCCTATCATGGTACATGAAAGCATGGTTCTTTTGAGCACTATTTGTCATAGGAGCCTTCCCTTTCTCCTTAGCGGGAATGGGAGTCTTATGACTTGTTAAGTTCTTGGCTTCTCTCTTAAAGCCCAGTCCATCCTTAATTGAGGGGTGTCTACCAATAGTGTAGGCATCCCTTGCAAATTTTAGTTTATCAAATTCACTTTTGCTAGTCTTAAGTTGGGCATTAAGACTAGCCACTTCACCATTTAATTTTGTAGTGGAAACTAGGTGTTCACTACAAGCATCAATATTAAAATCTTTACACCTATTGCAAACCATAACATGTTCTACACAAGAGGTTGATTTATTAGCTATTTCTAACTTAGCATTCAAGTCATCATTGATACTCTTTAAGCTAGAAATGGATTCATGGCATGTAGACAGTTCACATGAAAGCATTTCATTTCTTTTAACTTCTAAAGCAAGAGAATTTTGCGTACTTACAAATTTATCATGCTCTTCATATAAAAGATCTTCTTGCTTTTCTAAAAGTCTATTCTTCTCATTCAAAGCATCAATCAATTTATTGATCTTATCAATTTTAGTTCTATCTAATCCTTTGAATAAACATGCATAGTCTATTTCATCATCACTCGATTCATCATCACTTGAAGAAGCATACGTAGTATATTTTGAGTACTTACCTTCTTCTCTTTTGCCATGAGGCATGTGTGATGCTCGTTGGGGAAGAGGGACGATTTGTTGAAGGCCGAGGCGGTGAGTCCTTCGTCGTCAGAGTCGGACGATGAACAATCCGAGTTCCACTCCTTGCCAAGGTGTGCCTCGCCCTTAGCCTTCTTGTAGGTCTTCTTCTTTTCCCTCTTCTTTTCTTGATCCTGGTCACTATCATTATCAGGACAATTAGCAATAAAGTGACCAACCTTACCACATTTGAAGCAGGAGCGCTTTCCCTTCGTCTTGCTCTTGTTGAGATGCTCCTTGCGACCTTTGAGCGCCGTCTTGAAACGCTTGATGATGAGGGCCATTTCGTCTTCATTCAGCCCGGCCGCCTCAACTTGCGCCACCTTGCTAGGTAGCGCCTCCCTGCTACTTGTTGCTTTGAGAGCAACAGTTTGAGGCTCGTGAATTGGGCCATTCAATGCCTCATCAACATATCTCGCCTCCTTGATCATCATTCGCCCGCTTACAAATTTTCCGAGTATTTCCTCGGGCGTCATCTTGATGTACCTAGGATTCTCACGAATAGAGTTAACAAGATGAGGATCAAGGACGGTGAAGGACCTTAGCATAAGTCGGACGACGTCGTGGTCCGTCCATCGCGTCCTTCCATAGCTCCTTATTTTATTGACGAGGGTCTTGAGCCGGTTGTACGTTTAGGTTGGCTCCTCCCCCCTGATCATCGTGAACCTTCCTAGTTCGCCTTCCACCAACTCCATCTTGGTGAGCATGGTGACGTCGTTCCCCTCATGTGAGATCTTGAGGGTGTCCCAGATCTGCTTGGCATTGTCCAAGCCGCTCACCTTATTGTATTCTTCCCTGCGCAATGATGCTAAAAGAACAGTAGTAGCTTGTGCATTCTTATGGATTTGTTCATTGATAAACAAAGAATTATCCGAACTATCAAATTGCATTCCATTTTCTATTATCTCCCATATACTTGGATGAAGAGAGAACAAATGACTACGCATTTGTGACTCCAAAATCCGTAGTCCTCTCCATCAAAGTGAGGAGGTTTACCAAGTGGAATAGAAAGCAAATGAGCGTTGGAATTATGTGGAATACGAGAGTAATCAAAAGAAAAGTTTGAGTTAACTGTTTTCTTTTTCTCTTCGTATTCGTCGTCCTTTTGAGAAGAGGAAGATTCGTCGCTGTCGTAGTAGACAACCTTCCTGATGCGCCTCTTCTTCTTTCCGTCTTTCTTCTTTTGACTTGAGCCGGAGTCATTGACTTTGTCGTCCCTTGGCTCGTTGAAGATGAACTCCTTCTCATTGTCGTTGACCACCATCCCCTTTCCCTTAGGATCCATCTCTTCGGGCGATTAGTCCCTTTCTTGAAGAGAACGACTCTGATACCAATTGAGAGCACCTAGAGGGGGGTGAATAGGTGATCCAATAAAAACTTAAAACTTAAAGCCACAAACTTGATTAAGTGTTAGAGCAATAAAGCCAAGTGGCTAGAGAGGAGTTCTTGCGAAACACAATAACCACAAAGATATCAACAGAGAGAGGCACAATGGTTTATCCCGTGGTTCGGCCAAGTTCAACACTTGCCTACTCCACGTTGTGGCGTCCCAACGGACGAGGGTTGAAATCAACCCCTCTCAAGTGATCCAAAGATCCACTTGAATACCACGATGTTTCTCTTCCTTTCACTATATCCTGTTTGCGAGGAATCTCCACAACTTGGAGTCTCTCGCCCTTACACAAGATGATCACAAATGAACACGGAAGTAAGGATGGGATAAGCAACACACACAAGTCCACAGCAATACACACACACAGCCAAGACTTGAGCTCAAATGAATATTACAAAGTTCTCACTAGAACGGAGCTCAAATCACTAAGAATGATAAACGAGTGCGCAAAGACGAAGTGTGAATGATCAAGAATGCTCAAAGTATGCTTGGTGTGCTCCTTCATGCGCCTAGGGGTCCTTTTTATAGCCCCAAGGCAGCTAGGAGCCGTTGAGAGCAATCCAGGAAGGCAAATCTTGCCTTCTGTCGACTGGTGCACCAGACAGTCCGGTGCACCACCGGACACTGTCCGGTGCTGATTTCTTTCCAGTTCTAGCGCAGCCGACCGTTGGCGATTTGGAGCCGTTGGCACACCGGACACTGTCCGGTGCGCACCGAACAGTCCGGTGCCCCCTTCAGACCGTTGGCCCGGCCACGCATCACGCGCGGATTGTGCGGCCGACCGTTGGCTCACCGGACAGTCCGGTGCACACCGGACAGTCCGGTGAATTTTAGTCGTACGCCGCCGACGAATTCCTGAGAGCGGCCTTTTCACCAGAGCCAGCCTGGCGCACCGGACACTGTCCGGTGCACCCAGACTGAGCAGAGTCTTAGGTGCTCGAGCCAAGTCTTTTCCAATTGTCTTTTCTCTGATTCTAGCACTTAGACAAATATGTTAGTACACAAATACCAATGTACAAAGTCTATAATCATACCTTTGTATTGATTTTCACTTTGTCCACCCTTTGGCATATACTCATTCCCTTAATGTGTGTTGGACACTTAATCACCAAAATCTTATAGAAATGGCCCAAGGGCTCATTTCCCTTTCAGAAGTTCATAGGGCAGGGACTAGGGTTTTAGGTTCTAAGCATCAAGCATGGTCCAAATCATATCAAACTCTACCCAAGGCTTCTAAATATTATTTAGAGATTACCCTAAAAATTTAGTGAATTTTGGATTTATTATTCATTCTCTAAAAATTTAGAAGCATGGTTTTTGGCTGTTTTAAATGCTCTATAATTTCCTATTTGGGCTAAAAATCATGAAACTATTTTTATTAAATACTATAGGAAATTAGAAACCCAGAAAATTTGGTTTGGTATTTTTAGGATTTTTCTACAATTTTCTAGAATTTCTTTAGCTTTGGCGGAAAAAGAAAATGGAAAACTATGAATAGTATTGGACCTAAACCGGCCCAAGCCAGCCCACGACAGAAGGAAAGTGCCCCCGCGCGCGCCCGCGCTATAGGTTTAGCAGAAAGGCCCTGACCATTTGAATAATCTGAAGCGGGGTCACAGCACTGTTTCTGTGAGTCGCTGACACTTGCAGTAAGGCCCCTGAACTTCTAATTCTTCACAGCGATACGTCCACGACGACGAACGACATCGGGCCGCGCTCCGGCGAACTCTCACCGGCGAAATTACTTGCGGACTGGTGCCCTACTTTGGCAGAAACCAAATTCAAGACCAGCTGATCATTTTCCCTCACTCAATTTCACGACTACGACTCTAAATCATCCTGTCTACGGAGACAGCGCGGACAAAGGATGAACACGGGCGTTCACGGTAATCCAGGGTGGTCTAGTTTAATCAAAGGGGTCGAACAACATTAGGGGGTCTTAAGGAGACTAGAACAAACGTCCAGGGAGCTTGAACTAACCTGGAGCAAGCTGACCACGGTGAGGTGCTTCTACGGTGGTGGAAACAGTGATTAGGGAGAATGAGAAATTAGCGAGCTCTAGTGATCGATTGAGGGCACGGTTTGGGTGGTTTGGTGCTTGACTAGCCTACGGAGCTCACGGCGGCCTCAATTTATAGTAGGCAAGAGCGGTGGTCGATGAATTTGGATTGAGACGCGCGGCGGTCGGAGGAATGGGAGGTCACTAGCGCAGTGGATTCGTGGAGAATACCGTGGCGGGCTCCCCGGCGATGATCGAATGGCTTAAGCGAGTCACGGCGATGCGGTAAATGTGCCTAGGCACGTGGCGCAAGGCCGTGAAGCGGCTGTCTCCGGCGAACACATCCGAAGCATCCATGACTAGCTCGGTACGGTGGTCAGAGTAGTTTAGTGGCCGGAGTATATCCACGGCGATGATATTTACTCAACCCCAAGCGCTATCCAACTGACCCAAGCACGAATCACGGTGGCGAAAGCACGAATCCGCGAGCGGCTCGTCGGCGGCGAGGGACAGAGCTGGCGACCTGATCAGGACACTGTACCATCGGAACTACGATTCAGAGCTCTAGACAGTCCAACTTGTAGCGCCCAGAACACAAATTTCTATATAAGAACTTGCTAATTCACCAGTAGTAAACTTGCAGCCCTTCATACCAGATGCAATTTTGTTATAGCAACAACCACCAAACGAGCAATAGATCTAGCTCAAAATGGCTCTCAAACCTAGTTCTAGGCCACTGTCAGTCTGATTTCAGACCTAAGACAGCCTGACAGGTCAACTTGGAGTCAAACTTTCTCCAAATTTCTTATATAACCCAAGCATAATCTCTATAGCAAAGTTACTCTCCTTACATAGCTCTACCAATTTGATGTACTGACCTAGGGCAAACTCCTCATAATTTGGAAGTTACAAAGCTTCAAAGTTGAGCCAATGTCACTGATTTCAGACTTGGCCATTTAAGTATAAGTGTGGCTTTTTGCAAATAAGTCCAAAACTTAGGGTTTAAGTTGCAAATCCACATTCTTGTGAACCATAGTACTTAAGGTGTCTTACTTTTATGGTTTTTGCACTTTAGTCCAAAAGTGCACTAATTTTGCACTTAGCCCCTAGGGTTTAAGCTTAGGGCTTTCTAGGGTTCTTTTTAAAGTTTTTTGGGGATTCTAGGGTTTGAATACCATGTATGTCTATTCATGGTGACATTATATGGTTATTACAATTGAGTTTTGAAGTTTTCTCTTGTTTAGGCTTTGGTTACCCCTTTAAGCTCAATCTAGAGTTAACACTGTACCCTAGGGTTTCACTTTATGAAATGCCACATCAATACAACTTGTTTGAACTTTTGCATAGTGAATGCATTCTAGATGTGACAAACACATGATATGTCCATGCTTATGATGTTATGCTCAAGTTTTAGTAACATTAACACTAGGGGTGTTACATCCGCGCTAGTGACCGTATTGCCGCAAGGGGCGCGCAGGCGTGCAATCATGCGGCTGCACTGTGGGTCCCGCACGCGAGTCCAACGCGCCTGGCGAATGGGTCCGAGGCGCGAGTGAGTATGCGATAGTGCGCAGAGCGAACTAACACGCGTGTCTCGCCTGTCGGAGTCACGGTGAGAGAGTTGGGCTGCGCGGGAGGGGTTTTCCTGGTGGGCCGAAAGGTGTGGTTTGGCCCAGGTAAACTTTCCCTTTTGTTTTATTTTCTTTTCTCTTTTCCTTTTAGATTTTCAAATTCAAATTTGAATTCAATTGTAAGTGTGAACTTATGCTCATTTTAAATGTATAAATTGAACATACTAATATGTAAGACCTAACTATTTATATATATATATATTTATTTTTGTATAACATTTTTCTTTCTCTTTTCTAAACTCCAATTTGCAAATTAGGGTTAAATCTCCAAATTTAGATTTTAATGTATTTCTTTTTACATTATTTTTATATTGTCACAAAATGCACGCGAAATGAAAACCCAACATGATGCATATTTTTGTGGTATGTCTTTTATTAATTATTTGTTTTTAAATGTGGTGTTCACATGAGATGGTGAATAGAGATGGCACATATAAAAAAATAATTTCACCCCTTCTATATCTTCTTACAAATTGGGTATTACAACTAATGTGCTTGTTGAGCTTAATGAGCACGGTGTGCTCTGCTTGCGAGTGCTTGCTGAAAACTTGTTAGATGAACGGAGGGCAGAGCGAAGACGTGGAAAGCCAAAATTCCGGACTCCAGCTCCCAACCCACTCTTGGATCCCCCTCGTCCTCTGGAGCCACTGGAGCCATTTTTGGACGCTGTGTTTGGGAGGGCTCCGCCAATGAGCTAGAGCCAGAGTGAGAGCCGCCCGAGCCCTCCTAAACGGGCTCTTAATTAGAGTGGACATACTGTCCTACATAGCACCAGTTGTCATGCAAATGCAACATATATTACACTATATCCATTCCGGAAAGAATAAGGCCTTGTTTGGAAACAATGGTTTTGAAAACCACAATTTTTGAAATACTACAATATACTTTAGTCATGATAATACCACATTTTAAAATACTGCAGTTTTAAAAACTGAGGTCGATACCTAAGTTTAGAATACCTTAAAACAACTACAGTATTTACAATACTTCAGTATTGAAAACATAGATTTTAGCCAGCTTGCCAAACACTATGGCCCTGTTTAGAATTGTAGTATTTTTGCAGTTTTGAAACAATACTATGGTATTTGATGATACTATAGTATTGGAGCTCAAAAGGTGTTTGGTTTGTACAGTCAAAACTCAGTTTTAAATACCATTGTTTACCCAAAACTGTGGTATTTTTGGAGTTTTCGAAACTCCACTCAGGACCTCAGTTTTCTTCTCTTCTCTCTACGTATACTTTGTTTTTCCAATAGAACCAAATAGATCTCGGTTTTGAGCAATACTCCGTAATATTTATATCATGTACAATTGTAAACTATGATATCTCAAAACTACAGTATTTCAAAACTGCATTCTCAAATAAGCCCTATTAATTATGTAAGTATTTGAAGAATACTGCAGTATTTTTTCTAAAACTATGAAAAAACTTCACTCCCAAACACCCCCTAAAAATATACTTTTGGCCTTAGTCAAAGTATCAATATTATTGAGATAAATCAAACTAAGTATATCATGAAAATATATTACACAACCAACCCAATGATGCTCCTTAATTTATTGGCACCATACGTATTAATACGCCCTCCGTCATTAGACCTAATGTCCAGATTTGATGGGTCTTAAAATGGCCAGATTTGCTGTTATTAAGTTAGATTTGCATTCATTTTTAGACCGAGCGAGGGAAATACTGGATGGGGGCCCAAACATGCAGCAGCTAGCTGCAGGCCGCGGGACGAAGAACAACTCAACTCCCGGCCCACTCGACGATATGAGCAGCCATGTCCATGTCGTCGTGTACTTTTCTGCGCCGTACCTATCATTTCGTCTCTCTTTACCTAGTGATATGTTCGTCGTCACGGGCGACGGCGGTGTGGATGGAGGACCGATCATTCCGCCGGTCATTAGTCCACGAGATACATCGATGGCACACGAACGCGCATCGACACCGACGACGACAGAGGAGAAGAAGCAAGGTTGTTGAGGTCATCAAGAAGCTGCTGATCGACGACATGACGACGAATAATGATGATATCACGCTCCACCTTCTGTTTTCTATCTGTTTGTTCTTTTACAGTATACATATTATGTCGTTCGTCCAATAGTTTTTCGATGTGGCTAGCTATACACACGCATGCATGTCTGCCATGGCAATGGTCGTCCGGCAACTGATTGGCATGCTCGAGCGAGCTTTGGTTCGAGGCAAGGCATGCACGCGCAGCCACGCAGTGATGCGTTCCATGCCCTGCAACGACGGAATGGAGTGCGTTCGTGGAGGCGATCGAGCAATGATGGCCCTGGAAGCATCGATCGATCGAGGCCATACGCACGCACGTCGCAGGGACACACAGCATGTATGTACAGCTCGAGGAGCAGAAACGCATGAGAGGGAGGAGGAAAGGAAGCGGCGACGGTGGAATGGAACGCGCGCGGGGAGAAGAAGCTTGATGCTCACATTATCACATGCATGCGTGTGTGTGCGCTATCAAAAGCGCGGTAAGAGTGTGCCACAAGTGTCTCTCTATCTATCTATCCATCCATCCATCCCTGCGTGTTGTGCGGTCCCCTTCGCTTCACCAAACGCCATCGCCGCCGCCGGCCTTATTCCGGCCACTGCACGTAGGACCAAAACAACAGTAGTAACCCCTATATATGGTCGCTTGAATCCCGGCCTGACGGCTTGTTTGTGACCAGCTAGGCACGCATTCTTCTTCTGGCCCTTTTATTATGTGCACACGAAGGATGCACATCACAATCACACTAGCTAGTACGTAGTTCGTTATCAGCTAGCTAGCTAGCGTGCCGACAAATTCATCAGTTGCCGGGCTTTCCGGCCGCCAGCCACCGCCGTGCGTGCCGAGTTGCTATATCGATCTAGCTAGCTAGCTAGACTTTTTGCCGCTTACGCCAAGCTGCTAACTAGTAGGATGGATGCTGCAGGATCGATGGGTCTCTTGCCGCCTACTAGCTCGGATCTCACACACATGTTACCGGCATGCCTGCCTGCCCCGCGTTTCCCCAGTATACCTTACGAAAACGACTTGCAAGGCAGCAGGTACACAACCCAACCTTACGAGACGCACGCACGAACGGCGGTGGTGGCCGGTGCATGCTGGGCGGTGCACTCCGATCAGGGGAGGAGTAGTAGTGGGCGGCGGGCCAGCCGTAGCCGACCGACGACGACGACGAGCCGTCGTCCCCATCCGCATACTGCACCGCCGCACTTTGCTTGACTCGATCAGGGTCACGTCACGCAGGAGGTCGGTGGTCTCTTCCCGTTTCAGGGATCGGAAAAGTTCCGGCCGGCCGGCTTCAGATATATTTATATCACTAAAGTGCAGTAGTATAACAATGACGGCTGCAGCAAGAGCTTTTCATCCTTCCAATCCATGGATGGGTGATGGATCCATATCTTCCATGCACGCACACATCTCCCTGCAGGCCGGACCTCAACGACGACACACTGAAGAAGAAGAAACGACTATAGCTGTGCCTGCAGTAGTCTGCAGTCTGCACCATCCACCACCCGCACATGTCCATGGCAGTCCCCGGCCGTCGCTGTACGTGCCTGCAACCTTTCTGCTGCGGCCATGCATGCCACATGCCCACATGTACGTACAGAAAGCAAACGCAACCGACGACTGTCAGAAAGGGAGCTCATGCGCGATCGCACACAGCACAAAGTGGAGATCCTCGTAGCCCTAGACACGCGCCGGCCGTCGAGTACTACACTACAAGGACGAGCGAGGACGACGCGCTGGCTAGCTGCCTGCTGTATCTTGTACGTAAAGCCTCTCTATTCAGCTGCCGCTACGTGTCCAGTTTCAGAGGTTGCCGGCCGGCCGGGAGTCGCATCGTTTCAACATCTACTAATAAGCTGCTGGCATCAGACAGCGCCAGTGCTGCAACTTGGCAACTAGTTGCTTGCTGCGTCCCCGGCGGAGCCAGCCCCTTTTTCTCGCTAGTAGAAAATAGCTCATAACCTGCGGCACCCATAAATTATCACTGGCGATTTCAGTTATCGCGCGCCAGTAAAAAAACAAGGTGGGCCCGGCTTAGGAACCGCCAGTGGAAACCTATTTTCACTGGCGGTTATCTTAACACAACCGCCAGTGAAAATAGGGTATTTACACACTGGCGGTTGGTGTAACAGAACCGCCAGTAGAAACCAATTTCCACTGGCGGTTGGTCATTCCCGCAGAAGGGAAATATCACGATGCTTCCGGAACATTAGCTTTGCCAGAGTTTAGAATACTAACAGAAATTAGTAGACTATCTCTTAGCCGAGATAGTTATTAGAGCTTAAGTGAAAACTTTGATGTATATAATGTGTGATGCATACATGGTTGTAAACAAGACTTTGATGTATATATATATGTATGATAGAATTTAATTCCATGTTGCTTTTAATATCAATACTACATGTTTATCAATATCAATATCAATACTACATGTTTATCAATACTACATGTATATATATGTTTTTGTGTGTAAATATATATAAATTTCAGTACTGATTGAAAATTTAAAAAAAGGCGGGAAAACTTTCCACTGGCGGTTTTCTTTATAAAACCGTCAGTGAAAATAGCATTTCCACTGGCGGTTCTAGAATAACCGCCAGTGGAAATGACGATTTCCACTGGCCCCTAGCACTGGCGGCACTGAAAAGCGCTAGTGAAAACGTCTCTAGAACCGCCACTATAGAGGCTGTGTGTACTAGTGTCTCCGACGATCGAACACGTCTGCATCCTGGCTCCTTACGGTGCCCGTATATATATAATATGTTACAAGTCCTGTATACTACACTATACCAATAAAGCTAGATTCAGAGGTAGCTTAAAATACATGCATGTACGAGTAAGATGGAAGCAGCTACGACCTAGCTAGCTAGTTTCTAGAGGCCTCGCTCACTACCGGTTGGATTGGAGCACCATGATTAGAATAGATAGATATATACCTGGAGGACATGTCATGTAATTGATTATTGTTAGCGACAAACCGAAGCATGTAATTTTACACGACTTTCTAGAGAGGAGAGGGAGAGGGAGAGAGAGCTATTGTTGCCAATGCGCTCAGAGCAGGTGCAGCACTTACCGTCCGTGCGGATGCAGCACTTTGCACATCCAGAATGCCCGTTCTTGCACTGATTTTACACAGAGCAGAGCATCATGCTGGAGTCTACCGATCAATATGTACTGTATATATACATGCATGGTAATCTGACTTGCCATGAAAACTTCGGACTGGAAGGGTAGGCAGCAGATGTCGCACTCCAACGCGTCCTTCTCCATGGATAGTGTCACAGTCGCCTCTTCCTCATCCTCCAACCCCGCCTCTTCCTCATCCTCCATAGAGAAGTCGTGGTCTTTTTCCCGGTCATGGTTTATCACCTAGAACGCGAGGTAAAATAAAAGCAGGGAGGACTATTCGACTAATATATACATATCAGGTAGTAAGAAACAAGCATCATCTTCAAAGAATATGTTGTGAAAGAACTTGGAAAGATGTTTACCAGATCTGATACTTGTGAAAGAACTTCACACCAATGGTGATGAGATACGCGAAGCCAGGAGACGACGTAGTATTTAAACACTGCAAGAGGAGAGAGAGAGATAGAGGAGAGAGAGAGATAGAGGAGAGAGAGAGATAGAGGAGAGAGAGAGGAGAGAGAGAGAGGATAGAGAGAGAGAGGAGAGAGAGAGAGGGTTTCACATTTTAGCCACATTTTTGGATATAGGGTTTCACCATGTGTTTTATGTTACTTTTTTATAGGTGATGATGGAGAGGATATCCTGGATGTATAACTTATCAAGGCTAGATCCATCATACATATCTGAGGTCCATAAGTTTATTGTTGTCGCTAAGAACCATGCTTGGAGAACAAAGACAAAGCACATATATTGTCCATGCATGGACTGCAAAAATGCTGTTGTATTTGATGACACAGAACAAATCATATCTCATCTGGTATGCCGAGGATTTGTGAAGGATTACATAATTTGGACAAAGCATGGAGAGGGTAGCTCTTCGCCTTATACAGCTAGAAACCCTGCGAACATCGACGACAGCTTTCAGTTCATTCACGAGACACAACAACCTCTTCCACAGAGCGAACATGTAGTGCCAAATGTTACTGATCATGGTTACGCCGGAGGAAATGAACGTGAAATAACTCATGTTCTGCCAAATGTTATGGACGAGGAAGATGCAGAGTTGTTAGAGGCAATGTTGCGTTGTCATACAGATCCATCGATGTTCTTCATGAAAGGTATGGAGTCCCTGAAGAAGGCAACAGAAGAGCCTTTGTACGATGAGTCTAAGGGCTGTACCAAAGAGTTCACGACGCTCCGGTCTGTGTTAAAGTTGTTGATGTTAAAAGCTAGATATGGTCTATCTGATGCTGGCTTCAATGCGTTCTTGAGTATTGTCGCAGACATGCTTCCAAAGGAGAACAAAGTGCCTGCTAACACGTACTATGCAAAGAAACTAATCAGTCCACTCACTATGGGCGTGGAGAAGATCCACGCGTGTAGAAATCATTGTATCCTTTATCGAGGTGATGATTATAAAGACTTGGAGAGCTGCCCAAACTGTGGTGCAAGTAGGTACAAGACGAATAAAGACTATCGAGAGGAAGAGTGTGTTGCATCTGTGTCTAAAGGGAAGAAGCGAAAGAAAGCCAAAAAAAAGACTTCAAAATCTACGAGCAAAGAAAAAGAAGAAGTAGACTATTATGCGCTCAAAAAGATTCCTGCTTTGGTGATGTGGTACCTCCCTGTCGTCGATCGATTGAGGTGTTCGTTCGCTAACCCTGAGGATGCCAAACTTATGAGTTGGCATGCTTCTAATGAGCACAAAAACGATGGGAAGCTTCGACATCCAGCCGATGGGAAGCTGTGGCAAGATTTCAATGAGAACCACCGAGACTTTGCCGATGAACCAAGAAATGTTAGGTTCGCACTAAGTACTGATGGAATGAATCCATTTGCTGAAAGGAGCAGCAAGCATAGCACATGGCCAGTGATCCTCACCATATACAACCTTCCTTCATGGTTGATGCAGAAACGGAAGTACATTTTGCTAACCATGCTTATTTCTGGACCTACACAACCTGGAGTTGATATGGATGTATTTTTAGAGCCCTTAATGGAGGATATGAAAATATTGTGGGTAACGGGTGTTCAAATGTTGGATGAGTATCGTAAAGATTCATTCACGCTGAGAGCAATTATTTTTGTTACGATCAACGATTACCCTGCACTCTTCACATTATCAGGCCAGTTTAAGGGAAAGGTTGGCTGCACAGTATGCATTGATGAAACTGCTTACGTGTCCCTTACTGCATCTAAGAAGATAGTGTACATGAGGCACAGACGCTTTTTATTGGAAGGACACAGGTACCGCATGCGAAAGATGGATAATTACTTTGACAATAATGGTGAACTACATTCTACTGCTCCATCGGGTAACAATAAAGGTCATAGAGTTTTTGAAATAGTCAAGAATATCAAGTTTGTTTTCGGGAAGAAGACAAAAGACGGAAAAACAAGGAAAGATGTCAAACCAGCTCCGGGGGCTATATTCAAGAAAAAGTCTATTTTCTTCGAGTACTTGCCTTACTGGAAAGAGTTAGATGTGCGACATGCGATCGATGGTATGCACGTTCAGAAGAACGTGTTTGAAAGCATTATTGGCACCTTGCTAGACATAAAGGGCAAAACAAAAGAAGGGCTCAATTCACGCATGGACTTGGTAAATTTAGGCATAAAAAAGGAACTACATGCTGTTCTTCAAGAAAATGGGAAGTATCATCTCCCAGCAGCAAGCTACAATCTCAATGTAGATGAGAAACATGCGATGTGTGTTTGGCTTAAGAATTTGAAAGTCCCATCCGGATTCTGCTCTAGCATACGAAGTATTGTGTCAATGAAAGACCTGATAGTCACCAACTACAACTCACATGATTGTCATGTCATGCTGACTACATTCCTACCTATTGCCATCAGGGCTATAAATCCTTTGTTTTTAAAGATGACAATCACACGGTTGTGCTACTTTTTCAACAGAATTTCACAAAAGGTAATTGACCGTGATGAGTTGGCATCTCTTCAGGAATTTGCAGTGGAGACAATAGCACAGTTTGAGATGTGTTTCCCTCCATCGTTCTTTGATATTATGGTGCACCTTGTGGTGCACTTGGTGCCACAAATAGAGGCATTGGGTCCTATGTACTTGCATGAAATGTGGACGTACGAGCGTTTCATGTCAATACTGAATGGCTATGTATCAACCCGTGCTCGTCCCGAGGCATCCATGATAGAGGGGTACTGTACCGAAGAGGCCATTGAGTCCGGAGGTCCATTCTGCAATAGTATCCTAAAAGATCAGGTTGCAATAGGTCTGCCTCCGTCACGACACGAGGGTAGATTGTATGGAAGCGGGAGGATGGGACGGAAATCTTTCATCCCACCAGATTACAATACAGTACTTGAGGCACATCACAGCATCCTACATCAGCTAGCGATAATAGAGCCATTTATCCAACAACACATCAATGAGCTTCACGAGCAAAATCCTGGGCATACGGCTGATTGGGTAATGAAGCAACATAAGCAGCGGTTCAACACATGGCTAATGGTGAAGGACATTCCACGTGGTGAAACAATAGAAGAAAAAACCATCAAGGGGTTGGCATCTGGACCTTCACGCCAGGTCACAACATGGCAAACCTATGACATTAGTGGATTCACATTTTGTGCAAAGTCCAAGGACAAAAAGAGCATGTCACAAAACAGTGGTGTTCGATGCGAGGCCATAGATGATGAAACTGGTGAGATTATTACATATTTTGGCTTTATTGAGGACATATGGGAACTAGACTATGGTACATTTTAGATCTCGGTTTTCCGATGTCAATGGGTTGAAGACAAACATGTCACGGTAGACAACTATGGTGTCAGAGTTCTTGATCTAAGTAAGGTAGGTTACAAAGATGACCCATGGATCCTTGCTAATCGTGCTGCACAGGTCTTCTATGTTGAACAGATCATTTCTAACAATGAGAAGAAAAGCACCGACAAACCGAAGCATGTAGTTTTTCCTAGAAAACAACAAGCTATAGGAGTTGATGGTGTATCTGATTTAGAGGATTTTAACCAGTTCAACGACATGTCTCTTTTCATAGACCATCCAACCAAGATAAGGAACGTTGAGCGAAGCATCCCACGCAATTCGATGCCCTGGGTACGCCACGATGGACAAGGCAGAACAATAGCTCCCTAGATTATATAGTTGTCATGTAATTGATTATTGTTAGGACATGTCATGTAATTGATTATTGTTAGCGACAAACCGAAGCATGTAATTTTACACGACTTTCTAGAGAGGAGAGGGAGAGGGAGAGAGAGCTATTGTTGCCAATGCGCTCGGAGCAGGTGCAGCACTTACCGTCCGTGCGGATGCAGCACTTTGCACATCCAGAATGCCCGTTCTTGCACTGATTTTACACAGAGCAGAACATTATGCTGGAGCCTACCGATCAATATGTACTGTATATATACATGCATGGTAATCTGACTTGCCATGAAAACTTCGGACTGGAAGGGTAGGCAGCAGATGTCGCACTCCAGCGCGTCCTTCTCCACGGATAGTGTCACAGTCGCCTCTTCCTCATCCTCCAACCCCGCCTCTTCCTCATCCTCCACCACCACCTTGGCTTTCTTTGGAGTGCCGCCGTCAGAGGAAGAGGCAAAATAAAAGCAGGGAGGACTATTCGACTAATATATACATATCAGACAGTAAGAAACAAGAATCTTCAAAGAACATGTTGTGAAAGAACTTGGAAAGATTTTTACCAGATCTGATACTTGTGAAGGAACTTCACACCAATGGAGATGAGAGACGCGAAGCCAAGAGACGACGTAGTATTTAAACAACATGTTCTTTGAAGAGAGAGGAGAGAGAGGAGAGAGAGGGAAAAGATAGAGGAGAGAGAGGAGAGAGAGGAGAGATAGAGGAGAGAGAGAGAGAGGGAAGAGAGAGGAGGGAGAGGGGAGAGAGAGGAGCTAGGGAGAGGAGAGAGAGGAGAGAGAGAGAGGGAAGAGATAGAGGAGAGATAGAGGAGAGAGAGGAGAGATAGGGGAGAGAGAGAGAGGGAAGAGAGAGGAGGGAGAGGGGAGAGAGAGAGAGGAGAGAGAGAGAGGGGAGAGAGAGAGGAGGGAGAGAGAGAAGTAATATATAAATATATATATTATGTATACTAAATATATATATATATATATTTATATAATTAATATGTATAAAAATATATATAATTAATGTATGAATATACAATAAAAAATAATATACTAAAAACATTACTACTGGCGGTTCACAACGAAAACCGCCAGTATAAATTATTTCTACTGGCGGTTGTCGATGAAAACCGCTAGTAGAAATGGCCTCCACAGTCTGTGGATGGCATTTCTACTGGCGGTTCTCTATGACAACCGCCAGTAGAAAAGATTTCTACTGGCGGTTTTTGTTGTGAACCGCCAGTAGAAATATCTCCTATATAAAGGAGCGTGCGCCGGGCCGAAAAATTTCACTAAGTCTCTGGCGCCCTGTCTTTCCATCTTCCCGCCGTCAGGCTGCCAAAAGTTCGCCCGGCGATTTTCTCCGCCGTGCGCCGCCGTCGTTCACGCCGTCGTCCCCGCGCAGTAGGTAAGTTCTTCTCTCTCTCTCTATCCCTTTCTTCGACTATGATCGCTCGGGCATGCACGCCGCCGCCGCCGTGCAAGCGCCGCCGCCATGCATGCGCCGTCGTGCACGCGCCGCGGCTAAACCCTAAGCCTAGGAAGAGTGAGAGAGTGAGAGGGAAGAGAGAGGAGGAAGAGGGAAGAGAGGGAGACCCTGCGTGCATCTCTGCAGAGAGAGAGAGAAAGGGAGAGAAGATAGAGGAGGGAGAGGGAAGAGAGAGGAGAGCACCTCTCCCTCCTCTCTCTTCTCTCTCTCTCCCTCCCTCCACTCTCTTTCCTCTCTCTTCCCTTTCCCTCTCTCTTCGGAGAGAGAGGGAAAGGGAAGAGAGAGGAAAGAGAGTGGAGGGAGGGAGAGAGAGAGAGAAGAGAGAGGAGGGAGAGGGAGTGTATATATAGGAAAGAGAGTGGAGGGAGAGAGAGGGAAAGGGAAGAGAGAGGAAAGAGAGTGGAGGGAGGGAGAGAGAGAAGAGAGAGGAGGGAGAGGGAGTGTATATATAGGAAAGAGAGTGGAGGGGGAGAGAGAGGAGAGAGGGGGAAAAGGGAAGAGAGAGGAAAGAGAGGGAGAGGGAGGGAGGGAAGAGAGAGGAAAGGGAGGGAGATTAGAGAGAGAGAGGAGAGAGCAACGGAGAGAACAACATATTCTATTGTATTTTATTGTAAACAACGTATTCCATTATAAACAACATATTCCATTGTAGTACTATTAGCTAGTGAAATTAGAAGACGACGTATGACACACTTGCGTTGTTTCGATTAAGAGCAACTCATCAGAACCCCACTTGACCAGAGCGAGTTCTCATCACCTCTCTCCCTCTCTCTCTCTCTCTCTCTCTCTATACGTTCTATACGACTCTCCATCTCCCTCTCTCCCTCTCTATACGTCCTATACGACTCCTCCTGTCTCCCTCTCTCTCTATACGTTCTATACGACTCCTCCTCTCTCTCTCTCTATACGTTCTATACGACTCTATACGTCCTATACGACTCCTCCTCTCTCCCTCTCTCCCTCTCTATACGTTCTATACGACTCTCCATCTCCCTCTCTCCCTCTCTCCCTCTCTCCCTCTCTCTCTCTCTACGTTCTATATGACTCTCCATCTCCCTCTCTCCCTCTCTATACGTCCTATACGACTCCTCCTCGATAAGGGTTAGGGTATTTGTTAATACAAATTTAATTATTGCTTATGTTAATATGTAGCTCAATGAGTTCTCCAACCAAGGACCAAGGATTAGGGCCCGACCACATGGACAAGAGTGTTGCTCAAGAAGAATCCAGCAGTGAAGGATATGAAACGCCTAGCGACCCTTTTCCTACCACTAGGATAGATAGGGCCGCTGCGCGTGAGTTGCAACGTGACCCTACTTATGATCCACAAGACCATGAGGTAAATTACACATCCTTAATGTGTGTACCTAATTAATTAGCTGATTTCACAATGTCTATTACACATGCATGATTTCTTGTGCATTTTATTACATGAATAGGAGGTCTTGTCTGAATTTCGTGCGATGCTCGAAAAAGCTGCGGCACGATACCAAGACGCACCGGAACTGATCCAAGGCGCACCGGAACCGACCCAAGGCGCACCGGAATCGACCGAGACAACCACCGAGAGGTCAAGGAAAAGGAAGCAGAGCGATCGGAACAGAGGTGACAGGGGGCTAAACAAGTTTCCTGACAAGACATATAAAATCACAGACGTGAGCCCGAATGGTCAGCCCCTAGCTCCAGAAGAGGCACTGCCTAAGTTTCGGAATGCACTTGGGTTCTTAGTTAGAGATAATCTTGACATCACAATCCGACAGTGGAGAGATGTATCAGATGATGTCAAGAATCAAATGTGGAATAAGCTAGTAACGAGGTTCGTTTTGCCTGGGGGTTCAGAAGAACTCGTGAAAAAAATACACGATGAAGCAGTTTGCAATCAATTTCCGAAACTGGAGGTCTGAGATGAATACAAAGTTTGCAAAGAAAGGCCTAGACCCAACGAAAAAATATAAAATCTCAGCAGGTCAGTGGGCAGTATTTCTAGAGCAGAGGAGCAGCCCTGATTTCATATCGCTAAGTGAGGCAAATTCAGAACTGTCTAAGAAGAACAAATACCGCCACCACCTTGGCACAGGTGGTTACAAGCGTCAGGTTCCTAAATGGAGACAAGAAGACGCCGAGAAGAAGGCTGCAGGGTTGCCGACGCTGTCCGAGCAACTCGGTGAAAGGACAGCTAATTGGATCCGTGCTAGAAAACCAAGGGAAACTGAGTCTGGTGTATCTTTTGATGATCCCGCTGTCGAAGAAGCGGCAAAAAACATATATGCAATTGCAGCTAAGCAGAGCGAAGGAACATTTAAGCCGCAAAGGGAGAAAGACATTCTAACGGCTGGTCTCGGTAACCCTGAGCATCCTGGTCATATACGAGGAATATCATCTAAGGAGGGATGGAAGGAAGGATTCGGACCACAATGGGAAGGTCTGTACAAGAAACGTGATCGATACAAGGAAGAGATGGCAAATTATTTTAAGGAGGAGGCCAAGAAAGAGTTTAAAGGCCTCATGTCTGAAATGCTATCGAATCCTCCTCCAGAATTGATGCAGCAATTGGCGATGGCGAGTGTGATGTCTGTTCAACAGATGACCACTCCACAGATGCAAATAATTCCAGCAGCTCAAACACCGGCTGCCACCGAGGGTACGACCATCCCAAGCTCTGTCGCATCAACGGGAAATAAGGTCCGCTATCCAGTTGATGACATCACAAGGCCTGTGGCATGCACACTAGTTATAAGATATGGTATTAACAATCAGCGTACAAGGAAAGTAGCCACAGGCCTTGCGATCCCAGGACGCAAGTTCCATGGAAATGACATTCCAGAAGAATATTGCAGGGTAGAAGTGACGACAGTCGTCCAAGGATACGAGGACGACATGCTAGACATCCCTGGGCCCGAAGGTATCGAGACACTTGGACAAGCTATCAAGAATTTTATCCTTTGGCCTCGAAGGGATGTCGAATTGGTTGATTGGTCGATTTCGTCGCAGGCCCAACCGTCTCCGCCTTCTCAAATTGTTGTTCCTATTGTACATCCATCATCACCTCCTCAAACTTAACATGCTGCTCCTCATCCTCTTTCTGACCCTCCTTCTCCTCATCCTCATGGTGGCCCACCGTCTCCGCCACATACATCGCCCTTCAGGGATCCACCTTCTCCACAGCCATCTCCACGACCATCAAAGAAATTTAAAGTTTCTATACCAAAAGTAGTGTCCCCGTATGATAAGAAAAAGAAGAGTAAATCCACTGCTGGCACTGTTCGTTTTTTGAAAGGGATTGGACGGAGCCTCACGTCAGACAATGTTGATTTGGCCGATCTCGAGGAGTCCGCAAAAAAGGCTGAGGCAATGGCCGCAAAGATAAAGAAGCCAACTAAGGCAGATTATAAAAACGTGCCTAAAAAATATGTGCCGGGCAGACCACTACTCACTTTTGAGAAACTAAGGAAGGTCCCGGCTAATATTAAAAGGTTGCATGATTGGTACATGCGGGCATCTTCAGTTGGCATCGACACCATCAGTGTTAATATACCAGCCCATGCTTTTATTGGTTCAAATCAAAAAGCCGTTGTTACATTCGAGGACATGTGGTTAATGATGAACCTTCAGAGACTCGACGTGCAACTTGTAACCATATTTGCATTGTAAGTGTCACTCATACTCCACATATATGTGTTATTATTAGTGAGTTGTATAAATTTTCAATATCTGACATGCACGTGTGCGTTGCAGAATGCAACATGATCAGCAGGAGATCCTTTATGGTACCAATCCCAATGCTAGTGCCAGTAAAAGGGTTGGGTATCTCAACCCAATAAAGATATGCGAGGATAACCACACTTTTAAAATCGGAAAAGGCAACGAAGCATTACAGGGGCTAACAGACGAAGAAATTGAGGTGCGTATCCAGGATCTGAAGAAGGATTTTGAAGCAAGATACGCCACCTACATAGGACACGCAATGCTTCAATTTCAAGACAGGGAATCCATAGTGGCCCCGTACAACTTTAAGTAAGTGTGATTTTGCATAAATAAAATTAATAATTTCAATACACATGTATCACAAGTTTGATTCGTACAGGGACCACTGGATATGCTTCTTCATTTATCCTAAGGTTGGAAAGGTGCTGGTGCTCGACTCCTTGCACACCGAGCCTTCGGCCTATTCAAAATTCCTCAACATCTTAGAGCTGTAAGCCTTTTCTATGCATGCATACTTATATCGATGAGAATTGTAGAATAACATGGTGATTCTATTTGAGATCACAGGGCATTTAGGTTTTATAAGCTACAAGGTGGAAAGTACGACACGTCCAAAAAAGGCGTGCCACTAGACATTCATTATAACTGGCCGGTAAGTATGTGAATTTATGAATACATATCATACATGTACGTACATAAGACAATGTTGCAACTAAATAACCAATCTCCCGTTATGTAGTGCCACAAGCAACCACCCGGATCGGTCCTATGTGGGTTCTACGTGTGCGAGTTCATGAGAATGAACGGACGATACATCACAAACCCTGACAAGGTATTATTAGTAATAGTCACGTATGTATTTATGTCATTAAAGATGCAAATGTGTTATTATTGAGTATAAATAGATGATGTTTATAAACTTCCTTTACAGCAATTTCAACAAGGAAGCCCGGAGAACTTGACTGAAGGTGCATTGTATGGCATAGTTGAGGACCTGTGCACATTCATATTGAAAGAGGTCATTCCCGCAGAAGGGAAATATCACGATGCTTCCGGAACATTAGCTTTGCCAGAGTTTAGAATACTAACAGAAATTAGTAGACTATCTCTTAGCCGAGATAGTTATTAGAGCTTAAGTGAAAACTTTGATGTATATAATGTGTGATGCATACATGGTTGTAAACAAGACTTTGATGTATATATATGTATGATAGAATTTAATTCCATGTTGCTTTTAATATCAATACTACATGTTTATCAATATCAATATCAATACTACATGTTTATCAATACTACATGTATATATATGTTTTGTGTGTGTAAATATATATAAATTTCAGTACTGATTGAAAATTTAAAAAAAGGCGGGAAAACTTTCCACTGGCGGTTTTCTTTATAAAACCGTCAGTGAAAATAGCATTTCCACTGGCGGTTCTAGAATAACCGCCAGTGGAAATGACGATTTCCACTGGCCCCTAGCACTGGCGGCACTGAAAAGCGCTAGTGAAAACGTCTCTAGAACCGCCACTATAGAGGCTGTGTGTACTAGTGTCTCCGACGATCGAACACGTCTGCATCCTGGCTCCTTACGGTGCCCGTATATATATAATATGTTACAAGTCCTGTATACTACACTATACCAATAAAGCTAGATTCAGAGGTAGCTTAAAATACATGCATGTACGAGTAAGATGGAAGCAGCTACGACCTAGCTAGCTAGTTTCTAGAGGCCTCGCTCACTACCGGTTGGATTGGAGCACCATGATTAGAATAGATAGATATATACCTGGAGGACATGTCATGTAATTGATTATTGTTAGCGACAAACCGAAGCATGTAATTTTACACGACTTTCTAGAGAGGAGAGGGAGAGGGAGAGAGAGCTATTGTTGCCAATGCGCTCGGAGCAGGTGCAGCACTTACCGTCCGTGCGGATGCAACACTTTGCACATCCAGAATGCCCGTTCTTGCACTGATTTTACACAGAGCAGAGCATCATGCTGGAGTCTACCGATCAATATGTACTGTATATATACATGCATGGTAATCTGACTTGCCATGAAAACTTCGGACTGGAAGGGTAGGCAGCAGATGTCGCACTCCAACGCGTCCTTCTCCATGGATAGTGTCACAGTCGCCTCTTCCTCATCCTCCAACCCCGCCTCTTCCTCATCCTCCATAGAGAAGCCGTGGTCTTTTTCCCGGTCATGGTTTATCACCTAGAACGCGAGGTAAAATAAAAGCAGGGAGGACT
The DNA here is from genome assembly GCA_029449295.1 of Zea luxurians. Taxonomy (NCBI): domain Eukaryota; kingdom Viridiplantae; phylum Streptophyta; class Magnoliopsida; order Poales; family Poaceae; genus Zea; species Zea luxurians. The sequence continues at coordinate 30,402,492 of JAOPSE010000031.1, forward strand.
ATTCGACTAATATATACATATCAGGCAGTAAGAAACAAGCATCATCTTCAAAGAATATGTTGTGAAAGAACTTGGAAAGATGTTTACTAGATCTGATACTTGTGAAAGAACTTCACACCAATGGTGATGAGATACGCGAAGCCAGGAGACGACGTAGTATTTAAACACTGCAAGAGGAGAGAGAGAGATAGAGGAGAGAGAGAGGAGAGAGAGAGGAGAGAGAGAGGATAGAGAGAGAGAGGAGAGAGAGAGAGGGTTTCACATTTTAGCCACATTTTTGGATATAGGGTTTCACCATGTGTTTTATGTTACTTTTTTACAGGTGATGATGGAGAGGATATCCTGGATGTATAACTTATCAAGGCTAGATCCATCATACATATCTGAGGTCCATAAGTTTATTGTTGTCGCTAAGAACTATGCTTGGAGAACAAAGACAAAGCACATATATTGTCCATGCATGGACTGCAAAAATGCTGTTGTATTTGATGACACAGAACAAATCATATCTCATCTGGTATGCCGAGGATTTGTGAAGGATTACATAATTTGGACAAAGCATGGAGAGGGTAGCTCTTCGCCTTATACAGCTGGAAACCCTGCGAACATCGACGACAGCTTTCAGTTCATTCACGAGACACAACAACCTCTTCCACAGAGCGAACATGTAGTGCCAAATGTTACTGATCATGGTTACGCCGGAGGAAATGAACGTGAAATAACTCATGTTCTGCCAAATGTTATGGACGAGGAAGATGCAGAGTTGTTAGAGGCAATGTTGCGTTGTCATACAGATCCATCGATGTTCTTCATGAAAGGTATGGAGTCCCTGAAGAAGGCAACAGAAGAGCCTTTGTACGACGAGTCTAAGGGCTGTACCAAAGAGTTCACGACGCTCCGGTCTGTGTTAAAGTTGTTGATGTTAAAAGCTAGATATGGTCTATCTGATGCTGGCTTAAATGCGTTCTTGAGTATTGTCGCAGACATGCTTCCAAAGGAGAACAAAGTGCCTGCTAACACGTACTATGCAAAGAAACTAATCAGTCCACTCACTATGGGCGTGGAGAAGATCCACGCGTGTAGAAATCATTGTATCCTTTATCGAGGTGATGATTATAAAGACTTGGAGAGCTGCCCAAACTGTGGTGCAAGTAGGTACAAGACGAATAAAGACTATCGAGAGGAAGAGTGTGTTGCATCTGTGTCTAAAGGGAAGAAGCGAAAGAAAGCCAAAAAAAGACTTCAAAATCCACGAGCAAAGAAAAAGAAGAAGTAGACTATTATGCGCTCAAAAAGATTCCTGCTTTGGTGATGTGGTACCTCCCTGTCGTCGATCGATTGAGGTGTTTGTTCGCTAACCCTGAGGATGCCAAACTTATGAGTTGGCATGCTTCTAATGAGCACAAAAACGATGGGAAGCTTCGACATCCAGCCGATGGGAAGCAGTGGCAAGATTTCAATGAGAACCACCGAGACTTTGCCGATGAACCAAGAAATGTTAGGTTCGCACTAAGTACTGATGGAATGAATCCATTTGCTGAAAGGAGCAGCAATCATAGCACATGGCCAGTGATCCTCACCATATACAACCTTCCTTCATGGTTGATGCAGAAACGGAAGTACATTTTGCTAACCATGCTTATTTCTGGACCTACACAACCTGGAGTTGATATGGATGTATTTTTAGAGCCCTTAATGGAAGATATGAAAATATTGTGGGTAACGGGTGTTCAAATGTTGGATGAGTATCGTAAAGATTCATTCACGCTGAGAGCAATTATTTTTGTTACGATCAACGATTACCCTGCACTCTTCACATTATCAGGCCAGTTTAAGGGAAAGGTTGGCTGCACAGTATGCATTGATGAAACTGCTTACGTGTCCCTTACTGCATCTAAGAAGATAGTGTACATGAGGCACAGACGCTTTTTATTGGAAGGACACAGGTACCGCATGCGAAAGATGGATAATTACTTTGACAATAATGGTGAACTACATTCTACTGCTCCATCGGGTAACAATAAAGGTCATAGAGTTTTTGAAATAGTCAAGAATATCAAGTTTGTTTTCGGGAAGAAGACAAAAGACGGAAAAACAAGGAAAGATGTCAAACCAGCTCCGGGGGCTATATTCAAGAAAAAGTCTATTTTCTTCGAGTACTTGCCTTACTGGAAAGAGTTAGATGTGCGACATGCGATCGATGGTATGCACGTTCAGAAGAACGTGTTTGAAAGCATAATTGGCACCTTGCTAGACATAAAGGGCAAAACAAAAGAAGGGCTCAATTCACGCATGGACTTGGTAAATTTAGGCATAAAAAAGGAACTACATGCTGTTCTTCAAGAAAATGGGAAGTATCATCTCCCAGCAGCAAGCTACAATCTCAATGTAGATGAGAAACATGCGATGTGTGTTTGGCTTAAGAATTTGAAAGTCCCATCCGGATTCTGCTCTAGCATACGAAGTATTGTGTCAATGAAAGACCTGATAGTCACCAACTACAACTCACATGATTGTCATGTCATGCTGACTACATTCCTACCTATTGCCATCAGGGCTATAAATCCTTTGTTTTTAAAGATGACAATCACACGGTTGTGCTACTTTTTCAACAGAATTTCACAAAAGGCAATTGACCGTGATGAGTTGGCATCTCTTCAGGAATTTGCAGTGGAGACAATAGCACAGTTTGAGATGTGTTTCCCTCCATCGTTCTTTGATATTATGGTGCACCTTGTGGTGCACTTGGTGCCACAAATAGAGGCATTGGGTCCTATGTACTTGCATGAAATGTGGACGTACGAGCGTTTCATGTCAATACTGAATGGCTATGTATCAACCCGTGCTCGTCCTGAGGCATCCATGATAGAGGGGTACTGTACCGAAGAGGCCATTGAGTCCGGAGGTCCATTCTGCAATAGTATCCTAAAAGATCAGGTTGCAATAGGTCTGCCTCCGTCACGACACGAGGGTAGATTGTATGGAAGCGGGAGGATGGGACGGAAATCTTTCATCCCACCAGATTACAATACAGTACTTGAGGCACATCACAGCATCCTACATCAGCTAGCGATAATAGAGCCATTTATCCAACAACACATCAATGAGCTTCATGAGCAAAATCCTGGGCATACGGCTGATTGGGTAATGAAGCAACATAAGCAGCGGTTCAACACATGGCTAATGGTGAAGGACATTCCACGTGGTGAAACAATAGAAGAAAAAACCATCAAGGGGTTGGCATCTGGACCTTCACGCCAGGTCACAACATGGCAAACCTATGACATTAGTGGATTCACATTTTGTGCAAAGTCCAAGGACAAAAAGAGCATGTCACAAAACAGTGGTGTTCGATGCGAGGCCATAGATGATGAAACTGGTGAGATTATTACATATTTTGGCTTTATTGAGGACATATGGGAACTAGACTATGGTACATTTTAGATCTCGGTTTTCCGATGTCAATGGGTTGAAGACAAACATGTCACGGTAGACAACTATGGTGTCAGAGTTCTTGATCTAAGTAAGGTAGGTTACAAAGATGACCCATGGATCCTTGCTAATCGTGCTGCACAGGTCTTCTATGCTGAACAGATCATTTCTAACAATGAGAAGAAAAGCACCACAAACCGAAGCATGTAGTTTTTCCTGGAAAACAACAAGCTATAGGAGTTGATGGTGTATCTGATTTAGAGGATTTTAACCAGTTCAACGACATGTCTCTTTTCATAGACCATCCAACCAAGATAAGGAACGTTGAGCGAAGCATCCCACGCAATTCGATGCCCTGGGTACACCACGATGGACAAGGCAGAACAATAGCTCCCTAGATTATATAGTTGTCATGTAATTGATTATTGTTAGGACATGTCATGTAATTGATTATTGTTAGCGACAAACCGAAGCATGTAATTTTACACGACTTTCTAGAGAGGAGAGGGAGAGGGAGAGAGAGCTATTGTTGTCAATGCGCTCGGAGCAGGTGTAGCACTTACCGTCCGTGCGGATGCAGCACTTTGCACATCCAGAATGCCCGTTCTTGCACTGATTTTACACAGAGCAGAACATTATGCTGGAGCCTACCGATCAATATGTACTGTATATATACATGCATGGTAATCTGACTTGCCATGAAAACTTCGGACTGGAAGGGTAGGCAGCAGATGTCGCACTCCAGCGCGTCCTTCTCCACGAATAGTGTCACAGTCGCCTCTTCCTCATCCTCCAACCCCGCCTCTTCCTCATCCTCCACCACCACCTTGGCTTTCTTTGGAGTGCCGCCGTCAGAGGAAGAGGCAAAATAAAAGCAGGGAGGACTATTCGACTAATATATACATATCAGACAGTAAGAAACAAGAATCTTCAAAGAACATGTTGTGAAAGAACTTGGAAAGATTTTTACCAGATCTGATACTTGTGAAGGAACTTCACACCAATGGAGATGAGAGACGCGAAGCCAAGAGACGACGTAGTATTTAAACAACATGTTCTTTGAAGAGAGAGGAGAGAGAGGAGAGAGAGAGGGAAGAGATAGAGGAGAGAGAGGAGAGAGAGGAGAGATAGAGGAGAGAGAGAGGGAAGAGAGAGGATGGAGAGGGGAGAGAGAGGAGCTAGGGAGAGGAGAGAGAGGAGAGAGAGAGAGGGAAGAGATAGAGGAGAGATAGAGGAGAGGGAGGAGAGATAGGGGAGAGAGAGAGGGAAGAGAGAGGAGGGAGAGGGGAGAGAGAGAGAGAGGAGAGAGAGAGAGGGGAGAGAGAGAGGAGGGAGAGAGAGAAGTAATATATAAATATATATATTATGTATACTAAATATATATATATTTATATAATTAATATGTATAAAAATATATATAATTAATGTGTGAATATACAATAAAAAATAATATACTAAAAACATTAGTACTGGCGGTTCACAACGAAAACCGCGAGTATAAATTATTTCTACTGGCGGTTGTCGATGAAAACCGCCAGTAGAAATGGCCTCCACAGTCTGTGGATGGCATTTCTACTGGCGGTTCTCTATGACAACCGCCAGTAGAAAAGATTTCTACTGGCGGTTTTTGTTGTGAACCGCCAGTAGAAATATCTCCTATATAAAGGAGCACGCGCCGGGCCGAAAAATTTCACTAAGTCTCTGGCGCCCTGTCTTTCCATCTTCCCGCCGTCAGGCTGCCAAAAATTCGCCCGGCGATTTTCTCCGCCGTGCGCCGCCGTCGTTCACGCCGTCGTCCCCGCGCAGTAGGTAAGTTCTTCTCTCTCTCTCTATCCCTTTCTTCGACTATGATCGCTCGGGCATGCGCGCCGCCGCCGCCATGCATGCGCCGTCGTGCACGCGCCGCGGCTAAACCCTAAGCCTAGGAAGAGTGAGAGAGTGAGAGGGAAGAGAGAGGAGGAAGAGGGAAGAGAGGGAGACCCTGTGCGCATCTCTGCAGAGAGAGAGAGAAAGGGAGAGAAGATAGAGGAGGGAGAGGGAAGAGAGAGGAGAGCACCTCTCCCTCCTCTCTCTTCTCTCTCTCTCCCTCCCTCCACTCTCTTTCCTCTCTCTTCCCTTTCCCTCTCTCTTCGGAGAGAGAGGGAAAGGGAAGAGAGAGGAAAGAGAGTGGAGGGAGGGAGAGAGAGAGAAGAGAGAGGAGGGAGAGGGAGTGTATATATAGGAAAGAGAGTGGAGGGAGAGAGAGGGAAAGGGAAGAGAGAGGAAAGAGAGTGGAGGGAGGGAGAGAGAGAAGAGAGAGGAGGGAGAGGGAGTGTATATATAGGAAAGAGAGTGGAGGGGGAGAGAGAGGAGAGAGGGGGAAAAGGGAAGAGAGAGGAAAGAGAGGGAGAGGGAGGGAGGGAAGAGAGAGGAAAGGGAGGGAGATTAGAGAGAGAGAGGAGAGAGCAACGGAGAGAACAACATATTCTATTGTATTTTATTGTAAACAACGTATTCCATTATAAACAACATATTCCATTGTAGTACTATTAGCTAGTGAAATTAGAAGACGACGTATGACACACTTGCGTTGTTTCGATTAAGAGCAACTCATCAGAACCCCACTTGACCAGAGCGAGTTCTCATCACCTCTCTCCCTCTCTCTCTCTCTCTATACGTTCTATACGACTCTCCATCTCCCTCTCTCCCTCTCTATACGTCCTATACGACTCCTCCTCTCTCCCTCTCTCTCTCTATACGTTCTATACGACTCCTCCTCTCTCTCTCTCTATACGTTCTATACGACTCTATACGTCCTATACGACTCCTCTCTCCCTCTCTCCCTCTCTATACGTTCTATACGACTCTCCATCTCCCTCTCTCCCTCTCTCCCTCTCTCCCTCTCTCTCTCTCTACGTTCTATATGACTCTCCATCTCCCTCTCTCCCTCTCTATACGTCCTATACGACTCCTCCTCGATAAGGGTTAGGGTATTTGTTAATACAAATTTAATTATTGCTTATGTTAATATGTAGCTCAATGAGTTCTCCAACCAAGGACCAAGGATTAGGGCCCGACCACATGGACAAGAGTGTTGCTCAAGAAGAATCCAGTAGTGAAGGATATGAAACGCCTAGCGACCCTTTTCCTACCACTAGGATAGATAGGGCCGCTGCGCGTGAGTTGCAACGTGACCCTACTTATGATCCACAAGACCATGAGGTAAATTACACATCCTTAATGTGTGTACCTAATTAATTAGCTGATTTCACAATGTCTATTACACATGCATGATTTCTTGTGCATTTTATTACATGAATAGGAGGTCTTGTCTGAATTTCGTGCGATGCTCGAAAAAGCTGCGGCACGATACCAAGACGCACCGGAACCGATCCAAGGCGCACCGGAACCGACCCAAGGCGCACCGGAATCGACCGAGACAACCACCGAGAGGTCAAGGAAAAGGAAGCAGAGCGATCGGAACAGAGGTGACAGGGGGCTAAACAAGTTTCCTGACAAGACATATAAAATCACAGACGTGAGCCTGAATGGTCAGCCCCTAGCTCCAGAAGAGGCACTGCCTAAGTTTCGGAATGCACTTGGGTTCTTAGTTAGAGATAATCTTGACATCACAATCCGACAGTGGAGAGATGTATCAGATGATGTCAAGAATCAAATGTGGAATAAGCTAGTAACGAGGTTCGTTTTGCCTGGGGGTTCAGAAGAACTCGTGAAAAAATACACGATGAAGCAGTTTGCAATCAATTTCCGAAACTGGAGGTCTGATGAATACAAAGTTTGCAAAGAAAGGCCTAGACCCGACGAAAAAATATAAAATCTCAGCAGGTCAGTGGGCAGTATTTCTAGAGCAGAGGAGCAGCCCTGATTTCATATCGCTAAGTGAGGCAAATTCAGAACTGTCTAAGAAGAACAAATACCGCCACCACCTTGGCACAGGTGGTTACAAGCGTCAGGTTCCTAGATGGAGACAAGAAGACGCCGAGAAGAAGGCTACAGGGTTGCCGACGCTGTCCGAGCAACTCGGTGAAAGGACAGCTAATTGGATCCGTGCTAGAAAACCAAGGGAAACTGAGTCTGGTGTATCTTTTGATGATCCCGCTGTCGAAGAAGCGGCAAAAAACATATATGCAATTGCAGCTAAGCAGAGCGAAGGAACATTTAAGCCGCAAAGGGAGAAAGACATTCTAACGGCTGGCCTCGGTAACCCTGAGCATCCTGGTCGTGTACGAGGAATATCATCTAAGGAGGGATGGAAGGAAGGATTCGGACCACAATGGGAAGGTCTGTACAAGAAACGTGATCGATACAAGGAAGAGATGGCAAATTATTTTAAGGAGGAGGCCAAGAAAGAGTTTAAAGGCCTCATGTCTGAAATGCTATCGAATCCTCCTCCAGAATTGATGCAGCAATTGGCGATGGTGAGTGCAATGTCTGTTCAACAGATGACCACTCCACAGATGCAAATAATTCCAGCAGCTCAAACACCGGCTGCCACCGAGGGTACGACCATCCCAAGCTCTGTCGCGTCAACGGGAAATAAGGTCCGCTATCCAGTTGATGACATCACAAGGCCTGTGGCATGCACACTAGTTATAAGATATGGTATTAACAATCAGCGTACAAGGAAAGTAGCCACAGGCCTTGCGATCCCAGGACGCAAGTTCCATGAAAACGACATTCCAGAAGAATATTGCAGGGTAGAAGTGACGACAGTCGTCCAAGGATACGAGGACGACATGCTAGACATCCCTGGGCCCGAAGGTATCGAGACACTTGGACAAGCTATCAAGAATTTTATCCTTTGGCCTCGAAGGGATGTCGAATTGGTTGATTGGTCGATTTCGTCGCAGGCCCAACCGTCTCCGCCTTCTCAAATTATTGTTCCTATTGTACATCCATCATCACCTCCTCAAACTTCACATGCTGCTCCTCATCCTCTTTCTGACCCTCCTTCTCCTCATCCTCATGGTGGCCCACCGTCTCCGCTGTTGGGACTATCTCTCGACAGCAAGGAGATCCAACACGGGTGAATGGTGATGGCAACAGGGCACTCGCGCGTGATGGCAAAAGCTCTGTTAATCTGGCGTCTCACGGGCACTGTGCGGGGGTATTTATAGGTATCCGAGTGCACGGCGCCTTGCGTTAAGGACGCATGTGCCCTCAGGTACCTAGTTTATCCCCAGAATATTCCCATAAAGCGGGGTTACAAGCTGTAATTACAAGTACACCTTTACAAATTAGGCCCGTAACACAAACGCGGCCACGCAGGGCCCGTTACAATGGGCCTGATCTCATGTGGGCCTCGGAGCTGACCGAGGCCGCGCCGTGGAGAGGCGTTGCCGCAGGCCTTCGTCTGGTGCCGAATCGAGCGAAGGGTCTCCATGTTGTCTCTGGTGCCGATGAAGCGAAGGGTGTCCCTGCCTGCTTTGTCTGTCAGGGCAGGGGCTAAGCGGTGGAGACTTCGGGCGAAGGGTGGCGTTTCTGCCTTCGCTCCAACATTTGCCCTCCGAGGGACCAGTTCGACAAAGTCACCTGGTGCCGAAGACGTCGCTAGATGGCGGAGACGCTGCCCTCGCTCGAAGTGGTTCCGCGGGGGTTTTTGATGTGACCGTTGATGGACATCGTACTGTTGGACTGCGGGTTTTCCGAAGCGCCGCGCCCTGTGGGATTGCGGGTTTCCCGAGGAGCCGCGCCCTGCCTATAAAGGGGGGCGGGGGACGGCGCTGTTTGCACTTTGCCTTCCGCGCTCCGTGAAAACCCTAGCCGCCCGCCGTCTTTCTGCTCCTCTTCTTCTACTGCTCCCTTTGCTCGTCGGAGATCTGGCTCGAGTGAAGCAAACCGCCCGCCGCCGCCGACGGTACGTAGCAATGCCATCCTCTTCTTCTTCCGCCGACGCCACGCCGCCGGCCGCCGCCTCGTCTGAGGAGACGTTGAGTAGCGTGATGGTGGAGGAGCTGCGCGCCGGCGACTCTGTTGATTTTGGTGTGTCACGGATGACGTCGGCCCGCGTCGAAGAGATGCAGCGCTTGGGCTACTTTGGCGGCGGAGTCGCTCGTGCTCCGGGGACGGAGGAAGTCCCCGAGCCGGAGGGTGAGTTGGTTGTTTTCGAGGCGTTCTTCGTCGCCGGTCTCCGCTTGCCTGCGCACCGGTTTGTTGGCGAAGTCCTGCGTAGATTCAACGTTCAAATTCATCAGCTGACACCGAACGCCGTGGTGGCGCTGGCGAAGTATGTCTGGGCGACGACTTCGTACGGCGGACAGCCGTCGGTTGAAGTTTTTGCGAAGAATTACTGCTTGCATTGGCAGAAGAGGGTGATTGAGGACGGAGTTGCCCAGTTTGGGTCGTGTACATTCACGCCGAAGACCGGCAAGACCACAATGCCAGTAGTGGAGTTGGTTCCGTGCGCCCGCAACAAGTGGGGCAATTGGAATGAATTTTGGTTTTACGTTGCTGAGGCTACTGTCGAAGGCCATGAAGGACTCCCCCTGTCTGAGATGTGCTCTCACTATTACTCTGCGTATCCGCCTTTTGAAGTGGCAGAAGAGGATGCAGACGAAGGGGCCCTTCTGTGTGCCGCCGGCCAGAGCAGCGGTCGCGATTTAGTTGAAGAGTTTGTGGCGTACGGGGTCTGGCCCTTGGCGCACGGCTGGACGCTGGGCGAAGTGTGCCCTCGTCAGATGCCTTTTCACGGAGGAAGGGTGGTGCGAAGTCCTGCCTTTGCACTGAACTTGCGAAACCGTGACCCGGCCGCCTTTGTGCGCGATGCGGAGGACTTGGCGGTGCGACTCGTGGGGCGGTACGTGGCGAGGACGGAAGGCCAGCGCAGCTTTGATATTCGCGGGTCAAATGAACGTTTGAACAGGGTCTTCGAGTTAAATCAATTGCCGTACGACGGCTACCCTGGTCAAGACGAAGCGGACCGCCGTGGGAAGAAGCCGGCGGTGGAGACTGGAGGCGACCCTGCGCTGACGGCCGCCCCCTCCTCAAAAAAGAGAAAATTAGGTACTGCGATGGGAGGAATCGGGGTGTCTGATAGTTTTGCTAGAGAGTTAATGAGGACGTGTGCGGCCCCGGGGGAGAGGATGTCTTCGCCCGAGCTCCGGGAGTCCTCGGCTCGAATGCTGAGGGTTACCGGTGGCTGCTGGCCTAGAAATGTTCCTGTCCCCTGCGCGGCTGAGGAAGACTGTTTTACGTCTCGTATGGCTCGTCAGTGGAGAGTTTTTCCTTACGGGCGAAATATCGGTGCTGTTGTGTGGGCAGTGATGGACAAGGATCGCCAAGGGGCGGCGCAAAAACGCCAGGCGACCGTCAGGATTCATGAAGCCCGGCCGAAAAGGCAGCGGGGAGCGGCGAAGGCTGCGGCCTCCAGCGGAGGCAAACCGCCGCTGGCGGCGAAGGCGGGCGCCTCTGCACCTAGCAAGGCGCCGGAGACAACGGCGGGCGCCGGGGTCTCCAAACTGACGAAGGTGGTGCCGCCGGCCAGCGGAGTGGCGGAGGCTGCGAAGGCGGCCAGAACGTTGCCGCCGCCGGGCAAGCGCGCTGCCGACTTCGGCACCGATAACAGTGTGGACGATTATCTTGGGGGTAAATCACCCGGCCGCCTTTTTTTTACACTCGTTGACGCGTTGCAGGGTCGGACGAAGGCCGGCCTGCTGCGGTTGTGCCTGCCGCGGCAATTGCGACGGCTGCGCTGTCGTCGAAGGCGAGGGGCGGGGCCCTTGGCGCCGGAGGCGAGGTGTCGGCCCTCGCGTTGGTCAGAGACGAGGCTGGCGCGGCGACCCGCCGGCTGAAAGGAGTGACGGAGGCGCTGAGTCAGGCGACGGAGGCGCTGAGTCAGGTCCGCCGAGCTCTTTTTTTTTTCTTTTTCGGCCATGGCCTTACGTGTGCTCTGCAGGTGGCTGACTTCACCAGCCGTACTGCGTCGGGGGCGCTTACGGCAGCCTTATCTGCCGAAGTCGAGAGACTTCGGACGCAACATGCTGACGTTGTCCGTGAGAAGTCGGCCTCCGACAGCAAGTGTCGTAAACTGGCGGACAAGGTGGCCGCCCTGGAGGGGGAAAAGGCTGACCTCCGGCGCCAGCTGGCGGGGGAGAGGAGGGAGGCCAACGAGGCCGTCGCCAAGGAGCAGGCCGCGCAGGCGGAGGCTAGGCTGGCACGGGCGGAGGCCAATCTTGCCAAGGATCTCGCCGAAGACCTGCGGGGGCGGCTCACCGCTCTGGAGAGCCGCACGAAGGGGGCCGAAGCCGCGACACGAACGGAGGCCGAACGGACGCGCACACAGCTTATGGCCACATACCGCGAGCTGGGTGCGCGGACCGGTGACTTCGTGGTGCCGGAGCGAGAGGCCGGGCTTCGCTGCTTGGAATGGGTGCAAGAGGAGCTGCAGGAGCTCCCCACTGTCTTGGGTGGATTAATGTCGTTCGCCTCCCTGGTCACCTGCGAGGGGGCAATGAACGCACTCTCTCGCGAAGGGTGCCGGCACTATGAGGCCTTCGACCAGGCAGATGAAGATTTTGGGCGAGACATCTATAAGGTCGAAGACCCCGTGGTGAAGGAGTCCGCCGGTGCCCTCTATGACCGGATGTGGGGTCTGTATGGTGGTGAAGTGGTCAGGGAGCGGGCCGAGGCTGCGAGGGCTCAGGTAACGTTGTCGTTTGTTCTGCGTTTGCTGAATGTGGTCTGTGCGTGTGTTTGCTGACTTTTTGTATGTTTTGTTTTAGGCGGAGCGAGGCGAGCGGGTGGACGACTTCGGAGCACTGAACGACGCCCTGCCTGACCCGGAGCCGACCCCGGAGACCATGGAGGACGCACCAGGCGCCCCCACATCTGCTGCGACAGTGGAAGACCTGCCCCTGAAGGTGGCCGAAGGCGCCCCCGATGCCCTCGCAGCAGCTGCGCCGACCGTCGAAGATCCGGCGGCGGAGGCGGTGGAAACAATGGCGGAGGTGGCAGCGGAGCCAACGGCGGAGGCCCCCGCAGCGTCAGGGCCCTCGCAGGTGGCATAGTGGTTGTTTAGGGTTGAGGATTTTTGGATGTTGTACTGAATTTTGGTTGCTGCGCAGGTTCAAGATTTTGGGCCTGCGCACGCAACCGCTGCTACTGAGTTTTTGGCGGCTTCGACCGCGGAAGGTGGTAATGAATATAGTGGGTCTGCATCTGAGTTTTTGGATTTTGCCGACTCCGGGAGCTCGGTTGAGTGGACTGAGGAGTCGTCGGAGGAGAATTTGGATTATTTTGCGGCTTTGGACGTGGCTGCGGCGGAGGCTTCGCCACACGCCGCGGACGCGTCGGACGTGCCAGGCCCTAGCACTGGGCGCCGTCGACGAAGGGCGGTTGCAAAACGTAGGGTTAGCGCGGAGGAGCGGGCTCTGCTTCGTGTGAGTGGGGCTGGTCGGCAGGAACTGTTGTCCCTGCCGACCGCCGAGGGTGTAGGTGAAGGGGAACTGCGAAGGCTTTTTGCGGGTGAGGAGCTTAGGATAATGTTATTTAATTATAGGGAGATGGGAATTATTCCTAAGGTTGAGCCGATGTAGAGTGTGGTGCCCTCGCTTGTGTACGTCGAGGCTTGTATGGTGGAATTGTGTGCCCTCGCGTGCATGTGTGCGTGCGAAGGCGTTTTGTACTTACTGATTTGTTTTGCTGCGCTGAGTTGGCTTGATTATAGTTGGTCTTGGTGCGGATGGTTTGATGTTGTCGTTTCGGCCGTTGCTGTGCTAGTCCAGGTGTATCCTTAGGTGTCTTCTGCCCAGATAGTCTTCGGTTTTTTCGCACTTGTTGTGCTAATCCGGCTGCACTTTTAAGCGACTTCTGCACGGATAGCCTTCGCGATAGACTCAGATTTTTTCCGCACTTGTGCTAATCCGGCTGCACCCTTAGGCGACTTTTGCGCGGATAGTCTTCGCGATAGACTTAGATTTTTTTCCTGCACTTGTCGTGCTAATCCGGCTGCACCCTTAGGCGACTTTTGCGCGGATAGTCTTCGCGATAGACTTAGATTTTTTTCTGCACTTGTTGTGCTAATCCGGCTGCACCCTTAGGCGACTTTTGCGCGGATAGTCTTCGCGATAGACTTAGATTTTTTTCCTGCACTTGTTGTGCTAATCCGGCTGCACCCTTAGGCGACTTTTGCGCGGATAGTCTTCGCGATAGACTTAGATTTTTTTTTTCGCACTTGTTGTGCTAATCCGGCTGCACCCTTAGGCGACTTTTGCGCGGATAGTCTTCGCGATAGACTTAGATTTTTTTTTCGCACTTGTTGTGCTAATCCGGCTGCACCCTTAGGCGACTTTTGCGCGGATAGTCTTCGCGATAGACTTAGATTTTTTTTCTGCACTTGTTGTGCTAATCCGGCTGCACCCTTAGGCGACTTTTGCGCGGATAGTCTTCGCGATAGACTTAGATTTTTTTTTTCGCACTTGTTGTGCTAATCCGGCTGCACCCTTAGGCGACTTTTGCGCGGATAGTCTTCGCGATAGACTTAGATTTTTTTTCTGCACTTGTTGTGCTAATCCGGCTGCACCCTTAGGCGACTTTTGCGCGGATAGTCTTCGCGATAGACTTAGATTTTTTTTTTCGCACTTGTTGTGCTAATCCGGCTGCACCCTTAGGCGACTTTTGCGCGGATTTGTCGCACGCGAGGGTAGCTAGCGCTTAGCCTCGCGGTGACCTCGTGGTGGTCGAATGTCGAAGACCGTCATCGCGGTCTTTTTCGACGCATGTCTTTTTGCGGGGGATTTTTTACGCATATATTACATGGCCCCTTTTTTATAGAGTTGGCCTTCAATCAGAGCGAAGTCTCGGCTTCGATGTCTGAGGCGCTTGGCCTCACTGATGTCGGCTGGGTGATAATACCCCTGCAGGAACAGGGTTATGGGTGCGCGCCAGTCTTCGGTCATGATGAGGTTGACTGTACGGTGGCCCTCGCTGAGGTCTTCGCTGATAGTGACTGTCTGCTTGGGCGTGGCCGGATCGAGGGGGACAGTCCTGGTCCCATCCTGACCCTGCAACTGAGCCTTGTCGTGCTGCTTGTCAGTTGGGCTGGCGGGCGCAGAGACCTCGCACTGTGTCGTGAGACAGTGCACGTTCCTCTGACCTGGCACGAAGTCTCGCTCTATGTTGCGCGCTGTCTGCTGGTTACCGAAGACTGTAATTACGCCTAGCGGGCCTGGTATCTTCATGCACAAATACAGTCCGTGGATGGCAGCTTCAAACTTATTGATGGAGCCCCGGCCCATGATGGCGTTGTATGGATATACCATATCCACAATGTCAAAAGTCACTTGCTCACTTCGGGCATTGGGTGCTACACCGAAGGAGAGGGGCAACTCTATTTTGCCGACGGGGAAGGTGCCTTTGCCGCCGAAGCCATACAACGGGTTGTCCGAAGGCTTAAGCAGGCTGTGGCTGATGCCCATGCGATCGAAGGCGTGGAGGAAGATGATGTCTGCCTGGCTGCCGTTGTCAACGAGGACCTTGTGTAGGTCCCAGCCTGCCACGCTGCAATTGATGACCATGGCATCGCAGTGGGGGGCGCTGCGCAAATCGACGTCCCGTGCGTCAAAGGTGAGCGGTACGTGGGACCACTTTGTCTGTACAACTGGGCCCGTGACGGCTACATGGTTTACGCTGCGGTAGTGGTCCCGCTTCTGCCGCTTGGTGTCGAAGTCGGTGCTGGACCCCCCAGTTATCATATGAATGACTCCGCGATAAGGTTGATCGGCGAAGTCCTCCTGCTTTGGGGCGTTGGGGATGTTTTGTTGTTGCTGGTGTGGTGGTGGAGGCGGAGGATGTACGATTTGTACTTCCTGATGATGTTGGTAAGCGTGGTGCGGTGGATGCGGGGCGGGAGCGTGGATATATGGTGGAGGGGGTGGCTGGTAGTTATGCGCGACAATTCTGGGGTTGTCGGCTGGCTGCGCCCTCGCCATTCTGTCTCTGGTGGCCTCCACTTCGGGGCAGTCTTTGGTTGGGTGAGCGCAGTCTTCGCCATGGAAAAGGCAGTAAAATCGGCGCGGTGGAGGGGGTGGCTGCGCATGCCCTCGGCCCCTGCCGCGAGTTCCACTTCCGCGGCCCTGGGGGGGATATTCCTGGCGTCGAAGGGGGTCAGCGGCCGGCTGCTGGTTGGCAATGTTGTGCACTTGCGGCTGACCGCGGCCATCTCGACCGGAGTCTGGTTGCGGAGTTCTTGTCCACGTGAGGCTGGACTGTGGAGCGTCTTTTGGCTTCCGCTGGGACTCAATCTTGCGCTGGTGGAGCTCCTCGGATCTGGCATACTTTTCAAACAGCTGGTACAACTCTTGGAGGTTCTTCGGCGGGTCTCTGATGCAGTGGCTGTAAAGGACGCCAGCGCGAAGACCACTGATAGCATAGTGGATGGCAATCTGGTCATCGACTGAGGGTAGCTGTGACTTGAGTGTGAGGAATTTGCGGTAATATTCCCTCAGGGTCTCCCTCTCTAGCTGCTTGCAGAGCGAGAGCTCGGCCAGGGCGTCGGTGTCCGGGCGGTACCCTTGGAAGTTGAGGAGGAACTTGTCCCAGAGACTTCTCCAGGAATCGATGGACAGCGGAGGCAACCTGGTGAACCAGGTGAGCGCGGGGCCCTCGAGGGCGATGATGAAGGACTTCGCCATTGTGGCGTCGTCCCCCCCGGACGATGCGACGGCGACCTGGTAACTCATTATGTATTGAGCCGGGTTGGTGCTGCCGTTGTACTTGGGGTAGGTCCCAGCCCGGAAGTTAGCTGGCCACGGCGTCACTTGCAGGTGAGGCGCCAGGGGACTTCGCTCATCGAGATAATTGACCCCTTGGAATGGCGCGGCGTGCGGGAAAGTGAAGTCGCGCTGGGGTAAACGCGGGTCCTCCGGTTGCGCGCGGTGTTGCAGGGGTGGCTCATGCTGCAGGCCGGGGTGGCCTTCGCGCGTGTCTTCGTTTTGTGCGCGCTGCTGGAGGGATGACTCGTGCTGCGGGCCGAGGTGGCCTTCGCGCTGCATCAGCGCGATCTCCCGCTCGAGTTCCTGGGCCTTGTGCTCTTCGTCGCGTATCATCTGCCGCACTTTGGCGAGTGCGGACACACGCTGGCGCTTGGCCTCCAATATCTCCTTCTGCCTCTGGAGGTTGCGGTTCTTGAGGCGCAGAGCGCGCAGCTGTAGCTGTTCTTCTGCGGAGATGCCGAGGACCTCACCGTCCTCGGCGAGGTCTGCGCCCTCCGGTGATGCGAAGCCTGAGGGAGGTGCGAAGCCTGGGGGAGGTGCGAAGCCTGAGGGAGGTGCGAAGCCTGAGGGTTGTCCCTCAGGGTTGCAGGTGCGGAGGGTGTCGTCTTCAGTGGCCTCTTGGTGGGTGGATTGGGTGAGGGCGAGGGCCTTGCCCTTTCTTGCGGCGAGCAGTGCTGCCTTCGCAGCCTCGTCAGCCTTCGGGTTAGCTCTCTTGGGTGCCATCGCGGGTGGTTGTCTCGTAGCACGAACGGTGGGCGCCAAATGTTGGGACTGTCTCTCGACAGCAAGGAGATCCAACACGGGTGAATGGTGATGGCAACAGGGCACTCGCGCGTGATGGCAAAAGCTCTGTTAATCTGGCCTCTCACGGGCACTGTGCGGGGGTATTTATAGGTATCCGAGTGCACGGCGCCTTGCGTTAAGGACGCATGTGCCCTCAGGTACCTAGTTTATCCCCAGAATATTCCCATAAAGCGGGGTTACAAGCTGTAATTACAAGTACACCTTTACAAATTAGGCCCGTAACACAAACGCGGCCACGCAGGGCCCGTTACAATGGGCCTGATCTCATGTGGGCCTCGGAGCTGACCGAGGCCGCGCCGTGGAGAGGCGTTGCCGCAGGCCTTCGTCTGGTGCCGAATCGAGCGAAGGGTCTCCATGTTGTCTCTGGTGCCGATGAAGCGAAGGGTGTCCCTGCCTGCTTTGTCTGTCAGGGCAGGGGCTAAGCGGTGGAGACTTCGGGCGAAGGGTGGCGTTTCTGCCTTCGCTCCAACATCCGCCACATACATCGCCCTTCAGGGATCCACCTTCTCCACAGCCATCTCCACGACCATCAAAGAAATCTAAAGTTTCTATACCAAAAGTAGTGTCCCCGTATGATAAGAAAAAGAAGAGTAAATCCACTGCTGGCACTGTTCGTTTTTTGAAAGGGATTGGACGGAGCCTCACGTCAGACAATGTTGATTTGGCCGATCTCGAGGAGTCCGCAAAAAAGGCTGAGGCAATGGCCGCAAAGATAAAGAAGCCAACTAAGGCAGATTATAAAAACGTGCCTAAAAAATATGTGTCGGGCAGACCACTACTCACTTTTGAGAAACTAAGGAAGGTCCCGGCTAATATTAAAAGGTTGCATGATTGGTACATGCGGGCATCTTCAGTTGGCATCGACACCATCAGTGTTAATATACCAGCCCATGCTTTTATTGGTTCAAATCAAAAAGCCGTTGTTACATTCGAGGACATGTGGTTAATGATGAACCTTCAGAGACTCGACGTGCAACTTGTAACCATATTTGCATTGTAAGTGTCACTCATACTCCACATATATGTGTTATTATTAGTGAGTTGTATAAATTTTCAATATCTGACATGCACGTGTGCGTTGCAGAATGCAACATGATCAGCAGGAGATCCTTTATGGTACCAATCCCAATGCTAGTGCCAGTAAAAGGGTTGGGTATCTCAACCCAATAAAGATATGCGAGGATAACCACACTTTTAAAATCGGAAAAGGCAACAAAGCATTACAGGGGCTAACAGACGAAGAAATCGAGGTGCGTATCCAGGATCTGAAGAAGGATTTTGAAGCAAGATACGCCACCTACATAGGACACGCAATGCTTCAATTTCAAGACAGGGAATCCATAGTGGCCCCGTACAACTTTAAGTAAGTGTGATTTTGCATAAATAAAATTAATAATTTCAATACACATGTATCACAAGTTTGATTCGTACAGGGACCACTGGATATGCTTCTTCATTTATCCTAAGGTTGGAAAGGTGCTGGTGCTCGACTCCTTGCACACCGAGCCTTCGGCCTATTCAAAATTCCTCAACATCTTAGAGCTGTAAGCCTTTTCTATGCATGCATACTTATATCGATGAGAATTGTAGAATAACATGGTGATTCTATTTGAGATCACAGGGCATTTAGGTTTTATAAGCTACAAGGTGGAAAGTACGACACGTCCAAAAAAGGCGTGCCACTAGACATTCATTATAACTGGCCGGTAAGTATGTGAATTTATGAATACATATCATACATGTACGTACATAAGACAATGTTGCAACTAAATAACCAATCTCCCGTTATGTAGTGCCACAAGCAACCACCCGGATCGGTCCTATGTGGGTTCTACGTGTGCGAGTTCATGAGAATGAACGGACGATACATCACAAACCCTGACAAGGTATTATTAGTAATAGTCACGTATGTATTTATGTCATTAAAGATGCAAATGTGTTATTATTGAGTATAAATAGATGATGTTTATAAACTTCCTTTACAGCAATTTCAACAAGGAAGCCCGGAGAACTTGACTGAAGGTGCATTGTATGGCATAGTTGAGGACCTGTGCACATTCATATTGAAAGAGGTCATTCCCGCAGAAGGGAAATATCACGATGCTTCCGGAACATTAGCTTTGCCAGAGTTTAGAATACTAACAGAAATTAGTAGACTATCTCTTAGCCGAGATAGTTATTAGAGCTTAAGTGAAAACTTTGATGTATATAATGTGTGATGCATACATGGTTGTAAACAAGACTTTGATGTATATATATGTATGATAGAATTTAATTCCATGTTGCTTTTAATATCAATACTACATGTTTATCAATATCAATATCAATACTACATGTTTATCAATACTACATGTATATATATGTTTTGTGTGTGTAAATATATATAAATTTCAGTACTGATTGAAAATTTAAAAAAAGGCGGGAAAACTTTCCACTGGCGGTTTTCTTTATAAAACCGTCAGTGAAAATAGCATTTCCACTGGCGGTTCTAGAATAACCGCCAGTGGAAATGACAATTTCCACTGGCCCCTAGCACTGGCGGCACTGAAAAGCGCCAGTGAAAACGTCTCTAGAACCGCCACTATAGAGGCTGTGTGTACTAGTGTCTCCGACGATCGAACACGTCTGCATCCTGGCTCCTTACGGTGCCCGTATATATATAATATGTTACAAGTCCTGTATACTACACTATACCAATAAAGCTAGATTCAGAGGTAGCTTAAAATACATGCATGTACGAGTAAGATGGAAGCAGCTACGACCTAGCTAGCTAGTTTCTAGAGGCCTCGCTCACTACCGGTTGGATTGGAGCACCATGATTAGAATAGATAGATATATACCTGGAGGATCAATCGGTGGCCACACCCCACACCCTGTATTTTCCAGACCTATACAGCACAAGCGTAGAATCTCTTGCCTCAGTTTTAAATAAACGGCTAAAAAATGCTTTGTATAACCTTGAGCCACTAAGCTAGAACATTAATGCAGATAAGAGACAATCACTAGTACATAGAGCCTCTATAGTGGCGGCCCTAAAACTATTTTCACTGGCGTTTTTCAGTGCCGCCAGTGCTAGGGGCCAGTGGAAATCGCCATTTTCACTGGCGGTTATTCAAGAACCGCCAGTGGAAATAGCATTTCCACTGGCGGTTTTCTTAAGCAACCGCCAGTGGAAATGCTATTCCAGTGGCAGTTTGTTTTATTTAGCCGCCAGTGGAAAGTTTCCCGCCTTTTTTTAATTTTTCGTACTGAAATTTATATATTTACACACACAAACATATATATATATATTGATAAACATGTAGTATTGATATTAAAAGCAACATGGAATTAAATTCTATCATACATTTATATACATCAAAGTCTTGTTTACAACCATGTATGCATCACACATTATATACATTAAAGTTTTCACTTAAGCTCTAATAACTATCTTGGCTAAGAGATAGTCTACTAATTTCTGTTAGTATTCTAAACTCTGGCAAAGCTAATGTTCCGGAAGCATCGTGATATTTCCCTTCTGCGGGAATGACCTCTTTCAATATGAATGTGCACAGGTCCTCAACTATGCCATACAATGCACCTTCAGTCAAGTTCTTCGGGCTTCCTTGTTGAAATTGCTGTAAAGGAAGTTTATAAACATCAACTATTTATACTCAATAATAACACATTTGCATCTTTAATGACATAAATACATACGTGACTATTACTAATAATACCTTGCCAGGGTTCATGATGTATCGTCCGTTCATTCTCATGAACTCGCACACGTAGAACCCACATAGGACCGATCCGGGTGGTTGCTTGTGGCACTACATAACGGGAGATTGGTTATTTAGTTGCAACATTGTCCTATGTACGTACATGTATGATATGTATTCATAAATTCACATACTTACCGGCCAGTTATAATGGATGTCTAGTGGCACGTCTTTTTTGGATGTGTCGTAGTTTCCACCTTGTAGCTTATAAAACCTAAATGCCCTGTGATCTCAAATAGAATCACCATGTTATTCTACAATTCTCATCGATATAAGTATGCATGCATAGAAAAGGCTTACAGCTCTAAGATGCCGAGAAATTTTGAATAGGCCGAAGGCTCGGTGTGCAAGGAGTCTGTCACACCTGGATTTCGAGGCACCAAGACCCAGGCGCGAACAATCACCAGGTGTGCTGGGACCAAGTCTCACACATATGATGAATCATGGCACAGGATCGAATGTCACATCTTTACTATATAATAAGAGTTCTATACAAAATAAATAATTACATTATAAGGAGACAACGGTCCAGCAACCAAAAGTTGACTGGGAGACGACGGCCTAGACCTCTCACGAACTCGTCACAACATCCTCCATGCGCCTCATCCTGTGGTACCTGATCTTGACCTATGGGGGGGTGTGAGACAGCAAGAGTGAGCTCACATACGTTCATATCTCAACAAGTTGTGGGGAAATAATGTGCATGAACTCACCAAAGGTGGGAGCTCACGTGAAGTGTAAGGCTTACCAAAGAGGATGGTTAGAGCTGAGCACTGCTTTTAAAGTTGGTCAAAATTTTATTAGCAATTACTAAGTATAAGTAAATACCAACCCAATTAAGTAGTAGAACAAAAGTAACAACATCACCTGTGATGCAATGCATATGACAAATTGAATTTAGTTCCATAAATTAATCATGTGAGGGTCCGAGCTGCTCATGACCGTGAGCACGGCTAGTATACCAGTTTTACACTCTGCAGAGGTTGCACATCTTTACCCACAAGTCATGTTACCCATCTGCCAAGGGATCGTGACTTCCCATACACCTCTACCGAGGAGGCGAGGCAGGGTAACACTACGAGGCCTTTACAAAGTTCCACTAGCTTCAGAAAACCCGCTACAGTTTATAGGAAGCTCCAATGCAGGGACTCCTCGCATGACCGCCATCGCAGCAAAATCATCCCAAGGGCCTCCCTACACTGACCACTCCCCTACTGCCCTTGCCCCTTTCGGGTAAGGTAGTCTTCCACTAGCTTTCCTAATTAATCAGCCAAGGACGTCCCATTAAACCCTTGTGGTAGCACTGTTTTCCCGGATGGTCGCTCCATGTTCCAATTAACATAATGATCTTATCATGAACAGTAATAATAAACAGATAATAAAAATGTGATCATGAATAATGTATCTTCATACCCAAAACCACATAAAGCACTAGCAAGTACTACCCAAAAAGTTCAGTGGTAAACAAGGTATAAAGATAGACAAACTAGGGTAATCTATTGGGTCCCATCAAAATTAACCTATGTAGATCATTATGATTAATTAGAACATGAGTGGGTAAAAAGAAGTGATCAAGGGCACAACTTGTCTGGGACTTGAGATTCTAGGTACCAACTTGCTTCTCAGGTGACACGTGACCTCACGCTAGTCATAGCAATAAAGACAAACATGGTATAGGAAAAATTAACATCACACCAAACATAAGAATAAACTGCATGATAATAATCTACACGTCGCTACGAGATAGTGGGTCCGAGAATCGCTAAATTCGGAGTTACGGTTATGGAGTTATGGTTTTCCGAAGATCCACGTGGTTAAGTATAGAATAGACTAAGTGCAACATTTTAACCTATATTTCATGACAAAACAAAGTTACCAGATGATAATAAATATTATTATGAGACTAATGCAACTAGAATGGATCAAAATGGAGTTATAGTTACTGAGTTATGAATTTCCTAAGTTATTAAGTACTTGGCACGAAATAAATTAAGTAAACAATTTTAATCTATGTTTCATGTCTAAATAGAGTCACTAGGTGATAAACAATGTTAAAACAAACTTAATACAACTGGAATGAATCAAAAAGGAGTTACAATAAATTTTCTATGAATTAAACAAGATCCTAGAATTATTTTTATACTAAAAAAATTATTTTCTTTATTAGTTTTACCAATTATATTAACCTTTGGACCGCGGCCACTAATACCAGAGAGCGCAGGGTGTTTCTTATAAAATTCGGGGCTAAACCGCAAGACTCTTCCTATAGCCCCGTACGGCGGGTTAATTGTGGCAAAGAGCAGGTGCTCTTTTGCAATACGGGCGAGGCGAAGGGGTATGATCAAACTTGGGCCGCGCGATCACAAACCGATGGCCCAGATCATATCTTGCCTTATGTGAATCGGTGAGCCACAGGATCCAGGATCAATGGTCCCAGAATTGCCCGCGCTCGCATCAAAATGGGACAGTTGGATCGCGCCCCAACGGTTCAGATTTAATCGACACCTATCGCTATTTCCGCTCTAATCTCATCCGCCGCCCGTGGATCCGACGGCCAGGGGACTTCTTCCCCAACCCACGCCGAGAGCGGTGGCGGCGTTGAAGACCAGTGCGACTGTGCCATCGCCGGCAGACCGCACGGTCGGCCCCCGCTGCCTCAACCAGCGCATGATATCTCGGAAAACAGAGAGCGAAGTAAGGAGGATCTGATGGTGGTAGACTTACGGGTGATCGAGCAGTGTTGAACTTAGCCCACGCGGCACGGCGGCAAGGGGAAAGGAGCTCGCCACCGACGAGAAATTGGCGCCAGGAGGTGATGATTTCGCCAATAGAGACTACAGGCGTGTTCGATGAGCTCTCCGTGAATCACCCAGGTACCCCGGGATGGACAGTCCACGCAATGAGGCGATCCCGCGGCGGAGCAGGTGCTCCGATGAGTAATTCCGCGTCCCTCCGACGCCGAAGCCACCCGTTGAGTCCGCGGACGTTTCCCCCGTGGCACGGTGATCCCCCGAGACCCCAACGCGAGTACAGAACGCCGGTGTTGGTCGAAGAAGATACCGACACGCCCTTGACTCGACTTTGCTCCCTTTTCTCTCTCTTGCGTTGGTCAGCGAGGTTTCTATACGATGCAGCCCAGGGTGAGTCGCCAGCCGAGGGCGCGGTGCTGGTGATTTATAATCCCCATGCGAAGTCCGCGCGAGAGGAGGCCGAGATCTCCGGCGAGGTTCACGCGATTCTCTAGCGCGCGTGGGTTTGTTGGGATACGGCGGGGTTCGTTCAGAGGACAAAGATGCTACTGACGTGGTGACCCCACAAGTAAGTGGTTGAAGGAGGACAAGGTTGTACCCGGTGAGCAGCTGCCCAACGGGTCCCACACGTCAGTGGCACGAAAGAAAAGAAAAGGGGAGGGGATAGAGTGGGCTGGCACGGTGAGTGAAGTAGAGATGGGCCAAAATGAGGTGGTAGGCCCGGCACAGATGGTTTTTTTTTTCTTTTTTATCCAATTCAAGTATACTAGCTCAATTTAAATCCTTGTTTTGAATTCTAGATTTAAAAATCACACAACAGTATAATAATACTTCTTCTATCTACACTAATATTATTTATTTATTGTTATTATTATTTATTATTCTCCCAATTGTTTAATTAGGGAAGAAAGGAATGACTATTAAAATCCCTTTTATATATATATTTTCATTTATAAGTTAAGGTAAATTTAAATTATGATTCCTTGATTCAACTAGAATGCATCACAGAAATAACATCCACATGAGATGCACATTTCTTTATTTCTTTATTTGTTATTATGCCATTAGTTGAGTATGTAGAGAGAAATAAAAGAAAATCAAGGGATCCCCAAAACACCCACTTATAAATTTACTTATTTGTTTATTTTATTATATTATATTTTTTTCTACCAATTTTGGGCTTTACAAATCCTACCCCCCTTAAAAATAATCTCGTCCTCGAGATTAGATAAAAAAAGTATAACTATGTTATCTCAACACATATGCACAAACAAAATCTCAGCATGATGCATACTTTATTAGCAAGACATGGAATCGATTAGACCTTATTATTCCTTCTTAAAATAATATCATATCATCCACTAACTAAAGTAACATCTAGATCTTACAAATAGTAGTAATTTATATATATGTTTATGTAGCTTGATGGAGCTGGTGGTGGTGGTGGAGGTTGTTGTTGTTGTCTCTCCAACCGCGCTTGCCTTATTTCTTGGCGGACCTGACGTATTTCCTCGCGTTCTTGTCTTATCTGATTTTGCATCTCGATCACCAGGTCTGTTAATTGTTGTATTACCAGTCTTTGGGCAGCAACCACTTGATCGATTTCAACAGGTGGAGGATTTGGAGGATTCATTTCTGTTTGCTGTTGCGTGATAATCTTTCCTTTCCTAGTATTGACCATGAAAGTTAGAAGCATATGGTAATAGTTTTGCAAAGGAAATTATTCAATAAGCGGAATGAATAAGCTAGTAGCTGATTATAATCTGAAGATTCTTTAGTAGGGCTTAATCTTTGTTTTATGTCCAGATTGGGGTAACCAGTCGTATAAGGTGAATATCCAAGGGTAAGATAGAATCTGTCAAGATGAGAGATATATATGGGTGAGATAGACTACAAGATGTAGGTTAAAAGTTTGTTTATTGTTAGGTGGGAATAGAAAGGTTATACCATTCATCATGGCTCTATGGGTTGGGTTAGCTCATGGTTGAGTTGATCCAATGTGCTAAGTTAAGTTAATACATGGCTAGTAGGTCTAATCTCTTCTACTAGTGTCATTAATCTGTTTAAGTGGACCACATTAGGTTAGATAACATTAGACCACACTAGATCAGGTTACATTAGGTAAGATAAGATCTAGATTAGATTGGATATGACTAGATTAGACTAGTTTAGGTCAGATAGGTCCAACAGGGTAGAATATGTATTATTAAGATATGTTAGAATCTTTTGAGATTAGTTAGATTTGTTATGATAAGATAGAATCTCTTCAAGATAAGATGATTTTATTAAGGTAAGAAGAATCTTTTAAGATGAGGTGGATCTAGTAAGATAATAGAGAATCTTATAAGATACGATGAATCTATTAAGATATGGGAGAGTCTTTTAAGATTAGAGGGATCTCTATGAGATAGATACATTTTAATGGAGGATAATCTAAGTTGCTTAGTCTTCTTGTGAATTCTATTTAAGCCTATACGTATATGCAGATGTAATTGTGGACATTACTCCACAACCCATCACACTCAATCAAAGATCCAAATCAAACAAGTATCATAAGAGCAAACACTCAAGCGTATAGATACCTAAAAAAATAGTTGTGTTTTTGTTCCTAAGATTAGGTCTCCTATTCCTAAAAGTCACTTTAGGTACAAGATTTCAAAGTGTGAAATCCACATTTGTCTTTAGAAAAGAAAAGATAAGAGTAATCAGAGTAAAGCGGAAATAGATGAGAAAAGATTAAGAAAAGTTTAGAAAGAATCAGAGTAGCAAAGGTAAGTAGAATAATGGTTGTCCAGTTCTATCTAGGTTTCGTCCTATAGTCAACATTCCTCTAATACCACTTCTGTCACACCCGGGTTTCGGGGCACCAAGACCCGGGCGCGAACAATCACCAGGTGTGCTGGGACCAAGTCTCACACATATGATGAATCATGGCACAGGATCGAATGTCACATCTTTACTATATAATAAGAGTTCTATACAAAATAAATAATTACATTATAAGGAGACAACGGTCCAGCAACCAAAAGTTGACTGGGAGACGACGGCCTAGACCTCTCACGAACTCGTCACAACATCCTCCATGCGCCTCATCCTGTGGTACCTGATCTTGACCTGTGGGGGGGTGTGAGACAGCAAGAGTGAGCTCACATACGTTCATAGCTCAACAAGTTGTGGGGAAATAATGTGCATGAACTCGCCAAAGGTGGGAGCTCACGTGAAGTGTAAGGCTTACCAAAGAGGATGGTTAGAGCTGAGCACTGCTTTTAAAGTTGGTCAAAATTTTATTAGCAATTACAAAGTATAAGTAAATACCAACTCAATTAAGTAGTAGAACAAAAGTAACAACATCACCTGTGATGCAATGCATATGACAAATTGAATTTAGTTCCATAAATTAATCATGTGAGGGTCCGAGCTGCTCATGATCGTGAGCACGGCTAGTATACCAGTTTTACACTCTGCAGAGGTTGCGCATCTTTACCCACAAGTCATGTTACCCATCTGCCAAGGGATCGCGACTTCCCATACACCTCTACCGAGGAGGCGAGGCAGGGTAACACTACGAGGCCTTTACAAAGTTCCACTAGCTTCAGAAAACCCGCTACAATTTATAGGAAGCTCCAATGCAGGGACCCCTCGCATGACCGCCATCGCAGCAAAATCATCCCAAGGGCCTCCCTACACTGACCACTCCCCTACTGCCCTTGCCCCTTTCGGGTAAGGTAGTCTTCCACTAGCTTTCCTAATTAATCAGCCAAGGACGTCCCATTAAACCCTTGTGGTAGAACTGTTTTCCCGGGTGGTCGCTCCATGTTCCAATTAACATAATGATCTTATCATGAACAGTAATAATAAACAGATAATAAAAATGTGATCATGAATAATGTATCTTCATACCCAAAACCACATAAAGCACTAGCAAGTACTACCCAAAAAGTTCAGTGGTAAACAAGGTATAAAGATACACAAACTAGGGTAACCTAATGGGTCCCATCAAAACTAACCTATACAGATCATTATGATTAATTAGAACATGAGTGGGTAAAAAGAAGTGATCAAGGGCACAACTTGCCTGGGACTTGAGATTCCAGGTACCAACTTGCTTCTCAGGTGACACGTGACCTCACGCTAGTCGTAGCAATACAGACAAACATGGTATAGGCAAAATTAACATCACACCAAACATAAGAATAAACTGCATGATAATAATCTACACGTCGCTAAGAGATAATGGGTCCGAGAATCGCTAAATTCGGAGTTACGGTTATGGAGTTATGGTTTTCCGAAGATCCACGTGGTTAAGTATAGAATAGACTAAGTGCAACATTTTAACCTATATTTCATGACAAAACAAAGTTACCAGATGATAATAAATATTATTATGAGACTAATGCAACTAGAATGGATCAAAACGGAGTTACAGTTACTGAGTTATGAATTTCCTAAGTTATTAAGTACTTGGCACGAAATAAATTAAGTAAACAATTTTAATCTATGTTTCATGTCTAAATAGAGTCACTAGGTGATAAACAATATTAAAATAAAATTAATACAACTGGAATGAATCAAAAAGGAGTTAGAATAAATTTTCTATGAATTAAACAAGATCCTAGAATTATTTTTATACTAAAAAAATTTATTTTCTTTATTAGTTTTACCAATTATATTAACCTTTGGACCGCGGCCACTAATACCAGAGAGCGCAAGGTGTTTCTTATAAAATTCGGGGCTAAACCGCAAGACTCTTCCTATAGCCTCGGACGGCGGGTTAATTGTGGCAAAGAGCAGGGGCTCTTTTGCAATACGGGCGAGGCGAAGGGGTATGATCAAACTTGGGCCGCGCGATCACATACCGATGGCCCAGATCATATCTTGCCTTATGTGAATCGGTGAGCCACAGGATCCGGGATCAATGGTCCCAGAATTGCCCGCGCTCGCATCAAAATGGGACAGTTGGATGGCGCCCCAACGGTTCAGATTTAATCGACACCTATCGCTATTTCGGCTCTAATCTCATCCGCCGCCCGTGGATCCGACGGCCAGGGGGACTTCTTCCCCAACCACGCATGATATCTCGGAAAACAGAGAGCGAAGTAAGGAGGATCTGATGGTGGTAGACTTACGGGTGATCGAGCAGTGTTGAACTTAGCCCACGCGGCACGGCAGCAAGGGGAAAGGAGCTCGCCACCGACGAGAAATTGGCGCCAGGAGGTGATGATTTCGCCAATAGAGACTACAGGCGTGTTCGATGAGCTCTCCGTGAATCACCCAGGTACCCCGGGATGGACAGTCCACGCAATGAGGCGATCCCGCGGCGGAGCAGGTGCTCCGATGAGTAATTCCGCGTCCCTCCGACGCCGAAGCCACCCGTTGAGTCCACGGACGTTTCCCCCGTGGCACGGTGATCCCCCGAGACCTCAACGCGAGTACAGAACGCCGGTGTTGGTCGAAGAAGATACCGGCACGCCCCTGACTCGACTTTGCTCCCTTTTCTCTCTCTTGCGTTGGTCAGCGAGGTTTCTATACGATGCAACCCAGGGTGAGTCGCCAGCCGAGGGCGCGGTGCTGGTGATTTATAATCCCCATGCGAAGTCCGCGCGAGAGGAGGCCGAGATCTCCGGCGAGGTTCACGCGATTCTCTAGCGCGCGTGGGTTTGTTGGGATACGGCGGGGTTTGTTCAGAGGACAGAGATGCTACTGACGTGGTGACCCCACAAATCAATGGTTGAAGGAGGACAAGGCTGTACCCGGTGAGCAGCTGCCCAACGGGTCCCACACGTCAGTGGCACGAAAGAAAATAAAAGGGGAGGGGATAGAGTGGGCTGGCGCGGTGAGTGAAGTAGAGATGGGCCAAAAATGAGGTGGTAGGCCCAGCACAGATGGTTTTTTTTCTTTTTTTATCCAATTCAAGTATACTAGCTCAATTTAAATCCTTGTTTTGAATTCTAGATTTAAAAATCACACAACAGTATAATAATACTTCTTCTATCTGCACTAATATTATTTATTTATTGTTATTATTATTTATTATTCTCCCAATTGTTTAATTAGGGAAGAAAGGAATGACTATTAAAATCCCTTTTTATATATATATTTTCATTTATAAGTTAAGGTAAATTTAAATTATGATTCCTTGATTCAACTAGAATGCATCACAGAAATAACATCCACATGAGATGCACATTTCTTTATTTCTTTATTTGTTATTATGCCATTAGTTGAGTATGTAGAGAGAAATAAAAGAAAATCAAGGGATCCCCAAAACACCCACTTATAAATTTACTTATTTGTTTATTTTATTATATTATATTTTTTTCTACCAATTTTGGGCTTTACAGAGTCGAGCACCAGCACCTTTCCAACCTTAGGATAAATGAAGAAGCATATCCAGTGGTCCCTGTACGAATCAAACTTGTGATACATGTGTATTGAAATTATTGATTTTATTTATGAAAAATCACACTTACTTAAAGTTGTACGGGGCCACTATGGATTCCCTGTCTTGAAATTGAAGCATTGCGTGTCCTATGTAGGTGGTGTATCTTGCTTCAAAATCCTTCTTCAGAACCTGGATACGCACCTCAATTTCTTCGTTCGTTAGTCCCTGTAATGCTTCGTTGCCTTTTCCGATTCTAAAAGTGTGGTTATCCTCGCTTATCTTTATTGGGTTGAGATACCCAACCCTTTTACTGGCACTAGCATTGGGATTGGTACCATAAAGGATCTCCTGCTGATCATGTTGCATTCTGCAACGCACACGTGCATGTCAGATATTGAAAATTTATACAACTCACTAGCTAATAATAACACATATATGTGGAGTATGAGTGACACTTACAATGCAAATATGGTTACAAGTTGCACGTCGAGTCTCTGAAGGTTCATCATTAACCACATGTCCTCGAATACAACAACGGCTTTTTGATTTGAACCAATAAAAGCATGGGCTGGTATATTAACACTGATGGTGTCGATGCCAACTGAAGATGCCCGCATGTACCAATCATGCAACCTTTTAATATTAGCCGGGACCTTCCTTAGTTTCTCAAAAGTGAGTAGTGGTCTGCCCGACACATATTTTTTAGGCACATTTTTATAATCTGCCTTAGTTGGCTTCTTTATCTTTGCAGCCATTGCCTCAGCCTTTTTTGCGGACTCCTCGAGATCGGCCAAATCAACAGTGTCTGACGTGAGGCTCCGTCCAATCCCTTTCAAAAAACGAGCTGTTCCAGCAGTGGATTTACTCTTCTTTTTCTTCTCGAACGGGGACACTAATTTTGGTATAGAAACTTTAGATTTCTTTGATGGTCGTGGAGATGGCTGTGGAGAAGGTGGATCCCTGAAGGGCGATGTATGTGGCGGAGATGGTGGGCCACCATGAGGATGATGAGAAGGAGGGTCAGAAAGAGGATGAGGAGCATCATGTGAAGTTTGAGGAGGTGATGATTGATGTACAATAGGAACAACAATTTGAGAAGGCGGAGACGGTTGGGCCTACGACGAATTCGTCCAATCAACCAATTCGACATCCCTTCGAGGCCAAAGGATAAAATTCTTGATAGTTTGTCCAAGTGTCTCGATACCTTCGGGCCCAGGGATGTCTAGCATGTCGTCCTCGTATCCTTGGACGTCTGACGTCACTTCTACCCTGCAATATTCTTCTGGAATGTCGTTTCCATGGAACTTGCGTCCTGGGATCTCAAGGCCTGTGGCTACTTTCTTTGTACGCTGATTGTTAATACCATATCTTATAACTAGTGTGCATGCCACATGCCTTGTGATGTCATCAACTGGATAGCGGGCCTTATTTCCCGTTGACACGACAGAGCTTGGGATGGTCGTACCCTCGGTGGAAGCCAGCGTTTGAGCTACTGGAATTATTTGCATCTGTGGAGTGGTCATCTGTTGAACAGACATCACACTCGCCATTGCCAATTGCTGCATCAATTCTGGAGGAGGATTCGATAGCATTTTAGACATCAGGCCTTTGAACTCTTTCTTGGCCTCCTCCTTAAAATAATTCGCCATCTCTTCCTTGTATCGATCACGTTTCTTGTACAGACCTTCCCATTGTGGTCCGAACCCTTCCTTCCATCCTTCCTTAGATGAGATTCCTCGTACACGACCAGGATGCTCAGGGTTACCGAGACCAGCCGTTAGAATGTCTCTCTCCCTTTGCGGCTTAAATGTTCCTTGGCTCTGCTTAGCTACAATTGCATATATGTTTTTTGCCGCTTCTTCGACAGTGGGATCATCAAAAGATACACCAGACTCAGTTTCCCTTGGTTTTCTAGCACGGATCCAATTAGCTGTCCTTTCACCAAGTTGCTCGGACAGCGTCAGCAACCCTGTAGCCTTCTTCTCGGCATCTTCTTGTCTCCATTTAGGAACCTGACGCTTGTAACCATCTGTGCCAAGGTGGTGGTGGTATTTGTTCTTCTTGGATAGTTCCGAATTTGCCTCACTTAGCGATATGAAATCAGGGCTGCTCCTCTGCTCTAGAAATACTGCCCACTGACCTGCTGAGATTTTATATTTTTTCGTCGGGTCTAGGCCTTTCTTTGCAAACTTTGTATTCATCTCAGACCTCCAGTTTCGGAAATTGATTGCAAACTGCTTCATCGTGTATTTTTTGACGAGTTCTTCTGAACCCCCAGGCAAAACGAACCTCGTTATTAGCTTATTCCACATTTGATTCTTGACATCATCTGATACATCTCTCCACTGTCGGATTGTGATGTCAAGATTATCTCTAACTAAGAACCCAAGTGCATTCCGGAACTTAGGTAGTGCCTCTTCTGGAGATAGGGGCTGACCATTCAGGCTCACGTCTGTGATTTTATATGTCTTGTTAGGAAACTTGTTTAGCCCCCTGTCACCTCTGTTCCGATCGCTCTGCTTCCTTTTCCTTGACCTCTCGGTGGTTGTCTCAGTTGATTCCGGTGCGCCTTGGGTCGGTTCCGGTGCGTCTTGGGTCGGTTCCGGTGCGTCTTGATATCGTGCCGCAGCTTTTTCGAGCATCGCACGAAATTGAGACAAGACCTCCTATTCATGTAATAAAATGCACAAGAAATCATGCATGTGTAATAGACATTATGAAATCAGCTAATTAATTAGGTACACACATTAAGGATGTGTAATTTACCTCATGGTCTTGTGGATCATAAGTAGGGTCACGTTGCAACTCACGCGCAGCGGCCCTATCTATCCTAGTGGTAGGAAAAGGGTCGCTAGGCGTTTCATATCCTTCACTGCTAGATTCTTCTTGAGCAACACTCTTGTCCATGTGGTCGGGCCCTAATCCTTGGTCCTTGGTTGGAGAACTCATTGAGCTATATATATACAAATACATATTAACACATATTAACATAAGCAATAATTAAATTCATATTAACAAATACCCTAACCCCTAATATTGTGATACAGATATTATCGAGATACGTATAGAGAGGGAGAGTTGTATAGGACGTAGAGAGAGAGAGAGAGATGGAGAGTCGTATAGAACGTATAGAGAGGGAGAGAGGAGGAGTCGTATAGGACGTAGAGAGAGATGGAGAGTCGTATAGAACGTATAGAGAGGGAGAGAGGGAGAGAGGAGGAGTCGTATAGGACGTAGAGAGAGAGATGGAGAGTCGTATAGAACGTATAGAGACGGAGAGAGGGAGAGAGGAGGAGTCGTATAGGACGTAGAGAGAGAGATGGAGAGTCGTATAGAACGTATAGAGAGGGAGAGAGGGAGAGAGGAGGAGTCGTATATGACGTAGAGAGAGAGATGGAGAGTCGTATAGAACGTATAGAGAGGGAGAGAGGAGGAGTCGTATAGGACGTAGAGAGAGAGATGGAGAGTCGTATAGAACATATTACACATTAAGTTCATCTCTATCGCTAATCCTGTATTCTCGGGACTTTTCAACTCGCGTGTAGTGTATAGCTCTACATCAGCCTTATCTGAACCAGCCGCCATTACGTGGGGGCGAGTAAATGCATGATCTACACGCTTTACGTGTGACGCACGACGACAGTGGAACGATGAAAACCAATGTTTTATAGTAGTAGAGAAGAGTTGTAGACAGCGCATGATATCCAAGAGAATGCACTATGCACTCGATTCTGAGATATTGTTTCTCCGTACATGAAATTAAAGCATAAAATATGTAGCGTTTGGATCATAATGCATTTCTAAAATCAGATTCTCAGAGGTAAACCAATTGGAAGCCAAAAAAACATGCTTTCCGCTGCTCTCTCTCTCCCTCTCCCTCTCTTTCCTCTCTCTTCCCTCCCTCCCTCTCCCTCTCTTTCCTCTCTCTTCCCTTTCCCTCTCTCTCCTCTCTCTCTCTCTCCCTCCACTCTCTTTCCTATATATACACTCCCTCTCCCTCCTCTTTCTTCTCTCTCTCTCCCTCCCTCCACTCTCTTTCCTATCTCTTCCCTTTCCCTCTCTCCTCTCCTCTCTCTTCCCTCTCCCTCCTCTCTCTTCCCGGCCCTCTCCCTCTCTCTCTCTCTTACTCTCTGCAGAGACGCGCGCGCAGGGTCCCTAAACCCTCTCCCTCTCTTCCCTCTCCCTCCTCTCTCTTCCCTCTCACTCTCTCACTCTTCCTAGCACGGCGGCGGCGGCGTGCCCGAGCAATTATAGTCGAATAAGGGAGAGAGAGAGAGGAGAACTTACCTACGGCGTGGGGACGACGGCGTGGACGACGGCGGCGCATGGCGGAGAAGATCGCCGGGGCAAAATTTCGGCAGCCTGACGGCGGGAAGTGTAAAAGACAGGGCGCCAAAGACTTAGCGAAATTTCGGCCCCGCGCGCGCTCCTTTATATAGGAGATATTTCTACTGGCGGTTGACAATGACAACCGCTCATTTCTACTGGCGGTTGTCATAGAGAACCGCCAGTAGAAATGCCTTCCACAGACTTTGGAGGCCATTTATACTGGCGGTTTTTGTTGTGAACTGGCGGTTTTCGTTGTGAACCGCCAGCAGTAATATTTTTAGTATATTATTTTTTATTGTATATTCATACATTAAGTATATAAATTTTTATACATATTAAATATATAAATATATATATTTAGTATACATAATATATATATTTATATATTACTTCTCTCTCTCCCCTCCTCTCTCTCTCCTCTCTCTCACAACATGTTTTTTAAAGATGCTTGTTTCTTACTGCCTGATATATATATATATATATATATATATATATATATATATATATATATATATATATATATATATATATATATATATATATATATATTAGTTGAATAGTCCTCCCTCCTTTTATTTTACCTCGCGTTCTAGGACGCGCTGAAGAATGGGCATTCTGGATGTGCAAAGTGCTGCATCCGCACGGACGGTAAGTGCTGGACCTGCTCCGAGCGCATTGGCAACAATAGCTCTCTCTCCCCTCTCTCTCTCTCTCTCCTCTCTCTCTCTCTCTCCTCTCTCTCTCTCTCTCCTCTCTCTCCTTTCTCTCTTCTCTCTTTCTCCTATCTCTCTCTCCTCTCTCTCCCTCTCTCTCCTCTCTAGAAAGTCACTAGAATGCCCGTTCTTGCAGTGTTTAAATACTACGTCGTCTCCTGGCTTCGCGTCTCTCGTCACCATTGGTGTGAAGTTATTTCACAAGTATCAGATCTGGTAAACATCTTTCCAAGTTCTTTCACAGCATGTTTTTTGAAGATGCTTGTTTCTTACTGCCTGATATATATATATATATTAGTTTGTCGCTAACAATAGTCAATTACATGACATGTCCTAACAATAATCAATTACATGACAACTATATAATCTAGGGAGCTATTGTTCTGCCTTGTCCATTGCGGCGTACCCAGGGCATCGAATTGCGTGGGATGCTTCGCTCAACGTTCCTTATCTTGGTTGGATGGTCTATGAAAAGAGACATGTCGTTGAACTGGTTAAAATCCTCTAAATCAGATACACCATCAACTCCTATAGCTTGTTGTTTTCCAGGAAAAACTACATGCTTCGGGTTGTCGGTGCTTTTCTTCTCATTGTTAGAAATGATATGTTCAGCATAGAAGACCTGTGCAGCACGATTAGCAAGGATCCATGGGTCATCTTTGTAACCTACCTTACTTAGATCAAGAACTCTGACCCCATAGTTATCTACCGTGACATGTTTGTCTTCAACCCATTGACATCGGAAAACCGATATATGAAATGTACCTGAAAGGGAATTAGGCTTACACCTAGTTCCTAAATAATTTTGGTGGTTGAATTGCCCAACACAAATATTTGGACTAACTAGTTTGCTCTAGTGTATAAGTTATACAGGTGTCAAAGGTTCACACTTAGCCAATAAAAAGACCAAGTATTGGGTTCAAACAAAGGAGCAAGGGACAACCGAATGCACCTCTGGTCTGGCGCACCGGACTGTCCGGTGTGCCACCGGACATGTCCGGTGTACCAGAGGACTCCAACTCCAAACTCGTCACCTTCAGGAAATTCCAGAGGCGACTCCGCTATAATTCACCGGACTGTCCGGTGTACACCGGACAGTGTCCGGTGCTCCAAGGAAGAGCGGCCTC
Source organism: Zea luxurians (assembly GCA_029449295.1). Lineage (NCBI taxonomy): Eukaryota > Viridiplantae > Streptophyta > Magnoliopsida > Poales > Poaceae > Zea > Zea luxurians. The sequence goes on from JAOPSE010000031.1 coordinate 30,438,500, forward strand.
ACGAACTCGGCAGCCTCGGGAATTCACTTCGGCTGCTCCGCTATAATTCACCGGACATGTCCGGTGTACACCGGACTGTCCCGTGTACCGGCGGACCAACGGCTACTTCGGCGCCAACGGTCACCTGCCAGCGCATTTAAGGCGCGCCAGAGCGCGCAGGAGTCAGGCACGCGTGGCATGGCGCACCGGACATCCTACAGTACATGTCCGGTGCGCCACCGGACATCAAGGCGGGCCCAGTGTCAGAACTCCAACGGTCGAAACCCCAACGGCCTGGTGACGTGGCTGTCGCACCGGACATGTCCGGTGTGCACCGGACTGTCCGGTGCACCATCGAACAGACAGCCTTCACCAACGGCTAGATTTTGGTTGGTGGCTATAAATACCACCCCAACCGGCCACTTCAAGGTGTGGGAGCCCAAGCAACATTCCAAGTCATATAGTTGACATACTCAAGCCCTCCCAACCACATATATTCATTGATCCATCCTATACACAAGATTTAGACCACTACAACCAACACAAGTGCCACAAAAGAGAGAGCAAGCAAAAGAGAGCTACTCATTTGAGTTTAGCACTAGTGCCTTGTGAGATTCATCGAGAGATAGTGTGTGCTTCATCTTTGTGTTCATTTGCGCGTGGAGTTTTGACTCCCATTGAACTCCCTCCAAAGTTTTGGAGGCTTGTAAAAGCTAGCAAGAGACACCAAAGATTGTGGTGGTCCTTGTGGGATCGAGGGTGATCCTTGAGAAGAAGAAGAGCTCACCGATCCTTGTGTGATCGGGGGAGAGAGGGAAAGGGTTGAAAAAGACCCGTCCTTAAGTGGACTCCTCAACGGGGACTAGGCCTTCGAGGGCCGAACCTCGGTAAAACAAATCACTCGTGTCCATTGTGTTTATTGCTTGTGATTTGTTTGTTTTCCCTTGCTCTAAGTTTTCTTGCACCTTTATTTGCTAATATCATTTGGTGTTGCTTCAAGTTAAATTCCCATTTAGTGAAGCAACACGTTGCAAGAAAGAACTTGTCCTAGTGCTCTTCTCATCTAAGGCTTCTTGCTTTGTTATTCTATAACTTACTAGTTGTATTGATTTATCACTTCCGCGTTATTTAGCAATACTCTTTTCAAGCAAGAACTTAGTTTCTATTCTCCGATATTTGTATATCTTGTTCTAACCACTAATCAAGGGATCTAGTTGGGGGATAAAGTTTTAATTTTCAGGTTTCGCCTATTCACCCCCCCCTCTAGGCGACTTTCAGTACCATAGTCTAGTTCCCATATGTCCTCAATAAAGCCAAAATATGTAATAATCTCACCAGTTTCATCATCTATGGCCTCGCATCGAACACCACTGTTTTGTGACATGCTCTTTTTGTCCTTGGACTTGGTACAAAATGTGAATCCACTAATGTCATAGGTTTGCCATGTTGTGACCTGGCGTGATGGTCCAGATGCCAACCCCTTGATGGTTTTTTCTTCTATTGTTTCTCCACGTGGAATGTCCTTCACCATTAGCCATGTGTTGAACCGCTGCTTATGTTGCTTCATTATCCAATCAGCCGTATGCCCAAGATTTTGCTCGTGAAGCTCATTGATGTGTTGTTGGATAAATGGCTCTATTATCGCTAGCTGATGTAGGATGCTGTGATGTGCCTCAAGTACTGTATTGTAATCTGGTGGGATGAAAGATTTCCGTCCCATCCTCCCGCTTCCATACAATCTACCCTTGTGTCGTGACGGAGGCAGACCTATTGCAACCTGGTCTTTTAGGATACTATTGCAGAATGGACCTCCGGACTCAATGGCCTCTTCGGTACAGTACCCCTCTATCATGGATGCCTCGGGACGAACACGGGTTGATACATAGCCATTCAGTATTGACATGAAACGCTCGTACGTCCACATTTCATGCAAGTACATAGGACCCAATGCATCTATTTGTGGCACCAAGTGCACCACAAGGTGCACCATAATATCAAAGAACGATGGAGGGAAACACATCTCAAACTGTGATATTGTCTCTACTGCGAATTCCTGAAGAGATGCCAACTCATCACGGTCAATTACCTTTTGTGAAATTATGTTGAAAAAGTAGCACAACCATGTGATTGCCATCTTTAAAAACAAAGGATTTATAGCCCTGATGGCAATAGGTAGGAATGTAGTCAGCATGACATGACAATCATGTGAGTTGTAGTTGGTGACTATCAGGTCTTTCATTGACACAATACTCCGTATGCTAGAGCAGAATCCGGATGGGACTTTCAAATTCTTAAGCCAAACACACATCGCATGTTTCTCATCTACATTGAGATTGTAGCTTGCTGCCGGGAGATGATACTTCCCATTTTCTTGAAGAATAGGATGTAGTTCCTTTTTATGCCTAAATTTATCAAGTCCATGCGTGAATTGAGCCCTTCTTTTGTTTTGCCCTTTATGTCTAGCAAGGTGCCAATTATGCTTTCAAACACGTTCTTCTGAACGTGCATACCATCGATCACATGCCGCACATCTAACTCTTTCCAGTAAGACAAGTACTCGAAGAAAATAGACTTTTTCTTGAATATAGCCCCTGGAGCTGGTTTGGCATCCTTCCTTGTTTTTCCGTCTTTTGTCTTCTTCCCGAAAACAAACTTGATATTCTTGACTATTTCAAAAACTCTATGACCTTTATTGTTACCCGATGGAGCAGTAGAATGTAGTTCACCATTATTGTCAAAGTACTTATCCATCTTTCGCATGCGGTACCTGTGTCCTTCCAATAAAAAGCGTCTGTGCCTCATGTACACTATCTTCTTAGATGCAGTAAGGGACACGTAAGCAGTTTCATCAATGCATACTGTGCAGCCAACCTTTCCCTTAAACTGGCCTGATAATGTGAAGAGTGCAGGGTAATCGTTGATCGTAACAAAAATAATTGCTCTCAGTGTGAATGAATCTTTACGATACTCATCCAACATTTGAACACCCGTTACCCACAATATTTTCATATCCTCCATTAAGGGCTCTAAAAATACATCCATATCAACTCCAGGTTGTGTAGGTCCAGAAATAAGCATGGTTAGCAAAATGTACTTCCGTTTCTGCATCAACCATGAAGGAAGGTTGTATATGGTGAGGATCATTGGCCATGTGCTATGCTTGCTGCTCCTTTCAGCAAATGGATTCATTCCATCAGTACTCAGTGCGAACCTAACATTTCTTGGTTCATCGGTAAAGTCTCGGTGGTTCTCATTGAAATCTTGCCACTGCTTCCCATTAGCTGGATGTCGAAGCTTCCCATCGTTTTTGTGATCATCAGAAGCATGCCAGCTCATAAGTTTGGCATCCTCAGGGTTAGCGAACAAACACCTCAATCGATCGACGACGGGGAGGTACCATATCACCAAAGCAGGAATCTTTTTGAGCGCATAATAGTCTACTTCTTCTTTTTCTTTGCTCGTGGATTTTGAAGTCTTCTTTTTGGCTTTCTTTCGCTTCTTCCCTTTAGACACAGATGCAACACACTCTTCCTCTCGATAGTCTTTATTCGTCTTGTACCTAGTTGCACCACACTTTGGGAAGCTCTCCAAGTCTTTATAATCATCACCTCGATAAAGGATACAGTGATTTCTACACGCGTGGATCTTCTCCATGCCCATAGTGAGTGGACTGATTAGTTTCTTTGCATAGTACGTGTTAGCAGGCACTTTGTTCTCCTTTGGAAGCATGTCTGCGACAATACTCAAGAACGCATCGAAACCAGCATCAGACAGACTATATCTAGCTTTTAACATCAACAGCTTTAACACAGACTGGAGCGTCGTGAACTCTTTGGTACAACCCTTAGACTCGTCGTACAAAGGCTCTTCTGCTGCCTTCTTCAGGGACTCCATACCTTTCATGAAGAACATCGATGGATCTGTATGACGACGCAACATTGCCTCTAACAACTCTGCATCTTCCTCGTCCATAACATTTGGCAAAACATGGGTTCTTTCACGTTCATTTCCTCCGGCGTAACCATGATCAGTAACATTTGGCACTACATGTTCGCTCTGTGGAAGAGGTTGTTGTGTCTCGTGAACGAACTAAAAGTTATCGTCGATGTTCGCAGGGTTTCCAGCTGTATAAGGCGAAGAGCTACCCTCTCCATGCTTTGTCCAAATTATGTAATCCTTCACAAATCCTCGGCATACCAGATGAGATATGATTTGTTCTGTGTCATCAAATACAATAGCATTTTTGCAGTCCATGCATGGACAATATATGTGCTTTGTCTTTGTTCTCCAAGCATGGTTCGTAGCGACAACAATAAACTTATGGACCTCAGATATGTATGATGGATCTAGCCTTGATAAGTTATACATCCAGGATATCCTCTCCATCATCACCTGTAAAAAAAAGTAACATAAAACACACAAGACACACAAATTGGCAAGAGAAACATATACCAATAGGCGGTTGGATCGATTAGGCAACCTAACTAATTTATCTCTAACACATGGTGAAACCCTAGAACCAAAATGTGGCTAAAATAGAGGAAAATGAACAAAATTTGGCAAAAGAAACATAAGCCAAACTTTCCTAGCAACTAATAAACAAAAAATCTTAATACCCAAACCTATCTCTCTAACACATGGTGAAAGCCTAGTTTCAAAATGTAGTTAAAATTGAGCAAAAATGAACAATAATTGGCAATAGAAACATAATTAAACCAACCTTTCATAACAATTAATAAAAACAGTCTTAATTACCAAACCTATCATCCTCCCTCTCCATACAACACATTCACCATTCATTAAGCAACTAAATATGTGTCATGGATAAACTTATTTAAGAACTAAACATGAAAAAGGAGAGGGAATAGACAAAATATAACCATCTTAAGCAACCTCATTTGAGGAAATAGAGAAAATAACCTAGCTATACTCTTCTCTCTCACATGTAAAACCCTAGATCCAAAATGTGGCTAAAATTGACCAAGAATGAACAAAAATTGACAAAGAAACATAAACCAACCTTTCTTATCCACCTTTTTCCAAAAAATGAAGACCAAAACCTCCCCCTTGTATTTTGTGAAATCTGGACCTACAAAATCGCCTCCAATGGAAGTTGGCTGCGATCTACAGCTCCTGTCGGGGGGAGGAAGAGTGGTATTTATAACAGATAGTTCACTGGCGGTTTGCTTGAAAAACCGCCAGTGGAAAACTATTTCCACTAGCGGTTGTATTAAGATAACCACCAGTGGAAATAGGTTTCCACTGGCGGTTCCCAAGCCGGGTCCATCTGGTTTTTTTACTGGCGCGCGGTAACTAAAACCGCCAGTGATAATTTATTGGTGCCGCAGGCTTTGAGCTCTTTTCTACCAGTGAATATGTACATAAAGTCTGATGAGACGATCTCTTCGTGAAGAATCCGTCTTTTGATTTTTTACACTTAACCTCCTAAAGACCACTCAAGAAACTCTTCAATCAAAAGAGTTGTACATGTCCTAAGCCTATCCTGTTATTGTTAATATAAGTGCCCTTTTTTGCCTTTTTTAAGTGGGGAGATGCTGCTACATGCTTGCTGCTTGGTGGACGGGAGGACGGCAAGAGTCATCAGCTGCTGCCGCGCCGGCCTCGGCACACAAAGGATGAGCATGGCGTGCCGTTGCAGCTTTCCGACCGACAATCGGGCCGGCGATCTGTTCCTGTTATTCCGCCACAGGCTGGCCCGCCGATGATGGGGCGGAAGCTACAGCTAGTGTAGAGAAGAAGGGAGGGAGAGGATGGAGAACTACTGACGCCTGCGCCCGGCCACCATGTGTGCAGCTAGCAGCGACAGATGGAAAAGCGCAGCGCTTTAGGAAGTGTGTGGCGATCGGCTGCTGCGTGCGTTCGGTGACTGGCACTACTCTCACATGCATGGATCGTGGCCCAACCAATAAACAAAGCAGAGAGACGATGTGGGTCGGTGGTCTACCACAGAGTCAGACACCGGTTTAATTAGCGAGCCTGCCGCGGCGCTAGCTGCTGAATGAAGGCTAGCTCTCTCTCTGAAAACGTGTCGCCCAGTGAGCTAGCAAGACCGCATCATTCTCCATCCTCATCAGGGAAGAATGTCGCCGCGCGCGCAGCCGAGCCGACAGTGGCGAGCTCTCGCATGCGGCAGTTTCTTCCCCCTCGGGATCAGCGCGCGTGATGAGAGAGATCGCTCTTGAGCCTGCATGATCATTACCAGCTCCCTCTCCCTGCCCCGGCCGGCTTCTTGTGGCTACCCTAGCTAGCTAGCTTATATATAGGCGGTCATATATAGCTCATCTCTCGTGTCTGTTTGACCTCGATCTGCTGATGATCCATGGCCATCGTCCGTCCATCCATCCATCCATCCATCTCAGATAATGCAGCTAACTAATCTACTAGCTAATAACAGTGTCAGTTGTTCTCGGTTCCAGTAAGTGACTCATCAATTGATGGTTGGATGGATGGATCTGACGACAAGGGAGAGGAACGAACGGACAGAAGGGGCCGGCGCCGGTATGCGCAGAATTATTATAGTCACTCTCGCCCGCGACCGCGAGAGGAACATGATCGATGCCGAGGCCAGCTGCAAATTGCGCAACCGACCGGCGGGGCCCCGTGCATGTCGTCTGGCCACCATGGTCCTTTTCGCCTCCCTATATGCACACCTATCCTTAGGCTATCTGCAGCGGTTCCCCCTAAATTTCTTCCCCTATATCACTTTTTTGCATCACATCATCAATATTTCATCCCCTACTTTTTCATCTCCCGCAGCGGTTCCCTCTATTTTCTCTCCCTATACCCCACTACAACCATAAAATATTATTTTCTAACCATATTCATTTTTCATTACCATTTTTTCTCCACTTCTAAATTCTGACGAGCACAAAAATCGAGTTTAGAGGACGCTACAGTGAACCGCTCGATCTAGAGTGAGAGAGAAGCGATCCTCTCCGTAGAGGACCTCGTAGAGCTGACCGCTGCGTGCTGAAGTGTAGCACTGCAGCCGCCAAATGCACTACAGTGAGCACTGCTGGATGGATGTAGACTCATGTGGATGGTCCCTAAACCAAAAAAAAAGCGCATCATTGTTCTCTTGCAGTGCCGATGCCAGATCACTGCTGGACTGAATATAACACATCTATTTTGAAGAGAAAAGACAACGTGCATGGATACAAAAACAAGTTGTTCAAGAACTAAGCTAGTGCATGCTTTTTTTTGCCTGTTTGTTTCAGCGCGCTTTATTGCTGATTCTAGCCGCCAGAAATTATTGCGGACTACCAAACGCCTAACTTTTTAGCCCGCTTCTATGAGAATCAATTTGATGAAAACCGTTCAATATCAACGTGAACACACAATCGATAGAGAGAGAACCTGGCCTCTGGCCTTGTAAACTTGAAAAGGTTAGGTTTTGTTTCTGAAAAGAGGTGGAACTTTGAAGTTTCTTTGCTTCAACAAAAAGAAAAGATCTATATAGATATATTCGTGCCCTACCTTACCCCAAAAAATATGGCCACAATTGCCTTAATTTATCATCTATATGTATGTGGTCTCTCGTTGAATTGACACACATTTATAATGATCGTTAACAATCAACACTAGCTACCCTGTAGATTTCTTTGACGACTCAACTAATGGTACCGTTAGTTATAGTTGGGTTCTAGTGTAAAGTTGGTCAGGGCATACCGGCATATAGAAGTCGTGGCACTGTTAGCAAACTTTTACGGTTAGTAGATTAAGGAAAGAAAAAAAGGCACCACACACGCAAATTGATAGTGAAGTACATCTGTCGCTTTCACTGCATCATTGTAAATATCTTTTCTTTGATCACGAGTTGATCAACAGCTAGCTAGCTAGCTAGCAGGCAATGAGAGCCGGAATGATGTGGGGGTTCCCCAAATTTTGATCCAGTCTTATCAAACAAGGGTTTCTTGTTGCGCCCAGTAGGTGGCATCATGCTCTGCACAACATGTGGTTTTGTAATGCATGCCTACGCCCTTCTTAACAGTGGCAGTGTTATCGACATGATGCATCATAATCCGCACTGATGATCGTGTACGTTTCTGGAAGTATAATCGATTAAATGCCTATATGGCCATGGCTAACATATATATATATGCAATTAGTCCCTCATCAGTTTGGTGCATGTTAGTTCTAAAGCTGACCACACAAATTGATAATCAAGGAATAATGAGGCCTGAGCCGGTATGTATTGCATGACAAGCAGAGAAGGTATTTTTCGATTTCTGTCAAGTGATGCGACGACTGTCCTGTTATTAGCTAATAACTTGAGAGATGTTGCTGATTTTTTTATTTGACTTTTGTTAGTATAAAGTTAAACTATCCAACGTCAAAAAAATGTACTAGTATTAATTATATAGATTTATATGAGATAATAAAAATATTTCCTCAACTAAATAAAAGACCCTGCGCTTACATCACATATACATACAAAATTCCAGACTGATCAGGTCGTGAGTTCAATCAACAGAAACCTAGCTATAGCTAGTGCAGCGATATACAGTGGGTTCGTTTCATCATGATGCCCTAGACAACTGTACGGGGCCTGCCACCCTCTCCGTTTGCTGAGTGTGATTTGTTCATCTGTCATCCGGGCAGCATGTTCCTCTATAAACAGCTGAAAGCACAGCGGTGGTACCGTTTGTAAGACCACGCACTTGATTGCAACAGAAAACAGACTTAGCCGCAGAAGAAAAGCATTTTTACAATCAAGCTAGCATCCATTCCCCATTTGGTCATTTCAGCATGAAAGAAAAAAGGCGGAGGATCTGAATCACATCCTGAATATTACGGATGGTTGATTACAAACATGTCTTTTATGTTCTATTATTATTATGATCTCTTATTGGCCCTAGCTAGTTAATATACATGCCAACAAAAAACATGAATGATAGTTCTTCAAAGAAACTGCCAAGAACTCATACAAGTACCATATATAGTGCATTGTCAGATCAATAAGTAGTGAAAAATCTTAAGTTAAGCAAAATGCTACAGGTAGAGATCTAGCAAAGTAATATAACATCACGAGTAATAATATAATGCATCTAAGGAGCTCAATCTCAACGTTATACTACACGTATAGGGATGTTTGAATGCACTAGAACTAATAGTTATAGTTGACTAAAAAATTGTTAGTGAAATTAGCTAGCACACAAATAACAAACCACCTACCAGAATTTGCTTAAAAAAACAAATAGCAAGCCAACTATATATTTGGATGTCTTCAACTAATAAATTTTAGCAGCTAACTATTACTCTCTCCATCCTATAATAGTAGTCGTTTTAGGTCTTGGTTTTTATGTTTATATTCAAATAGATGATAATGAATCTAGACACATATATAAAATATATACATCAAATGTTGTATGAACCAACTAATTTGCTAAAATGAATTTTATTTTAAAACAGAGGAAGTAATATATTAGTTATAGTGTATTTAAACACCCCGTAGTATATATCGACTGTAAGCTGTGATAACTAGGTTAAACGTGGCTTCCAAGTAGCTAGAAAACTGTGGTGGTTGTGTGCTAATAGCTAATTAGGCTTTTCTTACATTGCTATAGGCAGGATGCGCAGTATACTTCACGCAGGCTCAATCCAAGACAGGCTACTGCTATCAAGGTTCTTTTGTTCTGTGGCTGTACTGCAGTACATGCATGGATGGACCATGGAGATCCAAGAGACCAGTCCAGAGAGAGTGGGATTGAAATAAAGGGGAAGAAGAGTAGCGAAGAAGGAGGAGGCGTGATGTCACCTGCGGGGCCCGCGCGGGCCCACAGGCCTTCATTCCCCTCGCCCACGCGCGATGGAAAAGGAGGGCGGCCCCCGTCGCTTGCTCCCTTTTTTATACTCGCCACCTTCTCCCCCCTCCTTTCTCCTTCTTCATTCTGTTCTATATCTCTCCAGCACAAACCTCCCCTCCTCAAGTTCTCCCCAAAACAAGCCGGCTAGCTAGCGCTTCCGAGAGATCAAGAACACATGCGCACACTCTTTCTCTGACAAGAGCTTGTGTTCTGCAACTGACCAGTATATACATCGAACCTCTATCTAACAAGGTGAGTTTCATGCAAGGCTTCGAATTAATTGTACTGGTTGTGCACATGTCTTGTGGCCGATCGATCCGGTGAGGTGTATGTGTGTTGATCTGTTATTATTATCTAGCTTGGCCGTTTCATTTTGATCTGCTGATTCTATTTGATCTCTTCTTTTATTATTCTCTGCTCGAACCATAACTGACAGACAAATGCTAAGACACCCCCATATTTTCCTCTTCACCAGCTTCTTCGATCTCTAAGAGTCCAGACATACGCAGACCAACGGCCAGAGCCTTATTAACTTATTATTACATCATGGTGTGGTGTTGGTGTACTATATATATATGTCGACCGATAACTGAAAGAAGGGTAGTAACTAGTAATAAGAGGAAAACCAGTGCACTTTAGTAGAACTAATTAAAGATATGCCTATATTTTCAGACAACATCATATGGCTACAATTGTTAAATTCACTTATATGTATGCATGTATTTATCCAGAGATTTTTTGGGGACTATAGTAGATTCCTATAATATCAATATTTTTCCTTCAGTACCTGCTACGTACCAAAATAATAGGCAAAGATCAGGATTTTTATTGGTAATTCAAAGTTCTACATTTGGAAACAATCAGAATGCGCGTGTGTGAAAACACTCTTCTGATTAAGGCCATGTTTGGTTTCATGAGACTAAACTTTAGTCACTCTTTTTTAGTCCTTCAATTACCAAAAAAAAAAAGGACTAAAGAGGGGAGATCTGATTTATTCCCTTTTAGTCTCCATATTTAGTTATTTAGAGACTAAAATAGACTAAAGAGGGAAGAACTAAATTAAGTTTAGTCCCATAAAACCAAAACAGCCCCTAGGCTCGTGTACAATCATATTTCATCTCTCTTTCAGAAAACACATGATGGATATTTCCTCACCCCGGCCTGAAAAAAAAACATTTATACCATGATCATACCAAATTCATTTATCTGCTTTATTTTACATGTCACAAAAATATAAATGGACGATTTGGTGTAATCAGCAAATATATATATATACGTTGCCACACGCACCTAATTAGGCCGTGGGGCAAGCATCAAATCATAACTGTTAAGGTGGTATTCAATTACTCGAGGTTAACACTCTAGAGGCTATATATTTTGCATACATAATCATCTTGTGCATAAATAAACTAATAAAGAAGATGTATACATGATATATAGTTGTATTTGAACACATCTTCGTGTTTCAAAAAAAATGTCCGATTTCATTGCATGCGTGTTGTTTGATTTGGTGAAATAGGAGCATATATATATGTGACTACGTACACACAGCTGATACAAAGCCGAAAATATATGTGATGCTAGCTAGGAAAATATATAATCTGTATGCAGCTCATTTGGATGGAAGGAAATTAACCACACAACTGGCTCTACAAGACGTACGACGTTCTACATAGCCAGGACCACCGTCTAGATCTCTCTGCCATGTAGACCTTTTTCTTTGATGTGTTTGTCACTGTAATCTGTGAGTCCTACCCATCATTTTGGTTCCATCTGTTCATCCTTATATAGTGTCTTCAGTGATTCAGCCAGCCTTATATTTAAGAAATGGGCACATTGTTATAAGGAGTCTCATTGATCATTTAATTTACGTTTTGATCATTTCACAATCCCCATATATACAGAGAGAGATAGAGAGAGGATACAAAAACATTGGTAAATAATATATAGAGGATCCTTTTTCACTTATGACTTGCCTAGTGGTGGGGCAGGAAATATGGAACGAGATCCACCACTGAAGACTGAATGGAAAGTTACCTCTATACTCGCTCATGCATTCATATGCATGCTAGCTGCAGCATGCACCCCACAAGAGGCCAAATTAAAGGGAAACATCAAAAATGATTTAGTCCCAATGGCCTGGCCTGGACCTATAGGCCGGGTGCCATGCCTGCATGAGCCCAGCGGCCCAGAGCCACACAAAATGCATGCTCCTCCTCCCACACACTCCCAGCAGAGGGGCCAATTAAGACGCAGCTCTCCTAGCTATTTAGCTAGCGCGGGCGCACAGGCACAGCAAATATAGGCAGGGGCCAGGGCGCGAACGAGGTGCTCTCCCTCCTCCTGCAGTGGCTGTGCCATGGAATTCCTCGACAAAGAGACAGCGCGGTCAGAGGCGGTGCAGGCAAACCAACCGGGAGTCTCGTGTGTGTGCCCCAGCCGCTGCCGCCTAGCTATAGCAAGCTTTTCTGGCTCTCCACTCTCCTCCATCCCTCTGCTGTCGATCTGTCTCCCTTTGCATGCCAGACACTACAGTGCCTTGCCGCCCGGCCGGCTCCGCGCTCCGTGTCCGTGGTGGTGGTGGCCTGCTTGCTTGGTGCTGCCCGCGCGCTCGGCGGAGGATGCCGGGCGCGGGGCCGGTCAGTGCGGCAGCAGGGTAGCTTTGCAGGCCTGATCCAAGGAAAGGGCCGCCCTTCTATTCGCCTTTCCGTCGCAGCCCCACCAGGCGACCAGGCCTGTATATCCGTGGTGTTTTTTTAGATTTTAATCACTGCGACTACGACGCCCGGCCGGCCGCCGGCAAGCAAAAAGCATGCATGCATGCGCGCGCGCTGCCTCCGATCCGGCCGGGGAAAAAAACTAGCTAGCAGATGCCCTCCTTCAGGTTTTGTTATCTCTACTGTGTATTTCCATCATCTGTTCTTATAAATTTCAGCACAAATGCACATAATTAATTAAGCTGCTCTCTGCTCTCTCTCTCTCTCTCTCTCTCTCTCTCTCTGCGACCATTATGGGCAGCATGAGAAGGAGATGATTAGCAGTTCCTAATTAACTAGCTAGCCTATATATTTGTGCATAGTAAGTATTAGCTTGCATATACATACGTATGCTGCATTTCATCCAGCACTCTAGTGATTTTAGAGCTAGCTAGTAAGTATGTATGTATGCTGTTATTAGGAAGTTGTCGTACATAGACTGAAGGAATGACTGACTGCAGTTGCACGAGAGATGGCAGACCATGCATCCTGCGGCTGCACCGCCGCTATAATTCCCTGCGGACTAGTATATATAGCCCACACACACAACAGTCGACACTATCATTCGCAGGCCCTGTAACTTTCCTACATTTGTCCCTGCGTCCTGCCCCAGGCTTTTGCCGTACCATGTCCTACATCTCCTAGCTAATACTACACGGAGTATAAGACACTCTCTACAGGTAATGTAAAATAAGGAAGTAGACTGTACGTAACACTGTTTAACACGATTTGCAGAACAAGGTTTGAAATGTAAGACAGCATAAAACTGACTTCAACAGAGCAGCTAAATGGACAGGCAAAGCTAAAATAGCTGCCCACGAGCTACTGTAGCAGTACAAAACACCTTCCAACAGGACAGCCAAACGAGCCAGACAAAAAGGATGGAAAGAGAGATGAAAGCCATATTAGCTTGTACTGTGGCTGGCAACCATTTTCTTTTTCTGTATCTGAGAACATGACCCCACCATCTGCTTCATTTGTTGGACTATACTGCCGCTGCTTTTTGCCTGTGCTGTTGAAAGCGTGTGTCATATGGCTCGACAGGCAAACCAGAGACGCTAGAGCAGTGCAGTCCCAGCAGCGACGACAGAGGCACGACATTTTTCAAAAGCGCTGAAACCCATACACACTACACTGCAGCCTCTTCAGTCTAGCTAGTCTGTCTCTCTCCAGTCTCCACTCTCCACTACTGCATGCTTGCTACTCATTCAGTGTATATATACTAGTATATCCTTGGAGCACTCGCTGTTGGCTGTTGCCCTGGCCGGCCGGCGTTTATAAAAAAAAAGGATGCAGGCAGCAGGCTTGTTGCATCGAATGATGTGAGCACTTGCCGGTGTTCTTTTTCTTTATATACTAGCGCATGCATGTATGCATGCCACTCGCGAGCTATATCATTTAGGAGCTGAGCAGGCGTGGTCGTCCCCTAGCCTCGTCGCTGAATCTGATGCACATATATACTACCACTACCAAGGTGCAGGTGCAGGTGCAGGGTGATCATATGGAATCATGCGTGCCCCCGGGGTTCAGGTTCCACCCCACCGACGAGGAGCTCGTCGGCTACTACCTCCGGAAGAAGGTGGCCTCCCAGAAGATCGACCTCGACGTCATACGCGACATCGACCTCTACCGCATCGAGCCATGGGATCTCCAAGGTATGCTGGCAGCTAGCAAGCAAGCAGCTCTAATATCTAATATAATGTGTCCAACTCTCGATCCATGCATGCTCCGGCCTGTCTGTCGACGAACTGACGACCTTAAACTTCCACCGTGCATGGCTGCTGCGGATCGATCAAATAAACTGAAGAACACTGCGGGATCGGCCGGTACGAGGAGCAGAGCGAGTGGTACTTCTTCAGCTACAAGGACCGCAAGTACCCGACGGGGACGCGGACCAACAGGGCCACCATGGCAGGGTTCTGGAAGGCCACGGGCAGGGACAAGGCGGTGCACGACAGGAGCCGCCTCATCGGCATGAGGAAGACGCTCGTCTTCTACAAGGGGAGGGCGCCCAACGGCCACAAGACCGACTGGATCATGCACGAGTACCGGCTCGAGACCGACGAGAACGCGCAGCCACAGGCAAGCAAAGCTAGCTACCTCCCTCATCTGTTTAAAATCTATTCTGAATCTCTTCTGCTAAAAATTTATTTATTTATCTATATGATAAAGCTTATTAATGATTCAGTTACAGAGACCAAGAGATCGACCTCTCTTTAAAGTATTGCGCACGTACAACTGCTAATATAGCAATTGGAGAGACCAATAGCAAATAAAGCAGCACAAGCACACAGTTGCTAATCGGTTTCTAGCTCTCAGAAGATAAAGTTCCCCTTTTGTGAGACTTGACCCTTGAGAAAACTTCCAAAGACTTCATTTCTTCTCAGTAAAGTTAGGCAGCATATGCAGGCCTCTCACCAATCACAAAAACTTTTCCTATATAGATGCATGCGTGCATGTCCCAATTAGGGTTTCCCAGTGTGAACCTTCTATTGCACGCGCAAATGTTTAATTTAAGAGCTGTATGCAACTAGCTGTGCTGCTGGTATATACTCGTCAAAGTACTGGTGGTAATGCTTCGTTCGGCACTCCACTATCGCACACAGTACGGAGATAGGCGATAAAAAGCCAAACTTTCTCTGATTAATAACCTTTTGTAATCAATTCATTGCCGGGCGCGCGTGCTGCAGGAAGAAGGCTGGGTGGTGTGCCGGGCGTTCAAGAAGAGAACAGCGTACCCAGCAAGGAGCATGGCGATGGCATGGGACCCCAGCTACTCCTACCGCGAGTCCTGCAGCGCCATGGGCGCGGCCGCGTTCGTGGACCCCATCGCAGCGTCGTACACGCAGATCAGGCGCCAGCCCAACAAGAGCGAGCGCTTCAAGCAGGAGCTGGCCGAGCTGGACGGCGCCGCCGCGCTGCTGCAGTACTCCGCCAGCCACCTACTCGAGCTGCCGCAGCTCGAAAGCCCGTCGGCGCCGCTCGCGCCGGCGAACCCGAGCCAGCCGTCAGCGGCTGATGAGGCGGCGGTGGACGCCGCCGACAGCGGTCGGCGGCCGGGAAAGAAGGCGCGGGCTGATAAGGCGGCCACGGACTGGAGGGCGCTCGACAGGTTCGTCGCGTCGCAGCTCAGCCCCGCGGCGGCGTCGACGACCGCCGCCGCCAGCAGTGTGGCATGCTCGCAGGTGGACCACGTTGAGGATGACGACATGGCGGCATTGCTGTTCCTCAACAGCGACGACGGGAGGGACGAAGCGGAGAGGTGGACGGGGCTGCTCGGCCCCGCCGCCGGCGGGGACGGCGACTTTGGTCTCTTTGTGTGTTCGAGAAATGAGTAGCGGACGCCCGCGTGTGCGTGTCCAGGCCTGCACGGTGCGTCGCGGATGCATGCATACATGCATGGGATGGTGCATGCGATATATTATATGGTTATATAGCTGAAAGCTGGTTCTCTCTCTCTCTCTTTTTCCTTCTCTACTTTCCTTTGTATGTTTCCCAAGAGATGTGATTGTAATTTTCATCTCTCTGTGCAGACTGCAGAGTTACAATATGCATGTCATTCCGGCAGATGTGATTTCTTATCGTTGATGTGGCCTAAAATGCACAGCACTTTGTGACATGGTTTGTCAGATAGCTTTCGGTTTCACAAGGTGGCATTACTTAGAAAAAAGTTCTATGTCCACGTTAGGGTATAATTTTTATAAACAGATTTAATTATCCTACGTCAATAAAATAAAATTGCACGTCCGATCCAAAAAAACCGCAAATCGATTTTTACTCGCGGTTTTATTTAAAGCCCGCAAGTGAAAATAATTTTAAATCATTTTTTTGAGTTTCTCAAATGGCATCGTTTGTAAAATCATCAAAATAAAAATTATAAATCTCTAAAAGTTAAAAAACTTTGTAGTTTAAAACCTTTTCAATTGAAATCATTTGTAATGTCAACATTACATCTGAATTTGAAAATAAGCATATCGCTTACAACACGAATGCGTTATTAGCAAGAAAAATACTTCAAGAGTTCTCGTATGCATTCTGAATGCGTCTAACATGAACGATAATAAGCCAATAATAAGGGTGTCACTATATATCTTGGAGTGAAATGCACACGCTTGGGTCCTTAAAGTTTTCACTTTTTCTTATTTTTTACTTGGATCTTTTGTAACATATCCCAATTTTAAACTCAAGGTTAGAAACCCTAAAACTTCTAACCCCCCTTGATTATCTCCTAAGATTCCCCCCCACCTCATAAGACATTTCATTCATCATATGCATGCACCATGGTTGTTAGTAGCACCTCACATAGAATATTTTGGACACCCAAGAAAATATAGATAATTTTTTGTTCAAAAGAAAAAGGAGATTAAAAGAAAAGGGAAAGAAATAGAAATAGAAAAAGGAAATCCTCCCCCCCTCGGCTGGGCCAGATCCGGCCCAACCCTCTCTCCCGTGCGCCCATTCCCCGCTCGGCCCACGCGGCCCATCTCCCGCGCGCCCGCCCGCGCTCGCGCCGCGCCTCCCCTTCCGCTGATCGGCCGGCCCCACTCGTCAGCGCGCCCGCCCTCCCCCTCTCGATCACCCTCTCTCTGACAGGCGGGCCCTGCCTGTCAGCTCTCTCCCCTCGCCTGTGATCTGCTATCGACGCGATCACCGCCGGCCGCCGCTCGCCCCATCGCCTCGCCATTAATGCGCTCGCCAGCAAGGTTGGCGCCTTGCGTCCCTGTCTCCTTGCGCCTGCCCGAGCCATCCCGTCACCCACCTACCCGAGCCATCTCGTCACCACTGTGCGCCATCATCGCCGTTGTGGCAAGCTCGCCGGTGCTCGCCACCTCACTCCCCCTCCCCCAGCTGCCTATAAAAGGACCGCCCTGAGCTCCTTACTTCACCACACCAGGCCTTAGCCACTCCATCTTCCTCCCTCAGACCCAATCGAGCTCGACGTCGTCGTCCCTCCCCTCTCCGGTGAGCTCCACTCTCCTCTCTCTGTTGAGTTCTAGTCAAATTAGTGTAGATCTTGAGATTCACCGCTCCATCACGAACACGGCACACCCTTTCCCTTCACCTATTGCGCCCGGCAGCCTCACCGGCGATCTCACCGCCGCGGACGCCCGCCACCTCGCTATGGACCGGTCGTCCCGAGCACCCTCCGACCAAATTAACCCCTCCACCAAGATCCCCTACCCCCACCCGTGCTTAGCCACCTCCCCGACCACCCGGAACCGGGACCACGACGGAGAACCGCCACGGAACCTCACCGACGGTCGACTCCGGCCGGTTCGCCCCTCCTCCCCCCCGTCATCGCCCCCCTAACGCCATTCCCCCCTCCTCGCTGGCACATGGGCCCGCGCCCCACGGCGCCGTCCCCACGTCGTCCCCCGTTGGTGGACCAAGCTGGGCCGCCTGCCGCGCGCGCGCCCCGGCTGGGCCAAAATCTCCTCCCCGGCCCAGTTAGCAAGGAAATCCCTTTTCTTTTTTATTTTTCCATTTCTCTTTCCTATTTTCATATATTTATGCATATATTGATATTTTATGCACCAAAAATAGTCTAAATAAATTATAGGGCACAAAATAATAATATTTAAAAAACTTGGCACACTCCACCAAGCCACCATGGTTGATGTATTGTTTATTACCTATTTTTGCTAGGAGAAGAGGGATCCGATCCTTCGAAATTTGTAGCTCCGGAAGAAGGGCAGGAACCCGACCTCTCCGAAATAGATCTTTCGTGCCAGGAGAACTTCGATGAAGGCAAGTCCATTCTTCCCTTGTTGCATAAATTACCTACTCTTTCGATCACTACCTAAGCCGGGAACAAGGGTTGGGTCCTTTGCATTGTGAGAAGAGAGATAGCTCGCATTAAAGAATATCTTTTGAGTACAAAATGTGGGATGAGAAAAAGGTGGTGTTTTTACTAAACGATGTTTTCAAAAAGTGTATGATGAAGGGTATTCACCCTTATCACCTTTTGAGTGGGATAATCAGGGACTCCCTGGTTTAGGGGAGGGTCTCAGGTGTTGGCTCAGCCGGGTTAGATGTGAGCAGAAGGATTGTCCCCTCATATAAGGACCGGTTTGTCATCCTTCACTACCTGTACTCATGACAAGTACAACCACTCAAGACTGTATGGGTAGTCACTCAATCTGAACTCGTACGGTCCAAACCTTAGGGTTATGATGGCTGGGGAGCACCGGGAGGATAAGGAGGGGGAATGTTTTGTCCGGTTTGGACATGGCGGTGGCCTGACTCCTTACGGTATAACCGTTAAGGTGAGGACATATGGGGAAGGAAAGAGATTCGGATTCGGGTCTCATTGGCCATGGGACCACAGAGCCAGAGTAGTGGGTAAAGTGTACCCCTATGCGCCGAGTTCAAACCTATTCGAATAGTCCGTGTCCACTGGTATGGACGAGTCTGGTGTGGTATGACAATTAGGGTTTTATGATCTCCGCCAACAGGGAAATACGTGCGTCAGTGTTTTTGGAAATGAAAAACAATACCACGGGAGCAGGAAGCTCAGTGGTGGTTGAGTGTGAAAATGTGCTACATCTTCCTTGGGGAAAACCATCAAAGTATTGCCTTTTTCTGAAAAAGAAGAGTGACTTCAACTCCACCATATAAAGCAAGTATTATATAGGTCCCTCTCTCTCTTTACGGGCAGGATGGGCTTGCGGAATACCTAGTGTATTCACCCAGATTTATTTATGTTTTTCAGCAGCTGAAGACTTCTTTTCTGCTATGCTCGACTAGAAGGGGGTTATGTCTGCACCCAGTTCTGCCTGTGGCTTGGGCTAGTTAATCTTTCACTGTGCTTTGTATTTCAGTGTGACACCTCTGGTGTTACTGTAACTAAAACTTGAGCATGGCATCATAAACATTGGCATTGCATATGTTTGACACACCTAGAGTGCATTCACTAGGTAAAAATTTCAAACAAGTGTATTGTTTTTAGTGTTTTGCAAATAGGACCCTGGATAGGGAACCTGACCCTAAATAAGGCTCAAAGGGGTAAAACTTAACCCAAATTGAGAAAACCAAAAAGTTTTAGGGAAATAGTCATAAAATGATCCCAAGACTTAAGTGGAATTATACTTATACCCCTGGGATACCAAAAATCTCAAATATAACCCTGGAAAACCCTAAAACCAAACCCTAGGGATCTATGTGCAAAATTAGTCCACTTTTGGACTAAAGTGCAAAAACCAAGTCAAATAAATATCTTAAGTCATTTAGGTCACTCATATGTGAATTTGCAAGCCAAACCCTAAGTTTTGGATTCATTTGCAAAAAGGTCCCTAGTTCAGATTTCATTCTAAGTCTGAAATTCAGATTTGTGGGCTCAACTTTTAAGCCTTGTAGCTTTCAAAATATAGGGTTTTTGCCCTAGGTCACCACATCAAAGTTGTAGAGTAAACATAGGTGAACAATTTTGCTTAAGGATGTGAGTTCATTTATTGAGAAAAATCTTGAGATAATTAAGGTTGAAGTTGGGCTGTCAGGGTACCAATGTCTGAATTTTCAGACAGACAGTGTAATCACTGAAACTTTAAGCATGAATTCAAGCTTGCATTGTTGAGAATTTGATCAAGATTGCTATGAAAAAATTGTAGCTGGATTGTCAGGCTATAATTTTGGTACAGAAAGCTAGCTTAGTCACCACACAAAATTGGGAGAAATGGGAGCTCCAAAGTGCTGTGTCAGTCGTTCTGAATAGGTGCTTGCCATGGTACAGTACGAAGATCAGAACGCCAGCTCCGTCATCTCATCGCCGATGAAGCCTCGCCGTGATTCACGCCACCGCTGTAGGATTCGCGTCGCCGATGACCCGATAGGACCGCCAGGTAAAAGCCACCCCTTGGGGATAACTCCGGTGACTCACCGTGGCTGCCCCTTCTGCTTTGCGGTGGAAGCGGATTAGCTCGCCGGTGAACCGCCGTGTCTTGGCCCTGTGCCGTGTGTCCTAACCGCGCCACCGCATCGCCGTGACTCCCTCTAAACTCCCCGTCGACCACCGGAGTTATTGCCACAACGGTGAACACGTGTTCACTGCACCAGCGTTCTTCCTCACTTCCGACCACCGCGCGTCTCATCCAAAATTCGCGGCCACCGCCCATTCTCTCTATAAATTGAGCTCGGGACTAGCTTCACGACATCATTGCACACCCCCACACTTAGTATTGCTCCCAGCCGATCATCAACAAGCTCCAATTTCACGTTCTCCCCAATTCAGTTCAAGAACACTGTGAAACCAACCTCACCGCGGTCAGCCCCAATCCGGTCAGTTCATCCCTCTCTCTCTCCCTTGTTTGAGCACTCTGGTTGCTCTGTGATGCTTGCCGAGCCATCAATTCAAACTAAGAGACCACCAATCGCCGGGAACACGACGATCTAGCCGCCATGCTCTCGGTCACCGTGGCCAGAGCTCCTTAGTTGGTCATTAGTGCAATTAAGTTAGGGGAAATACTCTTTAGGTCACGGATTTGGTTTAGCCCGAAGTTGAGCGCCGGTCTTGGCCTCCTCCGGCCGGTCTGCGTGCTCACCGGAGTTCATCCTCCGCGCGACGCCGTCGGGGACCTTCCCCTGTGAAGGATTAGAAACCTGAGGGTGTTTCTGTAATCCGTCAGCGACACAGAAAATAGTAATAGAAGTCTTTTCTAATTAGCCGAAACCCTGAGGGCCTCTGCGCAAGTATGCCCCGCGGGCGCGGGCACGCGCGCGTCTTTCCCTTTGGACTGGGCTGTGTGGGCTGAAATCAGCCCACTACTGTTGCTACCTTTTCCTTTTCTTTCTATTCCAGAGCTAAAACAATTATAGAAAAATGTAGAAAAATACTAAAATTGTGAAACCAATTTTCCTAGACTTCTTATTTTTCATAGAATTTAATAAAAATAGTTTCATGATTTTTTATGTTAAATTAGGAATTTTAAGGTATTTAAAATAGTTTAAATTAGTAGTTCTGGATTTTTAAAAGATAAATGGTAATCCCAAAAATGCTCAAAATTTTTATATGAGTTCCTCATATTATTTAGAAGCCTTGGATAGAATTTGGGTTGATTTGGACCTTGTTTGATCACCAAACCCCAAAACACCCCCCCTGCCCTGTGAACTCCTTTACCGACTCCGGAAACCCTAAGTTCTCGGAGTTCCGTGAAGGAAAGTTGTATTCAAGACTTAGATAATAAGTTTATATTATATTTGCACCCTCATGAGCATTACATGGCATTCATTCTTATATACATATGTATGGTTATGATTAGAACACGAAGAAGAAGTGGAAGCCACTGAAGAGCAAGTATCACCACCTTTGGAAACACAGGCTGAGAACTGTTTCTACTTTGATATTTGTGGATCTGAGCCTGACTCACCCATAAACAAAGGCAAGCCCCGGTGCATTTGCCACCTCCTTGTGTTTTAAAACTCTTTTTCACTTACTTGATGCATTAGGTGATAGGAGTTGATTGCTAAAACAATTCCTGCATTACCTTCCTTGAACTTGATTACCTTCCTTGATCACCTGTTTTACAAAAGATTTTTGATGCTTAGCATTGCTTTAGAAAAACAAAATGTTTTGTTTTTTTACAAAAGTTGATGTGGCAAGAGTGGGTGGGATGTTTTTGAAAATAAAACTTGATGGTGGATCCATCATGGCCATGAGGGGTCCAACATTGGAAAAGATGTACCTCTGCCAGGTACCAACATTTGGGATTAAATGATTAAGCTGAGACCGGGTGGGTGACTTGCACGAGAAGAGAGTCTCGGTGTAGTGTCTCCGTCTGAGTCGATTAAGGACCTTGTCGATGTAGGCCTGCTGACCGAGGACCCTTTAACTAGTCACATGCCTCATCATGGGTAAGCCTTGCCTCGGGCAGACTAAGGCCAGAATAAGATAACACGAAATGGGTGTGGAGCGGTGGCGAGAGTAGCGTGTACCCTCCGTGGCAAGAGGCTGGACGGTGGTGTATCTGTGCTCTCAGTTTGCGTGAACCTGATCTGGTCTTAAGAAACTCGGTGGCGGGTTGACATATGCAAGGGTTAAGTGCTACATATGTCGTGTGATCGGAGATCCTCAGCTGAGTATAATCGATTCGGATCGCCGTACCTCCGTGGTTATGGAGACTTGGCCACTGACTTACACATAGCAATCCAGTAAAGATGAAGGGTTGATAAGAAATCGGCTAGTGCAGGTCAAGTGATTGAACTAGGGTAGAAAGAACTCTAGCTGCAGGTAATTTTACTTAACCTGACAATAAAATTGGATTTTAAGGATCCACTTTAGTAAGCAATTCTGCAAACAGAGTCTTTGATTATTGAAAGGCCTTACCTTGACTCCCATATAACCAGCATACCCTTGAGAGTCTTTTCTTTAGTCGGGTAAGACTTGCTGAGTAATTCCATACTCAGGGTTTATTCCCCCGTTGTTTTAGGTGAGGAGACAACAAACTTTTGTTGTTTTTGTACCAAGGTGGTGAAAAGTGAAGAAAATCAGGAATGAAGCTGCCGGAGGACCGAGTCCTCCTTAAAAACTTTTATGTAAAGAACTTTATGGGCGGAGTTTTTGCCTCCCAGGTATTGTAATAATACTTTTCAGCACTCTCTGGTTTGTAATAAATGACTTACTCCTACTTTTTAAATAAATATAAGTTTATGTAATCACTTCCGCATTTCCGCATCTCCGATGAACATATTGTCTGTCAGACGGGTGAAACGTTCCTGGAAAGGTAAGAGAAAGATACCGAACTTGTCAATTGATTCAGGAACATCTACAGGGTTGTCTGATGTCTGTTGGACAAGGACAACTGTAGGTGGGCCTAATAACTTGGGAGGTTCTGTCACAGCTGGTATCGGAGCGTAGCCCTTCTTGATAGATATTATGTAGCATCTTCAAAAGGATTTTCTTAGACTTATCTAGGAAAATTTCTTCTCTTCTTACCTAAGCATCTCTGAAGAGTTTATTTCAAAGACCAGATAGGAAGAGTGCAATGTATAGAAGGTTGAATCAACTAAGGTTGATTCTGTAATTATTCATGCATCATGCTAAGAATTGTACTAATAAATTTCCCCCTTAGAAAATGCCACCGCGTACAAGGAAGACTGCGCGAAAGCATACTGGGCCTATCGGTGTACCTCGACACCAACTTGCCCCACGGGAGCAAGATAGCAATAGCGGGAGCAACGATCCAATTGGTGATCTCGAAGCTCGCGTGAATCAACTTCAAACAGAGTTACAACGCAGGACCAATTTATGGGTTGCGGATGGTGACCGAATAAATGAATTAAGAAGTTACATCCGCAGCCTGCAAGATCAACTTGCTGATCGAGATTTGGCGCTTGATTGGGCGGTACAGTCTCGCTCAGTAGCCTGGGCTAAGGAAGCGAAGGCTCGAGCACGAGTCAAAGAACTTAGCACTACTATTGACAACTTGCAGGCATATTGCAATACTTTACATAAGGAAGTTCATGTACTATATTCGCAATTACACCCACATGTCCCTGCGGATCCTGTCAGGTCGGAAGCCGAACCCTCACATGTTGCGGGAGAAGCGCTTGGTGGTGAGCTAGACCTTTTTATGCCCCCTCCTTCTATGAGGTTGGTCAATGAATGGTCTCCCACACCCGATGACGAGGCTGCCAGGAACAACTAGAAGTAGAAATGGTGGTATAGTAGTAGAAATAGAAAGTAGTGTATTGTAGGTTGTACTAATGTATAATAGGTAGTGCTATTGTGTACTGGGTAATGTATCCTGTTGTAAAATCGAGTTGTACATTACTCTCTTTGGTAATGTGAATCGGATGGTTTTGGTCTTTGGCATATTATATTTGCTTTCAAATGTTTGTTGCCACAGATGCCATCCAAAACTCGATCCCAGGATGCAGCGGGAACTTCCAGTGGAAGGGAATCTACTCCAAATCCACCTCCTGTTCCTCCCACATTGGCCGAGGCGATTGCCGCCTTGGTGAACGCAACTGCAGACAATACCCGCTTTTTGAGAGAAATGGCGGGCCAACAATTCCAGCAACAGGGAGGAAGGGGTTATCCACAGGGCCCCCGTGAAACCACATATCTGGATTTCTCTGAAACCCGTCCACCACTATTTGTCAAGGCTGAGGACCCGTTGGAAGCTGATGAATGGATACGGGTTATTGAGCAAAAATTTGGTCTTCTGCGCTGTTTAGAGACACAGAAGCCTTTGTTTCCAGCGCAACAACTGCGCGGCCCTGCCAGCACCTGGTGGGGAAATTTTGTGGCTATTCAACCTGCTAATCATCAAGTAACCTGGGAAGAATTTAAAGTGGCCTTCCGCGAGCACTATATACCCGAAGGTGTTCTGCATATGAAGCAAGAAGAGTTTATGAAGTTGAAACAAGGGGGAGATACTGTCAATCAGTATCTCAACAAGTTCAATCACCTGTCGCAGTATGCCATCGATCAGGTGAATACTGATTTAAAGAAGAAGAATTGCTTTATGAGAGGTCTGAATGATCGATTGCAGAGAAAAATGGCGGCCTGCATAGATCTCACGTATGGAAAGGCTGTCAGCACAACCCTATCTGTTGAAGCAAAATATGCAGGTTCCGGGAAGAACAAGGGATTTGGTGGTGAGAAGCCTAATCAGGGCCAGGCAAAAAGGCAACGGTTTGTGATCCGGCCTTCTAGCCAAAATCGCTCTTTTTCTCGTCCGCCCTCATTCCCTTTCAAGCAGCCCATAATTATTCGTCCTAATAATACCTCCACTACCCCAAGTCAGCCGGGTGCCCCGGGCACTCGATTCCCTGCTTTGCCCAGCTCCTCAACCGGGTGTTTCAATTGTGGCAAGTCGGGACATTTCATCAAGGATTGCCCATATCCCAAGCAGAATCAATCAAATGCTCAGCAAGGATCTGGGAAATCAGCTCAACCCAAGGGAAATAATGTAGGGAAGAATACAAAGAAGACAGGGCGGGTATACTATACTCAAGTGGCCACTACACCGGAAGGTGAACCGGTGATGATGGGTACGTTTTTCGTGGCCAATCACCCTACAATTATTCTTTTTGATTCTGGTGCTTCGCATACATTTGTTAGCAAGACATTTGTGGAGCAACATCACATTTCATGTCATGAATCAAAAGAGGGGTTTAAAATTCATTCACCTAGGGGACACATTTTTACTAGAGAAGTGGCATATCAAGTGCCAGTAACAATGGCTGGACGGAACTTTCCTGCTAACATGATTGTTCTGAAAGGCCAGGATATAGATGTAATTTTGGGTATGAATTGGTTAACCCAATATAAGGCAATTCTCCACACTGAGCTGAGAACCATCAAGTTGAGCTATAATCAAGAAGAGATTCTTTTGTCCATCCCCGTAACCAATCCAACCAAAGCTTCTGGTAGAATATATGAAGCCATTGTACCGGAGATCAAGGATATTCCGGTAGTATGTGAGTTTCCAGATGTATTTCTGGAAGATTTGCCTGGACTACCACCAGAGAGAGATGTAGAATTTGTAATTGAGTTAAAACCCGGTACGGCTCCTATTTCCCGAAGATCGTACCGTATGCCTCCTAATGAGTTGGCAGAATTGAAGATTCAATTACAAGATCTACTGAATAAAGGATTCATCCGGCCAAGCTCGTCTCCATGGGGTTGCCCCGCCATTTTTGTTAAGAAGAAGGATCAAACCTTACGAATGTGCGTGGATTATCGACCCCTGAATGAGGTCACCATCAAGAACAAGTACCCTCTTCCGAGGATCGACATCTTATTTGATCAACTAACTGGAGCGAGGGTATTCTCCAAGATTGATCTCAGGTCGGGCTATCACCAAATCCGTATTCGGCCCAAGGATATACCAAAAACCGCGTTTACTACGCGGTATGGTTTATTTGAATATTTGGTAATGTCCTTCGGGCTAACAAATGCTCCTGCCCATTTCACTTATTTGATGAACTCGGTGTTCATGCCCGAGTTGGACAAGTTCGTGGTGGTCTTCATTGACGATATCTTGATATATTCCAAAAATGAAGAGGAGCATGCTCAACATTTGCGGATTGTAATGACGCGCCTGAGGGAACATCAATTGTATGCCAAGTTCAGCAAATGCGTGTTTTGGCTGGAGGAAATTCAATTTTTGGGGCATGTGTTGTCTGCCAAGGGAATTGCGGTAGATCCTAGCAAAGTCAAGGATATTCTAGAGTGGAAACCCCCAACCACTGTTCACCAAGTCCGAAGTTTCCTTGGACTGGCGGGATATTATCACAGATTCATACAGATTTTTCTAAGCTTGTGAAACCAATCACAAGTTTATTGAAGAATGATATTAAATTCAATTGGTCTTCTAAGTGTAATGAAGCTTTTGAGCAATTGAAGACATTATTAACCACTGCTCCGGTATTGGCTCAACCGGACATCACCAAGCCTTTTGATGTTTACTGTGATGCGTCAGGCAGTGGACTTGGCTGTGTATTAATGCAAGAGGGCCGAGTAATTGCATATGCTTCAAGGCAGTTGCGCCGACATGAGGAGCATTACCCAACTCATGATCTGGAGCTAGCTGCTGTGGTTCATGCCCTGAAAATTTGGCGTCATTATCTGCTGGGAAACATCTGTCACATTTATACAGATCATAAAAGCTTGAAGTATATCTTCACCCAGTTAGAATTAAATATGAGGCAAAGACGATGGCTTGAGCTTATTAAGGACTATGAACTTGAAATTCATTATCACCCAGGCAAAGCTAATGTGGTGGCAGACGCACTGAGCCGTAAGGTTTCCTGCCACTGTCTTATGGTGAAGACCTCTGACAATACTTTATGTCAAGAGATGGAAAAGCTAAACCTGGAAATGGTCCAACAAGGAACCCTAAATCACTTAAAGCTTGAGTCAGTCATCTTGCAAAGGATAATTGATGCTCAAAGGGATAATGCGGGTATGAAGCACATACGGGAGAAGATAAGGGCTGGAACAGCCAAATGTTTCAAAGAAGACGATCAAGGTGTGATATGGTTCAATAACCGCATAGTAGTGCCGAAGAATGAAGAACTCCGCCAGCAAATCTTAGATGAAGCGTATCTTAGTCGCTATTCTATTCATCCGGGAAGCACTAAGATGTATCATGATCTAAAGCAACACTACTGGTGTACGAAGATGAAAATTGAAATTGCATGCTATGTGGCTAAGTGTGACACTTGCAGACGTGTCAAAGCCATACACATGAAAACTGCTGGTCCATTACAATCTTTGCCAATCCCAACATGGAAATGGGAAGACATAAGTATGGACTTTATTGTGGGATTGCCCAGGACTGCAAGAGGGTATGACTCTATCTGGGTTATAATTGATCGGCTTACGAAGATTTCTCACTTTCTGTCGGTCAAGACAAATTATCCGGTTACTGTCTATGCCCAATTATACATTGCTCGTATTCTTAGTCTGCATGGTGTTCCGAAGACCATAGTGTCGGATCGTGGACCTCAATTTGTAGTCAAGTTTTGGGAAGCACTACACAAATCCTTGGGTACTAAGTTGCTCCATAGTTCGGCATATCAGCCACAAACCAGTGGGCAGACTGAGAGAATTAATCAAGTGCTCGAAGATATGTTGCGAGCATGTGTTCTGGACTTTTCACCGAAATGGGACGAATGTTTGCCTTTGGCGGAGTTTTCATATAATAATAGCTATCAAGAAAGTATCAAGATGGCACCTTTTGAAGCCTTATATGGGCGACGGTGTCGAACTCCGCTAAATTGGTCTGAACTGGGAGAAAGGTACTTCTTTAGGCCTAATATAGTGAAGGAGGTCGAGGAAAAGGTTCAGAAAATTATTCATAATATGAAGAAAGCACAAGCCCGTCAGAAGGGTTATGCAGACAAACGGCGAATGCCCTTATATTTTCAGAAAGGGGACTAT
This sequence comes from Zea luxurians, assembly GCA_029449295.1. Taxonomy (NCBI): domain Eukaryota; kingdom Viridiplantae; phylum Streptophyta; class Magnoliopsida; order Poales; family Poaceae; genus Zea; species Zea luxurians. The sequence continues at coordinate 30,466,948 of JAOPSE010000031.1, forward strand.
GTCTACCTGAAAGTTTCACCCATGAAGGGAGTATCGCGTTTCGGGGTTAAAGGGAAACTTGCACCCAGGTACATTGGTCCATTCCTGGTACTTGAGCAATGTGGGCCAGTGGCGTATCGACTGTAGCTCCCCGAAATTCTGTCTGCTATCCATAATGTGGTCCATTTGTCGCAATTGAAGAAGTGTCTTCGGGTTCCCGATCGAACCATTGAAGTGACTGATGTTGTCCTGGAACCAGATTTAACATACTCGGAACATCCTATTCGAGTTCTGGATCAAAAGGACAGGGTTACCCGGAGAAAATCTCTCAAGTTCTATAAGATACAATGGAACCAACATTCTGAGGAAGAGGCTACATGGGAAACTCAAGATTTTTTAGATAAGAATTTCCCAGGCTTCCTAGCCTCATGTAAATTGTAAAGTATATTTAATGTTGTAATAAAGAAGTGACCCCCACACCACCCTTGCCTTGTACCAGAAATAAGGGAATAAAGATGTGACACATTTCCTTTTCCATTACTCACCCTAGGACCTTTAATCTCGGGACGAAATTCTTTTATGGGGGGAAGGATGTGACACCTCTGGTGTTACTGTAACTAAAACTTGAGCATGGCATCATAAACATTGGCATTGCATATGTTTGACACACCTAGAGTGCATTCACTAGGTAAAAATTTCAAACAAGTGTATTGTTTTTAGTGTTTTGCAAATAGGACCCTGGATAGGGAACCTGACCCTAAATAAGGCTCAAAGGGGTAAAACTTAACCCAAATTGAGAAAACCAAAAAGTTTTAGGGAAATAGTCATAAAATGATCCCAAGACTTAAGTGGAATTATACTTATACCCCTGGGATACCAAAAATCTCAAATATAACCCTGGAAAACCCTAAAACCAAACCCTAGGGATCTATGTGCAAAATTAGTCCACTTTTGGACTAAAGTGCAAAAACCAAGTCAAATAAGTATCTTAAGTCATTTAGGTCACTCATATGTGAATTTGCAAGCCAAACCCTAAGTTTTGGATTCATTTGCAAAAAGGTCCCTAGTTGAGATTTCATTCTAAGTCTGAAATTCAGATTTGTGGGCTCAACTTTTGAGCCTTGTAGCTTTCAAAATATAGGGTTTTTGCCCTAGGGCACCACATCAAAGTTGTAGAGTAAACATAGGTGAACAATTTTGCTTAAGGATGTGAGTTCATTTATTGAGAAAAATCTTGAGATAATTAAGGTTGAAGTTGGACTGTCAGGGTACCAATGTCTGAATTTTCAGAGAGACAGTGTAATCACTGAAACTTTAAGCATGAATTCAAGCTTGCATTGTTGAGAATTTGATCAAGATTGCTATGACAAAATTGTAGCTGGATTGTCAGGCTATAATTTTGGTACAGAAAGCTAGCTTAGTCACCACACAAAATTGGGAGAAATGGGAGCTCCAAAGTGCTCTGTCAGTCATTCTGAATAGGTGCTTACCATGGTACAGTACGAAGATCAGAACGCCAGCTCTATCATCTCACCGCCGATGAAGCCTCGCCGTGATTCACGCCACCGCTGTAGGATTTGCGTCGCCGATGACCCGATAGGACCGCCAGGTAAAAGCCACCCCTTGGGGATAACTCCGGTGACTCACCATGGCTGCCCCTTCTGCTTTGCGGCGGAAGCGGATTAGCTCGCCGGTGAACCGCCGTGTCTCGGCCCTGCGCCGCGTGTCCTAACCGCGCCACCGCATCGCCGTGACTCCCTCTAAACTCCCCGTCGACCACCGGAGTTATTGCCACGATGGTGAACACGTGTTCACTGCACCAGTGTTCTTCCTCACTTCCGACCACCACGCGTCTCGTCCAAAATTCGCGGCCACCGCCCATTCTCTCTATAAATTGAGCTCGGGACTAGCTTCGCGACATCATTGCGCACCCCCACACTTAGTATTGCTCCCAGCCGATCATCAACAAGCTCCAATTTCACGTTCTCCCCAATTCAGTTCAAGAACACTGTGAAACCAACCTCACCGCGGTCAGCCCCAATCCGGTCAGTTCATCCCTCTCTCTCTCCCTTGTTTGAGCACTCTGGTTGCTCTGTGATGCTTGTCGAGCCATCAATTCAAACTAAGAGACCACCAATCGCTGGGAACACGACGATCTAGCCGCCATGCTCTCGGTCACCATGGCCAGAGCTCCTTAGTTGGTCATTAGTGCAATTAAGTTAGGGGAAATACTCTTTAGGTCACAGATTTGGTTTAGCCCGAAGTTGAGCGCCGGTCTTGGCCTCCTCCGGCCGGTCTACGTGCTCACCAGAGTTCATCCTCCGCGCGACGCCGTCGGGGACCTTCCCCTGTGAAGGATTAGAAACCTGAGGGTGTTTCTGTAATCCGTCAGCGACACAGAAAATAGTAATAGAAGTCTTTTCTAATTAGCCAAAACCCTGAGGGCCTCTACGCAAGTATGCCCCGCGGGCGCGGGCACGCGCGCGTCTTTCCCTTTGGACTGGGCTGTGTGGGCTGAAATCAGCCCACTACTGTTGCTACCTTTTCCTTTTCTTTTTATTCCAGAGCTAAAACAATTATAGAAAAATGTAGAAAAATCCTAAAATTGTGAAACCAATTTTCCTAGACTTCTTATTTTTCAAAGAATTTAATAAAAATAGTTTCATGATTTTTATGTTAAATTAGGAATTTTAAGGTATTTAAAATAGTTTAAGTTAGTAGTTCTGGATTTTTAAAAGATAAAGGGTAATCCCAAAAATGCTCAAAATTTTTATATGAGTTCCTCATATTAGTTAGAAGCCTTGGATAGAATTTGGGTTGATTTGGACCTTGTTTGATCACCAAACCCCGAAACACCCCCGTGCCCTGTGAACTCCTTTATCGACTCCGGAAACCCTAAGTTCTCGGAGTTCCGTGAAGGAAAGTTGTATTCAAGACTTAGATAATAAGTTTATATTATCTTTGCACCCTCATGAGCATTACATGGCATTCATTCTTATATACATATGTATGGTTATGATTAGAACACGAAGAAGAAGTGGAAGCCACTGAAGAGCAAGTACCACCACCTTTGGAAACACAGGCTAAGAACTATTTCTACTTTGATATTTGTGGATCTGAGCCTGACTCACCCATAAACAAAGGCAAGCCTCGGTGCATTTGCCACCTCCTTGTGTTTTAAAAATCTTTTTCACTTACTTGATGCATTAGGTGATAGGAGTTGATTGCTAAAACAATTCCTGCATTACCTTCCTTGAACTTGATTACCTTCCTTGATCACCTGTTTTACAAAAGATTTTTGATGCTTAGCATTGCTTTAGAAAAACAAAATGTTTTGCTTTTTTACAAAAGTTGATGTGGCAAAAGTGGGTGGGATGTTTTTGAAAATAAAACTTGATGGTGGATCCATCATGGCCATGAGGGGTCCAACATCGGAAAAGATGTACCTGTGCCAGGTACCAACCTTTGGGATTAAATGATTAAGCTGAGACCGGGCGGGTGACTTGCACGAGAAGAGAGTCTCGGTGTAGTGTCTCCGTCTGAGTCGATTAAGGACCTTGTCGATGTAGGCCTGCTGACCGAGGACCCTTTAACTGGTCACATGCCTCGTCATGGGTAAGCCTTGCCTCGGGCAGACTAAGGCCAGAATAAGATAACACGAAATGGGCGTGGAGCGGTGGCGAGAGTAGCGTGTACCCTCCGTGGCAAGAGGCTGGACGGTGGTGTATCTGTGCTCTCGGTTTGCGTGAACCTGATCTGGTCTTAAGAAACTCGGTGGCGGGTTGACATATGCAAGGGTTAAGTGCTACATATGTCGTGTGATCGGAGATCCTTAGCTGAGTATAATCGATTTGGATCGCCGTACCTCCGCGGTTATGGAGACTTGGCCACTGACTTACACGTAGCAATCCAGTAAAGATGAAGGGTTGATAAGAAATCGGCTAGTGCAGGTCAAGTGATTGAACTAGGGTAGAAAGAACTCTAGCTGCAGGTAATTTTACTTAACCTGACAATAAAATTGGATTTTAAGGATCCACTTTAGTAAGCAATTCTGCAAACAGAGTCTTTGATTATTGAAAGGCCTTACCTTGACTCCCATATAACCAGCATACCCTTGAGAGTCTTTTCTTTAGTCAGGTAAGACTTGTTGAGTAATTCCATACTCAGGGTTTATTCCCCATTGGTTTTAGGTGAGGAGACAACAAACTTTTGTTGTTTTTGTACCAAGGTGGTGAAAAGTGAAGAAAATCAGGAATGAAGCTGCCAGAGGACCGAGTCCTCCTTAAAAACTTTTATGTAAAGAACTTTATGGGAGGAGTTTTCGCCTCCCAGGTATTGTAATAATACTTTTTAGCACTCTCTGGTCTGTAATAAATGACTTACTCCTACTTTTTAAATAAATATAAGTTTATGTAATCACTTCCGCATTTCCGCATCTCCGATGAACATATTGTCTGTCAGACGGGTGAAACGTTCCTGGAAAGGTAAGAGAAAGATACCGAACTTATCAAGTGATTCAGGAACATCTACAGGGTTGTCTGATGTCTGTTGGATAAGGACAACTGTAGGTGGGCCTAATAACTTAGGAGGTTCCGTCACATTCAGGCTCATTAGAAACTCTGGTATTGTAATAACTTTTATTCGAACTCTGTACTATTTGAAGTAAGGAATGTGTTTACTAGCCTCCTAGGACTAGTAATTGTTTCACATTTGAGTCCTAGAGGATTGAGACGCTTCAGGTGGTATCAGAGGCATAGGACTGGCCGTAGATCGTAGCCCCGACCTTAAAAGTTTGTCTTAAAAAGAAAAGACCTCTTACCCTCTAAGAAGAATCTTCTCTCCTTTCCCCGATATTAACAAACCCTTCTTTTCTCCTACCAGATGGAAGGATCCTTTGTCATTAGAACATCCTACTGCTCAGAGGTGGAAGGATTCCCTCATCTTTTAACGAGTTGCGCGATTCGCATGGGGATCCACAAGAAGCCGGAGTACGTCTGGAAAGAATACCGCGAGAATAGAATTGAGAAATGCTCTATGGCAGTCTACCTGGGAGAAAGCCGAAACTACCCAAATCACCCTCCTTTCCAAGTCACCTTCACTGGACACCGCTTCCCAGACACTTGCTAAAATGTTGCCCAAAAAGCCCTCCGCCAGCTATGCCAAAACTACAGCAGGGAAGTCTTCGAAACACCCCTTCGTTACTTCCCACCTAGCAACAAAAATACCCCTACCTGGAGGAAAAGACTTCAGGCCCTGTCAGGAAGAGATCCTAATGGGGATGACCCCACCATAGTATACATGGTCGGATACCTCCACACTCTTGACAACCACTATGACGACCTTTTCTCCCACTGCACCCGCCTGAACTCCCGGGTGGAAAGCCTAGAGCAACAAATCAAGAAATTAAAAGAAGAGAAGGCATCCCTCCAAGAAAGTCTCGAAATAGCAGAAGGTGAAGAGGCCAACACTCGTGAAGCCTACCGAACCCTGAAGATGGATTGCGATAAGAAGTTAAAGAAGCTCGCCCCCACTAAGAAGATCCGAAAGCGGACCAAGAGCCAAGGATGCCAGACTTAACGAAAAGAGGAAGCCCCACCAACACTGCCTCCCTCCAGGATAGAAAACTTCTCAGACATTGAGGATATGTCCCTAGCTAGCCTTGACGACCTTCTCAAGGAATTTGGGGATACCTTAGAAAGGGAGTTTGGAAGCACCTTAGAAAGCGCTCGCGCGTAGTGTGATTTGTGGTAACTGTATGCTTGTAATGAACTTGTGTGATGAATAAAATAACGTGTTGGAAAAAGGATTGACATGTGCATAGTAGTAATCCTCTCCCCCTGGCAGATGGCTTCGGATAAAACCACGCCTACCGCCTCTAGGATTGGAGCAAGGTCTCCTCTAATTGCTGAAGGAGAAGTCGGTGGAGAAGGGAGTGAAACCCACCTCCCCGCACCTCCAGAGCTGCCATTAGATTTAGCCCAAGTTCTGGACAATCAAACCCAACTCATTGAGGTCCTCACCCAAAGCCTTGAGAACCAACACCCAAATGGTGGAAGGCCTCAGGACAGAATGGGAAATTTTCTAAGGATTAAGCCTCCCACATTCGCTGGATCCAGCAACCCGCTCGACGCTGATGACTGGCTGCACACAATAAAAAGGAAGTTAGAGGCCATCGGATGCCCTGAGAACCAGCGTGTTCATCTGGCTGCTCATCAACTTTCTGGGATGGCCCTATCCTAGTGGGATACCTTCAGCGCTACCGTCAGAGATGCTACCTGTGCATAATTTGAAGCCACCTTCCAAGAACATCATGTGCCCCAAGGGATCGTCCAGCTCAAAGAAGATGAATTTTGGAATTAACTCAAGGAGGGAGATCCGTCAGTGAGTACGTGCACAAATTCACAGAATTGGCTCGCTATGCGCCTGACGATGTCAGCACAGAAGCCAAGAAGATGGCCCGTTTCTTGAAGGGGCTAAGACCAGAACTCAAGACTATCCTCGCCAGCCAAGACTTCATCAGCTTCTCGCATCTCTCAAACAAGGCCATACAAGTAGAAAGGGCTAAAGAAGAAGAAAAGGGTCACCTCAAGAGAAAGTTCCAGGTCCTCCGAGCTCAACAGCAGGACAGGCACTAGAGAATTCGATCCTTTGTGTTCCACCCAAGGGACCAAGCTTCAACAAGCCAGCTGGACCCACTCTATCACGTTTCAGTTAGCAGGGTCAAAGCTCCCTTCAGGCCCCCTCCGTTGCATGCAACCAACCTCCAGCCAATGCCTGTTGGCACTGTGGACACCCCAGTCACTACAAGAATAATTATCCTCAGTTGAAGGCATCTATGCCTACTTACTCCAACTCAATGAATGGCCCCAAGAGTGCCCTAGCACCCGCCTCCAAGGCACCCTCCTCCAACAGCCAGCAGAGCAAGACCCAGTATCTTGGCAGGGCACGAGTGAACCACATCGACGCGCAAGAGGCTCAGCAAGCCCCGGGAGTAGTACTCGGTGAGTTCCTAGTTGAATTTACTCCTGCTGATGTACTTTTTGATTCAGGAGCATCTCATTCATTCATAGCTACCAGTTTTGTGGAAAAGCATGGCATTCCCACTGCACACCTAGAAATTCCCTTGGTTACCCGAACCCCAGGGTCAGACCTTTTGTGCCATCTAAAATGCTCCCAAATCAGGATTCTTTTAAGTGGGGTAGTGTTCTTGGCAGACTTAGCTGTCTTGCCATCCCACGGAATTGATGTGATCTTAGGAATGGATTGGTTAACCAAGCACAATGGCATCATAAGTTGCACAGATAAGACCGTTCTTCTCACTGACCACCAAGGAAAGTCAGTTTCATGTCAGGCTCAGCCACCCGCCCAAGATCCAATGGTGTTTAACCTAGTAGCAGAAAGCATATCTGTAGTAGAAGAATTCATAGATGTGTTTCCAGAAGAGTTGCCAGGAATGCCGCCAGAAAGAGAAGTGGAGTTCTACATTGATCTAATTCCCGGCACCGCACCAATCGCAAAAAGACCACACCGTATGGCTCCCACCGAATTGGCAGAACTAAAACTCCAGATCGTAGAACTTCAACAGAAAGGGTATATTCGTCCTAGCTCATCTCCTTGGGGAGCACCAGTCCTATTCGTCACCAAAAAGGATGGCAGTATGAGGATGTGTATTGATTACTGATCCTTGAATGAAGTTACAATAAAAAACAAGTACCCACTACCTCGGATCGATGACCTCTTCGACCAGCTTCAAGGGGCCAAGTATTTCTCCAAGATAGATCTAAGGTCAGGATATCACCAGCTAAGAATCAAGGAAGCAGACGTTTAGAAGACGACTTTTGTCACTCGGTACGGACAATATGAGTTCACAGTAATGCCCTTCAGACTAACCAACGCACCTGCCTTTTTCATGAATCTTATGAATAAGGTATTTATGGAAGAGTTGGATAAGTTTGTCGTAGTATTCATTGACGACATTCTTATCTACTCCAAGAGTCACGAAGATCATGAGCATCACCTGCAGATTGTTCTCGGAAGACTCAGAGCACATCAACTCTATGCTAAGCTCAGCAAATGTGAATTTTGGTTAGAGAAGATAGCCTTCCTCGGGCATATCTTAACTGCAGAAGGAATAGAAGTGGACCCATCCAAAGTAGAAGCAGTATCCAAATGGAAACAACCATCCGAAAGACCCGAAACTTAGAAGTGAGACTCTGTAAAGTTCAGTGGAGCGGAGAAGGAGAAGAGGAAGCTACCTGGGAGAGTGAGGACTCTTTGAGGAGGGAATACCCTTACCTTTTCTCAAGCCTAGTCTGAATCTCGAGGGCAAGATTCTTTTAAGTGGGGTAGGTTTATAACATCCCAATTTTGAACCCAAGGTTAGAAACCCTAAAACTCCTAAACCCCCCCTTGATTATCTCCTAAGATTCCCCCACCTCATAAGACATTTCATTCATCATATGCATGCACCATGGTTGTTAGTAGCACCTCACATAGAATATTTTGGACACCCAAGAAGATATAGATAAATTTTTGTTCAAATGAAAAAGGAGATTAAAAGAAAAAGGAAAGAAATAGAAATAGAAAAAGGAAATCCTCCACCCTCGGCTGGGCCGGATCCGGCCCAACCCTCTCTCCAACGCGCCCGTTCCCCGCTCGGCCCACGCGGCCCATCTCCCGCGCGCCCGCCCGCGCTCGCGCTGTGCCTCCCCTCCCGCTGATCGGCCAGCCCCACTCGTCAGCGCGCCCGCCCTCCCCATCTCGATCACCCTCTCTCTGACAGGCGGGCCTCGCCTGTCAGCTCTCTCCCCTCTCCCGTGATCTGCTATCAATGCGATCACCGCCGGCCGCCGCTTGCCCCATTGCCTCGCCATTAACGCGCTCGCCAGCAAGGTTGGTGCCTTGCGTCCCTGTCTCCTTGCGCTTGCCCGAGCCATCCCGTCACCCGCCTGCCCGAGCCATCCCATCGCCACTGTGCGCCATCATCGCTGCCGTGGCAAGCTCACCGGTGCTTGCCACCTCACTCCCCCCCTCCCTCGGCCACCTATAAAAGGACTGCCCTAAGCTCCTTACTTCACCGCACCAGACCTTAGCCACTCCATCTTCCTCCCTCGGACCCAATCGAGCTTGACGCCGTCGTCCCTCCCCTCTCCGGTGAGCTCCGCTCTCCTCTCTCTGTTGAGTTCGAGTCAAATTAGTGTAGCTCTTGAGCTTCACCACTCCATAATGAACACGACACACCTTTTCCCTTCACCTATTGCGCCCGGTAGCCTCACCGGCGATCTCACCGCCGTGGGCGTCTGCCACCTCGCCGTGGACCGGCCGTCCCGAGCACCCTCCGACCAAATTAACCCCTCCACCAAGATCCCCTACCCCACCCGTGCTTAGCCACATCCCCGACCACCCGGAACTAGGACCACGATGGAGAACCGCCGTGGAACCTCACCGGCGATCGACTTCGGTCGGTCCGCCTCCCCCCATCATCGCCCCCCTAACGTCGTTCCCCCCTCCTCGCTGGCACGTGGGCCCGCACCCACGGCACCAACCCCCGCTGGCGGGCCAAGCTGGGCCGTCTACCGCGCGCGCCCTGGCTGGGCCAAAATCTCCCCCCGGTCCAGTTAGCAGGGAAATTCCTTTTCTTTTTCCTTTTTTGTTTCTCTTTCCTATTTTCATATATTTATGCATATATTGATATTTTATGCACCAAAAATAGTCTAAATAAATTATAGGGCACAAAACAATAATATTTAAAAACTTGGCACACTCCACCAAGCCACCATGGTTGATGTATTGTTCATTACCTATTTTTGCTAGGAGAAGAGGGATCCGATCCTCCAGAATTTGTAGCTCCGGAAGAATGGCAGGAACCCGACCTCTCCGAAATAGATCTTTCGTGCCAGGAGAACTTTGACGAAGGCAAGTCCATTCTTCCCTTGATGTATAAATTACCTACTCTTTCTACCACTACCTAAGCCGAGAATAAGGGTTGGGTCCTTTGCATTGTGAGAAGAGAGATAGCCCGCATTAAAGAATATCTTTTGAGTACAAAATGTGGGATGAGAAAAGGGTGGTGTTTTACTAAATGATGTTTTCAAAAAGTGTATGATGAAGGGTATTCACCCTTGTCACCTTTTGAGTGGGATAATCAGGGACTCCCTGGTTTAGGGGAGGGCCTCAGGTGTTGGCTTAGCCGGGTTAGGTGTGAGCAGAAGGATTGTCCCCTCATATAAGGACCGGTTTGTCATCCTTCACTACATGTACTCATGACAAGTACAACCACTCGAGACTGTATGGGCAGTCACTCAATCTGAACTCGTACAGTCCAAACCCTAGGGTTATGGTGGCTGGGGAGCACCGGGAGGATAAGGAGGGGGAATGTTTTGTCTGGTTTGGACATGGCGGTGGCCTGACTCCTTCTGGTATAACCATTCAGGTGAGGACGTATGGGGAAGGAAAGAGATTCGGATTCGGGTCTCATTGGCCATGGGACCGCAGAGCCAGACTAGTGGGTAAAGTGTACCCCTCTGCGCAGAGTTCAAACCTATTCGAATAGTCCGTGTCCACTGGTATGGATGAGTCTGGTGTGGTATGACAATTAGTGTTTTATGATCTCCGCCAACAGGGAAATACGTGCGTGAGTGTTTTTGGAAATGAAAACAATACCACGGGAGCAGGAAGCTCAGTGGTGGTTGAGTGTGAAAATGTGCTACTTCTTCCTTTGGGGAAAACCATCAAAGTATTGCCTTTTTCTAAAAAAGAAGAGTGACTTCAACTCCACCATATAAAGCATGTATTATATAGGTCCCTCTCTCTCTTTACGGGTGGGATGGGCTTGTGGAATACCTAGTGTATTCACCCATATTTATTTATGTTTTTCAGCAGCTGAGGACTTCTTTTCTGCTATGCTCGACTAGAAGCAGGTTATGTCTTCACCCAGTTCTGCCTGTTGCTTGGGCTAGTTAATCTTTCACTATGCTTTGTATTTCAGGCTCATTAGAGCTTGTACTTTTGTATTGTAATAACTTTTATTCAAACTCTATACTATTTGAAGTAAGGAATGTGTTTACTAGCCTCCTGGGACTAGTAATTGTTTCACATTTGAGTCCTAGAGGATCAGGACGCTTCATCTTTTCACCCAAGAAGAGTGAGGATCTTGTGGGTTGTACGATGCCTCCACAGATGGCCATATGGGTCTGGTCAGGCGGGCCGGCCCGAGACCTGCCTGAGGTCCGACCCGATAAGCCATGCCTAAGCCTGACCTGACCTGATGCTAAATGGGCTAGTGCTGGCTCGACATTATACCCGTGTTGGCCCGCCACAGCCTGATTAAATGGCAAACACATTGATTGTTCCCACTCTGGCAACAACATTGCAGAGAGGATGTATTTTGTTGTTAATGAATATGAATTGAGTGAAAAGGTTTTTGCCATTACCTTGGATAATGCATCTGCTAACACTAGACCAATGGACCACCTTACACCTTTGCTATCTGCTTTTGTTGGTCCTTTGTTATTGCATCAACAATGTGCATGTCATATCATTAACCTTGTTGTGCATGCCACATTTGTGGAATTGAAACCTTATCTTGAAGATTTTAGAAATGCCATCTCTTTTTTGAACTCATCCAACCAAAGAATTGTTGCATACAAAAGTTTTTGTGTTGCAATGGGAGTAGGACCTCGTAAGTTTGGTTTACACATGGAAGTGAGATGGAACTCTACCTATCTTTTGCTAAAACGTATCATACCTTATAAGAGCACATTCTTTGTGTTTATTCACACCCACTATCACCCAAGACAAGAGGGTGCTACACTTTTAACTGAAGCCCATTGGTATGTTGCTGAAAAAATATTGGAGTTCCTTGAAAGTTATATGATTCTCCTGTTGTGTTGTTTGGTGTGTACTATCCTACATCACCTTTAATGTTGCACCACATTCTTCATATTAATAAGCACATGAACATGTATGAGAATGATAACTTGCTTAGACATATAGTTGTCCCAATGAAAGACAAATTCTTAAAATACTCGGGTACAATTCCTTTGCTATATACATTTGCATTTATACTTGACCCTAGAGCTAAAATGAGAGGTTTCAACAATGTGCTTGCACTGATGTCCCAACTTACTCATTATGATTACTCTAGTTATCTAACTTCTGTGAGGGCTGAGTTATCTGATTTATTTAATAAATATGATGACAGATTTGGTTCTTAACTCATGGACGTTATGTTTGTGTAAACACTTGATCTTAACTCGTATTTGAAATGTTTGTGTAAAAACTTGATCTTAAGTTTGTGATGTTTGAATTGATTATCAATGCATGTGTTTGTAATGTGTATGTTCTGTGTGATGATATATATGTTTTGTGTGCAATTGTGGAGAAATAGTGACCTAATTTGGTGCTGGTTTTGCAGCATTATAGGTTAATTCCCGTTGGCACAGTTAATTCCCATCGGCTATGGTCAAACCGACGGGGATTAACAATTCAACCCCGTCGGCCCAGTTAATTCCTGTCGGCCCACGTGGCCGATGGGAGTTAAAGCTAATCCCTGTCGGTTCACCAGACAGATAGGAGTTAAAGCTTATCCTTGTCGGTTCACCAGACCGACGGGAGTTAAAGCTTATCCCTGTCGGCTTGTACTTGGCCAACGGGGATTACTTATTCTCATCAGCCGCCGACGGGAATAAGGTTATCCCTGACACCTGATGGCCATCGGCTTTGAGCCGATGGGAGTTAGCAAGTTGCCGACGGGAATTAGTTATTCCCGTCGGTTTATAGGTTATTCCCGTCAGTTTTTAGCCGACGGGAATTAACTGGATTCCTGTAGTGTCTATGAGGTTGTAGAGGACTTCAAATGCTATCCCTGGTAAAGGTAAGAGCAATTATGCTTGGGATTTGGTGTTTGGTGTAGATGGCATTGGTAGCAATTCTTCAATGGCACTTGGTGCTGGTCTGGGTGACTTTGGTGCCAGTGCCAGCTCTTCCATGGGTCCTAATTTCTCAAAAAGAACATCTAATAGTGCTTTGCTTCATGCAGCAAGCATTCCTGGTATTTCTGGTTCTAACTAGCTGCTTATCTAGATAGTGACACTGTTCAGAAGTTTGATGATGACTTCAATCTCCTAGATTGGTGGCTTGATCATACTCACTTATCCAGTACTTTCAATCTTAGCTAAAGATATCATTTCAGTTCTCGTCTCTACTGTGAGTTCAGAATTAGCATTTAGTCTTGCAGGTAGGGTCATTGAGGAGCGGTGTCATCAACTTGGCTCAGGAATGGTGGAGATGCTTTCCTTGCTAAAGGACTGGGAGGCAACTGTTGGGACTATGCTTCGTCGCCGAAGGTCTTGTAGGAGTAAGCGGTTTTCAGCTGAAGCTGTTTGTATGAGTTGGCCGAAGGTTCCTCTTCATGAAGCTTCGGTATTACAAACCGACTTAAAGATAGAATGACCTTTTAGTCCATAAAGGTCTGAGTCAATGTTGTAAACTTTTATGAGGGGCATAATTGTAATTCTTCACAGGCTGTGTCCCGTGCCTATAAATAGATGAACAGTACCCCCGTACTGTTCACGCTGACTTGTACTCGCTCGTGCGTCACGCTTGTATTTTTGCCTTCTCTCAAGCCGAAGGTACAAATGTAATTCAATATTGTTCTTATTTTTCCATGATTATATAATAAGGACATGTAATAATGTTGTGTGATTATTCATGTTATTCTCTCATGTTTCATATGCTTCTCCTTTTATCAATATAAACTGTGATGATGAAGGTATGTCCTTCATGACCTTCGTCTGAAGATCGTTATATCCTAAGGGAAATAATGCTTCGAAGGACGAAGGGCATTAACCATTAACTTCTTTCTGTGTTGCCTTGTTCTTAATTCATAGCATTTGAGAACAAGTCCCCAACAGCAGCAGATGCAAGAATGCAGCACACAACAAAAGATAAAACACTCGAACATTCCTTCAAAGATTTATTCATTGATTAGTATGTTCTATGCTTGGGTTTCTGTCATGTGGTTGTGGACATGTAACTTAATTCTACACAATGAAGTATGTAATGAACTAAGTGATGAAATAATGAAATTGATGAGCTGGGTTGTACTCTTTTCCTATCTAGGATTTCTCAAGAGGTGTGAGTTTTACCTGGATAGGTTTTTAACGAGGCAGCCATTGCACCAGCTCAAACTTAATAATGTGTTATGTGATCTGTATTTGGTGTGTGAAGTGTGATTGGTCTGTGAAGTGTGATTGTAATATGTGTATATTGGTTGTTTGTTTAAATATTGAGATGTTTATTCAAATAATGTGTTATGTGAGCTGTGATTGGTCTGTGAAGTGTGATTGTATACTGTGATTACAATCATAGTTCACAACATCTCAAACTTAATTATACATAAACGTAACTATGATTTATATGTAAAACGTGATAGGTCGTTTAACTCGCGAGCTTGCTCTTTAACAAACCGAGATGGCTCGTTAACGAAACGAGTTAGGATTTTAGCTCAACTCGTGAAAAAAATTCAAACAAGCTGATCTAAGCCGAGCTAAACTGACCACGAACTGAATGAGCCGACGAGCCACGAGCATTTTGTCTAGCCCTACACCGAGCCAAAAAGAACGGTGTGTCCATAACATTCAACAGACAAGCGACAGGTACCAATCTCTACTACTCTATATGAACCTATTGTAGGCGTCCACAATAGTGCACCACGGTTCTGCCCACGATCGTCCTCCCCCATGCACCCTTGCTCATGTCCCAAACCCGCCCTGCCATTAGCGCCAGCAATTGCTCGGTCGACACCGCGTCGCCACCAATCAATGCCCTCGGATCCCCCACCCTCCTCCCCACTGCCGCCGCAATCAACGTGGTCCTCCCCCACGCGGATCTGTGCGCCCTCCTCCCCACCGCCGCCGCAATAGATCCGCGGGCATTCCTCCCCACCGCCACCACAATGGAAGGTCGTCTGTACCATTCGCTTCCCAGACAGCCCTTCCTTCCTCGGCAGCCCGCCCCCGCCAGCTCCGCGCTCCGTGCGCCCCACCAGCCGTCACAGTGATGTCGTCCTTCCTTCCCCGGCAACCCGCCACCTCCGCTCCCCCACCAAACCGGAAGGTAAGATCCGCCGCTAGCTCCGCGCTCCGCACGCCCCGCCATCCATCACAGTGATGTCACGCGAGTCAGGGAAGGAAGGCCACGCGAGTAGCCGCCGCGAAACCTGCCAGGCATCACGGTGCCCGCCGCCGAGATACCCGCGTCCGCCGCCGCGTCATCCTCGCCTTCCCCCCTGCTCAGCCCCTCTGTGCCCCCGCCCACGCGCCCCATTCCCTCCCCCGTAGCTGTAGCCCCCGTTGCCCAGCCCCACTGGAAATCCCATCCCGCCGCTCCCCACCCCACCGGCAAAGACAATGCGCGTTGCCTCCCTCCAAAGTCGTCCACCTCCCCCTCCCGCATCGCACAGCACACACACTCCCATGTGCCAATGCCATTTCTGTGCCTGGATAGATCGCAGATCTACGAGGTAGCATTAGATGGCTCTGTAGGGATTGGAGGCAAGGATGGAGGTGCCGGTGGGGGTGGTGAGGATGTATGCGACTATGATGAGGCAGAACCCGAGCGACATGATGGAGGCGAGCCAGTGCCGAAACAGGGGCATATGGCGCTCTTGGGGATGCGGGGGCTCTCGATCTTCATCAGTGACATATCTACACGTAAATTGTTGCCTCGACCCTCCTCCAACGCTCGCCCCGCTGTGGGACCTTCGCTGGCAAGCCCCTCACCACCGAGGGACGTCCGCTGGCGAGCCAACCAGGTATGTGTCTCAGAGTCATACATCTCTGCAGAGCTCAGTATGTTGCCAATAGAATCAGTGCCTCCAGCAACGAAGGCCTTTTCCCCAACACTTGTTGAACCAAGGGGGTATGTAGAAATTGATGTTCAGAGCAGGAAGAGGCAGAAGGCTGATATCTACCCTACTTTTATACTAAACTTTTACTACCCTAGATCCACCTACGATCTACATTTTGAGCCTACAAAAACCATTATGGAATTCAAGGTGATTCACTAAAGTTCTATGATTTTGACTTTCCTTGTTTATGGTAAGTTGCATATCTAATGCTTAGTTTAGTCACCTCTTGTACAACCCAGAGCTTCTCCTAATTATTAAAATAGGTGGTTCTCTTGTCGGTTTCTATTTTTTGTAGTTAAAAAATGTAGCTAACATTCCTGTGTGGGTAGGACTGTGTCTTAGGCAAATTTTCTTTGTGCCCATTTGGAAACATGGCATTACGATGTTTCTTCTCTTAATGGTTTACTCCCTATAGCTGGATAATTATTCTCTGTTGTTTTTCCCACTTCTAGGATTGGCGAACTGTCTTGCTTTCCTTTGAGCAATCTATCACAAACTACTGGAAGAAGCATCAACTGCAATCACCAAAAGGTTAGATAATGCGACCTCAATGTTCTTTGCTTATGTCTTATGAAATGAACATTTATTGGTGTGAATGCATTATAACCTTTTCTTGGCAAATTGAGTTTGTGCTGATTGTACCCATGTGCCTCAGAAAAATCATGGTTGGTGATTTGTTGAACAGACTTCAGTTTTTTATTTGTTAGCTTTTCTCATACGGTGTTATTGCAGTGAAATTGAATAAGGGCCTTCTGAAGGATCATAATGTGCAGAACAAAAAAGAGTATGCTGACTTCGAAAGCACTCAGCAGACGAATGCAGTCAGAGACACCAACAGTAATATGAGTTCCACAAGAGCAACAAGAAATTCACAATGCTTTTCTTTTGTTATGGAGCCATCCATTCAGAATGTCTATTTCTATGGAAGGATCACTAATTCATGCCGCCCGAATGACAATGTTGCCAGTATTGATTACAAGTTAGGGTATAAGCAAATGCATTATCCTGAAAATGGCAGTTATAAGTGGTTAGACGATGGCCCTTCCCAGTTAAATGATGATATCTCAAGTGTTAACCCAACTTGTTGGAAAAGGCAAAGGACTAAAGGTATATTCCATGAGTATGCATATTCTGATAATCTTGTAATGCTGGAAGATGTGCCAACTGAAGGTTATTTTGCTCACGAACAAGAGACTGAGCTGATTGGTCTAGAAGTTGAAATACCAGAATCTTGCTTCAGGGCTCTCAATAAGCCAAATGGAATGACGTCCGGTTTTGTGCAAAATAAAACCTACTTGAAGGCACAGACAGATTACTGAATTAGAAGTGCAGGTTTGTATCGTATTCATTCCTTCGTTAATTGCTTCCTTATGTTTCACATGCGCCTTGAAGTTTTATGCTTCTGCTCGCTTGAACATTGGGCGTATTGGTCTGGTAAAGAAAGTCGTGCAGGTAATTAACTAAATCATATGTTTGGCATTTACCTGATTAGTTTAGTCTTGTACTTTAATGTGTGACATTCAGTACATTCATAGCATAACTTTGATTTAATAGAGATATACATGTCTTCATGAGACCTATTTAACTGAGCTAGTACTAGACACATGTAATAGGCATCTACATGTGTTGTCACTTGACAATCGTAAATGATTAGTGAATTTAAAATAACTGACTCTACATACCTGTTTGGCACAGCTTATTTTCAGCTTCTTCACAAATTTAAGCTGAAGTTCTGCCAAACAGGCAGCTTCTGCAGCAGCTTATCAGTTCAGCTGCTTCTCAAAATGAACTAAAAGCAGCCAACAAGCAGAAGCTGCTTTTTACCAGCTTATCAGATAAGCTGCTTTTTCAACAAGCAGCAGCTGTCCCAAACAGGGCCTACATATGCCATATTGGTGGGGTGAGCGCTTTTGCAGACCAAATGATCACCTTTCAAAGGTAGCAGCGACAGCATGCGTATGCCATGTAAGTATTGAACTTCTACATATGCTCGAATAATTGTGCATGATTTATTAGTTACTTTTTATCACGGTACGAAGTCTGTTATTGCTCCCAGCTGTGTGTACTGTCATGTATAAATATTTTTGTCAAAAATAATTATTTGCGTAAGGCACCTGTCTCCTGATGAATAATTTGTTATTTTGACCATTGTTTTAAGTTTAGTGGTACACATACTAAAATAATTCATTCAGAATTATTGTGAACGACACTCTTAGTTATTAGATCTGTTACAGAGAAAGGTAAGGCAAGTCATAATTTATTCAGGCTGCCATGTCACAGTCTTATGACCTTTCTAGCAAAATTTAAGATCATCTACCTTTTCCCCTGTCCAAAGTCTAAATTGTTCTTGGTTATGCATCAGCGAATGGAATCTGTAACACCCCAGGTGTTTATATTCCGCTCGACAATGAGTATGGATTTAAGCACGTAACATCAGTGGATAAAACAGACGTTAAATTTTAATCATCTTCGCCTATCGCGATTTTTTATATCGCATCTCTTTCGTTTGTCGCGAGTCCGACATTGTTTTTATTTTTATTTTTATCATCCGGGCTCGTCCTAAATTTTCGTGCTGTTCGGAACATATTTGTTCCGAAAATCGGTGCGTCCGGTGAGTATTCAAAATTCATCGCTCGCACGAGTACGAATTCGGAAGCTTTACCCACTCGGACGATTTTATCCCGATCCAATTAAATAAAACTCGACCTACTCGGATGATTTTATCTCAGATAAATTCATTTGAACTCGACGACTAAAATATTCGGGGCGAAATAATTGGGATCGCACGTCGTCTAAGTAAAATCATGCGCGCGAATATGATTCAATTTATTCGTCCGCACGTTGTTTTGACGACGAAATCGCGTATACATTAGTGGCTCTGGTTTTGGCTAATTTCGGTCGAATCACGCAGAGCAGATTAAAATAGCAAAGCCGAACTCATGTCGATCTGGTCCGCTTGCATCGTGGCCGGAATATTCACGAAAATTTATCTAAATAAATTTTAGTCAGAATCGTAAACCTCGGATGTTCTGTTTCGTGATCCGAGAAAATAATGTGCGTAGTCGTTTGCCGTTTTGTGCATCGACTCTTTGTTTATCACTAAAAAAATTGAGATCCGATTATCATTCAAATTGGCCGCAACCATGGAATCAGACGTTTAGACCGTAGATAAATTTATCAGATTGTCGAATCAAATCAAATCTGGTTTAAATTTTATTGCCGGTTTTGTTTGATTCGACCTATTCATATTTTTTTAGATCCAGATTTTAGAACCCAAAATATCTACAATCTTCTGTTAAAAAAAGAAGAGAAAAAAACGAAAAATCCCCAAATATCCTCACCGCTCTTCCTCTCTCCTGATTTTTCTCACGCACACCGTGTGGCCACGCTCTGATATTTTCCACCAGCCATCGTTATCTCCAGCAGCCGAGCGGCTTCTTCCACTGCACGCCGTAGCCCAGCTCTCACGCCGCGCTCCTCCCTGTAGCTCGCTCTCTCTCTCCCTCAAGCTCGTCTCGCACGCTAGCCCCTTCTCTGCACAGCCGCTCCTCTCTCTTCCTTACTGCTCGCGCCCAGCCGCTCCTTCTTCCTTGCGCGCACTCAGCTCCAGCTCTGTTGCCGCGCTGCGCGCCCTGGAGTTCTCCACTCCGTCGCTTCTCCAGCTCGGTTCTATGGCTGCTGTGCACGAACTCCTTTCTCCTCCTCATCTTCAACCTCCAGCTCGCCGAGTTCCTGCTCCAGTTTCCTACGCGGCGGCTCTTCCCCAGCTTTTTCCTCCTATTCCCTGCTCGCCTATGGAAGATGCGGCAGCTCCTCTGCTCAGCCGACCGCGCTGCTCTCTACACGCCGAGCTCGTCTCTGTGCGTGCCCCTCAAACTCATCCTCCACTCTGCCATGGCCGCCATGGAATCTGCCCACGCGCCGTTCCGTAGAAGTACCAGCTCGATCCCCTTCGGCTGTGCTCGCTCTGGCCATGGACGCCGCCCTGTTCATTTTTCAGCTCGACGTCGGCGTGATCGAGTTCCCGCCAGCGCTTCCTCTCTGCTCGCCCCGTGACTCACATTTTTCCCAGCTAGCCCTAGCCGAGGTTCCTCCCTGCGGCACGAGCTCTCCTCTGGTACCCAAGTCGTGCGCATCCATCGCTGCTCCCTGATGTTTCCCGCTCGTCCATGGCCGACCAGCCTGTCAGGGTGACCTTACTTGTCCCTGACCCTCGCGCTGGCTCGCCTCATTGACGATTTCCATGAACCAGTGACGTCAGCTTGTCGGTCTCCTCCTAATTTAATTTGGAATTACTGCGCCTCAGCCTTGATCTGTCATGACCCGGCTCAACGTCAACCCGTTTAGACTCCGTTCCGGCCAAGCCTTTCTGCTCGTGCCGTTGTGGCGTTGCCGTCGTTCGTCTCCATGTGGTGGGTGCAGCAGCGTCGTCGTTTACTCTATGGGGCTCATCGTCGACTTTGACTTTCGGAGAGTGATCCTGGAGTTGGATAAAAATGTGAGAGAAGTCCGTGCAACAATCGCCAGGAGCTCGACCGGATCCCCATCTTCGTGAATTCGCCGTCGATATCCAGCTCGCCCTTATGTCGCCCTCCCTTCTGTCGTCCCCTGTCGTGCCCTAGACGTAGTGCTCGTTGTGGTCGACTCTGGTGACCGGCATCGTCGACCGTCGATTCCATCAATAGTCACGTCGCCGCAAGAAAGAGATCTAGAGAATCTGGGTAAGAGCAACTCCAATAGTTATGTAAATTTTAGCTCTCTAAATCATAGATTTAAGAAGTTGCTAAATAACTTTGGGAGTAAAAAAATATGAGTTCTCCAATAGTTCTCTAAATATAGGTTGTAGTTTTGTTTTGTATCTATCCGCATAAAAAAATAAAGTCACAAATGTCATCAATTACCTTCATTATCTACACAATGCAGTAAACATTTTTGTTTAGGGAGTTGCTAAATGGTTGCCAAATGTAGAGAGGAAATACGGTTAGATGAGAAGTTGTTAAATTTAGAAAGTACATTTAGAGAACCGTTGGAGATGAGTTTTTGTGTTAACTACTTAAATTGATGATTTAGGAAGTCTATTAGAGAACTACTGGAGTTGCTCTAAAGAAAAAGCGAACCCCATCCGTCGCTTCCTTGGTGTGCCGAGAAATGCTCCCACCGGACTTCGTCATCAATCTCACAACTTCAGATCGGGTTTAGGTAATGATAAGCCGATTTGTTGTTTCAGATAGTGTTTGGTTGATGGTTCGGATATATTAATTACGTCGGTCCTCGTGCTCGTAGCATAGGTGTGTTGTGGTTATAGATATAATATTTATTAAGATACTCGAATCGCTTGCAGCAATCTAGTCAAAGCCAGGTAGTGAATCGCCAGCTTGAGATGTAGGTTATGGGAATAAAGCTTCAGTAGGTATACTTGTCGAATATATCTAAACTAGTTAAGTTAGTTTTAAGCATGACTATGGCCGATTGTGGTTAGCACCATCGACCTATATCTTATGCATTTTAATTCACAACGTGGAAACGTATGTCTAGTGTAATTGGATTGATCTGATGTTGTGGTGTGATTATGTTCAATAGTGAATTAATCACATTGTATAATGATTGTCGATGGGTAGGTCGGTGAGTAGTGCCTTTGATAGGTGTATATGTTAAATATAATTAAATAGACGTACGTATAATTTATTGTTCTTTGATGTTTAAATTAAATCTGGTAAAACTAGAAAACCATGATTGTGGTGTTCAGTAAGTTATAGGCGTCTAGTGCTTACGTAGGATTGTGTCGATGTCTTGCCGCTAAGTATTCGATTCTCTTTTCTATATCATTCGGTTACGTTATGCTCATACATATGCATTGTGCATCTCATGAGGTACGATAAAATAATCGCGTGATGCGGAAGACGACCCAAGTCGACCCCAAGTGCGGGATAATCCGCAGGATGAAGCTGATGAACCAACCTGAAGATGGTTAAATCAAGCAGTGCTCGGTCAAGGAATACTCGCCAAGTGGACGCCACCTAACAACACTAACCTAGTGTTACCCAGGCAAGCCGCGGTGCATGCAACCCCTTCCTTGTGTTTTTAAATAATTTTCGCACACTTTAAGTCTAGTGAAATGTGCATTAGGTTTATAAGAGTTTCTTGGAAACCCTTTGATGCATTGCCTTCCTTGATATCCATACCTTTATAGATACTTCTGGTGAAGTGTCAAAATATGATTTATAAAAATGCTTAGCCCTGCTTAGATCTTGTGGATAGAGGTTGTCTTTTGCAATACTGCCTAGCTCAGGGGTTATCCTGAGGAAGGATGGCTTCTACCTGCAAGAATATATTTTCATTGGGAGCATGGTGGGATCTTACTGCAAAGTTCCCTGTGATGCTCTTTTCATCCTAAGGAACACAAACAATCCTAAGGATGGAAGTAAAATCGGGACTTGGGCTAGGAACAGGTGATGTTCTACCCAAGTTGATTAAGGATTGGATGCGTATGTAGGCTTGATGATCGAGGACCCTTTAACTGGTCACATGCCTCGTCATGGGTAAGCTTTGCCTCGGGCAGTCTAAGGCCAGAATAAGATAACACGCAATGGGAGTGGAGCGGTGGCGAGAGTAGCGTGTACCCTCCGTGGCAAGAGGCTGGACGGTGGTGTATCTGTGCTCTCGGTTGACGTGAACCTGATCTGGTCTTAAGAACCCCGGTGGCGGGTTGACATATGCAAGGGTTAAGTGCTACATATGTCATGTGATCGGAGATCCTCAGCTGAGTATAATCGATTCGGATCGCCGTACCTTCGCGGTTATGAAGACTTGGTCACTGCCCTACAACCTAAGTCAGGATGTGAACATTATGAATAAAAATGATGTTGTATTGATGAGATGGTGAAATTAGACCAGATGCAAACATAGTCTATTAATATTTAATCTGGCATTAAAATATTGAAAGTAAGGACTCACTTTAGTAAGCTATTTTTGCAAAAGTATCTAAGTTGATTCTTGCTAAAGCCTCTCCTTGATTCCCAATTCCAGCATACCCTTGAGAGTCTTTTCTTTAGTCGGGTAAGTCTTGCTGAGTAATCCCATACTCAGGGTTTTATTCCCAGTTGTTTTTCAGGATATAACTTTATGCTGCTGTGATGGTGTTAACTGCCGGTGGGCTCGGCCTTCTTATAAGTCTAAGTAACTCTTCTATACTTCTTATTGAGGATGGTCATTTGAGCTAGCATATATTTCAAACTTATACTTTTGTAATCACTCCAATAAAATAATAAAAAAAATTTGTAACTTGTAAAATTTGGTAATAAGATTTCCGCTGCAAAAATATTGTTGTGTGTGATTTGTGTTACTTAAACCCGCGGTTCTGGTTGAAAGTGGTTTATCCGATGTCCTTGGGGCAATCGGACAGATCCTGTTGAGTTATCTGGTGCACATGCATGGCCGTCTGAGGTCTTCGGGACAAGGACAGGTGCATGTGGGCCCAATAACTTGGAGGTTCTGCCACAGCGGGTATCGGAGCAGGATTAAGTATATACGGTCACATACGTATTTTCAAAACAAAAGTTTTAGTTTTGAAAAAACCTATTTTCAACTAAACACATTGTTTGGCTTTGAAAAACAGCTTGAAAAACTATAATGCTAGCGACATCCTCTATTAAGCCCTAAGTTAAGGACTATCAGGTGGCTTAGTTCAAAACCACTAACCCACAACCGGGGGTATTGCATACATGTGTATTGTTATTTTTAAGGCCATTCAGTCTTGAATGGATCGACGCTCAAGGTTAGGTGAGATGTGAGAGCATGACCGAACAACCGTCGATCTAGGGAAGAGTGTAAAAAGCGCTTGATTATATACAAGTTCCACATATGTATATATGAAGACTGCGATGTGGAGTATTTACTTTTCTGTGAATTCAGTACCCCATGGATGTGTATGGGTATACAGACATGGGAATACTGAGAAGTGTAATGTACTTGTAACGACGCACCTACGCTCAGGTAAGAAGGTGAGTTACCATAATGAGTTGCCCTATGGTTAAAGTGTGGCAACAGCGCTTATGCATGGCTCGATGCTTAATAAAGAGCTGGCCTCCATATAGCAATATATGGAGTATACACTGTGATAAACTGTCATGTGTGGAAATTGCATCATGGGAAAAGTTGGGCTGTGATGGATTTTTCTGCAGGTACACTAACCCCGAAACCATATGTGTAGCTGACGACTAGCAAAATACCGTGAGAGTCGTTAGTATGCCACCGATATAGAACGTTATTGCCACAGTGTGTTGGCAAAAATTTGTGAGGACGAATAGGACGAGCATGCATCCTGATTGTTGCATCATGTTTGTCACCTATACATACAAAATGCTTCTCTCATCTTTATTCCAGTAACCATTGATTGTAGATAATATGGTGTAATGCTGAATTATGAACTTTGATGAAATAGATGTCCTCCATCCTTTAGGTGACCTCTTAGGGTGCTTTATGTGTGCTCTTGTGTTGATGTGCCAACAAAGAGTTGGTAACTTGTTGCCTAAACCCAAAACTAGGCTATGTTTTTATTTAGGTAACCATGACCTAAAATTGAATTTTCCATTATCACTCCCTGACCAAGCCCATGCAAATGAATGCGTAGACAATTTCCTTATTGGACATAAAGTGTACCCAAGCTTAAAACAAGAATCTCAAGTCATGTTTCCAACCAAAACCATTCCCTTGTTCGGTTGGTGCAAGCTGATGTACCTTATCCAGTTTGCCTGTTTTTAAGGATCGCCATGTTACCTTATCAACCCAACATAGAAAAGACATGTTCGATCATTTTCTTAAGTTTGATGCCTTTGGTTTCCCCATACTTATCGAAGGCATACCAACTTAATTTTCTAATTGTTTTCCCTCTGTATCTAACTAGATACTAATCCTTGACCTTGAAATTGCTGCAATGGGCATAGAAATATGCCTGAAGCTGAAGTAACAGTTTCCCACCGTACTCCTTTCATCAATTTAGGTTGTGGCCATGCCTTGTTTATTTCATCATACCATGATCTATTTGGCTCTCTACTTGTAACCATTCTTACAGGTGGAGTATCTCTTTGTATATTATCACCTTGCTCAATCTATTGGTGTGGCACGAGATTTCTTTTTGGTCATGTCTGGTAATGGTGTTATGACTAAAACCGATGGTGCCGCGACAAAATCAAGGGCCTCCTGTGAATGTACACACATGGTTGTGCTGCTCGACACACGCTGGTATCATGGTTAGTAGTTGTAATCCATTATGAGACTATATCAATGTGTTATCTTCGCACAATCTGTTTTTGCTACGTGAAATTCATTATTGGTGCCAGTTCAGTAATGGTGTCATGGTTAATGACTTATGGTGCCGCAGCGAAACTGAGAGCCCTTGTGAATGTACACGCAAGGTTATGCTGCTTGGCGCATGCTGGTATCGAGGTCTCTAGTCATGATCCATTATGGAACTACACTGATATGTTATTTTCCGTGGACCTTCCTTGAAACAATTTCTATGTTGTTTGTCAAATGATCAAGCAACATCTATCATCTCTATTGGATCAAAAGGGCATACCACTTTCATGTGTGGTCGCTTTTCTTTTGATCTTGGTAGTGACTACTCATACAAGTTCCCTTTGCATCCTTGGTGTAAAGGTGAAGCCTTGGAGCATTTTAGTGTTGAAAAACAGCTGGTTAGCTCTCAAAATGGAGATCTGTTTCCCCTGCTGCTGAGATGCAGGAGTTTGTTCATTCGCCCCCTTATTTAATCCATGTATTACCTCAGCAAGTCAGTTCATCTCGCATGAAGAAACGGATGAACAACCTGACCAAATGGATTTCTACCCAAATGCATGACCTTTTGCTAGCGAATGTGAGCTCTCGACCGTTGGCTTACCGATGGTACTGAGAGGACTTGCTCAATGTCGAAAGTAGTTCAACAAGTTGGTTTTATTAACTTGTAACTGCATTGTGATCAAAGGTTGAGTTTAGAGATCGTTTTATCAAGTTGTCTAAACTCACTTTTGTACAACCCCTCATAAGGAAGTACTTTCAAGAATCGAGATTAAGTCGGCCAGTAACCACCTAGTCATCGCTCTAGTCATGCCTTGATCGCCTCACGTGTGCTTTTTCAGCATGTGTGATTAAGTCGAGCCATGAATAGTGCTGGATAAAATAGACTGGTTGCAAAGTCCGCATCCACAAATCCCTCCACTGGTGATTTTTTCGAATCTATATCCTCTTTCATGGACATGGATTCTCTGGCTAACACAAGTTAATTGTGATGTTATTCGACATTCACACCCGTCTCGTGTGTTATGGACTTACTGTGACCACTTGTTGGTAAACCTCTTTCCGTGTGTTTTACCCAAGAGGTTGCATCTGGTTCTGTTTGGATAAAATCGCATATTTACCACTTGCCCAATAGACTCAGATAGTACAGTGTCAACAGAAAAAGCAAACTGCACACATGGAACCTTATGTGTTCTTCTGGCAGGCATCGTCTCTATTGGTGGACATTTCTAAATTAGCCTAAGGCGATGCATGTTATGTCCACTAGAGAAACAATACTCTGAGACACTCGCCTACGCATAGGACTGGCTTTTGGTCGTCGCTGATATGAACATGGGTTTACATGCTTCTCTACCCTTAGAAGTCTTTCGCTCCGAATCTCGGGACGAGATTCTTTTAAGGGGGAGGGCTGTAACACCCTAGGTGTTTATATTCCGCTCGACAACGAGTATGGATTTAAGCACGTAATATCAGTGGATAAAACGGACGTTAAATTTTAATCATCTTCGCTTATCGCGATTTTTTATATCGTATCTATTTCGTTTGTCGCGAGTCCGACATTGTTTTTATTTTTATTTTTATCATCCGGGCTCGTCCTAAATTTCCGTGCTGTTCGGAACATATTTTTTCCGAAAATCGGTGCGTCCGATGAGTATTCAAAATTCATCGCTCGCACGAGTACGAATTCGGAAGCATTACCCACTCGGACGATTTTATCCCGAGCCAATTAAATAGAACTCGACCTACTCGGATGATTTTATCTTAGACAAATTCATTTGAACTCGACGACTAAAATATTCGGGGCGAAATAATTGGGATCGTGTGTCGTCTAAGTAAAATCGTGCGCGCGAATATGATTCAATTTATTCGTCAGCACGCTGTTTTGACGACGAAATCGCGTATACATTAGCGGCTTTGGTTTCGGCTAATTTCGGTCGAATCACGCAGAGCAGATTAAAATAGCGAAGCCGAACTCATGTCGATCTGGTCCGCTTGCATCGTGGCCGGAATATTCACGAAAATTTATCTAAATAAATTTTAGTCAGAATCGTAAACCTCGAATGTTCTGTTTCGTGATCCGAGAAAATAATGTGCGGAGTCGTTTGTCGTATCGTGCATCGACTCTTTGTTTATCACTAAAAAAATTGAGATCCGATTATCATTCAAATTGGCCGCAACCATGAAATCAGACGTTTATACCGTAGATAAATTTATCAGATTGTCGAATCGAATCAAACCCGGTTCAAATTTTATTGCCGGTTTTGTTTGATTCGACCTGTTCATATTTTTTAGACCCAGATTTCAGAACCCAAAATATCTATGATCTTCTGTTAAAAAGAGAAGAGAAAAAAACGAAAAATCCCCAAATATCCTCACCGCTCTTCCTCTCTCCTTCTGATTTTTCTCACGCACACCATGTGGCCACGCTCTGATATTTTCCACCAGCAATCGTTATCTCCAGCAGCCGGGCGGCTTCTTCCACTGCACGCCGCAGCCCAGCTCTCACGCCGCGCTCCTCCCTGCAGCTCGCTCTCTCTCTCCCTCAAGCTCGTCTCCCACGCTAGCCCCTTCTCTGCACTGGCGCTCCTCTCTCTTCCTTACTGCTCGCGCCCAGCCGCTCCTTCTTCCCTGCACGCACTCAGCTCCAGCTCTGTTGCCGCGCCGCGCGCCCTGGAGTTCTCCACTCCGTCGCTTCTCCAGCTCGGTTCTATGGCTGCTGTGCGCGAACTCCTTTCTCCTCCTCATCTTCAACCTGCAGCTCGCCGAGTTCCTGCTCCAGTTTCCTATGCGGCGGCTCTTCCCCAGCTTTTTCCTCCTGTTCCCTGCTCGCCTATGGAAGATGCGGCAGCTCCTCTGCTCGGCCGACCGCGCTGCTCTCTACACGCCGAGCTCGTCTCTGCGCGCGCCCCTCAAACTCATCCTCCATTCTGCCGTGGCCGCCATGGAATCTGCCCACGTGCCGTTCGGTAGAAGTCCCAGCTCGATCCCCTTCGGTTGTGCTCGCTCTGGCCATGGACGCCGCCCTGTTCATTTTTGCAGCTCGACGTCGGCGTGATCAGTTCCCGCCAGCGCTTCCTCTCTGCTCGCCCCGTGACTCACATTTTTCCCAGCTAGCCCCAGCCGAGGTTCCTCCCTGCGGCACGAGCTCTCCTCTGGTACCCAAGTCGTGCGCATCCGTCGCTGCTCCCTGATGTTTCCCACTCGTCCATGGCCGACCAGCCTGCCATGGTGACCTTACTTGTCCCTGACCCTCGCGCTGGCTCGCCTCGTTGATGATTTCCATGAACCAGCGCCGTCAGCTTGTCAGCGTCGTCAGCTTGTCGGTCTCCTCCTAATTTAATTTGGAATTACTGCGCCTCAGCCTTGATCTGTCATGACCCGACTCAACGTCAACCCGTTCAGACTCCGTTCCGGCCAAGCCTTTCTGCTCGTGCCGTTGTGGCGTTGCCGTTGTTCGTCTCCATGTGGTGGGTGCAGCAGCGTCGTTGTTTACTCTATGGGGCTCATCGTCGACCTTGTCTTCCGGAGAGTGATCCTGGAGTTGGATAAAAATGTGAGAGAAGTCCGTGCAACAATCGCCAGGAGCTCGACCGGATCCCCATCTTCGTGAATTCGCCGTCGATATCCAGCTCGCCCTTATGTCGCCCTCCCTTCTGTCGTCCCCTACCGTGCCCTAGACGTAGTGCTTGTTGTGGTCGGCTCTGGTGACCGGCATCATCGGCCGTTGATTCCATCAATAGTCACGTCGCTGCAAGAAAGAGATCTAGAGAATCTGGGTAAAGAAAAAGCGAACCCCATCAGTCGCTTCCTTGGTGTGCTGAGAAATGCTCCCACCGGACATCGTCATCAATCTCACAACTTCAGATCGGGTTTAGGTAATGATAAGCCGATTCGTTGTTTCATATAGTGTTTGATTGATGGTTCGGATATATTAATTACGTCGGTCCTCGTGCTCGTAGCATAGGTGTGTTGTGGTTATAGATATAATATTTATTAAGATACTCGAATCGCTTGCAGCGATCTAGTCAAAGCCAGGTAGTGAATCGCCAGCTTAAGATGTAGGTTATGGGAATAAAGCTTCAGTAGGTATACTTGTCGAATATATTTAAACTAGTTAAGTTAGTTTTAAGCATGACTATGGCCGATTGTGGTTAGCACCATCGACCTATATCTCATGCATTTTAATTCACAACGTGGAAACGTATGTCTAGTGTAATTGGATTGATCTGATGTTGTGGTGTGATTATGTTCAATAGTGAATTAATCACATTGTATAATGATTGTTGATGGGTAGGTCGGTGAGTAGTGCCTTGATAGGTGTATATGTTAAATATAATTAAATAGACGTACGTATAATTTATTGTTCTTTGATGTTTAAATTAAATCTGGTAAAACTAGAAAACCATGATTGTGGTGTTCAGTAAGTTATAGGCGTCTAGTGCTTACGTAGGATTGTGTCAATGTCTTGCTGCTAAGTATTCGATTCTCTTTTCTATATCATTCGGTTATGTTATGCTCATACATATGCATTGTGCATCTCATGAGATACGATAAAATAATCGCGTGATGCGGAAGACGACCCAAGTCGACCCCAAGCGCGGGCTAATCCGCAGGATGAAGCTGATGAACCAACCTGAAGATGGTTAAATCAAGCAGTGCTCGGTCGAGGAATACTCGCCAAGTGGTCGCCACCTAACAACACTAACCTAGTGTTACCCAGGCAAGCCCCGGTGCATGCAACCCCTTCCTTGTGTTTTTAAATAATTTTCACACACTTTAAGTCTAGTGAAATGTGCATTAGGTTTATAGGAGTTTCTTGGAAACCCTTTGATGCATTGCCTTCCTTGATATCATACCTTTATAGATACTTCTGGTGAAGTATCAAAATATGATTTACAAAAATGCTTAGCCCTGCTTAGATCTTGTGGATAGAGGTTGTCTTTTGCAATACTGCCTAGCTCAGGGGTTATCCTGAGGAAGGATGGCTTCTACCTGCAAGAATATATTTTCATTGGGAGCATGGTGGGATCTTACTGCAAAGTTCCCTGTGATGCTCTTTTCATCCTAAGGAACACAAACAATCCTAAGGATGGAAGTACTTAAATCGGGACTTGGGCTAGGAACAGGTGATGTTCTACCCAAGTTGATTAAGGATTGGATGCGTATGTAGGCTTGATGATCGAGGACCCTTTAACTGGTCACATGCCTCGTCATGGGTAAGCTTTGCCTCGGGCAGACTAAGGCCAGAATAAGATAACACACAATGGGAGTGGAGTGGTGGCGAGAGTAGCGTGTACCCTCCGTGGCAAGAGGCTGGACGGTGGTGTATCTGTGCTCTCGGTTGACGTGAACCTGATCTGGTCTTAAGAACCCTAGTGGCGGGTTGACATATGCAAGGGTTAAGTGCTACATATGTCGTGTGATCGGAGATCCTCAGCTGAGTATAATCGATTCGGATCGTCGTACCTTCGCGGTTATGAAGACTTGGTCACTGCCCTACAACCTAAGTAAGGATGTGAACATTATGAATAAAAATAATGTTGTATTGATGAGATGGTGAAATTAGACCAGATGCAAACAGAGTCTATTAATATTTAATCTGGCGTTAAAATATTGAAAGTAAGGACTCACTTTAGTAAGCTATTTTTGCAAAAGTATCTAAGTTGATTCTTGCTAAAGCCTCTCCTTGATTCCCAATTCTAGCATACCCTTGAGAGTCTTTTCTTTAGTCGGGTAAGTCTTGCTGAGTAATCCCATACTCAGGGTTTTATTCCCTGTTGTTTTTCAGGATATAACTTTGTGCTGCTGTGATGGTGTTAAGTGCCGGTGGGCTCGGCCTTCTTATAAATCTAAGTAACTCTTCTATACTTCTTATTGAGGATGGTTATTTGAGCTAGCATATATTTCAAACTTATACTTTTGTAATCACTCCGATAAAATAATAAAAAAATTTGTAACTTGTAAAATTTGGTAATAAGATTTCCGCTGCAAAAATATTGGTGTGTGTGATTTGTGTTACTTAATCCCGCGGTTCTGGTTGAAAGTGGTTTATCCGATGTCCTTGGGGCAATCGAACGGATCCTGTTGAGTTATCTGGTGCACATGCATGGCCGTCTGAGGTCTTTGGGACAAGGACAGGTGCATGTGGGCCCAATAACTTGGAGGTTCTGCCACAGAATCTGATGGCTATAAGCCATGGGTTACTATTCTATTAAGATGAAGCATTATGTTACATACATTATTTTCTTTTGTCATAATTATAGTGTGCTTATTTTCTCATGTCAGGATGGTGTCCAACGAGTGCATAACTGCAAATCATAGAATAGTTTTGTGTGGCATGTGTCAAAACACTAGGGTGTCCTAGCTCCGTTAAAGCCTCTACGACGAGAAAACTAGGTCACCTTTTAATAAAAGAGATGCTGCAAGCATCCTGTTTTATTATTTTTTTGGTTGGCACATGTGTACGATTTGGAAAACATATGTATTGTGTTGTGCTTCCCTGTATCCTCTAGAACGATGTAATAGATTACTACCTTCTTATGTAATACTTTATTATCTGATATTTTTGTAATATTTGTATCTTAACAAACTAATGTATGAATTTAGCGATTTTTAAATTTCTTTGGCATAGTACGAGCACATACATATATTATTTCAAAATGAAATATTGTGATTGCAAGCTTAAATGTATTTTTTGTACAACTAACACATTTCATTTTGTATACTAGCTGCATGAAAACTCTTATTGAGTTGTTCGACAGTATGCCGCACCGGAATGTGTTGTTGTGGACGATGGTGTTCGTGGGATACACACAAGTATAATTATAATTAAGGTCTTGTTTGGGAGCAAGAGTATTGGAGGGGCTTGAGAGGACTGCAATCCCTTACTTCCTCTTCATAGTTATTTTTATGAAACACCTTGGGTTTTGACCAGATGACAAAGAAGGTAACATATCTTGATCCAAACGCACTGATGAAAGCAATAAACACGTGACTCTACTCTAAAATAACATTGTTGATGATATTATTTTGTTAAATATTTTATGACACTCTTTTGCATAGAATCCATCTTCTCAGAGGTGCTAATTGAATGGCGAACACTTTATATCAAGGCCATGAGTTGAGGATCAAGGTTATCGTGGTACTATATGTTTTCGTTGCAACGCACGGGCACTCACCTAGTTTATATATAAGAAATTATATAAAGGTCCCTATTGCTATATCCATAGGCGACATGTACCATAACTAAAAAAATAGAAGTAGCTATATAGAACGCACATTGTTTTATTTTTAATTATAATTTTCTTTTGGTGTAGTTTTTAGCATTTTTGTAATTTTTAAATTCTAGACTTATATATTTTTAATGTGAGAATATAACATATTTACATCACATGTAGAAGGTATAATAATGTTAACGTAGCATCCAAATAAGCTTGATTGTTAAAAACACTTGTAGGATATACTTTTATACATTGATGGCTGCTTGAACATATCGTAGGGTAATAGATGCACGCTTAGAGCGATACCACACATAATTTCTATGTTGATTCAAAATATTAAATATACTCCATAGTTTGCAACCAGATAAGAAGCAATAGAGTCGGAATTGCAGATTTATTAACAATTCTATTTTTTAGTTAGTGAAGGAAACATATGACGCTTAAGAGTGGGGTGAATTAGGACTTCTAAAACTTTCACTGAACTTGGCTACAAATAAATCCCTAGAGCAAAACCTATGTAATTAATCAAACTAGAATGTGTAAACTAGGTTTTGTCTAAGTGTTGCTATCTCTACCGTAATGGCTAAGTTTCAATCTACAACAATATAAGTATAAAGACAAGTTTGAAACTTAAATGCTTAATATAAATACGGAAGCAAAGAAGCAAGGTAGAGATGCAAACTCTCGTGGATGACGTTGGTCTTTTTACTGAGGTATCTGGAACCGCGCAAGGTCCCAACTAGTCCTCATTGGTGCCCCTACGCAAAGAGAAGCCCACGTGAGGGCCAAGCACCTCAGTCGAGTAACTTTGTAGAGAGCCACTGGCCTTCTCCACGCGCAAGTGATGCCCTACTTCTGGCTCCTCTCGGACGCTTCCCGCCATCTCCACTATCGAGCTTCCGACCGAAAAAGGCGCGGGCCTCGTTCCCTCCGGTACACGGTGGCAGCCGTGACACAAACGCGGTTGTCACGGTCTCGCAAGACTCTCGCACCACTCGGTACAATTACAACGTCTCGCACAAAGCCGAGGGGTTGTGTGGTTTATCTAAACTCAATCAACTAACTAGGATTCTACGGAAAGGAACAAGCGCGCCAATAGTAAGAGGACTAGCGGCGGCTAAGCCGAGGAGCGATGCTGGGGGATGGGGAAAAGGTGGAAGGTTCCTTGGGTCGGCGCGTCATCTTCTTCCCCACCCGCACAGATCGGAAATGTGCGCGTACGTGAAGGGTGTGGGGTCGAGAGCTTGTGGGCCACGGCATTCGGCTCTGCCGGTCCTCAAAGCCCATGAGGACGACTCGTCTTCGCGTGTGTTGGATCCGGCATCCGCTCGCTCGACATGGGTAGGATGGTGCCTTGGCATCACCCCCATTCATCCTCTAGCGCTCTCTCCGGCCCAAGCCCAGGTTCCGAAGTCTCTGCCGTGTCTCTGTGTCCCCGTGGATTCCATAAGCAGGTTAGGGTTTCCCCTCGACCATGTAGGTTCGCATTCCTTTCCTAATTGTGTCGCTTTCCTCTCGCGTCTTTGGTCGCTCCCTGTGTCCTCTCACCCCAGTTTCAATGGTGGGAGGTGAAAGTCGCCTAGAGGGGGGGGGGTGAATAGATAGTATCTGAAATTTATAACTTAAAACACATACTACAAATCAGGGTTAGCGTTAGAATTAAATCCGAGTCTGAGAGAGAGGGGGAAAACAAATAAACCAAGAAATAAAGCGGATGAACATGATGATTTGTTTTACCAAGGTTTGGTTCTAAAGAACCTAATCTCCGTTGAGGTGGTCACAAAGACCAGGTCTCTTTCAACCGTTTCCCTCTCTCAAACGGTCACCTAGACCGAGTGAGCCTTTTCCTTAATCTCCCGGGTCACCTAGACCCCGCAAGGACCACCACACACTTAGGTGTCTCTTGCTTCGATTACAAATCACTTGAGAAAAGAAATGAGAAAGGAAGAAGGCAATCCAAGAGGCAAGAGCTCAAAAGAACACAAAATCACTCTCTCACAAGTCACTAAGTGCTTGAGTTGAATTTGGGACTTGGAGAGGCTTTGATCTTTTGAATTGTGTTTAGGAGTGAATGCTAGAGCTCTTGTAATGAATGTGATACTCAGAAATCTTGGATGCTTGGAGTAGTGGTGGTTGGGGGGGTATTTATAGCCCTCAACCACCACATAGCTGTTGGGGGTGGCTGCTGTTGATGGGTGCACCGGACAGTCCAGAGCGCCACCGGTCACTGTCCGGTGCGCCAGCCACGTCACCCAACTGTTAGGGTTCTTGAGCTTTTGACCGTTGGAGGCTTTGTCTTCTAGTGGCACTGGACAGGCACTATTCAGTGTCCGGTGTGCCTCTAACGGGCGGCTCTGACTCTGCATGCACTGTTCTTCATTGTTCATCTGAATCTTCAGCTTTTGCATTCGATTGTAGCGTGGAGTAGCCGTTGCTCTGCTGGTGCACCGGACAGTCCGGTGAATTATAGCGGAGCGTGCCTGGAGAAACCCGAGAGTGTCGAGTTTGAGACTGTACGGTCCTGGTGCACTGGACACCGTCCGGTGGCACACCGGACAGTCCAGTGCGCCAGACCAGGGCACACTCGGTTCCTTAGCACCTTTGTATTTGAACCCTAACTTCAATCTTTTATTGGTTTGTGTTGAACCTTTATGCTCCTGTAGAACATATAATCTAGAGCAAACTAGTTAGTCCATTATTTGTGTTGGGCATTCAACCACCAAAATTAATTCTAGGAAAAGGTTAACCCTATTTCCCTTTCAATCTCCCTCTTTTTGGTGATTGATGCCAACACAAACCAAAGCAAATATATAAAGTGCAGA
The DNA here is from genome assembly GCA_029449295.1 of Zea luxurians. NCBI lineage: Eukaryota > Viridiplantae > Streptophyta > Magnoliopsida > Poales > Poaceae > Zea > Zea luxurians. The sequence continues at coordinate 30,502,173 of JAOPSE010000031.1, forward strand.
AATGAACTAGTTTGCATAAGGTAAGTGCATAGGTTACTTTGAATTAAACCAATTTGAAAGTCTTATTACATATGAATAAGAGTGAATGGATTGCTTTCTTCTATTTGATATTTTGGACCACTTTTGCACCACATATTTTGTTTTTGCAAAACTTTTCAAAATTCCTTTGCAAATAGTCAAAGGCATATAAATAAGATTGCAAGAAGCATTTTCAAGATTTGAAATTTCTCCCCCTGTTTCAAATGCTTTTCCTTTGACTAATCAAAACTCCCCCAGAATGAAATTCTCCGCTTAGTTTTCATGAGAATTTTGGTAGATACCAACTTTTAAAATATACCAATTTAAGATATTGCTATTGCAAGATACTGATTGAAAAACAACCTTTCGTAAATACCAATTGAAAATACATGATTAGAAATTTTTTGAAATGGTGGTGGTGCGGTCCTTTTGCTTTGGGCTTAATATTTTCTCCCCCTTTGGCATTAAGCACAAAAACAGAGACTTTCGAGAGCCCTTTTATTCCCCCCCATTGGTAAACAATATATGAGTGAAAGATTATACCAAATTGGAGAGTGATGTGGAGTGACGGCGAAGGGTAGATGATACCGTTAGAGTGGAGTGAAGCCTTGTGTTCGCCGAAGACTCCATTTCCCTTTCAATCTACGACTTAGTATAGAAATATACTTGGAAACACAATAGTCGTAGCCTCGGTACATAAGTAATAACAAATATACATTTGTACCAAAAGTGAAAGAGACATGATCAAAGGTATATAGATGAGCTATATGTGCAATGTTTCAATCAAAATTCCGAGAATCAAGAATATTTAGCTCATTCCTAAGTTTGCTAAAGCTTTTCTGATCTAATGGCTTAGTAAAGATATCGGCTAATTGATCTTTGGTGTTTACATAAGCTATCTCGATATCCCCCCTTTGTTGATGATCCCTCAAAAAGTGATACCGAATGTCTATGTGCTTAGTGCGGCTGTGTTCAACGGGGTTATCCGCCATGCAGATTGCACTCTCATTATCACATAGGAGAGGGACTTTGCTCAATTTGTAGCCATAGTCCTTGAGGGTTTGCCTCATCCAAAGTAATTGCGCACAACAATGTCCTGCGGCAATATACTCGGCTTCGGCGGTGGAAAGAGCTACCGAGTTTTGTTTCTTTGAAGCCCAAGACACTAGGGATCTCCCCAGAAACTGATAAGTCCCTGATGTGCTCTTCCTATCAATTTTACACCCTGCCCAATCGGCATCGGAATATCCTATTAAATCAAATGTGGATCCCTTGGGGTACCAAAGTCCAAACTTAGGAGTGTAAACTAAATACCTCATGATTCTCTTTACGGCCCTAAGGTGAACTTCCTTATGATCGGCTTGGAACCTTGCACACATGCATACAGAAAGCATAATATCCGGTCGAGATGCACATAAATAGAGTAAAGATCCTATCATCGATCGGTATACCTTTTGATCTATGGATTTACCTCCTGTGTCGAGGTCGAGATGCCCATTGGTTCCCATGGGTGTCTTGATGGGTTTGGCATCCTTCAGTCCAAACTTGTTAAGTATGTCTTGGATGTACTTGGTTTGGCTGATGAAGGTGCCTTCTTGGAGTTGCTTGACTTGAAATCCTAGGAAATACTTCAACTCCCCCATCATTGACATCTCGAATTTCTATACCATGATCCTACTAAACTCTTCACAAGTAGATTTGTTAGTAGACCCAAATATGATATCATCAACATAAATTTGGCATACTGAAAGTCGCCTAGAGGGGGGGTGAATAGGGCGAAACTGAAAATCACAAAATAATCACAACTACAAGCCGGGTTAGCGTTAGAAAAATAATAGAGTCCGCGAGAGAGGGCGCAAAACAAATCGCAAGCGAATAATGAAGTGAGACACGCGGATTTGTTTTACCGAGGTTCGGTTCTCTCAAACCTACTCCCCGTTGAGGAGGCCACAAAGGCCGGGTCTCTTTCAACCCTTCCCTCTCTCAAACGGTCCCTCGGACCGAGTGAGCTTCTCTTTCTCAAATCACTTGGGAATCAAACTTCCCGCAAGGACCACCACACAATTGGTGTCTCTTGCCTCAATTACAAGTGAGTGTTTGATCTCAAGAAAGAATGCCAAAGAAAAAGAAGCGATCCAAGCACAAGAGCTCAAATGAACACTACAAATCACTCTCTCTAGTCACTAGGGCTTTGTGTGGAGTTGGGAGAGGATTTGATCTCTTTTGGTGTGCTTTGCAATGAATGCTAGCTCTTGTATAGTGGTTGGAAGTTGGAAAACTTGGATGCAATGAATAGTGGGGTGGTTGGGGTATTTATAGCCCCAACCACCAAACATGACCGTTGGTGGAGGCTGTCTGTCGATGGCACACCGGACAGTCCGGTGCCCCCGCCACGTCATCAATGTCGTTGGATTCTGACCGTTGGAGCTTCTGACTTCTGGGCCCGCCTAGATGTCTGGTGCACACCGGACACTTCCTGTTCATTGTCCGGTGCACCAGTATGGGCGCGCCTGACTTCTGCGCGCGCAGAGCGCGCATTAAATGCGATGCAGGTAGCCGTTGGCGCCGAAATAGCCGTTGCTCCGTGGTTACACCGGACAGTCCGGTGCACACCGGACATGTCCGGTGAATTATAGCGGAGCGGCTGCTGCCCGATCCCGAGGCTGGCGAGTTGAGGAGGCCGCGCTTCCTTGGAGCACCGGACACTGTCCGGTGTGCACCGGACAGTCCGGTGAATTATAGCGAAGCGGCCTGCGAAATTCCCGAAGGTGGCGAGTTCGAGTTGGAGTCCTCTGGTGCACCGGACACTGTCCGGTGGCGCACCGGACACTGTCCGGTGTACACCGGACAGTCCGGTGCCTCCAGACCAGAGGTGCCTTCGGTTGCCTCTTTGCTCCTTTGTTGAATCCAAAACTTGATCTTTTTATTGGCTGAGTGTGAACCTTTTGCACCTGTATAACTTATACACTAGAGCAAACTAGTTAGTCCAATATTTGTGTTGGGCAATTCAACCACCAAAATTATTTAGGGACTAGGTGTAAGCCTAATTCCCTTTCAATCTCCCCCTTTTTGGTGATTGATGCCAACACAAACCAAAGCAAATCTATAAGTGCATAATTGAACTAGTTTGCATAATGTAAGTGCAAAGGTTGCTTGGAATTAAGCCAATATAAATGCTTACATGATGCGCATGGATTGTTTTCTTTGTTTTTGACATATTGGACCACATTTGCACCATAAAGTTTTGTTTTTGCAAATTCTTTTGTAAATTCTTTTCAAAGTCCTTTTGCAAGATAGTCAAAGGTAAATGAATAAGATTTTGCTAGGCATTTTCAAGTTTTGAAATTTTCTTCCTTTGTTCAAAATGCTTTCCCTTTGACTAAACAAAACTCCCCCTCAAATAAAGTCTCCTCTTAGTGTTCAAGAGGGTTTTAAGACAACAAATTTGAAAATACTACTTACTCCCCCTTTAGAACACAAAGAGATACCAATTTTGAAATTTACCAATTGAAAATCATTAATTTTAAAATTAGGGTGGTGGTGCGGTCCTTTTGCTTTGGGCTCATATTTTCTCCCCCTTTGGCATGAATCGCCAAAAACGGAAATATTAGAGTCCATAGAAGTACTTTCTCCTCCTTTGGTCATAAAATAAGTGAGTGAAGATTATACCAAAGATGGAGAGTGATGCTCGGGGTGACGGCGAAGGATGAGTAGTAGAGTGGAGTGGAAGCCTTTGTCTTCGCCGAAGACTCCAATTCCCTTTCAATATACCTATGACTTGGCTTGAGATATACTTGAAAACACATTAGTCATAGCATATATAAAAGATACATGATCAAAGGTATATTTATGAGCTATGTGTGCAAGTTTAGCAAAAGAAATTCCTAGAATCAAGAATATTAAGCTCATGCCTAAGTCTGGTAAAAGATTGTTCATCAAGTGACTTGGTAAAGATATCGGCTAATTGATCTTTAGTGTTAATGTATGAAATCTCGATATCCCCCTTTTGTTGGTGATCCCGAAGAAAATGATACCGAATGGCTATGTGTTTAGTGCGGCTATGCTCAACGGGATTATCCGCCATGCGGATTGCACTCTCATTATCACATAGAAGAGGAACTTTGGTTAATTTGTAACCGTAGTCCCGCAGGGTTTGCCTCATCCAAAGTAATTGCGCGCAACAATGGCCTGCGGCAATATACTCGGCTTCGGCGGTAGAAAGAGCGACCGAATTTTGCTTCTTTGAAGCCCAAGACACCAAGGATCTTCCCAAGAACTGGCAAGTCCCCGATGTGCTCTTTCTATTAATCTTACACCCCGCCCAATCGGCATCCGAATAACCAATCAAATCAAAAGTGGATCCCCGAGGGTACCAAAGCCCAAACTTAGGAGTATAAGCCAAATATCTCAAGATTCGTTTTACGGCCGTAAGGTGTGATTCCTTAGGGTCGGCTTGAAATCTTGCACGCATGCATACGGAAAGCATAATGTTCGGTCGAGATGCACATAAATAAAGCAATGAACCAATCATCGACCGGTATACCTTTTGATCCACGGACTTACCTCCCGTGTCGAGGTCGAGATGCCCATTTGTTCCCATGGGAGTCTTGATGGGTTTGGCATCCTTCATTCCAAACTTGCTTAGAATGTCTTGAGTATACTTTGTTTGGCAAATGAATGTGCCCTCTTGGAGTTGTTTGACTTGAAATCCTAGAAAATACTTCAACTCCCCCATCATAGACATCTCGAATTTCTGTGTCATGATCCTACTAAATTCTTCACATGTAGATTTGTTAGTAGACCCAAATATAATATCATCAACATAAATTTGACATACAAACAAATCATTATCAAGTGTTTTGGTGAATAAAGTAGGATCGGCTTTGCCGACTTTGAAGCCATTTGCAATAAGGAAATCTCTAAGGCATTCATACCATGCTCTTGGGGCTTGCTTGAGCCCATAAAGCGCCTTAGAGAGCCTATAAACATGGTTAGGGTACTCACTGTCTTCAAAGCCGGGAGGTTGCTCAACATAGACCTCCTCCTTGATTGGTCCATTGAGGAAGGCACTCTTTACGTCCATTTGATAAAGCTTGAAGCCATGGTAAGTAGCATAGGCCAATAATATGCGAATTGACTCAAGCCTAGCTACGGGTGCATAGGTTTCACCAAAATCCAAACCTTCGACTTGTGAATACCCCTTGGCCACGAGTCGAGCTTTGTTCCTTGTCACCACACCATGTTCGTCTTGCTTGTTGCGGAAGACCCACTTGGTTCCTACAACATTTTGATTAGGACGTGGAACTAAATGCCATACCTCATTCCTTGTGAAATTGTTGAGCTCCTCTTGCATCGCCATCACCCAATCCGAATCTTGAAGTGCTTCCTCTACCCTGTGTGGCTCAATAGAGGAAACAAAAGAGTAATGTTCACAAAAATGTGCAACACGAGATCGAGTAGTTACCCCCTTATGAATGTCGCCGAGGATGGTGTCGACGGGGTGATCTCGTTGTATTGCTTGGTGGACTCTTGGGTGTGGCGGCCTTGGTTGTTCATCCTCCTTGTCTTCATCATTTGCGTCTCCCCCTTGATCATTGCCGTCGTCTTGAGGTGGCTCATCATTGTCTTCTTCATCTTTATCAACTTCAGCCTCGTCCTCATTTTGGATTGGTGGAGATGCTTGCGTGGAGGAGGATGGTTGATCTTGTGCTTGTGGAGGCTCTTCGGATTCCTTAGGACACACATCCCCAATGGACATGTTCCTTAGCGCTATGCATGGAGCCTGTTCTTCACCTATCTCATCAAGATCAACTTGCTCTACTTGAGAGCCGTTAGTCTCATCAAACACAACGTCATAAGAAACTTCAACAAGTCCTGAGGACTTGTTAAAGACTCTATATGCCCTTGTGTTTGAGTCATATCCTAGTAAAAAGCCTTCTACAGTTTTAGGAGCAAATTTAGATTTTCTACCTCTTTTAACAAGTATAAAACATTTGCTACCAAAAACTCTAAAATATGAAATATTTGGCTTTTTACCGGTTAGGAGTTCATAGGATGTCTTCTTGAGGATTCGGTGAAGATATAACCGGTTGATGGCGTAGCAAGCGGTGTTGACCGCTTCGGCCCAAAACTGATCCGGTGTCTTGTACTCATCAAGCATGGTTCTTGCCATGTCCAATAGAGTTCGATTCTTCCTCTCCACTACACCATTTTGTTGTGGAGTGTAGGGAGAAGAGAACTCATGCTTGATGCCCTCCTCCTCAAGGAAGCCTTCAATTTGAGAGTTCTTGAACTCCGTCCCGTTGTCGCTTCTAATTTTCTTGATCCTTAAGCCGAACTCATTTTGAGCTCGTCTCAAGAATCCTTTTAAGGTCTCTTGGGTATGAGATTTTTCCTGCAAAAAGAACACCCAAGTGAAGCGAGAATAATCATCCACAATAACTAGACAGTACTTACTCCCGCCGATGCTTATGTAAGCGATCGGGCCGAATAGGTCCATGTGTAGGAGCTCTAGTGGCCTGTCACTAGTCATGATGTTCTTGTGTGGATGATGAGTGCCAACTTGCTTCCCGGCTTGGCATGCGCTACAAATCCTGTCTTTCTCAAAATGAACATTGGTTAGTCCTAAAATGTGTTCTCCCTTTAGAAGCTTGTGAAGATTCTTCATTCCAACATGGGCTAGTCGGCGGTGCCAGAGCCAACCCAAGTTAGTCTTAGCAACCAAGCAAGTGTTGAGTTCAGCTCTATCAAAATCTACCAAGTATAGCTGACCCTCTAACACTCCCTTAAATGCTATTGAATCATCACTTCTTCTAAAGACAGTGACACCTACATCAGAAAATAGACAGTTGTAGCCCATTTGACATAATTGGGATACGGAAAGCAAATTGTAATCTAGAGAATCTACAAGAAAAACATTGGAAATAGTATGGTCAGGTGATATAGCAATTTTACCTAATCCTTTGACCAAACCTTGATTTCCATCCCCGAATGTGATAGCTCGTTGGGGATCTTGGTTTTTCTCATATGAGGAGAACATCTTTTTCTCCCCTGTCATGTGGTTTGTGCACCCGCTGTCGAGTATCCAACTTGAGCCCCCGGATGCATAAACCTACAAAACAATTTTAGTTCTTGACTTTAGGTACCCAAACGGTTTTGGGTCCTTTGGCATTAGAAATAAGAACTTTGGGTACCCAAACACAAGTCTTGGAGCCCTTGTGTTTGCCCCCAACAATCTTGGCAACTACCTTGCCGGATTTGCTAGTAAGCACATAAGAAGCATCAAAAGTTTTAAATGAAACAGCATGATTATTTGATGCATTAGGAGTTTTCCTTCTAGGCAACTTGGCACGGGTTGGTTGCCTAGAACTAGATGTCTCACCCTTATACATAAAGCATGATTAGGGCCAGAGTGAGACTTCCTAGAATGAGTTCTCCTAATTTTGCTCTCAGGATAGCCGGCAGGGTACAAAATGTAACCCTCGTTATCCTGAGGCAAGGGAGCCTTGCCCTTAACAAAGTTAGATAAATTCTTTGGAGGGGCATTAAGTTTGACATTGTCTCCCCTATGGAAGCCAATGCCATCCTTGATGCCAGGGCGTCTCCCATTATAGAGCATGCTTCTAGCAAATTTAAATTTTTCATTTTCTAAGTCATGCTCACTAATCTTAGCATTAAGTTGTGCTATGTGATCATTTTGTTTTTTAATTAAGGCTAGGTGATCATGGATAGCATCAACATTAATATCTCTACACCTAGTACAAATGGAAATATGCTCAGTAGATGTAGAGGGTTTGCAAGTTTTTAATTCTATAACCTTAGCATGTAGTATATCATTCTCATTTCTAAGATTAGAAATGCAAACATCACAATCTCTAGCCTTAGCAAGCAATTTTTCTTTTTCATCTCTAAGGCTAGCAAGAGAAACATTCAACTCATCAATTCTAGCAAGTAAATCAATATTATCATCTTTAGAATTGGAAGTTGAAACATTGCAAATATGTGAATCAACCTTAGCAATTAATCTAGCATTTTCATTTCTAAGGTTGTCAATAGTGTCATGGCATGTGCTTAGCTCACTAGTTAATTTGTTACATTTTTCTACCTCTAGAGCATAAGCATTTTTAACCTTAACATGTTTCTTATTTTCCTTGATTAGGAAGTCCTCTTGGGAGTCCAAGAGATCATCCTTTTCATGGATGGCACTTATTAGCTCATTTAATTTTTCCTTTTGTTCCATGTTAAGGTTGGCAAAAAGGATACGCAAATTATCTTCCTCACCACTAGCATTATCATCACTAGAAGATTCATATTTGGTGGAGGAGTTAGATTTAACCTTCTTCCTTTTGCCGTCCTTTGCCATGAGGCACTTGTGGCCGACGTTGGGGAAGAGAAGTCCCTTGGTGACGGCGATGTTGGCGGCGTCCTCGTCGTCGGAGGAGGAGTCAGTGGAGCTCTCGTCGGAGTTCCACTCGCGGCACACGTGGGCATCGCCGCCCTTCTTCTTGTGGTACCTCTTCTTTTCTCTTCTCTTGCCCTTCTTGTCGTTGTCCCTATCACTGTCACTTGATAATGGACATTTAGCAATAAAGTGACCGGGCTTACCACACTTGTAGCAAACCTTCTTGGAACGGGATTTGTAGTCCTTCCCCTTCCGTTGCTTGAGGATTTGCCGAAAGCTTTTGATGATTAAGGTCATCTCCTCATTGTCGAGCTTGGAGGCGTCAATTGGTTGTCTACTTGGTGTAGACTCCTCCTTCTTCTCCTCCGTTGCCTTGAAGGCCACCGGTTGCGCCTCGGATGTGGAAGGTTCGTCAAGCTCGTTGATCTTCTTTGATCCCTTAATCATACATTCAAAGCTTACAAAATTCCCAATAACTTCCTTGGGGGTCATTAGTGGATATCTAGGATTACCACGAATTAATTGAACTTGAGTGGGGTTAAGGAAAATAAGAGCTCTTAAAATAACCTTAACCACCTCGTGGTCGTCCCACTTTTTACTCCCGAGGTTGCGCACTTGGTTCACCAAGGTTTTGAGCCGGTTGTACATATCTTGTGGCTCCTCCCCTTGGCGAAGACGAAAGCGACCGAGCTCCCCCTCGATCGTTTCCCGCTTGGTGATCTTGGTGAGCTCATCACCCTCGTGCGCCGTCTTGAGTAGATCCCAAATCTCCTTTGCATTCTTCAACCCTTGCACTTTGTTGTATTCCTCCTTGCTTAGAGAGGCGAGGAGAATGGTTGTGGCTTGGGAGTTGAAGTGCTCGATTTGGGCCACTTCGTCCGTATCATAATCCTCATCCCCTATTGATGGTACCTGTGCTCCAAACTCAACAACATTCCATATACTTTTGTGGAGTGAGGTTAGATGAAATTTCATTAAATCACTCCACCTAGCATAATCTTCGCCATCAAAAGTTGGCAGTTTGCCTAATGGAACGGAAAGTAATGGAGTATGTCTAGATGTGCGGGGATAGTGTAAGGGGATCTTACTAAACTTCTTGCGCTCTTGGCGCTTAGAAGTTACGGACGGAGCATCGGAGTCGGAGGTGGATATTGATGAAGTGTCGGTCTCGTAGTAGACCACCTTCCTCATCCTTTTGTGCTTGTCGCCTTTCCGATGCGACTTGTGAGAAGAAGATTTTTCCTTCTTCTCTTTGTGGTGAGAAGAGGAAGATCTTTTCTCCTTCCGTTTGGAGGAGTCCTTCTTCTTCTCCCTCCTCTTGGTACGGGACTCTTCCGATGAAGTGCTCCCTTGGCTTGTAGTGGGCTTGTCGCCGGTCTCCATCTCCCTCTTGGTGTGATCTCCCGATATCACTTCGAGCGGTTAGGCTCTAATGAAGCACCGGGCTCCGATACCAATTGAAAGTCGCCTAGAGGGGGGTGAATAGGGCGAAACTGAAAATCACAAAATAATCACAACTACAAGCCGGGTTAGCGTTAGAAAAATAATAGAGTCCGCGAGAGAGGGCGCAAAACAAATCGCAAGCGAATAATGAAGTGAGACACGCGGATTTGTTTTACCGAGGTTTGGTTCTCTCAAACCTACTCCCCGTTGAGGAGGCCACAAAGGCCGGGTCTCTTTCAACCCTTCCCTCTCTCAAACGGTCCCTCGGACCGAGTGAGCTTCTCTTTCTCAAATCACTTGGGAATCAAACTTCCCACAAGGACCACCACACAATTGGTGTCTCTTGCCTCAATTACAAGTGAGTGTTTGATCTCAAGAAAGAATGCCAAAGAAAAAGAAGCGATCCAAGCGCAAGAGCTCAAATGAACACTACAAATCACTCTCTCTAGTCACTAGGGCTTTGTGTGGAGTTGGGAGAGGATTTGATCTCTTTTGGTGTGCTTTGCAATGAATGCTAGCTCTTGTATAGTGGTTGGAAGTTGGAAAACTTGGATGCAATGAATGGTGGGGTGGTTGGGGTATTTATAGCCCCAACCACCAAACATGACCGTTGGTGGAGGCTGTCTGTCGATGGCACACCGGACAGTCCGGTGCACACCGGACATGTCCGGTGCCCCCGCCACGTCATCAATGCCGTTGGATTCTGACCGTTGGAGCTTCTGACTTCTGGGCCCGCCTGGATGTCCGGTGCACACCGGACACTTCCTGTTCATTGTCCGGTGCACCAGTATGGGCGCGCCTGACTTCTGCGCGCGCAGAGCGCGCATTAAATGCGACGCAGGTAGCCGTTGGCGCCGAAATAGCCGTTGCTCCGTGGTTACACCGGACAGTCCGGTGCACACCGGACATGTCCGGTGAATTATAGCGGAGCGGCTGCTGCCCGATCCCGAGGCTGGCGAGTTGAGGAGGCCGCGCTTCCTTGGAGCACCGGACACTGTCCGGTGTGCACCGGACAGTCCGGTGAATTATAGCGAAGCGGCCTGCGAAATTCCCGAAGGTGGCGAGTTCGAGTTGGAGTCCTCTGGTGCACCGGACACTGTCCGGTGGCGCACCGGACACTGTCCGGTGTACACCGGACAGTCCGGTGCCTCCAGACCAGAGGTGCCTTCGGTTGCCTCTTTGCTCCTTTGTTGAATCCAAAACTTGATCTTTTTATTGGCTGAGTGTGAACCTTTTGCACCTGTATAACTTATACACTAGAGCAAACTAGTTAGTCCAATATTTGTGTTGGGCAATTCAACCACCAAAATTATTTAGGGACTAGGTGTAAGCCTAATTCCCTTTCACATACAAACAAATCTTTTGCAACAGTTTTAGTAAAGAGAGTAGGATCGGCTTTACCGACTTGGAAGCCATTAGTGATAAGGAAATCTCGTAGGCATTCATACCATGCTCTTGGGGCTTGCTTGAGCCCATAAAGCGCCTTTGAGAGCTTATAAACATAGTTAGGGTACTCACTATCTTCAAAGCCGAGAGGTTGCTCAACATAGACCTCTTCCTTGATTGGTCCATTGAGGAAGACACTTTTCACATCCATTTGATAAAGCTTAAAGCCATGGTAAGTAGCATAGACAAGTAATATACGAATTGACTCAAACCTAGCTACAGGTGCATAAGTTTCACCGAAATCCAAACCTTCGACTTGTGAATATCCTTTGGCTACAAGTCGGACTTTGTTTCTTATCACCACACCATGCTCATCTTGCTTGTTGCGAAATACCCATTTGGTACCTACACCATTTTGATTAGGACATGGAACCAAATGACATACCTCATTCCTCGTGAAGTTGTTGAGCTCCTCTTGCATTGCCAGCACCCAATCCAAATATCTTAATGCATCCTCTACCCTGTATGGCTCAATAGAGGAAACAAAAGAGTAATGTTCACAAAAATGAGCAACTCAAGATCTAGTCGTTACCCCCTTATGAATGTCACCAAGGATGGAGTTGACGGGGTGATCTCGTTGAATTGCTTGGTGGACTCTTGGGTGTGGCGGTCTTTGACCCTAAATCTCTTGATCATCTTCCTTGTCTTTATCATTATCATCTCTCCCTTGATCATTGACCTCCTCTTGAGGTGGCTCGTCCTCTTGATCTTCATCTTCTTGAGCCTGGTCCTCATCTTGAGTTGGTGGAGATGCTTGATTGGAAGATGACGGTTGATCTTGTGCTTGTGTAGGCTCTTCGAATTCCTTAGGACACACATCCCTAATGGACATGTTCCTTAGTGCGACGCACAGAGCCTCTTCATCATCTAGCTCATCAAGATCAACTTGCTCCACTTGGGAGCCATTAGTCTCATCAAACACAATGTCACAAGAAACCTCAACTAATCTAGTGGATTTGTTGAAGACTCTATATGCCCTTGTGTTTGAGTCATAACCAAGTAAAAAGCCTTCTATAGCCTTAGGAGAAAATTTAGATTTTCTACCTCTTTTAATGAGAATAAAACATTTGCTACCAAAGACTCTAAAATATGAAACATTGGGCTTTTACCGGTGAGGAGTTTGTATGATGTCTTCTTGAGGATTCGGTGAAGGTATAACCGGTTGATGGAGTAGCAGACGGTGTTAATCGCCTCGACCCAAAACCGGTTCAGTGTCTTGTACTCATCAAGCATGGTCCTTGCCATATCCAGTAGAGTTCTATTCTTCCTCTCCACTGCACCATTTTATTGAGGTGTGTAGGGAGAAGAGAACTCATGTTTGATGCCCTCATCCTCAAGAAAGCCTTCAATTTGAGAGTTCTTGAACTCTGTCCCATTATCGCTTTTTATCTTTTTGATCCTTAATCCGAACTCATTTTGAGCCCATCTCAAGCATCCTTTTAAAGTCTCTTGGGTCTGAGATTTTTCCTGCAAAAAGAATACCCAAGTGAAGCGAGAATAATCATCCACAATAACTAGACAGTACTTATTCCTGCCGATGCTTATGTAAGCTATCGGACCAAATAGATCCATGTGGAGTAGTTCCAGTGGCTTGTCAGTCGTCATGATGTTCTTGTGTGGATGATGAGCGCCAACTTGCTTTCCTGCTTGACATGGGCTACAAACCCTGTCTTTCTCAAAATGAACATTTATTAGTCCCAAAATGTGCTCTCCCTTTAGAAGTTTGTGAAGATTCTTCATTCCAACATGGGCTAGTCGGCGATGCCAGAGCCAACCCATATTATTCTTAGCAATTAAGAAAGTGTTGAGTTCAACTGTGTTCTCATTAAAATCAACTAAATATAGCTGACCCTCTAACAGTCCTTTAAATGCTATTGAATCATCACTTCTTCTAAAGACAATAACACATATATCACTAAAAAGACAGTTGTAACCCATTTTGCATAATTGAGAAACTGAAAGCAAGTTATAATCTAAAGAATCTACAAGAAAAACATTAGAAATAGAATGGTCAAGAGATATAGCAATTTTACCAAGTCCTTTGACCAAACCTTGATTTCCATCCCCGAATGTGATAGCTTGTTGTTGATCTTCGTTTTTCTCGTAGGAGGAGAACATTCTTTTCTCCCCTGTCATGTGGTTTGTGCATTCGCTATCAATTATCCAACTTGAGCCCCCGAATGCATAAACCTGTAAAACAATTTAGGCCTTGTTCTTAGGTACCCAAACAGTCTTGGGTCCTTTGATGTTAGAAACAAGCACCTTGGGTACCCAAACACAAGTCTTGGAGCCCTTGTGTTTGCCCCCAACATATTTGGCAACTACTTTGCCTGATTTGTTAGTTAAAACATATGATGCATCAAAAGTCTTAAATGAAATGTTAGACTCATTTGATGCAGTAGGAGTTTCTTTTTAGGCATTTTAACATGAGTAGAATGCCTAGAGCTAGAAGCCTCATTCTTATACATAAAAGCATGGTGAGGAACAGAATGAGATTTCTTAGCATGAATTCTCCTAATCTTGTACTTACGATAATTAGCAGGATATAAAATATAGCCCTCATTATCCTGAACCATGGGAGCCTTGCCCTTAACAAAGTTGGACAATCTCTTAGGGGCATTAAGCTTGACATTGGTTCCCTGTTGGAAACCAATGTCATCCTTGATGCCAAGGCGTCTCCCATTATAGAGCATGCTTCTAGCAAATTTAAACTTTTAATTTTCAATTTCATGCTCATTAATTTTAGCAGTTAGTTGAGCTATGTGATTATTTTGTTGTTTAATTAAAGCAAGGTGATCATGAATAGCATCAACATTAACATCTCTACATCTAGTACAAATAGAAACATGATCAACAGTAGATGTAGAGGGTTTGCTAACATTTAATTCATCTATCTTAGATTTTAGTATGTCATTTTCTTTTCTAAGATAGGAAATAGATTCATTGCAAACATTTAAATCTTTAGCCTTAGAAATTAAACTAGCATTTTCAGTGCTAAGGCTAGAAATTGATTCATTCAATTTATCAACCTTAGCATTTAAACTAGCATTTTCATTTCTAAGATTGGTAATTGAATCATGGCACATGCTAAGCTCCTTAGTCAAATTTTCACATTTTTCAACTTCCTGAGCATAAGCATTTTTTACTTTAACATGCCTTTTGTTTTCTTTAATAAGGAATTCCTCTTGGCTATCCAAGAGTTCATCCTTTTCATGAATGGCACATATCAATTCATTTAATTTTTCCTTTTGTTGCATGTTAAGGTTGGCAAAAAGTGTAAGCAAATCATCTTCATCTTCACTAGAACTACCCTCATCATTAGATGTAGTATACTTGGGGGTGGTTCTAGTTTGTACCTTCTTCTTTTTATCGTCCTTTGCCATGAAGAACTTGTGGCCGATGTTGGGGAAGAGGAGCCCTTTGTTGACGGCGATGTTGGCGGCATCCTCGTCGGAGGAGGAGTCGGTGGAGCTCTCGTCGGAGTCCCATTCCCGACACACGTGGGCATCACCGCCCTTCTTCTTGTAGTATCTCTTCTTCTCCTTCTTCCTTCCCTTCTTATCGTCGCCCCTATTACTATCACTAGACATAGGACATTTAGCGATAAAATAATTGGGCTTACCACATTTGTAGCACACCCTCTTGGAGCGGGGTTTGTAATCTTTTCCCCTCCTTTGCTTGAGGATTTGGCGAAAGCTCTTGATGATGAGCGCCATCTCCTCATTGTCGAGCTTGGAGGCATCGATGTAGAGCCTACTTGATGTAGACTCTTCTTTCTTTTCTTTCGTCGCTTTGAATGCGACGGGTTGCACCTCAGGTGTGGAGGTGCCGCTTTGCTCCAAGTTGATGATGTGTTTGGAGCCTTTGATCATTAGTTCAAAGCTCACAAACTTTCCTATCACTTCCTTGGGAGACATCAATTTATATCTAGGATTCCCACGTATTAATTGAACTTGAGTAGGGTTACGAAAAATAAGGGGACCTTAGAATAACCTTGACCATTTCATGGTCATCCCATTTGGTGCTCCCGAGGTTGCGCACTTGATTGACCAAGGTCTTGAGTTGGTTGTACATTGCTTGTGGCTCCTCTCCTTGGTTGAGGACGAATCGACCGAGCTCCCCCTTGATCATCTCCCACTTGGTGATCTTGGTCACCTCATCTCCTTCGTGCGCGGTCTTTAGGATGTCCCAAATCTTCTTGGCACTCTTTAACCCTTGCACCTTATTATACTCCTCTCGACATAAAGAGGCGAGGATTATAGTAGTGGCTTGGGAGTTAAAGTGCCGTATTTGGGCGACTTCATCCAAGTTGTAGCCCTCGTCCCCCACCGTAGGTACCTGCGCTCCAAATTCAACAATGTCCCAAATGCTTGTGTGGAGTGAGGTTAGGTGATGCCTTATTTTATCACTCCACATACAATAATCCTCACCATCAAAATATGGTGGTTTGCCTAATGGAACGGAAAGTAGAGGAGCGCGCTTAGAAATACGGGGATAACAAAGTGGCATCTTACTATACTTCTTGCGCTCATGGCGCTTAGAAGTGACGGACGTGGCGTCAGAGCCAGATGTGGAGGGAGATGATGAGTCGGTCTCGTACTAGACCACTTTCTTCATCTTTTTCTTCTTGTCGCTACTCCGATGCGACTTGATGCGAGGAGGGGTTCCCTCCTTGCCTTTGGTCCCAGACTCCCTTGATGGAGCCTTCCCATGGCTTGTGGCCTTCTCACCAGTTTCCATCTCCCTCTTGGCGTGATCTCCCGACATCACTTTGAGTTGTTAAACTCTAATGAAGTACCGGGCTCTGATACCAATTGAAAGTTGCCTAGAGGGGGGTGAATAGGCGGTATCTGAAATTTATAACTTAAAACACAAACTACAAGCCGGGGTTAGCGTTAGAATTAAATCTTAGTCCGAGAGAGAGGGGAAAAACAAATCAACCAAGAAATAAAATGGATGAACACGGTGATTTGTTTTACCGAGGTTCGGTTCTAAAGAACCTAGTCCCCGTTGAGGTGGTCACAAAGATCGGATCTCTTTCAACCCTTCCCTCTCTCAAACGGTCACCTAGACCGAGTGAGCCTTTTCCTTAATCTTCCGGGTCACCTAGACCCCGCAAGGACCACCACACACTTAGGTGTCTCTTGCTTCGATTACAAATCACTTGAGAAAAGAAATGAGAAAGGAAGAAGGCAATCCAAGAGGCAAGAGCTCAAAAGAACACAAAATCACTCTCTCATAAGTCACTAAGTGCTTGAGTTGAATTTGGGACTTGGAGAGGTTTTGATCTTTTGAATTGTGTCTAGGAGTAAATGCTAGAGCTCTTGTAATGAATGTGATACTCAGAAATCTTGGATGCTTGGAGTGGTGGTGGTTGGGGGTATTTATAGCCCTCAACCACCACATAGCCGTTGGGGGTGGCTGCTGTCGATGGGCGCACCGGACAGTCCAGTGCGTCAGCCATGTCACCCAACCGTTAGGGTTTTGGAGCTTTTAACCATTGGAGGCTTTGTCTTCTAGTGGCACTGAACAGTCTGGTGTCGCACCAGACAGGCACTGTTCAGTGTCCGGTGCGCCTCTGACGTGCAGCTCTGACTTTGCATGCACTATTCTTCACTGTTCATCTGAATCTTCAGCTTTTGCAGTCGACCGTTGTGCGGAGTAGCCGTTGCACCGCTGGTGCACCGGATAGTCCGTTGGCACACCGGACAATCCGGTGAATTATAGCGGAGCGTGCCTAGAGAAACCCGAGAGTGTCGAGTTTGAGACTGTACGGTCCTGGTGCACCGGACACTGTCCGGTGCGCCAGACCAGGGCACACTCGGTTCCTTTGCTCCTTTGTATTTGAACCCTAACTTCAATCTTTTATTGATTTGTGTTGAACCTTTATGCACCTGTAGAACATATAATCTAGAGCAAACTAGTTAGTCCATTATTTATGTTGGGCATTCAACCACTAAAAATAATTTTGGGAAAAGGTTAACCCTATTTCCCTTTGAGGTGGTGCGTAACCTCTCTGCGTCCTTTGGCTATTGAAGAAGAGTGGTCGTGGCTGGGTACGGGCGATTTTAGGGGCTCATCTCCACCGAGCGTGATGGATCCGAAAAGCAAGAACCCCTAATGGGATCGTTGGGGCCAAAGAGAGAATCCTCAGGGACCTCAACCCTAGAACAGGAACAGAAATCTCAGTTGGAGATTGAAGCCGACGCCCAAGAAAACTGAACATCATGAAGGCTTGATGTCTTCATCCTCTGGTGAAGGGATTCAATCAGGTAACCCTAACATTACCCCATCCGTTTTGAAGAAAGAAAATGAGCTTGCTCGTCATGTTTTCTGCCAAAAATGTGGGGTTGACGGTCATCATGCCAGGAATTGTTTCAATGTTTTGTGGTGTGATATTTGTCGCAAAGATACTCACGTTACCAACAGATGTGTTTTACCGAAGCAAAGCAAGCATAACATGCCCATCGTTGGTATGGCTGCTGATGGACTAGGGTTCTACCTCTCTCATTTCGCTAAACCGTTGTCCAAAAAACCAAAGAGGGTTTTCATTGGTCTGGTTAAAGTGATCGAGGGTTTAGTTTCAGCTAAAGATCTTGAGAAGGATTTTGGATTCCATTTTCCATGGGGAAAAATGTGGAAGGCTACAAAATGTCATTCTGGTGTTTTGATGCAGTTTCCCTCACATGAATGACTTGATGAAATGATTAGCTTTCCTAAACTCAAAAATGAAGATGTGTGGGGCTAAAATTGTTGTAGTCCCATGGAGTTCTCGTGCCAAACCCAAATCCAGGTTACATACGGTTTGGGTTGTGATAGAGAACGTTCCTGAGGAACTACAAAATTATCAATCGATTTGCGAAATTGGCTCCATGATCGGTGCTGTTGAGGAAGTTGACCTCCTGTCTTTAGACTCTAAGGACATTGTTAGATTCAAAGTTCATATTAAAAGTGTTGCTATGATCCCTCCTGTGGTTGAGGTGGCTGTCAAACCCTTTCTCTATGACATCTTTTTCATAATTGAATCCATCATTGAAGAAGGGTGGAACGACAAGACTATAAGTCAGGGCAAAAGAGCGTCTGTTGAAATTCATGGTCTGAATGACCCATTGTTTGATAAATCTGGAAAAACCCTAGAAATGAAGATGAAAATTTTGAGGAAGCTGCTAACCCAAACTTTAAACTAGGTGAATCCCCTTCTCAAGGTGAAGATACTGTTAAGCTTTCTGAGATAAGTGGTGGTGATTTCAAAGATAAAAATGGTGATGGCCTAACTGCCGACGACCTAAGTGATGAGAAAGTTGATTTCGATGCTAGTGAAGATGACTTGTTGAGTTCACAAGACTTAGAAGAATTCACAAAGGACATGGAAGGAGAACAAACTGATTTCCAAGCTCGGATTGAGGAGATAGTGGTTGTTCCACAAGTTGATATCGAAATTCAAGAATTGAAAGGCAAGAAATTAATAGAGAAATCCGCAGTTATGATTGAAGGCACCAGGAAGAGCTCCAGATTCGAAAAAATGAAGATATCAAAGTGGCTACAAAGCGATATCCAGAGCTGAAGGTAAAGACGCCTTCCTCAATAAAGGTATGACTAATAATCCCTTCTCTCTACTTAACACTGATAATGAAGAGTTGTTAGTAATTTCCAATAAGTTAGGTATCTCTTTGGGCCCTTCTGATTCGGTGGCTGTGGCTAATCTTGAACTGATTAAGGATCTGGAATTATCCAGAAAACCTGGCGATGCAAGCAATTAAAAATAAAAAGGAGGAACTCCAATCTGATGATCACAATGACATGGATAGTGTTATCCATGCTGACTCAGACAACAACATTGATTATGATTTTATAGATGTAATGGACTTGAGAAAGGGGAGAGAAATTAAACATAGAAAGAAAACTTCTAAGAAAAAAAGCTTCTCCCAAGTTTAGGTGTACACCTAATATAAGGAGTAAAGTTGCGGTTACCGTTCCTTCTCTGAACCATTCTGAATGATAGGTCTTATCTAGAATTGTCAGGGTCTAAGAAAGAATTCTAAGTTTGAGTTCTTAAAAGAACTCATTAAAGAAGAGAAAGTGGATTTCATTGGTTTACAGGAAACTAATAGGAAACAGTTTAGTGACTCTTGGCTGGCTTCGATTGGCGGCAATAAAATCTTTACTGGGTTTTCTTCTCCAAATGGGAAATCTGGAGGTCTTTTGGTGGGTTTTAATTCTAAAGTTTTTGACGTGAGGGAACAGGAATCGGGCGAGTTCATGATTAGAACCCTTGTTTTGCACAGAGATAAAATTTTCATTTGGAATTTTATCAATGTCTACGGTGCTGCTCAAAATGAAAATAAAAGCAAATTCCTTTGTGAACTCTCTTCTTTCTGCTCAAGAAGTCAGTTCCCCTTGCTAATTGGGGGAGATTTTAACATCATCGGGAATTCGGAGGAAAAAATAAACCTAGAGGAACTAACAAATGGAGCTTTCTTTTCAATGCTATCATCGATCAGCATGATCTGATTGAATTGGAATTGAAAATAGATTGTTTACTTGGTCTAATAACTGTAGCGAGCCTACTTTTGAAAAATTGGACAGATTCCTAGCCAGCCCTGATTGGGACCTTGCTCACAATAATATCATTGTTCATGGTTTGAACAGGTCGTTTTATGACCATGTTCCCCTTTGTCTTTGAGCTGATCTGGCTCCCACTGTTAGCAGAGAATTCAGATATGAATTATGTTGGAATCTTAGACCGGAATTTCACAAAAAAGTGATAAATAACGGGTCTCTTCCTGTGAGGCAAGACACAACCTTGATGTCTGGAAAATGAAGATTAAGAGATTGAAACAAATGCTTAAAGGGTGGAATATCAATGTGGAAGGTCGATATAAAAAATTGAAAAAAGATCTTATGGATAAAATTGAAGTTCTAGACAAAAATAGTGAGGTTTTTGGGCTCTCAGATACAGATAGGATGGCGAAGCTTGATCTTGAAATGAGTCTCAGAAAATTAGTTGATGAAGAAGGAGTAAAACTTAAGCAAAAGGCTCGTGACAAATTCATCTTGGATGGAGATGAGAATTCTAAATATTTTCATCTGTTAGCCAAGTGCAAGAGGAGAAAGCTTAAAATTGTGTCTTTGACACATGATGACAAGACTATTCATGGAGAGACTGAAATTAATCAGTTGGCTACTTCTTTCTACATAAATCTCTTCGGTCCCTCTCAGGAGACTAGTATTTCTTTGGCAAATTTGCATATGAAGGTACTTGATGAGGAAAATAGAGATCTCCTAACGAGACCATTTTCATTTGAGGAGATCAAGAATGTTGTGTTTTCTTTGAAACATAATAGTGCTCCTGGTCCGAATGACATCCCCTCCGAGTTCTTCTAAGAGTTCTGGGAAACAATTAAATATGATTTGTTCAACCTCTTCAAGTCGTTTCACGACGGTACGCTTAATATTGAAAGGCTTAATTTTGGGACTGTTACCCTCATTCCAAAAATTCCTAATGCTATTGACATTAAAGCTTTTAGACCGATCTGCTTGCTCAATGTTTGCTACAAAATTATTACCAAAGTCCTGACCAATAGATTGGCCAGTTGTATTACTTTTGTGATTAGCGATTTCCAATATGGTTTCATTAAAGGCAGATATATCATGGATGGAGTGGTTTCTCTTCATGAAATTTGTCATTAAGACGGATGATTTGATTGGTCCTTACTTCACAACTCACAAAAGGGTTAGACAAGGTGATCTTTTTTCTCCCCTTTTGTTTAATATCGCTGCTGATGGGCTAGCTTGCATGATTCAGAAAGCGTAGGATGAAGGTATCCTTAAAGGTCTCATTCCCCATATCATCACCAATGGTTGTTGCTGTCTTCAATATGCTGATGATACCATTTTTTGCTTCAGGATGATCTTGAGGGTGCTAGAAATCTTAAGTTTATTCTTTGCTTGTTTGAGCAGATGTCTGGTTTCAAAATTAATTTTCATAAAAGTGAAATCTTCTGCTTAGGTAATGCTGTTGAGAGGAAAAAATGTTACGCAGATATTTTTACTTGCTCCTCTAATAGCCTTCCTATGAGATATTTGGGGTCCCGATTGATGATTAAAAAACTCTGCAAATCTCTGTGGACTTCCACAGTGGAAAAAGTTGAGAGCAAACTTGGTTCTTGGCAAGGGAGGTTTCTTAGTTTGGGTGGTCGATTAGTTCTAATAAATAGTAGTCTAACCAACGTTCCCCTCCACATGCTTTCTATTTACAAAGCCCCAAAAAGTGTGATAAAAAATTGACATTTATAGAAAAAGATTATTGTGGCAAGGGGGCCATAGTAAAAAAATACCACCTAGCTGATTGAAATTTAGTTTGTTCTCCTAAAGATCAAGGAGGCCTGGGTGTTTTGGATTTGAATAAAATGAATGAAGCCCTCCTAGCCAAATGGATTTGGAATCTGGAAAATTCGAATGGCCTGTTGCAAACCATTATCAGGCAAAAATACATTAAAGGGGGACCTATTATTTTGGTGAAAAAAAAGACAGAGTGATTCTCACTTCTGGAAGGGCATCCCTGAGGTTTGTGATAATTTTTATAGATTTCATAAAAAGAAGGTTGGTAATGGGAAGAGTACAAGTTTCTGGAATAAGATCTGGTGTGATTCGGTGCCCTTGTCATTTAGATACCCCAACCTATTTGATATTGCTTATGGTAAAAATAACACAGTGGAGCAAGTGCTTTCTTCTGACTTTCAGCTGCTAACGTTCAGAAGAAGATTGTTGGGAGATCTGGCTACTGACCACAACAACCTGATTGTTCAATGTAATAAGGTTGGGAGATTTAATAATGATGATAAGGTTGCCTGGTCACTAGGGAAACATGGTTTTTCTGTTAAATCCTTTTACAGGGAAAGTAAGTGTTCTCAGATTCCAGTGCCTTCCAATTTATTATGGAAAACCAGGTTACCCCATAAGATTAAAGTTTTCTTGTGGCTTGTCTTGCATAATAAGATTCTAACAAGAGATAATCTGAGAAAAAGAAGTTGGAAGGGCCCTCTGAATTGTGCCTTTTGTGGATTATCTGAATCCATAGATCATCTTTTCTTTCAATGTTCTATTGCTCGTTTTATGTGGAGAATCATCCAAACAGCTTTGGATCTGACTTCTGTTCCTTATAATGTTAAAAATCTTTTTGGACCCTGGATTAATAGTTTTAGCAAGAATGAAAGGAACTTGGTTCTTTTCGGTTGTGGTGCAGTTATCTGGGCAATTTGGTGCTCTAGAAACGATTGTTGTTTTAGTGATAAATTGATTTATGACCCTACTAAAGTGATCTTCTTGTGCTGTTTCTAGATTGATGCTTGGGCAATCCGTCAGAAAAGGAGGGAAAAATCTAGTGGAGCAAGGAAACCTCAGAATCCGAAAGACAACAAGTGAAACCTTCAAAAGGGCTCATGGGTGGAATCCAGTTGATAGGCGCATCCAGTGATTGTGGCACGTTAGTAGGTCCTTTTGGATAGTTTTTTCTGTGATCTTTAGTCAGGTTGATTTGCTATCTGTGTCCTTGTCGGGTTCGCGGCTGTCCTGTCTTGGTTGTGTTCCTGTTGATTCCTCTTGGTTATCTTTTGATGGTCGATATTGTTAGTTGATACTCTATTTTACGGTGGAAGTTTTTCCCCGTATCATGTTTAGCCCAGCTGATAGTCGCATGCTTGTTATCAGCTTTTTCTGTTTTGGTTTACGGGTGTCGTCATGTAAGAACTCTGTTGCTGTCTATTTCGTAATGAAATAGGGGGTTGTTCCCCTTCATAAAAAAACTAGGATTCACTTAGAGCAAGCGCTAAAGCGGTTTAACTAATCTAAGCACTTCGCAAAGCACCTACGCTAATCACCGAGTGATTCTATTAAGCACTTGGGTGTATGAGCACTTGGAAATGTCTACTATGCCTTGGTATGTTGCTTGGGCTCCCACACCTTGGAATGGTCGGTTGGGGGTGTATTTATAGCCTCCAACACAAAACTAGCCGTTGGAAAAAAGTTGTGCTCTCTACGGCACACCGGACAGTCCGGTGATGCACCGGATAGTGCATTGTTCACTGTCCGGTGCGCCTAGCCATTGGTCTGCCACCGCAGGTGACCGTTGGCACATATGCCTTTTACACCGGACACTCCGGATGTCACACCGGACAGTCCGATGGTCTTCTCTCCACAATGCCACTTGGAACTAGCTGTTGGGCTACTGTTCCCCGGTGCACCGGACAGTCTGATGCTCCAGACCAGACTGTAACGCCCCGAATTTTGCAGTTGAATTTTTTCTTTTCTTTACTCGCCAAATTCGGGCGTTACCTTTTCTTTTTCTTTTTCCCCTCGCTAGACCTTGACCTTTTCCAAAGTTTTAGCGGGATTCGGTTTGGAATTCCCGTGTAAAGAAAAACCCTAAATTACTTTATGTTGTTTGATGCACCATGCCGAACCATGCATTCTTTTGGATTGATTGAGAACGTGGATGCATTCATATAGGAAAAACGAATTTCGAAAAGGAGATAACCTTTTTCTTCTTCTTTTTCTTTTTCTTTCTTTCTCTCTCTCTCCTCCCTTTTCTCTCTCCCGCGCCGTGGGCTGCCCCTGGCCGGCCCAGCCGCCCCTGGCCGGCCCAGCCGCCCCCGCGCCCCCCCCCTTGGGCCCAGCCGGCCCAGCCGCCCCTCCCCTTCCCCCCCACATCCCTCCCTCTCCCTCCCTCTCTCCCATTCTCTCCCTAGCCGCCGCCCTCTGCCCTAGCCGCCGCCCCTGCCAAGCTCGGCCGCCCCGCGCCCCCCGCCGCTCGGCCGCCCCGTCCCCGTCTCCGGTGAGGCCCTCCCCTCCCTCTCCCCTCTCCCCTCTCTCCCCCTCCCCGTCCGGCCATGGCGCGCCCCCAACCGCCCGCCCCGGCCGCCCCCCTGCTCGGCCGCCCTGTCCGGCCATGGCGCGCCCCCGCCCCCCCAGCTCGGCTGCCCCGCCTCCGCCCGGCTCGGCCGCCCGCCTGGCTCGACCACCCGCGCCCGCCCCTGCCCGCCCCACCCCGGCCCTAGCCGCCGCCTGGCTCGGCCGCCCCCGCCCAGCCGCCCCCTGCCCGCCGGTTCGGCCGCACCCCTGGCCGGCCCAGCCGCCTGCTCGGCCGCGCCCAGCCGCCCCAGCCCAACCGCCCCTGCCCCAGCTCGGCCGCCCCTGCGCGCCCCTGCGCGCCCCTGCTCGGCCGCCCCCGCCAGCTCGGCCGCCCCTCCCCTGGCCGGTTCAACCGCCCCCCTTTTTTTATTTTATTTATTTTTTTTACTATTTATTTTGTTTTACTTTCTGTTATCATAGCTATTTTATTTTAGGTAGGCTAATCATTGTTCATGTTATTGAAATGGGAAGCTTAATTTAGAATTTCGTTGCGCTAGTTGATTCATTTAGTTAGTTGTTTATCTCGTTCAATGTTGATCAACTTAAAATGACTAGGTTTCCATTAGTGTATATAACAGAATTCTTTTGTTAAGAACCAGTTGTAACTAATCATTAGTGCATAAGCTTTAACCCCCTGCGAGACCCTTTCCCGTTTCTTTCTAACCTTAATGAATGCGATATCGAATGTCATACTTGATGCATATTCGCTTTACTTGTTCCCTTGTATGGTGTACTGTTCTTTTGAATTAAATATGTGGGTGTATGTATGTTTGCGCTCGCATAGAGAACGATCCGGTCGAAGAGCCCGAGGAATTCGCAGGAGAAGCCCCTGAGCAGCAGTCGGTTGGTGGAGGCAAGAGTCCTTTGACCTATTTCTGTCCTATTCATTCTTTAATTCACCTCCCGCATTACACATTTATACCTAAGGATTGTCTAGTTTTTGTTATCCATGTCCTTGCTTACCTATTTGGGTCGGATTATTACTGCTTAGTCTGATGCTATTGCTCAACTCTAATCAATGAACATGATGTGATTATCTATGATACGCTGTTTTCCCTTCTTATTTATGATTATACTTGTGACCTTCAAGGGGACTCGAGCGGTTTCTCGAGTGCCTCTCCGTAAGGACCTGTTCTATGGATGACCGCCCGGGAAAACAGTGCAACCATGAGGGTGGAATGGGACGCCCTTAGCTGAATAATTAGAGGAACCGGGGTGTAGTTCGCTTAGCCGTTGTGCCGTCAATGGGGCTCGGTGTATGCGGCTCGCTCTGCCAAGGTTGATTTGTCCCTTGGGGAGGAGTGCGGTACATTTAGGAAACCTAACGGGTGGCTACAGCCCCGGGGAATCTTTGTAAAGGCTACGTAGTGAGACCCTGCCTATTCACCTTGGTAGTGTTTAAGGGTTTGATCGGCCCAAGGCAAGAGGGAATCACGGCTTGTGGGTAAAGTGCACAACCTCTGCAGAGTGTTATGAAACTGATATATCAGCCGTGCTCGCGGTTATGAGCGGCCAAGGGAGCTCCAGAGATTAGTGATACTTGATCAGAGACATTTTGGTACAGGTGGCAATGAGATTGATGGTTCTGATTATGACTATGGTGCTGGTAAGTGGTATTCTTTTCATTTGGAAAGGATACATTGGGCTAATAACTTGGGTTAATGTTAAAACCTGGCTCTCTACTAGTAAGTAATAACCTGACCAACTAAAAGCAACTGTTTGACTTATCCCCACATAAAGCTAGTCCACTACAGCCAAACAGGATACTTGCTGAGTATGTTGATGTGTACTCACCCTTGCTCTACACACCAATCCCCCCCCCCAGGTTGTCAGCAATGCAACCACTGCTCAGGAGAAGATGAAGCTGTGGAAGGAGACTTCCAGGAGTTCCAAGGCTATGACGAGTTCTAGGTGTGGGTTAGCGGCAACCCCCAGTCGGCTGCCTGTGAAGGCCGCGGTTATCTACGTTTCGTTTTCGCACTTTGATTTATTGTAAGAACTATATGGACGTCTCAGACGTATGATGTAATCGACTATTATTTCCCTTTTAATACTATTTGAGCACTGTGTGATGATGTCCATGTTATGTAACTGCTGTGTACGTGAATAACTGATCCTGGCACGTACATGGTTCGCATTCGGTTTACCTTCAAAAAAACCGGGTGTGACATAAGTGGTATCAAAGCCGTGCTGACTGTAGGACCGCTAACCTAGAGTAGAATGGTCGTTCTAAGGATTATAGACCTCTGTCCCTGCCTTGACTTTGGTATCCCTTCAAAAGTTGGTCATACCGACCAAACCTATGTTCTACTATATATTATACCTTGCTGAAAATTACGTTTTATTCTGATCCTTCATTTATTTATGATTCATTACTTGCTGGTCATATTAATTCTGTTCTCACCCTTTTTGCTTGCGATGTCTTTTGTAGATGGCTCGTCTTAGACACACTGCACGAAAGTCCGTCATCCCCTTCTTACCCTCCCGCCTTGCTGAGCGTCCGCTTCGCCGTTCCGTGGCCGGACAGTCCAGCCACTTGGAGAGACTGCACCATCGCCTGCATGAGGAGCAGGAACGTCGACGACAGGAACAGCAGGGCTCTTCTTTCTCGCTCCAGCAGGAGATAGAGTCTGTGAGGAGCTGCTCTCCTGTGCTTCCCCTGGAGGCGCCCCCTGCACCACCACTGGGCGCCCCAGCTTCTGGAGTAGCTGCTGGAGGAGACCCAGACGACGGAGGTGGCGACGACAGCTTAAGCCACGACATCGACTTCCCTGCTGACCATGAGCCGGAAGGATGGGTTGCTCGACCCATCACTCGCGACGCTGCTCGCGGGTGTCACTTCCACGACGCGCTCGACACCCTGCTACGTCGGGCACTTGACCGGCGTACTTGGTCCATCGAGTATCGCTGTGTGGTCTACCAGCATAGTCGCGGGGTCTACCCGGACCGCTGGGAGGCGACCTGCTTGGTGCGCCGTCCGGAGAACAGTCTCCAGGGCGCGGAGGCTTGCTCAGAGCACTATTCTATCTCTGAGCGGGACTCAGCTGAGGCAGCCATGCAGGATGCTGCACGGCGTGCGCTTTCGCACTACTGCTCGGTTCTCGGTGGGGTAGCTGACGGTCTCGACCTGAAGTACTACCCCCGCCGTCCATCTGGCAGCACAGGAGGCGTGATTGTTTCACCTGCTGGTGAGGACAATCCTAGGTTGAGCAGCACAGTCAACCTAGCCGCCGTGCTAAACACGGAGCTGGACCATGCATTAGACGAGCTGAGTAGGGCTCGTGCTGAGATCGCCCTGCTGCGGGCTGAGCGCGCGGAACGTCGTCACTTGGATGATGGTTCCCCCGCTCCCGTCGGGACTCAGCACCCGTATCGCTCACCTCGGCGTGGACTCCAGTCTTATGGCAATCCCGACTGCAAGACCAAGATAAATCTAGAACCATAGATCATTAGAGTTGGATCCTGTAATTAATACAAGATATATATACATAGAAGCTTCAGTCTTAGCGTTAGTCTCGGTCTTAGTTAGTCTTAGTTAGACAGGGTAGTTTGCTATATCCTGTGCATTTATGTTTGCCATGATGAACTATGTTTGGTTTGGATCTTTGTAATGACTGTCACCAGAGTGTGGGTATCCCCTGCATTTTGGTTTACCTATTATGTTAATGGAGTTAGTTATATAGTTGGGAAACCCTTTATTCTACTTTCCTCTTTATCTGAGAAGCTGTGGGGTCTGCGACGGAGATCAGTGAAGATGCTCATCTGTTTAGTGTTGTTGGAGAATTCTATACTCTTTTCTTATGCTGCAAGATTTGCCAGATCAGTTCTGATGTGTGGTTGCATTCTGCAGATGTCAGAGAACAGGCGCAGAGGAGGAAGGCGTGCTCAGCAGGAGCAAGTCGCTCCGCAGGAAGAGGTGCCTCAGCAGCAGCACCTGCCACCCCCGCCCCCGATGTCGATCGAGTAGATGTTTCTGATGCAGACTCAGGCAGTTCAGGCCATCGGTCAGACTCTGGCCGCTATTCAGCAGCAGCAGCAGCAGCAACAGCAGCAGGCTCCACCCCAGCCTCAGATGCCTCAGATGCCCAGAGACAAGCGTGCTGAATTCATGAGAGGTCATCCCCCAACGTTCGCTCACTCTTCTGACCCCATGGATGCTGAAGATTGGCTGCGCACTGTGGAGCGGGAGTTGCATACCGCTCAGTGTGATGACAGGGAGAAAGTCTTGTATGGTCCCCGTCTGTTGAGAGGAGCAGCCCAATCATGGTGGGAGTCTTACCTCGCCACCCATGCCAACCCCGATGCCATCACCTGGGAAGAGTTCAGAGGTAGCTTTCGTCAGTACCATGTGCCTGCAGGTCTGATGACAGTGAAGAAGGAGGAGTTCCTGGCCCTTAAGCAAGGGTCATCATCCGTCAGTGAGTATCGAGACAGGTTTCTGCAGTTGTCTCGCTACGCTCCTGAAGATGTCAACACTGACGCCGAGCGACAGTACCGTTTTCTGAGAGGCTTGGTCGACCCTCTTCAGTACCAACTGATGAATCATACCTTCCCGACATTCCAGCACCTGATTGACAGAGCAATCATGACAGAAAGGAAGCGTAAGGAGATGGAGGATCGTAAGCGCAAGATCAGTGGACCCCAGCCTGGAAGCAGCAGCCGTCCTCGTTTTTCAGGCAATCAACCTCAGCAGTTCAGGCAGAACCAGCGTCCACCTCAGCAGCATCAGCAGCGTCAGTAGTATCAGCAGTTCCAAAGGCAGTATCCTCAGCACCAGTACCAGAACCGTCAGAGCAATCAATCAGGAGGTCAGTTTCAGAGGCAGAATCAGCAGACACCTCGTTTTCCTGCCCCCGCAACTCAGCAGAACAATCAGGCAGCACCAGCTCAGGTTGGAAACAGAGCATGTTTCCACTGCGGAGAGCAAGGCCATTGGGTGATGCAATGTCCGAAGAAGGCAGCCCAGCAGCAGTCAGGCCCCAATGCCCCAGCAAAGCAGAATGTGTCCCAGCCTGGAGCAGGCAACCGCCCTCAGCAGCGCTATAATCACGGAAGATTGAATCACTTGGAGGCTGAAGCAGTTCAGGAGACCCCCGGCATGACAGTAGGTATGTTCCCAGTCGATTCCCATATTGCAGAAGTGTTATTTGATACTAGAGCAACGCATTCTTTTATTACTGCATCATGGGTGAAAGCACATAATCTTCCAATTACTACCATGTCAACCCCCATTCAAATTGACTCAGCCGGTGGTAGAATTCGAGCTGATAGCATTTGTTTGAATGTAAGTGTGGAAATAAGGGGGATAGCGTTTCCCGCTAACCTTATAGTAATGGGTACTCAGGGAATAGATGTCATCCTAGGGATGAATTGGCTAGATAAGTATCAGGCAGTTATCAGTTGTGATAAAAGGACAATCAAGTTGGTGTCCCCACTAGGAGAGGAAGTGGTGACCGAGTTAGTCCCGCCTGAGCCAAAGAAAGGAAGTTGTTATCAGATGGCTGTCGATAGCAGTGAAGCAGACCCAATTGGGAGTATCAAGGTTGTGTCTGAATTCCCAGATGTGTTTCCAAAGGACTTACCGGGTATGCCACCAGAGCGGAAAGTTGAGTTTGCCATAGAGCTTCTTCCTGGAACCGCCCCTATCTTTAAGAGAGCTTACAGAATATCTGGACCAGAGTTGATTGAGCTTAAGAAGCAGATTGATGAGCTGTTAGAGAAAGGTTACATCCGGCCAAGCACCTCACCTTGGGCCGCCCCTGTCTTGTTTGTGGAGAAGAAAGATGGCACCAAAAGGATGTGTATCGATTATCGAGCTTTGAATGAAGTCACAATCAAGAACAAGTATCCCTTGCCCAGAATAGAAGATCTGTTCGACCAGTTGAGAGGAGCCAGTGTGTTCTCCAAGATTGATCTGAGGTCAGGTTATCATCAGCTCAGGATCCGGCCTTCGGACATACCGAAGACGGCATTCATTACCAAGTATGGTTTGTATGAGTTCACAGTGATGTATTTTGGTTTGACCAATGCACCAGCGTTTTTCATGAACTTGATGAACAGTGTATTCATGGATTATCTCGATAAGTTTGTGGTGGTATTCATTGATGACATTCTGGTTTATTCTCAAAGCGAAGAAGAACATGCAGATCATTTGAGGATGGTACTGCAGAGATTGCGAGAGCACCAGTTGTATGCAAAGTTGAGCAAATGTGAGTTCTGGATCAATGAGGTCCTGTTCTTGGGTCACATAATCAACAAAGAAGGATTGGCTGTGGATCCGAAGAAAGTGGCAGACATTCTGAACTGGAAAGCGCCAACGGATGCTCGAGGAATCAAGAGCTTCATTGGAATGGCCGGATATTATCGGCGATTCATTGAAGGGTTTTCGAAGATTGCGAAACCAATGACAGCGTTGCTAGGCAACAAGGTTGAGTTCAAGTGGACCCAAAAATGTCAAGAGGCCTTCGAAGCGCTGAAAGAGAAGTTGACAACAGCGCCTGTCCTAGTCTTGCCTGATGTGCACAAGCCCTTCTCTGTGTACTGTGATGCTTGTTACATAGGTTTGGGATGCGTGTTGATGCAAGAGGGAAGAGTTGTGGCTTACTCGTCCCGACAGCTGAAGATTCATGAGAAGAATTACCCAATCCATGATCTAGAGTTGGCAGCAGTGGTTCACGCACTGAAGACATGGAGGCACTATCTGTATGGACAGAAATGCGATGTTTACACAGACCACAAGAGTCTGAAGTACATATTCACTCAGTCAGAATTGAATATGAGGCAGCGAAGATGGTTAGAGTTGATCAAAGACTATGAGTTGGAGATCCATTACCATCCAGGCAAAGCGAACGTAGTGGCAGATGCTTTGAGCAGAAAGAGTCAAGTCAATCTGATGGTCGCTCGTCCGATGCCCTATGAGTTGGCCAAGGAGTTTGACAGGTTGAGTCTCGGGTTTCTGAACCATTCGCGAGGAGTCACAGTTGAATTGGAACCTACCTTGGAGCGAGAAATCAAAGAAGCGCAGAAGAATGATGAAAAGATCAGTGAGATTCGGCGACTGATTCTAGATGGCAGAGGCAAAGATTTTCGAGAAGATGCAGAAGGCGTGATATGGTTCAAAGACCGCTTGTGTGTTCCCAATGTCCAGTCCATTCGGGAGTTGATTCTCAAGGAAGCTCATGAGACAGCCTATTCGATTCACCCTAGCAGTGAGAAGATGTATCAGGATCTGAAGAAGAAATTCTGGTGGTACGGAATGAAGAGGGAAATCGCAGAGCATGTGGCTATGTGCGATAGTTGTCAAAGAATTAAGGCAGAACACCAGAGACCTGCTGGATTGTTGCAACCGTTGCAGATCCCTCAGTGGAAATGGGATGAAATCGGTATGGATTTCATAGTCGGATTGCCTCGCACTCGAGCCGGCTACGATTCTATTTGGGTAGTAGTGGACCGTTTGACCAAGTCAGCCCACTTCATACCAGTCAAGACCAACTACAGCAGTGCAGTATTGGCAGAGCTGTACATGTCTCGGATCGTTTGTCTTCATGGTGTGCCAAAGAAGATAGTGTCAGATAGAGGAACGCAGTTCACCTCTCATTTCTGGCAGCAATTGCATGAAGCTTTGGGCATGCATCTGAATTTCAGTTCAGCTTATCATCCGCAGACAGATGGCCAGACCGAAAGAACCAATCAAATTCTTGAAGACATGTTGAGAGCCTGTGCGCTGCAAGATCAGTCCGGATGGGACAAGCGATTGCCTTATGCAGAGTTTTCCTATAACAACAGTTACCAGGCCAGTTTGAAGATGTCACCATTTCAAGCGCTTTATGGAAGAAGTTGTAGAACTCCGTTGCAATGGGATCAGCCTGGAGAGAAGCAAGTGTTTGGACCAGACGTTCTGCTTGAAGCCGAAGAGAACATCAAGATGGTCCGGGAGAATCTGAAGATAGCGCAATCAAGGCAGCGAAGCTATGCAGACACAAGAAGAAGAGAGCTGAGTTTCAAAGTCGGAGACTTTGTCTATCTGAAAGTGTCACCGATCAGAGGAGTCAGAAGGTTCGGAATCAAAGGCAAGCTAGCACCCCGCTACATTGGTCCGTACCAGATCCTCTCAAAGCGTGGAGAAGTGGCCTATCAGCTCAGTCTGCCAGAGAATTTGTCAGCTGTGCATGATGTCTTTCATGTGTCTCAGTTGAAGAAGTGCTTGCGTGTGCCAGAAGAGCAGTTGCCAGTGGAAGGTCTCGAAGTCCAGGAGGACTTGACCTATGTTGAGAAGCCAGCTCAGATCCTTGAGGTTGCAGACAGAGTCACCCGAAGGAAGACCATCAGAATGTGCAAAGTCAGATGGAATCACCACTCTGAGGAAGAAGCAACCTGGGAGCGTGAAGATGATCTAGTGGCTAAGTACCCAGAGCTCTTTGCTAGCCAACCCTGAATCTCGAGGGCGAGATTCTTTTAAGGGGGATAGGTTTGTAACGCCCCGAATTTTGCAGTTGAATTTTTTCTTTTCTTTACTCGCCAAATTCGGGCGTTACCTTTTCTTTTTCTTTTTCCCCTCGCTAGACCTTGACCTTTTCCAAAGTTTTAGCGGGATTCGGTTTGGAATTCCCGTGTAAAGAAAAACCCTAAATTACTTTATGTTGTTTGATGCACCATGCCGAACCATGCATTCTTTTGGATTGATTGAGAACGTGGATGCATTCATCTAGGAAAAACGAATTTCGAAAAGGAGATAACCTTTTTCTTCTTCTTTTTCTTTTTCTTTCTTTCTCTCTCTCTCCTCCCTTTTCTCTCTCCCGCGCCGTGGGCTGCCCCTGTGAAAGGGAAATGTGCCCTTGGGCCATTTCTAAGTATTTTGGTGATTGAGTGCCAACACATGTGCTTAATTGTGAATTTATGTACATGGATGAACAAGGTGCAAATCATGAGATAAAGGTATGTTTCTAAGCCTTAGTACATTTGTTTTGTGGACTAACATATTTGTCTAAGTGTTAGAAACAGAAAGAAGAAAAAGAGAAAAGGGGAGAGAAAGACTTGGCTGTGTGCAGCCAAGGCTCAGCTCGGTCTGGAGCACCGAACTGTCCGGTGTGCACCGGACAGTGTCCGGTGCGCCAGGCCAACTCGGCGCGAACTGGCCGCTCTCGGGAATTCGCCGACGGCGTACGGCTAAAATTCACCGGACTGTCCGGTGTGCACTGGACCGTCCGGTGAGCCAATGGTCGGCCAGGGCCAACGGTCGGCCGCGCAATCCGCGCGGGACACGTGGCCGAGCCAACGGTCGGAAGACGGCACCGGACTGTCCGGTGTGTACCGGACTGTCCGGTGCGCCAATGGCTCTCAGATCTCCGCCGGTCTGCAACGGTCGGGAAGCGCTGGATAAGGAAAGAAATCGGTCACCGGACATGTCCGGTGTGCACCGGACTGTCCGGTGCCCCCGACGACAGAAGGCAAGGATGGCCTTCCGGATTTGCTCTCAACGGCTCCTAGCTGCCTTGGGGCTATAAAAGGAGCCCCTAGGCGCATGGAGGAGACATACAAGCAATCTTTGAGCATTCCTGATCATCCACACTAAGTCTCTGCGCATTCGTTTGTGTTTCTAAGTGATTCGAGCTCTGTTCTAAGTGAGAACTCTGAGATAGTCTTGTGAGCTCGATTCTTGACCGTGTGTGTGCGAGTTTCTCTGTGGATTTGTGTGTGTTGCTTCCCTCCCTTACTCTGTGCTTTCTTTGTGATCATATACTTGTAAGGGCAAGAGACTCCAATTTGTGGAGATTCCTTGCAAACGGGATAGTGAAAGGAAAAGCAAAACACCGTGGTATTCAAGTGGGTCTTTGGACCGCTTGAGAGGGGTTGATTGCAACCCTCGTCCGTTGGGACGCCACAACGTGGAAGTAGGCAAGCATTGGCTTGGCCGAACCACGGGATAAACCACCGTGTCACCTCTGTCTTGATCTCTTGTGGTATTGTGTTTTGTTGAGACTTCACCTTAGCCACTTGGCAATAATCGTGCTAACACATAACAAGTTTTTGTGGCTTAAGTTTGAAGTTTTTACAGGATCACCTATTCACCCCCCCCCCTCTAGGTGCTCTCAATTGGTATCAGAGCCGTTCTCTTCTCAAAGGGACTAACCGCCCGAAGAGATGGATCCTAAGGGGAAGGGTATAGTGATCAACGATAAAGAGAAGGAGACCTTCGTCAACGAGCCGAAGGATGACAGGCCTACCGACTCCGGCTCGGGCCAAAGACGGAAGGAAGGGAAGAAGAAGAAGACCAGGCGCATCAAGGAGATTGTCTACTACGACAGCGACGAGTCTACTTCTTCCCAAAAGGACGAGGACCACAACGACTACAAACAAAAGACGGTTAACTCAAACTTTTCTTTTGATTATTCGCGTATTCCGCATAGCTCAAATACTCATTTGCTTCCCATTCCACTTGGCAAACCTCCTCACTTTGATGGAGAGGATTACGGATTTTGGAGCCACAAAATGCGTACTCACCTGTTTTCTCTCCATCCAAGCATTTGGGAGATTGTGGAAAGTGGAATGAAATTTGATAGCTCGGATAGCCCTATGTTTATTAATGAACAGATTCATAAAAATGCACAAGCTACTACTGTGTTGCTAGCCTCTTTGTGCAGGGACGAGTATCACAAGGTGAGCGGCTTGGACAATGCCAAGCAGATCTGGGACACCCTCAAGATTTCTCATGAGGGGAACGACGTCACCTTGCTCACCAAGATGGAGTTGGTGGAGGGCGAGCTTGGACGGTTCGCAATGATAAGGGGCGAGGAGCCGACGCAAACATACAACCGGCTCAAGACCCTTATCAACAAGATAAGGAGCTACGGGAGCACGCGATGGACGGACCACGACGTCGTCCGTCTAATGCTCAGGTCCTTTACCGTACTTGATCCTCATCTCGTGAACAATATTCGTGAGAATCCCAGGTACACGATGATGACGCCCGAGGAAGTACTTGGAAAATTCGTGAGCGGGCGGATGATGATCAAGGAGGCAAGATACGTCGACGACGCGTTGAACGGACCACTCCACGAGCCTCAACCCATTGCTCTAAAAGCAACGAGGAGCAAGGAGTCGCTACCTAGCAAGGTGGCGCAAGTCGAGGCGGCCGGGCTCAATGATGAAGAGATGGCTCTCATCATCAAGAGATTCAAGACGGCGCTAAATGGTCGCAAGGGGCAGCCAAGCAAGACCAAGACCAAGGGGAAGCGCTCATGCTTCAAATGCGGTAAGCTTGGTCATTTTATCGCTAACTGTCCCGATAATGAAAGTGACCAGGAAAAGGGGAACAAAAGAGAGAAGAAGAAGCAATACAAGAAGGCAAAGGGCGAGGCGCATCTAGGAAAGGAGTGGGACTCGGATTGCTCCTCCTCCGACTCCGACAACGAAGGACTCGCCGCCACTGCCTTCAACAAATCGGCTCTCTTCCCCAACGAGCGTCTTACTTGTCTTATGGCAAGGGAGAAGAAGGTAAGTACTCAAGACTCCACTTATGCTTCTTCGAGTGATAGTGAGTCTAGTGATGATGACATAGATTATTCATGTTTGTTCAAGGGCTTAGATAGATCTAAAATAGATAAAATCAATGAATTGATTGATGCTTTGAATGAAAAGGATAGGCTTTTAGAGAAGTAAGAGGATTTATTGTATGATGAACATGATAAGTTTATAGAGGCACAAAAATCATATGCTTTAGAAGTGAAAAGAAATGAAGTGCTTTCTAGTGAAATATCTTCTTGTCATGAAACCATTGCTACTTTACAAAGTGTTAACCATGATTTAAATGCTAAATTAGAAGTAACAAATAAATCTAAGTCTTGTGTTGAAAATGTTACAATTTGCACTAGGTGTAAGGATTTTGATGTTAACACTTGTAGCAAACACTTAGTTTCAATTTCAAAACTAAAAGATGAAGTGGCTAGTCTTAATGCTCAACTTAAGACTAGCAAGAGTGAAGTTGAAAAGATAAAATTTGCAAGGGATGCCTATACAATTGGAAGACATCCCTCAATTAAGGATGGGCTTGGCTTCAAGAGGGAAGCCAAGAACTTAACAAGCCATAAGGCCCCCATCTTCGTCAAGGAGAAGGGGAAGGCTCCTATGGCTAGTAATGCTAAAAAGAATCATGCTTTTATGTATTATGATAGGAGACATGCTAGAAATGCTTATAATCATTTTGATTCACATGTTTATGATTCTCATGCCATGTTTGCTTCTAGTTCTTCTTATAAGCATGGTAGAGATATGTGTAGGAGAAATGTTGTACATATGCCTAGGAGAGATATTGCTCATGTACCTAGAAAGAATGTTATTCATGCTCCTAGGAAAGTAGTGAATGAACCTTCTACCATTTATTATGCTTGTAATGCTCCCTTTGCTATTTGTAGAAAGGGTAAGAAGGTAGTTGCTAGGAAATTAGGGGCTAGATGCAAGGGAGATAAATCTTGCATTTGGGTCCCTAAAGATATTTGTGCTAACCTTGCAGGACCCAACATGAGTTGGGTACCTAAGACCCAAGCCTAAATTTGCCTTGCAGGTTTATGCATCCGGGGGTTCAAGCTGGATTATCGACAGCGGATGCACAAACCATATGACGGGGGAGAAGAAGATGTTCACCTCCTACGTCAAGAATAAGGATTCCCAAGATTCAATCATATTCGGTGATGGGAATCAAGGCAAGGTAAAAGGGTTAGGTAAAATTGCAATTTCTAATGAGCATTCTATATCAAATGTATTCCTAGTGGAGAGTCTTGGATATAATTTGCTATCTGTTAGTCAACTATGTCAAATGGGATATAATTGCCTTTTTACTAATGTAGATGTGTCTGTCTTTAGAAGATGTGATGGTTCACTAGCTTTTAAGGGTGTACTAGACGGCAAGCTTTACTTAGTAGATTTTGCAAAAGAAGAGGCCGGTCTAGATGCATGCTTAATGGCTAAGACTTGCATGGGCTGGCTGTGGCATCGCCGCTTAGCACATGTGGGGATGAAGAACCTCCACAAGCTTCTAAAGGGAGAACACGTGATAGGTCTAACAAATGTTTATTTCGAAAAAGATAGACCTTGTGCAGCTTGTCAGGCAGGAAAACAAGTGGGAGGAGCACATCACAGCAAGAATGTGATGACCACGTCAAGACCTCTGGAGCTGCTGCATATGGACCTCTTCGGACCCGTCGCCTATCTAAGCATAGGAGGAAGTAAGTATGGTTTAGTTATTGTTGATGACTTTTCCCGCTTCACTTGGGTGTTCTTTTTGCAGGATAAGTCTGAAACCCAAGGGACCATCAAGCGCTTCCTCAGGAGAGCTCAAAATGAGTTTGAGCTCAAGGTGAAGAAGATAAGGAGCGACAACGGGTCCGAGTTCAAGAACCTTCAAGTGGAGGAGTTTCTTGAGGAGGAAGGGATCAAGCACGAGTTCTCCGCTCCCTACACACCACAACAAAATGGTGTGGTAGAGAGGAAGAACAGGACGCTAATCGATATGGCGAGGACGATGCTTGGAGAGTTCAAGACCCCCGAGTGCTTTTGGTCGGAAGCCGTGAACACGGCTTGCCACGCCATCAACAGGGTCTACCTTCACCGCCTCCTCAAGAAGACGTCATATGAGCTACTAACCGGTAACAAACCCAATGTATCGTACTTTCGTGTTTTTGGGAGCAAGTGCTACATTCTAGTGAAGAAGGGTAGAAATTCTAAGTTTGCTCCCAAAGCTGTAGAAGGGTTTTTATTAGGTTATGATTCAAATACAAAGGCGTATAGGGTCTTCAACAAATCATCGGGTTTGGTTGAAGTCTCTAGCGACGTTGTATTTGATGAGACTAATGGCTCTCCAAGAGAGCAAGTTGTTGATTGTGATGATGTAGATGAAGAAGATGTTCCAACGGCCGCTATACGAACCATGGCGATTGGAGACGTTCGGCCACAGGAACAAGATGAACGAGATCAACCTTCTTCCTCAACGACGGTGCATCCCCCACCTCAAGACGATGAACAGGTTCATCAAAAGGAGGCGTGTGATCAAGGGGGAGCACAAGATGATCACGTGATGGAGGAAGAAGCGCAACCGGCACCTCCAACCCAAGTTCGAGCGATGATTCAAAGGGATCATCCCGTCGACCAAATTCTGGGTGACATTAGCAAGGGAGTAACTACTCGGTCTCGATTAGTTAATTTTTGTGAACATTACTCTTTTGTCTCCTCTATTGAGCCTTTCAGGGTAGAGGAGGCCTTGCTAGATCCGGATTGGGTGTTGGCCATGCAGGAGGAACTTAATAACTTCAAGCGCAACGAAGTTTGGACGCTGGTGCCTCGTCCCAAGCAAAATGTTGTGGGAACCAAGTGGGTGTTCCGCAATAAACAGGACGAGCACGGGGTGGTGACGAGGAACAAGGCTCGACTTGTGGCAAAAGGTTATGCCCAAGTCGCAGGTTTGGACTTTGAGGAGACTTTTGCTCCTGTGGCTAGGCTAGAGTCCATTCGTATCTTGCTAGCATATGCCGCTCACCATTCTTTCAGGTTGTACCAAATGGATGTGAAGAGCGCGTTCCTCAACGGGCCAATAAAGGAGGAGGTGTACGTGGAGCAACCCCCTGGCTTCGAGGATGAGCGGTACCCCGACCATGTGTGTAAGCTCTCTAAGGCGCTCTATGGACTTAAACAAGCCCCAAGAGCATGGTATGAATGCCTTAGAGATTTCTTACTTGCTAATGCTTTCAAGGTTGGGAAAGCCGATCCAACTCTTTTTACAAAGACATGTGATGGTGATTTGTTTGTATGCCAAATTTATGTCGATGACATAATATTTGGTTCTACTAATCAAAAGTCTTGTGAAGAGTTTAGCAGGGTGATGACGCAGAAATTCGAGATGTCGATGATGGGCGAGTTGAACTACTTCCTTGGGTTCCAAGTGAAGCAACTCAAGGACGGCACCTTCATCTCCCAAACGAAGTACACGCAAGATCTGCTAAAGCGGTTTGGGATGAAGGACGCAAAGCCCGCAAAGACGCCGATGGGAACCGACGGACACACCGACCTCAACAAAGGAGGTAAGTCCGTTGATCAAAAAGCATACCGGTCAATGATAGGGTCTTTACTTTATTTATGTGCTAGTAGACCGGATATTATGCTTAGCGTATGCATGTGTGCTAGATTTCAATCCGATCCTAAGGAGTGTCACTTGGTGGCGGTGAAGCGAATTCTTAGATATTTAGTCGCTACGCCTTGCTTCGGGATCTGGTATCCAAAGGGGTCTAACTTTGACTTAATTGGGTACTCAGATTCCGACTATGCTGGATGTAAGGTCGATAGGAAAAGTACATCAGGGACGTGCCAATTCTTAGGAAGGTCCCTGGTGTCATGGAACTCTAAGAAACAAACCTCCGTTGCCCTATCCACCGCTGAGGCCGAGTATGTTGCCGCAGGACAGTGTTGCGCGCAACTACTTTGGATGAGGCAAACCCTCCGGGACTTTGGCTACAATCTGAGCAAAGTCCCACTCCTATGTGACAATGAGAGTGCTATCCGAATAGCGGAAAATCCTGTTGAGCACAGCCGCACAAAGCACATTGACATCCGGCATCACTTTTTGAGAGACCACCAGCAAAAGGGAGATATCGAAGTGTTTTATGTTAGCACCGAGAACCAGCTAGCCGATATCTTTACCAAGCCTTTAGATGAGAAGACCTTTTGCAGGCTGCGTAGTGAGCTAAATGTCTTAGATTCGCGGAACTTGGATTGAAATATAGCATACATGTATTTATGCCTTTGATCACGTTCATTCTGCATTTTGTTGCTTATTATGGTGCTCAAGTTGTACAAACACTCCCTGGACCTCACAAGTCCGTTGCAATGTGATGCACATGTTTAGGGGGAGATGTGTTACAACTTGACCCTTTGAGACTAACCATATGTTTGAGTTTGCTTGTGTTAGTCACAAAGGAGAATTGAAAGGGAAAAGGTGGACTTGGACCATGAAAGACTTCCACTGCACTCCGATGAGGGGTAACTTATTCCAAGTCCATCTCATGAACTCTTCTTGCCATATGCTCTTAATTGAAGATTTTGGTGAGACAATGAGGTTAAAGGGCCAAAATTGATCCCGTTTTGGTGTTTGATGCCAAAGGGGGAGAAAATAAAGGCCAAAGCAATAAATGGATCAGCTACCACTTGAGAGATTTTGAAAATAGTAGAATAGAGCTTTTGGTTTGTCAAAACTCTTTTGTTGTCTCTCTTGTCAAAAGTTGGCTTCTTGTGGGGAGAAGTAGTAAGTATGGGAAAAAGGGGGAGTTTTTGAAATCCTTGATCAATCTCTTTTTGAATGACTCTCTTTATGCTTAAACATGTGTGTTTAACTTAGAGATAGAGATTTGTGTTTGATTTGCAAAAACAAACCAAGTGGTGGCAAAGGATGATCCATATATGCCAAAATTGATTCAAAATAAATTTAAGTGTTATTTGAATTGAGTTTGCACTTGTTCTAGTGGCTTTATGTTGTGTTGGCATAAATCACCAAAAAGGGGGAGATTGAAAGGGAAATGTGCCCTTGGGCCATTTCTAAGTATTTTGGTGATTGAGTGCCAACACATGTGCTTAATTGTGAATTTATGTACATGGATGAACAAGGTGCAAATCATGAGATAAAGGTATGTTTCTAAGCCTTAGTACATTTGTTTTGTGGACTAACATATTTGTCTAAGTGTTAGAAACAGAAAGAAGAAAAAGAGAAAAGGGGAGAGAAAGACTTGGCTGTGTGCAGCCAAGGCTCAGCTCGGTCTGGAGCACCGGACTGTCCGGTGTGCACCGGACAGTGTCCGGTGCGCCAGGCCAACTCGGCGCGAGCTGGCCGCTCTCGGGAATTCGCCGACGGCGTACGGCTAAAATTCACCGGACTGTCCGGTGTGCACCGGACCGTCCGGTGAGCCAATGGTCGGCCAGGGCCAACGGTCGGCCGCGCAATCCGCGCGGGACACGTGGCCGAGCCAACGGTCGGAAGACGGCACCGGACTGTCCGGTGTGCACCGGACTGTCCGGTGTGCACCGGACTGTCCGGTGCGCCAACGGCTCTCAGATCTCCGCCGGTCTGCAACGGTCGGGAAGCGCTGGATAAGGAAAGAAATCGGTCACCGGACATGTCCGGTGTGCACCGGACTGTCCGGTGCCCCCGACGACAGAAGGCAAGGATGGCCTTCCGGATTTGCTCTCAACGGCTCCTAGCTGCCTTGGGGCTATAAAAGGAGCCCCTAGGCGCATGGAGGAGACATACAAGCAACCTTTGAGCATTCCTGATCATCCACACTAAGTCTCTGCGCATTCGTTTGTGTTTCTAAGTGATTCGAGCTCTGTTCTAAGTGAGAACTCTGAGATAGTCTTGTGAGCTCGATTCTTGACCGTGTGTGTGCGAGTTTCTCTGTGGATTTGTGTGTGTTGCTTCCCTCCCTTACTCTGTGCTTTCTTTGTGATCATATACTTGTAAGGGCAAGAGACTCCAATTTGTGGAGATTCCTTGCAAACGGGATAGTGAAAGGAAAAGCAAAACACCGTGGTATTCAAGTGGGTCTTTGGACCGCTTGAGAGGGGTTGATTGCAACCCTCGTCCGTTGGGACGCCACAACGTGGAAGTAGGCAAGCATTGGCTTGGCCGAACCACGGGATAAACCACCGTGTCACCTCTGTCTTGATCTCTTGTGGTATTGTGTTTTGTTGAGACTTCACCTTAGCCACTTGGCAATAATCGTGCTAACACATAACAAGTTTTTGTGGCTTAAGTTTGAAGTTTTTACAGGATCACCTATTCACCCCCCCCCCTCTAGGTGCTCTCACCCTGGCCGGCCCAGCCGCCCCTGGCCGGCCCAGCCGACCCCGCGCGCCCCCCCTTGGGCCCAGCCGGCCCAGCCGCCCCTCCCCTTCCCCCCCACATCCCTCCCTCTCCCTCCCTCTCTCCCATTCTCTCCCTAGCCGCCGCCCTCTGCCCTAGCCGCCGCCCCTGCCAAGCTCGGCCGCCCCGCGCCCCCCGCCGCTCGGCCGCCCCGTCTCCGGTGAGGCCCTCCCCTCCCTCTCCCCTCTCCCCTCCTCTCCCCCTCCCCGTCCGGCCATGGCGCGCCCCCAACCGCCCGCCCCGGCCGCCCCCCTGCTCGGCCGCCCTGTCCGGCCATGGCGCGCCCCCGCCCCCCCCCCCCCAGCTCGGCTGCCCCGCCCCCCCCCCCCCCCAGCTCGGCTGCCCCGCCTCCGCCCGGCTCGGCCGCCCGCCTGGCTCGGCCACCCGCGCCCGCCCCTGCCCGCCCCACCCCGGCCCTAGCCGCCGCCTGGCTCGGCCGCCCCCGCCCAGCCGCCCCCTGCCCGCCGGTTCGGCCGCGCCCCTGGCCGGCCCAGCCGCCTGCTCGGCCGCGCCCAGCCGCCCCAGCCCAACCGCCCCTGCCCCAGCTCGGCCGCCCCTGCGCGCCCCTGCTCGGCCGCCCCCGCCAGCTTGGCCGCCCCTCCCCTGGCCGGTTCAACCGCCCCCTGGCCGGTTCAACCGCCCCCCCCCCCTTTTTTTATTTTATTTATTTTTTTACTATTTATTTTGTTTTACTTTCTGTTATCATAGCTATTTTATTTTAGGTAGGCTAATCATTGTTCATGTTATTGAAATGGGAAGCTTAATTTAGAATTTCGTTGCGCTAGTTGATTCATTTAGTTAGTTGTTTATCTCGTTCAATGTTGATCAACTTAAAATGACTAGGTTTCCATTAGTGTATATAACAGAATTCTTTTGTTAAGAACCAGTTGTAACTAATCATTAGTGCATAAGCTTTAACCCCCTGCGAGACCCTTTCCCGTTTCTTTCTAACCTTAATGAATGCGATATCGAATGTCATACTTGATGCATATTCGCTTTACTTGTTGCCTTGTATGGTGTACTGTTCTTTTGAATTAAATATGTGGGTGTATGTATGTTTGCGCTCGCATAGAGAACGATCCGGTCGAAGAGCCCGAGGAATTCGCAGGAGAAGCCCCTGAGCAGCAGTCGGTTGGTGGAGGCAAGTGTCCTTTGACCTATTTCTGTCCTATTCATTCTTTAATTCACCTCCCGCATTACACATTTATACCTAAGGATTGTCTAGTTTTTGTTATCCATGTCCTTGCTTACCTATTTGGGTCGGATTATTACTGCTTAGTCTGATGCTATTGCTCAACTCTAATCAATGAACATGATGTGATTATCTATGATACGCTGT
This sequence comes from Zea luxurians, assembly GCA_029449295.1. Classification (NCBI taxonomy): domain Eukaryota; kingdom Viridiplantae; phylum Streptophyta; class Magnoliopsida; order Poales; family Poaceae; genus Zea; species Zea luxurians. The sequence continues at coordinate 30,545,625 of JAOPSE010000031.1, forward strand.
TTTCCCTTCTTATTTATGATTATACTTGTGACCTTCAAGGGGACTCGAGCGGTTTCTCGAGTGCCTCTCCGTAAGGACCTGTTCTATGGATGACCGCCCGGGAAAACAGTGCAACCATGAGGGTGGAATGGGACGCCCTTAGCTGAATAATTAGAGGAACCGGGGTGTAGTTCGCTTAGCCGTTGTGCCGTCAATGGGGCTCGGTGTATGCGGCTCGCTCTGCCAAGGTTGATTTGTCCCTTGGGGAGGAGTGCGGTACATTTAGGAAACCTAACGGGTGGCTACAGCCCCGGGGAATCTTTGTAAAGGCTACGTAGTGAGACCCTGCCTATTCACCTTGGTAGTGTTTAAGGGTTTGATCGGCCCAAGGCAAGAGGGAATCACGGCTTGTGGGTAAAGTGCACAACCTCTGCAGAGTGTTATGAAACTGATATATCAGCCGTGCTCGCGGTTATGAGCGGCCAAGGGAGCTCCAGAGATTAGTGATACTTGATCAGAGACATTTTGGTACAGGTGGCAATGAGATTGATGGTTCTGATTATGACTATGGTGCTGGTAAGTGGTATTCTTTTCGTTTGGAAAGGATATATTGGGCTAATAACTTGGGTTAATGTTAAATCCTGTCTCTCTACTAGTAAGTAATAACCTGACCAACTAAAAGCAACTGTTTGACTTATCCCCACATAAAGCTAGTCCACTACAGCCAAACAGGATACTTGCTGAGTATGTTGATGTGTACTCACCCTTGCTCTACACACCAATCCCCCCCCAGGTTGTCAGCAATGCAACCATTGCTCAGGAGAAGATGAAGCTGTGGAAGGAGACTTCCAGGAGTTCCAAGGCTATGACGAGTTCTAGGTGTGGGTTAGCGGCAACCCCCAGTCGGCTGCCTGTGAAGGCCGCGGTTATCTATGTTTCGTTTTCGCACTTTGATTTATTGTAAGAACTATATGGACGTCTCAGACGTATGATGTAATCGACTATTATTTCCCTTTTAATACTATTTGAGCACTGTGTGATGATGTCCATGTTATGTAACTGCTGTGTACGTGAATAACTGATCCTGGCACGTACATGGTTCGCATTCGGTTTACCTTCAAAAAAACCGGGTGTGACACCAGACAGTCCACAGGCAACACTTCCTTTGTTTCTTGGACTTCACTTGATCTTCATAATGTCTTCTTTTGATGTGTTGCTTTCCTCAATGTCTTGGTCCAAGTAACTTTAGCATCATGTGAACTACAATCATAAACACTAGTAAACGCATTAGTCCACAGGTTATGTTGATCATCAAACACCAAAATCTATTTAGCCAAATGACTCGAGATCCATTTTCCTTACAGTAAGTCCCAAAAAGTTATGATAAACCTGCGCAAAAGAATCATTTTTCAATGGTCTTCGTTGCAGAAGTTGATTTCTAAGAGAACAATCCTTTTTTGGGGACCAACTTTAATAGTGCTACACAATAATGGACTTTCTACCAATTGATAAAAAAGAATGAAAATTTTAGCAACTTTTTCACAGTTTGCATGCCATTCATATACTTATTTTCCTTATTTGTTTAAGTGAATTTGACTGATCAAAGGTTGCAACATCTCTATCTAAAAAAACTTACAACAAGTTCAAATATTGGGTTTCACTCAACAAAACCTTAAAATTTTAAGACATTTTGGCGTTAAGGATCAAGAGATCTTCTTTTCTTCCTCTCTCTCTCTCTCTCAGCTGAAGCTTGCACCGGTAGAATTCATTGATGCTTACTCCTTATTCGTCTTGTGTCAGGAAACAGACGTGTACTATTTTATTTGCTTTTGCTATTTATTATTGTTCATCATGTTAGATGAGCGTCTTTTCTTCCTTATATGGCGTATGTGTCCGAGAGCATTAAAGAGGAAAGCAAAAAAAAAGGGGGGGGGGGCATGGAAGAATTCATGTATAAAATATAAGATGAAAATCGGACGCCCCATGTTTCTTTGTAGCTTGATCTGACTGTGGAGATTATTTTGGTGACGTGGGCACGTGGCCCAGCTGATTTGCTAGGAAACACACCCGTTTTAAAAGGGTAAGATTGAAACTTCGTTTATTGTCAGTATAAAATAAAAAAAGGGACTGTGATCAAAAGCTGAAGCGATCTTATTGCCACCGCCATTGTGTTTTAAGAGGGCCCATGCACTTCACTTGGAAGGCACAACATTTGGGCCTTCTCAGTCCAGTAGCGCGCGCTTTCCCGTCTGCGTCCGGCGCTTTCGGCCCCTTCGTCCTCCAGGTTTCCTTTCCACCCCCGCCGGTCCAGCGCCAACACCAGTCGGCGGAGCGGATCTCCGGTGAGGTCGAGGGATGGCGAATGGCTGCGGCTACGTGTGGGCCCTCGCGGCGGGTTTCAACGCCGCACTCGCCGCCATCTCCGCCAAGTTCTTCTCCACTCTGGTACCGCATCACGAGCCTACCCCTTCCTCCGTCCCTCTCTAACGCTCGCCCCGCCTGTACGATCCGAGATTCCTTTTTGGTCTCGGCTTCGGAGCTTGGGGATAGTCAATGAGCCTGGACGATGAGTTTTTGGGGGCCATCGACTACTTTCCTAACCGAAAGTTTGTGTCTGAGGATTTGACCGTAGGTTTGAGCCTCTTTGTTTACTGAACTGTGAACACAAATGGGATCACATGTAGAAATTACGCGCACACATCATAACGTGCTTGAAAAGTGAATTCAATCGGTTTTATAATTCCTAGAGCATTGACTTCATTTTTTTTTTTGACGAGCTCACTAGTCTGCACTTCACTCAATGGTACTCTCCCTGCTTAGGCGCTGGCTGCTCAGTGCAGCGTGTATATGACCATGCAAGACATTATCTTATATTGTATATTGTAGGCGGCAGGGTTTAGAGTAAAATTTGAGATAGGAGGTAAATTAGGAAGGCTACTGTAAACAACCTTACATGAAAGTAATCGAAAAGGAGAATTTGGCCAACAACCAGTAGATAGATTATCAATTTATGATCTGCAATTCACAACTGAAGCCTTTGTTGCTGAAGTTTATCGTGACAATAGAAAAAAATGTCATCCATCCTAGAAAATGGCAAACAATCATGTGCTTCCTTTAATTTGGCAAACAATCATGTGCTTCCTTTAATTTGTCAAGGGAAACACAGAATCATGTGCTTCTTTGTTGATTAGAAAGAAGTATAAGAACTTTTTTGAAGAAAAAAAAACAACGGTGGAAACCAGGAAACTGGTGCTTTATAGTAGTAGAGATAGAGATAGAGATAGAGAAGAGATGTGCCAAGCTTTCAGTTCCCTGATTCATGACACTGACACAGTTAACCATGTCACCTATTCTGATCGGATCTAACGCAGTTGCTCAAATATGGCATGGTGATACTTTTCAACGTGACAATGTGGGGGTGCTATGTCAACAGTCTCAAAGCTTTGTCATCCCTCCAGGCAACAGTGACAAACTTCGCCGCCAATTTCATTTCATCTGGGCTTGCGGGGTGTTTCCTGTTTGATGAGCCCTTGCCTTCTAAGGTAATACGGGAATTCTCGGTTTTTATATGGTGCATCCTGAGGGTCAGCACAGAGAAGTGAACGAAATTGGGCTCTATTTGTTCCGCATACGATCTCTCTAGCTTTCTAATTCCCACTTCGATTGAAGTCCTGAAGTGATTTACCATGGCATAGAGTTGGTGCAACCTATGGATGGGGTAAATACAAGGATTTACAGAGTTCCCCCTCCCTCACCAGGGGGTGTAGAATTTAATCAGATCTCATCAAGTGCAGTATTTTCAACTTGTTTGGGTAGTTTCTGCTGTGTGTTTAACCTTGGAAAATAAATTGATCCTCAAGTCTTTTCTTCTAGGTAGTCGAAGAAAGCATTATATTATTGCTTATGCGGTTAGTCGCATGTTTTTTTTTTCAATTTATAGTGTCTTCTTCTAACAGTGGTATCTTGAGACCAGGGCTATATTTTGGCAAAGAATAATAACACACTGGAACAGTTAATTCCAAGACCAAAAAAAAAAAAGATCTAGCACGCTAGTTGGCTTCAGAAAGGTGGACCATTTGTCATGTATATTTGATATACACCATGATACATCAAAATCTGTATTTGAAATACTACATGATCTGCTCCAATTAAGCCTTGCTATAATCGACAAATTGACTACTCTGAACACAGCTCCCTTCTCTCTCTCTCTCTCTCTCTCTCTCTCTCTCTGTTTTTTTTTTGACATGGAGACACCTTTATGCAGTGGTTTGCAGGTGCCAGTCTTATCATTTTTGGCGTCTTTATCCTCAGCAAGTCAAGCATCGAGGAGAAACAGAACTCAGATTAGGAGGAAGTTTTGACCATAGCGTTAGCTGGTAACATAAGGTGAGGCTGCTTATACTTAGGGCTAGTTTAAAAACCCCATTTTTCCCAAGTGATTTGTATTTTTTCAAGAGAAATTAGCTCATTTTTCCTTAAGAAAAAAAGGAATTTCTTGAAAAAAATAGAGTTTTCAAACTAGCTCTTATATATATATTTTCCATGGGATGTTTGTCCATCCCCACCCCATGCAAAGACAAATCAGACCATGGCTAATACAATGTACCAATTATTTTCTGCAAGCTGTCACTTGAGCTTGTTGTTTTTTCAGTAGTCTAACTTCTCTTCTAACTATGACATTTGACATTTCCCATGGTGCTGGTACATTGAGAATTACTGCTGTAATTATTGCTGTAATTGTATGCATAGTCACTAAACTTTAGTTATCTCAAACCAAACGGTGCCTAAAGTCGAAAACAACGATCGTGTGGAGGTGGAGCTGAGCCAGTGCGGCGGTCGGCGTCGGAGTGCGACCACCCCTCCATGATTGGTTGGTGTCGTCATGGATCAGACAACGAATTAGAAAAAGGAGCCATCGTGCGTGTGGAGTGGAGGCATCCGCATTGAACCTGCTGCATAGCTCGGGTTCAATGTCTCGCCAGCGTCGCTCTTCCGCGATTATGGCGGATGGCTATGTTCTATGCACTATTCTTGCTCCGATGTAGCACAGGGGAAGAACGGCCACAACGGACTACGACGACGGGAGCCCGTTTAGCAGAGCTCTTCCTCTATTAGTTTTAGCTTTGATCCTGGTTTCTTTAAGAAAATAACTTTCTCATTATTTTTAGAAGAGCCATAGGAAGAACACTCTATTTAATTATAAATATAGTTTCTTTTATGATATGGCGCCGTCGAAGAAAAAAATATAGAAGGTGAGCCGGTCGAAGAAGCTGTTATTTTTTTTCTTCCAGTTTCTGCTAGTATTTTTTTAGGAGTTTATCCTTTTTTTTCTAGAAATAGTCTATCAAAATAATCTTTGGTAGATTTTTCAAGAAATTGTTGGAGAAGCCCGGGACCGAAAACGCGCAATTTTTACGATCGAGGGGACCAGGGCTATGCATGAGCATAGCACCGCCGTCAACGACGATCCTCGACGCCGTCCGGTTTCCCGATCTGGATAAGCACGCACGGGCACGGCACAAGACAAACCCAATCCGCCCAGGCACGCGCGCGTCGCCACGCAAAAGCCCCGACCGCCAGCCGCCTCCGTACGTCTCACTCCACGCGTTCCCCCCACAACAGAACGGACCGGGACCACCAGCGCCGTGTGGCTTTACAAAGCAAAGCCGCACGCGCGCGGAGCGGACAGCGGAGGTCACCACTCTTGGCGAAGCGAAATCCACCGTACACCGCTGCGTCCCTCTCCCTGTCTCGTCGAACCAGCCGAGCAAGCCAACGCAGACCCAGCGATCCTCGTCGCGCGTCCTCCTCCCCCACGGAGGGAAGGATGGCGGAGCCCAAAGCGGCGGCGGCGAGGAAGACGCGGGTGGGCCCGTACGAGGTCGGCAAGACCATCGGCGAGGGCAGCTTCGCCAAGGTCAAGCACGCGCGCGACTCCCGCACCGGCGCCGTCCGCGCCATCAAGGTGCTCGACCGCAACCACGTCCTCCGCCACAAGATGGTCGAGCAGGTCTGTCCGTCCGTGATCCGTCCCTCCCCTCGCCAGCCCGCTGTGGAACATATGTAATGTAACCTCGGGAAAAATTTTAAATATACTGGAGCTGGAGCTGCCATAGAAAGATCGCCTCCGCGATTCACATAATTTGTTCGCAGCCAGCCAGCCAGTCACGTGGGATGGTTCCCTTGACGTCTCTGTCGTGTCGTGGTCGACAGGAACGTCTGTGATGGGAAATAATGCGTCTGGGTATCCCAGCTTTGCTCAAACTTTTGATCGGTTTGGAGAATTAGGAAGGATGGGGGCATCGACCAAATCGTGACCTTTCGATCACAAGGAAAAACTGCACACGCCTAGGGCTCCTTTTTATTTCCCCCTAGAGATTGAGGTTGAAGACATACCGATGTGCTAACATTAGATGTCTGCTGTCAAGCTGCTTGAACCGTCCCATCTACTGTTTAGCCTGACTTTGGAGAGTGAATGCTCAATATTAATCACCTCCTCTTGTTCTTCCAGATCAAGCGGGAGATTTCGACTATGAAGCTGATCAAACATCCCAATGTGGTCCAGCTGCATGAGGTATACTATTGTTTTTTTTTGTCAGACGTGATGATGCAAGTTTCGTTATTACCTTTTGATGATCCCACCGTTATGCGTGCATTTGATAGGTTATGGCGAGCAGAACGAAGATATACATGGTTCTTGAATTTGTTGATGGAGGCGAGCTATTCGATAAGATCGTAAGGCTCTCAAAACTTTCAGTGGCTCATTGTTGTTACTCTTTTACTCTGTGGGCATTACTGTTAACATGCTGTGGTTTTAGTTCTCAGACCCTGGCATGTATATAGATAGTTACGGCCATATTATTTAGGTGTTAGGTTCATATGAATGCTAGCAATTAGGCAGCTCGTCCATCACATGGTCTTAATAATTTATCAGGTCAATTCTGGAAGGCTAGGAGAGGATGAAGCTAGGATATACTTTCATCAACTTATAAATGCAGTTGATTATTGCCATAGCCGAGGAGTGTACCATAGAGACCTGAAGGTTTGTCCAAATATCCTGCTCTCTTTCTCATGTGTCAGTTCCTAACTATGGATGCTCGTGCTGTGTAACTCATGTCATAAATGCCTTTTGCAGCCAGAGAATTTGCTTCTGGATTCAAATGGAGCTCTTAAAGTTTCAGACTTCGGCCTAAGTGCATTTGCACCACAAACAAATGTATGATCTCTAGTCAGTAGCTAGAAGCATGGATTTTGTGTGTTCAATATACAGGCTCTTTTCTTTCTATCTGGAGTTGATGCGTCTTAAGTTTTATTACAGCATTATTTTGGGTCATTCACTTAACTTTGCTACCTTCTAAAGCGAACCCATAATTTATTCCTAAGTAATGTTTGTGCTTGGAGACATGGAAAGGTGATAAGAATTTCCATTAACTCTTCTGAATTTTTGTCAGGAGGATAGGCTTCTGCATACTGCCTGTGGAACTCCAAACTATGTAGCACCTGAGGTGAGTTTCTCACCTCTCATCAGTTGCCAGTTTATTTGTATTGTTACCTTTTGTGATTAATGTGCTTCAAGATGTGTAAGCATCGCGCTCTTCCTGCAGGTGCTTGCTGATAAAGGCTATGATGGTATGGCTGCAGATGTATGGTCCTGTGGCATAATCTTATTTGTTCTTATGGCTGGATACTTACCCTTTGATGATGCCAATCTGATGAGACTGTACAAACTGGTAAGTTCGGTTAATACACTTAAAATCTTTGTTTGCCTGTGAAATGAAGGTTATCTTTGAACTTTTCTTTGACTTCCTTTGGCAGATCTGCCAAGCATATTTTTCTTGCCCACCATGGTTTTCTTCTGGAGCGAAGAAGTTTATTAAGCGCATTCTCGATCCTAATCCTGATACGGTAAGTGTGAATTAAGGTGTGCCTTTTCAATATATGTCTCATTTTTTCATTTATCTGCTGTATTGTAGTCACCAGATTACATCCAGTCTCACTGTCATTACTGTTGGATAAAAGGTGATGTATTCTTGCAGAGGATAACAATTGCAGAAATTTTGGAAGATGAATGGTTCAAAAAAGACTATAAACCACCACGTTTTGAACAAGGTGAAGGTGTTAGCCTTGACGACATTGATGCTGCATTCAATGATTCAGAGGTATCATCTATATATACCTAATATTAAAGAGGCAAAAATTCTTTCCATCCGTTTTTCCGTCCACCTCTTTGTAACTATCTAGGCACTCCGTGTCACGCATGTGACCCGGTCCCGGATTCATGACCCATAGTCATACGAGTGTACCCTCTTTCTACTATCCAAGCACTCCATGTCATGTATGTTGTACCCAGACTGCACGATCCATAGTCATACGAGTTAGAACAACTCACATTTAGCAAAAGTGAATACAAAGTTCGATTCCAATACTATTAGACCGCACCTTACATATCTCATATGTAACCTGGACTCATGACCTGCAGTCATACAAGTTAGAACAAACCACATCTAGCGATGATACATATTTTGATTCCTATATGTATATTGGGTTCCGTTACAACGCATGACCATGTTTGCTAATACGAACTAAAGGTTCATTTGGAATTGATGATTGTCTTGGAGATCTTCCCAAGAAATATTATGTTCTTTAAAAACATTTTGATATCCTATTTTATGTTCACATTATCGTTCAGAGTTATTATAAGGCGAACCTTTTTATTTCTTTCTTTTTTGTTTTGGAAGACCAGATTGAGAATTTCTAAGGGCTTGATGACACAATAGCTTTTTTGTTCTTTTTCTGGCTACTAAAATGTCTCAATTTTTTTGTAATGGATATAGGATGTCTCTTAAATATCTGAATGGCAAACATCTCAATTAACCAACAATTAATTGTTGCATACAAGACTCCGGTTAATCGGTTACCTTTCATTTTTTTACGTTTTAGGACCGTCTTGTGGCAGAGAAAAGAGAGAAACCAGAATCCATGAATGCGTTTGCTCTTATTTCGAGGTCGCAGGGTTTCAACCTTGGAAATTTGTTTGAGAAGGAGATGATGGTAAATTTCTCAGCTTTGAATCTATTATATCCTCATATTTGTAATATAGTAGAGATTAGTTACAATTATATTGGAGGAAATTGTGCTGTTGATTGTCTACTTTTGTAAGTCTCAGTCTTGGTCAGGGAACAAAATGAGTACTTCCACTGCAACCTTTTCTTGATTCCTTACTAATGCATGCCTTTGCTAAGTAGGGAATGGTAAAGAGGGAAACATCTTTCACGTCTCAATGCACAGCACAGGAGATCATGACAAAAATAGAGGATGCATGTGGGCCACTCGGTTTCAAGGTGCGGAAACAAAATTACAAGGTGCGTGACATTTGCTAGCTACTAATGGGTTGTCTAACGGGTTCTATGAGAATTTGCGTTATAATCGTATAACATTGACGATTCATGTGTACTTTTATTTGGTCTTCCAGATGAAATTGAAAGGTGACAAATCTGGAAGAAAAGGTCACTTATCTGTTGCAACTGAGGTACTGGCACAACTCCCAGGAATTGCAACGTTTGATTTATATTCTGATTTGTTTAGGCCTACATTAGCTGCTGTTTCAAGAAGTGAAGAAAGTAATACTGTTCACACCAGTGAAAAAAAGCAGACCAGTAAACCATTCTATTATATGAATTCTTTACCTTATGTATGTATCCATATTTTACTCGTTTGCAGGTTTTTGAGGTTGCCCCATCACTTCACATGGTTGAGCTTCGTAAAACCGGAGGAGACACATTGGAGTTTCACAGCGTACGTCCTAAAAAATAAGTGTTTTTTTAATATTCGTTTTCTCGGTGATTTTAAATAACTAACATCGTGTCATGGGAATTGCATGCAGTTCTACAAGAACTTCTCATCGGAGCTGAAAGATATCGTGTGGAAAGCTGAATCTGACGCAAATAATAAACAGACGAATAAGTGATACCCAGAGAATCTGTGTAGCCCTCATGAGGCCACATTCAGATAGACCACCTCTTCGGGTGATACCACCTGCTTGGTACTGTATGCTTTTTTTTACTGGTACCACATTAGCAGCCAAAATCTCTTGTAAACGGGAGCTCCTTCTGAATGAGCGCAATTGTACAAAACACATATGAAGAGGCCCTCCGTGAGATGCTCCGAACACTGCAATGGGATGTCAAATAGTTCTGAATGGTGAGTGCTGTTTTTGCATCCAGGGGCATATGTTTCCATTCCATGTGCGTGTACCGTTGTTGTATGCGCATGGGGGTACGTTTGCAGCAGGAGAGAGAGAGAACATCTGAACGTGTCCTTAGAGGCATTTTTTTTCTATGTCCGTTTCTAAAATGCTTTGGTTGTCACCAGGGTTGAGTGCCTTCGTTTTATGGAAATGGACAATGGAGAATGGTGTATGAAGCTAAACTCTAGTATTTGGTTGTCCCTTTATCGGCTCGTCTTGTAAGTAGTAAGAAGTACTATGAGCATTAATACATGTGAATAGAACGGTATGATTATATTGGAGCATGTCCACCATTGTGACATGGGGTGGTTGGCCCTATGCTCCTATGACATGTTAGGGCCATAGAAATAATATAACACTACCCCTCTTTAGACTATTAAAGAGTGGTAGAACAATATTTAATTTCAATTTCACACAACCAAACCAAACACTAGACAGGAGATTTGAAAGTAGTCCATCCAAGCCAGTAGCAAGAGGGGATATTTTGCCTTAGTCATCACTCCTCTAAGTAGATCTTCCTTCTCCTGGCTTGAGACTTGTAATCTTTTACACCCTCCTTTCATACATAAATCCACCATCACAAAGAGAATAAAGAGTATTACACCCTCTGTCGCACAAACCTCTATAAAAATCCTTATATCATTATAATCTGATAGTCATAATCTACAATGTTAGGACTCACTTCCCACTCCCGTGAGCAACCTTTACTTAAACTTATGAGTGATAATGAACTCTAAATTTTACATTATAAGATATAAGATCGGATCAGATTAGGATCTAGCCCTATTTCTATTTATTTTTAAACTAAAAATTATTTAGAGATCTATCATTATATGAAGAAACATTTAGATCATGATCCATTACCACCCCTACTTGTAAATGTCTTTACCTCGACAACATCTATCATGTATATCTTTATCTTTATATAGACTAGATAGATATCGTTGCACTAATTATTAGCTGGCTATTAGCCAATAGACGCTAATTGCTATCAAGCGTAGGGAATTGTTGACGCCTTTTTGGAGCGCCAAACACTCAACAAGAACCGTGGCGGTGCCCTCTGCACAGGGGCGGACGGTCCGCACGCAGGGGCCGGACGGTCCGCGGCCTGGTGCGAGGCGCGGTGGTGCTCTCTGCGCAAGGGCGGACTGTCCGCGGCCTGGGGCCGGACGGTCCGCGGCCTGGTGCGCGGCTAGGGCTCCTGCCTGACGGCCGGACGGTCCGCGCCCTGGGGCCGGACGGTCCGCGCGTACGCAGGGACGGCGGAAGATCGCCGACGGCGCCTGGATCTCGCTCCCGGGAGGGACCCCGTCGGGGAGTAGAGATCCTAGGTGGTGTCTAGGCTCGGGCTGGCCGACCTAGACTCCTCTAATCGACGTAGAGCCGAAGAGAGACGAAGAATTTGGGGATTGGAAGACTAAACCTAAACTAGACTAGAACTACTCCTAAGATAAAATGCGAAATAGAAGTTGTATTGATTCGATTGTTGATGATTACAAATCGGCCGTAGACCTCTCTATTTATAGAGGAGGGGGGCTGGACCCTTCACACAACTGATTCCGAGCTAATCCCGCGAATATAGCTAACAACCGTAGCACAAAACTCGGAACCCTAAACTGCTCTGCGCATGCGCGGACCGTCCGGCCCACAGGCGCGGACTGTCCGGACCGCGGACCGTCCGGCCTCAGGGCCGGACCGTCCGCCAGCTCAAAAGTGGGCTCAACATATGCCCCCCTGCCTTTTGGTGGAGCTGAGCAAACCAAAAGCAACTAACTCGATGTGATTACATCGGTTCTCTTAGGCATCTTGCCACATACTAGGATGGTACTGTTTAAGAAAACGCCCATTCAAAGCCTTAGGTAAATCCTTGCCTTGTAATGTTTGTAGCAAATAGGCGTTGCCAAACATCACTTGTTTTACTTTATAAGGACCCTCCCAGCTTGGCGACCATTTCCTAAACTTCCGGTCTTTATTCCTTAGAGGCAGAATGGTCTTCCACACCAGGTCCCCTACTTGAAATGATTTTGTTTTGACCTTCTTGTTGTAGGCCCTGGCTACCATGATCTTGTCCTTTTCTATTGCTTCCAAAGCTATCATCCTCTTGTCGGTCACCTCATCAATATTATCCATCATTGAATTATAATAATCAGTAACAGTTAGATCATTTTGTCTGGCAAACCTGACAGCATTCAAACTTATTTCCACAGGCAACACTGCTTCCTGCCCATAGACAAGCTCAAAAGGAGATACTTTAGTAGCCCTATGTTTAGATATTCTATGAGCCCATAAAGCTTCAGACAAAATCTTATGCCAATGTTTAGGATTATCAGATATCTTCTTTTTTATCAAATTAATCAATGTCCTATTACTAGACTCGGCCTGTCCATTGGCCTGAGCATAATATGGAGATGAATTAAGTAGCTTAATCCTGTATGATTCGGCGAATTCACGTACCTCCTTTGACATAAAAGAAGTACCTTGATCTGTAGTCAAGGTCTGGGGAATGCCGAATCTATGAATAATATGCTCAGTTATGAACTCAATTACCTCCTTGTGCGTCATGTTCTTCAGAGCAACGGCTTCAGTCCATTTGGTAAAGTAGTCAGTGGCAACTAACACGAACCGATGCCCCTTTGATGATGAAGGATGAATTTCTCCAATAAAATCTAATCCCCATCCTCTAAACGGCCAAGGCTTGATGATAGGATGTAATTCGGCTGCAGGGACCAACTGTAGGTCGCCGAATTTTTGACACACTTGGCAACCCTTGTAGTACTTGAAACAATCAGCTATCATATTAGGCCAATAAAAACCAGACCTTCGCAACAACCACTTCATCTTTGGAGCTGATTGATGGGTACCACAAATTCCTTCATGTACTTCGGCCATGGCTAATATAGCATCATCTGGGCCCAAGCACTTCAGCAGGACGTCATTGACTGTTCGGCGATAAAGTTCATCACATACCAAAACATACTTGAAAGCTGTTCGCCGAATGTTCTTATCTGTCCTGATATTGGGATTTTGCAAATAATTAAGTATAGGTGTCCTCCAATCACTTGTATCGGCTTCATTGTCAGCCGAATTGATTAAGAGAACCTTTCTGGCAACCTCGGACGGTCCGGCGTCAACACGCGGACGGTCCGCGACCTGGGAATTTGGCTCTGCACTGGTTATCAGATTTTCAGTTTTGTGAAACTTCCCTCTCTTTATCCGATAACCTGATGCATCTTGTGCCAAATCGTTAGCTCTATGATTCTCAACTCTAGAGATATGCCGAATACTGAATTCGTCAAAAGAATGAATTATGCTCCAACATTTCTCAAGGTAACTATTTAAAGTACCATCAAAACATTGATATTCTTCTAACACTTGTTGGACAACCAGCTGAGAATCACCAAATACCTTCACATGTTTTACTCCCATACCATTTAAAAGTTCTAAACCGAATAGGAGGGCCTCATATTCAGCTTGATTATTAGTGCAATAAGTTTTCAATCGGCTAGAGAAGTCAAAGGAGACATTACTTGGTGAAACAAGCACAATGCCAATTCCTTGCCCTTCATTGCAAACCGATCCATCAAAATATAAAGTCCAAGGAGTAATAGTGAGGTATGATGTGTCTAGTTCATGAATATCATTAACCCGATGTTCCACAATGAAATCTGCTATGACTTGGCCTTTCATAGATTTCAATGGTTCATAGGCCAAGTCATATTCTATGAGTGCATAAGCCCATTTACCAACTCTACCACTCATAATTGGGTTATGCAACATGTATTTGATCACATCGGCTTGACCAGAAACAGTGCAATGACTAGACAGTAAATAACATCTACATTTGGTGCATGCAAAAAACAAGCATAAACATAACTTTTCAATAAAAGTGTACCTTGTTTCAGCATCCACCAACCTTCGGCTTAAATATGTCACCACATGCTCCTTCCCCTCAGTTTCTTGTGTCAGAACAGCCCCAATGACCTTATCCTCAGCGGCAATGTATAATCGGAATGGTACTCCTGCTCGTGGTGCTTTTAATACGGGAGCCGAAGATAAGTATTTTTTGATGAGATCAAATGCTTCTTGCTGTTCTGCCCCCCAAGCGAATTCGACATCATTCTTAAGCCGAAGAATAGGGGTGAACGCATCAATCTTCCCGGCTAGGTTAGAAATAAACCTTCGTAAATAATTCACCTTGCCGAGAAACCTCTGTACCTCGACCTTACAGGTCGGAGGTCCCACATTCCGAATAGACTTGATTCGGTCAGGGTCTATCTCTATACCATGTTCATGTATGACAAATCCCAAAAACTTACCAGCCGACACCCCAAAAGCACATTTACGTGGATTCATTTTCAAACCATACTGACGCATTTTATCAAAGGCTTTGCGCAAATCAGCTATATGAGAACTAAACTCAGCCGATTTGACTACAATATCATCAATGTAAACTTCCACAGTGTTTCCTAACAATTCATGGAAGATCAAATTCATAGCCCTCTGATAAGTAGCACCAGCATTTTTCAAACCAAATGTCATGACAACCCACTCAAATAAACCAATGAAGCCTGGACATATAAAGGCCGTTTTAGACGCATCTTCTTCGGCCATGAAAATCTGATTATATCCGGCATTACCATCAAGGAAGCTAATAATTCTATTTCCTGATGCATTATTGATTAATGTGTCGGCTATGGGCATGGGATATTCGTCTTTAGGAGTTGCTCTATTTAAATTGCGAAAATCAATGCATACTCTAAGTTTACCTGACTCCTTCTCCACCGGCACAATATTGGAGACCCACTCTGCGTATCTGCAAGGTCTGATAAAATCAGCTTCTAGTAGCCGGTGGATTTCGTCCTTGATGCGTGGGAGAAGATCTGGACGAAATGTTCTAGCCTTTTGCTTAAAAGGTCTGAAACCAGATTTAATAGGCAGCCGATGCTCTACGATCTCTCGGCTTAATCCAGGCATCTCAGTATAATTCCAAGCAAAGCAATCTGAATATTCCTTTAATAGACCGATCATCTCATCTCTAGGATCGGTCTCCAGGGTCTTGTTTACAAAAGTCGGCCTTGGAGTTTTACCATCTCCTATGTCAATCTCCTCCAAAGGATCGGCCGATGTAAACCCCTGTCCTAGTTTATCAAGATCTCTGAATTCCTCTATCATGTTCCCCACAGAGGAATTAGAAGATCGTTGTGCGATGGTGGACTCTCCGGTCTCGAGGACCGGATCATCCGTAATACTGTCCTTTTGCTGTGATATATGTTCGGTCTTAAAGTCCGAACCCTTTTGTGAAAGACCATACCATCCGGCCTTGGAAGCTGAACTGTCCGTGGCCAGAGACTCATGAATTTTGTGTGTATTCATCATTTAAACTTTATTTAGGATTTAGCCGATTCTCCATCGGCTCTAGCATGACAGGAATGAAGCCTTTCTTATCTATACTTATGAATTGATAATCAGAAAAATCTACTCCTGTGAGACATGTAGCAGTCTCATAAGTCCAGAGTACAGGGGCATCGGCCACAGCGATGCAGGCCGATACATCAGCATGTACTTGTTCTATGTCATCGCCTACCCATTGTATTAGCATTTGATGTAATGTGGAAGGTACACATTGATTGGCGTGAATCCAATCTCTGCCTAGAATTAAACTGTAATTTTCTTCTACATCAGCGACGAAGAATGCAGCAGCAAGGGTCTTAGTCCCGATGGTTAATTCAACGGACGTGACTCCCCTGGCTTTGATCGAACTATCAGTTCCAACACCGCTGAGGGTCATGTTGGTCTTGACAAGTTCGTCATCTTGTTTACCTAATTTTCTGTATAATGAATAAGGCATTAGATTTACAGCCGCCCCTCCATCTACCAACATCTTAGCAATCGGTATCCCATCAATGTGGCCGCGCACGAAGAGCGGCTTTAAATGATTTACCGATTCTTTTGGTTTAGTAAAGGCGGCTTCTTTAGGACCAAAATCAAACTGGGCAACAACAGGTTCATCGTCGCCGATAATAGTACAATCGGCAGAAAATGTAATAATATTCACATCCATACCTGGGCGTCCTGGAGAAGCCTCGTAGTCGACCAGATCTTCTCCCAGCAGGTCGTCCTCCTCCATTGATGTTGTTGTGTCGTTGGAGGTCTCCTGGTGAACGGCGGACGGTCCGCGCGCGGAGGCCGGACGGTCCGCGCCTGATGCAGGTTGACTAGAGACCTCCTGGTGAACGGCGGACGGTCCGCGCGCAGGGGCCGGACGGTCCGCGTCTGGTGCAGATTGACTTTCTATTTCTGTGGCCGTTTGTTTTTTCTCAACGGCCTTCGGTCTCCATTTCTTTTGTGGTGGCGGGTATAGTGGATGTGTGTCATTAAATGTCTTTTTCGCCTCCTTCTCCTGGCTCTCCTTTGCTCTTAAGCGCTGTAATTTTCTCTTTTGGGATCGTGTCAATCCCGCTGGGCACCATCGAGGCATGGAGTATTTTGGATCGGCTGTTTTGATGGTAGCCGTATCTTTTTCGGTTGTGTTGGCCGATTCGCCGAAAATCATCGGCCCTTTATTGTCTCCCTGTATGACAACATCTGCAGTGCCTATTTTGATGATATCCTTTTTTGTTGTTTTTTGAGTTGCTGCAGGCATATGCCCCCCTGCCGGATTGGTCGGCCTGGAAGGCCGAGTAGTCCGGCAATCCTATTGGGTTCGTGCCTGGTGACCGGATTGAGCAGTGCTCAATCGGTCTTGTACTGGTGGCGTCAACCTGTCAAAAACAGATGTTTGGGGTGCCCCCCAGGCGGGGTACTGAGGCATCCCAAATGGATATGGTGGCATGCCCCACATTTGATTTGAGACATATGGCAGAGGTAAATATGTGTATGGATATGGCATAGGTGGATATGGAGGTGGAGGTGTCCATGCAGGTACGTTAGGTCTCACTTGTACAGTATGACCTTTCATTTCTTCCGATTGGTGCGGTGGTCCAATCGGCCTGACCTGACGCTGCTCATTAATGGGTGAGCGGGGTCGCTTTGCTGGCCGGTCACTGGGGCCGGCCTTCTTTTTTACGTATTTAGACAATAATTGATCAAAAGTTGGGCCGGCTTTAACCAACCGACCAGCTGCTTTGAATGTATTTGTTTTCCACGTACCTATCTCTGGTCGTCGTGGTTTAAAAGTACGTGGACGTTGTGAATCTTGAGTATGGCCGGACCGTCCGCCGGAGCTCTCCGGACCGTCCGGTGGAGTCCCGGACCGTCCGCGCCTACGTGCCGGACCGTCCGGGATACGCAGCACGGGCTCCTGCATTTGTCTCCCTGTCTGCGCTTGCCCCCCAGTACTGGAGGCTGTGATGGTCACCTTTAGGGTCTCCCCTCCATCGGGAGTCTTCTCGGCCACCACTTTCCTGCAAGACACTTTACGATCTCCATTGGCCTCTTTAGCATTGCCGATGATTGTCTCTTTGCCTTTGTCTTTATCGGCTGTGTTTGGCCGAACTAGGACCTTCTTGCCCTCGAAGTCAATCATGTTCATCGGAAAAGGCTCTGTATCCACCTGCATTTCCTGAAATTTCAATCGTCCTTCGTTAATGGCCGATTGAATCTGTCGACGGAATACATTACAATCATTAGTGGCATGAGAAAATGAGTTATGCCACTTGCAATATGCACGACGCTTTAGCTCGTCGGCGGATGGAACAGTGTGATTTATTTTAATGTTGCCATTTTTAAGTAATTCATCAAATATTCTATCACACTTACCAACATTAAATGTAAACTTAACCTCCTCTTGCCGTTTCTTTTGAACCGGCTGTAAGGAGGCACAAGCCGAAGATTTGGCCTGCTTTGGCCAAACCATTTCAGCAGCATACACCTCTGCTGATTCGTCTTCTGAGCTACTTTGGTCGCATTCTACTACATGTACGTTGTGACGAGTTGTTTTAGCAGTTTCTTTGCTTCGGCTTTCACAAGCCAAAGCTCTCTGGTGTAATTGTGCTAGTGTAAAGAATTGGATGCCTTCTAACCTTTCTTTTAAATAATATCGCAGACCATTAAAAGCTAATCCTACTAGCTGTTTCTCTGCTAAATGAATTTGAAAGCATCGGTTTCTTGTATCTCGGAATCTCCGGATGTAATCATTAACCGATTCATCTTTTGTCTGTCGCAACGACACTAAATCTACTAAATCCAACTCATAGTCACCGGAGAAAAAATGATCATGAAATTTTTGTTCTAAATCCCCCCATGATGAAATGGAATTAGGAGGTAAAGTGGCATACCATGCAAACGCGGTTCCTGTTAGCGATAATGAAAATAAACGCACGCGAAATGCCTCTGTGTCGGCCAATTCTCCCAATTGCGCTAAGAACTGGCCTATATGTTCGCGTGTGTTTTTCCCTTGATCACCCGAAAACTTTGCGAATTCGGGTATCCTGGTTCCCTGTGGGTATGGGTGGTGATCAAATCGGCTGTCATAAGGTTTCCGATATGATTGCCCCCCAGGGACCATGCTTACTCCGAGCTTATCTCGGAACGCCCCGGCTATTTCTTCCCTTACTATATCAATGGCAGCCGGTGCGAGACCACCGGCTCTCTGGTCAAACATAGATGGGGTCGGCTGGATATTAGCATGCTGTCTTTCCCCCCATTGGTTTGAGTTACGTGGTGCATTTTCATTTGCCCTATATGGGTCATAGGTTTGATCGTTTCTTTCCGGCCTCCTGGGTGGGGCCGGAAAGCTTTCCTGGGCTCTGGATCTTGAATTAATGGGTTGATGCATTGTATAGTGCGATGGGAAGTGTTGCTGGGACGGGCGAGGATTCATGTAATAATCCTCCTCAAAAGACTCATGCGCGGACTGTCCGGATACGTACCCGAACCGTCTGGCTGGGTAGTTTGGGTTCTGTGTCGTGTGTGGTGGCTCGGGCGCATATCTAGGTAACTCATTAAAAATAGGCCCGACTGTTGCTGGCCCGGACGGTCCGCGCTCACGTGCGGACGGTCCGGGCATGTGCAGATCGGCTGGTTTGCTGCCGATTTGCGGTTGCTTAGGGTACGTGTCCATCGGCATCCCATAAAGGGGTTGTGACTGGTCGTGACAACCTGTAGCCGATGTGTTACGCGCGTTATCTCCTAACTCAACCTCGTGCGAAGGAAAATTTGCGGTATTAGATTTATCAAATGCACGTATTAGTCTCTTAAGATCGCTTTGCATACCCCCTATGATGTTCTGCATTTGTTCACGCTGATCTTCTACATAATTTCTAAGAGATTGCAGATCGTTGGTATTACTCACATTGGGGATATCTGGCGTGGGTTGGAGCGAAGCCGGATCCGTCGCCCGATGTCGGACGACCTTGTTGTTCCTGTCCACTTTGAAGTTGGCCAAGAACTTTGCTTTCGCCTCCTGGATCATCCGCTCCTTGTGCTCCTCAAACTGGAGCTGCTCGTCAGCCGGCAAGGTTTCCCAAGTCGGCTCTATGATGTTGCTTAGAGAAATATCAGAGCTATCCTTTGAACCGGCCATTGAGGGCCGATCTGATGAGCTTAGATGTGTTTTCCCCAGCGGAGTCGCCAAAAAGTATGTTGACGCCTTTTTGGAGGCGCCAATCACTCAACAAGAACCAGCGGCGGTGCTCTCTGGTCAGGCGCGGACGGTCCGCGACACAGGGCCGGACGGTCCGCGACCTGGTGCAGGAGCTCGGGTTCCCTGCCTGACGGCCGGACGGTCCGCGCCCTAGGGCCGGACGGTCCGTGACCTGGCGACAGGGTCGTCTTCCTCCTCCTTGCTGGAATCTAGATCTCGTCCCCTGGGGGGAAGAGATCTTAATGGTGCTCCGGGTCGACAGGTCACCCGGGGCGTCCCCAGCGGAGTCGCCAAAAAGTATGTTGACGCCTTTTTGGAGCGCCAAACACTCAACAAGAACCGTGGCGGTGCCCTCTGCACAGGGGCGGACGGTCCGCACGCAGGGGCCGGACGGTCCGCGGCCTGGTGCGAGGCGCGGTGGTGCTCTCTGCGCAAGAGCGGACTGTCCGCGGCCTGGGGCCGGACGGTCCGCGGCCTGGTGCGCGGCTAGGGCTCCTGCCTGACGGCCGGACGGTCCGCGCCCTGGGGCCGGACGGTCCGCGCGTACGCAGGGACGGCGGAAGATCGCCGACGGCGCCTGGATCTCGCTCCCGGGAGGGACCCCGTCGGGGAGTAGAGATCCTAGGTGGTGTCTAGGCTCGGGCTGGCCGACCTAGACTCCTCTAATCGACGTAGAGCCGAAGAGAGACGAAGAATTTGGGGATTGGAAGACTAAACCTAAACTAGACTAGAACTACTCCTAAGATAAAATGCGAAATAGAAGTTGTATTGATTCGATTGTTGATGATTACAAATCGGCCGTAGACCTCTCTATTTATAGAGTAGGGGGGCTGGACCCTTTACACAACTGATTCCGAGCTAATCCCGCGAATATAGCTAACAACCGTAGCACAAAACTCGGAACCCTAAACTGCTCTGCGCATGCGCGGACCGTCCGGCCCACAGGCGCGGACTGTCCGGACCGCGGACCGTCCGGCCTCAGGGCCGGACCGTCCGCCAGCTCAAAAGTGGGCTCAACAGGAATGTTGAGATCCACTTAGTTGTACGTGGTTGGATACGCTATTATTTTTAGCACATATTAAGACTTCTTTCATTAGTATCTCTGTTAGCGGACTTATTATCTTCATTGCTAATTTTAGACGCTGGCTATAAATATTAGTACTAACATATACAAATACCTTTAGCTAGAGCGCATATGTTTGGAAAAGTGTGTTTGGAAAGGCGTGTTTGGATGTCTACCTAACTTACCTCACTTAGGCACATGTTTAGTTTATAGCCATAATTGTTGTAAGATTTTTCTCTTGTTGCGTTGGTCTCACTCGTTAATAACTAGTGAAAGTATGACAATATTTCCTAAGATATGCTAAGATATAACAAAAAAATTTAAGCGACTAATCTTAGATAAATGTGATCGAAAATATATAGCAATCCATGACATTAGACATACAACCAAACGTGCCCTAAATTCATTGGTCTCCTATTTCCCCTTCGTCCACCGTGGTTATTCCTGTTGGACTTTTACTTAACCACATAAAACCTATGATGTTTCTTTCCTTTGGTTCTAAGGTTTTCTTTCAAGATCGCATTTGAGATGTTGTTATTTGTCTTGTATCTTATTTACAATCTCGCTCCCCATGAAACCTAGGGATTATCCCTAAAGCCTAAACTCACTACGATGACGACCTAGGGATCGTTAGTGTTTGGTCCAAAAAGGCGTCAACACTATTTACGCACTGCTTATTATAACACATAAAATTCTAAGTTAGTGTAAGTAGTGGCATTTTACCCGGGAGATTGCTTTATGTATTGTAATTGGCTTATATGAGCAGCTTCTCCATTTTTCTGTTCAACTAGCTAATCTGTACCAGCTTTTACTGTTTTTATAGTGTTTTATCTCTATAGATTACAGATGCAACAATTCAAACAACCGATTTTAATCCGAAGCGAACAACCCAACTATAGCAAAGAAGTGTGGATGGAAATAAGACGGAAAGCAACCAGTGTCATAGTATTTCTTTGATGGTGTTCTTCAGATTAGTGCGAAAACGAGGAAATATGTGAAGCTAGAAATGAATGATGATTATCTAGATTTCTAGGACCACATAGAGAGGATCAGATTTTTTATTCTGAAATATAGCTGAAAGCCACCTACCGCTGGAGTATGAAAGGAAAAGAGCCATACCCCACTACAATGACGTGACCGGGGTTGTATTGTTTTGAGAAATCAATGAGCCAAGCGGATTATTCCTATCTATTAATTGTAGCTTCCGGTTTCTCTCTCTCTCCCCCCGTGCTTAAGTGCCGATTTTGTCCCTTTCTGATGTAGGGACCACGCATCAGCTCATCATGTGTGTGGCACCGGAAAACGGATGGAAAAGTACGTAAAAACCTCCCATTTTCCGTTACTGTATTTTATCATCGAAAATAGGATCAAGTTTGAAATAGTCGAAAACGAAAACGATAACGAGATAAACGGGTATACGAAAACAAAAATATTAAGCGGAAATTAATAATTTAATACAAACACACATTATATTGATGACTAACTAACAAGGCAATAACATAAAATAAATAGATATAGAGACATAACAATTTATTATCGTTTTGCTTGCTATTGGTGTACATATAGCTATGGGCCCTGTTCGGCTGGCTGCAAGCCGGCACTGTTGCAGCTGTTTGGACTGCTGCAGCTGCAATCCATAGAGAGAAAAATACTGTAGAAGCCGCAGCCGCAGCCGCAGCCGCAGCAAGCCGCAGCGAACAAGCTGATGGTCGATATTATTTGAGCCGTTAGACCACTTGTTATTGAGTAGAGTTGATGGCTACGATGACTACTTACGCTATATATATCTTAAGAATACGAGGCTTCAGTTTGTGTACTAATGCATATTGAGTTTTATCTGAATTTCTTAAATGCGGAATAAAAACGAGTTAAATCTAGGGAAAAAACAGGACTCACTCTTGTTTCCGTCTCGTTTCTACATTTTTTTCGAAAATACGAAAACAGACGATTTAAATATGGAAAATAGTACAGGTCAAGACAGGACAGGATTTTTTCCTTCTGTTTTCAACCCTACAGTGTGGTGAACTGGTGATAGCATATTGGCATGTGAGTTGTTGTCGCCATGGTCACATATTACTACTACTACTTTACCCGGGCAGGCACATCAATCCATCCTCGTGTAAAACATGCTGAGAGACATGGTTGGTGCAGTGGTCTTTTTTGCTAGTAGTATACAAGTAAACTGCACAAGGCATCTGCTGGTCTGGTGTTCTTTAACAAGGAAAGGAAATCTTGACCTGCAACTGCAACTGCAACTGACGCCTAACGCCGCCGTGCAAATTCCGGCACCAGGCAGGACGCCGGCCAGTTACCGGCAACGTATGTATGCTTCTCGCGTGAACATCTTTGAAGATTAGACCGATAAATTCTTCAAATTGATGACGTCATCAAAACCGTATCGCTGTTCACAGGAATGTTATCTACCACTTCCAAAACATAACATCGTCGTTACATTTTAAAATTTCAATTGTTCACGGAAACCAATGTCCCAACAAGAGTCTCTCTATATTCTCACTAATCTACTATAAAACAGTGATTTTTTTTAAAAATACTCTCCAACATCTTTCTAAATGGCTATTCAGTTATAGTCAGCTTCTATTTCAAAACATTGACTCTAGAATGTAAGTAAGATATATAAAGACTGATGAAGATTGAAAAGATATAAATAATGATTTTTATGTAAATAGCTTTTTAAATAATAATTTAGAGAGTGAAATTTAAAAATACTTTTGGATATGTAAAAACTCTTGTAACTATTGCCCTACCTGTCCTTTCGCGATCTACATAAAAAGGAAAGACTTGCAAAATCGGGCTATCCCAGCATCAACGACATTGTCTCTTTTCCGTCCCTGTCGTGGAATAGGAAAGGCACCTGTCGTGGAATAGGAAAGGCTAGGCTAGAGGCTAGGATTCAGGTTGTCGCTACCGAAGCACTGTTGACGCACATGGTGGACGCTGGTTTCTCTGGCTTCATGCACATGTATATAATTATAATCGACAGAGATAAAATACTATCTAAATAATATAAATCGTTTTGAATTAAAATCAAACGAACAACTTAAATATTGTTTTGCATTATTTTATATTATACTATAATTTTTAATACAATATTTTTTTTAAAAAAATTGTATTGTACAAATAAGCTTTTAATGAAGCCCGATTGTATTTTAATGTACAGATGGAGGATAATTAGGTTCGATACAAGATACCTAGTATTGAAACCGACCCATCTCAAAAGATAATACTCCATCTGTCTCAAATTAAAATTCGTTTTAGATAAAATTCGTTTTAGGTTATTTATAGATCCACACAACATATGATGTATGTGTTTATATATACGTCTAGATCCATTATTACCCGTTTAGTACAGACATTAAAACCTAGAGCTCATTTTTAATCATAATTTATTTAAATAAGAGCTGATAATACTAGTAAATTTTAACTAAATCTCTAGCCACTTGTAAGAACAGCTCCAAGAGAACGCTTAAAACAATCCAAAATGAATTTATTAGCAAAACAACTCGTTTTCACCAAGCCAACATGCCCTCTATTTTCTCCCCCAATCGTTTTGCATCCCGAATACACGCTCGTCCTCCCCGCATATTTTCGCGTCGGCGTCTCTTCCCCAATCCACTTTGCGTGCGAGCTCAAATTTACCCACGCAAAGTCCTCGTTGCGTTGGTGTTGGACGCCACACGTTCATGGCTGGTTCTACTTTAAGTGGTGGCGGTGGTACCGGAGGAGGCAGATTGCACGACGGTGAAGGTGGAGGCAGTCGCGGACTCGCCGGTGTAGGAGGGCACAGACTCAACGATGGAGGTGGTGGCGGACTCACCGGTGTAGGTGGGCGCGAACGCAGCAGTGCTGGAGGAGGCGGACGTGGCAGTGGACGAGATCGCATACTCACCGACGGAAGTGGTGGCGGACTCGACAGTGGAAGAGGAGAATGTCACGGCGATGGAGGAGGAGGCGGACACGGCGGCGACTATTGGCAGTGTGGGATGTAGCCTGGTCAATTCGTGACTCCGAATTTGTCGACACCCTCCATCGGCGGAGGGTTCCTCCAAAGGTAGGTGAACAGCGAAGAAGAAATCGACCTCAACGGCAGAGGTACCTTGCTAGGAACAGTCCATGGTGGAGGACCTTTCCACCCGTTTGTGCCTGCACGTGTGAGAGTCGTCGTAGATCCATTAGCTTCGGCCCAAATTAAAATTCGTTTTAGATTATTAATAGATTCATACAACACTTGATGTATGTGCTTTAGATATGTGTATTGATTCACCATTACACATTTAAATGTAGACATTAAAACCTAGAGGTAAAATGAATAATATTTTAAGACGGAGGGAGTATTAAAGATATGTTTAGAACTGAGAGCTAAAACTTAGTCTATATTAGAAAAATAGATTAAACATAAACTAATTATAGGCTAATAATAATTAATGGACTCTAACCATCAATTAGCTATTATTAGTTTAGAATTACTCTAGATTTAATCTTTCTAATTGGTGTTTAAAAACACGGACTAATTGTTAGCCCCATGTAAGTAAATCTTGATGCTCTTTGTTTAATAATTTTGATTAAGCTCAAGGAGGTTTGACTTAAAAACAGTTTTAAAAGTTAATTTATTTGGAACTAAGGAAGCATGTTGTTTTTAAGAAACAGATTACATACAGATGAAAAAATCGTAGGTTGGCTGTTTTGCACTGTAGTATATTTTGTAAAGTGAAATTTGAAACAAAAGATATAGTACTCTTTGAACATTTCTAACAACAGGTCCTATATTTGAATCATAAAAATTAAAATAGGACTTAGTTTAAAATGTTTAGAGTCATAAAAACATTTTTGTGAAACAGGATCTCTATTGGAGCAGGTTTTGGTGTCGGATACCTATACTTTAAAATAGGATCCGTTGAAGACTTTTGTTCGAGATACTCTTAGACATGTACAACCCTATTTAATATTGAAAGGGAATTAGGCTTACACCTATTTACTAAATGATTTTGGTGGTTGAATTGCCCAACACAAATAATTGGACTAACTAGTTTGCTCTAGTCTATGAGTTATACAGGTGCCAAAGGTTCACACTTAGCCAATAAAAAGACTAAGAAATGGGTTCAACAAAAAGAGCAAAGGATTACCGAAGGCACCCTGGTCTGGCGCACCGGACTGTCTGGTGTGCCACCGGTCAGTGTCCGGTGCACCACCAGACAGTGTCCGGTGCACCAGGGGACTCCAAGCCAAACTTCGCACCTTCGGGAATTTTCAGAGGCGCTTCGCTATAATTCACCGGACAGTGTCTGGTGCTCCAGAGGAAAGCGACTCTAAACTCGCCAGCTTCAGGAATTCGCTCCGCTATAATTCACCGGACATGTCCGGTGCACACCGGACTGTCCGGTGTAACGGCGGAGCAACGGCTATTCGGCGCCAATGGTCACCTGCTACAGCATTTAATGCGCGCCTGCGCACGCAGAGGAGCAGAGCACGCGCGGGTGGCACACCGGATAGCCTACAGGGCCTGTCCGGTGCACCACCGGACAGCCAGGCGGGCCCACAAGATAGAGCTCAACGGTCGGAACCCAACGGCCTGGTGACGTGGCTGGCACACCGGACAGTGTCCGGTGGCGCACCGGACTGTCCGGTGCGCCATGCGACAGAAGCCCTCACCAAACGGCTAGTTTAGTGGTTGGGATTATAAATACCCCCAACCATCCCACATTCAAGTCATCCAAGTTTCACACTTCTACACCTTACAAGAGCTCTAGCATTCAATTCTAGACACACCCAAGTGATCAAATCCTCTCCAATTCCACACAAGGCTTTAGTGATTAGCGAGAGAGATTTGTTGTGTTCTTTTGAGCTCTTGCGCTTGGGTTGCTTCTTTCTTTCTCATTTGTTCTTGTGATCAAAACTCAATTGTAACCGAGGCAAGAGACACCAATTGTGTGGTGGTCCTTGCGGGGAAGTTTTGTTCCCGGTTGATTTGAGAAGAGAAGCTCACTCGGTCCGAGGGACCGTTTAAGAGAGGGAAAGGGTTGAAAAAGACCCGGCCTTTGTGGCCTCCTCAAGGGGGAGTAGGTTTGCGAGAACTGAACCTCGGTAAAACAAATCTGCATGTCACACTCCTCATTCGCTTGCGATTTGTTTTGCGCCCTCTCTCTCGGACTCATTACTATTTCTAACGCTAACCTGGCTTGTAGTTGTGATTAACTTTGTAAATTTTAGTTTCGCCCTATTCACCCCCCTCTAGGCGACTTTCAATTGGTATCAGAGCCCGGTACTTCATTAGAGCCTAACCGCTCGAAGTGATGTCGGGAGATCACGCCAAGAGGGAGATGGAGACCGGCGACAAGCCCACTACAAGCCACGGGAAGACTTCATCGGAAGAGTCCCGCAACAAGGGAAAGGGGAAGGAGAAGAAATCCTCTTCCCACAAGTCGCATCGGAGTGGTGGCAAGCACAAGAAGATGAGGAAGGTGGTCTACTACGAGACCGACACTTCATCACCATCGACCTCCAACTCCGACGCGCCGTCCGTAACTTCTAAGCGCCACGAGCGCAAAAAGTTTAGTAAGATCCCCCTACGCTATCCTCGCATTCCTAAGCATACACCTTTACTTTCCGTTCCATTAGGCAAACCACCAACTTTTGATGGTGAAGATTATGCTAGGTGGAGTGACTTGATGCGATTTCATCTAACCTCACTCCACAAAAGTATATGAGATGTTGTTGAGTTTGGTGTACAGGTACCATCCGTAGGGGATGAAGATTATGATGAGGACGAAGTGGCCCAAACCCAACACCTCAACTCCCAAGCCACAAATATACTCCTCGCCTCTTTAAGTCGAGAGGAGTATAATAAGATGCAAGGGTTGAAGAGTGCTAAGGAAATTTGGGACGTGCTAAAGACCGCGCAGGAAGGAGATGAGGTGACCAAGATCACCAAGCGGGAAACGATCGAGGGGGAGCTCGGTCGCTTCCGTCTTCGCCAAGGAGAAGAGCCACAAGATATGTACAACCGGCTCAAAACCTTGGTGAACCAAGTGCGCAACCTCAAGAGCAAAAAATGGGATGACCACGAGGTGGTTAAGGTTATTCTAAGATCACTTGTTTTCCTTAACCCTACTCAAGTTCAATTAATTCGTGGCAATCCTAGATATACACTAATGACGCCCGAGGAAGTAATCGAGAATTTTGTGAGCTTTGAATTGATGATCAAAGGCTCAAAGAAGATCAACGAGCTTGACGGCCCCTCCACGTCCGAAGCACAACCGGTCGCATTCAAGGCGACGGAAGAAAAGGAGGAATCTACTCCAAGTCGAACACCCATCGACGCCTCCAAGCTCGACAACGAGGAGATGACGCTCATCATCAAGAGCTTCCGCCAAATCCTCAAGCAAAGGAGGGGGAAAGATTACAAGCCCCGCTCCAAGAAAGTGTGCTACAAATGTGGTAAGCCCGGTCACTTCATTGTTAAATGTCCATTATCTAGTGACAGTGACAGGGGCGACGACAAGAAGGGGAGAAGAAAAGAGAAGAAGAGGCACTACAAGAAGAGGGGCGGTGATGCCCATGTGTGCCGCGAGTGGGACTCCGAGGAGAGCTCCTCCGACTCCTCCGACGAGGACGCCGCCAACATCGCCGTCACCAAGGGACTTCTCTTCCCCAACGTCGGCCACAAGTGCCTCATGGCAAAAGACGGCAAAAAGAAAAAGGTTAAATCCAAATCCTCCACTAAATATGAATCCTCTAGTGATGATAATGCTAGTGATGAGGAAGATAATTTGCGTACCCTTTTTGCCAACCTCAACATGCAACAAAAGGAAAAAATTAAATGAATTGATTGGCGCCATCCATGAAAAGGATGATCTCTTGGACTCCCAAGAGGACTTCCTAATCAAGGAAAATAAAAAGCATGTTAAGGTTAAGAATGCTTATGCTCTAGAAGTAGAAAAATGTGAAAAATTATCTAGTGAGCTAAGCACATGCCATGATTTAATTGCCAACCTTAGAAATGAAAATGCTAGTTTAAATGCTAAGGTTGATTCTCATGTTTGTAATGTTTCAATTCCCAATCTTAGAGATGATAATGTTGATTTGCTTGCTAAGATTGAAGAATTGAATGATTCTCTTGCTAGCCTTAGAAATGAAAATGAAAAATTAATTGCTAAGGCTAAAGATTTTGATGTTTGCAATGTCACTATTTCTAACCTTAGAAGTGAAAATGATATATTACATGCTAAGGTTGTAGAATTAAAATCTTGCAAACCCTCTACATCTACCGTTGAACATGTGTCTATTTGTGCTAGATGTAGAGATGTTGATATTGATGCTATTCATGATCATATGGTCTTAATTAAACAACAAAATGATCATATAGCAAAATTAGATGCTAAAATTGCCGAGCATAACTTAGAAAATGAAAAGTTTAAATTTGCTAGAAGTATGCTCTATAGTGGGAGACACCCTGGCATCAAGGATGGCATTGGCTTCCAAAAGAGGGACAATGTCAAACTTAATGTCCCTCCTAAGAAATTATCTAAATTTGTTAAGGGCAAGGCTCCCATGCCTCAGGATAACGAGGGTTACATTTTGTACCCTGCCGGTTATCCCGAGAGCAAAATTAGGAGAATTCATTCTAGGAAGTCTCACTCTGGCCCTAACCATGCTTTCATGTATAAGGGTGAGACATCTAGCTCTAGGCAACCAACCCATGCTAAGTTGCCTAAGAAGAAAACTCCTAGTGCATCAAATGTTCATGATATTTCATTTAAAACTTTTGATGCATCATATGTTTTAACTAACAAATCCGGCAAGGTAGTTGCCAAGTTTGTTGGGGGCAAACACAAGGGCTCCAAGACTTGTGTTTGGGTACCCAAAGTTCTTGTTTCTAATGCCAAAGGACCCAAAACTGTTTGGGTACCTAAAGTCAAGAACTAAACTTGTTTTGTAGGTTTATGCATCTGGGGGCTCAAGTTAGATCATCGACAGCGGGTGCATAAACCACATGACTGGGGAGAAGAAGATGTTCTCCTCCTATGAGAAAAACCAAGATCCCCAACGAGCTATCACATTCGGGGATGGAAACCAAGGTTTGGTCAAAGGTTTGGGTAAAATAGCTATATCTCCTGACCATTCCATTTCCAATGATTTTCTTGTTGATTCATTAGATTACAACTTGCTTTCCGTTTCCCAATTATGTCAAATGGGCTACAACTGTCTATTTACTGATGTAGGTGTCACTGTCTTTAGAAGAAGTGATGATTCAATAGCATTTAAGGGAGTGTTAGAGGGTCAGCTATACTTGGTAGAATTTGATAGAGCTTAACTCGACACTTGCTTAATTGCTAAGACTAACATGGGTTGGCTCTGGCACTGCCGACTAGCCCATGTTGGAATGAAGAATCTTCATAAGCTTCTAAAGGGAGAGCACATTTTAGGATTAACAAATGTTCATTTTGAGAAAGACAGGATTTGTAGCGCATGCCAAGCAGGGAAGCAAGTTGGTGTTCATCATCCACATAAGAACATCATGACGACTGACAGGCCACTGTAGCTCCTACACATGGACCTATTCGGCCCGATAGCTTACATAAGCATCGGCGGGAGTAAGTACTGTCTAGTTGTTGTGGATGATTATTCTCGCTTCACTTAGGTGTTCTTTTTGCAGGAAAAATCACAAACCCAAGAGACCTTAAAGGGATTCTTGAGATGGGCTCAAAATGAGTTCGGCTTAAGGATCAAGAAAATTAGAAGCGACAACGGGACAGAGTTCAAGAATTCATAAATTGAAGGCTTCCTTGAGGAGGAGGGCATCAAGTTGAGTTCTCTTCTCCCTACACCCCACAACAAAATGGTGTAGTGGAGAGGAAGAATCAAACTCTATTGAACATGGCAAGAACCATGCTTGATGAGTACAAGACGCCGAATCGGTTTTGGGCCGAGGCGGTTAACACCGCTTGCTACGCCATCAACCGGTTATATCTACACCGAATCCTCAAGAAGACATCATACGAACTCCTAATCGGTAAAAAGCCCAATATTTCATATTTTAGAGTCTTTGGTAGCAAATGCTTTATTCTTGTTAAAAGAGGTAGAAAATCTAAATTTGCTCCTAAGACTGTAGAAGGCTTTTTACTAGGATATGATTCAAACACAAGGGCATATAGAGTCTTTAACAAGTCCTCAGAACTAGTTGAAGTTTCTTGTGACGTTGTGTTTGATGAGACTAACGGCTCTCAAGTAGAGCAAGTTGATCTTGATGAGATAGGTAATGAAGAGGCTCCGTGCATCGCGCTAAGGAACATGTCCATTGGGGATGTGTGTCCTAAGGAATCCGAAGATCCTCCAAATGCACAAGATCAACCATCCTCCTCCACGCAAGCATCTCCACCAACTCAAAATGAGGATGAGGCTCAAGTTGATGAAGGAGAAAATCAAGCAAATGAGCCACCTCAAGATGACGGCAATGATCAAGGGGGAGATGCAAATGATCAAGACAAGGAGGATGAAGAACCAAGGCCGCCACACCCAAGAGTCCACCAAGCAATCCAACGAGATCACCCTGTCGACACCATCCTCGGTGATATTCATAAGGGGGTAACTACTAGATCTCGTGTTGCACATTTTTATGAGCATTACTCTTTTGTTTCCTCTATTGAGCCACACAGGGTAGAGGAAGCACTACAAGATTCGGATTGGGTGGTCGCGATGCAGGAGGAGCTCAACAACTTCACTAGAAATGAGGTATGGCATTTGGTTCCACGTCCTAATCAAAATGTTGTAGGAACCAAATGGGTCTTCCGCAACAAGCAAGACGAGCATGGTGTGGTGACAAGGAACAAAGCTCGACTTGTGGCCAAGGGATACTCCCAAGTCGAAGGTTTGGATTTCGGTGAAACCTATGCACCCGTAGCTAGGCTTGAGTCAATTCGTATATTATTGGCCTATGCTACTTACCATGGCTTCAAGCTTTACCAAATGGACGTGAAGAGTGCCTTCCTTATTGGACCAATCAAAGAAGAGGTCTATGTTGAGCAACCTCCCGGCTTTGAAGACAGTGAGTACCCTAATCATGTCTATAGGCTCTCTAAGGCGCTTTATGGGCTCAAGCAAGCCCCAAGAGCTTGGTATGAATGCCTTAGAGATTTCCTTATTGCTAATGGCTTCAAAGTCGGCAAGGCCGATCCTACTTTATTTACTAAGACTCTTGCAAATGATTTGTTTGTATGCCAAATTTATGTTGATGACATTATATTTGGGTCTACTAACGAATCTACATGTGAGGAATTTAGTAGGATCATGACACAGAAATTCGAGATGTCGATGATGGGGGAGTTGAAGTATTTCTTGGGATTTCAAGTAAAGCAACTCCAAGAGGGCACCTTCATTAGCCAAACGAAGTATACTCAAGACATTCTAAATAAGTTTGGGATGAAGGATGCCAAGCCCATCAAGACACCCATGGGAACAAATGGGCATCTCGACCTCAACACGGAAGGTAAATCCGTGGATCAAAAGGTATACCGGTCGATGATAGGTTCTTTACTCTATTTATGTGCATCTCGACCGGATATTATGCTTTCCGTATGCATGTGTGCAAGATTCCAAGCCGACCCTAAGGAAGCTCACCTTATGGCTGTAAAACGAATCTTGAGATATTTGGCTTATACTCCTAAGTTTGGGCTTTGGTACCCTCGGGGATCCACATTTGATTTAATTGTTTATTCGGATGCCGATTGGGCGGGGTGTAAAATCAATAGAAAGAGCACATCGGGGACTTGCCAGTTCTTGAGAAGATCCTTGGTGTCTTGGGCTTCAAAGAAGCAAAATTCTGTGGCTCTTTCTACCGCCGAAGCCGAGTACATTGCTGCAGGCCATTGTTGCGCGCAATTGCTTTGGATGAGGCAAACCCTTAGGGACTATGGTTACAAATTAACCAAAGTTCCTCTTCTATGTGATAATGAGAGTGCAATCCGCATGGCGGATAATCCCGTTGAGCATAGCCGCACTAAACACATAGCCATTCGGTATCATTTTCTTAGGGATCACCAACAAAAAGGGGATATCGAGATTGCATACATTAACACTAAAGATCAATTAGCCGATATCTTTACCAAGCCACTAGATGAACAAACTTTTACCAAACTTAGGCATGAGTTAAATATTCTTGATTCTAGAAATTTCTTTTGATGTCTTACACACATAGCTCATAAATATACCTTTGATCATGTCTCTTTTATATATGCTATGACTAATGTGTTTTCAAGTGAATTTCAAACCAAGTCATAGGTGTATTGAAAGGGAATTGGAGTCTTCGGCGAATACAAAGGCTTCCACTCCACTCTATCCCTCATCCTTCGTCGTCGCTCCGAACATCTCTCCGTCTTTGGTATAATCTTCACTCATATGTTTTATTTGCCAAAGGGGAGAAAATAGTTAGTTAAGGGCTCTAATGACTCCGTTTTTGGCGATTTATGCCAAAGGGGGAGAGAGCATGAGCCCAAAGCAAAAGGACCACACCACCATCAAGGACCGCACCACCATCAATTTTAAAAATTTTGGTTTTTCAATTGGTACTATTTTTAGAAAGAGTTTTTTTCCAATTGGTATGATTTTCAAATTGGTATCTCATTGTGTTCAAAAGGGGGAGAGAGTAGTATTTTCAAAATCAATATCTTAAAACCCTCTTGAACACTAAGAGGAGATTTCATTTAGGGGGAGTTTTGTTTAGTCAAAGGAAAAGCATTTGAAACAGGGGGAGAAAATTTCAAATCTTGTAAATGCTTCGCAAAATCTTATTTATTTACCTTTGACTATTCGCAAAAGGACTTTGAAAAGGATTTACAAAAGAATTTGCAAAAACAAAACAAGTGGTGCAAGCGTGGTCCAAAATGTTAAAAATAAAAGAAACAATCCATGCATATTCTATAAGTATTTATATTGGCTCAATTCCAAGCAACCTTTGCACTTACATTATGCAAACTAGTTCAAGTATGCACTTCTATATTTGCTTTGGTTTGTGTTGGCATCAATCACCAAAAAGGGGGAGATTGAAAGGGAATTAGGCTTACACCTATTTTCTAAATGATTTTGGTGGTTGAATTGCCCAACACAAATAATTGGACTAACTAGTTTACTCTAGTCTATGAGTTATACAGGTGCCAAAGGTTCACACTTAGCCAATAAAAAGACCAAGAAATAGGTTCAACAAAAAGAGCAAAGGATTACCGAAGGCACCCTGGTCTTGCGCACCGGACTGTCCGGTGTGCCACCGGACAGTATCCGGTGCACCACCAGACAGTGTCCGGTGCACCAGGGGACTCCAAGCCAAACTTCGCACCTTCGGGAATTTTCAGAGGCGCTTAGCTATAATTCACCGGACATGTCCGGTGCACACCGGACAGTGTCCGGTGCTCCAGAGGAGAGCGACTCTGAACTCGCCAGCTTCGAGAATTCGCTCCGCTATAATTCACCGGACATGTCCGGTGCACACCGGACTGTCAGGTGTAACGGCGGAGCAACGACTATTCGGCGCCAACGGTCACCTGCTACAACATTTAATGCGCGCCTGCGCGCGCAGAGGAGCAGAGCACGCGCGGGTGGCACACCGGACAGCCTACAAGGCCTGTCCGGTGCACCACCGGACAGCCAGGCGGACCCACAAGACAGAGCTCAACGGTCGGAACCCAACAGCCTGGTGATGTGGCTGGCGCACCGGACAGTGTCCGGTGGCGCACCGGACTGTCCGGTGCGCCATGCGACAGAAGCCCTCACCAAACGGCTAGTTTGGTGGTTGGGGTTATAAATACCCCCAACCATCCCACATTCAAGTCATCCAAGTTTTCACACTTCTACACCTTACAAGAGCTCTAGCATTCAATTCTAGACACACCCAAGTGATCAAATCCTCTCCAATTCCACACAAGGCTTTAGTGATTAGCGAGAGAGATTTGTTGTGTTCTTTTGAGCTCTTGCGCTTGGATTGCTTCTTTCTTTCTCATTTGTTCTTGTGATCAAAACTCAATTGTAACCGAGGCAAGAGACACCAATTGTGTGGTGGTCCTTGCGGGGAAGTTTTGTTCCCGGTTGATTTGAGAAGAGAAGCTCACTCGGTCCGAGGGACCGTTTGAGAGAGTGAAAGGGTTGAAAAAGACCCGGCCTTTGTGGCCTCCTCAACGGGGAGTAGGTTTGCGAGAACCGAACCTCGGTAAAACAAATCCGCGTGTCACACTCCTCATTCGCTTGCGATTTGTTTTGCGCCCTCTCTCTCGGACTCATTACTATTTCTAACGCTAACCCGGCTTGTAGTTGTGATTAACTTTGTAAATTTCAGTTTTGCCCTATTCACCCTCCCTCTAGGCGACTTTCAAATATGGTGTCTCTCCAGGGGTCTCTTAAGAGACAAGAGACATGCTCTTCGTGAAGAGCCCAGTTCTATACGACCATCTATACATATTGTCTCTTAAATGTACTTATAGTCTAGCAGAGTCTCTTGTACTTGAAAACCGAACCATTGTCTTAGGTTTGTACATGCCCCTAGACTACCCATAATGGTAATTTAATGATGGTTTCATGCACATTTAATAGTGTGCCACATCACTATTTTAGATGAGATGACATAATATTTAAAATAAATGAGTTTCGTGGGATGAAATTGGTTTCATGGGAATGAAACTGTCAACCCGTTTCCAAGGTCTTGGAAATGATGTAAAACATCCATGGAGAGTGGTTTGTTTCATCTTCATACATTTTACTAATTTCTATTAGCTATTTAGTTGCAACATTTAATTGTAACGTTAGTTTATGAAATAGTGAAGTGAAATTTTTTATTGAGAGATATTGTTTTAATCTTAGTTTTATGACACTCTTGATGATATAGTGAAGTGAAATTTTTTATTGAGAGATATAGTTTTAATCTTAGTTTTATGACACTCTTGATGATATGACAACATTGGAAAAGCTGTTATGAAATAGCTATTGTGATTAGCCTTTGGCCATTCTAGATGATTGGCAGTGTTGGAAAGACTGGTATGAAATAGCCATTGTGATGCCTTTTACGGTGGCCGGACACAGTAGCACGGAGGTAGGTGGCTGGTGGAGATCAAATCAAATTCACAATCACCTGCCGTGTCACTTTTACTGATCCGTTGTTGCGCATAAAGCTGCCCGCGTGGACAGCCCCCTCCTCCTGCCCCGTGACCTCCACTGCGCGCGCGGGCACCAATGGCGGCCGCGTCGCTCAAGTTCGCCTCCCCCAAACCCTTGGCCTCCGCACCGTCCGCGCTCCTTTGCGGGCGTCGCGCCCAAGCGCGGCCCCTCCCAGCAAGTCGCCTCCCTCCGCCTACCCGCGTCGCCGTGCAGCCCCCCGCCGCGCCAGTCGCGACGCGCATCGGCTCCTTTGACAAGGTGCCCTCCCGCTCCGTTGAGCGGCTGTACTTCTGCGTTGGTTGTTGTTGTGGTGGTTGCTTCATTTCGTTTGTTGCTGTCGTGGTGGTGGTGGTGGCGCCAGGTACTGGAGGCGCTGATCGGTGGGACCGACTTCTCCGAGGAGGATGCGGAGGCGACGCTGAGGCTACTGCTGGACGAGAAGGACGAGGCGCGCATCTCCGCCTTCCTCGTCCTCCTCAGGGCCAAGGGCGAGACCTTCGAAGAGGTGTGGTTCGTGAGGACGCGACCAATTCGTTACGGGCAGCCCGGGACGGCTTGGATTTCTGCGGGCGCTGATTGTTTTGTGTCGTCGACTTTGTTTCAGATCGTGGGGCTTGCGAAGGCGATGTTGAGCTGCTGCATCCGAGTCGATGGTCTGGATGACGCCGTCGACATTGTCGGGACAGGCGGCGATGGCGCAGACACCGTCAACATCTCCACCGGGTCCACCATCCTCGCCGCCGCGGCCGGCGCCAAGGTCGCTAAGGTAATTGCGATTTTGCGCTTTTGGGATTATCGACCTTGGTCCTTGGATTTGGACGTTGGCTGTTCTGCTGATGCGTCGATTACGTTGAGCAGCAAGGAAGCAGGGCTAGCTCGTCGGCGTGCGGCAGCGCCGATGTGCTGGAGGCGCTTGGGGTCAACATCGAGCTTGGACCCGAGGTACAAGCACATATTTTTTTTCATCAATTGTCAGATTCAGCTACAGGTATTCTAGTATAACACGATGGCAGCTCCGCTACCGCGCCCAAAATTGGGACGGTGATTTCCGGGGTGGGACGCAAGTCCACTGTTTAGTGTTCTCTGCTTTTCCATTTGGTTTTTGGGCAACCTATTACTTTTAACCTTTTCATTTGTTGTTAGTGTACCTTTGAACTACCAGGGCATAGGGTACCTGAGGGCTTGTTCGGTTAGGGTGGATTGAGGATTAGAGGGGACTAGTAAAAATTGAATAGAAAGATATATAATCCCACTCAACTTCCTCAGATCCTCATGCAACTGAACAAGGCCAGACAAGGTCTTTTACCACCCACATACCACAGAAGTGGTATGGAAAATTAAATTTCAGATCTGACTATCCTAGTGAAGGGAGCCTGGAGCCGCCCCTTTTTCTAGAAATATGTTGTGTGATGGCGCACCCCCAACCCCACCCACCCAATGATTGATATGAAGATTGGGACCTCTCAATTTCATTTTATTTCTACAACATGCTTATTAAGTACAGAAGGTGACACACGTGAAATGTTAGTATCCAATTATTGTGTGGATTAAAATGCAAGATTATATAGTCAAACCAATGATTATGTGTACCAGTAAACTTGTGTGATTTAAGCAGTCATTTCCTGAAGCTGAGAGGTGTTCCATAGTTATGAATTTATTTCCACATTTCTCAACATTTATGCGGACGAGTTTCACCCATTAGTTTAAATGCAATTCATAGATTAGGAGAATATTTATCCAGAGATGTTCCTACTCTCGCTTAGATGTCTGTATGTTCAATTGTCAGGAGAGCTTTCTTGATTTTCAGTTTTTCAAACTAGCTGCTCATTTGTTTACTTTTGTCTGAGAGTTTGACAATATGCTTGACACATACAGGCTCATGTCTAGTTCATGCTCCTCACTTATGACTTTATGTATTATATGATCTATTTCCAGAATGTACTACTGATTGAAAATAGGTTCTCTGCCTATAATAACATTTCTGTTTGTCAAACTTTTGAACTATACTCTTGAGTGGTTAACTACAACATACAGGACTATCAACTATACCAACCATTTATCTAATCGAGGGATAGTTTAAATTGCTCACGCTTAGTTGGTTTAAACAAGCTATATCTGTACTTTGTGCACCATATGGTCCAATCGCATAGGCAATTCCTCTGACCTTGTGCTCTTGAGTGCATGAATTTACTATTGTCATATACTACTATGTTTCTTTGTCCCCTACCAAAAAAGGCTTTATGTCCATTGTCCTTGACTAACCTTCATGTACTGTATTTCAATTTTAGCATTAGCTGCCAATTGGGACTAATAGCTTAACCTTGCTACTCTTTCATATTGCAAGGGTATTAAACGATGTGTCAATGAGGTGGGTGTTGGATTCATGATGTCTGCAAATTATCATCCTGCAATGAAAATTGTCAGACCTGTGAGGAAGAAGCTTAAAATAAAGACAGTTTTCAATATCCTTGGTCCTCTACTGAATCCAGCAAGGGTGCCTCATGCTGTTATTGGTGTTTACCATGAGAATATAGTAAGCATATATTCATCTGTCCCTTTCTAGTATGATGCAACTATACAACAAACATAGTATGTCCCATGATTATCATAAAAAATGGAGATCAGATAAAGGCGTCTTGAAGATTCAGTCAACCCATTAAACTAAGTCTGTCTGTCAGATTGATGTTCTTTTTAAGTTACTCTGTTGTGAGGAAATATTATTGATAGTTTCTACAAATATAACAGCGCTTTATTGAAAATAGAAATAATCTAACAAGCTTCATATGGTTATTGTTGATCCAATGCAATACTCATTGACCCAAAGCGCTGCAATCTCTTGTCAATAGGTTACCAAGATGGCTAAGGCTGCTCAGAAATTTGGAATGAAGAGAGCATTGGTCGTCCATTCAAAGGGTTTGGATGAAATAAGCCCACTTGGTATGCACACATTTAAATAGTTTCACTCTGTCGGTGCCACTGTTTTGGCTGTGCTTGCTCAAGAAGTACCTTGTATATTCTTGGTCAACTATGTATTTGACAGAAGATTCTTTTTAATTGCTGCAGGTCCCGGATATATCCTTGATGTTACTCCAGAGAAGATTGAAAAAATGTTCTTCGATCCATGTAAGTGTTTCTTACTTTTCTCTTGAAAACTGTTAAAGGAGACTGCAATGGGTATCATTTTATTTTGGTTGCATCAATTTGCGCTTCCAACTCATATCATGCTTTCTTTTCTATGTTATATAAGCTTGTTTACTGCTGAAGTAGGCATTCATCATAACCAAATCAATGAACTTTGGATGAAGGGAAACACTAACTTCCTTTGAACTAACTTCATCTGTATGTATTACAATCTAGTGGATTTTGGCATTCCTCGCTGCACATTGGAAGATCTGAAAGGAGGCGATCCAGCGTTTAATGCAAAAGTTCTCCAGGATGTTCTTGCTGGTCAAAGGGGGGCGATTGCAGATGCCCTTGTAAGTTAGCCCTAGCTACCTCTTTCTGGTTTCTGCGCATTGTATATTTCCTGCATATATCCTGATGAATTCACAATGTTCTGTACCCAAGATCTTGTTAATCAGCTGTGCTAACTAAAATTCAGTGTATTGATTACCATTATTTCGGTACAAAACTGTTTTCATGAATTACTTGCTTAAAATAGGAAAACTGATTAAAAATTGTAGAAGTGGACTGCACTTGTAATGATCAATTGCCATTTGGTGCCTATAAGTTTTAGGCTAATTCCTAATTATTACACAGGTTCTAAATGCTGCGGCGTCCCTACTTGTCAGTGGTAAAGTGAAAAATTTACATGACGGTGTTGCTTTAGCACAGGAGACACAGTGGTCCGGGAAAGCCATTAATACACTTGAGTCTTGGATAAAAAAATCAAATGTAAGCACATAATAGCTTCTAATGTGGTCTTCTATGTTTCATGAGCTAAACATTGAACATGACACATTTCCCATCCCCTGTTGATACAGAGTTCCAGAGACTGATTGAAGTTGAGTGGCAATAGATGGATTTCTGCAATAAGACATGAGGAATGGTAGCAAATAAGGGCTCCGCTGAGTCCATCCATCATCCGTGTATGATTGGCTTTCTTCTCGTGTTTTGTTCATGATTTGTGTCAGAAAACTAGGTGGCACCTAGTCTGGTTTATGTATTGCCAGTGCTGTTGTGTAGAAAAATCTCCGTCGAGATTCTAAGCTTTTTGGTTAGAAAGGTGCGCTCTTCATTGTCCTTGACGGAACTCGGGGTAGGTGAACATAGGCCATCTGTTGTGATCTTGTGATGCTGCATTACGTTTGCAATGGATCATATATTATGCAATGGCATGGGAAGATTATACCCATTTGTAATGGGGGAGAATCAGGGCTTAAACATTTCTACAATAACGTGCGAAGAGTTGTCCCCATTG
This sequence comes from Zea luxurians, assembly GCA_029449295.1. Lineage (NCBI taxonomy): Eukaryota > Viridiplantae > Streptophyta > Magnoliopsida > Poales > Poaceae > Zea > Zea luxurians. Next base: position 30,586,066 of record JAOPSE010000031.1, read on the forward strand.
GTAACGCATGTCCTGAAATATGAATAAAGCTGCAGGCAGTTGATATTTGCAACTGAAAGTCCGTCGCCTCGAGTAATTGGAGCTCGTCCTTGATTCTTATATGTATCATTATCATCAGCAGTTCAGTATATCAACCACACTGCTTTGAGGCTGTTTGTTCAGTTTTTTTTTCTTTTTCTGAGGAGCTTTTCTCATAATTTGACGAATCTGGGCGGTTGAGAGAATCTAATTATCGTATAGATTACGTTTAAGATGTAGAAAGTGATAGATTCCTACTGTAATGACTCAACAATGACAACTGATTTGGTGTTCACATTGATTTTGGATTTTGGATAATTTTCACTAAAGTTGATTCCCATAGAAATGGATCTAAAAGCTAGACGTTTGACAGTCACCAACAACTTATGCTAGCCAAAAGCTGAAACAAACTTTCTACCAGCTGCATAATAACTCTACTGTATTTTCCATATCTTTTCAATCGAGCCAGCCTGAGACTATTCGTATCCATAAACTCTAAATTTCTACCCTAAAAAAATATTATGTCCTTATTAACAAAATTCTCTACTTTATATTATAATTATCTGTAGTCGTATTTACTCTATATCTCACCTCTATATCAACTACTATATATTATATTATTTTTTATTTTTTCCCATTCTCTACCCAACTATCCAAGCAGTACCAAACAATACATAGCGTGTGTGCTCTATATTATATCATTTTTTATTTCTTTTCCATTCTCTACCCAACTATCCAAGCAGTACCAAACAATAGATAGCGTGTGTGTTGTAGTGCTCTCCACCCGAGAGAATTACGACATGTTTGGTTCGTGGCTAACTGTGTCACGCTTTGTCTAAAGTTAGTCGTTCTAATTAAAGAACTAAATATATGTACAAAAGTTAGACACAGTATGATATGTTAGACAGCGAACCAAATATGTCCTTAATATCGTACAGAGATGTATATACCACTGCGTGATAGCCCACTCCAGCTCCTTTTCGTCCTCGCGGTATGCTATCGTTCAGTAGCGTAGGGCGAGCAGTTGCCACTGCGGACAGCCTGAGCAAGGCCAAGCTTCTTCTACATAACAGTCCAATCCCCCTTCCCCTGAATAAATAGATTTCTAGAGTTATCTTCCATATATCTCTGAATAAATATATTTCTAGAGTTGTCTTAATTCAATTTTTTCAACTTTGACTAAATTTATAGGAAAAAAATCTGCCAAATTTATTGCATCAAATTAGTATCATTAGATGCATTATAAAATATGTTTTTATAATGTGTCATTTTATTTAACAGACATTATTAATCTTCCATATAAAGTTAACCGATTTAAGATAGTTAAACCTGCACAGATTTTAGAACATCTCACGCAGACAATTATATAGAGTTGCGATCAGCCAAGACTGTCTTCAAAAGGGCTCTATATCCTTTCTTTATATTTCATCTTCTCTAAAGTCCACCTCTTCTATATCTTATTTTTCTCCAGCAGTGTCTACTATATCTTATATTCTTATCCTTTATATATTATTGTTTGAGGAAAGATGCAGTCGTTACAATTTAGGGTTTAAAAAGCAGCAGATGACTTTCATCACGACGACTTGACAAATTCTATTGACGATTTCTACATAAACGATTCTCATAAAACATATAGACAGTTGAAGCGTTTGGTTGACGGAAACCAATTATGACAGTTAGAAATAGGACCAGAATCCAAAACAAACAAGACCTTTGGCCACCAGCAAAACTCAGGAATATCAATATGATAAATTATTTTAATTTAATATTATGTAGTAATACTATAGGCGTGATTGGATACACGAGCGCTAGGTACCTAGTTTTTATTAATCCACAAAACTGGATGCGACAACTTATCCGGCAGGCGGCGCAGGAGACGGACGAAAAAGAGTCGGCTCAAATATGGGCCGGCGGAGCGGAGTGCTCGGCCGCTTTACGACCGACGCAGCGCGGATGGCGGACTCGCTCTCGCCGATCCCACAGCAACGACCAGCACTTGACGGTCTCGGGTCCCTCTCCCTGCACTATCTACCAGCAACCGCACGGCGCATCGGTTAATATCAGTCAACACAGCTGCAAAATTAGAAAATCGACGAACCGCGGCGACGCAATTGAACAGTACGTGGTTCCCAGGCCTACCGCAGCCGAGCTGCTTGATAGTTGATGCACGTCATGCTGCTAGATACGCGGACAGACAGGGCTGGAATATAAACCATCGGCATAGGGCACTTGACTTACACTTGGCCTTGGCGGCACCTCACCAGCTAAATGTACTCGCTCCATTTTTTTTTAATTTATTATGGTTTATTTTTAAAATAAACATTCGACAACTGAGGTTGTGTGTGTGCACAAGACGACACCTACGCGTTCTTTCCCTTGGAAATGTCGCGCCGGCTCTGGATAGCTCGGATTTGTGCCAACTTTCAACGCATGGATTTGATTTGATGGGGCCATATACTATACTATACTATGAATTATGATTTCCAAGAATATCACTATTCATCGAAACTAAACTCGAGGATCGATCGATCGATTGATTACCTCTTGCTGCAGTCGGATGCGATGCTGGGGCTCCGGCAGCCGGATGCGGACGACGGCGTCCGGGCGGGGCGCGGCGCGGTGAAGCTCCGGGTGAGCGACCGCGGCATGTAGAAGTTGAGCAGGACGCCGTCGCTGCTGCTGCGGAAGCGGAAGCTGCACCCGCTGTCCCGCCGCCGCGCCGACGCCCTCCTCGCTGCCGCGGGCGGCAGCTGCCCGCCGGGCGCCGGCCGTGAGGCGCCCGGGTCCTTCCCCTCCTGCCATGGGCGCGGGCGCGGCTTCGCCACAGTCGCCCCCGCCCGCGGCCTTCTCGACGATGTCGGTGAGCGAGAGCTCGTACTCGGACTCGGGGAGGTCGTGCAGCATCCCCAGCATCTCCTCCCGCCGCCGCGCGATCTCCTGCGCCCTCTCCGACGGGCTCATCCCGGGCACCCACGGCAGGCCCGCTGGCCGCTCCGAGCTCGCCTGCAGCATATGCCTAGTCCTCCGTCGGTCTCGGTCCCTCCCACCTCGACGGTGATCAGTGGATGGGTGCGACCTGCGAGCCGGCGACTTGGAACGTGCCGGTGGCGCGGGAGGCCACGCACGCACCGCCCGCGATACACGGCAGGCCAGGCCTGGATCTTCGGCTCACGAAACAACCAAAGGACGAGTGGGCTATGTGGGGCAGGGGGCACGGCTGGAATCTAGAAGCCAGGCAGAGCAGAGGCAGCGGGAGTGCGAGCATCGCCGCGTGCGTGCCTTGGGTCGCAAGCATACGGCCGGGTATACGACGCTACGAACCTAGAAGATATGGGTGAGGGTGACTGCAACACTCTGATCATTCTCTATTGATGCTGCTGAACTGACATCAACCATTGGCTTGACCTGATATGCATCTGAGCTGTTATCGTCTCCACCGAGTCCATGAAAACAGTGATCGATCACAAGTCGCAAAATCAGCTTGATTTTTTCTTTAATATATTCAGTCCAACGCTTAGCTCTTTCCCGCCTCTCCAGATATTATAACTATAAGATGTGACCTCTACAATACAGAGCGAGGATTAGGACATACTAAGGTCCGGATGCTGAAGCATACATGTACAGGCAAGCGATCAAAACTATGGGCCAAGAGAGCTGTGCTACTTATACTCGCAGCTTAATCCTACGCTAGCAATGTCATAATTTGATCACGCATGCCGTCTTGAGACGAGACCTTCATCCGAGAAACAATCTTCTGGGATGTTAGCTCTCACCGTCCTTTTTATGTTGACCGTTGGAGTTTACTGAAACCTAACAAAAAAAAAAGAAAGAAAGAGTGCAGCAATGAGCCCTTCGATACTTCTTTCAATTTATTCAAAAAAAAATATAAGTGCACAGTTCGCACAACAGTCTAGTAACACGAAAACGTATGCTCACCTGACTTCCGTTTGGTGGACTTTGCCCAGGTGTCTGTGCAGTAGGTGATCTTCCAGGGGACAGTATTGTCGGTAAAGTCCCAGGTGACTGACCATGGTTCGAAGCCGGGGAACGCAAGACAGAACTACCATGGTGGTATGGTGAGAACGGAGATGCCATAGGAGTCCTTCGAAACCCCTGAGATAAGGGCCCACCACCAGGAGATATAGCAGGTGACAGCGATTTGCCTGGAGTCAACATGTTTATCCTGATCCTGTGTAATAAAACAAGAAAACCATGAGCTGTGGCATACATTTAGATTAGCTATTCAGAATAAGCAGGAATTAGTGAAATACTTACTTGTTATGTACATCAACATACTCATCTGTTTCATCATAGATTTCTTCCTGCGAAGTGAGTCATGTCAGTTTACAAGATCTGAGAGAAGCCAAACTTTGTCCGAGAAAAAAAGAACGTATTACCACACTCAAGTTCAACTATGATTTTCCCCCCCCTAGTTTCTCACCTAATTGAATGGTATCTAAGATGGCTAAAATGTTGCAAAAAAAAAGAGACGTTTCCATAGAATATGGAGAACACTCATATAGCGTCATTAGCATATTTGGAAAGCATGGTAAACATGTTATGCTGTCAATAATGCAAATACTCGTTCCAAACTATGGAGAGTTAATTACAAATATGCGCAACCTGTAGAAGTTCTTCCATGACATCTTCCATTGTGATTATTCCCACTGCCCCCTCATCCATTGAATAGCTTGGAAGTGGATCGTTGTTAAAATCAAGAATATTTTCCCGCTTCCTTTCTGATTTCTTATTATATGAGCGCCCATCTCCATGCTTCTCTATGTTAGTTCTACGGCTTACGGCAGTGCTACCATAAGAAGGGGATGAGCCTGAAAGCCAAAGAAAGACCAATATAATTTCCTGGAAATATGTGTGATCAGCGAAGGGAAAATGGAATAGTAATGTGCATACGGAAACACACAATTTTTAGAGTGAAGCTTAATCACTACAGAAAAGTTACTAGAAAAAAATTAAACGACATGTACCATCAGCATGAGCATCTTTGGGGTTTATTTTATAATCGGCAGTTGTGCTCTTTTGCTTTTCAGTGGATACTCCTGCTTCCTTTGTTCGTTTAACTACCACAGCCATGTGGCTGTGACCTTTCTGGAACTCATTTAGAATGTCATAGAGAGGAAGATCATCAGCCACCCTGATATACAGAACAATGGCAACATGTTGTGGTAATTAGAAGACAATCAATGCAGATTACTAAGGAGAAAGATATGCGCCCAAATTATCCAAAACATTTATGACAGTTATTCATCTGGAAATAAGATTGCACAAATAAGAATGAATTTATGGTTGCCCCTAGGGGCTAGGGCTGGTTTGATGATACCTTGGAATTTTTCTGATAGTAAGATTACGAATGGGCACTTCATCTTCAGCGCGGCAAGTAATCAAGTTTTTTACCTGAAACGATGGATTTTTTTATTGGTCAGAAAACAAACAGGAAATTATAAATTGTTCATGTCATTGGGTTACCCTGGAAAAAAATAGATCAGGGCAGGATTGATGTTATCCAAAAGTGCAATTAATTTAGGTCACTCACCAATATAAGCCCGATAATATTGCTTGGCATCCCAGAGTATATAGGAACACGACTATGCCCTCTAGTCATTATCATGCCCATTGTGTGTCTACAGAAACATCAAATAGTTCTATGAGTATAATATAACAATTAGGAAACACAAATACTCTAGGTTGAAAGGTTCATACAAGTCCAGCTTAGCATTTATGTCAAGTGAGAATGTTTCAGATATAGCAGTCATGGCATCTTTTGCAATCTTTTGAGTCAGCTCCAGAGCTCCTGTAATGATAGTGGTTTCATCATGAGTCAGCTCTCCACCTTTTCCAGCCTAACAGAAATGTAACAGAACACCATGAGTTAGATGGTAGCTCATATTGTTGTTTAGCTCTTGACAGGTAAAATTAAATAAACATCAAAAAGATAATATTGATGTCATATAGGAATGTGCAATCACAATTGTTTGGGCATTCGTCTTTGTTCACTCGTATTAAGTGTTAAAACATAATAAAAAAGCTTATCTGGGATCCAATGAATGAGAAAATGAGGAACTCTAAGATACCTTTCGAGTTGCATGAGTAAAATAGGTACAGTAATTCAAACAGCATAACATGTAGCAAATGAATTAACACAACATGAATGCAATAAACTGATAGTTACATATGACAATCTTTAAACTGGATACGAACCTTTCAAAGAGAAGTGTATACTAACCTCATTGCCATGCATATCAACTAACGTCTTTAGCTCCGCTCTTCTCATTAGTGCAAAATGTCCCTTTCCCAGGAGCCAGTCCAACAACTAAATGGAGACAATTATATGAATCAAATAAGGTACTGCAAAAGGTAGTAACAGAATGTTATGACTGGCATTCACCTATGTGCTGGGACCACGCCAGTGGCTAGGCCACACTGCAGGATTTTTCTTATATATTTTGCATTACTTCTATAAAAATAGGATCATGATTGATTCTTGTTAGAAGGTTTTTATAAAAATAAAGATCATTTGCTTAGGGGTCAAGCCTCTCTATATAAGAAGAGGAGATGCATCAATCTAATCAAGCAAGAGATTGGGTTCAACAACCGCCATCGTGGGCTTGAGTTAGCGGTGGACGATTCGGTGTGGCTCCGTCTTCTCCACTGTCTAACGCACTCGCTAGAGTCCAGGCCCAAAGAAAAGCTCGGACCACGCTATGTTGGCGGCTTCCAGGTGTTGGAGCGTGTCAGACAGGTGCTATTGTCTTCAGCTTCCAGAGGGCGCTCGTCTCCAAGACGTGTTCCACATGGGGCTGCTCAAGCCGTTTCACGAGGACCCTCGGCGACTCCACTGCCTGTGCCGCCCACACCGGATGGTCGACTACTGCCCGCGCTAGAGCGTGTGTTGTGCTCTCAACTACGTCGGGGCACCTAGCATGTACTCATTCAATGGTGTGGCCTTCCCAGCGATGACCCACTTGTGAGCCATTTCAGCAATCCTAGAACTAGTTGTTCAAAGAGACAGAAAGAGATGTTATGATCGACATCGTCTATAAACATCGGACCGTCCGACCAGATGCAGGCCCGCACACAAAACACTCAGGTCGCACCGTACATGGCCGGACCATCAGGGTACAACCCTGAACACTTCGGCCCCATCACGGACCGTCCGGTACATCACGCCGGACCGTCCGGATATGTTGCGGACCGTCCGCCATCTTACGCCGGACCGTCCGGATATGGCATGAACCGGCCAACGTATTACGCTGGACCATCCGACTCTACACGAGTCCACGCGCAGACTGCCCAAGTCGCGCCATATATGGTCGATCCGTCCGGGTACAGCCCTGGACCATTCGGCCCGATCACGGACCGTCCAGTTCTTTATGACAGACGGTCTGGGTATGAGACTACCCACGTAGCACCATATACGACTGGACAATCCGGATATACCTTCGGACAGTTTGGCCAGGTCGCGGACCATCCGGCTTCTTATGCCGGACCGTCCGGATATGCATACGCAGAGCCGAGAGCTGCGCAATACGCACAGTTCCCACATTCATCGCAGCAACATTATGGTGCCCCACCAGCAACACATTATAATCATGCCATACCACCTCATGGACATAGGGCTGAATACTATTCGGCCACAAGAGAGCCTGAGAGGTATAGGGCAGGAGCTGGTGACATTAATAGGACACCTAACACACACCTCAAACATCCCTGGGAGGAAAGCCGACAGAGTAATGTCGGGCAACCTGAGATTTCTACCCACAAACTCAATGGATGGTCGCCAGACATGGCGGAGAGGGTCAGAGACGAGGTAGCTGGGATGTTCAGGGACAAACTCGGTGTTAGTGTGTCAGGTACAGGGCAATCGTATCGGAAGCCTTATAGCCACCGATTCGACACCGTGCCATATCCACAGGGAACTAGAATACCAGAGTTCTCTAAATTTTCTGGTGAAGGTGGGAAAAGCACACACGAACATATTAGCCAATTCATAGCACACTTGGGAGAATTGGCTGATGGGGAAGCCTACCGCGTTCGTTTATTCTCGTTGTCCCTTACTGATACTGCATTTGCATGGTACGCAGCTTTGCCACCAAACTCTATTAACTCTTGCGAAGAATTAGAGCAGAAATTTCATGAACACTTCTTCTCAGGAGAACATGAGTTAGAATTGGCTGACTTAGCTTCAGTCCGACAGGGGCCTGAAGAATCGGTTAATGACTATATCCGGAGATTTCGGGACACTAGAAACCGATGCTTTCAGATTCATGTCGCAGAAAAACAACTAACAGGGCTAGCTTTCAATGGGTTGCGACCCTACTTAAAAGAAAAATTAGATGGCACCCAATTCTTTTCGCTAGTGCACTTACACCAGCGGGCTATGACCTGTGAAAGCCGAAGTAAGGAAACATCAAAATCGGCTAGCCATAAGATGCATCTAGTGGGATACGATAATTCGGACGATGAATCCACGGATGTATACACCGCCGAACTGGTTTGGCCAGGACAGGCTAAACCTTCAGTGTGTTCTGCTTTACAGTCGATTCGAAAGAATCGACAAGAAGAAGTTAAGTTTACTTTTAATGTTGCCAAATGCGATAAAATATTTGACGAGTTACTGAAAAACGACAACATTAAATTAACTCATACTATTCCTCCTCCTGATGAATTAAAGAGACGTGCTTATTGTAAGTGGCATAATTCCTTTTCTCATGCCACCAATGATTGTAATGTTTTTCGTCGACAGATACAATCGGCCATAAATGAGGGTCGATTGGCTTTTCAGGAGATGCAAGTAGACACACAACCTTTTCCTGTTAATACAATAGAACTCACATGCAAAAAGGTCTTGGTTCGGCCCGAAATGGCCGATAAAGGCAAAGGCAAGAGCATCGTCATTGGCAATCCCCGCATGTCAGATATATCACAAAAGGAGATTGCTCGAAAGGCTTCGGACGAGAAGGCTAAAAAGTCCGAAGACGCCGGGGGGCAGGCACAGTTAATGAACCAAACACGTCAGCCTAGCCCGAGCATCGTAGATGGTCCGGCACCTATGTGCGGACAATCCGGTGCTCAGACAAACGGTCCGGCTAACTCAGCCGGACAGTCCCCCTATGACCAAAGGCGTCAACCTCTACACAAAGCAAGGAAAAAGACGCAACGTCAAAGCACATATAATCGGCTGATCAAAGCCGATCCTACTTTTGATCAGTTGCTCTCCAAAAATGCTAGGAAAAAGACTGTTCCACGTGATCGGTCAACAAAGAAACCCCGGTCACCTGCTAAAACAAAACGGTTAAACAAAACGGCCCGAAAGGCGACACAACAAGCATCGCCTATTCATTCTGAGACCAGGGTACTTTCCACCTATTTACTCATCGTCGGTATATTATCCTGTTCAAACATGGAATGGCATGATGATGAATCCATGGTACATGTATAGTCCCTTCGTCTATCCAGACTGGGGGGCACCTCTATTCTATTCCTTTTGATCCATTGATCAAATGGTCATAGCCGAGAAAGATACAATCCGAAACGGCCTTTATATTGGTGCTTTATTGAATAATCTCCATATCGAAAAGCTAGTGACTTACATCAGGTTTAGTTCATATGCTTTTGGTTCGTCAACCTTCACCAAAAGGCAGGGGGGCATATGTTGGAAACCAAAATAGCCGTGCGGACGGTTCGGCCCTGAGGCCGGACGGTCCGCGGTCCGGACTGTCCGCGGTGGTGGCGTGGACGGTCCGCGCGTGCGCAGAGTCAGTTAGGGTTCCTAGTTTCTCGCGGGATTAACTCGGAAATCAGTTGGAAGCGGATCCAGACCTCCCCCTTCATATAGATAAAGGGCTACGGCCGATTGAACCCCCCAACAATCGATCAAATCCAGTTTATTACTCGTTTTTACCTTATGCATTAGGAGTAGTTCTAGTTTAGCCCTAGTTTAGTATTCCAATCCCCAAATTCTCTGCTTCTCTTCGACTCTACGTCGATTAGAGGAGTCTAGGTCGGCATACCGAGCCTAGACAACCCCTAGGATCTCTCCTCCCCGACGGGGTCCCTCCCGGGAGCGAGATCCAGGCGCCGCCGGAGACCTTCGCCGCCCCCTGCGCACGCGCGGACCGTCCGGCCCCAGGGCGCGGACCGTCCGGCCGTCAGGCAGGGAACGCCAGCCCCTGCGCCAGGTCGCGGACCGTCCGGCCTCTGGCCGCGGACCGTCCGCGCCTGTGCAGAGAGCACCGCCGCCGGTTCTTGTTGAGTGTTTGGCGCCCGAAAAAGGTGTCAACACAGGGTTATCGTGGAAGTGATTAAATTAAACTGTCCTGTATGTTGAACTGCTTTGCCCTAAATGAGTCAGCCACGTTTAGACGTGTGCACATATAGACATCTCCATTTACTTTACTTAGTCAGGCTACATTATAAGATGAAGACAAAGGTTCTTGCTTCACGGTTCCAATTACTTCTTGCTGTGTCATTGGGCTGATACCAAGTTAATTAAGTGACATCATAGTCAGCGTGCACAATCCAATCCAATCCAATCCAATGTATTTTATAAAAGGAAGAAGAGCCAAAGTTGACCCCGTGCAATTGGGAGGACTAGACGAGCATGGAACGAAAATTCCTTTCGGTTGTCAAATTAAATAATGAACCGGGTAGCGATCGATCTGCATGATACATTGATACCCTACTCGGCGGGCGCCCACCTGTGCTGTCCTGTCCCATCCCAAATTCAGTCGGACAATCCAGCAAGCACAAGGCTCCAACCCCTCACTATCTCTTTCGAACACGACGAACAACAAATGAGCCGCCGCGGTACAGCAACAGCACGTAACGTACCTTACTGATCGGGTAGGCGACGGGGAAGAAGAGGATGAGCAGCAGCCGGACCACGGGCGCCGCCTTGGCCCCCACGCTGAGCCCGTAGCGCGTGCAGATGGCTTGCGGCATGATCTGGGGGGTGGGGGGAGTAGAAGCAGAAGGAACCGAATCAGCTGGCGGCTCGATTCATTCATCGGGAAGCGGAGTGGGAAGTAATTTTCAGGAATTAGGGGGGGCAGTGGATCAATCTGGTAAGTAGCGCAACCTCCCCGAAGGCGAGGATGAGCGTGACGGAGATGAGGACGGCGACGTAGGGCGGCACGAGCGTGTCGAGGAATATGGGCAGCGCCTCCATGGCGAGCGAGTTGCCGATGAGGAGCGTGCAGAGGAGCAGGTGCTGGTTCTTGACGACCGGGAGGATCCTGGCTGCGCGCGCGAGGCAGCAGAGGACAAGTCAGGTTAGAATCCAAACAGGGTGGGGGGTACGGTAGCTGCTAATCAGAAGCAGCAGCAGCCAGGCAACTGCTCCGGCCACGCCGCGCCGCGGAGGAGGAGGAGGAGGAAGAGGTGTACCGGCGTTGAGCTTGTCCTTGGGCGTGCCGGCCTTGGCGAGCACCTCGAGGTCGACGAGGCTGAGGGACATGAGGCCGAGGGTGAGCCCCGACATGAGGCCGGCGAACATGACGAGGGCGACGCAGGACATGAGGTACACCCAGAACATGGTGCCGCAGCAGGCCTCATGGCTGGCCATCGGCGAATCGCGCGGCGCTGGCGGGGCGGGCTCGGCGCTCTCTCTCTCTGTCTCTCGGCCGCAGGGGAGGGGCGGGACCAGGACGGCACGGCACGCACGGGTGGCAGGGCCTCCGATCCCTCCCTCACTGCTGGAGCGCGTGGGCGCCTGTGCTGTGCCTGGTAACTGGAGTAGCTAGCTGGGGTCGCGTGGTCTGCTTGGCTCGGCCTGAGGCCCGTCAGTTGAGTCGACGGCCTCTCTCCCTCCATTTTATGGGAGGCCGGGCCAGGGACGGCGGCGCCTCCCGAGTCCATCATGTCCCACTGTCCCAGTGCCCCCTCTTCCTCCCTCGTGCCGTTTTGCCGTCGCATCTGGCTGGCTTTTCCCGTTCCCTTGTCGTTGCCCGCTGTGGCTCTGTTGCCGCAGCACCCCGCCCGCGCGGCCTCCTGCCTGCTCGGCTGCTCCTGCTTACGCAGCGCTTACCGCCGCCAGTCCCCTCCCCTCCGTGTGACGGCCACAGGACAGGAGCTAAAATTCGCTGTAGCCTTGCCCCTCCACACCCCCCCCCCCCCCCCCTCGCGTTCTGGCGCTGTCCGTTGCAACGGTTGACAGTCTCGTAGTAGTTAGTAGTTGATAACAAGCTGATAATAGATATAAAGTAGGATAGAAAACTATATTTTATATGTAGAGATATATGAACGGTTACGGGAAGAGTGAATATATGTAACATAACTGTATAGTAGTATATTAATATTTAGGCTTTATTCGTTTACGTCGGATTACATCCGGAATCGTTCGAGCTAATCAAAGTTTATATAAATTAGAGAAGCAATCTGGTTAGGAATAGGAATCGTTCCTGTTGACGCCTTTTCGGAGCGCCAAACACTCAACAAGAACCGTGGCGGTGCCCTCTGCACAGGGGCGGACGGTCCGCGCGCAGGGGCCGGACGGTCCGCGGCCTGGTGCGAGGCGCGGTGGTGCTCTCTGCGCAAGGGCGGACTGTCCGCGGCCTGGGGCCGGACGGTCCGCGACCTGGTGCGCGGCTAGGGCTCCTGCCTGACGGCCGGACGGTCCGCGCCCTGGGGCCGGACTGTCCGCGCGTACGCAGGGACGGCGGAAGATCGCCGACGGCGCCTGGATCTCGCTCCCGGGAGGGACCCCGTCGGGGAGTAGAGATCCTAGGTGGTGTCTAGGCTCGGGCCGGCCGACCTAGACTCCTCTAATCGACGTAGAGCCGAAGAGAGACGAAGAATTTGGGGATTGGATAGCTAAACCTAAACTAGACTAGAACTACTCCTAGGATAAAATGCGAAATAGAAGTTGTATTGATTCGATTGATGATGATTACAAATCGGCCGTATACCTCTCTATTTATAGAGGAGGGGGCTGGACCCTTTACAAACTAATTCCCGAGCTTATCCCGCGATTTTAGCTAACAACCGTAGCACAAAACTCGGAACCCTAATCCGCTCTGCGCACGCGCGGACCGTCCGGCCCACAGGCGCGGACCGTCCGGACCGCGGACCGTCCGGCCTCAGGGCCGGACCGTCCGCGCACTCATTTTTGGTTCGAACATATGCCCCCCTGCCTTTTGGTGGAGCTGGGCGAACCAAAAGCAACTAACTCGATGTGATCACATCGGTTTTCTTAGGCATCTTGCCACATACTAGGATGGTACTGTTTGAGGAAACGCCCATTCAAAGCCTTAGGTAAATCCTTGCCTTGTAATGTTTGTAGTAAATAAGCGTTACCAGACATCACCTGCTTCACTTTATAAGGACCCTCCCAGCTTGGCGACCATTTCCCGAACTTTCGGTCTTTATTCCTTAGAGGTAGAATGGTCTTCCACACCAAGTCTCCTACTTAGAATGATTTTGCTTTGACCTTCTTGTTGTAGGCCCTGGCTACCATGATCTTGTCCTTTTCTATTGCTCCCAAAGCTATCATCCTCTTGTCGGTCACCTCATCAATATTATCCATCATTGAATTATAATAATCAGTAGCAGTTAGGTCGTTTTGTCTGGCAAACCTGACAGCATTCAGACTTATTTCCACGGGTAACACTGCTTCCTGCCCATAGACAAGCTCAAAAGGAGATACTTTAGTAGCACCATGTTTAGATATTCTATGAGCCCATAAAGCTTCAAACAAAATCTTATGCCAATGTTTAGGATTATCAGATACCTTCTTCTTTATCAAATTAATCAACGTCCTATTACTAGACTCAGCCTGTCCATTGGCCAGAGCATAATATGGAGACGAATTAAGCAGCTTAATTCTGTATAATTCAGCAAATTCACGTACCTCCTTTGACATAAAAGAAGTACCTTGATCTGTAGTCAAGGTCTGGGGAATGCCGAATCTATGAATAATATGCTCAGTTATGAACTCAATTACCTCCTTGTGCGTCATGTTCTTTAGAGCAACGGCTTCAGTCCATTTGGTGAAATAGTCAGTGGCAACTAACACAAACCGATGCCCTTTTGATGATGAAGGATGAATTTCTCCAATAAAGTCTAATCCCCATCCTCTGAATGGCCAAGGCTTGATGATAGGATGTAATTCGGCTGCAGGGACCAACTGTAGGTCGCCGAATTTTTGACACACTTGGCACCCCTTGTAGTACTTGAAACAATCAGCTGTCATACTAGGCCAATAAAAACCAGACCTTCGCAACAACCACTTCATCTTTGGAGCTGATTGATGGGTACCACAAATTCCTTCATGTACTTCAGCCATAGCTAATATAGCATCATCTGGGCCCAAGCACTTAAGCAGGACATCATTAACCGTTCGGCGGTAAAGTTCATCACTCATCAAAACATACTTGAAAGCTGTTCGCCGAATGTTCTTATCTGTCCTAATATTGGGATTTTGCAAATAATTAAGTATAGGTGTCCTCCAATCACTTGCATCGGCTTCATTGTCAGCCGAATCGATTAAGAGAACATTTCTGGTAACCTCGGACAGTCCGGCGTCATCACGCGGACGGTCCGCGACCTGGGAATTTGGCTCTGCACTGGTTATCAGATTTTCAGTTTTGTGAAATTTTCCTCTCTTTATCCGATAACCTGATGCATCTTGTGCCAAATCGTTAGCTCTATGATTCTCAACTCTAGAGATATGCCGAATACTGAATTCGTCAAAAGAATGGATTATGCTCCAACATTTCTCAAGATAACTATTTAGAGTACCATCAAGACATTGATATTCTTCTAACACTTGTTGGACAACCAGCTGAGAATCACCAAATACCTTCACATGTTTTACTCCCATACTATTTAAAAGTTCTAAACCGAATAGGAGGGCCTCATATTCAGCTTGATTATTAGTGCAATAAGTTTTCAATCGGCTAGAGAAGTCAAAGGAGACATTACTTGGTGAAACAAGCACAATGCCAATTCCTTGCCCTTCATTGCAAACCGATCCATCAAAATATAAAGTCCAAGGAGTAATAGTGAGGTGTGACATGTCTAGTTCATGAATATCATTAACCCGATGTTCTACAATAAAATCCGCTACGACTTGGCCTTTCATAGATTTCAATGGTTCATAGGCCAAGTCATATTCTATGAGTGCATAAGCCCACTTACCAATTCTACCACTCATAATTGGGTTATGCAACATGTATTTGATTACATCGGCTTGACCAGAAACAGTGCAATGACTAGACAGTAAATAACATCTACATTTGGTGCATGCATAAAACAAGCATAAGCATAACTTTTCAATAAAAGTGTACCTTGTTTCAGCATCCACCAACCTTCGGCTTAGATATGTCACCACATGCTCCTTCCCCTCAGTTTCTTGTGTCAGAACAGCCCCAATAACCTTGTCTTCAGCTGCAATGTATAATCTGAATGGTGCTCCTACTTGTGGTGCTTTTAACACGGGAGCCGAAGACAAGTACTTTTTAATGAGATCAAATGCTTCCTGCTGCTCTGCCCCCCAAGTGAATTCAGCATCATTCTTAAGCCGAAGGATAGGGGTGAAGGCATCAATCTTCCCGGCTAGGTTAGAAATAAACCTTCGTATAATTCACCTTGCCGAGAAACCTCTGCACTTCGACCTTACAAGTCGGAGGCCCCACATTCCGAATAGACTTGATTCGGTCAGGGTCTATTTCTATACCATGTTCATGGATGACAAATCCTAAAAACTTACCAGCCGACACTCCAAAAGCACATTTACGTGGGTTCATTTTTAAACCATACCGACGTATTTTATCAAAGGCTTTGCGCAAATCAGCTATATGAGAACTAAACTTAGCCGATTTGACTACAATATCATCAATGTAGACTTCCACAGTGTTTCCTAACAACTCATGGAAGATCAGATTCATAGCCCTCTGATAAGTGGCACCAGCATTTTTAAGACCGAATGTCATGACAACCCATTCAAATAAACCAATGAAGCCTGGACATATAAAGGCCATTTTAGACGCATCTTCTTCGGCCATGAAAATCTGATTATATCCGGCATTACCATCAAGGAAGCTAATAATTCTATTTCCTGATGCATTATTGATTAATGTGTCGGCTATGGGCATGGGATATTCATCTTTAGGAGTTGCTTTATTTAAATTACGAAAATCAATGCATACTCTAAGTTTACCTGACTCCTTCTTCTCCACCGGCACAATATTGGAGACCCACTCTGCGTATCTGCAAGGTCTAATAAAATTAGCTTCTAGCAGCCGGTGGATTTCGTCCTTGATTCGTGGGAGAAGATCTGGACGAAACGTTCTAGCTTTCTGCTTGAAAGGTCTGAAACCAGACTTAATGGGCAGCCGATGTTCGACAATCTCTCAGCTTAGTCAAGGCATTTCAGTGTAATTCCAAGCAAAACAATCTGAATATTCCTTCAATAGACGATCATCTCATTTCTAGAATCGGTCTCCAGGGTCTTGTTTACAAAAGTCGGCCTTGGAGTTTTACCATTTCCTATGTCAATCTCCTCCAAAGGATCAGCCGATGTAAACCCCTGTCCTAGTTTATCAAGATCTCTGAATTCCTCTATCATGTCCCCCACAGAGGAATCAGATGATCTTTGTGTGATGGCGGACTTTCCGGTCTCGGGGACCGGATCATCCGTAATACTATCTTTTCGTTGTGGTAGATGTTCGGTCCTAAAGTCCGAACTGTTCTGTGAAAGACCAGACCATCCGACTTTGAGGGCCGAATTGTCCGTGATCAAAGACTCATGAACTTTGTGTGTATTCATCATTTAAACTCTATTTAGGATTTAGCCGATTCTCCATCGGCTCTAGCATTACAGGAATGAAACCTTTCTTATCTATACTTATGAACTGATAATCAGAAAAATCTACCCCTGTGAGACATGTAGCAGTCTCATAAGTCCAGAGTACAGGGGCATCGGCCACAGCGATGCAGGCCGATACATCAGCATGTACTTGTTCTACTTCATCGCCTACCCATTGTATTAGCATTTGATGTAATGTAGAAGGTATACATTGATTGGCATGAATCCAATCTTTGCCTAGAATTAAACTGTAATTCCCTTCTACATCAGCGACGAAGAATGCAGCAGCAAGGGTCTTAGTCCCGATGGTTAATTCAACGGACGTGACTCCCCTGGCTTTAATCGAACTATCCCCAACACCGCTGAGGGTCATGTTGGTTTTGACAAGTTCGTCATCTTGTTTACCTAATTTTCTGTATAATGAATAAGGCATTAGATTTACAGCCGCCCCTCCATCCACCAACATCTTAGCAATCGGTATTCCATCAATGTGACCGCGCACGAAGAGCGGCTTTAAATGATTTACCGATTCCTTTGGTTTAGTAAAGGCGGCTTCTTTAGGACCAAAATCAAACTGGGCAGCAACAGGTTCATCGTCGCCAATGATAGTGCAATCGGAAGAAAATGTAATAATATTTACATCCATACCTGGGTGTTCTGGAGAAGCCTCGTAGTCGACCAGGTCTTCTCCTAGCAGGTCGTCCTCTTCCATTGATGTTGTCGTGTTGTTGGAGGCTTCCTGATGAACGGCGGACGGTCCGCACGTGGGGGCCGAACGGTCCGCGCTTGGTGCAGGTTGTCCAGAGCCTTCCTGGTGAACGGCGGACGGTCCGCACGCGGGGGCCGGACGGTCCGCGCCTGGTGCAGGTTGACTTTCTATTTCTGTGGCCGTTTGTTTTTTCTCAACGGCCTTCGGTCTCCATTTCTTTTGTGGTGGCGGGTATAGTGGATGTGTGTCATTAAATGTCTTTTCCGCCTCCTTCTCCTGGCTCTTCTTTGCTCTTAGGCGCTGTAATTTTCTCTTTTGGGATCGTGTCAATCCCGCTGGGCACCATCGAGGCATGGAGTATTTTGGATCGGCTGTTTTGATGGTAGCCGTATCCTTTTCGGTTGTGTTGGCCGATTCGCCGAAAATCATCGGCCCTTTATTGTCTCCCTGTATGACAACATCTGCAGTGCCTATTTTGATGATGTCCTTTTTTGTTCTTTGAGTTGCTACAGGCATATGCCCCCCTGCCGGATTGGTCGGCCTAGGAGGCCGAGTAGTCCGGCAACTTTGTTGGGCCTGCCTGGTGACCGGATTCAGCAGTGCTCAATCGGTCTTGCACTGGCGGTGCCAACCTATCAAAAACAGATGTTTGGGGTGCCCCCCAGGCGGGCTACTGTGGTGTTGGGGCCGTGCTTCGGTGCGCCGAAGGTCTTACACGAAGAAGCAGCTTCGGCTGAAGTCGTCTCCAAGAGATGGCCGAAGGTTCCTTTTCATGGAGCTTCGGCGTTACAAACCGACATAGAGATAGAATGACCTTTTTATCCATAGAGGTCTGAGTCAATGTTGTAAACTTTTGTAAGGGGCATAATTGTAATTTGTCACAGGCTGCGACCTGTGCCTATAAATAGATGAACAGTACCTCTGTACTGTTCACGCGAACCTGTCATTTGCCTTCGCATCACACTTGTATTCTCGCCTTCTTCAGGACCGAAGGTACATTTGTAATTTGAAATCATTTTTATTCGTTTATGTTAGTAAAGATGGAAATAATTCCATGATCGTATTTAAATATTTATTTCATGTTTCATGATTTATATGATATGAATGCTTCGTTCCTTGATATTATGTTCACGAAGGTACGTCCTTCGTGACCTTCGTCCGAAATTCTTTATATCCTGAGGGGATATAATGTTTTGGAGGACGAAGGACCTTAACACCTAACATTTTCTATGTTGCCTTGTTCTTAATCCAAAGCATTTGAGAACAAGCCCCCAACATTGGCGCCCACGACCACGTGAACTCACTTCCACTTTTCTGAGCTGATGGCTTCGTTCAACAATCAAGCTGGAGCTGCTTCGGCTTCGAAGTTGGTGCTCCCGATAACAGGCGGTTCTTGCTCAGAGCCGGCTAACAAGAAGCAGAAGAAGGAGGCTCAGAGAAGGGTGCAGCATGTTGGAGTGCAGGGACCCTTCATCAAGTCAAAATGGTCCCACATTCCAATTACTTTCTCTCAGGAAGACCTTCAGCTTAAGGATTATCCTCACAATGATGCCATGGTTATCTCTTGCGTGATCAAAGGATTTCTGGTCCATAATGTCTTAGTTGATACAGGCAGTGCAGCTGACATTGTATTTGCTAAAGCCTTCAGACAAATGCAAGAGCCTGAAGACAAGATTCATGATGCTACGCACCCTCTTTGTGGCTTCGGAGGGCGGCAGATTGTAGCACTTGGGAAGATTACCATGCCGGTAACCTTCGGATTTGTTAACAACACAAGGACTGAGCAAATTGTGTTTGATATTGTTGACATGGAGTATCCTTACAATGCTATCATTGGCCGTGGTACTCTTAATGCCTTCGAAGCAATTCTTCACCCAGCTTATCTCTGCATGAAGATACCTTCGGACCAAGGGCCTATTGCTATTCATGGAAGCCAGGAAGCTGCTAGAAGGGCCGAAGGAAGCTGGACTGACTCCAAGGCAATCCACAACATAGATGGAGCTGAAGCTTGTGAACAGTACAAATTCAGGAGGGAGAAGGCAGCTTCAGCGGATCAGCCGAAGCCCATGTTATTGTGTGAAGACATAGCAGACCAGAAGGTGTTGTTGGGCTCGCAATTATCTGAAGACCAGGAGAAAACCTTGATAAGGTTTTTATTCAACAACAAAGATGTTTTTGCATGGTCAGCTAATGATCTATGTGGAGTAAATCGGGATGTTATTGAACATTCGCTCAATGTTGACCCATCCTTCAGACCCCGAAAGCAGAGGCTTCGGAAAATGTCTGATGATAAGGCCGAAGGGGCTCGCAATGAAGTAAAAAGACTCCTCAGTGCAGGAGTTATCAGAGAAGTGAAGTATCCAGAGTGGCTAGCTAACACCGTTATGGTGAAGAAGGCCAATGGCAAGTGGAGAATGTGTATTGATTTCACAGATCTCAACAAGGCTTGTCCGAAGGATGAATTCCCGTTGCCAAGGATAGACTCTTTAGTTGATGCAGCAGCTTCTTCAGAGCTCATGAGTCTCCTGGACTGTTACTCGGGCTATCATCAAATCTGGATGAAGAAGGAAGATGAGCCGAAGACTAGCTTCATAACCCCAAGTGGTACATATTGCTATCTTCGGATGCCTGAGGGGCTCAAGAATGCTGGAGGGAGTTTCAGCAGAATGACTGCGAAGGTTCTCCAATCTCAGATAGGCAGAAATGTGTTGACTTATGTCGATGACATCATTGTAAAAAGCACGAAGCAAGAAAATCACATTGCTGATCTGCAGGAGACCTTCGCCAGCTTCAGACAAGCTGGTCTGAAGCTGAATCCAGAAAAATGTGTCTTCGGAGTGAAGAAGGGTAAATTCCTTGGATGCTTGGTTTCAACAAAGGGAATCGAAGCTAATCCAAATAAAATCGAAGCTATACTTCGAATGGAGCCACCAACCACAAGAAAGGGGGCTCAAAGATTGACAGGAAGGCTGGCATCTCTCAACAGATTTATATCCAGATCAGCAGAAAGAAACTTACCATTCTTCGAGGTGCTGAAGTCAGCTGAAGTCTTTCAATGGGGCCCAAGTCAACAAAAAGCCTTCGAAGAGCTGAAGCAATACTTAATAGATCTAACAACATTAACCCCACCAACGCCAGGGGCTCCCCTGTTGTTATATGTGGCAGCTTCGCACTCGGCAGTAAGTGCGGCACTTGTCCAGGAGAAGTTTGATGGATAGGTCAAGAAGCAGGTCCCAGTATATTTTGTATCTGAGGTCCTCAGTGTCTCAAAGAAAAATTATACAGAGCTGGAGAAGGTGTTGTATGCCGTTTTAATGGCATCCAGGAAGCTTCGACATTATTTTCAGGCATACAATATTATTGTTCCTTCTTCGCAGCCGTTGAAGGATATCATGAGAAATAGAGAAGCTACTGGCCAGATTGGAAAATGGGCTGCGGAGCTCGATGAATTTTACATTGATTATGTGCATAGATCCTCAATCCAGTCTCAAGCATTGGCAGATTTCATTGCCGACTGGACGCCAGGGGCTCAGGACGAAGAAGCAAATAAAGATGCCGAAGTATGGACAGTGTTTTGTGATGGCTCTTGGGGAACCTTCGGAGCAGGTGCAGCTGCTGTGTTGGTCTCACCGTCCAAGGTTAAAACTTGCTATGCAGCAAGACTTGACTTCAGCTGCACAAATAATATAACTGAGTACGAAGCCCTGCTCCTGGGTCTTCGGAAATTAAAGGCAATGGGAATCAGAAGGGCGATTCTTAAAACTGATTCCCAGGTTGTTTCGGGTCATATTGACAAAAGTTGCAAGGCTAAAGACCCGAAGCTTGAAAAATACCTAGACACGGTCCGAAGGATCGAAGCTTCCTTCGAAGGATTTTCTGTTAAGAATATCCCTCGAGGACAAAATGAGCATGCTGATTTGTTAGCCAAGTCTGCAGCACAGGGGCTGCCGCTACCTTCGGATGTGTTCTTCGAAACAATAAAGGCACCTTCAGTGGAGCTACTTGAAAGAGCAGTCCTTAACATTTCTCCTGTTTACAGTGAAGATTGGAGAACTGAAATAATATCTTACCTTCAGGGTAACTTCCTATCAGATGACGAAGCTTATAATAAAAGGATAGAGGCAAGAGCTCGTCCGTATGTCATGATAGAAGGAGAGTTATACAAGCATGGAGTTTGTGCCCCGCTGCTCAAGTGCTTGTCTAGAACCGAAGGTATAGAGTTAATAAAAGAAATACATGCAGGCCTGTGTGGATCCCACATCGGATCTAGGCCGTTACTTGGAAAAGTTTTCCGCCAAGGGTTTTATTGGCCCAAGGCAGCTTCGGATGCTGCGGAGTTGGTTCAAAAGTGCGAAGGTTGTCAGAAATGTGCGAGAGATCAGAAGCAACCTTCGTCTTTGACACAGCTGATACAGCCCGTCTGGCCATTGCAAAGGTGGGGCCTCGACTTGCTGGGTCCATTACCACCGGCTCAAGGGAATCTAAAATATGTTATAGTAGCTGTGGAGTATTTTTCCAAGTGGATTGAGGCGAAGCCATTAGCCACAATAACTTCGGCCACTGTACAAAAATTTTTCTGGCAGAACATTGTCTGTCGTTTCGGAGTACCGAAGGCCATCGCTGTAGATAATGGAACGCAGTTCGACTCCGAAGATTTCAGAAATTTCTGTGATCAAATTGGAACGAAGATCCATTTTGCATCAGTCAGGCATCCGGAGTCGAATGGGCTTGTTGAAAGGGCCAACGGCATCATAATGACAGGAATAATGAAGCTAATCTTTAATCAACCAAGGGGAAAGTGGCCAGATCAGTTGACCAAAGTGGTGTGGAGCCACAATACAACAACATCAAGGTCTACAGGCTTTACCCCATTCAAGTTATTATTCGGTGACGAAGCAATAACTCCGGAAGAAGCTAAAGCTGGGTCAATAAGGGTAGTAGCTTCGGCAGAATCAGGTCCCGAAGATGCTTGCCTTGTGGAAAAAGATGCTTTAGAAGGGATCAGGCTTCAGGCCGTGGAGAACATCAATAAATATCAAGCTGAGACAGTCAGGTGGCGAGATAGAAAGGTCCGCTTAAAAAATATTGAGCCGGGTCACTTGGTGCTTCGGAGAGTAGCCAACCCAGACACAGTGGGCAAGCTACAATTGAAATGGGAAGGGCCTTTCTTGGTAGCATCCTCGTCAAGGCCTGGTTCGTACAGATTAAAGGACATGGATGGCAACGAAATTCCAAGATCTTGGAATGCAGATGAGCTTCGGAGATATTATGTATAACTTGATGTAACTTTTTTATGTTTTTCTTTTTCTTTTTCATGGCACCCTTTTCCTTTTTAAAGGGGGAGAAAGGTTTTTAATGGGGCCATCATATGTAATTTCCTTTTTAGTTTTATAAGAGCAAAATCCCCCAAATAATGTAAATGTAAAAGCTGAGAACGCACCATCGAGTGCCGAAACTGAAAAAGAGAAGAAGCTCCAAAGACGTCCCTAAGGGGATGCAGAGCTCACAGCGAAAAGTCAACGCTGATACCGCCTAAGTAAAAGGCGAAGAAGCTCCAAAGACGTTCCTAAGGGAATGAAGAGCTTATACCGCCTAAGTAAAAGGCGAAGAAGCTCCAAAGACGTTCCTAAGGGAATGTAGAGCTTATACTGCCTAAGTAAAAGGCGAAGAAGCTCCAAAGTCGTTCCTAAGGGAATGCAGAGCTGATGTGTGGTTGGTTCCAAAGAAATAATGGCTGAGAGTGTGACTTCGGATATATGTTTTGGACATTCATTCGCACATTACATTACATCATGGCATTTGCATGCATAAGCATTCATTCATAGCATTTATGCACCAAAGTGGTTGCTTCGGCAAAAAGACGAAGTGAATTTTTATGATTCGTTATAAAAAAAAGAGCTTCGGCAAAAAGAAGAAGTGGTCTTTTATGCTTCGTTGCTCGGCAAAAAGATTTGGTCTCTTATGCTTCGTTGTGTACGAAAAGAAGGGAAGGTGTTTTTTCGCTTTCGGCTCAAAATACTGATTTCGTCCACATCAAAGCGCTTCAGTAGAAGGGTAAGAATATATTACAAGGTATGTACAAAGTTCCTTGAGAACAGTTTAATTGTATTTACAAAAGTTGTTACAAAAGTATCCTGAGTTTTTTTTTCTATAGTATACTTCTACTGATCTTCATTAAGCTTCAGCTTCGGCGACAGCTTCGGCGACATAACTTAAGCATCATCTTCACCTTCGTCATCCTACATAAATCAAGGAATCGTGAGTAAAAATCAAGTGCAAAGGAAAAGGTAAGTACGAAGTATCATTTCTTACTGGTTCAAGATGACTTCGGGCTTCGTCTCCAGCCTTCTCTCGCCCGCCTTTTGTCCATATCATTTTTATAAATCTATTTGAGATGCTTCGGGCGAGGTCAGGTATATCATCCAGGATTGATGGAGACAGGGTGAAGTTGGGCCTGTTGACAATTTTTCCATGCTCGCAGCCGGCCTTCAGGAATGCAGCAGCGGTACCCCGAGAAGCTACCCAGGCACAGAAGTCGCCGTGCCCGGCTATAACTTCGTCAAGTTCTTCGATTTCAGCTTCAATATGATCGAAGGCCTGTGGTAAATTTTCCGCTGAAGGGTTAAATTTCCCGCTGCTAGCTCCAACAGAGTAAAATATCTTTTTTAATCGTTCAATACAATTATTGCTAAAATTCAAGCATTTGTCTTGAAGGCTTGTCAATGATTTCTTCAAGTCTGAGTTGGCCTGGACTTCGGCTTCAAGTTTCGAATTAAGCTCTAGCTTCTCCTGTTCAAATTGTTTTGATTCACTGATAAGCTTCGAATTCAACTCTGATACTTTAGCCTCAGTCTCTGCCAGCAAGCCTTCGGTCGATTGGAGCTCGAAGTCTTTCTTTTCAATGATAGCAGATTGTTCTTTTATCTTGCTTTCTAAGTTTTCAATTATAGCTTCGTGTTTTTTGTCCTCCAAATCTTGCTGCATCTTCAGAGCTTTGCTCAGTAGCATGCTCTGCACAGAAACAACTTACGTTAAGTAACATTTTCATTATTAACAGCAATAAAAACCAGAGAAAAGGTTGTTTACCTTGAAGTTGGAGTAAAATAAGCTGCCGACGATATGTTGTCGTCGGTAGCGGCTGATGTCTGTCTCTAGCTTCGGAAAACCGATACTCTTTGATAGAGTACCGATTACCTTAGCTCCAGTTTGGTCTCGAATGCAGCCTAATTTTTCATCGTCCACACCTCCAAATAGGAGAGCTCCTGGCTTGTAGCCGCAAGATTTGGCATAGTCCTTAAGTTCTTCCATTTCGGTCTTCGACAGCTTTTGCCCAATTAAATTTTGGAATGTGTAGGCTTCGTCGTCCGAAGTGTCTTCGGCTATTTCTTTCCCCTTCCCAGGCACTGTGGCCATGGTTTTTTCAGCAGCAGTGCCAGCTTCTTCTGCAGCCATGTCTTGCAAGATTTTGTCAATGTCCTCAATGGTAGTTTCTAAGTTTACATCTTCGGCTGTAGCGGCTTTGGTAGCCGCAACCTCCGAAGGTGCGACTTCGACGTTTGTGGTGCCTTCGACAGCTGGTGTTTTATGAATTGATGCCCGAGGCGGCGTCTTGTCGATAACTTCAGTTACTGCAATAATTCTTTGCCGCTTGGGTTTGGTTATCTTCGTTTGATCCGGCTCGTCCACCTTTCGAAAAAGCTTCGTCAGTTGGAGCCCTAATGGACTTAGCTTCGTGGGCATGGGTTCAGTCATTACCTTTAAAATTTCCTCCACGTCGCTGGTAGAAGGTGGTGTGGGGGTCCCCTCTTCTTCGGATATTTTTCGCTTCGGAGTTGATATTTTTCTTTTCTTGGGAATTTTCTTCTCTTTTGCTGGTCTTTCTTCATCCTTGTTCAGAGTTTCGGCCACTCTTTTTCTTTTGTGGCCCTCGGCACCCTTGTTCAACTGCTCATAGTCAGGGTACTCGAAGCCCAGGGCATCAAGCACTCGGTTCAGCCTTCGCTTCGGTCGGGCGCCGAAGGCCGCTGTCATCAGTTGATCCTCTTTTTTGGAATAATTCCCCAGGATTTCATTGCACATCACCTCGACTGTGTCCAGCCACTCTTGGCAGGGCTTCTTAAAGAATTTCTTGAATTTGAAGTGATAGGGCAGCCGGACAAGATCCCCCTCCTTCTTCTCCCCCTTTAACTTTGGCATTTCCCATTCTTTCAGAGTAGGGAAGACTCTGAATGCCAAGAATTCTTGGACTAGATCCCTGGTACCGATATGCTCTGCAATAATTCCGAATTCATCCATTGCCTGCTGTGTTTCACCCTCTGGCGTCATGTTGCAGCGGGGTCGGGTTTCTCCGAAGATCAGCTCGATTGGACTTTGCACAAGCTTCTCCTTGTTGTCATCAACTTTGACATAGAACCATTCCGATTTCCAGCCTGCCGGCCATTTGCTTCGGTAGCTAATTACAGGAAACTTTGCCGTTTTCCGGTAGGCAAAATTGTAGCAACCGAAGTTATCGTGTAGCCCATCTTTTCTGGCCTTGGTTTGATAATGCAACTCATGAACTCGACAGAAACTGTCGGCAAATGGCTCCACTGCTTGGCTTCGGAGGGCCCAAATATAAACGCTAAGTCTAACGATAGCGTTGGGAGTTAACTGGTGAAGGTAGATGCCAAACCTTTTCAGTATCTCCGCAATAATCTCGTGAAGAGGGAATCTAAGCCCAGCCTTTAAAAAGCTCTTGAAGATAACAATCTCGTCCTTCCCTGGCTTCGGGGTGGTTTCTTCTCCCCCGAAGCGAAGTAGCTTCTTCTGGTCTTCATTGAAATAACCTGCTTTCACCATCTTTGAAAGATCAGCCTTTGAAACAGTTGATTTCCCAAAATCCAGGTGGCTGGGTTTGCTGGGCATGGCAATACGGTAGTCATCTTCGGGATCAGTCCCTTCAATGTTTTCTTCTTCTCCTTCGGCAGTCGTTGGGTTTGCTTCGGCAGCAGGCATTTCTTCTGCAGTCACCAGTCCGGAACGCTGCATCGCTTCGGAGATGGGCACTGTATTCGAACCTTCGGCTTCGTCTCCCTCACGTGCAACTTTGGCAGTAGATCGCACTCTCGCCATTTGATTCTGAGTTTGGGGAAGTCAGATACTTTTTTCTTTTCTCCCGAAGCTCCTCTTTCTGACGAAGCAGACGTCGAGATGGACCTTCATTCGATTCTGAGAATCAAGCTTCGGCTATAGTTAAAAATTTTGGCAGCAAAACAGTGCAAATAGCAATGAATGCTGTGGTAACTTCACACCTACCCGTCTGTTTATATAGTGCTGCAGGTAAGAAGGCGAAGCGGCAGGATTTTTTACACCAAGCGGGCAGTCACTCGTACTCGCTGTGCAGTGGACCGCAAAGATCAAACAGTAACTCTGCAAGGTGGGTCTGGCACGCGCTCGGAAGCCGGATCGTTTCTCCGCAACGAGCTCAGGGAAGGTGTTTTTTGGACCTTCGGCTTCCCGAAGCTGAAGAGGCTTTTTTCACGGGTCAAGCTCGTTACGAAAAACGATCTAGCACCGCGAAAGGGGCTACTGTTGGGGCCGTGCTTCGGTGCGCCGAAGGTCTTACACGAAGAAGCAGCTTCGGCTGAAGTCGTCTCCAAGAGATGGCCGAAGGTTCCTTTTCATGGAGCTTCGGCGTTACAAACCGACATAGAGATAGAATGACCTTTTTATCCATAGAGGTCTGAGTCAATGTTGTAAACTTTTGTAAGGGGCATAATTGTAATTTGTCACAGGCTGCGACCTGTGCCTATAAATAGATGAACAGTACCTCTGTACTGTTCACGCGAACCTGTCATTTGCCTTCGCATCACACTTGTATTCTCGCCTTCTTCAGGACCGAAGGTACATTTGTAATTTGAAATCATTTTTATTCGTTTATGTTAGTAAAGATGGAAATAATTCCATGATCGTATTTAAATATTTATTTCATGTTTCATGATTTATATGATATGAATGCTTCGTTCCTTGATATTATGTTCACGAAGGTACGTCCTTCGTGACCTTCGTCCGAAATTCTTTATATCCTGAGGGGATATAATGTTTTGGAGGACGAAGGACCTTAACACCTAACATTTTCTATGTTGCCTTGTTCTTAATCCAAAGCATTTGAGAACAAGCCCCCAACATGTGGCATCCCAAATGGATATGGTGGCATGCCCCACATTTGATTTGGGACATATGGTGGAGGTAAGTATGTGTATGGATATGGCATAGATGGATAAGGAGGTGGAGGGGTCCATGTCGGCATGTTAGGTCTCAATTGTACAATAGGACCTTTCATTTCTTCCGATTGGTGATGTGGTCCAATCGGCCTGACCTGACGTTGCTCATGAATGGGTGAGCGGGGTCGCTTCGGTGGCCGGTCACTGGGGCCAGCCTTCTTTTTCACATATTTAGACAACAATTGATCGAAAGTCGGGCCAGGCTTGATCAGCCGACCAGCTGCTTTAAATGTATTTGTTTTCCACGTACCTATCTCTGGTCGTCGTGGTTTGAAGGTACGTGGTCGCTGCGAGTCCTGAGCATGGCCGGACCGTCCGCCTGAGCTCTCCGGACTGTCCGGTGTGGTCCCGGACCGTCCGCTCCTACGTGCCGGACCGTCCGGGATACGCAGCACGGGTTCCTGTATCTGTCTCCCTGTCTGCGCTTGCCCCCCCCAGTACTGGAGGTTGTGATGGTCACCTTTAGGGTCTCCCCTACATCGGGAGTCTTTTCGGCTACCACTTTCCTGCAAGAAACTTTATGATCCTCATCGGCCTTTTTAGAATTGCCGATGATTGCCTCTTTGCCTTTGCCTTTATCGGCCGTGTTTGGCCGAACCAGGACTTTCTTGCCCTCGAAGTCGATCACGTTCATTGGAAATGGCTCTGTATCCACCTGCATTTCCTAAAATTTCAATCGTCCCTCATTAATGGCCGATTGAATCTGTCGTCGGAATATATTACAATCATTAGTGGCATGAGAAAATGAGTTATGCCACTTGCAGTATGCACGACGTTTTAGCTCGTCAGCGGATGGAACAGTGTGATTTATTTTAATATTGCCATTTTTGAGTAGTTCGTCAAATATTTTATCACATTTACCAACATTAAACGTAAACTTAACCTCCTCTTGTCGTTTCTTTTGAACCGGCTGCAAGGAGGAACAAGCCGAAGATTTGGCCTGTTTTGGCCAAACCATTTCAGCAGCATACACTTCTGTTGGTTCGTCATCTGAGCTACTTTGGTCGTATTCTACTATATGTACGTTGTGACGCATTGTCTTAGCAGTTTCTTTGCTCCGGCTTTCGCAAGCCAAAGCCCTCTGGTGTAACTGTGCTAGTGTAAAAAATTGGATGCCTTCTAATCTCTCTTTTAAATAATATCGTAGACCGTTAAAGGCTAATCCTACTAGTTGTTTCTCTGCTAAATGAATTTGAAAGCATCGGTTTCTTGTATCTTGGAATCTCCGAATGTAATCATTAACCGATTCATCTTTTGTCTGTCGCAACGACGCTAAATCTACCAAATCCAATTCATAGTCACCGGAGAAAAAATGATCATGAAATTTTTGTTCTAAATCCCCCCATGATGAAATGGAATTAGGAGGTAAAGTGGCGTACCATGCAAACGCAGTTCCTGTTAAAGATAATGAAAACAAACGTACGCGAAATGCCTCTGTGTCGGCCAACTCTCCTAATTGTGCTAAAAATTGGCCTATGTGTTCACGTGTGTTCTTTCCTTGATCACCCGAAAATTTTGTGAATTCGGGTATCCTGGTTCCCTGTGGGTATGGGTAGTGATCAAATCGGCTGTCATAAGGTTTTCGATATGATTGTCCCCCAGGGACCATGCTTACTCCGAGCTTATCTCGGAATGCCCCGGCTATTTCCTCCCTTACTATATCAATGGCAGCCGGTGCAAGACCACCGGCTCTCTGGTCAAACATAGGTAGGGTTGGCTGGACATTAGCATGTTGTCTTTCCCCCCATTGGTTTGAGTTACGTGGTGCGTTTTCATTCGCCCTATATGGGTCATAGGTTTGATCGTTTCTTTCCGGCCTTTTAGGTGGGGCCGGAAAGCTTTCCTGGGCTTTGGATCCTGAATTAATGGGCTGGTGCATCGCGTAGTGTGATGGGAAGTGTTGCTGGGACGGGCGAGGATTCATGTAATAATCCTCTTCAAAAGACTCATGCGCGGACTGTCCGGATACGTACCCGGACCGTCCGTGGTTATATGCGGACCGTTCGTCATTGTATGCGGACCGTCCGACTGGGTAATTTGGGTTCTGTGTCATATGTGGTGGCTCGGGCGCATATCTAGGTAACTCATTAAAAATAGGCCCAACTGTTGTTGGCCCGGACGGTCCGCGCTCACGTGCGGACGGTCCGGGCATATGCAGATCGGCTGGTTTGCTGCCGATTTGCGGTTGCTTAGGGTACGTGTCCATCGGCATCCCATAAAGGGGTTGTGACTGGTCGTGACAACCTGTAGCCGATGTGTTACGCTCGTTATCTCCTAACTCAACCTCGTGCGAAGGAAAATTTGCGGTACTAGATTTATCGAATGCACGCACTAGTCTCTTAAGATCGCTTTGCATACCCCCTATGATGTTCTGCATTTGTTCACGCTGATCTTCTACATAATTTCTAAGAGATTGCAGATCGTTGGTATTACTTACATTGGTGATATCTGGCGTGGGTTGGAGCGAAGCCGGATCCGTTGCCCGGTGTCGGACGACCTTGTTGTTCCTGTCCACTTTGAAGTTGGCCAAGAACTTTGCTTTCGCCTCCTGGATCATCCGCTCCTTATGCTCCTCAAACTGGAGCTGCTCGTCAGCCGGCAAGGTTTCCCAAGTCGGCTCTATGATGTTGCTTAGAGAAATATCAGAGCTATCCTTTGAACCGGCCATTGAGGGCCGATCTGATGAGCTTAGATGTGTTGTCCCCAGCGGAGTCGCCAAAAAGTATGTTGACGCCTTTTCGGAGCGCCAAACACTCAACAAGAACCGTGGCGGTGCCCTCTGCACAGGGGCGGACGGTCCGCGCGCAGGGGCCGGACGGTCCGCGGCCTGGTGCGAGGCGCGGTGGTGCTCTCTGCGCAAGGGCGGACTGTCCGCGGCCTGGGGCCGGACGGTCCGCGATCTGGTGCGCGGCTAGGGCTCCTGCCTGACGGCCGGACGGTCCGCGCCCTGGGGCCGGACTGTCCGCGCGTATGCAGGGACGGCGGAAGATCGCCGACGGCGCCTGGATCTCGCTCCCGGGAGGGACCCCGTCGGGGAGTAGAGATCCTAGGTGGTGTCTAGGCTTGGGCCGGCCGACCTAGACTCCTCTAATCGACGTAGAGCCGAAGAGAGACGAAGAATTTGGGGATTGGATAGCTAAACCTAAACTAGACTAGAACTACTCCTAGGATAAAATGCGAAATAGAAGTTGTATTGATTCGATTGATGATGATTACAAATCGGCCGTATACCTCTCTATTTATAGAGGAGGGGGGCTGGACCCTTTACAAACTAATTTCCGAGCTTATCCCGCGATTTTAGCTAACAACCGTAGCACAAAACTCGGAACCCTAATCCGCTCTGCGCACGCGCGGACCGTCCGGCCCACAGGCGCGGACCGTCCGGACCGCGGACCGTCCGGCCTCAGGGCCGGACCGTCCGCGCGCTCATTTTTGGTTCGAACAGTTCCGATCCATCAATCTGGTACAGACGAACAAGACCTTTGGAAAAAAAATTAGAGAACACGCTGCAACGACAGCTTGAGCGCACCGCTAGCACCACTACGGTCAGTAACGGCAGCTGGTCCTGCCTGCCTGGTGCCTCTGCCAGTCAGTCTGCCCCTGGATGCTGCTGCCGGTGGTGGACCCGTCGGTGCACGGGCAGCACGGCCCGCGCTGCGTATGTGGGTTGGGTTGGAAGCCCTGAACGCAACCGACGTCATCGCCGGCAGTGGAGTGCGGACTGCGGAGGGTCTGATCAGTTTTCACGTCGCGTGTCGTGCTCGTGTGTAACGATCGGGCCGGATCGTCATTCGGCAGGCAGGAACCACGCACCCACACCACCACGGATCCATATCCTTGCACGTCTCCACGGTTCGTGGCCGTGGGTCGTGACATTGTGGGGCCGGCACAGATACGTGACGGCACCGGCCAGGGGCCAACCCAACACATTTTCTTCCTTCAACAACTACTATCGGTTTTCAGTTTCCACACCTATCTTCTTCTTCTTTTTTCCTTTCCCAAACCGGTCGACGACGCTAATGAAATGAAACCACAAAATGTATCGCCGGCCAGGACGACGGAGAGTGTACTGGCACGGTACCGCATTCCGTATTTTCTCTCTCCAAGGCACTACCTCACCATTGACTTGATCCACATCCACTACTCAAGTCAGGAGCTGACGATGCTTTGGAATCGCTCCCGAGTGATCGGGAGTCAATCTGACAAAACGTAGTGGAACATCTTGCCTTGCCGGCAAGATTTCTAAAGGGCTGAAGGTGGCAACCAATCGTACCTGCGTGCGCTGCAGCGGGTTAATTCTCAGAGATGTTCAAAAAAAAATACCCGTACATCCGACTTTGGCCTCCTTAAAAATACGAGTTTTTTTCCTAAAAAAAATCTAGTGAAATTCCTGTATTTCTACCCAAAGTCACCCGCGGGTTTTACTGAGTGTAAACTTGTCAGTGTTTCGAACCTCGCTCTGACAAATAAATTTATTGTACGTGTTTCGAGCTCCGAGCAGTGTACGCGGTACGTACAAGATTTATACTAGTTCGGTTAGAACGTCCCGACTTCCGGTCATCGACGGCTTGCGCTACCGTCACCATTGATGATCAAAGCTCGTAGTAGGTGTTACAAGCAGGAGAGAGGGAGGGAGGCAAGGCTTCCAAGTCTCTTATTCGTGATGGAGGTGGTTACAAAGTGGAATCTTAGCTAAGTCTTGGTCTGACAACGGGGCTCTTGCATATGGGTCCTCCTCCTATTCGTCAGTCCTTCTGGTGTCGTCTCGTCTGTGGTGCGTCCTTGCGTCCGAGAGAACTCATTTGTGTCTGAGGCAACCTCCTTTTATAGGCTAAGGGGTCGGCTAGCGGTGGCTTCCTTAGGAAGGATCCACCGGGTGATGGTAAAACTAGACGTCTTACCATGGGGATAAAGCCACGCGTGCTTGCGGTCGCCTGGGTGTCTCATATTCTTTATTGCGGACGTCGCTCGGTGTGGGGCTCGAGCATCATCATTATGGGTATGCCGACCCCTGGCCTTCGTAGCCTTGGGCTCGGCGCGGTTCACCGTGTTGCGCCTTGCCAGCGGCCTACGCACTTAGGCCTAGTCCCGATATGCCATGAGTGCGCCCCTGGCTGGGGGATGCGCGGACTGTTGGGCACTAACACGCGCTGACACGTTGTCAGGTGGACCCAAACACTCAGAAACGGTGGGAGAGAGCTCAGGTGCACAACAAGACGAATGACATGGAACTATAGCTTCTCGTTATGCGTGTCCCTGGAGTAGATGTGGAGGCGCCTCTGGAGCCTTTGCTGCGAATCTCGTGGCTATGAGCACGCCACATCTCGCGGATGACACGGGAGCTTGAGCCTCCGAGGACTTAGTCGATCAAGTTACCAGGGGTAAGATGGGGAGAGAATTGATTCCAATGAGGGTTGGCTCGGGAGCGTGAAGCGGTGGGTTATGAGGGACACGATTGCGGCATGCGGTTGCGAGGATGTTGCTCTAGCTCGCATGGTGGACTTTTGCCACCAAGCTGCTATACATCGATGGTAACTTCCGATATGCCATCGATCTGTTTGAGAGTTTGTTAGTTGTGGATCTGGACCCATTGCTGGGTGATTTCGACGTTGTTGCGATCGTCATGTTGGGGTGGTATTTGCGAAGGAATTAACTTTCACAATTGTTCACAGTCTCGTGATCTGTTCTTCCATGGCTTTTTGTGCAACTCAGTCATTTTGATAATGTGTATGGGTTCCAGGGCCCCTGACACTGCCTTGTCTCGAGCCCTCCTCGAATATAGGGGGTGCGATTCGTGCAACTTTTGTCCGTCTGCCATACTCGTGCGTGGCGAGCCCTTGAGCCCCCTGCTCAATGCAGAGGTCCGTCTAGGGGTTTGTCTCGTCTTTTCGATTTACTCTCCCCCGTGCATCCCCATCGCGGGAATGAGGGGAGGTGAGCAGTGCCATGCTTTCTTCGATAGGATAGCAATTGCGCTCGGTGAGCTTCAAGCGGTTAATTTGGGTGAGGCCCTTGTTCCTTTTGCAGGATCCAAGTGCGGGGTCTGTTGGGGACCATCCTCATACTCTCGGGCATTGACTAATATAGTTGTAGGTTCTATTCGATCGGAACCGACGGCTTGCTGCCTCTCTTCAGGATAAACCATGAGTCAGTGTCACACCCGGGTTTTAGGGGCACCAAGACCCGGGCGTGAACATAAACACCAGGTATGCTGGGATCAAGTCTCACACATATGATGTATAGTGGCACAGGATCGAATGTCACATCTTTACTATATAACAGGAGTTCTATACAAAATAAATAATTACATTATAAGGAGACAACGGTCCAGCAACCCAAAGTTGACTGGGAGACGACGGCCTAGATCTCTCACGAACACTTCACAGCATCCTCCGAGCGCATCATCCTGCGGTACCTATTCTTGACCTATGGTGTGGTGTGAGACAGCAAGAGTGAGCTCACATACGTTCATCGCTCAACAAGTTGTGGGGAATAATGTGCATGAACTCGCCAAAGGTGGGAGCTCACGTGAAGTGTAAGGCTTACCAAAGAGGATGGTTAGAGCTGAGCATTGCTTTTAAAGTTGGTCAAAATTTTATTAGCAGTTACTAAGTATAAGTAAATACCATCCCAATTAATTAGCAGAACAAAAGTAACAACCTCACCTGCAATGCAATGCATATGACAAATTGAATTTAGTTCCATAATTTAATCATGTGAGGGTCCGAGCTGCTCATGACCGTGAGCACGGCTAGTATACTAGTTTTACACTCTGTAGAGGTTGCGCATCTTTACCCACAAGTCGTGTTACCCATCTGCCAAGAGATGGCCAATCCCATACACCTCTACCGAGGAGGTGAGGCAGGGCAACACTACGAGGCCTTTACAAAGTTCCACTAGCTTTAGAAAACCCGCTACAGTTTATAGGAAGTTCCAATGCAGGAATCCCTTGCAGAACCGCCATCGCAGCAAAATCCTCCCGAGGGCCTCCCTACACTGACCACTCCCCTACTGCCCTTGCCCCTTTCGGGTAAGGTAGTCTTCCACTAGCTTTCCTAATTAATCGGCCAAGGGCGTCCCATTAAACCCTTGTGGTAGCACTGTTTTCCCGGGTGGTCGCTCCATGTTCCAATTAACATAATGATCTTATCATGAACAGTAAATAACAATTGATAACAAAAGTATGAATAATATGTATCTCAATGCCCAAATCCACATATAGCACTAGCAAGTACTACCCAGAAAGTTTAGTGGTAAACAAGGCATAAAGATAGACAAACTAGGGTAACCTATTAGGTCCCATCAAAATTTAACCTATGCAGATCATTATGATTAATTAGAACATGAGTGGGTAAAAAGAAGTGATCAAGGGCACAACTTGCCTGGGACTTGAGATTCCAGGTACCAGGATGATCTTCAGGTGTCACGTGTTCTCATTGCTAAACGTAGCAATACAAACAAACATTGTATAGGCAAAATTAACATTACACCAAACATATATTAAAAATACATATTAATAATCTACATATTAAAATAAGATCATAGGAACAGGAATCATTAATTTTGGAGTTATAAATTTTAAGTTATGAATTTCTGAAGTTATCAAGTACTTGGAATAGCATAACTCATGTGAATAATTTTAGTTCAAGTTTCATGACTAGACAAATTTACTAAGTGATAAACAATATTAAAACAAAATTAATGCCACTGGAATGAATTAATTTGGAGTTAAAATGAATTTAATACCAATTATACAAGTTTCTAGTATTGTTTTTGTATTAAAAATCATTTTCTATACCTAATTTTCTGTTTTTATTGTTCTCTGGACTTGGCGCATTATTATCAGAAACACCAGGGGCTATAGCGCAAAAAGGATCCAAGACTCAGTGGTGCACCTGAGTGGACTGCGGGTTAGTTTAGGAAAAGACGAGGGTCTCCTTAGAAAGTATTCCAAGCGAAGGGGTAAGCTTCGATCACAGCCGCCCGATCTGATTCCAACCGTCCAGATTAAATCAGAGAAGTGGTATATAATGAAGCCAATCCAGACCGTTGGCGTTTGGATCCACGGTCAAGATTTTACGCGGTCATATTCTAATCCCATACGCCCGATCTGGAATCAACGGCCAGGGACGGTTCCGGGTGAAACGTTACCTGACTTGTAATCTTGTATGTCCGTAGCGGGATCAACGGCTATCGCACTTTCTATCTCCCAGCCCTTGATTCCAGGATCGACGGTCGGATTGTTTTCTTCTTCCTTCTCACAGGTCGTAGGGGTCCATCACGAGTCACGACGATGCCACTGAGTCTTCGCGGCGGGGTCGGCGAGGACGTCGTTTAGCCCCGCCCAGCGCAACCACGGCGAGCCGCGGCAGCGCAGCTACGTGTGGGACGAGCCGGCGCGCGCGAGCTGCGCAGGATGGGAGTGCGCGGAACAGCAGGCGGAGATGGAAGCGCGGGCGCGCCATGGCGGATGCATCATCACAGTCGACGCGCGGCGGAGGCAGCAAGTAGAGGATCCAAGGACCACCGGTGGGCGGGATTTACTGCCATGGCGACGGCGAGTGAGCAGAACCACAGCCGCGGCACTAGCTCCCCCAAGTTCTTCGCGTGGCGCCCCTCCAATTTCTCTATCTCGCTCTCTCGGATCTCTAGCAACACCCAGGCTGCAGTCCGACATGGAGGTCGAGGACGACCGCACCACAGCAACACATCGACGGGATTCCAGATTTATAGTCCGGGCGCAAGGTCAGCGAATACCCGACGAAATCGCAGCAAACCAGGAGGTAGCGCTAGCGGTCCGGTTTGTTCGGGCTTCAGTTACGGTGAAGAAGGAAAGTGATGACATGCGGGTCCCACATGTCAGTGTGACGTCCAGAGAGGAGGAGTTGGGCTGCTAGAGGAACAAATGGGAAATTGGGCCGGCGGGAGAGCAAGGGAGATGGGCCGCATGTGACAATTTCGGCCCAGGTGAGGTCTTTCTGTTTTTTTAGTTCATTTCTCCAATTTCAAACTTCAAATTCAATTTAAATCTAACTTTAAAATTCAAACTCTTATTCAAAAGCACCAACAAAATTCTAGTATGCAAATGCAAAAATATATATTTTTGCTTATTATTACTCTTCATTAAGTAGATGTTCCAAATCATATAAATTTACTTATTGTTTGTTTTAGAAGAAAGAAATATGATGAGTGGTCGTTAATTCAAGAATGAATATTTGTTTCTTACTTACTTTGAGTGAAAGATATATATACTTTATATTTATTCACTCTTTATTTTCCCCCATTCACCCCTATTTCATTTTCAAGATTGTTTCATAAATTTGGATATAAATGCAATAATACAAGAATGAGATGAATATTTTTTGTATTTATTTATTTGTTGTTTGACCCTTATAATTCCTATTAATTGAATATGCACAAAGAAAAAAAAACCTAATAAATTTTCGAAGGTTCCATAATTCCAAAATGCTTTTATATCAATATATGCATTTATTTATTTATTTTTTTACACCAATTTTAGGGCTTTACAGTCAGACTCTGCCAGAACTTGAATACGAGCTGGTGACACCCTTAACGTTTTGTACGTCAGGGTTCTAGCCGCTAGTGTGCCCGTCTTCAGCTGCCCCTCACTCTATTTTCTCCAGAGCGGTCGTGAGGCCTTTACGTACTAGCCTTTGAACTCCAGAATTCATGGCTGCTTTGCCATGAGTTTTTCGCTTTTCGGTCCCGGCCAAAGGAATTTGAATGGGTTTGAGTCCTTACTGGGAAGTGATCCCTTGTCCTTTATGAACAGGTTTGGGTCATTGCCAGGAAGTGATCCTGAAGAACGGGAAGGTCCAGGGCTATAAAAGGAAGGTCCAGGGCTCTCGTACGGGAAGGTTGGCCGCGCGGGAGAACGGGCAGGCGGACAGTCTCTCTCTCACTCTCCCTCGCAAACACTTGTAAACCCCTACTGCAAGCGCACCCGACCTGGGCGCAGGACAACACGGAGGCCGTGGGTTCCCCTTTTGCTGTTTCTCCCCCCTTTGTGCTCCGTCTCGCGCCGACCCATCTGGGCTGGGACACGCGACGACAATTTACTCGTCGGTCCAGGGACCCCCCGGGGTCGAAACGCCGACAATTATTATATATGTTGTCTTCTTTGGCGCATGTATGAGATGCACCCGACTTTGTCCCTTGAAGCCCGGGCTGGGTGTGACATATGCCAAAGGGAGACAGAGACAGACGACTAGCTGACCTCTCTGGCACAGTCGTGGACGGTCCGGCCATCTGGCCCGGACGGTCCGCCGTCCACACAAAAATATTTTGCGCTAGTTCAAAAGAATTCTAATTTTGAAACCCGTAGCGCTGTTAGCCCACTTGCACATGTTATCATTTATACTCTACGAGGCACTAAGTTATACACCATTCAAGTTCATTGACCCCTCTTAATAGTACGACTGCCTATCCTATTAATCCGGTCAATTTCTTCTCTAAACACCTGCTGACCGGCAAAAGCAAAAACCTATGCCTTCACTCGATCCACAATCAATGGTTATGAGTCCACAAGGACTTTACTGTATCATGTGATTCAGTCTTGCAATCTTATCACTCCAAGAACTGTTAGTCCATAATCAGTTGTCATTAATTACTAAAACACCACTTAGGGGCCTAGATGATTCACAATCCCCCTTTTGGTAATTGATGACAATATCGCATATTTTTTAGAAAAGTAGATGGTTCGCAATCTTATCCCGATGGCTCGCTGCCTCTCTCCGCGATAAACCATGAGCCAGACTCTGCCAGAAATCAAACATGAGCTGGTGACATCCGTAACATTTCGTATGTCAGGGTTCTGGCCGCTAGTGTGCCCGTCTTCAGCTGCCCCTCACTCTATTTTCTCCAGAGCGGTCGTGAGCCCTTTACGGACCAGCCTTTGAACTCTAGAATTCACGACTGCTTTGCCATGAGTTTTTTCGCTCTTCGGTCCCAGCCAAAGGAATTTGAATGGGTTCGAGTCCTTACCGGGGAAGTGATACCTTGTCCTTCATGAACGGGTTCGGGTCCTTGCCGGGAAAGCGATCCTTTGGCGTTCGTCTAGTTCCTTAGGCGAGTGCATTTTCGAAGGGTGGCTTAGTTAGTTCTTGCTCCCTTTGACTTTCTTGAGACCCTGCATGAGTCGGGCAAACAAAATGAAAAGGAGAGGTATTAGTGTGGCCATATTTACTTGGAAGAGTATAAATGTCACAACTAGTGAAGGATACAAAATTTGTTAACGTGATAGGTTAGCTCTCTGATGTGTTTTCCCCTCCTCCTTTCCCTGTCTCCGAGCCCTTAGGCATATGGCCGGTCTAGGGTTGGGGTTAGAGATGGCAATGGATAAAAACCCGTTGGGTATTACTTGCCCAAACCCATACCCGCGAAGAAAAAATACGCCCGCTAAAAAACCCATACCCATGACAGGTATAAAATTTTGCCCAAATTCATACCCATGTGGGTTTTGGGTACCCAACGGGGTTCCCATACCCACTAACATCAACATAAAAAATAATTCATCGTGTAAATAACAATCAATACATTAATAAGCTAACAGAAAAGGAACAAATGATAACTAATTTTAGCTTAAAATTTGTTACATGAAGTTTATTTCAATTAGAACATATTCAATTAATAATATTATGAGACATATTTATAAGGAATGTTGATTTTAAGGCGAGTTTTAAAAACCCATGGGTTTGCGGGTATGGGTAGTGGAAGAACAAACTCATGCCCACGTACCCATTGGGTTTCCATTTGAACCCATTAACAAACCTATGAGTACAGAAATTGACCAAACTCATACCTTAATAGAGAAAAAACCACCGGATTTCGGGTAGCGGTTACCCGTTGTCATCTTTAGTTGGGGTAAAGGTCGGCTTGGGAGCGTCGAGGCCTTGCTACGGGGTAAAATAATCGCAGCTGTTCGATGTTCCACAGGTTGACCCGGAATCAAATTAAACGGTCGGATAGCCACAGGATTTACTGGTTAAAATTTTCATCCCTAACTGCTATTGTCGGTCACTTTCTTCAAGCTAGGCCAGGAAATTGACAGTTTCGACGGCCGGCCTTTATTTTTCTCCTGCATAAAAATATCCACAGTCTACCGTATGCAAGCGTATGCAAGGACGATGTAGTACTTACTAGGACTACGGGCTTTTGTTTTCAAAGCTCTACATC
The DNA here is from genome assembly GCA_029449295.1 of Zea luxurians. Classification (NCBI taxonomy): domain Eukaryota; kingdom Viridiplantae; phylum Streptophyta; class Magnoliopsida; order Poales; family Poaceae; genus Zea; species Zea luxurians. Next base: position 30,626,072 of record JAOPSE010000031.1, read on the forward strand.
ATCACTACTTGACCCTCTTGCAAGTCTAGGTGTATACTGCACCTGTACAATCAATCCAAGTGACCCGGAATCAAATCAAACGGTAATGTCCAAAAAAACTTGCCGGGAAAGATTAGAAATTTTACAATGTCCCACTCCCACGTGCTACCTTTCAAAGATCGTTGAACTCTGGCTATTGTAGATCGCTGTGGGTTTTCTTTCCATAAAGTAATTATATCCAGACACTCGCTCCCAGCCCAGCAGAATACAGTTCATTATCAACGTGATTGGTTGCAAGGACCAACAGCGCCAAGCGCGCGTCAGCCTGGATCAGCAGCGATGGTCCTTCCCGCCTTCCCCACGCATGCAGGTGGGAGGTGGAAAAAACACCTGTGTTACATGCGCACATACGAGCTCGTTTTATGCTGTACAACCAACCAAACATATGCACATTCCAAGTGAACGCATCTACTCAGCTTGGATATAAGCAGCGCGGCAACCAATCACGCCATATAGTTTCAAAAAATATATTGAAATATGAGGTATTCTACGTGGTGGACATGCTCACAGTTGATAAATTTTTGTGAAAGAACATGATTTGAGCATAAAATTTTAAATTAGGTTTAATCTACGGGCAGGGGCGGACCTAGGTAGGGTGGAGCGAGGGCACAGGCCCTCGCTCATTTCTTTGGTGCAAGTAGTAGAGACTAGATTTTCACTATAAGTTCCTCTGCTCAGTTTAACTTAGATGCCCTTGCTCTAGTGTTTTAATGCTTGCCTTCGTAAGTGTGTCCTCACTCTCATTTTGCTCTGAGTCCGCCCCTGTCTACGGGTATATATGTCATTTGACCATGCATTGAGAATAGCCTTAGATCATCTTCAACAGATCTTATATTCTATCTCATATCTTATTCTCTATTTTAAACTTCACTACATAAACAATGTCATCTACCAAAGACGGCCTTGTAGCACACAACCTCCTAGTAACCGATGGCTATGACCATATTTTAATCTATTGGCATGCATGATGGAGTGATCAGTTGATCGAGTACTATCAACAGCACTGTCCTCAGTACTCCCTCGGTCCATAAAAAATGTACACCTATCATGTCAGTATCGATTAATTTATCACATATTTAATTAAATTATAATAAAAAGAATCGGTATTTATGCTTTTGAAATAAATTTATTTTTAAAACATATATTATACAGCTATTCCAATAATATTCATGCATGTTATATTACGATTGCTCATACTTATTTATATGAATAGTTAAAGTGCTTCTTAAAAAGCAAGAATCGCGTTCTTTTATGGATGGAGAGTAATAGGGAGCCAGCACATACTGCACAGGTCACTGGTGCTAGCAATTTTTTAAACACCGTGCGAGTGGAGGTTACTGGTTGTGATCTCTCATCTGATGGATGATTCTCTGATAATCCCTCTCGGTGTTGGTGGCGCTTGCCTTTCAAAATGGGCCGCGAGGACGATGCAACCGGTGGCGGCATATTCTGCCGGGGCGCCGTCGATTTGGGTGCGGACCATATCCGCTGCGTGGTCACATTGTTGCCGAATGGTGATGCACGAGCACGACGGCGACGAGCTTGTTTGGAATATATGGCCGGTAGGTGCTGCCAAACCTAAGGAGAAATTTTGTACTCCCCTCCACACCAAATTAGAATTCGTTTTAGGGTTTTTATAGATCTATACAATATTTAATGTATTTGTTTTATATATGTGTATATATGTATTTTTTTAATATTTCTCCTTTGTATAACAAAATATTTCAATATCTCTCATTTATATAACACAAATAGTCATTAGTTGCAGTGGTAAGATCTTCGCTCCGTTCCCGCCGAGCAGTGTTGAATCCCACATGGCCACATGTGATGCATTTTTTTTTGCTTATTCGGCACTCGCGGGAGGATCACTTGGAAGCCTCGCTTGCATGAATAAACTCCCGCTTTGAAGGTGTAGTAGGAGAGTCGTTCGAAAGCCTCGCAGGGGAGAAACGACGCACAAATAAACTCCCGCTTTGAAGGTGTAGTAGGAGGATCGCTCGAAAGCCTCGCAGGGGAGAAACGATGCACAAATAAACTCCTGCTTTAAATTTAGCTAACACTATTTAGAGCGCAGAGGGTGGATACTTCTAGGGCACCTCACTTTGATGGCACTAACTTCCTTTGATATTGTTAGAATGACTTGCTACCTAGAAGTTATTGATTTAGGTGTTTGAAAAGTCACTCACGATGAGATTAAACCCCTAAAGCATAAAAAAACAACCACGAGTGATGAAAAATAAATTCATCTAAATGCTAGAGCTAAAAGTTGTTTGTTTGATTCATTTAGCATGGATATATTTAATTAAGTATTTATCCTATCAAAAGCTAATGAAATTTGGTTAAAGTTACATGAGCTCCATGATTTCACAAGCAAATTTTGCCAGCAAAAACATTTCCTAGCTAAACAATGTTATGATTTATTTCAAATGAAAGAAAAATGAGCTTTTAAATATATGTATTCTCGTTTTGATATAATCATAAATAAGCTCAACTCTATTGGAGTAACAAAGCTAGGTGAACTGAACCTTGTGAGGAAGATCCCCTCTATCTTCCTAATAATAAATATGCAAGCATCATCACCATCATTCATAACATGGAGGACAAGTGAAATGATTCCAAGGCTTATTATTAACAATATTGTGGCATTGGAAATGTCACAAAAGATGGGTCACTAAGAAGTCACTTCATCAAGCAAAGGCATAGCTCTCATGCGTGAATAGTGCAAGAAAATGAAGGTCAAGAAGCAAGTTAAAAGCTTAAGCTCAAGCTCCTCAAGTGAAGATGAAGATGAGGAAGATGGTTACGATGATGGTGAAGAAGATGATCAAGCCTCCACCTCATCCTCCAAAGTTGATAAAGATATAGTTAGATAGTTGGAAAGATGATGAGTGTGATTTGCAAGATAAACCTTATGGATGTGCCCAATCAAAATTTAAGACAACCTATTAAATACTGATAGATAGAAAAAAACAAAGAAAGAAAGAATGTTATAGATGCAGTAGAAAGTGGAATTTGGTGGAGGATTGCCCAAACAAGCTCACACCTAAGGACAAGAAAAAGTGGTGCAAGCACAAGGCTCTCAGAACAATCAAGGATAACTAATTTTTCTCCTATCTACTTTTGTCAAAATCTCTCTTCTAAATCCTAAGTTGTTGTTCATTGTTTGACTCGATGATCCCGTGGGATGACGTCCTAGTCTTGCTGGCTAGAGATGACAATGGGTACCTGAAACCCGAATACTTTATGGGTTTTACCCGTATTGAGTTGGATATGGGATGTTTTTTTACCCACAGGTATGTTAATGTGCAAGAGCCTCTACTCATCGGGTAGTCGAGTACGGGTACGACTAGGTACTAGACATACCTGAATGCCCATGGGTAAATTATAACTGCATCATACCACTATTACCATTTATAAAGCACATCTTAACTAAAAGAAATTTTTCTTCAGCTATCATTTATTTAATTATCAAGTTATATAATTATATGGTTTGTTATATTCGAAGTTAAACTTATTTTTATGCACTTGTTTGGTATTTTGAGTGATTAACATATTAGAATTTAATACTTTTCTGGCAGGTACGAGTTACCAGACGAGTAAAATTATACGCGTGGGTACGAATATGGGTAATATTATATAACAACAAGTAGATATGAGTAACTGTTGACACCTTTTTGGAGGCGCCAATCACTTCAAAAGAACCAGCGGCGGTGCTCTCTGGTCAAGCGCGGACGGTCCGCGGCACAGGGCCGGACGATCCGCGACCTGGCGCGAGGCGGCGATGCTCTCTGGTCAGGCGCGGACGGTCCGCGGCACAGGGCCGGACGGTCCGCGACCTGGCGCAGGAGCTCGGTGAAAGTCGCCTAGAGGGGGGGGGGTGAATAGGGCGAAACTGAAAATCTCAAAAATAATCACAACTACAAGCAAGGTTAGCGTTAGAAATATAAACGAGTCCGCGAGAGAGGGCGCAAAACAAATCGCAAGCGAATAACAAAATGAGACACGCGGATTTGTTTTACCGAGGTTCGGTTCTCTCAAACCTACTCCCCGTTGAGGAGGCCACAAAGGCTGGGTCTCTTTCAACCCTTCCCTCTCTCAAACGGTCCCTCGGACCGAGTGAGCTTTTCTTCTTCTCAATCAAACGGGAACAAAACTTCCCCGCAAGGGCCACCACACAATTGGTGCCTCTTGCCTTGGTTACAATTGAGTTTTGATCACAAGAACAAGTGAGAAAGAAAGAAAGCGATCCAAGCGCAAGAGCTCAAAAGAACACGGCAAATCTCTCTTGCTAGTCACTAAAGGCTTGAGTGGAATTGGAGAGGATTTGATCTCTTTGGTGTGTCTAGAATTGAATGCCTAGCTCTTGTAAGTGGTTGGAAGTTGGAAAACTTGGATGCAATGAATGGTGGGGTGGTTGGGGTATTTATAGCCCCAACCACCAAACTTGACCGTTGGCTGGAGGCGTCTGTTCGATGGCGCACCGGACAGTCCGGTGCACACCGGACAGTCCGGTGCCCCTGCCACGTCATCAATGCCGTTGGATTCTGACCGTTGGAGCTTCTGACTTCTGGGCCCGCCTGGGTGTCCGGTGCACACCGGATAACAACTGTTCATTGTCCGGTGCGCCGGAATGGGCGCGCCTGACGTCTGCGCGCGCTGCGCGCGCATTAAATGCACCGCAGGTAGCCGTTGGCGCCGAAATAGCCGTTGCCCCGCTGGTACACCGGACAGTCCGGTGCACACCGGACATGTCCGGTGAATTATAGCGGAGCGGCTGCCGCGCGAACCCGAGGCTGGCGAGTTGAGGAGGCCGCGCTTCCTTGGAGCACCGGACACTGTCCGGTGTACACCGGACAGTCCGGTGAATTATAGCGACGCGGCCTGAGAAATTCCCGAAGGTGGCAAGTTCGAGTTGGAGTCCTCTGGCCGCACCGGACACTGTCTGGTGTACACCGGACAGTCCGGTGCCTCCAGCCAGAGGTGCCTTCGGTTGCCTCTTTGCTCCTTTGTTGAATCCAAAACTTGATCTTTTTATTGGCTGAGTGTGAACCTTTTGCACCTGTATAACTTATGCACTAGAGCAAACTAGTTAGTCCAAAATTTGTGTTGCGCAATTCAACCACCAAAATTATTTAGGGACTAGGTGTAAGCCTAATTCCCTTTCAATCTCTCCCTTTTTGGTGATTGATGCCAACACAAACCAAAGCAAATATAGAAGTGCATAATTGAACTAGTTTGCATAATGTAAGTGCAAAGGTTGCTTGGAATTGAGCCAATATAAATACTTACATGATGCGCATGGATTGTTTCTTTATTTTTAACATATTGGACCACATCTGCACCAAAAGTTTTGTTTTTGCAAATTCTTTTGTAAATTCTTTTCAAAGTCCTTTTGCAAGATAGTCAAAGGTAAATGAATAGGATTTTGCAAAGCATTTTCAAGTTTTGACATTTTCTTCCTCTGTTCCAAATGCTTTTCTTTGACTAAACAAAACTCCCCCTCAAATAAAGTCTCCTCTTAGTGTTCAAGAGGGTTTTAAGTCATTTTTGAAATACTACTTCCTCCCCCTTTAGAACATAATAAGATACCAATTTTGAAATTGACCAATTGAAAATCTCCAAAATTTTAAAACTTAGGTGGTGGTGCGGTCCTTTTGCTTTGGGCTCATATTTTCTCCCCCTTTGGCATGAATCGCCAAAAACGGAATCATTAGAGCCCAATGAAGTACGTTCTCCCCCTTTGGTCATAAAATGAATGAGTGAAGATTATACCAAAGATGGAGAGTGATGTGGAGCGACGGCGAAGGATAAGTAGTAGAGCGGAGTGGAAGCCTTTGTCTTCGCCGAAGACTCCAATTCCCTTTCAATATACCTATGACTTGGTTTGGAATATACTTGAAAACACATTAGTCATAGCATATAAAAGAGATATGATCAAAGGTATTCTTATGAGCTATGTGTGCAAGTCTAGCAAAAGAAATTCCTAGAATCAAGAATATTAAGCTCATGCCTAAGTCGGGTAAAAGATTGTTCATCAAGTGGCTTGGTAAAGATATCAGCTAATTGATCTTTAGTGTTAATGTATGAAATCTCGATATCCCCCTTTTGTTGATGATCCCGAAGAAAATGATACCGAATGGCTATGTGTTTAGTGCGGCTATGCTCAACGGGATTATCCGCCATACGGATTGCACTCTCATTATCACATAGAAGAGGAACTTTGGTTAATTTGTAACCGTAGTCCCGCAGGGTTTGCCTCATCCAAAGCAATTGCGCGCAACAATGGCCTGCGGCAATGTACTCGGCTTCGGCGGTAGAAAGAGCGACTGAATTTTGCTTCTTTGAAGCCCATGACACCAAGGATCTTCCCAAGAACTGGCAAGTCCCCGATGTGCTCTTCCTATTAATCTTACACCCCGCCCAATCGGCATCCGAATAACCAATCAAATCAAATGTGGATCCCCGAGGGTACCAAAGCCCAAACTTAGGAGTATAAGCCAAATATCTCAAGATTCGTTTCACGGCCGTAAGGTGTGATTCCTTAGGGTCGGCTTGAAATCTTGCACACATGCAAACGGAAAGCATAATGTCCGGTCGAGATGCACATAAATAAAGCAATGAACCAATCATCGACCGGTATACCTTTTGATCCACGGACTTACCTCCCGTGTCGAGGTCGAGATGCCCATTTGTTCCCATGGGTGTCTTGATGGGCTTGGCATCCTTCATTCCAAACTTGCTTAGAATGTCTTGAGTATACTTCGTTTGGCTAATGAAGGTGCCCTCTTGGAGTTGTTTGACTTGAAATCCTAGAAAATACTTCAACTCCCCCATCATAGACATCTCGAATTTCTGTGTCATGATCCTACTAAATTCTTCACATGTAGATTTGTTAGTAGACCCAAATATAATATCATCAACATAAATTTGGCATACAAACAAATCATTATCAAGTGTTTTGGTGAATAAAGTAGGATCGGCTTTGCCGACTTTGAAGCCATTAGTGATAAGGAAATCTCTAAGGCATTCATACCATGCTCTTGGGGCTTGCTTGAGCCCATAAAGCGCCTTAGAGAGCCTATAAACATGGTTAGGGTACTCACTGTCTTCAAAGCCGGGAGGTTGCTCAACATAGACCTCCTCCTTGATTGGTCCATTGAGGAAGGCACTCTTCACGTCCATTTGATAAAGCTTGAAGCCATGGTAAGTAGCATAGGCCAATAATATACGAATTGACTCAAGCCTAGCTACGGGTGCATAGGTTTCACCAAAATCCAAACCTTCGACTTGTGAATACCCCTTGGCCACGAGTCGAGCTTTGTTCCTTGTCACCACACCATGCTCGTCTTGCTTGTTGCGGAAGACCCACTTGGTTCCTACAACATTTTGATTAGGACGTGGAACTAAGTGCCATACCTCATTCCTTGTGAAATTGTTGAGCTCCTCTTGCATCGCCATCACCCAATCCGAATTTTGGAGTGCTTCCTCTACCCTATGTGGCTCAACAGAGGAAACAAAAGAGTAATGTTCACAAAAATGTGCAACACGAGATCGAGTAGTTACCCCCTTATGAATGTCGCCGAGGATGCTGTCGACGGGGTGATCTCGTTGTATTGCTTGGTGGACTCTTGGGTGTGGCGGCCTTGGTTGTTCATCCTCCTTGTCTTCATCATTTGCATCTCCCCCTTGATCGTTGCCGTCATTTTGAGGTGACTCATCTTCTTGATCTCCTTGTTCAACACCTTGAGCCTCATTTTCAATTTGAGTTGGTGGAGATGCTTGCGTGGAGGAGAATGGTTGATCTTGTGTATGTGGAGGCTCTTCGGATTCCTTAGGACACACATCCCCAATAGACATGTTCCTTAGCGCTATGCATGGAGCCTGTTCTTCACCTATCTCATCAAGATCAACTTGCTCTACTTGAGAGCCGTTAGTCTCATCAAACACAACGTCACAAGAAACTTCAACAAATCCTGAGGACTTGTTAAAGACTCTATATGCCCTTGTGTTTGAGTCATATCCTAGTAAAAAGCCTTCTACAGTTTTAGGAGCAAATTTAGATTTTCTACCTCTCCTAACAAGAATAAAGCATTTGCTACCAAAAACTCTAAAATATGAAATATTTGGCTTTTTACCGGTTAGGAGTTCATAAGATGTCTTCTTGAGGATTCGGTGAAGATATAACCGGTTGATGGCGTAGCAGGCGGTGTTGACCGCCTCGGCCCAAAACCGATCCGGTGTCTTGTACTCATCAAGCATGGTTCTTGCCATGTCCAATAGAGTTCGATTCTTCCTCTCCACTACACCATTTTGTTGTGGAGTGTAGGGAGAAGAGAACTCATGCTTGATGCCCTCCTCCTCAAGGAAGCCTTCAATTTGAGAGTTCTTGAACTCCGTCCCATTGTCGCTTCTAATTTTCTTGATCCTTAAGCCGAACTCATTTTGAGCCCGTCTCAAGAATCCCTTTAAGGTCTCTTGGGTATGAGATTTGTCCTGCAAGAAGAACACCCAAGTGAAGCGAGAATAATCATCCACAATAACTAGACAGTACTTACTCCCGCCGATGCTTATGTAAGCGATCGGGCCGAATAGGTCCATGTGTAGGAGCTCCAGTGGCCTGTCACTAGTCATGATGTTCTTGTGTGGATGATGAGTGCCAACTTGCTTCCTGGCTTGGCATGCGCTACAAATCCTGTCTTTCTCAAAATGAACATTGGTTAGTCCTAAAATGTGTTCTCCCTTTAGAAGCTTGTGAAGATTCTTCATTCCAACATGGGCTAGTCGGCGGTGCCAGAGACAACCCAAGTTAGTCTTAGCAACAAAGCAAGTGTCGAGTTCAGCTCTATCAAAATCTACCAAGTATAGCTGACCCTCTAACACTCCCTTAAATGCTATTGAATCATCACTTCTTCTAAAAACAGTAACACCTATATCAGTAAATAGACAGTTGTAGCCCATTTGACATAATTGGGATACGGAAAGCAAATTGTAATCTAAAGAATCTACAAGAAAAACATTGGAAATAGTATGGTCAGGTGATATAGCAATTTTACCCAATCCTTTGACCAAACCTTGATTTCCATCCCCGAATGTGATAGCTCGTTGGGGATCTTGGTTTTTCTCATAAGAGGAGAACATCTTTTTCTCCCCTGTCATGTGGTTTGTGCACCCGCTGTCGAGTATCCAACTTGAGCCCCCGGATGCATAAACCTACAAAACAAGTTTAGTTCTTGATTTTAGGTACCCAAACGGTTTTGGGTCCTTTGGCATTAGAAACAAGAACTTTGGGTACCCAAACACAAGTCTTGGAGCCCTTGTGTTTGCCCCCAACAATCTTGGCAACTACTTTGCCGGATTTGTTAGTCAAAACATAAGATGCATCAAAAGTTTTAAATGAAATGCTATGATCATTTGATGCATTAGGAGTTTTCTTTCTAGGCAACTTAGCACGGGTTGGTTGCCTAGAACTAGATGTCTCACCCTTATACATAAAAGCATGATTAGGGCCAGAGTGAGACTTCCTAGAATGAGTTCTCCTAATTTTGCTCTCAGGATAGCCGACAGGGTACAAAATGTAACCCTCGTTATCCTGAGGCATGGGAGCCTTGCCCTTAACAAAGTTAGACAAGTTCTTGGGAGGGGCATTAAGTTTGACATTGCCTCCCCTTTGGAAGCCAATGCCATCCTTGATGCCAGGGCGTCTCCCATTATAGAGCATACTTCTTGCAAATTTAAATTTATCATTTTCTAAGTCATGCTCGGCAATTTTAGCGTCTAATAATGCTATATGATCATTTTGTTGTTTAATTAAAGTCATGTGATCATGAATAGCATTGATATCAACATCTCTACATCTAGTACAAATAGAAACATGCTCAACATTAGATGTAGAGGGTTTGCAAGATTTTAGTTCAACAACCTTAGCATGCAACATATCTTTTTTAGTTCTAAGGTCGGAAATAGTAGCATTGCAAACATCAAAATCCTTAGCCTTAGCAATTAATTTTTCATTCTCATTTCTAAGGCTAGCAAGAGACTCATTCAATTCCTCAATTTTAGCAAGCAAATCATCATTATCATTTCTAAGATTGGGAATTGAATCAATACAAACATGAGAATCAACCTTAGCATTTAATCTAGCATTTTCATTTCTAAGGTTGTTAATGATCTCATGGCAAGTGCTTAGCTCACTAGACAATTTTTCACATTTTTCTACCTCTAGAGCATAAGCGTTTTTAACCTTAACATGTTTCTTGTTTTCCTTGATTAGGAAATCCTCTTGGGAGTCCAAGAGATCATCCTTTTCATGGATAGCACTAATTAGCTCATTTAATTTTTCTTTTTGTTCTATGTTAAGGTTGGCAAAAAGAATGCGCAAGTTATCCTCCTCATTTTTATCATTATCCTCATCACTAGATGTTTCATATTTAGTGGAGGACCTTGATTTTACCTTCTTTTTACCGTCCTTGGCCATGAGACACTTGTGGCCGACGTTGGGGAAGAGAAGCCCCTTGGTGACGGCGATGTTGGCGGCGTCCTCGTCGGAGGAGGACTCGGTGGAGCTCTCGTCGGAGTCCCACTCGCGACACACGTGGGCATCGCCTCCCTTCTTGTGATACCTCTTCTTTTCTCTTCTCTTGCCCTTCTTGTCGTCACCCCTGTCACTGTCACTAGACATTGGACATTTTGCAATAAAATGACCGGGCTTACCACATTTGTAGCACACTTTCTTGGAGCGGGGTTTGTAGTCCTTCCCCCTCCGTTGCTTGAGGATTTGGCGAAAGCTTTTGATGATTAAAGCCATCTCCTCATTGTCGAGCTTGGAGGCGTCAATTGGTTGTCTACTTGGTGTAGACTCCTCCTTCTTCTCCTCCGTTGCCTTGAAGGCCACCGGTTGCGCCTCGGATGTGGAAGGTTCGTCAAGCTCGTTGATCTTCTTTGAGACTTTAATCATGCATTCAAAGCTCACAAAATTCCCGATGACTTCCTCGGGGGTCATTAGTGGATATCTAGGATTACCACGAATTAATTGAACTTGAGTCGGGTTAAGGAAAATAAGTGCTCTTAAAATAACCTTAACCACCTCGTGGTCATCCCATTTTTTGCTCCCGAGGTTGCGCACTTGGTTCACCAAGGTCTTGAGCCGATTGTACATGTCTTGTGGCTCCTCCCCTTGGCGAAGACGGAAGCGACCGAGCTCCCCCTCGATCGTTTCCCGCTTGGTGATCTTGGTGAGTTCATCACCCTCGTGCGCCGTCTTGAGTAGGTCCCAAATCTCCTTTGCGTTCTTCAACCCTTGCACTTTGTTGTATTCCTCCTTGCTTAGAGAGGCAAGGAGAATGGTTGCGGCTTGGGAGTTGAAGTGTTCGATTTGGGCCACTTCGTCAGTGTCATAATCCTCATCCCCTATTGATGGTACCTGTGCTCCAAACTCAACAACATTCCATATACTTTTGTGGAGTGAGGTTAGATGAAATTTCATTAAATCACTCCACCTAGCATAATCTTCGCCATCAAAAGTCGGCGGTTTGCCTAATGGAACGGAAAGTAAAGGAGTATGTCTAGATGTACGAGGATAGTTTAAGGGGATCTTACTAAACTTCTTGCGCTCTTGGCGCTTAGAAGTTACGGACGGTGCATCGGAGTCGGAGGTGGATGTTGATGAAGTGTCGGTCTCGTAGTAGACCACCTTCCTCATCCTCTTGTGCTTGTCCCCACTCCGATGGGGCTTGTGAGAAGAAGATTTTTCCTTCTTCTCCTTGTGGTGAGAAGAGGAAGATCTTTTCTCCTTCCGCTTGGTGGAGTTCTTCTTCTTCTCCCTTCTCTTGGTGCGGGACTCTTCCGATGAAGTGCTCCCTTGGCTTGTAGTGGGCTTGTTGTCGCCGGTCTCCATCTCCCTCTTGGTGTGATCTCCCGACATCACTTCGAGCGGTTAGGCTCTAATGAAGCACCGGGCTTTGATACCAATTGAAAGTCGCCTAGAGGGGGGGGGGGTGAATAGGGCGAAACTGAAAATCTCAAAAATAATCACAACTACAAGCAAGGTTAGCGTTAGAAATATAAACGAGTCCGCGAGAGAGGGCGCAAAACAAATCACAAGCGAATAACAAAATGAGACACGCGGATTTGTTTTACCGAGGTTCGGTTCTCTCAAACCTACTCCCCGTTGAGGAGGCCACAAAGGCCGGGTCTCTTTCAACCCTTCTCTCTCTCAAACGGTCCCTCAGACCGAGTGAGCTTTTCTTCTTCTCAATCAAACGGGAACAAAACTTCCCCGCAAGGGCCACCACACAATTGGTGCCTCTTGCCTTGGTTACAATTGAGTTTTGATCACAAGAACAAGTGAGAAAGAAAGAAAGCGATCCAAGCGCAAGAGCTCAAAAGAACACGGCAAATCTCTCTTGCTAGTCACTAAAGGCTTGAGTGGAATTGGAGAGGATTTGATCTCTTTGGTGTGTCTAGAATTGAATGCCTAGCTCTTGTAAGTGGTTGGAAGTTGGAAAACTTGGATGCAATGAATGGTGGGGTGGTTGGGGTATTTATAGCCCCAACCACCAAACTTGACCGTTGGCTGGAGGCGTCTGTTCGATGGCGCACCGGACAGTCCGGTGCACACCGGACAGTCCGGTGCCCCTGCCACGTCATCAATGCCGTTGGATTCTGACTGTTGGAGCTTCTGACTTCTGGGCCCGCCTGGGTGACCGGTGCACACCGGACAACAACTGTTCATTGTCCGGTGCGCCGGAATGGGCGCGCCTGACGTCTGCGCGCGCTGCGCGCGCATTAAATGCACCGCAGGTAGCCGTTGGCGCCGAAATAGCCGTTGCCCCGCTGGTACACCGGACAGTCCGGTGCACACCGGACATGTCCGGTGAATTATAGCGGAGCGGCTGCCGCGCGAACCCGAGGCTGGCGAGTTGAGGAGGCCGCGCTTCCTTGGAGCACCGGACACTGTCCGGTGTACACCGGACAGTCCGGTGAATTATAGCGACGCGGCCTGAGAAATTCCTGAAGGTGGCAAGTTCGAGTTGGAGTCCTCTGGCCGCACCGGACACTGTTCGGTGTACACCGGACAGTCCGGTGCCTCTAGCCAGAGGTGCCTTCGGTTGCCTCTTTGCTCCTTTGTTGAATCCAAAACTTGATCTTTTTATTGGCTGAGTGTGAACCTTTTGCACCTGTATAACTTATGCACTAGAGCAAACTAGTTAGTCCAAAATTTGTGTTGCGCAATTCAACCACCAAAATTATTTAGGGACTAGGTGTAAGCCTAATTCCCTTTCACTCGGGTTCCCTGCCTGACGGCCGGACGGTCCGCGCCCTAGGGTCAGACGGTCTGCGCGTGCGCAGGGGCGACGGAAGATCGACGGCGGCGCCTGTATCTCGCTCCCGGGAGGGACCCCGTCGAGGAGTAGAGATCCTAGGAGTTGTCTAGGCTCGGGTAGATCGACCTAGTCTCCTCTAATCGACGTAGAGTCGAGGAGAGGCAGAAGATTTGGGGATTGGAAGACTAAATCTAAACTAGACTAGAACTACTCCTAGGATAAAATATAAATTGTATTGATTGAAGGTTCGATTCATTGTTCAAATCGGCCGTATACCTCTCTATTTATAGAGGAGGGGGGCTGGACCCTTTACAAACTAATTTCCGAGCTTTTCCCGCGATTTTAGCTAACAACCGTAGCACAAAACTCGGAACCCTAATCTACTCTGCGCACACGCGGACCGTTCGGCCCACAGGCGCGGACCGTCCGGACCGCGGACCGTTCGGCCTCAAGGCCGGACCGTCCGCTCGCTCAAAATGGGACTCAACATATGCCCCCCTGCCTTTTGGTGGAGCTGAGCGAACCAAAAGCATCTTAACACGATGTGATTACATCGGTTTTCTTAAGCATCTTGCCACATACTAGGATGATACTGCTTGAGAAAACGCCCATTCAAAGCCTTAGGCAAATCCTTGCCTTGTAATGTTTGTAGCAAATAGGCGTTACCAGACATTACCTGTTTTACTTTATAAGGACCCTCCCAGCTTAGCGACTATTTCCCAAGCTTCCGGTCTTTATTCCTTAGAGGCAAGATGGTCTTCCGCACCAGATCCCCTACTTGAAATGACTTTGCTTTGACCTTCTTGTTGTAGGCCCTGGCTACCATGATCTTATCCTTTTCTATTGCTCCCAAAGCTATCACCCTCTTGTCGGTTACCTCATCAATATTATCCATCATTGAATCATAATAATCAGTGACGGTTAGATCATTTTGTCTGACAAACCTGACAGCATTCAAACTTATTTCCACAGGCAACACTGCTTCCTACCCATAGACAAGCTCAAAAGGAGATACTTTAGTAGCACTATGTTTAGATATTCTATGAGCCCATAAGGCTTCGGACAAAATCTTATGCCAATGCTTAGGATTATCAGATATCTTCTTTTTTATCAAATTAATCAATGTCCTATTACTAGACTCGGCCTGTCCATTGGCATGAGCATAATATGGGGATGAATTAAGCAACTTAATCCTATATAATTCAACAAATTCACGTACCTCTTTTGACATAAAAGAAGTTCCTTGATCTGTAGTCAAGGTCTGGGGAATGCCGAATCTATGAATGATATGCTCAGTTATGAACTCAATTACCTCCTTGTGTGTCATGTTCTTCAGAGCAACGACTTTAGTCCATTTGGTAAAGTAGTCAGTGGCAACTAACACGAACCGATGCCCCTTTGAAGATGAAGGATGGATTTCCCCAATAAAGTCCAATCCCCATCCTCTGAAAAGCCAAGGCTTGATGATAGGATGCAATTCGGCTGTAGGGACCAACTGCAGGTCGCCAAATTTTTGACACACTTGGCAGCCCTTGTAGTACTTGAAACAATCAGCTATCATGTTAGGTCAATAAAAACCAGACCTTCGCAACAACCACTTCATCTTTGAAGCCGATTGATGGGTACCACAAATTCCTTCATGTACTTCGGCCATGGCTAATATAGCATCATCTAGGCTCAAGCACTTAAGCAGGACGTCATTGACTGTTCGGCGATAAAGTTCATCACTCATCAAGACATACTTGAAAGCTATATGTCGAATGTTCTTATCTGTCCTGACATTAGGGTTTCGTAAATAATTAAGTATGGGTGTCCTCCAATCACTTGCATCGGCTTCATTATCAGCCGACTCAATTAAGAGAACATTTCTAGCATCCCCGGACGGTCTGGTGTCTCGACGCGGACGGTCCGCGACCTGGGGAATTGGCCCTACACCGGTTATCAGATTTTCAGTGTTGTGAAATCTCCCTCACTTTATCCGATAACCTGATGCATCTTGTGCCAAATTGTTAGCTCTATGATTCTCAACTCTAGAAATATGCCTAATACTGAATTCGTCAAAAGAATGGATTATGCTCCAACATTTTTCAAGGTAACTATTCAGAGTATCATCAAAGCATTGATATTCTTCTAACACTTGTTGGACAACCAGCTGAGAATCACCCAATGCTTCACATATTTTACTCCCATACAATTTAAAAGTTCCAAGCCGAATAAGAGGGCTTCATATTCGGCTTGATTATTAGTTCAATAAGTTTTCAATCAGCTAGAGAAGTCGAAGGAGACATCACTTGGTGAAACAAGTACGATGCCAATGCCTTGCCCTTCATTGCAAACCGATCCATCAAAATATAAAGTCCAAGGAGTAATAGTGAGGTATGTCATGTCTAGCTTATGAATATCATTAATCCGATGTTCTACGATAAAATCCGCTACTACCTGGCCTTTCATAGATTTCAATGGTTCATAGGCCAAGTCATATTCTATAAGCGCATAAGCCCACTTACCAATTCTACCACTCATAATTGGGTTATGCAACATGTATTTAATTACATTGGCTTGACCAGAAACAGTGCAATGACTAGACAGTAAATAACATCTACACTTGGTGCATGCATAAAACAAGCATAAGCATAACCTTTCAATAAATGTGTACCTTGTTTCAGCATCCACCAACCTCCGACTTAGATATGTCACCACATGCTCCTTTCCTTTAGTTTCTTGTGTCAGAACAGCCCCAATAACCTTGTCTTCAGCTGCAATGTACAATCTGAATGGTGCTCCTACTTGTGGTGCTTTTAACACGGGAGCCGAAGACAATTATTTTTTAATGAGATCAAATGCTTCCTGCTGCTCTACCCCCATGTGAATTCGGCATCATTCTTAAGCTGAAGGATAGGGGTGAAGGCATTAATCTTCCCGACTAGGTTAGAAATAAACCTTTGTAAATAATTCAATTTGCCGAGAAACTTCTGCATTTCGACCTTACAAGTCGGAGGCCCCACATTCCGAATAGACTTGATTCGGTCAGGGTCTATTTCTATACCTTGTTCATGGATGACAAATCCTAAAAACTTACCAGCCGATACTCCAAAAGCACATTTACGTGGGTTCATTTTCAAACCATACCGACACATTTTATCAAAGGCTTTGCGCAAATCAGCTATATGAGAACTAAACTCAGCCGATTTGACTACAATATCATCAATATAGACTTCCACAGTGTTTCCTAACAACTCATGGAAGATCAGATTTATAGCCCTCTGATAAGTAGCACCAGCATTTTTAAGACCGAATGTCATGACAACCCATTCAAATAAACCAATGAAGCCTGGACATATAAAGGCCGTTTTAGACGCATCCTCTTCAGCCATGAAAATCTGGTTATATCCGGCATTACCATCAAGAAAGCTAATAATTCTATTTCCTAATGCATTATTGATTAATCTGTCGGCTATGGGCATGGGATATTCATCTTTAGGAGTTGCTCAATTTAAATTGCGAAAATCAATGCATACTCTAAGTTTACCTGACTCCTTCTTCTCCACCGACACAATATTAGAGACCCAACTCTGCGTATCTACAAGGTCTGATAAAATCAGCTTCTAGCAGCCGGTGGATTTCGTCCTTGATGCGAGGGAGAAGATCTGGACGAAATGCTCTAGCTCTCTGCTTGAAAGGTCTGAAACCAGATTTAATAGTGTCGGCGTTTCGAGACCGGGGGGTCCCTAGGCCGACGAGTGAGTGTGCCGCGTGCCCCAGCCCAGATGGGTCGAGCGCGTGGGCGAGCGCGAAGGGGGGAGAGCGAGGTGGCCGGAGCCGGGTCGTGAGGGAGGCGGAGATCCCGCGGCCTTCGTGTTCGTCCCGCGCCCAGGTCGGGTGCGCTTGCAGTAGGGGGTTACAAGCGTCCACGCGGGTGAGGGGAGCGAGCGGCCCCAAGAGAGCGCCTGCCCCTGCCCTCGTTCCCGCGGGGCCAACCTTCTCTAAGAAGGCCCTGGTCCTTCCTTTTATAGGCGTAAGGAGAGGATCCAGGTGTACAAATGGGGGTGTAGCAAGGTGCTACGTGTCTAGCGGGGGAGAGCTAGTGCCCTAAGTACATGCCAAGGTGGCAGCCGGAGAGATCTTGGCACCCAGCTGGTGTGGCGTCGTGGCTGTCGGAGAAGCAATGGAGCCTGGTGGGGGGACAGCTGTCGGAGTGGTTGGGCCCTTGCTGACGCCCCCCTGCTTCCGTAAGGGAGCTGAGAGCCGCCGTCGTCATGGGTCCAGCGGGGCGCCATCATTGCCTATCTGGCGGAGCTAGCCAGATGGGACGTCGGTCCTGTTTTCTGCGGCCCGAGTCGGCTCGGGGTAGGGTGATGATGGCGCTTCCTGTTGACGTGGCGGACTTGTGCCCTAGGTCGGGCGACGTGGAGGCTCCTCCAAAGCCGAGGTCGAGTCTGTCCTGCATGGCCGAGGCCGAGCCCGAGCTCCTAGGTCGGGCGAGGCGGAGGTCGTTCGGCAGAGGCCAGGGCAGAGTCCGAGCCCTGGGTCGGGCGATGCGGGGTTCGTCGTCTTCCGGGGCCTTAGCCCGAGTCCGAGCCCTGGGTCGGGCGGAGCGGAGTTCGCCGTCTTCCGGGGCCTTAGCCCGAGTCCGAGCCCTGGGTCGGGCGGAGCGGAGTTCGCCGTCTTCCGGGGCCTTAGCCCGAGTCCGAGCCCTGGGTCGGGCGGAGCGGAGTTCGCCGTCTTCCGGGGCCTTAGCCCGAGTCCGAGCCCTGGGTCGGGCGGAGCTTCCTATGGCGCCTTTGGCAAGGCTTGGCTGCCTGTCAGCCTCACTCTTTGCGTTAAATGCCCCTGCGACTCGGTCGGTCGGCGCGGTGATTTAGTCAGGGTTGCCTCTTAATGAAGGCAAGGCCTCGGGCGAGCCGGAGATGCGTCTGCCGTAAAAAAAGGGGGCCTCGGGCGAGACGGAAAACACCTCAGGGTCGGCTGCCCTTGTCCGAGGCTAGGCTCGGGCGAGGCGCGATCGAGTCGCTCGTATGGACTGATCCCTGACTTAATCAAACCCATCAGGCCTCTGCAGCTTTATGCTGATGGGGGTTACCAGCTGAGAATTAGGCGTCTTGAGGGTACCCCTAATTATGGTCCCCGACAGTAGCCCCCGAGCCTCAAAGGGAGTGTTAGCACTCGCTTGGAGGCTTTCGTCGCACTTTTTTGCAAGGGGACCAGCCTTTCTCGGTTGCATTTTGTTCCAGTGGGTGCGCGCGAGCGCACCCGCCGGGTGTAGCCCCCGAGGCCTCGGAGGAGTGGTTTTACTCCTCCGAGGTCTTAATGCCTTGCGTAATGCTTCGGCTGGTCTGACGGTTCCCTCATGCGAACAGGCCGTAGCCCGGGTGCACTGTCGGGGCCCAAGTTCTTGGGCTGGTATGTTGACGCTGTCAACGGTTTGGCTGGAGCCGGGTTTGCGAGAGCAGCCCCGAGCCTCCGCACAGGGCGAGAGGGCGATCAGGGACAGACTCGGCTTTTTTTACATACGCCCCTACGTCGCCTTTCCGCAAGGAGGAGGGGGGGAGAGCGCCATGTTACCCTCGATGGGCACCGAACATGGTGTCTCCGGTGAGCTGCAATCGGGTAATCCGAGTGGACGTCCGTGCCCCGTTCGTTGGGGGTCGGCTAGGGGCCCGGAGGCACGCCCAAAAGTACCTGCGGGTGATCTGCCGGACCCGGTCCCCTGGCGACGGGGTCCGAGGGCTCGTTGCCTCCCTCCGATGGGATTCCGTTACAGGATCGTTCCCGCTGGTCTCGGAAATGTCCTAGGGTACCTCGGGAGCGCAGCCCGAGCCTCGGCTATGTATCGAACGTACCCCTGGTCATCCCTCGCTCGGTGTCTGAGGCGACTGTGAACCCTTCGGGGGGCCAGCCTTCGAACCCCTGATCAGTAATGGGCGCGGAGCCCGAGTAGCCTGAGGCGGCCGTGGAACCTTTCGGGAGGCCGACCTTCGAACCTCTGACCAGTAGTGGGTGTCGAGCCCACGCGATCTGAGGCGGCTGTTGAACCCTTCGGGGGGCCAGCCTTCGAACCCCTGATCAGTATGGAGGCTCGGAGCCTAGTTCCTTCACGGGGAAGGATCCCTTTGGGGGTATCCCCTTTCCCGGTCCCTGCTGCAAGAGATAGAGAAAGAGGAAAAAGGGAAAAAGGATACGAATTTGAACGACGCGGCGTACCTTTTTCGGCGCGGTTATTTTGGCGAAGGCGAAGCGTCGCCAGCTGCTCCTGCCGGAAGCGCCGCCTGTCCAGCCGTGGAGTTAATGCGCCGGGGTGAGTAGTTGGCGAGGCTGCCGTTGCATGTGCGCGAGCCGTTCGAGGGACGAGTCACGGGCGCGTCGTCTTCACACCGTGAGAGGGGGTCCTCTTGCTGCCTCTGGATGGGACGTGAGCTTGGCTGACGGCGTGACCGCTGCTCCCGCGCGCCTGCCACCGTCATTACTGCCGGCCCACTTTTGACCGCGTTCGACCGCTGCGTCAGGCTGGCGCCGCTGGGTCGCGCGCTGGGTCACCTCGGGTCGCGGTATCGGTTCCACAATCGAGGAGGTGCGGTGGTGGCACAAGTGGTACAGTTGCTTGCATGCAGCATCCGGCGCGCCGGTCGCGCGACGCGTGGGCTTAGGCCTTCGTGCTGGCAGGTTAGGAGTCGGAGAGGCGCGACCACTTGGCGTGGTTGCATGCCGTCTGCATGGCTGCCTCCCCCTTTCGCCCGTTGGCCTGGGCAAAAGTGGAGGGTTGCTTGTAACCGCTGGGTGGTTGCGTGCGCCGTGCGCGGCGGTTTGGCTTCTTCTGCTCGGAGCCGATCTTTGTATGACATGCGGGACCCAGCCCCCGCGCCATAGGGGAGGGCTTTGGAGGCGTGCTGGAGAAGACTCGGCCCGCGACGGTTGGGGGCACAAGCAGGGAGAGTCGCCTTTAAAAGGAGGGCGACCCCTTCCGTAAGGCGACCATGCCTTCTTCCTCCCTTATGCCTCGTGTCTTTCCACCTTTCAAGCCCCCGGATGGGGGAAACCGCCGTCTTTTCGCCCCATCATTGGAGGAACGCAACTCCGTGGGAGTTGGTACCTTTCAGCCATCGTTCGGCTTCAAGGATTTTCATCAGGCAGCCCGGTTGCTCCCCTCCGCTGGGGGTCACCCGAGACGGTGACCACCAGCTCCTGGGTGGGGAGGGGCAAACCGGACTGCGATCTAGGTCCCACCCTCAGCTTCAAGGATGTTCATCATCCTCGCTGGGGTGGGTGCCGGACTGAGCCGGCGCTCTACCTCCCGCACGGGTTCGTGGGTCATCCTCTCCCACGACGTTCGAGGGAGAGGGCGCTCACTGGCCCTGCGGGAGGCCCGGACTTCGACAACATGGGGTGGATCGGCGGCGGACATCGTCACCTCCAGCGTGTCGGGTCCGCTGGCTCGGCTCCGGCGGCCCCTTCTGTTGGGGGGCGGCTGCCGCGCCGTGTACACGGGAGGTCCACCCTAGACGCCGCGCGCTGCTAGGGCGGCGTTCATGTTCTGGGGTGGTCCTGCCTTTGCACCAGGGCGGCGCCTTTACGCGGAGGCCGGTGCCCCACTCATCTGGGAGGATTTGAGTGGGGATCTGCCGGAGGGCTGATCGCTCCTGCCGTCAGTGTCGAGGCGGAGGCGGCTCGAGAAGTTCCCGTCGCCGACGGGATCACCGCCACCATCCGCGCTTCGGGCCTCCGGCTCTTTGTACTTGTCCTCGCCCCTCGAGCATCGGCGTGGGCGAGGGCAAGACTGCAGCAGTGCCTACCCCTGAGGCCTGCGCTGCTGCAGTTCGGCCATCCGGAGTGGGGGCCGTTGTCATCGTAGTCAGAGCGGGCGGCGGCGAGCCGCCCGTCAGTCCTCTGTAGCCCCGCAGGCCCGCCCCTATCGAGTGGGGTTGTTTGTACCCACGGAGGGGGGAACCGGAGTTCCGTTTGTAATGGCACTTCGAGTGCCGGGTTTTTTGTTCATTTCGGCTTTCGGGGCCTGAACATGTATGTGACTTCGGCACGGAGCCGTGTTTTTTCCTCATTTTTGATCACTAAGACTCGCCTGTTGTTTGTCTGAACCGCTTCACCAAGCATGGGTCGCCCCGCGTCAAGGTGACGAGTGAGGTATCCATATCCCGGAGGCGTAGGAGTCCCTCGGCTCGGTCAACCTTGCTGTCCGAGGCTCCTCCAGCTTAGTTAAAGAGACCCCTCGGCCGCTCTTCGTCGAGCCGAGGCCAGGGGTAGCGATATTAGCATGAGCAGAGGCGGATTTGGCTCGAAAGTGAAACCTGGTGATGGTTGGCCGAGGCCCCGGAGGTGGCCGGCCGAGCCGCCTGCTCGGGCCGGATTCTCGGAGAAGTCCCTGGCAGCAATTGCCCGGGCGTGGTGATGACGTCGTCTTCGGAGCGGAGACCCTCGGACCGCGTCGCCGTCCGAGGCTAGGTCGGGCCCCGCCGAAGGTGCCGTTGATGCCGAGGGCGTTGCTGCCCCCCTCCAGCGTCAAGACCCGAGCCTGCAGGATCAGATTGTCTTGTAGTGTGTGCTTTGTGCGGCCGCCGAGGCCAGAGCACACACCTTTGTTGCGTGTTAAAGCTGCGTCTCTCTTCCTCTTGTTTCGAGTATCTGGACTTTTTGTCGGTAACAGGGACGTTTGTGCGAGCGAAAGTTGCTTCTCGTGGAAGGTGAGGAGTGAGGTATCCGTATCCCGGAGGCGTGGGAGTCCCTCGGCTCGGTTGGCCTTGCCTCTTACGCGCACTTTTACTCGTCCATGAGGCCCTATCACCGACTGGGTCGAGAAGACTCGAAGAATCGCTTCGACAAAAGGGCTTCCGAGCGTAGAGACTTGTTCGATCCGCGGAGTCTCCTTATCCGGACGCGAGTTACTTATCGCAGAAGGTGATGAGTGAGGTATCCGTATCCCGGAGGCGTAGGAGTCCCTCGGCTCGGTCAGCCTTGACTGCTTACGTGTACCCCATCGTTTCCAGGACCCACTTTTCGAAGTAGTCAAAAAGCACGAAAGATATTCTGGTAAAAGAGATTTTCTGTTCGAGGAAAATTTTGACGCAGAGGGGGTTTCCCCCCTTTTAGCCCCCGAGGGAGGGTCGGGCTTTGCCGAGGCGAGGCCGACCCTTCCTTGTTGACTAAACTTTGCGTGGGTGCGAGGTATATGAACAACTTGGAAACATCTTAAGGGTAGAAATGACGTAGCTGTTGGATGTTCCAAGCGTTGTCGTAGACCTCGCCTTGACTGTTAGCCAGCTTGTACGTTCCGGGCTTCAGAACTTTGGCGATGACGAATGGCCCCTCCTAGGGGGGCGTGAGCTTGTGCCTCCCTCGGGCGTCTTGCCGCAGCCGAAGCACCAGGTCGCCCACCTGGAGGTCTCGGGGTTGGACCCCTCGGGCGTGGTAGCGTCGCAGGGACTGCTGATACCGCGCCGAGTGTAGTAAGGCCCTGTCCCGAGCCTCTTCCAGCTGGTCCAGCGAGTCCTCTCGGCTGGCTTGGTTGCTTTGATCGTCGTAGGCTCTCGTCCTCGGGGAGCCGTATTCCAGGTCCGTGGGCAAGACGGCCTCGGCCCCGTAGACTAGGAAGAACGGCGTGAAACCCGTGGCTCGGCTCGGCGTCGTCCTCAGGCTCCAGACCACCGAGGGGAGTTCCTTCATCCATCGCTTACCGAACCTGTTGAGGTCATTGTAAATCCGAGGCTTGAGCCCATGTAGAATCATGCCGTTGGCACGCTCTACTTGCCCATTCGACATGGGATGAGCTACGGCAGCCCAGTCCACCCGGATGCTGTGGTCCTCGCAAAAATCCAAGAATTTTTTGCCGGTGAACTGGGTGCCGTTGTCGGTGATGATGGAGTTCGGGACCCCGAAGCGATGGATGATGTTGGTGAAGAACGCCACCGCCTGCTCGGACCTGATGCTGTTCAGGGGTCGGACCTCGATCCACTTGGAGAATTTGTCGACGGTGACCAGCAGGTGTGTGTAGCCCCCGGGTGCCTTCTGCAGAGGGTCGACGAGGTCCAGACCCCACACAGCGAAGGGCCAGGTGATGGGTATCGTCTGTAGAGCCTGAGCGGGCAGGTGGGTCTGCTTCGCATAGAATTGGCACCCTTCGCAGGTGCGGACAATTCTAGTGGCGTCAGCCACCGCCGTCGGCCAGTAGAAGCCTTGCCGGAAAGCGTTCCCGACAAGGGCTCGAGGCGCCGCGTGATGGCCGCAAGCCCCCGAGTGTATCTCTTGCAGGAGTTCCTGACCTTTAGCGATGGAAATGCACCGCTGGAGGATGCCCGAGGGGCTGCGGTGGTAAAGCTCCTTTTCATCGCCCAGCAAGACGAACGACTTGGCGCGTCGCGCTACCCGCCGTGCCTCGGCCTGGTCGAGGGATAGCTCTCCTTGGCGGAGATATCGCAGGTACGGGGCCTGCCAATCTCGATCAGGCGCGGCCCCGCTCCGCTCCTCTTCGATGCGTAGCGCCTCGTCCTCGGGGGCCGAGGGTTCCTTGGGTTGAACCGAGGACGGCTCGGGCTGGGCCGAGGTCTCCTCGGACGGGGCCGAGGGCGCCTCGGGCTCGGGCGTGTCGCTGATCTTGACGGAGGGTTGGTGCAGATCCCGGGAGAAGACGTCCGGGGGAACCGTCGTTCGTCCCGAGGCTATCTTTGCCAGCTCGTCCGCAGTTTCGTTGTAGCGCCGGGCGATGTGGTTAAGCTCGAGCCTGTAGAACTTGTCTTCTAGGCGTCGAACCTCATCACAATAGGCCTCCATCTTCGGGTCGTGGCAGTGGGAGTTCTTCATGACTTGGTCGATGACGAGCTGCGAGTCACCGCGAGCGTCGAGGCGTCGGACCCCTAGCTCGATGGCGATCCGCAATCCGTTGATCAGAGCTTCGTACTCAGCCACATTGTTGGACGCTAGGAAATGGAGGCGCAGCACGTAGCGCAGGTGTTTCCCGAGGGGCGAGACGAAGAGCAGGCCCGCGCCGGCTCCCGTCTTCATTAGCGACCCGTCGAAAAACATGGTCCAGAGCTCCGGTTGGATCGGAGCCGTCGGCAACTGTGTGTCGACCCATTCGGCTACGAAGTCCGCCAGTACCTGGGACTTGATGGCCTTCCGAGGGGCGAACGAGATTGTCTCGCCCATAAGTTCCACCGCCCACTTCGCGATCCATCCCGAGGCCTCTCTGCACTGGATGATCTCCCCCAGGGGGAAGGATGACACCACAGTTACCGGATGAGGCTCGAAGTAATGCCGCAACTTTCGCCTCGTCAGGATCACTGCATACAGCAGCTTCTGAACTTGTGGGTAGCGGACCTTGGTTTCGGACAGCACCTCGCTGATGAAGTAAACTGGCCTCTGAATGGGCAATGCATGCCCCTCTTCTTGCCTTTCGACCACGATCGCGGCGCTAACCACCTGAGTGGTAGCGGCGACGTAGACCAAGAGGGCTTCTCCATCAGCTGGGGGTACCAAGACGGGCGCCTGGGTGAGGAGCGCCTTCAGGTTCCCGAGAGCTTCCTCGGCCTCGGGAGTCCAAGTGAAGCACTCGGCCTTCCTTAAGAGACGGTACAGAGGCAGGCCTCTTTCGCCGAGGCGCGAGATGAAACGGCTCAAAGCCGCGAGACATCCCATGACCCTCTGTACGCCTTTTAAGTCCTTGATGGGCCCCATGCTGGTGATGGCCGTGATCTTTTCCGGGTTGGCTTCGATGCCCCGCTCGGAGACGATGAATCCCAGGAGCATGCCTCGGGGCACCCCGAAGACGCACTTCTCGGGATTAAGCTTGACGCCCTTCGCCTTGAGGCACCAGAATGTCACTTCAAGGTCGGGGAGAAGGTCGGAGGCTTTCCTTGTCTTGACTACGATGTCATCGACGTAGGCCTCGACCGTGCGACCAATGTGTTCGCCGAACACATGGTTCATGCACCGCTGGTACGTTGCACCCGCGTTCCTCAAACCGAACGGCATGGTGACATAACAGTACATGCCAAAGGGCGTGATGAAAGAAGTCACGAGCTGGTCGGACTCTTTCATCTTGATTTGATGATACCCTGAGTAGGCATCGAGGAATGACAGGGTTTCGCACCCAGCAGTGGAATCCACGATTTGATCGATGCGAGGCAGAGGGTAGGGAACCTTCGGACATGCTTTGTTGAGACCAGTGTAGTCTACACACATCCGCCATTTCCCCCCCTTTCTTCCTCACTAGCACAGGGTTGGCAAGCCATTCGGGATGGAATACCTCTTTGATGAACCCTGCTGCCATCAGCTTGTGGATCTCCTCGCCTATCACCCTGCGCCTTTCCTCGTCGAATCGGCGCAGAGGCTGTCTGACCGGTCGGGCTCCGGCCCGAATATCCAGCGAGTGCTCGACGACATCCCTCGGTATGCCGGGCATGTCCGAGGGACTCCACGCAAAGGCGTCGGCGTTTGCGCGGAGAAAGTCGACGAGCACTGCTTCCTATTTGGGATCGAGCCCAGAACCGATCCGGATCTGCTTGGAGGTGTCACCACTGGGGTCGAGAGGGACGGCCTTAACCGTCTCCACTGGCTCGAAGTTGCTGGCGTGTCGCTTCACGTCCGGCACCTCTCGGAAGAGGTTTTCCAGGTCGGCGATGAGGGCCTCAGACTCGGCGAGGGCCTCAGCGTACTCCATGCACTCCACATCGCATTCGAACGCGTGTTTGTACGTGGGCCGACGGTGATGACCCCGTTGGGGCCCGGCATCTTGAGCTTCAGGTAGGTGTAGTTGGGGATGGCCATGAACTTCGCGTAGCATGGCCTTCCCAACACTGCGTGGTAGGTTCCTCAGAACCCGACCACCGCGAATGTCAAAGTCTCCCTTCGGAAGTTGGAGGGTGTTCCGAAGCAGACTGGAAGGTCGAGCTGTCCGAGGGGCTGCACGCGCTTCCCGGGAATGATCCCGTGGAAGGGCGCATCACCTGCTCGGACGGAGGACAGATCGACGCGCAGGAGCCTGAGGGTCTCGGCGTAGATGATATTGAGGCAGCTGCCCCCATCCATCAGGACCTTGGTGAGCCTGACGTCGCCGATGATGGGATCGACGACGAGCGGGTACTTCCCCGGGCTCGGCACGTGGTCGGGGTGGTCATCTTGGTCGAAGGTGATGGGCTTGTCGGACCAGTCTAGGTAGACTGGCGCCGCCACCTTCACCGAGCAGACCTCCCGACGCTCTCGCTTGCGATGCCGAGCCGAGGCATTCGCCGCATGCCCTCCGCAGATCATGAAGCAGTCATGGACCTCGGGGAACTCTCCTGCTTGGTGATCTTCCTTTTTGTCGTCGTCGCGGGCCCTGCCACCCTCTGCGGGTGGCCCGGCCTTGTGGAAGTGGCGCCGAAGCATGACACACTCCTCGAGGGTGTGCTTGACGGGCCCCTGATGGTAAGGGCACGCCTCCTTGAGCATCTTGTCGAAGAGGTTGGCACCTCCGGGGGGCTTCCGAGGGTTCTTGTACTCGGCGACGGCGACAAGGTCTGCGTCGGCAGCGTCGCGTTTCGCTTGCGACTTCCTCCTGCCTTTCTTCTTGGCGCCGTGCGGAGTAGACGCCTCGGGAGCATCCTCCGACGGGCGGCCCTGGGGCTGCTTGTCCTTTCGGAAGATGGCCTCGACCGCCTCCTGGCCGGAGGCGAACTTGGTGGCGATGTCCATCAGCTCGCTCGCCCTGGTGAGGGTCTTGCGACCCAACTTGCTCACCAGGTCACGGCAGGTGGTGCCGGCCAGGAACGCGCCGATGACATCGGAGTCGGTGATGTTGGGCAGTTCGGTGCGCTGCTTCGAGAACCGCCGGATATAGTCCCGAAGAGACTCTCCCGGCTGTTGCCGGCAGCTTCGGAGGTCCCAGGAATTCCCGGGGCGCACGTACGTGCCCTGGAAGTTGCCGGCGAAAGTTTGGACCAAATCCTCCCAGTTGGAAATCTGCCCCGGAGGCAGGTGCTCCAACCAAGCGCGAGCAGTGTCGGAGAGGAACAGGGGGAGGTTGCGGATGATGAGGTTGTCGTCGTCCGTTCCACCCAGTTGACAGGCCAGGCGGTAGTCCGCGAGCCACAATTCCGGTCTTGTTTCCCCCGAGTACTTTGTGATAGTAGTTGGGGGTCGGAATCGGGTCGGAAACGGCGCCCGCCGAATGGCCCGGCTGAAGACCTGCGGACCGGGTGGTTCGGGCGAGGGACTCCGATCCTCCCCGCTGTCGTAGCGTCCCCCACGCCTGGGGTGATAGCCTCGGCGCACCCTTTCGTCGAGGCGGGCCCGACGGTCGCGATGAGGGTGCTCGTCGCCGAGGTGGACCGGGGCCGCAGGCGCGGTGTTGCGCATGCGCCCGGTGTAGACCGAGGCTTCCCGCATGAGTCGGGAAGTCGCGGCACGAGGTTCCGAGGGGTGCCCCTTCTTTCGGGAGGCAGAGCTCTCGGCCCGCCGGGCCGCAGCGCCTTCCAGGAGATGCTTGAGCTCTCCCTGGATTCGCCGACCCTCGGTGGTTGATGACTCCGGCATCGCGCGGAGGAGCATCGCCGCGGCTGCCAGGTCCTGACCGGTTCCGCCGGACGCGGGTGGCGGCCTGTCCCTGGCATCGTTGGCGATGCGGTGCTGGAGACCCTGGGGCAGGTGACGTATTTCTCCGGCCGGGGGCTGGCTCGCCCATACCTGCCCGACGTCCCGGCGGATCGACTCGAGCGCTCCTGCCCCCTCGTCGAGCCCGGCCTGCGCCCCGCAGACTTGCTCGAGCTGTGGGTCGTGACCCCCCGCCAGAACGGGGACCACAGCTAGCTCCCGCGGGATGTCGGCACGAGGCACTGGCCTAGGGAGATCACCGTCCTCCGGCATGCCGAGACGGCTGTCTCCGGAGGGATCCCCTAGCTCGACGTGGAAACATTCGCGGCTCGGGCCGCAGTCCTTGTCGTCAAGGCTGCGGCTGCCGTCGGAACAGTCGGAGAGGCAGTAGTTGCATGCGGTCATGAAGTCCCGCATGGCACTGGGGTTGCCAGATCCAGAGAAATCCCAGAGGATGCTGGGGTCATCATCTTCCTCGGACCTAGAGGGCCCGTAGGTCGAGACGCCCGTCAATCGGTCCCAAGGCGACCGCACACGAAACCCCAGAGGGGTTGCACTCGCCTTAACGTGAGTGCCCGCCAGAGCGAGGTCGCTAGGCGGGTTGAGGTCGAGTCGAAATGACGAAAGATGGGGATCAGTCGGTACCTTTTTGTCGACGAGGAGCGACGAGGTTACACCGGGGGCTGATCGCGCCGTCGTCCTAGGTGCGAGGGCGACGTCCCGCAGGCCCTCCGTGAGCGTGCTGGCGTCGTCCACCTGCTCGGGGTTGGCGTGTTGCTGGGGGACGGCGCTCGCCTTCGCCTCAAACGCGGGGGTGACGCCCGACGCATCCTCCGTTGGGGCACTGGGGATGTCGATTCGTTCGACAGTCGATGGAGCGCAGCCTCCCACTCGGCCCTGGTTGCCCCGCCTCCTCCTCCGATGGCGAGGGAGAGGATGGGGCGAGCTCGAATGTTGTTCTTCCCCTACGCGGGAAGGACGTCGTCGATTCCGCCGTCGGCGGGCGGGCTGTCGACCTCGGCGTTTCGAGACCGGGGGGTCCCTGGGCCGACGAGTGAGTGTGCCACGTGCCCCAGCCCAGATGGGTCGAGCGCGTGGGCGAGCGCGAAGGGGGGAGAGCGAGGTGGCCGGAGCCGGGTCGTGAGGGAGGCGGAGATCCCGCGGCCTTCGTGTTCGTCCCGCGCCTAGGTCGGGTGCGCTTGCAGTAGGGGGTTACAAGCGTCCACGCGGGTGAGGGGAGCGAGCGGCCCCAAGAGAGCGCCTGCCCCTGCCCTCGTTCCCGCGGGGCCAACCTTCTCTAAGAAGGCCCTGGTCCTTCCTTTTATAGGCGTAAGGAGAGGATCCAGGTGTACAAATGGGGGTGTAGCAAGGTGCTACGTGTCTAGCGGGGGAGAGCTAGTGCCCTAAGTACATGCCAAGGTGGCAGCCGGAGAGATCTTGGCACCCAGCTAGTGTGGCGTCGTGGCTGTCGGAGAAGCAATGGAGCCTGGCGGGGGGACAGCTGTCGGAGTGGTTGGGCCCTTGCTGACGTCCCCCTGCTTCTGTAAGGGAGCTGAGAGCCGCCGTCGTCATGGGTCCAGCGGGGCGCCATCATTGCCTATCTGGCGGAGCTAGCCAGATGGGACGTCGGTCCTGTTTTCTGCGGCCCGAGTCGGCTCGGGGTAGGGTGATGATGGCGCTTCCTGTTGACGTGGCGGACTTGTGCCCTAGGTCGGGCGACGTGGAGGCTCCTCCGAAGCCGAGGTCGAGTCTGTCCTGCATGGCCGAGGCCGAGCCCGAGCTCCTGGGTCGGGTGAGGCGGAGGTTGTTCGGCAGAGGCCAGGGCGGAGTCCGAGCCCTGGGTCGGGCGAAGCGGGGTTCGTCATCTTCCGGGGCCTTAGCCCGAGTCCGAGCCCTGGGTCGGGCAGAGCGGAGTTCGCCGTCTTCTGGGGCCTTAGCCCGAGTCCGAGCCCTGGGTCGGGCGGAGCGGAGTTCGCCGTCTTCCGGGGCCTTAGCCCGAGTCCGAGCCCTGGGTCGGGCGGAGCGGAGTTCGCCGTCTTCCGGGGCCTTAGCCCGAGTCCGAGACCTGGGTCGGGCGGAGCTTCCTATGGCGCCTTTGGCAAGGCTTGGCTGCCTGTCAGCCTCACTCTTTGCGTTAAATGCCCCTGCGACTCGGTCGGTCGGCGCGGTGATTTAGTCAGGGTTGCCTCTTAATGAAGGCAAGGCCTCGGGCGAGCCGGAGATGCGTCTGCCGTAAAAAAAGGGGGCCTCGGGCGAGACGGAAAACACCTCAGGGTCGGCTGCCCTTGTCCGAGGCTAGGCTCGGGCGAGGCGCGATCGAGTCGCTCGTATGGACTGATCCCTGACTTAATCAAACCCATCAGGCCTCTGCAGCTTTATGCTGATGGGGGTTACCAGCTGAGAATTAGGCGTCTTGAGGGTACCCCTAATTATGGTCCCCGACAAATAGGCAGCCGATGCTCTACGATCTCTCGGCTTAATCCAGGCATCTCAGTGTAATTCCAAGCAAAGCAATCTGAATATTCCTTCAATAGACCGATCATCTCATCTCTAGGATCAGTCTCCAGGGTCTTGTTTACAAAAGTTGGCCTTGGAGTTTTACCATCCCCTATGTCAATCTCCTCCAAAGGATTGGCCGGTGTAAACCCCTGTCCTAGTTTATCAAGATCTCTGAATTCGTCTATCATGTTCCCCACAGAGGAATTAGATGATCTTTGTGTGACGGCGGACTTTCCGGTCTCGGGGACCGGATCATCCGTAATACTGTCTCTTTGCTACGATAAATGTCCGGGCTTGAAGTCCGAACCCTTTTGTAAAAGACCATACCATCCAGCCTTGGAAGCCAAACTGTCCGTGACCAAAGACTCATAAACTTTGTGTGTATTCATCATTTAAACTTTATTTAGGATTTAGCCGATTCTCCATCGGCTCTAGCATTACAGGAATGAAACCTTTCTTATCTATACTTATGAATTGATAATCAGAAAAATCTACTCCTGTGAGACATGTAGCATTCTCATAAGTCCAGAGTACAGGGGCATCAGCCACAGCGATGCAAGCCGATACATCAGCATCTACTTGTTCTACATCATCGCCTACCCATTGTATTAGCATTTGATGTAATGTAGAAGGTATACATTGATTGGCATGAATCCAATCTCTGCCTAGGATTAAACTATAATTTCCTTCTACATCAGCGATGAAGAATGCAGCAGCAAGGGTCTTAGTCCCAATGGTTAATTCAACGGACGTGATTCCCCTGGCTTTAATCGAACTATCCCCAACATCGCTAAGGGTCATGTTGGTCTTGACAAGTTCATCATCTTGTTTACCTAATTTTCTGTATAATGAATAAGGCATTAGATTTACAGCCGACCCTCCATCTACCAATATCTTAGCAATCGGTATTCCATCAATGTGACCGCGCACGAAGAGCAGCTTTAAATGATTTACCGATTCCTTTGGTTTAGTAAAGGTGGCTTCTTTAGGACCAAAATCGAACTGGGCAACAACAGGTTCATCGTCGCCGATAATAGTACAATCAGCAGAAAATGTAATAACATTTGCATCCATACCTGGGCGTTCTGGAGAAGCCTCGTAGTCGACCAAGTCTTCTCCCAGCAGGTCATCTTCTTCCATTGATGTTAGCGTGTCGTTGGAGGCTTCCTGGTGTGGTGCGGACGGTCCGGACTCCGGGGGCGGACGGTCCGCGCCTGGTGCAGATTGCCCAGTCTCGCTGGCCAGGCTACCTACCATACCTGCAGGGTGATGTACAAGTGTTGTTTCATTTTCTATCTTTGTGGCCGTTTGTTTTTCCTCAACGGCCTTTGGTCTCCATTTCTTTTGCGGTGGCGGGTACTGTGGATGTGTGTCATTGAATATTTTTTCCGCCTCCTTTTCCTGGCTCTCCTTCGCTCTTAGGCGTTGTAATTTCTGCTTTTGGGATCGTGTCAATCCCGCTGGGCACCATCGAGGCATGGAGTATTTTGGATCAGCTGTTTTGATGGTAGCCGTATCTTCTTTTTCGGTTGTGTTGGCCGATTCACCAAAAATCATCGGCACTTTATTATCTTCCTGTATGACAACGTCTGCAGTACCTATTTTGATGACATCCTTCTTTGTTGTCCTTTTGGTTGCTGCAGGTACATGCCCCCTGTCGGATTGGTCGGCCTTGGAGGCTGAGTAGTCCGGCAATCCTGTTGGGTCTGTGCCTGGTGACCGGATTGAGCGGTGCTCAATCGGTCTTGTACTGGTGGCGTCAACCTGTCAAAAACAGATGTTTGGGGTGCCCCCAGGCGGGGTACTGTGGCATCGCAAATGGATATGGTGGTATGCCCCACATTTGATTTGGGACATATGGTGGAGGTAAATATGTGTATGGATATGGCATAGGCGGATAAGGGGGTGGAGGTGCCCATGTTGGTATGTTAGGTCTCAATTGTATAGTATGACCTTTCATTTCTTCCGATTGGTGGGGTGGTCCAATCGGCCTGACCTGACGTTGCTCATGAATGGGTGAGCGGGGTCGCTTTGCTGGCCGGTCACTGGGGCCAGCCTTCTTTTTTACGTATTTAGACAATAATTGATCGAAAGTTGGGCCGGCTTTGACCAACCGACCAATTGCCTTAAATGTATTTGTTTTCCACGTACCTATCTCTGGTCGTCGTGGTTTGAAAGTACGTGGCCGTTGCGAGTCTTGAGCATGGCCGGACCGTTCGCTGGAGTTCCCCGGACCGTCCGGAGAAGCATCGGACCGTCCGTGTCTAGATGGCGGACTGTCCGTGATGCGCAGCACGGGTTCCCACATCTGTCTCCCTATCTGCGCTTGCCACCCAGTGCTAGAGGCTGTGATGGTCACCTTCAGGGTCTCCCCTCCATCGGGAGTCTTCTCGGCTACCACTTTCCTGCAAGAAACTTTACGATCCCCATCGGCCTCTTTAGCATTGCCGATGATTGTCTCTTTGCCTTTGCCTTTATCGGCTGTGTTTGGCCGAACCAGGACTTTCTTGCCCTCGAAGTCAATCATGTTCATCGGAAAGGGCTCTGTATCTGAAAGGGAATTAGGCTTACACCTAGTTCCTAAATAATTTTGGTGGTTGAATTGCCCAACACAAATAATTGGACTAACTAGTTTGCTCTAGTGTACAAGTTATACAGGTACCAAAGGTTCACACTTAGCCAATAAAAAGACCAAGTTTTGGGTTCGACAAAAGAGCAAAGGGACAACCGAAGGCACCTCTGGTCTGGCGCACCGGACTGTCCGGTGTGCCACCGGACATGTCCGGTGCACCAGAGGACTCCAAACCCAAACTCGTTACCTTCGGGAAATTCCAGAGGCGACTCCGCTATAATTCACCGGACTGTCCGGTGTACACCGGACAGTGTCCGGTGCTCCAGGAAAGAGTGGCCTTAGGAACTCGCCAGCCTCAGGATCGTCCAACGGATAGTCCGCTATAATTCACTGGACATGTCCGGTGTGCACCGGACTGTCCGGTGTGACATCGGCGCAACGGCTATTTCGGCGCCAACAGCTACCTGCGGCGCATTTATTGCGCGCCAGCGCGCGCAGAGGTCAGGCACGCCCATGCTGGCGCACCGGACACTCTACAGTGCATGTCCGGTGCGCCACCGGACATCCAGGCGGGCCCAGAAGTCAGAGCTCCAACGGTCGAAACCCCAACGGCCTGGTGACGTGGCTGTCACATTGTCCACATGTCCGGTGTGCACCGGACTGTCCGGTGCGCCATTCGACAGACAACCTCACTAAACGGCTAGTTTGGTGGTTGGGGCTATAAATACCCCCAACCACCCCACATTCAAGGCATCCAAGTTTTCCACTTCTCAACTACTTACAAGAGCTCTAGCATTCAATTCTAGACACACTCAAGAGATCAAATCCTCTCCCAAATTCCACACAAAGCCTTAGTGACTAGAGAGAGAGAGAGATTTGCTTGTGTTCTTTCGAGCTCTTGTGCTTGGATTGCTTTCTTCTTTCTTGATTCTTCATTGCGATCAAACTCACTTGTAATTGAGGCAAGAGACACCAATCTTGTGGTGGTCCTTGTGGGAACTTTGTGTTCCAAGTGATTGAGAAGAGAAAGCTCACTCGGTCCGGGAGACCGTTTGAGAGAGGGTAAGGGTTGAAAGAGACTCGGCCTTTGTGGCCTCCTCAACGGGGAGTAGGTTTGCGAGAACCGAACCTCGGTAAAACAAATCCACGTGTCTCACTCTTTATTCGCTTGCGTTTTTTTGCACCCTCTCTCGCGGACTCAATTATATTTCTAACGCTAACTCGTCTCGTAGTTATGTTTATTTTTGAGAATTTTAGTTTCGCCCTATTCACCCCCCTCTAGGCGACTTTCAATTGGTATCAGAGCCCGGTGCTTCATTAGAGCCTAACCGCTCGAAGTGATGTCGGGAGATCATACCAAGAGGGAGATGGAGACCGGCGGCAAGCCCACTACGAGTCACGGGAGCACTTCATCGGAAGAGTCCCGCACCAAGAGGAAGGAGAAGAAGAAGGACTTCTCCAAACGGAAGGAGAAAAGATCTTCTTCTTCACACCACAAGGAGAAGAAGGAGAAATCTTCTTCCCACAAGTCGCATCGGAAAGGTGACAAGCACAAGAAAATGAGGAAGGTGGTCTACTACGAGACCGACACTTCATCAACATCGACCTCTGACTCCGATGCGCCGTCCGTAACTTCTAAGCGCCAAGAGCGCAAGAAGTTTAGTAAGATCCCCTTACACTATCCTCGTACACCTAGACATACTCCATTACTTTCCGTTCCATTAGGCAAACCGCCAACTTTTGATGGCGAAGATTACGCTAGGTGGAGTGATTTAATGAAATTTCATCTAATCTCACTCCACAAAAGTATATGGAATGTTGTTGAATTTGGAGCGCAGGTACCATCCATAGGGGATGAAGACTATGATACGGACGAAGTGGCCCAAATCGAGCACTTCAACTCTCAAGCTACAACCATACTCCTCGCCTCTCTAAGCAAGGAGGAATACAACAAGGTGCAAGGGTTGAAAAATGCAAAGGAGATTTGGGACCTTCTCAAGACCGCGCACGAGGGTGATGAACTCACCAAGATTACCAAACGGGAAACGATCGAGGGGGAGCTCGGTCGCTTCCGTCTTCGCCAAGGGGAGGAGCCACAAGATATGTACAACCGTCTCAAAACCTTGGTGAACCAAGTGCGCAACCTCGGGAGCAAGAAATGGGATGACCACGAGGTGGTTAAGGTTATTCTAAGATCTCTTATTTTCCTTAACCCCACTCAAGTTCAATTAATTCGTGGTAATCCTAGATACACACTAATGACTCCCGAGGAAGTAATCGGGAATTTTGTGAGCTTTGAATGTATGATCAAGGGCTCAAAGAAGATCAACGAGCTTGATGAACCCTCCACGTCCGAAGCACAACCGGTGGCATTTAAGGCGACGGAGGAGAAGGAGGAGGAGTCTACACCGAGTAGACAACCAATTGACGCCTCCAAGCTCGACAATGAGGAGATGGCTTTAATCATCAAAAGCTTTCGTCAAATCCTCAAGCAACGGAAGGGGAAGGACTACAAATCCCGTTCCAAGAAGGTTTGCTACAAGTGTGGTAAGCCCGGTCACTTTATTGCTAAATGTCCATTATCAAGTGACAGTGACAGGGACAACGACAAGAAGGGAAAGAGGAGAGAAAAGAAGAGGTACTACAAGAAGAAGGGCGGCGATGCCCATGTTTGCCGGGAGTGGGACTCGGACGAGAGCTCCACCGACTCCTCCTCCGACGAGGACGCCGCCAACATCGCCGTCACCAAGGGACTCCTCTTCCCCAACGTCGGCCACAAGTGCCTCATGGCGAAGGACGGCAAAAGGAAGAAGGTTAAATCTAAATCCTCCACTAAATATGAGTCCTCTAGTGATGATAATGCTAGTGATGAGGAAAATAATTTGCGTACCCTTTTTGCCAACCTTAACATGGAACAAAAGGAAAAATTGAATGAGCTAATTAGTGCCATCCATGAAAAGGATGATCTCTTGGACTCCCAAGAGGACTTCCTAATCAAGGAAAACAAGAAACATGTTAAGGTTAAAAATGCTTATGCTCTAGAAATAGAAAAATGTCAAAATTTATCTAGTGAGCTAAGCACTTGCCATGAGACCATTAACAACCTTAGAAATGAAAATGCTAAATTAATTGCTAAGGTTGATTCTCATGTTTGTGATGCTTCAATTCCCAGTCTTAGAAATGATAATGATGATTTGCTTGCTAAGATTAAGGAATTGAATGATTCTCTTGCTAGCCTTAGAAATGAGAATGAGAAATTGATTGCTAAGGCTAAAGAATTAGATGTTTGCAATGTTACAATTTCCAATCTTAGAGATAACAATGATATTTTGCATGCTAAGATTGTTGAACTTAATTCTTGCAAAACCTCTACATCTACTATTGAGCATGTGTCTATTTGTACTAGATGTAGAGATGTTGATATCAATGCTATTCATGATCACATGGCTTTAATTAAACAACAAAATGATCATATAGCATTATTAGATGCCAAAATTGTCGAGCATAACTTAGAGAATAAAAAGTTTAAATTTGCTAGAAGTATGCTCTACAATGGGAGACGCCCTGGCATCAAGGATGGTATTGGCTTCCAAAGGGGAGACAATGTCAAACTTAATGCCCCTCCAAAGAATTTATCTAACTTTGTTAAGGGCAAGGCTCCCATGCCTCAGGATAACGAGGGTTACATTTTGTACCCTGCCGGTTATCCCGAGAGCAAAATTAGGAGAACTCATTCTAGGAAGTCTCACTCTGGCCCTAACCATGCTTTTATGTATAAGGGTGAGACATCTAGCTCTAGGCAACCAACCCGTGCCAAGTTGCCTAGAAATAAAACTCCTAATGCATCAAATGATCATGCTATTTCATTTAAAACTTTTGATGCTTCTTATGTGCTTACTAAAAAATCCGGCAAGGTAGTTGCCAAGATTGTTGGGGGCAAACACAAGGGCTCCAAGACTTGTGTTTGGGTACCCAAAGTTCTTGTTTCTAATGCCAAAGGACCCAAAACCGTTTGGGTACCTAAAATCAAGAACTAAAATTGTTTTGTAGGTTTATGCATCCGGGGGCTCAAGTTGGATACTCGACAGCGGGTGCACAAACCACATGATGTAACACCCACTTTGTAATAGCTAGATAAAATACCAATAGAGAAAACAATTTATCTCTTTATGTGAAGATTGATCTTTATGCATCATCCTATGTGAACACCATGTCCAAAAACAATTAATACAAGACATGCTACTAAATCATTGCATCATGCTGAATATTTTATTTGTGTGTGCATTTGGTAACAACATAGAAATAAAATGACAATGAGAAGAGGATTTGAGGAAAAAGGAGAAAGAAAGAAAGAAATATTAGAAAATATAAAACAAAATTTATAAATACACAAACTCAACCATACTGGTATGATTGAAATTTATCTATAATTTGAGTACAAATTCAAAGTCATACTTGGAATTCAAATTGGGAATTGAAAAATAAAAAGAAAAGAAAACAGAAAAACAGAAAATATAAAAAGAAAAGGAATACTATACCTTGCTGGGCCGACTTCACTCCTTTCAGCCCACTGGAGGAGGTCTCCCGCGCGGCCCAGGTTTTCCATACCGCGCGCCTGCCCTTTTGCGCCGACAGCTGGGCCCCGGGTGCCAGCCTCTCCTTCCGCGTCGTGTCTGTTTGCCACTGCCACGTGGGGCCACGCCGTCATCGTCCAGCTCCGCGCGAATGTCGCACGATTCAACCACTCCCGCCGTGCTCGCCGTAGGAATCGG
This sequence comes from Zea luxurians, assembly GCA_029449295.1. Classification (NCBI taxonomy): domain Eukaryota; kingdom Viridiplantae; phylum Streptophyta; class Magnoliopsida; order Poales; family Poaceae; genus Zea; species Zea luxurians. The sequence goes on from JAOPSE010000031.1 coordinate 30,663,847, forward strand.
CCGCCGTGGCCACGTTCTCGCGCGGACTCACGCACTCCCTGGCTACAAATGTGGCCGTCTCTGTTACCGTGGCAAGACCGCTCCCTGTTCCCTCGACGTCAACTGCGTAGCTCCTAGGGACGAAGCCACCGCACCACCCAAGTCGCCGCCGCGGCGGAAAGCCGTGTTCACCCGAAATTGGCGACCCGAGTGTAGCCGCGGGGTTTTAGTAGGAACCCTTGGATCGAGCTCTGGCCACCCGAACCGGGAGGGAGCTCCCCATCGCCGTGAATTGCTCATCGGCACGCCTCCTCCGCCGTGGTGCCGCACTCCGTCGTGAACCCGCGCGGCCTTCGCTTAACCCTCCGGTGAGACACCCCCTTTGTAGTTGAACTTGATTCAATTTCGTTTTTCTTGCACCACGATGGGAGCGCTGTCGCCGGAACGGGAGAATTTGGCGGTGCGCCGGTGAGTCTCCGCCGTGGAGAGCTCCTGGCGCCGCCTCGGGTTGGCTTGTGAAGGGGGAGGGCTCGGTTGCCGTCCGATCCAATTCGGACGGGGACGATTAGAAGAGAGCGTAACCCTTTTAGTCGTTGGAAATCTCAGCTGTTCATCTAAAAACCAAGGGCTCCCGTCGAATCTGGGTGTGAGTGAGTTTGAACCGTTGATCTATGACCTGACGGGTGGGATTGAGTCGTCGCGTTTATGTGCTGGATTGAGTGTGGACCGTAGGATCAGGATCGATCGGCCCACAATAGAAAATACCCCTTCGCGGGCACTTTTGTTAAAGGACCCCCTGGAAACCAGAGAATCAACCCGCCGTCCATTTTTACTATGCACTGAGTCTCGGTAATCTTACGCCAGACCCCCTGCGTTTTCCATTAATTGACGCCCAGTCCAGTCAACATGAAAACCAGAGAAAATAAATAGAAAATGAATTTTTAATATAAAAATAATTGCTAGAACTTTGTAAATTCATAGAAAATTCATACTAACTCCAAATTCATCCATTCCAGTTCCTAAAATTTCGTAATTTTATTCTCTAGCACTTAGTGTCTCTGTTTTGGCATAAAAACAGTAAGAAATTTATTTGTCACTTAATCTCATTCTAAACACATAAAACCTTTGAAAATGCATAACTTAAAATCCATAACTCCAAAAATTATGATTCCAGTTCCTAAGTTTTTATTTTAGTATGTAGAATATCTCTGTGTATTTTGTATATATGTTTGGTGTAATGTTAATTTCTCTATATGCATTGTGCTTGTTTGTATTGTGGCGAGTAGAAGAGCCCGTTGCTGAGGACCCTGGTGAGCAGCAGGTTGAAGTAGCTGAGCAGGAGCTCATTGAAGGCAAGTTGTGCCCTTGACCACTTCTTACCCAATAATGTTCTTTAATATCACATACTCATGCATAGGTTAATTTTGATGGGACCCAATAGGTCACCCTAGATTGTTTATCTCATTACCTTGTTTACCCCTGAATCACTTGGGTAGTTTGCTATTGCTTTACATGGTTTTGGGATAATCATTTATTATATCTATGTTCCAATTATTCTGGTTATTCTGTTTATGTTCATGTTGAGATCATTAATGTTAATTGGAACATAGAGCTTAACTTGAGAACCACGTGCCACCACAAGGGAGGAATGGGACCCCTTGGCTGACTAATTAGGAAAGCTAGTGGAAGACTACCTTACCCGAAAGGGGCAAGGGCAGTAGGGGAGAGGTCAGTGTAGGGAGGTCCCTGGTTGATTTTGCTGCGATGGCGGTCAGCCAGGAACCCTGTACTGGATCTTCCTATAAACTGTAGCGGGTTTTCGGAAGCTAGTGGAACTTTGTAAAGGCCTCGTAGTGTTGCCCTGCCGCGCTTTCTAGGTAGAGGTGTATGGGACTCGCGACCCCTTGGCAGATGGGTAACATGACTTGTGGGTAAAGGGTACAACCTCTGCAGAGTGTAAAACTGGTATACTAGCCGAGCTCACGGTCATGAGCAGCTCAGGACTCTCTGATGTTTAAATTATGGAACTTAAATTCAATTTTGTCATTTGCATTGCATGGGTTTATTATTAATCTTGTTCTATTACTTTACTTATGGTTTGGTATTTACTTACACTTAGTAATTGCTAATAAAATTTTGACCAACTACTTAAAAGCAATGCTCAGCTTTAACCCCTATCATTGATTAGCCTTACACATCACATGAGCTCACACCTTTGTGAGTTTATGTCCACTGGTTCCCCACAACTTGTTGAGCTATGATCATGTGTGAGCTCACCCTTGCTGTCTCACACCCCCCCCCCACAGGAGATGACCAGGTGGTTCAGGAGGAGCCGCCTAACACTGAGGAGTTCGATCTGATCTAGGTGGCGTTTCCCAGTCGACATTGGCGCCGACGATCCTTAGTTCAGTTTATCTTTATTATTTCATTTTGTAATAAGTCTTCCGCTATGTAATAAATACTCTGATGTTTTATGACATTTATCTCTATACACTCTGTTATTATATATGTTGTCTTCTTGGCGCATGTATGAGATGCACCCGGCTTTGTTCTTTAAAACCGGGTGTTACAGAAGTGGTATCAGAGGAAATGTTGACTGTAGGACGAGACCTAGATAGAAATGGACAAAACCCTTCCCTACTTACCTTACTCTGATTCTCTCTATACTTATCTTGATCATGTCTCACCTTCTACTGTTCTACTCTGATCATTCTTACCTTTTCTAATCTAAGACAAGATGAATTTCACACCTTGGAATCCCTACCCCTATGACAATTTAAGAGATAGGAGGCCTAAGACCAAATCAAAACTATTTTCTCTATTAAAAATATTGGTTGATTGTTCTGATGATCAATGCCTGATTTGCTTCTTTGATTGATTGAAATAGTATAGATGGGCATTTTAGCATGTACCACTATAATGTATTGTATTAGCTTTAGTAGGTGACACACTAATCTACTTAGCTAATAAGTCCCCCAAAGTAACATGATTGTAATTACTGCCTTGTCTACTGCTCTTTCTTACCTTATGTATCTAACTCAGATGGTCAATACCAGGAAAGGAAAGATTATCACGCAACAGCAAACAGAAATGAATCCTCCAAATCCCCCACCTGTTGAAACCGAGCAAGTGATCGCAACCCAAAGGCTGGTAATACAGCAATTGACAGACATGATGACCGAAATGCAAAACCAGATAAGACAAGAACGCGAGGAAATACGTCAGGCCCGTCTGGAGATACAGCAAGAAATAAGGCAATCACGGTTGGAGAGACAACGACAAGAGCAACCACCATCTCCACCACCAGCAGCTCCACCAAGCTACATAAACATATATGTAAATTACTACTATTTATAGGGTCTACAGGTTCCTTTAGTTAGTATTCGGTATGATACTATTTTAGGAGGAATAAAAAGGTCTATCTGTCCCCATGTGTCGCTAATAAAATTATGCGTCATGCTGAGATTTTGGTTTGTGCAAATGTGTTGGACAATATGAGAAAACCCATGAGAGTAATTACACCTAAAGGGACTGAAGAATCAGTGAACGGAATTACAAGAGGCTAGTTACTTACGTCCGAGTTCCTCACCTTGGAGAGTACCAGTTTTGTTTGTAAAGAAGAAAGATGGATTGCAAGGAATGTGCGTGGATTAAAGGTTCCTTAATGATGTCACTGTGAAGAACAAGTTTCTGTTACCCCGCATTAAGGATTTATTTAATCGGATGAGAGGAGCTAGAGTATTCTCGAAGATTGATCTCCGATCCGGTTACCATCAGATGAGGATTAGACCATAGGATATTCCCAAGACGGCGTTCTCGACTAGATATGGATTATATGAGTTCACAGTTATGTCGTTTGGATTGACTAACGCACCAGCCTATTTTATGAACTTAATGAACAAGGTGTTTATGGAGTATTTGGACAGATTCGTCGTGGTATTCATCGACGATATTCTTATTTATTCTCAGAGTGAAAGTGATCACGAGGAACATCTGAGGATGGTGCTATAGAAGCTACGAGATAATCAACTCTATGCTAAGTTCAGCAAGTGCGAGTTTTGGATTGGCGAAGTGCCATTTCTTGGTCATATTATTTCTAATGGAGGAATAGCAGTGGATCCTGCTAAAGTTAAGAAAATAATGGAGTGGAGAGTACCCACTACAGTTACTGAGATTCGGAATTTCTTGGGATTAGCAGGCTATTATCGGAGATTTATTGAAGGATTTTCTAAGATTGCTAAGCCTATGACTTCACTTTTGGAGAAAGGAAGAGAGTTTAAGTGGGACGAGAAGTGTCAAGACAGCTTTGATCTATTGAAGAAGAGGTTGATGTCGCCACCAGTTTTGGTTATGCCAGACTTACAAAAAGGATTTGATATCTACTGTGATGCATGTGGCCAAGGCTTAGGATGTGTGCTCATGCAAGAAGGACATGTGATCGCTTATGCATCTCGTCAGTTGCGGAGACATGAATTGAACTACCCTACTCATGACTTGGAATTGGCAGCCGTTGTGCATGCACTTAAGATTTGGAGACATTATATCATGGGGACCAAGTGCCAAGTATATACGGATCATAAGAGTTTGAAGTATATATTCACTCAGAAGGATCTCAACCTTAGGCAACGTCGTTGGTTGGAGCTTATTAAGGATTATGATTTGGAGATTCACTATCACCCGGGCAAGGCAAACTTGGTTGCAGATGCCTTGAGTCGCAAGGAGCATGTTCATTCAGCTATTGTTGCCCAACTACCCGATGAGATTGTTGAGGATTTCAGGAGACTTAACCTGGGGATAGTTGCTCATACTGAAGGAGTTACTATTGATGTGGAACCTACTTTGGAGCAAGAGATCCGCAAAGGACAAATTGGTGATGCTAAAATAAAAGAGATTAAGGATCTGATTACTGAAGGTCGAGTTCCGGAATTCACGGAAGATGAGCAAGGCACTATATGGTTCAAGGACAGGATATGTGTTCCTGATATTAAAAGCCTTCGAGAGACTATATTGAAGGAGGCCCATGACTCGGATTATTCTATTCACCCTGGTAGTACCAAGATGTACCAGGATTTGAAACGGAAATATTGGTGGTATGAATTGAAAAGAGATGTAGCTGCACATGTAGCTATGTGCGATGTATGTCAAAGAGTTAAGGCTGAACACCAGAGGCCAGCTGGACTACTGCATCCACTGAAGATACCCGAGTGGAAGTGGGAAGAGATTGGTATGGATTTCATTACTGGATTGCCTCGCACCCAGAAAGGATATGATGCTATATGGGTGATTGTGGATAGATTGACTAAAGTGGCTCACTTTATTCCTGTCAAGACTACTTATAAAGGTTCTCAGCTAGCAGAGTTATATATGGCTCGGATTGTGTGTTTGCATGGAGTACCAAAGAAGATCGTGTCTGATCGAGGTTCGCAGTTTACCTCAAGATTTTGGAGAAGCTTTCATGAGAATATGAGTACAAAGTTGAATTTTAGTACAGCTTATCACCCTCAGACGGATGGACAGACTGAAAGGACTAATCAAGTATTGGAAGATATGTTGAGAGCATGTGCCCTTCAGCATGGAGGAAGTTGGGATAAGAGTTTACCTTATGCTGAGTTCTCATATAACAATAGTTATCAGGCCAGTCTGAAGATGTCACCTTTTGAAGCTTTATATGGGAGGAAGTGCAGGACTCCTTTGTATTGGGATCAGACTGGAGAGAGACAGTTCTTTGGGCCCGAACTGATTCAAGAAGCAGAAGAACAAGTTCGTATAATTCGAGAGAATTTGAGAGTGGCTCAAACCAGGCAAAAGAGTTATGCTGATAATAGAAGAAGGCCACTGGAATTTGAAGAAGGAGATTATGTGTACCTCAAAGTGTCACCACTTCGTGGTATGAGGAGATTCAAAGTCAAGGGCAAGTTGTCCCCTCGCTACATTGGACCATTCTTGATCTTTAGAAGAGTTGGGGAGATGGCATACCAACTCGAGTTACCTGCTACTCTATCGGATGTGCATAATGTGTTCCATGTATCTCAACTAAAGAAGTGTCTCCGTGTTCCCGAGGAACAGTTACCCATGGAAGAGCTCAGTGTTCAAGGAGATTTGACTTACATGGAGTACCCGATCAAGATTTTGGATACACTGACTCGAGTTACAAGAAATAAGGTGATAAAGATGTGCAAAGTTCAATGGAGTCACCACAGTGAAGATGAAGCAACATGGGAAAGAGAAGAAGAGCTTCGTATAGATTTTCCCCACCTTTTCTCTAGTTCTTCTTAAATCTCGAGGACGAGATTATTTTTAAGGGGGGTAGGATTTGTAACACCCACTTTGTAATAGCTAGATAAAATACCAATAGAGAAAACAATTTCTCTCTTTACGTGAAGATTGATCTTTATGCATCATCCTATGTGAACACCATGTCCAAAAACAATTAATACAAGACATGCTACTAAATCATTGCATCATGCTGAATATTTTATTTGTGTGTGCATTTGGTAACAACATAGAAATAAAATGACAATGAGAAGAGGATTTGAGGAAAAAGGAGAAAGAAAGAAAGAAATAATAGAAAATATAAAACAAAATTTATAAATACACAAACTCAACCATACTGGTATGATTGAAATTTATCTATAATTTGAGTACAAATTCAAAGTCATACTTGGAATTCAAATTGGGAATTGAAAAATAAAAAGAAAAGAAAACAGAAAAACAGAAAATATAAAAAGAAAAGGAATACTATACCTTGCTGGGCCGACTTCACTCCTTTCAGCCCACTGGAGGAGGTCTCCCGCGCGGCCCAGGTTTTCCATACCGCGCGCTTGCCCTTTTGCGCCGACAGCTGGGCCCCGGGTGCCAGCCTCTCCTTCCGCGCCGTGTCTGTTTGCCACTGCCACGTGGGGCCACGCCGTCATCATCCAGCTCCGCGCGAATGTCGCACGATTCAACCACTCCCGCCGTGCTCGCCGTAGGAATCGGCCGCCGTGGCCACGTTCTCGCGCGGACTCACGCACTCCCTGGCTACAAATGTGGCCGTCTCTGTTACCGTGGCAAGACCGCTCCCTGTTCCCTCGACGTCAACTGCGTAGCTCCCAGGGACGAAGCCACCGCACCACCCAAGTCGCCGCCGCGGCGGAAAGCCGTGTTCACCCGAAATTGGCGACCCGAGTGTAGCCGCGGGGTTTTAGTAGGAACCCTTGGATCGAGCTCTGGCCACCCGAACCGGGAGGGAGCTCCCCATCGCCGTGAATTGCTCATCGGCACGCCTCCTCCGCCGTGGTGCCGCACTCCGTCGTGAACCCGCGCGGCCTTCGCTTAACCCTCCGGTGAGACACCCCCTTTGTAGTTGAACTTGATTCAATTTCGTTTTTCTTGCACCACGATGGGAGCGCTGTCGCCGGAACGGGAGAATTTGGCGGTGCGCCGGTGAGTCTCCGCCGTGGAGAGCTCCTGGCGCCGCCTCGGGTTGGCTTGTGAAGGGGGAGGGCTCGGTTGCCGTCCGATCCAATTCGGACGGGGACGATTAGAAGAGAGCGTAACCCTTTTAGTCGTTGGAAATCTCAGCTGTTCATCTAAAAACCAAGGGCTCCCGTCGAATCTGGGTGTGAGTGAGTTTGAACCGTTGATCTATGACCTGACGGGTGGGATTGAGTCGTCGCGTTTATGTGCTGGATTGAGTGTGGACCGTAGGATCAGGATCGATCGGCCCACAATAGAAAATACCCCTTCGCGGGCACTTTTGTTAAAGGACCCCCTGGAAACCAGAGAATCAACCCGCCGTCCATTTTTACTATGCACTGAGTCTCGGTAATCTTACGCCAGACCCCCTGCGTTTTCCATTAATTGACGCCCAGTCCAGTCAACATGAAAACCAGAGAAAATAAATAGAAAATGAATTTTTAATATAAAAATAATTGCTAGAACTTTGTAAATTCATAGAAAATTCATACTAACTCCAAATTCATCCATTCCAGTTCCTAAAATTTCGTAATTTTATTCTCTAGCACTTAGTGTCTCTGTTTTGGCATAAAAACAGTAAGAAATTTATTTGTCACTTAATCTCATTCTAAACACATAAAACCTTTGAAAATGCATAACTTAAAATCCATAACTCCAAAAATTATGATTCCAGTTCCTAAGTTTTTATTTTAGTATGTAGAATATCTCTGTGTATTTTGTATATATGTTTGGTGTAATGTTAATTTCTCTATATGCACTGTGCTTGTTTGTATTGTGGCGAGTAGAAGAGCCCGTTGCTGAGGACCGTGGTGAGCAGCAGGTTGAAGTAGCTGAGCAGGAGCTCATTGAAGGCAAGTTGTGCCCTTGACCACTTCTTACCCAATAATGTTCTTTAATATCACATACTCATGCATAGGTTAATTTTGATGGGACCCAATAGGTCACCCTAGATTGTTTATCTCATTACCTTGTTTACCCCTGAATCACTTGGGTAGTTTGCTATTGCTTTACATGGTTTTGGGATAATCATTTATTATATCTATGTTCCAATTATTCTGGTTATTCTGTTTATGTTCATGTTGAGATCATTAATGTTAATTGGAACATAGAGCTTAACTTGAGAACCACGTGCCACCACAAGGGAGGAATGGGACCCCTTGGCTGACTAATTAGGAAAGCTAGTGGAAGACTACCTTACCCGAAAGGGGCAAGGGCAGTAGGGGAGAGGTCAGTGCAGGGAGGTCCCTGGTTGATTTTGCTGCGATGGCGGTCAGCCAGGAACCCTGTACTGGATCTTCCTATAAACTGTAGCGAGTTTTCGGAAGCTAGTGGAACTTTGTAAAGGCCTCGTAGTGTTGCCCTGCCGCGCTTCCTAGGTAGAGGTGTATGGGACTCGCGACCCCTTGGCAGATGGGTAACATGACTTGTGGGTAAAGGGTACAACCTCTGCAGAGTGTAAAACTGGTATACTAGCCGAGCTCACGGTCATGAGCAGCTCAGGACTCTCTGATGTTTAAATTATGGAACTTAAATTCAATTTTGTCATTTGCATTGCATGGGTTTATTATTAATCTTGTTCTATTACTTTACTTATGGTTTGGTATTTACTTACACTTAGTAATTGCTAATAAAATTTTGACCAACTACTTAAAAGCAATGCTCAGCTTTAACCCCTATCATTGATTAGCCTTACACATCACATGAGCTCACACCTTTGTGAGTTTATGTCCACTGGTTCCCCACAACTTGTTGAGCTATGATCATGTGTGAGCTCACCCTTGCTGTCTCACCCCCCCCCCACAGGAGATGACCAGGTGGTTCAGGAGGAGCCGCCTAACACTGAGGAGTTCGATCTGATCTAGGTGGCGTTTCCCAGTCGACATTGGCGCCGACGATCCTTAGTTCAGTTTATCTTTATTATTTCATTTTGTAATAAGTCTTCCGCTATGTAATAAATACTCTGATGTTTTATGACATTTATCTCTATACACTCTGTTATTATATATGTTGTCTTCTTGGCGCATGTATGAGATGCACCCGGCTTTGTTCTTTAAAACCGGGTGTTACACATGACAGGGGAGAAGAAGAAGATGTTCTCCTCATATGAGAAAAACCAAGATCCCCAACGAGCTATCACATTCGGGGATGGAAATCAAGGTTTGGTCAAAGGTTTGGGTAAAATAGCTATATCTCATGACCATTCCATTTCCAATCTTTTTCTTGTAGATTCTTTAGATTACAATTTGCTTTCCGTATCTCAATTATGTCAAATGGGCTACAACTGTCTATTCACTGATATAGGTGTCACTGTCTTTAGAAGAAGTGATGATTCAATAACATTTAAGGGTGTGTTAGAGGGTCAGCTATACTTGGTAGATTTTGATAGAGCTGAACTCGACACATGCTTAATTGCTAAGACTAACATGGGTTAGCTCTGGCATCGCCGACTAGCTCACGTTGGGATGAATAATCTCCATAAGCTTCTTAAGGGAGAACACATTTTAGGATTAACCAATGTTCATTTTGAGAAAGACAGGGTCTGTAGCGCATGCTAAGCCGGGAAGCAAGTTGGCACTCATCATCCACACAAGAACATCATGACAAGTGACAGGCCACTGGAGCTCCTACACATGGATTTATTCGGCCCGATCGCTTACATAAGCATCGACGGGAGTAAGTACTGTCTAGTTGTTGTGGATGATTATTCTCGCTTCACTTGGGTGTTCTTTTTGCAGGAAAAATCTCATACCCAAGAGACCTTAAAGGGATTCTTGAGACGGGCTCAAAATGAGTTCGGCTTAAGGATCAAGAAAATTAGAAGCGATAACGGGACGGAGTTCAAGAACTCTCAAATTGAAGGCTTCCTTGAGGAGGAGGGCATCAAGCATGAGTTCTCTTCTCCCTACACTCCACAACAAAATGGTGTAGTGGAGAGGAAGAATCGAACTCTATTGGACATGGCAAGAACCATGCTTGATGAGTACAAGACACCGGATCGGTTTTGGGCCGAGGCGGTCAACACCGCCTGCTACGCCATCAATCGGTTATATCTACACCGAATCCTCAAGAAGACATCCTATGAACTCCTAACCGGTAAAAAGCCAAATATTTCATATTTTAGAGTTTTTGGTAGCAAATGTTTTATTCTTGTCAAAAGAGGTAGAAAATCTAAATTTGCTCCTAAAATTGTAGAAGGCTTTTTACTAGGATATGACTCAAACACAAGGGCATATAGAGTCTTTAACAAGTCCTCAGGACTTGTTGAAGTTTCTTGTGATGTTGTGTTTGATGAGACTAACGACTCTCAAGTAGAGCAAGTTGATCTTGATAAGATAGGTGAAGAACAGGCTCCATGCATAGCGCTAAGAACATGTCTATTGGGGATGTGTGTCCTAAGGAATCCGAAGAGCCTCCACATGCACAAGATCAACCATCCTCCTCCACGCAAGCATCTCCACCAACCCAAAATGAGGACGAGGCTCAAGTTGATAAAGATGAAGAACACAATGATGAGCCACCTCAAGACGACGACAATGATCAAGGGGGAGACGCAAATGATGAAGACAAGGAGGATGAACAACCAAGGCCGCCACACCCAAGAGTCCACCAAGCAATCCAACGAGATCACCCCGTCGACACCATCCTCGGCGACATTCATAAGGGGTAGGATCATGACACAGAAATTCGAGATGTCTATGATGGGGGAGTTGAATTATTTTCTAGGGTTTCAATTCAAGCAACTCCAAGAGGGCACCTTCATTTGCCAAACAAAGTACACTCAAGACATTCTAACCAAGTTTGGAATGAAGGATGCCAAGCCCATCAAGACACCCATGGGAACAAATGGGCATCTCGACCTCGACACGGGAGGTAAGTCCGTGGATCAAAAGGTATACTGGTCGATGATTGGTTCATTGCTTTATTTATGTGCATCTCGACCGGACATTATGCTTTCCGTTTGCATGTGTGCAAGATTCCAATCCGACCCTAAGGAATCTCACCTTACGGCCGTAAAACGAATCTTGAGATATTTGGCTTATACTCCTAAGTTTGGACTTTGGTACCCTCGGGGATCCACATTTGATTTGATTGGTTATTCGGATGCCGATTGGGCGGGGTGTAAGATTAATAGGAAGAGCACATCGAGGACTTGCCAGTTCTTAGGAAGATCCTTGGTGTCTTGGGCTTCAAAGAAGCAAAATTCGGTCGCTCTTTCTACTGCCGAAGCCGAGTATATTGCCGCAGGTCATTGTTGCGCGCAATTGCTTTGGATGAGGCAAACCCTGCGGGACTATGGTTACAAATTAACCAAAGTTCCTCTTCTATGTGATAATGAGAGTGCAATCCGCTTGGCGGATAATCCCGTTGAGCATAGCCGCACTAAACACATAGCCATTCGGTATCATTTTCTTAGGGATCACCAACAAAAGGGGGATATCGAGATTGCATACATTAACACTAAAGATCAATTAGCCGATATCTTTACCAAGCCTCTTGATGAACAATCTTTTACCAAACTTAGGCACGAGCTCAATATTCTTGATTCTAGGAACTTCTTTTGCTAAATTTGCACACATAGCTCATAAGTATACCTTTGATCATGTCTCTTTTATATGCCATGACTAATGCGTTTTCAAGTATATTTCAAACCAAGTCATAGGTATATTGAAAGGGAATTGGAGTTTTCGGCGAAGACAAAGGCTTCCACTCCACTCTACTACTCATCCTTCGCCGTCGCTCCACATCACTCTCCAACTTTGGTATAATCTTCACTCATTTATATTATGACCAAAGGAGGAGAAAGTAGCTAAAAAGGGCCTATATTTCATTCCAAGTATCCGTTTTTTGGCGATTCATGCCAAAGGGGGAGAAAGTATTGGCCCAAAGCAAAAGGACCGCACCACCACCCTAATTTTAAAATTACTGTTTTTTCAATTGGAAAATTTCAATTTGGTATCTCTTTATGTTCTAAAGGGGGAGAAAGTAGTATTTCCAAAATTGATATCTTAAAACCCTCTTGAACACTAAGAGGAGAATTTATTGAGGGGGAGTTTTGTTTAGTCAAAGGAAAGCATTTCAAACAAAAGGAGAAAATTTCAAATCTTGAAAATGCTTCTCAAAATCTTTTTCATTTACCTTTGACTATCCTGCAAAAAGACTTTGAAAAGAATTTACAAAAAGAATTTGCAAAAACAAAACATGTGGTGCAAGCGTGGTCCAATATGTTAAAAATGAAGAAACAATTCATGCATATCCTGTAAGTATTTATATTGGCTCAATTCCAAGCAACCTTTGCACTTACATTATGCAAACTAGTTCAATTATGCACTTTTACATTTGCTTTGGTTTGTGTTGGCATCAATCACCAAAAAGGGGGAGATTGAAAGGGAATTAGGCTTACACCTAGTTCCTAAATAATTTTGGTGGTTGAATTGCCCAACACAAATAATTGGACTAACTAGTTTGCTCTAGTGTACAAGTTATACAGGTATCAAAGGTTCACACTTAGCCAATAAAAAGACCAAGTTTTGGGTTCGACAAAAGAGCAAAGGGACAACCGAAGGCACCTCTGGTCTGGCGCATCGGACTGTCCGGTGTGCCACCGGACATGTCCGGTGCACCAGAGGACTCCAAACCCAAACTCGTTACCTTCGGGAAATTCCAGAGGCGACTCCGCTATAATTCACCGGACTGTCCGGTGTACACCGGACAGTGTCCGGTGCTCCAGGAAAGAGTGGCCTCAGGAACTCGCCAGCCTCGGGATCGTCCAACGGATAGTCCGCTATAATTCACCGGATATGTCCGGTGTGCACCGGACTGTCCGGTGTGACATCGGTGCAACGGCTATTTCGGCGCCAACGGCTACCTGCGGCGCATTTATTGCGCGCCAGCGCACGCAGAGGTCAGGCACGCCCATGCTGGCGCACCGGACACTCTACAGTGCATGTCTGGTGCGCCACCGGACATCCAGGCGGGCCCAGAAGTCAGAGCTCCAATGGTCAAAACCCCAACGGCCTGGTGACGTGGCTGTCACATTGTCCACATGTCCGGTGTGCACCGGACTGTCCGGTGCGCCATTCGACAGACAACCTTACCAAACGGCTAGTTTGGTGGTTGGGGCTATAAATACCCCCAACCACCCCACATTCAAGGCATCCAAGTTTTCCACTTCTCAACTACTTACAAGATCTCTAGCATTCAATTCTAGACACACTCAAGAGATCAAATCCTCTCCCAAATTCCACACAAAGCCTTAGTGACTAGAGAGAGAGATTTGCTTGTGTTCTTTCGAGCTCTTGCGCTTGGATTGCTTTCTTCTTTCTTGATTCTTTATTGCGATCAAACTCACTTGTAATTGAGGCAAGAGACACCAATCTTGTGGTGGTCCTTGTGGGAACTTTGTGTTCCAAGTGATTGAGAAGAGAAAGCTCATTCGGTCCGGGAGACCGTTTGAGAGAGGGTAAGGGTTGAAAGAGACTCGGCCTTTGTGGCCTCCTCAACGGGGAGTAGGTTTGCGAGAACCGAACCTCGGTAAAACAAATCCACGTGTCTCACTCTTTATTCGCTTGCGATTTGTTTTGCACCCTCTCTCGCGGACTCAATTATATTTCTAACGCTAACCCGTCTCGTAGTTGTGTTTATTTTTGAGAATTTCAGTTTCGCCCTATTCACCCCCTCTAGGCGACTTTCAGTATCCACCTGCATTTCCTGAAATTTCAATCATCCCTCGTTAATGGCCGATTGAATCTGTCGCTGAAACACATTACAATCATTAGTGGCATAAGAAAATGAGTTATGCCACTTGCAGTATGCACGACGTTTTAGCTCGTCGGTGGATGGAACAGTGTGATTTATTTTAATGTTGCCATTTTTGAGTAATCCATCAAATATTTTATCACACTTACCAACATTAAACGTAAACTTAACCTCCTCTTGTCGTTTCTTTTGAACCGGCTGTAAGGAGGAACAAGCTGAAGATTTGGCCTGTTTTGGCCAAACCATTTCAGCAGCATACACTTCTGCTGATTCGTCATCTGAGCTACTTTGGTCGCATTCTACTATATGTACGTTGTGACGAACTGTTTTAGCAGTTTCTTTGCTTCGGCTTTCACAAGCCAAAGCTCTCTGGTGTAACTGTGCTAGTGTAAAAAATTGGATGCCTTCTAATCTTTCTTTTAAATAATATCGTAGACCATTAAAGGCTAATCATGCTAGCTGTTTTTCTGCTAAATGAATTTGGAAGCATCGGTTTCTTGTATCTCGGAATCTCCGGATGTAATCATTAATCGATTCATCTTTTGCTTGTCGCAATGACACTAAATCTACCAAATCCAACTCATAGTCACCGGAGAAAAAATGATCATGAAATTTTTGTTCTTGATCCCCCTATGATGAAATGGAATTAGAAGGTAAAGTGGCGTACCATGCAAACGCAGTTCCTGTTAAAGATAATGAAAATAAACGTACACGAAATGCCTCTGTGTCGGCCAACCCTCCTAATTGTGCTAAAAATTGGCCTATGTGTTCACGTGTGTTCTTTCCTTGATCACCCAAAAATTTTGCGAATTCGGGTATCCTAGTTCCCTGTGGGTATGGGTGGTGATCAAATCGGTTGTTAAAAGGTTTCCGATATGATTGCTCCCCAGGGACCATGCTTACTCCGAGCTTATCTCGGAACGCCCCGGCTATTTCTTCCCTTACTATATCAATGGCAACCGGTGCGAGACCACCGGCTCTCTGGTCAAACATAGGTGGGGTTGGCTGGATATTAGCATGTTGTCTTTTCCCCATTGGTTTGAGCTACGTGGTGCATTGCCACTTACCCTATATGGTTCATATGTTTGATCGTTCCTTTTTGGCCTTCTAGGTGGGGCCGGAAAGCTTTCCTAGGCTCCAGCCCTCGAATTAATGGGCTGATGCATTACATAGTGCGATGGGAAGTGTTGCTGGGACGGGTGAGGATTCAGGTAACAATCCTCCTCAAAAAGGTCATGTGCCGACTGTCCGGACATTGGCCCGGACCGTCCGTCGTTGTATGCGGACCGTCCGACTGGGTAGTTTAGATTCTGTACCGTATGTGGTGGCTCGGGTGCGTATCTAGGTAACTCATTAAAAATGGGCCCGGCTGTTGCTGGCTCGGACAGTCCACGCTCTCATGCGGACGGTCCGGGCAGGTGCATATCGACTTATTTGCTGCCGATTTGCGATTGCTCAGGGTACATGTCCATCGGCATCCCATAAAGGGGTTGTGACTGGTCGTGACAACCTCTAGCCGATGTATTACGTGTGTTATCCCCTAATTCAACCTCGTGTGAAGGAAAATTTGCTATACTAGATTTATCAAATGCACATACTAGTCTCCTGTAATCTTTTTGCATATCCCCTATGATATTTTGCATTTGCTCCCGCTGTTCATCTACATAATTTCTAAGAGATTGTAGCTCGTTTGTATTACTTACATTGGGGATTTCTGGTGTGGGTCGGAGCGAAGCCAGATCCGTTGCCCGATGTCGGACGACCTTGTTGTTCCTGTCCACTTTAAAATTGGCCAAGAACTTTGTTTTTGCCTCCTGGATCATCTGCTCCTTGTGCTCCTCGAATTGGAGCTGTTCGTCGACCGGCAAGGTCTCCTAAGTCGACTCTATGATGTTGCTTGGGGAAATATCAGAGCTATCTCTTGAACCGGTCATTGAGGGCCGATTTGATGTGTCTATATTTGCTGTCCCCAGTGGAGTCACCAAAAAGTATGTTGACACCTTTTTGGAGGCGCCAATCACTTCAAAAGAACCAGCGGCGGTGCTCTCTGGTCAGGCGCGGACGGTCCGCGACACAGGGCCGGACGGTCCGCGACCTGGCGCGAGGCGGCGGTGCTCTCTGGTCAGGCGCGGACGGTCCGCGGCACAGGGCCGGACGGTCCGCGACCTGGCGCAGGAGCTCGGGTTCCCTGCCTGACGGCCGGACGGTCCGCGCCCTAGGGCCGGACGGTCCGCGCGTGCGCAGGGGCGGCGGAAGATCGCCGGCGGCGCCTGGATCTCGCTCCCGGGAGGGACCCCGTCGGGGAGTAGAGATCCTAGGAGTTGTCTAGGCTCGGGTAAACCGACCTAGACTCTTCTAATCGATGTAGAGTCGAGGAGAGGCGGAAGATTTGGGGATTGGAAGACTAAACCTAAACTAGACTAGAACTACTCATAGGATAAAATGTAAATTGTATTAATTGAAGGTTCGATTCGTTGTTCAAATCGGCCGTATACCTCTCTATTTATAGAGGATGGGGGCTGGACCATTTACAAACTAATTTCCGAGTTTTTTCCGCGATTTTAGCTAACAACCGTAGCACAAAACTCGGAACCCTAATCTACTCTGCGCACATGCGGACCGTCCGGCCCACAGGCGCGGACCGTCCGGACCGCGGACCATCCGGCCTCAGGGCCGGACCGTCCGCTCGCTCAAAATGGGACTCAACAGTAACTCAACTGATATAACTTTTTTGATATGTACGGATATTAAATGGTATAACCCGATAGATCGATATATATACTCCGTATTACCATCCCTATTGCTGACCAACCTTTGGACAAAAGCTTTGATGGTTCATTTACTGGTTCACTCGAAAACTCATTCTTTATCACACAAGTATAATTAATTGTCCTTTGATGGTTTGTGCGTAAACATCTCTATTCTTCAGCATGTAGGTGCTGTTTGGTCTAGGTACTGTAGTGGGAATGGTATTGGGATCAGCTGCAGGCCATGTTTTGCTTGGTTGGCTGGTGAGAGAGGCGGTTGGTTGGCTGCGGGAACAGATGGCTCTGAAAGATGAGGGTAATTACTCCATAATCAATGGCACTGTGAACGGTTGCTGCGTTCTGGCCCAACCAAACAACAATCAATGTAATTTGATGTCGTCTAATTTGATGTCAACAAAAATCCTTGAAATATAGCTAGTGTGTGAGAACTAGGAAACAATATTGGTGACATCGTCGTTAGTTGCTAATGACGACGAATCCATTAGTAACAGCCATACGTACGTGATCTCAAGGGACTTAAGAATACAAATGACAAGCTGGTCTGTTCTTGTTTTAGCATTATTTCAGGAACTTGCTTTACCGAACTTGCATTGGTCAAGATCATATGTTCTTCTTGAAATACGTGTTCAACTCGTTTGCTTGTGTGCCTAATCTCGATTATGCATCTTATCGACTGGGTGTCGACGTACAAAACACGATAAAAAAGTTAGGTAAAAAAAACAACGTGCATGTACAGTTCCACAGGTCCAAACAACAAGATGAATTATGTAATGCGTGCGTCATCCTCCTATATATATATATATCTAGGTTATTACTTTGTCTGCTGAGATTGAGTTTTTTATCCAAAACAGGAGGGGTGATTCGCTAATGTGCTTTGTTCTAAAAAAAATACAGTAGTACAAAAGAGTCTACAACCATAACCACGAAATAAAAAAAAAATAGGTTACAAAGAAGATGCGAAGGACGAAACATAAGCTTCTAGCCTTAAGTCAATTAAAAGATGTAACTTGCTTTTGGCCTGTAGCATAGATAGAGCAAACTCAAACTTGAAAACTGATTTGCATCGATATCGCTGCACTGAAGCGGGAATATTCCTGTATAGCATCATTTTTTACCGTTCAAATAGACCAGCACATGTCGATGATAATCTCAATGAAAAAAGCAATCTTAGTTGATTTCTGAAGCTGGCAATGACTTATAAAAAAAATCAACCGAATATGTCACGTAGACTCTGGAGGGAACGTAAGGCTGTCTCCAGCAGGAGACTGTAAAGGGTCCTGTACTCTAAATATAGAGGACGGTCATGTCCTTTATCCCTCCAGCAAGGAACTCTAAAGCGTCCTCTAAAATTTAGAGGATGGCATGCGTCCCCTACCTGTAGAGGGTACTCTATGCACTGCACATGCGTGTCAGAGTTTTTTGTGTCTGTACGTTTACACTGCACACGAGTAGTAAAAAATAATATACAATGTCAAATCTAGTACACTGTTGATATAGAGGATGGAATTTAGGGGATATTGTTGGAGATGAAGAAGATATAGAGTACAGAATCTTTTAGAGAGTGCTGTAAAGGACAAAGAATATTCCTTTAGGGGATAAAATTTAGGGGACGTTGCTGGAGACAGTCTAAAAGGATCGATATAAAGCTAGATTTATGATCAAAGCGTTCACACAAAGAAAATGAGTAAATTATAATGAAATCTTCTCACATGTCTAACAAAAGTTTTTGTTTCATTCGGGACATATTCATGACATTAGCTACTCGTTATGATTTAGAACTCCTACAAATGAATGTGAAGATAACATTTTTGAATGGAGAGTCGTTAGAAAATATTTATATGACACAACCTAAGGATTTTATCATAAAAGGAAAAATAAAATATTGGATGTTACTTTAGAAAATCCATTTATGGATTAAAGCAAACATCTTGTGCCACGGTTAGGTGCTTGTTTTAGGATTTACAAAGATTTTAATAATTTACACACTTTTTTCCTTTTGACCATTTGCTACAAAACCATCAGGATGATCCATATAGATCTCTTCCTCAAGCTCTTCATTCATAAAAGCTCTCTACTTTAGTAGCAAATTAATCCAAAAAATGAAAATAAACATATTTGTGAGATCAATTATTTGAACATGTGATATAAGCATGATGATAAAACTAACTAATATGAATTTGATATATTGAGAAAGAGAAACATACCTAACGGTAGATAATGCTGATTAGTGTAGTTGTCCTGCTTGGTGCAGTGTAGTGAGGTAGTCGTACGTAACTATCGCCACCGTTCACCACCAACACTAGAAAGAAGAAGACAAAGCAAGCAATCGTGCTGCTTGCGGACACGGTAAAAAAGTGATTGTCGGTCTTCATGCAAGTAGGTGAGTTCTTAGACAACACTCGTTTCCACTAGTAGAAAAGAGCTCATAGCCTGCGGCACCCATAAATTATCACTAGCGGTTTCAGTTATCACGCGCCAGTAAAAAAAACAAGGTGGACCCGACTTAGGAACCGCCAGTGGAAACCCATTTTCACTGGCGGTTATCTTAACACAACCGCCAGTGGAAATAGGGTATTTCCACTGGCGGTTGGTGTAACAGAACCGCCAGTAGAAAGCAATTTTCCACTGGCGGTTGGTGTAACAGAACCGCCAGTGTAAATACCCTATTTACACTGGCGGTTGTGTTAAGATAACCGCCAGTGGAAATAGGTTTCCACTGGCGGTTTTTCAAGCCAACCGCCAGTGAACTGTCTGTTATAAATACCCCTCTTCTTCCCCGCGACAGTGAACTGTATGCTCGCAGCCAGCTTCCATTGGAGGCGATTTTGGAGGTCCAGATTTCACAAAAATATAAGGGGGAGGTTTTGGTCTTCATTTCTTGGAAGAAGGTGGATAAGAAAGGTTAGTTTATGTTTCTTTGTCAATTTTTGTTCATTCTTGCTCAATTTTAGCCACATTTTGGATCTAGGGTTTTACATGTGAGAGAGAAGAGTATAGCTAGGTAATTTTCTCTATTTCCTCAAATGAGGTTGCATAAGATGGTTAGTTTTTGTCTATTCCCTCTCCTTTTTCATGTTTAGTTGCTTAATGAATGGTGAATGTGTTGTATGGAAGATTGGTTTAATTATGTTTCAATTGTTAGTTATTGTTTATTTTTGCTCAATTTTAACTACATTTTGAAACTAGGCTTTCACCATGTGTTAAAGATAGGTTTGGGTATTAATTTTTTTTGTTTATTAGTTGCTAGGAAAGTTTGGCTTATGTTTCTTTTGCCAAATTTTGTTCATTTTTCCTCCATTTTAGCCACATTTTGGATATAGGGTTTCACCATGTGTTAGAGATAAAGTAGTCTAACTACTTTTATTGGAAGAGATAAAGTAGTCTAACTACATTTGTATATATACCGATCAATATGTACTGTATATATACATGCATGGTAATCTGACTTGCCATGAAAACTTCGGACTGGAAGGGTAGGCAGCAGATGTCGCACTCCAACGCGTCCTTCTCCATGGATAGTGTCACAGTCGCCTCTTCCTCATCCTCCAACCCCGACTCTTCCTCATCCTCCATGTGCAGCATGTAATTTTACACGACTTTCTAGAGAGGAGAGGGAGAGGGAGAGAGAGCTATTGTTGCCAATGCGCTCGGAGCAGGTGCAGCACTTACCGTCCGTGCGGATGCAGCACTTTGCACATCCAGAATGCCCGTTCTTGCACTGATTTTACACAGAGCAGAGCATCATGCTGGAGTCTACCGATCAATATGTACTGTATATATACATGCATGGTAATCTAACTTGCCATGAAAACTTCGGACTGGAAGGGTAGGCAGCAGATGTCGCACTCCAACGCGTCCTTCTCCATGGATAGTGTCACAGTCGCCTCTTCCTCATCCTCCAACCCCGACTCTTCCTCATCCTCCATGTGCAGCATGTAATTTTACACGACTTTCTAGAGAGGAGAGGGAGAGGGAGAGAGAGCTATTGTTGCCAATGCGCTCGGAGCAGGTGCAGCACTTACCGTCCGTGCGGATGCAGCACTTTGCACATCCAGAATGCCCGTTCTTGCACTGATTTTACACAGAGCAGAGCATCATGCTGGAGTCTACCGATCAATATGTACTGTATATATACATGCATGGTAATCTGACTTGCCATGAAAACTTCGGACTGGAAGGGTAGGCAGCAGATGTCGCACTCCAACGCGTCCTTCTCCATGGATAGTGTCACAGTCGCCTCTTCCTCATCCTCCAACCCCGACTCTTCCTCATCCTCCATGTGCAGCATGTAATTTTACACGACTTTCTAGAGAGGAGAGGGAGAGGGAGAGAGAGCTATTGTTGCCAATGCGCTCGGAGCAGGTGTAGCACTTACCGTCCGTGCGGATGCAGCACTTTGCACATTCAGAATGCTCGTTCTTGCACTGATTTTACACAGAGCAGAGCATCATGCTGGAGTCTACCGATCAATATGTACTGTATATATACATGCATGGTAATCTGACTTGCCATGAAAACTTCGGACTGGAAGGGTAGGCAGCAGATGTCGCACTCCAACGCGTCCTTCTCCATGGATAGTGTCACAGTCGCCTCTTCCTCATCCTCCAACCCGACTCTTCCTCATCCTCCATGTGCAGCATGTAATTTTACACGACTTTCTAGAGAGGAGAGGGAGAGGGAGAGAGAGCTATTGTTGCCAATGCGCTCGGAGCAGGTGCAGCACTTACCGTTCGTGCGGATGCAGCACTTTGCACATCCAGAATGCCCGTTCTTGCACTGATTTTACACAGAGCAGAGCATCATGCTGGAGTCTACCGATCCATCATACAGGTGGATATAGGGTTTCACCATGTGTTTTATGTTACTTTTTTACAGGTGGTGATGGAGAGGACATCCTGGATGTATAACTTATCAAGGCTAGATCCATCATACATATCCGAGGTCCATAGGTTTATTGATGTCGCTACGAACCATGCTTGGAGAACAAAGACAAAACACATATATTGTCCATGCATGGACTGCAAAAATGCTGCTATATTTAATGACACAGAACAAATCATATCTCATCTGGTATGCCGAGGATTTATGAAGGATTACACAATTTGGACAAAGCATGGAGAGGGTAGCTCTTCGCCTTATACGACTGGAAACCCTGAGAACATCGACGACAGATTTCAGTTCGTTCACGAGACACACCAACCTCTTCCACAGAGCGAACATGTAGTGCAAAATGTTACTGATCATGGTTACGCTGGAGGAAATGAACATGATAGACCTCATGTTCTGCCAAGTGTTATGGATGAGGAAGATGCAGAGTTGCTAGAGGCAATGTTGCGTTGTCATACAGATCAATCGATGTTCTTAATGAAAGGTATGGAGTCCCTGAAGAAGGCAGCAGAAGAGCCTTTGTACGACGAGTCTAAGGGTTGTACCAAAGAGTTCACGACGCTCCGGTCTGTGCTAAAGCTGTTGATGTTAAAAGCTAAATATGGTGTGTCTGATGCTGGCTTCGATGCGTTCTTGAGTATTATCGCAGACATGCTTCCAAAGGAGAACAATGTGCCTGCTAACACGTACTATGCAAAGAAACTAATCAGTCCGCTCACTATGGGTGTGGAGAAGATCCACGCGTGTAGAAATCACTGTATCCTTTATCGAGGTGATGATTATAAAGACTTGGAGAGCTGCCCAAAGTGCGGTGCAAGTAGGTACAAGACGAATAAAGACTATCGAGAGGACGAAGAGTGTGTTGCATCCGTGTCTAAAGGGAAGAAGCGAAAGAAAGCCCAAAAAAAGACTTCAAAATCCACGAGCAAAGAAAAAGAAGAAGTAGACTATTATGCGCTCAAAAAGATTCCTGCTTTGGTGATGTGGTACCTCCCCGTCGTCGATCGATTGAGGTGTTTGTTCGCTAATCCTGAGGATGCCAGACTTATGAGCTGGCATGCTTCTGATGAGCACAAAAACGATGGGAAGCTTCGACATCCAGCCGATGGGAAGCAGTGGCAAGATTTCAATGACAACCACCGAGACTTTGCCGATGAACCGAGAAATGTTAGGTTCGCACTGAGTACTGATGGAATGAACCCATTTGCTGAGAGGAGCAGCAAGCATAGCACATGGCCGGTGATCCTCACCATATACAACCTTCCTCCATGGTTGATGCAGAAACGGAAGTACATTTTGCTAACCATCCTTATTTCTGGACCTACACAACCTGGAGTTGACATGGATGTATTTTTGGAGCCCTTAATGGAGGATATGAAAATATTGTGGGAAACGGGTGTTCAAATGTTGGATGAGTATCGTAAAGGTTCATTCACGCTGAGAGCAATTCTTTTTGTTACGATCAACGATTACCCTGCTCTCTTCACATTATCAGGCCAGTTTAAGGGAAAGGTTGGTTGCACAGTATGCATTGATGGAACTGCTTACGTATCCCTTGCTGCATCTAGGAAGATAGTTTACATGAGGCACAGACGCTTTTTATTGGAAGGACACAGGTACCGCATGCGAAAGATGGATAAGTACTTCGACAATAATGGTGAACTACATTCTACTGCTCCATCGGGTAACAATAGAGGTCATAGAGTTTTTGAAATAGTCAGGAATATCAAGTTTGTTTTCGGGAAGAAGACAAAAGACGGAAAAACAAGGAAGGATGCTAAACCATCTTCGGGGGCTATATTCAAGAAGAAGTCTATTTTCTTCGAGTACTTGCCTTACTGGAAAGAGTTAGATGTGCGGCATGCGATCGATGGTATGCACGTTCAGAAGAACGTGTTTGAAAGCATAATGGGCACCTTGCTAGACATAAAGGGCAAAACAAAAGAAGGGCTCAATTCACGCATGGACTTGGTAGATTTAGGCATAAAAAAGGAACTACATCCCGTTCTTCAAGAAAATGGGAAGTACCATCTCCCAGCAGCAAGCTACAATCTCAATGTAGATGAGAAACATGCGATGTGTGTTTGGCTCAAGAATTTGAAAGTCCCATCCGGATTCTGCTCTAGCATACGGAGTATTGTGTCAATGAAAGACCTGACAATCACCAACTACAACTCACATGATTGCCATGTCATGCTGACTACATTCCTACCTATTGCCATCAGGGCTATAAATCCTTTGTTTTTAAAGATGGCAATCACACGGTTGTGCTACTTTTTCAACAGGATTTCACAAAAGGTAATTGGCCGTGATGAGTTGGCATCTCTTCAGGAATTCGCAGTGGAGACAATATCACAGTTTGAGATGTGTTTCCCTCCATCGTTCTTTGATATTATGGTGCACCTTGTGGTGCACTTGGTGCCACAAATAGAAGCATTGGGTCCTATGTACTTGCATGAAATGTGGACGTATGAGCGTTTCATGTCAATACTGAATGGCTATGTATCAACCCGTGCTCGTCCCGAGGCATCCATGATAGAGGGGTACTGTACCGAAGAGGCCATTGAGTCCGGAGGTCCATTCTGCAATAGTATCCTAAAAGACCAGGTTGCAATAGGTCTGCCTCCGTCACGACACGAGGGTAGACTGTATGGAAGCGGGAGGATGGGACGGAAATCTTTCATCCCACCGGATTACGATATAGTACTTGAGGCACATCAGAGCATCCTACATCAGCTAACGATAATGGAGCCATTTATCCAACAACACATCAATGAGCTTCGCGAGCAAAATCCTGGGCATACGGATGATTGGGTAATGAAGCAACATAAGCAGCGGTTCAACACATGGCTAATGGTGAAGGACATTCCACGTGGAGAAACAATAGAAGAACAAACCATCAAGGGCTTGGCATCTGGACCATCACGCCAGGTCACAACATGGCAAACCTATGACATTAGTGGATTCACATTTTGTACCAAGTCCAAGGACAAAAAGAGCATGTCACAAAACAGTGGTGTTCGATGCGAAGCCATAGATGATGAAACTGGTGAGATTATTACATATTTTGGCTTTATTGAGGACATATGGGAACTAGACTATGGTACATTTCAGATCTCGGTTTTCCGATGTCAATGGGTTGAAGACAAACATGTCACGGTAGACAACTATGGGGTCAGAGTTCTTGATCTAAGTAAGGTAGGTTACAAAGATGACCCATGGATCCTTGCTAATCGTGCTGCACAGGTCTTCTATGCTGAACAGATCATTTCTAACAATGAGAAGAAAAGCACCGAGAAACCGAAGCATGTAGTTTTTCCTGGAAAACAACAAGCTATAGGAGTTGATGGTGTATCTGATTTAGAGGATTTTAACCAGTTCAATGACATGTCTCTTTTCATAGACCATCCAACCAAGATAAGGAACGTTGAGCGAAGCATCCCACGCAATTCGATGCCCTGGGTACGCCACGATGGACAAGGCAGAACAATAGCTCCCTAGATTATATAGTTGTCATGTAATTGATTATTGTTAGGACATGTCATGTAATTGATTATTGTTAGCGACAAACTGAAGCATGTAATTTTACACGACTTTCTAGAGAGGAGAGGGAGAGGGAGAGAGAGCTATTGTTGCCAATGCGCTCGGAGCAGGTCCAGCACTTACCGTCTGTGCGGATGCAGCACTTTGCACATCGAGAATGCCCGTTCTTGCACTGATTTTACACAGAGCAGAGCATCATGCTGGAGCCTACCGATCAATATGTACTGTATATATACATGCATGGTAATCTGACTTGCCATGAAAACTTCGCACTGGAAGGGTAGGCAGCAGATGTCACACTCCAGCGCGTCCTTCTCCATGGATAGTGTCACAGTCGCCTCTTCCTCATCCTCCAACCCCGCCTCTTCCTCATCCTCCACCACCACCTTGGCTTTCTTTGGAGTGCCGCCGTCATGGTTTATCACCTAGAACGAGGTAAAATAAAAGCAGGGAGGACTATTCGACTAATATATACATATCAGGCAGTAAGAAACAAGCATCTTCAAAGAACATGTTGTAAAAGAACTTGGAAAGATGTTTACCAGATCTGATACTTGTGAAAGAACTTCACACCAATGGTGATGAGAGACGCGAAGCCATGAGACGACGTAGTATTTAAACACTACAAGAACGGGCATTCTAGTGACAGAGGAGGGAGAGAGAGGGAAGAGAGAGGAGGGAAAGAGGAGAGAGAGAGGAGAGAGAGAGAGGAGAGAGAGGAGAGAGAGGAGAGAGAGGAGAGAGAGGAGAGAGAGAGGAGAGAGAGAGGATAGAGAGAGAGAGGAGAGAGAGAGGGAGAGGGGAGAGAGGAGCTAGGGAGAGGAGAGAGAGGAGAGAGAGGATAGAGAGAGAGAGAGGAGCTAGGGAGAGGAGAGAGAGGAGAGAGAGAGGGAGAGATAGAGGAGGGAGAGAGAGGGAAGAGAGAGGAGGGAGAGGGGAGAGAGAGGAGGGAGAGGGGAGAGAGAGGAGAGAGAGGAGAGAGAGAGGGGAGAGAGAGGGGGGAGAGAGAGAAGTAATATATAAATATATATATTATGTATACTAAATATATATATTTATATATTTAATATGTACAAAAATTTATATACTTAATGTATGAATATACAATAAAAAATAATATACTAAAAACATTTCTACTGGCGGTTGACAATGAAAACCGCCAGTAGAAATTAATTTTTACTGGCGGTTGTCGATGAAAACCGCCAGTAGAAATGGCCTCCACAGTCTGTGGATGGCATTTCTACTGGCGGTTCTCTATGACAACCGCCAGTACAAATGATTTCTACTGGCGGTTTTCATTGTCAACCGCCAGTAGAAATATCTCCTATATAAATAGGAGCGCGCGGGGCCGAAATTTCGCTAAGTCTTTGGCGCCCTGTCTTTTACACTTCCCGCCGTCAGGCTGCCGAAATTTCGCCCTGGCGATCTTCTCCGCCGTGCGCCGCCGTCGTCCACGCCGTCGTCCCCGCGCCGTAGGTGAGTTCTTCTCTCTCTCTCTCTCCCTTTCTTCGTCTATGAGTGATCGCTCGGGCTCGGCCGGGCGCCATGCGCGCCGCCGCCGCGCACACGCGGGCGCACGCCGCCGCCGCCGCCGTCTCGGTCTAGGAAGAGTGAGAGAGTGAGAGGGAAGAGAGAGGAGGAAGAGTGAAAGGGAAATGTGCTCTTGGGCCATTTCTAAGTATTTTGGTGATTTAGTGCCCAACACAGGTGCCTAATTGTAAAATGGTGGACAAAGTACAAATCAAGATTAAAGGTATGTTTCTAAGTCTTAGTACATTGGTTTTGAATACTAATATACTTGTCTAAGTGTTAGAAACAGAAAGTAGAAGAAAAGAAGACAGGAGTAAAAGACTTGGCTGAGTGCAGCCAAGACTCAGCTCGGTCTGGAGCACCGGACTGTCCGGTGTGCACCGGACAGTGTCCGGTGCGCCAGACTGACTCGGCGCGAACTGGCCGCTCTCGGGAATTCGCCGACGGCGTACGGCTAAAATTCACCGGACTGTCCGGTGTGCACCGGACTGTCCGGTGAGCCAACAGTCGGCCGGGCCAACGGTCGGCCGCGCAATCTGCGCGGGACACGTGGCCGAGCCAACGGTCGGAAGACTGCACCGGACTGTCCGGTGTGCACCGGACATGTCCGGTGCGCCAACGGCTCCAGATCTACCAACGGTCTGCAACGGTCGGCTTCGCTGTTTAAGGAAACAAATCGGGCACCGGACAGTGTCCGGTGTGCACCGGACTGTCCGGTGCCCCCGACGACAGAAGGCAAGGATGGCCTTCCGGATTTGCTCTCAACGGCTCCTAGCTGCCTTGGGGCTATAAAAGGGGCCCCTAGGCGCATGGAGGAGATACACAAGCAACCTTTGAGCATTCTTGATCATCCACACTCAGTCTTTGCGCATTCGTTTGTCATTCTAAGTGTTTCGAGCTCCGTTCTAGTGAGAACTTTGTGATACTCTTGTGAGCTCGATTCTTGGCCGTGTGTGTGCGCGTTTCGCTGTGGATTTGTGTGTGTTGCTTCCCTCCCTTACTCTGTACTTCGTTGTGATCATATACTTGTAAGGGCAAGAGACTCCAAATTTGTGGAGATTCCTTGCAAACGGGATAGTGAAAGGCAAAACAAAACACCGTGGTATTCAAGTGGGTCTTTGGACCGCTTGAGAGGGGTTGATTGCAACCCTCGTCCGTTGGGACGCCACAACGTGGAGTAGGCAAGCGTTGGTCTTGGCCGAACCACGGGATAAACCACTGTGTCACCTCTGTGCTTGATCTTTTGTGGTATTGTGTTTTGTTGAGACTTCTCTTTAGCCACTTGGCAATAATTGTACTAACACTTAACAAGTTTTTGTGGCTTAAGTTTCAAGTTTCACAGGATCACCTATTCACCCCCCCTCTAGGTGCTCTCAATTGGTATCAGAGCCGTTCTCTTCACAAAGGGACTAACCGCCCGAAGAGATGGATCCTAAGGGGAAGGGTATCGTGATCAACGACAAAGAGAAGGAATCCTTCGTCAACGAGCCGAAGGACGACAAGCCTACCGACTCCGGCTCGGGTCATAGACGGAAGGAAGGGAAGAAGAAGAAGACAAGGCGCATCAAGGAGATCGTCTACTACGACAGCGATGAGTCTACTTCTTCCCAAAAGGACGACGACCACAACGACTACGAGAGAAGGAAACCAGTTAATTCGAACTTTTCTTTTGACTACTCTCGTATTCCGCAAAGTTCAAATTCACATTTGCTCTCCATTCCACTCGGCAAGCCCCCACACTTTGATGGAGAGGACTACGGATTTTGGAGCCACAAAATGCGTAGTCATCTATTCTCTCTCCATCCTAGTATATGGGAGATTGTAGAAAGTGGAATGCACTTTGATAGTTCGGATAGTCCCATGTTCATTAATGAACAAATTCATAAGAATGCACAAGCTACTACTGTTCTTCTAGCTTCTTTGTGCAGGGATGAATACCATAAAGTAAGCGGCTTGGATAACGCCAAGCAGATCTGGGACACCCTCAAGATTTCTCATGAGGGAAACGACGTCACCTTGCCCACCAAGATGGAGTTGGTGGAGGGAGAGCTTGGAAGGTTCGCAATGATAAGGGGCGAGGAGCCGACACAAACATACAACCGGCTCAAGACTCTTATCAACAAGATAAGGAGCTACGGAAGCACGCGATGGACGGATCACGACGTCGTCCGCCTAATGCTCAGGTCATTTACCATTCTTGATCCTCATTTGGTGAACAATATACGTGAAAATCCCAGGTACACCAAGATGTCGCCCGAAGAAGTTCTTGGGAAATTCGTTAGCGGGCGAATGATGATCAAGGAGGCGAGGTATGTGGACGACGCCTTGAATGGTCCGATCAACGAGCCGCAACCCCTTGCTCTCAAGGCAACACGAAGCAAGGAGGCGCTACCTAGCAAGGTGGCACAGATTGAGGCGGCCGGACTCAATGATGAAGAGATGGCTCTCATCATCAAGAGATTCAAGACGGCGCTAAATGGTCGCAAGGGGCAGCCAAGCAAGACCAAGACAAAGGGGAAGCGCTCATGCTTCAAATGCGGTAAGCTTGGTCATTTTATCGCTAACTGTCCCGATAATGAAAGTGACCAGGAAAAGGGGAACAAAAGAGAGAAGAAGAAGCAATACAAGAAGGCAAAGGGCGAGGCACATCTAGGAAAGGAGTGGGACTCGGATTGCTCCTCCTCCGACTCCGACAATGAAGGACTCGCTGCTACTGCCTTCAACAAGTCTTCCCTCTTCCCCAACGAGCGTCTCACATGCCTTATGGCAAGGGAGAAGAAGGTAAGTACTCAAGACTCCACTTATGCTTCTTCTAGTGATAATGAGTCTAGTGATGATGATGACATAGATTATTCATGCTTGTTCAAAGGCTTAGATAGATCTAAGATAGATAAAATTAATGAGTTGATTGATGCTTTGAATGATAAGAATAGATTACTAGAAAAACAAGAGGATCTTTTATATGAGGAGCATGATAAATTTGTTAGTGCACAAAATTCTCTTGCTCTAGAAATTAGAAGAAATGAAGTGCTTTCTAGTGAATTATCTTCTTGTCATGAAACCATTGCTATTTTAAAAGGTGTTAATAATGATTTAAATGCTAAACTAGAAGTGGCTAATAAATCTAATTCTTGTGTAGAACATGTTATGATTTGCACTAGGTGTAAGGATTTCGATATTGATGCCTGTGGTGAACACCTAGTTTTAATTTCCAAATTAAATGAGGAATTGGCTAGTCTTAATGCCCAACTTAAGACTAGCAAAAGTGAAGTTGATAAGATAAAATTTGCAAGGGATGCCTACACGGTTGGTAGACACCCCTCAATTAAGGATGGTCTTGGCTTCAAGAGAGAGGCCAAGAACTTAACAAGCCATAAGGCTCCCATCTTCGTCAAGGAGAAAGGGAAGGCCCCTATGGCTAGTAGTGCTAAAAAGAACCATGCTTTCTTGTACCATGATAGGAGACATGCTAGAAATGCTTATAATGATTTTGATTTATATGTTTATGATTCTCATGCCATGTTTGCTTCTAGTTCTTCCTATAAGCATGATAGAGATATGTATAGGAGAAATGTTGTACATATGCCTAGGAGAAATATTGCTCATGTTCCTAGAAAAGTTGTGAACAAACCTTCTACCATTTATTATGCTTGCAATGCTCCCTTTGCTATTTGTAGAAAGGGTAAGAAGGTAATTGCTAGGAAGTTAGGGGCAAGATGCAAGGGAGATAAAACTTGCATTTGGGTCCCTAAGGATATTTGTGCTAACCTTGCAGGACCCAACATGAGTTGGGTACCTAAGACCCAAGCCTAAATTTGCCTTGCAGGTTTATGCATCCGGGGGTTCAAGCTGGATTATCGACAGCGGATGCACAAACCATATGACGGGGGAGAAGAAGATGTTCACCTCCTACGTCAAAAATAAGGATTCCCAAGATTCAATTATATTCGGTGATGGGAATCAAGGCAAGGTAAAAGGGTTAGGTAAAATTGCAATTTCTAATGAGCACTCAATATCAAATGTATTTTTAGTTGAGTCTCTTGGTTACAATTTACTATCTGTTAGTCAACTGTGCAATATGGGATATAATTGTTTATTTACAAATGTAGATGTGTCTGTCTTTAGAAGATGTGATGGTTCACTAGCTTTTAAGGGTGTACTAGACGGCAAGCTTTACTTAGTTGATTTTGCAAAAGAAGAGGCCGGTCTAGATGCATGCTTAATGGCTAAGACTTGCATGGGCTGGCTGTGGCATCGCCGCTTAGCACATGTGGGGATGAAGAACCTCCACAAGCTTCTAAAGGGAGAACACGTGATAGGTCTAACAAATGTTTATTTCGAAAAAGATAGACCTTGTGCAGCTTGTCAGGCAGGTAAACAAGTGGGAGGAGCACATCACAGCAAGAATGTGATGACCACGTCAAGACCTCTGGAGCTGCTGCATATGGACCTCTTCGGACCCGTCGCCTATCTAAGCATAGGAGGAAGTAAGTATGGTCTAGTTATTGTTGATGACTTTTCCCGCTTCACTTGGGTGTTCTTTTTGCAGGATAAGTCTGAAACTCAAGGGACCCTCAAGCGCTTCCTCAGGAGAGCTCAAAATGAGTTTGAGCTCAAGGTGAAGAAGATTAGGAGCGACAACGGGTCCGAGTTCAAGAACCTTCAAGTGGAGGAGTTTCTTGAGGAGGAAGGGATCAAGCACGAGTTCTCCGCTCCCTACACACCACAACAAAATGGTGTGGTAGAGAGGAAGAACAGGACGCTCATAGACATGGCGAGGACTATGCTTGGAGAATTCAAGACCCCCGAGTGCTTTTGGTCGGAAGCCATGAACACGGCTTGCCACGCCATCAACAGGGTCTACCTTCATCGACTCCTCAAGAAGACTTCGTATGAGCTACTAACCGGTAACAAACCCAATGTATCTTACTTTCGTGTTTTTGGGAGCAAGTGCTACATTCTAGTGAAGAAAGGTAGAAATTCTAAGTTTGCTCCCAAAGCTGTAGAAGGGTTTTTATTAGGTTATGATTCAAATACAAAGGCGTATAGGGTCTTCAACAAATCATCGGGTTTGGTTGAAGTCTCTAGCGACGTTGTATTTGATGAGACTAATGGCTCTCCAAGAGAGAAAGTTGTTAATTGTGATGATGTAGATGAAGAAGATGTTCCGACGGCCGCTATACGAACCATGGCGATTGGAGAAGTACGGCCACAGGAAAAAGATGAACGAGATCAACCTTCTTCCTCAACAACGGTGCATCCCCCAACTCAAGACGATGAACAGGTTCATCAACAGGAGGCGTGTGATCAAGGGGGAACACAAGATGATCATGTGATGGAGGAAGAAGCGCAACCAGCACCTCCAACCCAAGTTCGAGCGATGATTCAAAGGGATCATCCCGTCGACCAAATTCTGGGTGACATTAGCAAGGGAGTAACTACTCGGTCTCGACTGGTTAATTTTTGTGAACATTACTCTTTTGTCTCCTCTATTGAGCCTTTCAGGGTAGAGGAGGCCTTGCTAGATCCGAATTGGGTGTTGGCCATGCAGGAGGAACTTAACAACTTCAAGCGCAATGAAGTTTGGACGCTGGTGCCTCGTCCCAAGCAAAATGTTGTGGGAACCAAGTGGGTGTTCCGCAACAAACAAGACGAGCACGGAGTGGTGACAAGGAACAAGGCTCGACTTGTGGCAAAAGGTTATGCCCAAGTCGCAGGTTTGGACTTTGAGGAGACTTTTGCTCCTGTGGCTAGGCTAGAGTCCATTCGTATCTTGCTAGCATATGCCGCTCACCATTCTTTCAGGTTGTACCAAATGGATGTGAAGAGCGCTTTCCTCAACGGGCCAATAAAGGAGGAGGTGTACGTGGAGCAACCCCCTTGGCTTCGAGGATGAACGGTACCCCGACCACGTGTGTAAGCTCTCTAAGGCGCTCTATGGACTTAAACAAGCCCCAAGAGCATGGTATGAATGCCTTAGAGATTTCTTAATTGCTAATGCTTTCAAGGTTGGGAAAGCCGATCCAACTCTTTTTACTAAGACTTGTGATGGTGATTTGTTTGTGTGCCAAATTTATGTCGATGACATAATATTTGGTTCTACTAACCAAAAGTCTTGTGAAGAGTTTAGCAGGGTGATGACGCAGAAATTCGAGATGTCGATGATGGGCGAGTTGAACTACTTCCTTGGGTTCCAAGTGAAGCAACTCAAGGACGGCACCTTCATCTCCCAAACGAAGTACACGCAAGATCTGCTAAAGCGGTTTGGGATGAAGGACGCCAAGCCCGCAAAGACGCCGATGGGAACCGACGGACACACCGATCTCAACAAAGGAGGTAAGTCCGTTGATCAAAAAGCATACCGGTCAATGATAGGGTCTTTACTTTATTTATGTGCTAGTAGACCGGATATTATGCTTAGCGTATGCATGTGTGCTAGATTTCAATCTGATCCTAAGGAGTGTCACTTGGTGGCGGTGAAGCGAATTCTTAGATATTTAGTCGCTACGCCTTGCCTCGGGATCTGGTATCCAAAGGGGTCTAACTTTGACTTGATTGGGTACTCAGATTCCGACTATGCTGGATGTAAGGTCGATAGGAAGAGCACATCGGGGACGTGCCAATTCTTAGGAAGGTCCCTGGTGTCATGGAACTCTAAGAAACAAACATCCGTTGCCCTATCCACCGCTGAGGCCGAGTACGTTGCCGCAGGACAGTGTTGCGCGCAACTACTTTGGATGAGGCAAACCCTCCGGGACTTTGGCTACAATCTGAGCAAAGTCCCACTCCTGTGTGACAATGAGAGTGCTATCCGAATAGCAGAAAATCCTGTTGAACACAGCCGCACAAAGCACATTGACATCCGGCATCACTTTTTGAGAGACCACCAGCAAAAGGGAGATATCGAAGTGTTTTATGTTAGCACCGAGAACCAGCTAGCCGATATCTTTACCAAGCCTTTAGATGAGAAGACCTTTTGCAGGCTGCGTAGTGAGCTAAATGTCTTAGATTCGCGGAACTTGGATTGAATTATAGCATACATGTGCTTATGCCTTTGATCATGTTCATTCTGCATTTTGTTGCTTATTATGGTGCTCAAGTTGTACAAACACTCCCTAGACCTCACAAGTCCGTTGCAAAGTGACGCACATATTTAGGGGGAGATGTGTTACAACTTGATCCCTTGAGACTAACCATATGCTTGAGTTTGTTTGATTTAGTCTCAAAGGAGAATTGAAAGGGAAAAGGTGGACTTGGATCATGCAAGACTTCCACTGCACTCCGATGAGAGGGTAACTTATTCCAAGTCCATCTCATGAACTCTTATTGCCATTTGCTCTAAATTGAAGATTTTGGTGAGGCAATGGGGTTAAAGGGCCAAGATTGATCCCGTTTTGGTGCTTGATGCCAAAGGGGGAGAAAATAAAGGCCAAAGCGATAAATGGATCAGCTACCACTTGAGAGATTTTGAAAATAGTAGAGTAGAGTTTTTGGTTTGTCAAAACTCTTTTATTGTCTCTTTTGGCTTCCTGTGGGGAGAAGTAGTAATTATGGGAAAAAGGGGGAGTTTTTGAAATCCTTGATCAATCTCTTTTGAAATGACTCTCTTTATGCTTTAACATGTGTGTTTGACTTAGAGATAGAGATTTGAGTTTGATTTCAAAAACAAACCAAGTGGTGGCATAGAGTGATCCATATATGTCAAAATTGAATCAAAATAATTTGAGTTCTTATTTGAAGTGTTTTTTGTACCTGTTCTACTTGCTTTATGTTGTGTTGGCATAAATCACCAAAAAGGGGGAGATTGAAAGGGAAATGTGCTCTTGGGCCATTTCTAAGTATTTTGGTGATTTAGTGCCCAACACAGGTGCCTAATTGTAAAATGGTGGACAAAGTACAAATCAAGATTAAAGGTATGTTTCTAAGTCTTAGTACATTGGTTTTGAATACTAATATACTTGTCTAAGTGTTAGAAACAGAAAGTAGAAGAAAAGAAGACAGGAGTAAAAGACTTGGCTGAGTGCAGCCAAGACTCAGCTCGGTCTGGAGCACCGGACTGTCCGGTGTGCACCGGACAGTGTCCGGTGCGCCAGACTGACTCGGCGCGAACTGGCCGCTCTCGGGAATTCGCCGACGGTGTACGGCTAAAATTTATCGGACTGTCCGGTGTGCACCGGACTGTCCGGTGAGCCAACGGTCGGCCGGGCCAACGGTCGGCCGCGCAATCTGCGCGGGACACGTGGCCGAGCCAACGGTCGGAAGACTGCACCGGACTGTCCGGTGTGCACCGGACATGTCCGGTGCGCCAACGGCTCCAGATCTGCCAACGGTCTGCAACGGTCGGCTTCGCTGTTTAAGGAAACAAATCGGGCACCGGACAGTGTCCGGTGTGCACCGGACTGTCCGGTGCCCCCGACGACAGAAGGCAAGGATGGCCTTCCGGATTTGCTCTCAACGGCTCCTAGCTGCCTTGGGGCTATAAAAGGGGCCCCTAGGCGCATGGAGGAGATACACAAGCAACCTTTGAGCATTCTTGATCATCCACACTCAGTCTTTGCGCATTCGTTTGTCATTCTAAGTGTTTCGAGCTCCGTTCTAGTGAGAACTTTGTGATACTCTTGTGAGCTCGATTCTTGGCCGTGTGTGTGCACGTTTCGCTGTGGATTTGTGTGTGTTGCTTCCCTCCCTTACTCTGTACTTCGTTGTGATCATATACTTGTAAGGGCAAGAGACTCCAAATTTGTGGAGATTCCTTGCAAACGGGATAGTGAAAGGCAAAACAAAACACCGTGGTATTCAAGTGGGTCTTTGGACCGCTTGAGAGGGGTTGATTGCAACCCTCGTCCGTTGGGACGCCACAACGTGGAGTAGGCAAGCGTTGGTCTTGGCCGAACCACGGGATAAACCACTGTGTCACCTCTGTGCTTGATCTTTTGTGGTATTGTGTTTTGTTGAGACTTCTCTTTAGCCACTTGGCAATAATTGTACTAACACTTAACAAGTTTTTGTGGCTTAAGTTTCAAGTTTCACAGGATCACCTATTCACCCCCCCCCCTCTAGGTGCTCTCAAAGAGGGAAGAGAGGGAGACCCCTGCGCGCGTCTCTGCAGAGAGTGAGAGAGAGGAGGGCGCACGCGCCGCCGCCGCCGAGAGGGAGGAAGAGAGAGGAAGGAGAGGGAGAGGGAAGAGAGAGGAGGGAGAGGGAGAGAGATAGAGGGAGGGAGAGGAGGGTGAGAGAGAGAGAGAGGAGGGAGAGGAGAGAGATAGAGAGAGGGAGAGAGATAGAGGGAGAGGAGATAGATAGAGGGAGGGAGAGGAGGGTGAGAGAGAGAGGAGGGAGAGGAGAGAGATAGAGAGAGGGAGAGAGATAGAGGGAGAGGAGATAGATAGAGGGAGGGAGAGGAGGGTGAGAGAGAGAGAGGAGGGAGAGGAGAGAGATAGAGAGAGGAGAGGAGATGAGAGTATTCATACAATACTTATTTTTATTCATATGTGTGTTCATATGTGTTCAAATGTATGTGTTCAATATATATATGTGTTCATATGTGTTCAAATGTATGTGTTCAATATATATGTGTGTTCATATGTGTTCAAATGTATGTGTTCAATATATATATGTGTGTTCATATGTGTTCAAATGTATGTTGAATATATACATTGTAATTTTATCCGTCACAACTCGATAATATACGTATCCGATCCGAATTCGATCTGAACTCGATAATTTCCGTACGACTCTCCCTCTCTATACGTCCTATGCGACTCTCCCTCTCTCCCTCTCCTCGTCCTATACGACTCTCCCTCTCTCCCTCTCTATACGTAACTCGATAATATCCATACGATTCTCCCTCTCTCCCTCTTTATACGTCCTATGCGACTCTCTCCCCGTCCTACACGATACTATACGACTATACGATACTATATGGTTACGGTTTAGGGTTAGGGTTATGGTTAAGGGTTAGGGTTAGGGTTAGGGTTAAGGGTTAGGGTTTAGGGTTAGGGTTAGGGTTAGGGTTAGGGTTAAGGGTTCGGGTTTTGGGTTAAGGGTTCGGGTTTTGGGTTAGGGTTAGGGTTAGGGTTAAGGGTTATAGTTAGGGTTAGGTTTTAGGGTTAAGGGTTCGGGTTTTGGGTTAAGGGTTCGGGTTTTGGGTTAAGGGTTCGGGTTTTGGGTTAGGGTTAGGGTTAAGGGTTTAGGGTTAGGGTTAAGGGTTATAGTTAGGGTTAGGGTTAGGGTTAAGGGTTAGGGTTTAGGGTTAGGGTTAGGGTTTTGGGTTAAGGGTTCGGGTTTTGGGTTAGGGTTAGGGTTAGGGTTAAGGGTTATAGTTAGGGTTAGGGTTTAGGGTTAAGGGTTCGGGTTTTGGGTTAAGGGTTCGGGTTTTGGGTTAAGGGTTCGGGTTTTGGGTTAGGGTTAGGGTTAAGGGTTTAGGGTTAGGGTTAAGTGTTATAGTTAGGGTTAGGGTTAGGGTTAAGGGTTAGGGTTTAGGGTTAGGGTTAGGGTTAGGGTTAAGGGTTCGGGTTTTGGGTTAAGGGTTTGGGTTTTGGGTTAGGTTTAGGGTTAAGGGTTATAGTTAGGGTTAGGGTTAGGGTTTAGGGTTAAGGGTTCGGGTTTTGGGTTAAGGGTTCGGGTTTTGGGTTAGGGTTAGGGTTAAGGGTTTAGGGTTAGGGTTTAGGGTTAGGGTTAGGGTTAAGGGTTTAGTGCCTGAGGATGTATTTAATTATACTATTTGTTAATATGAATTTAATTATTGCTTACGTTAATATGTGTTAATATGTATTTAATTATTGCTTATGTATTTGTATATATATAGCTCAATGAGTTCTCCGATCAAGGACCAAGATTTAGTGCCCGAGCACATGGACAAGAGTGTTGCTCAAGAACAATCCAGCAGTGAAGGATATGAAACGCCTAGCGACCCTTTTCCTACCACTAGCATAGATAGGGCCGCTCTCCGTGAGTTGCAACGTGACCCTACTTATGATCCACAAGAAGCTGAGGTAAAAGTACGCATCTTTAGCTTCGTATGTGTACCCTACTGATTTCACATGCATGATCTCTTGTGCATTTTATTACATGAATAGGAGGTCATGTCTGAATTTCGTGCGATACTCGAAGAAGCCGTGGCACGAAACGAAGACGTACCGGAGCCGACCCAAGACGCACCGGAACAGACCAAGACAACAACCGAGACGTCAAGGAAAAGGAAGCAGAGCGATCGAAAAAGAGGTGACAGGGGGCTGAACAAGTTTCCCGACAAAACATACAAAATCTCAGACGTGAGCCCGAAAGGTCAGCCCCTAGCTCCAGAAGAGGCACTACCTAAGTTCCGGAATGCACTTGGGTTTTTAGTTAGAGATAATCTTGACATAACAATACGACAGTGGAGAGATGTGTCAGATGATGTCAAGAATCAAATATGGAATAAGCTATTAATGAGGTTCGTTCTGCCTCGGGGTTCAGAAGAACTCGTGAAGGAATACACGATGAAGCAGCTTGCAATCAATTTCCGAAACTGGAGGTCTGAGATGAACACAAAGTTTGCAAAGAAAGGTCTGGACCCGACCAAAAAATATAAAATCTCAGCAGGTCAGTGGGCAGTATTTCTAGAGCAGAGGAGCAGCCCTGATTTCATATCTCTAAGTGAGGCAAATTCGGAACTATCAAAGAAGAACAAGTACCGCCACCACCTAGGCACAGGTGGTTACAAGCGTCAGGTTCCTAAATGGAGACAAGAAGACGCCGAGAAGAAGGCCGCAGGGTTGCCGACGCTGTCCGAGCAACTTGGTGAAAGGGCGGCAAATTGGCTCCGTGCTAGAAAACCAAGGGAAACCGAGACCGGTGTATCTTTTGATGATCCCATTGTCGAAGAAGCGGCAAAAAACATATATACAATGGCAGCTAAGCAGAGCGAAGGAACTTTTAAGCCACAAAGGGAAAGAGACATCCTAACGGCTGGTCTCGGTAACCCTGAGCATCCTGGCCGTGTACGAGGAATCTCGTCTAAGGAAGGATGGAAGGAAGGATTCGGACAACAGTGGGAAGGTCTGTACAGGAAACGTGATCGATACAAGGAAGAGATGGCGGATTATTTTAAGGAGGAGGCCAAGAAAGAGTTCAAAGCCATGATGTCTCAAATGCTATCGAATCCTCCTCCAGAATTGATGCAACAGTTGGCGAGTGCGATGTCTGTTCAACAGATGACCACTCCACAAATACAAATAATTCCAGCA
The DNA here is from genome assembly GCA_029449295.1 of Zea luxurians. Classification (NCBI taxonomy): domain Eukaryota; kingdom Viridiplantae; phylum Streptophyta; class Magnoliopsida; order Poales; family Poaceae; genus Zea; species Zea luxurians. The sequence goes on from JAOPSE010000031.1 coordinate 30,702,995, forward strand.
GCTCAACCGCCGGCTTCCACAGATTGTACGACATTACTAAGCTCTGTTGCTTCAACGGGAAATAAGGACCGTTATCCAGTTGATGACATCACAAGGCCTGTGGCGTGCACACTGGTTATAAGATATGGTATTAACAATAAACGTACAAAGAAAGTAGCCACAGGCCTTGCGATCCCAGGACGTAAGTTCCATGGAAACGATATTCCAGATGATTATTGCAAAGTAGAAGTGACGTCGGTCGTCCAAGGATCCGAGGACGACATGCTAGACATCCCTGGGCCCGAAGGTATCGAGAAACTTGGACAAGCTATCAATAATTTTATCCTTTGGCCTCGAAGGGATGTCGATTTGCTTGATTGGTCGAATTCGTCGCAGGCGTCGCAGGCCCAACCGTCTCCGCCTTCTCAAATTTTTGTTCCTATTGTACATCCATCATCCTCACCTCCTCAAACTTCACATGCTGCTCCTCATCCTTTTTCTGACCCACCGTCTCCGCCACAAGCATCACCATTCAGGGCTCCACCACCTTCTCCTCCCCATCCTCTTGGTGACCCACTGTCTACGCCACCATCAAGGGATCCACCTTCTCCACAACCATCAAAGGATTCAAGGCCATCAAAGAAATCTAAACTTCCTATTCCAAAATTGGTGTCCCCGTATCAGAAAAAGAAGAGTAAAGCTACTACTGCTGGCACAGCTCGGTTTTTGAAAGGGATTGGACGGAGCCTCACGTCACAAACTGTTGATTTGGCCAAGCACGAGGAGTCTGCAAAAAAGGCTGAGGCAATGGCCGCAAAGATAAAGAAGCCAACTAAGGCAGATTACAAAAACGTGCCTAAAAAATATGTGCCGGGCAGACCTCTGCTACCTCTTGAGAAACTAAGAAAGGTCCCGGCTGGTGTTAAAAGGTTGCATGACTGGTACATGCGGGCATCATCGGTTGGCATAGACACCATCAGTGTGCATATACCAGACCATGCTTTTATTGGTTCGGACCAAAAGGCCGTTGTTACATTCGAGGACATGTGGTTAATGATGAACCTTCAGAGACTCGACGTGCAACTTGTAACGATGTTTGCATTGTAAGTGTCGCTCATACTTCCACATATGTGTGTTATTATTAGTGAGTTGTATAAAATTTCAATATCTGACATGCACGTGTGACTTGCAGAATGCAACATGATCAGCAGGAGATTCTTTACGGTACCAAGCCCAATGCTAGTGCCAGTAAAAGGGTTGGGTATCTCAACCCAATACTTATATCCGAGGAAAGCCACACTTTTAGAATCGGGAAAGACAACGATGAATTACGGGGAAAGACGGACGAAGAAGTTGAGAAGCGTATAAAGGATATGAAGAAGGATTTTGAAGCTCGATACGCCACCTATATAGGACATGCAATGCTTCAATTTCAAGACAGGGAAGCCATAATGGCCCCGTACAACTTTAAGTAAGTGTGATTTTGCATAAATAAAATTAATAATTTCAATACACATGCATCACAAATTTGATTCGTACAGGGACCACTGGATATGCTTCCTCATTTATCCTAAGGTTGGAAAGGTGCTGGTGCTCGACTCCTTGAACTTCGACCCTTCGACATATGCAGAATTCCTCAGCATCTTAGAGCTGTAAGCCTTTTCTATGCATGCATACTTTTATCGATTAAAATTTGAGAATAACATGGTGATTCTATTTGAGATCACAGGGCTTATAGATTCTATAAGATGAGAGGTGGAAAGTACGACCTGTCGAAAAAAGGCGTGCCACTAGACATCCATCATCACTGGCCGGTAAGTATGTGATTTTATGAATACATATCATACACAATGTTGCAACTAAATAACCAATCTCCCGTTATGTAGTGCCACAAGCAACCACAAGGATCGGTCCTATGTGGATTCTATGTGTGCGAGTTCATGAGAGTGAACGGACGATACATCACGAACCCTGACAAGGTATTATTAGTAATAGTCAAGTATGTATTTATGTCATTAAAGATGCAAATGTGTTATTATTGAGTATAAATAGATGATGTTTATAAAATTCCTTTACAGCAATTTCAACGAGGAAACCCGGAGAACTTGACCGAAGCTGCATTGTATGGCATAATCGAGGACCTCTGCACATTCATATTGAAAGAGGTCATACCCGCAGAAGGAAAATATCACGATGCTTCCGGGACATTAGCTTTGCCAGAGTTCAGAATACTAACAGAAATTAGTAGATTATCTCTTAGCCGAGATAGTTATTAGAGCTTAGGTGAAAACTTATGATGTATAGAATGCATGAAGCATATATGGTTGTAAACAGAATACTTTGATGTATATAAATGTATGATAGAATTTAATTTCATGTTGCTTTCAATATCAATATAGATCTATATATATGTTTGTGTGTGTGTGTAAATAAATATATATATAATTCAGTATTGTTTGAAATTTTGAAAAAAGGCGGGAAAACTTCCACTGGCGGCTAAATAAAGAAAACCGCCAGTGAAAAGTGCATTTCCACTGGCGGTTTGCTTTATAAAACCGCCAGTGGAAATGCATTTCCACTGGCGGTTTTCTTTATTCAGCCGCCAGTGGAAATGCACTTTTCACTGGCGGTTCCTTAAGAAAACCGCCAGTGAAAATGCACTTTTCACTGGCGGTTCCAAAATAACCGCCAGTGGAAATGCTGATTTCCACTGACCCCTAGCACTGGCGGTACTGAAAAACGCCTGTGTAAATAGGTTTAGAACCGCCACTATAGAGCTTCTGTGTACTAGTGTTCGAAGGCCTACTTTCCTAGTGCTCGTACGCGCAAGAATCAAAATGGGGGCTGTTGGAGACCTTCCTCCGAAGGCCCTCAAAACAATTACCCAATAACGATTTTCTATTTTGTTTCACATGTTGCAGAACTAAAGTCGAGAGTAAGATTCAATCAAAGCTACCAATTAATTGACACACTCCCTGAGGAGGAAGCTTCGGGCAGTTACCATGAAATCATGTACGACGAAGCAAAGTAGAACAGTAGGAAGCCTTCGAAGCTTAGTTAGGAGGTCAGAAGAAGGAAAGGACACCCTCGCCCTTAGTATGTATAATAGACTAAATGTATAGGCTTAAGAACACAATTATAATTTCACCAAGATTGTATTACGTGCCTATAAATAGATAAACAATGTCATGCATTGCTTGGACTTTTGAACGGGGCGAGTTTCAACTTTCTCTGTACGAAGGTGTAATTTCCCTCTTCCCCTCTCTTTGTAAGTTAACGAAGGACAAGGTACTTATACAAACCTTGTCTAGTAATAGAAACATACAATGATATATTTTCTTTTATATTTGAGTTATATACTTTCTTGTTATGCATTATCATTATTTGCACACTAACCTAACATCTACGTCCTTTTCCCAATAACTCTATGTAGACAGACAAAGTTCAATCCGATAAGCTATGTTAAGATTTTGTTAACATCTCCTATGGTGCCAAACTATAATGTACACCTTATATTATTTAATACGAGCTCTTATAATTTTTTTAACTATTTATATGGGTCAAGCACACAAAATAACTAATATTTTTTTGTGTGAACTTAAGCTTAGGTGTATGTAACTTAATATAGCACTTGCATTGTTAACCCCTGAGAGCTGTGGTAGTAAAACGCGCCCATGCGCCGCTTCACACCGCGCGTAAAGAAACAAGTGGACGTGACGTAGCGTTGCATGATCTTAATGAAATAAGTATGTGCTTAGGCACAATCTTATATATGAACAAAGATGTACATACACACGCTGCCGATAGAAGTCACCAAACTTTTTTTTTGGTTGACATGATAGGTCTATTAGCCATTGTTCGATAATACCGCCGGCCACGAACTTGTCAGGCAAGACACATGGGAATTGTTCGAGTTCTTTAGCCAGTGCCTGTATTTCATGAGCCTGTTCAACTACAGGACGGTTTTCCACCATCTTATAGTCAAACAGCTGCTCCATGATGTACAGCTCGCTACCAGCATCAGAAACACCAAACTTCTCATCTAATGCATCCCATAACTCTTTTGCAGATGTGCACGGTAGATAAGAATCAACATACTTGTTGGCAAGAGCGCCAATCACGGCGCCTCGAAACAGGTTATCGGCAACGTCGAACATTCTCTCCTCTTCAGGAGTGAACTGTTCGGGTTTCCCCTGTGCGGCGTGATAGCAGTTCATTGCGGTCAACCACAGTATCATCTTACTACGCCATCTCTTGTAAAATGTCCCATCAAAAGGTTCACTTGGTTTTAACGCAGCAGCAAAACCACTAACAGAAAAATGCCTAATATCAGATTTTTGGATTGTTAGAAAGTTAGGCATTTTCAGTATTAATTTAATCCAGAAAAACAGTGCGATATATGTGATGACATGTATGTGCATGTGTGTATAACTACTCGCATAAGCAGTAAATAGCAATAAAACATGCACAAATACGAAGAATAGAGTGTACCCAGCGGAGGGACCGATGCTCAAGGCATCAGTGGCTCCATTCACACGAGTCATCTCGTGTGTTTGTTCGATGTAGCCGTACGAAGTCGATGCAGGAAGGTGTACGCAGTGCAGTCCCTCGAACGGTCGCCGGGAAGAAGACGAAGCAGATCACACGAGCAGTCGCGAAGACGCTCCCCAAAAATCTGATCGCCCGCACACCCGTGCAAGTGTATCTCTGCGGTCGGTGATTTCGGAGGCCTGCTCTCCCACTCTCTCTGTGCTCGCAGAAGGTGGGACGGGAATGTGTTGCTTGCAATTCGCGTGAGGTGATTCGCATGCCTGGAAGAGCCCTCCCTCTCCATTCTTATAGGCGGTCAGAAGGAGGGAGAAGACCAACGGACAGAAACGGTCGCGCATTAGAACTGGAAACTGACGACAGTAATGACGTCCGTTACTAGCCATAATGACGTCCGTTACTAGCCATTAAACGGACGGTTATTATGACGTCCGTTACTAGCCATAATGACGTCCGTTACTAGCCATTAAACGGACGGTTATTATGACGTCCGTTACTAGCCATAATGACGTCCGTTACTAGACGGTTATTATGACGGTCATCGCTCCAGGCAAAATGCGCAACCGTTTGAAAGGAATATTCGGACCAAGGTCCGATCTACCACGAGCCACGAGCCACGAGCCACGGCACGGCACGGCACGGCCCGGCCCGGCCCGGCCGGCGGCGGCGGCGGCGCGCGCGCGCGTGGCAGTCCTTCATCCTTTTCTCAACTTCTCAATAGATGCACCAATGGTCCACCTATTTAAGTTGATTGATTTGTCTTTTGAACTTCCAATATGGTACTAAATAATTAGTACACCATAGCATTAAAGTGGGCCATTAGCATTGACTATTATTGAATATTAATTTGGGCCAAGCCCACATTAATCCAACAATCCCCACCAAATGCTAAGTCACACTAAAAAGCTCTCATCACCTCAAACGTTTGATATACTGGTGTTTCGATGGAGACTGTTAAGTTGAACATCCACCTAGAACTTAGACTACACTTGACCACAACTGCACAATAGACTAGGCCTTGAATTGGCAGTTTTGCGTGGAATGAGTTTCATCTAAACTCTTTACCAGTACTAGATTGCTGAACGCATCCCCTCTGGTTGGAGCATATAAGTCAAACTCCATAGCCTTTCATGGGTATCTAGAAACCACCCAGATCTCATAAACTGTGACTAGCAGTTAACCCATATAGGTATGTTCCTCTAAAGATGTTCTGTAGGACACCATCTTTGCTTCACAAAGCCACTTGGAACATATTAAGGTGTAAACACCAACCTACCTTACAGTAAGGAAAGATATGCATCTGAAATGAGCCTTATTAAGGGTCTTTCCTCTCAGTCTACCACTAGCTTGTTTCACCATTCTAATTCACGGGATCTCCGATCACATAGAACAGGTTACCACTATGATAAACTTTAGGTGGGTCTCATGCCCATCTCACTTGATGCACTATCTATCACACTACGTGATAGTCCCTTAGTAAATTGATCTGCCAGATTTTTAGACGTATGGACATAATCCAATGCTATTACTCCGGAGTTTCTCAGTTTCCTGACAGATTTCAAACGCCTCTTTATGTGCCTTGTCGACTTCATATTATCCTTAGAACTGTTTATCTTAATTATCACAGTCTGATTATCACAGTTCATGGAAATAGCCGGCACAGGTTTTTCAACCACCGGTAAATCCATAAGGAGTTCACGAAGCCACTCAGCCTCAACTGAAGCGGTATCTAATGCTGTGAGTTCTGCTTCCATAGTCGACCTCGTTAAGATGGTCTGCTTGCAAGACTTCCATGAAACAGCACCACCTCCAAGTGAAAACACATATCCACTTGTGGCATATATCTCATCAGCATCAGATATCCAGTTTGCATCACAATAACCCTCCAGTACTGTTGGGTACCCGGTATAATGGATGCCTAAACTCATAGTACCCTTTAGATAGCGCAAAACTCTCTCAAGAGCACGCCAGTGATCATCTCCCGGATTTGAAACAAATCGACTAAGTTTGCTCACAGCAAATGAGATGTCAGGCCTCGTAGCGCTAGCTAAGTACATGAGTGAACCAATTATTTGGGAATATCTCAATTGATCCCTAGCTATCCTTCGATTTTTCTTTAATAGCTTACTAGGATCATAAGGCGTTGGAGCAGGTTCACATTCGCTAAAACCAAAGCGACTCAAAACCTTTTCCACATAATGGGATTGCACAAGTGTGATCCCACCAATGCCTTCTCTCAGTAGCTTAATGTTAAGAATAACATCAGCTTCTCCCAAATCTTTCATTTCAAAATTATTAGACAGAAAGTCTTTTGTCTCTTTAATCACATCAAGACTCGTCCCCAAGATTAGAATGTCATCAACATATAGGCATAAAATTACTCCCTCGCCCCCACCATACCGATAGTATACACACTTGTCTGCTTCGTTCACAACAAAACCGGCAGATGTCAAAGTTCTATCGAACTTTTCATGCCATTGCTTAGGTGCTTGTTTTAGGCCATATAACGATTTCAATAATTTACACACCTTGCCTTCTTGACCGTTTGCTACAAACCCAGCTGGCTGCTCCATGTAAATTTCCTCATCTAGCTCTCCATTTAGGAATGTTGTCTTAACATCCATTTGATGGACGAGTAGACCATGAGAGGCAGCCAAAGAAAGTAGCACACGAATTGTGGTCAATCGAGCCACAGGTGAATAAGTATCAAAGAAATCCTCACCTTCCTTCTGTGAATAGCCTTTAATTACAAGCCTCGCCTTGTACCTTTCAATAGTACCATCAGGCCTAAGTTTTTTCTTGAACACCCATTTACTTCCAATGGGCTTACACCCATAAGGACGCTCAACTACCTCCCAAGTTGCATTAGACATAATAGAATCCATCTCACTCCTTATTGCTTCCTTCCAAAAGTCAGCATCAGGAGAGGAATATGCCTCTTCAATGGTACTTGGTGTGTCATCCACAAGATATACAATGTAATCATCACCAAAGGACTTTGCAATCCTTGGTCTCTTACTCTTTCGAGTTGATACATTGTCATTTTCCACATGATTATGTATATGGGATTCCTCAGTGTGTTCTACCGGAATAAAATGCTCATGGGGTATCGTTGGTTCATCATTAGACGTATCATGTGTAGTTTTCATGGGAAATTCGTCCTCAAAAAACGTAGCATCTCTGGACTCCATAATTGTACCAACCAACATGTCCGGTACTCCAAAGTTTATAATTAAAAACCTATATCCAATGCTGTGGAAAGCATACCCAAGGAAAACACAATCAACAGTTTTCGGTCCTAATTTGCGCTTCTTGTTAATTGGCACATTCACTTTAGCCAAACAACCCCAGGTGCGCAAATAGGAGATATTTAATTTCTTCTTTTCCCATTCCTCGAATGGTGTGATTTCTTTGTTCTTTGTGGGAACTTTATTCAGGACATGACACGCCGTCAAGATCGCCTCACCCCACCATTCCTTAGATAGCCCTGAAGTCTCTAACATGGCGTTAACCAAATCAGTTAGAGTACGGTTCTTTCTTTCAGCAACCCCATTGGATTGTGGTGAGTATGGCGGTGTCCTCTCATGAATAATACCATGTTCCACACAAAAATCAGAAAAATCACCCGAAAAATATTCTCCACCACGATCAGACCTTAACCGTTTAATTTTCCTCTCGAGTTGATTTTCAACTTCAGCTTTGTAGGTCTTAAAATAATGCAAAGCTTCATCTTTTGATTTTAAGAGATACACATAACAAAATCTAGTAGAGTCATCGATAAAAGTAATAAAATATCGCTTGCCTCCTTTAGTCAATATTCCGTTCATCTCACATAAGTCGGAATGTATTAAGTCTAGTGGTGCCAAATTCCTCGCCTCCGCAGCCTTGTGAGGCTTGCGAGGTTGCTTAGATTGCACGCACACCTGGCACTTAGAACCTTTGACTAAATCAAATTTCGGGATTAAATTTAAATCTGCTAACCGCGAAACACAACCAAAATTGATATGACAAAGTCGTGAATGCCAAATAAACGACTCATTCGAAACAACATTGTTCACAGACTTATTACACGCATCATGCAAAGATAAGCGGAACAAGCCTCCGCTGTCATAGCCTTTTCCAACAAACGTTCCATACTTAGACAGTATACATTTATTAGACTCAAAGACAATTTTGTAGCCATCTCGGCACAATTGAGAGCCACTAACTAGATTCTTTTTGATGGAGGGGACATGCTGCACGTTCTTCAATAGCACCGTCTTTCCCGAAGTAAACTTCAGAATGACTGTACCAACACCAAGAACACGCGCATGTGATCCGTTCCCCATCAGCAAGGCTCCAGTCCCTTTGCACTGATAAGAAGAAAATAAAGAAATATCAGCACACACATGAATATTAGCACCGGTATCAGCCCACCACTCAGGGGATTGACACACTGAAAGAACAGTAGGTAAAAGATTACCATACCCCGATGTTCCTTCTGCAGTCTCGCTAACAACCATGTTTACTGTTTTCTTCTCTTGAGCTGGTTTTTTCTCTTGCTTAAATTTGCGGTCTGGACAAGCGCTTGCCTAATGATCAGTACTCCCGCAAACAAAGCAACCAGCTCCTTTGTTCTTCTTTTTGAACGAGGCTGCCTGCTTGGGCTTCGTGGCATTCTGTTGCTTGTTTTTCTTTTTAATATTATGTGGTGCATTGGAGTTCTTCTTTTGTACCATATTGGCACTAGAAGTCTCAACTCCTTTTCCACGAGTGTCTTTTGCTCTCGCCCTCTCCTCAACATCAAGAGAACCAATAAGCTCAGCCACGCTAAACTCTTGTCTCTTATGTTTTAGAGTGGTAGCAAATTCCGTCCAAGAAGGTGGCAGTTTAGCGATAATACCGCCGGCCACGAACTTGTCAGGCAAGACACATGGGAATTGTTCGAGTTCTTTAGCCAGTGCCTGTATTTCATGAGCCTGTTCAACTACAGGACGGTTTTCCACCATCTTATAGTCAAACAGCTGCTCCATGATGTACAGCTCGCTACCAGCATCAGAAACACCAAACTTCTCATCTAATGCATCCCATAACTCTTTTGCAGATGTGCACGTTAGATAAGAATCAACATACTTGTTGGCAAGAGCGCCAATCACGGCGCCTCGAAACAGGTTATCGGCAACGTCGAACATTCTCTCCTCTTCAGGAGTGAACTGTTCGGGTTTCCCCTGTGCGGCGTGATAGCAGTTCATTGCGGTCAACCACAGTATCATCTTACTACGCCATCTCTTGTAAAATGTCCCATCAAAAGGTTCACTTGGTTTTAACGCAGCAGCAAAACCACTAACAGAAAAATGCCTAATATCAGATTTTTGGATTGTTAGAAAGTTAGGCATTTTCAGTATTAATTTAATCCAGAAAAACAGTGCGATATATGTGATGACATGTATGTGCATGTGTGTATAACTACTCGCATAAGCAGTAAATAGCAATAAAACATGCACAAATACGAAGAATAGAGTGTACCCAGCGGAGGGACCGATGCTCAAGGCATCAGTGGCTCCATTCACACGAGTCATCTCGTGTGTTTGTTCGATGTAGCCGTACGAAGTCGATGCAGGAAGGTGTACGCAGTGCAGTCCCTCGAACGGTCGCCGGGAAGAAGACGAAGCAGATCACGCGAGCAGTCGCGAAGACGCTCCCCAAAAATCTGATCGCCCGCACACCCGTGCAAGTGTATCTCTGCGGTCGGTGATTTCGGAGGCCTGCTCTCCCACTCTCTCTGTGCTCGCAGAAGGTGGGACGGGAATGTGTTGCTTGCAATTCGCGTGAGGTGATTCGCATGCCTGGAAGAGCCCTCCCTCTCCATTCTTATAGGCGGTCAGAAGGAGGGAGAAGACCAACGGACAGAAACGGTCGCGCATTAGAACTGGAAACTGACGACAGTAATGACGTCCGTTACTAGCCATAATGACGTCCGTTACTAGACGGTTATTATGACGGTCATCGCTCCAGGCAAAATGCGCAACCGTTTGAAAGGAATATTCGGACCAAGGTCCGATCTACCACGAGCCACGGCACGGCACGGCACGGCACGGCACGGCGGCGGCGGCGGCGCGCGCGCGTGTGGCAGTCCTTCATCCTTTTCTCAACTTCTCAATAGATGCACCAATGGTCCACCTATTTAAGTTGATTGATTTGTCTTTTGAACTTCCAATATGGTACTAAATAATTAGTACACCATAGCATTAAAGTGGGCCATTAGCATTGACTATTATTGAATATTAATTTGGGCCAAGCCCACATTAATCCAACATATTTTACTCAAAATATATAGGTCCAACAATCTAGAAGCAGCAGCAAGAAATTTTGAAAACATGAAATAAACTAATTGCCAAGAGACTATGTCAAATAAGTTCAAGTTGACTACTTAAAGCATAGTTGTAATGGCTATCACGACAGATGAAGGTATTTAAAAAGAAAATGTTCAGGACTATCCATCAAAAAGGAAACCTGAACTGCATGGCCATCCTCGTACAGAACCAAAAAAAAAAAAATAAAAGAAAAGAAATGGTCCACATAAACTTTCTTGTGGCGGAAAAAGAAAAAACAACGGGACATGAAAACATTTTCAATATTGTCACCAGTATTCAAAGCTACACAGTTCGCTCCCAGGACAGAAGGGCACATGGTATGCTATTCCACCTGTAGTTACTAACCTATTGCTAACAGTCAATAATTAAAATGGAGCAATTTCAGCAACAAGAACAAATGACATCATTGGCAGATTGTGGAATCTTGCATAACATTCACAAGGCCGTGTGGTGATCTCATAAATCATCACAGTATTGCAAAGTCTCGACCAAATAAGATGTCAGCTAATCACCATTCTATTTCTAATAAGCAAACAGATTGGCAAACTATATACAGAAGCAGAAACATAAACTGTCATGATCTGAGAGTGAAACATTATTATAGATTGTCATTACTAGAGCAAGTGATGAGAAACTGAAGTGATCCACCCTTCTGGCTGTCAACAAGTAATCTGCAAATGGCCCCAGTAGCAAGAGTGACCCAGCTTGGGCTGGAGCAGTGTGGCCCCGTAGGTTAAATGAGTTCAGAGAATACACAGAGTTCAGAGAGACACACAAGTACTTCATAGTGTCCTCATATAAGAGAACACGATCTCCACAATCGCATCAAGACGGAGACTACAGTCGTCTTTATGTGACTAAGTTCTTCTTCTCATCTGTCATTGGTGCGGGTTCGGGGAAGGAGGCACCCAACGTTTAAAACGCTCATGTGTATTCCTTCCGCACAACCAATTAGTGAAAAGGAGATATTGATGGTCAAATTTATCATGACCGTCAATCCAATGGAAAAAAACCTTCAAGTGATCCTACAGAAATGGAACAAAACATTAGTACATATGTAGTAAACATCAATAACACACAAGTCATAAGCTACATACGTTAAAACCAGCACAAGTGTAGAAGCTAATCCGCGTCTGGATGTTTGGATTGACATACCTAAGCCGGTCTGCCACAGTCACAATTAGACAGAGAAATATCAGGAGGAACAAGAGCATCCTTACTAGATATATCCGGATATAGCTCCCGAGAACGACCTCTTTCTGCCACAATGACTCCTGATACATGTCTCTCATCTAACAAACGATTATATATTAACACAACTATATAGAAATAGCATAAATGATATTAACTTATAAATACATGTCTTTCACAAACTATCTAATAAACTGTAGTCATCATATGAATCATATATCCTAGGGATCATAACTAATAGCGATATGAGCAACAATCAAAACTAATTGATCGAAACCATACAACGCAATATACGTAACAAACAAATCAGTGAAGAAGATTGGAGCACCTTTGGGCGGTATGGATAGGGATGGCAACGGACAAACTATCCGCGGATAGTGTCTCTAGACATCCATATCCGTGACTTATATCCGATATCTGAACCCGTACCCGTTACCCGCTACGAATAAAAAATAGTATTCACATCCGTTACCCGTGGGTAATGGATATCCACAGATATATCCGTTTGCCCACTACACATACAACATATTTAAATCTAGCAAATTCAAATATGATAACATATTTGTCCAGCAAATTTAAATATGATAAAAACACGATTGGGGATTTAGGGAGGCTAGACAGTCAGGAGATGGGCGGGCCGTGAAGGGACTTGGGTTGGCTGTGGTCCGTGAAGTGGTTCCAAACTCTAGTGACCCCTGTCAGGTTACTTTAACGGATATTCGGGTATTCAAGTATGGATACTGTTTTTTCGTACCCGTTTTAAAAATATTCACGGATATCAAATGCTACCTGTATCCGTATCCACGACACGATTTTTTTTATTCGCGGATACGCGGATAAATCGCATCCATTGCCATCCCTAGGTATGGAAGAAAATTCAAATGGCTGGGCGCAGCTCTCGGCCAGAAAACAACCGATTTATAGACCTTCCTAGCTTGGCGCCACAGATCTTGGTGCCGAGCTAGGTGCCATGTTGGCGCCGCGTCAGCGGGGCAGGTTGCTCGGCGCCATAGTCTACCAGCTCGGCGTCGTAGACTATGGCGCCAAGTAAAGGGTCCAAATGCAGAAATAAGTCGTTTAAGAGTCTAAACTTGAAAATTTTTCAGAAAATAAGCAAAATACAAAAAAAATCTGTTGATTTCTAAAGACTATTTTTTAGTCCCTCTATTTTAGTCATAAATTGTCAAACATATATATTAAAATAAGAATTCTCTCTATTCTAATATTTATAATTAACATTTTAGATACTAAAATAAAGATTAAAAATTAGTCCCTACAAATCAAACACGCCCTAATTCTCTCAATTTGTAACCATCATTCTTTTTCCCACAAGAAAGGAAAGTGCTACTGGGCATTGGCTACTGCCAACTACCCGTGGGGTCCCGGGAAGAGAGCATCGCCGGAGTTGGGGACGGCGCGCCGACGAGGAACAAAAGAAGACGGCGGTGGGGCGGAGATGGGGAGCCCTCTGAGCGGGTGGCCGTCTTACAACCCGCACAACTTCAGCCAGCTCGTCCCGGCCGACCCATCCGCACAGCCCTCGGTCAGCAACTTGCCCTTCCTGGCGATCTGGCCTCTAATATCATGCTGTACTGCTTGGCTCCGTACTTCCTGATGAGCTTACACAAGCTTGAGTATGTTTAATTGGCCGTGCTCATCTGCGCTTGGCTTATTTCTTTTCTCTGGTTTATGGCGTCGTTGAGGAAAATATCTTTAAAAAAAAATCCGTAGTATCGTTTTCGGGCAGGAGGCAGTAATCGGTGCCCGTGTTGTTAGTTTTTGCTTGGAATTTTAGTATGGATGGCTAGAGAAATGGAGCCTCGCTGTTTGATTTTAGTTCAATTGCCAGATACCTGTTCAATTTGAGGGGACTGTCGGCCCAATGTCCAAATATCTGGTCTGGTTTTCTCATGGTCATGTCATGTCTACCTGAGTATATTTAGCTGATGTAGTACTGATGGACTAACGGTAGTTCAGTATTTCAGTTCATGGGATGCTAATGGTACCAGTTAATTTTTATAACGTCAGAAATTCATGCTAGAAACTTGTATTATGAGTAGTATATCCATTTAAGGCCTTGTTCGGTTAATCCTGTTACTCATGGATTGGATGAGATTGGAAAAAATTAAGAAGAAGTTTGACTTGCTTGGGATTTAAACCCACCCAATCCCACTCAATCCATATGGATTGAGAGCTAACCGAACAAGCCCTAACATGGTGCTAATGTTGGTTCTTTTTTCTTTCCATGTGCATTTCTCATCAGAATGTCACACCAGCCACTTATGTTGCGACCCACAGGACTGATCCGCCACCCAATCAAGGTAACTCCTTTCCATGTCCTTAAGCCAACGATATTCTGCTCCACCCATCAGCGAGTTTGCCCCATCTGATTTTCTAGGTATGCATTTGCATAAAATCCATGCCGTGCAATTGCTTATTCGCATTAAGCCAAGAATCCCTTTTTTTTATTATTCTAGTGCTTTGCGTGTTACATTGCAAAATAGGTTTCCTGGGCTGTTTCATCTAAACCGACGTTCTTCAGGTAGATGACTCTCTTTGCCTTCAACGGAGCATTATTAGCCATAAGCTTTTGTGCATGGGGTTGAAATCATGGTTTTAAAGTCGTCCGACTAATCGCGATTAGTCACGATGTTACCGACTTCCCTCTGGTAAGTCCGTAACTTGTGTTTCCTGGTGTCTCTCAAGGGTGAGTGGAGGGGGATGTTGGAATGACGCAGTGCGTAGGGAAGAGGAGGACACTGACCGTCTAGGTTCCCTGTGTTGGCGTTGTGCCCAGCCAGGATGACCCAAGACGATCCCGCCCTAAGGAGGATCTTTATTTCTTGGATGCCTAATACAAACTAAAGCCTGCGCCTTTATAGAGGTAGACGACTTACAACTCAAGAAAACATGCAGATATTTTAAGGAACTAATCTGCTATTATTTGGCAATCAAGTAGCTAAGGAAACTAAGCAGATATCTTAAGGAACTAATATGCTATTATTTGGCAACCAACTAGCTAAGGAAACTAAGTATCCCTAATTTGTAGCCACAGTTGTTACCTGCCCCTTTTCTCCTTATTTGCTGATTGTCTTTCCTTAACTATCCCTGCTGGCATTCGGTCCCTTAGCTGCCCTTCTCCTTGAATACTGGCGCCCCACAAAGGTATCTATAACATTTCCCTCCTCCCCAACAAACAGCTCGTCCGCGAGCTGTATATCTGGATAGCGACGTTTGAACTCATCAAGCTGCTCCCAGGATGCATCAGACGCTGCCTGTCCAACCCACTGTACCAGCAACTCCCACACACTTATGTTTAAACGTGATTTGACCATCTTGGCTGGAGTAGGAAGTACTTTACCATGTAGAATATCTGGCAAGGGAACTACTTCTGCTGGGGGTGTGCCTTCAAACTTCTTGAGGAGGGCGACATGAAAGACGTCATGGATCCGGGCCTTGGCCGGAAGCTTCAACCTATAGGAGACCTCCCCAATGCATTGCTGGATTTGATAAGGACCGTAAAACTTTGGTCCCAGTTTGGAATGAGCTGCAGACGTTACGCCAACCGCCGAACGTTGTTGTAGCCGCAGCCAAACCCAGTCCCCTACTGCATATTGGACTGCCCTGCGGTTCTTGTCGTATGCGTGCTTCATGGTAACTTGGGCCTGGAGCAGACGGTTCTTGATCTCCTTCAAAAATTCATCCCGAGCCAACAATTGGTGATCTACTGTAGCGACACGAGCTGTTCCCGGCTGATAGGACAGCAGGGTTGGAGGGTCACGCCCATACACAATTTTGAAAGGGGTGCACTTAACATCCGTCTGGTAGGAAGAATTGTAACAAAACTCGGCCCAAGGAAGCCATTGTAACCAAGTCTTTGGCCTGTCACCTGCCAAGCAGCGAAGATACATGACAATGACCCTATTTGTAACACTCCTGGTGTTACTATAACTAAAACTTGAGCATGACATCATAGCATTGGTATTGCATATGTTTGATACACTTAGAGTGCATTCACTAGGCAAAAATTTCAAATAAGTTGTATTGTTTTAATGTTTTGCAAATAGAACCCTGGATAGGAAGCTTTACCCTAAATAGGGATTAAAGGGGTAAAACTTAACCTAAGATGAGAAAATCTAAAAGCTTTAGGGTAAAAGTCATAGAATGACCCCAAGAATAAACTTGAATCACACTTATACCCTTGGGATACCAGAAACCCTAATTGGAACCCTGGAAAACCCTAAAACCAAACCCTAGGGGCTTATGTGCAAAAGTGATGAACCTTTGGACTAAAGTGTAAAGACTACCATGTTTAAACATATAAAGTCATTTGGTTCACAAATATGTGGACTTGAAAGCCAAACCCTAAGTTTTGGACTTAAATGCAAAATGGACCTCATTTGAGTTCTATTCTAAGTCTGAAAATCAGAGAATTGGCTCAACTTTAGGGCTTTGTAACTTTCAAAGTATAGGGTTTTTGCCCTAGGTCACCACATCAAAGTTGAAGACCAATTATAGGAGAACAACTTTGCTAAAGCGTGTGAACTCAGTTGTTAAGAAAAATTTAGAGATAAATGAGCCTGAAGTTGGACTGTCAGACTGCCTGAAGCCTGAAATACAGATTAACAGTGTTATGACATGAACTTTGAGCTCGATTTTGAAGGGGATCCAGTGACCTTTTGTGAGTACACATTGTAACAAAATGATAGATGGATTATAGCTCTATAACTTTGCTGCAGAAGGATGGTTTAGGTTTCACACAAAATCGGGAGTAAATGGAGCTCCAATGTGCTCTGTCAGTCAAGTTCTTTCTTGAATTCAGAGCACTGTTCATCGTCATCAGAAATATCGCGCTGTGGCTCAGGATCACCCCCGCCGGCGATAAGAACGCCACCGCGGCGTGACCGGTCGTCGGTGGTCGCGGTAAAGCTCCTGGGTATCGTGGCAAAAGTTACCGAGGTGGCGAACTCAGGTTAAGCGGCAACCCCGTGCCCTCACCGGAAACCGCCGCGCGGAAGGCTTGCCAGCGCATCCGCAGCTCGCGTTTCTTCTCCAACTCCGGTCGACGGTCCTCCGCCGCGTGGCCTAGCTTTTCTACCGTATCACCGTGATTCCCTTGGGCCATCCCATCATCGTTGGGGAGGTTGCCACGCCTTAGGACACGTAACCGCGCGCACCAGGCTTCTTCTTCACCTCCGGCCGCCAGCTCGTCGCGGTCAAATTGAGAGCCACCGCTCTCGGAGTCTTTAAATTGAGCCCACCGGTAGTTCAGGGGCACCTACAGGGTTGTCTGAAGTCCGTTGGACAAGGACAACTGTAGGTGGGCCTAATTACTTGGGAGGTTCCGTCACACTATTGACCACCTCTGACCGACCATCCGTCTGTGGATGGAATGCTGAGCTCAGGAGAAGCTTGACGCCAGCAAGGCGGAACAGTTCTGTCCAAAAGAGACTAGTAAAGACTGTATCCCGGTCACTTACTATGGAGCATGGAATGCCATGAAGTCGCACAATCTCCTCAAAGAATGCCTTGGCTACCGATGCAGCTGGGTATGGGTGACCAAGCGGAATAAAATGTGCAAACTTGGAGAATCTGTCCACCACAGTGAGAATTACTGATTTACCGCCAACTTTGGGAAATCCTTCCACGAAGTCCATTGCAATGTCACTCCAAACTTCTGACGGGACTGGTAGAGGCTGGAGCAGCCCTGCTGGATGTAAATGTTCAGTTTTGTTCTTCTGGCAAATGGTGCAGCCCTTGACAAACTCCCTGACTCGACCTGCTGCTTGAGGGCTGAAGAATGGTGCTCGCCACCGATGTAATGTTTTCTCACTGCCTTCATGACCACTGTTGTGAGCATCCGCTAAGATCACTGGCCAAACTGATGATGCTGCTGGCACAAACACTTTTCCTTGAAATTGGAGCAGACCATCCCTAAGCGCCCACCCTTCCTTGGCGGTTCCTGCTGTGAGTTTGTTGCGCAGTTCCGACACTTGAGGGTCACTGTCGGCTTCTGCTCTCAGAGTCTCAAACAAGTGAAATTGTGGAGTGGATATGACGTTGAGAGCTGCATCTTCCTCATTACGCCGAGATAACGCATCTGCTGCACCATTCAATTTGCCTGGTCTGTACTCAACAGAGATGTCATAGCCAAACAACTTACTAACCCATGTATGTTGGGGAATGGTGGATAGACGCTGATCAAGAAGGAACTTGAGGCTATAGTGATCAGTCCTTACTGTGAATGGACGTCCCCACAGATAGGGCCTCCAGTGGCGGACTGCTTTAACAAGGCCAATAAGCTCTCTTTCATATGTCGGTAATTTCTGATGATGGGTTGTCACTGCCCGACTGAAGTAAGCAATAGCTCCCTCTCCTTGGTGTAGCACGGCGCCAAAACCCACACCGGAGGCATCACAATCGACGACGAACCTCTTGGTGAAGTCTAGCATTTGCAGCAGCGGTGCCGTCATGAGAGCTTGTTTCAGTTGAAGAAAAGCATCTTCGGCCTCCTCGGACCAGCGGACAGCCTCCCGCTTGAGTAGCGCCGTGAGAGGTGTTGCGACCGCTCCATAACCCGCAATAAACTTGCGGTAATATCCAGTGAGGCCGAGAAAGCCCCGTAGCGCCTTGAGGGAGCGCGGTCGTGGCCAGGCTTCCACGGCAGCGATCTTGTCTGGATCCATGGCGACGCCCTGTACTGAAATGATATGCCCCAGGTATGCGACGGACGTCGTGCCGAAGGAGCACTTGGACTGTTTGAGTGCCAGTTTGTGTGTCCGGAGGACCTCAAACACCTGTTTCACATGCTACAGATGGGCTGCCCAAGAGTCGCTAAAGACCAAAATATCATCGAAGAAAACCAGTACGAATCGACGGATAAATGGCTTCAAAATATCATTCATCAGCGACTAAAATGTGGATGGCGCATTGGTGAGGCCGAACGGCATCACCAGGAACTCGAAGTGGCCCCTGTGTGTGCGAAAGGCAGTCTTCTCCACGTCAACAGGGTGCATGCGCACTTGATGGTAGCCACTCCAGAGGTCGAGCTTGGTGAAGAAGCGAGCTCCGCAGAGTTCATCAAGAAGTTCGTCGACCACCGGAATTGGAAACTTGTCCTTTATTGTCTTGTGGTTGAGCTCGCGGTAGTCGACACAGAAGCGCCACGAGTTATCCGCCTTCTTTACCAGGAGTACCGGTGAGGAGTACGCCGAGGTACACTCACGGATAATCCCTTGTTGCAACATGTCCTCGCATTGCCGCTCGATCTCGTCCTTCAGCAGTTGTGGGTAGCGATAGGGACGGACTGCCACGGGGGCCGTCCCTGGCAGGAGTCGGATGCGATGGTCGTGGCGTCGAGGTGGAGGAAGACCTCTTGGCGTGGCGAAGATGTCGGCGTAAGAGTCCAGTACGGCTGTCAGCAGCTCCTGTGGCTCGGTCAGTGCTGCACACTGGGGTGTTGGCGCCCCCACCACTGTCCAGCGGACTGTACGGCCGTGTCGCCAAAACTCCATCGACAGGGTGCTAAAGTTCCATAAGATTGGATCCAGGGAACGGAGCCACTGAACGCTGAGCACGATATCAAAGCCGACCAGCGGAAGGCCGAAGCAGGTGACATCGAAGGCCTTGTCGTCGATTGTGAGGCGCAGTTTGGGGTAGACGTCGTTGCTGGTGACGCAATCCCCGTTAGCCACCTTGACGGAGAGGCCTGGTGAGAGCACCTAGAGGGGGGGGGGGGGTGAATAGGTGATCCTGTGAAACTTGAAAACTTAAGCCACAAAAACTTGGTTAATCGTTAGCACAATAGTTGCCAAGTGGCTAGATAGGAATCCTCAACAAAACACAATAACCAACAAGGATCAATCACAGAGATGGCACGGTGGTTATCCCGTGGTTCGGCCAAGACCAACGCTTGCCTACTCCACGTTGTGGCGTCCCAACGGACGAGGGTTGCAATCAACCCCTCTCAAGCGGTCCAAAGACCCACTTGAATACCACGGTGTTTTGCTTACTTTTTCTCAATCCCGTTTGCGAGGAATCTCCACAACTTGGAGCCTCTCGCCCTTACACTTGAAATTCACAAAGAACACGGAGCAAGGGAGGGATTAGCAACGCACACAAGACACAATAAACAGAGTGTCAACACGCACACAAGTCGCAACAAGAGCTCGCAACACAACTCAATGAGTTCACAACTCCACTAGAGCTCTATATGCTATCTGTCGGCGTTTCGAGACCGGGGGGTCCCCGAGCCGACGAGTGAGAGTGCCGCGTGCCCCAGCCCAGATGGGTCGAGCGCGTGGGCGAGCGCGAAGGGGGGAACAGAGAGAGAGAGGTCGGTGGCCGGAGCCGGGTCGAGAGGGAGTCGGAGAATTCCCGCGGCCTTCGTGTTCGTCCCGCGCCCAGGTCGGGTGCGCTTGCAGTAGGGGGTTACAAGCGTCCGCGCGAGGTGAGGGGAGCGAGCGGCCCCTAGAGAGCGCCTGCCCCTGCCCTTCGTCCCCGCGAGGCCAACCTTCTCTAAGAAGGCCCTGGTCCTTCCTTTTATAGTCGTAAGGAGAGGATCCAGGTGTACAAGATGGGGGTGTAGCAAGGTGCTACGTGTCTAGCGAGAGAGAGCTAGCGCCCTAAGTACATGCCTAGGTGGCAGCCGGAGAGATCTTGGCACCCTGTTGGTGTGGCGTCGTGGCTGTTGGAGGAGTAACGGAGCCGGACGGGGGGGACAGCTGTCGGAGTTGCTGGACCCTTGCTGACGTCCTCCTGCTTTCGTAAGGGAGCTGAGAGCCGCCGTCGTCACGGTCTAGCGGGGCGCCATCATTTTCCTATCTGGCGTAGCTGGCCAGATGGGACACCGGTCTTGTTCGCTGCGACCCAAGTCGGCTCAGGGCAGGGTGATGATGACGCTTCCTGTCGACGTGGCGGTCTCGTGTCCTAGGTCGGGCGTCGTGGAGGCTCCTCCGAAGCCGAGGTCGAGTCCGTCCTGCAAGACAGAGGCAGAGTCCGAGCCCTGGGTCGGGCGAGGCGGAGATCGTTCGGCAGAGGCCGAGGCGGAGCCCGAGCCCTGGGTCGGGCGAGGCGGAGTTCGTCGTCTTCCGGGGCCTTAGCCCGAGTCCGAGCCCTGGGGTCGGGCGGAGCGGAGTTCGCCGTCTTCCGGGGCCTTAGCCCGAGTCCGAGCCCTTGGGCGGAGCGGAGTTCGCCGTCTTCCGGGGCCTTAGCCCGAGTCCGAGCCCTTGGGCGGAGTGGAGTTCGCCGTCTTCCGGGGCCTTAGCCCGAGTCCGAGCCCTTGGGCGGAGCGGAGTTCGCCGTCTTCCGGGGCCTTAGCCCGAGTCCGAGCCCTGGGTCGGGCGGAGCTTCCTATGGCACCTCTGGCGAAGTCTGGTCGCCCGTCGGTCTTACCTTTTGCGTTAAAACGCCCCGGTGACTCGGTCGGTTGGCGCGGTGATTTAGTCAGGGTTTCTTCTTATCGAAGGCGGGGCCTAGGGCGAGCCGGGGATGCGTCTGCCGTGAAAGAGGAGGCCTCAGGCGAGACAGAGTCATCTTAGGGTCGGCTGCCCTCGCCCGAGGCTAGGCTCGGGCGTGGCGTGGTCAAGTCACTCGTATGGACTGATCCCTGACTTAATCAAACCCATCAGGCCTCTGCAGCTTTATGCTGATGGGGGTTACCAGCTGAGAATTAGGCGTCTTGAGGGTACCCCTAATTATGGTCCCCGACAGTAGCCCCCGAGCCTCGAAGAGAGTGTTAACACTCGCTTGGAGGCTTGCGTCGCACTTTTTTGCAAGGGGACCAGCCTTTCTCGGTGGTACTTTGTTCCGGTGGGTGCGCGCGAGCGCACCCGCCGGGTGTAGCCCCCGAGGCCTCGGAGGAGTGGTTTCACTCCTTCGAGGTCTTAATGCCTTGCGTAATGCCTCGGCTGGTCTGGCGGTTCCCTCATGCGAGCAGGGCGTAACCCAGGTGCACTGTTGGGGCCCAAGTTCTCGGGCTGGTATGTTGACGCTGTCAACGGTTCGGCCGGAGCCGGGTTTGCGAGAGCAGCCCCCGAGCCTTCGCACGGAGCGAGAGGACGATCAGGGACAGACTCGACTTTTTATATACGCCCCTACGTCGCCTTTCCGCAAGGAGGAGGGGGGGAGTGCGCCATGTTACCCTCGATGGGCACCGAACATGGTGTCTCCGGTGAGCTGCGATCGGGTAATCCGAGTGGACGTCCGTGCCCCGTTCGTTGGGGGTCGGCTAGGGGCCCGGAGGCACGCCCAAAAGTACCTGCGGGTGATCTGCCGGACCCGGTCCCCTAGCGACGGGGTCCGAGGGCTCGTTGCCTCCCTCCGATGGGATTCCGTTACAGAGTCGTTCCCGCTGGTCTCGGAAATGTCCTAGGGTACCTCGGGAGCGCAGCCCGAGCCTTGGTTATGTATCGAACGTACCCCTGGTCATCCCTCGCTCGGCGTCTGGGGCGACTGTGAACCCTTCGACAGGCCAGCCTTCGAACCCCTGATCAGTAGGGGGCACGGAGCCCGAGTAGCCTGAGGCGGTCGTGGAACCTTTCGGGGGCCGACCTTCGAACCCCTGACCAGTAGTGGGTGTCGGGCCCACGCGATCTGAGGCGGCTGTTGAACCCTTCGGGGGGCCAGCCTTCGAACCCCTGATCAGTAGGGAGGCTCGGAGCCTAGTTCCTTCACGGGGAAGGACCCCTTTGGGGTTATCCCCCTTCTCGGTCCCTGTTGCAAGAGATAGAGAAAGAAGGAAAAGGAAAAAGGATTCGAAATTGAACGTCGTGGCGTACCTTTTTCGGCGTGGTTGTTTTGGCGAAGGCGAAACGTCACCAGCCGCTCCGCCCGTAGCGCTGTCCGTCGAGTCGCGGAGTTAATGCGCCGGGGTGAGTGGTTGGCGAGGTTGCCGTTGCGCGTGCGCGAGCCGTTCGAGGTACGGGTCACGGGCGCGTCGTCTTCACGCCGTGAGAGGGGGCTCTCTTGCTGCCTCCGGATGGGACATGAGCTTGGCAGATGGCGTGACCGCTGCTCTCGCGCGCCTGCCACCGTCATTACTGCCGGCCCATTTTTGACCGCGTTTGACCACTGCGCCAGGCTGGCGCTGCTGGGTCGCGGGCTGGGTCGCCTCGAATCGCGGTATCGGTTCCGCAATCGAGGAGGTGCGGTGGTGGTCGAACAGCGGCTCGCATGCAGCAACCGGCGCGCCAGTTGCACGACGCGTGGGCTTGAGCCGTCGCGCTGGCTTGTCAGGAGTTGGAGAGGCGCGTCCACTTGGCGCGGTTGCATGCCGCCTGCATGGCCGCCTGCCCCTTTCGCCCGCCGGTCTGGTCGAAAGTGGAGGATTGCTTGTAACCGCTGGGTGGTTGCGTGCGTCGTGCGCGGCGGTTCGGCTTCTTTTGCTCAGAACCGGTCTGTATGACAGGCGGGCCCCAGCCCCCGCGCCGCAGGGAAGGGCTTTGGAGGCGTGTTGGAGAAGACTCAGCCCGTGACGGTTGAGGGTGCGAGCAGGGGGAGTTGCCTTTAAAAGGAGGGCGACTCCTTTCGTAAGGCGACCATGTCTCCTTCTTCCCCCATGCATCGTGTCTCTCCGTCTTCCAGGCCCCCGGATGGGGGGAAACCGCCGTCTTTTCGCTCCATCGCCGGAGGAACGCAACTCCGTGGGAGTTGGTACCTTTCAGCCATCGTTCGGCTTCAAGGATTTTCATCATGCAGCCTGGCTGCACCCCTCCACCGGCGGTCACCCAAGAGGGCGACCTCCGGCTTGATGGTGGGGGAAAGCGAGCCGGGCTGCGGCATCCGCCCTTTCCTCAGCCTCAAGGATTTTCATCACCAGGGCTGAGGAGGGGCGTGTGCCGGGTCGGGGTTGGCCCCTGCGCGGGTGGTGACCCGCTCCTTCCCTCAGTGATCGGGGGGAAGGGCGGGAGTCGTCCGTGGCGCCAACAGCTGCAGCGTGCCCGGCTCTCTGAGCCGAGCAATCTCGGAGCCGCCCCCGGTGTCGCCTTCCGCCACGGCAGCTGGAAGAGGTTCTTCCGCCGGCGCGACGGCCGAGGTTGGCCACGGACCGACCTCCGACTCTACGGCCTTCTGCCCGTCCTTGCCTCTCGAGTTTGGGCAAGGGCGGGGGCCTCCCAGCAGCAGTATCCACCCTGAGGCCATCACTGCCGCTGTTGGGCCCCTCGGGACAGACGTCTTCATCGTCGCCGCTGCCGGGGCGGGGCGGCGACGTGCCGTTCGTCGGTCTTCTGCTGCCCCGCAGGCCCTCCCCCATCGAGTGGGGTTGTTCGTACCTGCGGGGGGGGGGGGAACCGGAGTTCCGTTTGTAATGGCACCTCGAGTGCCGGGTTTTTTGTTCATTTCGGCTTTCGGGGCCTGAACATGTATGTAACTTCGGCACAGAGCCGTGTTTTTTCCTCATTTTCGAGCACTAAGACTCGCCTGTTGATTGTCTGAACCGCTTCACCAAGCGTGAGTTGCCCCGTGTCAAGGTGACGAGTGAGGTATCCGTATCCCGGAGGCGTAGGAATCCCTCGGCTCGGTCGGACCTGTTGTCCGAGGCTCCTCTAGCTTAGTTAAAGTGGCCCCTCGGCCGCTCTTCGACGAGCCGAGGCCAGGGGTAGCGATATCAGCATGAGCAGAGGCGGAGTTGGCTCGGAAATGAAACCTGGCCGGCCGGAGCCTAGCCGGGTTGTCCGTTGGCAGGATCGTCGTCGGAGTTGATCATCCGAGGCTTCGGACCGAGCTGGCGCCCTCGGAAGGCGGTCGGCCGAGGCCCCGGAGGTGGCCGGCCGAGCCGTCCGCTCGGGCCGGGTTCTCGGAGAAGTCCCTGGCAGAGATTGCTCGAGCGTGGTGATGACGTCGTTCTTCGGAGCGGAGGCCCTCGGACCGCGTCGCCGTCCGAGGCTAGGTCGGGCCTTGCCGAAGGTGTTATCGACGCCGAGGGTGTCATCGCCCTCTTCCAGCGTCAAGATCCGAGCCTGCAGGGTCAAATCGTCTTGTAGCGTGGGCCTTGTGCGGCCGTCGAGGCCAGAACACACACCCTTGCTGTGTTATAAAGCTGCGTCTCTTTTCCTCTTGTTTCGAGTATCTGGACTTTTTTGTCGGTAGCAGGGATGCTAGTGCGAGCAAGAGTTGCTTCTCGCGGAAGGTGATGAGTGAGGTATCCGTATCCCGGAGGCGTGGGAGTCCCTCGGCTCGGTCGGCCTTGTCGCTTACGCGTACTTTTACCCGCCCATGAAGCCCTGTCACCGACCTGGTCTAGAAGGCTCGAAGAATCGCTTCGACAGAAGAGCTTCCGTACGTAAAGACTCGTTCGATCCGCGGGTTCACCTTATCCGAGCGCGAGTTACTTATCGCAGAAGGTGATGAGTGAGGTATCCGTATCCCGGAGGCGTAGGAATCCCTCGGCTCGGTCAGCCTTGCCGCTTACGTGTACTCCGTCGTTTCCAGGACCCACTTTTCGAAGTAATCAAAAAGCACGAAAGATGTTCTGGTAAAAGAGATTTTTTGTTCGAGGAAAATTTTGACGCAGAGGGGGTTTCCCCCCTTTTAGCCCCCGAGGGAGGGTCGGGCTTTGCCGAGGCGAGGCCGACCCTTCCTTGTTGACTAAACTTTGCGTGGGCGCGAGGTATATAAACAACTTGGAAACATCTTAAGGGTAGAAGCGACGTAGCTGTTGGATGTTCCAAGCGTTGCCGTAGACCTCGCCTTGACTGTTGGCCAGCTTGTACGTTCCGGGCTTCAGAACTTTGGCGATGATGAACGGCCCCTCCCAGGGGGGCGTGAGCTTGTGCCTCCCTCGGGCGTCTTGCCGCAGCCGAAGCACCAGATCGCCCACCTGGAGATCTCGGGGTCGGACCCCTCGGGCGTGGTAGCGTCGTAGGGACTGCTGATACCGCGCCGAGTGTAGTAAGGCCCTGTCCCGAGCCTCGTCCAGCTGGTCCAGCGAGTCTTCTCGGCTAGCTTGGTTGCTTTCTTCGTCGTAGGCCCTCGTCCTCGGGGAGCCGTATTCCAGGTCCGTGGGCAGGATGGCCTCGGCCCCGTAGACCAGGAAGAACGGCGTGAAACCCGTGGCTCGGCTTGGCGTTGTCCTCAGGCTCCAAACCACCGAGGGGAGTTCCTTCATCCACCGCTTGCCGAACTTGTTGAGGTTGTTGTAGATCCGAGGCTTGAGCCCTTGTAGAATCATGCCATTGGCACGTTCTACCTGCCCATTCGACATGGGGTGAGCCACGGCGGCCCAATCCACCCGGATGTTGTGATCCTCGCAAAAATCCAAGAATTTTTTGCCGGTGAACTGGGTGCCATTGTCGGTGATGATTGAGTTCGGGACCCCGAAGCGATGGATGATGTTGGTGAAGAACGCCACCGCCTGCTCGGACCTGATGCTGTTCAGGGGTCGGACCTCGATCCACTTGGAGAATTTGTCGACGGCGACCAGCAGGTGCGTGTAGCCCCCGGGCGCCTTCTGCAGAGGGCCGACGAGGTCCAGACCCCACACAGCGAAGGGCCAAGTGATGGGTATCGTCTGCAGAGCCTGAGCGGGCAGGTGGGTCTGCTTCGCATAGAATTGGCACCCTTCGCAGGCGCGGACAATTCTAGTGGCGTCGGCCACCGCCGTTGGCCAGTAGAAGCCTTGGCGGAAAGCGTTCCCGACGAGGGTTCGAGGTGCTGCATGGTGACCGCAAGCCCCCGAGTGTATTTCCCGCAGGAGTTCCTGACCTTCGGCGATGGAGATGCATCGCTGGAGGATGCCCGAGGGGCTGCGGTGGTAGAGCTCCTTCTCATCGCCCAGCAAGACGAACGACTTTGCGCGTCGCGCTACCCGCCGAGCCTCGGCTCGGTCGAGGGGCAGTTCTCCTTGGCGGAGATATTGCAGGTACGGGGTTTGCCAATCTTGATCTGGCACGACCCCGTTCTGCTCCTCCTCGACGCGCAGTGCTTCGCCCTCGGGCTCCGAGGGTTCCTCGGGGTGAGCCGAGGATGGCTCGGGCTGGGCCGAGGTTACCTCGGACGAGGCCGAGGGTGCTTCGGGCTCGGGCGCGTCATCCATCTTGACGGAGGGTTGGTGCAGATCCCGGGAGAAGACGTCCGGGGGGACCGTCGTTCGCCCCGAGGCTATCTTCGCCAGCTCGTCCGCAGTCTCGTTGTAGCGCCGGGCGATGTGGTTAAGCTCGAGCCCGTAGAACTTGTCTTCCAGGCGTCGAACCTCCTCACAGTAAGCCTCCATCTTTGGGTCGCGGCAGAGGGAGTTCTTCATGACTTGGTCGATGACGAGCTGCGAGTCGCCGCGCGCATCGAGGCGTCGGACCCCTAGCTCGATGGCGATTCGCAATCCGTTGATCAGAGCCTCGTACTCAGCCACATTGTTGGACGCCGGGAAATGGAGGCGGAGCACGTAGCGCAGGTGTTTCCCGAGGGGCGAGACGAAAAGCAGGCCCGCGCCAGCTCCCGTCTTCATCAGCGACCCGTCGAAAAACATGGTCCAGAGCTCTGGTTGGATCGGAGCCGTTGGCAACTGGGTATCGACCCATTCGGCTACGAAATCCGCCAGTACCTGGGACTTGATGGCCTTCCGAGGGGCGAACGAGATTGCCTCGCCCATGATTTCCACCGCCCACTTCGCGATCCGCCCCGAGGCTTCTCGGCACTGGATGATCTCCCCCAGGGGGAAGGATGACACCACAGTCACCGGATGGGACTCGAAGTAATGTCGCAGCTTTCGCCTCGTCAGGATCACTGCATATAGCAGCTTCTGGACTTGTGGGTAGCGGATCTTGGTCTCGGACAGCACTTCGCTGACGAAGTAAACTGGCCTCTGAATGGGCAAAGCATGCCCCTCTTCCTGCCTTTCGACTACGATCGCGGCGCTGACCACCTGAGTGGTTGCGGCGACGTAGACCAGGAGGGTTTCTCCATCAGCTGGGGGTACCAAGATGGGCGCCTGGGTGAGGAGCGCCTTCAGGTTCCCGAGGGCTTCCTCGGCCTCGGGAGTCCAAGTGAAGCACTCGACCTTCCTTAAGAGGCGGTACAGGGGCAGGCCTCTCTCGCCGAGGCGCGAGATGAAACGGCTCAAGGCCGCGAGGCATCCCATGACCCTCTGTACGCCTTTTAAGTCCTTGATGGGCCCCATGTTTGTGATCGCTACGATCTTCTCCGGGTTGGCTTCGATGCCCCGCTCGGAGACGATGAACCCCAAGAGCATGCCTCGGGGCACCCCGAAGACGCACTTCTCGGGATTAAGCTTGACGCCCTTCGCCTTGAGACACCGGAATGTCAGTTCGAGGTCGGAGAGAAGGTCGGAGGCTTTCCTCGTCTTGACTACGATGTCATCGACGTAGGCCTCGACCGTGCGACCAATGTGTTCGCCGAACACATGGTTCATGCACCGCTGGTACGTTGCACCCGCGTTTCTCAACCCGAACGGCATTGTGACATAACAGTACATGCCGAAGGGCGTGATGAAAGAAGTCGCGAGCTGGTCGGACTCTTTCATCTTGATTTGATGATACCCTGAGTAGGCATCGAGGAAAGACAGGGTTTCGCACCCTGCAGTGGAGTCCACAATTTGGTCGATGCGAGGTAGAGGGTAGGGGACCTTCGGACATGCTTTGTTGAGACCAGTGTAGTCTACACACATCCGCCACTTCCCCCCTTTTTTCCTCACAAGTACAGGGTTGGCAAGCCATTCGGGATGGAATACCTCTTTAATGAACCCTGCTGCCATCAGCTTGTGGACCTCCTCGCCTATCACCCTGCGCCTTTCCTCATCGAATCGGCGCAGAGGCTGTCTGACCGGCCGGGCTCCGGCCCGAATATCCAGCGAGTGCTCGGCGACATCCCTCGGTATGCCGGGCATGTCTGAGGGACTCCACGCAAAAACGTCGGCGTTTGCGCGGAGAAAGTCGACGAGCACTGCTTCCTATTTGGGGTCAAGCCTGGAACCGATCCGGATCTGCTTGGAGGTGTCGCCACTGGGGTCGAGAGGGACGGCCTTAACCGTCTCCGCTGGCTCGAAGTTGCCGGCATGCCGCTTTACGTCCGACACCTCTCGGGAGAGGCTTTCCAGGTCGGCAATGAGGGCCTCGGACTCGGCGAGGGCCTCGGCGTACTCCACGCACTCCACATCGCATTCGAATGCGTGTTTGTACGTGGGGCCGACGGTGATGACCCCGTTGGGGCCTGACATCTTGAGCTTCAGGTAGGTGTAGTTGGGGATGGCCATGAACTTCGCGTAGCATGGCCTCCCCAACACTGCGTGGTAGGTTCCTCGGAACCCGACCACCTCGAACGTCAAAGTCTCCCTTCGGAAGTTGGAGGGTGTTCCGAAGCAGACAGAGAGGTCGAGCCGTCTGAGGGGCTGGACACGCTTCCCGGGGATGATCCCATGGAAGGGCGCAGCGCCTGCTCGGACGGATGACAGATCGACGCGCAGGAGCCTGAGGGTCTCAGCGTAGATGATGTTGAGGCAGCTGCCTCCATCCATCAGGACCTTGGTGAGCCTGACGTCGCCGATGACGGGATCGACGACGAGCGGATACTTCCCCGGGCTCGGCACGTGGTCGGGGTGGTCGTCCCGGTCGAAGGTGATGGGCTTGTCGGACCAGTCTAGGTAGACTGGCGCCGCCACCTTCACCGAGCAGACCTCCCGACGCTCTTGCTTACGATGCCGAGCCGAGGCATTCGCCGCATGCCCTCCGTAGATCATGAAGCGATCGCGGACCTCTGGGAACTCTCCTGCTTGGCGATCCTCCCTTTTGTCGTCGTCGCGGGCCTTGCCACCCTCTGCGGGAGGCCCGGCCCTGTGGAAGTGGTGCCGAAGCATGACGCACTCCTCGAGGGTGTGCTTGACGGGCCCCTGATGGTAGGGGCACGTCTCCTTGAGTGCCTTGTCGAAGAGGTTAGCACCTCCGGGGGGCTTCCGAGGGTTCTTGTGCTCGGCGGCGGCGACAAGGTCTACATCGGGAACGTCGCGTTTCGCTTGCGACTTCCTCCTGCCTTTCTTCTTGGCACCGCGCGGAGTGGACGCCTCGGGGGCATCTTCCGACGGGCGGCCCTGGGGCTGCTTGTCCTTTCGGAAGATGGCCTCTACCGCCTCCTGGCCGGAGGCGAACTTGGTGGCGATGTCCATCAGCTCGCTCGCCCTGGTGGGGGTCTTGCGACCCAGCTTGCTCACCAGGTCGCGGCAGGTGGTGCCGGCGAGGAACGCGCCGATGACATCGGAGTCGGTGATGTTGGGCAGCTCGGTGCGCTGCTTCGAGAACCGCCGGATGTAGTCCCGGAGAGACTCTCCCGGCAGTTGCCGACAGCTTCGGAGGTCCCAGGAATTCCCGGGGCGCACGTACGTGCCCTGGAAGTTCCCGGCGAAAGCCTGGACCAGATCCTCCCAGTTGGAAATCTGCCCCGGGGGCAGGTGTTCCAACCAGGCACGAGCGGTGTCGGAGAGAAACAGGGGGAGGTTTCGGATGATGAGGTTGTCATCGTCCGTCCCACCCAGTTGGCAGGCCAGGCGGTAGTCCGCAAGCCACAATTCCGGTCTCGTCTCCCCCGAGTACTTCGTGATAGTAGTCGGGGGTCGGAATCGGGGCGGAAACGGCGCCCGCCGAATGGCTCGGCTAAAGACCTGCGGACCGGGTGGTTCGGGCGAGGGACTCCGATCCTCCCCGCTGTCGTAGCGTCCCCCACGCCTGGGGTGATAGCCTCGGCGCACCCTTTCGTCGAGGCGTGCCCGACGGTCGCGATGAGGGTGCTCGTCGCCGAGGTGGCCTGGGGCCGCAGGCGCGGTGTTGCGCGTGCGCCCGGTGAAGACCGAGGCTTCCCGCGTGAGTCGGGAAGTCGCGGCACGAGGTTCCGAGGGGTATCCCTGCCTTCGGGAGGCAGAGCTCTCGGCCCGCCGGGCCGCAGCGCCTTCCAGGAGATGCTTGAGTTCTCCCTGGATTCGCCGACCCTCGGTGGTTGATGACTCCGGCATCGCGCGGAGGAGCATCGCTGCAGCGGCCAGGTCCTGACCGGTTCCGCCGGATGCGGGTGGCGGTCTGTCCCTGGCATCGTTGGCGATGCGGTGCTGGAGACCTTGGGGCAGGTGACGTATTCCTCCGGCCGGGGGTTGGCTCGCCCACACCTGCCCGATGTTCTGGCGGATTGCCTCGAGCGCCCCTGCTTCCTCATCGAGCCCGGCCTGCGCCCCGCGGACTTGCTCGAGCTGTGGGTCGTGACCCCCCGCCGGAACGGGGACCACAGCTAGCTCCCGCGGGATGTCGGCGCGAGGCGCTGGCCTAGGGGGATCACCATCCTCCGGCATGCCGAGACAGCCGCCTCCGGAGGGATCCCCTAGCTCGATGTGGAAACATTCGCGACTCGGGCCGCAGTCCTTGTCGCCAAGGCTGCGGCTGCCGTCGGAACAGTCGGAGAGGCAGTAGTCACATGCGGTCATGAAGTCCCGCATGGCACTAGGGTTGCCAGATCCGGAGAAATCCCAGCAGATGCTGGGGTCGTCATCTTCCTCGGACCCAGAGGGTCCGTAGGTCGAGACACCCGTCAATCGGTCCCAAGGCGACCGCACACAAAACCCCAGAGAGGTTGCACTCGCCTCAATGTGAGCGCCCGCCAAAGCGAGGTCGCCAGGCGGGCTGAGGCCGAGTCGAAATGACGAAAGATGGGGAGCAGTCGGTACCTTTTTGTCGACGAGGGGCGATGAAGTCACGTCGGGGGCTGACCGCGCCGTCGTCTTGGGTACAAGGGCGACGTCCTGCAGGCCTTCCGTGAGCGTGCTGGCGTCGTCCACTTGCTCGGGGTCGACGTGTTGCGGGGGGATGACGCTCGCGTTTGCCTCGAACGCGAGGGCGACGCTTGGCGTGTCCTCCGTTGAGGCGCCGGGGACGTCGATTTGCTCAACAGCCGTCGGAGCGCGATCTCCCGCTTGGCCCCGGTTGCCCCGCCTCCTCCTCCTCCGATGGCGAGGGAGAGGATGGGGCGAGCTCGAAAGTTGTCCTTCCCCCACGCGGGAAAGACATCGTCGATTCCGCCGCCGGCGGGCGGGCTGTCCGCCACCATTGTCGCTGCCGCGCGGCGGTGGAAGGAGTACCATGTCGTAGTTGCCGTCGAGAGACATGAACTCGAGGTTCCCGAAACGGAGCACCGTCCCGGGTTGAAGAGGTTGTTGGAGACTGCCCATCTGGAGCTTGACGGGAAATCGAACGTCCACACGCAGCAGGCCCCTACCTGGCGCGCCAACTGTCGGCGTTCCGAGACCGGGGGGTCCCCGAGCCGACGAGTGAGAGTGCCGCGTGCCCCAGCCCAGATGGGTCGAGCG
Organism: Zea luxurians; assembly: GCA_029449295.1. NCBI lineage: Eukaryota > Viridiplantae > Streptophyta > Magnoliopsida > Poales > Poaceae > Zea > Zea luxurians. Next base: position 30,735,359 of record JAOPSE010000031.1, read on the forward strand.
CGTGGGCGAGCGCGAAGGGGGGAACAGAGAGAGAGAGGTCGGTGGCCGGAGCCGGGTCGAGAGGGAGTCGGAGAATTCCCGCGGCCTTCGTGTTCGTCCCGCGCCCAGGTCGGGTGCGCTTGCAGTAGGGGGTTACAAGCGTCCGCGCGAGGTGAGGGGAGCGAGCGGCCCCTAGAGAGCGCCTGCCCCTGCCCTTCGTCCCCGCGAGGCCAACCTTCTCTAAGAAGGCCCTGGTCCTTCCTTTTATAGTCGTAAGGAGAGGATCCAGGTGTACAAGATGGGGGTGTAGCAAGGTGCTACGTGTCTAGCGAGAGAGAGCTAGCGCCCTAAGTACATGCCTAGGTGGCAGCCGGAGAGATCTTGGCACCCTGTTGGTGTGGCGTCGTGGCTGTTGGAGGAGTAACGGAGCCGGACGGGGGGGACAGCTGTCGGAGTTGCTGGACCCTTGCTGACGTCCTCCTGCTTTCGTAAGGGAGCTGAGAGCCGCCGTCGTCACGGTCTAGCGGGGCGCCATCATTTTCCTATCTGGCGTAGCTGGCCAGATGGGACACCGGTCTTGTTCGCTGCGACCCAAGTCGGCTCAGGGCAGGGTGATGATGACACTTCCTGTCGACGTGGCGGTCTCGTGTCCTAGGTCGGGCGTCGTGGAGGCTCCTCCGAAGCCGAGGTCGAGTCCGTCCTGCAAGACAGAGGCAGAGTCCGAGCCCTGGGTCGGGCGAGGCGGAGTTCGTCGTCTTCCGGGGCCTTAGCCCGAGTCCGAGCCCTGGGGTCGGGCGGAGCGGAGTTCGCCGTCTTCCGGGGCCTTAGCCCGAGTCCGAGCCCTTGGGCGGAGCGGAGTTCGCCGTCTTCCGGGGCCTTAGCCCGAGTCCGAGCCCTTGGGCGGAGCGGAGTTCGCCGTCTTCCGGGGCCTTAGCCCGAGTCCGAGCCCTTGGGCGGAGCGGAGTTCGCCGTCTTCCGGGGCCTTAGCCCGAGTCCGAGCCCTGGGTCGGGCGGAGCCTCCTATGGCACCTCTGGCGAAGTCTGGTCGCCCGTCGGTCTTACCTTTTGCGTTAAAACGCCCCGGTGACTCGGTCGGTTGGCGCGGTGATTTAGTCAGGGTTTCTTCTTATCGAAGGCGGGGCCTAGGGCGAGCCGGGGATGCGTCTGCCGTGAAAGAGGAGGCCTCAGGCGAGACGGAGTCATCTTAGGGTCGGCTGCCCTCGCCCGAGGCTAGGCTCGGGCGTGGCGTGGTCAAGTCACTCGTATGGACTGATCCCTGACTTAATCAAACCCATCAGGCCTCTGCAGCTTTATGCTGATGGGGGTTACCAGCTGAGAATTAGGCGTCTTGAGGGTACCCCTAATTATGGTCCCCGACACTATCACAATGAAAAGAATGCGCGAAATCGATGTCTTGGTGCTTAGGAATGTTGTAGGAATGCTTGGTGTCCTCCTCCATGCGCCTAGGGGTCCCTTTTATAGCCCCAAGGCAGCTAGGAGCTGTTGAGAGCAATCTAGGAAGGGTGATCTTGCCTTCTGTCGACTGGCGCACCGGACAGTCCGGTGCACACCGGACACTGTCCGGTGCCCGATTTCTTTCCAAAAATGACGCAGTCGACCGTTGGCAGCCTGAGAGCCGTTGGCGCACCGGACATGTCCGGTGCACACCGGACAGTCCGATGCCCCCTTCTAGCCGTTGGCTCGGCCACGCGTCCCGCGCAGATCGCGCGACCGACCGTTGGCCCTGCCGACCGTGGGCTCACCGGACAGTCCGGTGAATTATAGCCGTACGTCGCCGGTGAATTCCCGAGAGTGGCCACTTCGCTCGAGCCAGCCTGGCGCACCGGACACTGTCCGGTGCACCACCGGACAGTCCGGTGCTCCCAGACTCAGCAGAGTCTTGGCTGCTCGAGCCAAGACATTTACAATTGGATTTTTCCTGTTTCCAGCACTTAGACACAATACATTAGTCCATAAAACAATGTACTAAGTCTGAGAAACATACCTTTATTCTTGATTTGTACTTTGTCCACCTTTTTACACTTAGGCACTTGTGTTGGACACTAAATCACCAAAATACTTAGAAATGTCCCAAGGCACATTTCCCTTTCAATCTCCCCCTTTTTGGTGATTTATGCCAACACAATATAAAACAAGTAGAACAAATACAAAATCAATTCAAATAAGAACTCAAATTGTTTTGATTCAAATTTGACATATATGGATCACTCTTTGCCACCACTTGGTTTGTTTTTGCAAATCAAACTCAAATTTCTATCTCTAGGTCAAACACACATGTTAAGACATAAAGAGAGTCATTCCAAGAGAAATTGATTCAAGATTTCAAAAACTCCCCTTTTTTCATAATCAACACTTCTCCCCACAAGAAGCCATCTTTTGACAAGAGAGACAATAAAAAGTTTTGACAAACCAAAAGCTCTATTCTACAATAAAAAGTTTTGACAAACCAAAAGCTCTATTCTACTATTTTCAAAATTTCTCAAGTGGTAGCTGATCCATCTATTGCTTTGGCCTTTATTTTCTCCCCCTTTGGCATCAAGCACCAAAACGGGATCAATCTTGGCCCTGTAACCCCATTACCTCACCAAAATCTTCAAATAAGAGCATAAAGGCAATAAGAGTACATGGGATGAACTTGGAATAAGTTACCCTCTCATCGGAGTGCAGTGGAAGTCTTTCATGGTCCAAGTCCACCTTTTCCCTTTCAAACCTCTTTTGAGACTAAAACAAGTAAACTCAAGCATATGGTTAGTCTCAAAGAGTCAAGTTGTAGCACAGCTCCCCCTAAATATGTGCATCACTTGCAAAAAGGACTTGTGAGGTCCAGGGAGTGTTTGTACAACTTGAGCACCACAATAAACAACAAAATGCAGAATGAACATGATCAAAGGCATAAACACATGTATGCTATAATTCAATCCAAGTTCCGCGAATCTAAGACATTTAGCTCACTACGCAGTCTGCAAAAGGTCTTCTCATCTAGAGGCTTGGTAAAGATATCGGCTAGCTGGTTTTCGGTGCTAACATGAAACACTTCGATATCTCCCTTTTGCTGGTGGTCTCTCAAAAAGTGATGCCGGATGTCAATGTGCTTTGTGCGGCTGTGCTCAACAGGATTTTTTTCGGCTAGATGCTCTTATCAATTAAAACTCCCTACTTCATTTCTATTTGCAGCTATATCCCTATGTACCAAAGCTTAAAACTGGTATTGTCCACCCCCTTCGTCTTCTAACCCTTCCATTTAGTCTTATGGACACATAAGATATTTACGTGTCTCTTAGTCGTTATCTCAACTAACTCCTTTATAGCTTATTACCTGTAAGCGACCCTATATTCCAGCTGCCTAAAAAGATTATAGTTTGTTCCACTAGCTTTCTTCCCCTTTGTACCTTTATGGGTCAGGGATGTTGGTGTTCAAAATGAATATCCTGTCGGTGAACATATTATTGTGTGCTGCCTACCGAATGCCAGCTGCATAAAAGGCCCCAAAAGGAACAAACTCTCATTGTGCCTTTTATCCGCGGCTGATGACATGCTTTTGGAAGATGTTATTTGTGAACAATTGCGTATATCCAAAACATCTGAAAGGATACTTAATCCTGGACTATTGTCGGCACTGGAGCCACAGGCTTCTGGCGAATTGCAGGGATATCCCAATTTGTGGCAGAAAAATTTGCTGAACAGATCGTTGGGTTCTTCAACTATATCCCTGAAAATTTCTCTCTCTTTTAAGTTTTCTTGTACCTATCATGCCACTGCATTGTTTTTTTTATATATAGGTCCGTAGTTCACAGTAGTTCAGGATCAATAACTGGTTCCTACCTACCAATTCCTGTGGGGGCACTAATCCGTTCCTGTGGAATTGCAGTGATAACAACGGAGTCCAGGAACATCCTGCTGAGGCACTTCTACCAGAAATCCGAGAAGGTGAGCTGCTACTGCTAGCAAAAAAAGACTTCACTATCAAGTAATACCGAAGCTACATGAAAGCAGATGACCGAAACGAATCTAAGCTTGGAATCCTGTCCTGAACTGTAGCTGAGGCCCAAGAGACCTGCCCCGGACAACCTCGCTCCGGAGAACAACAACAACAAGCAGCCCAGGGGACCGGTCGGCGACGTCGGTGAGCAGTCGTCGAGCGCGAGAAGCTAAAGCCACAGCTGGTAGCCGTCCTCCCCCTGCCTGCCTGCTTCTTTCTCATCTCTGGGTGTCGTCATGCAGAGGCAGAGGCAGAGGCAGATGCAGCCCTGTGTTGTCCTCTTCGCTCCTCACGTCTGTACGTATGGCCCAAAAAGAGCTACTAACCTAATCTGAAGTTAGGGTTACATACATGGGTATCGGATAGATGGGTGTACATAAGCACCTGAGAGCAGTGTTGCGTTATACTAATAAATGCTAAAAACCTGAGGCGTCTACAATGGGCGCGCGGGACCACATGCACATCGATCGTGCGCCGCCAAATGCCAGCAGCGGAAAACGTCGAGGCCCCGGTACGGTACTGGCCGAGGCAGCCGCAACGAACGGAGAACAAGCTGCGGCCCATCCATTTCCGAACAGGTCACGGGGGAATACTTCAAACGATAGGGAGCGTCGACATGTCACTAGTAGATGTGGACCGGAACCACGTCCAATGTGATTTTACCATCGGGCTGGCATGAAAGAACTCGCTCGTTGCCTCCAGCTACGTTGTGTGCCCCCTGCCTGTCGTTGTCAAAATCCTCCAGGCCCTTGTTTTTGGACCCATCCTGTTCGAACCAAAAATGAGCCGGCGGACTGTCCGGCCCTGAGGCCGGACGGTCCGCGGTCCGGACGGTCCGCGTCTGTGGGCCGGATGGTCCGCGCGTGCACAGAACAGATTAGGGTTCCGAGTTTTGTGCCACGGTTGTTAGCTAAAATCATGGGATAAGCTCGGAAATTAGTTTGTAAAGGGTCCAGCCCCCCTCCTCTATAAATAGAGAGGTATACGGCCGATTTGTAATCATCAATCGAATCAATACAACTTCTATTTCGCATTTTATCCTAGGAGTAGTTCTAGTCTAGTTTAGGTTTAGATATCCAATCCCCAAATTCTTCGTCTCTCTTCGGCTCTACGTCGATTAGAGGAGTCTAGGTCGGCCAGCCCGAGCCTAGACACAACCTAGGATCTCTACTCCCCGACGGGGTCCCTCCCGGGAGCGAGATCCAGACGCCGTCGGCGATCTTCCGCCGTCCCTGCGTACGCGCGGACCGTCCGGCCCCAAGGCGCGGACCGTCCGGCCGTCAGGCAGGAGCCCTAGCCGCGCACCAGGCCGCGGACCGTCCGGCCCCAGGCCGCGGACAGTCCGCTCTTGCGCAGAGAGCACCACCGCGCCTCGCACCAGGCCGCGGACCGTCTGACCCCTGCGCGCGGACCGTCCGCCCCTGTGCAGAGGGCACCGCCACGGTTCTTGTTGAGTGTTTGGCGCTCCGAAAAGGCGTCAACATACTTTTTGGCGACCACAGTGGGAGAACACATCTAAGCTCATCAGATCGGCCCTCAATGGCCGGTTCAAAGGATAGCTCTGATATTTCTCTAAGCAACATCATAGAGCCGACTTGGGAAACCTTGCCGGCTGACGAGCAGCTCCAGTTTGAGGAGCACAAGGAGCGGATGATCCAGGAGGCGAAAGCAAAGTTCTTGGCCAACTTCAAAGTGGACAGGAACAACAAGGTCGTCCGACATCGGGCGACGGATCCGGCTTCGCTCCAACCCACGCCAGATATCTCCAATGTAAGTAATACCAACGATCTGCAATCTCTTAGAAATTATGTAGAAGATCAGCGTGAACAAATGCAGAACATCATAGGGGGTATGCAAAGCGATCTTAAGAGACTAGTACGTGCATTCGATAAATCTAGTACTGCAAATTTTCCTTCGCACGAGGTTGAGTTAGGAGATAACGCGCATAACACATCGGCTACAGGTTGTCACGACCAGTCACAACCCCTTTATGGGATGCCGATGGACACATACCCTAAACAACCGCAAATCGGCAGCAAACCAGCCGATCTGCACATGCCCGGACCGTCCGCACGTGAGCGCGGACCGTCCGGGCCAACAGCAGTCGGGCCTATTTTTAATGAGTTACCTAGATATGCGCCCGAGCCACCACATATGACACAGAACCCAAACTACCCAGCCGGACGGTCCGCATACAATGACGGACGGTCTGCATATGACCACGGACGGTCCGGGTACGTATCCGGACAGTCCGCGCATAAGCCTTTTGAGGAGGATTATTACATGAATCCTCGCCCGTCCCAACAACACTTCCCATCACACTATGCAATGCACCAGCCCACTAATTCAGGATCCAAAGCCCAGGAAAGCTTTCCGGCCCCACCTGGAAGGCCGGAAAGAAACGATCAAACGTATGAGCCATATAGAGCAAATGGAAATGCACCACGTAACTCAAACCAATGGGGGGAAAGACAACATGCTAATATCCAGCCAACCCCACCTATGTTTGACCAGAGAGCCGGTGGTCTCGCACCGGCTGCCATTGATATAGTAAGGGAAGAAATAGCCGGGACGTTCCGAGATAAGCTCGGAGTAAGCATGGTCCCTGAGGGGCAATCATATCGGAAACCTTATGACAGCCGATTTGATTACCACCCATACCCACAGGGAACCAGGATACCCGAATTCACAAAATTTTCGGGTGATCAAGGAAAGAACACACGTGAACACATAGGCCAATTTTTAGCACAATTAGGAGAGTTGGCCGACACAGAGGCATTTCGCGTACGTTTGTTTTCATTATCTTTAACAGGAACTGCGTTTGCATGGTACGCCACTTTACCTCCTAATTCCATTTCATCATGGGGGGATTTAGAACAAAAATTTCATGATCATTTTTTCTCCGGTGACTATGAATTGGATTTGGTAGATTTAGCGTCGTTGCGACAGACAAAAGATGAATCGGTTAATGATTACATCCGGAGATTCCGAGATACAAGAAACCGATGCTTTCAAATTCATTTAGCAGAGAAACAGCTAGTAGGATTAGCTTTTAATGGTCTGCGATATTATTTAAAAGAAAGATTAGAAGGCATCCAATTCTTTACACTAGCACAATTACACCAGAGAGCTTCGGCTTGTGAAAGCCGAAGCAAAGAAACTACTAAAACAATTCGTCACAACATACGTGTAGTAGAATGCGACCAAAGTAGCTCAGAAGACGAATCAGCAGAAGTGTATGCTGCTGAAATGGTTTGGCCAAAGCAGGCCAAATCTTCGGCTTGTGCCTCCTTACAGCCGGTTCAAAAGAAACGGCAAGAGGAGGTTAAGTTTACATTTAATGTTGGTAAGTGTGATAGAATATTTGATGAATTACTCAAAAATGGCAACATTAAAATAAATCACACTGTTCCATCCGCCGACGAGCTAAAACGTCGTGCATATTGCAAGTGGCATAACTCATTTTCTCATGCCACTAATGATTGTAATGTATTCCGTCGACAGATTCAATCGGCCATTAACGAAGGACGATTGAAATTTCAGGAAATGCAGGTGGACACGGAGCCCTTTCCAATGAACATGATCGACTTTGAGGGCAAGAAAGTCCTGACTCGGCCAAACACAGCCGATGAAGGCAAAGGCAAAGAAATAGTCATCGGCAATGCAAAAAAGGCCGATGAGGATCATAAAGTTTCTTGCAGGAAAGTGGTAGCCGAGAAGACTCCCGATGGAGGGGAGACCCTAAAGGTGACCATCACAGCCTCCAGTACTGGGGGGCAAGCGCAGACAGGGAGACAGATACAGGAACCCGTGCTGCGTATCCCGGACGGTCCGGCACGTAGGCGCGGACGGTCCGGGACCCCACCGGACGGTCTGGAGAGCTCTGGCGGGCGGTCCGGCCATGCTCAGGACTCGCAGCGACCACGTACTTTCAAACCACGACGACCAGAGATAGGTACGTGGAAAACAAATACATTTAAAGCAGCTGGTCGGCTGATCAAGCCTGGCCCGACTTTCGATCAATTGTTGTCTAAATATGTGAAAAAGAAGGCCGGCCCCAGTGACCGGCCACCGAAGCGACCCCGCTCACCCATTCATGAGCAACGTCAGGTCAGGCCGATTGGACCACCTCACCAATCGGAAGAAATGAAAGGTCCTATTGTACAATTGAGACCTAACATGCCGACATGGACCCCTCCACCTCCTTATCCATCTATGCCATATCCATACACATACTTACCTCCACCATATGTCCCAAATCAAATGTGGGGCATGCCACCATATCCATTTGGGATGCCACAGTACCCCGCCTGGGGGGCACCCCAAACATCCGTTTTTGATAGGTTGGCACCGCCAGTGCAAGACCGATTGAGCACTGCTGAATCCGGTCACCAGGCACAGGCCCCACAAGGTTGCCGGACTACTCGGCCTCCTAGGCCGACCAATCCGGCAGGGGGGCATATGCCTGCAGCAACTCAAAAAACAACAAAAAGGGACACCATCAAAATAGGCACCGCAGATGTTGTCATACAGGGAGACAATAAAGGGCCGATGATTTTCGACGAATCGGCCAACACAACCGAAAAGGATACGGCTACCATCAAAATAGCCGATCCAAAATACTCCATGCCTCGATGGTGCCCAGCGGGATTGACACGATCTCAAAAGAGAAAATTACAGCGCCTAAGAGCAAAGGAGAGCCAGGAGAAGGAGGCGGAAAAGACATTTAATGACACACATCCGCTATACCCGCCACCGCAAAAGAAATGGAGACCGAAGGCCGTTGAGAAAAAACAAACGGCCACAGAAATAGAAAGTCAACCTGCACCAGGTGCGGACCGTCCGGCCCCCGCACACGGACCGTCCGCCGTTCACCAGGAAGGCTCTGGACAACCTACACCAGGCGCGGACCGTCCGGCCCCCGCGTGCGGACCGTCCGCCGTTCATCAGGAAGCCTCCAACAACACGACAACATCCATGGAAGAGGACGACCTGCTAGGAGAAGACCTGGTCGACTACGAGGCTTCTCCAGAACGCCCAGGTATGGATGTAAATATTATTACATTTTCTTCCGATTGCACTATCATTGGCGACGATGAACCTGTTGCTGCCCAGTTTGATTTTGGTCCTAAAGAAGCCGCCTTTACTAAACCAAAGGAATCGGTAAATCATTTAAGGCCGCTCTTCGTGCGCGGTCACATTGATGGAATACCGATTGCTAAGATGTTGGTGGATGGAGGGGCGGCTGTAAATCTAATGCCTTATTCATTATATAGAAAATTAGGAAAACAAGATGACGAACTTGTCAAAACCAACATGACCCTCAGCGGTGTTGGGGATAGTTCGACTAAAGCTAGGGGAGTCACGTCCGTTGAATTAACCATCGGGACTAAGACCCTTGCTGCTGCATTCTTCGTCGCTGATGTAGAAGGAAATTACAGTTTAATTCTAGGCAGAGATTGGATTCATGCCAATCAATGTATACCTTCTACATTACATCAAATGTTAATACAATGGATAGGCGATGATATAGAACAAGTACATGCTGATGTATCGGCCTGCATCACTGTGGCCGATGCTCCTGTACTCTGGACTTATGAGACTGCTACATGTCTCACAGGAGTAGATTTTTCTGATTATCAGTTCATAAGTATAGATAAGAAAGGTTTCATTCCTGTAATGCTAGAGCCGATGGAGAATCGGCTGAATCCTAAATAGAGTTTAAACGATGAATACACACAAAGTTCATGAGTCTTTGATCACGGACAATGCGGCCCTCAAAGCCGGATGGTCTGGTCTATCACAGAACAGTTCGGACTTTAAGACCGAACATCTACCACAGCGAAAAGATAGTATTACGGATGATCCGGTCCCCGAGACCGGAAAGTCCGCCATCACACAAAGATCATCTGATTCCTCTGTGGGGGACATGATAGAGGAATTCAGAGATCTTGATAAACTAGGACAGGGGTTTACATCGGCTGATCCTTTGGAGGAGATTGACATAGGAAATGGTAAAACTCCAAGGCCGACTTTTGTAAACAAGACCCTGGAGACCGATTCTAGAAATGAGATGATCGGTCTATTGAAGGAATATTCAGATTGTTTTGCTTGGAATTACACTGAAATGCCTGGACTAAGCCGAGAGATTGTCGAACATCGGCTGCCCATTAAGTCTGGTTTCAGACCTTTCAAGCAGAAAGCTAGAACGTTTCGTCCAGATCTTCTCCCACGAATCAAGGACGAAATCCACCGGCTGCTAGAAGCTAATTTTATTAGACCTTGCAGATACGCAGAGTGGGTCTCCAATATTGTGCCGGTGGAGAAGAAAGAGTCAGGTAAACTTAGGGTATGCATTGATTTTCGTAATTTAAATAAAGCAACTCCTAAAGATGAATATCCCATGCCCATAGCCGACACATTAATCAATAATGCATCAGGAAATAGAATTATTAGTTTTCTTGATGGTAATGCCGGATATAATCAGATTTTCATGGCCGAAGAAGATGCGTCTAAAACGACCTTTATATGTCCAGGCTTCATTGGTTTATTTGAATGGGTTGTCATGACATTCGGTCTTAAAAATGCTGGTGCTACTTATCAGAGGGCTATGAATCTGATTTTCCATGAGTTGTTAGGGAACACTGTGGAAGTCTACATTGATGATATTGTAGTCAAATCGGCTAAGTTTAGTTCTAATATAGCCGATTTGCACAAAGCTTTTGATAAAATGCGTCGGTATGGTTTAAAAATGAACCCACGTAAATGTGCTTTTGGAGTGTCGGCTGGTAAGTTTTTAGGATTTGTCATCCATGAACATGGTATAGAAATAGACCCTGACCGAATCAAGTCTATTCGGAATGTGGGGCCTCCGACTTGTAAGGTCGAAGTGCAGAGGTTTCTCGGCAAGGTGAATTATTTACGAAGGTTTATTTCTAACCTAGCCGGGAAGATTGATGCCTTCACCCCTATCCTTCGGCTTAAGAATGATGCTGAATTCACTTGGGGGGCAGAGCAGCAGGAAGCATTTGATCTCATTAAAAAATACTTGTCTTCGGCTCCCGTGTTAAAAGCACCACAAGTAGGAGCACCATTCAGATTATACATTGCAGCTGAAGACAAGGTTATTGGGGCTGTTCTGACACAATACACTGAGGGGAAGGAGCATGTGGTGACATATCTAAGCCGAAGGTTGGTGGATGCTGAAACAAGGTACACTTTTATTGAAAAGTTATGCTTATGCTTGTTTTATGCATGCACCAAATGTAGATGTTATTTACTGTCTAGTCATTGCACTGTTTCTGGTCAAGCCGATGTAATCAAATACATGTTGCATAACCCAATTATGAGTGGTAGAATTGGTAAGTGGGCTTATGCACTCATAGAATATGACTTGGCCTATGAACCATTGAAATCTATGAAAGGCCAAGTCGTAGCGGATTTTATTGTGGAACATCGGGTTAATGATATTTATGAACTAGACATGTCATACCTCACTATTACTCCTTGGACTTTATATTTTGATGGATCGGTTTGCAATGAAGGGCAAGAAATTGGCATTGTGCTTGTTTCACCAAGTAATGTCTCCTTTGACTTCTCTAGCCGATTGAAAACTTATTCGGTTTAGAACTTTTAAGTAGTATGGGAGTAAAACATGTGAAGGTATTTGGTGATTCTCAGCTGGTTGTCCAACAAGTGTTAGAAGAATATCAATGTCTTGATGGTACTTTAAATAGTTATCTTGAGAAATGTTGGAGCATAATCCATTCTTTTGACGAATTCAGTATTCGGCATATCTCTAGAGTTGAGAATCATAGAGCTAACGATTTGGCACAAGATGCATCAGGTTATCGGATAAAGAGAGGGAAATTTCACAAAACTGAAAATCTGATAACCAGTGCAGAGCCAAATTCCCAGGTCGCGGACCGTCCGCGTGATGACACCGGACCGTCCGAGGTTATCAGAAATGTTCTTTTAATCGATTCGGCTGACAATGAAGCCGATGCAAGTGATTGGAGGACACCTATACTTAATTATTTGCAAAATCCCAATATCAGGACAGATAAGAACATTCGGCGAACAGCTTTCAAGTATGTTTTGATGAGTGATGAACTTTACCGCCGAACGGTTAATGATGTCCTGCTTAAGTGCTTGGGCCCAGATGATGCTATATTAGCTATGGCCGAAGTACATGAAGGAATTTGTGGTACCCATCAATCAGCTCCAAAGATGAAGTGGTTGTTGCGAAGGTCTGGTTTTTATTGGCCTAGTATGACAGCTGATTGTTTCAAGTACTACAAGGGGTGCCAAGTGTGTCAAAAATTCGGCGACCTACAGCTGGTCCCTGCAGCCGAATTACATCCTATCATCAAGCCTTGGCCATTCAGAGGATGGGGGTTAGACTTTATTGGAGAAATTCATCCTTCATCATCAAAAGGACATCGGTTTGTGTTAGTTGCCACTGACTATTTCACCAAATGGACTGAAGCCGTTGCTCTAAAGAACATGACGCACAAGGAGGTAATTGAGTTCATAATTGAGCATATTATTCATAGATTCGGCATTCCCCAGACCTTGACTACAGATCAAGGTACTTCTCTTATGTCAAAGGAGGTACGTGAATTTGCTGAATTATACAGAATTAAGCTGCTTAATTCATCTCCATATTATGCTCAGGCCAATGGACAGGCCGAGTCTAGTAATAGGAAGTTGATTAATTTGATAAAGAAGAAGGTATCTGATAATCCTAAACATTGGCATAAGATTTTGTCTGAAGCTTTATGGGCTCATAGAATATCTAAACATGGTGCTACTAAAGTATCTCCTTTTGAGCTTGTCTATGGGCAGGAAGCAGTGTTACCTGTGGAAATAAGTTTGAATGCTGTCAGGTTTGCCAGACAAAATGACCTAACTGCTACTGATTATTATAATTCAATGATGGATAATATTGATGAGGTGACCGACAAGAGGATGATAGCTTTGGGAGCAATAGAAAAGGACAAGATCATGGTAGCCAGGGCCTACAACAAGAAGGTCAAAGCAAAATCATTCCAAGTAGGAGACTTGGTGTGGAAGACCATTCTACCTCTAAGGAATAAAGATCGGAAGTTCGGGAAATGGTCGCCAAGTTGGGAGGGTCCTTATAAAGTGAAGCAGGTGATGTCTGGTAACGCTTATTTACTACAAACATTACAAGGCAAGGATTTACCTAAGGCTTTGAATGGGCGTTTCCTCAAACAGTACCATCCTAGTATGTGGCAAGATGCCTAAGAAAACCGATGTGATCACATCGAGTTAGTTGCTTTTGGTTCGCCCAGCTCCACCAAAAGGCAGGGGGGCATATGTTCGAACCAAAAATGAGCCGGCGGACTGTCCGGCCCTGAGGCCGGACGGTCCGCGGTCCGGACGGTCCGCGCCTGTGAGCCGGACGGTTCCCGCGTGCGCAGAACAGATTAGGGTTCCGAGTTTTGTGCCACGGTTGTTAGCTAAAATCATGGGATAAGCTCGGAAATTAGTTTGTAAAGGGTCCAGCCCCCCTCCTCTATAAATAGAGAGGTATACGGCCGATTTGTAATCATCAATCGAATCAATACAACTTCTATTTCGCATTTTATCCTAGGAGTAGTTCTAGTCTAGTTTAGGTTTAGATATCCAATCCCCAAATTCTTCGTCTCTCTTCGGCTCTACGTCGATTAGAGGAGTCTAGGTCGGCCAGCCCGAGCCTAGACACAACCTAGGATCTCTACTCCCCGACGGGGTCCCTCCCGGGAGCGAGATCCAGGCGCCGTCGGCGATCTTCCGCCGTCCCTGCGTACGCGCGGACCGTCCGGCCCCAGGGCGCGGACCGTCCGGCCGTCAGGCAGGAGCCCTAGCCGCGCACCAGGCCGCGGACCGTCCGGCCCCAGGCCGCGGACAGTCCGCTCTTGCGCAGAGAGCACCACCGCGCCTCGCACCAGGCCGCGGACCGTCCGGCCCCTGCGCGCGGACCGTCCGCCCCTGTGCAGAGGGCACCGCCACGGTTCTTGTTGAGTGTTTGGCGCTCCGAAAAGGCGTCAACACATCCATATCCACATCCACGACCCCTCTGGAATTATTATTTTTATATACAAGCAAGCTAGCCGTTGAAAACGAAGGCGACTTTTCTTCTCTGTCATCCCATGTAAACAAACCGCAGGCCAAGACAAAACGGCCTGGGCATGTTAAGTCACACAGCACCATCCTACCACTACATTGTGTGTGTGTGTGTGTGAGATTCAAGTAGCGTCACAGAATGATGCTTTGACTCCGGCTATTCGCTGTTGTTGCCGGCGTGGTACCTGGCAGTGAGCTTCCTCTCCCTCCACGACTTGCTCATCACCTGAGAAACAACTTGGAGGTCCATCATGGCAGTTCTGTTCTGCAAAGGCTCCTGCTAAGATCCGTGTGGCGCAGAGAGGGTGAGTGGGGGTGGGGGGGTTGGCATCCACGCGCAACGGCGGGCATCACGGCATTGTGGGAGAGGGGGCGCGGGCGCTGATGGCGAGCGCTGATCGTGGGCGCTGATGGCGGGCGAAGATCCTGTGCATGTCGCCGATGTGAGTAGAACGACAGCCGTAGGTGGGTTGGAGATCTCGTCGATGTCGTCGATATATATATATATATATATATATATATATATATATATATATATATATATATATAGGGACGAACTAATGGAAGCCCAGGGCTTCCATTAGTACGGGAAGCCCCAGCCAGATATACATACGCGCAGGTAGGTGTGCATCCGATCGTGCACGGTTCTGGCTTCATGCAGATTTTAGCGTAAATCTTGAACCAAACCAGCGTAAATTAGTATGAATTTTAGCGTAAACCGTAGATCCGTTTCATAACGACGAATGGGCCCAAACATTACGGCGTAAAAATCGCGCGCTTCCGATCGTGCGCGGGTTCTGGAACGGGCGAATTTTTGTGTAAAACGTGAAACAAAACAGCGTAAATGGGTATGTATTTTAGCGTAAATCATAGATCTGTTTCGTAACTACGAATGGGACCCAAAAATTACGGCGTAAAAATCACGCGCGTCCGATCGTGCACGGGTTTTGGCTCGGACGATTTTTTGCGTAAAACATGAACCAAAACAACGTAAATGGGTACAAATTTTAGCGTAATCGTAAATTTGTTTCATAACGACGAATGTGGCCCAAAAATTACGCCGTAAAACCGCGCGCGTCGAATTGTGCGCGGGTTATGTCTCGGTCGGATTTTGCGTAAAATGTTATCCAAAATAGCGTAAATGGGTGTGAATTTTAGCATAAATCATTGATATGTTTCGTAACGAATTTCAGAGTTTAAATCGCGCATGTTTAGCGTTAGTTTCTGTGCATGTCGCATAGAAGTTTTTAAACGAAAAATGCATCGACAGGACCATTTATTATGTAACAACCAAAAGGCAACACATTGTTCAGATCTCAAACATAAGAAACTTGTCATTTCATATCCGTGAACCCATAAATAATATACAAAATACGATAATGAGCGACACAATGATGGTCAGGATGTTAAAAAGATCCATCATTCATGTCGCACATATCAATCAAGAACGATGTCATAAATATAACAAAGATGGCAGATGCCATGCCATAAATCACGTCAATATATGTGCATGCTGAACCAATAACAGAAAACACAATTGAAATAAAACAAAATCATCAAAACACTTGGCTTCTGCTATAAAAATGCTTCTTATGCTTCTTTGTAGCCTATACATAGTTCCTCCATATGCTTTTATGATTCCTGAAAGAAATAGGATAAGTGAGATGAAAATGAAAGAATACAGTCCAAAACTTTAGTAACTTACTTCTTTATCCTCTAGCATTTCTTTAGAATAATTATTATACATTTCTAGTACCACAGTCGAGCCATACAAAAATTTTAAAGCCCAATGTTTTCCTGTTTACCCCATTAAAAGGAAGGACACGATGCCCAAATAAGCGCACACACACACAATGAATAGAAACTTGACTGAGTTCAGCTACATGCATCTCCATGGATACCCTCAATTCCATTTCTGCTATAAATTGCAAAGTAAGTACCAAATGCCACACCAGGAAATACATAGAGGAAATGAAAGTGCATAGTAGCTGCTCAAGTATATAATAAACCATTATGCTGCTAGCATTTCAGACAGAAGATAAAAGAAAATATCTAATATCATGATAATGCAAACCATTACAATATGTTATATAATGCATGATGAGCAATGAAGAAAGCTATTCCAGCTAGAACGCAAGCTTCAATTGCTTGTGGATAGATGATGCCAGCAACATAAATCATATATAACAAGTGTTTGTTAACCAACAAAGTTGCATATCACCCATTTGCAGGAATCGGTTCTCAATCAAAATCAAATCAAATTTCTTACACAGCATAATCTAAAGGATCTCATCCCACAACACCATCCAGCACACACAAAACCCCCATACCCATTCAACAAAGAATTAGGTTTAACAAATTTACCACTTCAGATAGCAAGAAAAATCTTAGCGCACATTCTTAGTTAGTTCTTACTGTTGTCAATAAGGGCCATCAGGCGGAGGTAATGAATGGTCAATTGATCATAAAGCAACACACTATACAAACCTGAAGGATCCCAAGACGAGCAGTCTATGTACGTTGCTTGCCTTAGCAAACCAGCGGACAAACCCTGCCAACGAAAAGTGTAGGAAATGTTAAGATATATTTAATCCAAAATACCAATTAATTGCAAATGCCATATGAACACTATTATGCAGGCTTAATGTCCTGAAATGTGAAAGATAAGAGTAAAATCACCATATGTTGTATTGCATTTATGGTCAAGCAAATATCCTAGTGTTGCAATATGCAGCATCATGTGCTGGATTGAAAAAGTTAGTATTGCGTTAGATAAATATCTAAGAAGAAAAAAGGCACTCACAAAGGCCAAATACTCGAACTTAATATATGGTTCAGTTTCTCTAGACTAAAATAAGTCAAGTGCAATAGGATTGGGTTAGTAACAAAGTTACAAGTATTAGAACATTATACAAGGAAAAGTTACGGAACACCTAGGAAAACAAAACAAACCTTGTAGAATGAAGGGACACCCTAATTTGCATCATGTTCCTGACCAGCAGAGCCCTCACCCCAACTGGGTCATCACCTGGAACCAAAACAATAATAAGAATTGTTTAGTTATGGCATAAGGTGCATCTGGAATGATATCATCTAACCATTTCATAGCACGAACCATTATCATTCTATATTATCAGAACAAAAAAATCATCATATTTGATACTCCCTAGCATAAAGAAGCAGAGACAAAAATCTTTGTACAACCATGTCACACGTGAAGGAATACCACAATATAGAAGCTGATACGAAATTAAGAAAAATGATCATTTAAGATTTTTTTGCATAAATATGCAGAAAGTTTAAAAACAAGTAACATGCATCCTTCATGAAAACGACAACATAAACACTAGTGCTATTACCCTTAAGGCCTTAACAACATTAGCAATCACATAAATTAAATAGATTTGCATAGCAGAATAGAATCATATTGTTGTATTTCGACTCATGGCCAACCACATTGTTGTGCTCATCCACAAAAATGTATTTGTGAAAAAAAATCAAGCAAGCATTGTTGTGAAGAATTGTCAGTGAATGACTTGAATATGATAAAACAATCATGTACAATATCACAAGAAAAATGGAAGGAATTGATCCACAAATTCTAAAAGTTTCTCTTTAATCCATGTTCACCCACACGAATTTCCACACTCCACTCAAAACTGTGTACTATAATAACTTGCTAAAAGTACACTTTGTAAGCATAATATTGCCCTGACTTTCGAACACCATCCAAAATTTACAAAAACAAAATTTGCATCAATTATACACTCAAATACTTAATTGATTCATAAAGAATTACTCATCTATCATCATCAATTATACAGACAGTACATCCATATCCAGATCATTCTTTTTTTAATTACATACTGAACCTGAATTTCGGATGCAAAAACAACTTAGTTACAGTACATAACTCCTTACTCATGTACATACGGTGCAATAGCAGTGGGGAAAAATTGGAGCTAGTCATAAATAGTGCAATGGTGTGCACAAATAGTACTCCAATGATAGTCATAAGTCGTGCAATGGTAGGTATAAAGGTGTTTTGTAGGACTGCTAAAGTATAATATTGCAAGTATAAAAAACTCAATGGGTCAATCATTAAAAAGTTAAATTGTTTTTTCTAAAATTTGAAAAGGATAGTGCCCAGATGTTAGTATAGAAACAAAGCAAGAAAGAGCAATCTTGGATCTAGAAAATGAAAACATGACCACAATATAAAAGCCTATATTTGAGAGAATAGTATCATCTATTGTTCTTTTTTCAAGGAATCTACAACTTCAAAATTGAACCAAACAAGTCTGTTTGTTCTAGTTCCGTCTAGTTATCAACATATAAGATGTATGGGTCAAGTATAAAAACAACCAAATTAAACATGCTAACATATAAAAACCCAGTGGCATGATCTTATCTCAAATTAAATGAGCTTTCCACCTATTTTGAATTATGGTACTATCAAATCATCACCAACTTAAAGCATATGTGCATGAATAACATTGATGGCAATTATAGAACTTGCACAGTTCTTAACAAGCTAGTCCATAATTTATGATCGTGAATGCAAATTGGAGGCGCCTGAGCTTTTTACTGAAAGTAAAACACAACAAGAAGTGTCATAAATTTATTTTAAAAATGTGTAAATCACAATGATTATATAAAGAACTTGTTTAGTGCACAATATGCTAAAATATATGATCAACCATATAATATACATTCATTAATCACCAAACCATTTGTGTGACCTGCTCTGTATTCTTTGCAGTCCAGTGCTGAAACTCCTCATGAGCAATCAGTCTGTTTAGGATCTATAATAATCTTCTGTCGGAGTCAACTCTAGTTGGAAGCACAGTTTGGTGAACTAAACAATATGGATGGATTTCTACCTTGTAAAGTAGCAGAGACTTTCACCACCTTATATTTGCTTGTCAGTTTTCTAGACAATAGAATAATAGAAAGGGTAAGGCTAACGTCCAATCCAAATAACAAAGAAAACAATAAAAGGTATCACAATACATTGATGTGGCCTGGAGTAACTGTTTCTCCACGTCGCAGATTCATCCTTTCGTCCGTAGAGGCAGCAGAAAAGGTGGGGTAAACTTTCGTTTTCCAACACTAGTTACCACCATGAATAAATTATCAACAACTGAAACTCGCACGCGACTCAATGCAGTTCATAAATCAGGGAAGGAGATCAGCACTAGCCTTGGACTTGAGATCGTCTATGCTCTCGCACTGCTCCTCGACCAGCTTGCCGAGCGACGCCGCCTTCTGCTCCAGCCGGACGACCTCGACGGCGTTCCTCGAGGAGAGGCACGCCTGAGTACACGCTCTGGGTGGAGGAATGGATGGTCGTGCCAAAGCGGTGCTGGATCTACCACCTCACCTCGCTGTCGCCGTTCCTGCTCGTCTTTGCGGGCCACATCTGGGTGGTGGACCACTGGTGGAACCAGCACGGGCTCGACGGCGACAACGTCGAGGGCCGTTGTCGGGTCTCCATCAGGACCATATCAACCTCCTTCATTGGAGCGGCAAGGGTAAGTCGTGGCTCTGCCTCGACGCTCGCCAGCCGTGCTCCATGAACTACCTATGAGCGCCCTACGATGGTGATGGGAGGATCTAGGTGGATGGCGATGGGAGGATGAGGAGGCGGCTGGGGGGGGGGGGGGTTGCACAGAGATGGCAATGTTGGGCGCGGTTAGGTTTTTGTGCGTGGGTGGGGATGGGATGAGAGGGTTTGAGGGTCGTGTGGTGGCCTGGTGGGACGGTCCATGGGCGACGAGGGCGCGGCGTGGGGTCAAGTCACTTAGTCGGTCAACTGAGTAGGGTGGCTATGGCTTTCTCTAGTTAGGAGAGCCCAGGGCTCTTAATAGATAAACTATATATATATATATATATATATATATATATATATATATATATATATATATATATATATATATATATATATATATATAGGAATTATTTTTATATACAAGCAAGCTAGCCGTTGAAAACGACGGCGACTTTTATTCTCTATCGTCCCATGTAATCAAACCGCAGGCCAAAGACAAACTTCAGGTTTTCGGCCTGGGCATGTTAAGTCACACAGCACCATCCTACCACTACATTGTGTGTGCGTGTGATTCAAGTATCGTCACAGAATGATGGTTGCTCCACATATATAATACAATCGAAGACCATTGAGAATCGATGGAACGAGTTGGGAAAGAATGTATGTACTGACGGGAAAATAACATGGTTAATATCGCTACTCTCTAATGACAACCATCTCATCTGTACCGACGCTGGTGCTCGCGCTTGCTGAGGCTCCCTTCCTCCACCTTGGAGCTGTACCTATCCGGACCTCTTATCCTGTTCATACCAACCAACGCAATGAACAAATGTGAGACTACAAACTCCTCGGGGACGACGATGAGATCGTGAGAGAAGTTCGCGTACGTCTCGGAGCAGGAGATCGTCCATTTCGAGCATGTGGATCACATGCCCCATCTTAGGCCGCTTGTTCGCGTCAGGGTCCACGCAGCGGAGCGCCACCAGGAGCGCCCGCTTCAGCGTCTTGGGAGGAGGCCTCTCGGCCATCTTAGTGTCTACTACCTCCTCCGCTTTCCTCTCGGCCACCATGGTCTTGAGCCACTCCACCAGGTGCACCTGCACACATGCATGGTAGTAGAGTTACTGAGCCACTCGACCCGGACAGATCAGAGTGAAGCTATCTATGTATAGAACACGGCACCTACCTCTCCAGCCGCCCTTGTGTAATCCACAGGAGATCTGCCGGTGATGATCTCCATTATCAGCACGCCGAAGCTATACACATCGCTCCTCTCGTTCAGCATGCCGGTGCTGGCGTACTCAGGCGCCACGTAACTGCAACACCACCAGTGATAGTAGTTCAGTAACGACGATGATCTTAGCTTCGTTTAGCGATATGGATGGATGGATGCATCCATGGAAGGAAAGGAATGTCATCACTACCGCACCCAAAGGTCCCCATGACACGGGTCGTAACGTAGCTTCTCTCCGAGCACAACAGCTTTGCGAGCCCGAAATCCGATACTTTGGCGTTCCACTGCTGGTCAAGAAGGATGTTGCTAGCCTTGATGTCGCGGTGGACCACCTTCGGTTCCAGCCCCTCGTGGAGGTAGGCCAGCCTGGGGGGATGTACACAGGTTGGATGTCAGTTTTCGGATGTTTCACTATCGTTTGCATCAATCAAAAAGGCTAGGCTGTGATCGTTTATGCAAAAGCCAATATTGCTTCCACGCATACATGTTTGCTAATGCACACGATGCTTGAGTTTTAATTTTTACTGATAAGCATCTACAAAAGAGTGTGCCCATGGACGAACCACAACAGCCCTGATGCTCTGGATAAAATAAAGCGAGCAGCCAACAGGAAGCCAAGAAAGAACCATTCAAGATAAGCACATGCATTGCCTGAGTAATTACATACTCTCTCTCTCTCTCTCTCTCTCTCTCTCTCTCTCTATTTAAATGGTTGGCTATTGTTTACATAATCAAAAGAGCAATGTGCACAATAGAAAAAAAAAAACTCTTCTTCTTTTTTGCATATGTACCAGACAAAGGTTGCAAATTGCAATGCACTGCCTCTTTCTATAACTTCTTAAAAGGGAATATGTGCATGCCAAGTAATATGTCCTAACAAACATGTATAGCGAAGCACCAGAGTTCTGTCGACAACGAACTGTCACCTTAGCTAGGCTCCATCACCCCAACCCCAAGACACGTGACCCGTAACTGAACATGTATAGCTAATCATGCCAGCTCAGCTAGCGCCTGACGACTTCTTCTAAAATCTAAACACAAGCATCACCACGAAGGATAATGTTCAAGCTAAACTAAGGAATCAATCCGAGGAATAAAACAAATTACCCTTTAGCGGTCGCAAGCATGATGTTCATCCTGATGTCCCATGTCAGTGGGCTCACTTCGCCAACATCACCATGAAGCCACTGGTCAAGATTACCATTGTCCACATACTCATACACGAGCATCCTGTTCAAGCATAGACCATAGTGATATATAGAAGCAAGCTTCCATCACTGAGAACCCAAATTGAGAGAAGCAACTAGGTGTCCACCGAACGAAGAAGAGATTGCAAATGTGCCTGCCAACACACATACCTGTAAGCACCCTCTACGCAGTAGCCGAGCAACCTAACAAGATTTTTGTGCCGAACACGACCGATTGCTTCCACCTCCACCTTGAACTCCTTCTCGGCCTGCCCCCTAGTGGAAGCAGGATTAGAGAATGTTATTACTAGAAAGCAGGATGAAGCAAGGTGAATAGTGAAGGACATGAAACGGCAACACAATCCTAGAAAACAGTGTACAGTATTCAGCCCTGTTCGCTGCGGCTTTAATCCGGCTGCGGCTGCGGCTTCTACAGTATTTTTCTCTCTATGGATTGCAGCTGCAGCAGTCCAAACGGCTTTAATCCAGCCGCAGCGAACAGCCTATTATTACAGCAAGAGAGAGCAATGGAACGGGTGTGGGCACACAGAAAGAGAGAGGCCATTATTACAGCAATTTGAAATTTCTAGAGCCCCCACAAACCAACCTTTCGTCAGCAAAGCATCTCAACTCTCAAGAGCAGCAAACTTGCGAGACACGATACTACCAGTAGAACACGATTGTAGTCGTTTCACGTTCCAATCCACAAATCTGCAGATTGTTTTTCTTACTCGCCCGACAGTACCATCCTTTCGAACCTCACTCAAGCCACGCCATTCAAGGAATGGTTAGATTAGAACCAGCAAAGAGATTGTTAGTTTTTTTCCCTTCCAAATCAAATCCAGCATCTGAAATGCAAAGGTGCAAGAAGTGACTGACGTTCCTAGATCCTAGTTCAGCCCCCGATCACAACCTTCGGTGTCGAAAATTCAAAAATCAAAATCCAAGACAGCATGAATCGGAAGAAAGCACCGATAACATTGGTACCTATTATTGAGCAGATTCTTGACGGCGATCAAAGTGGAGTCGTGCAAGGTGCCCTTGTACACGATCCCGTATCCGCCCTCTCCGATCACATTCTCCTCGGCGAGCCCGCCGGTGGCCTCCTCCAGCTCACGGAGCGTGAACCAGTGGCCCCACCCGAGGTGCGAGACCTCCGGCATCCCCGCGCCGCTGCCGGTGCTCCTAGGCGTGGCGCCGTCCCGCTCGCTCCCGCCGCTAGTCGTGGCCGACACGGCGCTGCCGGGCGTCTTCCGCGCCGGTGGCCTGTGCTGCGGAGGCGGCGGCGGCGGAGGAGTCTGCGGCTGCGGCTGCGGCACGGCCTTGGCGAGCTGCACCGCGGGCTCCTGCTGGCGGCGGACGATCTCCTGGATGTCCTTGGTGGGCGTGGGCGTGGCCTGCTGCTGCAGGTGCTGCTTGAGCAGCTTGGTGTCGGCGGGGTAGGGGTTGGCGGCGAGGCGGCGGCGGCGGCGGCGGGAGAGGCAGACGAAGATGAGGAGGAGCACGAGCACGATGGCGGCGCCGACGGCGATGCCGATGAGCACCCAGAGGCGGAGGCCGAAGACGGGCGTCGGCTGCGACAGCCACCCGTTGAGGTACCCGGCGCTCCAGTCGGGCGCCGGCGCGCCCTGCCTGTGGCGATGCCCCGGCGGCGCGTCTGCCTGCAGCCGCCTCCGCGCCCCCATCGCTCCCCGCCGCACCTGGTGGAACAGAGATGGGGGGGAAGAGACCCTTCCGCTTTGGATTCTTCTTGCCTGCTGCTGCTGCTGCTGCAGTGCTGCTTACATATGCGATGCGACTGAAGAAGCAAGAGAACTCGAGGAGTAGGGAAGGGAGCTGCGTGCGTGTCGAGGGGTGCGCGTAGCATTTTTCTGTGGGAAGGGGTGTGTGGGGTCGCGCGTTGCGGTGGCCGTTATCTCCGGGCCTCTTTTCTCGGCGCCGTTCCTCTGCCAGGTGGGGCCTGTTACGGGGCTGGCCCACCGACAGTGAGGCGTGAGCGCGGAGAGCGGATATGGCTTTGCCGTTGCGCAGCCTGGTCCACTCCAACTCCAACCTTGAGTGCGTGCGGCACTGAAATAAATTTGATAGTATCTTTATCTTCTTTTTTTCAGAAAACAAATCGTATGAAGAGTTTCAGGTTGCGAGCTCTCTCGCTTTGGTGCTTTAGCAAAATTTAAACACTGGTTATTATCACGTCTTGGTGAAACGGTGGCTCTTCATAATAAATCTAACCGAGCTACGGTTCAGTTAGATGGATCGGCTGCATGAATTCATCGTCCGTCTGCCAACCTCGATCACAAGCGTCAGTCAGTCACAGCTATGCATGCAGACGCCAAGATTTGCATGGGATGTGTGACAGACAGCTCGGCGGCACGGGGACGGACGGGGACAGCTCGGCTGCATGAATTCATCGTCTCGTCCGAATGCCAGGCCCAGGCGCGCTGCCACGCCATGGAGTCGAGTTGGGTGTGTGCTTGGGCTAGGAGAGAGACGACGACCTCGGTCTCCATCGCCGGTTCCCTGCCAATTGGCGTCTAGGCGCCGGCTCTCCAGGAACGAATTGATGCGCGTTCCCCTCGCCAGCAGCGAAACGCCAATGAGGCCGACGAATCCCTTGCGTGCTGAGTGATTTTTTTTACGGCGGCGACCAAGAGAGCAGTGTCTCTAAATTCTAGGGTTGAAAACGGACCGGTAAAATCCCGTCTCAATCTGTACCATTTTTTATATTTGATCTAACTGTTTCTATATTTATGGAAAAATATGCAAATGGGAGAGGGTTTATTCCGTCTGTTTTTGCGGGATCTCGTTTTTATTCGGATTGAACCCGTATTTATTCCTTATTTGATAAATATAGGACGAGTGTAATATGTATTAGTATATAAATTAAAACCTCGTGTATTTATGTGACAAATTATAGCACGATTGGCCATTGTAACCATAGGCTCTTTTCAATGACAATTGATCTAAAATCTTAAACAACATCGAATGTAGCTAAATATATATAATTAGCAACCAAACAACTATAGAATGTTGCCTCTATATCTATTTGTTTTTATGTTATTGTCTTGTCAATCAATCACTAGTCAAACATTAATACCATTTCTATTTATATTAAATTATGAATTTCCGTTAGTATTTCTGTTTCAGTTCGTTTTTGCAATTCTGTTTATCCCGCTCTCGTTTCCGTTCCCGATTATTCCGGACCCGATCCCATTTCCGACGATAAAATACGAACACAGAAACAGGAGAGGGGTTTTTCCGTCCGTTTTCATCCTACTAAAATCTCACCATATCGAAGAACCCGCACATGTTCGACAAATCGGGTTTTTTATACCGATCACGCTACTCATCGCAAACAATTATCTGGCACCAGGAACCAAACTAGAACATAGAGCAAACAATCTACAAAGGATTGGATTCTGATATGTTGCGGAGAGGCTTCTTTCATTGGGTCTAAGGCCTTCTGGACTGGACCTGACCTGATAACATCGATCAATCTTTGTGATCAGACGGGCCGAAGCTTCGTTTGTCCCGGGTAATCCGTCTGTCGCAAAATTATAGTCCGTCTCTGCAACTCATCTATTTATTATTGTATTTCATCAATTTATTAGTCTTTCCCAGCCGAGATGTATTTCTGAAGTAGTAGTTTATTGCTCTTCCACAACTTTACATTAAAAAACACAAATCGAAAACGTATAGTCCGTCTGTCTCTCAAACAAGAAAAAAAGTAGTCAATCCCTCTCTCCCAAAAATAAATAGTTGATGTTCCTGTTTTCGAAAAGTTAACCATTTTAACCTTAACTATATATAAATACAAATAAATATTAATATTTATAGCATATAATTAATATTACTAAATATATTTGAATATATTCCTATAATAAATCTATTCCAAGTTACAAACGGCATGAATACTGTAGTCTCAACGGCTTTCAGACGGATGGAGTACACGAATACGACCACCTTGACCCGTACTGTACATGATAACTGCGGCAGGTTGACTTCGCCAAGTATTGCTGCCACATGGCACACATCTGCTGCCAGCCAGAAAGTCGCTGTGAACTTTACTACATTGCTGCCAGAATAATCAAACGGTTAAATACATTCGTACACCTGCCCTCACCAAGTTCTACGGCTAGTCTACGAACTGTTAGTGGCTAATGTACCTGTGCTGCAATTGTCTTAGTAGCAGATGCATTGGATGCTGCATTCAGGCTTGTTCTGTTATTTTCAATCCATATGGATTGGAGGGGATTGGTACGGATTAGAAGAGATTTTTACTTACTAGAGATTGAAAACTCCTCAATCCCCCTCAGTCTATATAGATTGGAGTAAAACCGAAGAAGCCCTTCATGGAGTAGAACAGCACGGCAGAACTTGTCTCATTGTCTCATGTACAGCAGGAGATGAATTGCAGCTACCCGATTGCCACATCATCCCAATCAGAATCGTCCATCTTTCTGCCAGTCGAATGGGAAGGGGAGCATTGTGATCTAGCAGAAGAAATCAACTACATTAGGGAGAGCAGAAAATTTGGTTGGCAGACAGCCGAAATGCTCTCCATCAGATTGCACAAAGATGCCAGTGCCACCGCTAGCCGTCACCTCTTCTACTTCAATTGATTGAACCCTGCAGCACATGTAATAGTTGAGACTAAGTACTTGTTTGGATTCAACGGACTAAATTTTAGTCCCATCACATCGAATGAATACTAGTAACAATTATTAAATATAGTTCAATTAAAACTCACCCGATAGGGGAAACATCACCCCACGATATTATGTTAAGAAACTTCCCCGACCAAGAAAGGCCACGAAAGTCGATGTGATATCCTGGTCTAAGGCTTAATAAGATTGATAAAATACTCATACCAATAAAATGCATCTTTTTTAGAATCCTATCTCAAAAAAACCTCTGGGTTAAACATGCTTGGCTCAAAACAATGTTAGGATGGGTGACCGACTGAGAAGTCTTATTGGATGCGCATGGTGCGAACAAAGTGCGCACAAAAGATTTGCATTGGTCTATGGGAATAATCTATGATTCTAAAGGGCTGCCAGGAGTAAGTACCGTCAGTCTGTGAGTGAATGAGGTGTTACAACTGGCCCCCCCTACAGCATGAGGGTCCGTCCCTATAAACCAGATCTTTACTCGTGCTATGAGCCCTCTCAACCCTACATGAGGATCCGCCCACATAGGTCAGTCTATCTCATGTGCACATAACAAGGGTACCAGCGAGTAACCTTTTTTTAATCTCTGGCTAAAATTCACTCCCACTGGGATTTGAACACAGGACCTGAGGAGTACTACTCATACCACCTAACCAACTCAGCTAGAGGACCTTTTGTAGTATAGTCTAATCTAATTACAAAACTAATTACATAGATAAGGACTAAATGGTAAGACAGATTTATTAAACCTAATTAGTCTATGATTTTCTCATGTGATATAGTAAACATTTGCTATTCATGGATTAATTAGGTTTAATAAATTCATCTTATCATTTAATCTTCACTTATGTAATTAGTTTTGCAAATAGACTATATTTAATACTCGTAATTGACATTCAAATATCCAATGTGACACGGATTGCACTTTAATCAGAAGAACCAAACAACCCCTAAATGGACTGGTTGCTACTAAAGGATAAATGGAACATCATATATGTGCTGGTCTATGTTTTAAAAAGCTTCAAAGTTCAAGCCACTAAGAACCCAATTCCAAAGGAAAGCAAATGAACTTGCAGACATTTGGACCTCCGGCAGATTATTCCAGATCAAGGTTATTAAAACGATAAAACGTTGAAGCGCTCATAGATGAAGTTTTGACTTTTAAACGTTTGAACGAAGTTTAAACATAGTTGTAAACAACATAGAAAAATACCAATATATCATAATTTCAGATAATAACATGAAGTTAAATACCAAACAAAGAGGTTAATATCTTACCAAAACAAAGGCAGAGAGGATGAGAGGAGTCGACTGATGGGTGCTGGTCACTGGCTGGTAGCTAACAGAGGCGTGGAGAGAGAGGGCAGCACGGAGAGAGAGGAGTAGCGCGGACGGCTCACGGCGTGGAGAAGCGGTTGCACACGCTGCGGAAGGAGGGCAAGGGCACACTCGGCGCATAGGGAGAGGGAGAGGGCGCACAAGGTGTAGCAGACGACAACAACAACACCTTCGGGCGACAACGACGATGTTGGAACTTGCTCTCCCGAGCAAGGTGATCCAACGGGGGAATAGAAGTAATGCAGGCAAGGTTTAGCTCAAGAGGGCAATTGCTTTTTTGTAATCTTGCCTCTCAAGGGCACTGTGCGGGGGTATTTATAGGTGCCTGAGTGCCCAGCGCCTTGGGTTAAGTACGCATGTGCCCTCAGGCGCCCAGATTATCCCCGGAATATTCCCATAAAGCAGGGTTACAGACTGTAATTACAGAGAAGCCTTTACAAATTAGGCCCGTAATGCGCAGCGGCCACGCGGGGCCTGTTACAATGGGCCAGATTGCACGTGGGCCTTTGTGTTGGACGACGCCGCGGGATGGGGCGACCTCGCCAGAAGCCTTCGTTCCTCGGTGCATTGGACGAAGGGTGGCGTCTGCTAGTCGTCATCTCCGTTTGTGCAGCGAGACTGGCGAAGGCATCGAGCAAAGGGTAGCGTCTTCGCCTTCGCCCCAACATTTGCTCTCGGAGGGACCAGTTCGACTAAGTCATCTGGTGCCGAAGGCTTCGCTAGATGGTGGAGACGCTGCCCTCGCTCGAAGTGGTTCCACGGGGGTTTTTGACATGACCGTTGATTGACGCCGTACTGTTGGATTGCGGGTTTCCCCAAGCGTCGCGCCCTGTGTATAAAAGGGGGTGGGGGGCGGCGCAGGTTGAAATTTACCTTTCCGCGCGCCGCGAAAACCCTAACCTCCTTTTCAAACTGCTCGCCTGCTCGTGTGCCCTCCTTGCTCCTGTTCGTCGGAGATCTGGCCCGCGTGAAGCAGACCGCCCGCCGCCGTCGACGGTACGTAGCCATGCCGTCTTCCTCCTCGTCTGCTGCAACCACGCCGACGGCCGAGGCGTAGTTGGGGTATTTTGGCGGCGGGGTTGGGCGCGTCCTGGGGGCAGAGGAGGTTCCCGAGCCCGAGGGCGAATTGGTCGTTTTCAAGGCATTTTTCATCGCCGGCCTTCGTTTGCCTGCACATCGTTTTGTTTCGGAGGTTCTGCAGAAGTTCGAAGTCCAGGTTCACCAGCTGGCGTTGGCGAAGTACGTCTGGGCAACGACATCGTATGGCGGTCAGCCTTCGGTGGGAGTCTTCGCCAAGCAATACTGTATGCACTGGCAGAAGAGAAAAATTGGACATAAGATTGCGCAATTCCGATCGTGCACTTTTACGCCGAAGTCCGGGAAGACTTCGATGGAAGTCGTGGAGCTGGTCCCCTGTGCCCGAAATAAGTGGGACAATTGGTGGAATTACTGGTTCTATGTTTCAGAGGCCGAAGTCAAAGACCGCCCAGGGCTCCCCGCAGCCATTATGTGCTCTCATTATTATGTGGCGTACCCGCCATTTGAAGTAGCAGAGGATGATGAGAATGAAAGGGCCCTTCGGATCGCTGCCCATACCAGTAGTGGGCGTGATCTAGTTGAGGAGTTCATAGCGTATGAGGTGTGGCCCTTGGCGCATGGATGGGCGTTGAGCGAAGTATGCCCTCGCGAGATGCCCTCCCTGGGTGGGCGGAAAGTACGAAGTCCGCTTTTTGCTTTGGATGTGCGAGGGCGGGATCTTGCCGCGGTTGTGCGCGAAGCGGAGGATGGGGCGGTGCGAATTGTGGGACGCTACGTGCCGAAGACAGAGGCCCTGCGGAGCTGGGATATACGCGGATCCAACGACCGCCTGAATAGGGTCTTCGAGTTGAATCGTTTACCATATGGCGGTTATCCCGGGGAAGACGTTATTGACCGCCGCGGGAAAAGACCAGCGGCTGTGGCTGAAGAAGACCCCGCGCCGGAGGCCGCCCAGCCACTAAGAAAAGGAAGCTAGGTACTGCGGTGGGGGAACTGGGGGTCTCCGATAGATTTGCTATGGAGTTGATGGGGACATGCGCGGCCCCCGGGGGAAGGATGTCTTCGCCCGAGCTCTAGGAGTCTTCAGCGCGGATGCTGGAGGTTACCGGGGGTCGATGGCCTAAGAACGTTCCTATCTCCCGCGCGGCTGGCGAAGACTTCTTTACGTCTCGCATGGCTCGTGATTTGAGAGTGTTTCCTTACGGACGGAATATTGCTGTTGTTGTGTCGGCAGTGATGAACAAGGACCGTCAAGATGCTGCGCAGAAGCGTCGGCCGGTCGTCAGGATGGTCGACCCCGTGCGCGAGGCGAAGAGGGCGCGAGGAAGCGCGAAGGCTGCGGCCTCCGGCAGTGGCAAGCTGGTGCCGGCTGTGAAAACGGCTGCGCCTGGGGGCAGCAAAGCGTCGACAGGCGAGAAGGCTGCAGCCGCTGGCGAAACCAAGCCTCTCCCGGGCGGTCCGTCCCCAGCGGAGCGTGTTGCTGACTTTGGCACAAATATTAGTGTCGAGGACTATCTGGGCGGTAAGTCTTTTTTTTTTGACCGAAGACGTGTTGCAGGGTTGGGCGAGGGACAGTTGGTTGTTGTCCCGCCTTCGGTGGCAGTCACCTCGCCATCGGCGGTGGTAAAGGCGAAGGGGGCCACGCAGGACCCGTGGGCCGCCTTTTGCGCGAGCGGCGAGATTCTGACGGCCGCTGCCGCTAGGGACGTGGCGGGCACCATGTCCCAGCGGCTGAGGGAAGTGTCTCAGCAGTTGTCGCAGCAGCTGACGCAAGTAAGTTGCCCTGGACTTCAATGTTTGCTGTGTTTTGGTTCATGCGTCTGTCTCATGAAGGTTTGACTTGTGTTTTTGCCAGGCGGCCTACTTCGCCGACCGTGTTGCGTCGGGCGTCCTGACTGCGGACGTCGCCGCCAAAGTCGAGAATCTTCGGGCGCAGCACGCGGATGCTGTCCGGGATAAGTCGGCCGCGGAGAGCAAGAGCCGTAGGCTGGCGAAGAAGGTGGCCGCCCTAGAGGCTGAGAGGACTGACCTCCGACGCCAGCTGGCGGAGGAGAGGAGGGAGGCTAACCAGGCCGTCGCCGAAGCGCAGGCTGCGCGAGCGGAGGCTAAGGCGGCGCTGGCGAAGGGTAGCCTTGCCAGCCAACGCGCCGAGGAATGGGAGGCGAGGTTCAATGCCCTGCGCAGCCGCGTGGACAAGGCGGAGACCTCGATGCGATCAGAAGTCGTGCGGACGCACGGGCAGCTTGCGGAGGCATACTGCAAACTGGGTGCGCGGACTGCAGATTTTGTTGTGCCCGACCACGAGGCCAGCCTTCGCTTCCTTGAATGGTTGCAGGAGGAGCTGCAGGTGCTCCCGACTATTGTGCAGGGCTTCATGTCCTACGCCTCCCTCGTCACATGTGAGGGGGCCATGAACGCGCTGTCACGCGAGGGGTGCAAACACTATGAGGTCTTCGATCAGTCAGATGAAGACTTTGAGCGCGAAATTTTTAAGGTCGAAGACCCTGTGGTGAAGGGCTCCGCGGGGGCACTCTTCGATCGGATGTGGGGTCCTTATGTTCGAGAGGCGGTTAGGGAGCGGTCTGACCGGGCGAGGGAGCAGGTAAAGTTTGTCTTTTGTTTCGCGTCGTTGAATGTGGGTACGCGTGGGTTTGTTGAATGAGTGTGCTGTTGCTGCAGATGGCGCGTGCCGAGGATGTTGAAGACTTTGGGCATCTGAATGGCGCGTGGCCCGAGGCGAAGGTCAACCCGGTGCTGCCCGAGGCTGAGGTCGACCCGGCACTGCCCCCGGAAACCGGCGAAGGCTCCTTCGCTGCACCTGCGTCTACTGAGTCTGGTGAAGGCTTGTTGCCAGCCCCTACGCCGATGGCGGAAGATCCCCCGAAGGCGGAGCTAGCGGCAGAGGATCCCGTGGCGGCGGCTGGGCCTTCGCAGGTGGCTTAGTGGGTGTGGGGGAGTTAGTGAATTTTGTCTCTGTTACTGAACCTTGGTTGCTGCGCAGGTTCAGGATTTTGGGCCTGCGCACGCAACCGCTACTGCTAATTTTGTGGCGGCTTCGACCGTGGTTGCTGGAAATGAATCGGATGAGTCTGTGTCTAAGTTTTTTGAGTTTGATGATTCTGGGAGTTCGGTTGTGTGGACGGAAGAGTCTTCGGGTGAGGACTTGGATTACTTTGCGGCCTTGGATGTGGCTGCGGCGGAGGCTTCTCCGTGTGTGACGGATGCTGAAGTTTTTCCTGGTCCGAGTGCTGGGCGTAGGCGGCGAAGGGCGGTGGCTAAGCGTAGAGTGAGTGAGGTGGAGGGTGCTCGTCTTCGTGTGGACAGGGCTGGCAAGCGGGAATTGTTGTCCTCGCCGGTTGGGGCGAGTGTAGGTGAAGGGGAGTTGCGAAGTCTTTTTGAGGGTGAGGAGTTGAGGATATGTTGTTTAACTATAGGGAGATGGGTATCATTCCAAAGGTTGAACCAATGTAAGGTGTGATGCCCTCGCTGTACGTATGTAACTATAATTTGGATGATGATGCTGTGTGCCCTCGCTGATCCGGCCGTGTCCGTGGGGGACTTGTGCACTTGATCTAGCGCGTTTATGATGTCGGTCCGGCTGCACCTGTAGTCGGTCTTTGCCCAGATAGTCTTTTTAGAAAGACTTCGATTTTGCGCACTTGTTGTGCTAGTCCGGCTGCACCCTTAGGCGACTTTTGCACGGATAGTCTTTCGGAGAAGACTTCGATTTTGCGCACTTGTTGTGTTAGTCCGGCTGCACCCTTAGGCGACTGTTGCACGGATAGTCTCTCGGAGAAGACTTCGATTTTGCGCACTTGTTGTGCTGGTCCGGCTGCACCCTTAGGCGACTTTTGCACGGATAGTCTCTCGGAGAAGACTTCGATTTTGCGCACTTGTTGTGCTGGTCCGGCTGCACCCTTAGGCGACTTTTGCACGGATAGTCTCTCGGAGAAGACTTCGATTTTGCGCACTTGTTGTGCTAATCCGGCTGCACCCTTAGGCGACTTTTGCGCAGAGTGTCGCACGCAAGGGTAGCTAGCGCTGCCCCCTCGCGGTGACTTCGTTGTGGTCGAATGTCGAAGACCGTCAATGCGGTCTGTTTTCGACGTGATTCTTTGCGGGGGATTTTTGCGTATATATTACATGGCTCCGCCTCATTAAAAACCTCACCCCCCGGGAGGAAAAGAGTGCGGGCCGGAATAAAACTGTTTGGGGAATTACAAGGATGAGTTGACCCTGAGTAGTTAAACAAAAAATTTGCGAAGGTTGTCTATGTTCCAGGAATGTTCTAGATCTTCGCCAGATTGTGTTGTTAATCTGTACGCGCTGGGAGACGACTTTGTCTTGACGATAAATGGTCCTTCCCACTTTGGTTCCAGCTTTCCCCGTGACTCTGTCCGGGTTGTGCGGACAAGTACGAGGTCTCCTTCGCTGAATTCCCTCGGGATGACTGTGTGGTCGCGCCATGCTTTTGTTTGAGCTTGGTATTTATTTAGAGCTTGTAGGGCGAAGACGCGGTCTCCGTCGATGAGGTCCTTCGAAGTAGGCTCGTCTACGTCAGGGACGGCTGACGTGACTGTCCGTGGTGACCCATGTTTTATTTCCTGCGGGGTCATGGCCTCCGATCCATATAGAAGGCGGAAAGGGGTGAACCCAGTCGCTCTGCACTCAGTCGTGTTTAGCGCCCAGACCGCTTCAGGTAACAGGTCGGCCCACTTGCCTTTCTTGTCGTCGAGGAGCATTTTCTTGATGGCTGTGAAAATTTTACCATTGGCGCGTTCCACGACTCCGTTGGATTGCGGGTGGTACACTGAGGCGAAGGCAAGTTTGGTGCCAATGGAGAAGCAGAAATCCTTGAAATCTTGGCTGTCAAATTGCTTGCCGTTGTCAACTGTGAGCTCGGACGGGACTCCGAAGCGGCAAACAATGTTTTGCCAGAAGAATTTCTGGGCAGTCTTCGCTGTTATCGTGGATACGGCCCTCGCCTTGATCCATTTGGTAAAATACTCAACGGCGACGAAGGTGAACTTGAGGTTCCCCTGGGCCGTGGGTAGGGGCCCGACAATGTCCAGGCCCCAGCGCTGAAGAGGCCACGTATGGGCGATTAGCTTTGTGAGTTGCGAAGGGCTTCCCGAGCGTGGAGAAAACTTCTGGCAGGCTTCGCAGGACCTTGTGACCCGATTTGCGACGCAGATCATGGCGGGTGAAAGTCGCCTAAAGGGGGGGTGAATAGGGCGAAACTGAAATTTACAAATATAAACACAACTACGAGACGGGTTAGCGTTAGAAAAATACTTGAGTCCGTGAGAGAGGGTGCAAAACAAATCGCAAGCGAATAAAGAGTGAGACACGTGGATTTGTTTTACCGAGGTTCGGTTCTCGCAAACCTACTCCCCGTTGAGGAGGCCACAAAGGCCGGGTCTTTTTCAACCCTTTCCCTCTCTCAAACGGTCCCTCCGACCGAGTGAGCTTCTCTTCTCAAATCACAACCGGGAACAAAACTTCCCCGCAAGGACCACCACACAATTGGTGCCTCTTGCCTTGGTTACAAATGAGTTTTGATCACAAGAACAAGTGAGAAAGAAAAGAAACAATCCAAGCGCAAGAGCTCAAAAGAACACGACAAATCTCTCTCGCTAATCACTAAAGCCTTATGTGGAGTTGGAGAGGATTTGATCACTTTGAGTGTGTCTAGAATGAATGCCTAGCTCTTGTAAGTGGTTGAAAAGTGGAAAACTTGGATGACTTGAATGTGGGGTGGTTGGGGGTATTTATAGCCCCAACCACCAAACTAGCCGTTTGGTGAAGCTGTCTGTCGAATGGCGCACCGGACAGTCCGGTGCACACCGGACATGTCCGGTGCGACAGCCACGTCACCAAAGCCGTTGGGTCCGACCGTTGGAGCTCTGACTTCTGGGCCCGCCTGGATGTCCGGTGGCGCACCGGACATGTACTGTAGAGTGTCCGGTGCGCCAGTATGGGCATGCCTGCCATCTGCGCGCGCTGGCGCGCATTCAATGCGCTGCAGGTAGCCGTTGACGCTGAAATATCCGTTGCACCGATGTCACACCGGACAGTCCGGTGAACACCGGACATGTCCGGTGAATTATAGCGGACTAGCCGTTGGACATTCCCGAAGCTGGCGAGTTCCTGAGGCTGCTCTTCCCTGGAGCACCGGACACTGTCCGGTGTACACCGGACAGTCCGGTGAATTATAGCGGATTCGCCTCAGGAATTTCCCGAAGGTAGCGAGTTTGAGCTGGAATCCTCTGGGGCACCGGACATGTCCCGTGGCACACCGGACAGTCCGGTGCGCCAGACCAGAGGTGCCTTCGGTTGTCCCTTTGCTCTCTTGTTGAACCCAATACTTGGTCTTTTTATTGGCTAAGTGTGAACCTTTGGTACCTGTATAACTTATATACTAGAGCAAACTAGTTAGTCCAATTATTTGTGTTGGGCAATTCAACCACCAAAATTATTTAGGAACTAGGTGTAAGCCTAATTCCCTTTCAATCTCCTCCTTTTTGGTGATTGATGCCAACACAAACCAAAGCAAATGTAAAAGTGCACAATTGAACTAGTTTGCATAATGTAAGTGCAAAGGTTGCTTGGAATTGAGCCAATAAATATTACTTACTAGATGTGCATGGATTGTTTCTTCATTTTTAACATTTTGGACCACGCTTGCACCACAAGTTTTGTTTTTGCAAATTCTTTTATAAATTCTTTTCGAAGTCTTTTTGCAAGATAGTCAAAGGTAAATGAGTAAGATTTTTGCGAAGCATTTTCAAGTTTGAAATTTTCTCCCTTTGTTTCAAATGCTTTTCCTTTGACTAAATAAAACTCCCCCTCAAATAAATTCTCCTCTTAGTGTTCAAGAGGGTTTTAAGATATCAAGTTTTGAAAATACTACTTTCTCCCCCTTTAGAACACAAAGAGATATCAATTTGAAATTTACCAATTAAAAATCATTAATTTTAAAAATATGGTGGTGGTGCGGTCATTTTGCTTTGGGTCAATACTTTCTCCCCCTTTGACATGAATCGCCAAAAACGGATGCTTGGAATGAAATATATGCCCTTATCTAACTACTTTCTCCCCTTTGGCAAATAAAACATATGAGTGAAGATTATACCAAAGATGGAGAGTGAAGCGGAGTGACGGCGAAGGATGAGTGGTAGAGTGAAGTGGAAGCCTTTGTCTTCGCCGAAGACTCCAATTCCCTTTCAATATATCTATGACTTGGTTTGAAATACACTTGAAAACATATTAGTCATAGCATATATAAAAGAGACATGATCAAAGGTATACTTATGAGCTATGTGTGCAAGTTAGCAAAAGAAATTCCTAGAATCAAGAATATTGAGCTCATGCCTAAGTTTGGTAAAAGTTTGTTCATCAAGTGGCTTGGTAAAGATATCGGCTAATTGATCTTTAGTATTAATGTATGCAATCTCGATATCCCCCTTTTGTTGGTGATCCCTAAGAAAATGATACCGAATGGCTATGTGTTTAGTGCGGCTATGCTCAACGGGATTATCCGCCATGTGGATTGCACTCTCATTATCACATAGAAGAGGAACTTTGGTTAATTTGTAACCATAGTCCCGCAGGGTTTGCCTCATCCAAAGCAATTGCGCGCAACAATGACCTGCGGCAATATACTCGGCTTCGGCGGTAGAAAGAGCGACCGAATTTTGCTTCTTTGAAGCCCAAGACACCAAGGATCTTCCCAAGAACTGGCAAGTCCCCGATGTGCTCTTTCTATTGATTTTGCACCTCGCCCAATCGGCATCCGAATAACCAATCAAATCAAATGTGGATCCCCGAGGGTACCAAAGCCCAAACTTAGTAGTATAAGCCAAATATCTCAAGATTCGTTTTACGGCCGTAAGGTGGGATTCCTTAGGGTCGGATTGGAATCTTGCACACATGCAAACGGAAAGCATAATGTCCGGTCGAGATGCACATAAATAAAGCAATGAACCAATCATCGACCGGTATACCTTTTGATCCACGGATTTACCTCCCATGTCGAGGTCGAGATGCCCATTGGTTCCCATGGGTGTCTTGATGGGCTTGGCATCCTTCATTCCAAATTTAGTTAGAATGTCTTGAGTGTACTTCGTTTGGCTAATGAAGGTGCCTTCTTGGAGTTGCTTGACTTGTAATCCTAGAAAATACTTCAACTCCCCCATCATAGACATCTCGAATTTCTGTGTCATGATCCTACAAAATTCTTCACATGTAGATTCGTTAGTAGACCCAAATATGATATCATCAACATAAATTTGGCATACAAACAAATCATTGTCAAGAGTTTTAGTGAATAAAGTAGGATCGGCCTTGCCGACTTTGAAGCCATTAGCAATAAGGAAATCTCTAAGGCATTCATACCATGCTCTTGGGGCTTGCTTGAGCCCATAAAGCGCCTTAGAGAGCTTATAGACATGGTTAGGGTACTCACTATCTTCAAAGCCGGGAGGTTGCTCAACATAGACCTCCTCCTTGATTGGTCCATTGAGGAAGGCACTCTTCACGTCCATTTGGTAGAGCTTGAAGC
Source organism: Zea luxurians (assembly GCA_029449295.1). NCBI lineage: Eukaryota > Viridiplantae > Streptophyta > Magnoliopsida > Poales > Poaceae > Zea > Zea luxurians. Next base: position 30,773,050 of record JAOPSE010000031.1, read on the forward strand.
CATGGTAAATAGCATAGGCTAATAATATGCGAATTGACTCAAGCCTAGCTACGGGTGCATAGGTTTCACCAAAATCCAAATCTTCGACTTGTGAATACCCCTTGGCCACGAGTCGAGCTTTGTTCCTTGTCACCACACCATGCTCGTCTTGCTTGTTGCGGAAGACCCACTTGGTTCCTACAATATTTTGGTTAGGACGTGGAACTAAATGCCATACCTCGTTCCTAGTGAAGTTGTTGAGCTCCTCTTGCATCGCCATCACCCAATCCGAATCTTGGAGTGCTTCCTCTACCCTGTGTGGCTCAATAGAGGAGACAAAAGAGTAATGCTCACAAAAATGTGCAACACGAGATCGAGTAGTTACCCCCTTGTGAATGTCGCCGAGGATGGTGTCGACGGGGTGATCTCGTTGGATTGCTTGGTGGACTCTTGGGTGTGGCGGCCTTGGTTCTTCATCCTTCTTGTCTTCATCATTTGCATCTCCCCCTTGATCATTGCCGTCATCTTGAGGTGACTCATCATTTTGTTCTTCCTCTTTATAAACTTGAGCCTCGTCCTCATTTTGGGTTGGTGGAGATGCTTGCGTGGAGGAGGATGGTTGATCTTGTGCATGTGGAGGCTCTTCGGATTCTTTAGGACACACATCCCCAATGGACATGTTCCTTAGCGCGATGCACGGAGCCTGTTCTTCACCTATCTCATCAAGATCAATTTTCTCTACTTGAGAGCCGTTAGTCTCATCAAACACAACGTCACAAGAAACTTCAACGAGTCTTGAGGACTTGTTAAAGACTCTATATGCACTTGTGTTTGAGTCATATCCTAATAAAAAGTCTTCTATAGTTTTAGGAGCAAATTTAGATTTTCTACCTCTCTTAACAAGAATAAAGCATTTGCTACCAAAAACTCTAAAATATGAAATATTGGGCTTTTTACCGGTTAGGAGTTCATAGGATGTCTTCTTGAGGATTTGGTGTAGATATAGCCGGTTGATGGCGTAGCAGGCGGTGTTGACCGCCTCGGCCCAAAACCGATCCGGTGTCTTGTATTCATCAAGCATGGTTCTTGCCATGTCCAATAGAGTTCGATTCTTCCTCTCCACTACACCATTTTGTTGTGGGGTGTAGGGAGAAGAGAACTCATGCTTGATGCCCTCCTCCTCAAAGAAGCCTTCGATTTGAGAGTTGTTGAACTCCGTCCCGTTGTCGCTTCTAATTTTCTTGATCCTTAAGCCGAACTCATTTTGAGCCCGTCTCAAGAATCCCTTTAAGGTCTCTTGGGTATGAGATTTTTCCTGCAAAAAGAACACCCAAGTGAAGCGAGAATAATCATCCACAATAACTAGACAGTACTTACTCCCGCCGATGCTTATGTAAGCGATCGGACCGAATAAATCCATGTGTAGGAGCTCCAGTGGCCTGTCACTTGTCATGATGTTCTTGTGTGGATGATGAGTGCCAACTTGCTTTCCGACTTGGCATGCGCTACAAATCCTGTCTTTCTCAAAATGAACATTTGTTAGTCCTAAAATATGCTCTCCCTTTAGAAGCTTATGAAGATTCTTCATCCCAACATGGGCTAGTCGGCGGTGCCAGAGCCAACCCAAGTTAGTCTTAGCAATTAAGCAAGTGTCGAGTTCAACTTTATCAAAATCTACCAAGTATAGCTGACCCTCTAACACTCCCTTAAAAGCTATTGAATCATCACTTCTTCTAAAGACAGTGACACCTACATCAGTGAATAGACAGTTGTAGCCCATTTGACATAATTGCGAAACGGAAAGCAAATTGTAATCTAAAGAATCTACAAGAAAAACATTGGAAATAGTATGGTCAGGTGATATAGCAATTTTACCCAATCCTTTGACCAAACCTTGATTTCCATCCCCGAATGTGATAGCTCGTTGGGGATCTTGGTTTTTCTCATATGAGGAGAACATCTTCTCCCCTGTCATGTGGTTTGTGCACCCGCTGTCGAGTATCCAACTTGAGCCCCCGGATGCATAAACCTACAAAACAATTTTAGTTCTTGACTTTAGGTACCCAAACGGTTTTGGGTCCTTTGGCATTAGAAACAAGAACTTTGGGTACCCAAACACAAGTCTTGGAGCCCTTGTGTTTGCCCCTAACAAACTTGGCAACTACCTTGCCAGATTGTTAGTAAGCACATAAGATGCATCAAAAGTTTTAAATGAAATGCTATGATCATTTGATGCACTAGGAGTTTCCTTTCTAGGCAACTTGGCACGGGTTGGTTGCCTAGAGCTAAATGTCTCACCCTTATACATAAAAGCATGGTTAGGGCCAAAGTGAGACTTCCTAGAATGAGTTCTCCTAATTTTGCTCTCGGGATAACCGGCAGGGTACAAAATGTAACCCTCGTTATCCTGAGGCATGGGAGCCTTGCTCTTAACAAAGTTAGACAAATTTGACATTGTCTCCCCTTTGGAAACCAATGTCATCCTTGATGCCAGGGCGTCTCCCATTGTAGAGCATACTTCTAGCAAATTTAAACTTTTCATTTTCTAAGTTATGCTCGGCAATTTTAGCATCTAGTTTTGCTATATGATCATTTTCACTTCTAAGGTTGGAAATAGTAACATTGCAAACATCAAAATCTTTAGCCTTAGCAATCAATTTTTCATTCTCATTTCTAAGGCTAACAAGAGAATCATTCAATTCCTTAATCTTAGCATGCAAATCATTATTATTTCCAAGATTGGGAATTGAAACATCACAAACATGAGAATCAACCTTAGCAATTAATCTAGCATTTTCATTTCTAAGGTTGTCAATAGTCTCATGGGAAGTGCTTAGTTCACTAGACAATTTTTCACATTTTTCAACTTGTAGAGCATAAGCATTTTTGACCTTAACATGCTTTTTGTTTTCCTTAATAAGGAAGTCCTCTTGAGAGTCCAAGAGATCATCCTTCTCATGAATAGCACTAATCAATTCATTTAATTTTTCTTTTTGTTGCATGTTTAGATTGGCAAAAAGATTGCGCAAGTTATCCTCCTCATTGCTAGCATCATCCTCATCACTAGAGGTTTCATATTTAGTGGAGGATTTGGATTTAACCTTCTTTCTTTTGCCGTCCTTTGCCATGAGACATTTGTGGCCGACGTTGGGGAAGAGAAGTCCCTTGGTGACGGCGATGTTGGCGGCGTCCTCGTCGGAGGAGGAGTCGGTGGAGCTCTCGTCTGAGTCCCACTCCCAGCAAACATGGGCATCGCTGCCCCTCTTCTTGTAGTGCTTCTTATTCTCCTTTCTTCTTCCCTTCTTGTCGTCGCCCCTGTCACTATCACTGGATAATGGACATTTAGCAATAAAATGACCGGGCTTACCACATTTGTAGCATACTTTCTTGGAGTGGGGTTTGTAGTCTTTCCCCCTCCTTTGCTTGAGGATTTGGCGGAAGCTCTTGATGATGAGCGCCATTTCCTCGTTGTCGAGCTTGGAGGCGTCGATGGGTGTTCGACTTGGAGTAGCCTCCTCCTTCTTTTCTTCTGTCGCCTTGAAAGCGACCGGTTGTGCCTCGGGCGTGGAGGAGGTGCCTTGCTCGATGATTTTCTTTGAGCCCTTAATCATTAGCTCAAAGCTCACAAATTTTCCTATGACCTCCTCGGGAGACATTAGCTTATATCTAGGATCACCTCGAATTAATTGAACTTGTGTAGGGTTAAGAAATACGAGGGATCTAAGAATAACCTTGACCATCTCATGGTCATCCCATTTTTCGCTCCCGAGGTTGCGCACTTGGTTCACCAAGGTCTTTAAGCGGTTGTACATTGCTTGTGGATCCTCCCCTTGGTGAAGCATGAAGCGACCGAGCTCCCCCTCGATCGTCTCCCGCTTGGTGATTTTTGTCACCTCATCTCCTTCGTGCGCGGTCTTGAGTACGTCCCAAATTTCCTTTGCACTTTTTAACCCTTGCACCTTGTTATACTCCTCTCGACTTAGAGAGGCGAGGAGTATAGTGGTTGCTTGGAAGTTAAAGTGGTGGATTTGGGCCACCTCATCCGAGTCGTAGTCTTCATCCCCTACGGATGGTACCTGTACACCAAACTCAACAACATTCCATATGCTTGTGTGGAGTGAGGTTAGATGGTGCCTCATTTTGTCACTCCACATATTATAATCTTCACCGTCAAAAACCGGTGGTTTGCCTAATGGAACGGAGAGTAAAGGAGTACGCTTTGAAATGTGGGGGTAGCGTAGGGGGATCTTACTATACTTCTTGCGCTCTTGGCGCTTAGAAGTCAGGGACGGCGCATCAGAGTCGGAGGTCGATGGTGATGAAGAGTCGGTCTCGTAGTAGACCACTTTTCTCATCCTCTTGTGCTTGTCGCCTCTCCGATGCGACTTGTGGGAAGAGGATTTTGTTTCCTTCCCCTTCCCTTTGTTGGAGGAGCTCTTCTTCTTCTCCTTCCTCTTGGTGCGGGACTCTTCCGATGAAGTGCTCCCGTGACTCGTAGTGGGCTTGTCGCCGGTCTCCATCTCCCTCTTGGTGTGATCTCCCGACATCACTTCGAGCGGTTAGGCTCTAATGAAGAACCGGGTTCTGATACCAATTGAAAGTCGCCTAGAGGGGGGGTGAATAGGGCGAAACTGAAATTTACAAATATAAACACAACTACGAGACGGGTTAGCGTTAGAAATATACTTGAGTCCGCGAGAGAGGGTGCAAAACAAATCGCAAGCGAATAAAGAGTGAGACACGTGGATTTGTTTTACCGAGGTTCGGTTCTCGCAAACCTACTCCCCGTTGAGGAGGCCACAAAGGCCGGGTCTTTTTCAACCCTTTCCCTCTCTCAAACGGTCCCTCCGACCGAGTGAGCTTCTCTTCTCAAATCACAACCGGGAACAAAACTTCCCCGCAAGGACCACCACACAATTGGAGTCCTGGAGCCGTTGGCGCACCGGACACTGTCCGGTGCACACCGGACAGTCCGGTGCCCCCATCTGACCGTTGGCTTGTCCACGCGTCCCTCGCAGATTGCGCGGCCGACCGTTGGCCCAGCCGACCGTTGGCTCACCGGACAGTCCGGTACACCACCGGACAGTCCGGTGAATTATAGCCGAACGTCGCCAGACTCCTCCCGAGAGCGGCCTGTTCACCGGGGTTCAACCTGGCGCACCAGACACTGTCCGGTGCACCACCGGACAGTCCGGTGTGCCAGACTGAGCTGAGTCTTGGCTGAACACAGCCAAGCCATTTGCACCTCTTTCCTTTTCTTCTTCCTTCTGTTTCTAACACTTAGACAAGTATATTAGTACACAAAAACCAATGTACTAAGTTCAGAAACATACCTTCTCTTAATTATTACATCTATAGCATTTCACATGCTTGAGCTTTGATGTTGGACTCATAAATCATCAAGTCGGCTTGACTTGATCTAGATTGACATTTCTTGGCTCCAACATCCTGCAAAGGTCACATAGAACATCTCCAAACATAGGAACAACCCAAACTAAAGATCAAGATGAACTTAGCTCTTTTGGGCTGTTTCCAGTTCTGGTTCTGACACTTGTTCTCCTTCTAGTGACCTTGATCTCCTTCTTAGAGCTTGATCTTGAGCCTTATGACTTACACCACATAACTGTAGCCGTTACCTCATTGGCTGTAAGTCACGTCCTTATGTAATGATCCTTGATGTGACGTAGCTGTTCTCAACTCGATCACCCTTGACTTTGCAAGCCTTCTTCTTCACCCTTGGCTTTGGGTTCCTCAGCCTCCTTGACCTTCTCCCGTGCACTTGGTACCTCGAAGCTCTTCTTGCCTCCGTCCTTGGCTTGATCAGTTGTCTCCAAGCTACGCACCCAAGTCTCACTTTATGCAATGTCCATCTTACTTGTGATGTCCATAATCTAGTTCTTGGACCATCACATTTGTTCACTTGTGTTGAACCCTGTTAGCTCTACCTTAAGCACCTGTTCAACACTTAGTACACTGTTAGTCCTTTAATTGAGTTGTCATCCAAACACCAAAACTCACAAGTGAATATATCATAGGAATAACAACCTACCACTGTTCACCATTAAGATACCAATTTAAACTAAGATACCAATTTAAAGCAATATTAAAGCACCTTTAGTCTTAAAGCAACATTAACCACATGACTATTTATTACACTATAGAAGCCAAATAATTCATCGCAGCGGAAACACTAGTCCATATGATGCAACACATATAATACTATGCAACACATATAATACTCTTAAACTAACACATCACCCCTTAGGATAAGCTTTCCTCTCAGGTTGAGATAAGCTTTAATACACAAATTCTCCCCCTTTGACATCAAACACCAAAAACCATACTCAAGCAAGAATATAGGATGATGTCAAGGGACAGCAGGGTGTTAAGGAGGAAAAACGACTATCAAAACTCCCCCTTACTTATTTAACATATGCACTATCAACCTTTAGGTAAGATACATATATGCAAAAAGCTTAATACTTCCTTTTGTACCTTTACCATGTTGTAGTGTACTTCCCATCTTGAAAGTATTTAATCTCTCGAGAGCTTCTCCACACTTGTGCCTGATTCTTTATCCTAACTTTTCCTTGTTGCTAAGACACCAAACTTAGAACAAGTTATAGTATTTGGCACAAGAAAAAACTTCTATTCTAATGATTTTCAAAAGATGTCAATTGAAGCAAACTATCACGGCTACCAATTGAAAGATACCAATTGCAAAGTTCATTTATTATCATAGCTCCATGGTATTTAAGAATAAGCATCTATTATCACCAGATATTATAGAGCATGGGCAATCTAAAAATATGCACTTACTCACGTCTTGAGATACCAATTTCTTGACTTACAGAGGTACCCAAGTCCTGATTGCTCCATTTCTTGCTTATCTTCTCTTTTCCATCTAGAGACTATACAAGATTGCTTCAAGAAACAGTTAGTCTCAAAAGACACAAGTTATGTGTGCTCCCCCTCAAGTTGTGCATCAAGTATTTGAATGACTTGCACTTTGCATATTCTAGCTTCCTTAGAACTAGAGGGGATCACAACATACCTTGGTCACGGCATACTCCATCACTTCATCCCAAAGAAATATCAATTAAATACCAAATCGAGAGCCACTTAATACAAATTGAAGGCTAAAGTGAAAGGTTGACTAAATACAACAATGCATGCCTCAGGAGCACCTAAGCCAATTGAATACTCACAGGAAGTCTAACATTTACACGCAACTTAGACATGCTTCATACTTAACTATCATTGTAACACATATACCAATTGAAAAATAACACGATCATGTCTTAAGCACATCATAGTTAAGAAGGTTATTTAGGTACACCAGAAGAAGCAACATTTTAAGGCATGAGTCTCCTAAGCCACGGTACTACCAGTGAAATGTAAGAACACAGCTATGATCACAATCAATGGAACTTCAAGATATTCAATAAAATTGCACAGTTCCATTTTCCATACCTTTGCCTTTTACCAGTATGGCCATGAGAGCACCAGTTATTACCACAAACCAGCTGAAAGTTCCCTATTATTTATGCACTTCATAGCTCGAGAGAATGCATTAGAGGCATAACACATAGTGCCACAATAGGGTCATCATATGAACTAAGCAATATGTCATATTTTCACACAGGCTAATCATAAAACCATATAGCATAACTCACACGGGATGCAGATTTATTCACGAACACAACAAGAGTTAATCATGGAGGATATCTCAAATGATAAGTTACCCAAGCAATGATGAGATACCAATTGAGAGCACGATACAAGGGTACCATCCTTTGAAGAGCAAGTTGAAGAATCTCATCAAGGTCCTTTGTTTGATTCACCAATGATTAAGGACCTATACACCTTATTTCACTTGAGATGAACATGGGATTAGTGTCTCACAATAATTCAACCTTGGGTCAATGAATAAACATCATAACAATTAATAACTTAAGCACAGAGTTTGAGTTAACCGTATTAAGCTTTCCCAAGGTCTCCAGTCCATCTCAAGGCACCTGCATGGTCTAGTTAGCACAGTTTGGTACCCATCTCGGGATGGGTCCATAATGATCATCTAAATGTGCCTTTGGTACCCAAATTGCCTTTGTGCTAGTTCTAGGTGATCTCGTTATAGATCTAGCACAAGTGTATGATTTGGGTCTCCTACGCGAATAAGATTGACACAAATTCACTTGCTTAGGAATCTTACCTTTATAACATACCTTGGATAGATGACCCTGCTCACCACACTTGTAGCAGAAGCGTCGCTCAACCTGACATGACGCTTGCTGTGTGTCATTTTCCTTGGTGAGGGTCACCTTGGAGGATGCACATCCTTGATTCTTCATGACCGGACATGAAGTGATCGTGTGGTCCTTATTGTTGCATCCAAAACAACTCCTTGTCCCTTCATTCTTGTCTTTGTACGGACAAGACGCGATGAGGTGGCCTAACTTCTTGCACTTGAAACACCTCCTTTTTCCTTTTTCCTTTTTGTACTTGAATGACATGGAGAGAAGGTCAGTGCAAACAACATGATTAATTGAATCTTTACCTTTTTCCAAGCTCATGTTGATTTCTTCATCTTTAGGAACATTTTTCTTATTGAGCTTGACACTTGCTACAGTTTTTCCTTTCTCAAGCTTCTTCACCACGCGCCCGTGGATATCTTGAGAGAGTTGAGCAATGTGTCTTCTCCTCAGTTGTCTTTGCTTCTTGTTCCCACAGAATTTCTTTTGTGACCCTAAGACTTGTTGCTCAATCAATGATTGGCTTTCTTTTGAGCAACAGGGGTTAGCACATGGTGATATACAATTCAAATGCGCACACGTGCGAGAATGAGGTTCACATGAATTTAAGTTTGCAATTATAACCTCATGAGTAACATTAAGCATGATATGGTCATCAACTAGTTTATTATGAGAATATGACAACATATCATACTTTTTACCTAGAGCACGTTTTTCTAAGTCCATTGTTTCTACTTGACTCTTAAGCATAGAATTTTCCGTTTTAAGTTGAGCAATATTAGATAATGCATTATGACTATTTCTTTGCTCAATTAAAACATATTCATACCTTTGGACCAAATCATCATGAGAGTGCTTTAGCTTCTCATGTTCTTTGGTCATCTTTTCCAGGCTGTTGTCGGTTTTGATGAGGGACTCCTCTAACCTGAGAAGCGTCTCGCCTTGTTCCTTGTTTCTTCTCAACAACTTAACCAAGAGAGCTTTGTTCGCTTTGTTGAGATGGTTGTAGAAACGGCGAATCTCCTCTTCTTCCACATCATCGGTCTCATTTTCCCTGTCATTAATGTCAGTGGAAGCAATATAGGAAAATGTACCTTGTGATGATGAAGATTCATCCTCGCTATCATCCTCATATTTCTCCTTATCATGGCTTTCGTTTCCACCGTCATTGTTAGCAATAAAACATTTATCACTAGTGGAGAACAAACCTGTCGACGAGGTGGATTCATCGTTTGGGTGCCATCGTTCTTGTTTCTCTCCCTTTGAATAGTTAGTATCACAAGTAATATAGGGAGTAGGAGCATCACAGTTTGCCACAAAATATTTTTCTTTAATCCTATTCCATAAATCATGAGCATCAACAAATAGATCACTATCACTACTCATGATGGCAAAATAGGCACCTCTAGATAGAGAATCAACTAAGATGTTGCATGCATGGTGATTTAGAGTTAGACATCTTAGTTCTTCATTGGAAGGATTTTTACTAATATTAGAGGAAAAAATACTTCTACTAAAGATCTGTCTCAAATCAGGATCAATACTCATGAAATCACTATAAATAGAAACAGACCAAGACTTGTAATTAGAACCATCGCCTAAAAGAAGTTCTACAGTTACCTCTTGTGACGACATCGTCATCTCCGGACGGCTAAGCCCCCACTGGAGAAGCCTACCTCTGATACCAATTGAGAGTTCCCTTTGACCCGGGAACAGGATCTGGATGTCGCCTAGAGGGGGGGTGAATAGGCGAATAAAAATTATTACTTTAAAACTTAAAATCTTACTCTACTCGAAGACTTAGCACGCAGTGGAATGAGAAGACCCTTCGACTAGGTTGCAGCGGAATAGAAGATCCTGTCTCAAAATGTCCTGCACTTCAAATAAAGCTTATACCACAGGTAAGTATTGAAGTGCAGATATAAAGACGAGTAAGGCAGAGAGTCAGGATACAATACAGAACAGAGCACACAGACGCAAGGATTTATCCCGAGGTTCGGCCAAGCCTGAAATGCTTGCCTAGTCCTCGTTGGAGTTAGCCACACCTGGGCTTGGAGTCTATTTCAACTCCTTCCTCCATTTGCTCAGATCTGTCAGTATGACAGATAGAGCCTTTCATTATTGAGTTGAGTTACAACAACACTGTGGCTGCTTACACACTTCTTGGCAGCACCTCGGCAGAGTAACGATACTCTCAAGACCTTGCTCTAGCTCTTAGCAGCACTTCTCCTCTCTCTAAAGGCTTATAGCTGTGCCTTCTACACAAACTAGAGAGATACACACAAGAGGGAGAGTGAGAATTGATTCTAGTGATGTCTACACTTGTTGGCTGCACTTCTTCTCCTCTTGGAGGCGCCTAGGAGTCCCTTTTATAGACCCAAGGGGCCTAGGAGCCGTTGGACTTCATTTGGTAGGCAATATCAGCTTTCTGTCGGGTGGTGCACCGGACAGTCCGGTGCACCACCGGACACTGTCCGGTGCCTGATCTCCTTCCATAAATGGAGCAGTCGACCGTTGCAGTCCTGTAGCCGTTGGCGCACCGGACACTGTCTGGTGCACACCGGACAGTCCGGTGCCCCCATCTGACCGTTGGCTTGTCCACGCGTCCCTTGCAGATTGCGCGGCCGACCGTTGGCCCAGCCGACCGTTGGCTCACCGGACAGTCCGGTGCACCACCGGACAGTCCGGTGAATTATAGCCGAACGTCGCCAGACTCCTCCCGAGAGCGGCCTGTTCACCGGGGTTCAACCTGGCGCACCGGACACTGTCCGGTGCACCACCGGACAGTCCGGTGTGCCAGACTGAGCTGAGTCTTGGCTGAACACAGCCAAGCCATTTGCACCTCTTTCCTTTTCTTCTTCCTTCTGTTTCTAACACTTAGACAAGTATATTAGTACACAAAAACTAATATACTAAGTTCAGAAACATACCTTCTCTTAATTATTACATCTATAGCATTTCACATGCTTGAGCTTTGATGTTAGACTCATAAATCATCAAGTCGGCTTGACTTGATCTAGATTGACATTTCTTGACTCCAACATCCTGCAAAGGTCACATAGAACATCTCCAAACATAGGAACAACCCAAACTAAATATCAAGGTGAACTTAGCTCTTTTGGGCTGCTTCCAGTTCTGGTTCTGACACTTGTTCTCCTTCTAGTGACCTTGATCTCCTTCTTAGAGCTTGATCTTGAGCCTTATGACTTACACCACATAACTGTAGCTGCTACCTCATTGGCTGTAAGTCACGTCCTTATGTAGTGATCCTTGATGTGACGTAGCTGTTCTCAACTCGATCACCCTTGACTTTGCAAGCCTCCTTCTTCACCCTTGGCTTGATCAGTTGTCGCCAAGCTACGCACCCAAGTCTCACTTTATGCAATGTCCATCTTACTTGTGATGTCCATAATCTAGTTCTTGGACCATCACATTTGTTCACTTGTGTTGAACCCTGTTAGCTCTACCTTAAGCACCTGTTCAACACTTAGTACACTGTTAGTCCTTTAATTTAGTTGTCATCCAAACACCAAAACTCACAAGAGAGCTTTCACTCATGACCGTGAGCACGGCTGATATAACAGTTTTACACTCTGCAGAGGTTGCGCATCTTTACCCACAAGTCATGTTACCCATCTGCCAAGGGATCGCGACTTTCCATATACCTCTACCGAGGAGGCGAGGCAGGGTAACACTACGAGGCTTTTACAAAGTTCCACTAGCTTAAGAAAACCCGCTACAATTTATAGGAAGCTCCAATGCAGGGACCCCTCGCATGACCGCCATCGCAGCAAAATCATCCCAAGGGCCTCCCTACACTGACCACTCCCCTACTGCCCTTGCCCCTCTCGGGTAAGGTAATCTTCCACTAGCTTTCCTAATTAATCAGCCAAGGGCGTCCCATTAAACCCTTGTGTTAGCACTGTTTTCCCGGGTGGTTGCTCCATATTCCAATTAACATAATGATCTTATCATGAACAGTAATAATAAACAGATAATAAAAGTGTGATCATGAATAATGTATCTCCATACCCAAAACCACATAAAGCACTAGCAAGTACTACCCAAAAAGTTTAGTGGTAAACAAGGTATAAAGATAGACAAACTAGGGTAACCTATTGGGTCCCATCAAAATTAACCTATGCAGATCATTATGATTAATTAGAACATGAGTGGGTAAAAAGAAGTGATCAAGGGCACAACTTGCCTGGGACTTGAGATTCCAGGTACCAACTTGCTCTTCAGATGACACGTGTCCTCACTGCTAAACGTATCAATACAGACAAACATGGTATTGGCAAAATTAACATTACACCAAACATAATATCAACTACATAATAATAATCTACGCATCACAACGAGATCGTGGGTATAAGAATCACTAAATTCGGAGCTACGGTTAAAGAAGTTATGATTTATGGAAGATAAATGTGATTTAAATGTTATAAATTGGTTAATATACATCATGTGAGAAAACATACTCCAAATAATTAAGTAAACTTTAATCCAGATTAAAACTTGTTTAGAAATCATATTGTAGTCAAATCACTATCATGGTCTAGTTTAACTTTGGTTAAAAGGTATAATCTACTAAACATAGGCTAAACAAAATATCTAATTATAAAAATATGTTCTATGGTACAATTAATGTTTCCATTGCATAGGCAATATTTTTATGAAGCTAACACAATTTGAATGGATCAAATCGGAGTTAAAATGAATAAGTTATGGAATAAACAAGTTTCTATGTATTTTAACACTTATTTTATGAATTTCTAGGATTTATGGACTGCGGATGCAAATAACAGAGAGCTCGGGGTTATTTATATAAAGTCCAAGGCCTCCGTTGTAAGGGTTTCTCTATAGTCGAGGACGGCGGGCTAATTGTGGCAAAGGGCAGGGGCTCTTAAGTAAAAAGACTCGGACGAAGGGGTACGAGATTACCTGAGCCATAGGATCGAAATCAAACGTCCTAGATTAGATCTGAGCCGGGACACATCAGCAACCTTCAGATCTTAATCCATCGGTCCAGATCATTCATTGGGTTGTATGCACCGAGAGCCAGATATCACTAGATCTATGGTCCGGATGCATCAAGGGAAGGGATACAACTTGGCCCAATCCTAGCCATTGGTGGCTAGATCGGTGGACAGGGGCTTTTTTCCACCCGACAGCGCCCAGGTAGAGGCCACGCAACACGGCATTGGCAGAAGCAACGGAACCGCTGCCTATAGTGGCGCCCGCATCCTGCATGATGAACTCCTCCGCCCGCGGCTTGTCCTGTCGAAGGTGTCCGAGACGGCCACACGGTCCAAGAACTGAGGCGAGGTGTTCGACGGAATTCTTACCGAGCTATCATGTGTAGGAGACCCAGACCATGGCAAGATCCACTCACCGATGAGCATCCACCCAGCGATGGTGGTCCACTGCGGAACCAAGTCAATAGGCACAATAGGGTCCCAGGATCGGCACAGGATGAGCACGCGCAGCTCCCAGATCCTGCCACGACAACCAATCACAAGCGCCACTGAGTTCTTCGTGAGGCGCTCCCCTAATTTCTCTCGCCAACTCACTGCATCGAGGGAAAGGAAAGAAGAGAGAAAGGCTGCTGGTTCGCTCAGCCAGGGATGACACGAGTCCGCGTATATATACACCCGTGGTCGCATCAATCTTGCTACGAAATCGTAACAACCCCAAATTTGTTGTGGCTCAACGGACTTTGATTCGAAATTTGGTAAAGCTTCCGTCCGTGCATTGCGGCGAGATGAAGAAGACTAACCTGACAGACGTACCCCACCTGACAGCGCTCGCAAAACCCCTAGCACACAGGCGGAGAGGATGGCACGCGGGCCCAATTTGCCAGAGCCGGAGCGTGACGTGCACGCGGGCCGCCAGGTGGGAACAAAAAAAAACTGGGCTGGCAGGCGCGGCTGAGGAGGGTGATGAGTTGGGCCGAGTGTGGGATTAGGCCCAAGCGTGGTTAGGAGCTCCTCATTCTTCTCAATTTTTCCTATTTTTCTAATTTTATTTCCAAAATTCAATTTGGTTCCAATTTCAGATTTAAATTCTGTTTGAACTTAAGCTTTCTAAATATCCATTAACAATCCTAAGATGAAGATATCGCCTATTATTTATTTATAACATATATATATATATATTATAGTGTATCTTCTTTTTCCTTTTCTTCTCTTTTCTTATTTCCCTTTCAAACTTTAAACTTGTCCCATAGATTTGAATACAAATGCAACCATACAAGAACTACAGCATGAGATGTATTTATTTATTTGTTATTTATCCAACATAATCCTGTTTATTGAATATGCACAAGGAAAGGAAGACCAAATAATCACCAAGGGTCTCATTTATTTCTATTTATTTATTTTATTAGTTTTTTTTACTTACACAAATTTTGGGCTTTACAGTGACCCGGACCTTGAATGCTTCAAAATAATGGCGCAATTTGCGCGAAGCCATGACAACTGCGTAGACGATTTTTTCCAGTTCCGTCATATTGCATTTTGATGTCGTGAGTACTTCGGAGACGTAATAAACTGGACATTGCCTGATCGTGCCCTCTCTGTTCTGCTCTTGAACCAGTGCTGCGCTGACCGCATGCGGCGAAGCTGCGATGTAGAGCAACAGGGGTAGCGAGGGGTCGGGGCTTGTAAGAATCGCCAATTCTGACAGGTACTGCTTTAATGAAGCGAAGGCCGCCGCCTGCTCTAGTCCCCATGCGAAGTCTTCTGCGCCGCGGAGTGTTTTGAGGAAAGGGAGGCTTCGCTCTGCGGATTTGGAGATGAATCTGTTGAGGGCGGCCAATCTGCCTGTCAGTCGTTGGACGTCTCTGGCTGACTGTGGTGGCGTCATGTTGATGATGGCTTGGATTTTGGTTGGATTGGCTTCAATCCCGCGGCGCGACACCAGGTAGCCCAATATTTTCCCCTGGCGAACGCCGAAAACGCACTTTTCGGGGTTTAGGCGAAGTCGTGCGTCCCGCATGTTCGCAAACGTTTCGGCGAGGTCAGCCAGATGGTCCTCCTTGCTTCTGCTGGCGACGACGATGTCGTCCACATACGTAAATATGTTTCTGCCGACCTGGCTCTCGAGCACCGTTTTGGTGAGCCGAGAGAATGTGGACCCGACGTTCTTAAGTCCCTCCGGCATTCTGATGAAGCAATACGTGCCGAAGGGTGTTATGAAACTGGTGCTAGCCTTGTCTTCCTCCTTCATATATATTTGATGGTAGCCGGAGAAGCAATCAAGGAGTGACATAACTTCGCACCCGGCCGCACTATCGACGATTTTGTCGATCCGAGGCAGCGGGAAGTTGTCCTTGGGGCAGGCCTTGTTGAGACTGGTGAAATTGATGCACATCCGCCATTTGTCGCTCTTCTTCTGCACCATCACTACATTGGCGAGCCATGTAGGGTAGGTGATTGGCTCGATGAATTTGGCCTCAAGCAGGTGATGTACCTCGGCCTTGGCGGCTTCTGTCTTCTCATCGGACATCTTGCGCAGTCGCTGCTTCTTCAGCCTCACCGAAGGGTCGATTCCTAAGCTGTGCTCGATGATGGAGCGACTGACTCCGACCAGGTCGAGGGCGGACCAGGCGAAGACGTCTTTATTTTTGTACAGGCAGCAGAGGAGTCTCTCCTCGTCATGCGAAGTGAGGTCTTCGCTGATGGTGACCGTTTGCTTGGGCGTTGCTTGGTCGAGGGGAACAGTTTTGGTCCCGTCGTTACTCTGCATCTGTGCTTTGTCGTGTTCTTTGGCGGCTGGGCTGGCAGACTCGGGGACCTCGCGCTGGGCCGTGAGGCAGTGTACGTTCCTTTGTCCGGGAACGAAGTCTCTTTCTATGTTGCGCGCGGTCTGCTGGTTGCCGTAGACTATGATGGCGCCTTGCGGACCTGGAATCTTCATGCACAGGTAAAGTCCGTGAATGGCTGCCTCAAACTTGTTGATGGAGCCCCGACCCATTATGGCGTTGTACGGGTACACCATGTCGACGATGTCGAACGTGACTTGCTCACTTCGTGCATTGGGTGCTACACCGAAGGAGAGGGGTAGCTCTATTTTGCCGACAGGAAAGGTGCCTTTGCCACCGAAGCCATACAGCGGGTTGTCCGAAGGCTTGAGCAGGCTGTGGCTTATGCCCATGCGGTCGAAGGCATGGAGGAAAATGATATCCGTCTGGCTGCCATTGTCGACTAAGACTTTGTGCAAGTCCCAGCCTGCCACGCTGCAGTTGATAACCATGGCGTCGATGTGGGGTGCGCTGTGCAGATCGACGTCTCGGGCGTCGAAGGTCAATGGCACATGGGACCACTTCGTCTGCACGACTGGACCGGTGACGGCGACGTGGTTGATGCTGCGGTAATGGTCCTTCTTCTGTCGCTTTGTGTCGACGTCGACGCTGGACCCCCCAGTGATCATGTGAATGACTCCGCGATACGGCTGATCGGCAAAGTCTTCTTGCTTTGGGGCTTGGGGATGGTTGGGGTGGTGGATATTTTGCTGTTGCGGGTGTGGAGGTGGGGGTGGGGGAGGTAGGATTTGTACCTCCTGGTGGTGTTGATATGCGTGGTGCGGTGGATGCGGAGCGGGGCCGTGGTTGTATGGCTGAGGGGGTTGTTGATATGTGTGCACGACAACTCTGGGGTTGTCGGCTGGTTGCGCCCGTGCCATCCTGTCTCTGGTGGCCTTCATCTCTGGGCAGTCTCTTGTAGGGTGCGCGTAGTCTTCGGCGTGGAACAAGCAGTAAAATCTGCGCGGCTGCTGCGCACGTCCCCGGCCCCGACCGCAAGTTCCGTTTCCGCGACCCTGGGGGGGGATACTCCTGGTGGCGAGGGGCCTCGCCAGCGGGGTGCTGGTTGGCGATGTTGTGCACCTGCTGCTGATTGCGGCCATCCCGACCGGAGTCTGCCTGCGAAGGCCTCGTCCACGTACGACTGGACTGCGGAGGGTCTTTAGGTTTCCTCTGAGACTCGACTTTGCGCTGGTGGAGCTCTTCGGATCTGGCGTATTTTTCGAATAGCTGATACAGCTCCTGTAGGTTCCTGGGCGGATCTCTGATGCAGTGGCTGTAAAGGACGCCAGCCCGAAGGCCACTAATGGTGTAGTGAATGGCGATTTGGTCATCAACCGAAGGCAGTTGTGACTTGAGAGTCAGAAACATGCGGTAGTACTCCCGCAGAGTTTCTCGTTCCAGCTGCTTGCAGAGTGAAAGTTCAGCCAAAGCGTCGGTGTCTGGGCGGTACCCTTGGAAGTTGAGCAGGAATTTGTCCCGGAGACTTCTCCAGGAGTCGATGGACAGCGGGGGCAACCTGGTGTACCAGGTGAGGGCCGGGCCTTCGAGGGCGATGATGAATGACTTGGCCATCGTGGCGTCGTCTCCTCCGGATGATGCAACGACGACCTGATAGCTCATGATGTACTGTGCTGGGTCAGTGCTGCCGTTGTACTTGGGATAGGTCCCCGCCCTGAAGTTGGCGGGCCATGGTGATACTTGCAGGTGGGGCGCCAGGGGACTCCGCTCGTCAAGGTAGTTGACACCTTGGAATGTTGCGGCGTGCGGAGTGGTGTGTCCACGCTGAGGGATGAACAAGTCTTCGATCTGCGCGTGCTGTTGGAGGGGTGGGCCGTGTTGCAGACCGAGTTGGCTTTCGCACTGCATGAGGGCGATCTCTTGCTCAAGCTCCTGAGCCTTTTGCTCTTCGTCGCGTATCATCTGGCGCACTTTGGCTTGCGCAGACACGCGTTGGCGTTTGGCCTCGAGGATCTCTTTTTGCCTCTGGAGGTTGCGGTTCTTGATGCGCAAGGCACGCAGCTGTAGTTGTTCCTCTGCAAAAACGTCGATGACTTCGCCATCCTCTGTGGCGTCCGCGCCCTCTGGTGGAGCGAAGCCTGGGGGATGCTGCTGTTGTCCTCCGGAGCTACAGGTGCGGAGGCTGCCTTCGGGTGTGGGTTGTTCATTGCGCTGCCTCTTGCTGAGTGCGTCATTGTCTTCGCAGGCTTCTTGGTAGGTGGTGTCGACAAGGGCCTTACCCTTTTTCTCAGCCAGTAGCGCTGCTTTCGCAGCTTCGTCAACGGATGGGGCTGCCTTCAAGCTAGCTTTCTTGGGTGCCATCGCGGGTGGCTTTTCGTAGCACGAACGGTGGGCGCCAAATGTTGGAACTTGCTCTCCCGAGCAAGGTGATCCAACGGGGGAATAGAAGTAATGCAGACAAGGTTTAGCTCAAGAGGGCAATTGCTTTTTTGTAATCTCGCCTCTCAAGGGCACTGTGCGGGGGTATTTATAGGTGCCTGAGTGCCCAGCGCCTTGGGTTAAGTACGCATGTGCCCTCAGGCGCCCAGATTATCCCTGGAATATTCCCATAAAGCAGGGTTACAGACTGTAATTACAGAGAAGCCTTTACAAATTAGGCCCGTAATGCGCAGCGGCCACGCGGGGCCTGTTACAATGGGCCAGATTGCACGTGGGCCTTCGTGTTGGACGACGCCGCGGGATGGGGCGACCTCGCCAGAAGCCTTCGTTCCTCGGCGCATTGGACGAAGGGTGGCGTCTGCCAGTCGTCGTCTCCGTTTGTGCAGCGAGACTGGCGAAGGCATCGAGCGAAGGGTAGCGTCTTAGCCTTCGCCCCAACAGACGATAGATAGCAGAGCGGTGTGCTACTAGCCATTGGGCTTTAGGGCACGGGAGTAGGGCAAGCGTGTGGAGATTGGGCCAGATTGGACCCAAAAGTAACTAACAAACAAGGCCCAAAAGTAGCTATTGGTCTAAAATGTATTGAAAGGGAATTAGGCTTACACCTAGTTCCTAAATAATTTTGGTGGTTGAATTGCCCAACACAAATAATTGGACTAACTAGTTTGCTCTAGTGTATAAGTTATACAGGTGCCAAAGGTTCACACTTAGCCAATAAAAAGACCAAGTTTTGAGTTCGACAAAAGAGCAAAGGGACAAACGAAGGCACCTCTGGTCTGGCGCACCGGACTGTCCGGTGTGCCACCGAACATGTCCGGTGCACCAGAGGACTCCAACTCAAACTCGTCACCTTCGGGAAATTCCAGAGGCGACTCCGCTATAACTCACCGGACTGTCCGGTGTACACCGGACTGTCCGGTGTACACCGGACAGTGTCCGGTGCTCCAGGGAAGAGCGGCCTCAGGAACTCGCCAGCCTCGGGAATTCATTTCGGGTGCTCCGCTATAATTCACCGGACATGTCCGGTGTACACCGGACTGTCCGGTGTATCTACGGAGCAACGGATACCTCGCGCCAACGGTCACCTGCAACAGCAATTAAATGCGCGCCAGTGCGCACAGAGGTCAGGCACGCGCGTAGTGGTGCACCGGACACTCTACAGTACATGTCCGGTGCGCCACCGGACATCCAGGCGGGCCCAGCAGTCAGAGCTCCAACGGTCGAAACCCCAACGGCCGGGTGACGTGGCTGTCGCACCGGACATGTCCGGTGTGCACCGGACTGTCCGGTGCACCATACGACAGACAGCCTTCACTAACGGCTAGATTTTGGTTGGTGGCTATAAATACCACCCCAACCGGCCACTTCATGGCGAGGGAGCCCAAGCAACATTCCAAGTCATCTAGTTGACATACTCAAGCCCTCCCAACCATATATATTCATTGATCCATCCTATACACAAGATTTAGACCACCACAACCAACACAAGTGCCACAAAAGAGAGAGCAAGCAAAAGAGAGCTACTCATTTGAGTTTAGCACTAGTGCCTTGTGAGATTCATCGAGAGATAGTGTGTGCTTCATCTTTGTGTTCATTTGCGCGTGGAGTTTTGACTCCCATTGAACTTCCTCCAAAGTTTTGGAGGCTTGTAAAAGCTAGCAAGAGACACCAAAGTGTGTGGTGGTCCTTGCGGGATCAAGAGTGATCCTTGAGAAGAAGAAGAGCTCGCCGATCCTTGTGTGATCGGGGGAGAGAGGGAAAGGGTTGAAAAAGACTCGTCCTTGAGTGGACTCCTCAACGGGGACTAGGCCTTCGAGGGCCGAACCTCGGTAAAACAAATCACCCGTGTCCATTGTGTTTATTGCTTGTGATTTGTTTGTTCTCTCGTACTCTAAGTTTTTCTTGCTCCATTCTTTGCCAATATCATTTGGTGTTGCTTCAAGTTAAATTTCCATTTAGTGAAGCAACACGTTGCAAGAAAGAACTCGTCCTAGTGCTCTTCTCATCTAAGGCTTCTTGCTTTGTTATTATATAACTTATTTGATTCATCTCTCCCGCATTATTTTAGCAATACTCTTTTCAAGCAAGAACTTGGTTTGTATACTCATATATTTGTATATCTTGTTCTAACCACTAATCAAGGGATCTAGTTGGGGGATAAAGTTTTAATTTTCAGGTTTCGCCTATTCCCCCCCTCTAGGCGACTTTCAATTGGTATCAAAGCTAGGCACTTCATCTTGAGTCTAACAACTCGAAGTGATGGCTCGTAGAAGATCCCAAAAGATCAAGAAGACTCCTCCATCGAACGTAACTCAAAAAGAGGTAACTCTTGAAATATTATTTGATGATTGTTCTAATTATGACTCATGGTCTACTAGTGTGATAAATGCTTTTAGAACCATAGATTCACGATTAGAACAAATTATAGACAAGAGTATTTTTCCCTCTAATTTCAATGAAAAAATTAATTCCGAGGAGGATCAAAGATGTTATCGCTTAAACTATCTAGCTTTTGACATCTTAACTAATTCTCTTAGCAAAGAAGATTATCATGCCTTCATATCAAACTATGACGAATCTGTCCATGATGTGCATGATATTTGGACTAGAATTAGACGCAAATTTGATGAGTCCAAACATGATAGTTCATTTTGTGTCTCTACTTTCTTTGGTATTTGTGATACTAACCCTTGCAAGGAAGAAGAAGACAATGAACGATGGAGACCAAACGATGAATCCACCTCTCCAAAAGGTTTGTCTTCCCATTTCGATTCCCACATGTGTTGTGTGGCTAATGAAAATAACAGCGGAAGCACAAATGAGGATGAGGAGGAAGAAAGAAGCATTGTGCATCTCTACGCTCGCCTAAGCCAAGAAGATAAGCCAGTCATGTTCAAACTTCTAGAAAGAGCGAGAGAGCAAAGCGAAGCTCGTCAAAGGCTAGAAGATATTCTCTCCATGAAAATGCTACACTTTGACGAGTTGACTAAAGAACATGAGGAGCTAAAGTGCTCTCATGTTGTTTTGGTCCAAAGGTATGAAACTGTTTCAATTGAGCATGATAATGCTTTACATTGTATTGCTCAATTAGTAAATAGGAATACCTTGCTTAAGGACCAAGTAGAAAAGCTAAAAGTTGAAAATCTAGCTTTTCAAGAAAAATATAATATGCTTCTATGTTCTCATGAAAAACTTATGGATGATCATATCATATTAAATTTGACTCATGAGGTTGTGATAGAAAACTTAAAATCCCAACAACCTCACTCGTGCACATGTATTCAAATTGATACTATATTACCATGTGCTAATGCTTGTTGTCCGTCGACAAGCATATCTTCTCTTGAGCTAGAACTTGCAGGAACAAAAGATGATACTTATCAAAAGCTCAAAGAAGAGAATGAGAGGCTAAAGATGAGCTTGACACAACTAAAAGGGAAATGCATTGCCCAACCTTCTCAAGATAACCGTAATCACATGGTGAAGAAGCTTGAGACGGGAACAACCGTGGCATGCACTACATCCCTTGAAGAAAATGTCAAGGATTTGAGGATTGCCAAGAGGAAGAAACAAAAGATAAAATTCAACACCTCCTCCAAAAGCCTCAACCACGCCTCCACAAAAGGTAACATCAAAGGTAATAATCAAGCCACACTGCACATTAAGAGGTGTAGTGAATGCTTTGAAGAAGGACACTTGATTAGGTCATGTCCCTACATTAAAAATGGATTGATTATTAACAAGGATGATAGACTTTGTTTTAAATGCTCCAAGAAGGGACACTTGCTTAGATCTTGTCCCCATTTAAAACAAAAAGGCATAGGGTTAGAAAAGAAAGTTTTTACTAACCATGTAGCAGGCAACAAACAAGGAAAGAAGAAAACTTCAAAACTTGAAAAACGCCTATGCTACACATGCCGAAAAAGGGGACATCTATGCAAGGATTGTCCCATTGGTAACAATTTCACTCCTAACTTGTCAATTGATTCTCATGTAACTAGGCAACCCAAAATTGCAACTTGTGCTAGAAAGGTAATGAGTTTACCTAATGCTAACACAAAGGACGTTTGGGTTCCTAGATCTTTGTTGACTAACCATGAAGGACCCATCAAGAGATGGGTACCAAAATATGCTTGACAAGCTTTGTAGGAGAAGGAGATGATATCAAGTCTTTGGGGTGCTTGAGAGAGTTCATTCAACTCAAGCTATCAATCCTTAATGATCTATATCCATGATTGACCCAAGGTTATTTTTCAAATTACTATATCTTAAACTCATATCATCTCGAGAAAGATATTAATGTTGTAGGAAATGAAGAAATATCATGTGTGAAAATCAAGGCCTACAACATGAAGGAAAGTCAAAGGATGGCAACTTCTATGCTCTTAAGTGCAAGTATTTTAAACTATCATTTCTTATGTGTCTTGTGTAGTCACATAGAAATATATAGCACTTCAAATGTCTTTAAATTTATGTTACCATTATTTGAAGAATTTCCTCTCATATGGTAGATTGCATTCCTATCATTTCCATACTATGGCAATCTACATGCTTTAATTTGTTGCAAGTACCACATGGCATGTTTTTTGCTAAGTTATTCTATTATTGCCATGTTTCTAGATATAGAGAGATATTTCAAGTTCCTAAAGGAATTAGGTGTCATGTAAGGAATTCAAATCCTTAGGACAATTTTAAACGGAAAATTCTCTCTATAACTAGAAAAGTGAGACTAATAATTTTATCTAAGTAACCCAAGGAGTCTCACTTGTAGAGAATAAGTTTCTCTTTGGAAGCGTGTAATCTAACATAAAAGGAAAAATCAATCCAACGACTTGTGTTGTTTTGCTTCTTGCTTATATTGGATATGACTCTTCTTCATTCATCGCTCTCCATGTTGTGAATTAGATTTATTTCCATAATCCTAATGAACTTACTATGCTTGTTCCATAAGTTAAAGCATTCTTCAAGGAATAATCTAGTTCATATTATAAAGTTTCCATGCCTTAGTAATCCACTATTCATTCCTTATCAAAATGATTACAAAAAGGGAAACTAGTGCTTGTATTGCTATTAACATTTCTCTTAAGCCTACTTATAAAAATCTACAAGAGAAGTAAGTGCAAGGTCAAAGCCACAAGCCTCAAAGGGTACTCTTCACCCAAGAGGAAGAAAGGTAAAAGCAAAGGTATGGGAACTCATCTTCTTAATCAAATATAGTTCCCATCAATGATTATTTACTCTGATTATATCTCTGTGAAGAAATAGATTCTTTATCGAATTTAAATTGACTAAGATGTGCATTCAATCTCATTCTCATCAATGCTCTTATCCATTAGAATCTATTTCATGCCTTTGCTATATTTGTTATCATATTGATTTGCTTCCAAGTAATGATTAACTAAATTCAATATGATAAAGTAAAATCTCCAATGATTATTAAAAAGCTTAAAAGGCGCTCACTCATATTTCTCAAATGAATTGCACTAATGATTAAGGATTTTACTTCATGTCTATGTGACTTATGGATGATGAATTGTGCTTATTTCCTATCTAAAAGAAATCATCCTTCATTATATACTCTCTTGTGTTACTAACATCCCTCTTGAGTATTTTCAATTAGTTTGAAAGGAAAAAGAAACAACTACAAAGGGAGGATTCTCAAATGAAAGAGGAGGACATCAAGAACAACACCACCTACTTGGATAGTAAGATCTACAAAACAATCAATGGTGTGGGTGTGAGTATTCTAAATTCTTTCATTATGAGAATACTAGGCTTAAGTTATTTATTGCAAATTTTATGAGCCTTAATCAAGATGTATAATGCTTCTCCATATTTGTCTTCAAAGTAAATGCATCCATTCAATTCAAATACTTGATGCATATCTCTAGGGGGAGCTGTTAGACTACCCGTCTAGGGTTTGTGTTATTCCCTGTGTGATGACCATTATACCCCTGTGTAATGGGCCTTGGCCCAGTTACTCTCTCTATTTAATATCACTCCCAACCCCTGATTAGGGTATGGGTTCCTATTCTAACATGGTATCTTCAGTCTAGGTTAGGTCTCTGCTTTCCTCCCAGCCGCCAGGCTACAGCCGCCGCCAGGAGGGTTTCCCCTCCCTGCTCCCGCCGCCCGCACCGTTCCGGGTTTTCTCCCCATCCTCCTCCGCGCCGTCCGCGGCCGCCAGTCCCACCGGAGCGCAGCGCGCGCTGCTCTACGGACGCCGCGCGCCGTTCGCGGGAGCGCTCCTGTTTTTCAGCATCGGCGCCGTCAGCGCTGCGGTCGCGTTCAGGACAGGGTGCGCCATCTCCCATCGCCGGATCCGCGCCGACCCCGACACTGCTGCACCATGGACGCCGGCCGCCTCCCCTACACGGCCGCCGCCGCTACACCGGCCCCTGGCGCGGACCCCGCCGCCGCTGTCGCCCCCAGCGCGGACCCGGCCGCCGCTGCTGCGCCTGGAGCGAGCCTGGCCGCAGGGGCCACGAGCCGGGCCGCCGCCACGCCTAAAGCGGGCCTGGCCGCAGGAGCCGCCCGCCTGGCCTTCACCGCCGCCCCCTGAGCGCGGCCCCCACCCTGCACGCCGGCCTCGCCTCTCCCACGGCCGTCGCACCTCCCCTGCCCAGTCTCACTGCCCCCCCGCAGCGAGCGCACTGGTGGCAGTGCCCCGTTCATCGACGGCCTCGGGCCCCTCCGTGATGCCACTCCCATGGCCCTGCGCCGTGGCTCTCCGCCGGGGTTTCCCACCATACCGGCACCCGCCGAGCACAACCCCTCACTCGTCGCCGCCCTCGCTACGATCCAGGCCGCTGTGGCTGCCTCGCGGGAGCGTGAGCGCGCCACGTCCCTCGCCCTGGAGCACGAACGTGCCCTGGGCGCCGCTCTGACCACCCAGATGGCCACCGCACAGCGCCTCCTCCTCGGCCGCCCGCCGGTCGCTCGTGAGGACCCCCCGGCGACTCCTGAGGCCATCCCCGCCACTGGCCTCGACGTCGACCACATCGGTGCTCTCCACGCTCAAGCCGCCGGACTTCACAACATCCGGGCCCTCGTGTCCGTGGTGTTGGACCCGGCGTCCTCCCACTACCCCCGTTGGCGAGGACAGGTCCTCCTCACACTGCGGCGGTATGCCCTCGCCGATCACGTCCTCGACGACCTCGACGCTCCGCCGACTCCCTCCTGGTGCCTCATGGACAGTGTCGTCCTCTCGTGGCTCCACGGCACCATCACCGTTGAGCTACAGGACATCATCCGCGACCAGGCAGACACGGCTCGTCAGGCGTGGCTCGCTCTCGAGGACCAGTTCCTCGGTAACCGGGACGCGCGGGCACTCCACCTCGACGCCCAGTTTCACCTGTTCTCTCAGGGGGACCTCTTCGTGGGAGAGTACTGCCGCCAGATGAAGGGCCTGGCTGACTCTCTCCGCGATCTCGGCGAGCCCGTTGCCGATCGTACCCTGGTGCTGAACCTCCTGCGTGGCCTCAGCCCCCGCTACGGCCACCTGAAGGCTCTCATCAAGAGGAGTGTGCCCTTCCCCACCTTCCACGCCGTGCGTAACGAGCTTCTCCTCGAGGAGCTCACCATGGCGAATGAGGCACCCACTCCTGCCTAGGGATGGCAATTTTACCCGCGGGTTCGGATATCCACGGATATCCGACCCGTCGGTTTCGGGTTCGGGTACGAAATTTAACCCGCGGGTCTTATCCATACCCGACCCGTGATAAAATCGGGTCGGGTACGGGTTTAACATTTTACCCGCGGGTCCTGGCGGATATCCGAAATTTTCAGTTTTTATTTTTTCAGCCCACCTGAAACCGGCCGGCCCATCCCAATGCGACAATATCCTTTATTCAATCACCAGCAAGGCAGCAACCCTACCCTAGGTTCTCTCTCACCTCAACCTCACGCACAGCACAAACTCAAGCGGTCAAGCCACCAGCCGCCGGCCGCCGCACGCATCTTCGCTAGAAAGCAGAAGCTCCTCGTCGGCGTACGGCGTCGAGCACTCGAGCTGCCGTCCTGCCGCACTGCCGCCCCAGCCACCTATCGCTGCCACACTGCCGCCCAGCCACCTGCCGGCTGCCGCACTGCCGCCCCAGCCATCTGCCGCACTGCCCTGCTCCTCGTCGGCGTACGACTGCAGAAGTGCCGACCCTGCTCCTCGTCGGCGTACGACTGCCGAAGTCCCTTCCTGCCAGTCCTCCACCGCCACTCCGCCAGCGAGGAGCGAGATCCAGGCGACCAGGTGAGTGCGGCAGTGCCCAGCCCGCCCAGCACCACAGTCCACACGCCCTGCGTCCGGCGTCCCTCCCTGCTGCCCGTGTGGTGACTGGTGCTGCCTGACTGTTGAGTGGCGACACTGTGCCAGACCGGCTGCTATTTCTGTCCCTCGCATGTATATTTTACAGTTGTCGTCTCCCTGATCTCAAATAGGTGGAGGACTGGAGGTGGTTCTCAAATCTCAAGCCCATCCATGGCGCCTACAAGTGGATCCGGCTTCGGGACGCAAGCTAATCGTCCACCATTGTCTTCACGTGGTGCTGCAACGAGGAGGGGGAGGGTGACCTCAAACCGGTCAACTATCAATCGTGCTGATGCTGCTGGTACACCTACATCGACGCCGACACCGAGTGCAGACCCATCAAGTGCCGGCGATGCTACTGCTAGTGGCACACCAACACCATCATCAAGTACTAATGCTCCACCTGCAGCAGCACAACCACAATCAGGTATAGACAATGTCATTGTGGAAGATGATGATACTGTTATTGTTGGGACGAAGAGGAAGCTGAAATCTGATGTTTGGCTAGAGTTTGAACAAGTAACTGTTGGTGGTAAATTAAAAGCTCAATGTAATTGGTGTAAAAAGCAATTAGTTGGAGATAGTAAAGCCGGTACAACTCATTTGCATAGTCATCTTGGAAGTTGTCAATCACGGCAAGTTAGAAAAGGATTAAAGCAAGCAACCTTGAAGTTGAGTAAGGATGAGCATGGAGCAATAATAGTTGATAAGTATGTTTTTGATCAACAAGTTGCTAGGAAAGAACTCGCAATAATGATATGTGTCCACGAGTATCCACTTTCAATGGTTGATCATGTTGGTTTTAGGAGATTTTGTGCAGCTCTACAACCACTTTTCAAAACAATGTCTAGGAACACTATTAAAAAGGACATTTTAGATATGTATGAGGTGCAGAGGAGTTCTATGATCAATTTCTTCCAAAAGTGTCAATCTCGGATTGCTGTAACTACTGATATGTGGACAACAAATCATAAAAAAAAAGGATATATGTCGGTTACGGTACATTTCATCGATGATGAATGGAAGCTGAAATCATTTCTTTTGAGGTAACTGTTATTTGTAGTTCATCTTTGTGGTTAAATTGTAGTTTCTTTGGTGCTTACATTTATTACTATTGTTGTAGGTTCATATATGTGCCCGCTCCACATACAGGAGAAATTATAAGTGATGTTCTTTACGAAGTCTTACAAGATTGGCAAATTGAGAAGAAAGTCTCGACAGTGACTCTTGACAACTGCACCACTAATGATAATTTGATGTGCTGCATGCAAGATAAGTTGCCTCTTTCCTCTCTCATGCTAGATGGAAAATTGTTACAAATGCGTTGTGCTGCACACATCATAAATCTTATAGTCAAAGATGGAATGAGTGTTATGGATGAGGGTATTGAAAGGGTGCGTGATAGTGTTGGATTTTGGTGTGCCACGCCAAAAAGACATGAGCATTTTGAACGCACAGCAACACAAATGAATGTTAAATATGAGAGAAGGATAGCTCTCGATTGTAAGACTAGATGGAATTCAACCTACATTATGCTTAGCACCGCACTTGATTATCAAGTAGTGTTTGATCGCCTAGCAAGTAAAGAAAAGCTTTGTGCTCCTTTTAAGCCAACCATAGAGGATTGGGAATTTGCTAAAGAGCTTTGTGGTAGGCTTAGGATGTTCTTTGATGCAACTGAGCTATTATCAGGAACCAATTATGTGACAGCAAATTTGTTTTTCCCGAAAATATGTGGAATTTTTTTGGCTATTGAGAAATGGAGAACTAGTGCTATCCCAAAGGTAGAACAAATGTCTTCCTTGATGAAAGACAAATTCAAAAAGTACTGGTCAGATGTGCATGGCCTTATGGAATTAGCTACAGTTTTGGATCCTAGGTTTAAATTGAAATTCATGAAGGCATTCTTTACCACCATTTATGGGGAAGAGAGTTCAATCACAAGTAGTGAGTTGTCTAGGGTTCGGAGTTTGTTGTATGAGCTTGTCTTGGAGTACCAAGATCCTAAGGAGGGTGTGGCAACAACTGATGGTGTACGTACTAAAAATGTTGTCGTTAATGAAGGTGATGACCTTATGCTTGGCATATTTGATAAGTTCATGTCAGAGGAACCAGAAACATCTTCAACCTATATGCGCACTGAGTTAGATTTGTATTTGGAAGAGCCAACACTTCCAAGAACTCAAGAGCTTTACATTATTTCTTGGTGGCAACATGCGGGAATTAAATACCCAACTCTTAGAAAAATTGCTCGGGATATCATGGCAATTCCGGTTACAACAGTGACATCAGAATCTGTTTTTAGTACTGGAGGGAGGGTAATTAGCCCACATCGAAGTAGACTTGCTCCAAAAACAGTTGAAGGCTTGATGTGTATGCAAGCTTGGTCTCGTGCAGACATGATAGGTGATCAATCTTGTTTTATAAATGCACTAACAACTTGTTTGGAGGATGAAGAGGAACAAATGGTAATAGTGGTTTTGTTAACATTTATTTTTCTTTGCTTTGTTTGACTGAATACTTATATTTACTTGTACATTTCACTACTTGTCAGGATGAACCAAATTGTTGATCTGTTGAATGCTCTATAGGTTGATGACTTGATGTTCAACAAAGGTAATACTTATATTTTTGAATCATTTTTTTGCTTTGAGCAGTAGCAGCACTGCTGTCTGCTGCACGCCTGAGCAGCCAGCCGGTGACTCAGTGAGCCAGCAACCAGTAGCAGCACTGCTGCACGCCTGAACAGTAGCAGCACTGCTGCACGCCTGCACTGGGCCACTGGCGCACTGCGGCTGAGCTAATTGCCTAATTCCATGTGTAATGTGTTGCTGCAGTGCACTGCTCTATGTGTTGCTGTCCAACAGTCAAAGACCAAGACATGTGTTGCTGACTTGCTGTTGCTGTCCAAAGAAAAACATGTGTTGCTGTCCAAGTTGCTGTCCAAACTCCAAAGAAAATCCTTGCTGTCCAAAGAGATGAAGCCTAAAATATCATTGTTGTAATGCTGTTTTTGTTCTTTGCTGGCTTGCTGCCCAACAGTCCAAGTTTGTGTAATAAGAGACCTTTCCTGTTTTGTTGAATTGAATACATTAAAGTTTGGTTCAAGTGTAAACTCTATATACTCATATATTGCTTGCAGCTTGCTCCTATAACAATAATCAGATTTATTATGTCTTGTTTTTTTGTTCTACCTTGTCATTTGTCAACCATGTGTTTTATTTGTGTGGAGTGTAATTATACCCGCGGGTATCCGATACCCGCCCGATACCCGATGGGTACGGGCACGGGTACAAAATCCTACCCGCGGGTATAGTTGCGGGCGGGTATGAGTAATACCCGCGGGTATTGTCACGGGCGGGTATTTATCATACCCGATCCGAACCCGACCCATTGTCATCCCTACTCCTGCCTCGGCCCTCTACAGCGCTCCCACCAGTGGTCAGCCGCCTTCCGGGGGCCAGGCCACCCGTCCTCCATCGACTGGGGCTCCCACCCGCCCTACTCCTGCCGTCCCGGCGGCCCCTCGTCCGACTTCCACGACCGACGGGGGTCGTCGCTCCCGCAAGGGCGGCCGTGGGAGCGGCGGCTCCTCTCGTGGTGGTCCCTCCGGCCGGGGTGGCGGCCACGCGTGGCCGTCATTCTACAACCCCTGGACCGGGACCATCGCCATGTGGCCGGGCCAGGCACCGAGTACCCCCCGTCCTCCGTCGCCAGCCCTCCTGACTACACCTCACTACGGCGCACCTCCGTATGGTGTTCCCGTCGTGCCCCAGGCTTCGCCCGCGCCACTGCCCCCGGGGACCCCCACCTCGACAACTTGGTCCCCGCCGGCCGGTGGTTGGGACAGCGCCTCCCTCGCTGCTGCCTTCAGCACCATGGTGATGACTCCACCCCCCCTCCGACTGGGTGATCGACTCCGGTGCCTCGTACCACACCACTCCCACGGCAGGCACGCTCTCTCGCTCTCATCCCCCCCTCCCCTCTCACCCATCCTCGATCGTCGTTGGAAACGGTTCCACTCTGCCAGTCACCTCAGTGGGTGCCTCGGTTCTCCCTGGGCCGTTCTACCTCAACGATGTTCTCGTAGCTCCCCACATCACCCACAATCTTCTTTCTGTTCGTCGATTCACCACTGACAACTCCTGTTCCATTGAGTTTGACCCCTCTGGTTTTTCTGTGAAGGATCTGGCCACCAGGACCCTTCTCGCCCGCTGTGACTGTAGGAAACGGGTGACGCCTAAGAGGGGGGGGGGGTGAATTAGGACTTCTAAAACTTTTACTTAACTAGGCCACAATTAAAACCCTAGAGCAAAACCTATGCAAATAATCAAAACTAGAATGTGCAAACCAGGTTTTGTCTAAGTGTTGCTATCTCTACCGCAAAGACTAAGTTTCAATCTACACTAAATAAGTATGACAACAAGATTGAAACTTAATTGCTTAATATAAATGCGGAATGTAAAGAGCTAAGTAGAGAAGCAAACTCTCGTGGATGACGCCGGTATTTTTACCGAGGTATCCGGAACCACGCAAGGTCCCGACTAATCCTCGTTGGTGCCCCTACGCAAAGGGAAGCCCACGCGAGGGCCAAGCACCACGGTCGAGTAACTCCGTAGAGAGCCGCGGGCCTTCTCCACGCGCAAGTGGTGCTCCGCTTCCGGCTCCTCTCGGACGCTCCCCGCCGTCTCCACTATCGAGCTTCCGGCCGAAACGCCGCGGGCCTCGTTCCCTCCGGTACACGGTGGCGGCCGTGACACAAACGCGGTTGTCACGGTCTCGCAAGACTCTCGCCCCACTCGGTACAATTACAACGACTCACGCAAGAGCCGAGGGGTTGTGAGGTTTATCTAAACTCACTCAACAATCTAGGGTTCACCTAGAGCAAGCGCTAAAGCGGTCTAACTAACCTAAGCACTTCGCAAAGCACCTACGCTAATCACCGAGTGATTCTATTAAGCACTTGGGTGTTTGAGCTCTTGGAAATGTGCACTATGTGCCTTGGTATGTTGCTTGGGCTCTCACCCTTGAGAATGGCCGGTTGGGGTGGTATTTATAGCCTCCAAGCCCCCAACTAGCCGTTGGACAGAAAGCAGCAGCTTTCTGTCGTCGGGTGCACCGGACAGTCCGGTGCACACCGGACACTGCACTGTAGCATGTCCGGTGCCGCCACGTCAGCCGACCGTTGGCGCCTGTAGCAGTCGACTGTTGGATTCGACCGTTGCCTTCTGCCCGTTGGCACACCGGACAGTCCGGTGCACACCGGACAGTCCGGTGCTACAGCCAGAGAGCGCCTGCCTGCGGCCTCTCTGCGCAGACTGTCCGGGACTTCACCGGACAGTCCGGTGCACACCGGACACTGCACTGTAGCATGTCCGGTGCGCCACCAGGCGCTGGCTGACAGCCCTTTTCCTTGGAATTCTTCGATGATTTCTTCGGGCTTCTTTGTTCTTGAGTCTTGGACTCCTATGCATCTTTTTATGTCTTCTTTTGAGGTGTTGCATCCTCATTGCCTTGGTCCAATTCTCTTCGCATCCTGTGAACTACAAACACAAACACTAGAAAACTCATTAGTTCACGGATTGTGTTGTTCATCAAACACCAAAACTCAATTAGCCAAAAGGCCCGGGGTCCATTTTCCTTACAATCTCCCCCTTTTTGGTGATTGATGACAACACAACCAAAGCAAGCAAATAATACAAGAATTTGAGTGAAAATATGCAATCTACTTGCTAAGATGCATGATTGTCCCCACAATGTGATATTATGGACTTAAGCCTCCCCCTAACTCCATAATTCACTTACTTCCTATTTTTGGACCAAATAACCAAAACTACTTGAAAAGCCATTTGTAGATATATAAAATTTTAAATAGGTGGTGTTTGGTGTTTGATATAGTTTTCATTGCTTTGGTCCCTAAACTTCTCCCCCTTTGGCATCAACCACCGAAAAGGAAGACAATAAAAGCATGTAGGAAGTAAATAAACGCTTGCCCTCATCAAGAATTGTATCAAACGATATCACTAGAAGGATATTAAATTAAGCCATGAATGATACCACTTGAAGGAGTCCTCAAAAGATTACTCCCCCTAAATGAGTATTCTCCTTTCGAAAGAGTTTTTCTCCCCCTTTAGAGATGAAGAAATACTCCCCCTGCCAGAGATCCTCTACTTAGGAAAAAGCATGTGAAAATTAGAGGTGCAAGACAAGATTTGAAAAGACTAACTTCCCTTATGCATAGGTAACAGAATATGAGTTAACTACTTATGCATTTTTACAACATGGAAGCATATGATATGAAATATAGTCTAATCAAATATTGGAGAAGACATGTAAATGATACTGAATGTAGTCTCAAAAGATACCAATTGAAGATCAATGGCGAGCTTGAGAGACATGAGAGTTCTTGGAGATTTTGCAGTGGAAGATTATTGTCTTTCTCCGGGGACTTCATTTTCCTTACAATGAGACTATCACAAGAAATAGACTTGAAAAGGTGTTAGTCTCAAAGTGTTAGATTATAGAGTAACCTCCCCCTAAAGGTGTGCATACAAGTTTTGAATACTTGTAGGAGACATGCACTTTGATTTGATATTAAGAGGGGTAAATTATCCATAATCCTAACTTTGGCACATATAAGTTAAATGATACAATTTGTAGAAATCAAAATTTTCAATTGATGCATCATTTACTATGGAATGAATAAGAAGCTATGTGCCGTGCTTAAATAAACATTTTTAAACCATGTAGGTTTGCTTAAGTATATGAATTGAAAACAAGCAATCCTACCATATGATTTACCTAGTATGCATGATTTTAATCAAAAGTACATAACAAATGTAATACTAGGCAAGAAAGGTAAACTAGATAAAAGATAAATAGATACGCATATCTAAAGACGAAGAATACAATAAAGCTAGTTACCTTAGTCATGGGTGGGAAATTTGGGTCCAAAATTTTCACTAACCCACTTGGCAATAAACTTGATCCAACATGATGTATCCCATGATATACATCCCAATATAGCCAAGTCTCCAAATTTCCCGATGACCTTCGGTCCACTCACTTCCCTTTCGGGATCCAAACCTTCTTGGTGCTTTTCATGGTTGAAATTATCTCCTTTGGCACCCAGATGCGTTTGGCCCCCTTTCCTTTGTTGGCTTGCTTATTGGCCTTGATTGCTATCACCTTTCCGTTCTTTTTCTTCTTGATCAAATATGGTGTAGCATCCTTTTTGTTCACCTTTTTGATGTAGGTGTTGGAGATTTTGCTTGATGGCTTTTGCTTGAGCTTTTGCCTTTGTTTATCCCCGGTCATCGCCTTGCATTGGAAAGACTTGTGGCCTTCCTTGTGGCATAGCCTACAAATCACAGTTTCTTCCTCTACAGGCTTGTTCACTCCCGCAGTGGTGTTATCCTGTGGAGGTCGGATTTGTTTGGCTTTGCCTTTCTTGTCATACAAAGCCTTGCCAAGGCGAGCCACTTCTTGCTTTAATTGTTCATTTTCCTTTGCAACCTCATCTGAACATGTCTCTACAACAATATTCTCAACAACGACTTGGTTGCAGGGGTTAGAATCATCAATTAAATCAAAGCAGGAAGTAGAAGCATCTTTCTTGATTATTTTAGGTATTTCAACCAAAGATGCTGCTGGGGTGCTACCAAAGTTTTCTAGCTTAGTAGTTAGCTCATTATTGTGTATGCTAAGAATTTCCATCTTCTCTAGCAAATTTTCAATAGCTTCTTGAGAGCTAGCTAACTTAGCCTTAAGTTTTTCATTCTTTTTAATAAGGCTATCATCGGTAGCAGTGGATGGAGCACTAGATTCTAATAGCTCAATTTTAGTTGATAGCTCACTATTTAAGTTTGCAAAAGTTTCAAATTTTTCTAGCAAACTTTTGTAATCATTTTGAGAGCTAACCAACTTATTTTTCAAAGTTTTAAGTTGAGCCTTTTGCTTAGTGCAAACATCCTGGAAAAAATTAACGGCTTCCGCAAGTTCTTCTAGAGAGGCCTTTCCCTCACCTTCATCATCACTACTACTTTCATCACTAGAGGATGGAATGCTTTTGTTACCTCTTGCCATAAGGCATTTGTGTGATGACCGTGATGATCGTGACGAGGACCGGTGGCTGCGCATCCTTGGAGGTTCATCTTCACTTGAAGAATCATCCCAAGTTCTAACACTTGTGAGCGCCTTGCCTTTTCTCCTCTCCTTTTTGGGTTTGGCCATATTTGGACAGTTGTCCCTGAAGTGGCCCTTCTCCCCACATGCGAAGCATCCTCTCTTCCTTTGCTTTTTCCTGTCAATGTTAAAGAGAAGGTCCTCGACCTGCAGGGGCACACCCATTAGATTAATCTTGCGGATCATCCTCATTACCTTTCCGACGCGTTGGATTGTTTCTTCGTCCTCGGAGGATGATGTGCATGGTTGATTATCTTCATCATCATCACTTTCTTCTTCTTCCTCTTCTTCACTTGAGGAACTTGGAGTGGGAGCCTTCTTTTTTCCCTTCCTTTCATCACATGCAAAAGCATATGGTCTTGAGGAAGTTGGCTCCTCTCCCCGACTCATTTTTCGCGACATCTCAAAGGCCGCGATTTTCCCAATCACAATGGTCGGGGTCATGTTGCTCAAGTCCTCCATGTTGTGAAGGATGGTGATGATGCTCCCATATCTTTGTTGTGGTAGCAGGGAGATAATCTTCCTCACAATGTCCGCATCACCTAGCTTATTAATGCCAATAGAATTGAGCTCATTGATTATTAGATTCAAACGTGAATACATGTCTCTAACAAGCTCATCATCTTTCATGGCAAAAGAATTATACTCATTTAAGACTAGGCAATGTTTTTGCTCACGGACATTGGATGTGCCGTCATGAAGCTCATGCAATTTTAGCCAAATCTCATTAGCAGTTTTCAAGGTAAATACTTGATTAAAAATATCCATGCTAAGAGATTCATACAAGCAATTTTTGGCTCTAGCATTTAAATGAATTTCTTTTTCCTCACTCGTGGTGGGTTTCTCGGGATTCTTGAGGGGTTTCATCCCGTCACGAGTGACTCTCCAAACACCTAGATCAACGGCCTCTAGGTAACAAGCCATTCTAGCACTATAATATGGGAAATTAGTGCCGTCGAAGTGTGGTGGCCTATGGGTATCCATCCCTTCCTCTAAAAAGCGTCGGCTCTTTTAGCGGTGAAGCTAAAGCGTTTCAAATGAGCCAAACCGGCTTTGATACCAATTGTAGGAAACGGATGACGCCTAAGAGGGGGGGGGGGTGAATTAGGACTTCTAAAACTTTTACTTAACTAGGCCACAATTAAAACCCTAGAGCAAAACCTATGCAAATAATCAAAACTAGAATGTGCAAACCAGGTTTTGTCTAAGTGTTGCTATCTCTACCGCAAAGACTAAGTTTCAATCTACACTAAATAAGTATGACAACAAGATTGAAACTTAATTGCTTAATATAAATGCGGAATGTAAAGAGCTAAGTAGAGAAGCAAACTCTCGTGGATGACGCCGGTATTTTTACCGAGGTATCCGGAACCACGCAAGGTCCCGACTAATCCTCGTTGGTGCCCCTACGCAAAGGGAAGCCCACGCGAGGGCCAAGCACCACGGTCGAGTAACTCCGTAGAGAGCCGCGGGCCTTCTCCACGCGCAAGTGGTGCTCCGCTTCCGGCTCCTCTCGGACGCTCCCCGCCGTCTCCACTATCGAGCTTCCGGCCGAAACGCCGCGGGCCTCGTTCCCTCCGGTACACGGTGGCGGCCGTGACACAAACGCGGTTGTCACGGTCTCGCAAGACTCTCGCCCCACTCGGTACAATTACAACGACTCACGCAAGAGCCGAGGGGTTGTGAGGTTTATCTAAACTCACTCAACAATCTAGGGTTCACCTAGAGCAAGCGCTAAAGCGGTCTAACTAACCTAAGCACTTCGCAAAGCACCTACGCTAATCACCGAGTGATTCTATTAAGCACTTGGGTGTTTGAGCTCTTGGAAATGTGCACTATGTGCCTTGGTATGTTGCTTGGGCTCTCACCCTTGAGAATGGCCGGTTGGGGTGGTATTTATAGCCTCCAAGCCCCCAACTAGCCGTTGGACAGAAAGCAGCAGCTTTCTGTCGTCGGGTGCACCGGACAGTCCGGTGCACACCGGACACTGCACTGTAGCATGTCCGGTGCCGCCACGTCAGCCGACCGTTGGCGCCTGTAGCAGTCGACCGTTGGATTCGACCGTTGCCTTCTGCCCGTTGGCACACCGGACAGTCCGGTGCACACCGGACAGTCCGGTGCTACAGCCAGAGAGCGCCTGCCTGCGGCCTCTCTGCGCAGACTATCCGGGACTTCACCGGACAGTCCGGTGCACACCGGACACTGCACTGTAGCATGTCCGGTGCGCCACCAGGCGCTGGCTGACAGCCCTTTTCCTTGGAATTCTTCGATGATTTCTTCGGGCTTCTTTGTTCTTGAGTCTTGGACTCCTATGCATCTTTTTATGTCTTCTTTTGAGGTGTTGCATCCTCATTGCCTTGGTCCAATTCTCTTCGCATCCTGTGAACTACAAACACAAACACTAGAAAACTCATTAGTTCACGGATTGTGTTGTTCATCAAACACCAAAACTCAATTAGCCAAAAGGCCCGGGGTCCATTTTCCTTACAGTGACAGCTCGGGGCCTCTCTACACGCTCCAGCCCTCCACCGCCGGCGTGTCTCCACCTCCTGCCCTGGTCTCCACCACCTCCTCCACCACATGGCATCGACGTCTCGGCCATCCTGGACCCGACGTCATGACCAAGATTACCAGTAGTCTCGATCTTTCCTGTAGTAGGGTACATTTTGAGGGTCTCTGTCATGCTTGTCAGTTAGGCCGACATACTCGTCTCCCATTTACTACTTCTTCTTCTCGGGCTGAGCAGGCTTTTGATCTGGTTCATTGTGACCTTTGGACCTCCCCTGTACTCAGTCTTTCTGGTTATAAATACTATCTGGTGATTTTGGATGATTTTTCCCATTTTCTCTGGACCTTCCCGCTTCGGTTGAAGTCGGACACATTCACCACCCTCACACACTTCTTCACCTGGGTATCCACTCAGTTTCGTCGCCCGGTCCGTGCTCTGCAGTGTGACAATGGCCGCGAGTTCGATAACAACGCCTCTCGCTCCTTCTTCCTCACTCATGGCGTCCAGTTGCGTCTCTCGTGCCCCTACACTTCTGCCCAGAACGGCCGAGCCGAACGCATGATCCGCACCACCACTAATATGCTCCGCTGTCTCCTCTTCCAGGCGTCTCTCCCTGCCAGCTACTGGGCAGAGGCCCTGCATACTGCCACCCACCTCCTCAACCGTCTTCCCTCGAAGGCGGCACGCCACCCTACCCCCCACTTCGCCCTTTACGGCACAACCCCTTCCTATGACCACCTTCGCGTGTTCGGCTGTGCCTGCTACCCTAACACTTCCGCTACCGCTCTACATAAGCTTTCTCCTCGCTCCACCCGCTGTCTATTCCTTGGCTACTCCCCTGACCACAAGGGGTACCGGTGTCTGGACCTCACCTCCCACCGCATCATCATCTCTCGTCATGTCGTCTTTGACGAAGACGTGTTTCCCCTTGCTGGCTCCACCCCACCCAACGATCTTGACTCCCTCCTCGAGTCCGATCCGATTCCTCCCCCACCTTCGGCTCCCCGTCTTGCGCCTTTACCTGCTCCTCGTGCGGCCCCCACGACCTCCTCCGCGCCACGCGCGGCCCCATCGACCCCGCCTGCGCCACGCGCGGCCCCGTCGACCCCACCTGCGCCACGCGCGGCCCCGTCGGTCCTGCCTGCGCCACGCGCGGCCCCGTCGACCCCACCTGCGCCACGCGCGGCCCCGTCGGTCCTGCCTGCGCCACGCGCGGCCCCGTCCACCCCGCCTGTGCCACGCACGGTCCCGTCGACCCCGTCTGCGCCACGCGCGGCCCCGTCGACCCCGCCTGCGCCACGCGCGGCCCGTCGACCCCGCCTGCGCCACGCGCGGCCCCGTCGACTCCGGCTCGATTCGCCAACCCCACCCTCGTCTACCAACGCCGCAGCCACGCCACTACCTCGGCGCCCCCCGACGTGGGCCCATCGACGAGCGCGGCCCGATTCGCCGACCCCGCCGTCGTCTATCACCGCCGTGAGCCGGCCCCTCCAGCCGCTCCCGTCGTTCCGGTGGCTCACTCCGAGTCATCCGTATACCACCCGGTCGCCATCCATCGCGACCCCGGGCACGTCCACCCGATGGTGACTCGACGCGCTGCTGGCGTTCTCCGCCCCGTCGACCGGCTCATCCTGGCAGCCGCTACGGCCAACACTCCACCCGACGCTTCCCCGGTACCCTCCTCCGTTCGCACTGCCCTCGCCGACCCACACTGGCGTCGCGCTATGGAGGAGGAGTACGCGGCCCTCTTGGCCAACCACACTGGGGACCTGGTGCCGTGTCCTCCTGGCACCAACGTGGTCACCGGCAAGTGGCTATTTCGCCACAAGCTGACCTCGGACGGCTCCCTCGACCGCTACAAGGCCCGTTGGGTCCTTCGGGGCTTCACCCAGCGCCCCGGAGTGGACTACGACGAGACCTTCAGCCCTGTCGTCAAGTTCGCCACTGTTCGCGCCGTCCTCTCCCTCGCCCTGTCCCGCGACTGGGCGATCCATCAGCTCGATGTCAAGAATGCCTTCCTCCATGGCACTCTGACGGAGACTGTCTACTGCAGCCAGCCCACCGGCTTCGTCGACGCTGACCGTCCGGACCTGGTTTGCCGGCTGAACCGATCCCTGTACGGCCTCAAGCAGGCGCCACGGGCTTGGTACAGCCGCTTCGCCTCCTACCTGGCCTCCGTCGGCTTCGTCGAGGCCAAGTCAGACACGTCCCTGTTCATCTACCGGCGCGGCGACGACACCGTCTACCTCCTGCTCTACGTCGACGACATTGTGCTCACGGCATCCACCGCCGACCTCCTTCACCGCACGATCGTCGCCCTTCAGCGGGAGTTCGCGATGAAGGACCTGGGGCCCCTCCACCACTTCCTCGGCGTCACCGCCGAACGTCGGCCTCAGGGTCTCTTCCTCCACCAGCGCCAGTACGCCATCGACATCCTGGAGCGGGCTGGCATGTCTGACTGCAAGCCCTGCTCCACGCCCGTCGACACTCAGGCGAAGCTCTCTGAGGACGACGGGCCTCCGGTCGCCGACGCGACGTCCTACCGGAGCCTCACCGACGCGCTCCAGTACCTCACGTTCTCCAGGCCCGACATCGCTTACGCCGTCCAGCAGGTGTGCCTGCATATGCACACTCCGCGGGAGCCCCATCTCACTGCGCTCAAGCGGATTCTACGCTACCTCCGCGGCTCCCTCGACTACGGCCTCCTACTCCGCCCATCCCCGACGTCGGAGCTTGTGGTCTACACCGACGCTGACTGGGCTGGCTGTCCCGACACGCGCCGGTCCACCTCCGGCTACGCCGTCTTCCTGGGCGCTAACCTCGTCTCTTGGGCCGCCAAGAGGCAGCCCGTCGTCTCTCGCTCCAGCGCTGAGGCCGAGTACCGTGCCGTGGCCAACGGCGTGGCCGAGGCCTCCTGGCTGCGCCAGCTCCTTCACGAGCTTCACAGTCCCCTCCAGCGCGCCACCCTCGTCTACTGCGACAACGTCAGCGCGGTCTACCTCTCCACCAACCCCGTGCAGCATCAGCGCACAAAGCATGTGGAGATCGACCTGCACTTTGTCCGCGAGCGTGTCGCTGCCGGTGACGTCCGCGTTCTCAGCGTCCCCACCACGCTTCAGTTCGCCGACATCTTCACCAAGGGGTTACCGTCGAGTGTCTTTTTCGACTTCCGATCCAGTCTCAACATCTGTACAGGATAGAGTTGTGACTGCGGGGGGGTGTTAGACTACCCGTCTAGGGTTTGTGTTATTCCCTGTGTGATGACCATTATACCCCTGTGTAATGGGCCTTGGCCCAGTTACTCTCTCTATTTAATATCACTCCCAACCCCTGATTAGGGTATGGGTTCCTATTCTAACAGGAGCCTCTATCTACATCTTGATTGCATTGAGACTATTGCTTTATCTCAGTAATTTCATATAGTCTCTTGCATGAGAATGAGTTTCTCATGAAGTATGCTACTATTTTTAAATTCTTGTCTTTCACTCTAAAGTAGCATATTTGCTGGATTCTCCTACTCTAAGCTTAATTGATAATTTATTGTGTATGTTGTTCTCTTGATCACATCTGTTATTTGTTTGATCATAGAATGACTTCTTCAATCATGCTTCTTAGTGCCGCATATACTATCAATCAATATCTCTTGACTTGCACTAAGTTAAAAGGAGAATTCATGATACATTTATGCAATTTGTGATTCATTTGCCATATGCTAACAATAACTTAGAAAAGGATCACTTGTTGTAGAACTCTCTTTTGTGCAAAATATTTCCATATATTGTCTTAAGAATAGGTCTTAAGCAACTAAGACAAAGGACAAAGCACAATAAAGAGAGCGTCTCTATGTGTAGGTACAAAACGGTAAAACTACTTCCATTCATTTACATATGTACCTAAATCTTCCTTTTGTATACATTCCTTGCATATCTTGTATCGAAGGAAGTGAAAGCATGTCCATGCATTTCCCTGCTTCATTTCTAGTTTAACCTCTCAAATATTTCATTCCTGCATTTATGCATCGTGATTAAAACTAGATGAAGTGGTTTTATTGTCAAAAAGCTTAAAGCTTAACCTTGTAACGAGGATAAGCTACCTTTGTTCCAAAGGTGGATGGTCCTTAAGTCTCTTTGAAATCTTTAAGGGTAAATGCTTAAAATGTTTGCAACATGCTTTCATAAGTGCATAAACTGTCATGAGCATCACACTTATTCTACGACACAACGCACTTCACATTCTGTATGATATAGATATGTTCTCATTAACCTAATTCTGTGCAATTGGCATTTTAGGCCAAAATATGTGTTCTTCCTCTCCATGCACATATTTAGGGGGAGCAATCTATGTTATATAGAATTATGATCATGCTTAATTTGACATATCCTTTTGATCATATCTCTTTTATGTCTATGACTAATGTGTTTTCAAGTATATTCTCATGCTTAGTCATAGGATTGAAAGGGAAATGGAGTATTCGGCAAAGACGACGCTTCCACTCAACTCCATCAGTATTATCCACTCTTTGCCGGTATTCCGCATAGTTCTTCACTTTGGTATAACCTTCACTCATATCTCTATTTCAATTGAATATTTCAATTGTTTGCCAAAGGGGGAGAGAAAGAAAAGGGCCTATATTTCATTCTAAGTATTCGTTTTTGGCGATTCATGCCAAAGGGGGAGAAAGTATTGGCCCAAAGCAAAAGGACCGCACCACCAACCTCCTAATTAATTTTTAAAATTAATGGTTTTCAATTGGTAGATTTCAAATTGGCATCTCTTTGTGTTCTAAAGGGGAAGCAAGTAGTATTTTCAAAACTTGATATCTTAAAACCCTCTTGAACACTAAGAGGAGAATTTATTTGAGGGGGAGTTTTGTTTAGTCAAAGGAAAAGCATTTGAAACAAGGGGACAAAATTTTAAATCTTAAAAATGCTTCGCAAAATCTTATTCAATTACCTTTGACTATTTGCAAAAAGACTTTGAAAAGGATTTACAAAAAGAATTTGCAAAAACAAAACATGTGGTGCAAGTGTAGTCCAAAATATTAAAAATAAAGAAACAATCCATGCATACCTAGTAAGTAATATTTATTGGCTCAATTCTAAGCAACCTTTGCACTTACATATATGCAAACTAGTTCAATTATGCACTTTTACATTTGCTTTGGTTTGTGTTGGCATCAATCACCAAAAAGGGGGAGATTGAAAGGGAATTAGGCTTACACCTAGTTCCTAAATAATTTTGGTGGTTGAATTGCCCAACACAAATAATTGGACTAACTAGTTTGCTCTAGTGTATAAGTTATACAGGTGCCAAAGGTTCACATTTAGCCAATAAAAAGACCAAGTTTTGAGTTCGACAAAAGAGCAAAGGGACAAACGAAGGCACCTCTGGTCTGGCGCACCGGACTGTCCGGTGTGCCACCGGACATGTCCGGTGCACCAGAGGACTCCAACTCAAACTCGTCACCTTCAGGAAATTCCGGAGGCGACTCCGCTATAACTCACTGGACTGTCCGGTGTACACCGGACAGTGTCCGGTGCTCCAGGGAAGAGCGGCCTCAGGAACTCGCCAGCCTCGGGAATTCAGTTCGGATGCTCCGCTATAATTCACCAGACATGTCTGGTGTACACCGGACTGTCCGGTGTATCTACGGAGCAACGGATACCTCGCGCCAACGGTCACCTGCAACAGCAATTAAATGCGCGCCAGTGCGCACAGAGGTCAGACACGCGCGTAGTGGTGCACCGGACACTCTACAGTACATGTCCGGTGCGCCACCGGACATCCAGGCGGGCCCAGCAGTCAGAGCTCTAACGGTCGAAACCCCAACGGCCAGGTGACGTGGCTGTCGCACCGGACATGTCCGGTGTGCACCGGACTGTCCGGTGCACCATACGACAGACAGCCTTCACTAACGGCTACATTTTGGTTGGTGGCTATAAATACCACCCCAACCGGCCACTTCATGGCGAGGGAGCCCAAGCAACATTCCAAGTCATCTAGTTGACATACTCAAGCCCTCCCAACCATATATATTCATTGATCCATCCTATACACAAGATTTAGACCACCACAACCAACACAAGTGCCACAAAAGAGAGAGCAAGCAAAAGAGAGCTACTCATTTGAGTTTAGCACTAGTGCCTTGTGAGATTCATCGAGAGATAGTGTGTGCTTCATCTTTGTGTTCATTTGCGCGTGGAGTTTTGACTCCCATTGAACTTCCTCCAAAGTTTTGGAGGCTTGTAAAAGCTAGCAAGAGACACCAAAGTGTGTGGTGGTCCTTGCGGGATCAAGAGTGATCCTTGAGAAGAAGAAGAGCTCGCCGATCCTTGTGTGATCGGGGGAGAGAGGGAAAGGGTTGAAAAAGACCCGTCCTTGAGTGGACTCCTCAACGGGGACTAGGCCTTCGAGGGCCGAACCTCGGTAAAACAAATCACCCGTGTCCATTGTGTTTATTGCTTGTGATTTGTTTGTTCTCTCGTACTCTAAGTTTTTCTTGCTCCATTCTTTGCCAATATCATTTGGTGTTGCTTCAAGTTAAATTTCCATTTAGTGAAGCAACACGTTGCAAGAAAGAACTCGTCCTAGTGCTCTTCTCATCTAAGGCTTCTTGCTTTGTTATTATATAACTTATTTGATTCATCTCTCCCGCATTATTTTAGCAATACTCTTTTCAAGCAAGAATTTGGTTTGTATACTCCTATATTTGTATATCTTGTTCTAACCACTAATCAAGGGATCTAGTTGGGAGATAAAGTTTTAATTTTCAGGTTTCGCCTATTCCCCCCCCCCTCTAGGCGACTTTCACGTATGAAACTCTGTGTTTTACAGTTTAGAACACCAAAACACGGTTTCAACCTCTAATTAGAGTTTTACCATTTAAACGTTGTTTTAATAACACTGTTCTAGATAGTTTTACTGCTAACAGATTAAATTTTCATGGTGCTATGAACTTTGTCAGATGATCTGAGCTATTGGCCACAGTATATGTCACGTAAACTTAGGTATAAAGTTTTAGACCAATAGAGGACATTAGTGCATGAAGCCAGAAGACAGTGGTACTCTTGACTCTTATCATTTCAAGAACACAATAATCAGAACTTTCAACTTTATGACTTTGTAGCTTGGACCTCTTTAATAAAACTATTCCACTACCTTCCTTCGTAGCATAAAAAGCAATATGCTATCTGCAGTACCATTTTGTGCGTCTCTAATTTCTTTACCCAACTGAAGACATAAGGGGCACTGCAGATAGCATATATCTTCTTAAAGAAGACACTGGTATCTACGTGATTGGTTGGTCGGGTGATGGTGCCCATGCTCGCCTGGTGCGTTGACTCTGTATGTGTAGATGATTGGTAGCATGCACCGCATGTGTGTAGCCTGTACGCACTAGTGCAAGCACGACATTTTTCTACCCCTCGTTCTGCACGCACGGAGATGCGAGGAGGGAGCTTCCCTGGTGGAACAGGCTGGTGGGAGCCTGGCCCAAACGAACGCAGCAACCAATCACGTTGTATGCATCCTTTCT
Source organism: Zea luxurians (assembly GCA_029449295.1). Classification (NCBI taxonomy): domain Eukaryota; kingdom Viridiplantae; phylum Streptophyta; class Magnoliopsida; order Poales; family Poaceae; genus Zea; species Zea luxurians. The sequence continues at coordinate 30,818,014 of JAOPSE010000031.1, forward strand.
CAAAAGGAAAACCTTCACAATGATATTCAAGATTTATGCTTAGTTGTTTACCTCATTGATGAAACATCAATCACTAATAGATGTGTGCCTCCATAGAGCCTGTATAGCTTCAGAAGAAAGTTGTACAATTCGAAATCTTGAAGCATAACAACCTATAAACAACCACATGAATTAGAAAAGACGACAACATCCTAATATATACTGAGGGCTCCTTTGGAACACAAGAATTTTACAGGAATGATATAGGAATTCTATAGGAATTAGTAAAAAACAGCAAAAACGTAGGATTCAGGAAATTATCCTTTGATCCAAAGGAGGCTTAAATAGATTTTTTAAATATGAATGCTTATCGTATAGTTACCTCAAGGTTGTCGGTAAACGGATCAGCTGTTGAAGTTATCTTCATACCACCACCAAAGTACTTAGCATTCCCTATGCACAGAGAAGTCACTTTATGGACGGTTCTCTATTCTCCCCCATTTACCTACCATGTGCAGTTGCAGGATTAGAACGAGCAAAAGAACACATGAAAGCAGGCAACTCCTTCCAGAACAAACCTAGGTCAAACCTCACCTTTATTCTCATGTCTTGATTATTATGTCCCCAAAAGGCTCTTAAAGCTCCAAAGACATAGCATAAGTTGCCAGATCTCTTGTACATAGAAGCAAAATAGCCTGCCTTAGCACTCCTGCAGGTATATCATTTTTCTTCTCTTCAATTCGTCCACCGAAGTAAATATTTCATATTGCTACATAACTTACAAATGGATATCAGCAACATTAAGGGCTAGTTTGGCAACAAATAGACAAAAAATCTAGGGAATTAATCCACCAAGAGGATTTTAAATGGCACTTCAATTCCCTGGGAAGGGAGATTTTTTTTCTAGTGTATTTCTCTACCACAGTTTGGCAACCAAGGGGCTAAAAACCCCTCTTATACAAAATATTTCAGAAAAATCAGAAAAAATCAAAGAAAAATAGGAAATATTTAGAAAAATCAAAAACACAATGAAACATCACTAAAAATCTAAAAAACATGCACCCAACATGATCATCTAATATCTAACAAAGTTTAACTTAAATATCATCTAATATCCAAGAAAGTTAATCTATCCATCATCACATCACATAAGATCATCTCCATTCACACGTACAAATATGCACTAGATGCACAAATAAAAACACACAACCATGTATCATGTTAAACTTTGACACTAGAAAGTATTATAAGTTTAACTCCTTTTTTACAAGCTTCATGTGAACTATCGTTCCATTTTTCTTCTCCATGTGAGCTTCATATGTTGCTTCCACTTAACACTCTGCAAGTACCAAATAACAACCATGTATCAATATTTTACAACTATGCATTGGATGCGCAACCATGTATCCTAGAATACTTGGAACATAGTCTAGTTTTTATTTGTGCATCCAATGCATATTTCCTAGTTGTAAAATGTTGATACATGGTTGTTACTTGGTACTTGCAGAGTGCTAAGTGGAAGCAAAATATGAAGCTCACATGGAGAAGGAAAATGGAACGACAGTCCACATGAAGCTTGTAAAAAAGGAGTTAAACTCATAATACTTTCTAGTGTCAAAGTTTAACATGATACATGGTTGTGTGTTTTTATTTGTGCATCTAGTGCATATTTGTACGTGTGAATGGAGATGATCTTATGTGATGTGATAATGGATAGATTAACTTTCTTGGATATTAGATGATATTTAAGTTAAACTTTGTTGGATATTAGATGATCATGTTGGGTGCATGTTTTTTAGATTTTTAGTGATGTTTCATTGTGTTTTTTATTTTTCTAAATATTTCCTATTTTTTCTTTGATTTTTCCTGATTTTCTGAAGTATTTTGTATAAGAGGGGTTTTTAGCCCCTTGGTTGCCAAACTGTGGTAGGGAAATACACCCGAGTGAAAAAAATCCTCCCAGGGAATTGAAGTGTCATTTAAAATCTCCTTTGTGGATTAATTCCCTAGATTTTTTTGTCTATTTGTTGCCAAATTAGCCCTAATAAAGAAGTGTGGTTCTCTATTTGGACCCTCCATCACGCCTATGTCTAGTTTTGATGTTACTTCTGCAAAAAAAAAGATTAAATTGTGATGACATAAAAATATAGTGGATTAGACAATTCATATAATTTCCACAAGACAATGATGCTGTTAAAGACCAGGTCCCCTCTTCTGAAGCCTAAATCAATGTACAAGGTGGGACATATGCTCGATAAAATGCCAATAGCTAGCTTAAGATAGCACTCGGATGTTTTGAGTGGTTTTGCCAGACTGTTCGTTTTGTTTTCTGGGTAGCTGAAGGAGGAGTAGATGTACTAGACTTGCTGCTTGCTAAGATCTTCTTGAAATCTGTAAGCTGGATTCCCCAACACTGGATCATTGGTCTTTGTTGAGCTTTCTAATAAACCTGGGTGAATGCCTTTGATCTGAAGGAAGTTTATCGTTTCTCTTAAACTAAGAATACAACAATCGCTTGGTTCTGTTTAAAGCATAGTACGCACAACTTTAGGGCTAGTTTGACAACTCTATTTTCTCAAGGAATTCTTATTTTCTCATGGAAAATGAACTAATTTCCCTTTGAAAAAATGGAAATCCATTGGAAAAACAGGGATGCCCAAACTAGCCCTTAATAGGAAAAAAGGCATGCTTGTTCCAGAAAAAAAACATTTAAAGGCAGACATAGCACTTTAATCAAACACAATAAAAGAAGGTATCAGGAAAAAAACCTCTCACAATTCGATCAATTGCGTCACGAGGATCATTTGTCCTAGTAAAAATAAACAACAATAGAAATTTACAGAAAATAAAGGTTAACAAATAATCAAGCCATATGTAGATTATGTGGGAAAGGGAACAAATATACCAGCCAAATGTCCAAGCAAAATCTGAGCCAGTTCCAAGTGGAATGAGCTGTCAGAGGACAACAAGGTACTTCACTACTAAACAAACCCCAGTGTATAGAAGAAACAATTCAGAATATTCCTACAGTTTAACTGTTTAAATATCTAACCAAAAAGCTAAGAGAGCATATTGGTACTCACACCAAGTGCCGCTGAATGGTCAGGCCCTCGATCGAGAGCACGCACTAGAGTTCCTTTCCAAAAGAAACCATAGGCACCTACATATTCAAAATAGCATCCTCAACTCTATAACGGTATCACAATATCACTGAAAAATTAAACTGTTTGTAGCATGGTTGAGCAAATACTGTACAAATGTGCAAAGAAAGCACCTCATGAAGCGTACCATCACCTCCAACAGCGATCACAGCATCAGCCCCATCCTTTATAGCCTAGAGTAAGCATATCATCACCAGTGCTTAGAGTAAATAGTCGCCGAGCGGAACCCAGTATTTGACAAGGGAACACGCACGCACCTCCCTTGTGACAAGGGAACACGCGCGCACCTCCCTTGTGAATATCCCTTGTGACGCACTCGCAAATCTGATGAGACAATACCAAAAAATGTAAACATTCTGTGAGATGAGAGTGGCACCGCCTAACTGCCACCGAATCTGAGACCAAGTGCGGGTTTCACATGGCAAATACAAATCCAGAGTGGAAGAAACTATCAGCTAGTGCTCTGCAAGTGCAAGCTATGGACGACAAAGGGCTTACGTTGCACTGGTCAGCCGAGACGGGTTCGGACTTCGGAGGAGCGGCAGCAACTGCTTCCACTGCTTTCCTCCCGTGCGGCCATTGGCGCCTGCGCCGCGAAGAGAACAGCATTTAGCGCGCAGATTCACAAGGGTTTTATCGGGAGCGAAGGCGTAAAGGAGTAGGGGTGACGGAGCAGCAAGCAGTATGTTTTTAGCTGTGCTGCTGATCAGCAAGCAGTATGTTTTTAGTCCGGCACGCCTATAACCATGCGTTTGCCATGTTGATGTTAACTTTCAGAACTGAGATGAAGGTTTCTCTTCTTCAAATGCATTATATGTAATATTAAGAGCTGCTATATTTTAGGCAGCTGAATTTCCAAGCAACAATTTGACAACCAACCAATACAATTCAAAAGGACCTCTCATATTTTTTTTTCTATATAGTCCGATCAAACAATGACAAAATTATATATTGCCGAAATAAAATAGAAGTGCATAAAATTAATGGAAAAGACATGGGTATATATGCTAGATACGTGTAATATGAAGTCTTCATTATGTGTGATGTGTGTATTAAAACTTGCGAGCAGTGCTTAAATTGTTAGTTTGGGATTATAATCTATTCAGATTATATAATCTAACTTATTTTAAATTAACACTTAGTTCAAAATAAGTTAGATTATGAGGATGTTTGTTTTGGATTATAATCTGCCAGATTATTTAGAGGGGTATAATAAAGTTTATATACATCTAATTTAAAGTTACTCATGTGACGATGCATATAGGCTATAGTATATTAGTTGACAAACAATTAGTCAGGGTATATTTGTAGTGTTGTAAAGCATGGTAATATCTATGTGGATTGAGTGAGATTGAGTCGGTTTAAATTTATAGTAAGTCAAAATCCGTCTCAATCCTATCCAGTACACTCCAATTCACATGGGTTGGAAATAACAAGGTATCTTTGGAAAATATGATTGGACTTCCTTTTTCAATTTGTGCGGTGAAGTTGATTATTATTGAATTTGCTCATACCTTGTACTGTGCAAGTGCTAGTGGAGACTAAGTATAGAAGAAGCCAACCCAGATATGCCAGATACTACCTCCGCTCTAATTAGTTTATAACTGGTTTGACTTTTTTACTCTATAGTTTGCTTAATTCATACCGTGTAATTTTCTTATTTTCCAATCTGTTGTTGTGAACTTGTGATGGTACGCAAGGAAGCTGCAAAAAGAATGGACGCCACTACTCCTTCAAAGACACTGCTGATGAGGTGATGATCGACTTTTCCTTGACGTAATTAAGGGCTTAATGATCGTGTCACGTGGCATGAAAGGAAAGGGTTGAGCGCATGCATCATATCCCATCCAAATCAACGAAAAGTTACCGAGTCCTCGTTTAGTCGTTTTGACCATGGATACGGAGGGATGATGGCGCTACGTGGAAGAAGAATTCGTTATCCTGCACGGCAGGCGAGCTACGTGTCGGCGAGCCCGAGAAAACGCGGCGGGGGCAGGCCGGTCGGTCGAGTCGGGCTCGCTGGACCTCGCGTCGCCGTCGCAGTCGCCGTCGCTCACCATGAAGCACTCAAGGCACTCGCTTTCTCGATCTCTCGTCCCGGCCGCGCCTCGCCACCACTCTAGCATCCACCCGTCCATCTCGCCAGGTGTACGGACGAGGGAGTACCTTGTATATTCGCCATGAGGGAAGTGTGGGCGTCGGCAAGTGGGATGGGATCGGCGTAGTGGGGCGGCGGCAGAGCACCGGAGAGGACAGAGGAGGAACACGAACACCCCCCGTGCTGACACGTTGCTCGCCTCAGCCGTCTCAGACTCTGCAACGCGGAAGAAAATGGTGGCATTGCTTGGAACTGAGAAGTGGCGTGTCATGCATTGTTGTCATGTCCAGCTAGTGGAAAATGGGCAAGAGTACGTGTTCTAGTTTTGTGCGTGCGAAAATGAGTGCCGTATTACTGGAACACAACTGTACCCTGATGCCATATTTTCTTGGTTACGACTGGCTTCGCTATAATACTACAAAGTTTAATTAAATTGTAAAGAAATATTTGGAACACGATTCATTATAAAATCCCTTAGCTCCTACCAAGGAGCCCCTCCAAACGAGTTGATAAGAAGATAGAATTTAGACGACGAGCCCTCTATTAACAGGGTGTCAAAAAAAAAAGCATTAGAGTATGTTTGAGAGCAAGGTAAAATCTCCTTATTATTTAAAATTGAATACCCGCAATCTCTTTGATTTTCCTGGCTCTCAAACAAGCTTTAGGGCTAGTTTAGAAACTACAATTTTTTTTTAAAAAAATGAATTAATTTATCTTTAAAAAAAATAAAAATTCCGTGAGAAATTAGAGTTCCCAAACTAACCGGGCCAGAGTTGCTTAGGATAGTTAGTATACGAGAAACCGCGTTATGAAGGCAGGGTGAGGTAAAAATAATTCACCGACTGCCTCGCGCTGGTCACCAGCCATAGTGTGGGTTATTTTAAGACTCAAATGCTGGAAGGGACAGACGACAGACAGATTTCACGGCCTATCTTGACATTTCACCCATCTTGGATTCAGTCGTGCACGTGAGCCGTGCGGTGCAGTTTCAGGACTGCTTTCTGCGGCCAAAGTGCTTGCGTTGCGTAGAGGCAGGAGACACCGTGGGATGGATGGATGGATGGATCAACGGGAGACGAGAGAGAGAAGGATCGGCGGGCAGCCTAACATGTCGGCATGCAGATGCAGTGGTGCGCGCGGGGACAGGACAGGTTCCCCGTTCCGGCCATGCGCCCGCGGTACGGTGGCTGCCCGCACCTACTCTACTCGGGATGGGATGGCCCTGGCCTCCGGGACACGCCGCTCTCCAATGGCCCTCGCCGGGCGGCCGAAGCGCATGCGGCCGCGGAGGACATCGGCCGGGACAGCGACACGTACGATTTACACTATAGCCTGACGAACCAGTCACTATTACGAAGGGAAGGAGAGAGCGACGCGTGTGAGTCAGCTCGCTCGCACGCACGCACGCACAGCAATGGGCAGCAGTACAAAGGAAGCGTGCACTGGAGCGTCACTCTCGTCGCTCGCGATTTCCCAGTATAAAAGGAAGTGCCGCTCCCGCTCCCTCTCCGGCCGGCGCACGTCTCGCGGATGTCCATGCGCGCAACTTGACTCCCACCAGTACCACCGTCCACCGACTGACGACTCCGGCCCGCTTGTTCGTCCTCGTCCTCGTCCAGTGCCCCTCCCGTGCGCCGAGGCCACACACCCACACGTATACCCAGGCCGGCCAAAACGAATCGGATCCGTCGGACCGGACGGCGCGAGAGCAACCATGGCCGTCGCGAGGCTGGTGTCCGCCCCGTTCCCTCTCGCCCCGCGCCGCGTCCGGGGGCCCCGCCCGGCCTTGCCCCCCGGCGCGCACGCGGGCCCGCGGCCGCCGGTCCTGGCGCTCGCGCCTCCCTCTGCCTCGGCGGCGCCCCGGCGCGCCGTGCCCGCGCCCGCGCGCGCGCACGCGGCGCCGGAGGACGGCGGCAGAGGGGACGCGGCGGCGCGCGCGGCGCGGAAGCAGTCGGAGCGGCGGACGTACCTCGTGGCGGCCGTCATGTCCAGCCTCGGGATCACGTCCATGGCCGCCGCCGCCGTCTACTACCGCTTCGCCTGGCAAATGGAGGTACGGTACGGTACGGTACGTCGTCGCACGTAACGAGGCGCGTCGCGTCGCGCCGGTCCGTATGTGTCCATTCCCGCTCATGGGTCGATTCTGTGCGGTGCTTGGCCAGGGCGGCGGCGCGATCCCGGTGACGGAGATGGTCGGCACCTTCGCGCTCTCGGTGGGCGCCGCGGTGAGTTCGCCCACTCGTCCTCGGCATGCCGTGTGGTGGGCTCATGGATGGATGGATCGATCTGTGGCGCGGACTGACGTGTTGGTGGGTGGTTTGCGTGCAGGTGGGGATGGAGTTCTGGGCGCGGTGGGCGCACCGGGCGCTGTGGCACGCGTCGCTGTGGCACATGCACGAGTCGCACCACCGGGCCCGCGACGACGGGCCCTTCGAGCTCAACGACGTGTTCGCCATCGTCAACGCCGTCCCGGCCATGTCCCTCCTCGCCTACGGCTTCTTCAACCGGGGCCTCGTCCCGGGCCTCTGCTTCGGAGCGGTGAGTCTCTCTGCCGACGACGATCCACTCTTTCTGCTGGCACGCTAGCTTGGCCGGTTCTTCTCTGACGTGCCTCGCGGCGTCGCTCGCAGGGGCTGGGGATCACGCTATTCGGGATGGCCTACATGTTCGTGCACGACGGCCTCGTCCACCGCCGTTTCCCCGTCGGCCCCATCGAGAACGTGCCCTACTTCCGGCGTGTCGCCGCAGCCCATCAGGTCCGGTCGCCTTCTCTTCTGCCCCACCCCTATCATCCTGCCCCCATCTGCCTGCCTGTGTTGTTGTAACTGCTGCTGTTTGCTGCTGCCTGCAGATACATCACATGGACAAGTTCCAGGGCGTGCCATACGGCCTGTTCCTGGGGCCCAAGGTTAGTCTCAACTGAACTGAACTGAACTATGCAGATTCATTCCATGTAGAACCGTACCTGTGCAGAAACTTATAATAAATAAATCTTTTGGTATACATTCCTGTTTAATCTGCAGGAGCTGAAGGAGGTGGGAGGGACCGAGGAGCTGGAGAAGGAGATCAAGAGGAGGATCAGGAGGAGGGAGGCGCTAGACGCCACCCAATAAGACCTGCTTGCTATTGCTATACACACAGTGCTTTGGCTACTGAATCCCACTGTTTTCTAGCGTTTTTTTTTATGTAGCCTAGATGTATAGTATACGAGTGCTAGCGTGTGCACGTAAACGCCCAAGTTGCGAGGGTCTCAACAGGCGACCTGCAGGGCCAGCGTCGTCGTGGCGCTGTTTGTCGTCGCCGGAACAGTGACCGTGCAGCTGCCGCCGCCAGTCGCCGGTGGAACAAGACACGGCACAGCCGAAGCGTGAAGACACAAGACAGGCGGCTGGGGGACCTTCCGAATCAGGTCCGGGACACGCATGTGCATGTGACGAGGGATCGAGGAACTCCTCGTGATACTGTTTCTCCTTTTTTCCATGACGATGAACATGGGATGGGACAGGACGATGAATCTTGTATAATTGTCGCAGGCGATGTCAGAGTCTGCGGCGGATTGTCGGTCCACCTGGCGTGCTCGGCGCAGGCGGCGGCGGCGAAGAGCTGTGCGGGGAGGCCTCCTCGGAAGGAGTTCAGAACCACAGCCAGCAAGGGGATTGAAGGCCCGGCCCGGGACCCAGGTGGTGGTAGATATGGCTGTCGTCAGCCCATGTGCCCAACATAAGAAAATGTGATAATCTTAGCAATCAGTAAGAGGTTAGTTTCATGTACTGTTTTTAGTGCTGCTATGTCAACATCTGTCTAGAATTCTCTTATTTCATTAAATTGTATGTTATATCATCATGTTGTCTATGTGTCATGTTATTTAATGAGGATAAAACTAAAATAAAACTCACACTGAGAGTGACCTACTACAAAGTAGGACTCGTGCATCATTTTGAGATAACCCAAGTCTTCAGTATAAACGATCCATGGTATGTGAAGACTGAAGACGGCTAAGTACTTGTTCGTTTTGATGCTAAACCATGTGACTGAAGACGGCTAAGGGCTTGTTTGTTTTGATGCTAAACCATGTGGATTGGGTGGGATTGAGTCGTTTTAAATCCATAACAAGTCAAAATACATCTCAATCCCATCCAATCCACTTCAATCCACATGGAATTAAAATAACCGAACAAGGTCTAAGGGAACTGTTACACATCCGATATGATATTATCTAGCGTGTTCAAAAGACATGTAGCAAATATGGGTTTAATAGAGCACCTATAATTTATTATTTAGATTAAAAATATTTTTTAAAAGTACTTAAATTGATATTATAAACTACAGCTTCGCTAAAACTAGAGTCATCCCAAACACTCACTAACTCCATGCTCTGATCGGCACCGCGTATATAAGCAGGGACAAGGTCAATACTGCCCATAAGATCTCCCACGTGGTCAGTGAAGAAAAAGATCGTTGACGATCTACCTCTGTCTCTCTGTGTGGAGCACTGGAGCTACATCACAAACATCACTCTAATAGCTTCGTCGTCCAACACTAAAAATATATTCTACGAGTTCTAACACATCTAGTAGCTAGATATGTACAAAATTCTACCGGTCTTAACAAAAACGTCATGCCTTCCATCATCTATCGACGGATTAACAAGGGCACCAACAATTACAACGGTAGATTAACAAGGGTAACAACAATTACAACGAGTAGTAAACTATCTGTGGAAACAAGAAGGTGCAAAAGGAAAGGCACCGTCATCAGGCAGTAACCAAGGGGTGTTTGGTTGAAGGAATCACTACATTCAAATTGAGGTGGTGTATCATGGGTTTCATTTCTCAAATTTGGTGGGATGACCCCATTCATCGTATTAGTACTAACTAACTAACTATGAGGAATAAGATGGTGACGGATCAACTTATTCCATTCCACAAACCAAACAAAAATAGTGAGGAGTGAGAAGATGATGGACTAGATCATTCCTCAAACCAAACACCCTACAAGTCTCTCCTAAAAGTCTCTCCTATATAAAAAAGATGTTACAGGGGCCTTATTTGACATGGCTTCGCTCCATCTTAGAGCAGGTCTACTCCGAAACTCTAGGATGGTGCAACTATGCTATAGAGTTCTAGTGGTGGTTGGATAGAAAATGGTTTCTAGCTCGAGGAACAAGGTTTTTACCCGTGAAAATACGTCCTTGTCATTGGTTGCCGATGGAGGGAGAGAAGACATGGAGACATGTGGGAGGAGGAGGCACAACGAGCATCGGTGCGAGGAGGCGTGGTGGGTAGAAGTAATAGACACGACATGCGACGAAGGGATCGAGCAGCCATAGACTGAGAAGGTGCGAAAAGAAGAGAGACAACGGGACAGAGGAAGATGAGTGGTAATGATGGTTTAATACTTGTAAAGGTTCGTTTTAGTTATTTTTGAATTAGCGAAGAAACTACTCTAGTTCTTTCTCATAGCTCCAAAAATTCTATGGAGTTTTTTTCTCTCTCCAAGAGTTGAGATATTTTGGATGAAAAATTTTTACTCTTAGAGTTATTCCGCAACTATGCCAAACAACATTAACGCATGCGGATAGGAGACAGCAACGCCAAAGCTGGAACCACGATTCAGAAACGACGGCGTCGCGGGTGCCTAACAAATACCTTAACGGCAGAAAACACAACCAAGCAAACACGAAAAAACCTGCACCTGCATGCTGTAGGAGGAAATACGCGTCACACGCTGCTTGAGCGTCAAAAACTAAGAGCGTGTTTAGTTTGAGGAATCACTTCATCTAAAATAAGGTGGTGCATCATGAGTCTATTCCTTAAATTTGGTGAAATGACCATATTTCTCGTATTAGTAGTAACTAACTATAAAGAATGAGGTGGTGATGGATCAACTCATTTTATTTCACAAATCAAACAAAGAAAGTGAGAATTGAGAAGATGATAGAATACTCATTCTTCAAACCAAACACCATACAAAATGATGCATTGGTACAATAAAAATGGTGAATTCTTAAAAAATGGTTTGACTACTACAAACAGCACTGCTATCGATGTCAATTTTTTGTATTCGATTTTATGTTGGATCACTTTCATCCGAATGAACTAGTTGGAGAGTTGGACTACTCTACAAGGAGCGATATGGGGTTCGTTATTAGCAAAACAAGGCCGTGTCATGATGTTAGGCTTAATGGTCCATTAAGCAATCTTAGTTTGGGCTAGATGGGCCTTGGTCTTCTCCGTCTGTTCAATGGGACCAATTTCAGAGCACACGGGTAACCAAGGCTTCGACCATTGGATTGGCTAGCGGCACTGCCCACCATATTTTTTGTAATTTAATCCATATTTTTCGAAAAAATATGGCATTAGTCTTCTCTGTCTGTCAATGGGCCCAATTTCAGAGCACGCGGGTAACCAAGGCTTGGACCATTGGATTGTCTAGCGGCACTACCGACCATTTTTTAAATTTAGTCTATTTTTTGAAAAAAAAATATATTTAAACCACTGAACGACTTAATACTTTTAGACTCTTTTCTCAGCGCCATAAGTCACGCCAAGATAACACGGCTCGACGCTATAAGCCGAGATGACCGATAAGCTGACGTCTTGATACATACTGGCGACTGACGTGACCTAACTCGGCGTTATAGATCACGACGTTGAGCTAGGTGTGTGCTCCCAGCGTTACGTGATTACTCCACTCGTGGCAAGCCACAACACCTCGCGGCGCGGGTGTGGGAGGAGTCGATGAAGCTGTGTGTCGGAGAGGAAATCTCTAGCCAGATGGCGAAATGCACCCGCCCTAAATCCTAAGATGAGGAGGGGCCTAAGCGTTTTGCCTGTTACGAGATTGGGGGATGAACACTCAAGAACACAAAGATTTAGAGTGGTTCGGGCCGCCGGAGCGTAATACCCTACTCCACTGTGTGTTGTATTGCTGTGAGAGCTTGAGAGCTGAGAATCTAAGTTGGCATGTGTGGGTCTAAGTGTCCGTGTCCCCCTGTGTGTCGTTGCATGCCTCCCCTTTTATAGCTCAAGGGGGCACGTACAAGGGTGCTGAGCCCCGACATGTGGGCCCAGGAACATAATGGATGTAATGCTTGGAGCAACTAACGCTCATCATTGGAGCAATCTCCTTGCGCCCTGATATCCGCGATCTGCGTATTATTGGCGTGCAGGGGAAGCTTCCCTGGCAACGTACGAGTGATGATGGATGGGCACAGTGCACAGCGTTATGCGGACAGGTCCACACCAGGCTGGGCCTGGACACATGTCGGCACCGGACCCCTGCCTGAGCAAGGTCTGGGTATTCTCTGCCCTAGAGCCCCGGGACCCTGTTGTGGGTAGTCTGGACCCCGCGCGGAGGGGTCTGGGACCCGACCCGGAGGTCTGGGTTGCTCTCGCGGGGGTCCTGGACCTTGCTCTGGAGGTCCAGTCTACACGTACAGGGGTCCGGCTCTTTCCCGTGGGGGTCCGGACCCACTGTTGCTATTTTGGAGTGTATCGTTTTCTCTGGCCACATGGCGACCCTAGGGCCATCGACGTGGTGGAGTCGGGTGCTGTTCACCACGTGACTAGAGATAGTCACGTGGACACCGCGTCTTCATGCTGTAGTAAGGGGTACCCCTGTTTCAGGGTACCGACAGTGGCCCCTGGGGCTACCTCGGGGGAGGATACGAGCCTGCAGGTGGGGCCAAAACTTGTACCTTGGGTCAGCTTGGCATGACCGGTGACTGGGGTGCCACCTCTGCGCGTGCCGCATTAACTCGGCGTGCTTGCGCTGTCAGTCTGTCATCGGTCACATCAACTGTTGTTTCTGTCGTCACTGTCGACTTGACCTGTGGCCCCCATACTTGATGGTTTTACTGGGCCATGCGCGGGGTGCCTCGATACCGCTGCATTTGGTTTTGAAACTTCACCTTCTCTGTCTTCTGCGGCGGCCCAGAGGGGGCACGGTACTGGCGCGAGCGGCGGTTTGACTTCTCTGCACCTAGGAACCGGCGCCCAAGGAGGATGACTCGTGGGCCCAGGCCCCCGCGTCAGAGACTAGGTTGTTGGTTTTGGTGGAGGTGAAGAGGCGCACTACCGCAGGCGGTGGCGTGCTCCTCACGCGGCGGTTCGCCTTCTCCGCACACGGGGGCCATCGCCCGAAGAGTATGACTCGTGGGCCCGGGCCCCCGTGCTAGAGGCTGGGCCGCTACTTTCGGTGGGGATGAAGAGGCGCTGCGATTCGCTCCTCGCGTGGTGGTTCGCCTTCTCCGCACCCAGGAACCGGCACGCCAGGTGCATGACATGTGGGCCTGGGCCCCCATGCTAGAGGTCGGAGACGTTGTTTGCGGCGAAGATGAAGAGGCGCACTACCGCGAGTCGGTAGCACGCTCCTTGCGTGGTGGTTCACCTTCTCCGCACTCGGAGACCAGCACACCAGCTGCATGACTTGTGGGGCCGGGCCCCCACGTCATAGGTTGGGTACACCGGTGTGCATCGGGGGAGACTTCCCGTGGCGTTTCGCGAGCGGGGGAGTCTACCTTTAAAAAGGTTTTCATCCCTCGAGTAGCAGTCATGCCTTCGCTTCTCTCCCACTCGCTGTGCCCTTTCGCCTCTGAGCTCTTGCACCCCTTTGCCTTCAAGGTCTCTGCTTTGCGTCGCTGTAGTTCGCCATGGCCTTGTAAGTTCATCCCGAGCGTGTCTAGACTGAGTGGATGCTCAACATGGTGTGCTGCCTGCTTGGATGGAGTGCGCCGACGTTTGGTGGGAGGATTCGTACCGACGGCATCCCCCTCGACGATCTCACCGTCGGGGAGTTTGTGCTTTTCCGCTGGTGCTTGGCTTCAAGGATGTTCATCAGCCTTGCGGGGGTGGAGAGCGAGCTGAGCTACGGCTCCATCTCCCGCATGAACTGATGGCCCGCTTCCATGGACTGGTCGCGCCCCGGCGGCGCCGCAACGGCCTCGTCATCACCCCCATAGGAAGACGGGGGCGAGGGCCTCTTCGCTATGGCGCACGCGTTGAGGTGGTCACCGCCGCTGGCAAGCCGCCCGTGTGGGCAACGCTTCTTCCCGCTTCTTCCTCCAGCATTCGGAGGGAAGGATGTTCACCAGCCTTGTGAAGGTGGACAGCGGGCTGAGCTGCGGCTGCGCCCCCATCTCTTTGGCTTTGATGGCTTCGGCGCCGCCTTTAATGGTGACCGTCGGCCTGGCTGCTGAAGACGCCGCCAGGGGGGGTCGTACAAGACGTCGTACGCCGTGGAGATGGCGGCCGCGCGCTTCCAGCACGACCCTACTGATGTCAAGTAGGTCTGGCTAGGGCCCCGCTTGAAGGCGGATGTAATAACTTTGCTTTTGTAAGGTACTTTTGAGTACTACTTATCGAGCAGTATTAGCACTTATCTGCATAATATTTGCCTCTGTTGTGTGTGGCGTTACCGACTCCTCTCTGGTACCTAGACCCCCTGGGATGTAGGCTCGACGTGTCGAGGCTGGATACCAGCATACCTAAAAAGTTGGCAGCGGCCACCAGGAGGCAGCCTCGACTGGGACCTGGGCCTGAACACAGCTTTAGCTAGGGAGTGTTAGTAACACACCCATAGGGTCCATCGCCTGATACTAGCCATCCTTTGATACAAGCACGGGACCTGCAGGATTTAGTCTGGGAGGCCAAGTTGTGTGTCCGGACCCCCCGGACCGCGGTTCTAAATACTAGGACATCCGTCGCAGAGTGGTGGAGCGTGCAGGCTTACGGTACGGGACTAGGCTAAGCGGCTACACGGCTCCGGACCACCCGAGGACAAGTGTCCATTCTCTAGAACCGGACCCTAGGTTACCGGACCCACAGGACTATAGCTCCAAATACTAGGGTACCTATCACAGAGTGGTGGAGTGTGCAGGCTTTGGGTAAGGAACTAGGCTAAACGGCTACACAGCTCCGGACCACCCCATGGAACGAGCTCCCGTTCTCTAGAACCGGCCCCCAGGCTGCCGGGCCCTCCCGCTTTCGCAGAGGGGTCCTAAACTGCAAGCCTGGCTACTCAATTTAGATGTCATCATGTCAACAGGGATAGGAACCGTATGAGTGGGTTAGGTAAGAAATAATATCTGGAAGTTGCAGGATAAAACCATGGAGCAGGAGGATAAGACTATCATAAAAGCACATCTGAGGGGGTAATTCTTTTCCTTATAACCTTACATGCATGGGTGCAGACCAACAGGTCGGGTTTATGAGTGCGGACCTCACTGGGTTGGCGTACACATATGCACAACCTAATTACTAAAGAAGAAAAACTTAACCCCTCAGACTTGCTCCTATCGTGCAGAACTCACGGAGATGCTTCATGTTCCAAGGGCTGGGAAGAGGTTCTCCTTCTGTTGTGGCAAGACGGATACACCCGGGTCGGCATACTTCTCTCACCTTGAAGGGTCCATCCCGGCTGGGGGAGAGTTTGTAGATCCCTTCTTGGTTCGGTACTCGCCGTGGGGCTAGGTCCCGACCCGGGGCCCCATACTTACGCGCGAAACGTTAGCGGTAGCGCCTGGGCGCCTGGTTGCAATGTGCACTTCAGGTCACCACCCGCTATCTGTGCTCGTGGATGGAGTCCATATCCTCGCGCTGCAGTCGCTCCTGCACAGACTTATCAAAAGACTGGACCCATGAGGAGTCCAGAAGGGTTTCCAGGGGAAGGCAGGCTTCGACCCCGTTGACCAGGGGTATGGGGTCCCCCTGGTGGCCCGTCTAGTTGTCGTCATCGGAGTTGGAGTCTCCGGTGAAAACATCCTTCAGGACCCTCTCGGGTGACTGATACCCGAGGTCCGGTTCTCCTGCGGCCACCTCGCGCTGTCGACCCTTTCCTTGCCAGGCTAGCGGCGAGGAGGGGAGCCATCCCTGGAGGTCTGCTCGCGCCGCTCGCTGACGCGCTTCGTGAGCTCGATGATCTCATGACACTCTGCAGCGCTGTGGCAACTATTGGGGTGTATAGGGCATGAGTCACTGCTACCCTTCTACGGTCGTGGGCGCTTGTTGCGCTCGCTCCGACCCCCAGCCGCAGCTGCTATGACCAGAGCGGCAGACGACGGCTTCTCGTGGCCGCGGTTCTTTTTCTTCTTCTTTTTGCCGTCCTGGGCGACGGCACCCGCGCCACCCATTTGGGTAGCCCCGGTCTATGGCATTGAGTGCCATGCACGACCCTCGGCGGTTCTAGCACACTTGTCGGCCAGAGCAAAGAGTGTGGTGACAGTCTCTACGTCGTGTGTGGCTAACTTCTCCAACATCTTTTCATCACGTACTCCCTGGCGGAAAGCAGTGATGATGGAAGCATCTGAAATACGAGGTATGGTGCCTCGTACCTTGGTGAAGCGGGAGATGAACGTCCGGAGAGTTTCTCCGGGCTCCTGCCTCACTGCGTGGAGGTGGGCCTCCATGCCATGCTGCTGGTAAGCACTGGCGAAGTTCGCTGTGAACCGTGTGCAGAGCTCTTCCTAGGAATAGATCGATCCTGGGGCAAGGTTCATGAGCCAAGTCCAGGCCGACCCAGACAAGGCAACATGGAAGTATGTTGCCATCATGGTGGTGTCTCCACCTGCTGCCGTGATGGCGGTGACGTAAACCTGCAAGAATTACGACAGATTGGATGTACCGTCGTATTTCTTCGACAGGTGTGGCCAGAACTTGGATGGCCACGTCGCTGCGCGAAGATGATCCGCGAGTGCGGCGCAGCCCACGCCGGCTAACGGGACACCCGTCAGGATCCGGGCACCAGTCAGGGTCTGCAGTGCTACCGCAGCGAAGTCGTAATCGAGGTTGCGACCCTCGATGTTTTATCGGCGCTCGCGCGCCCTCTCCAGAGAGACACGGGCATCCTCGCCCGCACGCCTGCGGTTGAGTTCTGCTTGCAGATTATCTGGCTCCTCCAGAGAGGTTGTGGCGTCCTCTCCCGCTCGCCGGTGGTTGAGCTCCGCCCGCAAGTCCTCGGTCGGCGTAGCCCTCACAGAGGGCGAGCGCACCGATGCCGACGCCTCATGCTGACGCTGGGACAAATGGGGCCTGGGCCTGGCTGAGCCAGAGTGCGCCATGCCGAGCAGCCGGTCGACGTCGTCACGCCACTGCTTCATGGCCCCTAGCGAGGCCGTGGAGCTAGGAGGGTGGCGCAACAACTCCCTGGCTGCAGACAGCGCACCAGGGGCGGCCCTTGATGCCCTGGTCGACTGTGCAGGAGTGTGCTGCCGCGCACAGTAGCAGCTGCATCAGGCGCAGGGCGGCTGGTGGCCCGTGGCGTGGAAGAGGCAGCCTCCTCCATGGGGAAATCCTCGGGGACGAAGTTGTGGTGCTCGATGATGTGGACCATGGTGTCGGGCAGGAAAACAAGCAAAAAAAACTAATGCCAAGGCCCCTACCTGGCGCGCCAAATGTCGGAGAGGAAATCTCCGGCCAGGTGGCAGAATGCACCCGCCCTAAATCCTAAGATGAGGAGGGGCCTAAGCGTTTTGCCTGTTACGAGATTGGGGGATGAACACTCAAGAACACAAAGATTTAGAGTGGTTCGGGCCGCCGGAGCGTAATACCCTACTCCACTGTGTGTTGTATTGCTGTGAGAGCTTGAGAGCTGAGAATCTAAGTTGGCATGTGTGGGTCTAAGTGTCCGTGTCCCCCTGTGTGTCGTTGCATGCCTCCCCTTTTATAGCTCAAGGGGGGCACGTACAAGGGTGCTGAGCCCCGACATGTGGGCCCAGGAACATAATGGATGTAATGCTTGGAGCAACCAACGCTCATCATTGGAGCAATCTCCTTGCGCCCTGATATCCGCGATCTGCGTAGTATTGGCGTGCAGGGGAAGCTTCCCTGGCAACGTACGAGTGATGATGGATGGGCACAGTGCACTTCGTAGCACGGGCGTACTGTTTGACAATGGAATGGACAGGCACGCCGCCTACAGGATGGCCTGGACACCGCCTGCAAGCTGAGTGGACAGGATACATTAAATGCTGAAGGGGCACATCACCTGTCAGCGGGATAGTCAGGCGGCGCGTCTTCTCCACAATAAATGCAGAGACAGCGCGGCCCAGAGGCCTTACGTTAGGCTCTGTCTGCTGGCTTACGTCACGCGCGGTAGGCTACGTGGCAGCATCGGGTCTCCGCCTAGGCGGGGAGCGGTAGCGTTATGCGGACAGGTCCGCACCAGGCTAGGCCTAGACACATGTCGGCACCTAACCCCTGCCTGAGCAAGGCCTGTGTATTCTCTGCCCTAGAGCCCCGGGACCCTGTTGTGGGTATTCTGGACCCCACGCAGAGGGGTCCGGGACCCGACCCGGAGGTCCGAGTTGCTCTCGCGGGGGTCCTAGACCTTGCTCTGGAGGTCAAGTCTACACGTACAGGGGTCCGACTCTTTCCCATGGGGGTCCGGACCCACTGTTGGCATATTGGAGTGTATCGTTTTCTCTGGCCACATGGCGACCCTGGGGCCATCCACGTGGTGGAGTCGGGTGCTGTTCACCACGTGACTAGAGATAGTCGCGTGGGCACCGCGTCTTCATGCTGTAGTAAGGGGTACCCCTGTTTTAGGGTACCGACACTTTGGGACATTGTGGCACTGGCTTCAACTTCGACCTCATGAAGCTGTGGGACATCGTGGCACCGACTTCAACTTCGACCTCATGATACACTATCGCTACGTTGGCTCCCTCTCTCGTTGCCCGTCCAATCTCTCTCGCTCCGGGCCTCCAGCCAACCAATTGATCGAGAAGCTCAGACTATTTCCAGTGTTGAGCTTGTGCCACATACGCGTACATGAGCTAATTAATGTACGTGTGTATTGTGTAGTACTGCTAGCTACTACAACTTGTCCCAATCCCTTCCACCTGATGCTACCAAGTACGTGGCACTCGCATCTCAAGCGATGCTCACCGACGTCGCCTGTCACTCGCCGATGTCGCCTGCTGCTTGCCGATGACGCACGTGTGCCCCCCTTGTGTCTCACGTCGCCGCTCGCGCCTCATGACGTCATCATCAAACGTCCGCTCGTCGCCGCTCGCGCCTCATGCGATCGCAACCACCGTTAGAAATCGAAACCATAATCCCTAGGGTATAGATGGCCAATAAGCACGAGGCCCGCGAGTCCGGCACGAAGCCCGCTGTTTGGGCCTGATCCGAGCCCGGTGAAAGGGAATTAGGCTTACACCTAGTTCCTAAATAATTTTGGTGGTTGAATTGCCCAACACAAATATTGGACTAACTATTTTGCTCTAGTGCATAAGTTATACAGGTGCAAAAGGTTCACATTTAGCCAATAAAAAGACCAAGTGTTGGATTCAACAAAGGAGCAGCAAGGCAACCGAGGGCACCTCTGGCTGGAGGCACCGGACTGTCCGGTGTGCACCGGACATGTCCGGTGCGGCCAGAGGACTTCGACTTCAAACTCTTCGCCCTCGGGATTTCTCGGAAGCCGGCGCGCTATAATTCACCGGACTGTCCGGTGTGCACCGGACATGTCCGGTGCTCCAAGGAGACGCGGCCTCCGGAACTCGTCAGCCTCGGGTTCGCTCGGCAGCTGCTCCGCTAAAATTCACCGGACTGTCCGGTGTGCACCGGACTGTCCGGTGTGCCAGCGGAGCAACGGCTCCCTGCGGCGCCAACGGCTCCCTGCGGTGCATTAAATGCGCGCGCAGCGCGCGCAGACGTCAGGCTCGCCCATACCGGTGCACCGGACATCAAACAGTACATGTCCGGTGTGCACCGGACACCCAGGAGGGCCCAGAAGTCAGAAGCTCCAACGGTCAGAATCCAACGGCAATGGTGACGTGGCAGGGGCACCGGACTGTCCGGTGCGCCATCGAACAGAGGAGTTCCAGCAACGGTCACTTTTGGTGGTTGGGGCTATAAATACCCCAACCACCCCACATTCATTGCCATCCAAGTTTTCCACTTCTCAACCTCTACAAGAGCTCTAGCATTCAATTCTAGACACACCAAATAGATCAAGTCCTCTCCAAATCCCACACAACTGCATAGTGACTAGAGAGAGTGATTTGCTTGTGTTCTTTCGAGCTCTTGCGCTTGGATCGCATTCTTTCTTTCTCACTTGTTCTTGAGATCATCACTCAATTGTAACCAAGGCAAGAGGCACCAATTGTGTGGTGGCCCTTGCGGGGAAGTTTTGTTCCCGGTTGATTGAGAAGAAGAGAAAGCTCACTCGATCCGTGGGATCGTTTGAGAGAGGGAAGGGTTGAAAAAGACCCGGCCTTTGTGGCCTCCTCAACGGGGAGTAGGTTTGCGAGAACCGAACCTCGGTAAAACAAATCCTCGTGTCACACTCTTATTTGCTTGCGATTTGTTTTGCGCCCTCTCTCGCGGACTCGTTTCTTTACTACTAACGCTAACCCGGCTTGTAGTTGTGATTATTTTTGTAAATTTCAGTTTCGCCCTATTCACCCCCCCCTCTAGGCGACTATCAATTGGTATCAGAGCCCGGTACTTCATTAGAGCCTAACCGCTCGAAGTGATGTCGGGAGATCACACCAAGAGGGAGATGGAGACCGGCGATGACAAGCCCACTACAAGTCAAGGGAGCACTTCATCTTCATCGGAAGAGTCCCGCACCAAGAGAAGAGAGAAGAAGAAGAAATCCTCCAAGCGGAAGGAGAAAAGATCTTCCTCTTCTCACCACAAAGAGAAGAAGGAAAAATCTTCTTCTCACAAGCCGCATCGGAGTGGGGACAAGCACAAAAGGATGAGGAAGGTGGTCTACTACGAGACCGACACTTCATCGACATCTACCTCCGGCTCCGACGCGGCGTCCGTCACTTCTAAACGCCAAGAGCGTAAGAAGTATAGTAAGATCCCCCTACGCTACCCTCGCATTCCTAAACATACACCTTTACTTTCCGTCCCATTAGGCAAACCACCAACTTTTAATGGTGAAGATTATGCTATGTGGAGTAATTTGATGCGATTTCATCTAACCTCTCTCCACAAAAGATTATGGGATGTTGTTGAGTATGGTGTACAGGTACCATCCGTAGGGGACGAGGACTACGACACGGACGAAGTGGCCCAAATCGAGCACTTCAACTCTCAAGCCACAACCATCCTTCTTGCCTCACTAAGCAAGGAGGAATACAACAAAGTTCAAGGGTTGAAGAACGCCAAGGAGATTTGGGACCTACTCAAGACGGCGCACGAGGGTGATGAACTCACCAAGATCACCAAGCGGGAAACGATCGAGGGGGAGCTCGGTCGCTTCCGTCTTCGCCAAGGGGAGGAGCCACAAGACATGTACAACCGGCTCAAGACCTTGGTGAACCAAGTGCGCAACCTCGGGAGCGCAAAATGGGATGACCACGAAGTGGTTAAGGTTATTCTAAGAGCTCTTATTTTCCTTAACCCCACACAAGTTCAATTAATTCGTGGCAATCCTAGATATACACAAATGACCCCCGAGGAAGTTATCGGGAATTTTGTGAGTTTTGAATGCATGATTAAGGGCTCCAAGAAGATCAACGAGCTTGATGAACCCTCCACATCCGAGGCGCAACCCGTGGCCTTCAAGGCAATGGAGGAGAAGAAGGAGGAGTCTACACCAAGTAGACAACCAATTGACGCCTCCAAGCTCGACAACGAGGAGATGGCCCTAATCATCAAAAGCTTCCGGCAAATCCTCAAGCAACGGAAAGGGAAAGATTACAAATCCCGTTCCAAGAAGGTTTGCTACAAGTGTGGTAAGCCCGGTCATTTTATTGCAAAATGTCCTATGTCTAGTGATAGTGACAGGGGCGACGACAAGAAGGGCAAGAGGAAGGAGAAGAAGAAATACTACAAGAAGAAGGGCGGCGATGCCCATGTTTGTCGGGAGTGGGACTCCGACGAAAGCTCAAGCGACTCCTCCGACAACGAGGACGCCGCCAACATCGCCGTCACCAAGGGCCTTCTCTTCCCCAACGTCGGCCACAAGTGTCTTATGGCCAAGGACGGCAAAAAGAAGGTAAAATCAAGGTCCTCCACTAAATATGAAACATCTAGTGATGAGGATAATGATAAAAATGAGGAAGATAATTTGCGTATTCTTTTTGCCAACCTTAACATGGAACAAAAGGAAAAATTAAATGAGCTAATTAGTGCCATCCATGAAAAGGATGATCTCTTGGACTCCCAAGAGGACTTCCTAATCAAGGAAAATAAGAAACATGTTAAGGTTAAAAATGCTTATGCTCTAGAAAGAGAAAAATGTGAAAAATTGTCTAGTGAGCTAAGTACTTGCCATGAGACTTTAGACAACCTTAGAAATGAAAATGCCAATTTGCTAGCTAAGGTTGATTCTCATATTTGCAATGTTTCAATTCCTAGAAATGATAATAATGATTTGCTTGCTAGGATTGAAAAATTGAACATTTCTCTTGCTAGCCTTAGAGATGAGAATGAGAAATTAATTGCTAAGGCTAAGGATTTTGATGTTTGCAATGCTACTATTTCCGACCTTAGAACTAAAAATGATTTGTTGCATGCTAAGGTCATTGAATTAAAGTCTTGCAAACCCTCTACATCTACTATTGAGCATGTGTCCATTTGCACTAGATGTAGAGATATTAATGTTGATGCTATCCATGATCACCTTGCCTTAATTAAAAAACAAAATGATCACATAGCACAACTTAATGCCAAAATTAGGGAGCATGACTTAGAAAATGAAAAATTTAAATTGGCTAGGAGCATGCTCTATAATGGGAGACGCCCGGGCATTAAGGACGGCATTGGCTTCCAAAGGGGAGACAATGTCAAAATTAATGCCCCTCCTAAGAACTTGTCTAACTTTGTTAAGGGCAAGGCTCCCATGCCTCAGGATAACGAGGGTTACATTTTGTACCCTGCCGGTTATCCTGAGAGCAAGATTAGGAAAATTCATTCTAGGAAGTCTCACTCTGGCCCTAATCATGCTTTTATGTATAAGGGTGAGACGTCTAGATCTAGGCAACCAACCCATGCCAAGTTGCCTAGAAAGAAAACTACTAATGCATCAAATGATCATGCCATTTCATTTAAAACTTTTGATGCATCTTATGTTTTGACTAGCAAATCCGGCAAGGTAGTTGCCAAAATTGTTGGGGGCAAACACAAGGGCTCCAAGACTTGTGTTTGGGTACCCAAAGTTCTTGTATCTAATGCTAAAGGACCCAAAACCGTTTGGGTACCTAAAACAAAGAACTAAACTTGTTTTGTAGGTTTATGCATCCGGGGGCTCAAGTTGGATACTCGACAGCGGGTGCACAAACCATATGACAGGGGAGAAAAGGATGTTCTCCTCATATGAGAAAAACCATGATCCCCAACGAGCTATCACATTCGGGGATGGAAATCAAGGTTTGGTCAAAGGTTTGGGTAAAATTGCTATATCTCCTGACCATTCCATTTCTAATGTTTTTCTTGTAGATTCCTTAGATTACAATTTGCTTTCCGTATCCCAATTATGTCAAATGGGCTACAATTGTCTTTTTACTGATACAGGTGTTACTGTCTTTAGAAGGAGTGATGATTCAATAGCATTTAAGGGTGTGTTAGAGGGTCAGCTATACTTGGTAGATTTTGAAAGAGCTGAACTCGACACATGCTTAATTGCTAAGACTAACTTGGGTTGGCTCTGGCACCGTCGACTAGCCCATGTTGGAATGAAGAATCTTCACAAACTTCTAAAGGGAGAACACATTTTGGGACTAACCGATGTTCATTTTGAGAAAGACAGGATTTGTAGCGCTTGCCAAGCCGGGAAGCAAGTTGGTGTCCATCATCCACACAAAAACATTATGACTACCGACAGGCCACTGGAGCTCCTACACATGGATTTATTCGGCCCGATCGCTTACATAAGCATCGGCGGTAGTAAGTATTGTCTTGTAATTGTGGATGATTATTCTCGCTTCACTTGGGTGTTCTTTTTACAGGACAAATCTCATACCCAAGAGACCTTAAAGGGATTCTTGAGACGGGCTCAAAATGAGTTCGGCTTAAGGATAAAGAAAATTAGAAGCGACAACGGGACGGAGTTCAAGAACTCTCAAATAGAAGGCTTCCTTGAGGAGGAGGGCATCAAGCATGAGTTCTCTTCTCCCTACACTCCACAACAAAATGGTGTAGTGGAGAGGAAGAATCGAACTCTATTAGACATGGCAAGAACCATGCTTGATGAATACAAGACACCGGATCGGTTTTGGGCCGAAGCGGTCAACACTGCCTGCTACGCCATCAACCGATTATATCTACACCGAATCCTCAAGAAGACATCTTATGAACTCCTAACCGGTAAAAAGCCCAATATTTCATATTTTAGAGTTTTTGGTAGCAAATGTTTTATTCTTGTCAAAAGAGGTAGAAAATCAAAATTTGCTCCTAAAACTGTAGAAGGCTTTTTACTAGGATATGACTCAAACACAAGGGCATATAGAGTCTTTAACAAGTCCTCAGGACTTGTTGAAGTTTCTTGTGACGTTGTGTTTGATGAGACTAACGGCTCTCAAGTAGAGCAAGTTGATCTTGATGATATAGGTGAAGAACAGGCTCCGTGCATAGCGCTAAGGAACATGTCCATTGGGGATGTGTGTCCTAAGGAATCCGAAGAGCCTCCACATGCACAAGATCAACCATCCTCCTCCATGCAAGCATCTCCACCAACTCAAGTTGAGGATGAGGCTCAAGAGGTTGAACAAGAAGATCAAGAAGATGAGCCACCTCAAAATGACGGCAACGATCAAGGGGGAGATGCAAATGATGAAGACAAGGAGGATGAACAACCAAGGCCGCCACACCCAAGAGTCCACCAAGCAATACAACGAGATCACCCCGTCGACACCATCCTCGGCGATATTCATAAGGGGGTAACTACTCGATCTCGTGTTGCTCATTTTTGTGAACATTACTCGTTTGTTTCCTCTATTGAGCCACACAGGGTAGAGGAAGCACTTCAAGATTCAGATTGGGTAATGGCGATGCAAGACGAGCTCAACAATTTCACAAGGAATGAGGTATGGCACTTAGTTCCACGTCCTAACCAAAATGTTGTAGGAACCAAGTGGGTCTTCCGCAACAAGCAAGACGAGCATGGTGTGGTGACTAGGAACAAAGCTCGACTCGTGGCCAAGGGATATTCACAAGTCGAAGGTTTGGATTTTGGTGAAACCTATGCACCCGTAGCTAGGCTTGAGTCAATTCGTATATTATTGGCCTATGCTACTTACCATGGCTTCAAGCTTTATCAAATGGACGTGAAGAGTGCCTTCCTCAATGGACCAATCAAGGAGGAGGTCTATGTTGAGCAACCTCCCGGCTTTGAAGACAGTGAGTACCCTAACCACGTTTATAGGCTCTCTAAGGCGCTTTATGGGCTCAAGCAAGCCCCAAGAGCATGGTATGAATGCCTTAGAGATTTCCTTATTGCTAATGGCTTCAAAGTCGGCAAGGCCGATCCTACTTTATTTACTAAAACTCTTGATAATGATTTGTTTGTATGCCAAATTTATGTTGATGATATTATATTTGGGTCTACTAACAAATCTATATGTGAAGAATTTAGTAGGATCATGACACAAAAATTCGAGATGTCAATGATGGGGGAGTTGAAGTATTTTCTAGGATTCCAAGTCAAGCAGCTCCAAGAGGGCACCTTCATTAGCCAAACAAAGTATACCCAAGATATCCTAAGCAAGTTTGGAATGAAGGATGCCAAGCCCATCAAGACACCCATGGGAACAAATGGGCATCTTGACCTCGACACGGGAGGTAAGTCCGTGGATCAAAAGGTATACCGGTCGATGATTGGTTCATTGCTTTACTTATGTGCATCTCGACCGGACATTATGCTTTCCGTTTGCATGTGTGTAAGATTCCAAGCCGACCCTAAGGAATCACACCTTACGGCCGTGAAACGAATCTTGAGATATTTGGCTTTTACCCCTAAGTTTGGACTTTGGTACCCTCGGGGATCCACTTTTGATTTGATTGGTTATTCGGATGCCGATTGGGCGGGGTGTAGGATTAACAGGAAGAGCACATCGGGGACTTGCCAGTTCTTGGGAAGGTCTTTGGTGTCATGGGCTTCAAAGAAGCAAAATTCGGTCGCTCTTTCTACCGCCGAAGCCGAGTATATTGCCGCAGGCCATTGTTGCGCGCAATTGCTTTGGATGAGGCAAACCCTGCGGGACTACGGTTACAAATTATCCAAAGTCCCTTTGTTATGTGACAATGAGAGTGCAATCAAAATGGCCGACAATCCCGTCGAGCATAGCCGCACTAAGCACATAGCCATTCGGTATCATTTTCTTCGGGATCACCAACAAAAGGGAGATATCGAGATTTCATACATTAACACTAAAGATCAATTAGCCGATATCTTTACAAAGCCTCTTGATGAACAATCTTTTACCAGACTTAGGCATGAGCTTAATATTCTTGATTCCAGGAATTTCTTTTGCTAGTCTTGCACACATAGCTCATACATATACCTTTGATCATGTCTCTTTTATATATGCTATGACTAATGTGTTTTCAAGTGTATTTCAAACCAAGTCATAGGTATATTGAAAGGGAATTGGAGTCTTCGGCGAAGACAAGGCTTCCACTCCACTCTACTATTCATTCTTCGCCATCGCTCCGCATCATCTCTCCAACTTTGGTATAATCTTCACTCATTCATTTCATGACCAAAGGGGGAGAAAGTATTTCATGGGCTCTAATGATTCCGTTTTTGGCGATTCATGCCAAAGGGGGAGAAAGTATGAGCCCAAAGCAAAAGGACCGCACCACCTAATTCTTTAAATTTGATGATTTTCATTGGTAAATTTCAAAATTGGTATCTCTTTATGTTCTATAGGGGGAGGAAATAGTATTTCAAAATGATAAATCAAAAACCCTCTTGAACACTAAGAGGAGGATCTCATTTAGGGGGAGTTTTGCTTAGTCAAAGGAAAAGCATTGGAAATAGGGGGAGAAAATTCCATATCTTGAAAATGCTTTGCAAAATCTTTTTCATTTACCTTTGACTATCTTGCAAAAGTACTTTGAAAAGAATTCACAAAAGAATTTGCAAAAACAAAACTCGTGGTGCAAATATGGTCCAATATGTCAAAAACAAAGAAACCATCCATGCGCATCATATAAGTTTATATTGGCTCAATTCCAAGCAACCTTTGCACTTACATTATGTAAACTAGTTCAATTATGCACTTCTATATTTGCTTTGGTTTGTGTTGGCATCAATCACCAAAAAGGGGGAGATTGAAAGGGAATTAGGCTTACACCTAGTTCCTAAATAATTTTGGTGGTTGAATTGCCCAACACAAATATTGGACTAACTATTTTGCTCTAGTGCATAAGTTATACAGGTGCAAAAGGTTCACATTTAGCCAATAAAAAGACCAAGTGTTGGATTCAACAAAGGAGCAGCAAGGCAACCGAGGGCACCTCTGGCTGGAGGCACCGGACTGTCCGGTGTGCACCGGACATGTCCGGTGCGGCCAGAGGACTTCGACTTCAAACTCTTCGCCCTCGGGATTTCTCGGAAGCCGGCGCGCTATAATTCACCGGACTGTCCGGTGTGCACCGGACATGTCCGGTGCTCCAAGGAGACGCGGCCTCCGGAACTCGTCAGCCTCGGGTTCGCTCGGCAGCTGCTCCGCTAAAATTCACCGGACTGTCCGGTGTGCACCGGACTGTCCGGTGTGCCAGCGGAGCAACGGCTCCCTGCGGCGCCAACGGCTCCCTGCGGTGCATTAAATGCGCGCGCAGCGCGCGCAGACGTCAGGCTCGCCCATACCGGTGCACCGGACATCAAACAGTACATGTCCGGTGTGCACCGGACACCCAGGAGGGCCCAGAAGTCAGAAGCTCCAACGGTCAGAATCCAACGGCAATGGTGACGTGGCAGGGGCACCGGACTGTCCGGTGCGCCATCGAACAGAGGAGTTCCAGCAACGGTCACTTTTGGTGGTTGGGGCTATAAATACCCCAACCACCCCACATTCATTGCCATCCAAGTTTTCCACTTCTCAACCTCTACAAGAGCTCTAGCATTCAATTCTAGACACACCAAATAGATCAAGTCCTCTCCAAATCCCACACAACTGCATAGTGACTAGAGAGAGTGATTTGCTTGTGTTCTTTCGAGCTCTTGCGCTTGGATCGCATTCTTTCTTTCTCACTTGTTCTTGAGATCATCACTCAATTGTAACCAAGGCAAGAGGCACCAATTGTGTGGTGGCCCTTGCGGGGAAGTTTTGTTCCCGGTTGATTGAGAAGAAGAGAAAGCTCACTCGATCCGTGGGATCGTTTGAGAGAGGGAAGGGTTGAAAAAGACCCGGCCTTTGTGGCCTCCTCAACGGGGAGTAGGTTTGCGAGAACCGAACCTCGGTAAAACAAATCCTCGTGTCACACTCTTATTTGCTTGCGATTTGTTTTGCGCCCTCTCTCGCGGACTCGTTTCTTTACTACTAACGCTAACCCGGCTTGTAGTTGTGATTATTTTTGTAAATTTCAGTTTCGCCCTATTCACCCCCCCTCTAGGCGACTATCACCCGGCATGACCTGGTTCTATGCGGGCCCGGGCCGGCCCAACACGAATAAGCGGGCCGGGCTCGGACAGGAAACTAGGCACGGTGGGCTAGCCCGGCACGGCCCGTTTACTTCTAAGCCCGCTTTTTTGCACTAAATCGTGCTTACTGGCCCGCTTAGCCCATTTTTGGCCTGCTTTTTCCTGCTAAACGGGCCGGCCCGCCCCGTTTAGGCCCGCTGCGGGACGGGCTCAGATAGGAAAACTGAAAGTCGCCTAGAGGGGGGGTGAATAGGCGGAATCTAAAGAATTTTAAACTTGAAGCACAACTACAAGCCGGGGTTAGCGTTAGAATTAAAATCGAGTCTGAAAGAGAGGGTGAAAACAAATCACAAGAAAATTAAGCGGATGACGCGGTGTTTTGTTTTACCGAGGTTCGGTTCTTGCAAACCTACTCCCCGTTGAGGTGGTCACAAAGACTGAGTCTCTTTCAACCCTTTCTCTCTCTCAAACGGTCACCTACACCGAATGAGCTTTCTCCTTAATCAAATGGGTCACTTAGACCCCTACAAGGACCACCACAACTTGGTCTCTCTTGCTTCGATTACAAATGTCTTGAGAACAAGAATGGGGAAGAAGAAAGCCAAGCCAAGCAAACAAGAGCACAAGAAAACACAAATGATCCTCTCACAAGTCTAAATGCGCTAGAGTGGATTTTGACACTTTGAGCGGATCGATCTCTTGAATTGTGTCTTTGGAGTGGTGTCTATTGCTCTTGTATTGAATGTGAAGGAGTGAATGCTTGGATGGTTGGAGTGGAGGTGGTTGTGGGGTATTTATAGCCCCCAAACACCAATTCAATCGTTGGTGAAGGCTGCTGTCGATGGGCGCACCGGACAGTCCGGTGCGCCAGCCACGTCACCCAACCGTTAGGGTTCCGACGGTTTCGACCGTTAGAGCTCTGTCTTCATGGGGCACCGGACAGTCCGGTGTCGCACCGGACAGGTACTGTGCACTGTCTGGTGCGCCTCTGGCGTCTGCTCTGACTTTTGCCACGAATTGTAGCTCTATTAGGGCACTATGCAGTCGATCGTTGCGCTGGTAGCCTTTGCTTCGCTTGGTGCACCGAACAGTCCGATGCCACACCGGACAGTCCGGTGAATTATAGCGGAGTGCGCCTAGAGAAACCCGAAGCTGAGGAGTTTGAAGTCGATCTCCTCTGGTGCAACGGACACTGTCCGGTGGCTCACCGGACAGTCTGGTGCGCCAGACCAGGGTGCTCTTCAGTTTCTTTTTGCTCCTTTCTTTTGAACCCTAACTTTAACTTTTTATTGATTTGTGTTGAACCTTTAGCACTTGTAGAACATATAATCTAGATCAAACTAGTTAGTCCAGATATTTGTGTTGGGCATTCAACCACCAAAATTATAATTGGGAAAAGGTTAAACCCTATTTCCCTTTCAATCTCCCCCTTTTTGGTGATTGATGCCAACACAAACCAAAGCAAATATATAAGTGCAGAATTGAACTAGTTTGTATAATGTAAGTGCATAGGTTGCTTAGAGTTAAACCAATTTATCATTTCAATAGATATGCATGTATTGCTTTCTTTTATTTACATTTTGGACCACGCTTGCACCACGGTTTTGTTTTTGCAAATTCTTTTGGAAATTCTTTTGAAAGTCTTTTTGCAAATAGTCAAAGGTTGGAAGGCATATGAGTAAGATTGCAAGAAGCATTTTTAAGATTTGAAATTTGTCCCCCTGTTTCAAATGCTTTTCCTTTGACTAAACAAAACTCCCCCAGACTTGAAATTTTCTTCTTAGTTTTCAAGAGGGTTTTGATAGATACCATTTGAAAATAACACATTCCAATTTGAAATATACCAAAAAAAATTTTGAAACACAATTTAAAAATTAGGTGGTGGTGCAGTCCTTTTGCTTTGGGCTAATACTCATTTTGCTTTGGGCTAATACTTTCTCCCCCTTTGGTATTAATCACCAAAAACGGAGACTTTTGAGCCCTTTACTTTCTCCCCTTTGGTAAACAATATATGAGTGAAGGATTATACCAAATTGGAGTGATGTGAAGTAACGACGAAGTGTAAATGATACCGGTAGAGTGGAGTGGAAGTCTTGTCTTCGTCGAGTACTCCATTTCCATTTCAATCTACGACTTAGCATATAGACACACTTGAAAACACATTAGTCATAGAAAATGAAAGAGATAAGATCAAAGGTATATAAATGAGCTATGTGTGCAATGTTTCAATCAAAATTCCGAGAATCAAGAATATTTAGCTCATTCCTAAGTTTGCAAAAGGTCTTCTCATCTAATGGCTTGGTGAAGATATCGGCTAATTGATCTTTGGTGTAGATATAGGCTATCTCGATATCCCCCCTTTGTTGGTGATCCCTCAAAAAGTGATACCAAATGTCTATGTGCTTAGTGCGGCTGTGTTCAACGGGATTCTCCGCCATGCGGATAGCACTCTCATTGTCACATAGGAGAGGGACTTTGCTCAATTTGTAGCCATAGTCCCTGAGAGTTTGCCTCATCCAAAGCAATTGCGCACAACAATGGCTTGCGTCAATATACTTGGCTTCAGCGGTTGACAGGGCTACTGAATTTTATTTCTTTGAAGCCCAAGACACCTGGGATCTCCCTAGAAACTGACAAGTCCCTGATGTGCTCTTCCTATCAATTTTACACCCTGCCCAATCGGCATCGGAATATCCTACCAAATCAAAAGTTGATCCCCCCGGGGTACCAAAGCCCAAACTTAGGAGTGTAAACTAGATATCTCATGACTCTTTTCATGGCCCTAAGGTGAACTTCCTTAGGATCGGCTTGGAACCATGAACACATGCATACGGAAAGCATAACATCCGGTCGACATGCACATAAATAGAGTAAAGATCCTATCATCGACCGGTATACCTTCTGATCTACGGATTTACCTCCTGTGTCGAGGTCGAGATGCCCATTTGTTCCCATGGGTGTCTTGATGGGCTTGGCATCCTTCATTCCAAACTTGGTAAGTATGTATTGTGTGTATTTCGTTTGGCTGATGAAGATGCCCTCTTGGAGTTGCTTGATTTGGAATCCTAGAAAATATCTTAACTCCCCCATCATAGACATCTCGAATTTTTGTAACATGATCCTACTAAACTCTTCACAAGTAGATTTGTTAGTAGACCCAAATATAATATCATCAACATAAATTTGGCATATGAACAAATCATTTGCAATAGTTTTAGTAAAGAGTAAAGAGAGTAGGATCGGCTTTTCCGACTTTGAAGCTGAAAGGGAAATATGCTTACACCTTTTCCTAATTAATTTTGGTGGTTGAATTGCCCAACACAAATAATTGGACTAACTAGTTTGCTCTAGATTGTAAGTTTTACAGGTGCCAAAGGTTCACAATAGACCAATAAAATGACCAAGAAAGGGTTCAAACAAAGAGAGCTAAAGAAATCCCAAAGGCACCCTGGTCTGGCGCACCGGACTGTCCAGTGTGCCACCGGACAGTGTCCGGTGCACCAGGGAACCCGACATTGAACTCGCTACCTTCGGCAAAATGGAGGCCGCTCCGCTATAATTCACCGGACCGTCTGGTGTATGCACCGGACAGTGTCCGATGTGCCAGCGGAGCAACGGCTACTTCGCGCGCGACGGTCGACTGCAACGCATTTAATGCGCGCCTGCGCGCACAGAGGTCAGAGCAGGCGCATCGGACAGTCTACAGGACTTGTCTGGTGCTCCACCGGACAGCCCAGAGGCCCCACAAGTCAGAGCTCCAACGGTCGAACCCCAACGGCTGGCTGACGTGGCTGGCACACCGGACTGTCCGGTGCGCCATGCGACAGCAGACTTTCAACGGCCACATTTTGGTGGTTGGGGCTATAAATACCCCAACCACCCCACATTCAATTGCATCCAAGTTTTCAGACTTCTACACCTTACAAGAGCTATAACATTCAATTCTAGACACAACCAAAGAGATCAAATCCTCTTCCAAGTCTCTAGTTCAATTCCAATCAATAGTGACTAGTGAGAGGGTGACTTGTGTTCATTTGAGCTCTTGCACTTGGATTGCTTCTTTTCTTTCTCATTCTTTCTTGAGATTCACTCAATTGTAACCGAGGCAAGAGACACCAATTGTGTGGTGGTCCTTGCAGGGACTTTGTGTCCCGTGTGATTGAGAAGAGAAGCTCACTCGGTCTAAGTGACCCTTTGTGAGAGGGAAAGGGTTGAAAGAAACCCAGTCTTTGTGACCACCTCAACGGGGAGTAGGTTTGCAAGAACCGAACCTCGGTAAAACAAATCATCGTGTCTTATCCTCTATTCGCTTGTGATTTGTTTTGCGCCCTCTCTTTTGGACTCGCTTATATTTCTAACGCTAACCCGGCTTGTAGTTGTGATTAACTTTGTAATTTTCAGTTTCGCCCTATTCAGCCCCCCTAGGCGACTTTCAGAAGCCATTAGTGATAAGAAAATCTCGCAAGCATTCATACCATGCTCTTGGGGCTTGCTTGAGACCATAAAGCGCCTTTGAGAGTTTATAGACATGGTTAGGGTACTCACTATCTTCAAAGTCGGGAGGTTGCTCAACATAGACCTCTTCCTTGATTGGTCCATTGAGGAAGGCACTTTTCACGTCCATTTGGTAAAGCTTAAAGCCATGGTAAGTAGCATAGGCAAGTAATATGCGAACTGACTCAAGTCTAGCTATGGGTACATAAGTTTCATCGAAATCCAAACCTTTGACTTGTGAATACCCCTTGGCCACAAGTCGGACTTTGTTTCTTATCACCACACCATGCTTATCTTGCTTGTTGCGGAATACCCACTTGGTACCTACAACATTTTGATTAGGACGTGGAACTAAATGCCATACCTCGTTCCTTGTGAAATTGTTGAGCTCCTCTTGCATTGCCAGCACCCAATCCGAATCTCTTAGTGCATCCTCAATCCTGTAAGGCTCAATAGAGGACACAAAAGAGTAATGTTCACAAAAATGAGCGACTCGGGGTCGAGTAGTTACCCCCTTATGGAAATCACCAAGGATGGAGTTCACGGGGTGATCTCTTTGAATCGCCTGGTGGACTCTTGGGTGTGGCAGTCTTTGACCCTATCCTTCTTGGTCATCTTCTTTGTCTTGATTTTCTTCATCTCCCCCTTGATCATTGCCTTCTTCTTGAGGAGGCTCATCTTCTTAATCTTCTTCTTCATCATCTTGAGCCTGTTCCTCATCTTGAGTTGGTGGACATGCTTGTATGGAAGATGACGGTTGATCTTGTACTTGTGGAGACTCTTCGGATTCCTTAGGACACACATCCCCAATGGACATGTTCCTTAGCGCGACACACGGAGCCTCTTCGTCATCTAGCTCATCAAGATCAACTTGATCCACTTGGGAGCCGTTAGTCTCATCAAACACAATGTCACAAGAAACTTCAACTAGTCCAGTGGACTTGTTAAAGACTCTATATGCCCTTGTGTTTGAATCATATCCTAGTAAAAAGCCTTCTACAGCCTTAGGAGCAAATTTAGATTTTCTACCTCTTTTAACAAGTATAAAACATTTGCTACCAAAGACTCTAAAATATGAAACATTGGGCTTTTTACCGGTGAGGAGTTCATAAGATGTCTTCTTGAGGATTCGATGAAGATAGAGCCGGTTGATGGAGTAGCAGGCAGTGTTAATCGCCTCGGCCCAAAACCGGTCCGGTGTCTTGTACTCATCAAGCGTGGTCCTCGCCATGTCAAGTAGAGTTATATTCTTACTCTCCACTACACCATTTTGTTGAGGTGTATAGGGAGAAGAGAACTCATGCTTGATGCCCTCATCCTCAAGAAAGCCTTTAATTTGTGAGTTCTTGAACTCCGTCCCATTGTCGCTTCTAATCTTTTTGATCCTTAAGCCAAACTCATTTTGAGCTCATCTCAAGAATCCCTTTAAAGTCTCTTAGGTTTGAGATTTATCCTGCAAAAAAAAACACCCAAGTGAAGCGAGAATAATCATCCACAATTACTAGACAGTACTTACTCCCGTCGATGCTTATGTAAACGATTGGGCTGAATAAATCCACGTGGAGTAGCTCGAGCGGCCTATCTGTTGTCATTATGTTCTTGTGTGGATGGTGGCGCCAACTTGCTTTCTTGCTTGACATGCGCTACAAACCCTGTCTTTCTCAAAATGAACATTCGTTAGTCCCAAAATATGTTCTGTCTTTAGAAGCTTGTGGAGATTCTTCATCCCAACATAGGCTAGTCGGCGATGCCAGAGCCAACCCATATTAGTCTTAGCAATTAAGCAAGTGTCGAGTTCAGCTCTATTGAAATCAACTAAGTATAGCTGACACTCTAACACTCCCTTAAATGCTACTGAATCATCACTCCTAAAGACAGTAACACCTACATCTGTAAAAAGACAGTTGTAGTCTTGTAGCCCATATTGTATAGTTGAGAAACTGAAAGCAAATTGTAATCTAAAGAATCTATAAGAAAAACATTGGAAATAGAATGGTCTGGTGATATTGCAATTTTACCAAGTCCTTTGACCAAACCTTGATTTGCATCCCCGAATGTGATATCTCTTTGGGGATCTTGGTTTTTCTCATAGGAGGATAACATCCTTTTTTCCCTGTCATGTGGTTTGTGCATCCGCTATCAATGATCCAACTTGAGCCCCCGGATGCATAAACCTGCAAAATAATTTAGGCCTTGTTCTTAGGTACCCAAATGGTCTTGGGTTCTTTCACATTAGAAACAAGTACCTTGGGTACCCAAACACAAGTCTTGGAGCCCTTATGTTTGGCCCCAACATATTTGGCAACTACCTTGCCTGATTTGTTAGTTAGCACATAGGAAGCATCAAAAGTTTTAAAAGAAATGTTATGATCATTTGATGTAGTAGAAGATTTCCTTTTAGGCAATTTAACATGGGTGGATTGCCTAGAGCTAGATGCCTCATTCTTGTACAAAAAAGCATGATGGGAAACAGAATAAGACTTCCTAGAATGAATTCTCCTAATTTTATACTCGGGATAACCAGCAGGATATAAAATATAACCCTCGTTATCCTGAACCATGGGAGCTTTGCCCTTAACAAAGTTGGATAATTTCTTAGGTGCATTAAGCTTGACATTGCCTTCCTGTTAAAAGCCAATGCCATCCTTAATGCCAGGGCGTCTCCCATTATAGAGCATGCTACGAGCAAATTTAAATTTTTTATTTTCTATTTTATGCTCATTAATTTTTGTACTAAGTTGAGCTATGTGATCATTTTGTTGTTTAATTAAAGCTAGGTGATCATGAATAGCATCAACATTAATGTCTCTACATATAGTACAAATAGTAACATGATCAACACTAGATGTAGATGGTTTGCAAACATTTAATTCATCTATCTTAGAATTTAGCATGGCATTCTCATCTCTAAGATAGGAAATGGAATCATTGCAAACAGTTAAATCTCTAGCCTTGGAAATTAAACTAGCATTTTCAGTCTTAAGGCTAGCAATTGATTCATTCAGCTTATCAACCTTAGCAATTAAACTAACATTATCATTTCTAAGATTGGAAATTGAATCATCACAAACATTTAACTTCTCAACCTTAGCAATAAAACTAGCATTCTCGGCTCTAAAGTTGGAAATGGTGTCATAACAAATGCTAAGCTCCTTAGTCAAATTTTCATTTTTTTCTACTTCCTGAGCATAAGCATTTTTCACCTTAACATGCTTTTTATTTTCCTTAATAAGGAATTCCTCTTGGTTATCCAAGATTTCATCCTTCTCATGAATAGCACCTACCAATTCATTTAATTCTTCTTTTTGTTGCATGTTAAGGTTGGCAAAAAGGGTAAGCAAATTTTCTTCATCATCACTAGAGCTAGCCTCATCACTAGATGTTGTATATTTTATAGAGGCTCTAGATTTTACCTTCTTCTTTTTGCCGTCTTTTGCCATGAAGCACTTGTGGCCGACGTTGGGGAAGAGGAGTCCCTTGTTGACGGCGATGTTGGCGGCGTCCTCGTCGGAGGAGAAGTCGGTGGAGTTCTCATAGAAGTCCCATTCCCGACACACGTGGGCATCGCCGCCCTTCTTGTAATATCTCTTCTTTTCCTTCCTGTTTCCCTTCTTGTCGTCGCCCCTATCACTATCACTAGATAATAGACATTTAGCAATAAAATGACTGGGCTTACCACATTTGTAGCACTTTTGGAACGGGTTTTGTAATCCTTCCCCTTCCTTTGTTTGAGGATTTGGCGAAAGCTTTTGATGATGAGCGCCATCTCCTCATTTCAAGCTTGGAGGCATCAATGTGGAGCCTACTTGGTGTAGACTCTTCTTTCTTCTCCTCTGTCGCCTTGAATGCGACGGGTTGCACCTCGGTTGTGGAGGTGCCGCCTTGCTCCAAGTTGATGATTTGTTTGGAGCCTTTGATCATCAATTCAAAGCTCACAAACTTTCCTATAACCTCCTCAGGAGACATTAGCTTATATCTAGAATAACCATGAATTAATTGAACTTGTGTGGGATTGCGAAAACAAGTGATCTTAGAATAACCTTGACCATCTCATGGTCATCCCACTTGGTGCTCCCGAGGTTGCGCACTTGGTTGACCAAGGTCTTGAGCCGGTTGTACATCGCTTGTGGCTCCTCTCCTTGGTTGAGGACGAATCGACCGGGCTCCCCCTCGATCATCTCCCGTTTGGTGATCTTGGTCACCTCATCTCCTTCGTGCGCGGTCTTCAAGGCGTCCTAAATTTCTTTGGCACTTTTTAGCCCTTGCACCTTATTATACTCCTCTCGACATAGAGAGGCGAGGAGTATAGTGGTGGCTTGGGAGTCAAAGTGCCGGATTTGGGCGACCTCGTCCGCATCATAATCTTCATCCCCTATGGATGATACCTGCGCTCCAAACTCAATAATATCTCATATGCTTGCGTGGAGTGAGGTTAGGTGATGCCTCATCATATCACTCCACATACTATAATCTTCACCATAAAAAACCGATGGTTTGCCTAATGGGACGGAAAGTAAAGGAGTGCGTTTAGAAATGCGAGGGTAGCGTAGGGGGATCTTAATAAACTTCTTGCGCTCATGGCATTTAGAAGTGACGGACGGCGCGTCAGAGACAGATGTGGATGGCGACGAAGAATCAGTCTCGTAGTAGACCACCTTCTTCATCTTCTTTTTCTTGTCGCCGCTCTGATGCGACTTGACATGTGAAGGGGATCCCTTCATCTTGTTGCCGGACTCCCCCGATGGAGCCTTCCCGTGGCTTGTAGGCTTGTCACCGCCGGTCACGATCTTCCTCTTGGCGTGATCTCCCGACATCACTTCGAGTGGTTAGACTCTAATGAAGTACCGGCTACGATACCAATTGGAAGTCGCCTAGAGAGGGGGTGAATAGGCGGAATCTGAAAATTTTAAACTTAAAGCACAACTACAAGCCGGGGTTAGCGTTAAAATTAAAATCGAGTCTGAAAGAGAGGGCGAAAACAAATCACTAGGAAATGAAGCGGATGACACGGTGATTTGTTTTACCGAGGTTCGGTTCTTACAAACCTACTCCCCGTTGAGGTGGTCACAAAGACCGGGTCTCTTTCAACCCTTTCCCTCTCTCAAACGGTCACTTAGACCGAGTGAGCTTTCTCCTTAATCAAATATGTCACTTAGACCCCTACAAGGACCACCACAACTTGGTGTTTCTTGCTTCGATTACAAATGTCTTGAGAACAAGAATGGGGAAGAAGAAAGCCAAGCCAAGCAAACAAGAGCACAAGAAAACACAAATGATCCTCTCACAAGTCTAAATGCGCTAGAGTGGATTTTGAGACTTTGAGCGGATCGATCTCTTGAATTGTGTCTTTGGAGTGGTGTCTATTGCTCTTGTATTGAATGTGAAGGAGTGAATGCTTGGATGGTTGGAGTGGAGGTGGTTGTGGGGTATTTATAGCCCCCAAACACCAATTCAACCGTTGGTGAAGGCTGCTGTCGATGGGCGCACCGGACAGTTCGGTGCGCCATCGGACACTGTCCGGTGCGCCAGCCACGTCACCCAACCGTTAGGGTTCTGACGGTTTCGACCGTTGGAGCTCTGTCTTCAAAGGGCACCGGACAGCCGGTGCCGCACCACACATGTACTGTGCACTATCCGGTGTGCCTCTGGCGTCTGCTCTGACTTCTGCTGTGAACTGTAGCTCTGTCAGGGTACTGTGCAGTCGACCGTTGCGCTGGTAGCCGTTACTCCGCTTGGTGCACCGGACAGTCCGGTGAATTATAGTGGAGTGCGCCTGGAGAAACCCGAAGGTGAGGAGTTTGAAGTCGATCTCCCCTGGTGCACCGGGCACTGTCCGGTGGTGCACCAGACAGTCCAGTGCGCCAGACCAGGATGCTCTTTGGTTTCTTTTTGCTCCTTTCTTTTGAACCCTAACTTTAACTTTTTATTGGTTTGTGTTGAACCTTTGGCACCTGTAGAACATATAATCTAGAGCAAACTAGTTAGTCCAAATATTTGTGTTGGGCATTCAACCACCGAAATTATAATTGGAAAAAGGTTAAACTCTATTTCCCTTTCAAAAACGAGCTCGCGGGCTTAGATGGCCCAGCCCGGTTTTCCAACCATGCCTGATGGGCCGGGCCCAAAACGGCCTAGGCTTCACCGGGCCCGGGTCGGGCCGCCCGTTTGGCCATCTCTACCCTAGGGTCTAGGCTGCTTTTATAGACGCTCGAGGCCTTGGTCGCTTGAGGTGGTATGGTTGAACCGGATGACACCATCATATGTCAGGGCTTTCGTCAAGTTATTGAAAGCTCGGATCTATATGTATCGTTACGTAGAAATGAGATTTCGCTTATTTTTAGTATAGAAGGAAAATCCGAAATACACCTCATATCGTCCTAGTCTCGTCTGTCCAGATCAACTCACACGATTGCAAAGAGACACTGGTCCATGCAGATGTGACCCACCATTTCCCCCGTGCGTTGTAGGTTATCAGAGGAGGGATGTTGCAATGAATTGTCATAAAGGGCTAGTTTGACAATCTCGTATTTTCAAAGGATTTCCATTTTTCTAGGGAAATTAGTTTATTTTCTTTAGAAAATAGAAATATTTTGGAAAAATGAAGTTGTCAAACTAACCCTAAGAGGATGTTTGGGACTGTTCATTTCACCTTTTCTATCTATGCTCTACCAACTCCACCGTGGAGTAGCTCTAGCGCTGGGCATTCGGTCTATTAGGGTAATTCGGTTCTATCTATTTGAGTTTTTGAAATTTTGGGTTATAAAAAATGAGAACCGAAATTTTCAAAATAATTTTAGGAACCGAACCCGAATAGACCCACAAATTCGCTTCGGTCTATTCGGTCCACTGGATAGACTCGAATAGTAGAGAGACTATTATCTTTTGTTAAAATATATACAATTAATAATTAATTGGAAGTACTATTATTACAACAAGTGACTATAAAAAATAGCATATTGAGATATATATACTATCTTTAAGATGATATCACAATTTTTAGCTAATAAATTCATAAGTCATATAATAATATCATCGTATATTAAGAGTTTTTTTTATATTTCAGATTATTCGGTCTATTCGGGGTTTAAAGGTTAGGAACCGAACCCAAACTCATACCCCAAAATATAGCACATATAGGAACCGAATCCGAAAACCTGAATAGACCGATAATATGATCTATTCGGATTCGGTTCAGGTTTAGGTTCGGATTTCGATTTTAAAATACCCACTTCTAAGTAGCTCTATCATAGAGTTTATAGAGTTTTTTGAACTGTTTGACTTGCACTAATCCCAGAATACGTCATTCTTCACTCTCATTTCGGTCATTTCATTGAACGACGCGTGCTTCATGAAAGTTAGCGGCTCGCTTGACCGAACATACGAATCAACATGTGAAAGCTAACTTCCTACAACTTTTATAAAATACCATATGAAGATATGTTTATTTTCTAGAGCTATCAGTTGCCTCTCGAAAGTTATTTATTTTCTACGGTTTATTATAAAAGTTGTAGAAAATTTTAAAACCATAAGAAATGTATGATTTTGGTTTAGTGTCAGCTTCGACATCCTTCACAGGAACCTTGGGACCGCCGCAGCCTCACGAGCGCATGCCGGCGAGCGACAACACTGTCTGGCAGGAGCCGCCGCTGCCACCTCGCGGGCGCAAGTGTGCAGACCGATTTTTTGTATTTTAGCCCTTTATCAGGTTTAAAATCACGTTTAGACCTAAACAAATTTTAATCTCAATTTTGGACCCTTAGCTCGGCGCCATAGCCTATGGCGCCAAGCTAACACATCTCGGCGCCATAGCCTATGGCGCCGAGCGATGACGTGGCCAAGGCTGTCAGCGATGACGTGGACGTCCGCGTGGCGCCTAGCTCGGCGCCACAGATCTTGGCGCCGAGCTAGGACTTAACCGCGAGTAACGTTCCTCTCTGCGTTTCTTCTCTGTTTCCAGGCTGCTTGCGC
Source organism: Zea luxurians (assembly GCA_029449295.1). Classification (NCBI taxonomy): domain Eukaryota; kingdom Viridiplantae; phylum Streptophyta; class Magnoliopsida; order Poales; family Poaceae; genus Zea; species Zea luxurians. Next base: position 30,859,261 of record JAOPSE010000031.1, read on the forward strand.
AAGACGCCCCGCCGCCGCCGCCGCAAGCTCCCCCGCCGCGCTCGCCCTTCCCGGGCGCCGCCGCCTCGCTCGCCCTTCCTGGGCGCCGCGCGCCCCCGGTCCGGCCGCCGCGCGCGCACGCTCAGGCGACCGCGCTCACCCTTCCCGGCCGCCGCGCGCCCCCGGTCCGGCCGCCGCGCGCCCTCTCCGGCCACCGTGCTCGGCCACCGCGCACGCTCGACCCGGCCACCGCGCACGCCCGCCCCGGCCGTCGCTCGCCTGCCAGAGCATCCTCCGCTCGCGAGGTAATTTTTTTTATTGTTGTAAATTGTTAGCTATTCACTTAGTTAGTAAATTGTTAGTTATTGTTAGTGTTTAGTAATTAGTTAGATATTCACTTGTTTAGCTATTTTCTTGTTTAACATATTGTTAGTGTTTAGTAAATTGTTAGTGATTATATAGTTAGCATTTTGTTTAGCACATTAATATTACATGTTCAACATATTGTTTATTATGTAGATATCGTGCACTTTTGTGTGTTGGCAACCATCGTGTTGTCGTTTATTTGCAGGTTCTATAAACATCACTTTATAAGGGAGGTGCTGCCAAATTTTTTATTGACAATAGTTTTTTTGTACGTAGGTGTTCTTCTGACTTGACCTTCTCCACCGTTAGCTGGACTCGTACGCGATCTCAGGTATACATTGTTTTCGTACATTATTCATAGATTATGTAATTTCGTTTGATGTGGTCAATTAATATTTACTATATAGTTATTAGTTAGTATATATTTATCGGGGACCATAATTAGGGGTACCCTCAAGGCTCCTAATTCTCAGCTGGTAACCCCCATCAGCACAAAGCTGCAAAGGCCTGATGGGTGCGATCAAGTCAGGGATCAGTCCATTCGAGGGACTCGATCACGCCTCGCCCGAGCCTAGCCTCGGACAAGGGCAGCCGACCCCGGAGGATCTCCGCCTCGCCCGAGGCCCCCCTCCAGCGGCGAACATGTTCCCGGCTCGCCCGAGGCCCTGTCTTCGCCAAGAAGCAACCCCGACCAAATCGCAGGAGCATTTAATGCAAAGGTGGCCTGACACCTTTATCCTGACGCGCGCCCCTCAGCTGACAGAGCCGAAGTGACCGCCGTCACTTCGCCGCTCCACTGACCGGTCTGTTAGAGAGACAGTGCCGCCTGCGCCGCTCTGACTGCGGTTCCACTTGACAGAGTGAGGCTGACAGGCAGTCAGGCCCGGCCGCACGCACCATAGGAAACTCCGCTCCGCCCGACCCAGGGCTCGGACTCGGGCTAAGCCCCGGAAGACGGCGAACTCCGCTCCGCCCGACCCAGGGCTCGGACTCGGGCTAAGCCCCGGAAGACGGCGAACTCCGCTCCGCCCGACCCAGGGCTCGGACTCGGGCTAAGCCCCGCAAGACGGCGAACTCCGCTCTGCCCGACCCAGGGCTCGGACTTGGGCTCAGCTCCAGAAGACGACGAACTCCGCTTCGCCCGGCCCCAGGACTCAAATTCCGCCCTGGCCTCAGCCAACGGCCTCCGCCTCGCCCGACCTAGGGGCTCGGACTCGGCCTCGGCCACGGAAGACGGACTCGACCTCGACCTCGGAGGAGCCTCCACATCGCCCAACCTAGGGCGCGGACCGGCCACGTCAACAGAAGGCGCCATCATTACCCTACTCCAGGCTGACTCAGGCTGCGGGGAACAAGACCGACGTCCCATCTGGCTTGCTCCGCTAGATAGGCGATGATGGCGCCCCGCACGCTCCCTGACGATGGTGGCTCTCGGCCCCCTTACGGAAGCAAGAGGACGTCAGCAAGGACTCGACGGCCCCGACAGCTGTCCCTCCGCCAGGCTCCAGCGCTCCTCCGACGGCCACGACATCACACAAACCGGGCGCCAAAATCTCTCCGGCCGCCACGATGGCGTGTACTTACGGCGCTAGCTCTCCTCCGCTAGACACGTAGCACTCTGCTACACCCCCATTGTACACCTGGATCCTCTCCTTGCGCCTATAAAAGGAAGGACCAGGGCCCTCTTAGAGAGGGTTGGCCGCGCGGGGACGAGGACGAGACGGGCGCTCGCGTAAGGCTGCTCGCTCCTTCCCCCGTGTGGACGCTTGTAACCCCCTACTGCAAGCGCACCCGACCTGGGTGCGGGACGAACACGAAAGCCGCGGGATTTCCACCTCTCTCACGCCCATCTCCGGCCTCCTCGCTTTCCCCCCTTCGCGCTCGGCCTCGCGTCGACCCATCTGGGCTGGGGCACGCGGCGACACTTCACTCGTCGGCTCAGGGACCCCCCGGTCTCGAAACGCCGACAATATTTATTACTTAGTAAGTTTGTAGGCTTAAGTATATAGCCATTATTGAGTTAGTAATCCATTTTTGCAATAGATGGACAGCCTAGTAACACTATACCATGGAGGAAGGGTGGAGATAGATGCTTATGGGAATGTTACTTTTGATGGTATGAAGATCGTGACCATGTTGTTCGATGAAAGACCATCTTTTGACAAGATTTTCGCTCGAGCTTGTGAGGAGATTAGTTGCGACATAAACGACCCTAGAATATCTATTCAGGGTTTGTAGTCCCATATTACATATGGAACAGTTGTCCGACGGTTGATCTCCATTACCTCAGAAGATGATTGGGTGATATATTTAAGAATTGTGAAGACGATGGTTCCACCATGTTTGGATGTGGTTGTTCAAAAGTTACCTGTTAGTCATTGCGATGGTCCAGTCGGGTTGTCTCCACAAATGCCAAATGCATCTCGTATTGAAGCTCCTTTGGTAGAGCTTCATGAAGAAGTGGTTGTTGTGCCCGATGCTCAATCGGGGCCGCACGAGTATGGGATTTCTCATCCTCTTCCTGGCGTTTGTGGGGCTTCTCATCCGGTGGTACCCCCCCAAGAGATCCCATTGACCCAGGATCCAGTTCACAATCATCCTAGTAAGTGTCTTTGACACGTTGTTCGTATCCATCGTTATTTCGTTTGATTAGACTTTTTAATGTGGTTTTTCTTGCTTCGACCCGATGCAGGATCTCCACATATCGATAATGGTGCTTATCTTGATGTGCCTGTGTTATATAATATGGACAACATATGCAGGGCATCCAATAGTGTTGATGTTCAGATTGAGGATGAGGATGAGCCATATGAGGCTGCACGGGCCTTAGATTCTGATGATGACCGTCCAGTTCAAGAAATGACCGAGCAAGAAATTGAACTCATAAGACGTTTATGTCCGGAGCGTGACCCTGCAGTACATGAATTTAGCAGTCTAAGTCATTCCACCCGTGCATATGCTGAAGGACGTGATGATGAACTACTAGAGGCTCCGGATAACGCCGACAGCATTGAGATTAAGGTAGGCTTACTTTTCAAGGACCTGCCTACACTGAGACGATGGCTACAGGAATATTCTGTGAACCGCAAGAGGCCGTTCAAGGTGAGACATTCGTATGCACAGCGTCGTTACACTGTTGTGTGCGAGGTGTCGGAATGTAATTGGAGGGTATGTGCCAGAAGGCAGAAGGACACCGGAAAGTTTAAGATCACCAAAATTGTAGGTCCACACACTTGTGCCCAGACAGAGCTGAGCTCTAAGCATCGTCAGTTGACATCTACCCTGATTGCGAAAAGGATATTGGGGATATTGAAGGGTCAGCCAAACTTGAAGGTGAAGTCAATTATGACCATGACTTCGGAGTTGTTTGGTTACAGGATCAAATATGGGAAAGCATGGAGGGCAAAGCAGCGAGCATGGAAGATGATATACGGGGATTGGGAGGAGGGTTATGAGAAGTTACCACATTGTTCAATGCAATCAAAGCAAAAAACCCAGGCATGCATTACGAGTACATCCCCAAACCTAATGAATGGAGGAACGGCAGAGAGATATTTTCCGTGCTTTCTGGTGTTTCTCGCAGTGCGTAGAGGCTTTCAGGCATTGTTGTCCCGTGCTCTCTATTGATGGTACTTTTCTGCTTGGGAAGTATAAGGGCACATTGTTGGTTGCCATATCATGCGACGCAGACAACGCACTGGTTCCTTTGGCATTTGCTTTGGTGGAGAGGGAGAATAGAGATAGTTGGTCTTGGTTCTTGTGGCTTGTACGCATCCATGTCGTAGGTCTTGGTTCTTGCGGCTTGTACGCATCCATGTCGTAGGCCCTGCCCACTTTCAACCTAGCGGCGTTGACGGCTCTGGTGACAGGTAAAGACTTCTCTAGTTGTTTAATATTTACAATTATCAAGTCTACTTTGCATACTAATGATTTTGTATTCGTTTGTCTTCCAATAGGTGGCGGCCAGAGACTCACACTTTCCACCTTCCCTGCGGTGAGATGACCGTGACGCTTGAAGATTGCCAGAAGATTCTTGGTCTCAGCATTATTGGTCGTCCAGTGACCGGTCAGGCATCACTAGGCGGTTGGAGGCAGAGGGTGGAGGCCTTTCTTGGGAGACTGCTTCCGGATGACCTACGAGGTAGCCACAACACCGGAGTCCCACTGACCTGGCTTAGGCAGACCTTTGGGCAGTGTCCACCTGGTGCAGACGAGCAGACGGTTGGATACCATTATCGAGCTTGGATTCTCCATCTCTTTGGTTCAGTTCTTTTTCCAGATGCGACAGGCGACAGCGTGTCATGGATGTTTCTGCCCTGCCTGACTGACTGGGATACGATAGGAGGTTACAGCTGGGCTTCTGCAGTGTTGGCCTTCCTGTACAGGCAACTTTGCGAGGCTTGTCGTCGTTTGTCGAGGACCGCTAGCTTAGGTGGATGTGTCTACCTACTAAAGCTGTGGATGTGGGCACACATACCCGTCGGGCGACCCAGAGAGTTTCCTCCTCGTGAGTGGTTCGTGGTAGCCGGACATCGGCTTAAGCCCACGGCTGCTTACCGCTGGGACCAGGTCGAGGAGCCATTCGCACGACACCAGCGTGCTTACGTGGAGTACTCAAACGAGCTCGACGCACTTACTCCTTCGATGGTGAGTTGTCTACTTTTATCTTTTTACATGTGCTTTCTACTTTTATCGCACGACACCAGCGTGCTTGCATGTGCTTTCTAAAACTTTTGCAGGTGACCTGGCAACCGTATCTTGATCCATATTTCGCCAGCATACAGTTGAGCAGCATGTGCTCAATAGACGAGAACCTCTACCTAATGAGGTGTCCCCTCATCTGTTTTTATGCTGTTGAGTACCACTTGCCCCACAGAGTTGCTCGACAGTTCGGATTGTGACAGGAGTTTCCGGTGGAGCCATTCTCGACTTCAATAGAACTTCATAAGTGAGTGACTACATGCACTTGTTATTCTAACTAATAATTGAAATATCAGTTAGTCGCTAATATATGTTTCTAACTTTTGCAGGTTCGACAGACAGAGACAGAAGAAGGTCACGGACTTCGAGACCCACCACCGTGATTACATTGATGAATGGGAACAGCAGGGGGATCTTAACTATGAGAACGACCAGGCGCACACAAACTACAACTTCCGGAGGTATTTGATTTGGTATGCTGGTGTGACTAGGTGCAAGCTGAAGGGACAGTGGACAGCTGCAGACTACGCCGAGCAAGAATCGTCAGACGACGAAGACACAACTTTCGACATAGCTGCTCGGCACGGGTCTCAAATTGAGGCTGCTCCAATCCTTGATAGAGTGGAAACTATTTCTTTACTAAAATTAGAGATTTCAATTCAATGCTTTATGTCTAGTTTTGAGCATCCTAATGTTTTAACTTGTGATAGGGAAACTCTATGCTCGTATCTGTTGCTGAACTTGAGCGTATCTCACAGAGAACGTCAGATAGTACTCGCTATCGTTACTATCAGTGAGTATCAATGTTTAAAAGAAAAATTGTTTATTTGTATGTTGTAACATATGTCTGTAACTAATATTTCAATTACAGAGGGTATCACGTCGTCTTCGTCGTGCAGCGGCTCGGTGTGGATGCCGGTCTCTAGCGGACGTTGACGTGCAGCTGCCTGTGCCTCGTATGCAGCAGGACGTTCAGCCTCCCATTTGTGCAGTTGGACCATCTACAGCAGGACTGAGCTCCTCGCGATCGACGCGGGACACGTTTGAGGACGTGGCCCACGACGACGAGGACGATGACGACACTGGCGCTGGCGCCGCAGGTCAGGAGGAGATTGGACCATCTCAGTTGCAGGATGCTCCTACAACTCAGCCATCACAGCTGACACCACGTAGAAGCGTCCACGAGACCCGTACACTCCAGGCACCGACGCTCTTGGGGCCAAGGGCAAGGGTAAGACTAGGAGGAAATGAATACTTTTGTGATGTTGGTCTTATGCTGAAAACTGTGTGATTTGGACTCATGCTGGAGACGTTGTAATATGAACTATGTTATGTGTTTTGGACTATGTGTTGTGGACATTGTATTTTGGACTTTGTTTGTGGACATTGTATGAAGAACTATGTTCTGTGGATGTTTTTATATTCGATGTTATTTTGTGATGTATTATATGTTGAAATGCTTACATGTCTTATAATATGTGATTATTTGAACTGTGGTTGTTAATAAAACAAGGAAACTCTTGCAAATTTTTTTTGTGAATTGTAAAAAACATAACAAGCAATAAGTAACGCATCTTTAGAGTTCTAAATTATTTTTGATACGAAAATACTACATAACAGGCTACAATTCTTCAGTCTGAATCACAATCTATGAGTAACTCATCTTCGGAGTCATCCGTCACGCAATCCTCAACGACAACCTCATTCCACTTGCTGCATTATCCTGCATCACACTTGTCACCAGTTCTCTTGTAATAATTGGCTTCTGCTTCATCTGCAGCTTGGGAGAATAGCTCATCCTCAGCCTCAGCCTCATCAGACTTCTTCTTGTAATAAGCCGCCTGTAACGCCCCGAATTTTGCAGTTGAATTTTTTCTTTTCTTTACTCGCCAAATTCGGGCGTTACCTTTTCTTTTTCTTTTTCCCCTCGCTAGACCTTGATCTTTTCCAAAGCTAGCGGGATTCGGTTTGGAATTCCCGTGTAAAGAAAACCCTAAAACTGTTTTATGTTGTTTGATGCACCATGCCGAACTATGCACTCTTTGATTGTTTGAAAGTGCAAATGCATTCATGTAGGAAGATCGGATTTCGAAAATAAGAGAAAATCTTTTCTTTCTTTTTCTTTCTCTTTCTCTCTCTTTTTTCTCTCTCTCTCCCGCGCCGTGGGCTGCTTCTGGCCGGCCCAGCCGCCCCTGCGCGCCCCCTCTTGGGCCTTGGCAGGCCCAGCCGCCCCCCCACCTCCCCTTTTCCCCCCAATCCCCTTTCTCTCCCTCTCATTTTCTCTCTCTCTCCCTAAGCCGCCGCCCCTACCCCCTGCCCTAAGCCGCCGCCGCCCCCTGCCGGTTCGGCCGCCCATCGCCGGTGAGGCCCCCCCCCCCTCCCTCCTCCCTCCTCCCTCCCTCTCCCCTCCTCTCCCCTTGGCAGCCCAGCCGCCCTGGCCTCCAGCCGCGCCGCCCTGGCCCTTGGCCGCGCGCCCGGCCAGCCCCAGCCGGCCTCGGCCAGCCCTCGGCCGCTCCCCGGCCAGCCCTCGGCCGCCTGGCCGCGCCCCGGCCAGCCCCCAGCCGGCCTCGGCCACGCCCAGCCGCGCGCCCGGCCGCGCCCAGCCGCGCCCCCGGCCACCCTCGGCCGCGCCCCCGGCCGCCCCAGCCCCCTGCCTGGCCGCCAGCCGGCCCTGGCCACGCCCAGCCGGCCGCTGGCCGCGCCCGGCCGCGCCCCCAGCCAGCCCCCGGCCGCGCCTGGCTCGGCCGCCCGCCTGGCCGCCCTGGCCGCGCGCCCGCTTGGCCGCCTGGCCGGCTCAGCCGCCCGGCCGCCCAGCTCGGCCGCCCGCGCCTGCGCCCGCCCCCAGCTCGGCCGCCCAGCCCCCGGCCGGTTCAACCGCCCTAGGGCCGGTTCAACCGCCCCCCCTCTGTTTTTTTTTATTTTTATTTTATTTACTTTCTGTGATCATAGCTATTTTATTTTAGGTAGGCTGATCATTGTTCATGCTATTGAAATAGGAAGTTTAATTTAGAATTTCGTTGCGCTAGTTGATTCATTTAGTTAATTGTTTATCTCGTGCAATGTTGATCAACTTAAAATGATTAGGTTTCCATTAGTATATATAACAGAATTCTTTTGCTAAGAACCAATTGTAACTAATTATTAGTGCATAAGCTTTAACCCCTGCGAGACCCTTTCCCGTTTCTTTCTAATCATAACGAATGCGATATCGAATGTCATACTTGATGCATATTCGTTTTACTTGCTCTCTTGTATGGTGTACTGTTCTTTTGTATTAAATATGTGGATGTATGTATGTTTGCGCTCGCATAGAGAACGATCCGGTCGAAGAGCCCGAGGAATTCGCAGGAGAAGCCCCTGAGCAGCAGTCGGTTGGTGGAGGCAAGTGTCCTTTGACCTATCTCTGTCCTACTCATTCTTTAATTCACCTCCCGCATTACACATTTATACCTAAGGATTGACTAGCTTTTGTTATCCATGTCCTTGTTTACCTATTTGGGTCGGATTATTACTGCTTAGTCTGATGCTATTGCTCAACTCTAATCAATGAACATGATGTGATTATCTATGATACGCTGTTTTCCCCTTCTTATTTATGATCATACTTGTGGCATTTAAGGGGACTCGAGCGGTTTCTCGAGTGCCTCTCCGTAAGGACCTGTTCAATGGATGACCGCCCGGGAAAACAATGCAACCATGAGGGTGGAATGGGACGCCCTTAGCTGAATAATTGGAGGAACCGGGGTGTAGATCGCTTAGCCGTTGTGCCGTCAATGGGGCTCGGTGTATGCGGCTCGCTCTGCCAAGGTTGATTTGTCTCTTGGGGAGGAGTGCGGTACATTTAGGAAACCTAACGGGTGGCTACAGCCCCGGGGAATCTTTGTAAAGGCTACGTAGTGAGACCCTGCCTATTCACCTTGGTAGTGTTTAAGGGTTTGATCGGCCCGAGGCAAGAGGGAATCACGGCTTATGGGTAAAGTGCGCAACCTCTGCAGAGTGTTATGAAACTGATATATCAGCCGTGCTCACGGTTATGAGCGGCCAAGGGAGCTCCAGAGATTAGTGATACTTGATCAGAGATACTTTGGTACAGGTGGCAATGAGATTGATGGTTCTGATTATGATTATGGTATTGGTAAGTGGTATTCTTTCCGTTTGGAAAGGATACATTGGGCTAATAACTTGGGTTAATGTTAAAACCTGGCTCTCTACTAGTAAGTAATAACCTGACCAACTAAAAGCAACTGCTTGACTTATCCCCACATAAAGCTAGTCCACTACAGCCAAACGGGATGCTTGCTGAGTATGTTGATGTGTACTCACCCTTGCTCTACACACCAAATCCCCCCCCAGGTTGTCAGCATTGCAACCACTGCTCAGGCGAAGATGAAGCTGTGGAAGGAGACTTCCAGGAGTTCCAAGACTACGACGAGTTCTAGGTGTGGGTTAGCGGCAACCCCCAGTCGGCTGCCTGTGAAGGCCGTGTTATCTACGTTTCTTTTCCGCACTTTGATTTATTGTAAGAACTATATGGACGTCTCAGACGTATGATGTAATCGACTATTATTTCCCTTTTAATACTATTTGAGCACTGTGTGATGATGTCCATGTTATGTAACTGCTGTGTACGTGAATAACTGATCCTGGCACGTACATGGTTCGCATTCGGTTTACCTTCTAAAACCGGGTGTGACATAAGTGGTTATGTCACACCCGGTTTTAGAAGGTAAACCGAATGCGAACCATGTACGTGCCAGGATCAGTTATTCACGTACACAGCAGTTACATAACATGGACATCATCACACAGTGCTCAAATAGTATTAAAAGGGAAATAATAGTCGATTACATCATACGTCTGAGACGTCCATATAGTTCTTACAATAAATCAAAGTGCGGAAAAGAAACGTAGATAACACGGCCTTCACAGGCAGCCGACTGGGGGTTGCCGCTAACCCACACCTAGAACTCGTCGTAGTCTTGGAACTCCTGGAAGTCTCCTTCCACAGCTTCATCTTCGCCTGAGCAGTGGTTGCAATGCTGACAACCTGGGGGGGGGGATTTGGTGTGTAGAGCAAGGGTGAGTACACATCAACATACTCAGCAAGCATCCCGTTTGGCTGTAGTGGACTAGCTTTATGTGGGGATAAGTCAAGCAGTTGCTTTTAGTTGGTCAGGTTATTACTTACTAGTAGAGAGCCAGGTTTTAACATTAACCCAAGTTATTAGCCCAATGTATCCTTTCCAAACGGAAAGAATACCACTTACCAATACCATAATCATAATCAGAACCATCAATCTCATTGCCACCTGTACCAAAGTATCTCTGATCAAGTATCACTAATCTCTGGAGCTCCCTTGGCCGCTCATAACCGTGAGCACGGCTGATATATCAGTTTCATAACACTCTGCAGAGGTTGCGCACTTTACCCATAAGCCGTGATTCCCTGAGTACCCATTACTATAAGGTTGGCGGGAAACGCTATCCCCCTTATTTCCACACTTACATTCAAACATATGCTATCAGCTCGAATTCTACCACCAGCTGAGTCAATTTGAATGGGGGTTGACATGGTAGTAATTGAAAGATTATGCGCTTCTACCCATGATGCAGTAATGAAAGAATGCGTTGCTCCAGTATCAAATAACACTTCTGCAATATGGGAGTCGACTGGGAACATACCTACTGTCATGCCGGAGGTCTCCTGAACTGCTTCAGCCTCCAAGTGGTTCAATCTTCCATGATTATAGCGCTGCTGAGGGCGGTTGCCTGCTCCAGGCTGGGACACATTCTGCTTTGCTGGGGCATTGGGGCCTGACTACTGCTGGGCTGCCTTCTTCGGACATTGCATCACCCAATGGCCTTGCTCTCCACAGTGGAAACATGCTCTGTTTCCAACCTGAGCTGGTGCTGCCTGATTGTTCTGCTGAGTTGCGGGGGCAGGAAGACGAGGTGTCTGCTGATTCTGCCTCTGAAACTGACCTCCTCCTGACTGATTGCTCTGACGATTCTGGTACTGATGCTGAGGATACTGCCTTTGGAACTGCTGATACTGCTGACGCTGCTGAGGTGGACGCTGGTTCTGCCTGAACTGTTGAGGTTGATTGCCTGAAAAGCGAGGGTGGCTGCTGCTTCCAGGCTGGGGTCCACTGATCTTGCGCTTACGATCCTCCATCTCCTTACGCTTCCTTTCTGTCATGATTGCTCTGTCAATCAGGTGCTGGAATGTCGGGAAGGTATGATTCATCAGTTGGTACTGCAGAGGGTCAACCAAGCCTCTCAAGAAACGGTACTGTCGCTTGGCGTCAGTGTTGACATCTTCGGGAGCATAGCGGGACAACTGCAGAAACCTGTCTCGATACTCACTGACAGATGATGACCCTTGCTTAAGGGCCAGGAACTCCTCCTTCTTCACTGTCATCAGACCTGCAGGCACATGGTACTGACGAAAGCTACCTCTGAATTCTTCCCAGGTGATGGCATCAGGGTTGGCATGGGTGGCGAGGTAAGACTCCCACCATGATTGGGCTGCTCCTCTCAACAGACGGGGACCATACAAGACTTTCTCCCTGTCATCACACTGAGCGGTATGCAACTCTCGCTCCACAGTGCGCAGCCAATCTTCAGCATCCATGGGGTCAGAAGAGTGAGCGAACGTTGGGGGATGACCTCTCATGAATTCAGCACGCTTGTCCCTGGGCATCTGAGGCATCTGAGGCTGGGGTGGTGCTTGCTGCTGCTGCTGCTGCTGAATGGCGGCCAGAGTCTGACCGATGGCCTGAACTGCCTGAGTCTGCATCAGAAACATCTGCTCGATCGACATCGGGGGCGGGGGCGGCAGCTGCTGCTGCTGGGGCGCCTCATCTTGCTGACCGGCTTGCTCCTGCTGAGCACGCCTTCCTCCTCTGCGCCTGTTCTCTGACATCTGCAGAACGCAACCACACATCAGAACTGATCTGGCAAATCTTGCAGCATAAGAAAAGAGTATAGAATTCTCCAACAGCACTGAACAGATGAGCATCTTCACTGATCTCCAACACAGACCACACAGCTTCTCAGATAAAGAGGAAAGTAGAATAAAGGGTTTCCCAACTATATAACTAACTCCATTAACATAATATGTAAACCAAAATGCAGGGGATACCCACACTCTGGTGACAATCATTACAAAAATCCAAACCAAACATAGTTCATCATGACAAACATAGATGCACAGGACATAGCAAACTATCCTGTCTAACTAAGACTAACTAGAACCGAGACTAACGCTAAGACTGAAGCTTCTATGTATATATATTTCGTATTAATTACAAGATCCAACTCTAACGATCTATGGTTCTATATTTATCTTGGTCTTGCAGTCAGGATTGCCATAAGACTGGAGTCCACGCCGAGGTGAGCGGTACGGGTGCTGAGTCCCGACGGGGGCGGGGGAACCATCATCCAAGTGACGACGCTCCGCGCGCTCAGCCCGCAGCAGGGCGATCTCAGCACGAGCCCTACTCAGCTCGTCTAATGCATGGTCCAGCTCCGTGTTTAGCACGACGGCTAGGTTGACTGTGCTGCTCAACCTAGGATTGTCCTCACCAGCAGGTGAAACAATCACGCCTCCTGTGCTGCCAGATGGACGGCGGGGGTAATACTTCAGGTCGAGACCGTTAGCTACCCCACCGAGAACCGAGCAGTAGTGCGAAAGCGCACGCCGTGCAGCATCCTGCATGGCTGCCTCAGCTGAGTCCCGCTCAGAGATAGAATAGTGCTCTGAGCAAGCCTCCGCGCCCTGGAGACTGTTCTCCGGACGGCGCACCAAACAGGTCGCCTCCCAGCGGTCCGGGTAGACCCCGCGACTATGCTGGTAGACCACACAGCGATACTCGATGGACCAAGTACGCCGGTCAAGTGCCCGACGTAGCAGGGTGTCGAGCGCGTCGTGGAAGTGACACCCGCGAGCAGCGTCGCGAGTGATGGGTCGAGCAACCCATCCTTCCGGCTCATGGTCAGCAGAGAAGTCGATGTCGTGGCTCAAGCTGTCGTCGCCACCTCCGTTGTCTGGGTCTCCTCCAACAGCTACTCCAGAAGCTGGGACGCCCAGTGGTGGTGCAGGGGGCGCCTCCAGGGGAAGCACAGGAGAGCAGCTCCTCACAGACTCTATCTCCTGCTGGAGCGAGAAAGAAGAGCCCTGCTGCTCCTGTCGTCGACGTTCCTGCTCCTCATGCAGGCGGTGGTGCAGTCTCTCCAAGTGGCTGGACTGTCCGGCCACGGGACGGCGAAGCGGACGCTCAGCAAGGCGGGAGGGTAAGAAGGGGATGACGGACTTTCGTGCAGTGTGTCTAAGTCGAGCCATCTACAAAAGACATCGCAAGCAACAGGGTGAGAACAGAATTAATATGACCAGCAAATAATGAATCATAAATGAATGAAGGATCAGAATAAAACAAAATTTTCAGCAAGGTATAATATATAGTAGAACATAGGTTTGGTCAGTAGGACCAACTTTTGAAGGGATATCAAAGTCAAGGCAGTGACAGAGGTCTATAGTCCTTAGAACGACCATTCTACTCTAGGTTAGCGGTCCTACAGTCAGCACGGCTTTGATACCACTTATGTCACACCCGGTTTTAGAAGGTAAACCGAATGCGAACCATGTACGTGCCAGGATCAGTTATTCACGTACACAGCAGTTACATAACATGGACATCATCACACAGTGCTCAAATAGTATTAAAAGGGAAATAATAGTCGATTACATCATACGTCTCAGACGTATGATGTAATCGACTATTATTTCCCTTTTAATACTATTTGAGCACTGTGTGATGATGTCCATGTTATGTAACTGCTGTGTACGTGAATAACTGATCCTGGCACGTACATGGTTCGTATTCGGTTTACCTTCTAAAACCGGGTGTGACACCGCCTCTACCTCTTCGGCGGCCTGAGACATAAACTCATCCTCTTCCTCTTGAGCACGTAATCCTGCCTCAGCTAGTGCGATGAGCTCACTCAACCTTGATGTGTCATCCTCCTCTTCTTCATGTAATCCTGCCTCTGCGAGAGCGATAAGCTCACTCAATCTAGATGTGTCGTCCTCCTCCTCCTCCATCAGCTCAACCGTTGCCATTTTATCCTGAACATATCTCGCATGCGCCTCATCGGCCAAATAGTTTACGCCGCTTCCAATCTCTGCAAATATAATGAGAAAAATAAGTTAGCAAAGTCAAGATAAATAAATTGTACTAACATAATTATAATATCATTTATCTCACTTACTTCCCTTGAGGCGATCAGCAAGATTGTCCAACATCTGTTTCTCGGCTTGAGCCGCTTCCCATTCCCTTGCATCCTGTGCTCTCTTCTCATCTGCCGCCTTCAACCTCCTATACTCTGCACGCTTCGGGCTATCATAAAAGGCAGATTTTGCTTCCCTACGCATGTCGCGTATGCGATCGTTAATGTACGAATCGACGAGCCGAGATCCACAACGCATCTTCTGTCCCATTATTCTCTTGGACTCTATTGTGCGCATCACCTCTTCTTTGTCGTCGTAACTCTCCCAACTGCATTTCCTCGTCTCCTACAAAAAAATAGTAAGTACCGCTATAACATTATAGCTGGTGCAAAAAAAATACCAACCTCATCGTAATCGACCATATGTCCACAAAAATATCCAACACCAAGCTCGGAAGGAACTAATCCATACTTAGCTTCAATACCACATTTGCAGAGTACTGGATCAAATTTCACCTCTTCTTCCGCCCACTGATTGTATCTCTTTTCCTTTACCTCTGGCTCTGGCCAATGGGATAAAGGACCATACAACCACTCTCTGAAACGACACTTACGCCACCCGTATGGCTGCAGGAGAAAAAATATTAATTTATTGTAAATAATAACTAGTTCATACATTTAGCGTATCAATGGGCTCACATAATCAATGTTCGGATAACAGAACTGCTTCTCATAGTCTTCGTCGATGACAGCACGATCTCCACAATCGCATCGAGGCGGTGAGTCCATCCGTCTTTCTGTTGCTACCTCCTTCTCCGCATCCGTCATTGATGGAGGATTCAGGAGAGGAGGTACCCAACGCTTAAAATGCTCATGACTGGTCCTTCCACTCAACCAATTAACGAAAAAAAGATATCGAGCGTCAAATTTATCAGGACCGTCGATCCACTGGAAAAAGAAACACCTCTGATGTCCCTAAAATAATGGAAAGAAGCACTATTACACATCTACAAAATAATGAATGCGAACAAAATTAAGTGACAAGTCATAAGCTACGTACGTCCAAACCGCCACAAATGTAGTAGCAGCGAGCAGCCGTGTCTGGATGTTGTGATTGATGTACCCAAGCCAGTCTGCCACAGTCACAGTTAGGCACGGGGAGTTCAGGAGGAACATGAGCATCCTTACTAGATACGTCCGGATATAACCCCCGAGGACGACCTCTCTTCTGCCACAACGCCTCTCGGTACATGTCTTTTATCTAATAAACGATTATAATTATCACTTGTACCTAATATGCTTTATAATAAGTTTACACAAACTAATAATCGAAATGATAATATAATAGGTTTATACAAACCATTAAAATATGAAACTATGAGCAACTATGAAACTAACAACCCAATATACAAAACGAATCAAGTTGGGCACCATACCTTGGTCTACAAAGTGAACCAACTTAAATCTTTGAATCCAGCAAATTTTGACGAAGTTTGGAAATGAGAGGAAATGCGCTGCTCTCGGCCAGCCGCACGTGCGTTTTTATAGGCATTCGTAGCTCGGCGCCAAGATCTGTGGCGCCGAGCTACGAGACCGCGTCGCCCAACGTCGGTGCCAGGTCAGCCCTAGGCGCAAGTAGCCGTTGCTGCCACGTCACAGCTCGGCGCCATAGGCTGTGGCGCCAAGCTGTGTTACCTCGGCGCCACAGCCTAAGGCGCCGAGCATTGGGTCCAAACGTGCAAATAAAATTTCTGGAGGTCCAAACATAAATTTGTGTCACAAAAGGAGCTAAAAACAAAAAATTCGGGTGTGCAGACCGTCGTCGCCTCGTGACAAGAAAACACGCACGGAGGAACACAATAATAACGAAACGTTATTTTCTCCGTGACGTTTGTGGCATTCGTGAATTAAGTCTTTTGCTACTTCTTCAAAACGGTGGAGTTCACTCCAACTTCATATTTTTTTTTTCAAGAAACAGAATTAGGCCTCGTTCGTCAAGCTAATATTCAAGTCAGACAAGTAACCAAACCAGGATTGAATGTCCACTCGTTCTTGGTCACCATCATATTTTCTGAACTACGAACAAATCCAGATGGTAGGTTATCTAGACTCATTCCAAGCCAAAGATCAAGGGAAGAGAGTCAAAATCAGCCGGTTTGTTTCTGGCCCCTATCAAAACGAACAGATCTAACAGGTTAAACCAGATTCTAAACTGGACCAATTTATTTCGCCCAGAATGAGACCAAAAATAGATCAATCCGGCCAAAACAAACTAGCTCCTAGGCCCCGTTCGGGTGCCTCGGATGTATTCCACACCAGAAACAGTTCCAGACCAGGAAACAATGGCCCACTCATTCCAGCCCAGGAGCCAATCCGGAGGACATGAGACCGGGTTTCGTACCGAGCCGTAAACAACAAACAATCTCCAAACATGATGGCTTCTGTTTTTGATCTAAGTTCAAACGAACGGTTGTTTTAATCCGGGCTAAATTTCAATCCAGATTATTTCTTTACATCCGGGAGGAGGTTAGGAACGGACCAAACCAGTCGAAACGAACAACGTCTTAGACCTTGTTCGTTTATACTGGATTGGTGGGTCGGAACGATTCTTAGCCGAATTACTTTTCTAATTTATATAAACTTTAATTAGCTGGAACAATTTCGGTTGCAATCCGATGTAAACGAACAAGGCTGGAGTTTAAACCGGTTGACAACTAGAACCGTCCTAAACATCCCTAATTGCCAATTGGAGCCAGAGCGCGAAAGGCGAGCGGCGACTCCCTGGCGTTGACCAGAGCCCCACCCCACTCGCCGTCTCGCCCTAACCAGATCCTCCCCAAAGGCAAAGGCCGAGGTACAGTGCCCCAGCCCCGCGCCCCCTAGACCAAAGCAGACCAGAATCCGCCCTACCAATCGCCTCCCCAGATCGGCGGTCCACCCGGAGGCGGCGATGGCGTCGTCGCAGGCGAACCTCGACAAGATGCAGCTCCGCCAGAGTTACCGCAACGTCTGGCACACCGACATGACGAACGCCATCCAGGCCGACTTCCCCTGTACGTAGCCGCCCCCCACCCTCAACCCAACCTCTGCCGGGGCCTGATCTGGTCGTTGCCCGCGGGGGAGCTCGTCTTGTGTATCGTCCTGACGGCTTTCTCTTCTCGCTGTGGTTGCAGACTGCTGCCTCGCGCTGTGGTGGTGAGCCATCCATCGACCCTGCCTAGCAGATCTCACCGTCACCGTCTTCTGCGGGCTTTGAGTCTCGAACCCCTCGCCTTCCGTAGATCCGAGGACACTTAATTTGTCGCTGAGGCTAGGGTTTTTGGGGGTTCCGCGTTGTGCATTGCCGCTTTTTCGAGGAGCATATCCTGAATTTGTTATTCCATCTGCGTTTAAAGTTTATTCCGCGGCAGCAAGACGACTAATGAAAGTAGAAATGAATGGATGATGATAGCGGGATCCGCTGTGCCTGCCAGGTTGTCTCTAGGATTTTGACAAGTGCACGTAGCCCATGTAGTAGCTGCCGCAAACCCACAAGAGGATAGATGTGAGATGTCAGTTTCACCTTCCTCCCTGGAGCCTGTTAATTTATAAATCATAAACAAGAACATGGAAATGATCCCCCCACCCCTACATCCCTTTGTTAGATGCACCAGGTTAATTGGGCTAATGGGCATTGAAAGAGTGCATCGTTTTTGTTTCTGATGGGTCTTGACCAATAATGTCCGCTCCCTGCCTTCAAGTTCATTCCAGAGTATGCATAGCCAAACCATGTAAGGATTTCATTTCTGTTCCAAAAAGAAGGGACCAAGTCTAATAAAAGATCACTGTATTTCCATTGTTTCTATGATAGGTCTAATTTGGTTCCACCGTAACCATGTGGCGCTAGTCTATCATGTGTGACAAAGCTTTTAATGTGCTTGCATTGGTAGACATCGACATAGGTCACCATTTGTAAATGTGAACAATTTTACCCGTTCGTTAATCTGCTGCATTCTCCTGTTTCTGTTCAGTGGACCTTGCGTGTCGTACATGCTTCGCAAAAGGGCTCTCTACAATGACATGTCAAGGTACTGCACACCATTTTTTGTTTTGTTATGGTTATCACTGGAACATTTTTTAATACCCCGTTACTTAGCCCTGCTGCACTTCTTTGTGGTGTAGATATGTCTGTTGCGCTGGCTACATGCCATGCAGTGGAAAGTGTGGCGAGAGCCGGTGCCCAGAGTTCTGTCTTGCAACTGAGGTACAAGGACAAGGCTCACTCAAGTTGCATTTTACCCTGGTGTCTATTTGCACTGTACTTAGTATATGGTTATGTGCTTGAATTCCATGTATAGCATGTCTAATGTTTCATATGCAGACTTGACAACTGATGGTTCCTATTAATGCCTGTAGTTTAAAATGATCTCATTGAATCTTCCGTTTCCTGTTCTCAGATTTATTTATTCATGGTATGCCTGAAAACAGTGTATTATTAGGCTTAAAATTATCACCAAGGGTCAGATAATTTTATCTGGCAAGCCCTTTTTTTTTCTTGCGGTATTGAATCAATACACTGTCATTGTACAATTGGGGCAATATGGATGCAAGTCTCCATTTCTTACATGAAAACCTCTGATGTTTTTGTCTCTCTATCTTCTAACCTAAGTAAGGCCTGCTTTCTTTTCAGGTGTTCCTTTGCTTTGGCAATTCAGTTGCATCAACCCGCTTCTTGCTGCAAGATGAATTTAACATACAGACCACTCAGTGTGACAACTGCATCATTGTAACACCACTTGCCTCTTAAATTTCCTGTCTGATGCGATTCAACGTCCTGTGGAGGGTTCCTGTTCTTTCTTCCGATATCACTTGGACTGAATATAACCTTTTATGCAGGGCTTCATGTTCTGCCTTCAACAAGTTGCTTGCATCTTCTCTATAGTTGCAGCTATTGTTGGTAGCGAGGAGCTTTCAGAGGCTTCCCAGATCCTTAATTGTCTGTCTGATTTGGTCTACTGGACGTAAGGCCGCCCTTAACTGTCTTTTTGCAAATCTCCATAGCGAAGGTCTCAGTTCTGATAATCCTATGCCACATTCTTTTGCAGGGTTTGTGCATGTATGCAGGTATATAACTCATTCTTTTCTTCTCGCAACCTTACTGATCATGGCTCTTGTGAACCAAACCCTCACATATCCTTCTTGTGGCATCGAAATAAATGCAAATGCAGACGCAGCACAAAGTCGAAATGGACAAGAGGGATGGAAAGTTCAGCCCACAGCCTATGGCAGTGCCCCCGGTGCAACAAATGTCACGCATCGATCAGCCTATGCCGCCTCCTGCTGGATATGCACCGCAACCAGCATATGGGCAGCCTTATGGTGGCTATCCATCTCCTCCTGGCCAAGGTTATCCGCCTCCTCCTGGCCAAGGTTATCCGCCAGCTGGATACTCGCAGGGCGGTGCATACCCTCCACCCGCTCAAGGTTACCCACATGGTGGTGGATATCCTCCACCTGGTCAAGGTTACCCCCAGGGTCAGGGTGGTGCATATCCTCCGCCTGGTTCTTACCCTCCACAAGGTTCCTACCCCCCAGCAGAGGGCTCCTACCCAGCACAAGGTTCCTACCCCCCAGCACAGGGCTCCTACCCAGCACAAGGTTCCTATTCCCCAGCACAGGGCTCCTACCCAGCACAAGGTTCATATCCCCCACCCCCAGCACAAGGTTCATATCCCCCAGCACAGGGCTCGTACCCAGCACAAGGTTCCTACCCCCCACAGGCTTACCCTGGCAAGTAAAGATCACACGACAGGTGAACCAAATATCGTGAACATGTAAACAGTAGGACCGCTTTAGCGCTATAGGTTATTTTGATAAAATTCTTGTTACTGTTCAGGGTGGCATTCGGTGAACAATATTTCTATTTTATACGGTCAACATCTTGTGTTGATCATGTCGTGTTGAGTCTATCCTCTTTTTTCTTTTCCTGAATAAGGAATGGCATTCAACTGGAATGTATTTGAATTTGGTGACAACTCACGTGGATATTGTTTTGGTTCAGAGTTGTCACTTTGCTGTGTATGATAGTCGCAACTTTTGATGACGTTTGATAATGGAGTGAAGGAATGGAATGCTTATGACTTGTGAGCACGAGCAGTCCCTTTCACACACGTTACTATTATCATAGGACGAGATGAATAGACAGACAGCAACCCTCAGTCTGTACGTGATTGTCATCCTTTTTTCTTCGTGTCCTCTTTTTTTTCTTTTCCTGATGAACCAATTATCTGTTTGATTCCAGGATAGCGATGTCTCAACGGAGCTGTCCTTGTAGCTAGCTCCAGCATCAATCGATGGGAATATCTGACAAAGTCGCGTAGCAGCTATTATCTCTTCGAGAGATTAATCAGAGAGGCGATGTATGTATCTGAATTTCATGCAGCTGTAGGCATGAATATGCGCCGGAAAAAACGTTGGGATTATTATGAGCCTTAATTTGTCCCGTGGCGTTGGTTAGGCCTAATCGCCCAATAAATCTCCACCGGGCTGTCCAGTTTCAGTTTGGTACACCTAATCGATACAAGGCCCACAGCGATAGAGATTTCCGATCTGATCCACGCAGCAGCAGCAGCCATCTGAATGGTATTGCGACAACCAAGCGTATTATATATTGTACTATATGATTGGCATGGCTACCATATTTTATGAACGGAGACAGACTATCGTTGACAAATAGAGTACGTAGCAGATGAATGCAACCTCTGTTCTTCTCTTATTGCCAGCAGATGAGATGATGGTCAGATCAGATCACTGTATATATGAATGCAACCTCAAAGATTATGTACGTACGCTGGGAGGACAAACTATGGCTATACAATAGTAACAAGAATAAAGTATGCTCCGATCACATGATCGGCTCAAAATATTAATCACAGCAAGCAAATATGCCAGTGGTCAGACTAGTGTACGTGTGTTTGTGTGTGTCATGAACCTGTCACCTCTCTGACTAATGACTAGAAATATACAGTTGAATCGATCGATCCTCTTTATTTCTTGTGAGTCGCCATGCATGGCCGTACGTCGTTTGATTAGCGTGTTGGTAATTGGTATACGTGTCAGGTGTGCAGTACATGGTGGCGCAGCTCTCCATCACCTGATACAAACATACATACATGCATTTGCGTCATGAAACCGTTGAGATATATCGATCGATATGATTACGGAGAATATATATATATATGTATACATATGAGAGATGTATATATCTTATCTAATCAGCAATCATATATGCATGCATCGGATGAGCGGGGGCATATTAATTATATTATTGGTCACCTTTTACGCTTTGATTTGAGGGTTGACGTCTGGGAGTTGTTGTGCCAGTTCCTTTTCCTCTGGTTGATGAACCAGTTGTTGATTTGTTTCAGCTGCAGGCCGGTCTCTTCAACGAGCTTCGCCTTATCGTCCTCCTGTCGTACCAGCAGCCACTCAAACGACACCATCTTTATTTAGGATATGCACGCACGCATGGCACTTTACAAACCATCAGCAGCAGATGGCTGGTTGCATGATACTAGCTACAAAATGCACTCACCGTGGGGTATGGCCACTTGGAGTGCTGCTGCCACCATTGCTTGAGGATGCTGGTGGTGTCCCCAGGCAGCTTCCCGGCCCTCCTTTTCCTCAGAATCTCCTCCCTCACATCCTCTATTCTTGACTTGAAACCCTGCAACGACGTGACTTGGCATCAACCTAAAGCATGTGCATTGCATGCACATACTACTGTACGTTTTATTTGCAGAACTACTAGTATATATCATATATATAACATGCTTCTTCAATTCTTTTTAACCTGCTTGAGCTCGATCTTAAGCTCCTGTCGGACCCTCTCCATGAGCGAGCGCTCGGAGTCGGTGGGCAGGAGCGGGCCGAAGCCCATCATGTCGTGCCCGTCGGAGCCCATGTCCACCAGACCCACCTCCAGCATCGGCGCCTCGTCCTCGTCCTCCTCCGACATGGTCGCTCCCGTCCCTTCCTCCAGCGTCACCCCTACATATTTATGCACACGATCGACCAACATAAACCATCAGCAAAAGATCGTCAGTAACCATGAATTTTTTACCCACCGAAACAAACCGTATCAATGACTCTGTTAGAGCTAGCTTTGTTTAGATGTATATATCCATGTATCCACTTGAATCCATGTGTGTTGGAGTAATTCGGCGTGAAATCTAAACTAAAACTCCATACCAAACCAAACCGCACCGTACGAAAAATTCCTCGTCTGCATGGATCAGTTGGGATCACGATCACAGGTATCGCCGTATATATAGTGATCTGTGATGGAGACACCAGAGGAGCATGCATGCATATATGGATGAAAGCTCTGGGATGTCGACTCGAGATAGACATGCATGGACGAGAACCAGCTCTAGCTGAGCTATGCCGAGGTAGACACACTTGAGCATGGCCACTTCCACTTGCATTGGGAGAGGAAAGAAAAGGACCCAATTAAGCACATGTAATATATAGCCGCTCTGGGAATTTTGCAGACACTAGTCTCTGGGAACAGCTGGCTTAACTTGCATATATATTGTTTTTGAAGATATAATTAAACTGCATGCATATATATAGGTTGGGAAGATAACATATATAGACATCTGGCAAGTCGATCGTCGATTTAAAGAAAACACCGCGCCATCACGAATAATTGCTTGTTGTGTCAAGGTGAAGCGAGAGATCGAATTAATAGCTGGCGAAATGTGAATTACGTACGTTAGAGGGGCGGTGCAGTAAATTAATTAAAATGGTGAAGAGAGTCAGCTGGTAAACCTTCGGAACGACATAAGTAGTGCTGTAAAATCCAACACCCTGCAACGTAACCTAAAACTATCTCCAGCAGTTCTCATATCTCATTCCCTTATTTTAAACTTCATTGTGCAAACAGTGTCTTCTACGGTTTAAATCCGCTATCTTTCACGATCTACTGAAGACAACCTAATAACCTAGGTGTCTCAATTGGGAGATAAATTTCCATGCATGCTAAGCTATATATTGGATTACACAAGGTAGTTTCCTTAGTTGTGTATTGTATTATTGCCCCTTTTCTCTTTTTTTTATGACTGTAATTAAGCCGATGTCATATATGGGAGGTAAGAAAAAATTTCTATTGAAAACCTCATAGTATCAATTGTTTCTCCGACGGCAATAGCTAGCCAACAGATTGTGTATATAGTCATGTAAAATTAAACAATATGAGTTTTGTGCTGTAAACGGCAATTTTTGCTGAGTGAAATTTGAAATAAAATAAAGGTATAGATGAGTAAGCCGCTCCAGCGGATATTGGAGTTTAAGAAAAGTCTTTTTTTTTTGGTTTTGCTGCTCTCTTAGTGGAGCCTTATTGGGGGTTTAAAAAATGGGCAGTAGGTGTATGCTACAGCTCCATTGCCGCTGTATTCCAAACCTCCTGTTAGTTTCACACCGTCGTCGTTAGGGTTGAGGAAAGCATTAAGACGCAAGCCACGTACACACACCCAACAACAGCTATTGAGATATATATATGCAGAAGCCATGGAATGGAAGACGACGCTACAACTGCCAATTTTTTGCTTTTGTATGCACCAATATATTCAATCAACAACAAACTGTACAACCGCCAGCAGCAGAAAAAAAAGGCAGCGCGCACCAGCCGAGATTTGGTAGGCAAATAAAATTGTTCATACCTTAGTTTCGCCGCTTTTCTCATTTTTTACTCTTAGTCATAAATTTTGCTCAGTTTTATCTTTCTCCGCTGAAGGGTAAACCGAGAAAAAAAAACGACTAAAGCTAGGTAGGAAACCGGCAAAACCGAATAAAATTTGAGAAAACAACACCGGATCGGAGCCTGTGCACAGAGATGCAACCGAAAATTTGGAAGGACAAAGGGGAACAGAAATTTGGAGGAGAGAATTGGGAAAATTTGTAGTAGACGCAGCAAGTAATGGATGGTAGGCTTTACCAGTTAGGTCTTGCAGGGACTGCTCGATCTCGCGGCATGCCATGACGGCCTCCACGGCGTGCACCCGGACGTGCTGCTGCAGCTGCTCCCGGAACGAGCACAGCAGCATCAGGTACTGCGCCTGCACCCACATATATGGACGCATGCCAGCGCGCATGTGGAGGAAGAACTATAGTCAGCTCGATCGATCGATGACGGAAACCTGCAGGGGTAGTTAGTACGTACGAGGAAGGAGTCGAGGTCGTGCTTGTCGTGCGGGGAGAGGAAGGGGCTGTTGTGGGCGGCGTAGGAGTGGAGGAGGCCGCTGGACTGCGCGAGCTGGGCGTCGATGAGGGGGAGGTGGTCGATGGGCGTGGCCACGCGCAGGCACCCCACGTGCGCCGCCACCAGCTGCTCGCACAGCGGGTGCACCGCGATCTCCCCCTTGAGCAGCTGCCGCTCCTCTGCCTCCGCCGCTGCCGCGGCGGCGGCAGCCGCGGCCGCCACCGAGGACGACGAGCACTCGGCGCCTCCGCCGGCGTACCCCACGCCCATGCCCATGCCCAGGCTCCCTCCTGCTTGATCACCGCCGCCGCCCTGCATATATATATGACCGGCCGGGGGGCGGGGGCAGCTCGATGTGTTCGGTCGTCGATGGCTAGCCGCCTGCTTCTTGGGCTGGGCGGGCCGGCCGGTTGGTGCTCGCTCCGGTTGGTGGTTTGCGCACGCGCGTGCGTCGTTGGGTATGTGTGTATATGGCGAATTGGCGATGGGTAGCTTATGAAGCAACTGGGACACAACGGGGAGGAAGAAGGATCTAATGGGGAGTTAGTTAGCAAGGACACAAAGGAGATGGTGAGGCGTCTTTTCGAGGGTTCTTAGCTAAGCCGGGGGGACAACGGCAAGGGGAAAAGGCGGCCTGCCGGCCGGCCTTGAGAGCTAGCAGCTAGCTAGCCGCGCAAAGAGAGGAGGCGACCCAGACGGCAGCAGCTAACTGTAGCTGATGACGATGAGGCCGGCGGGGCGGCCGGGGATGGACCGATGGAGGTGAAGCGGGTGTGAATTGCACAGCCGTGCGCGATCGAGCCGGCCGGCCGGTAAGAAAGGAAGGTGAGATGAAGCTTTGGAATCATCCAAAGAGGAGAAGAAGAGGAACAAACCAAAGCTAGCAAATTAAAGGTACGGTGCCGCCTACAGGCTACAGCTAGCTAGCAAGAGTTGCACCGATGGGTGCATGCTCTGCTGCGTTCCCTGTGCAGGCTGCTCTCTACCAACTAGGAAGTTGGGGAGGGCATGCATGCAAAGTGCAGTACTGTCAACTTTAGGAGGATGAGGATCGGAGGGCTAGCTGCACTGCACATGTGGCTAATATGTAGCTTCGCGTGGATCATGTGTGTTCGTGTTCCCATCTAAATTTTCTTTCGCTCAAGAAAAAAAGGTCGCATCTTTTGGTGTAGACGGTATTAATTAGGACACACCTTATTAACTTGCATTGTCGTACTAGCTATAAACTACTGCTACTGCTACTCTGGAAGCTAATTAAGAGCAAGAAGAGAAAAACAGGTAAGGCTGTTGTCATGCCTGGTGCAACTAGCTAGCTAGAGGCTACACTTCCTGCTGATCTTGTATGTGTACGTGTAGTGCTGCGATTATTCGGCTACACCTCTCCTCTGTCGAGTGCGGTTCCAATCACGCATAGAATGCATCAATCCATCAATCCATCCATTGGGATTATTAATACCGACCGTTTATTCGGGACGAACTTTGTGAAACCATGACTTCTTTGCTGAGTGTACCAGACACTCAGTAACAGATTTACTAAATGTTACACTCGGTAAAGAAATCTCGGTGACGCGGAGTCGATATTGGTCTCTCTGTCGAGTTGATTGTGTCTAATTTATATGATAAGTGATCATCCGGAATTAATAGTTTCAGCTGGCATTATATTGTTCCACCATAAGCGAACAAGCCTTAATAAATAATCACGTCCGATCCCTTCTTGATCCCTCCTCCTTTTTCTCGTCGTCCGACCATCTGGTAATTTGAATAATTAGGCGTTGGTTTCAAGGAGATACTTTTGGTGGCGTCTGGGGGGGGGGCCTTGGTTCTTCGGTTGCCTCTACCAACCTTGCGGTTGGCGCCGGCCGGGAATGGGCGTCTGCTCACCGCCGCTGCTGTTGGTCGTCGCCGTCGTCGTGGCCATCGTCTCCACCGATCGATCGATCGTCTGCGTCATTATTAATTGCATTTAGACTGCCGTGCAGCAGCTGTAGCTGAGTGCTAGCTGCTGGCTCTACTTAAGCAAGCATTAGCAGATGGATGGAATGGATCAGAGGCGTTAATCGCATTAGGATTTAGGCGTATTATATATATGGGTGTTAGTTGCCCCCCCCCCCCCCCCGGTCTCTGTAGCTGCTTTGTCTGATCGTATCGTATCGTAACAGACGTGTATGATAGCTGGCTGATTATCATGTTGCAGTGGGTCGACGAAGGAGTAGTAGCTCCCAAGTGCTAGCCCCGCCAAACACCACTACACCTACACGCGTACGAGCTGCGGTGCCCTAGCCATGGCGCTAATTTGCTAGTTGTTGCAAGCTAATAAACGCCCGCGGTGCCCACTCTGCTGGCGCCTGTTCTTTGGGTGCATGCAGGACGACAAAATGCGTTTAAAAAGATAAAAGAAATGTTTATCAATACCATCATTATTCTTCATGCACATGGAAGAGGAGTTCCTTTTAAGTTTTATATTGTTGCCAAAGAAATTACAATCGATGTTGTTTAGACTCAACAAAATGAAAAAAAAGAAATAACATGTGATCGATACACTAGTTGCCCATATTTATTAGCTTTATTCACAACAAATCCATCTCATGTAAAAAAAATTCATCAGAATTCTCATATCATTGTTTAGGTGCTTATTTTAGACCATACATGTTGGGCACTAAATTGAGCGGCGGACGGTCCGCGCCTGTGGGCCGGACAGTTTGCGCGTGCGCAGAGCTGATTAGAGTTCCGAGTTTTATGCTACGGTTGTTAGCTAGATTCGCGGAATTAGCTCGAAAATTAGTTTGTAAAGAGTCCAGCCCCCCTCCTCTATAAATAGAGAGGTATACGACCGATTTATAATCATCAATAGAATCAATAATACTTCTATCTCGCATTTATTTCCTGTACAATTAGGAGTAGTTCTAGTTTAGTCTCTCAATCCCCAAATTCTCGCTTCTCTTCGACTCTACGTCGATTAGAGGAGTCTAGGTCGGTCTGCCCGAGCCTAGACAACTCCTAGGATCTCTCCTCTCCGACAGGGTCCCTCCCGAGAGTGAGATCCAGGCGCCGCTGGCGACCTTCCGTCGCCCCTGTGCACGCGCGGACCGTCCGCGCCTGTGCAGAGAGCACAGCCGCCGGTTCGTATTGAGTGATTGGCGTCCGAAAAAGGCGTCAACACACTTTTTGGCGACTTCGCTGGGAACAACACATCTAGACTCATCAAATCGGCCCTCCATGGCTGGTTCAAGGGATAGTTCTGAAGTCTCCCCAGCAATATTATAGAGCCGACTTGGGAAACCTTGCCGGCTTACGAACAACTCCAGTTCGAGGAGCATAAGGAGCAGCTGATTCAAGAGGCGAGGGCAAAGTTCCTGGCCAACTTCCAGGTGGACATGAACAATAAAGTCGTCCGACAACGGGCGACGTATCCGGCTTTGCTCCGACCCACATCAGATATCCCCAATGTAAGTAATACAAACGAGCTACAATCTCTTAAGAATTATGTAGATGAACAGCGAGAACAAATGCAAAATATCATAGGGGGTATGCAAAACAATTATAGGAGACTAGTACG
Organism: Zea luxurians; assembly: GCA_029449295.1. NCBI lineage: Eukaryota > Viridiplantae > Streptophyta > Magnoliopsida > Poales > Poaceae > Zea > Zea luxurians. The sequence goes on from JAOPSE010000031.1 coordinate 30,887,331, forward strand.
TGCATTTGATAAATCTAGTATTCCTTCGCACGAGGTTGAATTAGGGGTAACACACGTAATACATTGGCTATAGGTTGTCATGACCAGTCATAACCCCTTTATGAGATGCCGATGGACACATACCCTGAGCAACCGCAAATCGGCAGTAAATCAGCCGATCTGCACATGCCCGGACCGTCCGCACGTGAGCGCAGACCGTCCGGGCCAGCAACGTCCGGGCCCATTTTTGATGAGTTGCCCAGACATACACCCGAGCCACAACATATGGCACAGAATCTAAACTACCCAGTCGGACGGTCTGCATACAACGACGGACGGTCCACATATAATTGAGAGCACCTAGAGGGGGGGGGGGTGAATAGGTGATCCTGTAAAACTTGAGACTTAATGCCACAAAACTTGATTAGGCGTTAGCACAATAATGCCAAGTGGCTTAGAGAAGAGTCTTAGCAAAACACAACAACCACAAGAGGATCAACACAGATAGACACAGCGGTTTATCCCGTGGTTCGGCCAAGTACAAAACTTGCCTACTCCATGTTGTGGCGTCCCAACGGACGAGGGTTGCAATCAACCCCTCTCAAGCGGTCCAAAGACCCACTTGAATACCACGGTGTTTTGCTTAGCTTTACTATATCCCGCTTGCGAGGAATCTCCACAACTTGGAGTCTCTCGCCCTTACAAAGATGTTCACAAAGAAGCACGGAGTAAGGGAGGGATGAGCAACTCACACAAGATACAAAAATCACAGCAAATACGCACACACAAGACCCAGACTTGAGCTCAAAAGACTATCACGAGGTTCTCACTAGAACGGAGCTCAAATCACTAAGAATGTCGAACAAGTGCGCAAGAATGAAGTGTGAGTGATCAACAATGCTCTAAGGATGCTTGGTGTGTTCCTCCATGCGCCTAGGGGTCCTTTTTATAGCCCCAAGGCAGCTAGGAGCCGTTGAGAGCATTCCAGGAAGGCAGATCTTGCCTTCAGTCGCCTGGCGCACCGGACAGTCCGGTGCGGATTTGTTTCCTCATTTGGCGAAGCCGACCGTTGCAGATTCAGAGCCGTTGGCGCACCGGACACTGTCCGGTGCACACCGGACAGTCTGGTGCTCCAATGTGACCGTTGGCTCGGCCACGCGTCACGCGCGGAATCCTCGGCCGACCGTTGGCCCGGCTGACCGTTGGCTCACCGGACAGTCCGGTGCACCACCGGACAGACAGGTGATTTTTAGCCGTACGCCGGTAATCACTTCCCGAGAGCGACCACTTCGCCTGTGAACGGCTCACGGGACAGTCCGGTGCACCACCGGACAGTCCGGTGATTTATAGCCGTACACCGCCGTCGAAGTCCCGAGAGCAGCAAGTTCGCCAGAGCCAGCCTGGCGCACCGGACACTGTCCGGTGCACCACCGGACAGTCCGGTGCATCCAGACTGAGCAAACTTTGGCTGAACAAAGTCATCTCTTTTCCAACTTGATTTTTCCTGTTTCCAGCACTTAGACACAATACATTAGTCCATAAAACAATGTACTAAGTCTAGAAACATACCTTTACTTTTGATTTGCACTTTGTCCATCACTTGGGATACTTTAACACTTAAGCACTTGCATTGGCACTCAATCACCAAAATACTTAGAAATGGCCCAAGGACACATTTCCCTTTCAATAATCACGGACGGTCTGGGCCAATGTCCAGACAGTCCGCGAATGACTTTTTTGAGGAGGATCGTTACCTGAATCCTCACCCGTCCCAGCAACACTTCCCATCACACTATACAATGCATCAGCCCATTAATACGAAATCCAGAGCCCAGGAAAGCTTTCCGGCCCCGCCTAGAAGGCTGGAAAGAAACAACCAATCCTATGAGCCATATAGGGCAAATGACAATGCACCACATAGCTCAAACCAATGGGGGGAAGACAACATGCCAATATCCAGCCAACCCCACCTATGTTTGACCAGAGAGCCGGTGGTCTCGCACCGATTGCCATCGATATAGTGACGGATGAAATAGCCGAGGCGTTTCGAGATAAGCTCGGAGTAAGCATGGTCCCTGGGGGCAATCATATCGGAAACCTTATGACAGCCGATTTGATCACCACCCATACCCACAGGGAACCAGGATACCCGAATTCGCAAAATTTTTGGGTGACCAAGGAAAAAACACGCGCGAACACATAGGCCAGTTCTTAGCACAATTAGGAGAATTGACCGACACAGAAGCATTTCACGTGTGTTTATTTTCATTGTCTTTAACAGGAACCGCGTTCGCGTGGTATGCCACTTTACCTCCTAATTCTATTTTGTCATGGGGGGAGTTAGAGCAAAAATTCCATGATCACTTCTTTTCCAGTGATTATGAATTAGATCTGGTAGACCTAGTGGCCCTGCGACAAGGGAAGGACGAATTGGTCAATGAATACATCCGGAGGTTCTAGGATACAAGAAACTGATGCTTCCAAATACACTTAGCAGAAAAACAGCTAGTAGGATTAGCCTTTAATGGAATGAGATATTATTTAAAAGAAAGACTAGAAGGCATCCAATTTTTCACGCTAGCACAATTACACCAGAGAGCTTTGACTTGTGAAAGCCGAAGTAAAGAGACTGCCAAAACCATTCGTCACAATGTCCATATAGTAGAGTGCGACCAAAGTAGCTCGGACGACGAATCAACAGAGGTGTATGCTGCTAAAATGATTTGGCCAAAGCAGGCCAAATCTTCGGCTTGTTCTTCCTTGCAGCCGGTTCAAAAGAAACGACAAGAGGAAGTTAAGTTTACATTTAATGTTGGTAAATGTGATAAAATATTTGATGAATTACTCAAAAATAGCAACATTAAAATAAATCACACTGTTCCATCCGCCGACGAGCTGAAACATCGTGCATACTGCAAGTGGCATAACTCATTTTCTCATACCACTAATGATTGTAATGTATTCCGTTGACAGATTCAATCGGCCATTAACGAAGGACGATTGAAATTACAGGAAATACAGGTGGACACGGAGCCCTTTCCGATGAACATGATCGATTTTGAGGGCAAGAGGATCCTGGTTCGGCCAAACACAGCCGATAAGGGCAAAGACAAAGAGATAATCATCGGCAACGCAAGAGAGGTCGATGGGTATCATAAAAAATTTTGCAGGAAAGTGGTGGCCGAGAAGACTCCTGATGGAGGAGAGACTCTTAAGGTGACCATCACGACCTCCAGCACTAGGGGGCAAGCACAGACCAAGGGACAGGAGTAGGAGCCCGTGCTGCGCATCTCGGACGGTCCGACGCAGAGGCGCAGACGGTCCGGGACTACGCTGGACGGTCCGGAGAATTCCAGCGGATGGTCCGATCATACTCAAAACCCGCAGCAACCACGCACCTTCAAACCACGATGACCAGAGATAGGTACGTGGAAAACAAATACATTTTAAAGCAGCTGGTCGGCTAGTAAAATCCGGTCCGACTTTCGATCAATTATTGTCCAAATATGTGAAAAAGAAGGCCGACCCCAGCGTCCGGCCAGCAAAGCGACCTCGCTCGCCCATTCGTGAGCAATATCAGGTAAGACCAATTGGACCACCCCACCAATCGGAAGGTCATACTGTCCAATTGAGACCTAACATACATACATGGACACCTCCACCCCCTTATCTACCTATGCCATATCCATACACATATATACCTCCACCATATGTCCCAAATCAAATGTGGGGCATGCCACCATATCCATTTGGGATGCCACAGTACCCCGCTTGGGGGGCACCCCAAACATCTGTATTCAACAGGTTGGCACCTCCAGTACAAGACCGATTGAGCGCCGCTCAATCCAGTCACCAGACACAGGCCCAACAAGATTGCCGAAGTACTCGGCCTCAAAGGCCGACCAATCCGGCAGGGGGGCATGTACTTGCAACGACCAAAAGAACAACAAAAAAGGATATCATCAAAATAGATACTGCAGATGTCATCATACAGGAAGATAATGAAGGGCCGATGATTTTTGGTGAATCGGCCAACACAACCAAAAAAGAAGATACGGCTACCATCAAAACAGCCGATCCAAAATACTCCATGCCTCGATGGTGCCCAGCGGGATTGACACGGTCCCAAAAGCAAAAATTACAATGGCTAAGAGCAAAAGAGAACCAGGAAAAGGAGGCGGAAAAGATATTCAATGACACACATCCACAGTACCCGCCACCGCAAAAGAAATGGAGACCAAAGGCCATTGAGGAAAAGCAAACGTCCACAAAAATAGAAAATAAAACAACACTTGTGCAGCACCCTACAGGTATGGCAGACAGCCCAGCCAAAAAGGTTGGACCAGCTACAGAAGGCGCGGACCGCCCGACCCCTGAGTCCGGACCGTCCGCACCACATCAGGACGCCTCCGACGACGTACCAACATCAATGGAGGAGGATGACCTACTGGGAGAAGACCTGGTCGACTACGAAGCTTCTCCAGAATGCCCAGGTATGGATGTAAATGTTATTACATTTTCCATCGATTGTACTATTGTCGACGACGATGAACCTGTTGTTGCCCAGTTTGATTTTGGTCCTAAAGAAGCCGCCTTTACTAAACTAAAGGAATCGTTAAATCATTTAAAGCCGCTCTTCATGCGCGGTCACATTGATGGGATACCGATTGCTAAAATGTTGGTAGATGGAGGGGCGGCTGTAAATCTAATGCCTTATTCATTGTACATAAAATTAGGTAAACAAGATGACGAACTTGTCAAGACCAACATGACCCTCAACGGTGTTGGAACTGATAGTTCGATCAAAGCCAAGGGAGTCACGTCCGTTGAGTTAACCATCAGGACTAAGACCCTTGCTGCTGCATTCTTTGTCGCTGATGTAGAAGGAAATTACAGTCTAATCCTAGGCAAAGATTGGATTCATGCCAACCAATGTATACCTTCTACATTACATCAATTGTTAATACAATGGGTAGGTGATGATATAGAACAAGTACATGATGATGTATCGGCCTATACCGCTGCGGCCGATGCCCTTGTACTCTGGACTTATGAGACTGCTACATGTCTCACAGGAGTAGATTTTTCTGATTACCAGTTCATAAGTATAGATAAGAAGGGTTTCATTCCTATAATGCTAGAGCCGATGGAGAATTGGCTAAATCCTAAATAAAGTTTAAATGATGAGTACACACAAAATTCATGAGTCCTTGGTCACGGACAGTTCGACTTCTAAGGCCGGATGGTCTGGTCTTTCACAAAACAGTTCGAACTTTAAGACCGAACATCTACCACAGCGTAAAGACACTATTATGGATGATCCGGCCCCCGAGACCGGAGAGTCCGCCATCACACAAAGATCATCTGATTCCTCTGTGGGGGACATGATAGAGAAATCCAGAGATCTCGATAAACTAGGACAGGGGTTTACATCGGCCGATCCTTTGGAGGAGATTGATATAGGAGATGGTAAAACTCCAAGGCCGACTTTTGTAAACAAGACCCTGGAGGCCAATCCTAGAAATGAGATGATCGGTCTATTGAAGGAATATTCGGATTGTTTTGCTTGGAATTACACTGAGATGCCAGGATTAAGCCATGAGATCGTAGAGTATCAGCTACCCATTAAGTTCGGTTTCAGACCTTTCAAGCAGAGAGCTCGAACATTTCGTCCCAATCTCCCATGAATCAAGGACGAAAGAAGCACAGAAGTAAGTGAGGGGAGAGCAACACACACAAGACTCAAAGCACGAGCACAAACACGCACACAAACCACAACTTGAGCTCACAACACAATGCGGGGAGTTCACTACTCAACTAGAGATCAATTCACTATCACAATGAATCAAATACACGAGAATGGAGTCTTGGTGCTTAGAGATGATCAGAGAATGCTTGTGTACTCCTCCATGCGCCTAGGGGTCCATTTTATAGCCCCAAGGCAGCTAGGAGCCGTTGGAAGCAATCCGGGAAGACAATTCTTGCCTTCTGTCGGGTGGCGCACCGGACAGGCACTGTTCATAGTCCGGTGCAGATCTCCTTCCAAAAATAGAACAGTTGACCGTTGCAGAGATGGAGCCGTTGGCGCACCGGACACTGTCCGGTGCACACCGGACAGTCCGGTGCCCCCTGCCGACCGTTGGCGCGGCCACATGTCATGCGCGGATTGCGCGGCCGACCGTTGGCGCAGTCGACCGTTGGCTCACCGGACAGTCCGGTGCCTCACCGGACCGTCCGGTGAATTTTAGTCATACGCCGTTGAACGATTCCCAAGAGCGACGACTTCGCCGCAAATGGCTCACCGGACAGTCCGGTGCACCACCGGACAGTCCTGTGAATTATAGCCGTACACCGCCGTCAGTTCCCGAGAGGGGCCTGTTCACCGGAGGCTGGCATGGCGCACCGGACACTGTCCGGTGCACCACCGGACAGTCCGGTGTGCCAGACTGCGCAGAGTCTTGGCTGCTCCAGCTAAGACATTTTCTTCTTCTCTTTTCTCTGATTCCAGCACTTAGACAAATATATTAGTACACAAAAACCAATGTACTAAGTCTAGAACCATACCTTCTTGTTGATTTGCACTTCATCAATCATTTGGCACAAGATTACTCACTCAATACGTGTTGGGCACTTAATCACCAAAACTATACTAGAAATGGCCCAAGGGCACATTTCCCTTTCAATCTCCCCCTTTTTGGTGATTTATGCCAACACATCAAAAAGCAACTAGAAGAAGTGCAACATCGAAGCAATTGAGAACAAGAATTGTTTTTTATTCAAATTTGGCATATTTGGATCATTCTTTGCCACCACTTGGTTTGTTTTCGAAATCAAACTCAATTTCCTATCTCTAAGTCAAACACACTTGTTTAGGCATAAAGAGAGGTATTCCATGAGAAAAATTGATCAAGAGCCAAAAACTCCCCCCTTTTCCCATAATCCCACATTCTCCCCACAAGAGGCCAAATTTTGCACATAAGAGTATTTTGCCAAAACAAAAGTTCCAACTCTACTATTTTCAAAATTCTCAAGTGGTAGCTGATCCATTTGCTTTTGGCCTTAATTTCTCTCCCTTTGGCATTAAGCACCAAAACAGGATCATTATTGGCCCTTAAACCCCATTGCCTCACCAAAACCTTCAATTAAGAGTAAAAAGGCAATAAGAGCATGGAGATGAACTTGGAGTAAATTACCCTCTCATCGGAGTGCAGTGGAAGTCTTGCATGGTCCAAGTTCACCATTTTCCTTTCAATCCACCTTTGAGACTAAATTAAGAAAACTCAAGCACACGGTTAGTCTCAAGGGGTCAAGTTGTAGCATTTCTCCCCCTAAATATGTGCATCATTCACACATGGACTTGTGAGGTCCGGGGATCCCTTGCACAACTTGAGCACCATAAATAAGCAATAAAATGCACAAAGGAACATGATCAAAGACATAAAACACATGTATGCTCTAGATCAATCCAGGTTACGCGAATCTAAGACATTTAGCTCACTACGCAGCCTGTAAAAGGTCTTCTCATCTAAAGGCTTGGTAAAGATATCGGCTAGCTGGTTCTCGGTACTAACATAAAACACTTAGACATCTCCCTTTTGTTGGTGGTCTCTCAAAAAGTGATGCCGGATGTCTATGTGCTTTGTGCGGCTGTGTTCAACAGGATTGTCCGCCATGCGGATTGCACTCTCATTGTCACATAGGAGTGGGACTTTGCTCAGATTGTAGGCAAAGTCCCGGAGGGTTTGCCTCATCCAAAGTAGTTGCGCGCAACACTGTCCTGCGGCAACATACTCGGCCTCAGCGGTGGATAGGGCAACGTAAGTTTGTTTCTTAGAACTCCAAGACACCAGGGGCCTTCCTAGGAATTGGCACGTCCCTGATGTACTCTTCCTATCAACCTTGCATCCAGCATAATCAGAGTCTGAATATCCAATTAAGTCAAAGGTAGACCCCTTTGGATACCAGATCCCGAAGCAAGGCGTAGCAACTAAATATCTAAGAATTCGCTTAACGGCCACAAGGTGACATTCCCTTGGATCGGATTGAAATCTAGCACACATGCATACGCTAAGCATAATATCCGGTCTACTAGCACATAAATAAAGTAAAGACCCTATCATAGACTGATATGCCTTTTGATCAACGGACTTACCTCCTTTGTTGAGGTCTACATGTCCGTCGGTTCCCATTGGAGTCTTTGCAGGCTTAGCGTCCTTCATCCCGAACCGCTTGAGCAAGTCTTGCGTGTACTTCATTTGTGAGATGAAGGTGCCGTCTTTGAGTTGCTTCACTTGGAACCCAAGGAAGTAGTTCAACTCACCCATCATAGACATCTCGAATTTCTGAGTCATCACCCTGCTAAACTCTTCACAAGACTTTTAGTTAGTAGAACCAAATATTATGTCATCGACATAAATTTGGCATACAAATAGGTCACCATCACAAGTCTTAGTGAAAAGAGTTGGATCGACTTTCCCAACCTTGAAAGCATTAGCAATTAAAAAATCTCTAAGGCATTCATACCATGCTCTTGGGGCTTGCTTAAGTCCATAGAGCGCCTTAGAGAGCTTACACACGTGGTCGGGGTACCGTTCATCCTCAAAGCCAGGGGGTTGCTCCACGTACACCTCCTCCTTGATTGGCCCGTTGAGGAAAGCTCTCTTCACATCCATTTGGAACAATCTGAAAGAATGGTGAGCGGCATAGGCTAACAAAATGCGAATCGACTCTAGCCTAGCCACAGGAGCAAAAGTCTCCTCAAAGTCCAAACCTGCGACTTGGGCATAACCTTTTGCCACAAGTCGAGCCTTGCTCCTTGTCACCACCCCATGCTCGTCTTGTTTGTTGTGGAACACCGACTTGGTTCCCACAATGTTTTGCTTGGAACCTGGCACCAGTGTCCAAACTTCATTTCGCTTGAAGTTGTTGAGCCCTTCCTGCATGGCCAACACCCAGTCCGGATCTAGCAAGGCCTTCTCTACCCTGAAAGGCTCAATGGAAGAGACAAAAGAGTAATGCTCACAAAAATTAGCTAATCTAGAGCGAGTGGTTACTCCCTTGCTTATGTCACCCAAAATCTAGTCGACGGGATGATTCCTTTGAATCGTCGCTCGAACTTGAGTTGGAGGGGCCCATGGTGCTTCTTCCTCCTCAACTTGGTCTTCTTGTGCTCCCCCTTGATCACACGCCTCCTCTTGAGGAACCTATTCATCATCTTGAGTTGGGGGGGTGCACCATTGTTGAGGAAGAAGGTTGATCTTGCACTTGGTGTTCCTGTGGTCGCACATCTCCAATCGCCATGATACGAATTGCGTCCGTTGGAACATTGTCTTCATCTATATCATCAAGATCAACTTGCTCTCTTGGAGAGCCATTAGTTTCATCAAATACAACGTCGCTAGAGATAGTTAGAAGTTCATACAACGTCTTCTTGAGGAGGAGATGAAGGTAGACCTGGTTTATGGCGTGGCAGGCTGTGTTCACAGCTTCTGACCAAAATCGCTCGGGCGTCTTGAATTCTCCAAGCATCGTCCTCACCATGTCTATAAGCGTCCTGTTCTTCCTCTCTACCACACTGTTTTGCTGTGGTGTATAGGGAGCGGAGAACTCGTGCTTGATTCCTTCATCCTCAAGAAACTCCTCCACTTGAAGGTTCTTGAACTCGGACCCGTTGTCGCTTCTAATCTTTTTCACCTTGAGCTCGAATTCGTTTTGAGCTCGCCTTAGAAAGCGCTTAAGGGTCCCTTGGGTTTCTGATTTATCCTGCAAAAAGAATACCCAAGTGAAGCGGAAAAAATCATCATCAACAACCAAACCATACATACTTCCCCCGATGCTGAGGTAGGCGATGAGTCCGAAGAGGTCCATATGCAGTAGCTCCAGAGGTCTTGATGTAGTCATCACATTCTTATTGTGATGAGCGCTTCCCACCTGTTTACCTGCTTGACAAGCTACACAAGGTCTATCTTTTTCGAAAAACACATTTGTTAGACCTAACACATGTTCTCCCTTTAGAAGTTTGTGAAGGTTCTTCATCCCAACATGTGCTAGACGGTGATGCCACAGCCAGCCCATGCTAGTCTTAGCAATTAAGCATGCATCTAGACCGGCCTCCTCTTTCGAAAAATCCACTAAGTAGAGTTTGCCATCTAGTACACCCTTAAAAGCTAATGAACCATCACTCCTTCTAAAGACAAACACATCTACATTGGTAAATAAGCAATTGTAACCCATATTACATAGTTGACTAACGGATAACAAGTTATACCCGAGCGATTCAACTAGGAACACATTAGATATGGAATGCTCGGATGAAATAGCTATCTTTCCTAGTCCTTTAACCTTGCCTTGATTCCCGTCTCCAAAGATGATCGAATCTTGGGAATCTTTGTTCTTGATGTAGGAGGTGAACATCTTCTTCTCCCCCGTCATGTGGTTTGTGCATCCGCTGTCGATAATCCAGCTTGAGCCCCCGGACGCATAAACCTGCAAGGCAAATTAGGCTTGGGTTTTAGGTACCCAACTCTTGTTGGGTCCTACAAGGTTAGTAACAATAGCCTTAGGGACCCAAATGCAAGTCTTGTCTCCCTTGCATTTGGCCCCCATCTTTTTAGCAACCACCTTTTTATTTTTGCATGAAAGAACAAATGTAGTGTTGCAAGTATGAAAAACAGTGGTAGGTTTATTACAAACTTTCCTAGGAGCATGAGACACAATATTTCTCCTAGGCCTACCATTAAAATTGGAACTCGAAGCAATCATGGCATGTGAGTCAAAAGCATTATAACTCCTATTATAATGAACATCTCTAGAATATTTTCTATCATGGTACATGAAAGCATGGTTCTTTTGACTACTACTAGCCATAGGGGCCTTCCCTTTCTCTTTGTTGGGAATGGGAACCCTTTGGCTTGTTAAGTTCTTGGCTTCCCTTCGAAAGCCAAGCCCATCCTTAATTGAGGGATGTCTACCGACGGTGTAGGCATCCCTGGCAAATTTAATTTATCAAAGTCATTTTTGCAAGTCTTAAGTTGGGCATTAAGACTTGCTACTTCATCATTAAGTTTTGTAATAGAAGTAAGGTGCTCAACACATGCATCAACATTGAAGTCCTTACACCTATTACAAATCACAACATGCTCTACACAAGGCTAGATTTATTAACTATTTCTAGCTTAGCATTTAAATCATCATTCAAAGTCTTCAAGATAGAAATAGACTCATTGCAAATTGATAACTCAGAAGATAGTAATTCATTCCTTTTAATCTCTAAGGCAAGAGACTTTTGAACACTAACAAATTTGTCATGTTCCTCATACAAAATGTCCTCTTGCCTTTATAGCAGTCTATCTTTTTCATTCAAGGCATCAATCAATTCATTAATCTTTTCTACTTTAATTCTATCTAATCCTTTGAACAAGCTAGTGTAATCTACTTCATCATCACTAGAGTCCTCATCACTAGAAGTAGAGTACTTAGGGGTTTCTCGAGTGTTTACCTTCTTTTCCCTTGCCATTAGGCAAGTATGGCGCTCGTTGGGGAAGAGCGACGACTTGTTGAAGGCCGAGGCGGCGAGTCCTTCGTCGTCGGAGTCGGACGAAGAACAATCCGAGTCCTACTCTTTGCCAAGGTGCGCCTCGCCCTTTGCCTTCTTGTAGGCCTTCTTTTTCTCCCTCTTCCCGTTCCTTTCTTGTTCCTGGTCACTTTCTTTATCGGGACAGTTAGCAATAAAGTGACCAGTCTTACCACACTTGAAGCAGGAGCGCTTTCCCTTCGTCTTGCTCTTGTTGGGATGCTCCTTGCGACCTTTTAGCGCTGTCTTGAAACGCTTGATGATGAGGGCCATTTCGTCCTCGTTTAGCCCGGCCGCCTCAACTTGCGCCACCTTGCTCGGTAGCGTCTCCCTGCTACTTGTTGCTTTGAGAGCAACGGTTTGAGGCTCGTAGATGGGCATGAGACCATTCAATGCCTCATCCACGTATCTCGCTTCCTTGATCATCATCCGCCTGCTTACAAACTTTTCGAGTATTTCCTCGGGCGTCATCTTTGTGTACCTAGGATTTTCATGGATAGAGTTCACAAGATGAGGATCAAGGACAGTAAAGGACCTGAGCATAAGTCGGACGACGTCGTGGTCCGTCTATCTCGTGCTTCCATAGCTCCTGATTTTGTTGACCAGGGTCTTGAGCCTGTTGTACGTTTGGGTTGGCTCCTCCCCCCTAATCATTGTGAACCTTCCCAGTTCACCTTCCACCAACTCCATCTTGGTGATCATGGTGGCATCGTTCCCCTAATGAGAAATCTTGAGGGTGTCCCAAATTTGCTTGGCGTTATCCAAGCCGCTCACCTTATGGTACTCGTCCCTGCACAAGGATGCTAGCAAAACAGTGGTAGCTTGTGCATTTTTGTGGATTTGCTCATTAATGAAAACGGGGTTGTCAGTACTATCAAAAAGCATTCCGTTTTCAACGATCTCCCAAATACTTGGATGAAGAGAGAATAGGTGACTACGTATTTTGTGACTCCAAAAGGCGTAGTCCTCTCCACCAAAGTGAGGAGGTTTCCCAAGTGGAATAGAAAGTAGATGAGCATTGGAATTGAACGGAATACGAGAATAATCAAAAGAAAAATTCGAATTAACCATTTTCTTTTTCTCTTCGTATTCCTCATCTCTTGGGGAAGAAGACTCGTCGCTGTCGTAGTAGACGATCTTCTTGATGCGCCTCTTCTTCTTCCCATCCTTTTTCTTATGACCCGAGCTAGAGTCCGAGGGCTTATCATCTCTTGGCTCGTTGACGATGGACTCCTTTGTCTTGTCGTTGACCACCATCCCCTTTCCCTTAGGATCCATCTCTTCGGGCGATTAGTCCCTTGCATGAAGAGAATGGCTTTGATACCAATTGAGAGCACCTAGAGGGAAGGGGGTGAATAGGTGATCCTGTAATAATCAAACACTTATAGCCACAAAAACTTGGTTAAGTGTTAGCTCAATAGAAACAAGTGGCTAAGGACCGAGCTCTTGTGAAATACAATAGTCACAATGAAAACAGGCACAAGAGACACGATGATTTATCCCATGGTTCGGCCAAGTAACACTTGCCTACTCCACGTTGTGGCATCCCAATGGACGAGGGTTGCACTCAACCCCTTTCAAGTGATCCAATGATCAACTTGAATACCATGGTGTTTTCCTTTCTTTTACTCAATCCCGTTTGCGAGGAATCTCCACAACTTAGAGCCTCTCGCCCTTACAAATGATGATCACAAAGAAGCACGGAAGTAAGGGAGGGGAGAGCAACACACACAAGACTCAAAGCACGAGCACAAACACGCACACAAACCACAACTTGAGCTCACAACACAATGCGGGGAGTTCCCTACTCAACTAGAGCTCAAGTCACTATCACAATGAATCAAATGCGCGAGAATGGAGTCTTGGTGCTTAGAGATGACCAGAGAATGCTTGTGTACTCCTCCATGCGCCTAGGGGTCCCTTTTATAGCCCCAAGGCAGCTAGGAGCCGTTGGAAGCAACCTAGGAAGGCAATTCTTGCCTTCTGTCGGGTGGCGCACCGGACAGTCCGGTGCACCACCGGACATGCACTGTTCATAGTCCGGTGCAGATCTCCTTCCAAAAATAGAACAGTCGACCGTTGCAGAGATGGAGTCGTTGGTGCACCGGACATCCGGTGCACACCGGACAGTCGGCCACGCGTCACACGCGGATTGCGCGACCGACCGTTGGCGCAGTCGATCGTTGGCTCACCGGACAGTCCGATGCCTCACCGGACCATCCGGTGAATTTTAGTCGTACGCCGTTGAACGATTCCCGAGAGCGACGACTTCGCCGCAGACGGCTCACCGGACAGTCCGGTGTACCACCGGACAGTTCGGTGAATTATAGCCGTACACCGCCGTCAGTTCCCGAGAGGGGCCTGTTCACCGGATGCTGGCCTAGCGCACCGGACACTGTCCGGTGCGCCACCGGACAGTCCAGTGTGCCAGACTGCGCAGAGTCTTGGCTGCTCCAGCTAAGACATTTTCTTCTTCTCTTTTCTCTGATTCCAGCACTTAGACAAATATATTAGTACACAAAAACCAATGTACTAAGTCTAGAATCATACCTTCTTGTTGATTTGCACTTCATCAATCATTTGGCACAATATTACTCACTCAATACGTGTTGGGCACTTAATCACCAAAACTATACTAGAAATGGCCCAAGGGCACATTTCCCTTTCACATAGCCGACACATTAATCAATAATGCATCAGGAAATAGAATTATTAGCTTTCTTGATGGTATTGCCAGATATAATCAGATTTTCATGGCCGAAGAGGATGCGTCTAAAATGACCTTTATATGTCCAGGCTTTATTGGTTTATTTGAGTGGGTTGTCATGACATTTGGTCTAAAAAATGCCGGTGCTACTTATCAGAGGGCTATGAATTTAATCTTTCACGAGCTGTTGGGAAACACTGTGGAAGTCTACATTGATGATATTGTAGTAAAATCGGCTCAGTTTAGTTCTCATTTAGCTGATTTGCGCAAAGCCTTTGATAAGATGCGTCGGTATGGTTTGAAAATGAACCCACGTAAATGTGCTTTTGGAGTGTCGGCAGGTAAGTTTTTAGGATTTGTCATCCATGAACATGGTATAGAGATAGACCCTGACCGAATCAAGTCTATTCGGAATGTGGGACCTCCAACTTGTAAGGTCGAAGTGCAGAAGTTTCTCGGCAAGGTGAATTATTTACGAAGGTTTATTTCTAACCTAGCCGGGAAGATTGATGCTTTCACCCCTATCCTTCGGCTTAAGAATGATGCCAAATTCGCTTGGGGGGCAGAGCAACAGGAAGCATTTGATCTCATTAAAAAATACTTGTCTTCGGCTCCCGTATTAAAAGCACCACAAGCAGGAGTACCATTCCGATTATACATTGCAGCTGAAGATAAGGTCATTGGGGCTGTTCTGACATAAGAAACTGAGGGAAAGGAGCATGTGGTGACATATCTAAGTCGGAGGTTGGTGGATGCTGAAACGAGGTACACTTTTATTGAGAAGTTATGCTTATGCTTGTTTTATGCATGCACCAAGTGTAGATGTTATTTACTGTCTAGTCATTGCACTGTTTCTGGTCAAGCCGATGTGATCAAATACATGCTGCATAACACAATTATGAGTGGTAGAATTGGTAAGTGGGCTTATGCACTCATAGAATATGACTTGGCCTATGAACCATTGAAATCTATGAGAGGCCAGGTCGTAGCGGATTTTATTGTAGAACATCGGATTAATGATACTCATAAACTAGACATGTCATACCTCACTATTACTCCTTGGACTTTATATTTTGATGGATCAGTTTGTAATGAAGGGAAAGGAATTGGCATCGTACTTGTTTCACCAAGTGATGTCTCCTTCGACTTCTCTAGCCGATTGAAAACTTATTGCACTAACAATCAAGCCGAATATGAGGCCCTTTTGTTCGGCTTGGAACTTTTAAATTGTATGGGAGTAAAATATGTGAAGGCATTTGGTGATTCTCAGCTGGTCGTCCAACAGGTGTTAGAAGAATATCAATGTTTTGATGGTACTCTAAATAGTTACCTTGAAAAATGTTGGGGTATAATTCATTCTTTTGACGAATTCAGTATTCGGTATATCTCCAGAGTTGAGAATCATAGAGCTAACAATTTGGCACAAGATGCATCAGGTTATCGGATAAAGCGAGGGAAATTTCACAACACTAAAAATCTGATAACCGGTGAAGGGCCAATTCCCCAGGTCGCGGACCGTCCGAGTAGGGACTTCGGACTGTCCGAGGTTACCAGGAAAGTTCTCCTATTTGATTCGGCTGATAATGAAGCTGATGCAAGTGATTGGAGGACGCCCATAACTAATTATTTACGAAATGCAATATCAGGACAGATAAGAACATTCGGCGTACAACTTTTAAGTATGTTTTGATGAGTGATAAAATCTACCGCCGAACAGTCAACGACGTCCTGCTTAAGTGCTTGGGCCTAGATGATGCTATATTAGCCATGGCCGAAGTACATGAAGGAATTTGTGGTACCCATCAATCGGCTCCAAAGATGAAGTGGTTGTTGTGAAGGTCTGGTTTTTATTGGCCTAACATGATAGCTGATTGTTTCAAGTACTACAAAGGATGCCAAGTGTGTCAAAAATTCGGCGACCTACAGTTGGTCCCTGCAGCCGAATTACATCCTATCATCAAGCCTTGGCCTTTCAAAGGATGGGGATTAGATTTTATAGGAGAAATTCATCCTTCATCGTCAAAGGGGCATCGGTTCATGTTAGTTGCCACTAACTACTTTACCAAATGGACTGAAGTCGTTGCTCTGAAGAACATGACACATAAGGAGGTAATTGAGTTCATAACTGAGCATATTATTCATAGATTCGACATTCCCCAGACTTCGACTATAGATCAAGGAACTTCTTTTATTTCAAAAGAGGTACATGAATTTGTTGAATTATATAGAATTAAGTTACTTAATTCATCTCTATATTATGCTCAGGCCAATGGACAGGCCGAGTCTAGTAATAGGACATTGATTAACTTGATAAAAAAGAAGATATTCGATAATCCTAAGCATTGGCATAAGATTTTGTCCGAAGCTTTATGGGCTCACAGAATATCTAAACATAGTGCTACTAAAGTATCTCCTTTTGAGTTTGTCTATGGGCAGGAAGCAGTGTTGCCTATGGAAATAAGTTTGAATGCTGTCAGGTTCGCCAGACAAAATAATCTAACCATCATTGATTATTATAATTCAATGATGGATAATATTGATGAGGTGACCGACAAGAGAGTGATAGCTTTGGGAGCAATAGAAAAGGACAAGATCATGGTAGCCAGGGCCTACAACAAGAAGGTCAAAGCAAAGTCATTTCAAGTAGGGGGCCTGGTGTGGAAGACTATCCTGCCTCTAAGGAATAAAGACCGAAAGTTTGGGAAATGGTCGCCAAGCTGGGAGGGTCCTTATAAAGTAAAACAGGTAATGTCTGGTAACGTCTATTTACTACAAACATTACAAGGAAAGGATTCACCCAAGGCTTTGAATGGGTGTTTCCTTAAACAGTACCATCCTAGTATGTGGCAAGATGCCTAAGAGAACCAATGTAATCACATCGAGTTAGTTGTTTTTGGTTTGCTCAGCTCCACCAAAAGGCAGGGGCATATGTTGGGCACTAAATTGAGTGGCGGACGGTCCGGTCCTGAGGCCGGACGGTCCGCGCCTGTGGGCCGGACGGTCCACGCGTGCGCAGAGAAGATTAGGGTTTCGAGTTTTGTGCTATGGTTGTTAGCTAGATTCACGGAATTAGCTCGGAAATTAGTTTGTAAAGGGTCCAGCCCCCCTCCTCTATAAATAGAGAGGTATACGGCCGATTTGTAATCATCAATCGAATCAATAATATTCTATCTCGCATTTATTTCCTGTACAATTAGGAGTAGTTCTAGTCTAATTCTAGTTTAGCCTCTCAATCCCCAAATTCTCCGCTTCTCTTCGACTCTATGTCGATTAGAGGAGTCTAGGTCGGCCTGCCCGAGCCTAGACAACTCCTAGGATCTCTCCTCCCCGATGGGGTCCCTCCCGGGAGCGAGATCCAGGCGTCGCCGGCGACCTTCCGCCGCCGCTGCGCGCGCACGGACCGTTCGGCCCTAGGGAGCGGACCGTCCGGCCATCAGGCAGGGAACCCTAGCCTCGCGCCAGGTCGCGGACCGTCTGGCCCCTGGCCGCGGACCGTCCGCGCCTGTACAGAGAGCGCCGCCGCCGGTTCGTGTTGAGTGATTGGCGTCCGAAAAAGGCGTCAACAATACAAAAAATTCAATAATTTACAAACCTTTTTTTTGTTGACCATTTTTTGCTGCAAAACCATTAGACTGATCCATGTGGATGTCTTCCTCAAGCTCTCCATTCAAGAAAGCAAGATTAATGTCCATCTAATAAACGATAAGACCATGTGAGGTAGCCAAAGAAACTAGTACGTGTATGGTCGTTAGACGAGAAACTAGTGAATACATATCAAAATAATCTTTTCCCTCTTTCTAGGACCACCAGTCTCACCTTATACTTCTCAATAGCACCATCAAGCCTACGCTTTTTCTTGAACACCTATTTATATCCTACATGCTTGCACCTATAAGGACGATCAACTACCTTGCAAGTTCCATTAGCCATAATTGAGTCTATTTCACTTTGAACACCTTATTTTCATAAGTCATCATCAATAAATAATTATGTCTCTTTTATCGTTTTTAGATATCATCTATAAGGTATATAATATAGTCTCTTACTCTTCTGAGTGACTAGTATTACCCCCTCTAGATTTTTTATATGGGCTTCAAAGTCAACATGTATTATCGGTTCAAATATTTCAGGTATAAAAAATTCATGACTAAAAGTGCTAGCTGTACTTTTATAAGAAATCCACTCTACAAAAATGTAGCATCTATGCACCTCATAATTGTACCAGCATTCATCTCAGGTAATATAGAATTTAATTATTAAAAATATATAACCCACATTGTTAAAAGAATACATAAGAAATACATGATCAATAGTTTTTGGTCCAATCATTCATTTCTTGTTGACCGGCACGTTCACCTTAGTCGAGCAAACCTAAGTTCGCAGGTAAGAGAGATTTTATCTCTTCTCCTATTCCTCAATGGTGTAATTTCTTTGTTCTTTTCTCACACTTTATTTAGGATATAACATGTTGTCATAATTGCCTCACCCCCACCATTCTTTAGATAGTACCACTGTCGCTAACAAGGTATTGATCAACTTAGTTAAAGTATCGTTCTTTCTCTTAGCAATCCCTTTAGATTGTGGTGAGTACAATGATGTCCTCTCTTGAATAATAACATACTCCGTGTAGAACTCAGAAAATTCATCTGATCTTAAGCATCTAATCTTTCTCACAAGTAGAATTTCTTTCACGCTTTATAGATGTTAAAATGATGTAATGGTTCAATATTTTGATTTTCATAAGTACACGTAGCAAAATCTAGTGCAATCATATATAAATGGTCAACTTGCCATTCATTTCACATAAATTAGAATGAATTAGTTCTTAATGGTGTCAAGTTCTACCCTAAAATTTTGTTCTGCGTCCGTCACTGGATCCAGGTCCAACAACAGTGTCTTTGTGCACTGCTATGAGCTTTATTTTCCCCCAAAAGGAGTATAGCTCTTATCCATGCTGGCGACTTTATTTTTCATCTTTTCCATTTGGTTTTTGTTTGTTTGTATGGAAATATGGAGCGAGGGAAATTGAGAGCTGAACAAGCACGCCAGGCAGCCCCCCCTGAACAAACCCAACGATCGATCGAAGCTTTCATCTCGTACAGAGGAAGCGGACAGAAAATCGATCGTTTGTATTGTATGGAATGTGCAGCCTGCACGCTTTAGCTGGCGGCGGGACCAACCAATAGTCGTCGTCCTGTCCTGGTTTATAGTATCTAGCTAGCAGTAGCAGCAGCAAGCAAAGGATGGGAGGAGCACGGCCGGACCTGAGGAGGACGGGATGAGCAGAGCATGAGCAATGCAGTAGTCCTGACCGGAAGCGAGCGAATCCGCAAAGTACAAGGCTATATTCCCCAGGCTGGGGTGTGGACGAGGCCGCGTCACCGTCAGACCCAGGCGGGGGAACGCGCGGTCGGCGGGTCCGGTGGTCGATCGGCCACGGCCGGCCCCCCGTCGGCGTCGGCTGGGTGGCCGGCTGGTCCACGCGCGCGCGTCGGGGTTGGTCGTTGGAGAGTTCCGCGACAGCGACGCGGTGCGCGCCAGCCCCGGCAGGCCACAGCTGTCGCTACCGCGGCCTGTCTGTCGGTGCCGCCGCACGTACGCACGCCATGCCATGCCACGCCACGCCACCCCCCCTATCAAACTACCTGTGTGCGAGCGAGGTAGCTTGAGGCAGCAAGCCAGGGACAGGGACGAGAGCCTCCTGGACTGGTACGGCGGCAACCAACTGCTTCATGCAGTACTTGGTCTGTTAGGCTAGCTGTTCACGAGATCGATCGCAGAGCTGCGCTGCGAACTAGCTAGTTCATCCAACATGAAAAGAAATTAAAGGGCATGTCAGTCTTGGGTAGGTAGGTTCTTGGCTTTGGCTTGCTTTGACATTGAGCCACTTTGAGCGCCAACAACTCATGCCATTGAGCCCCAACTCATACATATAAATAATATTAATAGTATAATATTAATGTATTTTTGTATATAATGAACGTATAGTGTATACGGTTAGAAGAATAGTACTATATTTTCTTTTTTACTTATTATTGTTTTTTGTTTAGTTAGTCGAATTGAATGGATTGGTCTTCTGTTACCTCATTCCTTACTAGCTAATAATAATTACTAGTATAACAAATAAAGCCATTCTATCAAAATTCATATGATGAACCCATGATAAATCAAATCATCTAGAATAAATTGACGTCTCAAACTAAAAACACCATGTCATCTAAGACGCCGATAGAAGACACCTCGCAACACTCTCGTGGGAGCATAAACAACTTGTCAAGATTATGATTTCTAATAGATCATATTGAGTTTTTATTGGTAACATTTATACATAATATTAACAATGGCCTCTATTTAAATTTTGTTATAGGCCCCCGAAATCTCAGGACCGCCACTGGTGATGATAAGTGGAAGGAGATGAAGCAGACCCAGTCAACGCGGTAAGAGATTGAGCAGTCACGGAAAACTTTGGATGACGAGAGGCCAAGCCCATGCAACAAGAACTAGGAAAAAAACAACCACTTTATCTACACCAGGTGTCGTGGTTTCGGAAATCGAGTGACAATAAGATTTATGTTCGGCGGGGATGGTAGCGCGGACTCACTTCGAATGGTGAGTCACGGGGGGCTCGGAGGTGGATCTGAGGCAGGGGGTTATGCTGGTTCAGGTCGAAGCCCTAGTCCAGTGTAGTGTTGATCGTAGTATTGCTTGGAGCGTATTACAATTGAGTGCTTGTGTGGTCATGTGCCTCCCGAAGGAGGAGGGGGCCCTGCCCTTTCATATCTCAAAGGTAGTACCTAATAGTGGGACTTGTATTCTACTAGAGAGAGAAGAGATCTGCACTACACTGGACTAGGGCTTGTTATGCTGGTTTAGGTCGAAGCCCTAGTCCAGTGTAGTGTTGATCGTAGTATTGCTTGGAGCGTATTACAATTGAGTGCTTGTGTGGTCATGTGCCTCCCGAAGGAGGAGGGGGTGAGAGCACCTAGAGGGGGGTGAATAGGTGATCCTGTAAAACTTGAGACTTACTGCCACAAAAACTTGATTTGGAGTTAGCACAATAAGGCCAAGTGGCTAGATAGGAGTCTTAGCAAAACACAATAACCACAAAGAGATCAACACAGAGATGGCACAGTGGTTTATCCCGTGGTTCGGCCAAGTCCAATACTTGCCTACTCCACGTTGTGGCGTCCCAACGGACGAGGGTTGCACTCAACCCCTCTCAAGCGGTCCAAAGACCCACTTGAATACCACGGTGTTTTGCTTTGCTTTACTATATCCCGCTTGCGAGGAATCTCCGGTGAATTATAGTCGTACGTCGTTAATCACTTCCCGAGAGCGATGACTTCGCCTGTGACTGTCTCACCGGACAGTCTGGTGCACCACCGGACAGTCCGGTGATTTATAGCCGTACGCCGTTAATCGCTTCCCGAGAGTAGCCAGTTGACAGTCGCCAGCCTGGCGCACCGGACACTGTCCCAGACTGCGCAGAGTCTTGACTGCTTAGCCAAGTCTTTTCCAAATTGGTCTTTTCCTGTTTCTAACACTTAGACACAATACATTAGTCTCTAAAACAATGTACTAAGTCTTAGAAACATACCTTTACTCTTGATTTGCACTTTGTCCATCAATTGGCATAGATTAACAATTAAGCACTTGTGTTGGCACTCAATCACCAAAATACTTAGAAATGGCCCAAGAGCACATTTCCCTTTCAATCTCCCCCTTTTTGGTGATTTATGCCAACACAACAAAGCAACTAAAGAAGTGCAACATCAAATGCAAATGAGAACACAAATTTGTTTTGATTCAAATTTGGCATATTTGGATCGTTCTTTGTGAGAGCACCTAGAGGGGGGGTGAATAGGTGATCCTGTAAAACTTGAGAACTTATGCCACAAAAACTTGGTTAAGCGTTAGTACAGTAAATGCCAAGTGGCTAGAGAGGAGACAAAACACAATAACCACAAGAAATCAATCACAGAGATGGCACGGTGGTTATCCCGTGGTTCGGCCAAGACCAACGCTTGCCTACTCCACGTTGTGGCGTCCCAACGGACGAGGGTTGCAATCAACCCCTCTCAAGCGGTCCAAAGACCTACTTGAATACCACGGTGTTTTGTTTGCTTTACTCAATCCCGTTTGCGAGGAATCTCCACAAATTGGAGCCTCTCGCCCTTACACTTGAAGTTCACAAAGAAGCACGGAGCAAGGGAGGGATTAGCAACGCACTCAAGACAAGAAATCACAGCAACACCACGCACACAAGTCGCAACAAGAGCTCACAACACAACTCAATGAGTTCACCACTCAACTAGAGCTCTAATTGCTATCGCAAAGAATCAAAGGCGCGGAATCGATGTCTTGGTGCTTAGGAATGCTTAGGAGATGCTTGGTGTACTCCTCCATGCGCCTAGGGGTCCCTTTTATAGCCCCAAGGCAGCTAGGAGCCGTTGAGAGCAATCTAGGAAGGCAGAGCTTGCCTTCTGTCGACTGGAGCACCGGACAGTCCGGTGCACACCGGACACTGTCCGGTGCCCGATTTCCTTCCATAAATGGCACAGTCGACCGTTGGCAGCCAGAGAGCCGTTGGCGCACCGGACATGTCCGGTGCACACCGGACAGACCGGTGCCCCATTCTAGCCGTTGGCTCGGCCACGTGTCCCGCGCAGATCGTGCGGCCGACCGTTGGCCCTGCCGACCGTTGGCTCACCGGACAGTCCGGTGCACACCAGACAGTCCGGTGAATTATAGTCGTACGTCGACGATGAATTCCCGAGAGCGATGAGTTCGCCTGTGAACGGCCCACCGGACAGTCCGGTGCACCACCGGACAGTCCGGTGATTTATAGTCGTACACCGCCATCGAAATCCCGAGAGCAGCCACTTTGCCTCGAGCCAGCCTGGCGCACCGAACACTGTCCGGTGCACCACCGGACAGTCCGGTGCACCCAGACTGAGCAGACTTTGGCTGCTCGAGCCATCTCTTCTCCAACTCGATTTTTTCTGTTTCCAGCACTTAGACACAATACATTAGTCCATAAAACAATGTACTAAGCCTGAGAAACATACCTTTATCCTTGATTTGTACTTTGTCCACCTTTTTACAATTAGGCACTTGTGTTGGACACTAAATCACCAAAATACTTAGAAATGGCCCAAGGGCACATTTCCCTTTCAATCTCCCCCTTTTTGGTGATTTATGCCAACACAACATAAAGCAAGTAGAACAAGTACAAAATCACTTCAAATAAGAACTCAAATTATTTTGATTCAAATTTGACATATATGGATCACTCTATGCCACCACTTGGTTTGTTTTTGCAAATCAAACTCAAAGTCCTATCTCTAAGTCAAAACCACTTGTAGAGACATAAAGAGAGGTTTTCCAAAGAAATTTGATCAAGGATTTCAAAAACTCCCCATTTTTTCCATAATCAACACTTCTCCCCACAAGAGGCCAACTTTTGACATAAGAGACAATAAAAGAGTTTTGACAAACCAAAAGCTCTAATCTACTATTTTCAAAATTTCTCAAGTGGTAGCTGATCCATCTATTGCTTTGGCCTTTATTTTCTCCCCCTTTGGCATCAAGCACCAAAACGGGATCAATCTTGGCCCTTTAACCCCATTGCCTCACCAAAATCTTCAAATGAGAACACAAAGGCAATAAAAGTATAAAGATGAACTTGGAAAAGTTACTCTTTTCATCGGAGTGCAGTGAAGTCTTGCATGGTCCAAGTCCACCTTTTCCCTTTCAATCCTCCTTTGAGGCTAAAACAACAAACTCAAGTACATGGTTAGTCTCAAAGGGTCAAGTTGTAGCACAGCTCCCCCTAAATATGTGCATCACTTGCAAAAAGGACTTGTGAGGTCCAGGGAGTGTTTGTACAACTTGAGCACCACAATATAAGCAACACAATGCAGAATGAACATGATCAAAGGCATAAACACATGTATGCTACAATTCAATCCAAGTTCCGCGAATCTAAGATATTGAGCTCACTACGCAACCTGCAAAAGCTCATCTAGAGGCTTGGTAAAGATATCGTCTAGCTGGTTCTCGGTGCTAACATGAAACACTTCGATATCCCCCTTTTGCTGGTGGTCTCTCAAAAAGTGATGCCGGATGTCAATGTGCTTTGTGCGGCTGTGCTCAATAGGATTTTCCGCTATTCGGATAGCACTCTCATTGTCACATAGGAGTGGGACTTTGCTCAGATTGTAGCCAAAGTCCCGGAGGGTTTGCCTCATCCAAAGTAGTTGCGCGCAACACTGTCCTGCGACAACGTACTCGGCCTCAGCGGTGGATAGGGCAACGGAGGTTTGTTTCTTAGAGTTCCATGACACCAGGGACCTTTCTAAGAATTGGCACGTCCCCGATGTACTCTTCCTATCGATCTTACATCCAGCATAGTCGGAATCTGAGTACCCAATCAAGTCAAAGTTAGACCCCTTTGGATACCAGATCCCGAAGCAAGGCGTAGCGACTAAATATCGAAGAATTCGCTTCACAGCCACTAAGTGACACTCCTTAGGATCAGATTGAAATCTAGCACACATGCATACGCTAAGCATAATATCCGGTCTACTAGCACATAAATAAAGCAAAGAACCTATCATGGACCGGTATGCTTTTTGATCAACGGACTTACCACCTTTGTTGAGGTCGATGTGTCCGTCGGTTCCCATCGGCGTCTTTGCGGGCTTGGCGTCCTTCATCCCAAACCGCTTTAGCAAGTCTTGCGTGTACTTCGTTTGGGAGATGAAAGTGCCGTCCTTGAGTTGCTTCACTTGGAACCCAAGGAAGTAGTTCAACTCGCCCATCATCGACATCTCGAATTTCTGCGTCATCACCCTGCTAAACTCTTCATAAGACTTTTGATTAGTAGAACCAAATATTATGTCATCGACATAAATTTGGCATACAAAAAGATCACCATCGCAAGTCTTAGTAAAAAGAGTTGGATCGGCTTTCCCGACCTTGAAAGCATTAGCAATTAAAAAGTCTCTAAGGCATTCATACCATGCTCTTGGGGCTTGCTTAAGTCCATAGAGCGCCTTAGAGAGCTTACACACGTGGTCGGGGTACCGTTCATCCTCGAAGCCAGGGTTTGCTCCACGTACACCTCCTCTTTGATCGGCCCGTTGAGGAAAGCGCTCTTCACATCCATTTGGTACAACCTGAAAGAATGGTGAGCGGCATATGCTAGCAAGATACGAATTGATTCTAGCCTAGCCACAGGAGCGAATGTCTCCTCAAAGTCCAAACCTGCGACTTGGGCATAACCTTTTGCCACAAGCCGAGCCTTGTTCCTTGTCACCACCCCATGCTCGTCCTGTTTGTTGCGGAACACCCACTTGGTTCCCACAACATTTTGCTTGGGTCGAGGCACCAGTGTCCAAACTTCATTGCGCTTGAAATTGTTGAGTTCCTCCTGCATGGCCAACACCCAGTCCGGATCTAGCAAGGCCTCTTCTACCCTGAAAGGCTCACTAGAAGAGACAAAAGAGTAATGCTCACAAAAATTTACTAATCTTGAACGAGTGGTTACTCCCTTGCTAATATCACCCAATATCTGGTCGACGGGATGATCCCTTTGAATCGTCGCTCGAACTTGGGTTGGAGGTGCCTGAGGTGCTTCTTCCTCTTCAACTTGAACATCTTGTGCTCCCCCTTGATCATGCGCCTCCACTTGAGGTACCTGTTCGTCATCTTGGGTTGGGGGCTGCACCATAGTTGAGAAAGACGGTTGATCTTGCTCCAAATGTTTCTGAGGCCGTATATCTCCAATCTCCATGGTGCGTATCACGGCCGTTGGAACGTCTTCTTCATCTACATCATCAAGATCAACAACTTGCTCTCTTGGAGAGCCATTAGTCTCATCAAATACAACGTCACTAGAGACTTCAACCAAACCCGATGATTTGTTGAAGACCCTATACGCCTTTGTATTTGAATCATAACCTAATAAAAACCCTTCTACAGCCTTGGGAGCAAATTTGGAATTCCTACCCTTCTTCACTAGAATGTAGCATTTACTCCCAAATACACGAAAGTACGATACATTGGGTTTGTTACCAGTTAGCAGCTCATATGAAGTCTTCTTGAGGAGGCGGTGAAGGTAGACCCGGTTGATGGCGTGGCAAGCCGTGTTCACGGCTTCCGACCAAAAGCGCTCGGGGGTCTTGAACTCTCCAAGCATAGTCCTCGCCATATCGATGAGCGTCCTGTTCTTCCTCTCTACCACACCATTTTGCTGAGGTGTGTAGGGAGCGGAGAACTCGTGCTTGATCCCCTCCTCCTCAAGGAACTCCTCCACTTGAAGATTCTTGAATTCGGACCCGTTGTCGCTCCTTATCTTCTTCACCTTGAGCTCAAACTCATTTTGAGCTCTCCTTAGGAAGCGCTTGAGGGTCCCTTGGGTTTCAGACTTATCTTGCAAAAAGAACACCCAAGTGAAGCGGGAAAAGTCATCAACAATAACTAGACCATACTTACTTCCTCCTATGCTCAGATAGGCGACGGGTCCGAAGAGGTCCATATGCAGCAGCTCCAGAGGTCTTGACGTGGTCATCACATTCTTGCTGTGATGTGCTCCTCCCACTTGTTTACCTGCTTGACAAGCTGCACAAGGTCTATCTTTTTCGAAATGAACATTGGTTAGACCTATCACGTGTTCTCCCTTTAGAAGCTTGTGGAGGTTCTTCATCCCCACATGTGCTAAGCGGCGATGCCACAACCAGCCCATGCAAGTCTTAGCCATTAAGCATGCATCTAGACCGGCCTCTTCTTTTGCAAAATCAACTAAGTAAAGTTTGTCGTCTAGTACACCCTTAAAAGCTAGTGAACCATCACATCTTCTAAAGACAGACACATCTACATTTATAAATAAACAATTATATCCCATATTACATAATTGACTAACAGATAGTAAATTATATCCAAGACTCTCAACTAAAAACACATTAGAGATAGAATGCTCATTCGATATTGCAATCTTGCCTAAACCTTTCACCTTGCCTTGGTTCCCATCACCGAATATGATTGAATCTTGGGAATCCTTATTCTTGACGTAGGAGGTAAACATCTTCTTCTCCCTCGTCATATGGTTTGTGCATCCGCTGTCGATAATCCAGCTTGAACCCCCAGATGCATAAACCTTCTTCTCCTTCGCCATGAGGCATGTGTGATGCTCGTTGGGAAAGAGGAATGACTTGTTGAAGGCAGTGGCGGCGAGTCCTTCATTGTCAGAGTCGGAGGAGGAGCAATCCGAATCCCACTCCTTTCCGATATGTGCCTCGCCCTTGGCCTTCTTGTAACTCTTCTTCTTCTCCTTCTTGTTTACCTTTTCCTGGTCACTATCATTGTCGGGACAGTTAGCGATAAAATGACCAAGCTTACCACATTTGAAGCATGAGCGCTTCCCCTTTGACTTGGTCTTGCTTGGCTGTCCCTTGCGACCCTTTAGCGCCGTCTTGAATCTCTTGATGATGAGGGCCATCTCTTCATCATTAAGTCCGGCTGCCTCAATTTGTGCCACCTTGCTAGGTAGCGCCTCCTTGCTTCTTGTTGCCTTGAGAGCAAGGGGTTGCGGCTCGTTGATCGGACCATTCAAAGCGTCGTCCACGTACCTCGCCTCCTTGATCATCATTCGCCCGCTAACGAATTTTCCAAGGACTTCTTCGGGCGACATTTTGGTGTACCTGGGATTCTCACGAATATTATTCACCAAATGAGGATCAAGAACGGTAAAGGACCTTAGCATCAGTCGGACGACGTCGTGGTCCGTCCATCGCGTGCTTCCGTAGCTCCTTATTTTGTTGATAAGGGTCTTGAGCCGGTTGTATGTTTGAGTTGGCTCCTCGCCCCTTATCATCGTGAACCGTCCAAGCTCGCCCTCCACCAACTCCATTTTGGTAAGCAAGGTGACATCGTTCCCCTCGTGAGAAATCTTGAGGGTGTCCCATATTTGCTTGGCGTTATCCAAGCCGCTCACTTTGTGGTATTCATCCCTGCACAAAGAAGCTAGAAGAACAGTAGTAGCTTGTGCATTCTTATGTATTTGCTCATTAATGAACACAGGACTATCCGTACTATCAAAGTGCATTCCACTCTCTACAATCTCCCATATACTAGGATGGAGAGAGAATAGGTGACTACGCATTTTGTGGCTCCAAAATCCGTAGTCCTCTCCATCAAAGTGTGGAGGCTTGCCGAGTGGAATGGAGAGCAAATGTGAATTTGAACTTTGCGAAACGAGAGTAGTCAAAAGAAAAGCTCGAATTAATAGGTTTCCTTCTCTCGTAGTCGTTGTGGTCGTCGTCCTTTTGGGAAGAAGTAGACTCATCGCTGTCATCGTAGTAGACGATCACCTTGATGCGCCTCGTCTTCTTCTTCTTCCCTTCTTTCCGTCTATGGCCCGAGCCGGAGTCGGTAGGCTTGTCGTCCTTCGGCTCGTTGACGAAGGATTCCTTCTCTTTGTCGTTGATCACGATACCCTTCCCCTTAGGATCCATCTCTTCGGGCGGTTAGTCCCTTTGTGAAGAGAACGGCTCCGATACCAATTGAGAGCACCTAGAGGGGGGTGAATAGGTGATCCTATAAAACTTGAGAACTTATGCCACAAAAACTTGGTTAAGCGTTAGTACAGTAAATGCCAAGTGGCTAGAGAGGAGACAAAACACAATAACCACAAGAAATCAATCACAGAGATGGCACGGTGGTTATCCCGTGGTTCGGCCAAGACCAACGCTTGCCTACTCCACGTTGTGGCGTCCCAACGGACGAGGGTTGCAATCAACCTCTCTCAAGCGGTCCAAAGACCTACTTGAATACCACGGTGTTTTGTTTGCTTTACTCAATCCCGTTTGCGAGGAATCTCCACAAATTAGAGCCTCTCGCCCTTACACTTGAAGTTCACAAAGAAGCACGGAGCAAGGGAGGGATTAGCAACGCACTCAAGACAAGAAATCACAGCAACACCACGCACACAAGTCGCAACAAGAGCTCACAACACAACTCAATGAGTTCACCACTCAACTAGAGCTCTAATTGCTATCGCAAAGAATCAAAGGCGCGGAATCGATGTCTTGGTGCTTAGGAATGCTTAGGAGATGCTTGGTGTACTCCTCCATGCGCCTAGGGGTCCCTTTTATAGCCCCAAGGCAGCTAGGAGCCGTTGAGAGCAATCTAGGAAGGCAGATCTTGCCTTCTGTCGACTGGAGCACCGGACAGTCCGGTGCACACCGGACACTGTCTGGTGCCCGATTTCCTTCCATAAATGGCACAGTCGACCGTTGGCAGCCAGAGAGCCGTTGGCGCACCGGACATGTCCGGTGCACACCGGACAGACCGGTGCCCCATTCTAGCCGTTGGCTCGGCCACGTGTCCCGCGCAGATCGCGCGGCCGACCGTTGGCCCTGCCGACCGTTGGCTCACCGGATAGTCCGGTGCACACCGGACAGTCCGGTGCACATCGGACAGTCCGGTGAATTATAGTCGTACGTCGACGATGAATTCCCGAGAGCGACGAGTTCGCCTGTGAACGGCCCACCGAACAGTCCGGTGCACCACCGGACAGTCCGGTGATTTATAGCCGTACACCGCCGTCGAAATCTTGAGAGCAGCCACTTTGCCTCGAGCCAGCCTGGCGCACCGGACACTGTCCGGTGCACCACCGGACAGTCTGGGGCACCCAGACTGAGCAGACTTTGGCTGCTCGAGCCATCTCTTCTCCAACTCGATTTTTTCTGTTTCCAGCACTTAGACACAATACATTAGTCCATAAAACAATGTACTAAGCCTGAGAAACATACCTTTATCGTTGATTTGTACTTTGTCCACCTTTTTACAATTAGGCACTTGTGTTGGACACTAAATCACCAAAATACTTAGAAATGGCCCAAGGGCACATTTCCCTTTCACTTTGCCACCACATGGTTTTGTTTTTGCAAATCAACCTCAATTTCCTATCTCTAAGTCAAACACACTTGTTGAGACATAAAGAAAGTTGTTCCACGAGAAATTGATCAAAGATTTCAAAAACTCCCCCTTTTTCCCATAATCACTATTCTCCCACAGAGGCCAACTTTTGACAAAAGAGACAACAAGAGAGTTTTGACAAACCGAAAGCTCTATTCTACTATTTTCAAAATTCTCAAGTGGTAGCTGATCCATTTATTGCTTTGGCCTTATTTTCTCCCCCTTTGGCATCAAGAACCAAAACAGGATCAATTTTGGCCCTTAAATCCCATTGCCTCACCAAAATCTTCAAACAAGAGTACAAAGGCAATAAGAATATGGAGATGAACTTGGAGTGAGTTACCCTCTCATTGGAGTGCAGTGGAAGTCTTGCATGGTCCAAGTTCACCTTTTCCCTTTCAATCCTCCTTTGAGGCTAAATCAAGCAAGCTCAAACACATGGTTGGTCTCAAAGGATCAAGTTGTAGCACATCTCCCCCTAAATATGTGCATCACTCACACATAGACTTTTGAGGTCCGGGGAGAGTTTGTACAACTTGAGCACCATAAATAAACAAAATGCATAAGAGACCATGATCAAAGCATAAGACACATGTATGCTATAAATCAATCTAGGTTCCGCGAATCTAAGACATTTAGCTCACTACGCAGCCAGCAAAAGGTCTTCTCATCTAAAGGCTTGGTAAAGATATCGGCTAGCTGGTTCTCGGTGCTAATATAAAACACTTCGATATCTCTCTTTTGCTGGTGGTCTCTCAAAAAGTGATGCCGGATGTCAATGTGCTTTGTGCGGCTATGCTCAACAGGATTGTCCGCTATGCGGATAGCACTCTCATTGTCACATAGGAGTGGGACTTTGCTCAGATTGTAGCCAAAGTCCCAGAGGGTTTGCCTCATCCAAAGTAGTTGCGCGCAACACTGTCCTGTGGCAATGTACTCGGCCTCAGCGGTGGATAGAGCAACGGAAGTTTGTTTCTTAGAACTCCATGACACCAGGGACCTTCCTTAGAATTGGCACGTCCCTGATGTACTCTTCCTATCGACCTTACATCCAGCATAGTCGGAGTCTGAATATCCAATCAAGTCAAAGGTAGACCCCTTTGGATATCAGATCCCGAAGCAAGGCGTAGCGACTAAATATCTAAGAATTCGCTTCACAGCTACTAAGTGACACTCCCTTGGATTGGATTAAAATCTAGCACACATGCATACACTAAGCATAATATCCGGTCTACTAGCACATAAATAAAGCAAAGAACCTATCATGGGCCGGTATGCTTTTTGATCAACGGACTTACCTCCCTTGTTGAGGTCGACGTGTCCGTCAGTTCCCATTGGAGTCTTTGCGGGCTTGGCGTCCTTCATCCCAAACCGCTTTAGCAAGTCTTGCGTATACTTCGTTTGGGAAATGAAAGTGCCGTCCTTGAGTTGCTTCACTTGGAACCCAAGGAAGTAGTTCAACTCGCCCATCATCGACATCTCGAATTTCTGAGTCATCACCCTGCTAAACTCTTCATAAGACTTTTGGTTAGTAGAACCAAATATTATGTCATCGACATAAATTTGGCACACAAATAAATCACCATCACAAGTCTTAGTGAATAAAGTCGGATCGGCTTTCCCAACCTTGAAAGCATTAGCAATTAAAAAGTCTCTAAGGCATTCATACCATGCTCTTGGGGCTTGCTTAAGTCCATAGAGCGCCTTAGAGAGCTTACATACGTGGTCGGGGTACCGTTCATCCTCGAAGCCAGGGGGTTGCTCCACGTACACCTCCTCCTTGATTGGCCCGTTGAGGAAAGCGCTCTTCACATCCATTTGGAACAACCTGAAAGAATGGTGAGCGGCATATGCTAGCAAAATACGAATGGACTCTAGCCTAGCCACAGGAGCAAAAGTCTCCTCAAAGTCCAAACCTGCGACTTGGGCATAACCTTTTGCCACAAGTCGAGCCTTGTTCCTTGTCACCACCCCGTGCTCATCTTGTTTGTTGTGGAACACCCACTTGGTTCCCACAACATTTTGCTTGGGACGAGGCACCAGTGTCCAAACTTCATTTTTCTTGAAATTGTTGAGCTCCTCTTGCATTGCCAACACCCAGTACGGATCTAGCAAGGCCTCTTCTACCCTGAAAGGCTCAATAGAAGAGACAAAGGAGTAATGCTCACAAAAATTAACTAATCTAGAACGAGTAGTTACTCCCTTGCTAATGTCACCCAAAATTTGGTCGACGGGATGATTCCTTTGAATCGTCGCTCGAACTTGGGTTGGAGGTGCTGGTTGTGCTTCTTCCTCCATCACATGATTATCTTGTGCTCCCCCTTGATCACTCGCCTCCTCTTGATGAACCTGTTCATCATTTTGAGTTGGGGGATGCACCATTGTTGAGGAAGAGGGTTGATCTTGCTCCTTTTGTTCTTGTGGTCGCACGTCTCCAATCGCCATGGTACGAATCGCGTCCGTTGGAACGTCTTCTTCATCTACATCATCAAGATCAACAACTTGCGACGTGTTTGGTTTGATATAATGTAACGGTACCCGATTCCTTCGGGTATCAGATAACGTTACATGTGTTTGTTATAGGTTCTGTTGAAATCGCATACATTGAAATCGGATACCGCTGTATACAAAACTCAAGCCCTCCAACCCTAGCCGGAATCAATCGTCCGGGTCAGCACCAGTGCCACGCCGCCACCAGGCCAGTGCTGCGCCAGTGCCGGATTCAGCTGAAAGCTCTCCTCCTCCTCGGTCGCTAGTGCCGCACCGCCACCAGGCCTCCCTCCTCGGACGCCAGCAGCGGGCGCCAAGTCTTCGCCGCCGTCCAGGTAACAAATCTCCCAAATCTCGAACTAGTGGACTGCGCGATAGACTGCTCATCGGAGTTCTAGATCCAGTTCATTGGAGATCTAGATCCAGTTCAAGGGAGTTCTAGATCCAATGGCAAGGGTGACTCGCCCGTGCTCCCCTTCCCAACCACATACCGCATCCTAGCAGGCTCCCTCGCCAAGAATGGTAGCTCTTGGCCCTGTTCTGCCGCTTCTCGATCTGCCGCTTCTCGATCTGCCGCTTCTACCACTTCTCAATCTGAGACGGGCGACTGTCAGGGCCTTGGCCCTGATCTCATGCTCCAACCACCTAACGCGCTTGGCCTTCCGCTCCGTACAGCCCTGGCGCGCTTCATACAGCCCTGGCACGCTTCGCCTATCATGCTACGGGAAGAGATGAACTGAACACCGTTTCTTTTGCGTTGGTTGCCTGAAAGGAAAAAGAAGATTTGTTGAGAAACAAGAATATGCAGCATCACATTTGACTGTCCAGACAAAATGTGACAGGTCTTGACTTTACCTCTTTCTCCCAGTTTATCCGCAGTGTGATCCACATGAGCAGCACAAGCTTGGTGAGGCTGCCACAAACAATGCCAAGCCACAGACCCTAACCAAAAGGAACAACACTTCTTTTTTTAGTTTTAGGGATTGCTCACGCTGCACGTTGATTTCATCTGTGTATTTATTCTCTTTGTATTTGCTATGTTGATAATTGTGTTACTGCATTGTATTTTATGCTACTGCGGCAAGCTCCCATGTATGCATACCACTTTTATAGCTGATATGGGCCTTTTTAAAAAAAGATAGATGATTTTATTTTGAGAAATACAACATAGGTAGCCAGCAAAGCATGAAGATACCATCCTAATTCCTGACCTTGGAATTTGCATCTTGTTTGCAATTTTTAATGTGGAACTATGCCCTCGAGCATTGCATTTCAAGGCATATGTGGCTCCCCTGAAGTGTAAGTAAGCATTTTCTGTGCATCACCTGTGCTATTATTATTGGTTTAATGACCATCTTGTTTTTTTGGGGTACAAAACTGTTGCAGTTGTAACATTACAGCCCTGCCGCTCTATATGTAAACTTGTTGTGTAGAGAACAGACCAATCAAAACTAAACCATCTCTGTAGTAATAGAAAGAAAAGGGCACAAATCTTGGCTGTACACTAACAGGCATCTCCATCTCTTCAAAAGATGATGTCGTCCATTTAATCATAGGTTAGTTGTTAGGATTAGGCAGTTTCATATGTGACAGTAATTAGTTGATCAGTTTGTTTAGGTGCCTCCAGGACTTGAACTTCATTTCTTCCTACTGCTAATCCTCATGTCTGCCACTTCCTACTTCCTTGCTGCCGGAAGACAGCATCCATGTTATCTCTGCCAAGACATGGGTATCTGCTCTCTTCTTCACCGGCCATTGCATACATTTCCCCTCCTGCAGTGGCCAGTTTGATGACCTGTAAGATGTATTCACTATTCATACTACTAAAGCAGGGTTACAATAAATTAGCAACTTGCTAGACTAAAGCAGGGTTACATTACATATTTATTTTTTTAGAACTGGAATCAAGAAAAAATGATTACATCTATATCCTTCTTTGTGTGGTTGATTCTAGACATCCATCGATGTTCAATTTGGGATATAGGGGCAATTTACAGAAGGTGCTTCGATCAAATAATTACACATCACAATAGCAGCTTTTCGTAGAATAATTTGTATATACCAGGGCTTCATGATAGATTACTAGTGGACACTTCGTTTATTTTCTCTTTTTTTTTATCTTTCTTCTATATCACCTGCCTTATTATTTTCTCTTTTTAATCGACAGTTGAAAAATGGCAGTAATGTTTACTCTGATCAGATTTAGGATCTCACACTAATTAGTATATGAAACTCATTTGTTGATCTCTAGATTTATCCTCAAGAACTCGACGAAGAAATATGGCATTTAGGGGTATCTTGAGTTCTCTCGTTGTCATGTACTATCATGTCTGGCTGCTCATGGGATTAGCATATAGAAGAAAATGTTTGAGAATAGAAAGAAGGTTAAGAAATAGGGAGCGTAGGATGGAGAATTTAAATGAACTCATTCGTGAGACTGATAGAAAATGTATTAGTGAGCTTCGTATGGATAGAAGAACTTTCTTTATTTTGTGTGAGATGCTTAGAGATGTTGGTGGGCTAAAGGCCACACACAATATGACCATAGAGGAGATAGTGGCTCATTTTTTGTATACATTGGCTCATCATTTGAAGAACCGAACAATTGGAAGGTTTTCCTTTCGAAGCGGCGAGACAGTTAGTAGACAGTTCAACTTATGCCTTCTAGCTATTCTAAAGTTGCAACATTTGCTTCTTAAGACCCCTGAGCCAATTCCAGAGAATAGCACTGATAATACTTGGAAAAACTTTAAGGTAAATACATAAGACCTATAAGGTTCTTTAGTTTTTCTTCAACTTTAAATAGACACATTGAAGTGATATTTCTTTTATGAAATGTTTGTAGAATTGTTTGGGTGCATTAGACGGAACCGCTATCAAGGTAACTGTGCCAACACATCTAAAAGGAAGATATAGGTCAAGGAAAGCGGACATTGTGACAAATGTATTGGGTGTTTGTGCACCCGATATGCAATTCATCTATATGCTACCTGGTTGGGAGGGTTCAGCGCATGATGGTCGTGTGCTGCATGATGCTATCTCGAGGCCAAATGGATTGCGTGTCCCTCAAGGCGAGTTTTATTTCAATAACTTCCATTTGGTTTGGTGATATAGTGTTTTAAGTGTGTATATTAACTTGAAAATATCTTTTTAAGTTGTTATTATCTTGTTGATGCGAGTTATACAAACTGAAAGGGAATTAGGCTTACACCTATTTCCTAAATTGATTTTGGTGGTTGAATTGCCCAACACAAATATTTGGACTAACTAGTTTGCTCTAGTCTATAAGTTATATAGGTGCCAAAGGTTCACAAAAGGCCAATAAAAAGACTAAGAAAAGGGTTCAACAAAAAGAGCAAGGGATAACCGAAGGCAGCCCTGGTCTGGCGCACCGAACTGTCCGGTGTACACCACCACCGGACAGTGTCCGATGCACCAGGGGACTTCAAGCTGAACTTCGCACCTTCGGGAAAACTCAGAGGCGCTCCGCTATAATTCACCGGACTGTCCGGTGTACACCGGACAGTGTTCGGTGCTCCAAGGAGAAGCAACTCTGAACTCGCCAGCTTTGGGAATCCTCTCCGCTATAATTCACCGGACATGTCCGGTGCACACCGAACTATCCGGTGTGACAACGGAGCAACGACTACTTCGCGCCAACGGTCACCTGCAGAAGAAATTAATGCGCGTCATAGCGCGCAGAAGTCAGGCACGCGCGAGGTGGCGCACCGGACACTCTACAGTACATGTCCGGTGCGCCACCGGAAATCCAGGCGGGCCCAGCAGACAGAGCTCCAACGGTCGGAACCCAACGGCCTGGTGACGTGGCTGGCGCACCGGACACTGTCCGGTGTGCACCGGACTGTCCGGTGCACCATGCGACAGACAGCCTCTACCAAACGGCTAGTTTGGTGGTTGGAGCTATAAATACCCCCAACCACCCCTTATTCAAGTCATCCAAGTTTTCACACTTCTACACCTTACAAGAGCTAGGCATTCAATACAAGACACACCAAAGTGATCAAATCCTCTCCAAATTCCTCACAAGGCTTTAGTGATTAGTGAGAGAGATTTGTTGTGTTCTTTTGAGCTCTTGCGCTTGGATTGCTTCTTTTCTTTCTCATTTGTTCTTGTGATCAAAACTCAATTGTAACCGAGGCAAGAGACACCAATTGTGTGGTGGTCCTTGCGGGGAAGTATTGTTCCCGGTTGATTTAAGAAGAGAAGCTCACTCGGTCCGAGGGACCGTTTGAGAGAGGGAAAGGGTTGAGATAGACCCGGCCTTTGTGGCCTCCTCAACGGGGAGTAGGTTTGAGAGAACCGAACCTCGGTAAAACAAATCCACGTGTCTCACTCTTTATTCGCTAGCGATTTGTTTTTGCGCCCTCTCTCTCAGACTCATTTCTATTTCTAACGCTAACTCGGCTTGTAGTTGTGATTAACTTTGTAAATTTCAATTTCGCCCTATTCACCCCCCTCTAGGCGACTTTCAATTAGTATCAGAACCCGGTGCTTCATTAGAGCTTAACCGCTCGAAGTGATGTCGGGAGATCACGCCAAGAAGGAGATGGAGACCGGCGACAAGCCCACTACAAGCCACGGGGATACTTCATCGGAAGAGTCCCGCAACAAGAGGAAGGAGAAGAAAGACTCCTCCAACAAAGGGAAGGGGAAGGAAAAGAAATCCTCTTCCCACAAGTCGCATCGGAGAGGCGACAAGCAAAAGAGGATGAGGAAAGTGGTCTACTACGAGACTGACTCTTCATCACCATCGACCTCCGGCTCCAACGCGTCGTCCGTCACTTCTAAGCGCCATGAGCGCAAGAAGTATAGTAAGATTCCCCTACGCTACCCACATATTTCAAAGCGTACTCCTTTACTCTCCTTTCCATTAGGCAAACCACCGGTTTTTGACGATGAAGATTATAACATGTGGAGTGATAAAATGAGGCATCATCTAACCTCACTCCACACAAGCATTTGGAATGTTGTTGAGTTTGGTGTACAGGTACCATCCATAGGGGATGAGGACTACGACTCGGACGAAGTAGCCCAAATCCACCACTTTAACTCCCAAGCCACCACTATACTCCTCGCCTCTCTAAGTCGAGAGGAGTATAACAAGGTGCAAGGGTTAAAGAGTGCGAAGGAAATTTGGGACGTACTGAAGACCGCGCACGAGGGAGACGAGGTGACAAAGATCACCAAGCGGGAGACGATCGAGGGGGAGCTCGGTCGCTTCATGCTTCACCAAGGGGAGGATCCACAAGCCATGTACAATCGCTTGAAGACCTTGGTGAACCAAGTGCGCAACCTCGGGAGCGAAAAATGGGATGACCATGAAATGGTCAAGGTTATTCTTAGATCCCTCGTTTTTCTTAACCCTACACAAGTGCAATTAATTCGAGGTGATCCTAGATATAAGCTAATGTCTCCCGAGGAGGTTATAGGAAAATTTGTGAGCTTTGAGCTAATGATTAAAGGCTCAAATAAAATCATCGAGCAAGGCACCTCCTCCACGCCGGAGGCACAACCCGTCGCATTCAAGGCAACGGAGGAGAAGAAGGAGGAGTCTACATCAAGTAGACAACCAATCGACGCCTCCAAGCTCGACAATGAGGAAATGGCGCTTATCATCAAAAGCTTCCGCCAAATCCTTAAGCAAAGGAGGGGGAAAGATTACAAGCCTCGCTCTAAGAAAGTTTGCTACAAGTGTGGTAAGCCCGGTCACTTTATAGCAAAATGTCCTATTTCTAGTGACAGTGACAGGGGCGACGACAAGAAGGGGAGAAGAAAGGAGAAGAAGTACTACAAGAAGAAGGGCAGCGATGCCCATGTTTGCCGGGAGTGGGACTCGGACGAGAGCTCCACCGACTCCTCCTTCGACGAGGACGCCGCCAACATCGCCGTCACCAAGGGCCTCCTCTTCCCCAACGTCGGCCACAAGTGTCTCATGGCAAAAGACGGCAAAAAGAAGAAGGTTAAATCCAAATCCTCCACTAAATATGAGTCCTCTAGTGATGATAATGCTAGTGATGAGGAGGATAATTTGCGTACCCTTTTTGCCAACCTAAACATGCAATAAAAGGAAAAATTAAATGAACTAATTAGTGCCATCCATGAGAAGGATGAACTCTTGGACTCCCAAGAGGACTTCCTAATCAAGGAAAATAAGAAGCATGTTAAGGTTAAAAATGCTTACGCTCTAGAAGTAGAAAAATGTGAAAAACTATC
This sequence comes from Zea luxurians, assembly GCA_029449295.1. Lineage (NCBI taxonomy): Eukaryota > Viridiplantae > Streptophyta > Magnoliopsida > Poales > Poaceae > Zea > Zea luxurians. Next base: position 30,926,294 of record JAOPSE010000031.1, read on the forward strand.
TAGTGAGCTAAGCACTTGCCATGAAACTATTGACAACCTTAGAAATGAGAATGCTAATTTGTTAGCTAAGGTTGATTCTAATGTGTGTAATGTTTCAATTCCCAATCTTAGAGATAATAATGTTGATTTACTTGCTAAGATTGAAGAATTAAATAATTCTCTTGCTAGCCTTAGAAATGAAAATGAAAAATTAATTGCTAAGGCTAAAGATTTTGATGTTTGCAATGTTACTATTTCTAACCTTAGAAGTGAAAATGATATATTGCATGCTAAGGTTGTAGAATTAAAATCTTGCAAACCCTCTACATCTACTATTGAGCATGTTTCTATTTGCACTAGATGTAGAGATGTTGATATTGATGCTATTCATGATCATATGGCTTTAATTAAACAACAAAATGATCATATAGCAATATTAGATGCTAAAATTGCCGAGCATGACTTAGAAAATGAAAAGTTTAAATTTGCTAGAAGCATGCTCTATAGCGAGAGACGCCCTGGCATCAAGGATGGCATTGGCTTCCAAAGGGGAGACAATGTCAAACTTAATGCCCCTCCTAAAAAATTGTCTAACTTTGTTAAGGGCAAGGCTCCCATGCCTCAGGATAACGAGGGTTACATTTTGTACCCTGCCGGTTATCTTGAGAGCAAAATTAGGAGAATTCATTCTAGGAAGTCTCACTCTGGCCCTAATCATGCTTTTATGTATAAGGGTGAGACATCTAGCTCTAGGCAACCAACCCGTGCTAAGTTGCCTAAGAAGAAAACTCCTAATGCATCAAATGATCATGACATTTCATTCAAAACTTTTGATGCATCATATGTGCTTACTAACAAATCTGGCAAGGTAGTTGCCAAGTTTGTTGGGGGCAAACACAAGGGCTCCAAGACTTGTGTTTGGGTACCCAAAGTTCTTGTGTCTAATGCCAAAGGACCCAAAACTGTTTGGGTACCTAAAGTCAAGAACTAAAATTGTTTTGTAGGTTTATGCATCCGGGGGCTCAAGTTGGATCATCGATAGCGGGTGCACAAACCACATGACCGGGGAGAAGAAAATATTCTCCTCCTACGAGAAAAACCAAGATCCCCAACGAGCTATCACATTCGGGGATGGAAATCAAGGTTTGGTCAAAGGTTTGGGTAAAATTGCTATTTCACCTGACCATTCCATTTCTAATGTTTTTCTTGTTGATTCATTAGATTATAACTTGCTTTCGTTTCCCAATTATGTCAAATGGGCTACAACTGTCTGTTTACTGATGTAGGTTTCACTGTCTTTAGAAGAATTGATGATTCAATAGCATTTAAGGGAGTGTTAGAGGGTCAGTTATACTTGGTAGATTTTGATAGAGCTGAACTCGACACTTGCTTAGTTGCTAAGACTAACATGGGCTGGCTCTAGCACCGCCGACTAGCCCATGTTGAAATGAAGAATCTTCATAAGCTTCTAAAGGGAGAGCACATTTTAGGATTAACAAATGTTCATTTTGAGAAAGACAGGATTTGTAGCGCATGCCAAGCCGGAAAGCAAGTTGGTGTTCATCATCCACACAAGAACATCATGACAACTGACAGGCCACTGGAGCTCCTACACATGGATCTATTCGGCCCGATAGCTTACATAAGCATCGACGGGAGTAAGTACTGTCTAGTTATTGTGGATGATTATTCTCGCTTCACTTGGGTGTTCTTTTTACAGGAAAAATCTCAAACCCAAGAAACCTTAAAGGGATTCTTGAGACGGGCTCAAAATGAGTTCGGCTTAAGGATCAAGAAAATAAGAAGCGACAACGGGATGGAGTTCAAGAATTCACAAATTGAAGTCTTCCTTGAGGAGGAGGGCATCAAGCATGAGTTCTCTTCTCCCTACACCCCACAACAAAATGGTGTAGTGGAGAGGAAGAATAGAACTCTATTGGACATGGCAAGAACCATGCTTGATGAGTACAAGACGCCGGATCGGTTTTGGGCCGAGACGGTTAACACCGCTTGCTACGCCATCAACCGGTTATATCTACACCGAATCCTCAAGAAGACATCATACGAACTCCTAACCGGTAAAAAGCCCAACATTTCATAATTTAGAGTCTTTGGTAGCAAATGCTTTATTCTTATTAAAAGAGGTAGAAAATCTAAATTTGCTCCTAAGACAGTAGAAGGCTTTTTACTAGGATATGATTCAAACACAAGGGCATATAGAGTCTTTAACAAGTCCTCAGGACTAGTTGAAGTTTCTTGTGACGTTGTGTTTGATGAAACTAACGGCTCTCAAGTAGAGCAAGTTGATCTTGATGAGATAGGTGAAGAAGAGGCTCCATGCATCGCGCTAAGGAACATGTCCATTGGGGATGTGTGTCCTAAGGAATCCGAAGAGCCTCCAAATGCACAAGATCAACCATCCTCCTCCACGCAAGCATCTCCAACAACTCCAAACGAGGATGAGGCTCAAGTTGATGAAGGAGAAGATCAAAGAAATGAGCCACCTCAAGATGATGGCAATGATCAAGGGGGAGATGAAAATGATCAAGACAAGGAGGATGAAGAACCAAGGCCGCCACACCCAAGAGTCCACCAAGCAATCCAACGAGATCACCCCGTCGACACCATCCTCGGTGACATTCATAAGGGGGTAACCACTAGATCTCGTGTTGCACATTTTTGTGAGCATTACTCTTTTGTTTCCTCTATTGAGCCACACAGGGTAGAGGAAGCACTCCAAGATCCGGATTGGGTGATGGCGATGCAAGAGGAGCTCAACAACTTCACTAGGAACGAGGTATGACATTTAGTTCCATGTCCTAACCAAAATGTTGTAGGAACCAAATGGGTCTTCCACAACAAACAAGATGAGCATGGTGTGGTGACAAGGAACAAAGCCCGACTCGTGGCCAAAGGGTATTCACAAGTCGAAGGTTTGGATTTCGGTGAAACCTATGCACCCGTAGCTAGGCTTGAGTCAATTCGCATATTATTAGCCTATGCTACTTACCATGGCTTCAAGCTTTACCAAATGGACGTGAAGAGTGCCTTCCTCAATGGACCAATCAAGGAAGAGGTCTACGTTGAGCAACCTCCCGGCTTTGAAGACAGTGAGTATCCTAACCATGTCTATAGGCTCTCTAAGGCGCTTTATGGGCTCAAGCAAGCCCCAAGAGCATGGTATGAATGCCTAAGAGATTTCCTTATTTCTAATGGCTTCAAAGTCGGAAAGGCCGATCCTACTTTATTTACTAAAACTCTTGACAATGATTTGTTTGTATGCCAAATTTATGTTGATGATATTATATTTGGGTCTACTAACGAATCTACATGTGAAGAATTTAGTACGATCATGACTCAAAAATTCGAGATGTCAATGATGGGGGAGTTGAAGTATTTCTTAGGATTTCAAGTAAAGCAACTCCAAGAGGGCACCTTCATTTGCCAAACAAAGTATACTCAAGACATCCTAAACAAGTTTGGAATGAAGGATGCTAAGCCCATCAAGACACCCATGGGAACCAATGGGCATCTCGACCTCGACACGGAAGGTAAATCCGTCGATCAAAAGGTATACCGGTCGATGATAGGTTCATTACTCTATTTATGTGCATCTCGACCGGACATTATGCTTTCCGTATGCATGTGTGCAAGATTCCAAGCCGACCCTAAGGAATCTCACCTTACGGCCGTAAAACGAATCTTGAGATATTTGGCTTATACTCCTAAGTTTGGGCTTTGGTACCCTCGGGGATCCACATTTGATTTAATTGGTTATTCGGATGCCTATTGGGCAGGGTGCAAAATCAATAGAAAGAGCACATCGGGGACTTGCCAGTTCTTGGGAAGATCCTTGGTGTCTTGGGCTTCAAAGAAGCAAAATTCAGTCGCTCTTTCTACCGTCGAAGCCGAGTACATTGCCGCAGGGCATTGTTGCGCGCAATTGCTTTGGATGAGGCAAACCCTGCGGGACTATGGTTACAAATTAACCAAAGTTCCTCTTCTATGTGATAATGAGAGTGCAATCCGCATGGCGGATAATCCCGTTGAGCATAGCCGCACTAAGCACATAGCTATTCGGTATCATTTTCTTAGGGATCACCAACAAAAGGGGGATATCGAGATTGCATACATTAATACTAAAGATCAATTAGCCGATATCTTTACCAAGCCACTAGATGAACAAACTTTTACCCGACTTAGGCATGAGCTAAATATTCTTGATTCTAGAAAATTCTTTTGATATCTTGCACACATAGCTCATAAATATACCTTTGATCATGTCTCTTTTATATATGCTATGACTAATGTGTTTTCAAGTGAATTTCAAACCAAGTCATAGGTATATTGAAAGGGAATTGGAGTCTTCGGCGAAGACAAAAGGCTTCCACTCCACTCTATTACTCATCCTTCGCCGTCGCTCCGAGCAACTCTCCAACTTTGGTATAATCCTTCACTCATATTATTTGTTTTCCAAAGGGGGAACAAGTAGTTTAAAAGGGCCTATATTTCATTCTAAGTATCCGTTTTTGGCGATTCATGCCAAAGGGGGAGAAAGTATTGGCCCAAAGCAAAAGGACCGCACCACCACCCTAATTTTAAAACTAATGATTTTCAATTGGTAAATTTCAAATTGATATCTCTTTGTGTTCTAAAAGGGGAGAAAGTAGCACCTTCAAAAATTGATATCTTAAAACCCTCTTGAACACTAAGAGGAGAATTTTATTGAAAGGGAGTTTTGTTTAGTCAAAGGAAAAGCATTTGATACAGGGGGAGAAAATTTCAAATCTTGAAAATGCTAACTATTTGCAAAAGAACTTTGAAAAGGATTTACAAAAAGAATTTGCAAAAACAAAACATGTGGTGCAAGCGTGGTCCAAAATGTTAAAATGAAAGAAACAATCCATGTATATCTTATGAATTTATATTGGCTCAATTCTAAGTAACCTTTGCACTTACAATTATGCAAACTAGTTCAATTATGCACTTCTATATTTGCTTTGGTTTGTGTTGGCATCAATCACCAAAAAGGGGGAGATTGAAAGGGAATTAGGCTTACACCTATTTCCTAAATTGATTTTGGTGGTTGAATTGCCCAACACAAATATTTGGACTAACTAGTTTGCTCTAGTCTATAAGTTATACAGGTGCCAAAGGTTCACAAAAGGCCAATAAAAAGACTAAGAAAAGGGTTCAACAAAAAGAGCAAGGGATAACCGAAGGCAGCCCTGGTCTGGCGCACCGGACTGTCCGGTGTACACCACCACCGGACAGTGTCCGGTGCAGCAGGGGACTTCAAGCTGAACTTCGCACCTTCGAGAAAACTCAGAGGCGCTCCGCTATAATTCATCGTACACCGGACAGTCTCCGGTGCTCCAAGGAGAAGCGACTCTGAACTCGCCAGCTTCGGGAATCCGCTCCGCTATAATTCACCGGACATGTCCGGTGCACACTGGACTGTCCGGTGTGACAGCGGAGCAACGGCTACTTCGCGCCAACGGTCACCTGCAGAAGAAATTAATGCGCGTCAGAGCGCGCAGAAGTTAGGCACGTGCGAGGTGGCGCACCGGACACTCTACAGTACATGTCCGGTGCGCCACCGGAAATCCAGGCGGGCCCAGCAGACAGAGCTCCAACGGTCGGAACCCAACGACCTGGTGACGTGGCTGGCGCACCGGACACTGTCCGGTGTGCACCGGACTGTCCGGTGCACCATGCGACAGACAGCCTCCACCAAACGGCTAGTTTGGTGGTTGGGGCTATAAATACCCCAACCACCCCTCATTCAAGTCATCCAAGTTTTCACACTTCTACACCTTACAAGAGCTAGGCATTCAATACAAGACACACCAAAGTGATCAAATCCTCTCCCAATTCCTCACAAGGCTTTAGTGATTAGTGAGAGAGATTTGTTGTGTTCTTTTGAGCTCTTGCACTTGGATTGCTTCTTTTCTTTCTCATTTGTTCTTGTGATCAAAACTCAATTATAACCGATGTGGGGGATAGATATCCCCTGGGTCCACTAAAAGAGTAAAGGACCTCACGAAAGGCCCAAGGGCCCAATAAGTCGTAAGGTCATTCTTTCGTGGGCCAGGGGAGAAACAACCAGCAAAGCAGAAACGACATGAGGCCGGATTGGTACAAACCCGGACGGCCCACAGCGTCGAGCGAATGACCGCAACAGAGATCCGACTTTCCCGCGCTGGAGCCTCCATGCAACGAAGCCATGCGAGGATAAGTCGGCGAGGGTTACGTAGGGATAATCTCAAGAGGTTCACTATCTTTTAGCTACTTGTTGTTATCTTACCCACGTGTACTGCCCCACGGTCGAGTATATAAGGCCTAGGGGGCACCCCTTCAGAACGATCGACCCCTTCACTTAGCCACCCACGTCAACTCTCTGTATTCTCAATCCAGAGAGCTCTCTTGTAACCCCATTCACCAAGCATACTCATCAGGACGTAGGGTATTACGCATCTCTAAGCGGCCCGAACCTGTAAACCTTGTCCACTGTCCCTCGTGCGATCGACACGAACCATTTTGCTACAGTTGTCGACACCGTCCTACTCCTAAAACACCTTGAGGGGCAACCCCGGGTGTGCGGTCGGACCCAAAACACCGACAGCTGGCGCGCCAGGTAGGGGGTGTGTCGACAATCCAAGCTAGCTCAATGGCCGTCACCTTCTACAGCAAGATCATCCTGCGCCCCGGATCCGTGTTCTGCTTCGGAACAATTTCATTTGTAGCGGATGAAGAAGGAATTCTGCACCGTATCGCGGATCCGCCGGAAAAGGAATCTCCCCCAACAAACTCCAAAAATACCGGAGAAGCGCAACCTCCAGCTCTCCGGATGAGGATCGTCTCCGGAGAGCCGGGGGCCGAGGGCTCGCTGACCCGGAGAACTCCGCTGCCTACTTCTCCGACAAAAGAATGGACACAGATCGCAAGAAAGAAGGTAACCGGGGAGAAGCAAGTTGCTCTTTCCGTCCCTCATGCCTCAAAGGGGGACGGGAAGAAGATCACCACGACAGCAGCACCGTTCTACCCCGACGTCCTCTTCATCGGGAGAGCGGAGTCGCCCATCATCTCCGATGACGAGCCGACTGTACCCGGGGAGGACCCGCCTCAACGAGAGTCCCGTCGACGGAGGAATCGGCGCAGGAACGTTCGACGACATCACGCAGCCGGAGAGCGGAATCCGGAACAGCCTGTCTCGCGAGACGAGGTCTCAGAGGTAGGAGAAACTCCGGAAGAACGCGTCTTCAGAGAACGAAGGAACTCCTGACGACGTGATCGCCGACGAGCTTAGGAATAGGCTGAGCAGGATGCAAGGCAGCGTCGAGAGAATCCATTCTTCGGGCGCAACCTGAACCCCGACTTCGCCCGGGCTATGAACACGCCGAGCGAAGTCGGAGGGGTACTGGCTCGGATAGCTAAGGGACTTCCTCGGACTCCTGACGCCGATGGCTACCGACGACTGTTCACCCAGGTGGCCAACCATCTTCTACCGCTTGCTCACCCGCCGAACGATCTACGACACGCCATCAACAGTCGTCGAGACACGCGAAGCTCCATCAATGCTTCGCGCGAGCGGCGGCATGAGAACGAGATTCGCCGTCGGGAGGAGTATGACAGGGATCATGGCATCCCAACTCAGAGCCAAGCTACCAGGACTGAGTCGGCAACGGCTTCAACTAGCGGAACCACCCGGGGACGGTCGAGGAATCACAATCACAACTCCCCTCCCCGGGACAGACATCGTCCCCGACGGCAGGAGGACACATGCGGAGTGTCCGCTCTTACTCCACGCCTTAGGGCCATCCAATGGCCTCCCAACTTCAAGGTATCCAATGTTGACAAATATGAACCTAAGCAGGATCCATGGGGTTGGCTAGCCGTCTACACCACCGCTGCTCGAGCTGCCGGGGCGTTCGAAGACGTGATGACCGCATACTTACCCATTGTCCTTGGGCAAGACGCGCTGCAATGGCTGCGACATCTACCCCGACACTGCATCGACGTTTGGGGCGACTTCAGTCGACGCTTCACCGCCAACTTCCAGTCCCTCTCCGACAAGCCGGCGCAACCGTGGGACCTCAAATCCATCAAGCGCCGGGGGGACGAGACTCTCCGATCGTACCTCAAAAGGTTTCAGACCATGAGAAATCGTATCCCTGAGGTCACGGAGGCGGCCGTGATTGAGGACTTCTACAGAGGCTCCAATGACTCGGTTTTCGTCCGAGCCATACTACAGAGGGCACCGACTACCTCCGAGGAGCTGTTCCGGGAAGCCGACCTCTACATCACCGCCGATGAGCGAGCCTAGGACCTCATCGGAGGAGCAAAGCCCATACCGGCAGCACCACGACGCGACACGAACCAGCAACCCGACAAACGATGGGAGAAGAGGCCTCGCGAAGAAGTGCACGCTGCCGGACCACCTGCCTCTCGCGCCCGAGGAGGACCTCGTGGAGGCGAACGCACGTTGGACGACATCCTCGACGCCCAGTGCCCGTACCACAAGGACATGCGCCACACTCTTCGTAACTGCCGAGACTTCAAGCATTCCGTCGGACACGGCCGACCTTTCCAACCTCTACCTCCTCCTCCGCCGAGGGGAGGACCAGATGAACCACGACAACCCCATCAGCAGGAGGAGGGAGGAGGAGGAGCTTTCCCACGCGTTGACAGGGAGGTCAACGTCATCTTCGGCGGACACGGATCGCAGGAGAACAGAAGACAGCAAAAGCTTAACGACCGCCAGATACTGGTGGCGACCACCGGCCCTCCCGCCCCATACCGGTGGTCGGAGCATCCGATCACCTTCACTCGGGCAGATCAATGGCTCAACTTCGACCATCCGGGCAAATACCCGCTTCTCGTCGATCCGGTGATCCGAGAGAGCCGGGTGAAGAAGGTGTTAGTGGACGGGGGGAGCAGCATCAACGTCACCTTCCCCCGGACACTCCAAGGCTTGGGAGTTCACCTCAGAGAGCTCCACGAGTCGGACACTCCTTTCTTCGGCATCGTGCCGACGGAAGGGGAATACCCGTTGGGCCACATCTACATGCCAGTCACCTTCGGAACTCCGGAGAACTACAGAACCGAGTTCCTGAGGTTTGAAGTGGCGAACTTCGACTGCGGGTACAACGCCATCATTGGGAGGCCTGGATTGGCCAAGTTCATGGCCATTCCGCATTACACATACATGATACTGAAGATGCCAGGACCGCAAGGGATCATAACTGTGCGCGCCGACTTCCAAGGCGCCGCAGAGTGTTTCCGAGTGGCTATTCAAGCAGCCCTCACCGCCAAGCCATCGACGGCTCCCTCCACACTGGCGAACTCTAAGCCTGAGGAGGACCTCGCAGTACCGGCGAGCGAAGCTCAGACCGCGACCTCTATGCGGCCGACTGAAGAAACCAAGAGAATCAACCTGGGGTTCGCTGATGAGCGCAAGACGGCCATCATCAGCTCCAGCTTGGATGACAAATAGGAAAGCGCGCTCGTCCGGTTTCTGCAAGATAACCGAGATGTATTCGCATGGCAACCTGCGGATATGCCGGGAGTCCCAAGAGAACTGGCCGAGCACAAACTGAAGGTTTATCCCCAGGCAAGGCCGATTCGGCAAAAACTACGTGGTTTCACGCCTGACAAGAGAGAGGCCATTCGCACTGAGTTAGCTCGCTTGGTCGCAGCTGGATTCATTAGAGAAGTATTACATCCCGAGTGGTTAGCCAATCCTGTTCTTGTACTCAAAAAGAATAAAGTGGATTGGCGCATGTGTGTTGATTATACTGATCTCAACAAACACTGTCCGAAGGATCCTTTCGGGCTCCCGAGGATAGATCAGGTGGTGGACTCCACCGCTGGATGTTCTATGCTGTCTTTCCTGGATTGCTATTCTGGATACCATCAGATTAGTCTGGCAAAGGAAGATGAAGAAAAAACGGCATTCATTACTCCGTTTGGTGCTTTCTGTTATACCTCCATGCCGTTTGGCCTCAAAAACGCTGGAGCAACTTACCAGAGAGCCATTCAAACATGCTTAGCCGATCACTGGGGCAAGCGTGTGGAAGCCTATGTGGATGATGTGGTAATCAAAACACAGGACTCAAAAGACTTCATCGAAGACTTGCAACTGGTTTTCAACAGTCTGAGGCGGTATAGATGGAAGCTTAATCCCGAGAAATGTGTTTTCGGGGTACCAGCCGGAAAGTTGCTCGGGTTTATTGTCAGCCACCGGGGAATTGAGGCTAATCCAGATAAGATTGAAGCTATCATGAAGATGGAAGCACCTCGATCGCAGAAGAAGGTTCAGCGGCTTACTGGATGTATGGCAGCTCTAAGCAGATTTATATCCAGGCTGGGAGAAAAAGGTCTGCCATTTTACAAGTTACTCAAAAAGGTGGATAAGTTTCAATGGACTTCAGAAGCGCAAGAAGCTCTAGATGCCCTGAAAAAATTCTTAACAACACCACCAGTACTGAAACCACCTCGGCGAGCCACGTCAACTCAACCAGCTGAAGATTTGCTACTGTATATCTCTTGCACGACTCACGTGGTAAGCACCGCGTTAGTAGTCGAGCGAGTATAAGAAGGACATGCCTATCCAATACAACATCCTGTATACTTCATTAGTGAAGTCCTAGGCCCCTCGAAGAAAAAGTACCCTCAAGTTCAGAAGCTATTGTACGCAGTACTTCTAACTGCCCGTAAGCTGCGTCACTACTTTGACGACCACAAAGTCATAGTAGTCACAAGTTTTCCAATAGGGGATATTCTTCACAACAAGGAAGCCATCGGTCGAATAGCCAAGTGGGCTTGTGAGCTGGGATCTCATGACATCGAGTTCCGACCTCGCACTGCCATCAAAACTCAAGCACTGGTTGATTTCGTATCGGAGTGGACTGAACAACAAGTACCAGACAACCCGGAGACTGCAGAAGTATGGCGAATGTATTTTGATGGCTCACTAAAGCTGCAGGGAGCAGGAGCAGGGATTCTCTTCACTGCGCCGGGAGGCGAACACCTCAAGTACGCCCTCCAGTTGCTATTCCCAGCCTCCAACAATGCAGCCGAGTATGAAGCTTTGATCCATGGATTGAACATTGCCATATCGTTGGGCGTCAAAAGATTAATGGTATACGGAGACTCTCTGGTAGTCATCAGCCAGATAAACAAGGAGTGGGATTGCTCAAGCGATTCAATGGGAAAATACTGCACTACCGTTCGAAAACTGGAAGATAAATTCGAGGGTCTAGAATTTCATCATGTAGAAAGAGATCGGAACGCAGCAGCCGATGTACTATCCAAACTGGGGTCCGGTCGAACTCAGGTCCCACCCGGGGTTTTCGTGCAAGAAATTCTGCGGCCAAGTATCTCAATGGATCGGACAGAAGAATGCAACATCATAGATCAACCCGAGTCAGACCCTGATGACTGGAGGAGGCCGATCATTAAGTATATAAAGAATGAAGAGGAACGAGACGACAAAAATTTGGCAGAGCGCATTGCAAGATAGTCGGCTCACTATACACTTATTGGGGAGACATTATACAGAAGGGGTGCATCAGGCGTCTTCATGAAGTGCATTCTCCCATCCACTGGAAAGCAACTTCTGGAGGAAGTCCATGCTGGGCAATGTGGAATACATGCAGCCTCCAGAACACTAGTCGGGAAGGTCTTCAGGTCAGGATTCTATTGGCCAACAGCAAAGAACGATGCAGCCGAGTTAGTTCGAAGGTGCGAGGCCTGCCAATACTTGTCGAGGCAACAACACATGCCAGCACAGCAACTGCAGACCATACCAGTAACTTGGCCTTTCGCATGCTGGGGACTGGATATGATTGGACCTTTCAAGAAAGCTCAAGGGGGATACACTCATGTATTGGTAGCAATTGACAAGTTCACTAAATGGATAGAATTAAAGCCCATTGCCTCCCTAACCTCTGCTAAGGCCGTGGAATTCATACAAGACATAATATTCAGATTCGGGATACCAAACAGCATCATAACTGATTTAGGATCCAACTTCACAAGTTCAGAATTCTTTGACTTCTGCGAGCAAAAGAGCATTCAGATCAAGTATGCATCTGTAGCCCATCTAAGAGCCAACGGGCAAGTTGAGCGAGCCAACGGGATGATATTGGATGCACTCAGGAAAAAGATCTTCGATAAGAATGAAAAATTCGCAGGAAAGTGGATAAGGGAATTACCCTATGTTGTTTGGAGCCTAAGAACCCAACCTAGCTGAGCTTTGCATGGAAACACTCCTTTCTTCATGGTCTATGGGTCGGAGGCAGTGCTACCTGCTGATCTCAAGTTTGGGGCGCCAAGGCTGATCTTTGAAAGCATAGCAGAAGCTGAGACCACCAGGCTGGAGGACATAGACGTACTCGAGGAAGAACGGTTAAACGCAGTAATCCAATCAGCAAGGTACCAGCAGACTCTAAGGCGCTATCACGACAAGGCTGTGCGACAACGATTCTTCTCAGTAGGAGATCTCGTCCTCCGCCGAATTCTAACGGGAGAGGGACGACACAAGTTATCACCCTTATGGGAAGGACCCTTCGTGGTAGCAGAAGTCACTCGGCCCGGATCGTATCGCCTCACTCAGATGGATGGCACAGAAGTTGGGAACTCCTGGAACATAGAACACCTCAGAAAGTTTTATCCCTAGCTGTACCTCAAAACTGCTGGGATGATGATGATGTACTCTGTAAAGTGGAAATATGTCATCAATAAAAAAGAGGTCTCAAGGATACTCAATTCATTTACGATTGACTTGCATTCTTACTTAACTCAGGGTGACCACTATGCCCTGCTAACGGAGCAATCGACTTAAGTCGGCAAAGACTTAAGGCGGTGCAACATGCTCACGCTTACTTAACTCAGGGTGACCACTATGCCCTGCTAACGGAGCAATCGACTTAAGTCGGCAACGACTTAAGGCGGTGCAACATGCTCACGCTTACTTAACTCAGGGTGACCACTATGCCCTGCTAACGGAGCAATCGACTTAAGTCGGCAACGACTTAAGGCGGTGCAACATGCTCACGCTTACTTAACTCAGGGTGACCACTATGCCCTACTAACGGAGCAATCGACTTAAGTCGGCAACGACTTAAGGCGGTGCAACATGCTCACGCTTACTTAACTCAGGGTGACCACTATGCCCTACAAACACAGCGATCGACTTAAGTTGGCAGCAACTTAAGACCGTTGCAACATGCTCGCGCCTATATAATTCAGGGGATGACTTCCATATCCCGCAAACAAATTTCATAATCATCATGCGTCATTACTGCCAACTCATTAACTAATAAATTCTGATACAATGAGAGAGTAATTATGTCATTCGAATGGTAAACTGGTGTCCTCTAACAAATACTCGATCATGCAAACCGCGCGCTTGGAGCACGCAAAATGTTTTTCTATTTTGCAACGTCTTTCCCAGGAGCGACCGACGAAGAAGGGCGACTCGAGGAATCAGGGGCGGCGTTCACGTCAGCCCTTATGTCTTCAGGAACAACCACGCCGGGTCTCCTCATCAAGATTCGTCCCGCCCGAATAGCCTTGTCCAGGGCTTTGTCACGTTGGGCCTTGAGAGTAACAGAAGTTTCTTCAGCAGTTTTAGCAGCCAGTCGAGCGCTCTCTAACTCCTGGGCAATGGATTTTTTGGAAGCTCGGAGCCCTTTGATAGTAGCATCCTTCGCTGATATCAACTGCTTAAGCCGGGTTACCTCCTCCATGGATTCCTGCAGCTTACGACGTTGGAGGTCTAATTCTTCCATGGTGAAGCGATGACTTCTTTCCAAGATAGTCAGCGAATTGCTACAATCTCGATACAACCTGTCAAGATTGTCACGAGAAGCAGCAAGGATACGCTTTTCTTCCTGCAAGCACAAGTCAGTTCCTTCAAAAAACCAAGCAAGTAATAGGAGCACAGCAAGGCAAAGCACAGTTTCGTATATCACCTTTTCAGAGTCGAGCTGAGCATGAAGAGAAGAACTCAGTGCATTGGCATCATCTAAGGCGGCGGAGACCTGACTCAGCGCAATCTGACTTTGAGAGTACTTTTCCTCAAAATCAGTGCATCGCTGGGCCAATTCAGCCTGATCTTGAGAATTTTTTTCCTCAAGAATTGCGATCTGCCGAGTCATTCCTAGCAAGAGGTAATCAAACAAAACGAGGTCAGAAGGTAAAACAGTCCACAACAAAGGCGAAGAAAAGAAAAAGGGCACTAACCAGCGTTAGTTGCCTCCAACTCGGATACACGACGATGAAGTGACACTGGATTCCAACACGAAAGAGACAAAGCCACTTCTGGGACGGAAGCACCCTGCGATCTCAGCTGGCTGGCCATCCCATCCACCAAAACCTGATGAGAAGAACAGATGAGCATAATGACAAAAGTTCATGCAATGTAAAGATCAAGCTAAAAAACAGCACAGTACCTGGAGGTTGGAAAAGAACGAAGGGATCCCCAAATCAGGAGAAATCAGCTGATAACCAGGCGCAAGGCCACCACCCGAAGCAGTTTGCAACGGACCAGTAGGAATCAGCTCAGCGCCTTCAACAGAGCCGAACGCCCGATCAGCGGGGACGCTGCCCTCTAAAGCGACCCCCTGGTCCAAAGTTTGGGCTACCACCATGCAGCCAGAGTGTGGAGGTGAAAGGGAAATGTGCCCTTGGGCCATTTCTAAGGATTTTGGTGATTTAGTGCTCAACACAGGTACCTATTTGTAAAATGGAACAAGGTGCAAATCATGAAGTAAAGGTATGTTTCTAAGCCTTAGTACATTGGTTTTGTGGACTAACATGTTTGTCTAAGTGTTAGAAACAGCATGAAGAAATAGAGAAAAGGGGAGAGAATGACTTGGCTGTGTGCAGCCAAGTCCCAGCTCGGTCTGGAGCACCGGACTGTCCGGTGTGCACCGGACAGTGTCCGGTGCGCCAGACCTCCTCGGCGCGATCTGGCCGCTCTCGGGAATTCGCCAACGGCGTACGGCTAAAATTCACCGGACTGTCCGGTGTGCACCGGACTGTCCGGTGAGCCAACGGTCGGCCAGGGCCAACGGTCGGCCGCGCAATCCGCGCGGGACACGTGGCCGAGCCAACGGTCGGGAAGGAACACCGGACTGTCCGGTGTGCACCGGACATGTCCGGTGCGCCAACTGAGCGCAGATCTGGAGCAGCCAGCAACGGTCAGAAGTGCTGTTTTTGGAAACAAATCGGGCACCGGACAGTGTCCGGTGTGCACCGGACTGTCCGGTGCGCCACGAGACAGAAGGCAAAGATGGCCTTCCAGATTTGTTCCCAACGGCTCCTAGCTGCCTTGGGGCTATAAAAGGGACCCCTTGGCGCATGGAGGAAGCACCCCAAGCATTCCTTGAGCACTCTTGATCACTCACACATCAATCTTGCGCACTTGTTTGAAATTCTAGTGATTTGAGCTCTGTTCTAGTGTGTTAGCCTCTTGAGCTCAAGTCTGGGTTTTGTGTGTGCGTATTCGCTGTGATCTTTGTGTTGTGTGTGAGTTGCTAATCCCTCCCTTACTCCGTGATTCTTTGTGAACATCTTTTGTAAGGGCGAGAGGCTCCAAGTTGTGGAGATTCCTCGCAAACGGGATTGAGATAAGAACAACAAAACACCGTGGTATTCAAGTGGGTCTTTGGACCGCTTGAGAGGGGTTGATTGCAACCCTCGTCCGTTGGGACGCCACAACGTGGAAGTAGGCAAGCATTGGCTTGGCCGAACCACGGGATAAACCACCGTGTCCCTCTGTGCTTGATTCTTGTGGTATTGTGTTTTGTTGAAGACTTCACCTTAGCCACTTGGCATTAACTGTGCTAACGCTTAACAAGTTTTTGTGGCTTAAGTTTGAAGTTTTTACAGGATCACCTATTCACCCCCCCCCTCTAGGTGCTCTCAATTGGTATCGGAGCCGTTCTATTCACAAAGGGACTAACCGCCCGAATAGATGGATCCTAAGGGGAAGGGTATAGTGATCAACGACAAAGAGAAGGAGACCTTCGTCAACGAGCCGAAGGACGACAAGCCTACCGACTCCGGCTCGGGTCAAAGACGGAAGGAAGGGAAGAAGAAGAAGACCAGGCGCATCAAGGAGATAATCTACTACGACAGCGACGAGTCTACTTCTTCCCAAAAGGATGAGGACCACAACGACTACGAGAGGAGAAAACCGGTTAACTCGAACTTTTCCTTTGATTACTCTCGTATTCCGCAAAGTTCACATTCTCATTTACTCTCCATTCCACTTGGCAAGCCCCCACACTTTGATGGAGAGGACTACGGATTTTGGAGTCACAAAATGCGTAGTCACCTATTCTCTCTCCATCCTAGTATATGGGAGATTGTAGAGAGTGGAATGCACTTTGATAGTTCGGATAGTCCTATGTTCATTAATGAACAAATCCATAAAAATGCACAAGCTACTACTGTTCTTCTAGCTTCCTTGTGCAGGGATGAATACCATAAGGTGAGCGGCTTGGACAACGCCAAGCAAATCTGGGACACCCTCAAGATTTCTCATGAGGGGAACGACGTCACCTTACTCACCAAGATGGAGTTGGTGGAGAGCGAGCTTGGACGGTTCGCGATGATAAGGGGCGAGGAGCCAACGCAAACGTACAACCGGCTCAAGACCCTTATCAACAAGATAAGAAGCTACGGGAGCACGCGATGGACGGACCACGACGTCGTCCGCCTAATGCTCAGGTCTTTTACCGTACTTGATCCTCATCTCGTGAACAATATTCGTGAGAATCCCAGGTACACGATGATGACGCCCGAGGAAGTGCTTGGAAAATTCGTAAGCGGGCGGATGATGATCAAGGAGGCAAGATACGTCGACGAGGCGTTGAACGGTCCGATCAACGAGCCGCAACCCCTTGCTCTCAAGGCAACACGAAGCAAGGAGGCGCTACCTAGCAAGGTGGCACAGATTGAGGCGGCCGACCTTAATGATGAAGAGATGGCTCTCATCATTAAAAGATTCAAGACGGTACTTAAAGGTCACAAGGGACAACCAAGCAAGACCAAAGCCAAAGGGAAGCGCTCATGCTTCAAATGCGGTAAGCTTGGTCATTTCATTGCTAACTGTCCCGATAATGAAAGTGACCAGGAAAAGGGGAACAAAAGAGAGAAAAAGAAACAATACAAGAAGGCAAAGGGCGAGGCGCATCTAGGAAAGGAGTGGGACTCGGATTGCTCCTCCTCCGACTCCGACAACGAAGGACTCGCCGCCACTGCCTTCAACAAATCAGCTCTCTTCCCCAACGAGCGTCTCACTTGCCTTATGGCAAGGGAGAAGAAGGTGAGTATTCAAGACTCCACTTATATTTCTTCTAGTGATAGTGAGTCTAGTGATGATGATATAGATTATTCTTGCTTGTTCAAGGGCTTAGATAGATCTAAGATAGATAAAATCAATGAATTGATTGATGCATTGAATGAAAAGGATAGGCTTTTAGAAAAGCAAGAAGATTTATTGTATGATGAACATGATAAGTTTGTAGAGGCACAAAAATCATATGCTTTAGAAGTAAAAAGAAATGAAATGCTTTCTAGTGAAATATCTTCCTGTCATGAAACCATTTCTACCTTAAGAAATGTTAATATTGATTTAAGTGCTAAACTAGAAGTAGCTAGTAAATCAAATTCTTGTGTTGAACATGTTGAAATTTGTACTAGGTGTAAGGATTTTGATGTTAATGCTTGTAGTGAACACCTAGTTCTAATTTCCAAATTAAATGATGAAGTGGCTAGTCTTAATGCCCAACTTAAGACTAGCAAGAATGAAGTTGACAAAATAAAATTTGCAAGGGATGCCTACACGGTTGGTAGACACCCCTCAATTAAGGATGGGCTTGGCTTCAAGAGAGAAGCCAAGAACTTAACAAGCCATAAGGCTCCCGTCTTCGTCAAGGAGAAAGGGAAGGCCCCTATGGCAAATAGTGCTAAAAAGAACCATGCTTTCTTATACCATGATAGGAGACATGCTAGAAATGTTCATAATGATTTTGATTCACATGTTTATGATTCTCATGCCATGTTTGCCTCTAGTTCCTCTTATAAGCATGATAGGAGGAATGTTGTATATATGCCTAGGAGAAATATTGCTCATGTGCCTAGAAAGAATGTTACTCATGCTCCTAGAAAATTAGTGAATGAACCTTCTACCATTTATTATGCTTGTAATGCTCCCTTTGCTATTTGTAGAAAGGGAAAGAAGGTTGTTGCTAGGAAATTAGGGGCTAGATGCAAGGGAGATAAAACTTGCATCTGGGTCCCTAAGAATATTTGTGCTAACCTTGCAGGACCCAACATGAGTTGGGTACCTAAGACCCAAGCCTAAATTTGCCTTGCAGGTTTATGCATCCGGGGGTTCAAGCTGGATTATCGACAGCGGATGCACAAACCATATGACGGGGGAGAAGAAGATGTTCACCTCCTACGTCAAAAGTAAAGATTCCCAAGATTCAATTATATTCGGTGACGGGAATCAAGGCAAGGTAAAAGGGCTAGGTAAAATTGCAATTTCTAATGAGCATTCTATATCGAATGTATTCTTAGTGGAGAGTCTTGGATATAACTTGCTATCTGTTAGTCAATTATGTCAAATGGGATATAATTGCTTATTTACGAATGTAGATGTGTCTGTCTTTAGAAGATGTGATGGTTCACTAGCTTTTAAGGGTGTACTAGACGGCAAGCTTTATTTAGTTGATTTTGCAAAAGAAGAGGCCGGTCTAGATGCATGCTTAATGGCTAAGACTTGCATGGGCTGGCTGTGGCATCGCCGCTTAGCACATGTGGGGATGAAGAACCTCCACAAGCTTCTAAAGGGGGAACACGTAATAGGTCTAACAAATGTGCATTTCGAAAAGGATAGACCTTGTGCAGCTTGTCAAGCAGGGAAACAGGTGGGAGGAGCACATCACAGCAAGAACGTGATGACCACGTCAAGACCCCTGGAGCTGCTACACATGGATCTCTTCGGACCCGTCGCCTATCTAAGCATAGGAGGGAGTAAGTATGGTTTAGTTATTGTTGATGACTTTTCCCGCTTCACTTGGGTATTCTTTTTGCAGGATAAGTCTGAAACCCAAGGAACCCTCAAGCGCTTCCTCAGGAGAGCTCAAAATGAGTTTGAGCTCAAGGTAAAGAAGATAAGGAGCGACAACGGGTCCGAGTTCAAGAACCTTCAAGTGGAGGAGTTTCTTGAGGAGGAAGGGATCAAGCACGAGTTCTCCGCTCCCTACACACCACAGCAAAATGGTGTGGTAGAGAGGAAGAACAGGACGCTAATCGATATGGCGAGGACGATGCTTGGAGAGTTCAAGACCCCCGAGTGTTTTTGGTCGGAAGCCGTGAACACGGCTTGCCACGCCATCAACAGGGTCTACCTTCATCGACTCCTCAAGAAGACTTCGTATGAGCTACTAACCGGTAACAAACCCAATGTATCTTATTTTCGTGTATTTGGGAGCAAATGCTACATTCTAGTGAAGAAGGGTAGAAATTCTAAGTTTGCTCCCAAAGCTGTAGAAGGGTTTTTATTAGGTTATGATTCAAATACAAAGGCGTATAGGGTCTTCAACAAATCATCGGGTTTGGTTGAAGTCTCTAGCGACGTTGTATTTGATGAGACTAATGGCTCTCCAAGAGAGCAAGTTGTTGATTGTGATGATGTAGATGAAGAAGATGTTCCGGCGGCCGCTATACGAACCATGGCGATTGGAGACATTCGGCCACAGGAACAGGATGAACGTGATCAACCTTCTTCCTCAACTACGGTGCATCCCCCACCTCAAGACGATGAACAGGTTCATCAAAAGGAGGCGTGTGATCAAGGGGGAGCACA
Source organism: Zea luxurians (assembly GCA_029449295.1). Taxonomy (NCBI): domain Eukaryota; kingdom Viridiplantae; phylum Streptophyta; class Magnoliopsida; order Poales; family Poaceae; genus Zea; species Zea luxurians. Next base: position 30,946,164 of record JAOPSE010000031.1, read on the forward strand.
ACACGATCAAGTGATGGAGGAAGAAGCGCAACCGGCACCTCCAACCCAAGTTCGAGCGATGATTCAAAGGGATCATCCCGTCGACCAAATTCTGGGTGACATTAGCAAGGGAGTAACTACTCGGTCTCGATTAGTTAATTTTTGTGAACATTACTCTTTTGTCTCCTCTATTGAGCCTTTCAGGGTAGAGGAGGCCTTGCTAGATCCGGACTGGGTGTTGGCCATGCAGGAGGAACTTAATAACTTCAAGCGCAACGAAGTTTGGACGCTGGTGCCTCGTCCCAAGCAAAATGTTGTGGGAACCAAGTGGGTGTTCCGCAACAAACAAGACGAGCACGGAGTGGTGACAAGGAACAAGGCTCGACTTGTGGCAAAAGGTTATGCCCAAGTCGCAGGTTTGGACTTTGAGGAGACTTTTGCTCCTGTGGCTAGGCTAGAGTCTATTCGTATCTTGCTAGCATATGCCGCTCACCATTCTTTCAGGTTGTACCAAATGGATGTGAAGAGCGCATTCCTCAACGGGCCAATAAAGGAAGAGGTGTACGTGGAGCAACCCCCTGGCTTCGAGGATGAGCGGTACCCCGACCATGTGTGTAAGCTCTCTAAGGCGCTCTATGGACTTAAACAAGCCCCAAGAGCATGGTATGAATGCCTTAGAGATTTCTTACTTGCTAATGCTTTCAAGGTTGGGAAAGCCGATCCAACTCTCTTTACAAAGACATGTGATGGTGATTTGTTTGTATGCCAAATTTATGTCGATGACATAATATTTGGGTCTACTAATCAAAAGTCTTGTGAAGAGTTTAGCAGGGTGATGACGCAGAAATTCGAGATGTCAATGATGGGCGAGTTGAATTACTTCCTTGGGTTCCAAGTGAAGCAACTCAAGGACGGCACCTTCATCTCCCAAACGAAGTACACGCAAGATCTGCTAAAGCGGTTTGGGATGAAGGACGCCAAGCCCGCAAAGACTCCGATGGGAACCGACGGACACACCGACCTCAACAAAGGAGGTAAGTCCGTTGATCAAAAAGCATACCGGTCAATGATAGGGTCTTTACTTTATTTATGTGCTAGTAGACCGGATATTATGCTTAGCGTATGCATGTGTGCTAGATTTCAATCCGATCCTAAGGAATGTCACTTGGTGGCGGTGAAGCGAATTCTTAGATATTTAGTCGCTACGCCTTGCTTCGGGATCTGGTATCCAAAGGGGTCTAACTTTGACTTGATTGGGTACTCAGATTCCGACTATGCTGGATGTAAGGTCGATAGGAAGAGTACATCGGGGACGTGCCAATTCTTAGGAAGGTCCCTGGTGTCATGGAATTCCAAGAAACAAACCTCCGTTGCCCTATCCACCGCTGAGGCCGAGTATGTTGCCGCAGGTCAGTGTTGCGCGCAACTACTTTGGATGAGGCAAACCCTCAGGGACTTTGGCTACAATCTGAGCAAAGTCCCACTCCTATGTGATAATGAGAGTGCTATCCGAATAGCGGAAAATCCTGTTGAACACAGCCGCACAAAGCACATTGACATCCGGCATCACTTTTTGAGAGACCACCAGCAAAAGGGAGATATCGAAGTGTTTTATGTTAGCACCGAGAACCAGCTAGCCGATATCTTTACCAAGCCTTTAGATGAGAAGACCTTTTGCAGGCTGCGAAGTGAGCTAAATGTCTTAGATTCGCGGAACTTGGATTGAATCGTAGCATACATGTATCTATGCCTTTGATCATGTTCATTCTGCATTTTGTTGCTTATTATTGTGCTCAAGTTGTACAAACACTCCCTGGACCTCACAAGTCCGTTGCAATGTGATGCACATGTTTAGGGGGAGATGTGTTACAACTTGACCCTTTGAGACTAACCATATGTTTGAGTTTGCTTGTGTTAGTCACAAAGGAGAATTGAAAGGGAAAAGGTGGACTTGGACCATGAAAGACTTCCACTGCACTCCGATGAGGGGTAACTTATTCCAAGTCCATCTCATGAACTCTTATTGCCATTTGCTCTTAATTGAAGATTTTGGTGAGGCAATGGGGTTATAGGGCCAAGATTGATCCCGTTTTGGTGCTTGATGCCAAAGGGGGAGAAAATAAAGGCCAAAGTGATAAATGGATCAGCTACCACTTGAGAGTTTTTGAAAATAGTAGAATAGAGCGTTTGGTTTGTCAAAACTCTTTTGATGTCTCTCTTGTCAAAAGTTGGCTTCTTGTGGGGAGAAGTATTGATTATGGGAAAAAGGGGGAGTTTTTTGAAATTCTTGATCAATCTCTTTTTGAATGACTCTCTTTATGCTTAAACATGTGTGTTTAACTTAGAGATAGAGATTTGTGTTTGATTTGCAAAAACAAACCAAGTGGTGGCAAAGGATGATCCATATATGCCAAAATTGAATAACACCTAAATTTATGTCATTTGAATTGAGTTTGCACTTGTTCTAGTGGCTTTATGAAGTGTTGGCATAAATCACCAAAAAGGGGGAGATTGAAAGGGAAATGTGCCCTTGGGCCATTTCTAAGGATTTTGGTGATTTAGTGCTCAACACAGGTACCTATTTGTAAAATGGAACAAGGTGCAAATCATGAAGTAAAGGTATGTTTCTAAGCCTTAGTACATTGGTTTTGTGGACTAACATGTTTGTCTAAGTGTTAGAAACAGCATGAAGAAATAGAGAAAAGGGGAGAGAATGACTTGGCTGTGTGCAGCCAAGTCCCAGCTCGGTCTGGAGCACCGGACTGTCCGGTGTGCACCGGACAGTGTCCGGTGCGCCAGACCTCCTCGGCGCGATCTGGCCGCTCTCGGGAATTCGCCAACGGCGTACGGCTAAAATTCACCGGACTGTCCGGTGTGCACCGGACTGTCCGGTGAGCCAACGGTCGGCCAGGGCCAACGGTCGGCCGCGCAATCCGCGCGGGACACGTGGCCGAGCCAACGGTCGGGAAGGAACACCGGACTGTCCGGTGTGCACCGGACATGTCCGGTGCGCCAACTGAGCGCAGATCTGGAGCAGCCAGCAACGGTCAGAAGTGCTGTTTTTGGAAACAAATCGGGCACCGGACAGTGTCCGGTGTGCACCGGACTGTCCGGTGCGCCACGAGACAGAAGGCAAAGATGGCCTTCCAGATTTGTTCCCAACGGCTCCTAGCTGCCTTGGGGCTATAAAAGGGACCCCTTGGCGCATGGAGGAAGCACCCCAAGCATTCCTTGAGCACTCTTGATCACTCACACATCAATCTTGCGCACTTGTTTGAAATTCTAGTGATTTGAGCTCTGTTCTAGTGTGTTAGCCTCTTGAGCTCAAGTCTGGGTTTTGTGTGTGCGTATTCGCTGTGATCTTTGTGTTGTGTGTGAGTTGCTAATCCCTCCCTTACTCCGTGATTCTTTGTGAACATCTTTTGTAAGGGCGAGAGGCTCCAAGTTGTGGAGATTCCTCGCAAACGGGATTGAGATAAGAACAACAAAACACCGTGGTATTCAAGTGGGTCTTTGGACCGCTTGAGAGGGGTTGATTGCAACCCTCGTCCGTTGGGACGCCACAACGTGGAAGTAGGCAAGCATTGGCTTGGCCGAACCACGGGATAAACCACCGTGTCCCTCTGTGCTTGATTCTTGTGGTATTGTGTTTTGTTGAAGACTTCACCTTAGCCACTTGGCATTAACTGTGCTAACGCTTAACAAGTTTTTGTGGCTTAAGTTTGAAGTTTTTACAGGATCACCTATTCACCCCCCCCCTCTAGGTGCTCTCAGGAGGTGATCCCGCGTGAACGTCCATGGAAGTGCAGGAAGGAGACCCTGTGTCACACCCGGTTTTGTAAGGCAAACCGAATGCGAACTATGTACGTGCCAGGATCAGAACTCACGTACACAGCGATTACATAAATGAACATCATCGCACAATGCTCGAATAATAACATAAAAGAGTATTAACTTATTACATCACAGAGTCATAGACATCCACATAGTCATCAACTTAACAGTTAAATCAAAGTGCTAGCGAAACGCAGTAAAGATAAGGCCTTCACAGGCAGCTGACTGGGGGTTGCCGCCAACCCACACCTAGAATTCGTCGTAGTCTTGGAACTCCTGGAAGTCTCCTTCCACGACTTCGCCTTCTCCGGAGCAGTGGTTACAATGCGGACAACCTGGTGTTTTGTGGTAAAGCAAGGATGAGTACACATCAACGTACTCAGCAAATGTCCCGTTTGGCTGAGGTGGACTAGCTTTATGTGGGGTTAGGCTCAAGCAGTTGCTTTTAGTTGGTCAGGTATTTATCATTAGTAGTAGCCAGATTTTAGCAATTAACCAACCCATGAACCATTTCCTCATCGAGGAACAACATCATCATATTCGAACCAAAACCATAACATAATCCTTGTATCTCGAACCATCTGTATCTCTAATCAAAGAGGATCCCAAGGCTGCTCTTAACCGTGAGCACGGCTGATATATCAGTTTCACTACCCTCTGCAGAGGTCGCACACTTTACCCATGAGTCATGATTCCCTTTCTGCCCGGGGAGAGCTAATCCCCATTGACCACTACCTAGGTGGTCCGGCAGGGTATCACTACGTAGCTGTTACAAAGATTCCCTAGAGATCGTAGCTGCCCGTTAGGTTTCTCCAGTTTGATAAACACAGTACTCCTCCCCGTAGGAGAGTGACTAACAAAAGCAAAACGAAAGAACCTCGGCACTCAGCCTCGGCAGAGCAAGCACTGTGCCTGGACCCCATTGACAGCACGACGGCGAAGCAACTACACCTCTAGTTCCTCTAATTAATTAGCTAAGGGCGTCCCATTTCACCCTCATGGTTGCACTGTTATCCCGGGTGGTCTCTCAACGAACAGGTCCTTACGGAGAGGTACTCAGGAAACAGCCTGAGCCCCCCTAGAGTATCACAAGATCATCAACATCATCAGGATAATAGTATCATAAATATTCACATCATGTTCATTGATTAAGTTAAGGCAGTAGCAGAATGCTAACCATAATAGCCCATAAGGTCATCAAGGATAAAGTAAAGTGTAAAGCTAGTCAATCCTTAGGTTTCAAGTAAGTAATGCGGGGTAGTAAGTTATAAATGAATAGGACATAATGGGTCAGAGGACACTTGCCTTCACCAAACTGCTGATCAGGAACTTCCTCTGCAACTCCCTCGGGAAACACAGACTGCTCGTTGTCTACGTAAAGTAATCATTCACACTATGCACTTGGGAAATAACAAACACAAACAATATACCAAACATATGCAGCAGAGAGATCACAAGTTCATAATAGAAAAGGGATAGGCACTCTGGTATTCCCTAGGTCTAGGGTAGAGGACTATACAAAGTGAGTCATTATCCACTAATCAGGTTTAAGTCAGTGGTGGAATTAAATCATTATCTGGTTTTAAGTTCCTAAACTTAGGTGTTTAAGTCCATAAACTTAAGGGCTCCAACTTTTATTAAAGTCTACTATCTTTTATTTATCTCAAATAGGGTTCCAATAACCTTAATCCTATCCTAATGATTAACCATTAATTGGGACATGGAAACAGCAGGGAAACATTGCATAAGCAGATAGATAATAATATTATGAACATTTTGCAATTTGAAGCACCTAATTTGGAGTTCATATGGCAAAGTTATGAATTTTACAAGTTTAGGGGTTAAAAATATACCCTAAGGACCTATTTTGAATTAAATAAAAGGTCCGAGGACCTAACTGCGAGAAACCAGGGACGGCGGGTTCAATTTCCAGAAAACCGGGGGGCTCTTTAAGAAAACGCGCGGGCGAAGGGGTATCGGGCTCCTACGGCCGTTGGATCTCAAACGGACGGCCAGGATTAGATCCTGCGGGCGGGCGCGCGGGCGCGCGGCGGCGGGAGCGGCTAACAAGCGGGGCCGGGCGGGCAGCGCGGGCGCGGGGCTGACAGATGGGGCCGGGCGGCAGAGCGGGGCGCAGGCGGCTGACAGGCGGGGCCGGGCGGGCAGAGCGAGTGCGGGCGCGGGCGGCTGACAGGCGGGGCCCAGTTGGCAGGGAGGCGGGGCGCGGGGGAAACGGCTCTGGGCCGTTGGATCTTGGGCGGACGGCTGAGGTTGGGTTCGGGCTATTTGAAACAGGACCGTCCGATCCAAGATGGACGGCGGAGATGGGGCGGCTGGCTTCTATCTTCTTCTCCGGCCAGCAGAGGCGACGGCGCCCGTCCCGCGGCGGAGAACTCGCCGGAGACGAGGGGCGCAGGGGCTCTGCGGGTCTCTGGGGCGACCGGAGTGGCCGAGAAGGTTGGGGAGGGCACGGGGAATCCTTTGGTGGGGTCTGGGTCGGGGCAGGGGCACCGGAGGGGGGCGGTCTACGGCAAAGCGGCTCGGCGGCGGCGTTGAACAACTCCGGCGAGGAATTAAGCGCAGCAGAGAGCAAAACAAAGGTCAATAGGGCCGGGAGAGGTTCTTTACCTCAAGGCGGGCTCCGGGGGCTCCTCGGTGGCGGCGATGACGCGACGGCGGCCCGGGGCGACGGTGGCGGCTGCACGGAGGACGGCGGGTGAGCGCGGGCAGAGAGAAATAGGGAGGGGAAGGGGAAATTGGAGCGTGTTCCGGGTTGCGGACGTCGGGGCGAAGCTCACCGTGGCAATGGACACGGCGGAGCTCCAACGGCGGCCGAGAAACGAGCTCGGGACGGCGGCGGTTCGCGGCGATGGCGCTCTGGCGTGCGCACAGCGAGGGAGAGGTGGAAGAGGGGGGCCGGTTGGTGCGCAAATGAGGGAGGGGGAGAGGGCGAGCGAGGTTCGGGGCTCAAGTGGCCAAGGGCGGGGTTGGGGCGAGCCCCACGCGCGACGTGGGCGCGTAGAAGGCGGGCGCGCGCAGCTCGGGCGGCGGTTACGCGAGGACGAGGGAGCTGACAGCTCGGGCCCGCGGGCAGAGAGAGAGGAGAAAGCGGGCGCGGGCGCGGTTGCGCTGACGGGCCGGGCCCGCGGCGCAGAGAGAGAGGGAGAGCGGGCGCGGAGACGGCGGCCGCGCCGACAGGCCGGGCCCGCGGCGCAGAGAGAGAGGAGGGGGAGGGCGCGCGCGCGGGATGGGCCTGGTGGGCCGAAAGGCCGAGGGGGGCGGGGGTTTGGGCTTTTTTTCCTTTTTCTTTTTAATCTGGAATTGTTTTTCTCTTTTCTTTTTATTTTCTCTATTTGATTCAAATTCAAATGAGCCACAAATTCAAATTAGACCTTTTGAGAATTATGCACCAAACAAAAGTGAAATCTAGGGTTCAACATGATGCAACAATTCATACTCCCTTGGAGTTTGAGCTAGTAGACCATAATTATAAATAAAATAATCACTTTTCTCCTATAGAAATGAGAAAGAAAAGATTGGGGAAGGATGAGAAAAGGGAAGTAACACCTGAATTTGTGAATATGAGCAAAGAAATTTTATACCCCCAAATTCAGGGTGTTACAAACCTATCCCCCTTAAAAGAATCTCGCCCCGAGATTCAGGGTTGGTCAGCAAAGAGTTCAGGGTATTTGGCTTTCAGATCATCTTCCCGTTCCCAGGTTGCTTCTTCCTCCGAGTGGTGACCCCATCTGACTTTGCACATTCTGATGGTATTCCTCCGGGTGACTCTGTCTGCAAACTCCAGAATCTACGTTGGCTTCTCTATGTATGTCAGATCCTCCTGGACTTCCAAACCCTCCACTGGCAACTGTTCTTCTGGTACTCGCAGACACTTCTTCAATTGCGACACGTGGAACACATTGTGCACTGACGACAAACTTTCTGGTAAGTTGAGTTGGTAAGCCACTTCTCCACGCTTTGCCTGAATCTGATATGGTCCAATGTACCGGGGTGCTAACTTGCCTTTAACTCCGAACCTTCTGACTCCCCTGATAGGTGACACCTTCAGATAGACGAAATCCCCCACTTCGAAACTCAGCTCTCTTCTCCTTCGGTCCGCATAGCTTCGCTGTCTTGACTGGGCTATCTTCAGGTTCTCCTGAACCATTTTGATATTCTCTTCGGCTTCAAGCAAAATGTCGGGGCCAAACACCTGTCTCTCTCCAGGCTGGTCCCAATGCAGCGGAGTCCTACAACTCCGCCCATAGAGTACCTGAAACGGCGACATCTTCAAGCTGGCCTGGTAGCTATTGTTATAGGAGAATTCTGCATAAGGTAACCTTTTGTCCCATCCTGACTTGTCTTGCAACGCACAGGCTCTCAGCATATCTTCTAGGATCTGATTAGTTCTTTCAGTCTGACCGTCTGTCTGCGGGTGATAAGCCGAGCTGAAGTTCAAATGGGTGCCCAAGGCTTCTTGTAGCTGCTGCCAAAAATGAGAGGTGAACTGCGTTCCTCGATCTGACACTATCTTCTTCGGCACACCATGAAGGCAAACTATCCGTGACATGTATAACTCAGCTAACGTTGCTCCGGTGTATGTGGTCTTCACAGGTATGAAATGGGCCACCTTTGTTAAGCGGTCCACAACCACCCAGATGGAATCATAACCGGCCCGGGTACGGGGTAGGCCAACTATAAAATCCATCCCGATCTCATCCCACTTCCACTGAGGAATCCGCAATGGCTGCAACAATCCGGCGGGCCTTTGATGCTCTGCTTTGGTTCTTTGACAGCTATCACAGATGGCGACATATTCTGCGATTTCTCTTTTCATGCCATACCACCAAAACCTCCTCTTTAAATCCTGGTACATCTTTTCACTTCCCGGGTGTATGGAGTAGGCTGTCTCATGAGCTTCCTTTAGGATCAGCTCCCGAATAGGTTTGAGGTCGGGGACACACAATCGATCCTTGAACCATATTACTCCCTCTTCATCCTCTCGAAAGTCTTTGCCTCTTCCTTCTAAGATCAGCTGCCGGATCTTGTTGATGTTTTCATCATCCTTCTGCCCTTCTTTGATCTCCCGCTCTAGGGTGGGCTCTAACTCCACTGTTACTCCTTGCGTACTGTTCAGGAAACCGAGACTCAGTCTGTCGAACTCCTTGGCTAACTCATATGGCATTGGGTACGTGGCCATCATATTGACTTGACTCTTCCTGCTCAGAGCATCCGCAACCACATTGGCTTTGCCTGGATGGTAATGTATCTCCAACTCATAGTCCTTGATCAATTCCAACCATCTTCGTTGTCTCATGTTTAACTCTGACTGGGTGAATATGTACTTCAGACTTTTATGATCTGTGTAGATGTCGCACTTCTGCCCATACAGGTAATGTCTCCAGGTCTTCAAAGCATGAACTACTGCTGCCAACTCCAGGTCATGTGTGGGATAATTTTTCTCATGGATCTTCAGCTGTCGAGATGAATATGCTACAACTCTTCCTTCTTGCATTAGCACACATCCCAATCCGGTGTAAGAAGCATCGCAATACACTGAGAATGGCTTGTGAACATCAGGCAGGACTAACACCGGAGCTGTAGTCAGTCTATTTTTCAGTTCTTCAAATGCTTCCTGACACTTTTGGGTCCACTTAAACTCAACTTTCTTCGCTAGTAACGCTGTCATTGGTCTAGCAATCTTTGAGAAGCCTTCGATGAAACGCCTGTAATACCCAGCCATTCCAATGAAGCTCTTGATCCCACGAACATCCTTGGGTGCTTTCCAGTTCAGGATATCTGCCACTTTCTTTGGATCCACTGCTAACCCATCTTGATTTATGATGTGACCCAGAAACAAGACTTCATGAATCCAGAACTCGCATTTGCTCAGTTTGGCATACAACTGATGCTCTCGAAGTCTTTGCAATACCATCTTCAAATGCTCTACATGATCTTCCTCACTTTGAGAGTATATGAGAATATCATCGATAAACACTACCACAAACTTGTCCAGATAATCCATGAACACACTGTTCATCAGGTACATAAAGAAGGCTGGCGCATTTGTCAAACCAAAGGACATAACTGTGAATTCATATAACCCGTACTTGGTGATGAATGCCGTCTTCGGTATGTCCGAGGGTCGGATTCTGAGTTGATGGTAGCCTGATCTCAGATCTATCTTCGAGAATATGCTGGCACCTCTGAGCTCGTCGAACAAATCTTCTATCCTTGGCAGGGGGTACTTGTTCTTGACAGTGACTTCATTCAAGGCTCTGTAGTCTATGCACATCCTTTTGGTACCATCTTTCTTCTCTACAAACAACACCGGAGCGGCCCAAGGCGAGGTACTTGGTCTGATGTAACCCTTCTCTAACATCTCATCTATCTGCTTCTTGAGTTCCACCAATTCTGGTCCAGACACTCGGTAGGCTCTTTTGGAAATGGGGGCGGTACCAGGGATAAGCTCTATGGCAAATTCAACTTTTCTCTCGGGTGGCATGCCCGTTAGCTCCTCGGGAAATACGTCCGGAAAGTCCGACACAACCTTGATAGTCTCGAGCGGGTTGGGCTCCTTACTATCAACTGAAATCTGGTGACAGACACCCTCCGCCGATTTAGGCATCCTTAACTCGGCCACTACCTCTTCTCCTGACGGGGACTTCAATGTTACGGTCCTCTTGTCACAGCTAATATTCGCTTCATACCTCATTAACCAATTCATCCCTAGAATAACATCTATCCCAGGGGTGTCTATTACTATTAAGTCACTGGGGAATCCTATCCCCCTTATTTCCACCCTTATATTTGAGCATATTTTATCTGTTTGCACCTTGCCACCAACTGAATTAATCCTCATGGGCGGCATCATTGCCTCTACTGAGATGTTATGCAATTCTACCCAGGTTGCAGTGACAAATGAATGAGTTGCACCAGTATCAAATAGCACTTTCGTGGGATGAGATTCGACTGAGAACATACCTACTGCCACGTCTGGTGCATCCTAGATTGCTTCGGCCTCCAAGTGGTTCACCTTTCCACGGTTGTACGCTTGGTTACGATTGCCTGCCGTCGGCTGCAGTACACCTTGCCTTGTTGGGGCGTTGGGGTTGGTCTGCTGCTGCGCCGCCTTCTTTGGGCACTGCATCGCCCAGTGGCCTTGTTCTCCACAGTGGAAACATCCTCTGCCTCCTCCTTGTGCTGGGGCTGCTTGGTTGCTCTGGTTTGCTGCTGGGGCAGGAAGGCGAGGTGCCTGGTTGTTCTGCTTCTGATATTGATTACCTCCTTGCTGGCTGTTCTGACGATACTGCTGCTGCTGCTGTGGGTACTGCCTTTGAAACTGCTGCTGATGCGGACGCTGATTCTGATTCTGATATCCTTGTGGGTGACCAGGCCTGCCTTGCTGAGATGAACTGCCTGAGAAACGTGGACGGCTGATGCCTCCGGTCTGGGGTCCACTCATCTTACGCTTCCGATCTTCCATATCCTTATGCTTCTTCTCAGTCATAACTGCCCTATCGATCAGGTGCTGGAAGGTGGGGAAGGTGTGATTCATCAGCTGGTAATGCAGGGGATCCACCAAACCTCTCATGAACCTGTACTGCCTTTTAGCATCAGTGTTGACATCCTCAGGTGCATAACGAGATAGCTGCAGAAACTTGTCTCTGTATTCACTAACAGACAGGGGTCCCTGCTTCAGAGCCAGAAACTCCTCCTTCTTCACGATCATCAGTCCCTCCGGCACATGGTACCTGCGGAAACTCTCACTGAATTCTTCCCAGGTGATGGCTTCGGGGTCAGCATGTGTGGCGAGGTAGGACTCCCACCAGGACTGGGCTGCTCCCCTTAGCTGACGGGGACCATACAGAACCTTCTCCCTGTCGTTACATTGGGCGGTGCGCAGTTCCCTTTCCACTGCGCGCAGCCAGTCTTCTGCATCCATGGGGTCGGCGGAATGGGTGAAGGTAGGAGGGTGCCCTCTCATGAACTCACCACGCTTATCCCGTGGCATCTGGGGCATCTGCACTTGCAACTGGGGTTGGGGTTGCTGTTGAGCCTGCTGCATGGCTGCCAGAGTCTGCCCAATGGCCTGCACTGCCTGAGTCTGCATCAAGAACATCTGCTCTACTGACATCGGGGGTGGTGGGGGAGGCTGCCTCTGTTGTTCTTCCTGCTGGTCATGCTGCTCTTGCTGAGCACGCCTGTTGCATCGGCGCCTGTTGTCAGACATCTGTGGAAGATATTCATACATCAGCATTGATCTTACAACCCTCCAGCATAAGAAAAGGGAATACAGAATTCTTCATGACACTGAGTGAACAAAGAGCTTCACTGATCCTCATTATGATTCAACACAGCTTCTCAGATAGAAAGGAAAGTAGAAGTAAATGGCTTCCCAACTAAATAACTGACTTTACTAACATTATAGCTAGGCCAAACTGCAGGAGAAACCCACAGGTTGGCAACAGTCATTACAAAGATTCAAATCCAGCACAAGTTCATCATAACAAGCATGCAAGCAACTGATAAGCAAACTGAGCTAATTGGAAGCAACTGATAAGCAAACTAAACTAACTATCTAAGACTGAGACATCTGACTTAAGAATTATCACAAACTTCGACGCTAACGATCTAGGGATCCAGATCTATCCTAGTCTTACAGGCAGGGGAACCATAAGTGTGGTGACCACGTGGCGGCGAGCGGTAAGGGTGCTGAGTCCCAACAGGAGCGGGAGAACCACCCTCCTGGTGATGGCGCTCTGCCAGCTCAGCACGCAACTCCGCAATCTCTGTTCGAGCCCTGCTCAGCTCGTCCAGAGAGTGGTCCAGCTCGGTGTTAAGCACTGCGACTAGGTTGACTGTGCTGCTCAACCTAGGGTTAGCCTCACCAACAGGGGAGACAACCACACTCTCTGTGCTGCCAGTAGGGCGGCGGGGGTAGTACCGAAGGTTAAGACCGTCGGCTACGCCACCGAACAAAGAACAGTACTGGGAGAGTGCACGTCGTGCTGCATCCTGCATAGCCGCCTCTGCGGTGTCCCTCTCGGAGATGGAATAGTGCTCCGAAACGGCCTCCGCACCCCGAAGGTCATCCTCCGGACGGCGAACTAGGCAGGTAGCCTCCCAGCGGTCCGAGTACCTCCCGCGACTGTGCTGGTAGACTACACAACGATACTCGATCGACCAGGTGTGCCGGTCGAAAGCCTGGCGCAGCAAGGTGTCGAGTGCGTCGTGGAAGTGACAACCGCGAGCGGCGTCACGGGTGATGGGTCGGGCGACCCATCCTTCCGCCTCCTGCGGCTCAGAAGACTCTGTGCTGTGGTCTGAGTCGTCGTCGTCGGGGTCTCCTCCAAGACTTCCTCCAGTAGCTCCTCCAACAGCCGGGGCGTCCCGCGGTGGTGCAGGGGGCGCCTCCAGCTGGGCAACAGAGGAACGGGGCCTCACGGACTCCACCTCTTGCTGGGGTGGGGAGGAAGAGCCCTGCTGCTCTCTGTGCTGGCGCCGGCGTTCCTGCTCCTCACGCAGGCGGTGGTGCAGTCTCTCCAGGTGACTCGACTGACCGGACACGGTGCGGTGCAGAGGACGCTCCGCAAGTCGAGACGGCAGGAAAGGAATCACCGACTTACGTGCAGTGTGTCTAAGACGAGCCATCTACAAAAGACACCGTAAGCATAAGAGTAAGAGCAGAACTAATATGACAAGTGAATAAACCATAGACAGAATAAGATAAAAATTTTAACAAGGTATAATATAGTATATAGATATGTAATAAAACATAGGGTTGGTCGAGGTGACCGACTTTTGAAGTAACATCAGAGGTCAAGGTGAGAGGGAAGGTCAATAGTCCTTAGTACGACCAGTGCTACTCTAGGTCAGCGGTCCTACAGTCAGCACGGCTTTGATACCACTTATGTCACACCCGGTTTTGTAAGGCAAACCGAATGCGAACTATGTACGTGCCAGGATCAGAACTCACGTACACAGCGATTACATAAATGAACATCATCGCACAATGCTCGAATAATAACATAAAAGAGTATTAACTTATTACATCACAGAGTCATAGACATCCACATAGTCATCAACTTAACAGTTAAATCAAAGTGCTAGCGAAACGCAGTAAAGATAAGGCCTTCACAGGCAGCTGACTGGGGGTTGCCGCCAACCCACACCTAAAATTCGTCGTAGTCTTGGAACTCCTGGAAGTCTCCTTCCACGACTTCGCCTTCTCCGGAGCAGTGGTTACAATGCGGACAACCTGGTGTTTTGTGGTAAAGCAAGGATGAGTACACATCAACGTACTCAGCAAATGTCCCGTTTGGCTGAGGTGGACTAGCTTTATGTGGGGTTAGGCTCAAGCAGTTGCTTTTAGTTGGTCAGGTATTTATCATTAGTAGTAGCCAGATTTTAGCAATTAACCAACCCATGAACCATTTCCTCATCGAGGAACAACATCATCATATTCGAACCAAAACCATAACATAATCCTTGTATCTCGAACCATCTGTATCTCTAATCAAAGAGGATCCCAAGGCTGCTCTTAACCGTGAGCACGGCTGATATATCAGTTTCACTACCCTCTGCAGAGGTCGCACACTTTACCCATGAGTCATGATTCCCTTTCTGCCCGGGGAGAGCTAATCCCCATTGACCACTACCTAGGTGGTCCGGCAGGGTATCACTACGTAGCTGTTACAAAGATTCCCTAGAGATCGTAGCTGCCCGTTAGGTTTCTCCAGTTTGATAAACACAGTACTCCTCCCCGCAGGAGAGTGACTAACAAAAGCAAAACGAAAGAACCTCGGCACTCAGCCTCGGCAGAGCAAGCACTGTGCCTGGACCCCATTGACGGCACGACGGCGAAGCAACTACACCTCTAGTTCCTCTAATTAATTAGCTAAGTGTCGGTGTTTAGGGTCCGACCGCACACCCGGGGTTGCCCCTCAAGGTGTTTTAGGAGTAGGAAGGTGTCGACAACTGTAGCAGAATGGTTCGTGCCGATCGCACGAGGGACGGTGGACAAGATTTACAGGTTCGGGCCGCTTAGTGATGCGTAACACCCTACGTCCTGATGAGTATGCTTGGTTGATATGGTTACAAGAGAGCTCTCTGGATCGAGAATGCAGAGAGTTGATGTGAGTGGCTAAGTAATGGGTCGATCGTTCTGAAGGGGTGCCCCCTAGGCCTTATATACTCGACCGTGGGGCAGTACACATGGATAAGATAACAACAAATGGCTAAAAGATAGTGAACCTCTCGGGATTATCCTTTACATAACCCTCGCCGACTTATCCTCACGTGGCGTCGTTGCATGGAGGCCCCGACGCGGGAAAGTCGGATCTCTGTTGCAGCCACTCGCTCGACGCTCTGGGCCGTCCGGGTTCGCACCAATCCGGCCTCATGTCGCCCTGCGTCGCTGGTTGTTTTTCCCCAGGCCCACGAAAGAATAACCTTACGATTTATTGGGCCCTTGGGCCTTTCGTGAGGTCCTTTACTCTTTTAGTGGACCCGGGGGATATCTATCCCCCACAAGCCCCCGATCTTTGGGTTAATTTAGAGGTAATCAACCCGAAGATCTCAGGTCCAGCTTGTAGGTGATTTGAAGAGAGGTGGCTTCCTGTTGTTCTCTCCTGCTTCGATCACTTGTTGACCAAAATCTAGCTTCAAGCCTGTGCCTTAGAGATCGGCATTCCTGTTTGTAGGATTCTGAACCTTATTGGGTGCACCGGAGGTGCACCCAATGGGTGTAGCCCCCGAGCTTCGAGTAGATTTTAGAAAATAATCTACTCGAAGGTCTTCAACAGAGATTACTTCCATTTGTGTTCCTTTATTCCAGTTAAAGATTGGCTTCTTAATCTTGTCCCATGCCCTTAGAAATTGGTGCTATCCTGGCTTAGAATGACAATCCATGGGGTGCACCGGAGGTGCACCCAATGGGTGTAGCCCCCGACCTTCAAGTGGATTTTTTGAGGATAATTCGCTTGAAGGTCTTCTTTTTGTGTCCTTTTGCTGAAGATTACTCTTTCTGCTTATAAAAAAGTTGGCATGATGTCATCCGTGCTATGTCATCAATATTATGCTTCGGAGGTCAGCATGTGTTTTGTCTTTTGCAACTGAATTTGCAATCCTTCCATATCTTGCTGAGTAGCATAGTGTATTTGCTCTGCAACTGATTGGACGTTCGATGGACGTTCTCTGTCTAGTCTTCAAGTCATGTCTGTCGACCATATTTTGCACTCTGCTGACTATATTTGGCTTCCCTTTAACTCTTGTTGATATCTCATTTTTGTCTTGAGGCATTCACTGCATGCTCTGTACAGATGTGACCATTTCTAAAAATATACTGACAATTCCTGGGCGTCCCCCCCCCAATGGGTGTGGGCAAGGGACGGCTTGGTACGCTGAGTGTTTTAACCGGCTGCTTCTGAGTTGTAATGTGATGGGACAGCGAGTGTAATCATATCCTTTGCGCTGTTGACTGGAGTCCCAATGGGTGTAGTGCTGCATGAAACGGCGTCAGCCGCCTGACGTGTCTTTGGACGGGTGGAGGTGTATATTGAATGCTTAGCGACTGTTCAGTGACCGCGGTTGGAGGTGAGCGGTTGCCTTTCTCTTCTATAAATAACGCTGTTGTTCCTCTGGTTTCTTCACATCCCTTCGCTATTCCTTACTGCTTCCTTCTCTTCTTTTCTGCTTGCCTCCATGGGAAAGAAACGCAAGCGCGAGCCGACTCCTCCATCAGAGGACTTCGGCGACTCGGAGTACTCGGAGGAGGAGTTCTCCTCCGAGTCCGAGAGGTCCCCGGCCCCCGTCTCTCCCCCGGCGTCGTCCGATGACTCGGACGACTCCCAGGGGATAGCCGCGGAGGTCTGGTCGTACATCCGGGCCGTCGAGCGCTCCGGGCTCGAGGGCTCGGATGAGTCCGAGTACTCCTCGGAGGAGGAGGACTCGGACGGCGGCGGCGAGGGCGAGGACGACGACGACGACGACGACGATGACGGCGACGACGACGACGACGACGGCGGCAGCGGCAGTGGCGGGGGCGGCGGCAACGGCAGCAGCAGGGGCAGCACCAAGAGCGGCGGCGGCGGGGGCGGCACCAAGAGCGGCGGCGGCGGCAGGGGCAGGGCCAGTGGCTAGATGCCACTGGTCCTTTTAAATATTAGTATAGATTAGAAGTAGTATAGTTAGATAATGTAGTAGTATTAGTAATGTAGAGTAGTATAGTGTAGCGTAGTAGTAGTAGTAGAAATAGGGAAGTATCAACTCATAATGAGTTGATTTATAACTATTGCCACTTCCCTTGAATGAAGAACGAATTTGGTTTCCTTTTGATGAATCATTTCGTTTGACTATGAATCTGAGTCTTTTGAGGCCATAGACGAACAGCTTGATCATTATGCTGATGCTTCCGAGCGATATTGCAGTCTGTATCAATGTTTTTAGAAGTGATGCTGGGCGATTGAAGGTTAACGTTGGCATTTTAGAAGTAATGCCGAACGATTGAATTCGAGATCAACGTTTTAGAGGCAACGCCGAGTGACTGAGTAGTGACGTCGGCGTTTTAGAGGCAACGCCGAGTTATTGAACTCAAGGTCAGCGTTTTAGAGGCAACGCCGAGTTATTAAGGGTCGTTGTCGGCATTTTAGAAGTAATGCCGAGCGATTGAGCTCAAGATCGACGTTTTAGAGGCAACGCCGAGTGACTGAGTAGTGACATCGGCATTTTAGAGGCAACGCCGAGTTATTGAACTCAAGGTCAGCGTTTTAGAGGCAACGCCGAGTTATTAAGGGTCGTTGTCGGCATTTTTAGAAGTAATGCCGAGCGATTGAGCTCAAGATCGACGTTTTAGAGGCAACGCCGAGTGACTGAGTAGTGACATCGGCATTTTAGAGGCAACGCCGGGTTTTTGAACTCGAGATCAGCGTTTTTAGAGGTAACGCCGAGTGATTGAAGGTCAGCGTTGGCATTTTAGAAGTAATGCCGAACGATTGAACTCGAGATCAGCGTTTTAGAGGCAACGCCGAGTGACTGAATAGTGACGTCGGCATTTTAGAGGCAACGCCGAGTTATCTTGAGGATTAACACCCGAGTAAGGAGAGGGCCCACCAGTTTTTTGGGAAATAACTGCCGAATGACCACGTGGCCTGCTGGGATTTCGGAAATGACTGCCGAGTGATGACTGGGCACTTTTTGAAACGGTATCTGGTCCGAGAATATCCCATAAGAGTTGCACTTTTAGCCGCCTTTGCTTTCCGCGCCCTAGTTTTTGCATTCCTGCTTCCAAATCCTCTCTGCGCTTGCCTCCAATTTGCTTGCTGGTGAAATCGAGATGGCTCCCAAGAGGAAAATCGCGAGTTCTTCCGCTGTGGTGATTCCCCCAATTGATCCCAACAGCCAGTTGCCTTTCGCAGGTAACCACACGTCCATCATCTCTGAAACCGAACTCCTTCACCTCGTGTCCATCGGGGTTCTTCCTCCGCGGGAACTCTGTTCTTGGCGGATTTGCCACGGGACTACGGTCCCGACGGAGGATACCCACGAGTCCGTGGTTTACGCTCCCTTTCTTCTCCGCGGCCTTGGCCTTCCTATTTCTCCCTTTTTCCGTGGTCTTCTTGATTTCTACCACATCAACTTAACCCATCTGAACCCTAACTCAATTCTGCAAATTTCTATCTTCGTCCACTTATGTGAGGCCTTCCTTGGCGTGCTGCCGCATTTTGGATTGTGGAAACATCTGTATCATTGTCGCCCTGGGATGGCCGGGGGACAACATCAGTTGGTTGGAGGTGCCAGCTTGGAAATGCGCCGGGGACGGAAAACTGAGTATCTTGAGATCCCCCTTAAAGACAGCATTAAGGGATGGCGCCTGGAATGGTTTATAGTTGATAACTATGGAAATTCTCTCCCCCCCCGGTCAGGAAGACAGCCAGATGTTCGCACCCCGAGCTGGACCGAGTCTCCTACAGACGAGGAGGTGGCTGAGGCCAGTGTGCTGCTAGCTGAAGTTGGGCTATTGAAAGAGAGGGGTTTAACTGCTGAAGCTATAGTTGCTGACTTTGTTTTCAAAAACGTTCAGCCGCTGAAAGATAGGGTCCACCCAGCTTATCTGTATCAAGGGCTAGCCGACCCAACTCGAGTTACCAATAGAAGAATCCCTTCTGCTGATTTGGTGAGCCGACTGGAGATGATTCTCAGAGGCAAAGTATCCAATGTTGGCGCTCCGGTGGCGTATTCAGCCTGGAATCTGCCTCCTGCTAAGGCCTTCACTCGTTTCGTGTCAAACCCACCTGCGACTGATGGCAATTTGGGCCTTAGAACGCGGCCCTCTGATGAAGAGGTTAGTGCTTTGGTTGCCTCACTTGGGAAAATCCCTGATGATGAACGACAAATCCATTTCGAGGTGCCTTTGGATCCTACTGACGCTGAAATAAATGCCGTGCTTGACATGTTGGCTGAAGATTCCTCTGACGCTATTCCTGCTGAATCATTGGCAGTGGCACCTCTCCCAGAGGTCGGTATAATCTTGGATGTTCAGAGACCTGTCCGTGCTCACTCGAGGCGTCCCCGCCGAACCAATCAGACTGATCTTTCTGTTGATGAGCAGAAAAAGAAGAAGAGACGTATTCGGCGAGTGTCTAGTTTGGATCAGGGTGCTGGTCCCTCGGTTCCTGCTGATGAGGAGGTTCCTGCGCCTGAATTTGCTGATGCTGATCCCAATGGGTGTGGTCCATCTGTTGCTGATCCCAATGGGGGTGTTGCCAGTGTTGCTGATGAAGATGACGAAGAGGAAGAGAATGAAGTCCCTCTGACTCGGAAAAACAGTCGGCAATTCCTCGCCAGTGGGGAAAGTAGTGGGGTTCCTTCTCCGGCTTTGTCTGCTCTTGTTGGTCTGCAAAACATATCCCTGGCCGACTTTGATCAAACTCTCGAGGATATGGTCCCAGAGGACTTGTTATCAGGGCCAGTGGATGATGATGTGACGGAAGCTTGTGGTGCTGTGCCGGACGCTGGGTTGAGGTCATCCCGTGCCTCATCAACCTTAGAGCGCGATCTTGAGGGACGGGATGTTAACTTGGATTGTCCTGATTCCATGGAAGTAGCCGAGGGCCCATCAACCTTGGAGATGGTTACTGCTGAAAGTTTGGACCTCAAGGATGGTGTTGACACATGTCCAGCCCCCGAGGGTGTCGTCGGGGATGACTTAGCCCGGGCGAAGAGTGCGAGCTACTGCCCAGCCCCCGAGGGTGTTGCCGGGGATAATCCGGCTCAAGTGGGCAGTGCCAACTATGGCCCAGTCCCTGAGGGTGCCCAAACAGGGTCTCCTTCCGGCACTTCCATGGACGTTCACGCTGGGTCACCTCCACGCTCTGGTTGCATGGTGGTGGCCCAAACTTCAGACCGGGACGTCGCTTTGGAGGGCAGCGTCCCCGTTGATCGAGTATCCGGCTCTGTTGAAGGAGATGAACTGATTCCCACTGTTCCATTGCATGCTGCTTCGGGTGATGACCTTGCGCCTGGTTATCATCTGATTTCTCCTGACTTGGGGATCCCTTCGTTCTTCTCCAACCTCCAGGTACTGTGCTGTTTCTTAGCTTGACTTTTACATGAACTCTTGCCATTATGCTCATCTGCTCTTCTCATCAGGTTTTGGTGGATGGGATGACCAGCCAGCTGAAATTGCATGGTGCTCCTATCCCGGTAGTAGCTTCATCCTTCTCGTGTTGGAATCCGGTGTCTCTTCATCGCCGTGTATCCGAGTTGGAGGCGACTAACGCTGGTTAGTGCCCTTTTTTCTTTTCTTCGTGCTTGTTGTGGACTGTTTTACCTTCTGACCTCGCTTTGTTTGGTTGTCCTTCGTTAGGAATGACTCGACAGATTACACTACTTGAGGAGAAACATTCTCAAGATCGGGCTGAACTGTCTCAGCGATGCACTGATCTTGAGGAAAAGTACTCTCAAGGCCAAATTGAGCTGAGTCAAGTCTCTGCCGCCTTAGATGATGCCAACGCGTTGAGTTCTTCCCTGCATGCTCAGCTAGACTCTGAAAAGGTGAAATACGAAACTGTGCTTCTGACTTGCTATACTCCTATTGTTTGCCTGGTTTTCTGAAGGAACTGATTTGTGCTTGCAGGAAGAAAAACGCATCCTTGCCGCTTCTCGTGACAATCTTGATAGGTTGTATCGAGATTCTAGCAACTCGTTGACTATTCTGGAGAGGAGTCATCGCTTTTCCATGGAGGAGTTGAACAATCTTCGCTATAAGCTGCAGGAGTCCTTGGATGATGTGATTCGCCTTCGGGAGTTGATATCGGCTAAAGACGTTGTCATCAAGAATCTGCGTGCTTCCAAGAAATCCGTCATCCAGGAGCTAGAGGCTGCCCAGTTGGCTGTCAAGGTTGCTGAAGAGACTTCCAATACTCTGAGAGCCCAACGCGATAGGGCCATGGATAAGGCCATTCGAGCGGGACGAATTCTGATGAGGAGGCCTGGCGTAGTCGTTCCTGAAGATATAAGGGCTGACGTGAACGCTGCCCCTGATTCCTCGAGTCGTCCTTCTTCGTCGACTGCTCCTGGAAAAGACATTGCAAAATAGAGAAAACATTTCGAGTGCTCCAAGCGCGCAGCTTGCATGATTGAACATTTGTTAGAGGACACCGATTTATTTGAATAACATAGTTATTCACTCATTGTATCAGAATTTTTTAGTTAATGAGTTTGGTAGTTATGACGCATGATGACTATGAATTTTGTCTGTGGGATATGGAAATCATCCTCTGAATTAAATAGGCGAGAGCATGTTGTGTTGGTCTTAAGTAGGCGCCAACTGGAGTTGATTGCTTTGTTAGCTGGGCATAGTGGTCGCCCTGGGTTAAGTAAAGCGTGAGCGTGTTGCACCGCTTTAAGTCGTTGCCGACTTAAGTCGATTGCTCCGTTGGCAGGGTATAGTGGTCACCCCGAGTTAAGTAAGCGTGAGCATGTCGCACCGCCTTAAGTCGTTGCCGACTTAAGTCGATTGCTCCATTAGCAGGGTATAGTGGTCACCCCGAGTTAAGTAAGCGTGAGCATGTCGCACCGCCTTAAGTCGTTGCCAACTTAAGTCGATTGCTCCGTTAGCAGGGTATAGTGGTCACCCCGAGTTAAGTAAGCGTGAGCATGTCGCACCGCTTTAAGTCGTTGCCGACTTAAGTCGATTGCTCCGTTAGCAGGGTATAGTGGTCACCCCGAGTTAAGTAAGCGTGAGCATGTCGCACCGCCTTAAGTCGTTACCGACTTAAGTCGATTGCTCCGTTAGCAGGGTATAGTGGTCACCCCGAGTTAAGTAAGCGTGAGCATGTCGCACCGCTTTAAGTCGTTGCCGACTTAAGTCGATTGCTCCGTTAGCAGGGTATAGTGGTCACCCCGAGTTAAGTAAGCGTGAGCATGTCGCACCGCTTTAAGTCGTTGCCGACTTAAGTCGATTGCTCCGTTAGCAGGGTATAGTGGCCACCCCGAGTTAAGTAAGCGTGCAAGTCAATCGTAAATAAAGTGAGTATCCTTGAAACCTTTTCTTTATTGATGACATATTTCCACTTTACAGAGTACATCATCGTTATCCCAGCAGTTTTGAGGTACGGCTAAGGATAAAACTTTCTCAGGTGTTCTATGTTCCAAGAGTTCCCGACTTCCGTGCCATCCATCTGAGTGAGGCGATATGATCCGGGCCGAGTGACTTCTGCTACTATGAAGGTCCTTCCCACAAGGGTGATAACTTGTGTCGTCCTTCTCCCGTTAGAATTCGGCGAAGGACGAGCTCCCCTACTGAAAAGGATCGTTGCCGCACAGCCTTGTCGTGATAGCGCCTTAGAGTCTGCTGGTATCTTGCTGACTGGATTACTGCGCTTAGCCGTTCTTCCTCGAGTACGTCTATGTCCTCCAGCCTGGTGGTCTCAGCTTCTGCTATGCTTTCAAAAATCAGCCTTGGCGCCCCAAACTTGAGATCAGCAGGCAGCACTGCCTCCGACCCATAGACCATGAAGAAAGGAGTGTTTCCATGCAAAGCTCGGCTAGGTTGGGTTCTCAGGCTCCAAACAACATAGGGTAATTCCCTTATCCACTTTCCTGCGAATTTTTCGTTCTTATCGAAAATCTTTTTCCTGAGTGCATCCAATATCATTCCGTTGGCTCGCTCAACTTGCCCGTTGGCTCTTGGATGGGCTACAGATGCATACTTGATCTGAATGCTTTTTTGCTCGCAGAAGTCAAAGAATTCTGAACTTGTGAAATTGGATCCTAAGTCAGTTATGATGCTGTTTGGTATCCCGAATCTGAACATTATATCTTGTATGAATTCCACGGCCTTAGCAGAAGTTAAAGAGGCAATGGGCTTGAATTCTATCCATTTAGTGAACTTGTCTATTGCTACCAACACATGAGTATATCCCCCTTGAGCTTTCTTGAAAGGTCCAATCATATCCAGCCCCCAGCATGCAAAAGGCCAGGTCACTGGTATGGTCTGCAGCTGCTGTGCTGGCAGGTGTTGTTGCTTTGACAAGTATTGGCAGGCTTCGCACCTCTGAACTAACTCGGCTGCATCATTCTTTGCTGTTGGCCAATAGAATCCTGACCTGAAGACCTTCCCAACTAGTGTTCTGGAGGCTGCATGTATCCCACATTGTCCAGCGTGGACCTCTTCTAAGAGTTGCTTTCCAGTGGATGGGAGAATGCACTTCATGAAGACGCCTGATGCACCCCTTCTGTATAATGTTTCCCCAATAAGTGTATAGTGAGCTGACTGTCTTGCAATGCGCTCTGCCGAGTTCTTATCATCTGGTTCTTCTTCATTCCTTATGTACTTAATGATTGGCTTTCTCCAGTCATCGGGATCTGACTCGGGTTGATCTATGATGTTGCATTCTTCCATTTGACCCAATGAGATACTTGGCTGCAGAATTTCTTGCACAAAAACCCCGGGTGGGACCTGAGCTCGACTGGACCCTAGCTTGGACAGTACATCGGCTGCCGCGTTCCGATCTCTCTCCACATGATGAAATTCTAGACCCTCGAATTTATCCTCCAGTTTTCGGACGGCAGTGCAGTATCTTCCCATCGAATCGTTTGAACAATCCCACTCCTTATTTATCTGGCTGATGACTACCAGAGAATCCCCGTATACCATTAATCTTTTGACGCCCAATGATATGGCAATGTTCAATCCATGGATCAAGGCCTCATACTCGGCTGCATTGTTGGAGGCTGGGAATAGCAACTGGAGGGCGTACTTGAGGTGTTCGCCTCCTGGCGCAGTGAAAAGAATCCCCGCTCCTGCTCCCTGCAGCTTGAGTGAACCATCAAAATACATTCGCCATACTTCTGCAGTCTCCGGGTTGTCTGGTACTTGTTGTTCAGTCCACTCTGACACGAAATCAACCAGTGCTTGGGTTTTGATGGCAGTGCGAGGCCGAAACTCGATGTCATGAGATCCCAGCTCACAGGCCCACTTGGCTATTCGACCGATGGCTTCCTTGTTGTGAAGAATATCCCCTATTGGAAAACTTGTGACTACTATGACTTTGTGGTCGTCAAAGTAGTGACGCAGCTTGCGGGCAGTTAGAAGTACTGCATACAATAGTTTCTGAACTTGAGGATACTTTTTCTTTGAGGGGCCGAGGACTTCACTAATGAAGTAGACAGGATGTTGTATTGGATAGGCATGCCCTTCTTCTACTCGCTCGACTACCAACGCGGTGCTCACCACGTGAGTCGTGCAAGAGATGTACAATAGCAAATCTTCGGCTGGTTGAGTTGGTGTGGCTCGCCGAGGTGGTTTCAGTACTGGCGGTGTTGTCAAGAATTTTTTCAGAGCATCTAGAGCTTCTTGTGCTTCTGAAGTCCACTGAAATTTATCCACCTTCTTGAGTAACTTGTAAAACGGCAAACCTTTTTCCCCCAGTCTGGATATAAATCTGCTTAAAGCTGCCATGCATCCAGTAAGTCGCTGAACCTTCTTCTGCGATCGAGGTGCTTCCATCTTCATGATAGCTTCAATCTTATCCGGATTAGCCTCAATTCCTCGGCGGCTGACAATAAATCCGAGCAACTTTCCGGCTGGTACCCCAAAAACACATTTCTCGGGATTAAGCTTCCATCTATACCGCCTCAGGCTGTTAAAAACCAGTTGCAAATCTTCGATGAAGTCTTTTGAGTCCTGTGTTTTGATCACCACGTCATCCACATAAGCCTCCACACGCTTGCCCCAGTGATCGGCTAAGCATGTTTGAATAGCTCTCTGGTAAGTTGCTCCAGCGTTTTTGAGGCCAAACGGCATGGAGGTATAACAGAAAGCGCCAAATGGAGTAATGAATGCCGTTTTTTCTTCATCTTCCTTTGCCAGACTGATCTGATGGTACCCGGAATAACAATCCAGGAAAGACAGCATAGAACATCCAGCGGTGGAGTCCACCACCTGATTTATCCTCGGGAGCCCGAAGGGATCCTTCGGACAGTGTTTGTTGAGATCGGTATAATCAACACACATGCGCCAGTCCACTTTATTCTTTTTGAGTACAAGAACAGGATTGGCTAACCACTCAGGATGTAATACTTCTCTAATAAATCCAGCCGCGACCAAGCGAGCTAACTCGGCGCGAATGGCTTCCCTCTTATCAGGCGTGAAACGACGTAATTTCTGTCGAATCGGCCTCGCCTGGGGAAAAACCTTCAGTTTGTGCTCGGCCAGTTCTCTCGGGACTCCCGGCATATCCGCAGGTTGCCATGCGAATACATCTCGGTTATCTTGCAGAAACCGGACGAGCGCGCTTTCCTATTTGTCATCCAAACTGGAGCTGATGATGGCCGTCTTGCGCTCATCAGCGAACCCCAGGTTGATTCTCTTGGTTTCTTCAGTCGGCCGCATAGAGGTCGCGGTCTGAGCTTCATTTGCTGGTATTGCGAGGTCCTCCTCAGGCTTAGAGTTCGCCATTGCGGAGGGAGCTGTCGATGGCTTGGCGGTGAGGGCTGCTTGAATAGCCACTCGGAAACATTCTGCGGCGCCTTGGAGGTCGGCGCGCACAGTTATGATCCCTTGTGGCCCTGGCATCTTCAGTATCATGTATGTGTAATGCGGAATGGCCATGAACTTGGCCAATCCTGGCCTCCCGATGATGGCGTTGTACCCGCAGTCGAAGTTTGCCACTTCAAACCTTAGGAACTCGGTTCTGTAGTTCTCCGGAGTTCCAAAGGTGACCGGCATGTAGATGTGGCCCAGCGGGTATTCCCCTTCCGTCGGCACGATGCCGAAGAAAGGAGTGTCTGACTCGTGGAGCTCTTTGAGATGAACTCCCAAGCTTTGGAGTGTCCGGGGGAAGGTGATGTTGATGCTGCTCCCCCCGTCCACTAACACCTTTTTCACCCGGCTCTCTCGGATCACCGGATCGACGAGAAGCGGGTACTTGCCCGGGTGGTCGAAGTTGAGCCATTGATCCGCCCGAGTGAAGGTGATCGGATGCTCCGACCATCGGTATGGGGCGGGAGGGCCGATGGTCGCCACCAGTATCTGGCGATCATTGAGCTTTTGCTGTCTTCTGCTCTCCTGCGATCCGTGTCCGCCGAAGATGACGTTGACCTCCCTGTCAACGCGCGGGAAAGCTCCTCCTCCTCCTCCCTCCTCCTGCCGATGGGGTTGTCGTGGTTCATCTGGTCCTCCCCTCGGCGGAGGAGGAGGTAGAGGTTGGAAGGGTCGGCCGTGTCCGACGGAGTGCTTGAAGTCTCGGCAGTTACGAAGAGTGTGGCGCATGTCCTTGTGGTACGGGCACTGGGCGTCGAGGATGTCGTCCAGTGTGCGTTCGCCTCCACGAGGTCCTCCTCGAGCGCGAGAGGCAGGTGGTCCGGCGGCGTGCACTTCTTCGCGTGGCCTCTTCTCCCACCGCTTGTCAGGTTGCTGGTTCGTGTCGCGTCGTGGTGCTGCCGGTGCGGGCTTTGCTCCTCCGATGAGATCCTGGGCTCGCTCGTCGGCGGTGATGTAGAGGTCGGCTTCCCGGAACAGCTCCTCCGAGGTGGTCGGCGCCCTTTGTAGTATGGCTCGGACGAAAACCGAGTCATTAGATCCTCGGTAGAAGTCCTCGATCACGGCCGCCTCCGTGACATCGGGGATGCGATTCCTCATGGTTTGAAACCTCTTGAGGTATGACCGGAGAGTTTCGTCCCCCCGGCGCTTGACAGATTTAAGGTCCCACGGCTGCGCCGGCTTGTCGGAGAGGGACTGGAAGTTGGCGGTGAAACGCCGGCTGAAGTCTCCCCAGACGTCGATGCAGTGTCGGGGTAGATGTC
This sequence comes from Zea luxurians, assembly GCA_029449295.1. Classification (NCBI taxonomy): domain Eukaryota; kingdom Viridiplantae; phylum Streptophyta; class Magnoliopsida; order Poales; family Poaceae; genus Zea; species Zea luxurians. Next base: position 30,973,287 of record JAOPSE010000031.1, read on the forward strand.
GTAGCCATTGCAGCGTGTCTTGTCCAAGGACAATGGGCAAGTACGCGGTCATCACGTTTTCAGATGCTCCGGCAGCTCGAGCGGCGGTGGTGTAGACGGCTAGCCAACCCCATGGATCCTGCTTAGGTTCATACTTGTCAACATTGGATACCTTGAAGTTGGGAGGCCACTGGATGGCCCTAAGGCGTGGAGTAAGGGCGGACACTCCGCACGTGTCCTCCTGTCGTCGGGGTCGATGTCTGTCCTGGGGAGGGGAGTTGTGGTTGTGATTCCTCGACCGTCCCCGGGAGGTTCCGCCAGTTGAAGCCGTTGCCGACTCAGTCCTGGTAGCTTGGCTCTGAGTCGGGGCGCCATGATCCCTGTCGTACTCCTCTCGACGACGAATTTCGTTCTCATGCCGCCGTTCCCGCGAAGCATTGATGGAGCTCCGCGCATCTCGGCGACTGTTGATGGCGTGTCGTAGATCGTTCGGCGGGTGAGCGAGCGGTAGAAGATGGTTGGCCGCCTGGGTGAACAGTCGTCGGTAGCCGTCGGCGTCTGGAGTCCGAGGAAGTCCTTCCGCTATCCGAGCCAGCACCCCTCCAACTTCGCTCGGCGTGTTCATGGCTCGGGCGAAGTCGGGGTTCAGATTGCGCCCGAAGAGTGGATTCTCTCGACGTTGCCTTGCATCTTGCTCAGCCTGCTCCTGAGCTCGTCGGCGATCACGTCGTCGGGAGTTCCTTCGCTCTCTGAAGACGCGTTCTTCCGGGGTTTCTCCTACCTCCGAGACCTCGTCTCGCGAGACAGGTTGTTCCGGATTCCGCTCTCCGGCCGCGTGATGTCGTCGAACATTCCTGCGCCGGTTCCTTCGCCGACGGGACTCTCGCTGAGGCGGTTCCTCCCCGGGTACAGTCGGCTCGTCTTCGGAGATGGCGGGCGATTCCGCCCTTCCGATGAAGAGGACGTCGGGGTAGAACGGAGCTGCCGTCGTGGTGATCTTCTTTCGAGGAGCCGAAGAGTGGTGCTGCACTTCTCCGGTATTTTCGGAGTTTGTTGAGGAAGACTCCTTTTCCGGCGGATCCGCGATACGGTGCAGAATTCCTTCTTCGTCTGCTATGAATGAGATTGTTCCGAAGCAGAACGTAGATCCAGGGCGTAGGGCGATCTTGCTGTAGAAAAAGATGGCCATTGAGCTAGCTTGGATTGTCGACACACCCCCTACCTGGCGCGCCAGCTGTCGGTGTTTAGGGTCCGACCGCACACCCGGGGTTGCCCCTCAAGGTGTTTTAGGAGTAGGAAGGTGTCGACAACTGTAGCAGAATGGTTCGTGCCGATCGCACGAGGGACGGTGGACAAGATTTACAGGTTCGGGCCGCTTAGTGATGCGTAACACCCTACGTCCTGATGAGTATGCTTGGTTGATATGGTTACAAGAGAGCTCTCTGGATCGAGAATGCAGAGAGTTGATGTGAGTGGCTAAGTAATGGGTCGATCGTTCTGAAGGGGTGCCCCCTAGGCCTTATATACTCGACCGTGGGGCAGTACACATGGATAAGATAACAACAAATGGCTAAAAGATAGTGAACCTCTCGGGATTATCCTTTACATAACCCTCGCCGACTTATCCTCACGTGGCGTCGTTGCATGGAGGCCCCGACGCGGGAAAGTCGGATCTCTGTTGCAGCCACTCGCTCGACGCTCTGGGCCGTCCGGGTTCGCACCAATCCGGCCTCATGTCGCCCTGCGTCGCTGGTTGTTTTTCCCCAGGCCCACGAAAGAATAACCTTACGATTTATTGGGCCCTTGGGCCTTTCGTGAGGTCCTTTACTCTTTTAGTGGACCCGGGGGATATCTATCCCCCACACTAAGGGCGTCCCATTTCACCCTCATGGTTGCACTGTTATCCCGGGTGGTCTCTCAACGAACAGGTCCTTACGGAGAGGTACTCAGGAAACAGCCTGAGCCCCCCTAGAGTATCACAAGATCATCAACATCATCAGGATAACAGTATCATAAATATTCACATCATGTTCATTGATTAAGTTAAGGCAGTAGCAGAATGCTAACCATAATAGCCCATAAGGTCATCAAGGATAAAGTAAAGTGTAAAGCTAGTCAATCCTTAGGTTTCAAGTAAGTAATGCGGGGTAGTAAGTTATAAATGAATAGGACATAATGGGTCAGAGGACACTTGCCTTCACCAAACTGCTGATCAGGAACTTCCTCTGCAACTCCCTCGGGAAACACAGACTGCTCGTTGTCTACGTAAAGTAATCATTCACACTATGCACTTGGGAAATAACAAACACAAACAATATACCAAACATATGCAGCAGAGAGATCACAAGTTCATAATAGAAAAGGGATAGGCACTCTGGTATTCCCTAGGTCTAGGGTAGAGGACTATACAAAGTGAGTCATTATCCACTAATCAGGTTTAAGTCAGTGGTGGAATTAAATCATTATCTGGTTTTAAGTTCCTAAACTTAGGTGTTTAAGTCCATAAACTTAAGGGCTCCAACTTTTATTAAAGTCTACTATCTTTTATTTATCTCAAATAGGGTTCCAATAACCTTAATCCTATCCTAATGATTAACCATTAATTGGGACATGGAAACAGCAGGGAAACATTGCATAAGCAGATAGATAATAATATTATGAACATTTTGCAATTTGAAGCACCTAATTTGGAGTTCATATGGCAAAGTTATGAATTTTACAAGTTTAGGGGTTAAAAATATACCCTAAGGACCTATTTTGAATTAAATAAAAGGTCCGAGGACCTAACTGCGAGAAACCAGGGACGGCGGGTTCAATTTCCAGAAAACCGGGGGGCTCTTTAAGAAAACGCGCGGGCGAAGGGGTATCGGGCTCCTACGGCCGTTGGATCTCAAACAGACGGCCAGGATTAGATCCTGCGGGCGGGCGCGCGGGCGCGCGGCGGCGGGAGCGGCTAACAGGCGGGGCCGGGCGGGCAGCGCGGGCGCGGGGCTGACAGACGGGGCCGGGCGGCAGAGCGGGGCGCAGGCGGCTGACAGGCGGGGCCGGGCGGGCAGAGCGAGTGCGGGCGCGGGCGGCTGACAGGCGGGGCCCAGTTGGCAGGGAGGCGGGGCGCGGGGGAAACGGCTCTGGGCCGTTGGATCTTGGGCGGACGGCTGAGGTTGGGTTCGGGCTATTTGAAACAGGACCGTCCGATCCAAGATGGACGGCGGAGATGGGGCGGCTGGCTTCTATCTTCTTCTCCGGCCAGCAGAGGCGACGGCGCCTGTCCCGCGGCGGAGAACTCGCCGGAGACGAGGGGCGCAGGGGCTCTGCGGGTCTCTGGGGCGACCGGAGTGGCCGGGAAGGTTGGGGAGGGCACGGGGAATCCTTTGGTGGGGTCTGGGTCGGGGCAGGGGCACCGGAGGGGGGCGGTCTACGGCAAAGCGGCTCGGCGGCGGCGTTGAACAACTCCGGCGAGGAATTAAGCGCAGCAGAGAGCAAAACAAAGGTCAATAGGGCCGGGAGAGGTTCTTTACCTCAAGGCGGGCTCCGGGGGCTCCTCGGTGGCGGCGATGACGCGACGGCGGCCCGGGGCGACGGTGGCGGCTGCACGGAGGACGGCGGGTGAGCGCGGGCAGAGAGAAATAGGGAGGGGAAGGGGAAATTGGAGCGCGTTTCGGGTTGCGGACGTCGGGGCGAAGCTCACCGTGGCAATGGACACGGCGGAGCTCCAACGGCGGCCGGGAAACGAGCTCGGGACGGCGGCGGTTCGCGGCGATGGCGCTCTGGCGTGCGCACAGCGAGGGAGAGGTGGAAGAGAGGGGCCGGTTGGTGCGCAAATGAGGGAGGGGGAGAGGGCGAGCGAGGTTCGGGGCTCAAGTGGCCAAGGGCGGGGTTGGGGCGAGCCCCACGCGTGATGTGGGCGCGGAGAAGGCGGGCGCGCGCAGCTCGGGCGGCAGTTACGCGAGGACGAGGGAGCTGACAGCTCGGGCCCGCGAGCAGAGAGAGAGGAGAAAGCGGGCGCGGGCGCGGGCGCGGTTGCGCTGACGGGCCGGGCCCGCGGCGCAGAGAGAGAGGGAGAGCGGGCGCGGAGACGGCGGCCGCGCCGACAGGCCGGGCCCGCGGCGCAGAGAGAGAGAGGAGGGGGAGGGCGCGCGCGCGGGATGGGCCTGGTGGGCCGAAAGGCCAAGGGGGCGGGGGTTTGGGCTTTTTTCCTTTTTCTTTTTAATCTGGAATTGTTTTTCTCTTTTCTTTTTATTTTCTCTATTTGATTCAAATTCAAATGAGCCACAAATTCAAATTAGACCTTTTGAGAATTATGCACCAAACAAAAGTGAAATCTAGGGTTCAACATGATGCAACAATTCATACTCCCTTGGAGTTTGAGCTAGTAGACCATAATTATAAATAAAATAATCACTTTTCTCCTATAGAAATGAGAAAGAAAAGATTGGGGAAGGATGAGAAAAGGGAAGTAACACCTGAATTTGTGAATATGAGCAAAGAAATTTTATACCCCCAAATTCAGGGTGTTACACCCTGTTTGGGCACCCTCGGGGGTTGGGTCATAGTTGGCACTGCCCACTTGAGCCGGACCATCCCCGGCAGCACCCTCGGGGGCTGGGCAGTGGCTTACACTCTTCACCCGAGCTAAGTCATCCCCGGCGACATCCTCGGGGGCTGGGCATGAGTCAGCACCATTCTTGAGGTCCAGACTCTCCGCAGTAACCACCTCTAAGGTTGACGGGCCTTCAGCTACTTCCATGGAACCAGGACAATCCAAGTTAGCATCCCGACCCTCGAGATCGCACTCTAAGGTCGACGAGGCACGGGATGACCTCAACCCAGCATCAGGCACGGCAGCGCAAGCCTCCATCGCATCATCATCCACTGGCTCTGATAACAAGTCCTCTGGGACCATATCCTCAAGAGTTTGATCAAAGTTGGCCAGGGACAATTCTTGCAGACCAATGAGGGCAGATAAAGCAGGAGAGGGAACTCCACTACTTTCACCACTAGCGAGGAATTGCCGACTGTTCTTCCGATTCAGAGGGACCTCGTTCTCTTCCTCCCTGTCGTCTTCATCAGCAACACAGGCAACACCCCCATTGGGATCAGCGACAGATGGAGTACACCCATTGGGATCAACAACAGACATACCGCACCCATTGGGGTCAGCATCAGTAAATTCAGGCACGGGAACCTCCTCAGCAGCAGGAACCGAGGGACCAGCGCCCCGATCCAAACTAGATACTTGCCGAAGACGTCTCTTTTTCTTTTTCTGCTCATCAGCAGAAAGATCAGTTTGATTGGCTCGGCAAGGACGTCTCGGGCGAACACGGACAGGTCTCTGAACATCCAAGGTTGTACCAGCTTCTGGGAGAGGCGCCACCGTCAATGTCCCAGCAGGAGTAGCATCAGAAGAATCTTCAGCCAGCATATCAAGCATAGCACTTATTTCTGCATCATTAGGATCCAAAGGCACCTCAAAATGGACTTGTCGTTCGTCATCAGGAATCTCCCTAAGCGAGGCAACCAAAGCACTGACTTCTTCATCAGAGGGTCGCGTTCTAAGGCCCAAATTGCCATCAGTCGCAGGTGGATTTGACACGAAAAGAGTGAAGACTTTGGCACGAGGCAAATTCCAGGCCGAGTACGCCACCGGAGCACCAACATTGGACACTTTGCCCCTGAGAATCATTTCCAGTCGGCTCACCAAGTCTGCAGAAGGGATTCTCCTGTTGGTAACCCGAGTTGAGTCGGCTAGCCCTCGATACAGATAAGCTGGGTGGACCCTATCTTTCAGTGGCTGAATGTTCTTGAAAACGAAGTCAGCAACTACAGCTTCAGCAGTTAGACCTCTCTCTTTCAGCAGTCCAACTTCAGCTAGCAACACACCCGCTTCAGCTACCTCCTCATCTGTGGGAGACTCGGTCCAGCTTGGGGTGCGAAGGTCTGGCTGTCTTCCCGACCGGGGGGGAGAGAATTTCCATAATTATCAACTATGAACCACTCTAGACGCCATCCCTTAATACTGTCTTTAAGGGGAATCTCAAGATATTCAGTCTTCCGTCCCCGGCGCATCTCCAAACTGGCACCCCCGACCAACTGATGTTGTCCCCCGGCCATCCCAGGGCGACAATGATACAGGTATTTCCATAAGCCGAAATGCGGCAGCACGCCCAGAAAGGCTTCGCATAAGTGAACGAAGATGGAGATTTGCAGAATTGAGTTAGGGTTCAGATGGGTCAGGTTAATGTGGTAGAAATCAAGGAGACCACGGAAAAAGGGAGAGATGGGAAGGCCAAGGCCGCGGAGAAGAAAAGGAGCGTAAACTACAGACTCGTGGGTATCCTCTGTCGGGACAGTAGTCCCGTGGCAAATCCGCCAAGAACAGAGTTCCCGCGGAGGAAGAACCCCGATGGACACGAGGTGGAGGAGTTCAGCTTCGGAAATGATGGACATGTGGTTACCTGCAAAAGGCAACTGGCTGTTGGGATCGATTGGAGGAATCACCACAGCGGACGAGCTCGCGATTTTCCTCTTGGGCGCCATCTCGATTCTACCAGCGAGCAGATTGGAGGCGAGCGGCAGAGAGGATTCGGAAGCGGGAATGCAAGAACTAGAGCACGGAAAGCAAAGGCGGCTAAAAGCGCAGCTCTTATGGGATATTCTCGAGCCAGATACCGTTTCAAAAAGTGCCTAGTCATCACCCGGCGGTTATTTCCAAAACCCCAGCATGCCACGTGGTCATTCGGCAGTTATTTCCAAAAAGCCGATGGGCCACCTCATCACTCGGTTATCATCCTCAGAATAGCTCATGCGGCCTACTATCACTCGGCGTTGACTCTAAAACGCTGATTTCATATTCAGTCGCTCGGCATTACCTCTAAAGTGCCGACGTCACCATCCAGTCACTCGGCGTTGCCTCTAAAATGCTGATCTCGTGTTCAATCGCTCGGCATTACTTCTAAAATGCCGACGGCGACCTTCAATCACTCGGCGTTGCCTCTAAAACGCTGATCTCATGTTCAATCGCTCGGCATTACTTCTAAGATGCCGACGTCGACCTTCAATCACTCGGCATTGCCTCTAAGATGCTGGTATAGCGTTCAGTCGCTCGGCATTACTTCTAAAACGTCGATACAGACTACAAGATTACTCGACGGCTACTTCTGGAAGCGTCAGTATGATGTCCAAGTTATTCGTCTACTGTCTCAAAAGAATCAGTTTTATAATCAAGCAAAGCAAGTCATTAAGAAGAAGCCAACGTCATTCTTTCATTAAGGGAAGACAATAAGCTTACAAATCAACTCCTTGCGAGTTGATGCTTCCCTACTATTACTACATTACATCACTACTACTACTATACTACGCTATACTACTCTACATCACTACTACATTATTCTAACTACACTATACTAATATCTAAAGACCAGTGGCGTTTAGCCACTGGCCTTGCTGCTGCTGCCGCCGCCGCCGCCCTTGGTGCTGCCCTTGCTGCTGCCGCCTTTGGTGCTGCCCCTGCTGCCGCCGCCGTCACCGTCCCTGCCGCCGTCGCCGCTGCCCCTGCCACTGCCGCTGCCGTCGCCGTCGCCGTCGCCACCGTCGTCGCCGTCGTCGTCGTCGTCCTCGTCCTCGCCGCCGCCGTCCGAGTCCTCCTCATCCGAGGAGTACTCCGATTCATCCGAGCCCTCGAGCCCGGAGCGCTCGACGGCCCGGATGTATGTCCAGACTTCCGCGGCTATCCCCTGGGAGTCGTCCGAGTCATCGGACGACGCCGGGGGAGAGACGGGAGCCGGAGATCCCTCGGACTCGGAGGAGAACTCCTCCTCCGAGTATTCCGAGTCACCGAAATCCTCCGATGGAGGAGTCGGTTCGCGCTTGCGCTTGTTGCTCTTGCCCATGGCGGAAGCAGACGGGAGAGAAGAGAAGGAAGCAGTAAAGAACAGCGAAGAGATGTGAAAAAACCAGAAGGGCAACAACGTTATTTATAGAAGGGAAGGGCAACCGCTCACCTCCAACCGCGGTCACTGAACAGTCGCAAAGCATTCAATAAGCACTTCCACCCGTCTGGAGACATGTCAGGCGGCTGACGCCGTTTCATGCAACACTACACCCATTGGGACTCCAGTCAACAGCGCAAAGGATATGATTACACTCGCCGTCCCATCACATTACTACTCAGAAGCAGCCGGCTAAAACACTCAGCATACCAAGCCGTCCCTTGCCCACACCCATTGGGGGGGGACGCCCAGGAATTATCAGTATATTTTTCAAAATGGTCACATCTGTGCAGGGCACGCAGTGAATGCCTCAAGACAAAAATGAGATATCAGTGAGAGTTAGAGGGAAGCCAAATATAGCCAGTAGAGTGCAAAATATGGTCGACGGACACGACTTGAAGACTAGACAGAGAACGTCCATCAAATGTCCAATCAGTCACAGAGCAAATAAATTGCACTACCTAGCAAGATATGGGTGGATTACGAACTCGGCTGCAAAAGACAAAATACATGCTGACCTCTGAAGCATAATATTGGTGACATAGTGCAGATGACATCATGCCAATTTTTTACAAGCAGAAAGGATAATCTTCAGCAAAAGGACACAAAAGGAAGACCTTCGAGTGGATTATCCTCAAAAATCCACTTGAAGGTCGAGGGCTACACCCATTGGGTGCACCTCTGGTGCACCCCATGGATTATCATTCCAAGCCAAGATAGTGCCAATTTCTAAAGCGTGAGACAAGATTAAAAAAGCCAACCCTCAACCAAAATGAAGGAACGCAAATGGAAATAATCTCTACTGAAGACCTTCGAGTAGATTATTTTCTAAAATCTACTCGAAGCTCGGGGGCTACACCCATTGGGTGCACCTCCGGTGCACCCAATGAAGTTCAGAATCCTACGAATTGGAATGCCGACCTCTAAGGCACATACACGAAACTAGGCTTTGGACAACGAGTGATCGGAGCAGGAGAAGACAACAGGAAGCCATCTTTCTTCAAATCACCTACAAGCTGGACCTGGGATCTTCGGGTTGATTACCTCTAAATTAACCCAAAGATCGGGGGCTTGTGGGGGATAGATATCCCCTGGGTCCACTAAAAGAGTAAAGGACCTCACGAAAGGCCCAAGGGCCCAATAAGTCGTAAGGTCATTCTTTCGTGGGCCAGGGGAGAAACAACCAGCAAAGCAGAAACGACATGAGGCCGGATTGGTACAAACCCGGATGGCCCACAGCGTCGAGCGAATGACCGCAACAGAGATCCGACTTTCCCGCGCTGGAGCCTCCATGCAACGAAGCCATGCGAGGATAAGTCGGCGAGGGTTACGTAGGGATAATCTCAAGAGGTTCACTATCTTTTAGCTACTTGTTGTTATCTTACCCACGTGTACTGCCCCACGGTCGAGTATATAAGGCCTAGGGGGCACCCCTTCAGAACGATCGACCCCTTCACTTAGCCACCCACGTCAACTCTCTGTATTCTCAATCCAGAGAGCTCTCTTGTAACCCCATTCACCAAGCATACTCATCAGGACGTAGGGTATTACGCTTCTCTAAGCAGCCCGAACCTGTAAACCTTGTCCACTGTCCCTCGTGCGATCGGCACGAACCATTTTGCTACAGTTGTCGACACCGTCCTACTCCTAAAACACCTTGAGGGGCAACCCCGGGTGTGCGGTCGGACCCAAAACACCGACAACCGAGGCAAGAGACACCAATTGTGTGGTGGTCCTTGTGGGGAAGTTTTGTTCCCGGTTGATTTGAGAAGAGAAGCTCACTCGGTCCGAGGGACCGTTTGAGAGAGGGAAAGGGTTGAGATAGACCCGGCCTTTGTGGCCTCCTCAACAGGGAGTAGGTTTGAGAGAACCGAACCTCGGTAAAACAAATCCACGTGTCTCACTCTTTATTCGCTAGCGATTTGTTTTTGTGCCCTCTCTCTCGGACTCATTTCTATTTCTAACACTAACCCGGCTTGTAGTTGTGATTAACTTTGTAAATTTCAGTTTCGCCCTATTCACCCCCCCTCTAGGCGACTTTCACAAGCGCCAATGGATTTCTAGCACCTTATCGAGGTCAACGATACCATTTGGGTGGTTGGACAGCGCAGAATCCACCACATAGTGCTGAGGAGTATTTCAATATGTGTCATGCTCGAGCAAGAAATATTATAGAGAGGGCTTTTGGAAGGCTTAAAGGGCGATGGGCGATTCTTAGATCCCCTTCATATTTTCCTATAAAGACGCAATGTTGTATAATAATGGCATGTGCCCTTTTGCACAATCTAATTTTGCAAAAAATGTCTAGAGACCCTATGGAAAGTGAGGAACAATCGGTGGTAGATTCTGAAATGCCTGAGGGAGAAGTTGGTGAACCAGAATTTATTATGGGTATCTCCACAACAAATGCGTGGAGTACTTTTCGTGACACTCTTGCGCAGGGGATGTATAATGCTTATAGGGCTTCTCATTGATTATTTCATGGTACTTTTGATGCTTAAGTACTTTTCATGGCTCGATTACTATTTTTTACTATATATGTGTTTATGACTTGTCATCATTTGTATGCAGAATGGACACTTTGGAGGGCTCTATTGCTGTTCGTGGTAGGGGAAAAACAAAAGGAAGTGGATTCCTGTTGAAGATGATGAACTGATCAAAGCATTGGTTGATGTTTCTTTGGATCCGAGGTGGAGGAGTGATGGGAGTTTTAAGAATGGTTACACTTCAGTACTTGAAGCTCGCCTCGCTGAAAAGCTACCTGATTCAAAAATTTCTGCAACTCCTCATATCGAGTCAAGGTTAAGATACTTCAAGACAAAGTATTCTGCTTTGGAGCAGATGTTGAACAAGAGTGGGTTCACATGGGATCCGACCAAGAAGATGATTCAGTGTGAGAAACAACAATATGAGACACATTGCAAGGTACTTTCATGAATAGCTTAACAAGATGATTCAGTTAAGGTATTTTTTAAAAAAATAGCTTCAAGTAAAGTTAAGCTAGGTCAGTCATAATCCACATTGACCAAACCATGGTATATATGATTTTTTTGGACCACCAAATAAAGCTTCCCTCTCCTGTTTTTTTCTCTCCTCCTTTATATGTTTTTTTCTTCCGAGGATATAGCATTTCATTTGGTTTTACTGTACATCTTTACAGAGGTTTTGTTGAAGAGAGTGTACATCTTTACAGTGAGCTAGCTAGGTTCTCTTTATCCACTGCTTTTCGTTAGTTTTTTCTTGTACCAAGATCCGTTCTCTACCCAACATAACAACAGTACTGTCAAGTGCCCGGTACTCGGGTTGTTCAAAGTCAGCAGACAGATTTTCCAAAATTAAAACATGTAGTAATTGTGCTATCACTCCAATTTAAATGTTGTCACTCCAATTTAAATGCAGTAATTGGGTTGTTCAACAGTACTGCTTTTTCTGTGTACTCTAGTATTCACTCCAATTTAAATGTTGTCACTATGTCATCAGTTCTTAATTGTGTTGTCACTATGTTTATAATTTCCCTGAACTATGTCATCAGTTCTTAATTGTGTTGTTGTGTGCTGTCACTATGTCATCAAATGTTGTTTGTATCAGTTTTCTATTATGGCTTGCCTCTGTTTATTTCCTTTTTGATACTCATCTGTCCCAAAATAATGTGTCTTTGTTTTTTACAGAATAATCCAGATGCAAAAGGGTTGTATGGAGTGTCCTTTCCTTACTATGATGAACTTTCAATGGTATATTCCAAGGACATGGCCACAGGTGAAGGTGCGGAAGACATGACAGATGTTGTTCAAAACTTGGAAGAAGAGTTAGTTCGTGTAAATGCTAATGATGAAGAGGATGGAGAGGATATGACATCTGTAGAGACACCAAGGCGTTCTGTTGACTCAACATCATCTAGCTCCAAGAAGCGGAAGAAAGAGTGGAAAGGAATGAAGACTTCATCAAGTGACCCGCTTCTTGATGTGTTCAATGAAGTGAGTGGTGATCTCAAGGTTGCCACCATGTCAATTGGAAAAATGGCGCAATCTATGGATCGTGAGGCATCCAACCAAGAGAAGGCAAGAGATGAGGATCCACAACAAAAGCTAAGAGAGAAGGCGATCAATGAGGTCTGGAGACTTGAATTTACTGGCTCAGAAGTTATCAAAGCAGCTGGTGTGTTTGTTAGGATGCCAGATCAAATGGGGATGTTGTTTGCACTTCCAGAATCACTAAGGAGGGAATACATTGTCGACATGCTACGTGGTAACTAGAATTTTGTTTGTAGAAATGTACATGGCTAGTTTTGATCTTGGTTTAATTCGCTAATTATTTCATTTATTACAGATGAAGCATCAAGGAGAGAGAGAGAGAGGTCAAAGTGAAGATGCTGGTCTTAGATGTTGAATGATGGAGCTTTGGAAGTTGCTGTTGGTTTAGTTGGTCTCAATCTGTTTACCTTTAGTGTTCTTCATATGTTGCTGTTGAATGACGGTGAATGATGAAAAAAACTGAATTTTTATGATGTTGAACGTTGTTGAATGTTCACGAATGGTGTTGAATATGGTATTGTATCTGTGGGTAGCTTTCAATGTGGTTTGTTGAATGTCGGTACCTTTCAATATGGTAAAAACTGAATTTTTATGAGTTTTGAATGTTGTTTAATATTCACGAAGGGAATGATGTTGAATGATGGTAAATATTGAATTTTTATGTTCACGAATGATGTTGAATGGTTTTTTATATTAGAACGTGTATTGGAATGAAAAAGTGTTACAAAACTCACATTTTTAATTTCATTACGTTACATCAGTTTCCAAAACAAACAGTGTATTGAAATCAAAAAGTGTTACAAAATTTAACCAAGCAAATCATGTAATGGCATTCATTGATTTGGAATCCATCGTTTTTTAATTTCCATTGTGATACCATTACCCATGGTCAACCAAACACTACCTTGCTCTCTTGGAGAGCCATTAGTCTCATCAAATACAACGTCGCTAGAGACTTCAACTAAACCCGATGATTTGTTGAAGACTCTATACGCCTTTGTATTTGAGTCATAACCTAACAAAAACCCTTCTACAGCTTTGGGAGCAAATTTAGAATTCCTACCCTTCTTTACTAGAATGTAGCATTTACTCCCAAAAACTCGGAAATACGAAACATTGGGTTTGTTACCGGTTAGAAGCTCATACGAAGTCTTCTTGAGGAGGCGATGAAGGTACACCCGGTTTATGGCGTGACAAGCCGTGTTCACGGCTTCCGACCAAAATCGCTCGGGCGTCTTGAATTCTCCAAGCATTGTCCTCGCCATGTCAATGAGCGTCCTGTTCTTCCTCTCTACCACACCGTTTTGCTGTGGTGTGTAGGGAGCGGAGAACTCGTGCTTGATCCCTTCCTCCTCAAGGTACTCCTCCACTTGAAGGTTCTTGAACTCGGACCCGTTGTCGCTCCTTATCTTCTTCACCTTGAGCTCAAACTCATTTTGAGCTCTTCTTAGGAAGCGCTTGAGGGTCCCTTGGGTTTCAGATTTATCCTGCTAAAAGAATACCCAAGTGAAGCGGGAAAAATCATCAACAATTACTAAACCATACTTACTTCCCCCGATGCTTAGGTAGGCGACGGGTCCAAAGAGGACCATATGCAGCATCTCCAGGGGTCTTGATGTAGTCATCACGTTCTTGATGTGATGAGCACTTCCCACTTGTTTACCTGCTTGACAAGCTGCACAAGGTCTATCTTTTTCGAAATGCACATTAGTTAGACCTAACACGTGTTCTCCCTTTAGAAGTTTGTGAAGGTTCTTCATCCCCACATGTGCTAGACGGCGATGCCACAGCCAGCTCATGCAAGTCTTAGCAATTAAGCATGCATCTAGACCGGCCTCCTCTTTTGCAAAATTAACTAAATAAAGTTTGTCGTCTAGTACACCCTTAAAAGCTAATGAACCATCACTTCTTCTAAAGACAGACACATCTACATTTGTGAATAAGCAGTTATACCCCATATTACAAAGCTGACTCACAGACAACAAGTTATATCCAAGCGACTCAACTAAAAACACATTGGAAATGGAGTGCTCGGATGAGATAGCTATTTTTCCTAACCCTTTCACCTTGCCTTGATTCCCGTCACCAAAAATGATTGAGTCTTGGGAATCTTTGTTCTTGACGTAGGAGGTGAACATCTTCTTCTCCCCCGTCATGTGGTTTGTGCATCCACTATCGATAATCCAGCTTGAACCCCCGGATGCATAAACCTGCAAGGCAAATTTAGGCTTGGGTTTTAGGTACCCAACTCTTGTTGGGTCCTACAAGGTTAGTCACAATGGTCTTAGGGACCCAAATGCAAGTTTTATCTCCCTTGCATCTTGCCCCTAACTTCCTAGCAATCACCTTCTTATCCTTTCTATAAATAGCAAAGGAAGCATTGCAAGTATGAAAAATTGTAGAAAGTTCATTGTTTACTTTCCTAGGAACATGAACAACATTTCTTCTAGGCATAGCCAAATTTCTATCATGCATAATAGAAGAATTAGAAGCAAACATGGCATGAGAATCAAAAGCATAATAACTTCTATAAGCATTCCTAGAATGTCTCCTATCATGATACATGAAAGCATGGTTCTTTTGAGCACTATTAGCCATAGGGGCCTTCCCTTTCTCCTTGGCGAAGATGGAAGCCTTATGGCTTGTTAAGTTCTTGACTTCCCTCTTGAAGCCAAGACCATCCTTAATTGTGGGGTGTCTACCAATCGTGTAGGCATCCCTAGCAAATTTTATTTTGTCAAATTCACTCTTGCTAGTTTTAAGTTGGGCATTAAGACTAGCCACTTCATCATTCAATTTAGAAATTGAAACTAGGTGTTCACTACACGCATCAACATTAAAATCTTTACACCTATTGCAAAGTGCAACATGTTCTACACAAGATGTTGATTTATTAGCTATTTCTAACTTAGCATTCAAATCATCATTTATGCTCTTTAAGCTAGAAACAGAGTCATGGCATGTAGACAATTCACAAGAGAGCATTTCATTCCTTTTAATTTCTAAAGCAAGGGATTTTTGTGCCTCTACAAACTTATCATGTTCTTCATACAAAAGGTCCTCTTGCTTTTCTAATAACCTATTCTTATCATTCAAGGCATCAATTAATTCATTAATCTTATCAACCTTAGTTCTATCTAGGCCCTTGAATAAACATGAATAGTCTATTTCATCATCGCTAGATTCTTCATTACTTGAGGAAGCGTAAGTACTAGTATCACGAGTGCTTACCTTCTTTTCCCTTGCCATGAGGCAGGTGTGATGCTCGTTTGGGAAGAGGGACGATTTGTTGAAGGCGATGGCGGCGAGTCCTTCGTTGTCGGAGTCGAACGACGAACAATCCGAGTCCCACTCCTTGCCAAGGTGTGCCTCGCCTTTAGCCTTCTTGTAAGTCTTCTTCTTTTCCCTCTTGTTCCTGGTCACTATCATTATCGGGACAATTAGCGATAAAATGACCAATCTTACCACATTTGAAGCATGAGCGCTTCCCCTTTGTCTTGTTCTTGTTGGGATGCCCCTTGCGACCCTTTAGCGCCGTCTTAAAACGCTTGATGATGAGGGCCATTTCTTCATCATTAAGCTCGGCCGCCTCAACTTGCGCCACCTTGCTAGGTAGCGCCTCCTTGCTCCTCGTTGCTTTGAGAGCAATCATTTAAGGCTCTTGGATTGGGCCATTCAACGCATCATCAACGTATCTAGCCTCCTTGATCATCATCCGCCCACTTACGAACTTTCCAAGTATCTCCTCGGGCGACATCTTGGTGTGCCTAGGATTCTCACGAATATTGTTCACAAGATGTGGATCGAGGACAGTAAAAGACCTTAGCATTAGGCGGACGACGTCGTGGTCCGTCCATCGCGTGCTTCCATAGCTCCTTATTTTGTTGACGAGGGTCTTGAGCCGGTTGTACGTTTGGGTTGGCTCCTGGCCCCTGATCATTGCGAATCTCCCAAGTTCGCCCTCCACCAACTCCATCTTGGTGAGCATGGTGACGTCGTTCCCCTCATGTGAGATCTTGACAGTGTCCCAAATCTGCTTGGCGTTATCCAAGCCGCTCACCTTATGGTATTCGTCCCTGCACAATGAAGCTAGAAGAACAGTAGTAGCTTGTGCATTTTTGTGAATTTGCTCATTAATGAACATGGGACTATCAGAACTATCAAATTTCATTCCACTCTCTACTATCTCCCATATGCTTGGATGGAGAGAGAACAAGTGACTACACATTTTGTGACTCCAAAATCCGTAGTCCTCTCCATCAAAGTGAGGAGGTTTACCAAGTGGAATGGAGAGTAAATGTGCATTGGTGCTTTGCGGAATACGAGAGTAATCAAAAGAAAAGTTCGAATTGACTGTTTTCTTTTTCTCGTAGTCGTTGTCGTCGTCCTTTTGGGAAGAGGAAGATTCATCGCTGTCGTAGTAGACTATCTCCTTGATGCGCCTTGTTTTCTTCTTTTTCCTGTCTTTTCTTTTGTGGCCCGAGCCCGAGTCAGTAGGCTTGTCATCTTTTGGCTCGTTGACGAAGGACTCCTTCTCCTTATCATTGATCACAATCCCCTTGCCCTTAGGATCCATCTCTTCGGGCGATTAGTCCCTTCGTGAAGAGAACGGCTCTGATACCAATTGAGAGCACCTAGAGGGGGGGTGAATAGGTGATCCTGTAAAACTTGAGACTTACTGCCACAAAAACTTGATTAGGAGTTAGCACAATAAGGCCAAGTGGCTAGAGAGGAGTCTTAGCAAAACACAATAACCACAAAGAGATCAACACAGAGATGGCACAGTGGTTTATCCCGTGGTTCGGCCAAGTCCAATACTTGCCTACTCCACGTTGTGGCGTCCCAACGGACGAGGGTTGCACTCAACCCCTCTCAAGCGGTCCAAAGACCCACTTGAATACCACGGTGTTTTGCTTTGCTTTACTATATCCCGCTTGCGAGGAATCTCCACAACTTGGAGCCTCTCGCCCTTATAAAGATGTTCACAAAGAAGCACAGAAGTAAGGTTGGGATGAGCAACGCACACAAGACACAAAATCAGAGCAACAACGCACACAGGTCGCAACACGAGCTCTCAACACAACCCGTAGAATACACTACTCAAATGGAGCTCTAGTTGCTATCACAAAGAATCGAATGCGCGGAATTGAAGTCTTGGTGCTTAGGAATGCTTAGAGAATGCTTGGTGTTCTCTCCTATGCGCCTAGGGGTCCCTTTTATAGCCCCAAGGCAGCTAGGAGCCGTTGAGAGCATTCCAGGAAGGCAATTCTTGCCTTCTGTCGCCTGGCGCACCGGACAGTCCGGTGCACCACCGGACACTGTCCGGTGTGGATTTCTTTCCTTCTGTGGCGCAGCCGACCGTTGAAGATCCAGAGCCGTTGGCGCACCGGACACTGTCCGGTGCACACCGGACAGTCCGGTGCCCCCTTCTGACCGTTGGCTCGAACACACGTCACGCACGGATTACGCGGCCGACCGTTTGCCCGACCGACCGTTGGCTCACCGGACAGTCCGGTGCCTCACCGGACAGTCCGGTGAATTATAGTCGTACACCGTTAATCACTTCACGAGAGCGATGACTTCGCCTGTGACTGGCTCACCAGACAGTCTGGTGCACCACCGGACAGTCCGGTGATTTATAGCCGTACGCCGTTAATCGCTTCCCAAGAGTAGCCAGTTGACAGTCGCCAGCCTGGCGCACCGGACACTGTCCGATGCACCACCGGACACTGTTCGGTGCACCACCGGACAGTCCGGTGCACCCAGACTGCGCAGAGTCTTGACTGCTTAGCCAAGTCTTTTCCAATTTGGTCTTTTCCTGTTTCTAACACTTAGACACAATACATTAGTCTCTAAAACAATGTACTAAGTCTTAGAAACATACCTTTACTCTTGATTTGCACTTTGTACATCAATTGGCATAGATTAACAATTAAGCACTTGTGTTGGCACTCAATCACCAAAATACTTAGAAATGGCCCAAGGGCACATTTCCCTTTCAGGGGGCCCTGCCCTTTCATATCTTAAAGGTAGTACCTAACAGTGGTACTTGTATTCTACTAGAGAGAGAGGAGATCTGCACTACACTGTACTAGGGCTTGTTATGCTGGTTCAGATCGAAGCCCTAGTCCAGTGTAGTGTTGATCGTAGTATTGCTTGGAGCGTATTACAATTGAGTGCTTGTGTGGTCATGTGCCTCCCGAAGGAGGAGGGGCCCTGCCCTTTCATATCTCAAAGGTAGTACTTAACAGTGGGACTTGTATTCTACTAGAGAGAGAGAGGAGATCTGCTCCTCGGGTTGTCGTGGTGGCTCCTCTATAGGGTCATGTGTAGCCCTACTCCTGGTATGGCGTCGTCTGTTACTCTGGCTCCTATAGCGAGTCAATTGCTGATATCTTTGTAGTGGTGCACGATGGGTCCCACAGATCAGACTCATGGCGTGGTTGTACGCGGTGTGGCTTTTCCTGTCGTCATGAGCCCTTCGTCACCTCACAGTGTGTGTAGGCATACACTCGTATGACGCTCTGTCCCATCCTTTCGATGTATAGGTCACTGTAGAGGCCCCGACGCCCATTCAGCGTGCTATGTGCATGTCCGGGAGTGGCTCGATGGTGACGCGTCCCGTCGTAGCTGACATGGATTAGTAGCGCTGGACTCAGCTCTTTGCCTCGTCGGGTTTCTGCTCAGCGATGGCCTCGGGTGAGCCGTGACTTCGTCTTCCGCCCGAGGTTGGTCTCGAGCGAGCCGTGACTGTATCTGCCTGCCTCCGGGTTGGCCTCCTTCTCACCTAGCGGGGACTTGGTCGAGGTTTATGGGCCTTGCCTTGGGTACCCCGTTTCTGGGTACCCGGCACCCGGCATGGAGAAATATTCCTTGATATCTTTCATTAAATGATGTTCTTCGTTTGAAGTAAACCCATCGCCATCAGAGCCTTTAGATCCTTCGATTCAATCACCGAATCCTCGAACTCGTGCTGGTGCGAGGTGGCCATGGATGCAGGTTCTAGATCTGGCAGCGGTGAGATAATCTAGGGTTTGCAAACGACTTGAGAAGGTGAAGCAGCGACTACGAATGTGCGTGGGAAGACAAATGACTCATGAAAGTATAAGGACCATGAGGTGTTTCCATTTATAAGCGTTGTGGAAAATTAAGCTTTTTATCGACAAGCCAATAAAAGAAGCCGAAGCGATGCGATTCAGAATCTGAAGCACCCATTCGAAGGAATTGAGTCCTTAATAGTAAAACGTTAAGGACTCAGCCTGAAGGGAGAGCAACTCAGATACAACAAAGACAAGCCATGTGAAAAGATTCAAGAAAATGGTCTTATCCACCTGAGTAAGTGACACAGCCAAATAAGTCTCAAAGGCTACTATTAAAGATATATACCAAGGGTATCTAAGGCCATTCAACAAAAAAGACCATGATAGGGTCTAGGGGCTCGGATGTGATGCCCAGCCCAAGAACTCGGCCCACATGTTAGATATCCTATCCGTCGAGAACTCTCAAGAAGAGAAAGACGGCAAGATCTTATCGGATTAGAAGACAAGATCAACATCAATGTAAATATGGCAAAACCCTGATGATAAGGATAAACTATTATGTAAAGATAGAGATTAGGATTGAGCGGATTTAAATCCCGAGTAAATCAAAACTTTTCATATTTTTTCTAATCTCATTCACTTATGGAATGGGAATAACTGAACTAGACCTAAAAGTATATTGTGATCTCTAATATAAACATGAATCGCACGTTATTTTTATGTTTTATTACCTCAGACATGGAGAAACCTAGGGCCTGTTTGGTTCAGCTTTTTTCTGACCAGCTTTTCTGAGAATCTGGCTGTGGGGAGAACCTGAGTATAATTACGATTACGTGTGGAGGAATATAAAGTTGTTCATAGGGATCAAGATCTAGAAAGTGACAAATTCCTACTATTACAACGACTCAACCGATTATGTGTTTATGTTGATTTTGGATGATTTTTGCCCCAACAAATTTTATAGAAGCTGTCCGAAAAGCTGAGCGTTTGGCAGTCCGTAGCAGCTTTTGGTGGCCAGAAGCTGCCAGAAACCGAAACAAACAGTGCCCTAACTCCATTTCTTTGAGGTCCGTGCTATCCGACCGCGACGTCGTACCACGGTACCAGAACCGAACAGACAGAGCATAATAGCATATGCTTATTGTTATATATATATATAGTTATAGTATTTAGAGCCCTGGGCTCTCTCTAACTAGTGGAAGCCCTGACCAGGTGCTCTGACCGGCGCGCACGCTTTTACTGGTTGACTGTAATACATTGTTACGTCAATTATGAATACGAGTTATGCTCATTTTTGTTACCGTTTACACTCCTTTGGTGTGCGCACGTCTCGCGGCATCCGGGCCCACGAAAGATCGTGTCCCCGCAATCTGGGCAGCTTACGTATACCGGGCCCACGAATCAAGGAACCGAGCTTTCTTTTTCTCAGCTCATCTCTCCCGTAACTATCGCTGCCGCCGAACCCTAGCCAAATCCGCCGCCGTATGCTGCTTCTCCTCCGCGCCCGGCGAACCCTAGACTAATCGCCGCCGTGAGCATTAAGATTCTCCCCCGCAGTTCCCCCGCCGTCGCATTCTCCTTCACCACCGCAGAGACCCGCACTCGCCTTCTCCGCCGCATACACGCCGTGGCCTTGTTCTTCGTCTCCGGCAAGGGACCCGGAATCGCGGAGGCGGTTGTGCCGCCCCTGCGTTCTTCTACTCGTCAGAGACCGAGACCTCGATCTTCTCCACCACGGCGGCCGAACGCCGAGTCCCCTACCCCGTCGCGAGGTCCGTCCCCAACGTCGAGTCCCCAACGCATTTGACACAGCCCCGCGTCGCATTGGGTTGTCCCCTGCAGAGGTGTCTCGAATTCAGCCGCCCTCCAGGCCCATCCAAATTCCGGTAAGCCATCAACCTTTAACTCTTACATTCTGAATCGTAGATAGAGTTCACATTATTATTTTGCCAATTGCTTGATTTATCAAATACCAATTCTTTATAAATTTATAGTTAAATGGAGACACAAATGTATACTATGCAATCTATCACACATTTATGCAGTTTACAATACTTTGTTTATGCTGATTTGTTGACAGAAGTATGATCCATACATCAATACATTATGCCATAAAACCTATTGCTGTTCAAATTGGGCCAGCTCACACGAAATAACCAGGTTATACATTAATTGGATGTCGCATATGAGCAGATTTTTTTTGATCAAGTTAGTCTCACAAGTTTATGCAATTTACAATATTGTGTTATGCTGCTTTGTTGATACAATTATGCAATTTACAATTTAGTAGTGATGTTGCACGATATGTTGGGGTCTAATGCAATGTATGGTCATGAATTGAACTGAATTGACTCGCGCTTATCTTTTTTTTGATCATTTACGTATTTTATGTATATGTGTTGTTTTATTTGGCAGGAACATCAGTGATGAAGAACGTAGACCGACCTCCTTCCAATCCAAAACGGATCATAATCCAGTCTACTCAGGAGTGCTTCAGCGTTGACATACCCCGTGCTCCGGCGGGGACTGTTAGACCCGAAACAAGGCATGCTGCTGATGAGGATGATGACTTTATGCCATTATCCAAGAAGCGTAACTTGGACGACAGCCCTGGGAAAGTTTTGAAGAAGGTAGTCACTAAGCGGAGGAAAGCAGTGCCCCCCCCCCCCCCCCCCCGACAGGTTAGATATTTATGTCTATGGCAATATATCATTTTATGCGTGAAATCATGTTGTCTTGATGTCTGAGTTAAACATTGTGTTGCGATTATGCAGATGTAAATGTTTACAATATTCATTTTATATACTTTTTCCAGCAGAGGCTGAACGTCAGATGCAACCCCCAAGATGTGTTAGTAAGCATACAGATATTAAATGACAGACAGCAACAAGCAATTGCACGTAGGGGATTTTCTAGTATTCTTGATATGAGACTGGACGCACTCGGCAGCAGATCACACTTAGCTTGGCTGATGGAAAAGCTCGACCACAATGACATGACAATTCGAGCTGGCCCTGGAAAGGAGCTGAAAATTACAAAGGATACGGTGCACCTAATTTTGGGGTTACCGAATGCTGGGGGAGGAACTGCATTGGGCATCGATGAAGCTGTTGCTGCCAACAATTTAAGAGCTGAACTTGGTCTATCGAAAGAAGATTTTGGGGTTACAGCTCTTCAAGATCGTTTGAGGAAAGGTTCTGACGATGATTTAAGCATTAGATGCTTTTTCTTGATATTGTTCAATAGGTTGTTGTTCCCTACTGCCAGCTGGGGAATAACAAATCATGAGGTTCTTTTAACCGAGGAGATGGATCGTTTCCACCAGATGGACTGGTGCCAGCTTATTTTCAATGATTTATGCCAAGCTGCCAAGAAGTGGCATAATAGGAGCGTTACGAACGTTTCTACAACCATCTATGGATGTTCCATCGTTATTCTTGTAAGCATATCCTTTTTTGTCTGTTACATGTACCCATAATCTTGTATGCAAAATCCATATACACGTAGATTATGCTTTTTGTTATGTCTTATAATGACTCATGTTATGCCTTTTGCAGCTGTATTATTTGGATCATTTGCATGACTCAGCGGCACCCCAGAACAAACGTGGAACACCACGAATCAAATACTTTGATAGGAATATTATTCAAGCCCTGACAAGAGCTGACAAGGGCAAGATACGCAAAGGAGAAGAAGCATTTGGACATTGCTCGGTATTTTTTTATGTGTCAATCATTTATTTACATGCATATGATAACGTTCACATACCTTTATGCTCGTTTGTAAGCATATTTGTGATGTTTTTTTGCATTTTCCACTAAACATATGAATCTCATTTATCAATTTAATATGTTTGTATAAGTTTTACTCCATCTTTCTGAAAGCTCTCTTGTGAGTTTTGGTGTTTGGATGACAACTCAATTAAAGGACTAACAAGTGTACTAAGTGTTGAACAGGTGCTTAAGATAAAGTCTACAAGGTTCAACACAAGTGAACAAATGTGATGGTCCAAGAACTAGATTATGGATACATAATGGACATCACAAGTAAGATGGACATTGCATAAAGTGAGACTCGGGTGTGTAGCTCGGAGACAACTGATCAAGCCAAGGACGGAGGCAAGAAGAGCTTCGAGGTACCAAGTGCACGGGAGAAGGTCAAGGAGGCTGAGGAACCCAAAGCCAAGGGTGAAGAAGGAGGCTTGCAAAGTCAAGGGTGATCGAGTTGAGAACAGCTATGGCACATCAAGGATCACTACATAAGGACGTGACTTACAGCCAATGAGGTAACAGCTGCAGTTATGTGGTGTAAGTCATAAGGCTCAAGATCAAGCTCTAAGGAGGAGATCAAGGTCACTAGAAGGTGAACAAGTGTCAAAACCAGAACTGGAAGCAGCCCAAAAGAGCTAAGTTCACCTTGATCTTTAGTTTGGTTTGTTCCTATGTTTGGAAATGTTCTATGTGACCTTTACAGGATGTTGGAGCCAAGTAATGTCAATCTAGATCAAGTCAAGCCGACCTGATGATTTATGAGTCCAACATCAAAGCTCAAGCATGTGAAATGCTATAGATTTAATGATTAAGAGAAGGTATGTTTCTAGGCCTTAGTACATTGGTTTTGTGTACTAATATACTTGTCTAAGTGTTAGAAACAGAAAGAAGAAGAAAAGAAAAGAGGAGAAAAAGACTTGGCTGAGTGCAGCCAAGACTCAGCTCAGTCTGGCACACCGGACTGTCCGGTGCGCCAGGCTGGCTCGGCGTGAAGTAGCCGCTCTCGGGAATTCGCCGACGGCGTACGGCTAAAATTCACCGGACTGTCCGGTGTGCACCGGACTGTCCGGTGAGCCAACGGTCGGCCGGGCCAACGGTCGGCCGCGCGATCTGCGCGGGACACGTGGCCGAGCCAACGGCTAGATGGAGGCACCGGACTGTCCGGTGTGCACCGGACATGTCCGGTGCGCCAACGGCTCCAAGACTGCCAACGGTCGGCTTCGCCATAAAAGGAAAGAAATCGGGCACCGGACAGTGTCCGGTGTGCACCGGACTGTCCGGTGCGCCACCCGACAGAAAGAAAGTATTGCCTTCCAAATGGGATTCCAACGGCTCCTAGGCCCCTTGTGCCTATAAAAAGGACCCCTAGGCGCCTCAAGCAAAATACAAGCGCAGCCAACAAGTGTAGACTTCACTCGAATCAATTCTCACTCTCCCTCTTGTGTGTAACTCTATAGTTTGTGTAGAAGGCACAGCTATAAGCCTTAAGAGAGAGGAGAAGTGCTGCTTAGAGCTAGAGCAAGGTCTTGAGCGTATCGTTACTCTGCCGGGGTGCTGCCAAGAAGTTTGTAAGCAGCCGCGGTTCTGTTGTAACCCCACTCAATAGTGAAAGGCTCTATCTGTCATACTGACAGATCTGAGCAAACGGAGGAAGGAGTTGAAATAGACTCCAAGCCCAGGTGTGGCTAACTCCAACGAGGACTAGGCAAGCATTTCAGGCTTGGCCGAACCTCGGGATAAATCCTTGCGTCTGTGTGCTCTATTCTGTATTGTATCCTGACTCTCTGTCTTACTCGTCTTTATATCTGCACTTCAATACTTATCTGTGGTATAAGCTTGATTTGAAGTGCAGGACATTTTGAGACAGGATCTTCCATTCCGCTGCAACCTACTCGAAGGATTCTTCACTCCACTGTGATCCTGTCTTCGAGTAGAGTAAGATTTAAGTTTTAAAGTAATAAGTTTTATTCGCCTATTCACCCCCCCCCCCTCTAGGCGACATCTAGATCCTGTTCCCGGGCCAAAGGGAACTTTCACTTTCACGCCTTTTTTTAGTTCCGAAGCTCCTCAGAGACCTGCTACACAGCTGTACCACCCGTTGATGCACAATTCAAGGCATGATTCTATTTATATATTTGTTTGTCATAGAATTTCAACATAATATTCAGTGATATGTTATACATTTACTTAATAATTTTCAATTTACAACAGCATAAGACCAGGACCAACACTTTTGATGTTCCTCGTCCTGACCCATCTGGACAGCACTCAATTCACATCAAACTCCCGCTCATCAGGGATTTGATATCAAGCAAGCTGAATCAGCTTCCATCCCGCCACCGCCTGGGTTTCATAGAGAAGCTGTCACATTTTGATGCGGAGGTTGGTAAGGCGTGTTCAGTTATTAAACAGACTCTTCAACAGATTGTCGAGAAACAATTCAATCTATCTGATGTTTTTGGCGAGTTAATTGACGAGGTCCTCCGTGCCGAGGCGGGTGACAACGAAGATGCTTATGATGTGCAGAAAACCACATCAAAATCAGATGATATTCTTCCCCAGACAGCTGGTTAGTCAGTTTAATGTATTTACGTCAAAATAAAAAAAGTTATGCAATCATTTATCGATATCGTTTTGATGCCATTGTTTTAAACAATGTTTTCTTTGTTTACATGACACGTACAGAAGGATGTACGTGTCCGCCCCCCCCCAACTGTACCCGATATGTCTACTCCAGTTTCTCAGCAGGATACGCATTTTACAGACACACAGGTACATGAATTACTGTTAAGGCAACAGCATATTCGTGTACTATTAGAAAGTTGCCCCGATGAAGTTGATATTGATCCACTGGTTCATACAAATATAACGAAACAGAACGAAACACCTACAACTTCAGTGGTAATGTTTTTCTTATTAATTGTATTTTTTCATTATAGGGTTGTATTCATCGTTTTATGTAAATAGCATATAACCATTACAATTTTTTTCAGGGTAAACATGGTGACGGTGGCAAGAACATGCCGACCAATACAAACGTCACTCCTAAAGCAACACCACACATGGATCCTGACGCGCCGATATTTGATGCGACTCCGCAAATCAAGGTATGACTAAACCCCCTCGTGGTTTTTCTATATTCTCATTAGCAGTTTACTAAATTTGTAATCCATTTATACCATCATTGTTAGTCTACTGGCGGCGTACAACAAGCGGCAGAAACAGACTTGCCTGACAGTGGTCCATGCTTTGATCAGACTCCATCTGAACATGTCAGCTCAGTAATTTACAATTTCTTTGTAGTTTTCAACTGTTCACAGATTTTGTACAACCATGCTTCACAGTCTAAATAGGTTATGCATCATACAATCAGTGTTATGCATATTTGCACATACATGTATGCTAAGTAGATGTGCATTCAGTTTTTATATAACTGTTGGCTGCCTATGATAAATTATACATACATTTATGCAGTTTGCAAGAATAATTCTGTCTCTTGATCTGTATCAGTAATGTCAGTTCATTAATTTTATGCCGGTTTATGACACTTCATTCCACCTACGTATATTCCACTTTATGTAAGCTCAGTAATTTTCATTTTCTTTATAGTTGTCAAAATTGTTCACAGAGTTTTATGTATATTTTCATATATATTTTTAGGTTTCTGTTGAAACCGATCCAGCTACAAACACTCCACAGGTTGGCCAGGATTTTCTTGATTCGCAGATGCAAACTGTGTTAGCTCTACGCGAATATTTGTGTGGTCTGCAATCTGACACCGGCAGGTATGAAGTTCATACTAAATCAAAATCTGTTTATATGCTGGTAGTTTTACGCGACCTATCTGATTGTTATAAAAAATTCCCCAGGACCATAATAGATTATGGTGAATATTCAGCGACATGTTCTGACATATATGAATCTTTTGCCGATGGGAAGTGTCTCGACAATGTATTCATGCAGTGTTTCATCCAATGTGTTATTGATGATGCAAAAAATCAGCAGACTTCCATGAGTTCGAACAGTTTGGTTCTTGATGTTAATGTTGGGGTAAACTATCGTAACTTACACCATTTTCATATACAAATTAGATGAACCCAAGTACACTCACTCCATTTATATCGTTTATTGCAGTCAATACTCAACTTTGAGGAACAGGAACGACACAGTCGCAACCCTCAACCTTTTGATGAATCTGTACTCCACACACTTCTAGACAATTCATTGCCTCAGACAGATGAATTGGACCAATACAAAGCGGTAACAATCGTATTTCATAATCCAAACATAATTCCTTTTAAATGGAACATATCACATTGTTATGCTTTTGTAAGTTACCCTGGTAATTTTATGCTTTTTTTACACGGTCAGATCATGGTCCCCATGGTAAGCAGGGGGCATTGGACATTGTATGTTGTCAACAAGGTCAAGAAGTGCATTCATATTTTAGATTCCAACCCATATGGACCAACACTTGGTGGAACTACATGGAAGGACTATCATTTTGCACATTCGGGCTCAGGTGGCAGAAAGTTACCATGGGCTAAGGTTATTATGAGCAGATTAAACAAAGCAATACAACATGTACAGCCCAGTACATGCTTTCCCAAGTTTGGTAACTTCACAATTGACTTGTGCCCAAATTGTCCTAACATGGCAGCTGGATCCAATGACTGTGGGTTTTATGTCATGGGTTACATTCTATTTTATCAATGCGACGAAGGATCTTTGCGGTCAGACATAGAAGCAGTACGTACAAATTTACCAGTTAATTCTATAGTTGGCACAAGGCAACATATGGAACAGAGGTATAACTAACTCAGTGTTTTTGTATTGCAGGGCAACTCCAGTGAGATACGGTCTCTTGCGCTGCATTATATCACATTCCACCCGAAGAACAAAGCATTATCGCTGCTCCAAGACATCCAAAAATTCAAGGTCTAAAGGATGTAGTTTAGTTTGGTCATGTAATAAATTTTGTATACAATGGTCCCTAAACTTCAGATCAGTCATGTGTGTATATTATGGGCAAAGTCCGTAGATGTTTCTTAGTTTAAGTCAATGACAACTTTGGGGATCAGCCAACTTCTAAACTGGAATGTTGTACCAAACTGTGTTTGAAAGTAATGTGTGTTTTCTTGCATTTGATTCTGCCAGGTTCCTGTACAATATTGTTATGTAAATAACCTCGAAGTATGCATGTTTCTTGTCCGAAGTTTACGATATAATTATTGACAGTCTTATGCATGTTTGTCCATACACTTATGATACAATAGTCATCATTATATGCCAATACATTATTATATACATTATCAGAGTTATATACTGCAAACAGGGTCATTTTTTTGTACAGTCATGGTTCACAGGCTAACCATATTATGCATTACACAACGCAGAGTTATGCATTTTTTCGCATACATGTATGCTAAGTATATGTACAGTCAGTTTGCTGCATAACTGTTAAAGCTTATGACAAATTACACAGACGTTTATGCCAGTTTGCAAGTATATTTATGATACTTTCTAGAAGTTGTCAAATGAACACAGGAATCACATTTACACAAGGAAATATTTGTATCTTATGGTCTTCTACTCTCTACCAGATGAATCATCATCTCCGACATCCACCGTTCGTTTTTTCGACGTTGATGTCTCATTCCATTGCGGGGCTGCAGCTATGATTTTGTTCCTTGAACCAGGAGGCCGTCCTCGCTTACGTCCAGATAGGTTAGCCAATCGAACCCTATTATCCTCGACAGTTAAACACGTACGGCTGTTGTGACCATCAGCTATGCCACATTTCTGGCATTTCCTGTTCATCTTCTTAGCTCCTTTTGCACCCAATTTTAAAACTTGTTGCTCACTACTTTTGATTGTTCTTCCCTTAGGCTTGGCCTTATCTGGTCTTGCTAAGTTTACACCTTCCATATGAAATTCCAGTTTCTACAAAACAAAGATATCAAGTCAGATTTTACATTCACGTATGTCATCATATATTGTAGCAATGTTTTCACCTTTCTAGCTTCCACATCCATAGAACTACTCTCAACCAGCCGAATGTCAGTGTTATGTTCCAATGTTAATATCTGCATATTACATTGATCATCCTTAGTATTGCATTCATTTGTATTAGAGCCCATTAAAATTTCCTGTGAAATAAAACAAAGTCCAGTGAAGACACAAATCTTATAGAGCAGTATATGTAATACATTATAAAGATTTGTTCCATACCAGCTCGTTCCCATCATCTAATTTGCGTAAGTTGTCTATAGCCATTTCTTATGTTTCATACGCTTCGACCTATATCATCATTACAATCATGGATCATTATCGACAAGTAATTATGCAAAATTCATAACATCATGAGGTGCGTACCTGGATGTCATCGCAAACACTTGTGCCACAACTCTCACCAGTACCTATATCAGGCTCCACACGCATCAATAACCCTAATAATTCGTCCATCATCTCTAGGGCTTTATCATTCCCAGCTTTAGACAGACTCGCATGGTGTACTACTTTCATTGCTTTTTTAAGCAACATCTTCTGTCTATATGATCTAGTTTCTCCATCTTTTCCTTTCAAATTCCTATCGTCTCTTGAAAAAGCCACATCTTGATGCGCGGAGTATGTGTATCGTTGCAAAATATACTCACTCGGGATCCTTTCAATTTGTAGATGCATGAAAGCGCGTACAAGATGAACACAAAATAGACCTATAATTGATTAAACATACATTATGTCATATATTAATCGTAAACTGCTATGTATTCGTAATAATTTATAATTTTATATAGCAAAAAATCGTTTAGTATAATATACCTGTATGCTCCCAATGCTTGCACTCACATGAATACTTTCCGGCATCCACATTAGCCCTTATCTTGAATTGGTGTTGA
Organism: Zea luxurians; assembly: GCA_029449295.1. Classification (NCBI taxonomy): domain Eukaryota; kingdom Viridiplantae; phylum Streptophyta; class Magnoliopsida; order Poales; family Poaceae; genus Zea; species Zea luxurians. The sequence continues at coordinate 31,002,994 of JAOPSE010000031.1, forward strand.
CCCCAAACAATTTTATTTGATCTTGTAGTATGTTTCACCACCCAATCATGTTCGTCACCCTCTGTATCACGGTCTATTCGGTATGCAGTTGCATATTTTACTGTCTCCTGAAACCTTGTCATCACAGCTCTAGTGTATGCCCTTGCAACTCTTATTTCAAACATATACAATGTAGTTGTATCCTTTTGACCCTGTAAATTACACAATATAGTATTAATACTGTTTTGTTTTTAATAGCATAAAACATATGTTTATTATTTTTTTTCACTTACCATGCATCCTAGTGCCTCTTTGGCCTCTTTCATCTTCCTACTATGCAGGAGCTTCATCATTTGCTTTGCAAATTGATGAAGCGGTGTGTTTGCATCCACGTGGGCACTCTTCACCAACTTGTTCATGCTCTCGCTTCGTTGTGTAGAGACCATAAGACCACAATAGTCTCCTTTGAAAAATGCAGGTACCCAATCTTTGCGTATTTCATATAATCTGGCAAGGGTGTTGTTCTCGTGTAGTTGGAAATCATCAAGCATCATTTGCCAGGCAGCCTCGAACTCTATTTCATTCAATGGATGATGTATTATAGATTGGAACCTTGTTTTGAAATCCATGTCCTCAAATCTTGCATATAATTCATTCAAGTGGGGCATATACCTGTTTTGCACATGCCACAAACACAATCGATGTATTGTGTTTGGGAATACTCTGCCAAGTGCAATTGGCATGGCAGGGTCTTGATCTGAAATATATAAATTTACATAACATCATGCAAGCCAATATGATATCATATAGTACGTGCCATAATAATTACGAGGCATTTTATTACAACATACCTGTCAGCATCACTCATAGTCCGTCACATCCCATGCATGTTTTGAACGTATTGAAGACCCACTCGAATGTATCAACTGTCTCGTCTCCTAGTAAAGCAAACCCAAATATTGTGCATTGTAGGTGGTGGTTCGAGCCAACAAACATGCCTAATGGCTTATCATACATATTAGTCTTATGTGTAGTATCAAATGTAACTGCATCACCAAAATCAATGTACTCGGCTTGCTGGCTAGCATGGGACCAAAATATGCTTAAAATTTTCCCTTCTTTGTCCAGTTGAAAGTCTGAAAAAAATTGTGGATTATCTTTCTTGCATAATGAAAAAAAAGATAACAGCTTTGACACATCATTTGCATTTCTCTCCCTTTCCCATGCTTTTTTCCTGTCAAAAAATGTAATGATTATGCACTATATCTAACTCAACACATTACGATTGTTTATGTAATATAAAATACAATTATTGTCAATGCATAATACACTTACAGGTGACTCATGTCCTGCACGGTTATTGGAACGTTTTCTGGGCCACCATGCATTTCTGTAACAAAATCCATAATGCAATGTTGTGGAATCCTGCTTTCTTGCATCTCTCTAAGGAACTCCATATATTCACGATCATGTGTTTTGTTGCATTGCAATTGCCCTTTTTCTGTATCTTTCTTCAAAAATTCATGATTATGCTCATAGTTTACCAGATCAATCCGAACAGAAATAACATTCTCTTTAGCATCATCGTAGATTTTTTTAAGTTTCATCCCAGCCTTGCACTGTGTTCGCTTCGAACATGTGTTACGTATCCTTGGATTTCCAGCTACCCTTTCAGCATTCTTTCCTTCCATTGAACAGTTCAACCATTTACAATTCTTCCGCTCCCTATATTTCTTCAACGGAAATCCTACCTCGTATGCATATTGACTATAAAAATTATACGCCTCGTCCACGTTACTAAATGTCATACCGACTTTAGGTATCAATCTTATATCAATATTGTCCGGCTGCGCACAGAAATTTAACATTTACTATTCAATAGCGTCTAAATTTAACATGGTATATGTACAACATTACAAAGAAGTATGTAAGAGAATAAGCGTATCATATTAGGGAGAACTTACATGGCTTTGAAGAATATGAGGTGTGTCCTGTTCATACGGCCCAATATGTCTCATGGGGATGTGCTTCTCTGCGCCGACCACATCTGCCGTTTTTGTTTGCTCATCGATATGTCCAGGTGCCCTCAATGCTGCCGGGGGAGTAACGGAGACACCCTCTGTGTATGGGGCGATCGCAGACGCTACAGGATTCATGTCCATTGAAACAGACGTACCTGCTGGCGTATTTACAGATGCTACAGGTGGCATGTCATCGCCAGCTCCGGTGCTCGACATTTTCTCGCCGCCGGCCGCACCTCTAACTTCCGCCGCCGCTAAACGCCGCCAATACCTGAGATAAAGACGGTGGACGAGCGAACGTGGACGAGCTAACTTGTATTTGTTTCCTCCCGTAACTGCGCCTTTATTTACGCGCACGTCTTTCCTTATCTCAAGCCGGTGGGAGATTTTTAAATGTTGCATGGTTTACGCTATTATGTCTCACAGCGTTATGCAATCATAAACCGACATGCACATGCAAATATTCGTTCCGTGATTCGTGGCAGAAACTTTTCCATTTATGCATGAGTTATGCACATTTTCACATGCCTTTATGCGTGCGTATATCGGTTGCAGCGTCTCAGCCGGGATACGTTGCTATCCTATGCATGGCTGACGCAAGCTGGCATCCATTGGGCCGAACGCGACCAGATCGGCCTCCTGGCTGGGGCTTCGTCCACTAACGGAAGCCCAGGGCTTCCATTACCTCTTCCCTATATATATATATATATATATATATATATATATATATATATATATATATATATATATATATATATATATATATATATATATATGCCAAGTCGGCGTGGGTGATTGGGGCGGGTGTTTTGGGAGTAGCTGCCTGCGACAGTAATTTTCATCCTAGCGTCAATCAAAAAGATGCACATGAACAAATGTCCGCGGTGGCTCCAAAGTCCAAACACAGAATCTCTTAAATTTCCTGCAGGCTGCAGCCGTCGCAACTCTGATGAAAAAAAGGATCCATAACTCTTCCAACAGCTACTGGTTCGTCCATCCCCAAATTTTGTTGTGGTTGTGAACTAGCGTGAAAGTCAAAAACCTTGTCAGGTAAGTACAGCTGTAGGATTACTCTAGGACCTAAATGAATCACTAGTATGATAGATCCATCAATAATTGCCTCCAATCATTAGGTTGCAAAGAAGTGACAACGCAAGACGCAAGCATTAGATATCACTTTACAACAAAGATAGTCGCGTGATAAAAAAAATATATATATGCTAAAAGTTCAGCATTGCCTTGGTATCCATATATCAATAAACAATGAACACACGTTTCTTGATTGTCTCTATGTGAAACAAGCCAGGTGAGGGCAAAATCAGCCCCTCCTTCCAAGACACTATAAAACAAACCTGGAGCCGCAAGTGTTCTCATTTTACACCATGGTGCCAACATGGATGAAATGGGCGTGTTCACAGTCCAGTAAATGTTTCGAATAGGTTAGCTGCTAGCGCGCTACACAAACAGCTCAGGCCGACGTTTTCAGTGTTTGACCCGCAAAATGAGCAAACAAACAAAAGGGCGTATTCTTATCAGTTGGGACAATGCTGATGTTGAAGCCCCCCTCCTCTATGCCCACTCCTATAAAGCCGCTGCTGCTCTGATAAATATGTACACTCCCAGCAAAAAGAGCCATGCCTGGATTCGCAAGCCCGGTTCACCAAACTGCATCACGCTATCTCAAAAAGTGGGCTACCTTTAATGGTTGTTGCAAATGGATTGATGTTGATGGTCATCAACATGTGCTGCAACAGTCCTACGAGCTCAGCAAAACTACAATCCAGGGTCACCGGATGTAGCTTCTAACGAAAGATGTTCCTCCGACGCAACTTAAACTATCAGAACTCTGCAAGACAAACATGAACCGAGCTTAGGGAGTTATATGAGAATGAGATAACATGCACACAGCGAGGTCATATTTTCAGATTGATTTATGTACCTGGGACTTTGGAGAGGGGAACACGTTCCAAAACCGGAGCGTTTCATCACCAGCACCAGTAACTATGGTCTGTTGGTATCAGCAGTAAGAACAAATATGCCAGGTATGTGTGTCTGTGAGTGTGTGTGTGTGTGTGTGTGTGTGTAACAGAACTCAGAAACAGATCACCAAAACTCACCTGGCCATCAGGGGAAATAGCTAAGTACAATACTCTGTATGTATGCCCTGTCAAAGTGGCAAGCTGCAAATACCAAAGGAGACTGGAATTAACACAAGAAAGTATAGCATAATATTTCAGAATAATAATCATTCACCATACCTTCGACATTGTTGGATATCTCCAAACAATTATTTGGTTCTGAGAGTAGCCGTGGGTGCTAACAAGCTCATTTACATTCTTTGACCACGCAAGATTGCAGACCTGTCAAGATATTTAGCATCCTCAGGATTCGAAAGCATTAAGCAAACAAGATGTTCAAGCCTACACACCTACACTCCCCTGATTTTATATAAAAATTCCCTGCCTTCGCTGTGGTCTAAGAGGTTTGTGAACATCTCAAGCACAATCAAAAGTCAAAGCAAATATGTCTTGAGTTTTCTTCTTTTTGGTTAATTCCCTTTCTGTTTTTGTTGTCAACGTGTTTTTTTTTTCATTTTCACTTTCTTTTCCTCAGTGCTTCATGTTGTGGATTTTAGCTCTATTTGGATACTTCACAGTGGAACTTCGGACTTAAAGGATTTGGCGTTAGCAAGCCTACCCCAGCTTGCTTGGAACTAAAAGGCTTTGTTGTTTGCAAGCCTACTGCCTACCCCAACTTGCTTGGAACTAAAAGGCTTTGTTGTTGTCATTGTTGTGGCTTTCCTCTAATTGTATATTTCAGTGGTATTTTGGCTTCTAGCATATATTGATCAAAACTTAAATTTTAGTTGGCCTCAAGTCCTCAATGCTATGTAGTCTACAAATTTTTATCTATTTCTTATAGGTACAAATGGACTAATGTGATATACTCTTCAGAAAATGATTGCAACTTCTGTAATGATGAGAAGAATGACAAACAAGGATTGCAGGTATTGACACATTGAGAACTATTTGGCCGCCAGTGTACACACAACTCAATGACCGCAATTTTTGCAATGATTACAAGACAGACCAACAAAGATTGCAGGTATTGACACATTGAAACCTACCTGGCTGCCAGTGTCCACACAGCTCAAGTGTGCATTTGTGGTCGTATTCCAAAATCGTATGCATCTATCTGCAGTTCCTCCACCAGATGCAAGCAGCCCATGGAGATGAGGTGACCAGGCAATAGCTTTGACAGCTGCTGTGTGCTCAGTATACTTCAGTACTGGCTGTACTGAATGTGGATTCCAAACAAAAAGCTGGACAAGGGGGAAATATAAGAAAACAGCAATGTGGAAACCTAAGAACAGTGCTTTCCAAACTAACAGAAACACATAGACAAGCATCTTACTCTGTTGTCATTGCCACCCGATGCAAGCTGACGATTGTCATAAGACCACTTGAGTCCACAAACCTGGAAGATGTGTTAGATTAGGAAACCATACATTACCAATAGAAAACTGAAGCTTCAGTAGGATAATGTATCTAGTTGACAGATCATCAGAAATTTGATATATAAAATAAGTCATATTGTAAGGAAGCATGGATAGATTACCTCAGATTTATGCCCGGTAAGCTTGCTAACATGATCTTCTTGAGCACGGATATCATGGTGGAGGATGCTCTTGTCACGGCTTCCAGAAGAAAGCAACGAAGAACTCCATGCAAGAGCACCTACACGCATGCGATGGCTTTCCATTGTCCTTATTCTTTTGCAGCGAGCTGCATCCCAGATCTACATAAGATAAAATGTGATTTTTGACAATCAGATTAGCAGATACCCATAAAGTAACAATTGTACATACCAATACGAAAGGCTAACAGAAAGATCATCTGACTATTTCTACAAATTTATAAATCGATTCCCTACAAGATTAAAGGTGGTTCTAAATCTAGAGCAAAACCAGATAAAACTGATTCTTTGGGTTTGAGATTTGAACATATAGAAGAATCGCATTTACAATTGGTATTTGGTAAGGCTTTCCATAAGAAGTATAAAACTATTTGGGTTTTACACAGAAGGTCTTTGGGTCACTCGAGTACAATCAAGAGGATAGACTACCATAAGCCAATCAATATACTAGGCGCTAAAAGGCATATTGTCTGCACCTCAGTTGGTTCTGCAAAATCGTCAAATTTATTCCATGCATACAGCTGTAATTATTGATGAGACACATTGCACTAAAAGAGATTTAAATATCATCCAACAATTGAAGGATTGTGTAATATCTTGTAGCAATATCTGAGGTAAGAAGAATGGGACATAACCTGAACTTTTCCTTGATTTGTTCCTACTGCAAGGTGAGTGCCGCGCTGCGCCCACCCCACAGAACAAACGTTGTCATCCACCCCCAAATCACAAAGCTTGGTGACCTAGACAACGACAAAGCTGTCAACAATCCATCTCCAACTCTCAGTGACGATATACCCTTAGGATGACATCCGTTGCTTACCTTGCTGCTGCATGCATTCCACAGGTAAACGCAATTGCCCAACCCAACAGCGAGGACGTTATGTGAAGACCAATCGACGAGGTTGAGGTAGAAGTCGTCCTGCAACGCAGGCGCATCCAGCACCTACGAGCAGCAGCAAGAAAATTAGCGCAAAAACACGAAATTGTTGGTAGAAAGACTACAAATTTCGCATTATGCTTTCAGCATTCCGGGCTGCAATTGGCGATCTTTCACGCCCTCCCAAGAAGCAGCAGAGGCTAGGTCAAGAAACTGAACTCAAGAAAACCTAAATCAAGAAAGCAGGAAATCCAATTGCCCTCCTCACCTTGTAGGGCGACCTCGGGACCTTCCTTGGTCCCGCGCCCCTGGTGGTGAAAATGCCGGGGAACAGGGCGTCCTCCTCCTCCTCCCCTCCGGAAAAAAGCGCCCTCTTGGCGTTCCGGCGCACCTCCGTCTTGAATCTGAAGATGTTCCCGGTGGCGGGGGTGCCCACAGGCGAGAGCCCCGGGGAGGAGGAGGAGGACGAGCACGCGGCGGCCGAGGACGCGACCCGGTCGGGCGTGTCGGGCCCGAAGAGCGCGGCGCGGAGGAGCGCGCAGTAGGGCGACGCCGCGGCGGGCGCAGATCCGGACGAGGCCGCGGGGCCGGCCTCGTGGGAGGAGGACGAGGAGGCGGCGGCGGCGGCGGGCGAGGGCGAGGGGGCGAGGTCGAAGAGCGCGAGGTTGGATCCGGCGCGGCTGGGGATGAAGCGGTCGCTGTAGACGGTGCGCGAGGCCGGCGCTGGGGCGGACGCCGGCGCGGACGCGTGCGGCGGCGTGGCGGAGTGGCGGGGTGACGGCGCCGATGCGAGGCGCGAGTTGGGCGTGGACGCTGGCGTCGGCGGCTTCGAGGACGCCGAGTTCTCCATCGGCGTGCGGTGGTGATCCATAGAGAGGGAGAATAATTGGGTTTCGGGCAGGCGCAGGATGCAGTGCAGGTGCGACTGCGACGGGGTGGGTGATGTGTGCGTGCGACGGTGCGGGGATAGGATAGCAAGGCTTCCCGCCCGTTCGCGCCACCGCGTTTTTTCTCTCTCCACCTTCCCCTCTCGGCTCGCCTGTTTCTACTAGTAGTCGCTTTTCTCTTTCTTTTTTTTACTCCATCCCCTTCCTCTCTCTCTCTCTCTTTTTGGAACTGGCCTTCCTTTCGTTCTTTTGCCTCATGATGGATCGTCTCCCTTCCGTTTTTGTTGTTTTGTTGGCTCAGATCTGCTGCACGCCTGCACCAGCCACCAGGTAATAATTATTTACAAAATGTCAAGACACTAAATAAATTTTAGTTCAAAAATAAATAAAAATAGAGCTCGATCCTAATTCGATTGGATTCTTAAATTTTGAGGTATAAAATTTAGAGCTCATTGTCTATCCTAGCTACTGGTACTCTACTGACACCACGAGGGGTCGCCGCTTCGCTGGCTGTTGCATTCTCCACACGCATCCTGTATTACGGGACCTCATCTGCCTCGTGCAGCTGCCAAGAGACGTGAATCGTGATCCCGTCCCGTCATGCAGCGTCGCTTCTGGGAACCCACGGGATGGAAGAACATGAGGCAGGCCCGCCCACCAGACGCAGCCAGCTAGCAGCAAATGGCAAGCGGATATGCCGTATATGCCCCACATATCGTACGAGCGGTGGTTTTCCCTTTGGCCCTCGTGCGCGGCTCCCAACTTTTTTTTTTGTCTTTTAACCCTTTTTGCGATTTTTTACAAATATGTACTTTATAGTTTGAATTCAGTAAGTAAATAGACAATATTAATGACACCAAGATCCCACTCATGCATGTTAACGTGGCGCTTACGTGGCAGAGATCGGCGCCATTATTATTGACGGTGATCTCTTGGCTTCCGTCGGCCATCGCCCCTTAGCGCTTTTGATTTCGTGACATGCGTGCACAGTCTGTAACAATTGTTACAGGAGACTTGTATAAACTAAATAACATAAGTCCTTTCTAGTGGTGCACTCACATTCCCAATTGTGTGAAGCCTTCTCCACAGTATCCTTCCAATGGTTGATGTGGCTACCGTGGAAGAGTTGGTGAACAACCATTCTTAGTGTGACAAGGGCATGAACAATATGGATCGAGGCATAGTGGCACCTATGAACCACCTCCATCGTTGTCGTCTCCCTCTTCCTCGTTCTTATTTCTGCTGCTGGTTTTCCTCTCTAGATAGAACATAGTTGGCACCTATGAACCACCTCCATCGTTGTCGTCTCCTTCTTCCTCATTCTTATTTCTGCTGCTGATTTCCCTCTCTGGATCGAATATCATGTCCTGTAGGTAGAATATATATTACACATATCCAACGAGTGAACCACAGTTCTCTTGAACTAATGAATGATATACAAATATGTAAAGTTGGTTTCAGTGAACAACAAATTCGTATAGAAACAAAGGATTAAACTAACTAAACTAATTACTGACTAATATCGAATTACCAACTTCACCCTCTATGTTGACACTTTAGGTCCGCCGCACGCGCTCCGACTGGTTCTTTCGTCCCTCTCTCAACTACTGCCATGTAGACACGCTGACACTCTAGGCCCGCCCCACGCTCTCTGACTGGTTCTCCCGCCCCTCTCTTATCTACTGTCATGTGGATCCCAGCACCCACACAGCTAGATATTGCGGGATATTGCGTCTGCTCAGCGAAAAAAAAGTACAGACGAGCACTCGAATCCACACCCCCTAGCTTTAGAAATTTGGAGCTAACCACCAGACCACATATACCTTAGTGTTTAGAAATAAACAATAATTATATTTGCATAAATATCTTAATACTAATTTTTATGATATATAAAAAACCGTAGTAAAGTATGGGCAATTGGCTAGTAATAATTAAATACTAACAGCCTCAATAAAAAGAATTGTACCTAAGGTCGCGGTGGCGTAAGTGCTAGCGGTGAAGTCGGACGGTCTCCTCTCAATAAAAAATGGACAAGTACTAAGTAAAAATTTCGGCTGCACCTCCCCTGCACAAGAAGGTTTCTAAAACCTGCAAATTCACATCATATCCATCACATGAATCACTTTCATCAAATGCATCACTTTCATCACATTCGCCTATGTCACTTAACAGTAACAAAACCAACGACTACATATCTAGTTGTATCAATAACAAAACTGAAGTAATAGCTAACTAGTAAGTTTAGTAGCTATATAACAGGTTTTTTACTAAATTAGTAATAAGTATATTACTAACTAGCAAGTTTAATAGCCATAGAGCAAGTTTAACAACTAAGTACATTACTAACAAAAATAGCTACATTACTAACTAAGTACATTATTAATCGGGCGAGCGGAGGCCGAGGTTGGGTCGGGGAGAGGAAGCAGAGGCGAGGAGGGTGCGTGGGCGGGAGAGCTGAGGCACGGGCGAGCAGCAACAACCGACGCGGGGGCGAGCAGCGGCGGTTGGCGCACCTGCGAGCAGCGGTGCAGGCGGCTAAGAGCAGCAGCGTGACACAGGCGGCAGTGGCACGACCAGGAGTCGTGAATCGGCGACGATCACTAAAATGGGCAGCGAGGGCATCGAATGGAAGCAAGCGGGAGAGGAAAAGTCGTTGGACCGGTATAAAGGGGGTCGACGCCATAGACCTTGGCGTGGACCTCCTGACACGTGGTTGACCGGTATAAAGGGTGTCGGCAAAAGGAGCAGACCCTGTGGGTGGTTCATATGGGTCACGGCACATCATAAGATCACATAAGAGTAGTTAGTATAGTGGTGTAAATACTATATCTTGAACTTGACAGTCAAGGTTTTATTCTTGTTGATCCTTGTTTTTTGTTTCTTTTTTAATATTTTTTTGGCACACCATAATCATAGCAGTTGGGTCGCGACGACCCCTTGACATGTGGCTGTCATGCCAGTGCCACGTCCTCGAGGCCGATCGGTACCTAGGCGCCAAAGTAATAGGTGTCACCAATTACTTTGGCGTCGAGCTAAAGAACTATTTTTTAATAAAAACTAAAAAAACATATTCATAAAAAACCCAAAAACCTAAAATGCAAAAAAGAGGTTGATTCGTGGCGTCGCATCGTCGCAGTCGTCTGATGTCCCTTCCTCCACCACCCTCACGTGATTGTTGCCGGGGTCGTATCTCTTTTTTTCTATATTTAAAAATAATCAAAATTTCAATTTTTATTCCAACTTTGAAAATTCACTTATTTTTTATATCTTGAACCTTTCACTACAGGAAACACCTAAATTTTCGTGGGCCAAAAGCCCACGAAAATAAGCCTAAACCGACGAAAATAGACTATTTTCGTCGGCAGACCGACGAAAATAGCCGCCGAAAATAAGTTCGACGAAAATAGGCACCTATTTCCGTCGGTACCGACGAAAAATACCTATTTTCGTCGGCTCTCCCAAGGCCGACGAAAATAATTGGTCGACTGGCTATTTTCGTCGGCCTTGGGAAAGCCGACGAAAATACGTGCCCAGTCTATTTTCGTCGGCCAGGTGAGGCCGACGAAAATATGTTCCCAGGATATTTTCGTCGGCCACCACCGAGGCCGACGAAAATTGATGGTTCCCCCCCCCCCAAAACAGATTTTTCTGCACCTATTAATAATTCACAGCAAAATACACAATATCACAATTCACATATATACAGATTCACAATCAAAATACATAATTCACAAAACACATTGACATATACATATCACAAAACACATTCACATATACATAAATAATGGAAGTATATGCATTATATCTTCGAAGTCCAAAATGGAAGTAACTATGAGGAAAACTTACTCGAACGCCTCCTGTGTGCTGTCAATATTGCTATACATATATAGCATTAGCGTGTTCAAATCTGATCCTTCAATGTGACGTACACTCCCTTTTCCAACTGCTTTACCCGGATTCGCAAAAATTTGAAGGGTGCTTTGGGGCGATTCATTTTCGACATGAAGTCGCACTGAAGGAGCAAACACATTGTTGGCTCGAGCGAAATACCTGGTTGAGAATTGAGATATCTCCTTAAGGGCAAAAGCCTCCGCAATACACCCTTCGACTCTAGCCTTGTTGCGAGCAGACGCCCTGAGCTTTTTCAACGCCTTTTCTATAGGATACATCCACCTGAATTGCACTGGTCCGCCTACCAAAGCTTCCCAAGGCAAATGCACAATTAGATGTTGCATCACATTGAAGAATCCTGGCGGGAAAACCTTTTCAAATTTACAAATAAGAATTGGAATTTCTTTTTCAAATTTCTGCATCAACCTCTTCGATACCGTCTTTGCGCATACTTCCCTATAGAAGTAACTCAGCTCTGCAAATATGCTCCAAAGCTCATCCTTAAAATAGCCTCGAAACATCACGGGCATCAGCCTCTCCATAATAATATGGTAGTCATGGCTTTTCAAACCGATCAATTTACCGGTCTTCAGATTGACTGCCCGTTTCAGATTTGCCGCATATCGATCTGGAAATTTCAGATTCTTCAACCACTTAAATATTTCTTTCCTTTCATCTGGCTTGAGGCAGTAATCAGCTCGCGGCCTACTCTCATGCCCTTTATCGCTTACTTTCAACTCGAGCATCGGTCTCTTACAAATTTCAGCCATGTCTTTTCTTGCCTTCATATTATCTTTCGTTTTATCAGTCACATCGAAACATGTGCTTATGATGCTTTCAGCAACATTACGCTCTTGGTGCATCAAGTCTATGTTGTGCGGCATGATCAAGGCTTTTGCATACGGAAGCTCCCATATTGATGAAATATGGGTCCAGTTGTGGTCCTCCCCGTAGCCTTGAAACCTATCATTTTCTCCTTGCTTCAGACAAGCATGCCATGCCATTATCTGCGGTGCAGTTTGCCTCTTTGGTGGCCCATTTCTGATTTTGGCTCCACTTCTAAATGCAGTAAGCGAATTCCTGAAATCATGCTTGAATGGAGTCCAACGTCGATGAGCATCAAAGAATGACACTTTCCCACCATGCTTCAATCTGAATGCATCCGTATCATTCATACATATGGGACAGCACAACCGACCATGAACACACCATCCAGACCAATCTCCATACGCCAGCAGATCATGCACTGACCACAAATAAGCAGCGCGCATGGTAAACTCCTTTTCAGTATGGCTGTCATAAGCCTTCACACCTCTCCACAATTGTTTCAGCTCTTCAATTAAAGGGCGAACAAACATATTCAGCTTTGGCCCTGGATGCTCGGGGCCTGGGATGACTAGTGCAAGGAACATGAACTCTTCTTTATTGACCAACTCAGGAGGAAGATTATATGGCACAATGAAGACAGGCCAACACGAGTAAGGGCTTGCACTGGTATTGAAAGGTGTGAATCCGTCCGTCGATAGACCAAGCCGTACACTCCTAGGGTCGTTTGCAAATTCGGGATCAAACTCGTCAATTGCCTTCCACGCATCACCGTCCGACGGATGGACCATTATGTCTGGATCAGTGACGAGACGTACACCATTCTTTGGCCACGTCATATGCAGAGCTATTTCTTTGTTGAGGAACAACCTTGAAAGCCGAGGAATGATGGGCAACCGACGAAGTTGCTTAGCTGCGACCTTCATAACTACCAATTCACCCTCATCATTTGTCACCTCGACATATCTAGAAGCTTCGCAATGCTTACAACGGTCCAGCTTGTCATCCTCCTCAAAGAATAGCATGCAACTGTTGGGACACACGTCGATCTTCTCATATGTCATCCCAAGACCAGCCAACATCTTCTTTGCGAAGTACATATTCTTTGGCAACTTATGATTCTCCGGGAGAACCTCGCCCATCAGTTGGACGATGTCGTTGTAAGCACTGTTTGAAATGTTGTGCTTCGACTTTATCGCCATTAGTCTTGTGAGAGTCCCAAGAACTGACATCTGAGTGTGCTCGTGCAATCTCTCTTCTCCCGCGGCGAGTAGCCGAAAGAATTCCTGAGCATCGCGTGGAAGCTGCCCCGGCTCCTCAGTGTTCATTTCAACCTCCCTACCAAGATCATGCAACATGTCATCCATCCTATCATGATCGTCATCAAGCTCCACCTCCGCGTCAACGTGTCTAATAGACTCTCCATGCCGGTACCATACAAGGTAGTTCGGCATAAACCCACTTTTGCAAAGGTGTTTCTCCATTTCTTCCTTCTTCTGAGGCCACTTGTTCTCGCAGCGATTGCAAGGACACTTCACTAGACGACCAGTTGCATCTTTGAAAGCGTGCTCAAGAAAAGCCTTTGTTACAACCATCCATTCATTCGAATGTGCCCCATCTTTTCTCCACCCGTCATACATCACCATCCGATCACCGTCCATTTCAAAGGCTAAACAAAAGACAAAGAACATCAACGATCGTCCGTGGCTTAGGTGAACTCCCTATTAGGTAAAGGCCCTAAACCCACCCAAGAGTGTAGACCGATGCTTGTGATTTATGACGTGTAGCCTACGATTGCCACGAAATTTCGGCAGCATAACCCCGCTGCTCTCCAAGCACACGCCCGAACATGGTGTGTTGGAGAACAACTGGGTTACACAATCGAAATTCCGCGTCAATCGTAAGGCACATGTCATAAATCACAAGCATCGACCTACACTCTCAGGCTGTCCAAAATACGTGGACAATTCCGGAACGACGAACCTCACAATCCAGTGTGACGTTCGCCGTTCCCGAACGGGTGACGCATACGGTTCGCTACGGTTAACGATTAAAACTAAACTCTAAACATTAAACTAAACTCTAAAATTAAGATAATAGAATGAGACATTGAGGATAATGAGGCACTGATCACTGATGATCACTGATCACCACTGATCTAGCATGCACTCTTCACTATACAAAACCAATTAAGCAACTGTATCACAATGAGATTACTAATGAAGAATGATGCACACTGCAATCAGAAAAACAAAACCAAGAAAAATATAATAATTGTTAGCTAGCTGTAAATCAAGCGATACATTGGATAAGAAAAGCTAGCTGTAAATCACCAGTTCACCACCGCCTTAACAATCTGTATAACGGTTAACGACCGCCACGGCACGCGCACGGCACGCCATGGCCGCCATGTGCATCAAATGAAGAAGGGAGACGTGGAGGCTCACTGCGAGGAACGAGGGCGGCGTCGACGGATGTCGGGCGCGGCGTGGATGGACGGCAGGCTCCCTTCTTCGCGACGACGGCCACAGTCTCCCTTCTTCGCGGGCGGGCGTGTTGCTGGCGGCACGGCGAAGGCGCGTGGGCTGCGTGCGGCGGAGCGCTAACTTCTTCGCCGGCGGGCGGGCGCGGGCGGAGCGCGTCAAGGGCGCGAGGGCCGCAGGCGGCGCGGCTAGCGCGGGGCGAGGGCGGGCGGGCGCGGCGCGGGGCGTGCGGGGCGAGCGCGTGGCGAGCGCGGGGCGAGGGCAGGCGGGCGCGGCGCGGCGAGCTCGGGCGGGCGGGCGGGCGGGCGCGGCGCGGCGAGCTCGGCGACGGCGGGCGGGCGGCGGCGCTACTAGAGATGGACGAGCGAGAGAGAGCGAGAAGATGCGCGCGGAGGCCGGATGGACGATTAACGTACTCTATTTTCGTCGGCCTCAGTAAGGCCGACGAAAATAGAGGTCGGTTACTGACATATTTTCGTCGGCCTGGCTGAGGCCGACGAAAATAATCCACGTATTTTCGTCGGTCTGGCTAAGGCCGACGAACATATCTCACATTTTCGTCGGTCTTGAGGCCGACGAAAACATCTTTCGTATTCCCGTGGGCCTACCGACGAAAATATTCACTGGCCCACGAAAATAGACAACATATTCGTCGGTCACGCTGGCCCACGAAAATACAATGTTATTTTCGTGGGTCGGCCGACGAAAATAGCACAGCCCACAAAAATTTAGTCGTTTCCTGTAGTGTTTACTGTGTAGCTAGGAGTCAAGATCAAATTATACAAAATGATGATTTCATTGCAAACCAATATCATAAACTTTATTACATAAATTGAATATCTTTATAACATAAACTAAACAAAAAAACTAACGACTATCCACAGGGTGGTTGATCGAAGCAACAATGGCCTAGAACTCCTCACAATCTTTATAATAGTCTTTCTCATGTTGACCTTGTTCTAAGCAGCAAATTCAACAAAAACAAATTAGTACAATTATGGTTGATACTCAGCTAGGATGTAAGAAAAAGTGTCCTGTAAGGTTAATCAAGAACAATGATAAGGCTATAGCGTTCCGTATTTTATATAAGTTGATTAAACTTTATTAGCAATTGCTGAGTGTTGAACACCTGTCAAGATTCCTCTGGAGAACCAAAACAGGGTGACATGATTAAATCAATATGATTCATTCTTCCTTCAATTTACTTATAATGAATGAGTAGATAAAAAAGAGAAGTTAAAATGAGTAAGTAGAGATATTCAATAAAATGAGTCATGGAGATTGTCGGCGTTTCGGACCCGGGAGGACCCTCAACCGGACCGACTAGTGAATTTTGTGTCGCATGCCCCTGTCCAGATGGGTTGATGCAAGATGTAACACAAGAGTAGGGATGAGGCTTATATTATCTTGCACCGAGGGTGCTTGCAGTAGGGGTTACAAGCTTCGCGAGAGAAGGAACGGGCCCTAGGCCTCCTAGGGGGTCTAGTGTTGCGGAGTGGAGCTCGATGTTTTGGTGAGTCCGTCTCCGTTGCTCTTGCTGCCCGTGTTGCCCCCCTTTCTTCTCTTCTCTCCCCCTTTCGAAGGCCCTGGGCATCCCCTTTTATAGACACAAGGGGATGGTCCAGCTGTACATATGGGGGTGTAGCAATGTGCTAACGTGTCCGGCGAAGAGGTGCTTGAGCCCTATATGAAGCGTAGCTGGCGGTGCGGCCCTAGGTCCTACTGACGTTTCTTTGCCTTCGTAGAGAGCTTGTGGACTATTGACGTCATGGACGCATGCGGGGAACCATCATTACCTGTTGCCGGAGTAATCTAGATGCGACTCCGGTCTTGTTTCTTCGTAGCCTGAGGCGGCTAGCTAGAGGTAGGGTAATGATGTATCCCCTGTAGCGTAGTCGGTCTGAGGCCGAGGTCGGGCGAGGCGACGACTCCTCCCGAGGCCAAGGTCGGGCGAGACGGAGAACTTCCCCCGAGGCCGAGGCTGAGACCGAGGCCTGGGGTCGGGCAAGGCGGAGCTCCCTATTGTGCCTAAGGCTGAACTCGGGAGAGGCCGTGACTTACTGTTGTTAGTCTTACCCTGGTGGTTGGCACAGTAGCCAGAGCGGGGCGAATAGTGCTGTTTTCTTGTCAGAACGGTCAGTGAAAGGGCGAAGTGACTGCGGTCACTTCGACCTTTCCGACTGAGGCACGCGTGTCAGGATAAGGTGTCAGGCGATCCCCGCATTAAATGCGCATGCGATACGGTCGGTTGGTAAGGCAATTTGGCCGAGGTCGCTGCACGACAAAGTTTGCCCGAGCTTGGCTTCGGGCGAGCCGAGGGTGCGCCCACTGCCTGTGGAGGCCCTCGGGCGAGGCGTGAATCCGCTCGGGACTATTGTTCCCACCCGAGATCGGGCTCGGGCGAGGCGAGATCGCGTCCCTTGGCAGACGAGGCCTTGACTTGAACCGTGCTTATCAGTCTTCATGGTTTGTTCTGGAGACATTTTCCAGCTGTGTTTAGGAGTGTTGGGGGTACCCCTAATTACGGTACCTGATAGTAGCCCTCGAGCCTCGAAGGGAGTGTAGGTACTCGCTTGGAGGTTTTGCCGGATTTTTTTGCAAGAGGACCAGTCTTTTATGGTTATATTTTGTTCCGATGGGTGCACGCGAGCGCACCCGCCGGGTGTAGCCCCCGAGGCCTCGGAGGAGTGGTTTGACTCCTCTAAAGTCTTAATTCTTTTTGTGATGCCTCGGTCGGCCTTGTTGTTTCCTCATGCGGCCTGGCCGCAGTCTGGGTGCATGGTCAGGCTCCGAGTTTTCAAGCTGTTTTGTCGACGTGGTCGACTATTTGGCCGTAGCCTGGTGCGAGAGCAGCCTCCGAGCCTCTGCACGGAGCGAGAGGACGATCAAGGACCGTCTCGACTTTTATTGTACGCCCCTTCGTCGCCTTTCCGCAAGGAGGAAGGGGGGAAAGCGCCATGTTACCCTCGGAGGGCACCAAACACGGTGTTTCCAGTGAGTTGCTATCGGGTGATCCGAGTGGACGCCCGAGCCCCGCTCGATAAGGGTCGGCTAGTGGCCCAGAGGCGCGCTCCAAAAGTACCTGCAGGTGATTTGCTGGACCCGGACCCATTTGATAGGGTTCGAGGGCTCGGTGCCTCTCTCCGGTGGGATTCCATTACAAATCGTTCCCGCTGGTCTCGGAAATGTCCTAGGGTACCTCAGGAGCGTAGCCCAAGCCTCGGCCATGTAACGGACGTACCCAGGGTCATCCCTGACTCTGCGTGCTCTGGAGCGGCTATCAAACCCTTCCGAGGGGCCAGCCTTCGAACCCCTGATCAGTAAAGGGCTTGGAGCCCGAGTGCTCTGGGGCGGTTGCCGAACCCCGCAGGGTGCAACCTTCGAACCCCTAATCAGTAGGAGGGCTCGGGGCCCGTTTCCTTCGCTGAGAAGGATCCTTTTTCGAAATATCCCCTTTCTCGATCCCTGTGGCAAGAGAGAGAGAGAGAGAAAGGTGAAAGGGAAATAGGGTCAAACCTTTTCCATTAAGAATTTTGGTGGTTGAATTGCCCAACACAAATTATTGGACTAACTAGTTTGCTCTAGAAAATATGTTCTACAGGTGCCAAAGGTTCACAACAAACCAATACAAGTCAAAAGAAAGGGTTCAAACAAAGGGAGCAAAGTTAAACCGAAGGCAGCCCTGGTCTGGCGCACCGGACAGTGTCCGGTGCACCAGGGAATCTAACTCTAAACTTGTCAGTCTCGGGAATTCTGGGAGCCGCTTCGCTATAATTCACCGGACTGTCCGGTGTGCCAGCGGAGCAACGGCTACTTCGCACCAACGGTCGTCTGCAAAATGCATTCAATGCGCTATAGTGCGCGCCAGTGTCAGAGCAGCGCCAAAAGGCGCACCGGACAGTGTACAGTGACTGTCCGGTGACCCAGAAGACAGAAGCTCCAACGGTCGAACCCTAACGGTCGGGTGACGTGGCTGGCGCACCGGACAATGTCCGGTGGCGCACTGGACTGTCCGGTGCGCCATGCGACAGACAACCTCCCAACAACCACTTTTGGTGGGTGGGGCTATAAATACCCCAACCACCCCACCATTCATTGCATCCAAGTTTTCAGACTTCCTACACCTTACAAGAGCTATAGCATTCAATACAAGACACACCAAAGAGATCAAATCCTCTCCCAAGTCCAAAGATCATTCCAAATCAATTAGTGACTAGTGAGAGAGTGACTTGTGTTCATTTGAGCTCTTGCGCTTGGATTGCTTCTTCTTTCTCATTCTTTCTTGTGATCAACTCAATTGTAACCAAGGCAAGAGACACCAATTGTGTGATGGTCCTTGCGGGGACTTAGTGTCCCGTTTGATTGAGAAGAGAAGCTCACTCGGTCTAAGTGACCGTTTGAGAGAGGGAAAGGGTTGAAAGAGACCCGGTCTTTGTGACCACCTCAACGGGGAGTAGGTTTGCAAGAACCGAACCTCGGTAAAACAAATCACCGTGTCACACTCTCCATTTTCTTGTGATTTGTTTTTCATCCTCTCTCTCGGACTCGATTTTAATTCTAACGCTAACCCCGGCTTGTAGTTGTACTTAAACTTTATAAATTTCAGATTCACCCTATTCACCCCCTCTAGGCGACTTTTAATTGGTATCGGAGCCGGTGCTTCATTAGAGCCTAACCGCTCGAAGTGATGTCGGGAGATCACGCCAAGAAGGAGATGGTGACCGGCGACAAGCCCGCTACAAGCCACGGGAAGGCTCCATCGGGAGAGTCCCGCAACAAGGGGAAGGAGAAGGAATCTCCTTCACACAAGTCGCATCGGAGTGGCGAAAAGAAGAAGAAGATGAGGAAGGTGGTCTACTACGAGACCGACTCTTCATCGCCATCGACCTCCGGCTCTGACGTGTCGTCCGTAACTTCTAAGCGCCATGAGCGCAAGAAGTTTAGTAAGATTCCCCTACACTACCCTCGCATTTCTAAACGTACTCCATTACTTTCCGTTCCATTAGGCAAACCACCGGTTTTTGATGGTGAAGATTATAACATGTGGAGTGACAAAATGAGGCATCACCTAACCTCACTCCACACTAGCATTTAGAACGTTGTTGAGTTTGGTGTACAGGTGCCATCCGTAGGGGATGAGGACTACGATTCGGACGAAGTTGCCCAAATCCGGCACGTCAACTCCCAAGCCACCACTATACTCCTCGCCTCTCTAAGTCGATAGGAGTATAATAAGGTGCAAGGGTTGAAGAGCGCCAAAGAGATTTGGGATGTACTCAAAACAGCGCACGAAGGAGATGAGGTGACTAAGATCACCAAAAGGGAGACGATCGAGGGGGAGCTCGGTCGATTCATGCTTCACCAAGGGGAGGAGCCACAAGCAATGTACAACCGGCTCAAGACCTTGGTGAACCAAGTGCGCAACCTCGAGAGCACCAAATGGGATGACCATGAGATGGTCAAGGTTATTCTAAGATCACTAGTTTTTGTTAATCCTACTCAAGTACAATTAATTCGTGGTGATCCTAGATACAAAATAATGTCTCCCGAGGAAGTAATAGGTAAATTTGTGAGCTTTGAGCTAATAATCAAAGGCTCCCTCCGTTCCTAAAGCACAACCCGTTGCATTCAAAGCAACGGTGGAGAAGAAAGAAGATTCTACTCCAAGTAGAATCCCCATCGACGCCTCCAAGCTTGACAATGAGGAGATGACGCTTATTATCAAAAGCTTCCGTCAAATCCTCAAACAAAGGAAGGAGAAGGATTACAAGCCCCGTTCCAAGAAAGTGTGCTATAAGTGTGGTAAGCCCGGTCATTTTATTGCAAAATATCCATTATCTAGTGATAGTGACAGGGGCGACGACAAGAAGGGAAAGAGGAGAGAAAAGAAGAGATACTACAAGAAGAAGGGCGGCGATGCCCATGTTTGCCGGGAGTGGGACTCCGACGAGAGCTCCACCGACTCCTCCTCCGACGAGGACGCTGCCAACATCACCGTCAACAAAGGGCTCCTCTTCCCCAACGTCGGCCACAAATGCCTCATGGCAAAGGACGGCAAAAAGAAGAAGGTGAAATCCAAATCCTCCACTAAATATACAACATCTAGTGATGAGGCTAATTCTAGTGATGATGATGATTTATTTACTCTCTTTGCCAACTTGAACATTCAACAAAAGAAAAAATTAAATGAATTGATTAGCACTATTCATGATAAGGATGAACTCTTGGATAGCCAAGAGGACTTCCTAATTAAAGAAAACAAAAATCATGTTTAAGTTAAAAATGCTTATGCTTTAGAAGTAGAA
The DNA here is from genome assembly GCA_029449295.1 of Zea luxurians. Classification (NCBI taxonomy): domain Eukaryota; kingdom Viridiplantae; phylum Streptophyta; class Magnoliopsida; order Poales; family Poaceae; genus Zea; species Zea luxurians. The sequence goes on from JAOPSE010000031.1 coordinate 31,023,958, forward strand.
AAATGTGAAAAATTAACTAATGAGCTAAGCACTTGCCATGATATCATTTCCAACCTTAGAAATGAAAATGCCAATCTAGTTGCTAAGGTTGGGAAGCTTGATGTTTGTGATGATTCAATTGTTAGTCTTAGAAATGATAATGTCAACTTAATTGCTAAGATTGACAAATTGAATGCTTCTCTTTCTAGCCTTAAAATTGAAAATGAAAAATTAATTGCTAAGGCTAAGGATTTAGATGTTTGCAATGCTTCCATTTCCAATCTTAGAGATGAGAATGATATATTGCATGCTAAGATTGTTGAATTAAATACTTGCAAACCCTCTACATCTTCCGTTGAGCATGTTACTATTTGTACTAGATGTAGGGATGTTAATGTAGATGTTATTCATGATCACCTTGCTTTAATTAAACAACAAAATAATCACATAGCTACATTAACTGCTAAAATTAATGAGCATGACTTAGAAAATGGGAATTTAAATTTGCTAGAAGCATGCTCTATAGTGGGAGATGCCCTGGTATTAAGGATGGTATTGGCTTCCAACAGGAAGACAATATCAAACTTAATGCCCCGCCTAAAAGATTGTCTAATTTTGTTAAGGGCAAGGCTCCCATGGTTCAAGATAACGAGGGTTACATTTTATACCCTATCGGTTATCCCGAACACAAAATTAGGAGAATTCACTCTAGAAAGTCTCACTCTGGCCCTAATCATGCTTTTATGTATAAGAGTGAGGCATCTAGTTTTAGGTAATCAACCCATGCTAAATTGCCTAAGAAGAAAACTCCTAAGGCATCAAACGATCATAGTGTTTCATTTAAAACTTTTGATGCTTCCTATGTGCTAACCAACAAATCAGGCAAGTTAGTTGCCAAGTATGTTGGGGGCAAACACAAGGGATCAAAAACTTGTGTTTGGGTACCCAAAGTTCTTGTATCTAATGTCAAAGGACCCAAAACCGTTTGGGTACCTAAAATCAAGAACTAAATTTGTTTTGTAGGTTTATGCATCCGGGGGCTCAAGTTGGATCATCGACAGCGGGTGCACAAACCATATGACTGGGGAGAAAAGAATGTTCTCCTCCTACGAGAAAAACCAAGATCCCCAACGAGCTATCACATTCGGGGATGGAAATCAAGGTTTGGTCAAAGGATTGGGTAAAATTGCTATATCACCTGACCATTCTATTTCCAATGTTTTTCTTGTAGATTTTTTAGATTACAACTTGCTTTCTGTATCTCAATTATGTAAAATGGGCTACAACTGTCTTCTTACGGATACAGGTGTTACTGTCTTTAGAAAAAGTGATGATTTAGTAGCCTTTAAGGAAGTATTAGAGGGTCAGCTATACTTAGTTGATTTCAATAGAGCTGGACTCGATACTTGCTTAATCGCTAAGACTAACATGGGTTGGCTCTGGCATCGCCGACTGGCCCATGTTGGGATGAAGAATCTTCACAAGCTTTTAAAGGGAGAGCACATTTTGGGACTAACAAATGTACATTTTGAGAAAGATAGGGTTTGTAGCGCATGCCAAGCAGGAAAGCAAGTTGGTGTTCATCATCCACATAAGAACATCTTGACGACTAACAGGCCACTCAAGCTCCTCCACATGGACCTATTCGGCCCGATCGCTTACATAAGCATCGGGGGAGTAAGTACTGTCTAGTTATTGTGGATGACTATTCTCGCTTCACTTGGGTATTCTTTTTACAGGAAAAATCTCAAACCCAAGAGACCTTATAGGGATTCTTGAGACGAGCTCAAAATGAGTTCGGCTTGAGGATTAAGAAAATTAGAAGCGATAATGGGATGGAGTTCAAGAATTCACAAATAGAAGGTTTTCTTGAGGAAGAAGGGATCAAGCATGAGTTCTCTGCTCCCTACACGCCACAACAAAATGGTGTAGTGGAGAGGAAGAATATAATTCTATTGGACATGGCGAGGACCATGCTTGATGAGTACAAGACTTCGTATCGGTTTTGGGCCAAGGCAGTCAACACCGCATGCTACGCCATCAACCGGTTGTATCTACACCGAATCCTCAAGAAGACATCATACGAACTCCTCACCGGTAAAAAGCCCAATGTTTCATATTTTAGAGACTTTGGTAGCAAATGCTTTATTCTTGTTAAAAGAGGTAGAAAATCCAAATTTGCTCCTAAGGCTGTAGAAGGCTTTTTACTAGGATATGATTCAAACATAAGGGCATATAGAGTCTTTAACAAGTCCACTGGACTAGTTGAAGTTTCTTGTGACATTGTGTTTGATGAGACTAACGGCTCTTAAGTAGAGCAAGTTGATCTTGATGAACTAGATGATGAAGAGGCTCCATGCGTCGTGCTAAAGAACATGTCCATTGGGGATGTGTGTCCTAAGGAATCCGAAGAGCCCATTCAAGCACAAGATCAACCATCATCCTCCATGCAAGCATCTCCACCAACTCAAGATGAAGATGAGGCTCAAGATGATGAAGAAGAAGATTAAGAAGATGAGCCACCTCAAGAAGACGCCAATAATCAAGGGGGAGATGCAAATGACCAAGACAAGGAGGATGAGCAAGTTCCAAGGCCACCACACCCAAGAGTCCACCAAGCAATCCAACGAGGTCACCCCGTGAACACCATCCTAGGAGATATTCATAAGGGGGTAACCAATCGATCTCGTGTTGCTCATTTTTTTGAACATTACTCTTTTGTTTCCTCTATTGAGCCACACAGGGTAGAGGAAGCACTTCAAGATTCGGATTGGGTGCTGGCGATGCAAGAGGAGCTCAACAATTTCAAAAGGAATGAGGTATGGCATTTAGTTCCACATCCTAACCAAAATGTTGTAGGAACCAAATGGGTCTTCCGCAACAAACAAGATGAGCATTGTGTGGTGACAAGGAACAAGGCACGACTTGTGGCCAAAGGGTATTCACAAGTCGAAGGTTTGGATTTCGGTGAAACCTATGCACCCGTAGCTAGGCTTGAGTCAATTCGAATATTACTTGCCTATGCTACTCACCATGACTTTAAGCTCTACCAAATGGACGTGAAGAGTGCCTTCCTCAACGGACCCATCAAGGAAGAGGTCTATGTTGAGCAACCTCTCGGCTTTAAAGATAGTGAGTATCCTAACCATGTTTACAAACTCTCTAAGGCGCTTTATGGGCTTAAGCAAGCCCCAAGAGCATGGTATGAATGCCTAAGAGATTTTCTTATCACTAATGGCTTCAAAGTCAGAAAGGCCGATCCTACTTTGTTCACTAAAACCATTGAGAATGATTTATTTGTATGCCAAATTTATGTTGACGATATCATATTTGGGTCTACTAACAAATCTATTTGTGAAGAATTTAGTAGGATCATGATTCAAAAATTCAAGATGTCTATGATGAGGGAGTTGAAGTATTTTCTAGGATTTCAAGTAAAGCAACTTCAAGAAGGCACCTTCATTAGCCAAACAAAGTACATTCAAGATATCTTTACCAAGTTTGGAATGAAGAATGCTAAGCCCATCAAGACACCCATGGGAACCAATGGGCATCTCGACCTCGACATGGGAGGTAAATCCGTAGATCAAAAGGTATATCGATCGATGATAGGTTCTTTACTCTATTTGTGTGCGTCTCGACCGGACATTATGCTTTCTGTATGCATGTGTGCAAGGTTCCAAGCTGACCCTAAGGAAGTTCACCTTAGGGCCGTGAAGCGAATCTTGAGATATTTAGTTCATACACCTAAGTTTGGTCTTTGGTACCCCAAGGGATCCTCATTTGATTTATTAGGATATTCTGATGCTGATTGGGCAGGGTGTAAAATCAATAGGAAGAGCACATCAGGGACTTGTCAATTTCTGGGAAGATCTCTGGTGTCTTGGGCTTCAAAGAAACAAAACTCAATAGCTCTTTCTACCGTCGAAGCCGAGTACATTGTCGCAGGCCATTGTTGCGCGCAATTACTTTGGATGAGGCAAACCCTTAGGGACTATGGCTACAAGTTTAGCAAAGTCCCTCTCCTATGTGACAATGAGAGTGCAATCCGCATGGCGGATAATCCCGTTGAACACAGCCGCACTAATCACATAGCCATTCGGTATCACTTTCTGAGAGATCACCAACAAAAGGGGGATATCGAGATAGCCTATATAAATACTAAAGATCAATTGGCTGATATCTTTACCAAACCTTTAGATGAGCAATCCTTTACCAAACTTAGGAATGAGCTAAATATTCTTGATTCTAGGAATTTTGATTGATTTCTTGCACACATAGCTCATTTATATACCTTTGATCATATCTCTTTATGTCTATGACTAACGTGTTTTCAAGTATCATCTTATGCTTAGTCATATGTATTGAAAGGGAAATGGAATATTCGGCAAAGAAGGAGCTTCCACTCAACTCCAATTGTGTTTGACGGTACTCCGCTTCGTTCTCCACTTTGGTATAATCTTCACTCATATTTTTGTGTTTGCCAAAGGGGGAGAAAGTTTTTAAAAGGCTTATATCTCACTCACAAGTATCCGTTTTTGGTGATTCATGCCAAAGGGGGAGAAAGTATGAGCCCAAAGCAAAAGGACCGCACCACCACCAAATTTAAAAATGAAGTCTTCAATTTGATATCTTATTGTGTTCAAAAGGGGAGAAAGTAGTATCTTCAAAAATTGCAAAACCCTCTTGAACACTAAGAGGAGATTTTTATTTAGGGGGAGTTTTGTTTTTAGTCAAAGGAAAAGCATTTGAGACAGGGGGAGAGAATTTCAAATCTTGAAAATGCTTTCTTCAATCTTATACATGTACCTTTGACTAATTGCAAAAGATTTTTGAAAAGAATTTTACAAAGAATTTGCAAAACAAAACTCGTGGTGCAAACGTGGTCCAAAATTTTAAGAAAGAAGAAAACAATCCATGCACATCTATTTAAGATAAGTATATTGGTTTCAACTCGAAGCAACCTTTGCACTTACATTATGCAAACTAGTTCATTTCTGCACTTTTATTTGCTTTGGTTTGTGTTGGCATCAATCACCAAAAAGGGGGAGATTAAAAGGGAAATAGGGTCAAACCTTTTCCATTAAGAATTTTGGTGGTTGAATTGTCCAACACAAATTATTAGACTAACTAGTTTGCTTTAGAAAATATGTTCTACAGGTGCCAAAGGTTCACAACAAACCAATATAAGTCAAAAGAAAGGGTTCAAACAAAGGGAGCAAAGTTAAACCGAAAGCAGCCCTGGTCTGGCGCACCAGACAGTGTCCGGTGCACCATCAGACAGTGTCCGGTGCACCAGGAAATCCAACTCTAAACTTGCCAGTCTCGGGAATTCTGGGAGCCGCTCCGCTATAATTCACCGGACTGTCCGGTGTAGCACCGGACTGTCCGGTGTGCCAGCGGAGCAACGGCTACTTCGCGCCAACGGTCGTCTGCAGAACACATTCAATGCGCTACAGTGCGCGCCAGTGTTAGAGTAGCGCCAGAAGGCGCACCGGACAGTGTACAGCGACTGTCCGGTGCATCACCGGACTGTCCGGTGACCTAGAAAACAGAAGCTCCAACGGTCGAACCCTAACGGTCGAGTGACGTGGCTGGCGCACCGGACAGTGTCCGGTGGCACACCGGACTGTCCGGTGCGCCATGCGACAGACAGCCTCCCAACGGCCACTTTTGGTGGGTGGGGCTATAAATACCCCAACCACCCCACCATTCATTGCATCCAAATTTTTAGACTTCCTACACCTTACAAGAGCTATAGCATTCAATACAAGACACACCAAAGAGATCAAATCCTCTCCCAAGTCCAAAGATCATTCCAAATCAATTAGTGACTAGTGAGAGTGACTTGTGTTCATTTGAGCTCTTGCCCTTGGATTGCTTCTTTTCTTTCTCATTCTTTCTTGTGACCAACTCAACTATAACCAAGCCAAGAGACACCAATTGTGTGGTGGTCCTTGCGGGGACTTAGTGTCCCGTTTGATTGAGAAGAGAAGCTCACTCGGTCTAAGTGACCGTTTGAGAGAGGAAAAGGGTTGAAAGAGACCTGGTCTTTGTGACCACCTCAACGGGGAGTAGGTTTGCAAGAACCGAACCTCGGTAAAACAAATCACCGTGTCACACTCTCCATTTGCTTGTATTTGTTTTTCGCCCTCTCTCTCAGACTCGATTTTAATTCTAACGCTAACCCCGGCTTGTAGTTGTGCTTAAACTTTGTAAATTTCAGATGCGCCCTATTCACCCCCCCTCTAGGCGACTTTCAAAAGGAAAAGGAAAAGGATATGAATTTAAATAATGCGGCGCACCTTTTTTGATGTGGTCATCATGACGGAGGTGAAACAGCGCCCGCTTCGCCTACCAGAGGTGTCGCTTGCCCTGCCAGGGAGTTAATGCGACGGGACAGGCGATTCGTGGGGCATTTGTTGCATGTGCGCGAGTCGTTCGAGGAACGGAACACGGGTGCGTCGTCTTTATGCCGTGGGAGAGGGCTCCCCTGTCGCTTCAGGAGACGATGCGAGCCTGTAGGTGATTGGACCGCCGCTTCCGCACGTCTGTTGCTGCAATTACTGCCGGTCCGCCTCGTGATCGTCGCACTTAATTGGCACTGTTGGGTCACGCGCGGGGCTGCCTCGAGTCGCTGCACTGGTTCTGCAGTCCTGAGAAGACGTGGCATTGGCGCGAATGGCGGTGCGATTTCTTTGCATGCGGTAGCCGGCGCGTCGGTTACCTGACATGTGGGCCCGAGCCTCCATGCTGGACCGCCAGTTGCGACGAAGCTGAAAGGGTGTACAACCGTGGTGCGGTTGCACGCTTCTGGCGTGGCGGCCCGCCCTTTCGACCGCTGGATTCGACGAGAATGAGGGAGCGCTTACCCGTGGGGCGGTTGCATGCTTCTTGTGCAGCGGTTCGCCATCTTCGCGTTGCGGGTCAGTTTGTTGACATGTGGGACCTAGCCCCCGTGTCGTAGGGCGAGAATCCTGGAGCACGTCGGGGAAGACTTTGCCCGCAACGTTTCAGGGCGTAAGTGGGGAGATCTGCCTATAAAAAGGGAACGATCTCCCAGGCACTAACCATGCTTTGCTCCTCTCATCCTCATCGCGCCCCTCCGCCTTCCGAGCCCCCAGATGGGGTGTGCCGGTGTTTTCTGGCGACCTCACCGCCGGAGAGCTCGCGCCCGTGGCAATGCCAGTGGTCTCGCCTTCTTCTTGCTGTTGTTGGAGGAGCACGACCTCGTGGGGGTTGGCACTCTTCAGTCATCGCTCGGCTTCAAGGATTTTCATCATGCAGCCCGGCTGCATTCCCCCACCAATGGCCATCTAGAAGGATGACCACCAGTCTCGTGGTGGGGAAGGGCGAGCCGGGCTGTGGCCTCCCTGCCGCCCTCAGCTTCAAGGATGTTCATCATCCGTGCTGAGGCCAAGGGCAAGCCGAGCTGGGGCCCGCCTTCGCGTGGGCAGCGACCCGCTTCTTCCCTCAGTGTTCAGGGGAGAAGGGCGTTCGCCGTCCGTGGCGCTGTCAGCTGCCGCGTGTCTGGCTCCCCAGCCTGGGCAGCTCTGGTGCTGCTTCCGGTGCCGCCTCCTACCGCTGGGGCGGAGCGTGGCTGCCCGTCCGCCGCACGAGTGTCGGTCGCACAACACGTCGTACGCCGCGAGGGCGGTGTTCGTGTTCTGGGACAGTCTCGTCCTTGCTCCTGTGGCGAGGACAGGAGTGAGGACCTGCCGGTGCGCACTGGGGCGGCTGCCATTCGCCGGTGTGGTGTTGGTGCACAGGTGGCCGCTGTCGTCGGTGCTGAGGTGGTGGTCGCCATAGGTGAGGCTTCCCACCGCCGAGGTGGTTGCCTCTGCCGACAAGACCATCAGTGCCACCTGGATCCGGACCTCCGGCCTTTTGGCTTTAATGGCTTGTCCTTGCCCCCGGACGGGGGCGAGGGCCTTTTCACAGTAGCGTTTGCCCTGGGGCAATCGCTACTGCTGTCTAGCCACCCGAGGCGGAGGTCGTTGTCGCTGCTGGTGCAGTGGTCGCCGGCGAGCCGCTTGGAGCTCGTTATCTTGTAGCCCCTCCGGTGTGGAGGTAGTTCATTCCTACGGGAATGGAGCTGGGCCTCGTTTGTAAGGGAATGTAAGAGCAAAATGTAATTGCTCCAAGTATCGAGATATCTGCTGCAGGTCGGGAAAGCCGCCGAGGGTGCTGCCGACATCTACGTAGCATAGTTATCCCAAGTATGTGTGTTTGTTTTCTGTGGCTGCCGAGGCCTGAACATTTGGGTATTTGTGTGTAAAGCCGTGTTTCTTTCCTCTTATTTCGAGCATTAAGACTTGTTCGTCGGTAGCAGAATCACTTATCCGAGTGTGAGTTACCTTTCGCGGAAGGTGACGAGTAAGGTATCCGTATCCCGGAGGCGTAGGAGTCCCTTGGCTTGGTCGGCCTTGCCGTTCAAGGTATCTCATGTCGTTTTTAGGATTCTGCCATCGATGTAGTCGAAAGGCACGAAAGTCGTTTTGGTAGAAAAACTTTTCCGAGGAAAGTTTTGGCACAGAGGGGGTTCCCCTTTCTAGACCCCGAGGCGACCGCTCGGGCCGAGACCCTTGCGGAGGGCCTGGCCGTGGCCGTCGGGTCTGCTTGGTCCGCCCAAGCTAAGGCCTCGCAGCAGCGTGTCTGGGCCGAAGGTACGTTTCGCCCGCTTTGCGACTTTGGTTTAGCTTCGTCCTTCTCCTTGTGTTTGAAGAACATTGTCCGACTATCTGCAGGGTTCGAGACGGCTCTTAACGAGTCCGTTAAGAACTGCAAGGCACTTGCCGAGGCGGCTGAGCAGAAGGAGGCCGACCGCGTGGCCATGTACGAGGCTATCTCGGCCTTTTGCCAGGCCTTTGGCCTCGACGACGTCCCCTCGGGTAGCTCCCCCCAGAGTCACCTGTGGGCCTTGGGCGGCCATGTGCGCAGCAGACTCCGCGGGGCGCTGCACCACGGCGTTAGGCGAGCCTTCGCCGTCCTTGCCTCCCACTACGACGTGGAGCTGGAGCGGGTCAACGAGGGGTACTGCTTACCCGACAAAGAGGAGGCTGCCTTAGCCGAGGTCCAGAGGCTTGACGCGGCTGTCGAGGGCCCAAGCGCGGTGCTAGCTTCCTCCTTCGAGGTGGAGGTCCTTCCGCCCGTGTCGCCATCTGAGACCGGGCCAGATTTTGCCGAGGGCGGAAACGACGCCGAGGGTGCTGCTCCTCCCCCTGCCGATACCTGAGCCTGTAGGAACAGTTTTTTAAGTATGCGTATGTTTCTTGCGGCCGCTGAGGCCTAAACATTTTCAATGTTGGAGTTTAAAGCTGCGTTTCCTTTCCTCTTGTTTTGAGCATTAGGACTTGTTTGGTAGCAGAGTCACTTATCCGAGCGTGAGCTACCCTTCGTGGAAGGTGACGAGTGAGGTATCCGTATCCTGGAGGCGTAGGAGTCCCTCGGCTCGGTCGGCCTTGCCGTTTAAGGTCTCTCTCGCTCATTTTAAGGATTCTGTTATCGATATAGTCGAAATGGTACGAAAGTCGTTTTCTACCCGAGCGTTAGGACTTGTTCGGTAGCAGAATCACTTATCCGAACGTGAGCTGCCTTTCGCGGAAGATGATGAGTGAGGTATCCGTATCCCGGAGGCGTAGGAGTCCCTCGGCTCTGTCGGCCTTGCCGTTCAAGGTCTCACTTGCTCGTTTTTGGGATTCCGCTATCGACATAGTCGAAAGGCATGAAAGACGTTTTGGTAGAAAACTTTTCAGAGGAAAATTTTGACGCAGGGGGGTTCCCCCCTTCTAGCCCCCGAGGGAGGGTCGGTTTTTGCTGAGGCAAGGCCGATCCTCCCTTGACAGCTAGACTTTTTATTTCTACATGTAAAGGGACCGAGGTACATAAACGACTTAAAACATTTTAAGGGTAAAAGCGACGTAGTTGTTCGATGTTCCAAGCGTTGCTGTAGACCTCGCCTTGATCGTTGGCCAGCTTGTATGTCCGGGGCTTCAAAATTTTGGCGATGATGAATGGCCCTTCCCAGGGAGGAGTAAGCTTGTGGCGCCCTCGGGCGTCTTGTCGTAGCCGAAGCACCAGATCTCCCACCTGGAAACCTCAGGGCCGAATCCTTCGGGCGTGGTAGCGTCGTAGGGACTGCTGATACCGCGCTGAATGTAGCAAGGCTACGTCCCGAGCCTCTTCTAGCTGGTCCAATGAATCTTCTCGGCTGGTTTGGTTGTTTTGGTCGTCGTATGCCTTTGTCCTCGAGGAGCCGTATTCTAAGTCCGTGGGTAGGATGGCCTCGGCCCTATAGACTAGGAAAAACGGCGAGAAACCCGTGGCCCGGCTCGGCGTCGTCCTCAGACTCCAAACCACAGAGGGTAGCTCTTTTATCCACCGCTTGCTAAACTTGTTCAGGTCGTTGTGGATCCTTGGTTTTAGCCCCTGCAAAATCATGCCATTGGTGTGCTCCACTTGCCCATTTGTCATTGGGTGAGCTACGACGGCCCAGTCCACACGGATGTGGTGGTCTTCACAAAAGTTTAGGAACTTTTTTCTAGTGAACTGCGTGCCGTTGTTGGTGATGATACAGTTTGGGATCCCAAAGTGGTGGATGATATTTGTAAAGAACGCCACCGCCTGCTCGGACCTGATGCTGGTCAAGGGTCGGACTTCGATCCACTTGGAGAATTTGTCGATGGCGACCAGCAGGTGCGTGAAGCCCCCGGGTGCCTTCTGCAAGGGACCGACGAGGTCCAGACCCCACACAGCAAACGGCCAAGTGATAGGTATAGTATGTAGAGCCTGAGCAGACAGTTGTGTTTGTCTCGCGTAGAATTGACACCCTCGGCAGGAGCGTACAATCCTAGTGGCGTCGACCACTGCGGTCGGCCAGTAGAAACCTTGTCGGAAAGCGTTTCCCACGAGGGTCCGAGGCACCGCATGGTGACCGCAAGCCCCCGAGTGTATTTCTTGCAACAGCTCCTGTCCTTGGACGACGGATATGCATCATTGGAGAATGCCTGAGGGGTTGCGGTGGTACAACTCCTTTTCATCACCCAGCAAAACGAACGACTTGGCACGCCGAGCCAATCGCCGAGCTTCGGCCTTGTCGAGGGGTAGCTCTCCCCAGAGGAGATATTACAGGTACGGGGTCTACCAGTTTGGGACTGGTGTGACCCCATTCCGCTCCACCTCAGCACGCAGGGCCTCATCTTCGGCGGCCAAGGGTACCTCGGGCCGGGCCGAGGTCTCCTCGGGTTCGGGCGCGTCGTTGAGTTTGACGGATGGCTGATATATGTCCCTGGAGAAGACATTCGGGGGAACCGTTGTTCGTCCTGAGGCTATCTTAGCCAGCTCATCTGCAGTCTCGTTCTACCGTCGAGCAACATGGTTGAGTTCTAGCCCGTAGAACTTATCTTCCAAGCATCGAACTTCGTCACAGTAGGCCTCCATTTTTTGGTCGCGGCAGTGAGAGTTCTTCATGACTTGGTCAATAACGAGCTGCGAGTCACCACGAGCATCGAGGCGCCGAACCCCTAGCTCAATGGCGATGCGCAACCCATTAACCAAGGCATCGTATTCGGACACGTTGTTCGACGCTGGAAAATGGAGGCGTATTACGTAACGCACATGTTCTCCGAGGGGTGAGATGAAGAGCAAGCCCGCACCTACTCCGGTTTTCATCAACGACCAGTCGAAGTACATGGTCCAAAGTTCGGCCTGGATTGGGGCCGTTGGTAACTGGGTGTCTGTCCATTCAGCCAGGAAGTCGGCCAAGACTTGGTATTTTACGGCCTTCCGAGGTGCAAATGAAAGTGTTTCGCCCATGAGTTCCACTGCCCATTTTGCTATCCTACTCGAGGCCTCTCGGCATTGGATGATCTCTCCCAGGGGGGAAAGATGACACCACAGTAACCGGATGAGACTCGAAGTAGTGTCGTAGCTTCCGCCGTGTCAGAATCACTGCGTACAGCAGCTTCTGGATTTGCGGATAGCGGATTTTGGTCTCGGATAGCACTTCGCTGATGAAGTAGACTGGCCTCTGGATGAGCAGTGCATGCCCTTCTTCTCGTCTCTCGACTACGACCGCAGCGCTGACCAACTGAGTGGTTGCGGTGACGTAAATCAAGAGGGCTTCTTCTGCAGCGGGGGGCACTAAGATGGGCGCATTGGTAAGGAGTGCCTTTAAGTTTCCGAGGGTTTCTTCGGCCTCGGGAGTCCAAGTGAAGCGCTCGGCCTTCCTTAAGAGGCGGTACAAGGGCAATCCTTTCTCGCCAAGGCGCGAGATGAAGCGGCTCAGAGCCGCAAGGCATCCCATGACCCTTTGTACTTCTTTCAAATCTTTGATGGGTCCCATGTTAGTGATGGCCGCGATTTTCTCCGGGTTGGCCTCGATGCCTCGTTCGAAGACGATGAACCCTAGGAGCATGCCTCGGGGGACTCCGAAGACACACTTCTCAGGATTGAGTTTCACGCTCTTCGCTTTTAGGCACCTGAATGTTACCTCAAGGTCAGAGAGGAGGTCGGAGGCTTTCCTTGTTTTGACAACGATGTCATCGACGTAAGCCTCGACCGTTCTGTCGATGTGCTCTCCGAACACATGGTTCACGCACCTCTGGTATGTTGCGCCCGCATTCCTCAAACCAAATGGCATAGTAGTGTAGCAATACATGCCAAAAAGTGTGATAAAAGAATTCGCGAGCTGGTTGGATTCTTTCATCTTGATTTGGTGATAGCCTGAGTAGGCATCGAGGAAAGGCAGGGTTTCGCACCCAGCGATGGAGTCCACAATTTGATCGATGCGAGGTAGAGGGTAGGGAACCTTGGGGCATGCTTTATTTAGCCCAGTGTAGTCTACACACATCGTCCACCTCCCACCTTTTTTCTTTACAAGTACAGGGTTAGCTAACCATTCTGTATGGAATACCTCTTTGATGAACCCTGCAGCCATTAGCTTGTGGACCTCCTCGCCTATGGCTCTGCGCTTTTCTTCATCAAAACGGCACAGGTGCTGTTTCACGGGTCGGGTTCCGGCTCGGATGTCAAGTGAGTGCTCGGCGACATCCCTCAGTATGCCCGGCATGTCCGAGGGACTCCACGCAAAAACTTCGGCGTTTGCGCGGAGAAAGTCGACGAGCACTGCTTCCTATTTGGGGTCGAGCTCGGAGCCGATCCTGACTTTCTTGCTGGCGTTGTTGCTAGGGTCGAGAGAGACAGATTTGACTGCTTCGGCTGGCTCGAAGTTGCCGGCGTGTCGTATCGCGTCGGGCGCCTCTTTGGAGAGGCAATCCAGGTCGGCGATGATGGCTTCGAACTCGGTGAGGGCTTCGGCATACTCCACGCATTCCACGTCGCACTCGTAAGCGTGGCGGTACGTGGGTCCGACGGTGATGACTCCCTTGGGGCGCATCTTGAGCTTGAGGTAAGTGTAGTTGGGGATGGCCATGAACTTGGCGTAGCACGGTCTTCCCAGCACCGCGTGATAGGTCCCTCAGAACCCGACTACCTCAAAGGTGAGGGTTTCCTTTCAGAAGTTGGAGAGAGTTCCGAAGCAGACGGGCAAGTCAATCTGTCCGAGGGGCATGATACGCTTTCCAGGTGCAATCCCGTGGAAGGGTGCTGCACCAGCCCGGATCTCGGACCGATCAACCCCCAAGAGCTCTAGGGTCTCGGTGTAGATGATGTTGAGTCTGCTGCCTCCGTCCATGAGGACCTTGGAGAGCCTAACGTTGCCAATGATTGGGTCGACGACGAGCGGGTATCTTCCTGGGCTCGGCACGTAGTCGGGGTGGTCGCCTTGGTCGAAGGTGATGGGCTTGTCGGACCAGTCTAGGTAGACTGGCGTTGCTACCTTCACCGAGCAGACCTCCCGGCGCTCTTGCTTGCGGTGTCGAGCCGAGGCATCCGCCATTTGCCCACCGTAGATCATGAAGCAGTTGTGGACCTCTGGGAACTCTTCTTCCCCGTCGCCTCCTTTCTTGTTTTTGCCATGGTCCTTGACGTCCTCCGCCGAGGGTCCAGCCTTATTGAAGTAACGCCGGAGCATGTCGCACTCTTCCAGGGTGTGCTTGACGGGACCCCTGTGATAGGGGCACGACTCCTTGAGTATTTTGTCGAACATGTTGGCCCCTCTTGGAGGCTTCCGAGGATTCCTGTGCTCGGCAGCGGCGACGAGGTCCGCGTCGACGGCGTTGTGCTTCGCTTGCGCCTTCTTCCTGGTCTTCTTCGTGCCACGCTGGACGGACGCCTCGGGGTCGTCTTCCTTCTGTCTTCCCTGAGGCTGCTTGTCCTTTCGGAAGACAGCTTCGACCACCTCCTGGCTAGAGGCGAACTTGGTGGCTATGTCCATCAATTCGCTTGCCTTGGTGGGTGTCTTGCGCCCCAGTTTGCTTACCAGGTCCCGGCAAGTGGTGCCGGCGAGGAATGCCCCGATGACGTCTGAGTCAGTGATGTTAGGCAACTCGGTGCACTGCTTTGAAAACCGTCGGATGTACTCTCGTAGGGATTCCCCGGGCTGCTGGCGGTAGCTCCGGAGGTCCCATGAGTTCCCAGGGCGCACGTACGTACCTTGGAAATTTCCAGCGAAGGTCTTGACTAGGTCGTCCCAGCCGAAGATCTGCGCAGGGGCAGATGTTCCAGCCAGGCTCGGGCAGCGTCAGAGAGGAAAAGGGGGAGGTTGCGGATGATGAGGTTGTCGTCGTCCGTCCCTCCCAACTGGCACGCCAGCCGGTAATCCGCAAGCCACAACTCTGGCCTCGTCTCCCCCGAGTACTTGGTGATGGTAGTCGGGGCCCGGAACCGGGCCGGGAACGGCGCTCGTCGTATGGCTCGGCTAAAGACCGGCGGGCCTGGTGGTTCGGGTGAGGAGCTCCAATTCTCCTCACTATCGTAGCGTCCCCCGTGCCTGGGGTGGTAGCCTCGGCGCACCCTTTCCTCGAGGCAGGCTCGACGGTCGCGGTGGCGCTGATCGTCGCCGAGGCGATCCCTGGCTGTAGGTGTCTCGTCTCTTGTAGGCTCGGTGTGGACCGAGGCCTCGCACGTGTGTCGGGAGGACGCTACATGATGCACCGAGGGGCACCCTCGCCTTCGAGAGGCGGAGCTCTCGGCTCGTCGGGCTGCGGTGTTTTCCAGGAGGTTCTTGAGTTCGCCCTGGATAAGTCGCC
This sequence comes from Zea luxurians, assembly GCA_029449295.1. NCBI lineage: Eukaryota > Viridiplantae > Streptophyta > Magnoliopsida > Poales > Poaceae > Zea > Zea luxurians. The sequence goes on from JAOPSE010000031.1 coordinate 31,039,086, forward strand.
CTTCGGTGGTGGATGGCTCCAGCATCGTTCGAAGTAATACCGCCGCTGCAGCCAGGTCTTGGCCGGCCCCGTTGATGGCCCGGGGCAGCATTGCCCTAGCATCGTCAATAATGCGGCGCTGGACGTCCCGGGCCCGATGACGCGCTCCTCCAGCGAGCGCTCGGCCTGCCCACTCTTGCTCGAGGTTTTGCTGGAGCTACACAAGTCGCCCCGTTTCCTCGTCGAGCTTGGCCTGCATCTCGCGAAGTTGCTCGAGCTGTGAGCTCTGACCCCCCCCCCCCCCCTCGTGGGGACTTCGGCCACAGCTAGCTCCCGCGGGATCTCAACGCGAGACGCAGGCGCAAGGGCGCCGTCGCCCCCTGGCATGCTGGGGTGATTGTCTCCGTCGTGATCTTCCTGATCGATGTGGAAGCACTCGCGATTTGGGTCGCAACCCTCGTCGTCGAGGCTGTGGTCATCATCAGAGCAGCCGGAGAGGCAGTGGTCACATGCAGACATGAAGTCACGCATGGCACCGGGATCATGGAGTCCGGAGAAATCCCAACTGACGTCGGGGTCATCCTCTTCCTCGGAACCCGTGGGTCCGGAGGTTGAGATGGCCGTAAGTCGATCCCAAGTTGACCACATATGGTACCCCGGAAGGTCAGAATATGCCCTTACGAAAGCGCTTACCGAAGCGGGGTCGCTTGGTGGGTCGAAGCTGAACCTAAAGGGAACAGGATGGAAAACTGAAGGTACCTGCTGGTTGGTAGACGGCGGTGAAGTTGCATCGGAGATGGAATGCGTCGTTATCTCAGGCGCGAGACTGATGCCCAACAAGTCCCTCGCAAAGGTGCCAGCGCCGTCAGTGCGCCTGAGGCTGGCGTTTTGCTGGGAAGCGACACCCGTCGTTGTCTCAGGTGCGAGGATAACGCCCGACATGTCCCCTGCAGGGGTTCCGGCGTCGTCGACTCGCTCTGGTCCGACAGCCGTCGAGTTGCTGCCCCCTGCCTGGCCATGGTTGCCCCGTCTCCGTCTCCTCCAACGATGAGGGTGGCGGGGTTGACTCGGGTGTTCCTCTTCCGCCACGTGGAGATGTCGTCGTCGAGTTCGTCTCCGCCGAGCGAGCCGACGACCGTCGTTGTTGTCGTGCTGCGGGGGAAGGAGTACCATGTCGACATGTCGTAGCTGCCGTCGCGGGACATGAACTCGAGACTCCCGAAGCGGAGCACCGTCCCGAGCTGAAGAGGCTGCTGAAGATTGTCCATCTAGAACTCAACGGGAAAGTATTGTCAACATGCAGCGTGCCTCTACCTGGCGAGCCAACTATCGGCGTTTCGGACCCAGGGGACCCTCAACCGGACCGACTAGTGAATTTGTGCCGCGTGCCCCTGTCCAGATGGGTTGATGCAAGATGGAACACAAGAGGAGGGATGAGGCTTATATTATCTTGCACCGGGGGTGCTTGCCGTAGGGGTTACAAGCTTCGCGAGAGAGGGAACGGGCCCTAGGCCTCCTAGGGGGGTCTATTGTTGCGGAGTGGAGCTCGATGTTTTGGTGAGTCCGTCTCCGTTGCTCTTGCTGCCCGTGTTGCCCCCCTTTCTTCCCTTCTCTCCCCCTTTCGAAGGCCCTGGGCATCCCCTTTTATAGACACAAGGGGATGGTCCAGCTGTACATATGGGGGTGTAGCAATGTGCTAACGTGTCCGACGAAGAGGTGCTTGAGCCCTATATGAAGCGTAGCTGGCGGTGCGGCCCTGGGTCCTGCTGACATTTCTTTGCCTTCGTAGAGAGCTTGTGGACTATTGACGTCATGGACGCATGCGGGGAACCATCATTACCTGTTGCCGGAGTAATCTAGATGTGACTCCGGTCTTGTTCCTTCGTAGCCTGAGGCGGCTAGCTAGAGGTAGGGTAATGATGTATCCTCTGTAGCGTAGTCGGTCCGAGGCCGAGGTCGGGCGAGGCGGCGACTCCTCCTGAGGCCGAGGTCGGGCGAGGCGGAGAACTTCCCCCGAGGCCGAGGCTGAGACCGAGGCCTGGGGTCGGGCGAGGCGGAGCTCCCTGTTGTGCCCGAGGCTGAACTCGGGAGAGGCCGTGACTTACTATTGTTAGTCTTACCCTGGTGGTTGGCACAGTAGCCAGAGCGAGGCGAACAGTGCTGTTTTCTTGTCAGAACGGTCAGTGAAAGGGCGAAGTGACTGCGGTCACTTCGACCTTGCCGACTGAGGCGCGTGTGTCAGGATAAGGTGTCAGGCGATCCCCGCATTAAATGTGCATGCGATACGATCGATTGGTAAGGCGATTTGGTCGAGGTCGCTGCACGTCAAAGTTTGCCCGAGCTTGGCTTCGGGTGAGCCGAGGGTGCGCCCACTGCCTGTGGTGGCCCTCGGGCGAGGCGTGAATCCGTCCGGGACTATTGTTCCCGTCCGAGGCTGGGCTCGGGCGATGCAAGATCGCGTCCCTTGACAGACGAGGCCTTGACTTGAACCATGCTTATCAGTCTTCATGGTTTGTTCTGGAGACGTTTTCCAACCGTGTTTAGAAGTGTTGGGGTAACTCTAATTACGGTACCCGACAGAGATATAGTCACACATAAGTTGTGCATCATGAGCTACATCCCCTTTATTTTTATTCTTTTTCATACGATTACAAAGATGTCTTTAGAGGATTTGAAGATGATTCGGAAGTTTTTGAGTCATATAGCTTCGGATGCCGAGCGATCCAACGATACACTCACTCAAACAGCAAAAAAGTGTCTCGTCCACTAACTTTTTTTAGTGGTACTTATGCCATGTATAAACGGATAAATAATTGGCATACTAGTTACTTGTGTGGTGCACTATGGAACGGCTAAAAATGACTAGTGAAATTAGCACTAGCTGATTTTAGCTGACTTGAATCAGCTAATGAAATAATAAATAGCTAGTTGAACTATTAGCCGAGGAGTGTTTCGATGCCTTCAACTAGACTATTTAAATGCCTTCAACTAATTTTAGTAGCTTTAACTATTAGCTGTATAAATTCAAACATAAACAAAAGCTCGAAGTAGCACTTCAATCAAGGAATGAAGCTGACAAATAATGCTCCATTGCACCTCAACACTTCAGAAAATTGCATTTGGCAATGTTAAAGAATGTTCATGTAGGCTACATAATACAGCACGTTGGCAAGAGGAACATGATGTTTAAAACCAGAAGTGTCCTCAGCTGAAACGTGATAGGACACAATTCATGGGCGATTATTCCCATTTAGGGCCTCTTCGTTTGGATCACAATGCGTTTGTTTGGATGGAATAGGATGGGTTTGAATCCAAAAAAGTCAAAATTATTCATAGTTTTTTCCAATATTATTCAATCCATGTCGAATAAGAATAGCCAAAAAATGCCTTGTTCGTTTTGCTCTTAATCCATATGGATTGGGTAGAATTAAGTAGGTTTAATTCATATTTTTTTAATCACTTCCATATCCATAAGGGATAGAAATAACCGAAAAAAGCATTATAGAATTAGATTTCTCAGACAAAACAGCAATCCTTGATGACCAGACACAGCAAGGTTTCCACATCATCCCGCAAAAACACACTCCAAATAGTTAAATAACACTGTTAGGTTCACAATGGCGATAGTTACACCTCAAAGAACCATGTTACCTTTAGTCTTCCATTCAAGACACTAGCAACAACTATGCGAATGTGCAGCTTGGATCCCTAGTAGGGCGAAGTTCTCAGACCAACGCGGGATACTGCTTCGCCTGCAGTTTAACACGCCTCTTATATTCTGTAGGATCCTGCAAATCCAAATAAAATATTACAAACATGACTCTTATCTGAACTTCAAACTAAGCGAGTAACGTTTTGAGCAAACAATATCTTTGTTTGTTGTTGTCCATCACTTTTGACTAACCTGGATAAAAAGGTGATAGCCATCCGTTTGAGCAGGATCAGCAGGATTTGGCTGATCTAGCAAGTCCTGGATCCCGACGAGAATCTGCTTAACAGTAATAGCTGGTCTCCAACCCTGACCCCCAAAAATGGAACAGTAAGGCCATGAAATCTTACAGCATCACACAGGACTACAGAATGTTTGCAAAGCTTACACTATCTTCATTAAGGATCGAAAGACAGACTGTTCCAGAAGGATAGACATTTGGGTGGAAGAAACCCTGAGGGAACTTGCACTTGGGAGGCTTGCTAGGGTAATCCTCACTGAAATGAAGGGTGAGTGGGAAGTATCCACCTTCCCAATCAGTCTACAAAACAAATAAAGACAGGAATCAGTTAAAAGTTAATGAAAATCCTAGACTTACATGAAGTCAATAATATAACCTGAAACAAAAAAATAAATAAAAACATCCAATACAGAGAACAAGTAAGTCAAACAATTAGTTCATCAAAAGAAAATAAACCTATTCAGACATAGTTGTACCTCTATTGCTCACAACTATTAGTAGAAGAGCAAATGAGCCAAAATCTATGACCAGAGTACAGTTTCAGGTCTCAGTACAATCTGGCTGGTTGGCAGGATTCACTAATTTAGCAGAATTAAAATTAACATACCAAGAAATACAAAATGCACAATGGAATGACCGGATTTCAGTTTCAGATCTAAGTACAATCTGGTTGGTTGGTAGGATTACTAATTTAGTAGAATTAAAATTAACATACCAAGAAATACAAAATGCACAATGAAAAACTCTTCCTCGAGTAAAAGACACCGAATCTACTTAGTTTGACTAAACTAAGAGGTCATCCCACAATCTAAAATTCAAGATGACAATTAGTAAGCATCCAAAGAGAGAGCAAACATTACCATCATTTACAGCATAAAGGCTACACAAAAAACTCAAGAACTTTCTCAAGAGAAAACTTAAACTGAATTATAAACTTTTTCTATTGAGTTTTAGCGTGGTGTGCATTATTCTCAATATATTGAGACAGCAGCAGCAGCAGCCCTCTAGTTCCGAGCAAGTAGTAGTAACAAAGATTTAAAAACCAACAAAAGTCACAAATCAAGGTGCATGCACATGGCTAGCTGTTTTCCATCCACTCCTATTCAAGGCTAAATCTTTGGGTATATTATATCCTTTTAAGTCTCCTTTTACTGTCTCTTCTCATATCAACTTCGGCCTTCTCTTGCCTCTCTTCCCATTACTACCATATCTACACGTGGGTGCCTCTAAAAGTCCCCATCAGACATGTCCAAATCATCTCAATCGATGTTGGACAAGTTTTTCTTCAATTGGTGCTACCCCAAGCCTATCATATATCATTGTGCTAGACTCATCCATTCTTGTACATAGCGAGTCTAACCGCCATCCTACAAAACTTGTCTTTTACCTTTTGTGGTATACACTTGTCACATATATTGTCAGATGCTTAGTGTCACTTCCTCCACACCGTTTTGATTCTATGACTAACATCTTCATTAATATCTCCATCTCTCTATAGCATTGATCCTAAATACCAAAAAAAATATCCTTCCTGGGCAATACTTAACCAAACTAACATATCCTTCCTCATATATATAGTGCCACGTGCTTAGCGTCACTTCCTCCACCCTGCCTTGACTCTATGGCTAACATACATCAATATACCCATCTCTCTATAGCATTGATCCTAAAAATATCTTTCCAAGACATTACTTAACCTTCCAAACTAGCATATCCTTCCTCATATATAGTAATGCCGAAACCACATCTCATGTATTCGGTTTCAATTCTATTAAGTCTAAAATCTTGGGCTCTAGAGTCTCCTGCCATAACTCAACTTTCCTATTTACTCATGCCTGGCTTTCATCAATTAGCACTACATCATCCGCAAAAACATACAGCAAGAGATATCCCCTTGTATGTCCCTATTGACCTAATCCATCACTAAGGCAAAAAAGGTAAGGGCTCATCACATAACATTCATTGATATTTTGTCATAACCCTTCTCCAAGACGATGAAAACCATATGTGGGTCCATCTGCTCTCTATACTGCTTCATCACTTGTCATATCAAGAAAATAGCTTCGAACAACTAACCTTCCAACCATAAAACCAAAAATGGTTCATAGAGATCCTCATTATTCCTCCCAGACAATGCTCAATAACTCTCTCTCTCTCATATCTTTATAGTATGGCTCATCAACTTAATTCCACGGTAATTGATATAACTTCGAATATCTCCCTTATTCTTGTATATCGGTACCAATATGCTTCTCCTCGACTCATCAGGCATCTCGCTCGACAAGAAGATATTGTTGAACAACTTGGTTAGCCATATTATAACTATGTCCCTGAGGCATCTCCATGCCTCGATTGGGATACCATCAAGGCCATCGTCTTACCCTCTTTCATCATGTTCAATGCCTCTAACCTCAATTTCTTGGATCCTACACACCAAGCACCTATTAGTGTCATCCAAAGAGTCATCCAACTAAAACGTTATGTCCCAATTTTTTCCCTTGAATAATTTGTCAAAATACTTTCGCCATATATGTCTAGATCTTATCCTCCTTAAACAGGAGGTGCTCTGTTTCATCCTTAATGTACTTAACTTGATTGAAGTCCCTTATCTCTCTCAAGAACCCTAGTCATCTTATGGCCTCCTCTCCTTCCTTTGTGCTCAAACGTTGGTAAAGATCCCCATATGTCCTGCCCTTTGACACAATTACAGCTTGCTTTGCAGTCCCCTTTGCTACGTAGTTCACACCCCTATCATGGTAAATACATCAATAGCAATCTTTCTGCTTAATAGCCCTTTGATTTCCTCGTTCCAACACCAAGTATCTTAAGCTTCGCCTCCACTCCCTTTGGTTGCTCCACACACCACTAAGGCCACCTTATGAATGTAGGTTGCCATCTTCTCTCATATGTTGTTTGCGTCATTTTTTCCCTTTCAAGTGTGTCATCTTCTTTTTCAACATATTAGATTTACAAAAATAAATACTAATGTACAGATTACAAACGAAACATATGAACGCAACAATATCCAAAGAAACAACTTGTATTGAGTTGAACTTAAATTAAGTCCCATTTTAACTAATAAAGTGCATCCCAACCGACTGGTATTAAGTTGTAGTTAACAAAATGAACAATTCATATGAAGCATCTAGACAAATCGTCCACAAAATTTGTTTATGCAAAACAAGCATTCAAAATTATTCATAGTGTAGCTAGGTGTTAACAGTTCCGGCCATGGCAGTGGGGGAACTACATGATAACTTTAGCAAAAAAAAACTACTCTAGCACTTTACAATAACATCATCATAGAACCTATACAACACAGTGAAAACAGTGTAGTTACCCTCAAGATTTGATCATCAGATTACGACGATATGCAAAATCCACTAACCCTATGAACTGATACACGAATCATCCCAATCAAACTCTGAACCTCATGGCACAGAAGTCATCCTCTGAAATTCATGAAACAAGAAGGAACTGAAAACAGACCGGAGGCTACTGCATACACAGAAGCCCGCCTTGTTCATCAGACGAGCGATCTCATAGAAGCTGATGATAGGAGTGGCAGCTATATTTTGGTCATTATGGCTTTGCCAAAATGATGTTGTTTTTAACAATAAACAAATACCATCCATTACGTCAGGTCATTTCAGGAGAACCTGCTGGTTCAGATTTTAGAGCCTGATGCAGAAATAAGAGACTCGTCAGGAAATAAACGATGTTTGTCGCTCTCTCGAGGTGACAACTATGGAGATTTTTGTAAGACATGGGTGACGATTTAATGCTAGAATTGTAGTGTCTTAGTGATTTTTACCTTTGTGTGGACTGTTTTGTAAGGCTGCATGCAAGCATATACAAAAGGCCGGAGTCGATTTTTCCATCATCTAAAAAAAGGTCGCTTACCCCTTGCTTGCCGGGGATGGTGCAGTGCCAAATCATAAGGTTCACCGTCCCGTCGGGCAGCGACTCCGGCTTTGCGACGAAACCCTGCGCCAACACCACAGCAGCAGAACAGATCAGACAACCGGCCGCCAGGCGAGGCGAGGGCAGAGCCAGAGCGGAACCAAGGGGGCGGAGCGAGAATCCTTTTGCCGTACGTGCGGGTGGTTCTTGCGCCAGGCCTTGCGCTCCTCGGCAAGGCGGCCGCGGGCGATTCCCCCAGACATGGCAGCGGCGGCGGCGGCGGCGGCGACCTCTTCTTCCTCGGCTCGCCCCCGCTGTAGAGTTTGAGGACTGGACCTTTTTTTTCTACGAGGTTGCGCGACTAGAGTTTACGCCCCCTCCTTTTCACTAGCCGGCCTTTTCTGTGTTTCTTCCATCCCTTCCCCACCCACATTTTCCGCGGCTTTCTCCCTGGCGAGTGGGCTCCAGGAGAGCGGTTGCCTGCGGAGCCGGCGTGTCAGGGGAGTGCGGGGTGCGAGCAGGCCATGACGCGCGATGTCTTGGAGAGGTTCAAGTTGGGCCCACTTTGCAGAGACGGTTTATGGCTGTTTACTCGGTGCATCGGATTCCAACCGACCTACCGACCAACTGGTCTCGTGCGCGTCCCGTCGCTTTCGTGGCGGTCAGCGTTGGGTGGTGGAGCCGGTGACGCTGACGCCTTGACGGTGTGCTCCAGCTGGGCGAGCGGGGCCGGATGTGGGCCCGATGCTTTGGAATCTGCGAAGTGGCCCAACGTACCCCAGTGAATGCCTATGGCTACCCATGGAACCGAATCGATAGCAGCAACTTCCCGTGGGCCGTGGGGGGAGGAGAAGGAGACGACGAACTTGGACTTGATTTGCTGCCGCTTGAGATTCTTCTTCGCCGTTAACGAGATTCAAGTTGCTCGAGATTATTACTGCACTGCACATCGACTCCTACTTTTCCAACTGTTTTTTAGATATAGAGAAAATGTGTGTTTACCTTTCGTGGCCATATGGACACATGTCTAGATATGATATACGTTCACCACGATATCTAACGTGCCTTTTTGTTTCGGCTTCTGGCAGCTTCTGACCACCAAAAGCTGCTGCGGACTGCCAAACGCTCAGCTTTTTAGCTAGCTTCTATAAAATTCGTTGGAGCAAAAATCATCCAAAATCAACATAAACACATAATCGGTTGAGCCGTTGTAATAGTAGGAATCCGTCACTTTCTAGATCCTGAGCCTTATAAACAACTTTATCTTCCTCCACATGTAATCATAATGATACTCAGATTCTCCCCACAGCCAAATTTTCAGAAAAGCTGGTGTTGACGCCTTTTCAGAGCGCCAAACACTCAACAAGAACCGTGGCGGTGCTCTCTGGTCAGGCGCGGACGGTCCGCGGCACAGGGCCGGACGGTCCGCGACCTGGCGCAGGGGCTAGGGTTCCCTGCCTGACGACCGGACGATCCGCGCCCTAGGGCCGGACGGTCCGCGCGTGCGCAGGGGCGGCAAAGGATCACCGGCGGCGCCTGGATCTCGCTCCCGAGAGGGACCCCGTCGGGGAGGAGAGATCCTAAGTGGTGTCTAGGCTCGGGTAGACCGACCTAGACTCCTCTAATCGACATAGAGTCGAGGAGAGGCAGAGAATTTGGAGATTGGAAGGCTAAACTAGAACTAGACTAGAACTACTCCTAAGAACAAATGTAAATTGTATTGATTGAGGGTTCGATTCATTGTTCAAATCAGCCGTATATCTCTCTATTTATAGAGGAGGGGGACTGGACCCTTTACAAACTAATTTCCAAGCGAATCCCGCGAATCTAGCTAACAACCGTAGCACAAAACTCGGAACCCTAAACTGCTCTGCGCACGTGCGGACCGTCTGGCCCACAGGCGCGGACCGTCCAGACCGCGGACCGTCCGGCCTTAAGGCCAGACTATCCGCACCTCAATTTGGTGCCGAACATATGCCCCCTACCTTTTGGTGGAGCTGAGCAAACCAAAAGCAATTAACTCGACGTGATTACATCGGTTCTCTTAGGCATCTTGCCACATACTAGGATGGTACTGTTTGAGGAAACGCCCATTCAAAGCCTTAGGTAAATCCTTGCCTTGTAATTGTTGGGGGCCTTCGGCTTCCGAAGCTCCTCAAAAACATGATTTGACAATATTTTCCGAGTGAAACATGTGAACAGGTATCTTCGGAGTCAGGTTGCGGGTGTACAAGAGCATGGTCAGGACGAAGGTTGACTGGGGTGTAAAGCGATCACGACGAAAGATAGGACGATCACGAAGCTACGTACAGAAAAGCTTCGGCATGACGAAGGAAAGGAGGAACCGACCTAAGGATGAAAAGTCAAGTTAAACCTCGAAGGATTGCCATAAAGTTATTATCAAATGTAAAGGGCATCAATGTAATTTTACACGGGCTGCGTCCCGTGCCTATAAATAGATGAACAGCACTCTCGTATTGTTCACGCTGACTTGGCATACGCTTTTTCACGTTACGTCTGCATCCTTACTTTCCAACAATCCGAAGGTACACTTGTAATTTGTTTTTATGAATTTGGCGATAAAGATAAGTTGATGATAATACTCGAGCCATTGTTTGTATTTTATATATGTGTCCTTTTTTATCGTTAATCAATCTTATGAAAATCTTTTCCTTTGCAACCTTTGTCCAAGATTCATTATATCCGAAGGGATATAATGTTTTTAAGGACGAAGGAGCTTAACATTTAACACTTTCTATGTTGCCTTGTTCTTAACTCTTAGTATTTGAGAACAAGTCCCCAACAGTAATGTTTGTAGTAAATAAGCGTTACCAGACATCACATGTTTTACTTTATAAGGACCCTCCCAGCTTGGCGACCATTTCCCGAACTTCCGATCTTTATTCTTTAGAGGCAGGATGGTCTTCCACACCAGGTTCCCTACTTGAAATGATTTTGCTTTGACCTTCTTGTTGTAGGCCCTGGCTACCATAATCTTGTCCTTTTCTATTGCTCCCAAAGCTATCACCCTCTTGTCGGTCACCTCATCAATATAATCCATCATTGAATTATAATAATCAGTGACAGTTAGATCATTTTGTCTGGCAAACCTGACAGCATTCAGACTTATTTCCACAGGCAACACTGCTTCCTGCCCATAGGCAAGCTCAAAAGGAGATACTTTAGTAGCACTATGTTTAGATATTCTGTAACACCCCTGGTGTTACTGCTACTAAAACTTGAGCATGACATCGTAAACATTGGCATTGCATATGTTTGACACACCTAGAGTGCATTCACTAGGTAAAAATTTCAAACAAGTTGTATTGTTTTGGTGTTTTGCAAATAGAACACAGGAATAGGATACTTAACCCTAAATAGGGATTAAGGGGGGTAAAATATGACCCAAATTGAGAAAACCCAAAAGCTTTAGTGGAATAGTCACAAAATGCTCCCAAAAATGAATTTGAACCACATTTATACCCCTGAGATACCAAAAACCCTAATTGAAACCCTGGAAAACCCTAAATCCAAACCCTAGGGGCCTATGTGCAAAAACAGTGCACATTTGGACTAAAGTGTAAAAACTACAATGTTAAGGCATATAAAGTCATATGGTTCACATTCATGAAGATTTGCAAGCTAAACCCTAGGTTTTGGACTAAATTGCAAAAAAGACCCTAATTGTGATTTCACTCTAAGTCTGAAATCCAGTGTGGTTGGCTCAACTTTGGAGCTTGATAACTTTCAAATCAGTAAGAATTTGCCCTAGGTCACCACATCAAACTTGTAGACCTTACAAAGGAGAACAACTTTGCTTAAGAGTGTAAGCATAGTTGTTAAGAAGAAACTGGAGATAATTAAGTCTAAAGTCTGGCTGTCAGGTTGATACAGTCTGAATCTCAGACTAATAGTGACTTTGATCCAAGTTTGAGAGCCATTTCGACTAAGATCCAGTGAGAATCTACCTAGGGTTGCTATAACAAAGTTATAGAGCTATTATAGAGGAACAACTTTGCTGCAAAGCCTCGGATTAGTTGCTATGTAAGTTTGAGAGAAAATTTAGCTCCAAGGTTGGCTGTCAGGTTCATTTGACTGAAATTCCCATGGTACAGTGCCTGGTCGGATCAGACCGCCAGCGTAGGGAGTCCTCACCGCCGATGACCGATCCTTCGCCGCGATTCGTGTCACCGGCGACTGGATCCGTGCCTGGAGTTGATGGATAGCATCGCGGGGTAAAAGATCATCACCCCGTGCACTAGACGCCACTCCGGTGACTCACCGCCGTACCCCCCTGCTTTGCGGCTTGAGCAGATAAGCTCGCCGGTGAACCGCCATCTTCCGGCCTTGTGCCACGTACCTAAGTGTTTCCACCGTGTCACCGTGAACCTTTGCGACTCTCTGTGGCTCGCCGGAGTAACTGCCACGGCTTAGACACCAAGTCGCTGCACCAGTGCTCTTCCCCTCCTCCGATCGCCGCGCGTCCTCTGCAAATTCGCGGCCACCGCTCGCAATCCTATAAATTGATGGTCAGGCCTGCTGCGCTAGGTCATCGTGAAGCCGACGCACCCGTTCTTCCCCTCAATTAACCACCTTTCGGCGTTCCGAGACTGGGGGGTCCCTGAGCCGACGAGTGAATGTCGCCGCGTGCCCCAGCCTAGATGGGTCGAGCGCGAGGGCGAGCGCGAAGGGGGGAGAGTGAGGCGGCCGGAGACCGGTGTGAGAGAGGTGGGAATCCCGCGGCCTTCGTGTTCGTCCCGCGCCCAGGTCGGGTGCGCTTGCAGTAGGGGGTTACAAGCGTCCACGCGGGAGAGGGAGCGAGCGGCTCCGGGCGAGCGCGTGTCTCGTCCTCGTCCCCGCACGGCCAACCCTCTCTAAGAGGGCCCTGGTCCTCCCTTTATAGGCACAAGGAGAGGATCCAAGTGTACAATGGGGGGTGTAGCAGAGTGCTACATGTCTAGCGGAGGAGAGCTAGCGCCCTAGGTACATGCCGTTGTGGCAGCCGGAGAGATCTTGGCACCCAGCTGGTGTGATGTCGTGGCCGTCGGAGGAGCGATGGAGCTTGGCGGAGGGACAGCTGTCGGAGCGGTTGAGTCCTTGCTGACGTCCTCTTGCTTCCGTAAGGGGGCTGAGAGCCGCCGTCGTCACAGAGCATGCGGGGCGCCATCATTGCCTATCTGGCGGAGCGAGCCAGATGGGACGCCGGTCTTGTTCCCTGCGGCCCGAGTCAGCTCGGGGTAGGGTGATGATGGCGCCTCCTGTTGACGTGGCTGGTCTGCGCCCTAGGTTGGGCGATGTGGAAGCTCCTCCGAAGCCGAGGTCGAGTCCGAGCCCCCGGGTCGGGCGAGGCGGAGATTGTCGGCTGGTGTCAGGGCGGAGTCCGAGCCCTGGGGTCGGGCGAAGCGGAGTTCGTCGTCTTCTGGGGCCGAGCCCAAGTCCGAGCCCTGGGTCGGGCGAGGCGGAGATCGTCGTCTTCTGGGACTTAGCCCGAGTCCGAGCCCTAGGTCGGGCGGAGTTCGCCGTCTTCCGGGACTTAGCCCGAGTCCGAGCCCTGGGTCGGGCGAGGCGGAGATCATCGTCTTCTGGGACTTAGCCCGAGTCCGAGCCCTGGGTCGGGCGGAGTTCGCCATCTTCCGGGACTTAGCCCGAGTCCGAGCCCTGGGTCGGGCGAAGCGGAGCTTCCTACGATGCCTTCGGCAGGGCCTGACTGCCTGTCAGTCTCACTCTGTCAAGTGGCACCGCAGTCGGAGTGGCGCAGGCGGCGCTATCCTTCTGTCAGGCCGGTCAGTGGAGCGGCGAAGTGACAGCGGTCACTTTGGCTCTGCCGGCTGGGGGGCACGCGTCAGGATAAGGGTGTCAGGCCACCTTTGCATTAAATGCTCCTGCGACTTGGTCGGTCGGTGCGGCGATTTGGTCAGGGTTGCTTCTTAGCGAAGGCAGGGCCTCGGGCGAGCCGGGAATATGTTCGCCGCTGAAGGGGGGCCTCGGGCGAGACGGAAATCCTCCGGGGTCGGCTGCCCTTGTCCGAGGCTAGGCTCGGGCGAGGCGTGATCGAGTCCCTCGAATGGACTGATCCCTGACTTAATCGCACCCATCAGGCCTTTGCAGCTTTGTGCTGATGGGGGTTACCAACTGAGAATTAGGAGCCTTGAGGGTACCCCTAATTATGGTCCCCGACAGTAGCCCCCGAGCCTCGAAGGGAGTGTTTGCACTCGCTTGGAGGCTTTCGTCGCACTTTTTTGCAAGGGGACCAGCCTTTCTCGGTTGTGTTTTGTTCCGGTGGGTGCGCGTGAGCGCACCCGCCGGGTGTAGCCCCCGAGGCCTCGGAGGAGTGGTTTCACTCCTTCAAGGCCTTAATGCCTCGCGTAGTGCTTCGGCTGGTCTGGTCGTTCCCTCATGCGAGCTGGTCGTAGCCCAGGTGTACGGTCGGGTCCCAAGTTCTCGGGCTGGTATGTTGACGCTGTCAACGGTTCGGCCGGAGCCGGGTTTGCGAGAGCAGCCCCCGAGCCTCTGCACAGGGCGAGAGGGCGATCAGGGACAGGCTCGGCTTTTTTACATACGCCCCTGCGTCGCCTTTCCGCAAGGAGGAGGGGGGGGGAAGCGCCATGTCGCCCTCGATGGGCGCCGAACATGGTGTCTCCGGTGAGCTGCAAGCGGGTGATCCGAGTGGACGTCCGTGCCCCGTTCGTTGGGGGTCGGCTAGGGGCCCAGAGGCACGCCCAAAAGTACCTACGGGTGATCTGCCGGACCCGGTCCCCTGGCGACGGGGTCCGAGGGCTCGATGCCTCCCTCTGATGGGATTCCGTTACAAGATCGTTCCCGCCGGTCTCGGAAATGTCCTAGGGTACCTCGGGAGCGCAGCCCGAGCCTTGGTTATGTATCGAACGTACCCATGGTCATCCCTCGCTCGGCGTCTGAGGCGGCTGTGAACCCTTCGGGGGCCAGCCTTCGAACCCCTGATCAGTATTGGGCGCGGAGCCCGAGTAGCCTGAGGCGGTCGTTGAACCCTTCCGAGGGGCCGGCCTTCGAACCTCTGACCAGTAGTGGGTGTAGGGCCCACGTGATCTGAGGCGGCTGTCGAACCCTTCCGAGGGGCCAGCCTTCGAACCTCTGATCAGTAGGGAGGCTCGGAGCCTGGTTCCTTCACGGGGAAGGATCCTTTTCGGGGTATCCCCTTTTCCCGGTCCCTGTTGCAAGAGAGAGAAAGAGGAAAAAAAGGAAAAGGATACGAAATCGAACGACGCGGCGTACCTTTTTCGACGCGGTCATTATGGCGAAGGCGAAGCGTCGCCCGCTTCTCCTGCCAGAGGCGCCGCGTGTCCCGCTGCGGAGTTAATGCGACGGGGCGAGTGGTTGGAGGAGCGACCGTTGCGCGTGCGCGAGCCATTCTAGGAACGGATCACGGGCGCGTTGTCTTCACGCCGTGAGAGAGGGTTCTCTTGCTGCCCCCGGACGGGACGTGAGCTTGGCTGACGACGTGGCTGCTGCTCCTGCCCGCCTGCCACCGCCATTACTGCCAGCCCACTTTTGGCCGCATTGACCGTCGCGCCAGGCTGGTGCTGCTGGGTCACGCGCTGGGTCGCCTCGAGTCACGGTATTGGTTCTGCAGTCGAGGAGGCGCGGTAGTGGCGCAAGTGGCGGTGCAGTTGCATGCACGAAGCATTCGGCGCGCCGGTTGCATGACGCGTGGGCCTGGGCCTCCATGCCGAGCGTGTTGGGAGTCGGAGAAGCGCGCTCACTTGGCGCGGTTGCATGCCGCCTGCATGGCTGCCCACCCTTTCGCCCGCTGGTCTGGGCAAAAGTGGAGGGTCGCTTGTAACCGCTAGGCGGTTGTACGCACTACGCGCGGCGGTTTGGCTTCTTCTGCTCTAAGCCGGCTTGCATGACGTGTGGGACCTAGCCCCCGCGCCGTAGGGGAGGACCTTGGAGTGTGTTGGAGAAGACTCAACCCATGACGGCTGGGGACGCAAGTAGGGAGAGCCGCCTTTAAAAGGAGGGTGATCCCCTTGGGAGGCGACCATGTCTTCGCGCTCCCTTATGCATCGCGTCTTTCCGCCTTCCAAGCCCCCGGATGGGGGATATCCGCCGTCTTTCCGCCTCGTCGTTGGAGGAAACACAACTCCGCGGGAGTTGGTACCTTTCAGCCACCGTTCAGCTTCAAGGATTTTCATCAGCCAGCCCGGCTGCCCCCCCTCGCCGGGGGTCACCCAAGACGGTGACCACCAGCCCCTGGAT
Organism: Zea luxurians; assembly: GCA_029449295.1. Taxonomy (NCBI): domain Eukaryota; kingdom Viridiplantae; phylum Streptophyta; class Magnoliopsida; order Poales; family Poaceae; genus Zea; species Zea luxurians. The sequence goes on from JAOPSE010000031.1 coordinate 31,055,153, forward strand.
GGGGAGGAGCAAGCTGGGGTGTGATCTTTGCCCCGCCCCCAGCTGGTCTTCATCATCCCCGCTGGGGCGGGGCTCGGGCTGAGCCGGTGCTCTGCCCCTCGCGCGGGTCAGCCGACCGCCTCCTCTTCCAGCTTCTGGTGGTGGAGACCATCCTCCAGTTCTGCGGAGGAGACGTCCTCCAGCCATGCTGGGGGAGGCGGGCTGTTGCTGTCCAGCTAGGATGCAACATTCCATCCTCTTCCTCGCTTGCGTGGCGAGGACAGGAGTGAGGACCTGCCGATGCGCTTTGGGGCGACCCGCGTTTGCTGGTGATTCGCCCAGAGCTTGTCGCTCCACGGGCTTCCCCGGCGTGGAGGTTGTCCATACCCGCGGGGACGGAACCGGAGTTCCGTTTGTAATGGCACTTTGAATGCCAGTGTTTTTGTTCATTGTGGCTGTCGGGGCCTGAACATGTAGGTAGTTTCGGCACGGAGCCGTGTTTTTTCCTCCTTTTCGAGCACTAAGGCTCGCCTGTTGGTTGTCTGAACCGCTTCACCAAGCGTGAGTCGCCCCGTGTACAGGTGACGAGTGAGGTATCCGTATCCCGGAGGCGTAGGAGTCCCTCGGCTCGGTCGGCCTTGTTGTCCGAGGCTTCTCTAGCTTAATTAAAGGAAACCCTCGGCCGCTCTTCGATGAGCCGAGGCCAGGGGTAGCGGCATCAACATGAACAGAGGCAGAGTTGGCTCGAAAAGAAAACCTGGTTGGCCTGAGCCTGGCCGGGTCGTCCGTTGGCGGGACCGACGCCGGAGTTGACCAGCCGAGGCCTCGGGTCGGGCTGACGTCCTTGGAGGGCAGCTGGCCGAGGCCCCGGGGTGACCGGCCGAGCCGCCTGCTCGGGCCGGATTCCCGAGAAGACCCTGGTAGCGATAGCCCGGGCGTGGTGATGACGTCGTCCTTCAGAGTGGAGATCCTCGGACCGCGTCGCCGTCCGAGGCTAGGTCGGCCCTCGCCGAAGGTGTCGTCGATGCCGAGGGTGCTGCTGCTCCCTTCAGCCGTCAAGATCCGAGCCTGCAGGATCGGATTGTCTTGTAGCGTGTGTTTTCTACGGCCGCCGAGGCCGAAACACACCCTCGTCGTGTTGTAAAGTTGCGTCTCTTTTCCTCTTGTTTCGGGTATCTGGACTTTTTTGTTGGTAACAGAAAGGTTTGTGCGAGCAAGAGTTGCTTCTCGCGGAAGGTGATGAGTGAGGTATCCGTATCCCGGAGGCGTAGGAGTCCCTCAGCTCGGTCGGCCTCGTCGCTTACGTGCACTCTTACCCGTCCATGGGGCTCTGTCACCGACGCAGTCGAGAAGGCTCGAAGGATCGCTTCGGCAGAAGAGCTTTCGAACGTGAAGACTTGTTCAGTCCGCAGAATCACTTATCCGAACGTGAGTTACTTATCGCAGAAGGTGATGAGTGAGGTATCCGTATCCCGGAGGCGTAGGAGTCCCTCGGCTCGGTCAGCCTTGGCTGCTTACGTGTACTCCGTCGTTTTCAGGATCCACTTTCGAAGTAGCCAAAAAGCGCGAAAGACATTCTGGCAGAAAAGATCTTTTTTTCGAGGAAAATTTCGACGCAGAGGGGGTTCCCCCCCTTTTAGCCCCCGAGGGAGGGTCGGGCTTTGCCGAGGCAAGGCCGACCCTTCCTTGATGACTAAACATTGCGTGGATGCGAGGTATATGATCAACTTGAAAACATCTTAAGGGTAGAAGCGACGTAGCTGTTGGATGTTCCAGGCGTTGCCGTAGACCTCGCCTTGACTGTTGGCCAGCTTGTACGTTCCGGGCTTCAGAACCTTGGCGATGACGAATGGCCCCTCCCAGGGGGCGTGAGCTTGTGCCGCCCACGGGCGTCTTGTCGCAGCCGAAGCACCAGGTCGCCCACCTGGAGGTCTCGGGACTAGACCCCTCGGGCGTGGTAGCGTCGCAGGGACTGCTGGTACCGCGCCGAGTGTAGCAAGGCCTTGTCCCGAGCCTCCTCCAGCTGGTCCAGCAAGTCTTCTCGGCTAACTTGGTTGCTTTGGTCGGTGTAGGCCCTCGTCCTCGGGGAACCGTATTCTAAGTCTGTGGGCAAGATGGCTTCGGCCCCATAGACTAGAAAGAACGGCGTGAAGCCCGTGGCTCGGCTCGGCGTTGTCCTCAAACTCCAGACCACCGAGGAGAGTTCCTTCATCCACCGCTTGCCGAACTTGTTGAGGTCATTGTAGATCCGAGGCTTGAGCCCTTGTAGAATCATGTCGTTGGCACGCTCTACCTGCCCATTCGTCATGGGATGAGCCACGGCGGCCCAGTCCACTCGGATGTGGTGATCCTCGCAGAAGTCCAGGAACTTTCTGCCGGTGAACTGGGTGCCGTTGTCGGTGATGATGGAGTTCGGGACCCCAAAGCGATGGATGATGTTGGTGAAGAACGCCACCGCTTGCTCGGACCTGATGCTGTTCAGGGGTCGGACCTCGATCCACTTGGAGAATTTGTCGATGGCGACCAGCAGGTGCGTGTAGCCCCCGGGTGCCTTCTGCAAGGGGCCGACGAGATCCAGACCCCACACAGCAAAAGGCCAGGTGATGGGTATCGTCTGCAGAGCCTAAGCGGGTAGGTGGGTCCGCCTCGCGTAGAATTGACACCCTTCGCAGGTGCGGACGATTCTGGTAGCGTCGGCCACCGCTGTCGGCCAGTAGAAGCCTTGCCGGAAAGCATTCCCGACAAGGGCTCGAGGCGCTGCGTGATGGCCGCAAGCCCCCGAGTGTATCTCTCGCAGGAGTTCCTTACCTTCGGCGATGGAGATGCATCGCTGGAGGATGCCTGAGGGGCTACGGTGGTAGAGCTCCTTCTGATCTCCCAGCAAGAAGAACGACTTGGCGCGCCGCGCCATCCACCGAGCCTCGGCCCGGTCGAGGGGTAGCTCTCCTCGGTGGAGATATTGCAGGTACGGGGTCTGCCAGTTCCGATTAGGCATGACCCCGCTTCGCTCCTCCTCGACGCGCAGTGCCTCACCCTCAGGGGCCGAGGGTACCTCGGACTGAACCGAGGGCGCCTCGGGCCGAGCTGAGGGTGCCTCGGACTGAGCCGAGGGTGCCTCGGACTGAGCCGAGGGCGCCTCGGGTTGAGCCGAGGGCGCCTCGGACTGAGCCGAGGGTACCTCGGGCTCGGACGTGTCGTCGATCTTGACGGAGGGTTGATGCAGGTCTCGGGAGAAGACGTCCGGGGGAACCGTTGTTCGCCCCGAGGCTATTTTAGCCAGCTCGTCCGCAGTCTCGTTGTAGCGCCGGGCGATGTGGTTGAGCTCGAGCCCGTAGAACTTGTCTTCCAGGCGCCGAACCTCATCGCAGTAGGCCTCCATCTTCGGGTCGCGGCAGTGGAGTTCTTCATGACTTGGTTGATGACGAGCTGCGAGTCACCGCGAGCGTCGAGGCGTCGGACCCCTAGCTCGATGGCGATCCGCAACCCGTTGACCAGAGCCTCGTACTCGGCCACATTGTTGGACACCGGGAAGTGGAGGCGTAGCACGTAGCGTAGATGCTTTTCGAGGGGTGAGATGAAGAGTAGGCCTGCGCCGGCTCCTGTCTTCATCAGCGACCCATCGAAGAACATGGTCCAGAGCTCCGGTTGGATCGGAGCCGTCGGTAGCTGGGTGTCGACCCATTCAGCCACGAAGTCCGCCAAGACCTGGGACTTGATGGCCTTCCGGGGAGCGAACGAGATTGTCTCGCCCATGATTTCCACCGCCCACTTTGCAATCCTACCCGAGGCCTCTCGGCACTGGATGATCTCTCCCAGGGGAAGGATGACACCATAGTTACCGGATGAGACTCGAAGTAGTGTCGCAGCTTCCGCCGCGTTAGGATCACCGCGTACAGCAGCTTCTGAACTTGTGGGTAGCGGATCTTGGTTTCGGACAATACCTCACTGACGAAGTAGACTGGCCTCTGAACGGGCAATGCGTGCCCCTCTTCTTGCCTCTCGACCACAATCGCGGCGCTAACCACCTGAGTGGTCGCGGCGACGTAGACCAGGAGGGCTTCTCCGGCAGCTGGGGGCACCAAGATAGGCGCCTTTGTGAGGAGCGCCTTCAGGTTCCCGAGGGCTTCCTCGGCTTCAGGGGTCCAAGTGAAGCACTCGGCCTTCCTCAAGAGGCGGTACAGAGGTAGACCTCTTTCGCCGAGGCGTGAGATGAAGCGGCTCAGAGCCGCGAGACATCCCATGACTCTCTGTACGCCTTTCAAGTCCTTGATGGGCCCCATGCTGGTGATGGCTGTGATCTTCTCCGGGTTGGCTTCGATGCCCCGCTCGGAGACGACAAACCCCAAGAGCATGCCTCGGGGCACCCCGAAGACACACTTTTCGGGATTGAGCTTGACGCCTTTCGCCTTGAGACATCAGAACGTCGCTTCCAGGTCGGAAAGGAGGTCGGAGGCTTTCCTCGTCTTGACTACGATGTCATCGACGTAGGCCTCGACCGTGCGGCCGATGTGTTCGCCGAACACATGGTTCATGCATCGCTGGTACGTCGCGCCCGCATTCCTCAAGCCGAACGGCATGGTGACATAGCAGTACATGCCGAAGGGTGTGATGAAAGAAGTTGCGAGCTAGTCGGACTCTTTCATCCTGATTTGGTGATACCCTGAGTAGGCATCGAGGAAAGACAGGGTTTTGCACCCAGCAGTGGAATCCACGATTTGGTCGATCCGAGGCAGAGGGTAGGGAACCTTCGGACATGCTTTGTTGAGACCAGTGTAGTCTACACACATCCGCCATTTCCCCCCTTTCTTTCTCACAAGCACAGGGTTGGCAAGCCATTCGGGATGGAATACCTCTTTGATGAACCCTGCCGCCATTAGCTTGTGGATCTCCTCGCCTATGGCTCTGCGCTTCTTTTCGTCGAATCGGCGCAGGGGCTGCTTGACGGGTCGGGCTCCGGCTCGGATGTCCAGCGAGTGCTCGGCGACATCCCTTGGTATGCCGGGCATGTCCGAGGGACTCCACGCGAAGACGTCGGCGTTCGCGCGGAGAAAGTCGACGAGCACTGCTTCCTATTTGGGATCGAGCCTGGAGCCGATCCGGATCTGCTTGGAGGCGTCGCCGCTGGGGTCGAGGGGGACGGACTTAACCGTCTCCGCTGGCTCAAAGTTGCCGGCATGACGCTTCACGTCTGGCACCTCCTTAGAGAGGCTTTCCAGGTCGGCGATGAGGGCCTCGGACTCGGCGAGGGCCTCGGCGTACTCCACGCACTCCATGTCGCATTCGAACGCGTGTTTGTACGTGGGTCCGACGGTGATGACCTCGCTGGGGCCCGGCATCTTGAGCTTCAGGTAGGTGTAGTTGGGGACAGCCATGAACTTCGCGTAACATGGCCTCCCCAGTACCGCGTGGTAGGTTCCTCGGAACCCGACCACCTCGAACGTCAGGGTCTCCCTTCGGAAGTTGGAGGGTGTTCCGAAGCAAACGGGAAGGTCGAGCTGTCCGAGGGGCTGGACGCGCTTCCCGAGAATGATCCCATGGAAGGGCGCTGCGCCTGCTCGGACGGAGGACAGATCGACACGCAGGAGTCCGAGGGTCTCGGCGTAGATGATGTTGAGGCTGCTGCCTCCGTCCATGAGGACCTTGGTGAGCCTGACGTCGCCGATGACGGGGTCGACGACGAGCGGGTATTTCCTCGGGCTCGGCACATGGTCGGGGTGATCGGCTCGGTCGAAGGTGATGGGCTTGTCGGACCAGTCTAGATAGACTGGCGCCGCCACCTTCACCGAGCAGACCTCCCAGCGCTCTTGCTTGCGGTGCCGAGCCGAGGCATTCGCCGCTTGCCCACCATAGATCATGAAGCAGTCGTGGACCTCGGGGAACTCTCCTGCCTGGTGATCTTCCTTCTTGTCGTCATCGCGGGCCTTGCCACCCTCCGCGGGTGGCCCGGCCCTGTGGAAGTGGCGCCGAAGCATGACGCACTCCTCAAGGGTGCGCTTGACGGGCCCCTGGTGATAGGGGCACGACTCCTTGAGCATCTTGTCGAAGAGGTTGGCACCTCCGGGGGGTTTCCGAGGGTTCTTGTACTTGGCGGCGGCGACAAGGTCCGCGTCGGCGGCGTCGCATTTCGCTTGCGACTTCTTTTTGCCCTTCTTCTTGGCGCCGCGCTGAGTTGACGCCTCGGGAGCATCTTCCGATGGGCGGCCCTGGGGCTGCTTATCCTTTCGGAAGATAGCCTCGACCGCCTCCTGGCCGGAGGCGAACTTGGTGGTGATGTCCATCAGCTCGCTCGCCCTGGTGGGGGTCTTGCGACCTAGCTTGCTCACCAGGTCGCGGCAGGTGGTGCCAGCGAGGAACGCGCCGATGACATCCGAGTCGGTGATGTTGGGCAGCTCGGTGCGTTGCTTCGAGAATCGCCGGATGTAGTCTCGGAGGGACTCTCCCGGCTGCTGTCGGCAGCTTCGGAGGTCCCAGGAATTCCCGGGGCGCACGTACGTGCCCTGGAAATTGCCGGCGAAAGCTTGGACTAGGTCGTCCCAGTTAGAGATCTGCCCCGGAGGCAGATGCTCCAACCAGGCGCAAGCGGTGTCGGAGAGGAACAGGGGGAGGTTGCGGATGATGAGGTTGTCATCGTCCGTTCCACCCAGTTGGTAGGCCAGACGGTAGTCCGCGAGCCACAGTTCCGGTCTCGTCTCCCCCGAGTACTTTGTGACAGTAGTCGGGGGTCGGAACCAGGTCGGGAACGGCGCCCGTCGTATGGCCCGGCTGAAGGTCTGCGGACCGGGTGGTTCGGGCGAGGGACTCCGATCCTCCCCGCTGTCGTAGCGTCCCCCACGCCTGGGGTGGTAGCCTCGGCGCACCCTCTCGTCGAGGTGGGCCCGACAGTCGCGGTGATGGTGCTCGTTGCCGAGGCGACCCGGGGCCGTAGGCGCTGTGTTGCGCGTGCGCCCGGTGTAGACCGAGGCTTCCCGCATGAATCGGGAAGTCACGGCATGAGGTTCCGAGGGGTACCCCTACCTTCGGGAGGCGGAGCTCTCGGCCCGTCGGACCGCGGTGCCTTCCATAAGATTCTTGAGCTCTCCCTGGATTCACCGCCCCTCGGTGGTTGATGGCTCCGGCATCACGCGGAGAAGCATCGCTGCTGCAGCCAGGTTCCGGCCGACCCCACTAGATGCGGGTGGTGGCCTGACCCTGACGTCATCGTTGATGCGGTGCTGGAAGCCCTGGGGTAGATGACGTATTTCCCCGGCCGGAGGTTGGCCCACCCATGCCTGCCCGACGTCCCGACGGATCGGCTCAAGCGCTCCTGCTCCCTCGTTGAGCCTGGCCTGCACCCCGCGGATTTGCTCGAGCTGTGGGTCATGACCCCCCGCCTGAACGGGGACCACAGCTAGCTCCCGTGGGATGTCAACGCGAGGCACCGGCCTAGGGAGGTCACCGTCCTCCGGCATGCCGAGATGGTTGCCTTCGGAGGGACCCCCTAGATCGACGTGGAAGCATTCGCGACTTGGGCTGCAGTCCTCGTCGCCGAGGCTACGGCTACCGTCGGAACAGTCGGAAAGGCAGTGGTCACATGCGGTCATGAAGTCCCGCATGGCACTGGGGTTGCCAAGTCCAGAGAAATCCCAACAGATGCTGGGTTCGTCGTCTTCCTCGGACCCAGAGGGCCTGTAGGTCGAGACGTCCGTCAGCCGGTCCCAAGGTGACCGCATACGAAACCCCAGAGGGTTTGGACTTGCCTCTACGAGAGCGCCCGCCAAAGCGAAGCCGCTAGGCGAGTCGAGGCTGAATCCGAAAGACGTGGGATGGGAATCGGTCGGTACCTCTTGGTCGACGAGCGGCGATAATGTCATGTCGGGGGCTGACAGCACCGTCGTCTCAGGTACGAGGGTGACGCCCAGCAAGCTTTTCACGAGCGTGCTGGCGTCATCCGCTTGCTTGGGTTTGGCGTGTCGCGGAGAGACGGCGCTTGCCTTCGTCTCAAACGCGAGGCGCTGTCTCCTGCTTTGCCTTGGTTGCCCCGTCTTCCCCTCCGCCGGCGGGGAAGAGGGTAGGATGAGCTCGATGGTCATTCTTCCACCACGCGGGGAAGACGTCGTCGATTCCGCCGCCGGCAGGCGGGCTGTCGGTCGCCACTGTCGTTGTCGCGCGGCAATGGAAGGAGTATCATGTCGTAGCTGCCGTCGAGGGACATGAAATCAAGGCTCCCGAAACGGAGCACCATCCCGGGTTGGAGAGGTTGCTGGAGACTACCCATCTGGAGCTTGACGGGAAGCTGTTCGTCAACACGCAGCAGGCCCCTACCTGGCGCGCCAACTGTCGGCGTTCCGAGACCGGGGAGTCCCTGAGCCGACGAGTGAATGTCGCCGCGTGCCCCAGCCCAGATGGGTCGAGCGCGAGGGTGAGCGCGAAGGGGGGAGAGCGAGGCGGCCGGAGACCGGCGTGAGAGAGGTGGGAATCCCGCGGCCTTCGTGTTCGTCCCGCGCCCAGGTCGGGTGCGCTTGCAGTAGGGGGTTACAAGCGTCCACGCGGGAGAGGGAGCGAGCGGCTCCGGGCGAGCGCGTGTCTCGTCCTCGTCCCCGCGCGGCCAACCCTCTCTAAGAGGGCCCTGGTCCTCCCTTTTATAGGCGCAAGGAGAGGATCAAGGTGTACAATGGGGGGTGTAGCAGAGTGCTACGTGTCTAGCGGAGGAGAGCTAGCGCCCTAGGTACATGCCGTTGTGGCAGCCGGAGAGATCTTGGCACCCAGCTGGTGTGATGTCGTGGCCGTCGGAGGAGCGATGGAGCTTGGCGGAGGGACAGCTGTCGGAGCGGTTGAGTCCTTGCTGATGTCCTCTTGCTTCCGTAAGGGGGCTGAGAGCCGCCGTCGTCACAGAGCATGCGGGGCGCCATCATTGCCTATCTGGCGGAGCGAGCCAGATGGGACGCCGGTCTTGTTCCCTGCGACCCGAGTCAGCTCGGGGTAGGGTGATGATGGCGCCTCCTATTGACGTGGCTGGTCTACGCCCTAGGTTGGGCGATGTGGAAGCTCCTCTGAAGCCGAGGTCGAGTCCGAGCCCCCGGGTCGGGCGAGGCGGAGATTGCCGGCTGGTGCCGGGGCGGAGTCCGAGCCCTGGGGTCGGGCGAAGCGGAGTTCGTCGTCTTCTGGGGCCGAGCCCAAGTCCGAGCCCTGGGTCGGGCGAGGCGGAGATCGTCGTCTTCTGGGGCCGAGCCCAAGTCCGAGCCCTGGGTCGGGCGAGGCGGAGATCGTCGTCTTCTGGGACTTAGCCCGAGTCCGAGCCCTGGGTCGGGCGGAGTTCGTCGTCTTCCGGAACTTAGCCCGAGTCCGAGCCCTGGGTCGGGCGAGGCGGAGATCGTCGTCTTCCGGGACTTAGCCCGAGTCCGAGCCCTGGGTCGGGCGGAGTTCGTCGTCTTCCGGGACTTAGCCCGAGTCCGAGCCCTGGGTCGGGCGGAGTTCGCCGTCTTCCGGGACTTAGCCCGAGTCCGAGCCCTGGGTCGGGCGAAGCGGAGCTTCCTACGATGCCTTCGGCAGGGCCTGACTGCCTGTCAGTCTCACTCTGTCAAGTGGCACCGCAGTCGGAGTGGCGCAGGCGGCGCTGTCCTTCTGTCAGGCCGGTCAGTGGAGCGGCGAAGTGACGGCGGTCACTTCGGCTCTGCCGGCTGGGGGCGCGCGTCAGGATAAGGGTGTTAGGCCACCTTTGCATTAAATGCTCCTGCAACTTGGTCGGTCGGTGCGGCGATTTGGTCAGGGTTGCTTCTTAGCGAAGGCAGGGCCTCGGGCGAGCCGGGAATATGTTCGCCGCTGAAGGGGGGCCTCGGGCGAGACGGAAATCCTCCGGGGTCGGCTGCCCTTGTCCGAGGCTAGGCTCGGGCGAGGCGTGATCGAGTCCCTCGAATGGACTGATCCCTGACTTAATCGCACCCATCAGACCTTTGCAGCTTTGTGCTGATGCGGGTTACCAGCTGAGAATTAGGAGCCTTGAGGGTACCCCTAATTATGGTCCCCGACACCACCGTAGCCGGAGAATTCCCCTCTTCCCCCAATTCGGTCGACTGCGCCGCCGTGAATCACCTGCTCGCGGCTAGCCGATTCTAGGTCCGTCCTCACCCTCGTTGTTCGTGTTTTAGCACCCTCATGTGCTCGGGATTGTTATCCACGCAACCCCGGGAGCTTTACCTTACGTATGCAACCGGAACGTACTGATCGATGTTCAGTGTCCGCCATCGCCATGGTCAAGCTTATCCTGGTCCGGGTTAGTCAAATTGGAACCTGTTCTATGGTTGCCTCGGGTCGGTGCTGCTTACCCAGCAACTGGTTTGGGTAGCCGCCGAAGTTTTTGGCCAGACCGAGCAGCGAGATAGCCGATGGCGAGCGCGCCGTCGTCAGGGGTGTTTGTAGAGAAGAAATAGAAATGAGAGGATGTTCCTACGAGATGTCAGTGACTCATAGCAATAGTGCAGCGAACCCAGTTCTAGTTAGTCAAAACTCTAAGGGCCTTTCTGTAAAGCCGCCAGCACGGGCGCGGGCGCGCACGTTTCCGCGTGGACCTGGGCCGTCTGAGCCACATTTGGCCTAGTACTGTTTCTTCTTTTCTCTTTTCTTTTTCTATCCAACTTTAGAAATATGTAGAAAATTACAGAAAAATGGTAAAAATGCCAAACCAATTTTTCTAGATTCCTTATTTTCCATAGTATTTAATAAAAATAGTTCCATGATTTTTAGATTAAATAGGGAATTTTGGAGTATTTAAAATAGCTTAAGATATTGATTCTGGATTTTTAGAAAATAGTTAACAATTCCAAAAATGCCCAAACTTTTTATATGAACTTAAAACATTATTTAGAAGCCTTGGGTAGAGTTTGGTTTGAATTGGACCGTGTTTGATACTTAGAACCCAAAACCCTACCCCGTGCCCTTTGAATTCCTTTACTGACTCCGGAAACCCTAGTTTACCGGAGAACCGTGAAGGAAAATTGTATTCAAGAACCTTAGATAATAAATTCTCATTATCTTTGCACTCTCATGAGCATTTCATGAAATACATACTTATATACATATATATGGTTATCTTTAGAAAACGAAGAAGAAGTCGAAGTAACAGAAGAGAAGACACCACCACCTTCGGAATCTCAGGCAGGAAATTGTTTCTACTTTGATATCTACGGGTCCGTGCCTGACTCACCTATCAACGAAGGCAAGCCCCGGTGCATTTGCCACCTTCCTTGATGTTTTTAAAATCTTTCTCACTTGATTATTGCATTAGGTGATAGGAGTTGAATGCTTAAACAATTCCTGCATTACCTTCCTTGAACTTGATTACCTTCCTTGAAACCCTGCTTTTACAAAAGGTTTTTACTATGCTTAGTATTGCTCTAGCAAAACAAAAGCTTTTGTTTTACAAAAGATGATTGGCAAAGTGGGAGGGATGTTTTTGAAAATAGAACTTGATGGTGGATCCATCATGGCCATGATGGGTTCAACATCGAAAAAGATGTACCTCCGCCAGGTACCAATTTTTGGGTTTAAATGATTAATCTGAGACCAGGCGGGTGACTTGAACGAGAAGGAGAGTCTCGGTGTAGTGTCTCCGTCTGAGTCGATTAAGGACCGTCTCGATGTAGGCTTGCTGACCGAGGACCCTTTAACTGGTCACATGCCTCGTCATGGGTAAGCTTTGCCTCGGGCAGACTAAGGCCAGAATAAGATAACACGGAATGGGCGTGGAGCGGTGGCGAGAGTAGCGTGTACCCTCCGTGGCAAGAGGCTGGACGGTGGTGTATCTGTGCTCTCGGTTCGCGTGAACCTGATCTGGTCTTAAGAACCCCGGTGGCGGGTTGACATATGCAAGGGTTAAGTGCTACATATGTCGTATGATTGGAGATCCTCAGCTGAGTATAATCGATTCGGATCGCCGTACCTCCGCGGTTATGGAGACTTGGCCACTGACCTATACGTAGAACTCCAGTAAAGATGAAGGACTTGTTAAGAAATTGGCTAGTGCAGGGTAAGTGGTTGAACTAGGTTAGCAAGAACTCTAGATGCAGGTAATTTTACCTAACTTGACAATAAAATTGGGTTTTTAAGGATCCACTTTTAGTAAGCATTTATGCAAAACAGAGTCTTTGATCATTGAGAAACCTTACCTTGACTCCCTTATAACCAACATACCCTTGAGAGTCTTTTCTTAGTTGGGTAAGACTTGCTGAGTAATTCCATACTTAGGGTTTTATTCCCTATTATTTTTAGGTGAGGAAGCAACAAACTTTTGTTGCTTTTGTACCAAGGTGGTGTCAAATGAAGAAAAGCAAGAATGAAGTTGCGGGAGGACCTAGTCCTCCATAAAAACTTTTATGTAAAAACTTATCGGGAGGAGTTTTTACCTCCCTTGGTATTGTAATAATACGTACTCTGCACTCGTGTTTTTATGCTGGTCTGTAATAACCAACTCTATCTTACTTTCAAATAAATGTAAGTTTATGTAATCGCTTCCGCATTTCTGTATCTCCGATGTTCTGTAATGTCTGCGTGACGGGTAAAGCGCTCTTGGGAAAGGTGAGAAAAGCAGATACCGAACTTGTCAAGTGATTCAGGGACATCTACAGGGTTGTCTGAGGTCCGTTGGACAAGGACAACTGTAGGTGGGCCTAATGACTTAGGAGGTTCCGTCACAGCTGGTATCGGAGCGAAGCCCTTCTCTGCAGATATTATGAGGCATCTTCAAAGGGATTTTCTAAAGACTTATCTAGAAAAATTTCTTCCATTCTTACCCACTATATCTGAAGAATCTATATGAAAGACCAGATAGGAAGAGTGCAATGTATAGAAGGTATGAATCAACTAAGGTTGGTTCTGTAATTATACATGCATCATGCTAAGAACTATACTAATAAAATTTCCCCCTTAGAGAAATGCCGCCGCGCACAAGGAAAACCGTGCGCAAGTCAACTGGCCCAATTGGTGTACCCCGTCATCAACTTGCTCCCAGACATGAGGATAGCAATAGTGGGAGTAACGATCCGATCGGGGATCTTGAAGCCCAAGTAAATCAGCTTCAAGCAGAACTTCAACGCAGGACTAACATATGGGTCGCGGATGGTGACAGAATAAATGAATTGAGAAGCCACATCCGCCGCCTGCAGGATCAGCTCGCTGATCGAGATTTAGCGCTCGACTGGGCGGTTCAGTCTCGTTCGCTTGCCTGGGCTAAGGAAGCAAAGGCTTGAGCCCGAGTCGAAGAACTTAGCTCAGCTATTGATAATCTGCAGGCATATTGCAATACCCTACATGAAGAAGTTCATGTACTGTATTCGCAATTGCACCCTAGCGTACATGCAAATCTTGTCGGGACAGAAGCCGGACCTTCTCATGCAGCGGGAGAAGCTTTTGGTGGCGAATTGGACCTTTTCAGGCCCCCTCCCTCCATGAAGTTGGTCGACGAATGGTCTCCTACGCCCGACAGTGAGGCTACTAAGAGTGATAGGAAGTAGGAATAATATAGTTGTAGAATTAGTAGTGTTATTGTATAATGGGTACTGTACTCCTGTTGTAAAAATTCGAGTCTGTAACATTACTTTTTTTAGTAATGTAAAATGGATGGTTTTTCTTTGGCATATTATATTTGTTTCCAAATGTTTGTTGCCACAGATGCCGTCCAAGACCCGATCACAGGATGCAGCCGGAACCTCCAGTGGGAGGGAGTCCACCCCGAATCCACCTCCAGTCCCTCCCACACTTGCCGAGGCTATCGCCGCCTTGGTAAACGCGACAGCAGATAACACCCGTTTCCTACGGGAGATGGCGAGTCAGCAGCTTTAACAACAAGGCAGACGGGGCTATCCGCAAGGGCCCCATGAGACATCTTACTTGGACTTCTCCAAAACGCGTCCACCATTGTTTATCAAGGTCGAAGACCCTTTAGAGGCGGACGAATGGATCCGTGTCATCGAACAGAAGTTTGGACTTCTTCGGTGTTCTGAAACCCAGAAACCCTTGTTCGCAGCCCAGCAACTACGTGGCCCTGCCAGCACTTGGTGGGGAAACTTTGTGGCCGTTCAGCCGGCCAATCATTAGATAACATGGTAAGAATTTAAGCTGGCCTTCCGCGAACATTACATACCTGAAGGTGTACTTCACATGAAACAAGAAGAATTTATGAAGCTGAACCAAGGAGGGGATACTGTTAATCAGTATCTCAATAAATTTAATCATTTGTCACAATATGCAATCGACCAAGTTAACACCGATCTGAAGAAGAAGAATTGTTTCATGCGAGGACTGAATGATAGGATGCAAAGGAAGATGGCTACTTGCATCGACCTTACCTATGGAAGGGCTGTCAGCACAGCGCTGGCAGTCGAATCTAAATATGCAAGTTCTGGAAAGATCAAGGGGAGTGGAGGAAACAGGCCTACTCAGGGCCCTGATAAAATGCAACGGTTTGTTGTCCGACCTTTTAATCAGGGTCGACCATCAGCACGCCCACCCTCCTTTCCATTTAAGCAACCAGTGTTCATCCGTCCCAACACTGCCTTTACAACAACAAGTCAGCCGGGTGCCCCTGACACTCGATTCCCTGGCCTTCCCAGTTCATCGACAGGATGCTTCAATTGTGGAAAATCTGGGCATTTTATCAAGGATTGCCCTTATCCAAAGCAAAACAAGTCAAACAATCCACAAGGATCTGGGAATTCATCTCAAGCCAAGGGAAATACTATGGGCAAAAATACAAAGAAGATGAGACGCATATATTATTCGCAAGTGGCCACCACACCGGACGGTGAACCGGTCATGATGGGTACATTCCTTGTGGCCAATCATCCCGCAATTATTCTCTTTGATTCTGGTGCTTCTCATACATTCATCAGCAAGAAATTTGTGGAGCAACATTGCATTTCATACCATGAATCAAAAGAGGGGTTTAAAATTTAGTCACCTAGGGGACAAATCTTTACTAGAGAAGTGGCCTATCAAGTGCCCGTAACATTGGCTGGACGGGACTTTCCTACTAATATGATAGTTCTGAAAGGCCAAGACATAGATGTGATTTTGGGCATGAATTGGTTGGCCCGACATAAAGCAACCCTCAACACTGATCAGAGAACCATGAGGTTGAGTCATAATCAAGAAGAAAATCTCTTGTCTATCCCCATTCCAACCAAAATTACTGGCAGAGTTTATGAAGCCATTATACCGGAGGTCAAGGATATTCCGGTAGTATGCGAGTTCCCAGATGTTTTTCCATAGGATTTGCCTGGATTGCCACCCGAGTGAGATGTAGAGTTTGTAATTGAATTGAAGCCCGGTACGGCTCCCATTTCGAGAAGATCGTATCGCATGCCTCCAAATGAGCTGGCAGAACTAAAGATTCAGTTACAAGATCTACTATCGAAAGGATTCATCCGGCCAAGCTCGTCACCATGGGGTTGTCCAGCCATATTCGTCAAGAAGAAGGATCAAACTTTACGGATGTGTGTGGATTATCGACCCCTGAATGAGGTCACTATCAAGAACAAGTACCCTCTTCCACGAATTGACATTTTATTTGATCAACTGACCGGGGCGAGGGTATTCTCCAAGATTGATCTCAGATCGGGCTATCATCAGATCCGTATTCGGCCCGAGGATATACCAAAAACCGCATTCACTACGCGGTACGGATTATTTGAATACCTGGTAATGTCTTTCGGACTGACGAATGCTCCTGCCCACTTCACTTATCTGATGAACTCGATATTCATGCCCGAGTTGGACAAATTTGTGGTGGTCTTCATAGATGATATTTTGATATATTCAAAGGATGAAGAGGAGCATGCTCAACATTTACGGGTCGTATTAACGCGCTTGAGAGAACATCAATTATATCCCAAGTTCAGTAAATGCGCGTTTTGGCTGGAAGAAATTCAATTTCTGGGACATGTGTTATTTGCAAAGGGGATTGCGGTAGATCCCAGCAAAGTCAAGGACATTTTGGAGTGGAAACCCCCAACCACTGTTCATCAAGTCCGAAGTTTCCTTGGACTGGCTGGTTATTACAGCCGATTTATACCAGATTTTTCTAAACTTGTGAAGCCAATCACAAGTCTATTGAAGAATGAGACTAAATTAAATTGGTCTTTAAAGTGTAATGAAGCTTTTGAGAAATTGAAGACATTATTAACCACTGCTCCGGTATTTGCTCAACCGGATATTAACAAGCCATTTGATGTGTATTGTGACGTATCTGGCAGTGGTCTCGGCTACGTATTAATGCAAGAAGGCCGAGTAATTGCGTTTGCTTCAAGGTAGTTACGCCGGCATGAGGAACATTATCCTACTCATGATCTGGAGCTAGCTGCAGTGGTTCATGCTCTGAAGATATGGCGTCATTATCTAATGGGAAATGTCTGTCATATTTATACAGACCACAAAAGTTTGAAATATATCTTTACCCAGTCTGAACTCAACATGTGACAAAGAGACGGCTTGTGCTTATTAAAGATTATGAACTGGAGATCCATTATCACCCAGGTAAGGCTAATGTAGTGGCAGATGCACTCAGTCGCAAGGCCTCATGCCATTGTCTAACTATGGGGACTTCTGACATTACGTTGTGCCAGGAGATGGAGAATCTAAACCTGGGTATAATTCAACATGGGACTTCAAATCACTTGAAGCTTGAATTAGTCATCGTACAAAGGATAATTGACGCACAAAAAAATGATGAGGGTATGAAACATATACGTGAAAAGATTGAAGCTGGCAAAGCCAATTGCTTCCGAAAAGTTGATCAAGGGGTTGTATGGTTCAAAAACCGCATAGTTGTGCCGAAGAATGAAGAAGTTCGCTAGCAAATTCTTGATGAGGCACATCTTAGTCGCTATTCTATTCATCCCGGAAGCACTAAGATGTATCAAGATCTAAAACAACATTATTGGTGGACTAAAATGAAGATCGAGATTGCATGCTATGTGGCTAGATGTGACACCTGCAGACGTGTCAAGGCCATACACCTAAAAGCTGCCGGTCCATTACAGTCTCTACCAATACCAACATGGAAATGGGAAGATATAAGTATGGACTTCATTGTGGGATTGCCCAGGACCGCAAAGGGGTATGACTCTATCTGGGTTATTGTTGATCGGCTTACGAAAATTGCTCATTTTCTACCCGTCAAGACAGTGCACCCAGTTGCTGTTTATGCCCAATTGTATATTGCTCGTATTCACAGTTTGCACGGGGTTCCGAAGACTATAGTGTCGGATCGTGGACCTCAATTCGTATCCAAATTTTGGGAAGAACTTCATAAATCCCTGGGTACTAAATTGCTCCACAGTTCGGCCTATCATCCTCAAACCAGTGGGCAGACTGAGAGGGTAAATCAGATACTGGAAGATATGTTGCGGGCATGTGTGTTAGACTTCTCACAAAAATGGGATGAATGTTTACCGTTAGCGGAATTCTCATATAATAATAGCTATCAAGAAAGCATCAAGATGGCACCCTTTGAAGCTTTATATGGACGACGATGTCGTACTCCGCTAAGTTGGTCTGAACCAGGTGAAAGGTACTTCTTTAGGCCTGACCTGGTAAAAGAAACCGAAGAGAAAGTTCAGAGAATAGTACATAATTTGAAGAAAGCCCAAGCTCGTCAAAAGAGTTATACAGACAAACGGCGAATGCCCTTATATTTTCTTGACGGAGACTATGTCTACCTAAAGGTTTCGCCAATGAAGGGTGTATCGCGTTTTGGGGTCAAAGGGAAACTTGCACCACGATATATTGGTCCTTTTCTCATTCTTGAAAGATATGGGCCAGTGGCGTATCGAATTCAACTACCTGAAACTTTGTCTGCTGTACATAATGTGTTCCACGTGTCTCAACTGAAGAAGTGTCTTGGGGTTCTAGATCGAACCATCGAGGTGACATATGTTGTCCTTGAACCAGACTTGACATATTCTGAACATCCTATTCGAGTCTTGGATCAAAAGGACAGAATTACCTGGAGAAAAACTCTCAAGTTTTACAAGATACAATGGAACCAACATTCCGAAGATGAGGCTACATGGGAAACCCAAGATTTTTTAGATAAGAATTTCCCAGGCTTTTTAGCCTCTTGTAATTTGTAAAGTATACAACATTGTTGTAATAAAGGAGTGAGCCCCAAACCCATCCCTGCCTTGTACCAAAAATAAGGAAATAAAAATGTGAAGCATTTCCTTTTCCATTACCTACCCTAGGACTTTTAATCTCGGGACGAGATTCTTTTATGGGGGGAAGGATGTAACACCCCTGGTGTTACTGCTACTAAAACTTGAGCATGACATCATAAACATTGACATTGCATATGTTTGACACACCTAGAGTGCATTCACTTGGTAAAAATTTCAAACAAGTTGTATTGTTTTGGTGTTTTGCAAATAGAACCCTGGAATAGGATACTTAACCCTAAATAGGGATTAAGGGGGTAAAACATGACCCAAATTGAGAAAACCCAAAAGCTTTAGTGGAATAGTCATAAAATGCTCCCAAAAATGAATTTGAACCACATTTATACCCCTGAGATACCAAAAACCCTAATTGAAACCCTGGAAAACCCTAAATCCAAACCCTAGGGGCCTATATGCAAAAACAGTGCACATTTGGACTAAAGTGTAAAAACTACAATGTTAAGGCATATAAAGTCATATGGTTCACATTCATGAAGATTTGCAAGCTAAACCCTAGGTTTTGGACTAAATTGCAAAAAAGACCCTAATTGTGATTTCACTCTAAGTCTGAAATCCAGTGTGGTTGGCTCAACTTTGGAGCTTGATAACTTTCAAATCAGTAAGAATTTGCCCTAGGTCACCACATCAAACTTGTAGACCTTACAAAGGAGAACAACTTTGCTTAAGAGTGTAAGCATAGTTGTTAAGAAGAAACTGGAGATAATTAAGTCTAAAGTCTGGTTGTCAGGCTGATACAGTCTGAATCTCAAACTAACAGTGACTTTGATCCAAGTTTGAGAGCCATTTCGACTAAGATCCAGTGAGAATCTACCTAGGGTTGCTATAACAAAGTTATAGAGCTATTATAGGGGAACAACTTTGCTGCAAAGCCTCGGATTAGTTGCTATGTAAGTTTGAGAGAAAATTTAGCTCCAAGGTTGGCTGTCAGGTTCATCTGACCGAAATTCCCATGGTACAGTGCCTGGTCGGATCAGACTGCCAGCGCAGGGAGTCCTCACCGCCGATGACCGATCCTTCGCCGCGATTCGTGTCATCGGCGACTGGATCCGTGCCTGGAGTTGATGGATAGCATCGCGGGGTAAAAGATCATCACCCCGTGCACTGGACGCCACTCTGGTGACTCACCGCCGTAGCCCCCTGCTTTGCGGCTTGAGCAGATAAGCTCGCCGGTGAATCGCCGTCTTCCGGCCTTGTGCCACGTACCTGAGAGTTTCCACCGTGTCACCATGAACCTTTGCGACTCCCCATGGCTCGCCGGAGTAACTGCCACGTCGTTAGACACCAAGCCGCTGCACCAGTGCTCTTCCCCTCCTCCGATCGCCGCGCGTCCTATGCAAATTCGCGGCCACCGCTCGCAATCCCTATAAATTGATGGTCGGGCCTGCTGCGCTAGGTCATCACGAAGCCGACGCACCCGTTCTTCCCCTCAATTAACCACCGTAGCCGGAGAATTCCCCTCTTCCCCCAATTCGGTCGACTGCGTCGCCGTGAATCACCTGCTCGTGGCTAGCCGATTCCAGGTCCGTCCTCACCCTCGTTGTTCGTGTTTTAGCACCCTCATGTGCTCGGGATTGTTATCCACGCAACCCCGGGAGCTTTACCTTACGTATGCAACCGGAACGTACTGATTGATGTTCGGTGTCCGCCATCGCCATGGTCAAGCTTATCCTGGTCCGGGTTAGTCAAATTGGAACCTGTTTTATGGTTGCCTCGGGTCGGTGCTGCTTACCCAGCAGCTGGACCGAGCAGCGAGATAGCCGACGGCGAGCGCGCCGTGGTCAGGGGTGTTTGTAGAGAAGAAATAGAAATGAGAGGATGTTTCTGCGAGATGTCAGTGACTCATAGCAATAGTGCAGCGAACCCAGTTCTATTTAGTCAAAACTCCAAGGGCCTTTCTGTAAAGTGGCCAGCACGGGCACGGGCGCGCGCGTTTCCGCGTGGACCTAGGCCGTCTGAGCCAGATTTGGCCCAGTACTGTTTCTTCTTTTCTCTTTTCTTTTTCTATCCAACTTTAGAAATATGTAGAAAATTACAGAAAAATGGTAAAAATGCCAAACCAATTTTTCTAGATTCCTTATTTTCCATAGTATTTAATAAAAATAGTTCCATGATTTTTAGATTAAATAGGGAATTTTGGAGTATTTAAAATGGCTTAAGATATTAATTCTGGATTTTTAGAAAATAGTTAATAATTCCAAAAATGCCCAAACTTTTTATATGAACTTAAAGCATTATTTAGAAACCTTGGGCAGAGTTTGGTTTGAATTGGACCTTGTTTGATACTTAGAACCCAAAACCCTACCCCTGCCCTTTGAATTCCTTAACTGACTCCGGAAACCCTAGTTTCTCGGAGAACCGTGAAGGAAAATTGTATTCAAGAACCTTAGATAATAAATTCTCATTATCTTTGCACTCTCATGATCATTTCATGACATACATACTTATATACATATATATGGTTATCTTTAGAAAACGAAGAAGAAGTCGAAATAACAGAAGAGAAGACACCACCACCTTCGGAATTTCAGGCAAGAAATTGTTTCTACTTTGATATCTGCAGGTCCGTGCCTGACTCACCTATCAACGAAGGCAAGCCCCGGTGCATTTGCCGCCTTCCTTGATGTTTTTAAAATCTTTGTCACTTGATTAATGCATTAGGTGATAGGAGTTGAATGCTTAAACAATTCCTGCATTACCTTCCTTGAACTTGATTACCTTCCTTGAAACCCTGCTTTTACAAAAGGTTTTTACTATGCTTAGTATTGCTCTAGCAAAACAAAAGCTTTTGTTTTACAAAAGATGATTGGCAAAGTGGGACGGATGTTTTTGAAAATAGAACTTGATGGTGGATCCATCATGGCCATGATGGGTTCAACATCGGAAAAGATGTACCTCTGCTAGGTACCAATTTTTGGGTTTAAATGATTAAGCTGAGACCAGGCGGGTGACTTGCACGAGATGGAGAGTCATGGTGTAGTGTCTCCGTCTGAGTCGATTAAGGACCGTCTCGATGTAGGCTTGCTGACCGAGGACCCTTTAACTGGTCACATGCCTCGTCATGGGTAAGCTTTGCCTCGGGCAGACTAAGGCCAGAATAAGATGACACGGAATGGGCGTGGAGCGGTGGCGAGAGTAGCGTGTACCCTCCGTGGCAAGAGGCTGGACGGTGGTGTATCTGTGCTCTCGGTTCGCGTGAACCTGATTTGGTCTTAAGAACCCTGGTGGCGGGTTGACATATGCAAGGGTTAAGTGCTACATATATCGTGTGATTGGAGATCCTCGGCTGAGTATAATCGATTCGGATCGTCGTACCTCCGCGGTTATGGAGACTTGGCCACTGACCTATACGTAGAACTCTAGTAAAGATGAAGGACTTGTTAAGAAATTAGCTAGTGCAGGGTAAGTGGTTGAACTAGGTTAGCAAGAACTCTAGATGCAGGTAATTTTACCTAACTTGACAATAAAATTGGGTTTTTAAGGATCCACTTTTAGTAAGCATTTATGCAAAACAGAGTCTTTGATCATTGAGAAACCTTACCTTGACTCCCTTATAACCAGCATACCCTTGAGAGTCTTTTCTTAGTCGGGTAAGACTTGCTGAGTAATTCCATACTCAGGGTTTTATTCCCTATTGTTTTTAGGTGAGGAAGCAACAAACTTTTGTTGCTTTTGTACCAAGGTGGTGTCAAATGAAGGAAAGCAAGAATGAAGCTGCGGGAGGACCTAGTCCTCCATAAAAACTTTTATGTAAGAACTTATCGGGAGGAGTTTTTACCGCCCTTGGTATTCTAATAATAAGTACTCTGCACTCGTGTTTTTATGCTGGTCTGTAATAACCAACTCTATCTTACTTTCAAATAAATGTAAGTTTATGTAATCGCTTCCGCATTTCTGTATCTCCGATGTTCTGTAATGTCTGCGTGACGGGTAAAGCGCTCTTGGGAAAGGTGAGAAAAGCAGATACCGAACTTGTCAAGTGATTCAAGGGCATCTACAGGGTTGTCTGAGGTCCGTTGGACAAGGACAACTGTAGGTGGGCCTAATGACTTGGGAGGTTCCGTCACATATTCTATGAGCCCATAAAGCTTCCGACAAAATCTTATGCCAATGTTTAGGATTATCAGATATCTTCTTTTTTATCAAATTAATCAATGTCCTATTACTAGACTCGGCCTGTCCATTGGCCTGAGCATAATATGGAGATGAATTAAGCAGCTTAATTCTATATAATTCAGCAAATTCACGTACCTCCTTTGACATAAAAGAAGTCCCTTGATCTATAGTCAAGGTCTGGGGAATGTCGAATCTATGAATGATATGTTCAGTTATGAACTCAATTACCTCCTTGTGTGTCATGTTCTTCAGAGCAACGGCTTCAGTCCATCTGGTAAAGTAGTCAGTGGCAACTAACACGAACGATGCCCTTTTGATGATGAAGGATGAATTTCTCTAATAAAGTCTAATCCCCATCCTCTGAAAGGCCAAGGCTTGATGATAGGATGTAATTCGGCTGCAGGGACCAACTGTAGGTCGCCGAATTTTTGACACACTTGGCAACCCTTGTAGTACTTGAAACAATCAGCTATCATGTTAGGCCAATAAAAACCAGACCTTCGCAACAACCATTTCATATTTGGAGCCTATTGATGGGTACCACAAATTCCTTCATGCACTTCGACCATGGCTAATATAGCATCATCTGGGCCCAAGCACTTAAGCAGGACGTTGTTGACTGTTCGACGGTAGAGTTCATCACTCATCAAAACATACTTGAAAGTTATACGCCGAATGTTCTTATCTGTCCTTATATTGGGATTTCGTAAATAATTTGTTATGGGCGTCCTCCAATCACTTGCATCGGCTTCATTATCGGTCGAATTGATTAGGAGAATCTTCCTGGTAACCCCGGACGGTCCGGCGCCTTCACGCGGACGGTCCGTGGCCTGGTGATTTGGCCCTGCACTGGTTATCAGATTTTCAGTGTTGTGAAATCTCCCTCGCTTTATCCGATAACCTGATGCATCTTGTGCCAAATTGTTAGCTCTATGATTCTCAACTCTAGAGATATGCCAAATACTGAATTCGTCGAAAGAATGAATTATGCTCCAACATTTTTCAAGGTAACTATTTAAAGTACCATCAAAACATTGATATTCTTCTAACACCTGTCCCGACGACCAGCTTGGACGACCAGCTGAGAATCACCAAATGCCTTCACATGTTTTACTCCCATACAATTTAAGAGTTCCAAACCGAATAAGAGGGCCTCATATTCGGCTTGATTATTAGTGCAATAAGTTTTCAATCGGCTAGAGAAGTCGAAGAAGACATCACTTGGTGAAACAAGTACGATGCCAATGCCTTGCCCTTCATTGCAAACTGATCCATCAAAATATAAAGTCCAAGGAGTAATAGTTAGGTATGTCATCTCTAGTTTATGAATATCATTAATCCGATGTTCTACAATAAAATCCGCTACGACCTGGCCTTTCATAGATTTCAATGGTTCATAGGCCAAGTCATATTCTATAAGTGCATAAGCCCACTTACCAATTCTACCACTCATAATTGGGTTATGCAACATGTATTTGATTACATCGGCTTGACCAGAAACAGTGCAATGACTAGACAGTAAATAACATCTACACTTGGTGCATGCATAAAACAAGCATAAGCATAACCTTTCAATAAAAGTCTACCTTGTTTCAGGATCCACCAACCTCCGACTTAGATATGTCACCACATGCTCCTTTCCTTTAGTTTCTTGTGTCAGAACAGCCCCAATAACCTTATCTTCAGCTGCAATGTATAATCTGAATGGTGCTCCTACTTGTGGTGCTTTTAACACGGGAGCCGAAGACAAGTACTTTTTAATGAGATCAAATGCTTCCTGCTGTTCTGCCCCCTAAGTGAATTCGGCAACATTCTTAAGCCGAAGGATAGGGGTGAAGGCATCAATCTTCCCGGCTAGGTTAGAAATAAACCTTCGTAAATAATTCACCTTGCCGAGAAACTTCTGCAGTTCGACCTTACAAGTCAGAGGCCCCACATTCCGAATAGACTTGATTCGGTCAGGGTCTATTTCTATACCATGTTCATGGATGAAAAATCCTAAAAACTTACGAGCCGACACTCCAAAAGCACATTTACGTGGGTTCGTTTTCAAACCATACCGACGCATTTTATCAAAGGCTTTGCGCAAATCAGCTATATGAGAACTAAACTCAGTCGATTTGACTGCAATATCATCAATGTAGACTTCCACAGTGTTTCCTAACAACTCATGGAAGATCAGTGTTGGGGCGAAGGCGAAGACACTACCCCTCGCTCGAAGCCTTCGCCAGTCTCGCTGCATCAACAGAGGCAAAACGACCGGCAGCTCCCACCCTTCGTCCAACACGTTGCAAGACGAAGGCCCACGACGAGGTCGCCCCGCCCCGCGTCCTCGTCGAACATGAAGGCCCACGTGGAATTCGGCCCATTGTAACAGGCCTCGCGCGGCCGGTTGTATTACGGGCCCGATTTATAAATGCTTTTATGTAATGACGATCTGTAACCCTGCTTTATGGGAATATTCCGAGAATGACCTAGGCGCTTGAGGGCACATGCGTCCTTAATCCGAGACGTCGGGCGCTCAGGCACCTATAAATACCCCCGTACAGTGCACTTGAGGGGCTAGATTAACAGAGCAATTGCTGCCTCCAGTTAAACCGTGTTCCCATCTCGCTCAACCCCCTGTTGGAATCAACCTGCCCGGGAACGCAAGTTCCAACATTGGCGCCCACCATTCGTGCTACGAAAAAATCACCCGCGATGGCACCCAAATGAGCTAACTCGAAGGCAGCCCCATCCATCGACGAAGCAGCGAAGGCAGCCCTGCTAGCTGAGAAAAAGGGCAAGGCCCTCGCCGACAACACCTACCAAGGAGCTGGTGAAGATGAAGCACATAGCAAGAGACAGCACAACGACCAACACACTCCAGAAGGCACCCTTCGCACCTGCAGCTCCGAAGGGCAGCCACAAGCGCCACCCCCAGGCTTCGCACCACCAGAGGGCGAGGACGCAGCAGAGGACGGCGAGGTCCTCGGCGTCTCCGCAGAAGAGCAGCTACAGCTACGGGCCCTGCGCCTCAGAAATCGCAATCTTCAAAAGCAGAAGGAAATCCTCGAGGCCAAGCGCCAACGCGTCACTGTGCAGGCCAAGCTGCGCCAAATGATACGAGATGAAGAGCAGAGGGCCCAGGAGCTTGAGCAAGAGATTGTGCTCTTGCAGCGCGAAGGCCAACATGATATGCAGTAGCATGGCCCGCCCCTCCAGCAGCGCACGCCGGTCGAAGACCTATTCGTCCCTCACCGTGGGCCCTTCATCCCGCACGCCGCAGCTTTCCAAGGCATCAATTACCTTAACGAGCGAAGCCCCCTGGCACCGCAGCTGCAAGTGTCACCATGGCCCGCCAATTTCAGGGCAGGGACCTACCCCAAGTACAACGGCAGCACTGACCCGACACAGTATATCATGAGCTATCAAGTCGTCGTTGCATCAGCCGGAGGGGACGACGCCATGATGGCCAAGTCATTCATCATCGCCCTCGAAGGCCCGGCTCTCACTTGGTACACCAGATTGCCCCCGCTGTCCATCAACTCCTGGAGAAGTCTCCGGGACAAATTTCTGCTCAACTTCCAAGGGTACCGCCCAAACACCGACGCCTTGGCCGAACTGTCACTCTGCAAGCAGCTGGAAAGAGAGACTCTGTGGGAATACTACCGCAAGTTCCTGACCCTCAAGTCACAACTGCCTTCGGTCGACGACCAAATAGCCATTCACTATGCCATTAGTGGCCTTCGGGCTGGCGTCCTTTACAGCCACTGCATCAGAGATCCACCCAAGAACCTCTAAGAGTTGTATCAGTTGTTCGAGAAGTACGCTAGATCCGAAGAGCTCCACTAGTGCAAGGTCGAGTCCCAAAGGAAACCCAAAGACCCTCCGTAGTCCAGCCGCACGTGGACGAGACCTTCGCAGACAGAATCCGGTCGGGACAGCCGTAGCCAGCAGCAGGTACACAACATCGCCAACCAGCACCCCGCTGGTGAGGCCCCTTGCCGCCAAGATTATCCCCCCTAGGGCCGCGGCGGAGGAACCCATGGTCGAGGCCGAGGACGGGCGCAGCAGCCGCGCAGATTTTACTGCTTGTTCCACGACGAAGACTGCACGCACCCAACAAGGGACTGCCCGGAGACGAAGGCCACCAGAGACAGGATGTCTCGAGCGCAACCAGCCGACAACCCAAGAGTTGTCGTGCACACATATCAACAACTCCCACCACCATACAACCACGACCCCGCTCAGCATCCACCCAACCACGCATACCAACATCAGGAGGTATAAATCGTGCCTCCCCCACCCCTACCTCCACACTCGCAACAGCCAAACATCCATCACCCCCACGCACCAAAACAAGAAGACTTCGCTGATCAGCCGTATCGCGGAGTCATTCACATGATCACTGGGGGATCCAGCGCCGACTTCGACACAAAGCGGTAGAAGAGGGACCACTACCGCAGCGTCAACCACGTCGCCGTCATCGGCCCAGTCGTGCAGACGAAGTGGTCCCATGTGTCGTTGACCTTCGACGCTAGAGACGTCGACCTGCGCAGTGCACCCCACATCGACGCCATGGTAATCAACTACAGCGTGGCAGGCTGGGACCTGCACAAAGTCTTAGTGGACAACGACAGCCAGTCGGATATCATTTTCCTCCATCCTTCGACCGCATGGGTATCAGCCACAGCTTGCTCAAGCCTTCGGACAACTCGCTGTATGGCTTCGGCGGCAAGGGCACCTTTCCTGTCGGCAAAATAGAACTACCCCTCTCCTTCGGTGTAGCACCCAATGCCCGAATGAGCAAATTACTTTCGACATTGTCGACATGGTGTACCCGTACAATGCCATCATGGGTCGGGGCTCCATCAACAAGTTTTAAGCAGCCATTCACGGACTTTATCTGTGCATGAAGATCTCGGGTCCACAAGGCGCAATCACAGTCTACGGCAACCAGCAGGCCACGCGCAACATAGAAAGAGACTTTGTTCCATGGCAAAGGAATATACACTGCCTCACGGCGCAGCGCGAGGCCCCCGAGTCAACCAGCCCGATCGCCAAAGAACATGAAAAGGCACAGCTGCAGAGCAACGATGGGACCAAGACTGTCCCCCTTGACCAGTCAACGCCCAAGCAAACGGTCATCATAAGCGAAGACCTTACCTCGCATGACGAGGAGAGACTCCTCTCCTGTTTGTCCAAAAATAAGGACGTCTTCGCCTGGTCCACCCTCGACCTGGTCGGAGTCAGTCGCTCTATCATCGAGCACAGCTTGGGAATTGACCCTTCGGTGAGGCCGAAGAAGCAACGGCTGCGCAAGATGTCTGATGAGAAGACAGAAGCCGCCAAGGCCAAGGTACACCGCCTGCTTGAGGCCAGGTTCATCGAGCCAATCGCCTACCCTACGTGGCTCGCTAACGTAGCCATGGTGCAAAAGAAGAGCTTCAAATGGCAGATGTGCATCAATTTCACCAGCCTCAACAAAGCCTGTCCCAAGGATAATTTCCCGCTGCCTCGGATCGAAGTGCGGCCAGCTGCGAAGTCATGTCACTCCTCGACTGCTTCTCTGGCTACCACCAAATTTATATGAAGGAGGAAGACAAGGCCAGCACCAGCTTCATAACACCCTTCGGCACGTACTGCTTCATCTGAATGCCGGAGGGACTCAAGAACGCTGGGTCCACATTCTCTCGTCTCACCAAAACGGTGCTCGAGAGCCAAGTCGGCAGAAACATATTTACGTATGTGGACGACATCGTCGTTGCCAGCAAAAGCAAAGAAGACCATCTGGCTGACCTCGCAGAAACATTCGCGAACATGCGAGACGCACGACTTCGCTTAAACCCCAAAAAGTGCGTGTTCGGCGTTCGCCAGGGGAAGATACTGGGATACCTGGTGTCGCACCGCGGAATCGAAGCCAACCCGACCAAAATACAGGCCATCATCAACATGACGCCCACGCAGTCAGCCAGAGACGTCCAACGACTGACCGGCAGATTGGCCGCCCTCAACAGATTCATCTCCAAATCCGCAGAGCGAAGCCTACCTTTCCTCAAAACGCTACGCCGCAAAAGACTTCTCATGGGGACCAGAGCAAGTGACGGCCTTCGCTTCACTAAAGCAGCATCTATCAGAACTGGCAATTCTTTCAAGCCCCAACCCCTCGCTGCCCCTGTTGCTCTATGTCGCGGCTTCGCTGCACGCGGTCAGCGCAACGCTGGTTCAGGAGCAGGACAGAGAGGGCACAACCAGGCAATGTCCAGTTTATTACGTCTCCGAAGTACTCACAACATCCAAATGCAATATGACAGAACTGGAAAAAATCGCCTACGCAGTAGTCATGGCTTCGCGCAAATTGCGCCATTATTTTGAAGCGTTCAAGGTGCGGGTCACCTCGGATACGGGACTCGGCGAATTAATCAGAAATCCGGAGGCATCAGTCCGGATCGCCAAATGGGCAGCCGAGCTTTCCGGCTACCATATCACCTTCGAGCCCCGAACAGCCATCAAGTCAGAAGTCCTGGCAGACTTCATCGTCGACTGGACCGGGCCAATAAAGCAGCCGGACATGTCTACAGAGACGGTGTGGACCATCCATTGCGACGGCGCATCGTGCCATGCGGGGGCAGGCGTTGCTGCAGTCATCACCTCACCCGCAGGGGTCAAGCACAGATATGTTGCACGCCTCATCTTTGCTTTGGAGTCTGACAGGTGCACCAACAATATAGCAGAGTACAAAGCTGTCATCCTCGGCCTTCGCAAGCTAAGGGCACTTGGCGTTACTACCTGCATAATCAGAACAGACTCCAAGGTAGTTGTCGGCCAAATTGAGAAAGATTACGCAGCGAAGGACCCCGCACTCATGCAGTACCTCACAGCTATCCGCAGTCTCGAGAGACAATTCAAAGGCTTCACCTTGCAGCATGTTGACCGCGCCAAGAATGAGAAGGCCGACGCGTTGGCCAAAGCAGCCGCCAGGGGCGAGGCCCTACCCTCGGACGTATTCTACCATGTCATCGGCACACCAGCCGTCCGTAGCCCAGAGGGCCTACAAATAACCAACGATACCAAAGGCCACCGCATAGTCAACCTCATTATGACCGAAGACTGGCGGGCACCGATAACCCTGTTCCTGCAAGGATACTACCATCCAGCCGATGTCAACGAGGCCAAGCGCCTCAAACACCGAAGCCGGGACTTCGCTCTCATCGAAGGCCAGCTTTACAAGAAGGGGGTCAGCCAACCCATGCTCAAATGTGTCACCGAGACCGAAGGCATCCAAATCCTGCGCGAAGTCCACAGCGGGACTTGCGGCTCTCACGCAGGGCCTAGGGCCCTAGCTACCAAGGTGATCCGTCAAGGTTTCTACTGGCCCGCCATGATCTGCGCCGCAAATCGGGTCACAAGGTCATGCGAAGCCTGCCAGAAGTTTTCTCCACGCTCGGGAAGCCCTTCGCAATTCACAAAGCTAATCGCACACACGTGGCCCCTTCAGCGCTGGGGCGTGGACATTGTCGGGCCACTACCCACGGCCCAAGGGAACCTCAAGTTCACCTTCGTCGTTGTCGAGTATTTTACCAAGTGGATCGAGGCGAGGGCGGTATCCACAATAACATCGAAGACTGCCTAGAAATTCTTTTGGAAAAACATTGTTTGCCGATTCGAAGTCCCGTCCGAGCTCACAGTTGACAATGGCAAGCAATTTGATAGCCAAGACTTCAGGGATTTCTGTTTCTCCATTGGCACCAAGCTCGCCTTCGCTTCAATCTACCACCCACAATTCAACGGCGTCGTGGAGCGCGCCAACGGCAAGATTTTCACGTCGATCAAGAAAATGCTCCTCGACGATAAGAAGGGCAAATGTGTCGACCTACTACCTGAAGCAGTCTGGGCACTGAACACGACCGAGTGTCGGGCGACCGGATTCACTCCTTTTCGCCTGCTATACGGATCGGAGGCCATGACCCGCAGAAAATCAAACATGGGTCCCCGCGGACAACTGCTTCAGCAGTACCCGACGTTGACGAGCCAACTTCCAAAGACATTATCGACGGAGACCGCGTCTTCGCCCTGCAGGCCCTCAACAAATATCAAGCCCAAATGAAGGCCTGGCGCGACCACACAGTCGTCCCAAGAGAATTCAATGAAGGGGACTTCGTACTTGTCCGAACAACCCGGACAGAGTCACGAGGCAAGCTGGAACCAAAGTGGGAAGGACCATTTATCATCAAGACGAAGTTGTCTCCCAGCGCGTACAGATTAACAACACAATCTGGCAAAGACCAGGAACATTCCTGGAATATAGATAGTCTTCGCAAATTTTTTGTTTGAACCCTTAGGGCCATCATGCCCTTGTAATTCGCCAAACATTATTATTCCGGCCTGCACTCTTTTCCTCCTAGGGGGTGAGGTTTTTAATGAGGCGGAGCCATGTAATATACAAGCAAAAATCCCCCGCAAAAAAACTAAGCCAATGTCGAAAAAGACCGCATCAACGGTCTTCGGCATTCGACTACACCAAAGTCACCGCGAGGGACAGCGCTGGATACCCTCGCGTGCGATACTCCGCGCAAAAGTCGCCTACGGGTGCAGCCGGACTAGCACAATAAGTGCGCAAAATCGAAGTCCTCTCCAAAGGACTCTCCGTGCAAAAGTCGCCTAAGGGTGCAGCCGGATTCTCCGTGCAAAAGTCACCTACGGGTGCAGCCGGACCAGCACAATAAGTGTGCAAAATCGAAGTCCTCTCCAAAGGACTCTCCATGCAAAAGTTGCCTAAGGGTGCAGCCGGATTCTCCGTGCAAAAGTCACCTACGGGTGCAGCTGGACCAGCACAATAAGTGCCCAAAATCGAAGTCCTCTCCAAAGGACTCTTCGCACAAAAGGCGCCCACGGGTGCAGCCGGACTAGCACAGTAAGCGCGCAAAACCGAAAGTATTTCCCAAAAGGTTCCCCGCGCACAAGTCATCTACGGGCACGACCGGATCAACGAAGACACACAGCCTCATACAAATCACGGGTACATACATACAACGAGGGCATCACACGTTACATTGGCTCAACCTTAGGGATGATGCCCATCTCCCTGTAGTTGAACAACATTATCCTCAGCTCCTCACCCTCAAAAAGATTCCGCAACTCCCCCTCACCTACACTCGTCCCAGCCAGCGAGGACAACAATTCTCGTTTGCCAGCCCCGTCCACACGAAGACGACTTCCCTCGACCTCACTAACCCTCCGCTTCGTGACTGCCCTTCGCCGCCTACGCCCAGCACTCGCACTAGGAATAACTTCAGCACCTACCACGCGCAGAGAAGCTTCCACCGCAGCCACATCCAGTGCCGCAAAATAATCCAAGTCCTCATCCGAAGACTCCTCTGTCCACACAACCGAACCCCTAGAATCACCAGACTCAAAAAACTTAGACACAGAATCATCCGAAACATCTTCAGCAACCACGGTCGAAGCCACCACAAAATTAGCAGTGTCAGTAGCGGTTGCATGCGCAGGCCCAAAACCCTGAACCTGCGCAGCAACCGAGGTTCAGTAACACGCAGACAAAACTTACACACTCCCTCGCACCTATTTAGCTACTTAGCCACCTGCGAGGGTCCGGCCGCGGCCGTGGGGTCTTCGACTGGTAGCTCGTCCGCCACCTTCAGGGCACCTTCGATCGTCGGCGCAGGGGCCGACACAGGGTCTTCGCCGCCGGCCATAGCAGGAACGGCCACGGCCGAGGGGCCTTCGCTGGCGTCCAAGGGCAGCACCGGATTGACCTCCGCAGCCTCGGGCAGCGCGCCGACCAGACTTCCAAAGTCCTCAACGTCCTCGGCACGCTCCATCTGCAGCAACATCACATTCACTCAGCAAAAACTATACATACCCACACGCAACCAACCACACAAAAATAATAACCTTCACCTGCTCTCTCGCCCGGTCGGATCGCTCCCTCATAGCCTCCCGACCATGTGCCCCCACATCCTATCAAAAAGGGCCCCCGCTGACTGCTTCACAATGGGGTCTTTGGCCTTGAAGATCTCGCGCTCAAAGCTCTCGTCTGCTTGGTCGAAAACCTCGTAGTGTCTACAGCCCTCGCGGGACAACGCATTCATGGCCCCCTCGCAGGTGACGAGGGAGGCAAAGGACATGAAACCTTCCACGATGGTTGGGAGCACCAGCAACTCCTCCTGCAACCATTCGAGGAAGCGAAGGCCCGCCTCCTGGTCGAGCACTTCGAAGTCAGCAGTACGCGCGCCTAGCTCACGATACGAGCTCACGAACTATGCGAGCGTTCGCTCAACCTCAGAGCGTGTAGAGGCCTCGGCCTTATCCACGCGGCCACGCAGGGCGTTAAACCTCGCCTCCCACTCCTCTGCGCGTTGGCTGGCGAGACTTCCCTCCGCCCGCGCCACCTTGGCCTCCGCCTGCGCAGCCTGCGCCTCAGCGACGGCCTGGTTCGCCTCCCTCCTCTCTTTTGCCAGCTGGCGCCGAAGTTCCGTCTTCTCGGCCTCCAAGGCGGCCACTTTCTCCGCCAACCGGCGGCTTTTGCTCTCCACGGCCGACTTCTCCCGGACGGCATCCGCGTGCTGTGCCCAAAGTCTCTCGACTTCGACAGCCACGTCCGTAGTTAGGACACCAGACGCAACGCGGTCGGCGAAGTCAGCCGCCTGACAAAAACACATGAGACCCAAATCTTCATGGAAACAACAAACATCAAAGTCCAACTCAACTTACTTGACTTAGCTGCTGCGACAGCTGCTGCGACAGCCGCTGCGATGCCTCCCTCAGCCGCTGGGACATGGTGCCCGCCACGTCCTTAGCGGCAGCGGCTGTCAGAATCTCGCCGCTCACGCAGAAGGCGGCCCACGGGTCCTGCGTGGTCCCCCTTGCCCTTACCTCCGCCGATGGCAAAGCGGTTGCCACCGAAGGCGGGACAACAACCATCTGTCCCTCGCTGGACCCTGCAATGCAACATATCACCGGTCAAAAGACCTCCAAAAAAATAATTATTACCAACAAAATAGTCCTCCACGCTGATGTTCGTGCCGAAGTCGGTAACGCGTTTCCCCGGCGAGGGCAGCTCCCGTCCCTTCGCAGCTTCGACCGGGGGAGACTTGGTCCCGCCAGCAGCGGCTGTCTTCGCGCCCACCGACGACTTGCTGGATCCAGGTGCGGCCGGTTTCGCAGCCGGCACCGACTGGCTGCTGCCGGAGGCAGCAGCCTTTGTTCTCCCCCGCGCTCTCTTCGCCTCCCGCCTCAGATCCGCCATCCTGATAATCGCTCGACACTTCTGCGCACCGTCTTGACGGTCCTTGGTCATCACTGCCGACACAACAGCAACAATATTCTATCTGTAAGGGAAAATCCTCAAGCCACGAGCTATACGAGACGTAGACATGTCTTCGCCTTCCGCCCAGGGGATTGGAAGACTCTTTGGCCATCGACCCTCGGTAACCTCCAGCATTCGCGCCGAAGACTCCCGGAGCTCGGGCGAAGACATCCATCCCCCGGGGGCCGCGCATGTCCCCATCAACTCCACAGCAAAATTATCAGACACCCCCATTCCTCCCACTATAGTACCTAATTTCCTCTTCTTAGTGGCCGGGGCAGCCTCCTGCGAAGGCCCTTCCTCGGTCCCACCCATCGGTTTCTTCCCGCGGCGGTCGGCGATGTCCACACCGGAATAACCACCGTACGACAAGCGGTTCAGGTCAAAGACCCGGTTCAATCTATCGTTGGACCCGCGGATATCCCAGCTCCGCAGACCCTTTGTCTTCAGCATGTAGCGCCCCACGATCCTTGCCGCCCCGTCTTCCACTTCACGCACAAATGCGGTGGGATCTCTTCCACGCAAATCCAGCGTGAAGGCAAGACTTCGCACCAGCTGCCTGCCACGGGAGGGCATCTCGCGAGGGCATACTTCGCCCAACGCCCAGCCATGCGCCAAGGGCCATACCCCATACCCGACAAATTCCTCAACTAAATCGTGCCCGCTACTCATGCGAGCAGCGCAACGAAGGGCTCCTTCGTCTTCGTCATCCTCCGCTACCTCAAATTGTGGGTATGCTACATAATGATGGGAGCACATGACGGCCGGGGAGCCCTGGGTGGTCTTCGACTGCGCCTTCTGAAACCTAAAACCAGAAATCCCACCAGTTACCCCACTTATTGCGGGCGTAGGGAACCAACTCCACAACCTCCATCGAAGTCTTCCCGGACTTCGGCGTGAATGTGCACGATCCAAACTGTGCAATCTCATCTCCAATTTTCCTATTTGCCAATGCAGACAGTAATGTTTTGCGAAGACTTCCACTGAGGGCTGGCCACCATACGAAGTCGTCACCTAGACGTACTTCGTCAGGGCCACCACGGCATTCGGTGTCAGCTGGTGGACCTAGACCTCGAACTTCCACAGGACCTCCGCCACGAATCGATGTGCGGGCAGACGAAGGCCAGCAGTGAAAAAAGCCTCAAAAACGACCAACTCGCCTTCTGGCTCGGGGACTTCCTCTGCCCCCGGGACACGACCCACTCCGCTGCCAAAATATCCAAGCTGCTACATGTCCTGAACACGAACCGAGGAAATCTGTGACACGCCAAACTCCACTGTATCACCAGGATGCAACTCCTCCACCGCCACGTTGCTCAAAGTGTCCTCGGACGATGCATCGGCCGGCGGTGTATCGACAGCAGATGAAGAAGAGGACGACATGGCTACATACCGGCGGCGGCGGCGGGCGGTCTGCTTCACGTGGGCTAGTTCTCCGACGAGCAGGAGCAAGGAGGGCAAGCGAGCAGATGAACGGTTTCAAAAGGAGGCTAGGGTTTCGCGGCGCGCAGAAAGAGTACCTGACCCGCGCCACCCCGCCCCCCTTTTATACATAGGACACGACGCTTCGGGAAACCCGCAGTCCAGCAGTACCGCGTCCATCAATGGTCACATCAAAAACCCCCGCGGAACCACTTTGAGCAAGGGCAGCGTCTCCACCATCTAGCGACGTCTTCAGCACCAGATGACTCAGTCGAACTGGTCCCTCGGAGGGCAAATGTTGGGGTGAAGGCAAAGACACTACCCCTCGCTCGATGCCTTCGCCAGTCTCGCTGCATCAACGGAGGCAAAACGACCGGCAGCTCCCACCCTTCGTCCAACACGTTGCAAGACGAAGGCCCACGACAAGGTCGCCCCGCCCCGCGTCCTCGTCGAACACGAAGGCCCACGTGGAATTCGGCCCATTGTAACAGGCCCCACACGGCCGGTTGTATTACGGGCCCGATTTGCAAATGCTTTTATGTAATGACGGTCTGTAACCCTGCTTTATGGGAATATTCCAGGAATGACCTAGGCGCTTGAGGGCACATGCGTCCTTAATCTGAGACGCTGGGCGCTCAGGCACCTATAAATACCCCCGTACATTGCCCTTGAGGGGCTAGATTAACAAAGCAATTGCTGCCTCCAGTTAAACTGTGTTTCCATTTCTCTCAACCCCCTTTTGGAATCAACCTGCCCGGGAACGCAAGTTCCAACAATCAGATTCATAGCCCTCTGATAAGTAGCACCAGCATTTTTAAGACCGAATGTCATGACAACCCATTCAAAGAAACCAAAGAGGTCTGGACATATAAAGGCCGTTTTAGACGCATCCTCTTCGGCCATGAAAATCTGGTT
The DNA here is from genome assembly GCA_029449295.1 of Zea luxurians. Classification (NCBI taxonomy): domain Eukaryota; kingdom Viridiplantae; phylum Streptophyta; class Magnoliopsida; order Poales; family Poaceae; genus Zea; species Zea luxurians. Next base: position 31,091,096 of record JAOPSE010000031.1, read on the forward strand.
ATATCCGGCATTACCATCAAGAAAGCTAATAATTCTATTTCCTGATGCATTATTGATTAATGTGTCGGCTATGGGCATGGGATATTCATCTTTAGGAGTTGCTCTATTTAAATTGCGAAAATCAATGCATACCCTAAGCTTACCTGATTCCTTCTTCTCCACCGGCACAATATTGGAGACCCACTCTACATATCTGCAAGGTCTACTAAAATTAGCTTCTAGCAGCCGGTGGATTTCGTCCTTGATTCGTGGGAGAAGATCTGGACGAAATGTTCTAGCTTTCTGCTTGAAAGGTCTGAAAGCGGACTTAATAGGCAGCCGATGTTCGACGATCTCTCGGCTTAGTTCAGGCATATCAGTGTAATTCCAAGCAAAACAATTTGAATATTCCTTCAATAGACCGATCATTTCATTTCTAGGATCGGTCTCTAGGGTCTTGTTTACAAAAGTCAGCCTTGGAGTTTTACCATCTCCTATGTCAATCTCCTCCAAAGGATCGGCCGATGTAAACCCCTGTCCTAGTTTATCAAGATCTTTGAATTCCTCTATCATGTCCCCCATAGAGGAATCAGATGATCTTTGTGTGATGGTGGATTTTCCGGTCTCGGGTACCGGATCATCCGTAATACTGTCTTTATGCTGCGGTAGATGCTCGGTCTTAAAGTCCGAACTGTTTTGTGAAAGACCAGACCATCTAGCTTTAGAAGCCGAATTGTCCGTGACCAAAGACTCATGAACTTTGTGTGTACTCATCATTTAAACTTTATTTAGGATTTAGCCGATTCTCCATCGGCTTTAGCATTATAGGAATGAAACCTCTCTTATCTATACTTATGAACTGATAATCAGAAAATCTACTCCTCTGAGACATATAGCAGTCTCGTAAGTCCAGAGTACAGAGGCATCGGCCACAGCGATACAGGCCGATACATCAGCATGTACCTGTTCTACATCATCGCCTACCCATTGTATTAACATTTGATGTAATGTAGAAGGTATACATTGGTTGGCATGAATCCAATCTCTACCTAGGATTAGGCTGTAATTTCCTTCTACATCAGCGACGAAGAATGCAGCAGCAAGGGTCTTAGTCCCGATGGTTAATTCAACGGACGTGACTCCCCTGGCTTTAATCGAACTATCCCCAACACCGTTGAGGGTCATGTTGGTCTTGACAAGTTCGTCATATTGTTTACCTAATTTTCTATATAATGAATAAGGCATTAGATTTACAGCCGCCCCTCCATCTACTAACATTTTAGCAATCGATATCCCATCGATGTGACCGCGCACGAAGAGCGGCTTTAAAAGGTTTATCGATTCCTTTGGTTTAGTAAAGGTGGCTTCTTTAGGACCAAAATCAAACTGGGCAACAACAGGTTCATCATCGCCAACAATAGTACAATCGGCGGAAAATGTAATAACATTTACATCCATACCTAGGCGCTCTGGAGAAGCCTCATAGTCTACCAGGTCTTCTCCCAGTAGGTCATCCTCTTCCAGTGATATTGGCGTGTCGTTGGAGGCTTCTTGGTGTGGTGCGGACGGTCCGGACTCCAGGGGCGGACGGTCCGCGCCTGGTGCAGGTTGTCCAGCCTTGTTGGCCAGGCTATCTGTCATGCCTACAGGGTGTTGTACAAGTGTTGTTTCATTTTCTATCTTTGTGGTCGTTTGTTTTTCTTCAACAGCCTTTGGTCTCCATTTCTTTTGCGGTGGCGGGTAATGTAGATGTGTGTCATTGAATATCTTTTCTGCCACCTTTTCCTGGTTTTCTTTTGCTCTTAGGCGTTGTAATTTTCGCTTTTGGGACCGTGTCAATTCCGCTGGGCACCATCGAGGCATGGAGTATTTTGGATCGGCTGTTTTGATGGTAGATGTATCTTCTTTTTTGGTTGTGTTGGTCGATTCACCAAAAATCATTGACCCTTTATTATCTTCCTGTATGACAACATCTGCAGTACCTATTTTGATGACGTCCTTCTTTGTTGTCCTTTCGGTTGATGCAGGTACATGCCCCCCTGCTGGATTGGTCGGCCTTTGAGGTTGAGTACTCTGGCACTCTTGTTGGGCCTGTGCCTGGTGACCAGATTGAGTAGCGCTCAATCGGTCTTGTATTGGAGGTGCCAACCTGTCGAATACAGATGTTTGGGGTGCCCCCCATGCAAGGTACTGTGGTATCCCAAATGGATATGGTGGCATGCCCCACATTTGGTTTGGGACATATGGTGGAGGTAAATATGTGTATGGATATGGCATAGGCGGTTAAGGTAGAGGTGTCCATGCAGGTATGTTAGGTCTCAGTTGCGCAGTATGACCTTTCATTTCTTCCGATTGGTGAGGTGGTCAAATCGGCCTTACCTGACGTTGCTCATGAATGGGTGAGCGGGGTCGCTTCGCTGGCCGGTCACTGGGGCCGGCCTTCTTTTTTACGTATTTAGACAATAATTGATCGAAAGTTAGGCCGGCTTTGACCAACCGATCAGCTGCCTTGAATGTATTTGTTTTCCACGTACCTATCTCTGGTCATCGTGGTTTGAAAGTACGTGGCCGTTGTGAGTCTTGAGCACGGCCGGACCGTCCGCTGAAGTTCTCCGGACCGTTCGGCGGGGTCCCGGACCGTCTGCGCCTGTGTGCCGGACCATCCGGGGTGCGCAACACGGGTTCCTGCTCCTTGGTCCGTGCTTGCCCCCAGCGTCGTGGGCCGTGATGGTCACCTTAAGGGTTTCCCCTCCGTCAGGAGTCTTTTCTGCCACCACTTTCCTGCAAGAAATTTTTTGATTCTCATCGGCCTCTCTTGCATTGTCGATGACTATCTCTTTGCCTTTGCCTTTATCGGCTGTGTTTGGCCGAACGAGGACTTTCTTGCCCTCGAAGTCGATCATGTTCATCGGAAAGGGCTCTGTATCCACCTGCATTTCCTGAAATTTCAATCGTCCCTCGTTAATGGCTGATTGAATCTGTCGACGGAATACATTACAATCATTAGTGACATGAGAAAATGAGTTATGCCACTTGCAATATGCCCGACGTTTTAGCTCGTCGGGAGATGGAACAGTGTGATTTATTTTAATGTTGCCATTCTTGAGTAATTCATCAAATATTTTATCACATTTATCAACATTAAATGTAAACTTAACCTCCTCTTGCCGTTTCTTTTGAACCGGCTGCAAGGAGGAACAAGCTGAAGATTTGTCCTGCTTTGGCCAAACCATTTCAGCAGCATAAATTTCTGTTGATTCGTCGTCCGAGCTACTTTGGTCACATTCTACTATATGGACATTGTGACGAATAGTTTTGGCAGTCTCTTTGCTTCAGCTTTCGCAGGCCAAAGCTCTTTGGTGTAATTGCGCTAGCGTGAAAAATTGAATGCCTTCTAATCTTTCCTTTAAATAATATCGCAATCCATTAAAAGCTAGTCCTGGTAACTGTTTTTCTACCAAATGAATTTGGAAGCATCAGTTTCTGGTATCTCGGAATCTTCGGATATAGTCATTAACCGATTCATCTTTCGCTTGTCGCAAGGCCACTAGGTCTACTAAATCTAACTCATAGTCACTGGAGAAAAAGTGATCATGGAATTTTTGTTCTAAATCCCCCCATGACAAAATAGAATTAGGAGGTAAAGTGGCGTACCATGCGAACACGGTTCCTGTTAAAGATAATGAAAATAAACGCACGCGAAATGCTTCTGTGTCGGCCAATTCTCCTAATTGTGCTAGGAACTGGCCTATGTGTTCGCGCGTGCTCTTTCCCTGGTCACCCGAAAATTTTGAGAATTCGGGTATCCTGGTTCCCTGTGGGTATGGGTGGTGATCAAATCGGCTATCATAAGGTTTCCGATATGATTGCCCCCCAGGGATCATGCTTACTCCGAGCTTATCTTGGAACGCCCCAGCTATTTCTTCCATCACTATATCAATGGCAGCCGGTGCGAGACCACCGACTCTCTGGTCAAACATAGGTGGGGTTGGCTAGATATTGGCATGTTGTCTTCCCCCCATTGGTTTGAGCTATGTGACGCATTGTCGTTTGCCCTATAAGGCTCATAAGATTGATCGCTCCTTTCCGGCCTTCTAGGCGGGGTCGGAAAGCACTCCTGGGCTCTGAATTTTGTATTATTGGGCTGATGCATCGCATAGTGTGATGGGAAGTGTTGCTGGGACGGGTGAGGATTCGGGTAACAATCCTCCTCAAAAAGGTCATGCGCGGACTATCCGGACATTGGCCCGGACCATCCGTGATTATATGTGGACCGTCCATCGTGGTATGCGGACGGTCCGACTGTGTAGTTTGAATTCTACGCTAAACGATGTGGCTCGGGTACATGTGTTGGTATCTCATTAAAAATGGGTCCGACTGTGGCTGGCCCGGACGGTCCGTGCTCACGTGCGGACGGTCCGGGCATGTGCAGATCGGCTGGTTTGCTGTGGATTTGCGGTTGCTCAGGGTATGTGTCCATCGGCATCCCATAAAGGGGTTGTGACTGGTCATGACAACCTGTAGCCGATGTATTACGCGTGTTACCCCCTAACTCAACCTCATGCGAAGGAAAATTTGCGATATTAGCTTTATCAAATGCACGTACTAGTCTCCTATAATCATTTTGCATACCCCCTATGATATTTTGCATTTGTTCACGTTGTTCATCTACATAATTCCTAAGAGATTGTAGCTCGTTTGTATTACTTACATTGGGGATATCTGGTGTGGGTCAGAGTGAAGCCAGATCCGTCGCCCGATGTCGGACGACCTTGTTGTTCCTGTCCACTTTGAAGTTGGCCAAGAACTTTGCTTTTTCCTCTTGGATCATCTGCTCCTTGTGCTCCTCAAACTAGAGCTGTTCGTCAGCCGGCAAGGTCTCCCAAGTCGGCTCTATGATGTTGCTGGTGGAAACTTCAGAGCTATCCTTTGAACCGGCCATTGAGGGCCGATTTGATAGGTCTATATGCGTTTTCCCCAGCGGAGTCGCCAAAAAGTATGTTGACGCCTTTTCGGAGCGCCAAACACTCAACAAGAACCGTGGCAGTGCTCTCTGGTCAGGCGCGGACGGTCCGGGACCTGGCGCAGGGGCTAGGGTTCCTTGGCTGACGGCCGAACGGTCCGCGCCCTAGGGCCGGACGGTCCGTGCGTGCGCAGGGGCGGCAGAGGATCACCGGCGGCGCCTGGATCTCGCTCCCGTCGGGGAGGAGAGACCCTAGGTGGTGTCTAGGCTCGGGTAGACCGACCTAGACTCCTCTAATCGACGTAGAGTCAAGGAGAGGCGGAGAATTTGGGGATTAGAAGGCTAAACTAGAACTAGACTAGAACTATTCCTAAGAACAAATGTAAATTGTATTGATTGAGGGTTCGATTCATTGTTCAAATCGGCCGTATACCTCTCTATTTATAGAGGAGGGGGACTGGACCCTTCACAAACTAATTTCTGAGCGAATCCCGCGAATCTAGCTAACAACCGTAGCACAAAACTCGGAACCCTAAACTGCTCTGCGCACGCGCGGACCGTCCGGCCCACAGGCGCGGACCGTTCGGACCGCGGACCGTCCGGCCTCAGGCCGGACTGTCCGCACCTCAATTTGGTGCCGAACAGCTGGTCAGAAAAAGCTGAACCAAACAGGCCCAACAACTTGTTTTGTTTGAGAATTAGGTAGTCCATTTTCTTATTTCTTACTTTCTTTTTGGTTCGTGAAATGTGTTGGTTTTAATTTGGAGCCAAATACTTGGTGTTGTACCGTCTAAAGATGCTCTCTGCGGTAGCACGAACGGTCTGCGACTCTGCTGTAGGAGCATGTCTCCTCTGCTCGCCGGTTGGACGGTCCGTGTTGTGGGGTCGAACAATCCGCGTGCGCAGAGGTTCAAAGAACCCTAGATCTCACCTCCCATGAAGGACTCTATCAGTGAGGAGAGTTATAGGGTGCCCCGAGATCGGTAGGCCACTAGGGACAGTCCCTAAGCGACATAAAGTCGAATAGGGAATGAAGATTGGAGATTTGGGAAAGCTAAAGCGGGTCTAAATTACACCTACTCCTAATGCGATGAAGAGTAAATGATAATAAAGTATATTAATTGACTGGTTCGATTAGTGATACACTCAATTGACCCTACCCTTTCATATATATTATAACACACTATTCGTCACCTACAGTCCATCGTGTGGACCATCCTGGCGCGCGCATCTCCATGCCCTGTGCAGCTTTGGCTCGCCCTCCTCAGCCCCGCATGGCTTGCGTCCACACGACTTCCGCCCTACGTGGCTCGTTTTCTATTCACATTAAGTCATTCCAATCAACACTAAAACATTCTAGTAAATATTAAGTTATTCTACGTAACAAAAATATTAAGTCATTTTCCGAAACATTAAGTTATTTATTGTCTCCAGCCATTTTTTGTGGGGTTTTCTCAGACATTTCTTATGTCATAAGTTCAGTCAATCTAGACAATATGACTTAGTGGAGTTGCACCGGACATTGAACAGTCTAGTGCGCCACTGGGGGGGGCAACTGTGCACTCCCAACGACCAGTTCAAACAACTAGCCATTGTTGTGGAGTTGCACCGGACATTGAACAGTGCATGTCCGGTGCACACCGGACAGTCCGGTGATGGCTAAAATTCGACTTATTAGGAACAGGTTGCTCTCGGGTTCCTAGGCATAGGGTTAGCTCTCGGGCGCTCTCGGACCCTCTGTCCAGGTGGACCACCGGACAATAGCAAGTAACTTTCTTTTCTTTAGGTTTTTCTAAACCGTTTTCGATTCTAACTTGTGAGTGAGTTCTAGAGTGACACCTAGCACTAGTTGTGAGTGTGAACATGCATCGACACTACACTAGTTATCTCTTAGCCAAACTACTCATCCACAACCCCTCTTTATAAGTATGAATAAAATAAAAATAGAAGTCCTAACTCTATACCAAGTGTCACACAGCTCCTTCGACACGATATGAAGTCCTTCATCTTTTGATTCGCCTCTTTCAACCGTTGCTTCAAGTTCTCAGTTGAGGGATTATTTTCACTATTGTGGCGCAACTCACTGCATCGTGACCTAACTTACCATTTGCTTTGCAAAACACACGTTAGTCACAAGTAATCTTACATTGTAATTAATCACTAAAACCAAATAGGGGCCTAGATGCTTTCAACGGTGACGAGCTACAAGCATGTGGTAATCCTCCAAGACAGTGTTGTAGATCGGGGCTTGAACATTCACCTGGATGGCATCAGAGGCACAAATTTGACCTTTGTGGACGACGCGGAGTTGGTGGAGCACGGTGGGGGTGCGAACCGAAGGCGGAGGTGACACTGTGTCGATCGTCGAGGGATGGCGGCTAGGTTGAGGGCGAGGGCGCAAGGTGGCTAGAGTTGAGTGTGGCGGTGAGGTCAAGGGAGGAGACAACCAGTCACCAGAGGGTGGAGCAGTCGAGGCCTCTAGGTTGGGGGACGAGGTCTTGCGGGGCGGCTATGGGGAGGAAGAGGGGTGGGATGGTCGGCGCGGCCACGTGGGGAGGAAGTGGGTGTGGCTGGCGGCGTGGGGAGCGAACTGGATGGTGATGGGGTGGACATTGTCGGATTGCGCTCAGGCGATGGGAGGTGTGGCGGGGAACGGGGGAGGGATCCAAAGAGGGCGGCAGACGGACGGACGGTTGCTGGTGCACCTTGCTGCGCCTGTGGGGTAGCACGCACAACCAGATTCAACGAAGAATTTGGGTCCTTTCCTCTCTCTCTCTCTCGCACGTGCCCATTCAACTGCCACGTGTCAACACACCACCTTGCGAGCGCCAGTGAAATGCGATCATGGCCTAAATCCCCAGCGTCTTTTAACTAGAGAGATGTGCCTGATACGGCTGCAGAGGAGTACAAGATGATATTTGATCACTTTAGCGAGAAGTGCAAAAAAGTAATAGATCATGATGCAATCCTACACCAGCGCCAATCCTTCAGCTGGCAATAGAGAAATTATCTTTAAAATTCTAAATAGGTGTTGTTGTTGCCGCTTGACCGCCGGTATCCGTCTATAGCTGTTTGGAAGACAACTCGGTTTCGATCTCAGTTTATTTATGGTTTAAGCCACGTTTTGACTTATATTTATGTAAACTAATACCTTCAGTTGTAATATATATGTTAGGGACTCTATAATTGTGGAGGCTCTATATGGTCGCACATGTGGCACGTGCACAGGAACACCCATGGATAGAGAGTAGGGATGGCAACGGGGAATTCCCCGCCGAGGAATAGCTCCCTAACGCCGTCCCCGCGACAAAAAAATTACCCCATGGGATCCCCACAAACGCTTGCGGAGAACATTTCTTTTCCATCCTCGTTCCCCACGGGGATAAATCCCCAACATGGATCCCTATCCCCGTTTAAATTATAATTAAGACATATGTCTTTATTATTAATGTTAAACAATGTCACTTATACACGCTGTCAGATGTAAGAAACCATTATGCATACATCAAAATGAACACATTTGTACAATTAGTGGTCTCTGGACAAGGTAATTATTTATTTTTTTGTCGTCAAATAGTACAAAAAACATAGTCACGTGCAAGTTTAACAGATCCTCGCAGGGAACGGGGATGAGGAATGCTTCCCCGTCCCCATCCTCGCTTACCCGTCGGGGGATAAATTTTCCCCGTTTATATCTCCGCGAGGGAAGTTTCTTCTCCATCCCCATCCTCTAATGGAGGAATTTCCCATGGCGAATCGGGGATCGGGCCCCATTGCCATCTCTTATAGAGAGTAAGACTTAGAGACTATATGGTAGTGCTACTTACTAGAACTTTGAACATTTAAATTGTCAAATTTGGTGAATTGGTTGTACTATTTTTTATTTTCTTTTAGGATTCCTCACGAGGTATGAGTTTTACCTTAAAAAGGTCTACAATGAAGCATCATTGCATAACATCTCAAAGTTTTTGTTCTCGTATCATGGATGCTGGGTTCCTTTTTGTTTTGTGTGTTTGGTTGTTTGATCTCTGAGATAAGACTACGAGCCTGAAAATTAGCAAGGAACATTGCTGGATTTTGAATTCACTAGATTAGTGCTTGTGCGTTGCAACGGGAACATATAATATCATGATAATTTAAAGAGAACCCAGAGAACAATCCTGATTGTACTACTGTGCAACCTTGGACATGAGGTAGAACCAAATTACTGCATAACCATGTTCATCGTTCCAATTTGTTCTAGCTCTCCGTGGAGCACATTGTCCCTTCGTATCGGAGGACGGAGAACTGGCTGATTCTCAGAGAACGCCGGTGGGGCAGAGGAAAAAGGACGGAGGGAGAACTCACCTCGACGAAAACCAATGTGACGAGGGCGGACGCGAGGTGACGGTGGAGTAGATGAACAGTCAGGGAGCGGGCATGCCTCATTTAGAAATATCTCATTACCGATTTGGGATCCTGCAGGCCTCAAATTCTCTCCCGGCAGGTAGATTCCCGTACTTTGGTATTTTTGTTTGATAGATACATGCCAGCTGCATGCTGGCGCTATATGACAACCATACAGTGTTTCTGGTATCAACCTGTTAGTGTTTTAGGCAACGACAAAAGCAACGGTGCTAGCGTTCATAAATATTCTTCAATACATGGCTCTTCTCCAATTCTTAACTCTTTGATCCCAAGCCTAAACCCAACCAATAACGGTTTGCGTCCCTATCAACAGTTCATGCAAAATTTTGGATCCAATGCCCACATGTCATCTGTTCTACTCTTAATGAGACATAGTTTTCGAAAAGGAAACATAACTAACATAAATCAAATTGGTAAGCAAACTCTGCAACGCATAATGGTATGGAGTCATGAATTAGAAGGTCTCGACAGTTGGGTTGCAACATTTTTTTCTTCAAAATCGATAGCCAGTAAGTAACATCAAAGAATCATGTAGGGTTTCAACAGTTAGCCTAGACATATTTATGTGTGCCCAGATATCAAGTTGATTAAGCAGGATATTAAGAACATAGCAAAGCACTGATCAAGCTTACCTTTCTGCATTGTAGGAAGAAGAACGTTTAAGCGCCGGATACATATTAGCCGGACCATCTCTTTGCGTCTTCTTGGTCTCAACAAGGCTCCTGCTGAAGTACTCCTGCTCCTCTAGCTTTATCCCCATCAACTTGGTGTTTTCTGACAGGCAGTCGAGCTCGCCCATCATCATGGTGCGCGAGATCAGCGGCGAGGGGAGCAACCTAAGGTTCGGGAACCTCGACTTGCACGTCCGAACGACCCCAGCGTTCCCGTGATCCTTCACCGAGAGCGAGCCACAGGTGACGAGCTGCATCAGCACACTCACCAGCCTCAGCTTCAGGCAGGCGTGCGCGCCGATGTCTTCCTCTTTGAGGATCCTGAAGCTATCCGTCATCACGTTGTCCGGGCGTATCAGTCACTCTAGGCTCTCGGACTTGGCACAGGTCGAGGGTACGCTCAGCGGAGTATTGATGCACTGGCGCAGGAGCTCCTGGGAGATCCCGTGGAGGTCTGACGACCGGCGAGGGTGGCTCTGTCAGTACTCTACGATCTCACGGACGACGGTGTCGTGGTCCGTGCTCAGACTCTTTTTGCGCGGCAGCTCGAGCGCCCTGCGGCCCGCAAGCCTTCTGCCGAGATCATCGGTCTGGGTTGCGTCGGCGGCGGGATCGGAGCTGGGCAGTTAGGTGAGAGAGGGGCGTGGGGAGGAGGGATGGATCGGGGGAGCTGTTGCTCACGCGGGGCGTGGGCCTGATCTAGTGGCATGAGGCGAGGATGAGGACTCGGATGGCGAGTCACGCGGCGTTTGCAGCTGTGGGGTCGAGGTAGGTAGAGCGGCGGTGGCTGCGGGGGAGAGACCAGGGTGATGCACGCGGGGCTGGGCGACCAGGGTGATGCATCCGACGGACGACGAAAACAGAGGCATGGATGGACGGTTGAGATCGTTGGAAGGCAGAACAGCGGGGAGGCAGGCTACCCCTTGTAGCCTTAATATAGTAGTATAGATATGGCAGTTCGAAAATCATTCAGCTCTAGGCCCTCAAGGAAGGTATGCATGTGATTCATCTATGTACTCTAGCACTGTTCAGTTTTTTTCCATTCCAGCTTGATAGCTTTTGTCAGACTATGCTTTCTTGAACTGTATAAATGCCTTTCATTTTGTGGGCAAAAAAGGAATGGGAGTGATATGTGGCTGCCTTATTTTTAACGAGGGAGAAAGCTAAAACTTAATTGGTTTTGTATGTTATACATCTTGTCTTGTGATTTTTATGTAATGTTGGATGCAGTTGGATTTTCATTTATTAGATTCTAGTACATGTGCAGGCAGCGTGAGCTTGTCATTGTTGTTAGTGTTTGCAGTGAGTTATTGTTGTTCAATATACTGTTTTGTGTACTTTTTCTTAGATTGGCATTTTCGTATCTACCTAGCTGCTCTCTTTTTTAGACTCATTATTGTTAAGTTGTTTGCTTGTAGCGGACACCAAGTTATTGTGGATGATTGGGAGTTTGCCATATCCTGCTGGAATCGAGTCTATTTTAATTATACATCTTTTTTGTAGCTACCTCAGATAGTATCCAAATTGTTAGGCACCACATTGCTATCCTCTTACCCAATTTGTCTGCTTCCATCCCTCTCTCAGACCTTCATGTTGTTTCTTCCCTTTTGATTCTTCTACCATGTTGTAGGTTTTTTAGGTCGTGTTGGTCTTTTTTTGTTTCAAATCCTGGTTGCTTTCATGCCCATCTTAGGATGCTAGTTGTCTGATTACCCCTCCACCCTGCATAGATTGCTTCAGTAGTTAATCCTTAACATGATGTATACATGCAATAAATACTCTTATGGATTTTTAGCATTGTTGTTCATAGGCAGTGCCGGTCCTGACATTTTAGAGGCTCGGGACAAGACTTATAATGGAGGCCCTTTATAATAATAATTATTACGCATAATTATAGTGTGCATATATATTGTTAATAAATATTTATTTGAAAACGTTGTTTATATTAAATACAAAGTAACTAAAATATAGTGTAACATCTCGTAGAAAAATGCTGCATATATATATCCAGATGACTCAAAAGGTCACCTTGAACAATGATTAAATGGATGTAATGTATTGTCAGATCAATCGATCAGATCATGTTAGTTTCTTTTTCGTCGTGTAGGGCAAGACAAAAGCACCGTCGTACCTAATGTCGTGTGTTGGCTACCGAGAAGAGAGGGCACGACCGCCTGTCTGTCTACGACCAAGAGCCTAGACAGATGGGTCTGAGACTACGAAGTACTACTATTGCAATATAGAAATCAAGATTGACGGGCTACGCCTAATTCTCCTTGCTTATAATTAGGTTTTCAAAGTTCTGTAGAGCCAGCAGACATACATATACAATATATGATATATGCATGTATATACGTAATGTTATTTAGTACCTAAAGTGAGGCCCCATTAATCTGGGGGCCCTGGTTGAGGGCACTGCTCGACCCCTGCCAGGGCCGGCGCTGCTCATAGGGCTCGCGTCAGTGCAAATGTTAGAGCTTTTCTTCCACGGTTTCTGCCCACTGTTCAACTCTCCAAAATAATCGATGGAGCATGACAGTGTTGGAACCAAGGAAACACCGGGTTCAACAAACTTCTCAACAACCAGAGCAATCCACCTATTTCCGGAAAACAAGTGAAATTAGCCAACATTTCTCCAACAGTCCAAGCACACGATTAGAGAAAACAAGATTGAACTTTCACATGAACTTTAAATATCCCATTTTATAGGAAGGTACAGTATGACTCATCAAACAATTCAAAATCACAAATATCAATTGCTCATATATGAACAACAAAAACTCCATCTCAAATCAAAAAGGCTAAAATAGGTTACATTTTCCTCTGTACGGAACGCACGATTGACAATCAGTTCATGTATGATATGGCCATATCCCTCAAACAACTCTGCAGTTTTATTCTAATCCTATATATTAATGTTTTAAGGATGTAAACATGCATCCATAAAATACGTGTTAATCTCCAGTTCTCCACTGGATGCAGCATGGTAGCTAGCCTTGATAGCTTGACTTTATACAATCCCTATATGTCCCTGTTTGTTTCAGCTTTTTGGAGCTTCTGGCCACTAAAAGCTGCTGCGGACTGCCAAACGCTCAGCTTTTCAGTCAGCTTCTATAAAACTCGTTTGGGTAAAAACCATTCAAAATCAACATAAACGCATAATCGGTTGAGTCGTTGCAATAGTAGGAATCCGTCACTTTCTAGATCCTGAGTCCTATGGACACCTTTATCTTCCTCCGCACGTAATCCTAATGATACACAGATTCTTTACACAGCCAGATTCTCCCCACAGCCAGATTATTAGAAAAGCTGGTCAGAAAAAAGTTGAACCAACCTCGTTATGCTCGGTCTCTAGGTTGGATAACTCAGAACAAACGTCTTTACCAAATCCTATCTTCTTATAGCCAGATGCACCGTAGGTGACAAAAGAATCGAACTCACTGACAAAAAACATGATTACTTGTATAGCACGAGGTTGCCACTTGTCGAAGCCAGCTTGATCAACTCATTTCATTCCATAAACCAAACAAAAATAAAGAGTGAGATGATAATGGACAATTTCATTCCATAAACTAAATACCACTAAGCCTACAGATGCGAGCAATATCTTGCACGAAGCAGCTCAAAGCAGGAATTATTAAGGCTATAAGTTGCTTACATCAGCTTGGGGGACTTCAACCTGACACTATTGGACCACCTGATCGTGGACCCTGGCCTCCGCATGGTTGGCTGTAACAACAAGCTCAACGCCGGGTACGCCGCAAACAGGTACACACACGTGGGGCGTGGGCGCCTACGTGGCTGGTCACCTTCACCATGGCAGTGACATCATAAATTCTAACAATGAAATAAATCAGCAGAAACTCGATGCATAATGTTGGCAGATGCAAAAAGAAAGAACAATGGCAGTGATGTGTAAACTGGCATTGACATCTTACTTTCACTAAAATGGATCCAATTGTTGAAAGGATTTGAGACACAAGTGCCTATAAGCATCCAAGAGCCTTGATAGCCTAAAAACTAATGAATTATGTTAAATGTAACTTTAAGGGTCTCAAAAGCCAAAAGAAAACTTTTGCTAACAAATGATAACATGTGCACAGGGAAATTTTATAGAATGACACAAAATACTGCATAGAAAAACAGACTACATAAGTACATAACCATCAGAAGGTAAAGGATTTGCTTTGGGGTGTTACTAAAATGCTCATCGATGGCAATAAGTGCTTAGATAAAAAGTATATCAATACCACATATACGTCAATGTTAACTCATCTAATAATTATTTGTTTGGTTAGCTCCCAAATGCAATCAAAAAGAATTTTGTACATAGTGGTTATTAAAAAATGAGTAAAGTACTTGAGCCTTCCAATTCTGACAAAAAGCATACCTCTAACACTTCGACAACATCAATGCTGATGAACGGGTCAACAATGTGGTGTGCCCAAACATCCAGTATGATTGGAGAAATAACATACTCAATTAAAGTTCATTGTTCTCCACCTACATTTTCAGATGAAAAAACAGCACAAAATTCTAGTGTCGATACAGTACATATGACATCTTTTTTCTACAGAGTGGATGCACAAACATGCTGCCATACCATGCTAAAGACATGAAGCATAAGATATTTTCTACAGAGTGGATACACAAACATGCTGCCATACCATGCTAAAGACCGGAAGCATAAGTTATGTTGAACAACATATGTATGTGATCAAGGCTTTGACTGATCATTCTACGAATGCGACAACATGCATAATAGCTGGTAGTTTATACAACCCCTCGATGTACATATTGTAGATGATGGCATCAGGGAGGCAACCAGAGTGCCTTGATGTACATATTGTAGATGATCACAGAGCCATATACAGTTCATGTAAGCTAAACATACTATAAAACTGCAGAGAAACTTTTTGCAGGCCAAACTGTCCAGCTCCACAATATGCATTCAACACGTCGTACAAACAAATAAACCAAAAAAGTATCAGTTTAGGCCAAACACTGACATACATCAAAAACTCTAAATAATACCCTAACTTTGTATAGAGTTACTACTATAACTCTAAATAACTACTATAATATGACAATAATGTGGCATTTGGTGCGGCCATGCTTACCAGTCTTGTAGGTAGAAACCTCCACAACCTGTAGCATACGTTGTTTTTATCAAACAAATACAATAAAACAGCAACAAATACCACAAATATGTGTAAAACCAAAACTGTCAATATTATGAACCATTCTGGGATTACATTAAAATAAAAGAGCAACAATCCTCGAATCAATGACAAGAAACAGGATTTTGCAGCTAAGCCTACCTCCACTTCACCGAAGAGAAGAAAGGTTTTGAAGACATGCATAGACGAGAGGGGAAGGGAAGGTAGTTTTACTGAGCTCTATAAAAGACACTGGGCATATCCATTAGGGTGCAGGCCTAGAATGAACTGCAGGTGCTGGTGGTCGATATTCTATCATAACTTCCTCCTTCTGATTAAGTGCAGGCTCTGCCACCTGGCACTCGGGCTGTGGCGAAGGATCGACAGACAAAGAAAGAAAAGCAGTTCAAACACATGATTCAGATCACACCAACGAAACAGTTCCAAAGATGTTACACTACTACAAACCATAATGATGTTTGTCGAGAAGCCGTCGTTGAGAAGCCTGTCAGTGAATAAACCACTGTAACTTACAGATCTTTGCATTTATTTTCTTTTTACAAATAAATCATACATGTATATGTAATCCATTCACATGTAAGCAGTGTTGTAATCCATTCACATGTAAACTGAGGTAGTAAGAAAAATTGATTAATCTCACTCAATACTGTGATCTAAAAAGATCATGCTGCTACAAGTACGCAACCAGTTTTTGTAAGACGCACAACAAACATTCAGGAAGATGAATAAACATATTTATCCTTTCTCCGGCTTACTCTTTTGGTGGCACCGAACATCCTCAAGAATTTTTTGTATTCCATTTTTTTGTAGGCCATATATTCTACCTTTCCTTGAATTCTATGTATAAATATGTCGATTCAGTAAATCAATACAAAACAACATATGTTCCCTGGCATGGCGGAGATGGGAATGTAGGTCGAGTACATGTAGGTCATGACACAGCCATCAGGCATCGGATGCAGTAGGCGGCTGAGTGCTGCAACTATGAGACAGGTGTAGAAAAGTAGCACAGCCCCCAACCCTGCAGTTGCCCCGGAATCCACCGTCGCCCATGGGGTAAGAGAAGCTCGGGCCAGTCGCTCCGAGATGAATCTAAGATCAGAGGCGCAAAAATTGTGGAGATTCTAGATCATGGAAGAATCTTGCACCCTGAAGGCAGCTCGGGGGAGAGATGGGAGGGAGAAGAGCCTTCGATCTGGCGCGAGAGCGGACTGCAAACAGCCAGATTCGGTGCCACTGACCTCTCCGTCGATTTGGTGCCTCACATTTTGGATCCTCGAGAGCTAATGACACCTTCAAGCCAGCTGGTCCTCCATGGGATGCGACTGGGCTCCACATCGCTGGTACCTCCTGTGCCGCCTCTCTCTCTCTCTGCGGCCGTGGACAGAGGGTGAAGGGAGGGAGGGGGACAGAGGCGCTGATATCGTCTGAAGACGGCGCCGTGGAGACCCGAGTGGAGACAGGTGGACGAAGGCGCTAGTTGGCTAGCAGCCTAGCATGGCGTTAGGTCGCTCCGCTCCCACCACCTTCGACTTCGACGTGCAGCCTCACGGACCCGTCGGCCAGTGTCTTCAGCCTCGGAGGGCTACTAATCCATCCTTATCGAGGGGCCGGTTGTGGCCCGCGCGCTATGGACGGAGGAGCGGTGGGTGGGGAGGCGGGGCAGCGGTGGTTTCGGAGGGAGGAGCGAGAGGTAGGATTGCTTGTACGGAGTGGATGAGGGGCGAGTAGGAAACGCACGCGGGCGTGGGCAGTGGAGTTAGGGAGTCAGGGACAGTTCAGATTCACGGGAGACAGAACACGGAAATGGACGGATCAGATTCACTGGAGGCAGAACCATGGGAGGCAGGCTACCCTTACAGCCTTAATAAGAAGTATAGATGTCTGATTTGTTTCTAAAAAATGATGGCAGAAACTATTAAGTAAACAACAACTTTGGTGCTCTACATAGAAGTACCCATACAAACAGACAAACTTGAACTGGACAGAGCATGAAAAGGGCGTATTTGTGACAATGTAATATTTACTAACCTCATCCAGCAGCAACTGATCAGCTTCACCTTCCAGACCCAAACTGATACTTGAGTTCACCACTCAACGTGTAATATGCCAAAATATCCACCTCCTGCACACTATCAAAACTGACAGTTGTTTCCATGATTGAATCATATAAACACGTGATTGATCAAAAGGATAAGAAGAAGAAAATAGACCTCTTGTAGCTCTATTTCTGTGCCCATATCTCAACTCGTAGCGTGCTGCTTCTTCAAGTATTGGAACAGATGACATGAGCGTTGCATATATATCCGGGAACAGCCAATTAGTGGAACAAAAAGAAAATGCATCAATCTCTTACGCATCCCTGGGTGGTTTTGGATTCTTGCTCATCTCCTGAATTTGTCTTGATGGTTCCACCAATAATACTACCATCAGATTCTTTCAACCACCAAACCTTTCCAAATGCAGCCTTCATACTGAGCTTAGAAGGATCACCAACATAGACACCTTAGGTTTAAAAAGTTGTTAAATTCTTATGGTAATCGGCTAACAATTGCAGGTAGCAGGCTAGAACAAACAGCAATAGCACACTGCTGGTATTAGTGGAACAGATGATACAAGCGTTGCATATATAATTAATACTTTGGTCCAATGGCATACCATCGAAGGTCTAACACTTCCAAAATAGCTTCATCAGCCTTCTGATCCTATAAAGAGAGAAAAGATTTCAGGTTAAACATGTCAAATGAGAATTTGGCAATCATGCATACAAGTAATTTCATATGATATACTCTAAGCAACAAAGGGATGTGCCAATATTCGTTACATCATGGAGATAAATGATATTTGGTATCTGCTAAATAAAATCAAAGTCAGAGTTGCTGTCGCATGATGCAAACCTCATATCGTTAAAAAAGCCTTGAACACACAACAATTCTACTGGTAGCGTTAAGAGTATGCATCATTTGGAGAAAGCATTAAATGCAGCCAGATCCCCAACCCGACATATATAGGTACTAAAACATAAACATGCCCTAGTAGCTGTTTTACTATGCAAATAAGACAAATTTGTGCTAGGTTAGCGACACACTGGTCCCAAATTTACAGAGTTTAAGGGCAATCCAAATCACAAATATGAACAATGCAGACCATTGTCAACATGAAAACATGGTAGACCAGAAAATGTCACAAAGATGTAGGTTATGCATCTACGCCATCTGGAGACAACAACAAATGCAGCCGGATCCCCAATCTAGTTTATTAACATCAGTAACAACTACAATTCATAGGAACCAGAAGTAGAGACAACAGTCGCATCCCAACCTTCTCACGCCAAGCTATCTACACGAGGACCTGCACCGCTGATAGAGATGGAAAGGAAGTAAGGATCCGAGGTACGGTAGAGGGGAGGGAAACTCACCACGATAGAGATGGAGGTGGACCTGCGCCGCCGCCTATTCTCGAGCGTGTGGCTGACCGGTGGTGGTATCTGGTGTGGGCGCCGGGCGGGACACGACCGTAGGTGGGGGCAGCGAGCAGGGAAGGAGGGACAGGCGAAGGCCATGAAGGAGAGCGGCGGCGGCGGTGCGCAAGCTTTGGATGGAGAGAGGGGGGAGATGGACTGAACGAGAGCGAGGGTGGGGGAGGCGGGGGAGGTTAGGAATTGGGTGTGGGGGGAGGCGGGTGGAAGGGGTTGCTCGTGTGGACGGGAGAGTGGTGGGCGACGAGCAGGGAGACGCACGCGCGCGTGGGCAGCATCCGACGGACGATAAAAATGGAGGCGAGAGAGAATAGACGGTTGAGATCGTCGGAAGGCAGAACACAAAAAGTCAGGCTACTATTGTTAACTTAATAAGTAGTAGAGATAGAGATTTTATATGCTTAATTGTGAGATAAATGAATCTGTGTGCTTTTTTCCTTGCTGCCAAGTTTTGGGGTAGCCGGATACAAACATGCTTGGACCGTCAGCCGTGACACGAACCTCAAGTTGGTACGGCCCGGTAAAAAATATTGTACTATGCTTAGATAAGTGTAAGCAGGCCGTGCTTTGGCTGGGTCCGCTCTCTGCGTAACGGCCCGTTTAACATCAGTAGGTGGTGACTGGTGACTAGATGCTCGCAGGAGTCGCAGCTGAACCGAGCACAATCACATGGTTGTGTGAAGTGCTCACTGTTTAGTATTCAGTGTCTGAGCGTATCGGGTATTTGGGTGTAGTATACTCCAGTGTAGTAGTAGCAGCAGTAGTATTGTCTGTAGCAGGGAGCATCGCTGCTGCAAGGCTGCAATGGTAGGGACGGCCACAAGTAATGGCGACCGATTCCAACTGGCTGGCTACGGAGTAGGTTGCAGATGCAGAGGCAGGCAATAATCATGGTAGGTGTATGATAATCCTCGTGCGCCTGACGAATATACGCGGGAGAGCCAATCAGTTCCGCAGCACCTGACGGAACCGGCACCGCACGTTCGGTCCATCCAGCCACGGGTAGGCAGACAACGCG
Organism: Zea luxurians; assembly: GCA_029449295.1. Lineage (NCBI taxonomy): Eukaryota > Viridiplantae > Streptophyta > Magnoliopsida > Poales > Poaceae > Zea > Zea luxurians. The sequence continues at coordinate 31,110,792 of JAOPSE010000031.1, forward strand.
CGAGCGATAACGATGTGTGAATGCTGAATACCACTCCCTGGTCCCGGTGCCAGTGGTCAGTGCCCAGTCGTCGACCACTGTCCTCTCTCTCTCTTCATTTGCCCCGGCAAGGCCTGTTTTCTGAGATTTTGGGGTACTAGACAAAACCGCAAAAGCATAGATGGAGACTCTTTTAACCCAATCCTTTGGTGACGTGGTAGCGACATCGTAGAAGAAATTATGTTTTCTAAATTTATTCTGTTCTTAGTCCTAACTTGGGAACTGCTTATATGAGCAGGCCAACAGTTGTTTCCGGCTTATGTTATATGAGCAAGATAGTAGAGGTTGGACTGCTTGCTTAGACTGTCTCTAGTAGTTAGAGTAAAATAGGGGACACAGAATTGTAGATGGCAATATTTAACACTGTTTGCAGAGTGAAGTTTAAAATAAAGGATAAGACAGAGGATATGACAAGGGGTCTGCTAGAGATATCCTTAGTTTCGGATGGTTGGCCCAACCCAACGAACACTGTTTGGATAAATTAAATACTATACTTACTATATACTTGAGGGGTCCTAATACTCTGAGGGCCTAGTCGATCACCCGGCTCGACCACCCTCAGTTACGACCCTGCTCCTCTGCCCGTCGATGACAAGGACTCGCATCGAAACCGACATCGACGTCCGGTGATGGCAATAGCCAACGACCGAGTACGATAGATCGTTAGTCATCAAATTACAAAATAAAAAGAGGATGCCATTGTTCTTTAAAATGTCATTTGGTTACCTTTTAGTCCATGTCATATCGAGTATTTGAATATCAATTATAATAATTAAATATATGCCTAGTTGGAATTAATAAATTTATTTCGTTGTTTAGTCTTCAACTATATAATTAGTTTTATAATTAGACTATATTTAATATCTGTAATTTTCATTTAAATATTCGATGCGACATGGATTAAACTTTAGTTTGGTGGAACTAAACACCGGTTTAAGGCTTGTTTAGTTTGGGGTGGGGTTGAGGGGATTGGAGAGGATTAAATTCCCTCCTATTCAAATTTAAATAGAAGTTGTTTAATCCTCTTAAGGGCATGCATGTATAGTAGAGAGACACCAAAATGGTTCTCCAAGCATAAGAGACAATTAAGGGACTCTATTATACAATAGAGTGTCTATAAATGTAAAAATGTAGTATATTAATAAATACAAAAGTAAATGTGTTTGTACAACATTGGATCGATAGAACAGACGACAAATTCGTACAATGGGAAGTGAGACGTCTGTTGCTACTTAGGTTACAAGCCAGAGGCGTCTCTTCGTAGAGAGATGGCTTCACGGTTTTTTTGCAAATACACTCTTTAAACACCTCAAGAGCCTCTATATTAAACACCATTGTACATGCCCTAATGCACCCACCAAACAAGCCCTTGAGATTTGACCGAGGGGAGCAAGCTGTGGCAATCCGCTAGGCCGCACACACGTGTAAAAGAAAGGGTACCCTAAAAGAAATCATTGCCACACTAAGGGCATGTACAACCCACATAAATAGACTGTATCTTTAGGGATATCTAAGGGGGCAAGTGAAATAACACAAGAGACGTATCTTGACGAAGGAACATGTGTAGCACAGTTCTCTAAATCTAGATACGGTTAAACCTACACAACCCATATAAATGGGCTGAATCTCGAGAGGTTCTAGTGAATAAGATATAATGCTTTTATACATTGAATTGTATAAATGAGTTTTTAGGTATATCTAATGCTTAGAGAACCGCAACATAGTATCTAGATTGTACATCTGTTTGTAGAAGGCGTAGTGGGCAGGGATGTTCCTAAAACATCCTAATTATATAATAAATCTAATATTTTAACATAAATATGGATATAATTCGGTGATAATCTTTAGTCATGTTGTTAAGTATATTATCGAAGACAAAAATAATTATTTTTATAGTTTTTGTGGATTATTTTCTCCCTACATCGAAAACGAAAAAGGAAAACGAAAAAGGTGAAAAACATCAGAATTCGAACAGTATTTATATCCGAATTTTATATTAATTATTCTAAAAAAATAGAACAGACTTAAGATTTACCTTTTATGAATGTTAATAATCTTATTACTAAAACTAAAAAATATAAATGTACATAACAAATTGCATAAATAGTAATGGGAGGGGAAAAAAGATCAAACCGAGACACTAGGGGCGTGTTTGGTTCGGCTTTTTTCTGACTAGCTTATCTGAAAAGCTGGCTGTGGGGAAAAGCTGACTGTTAGGAAAAGCTGGTGGTTAGAATTTAGGTGTTTGGTTCGCCAGCTGTGCAGAAAAGCTGTTCGTGAGAATCTACGTGTTTGGATAATCAGAATGTGAAATTGCAGATTCTGTTCGAAGAAACGATAAAATGAAACCCATAACGATGAAAAGGTCATTACAGAATAATTAGAGCAGTTGATTACATCATTAGTCCCGTTACATTGTCATACTTAACTACGCCACTAAAGCATTAGCAATTGCATCTCGAAAAGCACTCATGTCTAACTCATCAGATGTGGTACTACTACTCTCACCTAAAGGTACATCATGACTGCTGCTACTAGGTCCTACTTCATCAAAGTCTCTATTGTGTAGAGCACTCTCTCTAGTGAAGTTATGCAATGTCATACAAGCAATAATTATCTTCGATTGTTTGGCAAGCGAAAATGAAGGGAGACTTAATAGAACTCTCCACTTCATTTTAAGAACCCCAAACGATCGCTCTATAACATTGCGTAGCGAAGAGTGTGCATAGTTAAAAACTTCTTTGCTGCCAATAGGTTGCCTCACATTTTGCCATTCGGAAATGTGGTATTTCTGACCCTTATAAGGTGCAAGGTAGCCCTTTCTATTCGGATAACCGGAATCGACAAGATAGTATTTACCTGCACAAACATGAAATACATAAGTTCAATACGTAACCAAGTAATTAATAGCATATGTCATAAAAACCAGATATATAATTGAATACCTTCTGGTGGGTGGGGGAACCTGTCCGCATAAGTTATCAAAGTATCTTGCAGTACTCTAGTGTCATGTACGGATCCAGGCCATCCTGTGACAACAAAAGTGAACCTCATATCGAAGTCACAAACGGCCATTACATTCTGCGAAGTGTAACCGTGTCGTCCAATATATTTGGCTTGCTCTGAGGCCGGGACTGCCGCTAGAAAGTGACTACCATCAATTGCTCCTATGCAGTCCTTGAAGTGTGGCCAAAATCTCGCCTCTCGCAAACGCGGATGAATCTCCGTGAAATATGGGTCTTTGGGCTTAATGATGTCAGATGACATCTTAAACAGTGCATCAAGGACTTCAGTATACTTGCGACTAATTGTTTCCAACGAGTGACCAAACTTATTCCTTAACTGCCTAAATGACTGTGGACCCCCACATGCCCACAAGAAAATGCCAAGTGCTTCCGTTGTACTGACACCCCGGCTTGGAACTAGACCATAATTGTCCACCAATGTGTCATGCAATCGTCTAAACACAGTTCTTCGCATGCGAAACATATCGAAGCAGTCGTTACTATTCTGCAACGTTCTCTCCACCCATTGAATACCAGTTTCCACTAATGCTCTTCTAGGAACCTGACTGAAAGTCCTGCCCCAAACGTCTACAGCACATATAGCAACGACAAATTCTGCATCTGTGTCATCCAATTCATTAACATATGTGTCATCCAATTCATTAACATATGTGTCTGCAGAAGTGTCAGACATCTGCATGCACACAGATAACACAGACACATTCATATGTAACCAGAGTTTGTAAATTACTAAAAACTGTACAACCACAGTTTACAAGCCACATTTATTATTATTCAGTTCTGACCGGAATACACAAAGTTCACAGACAAACATAGTTCACACTCGCACAACTCTGATTATTCAAATACAAGTTCAACTCAAATATCTGGAAAACTGTTTCAAAGGGAACATTAAGCGAACGACAAGTTTAATCCTCACAACAATAAAACGACATGACTGTTGAAAACACATAAACAACGATAATAGTGAACATGTAGGCCTGTGTTGTCGGACGTCCAGCAGCTAAGTGCTCTTTTTAGTTTCTAACTCGTAAGCATTGCGAAGCCAAGCGATTCTTCCTTCTTTTGTCTGCAAGGTTGCAAAAACATCTCTATACTTCTTCTGAATCAAAAGATGAGTGGCAAACAAATGTAGTTCGCTCCCTTCTGGTGATCCATCATCCATTACTTGTTGCAGCTACTTTTTAAGCTCTATTCGAACTGGGTCATTGTCAGAAGAGGTAATAGACTTGTTTGTGGTCATTGAGCGGGACTCAAAAGCCTCCACTAGTCTTTTCATGTACTCTTCCCTCGAATCTTTTTTCTTCTTTGGTTTTGGGGAATCATGGCGCATCTTACGCTTCTCAGTAGCATTTGTGCAGGGGTCAGGTGTGCTGTTTTCACCCCCACCTAAAGTGTATTCCAAATGATCATCAGAAGACGAATTAGCATCCTCGACGCCAGGAACCAGGGTTCTTTCATTTGTGCAGACAATGGGTCCAAACATAACCTTTAGCTCGTCCTCATTCTCTAGGGGGGCTGTTTTGAACATAATACAACCTGGCATTGCCTGCACCAAATGGTAGTTCCTAGTTTTAGATGGCCGATACTAATGTTAGTCTAGGAAAAAAAGATGTACTTACTTCATTTTGCTTGGCCCACCACTCATCTGGCGCACTGATTGAACCAGTATGAGGGTCTCAACCAAGACCTGTAGCCCTTTCATTAAGAGTTTTCCACTGGGTGAACATTCTCTTCAACGAATCCCACCTATTCTTCATTTGATCCCTGGTGTAAGTGCGACCAGTGCGTTCCTTAAACTTCCTTATGAGGTTAGCATACCCTTCTGCATTTAGAAATTGTTGTGGCCTGTTCCGAGCATTGACCTCTTCTACAAAAATTTCTGTGTAAATTTTTGTTGCTCTACTATCCCACTTTGCAATCACTTTGCCGGACTTGTCCATCTAGTGCATAACAAGTATATAGTATTCAACATACGTAGTAGTGCTCTCGGATTAAAAACAACAAAAACATGAACACTATACTGGCCATATTAACTTCAGGTAATACCATAAGTACTAAGATTCCAATTTCCTTAATAACACAACGACAACCTTAAATAAACTGGTAGTGCACACAAAAGGACAGGGAACACATTTACAGCAGCCCATTAACCAAAAGAACAAACTCATTCCCTGTTTCCCTAAGACCTTACTACAGAAAAGCACAGTGAATTCATCCCTGTTATTCAAACACCTAACTCCAAGGTTCACTCCCTTCTACCTTAAACATCATTGTCACTAAACGAAGGCATCTGATCGGAGTCATATTCAACACCCCAGAAGTTTTGGAAATGCTCCGCAAAGTCCCAGTGTGGAGTAAGGTCGTCGTCAGATGGGGGTGGAGACGACAAGGTAGAAGGTTCATAGCTGCTGTCAACCGGGATGTTTACGTTGTTCACGATGTCCAAATGCTCTTGCAACACCAGAGAGTCTTGCTCCAGCATGCAAGCTATCTCCTCCAAAGCTACACGAAGTTTGGTAGCATCAAATGAGGTCAACCCACGTCCAGGACGGATTGTTTCCCTCGCTACGGAAAATATCTTGTCCAAAATCTCTTGCATCCTTCCAATTGCCTTGTTGGCTATGGAGTCTGCTGAATCCATCTGATGTGGATTTAGGTGGTCAGTTTACTACAGAAGGGGACAATCTAAGTTCCATGTACTGACATTATTTGAGTGCTAACAATGACAAAGTTTGGTTGAAGCTATTAACATACAGGTTGTAACAAACAGAGAATGAACTGAACCGTGAACATACAGGTTGTGACAAACAAAGGTAGAAGTAATCACTGCACATATCATACTTATACAAAAGAACAATGGTATCCCTAGGTAACAATAAACATATGACCATCCCAGCTCTCGTATCTCCAAGTAATATGCACAAATGACAGCACATATATATAAATTGGTTGTGGCCATGTGGACAGTAAATTGCGCAAGAAATTGTGTATGAAAGTACCTTGGATGCACTTGATCTTGGAACCGAAGACGAACAACTCGATACGCAAATCTGTAGGCGAAAATGCACAAAAATCTCTCTGTTAGTACGACGTTCCATACCCTTGAAGATGAATTGATTTAACTGGAGAGGAGGGGGTGGCGTGGGTCGGGATTGAGGCCCAACCCTAGCAACAGTAAAGGAGGGAGCGGGGTGGCTCGGGATGGAGGCGACGAATTCCGTACCTGCGAAGATGCCAACGCGATGGTCGGGGACTGGAGGAACCAGCACGACGGACAAGGGCGCCGGTGTCACTGCGGCAACCATAGCGAAACAGGAAACGGTGAAGGAAACGCGGCAGTGGGAGGAGAAGGGGATGGACGAGTTCGCAGAGGAGTAGTCCGTACCTGCGAAGACGACGATGCGGCGAGGAGAGGGTCCGGCGGCGGTGCGTTGGGTGCGGATCTGCGGTCCGGTGGCTTGGCGGCGGCGGCGGTGCGTTGCGGGGGTAGAACCCTAGCGAAGTGCGCGCGGGCTTCTATCCGAAGCCAAGTGAGCGCGGCTTCGCGACGACCGTGGGAGCTCGGCTTCTTACCGAAGCGCGTCGCACAGAAGCCGGCCCAAAATCTGCGTGTTTGGTAGCAGCTTCTGCTTCTGGCGGCCAGAAGCCGACCAGAAGCTAAGCTGAACCAAACAGCCACTAGGCAAGCTAGCACAAGTGGCCCGTCCTGGCTCAACACGTGTCTCCCAGGGAGTGGCGTTCCGTACTTGTCCCGGTCCTAGGACGCGGACAGATTCGCAACCCTCGTACACTCCCGTCGGGCCCCACGCGCTCAGATTGGCCGAGGGCTCCTGCCCGCATCAAAGACCGGTCCCACCGCCAGCTTTATTGACTCGGCATGGGCTGCTCGCTGCTGCACAGGATGACATGTGGCTTGTGGCAAGTGGCAACCCTGGCGGGTCTCGGAGTAGTAGACGCTGGGTCCGACGGGACAAGCGACAGTCCTGTGGCCTGTGGGCTGTGGCCAATGGCCACTGACGGCGTTCCTGTGGTCCCTGCCATGTTTTTTTAGTGTTTACCTCCCCGTGGTTTATGTATTTTGCACATTCCTCCCTTCCTTCCCATATCATGGTATCAAGGACCTAAGGCATCTCAATTCCAGTTCGGTCCAAAGTGCGAATTTTTGGTTAAGACCAAATCCCGTAGTTCTACAGCGGCCCACTCCACTAGCACTGGAAAACGAAGTGATGATGCCTCCTCCGCCCGGGGAAGGAAGGAAAAGTGATGCCTTTGACTTCTTTAGATCCATCTTTTACAGCTGGCCAACCATTCCCATGCATCCAACGCCGCACAATAACTTTATTCGCTACAGTGCTTTCTGCTACTGCTAGTAGTAGAACGATTCGGAAATGCTAGAACTGGCCAGGTGCTCGATCGACTTTATCAGGCAAAGTGCTATGTCGTTTTTTTTAAAAAAAAAGAGAAATGTGACGCCAAGAAGTATTTGTCGTCGTCCCATCGGTTGCGTTAGAATGGTCCTGCTACCCCTCTCCTCCCAATAGTGTAGGTCGGTAGGGGATACTATCGACCGCATCGCTGAATTTTTTGTATTTTAACCCTACTTTTGAAAAATATTTACGTTTGGACCATCAGAAATTTTATTTGCAAGTTTAGATCCGATGCTCGGCGCCATAGCCTGTGGCGCCGAGGTAACACAGCTCGGCGCCACAGCATATGGTGCCGAGGTATGGCGTGACAGCAACGGCTACCTACCTGCGCCTAGGGCTGACCTGTCATCAATGTGGCGGCGACGCGGCCTCGTAGCTCGGCGCCACAGATCTTGGCGCCGAGCTACGGACGCCTATAAAACAGCCGCGCTGCTGTCCGAGAGCAGCACAATTCCTCTCATTTCAAAACTTCGTCAAATTTATTTGGATTGAAAGATTCGAGGTGGTTTACTTCGTAGACCAAGGTATGGTTCCCAACTGATTTGTTTTGTATATTGGGTTGTTAGTTTCATAGTTGCTCATAGTTTCATAGTTTGATAGTTTGTGTAAACTTATTATATTATCATTTCGATTATTAGTTTCATAGTTGCTCATAATATATATAGTATCATTAATATGATGAGTATATTTTATTTGATAGTTTGTGTAAACCTGTTATAAAGCATATTAGGTACAAGTGATAATTATAATCGTTTATTAGATGAAAGACATGTACCGAGAGGCGTTGTGGCAGAAAAGAGGTCGTCCTCGGGAGTTATATTCGGACGTATCTAGTAAGGATGCTCCTGTTCCTCCTGAACTCCCCGTGCCTAACTGTGACTGTGGCAGACTGGCTTGGGTACATCAATCACAACATCCAGACACGGCTGCTCGCTGCTACTACCTTTGTGGCGGTTTGGACGTATGTAGCTTATGACTTGTCACTTAATTTTGTTCGCATTCATTATTTTGTAGATGTGTAATAGTGCTTCTTTCCATTATTTTAGGGGCATCAGAGGTGTTTCTTTTTCCAGTGGATCGACGGTCCTGATAAATTTGACCCTCGATATCTTCTTTTCGTTAATTGGTTGAGTGGAAGGACTAGTCATGAGCGTTTTAAGCGTTGGGTACCTCCTCCCCCGAATCCTCCACCAATGACGGATGCGGAGAAGGAGGTAGCAACAGAAAGACGGATGGACTCACCGCCTCGATGCAATTGTGGAGACCGTGCTGTTATCGACGAAGACTATGAGAAGCAGTTCTATTGTCCGAACATTGATTATGTGAGCCCATCGATACGCTAAATGTATGAACTAGTTATTTTTTACAATAAATTACTATTTTTTTCTCCTGCAGCCATACGGGTGGCGTAAGTGTCGTTTCAGAGAGTGGTTGTATGGTCCTTTGTCCCATTGGCCAGAGCCAGAGGTAAAGGAAAAGAGATACAATCAGTGGGCGGAAGAAGAGTTGAAATTTGATCCAGTACTCTGCAAATGTGGTATTGAAGCTAAGTATGGATTAGTTCCTTTCGAGCTTGGTGTTGGATATTTTTGTGGACATATGGTCGATTACGATGAGGTTGGTATTTTTTTTGCACCAGCTGTAATGTTATAGCGGTACTTACTATTTTTTTGTAGGAGACGAGGAAATGCAGTTGGGAGAGTTACGACGACAAAGGAGAGGTGATGCGCACAATAGAGTCCAAGAGACTAATGGGACAGAAGATGCGTTGTGGATCTCAGCTCGTCGATTCGTACATTAACGATCGCATACGCGACATGCGTAGGGAAGCAAAATCTGCCTTTTATGATAGCCTGAAGCGTGCAGAGTATAGGAGGTTGAAAGCGGCAGATGAGAAGAGAGCACAGGATGCAAGGGAATGGGAAGCGGCTCAAGCCGAGAAACAGATGTTGGATAATCTTGCTGATCGCCTCAAGGGAAGTGAGTGAGAAAAATGATACTATAATTATGTTAGTACAATTTATTTATCTTTACTTTGCTAACTTATTTTGCTCATTATATTTGCAGAGATTGGATGTGGCGTAAACTATTTGGCCGATGAGGCGCATGCAAGATATGTTCAGGATAAAATGGCGACGGTTGAGCTGATGGAGGAGGAGGAGGACGACACATCTAGATTGAGTGAGTTTATCGCTCTCGCAGAGGCATGATTACATGAAGAAGAGGAGGACGACACATCAAGGTTGAGTGAGCTCATCGCACTAGCTGAGACAGGATTACGTGCTCAAGAGGAAGATGATGAGTTTATGTCTCAGGCCGCCGAAGAGGTAGAGGCGGCTTATTATAAGAAGAAGTCTGATGAGGCTGAGGCTAAGGATGAACTATTCTCCCAAGCCGCAGATGAAGCAGAAGCCAATTATTACAAGAGAACTGTTGACAAGTGTGATACAGGACAATGCAACAAGTGGAATGAGGTTGTCGTTGAGGATTACGTGACGGATGACTCCGAAGACGAGTTACTTATAGATTGTGATTCAGACTAAAGAAACTTGTAGCCTGTTATGTAGTATTTTCATATCCAAAATAATTTAGAACTCTACTTGAATATCTAAAATAGTTTAGAGCTCTAAAGATGCATTACTTATTGCTTGTCATGTTTTTTACAATTCACAAAAAATTTTTGCAAGAGTTCCCCTTGTTTTATTAACAACCACAGTTCAAATAATCACATATTATAAGACATGACCACATTTGAACATATAATACATCACAAAATAACATCGAATATAAAAACATCCACAGAACATAGTTCTTCATACAATGTCCACAAACAAAGTCCAAAATACAATGTCCACAAAACATAGTCCAAAACATAACATAGTTCACATTACAACGTCTCCAGCATGAGTCCAAATCACAAAGTTTTCAGCATAAGACCAACATCACAAATGTATTCATTTCCTCCTAGTCTTACCCTTGCCCTTGGCCCCAAGAGCGTCGGTGCCTGGAGTGTAAGGGTCACGTGGACGCCTTCTACGTGGTGTCAGCTGTGATGGCTGAGTTGTAGGAGCATCCTGCAACTATGATGGTCCAATCTCCTCCTGACCTGCGGCGCCAGCGCTAGTGTCGTCGTCGTGGTCGTCGTCGTCCTCGTCCTCGTCGTCGTGGGCCACGTCCTCAAACGTGTCCCGTGTCGATTGCGAGGAGCTCAGTCCTGCTGTAGATGGTCCAACTGCACAAATGGGAGGCTGAATGTCCTGCTGCATACGAGGCACAGGTAGCTGCACGTCAACGCTCGCTAGAGACCGGCATCCACAACGAGCCGCTGCACGACGAAGACGACGTGATACCCTTTGTAATCGAAATATTAGTTACAGACATATGTTACAACATACAAATAAACAAGTTTTATTTTAAACATTGATACTCACTGATAGTAACGAAAGCGTAGTACTATCTGAAGTTCTCTGTGAGATACGCTCAAGTTCAACAACAGATACGAGCATAGAGTTTCCCTATTCACAAGTTAAAACATTAGGATGCTCAAAACTAGACATAAAGCATTGAATTGAAATCTATAATTTTAGTAAAGAAATAGTTACCACTCTGTCAAGGATTGGAGCAGCCTCAATTTGGGACCCGTGCCGAGCAGCTATGTCGAAAGTTGTGTCTTCGTCGTCTGATGATTCTTGCTCGGCATAGTCTGCAGCTGTCCACTGTCCCTTCAGCTTGCACCTAGTCACACCAGCATACCAAATCAAATACCTCCGAAAGTTATAGTTTGTGTGCGCCTGTTCGTTCTCATAGTTAAGATCCCCCTACTGTTCCCATTCATCAATGTAATCACGGTGGTGGGTTTCGAAGTCCGTGACCTTCTTCTGTCTCTGTCTGTTGAACCTGCAAAAGTTAGAAACATATATTAGTAACTCATTCAATATTTGAATTATTAGTTAGAATAACAAGTGCATGTAGTCACTCACTTATGAAGTTCTATTGAAGTCGAGAATGGCTCCACTAGAAACTCCTGTCGCAATCCGAACTGTCGAGCAACTCTGTGGGGCAAGTGGTACTCAACAGCATAAAAACAGATGAGGGGACACCTCATTAGGTAGAGGTCCTCGTCTATTGAGCACATGCTGCTCAACTGTATGCTGGCGAAATATGGATCAAGATACGGTTGCCAGGTCACCTGCAAAAGTTTTAGAAAGCACATGTAAGTTTATAGTCATTTTACCAATTGTTTAAGGAAAAAGATAAAAGTAGACAACTCACCATCGAAGGAGTAAGTGCGTCGAGCTCGTTTGAGTACTCCACATAAGCACGCTGGTGTCGTGTGAATGGCTCCTCGACCTGGTCCCAGCGGTAAGCAGCCGTGGGCTTAAGCCGATGTCCGGCTACCACGAACCACTCACGAGGAGCAAACTCTCTGGGTCGCCCGACGAGTATGTGTGCCCACATCCACAGCTGTAGTAGGTAGACACATCCACCTAAGCTAGCGGTCCTCGACGAACGACGACAAGCCTCGCAAAGTTGCCTGTACAGGAAGGCCAACACTCCAGAAGCCCAGCTGTAACCTCCTGTCGTATCCCAGTCAGTCAGGTAGGGCAGAAACATCCATGACGCGCTGTCGCCTGTCGCGTCTGGAAAAAGAACTGAACCAAATAGGTGGAGAATCCAAGCTCAACAATGGTATCCAACCGTCTGCTCGTCTGCACCAGGTGGACACTGCCCAAAAGCCTGCCTAAGCCAGGTCAGTGGGACTCCGGTGTTGTGGCTACCTCGTAGGTCATCCGGAAGCAGTCTCCCAAGAAAGGCCTCCACCCTCTGCCTCCATCCGCCTGGTGATGCCTGACCGGTCACTGGACGACCAGTAATGCTGAGACCAAGAATCTTCTGGCAATCTTCCAACGTCACGGTCATCTCCCCGCAGGGAAGGTGGAAAGTGTGAGTCTCTGGCCGCCACCTATTGGAAGACAAACGAATACAAAATCATTAGTATGAAAAGTAGATTTGATAATTGTAAATATTAAACAACTATAGAAGTCTCTACCTATCGACCAGAGCCGTCAACGCCGCTGGGTTGAAAGTGGGCAGCCCACGGCGAACCTGGTACGATACGACGTCCAAGCCAGCCCTCTGTAGGAGAGGAGTGTACCTCTCATCGTACCTCATCTCCTCCAAAAACCGGTCGTGGGTCCGGACCCGTAGAATGGGCAACACCTAGCAATCAAAAGAATTTCATTAGTCAAATATACGTCGCATATATTAATTCAAAAATTTAATATATGTGCAAAATATTACCTCTCCCTCTGCGGTGAGACGGCCCCTGTGGTGCTCGTCGTAGTGAGGGTCCAGCAAGTGGAACTGTGCCATCCTGCAAATTAAGATATCAACATATTAGAATATAAGTTGTGTCCAAAGTGTAACAAAAACATCGATATATTACAATAAAAGTTGTGTACAATAAAATATTAAAATGTATCACATCTGACTAAGTGTCCAAATGCATGTACGTGAGTTGTGGCCAAGTCTACCGCATTTTCCGCATTCATTCTGCTCTGGGTCCACGAGAAAGGGGGACGCTCGACCTCTCCTACTGCGACCGGAAACCTGATCCATAACCATGTTGCACCGGCTCCTTTTCCTACTACCATGTTTGTCCCATCGATGCGCTGGATCAGCAACGTATACCAGACCAGTGTGTGTTGGCCATTGTGACTCATCAAGAAATGGCTCAAAACGAGGGCTCCAGGTACGTACTAAGCAAGGAAAGACGACTACAAACGTGATTTTATTAAAGGGCCAAAATGCAAAAAATTCTTTTCCTAGGGTCTAAACGTGATTTTATTCCTATTGAGATTAAAATTTCCTAGGGTCTAAACGTGATTTTATTCCTATTAAAGGGCCAAAATGCAAAAAATTCGGACCGCATCGCTACCTGCCTCCTTCCTCCACCCATACGGTATCGCGAGCTTCTATCTCCCCATAGAACTCCGGCCATCTGTAACACCCTGAATTTGGGGTATAAAATTTCTTTTCTAATATCCACCAAATTCAGGTGTTACTCTTTCAGTTCTTCGCTTTCCTTCTCTTTTCCTAAAAATGGAGAATTATTTATATATATATATAAGTTTTAAGCTTAGTGAAATAAAATCCTAGAGAAGCTTTGATTGTTGCATTCATGCCATTGCATAGTGTTTATGAGTGCTAAGCTTTCTCGAAACACGTTGAATTATCTCAAGAATATTTTCGTGAACTTCTAAAACCTTTGGAAAGATTTTTGAGTATTAAATGTGAGTTTCAGTCCTTATGTTATTATTTTTTATTTCAAAAACTTAATGTTTGTGGAAACCAAAATATTCTAAAAATCTGATAATATATATATATTTCTTTCTCTCGTCGAGCTCGTTCCAGAACTCGTTTCCTTTTCGCGAGACCGACCATTGCCTCTCCTCGCGAACGACATACCACTCACGTCTGTTAACCCAGTCTACCCTTTGTCTACTCCTCAGTATCTACCCCTCCGTCTAACCTTGTCTACCCCGACATCTAACTTCATCTACCCCTATCAATCCCAGCTTGCCTTGTTTCGTCGTGCAAATGTCTCATGCGCCGTGCACACATCCACCTGTTTCTCTCACTCGTTCCTCTCACTGTCATCCTGGGCGCACGCCCGCGTGTTAGTTTCTTCTCTTCTCAAATTGTTGCCCGTTTGCACGTGCGTCTGACTTAGACGTGATCCACGGTGAATTTGGTAACCTCCATCCGCACTCTTTTTTATATATATCTATCCCTACCATCACATAACCCTTGGTACGGATAAACACCTCCTCCCAGATCCAAATCACACAGCAGTCGCCCCTCCGCACGGTTACCATTCCCTCTCCTCTTCCTCGTTGGACACCATTCCTCCCTGCGCAGAACTCACCGCGAGCGTCTTCCTTCGACGAGCCTTCTCCCCAAGTAAGAAATTCTCTACTCCCTCCCTCTTTCCCCTAGCCTTTTCCCATCGCTATCTGCGGAGCGAGCACTTCGCCCTGCGCGTCGTGTGCGTCCCCTCTCTCCTCCCATGGCCGACGCGGCCATCGCAGCTGCACGTGTCGAGCCTCCCCTACCGCCCAGCCCCGGCCGTGGTCTTCACCAGGCACGGCACAGCGCGGTGGCCTGGCATGACGGCCCGACTCCCCAGCACGAACCCGGCAGTCCAGGCCGTGTCCTAGCCTCCCTTGCCGAGTTGGGGTGCTGATGTAGCCCTGCCATCTTCTCCCTGCAGGCCAGAGCATGCAGCTGCGCTGGCCGAAGATTCGCCTAGCACCGGCTCCTCCATACCTGGACGAGTCCCGGCGAGGAGCCCCTCTGCCCTGTTCGACGCCCCTCCCTCTACCTCCCTTGGCCGCGGTGCCCTCGCCCCTCATCTTCTCCTCTGCGCGCGTGACCGACCTTGGGCCCTGCTCGCGGCGCGCGGCCATGCCGCAGCCATGGCCACCATGGTTGAGCCCCCCCTGACGAACCCCCAAGGCGCGGCCAGGAGGCGCGCAGGCGAGCCCGGCCCCTTCTGAGGCGCAGTCTCCATGGCCGGCGAGGTCCCTGCTGGCCGGCTTCCTCTCCCTCCATTCTCTGTTTTGTCCGTGGATGAAGAAAACTGTTGTTCGGTTGCAGAAAAGAACGGAGAGAAAACCATCCCCACTCCCCACTAGTTGACTACGTGTCTTGCCCTTTGTGGCCCGGGTTGCCGTTTGGTGTTTGGCCACCACGCAGGAGCTCGTGTGGCTGCGATCCTGTGGCCATCGTGTGGCTTAGCTCTGGTGTAATACTCAAGTTGTATACCAAGAGTAATAGAGAGAGTTTCTCATTTTGTGTGTTTTATTTGCATCATAAAAAGAGCACTTATGTAATTGAGAGTGACTAAATAAAACAATTATGCTAAAATAAGGAAGAAAAAGTGCATTTGTTGGAGTTTTATGTGTTGTGCATTAAATAAAACCATAAGAATAAAAATAATAAGGTATTAATTATTTGAAACTTGATTTAACCCTAAATTTGAAATTAGGGTTTTGAAAATAAGGAAAAGAGAAGAGATAAGGAAATATAAATAAAATGTATAAATAATTATCTTCAGCCTTAGTATGTTTAAGTGCAAAACTAGAGTTTATAAATAAAGATCCACAAAAGTTTGAAGTAATTCAAATTGAGTTTGAAAATGAAGAAAAAGGAAGGAAAAATAAAAAGAAAAAGATAAAAATCCTAGCTGGGCCGCAGGAACTCAATTCGGCCCACTCCCTGGTTTCCCTCTCGCGTGCACAGCCCAGCGATCGAGCGCCGACACCCGGGCCCCACCTTGTCAGCCTCTGTTTCCGCGCGGCGCGCCTCGCTCTCTCGCTGCGTCGCGGGACCCGCGTGTCAGTCGCTGTGTCGCCTACACGCGGAATCATCCTGTCGCTGCTCAGCCGGGCCCGCGCGTCAGTCGCCTCATCTGCTTCGTGTGTCCGCTTCAACGGATCCCCGGCCATGGCGGAGCATGCCGCAAACCTCGGGGTCGTTACCAGCTGAACTCTGCGGGCCATAAAGTATCCGGGCACCCTCCTTCCTCCCTCCCTCTATCCTTCTGCGCGGACCCAAGCAAAGAAACACTTCACCATCGCCGCACGCCATTGCTGGGGTGGAGAAGGTCTGCCGTCACCGCTTGTTTCGCGTGGTCGCTGCGTGGGTGGTTCTGCACCTGGGCGAGGAACTTCGTCGTGCCTCCACGGTGTTGTCAGTCACCTTCGCGCAGGGAGATAACCACTTGGTGGCCAACGATTCTTCACCGGACTCGCTGCTCCGCCACGAATCCGCCTCCTCCCGTGGACCGACACCACTGTAGCGCCTTCGTCGGTAAGAAGCCCCTTCCCGTAATCGCCATCGCCTTCTCTAAGTTTGGCACCGGTCAATTTCAAGGTTGGGGCGTCCAGGCGTCGAATTGCAGGTCCCCGGCGAAGCTCCGCCGTGTCGCTGTGCTGCGCCGCCGCGGTGTGAGCGAGATTGGGGAAAGCAATGCTAGCCGTAGGATGGGGTATCGGCGATCCAGATTAGAAACCGGGGTTCGGCTAACCGGGAACCGTGGATGTAGGATCTAAGGGCGCAGAATCGATCTGGGGTTGGTGCACCGTGGTCCGTCGATCTTAGATCGGGTGGATCCTGTCGCGTACCGGTTCGTCGCCGGCTTGATTTAATCCGGACCCTCGGTTCTGGATCTAGCGGCCGAGATCTCCCCGTACCCCTTCGCGGGTCATTTTGTTAAAGAGCCCTCGGGTTTCCGTAAAATAGAACCCGCCGTCCATGCGTTACTATTCACTGAGTCTAGGTTTTCATTCGCGCAGGCCCCCGAGTTTTCGGGAATTTGCCGCCCAGTCCAGAGAATAGTAAAAACAGAGAATTCATATTAGAAATTCGTTTTTAATACAAAAACAATTCTAGAAATTTGTATAATTCATAGAAAATGCATTTTAACTCCAAATTGAGTCATTCCAATTTCTAAAATTTTATAATATTATTCTCTGCCATTTAGAATCACTGTTTTGACATGAACTCTGTTAGAAAATAAATTTATCATTTAATCCTATTATAATCACCTTAAATCTTAGAAAATTCATAACTTAAATTCTATAACTCCAAATTTAGTGATTCCAGTTCCTATGGTTTCATTTTAATGTGTAGATTTTTACTGTATATTTTATTCATCTGTTTGGTGTGATGTTGATTTTGGTATACTATGTATGTATTGTGTTGATGCGAGTAGACGAACAAGCCACTGTGGAAACTGAGGTTCAGCAAGTAGAGATAGCTGAGCAGGAGCTCATTCCAGGCAAGTTGTGCCCTTGATCACTTACTTTTCCCAGCCATGTTCTTATTAATTTTAATGATCTGCATAGGTTAATTTTGATGGGAACCTTTATGTACCCCAGTTTTGATTACCTCTATACCTTGTTCACCCCTGGAATATTTATGGGTAGTACTTGCTATTGCTTTATGTGGATTGGGTATGGAGATTCATTATTCATGATTATTCTGTTATTATCTTGTTATTATTATTGTTCATGTTAAGATCATTAAATTAATGGGAACATGGAGCGACCACCCGGGAAAACAGTGCTACCACAAGGGTAGTATGGGATGCCCTTGGCTGATTAACTAGGAAAGCTAGTGGAAGACTACCTTACCCGAAAGGGGCAAGGGCAGTAGGGGAGAGGTCAGTGCGGGGAGGTCCCTAGTTGATTTTGCTGCGATGGCTATCAGCTAGGAACCCTTTACTGGATCTTCCCATAAACTGTAGCGGGTTTTCGGAAGCTAGTGGAACTTTGTAAAGGCCTCGTAGTGGATCCCTAGCCATTCACCTTGGTAGTGTCTAAGGGCCTTGCAAACCCAGGCGACATGGGATACACGACTTGTGGGTAAAGATGCGCAACCTCTGCAGAGTGTAAAACTAGTATACTAGCCGTGCTCACGGTCAAGAGCGGCTCGGACCCTCACATGATTAACTATGGAACTTAAGTTTAATTTGTCATTTGCATCGCATTTGGGATTATTTTACTATTACTGTTCTTTATTATTATTAAGGTTTGGTATTTACTTTTACTTAGTAATTGCTAATAAAATTTTGACCAACTTATAAAAGCAATGCTCAGCCTTAGCCTCTATGTCATTGATCAGCCTTACACTTCATGAACTCCCACCTTTGGTGAGTTCATGCCACATTATTCCCCACGACTTGTTGAGCTATGATCGTATGTGAGCTCACTCTTGCTGTCTCACACCCCCCCCACAGGAGAAGAACAGGTTGTTGAAGAGGAGCTGCCTAACACCGAGGAGTTCGATCTGATCTAGGTGGCGTTTCTCAGTCGACATTGGCGCCATCGATCCTTAGTTCGTTTTATGTTTATCTTTATTTTGTAAAAAGACTTCCGCTATGTAATAAATACTCTGATGATTTATGACATTTATCTCTATACACTCTGTTATTGTATATGTTGTCTTCTTGGCGCATGTATGAGATGCACCCGGCTTTGTTCTTTAAAACCGGGTGTTACAGAAGTGGTATCAGAGGAAATGTTGACTGTAGGACGAGACCTAGATAGACTGGACAGACCCTTACCTACTTATCTTATTCTGAGTCATTCTACACTCACCTTACTCTGATTCTTTCTACACTTATCTTGATCCTGTCTCACCTTCTACTGTACTACTCTGATCATCCTTACCTTTTCTACTCTGAGACAAGATGGATTTCACACCTTGGAATCCTTACCCCTATGACATTTTTAAGAGATAGGAAGCCTAAGACAAAATTTAAAACTATTTTCTCTATTAAAAATATTGGTTGATTGTTCTGATGATCAATGCCTGATTTGCTTCTTTGATTGATTGGAATAGTATAGATGGACATCTTAGCATGTGCCACTATAAGGTATTGAATTAGCTATAGTAGGTGAAATATTAAACTGCTTAGCTAACAAATTCCCCAAAGTAACATGATTGTAATTACTGCCTTGTCTACTGCTTTTTCTTACCATATGCATCTAACTCAGATGGTCAATACCAGGCGGGGTGGTGGAATTGATTTGCCTCCTAACCAACACACTCGAAGACAACCTCAGCCACAGCCTGCAGGGATGAATCCTCCTAATCCTCCACCAGGCGGGGTTGACCCACTGGTTGCTGCTCAGATGGCGGTGATGCAGCAGATGGCAGACACCATGGCTGATATGCGTGCTCAGATGCAGCAAGAACGCCAGGAGATGCGTCAAGAAAGAGAGAATATACGCCAGGAGTTGCGCCAGGAGAGAGATGAGATACGCCAAGAAAGGAGGGCGCAACAACAGCTTCAGCAACAGCAGCAACAAGTGCCACTGCCTCCACCACCACCACCAGTTCCACCCCGTGATAAGCACCGGGAGTTTATGAGTCACAAGCCACCTACATTCGCTAGCTCACCTGATCCACTGGACGCGGATGATTGGCTGAAGTCAATTGAGAAGATGCTGAATATTGCACAATGCACTGATCGGGAGAAGGTTCTATATGCTTCTGGACGTCTGACTGGTCCTGCTGCTGACTGGTGGGATTCTTATACTGCTGCCCATGATGCTGCAGACACTATTACTTGGGCAGAGTTCAGTACGCAGTTCAGGAACTACCATATTCCAGCTGGGATGATAAAAAATCAAGAAGAAGGAGTTTCTGTCGCTAAAGCAAGGAAGTATGTCAGTCAGCGAGTACCGCGACAAGTTTATTCAGCTATCCAGATATGCCCCTGAAGAAGTTGCTGAAGATGAGAGGAAGCAGGAGCATTTCATTGAGGGACTTAATGGGCCACTGCAGTATGCTCTAGTGGCACACACATTTCCATCATTTCAGAGGCTGCTTGATAAGGCACTGGCTATTGAACACAAGCGTGTTCAACTGGGAGATTTGAAGAGAAAGGCCATATCTCAAGGACAAGGAAGCAGCAGTGTTCGTCCTCGCTACAGTTCACCACAGAGTACACCGCCTCGACCAGGAGGACCGCGCCCAGTTCAACAATCACCACTGAGGACACCTACTCGACAGGCTACACCTACTGGCACCCCGACGAAGTTTGCAGGACAGAGTCCGGGCACTCAATGTTTCAAGTGTGGGAAGATTGGTCATTATGCAAATGTCTGCCCACAGAGGATTGCCACTACTCCAGCTCAGAACAAGCAACAGACCCCTGGCAAGGGATATTCTATAGCCAGGGTGAATCAAGTCAGTGTTGATGATACTCCTGATGGCGGGGACCTCGTGATTGGTATGTTTTATGTTAATGCAATTCCTGCAACAATATTATTTGATTCTGGTGCTACACATTCATTCATGTCTGCTAGATATGCCAACACAAATGAAATACCACTGCTAAATATGAGAAAACCCTTGATAGTAATTACACCTAAAGGGCCTGTTGAGGCGAATCAAATGACACGTAGATTGACATTAACTATTATGGGTAGAGAATTTGGAGCTACTGCTATAATATTGGAGTCAAGCAGTATAGATTTGATACTTGGTATGTCATGGCTAAGGAAGGCAAAGGCCGTTATAGCATGTGGTAGGGGTACCATAGAACTCACTACCACTAAAGGAGAAAGATTTCAAGTTAATATTGCAGTAACCTCCTCATCCATGCGTGCAATGTTCTTTATGCCTGAGGAGTTTGTTGGTGACAACATTCGGGTGGTTAGAGATTTTCCGGACGTCTTTCCAGAGGAGTTACCAGGAATGCCACCTGATAGAGAAGTTGAGTTTGTTATTGATCTCTTACCTGGAACCGCCCCTATTTCTAAACGGCCATATAGAATGTCCGTAGAAGAGTTGAAGGAACTGAAGAAGCAGTTAACGGAGTTGCAAGAGGCTGGTTATATTCGTCCAAGTTCATCACCTTGGGGAGCACCAGTGTTATTCGTGCAGAAGAAGGATGGATCGCGACGGATGTGTGTGGATTATAGATCTCTTAATGATGTTACACTGAAGAACAAGTATCCGTTGCCCCGTATTGAGGATTTATTTGATCAGATGCGAGGTGCTAGAGTATTCTCGAAGATTGATCTCCGATCGGGATACCATCAGATGAAGATTAGACCATCGGATATTCCCAAGACGGCTTTCTCGACTCGATATGGATTATATGAGTTTACTGTTATGTCATTTGGACTAACCAATGCACCAGCTTATTTCATGAATTTGATGAACAAAGTGTTTATGGAGTACTTGGACAGATTCGTCGTGGTGTTCATCGACGATATTCTTATCTATTCTAAGAATGAAAGTGATCATGAACAACATCTGAGATTGGTGCTACAGAAGTTACGAGATAATGAGCTCTACGCTAAGTTTAGCAAGTGTGAGTTTTGGATTGACAAGGTGCCATTCCTTGGTCATATTATTTCTAATGGAGGAATAGCAGTGGATCCTGCTAAAGTGAAGGAAATAATGGAGTGGAGAGTACCCACTACAGTTACGGAGATTCGGAGTTTCTTGGGACTCGCAGGATATTATCGGAGGTTTATTGAAGGGTTTTCTAAGATTGCCAAGCCTATGACATCGCTTTTGGAGAAAGGAAAAGAATTCAAGTGGGATGAGAAATGTCAAGAGAGCTTTGATCAATTGAAGGAAAGATTGATGTCACCTCCAGTATTGATTATGCCGGATCTGCAGAAGGGATTTGACATTTATTGTGATGCATGTGGCCAAGGACTTGGATGTGTGCTTATGCAAGATGGTCATGTGATTGCCTATGCATCTCGTCAGTTGAGGAAGCATGAATTGAACTACCCCACCCATGACTTGGAATTGGCTGCAGTCGTGCATGCACTTAAGATTTGGAGACACTACATCATGGGAACTAAGTGCCAAGTATACACGGATCATAAGAGTTTGAAGTATATATTCACTCAAAAGGATCTCAACCTTAGGCAACGTCGTTGGTTGGAGCTCATTAAGGATTATGACTTGGAGATTCACTATCACCCAGGCAAGGCGAATTCGGTTGCAGATGCCTTGAGTCGGAAGGAGCATGTTCACTCCGCTTTCGTTGTTCAGCTACCTGATGAATTAGCAAAGGATTTTGAGAGACTCAACCTGGGAATTGTTACACATACGGAAGGAGTCACCATTGAATTGGAACCTACCTTGGAACAAGAGATTCGTAAAGGTCAGATTGGTGATGCTAAGATTCAGGAGATTAAGGATCTTATTACTGAAGGTAGAGGCCCAGAGTTCACAGAGGATGAGCAAGGCACGATATGGTTCAAGAATCGGATCTGTGTTCCCGATATTGATAGTCTTCGGGAAACCATATTGAAAGAAGCACATGATTCAGTTTATTCTATCCACCCTGGGAGCACTAAGATGTATCAAGATTTGAAGCAAAAGTATTGGTGGTATGGATTGAAGAGAGATGTGGCTGCACATGTGGCTATGTGCGATGTATGCCAAAGAGTTAAAGCTGAACACCAGAGGCCAGCCGGACTATTGCACCCACTGAAGATACCTGAGTGGAAATGGGAAGAGATTGGCATGGACTTCATTGTTGGATTACCCCGCACATCTGCTGGATATGATTCTATATGGGTGATTGTGGACAGGCTAACTAAAGTAGCCCACTTTATTCCAGTGAAGACCACTTATTCAGGAGCTAAGTTGGCAGAGTTGTACATGGCACGGATTGTATGCCTGCATGGTGTGCCCAAGAAGATTGTGTCAGATCGAGGATCACAGTTTACCTCTCGATTTTGGAAGCAGTTGCACGAGTCATTGGATACGAGATTGAATTTTAGTTCGGCTTACCATCCCCAGGCTGATGGGCAGACTGAGAGGACTAACCAAGTACTGGAAGATATGTTAAGAGCTTGTGCTCTTAAGCATGGTGGAAGTTGGGATAAGAGTCTACCGTATGCGGAGTTCTCATATAATAATAGCTATCAGGCCAGCTTGAAGATGTCACCGTTTGAGGCCTTGTATGGCAGAAAGTGCAGGACTCCCTTGTATTGGAATCAAACTGGTGAAAGACAGTTGTTTGGACCTGAGATTATACAAGAAGCAGAGGAACAAGTTCAGCAAATAAGGGAGAATTTGAGAACTGCACAGTCCAGGCAGAAAAGTTATGCTGATACCCGGAGAAGAATACTTGAGTTTAAGGAGGGAGATTATGTTTATTTGAAGGTGTCACCACTCCGGGGTATGAGAAGATTTAAAGTCAAAGGAAAGTTGTCCCCTCGCTTTATTGGACCCTTTTTAATCTTAAAG
The DNA here is from genome assembly GCA_029449295.1 of Zea luxurians. Classification (NCBI taxonomy): domain Eukaryota; kingdom Viridiplantae; phylum Streptophyta; class Magnoliopsida; order Poales; family Poaceae; genus Zea; species Zea luxurians. The sequence continues at coordinate 31,134,085 of JAOPSE010000031.1, forward strand.
CGAGTGGGAGAAGTTGCATATCAATTGGAGTTACCAGATCATCTCGCGGATGTTCATGATGTTTTCCACGTATCTCAACTGAAGAAATGTCTCAGGGTGCCTGAAGAACAGTTACCACTGGAAGACCTTAGTGTTCAAGAGGATTTGACTTATGCTGAGTACCCCATTAAGATTCTGGATACATTGACTCGAGTTACGAGGAATAAGGTTATAAAGATGTGTAAAGTTCAATGGAGTCACCACGGTGAAGATGAAGCAACTTGGGAAAGAGAAGAAGAGCTTCGTATAGATTTTCCCCACCTTTTCTCTAGTTCTTCTTAAATCTCGAGGACGAGATTATTTTTAAGGGGGGTAGGATTTGTAATACTCAAGTTGTATACCAAGAGTAATAGAGAGAGTTTCTCATTTTGTGTGTTTTATTTGCATCATAAAAAGAGCACTTATGTAATTGAGAGTGACTAAATAAAACAATTATGCTAAAATAAGGAAGAAAAAGTGCATTTGTTGGAGTTTTATGTGTTGTGCATTAAATAAAACCATAAGAATAAAAATAATAAGGTATTAATTATTTGAAACTTGATTTAACCCTAAATTTGAAATTAGGGTTTTGAAAATAAGGAAAAGAGAAGAGATAAGGAAATATAAATAAAATGTATAAATAATTATCTTCAGCCTTAGTATGTTTAAGTGCAAAACTAGAGTTTATAAATAAAGATCCACAAAAGTTTGAAGTAATTCAAATTGAGTTTGAAAATGAAGAAAAAGGAAGGAAAAATAAAAAGAAAAAGATAAAAATCCTAGCTGGGCCGCAGGAACTCAATTCGGCCCACTCCCTGGTTTCCCTCTCGCGTGCACAGCCCAGCGATCGAGCGCCGACACCCGGGCCCCACCTTGTCAGCCTCTGTTTCCGCGCGGCGCGCCTCGCTCTCTCGCTGCGTCGCGGGACCCGCGTGTCAGTCGCTGTGTCGCCTACACGCGGAATCATCCTGTCGCTGCTCAGCCGGGCCCGCGCGTCAGTCGCCTCATCTGCTTCGTGTGTCCGCTTCAACGGATCCCCGGCCATGGCGGAGCATGCCGCAAACCTCGGGGTCGTTACCAGCTGAACTCTGCGGGCCATAAAGTATCCGGGCACCCTCCTTCCTCCCTCCCTCTATCCTTCTGCGCGGACCCAAGCAAAGAAACACTTCACCATCGCCGCACGCCATTGCTGGGGTGGAGAAGGTCTGCCGTCACCGCTTGTTTCGCGTGGTCGCTGCGTGGGTGGTTCTGCACCTGGGCGAGGAACTTCGTCGTGCCTCCACGGTGTTGTCAGTCACCTTCGCGCAGGGAGATAACCACTTGGTGGCCAACGATTCTTCACCGGACTCGCTGCTCCGCCACGAATCCGCCTCCTCCCGTGGACCGACACCACTGTAGCGCCTTCGTCGGTAAGAAGCCCCTTCCCGTAATCGCCATCGCCTTCTCTAAGTTTGGCACCGGTCAATTTCAAGGTTGGGGCGTCCAGGCGTCGAATTGCAGGTCCCCGGCGAAGCTCCGCCGTGTCGCTGTGCTGCGCCGCCGCGGTGTGAGCGAGATTGGGGAAAGCAATGCTAGCCGTAGGATGGGGTATCGGCGATCCAGATTAGAAACCGGGGTTCGGCTAACCGGGAACCGTGGATGTAGGATCTAAGGGCGCAGAATCGATCTGGGGTTGGTGCACCGTGGTCCGTCGATCTTAGATCGGGTGGATCCTGTCGCGTACCGGTTCGTCGCCGGCTTGATTTAATCCGGACCCTCGGTTCTGGATCTAGCGGCCGAGATCTCCCCGTACCCCTTCGCGGGTCATTTTGTTAAAGAGCCCTCGGGTTTCCGTAAAATAGAACCCGCCGTCCATGCGTTACTATTCACTGAGTCTAGGTTTTCATTCGCGCAGGCCCCCGAGTTTTCGGGAATTTGCCGCCCAGTCCAGAGAATAGTAAAAACAGAGAATTCGTATTAGAAATTCGTTTTTAATACAAAAACAATTCTAGAAATTTGTATAATTCATAGAAAATGCATTTTAACTCCAAATTGAGTCATTCCAATTTCTAAAATTTTATAATATTATTCTCTGCCATTTAGAATCACTGTTTTGACATGAACTCTGTTAGAAAATAAATTTATCATTTAATCCTATTATAATCACCTTAAATCTTAGAAAATTCATAACTTAAATTCTATAACTCCAAATTTAGTGATTCCAGTTCCTATGGTTTCATTTTAATGTGTAGATTTTTACTGTATATTTTATTCATCTGTTTGGTGTGATGTTGATTTTGGTATACTATGTATGTATTGTGTTGATGCGAGTAGACGAACAAGCCACTGTGGAAACTGAGGTTCAGCAAGTAGAGATAGCTGAGCAGGAGCTCATTCCAGGCAAGTTGTGCCCTTGATCACTTACTTTTCCCAGCCATGTTCTTATTAATTTTAATGATCTGCATAGGTTAATTTTGATGGGAACCTTTATGTACCCCAGTTTTGATTACCTCTATACCTTGTTCACCCCTGGAATATTTATGGGTAGTACTTGCTATTGCTTTATGTGGATTGGGTATGGAGATTCATTATTCATGATTATTCTGTTATTATCTTGTTATTATTATTGTTCATGTTAAGATCATTAAATTAATGGGAACATGGAGCGACCACCCGGGAAAACAGTGCTACCACAAGGGTAGTATGGGATGCCCTTGGCTGATTAACTAGGAAAGCTAGTGGAAGACTACCTTACCCGAAAGGGGCAAGGGCAGTAGGGGAGAGGTCAGTGCGGGGAGGTCCCTAGTTGATTTTGCTGCGATGGCTATCAGCTAGGAACCCTTTACTGGATCTTCCCATAAACTGTAGCGGGTTTTCGGAAGCTAGTGGAACTTTGTAAAGGCCTCGTAGTGGATCCCTAGCCATTCACCTTGGTAGTGTCTAAGGGCCTTGCAAACCCAGGCGACATGGGATACACGACTTGTGGGTAAAGATGCGCAACCTCTGCAGAGTGTAAAACTAGTATACTAGCCGTGCTCACGGTCAAGAGCGGCTCGGACCCTCACATGATTAACTATGGAACTTAAGTTTAATTTGTCATTTGCATCGCATTTGGGATTATTTTACTATTACTGTTCTTTATTATTATTAAGGTTTGGTATTTACTTTTACTTAGTAATTGCTAATAAAATTTTGACCAACTTATAAAAGCAATGCTCAGCCTTAGCCTCTATGTCATTGATCAGCCTTACACTTCATGAACTCCCACCTTTGGTGAGTTCATGCCACATTATTCCCCACGACTTGTTGAGCTATGATCGTATGTGAGCTCACTCTTGCTGTCTCACACCCCCCCCACAGGAGAAGAACAGGTTGTTGAAGAGGAGCTGCCTAACACCGAGGAGTTCGATCTGATCTAGGTGGCGTTTCTCAGTCGACATTGGCGCCATCGATCCTTAGTTCGTTTTATGTTTATCTTTATTTTGTAAAAAGACTTCCGCTATGTAATAAATACTCTGATGATTTATGACATTTATCTCTATACACTCTGTTATTGTATATGTTGTCTTCTTGGCGCATGTATGAGATGCACCCGGCTTTGTTCTTTAAAACCGGGTGTTACATCTGGCCAATCATATCACGCCACGTCGTATTTATTCCACGTATCGCTATTTATTCAAAATAATTTATAGTTCTATCTGGCGCTTTACAAGTACGCGCTAATTTGATTAATGCCTAAAGTATTTTAAATTTATACTTGCTTAGTGTATGCGCGTCATCTATTTAACTATTTCTTGTATGCCGTGCATTCTGTTCCGCGCGCAATGGCGTGCTGAATCGCGCGTGCTGTTTTGTGCGTGTCCCCACACATTGTCTTCGCGTGTCGCGCGTGCGGATCATGCGCATCGCCGCGCGTTGTCCATGCGCTAAGTCGCGTGTGTCCGCGCATCGTCACACATTATTCGCGCGCTGTTTGCGCGTCGTCGACATTCGTTCGCGCGCTCGCCCCGCGCATTTGGTACGCGTGTCATCGCGCTGTTCGCGCGTTGTTCACGTACAATATCAAATCGTTCACTTATAATCACTCGGGGCAGTTAATTAATTATTGGTTCAATCGTTCACTATTAAAATAGTAATTTAGTCAAATCTAAGTAGTAGTTTTAATTTACATTTGATATGATAATGTCAATTCATGTCATGATAATTATATCGAACTAATATTCTAATTAATACTTGCTCAGTGTAAACACGTTAACCTCTCGACCGTCGCGTTTCTTATCCCCGCGTAATTGTAGAAGCGCTCTCTATTTTATATTGCTCGCACGTTGTCGCGTGCGTGTTCACGTGTCATTCGCGCACTGTTTGCGTGTCGTCGCCTTTGCTTCGAGCGTATGGTTCGCATGTCGCGCGTGTCGTTCGCAAGCTGGCGTGCTGTTTCGCGCATCGTAAACTTACCTCGCTTAGAATCTCTCGTGCTAATTATATTACTTATTTATTTGATAGTTGTTAGTGTAGCAGATTAATCAAACTAAATAGTGAATATAATTTATAATTGGTAAGGTCGAATTAATTGTTAGCGTTAATACTTGTTTAGCGTAAACGCGATATTTTCCCGACCGTCGCTCTAGTCGTCGCCAAGGTGAACGTCGTCTACCTGTCGTCATCTACCCATGCTCGAAGTTCGTTGTCGCCTAGCTGGTGTGTTCGCGCCACGCGCCGCAGCTCGCGCATTGTCGCGTGTGGCACATAGGTTGTTTGCGCGTCATCGCCGTGCTGTTCACGTCATTCGTGTGGGTCGTGCGTTGTTCGTGCACGCCGTTCGTGTGTGTCGCGCGCCTAGCCGCGCGTCGTTCGCGCGTTATCAGCGTGCGAGATTAAATCATTCGCACGTAATCCCTCAGGTTAGTTAATTAATTATTGGTTCAATTGTTCACTATTAAAAACAGTAAGTTAGCCAAAACTGAGTAGTAGATATTATTTATATTTGAGAAATATCGAATTAAATATTCCAATTAATACTTTCTCAGTGTAAACACGCTAACACCTCGACCGTCTGTAGAGGCGCTCTCTATTTTTATTTTGCTTGCTTTTATAACATTTTATCTTGCATGGTGTAATGTTCTTATGCATATGTATATGTTTGTTTGCTTGTGCTTGTTCGTCTTTGCTTCGCGCCGCGAATAGTCTGCAATCCATTTTCGAGCTTCGAGGAATCGACAGTTAAGCTTCGATGACCAAGAGATTGAACTCTCCGAGTTCTACGAGATTGAAGACCCTGAGCATCTGTTTGGTGAAGGCAAGTGTCCTCACACCTATTATGTCCTATTTACTTTATAATTCATCAACCCGCATACCATGAACAACCTAAGGATTGACTAGCTTTCTATTTACCTTGTCCTTGATTACCTTTTGGGTTACTATGGTTAGCTTCATGCTATTGCTTTACTTTAATCAATGAACATGATGAGATACAATGATGATACTATGGTTTTATTCTGGATATGATGATATACTTGTGGCATTTAAGGGGACTCGAGCTGTTTCTCGAGTGCCTCTCCGTAAGGACCTGTTCGTTGGATGACCACCCGGGAAAACAGTGCAACCATGAGGGTGAAATGGGACGCCCTTAGCTGATTAATTAGAGGAACTGAGGTGTAGTTTGCTTCACCGTCGTGCCGTCAATGGGGCTCGGTGTATGCGGCTCGCTCTGCCGAGGGTGGATTGCCCCTTGGGGAGGAGTGCGGTACATTTAGGAAACCTAACGGGCGGCTACAACCTTAGGGAATCTTTGTAAAGGCTTCATAGTGAATCCCTAGCCATTCACCTCGGGAGTGAACAAGGGTCTTGCAAGCCCGGGCTAGAGAGGGAATCACGGCTTGTGGGTAAAGTGCGCAACCTCTGCAGAGTGTTATGAAACTGATATATCAGTCGTGCTCACGGTTATGAGCGGCCAAGGGAGCTCCATTGATTAGAGATACTTGATCAGAGATGGTTTGTTTACAGATGATGATGAGGAGGATGGTTATGATTATGCTTATGGTAATGGTAAGTGGTATTCTTTCCGTTTGGAAATGGTACTTTGGGTTAATAACTTGGGTTAATGCTAAAACCTGACTTTCTACTAGTAGTAATAACCTGACCAACTAAAAGCAACTGCTCGACTTAACCCCACATAAAGCTAGTCCACTTCAGCCAAACGAGACATTTGCTGAGTACGTTGATGTGTACTCACCCTTGCTTTCACAAAACACCAGGTTGCCTTTGGTGCAATCTATGCTCAGGTAAAGAAGAAGGTGTCGAGGCGGATCTCCAGGAGTTCCAGGACTTCGACGAGTTCGAGGATTAGGCTAGCGACCTCCCCCCAGTCAGCTGCCTGTGGTGGGTTGTTTATGTTGGCTACGTTTCAATTCTGTGTACTTTGATTTATATTATGTAAATGGCTCTAGTCTGTAATATTATTACTTACTCCTTATTGTTATTCGAAGCATTGTGCTATGATGAGTCATTTATGTAATCGCTGTGTACGTGAATTGCTGATCCTGGCACGTACATGTTTCGCATTCGGTTTAGCTTCAAAACTGGGTGTGACATAAGTGGTATCAAAGCCATGCTGACTGTAGGACCGTTATCCTAGAGTAGCATTGGCCGTTTAAGGACTCATTGACTATTACTTCACCTCATCCTTGATTCTGCTTCAAAATATTAGTCACCTTGACTAATTCTATGTTTTGCTCCTATATGCCTCCTTGCCAAAATTATTTTATTCTGGTATGGTTTATGCTTCTCTCAATCTATTAGATCTGATCTCACTCTTGTGCTTGCGATATCTTTGTAGATGCCCCTTACCATGACCTTCTAGTCTCTTGGGATTCTTTCCTCTTCCATCATTAAGTTGCTACCATTTGACAATCATTATTCCCTTGGTATTGACATGTTGCATCTTTTGGATTCTTCCATACCCTTATCCCTTAATTCAAACACTTAACCCTAAAAACTCTATTGCCTAGTTAAACATTTCAGTTTATATGCCCATGACCTTCCTATCTTTTGAGATCCTTTACTATTCTATTGTTAAGTCGCTATCTTTTGGCAATTTGTACTCTCTTCGTCTTGGTATGCTCGTACCATTGGAATCTTGCATACTCTTATTTTTATATGTGCTTACCTTTATATCTCAATATCTGTTTAAGACATTTCAGTTAACGTGCCCTTGACCACCCTTGTTTCTTAATGATCCATGAGCAGTCATTTTATTTTGCATATCCTTGCTAATCTCGTTGTCTCCTTGTAACTCCATTTGGTAATTAATTTTCTTTACTTCAACCATTCTATTGCAACCTTACATATCTTACCCTTGATTGTTTTCTCCACTTCGCCACCTAGCGAGTCTTGCCTGAGCTCTATCCTTATGCTTTTCATTATTATCACCTTTACCTTTGACACCTCTACAACTTACATTGATGTTTATCTTATACCTGCCTTTTAAATTCTCCTCTTTTCCATCTCAATTTGGGAGTTATATTTTACCTATTTTCCCCTTGGTCGTATCCTCCTCTTTGTCGCTTGCGAGTTCTCAACTCCATCCTTTGTTGTGCTTCTGTTTAGTGTTGCCTTTACCTTTCCCATCTCTCGACCATACCTTGGTGTCTACATTATGTCTGTTATCTAAAATCTCCAATCTCTTATCCTAATTTGAGAGCGGTGTTTTACTTATCTCACCCTTGGCAATATCCTCTTCTTCACCACGTGTAAGCCTTGACATAACTCCATTCTTTGTTGTACTTATACCACTAGCTCTTCAATGCCTTCGTCTTTTCCCTCATACCCTTGTCTGTTATCGCCTCTGACCCTTGTGATATATATGTCTTCTACCTAAATTCTTACCTTGAACTTATCCTTTAAAAGCCTTCCCTTTCTTTCAACTCAGTTTGAGAGTTGCGGGTTACCTATCTCTCTCCTGATTTCTTTTCACTTCTTGTCGCCTTACAAGTTTTGTCTTAATTCCATCCTTTGTTATGTGTTTTATTTGCTATCACCATCTCCTTGTCATCCATCGATCTCGCCTTAATACTCATCTTTATTCATACTCTTTAAAAATCCCCTCTCTTCCACCTCAATTGAGAGTGACAATTTACTTATCTGGCCCTTGGACGTACCCTCTCATTTTTTCCCATTTGTAGGTCCCATCTTAACTCCATCCTTTATGGTACTAATATCTTTTGTCTTATGCTTATTTATCTCCTATCCTACATATTTGTCCGTTATTACCTTTAAAACCCTCGTGATATCTATGTCCTTACCCTCCTACTTATCTTGAACATATCCTTTGAAGCCTCCTCTTTTCCATCCGTGTTTGAGGATAATGCCTCACCTATTCATCATTGACTGCTCCCCCTTCTTGACACCTTGCAAGTTTTGGTCTAAAATAAATTTTTGGTTGGGTGTTTGTCCGTTATCACCTTAATCCTTGTCATCCCTTGATCTTTACCTTGATGCTTATCCCGTCCCTGCATTTTAAAGCCCCTCCCTCGTTCCAGTTCAAGAGTGTTGTCTTACCTACCCGCTCTTGGTCATTCCCTTCTCCTTTACCGCGTTGCCAGTCATAGCGTTTGTTTGATATACCCCTTACCCTTGTAATCACTAGATCTTGACTTGATACCTATCTAAGGTCTGCTTTTGGAAATCTCCCCTTTTCTATCTCAACCCGAGAGTGTTGTTCTACCCATTATGCCCTTGGTCGTATCCTTTTGTTGATCACTTACAATGCTTGCTTTAAATCCATTCTTTATGGTGCTCGTGTCCCTGTCCTGCACATCTTGTTCTTCTCCTTGTCCTTCACAACCTTAGAGAGTAGTTATTCCCTTTTCAAGAAAGACCACCATTTAATTAGAAGGAACGTGTAGCAACGAAATGTTTGTTGTTGTATGCTTGTGTTGTTTGTTTTTGTGTGATGACTAATTTGCTTCTTTGTGATGAGTGTTGATGTGTTGTGGCCCTTGGTCCGCAATGACATCAGTTTACCAGTTGAATGCCATAGAGTTAGGTAGTTGGGTGCTCCCCCTTTTCTCTCTTTAATCCATCTATGCTTACCTTTTCTATATGTAGTCTTTCGTCTTGCACCTGTCCATTTGGCAACCTCCAACTCCTCCAAATCAGTCAAGATCAGAGTCGGCAGCATCTTCACCAAGTGCATATCAATGCTTCTGTTAAGGGGGTTAGCCGCTAACCCCAATAAAGACAATGTGATCAACATCAACAAACAAGATCAAAGTGAAGCAGCGGAAGCATGTGTGGGTCCTAACCCATAGGTCCAAGGGTTCCTCAAGAATTGCATCGATCGGTCTCAAGCATCTGAAGGTCAAAGCAACCAGTCCGCAAAGTTAAAGTTGCCAGAGTCAAAGTTGAGTCAGGAGAAGCTATGAAAAACCAATAAACCAATCTCATTTTCTTGCTAACCTCTTCTTGAATCTCGAGGACGAGATTCTGTTAAGGGGGTTAGATTTGTAACACCCTAAATTTGGGGGTATAAAATTTCTTTTCTAATATCCACCAAATTCAGGTGTTACTCTCTCAGTTCTTCGCTTTCCTTCTCTTTTCCTAAAAATGGAGAATTATTTTTATATATATATATATAAGTTTTAAGCTTAGTGAAATAAAATCCTAGAGAAGCTTCGATTGTTGCATTCATGCCACTGCATAGTGTTTATGAGTGCTAAGCTTTCTCGAAACACGTTGAATTATCTCAAGAATATTTTCGTGAACTTCTAAAACCTTTGGAAAGATTTTTGAGTATTAAATGTGAGTTTCAGTCCTTCTGTTATTATTTTTTATTTAAAAAACTTAATGTTTGCGAAAACCAAAATATTCTGAAAATTCGATAATATATATATATATATATATTTCTTTCTCTCGTCGAGATCGTTCCAGAACTCGTTTCCTTTTCACGAGACCGACCATTGCCTCTCCTCGCGAACGACATACCACTCACGTCTGTTAACCCAATCTACCCTTTGTCTACTCCTCAGTATCTACCCCTCCGTCTAACCTTGTCTACCCCGACATATAACTTCATCTACCCCTATCAATCCCAGCTTGCCTTGTTTCGTTGTGCAAATGTCTCATGAGCCGTGCACGCATCCACCTGTTTCTCTCACTCGTTCCTCTCACTGTCATCCTGGGCGCACGCCCGCGTGTTAGTTTCTTCTCTTCTCAAATTGTTGCCCGTTTGCACGTGCGCCTGACTTAGACGTGATCCGCGGTGAATTTGGTAACCTCCATCCGCACACTTTTTTATATATATATCTACCCCTACCGTCACATAACCCTTGGTACGGATAAACACCTCCCAGAACCAAATCACACAGCAGTCGCCCCTCCGCACGGTTACCATTCCCTCTCCTCTTCCTCGTTGGACACCATTCCTCCCTGCGCAGAACTCACCGCGAGCGTCTTCCTTCGACGAGCCTTCTCCCCAAGTAAGAAATTCTCTACTCCCTCCCTCTCTCCCCTAGGCTTTTCCCATCGCTATCTGCGGAGCGAGCACTTCGCCCTGCGCGTCGTGTGCGTCCCCTCTCTCCTCCCATGGCCGACGCGGCCATCGCAGCTGCACGTGTCGAGCCTCCCCTACCGCCCAGCCCCAGTCGTGGTCTTCACCAGGCACGACACAGCGTGGTGGCCTGGCATGACGGCCCGACTCCCCAGCACGAACCCGGCAGTCCCGGCCGTGTCCTAGCCTCCCTTGCCGAGTTGGGGTGCTGATGTAGCCCTGCCATCTTCTCCCTGCAGGCCAGAGCATGCTGCTGCGCTGGACGAAGATTCGCCCAGCACCGGCTCCTCCATACCTGGACGAGTCCCGGCGAGGAGCCCCTCTGCCCTGTCCGACGCCCCTTCCTCTACCTCCCTTGGCCGCGGTGCCCTCGCCCCTCGTCTTCTCCTCTGCGCGCGTGACCGACCTTGGGCCTTGCTCGCGGCGCGTGGCCGTGCCGCAGCCATGGCCACCATGGTTGAGGCCCCCCCTGACGAACCCCCAAGGCGCGGCCAGGAGGCGCACAGGCGAGCCCGGCCCCTTCTGAGGCGCAGTCTCCATGGCCGGCGAGGTTCCTGCTGGCCGGCTTCCTCTCCCTCCATTCTCTGTTTTGTCCGTGGATGAAGAAAACTGTTGTTCGGTTGCAGAAAAGAACGGAGAGAAAACCATCCCCACTCCCCACTAGTTGACTACGTGTCTTCCCCTTTGTGGCCCGGGTTGCCGTTTGGTGTTTGGCCACCACGCAGGAGCTCGTGTGGCTGCGATCCTGTGGCCATCATGTGGCTTAGCTCTGGCCAATCATATCACGCCACGTCGTATTTATTCCACGTATCGCTATTTATTCAAAATAATTTATAGTTCTATCTGGCGCTTTACAAGTACGCGCTAATTTGATTAATGCCTAAAGTATTTTAAATTAATACTCGCTTAGTGTATGCGCGTCATCTATTTAAGTATTTCTTGTATGCCGTGCATTCTGTTCCGCGCGCAATGGCGTGCTGAATCGCGCGTGCTGTTTTGTGCATGTCCCCACGCATTGTCTTCGCGTGTCGCGCGTGCGGATCATGCGCATCGCCGCGCGTTGTCCATGCGCTAAGTCGCGTGTGTCCACGCATCGTCACACATTATTCGCGCGTTGTTTGCGCGTCGTCGACATTCGTTCGCGCGCTCGCCCCGCGCATTTGGTACACGTGTCATCGCGCTGTTCGCGCGTTGTTCGCGTACGATATCAAATCGTTCACTTATAAGCGCTCTCTATTTTATATTGCTCGCACGTTGTCGCGTGCATGTTCACGTGTCATTCGCGCACTGTTTGCGTATCGTCGCCTTTCCTTCGAGCGTATGGTTCGCATGTCGCGCGTGTCGTTCGCAAGCTGGCGTGCTGTTTCGCGCATCGTAAACTTACCTCGCTTAGAATCTCTCGTGCTAATTATATTACTTATTTATTTGATAGTTGTTAGTGTAGCAGATTAATCAAACTAAATAGTGGATATAATTTATAATTGGTAAGGTCGAATTAATTATTAGCGTTAATACTTGTTTAGCGTAAACGCGATATTTTCCCGACCGTCGCTCTAGTCGTCGCCAAGGTGAACGTCGTCTACCTGTCGTCATTTACCCATGCTCGTAGTCCGTTGTCGCCTAGCTGGTGTGTTCGCACCACGCGTCGCAGCTCGCGCATTGTCGCGTGTGGCACATAGGTTGTTTGCGCGTCATCGCCGTGCTGTTCACGTCATTCGTGTGGGTCGCGCGTTGTTCGTGCACGTCGTTCGTGTGTGTCGCGCGCCTAGCCGCGCGCCGTTCGCGTGTTATCCGCGTGCGAGATTAAATCATTCACACGTAATCGCTCAGGTTAGTTAATTAATTATTGGTTCAATTGTTCACTATTAAAAACAGTAAGTTAGCCAAAACTGAGTAGTAGACATTATTTATATTTGAGAAATGTCGAATTAGATATTCCAATTAATACTTTCTCAGTGTAAACACGCTAACCCCTCGACTGTCCGTAGTGGCGCTCTCTATTTTTATTTTGCTTGCTTTTATAACATTTTATCTTGCATGGTGTAATGTTCTTATGCATATGTACATGTTTGTTTGCTTGTGCTTGTTCGTCTTCGCTTCGCGCCGCGAATAGTCTGCGATCCATTTTCGAGCTTCGAGGAATCGACAGTTAAGCTTCGGTGACCAAGAGATTGAACTCTCCGAGTTCTACGAGGTTGAAGACCCTGAGCATCTGTTTGGTGAAGGCAAGTGTTCTCTGACCTATTATGTCCTATTTACTTTATAATTCATCAACCCGCATACCATGAACAACCTAAGGATTAACTAGCTTTCTATTTACCTTGTCCTTAATTACCTTTTGGGTTACTATGGTTAGCTTCATGCTATTGCTTTACTTTAATCAATGAACATGATGAGATACAATGATGATACTATGGTTTTATTCTGGATATGATGATATACTTGTGGCATTTAAGGGGACTCGAGTTGTTTCTCGAGTGCCTCTCCGTAAGGACCTGTTCGTTGGATGACCACCCGGGAAAACAGTGCAACCATGAGGGTGGAATGGGACGCCCTTAGCTGATTAATTAGAGGAACTGAGGTGTAGTTTGCTTCGCCGTCGTGCCGTCAATGGGCTCGGTGTATGCGGCTCTCTCTGCCGAGGGTGGATTGCCCCTTGGGGAGGAGTGCGGTACATTTAGGAAACCTAACGGGCGGCTACAGCCTCAGGGAATCTTTGTAAAGGCTTCGTAGTGAATCCCTAGCCATTCACCTCGGGAGTGAACAAGGGTCTTGCAAGCCCGGGCTAGAGAGGGAATCACGGCTTGCGGGTAAAGTGCGCAACCTCTGCAGAGTGTTATGAAACTAATATATCAGCCGTGCTCGCGGTTATGAGCGGCCAAGGGAGCTCCATTGATTAGAGATACTTGATCAGAGATGGTTTGTTTATAGATGATGATGAGGAGGATGGTTATGATTATGCTTATGGTAATGGTAAGTGGTATTCTTTCCGTTTGGAAAGGGTACTTTGGGTTAATAACTTGGGTTAATGCTAAAACCTGGCTTTCTACTAGTAGTAATAACCTGACCAACTAAAAGCAACTGCTCGACTTAACCCCACATAAAGCTAGTCCACTTCAGCCAAACGGGACATTTGCTGAGTACGTTGATGTGTACTCACCCTTGCTTTCACAAAACACCAGGTTGTCTTTGGTGCAATCTATGCTCAGGTAAAGAAGAAGGTGTCGAGGCGGATCTCCAGGAGTTCCAGGACTTCGACGAGTTCGAGGATTAGGCTAGCGACCTTCCCCCAGTCAGCTGCCTGTGGTGGGTTGTTTATGTTGGCTACGTTTCAATTCTATGTACTTTGATTTATATTATGTAAATGGCTCTAGTCTGTAATATTATTACTTACTCCTTATTGTTATTCGAAGCATTGTGCTATGATGAGTCATTTATGTAATCGCTGTGTACGTGAATTGCTGATCCTGGCACGTACATGGTTCGCATTCTGTTTACCTTCAAAACCGGGTGTGACACCATCTCCCGAGGTCGCCGCCGTCGGAAGGCTGATTCGGAGCCGTTACTCGTCTCAGCAACACCGTTACTCGTGGGTCTGTCGTTTAACACGGAGCAACACTACAAGAAACTAATAAATGTTCGTGGGTTAATTTAAGAACGTGGGTACCGACGTTCTTATTTGAGTTAAGTTCTTGGGTTTGTTGAATAGTTTAAATTCGTGCGCCCTAGCTAAAACCGTCAAACTTATCGTATTAGGAACATTGGTACCCACGTTCTTAAATTAAGTTCATGGGCCATGTGGACACCGTCAAACTTAACCTAAAAATCTAAATCCCTAACCCCGAGCGTCTCTCTTCTTTCCCGCTACGTACCGCGCGCGCCAGCCGCCAGCCCACGCCCGCCGCCAGCCACCGCGCCCGCCATGCCGCCACCACCCCGCGCCCGCCGCGCCACCGCCAACTCGCGCCCAGCCTCGCCCTCCACGCCTTGCCCCTCCACACCGTCAACCTCGCAGTCGCCGAAGCTCTGCAGCGCGCCGCTGCCAGCAATCACCACCGCACCACCGCAAGGTATTTCTTTCTTCTTTCTTTTAGGATTAATTGATGCATAGTATTAGAATTAGTTTGTTAGTTAAAATTTGATGTGGTATTTTTGGGTAGTTGTTATAATCGATGGATGTTCATTTTAGATTAAGCAATGGTAGGTTCAATGTTTGGTTAAAGTACTTTCTTATGCCTAGTGATGCATAACTTCATTTTTCGGTGAGTTTCAGATGCATAGCTTCATTTTTGGGTGGGTTAAAGTACTTTCTTATGCATAGCGCTGCCGCCTGTTTAATGATGTTTATGTACACATTTTTTTATACATTGATTTATTTAGTTTTGGAAATGGATGACAATAGAAGAAGGGCGATGTATGATGGATTCAATAGCGTGACTCTAGGTCACTCAAAGGAATGGGTTAGGGTTGCAAAACAATTCGTGGATCTCGCATTTTCCGGTGGACCTCGTGTGGTGAAGTGTCCGTGTACCAAGTGTTGGAATTTTAAGTATGTGAGAAAGATCGAAGAACTGGAGCATCACCTTTGCAATAATAGGTTTATGCCTAACTATCTTGTGTGGCGCTCACATGGAAAAGTAGAGCAGAATATCACAGAGTCAGAAAGAATTGATGAGGAGGAGGAGGATTGGATGGATGACTTGGTGGCTGATATTAGTAGAGAGTATCCAACATTGTTCTCGGAACAGGCTACACCAGAGGAAGTGCAGGAGTTTTATAAGCTTCTTCACGCGTCAGAGGAAAAAGTGCATGACAACACCACTGTGACCGTGTTGCAGGTGGTTACACGTGTTATGACAATGAAGGCAAAGTATAACTTCTCAAATAATTGCTATAACGATATAATCAGTCTGATTATTGATCTCATCCCATCGAACAATAAGATGCCAAAAGACTTATACCAGTCTAAAAAGATTGTGTCCGGCCTCGGCATGAAGTATAAGAAGATTGATGTGTGCAAAGATAATTGCATGTTGTTCTGGAAGGAATATGAAGCGGCCACCCATTGTCAGAAATGCGATAAATCAAGATATGCGGAGGTACTAAAAGAGGATGGAGCTACTTTTGCTACAAAAGTGGGAGTTAAACAACTTCAATATATGCCCATCACCCCAAGGCTTAAACATTTGTTTTTAACCACAGAAACTGTGAAGCTAATGTTGTGGCATAAGGAAGGAGACCGTGAGAGCCAAGACCCAGACATTATGATGCATCCATCAGATGGCGATGCCTGGAAGGCTCTGGATCGTTTTGACCCAGAATTTGCAAGAGACGCTAGGAGTGTTCATCTAGGCTTGTCCACTGATGGTTTCACTCCTTACGGCAACAGTTCAACTTCATACTCTTGTTGGCCGGTTTTCATCATGCCCTACAACCCCCCTCCCAACAAATGCATGAAACAAGGGTTCATATTTCTTGCCCTTATTACTCCAGGGCCTAAACATCCTGGAAAGAAGATCAATGTATTCATGCAACCGTTGATTGAAGAGTTCAAAGAGCTATGGTAGTGGTAAAGGCTTATGATGGTCATCGAAAACATGAATTTACCTTACGTGTTGTATATTTGTGTTCAATTCATTATTTGCCTGCATATGGTATTTGGTCTGGCTGGTGTGTCCACGGTCGACTGTGTTGTCCCATATGCATGGGGGACTGAAAGTTCCCTTTGCCCGAGAACAGGATCTAGATGTCGCCTAGAGGGGGGGTGAATAGGCGAATAAAAAATTATCACTTTAAAACTTTAGTTCTTACTCTACTCAAAGACCAGATCGCAGTGGAATGAAAGATCCTTCGAGTAGGTTGCAGCGGAATAGAAGATCCTGTCTCAAAATGCCCTGCACTTCAAATATAACTTGTACCACAGATAAGTGTTGAAGTGCAGATATAAAAAGTGAGTAAGACAGAGAGTCAGCACACAATACAGAGCGAAGCACACAGACACAGGAATTTATCCCGAGGTTCGGCCAAGCCTGAAATGCTTGCCTAGTCCTCGTTGGAGTTAGCCACACCTGGGCTTGGAGTCTATTTCAACTCCTTCCTCCGTTTGCTCAGATCTGTCAGTATGACAGATAGAGCCTTCCACTATGTTGAGTTGGGTTACAACAAAGCCACGGCTGCTTACAATCTTCTTGACAGCACTCCGGCGGAGTAACAATGCGCTCAAGACTTTGCTCTAGCTCTTTGCAGCACCTCTCCACTCTCTAAAGGCTTATAACTTTGCCTTCACACAAACTAGAGAGATTTACACAAGAGGGAGAGAGAGAATCGATCCGAGTGATGTATACAATTGTTGGCTGCACTTGTGGAGTTGTTTGAGGCGCCTAGGGGTCCCTTTTATAGCCCCAAATGGCCTAGGAGCCGTTAGAGCTTCATTTGGAAGCTCCCAGCCTTCCCTGGTTGCGGGTGCACCGGACTGTCCGGTGGCACACCGGACAGTGAACAGTAACGGATCTGATTGACAGTTTCCTTCTCTGAAACAGCTAGCCGTTGGTGCACCGGACAGGTTACTATTCACTGTCCTGTGCACCGGACAGGTCACTATTCACTGTCCTGTGCACCGGACACAGCTACTATTCACTGTCCTGTGCACCGGACGCTGCGACTATTCACTGTCCTGTGCACCGGACACAGTTACTATTCACTGTCCTGTGCACCGGACACAGTTACTATTCACTGTCCTGTGCACCGGACAGCTACTATTCACTGTCCTGTGCACCAGCCAACAGCACACTAAGTGCTTTTTCCTCCGTTCTTTCTCCGTTTGACTTCAACTTTTGGGAGGATTTTCCTGAGACTTAAACAAACACATTTAGAGTATAATCCAATTGATTTAGTCCTAGAAACTTACATCTTTCTTGTTCTTCTCCTAGCTTTTCTGTTTCTCCTCCAGCAGAGCTCAGAATGGTACTTTCTCTACAGAAAGAGTTAGAGAGCAAACCAAAGCACCAAACTTGTAGTAAGAGGTGTATGCAAAATGGTTGAACACTCAAACCTTACATACTTAACCTTTTTCATCGTTTTACCCAATTTGGCTTGTTTGAGGTCGATGTTGGACTCTAAACCATCAAGTCAACTTGACTTGATCTAGATTGACATATCTGAGCCCCAACCCCCGTTCACTTCTCGAGCTTGATCTTGAGCCTTATGACTTACACCACATAATTGTAGACGTTACCTCATTGGTTGTAAGTCATGTCCTTATGTAGTGATCCTTAATGCACCATAACTCTTCTTAACTCGATCAACCTTGACTTTGCAAGTCTTCTTCTTCACCCCTGGCTTTGGGATCCTGGTCTCCTTGACCTTCTCCCGTGCACTCGGTACCTCGAACCTCTTCTTGCCTCCATCCTTGGCTTGATCGATTGTCTCTGAGTTACCACACCGAGTCTCACTTAAGCAATGTCCATCTTACTTGTGATGTCCATTACCTATAGATAATCCAGTCTTTGGACCATCACACTTGTTCACTTGTGTTGAACCCTGTTAGCTTTGCATTAAGCACCTGTTCAACACTTAGCACACTTGTTAGTCCTTTAATTGGGTTGTCATCCAAACCACCAAAACCCAGAAGAGAGCTTTCAATCTCCCCCTTTTTGGTGATTGATGGCAACACAATTAAAGCTTACACAACAATAAGATTTAAAGCACAAATTTTGAATTCTAAGTTTATAGAATGCTCCCCCTAAATATGTGCTTACATTAAAATCTTAACTTTGGCCTTAAATGCCAACATGCACATACTTAGGCTAATTCGAAGCATTGCTACACCTTAGCACCTGTGGGATGCATTGTGTGAAGAATCAAACCATGATGCGTATAACACACAAATGCACAGAATCAGAGTTAAACACCAATTAAATAAATATACCATAGGAATATCAACCTACCACTATTCACCATTAAGATACTGATTTTAAAGCGCCAGAACCACATGAATATCTATCACAGGATAAACATAGTAGATACCAATTGATTCATATCAACGGAAGCACTAATTTTGCATTATCACCATATAATACAACAAGAAGCATATGATAAGTATTATCAACAAACTAACACATTTTTCTTTAAGATCAAAGGAACTCAAGGAAACCCCTTTGAGTCCTTTAGCACACAAAAGATTAATCTTCACCCTTAAGATAAGCTTTCCTCTCAGGTCGAGGTAAGCTTTAATGCACAAATTCTCCCCCTTTGACATCAAACACCAAAACCATATTCAAGCAAGAACATAGGATGATGTCAAGGGACAGCAGGGTATTAAGTAGGGAAAATGCAACACACTAACATTACTCCCCCTTACACATTAAACATATGCAACACAAGCATTGGAGAAAAATTAAGGTACAAATACGCAAAAAGGTCAATACCTCCTTTTGTACCTTTACCATGTTATGGTGTACTTTCCATCTAAGTAGGCAGAGTTCCTTTTGTCATCAATTCAAGATTTCCATCTTGAAAGTTTTATCTCTAGGGAGCTCCTTTACACTTATGTCTGATCCTTTATCCTGACCTTTTCTTGTTGCTAAGATACAAAACTTAGAACAAGTTATAGTATTGTGGCACAAGATGAAGCTTCTATTCTAGTGATTACCAAAAGATACCAATTGAAGCACACTACCAAGGCTACCAATTGAAAAATCATCACTGTCATAGCTCCATGATATTTAAAGATAAGCATCTAGGATCACCAACTATTATAGAGCACGAGCAACCTTTAAATACGTAATTACTCACAACTTTAGATACCAATTACTCGACTTGTGGAGGTACCCAAGTCCTGATCGCTCCATTTCTTGCTCATCTTCCCTTTTCCACCTTGAGACTATATAGGATCACTCAAAAAACAGTTAGTCTCAAAAGACACAAGTTATGTGTGCTCCCCCTAAAGTTGTGCATCAAGTATTTGAATGACTTGCACCTTGCACATTCTAGCATCCTCAGAAGTAAAGGGGAAACATACCTTGGTCTAGGCATAATATATCAATTACATCACAAAAAGATACCAATTGAATAGATGAGATAATACAACTTATGACTAGTGGAAACAATTCATGCCTCATGATATATAACATTTAAAAACACCAAGGCACGCTTCACACATGATGATCATTGCAACACATATACCAATTGAAAAACGACAAGATCATGCATATAAAGCACAATGTCTAAGCACACCATGATTAAGAAGTATTTTCTTAGGTACACCAAAGGAAACAACATTTTAAAGCATAAAGCACCTAAGCCAAGATACTACCAATTGAAAGGCAAGAACATAGCTATGATCACAATCAACGGAACTTCAAGATATTCAATGAAATTGCATAGTTCCATTCTCCATACCTTTGCCTTTTACCTGAATGCCATGAGATTCATTCTTTTAGGTAGTGTGTAGTGAGAGCACCTGTTGTCACCAATTTAGGGCTCCTTTTGCTCATGCACCTCATAGCTCGAGAGGGTGCATTAGAGACACAACATTGATTTCTTGTTTTGGTATACACAGAGTACCAAGACAAAGTAATCATGTGAACATGGACTAAACAAAACTATCATGCTTGCACATAGGTTAATCATTAAAAAAACACATAGCATGACTTACAAAAAGATACATGTTTATCCACATACACCAAGAGAGTTAATCATGGTGGATATATCAAATGAAAAGCTACCCATTGAATGATTCAAGAGATATACCCTATAAAGCACACAGTTACGATTAAGCAAGCATGATTATGATCTTGGAAATCATGGATCATTAATTGAAAGATATTCAACACAAGCAATCTCAAAAGCATAACTACTCCAAGGATAGGTATAGCACGATAATCCAACTTAAAAGCAATGCTGATTAGAAATAATGCACTTAAGATACACGGGTACCGTCCTTTGGAGAGCAAGTTGCAGATTCTCATCAAAGTCCTTCGCTTGATTCACCAATAATGATCAAGGACATCTACAACTTATTTAACTCGAGATGAACATGGGATTAGTATTGCACAATAATTCAACCTTGGGTCAATAAATAGACATTAAAATTGATAGCTTAAGCATAGAGTTTGAAATAACCATCTTAAGCTCTCCCAGGGTCTCCAGTCCATCTCGAGGCACCTGCATGGTCTAGTTGGCATGGTTTGGTACCCATCTCGAGATGGGTCCATAACATTCATCTAAAAGGGCCTTTGGTACCCAAATAGCAGTTGTGCTAGTTCTAGGTGATCTCATTACTGATCTAGCACAAGTGTATGATTTGGGTCTCCTAAGCGAATAAGATTGAGATAAATTTACTTGTTTAGGAACCTTACCCTTCTTACATACCTTAGGTAGATGACCATGCTCACCACACATGTAGCAGAAGCGTCGCTCAACCTGACTTGACACTTGTTGTTTGTCTTTTTGCTTAGTGAGGGTCATCTTGGAGGGTGCACGTCTTTGATTCTTCATGAGCGGACATGAAGTGATCATATGGTCCTTATCGTTGCATCCAAAGCATCTCCTCATTCCTTCATCCTTGTCTTTGTGTGGACAAGATGCAATGAAGTGACCTAATTCCTTGCACTTGAAGCACCTCCTTTTTCCTCTTCCCTTTTTGCTCTTGGATGACATAGAGAGATGATCAGTGCAAACAACATGACTAATTGAATTTTTACCTTTTTCCTTGTTCATGTTGATTTCTTCATTTATTGCTTTAGGAACATCCTTCTTATGGAGTTTAACACTTGCTGCGGTTTCTCCCGTCTCAAGCTTCTTCACCACGCGTCCGTGGATATCTTGAGGAGGTTGAGCAATGTGTCTTCTCCTTAGTTGCTTTGCTTTCTTGTTCCTTTCTTTTGATCCTGCAGCTTGATGCTCATTCAAAAATTTGCTTTCTTTTGAGCGACAGGGGTTAGCACATGGTGATATATTATCTAAATGTGCACATGTGCAAGAATGAGGTTCACATGAATTTAAGTTTGAAATTACAACCTCATGAGCAACATTAAGCATGATATGGTCATCAACTAATTCATTATGAGAATAAGATAGCATATCATATTTTTCACTTAGAGCAAGTTTTTCTAAATTTATCATTTCTACTTGACTCTTAAGCATAGAATTCTCAGTTTTAAGTTGAGCAACATCATATAATACATCATGATTATTTCTTTGCTCAAATAAAATAGATTCATACCGTTGGACCAAATTATCATGAGAGCACTTTAGCTCCTCATGTTCTTTGGTCATCTTCTCCAGGCTGTCGTTGGTTTTGATGAGAGTCTCCTCTAGCCTGAGAAGCGTCTCGCCTTGTTCCTTGTTCCTCCTCAACAACTTAACCAAGAGCACTTTGTCTTCTTTGTTGAGATGGGTGTAGAACCGGCGAATCTCCTCTTCTTCCACATCACCGGTCTCATTTTCCCTGTCATTATTATTAGTGGAAGCAATACAGGAAAATGTACCTTGTGGTGATGAAGACTCATCCTCGCTATCATCCTCATATTCCTCCTCATCATCGCTTTCGTCTCCACTATCATTGTTAGCAATAAGACATTTATAACTAGTGGAAGACAAACCTGTCGGTGAGGTGGATTCATCGTTTGGTTGCCATCGTTTTTCTTCTCCCTTTGAAAGGTTAGTACCACAAGCAACATAGGGAGTAGAAGTAGTACAATTGGACTCAGAATATTTTATTTTAATTCTAGTCCATAGATCATGAGCATCAACAAATAAATCACTATCACTACTCATGATGGCAAAATAAGCACCTCTAGAAAGAGAGTCAACTAAGATGTTGCAAGCATGGTGATTAAGAGATAGACATCTTAGTTCAGTATTAGAAGGGTTTTTACTAATATTAGAGGGAAAAATACTTCTACTAAAGATCTGTCTCAAATCAGGATCAATATGCATGAAAGCATTATAAATAGAGACAGACCAAGATTTATAATTAGAACCATCGCCTAAAAGAAGTTCTAGAGTTACCTCTTGTGACGACATCGTCATCTCCGGACGGCTAAGCCCACACTGGAGAGGCCTAGCTCTGATACCAATTGAAAGTTCCCTTTGCCCGAGAACAGGATCTAGATGTCGCCTAGAGGGGGGGTGAATAGGCGAATAAAAAATTATCACTTTAAAACTTTAGTTCTTACTCTACTCAAAGACCAGATCGCAGTGGAATGAAAGATCCTTCGAGTAGGTTGCAGCGGAATAGAAGATCCTGTCTCAAAATGCCCTGCACTTCAAATATAACTTGTACCACAGATAAGTGTTGAAGTGCAGATATAAAAAGTGAGTAAGACAGAGAGTCAGCACACAATACAGAGCGAAGCACACAGACACAGGAATTTATCCCGAGGTTCGGCCAAGCCTGAAATGCTTGCCTAGTCCTCGTTGGAGTTAGCCACACCTGGGCTTGGAGTCTATTTCAACTCCTTCCTCCGTTTGCTCAGATCTGTCAGTATGACAGATAGAGCCTTCCACTATGTTGAGTTGGGTTACAACAAAGCCACGGCTGCTTACAATCTTCTTGACAGCACTCCGGCGGAGTAACAATGCGCTCAAGACTTTGCTCTAGCTCTTTGCAGCACCTCTCCACTCTCTAAAGGCTTATAACTTTGCCTTCACACAAACTAGAGAGATTTACACAAGAGGGAGAGAGAGAATCGATCCGAGTGATGTATACAATTGTTGGCTGCACTTGTGGAGTTGTTTGAGGCGCCTAGGGGTCCCTTTTATAGCCCCAAATGGCCTAGGAGCCGTTAGAGCTTCATTTGGAAGCTCCCAGCCTTCCCTGGTTGCGGGTGCACCGGACTGTCCGGTGGCACACCGGACAGTGAACAGTAACGGATCTGATTGACAGTTTCCTTCTCTGAAACAGCTAGCCGTTGGTGCACCGGACAGGTTACTATTCACTGTCCTGTGCACCGGACAGGTCACTATTCACTGTCCTGTGCACCGGACACAGCTACTATTCACTGTCCTGTGCACCGGACGCTGCGACTATTCACTGTCCTGTGCACCGGACACAGTTACTATTCACTGTCCTGTGCACCGGACACAGTTACTATTCACTGTCCTGTGCACCGGACAGCTACTATTCACTGTCCTGTGCACCAGCCAACAGCACACTAAGTGCTTTTTCCTCCGTTCTTTCTCCGTTTGACTTCAACTTTTGGGAGGATTTTCCTGAGACTTAAACAAACACATTTAGAGTATAATCCAATTGATTTAGTCCTAGAAACTTACATCTTTCTTGTTCTTCTCCTAGCTTTTCTGTTTCTCCTCCAGCAGAGCTCAGAATGGTACTTTCTCTACAGAAAGAGTTAGAGAGCAAACCAAAGCACCAAACTTGTAGTAAGAGGTGTATGCAAAATGGTTGAACACTCAAACCTTACATACTTAACCTTTTTCATCGTTTTACCCAATTTGGCTTGTTTGAGGTCGATGTTGGACTCTAAACCATCAAGTCAACTTGACTTGATCTAGATTGACATATCTGAGCCCCAACCCCCGTTCACTTCTCGAGCTTGATCTTGAGCCTTATGACTTACACCACATAATTGTAGACGTTACCTCATTGGTTGTAAGTCATGTCCTTATGTAGTGATCCTTAATGCACCATAACTCTTCTTAACTCGATCAACCTTGACTTTGCAAGTCTTCTTCTTCACCCCTGGCTTTGGGATCCTGGTCTCCTTGACCTTCTCCCGTGCACTCGGTACCTCGAACCTCTTCTTGCCTCCATCCTTGGCTTGATCGATTGTCTCTGAGTTACCACACCGAGTCTCACTTAAGCAATGTCCATCTTACTTGTGATGTCCATTACCTATAGATAATCCAGTCTTTGGACCATCACACTTGTTCACTTGTGTTGAACCCTGTTAGCTTTGCATTAAGCACCTGTTCAACACTTAGCACACTTGTTAGTCCTTTAATTGGGTTGTCATCCAAACCACCAAAACCCAGAAGAGAGCTTTCAGGGACACACAAGCATATCGATTGGAGCATGGTAAAAAGGTCTCATTCTTTGATTGTCATCGATGGTTTCTTCCATCCAATCACCCATTTCGAAATGATACGAAGTCATTTAGAAGAGGCATAAAAGTTAAAGAGGGTCCACCAAAACGTTTAATGGGTGAAGATATCATGATACAACATCGTGCCCTTCAAAGGGCTGCAGAAGGTCATGAGTTTGAAGGCTATGGTCAAGATCACAACTGGACTCATATTTCTTTTCTCTGGGAACTTTCGTATGCGAAGGTATTGATTTTACCACACAACATAGATTTGATGCACCAAGAGCACAATGTTGCTGAAAGCATCATAAGCATGTGTCTAAACATTAAGGGTAAAACAAAAGACAACATCAATGCTAGGAAAGATTTAGCTAATCTTTGCGATCGCCCTAGCCTTGAGGTCAAATTAAATCCTAATGGAAAGGAGAGGACACCACGAGCTCCATACTATCTAAAGCTGGAAGAGCGAAAAGAAGTATTTCAATGGTTGAAAATGTTGTGAACTTATGTATTTGGACTTGTGTGAATTTGTGATATGAACATACATCCATGTGTTTGAAATTTGTATTGTATGTGATATTCTGTGTTGCATGTGATATTATGTTTGTCTAACTTTTCATTTCTGTAAATTTTATTTTTTTTCTAGAAAAGGGTTAAGTTCATGGGTACCCATGTTCTTAAGGTTAAGTTCGTGGGTACCGTCGAACTTAATGTACAGCCCACATAGGCCAAATAAGTTCGTCGGCCACGTGGTCCTGACGAACGTAACCTTAAGAACGTGGGAACCGCCGAACTTATAAGAACAAATTCGACGACCCCCGTCGAACTTACAAACACACGTTCTTAATGTTAAGTTCGACGGTACCCACATTCTTAATGTTAAGTTCGACGGTACCGACGTTCTTAAGGTTAAGTTCGTCGGGGCCGTCGAACTTACTTTTCTAAGTTCGTCAAAAAATCGCCGTCGGCAATATTTGTCGGTAAACCGACGAACTTATTGTAAGTTCGTCGGCTTATTACATTGATTTTGAAGGTTTGTCACCCACGTTCTTTAATTAGTTTCTTGTAGTGCAAAGAGAAGATTAGGCGTCGTCATCGGTCTTCCCCGAGTTCGTTTTCGTTTATTCCAACCTTCGTCTCATCCGCAGAACATAGATCCCATCTGCCACCATTCGTCGACCCCTCTCATCCACGGTATCTTCAATCGATCGGGTAAATCACCCCGTGCCTAAATCCTTTTACGGTTTCAATCGAAGTTCTTATTCCACTTATGTGCACACCAGTTGCGAAGAACCAAATCTAAGCTCTTGTACACTCTTTTGGTATATAGATCTGGTTCCCCCACTCTTGCGAGGTACATTTGGTTCACATTTCTTGTGCACACTTTTGCTAATGGGAATCGTTGTAAGTAGTAGAGCAGATTAGATTTTAGGGATTATATACCATTAGTGAACAACCAAATCCAAGCACTTGTGCTTAGTTTTGCATGGTAGATCAAGATTTCCCTCTTCAGTCTTCACCCGTGTACCAATTTAGTAATTTGTATCGGTTCCTATTAGTTTCTTTGAAGTCGTGTATTTCATTGAGGTAGCTAAGCTAATTGGCTTCATTACAAGTAGTTGTTCTCTTTGTTTCTGATTTCATTAAACACAATATGACACTAACTATTCCCATTTTTACAATACCTTTTAGCATACCATCATCCAACTTTAGACATCGGCAAAGCCATGTTCATATATTTTTCATCTCAATGTTTTGTGTGCAATTACATTTGTTCATCTACTCATTCTTACATGCATATTTATGTAGTAAAACTGAAATAGTGTTCATATCAATTGTAGGAGGAATGACTAACAATGAATTATTTGTACTACAAGCCGAACTATAGGTTGTATATACTTTCATGCCTATACCATTAGTGAGGGAAGTAATAAACATAGTGTGAATCTCACATTCCTCCACTACAATTGTAGAAGGAATGACTAACAATGATGTGAAGCTGCTTAGAACAAGGTTGTGTAACTTGTGTTCCTCAATCGAGCATGGTGTTTGCAAAATTCGTTGGTTGGTTTACTACGCGTTTAATCATCTCAACAACGACCTGACCCTTATTAGGACTTTAGGAGCTATTCTCGAACAGTTGGCTATCATTGAGCAACCTGCCCTGGTGTTGAAGGACAAGACTGGCCTAGAGCTGGAAAGGTTGGAAGAAGAAATTGAAAGCCTTGAAAAGGTGCCCCAAAGCCTTGCACACCTACTACGAACCATCAACTCACTGATCCTGAAGATGATGATTTTTACCCTAAGATCTATTCAGCTTTTGATGATGACTTGTTCTACGATTCCGACATGGAAACCAGATACAACATCTGGCGCTAGACGTACTATGTGGGCCTAGGAACATGTAAAGCCCTAAAATCTGTATAAGGTAAAAACAATAAAATAAATAAAGGTATAAAAGTGTTTTGGGAATTAGTTGATTTCGTGTTCTTTGTGCACCCTCGATTGAGGGAATTAAAGTAGTCAAATAGCAAATAAATAGTCCTATTAAAAGTTGTGTAGTTCAAAACTTAGATGTAAATCTTGAAACTAAAAGAGTAACTTGAAATCAATAATTAGAAGAAATATGTTTTTATTTATCCCCTTTTTAAACTATATCACTCTTCAAAAGTATTTCTAAGCAAAATGACTCCTAGTAAAGATTATATATTACTCTTCCTTAAAAATATAAAAGTGAAATAATATATATTTGTTGCTGAGTTGAATTGAAATTTGATCACACACTCAAAAATAATATTTTCCAAATAAAATAGAATAATGTGTGTGCACTGTATATTTAAAGCTTCACCTAAATAAATAAGTGTCGGGTACCGTAATTAGGGGTACCCCCAACACTCCTAATCACGGCTGGTAAACACCCTCAGACCAACTGACGGGCGCGGTTCAAGTCAAGGCTTCATCTACCCCAGGGACGCAACCTCGCCCGAGCCCAGCCTCGGGCAGGAGGAGTAGTCCCAGACGGATTCACACCTCGCCCGAGGACTTCCTCTGGCAGCGGGCACACCCTCGGCTCTCCCGAGGCCTGGCTCAGGCAGGCTTCGTTGTGAAGCAACCTTGGCCAGACCGCCTCACCAACCGACCGCTTCGCAGGCACATTCAATGCAGGGGTCGCCTGATGCCGTATCCTGACCCACGCTCCTCAGCCGGCCAGGCCGAAGTGACCGCAATCACTTCACCCCCTTTACTGTCCGATCTGACAGGAAAACAGCGCCGCTCGCCCCGCTCCGATTACTGTGCCAACCACCAAGGCGAAGCTGACAACAAGTCACGATCAACCACCGAGTTTGGCCTCGGGCGCAACTGGAAGCTCCGCCTCGCCCGACCTCAGGCTCCGGCCTCGGGAGGAGGTCTCCGCCTCGCCCGACCTCAGGCTCTAGCCTCGGAAGGAGGTCTCCGCCTCGCCCGACCTCCAGACTCGGCCTCGACCTCGGTCTCGGGAGGAATCGCGTCCTCGCCCGACCCCGGTCTCGGCCTCAAGAGATGTCTCCGCCTCGCCCAATCTTGGGCTCGGACCGACCGCGCCATAGGGGATACATTATTACTCTATCCCTAGCCAGCTCAGGCTACAAGGAACAAGACCGGTGTCCCATCTGGCTTACCCCGACAACGGGTAATGATGGTGCCCCGCGTGCAACCATGACGCCGGTGGCTCTCAGCCCCTTACGGCAGCAAGGAGACGTCAGCAGGATCCTTGCCGCACTGCCAGCTGTGCTCCTACAGGGATCAAGCACTTCTCCGACGGCCATGCTATCACGTATACATGGCTCAAGCTCTCCCCCGACAGCCACGTTGGCATGTACACAGGGCTTAGGCATTTCTCTGCCAGACATGTTAGTGCATTGCTACACCCCCCATTGTACATCTGGACCCTCTCCTTGCATCTATAAAAGGGAGGTCCAGGGCCTTCCCGAAAAAAAGGAGAGGGTTCTCGCGCAGAGCGGACGGCGGGCTGACGAACCGGCTCTCTTCTTCCCTCTCGCGACGCTTGTAACCCCTACTACGAGCGGCACCCCCGGTGCGAGATAATACAAGTCCCCCGTTTGCGTTCCTTCTCGCGCCAACCCATCTGGGCTGGGACACGCAGCAACGACAAATTCACTAGTCGGTTCGGAGGACCCCCTGGGTCCGAAACGCCGACAGTTGGCGTGCCAGGTAGGGGCCTGCTACGTGTTAACAATCACCTTCCCGTTGAGTTTCAGATGGGGAGTCTTCAGCAACCTCTTCAGCCCGGGACGGTGCTTCGCTTTGGGAGTCTCGAATTCATGTCTCTCGACGGCAGCTACGACATGGTACTCCTCCCCGCACAGCACTACAACAGCGATGGTCGTCAGCTCGCCCGGCGGCGACGAACTCGACGACGTCTTCCCCCCGTGGAGGAAGAGGAGCATCTGCGTTCGCCTCGCCACCCACCTCGCCGCAGGATGAGGAGGCAGGGCAACCGTGGCCAGGCAAGAGGCAGCACCTCGTCGGCTGTCGCGCTGGAGCGAGTCGACGACACCGGCGCCCCAGCAGGGGACATGCCGGGTGTTGTCCTCGCGCCCAAGACAACGACGGGTGTCGCTTCCCAGCCATACGCCGACAACAAGCGAACTGACGACGCCAGCACTCTCGCGAAGGACCTGCTGGGCGACACCCTCATACCTGAGATAACGGTGCGCTCCGACACGACATCACCACCGTCTATCGACCGAGAGGTACCGTCCGTATTCCACCCTGTGCCCTTTTGATTCAGTTTCGATCCGCCAAGCGACCCCGCTTCGGTGAGCACTTTCGCTAGGGCGTATCCTGATATCCCGGGATACCATATGTGGTCATCCTGGGACCGACTAACGACCGTCTCAACCTACGGGCCCCCGGGTTCCGAGGAAGAGGACGGTCCCGACTCCAGTTCGGATTTCTCCGGACTACATGATTCTGGTACTATGCGAGACTTCATGACCGCATGTGACTACTGCCTCTCTGGTTGCTCTGATGATGGCCATAGCCTTGTCGACAAGGGTTATAGCCCGAGTCACGAATGTTTCCACGTCGATCTGGGGGATCTCGACGAAGGCAACCACCTTGGTATGCCGGAGAATGACCCTGGGCCTGCGTCTCGCGTTGACATCCCACGGGAGCTAGCTGTGGTCCCAGTCCCTGCGGGGGGTCAGGACACACAGCTCGAGCAAATCCGCGAGATGCAGGCCAAGCTCGACGAGGAAGCAGGGCGACTTGTGCAGCTCCGGCAAAACATCGAGCAGGAGCGAGCAGGTCAGGCACTCGCCGAAGGAATGTGTCACCGGCCCCCAGGAAGTCCAGCGCCGTATCGTTGACAATGCCAGGGCAGCACTACCCCCGGCCGTCAGCAAAACCGGCCAGAACCTGGCTGCAGCAGCGATACTGCTCCGGACGATGCTAGAGCCATCCACCACCGAGGGGCGGCGTATCCAGGGCGAGCTCAAGAACCTCCTAGAGCATGCCGCGGTTCGACAAGCCGAAAGCTCTTCCTCCCGAAGGCGAGGGTGCCCCTTGGAGCATCACGCAGCACCCTCCTGACACGTGTCCCGACACATGCGGGAGGCCTCGGTTCACACCGAGCGTACACGGGACGGGACGCCTGCCGCCCCAGACCGCCTCGGCAACGCGTAACACTGCCACGACCGTCGAGCCTGCCTCGACGAGAAGGTGCGCCGAGGCTACCATCCCAGGCGCGGAGGACGCTACGATAGTGGGGAGGATCGGAGCCCTTCCCCCGACCACCCGGTCCGCAAGCCTTCAGCCGGGCCATACGACGAGCGCCGTTCCCGAACTGGTTCCAAGTCCCGACTACTATCACCAAGTACTCCGGGGAGACGAGGCCAGAGCTATGGCTTGCGGACTACCGGCTGGCCTGCCAGCTGGGAGGGACGGACGATGACAACCTCATCATCCGCATCCTTCCCCTGTTCCTCTCCGATGCCGCCCGGGCCTGGCTGGAGCATCTGCCTCTAGCGCAGATCTCCAATTGGGATGACCTGGTCGAGGCTTTCGCTGGGAACTTCCAAGGCACGTATGTGCGCCCTGGAAACTCCTAGGATCTCTGAGGCTGCCGCCAGCAGCTAGGGGAGTCCCTGCGAGAGTACATTCGACGGTTTTCGAAGCAACGCACCGAGCTGCCCAACATCACCGACTCAGACGTCATCGGCGCGTTCCTCGCCGGTACCACTTGCCGCGACCTAGTGAGCAAACTGGGGCGCAAGACTCCCACCAAGGCGAGCGAGTTGATGGACATCGCCACCAAGTTCGCCTCTGGTCAGGAGGCGGTCGAAGCCATCTTCCGGAAAGACAAGCAGCCTCAGGAGAGGCAGCAGGAAGACGTCCCCGAGGCGTCCGCCCAGCAGGGCGTGAAGAAGAAGGCCGAGAAGAAGTCGCAAGCAAAGCACGACGCTACTGACACAGATCTTGTCGCTGCCGCCGAGCACAGGAACCCTCGAAAGCCTCCCGGAGGGGCTAACATGTTCGACAAGATGCTCAAGGAGTCGTGCCCCTATCATCAGGGTCCCGTCAAGCACACCCTTGAGGAATGCGTCATGCTTCGGCGCTACTTTCATAAGGCCGGACCCCCCGCGGGAGATGGCAAGGGCCAAGACAACGACAAGAAGGAGGGCAACCAGGGGGAGGAGTTCCCCGAGGTCCACGGCTGTTTCATGATCTATGGTGGGCAAGTGGCGAACGCCTCGACTCAGCACCGCAAGCAAGAGCGTCGGGAGGTCTGCTCGGTCAAGGTGGCGGCGCCAGTCTACCTAGACTGGTCTAACAAGCCCATCACCTTTGACCGAGGCGACCACCCCGACTGCGTGCCGAGCCCAGGAAGGTACCCGCTCGTTGTCGACCCTGTCATCGGCAACGTCCGGCTCACCAAGGTCCTCATGGATGGAGGCAGCAGCCTCAACATCATCTACGCCGAGACCCTTGAGCTCTTGGGGATCGGTTTGTCCATGATCCGGGCCGGTGCAGCGCCCTTCCACGGGATCGTCACCGGAAAGCGCGTCCTGCCCCTCGGGCAAATCGATTTGCCTGTCTGCTTTGGGACTCCCTCCAACTTCCGAAAGGAAACCCTCATGTTCGAGGTGGTCAGGTTCCAAGGAACCTACCACGTGGTGTTGGGGAGGCCGTGCTACGCCAAGTTCATGGCCGTCCCCAACTACACGTATCTCAAGCTCAAGATGCCGGGCCCCAACGGGGTCATCACCGTCGGATCCACGTACCGTTACGCGTACGAATGCGACGTGGAGTGCGTGGAGTACGCTAAGGCCCTCACCGAGTCCGAGGCCCTCATCACCGACCTAGAGCGCCTCTCTAAGGAGGCGCCCGATGCGAAGCGACATGCCAGCAACTTCGAGCCAGCTGAGGCGGTCAAATCCGTCCCTCTCAACCCTAGCAACGACGATGGCAAGCAAGTCTGGATCGGCTCCGAGCTCGACCCCAAATAGGTAGCAGTGCTCGTCGACTTTCTCCGCGCAAACGCCGAAGTTTTCTCGTGGAGTCCCTCGGACATGCCCGGCATACCGAGGGATGTCGCCGAGCACTCACTGGACATCCGAGCTGGGGCCCGACCCGTGAAGCAGCATCTGCGCCGTTTCGACGAAGAAAAGCGCAGAGCCATCGGCGAGGAGGTTCACAAGCTGATGGACGCGGGGTTCATCAAAGAGGTAATCCATCCCGAATTGTTAGCTAACCCTGTGCTTGTGAGAAAGAAAGGTGGGAAATGGAGGATGTGCGTTGACTACACCGGGCTGAACAAAGCATGTCCGAAGGTTCCCTACCCTCTGCCTCGCATCAACCAAATTGTGGACTCCACCGCTGGGTGCGAAACTCTGTCATTCCTTGACGCCTATTCAGGTTATCACCAAATCAAGATGAAAGAATCCGATCAGCTCGCGACTTCTTTCATCACACCTTTTGGCATGTATTGTTATACTACTATGCCATTTGGCTTCAGGAATGCAGGGGCCACATACCAAATATGCATGAACCACGTGTTCGGAGAGCACATCGGCCGAACGGTCGAGGCTTACGTTGATGACATCATTGTCAAGACAAGGCCTCCGACCTCCTCTCTGACCTTGAGACGACGTTCAAGTGTCTGAGAGCGAAAGGCGTGAAACTCAATTCCGAGAAGTGTGTCTTCGGAGTCCCCCGAGGCATGCTCCTAGGGTTCATCGTCTCCGAGCGAGGCATCGAAGCCAACACGAATAAGATCGCGGCTATCACCAACATGGGGCCGATCAAAGATTTGAAAGGAGTGCAGAGGGTCATGGGATGCCTTGCGGCTCTGAGCCGCTTCATCTCACGCCTTGGCGAGAAAGGCTTGCCTCTGTACCGCCTCTTAAGGAAGTCCGAGCGCTTCACTTGGACCCCCGAGGCCGAGGAAGCCCTCGCAAACCTTAAGGCGCTCCTTACAAATGCACCCATCCTGGTGCCCCCCGCTGCAGGAGAAGCCCTCTTGATCTACGTAGCCGCAACCACTCAGATGGTCAGCGCCGCGATCGTAGTCGAGAGACAAGAAGACAGGCATGCATTGCTCGTCCAGAGGCCGGTCTATTTCATCAGCGAAGTGCTGTCCGAGACCAAGATCCGCTACCCACAAATTCAGAAACTACTGTACGCAGTAATTCTGACACGGTGAAAGTTGCGACACTACTTCGAGTCTCATCCGGTCACTGTGGGGTCATCCTTCCTCCTGGGGGAGATCATCCAGTGCCGTGAGGCCCCAGGTAGGATAGCAAAGTGGGCGGTGGAACTCATGGACGAAACGCTATCATTCGCCCCTCAGAAGGCCATAAATTCCCAGGTCTTGGCAAACTTCCTGGCTGAATGGGCCGACACCCAGTTGCCAACAGCTCCGATCCAGGCTGAGCTCTGGACCATGTACTTCGATGGGTCACTCATGAAAACAGGAGCAGGCGCTGGCTTGCTCTTCGTTTCACCCCTTGGAAAGCATCTCCGCTACGTGATCCGCCTTCATTTTCCGGCGTCAAACAACGTGGCCGAGTACGAGGCTCTGGTTAACGGGCTGCGCATCGCCGTCGAGCTAGGGGTCCGGCGCCTCGACGCTCGTGGCGACTCGCAGCTTGTCATTGACCAAGTCATGAAGAACTCCCACTGCCGCGACCGGAGGATGGAGGCCTACTGCGACGAATTTCGGCGCCTAGAATACAAGTTCTACGGGCTGGAGCTCAACCACATCGCCCGACGGTACAACGAGACTGTGGATGAGCTGGCGAAGATAGCCTCGGGGCGGACGACGGTTCCCCCGGACGTCTTCTCCAGAGACCTACATCAACTATCCGTCAAGATCGACGACACGCCCGAGCCCGAGGAGGCCTCGGCCGAGCCCGAGGTACCCGCGGCCGTCGAGAAGGATGTAACACCCGGATTTTAGGGGTCCAAAACCCGGGCGCTAACATAAACACCAGGTGTGCTGGGACCAAGTCTCACACATATGATGTATAGTGGCACAGGATCGAATGTCACATCTTTATATATAACAGGAGTTCTATACAAAATAAATAATTACATTATAAGGAGACAACGGTCCAGCAACCCAAAAGTTGACTGGGAGACGACGACCTAGACCTCTCACGAACTCATCACAGCATCCTCCATGAGCATCATCCTGCAGTACCTGGTCTTGACCTGTGGTGTATGTGAGACAGCAAGAGTGAGCTCACATACGTTCATCGCTCAACAAGTTGTGGGGAATAATGTGCATGAACTCGCCAAAGGTGGGAGCTCACGTGAAGTGTAAGGCTTACCAAAGAAGATGGTTAGAGCTGAGCATTGCTTTTTAAGTTAGTCAAAATTTTATTAGCAGTTACTAAGTATAAGTAAATACCAAACCCAATTAAGTAATAGAACAAGAGTAACAACATCACCTGCAATGCAATGCATATGACAAATTGAATTTAGTTCCATAATTAATCATGTGAGGGTCCGAGCTGCTCATGACCGTGAGCACGGCTAGTATACCAGTTTTACACTCTGCAGAGGTTGCGCATCTTTACCCACAAGTCGTGTATCCCATGTCGCCAGGGTTTGCAAGGCCCTTAGACACTTCCGAGGTGAATGGCTAGGGATCCACTACGAGGCCTTTACAAAGTTCCACTAGCTTCCGAAAACCCGCTACAGTTTATAGGAAGATCCAGTACAGGAATCCCTTGCAGGACCGCCATCGCAGCAAAATCCTCCCGAGGGCCTCCCTGCACTGACCTCTCCCCTACTGCCCTTGCCCCTTTCGGGTAAGGTAGTCTTCCACTAGCTTTCCTAATTAATCAGCCAAGGGGTCCCATTCCTCCCTTGTGGTAGCACTGTTTTCCCGGGTGGTCGCTCCATGTTCCAATTAACATAATGATCTTAACATGAACCATAAATAACAACTGATAACAAAAGTGTAACCATGAATAGTGTATCTCCATACCCAAAACCACATATAGCACTAGCAAGTACTACCCAGAAAGTTCAGTGGTAAACAAGGTATAAAGATAGACAAACTAGGGTAACCTATTGGGTCCCATCAAAATTAACCTATGCAGATCATTATGATTAATCAGAACATGGCTGGGTAAAAAGAAGTGATCAAGGGCACAACTTGCCTGGGCCTTGAGATTCCAGGTACCAGGATGATTCTTCAGATCCTCGTGACCTCACTGCTAAGCGTAGCAATACAAACAAGCAGTGTATAGGCAAAATTAACATCACACCAAACAAGTAAACAAAATACATAATAATAATCTACACATTAAAATAAGATTCTAGGAACAGGAATCACTAATTTTGGAGTTATAGATTTTAAATTATGGATTTCCAAAGATTCTATGTGCTTAGTACAAGATTAATTAAGTTAACAATTTTAATGTGACTTTTATGTAAAACCAGTGGCACTAATTGATAAACAATAATATTACAAAATTATAGGAAGTGGAATGGATTAATTTGGAGTTCATATGTATTTTCTATGAATTATATAAATTCTAGGAATTATTTTTATATTAAAAACTCATTTTCTAATTAATTTTCCTGATTTTATAACTCTCTGGACGGGGCCTCATTTACTGAAAAGTGCAGGGGTCTCTGCGCAAATAAACCTAAGACTCAAACTACACCCGCGGTGGACGGCGGGTTGATTCACTGAAACCCGAGGGGCTCTTACGCAAAACGTGCAAGCCGAAGGGGTAAGCTCCGATCACAGCCGCCCGATCGAGCGCGGACGGCCGAGATTAGATCGGCCCATATAATGAACCGGTACGCGCTCCGAACCGTTGGATCGAGATCCGAAGGCCCGAATCCATTTAACCGAACAGCGCACCCATGTCTAATCATATCCGTTGAACTCCAGATGGATGGCTTAGATCTCGGCTTCAATGTGACAACAGGAGATCTGATCTACACCGCCCATATCAGATCGGACGGTCATCGTTCGTCTTCCCCCCCCGACCGAAGCAACCACGGCCAGCCGACCCCCGGCGGCGGCGCCAAGGATGGCGCGTGAAATCCGGCCTGGCCAGGACCCCCCGACCGATTAACTGGCGCCACGCAAAAAGGAAACAACGGCGAGCACGGTGAGGTGATTTACCGAGCGTGCGGACCACTGGCTGAAGCGGACCACGGCGGAGGGCGGAACCACGACTGGACGCAACCTCCGGCGAGAAATTGAGAGCCGCGCCACCCAAATTCGTGCCCCACGAGGTGTCACCCACGTGCGGAATGGGTGAAGCAACCCACCGGCAACACCCGAGAGCCCAATTATGGAACGACGGCCGATCACAGTGGTGGCGGTATCTACGGTAGGGGACGTAGCACCGAGTCACCCTGTCGATTGCCGAAGCGCTGCTTGGTGGCTTCGAGGCTCCGGATGAGGAGTAGGGCCGCCGATTATATAGGCGCAGGGCACCCAAGGCGGAGAACGGTTTGGCCGGGGAGCTCGCCGTGGATTTTGCCGTGTCAGTTCCAGGGAGCAGCCGAAATCATAATCCCCGCGGAACCATGGAGTTCGTTTTGATTTTGTTTGTGCCGCGCATCACGGAGTTTGTTTCTCAACTGATAGCAACAATTCCGTGCGTGCAACAAGGAGAGGATGGCCAAGGTGGAGGAGCTTCCGGTCCCAGGTGAGCCGCGGGCGCCGCGCGGTCTGTTGAGGAAAGAAGAACGAGCTGACCAGGCGGTCCCACGGCGCAGTGTAACCCCGGTCACGACCTGGGCGCGGAAGGCGGCTGACCAGTGGGGCCCGCGGGTCAGGGCTGTGCGGCTGCGCAGGGCGTGGGGTTGAGTGGGCCGCGGGAGGATTTCCTGGTGTGGGCCGAATTGAGGTTCAGGGCCCAACAGTGGGATTTTTCTTTTTCCTTTTCTTTTTATCTCCCATTTTCTTTTCTTTCTTTCTAAAATCAATTTGAATTCGAATTTAGTTTCAAACCTTGTGCAAGTTTATTCTCCAATCATGTTGTGAAATGAAGAATACCAATTTTTGAAATATATTTATATTATTTTTATCTTCATATCACTTCTCCTTTTACTTTTAAACCCTAGTTTTAAATGTAGGCTTAATCCTATTTCTAGTCATTTTATGTTATTGTTATTTTTATTTAATGCACAAACATAGAAACTCCAACAAATGCATTTTATTCTTTATTTTAGAATAATTGTTTTATTTAGTCACTCTCAATTACATAGGTGCTCTCTTTTTTTATGATGCAAATGAGACACACAAAGTGAGAATAACTCTCTATTATTCTTTGTATACAATTTTGAGTATTACAAATCCTACCCCCCTTAAAAATAATCTCGTCCCCGAGATTAGTAAGAAAGAGGATATAGGAAAAGTGATTTGAAATTTAGCTTTTAGTTTCTAATTAGTTCAAAATCAAGAGTCTCTCTCTCTTTTTTTTTATTAGTTAGTTATTAGGAGAGCATAGGTATATATGGTTATAGACACTTTATTAGGCAGGATAAAAGATATCTTTTTAAGCCTATATAGGTTTGGGCAAGAAAGAGTGGGGTAAAGAAAGACTTCATCCAAGATTGTGGATCTTGACTCATCTTGGTGACCATACTTGATCCTTGAAGACTTGAGTTGGTGCTCATCCTCCTTTGATGAAGTTGATCATCTTCTTCGGTCTTGTCTCAGTAATTAGGAGTTAGTGTATGTTATTGGAGTTGGGGAACGTGGTTAAGATAGATATGGATGAGATAGACTACATGATGTAGATCAAAAGTTTATTTGATGTTAGGTGGGGATAAATAGACCATGCAATCCATTATGAATCTATTGGTTGAGTTAGATCTTCTGCTCATGGTTGAGTTAGTCTAATGTGCTAAGTTAACACCTGGCTAGTAAGGTCTAATCTCTTCTACCAGTATCACTAATCTATTTAAGTGGACCACATTAGGTTAGTTTAGTAGATGGCTATTAGTTGAATGAGATTAGTCAGAATCTGGTTCGGTTATTTTGCTTCTGATTGGTTTGGATAGGTTATGTAACCCATTGTGTAGGTCAAGTTATTGTGTAGGGCTTAGTTGCTCTAAGTCACCAATTTAGACTTAAGTGAATTTTGGGAGTATAGCCTTATCCTTTGTATCAGCATTAAGTAACTCAATCTAGCTTAGATCATATTGGATTAGATAGAATCCAGATTAGGTTGGTATGACTAGATTAAACTAGTTAAGATTTAGCCAGATCTACCAGGGTAGGATAATTATTATTAGGATATGTTAGAATCTTTTAAGATAGGATGGATTATATGATATAGGTAGGCCATTGTTCAAGTACGAGTTGGTATAAGACATTAATTTAGGTTAAGATATATTTGTAGAGACAGTGTCTAACCTATATCACCAACTTAACTAACTTGTTAATAACTCACTTTAGATTGGGTCATATTTAGATCAGATAGAATCTGGATTAGGTTTAGACTAAATAATATCTAATTACTTTGGATTAGATCTTGGTTGTTACTAGGGTGGGGTAAATATTCAATTTAGGGCAAGATGAATCCATAAGATAAGATAGAATCTTTTGAGGTCAGTTAGATCTTATTAGGATGAGATAAAATCTTTTCAAGATAAGATGAGTATCTTTTAAGATGAGATGGATCTATTAAGATAAGGGAGAATCTTTTAAGATAAGATGAATTGATTAGAATGAGATCCTTTAGGATAAGATAAATCTCTTAAACTAGATGTGTTCCAATGGGGATAATCTAAGTTGTCTAGTTATTTTATAAATATATTTTTATACTTATGTGTATATGCAGATGCAATTGTGGACATTATTCCACAACCCATCACACTCAATCAAAGATCCAAATCAGACAAGTATCATAAGAACAAACATTCAAGCACATAGATAAAAATAGTTTTGTCTTTGTTCCTAAGAGTAGGTCTCCTATCCCTAAAGGTCACTTTAAGCACAGGATTTCAAAGTGTGAAATCCACATTTGTCTTTAGAAAAGAAAAGATAAAAATAATCAGAGTAAAGCGGAATTAGACGAGAAAAGATTAAGATAAGTTTAGAAAAGAATCAGAGTAGCAAAGGTAAGTAAGTATTGGTTGTCCAGTTCTATCTAGGTTTCGTCCTACAGTCAACATTCCTCTGATACCACTTCTGTAACACCCGGATTTTAGGGGTCCAAAACCCGGGCGCTAACATAAACACCAGGTGTGCTGGGACCAAGTCTCACACATATGATGTATAGTGGCACAGGATCGAATGTCACATCTTTATATATAACAGGAGTTCTATACAAAATAAATAATTACATTATAAGGAGACAACGGTCCAGCAACCCAAAAGTTGACTGGGAGACGACGACCTAGACCTCTCACGAACTCATCACAGCATCCTCCATGAGCATCATCCTGCAGTACCTGGTCTTGACCTGTGGTGTATGTGAGACAGCAAGAGTGAGCTCACATACGTTCATCGCTCAACAAGTTGTGGGGAATAATGTGCATGAACTCGCCAAAGGTGGGAGCTCACGTGAAGTGTAAGGCTTACCAAAGAAGATGGTTAGAGCTGAGCATTGCTTTTTAAGTTAGTCAAAATTTTATTAGCAGTTACTAAGTATAAGTAAATACCAAACCCAATTAAGTAATAGAACAAGAGTAACAACATCACCTGCAATGCAATGCATATGACAAATTGAATTTAGTTCCATAATTAATCATGTGAGGGTCCGAGCTGCTCATGACCGTGAGCACGGCTAGTATACCAGTTTTACACTCTGCAGAGGTTGCGCATCTTTACCCAC
This sequence comes from Zea luxurians, assembly GCA_029449295.1. Classification (NCBI taxonomy): domain Eukaryota; kingdom Viridiplantae; phylum Streptophyta; class Magnoliopsida; order Poales; family Poaceae; genus Zea; species Zea luxurians. The sequence goes on from JAOPSE010000031.1 coordinate 31,173,996, forward strand.
AAGTCGTGTATCCCATGTCGCCAGGGTTTGCAAGGCCCTTAGACACTTCCGAGGTGAATGGCTAGGGATCCACTACGAGGCCTTTACAAAGTTCCACTAGCTTCCGAAAACCCGCTACAGTTTATAGGAAGATCCAGTACAGGAATCCCTTGCAGGACCGCCATCGCAGCAAAATCCTCCCGAGGGCCTCCCTGCACTGACCTCTCCCCTACTGCCCTTGCCCCTTTCGGGTAAGGTAGTCTTCCACTAGCTTTCCTAATTAATCAGCCAAGGGGTCCCATTCCTCCCTTGTGGTAGCACTGTTTTCCCGGGTGGTCGCTCCATGTTCCAATTAACATAATGATCTTAACATGAACCATAAATAACAACTGATAACAAAAGTGTAACCATGAATAGTGTATCTCCATACCCAAAACCACATATAGCACTAGCAAGTACTACCCAGAAAGTTCAGTGGTAAACAAGGTATAAAGATAGACAAACTAGGGTAACCTATTGGGTCCCATCAAAATTAACCTATGCAGATCATTATGATTAATCAGAACATGGCTGGGTAAAAAGAAGTGATCAAGGGCACAACTTGCCTGGGCCTTGAGATTCCAGGTACCAGGATGATTCTTCAGATCCTCGTGACCTCACTGCTAAGCGTAGCAATACAAACAAGCAGTGTATAGGCAAAATTAACATCACACCAAACAAGTAAACAAAATACATAATAATAATCTACACATTAAAATAAGATTCTAGGAACAGGAATCACTAATTTTGGAGTTATAGATTTTAAATTATGGATTTCCAAAGATTCTATGTGCTTAGTACAAGATTAATTAAGTTAACAATTTTAATGTGACTTTTATGTAAAACCAGTGGCACTAATTGATAAACAATAATATTACAAAATTATAGGAAGTGGAATGGATTAATTTGGAGTTCATATGTATTTTCTATGAATTATATAAATTCTAGGAATTATTTTTATATTAAAAACTCATTTTCTAATTAATTTTCCTGATTTTATAACTCTCTGGACGGGGCCTCATTTACTGAAAAGTGCAGGGGTCTCTGCGCAAATAAACCTAAGACTCAAACTACACCCGCGGTGGACGGCGGGTTGATTCACTGAAACCTGAGGGGCTCTTACGCAAAACGTGCAAGCCGAAGGGGTAAGCTCCGATCACAGCCGCCCGATCGAGCGCGGACGGCCGAGATTAGATCGGCCCATATAATGAACCGGTACGCGCTCTGAACCGTTGGATCGAGATCCGAAGGCCCGGATCCATTTAACCGAACAGCGCACCCATGTCTAATCATATCCGTTGAACTCCAGATGGATGGCTTAGATCTCGGCTTCAATGTGACAACAGGAGATCTGATCTACACCGCCCATATCAGATCGGACGGTCATCGTTCGTCTTCCCCCCCCCCCCCGACCGAAGCAACCACGGCCAGCCGACCCCCGGCGGCGGCGCCAAGGATGGCGCGTGAAATCCGGCCTGGCCAGGACCCCCCGACCGATTAACTGGCGCCACGCAAAAAGGAAACAACGGCGAGCACGGTGAGGTGATTTACCGAGCGTGCGGACCACTGGCTGAAGCGGACCACGGCGGAGGGCGGAACCACGACTGGACGCAACCTCCGGCGAGAAATTGAGAGCCGCGCCACCCAAATTCGTGCCCCACGAGGTGTCACCCACGTGCGGAATGGGTGAAGCAACCCACCGGCAACACCCGAGAGCCCAATTATGGAACGACGGCCGATCACAGTGGTGGCGGTATCTACGGTAGGGGACGTAGCACCGAGTCACCCTGCCGATTGCCGAAGCGCTGCTTGGTGGCTTCGAGGCTCCGGATGAGGAGTAGGGCCGCCGATTATATAGGCGCAGGGCACCCAAGGCGGAGAACGGTTTGGCCGGGGAGCTCGCCGTGGATTTTGCCGTGTCAGTTCCAGGGAGCAGCCGAAATCATAATCCCCGCGGAACCATGGAGTTCGTTTTGATTTTGTTTGTGCCGCGCATCACGGAGTTTGTTTCTCAACTGATAGCAACAATTCCGTGCGTGCAACAAGGAGAGGATGGCCAAGGTGGAGGAGCTTCCGGTCCCAGGTGAGCCGCGGGCGCCGCGCGGTCTGTTGAGGAAAGAAGAACGAGCTGACCAGGCGGTCCCACGGCGCAGTGTAACCCCGGTCACGACCTGGGCGCGGAAGGCGGCTGACCAGTGGGGCCCGCGGGTCAGGGCTGTGCGGCTGCGCAGGGCGTGGGGTTGAGTGGGCCGCGGGAGGATTTCCTGGTGTGGGCCGAATTGAGGTTCAGGGCCCAACAGTGGGATTTTTCTTTTTCCTTTTCTTTTTATCTCCCATTTTCTTTTCTTTCTTTCTAAAATCAATTTGAATTCGAATTTAGTTTCAAACCTTGTGCAAGTTTATTCTCCAATCATGTTGTGAAATGAAGAATACCAATTTTTGAAATATATTTATATTATTTTTATCTTCATATCACTTCTCCTTTTACTTTTAAACCCTAGTTTTAAATGTAGGCTTAATCCTATTTCTAGTCATTTTATGTTATTGTTATTTTTATTTAATGCACAAACATAGAAACTCCAACAAATGCATTTTATTCTTTATTTTAGAATAATTGTTTTATTTAGTCACTCTCAATTACATAGGTGCTCTCTTTTTTTTTATGATGCAAATGAGACACACAAAGTGAGAATAACTCTCTATTATTCTTTGTATACAATTTTGAGTATTACAAAGGAGGCCTTGCCCGTCGACGGTGAACAGAATGGGGTCACGCCAGATCCGAACTGGTAGACCCCGTACCTGGAATATCTCCTCCGAGGAGAGCTTCCCCTCGACAAGGCCAAAGCTCGGCGACTGGCGCGGCGCGCCAAGTCTTTCGTCTTGCTGGGTGATGAAAAGGAGCTCTACCACCGCAGCCCCTCGGGCATCCTCCAACGATGCATATCCATCGCCCAAGGACAAGAGCTGTTGCAAGAAATACACTCGGGGGCTTGCAGTCACCACGCAGCACCTCGAGCCCTCATGGGAAACGCCTTCCGACAAGGTTTCTACTGGCCAACCGCGGTGGCCGACGCCACTAGGATTGTACGCTCCTGCCAAGGATGTCAATTCTACGCGAGGTAAACGCACCTGCCCGCTCAGGCCTTGCAGACAATACCCATCACCTGGCCGTTTGCAGTATGGGGTCTGGACCTCGTCGGTCCCTTGCAGAAGGCACCCGGGGGCTTCTCGCACCTGCTGGTCGCCATTGACAAATTCTCCAAGTAGATCAAGGTCCAACCCTTGACCAGCATCAGGTCCGAGCAGGCGGTGGCATTCTGCACCAAAATCATCCATCGCTTTGGGGTCCCGAACTCCATCAACACCGACAATGGCACGCAGTTCACCGGAAAAAAGTTCCTGGACTTCTGGGACGACCACCACATCCGTGTGGACTGGGCCGTCGTAGCTCACCCCATGACGAATGGGCAGGTGGAGCGTGCCAATGGTATGATTTTGCAGGGACTCAAACCGAGGATCTACAACGACCTCAACAAGTTTGGCAAGCGGTGGATGAAAGAGCTACCGTCGGTAGTCTGGAGTCTAAGGACGACGCCGAGCCGTGCCACGGGCTTCACGCCGTTCTTTCTAGTCTATGGGGCCGAGGCCGTCCTCCCCACGGACTTAGAATACGGCTCCCCGAGGACCAGGGCGTACGACGACCGAAGCAACCAGACCAGCCGAGAGGACTCGCTGGACCAGCTTGAAGAAGCTCGGGACGTTGCCTTACTACATTCGGCACGGTACCAGCAGTCGCTGCGACGCTACCACGCCCGAAGCGTTCGACCCCGAGGCTTCCAAGTGGGAGACTTGGTGCTTTGTCTGCGACAGGACGCCCGTGGGCGCCACAAGCTCACTCCTCCATGGGAAGGGCCCTTCATCATTGCCAAGATTTTGAAGCCCGGAACATACAAGCTGGCCAACGACCAAGGCGAGGTCTACAGCAACGCTTGGAACATCCAACAGCTACGTCGCTTCTACCCTTAAGATGTTTTAAGTCGTTCATGTACCTCGTTTTCTTTACATAAAGTCTAACCGTCAAGGAACGGTCGACCTTGCCTCAGCAAAGCCCGACCCTCCCTCGGGGGCTAGAAGGGGGGAACCCCCTCTGCGTCAAAATTTTCCTCGGAAAAAATTTTCTACCAAAACGACCTTCGTGCTTTCGACTTCTGTATCGATAGCGGGATCCTGAAAACAACGAGAGTACACGTAAGCGGCAAGGCCGACCGAGCCGAGGAACTCCTACGCCTCCGGGATACGGATAACTCACTCATCACCTTCCGCGAGAAGTAACTCACGCTCGGATAAGCGATCCTGCTACCGAACAAGTCCAAACACTCGGGTAGAAAACGACTTTCGTGCCTTCTCGACTGTACCGATAACAGAATCCTACGACCAAATGAGAGTGCACGTAAGCGGCAAGGCTGACTGAGCCGAGGAACTCCTACGCATCCGGGATACGGATACCTCACTCATCACCTTCGGCGAAAAGTAACTCTCGCTTGGATAAACGATTCTGCTACCGACAGACAAGTCGTGATGCTCGAAACAAGAGGAAAGAAAACGCAGCTTTTTAACACGACGATAAAGTGTTTAGGCCTCGGCGGCCACGACAAACATGCGCATGCTACAGACAAACTGTTCCTGCAGGTTCAAGCATCGGCAGGGGGAGCAGCAGCACCCTCGGTGTTGTTTCCACCCTCGGCGGAACCTGGCCCGGCCTCGAACAGCGACCCGGGCGAAAGGACCTCCACCCAAGGGAGGACGCCAGCACCGCGCCTGCGGATGTCTTGGCCAAGCTCCAGCTGCTGCTGCCACATCTTCCTCGGCCTAGGAAGCCGCCAGCTCTCGGGCCGACAAAGTCTCTTTTCAAGCCGACTCCGCCTCTGTTCGCGCCAACACTACTGCCTCCGGCTCCGGCTCATCGTAGAGTAGCCGAGGGTTCTAAAAACTGAGCAAGAGAGGCCTAGAGCGGCAAGGCCGACCGAGCCGAGGGACTCCTATGCCTCCGGGATACGGATACCTCACTCGTCACCTTCCGCGAAAGGCAACTCACGCTCAGTTAAGTGGTTCGGCTAGCCAACAGGCAAGTCCCAGTGCTCGAAATGAGGAAGAAACGCAACTTTATACCCGAATACCCAAATGTTCAGGCCTCGACAGCCACAAAGAACAAACACATATACTCGGGGTAACTATGCTACATAGACTTAGACGTCGGTAGAACCCTCGGCGGTTCTCCCGACCTACGACAAATGTCTAAGTCCTTGAAGCGGTTACATTTTGCTCAGGCAAAAACCCAGTATGCTCCTTTACAAACAGGACTCCGGTTCCATTCCCGCGGGTATGAACAACCTCCACACTAGGGGGCCCGCGGGATAACGAACTCCAAGCGGCTCGCCGGCGACCTCTGCAGCAGCAGAGACAACGACCTCCACCTCGGGCGGCTGAACAGCAGCAGCGATGACCTCAGGACAGACGCTGCTGTGAAAAGGCCCTCGCCCACATCCCCACACGAGGAACGAGGACAAGCCATTGAGGCCGAAAGGTCGGAGGGCGCCGTCCGTGGGATCGAAACCACCGACAACGCGCCGGCGAACGGCGGCCGCCCCAAAGCGCACCGACAGGTCCTCTCTCACGTCCTCGCCGGGGCGTCCCAGAACACGAGTACTGCCCTCGCGGCGTATGACGTGTTGAGCGACCCCCCGGTGCAGCTGACGGTGTGAAGAGGACCTGGACGTGGCCGGCCCGCGCGCGACACGACCGCCGCCCGAGTGGAGGACGGAAAGCCGCACCCTGGCCAGGGAGCAGCAGTTCGCCTTCCCCCGCATCGCTAGAGGATGTCTCCGCACGGCTGGAGGATGCCCTTCTCCCCCGAACGCTGGGGGAAGAAAAGGGTCACCGACCCACGCGGAGGCAACCCCCCACTCGGTGCGCTCCTCCGCCTTAGCCCGGATGACGAAGATCCTTGAAGCTGACGGCGGGGCAGAGGTCGCAGCCCGGCTTGCTTCTCCCCACCAAACTGACCATTGGTGAGGGAATGCAGCCGGGCTGCACGACGAAAATCCTTGAAGCTGAGCGATGGCTGAAGAGCGCCGATCTCCACAAGATCGCGCTCCTCCAACGACAAGAGCAAGGCAATGCCAGTACACCCCATCTGGGGGCTCGAAAGGTGGAAGGGCGCAACGCATGAGGGGAAAACGAAGGCATGGCCACTGCCCGGGGGATCGATCCCCTTTTATAGGTAGACCTCCTCACTTGCACCTCCTAGCGTCACGGGCAAAGTCTCCACTGACGTGCTCCAGGGTTCTCCCCCTATGACACGGGGGCTGGGTCCCACACGTCACACGAGCTGATACGAAGCGCGAAGAAGGCGAACCGCCACACACGAGGCATGTAACCGTCCCGCGGTTACAAGCGCTCTCCCGTCTTCGCAGAAACCAGTGGTCGAAAGGGTGGACTGCCACGTGACGGCATCCAACCGTACCACAACTGTGCACCCTTTCGGCTTCGACCACATCCGGTGGACCAGCGCAAAGGAAGCGGGCCCGCATGTCATGTAACCAGCGCGCCGGTTACGACGTACAAGAAGCTACACCGCTACTTGCACCAATGTTGCGCCTTCTCGGCTGCGGAACCAGTACCACGACTCGAGGCAGCCCTGCACATGACCCAACAGTGCCAATTAAAGGTGACGACCACGGGTTAGTCGACTGCAGGGACAGGCGCGGCGCATGGCCCAAAAGTGGGCCGACAGTAATGGCAGCGGCAGACGAGCGGGAGCAGCGGTCAAATCGCCTGCAGGCTCGCGTCCCCTCCTGAAGCGACAGGAGAGCCCTCTCCCACAGCGTGAAGACGATGCACCCGTGTCCCGTTCCTCAAACGGCTCGCACGCACAACGGGTACCATGCGAGTCGCCCGCCCCGTCGCATTAACTCCCCGGCAGAGCAAGCGACACCTCTGGCAGGCGAGGCGGGTGTCGTTTCACCTCCGCCATGATGACCGCGTCAGAAAAGGTGCGCCACCTTATTTAAATACATATCCTTCCCCTCCTCCTCCTCTCTCTCTCTCGCTACAGGGACCGGGAAAGGGGATGTTTCGGAAAGGATCCTTCTCGACGAAGGAAGCGGGGCCCGAGCCCTCCTACTGATCAGGGATTCAAAGGCTGGCCCCTCGGAAGGGTTTCGACAGCCGCCCCAGAGCACTCGGGCTTCAAGCCCATTACTGATTAGGGGTTCGAAGGCTGGCCCCTCGGAAGGGTTTGACAGCCGCCCCAGAGCGCTCGGGCTCCGTGCCCATTACTGATCAGGGGTTCAAAGGCTGGCCCCTCGGAAGGGTTCGATAGTCGCCCCAGAGCACGCAGAGTGAGGGATGACCCTGGGTACGTCCGATACATGGCTGAGGCTCAGGCTATGCTCCCGAGGTACCCTAGGACATTTCCGAGACCGGCGGGAACGATTTGTAACAGAATCCCACCAGAAGGAGGCATCGAGCCCTCGAACCCTGTCGAAGGGGTCCGGGTCCGGCGAATCACCCGCAGGTACTTTTGGAGCGCGCCTCTGGGCCACCAGCCGACCCCTAACGAACGGGGCACGGGCGTCCACTCGGATTACCCGTTAGCAGCTCACTGGAAACACCATGTTCGGCGCCCTCCGAGGGCAACATGGTGCTTTCCACCCCTCCTCCTTGCGGAAAGGCGACGCAGGGGCATACGATAAAAGTCGGGAAAGTCCTTGATCGTCCTCTCGCTCCGTGCAGAGGCTTGGGGGCTGCTCTCGCACTCGGCTACGGCCAAACTGTTGACAGCGTCAACAAACCAGCTTGAAAACTTGGAACCTGACCACGCACCTGGGCTATGGCCAGGCCGCATGAGGGAACGACCAGACTGGCCGAGGCGCCACGAAAGGCACTAAGACCTCAGAGGAGTCAAACCACTCCTCCAAGGCCTCGGGGGCTACACCCGGTGGGTGCGCTCACGCGCACCCACCGGAACAAAGTGAAGCCGAGAAAGGCCGGTCCCCTCACCAAAAATGCGGCAAAAGCCTCCAAGCGAGTACCAACACTCCCTTCGAGGCTCGGGGGCTACTGTCGGGTACCGTAATTAGGGGTACCCCCAACACTCCTAATCACGGCTGGTAAACACCCTCAGACCAACTGACGGGCGCGGTTCAAGTCAAGGCTTCGTCTACCCCAGGGACGCAACCTCGCCCGAGCCCAGCCTCGGGCAGGAGCAGTAGTCCCAGACGGATTCACGCCTCGCCCGAGGACCTCCTCTAGCAGCGGGCACACCCTCGGCTCTCCCAAGGCCCGGCTCGGGCAGGCTTCGTTGTGAAGCAACCTTGGCCAGACCGCCTCACCAACTGACCGCTTCGCAGGTGCATTCAATGCAGGGGTCGCCTGACGCCGTATCCTGACACACGCTCCCCAGCCGGCCAGGCCGAAGTGACCGCAGTCACTTCGCCCCCCCTTTACTGTCCGATCTGACAGGAAAACAACGCCACTCGCCCCGCTCTGACTACTGTGCCAACCACCCAGGCGAAGCTGACAACAAGTCACGATCAACCACCGAGTTCGGCCTCGGGCGCAACAGGAAGCTCCTTCTTCTATAAAAGGGAGGTCCAGAGCCTTCCCGAAAAAAAGGAGAGGTTCTCGCGCAGAGGGGACGGCGGGCTGACGAACCGGCTCTCTTCTTCCCTCTCGCGACGCTTGTAACCCCTACTACGAGCGGCACCCCCGGTGCGAGATAATACAAGTCTCTCGTTTGTGTTCCTTCTCACGCCAACCCATCTGGGCTGGGACACGCAGCAACGACAAATTCACTAGTCGGTTCGGAGGACCCCCCAGGTCCGAAACGCCGACAATAATACTAATAAATAAATATATGATCTCGTGCTGAAATTTTGATTGTGTTTTCTTACTATTTTAAAATTTAAATCCGAAACCAGAATAAAAATCGAATATGGAAATGTTCAAAATAAATAGAATTGGAAATAAAACCAAAAAATAAGAAATAGAAAAGACTTATTCTCAGCTATTTGGGCTGAATTGCTCAGGCCCATGTACTCCTACTCCGCGGCCCACTGCTCCTTCTTCCCCTCCCGTATCGCGCGCGCGCCGCTCCTAGGCAGGTGACCAGTGGTGTCGCGCGGCAGTCCGGCCATCCTAGCATTCTGCCAAACCCTAGCCGCCAGCCTCACTTCCCACTGCGCAGCTCCTTCTTCCCCCAATTTCTCGTCACCAAGCACAGAAATTATGGATCACCATCTTGATCTCTCTTCCTCTCGTGCCGTTATCGGGTCCATTCTCCTAGCCGAGATCGTGGGCATGGATCGAAACGTCGGCCATGATTCTCGGTACTCTTGCCCTGCTCGCCCATAAATCCGCTGACCCTGCAGGTTCATCGTCTCGGTCGACAGAGAAAGCCACGAGGGTGCGCCGTCGGGTTCATAGCCAGCGAGAGGATCGCAGGGAGGTTGTCGGGTTCTTCGACGTCGTTCGCGCGGTGTTAGACATCAGCACTTCCTCGTACGACATGAAGGTTCGTCTGCAGGTTCACCTGGTCGGTGGTCTGGTGCTTTGTTGACGGCGTTGAAGGGTCGCAATCGTGCTGCAAGCCTTTGTGGATAGTTGTTCTTGCGCCTCGATAGTGGTATGAAAGCATTCCTGTAATTCTCCATTATTTCCTCAGTGCGTAAGATCTGGCCGCGCTTCCACCCGTATCTGAGTGTAGCTAGTTCACCCGCTCGTCGAGTTGGGCATCCTAGGGCTTACTGACCACCATGTGAGAGGGAGAGAGATAGGGAGATAAGCTGCCGCGGTTGGATCCTGCCTGGGCCGCTGGTCTAGCCTCAGGACTATCCCTGTGGGTTGCCTCATCCCGGGGACGAAGTTTAGTAGAGCACTTTATGTGGGTGGTGGCGAGTTCGGCGTGCCTCACCAATGGCGTCGCCGTGCTCTGTGCTGCGCTGCTCGGGCTAGCTCCGACGAATGAGAGGATGAAGGGTAGAGGGAATGCGGTGACATTTTGGAACCGTTGGATTATGGGGTACGGTGAGGATTAGCCGATGTCGTACCCACTCGCGCTGGGGTGTGGCAGTCTGTTCGAACTCGATCGGAGGGCAGGATCTACCTCGCGTCATGGGAAATATTGGGTCCGTGGATTGTAGATCTAATGGCTATCGCTTTGTACCGATTTGATGTGGGCGACAATGTAATCTACGGTGTTGGTTGTGACCGGGCGGTTGTGGCGTGAGGTGGCGTCATGGAAATCCTGGCCGTGGATCTCAGGATCGACGGTCATTAGCGTGTATCCCTTCGTCATTATAGCGGATCCATCAGATGGGGATCGGACGGTTCATGCTCGCCCAGATAGATTTAGCCGAGTGCTCTTCTAAAATGAGACCCTAGAAAACTTGCTATTCAACCTGCCATCCCCAGTAACTATGCGTTGAGTCTAGAAGGTTTTGAGTAGAGACCCCTGAGTTTCTGTTTATTTGGCACGTAGACCAAACACTTAATAAAACCGAGAAAATTCATTTAGAAAATGATTTTTCAGTATAAAATTAATTGCACAAATGTTGGGGCGAAGGCGAAGACACTACCCCTCGCTCGATGCCTTCGCCAATCTCGCTGCATCAACGGAGGCAAAACGACCGGCAGCTCCCACCCTTCGTCCAACACGTTGCAAGACGAAGGCCCACGACGAGGTCGCCCCGCCCCGCGTCCTCGTCGAACACGAAGGCCCACGTGGAATTCGGCCCATTGTAACAGGCCCCGCGTGGCCGGTTGTATTACGGGCCCGATTTGCAAATGTTTTTATGTAATGACGGTATGTAACCCTGCTTTATGGGAATATTCTGGGAATGACCTAGGCGCTTGAGGGCACATGCGTCCTTAATCTGAGACGCTGGGCGCTCAGGCACATATAAATACCCTCGCACAGTGCCCTTGAGGGGCTAGATTAACAGAGCAATTGCTGCCTCCAATTAAACCGTGTTCCCATCTCGCTCATCCCCCTGTTGGAATTAACCTACCCGGGAATGCAAGTTCCAACATTGGCGCCCACCGTTCGTGCTACGAGAAAATCACCGGCGATGGCACCCAAAAGAGCTAACTCGAAGGCAGCCCCATCCGTCGACGAAGCAGCGAAGGCAGCCCTGCTAGCTGAGAAAAAGGGCAAGGCCCTCGCCGACAACACCCACCAAGGAGCTAGTGAAGATGAAGCACACAGCAAGAGACAGTGCAACGACCAACACACTCCAGAAGGCACCCTTCGCACCTGCAGCTTCGAAGGGCAGCCACAAGCGCCACCTCCAGGCTTTGCACCACCAGAGGACGAGGACACAACAGAGGATGGCGAGGTCCTCGGCGTCTCCATAGAAGAGCAGCTACAGCTACGGGCCCTGTGCCTCAGAAACCGCAACCTTCAGAAGCAGAAGGAAATCCTCGAGGCCAAGCGCCAATGTGTCACTGTGCAGGCCAAGCTGCGCCAAATGATACGAGATGAAGAGCAGAGGGCTCAGGAGCTTGAGCAAGAGATTGCGCTCTTGCAGCGCGAAGGCCAACATGATCTGCAGCAACACGGCCCGCCCCTCCAACAGCGCGCGCCGGTCGAAGACCTATTCGTCCCTCACCGTGGGCCTCTCATCCCGCACACCACAGCTTTCCAAGGTATCAATTACCTTGACGAGCGAAGCCCCCTGGCGCCGCAACTGCAAGTGTCACCATGGCCCGCCAATTTCAGGGCAGGGACCCACCCCAAGTACAATGGCAGCACTGACCCGACACAGTATATCATGAGCTATCAAGTCACCGTTGCATCAGCCGGAGGGGACGACGCCACGATGGCTAAGTCATTCATCATCGCCCTCGAAGGCCCGGCTCTCACTTGGTACACCGGATTTCCCCCGCTGTCCATCGACTCCTGGAGAAGTCTCCAGGACAAATTTCTGCTCAACTTCCAAGGGTACCGCCCAGACACCGACGCCATGGCCGAACTGTCACTCTGCAAGCAGCTAGAAAGAGAGACTCTGCGGGAGTACTACCGCAAGTTTCTGACCCTCAAGTCACAACTGCCTTCGGTCGATAACCAAATAGCCATTCACTATGCCATCAGTGGCCTTCGGGCTAGCGTCCTTTACAGCTACTGTATCAGAGATCCACCCAAGAACCTCCAAGAGTTGTATCAGTTGTTCGAAAAGTACGCCAGATCCGAAGAGCTCCACCAGCGCAAGGTCGAGTCCCAGAGGAAACCCAAAGACCCTCCGTAGTCCAGCCGCACGTGGACGAGACCTTCGCAGACAGAATCCGGTCGGGACGGCCGCAGCCAGCAGCAGGTACACATCGCCAACTAGCACCCCGCTGGTGAGGCCCTTGCTGCCAAGATTATCCCCCCAGGGCCGCGGCGGAGGAACCCGTGGTCGAGGCTGAGGACGGGCGCAGCAGCCGTGTAGATTTTACTGCTTGTTCCACGGCGAAGACTGCACGCACCCAACAAGGGACTGCCCGGAGACGAATGCCACCAGAGACAGGATGTCTCGGGCGCAACCAGCCGACAACCCAAGAGTTGTCGCGCACACATATCAACAACTCCCACCACCACACAACCACGGCCCCGCTTAGCATCCACCTAACCACGCATACCAACATCACCAGGAGGTACAAATCGTGCCTCCCCCACCCCCACCTCCACATCCGCAACAGCCAAACATCCACCACCCCCACGCACCAAAACAAGAAGACTGCGCTGATCAGTCGTATCACAGAGTCATTCACATGATCACTGGGGGATCCAGTGCCGACTTCGACACAAAGCGGCAGAAGAGGGACCACTACTGCAGCGTCAACCACGTCTCCGTCACCGGCCCAGTCGTGCAGACGAAGTGGTCCCATGTGCCGTTGACCTTCGACGCCAGAGACGTCGACCTGCGCAGCGCACCCCATATCGACGCCATGGTGATCAACTACAGCGTGGCAGGCTAGGACCTGCACAAAGTCTTAGTGGACAACAGCAAACAAGCGGATATCATTTTCCTCCATGCCTTCGACCGCATGGGCATCAGCCACAGCTTGCTCAAGCCTTCGGACAACCCACTATATGGCTTTGGCGGCAAGGGCACCTTTCCTGTCGGCAAAATAGAACTACCCCTCTCCTTCAGTGTAGCACCCAATGCCCGAAGTGAGCAAGTTACTTTCGACATTGTCAACATGGTGTACCCATACAACGCCATCATGGGTCGGGGCTCCACCAACAAGTTTGAAGCAGCCATTCACGGACTTTATCTGTGCATGAAGATCCCGGGTCCACAAGGTGCAATCACAGTCTACGGCAACCAGCAGGCCGCGCGCAACATAGAAAGAGACTTCGTTCCGGGCAAAGGGATGTACACTGCCTCACGGTGCAGCGCGAGGCCCCTGAGTCAACCAGCCCGATCGCCAAAGAACATGAAAAGGCACAGCTACAGAGCAACGATGGGACCAAGACTGTCCCCCTTGACAAGTCAACGCCCAAGCAAACGGTCATCATAAGCGAAGACCTTACTTCGCATGACGAGGAGAGACTCCTCTCCTGTTTGTCCAAAAATAAGGACGTCTTCGCCTGGTCCGCCCTCGACCTGGTCGGAGTCAGTCGCTCTATCATCGAGCACAGCTTTGGAATTGACCCTTCGGTGAGGCCGAAGAAGCAACGGTTGCGCAAGATGTCTGATGAGAAGACAGAAGCCGCCAAGGCCGAAGTACACCGCCTTCTTGAGGCTAAGTTCATCGAGCCAGTCGACTACCCTACGTGGCTCGCCAACGTATTTATGGTGCAAAAGAAGAGTGGCAAATGGCAGATGTGCATCGATTTCACCAGCCTCAACAAAGCCTGCCCCAAGGATAATTTCCTGCTACCTCGGATCAACAAAATCGTCGATAGTGCGGCCGGCTGCGAAGTCCTGTCACTCCTTGACTGCTTCTCTGGCTACCACCAAATTTATATGAAGGAGGAAGACAAGGCCAGCACTAGTTTCATAACACCCTTCAGCACGTACTGCTTCATCAGAATGCTGGAGCGACTCAAGAACGCTGGGTCCACATTCTCTTGCCTCCCCAAAATGGTGCTCGAGAGCCAAGTCGGCAGAAACATATTTACGTATGTGGACGACATCATCGTTGCCAGCAAAAGCAAAGAAGACCATCTGGCTGACCTCGCAGAAACATTCGCGAACATGCAAGACGCACGACTTCGCTTAAACCCCGAGAAGTGCGTCTTCGGCGTTCGCCAGGGGAAGATATTGGGCTACCTGGTGTCGCACCGCGGGATCGAAGCCAACCCGACCAAAATACAGGCCATCATCAACATGACGCCCCCGCAGTCAGCCAGAGACGTCCAACGACTGACCGGCAGATTGGCCGCCCTCAATAGATTCATCTCCAAATCCGCAGAGCGAAGCCTACCTTTCCTCAAAATGCTACGCGGCACAAAAGACTTCGCATGGGGACTAGAGCAAGCGGCAGCCTTCGCTTCACTAAAGCAGCATCTGTTAGAGCTGGTGATTCTTTCAAGCCCCAACCCCTCGCTGCCCCTGTTGCTCTACGTCGCGGCTTCGCCGCACGCGGTTAGCGCAGCGCTGGTTCAGGAGCAGGACAGAGAGGGCATGACCAGGAAATGTCCAGTTTATTACGTCTCCGAAGTATTCACAGCATCCAAATGCAATATGACAGAACTGGAAAAAAACGCCTACGCAGTAGTCATGGCTTCGCGCAAATTGCGCCATTATTTTGAAGCGTTCAAGGTGCGGGTCACCTCGGACAGGGGACTCGGCGAATTATTCAGAAATCCGGAGGCATCAGTCCGGATCGCCAAGTGGGCAGCCGAGCTTTCCGGCTACCATATCACCTTCGAGCCCCGGACAGCCATCAAGTCACAAGTCCTGGCAGACTTCATCATCGACTGGACCGGGCCAACAACGAAGCCGGACACGTCTGCAGAGACGGTGTGGACCATCCATTGCGATGGCGCATGGTGCCATGTGGGGGCAGGCGTTGCTGCAGTCATCACCTCACCCACAGGGGTCAAGCACAGATATGCTGCACGCCTCAGCTTTGCTTTGGAGTCTTACAGGTGCACCAACAACATAGCAGAGTATGAAGCTGTCATCCTCGGCCTTCGCAAGCAAAGGGCACTTGGCATTACTACCTGCATAATCAGAATAGACTCCAAGGTAGTTGCCGGCCTAATTGAGAAAGATTACGTAGCGAAGGACCCCGCAATTATGCAGTACCTCGCCGCTATCCGCAGTCTCGAGAGACAATTCAAAGGCTTCACCTTGCAGCATGTGGACCGCGCCAAGAATGAGGAGGCCGACGCGTTGGCCAAAGCAGCCGCCAGGGGCGAGGCCCTACCCTCGGACATATTCTACTATGTCATCGGCACACCAGGCGTCCGCAGCCCAGAGGGCCTACAAATAACCAACGACACCGAGGGCCACCGCATAGTCAACCTCATTATGACCGAAGACTGGCGGGCACCAATAACCCTATTCCTGCAAGGATACTACCATCCAGCCGATGTCAACGAGGCCAAGCGCCTCAAACACCGAAGCCGGGACTTCGCTCTCATCGAAGGCCAGCTTTACAAGAAGGGGGTCAGCCAACCCATGCTCAAATGTGTCACCCAGACCGAAGGCGTCCAAATCCTGCGCGAAATCCACAGCGGGACTTGCGGCTCTCACGCAGGGCCTAGGGCCCTAGCTGCCAAGGTGATCCATCAAGGTTTCTACTGGCCCGCCATGATCTGCGCCGCAAATCGGGTCACAAGGTCATGCGAAGCCTGCCAGAAGTTTTCTCCACGCTCGGGAAGCCCTTCGCAATTCACAAAGCTAATCGCACACACGTGGCCCCTTCAGCGCTGGGGCCTAGACATTGTCGGGCCACTACCCACGGCCCAAGGGAACCTCAAGTTCACCTTCGTCGTCGTAGAGTATTTTACCAAATGGATCAAGGCGAGGGCGGTGTCCACAATAACATCGAAGACTGCCCAGAAATTCTTCTGGCAAAACATTGTTTGCCAATTCGGAGTCCCGTTCGAGCTCACAGTTGACAATGGCAAGCAATTTGACAGCCAAGACTTTAGGGATTTCTGCTTCTCCATTGGCACCAAGCTTGCCTTCGCTTCAGTCTACCATCCACAATCCAACGGCGTCGTGGAGCGCGCCAATGACAAGATTTTCACGGCGATCAAGAAAATGCTCCTCGACGACAAGAAGGGCAAATGGGCCGACCTACTACCTGAAGCAGTCTGGGCACTGAACACGACCGAGTGTCGGGCGACCGGATTCACTCCTTTTCGCCTGCTATACGGATCAGAGGCCATGACCCCGCAGGAAATCAAACATGGGTCCCCGCGGACAACCGCTTCAGCAATACCCGACGTCGACGAGCCAACTTCCAAAGACCTCATCGACGGAGACCACGTCTTCGCCCTGCAAGCCCTCAACAAATATCAAGCCCAAACGAAGGCCTGGCGCGACCACGCAGTCGTCCCAAGAGAATTCAATGAAGGGGACCTCGTACTCGTCCGCACAACCTGGACAGAGTCACGGGGTAAGCTGGAACCAAAGTGGGAAGGACCATTTATCATCAAGACGAAGTCGTCTCCCGGCGCGTACAGATTAACAACACAATCTGGCGAAGACCTGGAACATTCCTGGAATATAGATAATCTTCGCAAATTTTTTGTTTGAACCCTCAGGGCCATCACGCCCTTATAATTCGGCAAACATTATTATTCTGGCCCGCACTCTTTTCCTCCCAGGGGGGTGTGGTTTTTAATGAGGCGGAGCCATGTAATATACAAGCAAAAATCTCCCGCAAAAAACTAAGCCAATGTCGAAAAATACCGCATCAACGGTCTTCGGCATTCGACTACACCAAAGTCACCGCGAGGGACAGCGCTGGCTACCCTCGCGTGCGACACTCCGTGCAAAAGTCGCCTACGGGTGCAGCCGGACTAGCACAATAAGTGCGCAAAATTGAAGTCCTCTCCAAAGGACTCTCCGTGCAAAAGTCGCCTAAGGGTGCAGCCGGACTAGCACAATAAGTGCGCAAAATCGAAGTCCTCTCCAAAGGACTCTCCGTGCAAAAGTCGCCTAAGGGTGCAGCTGGACTCTCCGTGCAAAAGTCGCATACGGGTGCAGCCGGACTAGCACAATAAGTGCGCAAAATCGAAGTCCTCTCCAAAGGACTCTCCGCGCGAAAGTCGCCTATGGGTGCAGCTGGACTCTCCGTGCAAAAGGCGCCCACGGGTGCAGACGGACTAGCACAGTAAGCGCGCAAAATCGAAAGTATTTTCCAAAAGGTTCCCCGCACACAAGTCGTCTACGGGCACGACCGGATCAACGAAGGCACACAGCCTCATACAAATCACGGGTACATACATACAGCGAGGGCATCACACGTTACATTGGCTCAACCTTAGGGATGATGCCCATCTCCCTATAGTTGAACAGCATTATCCTCAGCTCCTCACCCACAAAAAGATTTCGCAACTCCCCCTCACCTACACTCGTCCTAGCCAGCAAGGACAACAATTCTCGTTTGCCAGCCTCGTCAACATGAAGACGACTTCCCTCCACCTCACTAACCCTCCGCTTCGCGACCGCCCTTCGCCGCCTACGCCCAGCACTCGCACTAGGAATAACTTCAGCACCTACCATGCGCGGAGAAGCTTCCACCGCAGCCACATCCAGTATCGCAAAATAATCCAAGTCCTCATCTGAAGACTCCTCCGTCCACACAACTGAACCCCCAGAATCATCAGACTCAAAAAACTTAGACACAGAATCATCCGAAACATCTTCAGCAACCACGGTCGAAGCCGCCACAAAATTAGCATTGTCAGTAGCGGTTGCGTGCGCAGGCCCAAAACCTTGAACCTGCGCAGCAACTGTGGTTCAGTAACATGCAGACAAAACTTACACACTTTCCCGCACCTATTTAGCTACTTAGCCACCTGCGAGGGCCCGGCCGCGGCCGTGGGGTCTTCGACTGGCGGCTCGTCTGCCACCTTCAGGGAACCTTCGTTCGTCGGCGCAGGGGCCGACACAGGGTCTTCGCCGCCGGCCATAGCAGGAACGACCACGGCCGAGGGGCTTTCGCCGACGTCCAAGGGCAGCACCGGATTGACCTCCACAGCCTCGGGCGGCGCGCCGACCAGACTTCCAAAGTCCTCAACGTCCTCGGCACGCTCCATCTGCAGCAACAGCACATTCACTCAGCAAAAACTATACATACCCACACGCAACCAACCACACAAAAATAATAACCTTCACCTGCTCTCTCGCCCGGTCGGATCACTCCCTGACAGCCTCCCGACCATGTGCCCCCCACATCCTATCAAAAAGGCCCCCCGTTGACTGCTTCACAACGGGGTCTTCGGCCTTGAAGATCTCGCGCTCAAAGCTCTCGTCTGCTTGGTCGAAGACCTCGTAGTGTCTGCAGCCCTCGCGGGACAACGCATTCATGGCCCCCTCATAGGTGACGAGGGAGGCAAAAGACATGAAACACTACACGATGGTTAGGAGTACCAGCAACTCCTCCTGCAACCACTCGAGGAAGCGAAGGCCCGCCTCCCGGTCGGGCACTTCGAAGTCAGCAGTACGCGTGCCCAGCTCGCGATACGAGCTCACAAACTGTGTGAGCGTCCGCTCAACCTCAGAGCACGTAGAGGCCTCGGCCTTATCCACGCGGCCGCGCAGGGCATTGAACCTCGCCTCCCACTCCTCGGCGCGTTGGCTGGCGAGACTTACCTCCGCCCGCGCCACCTTGGCCTCCGCCTGCACAGCTTGTGCCTCAGTGATGGCCTGGTTCGCCTCCCTCCTCTCCTGTACCAGTTGGCGCCGAAGGTCCGTCTTCTCGGTCTCCAAGGCGGCCACTTTCTCCGCCAGCCGGCGGCTTTTGCTCCCCGCGGCCGACTTCTCCCGGACGGCATCCGCGTGCTGTGCCCGAAGTCTCTCGACTTCGGCAGCCACGTCCGCAGTCAGGACACCAGACGCAACACGGTCGGCAAAGTCAGCTGCCTGACAAAAACACATGAGACCCAAATCTTCATGGAAACAACAAACACCGAAGTCCAACTCAACTTACTTGACTTAGCTGCTGCGACAGCCGCTGTGATGCCTCCCTCAGCCGCTAGGACATGGTGCCCGCCACATCCTTCGCGGCAGCGACTGTCAGAATCTCGCCGCTCGCGCAGAAGGCGGCCCATGGGTCCTGCGCGGTCCCCCTCGCCCTTACCTCCGCCGATGGCAAAGAGGTTGCCACCGAAGGCGGGACAACAACCATCTGTCCCTCGCCGGACCCTGCAATGCAACATATCACCGGTCAGAAGACCTCGTAAAAAAAACTTACCAACAAAATAGTCCTCCACGCTGATGTTCGTGCCGAAGTCGGTAACACGTTTCCCCAGCGAGGGCAGCTCCCGTCCCTTCGCAGCTTCGACCGGGGGAGACTTGGTCCCACCAGCGGCGGCTGTCTTCGCGCCCGCCGACGACTTGCTGGACCCAGGCACGGCCGGTTTCGCAGCCGGCACTGGCTGGCTGCTGCCGAAGGCAGCAGCCTTCGCGCTCCCCCGCGCTCTATTCGCCTCATGCCTCAGATCCGCCATCCTGGTAACCGCCCGACGCTTCTGCGCAGCGTCTTGACGGTCCTTGGTCATCACTGCCGACACAACAGCAGCAATATTCCGTCAGTAAGGGAAAATCCTCAAGCCACGAGCTATACGAGACGTAGACATGTCTTTGCCTTCCACCCAGGGGATTGGAAGACTCTTTGGCCATCGACCCCCGGTAACCTCTAGCATTCGCGCCGAAGACTCCCAGAGCTCGGGCGAAGACATCCTTCCCCTGGGGGCCGCACATGTCCCCATCAACTCCACAGCAAAATTATCAGACACCCGCATTCCTCCCACTATAGTACCTAATTTCTTCTTCTTAGTGGCCGGGGCAGCCTCCTGCGAAGGCTCTTCCTCGGTTCCGCCTATCGGTTTCTTCCCACGGCGGTCGGCGGCGTCCACACCAGGATAACCACCGTACGGCAAGCAGTTCAGGTCAAAGACCTGGTTCAATATGTCGTTGGACCCGCGGATATCCCAGCTCCGCAGACCCTCTGTCCTCGGCACGTAGCGCCCCATGATCCTTGCCGCCCCGTCTTCCGCTTCACACACGAACGCGGCGGGATCTCGGCCACGCAAATCCAGCACGAAGGCAGGACTTCTCACCAGCTGCCCGCCATGGGAGGGCATCTCGCGAGGGCATACTTCGCCCAACGCCCAGCCATGCGCCAAGGGCCATACCCCATACCGACAAATTCCTCAACTAAATTGCGCCCGCTACTCATGCGGGCAGCGCAACGAAGGGCTCCTTCATCTTCGTCATCCTCCGCTACCTCAAATTGCGGGTATGCTACATAATAATGGGAGCACATGACGGCCACAGGGAGCCCTAGGTGGTTTTCGACTGCGCCTTCTGAAACGTAAAACCAGAAATCCCACCAGTTGCCCCACTTATTGCGGGCGCAGGGAACCAACTCCACAACCTCCATCGAAGTCTTCCTGGACTTCGGCATGAATGTGCACGATCCAAACTGTGCAATCTCATCTCCAATTTTCCTCTTTTGCCAATGCAGACAGTAATGTTTTGTGAAGACTTCCACTGAGGGCTGGCTGCCATACGAAGTCGTCGCCCAGACGTACTTCGCCAGGGCCACCACGACATTCGGCGTCAGCTGGTGGACCTGGACCTCGAACTTCCGCAGGACCTCCGCCACGAATCGATGTGCGGGCAGACGAAGGCCAGCAGTGAAAAAAGCCTAAAAAACGACCAACTCGCCTTCTGGCTCGGGGACCTCCTCCGCCCCCAGGACACGCCCCACTCCGCTGCCAAAATATCCAAGCTGTTGCATGTCCTGAACATGGACCGAGGAAATCCGCGACACGCCAAACTCCACTGTATCACCAGGATGCAACTCCTCCACCGCCACGTTGCTCAAAGTGTCCTCGGACGATGCGCCGGCCAGCGGTGTACCAGCAGCAGAAGAAGAGGACGGCATGGCTACGTATCGCCGACGGCGGGCGGTCTGCTTCACGCGGGCCAGATCTCCGACGAGCAGGAGCAAGGAGGGAAAGCGAGCAGACGAATGGTTTCAAAAGGAGGCTAGGGTTTCGCGGCGCGCAGAAAGAGTACCTGACCCGCACCGCCCCGCCCCCCCTTTTATACACAGGACGCGACGCTTCGGGAAACCCGCAGTCCAACAGTTCTGCGTCCATCAACGGTCACATCAAAAACCCCCGTGGAACCACTTCGAGCGAGGGCAGCGTCTCCACCATCTAGCAACGTCTTCGGCACTAGATGACTCAGTCGAACTGGTCCCTCCGAGGGCAAATGTTGGGGCGAAGGCGAAGACACTACCCCTCGCTCGATGCCTTCGCCAATCTCGCTGCATCAACGGAGGCAAAACGACCGACAGCTCCCACCCTTCGTCCAACATGTTGCAAGACGAAGGCCCACGATGAGGTCACCCCGCCCCGCGTCCTCGTCGAACACAAAGGCCCACGTGGAATTCGGCCCATTGTAACAGGCCCCGCGCGGCCGGTTGTATTACGGGCCCAATTTGCAAATGTTTTTATGTAATGACGGTCTGTAACCCTACTTTATGGGAATATTCTGGGAATGACCTAGGCGCTTGAGGGCACATGCGTCCTTAATCTAAGACGCTGGGCGCTCAGGCACCTATAAATACCCCCGCACAGTGCCCTTGAGGGGCTAGATTAACAGAGCAATTGCTGCCTCCAGTTAAACCGTGTTCCCATCTCGCTCATCCCCCTGTTGGAATCATGAAAGCTCTCTTGTGGGTTTTGGTGTTTGGATGACAACTCAATTAAAGGACTAACAAGTGTGCCAAGTGTTGAACAGGTGCTTAATGTAAAGCTAACAGGGTTCAACACAAGTGAACAAATGTGATGGTCCAAGGACTAGATGATGGATAGATAATGGGCATCACAAGTAAGATGGACATTGCGTAAAGTGAGACTTGGGTACGTAGCTCGGAGACAACTGATCAAGCCAAGGACGGAGGCAAGAAGAGCTTTGAGGTACCAAGTGCACGGGAGAAGGTCAAAGAGGCTGAGGAACCCAAAGCCAAGGGTGAAGAAGAAGGCTTGCAAAGTCAAGGGTGATCGAGTTGAGAACAGCTACGACACATCAAGGATCACTACATAAGGACGTGACTTACAACCAATGAGGAAATGTCTCTAGTTATGTGGTGTAAGTCATAAGGCTCAAGACCAAGCTCTAAGAAGGAGATCAAGGTTACTAGAAGAAGAAGCAGTGTCAAAACCAAAACTAGAAGCAGCCCAAAAAGAGCTAAGTGCACCTTGACTTTTAGTTTGGGTTGTTCCTATGTTTGGAGATGTTCTATGTGACCTTTGCAGGATGTTGGAGCTAAGAAATGTCAATCTAGATCAAGTCAAGCTGACTTGATGATTTATGAGTCCAACATCAAAGCTCAAGCATGTCAAATGCTATAGATGTAAAAATCAAAGAGAAGGTATGTTTCTAGACTTAGTACATTGGTTTTTGTGTACTAATATATTTGTCTAAGTGTTAGAAACAGAAGGAAGAAGAAAAGAAATGAAAAAGGCTTGGATGTGTACACAAAGTCTAAGCTCAGTCTGGCACACCGGACTGTCCGGTGGTGCACCGGACAGTGTCCGGTGCGCCAGGCTGAACTCTGGTGAACAGGCCACTCTCGGGAGAAGCCGGCGGCGTACGACTATAATTCACCGGACTGTCCGGTGCAGCACCGGACTGTCCGGTGAGCCAACGGTCGGCTGGGCCAACGGTCGGCCGCGCAATCCACGCGTGACGCGTGGCCGAGCCAATGGTCAGATGAAGGCACCGGACTGTCTGGTGTGCACCGGACAGTGTCCGGTGCACCAACGGCTCCAGAACTGCAACGGTCGACTGCTCCATTTCTGGAAGGAAATCGGG
This sequence comes from Zea luxurians, assembly GCA_029449295.1. NCBI lineage: Eukaryota > Viridiplantae > Streptophyta > Magnoliopsida > Poales > Poaceae > Zea > Zea luxurians. Next base: position 31,197,080 of record JAOPSE010000031.1, read on the forward strand.
CACCGGACAGTGTCCGGTGGTGCACCGGACTGTCCTGTGCGCCACCCGACTGAAGGCAAGATTTGCCTTCCTGGTTTGTTTCCAACGGCTCCTAGGCCCCTTGTGCCTATAAAAGGGACCTCTAGGCGCCTCAATGAATGTACAAGTGCAGCCAACAAGTGTAGACATCACTCGAATCATTTCTCACTCTCCCTCTTGTGTGTATCTCTCTAGTTTGTGTAGAAGGCAAAACTATAAGCCTTTAGAGAGAGGAGAAGCGCTGCTAAGAGCAAGAGCAAGGTCTTGAGTGTATCGTTACTCTGCCGGGGTGCTGTCAAGAAGTCTGTAAGCAGCCGCGGTTTTGTTGTAACTCAACTCAACATAGTGAAAGGCTCTATCTGTCATACTGACAGATCTGAGCAAACGGAGGAAGGAGTTGAAACAGACTCCAAGCCCAGGTGTGGCTAACTCCAACAAGGACTAGGCAAGCATTTCAGGCTTGGCCGAACCTCGGGATAAATCCTTGCGTCTGTGTGCTCTGTTCCGTATTGTATTCTGACTCTCTGTCTTACTCGCTTTTATATCTGCACTTCACTGTTTACTTGTGGTACTAGCTTTCCTTGAAGTGCAGGATATTCTTAAGATAGGAACTTCAATTCCACTGCAACCTACTCGAAGGGTTCTTCACTCCACTGCGACTCTATCTTCGAGTAGAGTAAGATTTAAGTTTTAAAGTGATAATTTTTATTCGCCTATTCACCCCCCCTCAATGTGACCTCCAGATCCTGTTCCCGGGCCAAAGGGAACTTTCAATTGGTATCGGAGCTAGGCCTCTCCAGTGTGGGCTTAGCCGTCTGGAGATGATGATGTCGTCACAAGAGGTAACTGTAGAACTTCTTTTAGGCGATGGTTCTAATTACAAGTCTTGGTCTGTCTCTATTTATAATGCTTTCATGAGTGTTGATCCTGATTTGAGACAGGTCTTTAGTAGAAGTATTTTTCCCTCTAATGTTAGTAAAAATCCTTCTGATGATGAACTAAGATGTCTATCTCTAAATCACCATGCTTGCAACATCTTAGTTGATTCTCTTTCTAGAAGTGCCTATTTTGCCATCATGAGTAGTGATAGTGATTTATTTGTTGATGCTCATGATTTATGGAATAGAATTAAAGTAAAATATTTTGTGGCAAATTGTACTGCTCCTACTCCCTATATTGCTTGTGATACTAACCATTCAAAGGGAGAAGAAAAGTATTGGGCACCAAACGATGAATCCACCTCGTCGACAGGTTTGTTCTCCACTAGTAATAAATGTTTTATTGCTAACAATAACGGTGGAGACAAAAGCCATGATGAGGAAGAATATGAGGATGAGGAGTCTACATCATCACAAGGTACATTGTCCTGTTTTGCTTCCACTGATAATAATGACAGGGAAAATGAGATCGACGATGTGGAAGAGGAGATTCGCCGTTTCTACACCCATCTCAACAAAGAAGACAAAGCGCTCTTGATTAAGCTGTTGAGAAGGAACAAGGAACAAGGCGAGACGCTTCTCAGGCTAGAAGAAACTCTCATCAAGACAAACAACAGTCTGGAGAAGATGTCCAAAGAACATGAGGAGCTAAGGTGCTCTCATGATGTCTTGGTCCAACGGTATGATTCAATCTTAATTGAGCAAAGTTGTAATGATGATGCTTTATCTTGTGTTGCTCAAGTTAGAATGAAAAATGCCATGCTTGAGAGGCAAGTAGAATTGCTAAGTCATGATAAACTAGCTCTCACTGAAAAATATAATTCATTGTTTTATTCTCATGATAATCTCTTGGATAGACAAATTATGCTTAATGTTGCTCATGAGGTTATAATTGCGAACTTAAATTCATGTGAACCTCATTCTCGCACGTGTGCGCATTTGAATTGTATATCACCATGTGCTAACCCCTGTTGCTCAAAAGAAAGCCAATCGTTGATTGAGCAACAAGTTTTAGGGTCACAAAAGAAATTGTGTGGGAACAAGAAGCAAAGACAACTAAGGAGAAGACACATTGCTCAACTTTCTCAAGATATCCACGGGCGCGTGGTGAAGAAGCTTGAGAAAGGAAAAACTGCAGCAAGTGTTAAGCTCCATAAGAAGGATGTTCCTAAAGATGAAATCAACATGAGCTTGGAAAAAGGTAAAAATTCAATTGATCATGTTGTTTGCACTGACCATTTCTCTATGTCATGCAAAAACAAAAGAGAAAAGGGAAAATGTAACACCCAAAATTCTGAATTTGGATTTGATAGAAGAAATCTGAGCAAAATACCATTGATAAATAATTAAACTTTATAATTCACCCTTTTTAAAGGTAAATACTCATAATAAAATAAATGAAGAAACACTATGTAGTAATTGTGCATCATGTGAAAGTTTAACTTGTGCATAAATTTGAAATCTAGAATTTAAAACTTGGTTTGATTTGAATTGGAAATAGGGTTTGAAATAAGAGAAGGGAAGAACTAAGAAAAATACTACATAAAATAAAATAAAAATCAGAATAAACATCCTTCACACTTAAATTATTAAATTATACCATTCAAACTGAGGACAAGTTATTTCACAAAGTTTGAATTTAAACTTGAACTCAAATTGGATTTGAAAATGGAGAAAAGAAAATAGAAAAGATAAAAGAAAAAGAATAAAACCCTATGTGGGCCAAGAACACCAAATTCGGCCCACTTAAACAATTACTGCGCGCGCCAGCTCCAGAGTCCGCCTGACACACGGGTCCCGCTTGCCACTCACTCACGCGCGCGACTCACTGGTAGGTGGGCCCACTGGCCAGTCGCCCGGGCGCGCCGCGTACCAAACCCGCACGCTATCCTTCTCGCTGGCAGGCGGCCCCACGTACCAGAGCATCGTCTCCGCGCAACAGCCCGCGCATCGCGCGCACTCAACCCGTGTCCGTCGTCGCTAATGGCGGGCTCCCTCAACGACATCGTCGGACGTTTCGCGGATGGCCAACCTACACGGACTTCTTGGGCCATAAAGCGTGGCCTTAACCTCATCCAACCCTTGTCGTGCCCCAGTTCCTCGCCACCAGTACGTTAGTGCCATCTGCAGCCGCCGCCGTCAAGAACTTCGCCGGATCCGCCACCGCTCATCCATCACCTCCACGGCTCAAAATTGCTAGCCCACTTCCGTCGCCGAGCTTGGGAGCCCCAGCTCGAGCTCTTCTTCACCTCTCTGCCGCCACGACCAGTGCCCAAAAGGAACGGCCACCGTGTGCCTGTACAAAAAGATTGCCGCCACCGTGGATTGGGTCCTCGATTGGATCTCCGACTGCGGTGAGTGGAGCCGTTGCTCCAGGAGTCTCCACCGCCCGCGTAGGAATCTTCTCTGGGCAAAGACCATCGCCGACGAGCTGGTGATTTCTCGCCGTTGCTGTTATTCCCCACCGTTCCGCCGTGCGCCGTGGCCAGCCCCCCTCCATGCTCCCAAAGTTGGTAAGAAACTCCCCTTCGAGTCCGCGATCACCTCTGCTTTGCGTGGCGCGTATTGGAATATAGCTTGGGGCCGGGGAGATCGATCTGGCCAACACCGGCCATGGCTACCGCCGTGAGGATCGGCGGCGCCACCGCGCTCGGTCGTTGGTAGGGGGGGAAGGCATGGGTGCCGTCCGATCCAATTCGGACGGATACGATTAGAAGCAGTGTACCCATTCGGCAGGTTACATCCAAGCCATTGATCGAATATCGGACGGGTTAGATGGAACGCGCCTAGATAAAATCTGTGTCGTCCAGTCCAGTGTGGACGGTTACGATTAGATCGAGATATACCCCTTCGCGTTATAAAATCTGAGCCCTTGGTTCGGATCGGACGGCTCAGATCTATTGATACCCCTTCGCTGAGCTGTTTTTTGTAAAAAGAGACCCCGACCTTTTAAGAAAACAACCCGCCGTCCTGGGACCCTGTTCCCAGTGTCTTGGAAAACTTGCATCGAACCCCCTGTGCTTCCCAGTAATTGAGGCCCAGTCCAGTGCAGTATTAAAGTGATTAAATGAATTAGAAATTAGATTTTTAATACAAAAATAATTGCTAGAACTTAGATAATTCATAGAAAATTCATTTTAACTCCAAATTGAACCATTCCAGTTTCTAAAATTTTGTAATAATATTCTTCATCATTTAGTGTCTCTGTTTTGACATGAACTCTGTCAGGAAATTTATTTATCATTTAATCATATTTTAATCACATTAAACCTTAGGAAAATCATAACTTGAATTCTACAACTCCAAAATTAATAATTCCTGTTCCTATGATCTCATTTTAATATGTATATTAATAATGTGTATTTTGTTCTTATGTTTGGTGTAATGTTAATTTTGCCTATACCATGTTTGTTTGAATTGCTACGACTAGCAGTGAGGTCACGAGTCACCTGAAGATCATCCTGGTACCTGGATTCTCAAGGCCCAGGCAAGTTGTGCCCTTGATCACTTCTTTTCACCTACTCATGTTCTAATTAATCATAATGATCTGCATAGGATAATTTTGATGGGACCCAATAGGTTACCCTAGTTTGTCTATCTTTATACCCTGTTTACCACTGAACTTTCTGGGTAGTACTTGCTAGTGCTATATGTGGTTTTGGGTATGAAGATTACACTATTCATGATTATACTTTTGTTATCAGTGGTTATTTATTGTTCATGATAAGATCATTATGTTAATTGGAACATAGAGAACCACCCGGGAAAACAGTGCTACCACAAGGGTGGAATGGGACGCCCTTGGCTGATTAATTAGGAAAGCTAGTGGAAGACTACCTTACCCGAAAGGGGCAAGGGCAGTAGGGGAGTGGTCAGTGTGGGGAGGCCCTCGGGAGGATTTTGCTGCGATGGCGGTCCTGCAAGGGATTCCTGCATTGGAACTTCCTATAAACTGTAGCGGGTTTTCGGAAGCTAGTGGAACTTTGTAAAGGCCTCGTAGTGGATCCCTAGCCATTCACCTCGGAAGTGTCTAAGGGCCTTGCAAACCCTGGCGACATGGGATACACGACTTGTGGGTAAAGATGCGCAACCTCTGCAGAGTGTAAAACTAGTATACTAGCCGTGCTCACGGTCATGAGCAGCTCGGACCCTCACATGGTTAATTATGGAACTAAATTCAATTTGTCATATGCATTGCATTGCAGGTGATGTTGTTACTCTTGTTCTATTACTTAATTGGGTTTGGTATTTACTTATACTTAGTAACTGCTAATAAAATTTTGACCAACTTTAAAAGCAATGCTCAGCTCTAACCATCTTCTTTGGTAAGCCTTACACTTTACGTGAGCTCCCACCTTTGGTGAGTTCATGCACATTATTCCCCACAACTTGTTGAGCGATGAACGTATGTGAGCTCACTCTTGCTGTCTCACATACACCACAGGTCAAGGCCAGGTACTGCAGGATGATGCTCATGGAGGATGCTGTGATGAGTTCGTGAGTGGTCTAGGTCGTCGTCTCCCAGTCAACTTTGGGTTGCTGGACCGTTGTCTCCTTATAATGTAATTATCTATTTTGTATAGAACTCCTGTTATATATAAAAATGTGACATTCGATCCTGTGCCACTATACATCATATGTGTGAGACTTGGTCCCAGCATACCTGGTGTTTATGTTAGCGCCCGGGTTTTGGACCCCTAAAATCCGGGTGTTACAGAAGTGGTATCAGAGGAATGTTGACTGTAGAACGAAACCTAGATAGAACTGGACAACCATTATCTACTTACCTCTGCTACTCTGATTCTTTTCTAAACTTATCTCAATCTTTTCTCATCTAATTCCGCTTTACTCTGATTATTCTTACCTTTTCAAAGACAAACTTGGATTTCACACTTTGAAATCTTGTGCCTAAAGTGACCTTTAGGAATAAGGAGACCTACTCTTAGGAACAAAAGCAAAACTAATTTTGTAAATATTTATATGCTTGAATGTTTGTTCTTATGATACTTGTCTGATTTGGATCTTTGTTTGAGTGTGATGAGTTGTGGAGTAATGTCCACAATTGCATCTGCATATACACATAGGTATAAAAATATATTTATAAAATAACTAGACAAACTAAATTATCCTTCAATAAAGTATCTAGCCTAACAATACCCATCTTATCTTAAAGATTCTCCCTTATCTTAATAGATTCATCTCATCTCAAGAGATTCTATCCTACACTCATAGATCTATCTTATCTCAAAAGGTCTTAACTTATCCTAATGTATATAGATCCATCTTATCTTAAGAGGTTTTCTCTTATCTTAATAGATTTATCTTATCTTGAAGAGATTCTAACCTACCTACATCATATAATCCATCTTATCCTAAAAAGATACTCATCTTATCTTGAAGAAATTTTATGTCATCCTAATAGATCTAACTGGCCTTAAAAGATTCTATCTTATCATTATGGATTGATGTTATCCTAATAAGCATACTTAACCACCCTAGATTAACAACCATAATCTAATGCAAATTGATTAGATCATATCTGGTCAAACTAGTCATACCAATCTAATCTAGATCCCATCTAACCTATTATGATCCAATCTAATGTGGTCTACTAAATCAGATTAGTGATACTGATAGAAGAGATTAGACCCTACTAGCCATGTATTAACTTAACTTAGCACATTGGATTAACTCAACTATGAGCTAACCCAACCCATGATGAATGATATAACCTTTATATTCCCCACCTAATAACAAACAAACTTTTAACCTACACCTTGTAGTCTATCTCATCCCTAACTATCTTAACCATATTCCCCTAACTCTGATGATATACACCAACCTCGACTCAATGAGACCAAGATTGGAGACCGAAGATGATCAACCTCATTAAGAAAGGAATAAACACCAACTCAAGTCTTCAAGGATCAAGCGGGGTCACCAGATGAGTCAAAAGCCACCATCTAGGATGGGATCTTTTCTTACCCTACACTTTTTAACCAAACCTATATATATGCCCTAAAGACATCTTCTATCCTACATAATAAAGTAGACATACATATATACACCCATGCTTTCCTAATCACCTGCCAATTTGGGTTTAGACTTGAAAAAAAAAATCTTTTGGTACTAAAACCACTTAGACACTGAAATATAGATTTCAAACCAATCTCTCTGTAACCCTTTCTTACTAATCTCGAGGACGAGATTATTTTTAAGGGGGGTAGGATTTGTAACACCCAAAATTCTGAATTTGGATTTGATAGAAGAAATCTGAGCAAAATACCATTGATAAATAATTAAACTTTATAATTCACCCTTTTTAAAGGTAAATACTCATAATAAAATAAATGAAGAAACACTATGTAGTAATTGTGCATCATGTGAAAGTTTAACTTGTGCATAAATTTGAAATCTAGAATTTAAAACTTGGTTTGATTTGAATTGGAAATAGGGTTTGAAATAAGAGAAGGGAAGAACTAAGAAAAATACTACATAAAATAAAATAAAAATCAGAATAAACATCCTTCACACTTAAATTATTAAATTATACCATTCAAACTGAGGACAAGTTATTTCACAAAGTTTGAATTTAAACTTGAACTCAAATTGGATTTGAAAATGGAGAAAAGAAAATAGAAAAGATAAAAGAAAAAGAATAAAACCCTATGTGGGCCAAGAACACCAAATTCGGCCCACTTAAACAATTACTGCGCGCGCCAGCTCCAGAGTCCGCCTGACACATGGGTCCCGCTTGCCACTCACTCACGCGCGCGACTCACTGGTAGGTGGGCCCACTGGCCAGTCGCCCGGGCGCGCCGCGTACCAAACCCGCACGCTATCCTTCTCGCTGGCAGGCGGCCCCACGTACCAGAGCATCGTCTCCGCGCAACAGCCCGCGCATCGCGCGCACTCAACCCGTGTCCGTCGTCGCTAATGGCGGGCTCCCTCAACGACATCGCCGGACGTTTCGCGGATGGCCAACCTACACGGACTTCTTGGGCCATAAAGCGTGGCCTTAACCTCATCCAACCCTTGTCGTGCCCCAGTTCCTCGCCACCAGTACGTTAGTGCCATCTGCAGCCGCCGCCGTCAAGAACTTCGCCGGATCCGCCACCGCTCATCCATCACCTCCACGGCTCAAAATTGCTAGCCCACTTCCGTCGCCGAGCTTGGGAGCCCCAGCTCGAGCTCTTCTTCACCTCTCTGCCGCCACGACCAGTGCCCAAAAGGAACGGCCACCGTGTGCCTGTACAAAAAGATTGCCGCCACCGTGGATTGGGTCCTCGATTGGATCTCCGACTGCGGTGAGTGGAGCCGTTGCTCCAGGAGTCTCCACCGCCCGCGTAGGAATCTTCTCTGGGCAAAGACCATCGCCGACGAGCTGGTGATTTCTCGCCGTTGCTGTTATTCCCCACCGTTCCGCCGTGCGCCGTGGCCAGCCCCCCTCCATGCTCCCAAAGTTGGTAAGAAACTCCCCTTCGAGTCCGCGATCACCTCTGCTTTGCGTGGCGCGTATTGGAATATAGCTTGGGGCCGGGGAGATCGATCTGGCCAACACCGGCCATGGCTACCGCCGTGAGGATCGGCGGCGCCACCGCGCTCGGTCGTTGGTAGGGGGGAAGGCATGGGTGCCGTCCGATCCAATTCGGACGGATACGATTAGAAGCAGTGTACCCATTCGGCAGGTTACATCCAAGCCATTGATCGAATATCGGACGGGTTAGATGGAACGCGCCTAGATAAAATCTGTGTCGTCCAGTCCAGTGTGGACGGTTACGATTAGATCGAGATATACCCCTTCGCGTTATAAAATCTGAGCCCTTGGTTCGGATCGGACGGCTCAGATCTATTGATACCCCTTCGCTGAGCTGTTTTTGTAAAAGAGACCCCGACCTTTTAAGAAAACAACCCGCCGTCCTGGGACCCTGTTCCCAGTGTCTTGGAAAACTTGCACCGAACCCCCTGTGCTTCCCAGTAATTGAGGCCCAGTCCAGTGCAGTATTAAAGTGATTAAATGAATTAGAAATTAGATTTTTAATACAAAAATAATTGCTAGAACTTAGATAATTCATAGAAAATTCATTTTAACTCCAAATTGAACCATTCCAGTTTCTAAAATTTTGTAATAATATTCTTCATCATTTAGTGTCTCTGTTTTGACATGAACTCTGTCAGGAAATTTATTTATCATTTAATCATATTTTAATCACATTAAACCTTAGGAAAATCATAACTTGAATTCTACAACTCCAAAATTAATAATTCCTGTTCCTATGATCTCATTTTAATATGTATATTAATAATGTGTATTTTGTTCTTATGTTTGGTGTAATGTTAATTTTGCCTATACCATGTTTGTTTGAATTGCTACGACTAGCAGTGAGGTCACGAGTCACCTGAAGATCATCCTGGTACCTGGATTCTCAAGGCCCAGGCAAGTTGTGCCCTTGATCACTTCTTTTCACCTACTCATGTTCTAATTAATCATAATGATCTGCATAGGATAATTTTGATGGGACCCAATAGGTTACCCTAGTTTGTCTATCTTTATACCTTGTTTACCACTGAACTTTCTGGGTAGTACTTGCTAGTGCTATATGTGGTTTTGGGTATGAAGATTACACTATTCATGATTATACTTTTGTTATCAGTGGTTATTTATTGTTCATGATAAGATCATTATGTTAATTGGAACATGGAGAACCACCCGGGAAAACAGTGCTACCACAAGGGTGGAATGGGACGCCCTTGGCTGATTAATTAAGAAAGCTAGTGGAAGACTACCTTACCCGAAAGGGGCAAGGGCAGTAGGGGAGTGGTCAGTGTGGGGAGGCCCTCGGGAGGATTTTGCTGCGATGGCGGTCCTGCAAGGGATTCCTGCATTGGAACTTCCTATAAACTGTAGCGGGTTTTCGGAAGCTAGTGGAACTTTGTAAAGGCCTCGTAGTGGATCCCTAGCCATTCACCTCGGAAGTGTCTAAGGGCCTTGCAAACCCTGGCGACATGGGATACACGACTTGTGGGTAAAGATGCGCAACCTCTGCAGAGTGTAAAACTAGTATACTAGCCGTGCTCACGGTCATGAGCAGCTCGGACCCTCACATGGTTAATTATGGAACTAAATTCAATTTGTCATATGCATTGCATTGCAGGTGATGTTGTTACTCTTGTTCTATTACTTAATTGGGTTTGGTATTTACTTATACTTAGTAACTGCTAATAAAATTTTGACCAACTTTAAAAGCAATGCTCAGCTCTAACCATCTTCTTTGGTAAGCCTTACACTTTACGTGAGCTCCCACCTTTGGTGAGTTCATGCACATTATTCCCCACAACTTGTTGAGCGATGAACGTATGTGAGCTCACTCTTGCTGTCTCACATACACCACAGGTCAAGGCCAGGTACTGCAGGATGATGCTCATGGAGGATGCTGTGATGAGTTCGTGAGTGGTCTAGGTCGTCGTCTCCCAGTCAACTTTGGGTTGCTGGACCGTTGTCTCCTTATAATGTAATTATCTATTTTGTATAGAACTCCTGTTATATATAAAAATGTGACATTCGATCCTGTGCCACTATACATCATATGTGTGAGACTTGGTCCCAGCATACCTGGTGTTTATGTTAGCGCCCGGGTTTTGGACCCCTAAAATCCGGGTGTTACAGAAAAGGAGGTGCTTTAAGTGCAACAAGTCAGGACACCTCATTGTGTCATGTCCATACATCGACAAGGGTGAAGGAATAAGGAGATGCTTTGGATGCAATGACAAGAACCATACGATCACTTCTTGTCCGCTACTGATAAACCAAGCATATACACTCTCTGGGATGACCCCCACTAAGGAAAATGACAAACAGCAAGCGTCATGTCAGGTTGAGCGACGCTTCTGCTACAAGTGTGGCGATCAGGGTCATCTATCCAAGGTATGTAACAAAGGTGAGGTTCCTAAACAAGTAAAGTTGTCTCAATCTCATTCACTTAGGAGACCCAAATCACATACTCGTGCTAGAACTATAACGAGATCACCTAGAACTAGCACAAAGACTATCTGGGTGCCAAAGGCATTTTTAGTTGAACGACATGGACCCATCTCAAGGTGGGTACCAAATTGTGCTAACTAGACCATGCAGGTGCCTTGAGATGGGCTAGAGACCATGGGAGAGCTTAAGACGGTTAACTCAAACTCTATGCTTAAGCTGTTAACTGTTTTGGTGTTTATTCATTGACCCAAGGTTGAATTATTGTGAGACACTAATCCCATGTTCATCTCAAGTGAAATAAGGTGAATAGGTCCTTAATCATTATTGGTGAATCAAGCAAAGGACCTTGATGAGATTCTGCAACTTGCTCTCCATGAGATGGTACCCTTGTATCTTAAGTACTTTGTTGATAATCAGTACTGCTCTTAAGTCTGATTGTTGTGCTACCTGTCCTTGGAGAAATTATGCTTTTTTGATTGCCTATATTGAGTACCTTTCAATCAATGATTAATGATTTCCAAAATCGTAACCATGTGTGCTTAATCATGATTGTGTGCTTTAGAGGTTATGTCTCTTGAATCATTTAATGGGTAGTTTTTCATTAGATATATCCACCACGATTAACTCTTGTTGCGTTCGTGAATAAACCTGTATTCCGTTGTGAGTTATGCTATATGGTTTTAATGATTAACCTGTGTGCAAATATGACATATTGTTTAGTTTATGTTCACATGATTACTCTAGTCTGGTATTGTGTGAATACAAACTCCATGTTGTGCCTCTAATGCACCCTTTTGAGCTAAGGCACATGAGCAAAAGGAGCCCTCAATTAGTGACAACTGGTGCTCTCATGGCAATTCAGGAAAAGGCAAAGGTATGGAGAATGGAACTATGCAATTTTAGTGAATGTCTTGAAGTTCCATTGATTGTGATCACAGCTATGGTCTTACCTCTGAATTGGTAGTATCTTGGCCTAGGTGCTCCTTACTTTAAAATGTTGTTTCTTCTGGTGTATCTAAAGAACCTTCTTAATTATGATGTGCTTAGACATTGCGCTTTATAAACATGATAGTGTTGTTTTTCAATTGGTATATGTGATGCAATGATAGTCAAGTATGAAGCATGTCTAGGTTGCGTGTAAATGATATACCTCTTGAGGCATGCATTGTTGTATTAAATCAACCCTTAAATTGGTATTCAATTGTTATCTCTTTGCGATGAAATTGAGAGTATTCCTTGACCAAGATATGTTGTGATCCCATCTAGTTCTAAGAAAGCTAGAATGTGCAAAGTGCAAGTTATTCAAATACTTGATGAACAAGTGTAGGGGGAGCACACATAACTTGCTTCTTTTGAGACTAATTGTATTTTGAGCAATCTTGTGTAGTCTCAAGGTGGAAAAGAGGAGATGAGCAAGAAATGGAGTAATCAGGACTGGGGTACCTCTATAAGTCAAGGAATTGGTATCTTAAGTCGTGAGTAATTGCATATTTTTAGATTGCTCATGCTCTATAAAATTTGGTGATACTAGATGCTTATCCTTAAAAATCATGGAGCTATGATAATAAATAATCTTGCAATTGGTATCTTTCAATTGGTAGCCGTGATAGTTTGCTTCAATTGACATCTTTTAGTAATCACTAGAATAGAAGCTTTACCTTGTGCCACAATACTATAACTTGTTCTAAGCTTGCTGTCTTAGCAACAAGAAAAAGTTAGGATAAAGGATCGAGCACAAGTATGGAGAAGCTCCCAAGAGACTAATACTTTCAAGAGAGGAAGTACACCACATCCGGGCAAAGGTACAAAGGAAGTATTGATCTTTTGCGTATATGTACCTTAACTTTCCTCCAAATGCTTGTGGTGCATTTGTTGAATGAGTAAGGGGGAGTATTGTTAGTGTGTGTTTACCTCCTCAACACCCTGTTGTCCCTTGACATCATCCTATGTTCTTGCTTGAGTATGGTTTTTGGTGTTTGATGTCAAAGGGGGAGAAGTTATGCATTAAAGCTTATCTCAACCTGAGAGGAAAGCTTATCCTAAGGGGTGATGTGTTAGTTTGAGCTTTGCTAGTGTGTTATTCATGTGTTATTCATATGCTTCTTGCAGTATTATATGTGTTGCATCATATGGACTAGTGCTTCCGCTGCTATGAATTAATTGGCATCTATTGTGTTCATTCTGAAATAGATAGTCATGTGGATAATGGTGCATGGGGTTAATGGTGTTTTAAGATTGTTTTAAATTAGTATCTTAGTTTAAATTGGTATCTTAAGGGTGAATAGTGGTAGGTTGATATTCATGTGATATATCCACTCAATTGGTTGGTGTTTAACTCTGATTCTGTGCATTCGTGTCTTATACGCATCATGGTTTGATCTTTGACACAATGCATCCCACAGGTGCTAAGGAGTAGCAATGCTTCGATTTAGCCTAAGTATGTGCATTTTGGCATTTAAGGCCAAAGCTAAGATTTTAATGTAAGCACATATTTAGGGGGAGCATTCTACAATCTTAGAACTCAAAATTTGTGCTTTAAATTCTACTTTTATGTAAGCTTTAATTGTGTTGCCATCAATCACCAAAAAGGGGGAGATTGAAAGCTCTCTTGTGGGTTTTTGTGTTTGGATGACAACTCAATTAAAGGACTAACAAGTGTGCCAAGTGTTGAACAGGTGCTTAATGTAAAGCTAACAGGGTTCAACACAAGTGAACAAATGTGATGGTCCAAGGACTAGATGATGGATAGATAATGGGCATCACAAGTAAGATGGACATTGCATAAAGTGAGACTCGTGTACGTAGCTCGGAGACAACTGATCAAGCCAAGGACGGAGGCAAGAAGAGCTTTGAGGTACCAAGTGCATAGGAGAAGGTCAAAGAGGCTGAGGAACCCAAAGCCAAGGGTGAAGAAGAAGGCTTGCAAAGTCAAGGGTGATCGAGTTGAGAACAGCTACGGCACATCAAGGATCACTACATAAGGACGTGACTTACAACCAATGAGGAAATGTCTCTAGTTATGTGGTGTAAGTCATAAGGCTCAAGACCAAGCTCTAAGAAGGAGATCAAGGTTACTAGAAGAAGAAGCAGTGTCAAAACCAGAACTGGAAGCAGCCCAAAAAGAGCTAAGTGCACCTTGACTTTTAGTTTGGGTTGTTCCTATGTTTGGAGATGTTCTATGTGACCTTTGCAGGATGTTGGAGCTAAGAAATGTCAATCTAGATCAAGTCAAGCTGACTTGATGATTTATGAGTCCAACATCAAAGCTCAAGCATATCAAATGCTATAGATGTAAAAATCAAAGAGAAGGTATGTTTCTAGACTTAGTACATTGGTTTTTGTGTACTAATATATTTGTCTAAGTGTTAGAAACAGAAGGAAGAAGAAAAGAAAAGAAATGAAAAAGGCTTGGATGTGTACACAAAGTCTGAGCTCAGTTTGGCACACCGGACTGTCCGGTGGTGCACCGGATAGTGTCCGGTGCGCCAGGCTGAACTCTAGTGAACAGGCCACTCTTAGGAGAAGCCGGCGGCGTACGGCTATAATTCACTGGACTGTCCGGTGGAGCACCGGACTGTCCGGTGAGCCAACGGTCGGCTGGGCCAATGGTCGGCCGCGCAATCCGCGCGTGACGCGTGGCCGAGCCAACGATCAGATGAAGGCACCGGACTGTCCGGTGTGCACCAGACAGTGTCCGGTGCGCCAACGGCTCCAGAACTGCAACGGTCGACTGCTCCATTTCTGGAAGGAAATCGGGCACCGGACTGTCCGGTGCGCCACCCGACTGAAGGCAAGATTTGCCTTCCTGGTTTGTTTCCAACGGCTCCTAGGCCCCTTGTGTCTATAAAAGGGACCTCTAGGCGCCTCAATGAATGTACAAGTGCAGCCAACAAGTGTAGACATCACTCGAATCATTTCTCACTCTCCCTCTTGTGTGTATCTCTCTAGTTTGTGTAGAAGGCAAAGCTATAAGCCTTTAGAGAGAGGAGAAGCGCTGCTAAGAGCAAGAGCAAGGTCTTGAGTGTATCGTTACTCTGCCGGGGTGCTGTCAAGAAGTCTATAAGCAGCCGCGATTTTGTTGTAACTTAACTCAACATAGTGAAAGGCTCTATCTGTCATACTGACAGATCTGAGCAAACAGAGGAAGGAGTTGAAACAGACTCCAAGCCCAGGTGTGGCTAACTCCAACGAGGACTAGGCAAGCATTTCAGGCTTGGCCGAACCTCGGGATAAATCCTTGTGTCTGTGTGCTCTGTTCCGTATTGTATTCTGACTCTCTGTCTTACTCGCTTTTATATCTGCACTTCACTGTTTACTTGTGGTACTAGCTTTCCTTGAAGTGCAGGATATTCTTAAGACATGAACTTCAATTCCACTGCAACCTACTCGAAGGGTTCTTCACTCCACTGCGACTCTGTCTTCGAGTAGAGTAAGATTTAAGTTTTAAAGTGATAATTTTTATTCGCCTATTCACCCCCCTCTAGGCGACATCCAGATCCTGTTCCCGGGCCAAAGGGAACTTTCAAATCAACCTGCCCAGGAACGCAAGTTCCAACAAGAAACAAGTTAAATCCTTGGAAAATTCATATGGGGTCCAAATTGGTCCATTCCAGTTCATATAATTTTGTAATATTATTGTTTAACAATTAGTGCCACTGTTTTAACATGAGACCCATATTAAATTTGATCACCTAATTAATTCTGTGTCAAGCACATACAGACTTTGGAAATTCATAACTTCTTCGTTTTAATTCCGATTTGACCCATTCAAGTTGCGTTAGTCTCGTATAAATATTTACTATGCAGTAACAACATTTATTATACCATGTCTCATTCTTTTATAATTAGTTCTTTATTTAACTTATGTTGGTTAGTCTTGTTAATCTACCTATAATTATAATCTACTGGAATATAATCTAGGGTCAATTTATAATTTAGATTAAAGTTGAGATAATTATTTATAGAATAACCTCTCATATGATTTATATTAACCAATTTATAATATAGATTAATATTTTAATCACACATATCTTCTGTAAAATCATAACTCCTTAACCGTAACTCCGATCTTAATAGTTCTCGATCCCGCGATCTCGTAGCAACGCGTAGATTATTATTATTATTATTATTATTCAGTTTGCATTTATGTTTGGTGTGATGTTAATTTTGTCTATACCATGTTTGTTTGTATTGCTACGACTATCAGTGAGGTCACGAGTCACCTGAAGAATCACCCTGGTAACTGGAATCTCAAGTGCCAGGCAAGTTGTGCCCTTGATCCACTTTTGTTACCCAATAATGTTCCTTATTATCATTTATTCATGCATAGGTTTAATTTTGATGGGACCCAATAGGTCACCCTAGACTGGTTATCCTTTTTACCTTGTTTATCCCTAAATCAATTGGGTAGCTATGCTATTGCTTTATAGGGTTTTGGGATAATATTTCATTACATCCATGTTCCTACTATTCTGTTATGTTATTTATGTTCATGATAAGATCATTATTTTAATGGGAACATGGAGCGACCACCCGGGAAAACAGTGCTACCACAAGGGTTTAATGGGACGCCCTTGGCTGATTAACTAAGAAAGCTAGTGGATGACTACCTTACCCGAAAGGGGCAAGGGCAGTAGGGGAGTGGTCAGTGTATGGAGGTCCTTGGGTTGATTTTGCTGCGATGGCGGTCAGGCGAGGGATTCCTTCACTGGAGCTTCCTATAAACTGTAGTGGGTTTTCTGAAGCTAGTGGAACTTTATAAAGGCCTTGTAGTGTTACCCTGCCTCGCTTCCTTGGTAGAGGTGTATGGGATTCATGACCCCTTGGCAGATGGGTAACACGACTTGTGGGTAAAGATGTGCAACCTCTACAGAGTGTAAAACTGGTATACTAGCCGTGCTCACGGTCATGAGCAGCTCGGACACTCACATGATTAAACTATGAAACTTAAATTCAATTTGTCATTTGCATGGGATTTGTTATTAATTTTGTTCTGTTATTATTTTTATGGTTTGGTATTTACTTACACTTAGTAACTGCTAATAAAACGTGACCAACTTATAAAAGCAATGCTCAGCTTCAACCTTTATTTTGTTGATCAGCCTTACACTACACATGAACTCCCACCTTTGGTGAGTTCATGCACATTATTCCCCACAACTTGTTGAGAGATGAATATGTGTGAGCTCACCCTTGCTGTCTCACACCCCCTATAGGAGAAGAACAGGTGGTTCAAGAGGAGCCACAACGAGGAGTTCGATTCGATCTAGGTGGCGTCTCCCAGTTAACTTTCTGGTGCCAAGGATGGATTTTAGATCCTGTTATATTTATCTTTTATTTTGTAATATTTCTGCTATGTAATAAGTACTCTGATGTTATTATGACATTTATCTCTATACACTCTATTACTATATATGTTGTCTTCTTTGGCGCATGTATGAGATGCACCCGGCTTTGTCCCTTAAAGCCCAGGTGTTACAGAACATGTCATCGTCCTGACGGCTTTTGTGCAAGTCGTTGTTCTACTGTTCAAATAATTTGTAATTGTCCTAGTCGAACTTCAAACTTTGTTGTCCATCACTTCAAACTTTCTAAGTTGAAGTTATGTATTGTGTCCACCTAAGTTTGGACTCATTTGTGTACTGTATGCTGAATTTGAATGAATCCGGTACAATATTTGTGTGTTTAATTATTACTTCATGTGTTACTTGTTCTCCTTGTTGCCATCTTAATAATGTGTTCTATCTTGTTTGCACATATTGAAGCATGGACCCATCAAACCTCCCGAATCAGGCTCAAACCGGGAGACATTCTAGTTACAACTAATCCTCAACCTATGCACCATCCTATTTGGCCTTCTCCTTTGTCCTAGCATCAATGTGTGGACTCAAACCTACGTGGTACTATGCCTTTTCAAGTGAATCCCCTCTGATAGTTCTCAATCACACTCCACAAATGTTTTGGACCCCTTATGGTGGTATGAGGACTAATCCATATGGTAGCCCAACAACAAGCATGCTTCATGGGATGTTGGCCCTTCTAGCACTAATACCCCACTACAAGGTTCGAATAGCCAACTTGGTAAACATGTTAACCTGGATTCCAATTCTGAGCATAATGTCCAACAAATTGATAGCCCTAGCAAAATTGCACCAACAACTACAAGAAATAAGGAGGCTGAAGAGCAGAATTTCACAGCTAGTGAGGATATTCTTCTATGCAAAACATGGTTACCAACTAGCAGTGATCTAGTTGTCCACACTGGTCAGAGGAGGGAAGGACTTTGGGAAAGAATATAAATGAGGTAAATTCAAAGAGGGGTGACTACCCTACCAAAATGAATCGAGCACTCAGTAGCTGATGGGAAAAAAATGTGAGTGTGGCAAATTCATGGGGTACTTTGCTAGAGTACTTTGAGACAACCAAAGTGGTGTCACTAACCATGACAAGGTATTCCTCCTATTGTACTTTATCATTCTTAGTTATCCCTCATATCTATATTATTCTTGTGTTTAAACTTGTATGTATTTGTTGTGGATTGACAGACAATTCGAGCAACAACCGTGTATGCCATTGAAGAAAACAAACCATTCTGGTTAATGCTTTGTTGGGATATACTAAAGAATGAGCCAAAGTGGGAATCCATAGCACACGACAATTATTTAGAGGTGTCCATGTGGGTGCACAAAATGGCGGCTTAGGGCCATCTTTCAAAGTTGATCAACTGGACAGTTCTAGTCCTGTTCTTATTTCGAAGAGACCATTGGGGAGAGATTCATCCAAATATGAAAAGACGAAACGAGTTTCAGCTTCTTCAGATGCTAGTGACTACTTGAGCAAGCTCCACGACATTGCTACTGCAAAATTTGAGCAGAACCTAGCCAAGCAAGAGAAGAGTGAAATCCAGCAAGACAAAGAAAGAGAAATTGAGTTAAAGAGGCTGGATATAGAAGCGGAGAAACTGAAAATTCGAGTAAAGGGGTTGGAGATTGAAGAGAAAAAGGTAGCGCAAGAAAAGTTGGACAAGCTAGTTGCAACTAGATGGATGATGTTGATGACGATGTGAGCCACATCCTACTAGAGAGGAGGAAGCAGCTGATGGGGTTCCTTTTCAAAGTCGATTAGTTGCTGGCAAGCCACACTTACCTACTATGTATTGTGGCATTTTAGAGTATTCTCAAGTTTGTTTCGAACATCATTATCAGGTTTCATGCTTTGTCGTGTCATGCTAGACATGGAATAAGTTATATTCTTCGAACACGTAATGCATGTTGATTTGTGCTAGTCGATATGAACCTGTTATCAGAATGCATTGTGCTTCAGCCTCAATTGTTCTGACATAGCATAAGACATTTTAGTAGAACATCTAAGACATCATAAAACGACATAACATACTGTAGTACAAGATCTTAGACAGCCAAAGACACTGGAGTAGGACACCTTACATAACATAAGACAATACATTATATCTATCAACTAAACACACTAATAGTACCACATCATCACTCGAGACTAATTTTATTTAGCTGACTCCGTCGTGGACGCAAAATGTCCTACCCCATAGCGCCACGACGTGCCCATAGATGTTCGACAAGATCATGTTGTAAACTGCAATAGGTATCCCGGTCAGTGATTTCCTGGTGTTGGATAAGCCAATCCATGCGCCCTTCCTAGATACAGTTAGGGAGTTATTGTGGTAGAACAATATCACCGAATTGGACATTAGCTGCATCTTTTCCTTCATCTTTGACAATCATATTGTGCATAATAATACATGCAGTGACGATTTATGCAAGACGGTTCCGATCCCAGCCATAAGCGGGCCCTCGGAGCACTGCCCAACGTGCATGTAAAACACCAAACGCACGTTCGATATCTTTGCGACACTTTCTCGCATCTGCGTGAAATATATCTTCTTGTCATCCCATGGTCATCTAACGGCTTTGACAAATGTTGGCTAGTTTAGGTAAATGCCATCAGCTAGATAATACCCAGATCTATATGTGTCTCCTTTCACTATGTACTAAATAGGAGGCATCCAACCAGTTGTCAACAGGTCGAAAACAGGGGATCTGTGAAGGATATTGTTATCGTTGTTCAATCCCGACATTCCAAATAATACATGCTAGATCCATAAGTTATATGTAGCTACAGCCTCGAGGATCATACTAGGACATGAGTTCCTCCCACAAAATGACCCCTCCACGCGGTGGGACAATTCCTCCACTCCCAATGCATGCAATCAATAGATCCTAGCATACATGAGTTCCTCCCAAAAAAAGTAGTTGATGGTAGTTGAAAAGAAATGTATATTTTATATGTATAGTCGATAGTGGAAGATAGGAGAATGTTTGGAGGAGCTGTTGCAGAAGGAGTGAAAATAGAAAGAAAATCTTGATAACGTGGTTGTATAATAAGATATATAGTAGAAATTTAGGGTTGGGAACAGTCTTAATGACGCAGTCCCTCCTGCAAAGAGGCAGACTGTGCTTGCGCACCCGACCAATGGCGGCTGGGGTCGATATTTTTTCATCGGATGGGAAATTCCGGGCTTCACTTTCCTCCCTCCCCAACCAACCACCTCCGGCCACCCCTGACCCCTCCCGCGCTCTTTTCTTTTACTTTCCCTATTTTTTAGGTGGTGGTTCGTCTCCGCCCCGTCCAGCACCGCCAGCAGCCGGAAACGGCACCCCTACCGAATCCGCCCTCTTCTTTCCGTTCATTCCGCCGCCTCGTCGCTCTCGCTCTCGCTGCACCGCCCGGCCCCAGCCTGCCGTTCACGGCAACACCGGCAGGGGGACGGAAAAGGAAAGCCCAGGTGGGCAAGGCAGGCACACACAGCCACAGGCCACGGCACAGGCAGCGCGGCGCTGGCTACGGCCAAAAACCCTACGCGGCCCCTCGGCCCGGCTGCTTCCCCCTCCCTCTTCTCTCTCCCACCAACCAACGCCCTCCCTTGCCATTTTTGGTGAGTGCGCCCTTTCCCTTCCTCCCCAGATCCCCGTCCCCGTTTTCCACTTTTGCCTCCGCCCCAATTCGGATAACAAACCCCTCCGCCTCGTCGCGTCTACTTCCAGCCGAGGCCGAGCCGATCCGGTAGAGAGAGGGAGAGGGAGGGACTGAGGGAGGGGAGGAGGAGCTGGGTTCCGGTCCCGGCCGCCCGGCCGGCTGTGCGATTCGATTGTAGCTCTCGTCCCCGGGCGGCGTCCAGGATGGTGCGGGGCAAGACGCAGATGAAGCGGATAGAGAACCCGACCAGCCGCCAGGTCACCTTCTCCAAGCGCCGCAACGGCCTGCTCAAGAAGGCGTTCGAGCTCTCCGTCCTCTGCGACGCCGAGGTCGCCCTCGTCGTCTTCTCCCCGCGCGGCAAGCTCTACGAATTCGCCAGCGGAAGGTACCACCAATCCCCTTCCCCCAACCCGTCTTCCCTTCGAGAATACCCTCGTTTTTTATGGTCTTTCTTTAGGCCTTAGCTATCCTTTTTTTTGCGGGTAATCCTGGGAGTATAATCCTTGGCTGCGGGTGTGTCGATTGGTAAATGGGCTGATTTGAAACTCGGATTACTTCACTGTTCTACGTTGGGGGCTGATATGGGAGTAAAATTCTTGCGCGCTCCCTTCGCAAAGTCCTGCAGCAACCGCGTGGCCTCTCTCGTCCTTTTGAGTGTTTGGGGACGAACACATCTCTTCCTGTGAATATAAAAGATACCACGCACCCCACTCCCTCCCTTCTCCCCTCTCCACCGTGAACAGATCGGTTTGAAGATTTTGCGCCCCGAAGATCTTTACATCGACTTTACCGTGGTTTCAGGCGGAAAGGACAGTTAGTACATGTACGCAGTTCATTTCTCCGATAAAAAAAAACTAGTGCAGCCGTCGAGCCAATAGGAAAATTCGGCCTGATAAAATGGCAAAATATATGTTCACGTACGGCGATCTACGGATCAGGCAGGCTACGAGTGGTCACGCTAAATGCACTGCAGAAGATTGTTCAGCTATTTTTTCTTCAGTGATTCCTTCAAATTCTTTCTTTGTGTCAGCTAAATCCGTTTTAAGTTAAACCCGTTTTAGTTAAACCATGGAGCGATCTGGAGGTCCGTTTCTACTTCTGCATCGGTCTTCTTTGTAGTACGGCTGGCACTATCTGAGGAAGTTCTTGTTTTGCTGTTCAGACACAAAAACCGATGCATGCGATATTGTGTACTATGCCTTCCACTGTGCATATATTGTTTTTATTTTTTCGGCTTTTATTGCCACATAGTTAACACAAAGAAGGGATTTCTGACTCTTACCACACACTGCGGCGCCCTTTATAAAGCTACTGCTGACTGCAGTTAATCTCATCCACGTTTCATTAGATTTTGGGGTTCACTCCCGTTTCTTGCCTGCCTTGTGCAAGTAAAGAAATGGATTCTAAACACGGCTACCATCTCTAACAGAGATGAATGAATGACGTAAGAAATCACATGCAAATATGACGAGAAGCACTGTAGGTTACCCATCACTCCTTGAGATACATCTTTAGCTGTGGTTTTGCCAAGTAAACTGTCACTGAAAATAGGTGATTTCTAGGGATGGTTTTATTAAGTACACCCTTCCTAGAAATCAATTTTCAAGGCCAGTTGACTAAGTCAACCACCCTTAAAATAGCCACAGTACAAATAGATTCATTTTTTCCAAATAGATTGAGTTTATATCAAAATTGTAGAGTTCAATAAGATCTAAAACTTTGTGGTTGATAGTTTTTTTTAATTTGAGGTTGCTCTATGTCAAAGTTGCAATTCTCGATGAGATCTAAAAGTTTCTAAGATTCTTACAAAGAACAGTATCATATGTATAGTCATGGGTGACAGTCTGTGTGTTGGTAGGAGGTGGTATGCATGAGTTCTAGTTCCCTGCGGCTGCACTTGTGCAAAACAAGCAGGCCAAAATAAGTTTTTCTTGTTTTTTGTAACTTCTACATGGTTTTTTTTTAAAAGCCAAAAAAACATTTTTTAATGGTGGTTGTCTTGAGGGAACTAACCTCCTATTAAAATTAACTTCTAGGAATGGTTTCAAAACTGCCCATTAAAATGATTTCTTTTAATTTTACGATAGATAGCATCGCAGCAGTATTTCAAGATAAAAACTCGGCCGAGAGGGAAAGACTGCCCTCCCAGTATTATATTAAGAAGAGACCGAAACATAGTCCTGGCCGAGAAAATCCCCGAACTCTGGCCCCTATCACTAGCGGGCCGTCACCGCCCATTCTGCAACGACCCATCCGGAGGGTAGCGCGCAGGACGTAACCCGGGAGTGGGCGGGGCACAACGAGGGAACTTTTTTTTAATCAAACCAGAAATTCGTCCCCGAGAGGATCAAACCTAGGACCTGGAGGTGCTACTCGAAAGCCTTAAACAAGATCGTTTTCACCGTTAGCAAAAACTATGTCTGTACTAGTGGTGATGGCTTCATAGATTTGGTTTATGTGCTAGATCTATTATAGTAATACAACCTGTTGATTTTTTTGCAACATAGTTAACCTAGAAGTTAATTTTGTATTCAAACCACATTGTGGCCTTCGTCAGTTTGATGGCCAGTGGTGCTCTCTTGTTTACCGCTGGCCGTAGTTTCATCAACGTTTCATTAGATTTGGGCCTCACCCATCTTCTCTTGCCTTGTGATGGCTTCATAGATTTGGTTATGTGCTGGATCTACAAGTAATATAGTCTGTTGTTTTCCCCACATAGTTAAACCAAAAAGGAATCTTCTACTCAAATCACATTGTGACCTTTGTTAGGACGATGATAGTGGTGTTTTCTTGTTTACTGCTGGCTGTAGTTTCATCCACCCATCTATCTGCCTTGTGATGGTTTAAGAGATGTGGTTATGATCTACTAGTAGAATAAGGTCTTATTTGGAACCTTTATAGCTAAAAGTTACCTGCTAAAGTTAGATATAGAGGTTTCAAACACACCTACCTAATACCCCAGCTAATTGTTAGCTAAGTAATAGTTAATAATTAGTTCATTAGCTGGTTTAACCCAGCTAATAATTTGTTAGCTGGCTAACTACTAGCTCTAGGGGTTCCAACTTCCAAATAGGACCTAAACTGTTTGCATAGTTAAGTTTTCTGCCCTAAGCCCCTAACAGCCCAGACCATGGTGCAAAAAAAAATATATAGTTGATGCCCAGTAGGGTTCAAGCATGTTAAGCCTTTGGAAACCTAGGGGACTAGACACAGAAAATAAATATACTTGTTTCGGATTATAATTGTTGAGAGAATTGTGTCATGCTACCATAGCCAAATTGATCTAACTTCCATTCATACTGCTCAGCTTTCTGTTAAGGTGATACCAAGGACTGATTCATTTCTTTTAGATGCGATTAAGTTACCAGATATAATCGAGATAAACAATTCAATGAGTATAATTTCAAATAAAGAAAAATGTAGTGACAATGTTTGAAATTTTGAGGTATACTGTTTTATTGACCTAGACACTTGATGACCATCCAAATGGAGAAAATATTTGAACTATAAGTTGAATTCTAAGATAAGAAATTGGGTCTTTCAAAGACCTGTTTTCAAAATCATAGTTTCTTAATTTGCTTTATTTATTTATTCATGTGTAGCAAGAAACAAATTCTTTAAATCTGGTATTTCTATAATTGCTCTCTTATAGCAAGCTTTCCCAACTCATAGTTAGCTTTGCAAAAAATGCTCTCTACATAATTAGTGTTGTCAACGATGTTACAATTGATTGTTCTCTTAAATTGCTCTTACTTAAATATCATGGTGCCTAACCTATGTTTTAGTTAGACATTTATCTATCTATTTAAAATATGTCAATAACTTAATCCTAATTATGAGATCAATATTAAAAATAGGTTGTAGGACAAATATATATTTACTTCTAGCCATGTGATAATATCAATATATCATTGTATAGTCCACTTCATCTCCCCATGTGACATACAAATACATTGGCATGTTAAGTAAGTCACAAATGTAATCATGAGACCTATGACTACCATCACATAAGTCCTATTAGTGCAACTGTTGTACAACACTCGAGAGTCTAGTGGCAACACAGTGTGATGGACCCTCCAAAATAAATTTAAAAATAAAGTAGATCTTCCCAACAAAATAAAATTAAAGTGGACATATGGTCCATATACCAGATATTTTTTTCTCTCGAAAAACGCAGGTGAGCTACACATCTTTATATTAAGAAGAAGGGAAATTAAGGTCCAAGAGGACCAGTATAAAAAACCACCCTATGGTGGCCAGCAAGAAGCATAAATAAAACTGTCCATAGGACAAAGATACAAAGAAACGACCAATGAAAAATTAAGTCGAGCTTGTTGCGCCTAGAGCAGCAGCAAGATCAAGGCTTCCGAGGTGTTTGGCACCAGCCAACACCCATAACGATAGCTCATCGATGAAGCTTCTATGCACCTTGTCAATGGTTGTCGAATCTCCATAGAAGATAATTCTGTTTCTATGCAATCAAAGGCACCATGCTCCCAAAATAATGGCACTGTTGACTCCCTTTCTATAGTTTCTGTGCACCTGAAAGGTCACTTTTCCCCACCAATCAGCAAAAATAGTATCCTCTGGCCCTGGAGTTAGGTGGCCCATACCAAAGGGGGAGAGAATGCTATGCCAAAACTGCCTGACGAAGACACAACTAGTCAACAGATGTTGAACTGTTTCTTGCTCTTGTTCACAGAAAGGGCATGCTTCCGGATGGGAAGACCTCTTTTTTGTAGCCTGTCATCTGTCCAACACTTATTCTGCATGGCTAACCATAAAAATGTCTTACACTTAGGAGGAGCCCAAGATTTCCAAAGTCTTTTCTAAGGTTCGAAGGTGATGGAGCCTACTAGATATTGAACTGTAGATACTGCACTCTATCTCAGCAAAAAGACTGAGAAAGGTATGAGTTAAAAAGGAGATTTGTCCCTTTTATAGCTCGCTCGTCGTCCTTCATCTAGAGAAGTGGTACTATCCGGGAGAGTTGCGCTACCTGTGGCTTTGTGTCATGTTGGTCTTGGTATTTTCTCACGTCCCATCTAAGGTGTAAAGGTGGTTGTTAGGCGAGACATGGGGGAGAAAAACATGTCTACTCTACACGTTTCGCGTGTGACGCACGACACATGAAACTTGTGCTTTAAAGGAGTATTTTATGTGATTGTTGCACTCAGAATCCACTTTTTAAGTGATTTCAAAGAGGTTTATGTTTGGTTACTAAAATTTATGCTTGAATATAGAGTATAAAACACAAAGACGCATGTTCTTTGTTGGCTAGGCGGGTGTGAATGTGAGTTTAGAACCAACAACCATGGTTTGAATCCTCAACCATATAACCGTGGACACTGGTGCTTTATACAGTAGAGAAAAAATTGCCACTGGGCCCATCCAACAGCCACCCGCTCTTCATGTCCCACATGCTGGTACCTTTTTCCTTTTTTTTAAAATATCCGTGTGTTGTGACAGTATACTAATCAAGTTAATGCAACGGTTGTACGACACTCAAGGGTCCAATGGCAAGCCAGTGTGATGAACCCTCCCTGCAAAAATTAAATTTAAAATTAAAGTATACCCTCCCCAAAAAATTAAAATTAAAGTCGACATATGTTCCATGTACCAGAAATTAAATTGTAGATATTGTACTTTATCTTATCCAAAAGAACGAGAAAGGTATGAGTTGCAAATGAGACCTATCCCTTTTCATAGCTCGCTCGGTCGCTTGTCCTTCTTCAGCTTGTCCACTATAAGAGAGTGTTGCATTGCGTGTAGCTTCGTGTCATATTGTGCTTGCGTGTTTCTCACGGTCCATCTAGGAGGTAACAACTTGGTTGTTAGGATGTGCAGGAGAAAAACACAAGCGCGTGACGTACAACACACGAAACTCGTGCTTTAAAAGAGTAGAGTAGATAATAGTGGATTGTTTAATGTATCAACTACTTTGCTTGATCCTAATATAAAAAAGGATGAAACATAATTCTAATTTATATGATGTTTCATCCTTTTTTAACTAATCTTAATAATTATTTTTAAACAGTTCCATAACTTATTTCTATCATAAAAAATATCTTCTATATTTAAGCAATAAAGACCTGCACGTGTCGGATATAGAAAGGATATCACTAAACTGCATGAATACAAATGTGAGTCAAAAAATGAGAGGGGGGGGAGGGCGATTTGCATGTAATCATTACTCGATTGTTGTAATGTCTTGGTTTTAAATGTAGAAACATCAAAATTTGATCCAACAACAAAAATATTATTTAGGTATATGCTTATATGTTACAAGGAAGGCCAATGTAAATGCTAGTAACCTTAAAGGAAATACTAGAGAAACATTGTCATACTCCAATCATTGTTCTATTGATAATTTTTCAAAGTTACAACATGATTTCACATCTTGAAGGCTAATCAACCATTTTAGGTGTATGTGCTCCCTAAGAGACAAACTATGAGCTAACTCTCCAAATTACCATTTGTAATGGTTTTTTGTCAGTAGACCATGACTTGCTAGATCTCTTGAACTTTTTTGGACCCACATATCAAGCGCTCTTGACTAAATGACGTCCTCTTAGAATAACACATTTGGCCATCTCCTTGGCTAGGGGAGTGCTGAATGAATTACTTGTATACAAAGTATTTTGCATGCTCTTGATTCTCAAGGCAAAAGATGTATATTTTCACTTTGTTATGAATAGCACTTGTATTAAATATGAGGTCCTAATGCTAATATATATACACATGTACAACATAGAGTCCTATCTATATAACATAGAGAAATAGAGTCACAATAGGAAAACAGAGTCCTATCTAACACCCTCTGAAACTCAAGGTGGATCAACCACACTGGGTTTGGACATAGAGTCAATGCTAAGCTCTAGTCTACGCCTTGGTGAAGAAATCACTCAACTAAAGCACTAAAGACACATAGCGAAGATCAATAATATCATCATGAACATGTGGTCATGTATAATAAGTATCAACACCAATATGCTTACTAAGCTCATGCTTTACTAGATAACGAGCAATACTAATAGCACATGTACTGTCACACCAAAGGGGAGTTAGTATAGACGCAGAAACACCAAAATAAGTAAGCAACCATTGTAGTTAAGTCACCTTTATTGTCACAAGAGCCATAGCACGCAACTCATCATCTGTACTTGAACGGTAAACTACTAACTGCTTCTTAGTGTTCCAAGCAATGAGGGATCCACCAAGAACAACACAATAGATAGAAAGAGATCGACGATCTGAGGAATCACTAGCCCAAGTCGCATCATAGTAGACATGGAGCTGCAAGCAGCTAGAGCGAGGAAAGAATAGACGACAAGAGATAGTCCCATGAAGATAACGTCGAACACCAAGAATATGACTATAATGAAGTTGAGTGGGCGTAGAAACAAACTGACTTATAATATACACATGGTACGAAATATCATGGTGAGTTACACCAAGATAGACCAGAATACCTACAATGTGATGATAGCGAGTAGGATCTGAAAGAGGCTCACCATCAATGACATGAAGACAAATGTTGAGCTTTATGGGAGTGTAAACAGTGCGGTGATCAGTAAGGGAAGCCTGATCAAGAAGCCCATGAATGTATTTCTCAGGAGAAAGGGATAGAAACCCTCCAGAGTAGAGGAAACCTCAATCTTAAGAAGAAATCGAAGAGGACCAAGGTCAAAGATAAGAATCTGCTCACTTAAGAAGTGCCTTCACAAAGGTAATAAATTGAGTCATCCACTGTAAAAACCATGTCATCAACATAAAGCATAAGAGTCCTACCATGAGATGACATGTGCACCAACAAAGCAGGATCATGAATATTGGTAGAGAAACTAGTAGAAGTGACCACAGAAGCGAAACACACACGAAGACAAAGATTAGACCCTCACAAAAGCCGTGCCTGAGGACTAGGGAAACCTCAAGCCGCGCATGCCTGAGCGCTGCCGTGCGAGCGCCTGGGTGCCTTCTTCGGAAGAACGACGACAGATGCAACAACGAGGAAGCTCGTCTCGATGGTGGTTGTCGATGTAGGGTTCGGGCGAGCCACACCTGCGTTCGATTTGAATGCATAGGTAATGTTAATTCCAATATAGCTTTCTATAGCTTCAGGTGGAAGCTACTACTAAACGTATTAGCTCTCTATTTATAACCTTGCTTGTGAATGTTTGTAGACCTTTATTTTTATGATACTTTTTGAAGATATTATGCACCATTAGATCATTTCTCCATAGAGGGCACGGTCGAATTTGAACAAAGTAACAAAATCACAAATTTTTAAGCGCATGTCAACATTCATGACAAGCTTACCAACTACTAAGATTTCTTAGAAAGAACATAGCACAAGTTGATCTATTACAACCACAACTAAAATAAGGTTAAGAAACGATACAGACCACACAATATATCTCACAAAACGTCGAATGTCTAACAACGATTACAAAACCAAGACCAAAGTACACATATATAAAGGAACGATGTTTTCTAGTTTTGAAGACAAAGAACAAGATAGTTTACCACCAAGCCATCTAACACGATCGATGTTGTCTTTTGATCATGTTCTTCATGGCGATGGTAATGCAATGTGGTCTCTTCTAATGCCCCTCATCTTCATTCTTTAGGGACTTTGGTCCTTCCAACCTAATACAATGGAAAAGAACAATGCCAAAAAAAAGAATTTCAATTGGATATTTAACCCTTAATTTTTTAAAACAACCATTCATTTAGATAAATACAACTATGTGTATTTTTTTTCTATTTTATTAATGTTTGCCTTAATCCATAAGATCAAAAGTCTAGGATACATATGGCACTAAACATGTGTTAGACAACAACCAAACTCCATGCTAATTCTATCATAATAACTTGTTCTACAATATTTTTTGTATGAAAAGACACAACCTCATTACTCGATTATCCTCTCTCAGTCATGTTAGAATAGCATTTAAAAATCACATGAAAATCTTGATTTTAAGAGGTATCCTAGATTCCCATTTTTCTTATGTCACACCATTATCATTACTATATTGGTGGTTGTACTTCAACTTAAGAGAGAAAATTATGCATTTCTACAAATTCATTTTGGTTTATCAAGCCAATTTTTGTAGCTTGAAAATGTATTAGCACTCGTGCCAAGGATGATCAATGACAATCCAATAGGTATAAGTGTTTATACCCAATGTTTTGAACTAATGTATTAGCAAGGAGTCAGGGTTTCTCACTTCCTTTGTTGGGTCAAGCCAAGAAATTTAGGTATGGCACGGGCCATAGTGGGTCATAATGGGCCTCCACCACTGTCATCCTACAACACTACTCTCTTAACGATCACGTCCTCATTGATGTTGTTCGCCTGACGATCCCGTCTTTGCACGGGTGAACAATGTACTCTTCTAGATCCTTAGCACAATCATAGTCGAGTTGCAAGACATCCTCCACAATTGTGACAATGCTACTCACTAGGCCTGGGTTGCTATCGAGGAACAGTTCCTTGGCAACCATGAGGTCGGTGCCCTCCACCTAAATATTGGCTTCCGTAACTTCGTTTAAGGGGACCTCTCCATCACTAAGTACTGCCACCTAATGATGGGCATGGTGGACTTCCTACATGACCTCAGCGAGCCTATTTTGGATTGTACCCCATCCTTAATCTCCTTTGCGGCCTCAATGAGCTACAATCACCTATAGACTTGGATCACACAATCCATGTCGTTTTTTCATTCCACACTGTTTGCAACTATTTCATCCTTGAGGAGCTCACCAAGGGGGGCCATGTCCCCCTCTGACACCGCCATGGCCTTCGACAACTCCACCTCTAGTAAGCAACCATAGTGCTCCACTCCTACTATTAGTGGTCTGTCCTTGTGCTTGCATGCACCATCAACGTCAACAGCCCCTTATCCCCCTAACAACTCTGGTGGTGGTAGCCTCGGTAGCAGAGGGATGGCCACGGTGGTGGTAGTAGGAAGGGTGACGCTCCCTAGCTATCACTCTATAACCCATGGACCGACACATTTCTTTATGGCTCGACCCAACGATGGTTGGTTCGTCGCCATGCCCATCGCAATTGCAGTCAATCCTCCTCATTATGCCCACCTTTGGTAGCCTCGAGTGCCTCCTGGATCTCCCCTCGCAAGGATACCCACTTCAGGGCCAAGATGTTTGTCGGGTAACTCCGTAGATACCCTTGATACTTTCCCATGCGCAAGTGGATCTTTAGAATAGCCTCTCCTAGACCGCTCCTCGACGTCTTCACTATTGAGTTTTTTCCAAAATATCGTGGGCCTCGTTATCTCCAGTACATGAAGGTAGCCATACCATAAAGACAATTGGTGTGATCTCGCAATACTAGAAGCATAACGTTGAGCTCCACAGGAGTGTCAACAATGTGATGATCATTAAGAGAAGTACGATCAAGAAGCCCATGAATATATTTCTCCTAAGGAAGGTAGAAGCCCTCCGGAGTGGACAAAACCTCAATCCTAAGAAAATACCAAAGAGGACCAAGATTAGACATAAGAAATTAGTCACTAAGACATGCCTTCACAAAGGTAATAAATTGAGTTATTCCCTGTAATAATCATGTCATCAACATAAAGAAGAATAGTCCTACCATAAGATGACATGTGCATGAACAAAATAGGATCATGAGTACTAGCAAAGAAACCAGTAACCAGTAGTAGTGACCACAGAAGCAAAAACTGAAATACGCACGAAAGCCGCGCCTAAGGACCACGCCTGAGGACCAGCCGACCAGGAAGTCTCTCCTGCTAGACTGAGACTTGATCAGCAATACCATGACCCGCACATGAAGACTGAGACTAGACCCGCACAAAAGCCACACCTGAGGATTATCCTCAACCTTTTCTTTTTTAATAATATAATTTGTTTTCTAAAATACATGTCATGTACGGGCACACATATGCTAGGCGCAGGAGAGCCCACGACGTGCGCCGGGCGGCTGAGTGAGCAGCAAGGGCGCAGGAGCAGCAGACAATCAGCTAGGATGGAAAGTACCTAACTGATTAGTCATTTCCCTATTTTGGTTTAGCTGGGATGGAAAGTACCTAGCTGATTAGTCATTTCCCTATTTTGATTAGTCCTACAATCAAGGAGAACCTTCTCCATTTTGTAAGGCCACCGGTCATATAACCCTGTACGGAGGCACCTTGAGGGGAAGCAATAATCATAACTGTCCAACCCTCTCTCTCTCTCTAAGCCGGCGACTGGAAGGTTCACCCAGTCGACGTTGAAGCTCGACGTGGGGGCATAACCCTGCCGGCAACCACGGACCAAGGCTACGTAGCTGAGGTCCTCCTGCCTTAGGCACTAATGCCCATGACAACCTGGTATCGCGAAGCCGACGATCCTCGTCTTCTTCTCAACCACCCACATCCACCCCAGCAGCCACCAATCAGCCCTCCCCACCACCCTCGCCCTCAACCTCCACCGCATCCTCGGGCCACGCCACCAACATGTCCGACGCAACCATGGTCGACCTCATGGAGCTGATGAGATCCTGGAAGACGGAGATCACGACGGAGATCAGGGAGATGAAGGACGAGATGGCCTCCATGAAGGCGAAGTCGGCCTCGTCATCTGACCTGGGAGGCGGCGGTCGCATGGAGCCTCCTCGTGAGCAGGATCGGCCCCCAGGTTCCAGACGTTGGACTTTCCCCGTTTCAATGGCAAGTCTGATCCGAGGCTCTTTATCAACAAATGTGAGTCATGTTTTCGTCAACGACGCACCATGGCCGAGGAGCGCGTTTGGATGGCGGCCTACAACCTCGAAGGCATCGCACAAGAATGGTTCATGCAACTCTAGGAGGACGACGGCACGCTGTCGTGGGGGCGATTCAAAGATCTCCTTGATCTGCGATTCGGCCCAGCGCGGCGCTCGACGCCCCTCTTCGAGCTGACGGAGTGCCGGCGCACCGACACCATGGAGGAGTACTCCAACCGCTTCTAGAGTCTCCTCTTTCGCGTTGGGCGGCTCGACGAATCCCAACGAGTCCAGCTGTTCACAGGCAGTCTGCTTCCACCTCTCAGCCACGCCGTCCGGCTCCACAGTCCGGAGACGCTGGCCACGGCTATGGGAGCCTCGCCCGGCAAGTGGAGTTGATGGAACTCGACAAGCTGGCGGCCCTGGCCAAGCCGGCGCATCGCGCGCCCCTGACCGCCTCGACACAACACCGGGCGTTGGCAGCACCACAGGCGCCCCCGCTGCTCGCGCTACCGGCACCGCCGGCGAATGCTGCACCAGCCGCGCGAGAGCGGCAACCGGGTTACCGTCTATCCAAGGAAGAACATGAGGAACGCTGCCGGCTCGGGCTGTGTTTCAACTGTGATGAGGCATACTTCCGCAGCCACAACCGCACCTATCGCCGCATCTTCTACGTCGAAGGTGTTGCGCTAGAGACAGACGACGATGCCATAGGCGCTGCTGATCTAGCGGGGGAGCCCCCCATCTACTCCTTACATGCAGTGGCCAAGGTACCTACCTTCGACACGCTGCGGGTTCGGGCGCTCCTCGGGACAGCAGTGCTAGTCGCCCTCCTCGACACGGGATCGACGCACAACTTCATAGGCGAGCGCGCAGCGTACCGCTCTGTACTGCACATCCAGCCGCGCCCACGGCTCACCGCCACCGTGGCCAACAGGCGAGCGCATCATCTGCCCGGGGGTCATCCGCGACGCGCTAATCAAGGTGCATGGCGAGACGTTCCACATCGACCTTTTCGTCATGCCTTTGGCAGGTTTCAACCTCGTCCTCGGCACGCAGTGGTTTGGTACCCTCGGGCCCATCGTCTGGGACGTCGCCGCGCGGACTATGCAGTTCCAACGCGTGGGACACACAGTCTGCTGGACCGGCCTTGCCTCTTCTGATAGGCCGGCCCTCCGCGCGGCCACGGCGACTCCGACGTCGATGCTGCAGCCCCAACTGGGCCGGGAGGCCCTCCTCGACGCCCTTCTTCACTCCCTCGGCGACGTCTTCACCGAGCCCCGCGGCCTCCCATCCAAGTGTACCCGTGACCACTGCATCACCCTTAAGCCGGGAGCGCTGTCGATGGCGGTCCGTCCGTACCGGTACCCGGCGACACACAAGGATGAGCTCGAGCGGCAGTGCACCGCCACGATCGAGCAGGGCATTGTCCGCCGCAGCGACTCGGCGTTCTCCTCACCGGTACTCCTCATTAGGAAGCCGGACGGCTCCTGGCATTTCTGCGTTGACTATAGGGCGCTGAACGCGCTCACCATCAAGGACGCCTTCCCAATCCTGGTGGTGGACGAGCTGCTGGACGAGCTCCACGACGCGAAATTCTTCACCAAGCTCGACATGCGATCGGGCTACCACCAGGTTCGGATGCGCCCGAAGGACATCCACATGCCGACCACTACAGCCTCAAGTACCTGCTGGATCAGCGGCTCGCGACGATTCCACAACATCACTGGGTCGGCAAGCTCCTAGGCTTCGATTTCTCCGTCGAGTATAAGCCCAAGTCGACCAATGTGGTGGCGGATGCGCTCTCCCGCCATGACACGCCAGACGATGGGGCTCTCCTGGCCCTCTCAGCCCCGCGCTTTGACATCCTGGACCGACTTCGTCAGGCGCAGCTCACCGACTCCGCCCTCGTTGCCATGCATGACGAGGTGCAGGCCATCACCAGGCGCGCGCCTTGGGCGGTGGTCCATGGGATGGTCCAGTACGTCAGCCAACCCTACTTACCGCCATATTCACCGCTGCTTCAGGAGCTGCTGGCAGTTGTGCACGCCGAAGGCCACGAGGGGGTCCAGCGCACGCTGCACCGCCTTCGACGCGACTTTCACTTTCCTAACATGAAGCAGGTGGTCCAAGAATATGTACGAGAGTGCCCTACCTGCCAGCGCCACAAGTTCGAGCATCTACACCCGGCCGGGCTCCTACTTCCTCTCCCGATTCCGCAGGGAGTCTGGACGGACGTGGCGCTGGACTTCGTCGAAGCCCTGCCTCGAGTACGCAGCAAGTTCGTCATCTTGACATTGGTGGACAGGTTCAGCAAGTATTGTCACTTTATTCCGCTGGCACACCCATATTTGGCGGAGTCCGTGGCTCAGGCGTTCTTCGCGGAAATTGTCCGCCTCCATGGTGTGCCGTAGTCCATGGTGTCGGACCGCGACGTCGTGTTCACTTCCAAGTTCTGGCGGGAGCTCATGCGACTGATGGGGACCAATCTCCACATGACATCGGCCTTCCACCCTCAGTCGGACGACCAATCCGAGTCGGCGAACAGAGTCATCACCATGTACCTGAGGTGCCTCACGGGTGATCGGCCACGACAATGGCTGCAGTGGCTCTCGTGGGCAGAATACCTCTTCAACACCACCTACCAGAGCTCCCTCCGTGACACGCCATTCTGGATCGTCTACGGACGCGATCCTCCATCCATCCGATCCTATGAGCCGGGGGACACACGTGTTGCTGCTGTGGCCAGAACCATGGAGGAACGCGAGGAGTTCCTCGCTGATGTGCGCCATCGTCTGGAGCAGGCCCACGTCGTCCAGAAAAAGTATTATGACCAGGGACACCGCGCCGTCACATATCAGGTGGGCGAGTGGGTGCTGCTCCGCCTCCGCCACCGGTCCCCTGCCTCCCTCAACACCGACACCAGCAGCAAGCTAAAGCCTAGGTTCTATGGGCCGTACAGAGTGCTGGAGATCATCAACGAGGTCGCTGTCCACCTCGAGCTACCGGCACGAGCCCGTATCCACGATGTGTTTCATGTGGGCGTCCTCAAGAAGTACCACGACACACCTCCACAAGCTACGTCGCAACTACCCCTGCTTCACCATGGGGCCGTCACCTTGGAGCCAGCCCACGCCGTCAACACCAGTCTCGCCCGTGGAGTGCGCCAGGTACTTATTCAGTGGAAGGACCAGTCCCCAGCATCAACGACTTGGGAGGACGTCGACACCTTCAGCGCCAAGTTCCCCACATTCCAGCTCGAGGACGAGCTGCCTCTCGAGGAGAGGAGAGATGTCATGTACGACACACATATGCCAGGCACAGGAGAGCCCGCGACGTGCGACGGGCGGCAGAGCGAGCAGCAAGGGCACAGGAGCAGCAGGCAATCAGCTATGATGGAAAGTACATATCTGATTAGTCATTTCGCTATTTTGAATTGGCTAGGATAGTGCAGCGGTATAGCCTACCGTCTGTATCCGGAAGGTCTCGGGTTCGAGCCCCAGCCTCTGCATATTATGCGGGTAAGGCTTGGCGCTTAAAGATACCCTTCCCCAGACCCCGCACAGTGCGGGAAGCCTATGCCACTGGGTACGCCCTTTTTAGGATGGAAAGTACCTAGCTGATTAGTCATTTCCCTATTTTGGTTTAGCTAGGACGGAAAGTACCTAGCTGATTAGTCATTTCCCTATTTTGATTAATCCTACAATCAAGGAGAACCTTCTCCATTTTGTAAGGCCACCGACCATATAACCCTGTACGGAGGCACTTTGAGGGGAAGCGATAATCATTACTGTCCAGCCCTCTCTCTAAGCCGGCGACTGGAAGGTTCACCCAGTCGACGTTGAAGCTCGACGTGGGGGCATAACCCTGCCGGCAACCACGGACCAAGGCTACGAGCTACGTAGCCGAGGTCCTCCTGCCTTGGACACTAACGCACTTGACAATACATGATTTAGGATTTAATTGTTGGAGCTCAATTTTTTTAGTGCTCTCAATACTATAATGTAGTATTTTGATTTTTGGGGCACTATTTTAATGAACCTTGTTGGAGATGCTAGCCACGCATGCAGTCAGCTGCCATGCAGGTTTCTCATCTCAGTCACGCATGCAGCAGAGGCGCAATCACATATTGGAGAAGCTTCAGTCAAGTCTGTAATTTAGGATATTTCTATCTAGTTGTTAGTGGCCAGGAGCCATTTTATCCACTCGCACTCGGTTTGGATTAAGCAAAAGAGTTTACTCTCCAATCTCCCTTCTTTCTAATCTCCCCCATTCATCATAGGGCGTCAAGGGAAGCTGCCCCCATACTCTGACGTCCTTGACACTGCAAAAATATATATAACACAATTTAGCACATACTCCCTCTGTTCCGAAATAAAATGTGTTTTAGAGAATTAGTGGATTCATATAATATTTAATGTATATTTTTTGTATATATATATATAGATTTATCATCATCCATTTGAATGTAGACATAAAAAACGATGAAGAGAGTATTTTTTTTGTTTAGAATACTAATTATGTGATCAAAACATAGTAAAAAAGGATGCAAAAATTTATAAATGTTAAGAGTGTGTACCTAGATGGGCTGGCACCATGTTTGGCTGCCGGCCCATATGCAATACAACAAGCCTTTCGTTAAATTCTAATTTCAATTTATCGCATCCAATCTATTTGATGCATTTTGTGATCTATCATCGATCCATGTTTTAAAATGAGAAAATTACAAGTTTTTGAATATGCATAAATATAGGTTAAGAATTTGTGTGTTTCACAATAAATGAGCAGTATACTAAGTTCTGACATAATTCTAATAAGTTTATTTATTTGTCTCGTTTTTTCAGTGCGCAGAAAACGATTGAACGTTATAGAACATACACAAAGGATAATGTCAGCAACAAGACAGTGCAGCAGGATATTGAGGTAACTTGGTTATATTTCCTGTTACCAATTTCAATTCTTGAATGTCGATTTTATCAAGAGATTATGTCTATCCTGTGGATATATATTCCTTAAGATAACTAGCATTAATGGGCCTATGTTGCCATCGGTATGATAAAATTTCTAGTGGATGTCCATCATTTCCCAGCTGATGATTCTTGTACTGAAATCTGAAGCATAAAACTATACTGGAGAGAGGCTTTGGCAGGGTACAACTGATGTACAGCTGAATATTTTAAAAGGACATGTGACGTCGATATAAATAAACAAGAGTGCAACAGTCGATTTTTTTAGAAGCTTCGTTCATTTCAAAACTTGAAAAAAAATAAATATATGTGAATGTATAGGTACATCATTTGGTAGTTTTGATGTAGCAGTAGTGATACTAAGATTGTCTGGTCCGGACCGGACCTAAACTGCAGCGAGTAAAAGCTGATGCGGATGGCCTGTCAAAGAGACTCGAAGCACTTGAAGCTTACAAAAGGCAATTACCTAGCTATCAAATACTGATATCCTTATGTACCTGCCCACGGACTAATCTTCGTTGAGGCGGTGCAGGAAACTTTTGGGTGAGAGGTTGGAAGACTGCTCCATTGAAGAGCTGCACAGTTTGGAAGTCAAACTTGAGAAGAGCCTGCATTGCATCAGGGGAAGAAAGGTTAGCTATTTTATCCTGGTGGTCGTTTTTAATTTTACAGCCTATAATGGGGTTTTTAACATAACGAATGAATTAAAGCTGCATCCATATGCGCATGCACAAGCAGCTCACGACTTCATATCTTCTGATCTTGCATGGCAGACTCAGCTGCTGGAGGAGCAAGTCCGTAAGCTGAAGC
Source organism: Zea luxurians (assembly GCA_029449295.1). Lineage (NCBI taxonomy): Eukaryota > Viridiplantae > Streptophyta > Magnoliopsida > Poales > Poaceae > Zea > Zea luxurians. The sequence goes on from JAOPSE010000031.1 coordinate 31,235,531, forward strand.
AGAAGGTAAGCACCAGCTTCCTGTCCGACATAGCTAGAAGCATCAGAAATACACGGTTCCTAACTTGTGCTTCGCTTTATGTTCACATCTGTGTGTCGCGTCAACGTCAAACAGGAGATGAGTCTGCGCAAGAGCAACGAAGATTTGCGTGAAAAGGTAATGGCGCCGAAACATCTTACAGCCATGAGGACCACAAGACGCTGCACGCTTTGATTATACTGCTTACCTCGACATATTATGTGCATACAGTCATCTCATCAATTCGCGTGCTGCGTGCATCTGATGGAAACCATGTCTGCAGTGCAAGAAGCAGCCGCCTGTGCCGATGGCTCCGCCGCCGCCTCGTGCGCCGGCAGTCGACAACGTGGAGGACGATCACCGGGAGCCGAAGGACGACGGGATGGACGTGGAGACGGAGCTGTACATAGGATTGCCCGGCAGAGACTACCGCTCGAGCAAAGACAAGGCTGCAGTGGCGGTCAGGTCAGGCTAGATCAGCCATGCCCATGCACAGGCCCAATCAACGCAAGCTAGCTAGCTGAGAATAATCTTTTAGATCTCTGGTAGTGTGGAGATCGAGATGCAAGCCAAGCAATGTGATATGATATCGCGTCGTGTGTTACCAACCTGTCTGTGTATCATCCCGTCCCGTCCGTCAGTCTCAGAGAACGAACACTTCTCCCTGTAGCTAGCTGCTCCTGCTTGTGTCCAGATCTTCTGTTCGATCGGGTTTGGGACTCGCTAGGGAGTGGGCGACGCTTGGGCCTTCTGCAAGGAGGCTTCTCGAGATCTCTGGTGGTGGTCCCCGCACGGCGCCTGAAATTCCATGCTGACACGTGCATGCATCTGACCGGAGGCGGAGTCACGATCTTTCGCCTTCGGAGGTGATGGGCTTATAACCGTCCCTGGGCCGAAAGATAAAAGTCCCTCTATTTTCTTTGTACGCGATGGGCTGTTTGCAATAGTTCTAAGTAGATAAGGCTAATTACAATGGAGATTTCATGAGGTGTTTCATGTATTAATTAGCCTGCCACATCAGCTATTTAAATGATATGTCACATCATTTAAGAAGGAAGAGTTTGATGGAGTTTTATGGGGATGAAACTATGTTAACTCGTTTTTAAGGTCTTGGAAACTGTGTGAAACCTCCACTGAGAGTGTTTTGTTTTATCTTCATATAATTGAGTAAATTCTATTGGTTATTTTTATGCAGCATTTAAGAAGTATGTTGACATATGAAATGGTGAGATAAAACTTTCTATTGAGAGAGGGTGTTTCATTCATCCATGAAGCTGATGTGGTATTTTTAGAAATAAGGACATGAAATACTCACTGTGATTAGCCTAAGGGAGAGTTGTCCCATGGTTTGGTATCCTCTACCGCAAAATAAATCGATCTTTAGAATCACCTCACGAAGTCAAAATTTTATAGAAAAATTATAATATCTACAACACCAAATAAATAAAATATAAATATAGATCTATATCTATATCTATAATATATCTATTTAATAATATTAATTTGGTGTTGGTTGGGGACAAGTCTCTAGTTGAAGGATCTACGGTGTCGTTTGGTTCACGAAATATAATGTAAATGGCAACGGTAATAATTCACACTCGAGTACCAATGATAATAAGTTTGAATAGATCGGTATCAATTTCTAATATGATATCTCATTACGATTGGACTTAAACAAACATGGTTTAACATTATTGGTTATCCATTACGTTACAAATATGTGAACCAAACATCATCTATATTCATAAAATTAATGTTTAGATATTTTCTTACGGTAAGATTCTTAAGCAAAGCTGAGCAACGTGTTTAGATCTTAGAGTCGAGCATTGTTGGCCAGCAGCGTAGAACTGTTAAGATCTACGAGTGTCATAGATTGATCGGGCTATTTCTAGTGACTACAACCCTAGATAGGAGATTGAGTCCTTTTTGTTTTGTGGCGGCTAGGATTTGATTGAAATGTTGGGAATGCGGATTACGCTCATCAGTTTCATTGGATTGTTTGTTATTGAGCAACAAGTGTTTGTACTTTGTATGTATAGTATCTTTTCGTTGTCGTTACTATGATCCATGAAGTAAGGAGATATCTGTCGGTACCCAAAAACTAGGGTACCCCTTACTACTATATAAAGACGCAGTGCCCGCGCGGCTATCTCTTAGTCACGTGGTAATGGTGCTGTGTGTGGGACCAGGTCATGACTCGCCCAAGTATCCTATGATCAACTTGAATACCACGGTATTTTTATAGTTTTTCCTGTTTGCGAGGAATCTCCACAAGTTGGAGTCTCTCGCCCTTACAAGATTGATCACAAAGAAAGCACGGAGTAAGGTTGGGAAGAGCAACGCACACTAGAATTAAATCCACACTGCAAACACGCACACAAGAGAGAAGATGAGCACACAAAACACGCGCGGGGAGTTTACAACTCGAAAAGTGCTCCAATCTCAAGAACGATGAACGATTGCGTGAAAGTGAGGACTAGAAGTCTTGGAATGCTTAGAGTGTGCTTGGGTGACTCCTCCATGCGCCTAAGGGTCCCTTTTATAGCCTAGGAGCCGTTGGAGACAGTCTTGGAAGGCTAATCTTGCCTTCTATCGGGTGGCGCACCGGACAGTACGGTGTGCCACCGGACAGTCACTGTAGACGGTCCGGTGCGGATCTGTTTCCTTTTCTGGCGTAGATGACCGTTGGCGCAGTCGACCGTTGGCTCACCGGACAGTCCGGTGAATTTTAGCCGTACGCCGCTGATCCTTTTCCCGAGAGCGACGACTTTGCCGCGGACGACTCACCGGACAGTCCGGTGCACCACCGAACAGTCCGGTGAATTATAGCCGTACGCCGCCGTCGAGTCCCGAGAGCGGCCAGTTCACCTTGGACTCGCCTGGTGCACCGGACACTGTCCGGTGCACCCAGACCGAGCAGGATTTGGCTGTACACAGCCAACTCTTTTCCAATTCCTTTTCTCCTGTTTCTAGCACTTAGACAATATATGTTAGTACTCAAAACAATGTACTAAGTCTAGAAACATACCTTGTTATATGATTTGCACTTCTTCAATCTTTGTCACATTCAGAACTTAGAGAATGTGTGTTGGGCACTTAATCACCAAAACATTATAGAAATAGCCCAAGGGCACATTTCCCTTTCAATCTCCCCCCTTTTTGGTGATTTATGCCAACACTTCACAAAGCAACCAAAATGAGTGCAATATCAATACAAAAGAGAACAGATTGTTTTTGACTTTAATTTGGCATATTTGGATCATTCTTTGCCACCACTTGGTTTGTTTTTTTGCAAATCAAATTCATTTTTCTATCTCTAAGTCAAACTCACTTGTTTGGGCATTAAGAGAGATAATCCAAGAGTGAAGATCCAAAAACTCCCCCTTTTCCCATAATCATAAATTCTCCCCACAAGAGACCAAATTTTGATAATAAGAGTATTTTGACAAATCAAAAGTTCTAACTCTATTGTTTTTAAAATACTCAAGTGGTAGCTAATCCATTTGCTTTGGCCTTAATTTCTCCCCCTTTGGCATTAAGCACCAAAACGGGATCATTATTGACCCTTTGACCCCATTGCCTCACAAAAAATTGTCAATTAAGAGCAAAAGGCAATAAGAGCATAAGAATGAACTTGGAGGTGAGTACATTAATACCGGAGTGCAGTGGAAGTCTTTGCATGGTCCAAGTGCACCTTTCCCTTTCAATGCACCTTTGAGACTACATCAAGTAACTCAAACACAAGGATTAGTCTCAAAGGGTCAAGTTGTAGCACTTCTCCCCCTAAATATGTGCATCATTCACACATGGACTTGAGAGGTCCGGGGATCCCTTGCACAACTTGAGCACCATAAATAAGCAACAAATCTCATAAATGCATAAAGTAACTTGATCAAAGGCATAAAACACATGTATGTTATAGATCAATCCAAGTTACGGGAATTTAAGACATTTAGCTCACTACGCAGCCTACAAAAGGTTTTCTCATCTAACGGCTTGGTAAAGATATCGGCTAGCTGGTTCTCGGTGCTAATATGGAACACCTCGATATCTCCCTTTTGCTGGTGGTCTCTCAGAAAGTGATGCCGGATGTCTATGTGCTTAGTGCGGTTGTGTTCAACAGGATTATCCGCCATGCGGATTGCACTCTCATTGTCACATAGGAGTGGGACTTTGCTCAGATTGTAGCCAAAGTCCCGGAGGATTTGCCTCATCCAAAGTAGTTGTGCGCAACACTGTCCTGCGGCAACATACTCGGCCTCAGCGGTGGATAGGGTAACAGAAGTTTGTTTCTTTGAGCTCCACGACACCAGGGACCTTCCTAGGAATTGGCACGTCCCTGATGTACTCTTCCTATCAACCTTGCATCCAGCATAATCGGAGTCTGAATATCCAATTAAGTCAAAGGTAGACCCCTTTGGATACCAGATCCCGAAGCAAGGCGTAGCAACTAAATATCTAAGAATCCGCTTAACGGCCACAAGGTGACATTCCCTTGGGTCGGATTGATATCTAGCACACATGAATATGCTAAGCATAATATCCGGTCTACTAGCACATAAATAAAGTAATGACCCTATCATAGACCGGTATGCCTTTTGATCAACGGACTTACCTCCTTTGTTGAGGTCGACATGTCCGTCAGTTCCCATGGGTGTCTTCGCGGGCTTGGCGTCCTTCATCCCAAACCTCTTAAGAAGATCTTGAGTGTACTTCGTTTGGGAGATGAAGGTGGCATCCTTGAGTTGCTTCACTTGGAACCCAAGGAAGTAGTTCAACTCGCCCATCATCGACATCTCAAATTTCTGTGTCATCACCCTGCTAAACTCCTCACAAGACTTTTGGTTAGTAGAACCAAATATTATGTCATCGACATAAATTTGGCACACAAAAAGATCACCGTCAGAAATCTTAGTGAAAAGAGTGGGATCGGCTTTCCCAACCTTGAAAGCGTTAGCAATTAAGAAATCTCTAAGGCATTCATACCATGTTCTTGGGGCTTGCTTAAGTCCATAGAGCGCCTTAGAGAGCTTAAAGACGTGGTCGGGATACCTGTCATCCTCAAAGCCAGGGGGTTGCTCCACGTACACCTCCTCCTTGATTGGCCCGTTGAGGAAAGTGCTCTTCACGTCCATTTGAAACAACCTGAAAGAATGGTGAGCGGCATAGGCTAATAGAATGCGAATAGACTCTAGCCTAGCCACAGGAGCAAAAGTCTCCTCAAAATCCAAACCTGCGACTTGGGCATAACCTTTTGCCACAAGTCGAGCCTTGTTTCGTGTCACCACCCCATGCTCGTCTTGCTTGTTGCGGAACACCCACTTGGTTCCCACAACATTTTGCTTTGGACGTGGCACCAGGCTCCAAACTTCATTCCTCTTGAAGTTGTTGAGCTCTTCCTGCATGGCCAACACCCAGTCTGGAACTTGCAAGGCCTCTTCTACCTTGAAAGGCTCAATAGAAGAGACAAATGAGTAATGCTCACAAAAGTTAGCTAGTCTTGAGCGAGTAGTTACTCCTTTGCTTATATCACCCAGAATCTGGTCGATGGGATGATTCCTTTGAATCGTCGCTCGGACTTGAGTTGGAGGGGCCCATGGTGCTTCTTCCTCCATAGCTAGTTCTTCTTGTGCTCCCCCTTGATCACGCGCCTCTTCTTGAGGAACCTGTTCATCATCTTGAGTTGGGGGATGCACCATCGTTGAGGAAGAAGGTTGATCTTGCTCTTGTTGTTCCTGTGGTCGCACATCTCCAATCGCCATGGTGCGTATTGCGCCGTTGGAACGTCATCTTCATCTACATCATCAAGATCAACTTGCTCTCTTGGAGAGCCATTAATCTCATCAAATACAACGTCGCTAGAGACTTCAACCAAACCTGATGATTTGTTCAAGACTCTATACGCCCTTGTATTTGAGTCATACTCTAGTAAAAACCCTTCTACAGCTTTGGGAGCAAATTTAGAATTTCTACCTTTCTTCACTAGAATGTAACATTTACTCCCAAATACACGAAAGTATGAGACGTTGGGTTTGTTACCGGTAAGAAGTTCATACGAGGTCTTCTTGAGGAGGCAATGAAGGTAGAGCCGGTTTATAACGTGGCAAGTTGTGTTCACAGCTTCCGACCAAAACCGCCCAGGCGTCTTGAATTCATCAATCATCGTCCTCGCCATGTCGATAAGCGTCCTGTTCTTCCTCTCTACCACACCATTTTGCTATGGTGTGTAGGGAGCGGAGAACTCGTGCCTGATGCCTTCCTCCTCAAGATAGTTCTCCACTTGCAGATTCTTGAACTCGGACCTGTTGTCGCTTCTTATCTTTTTCACCTTGAGCTCAAATTCGTTTTGAGCCCTCCTTAGAAAGCACTTTAGGGTCCCTTGGGCTTCTGATTTATCCTGCAAAAAGAACACCCAAGTGAAGCGGGAAAAATCATCAACAATTACTAGACCATACTTACTTCCCCCGATGCTAAGGTAGGTGACGGGTCCAAAGAGGTCCATATGAAAGTTGCCTAGAGGGGGGGTGAATAGGCAAGTTAAAACTTTTTCAACAAAAACTAGAAGCAAACTGGGTAAAACTGAATTGATCTCGAAATTCACCCAGTTAACTTTGGAAATGAGATGTTCTAAATGATCCACAGGGTTCAAAGTAGTAGATCTGAGAATGGCACTTCTCAAAATCCACACACCAAAAAGATATAAACAAATCTTCCACACAATGGTGAGAGAACGAAGAACACAAACAAACACAATGAGCAAGAACACAAGAGACACAAGATTTATCCTGAGGTTCGGTCACACCACCAAGGTGCCCTACTTCCTCGTTGAGGCGCCCACAAAGAGCCGGGTCTCTTTCAACCCTAATCCTCCCTTTGCCGACCACAAAGGTCAAGCTCACACACTAATCTTTGCTCAAACGAGCGGGTAATACAAACTTTCTTGTGGTCTTCCACAAGATTTGGAGACTCACAAGAGACACCTAGTCGTCTAGGAGCTAGAAGCTCCAAGAGTAATGAATCCACAAAGAACTCAATGTAGTACCAAATCTCGAATCAAGAAGAAGAGCAAGAGAGATTTAGAGATGAAGCACAAAATCGCAGCTCTCAAGCTCACTCAAAGATTTCTCTCCAAAGATTTGAAATGGGAGAGGCAAGAGATGTGTGAGAGAGAGAGGGAGGTGTTTCTTGGGTTAGAAATGGAGTTCAAATCGTGCTCCTTGCTTTGGGGTGAGAGGTAGGAGTGAGTATATATAGGTGGAGCTCAAAACTAGCCGTTGGGCAGATTTTTCTGCCTGAGACCGGTTGAACCGCCCCCTAGGGCGGTTGAACCGCCCCTGGCAGGCTTGGCAGCCTGTCTGCCAGTCTGACTGGCAGACTGACGCGCAGACTGACCTGCAGACTGGTCAAGTTGACCAACACCGGTTGAACCGCCCAGGGGGGGCGGTTGAACCGCCCCTGACAGCTCCTGGTGACCTGTTTGCCAGTCTGACTGGCAGACTGCAGATCAGAGGTCAGAGGGGTCAGAGACCAGCTGAACTGCCCCTCAAGACCAGTTCAACCGGTCTTGACCAGTGAGTTTAGGAGAGAAAACCCCAGCTCAACTGCCCGGAGGCAAGTTCAGCTGGTGTATGGTCAAAGAGGTTCACAGCTGAAGTTGAGTTCAGCTGAAGTTGAGAAAGCTCAACTCAGCTGCAGCTGAAGAAGCTCAACTCAGCTGAAGTCAAGTTCAGCTGGAAAGCTCAGCTGCAGTTGAAGAAGTTCAGCTGCTTTTCAGCAAGAACACTCTAGGTTTCTCAACCCTAACCACGGTCAACCATAGAACGTTAAAGAGATTTTTGCTTTTCAAAAATAGCTTTTGAATAGAGAGGTTTGAGCTTTGGCAAACACCAACCTTCTTTTTGGATCCCCCTTTATAGTACGACGATTCCTATACTCAAGTTAAATAAAATAAATTGAAGTAAACTCCTTGAGTCATTGGTGTCTCATGTGTGATTTCTCTATGGCATTGCTTCATAAGGATCACAAACATCTTTGTCTCACCTTTTGAAGCAAACTCAAATCAAACCCTGTGACTTGTACCATATCACCTTATATGAGTTCAAATCATGGCTTCAAGTCACCTTACTGATGCATCAACATGTTATAACTCTTCATAGCTGATTAGTTCATCGACTTAGTGCAAGTACTCTCTTCTTCACCTTAGCCATGGTACCTCGGTCTACAAGCCGTCGCTTGGCCTTCACCTTCGCCTAGTTCCTCGAAGCCCTTTCCTTGCTATCTTCACCCTATCAAGCCATTCTTGAGTCACATCATATTGAGCATCCATTGAGAGAATCATTTCTTCAATATTGTGAACCTTGCTTGAATGTCTTCTAGATATAACTGTTAAGATTAATCAAGCTCTAGTTTGATTCTCATAGAAGCATATATGGACTGATAGTAATATGGTCAAGCCAATTCACGATTCCACATATCTTATTCTCTTTGGCTTGACCAATCCTCTAAATCACTTTGTCCTCTATTCTGGTCATATGTATGTAGTGATTTCTCAGGTCTTGTCCATATATTCAAACCAATATAGAGATCATATTATATCCATTTGCATTGTCTCATTGGTTATTTAACCTCGTGTTGAACCTTTGTTCACTGATCATTATACACTATTCAAGTATGTTCATCATACTGAATTTCCTGTTCAACACTTAGCAAACTCGTTAGACCTTTAAATGTGTTGTTATCCAAATCACCAAAACTCACAAAAGGGATGAATGCACTTTCAATCTCCCCCTTTTTGGTGATTGATGACAACACATTTAAAGCTTACATAAGATTTGATAAATAAGATTTTAAATCCTATGATATAGTTTCCTCCCCCTAAATATGCGCATTTCAGAAAATACCAATTTTGTACTCAAATACCAAAAGCACATATTTGGGTCAAAGTATGGAGACAACTTATATCATACTATTCATGGGGTGCAGTGTGTCATAAAATAAACGTGATGCTCATGACATAGTATGCACTCGTCAACTTTCTACATCTTATGTTTTTCTTATGATTCCCCCTTTTGTTAATTATTTCTCCCCTTTTCAAAAATAAAGATAAGCTTTAATGCAAAATTTCTCCCCCTTTGTCATAAATCTCCAAAAAGGATGCAAAGAATATAAAGGGTAGAAATTATGATTTAAGCAAGATGTGAACACACTATCATGAAAGGGATCCTTAGATGGCACAAAGGTAATGGATAAGTGTCATAAGTGATGTACCTTTGCGTTTTACCTTTTCAAGGGGTTTCCAGACTTGTGTTGGATTTAGAATTCATTTGCAAGCTCTTGTTGGCATAATTGTGACATAGGTCCAAGATATCAAATGAAGATTGTCATACTAACTGAAAGATAAATCTTGATACCTGGAGTCTAGATGTCACCTAGCATTTTCTTATCACAACAAGAGGCAACATAAAAATTGCACAAGTATGGATTATGCAACTAGTGATCATGTATGAAAAATATCAATTGAAAAACACCAATTGATACAATTTGATAGATAAATAGATCACTAATAGCATATTACACTAAGTTCTCCTCAAGTTTTAGTGCACACATATATATATATATGAATTCAATTGATATATGTTGAGAGTACTTATTTGCAACTTAAAGTACCATTGGCATAAAAGGAGTATCAATTGAACATAATCATGCAACATAAGAAACATGTGCACTATTTAATCAATTAAGTTCTAGACAGAAGAATTTATAAGCTATGCTACTTCGGACATTTGCAATCCAAAAGGATGTGATACATATTTTACCAATTTTAGATGACGTTGGAGTAGCATATAAAAGAGAAACTCATTCTCTTATGAAATGTATAAAAGATACATTTATTCGAGCAAAGAATCTTTGATACCCATCAAAATTTGCAGTGGAAGCGATTGTCTTTGCCCGAAGATTCCTTTCTAATTCTAGACTACACACATAATAGACTTGGAAATGAAGTTAGTCTCAAAGATTCAAATTATAGACTATTCTCCCCCTAAATGTGTGCATACAAGTGATGAATACTTGTTTAGCTTATGCACTTGGACTTGTGAGGCCAGGGGATTAAGTCCTACAATTTGAACCTTGGTATAAATAAAGTATGAAAATATGAAATTGCACCAATTGAATGAATTACTCATAATCAAAAGGTGTACTAATAGACATGATATGCAATATTTTAAGCCAAGATTCTTGAGAAGTTAGAATGTTTGACTTATACCTCACTAAGATGACTTAAGACTAACTTATGATATCACCACAAGAGGTATTAATCAAATATCTAGAGATTCTTTAATCGTCACCACAAGTGCAACCTTATGGTGTGACTTAAGATATTACATATACATGCACACACTAGCATGTGAGAGCCTAGATACACCAATGTAATACAATAGTTCATGGAGTGACACACCTTTGTTCTACACCACATGGTCTCCATTATAATAATGAATTTTCATCTTAGCTTTTGATAGGCTTGACATTTCAAAGAGAAACTCATCCTCTTCAAACGATCAAGAGAAACTCATTTTCTTGATAGGTTCAAGAGAAACTCATTTTCATTTCTTTGGAACCATTCAACCTCATTTGATGTTCTCCAAGGTGTGAGACTACACAACATGAACTTGAAAGAAATCATTAGTCTCACAAGATATAGGCTAAACTCTCCCTCAATTTGTGCATGCAAGAGTACACAAAGTACACTTATGCACATTAACAATGTGAGGTTAAAGGAGATGTTTGTACTATATCTTGGCTTAACATAACATGCTTTATATAGATGACGAGAATTAAACCAATTGAAGATTTAAGAACTAAAAGTATATCATGAAATCCTAAAGGGTAAAGCATGCTAATATGAACCTCAAACCTCATAATGAAGGATATCATATAAATATGTCACTACATCTTCATTATTTGGTTGACAAAAAAGTGTAACTCCCTTCTTGAATCACTGTGATTTCTTTTCTCTTTATGATTTCATCCAACCAGACGATCTTGAACTTCATTCATCTTGGCTTGGTTCAATCATACTTGATATGAGACCCATTGAAACTCAATGATTGAAACAACCAAGACTCTTATATTCGTGGATTTTGAATCCATCTTGAAAGCACTTGGAAGGACCTTATTTAAACACTTAGAAAAGAGAGCATTAGAAACACAAGGGAGGGTTTCACAAATGATAATCCTTATATGTGGATGGAAAATGAATCATCATTCTTGAAACCCAAAAAGATAGATTAAATTCCTTTAAATTAGTGCACACATATAGTTGATGTCAAAGTTATATGCACTATTGAGCATTTTATATTACAAGGAAATTAACCTATACTATGGTACATCCCACTAAGGATAGAATACTAAAACAACTGAAGGAGAGGAAGTTTTCATACCTTGGCCTCTTATCAACTTCATCTTACTTTAGTTGAATAGTATCCTTTAAGCTTGTGATTTATCCAATGTAAAACAAGCACCATCTCTTAACATAGATTTTCTATGGATAAACTCAACATAAGAGATGACATTAGTAGCACAAGCACTAGTTTCTTATTTAGCAACCCTTTATATGTGGAAGACAAGCGTGTTGCTAAAATAGAGAAACATCATAATATGGACTAAATTTCCTTGAACCCTCATGCACAATATATTTTGAATGACATGGATAATATGCATGGTTGTTCAATGAAGTCTAAAGGGCTGACTTAATCCATATTATGGTGAGTGTCTAATAAAGAAGAATCAAATCCAAATTAACTAGATAGAGAATACGTCACATAATTTTGGATTGTTCACCATAAGATTTATTTTTCTTCCAATTGGACTTTTACTTCATAATCAACAATTGATGTATATCCTCAAGTGCTTCTTTTCCCTTAGTGGCTACACAAGTCACAAAAGAGATAAGATTTGAAAATAATATGCACTTGAGATTCAGTTGTTACCACCCTTGCTACTATCTCCAAATATGATTTATACATTCATTATCGAGCACCCAACTTTATCCATTGAAGGAGTGATCCTGCAAAACAAGTTTAAGCTTCATATCTTGGTACCCAATTTGAATTGGGTCCTTTGAGATTAGTAGTAAAAGCCTTGAGTACCCACACAATCCTTATTGTGGCCTTTCTCTTTGTGTAGGCACCCACATATACATGACAACCATCTTACATGGTTTCAATTCAATATTTAATCACATAGATAAAAGCTAGAGTTAAGAATAAGAGCCTTTTCTCCTTTTCTTGATACATCGTTGTGTTGCCTTCTTGATGATGAACCTAGCTTGACCTTGGGTGCACCTAGCTTATCAAGGTTAGTCGCACAAGCATTCATATCATGAAGACAAGTTATGCATGGAATTTACAACTTAGTGATCCAATTCAATGTGAAGCATATGGATACCGATTGAAGTAGATTTCTAAGATATCAAAATATGGGTTTCTAAAATTTAGAGAGTATGGATCACTAATTGTACCTTTTACAGTTTAAAAATCATATCCATGTTAGTGCATATGTATGTCATGAATATCACCAAAAAGATTCTTATGCACTTTTAGATTTAACGATAAGGCAATTTTAAACTGCATCAAGAGTAGCTATTTAGAAAACAAAGATTACAATCCATATTAATGAGATACAAATTTACCATTTTGGATTGTCTTAGTATAGCTTAGTCAAGGGAAACTTATCTCTATGACACAAGATATATAATGTTCTCCTACTAGATATGTGCATCAAGTATTTGAATGACTTGCCACATGCACTTTCAATTCAGTTAAGAGTCTCATGGGGAGTACATTACATATCATGGTCAAGGCATGACAAATTTGCAATGAATTAACTTATGCCTAAGAGTACTTACTACCATATAGAATGTACCATTTTTTATACCAATTTGACAGATCTTACTATCTGTGGTGGTGTCACCTTAGTATTCTTCTTTTCATCATTTGTGGAGACTTCCTTCTTTGTTATCTCTTTTCCTTTTAAGACTAGTTGATAAAACACTTTGAAAAGAGGTATTAGTAGTACAAGGAAGTTTTTAATGAATGATGGTATCTATATATGAATGGCAAACAAATCATCATTTATGAGGCATAAAGGCATAAATTAAATTCCTTTTAAATTAATGCACATGGATGAGTGAATTAATAATATGCACCAATTTACAAATTTAAGCCAAAAGGAATTTAACCTTCATATTGACATTTCTTTCCATAAAATAGATTATTACCAATTGAAAGAATGCCACTTGGAAGGAACTACTATTGATCAACTACCAATTGAAGCAATTTGTTCCATACCTTTGCCTTGAGCATTCCTAATCTTTCTTTTAGGTGAAGATTAACTTTTAAAGCTTGTGATTTTATCAATTGAAAGAGCACAATCTCTACTTATGAATTTCCATGAAATATCTTAAAAGAGATTGAATTAGTAACACAAGCAATAGTTTCCTATTTAGCAACCTTTAGTATATGAATGACAGGAAGGTTACTAAAACAAGGAAACCTCATGATATGAACTAAATTACCCTTACAAGCATTATGCATAACATCAATTATAAAAAAAGATGAAAGTAGCATGATTATTTAATTAAGTTTACATGGCAAGTTTAATTCATAGCATGGTGAGTGATTAATAAAGAAGACTCAAAACCAATTTAAGCAAGAATGAATACATCACATAGTATTGGTTCGAGCTTCTTTGAATGTTGAATGGCACACTCCATTTGGGAAACACATTCTCATGCTTTGAGACTACATAAACACTTAGATAGAAACATTAGTCTCACAACTCTAGTCATATAGAGAATTCCCCATTTGGTAAGTGCTATAAGAATTTGAATTTCTTACTTAGCACTCTATTCATTTAAGAACATGGGATAATACTCTTTATGTCTAGGTCATGGCAATAATATGATGATTAACTTGAAATATGCCACAAGATACATACAATCAATTTAAAGCATGTAGATTGTCATAATATAAAAATATGAACTTGCAATCTACCATATAATTAGATCCTTTCCAAAGCAAGGTAAAATCTTTTAAGTTCATTCTCAAGTGCTTCATTTTTCCTATGTGGCTACAAAAGACACAAAGGAATATACCAATTAAAAGCAATGTGCACTTAAGAATTAATTGTTACCATCCTTTGGATATCACTTGGTTGTAGGCCTTTTGCTTGATTCCCACAAAGGTTAATCCTTATTCCCTACAACACAAGTTCTTGCTAGAGATGAATATGAAGTTAGTGATATAACAACTCAATTCATCTTTGGGTCAATCTTAAAGGATAGACAATGTAAGATTGATAGCTTGAGATAAGAATTGAGTTAAACCGCTCAAGCACCCCAAAGCTTCATATCATCTCTGGGTACCTGCAAAACTTATTAAGTACATTTTGGTACCCATCTCATGATAGGTCCATCAAGGTTAGCCAATAAGGACTTAGGCACCCAAATAGCCTTGGTCTTAGAATGTGGTGAACTCATCACCTTTCTAGCACAAGAGTCAAATTTGGGTCTCCTAAGCATATTTGAATGTATTGACAAGTTAGGCTTAGGAGTTTTACCCTTTGGACAAACCTTGAATAGATGACCTCTTTCACGGCAATTGTAGCAAATGCGGTGCTTGTCCTTGCAATGCATTTGCCTTTTGCTTTCATCCTTCTTGATGGTCATCTTTCTTGGACGTGCAAGGTCTTGGTTCTTCATGCGGAGGCATGAACCAATTTCATGACCCTTCTCCTTGCATCCATAGCACCTTCTATTGCTTCTCTTTGATCTTTCTTTGTTGAAGCGCATAAGTACATTGTTAGAGCAAATAGTATGAGCATTAATTTTCTTACCATGAATTTTGCTCATGCCCTTTTTGGAAAGCTGGTATTCTTTTGAAGGGGTTTTGTGCATGCTACGGTTGTCCCCTTCTCAAGCTTTTTCATCATATTATCATAGTTATCTTGAGAAGGTTGAGCATGACACTTTCCCTTCAAACGAGTTAAGATCCTTCTTAGCATTCCAACTTCTTCCTTGAACTCTTTATTTTCTTGTGTGATAGAAATATTAATAATTCCTGAAATGTCTAGCTCAATGGAAGATTGGCTTTCTTGAGAGCAACATTTGTTAGCACATGATAATATAGTTTCTACTTGAGTACATGTGCATATGTGAGGTTGGTATGATTTCAAATTAGTTAACACAACCTCATGAGCCATTTCTAACATGATATGTGAATCCATCAATTTATTATGAGAGCACACAAGCATATCATGTTTTTCTTGCAAAGCTAGATTTTCAATATTTAGCCTTTCTATCGTGTTCTTGAGCATAGTATTTTCTTTTTCTAATTGAGCAACGCAAGATAAAGCATTTGAAGTACTAGTTTGCTCAATTGAAATCTTTTCATACCTTTGGACCAAATCATCATGAGAGCACTTTAGCTTCTCATGCTCTTTGGTCAACTTCTCCAAGTCTTTGATTTTTTCGATGAGGATATCTTCTTGCTTATGAAGCATTTCCTTTTGTTCTTCCGCTCTTTTCATGAGTTTGAGCAAGCTCATCCGGTTCTTCTTACTTAGTTGAGTGAAGAATTTTTGAAGATCATCCTCATCTTCACTATCACTTTCATGCTCCTCCTCATCCTCACTTTCGCTTTCACTGTCACTCTCATTAGCAACAAAGCACATATGAGAAGTGGATTTGAAAGACGAACCTTGTGAAGAGGTGGATTCGTCGTTTGGTCTCCATCGATCATTTTCTTCTTCTTCAATAATGTTCTTCGCCTCATCTTCCTTCATTTTGAGGAACATCCTTTCGGTGATTCTCATGGCAAGGTCTATTGCCCTAGGGTCAACATCTGCACCAAAAGATGAAGTCGAGGCAACCTCAACTTTTTCAAGCTTAGAAGCACTTTCATTTCTTAGTCCCCCCGACATGATCTTTCCTCACGCGGTTAAGCGTTAGAACGAGGATTAGGCTCTGATACCAATTGAAAGTTGCCTAGAGGGGGGGTGAATAGGCAAGTTAAAACTTTTTCAACAAAAACTAGAAGCAAACTGGGTAAAACTGAATTGATCTCGAAATTCACCCAGTTAACTTTGGAAATGAGATGTTCTAAATGATCCACAGGGTTAAAAGTAGTAGATCTGAGAATGGCACTTCTCAAAATCCACACACCAAAAAGATATAAACAAATCTTCCACGCAATGGTGAGAGAACGAAGAACACAAACAAACACAATGAGCAAGAACACAAGAGACACAAGATTTATCCCGAGGTTCGGTCACACCACCAAGGTGCCCTACTTCCTCGTTGAGGCGCCCACAAAGAGCCGGGTCTCTTTCAACCCTAATCCTCTCTTTGCCGACCACAAAGGTCAAGCTCACACACTAATCTTTGCTCAAACGAGCGGGTAATACAAACTTTCTTGTGGTCTTCCACAAGATTTGGAGACTCACAAGAGACACCTAGTCGTCTAGGAGCTAGAAGCTCCAAGAGTAATGAATCCACAAAGAACTCAATGTAGTACCAAAGCTCGAATCAAGAAGAAGAGCAAGAGAGATTTAGAGATGAAGCACAAAACCGCAGCTCTCAAGCTCACTCAAAGATTTCTCTCCAAAGATTTGAAATGGGAGAGGCAAGAGATGTGTGAGAGAGAGAGAGGGAGGTGTTTCTTGGGTTAGAAATGGAGTTCAAATCGTGCTCCTTGCTTTGGGGTGAGAGGTAGGAGTGAGTATATATAGGTGGAGCTCAAAACTAGCCGTTGGGCAGATTTTTCTGCCTGAGACCAGTTGAACCGCCCCCTAGGGCGGTTGAACCGCCCCTGGCAGGCCTGGCAGCCTGTCTGCCAGTCTGACTAGCAGACTGACGCGCAGACTGACCTGCAGACTGGTCAAGTTGACCAACACCGGTTGAACCGCCCAGGGGGGGCGGTTGAACCGCCCCTGACAGCTCCTGGCGACCTGTTTGCCAGTCTGACTGGCAGACTGCAGATTAGAGGTCAGAGGGGTCAGAGACCAGCTGAACTGCCCCTCAGGACCAGTTCAACCGGTCTTGACCAGTGAGTTTAGGAGAGAAAACCCCAGCTCAACTGCCCGGAGGCAAGTTCAGCTGGTGTATGGTCAAAGAGGTTCACAGCTGAAGTTGAGTTCAGCTGAAGTTGAGAAAGCTCAACTCAGCTGAAAAGCTCAGCTGCAGCTGAAGAAGCTCAACTCAGCTGAAGTCAAGTTCAGCTGGAAAGCTCAGCTGCAGTTGAAGAAGTTCAGCTGCTTTTCAGCAAGAACACTCTAGGTTTCTCAACCCTAACCACGGTCAACCATAGAACGTTAAAGAGATTTTTGCTTTTCAAAAATAGCTTTTGAATAGAGAGGTTTGAGCTTTGGCAAACACCAACCTTCTTTTTGGATCCCCCTTTATAGTACGACGATTCCTATACTCAAGTTAAATAAAATAAATTGAAGTAAACTCCTTGAGTCATTGGTGTCTCATGTGTGATTTCTCCATGGCATTGCTTCATAAGGATCACAAACATCTTTGTCTCACCTTTTGAAGCAAACTCAAATCAAACCCTGTGACTTGTACCATATCACTTTATATGAGTTCAAATCATGGCTTCAAGTCACCTTACTGATGCATCAACATGTTATAACTCTTCATAGCTGATTAGTTCATCGACTTAGTGCAAGTACTCTCTTCTTCACCTTAGCCATGGTACCTCGGTCTACAAGCCGTCGCTTGGCCTTCACCTTCGCCTAGTTCCTCGAAGCCCTTTCCTTGCTATCTTCACCCTATCAAGCCATTCTTGAGTCACATCATATTGAGCATTCATTGAGAGAATCATTTCTTCAATATTGTGAACCTTGCTTGAATGTCTTCTAGATATAACTGTTAAGATTAATCAAGCTCTAGTTTGATTCTCATAGAAGCATATATGGACTGATAGTAATATGGTCAAGCCAATTCACGATTCCTCATATCTTATTCTCTTTGGCTTGACCAATCCTCTAAATCACTTTGTCCTCTATTCTGGTCATATGTATGTAGTGATTTCTCA
Organism: Zea luxurians; assembly: GCA_029449295.1. Taxonomy (NCBI): domain Eukaryota; kingdom Viridiplantae; phylum Streptophyta; class Magnoliopsida; order Poales; family Poaceae; genus Zea; species Zea luxurians. Next base: position 31,253,644 of record JAOPSE010000031.1, read on the forward strand.
GGTCTTGTCCATATATTCAAACCAATATAGAGATCATATTATATCCATTTGCATTGTCTCATTGGTTATTTAACCTCGTGTTGAACCTTTGTTCACTGATCATTATACACTATTCAAGTATGTTCATCATACTGAATTTCCTGTTCAACACTTAGCAAACTCGTTAGACCTTTAAATGTGTTGTTATCCAAATCACCAAAACTCACAAAAGGGATGAATGCACTTTCACCATATGTAGTAGCTCCAGTGGTCTTGATGTTGTCATCACATTCTTGTTGTGATGAGTGCTTCCTACCTGTTTTTCTGCCTGACAAGCTGCACAAGGTCTATCTTTCTCGAAGTAGACATTGGTTAGTCCTAACACATGCTCTCCCTTTAGAAGTTTGTGAAGGTTCTTCATCCCAACATGTGCTAGACGGCGATGCCACAGCCAGCCCATACTAGTCTTAGCGATTAAGCATGCATCTAGATCGGCCTCCTCTTTCGAAAAATCAACTAAGTAGAGTTTGCCATCTAGTACACCCTTAAACGCTAATGAACCATCACTCCTTCTAAAGACAGATACATCAACATTTGTAAACAAACAATTGTAGCCCATGTGGCACAATTGACTTACAGACAGAAGCTTATCGCCTAGCGACTCTAATAAAAATACATTGGAAATAGAGTGCTCGCTTGTGATGGCTATTTTTCCCAAACCTTTGACCTTGCCTTGATTCCCATCTCCAAATATGATTGTATCCTGGGAATCCTTGTTCTTGACGTAGGAGGTGAACATCTTCTTCTCCCCCATCATGTGGTTTGTGCATCCGCTGTCGATAATCCAGCTTGAGCCCCTGGATGCATAAACCTGCACGACAAATTAGGCTTGGGTTTTAGGTACCCAACTCTTGTTGGGTCCTACGAGGTTAGTCACAATAGCCTTTGGGACCCAAATACAAGTCTTGTCTTCCTTGCATTTGGCCCCCAATTTCCTAGCAATCACCTTTTTATTTTTACATGAAAGTACAAAAGTGGTGTTGCAAGCATGGAATATAGTAGCAGATTCATTACACATTTTTCTAGGCACGTGATGCACAATATTACTTTTCCTAGGCCTACTTCTACCATGCACAAAAGTAGAGCTAGTGGCAAACATAGCATGTGAATCATTATAATCAACATAACTCCTATTATAATGAGCATTTCTAGAAAATTTTCTATCATAAATGAAAGCTTGATTCTTTTGATCACTACTAGCCATAGGGGCCTTCCCTTTCTCCTTGTTGGGAATGGGAGCCCTTTGGCTTGTTAAGTTCTTGGCTTTCTTTCGAAAGCCAAGTCCATCATTAATTGAGGGGTGTCTACCAATTGTGTAGGCATCCCTAGCAAACTTTAATTTATCAAAATCTATCTTGCAAGTCTTAAGTTGAGCATTAAGACTTGCCACCTCATCATTTAATTTAGAAATGGAAATTAAGTGTTCATCACAAGCATCAACATTAAAATCCTTGCATCTATAGCAAATTACAACATGTTCTACACATGAACTAGATTTATTTGCTTCCTCTAGCTTAGCATTTAAATAATCATTTACACTCTTTAAACTAGACACAGTTTCATGGCAAGTAGATAATTCAGATGACAACATTTCATTTCTTTTGATCTCTAAAGCAAGAGATTTTTGCACACTAACAAACTTATCATGCTCTTCATACAAAATATCCTCTTGCTTTTCTAAAAGTCTATCCTTTTCATTTAAGGCATCAATTAACTCATTAATTTTATCTACTTTTGCTCTATCTAAACCCTTAAATAATTCAGTATAATCTACTTCATCATCACTAGAATCATCATCGCTTGAAGTAGTATACTTAGGGGTTTCTCAAACACTTACCTTTTTCTCCTTTGCCATGAGGCAAGTATGGCGTTCATTGGGGAAGAGAGAGGACTTGTTGAAGGCTGAGGCAGCAAGTCCTTCGTCGTCGGAATCGGAGGAAGAGCAGTCCGAATCCCATTCTTTGCCAAGATGCGCTTCGCCCTTCGCCTTCTTGTAGGCCTTCTTCTTCTCCCTCTTCCCATACTTTTCTTGTTCCTGGTCATTGTTATTATCAGGGCATTGCGCTATAAAATGACTAGTCTTACCACATTTAAAATAGGAGCGCTTTCCCTTTGCTTTGCTCTTGTTGGGATACTCCTTGCGTCCTTTTAGCGCGGTCTTGAAACGCTTGATGATTAGAGCCATCTCATCTTCGTTTAGCCCGACCGCCTCAACTTGTGCCACCTTGCTTGGTAGCGCCTCCTTGCTGCTTGTTGCTTTGAGAGCAATGGGTTGAGGCTCGTAGATGGGTAATGGACCATTAAGCGCGTCGTCTACATATCGGGCTTCTTTCACCATCATGCGCCCGCTCACAAACTTTCCGAGTATCTCCTCGGGCGTCATTTTTGTGTACCTAGGATTTTCACGGATGAGGTTCACAAGATGAAGGTCAATAACAGTAAAAGACCTGAGCATAAGTCGGACGACGTCGTGGTCCGTCCATCTTGTGCTTCCATAGCTCTAATCTTGTTGACCAGGGTCTTGAGCTGAAGCATCCCGAATCCTTTGGGACTCAAATGTGATACAATTACTAGTCCGAGGAGGCTAGTAACCACATTCCTTTCTTCAAATAGTATAGAGTTTGAATAAATGTTATTACAATACCAGGGTACAAGCTCGAGAGACCCAGAAATATAAAGCACAGTAGAAGATAAACTAGCCCAAGCCACAGGTAGAACTAGGTGAAGACACAGCCCCCCTCAATCAAGCATAGCAGAAAAGAAGTCTTCAGCTGCTGAAAAACATAAATAAATCTAGGTGAATACACTAGGTATTCCGCAAGCCCACCTGGCTCCCGTAAAGAGAAAGAGACCTATTTCATACATGCTTCATATGGTGGAGTTGAAGTAACTCTTCTTTTTCTTAGAGAAAGGCAGTACTGTTTAGGGTTTTCCCGAAGAAATAGAAATAACACGTTGCTTAACCACCACTAAGCTTCCCACTCCCGTGGCACCATTTTCTTTTCCAGAGACACACTCACGCACACATATTTCCCTATTCACGGATGTTGTAAAAACACTAATTGTCATACCACACCAGACTCATCCGTTCTAGTGGACACGGACTATTCGAATAAGTTTGAACTCTGCGCAGAGGGGTACACTTTACCCACTAGTCCGGCTCTGCGATCTCATGGCCAATGAGATCCGAATCCGAATCTCTTTCCTTCCTCGCACGTCCTAACCTTAACGGTTATACCAGAAGGAGTCAGGCCACCTGAAAGTTCCCTTTTCCCGGGAACAGGATCTGGATGTCGCCTAGAGGGGGGGGGGGGGGGGGTGAATAGGCGAATAAAAATTATCACTTTAAAACTTTAGATCTTACTCTACTCGAAGACCAGATCGCAGTGGAATGAAAGACCCTTCGAGTAGGTTGCAGCGGAATAGAAGATCCTGTCTCAAAATGTCCTGCACTTCAAATATAACTTGTACCACAGATAAGTATTGAAGTGCAGATATAAAGAGTAGATAATGCAGAGAGACAACACACAATACAGAGCGAAGCACACAGACACATGGATTTATCCCGAGGTTCGGCCAAGCCTGAAATGCTTGCCTAGTCCTCGTTGGAGTTAGCCACACCTGGGCTTGGAGTCTATTTCAACTCCTTCCTCCGTTTGCTCAGATCTGTCAGTATGACAGATAGAGCCTTCCACTATGTTGAGTTGGTTACAATGAAGCTGCGGCTGCTTATAATCTTCTTGGCAGCACTCTGGCAGAGTAACGATATGCTCAAGACCTTGCTCTAACTCTTATCAACACTTCCCCACTCTCTTATGGCTTATAGCTTTGCCTCTACACAAACCAGAGAGATATACACGAGAGGGAGAGAGAGAATTGATTCGAGTGATGTCTACAATTATTGGCTGCACTTACACACTGTGGGAGGCGCCTAGGAGTCCCTTTTATAGACCCAAGAGGCCTAGGAGCCGTTGGAATCCCATTTGGAAGGCAATACTTGCTTTCTATCGGGTGGCGCACCGGACAGTCCGGTGCACCACCGGACATCCACTGTTTACTGTCCGGTGCGGATCTCCTTCCTAAATTGACGCAGTCGACCGTTGCAGACTTGGAGCCGTTGGCGCACCGGACACTGTCCGGTGCACACCGGACAGTCCGGTGCCCCCATCAGACCGTCGGCTCGGCCACGCGTCACGCCCAGATTGCGCGGCCGACCGTTGGCTCACCGGACAGTCCGGTGCACCACCGGACATGAAAGTTGCCTAGAGGGGGGTGAATAGGCAAGTGGAAACTTTTTCAACAAAAACTAGAAACGAACTGGGTAAAACCGGTTCAACCGGTGTCAAAATCGATTCAACCGGTTTGCACGAGCTCAACTAAAGAATGAGATATAAAACTGAATTAATCTCGAAATCCACCCAATTAACTTTGGAAATGAGATGTTCTAGTTGATCCACAGGGTTCAAAGTAGTAGATTTGAGAAGGGCACTTCTCAAAATCCACACACCAAAAAGATATAAACAAATCTTCCACGCAATGGTGAGAGAACGAAGAACACAAACAAACACAATGAGCAAGAACACAAGAGACACAAGATTTATCCCGAGTAGGGATGAAAACAGGACGGATACAGCCGGATACAGGGTCATCCCGTATCCTACCCTAATGTATTTCTCTCGGATACGGGTAGTTAAGATTCGGGACGGATACAGGACAGGACCGGGTAATAATCCGGACGGGTAAGAAACGGATAACGGATACTACTCGGGTAGGCACTGGATAATTGTCGGGTAGTTCATCTGATGATATTAATTGTCCAACCATCCATAAGTTAAGCAATACATAATCATGTATATGATAGATCAGATGTAAGAAAGGAAACCGGTAAAATTGACATCATGCAATTCAAAGTTGCTTATCACAAGGACATTGTAGAACCAACACCGCAATATTTAAAATTCAAAAAATATTCTAGTTTCACTAAAAAATTGCAAATAAGTTACAAAAACTAATAAACATTTTATATGAAGATAACTCAAGTCCTCGTATGAAAATGATAAAGTGAAGTACTGATTATGTTGAAACTTGGATACTTACACTAATTTCACATATAACTCATACAAATAAGTGAAAGTGAAAGGAAAGAAACATGGGCATCTTATAGATCTTATGATCCAAACATTTTTTATGGTTACATATGGACATATGTTGTATCTCCGTAAAATTTCACGATTTTTTGAGGCTATTTATGTATTATTAATTTCTTGTCATAGGAAATCATTAAAATTCAATTAAATCATTAAAATATTGTAGTATCGATCGAAAATACAAATAAGTTACCAATACTAATAAATAGTCTATAAAAAGATAACATTAAGTTCCCACATGGAGATAACCTTAAGCCCCCACATAAAAATGATAAAATCTATTAATTTAATATAAATTTGGACATTATTTCAATGATTTTGGTCTAAAAGATATGTTTAAACAAAAAATTGATGTATTACAAAGTCATAGATCTCTTCAAGCTCTACAATTTTCATATAAACTTTATCTTCATCCGATGTCATATGTAAAAGTTATGATTTTATAACTATATTATGCAGAAAAAGAAAAAACGGGTACCCGAATTCCGGGTACCCGTATCCGACCCGAGATTTTCGGGTATTGACCTGGTATTAGTGATTCCGTATCCTACCCGTATCCGAGGTTCAATATCCGGGTAATACCCGTATCTGTCCCAACAAACAAAATACCTGTATCCGTATCCAAAATTACGTCCCGTTTTGGTACCCGTATCCTATACCCGTTCCCGCTATCCGTCCCGTTTTCATCCCTAATCCCGAGGTTCGGTCACACCACCAAGGTGCCCTACTTCCTCGTTGAGGCACCCACAAAGAGTCGGGTCTCTTTCAACCCTAATCCTCCCTTTGCCGACCACAAAGGTCAAGCCCACACAATAATCTTTGCTCAAACTAGCGGGTAATACAAACTTTCTTGTGGTCTTCCACAAGATTTGGAGACTCACAAGAGACACCTAGTCGTCTAGGAGCTAGAAGCTCCAAGAGTAATGAATCCACAAAGAACTCAATGTAGTACCAAAGCTCGAATGAAGAAGAGCAAGAGAGATTTGGAGATGAAGCACAAAAACCGCAGCTCTCAAACTCACTCAAAGATTTCTCTCTAAAGATTTGAAATGGGAGAGGCAAGAGGTGTGTGTGAGAGAGTGGGAGGTGTTTCTCAGGTTAGGAATGGAGTCCAAGTCGTGCTCTACTGTGGGGAGAGAGGTAGGAGTGAGTATATATAGGTGGGGCTCCAAAACTAGCCGTTTTTGACTTTTCTGCCCAAAAACAGGTTCAACCGGTTTTAAAACAGGTTCAACCGGTGCTGACACTGCAGACTGGCAGAAAAAAGTGAACAGTGCAAAAACCGGTTGAACCTGTTTTAAAACCGGTTGAACCTGTTTCCACCAGACAAAAACCGGTTGAGTGTCCGGCTGAACCAGTATTTTCCAAAAAGGTGAACAGTGTAAAAACCGGTTGAACCTGTTTTAAAACCGGTTGAACCTGTTTCCACCAGACAAAAACCGGTTGAGTGTCCGGTTGAGTGTCCGGCTGAACCAGTATTTTCCAAAAAGGTGAACAGTGCAAAAACCGGTTGAACTTGTTTTAAAATCGGTTGAACCTGTTTCCACCAGACAAAAACCGGTTGAGTGTCCGGCTGAACCAGTATTTTCCAGAGAGCAATTTTGGCCAAGATAGACTTAAAAAGGTTGTACTACATACTTTCACTAAGGATTAACAAGGGTAAAATGGAAGTTTTAGATCAAGGATTTTTGAGCTTTAGTACCAACACCAACCTTCTTTTTGGACCCTCCTTGATAGTACGACGATTCCTATACTCAAGTTAAATAAAATATAATTAAGTAACCTCCTTGAGAAATTGGTGTCTCATGTGTGATTTCTCCATGGCGTTGCTTCATAAGGATCACAAACATCTTTGTCTCACCTTTTGAAGCAAACACAAATCGAGCCTGTGACTTGTGCCATTTCACCATATATGAGTTCAAATCATGGCTTCAAGTCACCTTACTGATGCATCAACATGTTGTAACTCTTCATAGTTGATTAGTTCATCGACTTAGTGCAAGTACTCTCTTCTTCACCTTAGCCATGGTACCTCGGTCTACAAGCCATCGCTTAGCCTTCACCTTCGCTTAGTTCCTCGAAGCCCTTTCCTTGCTATCTTCACCCTATCAAGCCATTCTTGAGTCACATCCTATTGAGCATCCATTGAGAGAATCATTTCTTCAATATTGTGAGCCTTTCTTGAATGTCATCTAGATATAACTGCTAAGATCAATCAAGCTCTAGTTTGATTCTCATATATTCATATATGGACTAATAGTAATATGGTCAAGCCAATTCACGATTCCTCATATCTTATTCACTTTGGCTTGACCAATCCTCTTAATCACTTCAACCTCTATTATGATCATATTTATGCATAGTGATTTCTCAGTACTTGTCCATATATTCAAACCAATATAGAGACCATATTATATCCATTTGCATTGTCTCACTGGTTATTTGACCTTGTGTTGAACCTTGTTCACTGATCATTATACACTATTCAAGTATGTTCATCATACTGAATTCCCTGTTCAACACTTAGCAAACTTGTTAGACCTTTAAATGTGTTGTTATCCAAATCACCAAAACTCACAAAAGGGATGAATGCACTTTCAATCTCCCCCTTTTTGGTGATTGATGACAACACATTTAAAGCTTACATAATATTTGATAAATAAGATTTTGAATCCTATGATATAGTTTCCTCCCCCTAAATATGTGCATTTCAAAAAATACCAATTTTGTACATAAATGCCAAAAGCGCATATTTGGGTTAAAGTATGGAGACAACTTATATCATACTATTCGTGGGGTGCAGTGTGTCATAAAATAAACGTGATGCTCATGACATAGTATGCACTCATCAACTTTCTACATCTTATGTTTTTCTTATGATTCCCCCTTTTTGTTAATTATTTCTCCCCTTTTCAAAAGTCTTCTAACACTTAGTTACATAAGACTAAAGGTAAGCTTTAATGCAAAATTTCTCCCCCTTTGTCATAAATCTCCAAAAAGGATACAAAGAATATAAAGGGTAGAAATTATGAGTAAGCATGATGTGAACACACTATCATGAAGAGGGTCCTTAGATGGCACAAAGGTAATGGAGAAGTGTCATAAGTGATGTACCTTTTTGTTTTACCTTTTCAAAGGGGTGTTCCACACTTGTGTTGTATTTAGAGTTCATTTTGCAATCTCTTGTTGGCATATTTGTGACATAGGTCCAAGATATCAAATGAATATTGTCATACTAATTGAAAGATAAATCTTGATACCTGGAGTCTAGATGTCACCTAGCATTTTCTTATCATAACAAGAGGCAGCATGAAAATTGCACAAGTATGGATTATATAACTAGTGATCATGTATGAAAAATATAAATTGAAAAATACCAATTGATACAATTTGATAGATAAGCAGATCACTAATAGCATATTACACTAAGTTCTCCTCAAGTTTTAGTGCACACATATATATGAATTCAATTGATATCTGTTGAGAGTACTTATTTGCAACTTAAAGTACCATTGGCATACAAGGAGTATTAATTGAACATAATCATGCAACATAAGGAACATGTGCACTATTTAATCAATTAAGTTCTAGACAAGAGAATTTATAAGCTATGCTAGTTCAGACATTTGCAATCCAAAAGGATGTGATACATATTTACCAATTTTAGATGACGTTGGAGTAGCATATACAAGAGAAACTCATTCTCTTATGAAATGTATAGAAGATACATTTATTGGAGCAAAGAATCTTTGATACCCATCAAATTTTGCAGTGGAAGCGATTGTCTTTGCTTGAAGATTCCTTTCTAATTTGAGACTACACACATAATAGACTTGAAAATGAAGTTAGTCTCAAAGATTCAAATTATAGACCATTCTCCCCCTAAATGTATGCATACAAGTGATGAATACTTGTTTAGCTTATGCACTTGGACTTGTGAGGCCAGGGGATTAAGTTCTACAATTTGAACCTTGGTACAAATAAAGTATGAAAATATGAAATTGCACCAATTTAAGGAATTACTCATAATCAAAAGGTATACTAATAGACATGATATGCAATATTTTAAGCCAAGATTCAAGTGCAACCTTATGATGTGACTTAAGATATTGCATTTACATGCATACACTAACTTGTAAGAGCCTAGATACACAAATATAATACAATATTTCATGGAGTGACACACCTTTGTTCCATGCCATATGGTCTTCATTATAATCATGAATTTCTATCTTAGCTTTTGATAGGCTTGACATTTCAAAGAGAAACTTATCCTCTTTAAACGATCAAGAGAAACCCATTCTTTTCAAAGACCTACACAAGTTCACTAAAAGAAAATGTTAGTATTTAAGGACACAGGATATAGAATGAGCTCCCCCTAAATGTGTGCATCAAGTACTCGAATTACTTGTAACATGCACTTGATTCAATTAAGATTCTTAGAGGGGTTCATCATATATCTTGGCCAGGGCATAATAAATTTGCAACAATTTGAAATCATGCTAGAGAACAAATATCGTTCCCCAAAAGAACTAATCCATGGGGTGACATGTGGTAATTATTTGATCATTTCCTTGGAACCACTCATCCTCATTTGATGTTCTTCTTTCACCAAGGTGTGAGACTACACAACATGAACTTGAAAGAAATCATTAGTCTCACAAGATATAGGCTAAACTCGCCCTCAATTTGTGCATGCAAGTGTACACAAAGTATACTTATGCACATCAACAATACGAGGTTAAAGGAGAACTTTGCACTATATCTTGGTTTAACATAACATGCTTTACATAGATGATGAAAATTAAACCAATTGAAAGTTTAAGAACTGAAAGTATATCAATTGAAATTCTGAAGGGTAAAGCATGCTAATATGAACCTCAAACCTCATAATGAAGGATATCATATAAATATGTCACTACATCTTCATTATTTGGTTGACAAAAAGTGTAATTCCCTTCTTGAATCACTGTGATTTCTTTTCTCTTTATGATTTCATCCAACCAGGTGATCTTGAACTTCATTCATCTTGGCTTGGTTCAATCATACTTGATATGAGACCCATTGAAACTCAATGATTGAAACAACCAAGACTCTTATATCCGTAGATTTTGAATCCATCTTGAAAGCACTTGGAAAGACCTTATTGAAACACTTAGAAAAGAGAGCATTAGAAACACAAGGGAGGGTTTCACAAATGATAATCCTTATATGTGGATGGAGAATGAATCATCATTCTTGAAACCCAAAAGGATAGATTAAATTCCTTTAAATTAGTGCACACATATAGTTGATGTCAAAGTTATATGCACTATAGAACATTTTATATTGCAAGGAAATTAACCTATACTATGGTACATCCCACTACGGATTGAATACTAAAACAACTGAAGGAGAGGAAGTTTTCATACCTTGGCCTCTTATCAACTTCATCTTACTTTAGTTGAATAGTATCCTTTAAGCTTGTGATTTATCCAATTTAAAACAAGCACCATCTCTTAATATAGATTTTCTATGGATAAACTCAACACAAGAGATGGCATTAGTAGTACAAGCACTAGTTTCTTATTTTGCAACCCTTTATATGTGGAAAGCAAGCGAGTTGCTAAAATAGAGAAACCTCATAATATGGACTAAATTTCCCTTGAGCCCTCATGCACAATATATTTTGAATGACATGGATAATATGCATGGTTATTCAATGAAGTCTAAAGGGATGACTTAATCTATATTATGGTGAGTGTCTAATATAGAAGAATCAAATCCAAATTAACTAGATAGAGAATACGTCACATAATTTTGGATTGTTCACCATATGATAATATTCATTCAACTTCCAATTAGACCTTTATTTCATAATCAACAACTGATGTATATCCTCAAGTGCTTCTTTTTGCTTAGTGGCTACACAAGTCACAAAAAGATAAGATTTGAAAATAATATGCACTTGAGATTCTGTTGTTACCACCCTAGCTACTATCTCCAAAGATGATTTATACATTCATTATCGAGCACCCAACTTGATCCATTGAAGGAGTGATCCTTTTCTCCTTTTCTTGATACATCATTGTGTTGCCTTCTTGATGATGAACCTAGCTTATCAAGGTTAGTCGCACAAGCATTCATATCATAAAGACAAGTTATGCATGGAATTTACAACTTAGTGATTCAATTCAATGTGAAGCATTTGGATACCGATTGAAGTAGATTTCTAAGATATCAAAATATGGGTTTCCAAAAATTTAGAGTGTGGATCACTAATTGTACATTTTACCGTTTAAAAATCATATCCATGTTAGTGCATATGTATGTGATGAATATCAACAAAAAAAGATTCTTATGCACTTTTAGATTTAACGATAAGGAAATTTAAAATGCATCAAGAGTAGCTATTTTGAAAACAAAGATTACAATCCATAAGAATGAGATACAATTTTTACCATTATGGATTGAGTTAGTATAGCTTACTCAAGAGAAACTTATTCTCTAAGACACAAGATACCTAATGTTCTCCCACTAGATATGTGCATCAAGTATTTGAATGACTTGCCACATGCACTTTCAATTCAGTTAAGAGTCTCATGAGGAGTACATTACATATCATGGTCAAGGCATGAAAAATTTGCAATGAATTGACTTATCCTTAAGAATACTTACCACCAAGTAGAGCGTACCATTTGTTGTACCAATTTGAAAGATCTTATTATCGGTGGTGGTGTCATCGTAGTATTCTTCTTTTCATCATTTGTGGAGACTTCCTTCTTTAGCTTGTTATTTTTTTTTCTTTTAATACTATTTAAAAAAACTTTTAAAAGAGATATTAGTAGTACAAGGAAGTATTTAATGAATGGTGATCTTTAGATATGAATTGCAAACCAATCATCATTTATGAGGCATAAAGGCATAAATTAAATTCCTTTTAAGTTAATGCACATGGAGGAGTGAATTAACAATATGCACTAATTTACAAATTTAAGCCAAAAGGAATTTAACCTTTATATTGACATTTCTTTCCATAGAATATATTATTAGCAATTGAAAGAATGTCACTTGAAAGGAACTACCATTGATCAACAACCAATTGAAGCAATTAGTTCAATACCTTTGCCTTGAGCATTCCTAATCTTTCTTTTAGGTGAAGATTAACCTTTAAAGCTTGTGATTTTACCAATTGAAAGAGCACAATCTCTACTTATGAATTTCCATGAAATATCTTAAAAGAGATTGTATTAGTAACACAAGCAATAGTTTCCTATTTAGCAACCTCTAGTATATGAATGACAAGAAGGTTACTAAAACAAGGAAACCTCATGATATGAACTAAATTACCCTTACAAGCATCATGCATAACATCAATTGTAAAAAAGATGAAAGTAGCATGATTATTTAATTAAGTTTACATGGCAAGTTTAATTCATAGCATGGTGAGTGATTAATGTAGAAGACTCAAAACCAATTTAAACAAGAATGAATACTTCACATAGTATTGGTTCGATCTTCTTTGAATGTTGAATGGCACACTCCATTTGGGAAACACATTCTCATGTTGTGAGACTACATAAACACTTGGAAACATTAGTCTCACAACTCTAGTCATATAGAGAATTCCCTTTTGGTAAGTGCTTTAAGAATTTGAATTTCTTACTTAGCACTCTATTCATTTAAGAACATGGGATAATACTCTTTATGTCTAGGTCATGGCAATAATATGATGATTAACTTGAAATATGCCACAAGATACATACAATCAATTTAAAGCATGTAGATTGTCACAATATAAAAATATGAACTTGCAATCTACCATATAATTAGATCCTTTCCAAGGCAAGGTAAAATCTTTTAAGTTCATTCTCAAGTGCTTCATTTTTCCTATGTGGCTACAAAAGACACAAAGGAATATACCAATTAAAAGCAATGTGCACTTAAGAATTAATTGTTACCATCCTTTGGATATCACTTGGTTGTAGGCCTTTTGCTTGATTCCCACAAAGGTTAATCCTTATTCCCTACAACACAAGTTCTTGCTAGAGATGAATATGAAGTTAGTGATATAACAACTCAATTCATCTTTGGGTCAATCTTAAAGGACAGACAGATTGATAGCTTGAGATAAGAATTGAGTTGAACCGCTCAAGCACCCCAAAGCTTCATATCATCTCTGGGTACCTGCAAAACTTATTAAGTACATTTTGGTACCCATTTTTGGATGGGTCCACCAAGGTTAGCTAATAAATACTTAGGCACCCAAATGGCCTTTGTGCTAGTTTTAGGTGAACTACTTACCTTTCTAGCACAAGTGTCAAATTTGGGTCTTCTAAGCATATTTGAATGTATTGACAAGTTAGGCTTAAGAGTTTTACCCTTTGGACAAACCTTGAATAGATGACCTTTTTCACGGCAATTGTAGCAAATGCGATGCTTGTCCTTGCAATGCATTTGCCTTTTGCTTTCATCCTTTTTGATGGTCATCTTTCTTGATCGTGCAAGGTCTTGATTCTTCATGTGGGGGCATGAATCAATTTCATGGCCCTTCTCCTTGCATCCATAGCACCTCCTATCGCTTCTCTTTGATCTTTCTTTGTTGAAGCACATAGGTACATTGTTAGAGCAAATCATATGAGCATTAATTTTCTCACCATGAATTTTGCTCATGCCCTTCTTGGAAAGCTTGGTATTCTTTTGAAGGGGTTTTGTGCATGCTACGGTTGTCCCCTTCTCAAGCTTTTTCATCATATTATCATAGTTATCTTGAGAAGGTTGAGCATGACACTTTCCCTTCAAACGAGTTAAGATCCTTCTTAGCATTCCAACTTCTTCCTTGAACTCTTTATTTTCTTGTGTGATAGAAATATTAATAATTCCTGAAATGTCTAGCTCAATGGAAGATTGGCTTTCTTGAGAGCAACATTTGTTAGCACATGATAATATAGTTTCTACTTGAGTACATGTGCATATGTGAGGTTGGTATGATTTCAAATTAGTTAACACAACCTCATGAGCCATTTCTAACATGATATGTGAATCCATCAATTTATTATGAGAGCACACAAGCATATCATGTTTTTCTTGCAAAGCTAGATTTTCAATATTTAGCTTTTCTATAGTGTTCTTGAGCATAGCATTTTTACTTTCTAATTGAGCAATATATGATGAATGATTAACAACTTTAATTTGCTCAATTGAAATGTCTTCATACCTTTGGACCAAATCATCATGAGAGCACTTTAGCTTCTCATGCTCTTTGGTCAACTTTTCTAAATCTTCAATTTTTCTGATGAGGAAATCTTCTTGCTTATGAAGCGTTTCTTTTTGTTCTTCTGCTCTTTTCATGAGTTTGAGCAGGCTCATCCGATTTTTCTTGCTTAGTTGAGTGAAGAATTGTTGGAGATCACCCACATCTTCACTATCACTTTCATCCTCCTCCTCATCCTCACTTTTACTTTCACTGTCACTCCCATTAGCGACAAAGCACATATGAGAATTGGATTTGAAATACGAACCTTGTGAAGAGGTGGATTCGTCGTTTGGTCTCCATCGATCATTTTCTTCTTCTTCAATCTTGTTCTTCGCCTCATCTTCCTTCATTTTGAGGAACATCCTTTCGGTGATTCTCATGGCAAGATCTATTGCCCTAGGATGAACATTAGCACTAAAAGATAAAGTCGAGGCAACCTCAACTTTTTCAAGCTTAGAAGCACTTTCATTTCTTAGTCCCCCCGACATGATCTTTTCCTCACGCGGTTAAGCGTTAGAACGAGGATTAGGCTCTGATACCAATTGAAAGTTGCCTAGAGGGGGGTGAATAGGCAAGTGGAAACTTTTTCAACAAAAACTAGAAACGAACTAGGTAAAACCGGTTCAACCGGTGTCAAAACCGGTTCAACCGATTTGCACGAGCTCAACTAAAGAATGAGATATAAAACTGAATTGATCTCGAAATCCACCCAGTTAACTTTGGAAATGAGATGTTCTAGTTGATCCACAGGGTTCAAAGTAGTAGATCTGAGAAGGGCACTTCTCAAAATCCACACACCAAAAAGATATAAACAAATCTTCCACGCAATGGTGAGAGAACGAAGAACACAAACAAACACAATGAGCAAGAACACAAGAGACACAAGATTTATCCCGAGGTTCGGTCACACCACCAAGGTGCCCTACTTCCTCATTGAGGCACCCACAAAGAGCCAGGTCTCTTTCAACCCTAATCCTCCCTTTGCCGACCACAAAGGTCAAGCCCACACAATAATCTTTGCTCAAACAAGCGGATAATACAAACTTTCTTGTGGTCTTCCACAAGATTTGGAGACTCACAAGAGACACCTAGTCGTCTAGGAGCTAGAAGCTCCAAGAGTAATGAATCCACAAAGAACTCAATGTAGTACCAAAGCTCTAATGAAGAAGAGCAAGAGAGATTTGGAGATGAAGCACAAAAACCGCAGCTCTCAAACTCACTCAAAGATTTCTCTCCAAAGATTTGAAATGGGAGAGGCAAGATGTGTGTGAGAGAGAGTGGGAGGTGTTTCTTAGGTTAGGAATGGAGTCCAAGTCGTGCTCTACTGTGGGGAGAGAGGTAGGAGTGAGTATATATAGGTGGGGCTCCAAAACTAGCCGTTTTTGACTTTTCTGCCCAAAAACCGGTTGAACCGTTCCCAAAACCGGTTGAACCGGTTTTCAAAAAGATGTGCACAGCTTTTTGGCTCACATAGTAGACTGGCAGAAAAAAGTGAACAGTGCAAAAACCGGTTGAACCTGTTTCCACCAGACAAAAATCGGTTGAGTGTCCGATTGAGTGTCTGGCTGAACCAGTATTTTCCAAAAAGGTGAATAGTGTAAAAACCGGTTGAACCTGTTTTAAAACCGGTTGAACCTGTTTCCACCAGACAAAAACCGGTTGAGTGTCTGGCTGAACCAGTATTTTCCAAAAAGGTGAACAGTGCAAAAACCAGTTGAACCTGTTTTAAAACCGGTTGAACCTGTTTCCACCAGACAAAATCGGTTGAGTGTCCGGTTGAGTGTCCGGCTGAACCAGTATTTTCCAGAGAGCAATTTTGGCCAAGATAGACTTAAAAAGGTTGTACTACATACTTTCACTAAGGATTAACAAGGGTAAAATGGAAGTTTTGGATCAAGGATTTTTGAGCTTTAGTACCAACACCAACCTTCTTTTTGGATCCCCCTTGATAGTACGACGATTCCTATACTCAAGTTAAATAAAATATAATTAAGTAACCTCCTTGAGAAATTGGTGTCTCATGTGTGATTTCTCCATGGCGTTGCTTCATAAGGATCACAAACATCTTTGTCTCACCTTTTGAAGCAAACACAAATCGAGCCTGTGACTTGTGCCATTTCACCATATATGAGTTCAAATCATGGCTTCAAGTCACCTTACTGATGCATCAACATGTTGTAACTCTTCATAGTTGATTAGTTCATCGACTTAGTGCAAGTACTCTCTTCTTCACCTTAGCCATGGTACCTCGGTCTACAAGCCATCGCTTGGCCTTCACCTTCGCTTAGTTCCTCGAAGCCCTTTCCTTGCTATCTTCACCCTATCAAGCCATTCTTGAGTCACATCCTATTGAGCATCCATTGAGAGAATCATTTCTTCAATATTGTGAACCTTGCTTGAATGTCATCTAGATATAACTGCTAAGATCAATCAAGCTCTAATTTGATTCTCATATATTCATATATGGACTAATAGTAATATGGTCAAGCCAATTCACGATTCCTCATATCTTATTTACTTTGGCTTGACCAATCCTCTTAATCACTTCAACCTCTATTATGATCATATTTATGCATAGTGATTTCTCAGGACTTGTCCATATATTCAAACCAATATAGAGACCATATTATATCCATTTGCACTGTCTCACTGGTTATTTGACCTTGTGTTGAACCTTGTTCACTGATCATTATACACTATTCAAGTATGTTCATCATACTGAATTCCCTGTTCAACACTTAGCAAACTTGTTAGACCTTTAAATGTGTTGTTATCCAAATCACCAAAACTCACAAAAGGGATGAATGCACTTTCAGGACAGTCCGGTGAATTTTAGCCGTACACCGCCAACGAATTCCCGAGAGCGGCCAGTTGACCAGACGCCAGCCTAGCGCATCGGACACTGTCCGGTGCACCACCGGACAGTCCGGTGTACCCAGACTGCGTAGAGTCTTGGATGCTCCAGCCAAGTCTTTTTCCTTTTGTATTTTCTCTTCTCTTCTTCTTCTTTCTGTTTCTAACACTTAGACCAATATGTTAGTACACAAAAACCAATATACTCTTAGCAAAGAAACATACCTTCTCTTTGATTTTCACTTCTTTAGCATTTGGCATGACTGAGATTGATGTTGGACTCATAAATCATCAAGTCAGCTTGACTTGATCTAGTTTGTCGTTTCTGAGCTCCAACATCCTGCAAAGGTCACATAGAATATCTCCAAACATAGGAACAACCCAAACTAAAGGTCAAGGTGCACTTAGCTCTTTTGGGATGCTTCCGGTTCTGATTTTGACATTTGTTCTCCTCCCAGTGACCTTGTTCCCTTTTGAGCTTGGTCTTGAGCCTTATGACTTACACCACATAATTGTAGATGTAACCTCATTGGTTGTAAGTCATGTCCTTATGTAGTGTTCCTTAATGCACCATAACTCTTCTTAACTCGATCAACCCTGATTCTGCAAGTCTCCTTCTTCACCCCTGGCTTTGGGTTCCTGGTCTCCTTGACTTTCTCCCATGCACTCGGTACCTCGAAGCTCTTCTTGGTTCCATCCTTGGTTTGATTAGTTGTCTCCAAGTTATGCACATCAAGTCTCACTTAAGCATTGTCCACCTTTCCTATGATGTCCATTATCTATAGATAATTCCGTCTTTGGACCATCACACTTGTTTACTTGTGTTGAACCCTATTAGCTTTGCATTCAGCACCTGTTCAACACTTAACACACTTGTTAGTCCTTTAATTGGGTTGTCATCCAAACACCAAAACCCACAAGAGAGCTTTCACCACCGCCATGTCCAAACCGGACAAAACGGTTCCCCCTCCTTATCCTCCCGGTGCTCCCCAGCCTTCATAACCCTGGGGTTGGACCGTACGAGTTCAGATCGAGTGGCTGCCCACACAACCTCGAGTGGTTGTTCTTTTCATGAGTACAGGTAGTGAAGGTTGACGAACCGGTCCTTATATGAGAGGACAATTCTTCTGCTCACGCCTAAACCAGCTGAGCCATCACCTTAGGCCCTCCCTAAACCAGGGAGTCCCTGATCATCCTACTCACCAGGTGATGAGGGTGAATACCCTTCATCACACACTTTATGGAAAACATCATGGGTTACAACCACTGCCCCTTTTTTCCCATTCCATATCTTGTGATCAAAGGATGTTAGTTAATGTGGGCTATCTCTCTGCTCACCATGCAATGAATTCCGTCCCTTAGTCTCGGCTTAGGTAGTGGTAGAGAGAATAGGTAAATTATGCATCAAGGGAAGGATGGACTTGCCTTCGTCGAAGCTTTCCTGGCACAAAAGATTTATCTCGGAGGGGTCGGGTTCCTGCCCTTCTTCTGGAGCTACAAATTCCGGAGGATCGGGTCCCTCTTCCGCTAACAAGCATAGATAAGAACAATACATCAATCATGGTGACTTAGTGGGGTGTGCCAATCCTTATACCTTATTATTTTTGTGCCCTATAATTTATTTAAACTATTTTTGGTGCATAAAATATCAGCATATAATTATATATGTGAAAAAGGGAAAAAGAAATGGGAAAAGAAAAAGAGAAAGAGTTTCTAGCTAGCTGGGCCGGGGGGTGTTTTTGGCCCAGCCGAGCGCGAGCGCGCGTGCGGCCACGTGGGCAGGCGGCCCACTCGGCCCACCAGCGGGGAGACGGCGTGGGGACGGCGCCGTGGCATGGGCCCACATGCCAGGGAGAGAGGGGGGATGATGGCGTTTGAACGGCGACGGAGAGAGAGAGAGGAGTCGACCGAGGTTTCACCGCCGGTGAAATCCCGTGGCGGTTCTCCACCGTGGGTCTGGTTCTGCGACGGGGGAGCGGTGGCAAGGCACGGGCGGAGGTAGGGGGTCACGGAGGTGGGGTCAATTTGACCAGTGGAGGCTTGGGGTGGCCGGTCCCCGACGGGTGGCGGGCGCTCGCGGCGGTGAGGTCGCCAGCGAGGCCAACGGGCGCGACAGGCGACGAGCAGGCGTGTGCTAGGATCGTGACAGAGTGGCGGACCTTAAGGACCAGAGCAATTTGACCAAGCGCTACTGGAGATGGGAGTACGGAGCTCACCGGAGTGAAGGGGGGGGGGACGCGGCGGCGCTAGCTCAATATGGCTCGGGAAGGAGAGGGGGAAGTAGCCGAGGCTAGTGTGGAGAAGGCTGAGCTTGGGCGGTCCCTTTTATAGGCACCCGGGGAGGGGGGGAGGGAGGAGGGACGGCAAGCGCCGACGAGCTCGCCATGATGGCGGTGATGGCGCAAACAACGACAGGACGACTCGGGTAGGCAGGGGGTGAGGGGATGGCTCGGGCACAGTGAGCGGGGGCGCATGGCGCCAACCGAGCTAGTGCGCGCGTTAATGGCGAGGAGATAGGGCGGGCGGTGGTCGGCGATGAACGCGCCGGTGAAGGCATGGATGGGACGAGGGATCTGACGAGCGGGCCCGGGTTGCCAGCGGGAGAGGGACGCGAGAGGGGGAGGGGAGCCGGTCGCTGACGGGCGGGGCCGGGCTGTTAGGCGCGGGCGCGGGCGCGCGAAGCTGGGCTGCTTGCGCCGCGGAAGGAGAGGGGGGAAGCGGGCGCGGGCGTGGCTTGGGCCGAAAACGGCCCAGCTGAGGGGGGGGAAGGGTTTTTCCTTTTTTTCAGTTTTCTATTTCTCATTCCCATTTTCTATTTTTATCTCTTTTTATTTCCTTTTCTTTTGAATCAACAATTTGCAAAATAATCTTAGGTGTTGAAAAATAATCTATGTGAGGTGCTACTAACAACCAAAGTGTATGCATATTGATAGTCGCCTAGAGGGGGGGGGGGTGAATAGGGCGAAACTGAAATTCTCAAAAATAAACACAACTACAAGCCGGGTTAGCGTTAGAAATATAAACGAGTCCGCGAGAGAGGGCGCAAAACAAATCGCAAGCGAATAAGAGTGTGACACAAGGATTTGTTTTACCGAGGTTCGGTTCTCGCAAACCTACTCCCCGTTGAGGAGGCCACTAAGGCCGGGTCTTTTTCAACCCTTTCCCTCTCTCAAACGATCCCACGGATCGAGTGAGCTTTCTCTTCTTCTCAATCAACCGGGAACAAAACTTCCCCGCAAGGGCCACCACACAATTGGTGCCTCTTGCCTTGGTTACAATTGAGTGATGATCACAAGAACAAATGAGAAAGAATGAAAGTGATCCAAGCGCAAGAGCTCAAAAGAACACGGCAAATCTCTCTCTCTAATCACTAAAGCCTTGAGTGGAATTGGAGAGGATTTGATCTCTTTGTATGTGTCTAGAATTGAATGCCTAGCTCTTGTAAGTGGTTGAGAGTTGGAAAACTTGGATGGCAATGAATGTGGGGTGGTTGGGGTATTTATAGCCCCAACCACCACAAGTGACCGTTGGCTGGAGGCTTCTGTTCGATGGCGCACCGGACAGTCCGGTGCACACCGGACAGTCCGGTGCCCCTGCCACGTCACGGTTGCCGTTGGATTCTGACCGTTGGAGCTTCTGACTTGTGGGCCCTCCTGGGTGTCCGGTGCACACCGGACATGTACTGTTTGATGTCCGGTGCACCGGCATGGGCGATCCTGACGTCTGCGCGCGCTGCGCGCGCATTTAATGCTCCGCAGGGAGCCGTTGGCGCCGCAGGGAGCCGTTGCTCCGCTGGCACACCGGACAGTCCGGTGCACACCGGACAGTCCGGTGAATTATAGCGGAGCGGCTGCCGCGCGAACCCGAGGCTGGCGAGTTCCGAAGGCCGCGCTGACTTGGAGCACCGGACATGTCCGGTGCACACCGGACAGTCCGGTGAATTATAGCGCGTTGGCCTCCGCGAAGTCCCGAGGGCGAAGGGTTGAAGTCGAAGTCCTCTCCCGAGGGCGAAGGGTTGAAGTCGAAGTCCTCTGGGCGCACCGGACACTGTCCGGTGCACACCGGACAGTCCGGTGCCTCCACCCAGAGGTGCCCTCGGTTGCCTCAATGCTCCTTTGTCGAATCCAACACTTGGTCTTTTTATTGGCTAAATGTGAACCTTTTGCACCTGTATAACTTATACACTAGAGTAAACTAGTTAGTCCAATATTTGTGTTGGACAATTCAACCACCAAAATTATTTAGGAACTAGGTGTAAGCCTAATTCCCTTTCAATCTCCCCCTTTTTGGTGATTGATGCCAACACAAACCAAAGCAAATATAGTAGTGCATAATTGAACTAGTTTACATACTGTAAGTACAAAGGTTGCTTGGAATTGAGCCAATATAAATGCTTATATGATGCGCAAGGATTGTTTCTTTTATTTTTAACATATTGGACCACATTTGCACCAAGAGTTTTGTTTTTGCAAATTCTTTTGTAAATTTTTTTCAAAGTCATTTTGCAAGATAGTCAAAGGTAAATGAATAAGATTTGCAAAGCATTTTTAAGTTTTGAAATTTTCTACCTTTGCTCAAATGCTTTTCCTTTGACTAAACAAAACTCCCCCTCAAATAAGGTCTCCTCTTAGTGTTCAACAGGGTTTTCCATCAATGTTTGAAAATACAACTTGCTCCCCCTTTAGAACACAAAAAGATACCAATTTTGAAATTTACCAATTGAAAATCATCAAATTTTAAAATGGGTGGTGGTGCGGTCCTTTTGCTTTGGGCTCATACTTTCTCCCCCTTTGGCATGAATCGCCAAAAACGGAATCATTAGAGCCCAATGAAGTGCTTTCTCCCCCTTTGGTCATGAAATGAATAAGTGAAGATTATACCAAAGTTGGAGAGATGATGCGGAGCAACGGCGAATGATGAGTAGTAGAGTGGAGTGGAAGCCTTTTCTTCGCCGAAGACTCCAATTCCCTTTCAATATACCTATGACTTGGTTTGAAATATACTTGAAAACACATTAGTCATAGCATATATAAAAGAGACATGATCAAAGGTATATTCATGAGCTATGTGTGCAAGACTAGCAAAAGAAATTCCTAGAATCAAGAATATTTAGCTCATGCCTAAGTCGGGTAAAAGATTGCTCATCAAGTGGCTTGGTAAAGATATCGGCTAATTGATCTTTAGTGTTAATGTAAGAAATCTCGATATCCCCCTTTTGTTGGTGATCCCGAAGAAAGTGATACCGAATGGCTATGTGCTTAGTGCGGCTATGCTCGACGGGATTGTCGGCCATTTTGATTGCACTCTCATTGTCACATAGCAAAGGGACTTTGGTCAATTTGTAACCGTAGTCCCGCAGGGTTTGCCTCATCCAAAGCAATTGCGCGCAACAGTGGCCTGCGGCAATATACTCGGCTTCGGCGGTGGAAAGAGCGACCGAATTTTGCTTCTTTGAAGCCCAAGACACCAAGGATCTTCCCAAGAACTGGCAAGTCCCCGATGTGCTCTTCCTGTTAATCCTACACCCCGCCCAATCGGCATCCGAATAACCAATCAAATCAAAAGTGGATCCCCGAGGGTACCAAAGCCCAAACTTAGGAGTATAAGCCAAATATCTCAAGATTCGTTTTACGGCCGTAAGGTGTGATTCCTTAGGGTCGGCTTGGAATCTTGCACACATGCAAACGGAAAGCATAATGTCCGGTCGAGATGCACATAAATAAAGCAATGAACCAATCATCGACCGGTATACCTTTTGATCCACGGACTTACCTCCCGTGTCGAGGTCGAGATGCCCATTAGTTCCCATGGGTGTCTTGATGGGCTTGGCATCCTTCATTCCAAACTTGCTTAGGATGTCTTGAGTATACTTTGTTTGGCTAATGAAGGTGCCCTCTTGGAGTTGCTTGACTTGGAAACCTAGAAAATACTTCAACTCCCCCATCATCGACATCTCGAATTTCTGTGTCATGATCCTACTAAATTCTTCACATGTAGATTTGTTAGTAGACCCAAATATGATATCATCAACATAAATTTGGCATACGAACAAATCATTGTCAAGAGTCTTAGTGAATAAAGTAGGATAGGCTTTGCCGACTTTGAAGCCATTTGCAATAAGGAAATCTCTAAGGCATTCATACCATGCTCTTGGGGCTTGCTTGAGCCCATAAAGCGCCTTAGAGAGCTTATAAACATGGTTAGGGTACACTACAGGAATTCACTTAATTCCCGTCGGCCAGAAACCGACGGGAATAAGCATATACCGATGGGAATTATTAATTCCCGTCGGTTTAGGGCTTATTCCCGTCGGTTTTCAGCCGCCAGGCGTCCCTTGTCGGGGATACGTTTATCCCCGTCGGCCACCGACGGGAATTATTAATTCCCGTCGGCCATTAACTAGCCGACGGTAATTAATGCTAACTCCCGTCGGCTCACCGGGCCGACGGGAGTTATTAGTTAATTCCCGTCGGCTCACCAGGCCGACGGGAGTTATTAGTTAATTCCCGTCGGTTCCCTAGGCCGACGGGAATTAACTGGGCCGACGAGAATTATTAGTTAATTCCCGTCGGTTCGACCATAGCCGACGGGAATTAACTGGGCCGACGAGAATTACCCTATACTGCTACAAAAACAGCACGAAATTAGGACACTATTTCTGCACACATAACATATATCACACATAACATAAATAACATATAACAGCCACATTACAAACACATGCATTCATAAAAAAATCACGCATTACAAACATAACATCCACCAACATTTCAAATATAAGTTCAACCACCACATCGAGTCAACGAGTACGACATAGTATTGAAATATAAGTACGACATATGTTCAAGTACGACCAAGTGTCCACGAGTTAAGAAACATGTTCATGTGTTTAGAAATAACCACCACTTGGGTGGTTAGAGCTTTGACCGCTGCCGCCACCACCACCAGGAGGAGGGTACGCGAAGAGCGAGTCAACAAATCCAGTCCCTGCTGCGGGATCAGATCCACTACCACCCGCTTCGGGCGTAACCTATGCAAGTTAGCAAATATCATCACGTTAAATGCAAATATCAAAAAAGTATACAAGTATATAAATTAATGGAGAGTTATCAAACGTACCCTATCTCCAGGTGCAGGTATATGTGTCGGAGGGGTGGTGAACTGTGGTGGTGGAACTGGTGTGTTTGCAAATTGGCTCCATTGTGGTGGCGGTGGAAAATTTGATGTCATGCCCTGTTGCTGCATTAACTGATAAACATATATGTGTTACTACCGAAGATGTTGTATTGAAATATAATAATTTAGAGTTCGGATTATGTGTACTCACTTGATACATCGCTAGGTTATGTGCATTGCAAGCCTCCATAAATTCGCGTTGTTGTCTCATCTCTTCGCGCATCCTCATAATCTCCAACTCCTGCTCGTTCGGTCGACGAGAGCATGAGCTACGGGAAGATGAACCCGTCCTCTGAGATCTCACCGACGACGAGTCAATGAATCCGTCGAAGAGTGCGTATCTATAAGTTATTCAAAAAATGTGATTATTGTATAATCAATTTAGTGTCAACCATATAATTTCATAAGTTAGAGCTTACCGTCCATGCGCTTTGCCACCACCACTTGCGTACACCACCGAGGGATCCACCGGTTCATGGCGCCAGTCGAAGTCAGGGCCATGGCGACGAACCATCTCCTCCCCATATGCCGCCTATACATCATTGACAACCTTACAAATGCAAGAATTTATATACTTTGAACGTTTGAACTTTTGAGCCAAAACTCACCAAGCGATCCGTGGCTGTCTGGCTGCAGAGCTGGTCAGGGTTGTTCGGGTCTGGTCCTTTGTGGCCCTCCTGGTAGACCTCAATGTCACTAGGCTTTTGGCCACTCGTAGCTTCCTGTATAAACAAAAAACATTCATAAGCAATCGTATTATTTGCTGATCGACATAGATAGATCAAACTTACCATTCTTTTAGCTTTTCGTATCATGTCGTCACCGCCAAACTTGTGGTTAGGATTGGTTCCTCGACATTGTCTGTGATGCGCTGACGCTTTCTGGAAGCCTTCGGAAGCCCAATATCGACACCAAGCATAGTACGCATCAGGCACGGGCGCCATCCATGGAACCATCACCTGCACACACACAATGTTACATATTATCAATCACAACAATAAATATAAAGGGTAAAACAAATTGAATACTAACCTCACCATTACTAACCTCAACTCTTGCCTTATTGTCCACCATTGCTCTAAGCTTCTTTAATGCTCTTTCTATATGAAACATCCACCTATACTGAACAGGACCACCGACCTTAGCCTCATATGGAAGATGTATAAAGAGATGCTGCATAGGATTGAAGAAACCCGGTGGAAATATTTTTTCCAATTTGCACAAAAGCACCGGTGCCTCTTTCTCCAGCTGTTCCATCACATCTCTTCTGATTTCTTTAGCACACAACTGTCTGTAGAAATAGCTAACTTCAGCTAACGTTTTCCACACAGCTTCGGAAATGTACCCACGAAACATTACAGGCATGAGCCTCTCCATAATTATGTGGAAGTCATGGCTCTTCAGTCCATTCATCTTCATTGTCTTCAAGTTCACAGATCTTCTAAAACCAGCGGCATAACCATCGGGGAATTTAATATCCTTCATCCACTTCATCACTTCTCTCCGTTGCTTAGATTTCAGACAATAGTCAGCTTTTGGTTTGCCTCCGTTTTCTCTAAGCACTTGGGTTGGACGATCACATATCACTGCTAAGTCCATGCGTGCCTTGTCATTGTCTTTCGTTTTATCAGGGAAATCCATGCATGTATTTATGAGGGCTTGGCAAAAGTTACTCTCTTGATGCATGACGTCGATGTTGTGCATCAAAATCAATGACTTAGCATAAGGAAGCTCCCACAAGCCACATATGTGAGTCCAGTTATGCTCCTCACCAAAACCTTGATACCTTTTACCACTCTCGTCTAGGACAAGTTTCATATGCTCTTCTGTAATTTCTATCCCACTACGTCGCTTGGGCGGTCCCTTCGTGACAATGGTGCCCTTCCTAAATTCCTTTCTCTGCCTTCTGAAGGGGTGATTGAAGGGTAGAAAACATCTATGGCAATCAAAGTAACTTATCTTGCCACCAGCACTAAGACGAAAACAATCTGTATCTTTTGCACAATAAGGACACGTCAATCTACCATGCACGCTCCATCCAGAGAAAATACCATACGCCATAAAATCATGAACCGAGAACAGATATGCAACACGAAGATTGAATTTCTGCTTCTTGAAGCAGTCATAGGCTTCCACACCTTGCCATAGCTTCTTTAACTCTTCAATCAGTGGTTGAAGCATCACATTGAGGCGTACGCCAGGATGCTCAGGCCCAGGTATAACAAGACATAGGAACATAAACTCATATTTCATGCAAAGAGCAGGTGGAAGGTTGTACGGTATGGCAATGACAGGCCAACATGAATACGACGCAGCGGTCATATAGAACGGCGTGAAACCATCAGTTGCCAAGCCGATACGAACATTTCTTGCATCGCTGGCAAAATCTGGATCAAATTTGTCAAGAGCCTTCCATGCATCACCATCTGACGGGTGCACCATTAACCCATCTTGTCTGTCCATACAATCTTTATGCCACCTCATGTGCATAGCGGTCTTCCTCGAGAGAAACAAACGTTTCACTCTAGGAGTGAGAGGCATGTACCGAAGCTGTTTATGTGCAACCTTTGTCACCACCTTCTCCCCATCTTCATTTACAAGCTCCACGTACCTTGACTTCCCACATTTTAAGCATTTTTGTTCTCTGCCATGTTCCTTCCAAAAAAGCATACAGTTGTCTTGGCAAACATCAATCTTCTCATACTCCATACCAAGACCTTCAAGCAATTTTTTGGACTGGTACATGTCTTTGGGCATCTTGTGACCCGTAGGAAGAACCTCGCTAATCAAATCCACAAGCTCCTTGTAACAATTAATTGAAAATGCAAATTTTGACTTGATTGACATCAGTCGGGTCACGAATTCGAGGACGGTCACGTCAGTGTGCCCGTGAAGAGGCTCTTCTGACGCTTTGAGTAGGTCGAAGAACTTCTGAACCTCCGGTGTAGGTGAATCATGATGATCTGGTGCCAGTTCAGGCTGCAGATCCTCAAGCATCTGGTCCATCCTATCAACATCATCTTCACCGTCATCAACTTCTACTTCTGCTGCTCGTTCAGCATCTTCACCGTGGAGATACCAGACCTTATAGCCTGGCACGAAACCATGCGAGCATAGGTGTAGTGTGACCTGCCTCTTGGTGTGGCTCGTCATATTTCTACATTTATTGCATGGACACCTAATATTATCTATTTGTGACAAAGCAGCTGCATGGTCCAGAAATATTTGCGTCTTGGCAAACCATTCACTAGTGTGACACCCACCCTTCTTGAAACCTTCATACATCCAATCACGTCTATCACCCATTATTGCGGCTGTGTACGAGTAAAGAGTGTGTGTGAGACAATCACGTTTCTACATGTCACACACATATATACATACATATATACATCTATAGGTAAGTAGTAAAACTATATATATACATAAATAATTATATATACACATAAATAACATCAAATTAATCAATATCGAAACATTCATACATCCTAATATTATAAGTTAAATCTAATCAATAAATAACATCAAATTTAACAATTCAATAGTATAAGTTAAATCTACTATAAGAATACAATAAATAATTACCTAACATGAAGCCACACATGTGATATTAAATTAACTATAATCACACTCTAATCACATGTGTTATTAAATTAATACTAATCACATGAAAGTTAACTCCCGTCGGCCATAAAAAACCGACGAAAATAAACATGTACACACATAATTAACATTCACAATCCAATACATTAACATGTACACACATAATTAACTCACGTGGGTGTCGTAGTTGGTTCGGAGATGCGGTCGGGGGCGGAGGCGGCGCTTGGACGTGGCGGCGGCGCTCGAGGAGGCAGCGATGACGCTCCGAGAGACCCGGCGCCGCGAGAGGACGGGCAGCGTGGACGGGCGGGCTCCGAGGGGCGGCGTCGGGCTCCGAGGGGCGACGTCGGGCGGCGTGGACGGCCGGCGCTCTGAGGGGCGGCGTCGGCGCGGCGGCGGCGGGGAGGACAGGCGGCGGGGAGGGGCGGCGGCGCGGCGTTTACAGGCGGCGGCGGCGAGAAAGGCAGGCGGCGGCGGCGGCTACGAACAGACAGACAAGAAATGAGCCCGCGCGGGCGATCCCGCGCTCATAAAAGCCTAATCCCCGTCGGCCTGCGCTCTGGCCGACGGGAGTTAAGTAATCCCCGTCGGCCTATTTTCTGGCCGACGGGAGTTAAGTTAACTCCCGTCGGCCTACTCTCTGGCCGACGTGCGTTACGTTATTCCCGTCGGCTTCAGTGTAGCCGACGGGAGTTACGTTATCCCCGTCGGCTTTTTCCCTGGCCGACGGGAATTATCCTGGCCGACGGGAATCATTAGGATTCCTGTAGTGGTACTCACTGTCTTCAAAGCCGGGAGGTTGCTCAACATAGACCTCCTCCTTGATTGGTCCATTGAGGAAGGCACTCTTCACGTCCATTTGATAAAGCTTGAAGCCATGGTAAGTAGCATAGGCCAATAATATACGAATTGACTCAAGCCTAGCTACGGGTGCATAGGTTTCACCAAAATCCAAACCTTCGACTTGTGAATACCCTTTGGCCATGAGTCGAGCTTTGTTCCTTGTCACCACACCATGCTCGTCTTGCTTGTTGCGGAATACCCACTTGGTTCCTACAACATTTTGATTAGGACGTGGAACTAAGTGCCATACCTCATTCCTTGTGAAATTGTTGAGCTCCTCTTGCATCGCCATCACCCAATCCGAATCTTGAAGAGCTTCCTCTACCCTGTGTGGCTCAATAGAGGAAACAAAAGAGTAATGTTCACAAAAATGAGCAACACGAGATCGAGTAGTTACCCCCTTATGAATGTCGCCGAGGATGGTGTCGACGGGGTGATCTCGTTGTATTGCTTGGTGGACTCTTGGGTGTGGCGGTCTTTGTTGTTCATCCTCCTTGTCTTCATCATTTGCATCTCCCCCTTGATCGTTGCCGTCATTTTGAGGTGGCTCATCTTCTTGATCTTCTTGTTCAACCTCTTGAGCCTCATCCTCAATTTGAGTTGGTGGAGATGCTTGCTTGGAGGAGGATGGTTGATCTTGTGCATGTGGAGGCTCTTCGGATTCCTTAGGACACACATCCCCAATGGACATGTTCCTTAGCGCTATGCATGGAGCCTGCTCTTCACCTATCTCATCAAGATCAACTTGCTCTACTTGAGAGCCGTTAGTCTCATCAAACACAACGTCACAAGAAACTTCAACAAGTCCTGAGGCCTTGTTAAAGACTCTATATGCCCTTGTGTTTGAGTCATATCCTAGTAAAAAGCCTTCTACAGTTTTAGGAGCAAATTTAGATTTTCTACCTCTTTTAACAAGAATAAAGCATTTGCTACCAAAAACTCTAAAATATGAAATATTTGGCTTTTTACCGGTTAGGAGTTCATATGATGTCTTCTTGAGGATTCGATGAAGATATAACCGGTTGATGGCGTAACAGGCGGTGTTGACCGCCTCGGCCCAAAACCGATCCGGTGTCTTGTACTCATCAAGCATGGTTCTTGCCATGTCCAATAGAGTTCGATTCTTCCTCTCCACTACACCATTTTGTTGTGGAGTGTAGGGAGAAGAGAACTCATGCTTGATGCCCTCCTCCTCAAGAAAGCCTTCAATTTGAGAGTTCTTGAACTCCGTCCCGTTGTCGCTTCTAATTTTCTTGATCCTTAAGCCGAACTCATTTTGAGCCCGTTTCAAGAATCCCTTTAAGGTTTCTTGGGTTTGTGATTTTTCCTGCAAAAAGAATACCCAAGTGAAGCGAGAATAATCATCCACAATTACAAGACAATACTTACTACCGCCGATGCTTATGTAAGCGATCGGGCCGAATAAGTCCATGTGTAGGAGCTCCAATGGCCTGTCGGTAGTCATGATGTTTTTGTGTGGATGTTGGACACCAACTTGCTTCCCGGCTTGACATGCGCTACAAATCCTGTCTTTCTCAAAATGAACATTTGTTAGTCCTAAAATGTGCTCTCCCTTTAGAAGCTTATGAAGATTCTTCATCCCAACATGGGCTAGTCGGCGATGCCAGAGCCAACCCAAGTTAGTCTTAGCAATCAAGCAAGTGTCGAGTTCAGCTCTATCAAAATCTACTAAGTATAGCTGACCCTCTAACACTCCCTTAAAAGCTATTGAATCATCACTTCTTCTAAAGACAGTAACACCAATATCAGTAAAAAGACAGTTGTAGCCCATTTGACATAATTGGGATACGGAAAGCAAATTGTAATCTAAAGAATCTACGAGAAAAACATTAGAAATGGAATGGTCAGGGGATATAGCAATTTTACCCAAACCTTTGACCAAACCTTGGTTTCCATCCCCGAATGTGATCGCTCGTTGGGGATTTTTGTTTTTCTCATAAGAGGAGAACATCCTTTTCTCCCCGGTCATGTGGTTTGTGCACCCGCTGTCGAGTATCCAACTTGAGCCCCCGGATGCATAAACCTACAAAACAAGTTTAGTTCTTTGTTTTAGGTACCCAAACGGTTTTGGGTCCTTTAGCATTAGATACAAGAACTTTGGGTACCCAAACACAAGTCTTGGAGCCCTTGTGTTTGCCCCCAACAATTTTGGCAACTACTTTGCCGGATTTGTTAGTTAAAACATAAGATGCATCAAAAGTTTTAAATGAAATGGCATGATCAATTGATGCATTAGAAATTTTCTTTCTAGGCAACTTGGCATGGGTTGGTTGCCTAGATCTAGATGTCTCACCCTTATACATAAAAGCATGATTAGGGCCAGAGTGAGACTTCCTAGAATGAATTTTCCTAATTTTGCTCTCAGGATAGCCGGCAGGGTACAAAATGTAACCCTCGTTATCCTGAGGCATGGGAGTCTTGCCCTTTACAAAGTTAGACAAGTTCTTAGGAGGGGCATTAATTTTGACATTGTCTCCCCTTTGGAAGCCAATGCCGTCCTTAATACCCGGGCGTCTCCCATTATAGAGCATGCTTCTAGCAAGTTTAAATTTTTCATTTTCTAAGTCATGCTCTCTAATCTTATCATTAAGTTGTGCTATGTGATCATTTTGTTTCTTAATTAAGGCTAGGTGATCATGGATAGCATCAACATTAATATCTCTACATCTAGTACAAATGGAAACATGCTCAATATTAGATGTAGAAGGTTTGCAAGATTTTAATTCAATGACCTTAGCATGCAACAAATCATTTTTAGTTCTAAGGTCGGAAATGGTAGCATTGCAATCATCAAAATCCTTAGCCTTAGCAATTAATTTTTCATTCTCATTTCTAAGGCTAGCAAGAGAAATGTTCAATTTTTCAATCCTAGCAAGCAAATCATCATCATCATTTCTAGGAATTGAAACATTGCAAATATGAGAATCAACCTTAGCTAATAAATTTGCATTCTCATTCCTAAGGCTGTCTATAGTCTCATGGCAAGTACTTAGCTCACTAGACAATTTTTCACATTTTTCCATTGCTAGAGCATAAGCATTTTTAACCTTAACATGCTTCTTATTTTCTTTAATAAGGAAGTCCTCTTGAGAATCCAAGAGATCATCCTTCTCATGTATAGCACTAACTAATTCATTCAATTTTTCCTTTTGTTGCATGTTGAGGTTGGCAAAAAGAATACGCAAATTATCCTCCTCATTTTTATCATCCTCATCACTAGATGTTTCATATTTAGTGGAGGACCTTGATTTTACCTTCTTTTTGCCGTCCTTGGCCATGAGGCACTTGTGGCCGACGTTGGGGAAGAGAAGGCCCTTGGTGACGGCGATGTTGGCGGCGTCCTCGTCGTCGGAGGAGTCGCTTGAGCTTTCGTCGGAATCCCACTCCCGACAAACATGGGCATCGCCGCCCTTCTTCTTGTAATACTTCTTCTTCTCCTTTCTTCTTCCCTTCTTGTCGTCGCCCCTGTCACTGTCACTAGACATAGGACATTTTGCAATAAAGTGACCGGGCTTACCACACTTGTAGCAAACCTTCTTGGAACGGGGTTTGTAGTCCTTCCCCTTCCGTTGCTTGAGGATTTGCCTAAAGCTTTTGATGATTAGGGCCATCTCCTCGTTGTCGAGCTTGGAGGCGTCAATCGGTTGTCTACTTGGTGTAGACTCCTCCTTCTTCTCCTCCATTGCCTTGAAGGCCACCGGTTGCGCCTCGGAGGTGGAAGGCTCGTCAAGCTCGTTGATCTTCTTGGAGCCCTTAATCATGCATTCAAAGCTTACAAAATTCCCGATGACTTCCTCGGGGGTCATTAGTGGATATCTAGGATTACCACTAATTAATTATACTTGAGTAGGGTTAAGGAAAATAAGTGCTCTTAAAATAACCTTAACCACTTCGTGGTCATCCCATTTTGTGCTCCCGAGGTTGCGCACTTGGTTCACCAAGGTCTTGAGCCGGTTGTACATGTCTTGTGGCTCCTCCCCTTGGCGAAGACGGAAGCGACCGAGCTCCCCCTCGATCGTTTCCCTCTTGGTGATCTTGGTGAGTTCATCACCTTCGTGCGCCGTCTTGAGTAGGTCCCAAATCTCCTTGGCGTTCTTCAACCCTTGCACTTTGTTGTATTCCTCCTTGCTTAGGGAGGCAAGGAGGATGGTTGCGGCTTGGGAGTTGAAGTGCTCGATTTGGGCCACTTCGTCTGTGTCATAGTCCTCATCCCCTATAGATGGTACCTGTACACCATACTCAACAACATCCCATATTCTTTTGTGGAGAGAGGTTAGATGAAATCGCATTAAATTACTCCACATAGCATAATCTTCACCATTAAAAGTTGGTGGTTTGCCTAATGGGACGGAAAGTAGAGGTGTATGTTTAGGAATGCGAGGGTAACGTAGGGGGATCTTACTATACTTCTTACGCTCTTGGCGTTTAGAAGTGACGGACGCCGCGTCGGAGCCGGAGGTGGATGTCGATGAAGTGTCGGTCTCATAGTAGACCACCTTCCTCATTCTCTTGGGCTTGTCCCCACTCCGATGCGGCTTGTGAGAAGAGGATTTTTCCTTCTTCTCCTTGTGGTGAGAAGAGGAAGATCTTTTCTCCTTCCGCTTGGAGGAGTTCTTCTTCTTTTCCCTCTTCTCCCTTCTCTTGGTGCGGGACTCTTCCGATGAAGTGCTCCCTTGGCTTGTAGTGGGCTTGTCGCCGGTCTCCATCTCCTTCTTGGCGTGATCTCCCGACATCACTTCGAGCGGTTAGGCTCTAATGAAGCACCGGGCTCTGATACCAATTGATAGTCGCCTAGAGGGGGGGGGGTGAATAGGGCGAAACTGAAATTCTCAAAAATAAACACAACTACAAGCCGGGTTAGCGTTAGAAATATAAACGAGTCCGCGAGAGAGGGCGCAAATCAAATCGCAAGCGAATAAGAGTGTGACACAAGGATTTGTTTTACCGAGGTTCGGTTCTCGCAAACCTACTCCCCGTTGAGGAGGCCACTAAGGCCGGGTCTTTTTCAACCCTTTCCCTCTCTCAAACGATCCCACGGATCGAGTGAGCTTTCTCTTCTTCTCAATCAACCGGGAACAAAACTTCCCCGCAAGGGCCACCACACAATTGGTGCCTCTTGCCTTGGTTACAATTGAGTGATGATCACAAGAACAAATGAGAAAGAATGAAAGCGATCCAAGCGCAAGAGCTCAAAAGAACACGGCAAATCTCTCTCTCTAATCACTAAAGCCTTGAGTGGAATTGGAGAGGATTTGATCTCTTTGTATGTGTCTAGAATTGAATGCCTAGCTCTTGTAAGTGGTTGAGAGTTGGAAAACTTGGATGGCAATGAATGTGGGGTGGTTGGGGTATTTATAGCCCCAACCACCACAAGTGACCGTTGGCTGGAGGCTTCTGTTCGATGGCACACCGGACAGTCCGGTGCACACCGGACAGTCCGGTGCCCCTGCCACGTCACGGTTGCCGTTGGATTCTGACCGTTGGAGCTTCTGACTTGTGGGCCCTCCTGGGTGTCCGGTGCACACCGGACATGTACTGTTTGATGTCCGGTGCACCGGCATGGGCGATCCTGACGTCTGCGCGCGCTGCGCGCGCATTTAATGCTCCGCAGGGAGCCGTTGGCGCCGCAGGGAGCCGTTGCTCCGCTGGCACACCGGACAGTCCGGTGCACACCGGACAGTCCGGTGAATTATAGCGGAGCGGCTGCCGCGCGAACCCGAGGCTGGCGAGTTCCGAAGGCCGCGCTGACTTGGAGCACCGGACATGTCCGGTGCACACCGGACAGTCCGGTGAATTATAGCGCGTTGGCCTCCGCGAAGTCCCGAGGGCGAAGGGTTGAAGTCGAAGTCCTCTCCCGAGGGCGAAGGGTTGAAGTCGAAGTCCTCTGGGCGCACCGGACACTGTCCGGTGCACACCGGACAGTCCGGTGCCTCCACCCAGAGGTGCCCTCGGTTGCCTCAATGCTCCTTTGTCGAATCCAACACTTGGTCTTTTTATTGGCTAAATGTGAACCTTTTGCACCTGTATAACTTATACACTAGAGTAAACTAGTTAGTCCAATATTTGTGTTGGACAATTCAACCACCAAAATTATTTAGGAACTAGGTGTAAGCCTAATTCCCTTTCACATATGATGAGATGACCTAAAGGGTGGAGTTTAGGGAGAGATAAAATAAGGGGGGGGGGTTAGGAGATTAGGGTTCCAAACCTTGGGTTGAAATTTTGGGATGTTACATGAGCCTGTTGTACGTTTGTGTTGGCTCCTCTCCCCTGATCATCGCGAACCTTCCCAGCTCGCCCTCCACCAACTCTATTTTGGTGATCATGGTGGTGTTGTTTCCCTCATGTGATATTTTGAGGGTGTCCCAGATTTGCTTGGCGTTGTCCAAGCCGCTCACCTTGTTGTACTCATCCCTGCACAAGAATGCTAGCAAAACAGTGGTAGCTTGTGCATTCTTATGAATTTGCTCATTGATAAACACAGGGTTATCGGTACTGTCAAAATGCATTCCATTTTCAACTATCTCCCATATACTAGGATGGAGAGAAAATAAGTGACTATGCATTTTGTGACTCCAAAAAGCGTAGTCCTCTCCATCAAAGTGTGGAGGTTTACCAAGAGGAATTGAAAGCAAATGAGCATTGGAATTAAAAGGAATACGAGAATAATCAAATGAATAATTTGAATTAATCGGTTTCTTTTTCTCGTCGTCGTCGTCTCTTGGTGAAGAAGAAGATTCATCGCTGTCGTAGTAGACGATCTTCTTGATGCGCCTCTTCTTCTTCCCGTCCTTCTTCTTGTGACTCGAGCCAGAGTCAGTGGGCTTGTCATCTCTTGGCTCGTTGAAGATGGACTCCTTCTCCTTATCGTTGACCACCATCCCCTTTCCCTTAGGATCCATCTCTTCGGGCGATTAGTCCCTTACGTGAAGAGAACGGCTCCGATACCAATTGAGAGCACCTAGAGGGGGGTGAATAGGTGATCCTGTAAAATTTAACACTAAATAGCCACAAGCTTGGTTATAAAGATGTTAGTGCAATAGAACCAAGTGGCTATAGAGCGAGCTCTTGCGGATCACAATAATCATAGAGAAAGACAACACAAGAGACACAGTGGTTTATCCCATGGTTCGACCAAGTATAACACTTGCCTACCTCCACGTTGTGGCCCTAATGGAAGAGGGTTGCACTCAACCCCTTTCAAGTGATTCTATGATCAACTTGAATACCACGGTATTCTTCCTTATAGTTTTTTTCCCGTTTACGAGGAATCTCCACAAGTTGGAGCCTCTCGCCCTTACAAAATTGATCACAAAGAAAGCATGGAGTAAGGTTGGGAAGAGCAACACACACTAGAATTAAATCCACACTGCAAACACACACACAAGTGAGAAGATGAGCACACAAAACACGCGCGGGGAGTTTACAACTCGAAAAATGCTCCAATCTCAAGAAGGATGAACAATTGCGTGAAAGTGAGGACTATAAGTCTTGGAATGCTTAGAGTGTGCTTGGGTGACTCCTCCATGCGCCTAGGGGTCCCTTTTATAGCCCCAAGGCAGCTAGGAGCTGTTGGAGATAGTATTGGAAGGCTAATCTTGCCTTCTGTCGGGTGGCGCACTGGACAGTCCGATGCGCCACCGGACAGTCACTGTAGACGGTCCGGTGCGGATCTGTTTCCTTTTCTGGCGCAGATGACCGTTGCAGCGCCGTGGCAGTTGGCGCACCGGACACTGTCCGGTGCCCCCTGCCGACCGTTGGCGCTGCCATGCGTCGCCCACGGATTGCGTGGCCGACCGTTGGCGCAGTCGACCGTTAGCTCGTCGAGTCCGGTGAATTTTAGCCGTACGCCGCTGATCCTTTTCCGGAGAGTGACGACTTCGCCGTGGACGACGCACCGGACAGTCCGGTGCACCACCGGACAGTCCGGTGAATTATAGCCGTACGCCGTCGTCGAGTCCCGAGAGCGGCCAGTTCACCTTGGACTCGCCTGGCGCACCGGACACTGTCCGGTGCACCCAGACCGAGCAGGAGTCACAGCCAACTCTTTTCAATTCCTTTTCTCCCGTTTCTAGCACTTAGACAATATATGTTAGTACTCAAAACAATGTACTAAGTCTAGAAACATACCTTGTTACATGATTTGCACTTCTTCAATCTTTGTCACATTTAGAACTTAGAGAATGTGTGTTGGGCACTTAATCACCAAAACATTATAGAAATGGCCCAAGGGCACATTTCCCTTTCACATGGGAGAGCGCCGGACTCCTGGATAAGCAGTTCGGACCTCCAAGGTTGGTCCAGGACCGCCACGTTTGCAAGCCGGACCCCTGGAACGGGATCCGGACACTCCTGTATGGGGTCCGGGTCGCCCACAATGGGGTTCCAAGGTCCCAGGACAGAACATACACGAGCCTTGAACAGGACCTAGGCGGGGGTCCGATACCGACACGTGTCCAAACCTAGTCTGGTGCGGACCTGTCCGCATACGCTTCAGCTCCCCGCCCAGGCAGAGACCTGATGCTGCCACGTGGCCTACTGCACGTGACGTAAGCCAACGGGCGGAGCCTGATGTAAGGCCTCTGGGTTACGCGGCCTCTGCATTTATTGAGGATAAGGCACGCCGCCTGTCCATTCCACTGGTAGGCGGTGTGCCGCCTCTGCATTTATCGAGACCTGTCCATTCCGTTGACAGGCGGCGACCTATTCATTCTGCTGGCAGGCGACGACCTGTCCATTCCGCAGGCGGCGTGCCTATCCATTCCACTGGCAGGCGGCACGCCCATACTACCGCGTGCACTATGCTCATCATTACTCGCACGTTACCAAGAAAGCAGCCGCCGCGTATCAATACTGCGTGGACTGCGGACATCATGGGGCCCGGAGATTGCTCAGGCGTGACTTGCATTAGTTACTCCTATAATGTATTCTTTCCATTATGCTCCTGGGCCCACATGTCGGGGCTCAGTGTCCTTGTATGTGCCTCCCTTGAGCTATAAAAGGGAAGGCACACAACGTTACAAGGCAAGTTCTCCAGACCCAACTCAAGCTCTCAAGCTCTCTAGACTCAAGCAATACAACATACACATTGGAGGTAGGGTTTTACGCTCCGGCGGCCTGAACCACTCTAAATCCTCGTGTCCTCGTGTGTTCTTCCACCAATCCACGTAACAGGCAAACCGCTAAGGCCCTCTCCTCATCTTAGGATTAGGGCGAGTGCATTCCGCCACCCGGCTGCAGAATTTCCTCTCCGACATTTGGCGCGCCAGGTAGGGGGCTTGGCTTTAGGTTTTTCACCTGCTTTTCTGCTCGACACGATGGTTCAGATCGTCGAGCACCGCGGCTTGACTTCTGAGGACTTCCTGATGGAGGAAGAAGCTACATCTTCCATGACACGAAGCTCCAACCACCCTGCGCCTGGTGCTGCTGCTGTGCGCGCTGCGCAGCAGCACACGCCTGCACAGACATCCTGAGCTCCGTCAGGGGCTGCTCCTAGTGCGTTGTCTGTGGCCAGGGAGTTGCTACGCCACCCTCCAAGTTCCACGGCCTCGCCGGGGGCCATGAAGCAGTGGCGTGACGATGTCGATCGTCTCCTTGGCATGGCGCAATCTGGCTCAGCCAAACCCAGGCCTCAGTCGTTCTGGCATCAGCACGAGGCATCAGCGTCAGTGCGCTCACCCTCGGTGAGGGCCACACCGACTGAGGACCTGTGGGCTGAGCTCAACCACAGGCGTGCAGGAGAGGACGCTCTAGTCTCTCTGGAAAGGCCTAATGACCTGCGGGTAGAACTCAACCGTAGGTGTGCGGGCGAGGATGCTCAAGTCTCTCTAGAGAGGGCGCGTGAGCGCCGACAGAACATCGAGGGTCGCAACCTCGACCTAGACTTCACCGCGGTTGCGCCGCAAACTCCAAGGGGTGCCCGAATTCAGGCGGGTGTCCCATTGGCCGGCGTGGGCTGCGCCGCACTGGCGGATCATGTCCGCGTGGCAACTTGGCCATCCAAGTTCTGGCCACACCTGCCGGAAGAGTACGACGGTACGTCAAACCCGTCGGAATTCTTGCAGGTATACGTCACCGCTATTACGGCAGCAGGTGGAGACACTGCTATAATGGCAACATATTTCCATGTAGCCTTGTCTGGGCCAGCCCAGACCTGGCTCATGAACCTCACCCCGGGATCGATCTACTCCTGGGAAGAGCTCTGCGCGCGGTTCACAGCGATTTTTGCCAGTGCTTATCAGCAGCATGGCATGGAGGCTCACCTCCATGCAGTGAGGCAGGAACTCAGGGAAACTCTCCGGGCTTTCATCTCCCGCTTCACTAAGGTACAAGGGACTATACCTCATATCTCTGATGCTTCCATCATCACCGCCTTCCACCAAGGGGTACGTGATGAGAAGATGCTGGAGAAGTTGGCCATGCATGACGTGAAACTGCCACCACGCTCTTCGCTCTGGCTGACAAGTGTGCCAGAGCTGCCGAGGGCCGTGCATGGCACTCGGCACCACAGACCGAGGTTGCCTAGACGGGTGGCTCGGGTGCCGTCACCCAGGACGGCAAAAAGAAAAAGAAGAAGAACCGCGGCCACGAGAGGCCGCAGCCTACTGCTTCGGTCGTCGCAGCTATGACAGGGGGCCGGAACGAGCGCAACAAGCGCCCACGGCCATAGGGAGCCAATAGTGGCTCATGCCCTGTGCACCCCAACAGTTACCACAGCGCCTCGGAGTGCCGCGAGATCATCAAGCTCATGAAGCGCGTCAGCGAGCGGCGCGAGCAGACTTCCAAGGATGGCTCCCCACCTCGTCGCCGGCCTGGCAAGGAGAGGGTCGACGACGGTGATGTGGCCGCGGGAGAATGGGATCTCGGGTATCAGTCCCCCGAGCAGGTCCTCAAGGGCATCCTCACTGGAGACTCCGACTCCTATGATGATAACGACCACCGCAAGGAGCTGTATGTGATGTACGGCGAAAGCTGGGAACTCACCTCCCGCAGGAACGTGAAGCCCCTATGCCACGAGGTCCTATCGGCGACCCTAAGGGTCCCGAGGGCAGCCCCACACCAGCAGTGGCGGAGCACCACTATCTCCTTCGGGGCATCCGACTACCCCGAGAACATGGTAGGGGCCGGCATACTGCCGCTCATCACCGCCCCTGTCATCACCAACATCAAGCTGCATCATGTTCTGATCGACGGTGGGGCTGGGTTCAACGACAGCAGCCACGCTGCGTTTAGGCAGCTGCAGATTCTAGGGTCCCGACTGGGACCCTCTCGTCCATTCTCTAGAGTTGGCACTCAACCAGTGTATCCCCTTGGGAGCATCACACTCCCGGTTACATTCAGGACAGAGGAAAACTTCCGCACCGAGAACGTCCAGTTCGATGTTGCGGAGGTTAACCTCCCTTTCAATGCCATCATTGATAGGCTGGCCCTGTATCGGTTCATGGCCATTGCCCATTACGGGTATTTGGTCCTCAAGATGCCGTCTCCTGCTAGGGTCCTTACTGTGCAGGGCGACCGTGTCGCCGCGCTGGCAGCCATCGAGAAGCTGCACGCTCTGGCGGCAGAGACCGCTCGCCCAGAAGACGGGACGAGGGATCCCTCGACCTCCTGTACTAAGGCGCCTACCAAGGTGCCCAAGGTGCAACCATCCAGGGCAGACGGTGGACCCGTCAAGACCATCCAGGTCGGCGCGGACTCCTCCCAGACCACCCGCATCGCGGGCAATCTGGAGGAGGAATAGGAACTCGCGCTCGTCGCCTTCCTCCAGGCAAATGTCGACGTTTTCGCATGGGAACCATCGCAGATGCCTGGGATCCATAGGGAGGTGATTGAGCACCATCTGAAGATCCACCCTGATGCCAAACCGGTGAGTTAGAAGCCTTGGAGATAGTCCGTTGAGCGGCAGGACTTCATCCGTAAGGAGGTCCGGAAGCTGCTAGATGCTGGCTTCATCGAAGAGGTTCATCACCCAGTGTGGCTGGCCAACCCAGTCATCGTTCCAAAGGCGAACGACAAGCTTTGGATCTGCATCGACTACACCAGCCTTAATAAGGCTTGTCCCAAGGACCCGTATCCACTTCCACGCATAGATCAAATCGTGGATTCTACCTTCGGGTGTGACCTCTTGTCCTTTCTAGATGCTTACTCTGGTTTCCATCAAATCCAGATGGCTAGGGAAGATAGGAAGCATACTACTTTTGTAATAGTGGATGGGCTTTACTGCTACGTTGTAATGCCCTATGGTCTGAGAAACGCCTTGCCAACATTTGTACGGGCGATGAGTAAGACCTTCGGGGACCTGATTAGGGACAGGTTAGAGATATATGTCGATGACATCGTGGTCAAGACTAAGAGGGGGTCGAATCTGGTGGAAGACCTGACCCTGGTCTTTGACAAGCTGCGGGCGACGCGCACGAAGCTGAACCCAGACAAATGTGTCTTTGGTGTCTCTGCTGGGAAGTTGCTAGGATTCCTGGTCTCACACCGGGGCATTGAAGCAAACCCGGAGAAGATCAGAGCGATTGAAGCGATGAGGCCTCCAGCCCGTATCAAGGACGTCCAGAAGCTTACGGGGTCGTTAGCCGCCCTTAGCCGCTTCATTTCAAGGCTGGCTGAGAGGGCGCTACCCTTCTTCAAGCTGTTGCGGAAGTCTGACCCATTCTCTTGGACCGAAGAGGCAGAACAAGCCTTTCAAGAGTTGAAGCAGCACCTGGTGTCTCTACCAATATTGGTAGCTCTAGAACCTAGGGAGCCGTTGTATTTATACATCACGACGGCTGTAGAAGCGGTGAGCATGGTGCTGGTCATCGAAAGGACGACACAAGAAGGCCAAGAGCCTGAGGGCTTGGAACCAGCTACAGGGGTCCAGACTGTTTAGAGGCCGGTCTACTACATCAGCGAGGTCCTCCACAAAGCAAAGGCCAGGTACCTTGAGACGCACAAACTTCTCTATGCTGTACTTGTTGCGTCCAGGAGGCTGCGCCGCTATTTCCAGGCACACAGGGTCATGGTGGTGACCTCCTTTCCATTAAGGGCCATCCTCCACAACTCTAACGCCACATGCAACATCGCCAAGTGGGCCATGGAGCTCGCTGAGTTCCAGCTGGACTTCCAGGCTCGCCACGTCGTCAAGAGCCAGGTCCTGGCTGACTTCATCGTGGAGTGGACACCTCCCCTGAGTGCTCCTAGGGGTCTGGATCCCGATCCGGACCTCACACCTGCAGAGCCCAGGGGTCCAGTCTTCACCAAGCCCCACTAGACACTCTTCTTCGATGGATCCGCCCGTTAGCAAGTTGGCGGGGCTGGGGTGGTCCTCATCAACCCAAGCGGAGATCAAGTGAAGTACATGGTGCACCTT
Organism: Zea luxurians; assembly: GCA_029449295.1. Lineage (NCBI taxonomy): Eukaryota > Viridiplantae > Streptophyta > Magnoliopsida > Poales > Poaceae > Zea > Zea luxurians. The sequence goes on from JAOPSE010000031.1 coordinate 31,295,915, forward strand.
GAGTTCAAGGCCACCAACAATATGGCAGAGTACGAAGCATTGATCTTCGGCTTATCGGCCGCCCTATCCTTGGAGATCCGCTAGCTCCTCGTGAAGGGGGACTCCCAGCTGATCATCAAGCAAGTCCTCGGGGATTGTAGCTGCAACGAGCCCAGGCTCGCGGCTTACCTCCTCCATGTAAGGAAGCTGGGAAAGGACTTCACTGCCCTGGAACTGCAACATGTTCCTCGGGCTGACAACTCGGTGGCAGATGAACTCTCCACGAGGGCATCAACTTGGGCACCCATGCCCGAGGGCGTCTTTGAAAGACGGCTGCTGAGACCCACCGCCCAGCCTGCCGAACTGGGCAAAGGGGGCGAGACTAGCACCTCGAAGCTAGCGGTCCTGGTGGCGTCCCATCTACAGAACCCACCGAAGACTATGTGTGCTATAGGGGGTTCTACCAACCTCTTAGCGCCACAGCCAATAGCTCAAAGTGGTCCCGATGCATGGATCTCCAAGATCTGGGACTACCTGAAGGAAAATATCCTTCCTGAAGATCATGTGTCCGCAGAGCGCATAGTGTGGTTGGCTAAACGATACGCGGTGGTGGAAGGGGATCTCTACCGCCGTGGTGCCAATAGCATTCTCATGCGGTGCATCACCCAGGATGAGGGTCGTGAGTTGCTCACGGAGATACATGGAGGGGAGTGCGGAAGTCATTCCTCATCCCGCACACTGGTCGGTAAGGCTTTCCGGCATGGCTTCTACTGGCCAACCGCCCTCCAGGATGCAGCTGAGCTGGTAAAGTCATGCAAGGCGTGTCAGTTCCACGTAAAACAGATACACACACCAGCTCAGGCTCTACAGATGATTCCCCCTCCTGGCCATTTGCCGTATGGGGGTGGATATCATGGTACCATTTCCCAGGGCCGTCGACGGGTACCGTTTCCTCTTCGTCGCCATCGACAAGTTCACAAAGTGGCCAGAGGCCACCCCTATGGTCAATATCACCCAGGGTGCTACTGTTGCTTTCCTCAGGTCGATTATCTATAGATTTGGGGTCCCAAGCCGTATCATTACAGACAATGGGACCCAGTTTACAAGTCAGCTCTTCCAAGAGTATTGTGAGGGCATCGACACCCAGCTCTGCTTTGCGTCTATGGCTCATTCCAGGAGCAACGGCCAGGCAGAGAGGGCAAATGCAGAAATCCTCAGGAGACTCAAGACACACACCTTTGACTGCTTAAAAAAGCATGGTGCAAATTGGGTCAACGAGCTTCCGTCCGTGCAATGGGGGAACCGGACCACACCCAGCCAAGCAACCGGGGAGACCCCGTTCTTCCTGGTCTATGGGGTTGAAGCCTGCCTTCCCCCAGAAATTATTATGGGCTCCCCACGGGTCCAAGCTTTCGATGAGTCTATGCAGGAACAGCTACGGCGTGAGGACGTGGACTTCATCGATGAGCGCAGATGGCAAGCGGCGATCCGAAATGCACGGTACAACCAGGCGCTCAGGCACTACCATCTGCGGTTCGTGCATAGTAGGGAGCTCAAGGTCGAGGACCTGGTCCTAAGGCGAGTACTGAACCGAGAAGGGCTCCACAAACTCTCCCCCAGCTGGGAAGGACCCTTCAAGGTGACGGAAATATACCAACCTGATGTGTCCGCCTTGCTACAACTGAAGGAGAGCCTCTTCCCAATCCCTGGAACATAGAGCATCTCCGTAAGTTTTACCCATAAAGACAAACCTGGGGATTCAGTTTTCTTCCTTTGTAACTAGGTTGCGCATATATGTACGTCAACCCGGTGAGGTCCGCCCTCATAAACCCGGCCTGTTGGCCTACACTCATGTATATCAAGTTATAAAGAAAAGATTCACCCCTAGATTTGTTTTTTTGATGGTTTTATTCTGCTTCAGTTTACAACCATTATTTTTTATCTAACCCACCCATACAGTTCCCACCCTTGCTGGTATAATGACATCCAAATTGAGTAAGCCAGGCTTGCAGTTCAGGACCCCTCTACAAAGGCAGGGGGTCCGGCAGCCTGGGGGCCAGTTCTAGAGAATGGGTGCTCGTTCCCTGGGGTGGTTCGGAGTTGTGTAGCCGTGTAAGTTCCCTTAGCCCGGGAACAGGATCTGGATGTCACCTAGAGGGGGGTGAATAGGCGAATAAAAATTATCACTTTAAAACTGAAATTCTTACTCTACTCGAAGGCTGGATCGCAGTGGAATGAAGGATCCTTCGAGTAGGTTGTAGTGGAATAGAAGATCATATCTTAAAATGCCCTGCACTTCAAATATAACTTGTACCACAGATAAGTGTTGAAGTGCAGATATAAAAAGTGAGTAAGACAGAGAGTCAGCACACAATGCAGAGCGAAGTACACAGACACAGGGATTTATCCCGAGGTTCGGCCAAGCCTGAAATGCTTGCCTAGTCCTCGTTGGAGTTAGCCACACCTGGGTTTGGAGTCTATTTCAACTCCTTCCTCCATTTGCTCAGATCTGTCAGTATGACAGATAGAGCCTTTCTCTATGTTGAGTTTGGTTACAACAAAGCTGTGGCTGCTTACAGTCTTCTTGACAGCACTTCGGCAGAGTAACAATGCGCTCAAGACTATGCTCTAGCTCTTAGCAGCACTTCTCCACTCTCTAAAGGCTTATATCTTTGCCTTCTACACAACTAGAGAGATATACATGAGAGGGAGAGAGAGAATCGATCCGATTGATGTCTACAATTGTTGGTTGCACTTGTGTACTTGTTGGAGGCGCCTAGGAGTCCCTTTTATAGACCCAAGAGGCCTAGGAGCCATTGGAATTCATTTTGGAAGGCAATATTTGCTTCCTGTCGGGTGGCACACCGGACAGTCCGGTGCACCACTGGACAGGTCCTGTAGCTTGTCCGGTGCGTGATCTCCTTCCAAGTCAGGCTCAGCTGACCGTTGGAGCAACGGTCGTCTTGGCTCACCGAACACTGTCTGGTGCACACCGGATAGTCCGATGATCCAACTATCTGTTGGCTCAGGCCACGCGTCGCCCGCTAATCGCGCTGCCGACCGTTGGCACAGTCGACCATTGGCTCACCGGACAGTCCGGTGAATTATAGCCGTACGCCGCCAAACTTCTCCTGAGAGCGGCCTGTTCACCGGAGTTCAGTCTGGCGCACCGGACACTGTCCGGTGCACCACCGTACAGTCCTGTGTGCTAGACTGAGCAGAGTTTTGGCTGCACCGAGCCAAGACTTTTTGCAATTCTTTTCTCGCTGTTTCTAGCACTTAGACATAATATGTTAGTACTCAAAAACAATTCACTAAGTCTAGAAACACACCTTGTTCTTATTTTGCACTTCTTTAGCATTTGACATGATTGAGATTGATGTTGGATTCATAAACCATCAAGTCAACTTGACTTGATCCAGATTTGTCATTTCTGAGCTCCAACATCCTGCAAAGGTCACATAGAATATCTCCAAACATAGGAACACCCCAAACTAAAGATTAAGGTGCACTTAGCTCTTTTGGGCTGCTTCCAGTTCTGATTTTGACATTGGTTCTCCTTCCAGTGACCTTGTTCACTTTTTGAGCTTGGTCTTGAGCCTTATGACTTACACCACATAATTGTAGATGTTACCTCATTGGTTGTAAGTCATGTCCTTATGTAGTGTTCCTTGATGCACCATAACTCTTCTTAACTCGATCAACCTTGATTCCGCAAGTCTTCTTCTTCACCCCTGGCCTTGGGTTCCTGGTCTCCTTGACTTTCTCCCATGCACTCGGTACTCGAAGCTCTTCTTGCTTCCATCCTTGGCTTGATTGGTTGTCTCTGAGTTATGCACATCGAGTCTCACTTAAGCAATGTCCATCTTTCTTGTGATGTCCATTATCTATAAATAATTCAGTCTTTGGACCATCACACTTGTTCACTTGTGTTGAACCATATTAGCTTTGCATAAAACACCTGTTCAACACTTAGCACACTTGTTAGTCCTTTAATTGGGTTGTCATCCAAACACCAAAACCCACAAGAGAGCTTTCAATCTCCCCCTTTTTAGTGATTGATGGCAACACAATTAAAGCTTACACAAGAATAAGATTTAAAGCATAAATTTTGAATTCTAAGTTTATAGAATACTCCCCCTAAATATGTGCTTACATCAAAATCTTAATTTTGGCCTTATATGCCAAATTGCACATACTTAAACTAATTCGAAGCATTACTACACCTTAGCACCTGTGGGATGTATTGTCGATAATTAAACATATGCACATAATCAGAGTTAAACACCAATCAGTTGAGTGGATATACCACAGGAATATCAACCTACCACTATTCACAATTAAGATACCAATTTAATACAATTTTAAAGCACCAGAACCACATGAATATCTATTACAGGATAAACACAGTGGCTACTAATTGATTCATATCAACGGAAGCACTAATTTTGCATTATCACCATATAATACAACAAGAAGCATATGATAAGAATTAATTTTGCATTATCACCATATAATACAACAAGAAGCGTATGATAAGAATTATCAATACAACTCACACAAACTAACACATTCCTTCCTTAAGATCAAAGGAACTCAAGGAAACCCATATAATACAACAAGAAGCATATGATAAGAATTATCAATACAACTCACACAAACTAACACATTCCTTCCTTAAGATCAAAGGAACTCAAGGAAACCTAAGCTTTAATGCACAAAATTCTCCCCCTTTGACATCAAACACCAAAATCATATTCAAGCAAGAACATAGGATGATGTCAAGGGACAGCAAGGTATTTAGTAGGTAAAATACAATACACTAACATTACTCCCCCTTACACATTAAACATAAGCAACACAAGCATTGGAGGAAAATTAAGATACAAATACGCAAAAGGTCAACACTTCCTTTTTTACCCTGTTGTGATGTACTTTCCATCTTGAGAGTTTAATCTGTAGGAAGCTCCTTCACACTTGTGCCTGATCCTTTATCCTGACCTTGTCTTGTTGCTAAGACACCAGACTTAGAACAAGTTATAGTATTGTGGCATAAGATGAAGCTTCTAATCTCGTGATTACCAAAAGATATCAATTGAAGCACACTATAACGACTACCAATTGAAAAATCATTACTGTCATAGCTCCATGATATTTAAAGATAAGCATCTAGTATCACCAAATATTATAGAGCATGAGCAATCTATAAATATGCAATTACTCGCAACTTAAGATACCAAATACTTGACTTATGGAGGTACCCAAGTCCTGATTGTTCCATTTCTTGCTCATCTTCCCTTTTCCACCTTGAGACTATATAAGATCACTCAAGAAACAATTAGTATCAAAAGACACAAGTTATGTGTGCTCCCCCTAAAGTTGTGCATCAAGTATTTGAATGACTTGCACTTTGCACATTCTAGCGTCCTCAGAACTAGAGGGGTTCATAGCATACCTTGGTCTAGGCATAATATATCAATTGCATCACAAGAAGATACCAATTGAATAGATGACTTAATACAACTTATGACTAGTGGAAACAATGCATGCCTTAAGATAAAAAACATTTTACAAGCAACCTAGGCACGCTTCACACATGATGATCATTGCAACACATACACAAATTGAAAGATGACAAGATCATGCATATAAAACACAATGTCTAAGCACACCAAGATTAAGAAGTACTTCATTTTAAGTACACCAAAGGAAACAACATTTTAAGGCATAAGGCACCTAAGCCAAGATACTACCAATTGAAAGGCAAGAACATAGCTATGATCACAATTAACGAACCTTCAAGATTTTCAATGAAATTGCATAGTTCTATTCTCCATACCTTTGCCTTTTCTTGAATTGCCATGAGAGCACTTGTTGTCACCAATTTAGGGCTCCTTTTGCTCATGCACCTCATAGCTCAAGAAGGTGCATTATAGACACAACATGGATTTGGTATACACACAGTATCAAAATAGGGTAATTGTGTGAACATGGACTAAAAAGATGTCATGCTTGCACACATAGGTTAATCATTAAAAACCATATAGCATGACTTTCAAAAGATACAGGTTTATCCACGAACACAAAAAGAGTTAATCATGGTGAATATATCAAATGACAAGCTACCCATTGGATGATTCAAGAGATATAACACAATCATGATTAAGCAAGCATCATTATGATCTTTGAAATCATGAACCATTGATTGAAAGATATTTAACACAGGCAATCTCAAAAGCACAACTATTCTAATGATAGGTATAGCACGACAATCCAACTTGAAAGCAATGCTGATTAGAAGTAATGTACTTAAGATACATGGGTACAGTCCTTTGGAGAGTGTTGGGACCATGCTTCGTCGCCGAAGGTCTTGCAGAAAGAAACAGCTGCGGCTGAAGCTGCTCGTACATGACGACGAAGGTATCGTTCATGAAGCTTCGGGGTTATAACATATCCGAAGGTGAAGGGTCGAACCGACTTAAAGATAGAATGACCTTTTAGCCTGTAGGGGTCCGAGTCATTGTTGTAAACTTTTATGAAGGGCATGATTGTAATTCCTCACAGGCTGTGTCCTGTGCCTATAAATAGTGAACAGTATTCCTTTACTGTTCACACATTTTTGTAATTGCAAGAGCATCGCTCGGGAATTGTTGCTTGTCAAGGCGAAGGTATAAGCATACCTTGATCATTATATCCAAACATTTCAAATTCAAATAATAAATATGTGAATGATGACATTCATCTCCAACGTGTTTATCTTTAATAATCTACATTTCACATTGTTCTATATTATTTTTATTACCTTCGTAATGTTATGTTTGCGACCTTCGTTCGAAGTTCATTAAACCCTCGAGGAGGTAATGATTCAGTCAACGAAGGGTATTTAATATTTAACATCTCTGTGTTGCCTTGTTCTTGATTCCTAGCATTTGAGAACAAGTCCCCAACATTGGCGCCCACCTCCGGTCAACTCACTTCCACCTTTTTGAGCTAATGGATTCGTTCAACGATCAAGCTGGAGTTGCTTCGGCTCCGAAGCTGGTACTCCCCATAACAGGCGGATCATGCTCAGAGCTAGCTAACAAGAAGCAGAAAAAGGAGGCACAAAGAAGGGTACAGCATGTCGGGGTGCAAGGACCCTTCATCAAGTCAAGATGGTCTCACATTCCAATTACCTTCTCTCAAGAGGATCTTCAACTCAAGGACTACCCACACAATGATGCTATGGTTATCTCTTGTGTGATCAAAGGATTTCTGGTCTATAATGTTTTGGTTGATACAGACAGTGCTGCAGATATCATATTTGCTAAGGCTTTTAGACAAATGCAAGAGCCCGAAGACAAGATCCATGATGCTACGCACCCTCTTTGTGGCTTCGGAGGGCGGCAAATTGTAGCACTTGGGAAGATTACCATGCCGGTAACCTTCGGATTTGTTAACAACACAAGGACTGAGCAAATTGTGTTCGACATTGTTGACATGGAGTATCCTTACAATGCTATCATTGGTCGTGGTACTCTCAATGCCTTCAAAGCAATTCTTCATCCAGCTTACCTTTGCATGAAGATACCTTCGGACCAAGGGCCCATTGCTGTTCATGGAAGTCAGGAAGCTGCCAGAAGGGCCGAAGGAAATTGGACAGATTCAAAAGCAATCCATAACATAGATGGAGTTGAAGCTTGTGAGCAGTACAAGTTCAGAAGGGAAAAAGCTGCTTCGGCTGATCAGCCGAAGCCCATGCTCTTATGTGAGGATGTAGCAGAGCAGAAGGTACTACTGGGATCTCAATTGTCCGAAGAACAGGAGAAAACCTTGATAAGGTTTTTGTTCAACAACAAAGATGTCTTTGCTTGGTCAGCTAATGATCTTTGTGGAGTTAATAGGGATGTTATTGAACACTCCCTTAATGTTGATCCATCATTCAGACCCAGGAAGCAAAGGCTTCGGAAGATGTCTGATGATAAGGCTGAAGGTGCTCGGAATGAAGTAAAAAGACTCCTCAGTGCCGGAGTTATCAGAGAGGTAAAGTACCTGGAATGGCTGGCTAACACTGTCATGGTAAAGAAGGCCAATGGTAAATGGAGGATGTGTATCGACTTTACTGATCTTAATAAGGCTTGTCCGAAGGATGAGTTTCCATTGCCAAGGATAGATTCCTTAGTTGATGCAGCAGCTTCATCAGAACTCATGAGTCTGTTGGATTGTTATTCAGGCTATCATCAAATCTGGATGAAGAAGGAGGATGAGCCGAAGACAAGCTTCATAACCCCTAGTGGAACATATTGTTATCTTCGGATGCCTGAAGGGCTTAAAAATGCTAGAGGAAGCTTCAGCAGAATGACAGCGAAGGTTCTCCATTCTCAAATAGGCAGGAATGTGCTAACTTATGTTGATGATATCATTGTGAAAAGCACGAAGCAAGATAATCACATTGTTGATCTGCAAGAGACCTTCGCTAATTTCAGACAGGCTAGTTTAAAGCAGAATCCAGAAAAATGTGTCTTCAGAGTGAAGAAGGGGAAATTTCTTGGTTGTCTAGTTTCAACAAAAGGAATTGAGGCTAATCCAAGCAAAATCGAAGCTATCCTTCGAATGGAACCACCAAGTACAAAGAAGGGGGCTCAAAGATTGACAGGAAGACTGGCATCTCTCAACAGATTCATATCTAGATCAGCAGAGAGAAATTTGCCATTTTTTGAAGTACTGAAGTCAGCCGAAGTTTTTCAATGGGGACCAGTCCAGCAAAAAGCCTTCGAAGAGCTGAAGCAATATTTAATAGATCTAACAACACTAACTCCACCAACGCCAGGGGCTCCTCTGTTATTATATGTGGCAGCTTCGCACTCAGCGGTAAGTGCAACACTTGTTCAGGAGAAGATGGAAGGCCCCAATATACTTTGTATCCGAAGTTCTTAGTTTATCAAAGAAAAATTACACAGAATTGGAGAAGGTACTATATGCTGTTCTGATGGCCTCCAGGAAGCTTCGGCATTATTTTCAAGCATATAATATAATTGTTCCTTCTTCACAACCGTTGAAGGATATTATGAGAAACCGAGAAGCTACTGGAAGGATCGGAAAATGGGCTGCAGAGCTCAATGAATTTTGTATTGATTATGTGCATAGATCTTCGATTCAGTCCCAAGCGTTGGCAGACTTCATTGCTGACTGGACGCCAGGGGCTCAGGAGGAAGAAACGAATAAGGATGCCGAAGGATGGACAGTGTTTTGTGATGGGTCTTGGGGAACCTTCGGAGCAGGAGCGGCTGCTGTGTTGGTTTCACCTTCCAAAGTTAAAACTTGTTATGCGGCAAGACTTGATTTCAGTTGCACAAACAATATTGCTGAGTACGAAGCTCTGCTCTTAGGTCTTCGAAAGTTAAAGGCAATGGGAATCAGAAGGGTCATTCTTAAAACTGATTCCCAAGTTATTTCTGGTCATATTGACAAAAGCTATAAAGCAAGAGATTTGAAACTTGAAAAATATTTAGATACAGTCCGAAGGATTGAGGCTTCCTTTGAAGGATTTTCTGTTAAAAACATTCCTCGTGGGGAAAATGAACATGCTGATTTATTGGCCAAATCAGCAGCACAGGGGCTGCCTTTACCTTCGGAAGTATTCTTCGAAACAATAAAAGCACCTTCAGTCGAGCTTCTTGAAAGAGCGGTCCTCAACATATCCCCTGTCTATAGTGAAGATTGGAGAACTTAAATCATTTCTTTTCTTCAGGGTAATTTTCTTTCAGATGACGAAGCTTATAACAGGAGGATAGAAGCAAGAGCCCGACCATATGTCATTATAGAAGGGGAATTATACAAGCGTGGGGTCTGTTCCCCGTTGCTCAAGTGTTTATCTAGAGCCGAAGGCATAGAATTGATGAAAGAAATACACGCTGGCTTGTGTGGATCTCATATTGGATCTAGGCCTTTGTTGGGAAAAGTTTTTCGACAAGGATTTTATTGGCCAAAAGCAGCTTCGGATGCAGCGGAACTAGTGCAAAAGTGCGAAGGTTGTCAGAAATGTGCAAGAGATCAAAAACAACCTTCGTCTTTAACTCAGTTAATACAACCCACTTGGCCGTTGCAAAGGTGGGGCCTTGATTTATTAGGACCACTACGACCAGCACAAGGAAATTTAAGATATGTTGTAGTGGCAGTGGAATATTTTTCTAAGTGGATTGAGGCAAAGCCTTTAGCCACAATAACTTCGATCACTGTCCAAAAGTTTTTCTGGCAAAATATTGTTTGTCGCTTCGGAGTGCCGAAGGCCATTACTGTGGACAATGGAACGCAGTTTGACTCCAAAGTTTTTAAAGAGTTTTGTGACCAAATTGGCACGAAGATCCATTTCACGTCAGTTCGACATCCAGAATCAAATGGATTAGTCGAAAGAGCTAATGGGATCATAATGACAGGAATAATGAAGTCAATCTTCAATCGGCCCAGGGGAAGTGGCCAGAAGAATTAATCAAAGTGGTGTGGAGCCATAACACAACAGCGTCAAGATCAACAGGCTTTACGCCATTCAAACTATTGTTTGGTGACGAAGCAATAACCCCGGAAGAAGCCAAAGCAGGGTCAATAAGAACAATAGCTTCGACAAAAGGCGAAGATGAAGCTGACTGCTCTGTGGAAAAGGATGCTATAGAAGGGATCAGGCTTCAGGCTGTGGAAAACATCAATAAATATCAAGCCGAAACAATAAAATGGCGTGATAGAAAGGTCCGGTTGAAGAACATTAAGCCAGGGCATTTGGTGCTTCGAAGAGTGGCCAACCCAGACACAGTAGGCAAACTACAAATAAAGTGGGAAGGCCCTTTTTTGTTAGTATCTTCGTCAAGACCTGGTTCCTACAGATTGAAGGATATGGACGGCAACGACGTCCCTAGATCGTGGAATGCGGATGAGCTTCGGTGATATTATGTTTAGCTTGATGTAATTTTTTCTATTCTTTTTTGTGGCACCCTTTTCCTTTCCAAAGGGGGAGAAAGGTTTTTAATGGGGCCACATCATGTAATTTCCCTTGTTTCAATTCTATAAGAATGATATTCCCCAAAAATGTAAATGTAAATGCAAAGGAAAAAGAAAAGAATTCAGAGAGAAGCTCAAAAGTCATTCCTAAGGGAATGCAGAGCTTACAGCGAAAAGTCAACGCTGATTCCGCTGAAAGTAAAAGGCGAAGAAGCTCCTAAGGGAGGCTTATAGCGAAAAGTCAACGCTGATACACCGAAAAGTCAACGTTGAAGCCGAAAAGTAAACGGCAAAAAGATTTGAATTATTCCCAAGGGGATGAAAGGCTATAATTATGGTGTTTCAATATGTGTTCCGTCATTCATTTGCATGATACATTACATCATGTCATTTGCATTCATAAACATTCATTTAGACATATAGAATCATCATCATATCACACATAAAAGACAGATACTTCGGCAATCAGGAAAAGCTTTGTAGAAAAGAGGAAGTTTTCATGCTTCGTTGTGAACGAAAAGAAGGGAAGGTCTTTTTCGCCTTCGGCTCAAAAGGAGAAGTTTCGTCCACAGCAAAGCAGAATGTACAAGGTATAAAAGAGACAGAATATATTACAAGGTATGTACAAATTTACATAAGTTTTTCCATAATGATATTACAAAGACCCCTCCAGAATTTTTTTACAGGAAAGACTATTCTAGCAACTATCAAGCTTCAGCTTCGTCATACTTCAGCTTCGTCGTCCTGCACATATTAAGGAGCAGAATAAGAAAGGTGCAAATTTCAAGGAGAAGGTAAAAGTAACAAATATAAGTTTCTTACCGGCTTAAGGTGACTTCGAGCTTCGTCACCAGCCATCCTTCGCCCGCCATTTACCCAAATCTGGGTCATAAATCTATTCCCGATACTTCGGGCTAGGCTTGGGATATCAATCAAGTCTGCTGCTGACAAGCTAAAGTTTGGTCTATTCACGATTTTTCCATGAGTGCAGCCGGCCTTCAGAAAAGCGGCAGTTGTACCTCGAGAAGCTACCAGGGCGCAGAAATCAGCATGCCCCCCAATAACTTCGTCAAGAGCATCAACCTCGCCTTCAATATGTTCCAAGGTGCTGGGCAGGTTTTCGGCTGAAGGTGAAAACTTTTCAGAGCTGGCTCCGATAGAGTGGAATACCTCCTTCAGCCGCTGCACGCATCGGCTGCCGAAACTTAGACATTTTTCTTGGAGATCTTTCAATGATTCTTGCAAATTTGAATTTTTCTCGAGCGCAGTCTTAAGACTTGTTTCAAGCTTCTCTTTTTCTTGCTCATATTTTTCCGACTTTTTGAGTAGTTCATTCTTTAAACTGTCATTCTCGGCTTGGACTTCGGCCAAGAAGCCTTCCATAGACTGAATAATAAAGTCTTTCTTTTCTAAAGCACCTTCGTGTTCTTTAGCCATAATTTCAAGATCTTGAAGGGCGAAGTCTTTCTTTTTCAGAACAGCTTCATAATTTTCAACTTTTTCTTCTAAGTCTTTGATGACAGCCTTGTTCTTCTCCTCTTCAAGATCTTGTTGCATTTTCAGCACTTTACTTAATAATATACTATGTTAAAACAATTTTCGTCAGAGAAAGACATAAAAATAACAATAATAAAACAATAATAATATTTTTACCTTAAAATTCGTGTAAAGCAGGCTGCCAGCGATATGATGACGCTGGTATCTGCAGAGGTCTGCTTCTATCTTCGGCAAGCCAATGCTTTTTGAGAGGGTCCTAACAATTTTGGCCTCGGTATGGTTCCGAAGGCACCTTAACTTCCCTTCGTTGACCCCACCAAATAGCATAGCTCCTGATTTTATATCCGCAAGATATGGCATGTTTTTTCAATTCTTCTTTTTCGGTGTCTGTTAACTCTTGTCCAAGCAAATCTTGAAAGTTAAAATCTACTTCCTCCGAAATTTCACCAATTTGCTCTTTCCCCTTTTCAGTTGCCGTGTTCACCGCAGCCATAACAGCTTCTTCTTCAGCCATTTTCAGGAGTATATTGTCAATAACCTCAAGTGTGGTTTCCAGGTTCGACTCTTCAGTGGTCCCGGCTGTGGCCCCGGTAGCTTCGGCTTCGGCTTCGCCGGCATCAGCTTCAGTGGTTTTCACTCCGGTAGCTTCGGCTACGGTGTCTTCGGCTTCGGTAGTCTCTGCAAGGGCAATTTTTGACATCGTCGCCGGTGGCGGCGTCTGATGGATCACATCTGTCACTTGAATGATTCTCCGTTTTTTCGGCTTCACAGGACTTTCTGCTGCCGAAGGTTTTTTGTCCTTCTGAAAAAACTTTGTTAGTTCCGGTGCCAGCGGACTTAGCTTGACAGGCAAAGATTCAGTCATTACCTTCAAAATTCCTTCTACTTCGGCAGCAGAAGGTGTCACAGATGTTTCCTCATCTCGGATCAATGTCTCTGGTTCTGGAGACGCAGGCTTCGAAGATGCAGCTTTTCTCTTTCTTGGAACAACTGCTTTCAGTTCAAGCCTTTCTTTCTTCTTTCTTGGTTGATCTTCGTCGTCTTTACTTAAAGTGCTAGCCACTCGTTTTCTTTTCTGCCCTTCGGCACCCTTGTCTAATCGCTCGTAGTCAGGGTATTCAAAGCCTATAGCATCAAGCACTCTGTTCAGCCTTCGCTTTGGCCGGGTGCCGAAGGCTGCTGTCATCAATTGATCTTCTTTTTTGGAATAATTCCCAAGAATTTCAGTACTCATTACCTCGATTGTTTCGAGCCACTCTTGGCAGGGTTCCTTAAAATATTTCTTGAACTTGTAGTGGTAGGGCAGGCGGACAAGTTCCCCCTCTTTCTTCTCTTTTTCGAGCTTCGGCATAGCCCATTCTTTCATAGTTGGAAATATTTTGAACGACAGAAACTCCTGCACAAGATCTCTAGTGCCAATGTGCTTAGCAATAGTCCTGAATTCAGCCAGCGCGATTTGAGTTGGACCTTTTGGTGACATATTGCAGTGGGGTCTGGTCTCTCCGAAGATCAGCTCAAGCGGGCTCTGAACTAGCTTCTCTTTGTCATCGTCAACTTTGACGTAGAACCATTCTGATTTCTAGCCTGCCGGCCACTTGCTTCGGTAGCTGATCACAGGAAATTTTGTAGTTTTCCGATAGGCAAAATTATAACAACCAAAATTTTCATGTAATCCATCTTTTCTAGCCTTGGTTTGATAATGTAGCTCGTGTACTCGGTAGAAACCTTCAGCAAATGGCTCCACCCCCTGGCTTCGGAGAGCCCAAATATAAACACTAAGTCTCATAATAGCATTAGGAGTTAGTTGATGAAAATAGATACCAAACTTCTTCAGCACATCGGCAATCATCCTATTCAAAGGAAATCTCAAACCAGCTTTGAGGAAACTCTTGAAAATAACTATTTCATCTTTCTGTGGCTTCGGGGTAGTTTCTTCTCCATCGAAGCGAACCACCTTCTTCTCATCTTCGCTAAAGTAGCCCGATTTTACCATCTTCGGGAAATCAGCCTTGGAGATGGTTGACTTTCCGAAGTCCAGGTGGCTAGGCTTGCTTGGTATTGCGATATTGTGGTCATCTTCAGAATCAGTCTCTTCAATATTTGCTTGTTCTGCTTCGGCAACAGGGTGTTCTCCGATGTCACTAACCCACTTCGCCTCATTGCTTCCGAAATAGGGACAGTTTCCGCAGCTTCGGCTTCATCTCCTTCGCGCTCCGCCCTAGCAGTAGAGCGCACCCTGGCCATTTGATTTTGAATATCTTGAAAATTACTCAGAAATTAATAACCTTTTTCTCGAAGCTCTTCTTCTGTCGAAGCAGATGCTAAACTAGAGCTTCGTTCGAATGCGAAAGTCAAGCTTCGGCTATGGTTAAAAATTTTGGCAGCAAAACAGTGCAATAGCAATGAATGCTGTGGTAACTTCACACCTACCCGTCTGTTTATATAGTGTTGCAGGAAAGAAGGTGAATCGTCAGGATTTTTACACCAAGCAAACGGTTACTTGCACCCGCTGAACGGTGGACCGCAAAAACCAGAATAGTGAACTCGCATGGTGGAATCGCTACGCGATCAGGGAAGGTGTTTTTCGGACCTTCGGCTTCCCGAAGCCCGAGAGACTTTTTTCACGGATCAAGCTCGTTACGAAAAACGATCTAGCACCGCGAAGGGGCTACTGTTGGGACCATGCTTCGTCGCCGAAGGTCTTGCAAAAAGAAACAGCTGCGGCTGAAGCTGCTCGTACATGACGACGAAGGTATCGTTCATGAAGCTTCGGGGTTATAACATATCCGAAGGTGAAGGGTCGAACCGACTTAAAGATAGAATGACCTTTTAGCATGTAGGGGTCCGAGTCATTGTTGTAAACTTTTATGAAGGGCATGATTGTAATTCCTCTCAGGCTGTGTCCTGTGCCTATAAATAGTGAACAGTATTCCTTTACTGTTCACGCATTTTTGTAATTGCAAGAGCATCGCTCGGGAATTGTTGATTGTCAAGGCGAAGGTATAAGCATACCTTGATCATTGTATCCAAACATTTCAAATTCAAATAATAAATATGTGAATGATGACATTCATCTCCAACGTGTTTATCTTTAATAATCTACATTTCACATCGTTCTATATTATTTTTATTACCTTCGTAATGTTATGTTTGTGACCTTCGTCCGAAGTTCATTAAACCCTCGAGGAGGTAATGATTCAGCGGACGAAGGGTATTTAATATTTAACATCTCTGTGTTGCCTTGTTCTTGATTCCTAGCATTTGAGAACAAGTCCCCAACAGAGAGCAAGTTGCAGATTCTCATCAAGGTCCTTTGCTTGATTCGTCAATAATGATTAAAGACCTCTACAACTTATTTAACTCGAGATGAACATGGGATTAGTATTACACAATTATTTATCCTTGGGTCAATAAATAGACAATAAAAAATTGACAGCTTAAGCATAGAGTTTGAATTAACCATCTTAAGCTCTCCCATGGTCTCCAGTCCATCTCGAGGCACCTGCATGGTCTAGTTGGCACAGTTTGGTACCCATCTCGGAATGGGTCCATAACGATCATCCAAAAAAGCCTTTGGTACCCAAATAGCAATTGTGCTAGTTCTAGGTGATCTCATTGCTGATCTAGCACAAGTGTATGGTTTGGGTCTCCTAAGCGAATAAGATTGAGATAAATTTACTTGCTTAGGAACCTTACCCTTCTTACATACCTTGGATAGACGAACTTGCTCACCACACATGTAGCAGAAGCGTCGCTCAACCTGACATGACACTTGCTGTTTGTCTTTTTCCTTAGTGAGGGTCATCTTGGAGGGTGTACGTCTTTGATCCTTCATGAGCGGACATGAAGTGATCATATGGTCCTTATCGTTGCATCCAAAACATCTCCTTATCCCTTCATCCTTGTCTTTGTATGGACAAGAAGCAATGAGGTGGCTTGACTCATTGCACTTGAAGCACCTCCTTTTTTCCTCCTCTTTTTGCTCTTGGATAGCCTAGAGAGATGATTAGTGCAAACAACATGACTAACTGAATCTTTACCTTTTTCTTTGTTCATGTTGATTGCTTCAATTATTGCCTTAGGAGCTTCTTTCTCGCAGAGTTTGACCCTTGCTGCGGTTCCTTCTTCCTCAAGCTTATTCACCACATGTTTGTAAATATCTTGAGGAAGTCGAGCACGTCGTATTCTCCTTAGTTGCTTTGTTTTCTTGTTCCTTTCTTTATTGATGAGCAACTTTTCTTTTGATCCTGCAGCTTGATGCTCATTAAAACATTGGCTTTCTTTTGAGCAACAGGGGTTAGCACATGGTGGTATATTATCTAAATGTGCACATGTGCAAGAATGAGGTTCACATGAGTTTAAACTAGTAATTACTACCTCATGAGCAATATCGAGCACGATATGGTCATCAAGTAATTTATTATGAGAATATGACAGCATATCATACTTTTCACCTAGAGCAAGCTTTTCTAAATTTAGCAATTCTACTTATCTATCAAGCACGGCATTTTCCATTTTAAGTTGAGCAACACAAGATAAATCACCATCATTATTTCTTTGCTCAATTAAAACTAAATCATACCGTTGGACCAAATCATCATGAGAGCACTTTAGCTCCTCATGTTCTTTGGTCATCTTCTCTAGGCTGTCGTTGGTTTTGATGAGAGTCTCCTCTAGCCTGAGAAGCATCTCACCTTGTTCCTTATTCCTTCTCAACATCTTAACCAAGAGCGCTTTGTCTTCTTTGTTGATATGGGTGTAGAAACGACGAATCTCCTCTTCTTCCACATCGTCGGTCTCATTTTCCCTGTCATTATTATCAGTGGAAGCAAAACAGGAAAATGTACGACTCCTCATCCTCATATTCCTCCTCATCATCGCTTCCATCTCCACTCTTATCGTTAGCAACAAGACATGTATAACTAGTGGAAGACAAACCTGTCGGTGAGGTGGATTCATCGTTTGGTTGCCATCATTTTTCTTCTCTCTTTGAAAGGTTAGTACCACACGCAACATAGGGAGTAGAAGTAGTACAATTTGACTCAGAATATTTTATTTTAATTCTAGTCCATAGATCATGAGCATAGACAAGAACATCACTATTACTACCTATGACAACAAAATAAACATCCTTGCTAAGGGAATTGACTAGGATGTCATAGGCTTGATAATTTTGACGCAGACATCTTAAATCATGCTCAGATAGATTTTTCATATCAATATTGATGGGCAAAATACTAGCATCAAATATTTGCTCTACTTCAGGACCTAAACTCCTAAAAGTATTATATAAATGAAAAGACCAGGATGCATAGTTAGAGCCATCAGAATTAAGAAGTTCTACAGTTACCTCTTGTGACGACATCATCATCTCCGGACGGCTAAGCCCACACTGGAGAGGCCTAGCTCTGATACCAGTTGTAAGTTCCCTTTGCCCAGGAACAGGATCTGGATGTCGCCTAGAGGGGGTGAATAGGCGAATAAAAATTATCACTTTAAAACTAAAATTCTTACTCTACTTCGGCAGAGTAACAATGCGCTCAAGACTATGCTCTAGCTCTTAGCAGCACTTCTTGTGACGGAACCTCCTAAGTCATTAGGCCCATCTACAGTTGTCCTTGTCCAACAGACATCAGACAACCCTGTAGATGTTCCTGAATCACTTGACAAGTTTGGTATCTTCTTTCTTACCTTTCCAGGAACGTTTCACCCGTCTTGCAGACATTACAGAACATCGGAGATATAGAAATGCGAAAGCGATTACATAAACTTACATTTATTTAGAAAGTAAGATCAGGTTATTTATTACAGACCAGAGTTATAAAACGAGTGCTGAGTACTTATTATTACAATACCAAGGGAGGTAAAAACTCCTCCTGATAAGTTCCTACATAAAAGTTTTTATGGAGGACTAGGTCCTCCCGAATCTTCAGTCTTGCTTTTCTTCATTTGACACCACCTTGGTACAAAAGCAACAAAAATTTGCTGCTTCCTCACCTAAAAACAATAGGGAATAAACCCTGAGTATGGAATTACTCAGCAAGTCTTACCCGACTAAAGAAAAGACTCTCAAGGGTATGCTGGTTATAAGGGAGTCAAGGTAAGGTATCTCAAGATCAAAGACTCTGTTTTGCATAAATGCTTACTAAAAGTGGATCCTTAAAAATCCAGTTTTATTTTTAGGTTAGGTAAACTTACCTGCGTCTAGAGTTCTTTCTAACCTAGTTCAAGCACTTGTCCTGAACTAGCCAACTTCTTAATCCACCCTTCATCTTTACTGATTTTCTACGTATAGGGCAGTGACCAAGTCTTCACAACCGCGAAGGTACGACAATCTGAATCAATTATACTCAGCTGAGGATCTCCAATCACACGACATATGTAGCACTTAACCCTTGCATATGTCAACCCGCCACCGGGGTTCTTAAGACCAGATCAAGTTCACGCGAACCGAGAGCACAGATACACCACTGTCCAGCCTCTTGCCACGGAGGGTACACGCTACTCTCGCCACCGCTCCACGCCCATTCCGTGTTATCTTATGCTGGCCTTAGTCTGCCTGAGGCAAGGCTTACCCATGACGAGGCATGTGACTAGTTAAAGGGTCCTCGGTCAGCAAGCCTACATCAAGATGGTCCTTAATCGACTCAGACGGAGACACTACACCGAGACTCTTCTCTCGTGCAAGTCACCCGCCCGGTCTCAGCTTAATCATTTAAACCCAAAAACTTGGTACCTGGCAGAGGTACATCTTTTCTGATGTTGAATCCATCACGGCCGTGATGGATTCACCATCAAGTCTTATTTTCAAAAATATCCCACCCATTTTGCCAATCATCTTTTGTAAAACAAACCTTTTGTTTTGCTAGAGCAATACTAAGCATAGTAAAAACCTTTTGTAAAACAGGGTATCAAAGGAAGGTAACCAAAGATCAAGGAAGGTAATGCAGGAATTGTTTAGCATTCAACTCCTATCACCTAATGCATCAATCAAGTGAGAAAGATTTTAAAAACATCAAGGAAGGTGGCAAATGCACTGGGGCTTGCCTTCATTGATAGGTGAGTCAGGCTCAGACCCGCAAATATCAAGGTAGAAACAGTTTCCTGCCTGAGATTCCGAAGGTGGTGGTGTCTTCTCTTCAGACACTTCGATCTCTTCTTCGTTTTCTAAACATAATCATACATATGTGTATATAAGAATGAATGCCATGTAATGCTCATGAGAGTGCAAAGATAATAAGAATTTATTATCTAAGGTCTTGAATACAACTTTCCTTCACGGAACTCCGAGAACTTAGGGTTTCCGGAGTCAGTAAAGGAGTTCAAAGGGCAGGGGTGGGGGTTTTGGGTTCTAAGTATCAAACAAGGTCCAAATCAAACCAAACTCTACCCAAGGCTTCTAACTAATGTGTAGAGCTCATATAAAAAGTTTGGGCAATTTTGGGATTACCATTTATTTTCTAAAAATCCAGAACTAATGGTTTAAGCTAGTTTAAATGCCTCAAAATTCCTTATTTAATCTAAAAATCATGAAACTATGTTTATTAAATAGTATGGAAAATAAGAAGCCTAGGAAAATTTATTTGACAATTTTAGGATTTTTCTACAATTTATAACAGATTTCCAAAGTTCTATTGAAAAAGAAAAAGAAAAAGTTTAAACAGTGATGGGCCGGTTTTAGCCCAGGCAGCCCAACCCAGAGGGAAAACGCGCGCGTCCACGGCAGCGCTGGCGTCTTTACAGAAAAGGCCTCAGGGTTTTTGCTAACTGAAAACGAATTCTTTCACTATTTCCTAGAGTCGCTGACGGTTTGCAGAAAAGTCCTTCCTATTCTATTTCTTCGCAGCGCTGGGTCCACGACGGCGTCGCGCGCAGCCGAGCTCCGGTGAGCTCGTAGGCCGACCGATTGGGGCAAGTACTGGCGTCCCCGAGCAGCTAACGCCAAATTGGATCTTCCCCGATCAATTCCCCTAACCTAATTTCGCAAATGGGTGTCTGGTTGGCTCTGGCCACGGTGACCGAGAGTGTTGCGGCGAGGCAACCGTGTTCCTAGCGACCAGAGGGTTTCTAGCTCAATTGCATGGGTCGGCGAGCATTGTAAGCACATGAGAGTACTTAAACGGGGAAGAAGATGGTATGAGCGGACCTGAACGGTGCTGGCCACAGCGAGATGGATTTCACGGTGTTCTTGAACTTGGTTGGGGAGAATCTGAAATTCGCGAGCGCTGGTGAATGATCGAGGGTGAGAGCGGGTGCTACGGCTTCGGGATGATCTCGCGTAGTTGCCCCGGCCCTCAATTTATAGCACTCGCAAGCGGTGGCTAGTGAATCGAGCGATAACGCGCGGCGGCCGGGAAAGAAAAAGGTACTGGCGCAAATGCTGGGTGGCTTCTACCGTGGCGGTCTCTCCGGCGATCACCGGACGCCCCTAGCGCGACCATCCACAACGTGGTAAAGCGCCCGGACACGCGGCGCAGGACCGAGCAACGACGATCACCGGCGTGCCTATCTGCTCCAGCCGCAAAGCAGAATGGGGAAACGACGGTGAGTCACCAGAGTGGTGTCCAGCTCACCGACGGTGGTGATTATTTATCTCGCGACGCTATCCATCCACCCAGGCGCGAATCCCGACGCCGGTGACATGAATCGCGGCGGAGGGAGTCGTCGGCGGCAAGGACAGTCGCGCTGGCGATCTAATCCGGTGCAGGCACTGTACCATGGGAAATGGTGTTCAGTCAGTGTGACAGACCGTTTTTGAGCTTGATTTTCTCTCAAACTTATATTGAAACATGATCAACACTCTGCAGCAAAATTGTAGTGCTATAACCCAACTACAACTTTGTCATAGAAACCTTGGTTAAATTCTTATTAAATCAGACTTGAATTCATGCTCAAAGTCTCAGTAGTTGCACTGTCTGTCTGAAAATTCAGACCTAGTAACCTGACAGTCCAACATTAAGCTCAATTATCTCTAAATTCTTCTTAACAACTATGCTTACATTCTTAAGAAAAGTTGTTCTCCCTTGTTTGGTCTACAACTTTGATGTGGTGACCTAGGGCAAAAACCCTAGAATTTGAGAGTTACAAGGCTCCAAAGTTGAGCCCTCAACTCTGAAATTCAGACTTAGAGTGAAATCTCAATTGGGGTCCTTTTTGCAAATCAATCCAAAGCTTAGGGTTTGGCTTGTAAATCTTCCTAAATGTGAACCATGTGACTATATATGCTTTAACATAGTAGTTTTGACACTTAAGTCCAAATGTGCACTGTTTTTGCACATAGGCCCCTAGTGTTTGGACTTAGGGTTTTCCAGGGTTCAAATGGGGTTTTTTGGTATCTCAGGGGTATAAATGTGATTCAAGTTCATTCTTGGGAACATTTTATGATTGTTTTACTTAAACCTTAGGGTTTTCTCAATTTGGGTCATGTTTAACCCCTTTAATCCCTATTTAGGGTTAAGTTCCCTATTCAGGGTTCTATTTGCAAAATACTATAACAATACAACTTGTTTGAAATTTTTACCTAGTGAACGCACTCTTGGTGTGTCAAACATATGCAATGCCAATGTTTATGATGCCATGCTCAAGTTTTAGTTGTAGTAACACTAGGGTGTTACATCCTTCCCCCCATAAAAGAATCTTGTCCCGAGATTAAGAGTCCTAGGGTAAGTAATGGAAAAGGAAATGCTTCACATTCTTATTTCCTTATTTTTGGTACAAGGCTGGGGTGGTTTGGGATTCCTTCCTTTATTGCAATAATGTTGTACGCTTTACAAATTACAAGAGGCTAAAAAGCCTGGGAAATTCTTATCTAAAAAGTCTTGAATTTCCCATGTAGCCTCATCTTTGGAATGTTGGTTCCATTGTATCTTGTAAAACTTGAGAGTTTTTCTTCGGGTAATCCTGTCCTTTTGATCCAAGATTCGAATGGGATGTTCGGAATATGTTAAGTCTGGTTCAAGGACAACATCTATCACTTCAACGGTTCGATCTGGTACCCAAAGACATTTCTTCAATTGGGACATGTGGAACACATTATGTACAGCAGACAGGGTTTCAGGTAGTTGGAGTCGATACGCCACTGGCCCATATCTTTCAAGAATGAGGAAAGGACCAATGTACCTGGGTGCAAGCTTCCCTTTAATTCTGAAACGCGATACACCCTTCATTGGTGAAACCTTCAAGTAGACATAATCTCCCACGAGAAAGTATAAGGGTTGTCGTCGTCGGTCTGCATAACTCTTTTGACGAGTTTGAGCTTTCTTCATATTATGAATTATTTTCTGAACCTTTTCTTCAGTCTCTTTCACCATATCAGGCCTGAAGAAGTACCTTTCACCAGGTTCAGACCAATTTAGCGGAGTGCGACATCGTCGTCCATATAAAGCTTCGAAGGGTGCCATCTTGATACTTTCTTGATAGCTATTATTATATGAAAACTCCGCTAAGGGCAAACATTCATCCCATTTCTGTGAGAAGTCCAGAACACATGCCCGCAGCATATCTTCAAGTATTTGATTAACCCTCTCAGTCTGTCCACTTGTTTGAGGATGATAGGCCGAACTGTGGAGCAATTTAGTACCCAGGGATTTATGAAGTTCTTCCCAGAATTTGGATACGAATTGGGGTCCACGATCCGACACTATAGTCTTCGGAACACCATGCAAACTGAGAATACGGGCAATGTATAATGCTGCATAAGTGGCCACTGAATATTTTGCCTTAATAGGTAAGAAGTGGGCAATCTTTGTGAGTTGATTAACGATAACCCAGATAGAGTCATACCCTTTGGCAGTCCTGGGCAATCCCATGATAAAGTCCATACTAATGTCTTCCCATTTCCATGTTGGTATTGGTAGAGACTGTAATGGACCGACAGCTTTCAAGTGTGTGGCCTTGACACGTCTGCAGGTGTCACATCTAGCCACATAGCGTGCAATCTCGATCTTCATTTTCGTCCACCAATAATGTTGTTTCAGATCTTGGTACATCTTAGTGCTTCCGGGATGAATAGAATAGCGACTAAGATGTGCCTCATCCAGAATTTGCTGGCGGAGCTCTTCATTCTTCAGCAAAACTATGCGGTTATTGAACCATACAGTGCCTTGATTGTCTTCTTTGAAACATTTGGCTTGTCTAGCCCTTATCTTCTCACGAATGTGTTTCATACCCTCATTATCCCTTTGAGCATCAATTATCCGTTGTAGAAGGACTGACTCAAGCTTCAAGTGATTTGAAGTTCCATGCTGAATCATACCCAGGTTTAGCTTCTCCATTTCCTAGCATAGTGTATTGTCAGAGGTCTTTACCGTAAGACAGTGATAGGAAACCTTACGGCTAAGCGCATCTACCACTACATTGGCCTTGCCTGGGTGATAATGAATTTCCAGTTCATAATCCTTGATAAGCTCAAGCCATCGCCTTTGTCTCATGTTCAACTCTGACTGGGTGAAGATATACTTCAAGCTTTTATGATCTATATAAATGTGACAGATATTACCCAGCAGATAATGACGCCAAATCTTTAGGGCATGAACCACTGCAGCTAGCTCTAGATCATGAGTAGGATAATGCTCCTCATGTCGGCGTAACTGCCTCGAAGCATACGCAATTACTCGGCCTTCTTGCATTAACACACAGCCGAGACCACTGCCTAATGCGTCACAATACACATCAAATGGCTTATTAATATCCGGTTGAGCCAATACCGGAGCAGTGGTTAATAATATCTTCAATTTCTCAAAAGCTTCATTACAGTTGGAAGACCAATTGAATTTGGTATCATTCTTTAATAAACTTGTGATGGGCTTTACAAGCTTGGAAAAATCTGGTATAAATCAGCGGTAATAGCCAGCTAGTCCAAGGAAGCTTCGGACTTGATGAACAGTGGTTGGGGGTTTCCACTCCAAATGTCCTTGACTTTGCTAGGATCCACCGCAATCCCCTTTGCAGATAAAACATGTCCCAGAAATTGAATTTCTTCCAGCCAAAATGCGCACTTACTGAATTTGGCATATAGTTGATGTTCTCTTAAGCGCGTTAACACAATCCGTAAATGTTGAGCATGCTCCTCTTCATTCTTGGAATAAATTAGAATATCGTCAATGAAGACCACCACAAACTTGTCCAACTCGGGCATGAATACCGAGTTCATCAAATAAGTGAAGTGGGCAGGAGCATTTGTCAGTCCGAAAGACATTACCAGGTACTCGAATAACTCATACCGCGTAGTAAATGCGGTCTTTGGTATATCCTCGGGCCGAATACGGATCTGATGATAGCCCGATCTGAGATCAATCTTGAAGAATACCCTTGCTCCGGTCAGTTGATCAAATAAAATGTCAATCCTCGGAAGAGGGTACTTGTTCTTGATAGTGACCTCATTCAGGGGTCGATAATCCACACACATCCATAAGGTTTGATCCTTCTTCTTGACAAATATGGCTGGACAACCCCATGATGACGAGCTTGGCCGGATGAATCCTTTCTCTAGTAGATTTGTAATTGAATTTTCAGTTCTGCCAACTCATTTGGAGGCATTTGGTACGATCTTCGAGAAATGGGAGCCGTACCGGGCTTCAATTCAATCACAAACTCTACATCCCTCTCGGGTGGCAATCCAGGCAAATCCTCTGGAAAGACGTCTGGGAACTCGCATACTACCGGAATATCCTTGACTTCTGGTATAATGGCTTTATAAACTCTGCCAGTATTTTTGGTTGGAATGGGGATAGACAAGAGAATTTCTTCTTGATTATGACTCAACCTGATAGTTCTTAATTTAGTGTTGAGAATTGCTTTGTATTGGGTTAGCCAATTCATACCCAAAATCACATCTATGTCTTGGCCTTTCAGAACAATCATGTTAGCAGGTAAGTTCCGTCCGGCCAATGTTACGGGCACATGATAGGCCACTTCTCTGGTAAAGATTTGTCCCCCAGGTGACTGAATTTTAAACCCTTCTTTTGATTCATGGTACGAAATGCAATGTTGCTCCACAAATTTCTTGGTGATAAATGTATGCGAAGCACCAGAATCAAAGAGAATAATTGCGGGATGATTGGCCACAAGGAACGTACCCATCATGACCGGTTCACCATCCGGCGTAGTGGCCACTTGCGTATAATATATGCGTCCCGTCTTCTTTGTATTTTTGCCCATAGTATTTCCCTTGGCTTGAGATGAATTCCCAGATCCTTGTGAAGTGTTTGACTTGTTTTGCTTCGGATAAGGGCAATCCTTGATAAAATGCCCAAACTTTCCACAATTAAAACATCCAGTCGATGAACTGGGAAGAGCAGGGAATCGAGTGCCAGGGGCACCCGGCTGACTTGTTGTTGTAGGGGCAGTGTTGGGACGAATGAATACTGGCTATTTAAACGGGAAGGAGGGTGGACGTGCTAAAGAACGACCCTGATTAGCAGGCCGGATAACAAACCGTTGCCTCTTTTCAGGGCCCTGAGTAGGCCTGTTTCCTCCACTCCCCTTGATCTTTCCAGAACTTGCATATTTAGATTCAACTGCCAGTGCTATGCTGACAGCCTTTCCATAGGTTAGGTCAATGCAAGTAGCCATCTTTCTTTGCATTCTTTCATTTAGTCCTCGCATGAAACAATTCTTCTTCTTCAGATCGGTGTTCACTTGATCGATTGCATATTGCGACAAATGATTAAATTTATTGAGATACTGATTAACAGTATCCCCTCCTTGCTTCAGCTTCATAAATTCTTATTGCTTCATGTGAAGGACACCTTCTGGTATATAATGTTCGCGGAAGGCCAACTTAAATTCTTCCCATGTTATCTGATGATTGGCCGGTTGAACAGCCACAAAATTTCCCCACCAAGTGCTGGCAGGGCCGCGCAGTTGCTGGGCTGCGAATAAGGGCTTCTGGGTTTCAGAACATCGCAGAAGTCCAAACTTTTGCTCGATAACACAAATACATTCGTCTGCCTCTAACGGGTCTTCGGCTTTGACAAACAGCGGTGGACGTGTTTCGGAGAAGTCTAAATAGGATGTCTCATGGGGTCCCTGAGGATAACCCCATCCGCCTTGCTGCTGAAATTGCTGACTCGCCATTTCCCGTAGGAAACGGGTATTGCCTGCGGTTGCATTTACCAAGGCGGCAATCGCCTCGGCAAGTGTGGGAGGAACAGGAGGTGGATTTGGGGTAGTCTCCCTCCCACTGGAGGTTCCAGCTGCATCTTGTGATCGGGTTTTGGATGGCATCTGTGGCAACAAACATTTGAAAACAAATATAATATGCCAAAGAAAAACCATCCAATTTACATTACCAAAAAGAGTAATGTTACAGACTCGATTTTTTATACAACAGGAGTACAATACCCATTATACAATAACACTTCTAATTTTACAACTATATTATTTCTACTTCTTATCACTCTTAGTTGCTTCACTGTCGGGCGTGGGAGACCATTCGTCAACCAACTTCATGGAGGGAGGGGGCTTGAAGAGGTCCAGTTCACCACCAAAAGCTTCTCCAGCTTCATGAGAAGGTCCGGCCTCTATCCCAACAGGGTTTGCAGGTACGCTAGGGTGCAATTGCGAATACAATACATGAACTTTTTCATGTAGGGTATTGCAATATGCCTGCAGATTATCAATAGCTGAGCTTAGTTCTTTGACTCGGGCTCGCGCCTTTACTTCCTTAGCCAAGGCGAGCGAACGAGACTGAACCGCCCAGTCAAGCACTAAGTCTCGATCAGCAAGCTGATCCAGCAGGCGGCGGATGTGGCTTCTTAATTCATTTATTCTGTCGCCATCCGCGACCCATATGTTCGTCCTGCGTTGAAGCTCTGTTTGAAGCTGATTCACTCGGGCTTCAAGATCCTCGATTGGATCATTGCTCCCGCTGCTGCTATCGTCATGCCTGGGAGCGAGTTGATGACGGGGTACACCAATTGGGCCAGTTGACTTGCGCTCAGTTTTCCTTGTGCGCGGCGGCATTTTTCTAAGGGGGGAAATTTTTTATTAGCATAGTTCTTAGCATGATGCATGTATAATTACTGAACCAACCTTAGTTGATTCATACCTTCTATATATTGCACTCCTCCTATCTGGTCTTTCATATAGATTCTTCAGATATAAGGGGTAAGAATGGAAGAAACCTTTTTCTAGATAAGTCTGTAGAAAATCTTTTTGAAGATGACTCATAATATCTGCAGATAAGGGCTTCGCTCCGATACCAGCTGTGACGGAACCTCCCAAGTCATTAGGCCCATCTATAGTTGTCCTTGTCCAACAGACATCAGACAACCCTGTAGATGTTCCTAAATCACTTGACAAGTTTGGTATCTTCTTTCTTACCTTTCCAGGAACGTTTCACCCGTCTTGCAGACATTACAGAACATCGGAGATATAGAAATGCGGAAGCGATTACATAAACTTACATTTATTTAGAAAGTAAGATCAGGTTATTTATTACAGACCAGAGTTATAAAACGAATGCTGAGTACTTATTATTACAATACCAAGGGAGGTAAAAACTCCTCCCGATAAGTTCCTACATAAAAGTTTTTATGCAGGACTAGATCCTCCCGCATCTTCAGTCTTGCTTTTCTTCATTTGACACCACCTTGGTACAAAAGCAACAAAAATTTGCTGCTTCCTCACCTAAAAACAATAGGGAATAAACCCTGAGTATGGAATTACTCAGCAAGTCTTACCCGACTAAAGAAAAGACTCTCAAGGGTATGCTGGTTATAAGGGAGTCAAGGTAAGGTATCTCAAGATCAAAGACTCTGTTTTGCATAAATGCTTACTAAAAGTGGATCCTTAAAAATCCAGTTTTATTTTCAGGTTAGGTAAACTTACCTGCGTCTAGAGTTCTTTCTAACCTAGTTCAAGCACTTGTCCTGAACTAGCCAACTTCTTAATCCACCCTTCATCTTTACTGATTTTCTACGTATAGGGCAGTGACCAAATCTTTATAACCGCGAAGGTACGGCGATCCGAATCGATTATACTCAGCTGAGGATCTCCAATCACACGACATATGTAGCACTTAACCCTTGCATATGTCAACCCGCCACCGGGGTTCTTAAGACCAGATCAGGTTCACGCGAACCGAGAGCACAGATACACCACCGTCCAGCCTCTTGCCACGGAGGGTACACGCTACTCTCGCCACCGCTCCACGCCCATTCCGTGTTATCTTATTCTGGCCTTAGTCTGCCCAAGGCAAGGCTTACCCATGACGAGGCATGTGACCAGTTAAAGGGTCCTCGGTTAGCAAGCCTACATCGAGACGGTCCTTAATCGACTCAGACGGAGACACTACACCGAGACTCTCCTCTCGTGCAAGTCACCCGCCCGGTCTCAGCTTAATCATTTAAACCCAAAAACTTGGTACCTGGCAGAGGTACATCTTTTCCGATGTTGAATCCATCACGGTCGTGATGGATTCACCATCAAGTCTTATTTTCAAAAATATCCCACCCATTTTGCCAATCATCTTTTGTAAAACAAACCTTTTGTTTTGCTAGAGCAATTCTAAGCATAGTAAAAACCTTTTGTAAAACAGGTTATCAAGGAAGGTAACCAAAGATCAAGGAAGGTAATGCAGGAATTGTTTAAGCATTCAACTCCTATCACCTAATGCATCAATCAAGTGAGAAAGATTTTAAAAACATCAAGGAAGGTGGCAAATGCACCGGGGCTTGCCTTCGTTGATAGGTGAGTCAGGCTCGGACCCGCAAATATCAAGGTAGAAACAGTTTCCTGCCTGAGATTCAGAAGGTGGTGGTGTCTTCTCTTCAGTCACTTCGATCTCTTCTTCGTTTTCTAAACATAATCATACATATGTGTATATAAGAATGAATGCCATGTAATGCTCATGAGAGTGCAAAGATAATAAAAATTTATTATCTAAGGTCTTGAATACAACTTTCCTTCACGGAACTCCGAGAACTTAGGGTTTTCGGAGTCAGTAAAGGAGTTCAAAGGGCAGGGGTGGGGGTTTTGGGTTCTAAGTATCAAACAAGGTCCAAATCAAACCAAACTCTACCCAAGGCTTCTAACTAATGTGTAGAGCTCATATAAAATTTTTGGGCAATTTTGGGATTACCATTTATTTTCTAAAAATCCAGAACTAATGGTTTAAGCTAGTTAAAATGCCTCAAAATTTCTTATTTAATCTAAAAATCATGAAACTATTTTTATTAAATATTATGGAAAAATAAGAAGCCTAGGAAAATTGGTTTGACAATTTTAGGATTTTTCTACAATTTATAAAAGATTTCTAAAGTTTTACTGAAAAAGAAAAAGAAAAAGTTTAAACAGTGATGGGCCGGTTTTAGCCCAGGCAGCCCAACCCAGAGGGAAAACGCGCGCGTCCACGACAGCGCTGACGTCTTTACAGAAAAGGCCTCGGGGTTTTTGCTAACTGAAAATGAATTCTTTCACTATTTCACAGAGTCGATGACGGTTTGCAGAAAAGTCCTTCCTATTCTATTTCTTCGCAGCGCTGGGTCCACGACGGCGTCGCGCGCAGCCGAGCTCCGGTGAGCTCGTAGGCCGGCCGATTGGGGCAAGTACTGGCGTCCCCGAGCAGCTAACGCCAAATTGGATCTTCCCCGATCAATTCCCCTAACCTAATTTCGCAAATGGGTGTCTGGTTGGCTCTGGCCACGGTGACCGAGAGTGTTGTGGCTAGGCAACCGTGTTCCCGGCGACCAGAGGGTTTCTAGCTCAATTGCGTGGGTCGGCGAGCATCGTAAGCACATGAGAGTACTTAAACGGGGAAGAAGATGGTATGAGCGGACCTGAACGGTGCTGGCCACGGCGAGATGGATTTCACGGTGTTCTTGAACCGGGTTGGGGAGAATCCGAAATTCGCGAGCGCTGGTGAATGATCGAGGGTGGGAGCGGGTGCTACGGCTTCGGGATGATCTCGCGTAGTTGCCCCGGCCCTCAATTTATAGCGCTCGCAAGCGGTGGCTGGTGAATCGAGCGATAACGCGCGGCGGCCGGGAAAGAAAAAGGCACTGGCACAAATGCTAGGTGGCTTCTACCGTGGCGGTCTCTCCGGCGATCACCGGACGCCCCTAGCGCGACCATCCGCGACATGGTAAAGCGCCCGGACACGCGGCGCAGGACCGAGCAACGGCGATCACCGGCATGCCTATCTGCTCCAGCCGCAAAGCAGAAGGGGGAAACGACGGTGAGTCACCAGAGTGGTGTCCAGCTCACCGACGGCGGTGATTATTTATCTCGCGACGCTATCCATCCACCCAGGCGCGAATCCCGACGCCGGTGACACAAATCACGGCGGAGGGAGTCGGGGCGGCGAGGACAGTCGTGCTGGCGATCTAATCCGGTGCAGGCACTGTACCATGGGAAATGGTGTTCAGTCAGTCTGACAGACCGTTTTTGAGCTTGATTTTCTCTCAAACTTATATTGAAACATGATCAACACTCTGCAGCAAAATTGTAGTGCTATAACCCAACTACAACTTTGTCATAGCAACCTTGGTTAAATTCTTATTAAATCAGACTTGAATTCATGCTCAAAGTCTCAGTAGTTGCACTGTCTGTCTGAAAATTCAGACCTAGTAACCTGACAGTCCAACATTAAGCTCAATTATCTCTAAATTCTTCTTAACAACTATGCTTACATTCTTAAGCAAAGTTGTTCTCCCTTGTTTGGTCTACAACTTTGATGTGGTGACCTAGGGAAAAAACCCTAGAATTTGAGAGTTACAAGGCTCCAAAGTTGAGCCCTCAACTCTGAAATTCAGACTTAGAGTGAAATCTCAATTGGGGTCCTTTTTGCAAATCAATCCAAAGCTTAGGGTTTGGCTTGTAAATCTTCCTA
Source organism: Zea luxurians (assembly GCA_029449295.1). Lineage (NCBI taxonomy): Eukaryota > Viridiplantae > Streptophyta > Magnoliopsida > Poales > Poaceae > Zea > Zea luxurians. The sequence continues at coordinate 31,327,194 of JAOPSE010000031.1, forward strand.
AATGTGAACCATGTGACTATATATGCTTTAAAATAGTAATTTTGACACTTAAGTCCAAATGTACACTGTTTTTGCACATAGGCCCCTAGGGTTTGGACTTAGGGTTTTCCAGGGTTCAAATGGGGGTTTTTGGTATCTCAGGGGTATAAATGTGATTCAAGTTCATTCTTGGGAACATTTTATGATTGTTTTACTTAAACCTTAGGGTTTTCTCAATTTGGGTCATGTTTAACCCCTTTAATCCCTATTTAGGGTTAAGTTCCCTATTCAGGGTTCTATTTGCAAAATACTATAACAATACAACTTGTTTGAAATTTTTACCTAGTGAACGCACTCTAGGTGTGTCAAACATATGCAATGCCAATGTTTATGATGCCATGCTCAAGTGTTAGTTGTAGTAACACCAGGGTGTTACACTTCTCCACTCTCTAAAGGCTTATATCTTTGCCTTCTACACAACTAGAGAGATATACACGAGAGGGAGAGAGAGAATTGATCCGAGTGATGTCTACAATTGTTGGCTACACTTGTGTACTTGTTGGTGGCACCTAGGAGTCCCATTTATAGACCCAAGAGGCCTAGGAGTCATTGGAATTCATTTTGGAAGGCAATATTTGCTTTCTGTCGGGTGGCGCACCGGACAGTCTGGTGCACCACTGGACAGGTCCTGTAGCTTGTCCGGTGCGCAATCTCCTTCCAAATCAGGCTCAGCTAACCGTTGGAGCAACGGTCGTCTTGGCTCACCGGACACTATCCGGTGCACACCGGACAGTCCAGTGATCCAACTATCCGTTGGCTCAGGCCACGCGTCGCCCGCTGATCGCGCTGCCGACCGTTGGCACAGTCGACCGTTGGCTCATCGGATAGTCCGGTGCACTACCAGACAGTCCGGTGAATTATAGTCGTACGCTGCCAAACTTCTCCCGAGAGTGGCCTGTTCACTGGAGTTCAGTCTGGCGCACCGGACACTGTTCGGTGCACCACCGGACAGTCCGGTGTGCCAGACTGAGCAGAGTTTTGGCTGCACCGAGCCAAGACTTTTTGCAATTCTTTTCTCGCTGTTTCTAGCACTTAGACAGAATATGTTAGTACTAAAAAACAATTCACTAAGTCTAAAAACACACCTTGTTCTTATTTTGCACTTCTTTAGCATTTGACATGATTGAGATTTATGTTGGACTCATAAACCGTCAAGTCAACTTGACTTGATCCAGATTTGTCATTTCTGAGCTCCAACATCCTGCAAAGGTCACATAGAATATCTCCAAACATAGGAACACCCCAAACTAAAGATTAAGGTGCACTTAGCTCTTTTGGGCTGCTTCCAGTTCTGATTTTGACATTGGTTCTCCTTCCAGTGACCTTGTTCACTTTTTGAGCTTGGTCTTGAGCCTTATGACTTACACCACATAATTGTAGATGTTATCTCATTGGTTGTAAGTCATGTCCTTATGTAGTGTTCCTTGATGCACCATAACTCTTCTTAACTCGATCAACCTTGATTCCTCAAGTCTTCTTCTTCACCCCTGGCCTTGGGTTCCTGGTCTCCTTGACTTTCTCCCATGCACTCGGTACCTCGAAGCTCTTCTTGCTTCCATCCTTAGCTTGATTGGTTGTCTCTGAGTTATGCACATCGAGTCTCACTTAAGCAATGTCCATCTTTCTTGTGATGTCCATTATCTATAAATAATTCAGTCTTTGGACCATCACACTTATTCACTTGTGTTGAACCATATTAGCTTTGCATAAAACACATGTTCAACACTTAGCACACTTGTTAGTCCTTTAATTGGGTTGTCATAAAAACACCAAAACCCACAAGAGAGCTTTCAAGCCGCTTAGCTTGGTTCCGTACCCTAAGCCTGCACGCTCTACCACTCTGCGATGGGTATCCTATTATTTGGAACTATAGTTCTATGGGTCCGGCAACCTAGGGTCCGGTTCTAGAGAATGGACACACGTCTCCTAGGGAGGTTCGGAGCTATGTAGCCGCTTAGCCTGGTCCCATACCCTAAGCTACACGCACCACCACTCTACGACGGGTGTCCTAGTATTTGGAGCTGTGATCCAGGGGGTCCGGACACACGGATTGGCTTCCCAGTCTAAATCATGCAGGTCCTATTGCATAAATCAAAGGATAAAAGATACCAGTTGGTGGGTCCTATGGGTGCGCTACTAAAACCTCCTAGCCAAGCTGTGTACAGGTCCAGGTCCCAGTCGAGACTATCTCCTGGGGGGCGGGTCACCAATTCTTTCTTAGGTATATAGGTATCCAGCCTCGACACGTCGAGCCTACATCCCAGGGGGGCCAAATACAAGGGAGAAGTTGGTAACGATGCACACAACGAGGACAAATAGCATACAAATAAGTGTTGTTTGATTGATAGTTCTCAAAAGTATCTTACAAAACAAAAAATTATTACAAGCCGCTCTCCAGCGGAACCCTTGTTTTGTCTCTACAGATTAGATTACTCGTCATCAGTAGGATCCCGCTGGAAGCGCTCGGCCACCGGCTCCACGACATCTTGAACGCCCTCCCGGGCGGTGTCTTCAGTGTCGGCCACCGGGCCAGCAATCACCAGCTCCAAGGATATGGCCGGGTCGTGCCTCCGGAAGCACGTCGGGATATACTCAATCACCGCCCGACAGAGCCTACCGCCCTCGGCCTCCAGGCGGGCGCCAAGAATCTGGTCTAGGCGTCGGAGGCGATCGGCGGCGGAGTCCAGCACCGGGAGCGCTTCGGAGATGGACGTCGGGAGCTCCGACATCGGGATGGGACTCATCCCTAGCGGCACCAGTGTTGTGCTCACCTCACCGGCCCATGCGGCGATGCGCTGAACCCCGACACGATGCTCCGCCTGAAGGTCTTCAAGAGCCTTCCTGGTGGCCTCCACCGCTTGGGGACCCGGTGTCGCCTGCGCCGCCTGAAACTGCCAGACCTGCTCCTCCAGCTTCCTCTCCTCCTCTGCCTCCAGCTCGTGCTCGGCCAGCAACTTGCCCCGCCTTTCAAGCATTTCCTCCTGGAAGGCGAGGTCTATCTTTCGCCTGGCGAGGTCCGTCGCCCGCCTGTCCAGGGATGCATCCTTCTCCTTGAGGTTCTCCTCGGCGAGGGCAATGTCGCTGGCCTTGTCCTCCAGCTCTTGCTCCCATTTTTTTATTTTTTTTTTCTATGGCCTCCACTTGCTAGGCCCACTGGGCCTCCAGGGTCTGGTCCAGGGCCTTCAGCTTGGCCTGGAGCTCCATGATGAGAGCCTCCCTCTGGCTCAGGGTCTCCTCCCTCTTGGCCAGCCTCTTCTCCCGTCGCGACGCCTCCAGCTCCCTAGCGTACACCTTCTGGAGGTCCTTTTTGTAGTCTTTGCGGTCCCGCGCGAGTTCAGACCGCTCAAAGGCGAACTGGTGGGACGCCACCTTGGTGCGCTCCTCCAGCTGGGTGCGCCAGTCGCTGAGGCGCTGGTGCTCAGATTCCAGCGCCTCCTATTCCCGCCGGATGGCTGCCTCGGTTTCATTGAGGACTTGATGGGCACGAGATAGCGCCCGGGGGAGGGGAACTGACATTGCTTCTGGCTCGGCGCTGGACTGAAGCCGTCGCCCAAAAACCACCTCCGTCTCCTCCAGAGTGGGCGGCGGGATGGAGCTGGACGCGCCCCCCGCGTCACCCTCGACGGCAGAAGTGGGCGTAGTTGGGACCTCCTCCGCCGCTACCGATGGTGTACTCGACGGCATCGCCGTCGTTGAGGCTGCGGTAGCCCTCGGCATAGTTGGGACCTCGTCCACTGCTGCGACATCGCTTGACGTTGGCGCCGCTGCTGCCGGACCCCCAGCTGGAGCACGGGAGCTTGGTGGCGCTGTCTCGGCGGCAGCAGCCGAGGGCGGATCGCCAGCACCACTCCCAGCAGATGCCTGCTGCGGAGAGCCAGACCTGCCAGCGGGCATAGTACCTAGCGGAGGAGGCGCGACCTTGGGAGCAAAGGGGGAGGAAGCCCTGGCAAACAAAGGATGGGTTAAGACCCGTCGGCATGATAACAACACTCGTGGAAAAAAGGGGCTACACTTACTTGGGGCCCTAGACCTACCAGCGACCCTGGAAGCGGGACGTCCACTGCTGTTGCTGATGCTACGGCTGTTGTTGTTGCTGCTGCCGCTGCTGCTGTGATTGTTGCTGCTGCTAGTGCCTTTGGGGGAGATTACCCCCAGGTGGTGGTGGTGGCGGCGGGATCGATGGTGGTGGTGGTGGTGGTGGCGGCGGGCCCGATGGTGGTGGTGGCGGAGGACTAACGTGCCTCTACGCGCCCTAGGCCTAGGAGCTGGCCTCCTCGGCCCCACCAGCAGTCCTCTAACGCTTCTGGGGGGTCCGAGACAAGCGACCCGTCAGTGCGACGCAACCGGCGTCGCTTCTCTTCCTTCAACCCTCCGGTGCCACCCGGGGCGGAGGAGCTGCTTGCAGGTCCCTTGCCCCTGTCCATGGAGCTGGGGGCCACGCCGGGACCAACACTGGGGGCCGCACCGATAGGCCAGGGACCCCTAGCCGGTACATTGGGGATCTGGATCCCACGGAGGGGGTCCCGACCGCCAGTCTGATGAACCGCCACGCCGCTCTCATCGAGGGTCGGCAGCGTGGCCAGCACCGTCGTTCGCAGCCCTGGATCATCACAGAGCGCCGGGATGTCCTGGGGGAGTATCAAGGATTCAGGGATAAAGGACTCACCAGTAATCCCCTTCACCAGAAGTTCTAGCTCCTCCCAAGATAGATCGGTGCCCGGCCCGCGCTGGATCCGGCCGATGTCATTCGGGCTAGTGAACCAGCAGCACAGGCGCGGCCTCCTCTGCAGCGGCATGACCCGGCGCTTTAGGAAGTCACCGACCACATGCATAGAGGTCAGACCACCAGTTGCCAAAGTCTTGATCCTGTCCAGCACAGGCAGGAGCTCCGGCAATAGCGATGGCTTGGTCCTCCAGTGCTTGCGGTCGAGGGATGGCCCATTGCTCGGCAGGACGAGGCGGTCGTTGGCCTCGGCGCTGACGATCACCCAGTCGGTGCGCTAGTTTTCCCACCTCGCGCCGCCGAGGGTGGAGATGTAGGCGCCGGCTGAATCCGGCCTCGTCTGGAAGTAGTAAGCACCAAGATGGTCCTTGGCCTTCCTAGATTTGACCAGCACGAAGAAGTGGCAAAAGAGGGAGGTACAGGGGGCTACCCCTACGAACATCTCGCAGAGGTGGACGAAGATGGCCGCTTGGAGGATGGAGTGGGGCGTAAGGTGCTAAAGCTGGAGCCCGAACTCCTCCAACAGCAGCAAGAAGAAAGGCGAGATCGGCAGAGCCAACCCACAAGAGATGTAGGAGACGAATAGCACGAACTCCCCGATGACGAGGTCGCCGAGGGGAGCCGAGCCGGCGCGAATCCTTCCGGTGAGCCCCAGTGCGCTCCACCCGAGCAGGTCACGCCCCAGATTGAGCGCCGCCTCAGTCTAGAAGCGGTCGGGATGACCTAGCGAAGCCATGGCAGCTACGGCGGCGCGAGCGTAAAGCACAGGAGCGTGGAAGCAAAGGGGCGCAGAGGAGCTCGAAGGCGAAAGGGCACAAGCTATTGGGAGAAAATGCGAAAGCGTAACTGTTGCACGCGGGGTGAATCCCTTTTCAAGGAAAACTCTCCCGCTCGCGCCCCGAGACACTGCAGGAAATCCCATCCGACGCGCACCTAGCGCTTAGGCGGCCCAGTCTCTGACTCGGGGGGGACCGGGTCCACAAGTCATACAGCTGGTGCGCCGGTCTCCGAGTGCGGAAGAAGCGAACCATCACGCAGGGAGTGAACCGCCACGCATGATCGCGCACCGCTTCGGGGCTGCTGCAGAGAAATATTTTTTAATCAAGGCGGCGGCAACGAGGCGCCCCGCGCGTGGCCCGATGGAACCGCCAGACGTGGGGCTGTGGGTCAGTCAACCGCGGGGACAGATATGGCAGTTGACATGACCGAAGGCAGATTGACAGTGCGTGCGTCGACAGATGCGCTGAATTAATTGGGCACGTGCTAAGATGGCGCCCCAATCACCGGTCATGCCACGTCGAGGCGAAGTACAAGCTTTGGCCCCACCTGCAGGCTCGCATCCTCCCCTAAGGTAGGCCCGGGGGCCACTGTCGGTACCCTAAAACTAGGGTACCCCTTACTACTATATAAAGACGCAGTGCCCACGCGGCTATCTCTTAGTCACGTGGTAATGGTGCTGTGTGTGGGACCAGGCCATGACTCGCCCCAGTCTCGGGCGACTCCTCTGGGTCCACAGCAGCGCCCGACTCCACTACATGGGCGGGTCCGAAGCCGCCACGTGTCCAGAGAAGGTGATATACTCCAAGGAATCAATAGTGAGTCAGGACCCCCATGGGAGAACGCCGGACCCTTGGATAAGCAGTCCAGACTTCCAAGGTTGGTCCAGGACCGCCACGTGTGCAAGCCGGACCCCTGGAACGGGATCCGGACCCTCCCGTATGGAGTCCAGATTGCCCACAATAGGGTCCCAAGGTCCTAGGACAGAACATACACGGGCCTTGAACAGGACCCAGGCGAGGGTCCGATACCGACATGTGTCCAGACCTAGTCTAGTGCAGACCTGTCCGCATACGCTTCTGCTCCCCGCCTAGGCAGAGACCCGATGCTGCCATATGGCCTACTGCACGTGACATAAGCCAACGGGCGGAGCCTGACGTAAGGCCTCTGGGTTACGTGGCCTCTGCATTTATTGAGGATAAGGCGCGCCGCCTGTCCATTCCACTGGCAGGCGTGTGCCGTCTCTGCATTTATTGAGACCTGTCCATTTCGCTGACAGGTGGTGACCTGTCCATTCTGCTGGCAGGCGGCGACCTGTCCATTCCGCAGGCGGCGTGCCTGTCCATTCCACTGGCAGGCGGCACGCCCATACTGCCGCATGCACTACGCTCATCATTACTCACACGTTACCAAGGAAGCAGTCGCCGCGTATCAATACTGCATGGACTGTGGACATCATGGCGCCCGGAGATTGCTCAGGCGTGACTTGCATTAATTACTCCTATAATGTATTATTTCCATTATGCTCCTGGGCCCACATGTCGGGGCTCAGCATCCTTGTATGTGCCTCTCTTGAGCTATAAAAGGGAAGGCACACAACGTTACAAGGCAAGTTCTCCATACCCAACTCAAGCTCTCAAGCTCTCTAGACTCACAAGCAATACAACATACACAGTGGAGGTAGGGTTTTACGCTCCAGCGGCCTGAACCACTCTAAATCCTCGTGTCCTCGTGTGTTCTTCCACCAATCCACGTAACAGGAAAACTGCTAAGACCCCCTCCTCATCTTAGGATTAGGGCGGGTGTATTCCGCCACCCGGCCGGAAAATTTCCTCTCCGACAATACCTTTGCTGTGTAAATCTGTTAAAAATAAGAAATAGAAAGGTTTCACCATGGAAGACTATATGTGTGCATGATCAATTTTCTTGATCAAGTTGCTCATGTATTTTGAGTGTCTTGCTAGGTCATGCACAAAAAAGAAAGAAAAAGCAGATGGCATGATGGTCATTTCATCATTCGCATGTTCGTCATAATGGCCATGTATAAGGCTATCTCTAGCATGTTTTCTTTCCTACCTCCTATTTTAAACTCCACTCGATAAATGATGTATGCAGCGCAAAACAGTGATTTGCACGGAAATATGCACGATCTGGAAACAACCTAACATCAATTTTCTTAAGGGGTTTATGCGCCTAGTTTAGAGAAGGGTTAAACTTCTTGCTCGAGAAGTTCGGTTTCTCACTATATTTCTTGTTTCGGTCCTATACTAGATACGAAAATCGTTGCAGGTTTTTGTATACCCGATTTTAAATTTAAAAATATAAAAAGTTAAACTTTGTTCAACAAAACGGTTTTTGGGAATTCTAAACGGAAATGTAATCCCTGGCTTAGAGTATACATTTTCCTTCCTCTTGAGAAGGCGTGTCCACGAAGGAAGATTAGATAGGAGGCATGGAGCGAGGGAAGAATACCTTTTTGGTGTTGTGTATCTCCTGCTGAAAGGGAAATGTGCCCTTGGGCCATTTCTAAGTGTTTTGGTGATTTAGTGTCCAACACAAGTGCCTAAGTGTAAAGAGGTGGACAAAGTACAAATCAAGGATAAAGGTATGTTTCTCAGACTTAGTACATTGTTTTATGGACTAATGTATTGTGTCTAAGTGCTGGAAACAGGGAAAATCCAATTGGAAATGTCTTGGCTCGAGCAGCCAAGAATCTGCTGAGTCTGGGAGCACCGGACAGTGTCCGGTGCGCCAGGCTGGTTCGAGCGAACTGGTCGCTCTCGGGAATTCACCGGCGACGTACGGCTATAATTCACCGGACTGTCCGGTGTGCACCGGACTGTCCGGTGAGCCAACGGTCGGCCGTGCAATCTGCGCGTGACACGTGGCTGAGCCAACGGCTAGAAGGCGGCACCGGACTGTCCGGTGTGCACCGGACATGTCCGGTGCGCCAACGGCTCTCAGGCTGCCAACGGTCGGCTTCGTTATTTAAGGAAGGAAATCGGGCACCGGACAGTGTCCGGTGTGCACCGGACTGTCCGGTGCGCCAGACGACAAAAGGCAAGAATTGCCTTCCCTGATTGCTCTCAACGGCTCCTAGTTGCCTTGGGGCTATAAAAGGGACCCCTAGGCGCATGGAGGAGTACATCAAGCATCTCCTAATCATTTCTAAGCACCAAGACATCGATTTCGCGCATTCGTTTCATTGTGATAGCATATAGAGCTCTAGTGGAGTTGTGAACTCATTGAGTTGTGTTGCGAGCTCTTGTTGCGACTTGTGTGCGTGTTGACACTCTGATTCTTGTGTCTTGTGTGCGTTGCTAATCCCTCCCTTGCTCCATGTTCTTTGTGAATTTCAAGTGTAAGGGCGAGAGGCTCTAAGTTGTGGAGATTCCTCGCAAACGGGATTGAGATAAAGCAAGCAAAACACCGTGGTATTCAAGTGGGTCTTTGGACCGCTTGAGAGGGGTTGATTGCAACCCTCGTCCGTTGGGACGCCACAACGTGGAGTAGGCAAGCGTTGGTCTTGGCCGAACCACGGGATAACCACCGTGCCATCTCTATGATTGATCTTTGTTGGTTATTGTGTTTTGTTGAGGATTCCTCTATAGCCACTTGGCAATTACTGTGCTAACAATTAACCAAGTTTTGTGGCTTAAGTTTTGAAGTGTTACAGGATCACCTATTCACCCCCCTCTAGGTGCTCTCAATTGGTATCGGAGCCGTTCTCTTCAAGAAAGGGACTAACCGCCCGAAGAGATGGATCCTAAGGGCAAGGGGATGGTGATCAACGACAAGGAGAAGGAGTCCTTCCTCAACGAGCCCAATGATGACAGGCCCACCGACTCAGGCTCGGGCCATAAAAGAAAAGACGGGAGGAAGAAGAAGACAAGGCGCATCAAGGAAATTGTCTACTACGACAGCGACGAATCTTCCTCCTCCCAAAAGGACAATGACGACTATGACAGACGAAAGACGGTTAACTCAAACTTTTCTTTCGATTATTCACGCATTCCGCATAGCTCAAATGCTCAATTGCTTCCCATTCCACTTGGCAAGCCCCCTCACTTTGATGGAGAGGACTACGGATTTTGGAGCCACAAAATGCGTACTCACTTGTTTTCTCTCCATCCAAGCATTTGGGAGATTGTGGAAAGTGGAATGAAATTTGATAGCTCGGATAGCCCTGTGTTTATTAATGAACAGATTCATAAAAATGCACAAGCTACTACTGTGTTGCTAGCCTCTTTGTGCAGGGACGAGTATCACAAGGTGAGCGGCTTGGACAATGCCAAGCAGATCTGGGACACCCTCAAGATCTCTCATGAGGGGAACGACGTCACCTTGCTCACCAAAATGGAGTTGGTGGAGGGCGAGCTTGGAAGTTTCGCGATGATAAGGGGCGAGGAGCCAACTCAAACATACAACCGGCTCAAGACCCTTATCAACAAAATAAGGAGCTACGGAAGCACGCGATGGACGGACCACGACGTCGTCCGACTGATGCTAAGGTCCTTTACCGTTCTTGATCCTCATTTGGTGAATAATATTCGTGAGAATCCCAGGTACACCAAAATGTCGCCCGAAGAAGTCCTCGGAAAATTCGTTAGCGGGCGAATGATGATCAAGGAGGCGAGGTACGTGGACGACGCCTTGAATGGTCCGATCAACGAGCCGCAACCCCTTGCTCTCAAGGCAAGAAGAAGCAAGGAGGCGCTACCTAGCAAGGTGGCACAGATTGAGGCGGCCGGACTTAATGATGAAGAGATGGCCCTCATCATCAAAAGATTCAAGACGACGCTTAAAGGTCGCAAGGGACAACCAAGCAAGACCAAAGCCAAGGGGAAGCGCTCATGCTTCAAATGCGGTAAGCTTGGTCATTTTATTGCTAACTGTCCCGACAATGATAGTGAACAGGACCAAGGGAGCAAGAGGGAGAAGAAGAAGGCATACAAGAAGGCAAAGGGCGAGGCACATCTAGGCAAGGAGTAGGATTCGGATTGCTCCTCCTCCGACTCTGACAATGAGGGACTCGCCGCCACCGCCTTCAACAAATCGACCCTCTTCCCTAACGAGCATCACACTTGCCTCATGGCAAGAGAGAAGAAAGTAAGCACTCATGATACTAGTACTTATGCTTCTTCAAGTGAGGATGAGTCTAGTGATGATGATGAGATAGATTACTCATGCTTATTCAAGGGATTAGATAGATCTAAAATTGATAAGATTAATGAGTTGATTGATGCTTTGAATGACAAGAATAGATTACTAGAAAAACAAGAGGATCTTTTATATGAGGAGCATGATAAATTTGTTAGTGCACAAAAATCTCTTGCTCTTGAAATCAAAAGGAATGAAATGCTCTCTAGTGAATTATCTTCTTGTCATGAAACCATTGCTACTTTAAACAGTGTTAATGATGATTTAAATGCTAAACTAGAAGTAGCTAGCAAATCTAATTCTTGTGTAGAAATTGTTAAAACTTGTAATAGGTGTAAAGATTTTGACATTGATGCTTGTAGTGATCATTTAGTTTCAATTTCCAAATTAAATGAGGAATTAGCTAGTCTTAATGCCCAACTTAAGACTAGCAAGAATGAATTTGACAAGCTAAAATTTGCAAGGGATGCCTACACAATTGGTAGACACCCCTCAATTAATGATGGACTTGGCTACAAGAGGGAAGCCAAGAACTTGACAAGCCATAAGGCTCCCATCTCCGCCAAGGAGAAAGGGAAGGCCCCTATGGCTAGTAGTGTGCAAAAGAACCATGCCTTTATGTACCATGATAGGAGACAATCTAGAAATGCTTATAGGAGTTGTAATGCATATAATGCCTTTGATTCTCATGCCATGTTTGCTTCTAGTTCTTCTTATATGCATGATAGAAATGTTGGTAGGAGAAATGTTGTTCATAACATGCCTAGGAGAAATGTTGTTAATGTTCCTAGGAAAGTAAATAAACCTTCTACAATATATCATGCTTTAAATGCTTCTTTTGCTATTTGTAGAGAGGATAGGAAGATAGTTGCTAGAAAATTAGGGGCAAAACGCAAGGGAGACAAAACTTGCATTTGGGTCCCTAAGGATATTTGTGCTAACCTTGTAGGACCCAACATGAGTTGGGTACCTAAGACCCAAGCCTAAATTTGCCTTGCAGGTTTATGCATCCGGGGGTTCAAGCTGGATTATCGACAGCGGATGCACAAACCATATGACGGGGGAGAAGAAGATGTTCACCTCCTACGTCAAGAATAAGGATTCCCAAGATTCAATAATATTCGGTGATGGGAATCAAGGCAAGGTAAAAGGGTTAGGTAAAATTGCAATCTCAAATGAGCACTCTATCTCTAATGTGTTTTTAGTAGAGTCTCTTGGATATAATTTGCTATCTGTTAGTCAACTATGCAATATGGGATATAACTGTCTATTTACAAATGTAGATGTGTCTGTCTTTAGAAGATGTGATGGTTCACTAGCTTTTAAGGGTGTACTAGACGGCAAACTTTACTTAGTTGATTTTGCAAAAGAAGAGGCCGGTCTAGATGCATGCTTAATGGCTAAGACTTGCATGGGCTGGTTGTGGCATCGCCGCTTAGCACATGTGGGGATGAAGAACCTCCACAAGCTTCTAAAGGGAGAACACGTGATAGGTCTAACCAATGTTCATTTCGAAAAAGATAGACCTTGTGCAGCTTGTCAAGCAAGAAAACAAGTAGGAGGAGCGCATCACAGCAAGAATGTGATGACCACGTCAAGACCTCTGGAGCTACTGCATATGGACCTCTTCGGACCCATCGCCTATCTGAGCATAGGAGGAAGTAAGTATGGTCTAGTTATTGTTGATGACTTTTCCCGCTTCACTTGGGTGTTCTTTTTGCAGGATAAGTCTGAAACCCAAGGGACCCTCAAGCGCTTCCTAAGGAGAGCTCAAAATGAGTTTGAGCTCAAGGTGAAGAAGATAAGGAGCGACAACGGGTCCGAATTTAAGAATCTTCAAGTGGAGGAGTTCCTTGAGGAGGAGGGGATCAAGCACGAGTTCTCCGCTCCCTACACACCTCAGCAAAATGGTGTGGTAGAGAGGAAGAACAGGACGCTCATAGATATGGCGAGGACTATGCTTGAAGAGTTCAAGACCCCCGAGTGCTTTTGGTCGGAAGCCGTGAACACGGCTTGCCACGCCATCAACAGGGTCTACCTTCACCGCCTCCTCAAGAAGACTTCATATGAGCTGCTGACTGGTAACAAACCCAATGTATCGTACTTTCGTGTATTTGGGAGTAAATGCTACATTCTAGTGAAGAAGGGTAGGAATTCCAAATTTGCTCCCAAAGTCGTAGAAGGGTTTTTATTAGGTTATGATTCAAATACAAAGGCGTATAGGGTCTTCAACAAATCATCGGGTTTGGTTGAAGTCTCTAGCGACGTTGTATTTGATGAGACTAATGGCTCTCCAAGAGAGCAAGTTGTTGATCTTGATGATGTAGATGAAGAAGACGTTCCAACGGCCGCGATACGCACCATGGCGATTGGAGATGTACGGCCTCAGGAACATTTGGAGCAAGATCAACCGTCTTCCTCAACTATGGTGCATCCCCCAACTCAGGATGACGAACAGGTACCTCAAGTGGAGGCGCATGATCAAGGGGGAGCACAGGATGTTCAAATTGAAGAGGAAGAAGCACCTCAGGCACCTCCAACCCAAGTTCGAGCAACGATCCAAAGAGATCATCCCGTCGACCAAATTTTGGGTGATATTAGCAAGGGAGTAACTACTCGTTCAAGATTAGTTAATTTTTGTGAGCATTACTCTTTTGTCTCTTCTATTGAGCCTTTCAGGGTAGAAGAGACCTTGCTAGATCCGGACTGGGTGTTGGCCATGCAGGAGGAACTCAACAATTTCAAGCGCAATGGAGTTTGGACACTGGTGCCTCGCCCTAAGCAAAATGTTATGGGAACCAAGTGGGTGTTCCGCAACAAACAGGACGAGCACGGGGTGGTGACAAGGAACAAGGCTCGGCTTATGGCAAAAGGTTATGCCCAAGTCGCAGGTTTGGACTTTGAGGAGACTTTTGCTCCCGTGGCTAGGCTAGAATCAATTTGTATCTTGCTAGCATATGCCGCTCACCATTCTTTCAGGTTGTACCAAATGGATGTGAAGAGCGCTTTCCTCAACGGGCCAATCAAGGAGGAGGTGTACGTGGAGCAACCCCCTGGCTTTGAGGATGAACGGTACCCCGACCACGTGTGTAAGCTCTCTAAGGCGCTCTATGGACTTAAGCAAGCCCCAAGAGCATGGTATGAATGCCTTAGAGACTTTTTAATTGCTAATGCTTTCAAGGTCGGGAAAGCCGATCCAACTCTTTTTACTAAGACTTGCGATGGTGATCTTTTTGTGTGCCAAATTTATGTCGACGACATAATATTTGGTTCTACTAATCAAAAGTCTTGTGAAGAGTTTAGCAGGGTGATGACGCAGAAATTCGAGATGTCGATGATGGGCGAGTTGAACTATTTCCTTGGGTTCCAAGTGAAGCAACTCAAGGACGGCACTTTGATCTCCCAAACGAAGTACACGCAAGATTTGCTAAAGAGGTTTGGGATGAAGGACGCCAAGCCCGCGAAGACGCCGATGGGAACCGACGGACACACCGACCTCAACAAAGGAGGTAAGTCCGTTGATCAAAAAGCATACCGGTCCATGATAGGTTCTTTGCTTTATTTATGTGCTAGTCGACCGGATATTATGCTTAGCGTATGCATGTGTGCTAGATTTCAATCCGATCCTAAGGAGTGTCACTTGGTGGCTGTGAAGCGAATTCTTAGATATTTAGTCGCTACGCCTTGCTTCGGGATCTGGTATCCAAAGGGGTCTAACTTTGACTTGATTGGGTACTCAGATTCCGACTATGATGGATGTAAGGTCGATAGGAAGAGTACATCGGGGATGTGCCAATTCTTAGGAAGGTCCCTGGTGTCATGGAACTCTAAGAAACAAACCTCCGTTGCCCTATCCACCGCTGAGGCTGAGTACGTTGCCGCAGGACAGTGTTGTGCGCAACTACTTTGGATGAGGCAAACCCTCCGGGACTTTGGCTACAATCTGAGTAAAGTCCCACTCCTATGTGACAATGAGAGTGCTATCCGAATAGCGGAAAATCCTGTTGAGCACAGCCGCACAAAGCACATTGACATCCGGCATCACTTTTTGAGAGACCACCAGAAAAGGGAGATATCGAAGTGTTTCATGTTAGCACCGAGAACCAGCTAGCCGATATCTTTACCAAGCCTCTAAATGAGAAGACCTTTTGCAGGCTGCATAGTGAGCTCAATATCTTAGATTCGCGGAACTTGGATTGAATTATAGCATACATGTGTCTATGCCTTTGATCATGTTCATTCTGCATTTTGTTGCTTATTGTAGTGCTCAAGTTGTACAAACACTCTCTGGACCTCACAAGTCCTTTTTGCAAGTGATGCACATATTTAGGGGGAGCTGTGCTACAACTTGACCCTTTGAGACTAACCATGTACTTGAGTTTGGTTGTTTTAGTCTCCAAGGAGAATTGAAAGGGAAAAGGTGGACTTGGACCATGCAAGACTTCCACTGCACTCCGATGAGAAAGAGTAACTTTTCCAAGTTCATCTTTATACTCCTATTGTCTTTGTGTTCTTATTTGAAAATTTTGGTGAGGCAATGGGGTTAAAGGGCCAAGATTGATCCCGTTTTGGTGCTTGATGCCAAAGGGGGAGAAAATAAAGGCCAAAGCAATAAATGGATCAGCTACCACTTAAGAAATTTTGAAAATAGTAGATTAGAGCTTTTGGTTTGTCAAAACTCTTTTATTGTCTTTCATGTCAAAAGTTGGTCTCTTGTGGGGAGAAGTGTTGATTATGGGAAAAAGGGGGAGTTTTTGAAATCCTTGATCAAATTTCTTTGGAAAACCTCTCTTTATGTCTCTACAAGTGGTTTTTGACTTAGAGATAGGAATTTGAGTTTGATTTGCAAAAACAAACCAAGTGGTGGCATAGAGTGATCCATATATGTCAAATTGAATCAAAACAATTTTGAGTTCTAATTTGAATTGTTTTTGTACTTGTTCTACTTGCTTTATGTTGTGTTGGCATAAATCACCAAAAAGGGGGAGATTGAAAGGGAAATGTGCCCTTGGGCCATTTCTAAGTGTTTTGGTGATTTAGTGTCCAACACAAGTGCCTAAGTGTAAAGAGGTGGACAAAGTACAAATCAAGGATAAAGGTATGTTTCTCAGACTTAGTACATTGTTTTATGGACTAATGTATTGTGTCTAAGTGCTGGAAACAGGGAAAATCCAATTGGAAATGTCTTGGCTCGAGCAGCCAAGAATCTGCCGAGTCTGGGAGCACCGGACTGTCCGGTGGTGCACCGGACAGTGTCCGGTGCGCCAGGCTGGTTCGAGCGAACTGGCCGCTCTCGGGAATTCACCGGCGACGTACGGCTATAATTCACCGGACTGTCCGGTGTGCACCGGATTGTCCGGTGAGCCAACGGTCGGCCGCGCAATCTGCGCGCGACACGTGGCCGAGCCAACGGCTAGAAGGGGGCACCGGACTGTCCGGTGCGCCAACGGCTCTTAGGCTGCCAACGGTCGGCTTCGTTATTTAAGGAAGGAAATCGGGCACCGGACTGTGTCCGGTGTGCACCGGACTGTCCGGTGCGCCAGACGACAGAAGGCAAGAATTGCCTTCCCTGATTGCTCTCAACGGCTCCTAGCTGCCTTGGGGCTATAAAAGGGACCCCTAGGCGCATGGAGGAGTACATCAAGCATCTCCTAATCATTTCTAAGCACCAAGACATCGATTTCGCGCATTCGTTTCATTGTGATAGCATATAGAGCTCTAGTGGAGTTGTGAACTCATTGAGTTGTGTTGCGAGCTCTTGTTGCGACTTGTGTGCGTGTTGACACTCTGATTCTTGTGTCTTGTGTGCGTTGCTAATCCCTCCCTTGCTCCGTGTTCTTTGTGAATTTCAAGTGTAAGGGCGAGAGGCTCCAAGTTGTGGAGATTCCTCGCAAACGGGATTGAGATAAAGCAAGCAAAACACCGTGGTATTCAAGTGGGTCTTTGGACCGCTTGAGAGGGGTTGATTGCAACCCTCGTCCGTTGGGACGCCACAACGTGGAGTAGGCATGCGTTGGTCTTGGCCGAACCACGGGATAATGAAAGGGAATTAGGCTTACACCTAGTCCCTAAATAATTTTGGTGGTTGAATTGCCCAACACAAATATTGGACTAACTAGTTTGCTCTAGTGTATAAGTTATACAGGTGCAAAAGGTTCACACTTAGCCAATAAAATGACCATGTGTTGGGTTCAACAAAAGGGCAAAGGAGCAACCAAAGGCTCCTCTGGTCTGGCGCACCGGACTATCCGGTGTGCCACCGGACAGTGTCCGGTGCACCAGAGGACTTCAGCTCAAACTCGTCGCCCTCGGGAAATTTCCAGAGCCAGCGCACTAAAATTCACCGGACTGTCCGGTGTACACCGGACAGTGTCCGGTGCTCATTTGAGTCGCGGCTCAGGAACTCACCAGTCTCGGGAATTCGCAAAGGCTGCTCCACTATAATTCACCGGACATGTCCGGTGTACACCGGACTGTCCGGTGCAACCTCGGGGCAACGACTACTTCGCGCCAACGGTCACCTGCAGGCGCATTTAATGCGCGCCAGAAGCGCGCAGTCGTCAGGCACGCGGGAGCAGGCGCACCGGACACTCTACAGTGCATGTC
This sequence comes from Zea luxurians, assembly GCA_029449295.1. Taxonomy (NCBI): domain Eukaryota; kingdom Viridiplantae; phylum Streptophyta; class Magnoliopsida; order Poales; family Poaceae; genus Zea; species Zea luxurians. The sequence goes on from JAOPSE010000031.1 coordinate 31,344,499, forward strand.
CGGTGCGCCACCGGACATCAAGGCGGGCCCAGAGACAGAGCTCCAACGGTTGACCCAATGGCTATTTGGTGACGTGGCTGTCGCACCGGACATGTCCGATGTGCACCGGACTGTCCGGTGCACCATACGACAGACAGCCTCCACCAACGGTCAAGTTTGGTGGTTGGGGCTATAAATACCCCAACCACCCCACCATTCATTGCATCCAAGTTTTCCAACTTCCAACCACTATACAAGAGCTAGCATTCATTGCAAAGCACACCAAAAAAGATCAAATCCTCTCCCAACTCCACACAAAGCCCTAGTGACTAGAGAGAGTGATTTGTAGTGTTCATTTGAGCTCTTGCGCTTGGATCGCTTCTTTTTCTTTCGCATTCTTTCTTGTGATCAAACACTCCTTGTAATTGAGGCAAGAGACACCAATCGTGTGGTGGTCCTTGCGGGAAGTTTTGATTCCCAAGTGATTTGAGAAAGAGAAGCTCACTCGGTCCGAGGGACCGTTTGAGAGAGGGAAGGGTTGAAAGAGAACCGACCTTTGTGGCCTCCTCAACGGGGAGTAGGTTTGAAAGAACCGAACCTCGATAAAACAAATCCACGTGTCTCACTTCATTATTCGCTTGCGATTTGTTTTGCGCCCTCTCTCGCGGACTTGATTTTATTTCTAACGCTAACTCGGCTTGTAGTTGTGTTTATTTTTGAGAATTTCAGTTTCGCCCTATTCACCCCCCCCCCTCTAGGCGACTTTCAATTGGTATCAGAGCCTGGTGCTTCATTAGAGCCTAACCGCTCAAAGTAATGTCGGGAGATCACACCAAGAGGGAGATGGAGACCGGCGACAAGCCCACTACAAGCCAAGGGAGCACTTCATCAGAAGAGTCCCGCACCAAGAGGAAGGAGAAGAAGAAGGTCTCCTCCAAAGGAAAGGAGAAAAGATCTTCTTCACACCACGAAGAAAAGAAGAAGGAAAAATCCTCTTCCCACAAGCCGCATCGGAGTGGGGACAAGAAGAAGAGGATGAGGAAGGTGGTCTACTACGAGACCGATTCTTCATCGACATCCACCTCCAGCTCCGACACGGCGTCCGTAACTTCTAAGCGCCAAGAGCGCAAGAAGTTTAGTAAGATCCCCTTACACTATCCCCGCACATCTAGACATACTCCATTACTTTCCGTTCCATTAGGCAAACCGCCAACTTTTGATGGCGAAGATTATGCTAGGTGGAGTGATTTAATGAAGTTTCATCTAACCTCACTCCACAAAAGTATATGGAATGTTGTTGAGTTTGGAGCACAGGTACCATCAATAGGGGATGAGGATTATGATACGGACGAAGTGGCCCAAATCGAGCACTTCAACTCCCAAGCCACAACCATTCTCCTCGCCTCTCTAAGCAAGGAGGAATACAACAAAGTGCAAGGGTTGAAGAATGCAAAGGAAATTTGGGACCTACTCAAGACGGCGCACGAGGGTGATGAACTCACCAAGATCACCAAGCGAGAAACGATCGAGGGGGAGCTCGGTCGCTTTCGTCTTCGCCAAGGGGAGGAGCCACAAGATATGTACAACCGGCTCAAAACCTTGGTGAACCAAGTGCGCAACCTCGGGAGCAAAAAGTGGGACGACCACGAGGTGGTTAAGGTTATTTTAAGAGCTCTTATTTTCCTTAACCCTACTCAAGTTCAATTAATTCGTGGTAATCCTAGATATCCACTAATGACCCCCGAGGAAGTTATCGGGAATTTTGTGAGCTTTGAATGTATGATCAAGGGCTCAAAGAAGATCAACGAGCTTGATGATCCCTCCACGTCTGAGGCGCAACCGGTGGCCTTCAAGGCAACGGAAGAGAAGAAGGAGGAGTCTACACCAAGTAGACAACCAATTGACGCCTCCAAGCTCGACAATGAGGAGATGGCTTTAATCATCAAAAGCTTTCGCCAAATCCTCAAGCAACGGAGGGGGAAGGACTATAAACCCCGCTCCAAGAAAGTGTGCTACAAATGTGGTAAGCCCGGTCATTTTATTGCAAAATGTCCTATGTCTAGTGACAGTGACAGGGACAACGACAAGAAGGGAAAGAGGAGAGAAAAGAAGAAGTACTACAAGAAGAAGGGCGGCGATGCCCATGTTTGCCGGGAATGGGACTCCGACGAGAGCTCCACCGAGTCCTCCTCCGACGAGGACGCCCCCAACATCGCCGTCACCAAGGGACTCATCTTCCCCAACGTCGGCCACAAGTGCCTCATGGCAAAGGACGGCAAAAGGAAGAAGGTTAAATCTAAATCCTCCATTAAATATGAATCTTATAGTGATGATAATGCTAGTGGTGAGGAAGACAATTTGCATAACCTTTTTGCCAACCTTAACATGGAACAAAAAGAAAAATTAAATGAGCTAATTAGTGCTATCCATGAAAAGGATGATCTCTTGGACTCCCAAGAGGATTTCCTAATCAAGGAAAACAAGAAACATGTTAAGGTTAAAAACGCTTATGCTCTAGAGGTAGAAAAATGTGAAAAATTGTCTAGTGAGCTAAGCACTTGCCATGAGACCATTAACAACCTTAGAAATGAAAATGCTAGATTAATTGCTAAGGTTGATTCTCATGTTTGTATTGATTCAATTCCCAATCTTAGAAATGATAATGATGATTTGCTTGCTAAGATTAAGAAATTGAATGAGTCTCTTGCTAGCCTTAGAGTAGAAAATGAAAATTTGATTGCTAAGGCTAAAAATTTTGATGTTTGCAATACTATTATTTCCGACCTTAGAACTAAGAATGATATGTTACATGCTAAGGTTGTAGAACTAAAATCTTGCAAACCCTCTACATCTAATGTTGAGCATGTTTCTATTTGTACTAGATGTAGAGATGTTGATATCAATGCTATTCATGATCACATGGCTTTAATTAAACAACAAAATGATCATATAGCATTATTAGATGCAAAAATTGCCGAGCATAACTTAGAAAATGAAAAGTTTAAATTTGCTAGAAGTATGCTCTATAATGGGAGATGCCCTGGCATCAAGGATGGTATTGGCTACCAAAGGGGAGACAATGTCAAACTTAATGCCCCTCCTAAGAACTTGTCTAACTTTGTTAAGGGCAAGGCTCCCATGCCTCAAGATAACGAGGGTTACATTTTATACCCTGCCGGTTATCCTGAGAGCAAAATTAGGAAAATTCATTCTAGGAAGTCTCACTCTGGCCCTAATCATGCTTTTATGTATAAGGGTGAGACATCTAGTTCTAGGCAACCAACCCGTGCCAAGTTGCCTAGAAAGAAAACTCCTAATGCATCAAATGATCATGCTATTTCATTTAAAACTTTTGATGCTTCTTATGTGCTTACTAGCAAATCCGGCAAGGTAGTTGCCAAATTTGTTGGGGGCAAACACAAGGGATCAAAGACTTGTGTTTGGGTACCCAGAGTTCTTGTTTCTAATGCTAAAGGACCCAAAACCGTTTGGGTACCTAAAGTCAAGAACTAAAATTGTTTTGTAGGTTTATGCATCCGGGGGTTCAAGTTGGATACTCGACAGCGGGTGCACAAACCACATGACAGGGGAGAAAAAGATGTTCTCCTCATATGAGAAAAACCAAGATCCCCAACGAGCTATCACATTCGGGGATGGAAATCAAGGTTTGGTCAAAGGATTGGGTAAAATTGCTATATCACCTGACCATACTATTTCCAATGTTTTTCTTGTAGATTCTTTAGATTACAATTTGCTTTCCGTATCCCAATTATGTCAAATGGGCTACAACTGTCTATTTACTAATATAGGTGTTACTGTCTTTAGAAGAAGTGATGATTCAATAGCATTTAAGGGAGTGTTAGAGGGTCAGCTATACTTGGTAGATTTTGATAGAGCTGAACTCGACACTTGCTTGGTTGCTAAGACTAACTTGGGTTGGCTCTGGCACCGCCGACTAGCCTATGTTGGAATGAAGAATCTTCACAAGCTTCTAAAGGGAGAACACATTTTAGGACTAACCAATGTTCATTTTGAGAAAGACAGGATTTGTAGCGCATGCCAAGCCGGGAAGCAAGTTGGCACTCATCATTCACACAAGAACATCATGACTAGTGACAGGCCACTGGAGCTCCTACACATGGACCTATTCGGCCCGATCGCTTACATAAGCATCGGCGGGAGTAAGTACTGTCTAGTTATTGTGGATGATTATTCTCGCTTCACTTGGGTGTTCTTTTTGCAGGACAAATCTCATACCCAAGAGACCTTAAAGGGATTCTTGAGACGGGCTCAAAATGAGTTCGGCTTAAGGATCAAGAAAATTAGAAGCGACAATGGGACGAAGTTCAAGAACTCTCAAATTGAAGGCTTCCTTGAGGAGGAGGGCATCAAGCATGAGTTCTCTTCTCCCTACACTCCACAACAAAATGGTGTAGTGGAGAGGAAGAATCGAACTCTATTGGACATGGCAAGAACCATGCTTGATGAGTACAAGACACCGGATCGATTTTGGGCCGAAGCGGTCAACACCGCTTGCTACGCCATCAACCGGTTATATCTTCACTGAATCCTCAAGAAGACATCCTATGAACTCCTAACTGGTAAAAAGCCAAATATTTCATATTTTAGAGTTTTTGGTAGCAAATGTTTTATACTTGTTAAAAGAGGCAGAAAATCTAAATTTGCTCCTAAAACTGTAGAAGGCTTTTTACTAGGATATGACTCAAACACAAGGGCATATCGAGTCTTTAACAAGTCCTCAGGACTTGTTGAAGTTTCTTGTGACGTTGTGTTTGATGAGACTAACGGCTCTCAAGTAGAGCAACTTGATCTTGATGAGATAGGTGAAGAACAGGCTCCATGCATAGCGCTAAGGAACATGTCCATTGGGGATGTGTGTCCTAAGGAATCCGAAGAGCCTCCACATGCACAAGATCAACCATCCTCCTCCATGCAAGCATCTCCACCAACTCAAATTGAGGATGAGGCTCAAGATGTTGAACAAGAAGATCAAGAAGATGAGCCACCTCAAAATGACGGCAACGATCAAGGGGGAGATGCAAATGATGAAGACAAGGAGGATGAACAACCAAGGCCGCCACACCCAAGAGTCCACCAAGCAATACAACGAGATCACCCCGTCGACACCATCCTCGGCGACATTCATAAGGGGGTAACTACTCGATCTCGTGTTGCACATTTTTGTGAACATTACTCTTTTGTTTCCTCTATTGAGCCACACAGGGTAGAGGAAGCACTTCAAGATTCGGATTGGGTGATGGCGATGCAAGAGGAGCTCAACAATTTCACAAGGAATGAGGTATGGCATTTAGTTCCACGTCCTAATCAAAATGTTGTAGGAACCAAGTGGGTCTTCCGCAACAAGCAAGACGAGCATGGTGTGGTGACAAGGAACAAAGCTCGACTCGTGGCCAAGGGGTATTCACAAGTCGAAGGTTTGGATTTTGGTGAAACCTATGCACCCGTAGCTAGGCTTGAGTCAATTCGCATATTATTGGCCTATGCTACTTACCATGGCTTCAAGCTTTATCAAATGGACGTGAAGAGTGCCTTCCTCAATGGACCAATCAAGGAGGAGGTCTATGTTGAGCAACCTCCCGACTTTGAAGACAGTGAGTACCCTAACCATGTTTATAGGCTCTCTAAGGCGCTTTATGGGCTCAAGCAAGCCCCAAGAGCATGGTATGAATGCCTTAGAGATTTCCTTATTGCAAATGGCTTCAAAGTCGGCAAAGCCGATCCTACTTTATTCACCAAAACACTTGATAATGATTTGTTTGTATGCCAAATTTATGTTGATGATATTATTTTTGGGTCTACTAACAAATCTACATGTGAAGAATTTAGTAGGATCATGACACAGAAATTCGAGATGTCTATGATGGGGGAGTTGAAGTATTTTCTAGGATTTCAAGTCAAACAACTCCAAGAGGGCACATTCATTTGCCAAACAAAGTATACTCAAGACATTCTAAGCAAGTTTGGAATGAAGGATGCCAAGCCCATCAGGACTCCCATGGGAACAAATGGGCATCTCGACCTCGACACGGGAGGTAAGTCCGTGGATCAAAAGGTATACCGGTCGATGATTGGTTCATTGCTCTATTTATGTGCATCTCGACCGGACATTATGCTTTCCGTATGCATGTGTGCAAGATTCCAAGTCGACCCTAAGGAATCACACCTTACGGCCGTAAAACGAATCTTGAGATATTTGGCTTATACTCCTAAGTTTGGGCTTTGGTACCCTCGGGGATCCACTTTTGATTTGATTGGTTATTCGGATGCCGATTGGGCGGGGTGTAAGATTAATAGGAAGAGCACATCGGGGACTTGCCAGTTCTTGGGAAGATCCTTGGTGTCATGGGCTTCAAAGAAGCAAAATTCAGTCGCTCTTTCTACCGCCGAAGCCGAGTATATTGCCGCAGGCCATTGTTGCGCGCAATTGCTTTGGATGAGGCAAACCCTGCGGGACTACGGTTACAAATTAACCAAAGTTCCTCTTCTATGTGATAATGAGAGTGCAATCCGCATGGCGGATAATCCCGTTGAGCATAGCCGCACTAAACACATAGCCATTCGGTATCATTTTCTTCGGGATCACCAACAAAAGGGGGATATCGAGATTTCATACATTAACACTAAAGATCAATTAGCCGATATCTTTACCAAGCCACTTGATGAACAATCTTTTACCAGACTTAGGCATGAGCTTAATATTCTTGATTCTAGGAATTTCTTTTGCTAAACTTGCACACATAGCTCATAAGAATACCTTTGATCATGTCTCTTTTATATGCTAATGTGTTTTCAAGTGTATTCCAAACCAAGTCATAGGTATATTGAAAGGGAATTGGAGTCTTCGGCGAAGACAAAGGCTTCCACTCCGCTCTACTACTCATCCTTCGCCGTCGCTCCGCATCACTCTCCAACGTTGGTATAATCTTCACTCATTTATTTTATGACCAAAGGAGGAGAAAGTACTTCTAAGGACTCTAATAATTCCGTTTTTGGCGATTCATGCCAAAGGGGGAGAAAATATGAGTCCAAAGCAAAAGGACCGCACCACCACCCTAATTTTAAAACTAAATGTTTGTCAATCGGATGAAAAATTTCAAAATTGGTATCTCTTTGTGCTCTAAAGGGGGAGCAAGTAGTATTTTCAAAATTGATGTCTTAAAACCCTCTTGAACACTAAGAGGAGACTTTATTTGAGGGGGAGTTTTGTTTAGTCAAAGGAAAAGCATTTGGAACAAAGGAAGAAAATTTCAAAACTTGAAAATGCTTTGCACAATCTTATTCATTTACCTTTGACTATCTTGCAAAAGGACTTTGAAAAGAATTTACAAAAGAGTTTGCAAAAACAAAACTTGTGGTGCAAATATGGTCCAATATGTCAAAAACAAAGAAAACAATCCATGCGCATCATGTAAGTATTTATATTGGCTCAATTCCAAGCAACCTTTGCACTTACATTATGCAAACTAGTTCAATTATGCACTTCTATATTTGCTTTGGTTTGTGTTGGCATCAATCACCAAAAAGGGGGAGATTGAAAGGGAATTAGGCTTACACCTAGTCCCTAAATAATTTTGGTGGTTGAATTGCCCAACACAAATATTAGACTAACTAGTTTGCTCTAGTGTATAAGTTATACAGGTGCAAAAGGTTCACACTTAGCCAATAAAATGACCATGTGTTGGGTTCAACAAAAGGGCAAAGGAGCAACCAAAGGCTCCTCTGGTCTGGCGCACCGGACTGTCCGGTGTGCCACCGGACAGTGTCCGGTGCACCAGAGGACTTCAGCTCAAACTCGTCGCCCTCGGGAAATTTCCAAAGCCAGCGCACTAAAATTCACCGGACTGTCCGGTGTACACCGGACAGTGTCCGGTGCTCATTTGAGTCGCGGCTCAGGAACTCGCCAGTCTCGGGAATTCGCAAAGGCTGCTCCGCTATAATTCACCGGACATGTTCGGTGTACACCGGACTGTCCGGTGCAACCTCGGGGCAACGTCTACTTCGCGCCAACGGTCACCTGCAGGCGCATTTAATGCGCGCCAGAAGCGCGCAGTCGTCAGGCACGCGGGAGCAGGCGCACCGGACACTCTACAGTGCATGTCCGGTGCGCCACCGGACATCAAGGCGGGCCCAGAGACAGAGCTCCAACGGTTGACCCAATGGCTATTTGGTGACGTGGCTGTCGCACCGGACATGTCCGGTGTGCACCGGACTGTCCGGTGCACCATACGACAGACAACCTCCACCAACGGTCAAGTTTGGTGGTTGGGGCTATAAATACCCCAACCACCCCACCATTCATTGCATCCAAGTTTTCCAACTTCCAACCACTATACAAGAGCTAGCATTCATTGCAAAGCACACCAAAAAAGATCAAATCCTCTCCCAACTCCATACAAAGCCCTAGTGACTAGAGAGAGTGATTTGTAGTGTTCATTTGAGCTCTTGCGCTTGGATCGCTTCTTTTTCTTTCGCATTCTTTCTTGTGATCAAACACTCCTTGTAATTGAGGCAAGAGACACCAATCGTGTGGTGGTCCTTGCGGGAAGTTTTGATTCCCAAGTGATTTGAGAAAGAGAAGCTCACTCGGTCTGAGGGACCGTTTGAGAGAGGGAAGGGTTGAAAGAGACCCGGCCTTTGTGGCCTCCTCAACGGGGAGTAGGTTTGAAAGAACCGAACCTCGGTAAAACAAATCCACGTGTCTCACTTCATTATTCGCTTGCGATTTGTTTTGCGCCCTCTCTCGCGGACTTGATTTTATTTCTAACGCTAACTCGGCTTGTAGTTGTGTTTATTTTTGAGAATTTCAGTTTCGCCCTATTCACCCCCCCCTCTAGGCGACTTTCAGATAACCACCGTGCCATCTCTGTGATTGATCTTTGTTGGTTATTGTGTTTTGTTGAGGATTCCTCTATAGCCACTTGGCAATTACTGTGCTAACAATTAACCAAGTTTTGTGGCTTAAGTTTTGAAGTGTTACAGGATCACCTATTCACCCCCCCCCCTCTAGGTGCTCTCACCTGCTCCCCGTTCACCCTAGCACAACGCGATGAACACATGTCTACCACTACCCTGTCACTCCAAGGCTGCCCTTCCCACCCCCAGAAGGAAGCTCTCCTCCCCGTTCCTTGGTGCCCCCGCCTCCTTCCTTCGGCTGATGGCGGCGGCGCCAATGCGCCACCCAAGGTGGGAGTAGGTATGGCAATTTAACCCGCAAATCTAAAATCTGATAGGTATCCGACCCGATAAGTGTGAGTACGGGTAAAGATTCTGGCTCGCATGTGCAACCTGTATCTGACACGAAGTTTCGCGGGTATGGATACAGAATTCTATATCAACCTGTGGGTGACCCACATCCGATCCAAAATTTGGTTTATTCTTTATTTTGCATAAAAATAATTAAGATATGATATTGATTGTTTTGAATATGTAATTTGGTTAATGATTCATGAAATATTTTGTTACTTCTCAACATAAAAAAGCTTAAAATTCATAGATATAATTAATTACTCACGGTATTTATTTTTTATAGCTGAATATTTAAAACCCGCATATAGATTTGTCTTGCCCAATGTGAAAAGGCTTAAGGTCATCTTATAGATTTGTTTTGCTGGCGAGCAAACGCAGGTCGTCGTCGCATGGCCATTTCGTAGATTATGTGCTTTCCCTTTTTTTGCTGACGGAAACTTCGTGATGTGACGAGCGCTCGCACTGTGGCTGCTAACGGAATGGACAACAAATGCATTCATGTTTGACAAATATAAGATAATAATTATTAAACTATAGTGCATATTTCTATCTCTATCTTCGTCTCTATCTTTATCTCTATCTCTATAGCTACTACAATAAAACATTAGTTTTCCTAATTCACAGTTTCCTACGTCACCGTGTCCCTAACATTCAAATTGTAAAAATGTTAAAATTATGTATAAATAAGATTTGAACCATGGTTCGGGCTCTAAACCAACATTCACACCATCTAACTAACAAAACACACATATTTTTATTTTTATATTCTATAATTAGTACGGGCACTTTGCTAGCTATCTCTTCAAAGGGTTGTTTAGATTGGATTTTTTTGGAGAAATTTAAAAATATATTTAGTGGATAAAGATTTTTTGGCTTAGAATTTGATATTGCACAATTTCTAAAGTTTTAGATATATGCCTATCTTAAATATAGAGTGATAAGAAAATTGCTCATATAAACCATCATGCTATGTTTTACTCCCACGTCCCACCTCATGCCGTCATGCGGTTTGATTGGTTTGCATATCGTACGTTTCCTTTATAAAAAAAAGATATTTTGCTGTTCAGCGAGAATATTTTAATCAACTTGCATTGCATTTGCATCTCTCCCAAATCCCAACTATCATATCATTCCTATCATCCGGATCTGAAAGACAATGTATTCAATTACGGATAGTTGACAGTCACAGTCACAGCCCATCACGAAAGAAACAGTATAGTATCCACCAACCCCACCACTACATCCGTCAGATCTAAATCCTGCGGTGCAGATAACATCAAGCAGCAGAGACAGCCAGCTTGCAACATGCTGTTTGCTCAAATTCACATGGTTGACGAGACGAGATCTGTGGCACCGGCGAGCCGCCGGGCGGCCTGCTCCATGAGCACCACCATGCCCTGGCACTCCCGCAGAACCATCTCGTCAAGGCTGCCCTTTACCATTGCCGGTAAGAAGAGCCAGAACCCCGTCCCGGCCACGAAGGCCAGCGTAAGCGGCACGGCGGCCGGGCGCGGCGGGCGCCACCAGCCGGCATGCGACGCCCACCACCCCTCCGCGGCCGCGCACGCCCCGTGCAGGAGGAAGAAGGCGGTCACCTCGCCGCTGGGTGCGCTCCGCATGATGTAGTAGAACATGAGCTCGTGCATGAGGCCGGACACGAGGAACGTCGCCTGGACGCCGGCCGCGTTGCCGAGGCGCGCGCGGACGGGGCGGAACACCGACGGGCGCAGGATGGAGGGCACCATGAGGTTCCATGTAATACTCAAGTTGTATACCAAGAGTAATAAAGAGAGTTCCTCATTTTGTGTGTTTCATTTGCATCATAAAAAGAGCACCTATGTAATTGAGAGTGACTAAATAGAACCAATAATACCAAAATAAAAGAAAATGCATCATGTGGAGTTTTATGTTTGTGCATTAAATAAAATAATAATAATAATAGGGATAATAAGATAATAAATGCTAGAAGTTAAATCAAATCCTAAATTAAAAAAAATGAGGGTTTTGAAAATGAGAAGGAGAAAGTATATAACATATAAAACAAATTTCATAAATGTTCCAAATTAGTACTTCCTAAGTTCACAGTAAAATTCGAGGACAAACTCTACACAAGGTTTGAATTTAAAAATTTGAATTCAAATTTGGGTATGAAAATGAAGAAAGAAAACAGAAAAATAAAAAGAAAAAAAAAGAAAACCTTACCTGGGCCCTGAGCCACGAATTCGGCCCACCTAAGGATCCTCACCGCGCAGCCCGTTATTGCCGCTCGGCTGAATACCGCTTGCTGCTCACCGTAGTCACTGCTCCGTGGGCCCCTCTCCCTACCGCGCTCACCCGCACTCAGTTGAGGTAGCTGGCCGCCATGTGGGCCCCTCTTGTCATCCCGGTTGCCGCGACGGTAACAATCCGCGCGAGTCGCACGGGAGTTTTCCCTTTCTTGCGCTACCGTCGAATTCGTCAGAAATCTCGCCTCAACCTTGAGTTTAGTCGGTCGAGCTTGTCCTTGCGCCAGACTATAAAGCCGCAGCCTGACCTAGATGCTCCGCCGCCGCCTGCACTCCGCTGTTGCGCGCTCACTTCCCCTCCATTCCCTTCCGCACCGCGCCTCGGCAATTGCCTTGCGATTAGCGCCGTCGTGCCGTCCTGCTGGCCCGGGGAGCCTCGGTTCAACTCGCCGTCAGTACTCCCAGGCTCACCGGGCAGAGTCGACGACCGTCTGTGCGCTAATTCCTCGCCGGAGGAGGATCCCCGCCACAACACCATCGCTCACGTGACCAGGAACCTCCGTGCTTCGACCTTCGGTAAGATGCCGCGCCAATAGTTCGCTGTGTTCGTGGGATGGTTTTGCACCGATCAATTTTAAGGTTGGGGCGTCCGGTCGTCGAATTGCAAGCCCACGGTGATGCTCCGCCGCCGTGTCATTATGCTGCGCCGCCGCGGCGTGTGCGGGGTTGGGGAAAACAATATCGGCCGTAGGATCGTAAATGAACGACTGGGATTGAAACCGGATGCCGATGCGCTTGAGTCAGGGTGGGCCGTCGATCGGTCGACGTATGGTCGGGATCGAACCGTGTGCCTGTTCTCATCGCGGCGCCCGCACGGGTGATCTAAGCCCTCCGATCGGTATCCGGTGGTTAGGATTAGAGCGCTCTTCAATAACATCCAAACCGTTGGATGGGGATCCAACGGTCTTTATTGCGTACCGCTTCGGGATCGCGACGATCTAATCCGGACCCTAGAATCGTGATCGGGCGGTCAGGATTGCTCCATACCCTTTCGGGTTGCACGTTTTGCAAAAGAGCCCTCGGGGAAATTGGAAATCAACCCGCAGTCTATTGTATAGTAATCTGAGTCTCAGGATCTTTTGCGCCTGGGCCCCTGCTGTTCGCAGATTTTGACGCCTAGTCCAGACAGTGAGAAAACTTATAAAATAATTTAGAAAATAGATTTTTATGTGTAAAAATAATCCTAGAACTTGTTTAATCCATAGAAAATCCATTTTTAGTCCAAATTGATCCATTCCACTTTCTAAATTTTTGTAATAATATTGTCTACCCATTAGTGCCTCTGTTCTGATATGACAAACACATTAAAATTATTCTTTCACTTAATCTTATATCAAATACATAAAACCTTAGGAAATTCATAACTCCTTCGTTTTAACTCCGATTTGATCCGTTCAAGTTGCGTTAGTCTCGTAGCAACGTGTAGATCATTATTATGCAGTATATTCTTATGTTTGGTGTGATGTTAATTTTGTATATACCATGTTTGCTTGTATTGCTACGTCTAGCGCGAGGACACGTGTCATCTGACAAGCAAGTTGGTACCTGGAATCTCAAGTGCCAGGCAAGTTGTGCCCTTGATCACTTCTTTTACCCATTCATGTTCTTATTATTCATAATGATCTGCATAGGATAATTTTGCTGGGACCCAATAGGATACCCTAGATTTGACTATCTTTATACCTTGCTTTACCACTGTTTTACTACTAAAGTTTTGGGTAGTACATGCTATTGCTTTATGTGGATTTGGGTATAAAGATATTCATCACTCATTATTATACTATTTATTGTTATCTGTTTTATTGTTCCTTGTTCATGTTAAGATCATTATGTTAATGGGAACATGGAGAACCACCCGGGAAAACAGTGCTACCACAAGGGTGGAATGGGACGCCCTTGGCTGATTAACTAGGAAAGCTAGGGGAGGGCTACCTTACCCGAAAGGGGCAAGGGCAGTAGGGGAGAGGTCAGTGCGGGGAGGTCCCTGGTTGATTTTGCTGCGATGGCTATCAGCCAGGAACCCTTTACTGGATCTTCCCATAAACTGTAGCGGGTAGTCTGAAGCTAGTGGAACTTTGTAAAGGCCTCGTAGTGTTACCCTGCCTCGCCTCCTCGGTAGAGGTGTATGGGATTGGCCATCTCTTGGCAGATGGGTAACATGACTTGTGGGTAAAGATGCGCAACCTCTGCAGAGTGTAAAACTGGTATACTAGCCGTGCTCACGGTCAAGAGCGGCTCGGACACTCACATGATTAATTTATGGAACCTAAACTTAATCTGTCATTTCATTGCATTTGGGATTATTTTATTATTACTCTTACTTATTATTACTATGGTTTGGTATTTACTTACACTTAGTAACTGCTAATAAAATTTTGACCAACTTATAAAAGCAATGCTCAGCTTCAGCCTCTATTTCATTGATCAGCCTTACACTTCATGAACTCCCACCTTTGGTGAGTTCATATCACATTATTCCCCACGACTTGTTGAGCTATGATCGTATGTGAGCTCACTCTTGCTGTCTCACACCCCCCCACAGGAGAAGAACAGGTGGTTTCAAGTGGAGTCAAGTATCGAGGAGTTTGATCTGATCTAGGAGGCGTTTCTAAGTCGACATTGGCGCCGACGATCCTTAGTTCGTTTTATATTTATCTTTTATTATTTTTGTAAGTCTTCCGCTATGTAATAAATACTCTGATGTTTAATGACATTTATCTCTATACATTCTGTTATTATATATGTTGTCTTCTTGGCGCATGTATGAGATGCACCCGGCTTTGTCCTTTAAAACCGGGTGTTACAGAAGTGGTATCAGAGGAAATGTTGACTGTAGGACGAGACCTAGATAGAAATGGACAAACCCTTACCTACTTATCTCATTCTGATTCATTCTACACTCACCTTACTCTGATTCTTTTTACACTCATCTTGATCTTGTCTCACCTTCTACTGTTCTACTCTGATCATTCTTACCTTTTCTACTCTAAGACAAGATGGATTTCAAACCTTGGAATCCCTACCCCTATGACATTTTTAAGAGATAGGAAACCCAAGACAAAATTAAAACTATTTTCTCTACTTAAAAATGTTGGTTGATTGTTCTGATGATAAATGCTTGATTTGCTTCTTTGATTGATTGAAAAATTATAGTTGGGCATCTTAGCATGTACCACTATAAAGTAATGTATTAGCTTTAGTGGGAGAAACATTAAACTGCTTAGCTAGTAAGTTCCCCAAAATAACATGATTGTAATTACTGCCTTGTCTACTGCTCTTTCTTACCTTATGTATCTAACTTAGGTGGTCAATACCAGGAAAGGAAAGATTATCACGCAACAGCAAACAGAAATGAATCCTCCAAATCCCCCACCTGTTGAAACCGAGCAAGTGATCGCAACCCAAAGGCTGGTAATACAGCAATTGACAGACATGATGACCGAAATGCAAAGCCAGATAAGACAAGAACGCGAGGAAATACGACAGGCCCGTCTGGAGATACAACAAGAAATAAGGCAATCACGGTTGGAGAGACAACAACAAGAGCAACCACCATCTCCACCACCACAACAACAAGAGCAACCGCCATCTCCACCACCACCGGCTCCACCAAGCTACATAAACATATATGTAAATTACTACTATTTGTAGGATCTACATGTTCCTTTAGTTAGTATTCGGTATGATACCATTTTAGGAGGAATAAAAAGGTCTGTTTGTCCCCATGAGTTGCTAATAAAATTATGCGTCATGCTGAGATTTTGGTTTGAGCGTATGTGTTGGACAATATGAGAAAACCCATGGGAGTAATTACACCTAAAGGACCTGTTGAGGCGAATCAAATGACACGTAGATTGACATTGACCATTATGGGTAGAGAATTTGGAGTTACTGCTATAATGTTGGAGCCAAGCAGTATAGAATGTTTGTAGAAGAGTTGAAGGAACTTAAGAAGCAATTGACGGAGTTACAAGAGGCTGGTTACATTCGTCCAAGTTCCTCACCTTGGAGAGCACCGGTGTTATTTGTGCAGAAGAAGGATGGATCGCAACGGATGTGTGTGGATTACAGGTCTCTTAATGATGTTACGGTGAAGAACAAGTATCCATTACCCTGTATTGAGGATTTGTTTGATCAGATGAGAGGAGCCAGGGTATTCTCGAAGATTGATCTTCGATCGGAATACTATCAAATGAAGATTTGGCCATCAGATATTCCTAAGATGGATTTATCGACTCGATATGGATTATATGAGTTCATCGTTATGTCGTTTGGATTAACAAATGCACCAACCTATTTTATGGATCTGAAGAATAAGGTGCATGATCTGGACAGATTCGTCGTGGTGTTCATCGACGATATTCTTATCTATTCTAAGAATGAGAGTGACCATGAGGAACATCTGAGATTGGTGCTACAGAAGCTACGAGATAACCAGCTATATGCCAAATTCAGCAAATGCGAGTTTTGGATTGACAAGGTACCATTCCTTGGACATATTATTTCTAATGGAGGGATATCAGTGGATCCTGCTAAAGTCAAGGAGATAGTGGTGTGGAGCCTACCCACTACGGTTACGGAGGACCGAAGTTTCTTGGGACTTGCAGGATATTATTGGAGATTTATTGAAGGATTTTCTAAGATTGCTAAGCTTATGACCTCGCTTTTGGTGAAGGAAAGAGAATTCAAGTGGGACGAGAAGTGCCAAGTATATACGGATCATAAGAGTTTGAAGTATATATTCACTCAGAAGGATCTCAACCTTAGGCAACGTCGTTGGTTGGAGCTTATTAAGGATTACGATTTGGAAATTCACTATCACCCGGGCAAGGCGAAATTTGGTTGTAGATGCCTTGAGTCAAAAGGAGCATGTTCATTTAGCTGTTGTTGCCCAGCTACTCGATGAGATTGTTGAGAGTTTCAGGAGACTTAGCCTGGGGATAGTTACTCACACTAAAGGAGCTATTATTGATGTGGAGACCAATTTGGAGCAAGAGATCCGCAAAGGACAAATTGGTGATACTAAGATACAAGAGATGTGTTCCGGAGATTTAAAGCCTTCATGAGACTATTTTAAAGGAGCCCCATGACTTGGAATATTCTATTCATCCTGGGAGTACGAAGATGTATCAGGATTTGAAGCAAAGATATTGGCGGTATAGATTGAAGAGAGATGTGGCTGCACATGTGGCTATGTGCGATGTGTGTCGAAGAGTTAAGGCCGAACACCAAAGACTAGCTGGACTATCACACCCGTTAAAGATACCCGACTGGTAGTGGAAAGAGTTTGGTAAGGACTTCATTACCAGATTGTCTCGCACCTCGAAAGGATATGGTTCTATATGAGTTATTGTGGATAGACCGACCAAAGTGGCTCATTTCATTCTGGTCAAGATTACTTATAAGGGATCTCAACTAGAAGAGTTATATATGGCTCGGATTGTGTGTTTACATGGTGTATCGAAGAAGATCATTTTGGATAGAGGATACAGTTTACCTCCAGACTTTGGAAAAGTTTTCATGAGAATTTGGATACTAAATTGAAGTTTAGTTTGGCCTACCATCCTCAGGCTGAAAGGACTAATCAAGTATTGGAAGACATGTTGAGAGCTTGTGCCCTTCAGCATGGTAGTAGTTGGGATAAGAGTCTACCTTATGCTGAGTTCTCATATACTAGTTAACAGGCCAGTCTGAAGATATCACTGTTCGAAACTCTATATGACAGGAAATGCAGGACTCCTCTATTTTGGACCAGACTAGAGGAAGACAATTCTTTGGACCTGGACTTATTTAAGAGGCAGAAGAGCAAGTTCGTATAATTCGAGAGAACTTGAGGGTAGCTCAAACCAAGCAAAAGAGCTATGCTGATAATAGAAGAAGACCACTGGAATTTGAGGAAGGAGATCATGTGTACCTCAAAGTGTCACCACTTCGTGGAATGAGGAGATTTAAAGTTAAGGGCAAATTGTCCCCTCACCTTATTGGATCATTCTGAGTTTTTAGGCAAGTTGGAGAGATGGCCTATCAACTCGAGCTACCTGATAATCTATCTGATGTGCATAAAGTATTTCACGTATCTCAACTTAAGAAGTGTCTCCGTGCCCCTGAGGAACAGTTACCAATGGAGGACCTTAGTGTTCAAGAGGATTTGACTTATGCTGAGTACCCCATCAAGATTCTGGATACTTTGACTCGAGTTACAAGAAATAAGGTGATAAAGATGTGCAAAGTTCAATGGAGTCACCACGGTGAAGATGAAGCAACTTGGGGAAAGAGAAGAAGAGCTTCGCATAGATTTTCCCCACCTTTTCTCTAGTTCTTTCTTAAATCTCGAGGACGAGATTATTTTTAAGGGGGGTAGGATTTGTAATACTCAAGTTGTATACCAAGAGTAATAAAGAGAGTTCCTCATTTTGTGTGTTTCATTTGCATCATAAAAAGAGCACCTATGTAATTGAGAGTGACTAAATAGAACCAATAATACCAAAATAAAAGAAAATGCATCATGTGGAGTTTTATGTTTGTGCATTAAATAAAATAATAATAATAATAGGGATAATAAGATAATAAATGCTAGAAGTTAAATCAAATCCTAAATTAAAAAAAATGAGGGTTTTGAAAATGAGAAGGAGAAAGTATATAACATATAAAACAAATTTCATAAATGTTCCAAATTAGTACTTCCTAAGTTCACAGTAAAATTCGAGGACAAACTCTACACAAGGTTTGAATTTAAAAATTTGAATTCAAATTTGGGTATGAAAATGAAGAAAGAAAACAGAAAAATAAAAAGAAAAAAAAGAAAACCTTACCTGGGCCCTGAGCCACGAATTCGGCCCACCTAAGGATCCTCACCGCGCAGCCCGTTATTGCCGCTCGGCTGAATACCGCTTGCTGCTCACCGTAGTCACTGCTCCGTGGGCCCCTCTCCCTACCGCGCTCACCCGCACTCAGTTGAGGTAGCTGGCCGCCATGTGGGCCCCTCTTGTCATCCCGGTTGCCGCGACGGTAACAATCCGCGCGAGTCGCACGGGAGTTTTCCCTTTCTTGCGCTACCGTCGAATTCGTCAGAAATCTCGCCTCAACCTTGAGTTTAGTCGGTCGAGCTTGTCCTTGCGCCAGACTATAAAGCCGCAGCCTGACCTAGATGCTCCGCCGCCGCCTGCACTCCGCTGTTGCGCGCTCACTTCCCCTCCATTCCCTTCCGCACCGCGCCTCGGCAATTGCCTTGCGATTAGCGCCGTCGTGCCGTCCTGCTGGCCCGGGGAGCCTCGGTTCAACTCGCCGTCAGTACTCCCAGGCTCACCGGGCAGAGTCGACGACCGTCTGTGCGCTAATTCCTCGCCGGAGGAGGATCCCCGCCACAACACCATCGCTCACGTGACCAGGAACCTCCGTGCTTCGACCTTCGGTAAGATGCCGCGCCAATAGTTCGCTGTGTTCGTGGGATGGTTTTGCACCGATCAATTTTAAGGTTGGGGCGTCCGGTCGTCGAATTGCAAGCCCACGGTGATGCTCCGCCGCCGTGTCATTATGCTGCGCCGCCGCGGCGTGTGCGGGGTTGGGGAAAACAATATCGGCCGTAGGATCGTAAATGAACGACTGGGATTGAAACCAGATGCCGATGCGCTTGAGTCAGGGTGGGCCGTCGATCGGTCGACGTATGGTCGGGATCGAACCGTGTGCCTGTTCTCATCGCGGCGCCCGCACGGGTGATCTAAGCCCTCCGATCGGTATCCGGTGGTTAGGATTAGAGCGCTCTTCAATAACATCCAAACCGTTGGATGGGGATCCAACGGTCTTTATTGCGTACCGCTTCGGGATCGCGACGATCTAATCCGGACCCTAGAATCGTGATCGGGCGGTCAGGATTGCTCCATACCCTTTCGGGTTGCACGTTTTGCAAAAGAGCCCTCGGGGAAATTGGAAATCAACCCGCAGTCTATTGTATAGTAATCTGAGTCTCAGGATCTTTTGCGCCTGGGCCCCTGCTGTTCGCAGATTTTGACGCCTAGTCCAGACAGTGAGAAAACTTATAAAATAATTTAGAAAATAGATTTTTATGTGTAAAAATAATCCTAGAACTTGTTTAATCCATAGAAAATCCATTTTTAGTCCAAATTGATCCATTCCACTTTCTAAATTTTTGTAATAATATTGTCTACCCATTAGTGCCTCTGTTCTGATATGACAAACACATTAAAATTATTCTTTCACTTAATCTTATATCAAATACATAAAACCTTAGGAAATTCATAACTCCTTCGTTTTAACTCCGATTTGATCCGTTCAAGTTGCGTTAGTCTCGTAGCAACGTGTAGATCATTATTATGCAGTATATTCTTATGTTTGGTGTGATGTTAATTTTGTATATACCATGTTTGCTTGTATTGCTACGTCTAGCGCGAGGACACGTGTCATCTGACAAGCAAGTTGGTACCTGGAATCTCAAGTGCCAGGCAAGTTGTGCCCTTGATCACTTCTTTTACCCATTCATGTTCTTATTATTCATAATGATCTGCATAGGATAATTTTGCTGGGACCCAATAGGATACCCTAGATTTGACTATCTTTATACCTTGCTTCACCACTGTTTTACTACTAAAGTTTTGGGTAGTACATGCTATTGCTTTATGTGGATTTGGGTATAAAGATATTCATCACTCATTATTATACTATTTATTGTTATCTGTTTTATTGTTCCTTGTTCATGTTAAGATCATTATGTTAATGGGAACATGGAGAACCACCCGGGAAAACAGTGCTACCACAAGGGTGGAATGGGACGCCCTTGGCTGATTAACTAGGAAAGCTAGGGGAGGGCTACCTTACCCGAAAGGGGCAAGGGCAGTAGGGGAGAGGTCAGTGCGGGGAGGTCCCTGGTTGATTTTGCTGCGATGGCTATCAGCCAGGAACCCTTTACTGGATCTTCCCATAAACTGTAGCGGGTAGTCTGAAGCTAGTGGAACTTTGTAAAGGCCTCGTAGTGTTACCCTGCCTCGCCTCCTCGGTAGAGGTGTATGGGATTGGCCATCTCTTGGCAGATGGGTAACATGACTTGTGGGTAAAGATGCGCAACCTCTGCAGAGTGTAAAACTGGTATACTAGCCGTGCTCACGGTCAAGAGCGGCTCGGACACTCACATGATTAATTTATGGAACCTAAACTTAATCTGTCATTTCATTGCATTTGGGATTATTTTATTATTACTCTTACTTATTATTACTATGGTTTGGTATTTACTTACACTTAGTAACTGCTAATAAAATTTTGACCAACTTATAAAAGCAATGCTCAGCTTCAGCCTCTATTTCATTGATCAGCCTTACACTTCATGAACTCCCACCTTTGGTGAGTTCATATCACATTATTCCCCACGACTTGTTGAGCTATGATCGTATGTGAGCTCACTCTTGCTGTCTCACACCCCCCCACAGGAGAAGAACAGGTGGTTTCAAGTGGAGTCAAGTATCGAGGAGTTTGATCTGATCTAGGAGGCGTTTCTAAGTCGACATTGGCGCCGACGATCCTTAGTTCGTTTTATATTTATCTTTTATTATTTTTGTAAGTCTTCCGCTATGTAATAAATACTCTGATGTTTAATGACATTTATCTCTATACATTCTGTTATTATATATGTTGTCTTCTTGGCGCATGTATGAGATGCACCCGGCTTTGTCCTTTAAAACCGGGTGTTACATTCCACCGCCGGCCCCAGAAGTCGCGCAGCGACGACGCCAGGTAGGGGCGGTCAACCTGCGGCTCCATCTCCATCCCGAGCAGGTCGTGGATCACGGTGTGGACGGTGGCCAGGAGGAGATCCAGCGAGAAGTAGATGTGCACGGAGTAGAGTGCGAGGAGCTGGTACCTGCCCATCGAGCTCTTGAACTGGTACGCGTAGATGACGCCCGGGATGACGGCGCCGGAGAGGAGTATCCTCGCCGGACCACGGGCGGGGGCTTGGCTCTTCTCTTTGGACTGCCGCCGGAGCTTCACGGGTAGGGTGGCCGAGCAGACGAAGTGGGAGAGGCGGAGGGAAGGGTCGAGGGGCCCAATGCCGGCGCCGAGGAGGAGCAGCTTGAAGGACCCGAGCCAGGCGAGGAAGAAGCCCGAGGTGCCGCGGAACGTGGACGTCGAGAAGGCGAAGGGGATCGCGCAGAGGAGCGCGACGACGGGCAGCAGCGCCAGGAGGCGAAGCGCGCCTGGGCGGAGATGCGCCGCGGCGAGGCGGGCGTAGGACATCGCCACCCAAACAGCCGCGGAAACCTTGATGAGAGCACCGACCTCGCCGTCCGTTAACGCCATCGCCATGCCCATGTGGATGGTTGGAGACGGAGACGCGGCTCCGGCTGCTGAGGTTCTTGCTTTTGTGCTGTGCTGTCTTCCGCGGTGGTGTCTGTGACGTCGCACCGCCGTTTCTTTTGTCCGTTTTCTTCTTTGCTGGTATAAAACGATAGACTTGACATCAGTGGGGGCTTCTTCTACCATTTCTGTAGTATGTTAGCACTACGCATGCTCCTTGCTAGACTTCAATAAGATATCACTGCCGCATCTCGTTGATTCCGCCAGTAAACCAAACTATAGATAAAATAATGGAAATTTTAGACCTTATTTGAATCATTTTGAATTGTTATAACCTGGATTGTAACTTATGATTACATTACGGTAATCTATATTATATGGGTTATGTTGACACCTTTTTGGAGGCGCCAATCACTTCAAGAGAACCGTGACGGTGCTCTCTGGTCAGGCGCGGACGGTCCGCGGCACAGGGCCGGACGGTCCGCGACCTGGCGCGAGGCGGCGGTGCTCTCTGGTCAGGTGCGGACGGTCCGCGGCACAGGGCCGGACGGTCCGCGACATGGTGCAGGAGCTCGGGTTCCCTGCCTGACGGCCGAACGGTCCGCGCCCTAGGGCCGGACGGTCCGCGTGTGCGCAGGGGCGGCGGAAGATCGCCGGCGGCGCCTGGATCTCGCTCCCGGGAGGGACCCCGTCGGGGAGGAGAGATCCTAGGAGTTGTCTAGGCTCGGGTAGACCGACCTAGACTCCTCTAATCGACGTAGAGTCGAAGAGAAGCGGAGGATTTAGGGATTGGAAGACTAAACCTAAACTAGACTAGAACTACTCCTAGGATAAAATGCGAAATAGAAGTTGTATTGATTCGATTGTTGATTACAAATCGGCCGTAGACCTCTCTTTTTATAGAGGAGGGGGGCTGGACCCTTTACACGACTGGATTCCGAGCTAATTCCGCAAATCTAGCCAACAAACATAGCACAAAACTCGGAACCCTAAACTGCTCTGCGCATGCGTGGACCGTCCGGCCCACAGGCGCGGACTGTCCGGACCGCGGACCGTCCAGCCTCAGGGCCGGACCGTCCGCCAGTGCTCAAAACGGTGCTCAACATATGCCCCCCTGCCTTTTGGTGGAGCTGAGCAAACCAAAAGCAACTAACTCGATGTGATTACATCGGTTCTCTTAGGCATCTTGCCACATACTAGGATGGTACTGTTTGAGGAAATGCCCATTCAAAGCCTTAGGCAAATCCTTGCCTTGTAATGTGTCACACCCGGCTTTAAGAGACAAAGCCAGGTGCATCTCATACATGCGCCAAGAAGACAACATATATAATAACAGAGTGCATAGAGATAAATGTCACAATAATCAGAGTACATATTACATAGCGGAAGACTTACAAAATAATAAAAGATAAATATAACTCGAACTAAGGATTGTCGGCGCCAATGTCAACTGAGAAACGCCACCTAGATCAGATCAAACTCCTCGATACTTGACTCCACTTGAAACCACCTGTTCTTCTCCTGTGGGGGGGGTGTGAGACAGCAAGGGTGAGCTCACATATGTTCATCGCTCAACAAGTTGTGGGGAATAATGTGACATGAACTCACCAAAGGTGGGAGTTCATGAAGTGTGTAAGGCTGAACAACAATAGTGGTTAAAGCTGAGCATTGCTTTTAAGTAGTTGGTCAAACTTTTATTAGCAGTTACTAAGTGTAAGTGAATACCAAACCTTAATAAATAATAATAGAACAAAATTAATAACAAATCCCATGCAAATGCAAATGACAAATTGAGTTTAGGTTCCATAATTTAATCATCGGAGAGTCCTGAGCTGCTCATGACCGTGAGCTCGGCTAGTATACCAGTTTTACACTCTGCAGAGGTTGTACCCTTTACCCACAAGTCGTGTTTCCCATGTCGCCAGGGTTAGCTAGGCCCTTAGACACTACCAAGGTGAATGGCTAGGGATCCACTACGAGGCCTTTACAAAGTTCCACTAGCTTCCGAAAACCCGCTACAGTTTATAGGAAGTTCCAATGCAGGGTTCCTGGCTGACCGCCATCGCAGCAAAATCAACCAGGGACCTCCCTACACTGACCACTCCCCTACTGCCCTTGCCCCTTTCGGGTAAGGTAGTCTTCCACTAGCTTTCCTAATTAGTCAGCCAAGGGGTCCCATTCCTCCCTTGTGGTGGCACGTGGTTCTTAAGTTAAGCTCCATGTTCCAATTAACAATAACATAATGATCTTGACATGAACATAAATAGAATAACAAAATAACTGGAACATGGATATAATGAAATATTAACCCAAAAACCACGTAAAGCAATAGCATAAACTACCCAAGTGATTCAGGGGTAAACAAGGTAATGAGATAAACAATCTAGGGTGACCTATCGGGTCCCATCAAAGTTAAACCTATGCATGGTAAATGATTATAAAGAACATTATTGGGTAACAAAAGTGAATCAAGGGCACAACTTGCCTGGCACTTGAGATTCCAGGTACCCACTTGCTTTTCAGATGACACGTGTCCTCGCGCTAGTCATAGCAATACAAACAAACATGGTATAGATAAAATTAACATCACACCAAACATAAGAATATACTACATAATAATGATCTACGCGTTGCTACGAGACTAACGCAACTTGAACGGATCAAATTGGAGTTAAAACGGAGGAGTTACGAATTTCCTAAGGTTTTATGTATTTAATACGAGATTAGTTAAGAAATAAATTTTAATACCATTTTCATGTTAAAACAGAGGTGCTATGTAATAAACAACATTATTACAAAATTATAGGAATTGGAATGAACTGAAAAGGAGCTAAAATAAATTTTATATGGATTTTACAAGTTCTAGGATTATTTTTACACTTAAAAATTCATTTCTTAAATAGATTTCCTGATTAATTATCTGTCTGGACTGCGCGCCAAATAAAGAGAAACTCAGGGGCCACACCGCAAGGTTTACTAGACTCAGCGCACATGATCTGTGGACTGCGGGTTAATTCTAAACTAATCGAGGGGCTCTTTTGAAAAACGCGCTGACCGAAGGGGTACGCAGAGATCTCAACCGTTCGATTGGCGTTTGAGGCCTAGGATTAGAAAGACACATCCCCAACCGGTATACTCTGCCCACCGTAGGATCCGAGATCCACGGATGGCAGCTTCCCACGCCTAGGCCCCATCAGATTCATCCGCGGGCCGATCAACGGCATGGATTCACTCTCATAAAAGGGTATGCGCTCATCTAACTGTAACCGTGGATTTCCATATCAACGGCCCAGATTCTACATCCGCCCATTTTAATCCTAATTGTCCATCAAAATTCTAACGGCCGAGACACAACTAAGAAACAGTATTAGCATCGCCTGATCTGTACCGTTCACAGGGAATTCAATGGCACACATCCATCGCCACAATCTACGGTGACTCAGACAGCAGCGCCGCCCCCAGACGACGGCGAACACGCCCGAGGTAGCTCCAGCCCCCACTGTCCTGGGCCCGATTCCAACCACTACGACGCCCACTACAGACCCCGTGAGGTCCAACCCAAGCAGACGACCAAGGTAAACATGGAGGATGACCACGGACCTTGAGCTACGAGGATAGCAGAGAAGCCAGGACCGCGACGCCAGTTTGGGGAGCTCTGACCGCAACCCACCGGTTCGACGGCGCGGCACCCGTGAGTCTTGCCGAACTCCCTGAGGGAACGCCAAGAATGAGACGACGAGAAGTTGGAGTTCCGCCGCGCCGTTCCCCAACTTCCCCAAGCACCGACGATCGCAGGGGCTTACTGCGGTGAAGGTACGCCATCGGCGACCCCCACGATAACCACCGCCCAGACCCACGTCCCGGCCTGATTTTTTTCCTGGGCACTTGACCACCGCGATTTCCCCAATCCTCTCTTCCAATTTGGATCGGTCGGCTAGAGACCCTTCTTCAGTCGACACGGCCACGACGGCGGCCCGCGCCAGATCCCCATGGTGGACACCCCATCGGCGACCAACCCCTGGTGTCTTGGTCACCATCTATCTACATCGCATAGCGCTACACAAAGCAGAGAAAAGAATGAAACCAGTCGGGAGAGTCTAACCATGAATCGCTTGGGCAGGATTACACCCCATGGCGGACGGCGGCCCCCAAGGATGGTGCTTCGGCCATGGCGGATGGTGGCTTGCCACGACGGCACGGGAATGGCACGGCGAGCAGCGGGGACGGAGTCCTGGCAGGGAAGGAGGTTCTTCCGTGGAGGGAGTTCCGCCCGGCCGCCCAGGAAGAGGAGCAGTGCACAAGGAGAGGAGATCACGCACTGGAATTTTTTTTATGGCCCCGAGTCCCAGGATCCGCCATCATCGGGGGGGGGGGGGGTGTAAGGCCAGCCGAATCATGCAGGGAAGATAACCCTGTGCAACCGGGCCCACCAGGTAGTGATTCACCAGCACATGGCGCGCCTAGAGGTGGCTGGCAAGGCGCGCAAGTGGGAAGGGAGTTGGGCAGAGGTCATCCGTGCGGCCCAATTAGGTTAGTGTTCTTTTCTTTTTTTTCTTTCTCTTTTCTTCCTTCCCAAATTTAGATTTCAAATTTGAATCTACTTTTATGTGAAGTTCAAACTCAGGTTAATTGTCTACATTTACATAACCATATGAACTGATGATTTTTTTGTTCATTTATATTTTTATTTTATCCTATTTGTATAGTATTTTCCCTCTTTTCTCAAATTCCAGAATTCCTTTTAGATCTTGAATTCCACTTTGGACTTTAATATATTTCTCTTTATATTATTTTTATATTATCACAAAATGCTCACAAAGATAAAATCCAGCATGATGCATAATTTATTTTTGGGTATCTTTTGTTATTTATCTATATGTTTTCATGTGATGTTCTCAAGAAATGATGAATATAGATAACACATATATGTATAAAGGAATATGATTTCCCTTTTTAGACTTTTCTTACAAAGTGGGTATTACAAATCCTACCCCCCTTAAAAAGAATCTCGTCCTCGAGATTTAGGAAGAACTAGGAGAAAGATGGGGAAAATCTATGTGAAGCTCTTCTTCTCTTTCTCATGTTGCTTCTTCTTCTCCGTGATGGCCCCATTGCACTTTGCACATCTTTATAACCTTATTTATTGTAACTCAAGTCAATGTAACAAGAATTTAGATCGGATACTCAATGTAAGTCAAATCACCATGAACACTGAGCTCTTCCATAACTGTTCCTCAGGGACATGGAGACACTTCTTAAGTTCAGATACATGAAATACATTATGCACCTCAGATAAATTATCAGGTAGCTCGAGTTGATAGGCCATCTCTCCAACTCGCCTAAAAACTCAGAATGGTCCAATATAGCGAGGGGACAATTTGTCCTTGACTTTAAATCTCCTCAATCCGCGAAGCGGTGACACCTTGAGGTACACATAATCTCCTTCCTCAAATTACAGTGGTCTTCTTCTATTATCAGCGTAGCTCCTTTATCTGGTCTGAGCTACCCTTAAATTCTCCCGAATTATACGGACTTGTTCTACTGCTGCTTGAATAAGTTCAGGTCCAAAGAACTATCTTCCTCTAGTCTAATCCCAATATAGAGGAGTCCTGCATTCCCTGCCATATAGAGTCTCGAACGGTGACATCTTCAGACTGGCCTGGTAACTATTATTATATGAGAACTCAGCATAAGTAGACTCTTGTCCCACTACTACCATGCTGAAGGGCACAAGCTCTCAACATATCCTCCAATACTTGATTAGTCCTTTTAGTCTGTCCATCAGTCTGAGGGTGATAGGCTGCACTAAATTTCAACTTCGTATCCATATTCTCATGAAAACTTTTCCAAAATCTGGAGGTAAATTGTGAACCTCGATCAGACACGATCTTCTTTGGTACTCCATGTAAACACACAATCCGAGCCATATATAACTCTGCCGATTGAGATCCCTTATAAGTAGTCTTGAAAGAAATGAAGTGAGCTATTTTAGTCAATCTATCCATAATAACTCATATCGAATCATATCCTTTCGAGGTGCGAGGCAATCCAGTAATGAAACCAATCTCTTCCCACTTCCACTCGGGTATCTTCAGTGGATGCAATAGTCCAGCTAGCCTCTGGTGTTCAGCCTTAACTCTTTGACACACATCGCACATAGCCACATGTGCGGCCACATCTCTCTTCAGTCCATACCACCAATACTTCCACTTCAAATCCTGATACATCTTGGTACTCCCAGGATGAAATAGAATAATCCAAGTCATGGGCCTCCTTTAAAACAGTCTCACGAAGGCATTCAATATTAGGTACACATATCCCGTCCTTGAACCACAAGGTGCCTTGCTCATCTTCCGTGAATTCTGGACCTTGACCTTTAGTAATCAGATCCTTAATCTCTTGCATTTTAGCATCACCAATTTGTCCTTTGTGGATTTCTTGTTCCAAAGTAGATTCCACATCAATAGTAACTCCTTCAGTGTGAGCAACTATCCCCAGGTTAAGTCTCCTGAAATCCTCAACAATCTCATCGGGTAGCTGGGCATCAACAGCTGAATGAACATGCTCCTTTCGACTCAAGGCATCTGCAACCAAATTTGCCTTGCCCGGGTGATAGTGAATTTCCAAATCATAATCCTTAATAAGCTCCAACCAACGGCGTTGCCTAAGGTTGAGATCCTTCTGAGTGAATATATACTTCAAATTCGTATGATCCGTGTATACTTGACAATTAGTTCCCATAATATAATGTCTCCAAATCCTAAGCGCATGCACAACGGCTGCTAGTTCTAAGTCATGAGTAGGGTAGTTCAACTCTTGTTTCCGCAATTGACGAGACGCGTAGGCAATCACATGTCCTTCTTGCATGAGCACACATCTCAAGCCCTTGGCCACATGCATCACAGTAAATGTCAAATCCCTTCTGCAGATATGGCATAATCAATACTGGCGGTGACATCAATCTCTCCTTCAATTGATCAAAGCTTTCTTGGCACTTCTCATCCCACTTGAATTCTCTTCCTTTTTCCAAAAGCGATGTCATAGGCTTAGCAATTTTAGAGAACCCTTCAATAAATCTCCGATAATATCCAGCAAGTCCCAAGAAATTCCGAATCTTCGTAACTATAGTGGGTATGCTCCACGCCACTATCTCCTTGACTTTAGCAGGATCCATTGATATTCCTCCATTAGAAATGATAAGTCCAAGAAAGGGCACCTTTCCAATCCAAAACTCGCATTTGCTATACTTGGCCTAGAGTTGATTATCTCGTATCTTCTGTAGCACCAATCTCAGATGTTCCTCATGATCACTATCACTCTTGGAAATAATAAAAATATCGTCGATGAAAACCACGACGAATCTGTCAAATCATGCACACCTTATTCTTCAGATCCATAAAATAGGTTGGTGCATTAGTTAGTCCAAATGACATAACGGTGAACTCATATAAACCATATCGAGTCGAGAAATCCGTCTCGGGAATATCCGATGACCTAATCTTCATTTGATGGTACCCCAGTCAGAGTTCAATCTTCGAGAATACCCTTGCACCTCTCATCTAATCAAATAAATCCTCAATGCGGGGTAATGGACACTTGTTCTTCACAGTAACATCATTAAGAGATATATAATCCACACACATCCGCTGTGATCCATCCTTCTTCTGTACAAACAGAACCGGTGCTCTCCAAGGTGAAGAACTCAGACGAATGTACCCAACCTCCTGTAACTCCGTTAACTGCTTCTTAAGTCCTTTTAACTCTTCTACGAACATCCTGTATGACCATTTGGGAGTAGGAGTAGTCTCAGGTAAGAGATCAATAGCAACTCAACTTCAAATCTTTGTCCTTTGGAACTGGTGAGTTCTACGGTTCCCTTAGCACAGTGTATAAACCACCTTTGCCTTTCTTAACCATGACATACCAAGGATCATATCTATAGTGCTCTCTTCTAACACTATAGGGGCAGTCCATCTGGGTTAGAAATACAGGGTAAGAAAGGAAGAATTGTAGACAAGTCGAGTAATTACGAGGAATGTTACTACGGGGGATTTATTAGCTAAGTAGATTAGTGTGTTATCCACTAAAGCTCATACATTACCTTATGGTGGTACATGCTAAGATGCCCGTCTATACTATTTCAATCAATCAAAGAAGCAAATCAGGCATTGATCATCAGAACAATCAACCAACATTTTTAATAGAGAAAATAATTTTAATTTTGTCTTAGGTCTCCTATCTCTTAAAAAGTTCATAAATGTAGGATTCCAAGGTGTGAAATCCATCTTGTCTCAGAGTAGAAAAGGTAAGAATAATCAGAGTAAGGTAAGTATAGAATGAATCAGAATAAGGTAAGTAGGTAAGGGTTTTGTCCATTTCTATCTAGGTTTCGTCCTACAGTCAACATTTCCTCTGATACCACTTCTGTCACACCCGACTTTAAGAGACAAAGCCAGGTGCATCTCATACATGCGCCAAGAAGACAACATATATAATAACAGAGTGCATAGAGATAAATGTCACAATAATCAGAGTACATATTACATAGCGGAAGACTTACAAAATAATAAAAGATAAATATAACTCGAACTAAGGATCGTCGGCGCCAATGTCAACTGAGAAACGCCACCTAGATCAGATCAAACTCCTCGATACTTGACTCCACTTGAAACCACATGTTCTTCTCCTATGGGGGGGGGTGTGAGACAGCAAGGGTGAGCTCACATATGTTCATCGCTCAACAAGTTGTGGGGGAATAATGTGACATGAACTCACCAAAGGTGGGAGTTCATGAAGTGTGTAAGGCTGAACAACAATAGTGGTTAAAGCTGAGCATTGCTTTTAAGTAGTTGGTCAAACTTTTATTAGCAGTTACTAAGTGTAAGTGAATACCAAACCTTAATAAATAATAATAGAACAAAATTAATAACAAATCCCATGCAAATGCAAATGACAAATTGAGTTTAGGTTCCATAATTTAATCATCGGAGAGTCCTGAGCTGCTCATGACCGTGAGCTCGGCTAGTATACCAGTTTTACACTCTGCAGAGGTTGTACCCTTTACCCACAAGTCATGTTTCCCATGTCGCTAGGGTTAGCTAGGCCCTTAGACACTACCAAGGTGAATGGCTAGGGATCCACTACGAGGCCTTTACAAAGTTCCACTAGCTTCCGAAAACACGCTACAGTTTATAGGAAGTTCCAATGCAGGGTTCCTGGCTGACCGCCATCGCAGCAAAATCAACCAGGGACCTCCCTACACTGACCACTCCCCTACTGCCCTTGCCCCTTTCGGGTAAGGTAGTCTTCCACTAGCTTTTCTAATTAGTCAGCCAAGGGGTCCCATTCCTCCCTTGTGGTGGCACGTGGTTCTCAAGTTAAGCTCCATGTTCCAATTAACAATAACATAATGATCTTGACATGAACATAAATAGAATAACAAAATAACTGGAACATGGATATAATGAAATATTAACCCAAAAACCACGTAAAGCAATAGCATAAACTACCCAAGTGATTCAGGGGTAAACAAGGTAATGAGATAAACAATCTAGGGTGACCTATCGGGTCCCATCAAAGTTAAACCTATGCATGGTAAATGATTATAAAGAACATTATTGGGTAACAAAAGTGAATCAAGGGCACAACTTGCCTGGCACTTGAGATTCCAGGTACCCACTTGCTTTTCAGATGACACGTGTCCTCGCGCTAGTCATAGCAATACAAACAAACATGGTATAGATAAAATTAACATCACACCAAACATAAGAATATACTACATAATAATGATCTACGCGTTGCTACGAGACTAACGCAACTTGAACGGAACAAATTGGAGTTAAAACGGAGGAGTTACGAATTTCCTAAGGTTTTATGTATTTAATACGAGATTAGTTAAGAAATAAATTTTAATACCATTTTCATGTTAAAACAGAGGTGCTATGTAATAAACAACATTATTACAAAATTATAGAAATTGGAATGAACTGAAAAGGAGCTAAAATAAATTTTATATGGATTTTACAAGTTCTAGGATTATTTTTACACTTAAAAATTCATTTCTTAAATAGATTTCCTGATTAATTATCTGTCTGGACTGCGCGCCAAATAAAGAGAAACTCAGGGGCCACACCGCAAGGTTTACTAGACTCAGCGCACATGATCTGTGGACTGCGGGTTAATTCTAAACTAATCGAGGGGCTCTTTTGAAAAACGCGCTGACCGAAGGGGTACGCAGAGATCTCAACCGTTCGATTGGCGTTTGAGGCCTAGGATTAGAAAGACACATCCCCAACCGGTATACTCTGCCCACCGTAGGATTCGAGATCCACGGATGGCAGCTTCCCACGCCTAGGCCCCATCAGATTCATCCGCGGGCCGATCAACGGCATGGATTCACTCTCATAAAAGGGTATGCGCTCATCTAACTGTAACCGTGGATTTCCATATCAACGGCCCAGATTCTACATCCGCCCATTTTAATCCTAATCGTCCATCAAAATTCTAACGGCCGAGACACAACTAAGAACCAGTATTAGCATCGCCTGATCTGTACCGTTCACAGGGAATTCAATGGCACACATCCATCGCCACAATCTACGGTGACTCAGACAGCAGCGCCGCCCCCAGACGACGGCGAACACGCCCGAGGTAGCTCCAGCCCCCACTGTCCTGGGCCCGATTCCAACCACTACGACGCCCACTACAGACCCCGTGAGGTCCAACCCAAGCAGACGACCAAGGTAAACATGGAGGATGACCACGGACCTTGAGCTACGAGGATAGCAGAGAAGCCAGGACCGCGACGCCAGTTTGGGGAGCTCTGACCGCAACCCACCGGTTCGACGGCGCGGCACCCGTGAGTCTTGCCGAACTCCCTGAGGGAACGCCAAGAATGAGACGACGAGAAGTTGGAGTTCCGCCGCGCCGTTCCCCAACTTCCCCAAGCACCGACGATCGCAGGGGCTTACTGCGGTGAAGGTACGCCATCGGCGACCCCCACGATAACCACCGCCCAGACCCACGTCCCGGCCTGATTTTTTTCCTGGGCACTTGACCACCGCGATTTCCCCAATCCTCTCTTCCAATTTGGATCGGTCGGCTAGAGACCCTTCTTCAGTCGACACGGCCACGACGGCGGCCCGCGCCAGATCCCCATGGTGGACACCCCATCGGCGACCAACCCCTGGTGTCTTGGTCACCATCTATCTACATCGCATAGCGCTACACAAAGCAGAGAAAAGAATGAAACCAGTCGGGAGAGTCTAACCATGAATCGCTTGGGCAGGATTACACCCCATGGCGGACGGCGGCCCCCAAGGATGGTGCTTCGGCCATGGCGGATGGTGGCTTGCCACGACGGCACGGGAATGGCACGGCGAGCAGCGGGGACGGAGTCCTGGCAGGGAAGGAGGTTCTTCCGTGGAGGGAGTTCCGCCCGGCCGCCCAGGAAGAGGAGCAGTGCACAAGGAGAGGAGATCGCGCACTGGAATTTTTTTTATGGCCCCGAGTCCCAGGATCCGCCATCATCAGGGGGGGGTGTAAAGCCAGCCGAATCATGGGGGGAAGATAACCCTGTGCAATCGGGCCCACCAGGTAGTGATTCACCAGCACATGGCGCGCCCAGAGGTGGCTGGCAAGGCGCGCAAGTGGGAAGGGAGTTGGGCAGAGGTCATCCGTGCGGCCCAATTAGGTTAGTGTTCTTTTCTTTTTTTTTCTTTCTCTTTTCTTCCTTCCCAAATTTAGATTTCAAATTTGAATCTACTTTTATGTGAAGTTCAAACTCAGGTTAATTGTCTACATTTACATAACCATATGAACTGATGATTTTTTTTGTTCATTTATATTTTTATTTTATCCTATTTGTATAATATTTTCCCTCTTTTCTCAAATTCTAGAATTCCTTTTAGATCTTGAATTCCACTTTGGACTTTAATATATTTCTCTTTATATTATTTTTATATTATCACAAAATGCTCACAAAGATAAAATCCAGCATGATGCATAATTTATTTTTGGGTATCTTTTGTTATTTATCTATATGTTTTCATGTGATGTTCTCAAGAAATGATGAATATAGATAACACATATATGTATAAAGGAATATGATTTCCTTTTTTAGACTTTTCTTACAAAGTGGGTATTACATAATGTTTGTAGCAAATAGGCGTTGCCAGACATCACCTGTTTTACTTTATAAGGACCCTCCCAGCTTGGCGACCATTTTCCGAACTTCCGGTCTTTATTCCTTAGAGGCAGAATAGTCTTCCACACCAGGTCCCCTACTTGAAATGATTTTGCTTTGACCTTCTTGTTGTAGGCCCTGGCTACCATGATCTTGTCCTTTTCTATTGCTCCCAAAGCTATCATCCTCTTGTCGGTCACCTCATCAATATTATCCATCATTGAATTATAATAATCAGTATCAGTTAGATCATTTTGTCTGGCGAACCTGACAGCATTCAAACTTATTTCCACAGGCAATACTGCTTCCTGCCCATAGACAAGCTCAAAAGGAGATACTTTAGTAGCCCTATGTTTAGATATCCTATGAGCCCATAAAGCTTCAGATAAAATCTTATGCCAATGTTTGGGATTATCAACTATCTTCTTTTTTATCAAATTAATCAATGTCCTATTACTAGACTCGGCCTGTCCATTGGCCTGAGCATAATATGGAGATAAATTAAGCAGCTTAATTCTGTATAATTCAGCAAATTCACGTACCTCCTTTGACATAAAAGAAGTACCTTGATCTGTAGTCAAGGTCTGGGGAATGCCGAATCTATGAATAATATGCTCAGTTATAAACTCAATTACCTCCTTGTGCGTCATGTTCTTTAGAGCAACGGCTTCAGTCCATTTGGTGAAATAGTCAGTGGCAACTAACACAAACCGATGCCCTTTTGATGATGAAGGATGAATTTCTCCAATAAAGTTTAATCCCCATCCTCTGAACGTCCAAGGCTTGATGATAGGATGTAATTCGGCTGCAGGGACCAACTGTAGGTCGCCGAATTTTTGACACACTTGGCAACCCTTGTAGTACTTGAAACAATCGGCTATCATACTAGGCCAATAAAAACCAGACCTTCGCAACAACCACTTCATCTTTGGAGCTGATTGATGAGTACCACAAATTCCTTCATGTACTTCGGCCATGGCTAATATAGCATCATCTGGGCCCAAGCACTTAAGTAGGACGTCATTGATTGTTCGGCGGTAAAGTTCATCACTCATCAAAACATACTTAAAAGCTGTTCGCCGAATGTTCTTATCTGTCCTGATATTGGGATTTCGTAAATAATTAAGTATAGGTGTCCTCCAATCACTTGCATCGGCTTCATTGTCAACCGAATCGATTAAGAGAACATTTCTGGTAACCCCGGACGGTCCGGCGTCATCACGCGGACGGTCCGCGACCTGGGAATTTGGCTCTGCACTGGTTATCAGATTTTCAGTTTTGTGAAATTTCCCTCTCTTTATCCGATAACCTGATGCATCTTGTGCCAAATCGTTAGCTCTATGATTCTCAACTCTAGAGATATGCCGAATACTGAATTCGTCAAAAGAATGGATTATGCTCCAACATTTCTCAAGGTAACTATTTAGAGTACCATCAAAACATTGATATTCTTCTAACACTTGTTGGACAACCAGCTGAGAATCACCAAATACCTTCACATGTTTTACTCCCATACCATTTAAAAGTCCTAAGCCGAATAGGAGGGCCTCATATTCAGCTTGATTATTAGCAATAAGTTTTCAATTGGCTAGAGAAGTCAAAGGAGACATTACTTGGTGAAACAAGCACAATGCCAATTCCTTGCCCTTCATTGCAAACCGATCCATCAAAATATAAAGTCTAAGGAGTAATAGTGAGGTATAACATGTCTAGTTCATGAATATCATTAACCCGATGTTCTACAATGAAATCCGCTACGACTTGGCCTGTCATAGATTTCAATGGTTCATAGGCCAAGTCATATTCTATGAGTGCATAAGCCCACTTACCAATTCTACCACTCATAATTGGGTTATGCAACATGTATTTGATCACATCGGCTTGACTAGAAACAGTGCAATGACTAGACAGTAAATAACATCTACATTTGGTGCATGCGTAAAACAAGCATAAGCATAACTTTTCAATAAAAGTGTACCTTGTCTCAGCATCCACCAACCTTCGGCTTAGATATGTCACCACATGCTCCTTCCCCTCAGTTTCTTGTGTTAGAACAGCCCCAATGACCTTATCCTCAGCTGCAATGTATAATCGGAATGGTACTCCTGCTCGTGGTGCTTTTAATACGGGAGCCGAAGATAAGTATTTTTTGATGAGATCAAATGCTTCTTGCTGTTCTGCCCCCCAAGCGAATTCGGCATCATTCTTAAGCCGAAGAATAGGGGTGAACGCATCAATCTTCCCGGCTAGGTTAGAAATAAACCTTCGTAAATAATTCACCTTGCCGAGAAACCTCTGTACCTCGACCTTACAGGTCGGAGGTCCCACATTCCGAATAGACTTGATTCAGTCAGGGTCTATCTCTATACCATGTTCATGTATGACAAATCCTAAAAACTTACCAGCCGACACTCCAAAAGCACATTTACGTGGGTTCATTTTCAAACCATACTGACGCATTTTATCAAAGGCTTTGCGCAAATCAGCTATATGAGAACTAAACTCAGCCGATTTGACTACAATATCATCAATGTAAACTTCCATAGTGTTTCCCAACAATTCATGGAAGATCAAATTCATAGCCCTCTGATAAGTAGCACCAGCATTTTTCAGACCAAATGTCATGACAACCCACTCAAATAAACCAATGAAGCCTGGACATATAAAGGCCGTTTTAGACGCATCTTCTTTGGCCATGAAAATCTGATTATATCCGGCATTACCATCAAGGAAGCTAATAATTCTATTTCCTGATGCATTATTGATTAATGTGTCATCTATGGGCATGGGATATTCGTCTTTAGGAGTTGCTCTATTTAAATTGCGAAAATCAATGCATACTCTAAGCTTACCTGACTCCTTCTTCTCCACCGGCACAATATTGGAGACCCACTCTACGTATCTACACGGTCTGATAAAATCAGCTTCTAGCAGCCGGTGGATTTCGTCCTTAATGCGTGGGAGAAGATCTGGACGAAATGTTCTAGCTCTCTGCTTGAAAGGTCTGAAACCAGATTTAATAGGCAGCCGATGCTCTACGATCTCTCGGCTTAATCCAGGCATCTCAGTGTAATTCCAAGCAAAGCAATCTGAATATTCCTTCAATAGACCGATCATCTCATCTCTAGGATCGGTCTCCAGGGTCTTGTTTACAAAAGTCGGCCTTGGAGTTTTACCATCTCCTATGTCAATCTCCTCCAAAGGATCGGCCGATGTAAACCCCTGTCCTAGTTTGTCAAGATCTCTGAATTCCTCTATCATGTCCCCCACAGAGGAATCAGATGATCTTTGTGTGATGGCGGACTTTCTGGTCTCGGGGACCGGATCATCCGTAATACTGTCTTTTTGCTGCGGTAGATGTTCGGTCTTAAAGCCCGAACTATTTTGTGACAGACCAGACCATCCGGCTTTGAAAGCTGAACTGTCCGTGATCAAATACTCATGAACTTTGTGTGTATTCATCATTTAAACTTTATTTAGGATTTAGCCAATTCTCCATCGGCTCTAGCATTACCGGAATGAAACCTTTCTTATCTATACTTATGAACTGGTAATCAGAAAAATCTACTCCTGTGAGACATGTAGCAGTCTCATAAGTCCAGAGTACAGGGGCATCGGCCACAGCGATGCAGGCCGAAACATCAGCATGTACTTGTTCTATATCATCGCCTACCCATTGTATTAACATTTGATGTAATGTAGAAGGTATACATTGATTGGCATGAATCCAATCTCTGCCTAGAATTAACTGTAATTTCCTTCTACATCAGCGACAAAGAATGCAGCAGCAAGGGTCTTAGTCCCGATGGTTAATTCAACAGACGTGACTCCCCTGGCTTTAATCGAACTATCCCCAACACCGCTGAGGGTCATGTTGGTCTTGACAAGTTCGTCATCTTGTTTTCCTAATTTTCTGTATAATGAATAAGGCATTAGATTTACAGCCGCCCCTCCATCTACCAACATCTTAGCAATCAGTATTCCATCAATGTGACCGCGCACGAAGAGCGGCTTTAAATGATTTACCGATTCCTTTGGTTTAGTAAAGGCGGCTTCTTTAGGACCGAAATCGAACTGGGCAACAACAGGTTCATCGTCGCCGATAATAGTACAATCGGCAGAAAATGTAATAACATTTACATCCATACCTGGGCGTTCTGGAGAAGCCTCGTAGTCGACCAAGTCTTCTCCCAGCAGGTCGTCTTCCTCCATTGATGTTGACGTGTCGTTGGAGGCTTCCTGGTGCGGTGCGGACGGTCCGGACTCTGGGAGCGGACGGTCCGCGCCTGGTGCAGATTGCCCAGTCTTGCTGGCCGGGCTCCCTGCCATACCTGCAGGGTGCTGTACAAAAGTTGTTTCATTTTCTATTTTTGTGGCCGTTTGGTTTTCCTCAACGGCCTTTGGTCTCCATTTCTTTTGCGGTGGCGGGTACTGTGGGTGTGTGTCATTGAATATCTTTTCCGCCTCCTTTTCCTGGCTCTCCTTCGCTTTTAGGCGCTGTAATTTCCGCTTTTGGGACCGTGTCAATCCCGTTGGGCACCATCGAGGCATGGAGTATTTTGGATCGGCTGTTTTGATGGTAGCCGTATCTTCTTTTTTGGTTATGTTGGCTGATTCACCAAAAATCATCGGCCCTTTATTATCTTCTTGTATGACGACGTCTGTAGTACCTATTTTGATGACGTCCTTCTTTGTTGTCCTTTTGGTTGCTGCAGGTACATGCCCCCCTGCCGGATTGGTCGGCCTTGGAGGCCGAGTGGTCCGACAATCCTGTTGGGTGTGTGCCTGATGACCGGATTGAGCGGTGCTTAATCGGTCTTGTACTGGTGGCGCTAACCTGTCAAAAATGGATGTTTGGGGTGCCCCCCAAGTAGGGTACTGTGGCATCCCAAATGAATATGGTGGTATGCCCCACATTTGATTTGGAACATATGGTGGAGGCATGTATGTGTATGGATATGGCATAGGTGGATATGGAGGTGGAGGTGTCCATGCAGGCATGTTAGGTCTCACTTGTACAGTATGACCTTTCATTTCTTCCGATTGGTGGGGTGGTCCAATCGGCCTGACCTGACGCTGCTCATGAATGGGTGAGCTGGGTCGCTTTGCTGGCCGGTCCCTAGGGCCGGCCTTCTTTTTCACGTATTTAGACAACAATTGATCGAAAGTTGGGCCGGACTTGACCAGCCGACCAGCTGCTTTAAATGTATTTGTTTTCCACGTACCTATCTCTGGTCGTCGTGGTTTGAAGGTACGTGGCCGCTGTGAGTCCTGAGCATGGCCGGACCGTCCGCTGGTGTCCCCTGGACCGTCCGGAGAAGTTTCGAACCATCCGCGTCTGGATGGCGGACCGTCCGTGATGAGCAGAACGGGTTCCTGCGCCTGTCTCCCTATCTGTGTTTGCCTCCCAGTCCCGGAGGCTGTGATGGTCACCTTCAAAGTCTCCCCTCCATCAGGAGTCTTCTCGGCCACCACTTTCCTGCAAGAGATTTTAATATTCCCACCGGCCTTTCCTGCATTGCCAATGATTATCTTTTTGCTTTTGCCGTCATCGGCTGCGTTTGGCCGAGTCAGGACTTTCTTGCCCTCAAAGTCGATCATGTTCATCGGAAAGGGCTCCTGTCCACCTGCATTTCCTGAAATTTCAATCGTCCTTCGTTAATGGCCGATTGAATCTGTCGACGGAATACATTACAATCATTAGTGGCATGAGAAAATGAGTTATGCCACTTGCAGTATGCACGACGTTTTAGCTCGTCGGCGGATGGAACAGTGTGATTTATTTTAATATTGCCATATTTAAGTAACTCATCAAATATTTTATCACATTTACCAACATTAAATGTAAACTTTACCTCCTCTTGCCGTTTCTTTTGAACCGGCTGTAAGGAAGCACAAGCCGAAGATTTGGCCTGCTTTGGCCAAACCATTTCAGCAGCATATATTTCTGTTGACTCGTCCTCTGAGCTACTTTGATCGCACTCTACTATATGTACATTATGACGAATTGCTTTAGCAGTTTCTTTGCTTCGGCTTTCACAAGCCGAAGCTCTCTGGTGTAACTGTGCTAGCGTAAAAAATTGGATGCCCTCTAATCTTTCTTTTAAATAATATCGTAGACCATTAAAGGCTAATCCTACTAGCTGTTTTTCTGCTAAATGAATTTGAAAGCATCGGTTTCTTGTATCTCGGAATCTCCGGATGTAATCATTAACCAATTCATCTTTTGTCTGTCGTAATGACACTAAATCTACCAAATCCAACTCATAGTCACCGGAGAAAAAATGATCATGAAATTTTTGTTCTAGATCCCCCCATGATGAAATGGAATTAGGAGCTAAAGTGGCATACCATGCAAACGTGGTTCCTGTTAGAGATAATGAAAATAAACGCACGCGAAATGCCTCTATGTCGGCCAATTCTCCCAATTGTGCTAAGAACTGGCCTATATGTTCGCGCGTGTTTTTCCCTTGATCACCCGAAAATTTTGCGAATTCGGGTATTCTAGTTCCCTGTGGGTACGGGTGGTGATCAAATCGGCTGTCATAAGGTTTCCGATATGATTGCCCCCCCAGGGACCATGCTTACTCCGAGCTTATCTCGGAACGCCCCGGCTATTTCTTCCCTCACTATATCAATGGCAACCGGTGCAAGACCACCAGCTCTCTGGTCAAACATAGGTGGGGTTGGTTGTATGTTAGTATGTTGTCTTTCCCCCCATTGGTTTGAGCTACGTGGTGCATTCCCATTTGCCCTATATGGCTCATAGGTTTGATCGTTCCTTTCCGGCCTTCTAGGTGGGGCCGAAAAGTTTTCCTGGGCTCTAGATCTCGAATTAATGGGTTGTTGCATTGCATAACGCGATGGGAAATGTTGCTGGGACGGGTGAGGATTCAGGTAACAATCCTCCTCAAAAAGGTCATGCGCGGACTGTCCGGACATTGGCCCGGACCGTCCGTGATTATACGCGGACCGTCCGTCGTTGTATGCGGGCGGTCCGACTGGGTAGTTTAGATTTTGTGCCGTGTGTGGTGGCTCGGGCGCATATCTAGGTAACTCATTAAAAATAGGCCCGACTGTTGCTGGCTCGGA
Organism: Zea luxurians; assembly: GCA_029449295.1. NCBI lineage: Eukaryota > Viridiplantae > Streptophyta > Magnoliopsida > Poales > Poaceae > Zea > Zea luxurians. The sequence goes on from JAOPSE010000031.1 coordinate 31,385,629, forward strand.
CGGTCCGCGCTCACGTGCGGACGGTCCGGGCATGTGCAGATCGGCTGATTTGCTGCCGATTTGCGGTTGCTCAGGGTATGTGTTCATTGGCATCCCATAAAGGGGTTGTGACTGGTCGTGACAACCTGTAGCCGATGTATTACGCGTGTTACCCCCTAACTCAACCTCGTGAGAAGGAAAATTTGCGATATTAGATTTATCAAATGCACGTACTAGTCTCTTAAAATTGCTTTGCATACCCCCTATGATGTTCTGCATTTGTTCACGTTGCTCTTCTACATAATTTCTAAGAGATTGTAGCTCGTTGGTATTACTTACATTGGGGATATCTGGTGTGGGTTGGAGCGAAGCCGGATCCGTCGCCCGATGTCGGACGACCTTGTTGTTCCTGTCCACTTTGAAGTCGGCCAAGAATTTTGCTTTTGCCTCCTGGATCATACGCTCCTTGTGCTCCTCGAATTGGAGCTGTTCGTCAGCCGGCAAGGTCTCCCAAGTCGGCTCTATGATATTGCTTGGGGAAATATCAGAGCTATCTTTTGAACCGGCCATTGAGGGCCGATTTGATGCGTCTATATTTGTTTTCCCCAGCGGAGTCGCCAAAAAGTATGTTGACACCTTTTTGGAGGCGCCAATCACTTCAAGAGAACCGTGGCGGTGCTCTCTGGTCAGGCGCGGACGGTCCACGGCACAGGGCCGGACGGTCCGCGACCTGGCGCGAGGCGGCGGTGCTCTCTGGTCAGGTGCGGACGGTCCGCGGCACAGGGCCGGACGGTCCGCGACCTGGTGCAGGAGCTCGGGTTCCCTGTCTGATGGACGGACGGTCCGCGCCCTAGGGCCGGACGGTCCGCGCGTGCGCAGGGGCGGCGGAAGATCGCCGGCGGCGCCTGGATCTCGCTCCCGGGAGGGACCCCGTCGGGGAGGAGAGATCCTAGGAGTTGTCTAGGCTCGGGTAGACCGACCTAGACTCCTCTAATCGATGTAGAGTCGAAGAGAAGCGGAGGATTTAGGGATTGGAAGACTAAACCTAAACTAGACTAGAACTACTCCTAGGATAAAATGCGAAATAGAAGTTGTATTGATTCGATTGTTGATTACAAATCGGCCGTAGACCTCTCTTTTTATAGAGGAGGGGGGTTGGACCCTTTACACGACTGGATTCCGAGCTAATTCCGCAAATCTAGCCAACAAACATAGCACAAAACTCGGAACCCTAAACTGCTCTGCGCATGCGCGGACCGTCCGGCCCACAGGCGCGGACTGTCCGGACCGCGGACCGTCCGGCCTCAGGGCCGGACCGTCCGCCAGTGCTCAAAATGGTGCTCAATAGGTTATAAATGTTGGATCTTTTATGGGCTTAGCTCATTTATTCAATAAACTCTATGGTGTGTAATGTTGGAGAATACCAATAATACCATATTGGAAGTACAAGAGTCGTTGGCTTGACTTATATAGTGTAAATTATTCCACTTAATTTGAGAAGTCAAGAAACGGACAAGGGTGTGCCACACGCGCGCGCGCCGTCACCGCCGGCCGGGCTGGGCTCCGGCGTGGCAGGCGGCGAGCGAACGTGGTGTGGTTGTGTTAATTTTTAGCACTCATTAACCGCGGGAGTTTCAACTCCGGGTTAAACCTTTCAGATGCCCAGCTTCCCTTCCACGACGAGAATGCCTGTCACTTGGGACACGCGAGCAGAACACTTTCAGAATCACAGTCCAGTCGCTAGTGAGGGTATTTCCATCTCGTAACTCTGCGCGCACAGAGGAGCGAGAGGGCAGGTGCCTCCGAAACCCTTGCCGTTTGAGACCTTGCATGGGAGATTGGCAATTAGGTTTTCGGGGAGCGTCTACTTGACTGCCCAACGTTCGTCATTGTCTTCTTCACTAGTTCCTGGCGTCTTCATCTCGTACGGATGACAAGAGAAGTTGGACAAGGATCAGGATCCTCGGAGCACATGAGAGGGTATGATCAATTCAGTTCCTTACTGTTTTACATTCTGCAGATTATATATGTTTCATATATTCATCTCTGCTGTTTCGTATGTAGACATAGAATTATCCAAATTGTTCTGTCATATCATATCATGATATTTCTAATACCTTTTCATACTATTAAAATACCATATCTATTTGTTTTAATTTTACAGTCATGTTGTTTATGTTGCTATCTGTTTATTTTCAATTGTTCCGTCAGTTTATATGCTTATTATATTTATATGATTCATATGCTTTATGTTCTCATGATCCATATTGTTATGGATATATTTGATATCATGATTTCTTTGATTAATCATCTTTTATATGTCATCATCATAATGTTAATTTATGGAATTAAAATAATATAGAAAATGCCTATATTTCTAACAATCCAAAAACCTAATGTTAGACTTTTTTTGTCAAAGGTTTTGCTGCTGTGTTAAAGCCTGATCCTTTTGATGGTAAAAACTTCTTGATTTGGAAAGCTAAGATGGAATTGTGGCTTACTACAATGTCTTGTTATCATGCCGCTGAGGGCAAGCCTGCCAACTTACCTCTTGAGGATGAAACTAAGATTAAGGCTGATGACAACCTCTTTAGAGGAGCAGTGATTAACGCACTTGATACAAAATTTCAGAAAAGCTATATCATCCTTCCTACAGGGAAAGAGCTGTGGGATGCACTTGTTGTAAAGTTTGGAGTAGCTGACGCTGGTAGCGAGCTGTATCTCATGGAGTAGCTGTATGACTACAAGATGGTTGAGAACCGATCTGTAGTGGAACAGGCTCATGAGTTTCAGGCACTAGCTAAGGAACTTGAGCTTTTTCCTTGTCCTTTGCTTGACAAGTTTGTGGCTGGCGGTATAATCGCCAAGTTGCCACCCTCTTGTAAGGACTTTGCTACCTCTCTCAAACATAAGAGATAAGAGTTCAATGTGGAAGAGCTCATTGGTACTCTTGATGTTGAGAAAAGAGCTAGAACAAAGGACAATGAAAAAGGTGTTGAGACCTCTACTGCTAAAGTGGTGCAAAAGAGAAACTTCCGCAAGTTTATCAAGAAGAAAAACCAGAAGAAACAAGAGAACACAAATAAACCTGTTCAAACAACACAGTTTAAAAAGAAGAACAACAACAATAACAAGGGAAAGGGAGGGTGCTTTGTCTATGGCAGTGATCAACATTGGGCTAGAGAGTGCCCTGATCGCAAGTTCACACATGACAAGAAATCAGCTAATGTTGTAACCACTGAAACTGGAGATTGAACATGTGGATATGGTAATTCTTTACCATTTGTTCTTTCAGTTTGTAATTCACCTGAGTGGTGGATGGATAGTGGTGCAAACATTCATGTGTGTGCTGATGTCTCTATGTTCTCTTCCTACTAGGTCGGGAGGTCTGGCGCCTTGTTAATGGGAAATGGGTCGCGTGCTCATGTTCTTGGTGTTGGTACGGTCATTCTGAAGTTTACTTCGGGAAAGACGGTGCCATTGAAGAACGTGCAACATGTGCCCTCTATCAAGAAGAATCTCGTTAGTGCTTCGATGCTATGTCGAGATGGATACAAAGTTGTTCTTGAGTCAACTAAATGTGTTGTGTCGAAACATGGTATTTTTGTTGGTAAAGGATATGACTGCGGAGGCTTGTTCCGCTTATCACTGCATGATGTGTGTAATAAAATGGTGAATTCTGTTAATATTTCTGATGAGTCAGATTTATGGCATTCACGTTTTTGTCATGCAAGCTTTGGCTGTCTTATGCGGTTAGCAAATCTAAATCTAATTCCTAAATTTAACTTGGTCAAAAAGTCTAAGTGTCATGTGTGTGTTGAAGCAAAACAACCCCGCAAGCCTCACAAGGCTACTGAGGCGAGGAATTTGGCACCTCTAGAACTTGTTCATTCTGATCTGTGCGAGATGAATGGAATTTTGACAAAAGGTGGTAAAAGATACTTTCTCACTTTTATAGATGACTCCACCAAATTTTGCTATGTGTATCTCTTAAAAACAAAAGATGAAGCGTTTAATTATTTTTAAGACCTATAAAGCTGAAGTTGATAACCAACTTGAGAGGAAAATAAAACGGTTAAGGACCGATCGAGGTGGAGAATATTTCTCTAATGTGTTCGATGAGTTCTGCGTGGAACATGGTATTATTCATGAGAGGACACCGCCATTCTCACCACAATCCAATGGGATTGCTGAAAGGAAAACTCGCACTCTAACAGATTTGGTGAATGCCATGTTGAGTACAGCGGGATTATCCAAGGCATGGTGGGGTGAGGCGATTTTGACAACGTATCATGTCCTGAACAGAGTTCTAACAAAGAACAAAGAGATCACACCATTTGAGGAATGGGAAAAGAGAAGATTAAATCTCTCATATTTGCGCTCTTGGGGTTGCATGGCTAAAGTGAATGTGCCAATCAACAAAAAGCGTAAACTTAGGCCTAAAACTGTTGATTGTATATTCCTTGGGTACTCTTTTCACAGCACTGGGTATAGGTTCTTAATTATAAAATCTGATGTGCCTGATATGTATGTTGATACTATCATGGAATCACGAGATGCAACATTTTTTGAGAATGAGTTTCCCATGAAGAATACACCTAGTGATACAAGTCATGAGACTATAATTCCCCATGAGCACGAACTGTCTATTCCTATAGATCATGCTGAGGATCTTCACGTGCACATCCCTGAGGAGGATGACACTATAGTCACTCTAAAGAGCAAGAGACAGAGGGTTGCAAAATCCTTTGGTAATGACTTTATAGTGTACCTTGTGGAAGACACACCAACTACCATTAGTGAGGCATATTCCTCTCCTGATGCTGACTTATGGAAGGAAGCAATAAGGAGTGAGATGGAATCTATTATGTCTAATGGAACTTGGGAGGTCATTGACCGTCCTTATGGTTGTCAACCTATAGGCTGCAAATGGATCTTCAAGAAAAAGCTTAGGCCTGATGGTACAATCGAGAGGTACAAGGCAAGGCTTGTGGCCAAAGGATATACCCAAAAAGAGGGTGAAGATTTCTTTGATACCTACTCACCAGTGGCTCGATTGACTACGATTCGCACATTAATAGCTGTGGCAGCCTCTTATGGTCTTATCATTCATCAGATGGATGTTAAGACAACTTTCCTAAATGGAGAGTTGGATGAGGAGATCTACATGGATCAGCCAGAAGGGTTCATTGCGGATGGTCAAGAGAACAAGGTGTGCAGGTTGATAAAATCATTGTATGGCCTAAAACAAGCACCTAAGCAATGGCATGAAAAGTTTGATAATACTCTTACAGCTGCTGGTTTCGCTGTAAATGAATCTGACACGTGTGTATATTATCGGTATGGTGGGGGTGAGTCTGTTATGCTGTGCCTTTATGTTGATGACATCTTGATCTTTGGATCAAATCTCAATGTGATTGAGGAAGTTAAAAATCTTCTATCGAGCAATTTCGAAATGAAAGATTTGGGAGAAGCTGACGTCATTCTAAACATCAAGCTTGTTAGAGAAGCTAATGGTGGGGTAACTTTGTTACAATCCCATTATGTGGAAAAGGTATTGAGTCGCTTTGGTTTCAGTGACTGTGATCCTGCTCCAACACCTTATGACCCTAGCATGCTATTGAGGAAGAATCAGAGAATAGCAAGGGATCAATTGACATACTCCTAGATCATTGGCTCGCTCATGTACCTTGCAAGTGCAACAAGGCCAGACATCTCATATGTTGTGAGTAAGCTGAGTCGGTTTGTGTCAAAACTAGGAGATGATCACTGGCGTGCTCTTGAGAGAGTGTTGCGGTATTTGAAAGGTACTATGACATACGGTATTCATTATACTGGAAACCCAAAAGTGCTGGAAGGCTATTGTGATGCCAACTGGATTTCTGATGCTGATGAGCTTTATGCCACAAGCAGATATGTGTTTCTGTTTGGAGGTGGCACTGTTTCCTGGAAGTCTTGCAAGCAGACTATCTTAACGAAGTCTACAATGGAAACAGAACTCACAACATTAGACACTATTGGGGCTGAGGCTGAGTGGCTCCGTGATTTCCTATTGGATTTACCGGTAGTTGAAAAATCGATACCGGCTATTTCCATGAACTGTGACAACCAAACGGTAATTACAAAGGTTAACAGTTCTAGGAATAACATGAAGTCTACAAGGCATGTTAAGAGGAGATTAAAATCTGTCAGAAAGTTGAAAAACTCTAGAGTTATAACGGTGGATTATGTCCACACATCGAATAATCTGGCAGATCAATTCACTAAGGGTCTGTCGCGCAATGTGATAGAAAGTGCATTGAGAGAAATGGGTATGAGACCCATGTGAAATCTACTCTAGTGGTAACCTGCTCTATATGATCGGAGATCCCGTGAAGTAGAGTGGAAAAACAAGCTAGGAGTAGGTTGTGAGGAAAGATCCCTTCCTTAACTCATTTCTGATGCACATATTTCCTATCTGTAAGGCAGGATGGTATTTACCTTAATGTATTCCAAGAGTCTTATAAAGGTGAGATGTTGTCCTACAGAACATCTTCTGAGGAGTACATCTATATGAGTCAGACCGCTGGTCACAGTCTATGGGACTTGGGTAATCCCTAAATACTCATGAAAGGCACTAAATTATGACTTATATGCTTCTAAACAGCGGGATGCCCTTTTGCAGCCTAGTATCAGCAAAGGATTTGAGTGAATCTCATTTCGCACAAAACTGTCAATTCAAGACTTAGTCCATTGTTCAGTTGTAAATGAGTGAAACTCTTATTCTAGATGGATGTTCAACTTAACAGTCTCCATCGAAACACTGGTATATCAAAGGATTGTGATTCTGATACTTCATCATTACAAACCCTAGAGTTTGGTGGGGATTGTTGGATCTTTTATGGGCTTAGCCCATTTATTCAATAAACTCTATGGTGTTTAATGGTGGAGAATACCAATAGTACCATATTGGAAGTCCAAGGGTCGTTGGCTTGACTTATATGGTCGAAATTATTCCACTTAATTTGAGAAGTCAAGAAACGGAGAAGGGCGTGCCACACGCGCGCGCGCCGCCGCCGGCCGGACCGGGCTCGAGCCGAGCGTGGCGTGGCGTGGCGAGGCGAGGCGAGGCAAGGCAGGCAAGCAGGCAGCGAGCAGGCGTGGTGTGGTTGTGTTAATTTTTAGCACTCATTAACCGCAGGAGTTTCACTCCGGGTTAAACCTTTCAGATGCCTGTCTCTTGATCAGCCGGATCAGCCACATGCGAGACCCTTCTCCTTCAGCTTCCCATCATCCGCATGCGAGACCCTTCTCCTTCAGCTTTCCTTCCACGACGAGGTTAAAAGGGGAGAACGCCTGTCACTTGGGACACGCGAGCAGAACACTTTCAGAATCACAGTCCAGTCGCTAGTGAGGGTATTTTCATCTCGTAACTCTGCGCGCACAGAGAAGCGAGAGGGCAGGTGCCTCCGAAGCCCTTGCCGTTCGAGACCTTGCACGGGGGATCGGCAATTAGGTTTTTGGGGAGCGTCTACGAGACTGCCCAACGTCCGTCGTTGTCTTCTTCACTGGTTCCTGGCGTCTTCATCTCGTACGGATGACAAGCGAAGTTGGACAAGGATCAGGATCCTCGGAGCGCATGGGAGTGTATGATCAATTGAGTTCCTTACTGTTTTACGTTCTGCAGATTATATATGTTTCATATGTTCATATCTGCTGTTTCGTATATAGACATAGAATTATCCAAACTGTTCTGTCATATTGTATCATGATATTTCTAATGCCTTTTCATACTATTAAAATATCATATCTGTTTGTTTTAATTTTGCAGTCATGTTGTTTATGTTGCTATCTGTTTATTTTCAATTGTTCCGTCAGTTTATGTGCTTATTATATTTATATGATTTATATGTTTTTTGTTCTCATGATCCATATTGTTATGGATATATTTGATATCATGATTTCTTTGATTAATTATCTTTTATATGTCATCATTATAATGTTAATTTATGGAATTAAAATGATATGGAAAATACTTATATTTCTAACAATAAAAATTTTAACAAAATAAACATGCGCTAGTTTTCTATCACGAAAGCTTTTTTCCCTAACATCTTGCAGGCGTAAGCTAAGTTTTCTCATGATTTAGTTTTCCCAGTGCTAACTCAAGATTTAATTTCAAATGTAGCTGGTTGTTGGTATGCTGTTGTTCTCTGCCACGCACCGATCGGAGGTTGTACGTGTGGAGGATCGGTGGGCGCGGTTTGAAGGCTGAACGGCGGAGAGGAGCCAGCGATCGTGAGAGGAGGAAAACAAGGTGGCGGCTAGGGTTGGACTCTCGGCTCCCTACAGGAAGCCGGAAACAATGTGTTTCTGCTTGATCTCCTCTTTTCTCTCTAACAAATCTTATCTTCTAATCCCTATCTTCTCTCTAACAAATCTTATCTTCTAATCCCTATCTTCTCTCTAACAAATCTTATCTTCTAATCCTTATTTGCATGCTTATCTTCAAATCCTTATTTGCATGCTTATGCTGTTGCCTGGTGTAATACCCAAAATTATATAAAGAGTTGATCTCGTTATGTGTTGTGCCATCCACACATTAACTCATGGAAATAATCACATTTAAAGAATTAAATAAGACACTTCAATAAAATATGCATCATATTGGGATTTTTGTTTGTGCATTTAATGAAAAGAGTAATATCACTAATAGAAATAAATTAGTGGCAAAATTAAGGGTTTAATACCTAATTTGAGAATTTGAAAAAAAAGGAAAATAACAAAGAGAAGAAGAGAAAGAAAATACTCTATAAGGAAAATAAAAATATGAATAAATATATAAAAAAACATATACTATTATTACATTAGGGAAATGAAGTTGAACATTTGGCCAATGGTGAAATTCATAGCAAGATCCACATTCAAATTTGAATTTGTAAATAGAAAGAAAAGAAAACAGAAAAGAAAAGAATAAAGGAAAAGGAAAAAAACCACGAATGGGCCTAATCCGTAGCACTCGGCCCATTTCTGCTGCTTTCCCCTTCCGCGCGCGCCACCCCCGTTCCCTGTCAGACCGGCCCCACTACTCTAATCGCTGCGCGCGGGCGAAACCCTGGCAGGTGAGCCCTATCGCTCAGCTCCTCCCTCACCCTCGCGCACTGTCGCTGCCGTGTGGGCTCCTTCTGTCGGGCCGCCTCCGTCTTCCTCGCCGCAACGAATGCGCGTGCATGATGGAGCTTCGCCGTAGACTTCGGTGTCCGTTGCAGCTACTCCGTTCCTCACCACGTCTACAAATAGGGGGGATCCCATGACCCCGCTGCTCCTTCCCTATTCCCTCGCCGCAACTTCACCACGCAGTCGCACCCGCCATTGCCGTGAGGAAAACAGAGATCAGCCGCGGGGCAATTACCGGCTCACCGTTGACCGCGCCTTGGTTTTGTGCGCCAGAAACTTCTGGGAATCGGGAGTGGGCGAGCACATCCGGTTGGAGCCGAAGTTGGCCGTCAGTTCGGCCAGGATTTCTCACCGGACAACAATTGCCGCCGCGCGCGGTGGACTGCGAGCTACACCGCGTTAGCCGCGGTAATAATGCCTCTCCTACCTTCGTACTATTCGTCCTCGCGTATGTCTCCAGCGAATCGAAGTATGGGGCGTTGTGGCTCTGGCGGAGCCACGCGCGGCAATGGCGCCGCCGTGCCTGAGGTCTGTTCATCGTCGCCGGCAACGTCTTGGGTTGGGGCATCCTGCACCGTAGATTTTTAGGGCAACGGTGATGATTAGACTACGCATACCGGTTCGCTAGAGTGAGGGCAGAGCCGTCCGATTTTGATCTATCGCGTTAGGATAGATCCAGCCATTTTGAATCAGAACCGTCCATCTGGATACCGGCGGTCCGCTTTGATCGCTCGATCATTGGGTTCTAGATCTAATCTGGACCCCATATTTCAGATCGGGTGGCTCAGATCGCTTGATACCTTTTTGGCCGAGCCCTTTTACATAAGAGACCTTAAGTTTTTAGGCAATCAACCCGTGGTCCAATCCAGAGATAGCTTGAGTCTTGGACTCTTTTTCACCGTGACCCCTGCACTTCTCTGTATTTGAGGCCCGATCCAGAGACTTGAGAAAATAGAAAATAATCACAGAAATCGATTTTAATGCATAAATAAATGTTAAAACTTGTTTAATTTGTAGAAAATCCATATAAACTCCAAATTGGTTCATTCCAGTTTCTAAATTTTTGTAATATTATTGTCTATCCAATAGTACCACTGTTTTGGCATGAAAGACAAATTAAAATTATTCTATTACTTAATCTTGTATTAAGCACATAAAATCTTCAGAAATTCATATCTTAAAATCTGTTACTCCAAAATTAATAGTTCCAGTTCCTATGATCTCATTTTAATGTCTAGGTTATTACTGTGTATTTTAATTACATGTTTGGTGTGATGTTAATTTTTGCTATACTATGTATGTATTGTATTGATGCGAGTAGACGAGCAAGCAACAGAGGATTCTGGGGTTCAGCTGGTTGAGACTGCTGAGCAGGAGCTCGTGGAAGGCAAGTTGTGCCCTTGATCACTTCCTTTACCCAATCATGTTCTTTTTAATCATAATGATCTGCATAGGTTAATTTTGATGGGACCCAATAGGTTACCCTAGATTTGACTATCTCTATGCCTTGTTCCACCACTGGTTTTACTACTAAATTTTTGGGTAGTACATGCTAACATGGAGAACCACCCGAGAAAACAATGCTACCACAAGGGTTTAATGGGACGCCCTTGGCTGATTAACTAGGAAAGCTAGTGGATGGCTACCTTACCCGAAAGGGGCAAGGGCAGTAGGGGAGTGGTCAGTGTAGGGAGGTCCTTGGGTTGATTTTGCTGTGATGGTGGTCAGGCGAGGGATTCCTGCACTGGAGCTTCCTATAAACTGTAGCGGGTAGTCTGAAGCTAGTGGAACTTTGTAAAGGCCTCGTAGTGGTACCCTGCCTCGCTTCCTTGGTAGAGGTGTATGGGGTCTGATCAACTCCGTGGCAAATGGGTAACACGACTTGTGGGTAAAGATGCGCAACCTCTGCAGAGTGTAAAACTGGTATGCTAGTCGTGCTCACGGTCATGAGCGGCTCGGACACTCACATGATTAATTTATGGAACTTAAACTTAATTTGTCATCTCATTGCATTTGGGATTATTTTATTATTACTTTTACTTATTATTTCTATGGTTTGGTATTCACTTACACTTAGTAACTGCTAATAAAATTTTGACCAACTTATAAAAGCAATGCTCAGCTTCAGCCTTTATTTCATTGATCGGCCTTACACCTCATGAAATCCCACCTTTAGTGAGTTCATGCCACATTATTCCCCACAACTTGTTGAGCGATGAACATGTGTGAGCTCACCCTTGCTGTCTCACACCCCCCCCCCCCACAGGAGAAGAACAGGTGGTTCAGGAGGAACCACAAGGCGAGGAGTTTGATCTGATCTAGGTGGCGTTTCTCAGTTGACATTGGCGCCGACGGTCCTTAGTTCATTTTATATTTATTCTTTTATTTCGTAATAAGACTTCCGCTATGTAATAAATACTCTGATTTTATTGTGACATTTATCTCTATACACTCTGTTATTATATATGTTGTCTTCTTTGGCGCATGTATGAGATGCACCCGGCTTTGTTCCTTAAAACCGGGTGTGACAGAAGTGGTATCAGAGGAAATGTTGACTGTAGGACGAGATCTAGATAGAAATGGACAAAACCCTTACCTACTTATCTTATTCTGATTCATTCTATACTTACCTTACTCTGATTCATTCTATACTCATCTCATCTTGATCTTGTCTCACCATCTACTGTTCTACTCTGATCATTCTTACCTTTTCTACTCTGAGACAAGATGGATTTCACACCTTGGAATCCTACATTTATGACCTTCTTAGGAGATAGGAGGCCAAAGACAAATTTAAAACTATTTTCGCTATTTAAAAATGTTGTTTGATTGTTCTGCTGATAAATGTCTGATTTGCTTCTTTGATTGATTGAGATATTATATATGGACATCTTAGTATGTACCACTATAAGGTAATGAATTAGCTATGGTAGATAAAACGTTAAACTGCTTAGCTAATAAATCCCCCAAAGTAACATGCTTCGTAATTACATGCCTTGTCTACAATCCTTTCTTTCGTACCTTGTGTTTCTAACCCAGATGGGCTACCCCTATAGTGTTAGAAGAGAGCACTATAGATGTGATCCTTGGTATGTCATGGTTAAGAAAGGCAAAGGCAGTATATACACTGTGCTAAGGGAACCGTAGAACTCACTAGTTCCAAAAGAGAAAGATTTCAAGTCCAAATTGCAGTAACCACCTCTTCCAAACGGGCGATATACTTTATACCTGAGGAGTTTGTTGGTGACAACATTCGTGTGGTTAGAGATTTTCCGGATGTCTTTCCAGAGGAGTTACCAGGGAAGCCACCAGATAGGGAAGTTGAGTTTGTGATTGATCTTCTGCCTGGAACTGCCCCTATATCTAAGCGACCATACAGGATGTCTGTAGAAGAGTTAAAAAAACTTAAGAAGCAGTTAACAAGTTACAAAAGGCTGGGTACATTCGTTCGAATTCTTCACCTTGGGGAGCAACAGTTCTATTTGTACAGAAGAAAGATGGATCGCAAGGGATGTGCATGGATCATAGGACCCTTAATGATGTCACTCTGAAGAACAAGTATCCATTACCCCGCATTGAAGATTTATTTGATCAGATGAGAGGTGCCAGGGTATTCTCGAAGATTGATCTCCGATCGGGATACCATCAAATGAAGATTAGACCATCGGATGTTCCTAAGACGGCTTTCTCGACTTGATATGGATTATATGAGTTCAATGTTATGTCATTTGGATTGACCAATGCACCAGCTTATTTTATGAATTTGATGAATAAGGTATTTATGGAGTATTTGGACAGATTCGTCGTGGTGCTCATCGACGATATTCTTATCTATTCTAAGAATGAAAGTGATCATGAAGAACATCTAAGGTTGGTGCTACAGAAGCTACGAGATAATCAACTCTATGCCAAGTTCAGCAAGTGCGAGTTTTGGATTGACAAGGTGCCATTCCTTGGTCATATTATTTCTAATGGAGGAATAGCAGTGGATCCTGCTAAAGTGAAGGAGATAATGGAGTGGAGAGTGCCCACTACAGTTACTGAGATTCGGAGTTTCTTGGGGCTTGCAGGCTATTATCGGAGATTTATTGAAGGGTTCTCTAAGATTGCCAAGCCTATGACCTCGCTTTTGGAGAAAGGAAGAGAATTTAAGTGGGATGAGAAGTGCCAAGAAAGCTTTGATCAACTGAAGAAGAGATTGATGTCACCCCCAGTGTTGGTTATGCCAAATCTACAGAAAGGATTTGACATTTATTGTGATGCATGTGGCCAAGGATTGGGATGTGTGCTTATGCAAGAAGGACATGTGATCGCCTATGCGTCTCGTCAGTTGCGGAAACATGAATTGAACTACCCCACTCATGACTTAGAACTGGCAGCCGTTGTGCATGCACTTAAGATTTGGAGACACTACATTATGGGAACTAAGTGCCAAGTATACACGGATCATAAGAGTTTGAAGTACATATTCACTCAGAAGGATCTCAACCTTAGGCAACGCTGTTGGTTGGAGCTCATTAAGGATTATGATTTGGAGATTCATTATCACCCGGGCAAGGCAAATTTGGTTGCAGATGCCTTGAGTCAGAAGAAGCATGTTCACTCCGCTTTTGTTGTCCAGCTACCCGATGAATTAGCAAAAGATTTAGAGAGACTCAACTTGGGAATTGTTACACACACTAAAGGAGTTACCATCGAGTTGGAACCTACCTTGGAGCAAGAGATTCGTAAAGGTCAGGTTGGTGATGCTAAAATTCAAGAGATTAAGGATCTTATTACGGAAGGTAGAGTGCCAGAATTCACGGAGGATGAGCAAGGTACTATATGGTTCAAGGATCAGATATGTGTTCCAGAGATTGATAGCCTTCGTGAGACTATTTTAAAAGAAGCCCATGATTCTGATTACTCTATCCACCCTGGTAGCACTAAGATGTATCAAGATTTGAAGCAGAAGTATTGGTGGTATGGATTGAAAAGAGATGTTGCTGCACATGTGGCTAAGTGTGATGTGTGTCAGAGAGTTAAGGCCGAACATCAAAGACCAGCTGGACTATTGCACTCGCTTAAGATTCCTAAGTGGAAATGGGTAGAAATTGGTATAGATTTTATTGTTGGACTACCCCGCACTCTAGCAGGATATGACTCTATTTGGGTAATTGTGGACAGGTTGATAAAAGTGGCTCATTTCATACCAGTGAGTACTAATTATACGGGAGCCAAGCTAGCAGAATTGTATATGACTCGGATAGTTTGTCTACATGGAGTGCCTAAGAAGATCGTGTCTGATCGAGGATCACAGTTTACTTCTCGGTTTTGGAAGAAGTTGCATGAGAGCTTGGATACAAAGTTGAATTTTAGCCCAGCCTACCATCCTCAGACTGATGGACAGACAGAGAGGACTAACCAAGTACTAGAGGATATGTTAAGAGCTTGTGCTCTTAAACATGGTGGAAGTTGGGATAAGAGCTTACCATATGCAGAGTTCTCTTATAATAATAGCTACCAGGCCAGTTTGAAGATGTCACCGTTTGAGGCTCTATATGGCAGAAAATGCAGGACTCCTCTATATTGGGATCAAACTGGAGAGAGACAGTTCTTTGGGCCTAAACTTATTCAAGAGGCAGAAGAACAAGTGCGAATGATAAGAGAAAATTTGAGAATTGCACAATCAAGGCAAAAGAGCTATGCTGATAATAGGAGAAGACTACTGGAGTTTAAGGAGGGTGATCATGTCTATCTGAAGGTGTCACCGATCTGGGGTATGAGGAGATTTAAAGTTAAAGGAAAGTTGTCCCCTCGCTTCATTGGACCTTTCTTGATCTTAAAGCGAGTGGGAGAAGTTGCATATCAACTGGAGTTACCCGATCATCTATCAGATGTACATAATGTATTCCATGTGTCCCAGCTAAAGAAGTGCCTCAGGGTTCCTGAGGAGCAGTTACCAATGGAGGACCTTAGTGTTCAAGATGATCTGACTTATGCTGAGTACCCTATCAAGATTCTGGACACTTTGACTCGAGTTACAAGAAATAAGGTGATAAAGATGTGCAAGGTACAATGGAGTCACCACGGAGAAGATGAAGCTACTTGAGAGAGAGAAGAAGAGCTTCGCATAGACTTCCCTCATCTTTTCCCTAGATCTTCCTAAATCTCGAGGACGAGATTATTTTTAAGAGGGGTAGAATTTGTAATACCCAAAATTATATAAAGAGTTGATCTCGTTATGTGTTGTGCCATCAACACATTAACTCATGGAAATAATCACATTTAAAGAATTAAATAAGACACTTCAATAAAATATGCATCATATTGGGATTTTTGTTTGTGCATTTAATGAAAAGAGTAATATCACTAATAGAAATAAATTAGTGGCAAAATTAAGGGTTTAATACCTAATTTGAGAATTTGAAAAAAAGGGAAATAACAAAGAGAAGAAGAGAAAGAAAATACTCTATAAGGAAAATAAAAATATGAATAAATATATAAAAAACATATACTATTATTACATTAGGGAAATGAAGTTGAACATTTGGCCAATGGTGAAATTCATAGCAAGATCCAAATTCAAATTTGAATTTGTAAATAGAAAGAAAAGAAAACAGAAAAGAAAAGAATAAAGGAAAAGAAAAAAAACACGGATGGGCCTAATCCGTAGCACTCGGCCCATTTCTGCTGCTTTCCCCTTCCGCGCGCGCCACCCCTGTTCCCTGTCAGACCGGCCCCACTACTCTAATCGCTGCGCGCGGGCGAAACCCTGGCAGGTGGGCCCTATCGCTCAGCTCCTCCCTCACCCTCGCGCACTGTCGCTGCCGTGTGGGCTCCTTCTGTCGGGCCGCCTCCGTCTTCCTCGCCGCAACGAATGCGCGTGCATGACGGAGCTTCGCCGTAGACTTCGGTGTCCGTTGCAGCCGCTCCGTTCCTCACCATGTCTACAAATAGGGGGGATCCCACGACCCTGCCTGTCACACCCGGGTTTCGGGGCACCAAGACCCGGGCGCGAACAAAAACACCAGGTATGCTGGGACCAAGTCTCACACATATGATGTATAGTGGCACAGGATCGAATGTCACATATTTATATATAACAGGAGTTCTATACAAAATAAATAATTACATAATAAGGAGACAACGGTCTAGCAACCCAAAGTTGACTGGGAGACGACGGCCTAGACCTCTCACGAACACATCACGGCATCCTCCATGCGCCTCATCCGGTGGTACCTGTTCTTGACCTGTGGGGGGTGTGAGACAGCAAGAGTGAGCTCACATACGTTCATCGCTCAACAAGTTGTGGGGAATAATGTGCATGAACTCGCCAAAGGTGGGAGCTCACGTGAAGTGTAAGGCTTACCAAAGAGGATGGTTAGAGCTGAGCATTGCTTTTAAAGTTAGTCAAAATTTTATTAGCAGTTACTAAGTATAAGTACATACCAAACCCAATTAAGTAGTAGAACAAAAATAACAACTTCACCTGCGATGCAATGCATATGACAAATTGAATTTAGTTCCATAATTTAATCATGTGAGGGTCCGAGCTGCTCATGACCGTGAGCACGGCTAGTATACCAGTTTTACACTCTGCAGAGGTTGCGCATCTTTACCCACAAGTCATGTTACCCATCTGCCAAGGGATCGCGACATCCCATACACCTCTACCGAGGAGGCGAGGCAGGGTAACACTACGAGGCCTTTACAAAGTTCCACTAGCTTCAGAAAACCCGCTACAGTTTATAGGAAGCTCCAATGCAGGAATCCCTTGCAGGACCGCCATCGCAGCAAAATCCTCCCGAGGGCCTCCCTACACTGACCACTCCCCTACTGCCCTTGCCCCTTTCGGGTAAGGTAGTCTTCCACTAGCTTTCCTAATTAATCAGCCAAGAGGTCCCATTCCTCCCTTGTGGTAGCACTGTTTTCCCGGGTGGTCGCTCCATGTTCCAATTAACATAATGATCTTATCATGAACAGTAATAATAAACATATAATAAAAGTGTGATCATGAATAATGTACCTTCATACCCAAAACCACATAAAGCACTAGCAAGTACTACCCAAAAAGTTCAATGGTAAATAAGGTATAAAGATAGACAAACTAGGGTAACCTATTGGGTCCCATCAAAATTAACCTATGCAGATCATTATGATTAATTAGAACATGAGTGGGTAAAAAGAAGTGATCAAGGGCACAACTTGCCTGGGACTTGAGATTCCAGGTACCAGGATGATCTTCAGATTCTCGTAACCTCACTGCTAAACGTAGCAATACAGACAAACATGGTCTAGGCAAAAATTAACATTACACCAAACATGTAAACAAAATACACAGTAAAAATCTATACATTAAAATGAGATCACAGGAACTGGAATCATTAAATTTGGAGTTATAGATTTCAAATTATGAATTTTCAAAGATTTTATGCATTTAATATGGGGTTAAGTGAGAAATAAATTTTTAATGTGTATTTCATGTAAAAATAGTGGTACTATTTGATAGATAATACTATTACAAAATTATAGGAACTAGAATGGTCCAATTTGGAGTTAAAATGAATTTAATATGAATTTCACAAGTTTCTGGCATTTATTTTCACATTAAAAATCATTTTCTATTTATTTTTACTGGATTTTCTAATTCTTTGGACTGGGCGCATTATTATTAGAAAGTCCAGGGGTCTCGGTGTAAATTGTTCCAAGACACAGTTTTAACCTGCGGTGGACGGCGGGTTGAATCCTAGAAACTAGGGGGTTTCTTATGTAAAAGTCGCGAGGCCGAAGGGGTATCGGTCCATGTCAGCCACCCGATCAAAATCTAGCGGCCCAGATTAGATCAGAGAAGTGGCATGTAATGAAGCCAATCCAGACCGTTGGCACATGGATCAACGGTTAAGGTTTTACGCGACCATTAACTAATCCCATACGCCCGATCTGGAATCAACGGCTACGGTTGCATCATCCTAAACCATCATACAGATGAGATCTCGACCGTCTATCCCGGAGATCAACGGCGGATAGCCGATCAAGTCGTACAATTACCCCGACCCAATCTCCGCCGTTAACTTGGGATGAACGGCCAGGAACTGTTCTCCCACAACACCGGCCGACCCAGGACGGTGGTGCCCTGCCGCACGGTGGCCCGCCACAGGTGAGCACTAGGAACTAAATACCCGCCCAAATCCGGCCGCTACCTGGTGCAAACGAATGCGCGGATTCAATCGAGCATCAGAGAGGTTTCATACCGTGCTTTGAGAGGTGACAGAACCGGTCACAGCGACGCGCGGCACCCTGGTGGCCGCAGCACTCCGACGAGCCATACCTGGGGTTCCTAGCTTCCACTCCGACCAGCACAACTATGGGTGTGCACCGGTGACGCAATGACGCACCACTGCTGGCCATCAAGAGCCCGAGATCGGCGGAATCCACCACGGCGGCATCTCCATTCATCGCATCGCTTTGTGCGACCGCCATAGGAGACCAGCGGGGATGAGATGGAGAAGGAGGGGTGGCGCAGATGTGAGGGGGAGGACGCCAAGGCTTTTATGGTGAACAAGTGCTTGCGGTAACCCGGCCACGACGCGAGGTGGTGGTGCGGCGGAGTGAAGATTCCGGCGAGAAATCCCCAATGCCTCGCACATCTCCCCGCCGAATTGGTGGCAATAGTTGTTCCCATGCTTCTAGGCGGTGCTCTAGATCTCCCCCACAGCCCCAATCGGTGCAGCAGGCACAGGTTCGAGCTTTTCCCCCAACTCGGCGGGCAGCCCAACATGCTTCTCCCCTGCTCCTGGGCGAGCAGTCCATGGTGGGTGGATGGGGTTCCAGGGGGCCTGCGGGGTCGGTACATAAGGAGCAGGGAGAAGCCGAAGGCGGAGCTTGGTTGTTAGAGCAAATCTCGGCGGGGAAGCTGGCCACAACCACCATGCGGATGACCCGGCGGCTTTGCACTGGTTTGTTCGCAGGTGGGAGAAGAAATAGCTTACGCACGGGACCCATCAGACAGCGAAGGAAGGAGAGAGCACGGTTGCATGGAGCGCCTGGCCAGGTGGGGCCCACACGGCAGTGACACAAAAAAAAATAGACGCGCTGTGTGTATTGGCTGACAGGGAATTGGCCCATGCGACCGCAGGGGGTAAGAAAATGAGTGGGCCGCGGGCTGAGATTCGGCCCAGGTGACCGCTGGTGTGGCATTTTTTTATTTTCTTTTTATTTTCTGATTTCTATTTAAAACCAAATCAAATTCAAGTTTGAATTCCAAACTTTTTTTTAACCTTTAGATGCACCAAGAAAACACCAGCATGAATGCAAAACTATATATATTATATATATATATTTGTTTTATTTTAGTTCTTTTATACCTAGTTTCACTCATGAAATAGAGAATAGTTCACATCTCATGAATTTTTAGGAAAATATAATTTATATTGTATATTATAGGTTAAGAATTAGTTTAATCATAGTTCTTCTATATAATTTTCAATCCAAGGATAATTTGGTTTATCTAGGTATCTCTTTATTTTAGTAAAAATATATTAATTTTGGGAGTAGCTACTTCGAATTATGAACATTCTTAAGGAAAGGTGTTTTGATTTAAAATCTTTGGGGAAATTTTACTTACTTTCACAATATTGAACTTTAGGGTGTTACAAATTCTACCCCCCTTAACAGAAATCTCGTCCTCGAGATTAGTAGAAAGAGGGATGTAGAAAGTTTGGTTACCTTTTTAGTTTTTTTTAGTTTCTAATTGGTTCCAATAACAAAAGGTTCCTTTTCCTTTAATATTAATTAGTAGGTGATTAGGAAGGCATAAGCATCTTTTATCTCAAGCCGTTTAGTAGGCAAGGTGGGGGTGGTTATAGCGAGGATAGGTTAGGGTAAGAAAGGTTAGATTAAGGAAAGACTCCATTTTAGATGGTGAATCTTGATTCATATGAAGATCTGGTTCTACTCATATTCTTTGTTGTCGAGGTTGACATTCTTCTTTCCTTCGGTCTTGGCGTGATCATCTGAGTTAGGGACATATTGTTAAGATATATGTGGGTAGGATGGATTACATGGTGTAGGTAGGTCAGAATCTCTGTTTTGTTGTTAGGTTAAAACGGAGGGGTTATGCATCTATATGATGGGTAAGGTAGTTGCATATGGTTAGGTAGTTGTATATGGTCAAGTTAGCCTTGGGCATTAATTTTAGGTTAGATTGGTATAGCTAGATTAGACTAGACACTTTAATGAGGGATAATCTAGTTTGTCTAGTTAGTTTTATAAGCATTATGTATATACAGATGTAATTGTGAACATTACTCCACAACTCATCACACTCAATCGAAGATCCAAATCAGACAAGTATCATAAGAACAAACATTCATAGATATCTATAAAAAAAATAGTTTTGTTTTTGTTCCTAAGAGTAGGTCTCTTATTCCTAAAGGTCACTTTAGGCACAGGATTTCAAAGTGTAAAATCCACATTTGTCTTTTAGAAAGAAAAGATAAGAGTAATCAGAGTAAGCGGAAATAGATGAGAAAAAAGATTAAGATAAGTTTAGAAAAGAATTAGAGTAAGGTAAGTAAAGAATGGTTGTCCAGTTCTATCTAGGTTTCGTCCTACAGCCAACATTCCTCTGATACCACTTCTGTCACACCCGGGTTTCGGGGCACCAAGACCCGGGCGCGAACAAAAACACCAGGTATGCTGGGACCAAGTCTCACACATATGATGTATAGTGGCACAGGATCGAATGTCACATATTTATATATAACAGGAGTTCTATACAAAATAAATAATTACATAATAAGGAGACAACGGTCTAGCAACCCAAAGTTGACTGGGAGACGACGACCTAGACCTCTCACGAACACATCACGGCATCCTCCATGCGCCTCATCCGGTGGTACCTGTTCTTGACCTGTGGGGGGGGTGTGAGACAGCAAGAGTGAGCTCACATACGTTCATCGCTCAACAAGTTGTGGGGAATAATGTGCATGAACTCGCCAAAGGTGGGAGCTCACGTGAAGTGTAAGGCTTACCAAAGAGGATGGTTAGAGCTGAGCATTGCTTTTAAAGTTAGTCAAAATTTTATTAGCAGTTACTAAGTATAAGTACATACCAAACCCAATTAAGTAGTAGAACAAAAGTAACAACTTCACCTGCGATGCAATGCATATGACAAATTGAATTTAGTTCCATAATTTAATCATGTGAGGGTCCGAGCTGCTCATGACCGTGAGCACGGCTAGTATACCAGTTTTACACTCTGCAGAGGTTGCGCATCTTTACCCACAAGTCATGTTACCCATCTGCCAAGGGATCGCGACTTCCCATACACCTCTACCGAGGAGGCGAGGCAGGGTAACACTACGAGGCCTTTACAAAGTTCCACTAGCTTCAGAAAACCCGCTACAGTTTATAGGAAGCTCCAATGCAGGAATCCCTTGCAGGACCGCCATCGCAGCAAAATCCTCCCGAGGGCCTCCCTACACTGACCACTCCCCTACTGCCCTTGCCCCTTTCGGGTAAGGTAGTCTTCCACTAGCTTTCCTAATTAATCAGCCAAGGGGTCCCATTCCTCCCTTGTGGTAGCACTGTTTTCCCGGGTGGTCGCTCCATGTTCCAATTAACATAATGATCTTATCATGAACAGTAATAATAAACATATAATAAAAGTGTGATCATGAATAATGTACCTTCATACCCAAAACCACATAAAGCACTAGCAAGTACTACCCAAAAAGTTCAATGGTAAACAAGGTATAAAGATAGACAAACTAGGGTAACCTATTGGGTCCCATCAAAATTAACCTATGCAGATCATTATGATTAATTAGAACATGAGTGGGTAAAAAGAAGTGATCAAGGGCACAACTTGCCTGGGACTTGAGATTCCAGGTACCAGGATGATCTTCAGATTCTCGTAACCTCACTGCTAAACGTAGCAATACAGACAAACATGGTATAGGCAAAAATTAACATTACACCAAACATGTAAACAAAATACACAGTAAAAATCTATACATTAAAATGAGATCACAGGAACTGGAATCATTAAATTTGGAGTTATAGATTTCAAATTATGAATTTTTCAAAGATTTTATGCATTTAATATGGGGTTAAGTGAGAAATAAATTTTTAATGTGTATTTCATGTAAAAAATAGTGGTACTATTTGATAGATAATACTATTACAAAATTATAGGAACTAGAATGGTCCAATTTGGAGTTAAAATGAATTTAATATGAATTTCACAAGTTTCTGGCATTTATTTTCACATTAAAAATCATTTTCTATTTATTTTTACTGGATTTTCTAATTCTCTGGACTGGGCGCATTATTATTAGAAAGTCCAGGGGTCTCGGTGTAAATTGTTCCAAGACACAGTTTTAACCTGCGGTGGACGGCGGGTTGAATCCTGGAAACTAGGGGGTTTCTTATGTAAAAGTCGCGAGGCCGAAGGGGTATCGGTCCATGTCAGCCACCCGATCAAAATCTGGCGGCCCAGATTAGATCAGAGAAGTGGCATGTAATGAAGCCAATCCAGACCGTTGGCACATGGATCAACGGTTAAGGTTTTACGCGACCATTAACTAATCCCATACGCCCGATCTGGAATCAACGGCTACGGTTGCATCATCCTAAACCATCATACAGATGAGATCTCGACCGTCTATCCCGGAGATCAACGGCAGATAGCCGATCAAGTCGTACAATTACCCCGACCCAATCTCCGCCGTTAACTTGGGATGAACGGCCAGGAACTGTTCTCCCACAACACCGGCCGACCCAGGACGGCGGTGCCCTGCCGCGCGGTGGCCCGCCACAGGTGAGCACTAGGAACTAAATACCCGCCCAAATCCGGCCGCTACCTGGTGCAAACGAATGCGCGGATTCAATCGAGCATCAGAGAGGTTTCATACCGTGCTTTGAGAGGTGACAGAACCGGTCACAGCGACGCGCGGCACCCTGGTGGCCGCAGCACTCCGACGAGCCATACCCGGGGTTCCTAGCTTCCACTCCGACCAGCACAACTATGGGTGTGCACCGGTGACGCAATGACGCACCACTGCTGGCCATCAAGAGCCCGAGATCGGCGGAATCCACCACGGCGGCATCTCCATTCATCGCATCGCTTTGTGCGACCGCCATAGGAGACCAGCGGGGATGAGATGGAGAAGGAGGGGTCGCGCAGATGTGAGGGGGAGGACGCCAAGGCTTTTATGGTGAACAAGTGCTTGCGGTAACCCGGCCACGACGCGAGGTGGTGGTGCGGCGGAGTGAAGATTCCGGCGAGAAATCACCAATGCCTCACACATCTCCCCGCCGAATTGGTGGCAATAGTTGTTCCCATGCTTCTAGGCGGTGCTCTAGATCTCCCCCACAGCCCCAATCGGTGCAGCAGGCACAGGTTCGAGCTTTTCCCCCAACTCGGCGGGCGGCCCGACATGCTTCTCCCCTGCTCCTGGGCGAGCAGTCCATGGTGGGTGGATGGGGTTCCAGGGGGCCTGCGGGGTCGGTACATAAGGAGCAGGGAGAAGCCGAAGGCGGAGCTTGGTTGTTAGAGCAAATCTCGGCGGGGAAGCTGGCCACAACCACCATGCGGATGACCCGGCGGCTTTGCACTGGTTTGTTCGCAGGTGGGAGAAGAAATAGCTTACGCACGGGACCCATCAGACAGCGAAGGAAGGAGAGAGCACGGTTGCATGGAGCGCCTGGCCAGGTGGGGCCCACACGGCAGTGACACAAAAAAAAATAGACGCGCTGTGTGTATTGGCTGACAGGGAATTGGCCCATGCGACCGCAGGGGGTAAGAAAATGAGTGGGCCGCGGGCTGAGATTCGGCCCAGGTGACCGCTGGTGTGGCATTTTTTTATTTTCTTTTTATTTTCTGATTTCTATTTAAAACCAAATCAAATTCAATTTTGAATTCCAAACTTTTTTTTAACCTTTAGATGCACCAAGAAAACACCAGCATGAATGCAAAACTATATATATATTATATATATATTTGTTTTATTTTAGTTCTTTTATACCTAGTTTCACTCATGAAATAGAGAATAGTTCACATCTCATGAATTTTTAGGAAAATATAATTTATATTGTATATTATATGTTAAGAATTAGTTTAATCATAGTTC
The DNA here is from genome assembly GCA_029449295.1 of Zea luxurians. NCBI lineage: Eukaryota > Viridiplantae > Streptophyta > Magnoliopsida > Poales > Poaceae > Zea > Zea luxurians. The sequence goes on from JAOPSE010000031.1 coordinate 31,409,880, forward strand.
TTCTATATAATTTTCAATCCAAGGATAATTTGGTTTATCTAGGTATCTCTTTATTTTAGTAAAAATATATTAATTTTGGGAGTAGCTACTTCGAATTATGAACATTCTTAAGGAAAGGTGTTTTGATTTAAAATCTTTGGGGAAATTTTACTTACTTTCACAATATTGAACTTTAGGGTGTTACACTGCCGCTCCTTCCCTATTCCCTCGCCGCAACTTCACCACGCAGTCGCGCCCGCCATTGCCGTGAGGAAAACAGAGATCCACCGCGGGGCAATTACCGGCTCACCGTCGACCGCGCCTTGGTTTTATGCGCCAGAAACTTCTGGGAACCGGGAGTGGGCGAGCGCATCCGGTTGGAGCCGAAGTTGGCCGTCAGTTCGGCCAGGATTTCTCACCGGACAACAATTGCCGCCGCGCGCGGTGGACTGCGAGCTACACCACGTTAGCCACGGTAATAATGCCTCTCCTACCTTCGTACTATTCGTCCTCGCGTATGTCTCCAGCGAATCGAAGTATGGGGCATTGTGGCTCTGGTGGAGCCACGCGCGGCAATGGCGCCGCCATGACTGAGGTCTGTTCATCGTCGCCGGCAACGTCTTGGGTTGGGGCATCCTGCACCGTAGATTTTTAGGGCAACGGTGATGATTAGACTACGCATACCGGTTCGCTAGAGTGAGGGCAGAGCCGTCCGATTTTGATCTATCGCGTTAGGATAGATCCAGCCATTTTGAATCAGAACCGTCCATCTGGATACCGGCGGTCCGCGTTGATCGCTCGATCATTGGGTTCTAGATCTAATCTGGACCCCATATTTCAGATCGGGTGGCTCAGATCGCTTGATACCTTTTTGGCCGAGCCCTCTTACATAAGAGACCTTAAGTTTTTAGGCAATCAACCCGTGGTCCAATCCAGAGATAGCTTGAGTCTTGGACTCTTTTTCACCGTGACCCCTGCACTTCTCTGTATTTGAGGCCCGATCCAGAGACTTGAGAAAATAGAAAATAATCACATAAATCGATTTTAATGCATAAATAAATGTTAAAACTTGTTTAATTTGTAGGAAATCCATATAAACTCCAAATTGGTTCATTCCAGTTTCTAAATTTTTGTAATATTATTATCTATCCAATAGTACCACTGTTTTGGCATGAAAGACAAATTAAAATTATTCTATTACTTAATCTTGTATTAAGCACATAAAATCTTCAGAAATTCATATCTTAAAATCTGTTACTCCAAAATTAATAGTTCCAGTTCCTATGATCTCATTTTAATGTCTAGGTTATTACTATGTATTTTAATTACATGTTTGGTGTGATGTTAATTTTTGCTATACTATGTATGTATTGTATTGATGCGAGTAGACGAGCAAGCAACAGAGGATTCTGGGGTTCAGCTGGTTGAGACTGCTGAGCAGGAGCTCGTGGAAGGCAAGTTGTGCCCTTGATCACTTCCTTTACCCAATCATGTTCTTTTTAATCATAATGATCTGCATAGGTTAATTTTGATGGGACCCAATAGGTTACCCTAGATTTGACTATCTCTATGCCTTGTTCCACCACTGGTTTTACTACTAATTTTTTGGGTAGTACATGCTATTGCTTTATGTGGATTTGGGTATAGAGATATTTATTACTCATTTACACTTTTTATTATCTGTTTATTCTTTACTATTCATGATAAGATTATTATGTTAATGGGAACATGGAGAACCACCCGAGAAAACAGTGCTACCACAAGGGTTTAATGGGACACCCTTGGCTGATTAACTAGGAAAGCTAGTGGATGGCTACCTTACCCGAAAGGGGCAAGGGCAGTAGGGGAGTGGTCAGTGTAGGGAGGTCCTTGGGTTGATTTTGCTGTGATGGCGGTCAGGCGAGGGATTCCAGCACTGGAGCTTCCTATAAACTGTAGCGGGTAGTCTGAAGCTAGTGGAACTTTGTAAAGGCCTCGTAGTGGTACCCTGCCTCGCTTCCTTGGTAGAGGTGTATGGGGTCTGATCAACTCCGTGGCAAATGGGTAACACGACTTGTGGGTAAAGATGCGCAACCTCTGCAGAGTGTAAAACTGGTATACTAGCCATGCTCACGGTCATGAGCGGCTCGGACACTCACATGATTAATTTATGGAACTTAAACTTATTTTGTCATCTCATTGCATTTGGGATTATTTTATTATTACTTTTACTTATTATTTCTATGGTTTGGTATTCACTTACACTTAGTAACTGCTAATAAAATTTTGACCAACTTATAAAAGCAATGCTCAGCTTCAGCCTTTATTTCATTGATCGGCCTTACACCTCATGAAATCCCACCTTTGGTGAGTTCATGCCACATTATTCCCCACAACTTGTTGAGCGATGAACATGTGTGAGCTCACCCTTGCTGTCTCACACCCCCCCACAGGAGAAGAACAGGTGGTTCAGGAGGAGCCACAAGGCGAGGAGTTTGATCTGATCTAGGTGGCGTTTCTCAGTTGACATTGGCGCCGACGGTCCTTAGTTCGTTTTATATTTATTCTTTTATTTCGTAATAAGACTTCCGCTATGTAATAAATACTCTGATTTTATTGTGACATTTATCTCTATACACTCTGTTATTATATATGTTGTCTTCTTTGGCGCATGTATGAGATGCACCCGGCTTTGTTCCTTAAAACCGGGTGTGACACCTGGCGCCTATAGTGGCGGCCGGTCATAACGTCTCTCCCTGCCTACGCAAACAGCTCGTCCTCGAGCTGCACATCCGGGTAGAGAGTCTTGAAGTCGTCCAGGGGCTCCCAGGTGGCGTCGTCCTTCGGAAGGCCTTGCCACTTGACGAGGATGTGCCACGCGCCGCGACGGAGCTGTGCGCGCAGGACCTGCGCAGGGGCTGGCAGCAGTCGCCCGTCCTGAACCGGTGGCAGCACGGCCGGTGTTGATGGTGGCGAGCCGGCGGAGTTGTACGGCTTTAATAGCCCCACATGGAAGACGTCATGCAGGCGCGCGTCCGTGAGGAGTCGGAGACGATAAGCCACCTGCCCGATGCGCTCGACGATCTGGAACGGCCCCGCGTAGTGTGGGCGCAGCTTGCCCTTGGATGGTGAAGCGAGCGCATGGGTGGGCCGGTGGAGAAGTCGGAGCAGCACCCATGCGCCCTTGTCGAACTCCACCTCGCGATGGTGCTCATCGTAGTGGCGCTTGGCGTACTGCTGGGCCTGAAGAAGACGCTCGCGAACCTCCTCTAGGAACGCGTCGCGGTCCCGCAGCATGGCGTCCACCGCTTCTGTCTGGGCCGCCCCGGCGTGGTGTGGCAGGAGGGGTGGTGGGGGTCGGCCGTACACAACCTCGAATGGCGACGCTCGGAGTGCCGTGTGGTACGAGGTATTGTAGCAGTACTTCGCCCAGGAGAGCCAGTCGACCCACGAGCGAGGCCGATCACCTGTCGCACAGCGCAAATACATCGTGATGACCTTGTTGACGACCTCGGACTGGCCATCCGTCTGGGGATGAAAGGCCGTACTGAGCCGCTGCTTGACACCTGCACATTTAAAGAGATCGCGCCAGAGATTGTTGGTGAAGACTGGGTCGCGATCGCTGGCGATGGAGCTGGGGAAACCGTGTAGGCGCACGATCTTGTCAAAGAAGGCATGGGCGACGGAGGCAGCGGTGTAGGGGTGGCTGAGCGCGATGAAGTGGGCGTACTTCGAGAAGCGGTCCACCGCCGTCAGGACGACGGACTTGCCGTGCACCTTCGGCAGCCCCTCGATGAAGTCCATGGAGATATCTGCCCACACCTGCAACGGAACGTCCAAGGGCTGAATTAGGCCAGCCGGCTGTGTGGTCGGTGTCTTGTTCCTCTGGCACACGTCACAGGAGCGGACGAAGTCGAGCACCAGCTGGCGGTCGCCGGGGATGTAGAAGTCCGCGCGGAGGCGCACAAGGGTTTTCTGGACCCCCTCGTGTCCCGCCGAGTGAGCCAGGGTCACCACCTGGTGGCGCAAGTCGTCGGTGGCAGGCACGTAGATGCGCTTGCCGTGGAGGAGGAAGCCATCGTCGGCTGTCCACGGCGCGCCTAGAGATGCAGCCTGCAGCTGCTGCAGCAGGTCGCGCATGACCGGGTCGGCCACGGTGGCGCGGCGAATGTCGACATAGAGGTCGAAGGAGGGCCCAGAGAGGGCACAGAGCGCCGCAGTCTCCTCGTCGCGGCGAGACAGCGCATCGGCCGCTGAGTTGAGCCGCCCGGGGCGGTACTCGATGGTGAAGTCAAACCCGAACAGCTTGCTGAGCCACTGGTGTTGAGGCACGGTGGACAGCCGTTGGTCCAGGAGGAACTTCAGGCTGTAGTGGTCGGTGCAGACGAGGAACCGGCACCCCCACAAGTACGGGCGCCAGTGCCGGACGGCTTGCACCAGCCCGATGAGCTCGCGCTCGTAGGCCGCCAGCTTGACATGGCGAGCAGCGAAGGGTCGACTGAAGAAGGCCAAGGGTCCGCCCCCCTAGTGTAGAACGACGCCAAAGCCGGTGCCGGACGCGTCGCAGTCGACCACGAACTGGCGCGCGAAGTCGGGCATCTGTAGAACCAGCGCCGACGAGAGCGCCCGCTTCAGGGCAGCAAAAGCCTCGTCCGCCTCCGCCGTCCAGACGAATGCCTCCTTCCGCAGGAGACGTGTGAGTGGCGCCGCGATGGAGCCGAAGTCGCGGATGAACTTCCTCTAGTAGCCGGCGAGGCCCAGGAAGCCACGCACCCCGCATGGAGAGCACGGTAGCGGCCACGAGGCGACCGCGGCCACTTTGTCGCTGTCCATGGCGACGCCGTCGGCGGAGATGACGTGGCCGAGGTAGGCGACAGAGGGGGTCCCGAAGGAGCACTTCGATCTCTTCAGAAAGAGGCCGTGGGCTCGTAGGGCGTTGAAGACGAGGCCGACATGCTACAGGTGCTCAAACCACGATGTGCTGTAGATAAGAATGTCGTCAAAGAAAACCAGCACGAACCTACAGAGGAAGGGGTGGAGCACGTCATTCATCAATGCCTGAAATGTCGCAGGGGCGTTGGAGAGCCCAAACGGCATCACGAGGAACTCGAAATGGCCATGGTGGGTGCGGAACGTCGTCTTCTCAATGTCGGCCGGGTGCATGCGCACCTGGTGGTACCCCGAGCGGAGGTCGAGCTTGGTGAAGTACTTGGCCCCGTGGAGCTCGTCGAGGAGCTCGTCAACCACCGGGATTAGGAACTTGTCCCTGGACGTGCGGTCGTTGAGCGCGCGGTAGTCGATGCAGAAGCGCCACGACCCATCTGCCTTCTTGACGAGGAGCACGGGTGCCAAGAAGGGAGAAGTACTGGGGCGAATGATGCCCTGCTCCAGCATGGCAGCGCACTGCCGCTCGAGCTCGTCCTTCTGCAACTGAGGCTACGGTACGGCCACACTGCCACCGGTGCGGTCTCAGGCAGCAGGTGTATGCGGTGGTCGTAGGGGCGGGCTGGTGGAAGACCGTGTGGTGTGTCGAAGACGGCTTCGTGCTGACATAGGAGCTCGTCCAGCAGCGGGTGGTGCGGGTCTGGAACTATCGCTAGCAGCGACCGTTGCTGGGAGGGTGCGCCCGAGGCGCCCACACACTACCACGTGACGCGGCGGCCCTCGTGCAGGAAGGATACGGTGAGCCCCTTGAAGTCCCAGGTGAGGGGTCCCAGTGTGCCCTGGAAGTCGACGCCGAGGATGAAGTAGAAGCAGCCAAGTGCGAAGTCGACGCAGGTGATGGAGAAGGGCGCCCTGAAGATGTCGATGGGCACGTTGCGTGCAAGGCCTTCACACAGCACGCGCTTGCCGTTGGCCACCGTAACGTGAAGCTGGTCGCCCCCCTGAGAAGCGAGTCCAAGGCGCCGCATGGCCGCGCCCTGGAGGAACGTGTGGGTGGAGCCGGTGTCCAGGAGGGCGAGGAGGCGCTCGCCCTTGATCGTCACGGGCAGGAGCATAGTTTGGTACGTCCTGATGCCTGCCAGAGCGTGTACAGAGACCACAAGAGCGTGAGCGTCCGCTGCGGCGGCGGCTTCTTCAGGCGAGGCCACGGCCGCATCGTCGGCTGCCGCCTCCTCGTCGGCGTCGAGGAAATCGTCCACCTCCCGGAAGAACAAGCGGGGGCACACGTGCCCACGCACGTACTGGTCGTCGCAGTTGTAGCAGAGGCCTTGACGACGGCGTTCCTGCATCTCGGCCGGCGAGAGGCGACGGTGCGGCCGCGCGGGTGCCGTCGGGGCTGCTGCGCCTGGTGCTGCAGCGCCGGCTGCGGGTGGCGCAGGCAGCGCTGGTGCGCCAGCCGGGGCCACGGTCGCCCCCTGTTGGCGTGGGGGAAAGGCTGGCCGCGGGGGAGGGCGGGTGCCACGCTGCTGAGGAGGCGCTGCCGCGGCCAGAGCCCGTGTCTCGAAGGCGCGGGCGAGAAACATTGCTGTCTGGAGGTCGGGCGGGGCGTGCATCGCGACGTCGACCCGAATGTGTTCCGGGAGGCCACCGACGAAGTGCTCTGCCTTTTGGCGTGTGGAGAGGTCCCTTGAGTGCGCCAGCACCGTCTGGAAGCGGTCCGCAAACTCCTGGACCGTGGAGTGCAAAGGAAGGCGCCCCAACTCGGCCAGCCGGAGCTATAGATAGGCGGTCCGAAGCGAAGGCGACAAAGCTCCTTGAAGCACTCCCAAGACGGCATGCCCTCGTCCAACAGGAGTGCGTAGTTGAAAGGGAATTAGGCTTACACCTATTTCCTAAATTGATTTTGGTGGTTGAATTCCCAACACAAACATTTGGACTAACTAGTTTGCTCTAGTCTATAAGTTATACAGGTGCCCAAGGTTCACAAAAAGCCAATAAAAAGACCAAGAGAAGGGTTCAACAAAGAGAGCAAGGGATAACCGAAGAGTGCCCTGTCTGGCGCGCCGGACTGTCCGGTGCACCAGGGGACTTCAAGATGAACTTCGCACCTTCGGGAATTCTCAGAGGCGCTTCGCTATAATTCATCGGACTGTCCGGTGCACCACCGGACAGTGTCCGGTATCCCAAGATCAAGCGACTCTGAACTCGCCAGCTTCGGGAATCCACTCCGCTATAATTCACTGGACATGTCCGGTGCACACCGGACTGTCCGGTGTAACGGCGGAGCAACGGCTAGTCCGCGCCAACGGTCACCTGCTACAGCATTAATTGCGTGCCAGCGCGCGCAGAGGAGCAGAGCACGCGCGGGTGGCACACCGGACAGCCTACAGGGCCTGTCCGGTGCACCACCGGACAGCCAGGCGGGCCCACACGCCAGAGCTTCAACGGTCGAACCCTAACGGCCGGGTGACGTGGCTGGCGCATCGAACACTGTCCGGTGCGCCCGTCGACAGCAGCCTTCACCAACGGCTAGTTTGGTGGTTGGGGCTATAAATACCCCAATCACCCCACATTCAAGTTATCCAAATTTTCCACCTTCCAACTACTTACAAGAGCTAGACATTCAATACAAGACACACCAAAGTGATCAAATCCTCTCCCAATTCCATAGAAGGCTTTAGTGATTAGCGAGAGAGATTTGTTGTGTTCTTTTGAGCTCTTGCACTTGGATTGCTTCTTTTTCTTTCTCATTCGTTCTTGTGATCAAAACTCAATTGTAACCGAGGCAAGAGACACCAATTGTGTGGTGGTCCTTGCAGGGAAGTTTTGTTCCCGGTTGATTTGAGAAGAGAAGATCACTCGGTCCGAGGGACCGTTTGAGAGAGGGAAAGGGTTGAAATAGACCCGGCCTTTGTGGCCTCCTCAATGGGGAGTAGGTTTGCGAGAACCGAACCTTGGTAAAACAAATCCTTGCGTCTCACTTCTTCACTCACTCGCGATTTGTTTTTACGCCCTCTCTCGGACTCATTTATATTTCTAACGTTAACCCGGCTTGTAGTTGTGATTAACTTTGTAAATTTCAGTTTTGCCCTATTCACCCCCCCCCCCTCTAGGCGACTTTCAATTGGTATCAGAGCCCGGTGCTTCATTAGAGCCTAACCGCTCGAAGTAATGTCAGGAGATCACGCCAAGAAGGAGATGGAGACCGGCGACAAGCCCACTACAAGCCCTGGGAAGACTTCATCGGAAGAGTCCCGCAACAAGAGGAAGGGGAAGGAGAAGAAATCCTCTTCCCACAAGTCGCATTAGAAAGGTGACAAGCACAAGAGGATGAGGAAAGTGGTCTACTACGAGACCGACTCTTCATCACCATCGACCTCGGGCTCCGATGCACCGTCCGTAACTTCTAAGCGCCATGAGCGCAAGAAGTATAGTAAGATTCCCCTACGCTACCCACATATTTCAAAGCGTACTCCTTTACTCTCCGTTCCATTAGGCAAACCACCGGTTTTTGACGGTGAAGATTATAACATGTGGAGTGATAAAATGAGGCATCATCTAACCTCACTCCACACAAGCATTTGGAATGTTGTTGAGTTTGGTGTATAGGTACCGTCCATAGGGGATGACGACTACGACTCGGACGAAGTAGCCCAAATCCACCACTTTAACTCCCAAGCCACCACTATACTCCTCGCCTCTCTAAGTCGAGAGGAGTATAATAAGGTGCAAGGGTTAAAGTGTGCGAAGGAAATTTGGGACGTACTCAAGACCGCGCACGAGGGAGACGAGGTGACAAAGATCACCAAGCGGGAGACGATCGAGGGGGAGCTCGGTCGCTTCATGCTTCACCAAGGGGCGGATCCACAAGCCATGTACAACCGCCTGAAGACCTTGGTGAACCAAGTGCACAACCTCGGGAGCGAAAAATGGGATGACCATGAGATGGTCAAGGTTATTCTTAGATCACTCGTTTTTCTTAACCCTACGCAAGTTCAATTAATTCGAGGTGATCCAAGATACAAGCTAATGTCTCCCGAGGAGGTTATAGGAAAATTTGTGAGCTTTGAGCTAATGATTAAAGGCTCAAAGAAAATCATCGAGCAAGGCATCTCCTCCACGCCCGAAGCACAACCGGTGGCATAGTCTACATCAAGTAGACAACCCATCGACGCCTCCAAGCTCGACAACGAGGAAATGGCACTCATCATCAAGAGTTTCTGCCAAATTCTCAAGCAAAAAAGGGGGAAGGATTACAAGTCCCGCTCCAAGAAAGTTTGCTATAAGTGTGGTAAGCCCGGTCACTTTATAGCAAAATGTCCTATTTCTAGTGACAGTGACAGGGGCGACGACAAGAAGGGGAGGAGAAAGGAGAAGAAAAAGTACTACAAGAAGGGCGGCGATGCCCATGTTTGCTGGGAGTGGGACTCCGACGAGAGCTCCACCGACTCCTCCTCCGACGAGGACGCCGCCAACATCGCCGTCACCAAGGGACTTCTCTTCCCTAACGTCGGCCACAAGTGCCTCATGGCAAAAGACAGCAAAAGGAAGAAGGTTAAATCCAAATCCTCCACTAAATATGAGTCCTCTAGTGATGATAATGCTAGTGATGAGGAGGATATTTTGCGTACCCTTTTTGCCAACCTTAACATGCAACAAAAGGAAAAGTTAAATGAATTAATTAGTGTTATTCATGAGAAGGATGACCTCTTGGATTCTCAAGAGGACTTCCTAATTAAGGAAAACAAGAAGCATGTTAAGGTAAAAAATGCTTATGCTCTAGAAGTTGAAAAATGTGAGAAATTAACTAGTGAGCTAAGTACTTGCCATGACACTATTGCCAACCTTAGAAATGAAAATACTAGATTAATTGCTAAGGTTGATTCTCATGTTTGTGATGTTTCAATTCCCAATCTTAGAAATGATAATAATGATTTGCTTGCTAAGATTGAAGAATTAAACATCTCTCTTGCTAGCCTTAAGATTGAAAATGAAAAATTGCTTGCTAAGGCTAAAGAATTAGATGTTTGCAATGTTACAATTTCCGATCTTAGAGATAACAATGATATTCTGTGTGCTAAGATTGTTGAACTTAATTCTTGCAAACCCTCTACATCTACCATTGAGCATGTTTCTATTTGCACTAGATGTAGAGATGTTGATATTGATGCTATTCATGATCATATGGTCTTAATTAAACAACAAAATGATCATATAGCTAAATTAGATGCTAAAATTGTCGAGCATGAACTTGAGAATGAAAATTTTAAATTTGCTCGTAGTATGCTTTATAGTGGGAGACGCCCCGGCATCAAGGATGGCATTGGCTTCCAAAGGGGAAACAATGTCAAACTTAATGCCCCTCCTAAAAGATTGTCAAATTTTGTTAAGGGCAAGGTTCCCATGCCTCAGGATAACGAGGGTTACATTTTGTACCCTGCCGGTTATCCCGAGAGCAAAATTAGGAGAATTCATTCTAGGAAGTCTCACTCTGGCCCTAATCATGCTTTTATGTATAAGGGTGAGACATCTAGCTCTAGGCAACCAACCCGTGCTAAGTTGCCTAAGAAGAAAACTCCTAGTGCATCAAATGATCATAGCATCTCATTTAAAACTTTTGATGCATCATATGTTTTAACTAACAAATCCGGCAAGGTAGTTGCCAAGTTTGTTGGGGGCAAACACAAGGGCTCCAAGACTTGTGTTTGGGTACCCAAAGTTCTTGTGTCTAATGCCAAAGGACCCAAAACCGTTTGGGTACCTAAAGTCAAGAACTGAATTTGTTTTGTAGGTTTATGCATCCGGGGGCTCATGTTGGATAATCGACAGCGGGTGCACAAACCACATGACAGGGGAGAAGAAGATACGAGAAAAACCAAGATCCCCAACGAGCTATCACATTCGGGGATGGAAACCAAGGTTTGGTCAAAGGTTTGGGTAAAATAGCTATATCTCCTGACCATTCCATTTCCAATGTTTTTCTTGTTGATTCATTAGATTACAATTTGCTTTCCGTATCTCAATTATGCAAAATGGGCTACAACTGTCTATTCACTGATGTAGGTGTCACTGTCTTTAGAAGAAGTGATGATTCAATAGCATTTAAGGGAGTGTTAGAGGGTCAGCTATACTTGGTAGATTTTGATAGAGCTGAACTCGACACTTGCTTAGTTGCTAAGACTAACATGGGTTGGCTCTGGCACCGCCGACTAGCCCATGTTGGAATGAAGAATCTTCATAAACTTCTAAAGGGAGAACACATTTTAGGATTAACAGATGTTCATTTTGAGAAAGACAGGATTTGTAGCGCATGCCAAGCCGGGAAGCAAGTTGGTGTTCATCATCCACACAAGAACATCATGACGACTGACAGGCCACTAGAGCTCCTACACATGGATCTATTCGGCCCGATAGCTTACATAAGCATCAGCGGGAGTAAGTACTGTCTAGTTATTGTGGATGATTATTCTCGGTTCACTTGGGTGTTCTTTTTACAGGAAAAATCTCAAACCCAAGAAACCTTAAAGGGATTCTTGAGACAGGCTCAAAATGAGTTCGGCTTAAGGATCAAGAAAATAAGAAGCGACAACGGGACAGAGTTCAAGAATTCACAAATTGAAGGCTTCCTTGAAGAGGAGGGCATCAAGCATGAGTTCTCTTCTGCCTACACCCCACAACAAAATGGTGTAGTGGAGAGGAAGAATAGAACTCTATTGGACATGGCAAGAACCATGCTTGATGAGTACAAGACGCCGGATCGGTTTTGGGCCGAGGCGGTTAACACCGCTTGCTACACCATCAACCGGTTATATCTACACCGAATCCTCAAGAAGACATCATACGAACTCCTAACCGGTAAAAAACCCAATATTTCATATTTCAGAGTCTTTGGTAGCAAATGCTTTATTCTTGTCAAAAGAGGTAGAAAATCTAAATTTGCTCCTAAGACTGTAGAAGGCTTTTTACTAGGATATCATTCAAACATAAGGGCATATAGAGTCTTTAACAAGTCCTCTGGACTAGTTGAAGTTTCTTGTGACGTTGTGTTTGATGAAACTAACGGCTCTCAAGTAGAGCAAGTTGATCTTGATGAGATAGGTGAAGAAGAGGCTCCGTGCATCGCGCTAAGGAACATGTCCATTGGGGATGTGTGTCCCAAGGAATCTGAAGAGCCTCCAAATGCACAAGATCAACCATCCTCCTCCACGCAAGCATCTCCACCAACTCAAAATGAGGATGAGGCTCAAGTTGATGAAGGAGAAGATCAAAGAGATGAGCCACCTCAAGATGACAGCAATAATCAAGGAGGAGATGCAAATGTTCAAGACAAGGAGGATGAAGAACCAAGACCGCCACACCCAAGAGTCCACCAAGCAATCCAACGAGATCACCCGTCGACACCATCCTCGGCGACATTCATAAGGGGGTAACCACTAGATCTCGTATTGCACATTTTTGTGAGCATTACTCTTTTGTTTCCTCTATTGAGCCACAAAGGGTAGAGGAAGCTCTACAAGATTCGGATTGGGTGGTGGCGATGCAAGAGGAGCTCAACAACTTCACTAGGAACGAGGTATGGCATTTAGTTCTACGTCCTAACCAAAATGTTGTAGGAACCAAATGGGTCTTCCGCAACAAACAAGACGAGCATGGTGTGGTGACAAGGAACAAAGCTCGACTTGTGGCCAAGGGATACTCCCAAGTCGAAGGTTTGGATTTTGGTGAAACCTATGCACCCGTAGCTAGGCTTGAGTCAATTCGTATATTATTAGCCTATGCTACTTACCATGGCTTCAAGCTTTACCAAATGGACGTGAAGAGTGCCTTCCTCAATGGATTAATCAAGAGGTCTATGTTGAGCAACCTCCCGGCTTTGAAGACAGTGAGTACCCTAACCATGTCTATAGGCTCTCTAAGGCGCTTTATGGGCTCAAGCAAGCCCCAAGAGCATGGTATGAATGCCTAAGAGATTTCCTTATTGCTAATGGCTTCAAAGTCGGAAAGGCCGATCCTACTTTATTTACTAAAACTCTTGACAATGATTTGTTTGTATGCCAAATTTATGTTGATGATATTATATTTGGGTCTACTAACGAATCTACATGTGAGGAATTTAGTAGGATCATGACACAGAAATTCGAGATGTCAATGATGGGGGAGTTGAAGTATTTTCTAGGTTTTCAAGTAAAGCAACTCCAAGAGGGCACCTTCATCAGCCAAACGAAGTACACTCAAGACATTCTAAACAAGTTTGGAATGAAGGATGCCAAGCCCATCAAGACTCCCATGGGAACCAATGGGCATCTCGACCTCGACACGGAAGGTAAATCTGTCGATCAAAAGGTATACCGGTCGATGATAGGTTCATTACTTTATTTATGTGCATCTCGACCGAACATTATGCTTTCCGTATGCATGTGTGCAAGATTCCAAGCCGCCCCTAAGGAATCTCACCTTACGGCCGTAAAACGAATCTTGAGATATTTGGCTTATACTCCTAAGTTTGGGCTTTGGTACCCTCGGGGATCCACATTTGATTTGATTGGTTATTCGGATGCCGATTGGGCAGGGTGTAAAATCAATAGAAAGAGCACATCGGGGACTTGCCAGTTCTTGGGAAGATCCTTGGTGTCTTGGGCTTCAAAGAAGCAAAATTCGGTTGCTCTTTCAATCGCCGAAGCCGAGTATATTGCCGCATGCCATTGTTGCGCGCAATTGCTTTGGATGAGGCAAACCCTGCGGGACTATGGTTACAAATTAACCAAAGTTCCTCTTCTATGTGATAATGAGAGTGCAATCCGCATGGCGGATAATCCCGTTGAGCATAGCCGCACTAAACACATAGACATTCGGTATCATTTCCTTAGGGATCACCAACAAAAGGGGGATATCGAGATTGCATACATTAATACCAAAGATCAATTAGCCGATATCTTTACCAAGCCACTAGATGAACAAACTTTTACCAAACTTAGGCATGAGCTAAATATTCTTGATTGTAGAAATTTCTTTTGATGTCTTGCACACATAGCTCATAAATATACCTTTGATCATGTCTATTTTATATATATGCTATGACTAATGTGTTTTCAAGTGAATTTCAAACAAAGTCATAGGTGTATTGAAAGGGAATTGGAGTCTTCGGCGAAGACAAAGGCTTCCACTCCACTCCATAACTCATCCTTCGCTGTCGCTCCGAGCATCTCTCCAACTTTGGTATAATCTTCACTCATATTATTTGTTTGCCAAAGGGGGAGAAAGTAGTTTAAAAGGGCCTATATTTCACTCTAAGTATCCATTTTTGGCGATTCATGCCAAAGGGGGAGAAAGTATTGGCCCAAAGCAAAAGGACCGCACCACCACCCTAATTTTTAAAAAAAACTAATGATTTTCAATTGGTAAATTTCAAATTGGTATCTTATTGTGTTCTAAAGGGGGAGAAAGTAGCACTTTCAAAAATTGGTATCTTAAAAACCCTCTTGAACACTAAGAGGAGAATTTTATTGAAAGGGAGTTTTGTTTAGTCAAAGGAAAAGCATTTGATACAGGGGGAGAAAATTTCAAATCTTGAAAATGCTTCTCAAAATCTTACTCATTTATCTTTGACTATTTGCAAAAGAACTTTGAAAAGGATTTACAAAAAGAATTTGCAAAAACAAAACATGTGGTGCAAGCGTGGTCCAAAATGTTAAAATTAAAGAAACAATCCATGCATATCTAGTAAGTAATATTTATTGGCTCAATTCTAAGTAACCTTTGCACTTACATTTTGCAAACTAGTTCAATAATGCACTTCTATACTTGCTTTGGTTTGTGTTGGCATCAATTACCAAAAAGGGGGAGATTGAAAGGGAATTAGGCTTACACCTATTTCCTAAATTGATTTTGGTGGTTGAATTGCCCAACACAAACATTTGGACTAACTAGTTTGCTCTAGTCTATAAGTTATACAGGTGCCCAAGGTTCACAAAAAGCCAATAAAAAGACCAAGAGAAGGGTTCAACAAAGAGAGCAAGGGATAACTGAAGAGTGCCCTGGTCTGGCGCACCGGACTGTCCGGTGCACCACCGGACAGTGTCCGGTGCACCAGGGGACTTCAAGCTGAACTTCGCACCTTCAGGAATTCTCAGAGGCGCTTCGCTATAATTCACCGGACTGTCCGGTGCACCACCGGACAGTGTCCGGTGTCCCAAGATCAAGCGACTCTGAACTCGCCAGCTTCGGGAATCCACTCCGCTATAATTCACCAGACATGTCCGGTGCACACCGGACTGTCTGGTGTAACGACGGAGCAATGGCTAGTCCGCGTCAACGGTCACCTGCTACAGCATTAATTGCGCGCTAGCGCGCGCAAAGGAGCAGAGCACGCGCGGGTGGCACACCGGACAGCCTACAGGGCCTGTCCGGTGCACCACCGGACAGCCAGGCGGGCCCACACGCCAGAGCTCCAACGGTCGAATCCTAACGGCCGGGTGACGTGGCTGGCGCACCGGACACTGTCCGGTGGTGCACCGGACTGTCCGGTGCGCCCGTCGATAGCAGCCTTAACCAACGGCTAGTTTGGTGGTTGGGGCTATAAATACCCCCAACCACCCCACATTCAAGTTATCCAAGTTTTCCACCTTCCAACTACTTACAAGAGCTAGGCATTCAATACAAGACACACCAAAGTGATCAAATCCTCTCCCAATTCCACACAAGGCTTTAGTGATTAGCGAGAGAGATTTGTTGTGTTCTTTTGAGCTCTTGCGCTTGGATTGCTTCTTTTTCTTTCTCATTCGTTCTTGTGATCAAAACTCAATTGTAACCGAGGCAAGAGACACCAATTGTGTGGTGGTCCTTGCGGGAAAGTTTTGTTCCCGGTTGATTTGAGAAGAGAAGCTCACTCGGTCCGAGGGACCGTTTGAGAGAGGGAAAGGGTTGAAATAGACCCGGCCTTTGTGGCCTCCTCAACGGGGAGTAGGTTTGCGAGAACCGAACCTCGGTAAAACAAATCCTTGCGTCTCACTTCTTCACTCACTCACGATTTGTTTTTACGCCCTCTTTCGGACTCATTTATATTTCTAACGTTAACCCAGCTTGTAGTTGTGATTAACTTTATAAATTTCAGTTTCGCCCTATTCACCCCCCCCTCTAGGCGACTTTCAGTAGTACCATGTTTGAGCGGTGCCGGTGAGGTGGTAGGAGGCCATCCACGTCCGTTGTTCCACCGGAGTGCGCTAGCCCCAGAAGAATTGTTCACAGTGTGTGAGCCAATTCAACGGGTCGACCGAGCCGTCGTATGTCGCGAAGTCGATCTTGTAGGTCCGAGGCTGGAAAGGCGCCGCGCCGAACGTCGCGGGAGCCGTAGCCGAGGGCGCCCCGCCGATCACTGGAGCTGCAACCGGCGCGGAGCAAAAAGTGGAGCCGTGGAGAATTGTGCCGTCAATGCCGCCATAGAGCGTTCCCGACGCCGGAACGCCCCCATGGCCGAAGCCCTGTAACACCATAAAAGCCATCAATTAAAACTAATAAATTTAGTTATTATATTAATTAGAGTAATAATTTTTTTAAGTGTTTAATTATTTATTGGCATTTTTATCATTTTCTTTGTATGCGCTTGATTGATTATCGGATGTTTATTATCATTTCTTTTTAAAGAAAAACCTAGTGATTAATATAATAATTAAATAATATAATAATTATTAGTCTAAAAACAAGTATTTTTATGAATAGTTTTGGTGAATTTTTATGAATTTTTGAGCTCTTTAAAAATTCATTTCGCAATTTTAAAAAACAAAAACAAAAACTCCTAACCCTAACCGGCCCACTAAGGGCCCAGCTACCAACTACCCTAACGCGCAACGCCTGGCTTCTTCCCAAGCCGCCGTCGCCCCTGTTCTCCTTCCCTCCTCTCACTTCTCTCTCCTCCCTCCCTCGTTTCTCTCTCACGCCGCACAGCCGCCAGAGCCGGCCGAGCGCGAGCAGCCTGACCGATGCCCCACGCGCGCCCAGGACCCGAGCTGGCCGAGCCGCGCCAGGACAGTGCCCAGGCCTGCCCCGCGCGCGCGAGCACCGAGCCAACAGAGCCACGTCCCTGCGCCAGCGCCCAGCCCAGGCCGTCCTCGCGCAGCCGCACCCTGCCCGCAGGTTCTGCGCGCGAGCCGCGCTGCCCAAGCGCCGAGCGACCTGCGCACCCCGCCGGTCCCACGCCCAAGCGCCCACCGCGACGCCCGACGCAGCGCCCGCCTCTGCAGTCGAGCCGCCAAGCGAGCCCGCGACCGATTCATTTTTCTGTGATTAATGGACTTCATGCTTTCGTTTCCTCCCCTCAGTCCTCCTCTCCATTACTCTCTCCCTCATTATTCTCTGGTAACGTAGCCAGTGATGGGCTTGAAGACAGCCGGCGCCCCATTGAAGCTCTCCCTGGCAGACTCTTCTTCTCCCCTCCCTCTCTCTATAAAAGGCAGCAGAGCCTCTCTCCCATCCTCCCTACCCGAGCTCTCTCCCATTCCTCGCACTCTCTCGCTCGTCGTTCGTCGCCGGAGTTTGCCGCTCGTCGCCGGAGCCCGTGGAGTTCGCCGGAGCTACGCCATCCGCCGTCCGTAGTCAAGCCTCTGCTTTTCTTCACCCGGTCGAACCCCCGTCGAACTCTCCCCGTCGCACGCGCGAACCTAAGGTTGATGATGACCCGAATTATTTTGTATATTTTATAAAATACTTTTTGATTCGATTCATGAGTTGTATATTTTGTTTGTTGAAATATGAACACATGTGATTCATGATTTATGTATATGTGTGTGTAATGGAATTTGTTAGAGATATGCGATTATTAGTGCACCGTTATATTTCATGTTAGTCGTGGCGTTGAATTTTGGTTTAGAGAAATATGACAAAATTTAGTAGTCACACGTTGGTGATAAAAAAACAATAGATGGGAATTTTTGTAGTTAAATTTGGTTATCACGAATTTTGGAAACTACTTGGAGAATTATAGTTATAGGTGCATTTTAATGGATTTAGAAAATGGTATAGAACTCATGTATGATTAACATAGGAATTCTAGATGATTTAGTTAACTATTTTATTAACATTTTCTTTTTATAAAGAAAGGAGAAAATATCATTAGTAGGATGGAAAATAGATTTTTGCTAGTCAAATAAACATGCTTAGCACTAAAATTGTTAGAGTACTAGTTTTTGTCAAAATAACCTCGCTTGTGTTGGAAAATGTTCAATTAGTAGTTTATAAGGATTTTTAGAATATTAAATTCATTTTTGATATACTAAATAATTTGAGTTAGAAATAATAAAAGGTATTAATTTATTTATTAATATTAAAAGACGATAATTATCATTTAATTTTATTGATAAAGTTAAAATATATTAATACTAGTTAAAATGTGTTTATTGCACCCACTCATAAATTCACCATTTAGGACTCACAATAATAGATATAATTGAATTAATAAGTATTTACGCGTTTAGGACGTATTTAAGGCGTGATAAGTGCGATGTGTGTTTATTTGTGTATTGGTGTATATTTATGTAATGGTGCATGTTTATTTATTTGTGTATGTTTTATTTTTGTATGTACGATATGCGACTCTATTAGAAGCCGACTGTGCAGTAGACGAACCGAACTCGTTCGAGGACAATCCACAGGACTCGCTTGTGCAAGGCAAGTGGATTCTCCCTCTGCATATTCTGTTTGTACCTACTCATTGCATATAATAATGTTTACTTTTTGATATATTGCATAATTTGATGGGTTTACCTAATTAAGGATTTTCTAGATTTACTACCTGTATTCCTTGTTTAACCTGGGAAAATTACTAAGCTGTGCAAAATTTATGCTATCGCCCAACTTAATGATTTTTAATGTCACTCATTAATTGGTATTAATGTCCCAAAAATTTAATTGGCAATTATGACATTAATCCGATGGTTAAGATAACATTATTCCGAATTAATTGGAACATGGAGTGACCACCCAGGATAAGAGGGGGAGCGGTAGATGCTGGCAGCCCACGTTAACATGGGGTCGTATTCTTGGCTAAGGTACTTCACCCAGGGGGCCACCACCATCGTCTTAGAAACCTTAGCGGGTTGCTTCGTATTAAGTGTATTTTGTGAAAGCCTCATAATGGATCCCTAGCCATTCACCTCGGCAGTGTCTAAGGGTCCGATCAACCCGGGCTAGATGGGATACATGGCTTGTGGGTAAAGTTGTACCACCTCTGCAGAGTGAAAAACTGATATATCAGCCGTGCTCCCGGTTAAGAGCGACCTGGACTCCTCACATGATAATTGAACTTGAAGGTGGAATTAAATTGAGATCCGATGATCTGCCAATAATTTGCTTAAGTGGTTTCACTTAAGTGTTTTTGTTATATTCATATTCCTTTGTTTAAATGGGATATTTGGGATTCACACTTATTAGTAAGACAGGTGTTGTTAATAAAATGTTGACCAACTAAAATGCTTACCGCTCAACCTTAGCCTCACCTTGTTATACCTGCATTAATTTTTCCCCCACTTGCTGAGCCCCGACCATAAGTGAGCTCACCCTTGCTAATATTTTGATCAGAGGGTGATGCTGGAGACTTTGATGGAGATTTTATCGACGACGATGAATTCTAAGTCTAACGACGCGCCGGTCATCTTCCTGTGGGAGATTGCCCAGTTGTTTATTTCCGCTTTACTTTGATGTGATACTTGTTAAATATACAATGTTTCAGATGATGTAATAAAGTATTATACTCTCTTTACGCCTTTATTGCATTGTCTTTTGATATATTACACTTGTGACGTCAACATTTGTGTGGAAATGGATCCTGGCACACATATGCTATGCGCTCGGTTCTACCCCCTGGAACCGGGTGTGACAAGCCCGCTATGATGTGAGGGGTCGAATGGACCGACGGGCGCGCCAGCGCAGAGGAGTAGACTGGCTGCGCGACGTCGGTGAGCCACGGCGGAAGCGGGGACGGCGAGTGGGGGAACTGGATCTCCTGGATGGGGACGTCGCCGAGGGACACCGCCAGTGCGGGCGCGGTGGTGTGCACCATGCTGTCCTGCGGCATCCCATAGGGGTAGACGGCGCCCGAGGCAGGTGAAGGCAGCTGCTGCTGCGGGTTGGGCGCCGGCGGTAGCTGCGGCTACGGGTGAGGCGGTGCCACACCTGGCTGCGGTCCTAAGAGGAAGGCGTCGACGCCGGCCATCATCCTGCCGAGGTCGAGGACGGCCGTGGTGAGCTGCTCGTTGGTCATCACGCCCGCGGCGGAGGAGGAAGCCCCGGCGGCCAGCGGCAGCGATCCCGCGGGCAGGTATGTTTGCGGAATCGGTGCGGATGGGATCAGCACGGACACGTTGGGCACGAACACGTTGGAGTCCAGCGGCGACGTGGTTGCAGCGGGCAGCGGCAGCGACATCGGATCGAAGGTGGCCGATACCAGGTAGGTATGCTGTTGTTCTCTGCCACGCACCGATCGGAGGTTGTACGTGTGGAGGATCGGTGGGCGCGGTTTGAAGGCTGAACGACGGAGAGGAGCCAGCGATCGTGAGAGGAGGAAAACAAGGTGGCGGCTAGGGTTGGACTCCCGGCTCCCTACAGGAAACCAGAAACAATGTGTTTCTGCTTGATCTATAGAGTGGTGCTTACAATTATTTATACTCCCTTCTAGTCCTTATCTAATGAGATAGATCTCTTCTTTTCTCTCTAACAAATCTTATCTTCTAATCCCTATCTTCTCTCTAACAAATCTTATCTTCTAATCCCTATCTTCTCTCTAACAAATCTTATCTTCTAATCCTTATCTGCATGCTTATCTTCTAATTCTTATTTGAATGCTTATGCTGTTGCCTAGCGCCTATAGTGGCGGCCGGTCATAACAGTTGTATTCATTGTTAGTTCTGTTCTCTCAAGCAGCACGAGTAACTTCACATCGAGATTTTTTTAAAAAAAAACGTCGATGCTCCGTCTTATAAAAATGACTTAGGTGAGTGCCCCTGCGTTGCAACGGGAACGTATAATAACACGACAACTTATGTATAAATATGTGTTATATTGTTATGAGAAAATGTTTCGAAATCCATTTGTGATCCTACCCATACATAAATTTTGTTATTTTAATCTACATATTTCACCATTACATTGCAACCATCAGTAACATATATATTTCTATATATGATTTTAATAATGTCACTGAGTTATAATGACAGCACGATTGGAGAAGTGTCATTTACAACTCAAATCTCATAAAAAGGTACTAAGAAAGCACCGAAATAAGGTAATAAACTGTCACAAGAACCAAGTGAACAATGAAATATCTCCATTCCAGCAAACAACATGATAGCCTAAAACTCGGAAAAAGATCAATACAATGTTGACCATATATCAAGGCCATCACCATTGTCATCATTTATCAAACATGGATTATATTGATCACATCGCGCACCTCCAGCATGCATTGAAAGCTCTGTTTCCACCCCTAATGATAAAGAGGTCGAAGCATAGGCCCTTGACGGAGCGGACGTAGTGCGCGGCGATGGCGCGGGCGTACCGGATGAGCTTGCCGCAATAGGCGAGGCGGGACTGCAGGAGCATGTGCGCGACATCGGTGCAAGTCCAGAGTGCGGTGACAGAACAGAAAAGCACCTCAAGAAACACTTTGTCGTAGGCGCTGTCATTTCAAACTTCAAGTAGTTCAGCACAAAAGCTTCCATTTCTAGAACCTTTGAACATACATGTTATTTATTAGTGACCGTGAGTGACAAACAAGAGAATATCAGATAATGTCTGTTGTATCTTTTTTTTAAACACACACACACAAAACAAACCTCGTCTTTGAAGTATGTATTGTCTGTTATGTAGCAGAATTCTTCTACCTCGGGTGCACATATCTCCTCGTATTTTATGGATTTGAAGTTTCCAAGACGTCAAAATCAAGCATGCCAACAACCTAATGATAACTGAAAGAAATAAAGGGGAGGAGAAACAAAATCTTACGCTGTTATAAGCATGCAAGCAACACCAAGTAATTGCAGCCTTGGACGGTTGATCTCGTTGCCAGAAAGATAACGGTCGATGTAGTTGACTGTCAGGTACAAGGTATCAGGAGCAAGACGATATTCTTCAGCAACCTGCACGAGGAAAACCCATCATGAATATAAGTTGACAAGATTATTCTCTAGGCTTTTCTTATGCTTAGCAGGAAAAGCTTACTTTCACGAGCCAGTCTATCAAAATTGCCCTCATGCTGGGTTGGCATCCTTTTGAATTGTCTCCATGAAATCAGTCGATGGTCTTTTCTTAGTCTACTAGAAAGCAAAGCACACTATTAGTGACAAACAAGGAAGAAGTAGAGCTTGTTAAGATGCTTCAACGTATGTACAGATGAAGTGTAGCTCAATTTTCCTCCGAAAAGAATTTGATCAAATCGAGCTTCATTAATGCACCAACAATGAAACTTCACATAAAAGAATCAGAAAGTGTTCTTTTTTCAAAAAAACACACTCAGGAAGTGTTCCCACACTGGTAAGCTGCAGTTATAAAATGACCAAACACGCTTAAGGTAAGTTGTAAGTATACTACAACCTAGCTTATTTAGTGGCATCAATGTAGATATTTTACAGTCAAGCCAAGATTTCTTATGTTCAGTGCTTGAGGGAAACCATTTTGGCACCAGGGTTTAGGAAAGAATGTGTTACCTCAGCTTCTCGCAGATGCATGTAGATGTCAGAAGCCAGAGCGACGCACAACTGTGGATCCTCGAAGTTGTTGTCAACTTCACAGATGCTGTCAATTTCCATTAGGGCAGAGCCATTTTTCTCCCACTTATTTTCTGCAAAAGAAAACAGGCCACACGCGACTGAATCAACAAGAAAAATGACAAAAACATACTTAAAAATGGAAATCTGAATCTCAGCAGACCTTCAACGTCTCTATCCTTTGATGTACGCAGATGTTCATCCGTCCATCGCTACAATGAAGCCAGCGTCGAGCAACCCCCATTGTCTATGTACTCGAAGTCCGGGCTTTTCATGGAGTCACAAGTCAAACTCTAGTCACAAATAGCGGCAAACTCTAGTTGATTGAATGTCCTGCTAACCGTGAATTGTGTCTGACACAAAACTAAGTAGAGATCGATGTTTTGTTTTCCCTTCACTTTCTTTTGCTGCTGCTATTTTTCATCACATTAACTCTTCCCTGCATTGTGCTACAAAGAATGTTTCGTGTAATATTACCTTCATAGCCACCATATATAGGATCTTCAGACAGTAAAGAGGTGTGTCCATATCAATGAAATTGCTTCCATAAGTTTAGAAAACAACTTTAGCAACTGATTTGACAAGTATAATATATGGTATATACAATTTGTGGTTTTAGCATCCTGATGCCAATGTCCCTTGTTGATAAAGAGACAATTTGAAAATTTTCACAACAAAATAGACCTAAAGCAACCAAGACCAGCGGCTAAATGACCAGCAAAGCCCATAGTAATCCCAGTTGAGAATGAAGAAGACTGTTAGCTAGATAGATAAGTTATATGAGAATCTGGATAGATGTCATGGGTTTGTATTTTGATCATTACTGGTACCTATTGTGACATGCTTTCATTGACCACCAGAAATACCCCTCATCATCTCCTTCCCTACCAGCGTATTAGCACAGACCTCCAAGTCTAATATCTGCAGGTATATATAAGGAAGCAGCAGACATGAGATCCCAATTTAGTGATAACAGAAGTCATATTTGTTATCTTACAGCTAGATCCCCAGCTAGCAGACTATAACTTCAATGTGTAGTCTGTAACAATATTGGATTGTTGCTCACCCATAGCTGAGGCCTATATAAGTTTATAGTTAAATAAATAATTGTTACCAAGTTGCAAAAAAAGGTAGGAGGTGATATATATGACTGTCCACATTAAGTCCCGATCCTTCCTGTTTTATACTTGCATAGATAGATTTTTTTGAAGCACAGAATGCTCTTGTTATCTGTAACAGCCTCACCTTCATATAGACATCAATATCATGATCTGGCTTGATGTTGGTTGCCTTCTCCCTTCTTGCCAACTCAGTCAACATTTCTAGAACAAGACAAACAAAAAAAACTTAGCAGCTGTTATCCCATCGATGGCATGACCCATCCAATGGTCTAAAATAAAACAAACACCCAATATATTATCTTCTAGAACTAAACTGATACAAATTAAATTATACTACAATACGACAAGGCTTTAGAGTCGCTACCGACATACAACCGGGCTACGGACCAACTTGGGTTATAGGCATCCTTATGCTGTGATATATTTTTTCTCTGTTTAAAACCTCTACTGTAAACTAAAATCAAGAAAATGATTAAAAATGAAAATATATGAATTTGCAGTTTATGTCTGTCGCTCTACTTCCTAGCTTCTTCACTATTACCTTCTTGCAAACGTCCATTCCTTTTCATGTTAACTCTTTGTGCAACCAGCAACATCCCAAAAGAGGACCATTTTAGGAGGCCTGTGTCTGCTCAATTAAACCTGTGTGGCTGTGTATACACTATACACCCAGCATGTAGCAATTAATTAAGAGCGGAAACACTTGAGAGTGGACAAAAAGGTGCAGTGAATATTTAGGTAAAAAGAGCTGCTAATCACAGTGTAAAAGGTTGTGGAAATATATGTAATCAAAAGCTAGCAACTAACTTAGAGGTTTTGAAAAGCATCTTCTCCTTTGACATACTCAAATTCCAGATGAAAAAAATAAATTCCACAATCCTATGCCTGCATCCAATGGAGGAGCGGGCACTTCCCCTGGTAGGCATTGTAGAGAATTGCACGGATTAGCCGGTTGTGCAGCTGGAGGTTCTCCTGCCCTAGGGTCTGCAAGCACAGCTTTAATTTTCAAAGTCTTACCTGCTGAGCCTCTCCGATAAGTAGCCATTCAAGTAGCCAAAATATCTCCGCGAGTGATCCGGACCAAGCCGCTTCAACATCTGAGCCTTGAGATCCCTGAGATCAATACGACCATTCTGCTGTTGCTGTTGTGGAGCTGACGGCTGCCGCCGCCGCTGCTGTGGTGTAACCATTGGCCATGCCTCCTCCCTTACTGTGTCCATGCAATTACCACTGTAGCAAACCCCGATATCAGACCCAGAGTAGAGAAACCAACGAATTGGGGATAGCACGCCGTAGGATCAAACCATTAGGGCTTGCGCCGCTTCCTACAGAGCGCGAGCCCGTACCCGAATTCCCAGCTCGCCGGCCATGGAGGGGATCTCATCTCCGCTGGCGCCACACCGGCTTCGCAGCCTTCGTGTCCTACAGCCGCGCTGGCTGCGTGGAGCAGCCCATGCGAGAAGAGGAATGAGGTGAGGGAGACCATCACAGGCGGTGGAGGCGGACATTGGTGGAGGCTAGGGTTACGAAGAAGGGAAGGGATCCAAAAGCTCACGGTCGGCAGGGGCGCGGGGAGGGCAGCCGTGGACCTCGCGGGGCAGATCCGGTGGAAGGGACGGGGACGTCCGTGCACGCAGAGAGGTAGGCGGGCCTGCCATGCGTGGCATACGGGCCTGCCATGCGTGGCATGCGGCCAGGGGGCGGATGGGACGCTGGCTTGGTGAGGGGAACGTCCACGGCCGCGTGCGGGGAGAGGGGGGGGGGCGAGCAGGGGCATGAGTAGTGGTCTACACTATTGTGTTAATAGTTAGTAGAGAAGAGATTTGCTTGAGCAACATTGTTTGGGTCAGGATGACAAAAATGGGAGACTTGCGTCAACCGAAGTAACGGTGGCAAGTAAATGTCTTAACTGGGCCTAATAAAATAGCCAAAGCATCACTGCAAACCCATAGGGTCCAGGGTAAAATGAAGCAGCTGTACACTCGGATTCTATCTCATCTGGCGGGCTCCAGAGCCTTCATCGTCTGTTTGATTTCTTCAAGGATTTCGGTCTTTTAGAATGAGAATGATCTTCCACCTCTTCGTCATCATCCCCCACCTTTCCCCGCTTCTTGTGACCACCGGACTCTTTCAACTTCTACGAGGTGAGATAAGTAGCATCACTGTAAGCCAGCAGATAGCCATCCTTTTGCACAGATTTGCTACCAGCAAGAATGGCAAAAACAAAAACAAAAAATACAGAATCGACACTGATGTCAAAGGAGGACGTACCGTAAGTGCAATTCTCTTTCCATCGGATATAGGCCCTTTAAGTATCATGACTTCATCTCTGTCCACCTTACGATGGTCAATTTTCTTGCCTGCAAATCGTAAGAGGCAGGCTTCGTAAAAATTGCATCTCAGCTGTCAAATGTCAATTGCCAAGGGGGAAAAAGGAGGTGAAATGAAAATCTGTAACTACCAAGGAGCTTCTCGATCAGCACAAACCACTGGGCTTCATATTGATTCACCAAAGATACAGCATATCCTGACCGCCCTGCACGTGCGATCCTACCCACCCGATGAACATAATCCTACAGGTCACACGGCATAAAATGTGAGGCCACAACAAATCCAATTTGAACATCGAACTGTAAGCAGTTAAAATAAAATCACAATGGCCCAAGACAAGTACTCAATCAGACAGAAAGACTGTTATGTATGGCCAAGTCTATGTTAGGCGCAACAGGACCAAGGCTGCCTAAGGAGGCGCGCCAGGTGGGGCCCAAAGCCCAATAGCTAATAGATCAGATCTATCTAGATAGTTATACTTATCGAATAGCTAATAGATTAGCTTTATCTAAATAGTTACTTATCCAATAGCTAATAGATCAGCTCTATCTAGATAGTTATACTTATCCAAAGCTAGTAGATAGACTTGAGATAGCTCTATATATAGATATGTAAACACTAGAATAAAGGCAAGCAGAATACCAATTTATTCTGTCTTTCCAGAGGAAGCCAGAGTCTCCTGAGATCTTCTCCCTGCGCGCGACCCAGCTAGGATCACAACGGCGCCCCAGCGCCGCCCTTCTCGCACCCAATCCCCACCCTACAACCTGCGCAATCTGCCCGGTAGGATCCGTAGTTCTACCAATCTGGTATCAGAGGTCTCAACGATCATGAGTTCTTCCACCGTCGTCCACGAGCCCATCCGCAGCGTCGGTCACCTCCCTGGCCGCGGTCCTTGCGCTGTCGGAGGCCATAGCGCTCGGCCCTCCCAGCGCGGCCGTTAGCCAGCAGGCCGCTCCCGCGCTCACCCCGGCCCAGATCGCGGCGTCGTTGGCTGATCTCAGTCACGCCGTGCGCGACATGCAGATCACCATGAACGTCATGCTGACAGGCCAGCTTCCCTTCCCCAACCAACAAGCCGCCCATCCATCCCCGTCGCCGCACCCGTTCCTGGTGACGGCGCAACCACCGCCGGCCGCACTGCCTCCACCCACGCAGCCACCTGCGCCACTCCCTCCACCTGCCCGGCAACCA
Source organism: Zea luxurians (assembly GCA_029449295.1). Taxonomy (NCBI): domain Eukaryota; kingdom Viridiplantae; phylum Streptophyta; class Magnoliopsida; order Poales; family Poaceae; genus Zea; species Zea luxurians. The sequence continues at coordinate 31,437,118 of JAOPSE010000031.1, forward strand.
ATCTCTTACCAGTACGGCATGCCGATCGACCCCGGGCCTTCATCCACCGCACCTCCGCAGACCACAACCCCCATTCACATGATTCGTTTCCCACCATCCCCATCCCCCATTTCATCTTGGGCGCAGGGCACGTCGACGATTTCACGACCAGTGTACTCCGTGGCATCTCCACGACCGGCGCTTACGACTTCCTTACCTAGCAGCGCCGCCGGGGGGGGCCTTGCGCCCTCACGTACCCGCAGCGACAACAGCTGGTCACCGTACCACGGGCTGCCTCAGGACGACGACGTGGAGACTACAACCTACGGGGGCGCTGAGGCGCGCGCGCCTCCACGCTACTACAAACTAGAGTTCGCCACGTACGATGGCTCCGAGGATCCGCTGAACTGGCTAAATCATTGTGAGCAGTTCTTCCGGGGGCAGCACACGCCAGCCTCGGATCGCACGTGGTTGGCCTCGTACCATCTTAAGGGGCCCGCACAAACGTGGTACTATGCCTTGGAACAGGACGAGGGCATGCCATCTTGGGATCGCTTCGCCGAGCTGTGTCGCCTTCGCTTCGGTCCAGCAGTGCACGGTTCTCGCCTTGCGGAGCTGGGACGCCTCCCCTTCCTGTCCATGGTTCAGGAGTACTCGGACCGCTTCTGGGCGTTGCTGTGTCGAGCTCAGGACGTCTCCCCCATGCAGAAGATGGAGCTGTTCGTGGGCGGCCTCCCCAAGTACTTGCGGGTGGACGTTGAGCTGCATGACCCGCAAGATCTACAAACTGCCATGTACCTAGCGCGGGCGTTCGAACGGCGCGCGGCAGCCTGGCCCCCATTCCAGTAGCGCGGATTGCGACCACCGCAACGGGCGCAGGGCTCGGGACGCACGACACCAGCACCGCCCGGGGCTCCACTGACCGGTACAACGACGTCAGGCGATAGTACGACTCCGACACGCCCGTTTCGCCGATTGTCCCCGACCGAGCAGCAGGAGCGGCGGCGGCAGGGGCTCTGCTTCAACTGCGATGAGCCCTACGTCCGGGGACACGTGTGCCAGCGGCTGTTCTACTTGGAGGTCGACGATTTTCTCGACGAGGCGGCCGATGAGGGTGGGGTCAACCCCTGGAGGAGTCGGCCGCCCTAGATGTCACCGGAGCCAACGCGCTGGTGGTCTCGTTACACGCATTGGCGGGCATCCGGACGAACAAGACACTGCTGCTACCAGTCACCATCAACGGTGAGCGACTACTCGCGCTCATGGACACAGGGTCAACCCACAACTTCCTCAATGGTGACACGATGAGCCACCTCGGGCTAGCTATGGCGGGTGGCGAGCACCTTCGGGTCACGGTGGCCAACGGAGACCGCCTACCCTATGCCGGCATCGCCCACGACGTCCCCGTCATCATCAACGACGAGTCCTTCTCCATCATGTGCATCGAGATGCGCCTGGGCTGCTTCGACTTCATCCTCGGCGTGGACTTCTTAGAGACGCTGGGTACCATCCAGTGGAACTTCCGAGCACTGACCCTGTCGTTCCAACGCCAGGGCCGGCGCATCCACTGGCAAGGTGTGCAGGCCACGCAACAGCCTGCCCCGCAGCAGCTGGCCGTGGCAGTCATCGACACTGCCTAACAGCCCCTCATGGACGTCCTTATTCAGCAACATGGCGCCATCTTCGACGAGCCCACAGGACTGCCTCCGGCTCGCCCCTATGACCATTGCATCCACCTGCTGCCCGGTACAGCTCCGGTGGCCGTACGACCATACCGGTACGCGCAGCTGCAGAAGGACGAGCTGGAGTGACAGTGTGAGGCCATGCTCACACAAGGCATCATACGACCCAGCACATCGCCGTTCTCCGCTCCGGTGATCTTGGTTCACAAGGCGGACCGCTCGTGGCGTTTCTGCGTCGACTACCATGCCCTCAACGCTAAGACGTCCAAGGACAAGTTCCCGATCCCGGTGGTGGACGAGCTCCTCGACAAGCTCCATGGAGCCCGTTTCTTCTCCAAACTGGACCTATGCTCAGGCTACCACCAGGTGCGGGTGCACACCGATGACATCGCCAAGACGGTGCTCCGCACCCATCATGGCCACTATGAGTTCCTGGTCATGCCGTTCGGCCTCTCGTACGCGCCTGCTACTTTCCAGGCCCTAATGAACGATGTACTCCACCCATATCTTCGGAGGTTTGTGCTTGTCTTCTTCGATGATATCCTGATCTACAGTGCATCATGGGCGGAGCACCTCCAGCATGTGGGCATCGTCCTCGAGGCACTGCAAGCACACCACCTCCACCTGAAGCGCTCCAAATGTTCCTTTGGTGCCACATCGGTGGCCTATCTTGGCCATGTCATCTCCGAGGGCGGGGTCACCATGGATGCCAACAAGGTCGCGGCAGTGGCCTCCTGGCCACCCCCGCGGTCTGCACAAGGCCTCCGGGGCTTCTTGGAACTGGCAGGGTACTACTGGAAGTTCATCAAAGAATTCGACCTCATTGCAGCCCTGCTGATGCGTCTCTTGCGACGAGACGCGTTTGCCTAGGACGATGACGCGACAACAGCCTTCCACGCCCTAAAGTATGCCCTGAAGACGGGCCCAGTGCTCCAGATGCCGGACTTCGCCAAGCTCTTCGTCGTCGACTGTGACGCATCAAGTGCAGGGTTCGGTGCTGTCCTTCATCAGGGCGCGGGACCTCTCGCCTACTTCAGCAAGCCATTTGCAGCCCGCCACCTTAAGTTGGCGGCCTATGAGAGGGAGCTCATCGGCCTCGTGCAGGCCGTCCGTCACTGGCGCCCATACTTGTGGGGTGCCACTTTTCTGTTCGTACTAACCACTACAGTCTAAAATTCTTGCTGGATCAGCGCTTGTCCATAGTTCCTCAGCATTAGTGGACCAGCAAGCTGTTCGGTTTTGACTTCTCAGTGGAATATAGGTCGGGGCGCCTGAACACCGTGGCCGACGCCCTGTCCCGCCGCGACTCGGAGGCTGCCGTGGAGGACACGGCTATGGCGGCATGGGCCATCTCGGGCCTGACATTCTCCCTGCTGGACGACATCAGGCGGGCGCTAGCAGCTGCACCTGATGGGCAGCACCTCCTCCAGTAGCTACGGGAGGGCGTACTAGCTATGCCATGGCGCCTCGTCGACGGGCTGCTCCTGCACGACACACGCATCTTCGTGCTGAACTACGATGACCTGCGCCACCAGGTGCTGACACTGGCACACTCGGCAGGTCATGAGGGCGTCTAGAAGACCCTCCATCGACTGCGGGTAGACTTCTACATTCCACATGATCGCGCGCTCGTCCAGGACTGGGTGCGCACCTGCACCACGTGCCAGCAAAACAAGTCACTGGCGCAGCAACCGGGCGGCCTCCTGCAACCCCTTGAGGTGCCATCCCAGGTATGGGCTGACATCTCCATGGACTTCATCGAGGGGCTGCCTAAGGTGGCGGGCAAGTCCGTCATCCTCACGGTGGTGGATCGCTTCTCCAAGTATGATAACTTCATCGCCCTCGGCCACCCCTACACCGCATCATCCGTAGTGCGGGCATTCTTCGATGGCATCGTACGACTACACGGGTTCTCGTTGTCTATTGTCAGTGACCGGGACCCCGTCTTCACCGGGCATGTGTGGCGCGACCTCTTCAGGATGGCGGGGGTGACATTAAAGATGAGCACCGCCTTCCACCCACAGACGGATGGACAATCGGACGTGGTCAACAAAATTATTGCGATGTATCTTCGGTGTGTCACCGGCGATCGACCGCGGACATAGGTGGATTGGCTGTCCTAGGCGGAGTATTGCTATAATACCTCCTACCACACAGCATTGTGTGCCACACCCTTCGAGGTGGTCTATGGTAGATCCCCATCGTCCATGCTACCTTACACGCTAGGGATAGCACGGACAGAGGCCGCAGACGACATGCTACGCTCCAGAGATGAGATGCTAGCCGAGGTGCGCCAGCGCCTTTTGCAGGCCCAGTAGCTCGCCAAGAAGTATTACGATGCTAGGCATCGGGAGGTCCAGTTCCAGGTCGGCAACTGGGTGTGGCTACGCCTGCTGCACTGCACCTTTCAGTCCCTCCATCCGCGCACGAAGGGGAAGCTGGGACCTCGCTACGCTGGCCCTTTCCGTGTCCAGGAAAGGATTGGGTCGGAATCCTACCGCCTGCAGTTGCCAGATGGTGCCCACATCCATGATGTCTTCCACGTCAGCCTGCTAAAGCCGCACCGTGGGGATCCTCCTGCAACTCCGGGGACGCTTGACCCAGTGATGGATGGCTGGCTGCTTCCTGTGCCGGCCAAGGTGCTCCGCGCTCAACTTAGGCGAGGCGTGTGGCAGGTTCTCATACAATGGCGTGGACTGGCTGAAGATGACACCACATGGGAAAAGCTTGAAGAGCTCCGTGCTGCTTACCCCAGCTTACAGCTCGAGGACGAGCTGTTTGAGAATGCGGCGAGAGATGTTATATATGGCCAAGCCTATGTTAGGCGCAACAGGGCCAAGGCTGCCTAAGGGGGCGCGCCAGGTGGGGCCCAAAGCCCAATAGCTAATAGATCAGCTCTATCTACATAGTTATACTTATCCAATAGCTAATAGATCAGCTCTATCTAGATAGTTATACTTACAATAGCTAATAGATCAGCTCTATCTAGATAGTTATACTTATCCAAAGCTAGTAGATAGACTTGAGATAGGTCTATATATAGATCTGTAAACACTGGAATAAAGGCAAGCAGAATACCAATTTATTCTGGCTTCCTAGAGGAAGCCAGAGTCTCATGGGATCTTGTCCCTGCGCGCGACCCAGCTAGGATCACAACGGCGCCCCAGCGCCGCCCTTCTCGCGCTCAATCCCCACCCTACAACCTGCAATCTGCCCGGTAGGATCCGTAGTTCTACCAAAGACACCTTAGAATTCATTGGAATATCATAATTGACTAGGTGGATGCCCGTGCGTTGCAGCGGAAACATATCGTCACCATAGGGAACGTGGCTCCTACCAATCTAGTATCAAAGGTCTCGACGATCATAAGCTCTGTCGCTGCCCCCAGGCAGCAGCCGCCGCCAGTATCAGGCGGCCCCCCAGCAACGTCCAGCGCGCTGGTCGCAGCCCCTGCTTAATTGGGAGCCATGATGCTTCACCGATAATCCCCCAAATACCCAGCCTCCTTGTCGGGCAGCGCCACTGGGGGCATGGCCGCCCCGCAACCAATGGAACGCTGTACGGCATGGTAGACGGGCTGCTCTCCCAAGAGCGCAGCAGCCTGCTGCCCCACGTAAATGGACAAACAAAAAAGTTATTGCTACAAACTTATGATCAGATAGACAAACAAAAAACAATGTAAATGATATATAATATTGTTATTACGAGTAAGTTAGAAAGCGCAACAACAATACGACAACCCCATGAGGCCATGATGCACAATAACAGAGATCCACTATGCATAAAACTCCCAAGTGAACAACGCTTGTGATGAATCTGCTACTGAAGCTAGAGCTGTCAATGCTCCCCGTGCACCATTTGCTTGCCATTCTAGAATATAAACATGAGCAGTTAGCATTGTTTACTAACCATGATAACAAATATATTTGAAGCAACCTGAAACCTAATTCAACACAAGTAATTGCGTACCTAAAGAAGAACAAGTAATTTATTCACGATTCCATCCAGGTAAGGCGTCAAAAATTCTGGTGTACAATTCTCACTAAAATTCAAAATCGCCGAAACATCATGTGCCTATAAACAAGAAGAGCAATACAGGTCATAATAGATTACCAGGTCCTAAGATGTATGACATGAACATGTAATCAGTATAGTAGAATATAGGCATACAAATTGTATAAACTTAATATCTCAATGCACACAAAAGACTTAAACAACATTCAGTTCAGAGGTCTGGCATACATAAAGTTAGTAGTTGCTTGGTAATCAAATTACTTTTTTATCGTAGAAACTTGTAAGCTCAAAGATCAAAAGGGATTTGTTTGACATTTAGATGTGCTAGCTGCCCACATATATTTATATTTAAAACATGTAAACCACACACAAACCATATTGGTCTACATCAACCTATTTATTGATGCAACCTCAATTAAAATTGTGATGTCTTAAAATTTTTAATAATAGGCAAATATGTCGACAACCGTACATTAATCTAATCTTTTTTAGCGATACTGATAAGTCGTTGTTGTATGTTTGGAGGGATAGCATAGCGGCATGAATTCTCCTCGTAACTTAATAGATCAATTACAGAGTTCCTTCAAAGAATTTTTGCATCCTACACACAAAGACATAAGAGAACAAGACGTCAAATTTATATTATGTAACTGAAATGTATGTTTGAACCAAACGTACTCCACTCACCCTATTAAATTCCATTCGTCTAGCACTCCCCCACATGACCATAGCTTGTAGAACGAAGTAGCTGGTATTAACCCTACAGAATAATGTTTGGCCAACTATATTATATACAATGGTTATCATAGAAAAAATTTAAACTTTTGAGAACATGGTATTGAGAAAATACCCTTTTAAGTCCATTAGAAGACTAGACCGAATTGTATGTTCCCACTTAAAAATATCATCTGCCCATCCAGAACGTTTCTTATTGTAGGCAATCTTATATTTCTTAGAAGCCATGATAATTGCTTCCGCAAACCTCTTGTATGGCATATGTTTACACCAATCTTGAGTGGGTGTAAAGTCTATAAAAGTTACGTGCTTTTTACCATGATCGATCACGAAAAGTGCGTAGCATCCGTTGAATTTCCATGGCATAAGAACCTACAAAATATCAGTCATTAGGATTGCAACGAAGTGCCTTTTATAAATACATTTGAAACGAACACATACTTACATATTTACAACCAGTGATATAATAGTTCAATGAAGGCCAACAGTCCAGTGTTTTGGCTAACTCTTCTGCTGTAGGATCCTGATGGTACTTTGGAAGTTTACCAAAACCAACCATTCTCTGGATAAATATATATACATGTCCACATGAGAATTATATGTATAGATACAATATATTACTACATTATTGATTGGAAACAAACTTACCAGAAGCGCATGTCCATATAATGTTTTTTATCCTTTATCATTTCATCTTTCGACATATGTGACTCTTTAATGGCCAACAATCGAACAACCATGTCAAAACATTTTAGAGTCATATCTAGATTTACCCTTAATACGTTTTGCAGGTCTTTGATAGATATTTCTATCTTAAAAGGGTTGAAACTTCGCACCCATATCATCCTGTAATGCAACATGACAAAAGTCTATATCAAAACTCTACGTAGTTGGTACCTATAAAATAGATAAAACAATGAGCACTTACTCTAATATCGTATCATCTTGGATTGTCATGATGTAATCACATAGAACATCTATTAAATCGTCTTTGGTCACTGGCATGTCCTTTGTGGAAAGGCCACTCAGTAAAAATTCATTAGTGCACTCATCGGTCAGGATTTTTATAGGAGTTCTTTTATCCCAATCATGAACAAACCACCTTTCTAAGTCTGCTTGAGTGATGGGGCCATCATCATCTTCCATCAATACTTCGCTTTCTTCATATACACAAAGTAGTTTCCTCTTCTTAGGATTTGTGGGACTATCTAATATCTGAACATCAGAGGAGCTTCCAGCTTCGACTTCTTTGTCATACTTGTATAACGGACACCCCTTTCTCTTATTTATATCTGAAGATAGTAATATAGCAGCCAACTTTTTCTAAAGTGTGACATGTCATCCTGCAAATAAGAAATAATTTATTTAGCAATTATATGTATCAATTGGTTTGGCATAATAACAGAAGACAACAAACAGATATTCATGTTATAGCCACATGTAATTTATGGTTCAAAAAAGAGACCCATCAGAAAGTGCAAACTGCCAACAAGAAAATCTGTGCATGTGATAAATATGCAGATTGCAGTTATGTCCATAGTGTATGCAAAGCAAAATGACTGAAGTAATCATAAAAAATCGCCGGTCGTACGACAAAAAACAAAGGCGAGCACGACCTGGAACAGTAGGGATGCAAACAAGTCTGCAGCCTGGAAGAAAGCTCTACCACAATTCACGGCGTCCATGATGCACGCATAATGTCATATAGTAATAATATACCTGGGTAAAATTATCAGATAGTTCATCCCCTGTCTAGTATTCGATATAGTTTAGTAGAAAGAGGCCACACGAGGAGCTACATCAACCAGATGATAAAATGTCAAGATTAACAGCAACGAATATTAATAACAACACATAAGAATGTATGGTGTACCTATCTGTTTGCTTTGCATATTCCATTTCTATTTCTCTAAGTGGCCAAGAAGCAACTCGAAGGTCTGGCCACCTGTGATCTTTTAACTCCTTACGCTGAGATACCATATCAATTTGTCTTTGGAGTCCTTTTATCTTTATATTATTATAAAAACATAGAATTAGAAGTTGAGATTTTAAGTTAATAAGAGATTAGTAATTGTTGAGTTTGTATAAACTCACAGTGTCAATGAGGTCATTGCGACCGGATGATGTACCAAGTGAGTCGAGCACTTGTATCTCCATATTTCTTGCATTGATCACGGCAAGATACCAGTGCATTTCTCGGATATTTATTGGAATAAACACCTACAAGTCAATTATAAATATTGCATAATAATACATGTAAACACTAACCGTGTAGATTGCAATCTCGTATTTACCATGTCATGGTCTAGATAAAGTAAAACCCTTCTTTCAGCGTTAGATATTTGTGCCATGTTTTTACTTGGATATAACTCATCTGTTTTAGTTTCAACATCACCGTCTCGCTTTAGAAAGTTGAACTGAAAAGCATTTTCTATGTGTACACGACCTCTAGATCGACATTTTAGATGCTCTTGAGCTTTTATTAAATTTATGTAACAGTCTATCACTTGCAAGTATGTAAGTTATGGTTTAAAATACCAAGGTGAGTATCTTGGAAGTGTGGTGCTCCTAGCTAGTTGAGTTATCATGAATTACCTCATCACCTAGATATGCGTCTGGTTGAAATAGGCATTCCATCCACTTCCTTTCCACAAAGGCATCATCAATAAGCACGACTTCTACCCTTGGTTCACAAGGGTTTTCTTTAATCCAATCGATGAGTGCAAGATCACCCTGCGTGCAAATATAATCTACGAACAAAACAGTCATGAGGTCAGACATAAATCACTTACAATAAAACAATACAAATTGATCATTAAGGTAGTATGGAAGTTATCATACCTTTCGGAACTATTGTAGTAGTCATCGATTTTTTTGGCTTGTTATGAGACAAGGACATTAGTAGAGATTCATCTATAGATAATGTATTAGCTCTTTGGATGACTGTAAGTGCAACATTTTCCTCTTTAGATTCCATCCACGGGAGACAAAAACCTATAATCATTGTTACTATGTATTATTTGATACACGATTCAAATGTTTCTACTATAACCAGCTAAGCAATTTTACATGCATTAGTGATAACATAACAATGAACAATTAATATTGCAAATAAAATGATATAAACATATTGTAGAGGGGAGGCGACGGCAGTCTACAGTCAATCATTTGAATGCAGATTTACGTAACATTATTCTCTAGAGACTAACATACTGCACTGCAGTTATTAACTTCAATAAATAAAATCTGATACTGGTTGTACAGTTTTTGACCCTAATAAAATATGAAGCTGCATTCAACCTCAAATTATCCACAACCCGAAACATCCGCATATAGTGTTCACATATAGTGTTGGCCGAGTTCACAGACATTATACTGACAGAAATAAATTCACAGTCCAGCTACGGCGTAAGGACCTCCTTATAGACAATATTCTTTGTGTATGTTACGCCATTTATTGTTGACTTCTTTTCCACCCCCTTCTTCATTTTATCATCAGTGACTGGAATTACAAGTACCTTCACATTCAATCGAGTTGTGGCCCTTGAGAGAGCAACATATAGCTGGCCATGAGAGAATACTGGTTCGGGCAAGTACACAGCAACATTAGGAATCGTCTGTCCCTGAGACTTGTTAACATTCATGGCGAAACTTAGTCTTACTAGAAACTGCTTCCTTTTAAAATGGAAAGGGAACATCTCATCATCAGAAGGGCACAGGGGTATACGAGGCAAGAAAACCCGCATTCCAGCATGCTGACCAAGGACAATTTCAGCATCGATACTATTTTTTGGAAACCATGTACCACCAGTCGTGTACCGTTGCAAAGTCCGTTAGCAGGGTCTATATTCCTAAGCAACATGATTGGGCACCCAATTTTGAGATTCAGAACGTGCGGGGGTAGTCCATTAGGAGTCAGCGTGTTTAGGAATTCTGATGGATAATAGTTATTAGGATCGTCCACCGCGGTGTCAAAGCTATGGTACATCATCTGCTCCCGTTGGAAACGATCGATCATCCTCATATTTATCATATCCACCCAGTCGTTCCGAGTAGTCAATATTGCTCTTGAAGTGATGTAGCTTGTATTAGACATGTTTTCGTTTAGACTGGGGTAAATGTCATCTATCAATCTGCCAAGGTCGCGGTCATCACCGGTATATGGCACATATACCTCATCTGGAAGACGAACATCACCATTGTTGTTCACTTCCTCAGTTCCACCACCGACACGCAACAAATATTCTGCAAACCATGGGTCGCTCTTTGCTCTCATGTTGTGAACAAGCTTGAGGTGGCACATTGATTCCCATAGGTAAGAACTCCGTAGAGATCGAGGCAGCAACTATCTAAGCCCTTGACCCCTTACGTACAACAGGGAGTACTTGTCTGAAATCTCCCCCAAACACAATAGTCTTTCCACCAAAGGGTAGACCAGGGCGTCCCATGATATCACACATGCTGTTGTCCAACGCTTCAATTGATTGTCTCTTAGCCATTGATGCCTCGTCCCAAATAATGAGCGATGCTTTCTGTAGCAACTTTGATGTCCCACTTTGTTTTGTGAAGGTACATATAGCACCATCATCAATAGTAAGTGGTATCTTGAAGCGTGAATGGGCAGTTCTCCCACCAGGCATTATGGAAGCCGCAACCCCAGATGTAGCTGTTGCAACTGCAATCTTGTTCTGACTACGTAGCACCGCAAGCAATGCCTTATACAGATAAGTCTTTCCAGTCCCACCAGGCCCATCCACAAAGAACACACAGCCATTACTGGTGTCAACAACAGATAAGATCTTTTCATAGGCAGACTTCTACTCCTCATTTAGGGTTTCGTGCAAAGCAACATCTTCTGTCGTCGCCTCGATACTTTCCTCCTCGTAAATCTCTCTATCAATACCTTGTGAATCATCATATCTATCGATGATAGCAGGGAGAGGGAATGTCTTTATGTCTTTACCCATTGACTGCAACATGTTTCTAATGTCAATCAAGACCATCTGCTGCAAATGAGTTTTGCTCTGAGTAATACGATGATAATCCTCGGATATTGTGTCAAGGTGTCTCTGCCACAATTCGGCCACATCATTCGGCTCACAGTAAACCAGTATCGTTGCAAACAACCTCCGTAGCGCTGATGGCATTTGGTAAAGAGCAGCTTCATTGAGACACTCATCTATTGTGTTGTCTGCTTCAAGTAATCCCCTTCTTTGTGCTGCCTCACGAAACGATGGTAGTGTGTCACCGTCTACTGTCCTTAGATCCACATAGGAGGTAGCACTAGTCACATGGTTTAGGAGGAGCCGAAGATAGAAGCGCTCCCCCCTCAGATGGTAGAGCAGAGACAATTCTACCGACTTGTCCACCCGTATTTCGTTTCCTCCTTTGCCACACTTTGCCATGCTGCCAAGTGTACCACTCAGGGAAGTCATGATACAGGATGCCCCGAGCCTCCTCGTACAGCTTATTCGCCTCAAAATATGCTGTAATCATTGACCTATCAGCACCTGGATGGTTGACGACTCGCTCGACCATTTGTCGCTCATGAAACGTCACCATGTGCATGTTTGGAAGATGGAGTTGTAGCTGCATCACAGATGGAGAGTTCTGACTAAGCTCCATATATCCTCCATAAGGCTTCAGGAGGAGTCACCCACCTTGCATCTCTATACTGCTGGATCTCATCTACATCACCATTTTCCTTACTCGCATCTCTCATAACAACAGACGCACGATCATGGCCTTTGTATATGTACTTGAATAGGTACTTAACAGCCTTGATGCTCCCACACGCCTCAACATTGATGTGACAGTTGAAGAGCCGAAGGAGGTAAGGGTTGTAAGGGACAACCCATCTATTGTCCAATTCACATCCTCGAACCTTTTCCTTACGCCCATCGTAACGACGTCTGTAATTAGGATATGAATCCTTCCCTTGCATGGTTGCCTCACAGAAATGCCGAGGGTATTGATTCTTGCACGATGCACGACCCTTAGTGCATGGGCAGTTAGGGTTTAGCGACCCGCACGGGCCATACATCATATGCTTGATAACCATCTTTCGCAGTTCAGGGTACTTGTTGGACGGGATCTCAGCTGAGATCAAAAGGTCATACTGTTTAGGGCACGTGAGCTTGTACTTCCTTTGCATGATGAGTAGAAAATGGGCATGTGGCAAACCTCGTTTCTGAAATTCCATGACGTAGACGTAGGCTCGGACTTTACCGAGAATATTATGTTTAGTCAACCTATGCTTTAGCTCCTGTAGTTTTGCATGAAAGACACGCACTACAAGATCCGGATGATCTTGCGGTGTCTGTCCAGGTAGAAGCTCTCTCCTTATCTCATCCCAGTTAGGGTTACATGTCATGGTAAGAAAGATGTCTGGTTTACCAAACTTCCGCACCAGAGCCATAGCATCCATATATCGACGTCTCATGCCACGAGGACCGCCAATAAACAACGGTGAAAACACAGTTCGCTTTCCAACCTTCTCTCCTCTAACATCTCCATCTAACATGCTATCCACCAAGCCCTGGTATAGGTCTGCCCTTAACCGATCCTGGTTCTTACGTATGAAATCTAAACGGGAGCTCTCAATCTTAATGTATGTGTCGACCGCGAACTGCTGGAAAAGCCGTTTACCATGAAGTATTGGATTGAATACCCCTGGACGTATCTGAAATTTGTAGCAGTAGTAATCACGCACGGACACACATAGATGGGTAGGAGGTTCTGCATACACAAGAATCGATTATTTAGTGATGCCGAAAACATATTTAATAATGTGAACAACTTAGAAATTACAAAGAAACAACTAACCCGCATCTTCATCATTTGCATTACTTGCCCTATGCGTCGCCCGGTATGCATCCACTTCGTCCATGGATACACCAACCTTTGGGATATTTGCATGCCATCCAAGTTCACCTCTAGGGAAGAACAGTGGATATGATAGCGCGTCGTAGCATCCATGGTATGAGCGGATGCTGTGGCTTGACCTATCCTTCCCATGTAGCATAACACTCTTGCTGAACTAGCCTCGCCGTTCGCTCCCCTCGATCCAGACAGCGGCCACCTCCGAAGTGAGAGGTGTGCTATATGTCTTCTGGTTCAACGTCTGGTCAAGGTTCAATGCGATGTGATAGTTAGCAAGGTTCTCAACATGACCCATGCTCCTAAGGTGCTCAGAGTACGGATTTCCACGAAGTATGCCAACTATCTATTTAATAACCTCTTGGTCTTTCTAAATCTGATCTTCACGACACTTACGGTATCGATGCTCAAGACTGGGATCATCATCGTAAAAGTAAAGCTCCAGGTGTTTATGCTCTGCCCCACATTCACTACCGAATGACTTGATATTATGGTACATCATGCCTTGTGCACGGAATGTGTATATACCAGAATCCTTCATATTAGTTGTCATACTGTCGAGGCAACAGTATAGGGAAGTGAAAGAAAAATGGCCATTAAAAAACCTGATGTTATCACGAAAGTGCCTAGCATCAGAGTCTGCACTATCCCACAACCTCCTGAGCTGGGGAGGGGTCTCTAGTGGGGCTAGCTCAACCTTCCCACCTCGACAGCAAAACCCAGGCAGCTCATACTCAAACTTCTTCGCAGTGCAATAACCACAGTCGGGAACGTGCTTCAGCATATGTGTTTCTTCAGGGATGTTACTGTAGACCTTGTCGTACGAGTCAAGCACATCAGTGACAACAGATTGATCTTGAGTACCATCTATCTCGAAGTCCTCGTTAGTGTCCTCATCTGACATTTTTTTGGAAAAGAACGATTAAGACATTTGAATTTAGATACGCATTGGTATTGTAATAGAAATTGACATAAGTACAGTTACCAGCGAATAGATATCCCTCGTTCTCATCATTATCCTCTCCGAATATGACACCCTCATCATCGTCATCAACTGGATCGTGAAAATACAATCCAAGTAAAAGACAGAGCATTCAGGGTTGAGAAAATATATAACCTCAATAAAGATTTTTAACAATTACCATTGGAAATGAACCTTGGGATAGACTGGCTTTGCTCCAACCCACTTCCTTGTTCGACCATGTTTGCACTCCCATTTGTTGCCACGATCGCACTTTGGCGTGTATTCCTATATTGTACTGATGAAAACACACGTTTAGTCGGACTACATTTTATCGTCATCATGCAAGATCCATTTAAAACTGGTTAGCATAATTACCAGTGTTGTTGATCTCTATAACTGAACCGGGTTGTGTCGAATCATCCATTTGTCCGACGTCACTGATAGTATCCTCAGTCAAAGTAGCCACGTTACGTGCAATGTTTGCTTCAAATTTCTTGTTTTGACGGGCTAAGATAGCTTGTCTTTCACCAGGCAGAACATGATGTTTACGTCTTAGTGGCTCAGTAGACATATCGGGTGAACCGACATCCTCAGTTTGTGTTGAAGCTGGCATGAAAGGTGTACTGGTGTATTTAGGGATAACCCAGTCGCATGTGTTATCAGAGGATGAATCAGGTTCCGATACATATGTTGTAGGGCGTACAACCTCAGAGATATATGTTGGGACCTCCATGGCGATGGACCTCTGATTCAAAGTATTAGCTTGCAGTGCTCTACGTTTTCTTATGTACTCTAACTTTCCCTCTTTCCGCCTTGGTGTCTGATTATACAACCTAAGCTGTTCATTTTGGTCACCTATAAAATATGAACACAATTACTTTCCAATTGTAGGTTTGTGCGCAGATTTATTAATTAAAATTGGATGTTTTTCATCACCTCCTGACACATTGGGCATCACATTGTGTCCCTTGTTTCGTTGACGTGCTTCACGACGCTTCCTATTCTTCTCGTTTTTTTGTTCAACGGACATCGCTGCATATCTTTCCCTATCCCTTTTCCTCTTACGCTCCTTAGCATCGACCATTGGTCCGAGCAATTCATTTTGATCACCTATAATGTAAGTTTGTGTATTAGTGTTCCCTACATACTACGTTTCGACGATGTATGGTCAGTTTGTGTATTGACCTTTACCTCTAATGATATTGCTAGAGATGTCTATGAATGGTTTGCGACCGGCATTATGTCCCATCTGATCTATAACAAAAACAGTACCCGAGAAAACATGAGCATAAAAATAATACTGCAAGAACCAAGGGTGAAATGATCTGACTGCAATAAACCAAGCGAATAGAAGATCAAAAAAGATGCCCTTGGTAATAGAGGTAATAGAAACAAGCATCATAACCGAGAGTAAAGAGATAAGACCTAGAGAGAGGTGATAGGAGAACGATTTTGGTGTCCGTATAAGATATTCTATTATATTCCAAGTTTGAACTACATAGATGGATATGGGTGACGCGCTAAGTAATTGTTTTCATAACTCTGGTGATGTGGAATATCTTCCTGGAGTACGCCTAGCTCCTATAGATGGGCTTCGGTATACCAAATGTACATTAAATTTGATCCAGATTTGATCTGTATATTTGACGTAATTGCACGAGCGAAGTTACGATTTTAATGTCAAACATGAGACAATATTATACCAATATAGTGTTCTAAATGGAAAACGTACGGGCTAAACGATTTGATGTTCCACTTATTCATTGATATTTCCCAATAGAACAAAATGTTCTACAAATCTTGACACATGTAAGTTGCACCAATAACAGTACATTTATTCCATCATAAAATTGAGATTTGCAATAGTTATAGACTCTATCTACGCCTTTGGTCATCAAGATATCTAACGGCAAACTGACGATCGTTCCGCGCCACCAAAGCCTTTTGAATTGCAACAATGAGTGCAACATTTAATCACATGTATACTCAGTTCACAATATAATGAAAACAAGTACATAATTTTGATGTAGGTAATCTTATAAAATACTTACGTTCAAAATAATGGGTGTTGTGATGGAACGGTTTGAAGTGTATTATTGTATGGTCAGTTGATTCGAGACACTCTAGAATAGCATATTTAAATATTCAATATGAATCATTATAAAAGAAAAATTAGTGAATAATGTGTTTGCAAGGCGTAAACATATGTTGTATGTGGCAGAACCTCGAAGTTATTGGGCCCACATGCACCTGTCCTTGTCCCAAAGACCTCAGACGGCTATGCATGTGCACCAGATAACTTAATAGGATCTGTCTGATTGCCCCAAGGACATCGGATAAACCACTTACAACCAGAACCATGGGATTAAGTAACACAAATCACACACACCAATATTTTTGCAGCGGAAATATTATTACCAAATTTTACAAGTTACAAAAATTTTACATTATTTTATCGAAGTGATTATAAGTTTGAAATATATGCTAGCTCAAATGACCATCCTCAATAAGAAGTATAAGGGAGTTACTTCAACTTATAAGAAGGCCGAGCCCACCGGCACTTAACACCATCATCAGCAGCACAAAACTAGGACCTGAAAAACAACAGGGAATAAAACCCTGAGTATGGAATTACTCAGCAAGACTTACCCGACTAAAAAAAGACTCTCAAGGGTATGCTGGATTTGGGAATCAAGGAGAGGCTTTAGCAAGAATCAACTTAGATACTTTTGCAGAAATAGCTTACTAAAGTGAGTCCTTACTTTCAATATTTTAATGCCAAATTAAGTATCAATAGACTCTGTTTGCATCTGGTCTAATTTCACCATCTCATCAATACAACATCATTTTTATTCATAGTGTTCACATCCTGACTTAGGTTGTAGGGCAGTGACCAAGTCTTCATAACCGCGAAGGTACGGCGATTCGAATCGATTATACTCAGCTGAGGATCTCCGATCACACGACATATGTAGCACTTAACCCTTGCATATGTCAACCCGCCACCAGTGTTCTTAAGACCAGATCAGGTTCACGCAAACCGAGAGCACAGATACACCACCGTCCAGCCTCTTGCTACGGAGGGTACACGCTACTCTCGCCACCACTCCACACCCATTTCGTGTTATCTTATTCTGGCCTTAGTCTGCCCGAGGCAAAGCTTACCCATGACGAGGCATGTGACCAGTTAAAGGGTCCTCGATCATCAAGCCTACATACGCATCCAATCCTTAATCAACCTGGGTAGAACATCACCTGTTCCTAGCCCAAGTTCCGATTTAAGTACTTCCATCCTTAGGATTGTTTGTGTTTCTTAGGATGAAAAGAGCATCACAGGGAACTTTGCAGTAAGATCTCACCATGCTCCCAATGAAAATATATTCTTGCAGGTAGAAGCCATCTTTTCTCAGGATAACCCCTGAGCAAGGCTGAAAGCTCTCTTGTGGGTTTTGGTGGTTTGGATGACAACCCAATTAAAGGACTAACAAGTGTGCTAAGTGTTGAACAGGTGCTTAATGCAAAGCTAACAGGGTTCAACACAAGTGAACAAGTGTGATGGTCCAAAGACTGGATTATTTATAGATAATGAACATCACAAGTAAGATGGACATTGCTTAAGTGAGACTCGGTGTGCGTAACTCAGAGACAACCGATCAAGCCAAGGATGGAGGCAAGAAGAGCTTCAAGGTACCGAGTGCACGGGAGAAGGTCAAGGAGACCAGGAACCCAAAGCCAGGGGTGAAGAAGAAGACTTGCAAAGTCAAGGTTGATCGAGTTAAGAAGAGTTATGGTGCATCAAGGATCACTACATAAGGACATGACTTACAACCAATGAGGTAACATCTACAATTATGTGGTGTAAGTCATAAGGCTCAAGATCAAGCTCGAGAAGTGAACGGGGGTTGGGGCTCAGATATGTCAATCTAGATCAAGTCAAGTTGACTTGATGGTTTAGAGTCCAACATCGACCTCAAACAAGCCAAATTGGGTAAAACGATGAAAAAGGTTAAGTATGTAAGGTTTGAGTGTTCAACCATTTTGCATACACCTCTTACTACAAGTTTGGTGCTTTGGTTTGCTCTCTAACTCTTTCTGTAGAGAAAGTACCATTCTGAGCTCTGCTGGAGGAGAAACAGAAAAGCTAGGAGAAGAACAAGAAAGATGTAAGTTTCTAGGACTAAATCAATTGGATTATACTCTAAATGTGTTTGTTTAAGTCTCAGGAAAATCCTCCCAAAAGTTGAAGTCAAACGGAGAAAGAACGGAGGAAAAAGCACTTAGTGTGCTGTTGGCTGGTGCACAGGACAGTGAATAGTAGCTGTCCGGTGCACAGGACAGTGAATAGTAACTCTGTCCGGTGCACAGGACAGTGAATAGTAACTGTGTCCGGTGCACAGGACAGTGAATAGTCGCAGCGTCCGGTGCACAGGACAGTGAATAGTAGCTGTGTCCGGTGCACAGGACAGTGAATAGTGACCTGTCCGGTGCACAGGACAGTGAATAGTAGCCTGTCCGGTGCACCAACGGCTAGCTGTTCCAGAGAAGGAAACTGTCAATCAGATCCGTTACTGTTCACTGTCCGGTGCGCCACCGGACAGTCCGGTGCACCCGCAACCAGGGAAGGCTGGGAGCTTCCAAATGAAGCTCTAACGGCTCCTAGGCCATTTGGGGCTATAAAAGGGACCCCTAGGCGCCTCAAACAACAACACAAGTGCAGCCAACAATTGTATACATCACTCGGATCGATTCTCTCTCTCTCTCTTGTGTAAATCTCTCTAGTTTGTGTGAAGGCAAAGTTATAAGCCTTTAGAGAGTGGAGAGGTGCTGCAAAGAGCTAGAGCAAAGTCTTGAGCACATTGTTACTCCGCTGGAGTGCTGTCAAGAAGATTGTAAGCAGCCGCGGCTTTGTTGTAACTGATATCAACATAGTGGAAGGCTCTATCTGTCGCCCGACAGATCTGAGCAAACGGAGGAAGGAGTTGAAATAGACTCCAAGCCAAGGTGTGGCTAACTCCAACGAGGACTAGGCAAGCATTTCAGGCTTGGCCGAACCTCGGGATAAATCCCTGTGACTGTGTGCTCTGCTCTGTGCTGTGTGCTGTTTCTCTGTCTTATTTGTTGTTTATACTTGCACTTCAATATTTATATGTGCTATAAGCTGTCTTCGAAGTGCAGGGTATTTTAAGACAGGGACTTCAATTCCGCTGCAACCTACTCGAAGGGTCCTTCATTCCACTGCGATCCAGCCTTCGAGTAGAGTAAGAATTTCCAGTTATAAAGTGATAATTTTTATTCGCCTATTCACCCCCCCTCTAGGCGACATCCAGATCCTGTTCCCGGGCAAAGGGAACTTTCAATTGGTATCGGAGCTAGGCCTCTCCAGTGTGGGCTTAGCCGTCCGGAGATAACGATGTCGTCACAAGAGGTAACTGTAGAAATTCTTTTAGGCGATGGCTCTAATTACAAATCTTGGTTTGTCTCTATTTATAATGCTTTCATGAGTGTTGATTCTGATTTGAGACAGATCTTTAGTAGAAGTATTTTTCCATCTGATATTAGTAAAAATCCCTCTAATGATGAACTAAGATGTTTATCTCTCAATCACCGTGCTTGCAACATCTTAGTTGAATCTCTTTCTAGAGGTGCTTATTTTGCCATCATGAGAAGTGATAATGATTTATTTGTTGATGCTCATGATTTATGGAATAGGATTAAAGAAAAATATTTTGTGGCCAATTGTACTACTTCTACTCCCTATGTTGCTTGTGGTACTAACCTTTCAAAGGGAGAAGAAAAACGATGGCAACCAAACGATGAATCCACCTCACCGACAGGTTTGTCTTCCACTAGTTATAAATGTCTTATTGCTAACAATGATAGTGGAGATGAAAGCGATGATGAGGAGGAATATGAGGATGATAGCGAGGATGAGTCTTCATCACCACAAGGTACATTTTCCTGTATTGCTTCCACTAATAATAATGACAGGGAAAATGAGACCGGTGATGTGGAAGAAGAGGAGATTCGCCGGTTCTACACCAATCTCAACAAAGAAGACAAAGTGCTCTTGGTTAAGTTGTTGAGTAGGAACAAGGAACAAGGCGAGACGCTTCTCAGGCTAGAGGAGACTCTCATCAAAACCAACGACAGCCTGGAGAAGATGACCAAAGAACATGAGGAGCTAAAGTGCTCTCATGATAATTTGGTCCAACGGTATGAATCTATTTTATTTGAGCAAAGAAATAATCATGATGTATTATCTGATGTTGCTCAACTTAAAACTGAGAATTCTATGCTTAAGAGTCAAGTAGAAATGATAAATTTAGAAAAACTTGCTCTAAGTGAAAAATATGATATGCTATCTTATTCTCATAATGAATTAGTTGATGACCATATCATGCTTAATGTTGCTCATGAGGTTGTAATTTCAAACTTAAATTCATGTGAACCTCATTCTTGCACATGTGCACATTTAGATAATATATCACCATGTGCTAACCCCTGTTGCTCAAAAGAAAGCAAATTTTTGAATGAGCATCAAGCTGCAGGATCAAAAGAAAGGAACAAGAAAGCAAAGCAACTAAGGAGAAGACGCATTGCTCAACCTCCTCAAGATATCCACGGACGCGTGGTGAAGAAGCTTGAGACGGGAGAAACCGCAGCAAGTGTTAAACTCCATAAGAAGGATGTTCCTAAAGCAATAAATGAAGAAATCAACATGAACAAGGAAAAAGGTAAAAATTCAATTAGTCATGTTGTTTGCACTGATCATCTCTCTATGTCATCCAAGAGCAAAAAGGGAAGAGGAAAAAGGAGGTGCTTCAAGTGCAAGGAATTAGGTCACTTCATTGCGTCTTGTCCACACAAAGACAAGGATGAAGGAATGAGGAGATGCTTTGGATGCAACGATAAGGACCATATGATCACTTCATGTCCGCTCATGAAGAATCAAAGACGTGCACCCTCCAAGATGACCCTCACTAAGCAAAAAGACAAACAACAAGTGTCAAGTCAGGTTGAGCGACGCTTCTGCTACATGTGTGGTGAGCATGGTCATCTACCTAAGGTATGTAAGAAGGGTAAGGTTCCTAAACAAGTAAATTTATCTCAATCTTATTCGCTTAGGAGACCCAAATCATACACTTGTGCTAGATCAGTAATGAGATCACCTAGAACTAGCACAACTACTATTTGGGTACCAAAGGCCCTTTTAGATGAACGTTATGGACCCATCTCGAGATGGGTACCAAACCGTGCCAACTAGACCATGCAGGTGCCTCGAGATGGACTGGAGACCCTGGGAGAGCTTAAGATGGTTAATTAAAACTCTATGCTTAAGCTATCAATTTTAATGTCTATTTATTGACCCAAGGTTGAATTATTGTGCAATACTAATCCCATGTTCATCTCGAGTTAAATAAGTTGTAGATGTCCTTGATCATTATTGGTGAATCAAGCGAAGGACTTTGATGAGAATCTGCAACTTGCTCTCCAAAGGACGGTACCCGTGTATCTTAAGTGCATTATTTCTAATCAGCATTGCTTTTAAGTTGGATTGTCGTGCTATACCTATCCTTGGAGTAGTTATGCTTTTGAGATTGCTTGTGTTGAATATCTTTCAATTAATGATCCATGATTTTCAAGATCATAATCATGCTTGCTTAATCGTAACTGTGTGCTTTATAGGGAATATCTCTTGAATCATTCAATGGGTAGCTTTTCATTTGATATATCCACCATGATTAACTCTCTTAGTGTATGTGGATATACATGTATCTTTTTGTAAGTCATGCTATGTGTTTTTTTAATGATTAACCTATGTGCAAGCATGATAGTTTTGTTTAGTCCATGTTCACATGATTACTTTGTCTTAGTACTTTGTGTATACCAAAATAAGAAATCCATGTTGTGTCTCTAATGCACCCTCTCGAGCTATGAGGTGCATGAGCAAAAGGAGCCCTAAATTGGTGACAACAGGTGCTCTCACTACACACTACCTAAAAGAATGAATCTCATGGCATTCAGGTAAAAGGCAAAGGTATGGAGAATGGAACTATGCAATTTCATTGAATATCTTGAAGTTCCATTGATTGTGATCACAGCTATGTTCTTGCCTCTGAATTGGTAGTAACTTGGCTTAGGTGCTCCTTACTTTAAAATGTTGTTTCTTTTGGTGTACCTAAGGAACCTTCTTAATCATGGTGTCTTAGACATTGCGCTTTATATGCATGATCTTGTCGTTTTCAATTGGTATATGTGGTGCAATGATTATCATGTATGAAGCATGCCTAGGTTGCTTGTAAAATGTTATACTCCTTGAGGCATGCATTGTTGTATTAAGTCAACTATTCAATTGGTATCTCTTTGTGATGAAATTGATAGAGTATGCCTTGACCAAGATGTGTTGTGATCCCCTCTAGTTCTGAGGAAGCTAGAATGTGCAAAGTGCAAGTCATTCAAATACTTGATGCACAACTTTAGGGGGAGCACACATAACTTGTGTCTTTTGAGACTAACTGTTTTTTTTAGTGATCCTATATAGTCTCAAGGTGGAAAAGGGAAGATGAGCAAGAAATGGAACAATCAGGACTTCAGTACCTCCACAAGTCAAGTAATTGGTATCTAAAGTTGTGAGTAATTGTGTATTTAAAGATTGCTCATGCTCTATAACATTTGGTGATCCTAGATGCTTATCTTTAAATATCATGGAGCTATGACAGTGATGATCTTTCAATTAGTAGCCTTGGTAGTGTGCTTCATTTGGTATCTCTTGGTATTCACTAGCATAGAAGCTTCATCTTGTGCCACAATACTATAACTTGTTCTAAGTTTGGTGTCTTAGCAACAAGAAAAGGTTAGGATAAAGGATCAGCCACAAGTGTGAAGGAGCTCCTTAGAGATAAAACTTTCAAGATAGAAATCTTAAATTGATGGCAAAAGGAACTCCGCCTACTTAGATGCAAAGTACACCATAACATGGTAAAGGTACAACATGAGGTATTGACCTTTTGCGTATTTGTATCTTAATTTTCCTCCAATGCTTCTGCTGCATATGTTTAATGTGTAAGGGGGAGTAATGTTAGTGTGTTGCATTTTACCTGCTTAATACCCTGCTGTCCCTTGACATCATCCTATGTTCTTGCTTGAATATGGTTTTGGTGTTTGATGTCAAAGGGGGAGAATTTGTGCATTAAAGCTTACCTCGACCTGAGAGGAAAGCTTATCTTAAGGGTGAAGATTAATTTTTTGTGTGCTAAAGGACTCAAAGGGGTTTCCTTGAGTTCCTTTGATCTTAAAGAAAAATGTGTTAGTTTGTTGATAATACTTATCATATGCTTCTTGTTGTATTATATGGTGATAATGCAAAATTAGTGCTTCCTTTGATATGAATCAATTGGTATCTACTGTGTTTATCCTGTGATAGATATTCATGTGGTTCTGGCGCTTTAAAATCGGTATCTTAATGGTGAATAGTGGTAGGTTGATATTCCTATGGTATATTTATTTAATTGGTGTTTAACTCTGATTCTGTGCATTTGTGTGTTATACGCATCACGGTTTGATTCTTCACACAATGCATCCCACAGGTGCTAAGGTGTAGCAATGCTTCGAATTAGCCTAAGTATGTGCATGTTGGCATTTAAGGCCAAAGTTAAGATTTTAATGTAAGCACATATTTAGGGTTAAGATTTTAATGTAAGCACATATTTAGGGGGAGCATTCTATAAACTTAGAATTCAAAATTTGTGCTTTAAATCTTATTGTTGTGTAAGCTTTAATTGTGTTGCCATCAATCACCAAAAAGGGGGAGATTGAAAGCTCTCTTGTGGGTTTTGGTGGTTTGGATGACAACCCAATTAAAGGACTAACAAGTGTGCTAAGTGTTGAACAGGTGCTTAATGCAAAGCTAACAGGGTTCAACACAAGTGAACAAGTGTGATGGTCCAAAGACTGGATTATTTATAGATAATGAACATCACAAGTAAGATGGACATTGCTTAAGTGAGACTCGGTGTGCGTAACTCAGAGACAACCGATCAAGCCAAGGATGGAGGCAAGAAGAGCTTCAAGGTACCGAGTGCACGGGAGAAGGTCAAGGAGACCAGGAACCCAAAGCCAGGGGTGAAGAAGAAGACTTGCAAAGTCAAGGTTGATCGAGTTAAGAAGAGTTATGGTGCATCAAGGATCACTACATAAGGACATGACTTACAACCAATGAGGTAACATCTACAATTATGTGGTGTAAGTCATAAGGCTCAAGATCAAGCTCGAGAAGTGAACGGGGGTTGGGGCTCAGATATGTCAATCTAGATCAAGTCAAGTTGACTTGATGGTTTAGAGTCCAACATCGACCTCAAACAAGCCAAATTGGGTAAAACGATGAAAAAGGTTAAGTATGTAAGGTTTGAGTGTTCAACCATTTTGCATACACCTCTTACTACAAGTTTGGTGCTTTGGTTTGCTCTCTAACTCTTTCTGTAGAGAAAGTACCATTCTGAGCTCTGCTGGAGGAGAAACAGAAAAGCTAGGAGAAGAACAAGAAAGATGTAAGTTTCTAGGACTAAATCAATTGGATTATACTCTAAATGTGTTTGTTTAAGTCTCAGGAAAATCCTCCCAAAAGTTGAAGTCAAACGGAGAAAGAACGGAGGAAAAAGCACTTAGTGTGCTGTTGGATGGTGCACAGGACAGTGAATAGTAGCTGTCCGGTGCACAGGACAGTGAATAGTAACTCTGTCCGGTGCACAGGACAGTGAATAGTAACTGTGTCCGGTGCACAGGACAGTGAATAGTCGCAGCGTCCGGTGCACAGGACAGTGAATAGTAGCTGTGTCCGGTGCACAGGACAGTGAATAGTGACCTGTCCGGTGCACAGGACAGTGAATAGTAGCCTGTCCGGTGCACCAACGGCTAGCTGTTCCAGAGAAGGAAACTGTCAATCAGATCCGTTACTGTTCACTGTCCGGTGCGCCACCGGACAGTCCGGTGCACCCGCAACCAGGGAAGGCTGGGAGCTTCCAAATGAAGCTCTAACGGCTCCTAGGCCATTTGGGGCTATAAAAGGGACCCCTAGGCGCCTCAAACAACAACACAAGTGCAGCCAACAATTGTATACATCACTCGGATCGATTCTCTCTCTCTCTCTTGTGTAAATCTCTCTAGTTTGTGTGAAGGCAAAGTTATAAGCCTTTAGAGAGTGGAGAGGTGCTGCAAAGAGCTAGAGCAAAGTCTTGAGCACATTGTTACTCCGCTGGAGTGCTGTCAAGAAGATTGTAAGCAGCCGCGGCTTTGTTGTAACTGATATCAACATAGTGGAAGGCTCTATCTGTCGCCCGACAGATCTGAGCAAACGGAGGAAGGAGTTGAAATAGACTCCAAGCCAAGGTGTGGCTAACTCCAACGAGGACTAGGCAAGCAT
The DNA here is from genome assembly GCA_029449295.1 of Zea luxurians. Taxonomy (NCBI): domain Eukaryota; kingdom Viridiplantae; phylum Streptophyta; class Magnoliopsida; order Poales; family Poaceae; genus Zea; species Zea luxurians. The sequence goes on from JAOPSE010000031.1 coordinate 31,462,790, forward strand.
TTCAGGCTTGGCCGAACCTCGGGATAAATCCCTGTGACTGTGTGCTCTGCTCTGTGCTGTGTGCTGTTTCTCTGTCTTATTTGTTGTTTATACTTGCACTTCAATATTTATATGTGCTATAAGTTGTCTTCGAAGTGCAGGGTATTTTAAGACAGGGACTTCAATTCCGCTGCAACCTACTCGAAGGGTCCTTCATTCCACTGCGATCCAGCCTTCGAGTAGAGTAAGAATTTCCACTTATAAAGTGATAATTTTTATTCGCCTATTCACCCCCCCCCTCTAGGCGACATCCAGATCCTGTTCCCGGGCAAAGGGAACTTTCAAAGGCCTTAACGCAAAAGACAACCTCTATCCACAAGATCTGAGCAGGGCTAAGCATTTTTGTAAATCATATTTTGATACTTCACCAGAAGTATCTATAAAGGTATGGATATCAAGGAAGACAATGCATCAAAGGGTTCCAAGCAACTCCTATAAACCTAATGCACATTTCACTAGACTTAAAGTGTGCAAAAATTATTTAAAAACACAAGGAAGGGGTTGCATGCACCGGGGCTTGCCTGGAATAACACTAGGTTAGTGTTGTTAGACGACGTCCACTTGACAATCATCCTTGTCCTAGCACTTGATCAGGCGGGTTCGTCCATCAGTATCATCAGGCAGAGTAGCCCGCGCTTGGGGTCGACTTGGCTTGTCTTCCGCATCGCGCGATTAATTAATCGTACCTCATGAGATGCACGATGCATATGTATGAGCACAAGTAATACGAGTATAATATAAATAATCTACTCTAAAAAGGACGAAACACTTAAAACCAAGCAGTAAGCATTATGGATATCACAGCAGGGCATCGACTACATCCATTAACCAAATTAACATAATAATACTGGAACATCTATTTTTATTCCTAGCTTTTTATTAACTCTTTAATTTTGTATCTTAATTACTTGATCTACTGATTTATCTAAATCGATCATTGCATGTTAAATTAATAACAATTATCGTGACCATTAATTCTATTTAATCTATCTTTCGCATTACTAACTCCATCGTACTTCACATATATTTAATCCTACCGCGACGCGACTGCTTCAAAATCATGAAAATAAGCATATCACATTCATCGAATTACTTTAATAATCAAGCTAACGGAAATTTTGAATCGGCTTACCATTCTAAATCTGACGCGCTATCCGCAAACACGGCAAGGATTCTGATTCAGCTCTGGTGTCGAGGACTTGGGGAATATCACGCTACTAGCTTCGTCTTCATCCACTTCTTGAGATTTCTTGATGACGCACGGAACGACGACGAGATCGTTTTTGGAGCGAGCTGGTGAGGTGGGGAGGTCGAGCAAGGAATAATGGGTTCGACGACTCGACGGTAAACGCGAGCACGTGTGAAGCCCGATGGAAAAAGAGTGAGTGCGACGCAGTTACCACGAGCAGGCACGTGAGCGTTAACGCGAGCCAGCGGCAAGCACGAGCGCTGAGGTACAACCGTCAACACTCAGCGAGCACGCAACGAGTAGCCGACGTGGGTGAGCAAAGCAGGCAGGACACCGAGCGTCTCGGTGAGCTAGAAAAAGATTCGGCGCGCGAGCTCGACGCGTACGGATTTTAGTTTCGTGGCTCAACACACGACGCGTGGACAGACGACAAACAGGAACGCGCGGCAAAATCCTGGGCACGACGCAGGGGACTGGAATCGAGCGCAAGCGAGCAAGCGATGTCCATAGCAATCTGGGAAATCGACGGCACGATTGGGAATTAAAGCCGAGCGAAGAAAATTCACGCGCGCGACCAATAGATAGCTTACACGCAGGGACTGAATCCGAGCTGGAGCACCGCGACGAGCGCAGGGGCGCGGCAAACGGAACCGAGCAGGGAGCGCTGGCCATGGGCGCGGCAACAGAGCTGGGAGGGAGGCTGCGCGCCGAGGAAGCTGCCGCAGGGGAAATTGCCATGGATGCGCAGGGGCAGAGAAGACGCTGGCGAGCAGCAAGGCGACGACGTGGCTGGAGATTCGACAAGCAGGAGTCAGGCGCAGAGGCGAGCTCCACGGAGAGGAAGCCAAGCGCAGAGCGACGGACGTGAGCAGACACCAGGACGCGCGACTCGGAGGCTCCAGGGGCGCGTGTTGGAGGACTGCGCGTCAGGGACAGAGTGCCGGCAGCTCGCGTGTGCAGAGATACTTCAGCGAGAAGCAGCGGCCAAGCTAGGGGCTGGGATGCGGCACCCGAGAGGAGGGCGCGAGGAGGCTTGGGCGATGACGCGACTGGAGGCCATGCAGCAGCGAAACCACGTCGCGGGAAGAGAAGAAAAAACAGAACAGACTCAATTTCCCGAGGACACGCACGAACAGATGACGAACTTGAAGAGGAGTCCGCCAGGAACTCACAAGCAGGGTCCAAGCCAGCCATGGCGAGGGAGCTCCGAGCAGAGGGACCAGGGGCACGGAGGGAGATGGACGCGTGCTATGGAGATGGACAGGGCCGAGCTGGAGACCGAGCGCCATGAGCCGAGTGGAGGACGAGCTCGGCAAGGCAGCAGACCGCTGCAGCAGCCGGCGTGACTGGGGAGGAGGAGGAGCGGCTTGACGCCATGGCCTAGAGAGAGAGAAGTCGAGGAGGTGGATATTTGAATCGGCCAGGAGATGCGCATGGATAAAGATCAAGGCCACGGGCGGCTAGGAGATGAGCATATCGCATGGGAAAAGATCAGCCGAGAGGATAAGGAAAACAATTTTTTTTTGAGGATGAACGCGTGAAGCAGCGGCTGGCGTTCAGACTTAAAAAAAATCAGAACACGAGATGGAGTTACGTGAAGGAGATAATGGTTAGGAGATATTTGGGAGATTTTTCTTCATTTCAATTAAAATAAAGGTAAACATGGGTATTTTGGGTTCTGAAACCCAGGTCTAACAGATGTATATAAGGTCAACCCAAAACAAGATCGACCAACAATATTTGGATAGCATTTAATTTGATGACTATTCTGGAGTCAGATGAATTCGTACCCGTTATTTATATTTGAAGATTTAGATCGAGACGAGAACATATGGACTGTACCAAACGAGATCGACTTCGGTATTTTAGACTGTATTTAGTCGCGTCTACTTTTTTTACGATTCTTACCACCGATCATTTGGTTTGACGCCGAGAATAACACGCTGAGATAAATAATTCAATTAATAAGCTGGCACATCGTTCCTTTCGGATAGCGCGGGGCTCCAAATTCATATTTACTTACGCGCGTGATCCGAACATGTCCAAATTCGCCAGCGAATGAGACTTGATAATCCAAAAGTTTCATGAAACCTTTTTAATTGTTTAAATTATGGAGATGAATACGACACCAAACCCGAGCTATTTTTCCGAAGTCGCATTCACAGGAACGAAATGTAGACAGATTAAATTAGACGAGATCAGATTCGATATTTTAGTCGACGTTTGATTTAGTTGAATTTAGACGAATTTCGTTCGCTACTCGAACACTCGACTAGAGAACAATTTAATTAAAATCCGTAGACGCGATGTCATGGATGACAAAATGGGACTAAATTATTTTACACTGGAAGCTTAGTCGTCGAGTTCTCTTTTTTTTATTTGTTCAGGATAAAATCATCCGAGTGAGTCGGGCTTCCGAATTCGTATTCGCGCGAGCGATGAATTTTAAATAATCATCGGACACACCGATTTTCAGAACAAATATGTTCCGAACAACACGAAAATTTAGGAAGAGCCCGGATAGATTGAAATAAAAACAATGTCGCACTCGCGACAGACGAAACAGATGCGATCGTGATAGACGAAGATGTTTAAAATTTAATATCCGTTTTATCCACTGATATTACGTGCTTAAATTCATACTCGTTATCGAGCGGAATATAAACACCTGGGGTGTTACAGCCCTCCCCCCTTAAAAGAATCTCGTCCCGAGATTCGGAGCGAAAGACTTCTAAGGGTAGAGAAGCATATAACTCATGTCCATATCAGCGATAATCGTGAGACATTTCCAAATAAAGGCGAGTGTCTCAGGATGTCGTTTATCTAGTGGACATAGCATGTATTGCCTTAGGCCAATTTAGAGATGTCCAACAATAGAGGCGATGTCTGCCAGAAGAACACATAAGGTTCTACGTGTGCAGTTTACTTTTTCTGATAACACTGTACTATCTTAGTCTGTTGAGCGAGCGATGGATATGCGACTTTACCCAAACAGAATCAGATGCAACCTCTTGGGTAAAACACACAGAAGAGGTTTACCAACAAGTGGTTATGGTAAGTTCATAGCACACGAGACGGGTGTGAATGTTGAATAACATCACAGCTGACCCGTGGCTAGCCAGAGAATCCAAGTCCAAGAAAAATAATAAAGACTCGGAAAATATCAACGAAGAGATCCGTTGATGTTGACTTCGCAACCAATCCATTTTGTCCAGCACTAATCATGGCTCGACTTGATCACTCATGCTGGAAAAGCACACGTGAGGCGATCGAGGCATGACTAGAGTGATGGTTATTGGTTGCTGGCCGACTTAATTTCGATTCTTAAAAGTACTTCCTTAAGAGGGTTTGAACCAAAGTGAGTTCAGGCAAATCGATAAAACGATCTCTAAGCTCAACCTTCATTCATTGAGCAGTTACAAGTTAGTAAAACCAACTTGTTGAATTACTTTTGACATTGAGCAAGTCCTCTCAGTACCATCGGTAAGCCAACGGTTGAGAGTTCACTCATACTAACAGTTGATCATGCACTTGGGCAGAAATCCATTTGGTCATGTTGTTTATCTGTTTCTTCATGCGAGACACATTATCCACTTGGTTAAGGAATACATGGATTAATTAAGAGAGCGAATGAACAAACTCCTGCATCTTAGTGGCAGGGAAAGCCAAATTTCTATTTTGAGAGCTAATCAGTTGTCTCTCGACACTAAAAAGCTCCAAGGCTTCACCTTTACACAAAGGATGTAAAGGGAACTTGTATGAATAGTCATTACCAAGATCAAAAGAAATAAGACCACACATGAAAGTGGTATTGCCCTTTTGATCCAACAGAGATGATAGATGTTGCTTGATCACTTCGACAAACAACACCGAAATTGTTTCAAGGAAGAGATCTACGGAAGATAATATATTAGTGTAGTTCCACAATGGATCATGACTAGAGACCTCGATACCCGCATGCGCCAAGCAGCATAACCTTGCGTGTACATTCACAAGGGGCTCTCAGTTTCACTGCGGCACCATAAGTCCTTAATCATGACACCATTACCGAACTGGCATCAATACAGAATCTCACGTAGCAAAAATAGATTGTGCCAAGATAACACATTGATATAGTCTCATAATGGATTATAACTACTAACAGTGATACCAGCGTGTGCCGAGCAGCACGACCATGTGTGCGCACACACAGAAGGCCCTCGGTTTCGTCACGGCACCACCGGTTTTAGTCATAACACCATTACCAGACATAACCAATAAGAAATCTCGCACAACACAAATAGACTGGGCAAGGGTGATAATATACAAAGAGATACTCCACCTGTATGAATAGTTACAAGTAGAGAGCCAAATAGATCATGGCCCGAGAAAATGAACAAGGCATGGCCATAACCTAAACTTATTGATGAATGAGTACAAGGGGAGACTGTTGATTCAGCCCCAAGCATATTTCTATGCTCATTGCAAAGATTACAAGGTCAAGGATCAGTATTTGATTAGATACGGACGGAAAACAATCATAAGATTGAGTTGGTATGCCTTCGAGAGATATGAGGAAACCAAAGGCATCAAACTTAAGAAAATGATCGGACATGTCTTTTCTAGGTTAGGTTGATAAAGCAACATGGCGATCCTTAAAAACCGGCAAACTGGATAAGGTACATCAGCTTGCACCAACCAAACAAGGACATGGCTTTGGAAGGAGATATAACTCGAGATTCTTGTTAAGTCTGGGTACAATTTATGTCCAACAAGGTAATTATCTAGGAATTTATTTTTTTATGTGTTTGGTCATGGAGTGATGACGAAAAAATCAACTTTGGGTCATGGCTCACTAGACAAGAACATAGCCTAGTTTTGGGTTTAGGTAACCAAACTACTAACCTTCTATCAGCACATCAAGTACAAGAGCAAGCACATATAACACCGTAACAGGTTACCTAAAGAACGGAGGATAGCTATTTCATCGAAGTCCATACTATAGCATTACACCACATTATCTACAACAATGGTTACTAGAATAAGGATGAGAGAAGCATTTTGGATATATAGGTGAAAAACACGATGCAACAATCAGGATGCATGCTCGTCTTACACGTCCTCATGAGTTTTTGCCAATCTAATGTGGCAATAACGTTCTATCTCGGTGGCATACGTTCTCTTTCGGTATTTTGCTAGTCGTCAGCTACACATACATTTTCGAGGTTAGTGTACCTGCAGAAAATTCCATCACAGCCCAATTCCCAATGATGCAAGATCCACACATGACAGTTTATCACAGTTTATACTCCATATATTGCTATATGGAGGCCAGCTCATCATTAAGCGCCGAGACACGCATAGGCGCCGTTGCCACACTTTTACCATAGGGCAACTCATTATGGTAACTCACCTTCTTACCTGAGCGTAGGTGCGTCGTTACAAGTACAATACACTTCTCAATATTCCCATGTCTGTATACCCATACACATCCATGGGGTACTGATTCCCAGAAAAGTAAATACTCCACATCGCAGCCTTCATATATACATATGTGTAACATGTATATAATCAAGCGCTACAATTAAGCACTCCCCTAGACCGACGGTTGTTCGGTCATACTCTCACATCTCACCTTACCTTGAGCGTCGATCCATCCACAATTGAATGGCCTCAAAAATAACAATACACATGTATGCAATACCCACCCAGTTATGGGTTAGGGCTTGTTCGTTTCACCATTAATCCATGTGGATTGAGTAGTATTGAGTCGGTTTAAATCCATAACAAGTCAAAATCCATCCCAATACATTCCAATACACTTCAATCCACATGGAATTGGAATAACCGAACAAGTTATGGTTTTCAACTAAGCCACCTGATAGTCCTTAATTTAGGGCTTAATAGAGGATCTCGCTAGCATTATAGTTTTTCAAAGCTGTTTTTCAAAACCAAACAATGTGTTTAGTTGAAAATAGGTTTTTTTTAAAACCAAAACCTTTGTTTTGAAAATACGTATGTGACCGTATATACTTAATCCAGCTCCGATACCAGGCTGTGGCAGAACCTCCAAGTTATTGGGCCCACATGCACCTGTCCTTGTCCCAAAGACCTCAGACGGCTATGCATCTGCACCAGATAACTTAATAGGATCTGTCCGATTGCCCCAAGGACATCGGATAAACCACTTACAACCAGAACCGCGGGATTAAGTAACACAAATCACACACACCAATATTTTTGCAGCGGAAATATTATTACCAAATTTTACAAGTTACAAAAATTTTACATTATTTTATCGGAGTGATTATAAGTTTGAAATATATGCTAGCTCAAATGACCATCCTCAATAAGAAGTATAAGGGTGTTACTTCAACTTATAAGAAGGCCGAGCCCACCGGCACTTAACACCATCATCAGCAGCACAAAACTAGGACCTGAAAAACAACAGGGAATAAAACCCTGAGTATGGAATTACTCAGCAAGACTTACCCGACTAAAGAAAAGACTCTCAAGGGTATGCTGGATTTGGGAATCAAGGAGAGGCTTTAGCAAGAATCAACTTAGATACTTTTGCAGAAATAGCTTACTAAAGTGAGTCCTTACTTTCAATATTTTAATGCCAAATTAAGTATCAATAGACTCTGTTTGCATCTGGTCTAATTTCACCATCTCATCAATACAACATCATTTTTATTCATAGTGTTCACATCCTGACTTAGGCTGTAGGGCAGTGACCAAGTCTTCATAACCGCGAAGGTACGGTGATCCGAATCGATTATACTCAGCTGAGGATCTCCGATCACACGACATATGTAGCACTTAACCCTTGCATATGTCAACCCGCCACCAGTGTTCTTAAGACCAGATCAGGTTCACGCAAACCGAGAGCACAGATACACCACCGTCCAGCCTCTTGCTACGGAGGGTACACGCTACTCTCGCCATCGCTCCACACCCATTTCGTGTTATCTTATTCTAGCCTTAGTCTGCCCGAGGCAAAGCTTACCCATGACGAGGCATGTGACCAGTTAAAGGGTCCTCGATCATCAAGCCTACATACGCATCCAATCCTTAATCAACCTGGGTAGAACATCACCTGTTCCTAGCCTAAGTTCCGATTTAAGTACTTCCATCCTTAGGATTGTTTGTGTTTCTTAGGATGAAAAGAGCATCACAGGGAACTTTGCAGTAAGATCCCACCATGCTCCCAATGAAAATATATTCTTGCAGGTAGAAGCCATCTTTCCTCAGGATAACCCCTGAGCAAGGCCTTAACGCAAAAGACAACCTCTATCCACAAGATCTGAGCAGGGCTAAGCATTTTTGTAAATCATATTTTGATACTTCACCAGAAGTATCTATAAAGGTATGGATATCAAGGAAGACAATGCATCAAAGGGTTCCAAGCAACTCCTATAAACCTAATGCACATTTCACTAGACTTAAAGTGTGCAAAAATTATTTAAAAACACAAGGAAGGGGTTGCATGCACCGGGGCTTGCCTGGAATAACACTAGGTTAGTGTTGTTAGACGACGTCCACTTGACAATCATCCTTGTCCTAGCACTTGATCAGGCGGGTTCGTCCATTAGTATCATCAGGCAGAGTAGCCCGCGCTTAGGGTCGACTTGGCTTGTCTTCCGCAACGCGCGATTAATTAATCGTACCTCATGATATGCACGATGCATATGTATGAGCACAAGTAATACGAGTATAATATAAATAATCTACTCTAAAAAGGACGAAACACTTAAAACCAAGCAGTAAGCATTATGGATATCACAGCAGGGTATCGACTACATCCATTAACCAAATTAACATAATAATACTGGAACATCTATTTTTATTCCTAGCTTTTTATTAACTCTTTAATTTTGTATCTTAATTACTTGATCTACTGATTTATCTAAATCGATCATTGCATGTTAAATTAATAACAATTATCGTGACCATCAATTCTATTTAATCTATCTTTCGCATTACTAACTCCATCGTACTTCACATATATTTAATCCTACCGCGACGCGACTGCTTTAAAATCATAAAAATAAGCATATCACATTCATCGAATTACTTTAATAATCAAGCTAACGGAAATTTTGAATCGGCTTACCATTCTAAATCTGACGCGCTATCCGCGAACACGGCAAGGATTCTGATTCAGCTCTGGTGTCGAGAACTTGGGGAATATCACGCTACTAGCTTCGTCTTCATCCACTTCTTGGGATTTCTTGATGACGCACGGAACGACGACGAGATCGTTTTTGGAGCGAGCTGGTGAGGTGGGGAGGTCGAGCAAGGAATAATGGGTTCGACGACTCGACGGTAAACGCGAGCACGCGTGAAGCCCGATGGAAAAAGAGTGAGTGTGACGCAGTTACCACGAGCAGGCACGTGAGCGTTAACGCGAGCCAGCGGCAAGCATGAGCGCTGAGGTACAACCGTCAACACTCAGCGAGCACGCAGCGAGTAGCCGACGTGGGTGAGCAAAGCAGGCAGGACACCGAGCGTCTCGGCGAGCTAGAAAAAGATTCGGCGCGCGAGCTCGACGCGTACGGATTTTAGTTTCGTGGCTCAACACACGACGCGTGGACAGACGACAAACAGGAACGCGCGGCAAAATCCTGGGCACGACACAGGGGACTAAAATCGAGCGCAAGCGAGAAAGCGATGTCCATAGCAATCTGGGAAATCGACGGTACGATTGAGAATTAAAGCCGAGCGAAGAAAATTCACGCGCGCGACCAATAGATAGCTTGCGCGCAGGGACTGAATCCGAGCTGGAGCACCACGACGAGCGCAGAGGCGCGGCAAACGGAACCGAGCAGGGAGCGCTGGCCATGGGCGCGGCAACAGAGCTGGGAGGGAGGCTGCGCGCCGAGGAAGCTGCCGCAGGGGAAATTGCCATGGATGCGCAGGGGCAGAGAAGACGCTGGCGAGCAGCAAGGCGACGACGCGGCTGGAGATTCGACAAGCAGGAGTCAGGCGCAGAGGCGAGCTCCACGGAGAGGAAGCCAAGCGCAGAGCGACGGACGTGAGCAGACACCAGGACACGCAACTCGGAGGCTCCAGGGGCGCGCGTTGGAGGACTGCGCGTCAGGGACAGAGTGCCGGCAGCTCGCGCGTGCAGAGATACTTCGGCGAGAAGCAGCGGCCAAGCCAGGGGCTGGGATGCGGCACCCGAGAGCAGGGCGCGAGGAGGCTTGGGCGATGACGCGACTGGAGGCCATGCAGCAGCGAAACCATGTCACGGGAAGAGAAGAAAAAACAGAACAGACTCAATTTCTCGAGGAGACGCACGAACAGATGACGAACTTGAAGAGGAGTCCGCCAGGAACTCACAAGCAGGGTCCAAGCCAGCCATGGCGAGGGAGCTCCGAGCAGAGGGACCAGGGGCACGGAGGGAGATGGACGCGCGCTATGGAGATGGACAGGGCCGAGCTGGAGACCGAGCGCCATGAGCCGAGTGGAGGATGAGCTCGGCAAGGCAGCAGACCGCTGCAGCAGCCGGCGTCACTGGGGAGGAGGAGCGGCTTGACGCCATGGCCTAGAGAGAGAGAAGTCGAGGAGGTGGATATTTGAATCGGCCAGGAGATGCGCATGGATAAAGATCAAGGCCACGGGCGGCTAGGAGATGAGCATATCGCATGGGAAAAGATCAGGCGAGAGGATAAGGAAAACAATTTTTTTTTGAGGATGAACGCGTGAAGCAGCGGCTGGCGTTCAGACTTAAAAAAAATCAGAATACGAGATGGAGTTACGTGAAGGAGATAATTGTTAGGAGATATTTGGGAAATTTTTCTTCATTTCAATTAAAACAAAGGTAAACATGAGTATTTTGGGTTCTGAAACCTAGGTCTAACAGATGTATATAAGGTCAACCCAAAACAAGATCGACCAACAATATTTGAATAGCATTTAATTTGATGACTATTCTGGAGTCAGATGAATTCGTACCCGTTATTTATATTTGAAGATTTAGATCGAGACGAGAACATATAGACTGGACCAAACGAGATCGACTTCGGTATTTTAGACTGTATTTAGTCTCGTCTACTTTTTTTTATGATTCTTACCACCGATCATTTGGTTTGACGCCGAGAATAACACGCTGAGATAAACAATTCAATTAATAAGCTGGCACATCGTTCCTTTCGGACAGCGCGGGGCTCCAAATTCATATTTACTTACGCGCGTGATCCGAACATGTCCAAATTCGCCAGCGAACGAGACTTATAATCCAAAAGTTTCATGAAACCTTTTTAATTGTTTAAATTATGGAGATGAATACGACACCAAACCCGAGCTATTTTTCCGAAGTCGCATTCACAGGAACGAGATGTAGACAGATTAAATTAGACGAGATCAGATTCGATATTTTAGTCGACGTTTGATTTAGTTGAATTTAGACGAATTTCGTTCGCTACTCGAACACTCGACTAGAGAACAATTTAATTAAAATCCGTAGACGCGATGTCATGGATGACAAAATGGGACTAAATTATTTTACACTTGAAGCTTAGTCGTCGAGTTCTCTTTTTTTATTTGTTCAGGATAAAATCATCCGAGTGAGTCGGGCTTACGAATTCGTATTCGCGCGAGCGATGAATTTTAAATAATCATCGGACGCACCGATTTTCAGAACAAATATGTTCCGAACAGCACGAAAATTTAGGAAGAACCCGGATAGATTGAAATAAAAACAATGTCGCACTCGCGACAGACGAAACAGATGCGATCGTGATAGACGAAGATGTTTAAAATTTAATATTCGTTTTATCCACTGATATTACGTGCTTAAATTCATACTCGTTATCGAGCGGAATATAAATACCTGGGGTGTTACATTGTATCTTGTTTTCTGAACCGCCGAAACATGGTCCCAATTATGATGCTATAATTCTCATTAGCCAACGCCGAGCGGAGTGCATTTTTGTTTAGTAAATCGCCCAAACTTTAATGGTATGTAAAGACCACCTTGTGACATTGATTTTGTGAAGAATAGATTAGTACTAATAGATTTAACATCATATCGGTAATATTAATGGAATATACCTAGCATCCATTATAACAATCTTCCTGAATGTACCCCACATTGTGCAATGGATTGTATCCAAGTGGACTACAATAGCCATAATGTCTACAAAAAGCACAATTAAATATGGATTAATACTCAATTTTGTGTAAAGGAATTCTTAATAGGGTTAGTAGATCGATATATTCTTACCAACTAAAGTCCTGTTTGGCAGCTCGACAATATCATCAAGGTTCAAGAATTTATGTTTTAGAAATGGCGGCATTTGAACTGGGACAGCGTATGGCTCTACGACAGTTTGTTGGGTAAAATACAACTCCATGGTACCATTTAGATGTCGAAAATTAAATGCATCCGGATTAAGACCAAACCATACGTTGTGCATCTTGTAGACATGCTTTTCATGGAGCAAACTGTAGAAGTATTTGACTATCTCATACCGAGTTGCAATGGCCTCGATCTTGGCTCCCTAATTCTATTTCAGCACAAAATAGATTGTGGTACAAACAATATATATAGTTATGTAAATGAAACCTAAAGAGGGGTTGTCTTACATTGATGTCAGACAAAATGTAATGTTGCCTGTCACGATAACGTGGTTCAATCGGGAATTTAACTTCAACTCGAGCGACAATACTATACTTCCATTGTACCCCATAAAAATCTTCATCGCTATAGTCGTCGAACAACCTGAAGCTATATTAAACACGCGACTAAATAACGTTCATATAAATTTGATAGCGAAATCTTGTGTTAACTTTGTTTATAATATAACTTACATAGGCATCCTGTTTTTCTTGTCCAATGCAACTCTTTCACGGTTCAATACGGCTGGCTCCATCAAAACCTTTTATCATTTGAAAATATTTTAAACTAAATTGTAAAATGGTCTAATGCATTGATATAGCACGACATCAATAAGTTGAAGGATGGGATTGGATGTGCACAATAAGGTATTTAATGATTTCTGTGTGATAAAGCTACAATGTCCAAAGCAAGGGCTGATAGAAATTCAGTTGGAATAACGTCTACTAATGACAGACGGTCATCTTGTGCAGCCCCATTAATGCACGATAAGGAAGACATTTCCTCAGCAATATCAGACCCAGGACCTATTTGGGACTGTGAACCAAAGTGGGACACATGTCCAAAATAGGATGGAGATCATTGCTATAGCCGGCTGGCAAAGTAGTATCATATACATAACCGGCTGGCAATCTATTTTGACCTGTATTGCTCTTCTTGTTTATAGGCACATGATGTTTTGGCGATTTTGAATTTTAGTGAGAATTGTACACCAGAATATGTTCCCTATACTGACGATATGTTTCTGTTGCAACGCACGGGCATCCACCTAGTAGGTACTTATACTAACTACTAAGGGGGCAGTGTAGACTGCCCCCGCTCCCTACCCGCACGCGCCAGTGAAATCTCGCCCCGCAACGGCCTCCCGCACCGCACGGCCGCGCGCCGCAGAGCGTACACCGCCCCGCCCGCCCTCTGCCTACCCGCCCTCCGGGATCCTCGCCACCGCAAACAGCTCAGCCTACCACGCTCGCCCCTTGCCAGTCCTTCCGCGAATCGGGTGTCCCCAACAATCCCGCGCACCCGCCGCACTCGGGCAGACGGAGCGCGACCGCCGCGCCGCACGCTCCGACTTCGTGCGGTTCCGCCTGGTGTGCAAGCTGTGGATGGACGGCAGCGGCATCAGGAAGCCCCGAGAGCTGGGCGCACGCGTCATCGACCATAGCTTCCACCCTCACCGGTGGATCCTGCTGATGGAGGAGAAGGAGGAGGCTGATGAGGCGACGCCCACGCGCCGCACGCTGCTCAACCTCACCACCCGGAAGACCATCCAGGTGGATCTGCCGAGCTCGGCGGGCACTCCGTGGTCCCTGGACCCGCCGCGACGCCAGAGGGCATGCTGGTGGTGCGCGATCTGAGAGGTCGTTGGGGCTAAAGTGGGAATGTGACAGGCATGCCTGCATGTGCCCCGCATGATGTCTACTGCCTCACAGGTTTCATTGCTTTTCGGTGGGGGGACTAGAGAGCAACCGAATTTGTAGTAGTAGTACTGAACAATCTGAATCTCAGATGAAACCATAGAACACGTTTCCCAGTCTACAAAATGCACAAGGCTTCCGTCTTTATAGACATGCGTTCAACTTCCACCGAATTGTTGGTAGTACTATGATGGAACAATTTGGTTGACATAGGCCTAGGTGTATGTCTGCAAAACGCTTTTTTAAGGTCGGTCTCAACAGCGAGTTTTTATGATACATTGCTGGACATGTGTACTACTTCCTGGAAGATGTATACCCACGTATGACTGGGTGTCGCCCCCTAAAGACACCGTCCTTCATCAAGGCGTTATTTGCTGATGACAAGTTGTGGTGGCACAACCACCCAATGCTGGGATTGGTGCTGGTGCAAGGTTCGGTGGTATTGGTGTAGATCCCCAGGCTCAATGATGAATTACTTTCAGTGACCTGAGGGCCGAGGCTGTGACTGATCTGGAATGCAGCAGTTTGTTTTCTCTGTGCAAATTGCAGAACTATACAACAGTACAAGCCATTGTTCTTGTGTATTTATATAGGCTAGATGAGATTTATTGTGCATAACAAAAGATTAGTAGTATCAGAGGTGGCTAAGTTTCTCACCTGTTGGCAGGGCCCGGAGGAAAATGGATCGTGATGGGCAAACAGGCCAACCCCTGTTGCAGAAACTTGTTCATGTGACGGTTTAACATCTGACCTGCTACCCTTTCATGCATCGGTGAGTTTAGTCTAGGAAACTGTTTGAAGCGGGGAAATTTGGTGCTTTGGCAGCGAGAATTTGGATGGAGCGTTGTAATTGCAGAACGGTGCAAGGAATGACTCCTAACATTGTGGACGCTTGGATGGTGTTCGTTTTCCTTCATGATTCTGCTGTGTTCACTGATCCGGATGATCTGGTCTCCTGGAAGCAGTCTTTGTCCTTTTTTGCTTCATCAGCTACTCTTCAACCGTAAAATCGGCATTTGTCATTTCAAGTGTTGTGACCGTATCCCTTTTCTGTTACCGCGCCTCGTAGCCCTACGAAAACCGCCCGCTCACCAAGGTTCTCGATCCACAACAACGTCTCCTCCTGCAGATCCACATGGAATAGCTCCACGTGCGTCTCCAGTGAGCTCATCCTACGGGCATCCACACGCACAACCTGGTCCCGGCTGCACACCGCCATGAGCCTGCCGCCGTCGTCGACCATGCCCACGGTGCGGTACCGCCGCTCCAGGTTGGCGGCGATCACCAACTGCGTTCGTGGTGAACCAAGTACTACTTCGCGGTGCTTCTGCTGAGTACCAAGTACTACTTCTCGGTGGACCTAGAACAATTAAGGCCTCGTTCGGCTTTACCGGAACGATATGGAACACGGCGGGTTCCACCTGAAATTATTTGATCTAGATTTAAATCAGAACCAAACTAAAATGGTTGTTCGGATAGACCTGTTCCGTAATGAAACCAAGCCATTCCAGAATGAAACCAGGTCATTTTACCCACTCAACGACTTGGATTAGAGCCACACCTATAATCACCTGGAATCAAACCAAACCCAGCATTTATAGGTTTTAGTGAATCACCCGGTTCCACTCTATCCGGCTCAGATCAAGAAAATATACCTGTCTTCAAGTTGGAACAAACGAACGCGGCCTAAGGCCCTGTTCAGTTTTTAGGGATTGGAGCCCCGGATTGATTCCTAGCCGGATTACTTATCTAATTTATATAGATTTTGATGAACTGGAACAAAATCTGGTTTATTCCTGTACAACTGAACAGGCCCTAAGTTTTGGTTTACAGAAATGCTCATGCACTTAGTACTTAAGATCTGGTCAAATATGCATCGATGGTCATCGCTAGCTTACATAAGTTACCAATGGTATTATATGTTTCCGTTGCAACGCACGGGCACACATCTAGTAGGTACTTAAGTCCTCTACACGTTAAATCCTTCTCAACCCCCGAAAGGCCCTGTGGTTTGGAAGGCCATGTGTGCAAAAAGCAGGTAGCACTGATCGTGATCAGGAAAACTTTTTTTCTGGATAAGTGATTGAATTGTTTTTCCCCAAGAAAAGTTATAACATACTCCCTCCGTCCTGTAGCTAAGGTATTCTACGACTACAAGTTTTAGGATACAGTATACGGTCAATTAAATGACACATGTAACCCTTCCTGGTTACGATATTTGGTTTAGTAACAGAAATTAATGATACTTTGGTTACTCTTATGTTTGCTAGTACACTTAAAGACAATACAAGTCATAAGAGTTTTAGGCTATTTTCTAACATGCCTCTTATTTTAAATTCCTCTATATAAATGAAGTTGTCTACAGTGCAAAGTAGTATCATATACATAACCGGCTGGCCAAAATAGGATGGAGATCATTGCTATAGCTGGGTATATAACTGATGAGAAGATGCATATTGCTCGGGACTATCTAGAGAAGAATACAAGACAGGCTTGTGGCATTAAGACTGATCAGGTACCTTGAACAGTTTTCTTCCTTTAATTCAATATTATGTGCATAAGAATAGAACATTTGTTTTAAAAGCAACCTTGGAATTTGTTGTGAACTCTGTTATTTTATAATGTATGTATGCTTAAACCACCTGATCATACTAACACAGTTTCAGCAGTACGTGAAGTGTCCCAATAGGCCAGTGCACTTGCTTCTTGTTTCAGGTTCCACGTTATTACCAATTTTGGACTTAACTGATCAACCGTGCACATCTACAGGTTGAAGTTATAGATACTGCTCTTCTTGCTCTCATTGAAAACTACTGTCGAGAAGCTGGAGTGAGGAACCTTCTAAAGCAGATTGAGAAAATTTACTATAAGGTGTGTAAAATAACTTCTGCATACTGATCTGACCCCTCTATCAGTGAAGGAGAAAATGTTGGATGATTGTTGATAATGGTTAAGCAACCCCAAGGCATTGGTATGGTATAAAAGGTTACTGTTAGTTTTAGAGCCAATGCCTCCATTGATATCTTATGCTCGCCAATATAATGATGCCATACAGCCTTTGCTGGTCGATATTATCCTACTGACTTTTTACCTCCATAGATGGTGTTTTCTATTTGAGCAGTAAATGATGTTTGTTCTTGTACTTAATGGTAGATCCAAAATCGAAGGAAGAGAAGCATGTGAGAAAGAGAATTGTGAATGGATGCAACTCACCGTACACAAATCATACTATTAGCTAAGCCTTACCACTATCATTAGATAAATAGCATCAACCTCTATATACAGGAAGTATGCATATAAACTTTACACTACCCCAATAAATACCCGAAATACACACAAGTTTGGAATATTATACTATAGAAAAGCCAAAGTGACCAATAATTAGGAACACAGGGAGTAGATAATAACGTAAATAACAAAAATCACCTCCCATGGTGCAGGATAGATACAATAGTTTTACATGATATAGTGAACTGCGAGCAGATGAGTGGTGATGTGAACTGCGAGCACTTTAATGCTTAACACTTGTATAAATTAGTGAATAGTGAACAGATCAATGTATTATGTATTCCTATTAATGAAAGCACTAAAAACTCAATCAGTAAAATTAAACAAAGCCAACCAGCAGACAGCTTGATACCTTCACCGCAAGGGGACACGCGAGTGGTGATGTGGAGAACCTTAGTAGGGATCCTGATAGGTCCCTTAACCCTCAAATGCTTGTCCTTGGCTCCCTTTACCAAATCTGCACAATCTGAAATGTACCAGAAATCGCACAAATTTGTCACTTCAATAATTCATTGAAAATACCAATGAACAAATGCAGAATCATCAGCCTAATGATAGAAGGTAGTAAGTATATATACTAAAGCAGATGAGTGCAAATCATAATTTGAATCGCGCATTTATTTGTACTAATTCATGAATACAGAAACTATTTGCTAGATGATTGTGCTGAATTGCATTGAATGATCTGAAATTTCTGAATCCTCACTTTGCAGAGATGGACACATCAAGCTCTGCAGCACTTGTCAATGCACAGACGGTGAACATGTTTGTTGGGCGAAGAGTGCGCACGGTTGTTCAAGTCCAACACAATGAAGGTGGAGTGCTTGTCGGGCAGTCCACCGATGGGCACCAGTTGTGTGTCAAAAGTGCCATGGACGTCCCCGTATCACATTTTATGGAGGTTTATGGAATTGCTGAAAACAGCCAGACCATCTGTGCTGAAGTTTGACCAGATTTTGGTCCCAACTTTGGTGAGATTTCAAATTCCTTTGGTGTTTGCCTCGGCCCTTTGATTGCAATAGTATGAACTGTTAGTGTATTCTGAGTGCTACCATGGTTTAAACTTCCCCACATCCAAGCTTGCTAAATATTATTTCATTCCATGTCATAAGAAGACCAGTAAACCCATGCCCCTAATGTACACCAATTTAACCATGCAAAATCTGTGAAAATTTGAGTTTCACACTCCTAATGAGTCATTGGCTACAATTTTGTCCTCCCTTATGGTAATATTTTGCCTGGACCCTGACCTTAACCTATGAACATTAAGGAGCAACTGACAAGTAAATAAGCAGTACTGTATGTTCCCTTCTTTTCTGAACTTGTCAGAGTGCCTGGGTTTTTCCTAATCGGATGAGCAAATATATGTTTTTCATTGGGAAATTGATCTTGTCTTTTTAGAACATCAGAGCAGACTACATGATTTTCCTGTTTATACAAATTACAGATGCAGGGAGGAGACGAAAAGCCCAATTATTTAAACTGCTGTATCTGGACATTTAGGATGTGGATTTATAGTTAGATGTTAGGTGCTTCTTGACCTAGAGCAGATGAGTATATATACCTATTTGTGACTTCAGGACTTGAACTACCTATAAACATGAAGATATTGTACTAATTCCTGATTACGAAAACTGTTTCTTTTCAGGGTATTGATTACCTGAAGTATGACAACTGCTACAATTTGGGAATAAAGCATCAGAAAAGGCAAGACAACTCATATATCTTCCCTTAGTGTTGATCACAGTTTAGAACACACACGACTGTGGGGCAAGATGCCCTTAAACTCACTGGATTTTTCAAGACGTTCCAGAAGAACTTGAGCAGGAGGAGGATGTTCCAGAAGAAGATATGGATGAAGAAAGTAAAAGTACGAAAGTGAAGCTTTTTATCAGTGGTGTGGTTCACAATAAAGATGATGCTGGAACAAAATCATATGTTCGTGTTCCAGCTGAAATAAAGAACATGGAAAAAGACTCCTTTGAACTGTACATTCCTGGAAATGGTTCTGGTCATGATCTGCATGAAACGAAGGCTGCAAAACAGAAAGTTGCAGATATGGCTGCTAAATTAGCCTCAGAGCTTATGTTGTCTGATGTTGCCAAGGCATTATGGGGTACAACCAAGAGTTCTTCAAAAATTAGCTATACCATGTGCATATATTATGCTTGCAATGCTTGTTCACAGTTGGGTGAAATTAGAACACACACGACTGTGCAGTAGGAATGACATGTATTTAGCTATACATGCCTGCAACTTTGAAAAAATTATGAATTATGATTTATACTCATGTGCATCAATGCTTGTTCACAGTTGGGTGAAATTTTGTAAGGCATTAAAGGCACCAAGATCCTAAAGGTGTTTGTTTAGGAACTTTTCAAGTCTTATGTGATGTACAGTTATATCAGTAGTCTTGCATACCTTCCAGAATAAGCAAACATGATTGTTTTACTCTATACAAAAAGGTCAAGAAACTGGGTGGCCCGAACTGGTTGGACGATTTTCGAACAACCTAATGGTTTCTGGATTTGTAACCTTGACAAAAAAGAACTATTAATTACTAATAGCACCGATTGGGAGTGAGAGCTGCGTTCATTTCATTGAGAGAAACAAGTACATAGGGAGTGACTATAAATCACCTTGGCCCCCTTCAAGTTAGAAAGTTTAAAGTGCTTTACAGTTTTTATTATGACCAAAACACCCACAACAGACTTTGTGGCCAAGGTGATTGACCAAAGGAGGAACTCATGGGCCCCTGCTAAATACCAGATGCTACTTTCATCAGCAATTGTCTGCAGGGTCACCAATATGTATGCATATTTGGAACATATTAGCCTCATTATGCATGGTCTACAAAGAATGGACCATGTTTTAACTTCAGAGATTCAACCAGAGATCGCTAGAACTACAGTACTACAACGTACATTTAATCAAGCTTGTTTCTGCTTTATCATGCTATGCTCTGACAGAAGCTTTAATTCTTGTGCTGCTGGTATTTTAGTTCTGCAGACCATTTAGTTCAAGTAATTGGTAGTTCAACTGTCATAATGTTTGCTACATGGATTTCTATCTGTGGATGCTTCGTCTGGCTTATCTATGCTTTTAGGTGCTGAGAGCACCTAGAGGGGGGTGAATAGGTGATTCTGTAAAAACTTAAAACTTATAGCCACAAAACTTGGTCAAGTGTTAGAGAGATAATTCCAAGTGACTATAAAGCAAGCTCTTGCGAATACCAACAATCACACAAAAAATAATCACAAGAGACACGTGAGTTATCCCATGGTTCGACAAGTACAACACTTGTCTACCTCCACGTTGTGGTGTCCCAATGGACGAGGGTTGCACTCAACCCCTTTCAAGTGATCCAATGATCAACTTGAATACCACAGTGTTCTTCTTTCTTTACTCTTTCTTGTTTGTGAGGAATCTCCACAACTTGGAGTCTCTCGCCCTTACAATAAGGATCAAAGTGAAAGCACTAGAGTAAGGGAGGGAAGCAACACACACAAATCCCAGCAATACGCACACACACAAGCTAAGACTTGAGCTCAAATGAAACACAACAAGTTCACCACTAGAACGGAGCTCAAATCACTAAGAATGTCAATCGAATGTGTGAAGATGGAGTGTGGGAGTCTTAGATTGTTCAAAGTATGCTTGGATGGCTCCTCCATGCGCCTAGGGATCCCTTTTATAGCCCCAAGGCAGCTAGGAGCCGTTGGAAGCAATCTAGGAAGGCAATTCTTGCCTTCTGTCGGGTGGCGCACCAGACAGTCCGGTGCACCACCGGACACCCACTGTTCACAGTCCGGTGCAGATTGCTTTCCTAAATTGGCGCAGCCGACCATTGAAGATTTGGAGCCGTTGGCGCACCGGACATTGTCCGATGCACACCGGACAGTCCGGTGCCCCCATCTGACCGTTGGCTCTGCCACACGTCACGCGCGGATTGTGCGGCCAACCGTTGGCTCGGCCGACCGTTGGCTCACCGGACAGTCCGGTGAATTTTAGTCGTACGCTGTTGACTATTTCCCGAGAGCGGCGACTTTGTCGCAGACGACTCACCGGACAGTCCGATGATTTATAGCCGTATGCCGCCGTCAAGACCCGAGAGTAGGCTGTTCATCGGGACTGGTCCTGGCACACCGGACACTGTCCGGTGCACCACCGGACAGTCCGGTGTACCCAGACCGAGCAGTCTTTTGGCTGTACATAGCCAACTTTTCTCCAAAACGACTTCTCCTGTTTCTAGCACTCAGACATAATACATTAGTCTTCAAAACAAAGTACTAAGTCTAGAAACATACCTTTAATCTTGATTTGCACTTCTTGAGTCTTTGGCACAAATATCACTCAAAGCATTTTTGTGTGGAGCACTTAATCACCAAAATCTTATAGAAATGGCCCAAGGGCACATTTCCCTTTCAGGTGCTTCATCTGGCTTATTTATGTTTTTGCGCTCTCGCTTTTGCATGTATTGCAGGATGTTGACAATTGGAAATCCATGTAGCAAATAAATGATTTTGGAACTGGGGGCAGGTCAGAGTCTAGAGCATGTTCATTCCATGTATGTTTGTTTTGCCACTTGTTTTTGGTGATTTTAGATCTGAATGGCTAACACTCTATCTCTCCATCGATATTTAATAGTAAAGCAAGGTTTGAGACCTGGATTTATTGGGTACTGTAGACATTAGAGGTGGATTTTCCTCAACAGGAGATATTGACAAATTGGAAAAAAAATTGTGACTTGACCTGCGCTGCAACAAACTTTAAACAAAGAGGTTTCTATTTCAGCTCTACCAACAGTCCTCTCCAGTTAATTTTTAAACCAGTAACTTTTTCAAGTTTGTGCATATGCACACAAAAGCTGAGATAGAATTTCCAACAATTGGTGTTGTCTCCAGAGTCCATCCTTGTTCCACTGGCCATTGGGTTTCGCCTTGGATTTGAAGGTTCGTTAAGTCTATCTATCCTTGAGCCAAAATAGAAAAAATTAAATGTGAAGCTTGATGACTTGGACTGACCTGTTGTTTATCAGTGCATTGGAATATAGTTCATGTGTGCTTCGGGTATGTGTGGGCATGGAAATCTAGACAAGGTTGTAGTTTCTTAGCCCAAATGTCAGGAAGCCTTTTAAGGTGCTAGCACTGAACCATCAGACTATGTACGTGGTCTCGATCAGAAAGCAAAATGCTTGTCTCTGGGAAGAAAGCAAAACGCTCGTGTATTCTCTATAGTTTAGGTGTCAAGGAATTGAGGAACAGACAATTTTGAGCTGTAAAATTTTGTGAGATCATATGAGTGTTGATTGTTTCAGATTCGGCCAAGAAGGAAAAAAGAAGCCATGAATTTTGGTCTTGGGCGACCAGCTTAATTTGCAGGAGTCCTAGATGATCAAGGCTAAATATGCTAGCGTCGAAATGAACTAATAAATCTTGCAGAAGGATTAGAGAGAAAACCGACACACGACTATAGACTTCTAGAGGCATTGAACCTGTAACCAAATCTCTACTACATGAAGGGGCCAGAAAAGCTTCAGTGAACATGTTTTGAGTGGAGTTACCTGCTGGCGAGCTTTTCTGGTATTCCTGCTCCAATTGTGCAAGCTTCAGCTTAATGCTCTCCAGCTGCTGCACATATGCCTTCACCAGAGAAAAAATGTTAGTTTTAGAAGTGTTTAGTTTATCAGCCCCAAAAATATTTTAACCAATGTGAAAAACAGCGAGGCATGGCAACATTGGTTGAGGGCGATCTAGGCCATACTAAAGATGCTCTTATTCAAGTATTAGTTGCTGAAAGCTCTAGATATGTTACTTATAAATGCTAAATATAGACCCTGATGCAAAACCGTATTGTCTAGCAAATTATTGCCCTCAAGTACTGTGATGATGTCTTATATGATCAAAAATGTTCTTGAATCTTAGTTAGCATGGATGCTTTTATTAGACACTCGGTTCTTGATGAATCAGTGTACCATGTTGTTTAACTACTAAATTAATAAACTATCAAAATATATGTGGACCTTGTAAAAGTCAAATCAATAGTATTCATTGTTTCATTTGTTTACCCTAGTCATTAAAATCGCATGTCTTGACACCCTTTTTTGGGCAGAAATAATATTCAACATCATTGTAGGACTTATGGAACAGCTCTGTATATTTTTATAGCCAGTTATATCGTGTAGTATATTTTGTCAACCAAATAAACATGCTATGCGATTCTAAAAAATCATCTATGTATTCTGAATTTTTCTGTGGAAATATAACAACTAAACACGTGTATATTAGAGAATGTTTGTTTATATCCTCAGGATTATATTGAGGATAATGACAACCTTGTTCTGTTGCACGATCAGATATATCATCAGGATTATATTGAGGATAATGACCAGTATTAATCCCAAATTTTACGTGATGGTCGATGATAGCGTGCTATATCCATCCATATTGCAACATTGGGTTGGTAACACTCCAACCCAAGGTAACATTGGATTTATTCACTATATAGTTAAATATCTTTTGAATTGGGTTTTCTTGATTGTAGAACATGCAAAGAAGAGCTGAGATTATTGTCAGAAAACTCTTCTGGATCAATTGGTGCATTCTTGAGCTTTCTGAGTGCGTATCTTGATGCAATATATTTCATTGTTCAAATATGGTAGTTGATTCAGTTGGACAAGCCTTATACTTGTGGCCTAACGTCACTTGATATTTTACTGGAGAGGTTGGATATGTCTGTAAGGAGGATGAAATATTGTTATATTGGATTAAATATAGTATTGGAGGTCCAAGTTTTGGAGCTTTCTTTGATAGCTCATTTATGTAGACTCTCAAAGATTGCAGTTTGTTCCAAGGTAGTTCTAGGCGCGGCCGCTCTGGGTAATTAATCGCTTAGAGGATCTGTGCGCTGATGGGTCCTGTGAACTATCTGACTTCAGTGGAGAAATTAAGAAGGCCTTTGATACCAACCATATTGGCGATAATCTGATTGGCAACATCAACAATTTGATTCAACTCTTTCATCTGAAACCAACAACAGATTTTGGAATGCTTAAAGTGATAAGTGCAATGTTGCGGGTCTGTGATAACGATTCTGAAAATCCATTACAATACATATGTGGATTACCAGTGGGTGTCAGCTCTAAAATATCTCTGTGGAACATATCTGGTCACCATCAACTATGGCTTCGCATGACCATTGGTGAATCTGTGCAACATACCTTCCTAGAATTTTCTCGTTTTGAAGGCAATGATGAGTTGAGGAGTGGCTCTATGGTTGTTCCTTTGTATGCTACTCCAAAGGCATGTTCATGTGTGCTTCGGGTATGTATGGTAATGGAATGTCCATCTGTAGGGATCAGCACCCACCAGGGTGGACATGGAGGACCGAGTGATTGTGTGGTTCAACTCTCTGATGAACTGAATGCTTATTTTGTTAGTGCTAGCCAATGGTGATGATTAAAATAAGCGACCATATGCTTTCCATGCTCATCGTCTTACAGACTTTTGCTTGAGTGGACATTCTTGATCCAGGTCTATTTTGAGGAAAATGGTTCAGTTGTGTTGACATTTTTGTAGCTATAGCAAAAGCTTCTGAAGGGTTCAGTTGTTGAAATTTTTGTGTCCTATGGCAAAAGCAATGCAAAAAATTCTCGAAAGTAGTTGCTCTGTCTCATTATAAACAAACTGGTACAGAACACAACCTTAGGATCTTATTCATATGCAAAAAATCTTTATTGTCAATTATCCCTAACCTCTTAGTTTTGGTTACTAATCAAACGCCAAAATCAATGCACCGACAGAATTGAAGTGTCACCAACTCACCATAACAAGCAAGCACATAACAGCAAACACGGTCTCGAAAGTAGTTGCTAAATTCAATGGAAGCACATAACAGCAAGCACACGCCCAGAATTGAAGCAAGCACGTATTATACAATTTTAAATTCAATGGAGACCGTAAGTATCAAATCTTACCCGCGGTGTTGCTCTTGTCCTTCTGCTACGCGGAGCTCGCCATCGAGATACCCGCGCGTCGAGTTTGGGGATCTGGCGGCGATGGCAAGGTCGTATAAAAATGCTAAGCATCTAGGCGCAACAGATTCGCGGGGAGATCAGAATGGCAAGGTTGTTGAGGGTTTGGAGCTGTCGCGCCTAGATTTGGGGTCTGGTGGGTCACGCCATGGACTGGTGGGATGGAGATGAGCTCTACGTTGGCACAGAGGCGCATGTCTATCGCCGCCATCCATGGCGTGAGATGTGGGGTTCGCGGTGGCGGCGGCCGGGCTTCGCGGCACGTGTGCGGGCTGGCACGAATTGCGGCGCCCGTGGATCACGCGTTTGCGGTTGGCGGCGGGATGGAGGCGGGATGGCGCGAATCGCGGGCGGTGTATAGGTGTGCGGGCGGGGTTGTCGGCGACCTTTGCGGCGGGGGCGGGCGGAGGACGAGCGTAGGCGTGCGGCGCGACGCGGCCGCGACAAAAACGGTTGCCGGGGGGATGGAGGCGGGATGGCGCGAATTGTGGACGGTCGGGGCGTGCGGGTGTGGTTGTTGGCGAGCTTTGCGACGAGGGCGGGTGGAGGGCGAGCGTAGGCGCGGGCGTGCGGCGCGGCGGCGATGAAAACGGAGGTGGGGCAGGGGCGAGGCTATCGGGGGCGGGGGCGATCTACAGACCGGCCTTAATGTAGTACAGATGACCATATCAACTCCTTGAATGTCAAGGCCACGACTTGCTACATCAGTGCCAATAAGGATATTGCAATCTTTCGCTTTGAACCTGTTCAAAGCACCTAATCTCTTGTCCTGGTAATAAAGAAAATAGATGAGAAGCATTATTAAAGGGAAGATATAAACTAGACAAATCCACTTCACACAATAAGAATTAACATACTGGATGAAATAGTCATATAATTATCTCTGTGTCTGACATTTTAAGTCAAAGAAAGTAAACCTGACTCATCTGCCCACTAATAGATATAGCTTTCAAACCAAGATTCCTCAACATAAGGGCAAGGAGCCTAGTAGATTCACAGGTGCGCACAAAGATCATTATCATGCTATCGTGCCTCTCGTTCAGAACATGAAGAAGATAGCAATCCTGAAATTCACATAAAAAGGTAGATCAGAAACAATTTATAGAAAAAGGTACTCTGCTGTGAGGGACTCATGGTAACCAATATAGAATTCAATTAATTAGTCTGCCCATAACACATGTTGAATTAGGTTAACAGCATTCAATACGGTAACTTCATTGCAGCCATGATTTTGTGTAACTGCTTATTAAATGAATTGGAGAAAGTCCAGATGGTTAAGAGAGACATGCAACAAAACAACAATCGAAACATCAAATTGGTTACTATCATTAGGTTGGTTCCTCACTTATGTATCTGTTAGACTGTGTGTGAGTATGTGTGGGCCGGCACCACTGTTGGGCTGCCAGCCCATTAGGGTTAGGGTTGAGTCCCTATATATATGTACCCCATATCCTATCAATACAAGAGTTCATCCTTCAACATGGTATCAGACTAGGTTAAGGTTTCTTCTCTCCCACAGCAGCCGGCTGCTCCATCCCCTTAGCAGCCGCCAGCCACCCCACCTCCCACAGCCGCCACCCACACCAACCGCCGCCGCCGCCCCCTGAGAGGCTCATCCTTCCCTCCCGGGGGCGGCCACATCCCCAGCCGCTACCTCAGCCGCGCCGTCGGCCCTGGCGCGCCCCCTCCTCCAGCTGGTCGCATTGCCACCCCCGGTTGTGCCCCCGCTGCTAGCCGCCTGGATCCACGTGAGTAGCTAAAGCCGACCATGGTGGGCTCGAGCATCCACTGGTGTGACCACTCTTCCGTGCCGCCGCCCCTGGTGCGACCCTGCCCCACGCTGGCGCGCTCTGGCGCAGACCCTCTTCCCACGACGGCGCCGGCCATGGAGCCACGCGCACGGCCTTCTTCATCGTCGCAGGCTGGCGACCCTCTTTTCCCTAAGCCCCAGCTGCCGCGCCCATCACTGTCGCCCCCATTTGGCGTGCACGCGGGTCAGCGGCCGGCCCAGATCCGCCGCCGGCGACTCCCTCACAGCAAGCGCCCAAGCTCCACTCCTCCCTGTTCGTCTTCAACCTCCAGCTGGCCACCATCGCTCGTCGCTCCCTGTCCACGGTCGCCGAGCCGCCGGCGCCGTCGCGTCCCCAAGCGGGCTCGGGCGTAGCTCCTCCGGCCGGGGGCGGCCCTGGCACGAAGCGTGTCCAAGGTGCGGCGGCCCCGACGCGGCGCGCCAGGCCCAGCGAGACTGCAACGCCGCCGCCGCCGCCACACACACCAGCCGCGGCCCAGATCCGCCGCCGGTGGCCCTCCACCAGCCAGTGTGGCAGCCGCCCTCCTGCGCACGCGCCGGCTTGCTCCCTACTCCCATGGCGCGCCCCTCCTGCGTGCCCCGGTGCCTAGCACAACTCCACCCCCAAATCCCAGCCGCTAGCCCCGGATTCGCGGCCACCAGCTCGCGACGGCGCTGCTCCTCATGCCGGCGTGCCTGCTTCACCCAGACGTCTTCCTCCTTGGAGCATGCTGTCGGCCTCCTGTGCTTCGCGCAGCTTCGGCCGCGCGCCGCTGCTCCTCACCTCTCTACTCGGCTGAGCTACTCCTCATATGGCGCTCCCCACCGCCCCTGCTTTCTTTTCTCCCCTGCAAGAGCCTTGCTCGGTGCCCTCGCTTCCTCAAGCAGTAGGATGGATGGAGCTCTCTGCCCCATGGTCGTCGACCTCCCTGGCTCCCTTGACGCTTAGCGCAGCAGCGCCTCACCCTTCGACCTTCTCCTGTCACCGGCGCCGTTCACACCCCTTGCCAGGTCTGGCGCGGGCCCCTGCCCGGCTGGACCCGCCCCGCCGCCCACCCCTTCATCGCCTTCGTTTGATCCGTCGCTGTCATGGCCTTCCCGACCGGATCCACGTTGCTGCGACCTTCTCGGCTCGATCCGCCATCCCTTTGGCCGGATCGCGTCTTCCCGGCTGGATCCGTCGCTGTCGTGGCCTTCCCGGTCGGATCTGTCGTTTCCTCTTCTATTCTGCTACGGGCGCGGACACCATGACCGGCGCAGACGCGTGCGCTGCTGTTGGCCTCCCTGACGGGGCTCCTTGACGCCCGGACGATCGAAGAAGGAAGGTCGACCTACCGGTGCCCTTTTGTTGTGTCACCCTGCCAATCGTTGACGCTCGAACGTCAACCCCTGCCAAAGATCAGGCTTCTGCTGCGTGTCTCCCGACCGCGACCACCTCGACTTCGGCTACCTCGGCATCTAGGGGCTATCATCTTCTTGGAGCACACCCGGTCTCTGCTCCAGCCGCAACATTCGCATTATCACGACGCTGCGACCGCGGGGGGATTTCAACCCGTCGGCTCCTACCTTCAGCCTCTACTCCAGTCTCATCGTGTGTGGTGCCCCCGTTGCGACTGCAGGGGGATGTTAGACTGTGTGTGTGAGTGTGTGTGGGCCGGCACCACTGTTGGGCTGCCGGCCCATTAGGGTTAGGGTTGAGTCCCTATATATATGTACCCCATCTCCTATCAATACAAGAGTTCATCCTTCAACAGTATCAAAATACTGAAATCATGTTGTTGTAACAGAGTGAGAAAATATGTTATTGTGAAAGTACTACCGAAATGGTAGAGCCTCTTGCATTTGTTTTCTTTAGGCTAGCAATGGGATAGGTGCTAGTTCTATAACCAGGCAGAGTGAATAAAAAAGAACTTGAAGCAAATTGTAGATCCACTAGAAAGCAAGTTGACATGCATGTAAGCATTTATCAAAATAGAACTTCCCAAAATATAAACATTTATCAAAATAGAACTTCCCAAAATATAAACATTTCCAGGTTTGTCCTAACTCCTACATTAAATTACTCACTCAAGATTTGACCAAGTTTATATAAAAGGACAGTAATATTTACTATATCAAAGAACCATCATTATATACATCGTGACATATTTTTGTAGTTTTCTTCTTTGTTTTGATGTGGTAGATGTTAATAATCTTCTCAATAAACTTAGTCAAACACTCGTAGTTAGACTAGTTTGACTTAGGCCAACCAGAAAAGATCACACATTGCAACAACTTGGTAAATATATCATGCATTGTCCATGATAACACAAAAAAATCTTGAGGGCATGGATTTGGATCACATGGACTGAAGAAAATCATTTATGCACCAAGGACAGCAGCAACACGTATAGCTGGAGGCTTGGACCAAATAAAACTGACTTTGTCATCTGCCGGAACAAAATAGAACTCTTGTTTAAGTGAATCTACTGTAGAATATTTGGAGGACGCTTCAACCTGTTTCCACAAAAAAGTTGTAATCACAAGTAGAGAATAAGAAAGTAGACCTAAGATGTCAACTCTTTGCTTAGTAACTGCCAAGGTTAAGATAGGATGTCAGTTGTCACCTTAGCAGGATTCCTGAGGCCGCACGTTGCAGTTTATTTACCTAATAAGTTATAGGGAATGGAGCTTCATTTAGTCAGTGGTACTAATAAAATTAGCCAACAAAAATGTGGACTGATTATACTGAAAAGATCAAACTAGGAAAGAGAAATCTAATATGAAATAACAGAAAATCAACTAATAATAACATTTGGTATGATAAATATGAGACACCGTCACTCTTTGATCATCTCAGGTACTTCAAAGTGATGCCATACAATTGTGGTTACCAATGTCAGCAGTAAACATGGTCGTATGAAGAACTTAATGCTATTAATAATTTATTTCAGTTGTGTGATTAAAAGGTTCCATAAATTAAGTAGTTTCATCTAATAAATAAATAAGTACACACTGTGCATAAACCTTTTTGGTCGTAGTCGCCGAAAAAAGGAAGGTCCTCCTGTCTTTAGGGATCTCCCTTAGAATGTCATCGAGGGATTTCTCAAACTCCACATTAAGTAACTTATCAGCTTCATCCAATACCTGCAATACAAAAGAACATAACATTAAAACAATTTAACTTATTCAAATAGTTATCTCAAATTAAGACATGCTCCAAAATGTAAGAATAGTCACGCTAAAATAAAGTTTTGAGTTTAAACCTGTCGGGTACCATAATCAGGGGTACCCACGATAGTCCTAAAACATGTCTGGAAGAACACCTTTAAAAAGACCGGTAAGCGCGGATCAGAGTTAAAAACCTTGTCTGCCAAGGGACGTGATCCCGTCTCGCCCGAGCCCAGCCTCGGGCAGTAGCAGTAGCCCCGTACAAATTCACGGCTCGCCCGAGGGTCCCCCCAGGCGGTGGGCGCACCCCCGACTCGCCCGAGGTAAAACTCGGGTAAGCTTTGTCGTATAGCGGCCTCGGCCAAAACACCTTGCCGCCGACTGTATCACGTGCGCATTTAATGCAAGGATCGTCTGACACCTTATCCTGACACGCGCGCCTCAGTTGGCAAGGTCAAAGTGACCGCAGTCACTTCGCCCTTTTACTGATCGTTCTGACGGGATGACAACACTATTCACCCCGTTCCCACCACTGTGCCAACCACCAAGGTAAGACTAACAACAGTAAGTCACCGCCTCTCCCGAGTTTAGCCTCGGGCGCCACAGGGAGCTCCGCCTCGCTCGACCTCAGCCTCGGCCTCGGGAGGGGTCGTCACCTCGCCCGACCCAGGCCTTGGCCTCAGCTCCGGTCTCGGGAGGAGGTCTCCGCCTCGCCCGACCCAGGCCTCGGTCTCAACTCCGGTCTCGGGAGGAGGTCTCCGCCTCGCCCGACCCAGGCCTCAGCCTCAGCTCCGGTCTCGGGAGAACCTCGGCCTCAACTCCGGTCTCGGGAGGAGGTCTCCGCCTCGCCCGACCTAGGCCTCAGCCTCAGCTCCGGTCTCGGGAGAAGGTCTCCGCCTCGCCCGACCTAGGCCTCGGCCTCGGCCTCGGTCTCGGGAGGAGACACCGCCTCGCTCGACCCCGGCCTCGGCCTCAGGAGAGGTCACCGCCTCACTCGAGACGGCCTCGGACCGACTACGTGAGCAGGGAAACCATCATTATCCTACCCATAGCTAGCCACCTAAGGCTACGAAGGAACAAGACCGGTGTCACATCAAATTACTCCAGTAACAGGTAATGATGATCCCCGGCATGCGCTCATGACGTCGACTATCCTCGAGCTCTCTACGAAACCAAAGGAACGTCAGCAGGTCCTAGGGCTGTACCGCCAGCCACGATTCTACAGGGCTCAAGCACTTCTCCGCCGGCCATGATAGCACACAGCTACACCCCCATATGTACAGCTGGATCACCTCCTTGTATCTATAAAAGGAGATGCCCAGGGCCTTCCCACGAGACGCTGCGAGGACGACGGAGACGGACTCGCTCAAACCTCGAACTTCTCTTCGCAACACTAGACTTCTCAGGAGACCTGGGACCCGTTCCCTCTCTCACGAAGCTTGTAACCCCTACTGCAAGCACCCCGGTGCAAGATAATATAAGCCTCATCCCCCCTCTTGTGTTTCATCTTGCATCAATCCATCTGGGCAGGGACACGTGGCACAAAATTCACTAGTCGGTTCGGTTAAGGGTCCCCCGGGTCTGAAACACCGACAGTTGGCGCGCCAGGTAGGGGACTCGCTGCGTGTAAACAATACTTTCCCGTGAAGTTACAGATGGACAATCTTCAGCAGCCTCTTCAGCCCGGGATGATGCTCTGCTTTGGGAGTCTCGAGTTCATGTCCCTCGACGGCAGCTACGACATGATACTCCTCCCACCACAGCATGACGGCAGCAACGGTCGTCGGCTCGCCCGGCGAAGGCGAACCCGACGACGACATCTCCCCGGAGCGGAAGAAGAGCACTCGAGTCAACCCCGCCACCCTCCTCCCGAAGGAGATGGAGACGGGGCAACCACGGCCAGGCAAGGGGCAGCACCTCGTCGGCTGTCGGGCCAGAGCAGGTTGATGGCGCTGGCACCCCAACAGGGGACATGTCGGGCGTTAGCCTCGCACCTAAGACAACGATGGGCGACGCTCCCCCACAAAATGCCAACCACAGGCGGACTGATGACGCCAGCACCCTTGCGAGGGACTTGTCGGGCATCAGTCTCGCGCCCGAGACAGCGACACGTTTCGTCTCCACTACGACTTCACCACCGTCCACCAACCAGGAGGTACCATCGGTTTTCCATCCTGTTCTTTTCAGATTCAGCTTCGATCCGCCAGGCGACCCCGCTTCGGCGTATGCTTCCGCAAGGGCATATCCTGACCTCTCGGGGTACCATATGTGGTCAACTTGGGACCGACTGACAGCCACCTCTACCTCCGAACCCGCTGGTCCCGAGGAAGAGGATGGCTCCGACTTCGGTATGGATTTCACCGGACTCCGTGATCCCGGGGCCATGCGAGACTTCATGTCCGCATGTGACCACTGCCTCTTCGGCGACTCTGACGATGGCCACAGCCCCGACGACGAGGGTTACGACCCGACTCGCAAGTGCTTCCACATCGATCAGGAGGATCACGATGGAGACAACCACCTCGGCATGCCAAGAAACAACGACGCCCCTGCACCTGCGTCTCACGTCGAGATCCCGCAGGAGCTAGCGGAGTAGCTAACCATGTACTTGTAAAGAAAAAAGGGGGGAAATGGAGGATGTGTGTAGATTACACTGGGCTGAATAAAGCATGTCCAAAAGTTCCCTACCCTCTGCCTCGCATTGATCAAATTGTGGACTCCACTGCTGGGTGTGAAATCATGTCTTTCCTCGATGCCTATTCAGGCTATCACCAAATCAAGATGAAAGAATCCGACCAGCTCGCGACTTCTTTCATCACACCTTTCGGCATGTATTGTTATACTACTATGCCATTTGGCTTGAGGAATGCAGGTGCTACATACCAAAGGTGCATGAACCACGTGTTCGGAGAGCACATCGGCAGAACGATCGAGGCTTATGTTGATGACATCGTTGTCAAAACAAGGAAAGCCTCTGACCTTCTCTCCGACCTTGAAGTAACATTCAGGTGCCTGCGAGCAAAGGGCGTAAAACTCAATCCTGAGAAGTGTGTCTTCGGAGTCCCCCAAGGCATGCTC
Source organism: Zea luxurians (assembly GCA_029449295.1). Classification (NCBI taxonomy): domain Eukaryota; kingdom Viridiplantae; phylum Streptophyta; class Magnoliopsida; order Poales; family Poaceae; genus Zea; species Zea luxurians. The sequence continues at coordinate 31,496,375 of JAOPSE010000031.1, forward strand.
CTAGGATTCATCGTCTCCAAACGAGGCATCGAGGTCAACCCGGAGAAAATCGCGGCCATCGCCAACATGGGACCCATCAAAGATTTAAAGGGAGTGCAAAGAGTTATGGGATGCCTTGCGGCTCTGAGCCGCTTCATCTCGCGCCTCGGCGAGAAAGGGTTACCCTTGTACCGCCTCTTAAGGAAGACCGAACGCTTCACTTGGACTTCCGAGGCCGAAGAAGCCCTCGGAAACCTTAAGACACTCCTCACTAATGCACCCATCTTGGTGCCCCCCACCGCGGGAGAAGCCCTCTTGATCTACGTAGCCGCAACCACTCAGGTGGTCAGCGTTGCGGTCGTAGTCGAGAGACAAGAAGAAGGGCATACACTGCCCACCCAGAGGTCAGTCTACTTCATCAGCGAGGTGCTATCCGAGACCAAAATCTGCTACCCGCATACCCGCAAATCCAGAAGCTACTATATGCAGTGGTTCTAACACGGCGGAAGCTACGACACTACTTCGAGTCTCATCCGGTGACTATGGTGTCATCCTTCCCCCTGGGGGAGATCATTCAATGCCGAGAGGCCTCGGGTAGGGTAGCAAAATGGGCAGTGGAACTCATGGGGGAACACTTTCATTTGCCCCTCGGAAGGCCATAAAATCCCAAGTCCTAGCCGACTTCCTGGCTGAATGGACCGACACCCAGTTACCAACGGCTCTAATCCAGGCCGAACTTTGGACCATGTACTTCGATGGGTCGCTAATGAAAACCGAAGCAGGCGCGGGCTTGCTCTTCATCTCACCCCTCAGAGAACATGTGCGTTATGTAATACGCCTCCATTTTCCGGCGTCAAACAACGTAGCCGAATACGAGGCCCTGGTGAACGGGTTGTGCATCGCCATTGAGCTAGGGGTTCGGCGCCTCGACGCTCGTGGTGACTCGCATCTCGTTATTGACCAGGTCATGAAGAACTCTCACTAACACGACCAAAAAATGGAGGCCTACTGTGATGAAGTTCGGCGCTTGGAAGACAAGTTCTATGGACTAGAACTCAGCCATGTCGCTCGACGGTACAACGAGACTGCAGATGAGCTGGCTAAGATAGCCTCAGGACGAACAATAGTTCCCCCGAATGTCTTCTCCAGAGACATATATCAACCATCCGTAAAACTCAACGACGCACCCGAACCCGAAGGGACCTCAGCCCAGCTCGAGGTACCTTCGGCAGCCGAGGGAGAGGCCCTGCGCGTCGAGGTGGAGCAGAATGGGGTCACACCAGTCCTAAACTGGCAGACCCCTTACCTGGAATATCTCCTCTGAGGAGAGCTGCCCCTCGACAAGGCCGAAGCCCGGCGACTGGCTCGGCGTGCCAAATCGTTCGTTTTATTGGATGATGAAAAAGAGTTGTACCACCGCAGCCCCTCAGAAATTCGCCAACGATGCATATCCGTCACCCAAGGACAAGAGTTGTTACAGGAAATACACTTGGGGGCTTGTGGTCACCATGCAGCACCTCGGACCCTTGTAGGAAACGCTTTCCGACAAGGTTTCTACTGGCCGACCGCGGTGGCCGACGCCACTAGGATTGTACGCTCCTGCCGAGGGTGTCAATTCTACGCGAGATAGACACACCTGCCTGCTCAGGCTCTACAGATAATACCTATCACTTGGTTGTTTGCTGTGTGGGGTCTGGACCTCGTCGGTCCCTTGCAGAAGGCACCTGGGGGCTTCACGCACCTGCTGGTCGCCATCGACAAATTCTCCAAGTGGATCGAAGTCCGACCCTTAACCAGCATCAGGTCCGAGCAGAATGTGGCGTTCTTTACAAATATCATCCACCGCTTCGGGATCCCGAACTATATCATCACCGACAACGGCACGCAGTTCACTGGAAAAAAGTTCCTAGACTTCTGCAAAGACCACCACATCCGTGTGGACTGGGCCGCCGTAGATCACCCAATGACAAATGGGCAGGTGGAGCGCGCCAATGACATGATTTTGTAGGGACTAAAACCAAGGATCTACAATGACCTCAACAAGTTTGGCAAGCGGTGGATAAAAGAGCTACCCTCGGCAGAGTGTGGCCCAGCCTCGGACGGCGACACGGGCGGAAGGATCTCCACCTCAAAAAAGGAAGCCAGCGCCGTGCCTGGACCCTCGGCAACCGCATTAAGCCTTTCGGCCTCGGCCAGGGCGGCATCCTCGTCATTAGGTAGGCAGTAGCCCTCGCTGACCCGTTCCAAATCCACGTCGTAGTGGGAAGCGAGGACGGCGAAGGCCCGCCTAACACCGTGATGCAGCGCCCCGCGGAGTCTGCTACGCACATGGCCACCCAAGGCCCGCAGGCGACTCTGGGGGGAGCTGCCCGAGGGGACGTCGTCAAGGCCAAAGGTCCGACAAAAGGCCGAGATGGCCTCGGACATGGCCATGTGGTCAGCCTCCTTCTGCTCGGCTGCCTGGGCAAGCGCGTTGCAGTCCTTAGCGGACTCGTTAAGAGCCGTTTTGAACCCTAAAGACAACCAGACAATATTCAGACACAAAGAGAGGAGTTAAGCTAAGGCAAAATCACAAAGCGGGCAAAACATACCTTTGGCCCGGGCACGATGCTGTGAAGCCATAGCTTGGGCGGACCAGGCTGACCCGATGGCTACGGCCAGACCCTTCGAAAGGGTCTCGGCCCGAGCAGCCGCCTCAGCTAGCCGCTCCGTGACCTCAGCCAGCTGTCCCTTAAGGATCTCAGCCCGGCTCGCGGCCTCGGCAGCTTGGCCCCGGAGTTGGTCCCGCTCGCTGGTGACCTGGCCAAGCTCCAGCTGTCACTGCTGAATCTCCTCGGCCTGAGAAGCCACCTGCTCCCGAGCCGACGAAGCCTCCATGCGCGCCGATGCCGCCTCTGCCCGCACCTTCGCTGCCTCCGACTTCAGCTCCTCACAGAGCAGCCGAAGGTCTGCCGCCTCGGTGCTCTATTGGGCAAGGCGCTCGTTGGCCTCGGCAAGCAGGACCCCCTACTGCCGCAGCGATTCCCAAACGCTGCTATCACGGTGGAGAAACAGCGACTTGGCAGTGCTCATGTCCGCGAGCTCCTGAAAAGAAAAATAGAATATCACAAAGAATGCCCTGACCACACGAGGTGTGCGTCTAAATCCTTACCTGGAAGACCCTGGGAACGTCTTTAGAAAGGATTTCTGTGGCCATCCGAAGCGACGTCATCGCCGCCTCGCTATACTCACGGAAAGAACTCCGCAGCTTTTCCTCCAACTCATCATTAAGGGCAAGGAGAGGCTCTGAGGTATCGCGGCCCCAGAACACGAGCGGCTGCCCTCCCCACTCATTGGGATTAAGCTGCGTGGGGATGAGGTCGCTGCTCCCCACGGCGGGCCACGGATCTGCGTGCCCCGCGACCGAGGCATTGGGTCCCTCTGCAGCCGACGCATCGGGCCGCTCCTCAGTCAAGACGACAAGCCTCCGCTCATCAACCTCGACAACGACGGCCGCCCCCTCCTCATAGTCAAAAACGGGGGAGTCGGGAACGACCAGGACCGAAGGAGCTGGGGGCGGAGGCACCTCAGCCATCTCGACATCGGCGGAGGCGAGCGGCACCGTGGGCACACTAGCGGCGGCCCCAACAGGAATCGACGTCGGCGCCGGCGACGCGGCAGATGGGCTCGAGGCCGCGGCCGCGTCAACCACCTCCCCTGGCACGATGGCCGCTCCAACGGGGGGTCGACCTGGGAGACTTGCCCCATGGCAGCCCATGCCTCCTAGGCTCCCCGCCGGAGGGCGCCTTGCATGGAGGCCAACCAACCGGCATGGCGCGCCGTACCGGTCGAGCCCTGCCTCCGCTTACTGAAAGGAAGAAAAGGAAAAATCAAGATAAACAGAAAGATGACCGAATCAAGGGCGCCCTCAGATACTTACCCGCTCCGGGGCAAGACCAATCGTGCCTGCGGAGAGATCTCTTGGACCCCGGTCTCCGCAGACGCTGCCGAGGGTTGGCCAGCGGCCGGATTCGACGCTGCCTCCGCCTCGGACGGCCGAGGCGCCGGGGGGGCGGCCTGCCCGGGCGATGTCACAACAGCCGAGGGAACAACTTCCCACACGGCTGGCACGGGCACTTGCTCTTGGGGGACCTGCGGTTTGGCCCGACCCCCCGGAGTTGCCCCAATTATCTCGGCCAAGGGGTCAAGTACCCCCTCGGCCCGCCTCCACTCCTCGGACCGGGACCCCGGCGTCTCGGCCCCAAACACTGGTGGCGCCAGCTCACCTGGAGGCTGGCTTGACGACCCCTGGCCCAGCCTCAGATCTGGACTGAGGCCAAGTCGGGCCGCCATGTCGTCGTCTTCGTCATCATCATCATCATCATCGTCGTCGTCGTCGTCGTCAGGCGTGTCCGGCGACGGCTCCAACGGGAGCCCATCCCTTGCTTGCCTCCGACGACGCTTCTCCAAGGCGTCCCGAGCCCGCATCCTCTCGCGAGCTCGGGCCTTTTCCGCGTCTTTTTTCTGCTTATCCTTCTCCGCGGCGAGCCTACGTGCAGTTTGGCCTGCCGCGTCCTCCAAGACCGGTGGCCGGGAGGTTTTAAAGTTCCTCAGCCCCTGGGGACGAACAAAAATCCCAAGGGTAAGGACTAAAGACGTAAGAAACACGGCGCAAAACAGAAGAAGGGTCGGACGCTTACCAGGGACACATACCCATGGTCGGGACGCATCGAGGGCTGGTTAAGGACGCCAGCGTCCAGCCTCCCTACCGTGCCCGCTACCCGTCTGAGGAGGTTGTCGGTGGAGAGAGGGGTCGAGGACATCCATGAGCCCTCCAAATCGACCCCCGGCTTCATTTCTGAAAGTCGCAACCGCCGCTCTACCAATGGGAGCACCCTCCAGCGGTGGATAGCGGCGACGACCCCCGCGGCAGTAAGGCCTTCGGCTTGGAGCTTCTGCAGGACACGGAGAATGGGCTGGAGCTTCTCCTGGTTCTCACGTGTGGCCCCCCAGCGCCAGTTATCGCCGGCGGCGGTCACCACTCGTTGAGAAAATGGCGGAAGTACCCCATCGTCATTCCGGAGATAGAACCACCAGTTCTGCCACCCCTTGTTCGAAGACACAAGGGAGGCTGGGATGTACTACTGTGCGCGCCCAGACCTCAGCTGAAGGGTGCAGCCACCAGCCCGCACCGCCATATGGACCTTCTTCATGTCCATCAACGCGGCAAAAAACTCCGCGCAGAAGAGATGAGTCCACAGGTCCCAGTGGGGGTCAATCCCCAAAAACCCCTCGCAAACCGCCATGAAAATGGCCGCCTGCTCAATGGAGTTGGGGTTGAAGTTATGTAGCTCCACTCTGTAGTAGTGCGGGAGCGCCCGCATGAAGCGACTCGCCGGCATCCCAAACCCCCGCTCATGGAAGGGGGTGAAGCTGACCACGTATCCCGGCAAAGCGGAGTCGGGTCGGCCTCGCTTCCAGGGACCAACCACTCAGGCTGTGGCACGCCAGAGAGAGGACAGAGCAAACCCTCGGCAATGAGGGCTTGCAGATCCTCCACAGTGACGGTGGAGAAGGACCACGGGTCGCGCGGCGGAATAACGATCGGCTTGTCAGACATTGCCGAGCGGAGGCGGCGGAAGCGGAGGGGAAGAGGTGTGCGGTTTTTCTCTTCTCTCTGACTAATCTCTCAGGTTGCGAAAGCAAAGGCAGAAGGCAAGAGCGGAAGCACGAATGGCAGGGTAAAGAACCACTGCCGGTCCCCCTCCCAGGTATATAAAGGCCCGAACAGAATCCACCCGAAACTTTGCTCGAGCCCCTCGAGAATTTTTAAAATTCGAAATCAGAGCGGTTTTCCGTTCCTCGAATGACTCACGCACGCGCAACGGATACCCCGCGAGTCGCCCGTCCCGTCGCATTAACTCTCTGGCAGGGCATACGTCACCTCTAGCAGGCGAGCGGGCATCGTTTCGCCTCCGTCATCACGACCGCCTCAAAAAAGGTACGCCACACTGTCTTAGTTTATATCCTTTTTTCCTTTCCCCTCTCTCTCTCTCTGCAGGGATCAGGAAAGGAGGTTTTTCGAAAGAATCCTTCTCAGCAAACGAAACGAGCCCCGAGCCCTCCTACTGATCAGGGGTTCGAAGGTTGCGTCCTGCGGGGTTCGGCAACCGCCCCAGAGCACTCGGGCTCCGAGCCCTTTATTGATCAGGGGTTCGAAGGCTGGCCCCTCGAAGGGATTCGACAGCCGCCCCAGAGCATGCAGAGTCAGGGATAACCCTGGGTACGTCCGTTACATGGCCAAGGCTCGGGCTACGCTCCCGAGGTACCCTAGGACATTTCTGAGACCAGCGGGAACGATTTTGTAATGGAATCCCATCGGAGGGAGGCACTGAGCCCTCGGACCCTATCAAATGGGCCCGAGTCCAGCGAATCACCTGCAGGTACTTTTGGAGCGCGCCTCTGGGCCACTAGCCGACCCTTATCGAACGGGGCTCGGACGTCCACTCGGATTACCCGTTAGCAACTCACTGGAAACACCGTGTTCGGTGCCCACCGAGGGTAACACGGCGCGTTCCCCCCCTTCCTCCATGTGGAAAGGCGACGAAGGGGCATACTATAAAAAGCCGAGACAGTCCTTGATCGTCCTCTCGCTCCATGCAGAGGCTCGGGGGCTGCTCTCGCACCAAGCTACGGCTAAATTGTTGACAGCGTCAACGAAACTAAAGAACTCGGGGCCTAACCACGCACCCGGGCTGCAGCCAGGCCACATGAGGGAACAACAAGGCCGACCGAGGAATCACAGGAAGAATCAAGACCTCAGAGGAGTCAAACCACTCCTCCGAGGCCTCGGGGGCTACACCCGACGGGTGCGCTCGCGCGCACCCATCGGAACAAAAATCTGCTAAAAAAGATCAGCCGCCTGGCAAAAAATCCGGTAGAACCTCCAAGCGAGTGCCTACACTCCCTTTGAGGCTCGGGGGCTACTGTCGGGTACCATAATCAGGGGTACCCACGATAGTCCTAAAACATGTCTGGAAGAACACCTTTAAAAAGACCGGTAAGCGCGGATCAGAGTTAAAAACCTTGTCTGCCAAGGGACGTGATCCCGTCTCGCCCCAGCCCAGCCTCGGGCAGCAGCAGTAGCCCCGTACAAATTCACGACTCGCTCGAGGGTCCCCCCAGGCGCTGGGCGCACCCCCGACTCGCCCGAGGTAAAACTCGGGTAAGCTTTGTCGTATAGCGGCCTCGGCCAAAACACCTTACCGCCGACCGTATCACGTGCACATTTAATGCGAGGATCGCCTGACACCTTATCCTGACACGTGCGCCTCAGTTGGCAAGGTCGAAGTGACTGCAGTCACTTCACCCTTTTACTGATCGTTCTGACAGGAGGACAACACTATTCACCCTGTTCCCACCACTGTGCCAACCACCAAGGTAAGACTAACAACAGTACGCCTCTCCCGAGTTTAGCCTCGGGCGCCACAGGGAGCTCCGCCTCGCCCGACCTCAGCCTTGGCCTCGGGAGGGGTCGTCACCTCGCCCGACCCAGGCCTCGGCCTCAGCTCCGGTCTCGGGAGGAGGTCTCCGCCTCGCTCGACCCAGGCCTCGGCCTTAGCTCCGGTCTCGGGAGGAGGTCTCCGCCTCGCCCGACCTAGGCCTCAGCCTCAGCTCCGGTCTCGGGAGAAGGTCTCCGTGAAAGTGCATTCATCCCTTTTGTGAGTTTTGGTGATTTAGATAACAACACATTTAAAGGTCTAACAAGTTTGCTAAGTGTTGAACAGGAAATTGAGTATGATGAACATACTTGAATAGTGTATAATGATCAGTGAACAAAGGTTCAACACAAGGTTAAATCCAGTGAGACAATGCAAATGGATATAATATGGTCTCTCTATATTGGTTTGAATATATGGACAAGACCCAAGAAATCACTACATACATATGATCAAATAGAGGATGAAGTGATTAAGAAGATAGGTCAAGCCAAAGTGAATAAGATATGAGGAATCGTGAATTGGCTTGACCATATTACTATCAGTCCATATATGCTTCTATGAGAATCAAACTAAAGCTTGATTAATCTTAACAGTTATATCTAAAAGACATTCAAGCAAGGTTCACAATATTGAAGAAATAATTCTCTCAATGGATGATCAATAGGATGTGACTCAAGAATGGCTTGATAGGGTGAAGATAGCAAGGAAAGGGCTTCGAGGAACTAAGCGAAGGTGAAGGCCAAGCGACGGCTTGTAGACCGAGGTACCATGGCTAAGGTGAAGAAGAGAGTACTTGCACTAAGTCGATGAACTAATCAGCTATGAAGAGTTATAACATGTTGATGCATCAGTAAGGTGACTTGAAGCCATGATTTGAACTCATATAAGGTGATATGGTACAAGTCACAGGGTTTGATTTGAGTTTGCTTCAAAAGGTGAGACAAAGATGTTTGTGATCCTTATGAAGCAATGCCATGGAGAAATCACACATGAGACACCAGTGACTTAAGGAGTTTTCTTAATTAATTTTATTTAACTTGAGTATAGGAATCGTCGTACTATAAAGGGGGATCCAAAAAGAAGGTTGGTGTTTGCCAAAGCTCAAACCTCTCTATTCAAAAGCTATTTTTGAAAAGCAAAAATCTCTTTAACGTTCTATGGTTGACCGTGGTTAGGGTTGAGAAACCTAGAGTGTTCTTGCTGAAAAGCAGCTGAACTTGTTCAGCTGCAGCTGAGCTTTTCAGCTGAGCTGGACTTCAGCTGAGCTGAGCTCCTTCAGCTGCAGCTGAGCTTTTCAGCTGAGCTAGACTTCAGCTGAGCTGAGCTTCTTCAGCTACAGCTGAGCTTTTCAGCTGAGCTGAACTTCAGCTGAGTTGAGCTTCTTCAGCTACAGCTGAGCTTTTCAGCTGGGCTAAACTTCAGCTGAACTCAACTTTAGCTGTGAACCTCTTTGACCATACACCGGCTGAACTTGCCTCCGGGCAGTTGAGCTGGGGTTTTCTCTCCTAAACTCTCTGGTCAAGACCGGTTGAACTGGTCCTCAGGGGCAGTTCAGCTGGTCTCTGACCCCTCTGACCTCTGATCTGCAGTCTGCCAGTCAGACTGGCGAACAGGTCGCCAGGAGGTGTCAGGGGCGGTTCAACCGCCCCCCTTGGGCGGTTCAACCGGTCATGGTCAACTTGGTCAGTCTGCAGGTCAGTCTGCCAGTCAGTCTGCCACTCAGACTGGCAGACAGGCTGCCAGGCCTGCCAGGGGCGGTTCAACCGCCCTAGGGGGCGGTTCAACCGGTCTCAAACAGCAAAATCGGCCCAACGGCTAGTTTTGAGCTCCACCTATATATACTCACTCCTACCTCTCACCCCACAGCAATGAGCACGATTTGAACTCCATTTCCAACTTGAGAAACACCTCCCACTCTCTCTCACACATCCCTTGCCTCTCCCATTTCAAATCTTTGGAGAGAAATCTTTGAGTGAGCTTGAGAGCTGCGGTTTTTGTGCTTCATTTCTAAATCTCTCTCGCTCTTCTTCTTCATTCGAGCTTTGGTACTACATCGAGTTCTTTGTGGATTCATTACTCTTGGAGCTTCTAGCTCCTAGACGACTAGGTGTCTCTTGTGAGTCTCCAAATCTTGTGGAAGACCACAAGAAAGTTTGTATTACCCGCTCGTTTGAGCAAAGATTAGTGTGTGAGCTTGACCTTTGTGGTCGGCAAAGGGAGGATTAGGGTTGAAAGAGACCCGGCTCTTTGTGGGCGCCTCAACAAGGAAGTAGGGCACCTTGGTGGTGTGACCGAACCTCGGGATAAATCTTGTGTCTCTTGTGTTCTTGCTCATTGTGTTTGTTTGTGTTCTTCGTTCTCTCACCATCCCGCGAAAGAATTGTTTATATCTTTTTGGTGTGTGGATTTTGAGAAGTGCCCTTCTCAGATCTACTACTTTGAACCCTGTGGATCATTTAGAACATCTCATTTCCAAAGTTAACTGGGTGAATTTCGAGATCAATTCAGTTTTACCCAGTTTGCTTCTAGTTTTTGTTGAAAAAGTTTTAACTTGCCTATTCACCCCCCCCCCCTCTAGGCAACTTTCAATTGGTATCAGAGCCTAATCCTCGTTCTAACGCTTAACCGCGTGAGGAAAGATCATGTCGGGGGGACTAAGAAACGAAAGTGCTTCTAAGCTTGAAAAAGTTGAGATTGTCTCAACTTCATCTTTTGGTGCAGATGTTGATCCTAGGGCAATAGATCTTGCCATGAGAATCGCCGAAAGGATGTTCCTCAAAATGAAGGAAGATGAGGCGAAGAAAAGTATTGAAGAAGAAGAAAATGATCGATGGAGACCAAACGACGAATCCACCTCTTCACAAGGTTCGTCTTTCAAATCCACTTCTCATATGTGCTTTGTTGCTAATGAGAGTGACAGTGAAAGCGAAAGTGAGGATGAGGAGGAGCATGAAAGTGATAGTGAAGATGAGGATGATCTTCAAAAATTCTTCGCTCAACTAAGCAAGAAGAATCGGATGAGCTTGCTCAAACTCATGAAAAGAGCGGAAGAACAAAAGGAAATGCTTCATAAGCAAGAAGATATCCTCATCGGAAAAATTGAAGACTTAGAGAAGTTGACCAAAGAGCATGAGAAGCTAAAGTGCTCTCATGATGATTTGGTCCAAAGGTATGAAGACATTTCAATTGAGCAAATTAAAGCTGTTAATCATTCATCATATATTGCTCAATTAGAAAATAAAAATGCTATGTTCAAGAACACGATAGAAAGGCTAAATATTGAAAATCTAGCTTTGCAAGAAAAACATGATATGCTTGTGTGCTCTCATAATAAATTTATGGATTCACATATCATGTTAGAAATGGCTCATGAGGTTGTGTTAACTAATTTTAAATCATTCCAACCTCACATATGCACATGTACTCAAGTAGAAACTATATTATCATGTGCTAACAAATGTTGCTCTCAAGAAAGCCAATCTTCCATTGAGCTAGAAATTTCAGGAACTAGTGATATTTCTATCACACAAGAAAATAAAGAGCTCAAGGAAGAAGTTGGAAGGCAAAGAAGGAGCTTAACTCTTTTGAAGGGAAAGTGTCATGCTCAACCTTCTCAAGATAACCGTGATAATATGGTGAAAAAGCTTGAGAAGGGGACAACCGTAGCATGCACAAAACCCCTTCAAAAGAATACCAAGCTTTCCAAGAAAGTCATGAGCAAACATCAAGATAAGAAATCCAAAGCTCATGACAAGTGCCTCAACCACGTCTCCACATGCTCCACACAAGGTAACAAACAAGCCACTCTTCCAAATAAGAGAAGATGCACTAGAAAGTGTTATCAATGTCATGAGAAGGGACATGAGATTAAGTCATGTCCCTACATAAAAGATAGTGGCTTAACTTTAGAAAGAAAGAGGCTCACTAACCATGTAGCAAACAAGAAGCAAGGCAAGAAGGAGTCTTGCAAAATTAAAAATCAGATTTGCTACACTTGCCGAAGAAAGGGACACCTATGCAAGGATTGTCCTATGAGTAAGTATCCTAAGCCTACCATGTCAATTCATTCATATTCGCTTAGGAGACCCAAAAATGACATTTGTGCTAGAAAGGTAATTAGTTCACCTAAAACTAGCACAAAGGCCATTTGGGTGCCTAAGTACTTGCTAGCTAACCTTGGTGGACCCATCCAAAAATGGGTACCAAAATGTACTTAATAAGTTTTGCAGGTACCCACAGATGATATGAAGCTTTGGGGTGCTTGAGCGGTTTAACTCAATTCTTATCTCAAGCTATCAATCTTACATTGTATATCCTTTAAGATTGACCCAAAGATGAATTGAGTTGTTATATCACTAACTTCATATTCATCTCTAGCAAGAACTTGTGTTGTAGGGAATAAGGATTAACCTTTGTGGGAATCAAGCAAAAGGCCTACAACCAAGTGATATCCAAAGGATGGTAACAATTAATTCTTAAGTGCACATTGCTTTTAATTGGTATATTCCTTTGTGTCTTTTGTAGCCACATAGGAAAAATGAAGCACTTGAGAATGAACTTAAAAGATTTTACCTTGCTTTGGAAAGGATCTAATTATATGGTAGATTGCAAGTTCATATTTTTATATTGTGACAATCTACATGCTTTAAATTGATTGTATGTATCCTGTGGCATATTTCAAATTAATCATTGTATTATTGCCATGACCTAGACATAAAGAGGATTATCTCATGTTCTTAAATGAATGGAGTGCTAAGTAAGAAATTCAAATTCTTAAAGCACTTACCAAAAGAGGAATTCTCTATATGACTAGAGTTGTGAGACTAATGTTTTTATCTAAGTGAATTATGTAGTTTCACAACATGAGAATGTGTTTCTAAAATAGAGTGTGTCATTCAATCTATGTGTACATTTTAAAATTTGAAATGAGGTTTATTGTGGAAAATTATTTTAAAATTTTCATTCCAAGCTCAACTGGTCTGACCAGCTGAACTTTCTAGCTCAGCTGGGGAGACCAGCTGAACTTCTGTGTTGAACTTCAGTTCGGCTGGTATTCACCAGGAAACCCCCTGGCTGAAACCGGTTGAACCGGTGTCCAGGACCGGTTGAACCGGTCTGGCACAGTTTGACCGGCCAGTCTGACCATTTTTTCAGACTGCGTCAGCCCTTTTTCAGACGCCTTTTTCAGTCTGCAACAGCACCTTTTTCAGGCGTCAGATCAACTTTTGCAGCACCTTTTCAGCAACTTTTGCAGCACCTTTTCAGTAACTTTTGCAACACTTTTTCATTCAACTTTTGCAGCACTTTTTCAGTCATTTTTTTGTCGCGTCAGGTCACCTTTTCAGAACGTGTCAATTGCTTTTTCACTTTTTCTGCAGTACCTTTTCAGCTTTATTTTTGCAGACTTTTACTGTTTCATTTGGTATGTGACCAATAATAGTTCCTTTCAAGTGGCATTCTTTCAATTGGTAATAATCTATTTTATGAAGAAAAAAATGTCAATATGAAAGTTAAATTCTTTTTGGCTTAAATTTGTAAATTGGTGCATATTATTAATTCACTCATCCATGTGCATTAATTTAAAAGGAATTTAATTTATGCCTTTATGCCTCATAAATGATGATTTGTTTGCCATTCATATATAAATATCATCATTCATTAAATACTTCCTTGTACTACTAATACCTCTTTTCAAAGTGCTTTTCGACTAGTTTTAAAAGGAAAAGAGATAACAAGCTAAAGAAGGAAGTCTCCACGAATGAAGACAAGAAGAATACTTAGATCACACCATCTCATATAGCAAGACCTTTCAATTGGTATAACAAATGGTACATTCTATATGGTGGTAAGTATTCTTAGGCATAAGTTAATTCATTGCAAATTTGTCATGCCTTGACCATGATATGTAATATACTCCTCATGAGATTCTTAACTGAATTGAAAGTGCATGTGGCAAGTCATTCAAATACTTGATGCACATATCTAGTGGGAGAACATTATATATCGTGTGTCATAGAGAATAAGTTTCACTTGAGTAAGCTATAATAAGACAATCCAAAATGGTAAATTTGTATCTCATTCATATGGATTGTAATCTTTGTTTTCTAAATAGCTACACTTGATGCAGTTTAAAATTTAATTCTAAAAGTGCATAAGAATCTTTTTGTTGATATTCATCACATACATATGCACTAACATGGATATAATTTTTAAACTGTAAAAGGTACAATTAGTGATCCATACTCTCTAAATTTTGGAAACCCATATTTTGATATCTTAGAAATCTACTTCAATCGATATCCATATGCTTCACATTGAATTGGATCACTAAGTTGTAAATTCCATGCATAACTTGTCTTTATGATATGAATGCTTGTGCGACTAACCTTGATAAGCTAGGTGCACCCAAAGTCAAGGTAGGTTCATCATCAAGAAGGCAACACAATGATGTATTAATAAAAGGAGAAAAGGCTCCTATTCTTAACTCTAGTTTTATCTATGTGATTAAATATTGACTTGAAACCATGTAAGATGGTTGTCAAGTATATGTTGGTGCCTACACAAAGAGAAAGGCCACAATAAGAAATGTGTGGGTACCCAAGGCTCTTACTACTAATCTCAAAGGACCCAATTCAAATTGGGTACCAAGATACGAAGCTTAAACTTGTTTTGCAGGATCACTCCTTCAATGGATCAAGTTGGGTGCTCGATAATGAATGTATAAATCATATTTAGAGATAGTAGCAAGGGTGGTAACAACTGAATCTCAAGTGCATATTATTTTTAAATCTTATCTCTTTTGTGACTTGTGTAGCCACTAAGGAAAAAGAAGCACTTGAGGATATACATCAATTGTTGATTATGAAATAAAGGTCTAATTGGAAGATGAATGAATATTATCATATGGTGCACAATCCAAAATTATGTGACGTATTCTCTATCTAGTTAATTTGGATTTGATTCTTCTTTATTAGACACTCACCATAATATGGATTAAGTCAGCCCTTTAGACTTCATTGAACAACCATGCATATTATTCATGTCATTTAAAATATATTGTGCATGAGGGCTCAAGGGAAATTTAGTCCATATTATGAGGTTTCTCTATTTTAGCAACATGCTTGTCTTCCACATATAAAAGGGTTGCTAAATAAGAAACTAGTGCTTCTGCTACTAATTCCATCTCTTGTGTTGAGTTTATCCATAGAAAATCTATGTTAAGAGATGGTGCTTGTTTTAAATTGGATAAATCACAAGCTTAAAGGATATTATTCAACTAAAGTAAGAAGAAGTTGATCAGAGGCCAAGGTATGAAAACTTCTTCTCCTTCGGTTGTTTTAGTATTCTATCCTTAGTGGGATGTACCATAGTATAGGTTAAATTCCTTGCAATATAAAATGTTCAATAGTGCATATAACTTTGACATCAACTATATGTGTGCACTAATTTTAAAGGAATTTAGTCTATCCTTTTGGGTTTCAAGAATGATGGTTCATTTTCATCCACATATAAGGATCATCATTTGTAAAATCTTCCCATGTGTTTTTAATGCTCTCTTTTCTAAGTGTTTGAACAAGGTCCTTCCAAGTGCCTTCAAGATGGATTCAAAATCTACGGATATAAGAGTCTTGGTTATTTCAATCATTGAGTTTCAATGGGTCTCATATCATGTATGATTGAACCATGCCAAGATGAATGAAGTTCAAGATTGCCTTGGATGAAATCATAAAGAGAAAAGAAATCACAGTGATTCAAAAAGGGAGTTACATTTTTGTCAACCAAATAATGAAGATGTAGTGACATATTTATATGATATCCTTCATTATGAGGTTTGAGGTTCATATTAGCATGCTTTACCCTTCAGAATTTCAATTGATATACTTTTAGTTCTTAAAATTTCTTAGGGGGAGAATAGTCTATAATTTGAATCTTTGAGACTAACTTCATTTCCAAGTCTACTATGTGTGTAGTCTCGAATTAGAAAGGAATCTTCGGGCAAAGACAATCGCTTCCACTGCAAATTTGATGGGTATCAAAGATTCTTTGCTCCAATAAATGTATATGTTATACATTTCATAAGAGAATGAGTTTCTCTTTTATATGCTACTCCAACATCATCTAAAATTGGTAAATATGTATCACATCCTTTTGGATTGCAAATGTCTGAAGTAGCATAGCTTATAAATTCTCCTGTCTAGAACTTAATTGATTAAATAGTGCACATGTTTCTTATGTTGCATAATTATGTTCAATTGATACTCCTTTTATGCCAATGGTACTTTAAGTTGCAAATAAGTACTCTCAACAGATATCAATTGAATTCATATATATATGTGTGCACTAAAACTTGAGGAGAACTTAGTGTAATATGCAATTAGTGATCTGATTATCTATCAAATTGTATCAATTGGTGGTTTTCAATTGATATTTTTCGAACATGATCACTAGTTGTATAATCCATACTTGTGCAATTTTCATGTTGCCTCTTGTTATGATAAGAAAATGCTAGGTGACATCTAGACTCCAAGTATCAAGATTTATCTTTCAATTAGTATGACAATATTCAGTTGATATCTTGGACCTATGTCACAATTATGCCAACAAGATATTGCAAAATGAATTCAAAATCCAACACAAGTTTGGAACACCCCCTTGAAAAGGTAAAACACAAAGGTACATCACTTCATGTCACTTCTACATTACTTTTTTGTCATCTAAGGATCCTTTTCATGATAGTGTGTTCACATCTTGCTTAAATCATAATTTCTACCCTTTATATTCTTTGTATCCTTTTTGGAGATTTATGACAAAGGGGGAGAAATTTTGCATTAAAGCTTATCTTTATTTTTTGAAAAGGGGAGAAATAATTAACAAAAAGGGGGAATCATAAGAAAAACATAAGATGTAGAGAGTTGATAAGTGCATTCTATGTCATGAGCAACACGTTTATTTTATGACACACTGCACCCTATGAATAGTATGATATAAGTTATCTCCATACTTCGACCCCAATATGTGCTTTTGGTATTTGAGTACAAAATTGGTATTTTCTGAAATGCACATATTTAGGGGGAGGAAACTATATCATAGGATTTAAAATCTTATTTATCAAATCTTATGTAAGCTTTAAATGTGTTGTCATCAATCACCAAAAAGGGGGAGATTGAAAGTGCATTCATCCCTTTTGTGAGTTTTGGTGATTTAGATAACAACACATTTAAAGGTCTAACAAGTTTGCTAAGTGTTGAACAGGAAATTCAGTATGATGAACATACTTGAATAGTGTATAATGATCAGTGAACAAAGGTTCAACACAAGGTTAAATCCAGTGAGACAATGCAAATGGATATAATATGGTCTCTCTATATTGGTTTGAATATATGGACAAGACCCAAGAAATCACTACATACATATGATCAAATAGAGGATGAAGTGATTAAGAAGATAGGTCAAGCCAAAGTGAATAAGATATGAGGAATCGTGAATTGGCTTGACCATATTACTATCAGTCCATATATGCTTCTATGAGAATCAAACTAAAGCTTGATTAATCTTAACAGTTATATCTAGAAGACATTCAAGCAAGGTTCACAATATTGAAGAAATGATTCTCTCAATGGATGATCAATAGGATGTGACTCAAGAATGGCTTGATAGGGTGAAGATAGCAAGGAAAGGGCTTCGAGGAACTAAGCGAAGGTGAAGGCCAAGCGACGGCTTGTAGACCGAGGTACCATGGCTAAGGTGAAGAAGAGAGTACTTGCACTAAGTCGATGAACTAATCAGCTATGAAGAGTTACAACATGTTGATGCATCAGTAAGGTGACTTGAAGCCATGATTTGAACTCATATAAGGTGATATGGTACAAGTCACAGGGTTTGATTTGAGTTTGCTTCAAAAGGTGAGACAAAGATGTTTGTGATCCTTATGAAGCAATGCCATGGAGAAATCACACATGAGACACCAATGACTCAAGGAGTTTTCTTAATTAATTTTATTTAACTTGAGTATAGGAATCGTCGTACTATAAAGGGGGATCCAAAAAGAAGGTTGGTGTTTGCCAAAGCTCAAACCTCTCTATTCAAAAGCTATTTTTGAAAAGCAAAAATCTCTTTAACGTTCTATGGTTGACCGTGGTTAGGGTTGAGAAACTTAGAGTGTTCTTGCTGAAAAGCAGCTGAACTTGTTCAGCTGCAGCTGAGCTTTTTAGCTGAGATGGACTTCAGCTGAGCTGAGCTCCTTCAGCTGCAGCTGAGCTGGACTTCAGCTGAGCTGAGCTTCTTCAGCTACAGCTGAGCTTTTCAGCTGAGCTGAACTTCAGCTGAGTTGAGCTTCTTCAGCTGCAGCTGAGCTTTTCAGCTGGGCTGAACTTCAGCTGAACTCAACTTTAGCTGTGAACCTCTTTGACCATACACCAGCTGAACTTGCCTCCGGGCAGTTGAGCTGGGGTTTTCTCTCCTAAACTCTCTGGTCAAGACCGGTTGAACTGGTCCTGAGGGGCAGTTCAGCTGGTCTCTGACCCCTCTGACCTCTGATCTGCAGTCTGCCAGTCAGACTGGCGAACAGGTCGCCAGGAGGTGTCAAGGGCGGTTCAACCGCCCCCCTTGGGCGGTTCAACCGGTCATGGTCAACTTGGTCAGTCTGCAGGTCAGTCTGCCAGTCAGTCTGCCACTCAGACTGGCAGACAGGCTGCCAGGCTTGCCAGGGGCGGTTCAACCGCCCTAGGGGGCGGTTCAACCGGTCTCAAACAGCAAAATCGGCCCAACGGCTAGTTTTGAGCTCCACCTATATATACTCACTCCTACCTCTCACCCCACAGCAATGAGCACGATTTGAACTCCATTTCCAACTTGAGAAACACCTCCCACTCTCTCGCACACATCTCTTACCTCTCCCATTTCAAATCTTTGGAGAGAAATCTTTGAGTGAGCTTGAGAGCTGCGGTTTTTGTGCTTCATTTCTAAATCTCTCTCGCTCTTCTTCTTCATTCGAGCTTTGGTACTACATCGAGTTCTTTGTGGATTCATTACTCTTGGAGCTTCTAGCTCCTAGATGACTAGGTGTCTCTTGTGAGTCTCCAAATCTTGTGGAAGACCACAAGAAAGTTTGTATTACCCGCTCGTTTGAGCAAAGATTAGTGTGTGAGCTTGACCTTTGTGGTCGGCAAAGGGAGGATTAGGGTTGAAAGAGACCCGGCTCTTTGTGGGCGCCTCAACGAGGAAGTAGGGCACCTTGGTGGTGTGACCGAACCTCGGGATAAATCTTGTGTCTCTTGTGTTCTTGCTCATTGTGTTTGTTTGTGTTCTTCGTTCTCTCACCATCCCGCGAAAGAATTGTTTATATCTTTTTGGTGTGTGGATTTTGAGAAGTGCCCTTCTCAGATCTACTACTTTGAACCCTGTGGATCATTTAGAACATCTCATTTCCAAAGTTAACTGGGTGAATTTCGAGATCAATTCAGTTTTACCCAGTTTGCTTCTAGTTTTTGTTGAAAAAGTTTTAACTTGCCTATTCACCCCCCCCCCTCTAGGCAACTTTCACTCCGCCTCGCCCGACCTAGGCCTCGGCCTCGGTCTCGAGAGGAGACACCGCCTTGTCCGACCTCGGCCTCGGCCTCGGCAGAGGTCACCGCCTCGCTCGAGACGGCCTCGGACCGACTATGTGAGCAGGGAAACCATCATTATCCTACCCCTAGCTATCCACCTCAAGCTACGAAGGAACAAGACCGGTGTCACATCAAATTACTCTAGTAACAGGTAATGATGATCCTCGGCATGCGCTCATGACGTCGACTATCCTCGAGCTCTCTACGAAACCAAAGGAACGTCAGCAGGTCCTAGGGCCGTACCGCCAGCCACGATTCTACAGGGCTTAAGCACTTCTCCGCCGGCCACGATAGCACACAGCTACACCCCCATATGTACAGCTGGATCACCTCCTTGTATCTATAAAAGGAGATGCCCAGGGCCTTCCCACGAGACGCTGCAAGGACGACGGAGACGGACTCGCTCAAACCTCGAACTCCTCTTCGCAACACTAGACTTCTCAGGAGACCTGGGACCCGTTCCCTCTCTCACGAAGCTTGTAACCCCTACTGCAAGCACCCCGATGCAAGATAATATAAGCCTCATCCCTCTCTTGTCTTTCATCTTGCATCAATTCATCTGGGCAGGGACATGCGGCACAAAATTCACTAGTCGGTTCGGTTGAGGGTCCCCCGGGTCCAAAACACCGACAAAACCTATTCATTTTGAGTTGACATGTAAGGTACAGTTGAACCATAATGTTCTAACATTTTGCAGTGCACTACCTCTGTCCTTAAGGTAGTGTTTGGTTGAGGAGCCAAGTAGAACGGAGCTGTTCATCCCTGATTCTAGGAACGGAGCTGCTCTGTTCTGTGTTTGGTAAGCTGGAACGAAGCGGCTCTGTTTTTTGTTTGGTTGCAGACTGTGCGAGCGGGCTGGGAACGGAGCGGCTCTGTCCGGTTGATTTTTTGGAGTGGGATGGTTCCGGATCTGAGGAGAATATTCTCTAATTGGAGTCACTCCGTTCTAGTTACTTTGTAACCAAACAACAATAAAACTAGGACAGAACGGCTCCGTTCTACTTGGCTATTCAACCAAAGACTACCTAAAAGAATGCAATTCTAGGTCTATTCATAGTGGAACTATGCAACGTTTAACCGAACTTATAGTAAAAAGTATCAATATTTATGAAAGTAAATAGGTATACTATTGAAATATATTCAATGAACAATCTATTGATACTTATTTGGTATCATAAATATTGATATTTTTCTATACAAGGTTAGTCAAACTTAAGATGCTTTAACTCGGTAGTCGGTACTGCTAGAATTACATAAGTTTCGAAACGAGCAACGCAAACCGATAGCTGATCCGAGCGCCTCAAACTGCTCCGCAATCTGAATCGCCAGCTCTCAGGTTAGCAACGACGGACACCCCAAATTAGGTACTGATGCGTCGCCGCCCTAAACGAAGTAACTGACAGAGAAATCAAGCCGACCTCGTTGACGACAGCACGCAAGCGAAGAAAGACTGGTCGGCCTGGCGGTTGCAGAGCAGCTCCTGTAGGATGGGCAGCGCGAACGCGCCCGTCTTCCCTGACCCCGTCTGCGCCAGCGCGATCAGGTCCTTCCCTGCGAAGACCAAGGCGGGCGCCTAGTTAAGAGTCCGCGGCCGCAAGCACCCGCCACAGGGCGCGCGGCGCGTGCACCGGACGTCGCCGAGTGGGGCAGCGGTACCTTGGAGCGCGTGCGGGATGGCCTCGGCCTGGATCCTGGCGGGCTCCTTCCACCCCATGGCGTCGCACGCCTCCACCAGCTCCCCGCACATACCCAGCTCCGCGAACGTCGACGCCTGGCGCACCTCGGCCTCCTGCTTCCCGCTCCCGCCGGCCTCCACGGCCGCGTCCCCGTTCGCCATGGCTGGTTCTCGCGAGCTGCGCGTGAGGACTGACTGACTGAGAACGCTGCTGGCGGGCGGTCCGGGGTTTATGGTCGGGCGGGCCAGCGCGGAGGCCGGAGGACGACGCAGAAAACTTGACGGCCACGTGACTGACCCACGTCCGCGATGACAAAAAAAAAAAAAAAACTTAACGTCTGCAAGCAACTAGATTGGGCTGGTGCCGGAATGGGGTCGGCGAACTGGCCAGCCCGTGCGCCATTCAAGCTGGGCAATATTGGGCCGACGCGTGCACGTGACCTATTGCGGCGGAAGGAGGACAGGGACTGGTTTATGGCCCAGCCCATGTTACCGTTGTCTCGTCTGGGCGACCATTTGTTCTGTTGATGATGAGGAGGCTCTGATTTCTGGTGGGCTCATGGCATCCGTACGAACAGCCATCGGCATCGGGGTCAGGGATTCAGGGGCACCTGCACGATCCCCCGCGAAGCTGTGTCTGCACTCTGCAAAGGGTGCTTCACTAGTAACGACGACGCTGCCCGTACGAGTACGACCTCGTCGTCTCCATCTAGAGCAAAGCCTCGTCGGTCGGGCGGCCCTCAGCGAGTGGCATGTGCCTTCAGCCGTCAGGTCAAATATCGTATCGCCCGTGCACGGTGCACCTGTGCCGAAGGAGGCGCAGCAGCCGGCCAGCGACAGCGAGTCGGCTCCTTGCAAGCAGTGCTAGTAAAACAAGTCAATCCCGAAGCGCGCGCCCTTGTTTTCCTTGCACGCACGCACGAGAAGGAGAAAGAGAAAGAAAAGGAGGCAAGAGGAGCTGAAAAGGTCTCGACGAGTGGTGTGGACTGTGGACTCTGAAGCACGGCGCCAGGTCATTAATGGCGGGCACATGAGGAAGCAGGCGCTGCTGGTGCTGCTGGACACAACACACATGGACATGGGTGACTCACGCACGTACAGTACTGAACTGTACGCCGAATCACACAGGCAGAGGCAGGCAGCGATCGGCGATCGGGCCGGCCCCCGTGTCGTGTCATGCTCACGCGCGCGTACCCGCGGCCGCATTTAATAACGAACGGCACGCGCTCCGTTCTGTTTCGAGACTCGTCTCGGCGTCTCGCCCACCCGACGCCACCGGTGGCCGACGGTGACCGAGAGAGCGACAGCGATGATGCGAAAGGACCGGAGGCACGGCGTACACACAGTGCCCAGGCCGCGCGCAACAGGCTACGGCCGCCGCTACGCATGGCAGACTTTGGTTCGGCTGCCTCTGCCTGCCTGCGGGCTGCGGGGCGGGGCAGCACGCCAAGAATGATTCTTCGACGCGGCGGAACACGCGGAGCGGCACGGCACGGCACGGCACGACTCGGCTTCGACTCGGCGCCGGAAGCAGAGGAGGATGAACGGCGGATCGGGGCAAAAAGCTTTTCCTTCGTTCGCACCGGTGGCTGGCGCTGGCAGTGATGGCATCGGCGCTTGGACCTGCCGCCATGGCCGCTCGAGCCGCGGGCCCGCCCTTGGCACGCAGTCGCATGGGCTACCGTAGTCCTGCCCTGTGGCGGCAGTACTAGTGTGGCGACTGGCGTGGCCTGCGCTGTGCACTGCTCCGTCTGTAGTCTGTACATGGCAGCGAACAGCACCCGACGTCCGAGTCCGACGAGGCAAAGCCTGTCCGTCCCCCCGTCGTCCTCAATCCTCATCCCGTAGACGAGACGACGACAGCAGAGGACATGCACGGCGACGCGGTCGTCATGCAGACGCACGCAGCGCAGAGATGATGGGCCTTGCAGTTGCAGTGGAGAGATCAGAGGCCGACGCTGCAGCAAGAGCCAGCTCAGGCCAGGAGGTTGCACGGCACCGCGCAAACTGCAGGCAGGATGCAGCAGTGCTGAACTACACACACACACACGATACTGTGCGTGGTCTTATTATATAGGAGTAATAACATATAAATAAAGCATGCAAACATAACACAGTGATGCGTGCGTGGGCGTGGCTCTCCAAAGGCAAGGGAGAAAAAACTACATACGGAGTAGATATATATATAGCCCTGCTATTCAAACACTGTACTGTACCACGCTCTCTTCAGCCTTCAGTCTTCAGTACCCTTCACCACTGGAGTACTGGTCCTGCCACCCAGCCAAGTAAGTAAACAGTAGTCAAGTTACAGTAGATGGTCTCCTCCTGCTCCTCTCCTCCCTGCGCTGGACCACGGCACGCAGTGCAGCGCCGTTGCCATGGCCGCAAGCACATCTCACTTGCCATGGTTGCTTGCTTGGTCCCCTAGCGCTGCTGCTGATCCAGGCCTCTGCGTACCCATGCCCGGGCCGGTCGCCCGTTGTCCTCTCCTCCTCTGTGCGCGCGTTCGTCATGCCCGCCCGCCTCTGCGGCTTTGACTTACCGTCCCCGTCCCGTGCTCCACGGCCGCTGTCGTCGGCGCGCGGGCGCCGTCACTCGTCGCCGTCAGCAGCATGCGCCGGCGGCGGATGAGTAGGCGAAGATATGGTGCACCACCGTCGCCACCTCGTCAGCCGTCGCCACTTCGCACCCTTCCTCCATCTGCACGTACACAGATATGCGCACCATTATTAGCTTTATAGCTACTACCCTAACAAGGTTACTGCTCTTAACACGTTGCGGTTGCTCCTAGCGACGAGCGAGCGCGCCACAGAAGGCATGCACAGCACAAGACAAGAGGGAAGCAGATTCCAAGGACAAAGAGGGAAGCAGACAGCCAAGGAAAAAGCTCAGGTTTGTAAGGGCTAATCTGTCTGTTACTTGAGCCCGGCCGGGGGTGGTCTCATGCCTGACTGTACCAAATTCATGCAAGGCCACCGGTGTACTAGCACTAGCAGAGCAGACTTCCTGGGCGCTCATCGTATTCGAACACTTTCAATTCAAGCCTGCCCAACAGAAAAAAGGTTCGAGGCGTCGAGACCCACATGCACTGCCACTGCGGTTGGAAAGAACCCACACGCAGTGCAATACGCTCCAGGAGGAATGCAAGTGCGTGGGAGGAAGAGACGACGGGGGCATGCATTGCATGCATCCGTGAGCACGACAACAACAAGTAAAAAATCGACGTGACACTTGGCTGACCTTGAGGTTGAAGCAGCACACGACGGCGTCACGCCCAACGGAGGTGACGGCGAGGTGCAAGACCGCGAGGCGGAGGCCCTCCAGCGCGGCCACGGCGCGCACGAGCCGGCCGGGCCACCGCCTCCCCGCGACGCGCACGCGCACGTGCCCGCCCGCCGCGCCCGTCGCCTCCACGTCCACGCCGAGGCCACCGCCGCCGCCGCCGCTCGAGCCCGAGTAGCTCGCGTACTGCGGGGACACGAGGAACACGCCGTCGTCCGACGCGGCCGCCTGCAGCGCCACCAGCTGCTGCTCCAGCTGCTTCACGTAGTCGATCGCACCGCCCACCACCGTCGCCTGGTCGCCCTGCATTGCATTGCATTGCATTTCATGTAACCGTTGCGTCGTCAGATCGAGACGGGTCGAAACGGAACGCAGCATGCATGCATGGGCTTTGCATGGCTCACGCGGGGGATGTAGCGGGAGGGGATGAGGGAGCGGAGCGAGGCCAGGCGGTCGTTCATGAGGCGCCGCCGGTTGCGCTCCACGGCGATGTGCGTCATCCGCTGGCTCTCGGCCTCCTCGGGCTTCCTGCGCTTCTCCGGCGGTGGCGCGGCTCGCGCGCGGGTCCTCGGCCGCTTCCTCCGCCTCTCGGTCGTCCTGCTGGCCACGGGCGCACACGCCGCCGCCGCGGGATCCACCGCCTGCGTGAGACAGCTCTCGAGCAGGTCGAGGTCGGAGACGGCGCGCGCGAAGGCCTGCCGCTTGCGCCCGTCGTGCTCGTGCTGCTGCTGCTGCTCCTCCTCCGTCTCCGCCTCCACCACGACGCCTGCGCCCTGGAGCAGCGCCAGGAAGGGCATCTGCGCCGCCATTGCGGCGCTGGTGCTGGCCGCCACCTGCTGCTTGTCCGTCCACTGTTCCATTATCGCCACCGTTGTCTGTCGCCACGCCATCGCCGGAAGGGGAGAAAGAAAAGCGCGCCATAATTTTTGAAAAGAAAGGAAGAAAGCACATCATCAGCTAAAACTAAAAGTCGATCGAGAAAATGGGAGCAGCAAGGACGACAGTAAGGCCATTAAAAGAAACTCCTAGTCGATCTCCTATCTAGGAAGCGCAGCGAATACAGTGAGGCGCGCATTGAATGGAACGTGCGTGGGTGCCGGCACGAGCCGACGACATTAACGGAAGGAACAAAGAGGAACAATAGAAGAAGAGAGGGCAGGGCAGGGAAAGGAAGCAGCAGGCGAGAGCATACGGTAGCTGGAGAATTAACTCCATTGCATTTACTGCAGGTGCTTCGTCCTCAAGTTAGAAGCTGCCACCGGAAATGGAAGCTGCTTGCTCCATAAAGTCCATCGCCTGCCCCCTGGGACTGGGCGGCTGGGTGTGTAGGAGTAGGACTTACCAGCGAAGAGGCGATGGGCCCTTGCAGTTGCATCCTCTCCATCAGAGCTTGGCAAATGGCAAGACGACTCGGTCTCTACGTATACAGTAGCGGTAGCAATAACTGCAGCACGCAATGAGGCAGCAGCTGTGAGCTGTGCAACACTGCAAGTTGCAACTTGCGAGCCTGCAACAGGAACCACTGCACCCTCCTCCGTCCACGCAGCAGCAGCTATAGAGGTCTCCCTGTGGCGGCGGCAGCAGCAGCTGGAGCTACGACTACGAGCAGCGAGGAGCGTCGAGCTGAGGACTCCCACCTAGTAATCGAAAGGTTAAGGATTAGCAGCAGCTGCAGCACTGTGCGATGGAACAGGAAGGAGGAGGAGGGGGATAGGCGGCCATAGGCGAGGCCTGGGATCCTACTGAGATAGCGGGAAAGTGGGAGGAGGTGGAGGAAGGGCTTGTCTCTTCTCGGACGTGTGGGTGGGGGGGCTGGGCAAAGGAGGAAGAGGAGGGGAAGGTTTGGATTTGGAAGGGGGTGGATTTGTGCAAGACGTGAATTATTGCGGGTGTCCGGCCGTGACATGGGTGGCGCGCGCGGGCTGGCGGATTTGTCGGCACACCGATGGCGGGCGTCCGCGTGGGGTCTCGTGTCTCGATCGGCCAGTCGGCCTCCGCCCGCTTTGCGTCGCCGACGCCGGCCGACCTGCCGTCGCTCACTCGCTCCCCTTCCTCTTCCCCTGCCGCCTCCGCGCTCGATGTCGCTGGTTTTTCTCCCCTGTCTGCTAGCCTAGCCTGCTGCAGGGAGGTCTGCCCTGCTGGGGCTCTCCTCGGACACCGTGCGGGCAGGGGGTGGACCGGGTTGGCCATGCGATCGATCAGGATCAGGCAGGTATGTTTCGATTTCAAAGCTCGGCGAAAGGACGTTCAGGTTTGCATGCAAGGTGTAGCTCTATACATTGATATGCATCCGCAGGTATCCAATCGGTTTAATGTCAAGTTTGATACAGTAATATATAGCTGATCACCGATCGTAAGAATCTTTACAGCTGTTATAGGCGGAGACAAACGGATTGAAAAAAACATGTCCTGACCCGTACCGCGTTTTTGCGGATCCCGTTTTTTTCCAGATTGAACCTGTATTTATTCCGTATTTGACAAATATGGGACGGACCTAATATGTATTAGTATATAAACTAAAGCCTCGTGTATTTAGGTGACAAATTATAGTACAATTTGCCATTGTAACCACCGTCTCTTTTCAAATGACAAGTGATCTAAAGTCTTAAACAACATCGGATGTAGCTAAATATACACATTTAGCAACCAAACAACAATAGAATGTTGCCTCTCTATATCTATTTGTTTTATGTTATTGTTCTGCCACTCAATCACTAGTCAAACATCAATAACATTTTTTTTATTTTTGACAAAGGGGATAACCCCCTATTTCATTACGAAATAGAAAGAGACATAAGTTCTTACAATACCACATGAGCACCCAGAATTTTAAAGCTGACAAAGCACACAACTATCAGCTACGAAGGACCAAACCCTGACCAAACCAAACTACTAGTAGCAACACATATAGTAACACAGAGCTGACCAAAATCAAAGTTCACACAGATCAAACCAAAGCAGCAAGCAACATTCTATCCCATAGTTTTTCCTGTAGCTTGGCGCTACCAGGGAGAGGAAGTAGAACGACCGCACAGTTGTTGAACCAAAATAGCCAGATAACAAAACAGGTTTCATTTCATCGGATTCGTTTGTCAACTGGCCTCCAACCACGAGTCTTGCTGTAGATCTCACACGCCATCTTTTTGATTTTGAGACTTCCGAGCTCCACCAATTTTCTTGCCTTCTTTTTTTGACGAATAGCCCAAGTATTAAGCCAAAAACAACAAGAGAAAATCACATTAGTCGGATCATCAATTCGGTCAGTCCCAAAGCAACAATTATTGCGACAACGCTAGATCGCCCAAATGACAGCTCCACAGCCAAACAGAACCAGATTTTTTTCAGTCTTGTTAAAACTGTTAATCCAAGTACCAAACAAATCATCCACATTATCAGGAATAGAATTTAGTCCAAGAGCTGAGTAGACTATTCTCCAAGTAAATCTAGCGACCGGACACTGAAAAAACAAATGGTCTATGGATTCTGAAAATCCACAAAAGATACATTCCAGATTACCCTTCCAATTTTTCTTGAACAAATTATCCTTAGTTAAAATCTTTTTGTGCATAACAAGCCACATAAAAACTTTGATCTTATGTGGAAGTCTAGTTTTCCACAAGAAACTAGGAGCCAAAGGAATCTGAGAGCACTTGATTTCTTTATAAAAAGAATTAACAGAATAACCTTTGCTACCCAGAAGCCAAACAGATTTATCTTCTTCCTCAGAAATAATAGTATTATTACACTGTGTAATAAGATTGTTATACTCAACTTCCAAGGCACCATAAATCCTCCTTCTGAAATTCACAGCTCTAAAATCAGAAGAAAAAGCCTTTTTCACTGTGATATTGTCGGCGTTTCGAGACCGGGGGGTCCCTAAGCCGACGAGTGAGTGTGCCGCGTGCCCCAGCCCAGATGGGTCGAGCGCGTGGGCGAGCGCGAAGGGGGGAGAGCGAGGTGGCCGGAGCCGGGTCGTGAGGGAGGCGGAGATCCCGCGGCCTTCGTGTTCGTCCCGCGCCCAGGTCGGGTGCGCTTGCAGTAGGGGGTTACAAGCGTCCACGCGGGTGAGGGGAGCGAGCGGCCCCAAGAGAGCGCCTGCCCCTGCCCTCGTTCCCGCGGGGCCAACCTTCTCTAAGAAGGCCCTGGTCCTTCCTTTTATAGGCGCAAGGAGAGGATCCAGGTGTACAATGGGGATGCAGCAGAGTGCTACGTGTCTAGCGGGGGAGAGCTAGCGCCCTGGGTACATGCCAATGTGGTAGCCGGAGAGAACTTGGCACCCAGCTGGTGTGGTGTCGTGGCTGTCGGAGGAGTAACGGAGCCTGGTGGAGGGACAGCTGTCGGAATAGTTGGGCTCTTGCTGACGTCCCCCCGCTTCCGTAAGGGAGCTGAGAGCCGCCGTCGTCATGGGTCTAGCGGGGCGCCATCATTGCCTATCTGGCGGAGCTAGCCAGATGGGACGTCGGTCTTGTTCTCTGCGGCCCAAGTCGGCTCGGGGTAGGGTGATGATGGCGCCTCCTGTTGACGTGGCGGACTTGTGCCCTAGGTCGGGCGACGTGGAGGCTCCTCCGAGGCCGAGGTCGAGTCTGTCTTCCATGGCCGAGGCCGAGCCCGAGCTCCTGGGTCGGGCGAGGCGGAGGTCGTTCGGCAGAGACCAGGGCGGAGTCCGAGCCCTGGGTCGGGTGAAGCGGGGTTCGTCGTCTTCCGGGGCCTTAGCCCGAGTCCGAGCCCTGTGTCGGGCGGAGCGGAGTTCGCCGTCTTCCGGGGCCTTAGCCCGAGTCCGAGCCCTGGGTCGGGCGGAGCGGAGTTCGCCGTCTTCCGGGGCCTTAGCCCGAGTCCGAGCCCTGGGTCGGGCGGAGCGGAGTTCGCCGTCTTCCGGGGTCTTAGCCCGAGTCCGAGCCCTGGGTCGGGCGGAGCTTCCTGTGGCGCCTTTGGCAAGGCCTGGCTGTCTGTCAGTCTCACTCTTTGCGTTAAATGCCCCTGCGACTCGGTTGGTCGGCGCGGTGATTTAGTCAGGGTTGCTTCTTAACGAAGGCAAGGCCTCGGGCGAGCCGGAGATGCGTCTGCCGTAAAAAAGGGGGCCTCGGGCGAGACGGAAACACCTCAGGGTCAGCTGCCCTTGCCCGAGGCTAGGCTCGGGCGAGGCGCGATCGAGTCGCTCGTATGGACTGATCCCTGACTTAATCAAACCCATCAGGCCTCTACAGCTTTATGCTGATGGGGGTTACCAGCTGAGAATTAGGCGTCTTGAGGGTACCCCTAATTATGGTCCCCGACAGTAGCCCCCGAGCCTCGAAGGGAGTGTTAGCACTCGCTTGGAGGCTTTCGTCGCACTTTTTTGCAAGGGGACCAGCCTTTCTCGGTTGCATTTTGTTCCGGTGGGTGCGCGCGAGCGCACCCACCGGGTGTAGCCCCCGAGGCCTCGGAGGAGTGGTTTCACTCCTTCGAGGTCTTAATGCCTTGCGTAATGCTTCGGCTGGTCTGGTGGTTCCCTCATGCGAATAGGCCGTAGCCCGGGTGCACTGTCGGGTCCCAAATTCTCGGGCTGGTATGTTGACGCTGTCAACGGTTTGGCCGGAGCCGGGTTTGCGAGAGCAGCCCCCGAGCCTCCGCACAGGGCGAGAGGGCGATCAGGGACAGACTCGGCTTTTTTACATACGCCCCTACGTCGCCTTTCCGCAAGGAGGAGGGGGGGAGAGCGCCATGTTACCCTCGATGGGCACCGAACATGGTGTCTCCGGTGAGCTACAAGCGGGTAATCCGAGTGGACGTCCGTGCCCCGTTCGTTGGGGGTCGGCTAGGGGCCCGGAGGCACGCCCAAAAGTACCTGCGGGTGATCTGCCGGACCCGGTCCCCTGGCGACGGGGTCCGAGGGCTCGTTGCCTCCCTCCGATGGGATTCCGTTACAGGATCGTTCCCGCTGGTCTCGGAAATGTCCTAGGGTACCTTGGGAGCGCAGCCCGAGCCTTGGTTATGTATCGAACGTACCCCTGGTCATCCCTCGCTCGGTGTCTGAGGCGACTGTGAACCCTTCGGGGGGCCAGCCTTCGAACCCCTGATCAGTAATGGGCGCGGAGCCCGAGTAGCCTGAGGCGGCCGTGGAACCTTTCGGGAGGCCGACCTTCGAACCTCTGACCAGTAGTGGGTGTCGGGCCCACGCGATCTGAGGCGGCTGTTGAACCCTTCAGGGGGCCAGCCTTCGAACCCCTGATCAGTATGGAGGCTCAGAGCCTAGTTCCTTCACGGGGAAGGATCCCTTTGGGGGTGTCCCCTTTCCCGGTCCCTGTTGCAAGAGATAGAGAAAGAGGAAAAAGGGAAAAAAGGATACGAATTCGAACGACGCGGCGTACCTTTTTTGGCGCGGTTATTTTGGCGAAGGCGAAGCGTCGCCAACTGCTCCTGCCAGAAGCGCCGCCTGTCTAGCCGCGGAGTTAATGCGCCGGGGTGAGTAGTTGGCGGGGCCACCGCTTCGTGCGCGAGCCGTTCGAGGAGCGGCCGTTTTACTTCGCGTTTTTTGAACCCCGCGTCCGGTCCGGGCGGAACGTTGGAACCGTCTTCATCTTGGTCTCTATATACCCCGGAGAGGGTCCGGTGATGGTTCTTGACTCTGCTTTTTGCCTCCCTCTTAGGTTTCTTACAGCCTGAGAGATCTAGCCAGGGAAAAGAAAACCGCCCTCCCTGTCCCTCGCGCCGCCACCCTTTCCGCTCGGCGATGGCTGACCAGGTGACCATCGTCTCGCCGCGCGACCCATGGCCCTTCTCCATGGTTTTTTGTTCATTTCGGCTTTCGGGGCCTGAACATGTATGTGACTTCGGCACGGAGCCGTGTTTTTTCCTCATTTTTGAGCACTAAGACTCGCCTGTTGTTTGTCTGAACCGCTTCACCAAGCATGAGTCGCCCCGTGTCAAGGTGACGAGTGAGGTATCCGTATCCCGGAGGCTTAGGAGTCCCTCGGCTCGGTCGGCCCTGCTGTCTGAGGCTCCTCTGGCTTAGTTAAAGAGACCCCTCGGCCGCTCTTCGTCGAGCCGAGGCCAGGGGTAGCGATATCAGCATGAGCGGAGGCGGAGTTGGCTCGAAAATAAAACCTGGTTGGCCGGAGCCTAGCCAGGTTGTCCGTTGGCTGGATCGACGCCGGAGTTGATCAGCCGAGGCTTCGGACCGGGCTGGCGCCCTCGGAAGATGGTTGGCCGAGGCCCCAGGGGTGACCGGCTGAGCCGCCTGCTTGGGCCGGGTTCTCAGAGAAGTCCCTGGCAGCGATTGCCCAGGCATGGTGATAACGTCGTCTTTGGAGCAGAGACCCTCAGACCGCGTCGCCGTCCGAGGCTAGGTCGGGCCTCGCCGAAGGTGCCGTCGATGCCGAGGGTGTTGCTGCCCCCTTCCAGCGTCAAGACCCGAGCCTGCAGGATCAGATTGTCTTGTAGTGTGTGCTTTGTGCGACCGTCGAGGCCAGAGCACACACCCTTGTTGCGTGTTAAGGCTGCGTCTCTCTTCCTCTTGTTTCGAGTATCTGGGCTTTTTGTCGGTAACAGGGATGTTTGTGCGAGCGAAAGTTGCTTCTCGCGGAAGGTGAGGAGTGAGGTATCCGTATCCCGGAGGCGTGTCCCTCGGCTCGGTCGGCCTTGCCGCTTACGCGCACTTTCACTCGTCCATGAGGCCCTATCACCAACTCGGTCGAGAAGACTCGAAGAATCGCTTCGACAGAAGGGCTTCCGAACGTAGAGACTTGTTCGATCCGCGGAGTCACCTTATCCGAACGCGAGCTACTTATCGCAGAAGGTGATGAGTGAGGTATCCGTATCCCGGAGGCGTAGGAGTCCCTCAGCTCGGTCAGCCTTGACTGCTTACGTGTACCCCGTCGTTTCCAGGACCCACTTTTCGAAGTAGTCAAAAAGCACGAAAGATATTCTGGTAAAAGAGATTTTTTTCGAGGAAAATTTTGACGCAGAGGGGGTTTCCCCCCTTTTAGCCCCTGAGGGAGGGTCGGGCTTTGCCGAGGCGAGGCCGACCCTTCCTTGTTGACTAAACTTTGCGTGGGTGCGAGGTATATGAACAACTTGGAAACATCTTAAGGGTAGAAGCGACGTAGCTGTTGGATGTTCCAAGCGTTGCCGTAGACCTCGCCTTGACTGTTAGCCAGCTTGTACGTTCCGGGCTTCAGAACTTTGGCGATGACGAATGGCCCCTCCTAGGGGGGCGTGAGCTTGTGCCTCCCTCGGGCGTCTTGCCGCAGCCGAAGCACCAGGTCGCCCACCTGGAGGTCTCGGGGTCGGACCCCTCGGGCGTGGTAGCGTCGCAGGGACTGCTGATACCGCGCCGAGTGTAGTAAGGCCCTGTCCCGAGCCTCTTCCAGCTGGTCCAGCGAGTCCTCTCGGCTAGCTTGGTTGCTTTGATCGTCGTAGGCTCTCGCCCTCGGGGAGCCGTATTCCAGGTCCGTGGGCAAGACGGCCTCGGCCCCGCAGACCAGGAAGAACGGCGTGAAACCCGTGGCTCGGCTCGGCGTCGTCCTCAGGCTCCAGACCACCGAGGGGAGTTCCTTCATCCATCGCTTGCCGAACTTGTTGAGGCCATTGTAAATCCGAGGCTTGAGCCCTTGTAGAATCATGCCGTTGGCACGCTCTACTTGCCCATTCGACATGGGATGAGCTACGGCAGCCCAGTCCACCCGGATGTTGTGGTTGTCACAAAAATCCAAGAATTTTTTGCCGGTGAACTGGGTGCCGTTGTCGGTGATGATGGAGTTCGGGACCCCGAAGCGATGGATGATGTTGGTGAAGAACGCCACCGCCTGCTCGGACCTGATGATGTTCAGGGGTCGGACCTCGATCCACTTGGAGAATTTGTCGACGGCGACCAGCAGGTGCGTGTAGCCCCCGGGCGCCTTCTGCAGAGGTCCGACGAGGTCCAGACCCCACACAGCGAAGGGCCAGGTGATGGGTATCGTCTGCAGAGCCTGAGCGGGCAGGTGGGTCTGCTTCGCATAGAATTGGCACCCTTCGCAGGTGCGGACAATTCTAGTGGCGTCGGCCACCGCCGTCGGCCAGTAGAAGCCTTGCCGGAAAGCGTTCCCGACAAGGGCTCGAGGCGCTGCGTGATGGCCGCAAGCCCCCGAGTGTATCTCTTGCAGGAGTTCCTGACCTTCGGCGATGGAGATGCACCGCTGGAGGATGCCCGAGGGGCTGCGGTGGTAAAGCTCCTTCTCATCGCCCAGCAAGACGAACGACTTGGCACGTCGTGCTACCCGCCGTGCCTCGGCCTGGTCGAGGGGTAGCTCTCCTCGGCGGAGATATTGCAGGTACGGGGCCTGCCAATCTCGATCAGGCGTGACCCCGCTCCGCTCCTCTTCGATGCGCAGCGCTTCGTCCTCGGGGGCCGAGGGTTCCTCGGGTTGAACCGAGGATGGCTCGGGCTGGGCCGAGGTCCCCTCGGACGAGGTCGAGGCCGCCTTGGGCTCGGGCGTGTCGCTGATCTTGACGGAGGGTTGGTGCAGATCCCAGGAGAAGACGTCCGGGGGAACCGTCGTTCGCCCCGAGGCTATCTTTGCCAGCTCGTCCGCAGTCTCGTTGTAGCGCCGGGCGATGTGGTTAAGCTCGAGCCCGTAGAACTTGTCTTCCAGGCGTCAAACCTCATCACAGTAGGCCTCCATCTTCGGGTCGCGGCAGTGGGAGTTCTTCATGACTTGGTCGATGACGAGCTGCGAGTCGCCGCGAGCGTCGAGGCGTCGGACCCCTAGCTCGATGGCGATTCACAATCCGTTGATCAGAGCTTCATACTCAGCCACATTGTTGGACGCCGGGAAATGGAGGCGTAGCACGTAGCGCAGGTGTTTCCCGAGGGGTGAGACGAAGAGCAGGCCCGCGTCGGCTCCCGTCTTCATCAGCGACCCGTCAAAAAACATGGTCCAGAGCTCTGGTTGGATCGGAGCCGTAGGCAACTGTGTGTCGACCCATTCGGCTACGAAGTCCGCCAGTACCTGGGACTTGATGGCCTTCCGAGGGGCGAACGAGATTGTCTCGCCCATGATTTCCACCGCCCACTTCGCGATCCGTCCCGAGGCCTCTCGGCACTGGATGATCTCCCCCAGGGGGAAGGATGACACCACAGTTATCGGATGAGACTCGAAGTAATGCCGCAACTTTCGCCTCGTCAGGATCACTGCATACAGCAGCTTCTGAACTTGTGGGTAGCGGATCTTGGTTTCGGACAGCACCTCGCTGACGAAGTAAACTGGCCTCTGAATGGGCAATGCATGCCCCTCTTCTTGCCTTTCGACCACGATCGCGGCGCTAACCACCTAAGTGGTAGCGGCGACGTAGACCAAGAGGGCTTCTCCATCAGCTGGGGGTACCAAGACGGGCGCCTGGGTGAGGAGCGCCTTCAGGTTCCCGAGAGCTTCCTCGGCCTCGGGAGTCCAAGTGAAGCACTCGGCCTTCCTTAAGAGACGGTACAGGGGCAGGCCTCTTTCGCCGAGGCGCGAGATGAAACGGCTCAAAGCCGTGAGACATCCCATGACCCTCTGTACGCCTTTTAAGTCCTTGATGGGCCCCATGCTGGTGATGGTTGCGATCTTCTCCGGGTTGGCTTCGATGCCCCGCTCGGAGACGATGAATCCCAGGAGCATGCCTCGGGGCACCCCGAAGACGCACTTCTCGGGATTGAGCTTGACGCCCTTTGCCTTGAGACACCGGAATGTCACTTCAAGGTCGGAGAGAAGGTCGGAGGCTTTCCTTGTCTTGACTACGATGTCATCGACGTAGGCCTCGACCGTGCGACCAATGTGTTCGCCGAACACATGGTTCATGCACCGCTGGTACGTTGCACCCGCGTTCCTCAAACCGAATGGCATGGTGACATAACAGTACATGCCGAAGGGCGTGATGAAAGAAGTCGCGAGCTGGTCGGACTCTTTCATCTTGATTTGATGATACCCTGAGTAGGCATCGAGGAATGACAGGGTTTCGCACCCAGCAGTGGAATCCACGATTTGATCGATGCGAGGTAGAGGGTAGGGAACCTTCGGACATGCTTTGTTGAGACCAGTGTAGTCTACACACATCCGCCATTTCCCCCCTTTCTTCCTCACAAGCACAGGGTTAGCAAGCCATTCGGGATGGAATACCTCTTTGATGAACCCTGCTGCCATCAGCTTGTGGATCTCCTCGCCTATCACCCTGCGCCTTTCCTCGTCAAATCGGCGCAGAGGCTGTCTGATCGGTCGGGCTCCGGCCCGAATATCCAGTGAGTGCTCGGCGACATCCCTCGGTATGCCGGGCATGTCCGAGGGACTCCACGCAAAGACGTCGGCGTTTGCGCGGAGAAAGTCGACGAGCACTGCTTCCTATTTGGGGTCGAGCCCGGAACCGATCCGGATCTGCTTGGAGGTGTCGCCACTGGGGTCGAGAGGGACGACCTTAACCGTCTCCGCTGGCTCGAAGTTGCCGGCGTGTCGCTTCACGTCCGGCACCTCTTGGGAGAGGTTTTCCAGGTCGGCGATGAGGGCCTCGGACTCAGCGAGGGCCTCAGCGTACTCCACGCACTCCACATCGCATTCGAACGCGTGTTTGTACGTGGGGCCGACGGTGATGACCCCGTTGGGGCCCGGCATCTTGAGCTTCAGGTAGGTGTAGTTGGGGGATGGCCATGAACTTCGCGTAGCATGGCCTTCCCAATACTGCGTGGTAGGTTCCTCGGAACCCGACCACCGCGAACGTCAAAGTCTCCCTTCGGAAGTTGGAGGGTGTTCCGAAGCAGACAGGAAGGTCGAGCTGTCCGAGGGGCTGGACGCGTTTCCCGGGAATGATCCCGTGGAAGGGCGCAACGCCTGCTCGGACGGAGGACAGATCGACGCGCAGGAGCCTGAGGGTCTCGGCGTAGACGAGATTGAGGCAGCTGCCCCCATCCATCAGGACCTTGGTGAGCCTGACGTCGCCGATGATGGGATCGACGACGAGCGGGTACTTCCCCAGGCTCGGCACGTGGTCGGGGTGGTCATCTTGGTCGAAGGTGATGGGCTTGTCGGACCAGTCTAGGTAGACTGGCGCCGCCACCTTCACCGAGCCGACCTCCCGACGCTCTCGCTTGCGATGCCGAGCCGAGGCATTCGCCGCATGCCCTCCGCAGATCATGAAGCAGTCGCGGACCTCGGGGAACTCTCCTGCTTGGTGATCTTCCTTTTTGTCGTCGTCGCGGGCCCTGCCACCCTCTGCGGGTGGCCCGGCCTTGTGGAAGTGGCGCCGAAGCATGACGCACTCCTCGAGGGTGTGCTTGACGGGCCCCTGATGGTAAGGGCACGTCTCTTTGAGCATCTTGTCGAAGAGGTTGGCACCTCCGGGGGGCTTCCGAGGGTTCTTGTACTCGGCGGCGGCGACAAGGTCTGCGTCGGCAGCGTCGCGTTTCGCTTGCGACTTCCTCCTGCCTTTCTTCTTGGCGCCGCGCGGAGTAGACGCCTCGGGAGCATCCTCCGACGGGCGGCCCTGGGGCTGCTTGTCCTTTCGGAAGATGGCCTCGACCGCCTCCTGACCGGAGGCGAACTTGGTGGCGATGTCCATCAGCTCGCTCGCCCTGGTGGGGGTCTTGCGACCCAACTTGCTCACCAGGTCACGGCAGGTGGTGCCGGCAAGGAACGCGCCGATGACATCGGAGTCGGTGATGTTGGGCAGTTCGGTGCGCTGCTTCGAGAACCGCCGGATGTAGTCCCGAAGAGACTCTCCCGGCTGTTGCCGGCAGCTTCGGAGGTCCCAGGAATTCCCGGGGCGCACGTACGTGCCCTGGAAGTTGCCGGCGAAAGCTTGGACCAAATCCTCCCAGTTGGAAATCTGCCCCGGGGGCAGGTGCTCCAACCAAGCGCGAGCAGTGTCGGAGAGGAACAGGGGGAGGTTGCGGATGATGAGGTTGTCGTCGTCCGTTCCACCCAGTTGACAGGCCAGGCGGTAGTCCGCGAGCCATAATTCCGGTCTTGTTTCCCCCGAGTACTTTATGATAGTAGTCGGGGTCGGAATCGGGTCGGAAACGGCGCCCGCCGAATGGCCCGGCTGAAGACCTGCGGACCGGGTGGTTCGGGCGAGGGACTCCGATCCTCCCCGCTGTTGTAGCGTCCCCCACGCCTGGGGTGATAGCCTCGGCGCACCCTTTCGTCGAGGCGGGCCCGACGGTCGCGATGAGGGTGCTCGTCGCCGAGGTGGCCCGGGGCCGCAGGCGCGGTGTTGCGCGTGCGCCCGGTGTAGACCGAGGCTTCCCGCACGAGTCGGGAAGTCGCGGCACGAGGTTCCGAGGGGTGCCCCTGCCTTCGGGAGGCAGAGCTCTCAGCCCGACGGGCCGCAGCGCCTTCCAGGAGATGCTTGAGCTCTCCCTGGATTCGCCGACCCTCGGTGGTTGATGACTCCGGCATCGCATGGAGGAGCATCGCTGCGGCTGCCAGGTCCTGACCGGTTCTGCCGGATGCGGGTGGCGGCCTGTCCCTGGCATCGTTGGCGATGCGGTGCTGGAGACCCTGGGGCAGGTGACGTATTTCTCTGGCCGGGGGCTGGCCCGCCCATACCTGCCCGACGTCCCAGCGGATCGACTCGAGCGCTCCTGCCCCCTCGTCGAGCCTGGCCTGTGCCCCGCGGACTTGCTCGAGCTGTGGGTCGTGACCCCCCGCCGGAACGGGGACCACAGCTAGCTCCCGCGGGATGTCGGCGCGAGGCACTGGCCTAGGGAGATCACCATCCTCCGGCATGCCGAGACAGCTGCCTCCGGAGGGATCCCCTAGCTCGACGTGGAAACATTCGCGGCTCGGGCCGCAGTCCTTGTCGTCAAGGCTGCGGCTGCCGTCGGAACAGTCGGAGAGGCAGTAGTTGCATGCGGTCATGAAGTTCCGCATGGCACTGGGGTTGCCAGATCCAGAGAAATCCCAGCGGATGCTGGGGTCGTCATCTTCCTCGGACCCAGAGGGCCCGTAGGTCGAGACGCCCGTCAATCGGTCCCAAGGCGACCGCGCACGAAACCCAAAAGGGGTTGCACTCGCCTCAACGTGAGCGCCCGCCAGAGCGAGGTCGCTAGGCGGGTTGAGGTCGAGTCGAAATGACGAAGGATGGGGACCAGTCGGTACCTTTTTGTCGACGAGGAGCGACGAAGTCACATCGGGGGCTGATCGCGCCGTCGTCCTGGGTACGAGGGCGACGTCCCGCAGGCCCTCCGTGAGCATGCTGGCGTCGTCCACCTGCTCGGGGTTGGCGTGTTGCGGGGGGACGGCGCTCGCCTTCGCCTCAAACGCGAGGGTGACGCCCGGCGTGTCCTCCGTTGGGGCACTAGGGATGTCAATTTGCTCGACAGCCGTCGGAGCGCAGCCTCCCGCTCGGCCGTGGTTGCCCCGCCCCCTCCTCCGATGGCGAGGGAGAGGATGGGGCGAGCTCGAATGTTGTTCTTCCCCCACGCGGGAAAGACGTCGTCGATTCCGCCGCCGGCGGGCGGGCTGTCGGCCGCCGTTGTCGCTGCCGCGCGGCGGTGGAAGGAGTATCATGTCGTAGCTGCTGCCGAAAGACATGAACTCGAGGCTCCCGAAACGGAGCACCGTCCTGGGTTGGAGAGGTCGTTGGAGACTGCCCATCTGGAGCTCGACGGGAAACTGCTCGTCAACACGCAGCAGGCCCCTACCTGGCGCGCCAACTATCGGCGTTTCGAGACCGGGGGGTCCCTAAGCCGACGAGTGAGTGTGCCGCGTGCCCCAGCCCAGATGGGTCGAGCGCGTGGGCGAGCGCGAAGGGGGGAGAGCGAGGTGGCCGGAGCCGGGTCGTGAGGGAGGCGGAGATCCCGCGGCCTTCGTGTTCGTCCCGCGCCCAGGTCGGGTGCGCTTGCAGTAGGGGGTTACAAGCGTCCACGCGGGTGAGGGGAGCGAGCGGCCCCAAGAGAGCGCCTGCCCCTGCCCTCGTTCCCGCGGGGCCAACCTTCTCTAAGAAGGCCCTGGTCCTTCCTTTTATAGGCGCAAGGAGAGGATCCAGGTGTACAATGGGGATGCAGCAGAGTGCTACGTGTCTAGCGGGGGAGAGCTAGCGCCCCGGTACATGCCAATGTGGCAGCCGGAGAGAACTTGGCACCCAGCTGGTGTGGTGTCGTGGCTGTCGGAGGAGTAACGGAGCCTGGTGGAGGGACAGCTGTCGGAATAGTTGGGCTCTTGCTGACGTCCCCCCGCTTCCGTAAGGGAGCTGAGAGCCGCCGTCGTCATGGGTCTAGCGGGGCGCCATCATTGCCTATCTGGCGGAGCTAGCCAGATGGGACGTCGGTCTTGTTCTCTGCGGCCCAAGTCGGCTCGGGGTAGGGTGATGATGGCGCCTCCTGTTGACGTGGCGGACTTGTGCCCTAGGTCGGGCGACGTGGAGGCTCCTCCGAGGCCGAGGTCGAGTCTGTCTTCCATGGCCGAGGCCGAGCCCGAGCTCCTGGGTCGGGCGAGGCGGAGGTCGTTCGGCAGAGACCAGGGCGGAGTCCGAGCCCTGGGTCGGGTGAAGCGGGGTTCGCCGTCTTCCGGGGCCTTAGCCCGAGTCCGAGCCCTGGGTCGGGCGGAGCGGAGTTCGCCGTCTTCCGGGGCCTTAGCCTGAGTCCGAGCCCTGGGTCGGGCGGAGCGGAGTTCGCCGTCTTCCGGGGCCTTAGCCCGAGTCCGAGCCCTGGGTCGGGCGGAGCGGAGTTCGCCGTCTTCCGGGGTCTTAGCCCGAGTCCGAGCCCTGGGTCGGGCGGAGCTTCCTGTGGCGCCTTTGGCAAGGCCTGGCTGCCTGTCAGTCTCACTCTTTGCGTTAAATGCCCCTGCGACTCGGTCGGTCGGCGCGGTGATTTAGTCAGGGTTGCTTCTTAACGAAGGCAAGGCCTCGGGCGAGCCGGAGATGCGTCTGCCGTAAAAAAGGGGGCCTCGGGCGAGACGGAAACACCTCAGGGTCGGCTGCCCTTGCCCGAGGCTAGGCTCGGGCGAGGCGCGATCGAGTCGCTCGTATGGACTGATCCCTGACTTAATCAAACCCATCAGGCCTCTGCAGCTTTATGCTGATGGGGGTTACCAGCTGAGAATTAGGCGTCTTGAGGGTACCCCTAATTATGGTCCCCGACAGATATCTTTATCATAAGCAATATCATACAAACTAGCATATTTAGAAGACAAAGGCTCTGAATCACACCAAATATTATGCCAGAAGCTGGTATTACTGCCATCACCCACTTTTTTTTACAATACTTGTAAAAATTATCCCTAGTATCCAGAACACCTTTCCAAAAGTGAGAATCACTTTGTCTTTTTTTTTCAGAGAGATAATAGGCCTTCCTTTGATATATTTATATCTAATAATAGTCTGCCACAGTCCATTCGTGTTTTCTAACTTCCAAAGCCATTTAGCAAGAAGCGCCTCATTCATCTTGTGAAGATCCAAAACCCCCAGACCACCCTGACCTCTCGGAGAACACACCATATTCCAGTCAGCAAGGTGGTATTTCCTTTTTGTATGACCACCTTGCCAAAGAAGCCTTTTTCTAAAGATATCGATATTCTTCACAATGAACTTGGGAGCTTTATACATCGAGAGCATGTATAAGGGGACATTGGTGAGGCTGCTATTAATCAAGACTAACCGACCACCCAAACTAAGGAATTTTCCTTGCCAAGCCCCCATCTTTTTTTCAACTTTCTCCACTGTGGGTAACCACAAAGACTTGCAAAGTTTCTTATCATCAATCGAAACTCCCAAATATTTCATTGGAAGACAATTAGAAGGGCAAGTAAAGATGTCAGCATACCAGAATTCCTTGTCAACAGCTTCACCTAAACAGAAAATTTCACTTTTATGAAAATTGATTTTGAGACCAGACATCTGTTCAAATAAACATAGAATGAACTTAAGATTTCTGGCACCCTCCAGGTCATCTTTGAGCAAAAAAATGGTATCATCAGCATACTGCAAACAACAACAGCCATTAGGAATTATATGTGGAATGAGCCCACTGATAATACCTTCATCTTTGGCCCTGTGAACCATACAAGCAAGACCATCAGCAGCAATATTAAAAAGCAAGGGGGAGAAGGGGTCACCTTGTCTAACACCTTTGTGGGTGGTAAAATAGGGACCCACTCTGTCATTAGTCTTGATGGCCACTTTACCACCCCTAACAGTTCTCATAACCCAATCACACCATTTGTCACCGAAGCCTTTTTTCATCATCATATGATGAAGAAAGTTCCAATTTACCTTGTCATACGCTTTCTCAAAATCAACCTTAAAGATTATCCCACTCTGCTTCTTTTTTTTCACCTCATGAATAATCTCATGGAGAGAGACCACTCCATCCATGATATATTTACCCTTGATAAAACCATATTGAAAATCACTGATCACTTTATTGATACAGCTGGCCAATCTGTTGGTCAAAACTTTGGTAATAATCTTGTAACACACATTAAGTAGGCAAATAGGTCTGAAAGCTTTAATGTCAATAGCATTAGGAACTTTGGGAATAAGAGTCACCACCCCAAAATTAAGTCTCTCAATGTTAAGAGTGCCAGCATGAAAATCCTGAAAGAGGTTAAACAGATCATTTTTAATCGTGTCCCAAAACTCCTGAAAAAATTCAGCGGGGATGCTATCAGGCCCAGGAGCTCTATTATGTTTCATAGAAAACACCACCTCTCTAATTTCTTTCATGTCAAACGGTCTGGTCAGATGATCTCTGTCATTATCATCCAACATTTTCATATCCAAATGATTCAGATTCATACTAGATTCATGAGAATGACCAAACAGATTTTGGTAAAAAGAAGTCGCCAGGTGATTTATCTCATCATCATCCTGAGCAATTATGTCTTCATGGGTAAGAGTCATAATTTTAAGCTTCCTTCTCTTACACTTGGCAAGTAAATGAAAATATCTAGATTTTTCGTCGCCATCCAAAATGAATTTATCACGAGCTCTCTGTTTGACCTTAATTCCCTCCTCATCAACTAATTTCTTAAGAGTTAATTCCAGATCTAGCTTCTCCATCCTGTCATTCTCTGACAAGCCACTCACTTCACTAATTTTATCAAACATTTCTATTTTATCCAACAGTTCTTTTTTCAATTTTTTGTATTGCCCTTCAATATTAATATTCCAACCTTTGAGCATTTGCTTCAAACGTTTAATTTTCGTTTTCCAAATGTCAATACTCTTTTTATCTTTCACTGGCATATACCAATTATCTATCACTTTTTTGTGAAAATCTGGTCTAGTCATCCAGCATAATTCATATTTGAAAACTCTGCTTCCAATCGAGACAACATCCGTTTGGATGCACAAAGGAACATGGTCAGAAAAGGATCTATTGAAACC
Source organism: Zea luxurians (assembly GCA_029449295.1). Taxonomy (NCBI): domain Eukaryota; kingdom Viridiplantae; phylum Streptophyta; class Magnoliopsida; order Poales; family Poaceae; genus Zea; species Zea luxurians. The sequence continues at coordinate 31,538,710 of JAOPSE010000031.1, forward strand.
TCGAACAATAATATTATTGTAAGCAAGATCCCACTCAGGACAAGCCAGGAATCTATCCAACTTTTCAGAAGTAGGGTCCATCCTATTATTAGACCATGTGAACAATCTGTTGTTCAAATCAAATTCCACAAGACCATTCTGCTCAATTATACTGTTAAAAAGGAAGCTCCACTTATTAACACCACCCGGTTTGTTTTTTCATTTGCTTTTCTAATAATATTAAAGTCACCTCCAACAAGCAAAGGAGCACGACTTCTCGAACAAAAGGAAGAAAGCTCACTCAAGAATCTGCTCTTGTTCTCCTTCTGAGCAGCACCATACACATTGACAAAGTTCCATATAAGATTTTTTCTCTATGAAAAATCAAAGTACGAATCATGAATTCACCAATTTCGTTTTTACGTACATCAAACACATTAGTATTAAAACCAACCAATAAACCACCAGACCTGCCATTAGGGGGGGGCAAAAAACCAAGCAAAAGGCTTGCTGCCCGCCAGCGAATCTAGCCAGGAATCACTAAAATGGCTTTTTTGTGTTTCTTGCAGACCAATTAAATCAACTTTCTCATCTCTAATGAGTTCTTTCAGAAACTGAACTTTAGAACTCGCCCCAAGACCCTGACAGTTCCAAATGAGACCTATCATCAGAAAGGGTCAGGGGAGACCAAAATTCTCTGCTTCCCGCTTTCTATTAGGTGTATACCTAATTTTGGGGGAAGCATTTTTTTCTGTTTTTTACGATGTTTGATTTTTCTTCCTTTTCTAAGGACCATAACATCCAGGAGATCATAATCAATATCTTTCTCAGAATCAATATGGACATTACTATCCACATCATCTATATCATCATCAACTGGTTCCTCACATTTTTTGCTTCCACATGACTGAATAGCCAGAATCTTTCTGGACATTTCTAAATCCCTTATCAGATCAATGTTATCAATGGCAGAGGAAACAGAAGGACCCAAACAAACTCCAATTCTACTAGAAATATCAAGCAAACTTTCATTACTAGCATTAAGTAAAGAGAAGGGATTATTGTTCATACCTTTATTGAGGAAGGCGTCTTTAGCTTCAGCTCTAGAAATAGCCTTGTCTGCCACCTTGATGTCTTCATTCTTCTCTAGTCTTGAACTCTTTCTTATACCATCGGAGGTAGCCATCAGGGTCTCACTTGATTTTTTTTCCCACCGAAATCTGTTTTTCTTCCTTAGATAATGGAATTGAAATCACCTCACCCACTTTAGCTTGGAAGTCAGTATGCATTTCCTCCATATCTTTTGCAAATTCTTCAAGTTCTTGAGAAATTAACAGATCATCTTCATTAGGATCAAAATCAACTTTTTCATCACTAAGATCTTCCAATCTCATAGCATCATCTGAAATCTTTTTAGGACTTTCCATGAAAGCTTCTGCTTTTTTATGATAATCTATGCCCTGGGAGGAGGTTTCTCCCACCTTAAGATTAGGTATTGAATCTTCATCACAACCTTCATCATCATTTCTAGGTTTTTTCCCAGATTTATCAAATACCGGATCATTTATCCCATGGATATCAACAGAGGCTCTCTTACCCAAATTAATTGTAACATCATTCCATCCTTCATCACTAATGGATTCAATTCTGAAATATATGTCATAGAGAAAAGGTTTCACAGCCACTTCAACAACTGGCGGGATCATAGCCACACTCTTAATATGGACTTTAAAGCGCACAATATCCTCGGAATCCAAAGACATAAGATCAACTTCCTCAACAGCCCCAATCATGGAACCAATTTCACAGATTGACTGATAATTTTGTAGTTCTTCAGGAACATTCTCAGCGACTATCCATACAGTATGTAACCTAGATTTAGGTTTAGCACGAGAACTCCATGGGACAACAACTATCTTAGCCCCAGACATCTTCATCTTAAGTTCAGGAAAGCTTATCATCTCATCAAGACGTTCTTGAGAGGGGAATTGCATTAAGAAACCAGAGTGGCACTTTGTAGCCTTCCAAGATTTACCCCAGGGAAAATGGAAACCAAAGTCCTTCACTGTAAAACCAAAAATCCTATTTTGGATTTAGGAAAGACTCTCCAAAAAGATAAAGAATGAAAATGTATTTTAATAAGAGTTCCTTACTTTTGCAATTATTTTCTCCTAAAAATGATAATAATATTAAAATATGGGTATTTTAAAAAAAATTAGAAACACCTTAAAAATATTTGAATTAATGTAACTCTTGATTAAGGTTATATATTACCCTCCTCTGTAGTACATACTAAATTTTGAATGGACTTTTAATTTGACTACAGATTCATAATAATATTTTCTTGAAATAAAATTGTATCGCATATTTGAACCACCTACCAAAAAAATGAATAAAGTATGTAATAAATAAATGTACGTGCATCTCATGTTAGGCCTCTTTGTTTGTTGCATTTGATTTTGTGAAGCAAAACTGGGATTTAATTTGAATCAAGATTGAAGCCATGTAAATTAAAATAGAAAATCGAAATAGAAAAAAAACAGAAATTAGAAAGCAAAAGATAAAGAAAGGGAATTGGCCGTTGGGCCAAATCCTTACCGTCCTACTCCATTTTAGTTCCCACACGGTTCAAATATTCGAAGTCATAGAAAATTCCAGCTGACGCTAGCTGATTTCTTTTCTCTATATCGCTTACGTGTGGGCCAGCGTGGTCAACATTCCTTGCATCCTAAACTCTCATGCATCATTGTTCACCGACGAGTGCGATCGTTTTGCTGCAAAGGTGTCTTTCCCACCCGTAACAAACTGTGGCCGAGTTTTGCGTTTGTTACGATACCGGATCTCCTATAACAACCACACGATCTTGTCCGTAATAAACTCGCCAGCCGTTACACTTCTCGGGTATAAAGCTAAGCCTGCCTTCCGTGCCAATAGCCGAGAGCAAGACCCGCTACAACAGAAACAGAGAGAGGGTGCAGAGATGGCTAAGAGAGAGAAAATAGAGCAGGGCGTTCGGTCGCCGGAACTATGTGGACGAACATGCCGTCGTGCAGAGGACATCGAAGCAAGAGAGAGAAGAAAATTTGTCGCCGCGGAGGGAGTATGCGGGTCGCCAGGGCCGCTTCGAGCGCGTTTCGCCGGTGCTGATGTTCCAAACCAGAGGGTGGCCTGGGAGCTCCGGCACCAATGGAGGAGGCTGCGCGCTGCAATATCGGAATGGAACTCGGCCGAGTTCAGCCGGAATTTCTGGTCGGAACAGATGGTGCCGCAAGCTACCGTGGGCCGGAAACTGCATTGCTTAATCACCGGTATGAGGTTGTCCCCTAAAATTACCATGCCCTGTGCTTTGTTTTCGCTCAATCGCATTCGGGTGGGCACTGTGGAGGCCTGGGGCACTTCCTCATCGGCGTGCTCCACCGTGCAAAGGGTGGCGGCGCCGCCATGCTCGGAGCCTGATGATTGAAGATGGTACCTCACCGTCCGATTTTTGTTGGGCGGTGGAGATTAGATCACATGGCGATAGAACACAGCCTTCGGATTGAAATCGTGCGGTGGCAATTAAATTAGGCGCGTACCGGTTCGGGATCGGATCCGAGCCATCGATCGTCTGATCAGCGGCTGCGGTGAAGCCAACCACTCAGTTGTGCGCTCATCTTACAAGCAAGTCCTCAGGTTTTGATGAAATTAACCCGCCGTCCAGTGCGTAGGAAGCTGAGTCTTGAGTCTTTTGCACTCGGGCCCCTGCGCTTCTCTAATTTAATGCGCGTAGTCCAAAAAAGGGAAAAGCAGAGAAATAAATTTAGAAAATGAATTTTTAATATAAAAATACAATTCCTAGAACTTGGGTAATTCATAGAAAATTTATATTAGGTCCAAATTGATCCATTCTAGTTCCTATAATTTTGTGAGATTGTTGTTTATCATCTAGTGCCACTGTTTGGACATGAAAGTCACATTAAAATTTATAACCTATTTAATCCAGTATCAAATACATAAAATCTTCGGAAATTCATAACTCCTCCGTTTTAATTCCGAATTGACTCATTCCAGTTGCATTAGCTTCGTATAAATATTCACTATGCAGTAATAGCATTGGTTATACCATATCTCATACTTTTATAGTTAGATATTTATTTATTCTATGTTAATTGGATTAATCTAGGTCTGTTGGATTGACTTCTGATCTTATGGTTATAATTTGATTAGACGATCTTTAATCAAATAATGACTTAGAATAAAGTTGAGATAATTATTTATAAAATAATCTCTCATATGATTTACACTAACCAATTCATAATAGAGCTTAATATTTTAATCACATAGATCTTTTATAAACCATAACTCCTTAACCATGACTCCGATCTTAGTAGTTCTCGATCCCACAATCTCATAGTAGCGCGTAGATTATTATTACACGGTTTATTCTTATGTTTGGTGTGATGTTAATTTTTCCTATACATGTTTGCCTGTATTGCTACGTTTAGCGGTGAGGACACGTGTCACCTGAAGATCATCCTGGTACCTGGATTCTCAAGGCCCAGGCAAGTTGTGCCCTTGATCACTTCTTTTCACCTATTCATGTTCTAATTAATCATAATGATCTGCATAGGTTAATTTTGATGGGACCCAATAGGTTACCCTAGTTTGTCTATCTTTATACCTTGTTTACCACTGAACTTTCTGGGTAGTACTTGCTAGTGCTATATGTGGTTTTGGGGTATGAAGATTACACTATTCATGATTATACTTTTGTTATCAGTTGTTATTTATTGTTCATGATAAGATCATTATGTTAATTGGAACATGGAGAACCACCCGGGAAAACAGTGCTACCACAAGGGTGGAATGGGACGCCCTTGGCCGAGTAATTAGGAAAGCTAGTGGAAGACTACCTTACCCGAAAGGGGCAAGGGCAGTAGGGGAGTGGTCAGTGTAGGGAGGCCCTCGGGAGGATTTTGCTGCGATGGCGGTCCTGCAAGGGATTCCTGCATTGGAACTTCCTATAAACTGTAGCGGGTTTTCTGAAGCTAGTGGAACTTTGTAAAGGCCTCGTAGTGTTACCCTGCCTCGCCTCCTCGGAAGAGGTGTATGGGATTGGCCGTCTCTTGGCAGATGGGTAACATGACTTGTGGGTAAAGATGCGCAACCTCTGCAGAGTGTAAAACTGGTATACTAGCCGTGCTCACGGTCAAGAGCAACTCGGACACTCACATGATTAATTTATGGAACTAAATTCAATTTGTCATATGCATTGCATTGCAGGTGAAGTTGTTACTTTTGTTCTACTATTTAACTGGGTTGGTATTTACTTATACTTAGTAACTGCTAATAAAATTTTGACCAACTTTAAAAGCAATGCTCAGCTCTAACCATCTTCTTTGGTAAGCCTTACACTTCACGTGAGCTCCCACCTTTGGCGAGTTCATGCACATTATTCCCCACAACTTGTTGAGCAATGAACGTATGTGAGCTCACTCTTGCTGTCTCACACACCCCACAGGTCAAGAACAGGTACCACAGGATGAAGCGCATGGAGGATGCTGTGAAGTGTTCGTGAGAGGTCTAGGTCGTCGTCTCCCAGTCAACTTTGGGTTGCTGGACCGTTGTCTCCTTATAATGTAATTTATTTTGTATAGAACTCCTGTTATATATAAAGATGTGACATTCGATCCTGTGCCACTATACATCATATGTGTGAGACTTGGTCCCAGCATATCTGGTGTTTATGTTCGCGCCCGGGTCTTGGTGCCCCGAAACCCGGGTGTTACAGAAGTGGTATCAGAGGAATGTTGACTGTAGGACGAAACCTAGATAGAAATGGAAAAAAAAACCATCACCTACTTACCTTACTCTTATTCTTTCTATACTTTTCTTGATCTTGTCTCACCTTCTACTGTTCTACTCTGATTAACCTTACCTTTGCTACTCTGATTCTTGTCTAAACTTATCTTAATCCTATCTCATCTATTTCCGCTTTACTCTGATTACTCTTATCTTTTCCTTCTAAATTCTAAAGACAAAAGCGAATTTCACACTTTGAAATCATGTACCCAAAGTGACCCTTAGGAATACGAGACCTAATCTTAGTACCAAAAAAACAAAACTATTTTTATAGGTATCTATGTGCTTGAATGCTTGTTTTTATGATACCTGTATGATTTGGTTCTTTGATTGAGTGTGATGAATCGTGGAGTAATATCCACAATTGTATATGCATATACATATAGGCGTAAAAATGTTTATAAGATAACTCGACAAATTAGACTATTCCCCATTAAAATATATCTAGCTCTATAGATTCATCTTATCTTGAAAGATATCCTAATATATTTATCTTGTCCCAACCACTTTGCTTATCTCATCCTAGAGTAGTAACCATGGTCTAATCCAAATTACTTAAATCTTATCTATTCTAATCAAGTCATACCAATCTAATCTAGGGCTCATCAAATCTAATGAAAACTAATGTGATCTAATATGTTCTAACAAGACCTAGTTAAATCTAATCTAATCTAGATCCCTTATCTAATTCATTCTCTTGCTCCTATCTAAAGGATAGAATTGATTAACCCAGATCATTAATACTAGTAAGATAGACTTGTTAGCTAATTTGAACTCTACACCTTAAAAAAAAACTTTTTTTAACCTAATTCACTAAATCCTAAATTAGTACCCTAGACCAACTCGGCCATGCACTCCTAATAGGTTACATAATCCATCTATTCTAACATATTGATAAACAAAATTTTGACCTACCCATGTACCCCATCTATCTTAATTGTATGTCCCTAACTCGGATGATCACACCAAGACCGAAGGAAAGAAGAAAGTCAACCTCGACAAGGAAAGATATGAGTAGAACCAGATCTTCAGATGAATCAAGATTCACCATTTGGGATGAAGTCCTTTTTCTTGTCACAACGTACCTTTGATCTAACCATATCTTATCTTAGACCTAAAAGATACTCATGTTCTCTTAAAAGCACCTATTAATTAGTACTTAAAATAAGAAATTTTGATTTTTGAACTAATTAAGAAATTAAAACATAAACCGCGAACCAAAGTTGTTGTGTCCCATTTCTTACTAATCTCGAGGACGAGATTATTTTTAAGGGGTGTAGAGTTTGTAAAACCAAAAATCCTATTTTGGATTTAGGAAAGACTCTCCAAAAAGATAAAGAATGAAAATGTATTTTAATAAGAGTTCCTTACTTTTGCAATTATTTTCTCCTAAAAATGATAATAATATTAAAATATGGGTATTTTAAAAAAAATTAGAAACACCTTAAAAATATTTGAATTAATGTAACTCTTGATTAAGGTTATATATTACCCTCCTCTGTAGTACATACTAAATTTTGAATGGACTTTTAATTTGACTACAGATTCATAATAATATTTTCTTGAAATAAAATTGTATCGCATATTTGAACCACCTACCAAAAAAATGAATAAAGTATGTAATAAATAAATGTACGTGCATCTCATGTTAGGCCTCTTTGTTTGTTGCATTTGATTTTGTGAAGCAAAACTGGGATTTAATTTGAATCAAGATTGAAGCCATGTAAATTAAAATAGAAAATCGAAATAGAAAAAAAACAGAAATTAGAAAGCAAAAGATAAAGAAAGGGAATTGGCCGTTGGGCCAAATCCTTACCGTCCTACTCCATTTTAGTTCCCACACGGTTCAAATATTCGAAGTCATAGAAAATTCCAGCTGACGCTAGCTGATTTCTTTTCTCTATATCGCTTACGTGTGGGCCAGCGTGGTCAACATTCCTTGCATCCTAAACTCTCATGCATCATTGTTCACCGACGAGTGCGATCGTTTTGCTGCAAAGGTGTCTTTCCCACCCGTAACAAACTGTGGCCGAGTTTTGCGTTTGTTACGATACCGGATCTCCTATAACAACCACACGATCTTGTCCGTAATAAACTCGCCAGCCGTTACACTTCTCGGGTATAAAGCTAAGCCTGCCTTCCGTGCCAATAGCCGAGAGCAAGACCCGCTACAACAGAAACAGAGAGAGGGTGCAGAGATGGCTAAGAGAGAGAAAATAGAGCAGGGCGTTCGGTCGCCGGAACTATGTGGACGAACATGCCGTCGTGCAGAGGACATCGAAGCAAGAGAGAGAAGAAAATTTGTCGCCGCGGAGGGAGTATGCGGGTCGCCAGGGCCGCTTCGAGCGCGTTTCGCCGGTGCTGATGTTCCAAACCAGAGGGTGGCCTGGGAGCTCCGGCACCAATGGAGGAGGCTGCGCGCTGCAATATCGGAATGGAACTCGGCCGAGTTCAGCCGGAATTTCTGGTCGGAACAGATGGTGCCGCAAGCTACCGTGGGCCGGAAACTGCATTGCTTAATCACCGGTATGAGGTTGTCCCCTAAAATTACCATGCCCTGTGCTTTGTTTTCGCTCAATCGCATTCGGGTGGGCACTGTGGAGGCCTGGGGCACTTCCTCATCGGCGTGCTCCACCGTGCAAAGGGTGGCGGCGCCGCCATGCTCGGAGCCTGATGATTGAAGATGGTACCTCACCGTCCGATTTTTGTTGGGCGGTGGAGATTAGATCACATGGCGATAGAACACAGCCTTCGGATTGAAATCGTGCGGTGGCAATTAAATTAGGCGCGTACCGGTTCGGGATCGGATCCGAGCCATCGATCGTCTGATCAGCGGCTGCGGTGAAGCCAACCACTCAGTTGTGCGCTCATCTTACAAGCAAGTCCTCAGGTTTTGATGAAATTAACCCGCCGTCCAGTGCGTAGGAAGCTGAGTCTTGAGTCTTTTGCACTCGGGCCCCTGCGCTTCTCTAATTTAATGCGCGTAGTCCAAAAAAGGGAAAAGCAGAGAAATAAATTTAGAAAATGAATTTTTAATATAAAAATACAATTCCTAGAACTTGGGTAATTCATAGAAAATTTATATTAGGTCCAAATTGATCCATTCTAGTTCCTATAATTTTGTGAGATTGTTGTTTATCATCTAGTGCCACTGTTTGGACATGAAAGTCACATTAAAATTTATAACCTATTTAATCCAGTATCAAATACATAAAATCTTCGGAAATTCATAACTCCTCCGTTTTAATTCCGAATTGACTCATTCCAGTTGCATTAGCTTCGTATAAATATTCACTATGCAGTAATAGCATTGGTTATACCATATCTCATACTTTTATAGTTAGATATTTATTTATTCTATGTTAATTGGATTAATCTAGGTCTGTTGGATTGACTTCTGATCTTATGGTTATAATTTGATTAGACGATCTTTAATCAAATAATGACTTAGAATAAAGTTGAGATAATTATTTATAAAATAATCTCTCATATGATTTACACTAACCAATTCATAATAGAGCTTAATATTTTAATCACATAGATCTTTTATAAACCATAACTCCTTAACCATGACTCCGATCTTAGTAGTTCTCGATCCCACAATCTCATAGTAGCGCGTAGATTATTATTACACGGTTTATTCTTATGTTTGGTGTGATGTTAATTTTTCCTATACATGTTTGCCTGTATTGCTACGTTTAGCGGTGAGGACACGTGTCACCTGAAGATCATCCTGGTACCTGGATTCTCAAGGCCCAGGCAAGTTGTGCCCTTGATCACTTCTTTTCACCTATTCATGTTCTAATTAATCATAATGATCTGCATAGGTTAATTTTGATGGGACCCAATAGGTTACCCTAGTTTGTCTATCTTTATACCTTGTTTACCACTGAACTTTCTGGGTAGTACTTGCTAGTGCTATATGTGGTTTTGGGGTATGAAGATTACACTATTCATGATTATACTTTTGTTATCAGTTGTTATTTATTGTTCATGATAAGATCATTATGTTAATTGGAACATGGAGAACCACCCGGGAAAACAGTGCTACCACAAGGGTGGAATGGGACGCCCTTGGCCGAGTAATTAGGAAAGCTAGTGGAAGACTACCTTACCCGAAAGGGGCAAGGGCAGTAGGGGAGTGGTCAGTGTAGGGAGGCCCTCGGGAGGATTTTGCTGCGATGGCGGTCCTGCAAGGGATTCCTGCATTGGAACTTCCTATAAACTGTAGCGGGTTTTCTGAAGCTAGTGGAACTTTGTAAAGGCCTCGTAGTGTTACCCTGCCTCGCCTCCTCGGAAGAGGTGTATGGGATTGGCCGTCTCTTGGCAGATGGGTAACATGACTTGTGGGTAAAGATGCGCAACCTCTGCAGAGTGTAAAACTGGTATACTAGCCGTGCTCACGGTCAAGAGCAACTCGGACACTCACATGATTAATTTATGGAACTAAATTCAATTTGTCATATGCATTGCATTGCAGGTGAAGTTGTTACTTTTGTTCTACTATTTAACTGGGTTGGTATTTACTTATACTTAGTAACTGCTAATAAAATTTTGACCAACTTTAAAAGCAATGCTCAGCTCTAACCATCTTCTTTGGTAAGCCTTACACTTCACGTGAGCTCCCACCTTTGGCGAGTTCATGCACATTATTCCCCACAACTTGTTGAGCAATGAACGTATGTGAGCTCACTCTTGCTGTCTCACACACCCCACAGGTCAAGAACAGGTACCACAGGATGAAGCGCATGGAGGATGCTGTGAAGTGTTCGTGAGAGGTCTAGGTCGTCGTCTCCCAGTCAACTTTGGGTTGCTGGACCGTTGTCTCCTTATAATGTAATTTATTTTGTATAGAACTCCTGTTATATATAAAGATGTGACATTCGATCCTGTGCCACTATACATCATATGTGTGAGACTTGGTCCCAGCATATCTGGTGTTTATGTTCGCGCCCGGGTCTTGGTGCCCCGAAACCCGGGTGTTACATTCACCAACTCATCAGCAGATACTAAACCCTCAATCACCTTAACCAATCCAATGAAAACCCTCTTTGGTTTTTTGGAAAAAGGTTTAGCAAAGTGAGAGAGATAGAATCCAAGACCATCAGCAGCCATGCCTACTATGGGCATATTCGGTTTGCTCTGTTTTGGCAGCACACATCTAGCTGTGACATGAGTATCTTTGCGACAAATATCACACCAAAGAGTATTGAAGCAATTTCTAGCATGATGTCCTTCAACCCCACATTTTTGGCAAAAAGCAGGACGAACCGGATCAATATCTTTCTTCAAAGAAGATGGAGATAAGATGGGATTACCTGATTGAATGCCATCTCCAGATGAAGAAGACATCAATCCATCCTGAGGGTCAGATTTTCCAACCTGCGGCTTCAATCTCCAACTCATGTTGCGGTTACGGTTCCAAGATTGGGAACCTTGAGCAGAATCTTTTTGTCCCCAACGATCCAAGAAGGATTGGGGATATTCTTGTTCTTCGGATCCATCTCACCAAGAAACTTGCAACTACGAACAACTCCAGATCCCAACCGAGGCCACTCTTCCTCGGAAATCGGCGGGCGCAGGGAAGTTACGCACCAGCCACCATGAAAACTAGAACGAGTGGAAACAGGGAGCGACCAAAGACGCGAGAGGAAGGTGGCGCAGTGAGGGAAGGAGTGCGAACCCACAAAGTCAAGAGGAAACCCTAACCTCGACTCGGGAGACGCAGAGCCGGGAGACGCGACTGGAGGAAGAAACCCCACCGAATGGTCTAGGGTTAGGGCGAGCGGTGCGATCCCCTGACTCCAACCCGACCAAGAAACCAAAGTCTCAAGAGCAGCAGGCGTGCACTTACCTTGGGCCTCAAAGCGAGCAGCAGGCACCGGCCCAGCGGAGACACCATGGGACGCACCGTGCGCCACATGAACAGGGACGCGCGGGGAAGACGGAGACACGGCCCAGGGAGCTTTACGCCTTTTCTTTTTCGCCATCTTCCCCTCATTCCAGTTCCGCTCGCATTTGGTTCCGTTAGTATTTGTATTACGAGTTTCCGTTAGTATTTTCGTTTCCGTTCGTTTTCGCAATTCCGTTTATCCTGCTCTGTTTCTGTTTCTGACTATTCCGGACCTGATCCCATTTCCGACAATAAAATGCGGATACAAAAACGGGAGAGGGGTTTTTTCGTCCGTTTTCATCCCTAATTTCGACGTGTAAGGAGTCCGACCCATCAATACTACATGGTTTGAGATTTTGTGTACCTATTTCTGTAGTTGTCCCGAGTCAAGAGAACATATGAAGGGAAAAATGATGTGCATCCGACCTATAAACTCCGAACGCTACACCCCCTCAAAAACCGGGTGATGGACCCAACGAAAGACACCACTGCTTGGTTGCTGGCTGCTGGCTCTTCGGCCCGGTGACATCATTAGCATCCTGGTCCCTTTGGGAAATTATCTCCTTCATTCCATGATTATATTTTGGTTTTCTGGATATTCCTGTTTATGGAAAAATTACTTTATGAAGAATTATTGGTGTATGCTATGCATACCGGGACTCCTTCGTGCGAAGATTATTGTTCATCCATGGCTATCTACTCTCAGAATTTACACCGAAGCTTGAAAATTCTGTCACATAACATTAGAGGAATTAACTCTGATATCAAATGGAACTCCCTGCGCAATAGCATTATGGAAATTAATTGTGACATCATATGTATCCAAGAGACAAAGAAGGAGTCCTTCGATGATTCTTACATTCGTCGCTTCTGCAACAGATCCTTAGATAAGTTCGCTTTCGGACCTTCTATTGGTGCATCTGGGGGCTTCCTAACAATTTGGAAAGGTTCTCACTTTGATGCTGAGGTGATTGAACAAAATTCTTTCAGTCACACGATTTCTTTGCGTACAGAGCTGAAAAATCAGGCCTGGTGGCTCACCAACATTTATGCCCCATGTTCCCCTCACAGAAGAGAGGAATTTCTCTCTTGATTCTCTAATCTTGAGATTGATGATGACAAACTATGGATTTTCCTTGGCGACTTTAATATGATTAGATCTCCAGAAAATCGCAATAAACTAGGAGGTGACCCTCTTAGAATGTTGAATTTCAATTTGGCAATCAGTCAGCTGGGGCTTCAAGAAATTCCTCTCAAAGGACAAACTTACACTTGGTCAAATATGCAACGTCATCCTTTACTCGAAAAGTTGGATTGGTGTTTTGTTTCGTAGGCATGGTCTGTCAACTTCCCGGCTACTTCTACTCTTTCGCTCACTAGGGGAACCTCGGATCACATTCCTTGAATGATCAATGTTCAAATTAATGTTCCCAAACCGCCCATCTTCAGATTCGAAAATTATTGGCTTGAGCTTGAAGAGTTTCATTCAATCTTCCAAGTATCTTGGAGTCAGCCTTTATTTCAACCAGACCCAGCTAAATGGCTCATGGCTAAGTTTAAAAGGGCACGAAAAGCGATTCAGGGTTGGTATAAGTCTCTCCCCAATTTAGCAAAATTGATTGACAAGGTTAAATTGGTTATTCAGCTATTGGACTTCATTGAGGAGAGTAGAGACTTAACGATTCAGGAATGGAATTTCAAAGAGATCCTTATTCACCATTTGCAAGATCTTTTGTCTAAATAGCAAACTTATTAGAAACAAAGAGGCCAAATCAAATGGGTTACCCTAGGAGATGCTGGCACTAAGTTCTTCCACGCCAATGCTACTGTCAAGCATTGACACAACCTTATTTCGCCACTAAAGGATGATAACGGAAATATGGCTATCTCACATGCAAAGAAAGAAATTGTGCTTTTTAATGCCTTCAAGAGCAGACTGGGGACTTCTCAACAAACGTCCATGGTTTTAAACTTATCATCCTTGATTCAGCCGATTGATAACTTGTCAGAACTTGAGCACCCCTTTTCTTGTCAAGAGATTGATCAGATCATCAAATGTTTGCCATCAAATAAATTGTCAGGTCTGGATGGATTTTAATATAGACTTTGTGAAGAAATGTTGGCCGGTGATTGCTCCTGATTTCTATGAACTATGTAATAAATTTTTTGAAGGATCAATCTGCATGCGCAGCATTAATGGTTCATATGTGACTCTCATTCCCAAAAATAGTTCCCCTGATTCAGTTGGTGACTATAGGCCTATCTCCCTCATTAGCACAAGTGTTAAAGTGCTGACAAAAATCCTAGCCATCCGCTTGCAAAATGTGATCACTAAGTTAGTTCATCAGAATCAATATGGTTTTATAAAGGCAAGGTCAATTCAGGATTGTCTAGCCTGGGCTTTTGAATACATCTCTCTTTGCCATAAGTCCAGAAGAGAAATGATCGTTCTAAAGCTGGATTTTGAAAAATCTTTTGACAAATTAGAGCATGCAACTATTATTGATGTTTTGAGGCACAAGGGGTTCAAAGACAAATGGATTCACTGGGTTTCTATGATTCTAGGCTCCGACACTTCAGAAGTTCTTTTGAATGGCGTCCCTGGGAAACGATTTCACTGCAAGCGTGGAGTCAGACAAGGCGATCCTCTGTCCCCTCCTTCTTTTTGTTCTTGCGGCAGATCTCCTACAGTCGATTGTCAACAAGGCTTGTGATTGAGGCGTCCTTCGGCTCCCTCTACTGAACACTTGTGGTTCTGATTTCCCTATTATTCAATATGCAGATGACACTATCCTCATAATGGAAGCTTGTCCTAGACAACTTTTCTTCCTAAAGGCGATGCTCAATTCTTTTGCTGAATCCACAGGGCTACATGTCAACTACCATAAATCTAATATTTATCCCATCAATGTCACAGACCAAAAAATGGAAATCCTTGCAAATACTTTTCACTGCAAAATTGGTTCAATGTCGTTCACCTACTTAGGGCTTCCCTTGGGATTACAAAGACCCAACCTAGGTGCTTTTCTTCCACTTATTCAGAAAATTGAGAAAAGACTTGTGTCAGCCTCTGTCTTCTTATCCCAGGCTGGCAGATTGCAAATGATTAATGCAGTCTTCTCCTCACTACCAACATATTACATGAGCACCCTCAAGCTCCCAAAAACGGTGATCAAACACACGACACTGCCTTTGGAGAGGAGCAGATTTAAATGCAAAGAAACCTCCTCAAGTAGCTTGGAAAACAGTTTGCAAGCCAAAATTTTAGGGGGGATTGGGTGTGATACATTTAGAGCTACAAAACAAAGCCCTTCTTATGAAGAATCTGCATAAATTCTACAACAGAGCTGACATCCCGTGGATTAACATCATCTGGGGAAATCATTATAGCCATTCGCTGCCCTCGAATAAACCAGTTGGCTCTTTCTGGTGGAGAGACGTCCTCAAAACTCTAGAATTTTTCAAAGGAATTGCTCGGGTGGAGATCGGAGATGGAAAAACAACTTTTTGTGGTATGACAATTGGGATGGTATGCGCAAATTGGCACAATACCCAAAACTTTGGTCTTTCGCCTCAAGCAAAGACATCACCATCCACCAAGCAAGACTGGCAGCCTCACATGAGATGTCTCACACTCCTCTATCGGCGGAGGCCTTTGAGCAGTTTCAAGCTTTGCATGATCTTTTGGTTAATCTTCCGCATAATAATCAGAGAGACAAATGGCTCTGCAATGGCTCCTCTAGCCTTTTCTCATCGCAAAAGGCCTATTCTCATTTGACGGGCAACCAGTGGACCCACCCCATCTTCACTTGGCTGTGGAAATCAAAATGCCAACCTAAACACAAGGTCTTCTTCTGGCTGCTGCTTAAAGGCAGACTAAATACCCGGGCACTCCTCAGACAGCGAGCTATGCCACTGGATTCATACACCTGTGACAACTGTATCCTACAAGCCGAAGAGACAGTCCTTCATCTTTTTTCAGATGCAGCTTTGCTAGGAGATGCTGGCACTTAATAGGAATCTCCCTGCCAAGGACAACTGACTTAATCAACACCATTTTGAGGATTAGAAGACGCTGGCAGGTCCCATGGAGACTAGAAGCTATCATCCTTCTAACCTGGTGCATTTGGAAAAGCAGAAATAATTGGGTGTTTAATGAGATCCTGCCCATGGTGGATGAATGTCGGGAAATGTTCAAAACAGAATTGCGTCTACTGTGTCATCGAGTCAAACCAAAGATAGGGGATAAAATTAGGACCTAGATTCAGTGCTATGTATTGTAACTTTTTGTTTACTTTCTTGTAATTGTTTTTTCTATTTTTTATTTTGACTAAGCAATAAAAATACTGTAGGCCCTCCCTACAGTAATTTAAGCTTAAAAAACATCATTAGCATCCTCATCCTTTAATGCTACCACGACACCATAGAACCGTTTGCCGCCGCCCCTGATCGGATCTTGATATAAATGGCAGATGAAGCATCGTTAGAGCCAACACTAGTACCAGATGAAGCATCGCTGGCTATTGGTCCAATTGGTCAAGGGGGTGAAAACACATTCGATGAAGCAACAAGGATCGAGGTAACAAAATAATTCTTTATATTTAAGAAAATAATTCTTTATACTCTAGTAATGTGATTTCATTCAAACACATGTTACGATAGGTTGATGAAAAAGAACTGCAGCCTATTGTTATACCTGAAGTTGGAATAACGTTTGAGTCCGAGGAAGATGCTTATGAGATGTACAATACCTATGCTGGTAAGGTTGGATTTAGTGTTAGAAGGAGCGATACAAAGCGTCGAGCAGATAAGACCATATATTCAAAACTCCTAGTTTGTAGCAAACGAGGATTTGGTACTACAAGGACAAGTTCAGCAGAGAAGGGGTTTGGACAGTCCAAAAGATTGTACCCCGAGCACAACCATTACCTAGCTAGTCCAAATAAGGCGTGCAAGCTAAGATCTCAACGACGTGTTATAGAAGCGGACCGACTACTAATTGCTCAAATACGGGAAGCCGGGATGAAACCATAACAAGTGTATGAATTCATGAAGCAATTTTATGGTGGTGCTAAAAATATTCCATTCTTGAGGACGGATTGCAATAATGAGATTGGTCGAGAGCGAAAGAAATATTTAGAATCCAATGATGCGCAAACTCTGTTGGAATACTCTTAAAGAACAAGCAAATTGAGGATCCTGCATTTTTTATACTATTCAAATAGATAAGCCAACTGGTCGTATAACTAATTTCTTTTGGGCTGATGGTCAGTCTATCATGGATTACGAATGTTTTGGTGATGCTATATCGTTTGACACCACATTTCAGACAAATAAGTTTGAAATGCCTTTTGCTCCAATTCTTGGAACCAACCATCACAAGCAGACAATTATTTTTGGAGCTGCATTATTATATAATGAAACTATTCTGTCATTTATATGGCTCTTTGAAACCTTTTTGACAACAATGGCAGGAAAGCATCCAAGTACAATATTCACTGATCAAGACGCAGCTATGGCAAGAGCAATTGCTTATGTATTCCCAAATACAAGGCATCGACTTTGTTTGTGGCACATTTATCTCAATGCTGCTAAACATCTGAGTCGTGTAATTCATGAGCACCCTCATGAGTTTCTACCTGTTTTTAAAAAAAAGTGTCTATGAAGATAGATCAGAGGAGTGTTTTAAGAAGAAGTGGAATGAATTGTTGACAAAATATAGCTTGGAGAACTCATGGATGAAAAATATGTATGAGTTGAGAGAAAAATGGGTTGTTGTTTATCGTGACTCTTTTACAGCTGACATGACAACAACTCAAAGGAGTGAAGGAATGAACAATGTCTTCATGAAAAGATTTCGCAGGAAACTTGGTCTTTCGGAACTCATCGTCGAATGTGAGAGTTTCTGCTTCTCTTCAGGAAAATGAGTTGGATGAGGATTTTAAGTCTCGTATAAACAACCCAGTTAATTACATCCCAAAATTTCCATTGTTGAAGACTGCAGCTAAATCATATACAAGGCGGATGTATTCTGAATTTGAGGAAGAATTTAAAGTTCAATTTTCATTTTCCTGTAAATTGTTACATAATGTGGGATCCATATCAACATTCATGGTTACATGTAACGCCCCGAATTTTGCAGTCGAATTTTTTTTTCTTTTCTTTACTCGCCAAAATTCGGGCGTTACCTTTTCCTTTTCTTTTTCCCTCGCTAAACCTTGACCTTTTCCAAAGTTTTAGCGGGATTCGGTTTGGATTTCCCGTGAAAGAAAAACTCTAAAAATACTTTGTGTTGTTTGATGCACCATGCCGAACCTTGCATTTTTTTGATTGTTTGAAAGTGCAAATGCATTCATCTAGAAAGATCGGATTTCGAAAACAGGGAAATAATCTTTTCTTTTTCTTTCTCTCTCTTTCTCTCTCCTCTTTTTCTCTCTCTCCCGCGCCGTGGGCCGACCCCGGCCGGCCCAGCCGCCCCTGGCGCCCCCTCTTGGGCCTTGGCAAGGCCCAGCCGCCCCCCCCACCTCCCCTTTTCCCCTAACCCTCTCCCTCTCCCTCTCATTTTCCCTCTCTATCTCCCTAGCGCCGCCCCTACCCCTGCCCTAAGCCGCCGCCGCCCCCTGCCGCCGGCCGCCCCTCGCCGTCGCTCCCCGACGTCGGTGAGCCCCCTCCCCCTCCCCCTCCTCCCTCCTCCCTCCTTCCCCCTCCCCTCCTCTTTCCCCCGTCCGGCCATGGCTCGGCCGCCCCTGGCCGCGCCGCCCGGCCAGCCCCAGCCCCAGCCGGCCACGGCCGCCCCCGGCCGCGCCCAGCCAGCCCCCCGGCCAGCCCCCCCCCCCCCCCCCCCCCCCCCCCGGCCAGCCCCCCGGCCGCGCCCCCCCGCCCGCCTGGCCCCTGGCCGCCAGCTCGGCCGGCCTTGGCCGCCAGCTCGGCCGCCCCGGCCCCCAGCTCGGCCGCCCTCCCCCGCGCGCCCGCCCAGCTCAGCCGCCCAGCCCAGGGCCGGTTCAACCGCCCCCCCTCTGTTTTTTTTATTTTTTTTATTTTATTTTATTTACTTTCTGTGATCATGATTACCTTATTTTAGATAGACTGATCATTGTTCATGCTATGGAAAATAGGAAGTTTAATTTAAAATTCCGTTATGCTGTTGATTCACGTAGTTAATTGTTTATCCCGTGCAATGTTGATCAACTAAAAATGATTAGGTTTCCATTAGTATATATATAACAGAATTCTTTTGTTAGGAACCAATTGTAACTAATCATTAGTGCATAAACTTTAAACCCCTGCGAGATCTTTCCCGTTTCTTTCTAACCATAACAAATGCGATGTCAAATGTCATACTTGATGCATATTCGCTTTACTTGTTTCCTTGTATGGTGTACTGTTCTTTTGTATTAAATATGTGGATGTATGTATGTTTGCGCTCGCATAGAGAACGATCCGGTCGAAGAGCCCGAGGAATTCGCAGGAGAAGCCCCTGAGCAGCAGTCGGTTGGTGGAGGCAAGTGTCCTTTGACCTATCTTTGTCCTATTCATTCTTTAATTCACCTCCCGCATTACATATTTATACCTAAGGATTGACTAGCTTTTGTTATCCATGTCCTTGTTTACCTATTTGGGTCGGATTATTACTGCTTAGTTTGATGCTATTGCTCAACTCTAATCAATGAACATGATGTGATTATCTATGATACGCTGTTTTCCCCTTCTTACTTATGATTATACTTGTGGCATTTAAGGGGACTCGAGCGGTTTCTCGAGTGCCTCTCCGTAAGGACCTGTTCAATGGATGACCGCCCGGGAAAACAGTGCAACCATGAGGGTGGAATGGGACGCCCTTAGCTGAATAATTAGAGGAACCGGGGTGTAGTTCGCTTAGCCGTTGTGCCGTCAATGGGGCTCGGTGTATGCGGCTCGCTCTGCCAAGGTTGATTTGTCCCTTGGGGAGGAGTGCGGTACATTTAGGAAACCTAACGGGTGGCTACAGCCCCGGGGAATCTTTGTAAAGGCTACGTAGTGAGACCCTGCCTATTCACCTTGGTAGTGTTTAAGGGTTTGATCAGCCCGAGGCAAGTGGGAATCACGGCTTGTGGGTAAAGTGCGCAACCTCTGCAGAGTGTTATGAAACTGATATATCAGCCGTGCTCACGGTTATGAGCGGCCAAGGGAGCTCCAGAGATTAGTGATACTTGATCAGAGACATTTTGGTACAGGTGGCAATGAGATTGATGGTTCCGATTATGATTATGGTATTGGTAAGTGGTATTCTTTCCGTTTGGAAAGGATACATTGGGCTAATAACTTGGGTTAATGTTAAAACCTGGCTTTCTACTAGTAAGTAATAACCTGACCAACTAAAAGCAACTGCTTGACTTATCCCCACATAAAGCTAGTCCACTACAGCCAAACAGGATACTTGCTGAGTATGTTGATGTGTACTCACCCTTGCTCTACACACCAATCCCCCCCCAGGTTGTCAGCATTGCAACCACTGCTCAGGAGAAGATGAAGCTGTGGAAGGAGACTTCCAGGAGTTCCAAGACTACGACGAGTTCTAGGCGTGGGTTAGCGGCAACCCCCAGTCGGCTGCCTGTGAAGGCCGCGTTATCTACGTTTCTTTTCCGCACTTTGATTTATTGTAAGAACTATATGGACGTCTCAGACGTATGATGTAATCGACTATTATTTCCCCTTTTAATACTATTTGAGCACTGTGTGATGATGTCCATGTTATGTAACGGCTGTGTACGTGAATAACTGATCCTGGCACGTACATGGTTCGCATTCGGTTTGCCTTCTAAAAACCGGGTGTGACATAAGTGGTATCAAAGCCGTGCTGACTGTAGGACCGCTAACCTAGAGTAGAATGGTCGTTCCAAGGATTATAGACCTCTGTCCTTGCCTTGACTTTGGTACCCCTTCAAAAGTTGGTCCTACTGACCAAACCTATGTTCTACTATATATTATACCTTGCTGAAAGTTTTGTTTTATTCTGATCCTTCATTTATTTATGATTCATTGTTATTCTGATCCTTCATTTATTTATGGTTCAATATTTGCTGGTCATATTAATTCTGTTCTCACCCTTTTGCTTGCGATGTCTTTTGTAGATGGCTCGACTTAGACACACTTCACGAAAGTCCGTCATCCCCTTCTTACCCTCCCGCCTTGCTGAGCGTCCGCTTCGCCGTCCCGTGGCCGGACAGTCCAGCCACTTAGAGAGACTGCACCACCGCCTGCATGAGGAGCAGGAACGTCGACGACAGGAGCAGCAGGGCTCTTCTTTCTCGCTCCAGCAGGAGATAGAGTCTGTGAGGAGCTGCTCCCCTGTGCTTCCTCTGGAGGCGCCCCCTGCACCACCACTAGGCGCCCCAGCTTCTGGGGTAGCTGCTGGAGGAGACCCAGACGACGGAGGTGGCGACGACAGCTCGAGCCACGACCTCGACCTCTCTAGCCATGAGCCGGAAGGATGGGTTGCTCGACCCATCACTCGCGACGCTGCTCGCGGGTGTCACTTCCACGACGCGCTCGACACCCTGCTACGTCGGGCACTTGACCGGCGTACTTGGTCCATCGAGTATCGCTATGTGGTCTACCAGCATAGTCGCGGGGTCTACCCGAACCGCTGGGAGGCGACCTGCTTGGTGCGCCGTCCGGAGAACAGTCTCCAGGGCGCGGAGGCTTGCTCAGAGCACTATTCTATCTCTGAGCGGGACTCAGCTGAGGCAGCCATGCAGGATGCTGCACGGCGTGCGCTTTCGCACTACTGCTCGGTTCTCGGTGGGGTAGCTGACGGTCTCGACCTGAAGTACTACCCCCGCCGTCCATCTGGCAGCACAGGAGGCGTGATTGTTTCACCTGCTGGTGAGGACAATCCTAGGTTGAGCAGCACAGTCAACCTAGCCGCCGTGCTAAACACGGAGCTGGACCATGCATTAGACGAGCTGAGTAGGGCTCGTGCTGAGATCGCCCTGCTGCGGGCTGAGCGCGCGGAGCGTCGTCACTTGGATGATGGTTCCCCCGCTCCCGTTGGGACTCAGCACCCGTACCGCTCACCTCGGCGTGGACTCCAGTCTTATGGCAATCCCGACTGCAAGACCAAGATAAATCTAGAACCATAGATCGTTAGAGTTGGATCTTGTAATTAATACAAAATATATATACATAGAAGCTTCAGTCTTAGCGTTAGTCTCGGTTTTAGTTAGTCTTAGTTAGACAGGGTAGTTTGCTATATCCTGTGCATTTATGTTTGTCATGATGAATTATGTTTGGTTTGGATCTTTGTAATGATTGTCACCAGAGTGTGGGTATCCCCTGCATTTTGGTTTACATATTATGTTATTGGAGTTAGTTATATAGTTGGGAAACCCTTTATTCTACTTTCCTATTTATCTGAGAAGCTGTGTGGTCTGTGTTGGAGATCAGTGAAGATGCTCATCTGTTCAGTGCTGTTGGAGAATTCTATACTCTTTTCTTATGCTGCAAGATTTGCCAGATCAGTTCTGATGCGTGATTGCGTTCTGCAGATGTCAGAGAACAGGCGCAGAGGAGGAAGGCGTGCTCAGCAGGAGCAAGCCGGTCAGCAAGATGAGGCGCCCCAGCAGCAGCAGCTGCCACCCCCGCCCCCGATGTCGATCGAGCAGATGTTTCTGATGCAGACTCAGGCAGTTCAGGCCATCGGTCAGACTCTGGCCGCCATTCAACAGCAGCAGCAAGCACCACCCCAGCCTCAGATGCCTCAGATGCCCAGGGACAAGCGTGCTGAATTCATGAGAGGTCATCCCCCAACGTTCGCTCACTCTTCTGACCCCATGGATGCTGAAGATTGGCTGCGCACTGTGGAGCGGGAGTTGCATACCGCTCAGTGTGATGACAGGGAGAAAGTCTTGTATGGTCCCCGTCTGTTGAGAGGAGCAGCCCAATCATGGTGGGAGTCTTACCTCGCCACCCATGCCAACCCCGATGCCATCACCTGGGAAGAGTTCAGAGGTAGCTTTCGTCAGTACCATGTGCCTGCAGGTCTGATGACAGTGAAGAAGGAGGAGTTTCTGGCCCTTAAGCAAGGGTCATCATCTGTCAGTGAGTATCGAGACAGGTTTCTGCAGTTGTCTCGCTATGCCCCTGAGGATGTCAACACTGACGCCAAGCGACAGTACCGTTTCTTGAGAGGCTTGGTTGACCCTCTTCAGTACCAACTGATGAATCATACCTTCCCGACATTCCAGCACCTGATTGACAGAGCAATCATGACAGAAAGGAAGCGTAAGGAGATGGAAGATCGTAAGCGCAAGATCAGTGGGCCCCAGCCTGGAAGCAGCAGCCGTCCTCGTTTCTCAGGCAATCAACCTCAGCAGTTCAGGCAGAACCAGCGTCCACCTCAGCAGCATCAGCAGCATCAGCAGCGTCAGCAGTATCAGCAGTTCCAAAAGCAGTACCCTCAGCATCAGTATCAGAACCGTCAGAGCAATCAATCAGGAGGTCAGTTTCAGAGGCAGAATCAGCAGACACCTCGTCTTCCTGCCCCAGCAAGCCAGCAGAACAATCAGGCAGCACCAGCTCAGGTTGGAAATAGGGCATGTTTCCACTGTGGAGAGCAAGGCCACTGGGTGATGCAATGTCCGAAGAAGGCAGCCCAGCAGCAGTCAGGCCCCAATGCCCCAGCAAAGCAGAATGCGTCTCAGTCTGGAGCAGGCAACCGCCCTCAGCAGCGCTATAATCATGGAAGATTGAATCACTTGGAGGCTGAAGCAGTTCAAGAGACCCCCGGCATGACAGTAGGTATGTTCCCAGTCGACTCCCATATTGCAGAAGTGTTATTTGATACTGGAGCAACGCATTCTTTTATTACTGCATCATGGGTAGAAGCACATAATCTTCCAATTACTACCCTGTCAACCCCCATTCAAATTGACTCAGCTGGTGGTAGAATTCGAGCTGATAGCATATGTTTGAATGTAAGTGTGGAAATAAGGGGGATAGCGTTTCCCGCCAACCTTATAGTAATGGGTACTCAGGGAATAGATGTCATCCTAGGGATGAATTGGCTAGATAAGTATCAGGCAGTTATCAGTTGTGATAAAAGGACAATCAAGTTGGTGTCCCCACTAGGAGAGGAAGTGGTGACCGAGTTAGTCCCGCCTGAGCCAAAGAAAGGAAGTTGTTATCAGATGGCTGTCGATAGCAGTGAAGCAGACCCAATTGAGAGTATCAAGGTTGTGTCCGAATTCCCAGATGTGTTTCCAAAGGACTTACCGGGTATGCCACCAGAGCGGAAAGTTGAGTTTGCCATAGAGCTTCTTCCTGGAACCGCCCCTATCTTTAAGAGAGCTTACAGAATATCTGGACCAGAGTTGGTTGAGCTTAAGAGGCAGATTGATGAGCTGTCAGAGAAAGGTTACATCCGGCCAAGCACCTCGCCTTGGGCCGCCCCTGTCCTGTTTGTGGAGAAGAAAGATGGCACCAAAAGGATGTGTATCGATTATCGAGCTTTGAATGAAGTCACGATCAAGAACAAGTATCCCTTGCCCAGAATAGAAGATCTGTTCGACCAGTTGAGAGGAGCCAGTGTGTTCTCCAAGATTGATCTGAGGTCAGGTTATCATCAGCTCAGGATCCGACCTTCGGACATTCCGAAGACGGCATTCATTACCAAGTATGGTTTATATGAGTTCACAGTGATGTCTTTTGGTTTGACCAATGCACCAGCGTTCTTTATGAACTTGATGAACAGTGTATTCATGGATTATCTTGATAAGTTTGTGGTGGTATTCATTGATGACATTCTGATTTATTCTCAAAGCGAAGAAGAGCATGCAGATCATTTGAGGATGGTATTGCAGAGATTGCGAGAGCACCAGTTGTATGCAAAGTTGAGCAAGTGTGAGTTCTGGATCAGTGAAGTCCTGTTCTTGGGTCACATAATCAACAAAGAAGGATTGGCTGTGGATCCGAAGAAAGTGGCAGACATTCTGAACTGGAAAGCGCCAACGGATGCTCGAGGAATCAAGAGCTTCATTGGAATGGCCGGATATTATCGGCGATTCATTGAAGGGTTTTCGAAGATTGCGAAACCAATGACAGCGTTGCTAGGCAACAAGGTTGAGTTCAAGTGGACCCAGAAATGTCAGGAGGCCTTCGAAGCGCTGAAAGAGAAGTTGACAACAGCGCCTGTCCTAGTCTTGCCTGATGTGCACAAGCCCTTCTCGGTGTATTGCGATGCTTGTTACACAGGTTTGGGATGCGTGTTGATGCAAGAGGGAAGAGTTGTGGCTTACTCGTCCCGACAGCTGAAGGTTCATGAGAAGAACTACCCAATCCATGATCTAGAGTTGGCAGCAGTGGTTCACGCACTGAAGACATGGAGGCACTATCTGTATGGACAGAAATGCGATGTTTACACAGATCACAAGAGTCTGAAGTACATATTCACTCAGACAGAGCTGAACATGAGGCAACGAAGATGGTTAGAATTGATCAAAGACTATGAGTTGGAGATTCATTACCATCCAGGCAAAGCAAACGTAGTGGCAGATGCTTTGAGCAGAAAGAGTCAAGTCAATCTGATGGTCGCTCGTCCGATGCCTTATGAGTTGGCCAAGGAGTTTGACAGGTTGAGTCTCGGATTTCTGAACAATTCGCGAGGAGTCACAGTTGAATTGGAACCTACCTTGGAGCGCGAAATCAAAGAAGCGCAGAAGAATGATGAGAAGATCAGTGAGATTCGGCGACTGATTCTAGATGGCAGAGGCAAAGATTTTCGAGAAGATGCAGAAGGCGTGATATGGTTCAAAGACCGCTTGTGTGTTCCCAATGTCCAGTCCATTCGGGAGTTGATTCTCAAGGAAGCTCATGAGACAGCTTATTCGATTCACCCTGGCAGTGAGAAGATGTATCAGGATCTGAAGAAGAAATTCTGGTGGTATGGAATGAAGAGGGAAATCGCAGAGCATGTGGCTAAGTGCGATAGTTGCCGAAGAATTAAGGCAGAACACCAGAGACCTGCTGGATTGTTGCAACCGTTGCAGATCCCTCAGTGGAAATGGAATGAAATCGGTATGGATTTCATAGTCGGATTGCCTCGCACTCGAGCCGGCTACGATTCCATTTGGGTAGTAGTGGACCGTTTGACCAAGTCAGCCCACTTCATACCTATCAAGACCACCTACAGCAGTGCAGTACTGGCAGAGTTGTATATGTCTCGGATCGTTTGTCTTCATGGTGTGCCAAAGAAGATAGTGTCAGACAGAGGAACGCAGTTCACCTCTCATTTCTGGCAGCAGTTGCATGAAGCCTTGGGCACGCATCTGAATTTCAGTTCAGCTTATCATCCGCAGACAGATGGTCAGACTGAAAGAACCAATCAAATTCTCGAAGACATGTTGAGAGCCTGTGCGTTGCAGGATCAGTCCGGATGGGATAAGAGATTGCCTTATGCAGAGTTTTCTTATAACAACAGTTACCAGGCCAGTTTGAAGATGTCACCATTTCAAGCGCTTTATGGAAGGAGTTGTAGAACTCCGTTGCAATGGGATCAGCCTGGAGAGAAGCAAGTGTTTGGGCCAGATATTTTGCTTGGAGCCGAAAAGAACATCAAGATGGTCCGAGAGAATCTGAAGATAGCGCAATCGAGGCAGCGAAGCTATGCAGACACAAGGAGAAGAGAGCTGAGTTTTGAAGTCGAAGACTTTGTCTATTTGAAAGTGTCACCGATCAGAGGAGTCAGAAGGTTCGGAATCAAAGGCAAGCTAGCACCCCGCTACATTGGTCCGTACCAGATCCTCTCAAAGCGTGGAGAAGTGGCCTATCAGCTCAGTCTGCCAGAGAATTTGTCCGCTGTGCATGATGTCTTTCATGTGTCTCAGTTGAAGAAGTGCTTGCGTGTGCCAGAAGAGCAGTTGCCAGTGGAAGGTCTGGAAGTCCAGGAGGACTTGACCTATGTTGAGAAGCCAGCTCAGATCCTTGAGATTGCAGATAGAGTCACCCGAAGGAAGACCATCAGAATGTGCAAAGTCAGATGGAGTCACCACTCTGAGGAAGAAGCAACCTGGGAGCGTGAAGATGATTTGATGGCCAAGTACCCAGAGCTCTTTGCTAGCCAGCCCTGAATCTCGAGGGCGAGATTCTTTTAAGGGGGATAGGTTTGTAACGCCCCGAATTTTGCAGTCGAATTTTTTTTTTTCTTTTCTTTACTCGCCAAAATTCGGGCGTTACCTTTTCCTTTTCTTTTTCCCTCGCTAAACCTTGACCTTTTCCAAAGTTTTAGCGGGATTCGGTTTGGATTTCCCGTGAAAGAAAAACTCTAAAAATACTTTGTGTTGTTTGATGCACCATGCCGAACCTTGCATTTTTTTGATTGTTTGAAAGTGCAAATGCATTCATCTAGAAAGATCGGATTTCGAAAACAGGGAAATAATCTTTTCTTTTTCTTTCTCTCTCTTTCTCTCTCCTCTTTTTCTCTCTCTCCCGCGCCGTGGGCCGACCTCGGCCGGCCCAGCCGCCCCTGGCGCCCCCTCTTGGGCCTTGGCAAGGCCCAGCCGCCCCCCCCACCTCCCCTTTTCCCCTAACCCTCTCCCTCTCCCTCTCATTTTCCCTCTCTCTCTCCCTAGCGCCGCCCCTACCCCTGCCCTAAGCCGCCGCCGCCCCCTGCCGCCGGCCGCCCCTCGCCGTCGCTCCCCGACGTCGGTGAGCCCCCTCCCCCTCCCCCTCCTCCCTCCTCCCTCCTTCCCCCTCCCCTCCTCTTTCCCCCGTCCGGCCATGGCTCGGCCGCCCCTGGCCGCGCCGCCCGGCCAGCCCCCCCCCCCCGGCCAGCCCCCCGGCCGCGCCCCCCCGCCCGCCTGGCCCCTGGCCGCCAGCTCGGCCGCCCCGGCCCCCAGCTCGGCCGCCCTCCCCCGCGCGCCCGCCCAGCTCAGCCGCCCAGCCCAGGGCCGGTTCAACCGCCCCCCCCCTCTGTTTTTTTTATTTTTTTATTTTATTTTATTTACTTTCTGTGATCATGATTACCTTATTTTAGATAGACTGATCATTGTTCATGCTATGGAAAATAGGAAGTTTAATTTAAAATTCCGTTATGCTGTTGATTCACGTAGTTAATTGTTTATCCCGTGCAATGTTGATCAACTAAAAATGATTAGGTTTCCATTAGTATATATATAACAGAATTCTTTTGTTAGGAACCAATTGTAACTAATCATTAGTGCATAAACTTTAAACCCCTGCGAGATCTTTCCCGTTTCTTTCTAACCATAACAAATGCGATGTCAAATGTCATACTTGATGCATATTCGCTTTACTTGTTTCCTTGTATGGTGTACTGTTCTTTTGTATTAAATATGTGGATGTATGTATGTTTGCGCTCGCATAGAGAACGATCCGGTCGAAGAGCCCGAGGAATTCGCAGGAGAAGCCCCTGAGCAGCAGTCGGTTGGTGGAGGCAAGTGTCCTTTGACCTATCTTTGTCCTATTCATTCTTTAATTCACCTCCCGCATTACATATTTATACCTAAGGATTGACTAGCTTTTGTTATCCATGTCCTTGTTTACCTATTTGGGTCGGATTATTACTGCTTAGTTTGATGCTATTGCTCAACTCTAATCAATGAACATGATGTGATTATCTATGATACGCTGTTTTCCCCTTCTTACTTATGATTATACTTGTGGCATTTAAGGGGACTCGAGCGGTTTCTCGAGTGCCTCTCCGTAAGGACCTGTTCAATGGATGACCGCCCGGGAAAACAGTGCAACCATGAGGGTGGAATGGGACGCCCTTAGCTGAATAATTAGAGGAACCGGGGTGTAGTTCGCTTAGCCGTTGTGCCGTCAATGGGGCTCGGTGTATGCGGCTCGCTCTGCCAAGGTTGATTTGTCCCTTGGGGAGGAGTGCGGTACATTTAGGAAACCTAACGGGTGGCTACAGCCCCGGGGAATCTTTGTAAAGGCTACGTAGTGAGACCCTGCCTATTCACCTTGGTAGTGTTTAAGGGTTTGATCAGCCCGAGGCAAGTGGGAATCACGGCTTGTGGGTAAAGTGCGCAACCTCTGCAGAGTGTTATGAAACTGATATATCAGCCGTGCTCACGGTTATGAGCGGCCAAGGGAGCTCCAGAGATTAGTGATACTTGATCAGAGACATTTTGGTACAGGTGGCAATGAGATTGATGGTTCCGATTATGATTATGGTATTGGTAAGTGGTATTCTTTCCGTTTGGAAAGGATACATTGGGCTAATAACTTGGGTTAATGTTAAAACCTGGCTTTCTACTAGTAAGTAATAACCTGACCAACTAAAAGCAACTGCTTGACTTATCCCCACATAAAGCTAGTCCACTACAGCCAAACAGGATACTTGCTGAGTATGTTGATGTGTACTCACCCTTGCTCTACACACCAATCCCCCCCCAGGTTGTCAGCATTGCAACCACTGCTCAGGAGAAGATGAAGCTGTGGAAGGAGACTTCCAGGAGTTCCAAGACTACGACGAGTTCTAGGCGTGGGTTAGCGGCAACCCCCAGTCGGCTGCCTGTGAAGGCCGCGTTATCTACGTTTCTTTTCCGCACTTTGATTTATTGTAAGAACTATATGGACGTCTCAGACGTATGATGTAATCGACTATTATTTCCCCTTTTAATACTATTTGAGCACTGTGTGATGATGTCCATGTTATGTAACGGCTGTGTACGTGAATAACTGATCCTGGCACGTACATGGTTCGCATTCGGTTTGCCTTCTAAAAACCGGGTGTGACATTACACATATGAATTCGGATTATGGAGCAACAATTTTATTTAGCAATGAAGATAATACCATTACGTGTTCTTGCAGGAAATTTGAGACCACGGGTATGCATATTTCTGAAAATGCAGGTAATTAAAAATTTATATTCCTGAATATATTTCTAACCATTGCCTTCTATATCTTATAGGTATATTGTGCAAGCATGCCTTCAAGGTATTCAATATGAAAGATGTTTTCGTTTTACCTTCGCAATATATATTGAATAGATGGACAAAGTATGCAAAAAAGGTTTTCATATTGACAAAAAACCAATTGGCAACGAGAACTTGAAAGCACATGCTGCACGTCTGCCTCGAATGGCAACATCTCTTGCATTGAAGTGTTTAGGGTCAAAAACACTTCTTGATGATCTAGAGAGAGCATTTCAAAAGTTGGAATTGGAAGTAGATGAGTCTCTAAGCAAGATCCGAGATACTTATGTTCTTGTTGTTTCAAATGACCTTGCTGCTATAGATAGGGTAAATAGTGCAATATCATTTAGAGTTCCACAGATAGTGAAAGGTGCAAAAACTAAACGAGCAAGTAATGTAGTTGAAAAGAAGACGAAGAAGAAAAATAAAAGTTCTCAGGAGCGAGGTACTCATTGTTGCATGTACTAATTTATTTAGTCACCAACTCATTTTTAATAGTTGCAAATATATTTAAGGTATAATGTTCTTTCTTATATATGTGAATTGTAGGAGAAGGACCAGGTAACACATGTGAAAATATGTCAGCACCAAACAATTCCAGCAATATGTTGGTCAACTTTTCAAGCACTGTGCCATGTTTCATGCCTGGAGAATATACGAGTCTTTTGCTTAGTCTTGATCAAGAAGCCTCAACTGCACGAAAACTACATTTTGATGAACCAACAAATGATACAACATTTGAGGAATAGAGAAGTTTTGTTATTGGCACAAAATATAACACGGGTCTCTATTACTGTTATTGTTGACCATATATAAACCAGTTGAGAATATTCTGGTTACTGTTATTGTTCGTCATATATAAATTAGAAAATTGAGATCTCCTTTATTACCAGTCGATCACAAATCAATAGGCTTCGAGTATGCTCCAGATACAACCAATTCTAGACTTGCCTTTTCTCATTTCTTCCAATGTTTTACTAATGTCAAAAGGAATAAGAGCAGAAGAGTGATCCCCAACCAACACACATGTGCGTCAACAGCCAACGTTGTAGCCAGCGGAGCCGTGCCTGCTCGCTCACACATCACGGAGCCGAACGCGTGAAAACAGAGCCGAACAGCCAGCAGCCAAGCGGTGGTGTCCTTCGTTGGGCCAATCACCCAGTTTCTGAGGGGCTTACAGCGTTCGGAGTTTGCAGGCCGGATGCACAACATTTTTTCCCATATGAAGCTATATGATTACGAATGTCTTTGCATACTTAGCTTTCATCGCACCCTAGCTTTCTCCTTTATTAATTGTTAATCATAACGTGTAAGGTTAATCATTGGTCATGTCATTACAACTTCCATGTCTCTTCATTATTTACACGAGTTTTGGGCATATGAACATATTCATCAAGCCCCTTCTTCAACCCTCTGTCACCTTCGGATGCTGCTGCAAAAGTCGTGCCGATGTTTCTAGCGCATACTGACCACCATTTGATTTCTGCTGCTACTCCCCTAGCGTGTTTCTTTTCTGAGTATAAGGATTATGCAAATGTTGTTAAGTTTCTTACCTGTCGAGAAATTTGTTTATATAGCGAAATTTGTTTATATAACTGATCAAGAAATCTGAATTTCGGGCAAAAAACTACTGGTAAAATGCTCCCGGTGGAAACCAGGATTTCAAACCAAAACGTACTTTACCTGGTTACACTATCAACCGCCGTGGACGTACACCATCCTCCAAGCCGCGAAGGACGATTAAAATAAAATCAAGGTGGGTGGTGTTGACACCTTTTTCGAGCGCCAAACACTCAACAAGAACCGGCGGCGGTGCTCTCTGCACAGGCGCGGACGGTCCGTGGCCAGGGACCGGACGGTCCGCGACCTGGTACAAGGGCTGGCGTTCCCTGCCTGACGGTCGGACGGTCCGCGCCCTAGGACCGAACGGTCCGCGCGTGTGCAGGGGGCGGCGAAGGTCACCGGCGGTGCCTGGATCTCGCTCCCGAGAGGGACCCCATCGGGGAGGAGAGATCCTAGGGGTTGTCTAGGCTCGGTATGCCGACCCAGACTCCTTTAATCGACGTAGAGTCAAAGAGAAGCGAAGAATTTGGGGATTGAAATACTAAACTAGGGCTAAACTAGAACTACTCCTAATGCATAAGGTAAAAACGAGTAATAAACTAGATTTGATCGATTGTTGGGGGTTCAATCGGTCGTAGCCCTTCATCTATATAAAGGGGGAGGTCTGGATCCGCTTCAAACTGATTTCCGAGTCAATCCCACGGTTTTAGGTAACAAATCCCGCGAGAAACTAGGAAACCTAACTGACTCTGCGCACGCGTGGACCGTCTGCGCCACCACCGCGGACCGTCCGCATGGCCTCTTTTTGGCTTTCAATGCCAAAAGTATGTTGACACCTTTTTCGGGCGCCAAACACTCAACAAGAACCGGCGGCGGTGCTCTATGCATAGGCGCGGACGGTCCGTGGCTAGGGGCCGGACTGTCCGCGACCTGGTACAGGGGCTGGCGTTCCCTGCCTGACGGCCGGACGGTCCGCGCCCTAGGGTTGGACGGTCCGCGCATGCGCAGGGGGCGGCGAAGGTCGCCGGCGGCGCCTGGATCTCGCTCCCGGGAGGGACCCCGTCGGGGAGGAGAGATCCTAGGGGTTGTCTAGGCTTGGTATGCCGACCTAGACTCCTCTAATCGACGTAGAGTCGAAGAGAAGCGAAGAATTTGGGGATTGAAATACTAAACTAGGGCTAAACTAGAACTACTCCTAATGCATAAGGTAAAAACGAGTAATAAACTGGATTTGATTGATTGTTGGGGGTTCAATCGGTCGTAGCCCTTCATCTATATAAAGGGGAGGTCTGGATCCGCTTCGAACTGATTTCCGAGTCAATCCCACGGTTTTAGGTAACAAATCCCGCGAGAAACTAGGAACCCTAACTGACTCTGTGCACGCGCGGACCGTCCGCGCCACCACCGCAGACAGTCCGGACCGCGGACCGTCTGACCTCAGGGCCGGACCGTCCGCACGGCCTCTTTTTGGCTTTCAACATATGCCCCCTGCCTTTTGGTGAAGTTTGATGAACCAAAAGCATATGAACTAAACCTGATGTAAGTCATCGGCTTTTCAAAATAGAGATCATTCAATAAAACACCAATATATAAAGGCTGTTTTGGATTGTATCTTTCTCGGCCATGACCATTTGATTAATGGATCAAAATGAATAGAATGGACCCCCTAGCCTGGATAGACAAAGGGACTATACATGTACCATGGATTCATCGTTGTGCCATTCCACATTTGAGTAGGACAATATACCGACGATGAATAAATGGGTGGAAAGTACCCTGGTCTCATAGGATGAACAGGCGATGCTTGTCGCGTCGCCTTTTGGGCCATTTTGTTTGACCGTTTCGATTTAGCAGGTGACCAGAGTTTCTTCATTGATCGATCACGTGGAACAGTCTTTTTGCTAGCATTTTTGGAGAGCAACTGATCAAAAGTAGGGTCGGCTTTGACCAGCCGACTATATGTGCTTTGCCCTTGCATCTTTTTCCTTGCCTTGTGTAAAGGCCGACGCCTTTGGTCATAGGTGGATTGTCCGGCTGAGTTAGCCGAACCGTTTGTCTGAGCACCGGACCGTCCGCACGTAGGCGTGGGACCATCTGCGATGCTCGAGCCAGGCTGATGTGTTTGGTTCATTAATTGTGCTTGCCCCCCGGCGTCTTCGGACTTTTTAGCCTTCTCGTCCGAAGCCTTTCGAGCAATCTCCTTTTGTGATATGATTGACATGCGAGGATTGTCAATGACGATGCCCTTACCTTTGCCTTTATCTGCCATTTCGGGCCAAACCAAGACCTTTTTGCATGTGAGTTCTATTGTATTAACAGGAAAAGGTTGTGTGTCTACTTGCATCTCCTGAAAAGCCAATCGACCCTCATTTATGGCCGATTGTATTTGTCGACGAAAAACATTACAATCATTGGTGGCATGAGAAAAAGAATTATGCCACTTACAATAAGCACGCCTTTTTAATTCATCAGGAGGAGGAATAGTATGAGTTACTTTAATGTTGCCGTTTTTTAGTAACTCGTCAAATATTTTACTGCATTTGGCAACATTAAAAGTAAACTTAACTTTTTCTTGTCGATTCTTTCGAATCGACTGTAAAGCAGAACATGCGGAAGGTTTAGCCTGTCCTGGCCAAACCAGTTCAGTGGTGTATACATCCATGGATTCATCGTCTGAATTATCGTATCCCACTAGATGCATCTTATAGCTAGTCGATTTTGATGTTTCCTTACTTCGGCTTTCACAGGTCATAGCCCGCTGGTGCAAGTGCACTAGCGAAAAGAATTGGGTGCTATCTAATTTTTCTTTTAAGTAGGGTCGCAACCCATTGAAAGCCAACCCTGTTAGTTGTTTTTCTGCGACATGGATCTGAAAGCATCGGTTTCTAGTGTCCCGGAACCTCCGGATATAGTCATTAACCGATTCTTCAAGCCCCTGTCGGACTGGGGCTAAGTTAGCCAATTCTAATTCATGTTCTCCTGAGAAGAAGTGTTCATGAAATTTCCGCTCTAGTTCTTCCCAAGAGTTAATAGAGTTTGGTGGCAAAGCTGCGTACCATGCGAATGCAGTATCAGTAAGGGACAACGAGAATAAACGAACGCGGTAGGCTTCTCCATCAGCCAATTCTCCTAAGTGTGCTATGAATTGGCTAATATGTTCATGTGTGCTTTTTCCACCTTCACCAGAAAACTTAGAGAAGTCTGGTATTCTAGTTCCCTATGGATATGGCACGGTGTCAAATCGGTGGCTATAAGGCTTCCGATACGATTGCCCTGTACCTGACATACTAACACCAAGTTTGTCCCTGAACATCCCGGCTACCTCGTCTCTGATCCTCTCCGCCATGTCTGGCGACCATCCATTGAGTTTGTGGGTGGAAATCTCAGGTTGCCTGACATCACTCTGTCGGCTTTCCTCCCAGGGATGTTTGAGGTGTGTGTTAGGTGTCCTATTAATGTCACCAGCTCCTGTCCTATACCTCTCAGGCTCTCTTGTGACCGAACAGTATTCAACCCTATGTCCATGAGGTGGTATGGTATGATTATAATGT
The DNA here is from genome assembly GCA_029449295.1 of Zea luxurians. Taxonomy (NCBI): domain Eukaryota; kingdom Viridiplantae; phylum Streptophyta; class Magnoliopsida; order Poales; family Poaceae; genus Zea; species Zea luxurians. The sequence goes on from JAOPSE010000031.1 coordinate 31,573,461, forward strand.
GTTGCTGGTGGGGCACCATAATGTTGCTGCGATGAATGTGGAAACTGTGCGTATTGCGTAGCTCTCGGCTCTGCGTACGCATATCCGGACGGTCCGGCATAAGAGGTCGGATGGTCCGCGACCTGGCCAAACGGTTCGAAGGTATATCCGGATTGTCCAGCCGTATGTGGTGCTACATGGGTAGTCTCGTACCCAGACCGTCTGTCGTAAAGAACTGGACGGTCCGCGATCGGGCCGAATGGTCCAGGGCTGTACCCGGACGGATCGGCCATATATGGCGCAACTTGGGCAGTCTGTGCGTGGACTCGTGTAGAGTCGGATGGTCCGGCGTAATATGTCGGTCAGTTCATACCATATCCGGACGGTCCGACGTAAGATGGAGGACGGTCCGCAACATATCCGGACGGTCCGGCGTGATGCATCGGACGGTCCGTGATGGGGCGGAATTGTTCGGGGTTGTACCTTGGTGGTCCGGCCATGTACGGTGCGACCTGAGTGTTTTGTGTGCGGGCCTGCATCTGGTCGGACGGTCCGGCGAAATACGCCGGACGGTCCGCGGTATAACCGGACTATCTGAGATGATGCTCGGACGGTCCGGTCGCGTCCAGTACCTGCCGCGTGCCTAGTGGTTGCGGCTGTGATGGTGACACGAAAGCGTGCATCGGCATACCATATGATGGCTAGGTCAAGGGTGACCCGTTTATAGCCGATGTGTTTGACGCGGGTGGCTCTGTATTAGACTCTCGCGATGGAAAGCTAGGAGCAGCTGATTTCTCGTATGCACGTAAATGCATTTTAATAGATTCATCTACATATATCTTTAACTGATCTCCTTGTTGATCCATGAAAGTCGTAAGAGATAGATCTGGAGTACTTACAGCGAGACCCTGAAGTGGAGGTAGGAGAGATTCCACATCGATCTCCCCTTGACGGATGATCTTCTGGTGGCGATCCACCGTGAAGTGTGACAAGTACTTTTCTGCCGCCTCCTTGCGCCGTTCGGAGAGTTTATGCAGCAGTTTCGCCTCTTCCTTGTCGCGTTGTTCGTTCCATTGCCGCATCACCTCCTTCTCATCGCGCATTACGAGGTCTTTAAAGGGTCTTTGGTCATCAGCCGGGAGCGCCTCCATGGCCGGCTTGATGATGTTGGTGGTGGAGATCTTAGTGTGATCCTTAGAACCGGCCATCTATGGGCCGATTTTTAGCAGGTCTAGACACCTAGTCCCCAGCGGAGTCGCCAAAAAGTATGTTGGCACCTTTTTCGGGCGCCAAACACTCAACAAGAACCGGCGGCAGTGCTCTCTGCATAGGCGCGGATGGTCCGCGGCCAGGGGCCGGACGGTCCGCGACCTGGTACAGGGGCTGGCGTTCCCTGCCTGACGGCCGGACGGTCCGCGCCCTAGGGCCGGACGGTCCGCGCGTGCGTAGGGGGGCGTCGAAGGTCGCCAGCGGTGCCTGGATCTTGCTCACGGGAGGGACCCCGTCAGGGAGGAGAGATCCTAGGGGTTGTCTAGGCTCGGTATGCCGACCTAGACTCCTCTAATCAACGTAGAGTCGAAGAGAAGCGGAGAATTTGGGGATTGGAATACTAAACTAGGGCTAAACTAGAACTACTCCTAATGCATAAGGTACAAACGAGTAATAAACTGGATTTGATCGATTGTTGGGGGTTCAATCGGCCGTAGCCCTTCATTTATATAAATGGGAGGTCTGGATCCGCTTCGAACTAATTTCCGAGTCAATCCCACGGTTTTAGGTAACAAATCCCGCGAAAAACTAGAAACTCTAACTGACTTTACGCACGCGCGGACCGTCAGCGCCAGCACCGCGGACAGTCCGGACCGCGGACGTCCGGCCTCAGGGCCGGACCGCACGGCCTCGTTTTGGCTTTCAACAGGTGGGTACTAATATACCTCGATTCATCATGCCTGCAACACAGGGGCAAACATCTGAGAAGGTCAAATTCAACTTTAGGGCACCGGGTATTCAAAACGACGGATGGGACGAAATGGACGTTTCCTTCTGTTGCTTGGCGTCTTGGCGACCTATGACAGCACCGGAATGCAAGCCGCTTGAACTGATGGATGATACGGCGAGATGGAGCCCCCCAGTACGGTTTGCCGCAGGGCGAGCTGAAAACGGAGAAGGGCGAGGAGACTTTAGCGGGCGGCGTCACGCACGCGCGCGATGATGCCCAGCCACACCTGGGATCGGAAACGAAAATGAAGGAACGACCGTACGTGGCGCACTGTGGCGCTGGTTCGGGGTCAGCTTATTTCATTGTTGTTGCCGCTATAGCACAAAAGTTTGGTCCCAAACATGTTTTTTTTTTGGCCCGGTACGAGTCCGTTCTGGCCCGCTTTTATACGGATCCAGGCTAGCATAGCACGAATAAGCGGGTCAGGTCTGGACATGAAACTAAGCACGGTTGGCTAGCCCGGGACGGCCTGTCTACCTATAAGCCCGTCAAACCTGTTTCTTTGCACTAAATAGTGCTTATCGACACGTTTAGCCCGTTTTGGCCCGCTTTTTCCGTGTTTACCGGACCGTCCCGGCCCGTTTAGGCCCGCAACGAGCCGGACTCGGACAGAGAAACGAGCCCGCGGGCTTAGACGGCTCGTCGCGGTTTTATAACCGTGCCAGGCCAAAAACGAGCCAAGCTTCAACGGGTCTAGGTCGGGCCGGGTCGGGCGGTCCGTTTAACCGTCTCTAGTTGCCACATTCAAACAAACTCTAGTGAACCTCAATATGCAATGACAACTGGATCTTTACAATCACACAAAGGAGGATCCTCGACATGCCCATGGGTGGCTTTGGTCTTCTCCTTGTCCATCATTGGCTGAGGGTTCGGTGCGAGATGGAACCCACTGCTTGAAACGTTTGTATGACCATCTTCCTATCCACAAGTGGTTGAGAAGGAGCTACCTTATGTCAACCTTGTCGAAACCATCGTTTCTCTAATGGGGGCGTTTGGATGAATTTATTTTATATGAATTGGAATTTACTTAATAAGCCTATCTCAAATTCATGGAGTGGAGAATGGAAATGATTTTATATATCAGTAGAATTTATTTCTACTCTAGAAAGAACCTATAGGACGTTCTTCGGCTCACTCCTCTATAGTATCTCTGATATCTTGCTAATAATAATAGTATGCAAAAGAATATGCTTTGTATAAAACCGAATTAGTTTAATTGATATGTGTCTAAATTACTATTATTAGAATGTAATCCAATTCCAAGGATCCAAACAGGTCGTGAATGAAAAAGTGTCATTCATGGTCTAAAAAAGTTGATGCTAGCAACTTATCAATAATTAAATAACAAATTCTCGAGGAACAATGAAGGAAAATGTTTACAAATAATTACTTAAATTAGAATGATTGTATGTGCACAAGCAATAGATAATGTGTTTGGATGTCTCCATTGGAACACGTGGGCTTACCTTAACAACTTAAGCCAATTAAATGTGCAAATGAGAATCCAATAATCATAACAACTCAAGGAGTGGCAATAATAATCCGGAAACTGACATGATGCAACAACGTTCATATGGTGAACAAACAGTACATCTCTTATTCAAATCTCGTCTTTTATGCAAATCCCAAAAATGAACAGCGACGCTGGACGAAGCAGACTGCAACAACGAGGAAGAAACGGCCGTACGGCATGCACTGGTATATCATGATCAGGCCGTGAGCTCCATGATGGCGCTGACGATGTCGCCGTCGTGCGCCTTGAGAGCCTTGACGGCCTTGGCGCGGGTGACGCTGGCCTGCGTCATGACGAGGTCGATGTCGCGGGGCTCTATCCCGGCCTCGTCGACCTCCTCCTCCTCGTCGGCCGGCGCCGCCGCCGCGGCGGCCGCGTCCTGCTTGGCCATCACCTTGCTGAGGTCCTGCATCCTGAACTGCTGCGCGGCCTGCGCCTGCAGCTGGGAGCTCAGGTCCTCTATCTTGGCCTCGCCGAATATCACGTACGTCTCCGACGTGGGGCTCTTGAAGACGTCCGGCTTCGAGACCACGAACAGTATCTGAAGGCAGGGAGACAGACACGCATGGACATGCTGGCTTGTGTTGTGTACGTCGGATGACAGTAAATGAGAAGGCAAGAGCTAACTAACAATTGCACGGGCATGGACATATATCTACTATCTTGTTTGTAAATTGTAATTGTATACACGGAGCAGAAAAAGTTAGCTAGCTATATCGTGTTCCTTCCTTGTGGCAATAATTGGCATATATATATACGTACGTTCTTGGCTCTTTTGATGGTTATCCTGGTGATGCCGGTGACGGGTTTCATTCCGAGCTTCATCATGGCCTTGCGGCTCTTCTTCTCGCTCCGGCTCTGCTTGGTGCCCTCGGTTGCGCCGGCGCCTACCGCAGCTCAAATCAGTCCACGTCTGGCACGTGCAAATTAAATCTATCTGCGTGCTGAACGCAGAAGGGAACAGATAACACCCACGTCGTTACCTCCATCGGCGTCATCATCGTCAGCGTCAGCGTCGTCGTCGTCGTCATCCTCATCCTCGTCCTCGTCTTCCTTGACGTCCTCGACGACCGGCGCCTCGTCATCCTGCTGCTCCTCCGCCTTGGGCGCGGCCGCCTCCTCGCTCTCCACGGGCACCTCCGCCGCCGCCTCGCTGCCCTCCACCACCACCTCCGCCGCAGGAGCTTGTTGCTCGCTGACCATCCTGGCTCGGCCGCGTCCGGGTGAGAGGAGGAGGCTACGGTGGTGGTGCAGCGACGCACGGGAACGGTGGCGCCGTGGCGGGGAGCGGGGACTGAAGAGTTTTCCGGAGTCCGGATAAGGGGTGCGCCAAGACGGAGAGCGCGGCAGCAAGGCAACGCAACGGCCTTATCTATTCGCCGCAACCATCGCCCGCAAGCCGCAGCATCTGGGCTTTGTGTACTCGAGTTGGGCTTGGCTTCTTCCAACCCGTCCCAGTGTGGGCTTCGCGGACCCGAACGCGAACTCTGCCAACCGATCGACAGCCTACGCCGTCCCTGTTCTCGTGCTCTCTGCACTCTGCTTGGGAGAGCTGAGGATTTCCGAATCTGAATTTCTCGTCCTAATAAACGTTAACAAACCCTAATGTTATATGGACTAATAACAAACATATTCTAAGAGAATTTACCTTTTTATATAGCAATGGTTCTACGACAACACCGTATACGGTGCATGTCCAACAATGGTTTAGAGAGGCCAGCCACATAAAAAAAAATTGCATTTTGGAGGCGCCCAACTTCTCCAAATCCTTTCTGCTGGTTCAAACGAGACGGCTGCACCAAAGAAGCGGTCATAGACATATTTTGAGGAGTAATCCCCAGGAGTGCGTGTCCAACGGTGTTGATCAGGTATTCCTAGGCAGTGGCGGAGATAGGCATGGGGCCACTAGGGCTTGGACCCTACTTTTAGACCGAAAAATTGTAGGAGTCTAAATATGTTCTGAAGAAATAGGAGGATCGTTCATGGTCATATGTGTCATTATCTATGTATTTGCATGATTTAAGATTTTCTAGCTAATATAAATATTTGTTAGTGTTATATCGGACCCTACACTTAGAAAAATCCTGGCTCCGCCACTGTTCCTAGGTGAATCTAATACCCTGCAGCACACCATGAAGTGTTCCAACAGCACCTGGGCAGAAAGCTTTCCTAAGAGATCTCTTACCCATCTATTCTGAACCAGAGCTTCATTCATTGTTTTGCTTAGAAAAAGGATTTTTTGGCACCCGAGACTGCGAGAGGTAAGGGCATGTGCTAAATCAGAGATGGGCTGCCCATGGAGCCAATGATCAGTCTAGGAACAAGTACGGACGCCATCTCCTACTAAAGAAACCATCGAACAAGTGAACATAGCAGCAACATTGGTGTTTATTTTAATATCCAAGTCGCTCCGATTCGACCCGACTGTGTTTTCTTCGACCAAAGCCATCTCACGTTTAGGGCCCAACCGAGAATCTTCAGATTATGGATTCCAGCCCTCCCAAATCAAGGGGTCTGCACACCCTTTCCCATCTGATCAGACAATGACCAATTTTAATATCTTTGGGACCCATAAAAAAAACTTCTTCTAATCATACCAATGGCCTTGATAACCTACTTTCGACATTGAAGAGCGATTAAGTGGTAAATTGGGACATCAGTCAGGACTGCCTCCACCAATATAAACATGGCAGCAGGACTCGTTACTCGGCGGGGTAACTAATTACTCCACTAGGTACGGGTTTAGTCGCAATTGTATATCCGTGGGTCTTTTAATGGGAGAAAAAGAGGACCCAACGGGTACATACTCATTAAATTCATACTCGTGTACTCATGGGTATTTTATACTCGTAATATAGCGAAAAATTCATTAAAATTTTAGTCTAGCTCAATTATTTGCCTTGGGCACCTCGCTCGTGAGTACAACTATAGGCTATATATGCCTTGAGACACATTGCAGCAGTATGCAGACAACCAGCCAAACCATTAAAGAATGTTCAAGGCTTTAAGCTTTTGCGATGCGACTCTTCGTTAATGTGCAATCGAAGCGACCAAGTCGCACGCAGACGCGCAACCTGCATGCAACTGGAAGATGGAAGACAGAAGGCCAGATGTTGTCGCTTGGCGCTCACCATTCGCCCTAAACTATGTTGGGCAGACATGCACATCTTCACTCTAGACGGGTATGAGTTATACCCGACGGGCCCGGGTATGGGTGTGGAACTATATACACCCGCAGGTAATGGCTTTGAAGCGGAGGGTTTTTAGTCTAACGGAGCCGAGTCTAGGGTAGCAAAACCTGGTGAGCCTTCACCCCATTGCCATCTCTACCGTCTACACAAATAGTGCCCTTCGAGCCGACTGCAAAAATGAAGCCTTACAGCCAGACATCTTGTTAGCTATCTTGTCAATGAGACCAAAAAAATCATTCTTAGAAAGCTTGCGAATATAAAGAGGAATATCGAGGTATTTGCAAGAAAAAGACTGAGTACAAGGAAGCAAGGTTTGATGGATCTTTTTCTATATGGCTGCTAATGACCTCCATAAGGAGGTGTTGCACTTGGTCCATCTTTGAATCTAAACTTTTTGTTATTTTATTATTCTTAATATAATGATACATAGCTCTTATGTGTGCTCAAGAAAAATAAATAAATTAGTTAATGATTCGCTTATGTGATGCTATAATAAATTTTTGCTAATCATAGATTAATTAAGTTTAATAAATTTATATCACCGTTTAGTCTTCACTTATATAATTAGTTTTATAATTCAACTATATTTCATACCCGTAATAGGCATTCGAATGTCCAACGTGACACATGCTAAATTTTAGTCCTTTCAATCAAACATCTCGAGTATGCATACAAAGTAGAGATACAAGTAATTAATCGGCTAGAGGCTTGTTAGGTGTTCGTCCGTTCTACAACAAATTACATTTTTTATTTGTAGATATCATATTTGATTGATTATCTTATTTATTTTTCAAATAATAAAACAAAAAAGTTATTATTAAGGTATATCTAGTAATAAAATGCAAATAAGAAAGACAGCAAAAAGGTCAAATAAAACGCCGTGTATTTTGGTACGGACGGTGTATACACCATTACATTAGCCCATTGAATGTCATCAGTGATCCTGCTCCGTTGGAGTGACCTAAAACTGTTTGCAGCAGTATATCCATAATTTAACTAAAAACACCGTTTTGAATTGTAGATTACACTGTTGCGTACAGTAAAGTTTAAATATAGGTATAAGGATGAGTAAACTGCTGGAGATAGCCTATAGCAAGTTGTATCACATTTAGGTCTTGTTTATTTCATCTTTTTTTAGCTTATGATCACCAGAAGGTGCTGCAGACTGCCAAACACACAACTTTTCAGTCTGTTTCTAAAAAAACACTTTAGTCAAAAACGTCCAAAATCAATATTAACCCATAATCAGCTGAGTCGTTGCAATAGTAGGAAACATTACTTTCTACATCATAAACCCTATAAATTCTTTTACCTTCCTCCATATGTAATGATCATGATACTCAGAATCTCTCTATAGCTAGATTATTCCCACAATTAGATTCTTCCTACAATTAAATTCTCAGAAAAGCTCATTAGAAAAAATTGAACCAAATAAACCCTTAGGTCCCGTTTGTTTCCTTTCATTTTGAGGAATTGGAATCTTACTAATAGAATAGGCTATTTTTTTTAGAATGTGACATTCCACCACTTTTCAAAGTTATCATGTAAGTCTATCTCAAATTCATGGGGTGGGAGATGGAAATTGATTCTATAGATTTACATGCTATTTTTTCGATGTACAACTTATAGCACACTCTTCTACTTGGTTCGTTATAATATAAATATAGTATATAACTATCTCTCTCATATGATTTAGGATAATATACAAATATATTTGTCGGAGAGGGAATTCTCCGGTCGGGTGGCGGAATGCACCCGCCCTAAATCCTAAGATGAGGAAGGGGCTTAAGCGTTTTGCCTATCTTGCTAAGCGATCACCAAGCACATGAACACGCGAGGATTTAGAGTGGTTCGGGCCGCCGGAGCGTAATACCCTACTCCACTGTGTGTTGGATTGATGTGGAAGCTTGAGCGTTGAGGGTCTTTGTCTAAGTTTGGTCTAAGCGAGCCCCCTCGTAACGTTGCATGCCTCCCCTTTTATAACTAAGGAGGGCATGTACAAGGGTACTGAGCCCCGACATATGGACCCAGGAATATAACAGATGTAGTACTTGGAGCTACTAATGTTTGCTGCTGGAGCAATCTTCCTATGCCCTGACGTCTGAGATCTGCGTAGCATCGGCATGCAGGGGAAGCTTCTCGCATAAGGGATGATGAGCACAGTGCGCCGCGCATCACGAGCGCACTGTTTGACAATGGACTGGACAGGTGCGATGTCGGTGTTTTGGGTCCGACCGCACACCCGGGGTTGCCCCTCGAGGTGCTTTTTGGAGTAGAACGTTGTTACCGACTGTAGCTCGATGGTTCGCGCTAGATGCACGAGAGACAGTGGACAATTTTGTACAGGTTCGGGCCGCTTTGAGATGCGTAACACCCTACGTTCTGGCGTGAATACTTTTGTGTGGTGGGTTACAAGGAGGCTCTCTAGTATCGAGGATGTTAGAGAACCGGGTGGATGGCTCGGTAGTGAGAGTTGTTTTTGAGGGGATGCCCCTTAGGCCTTATATACTCGACCGTGGGGCATTACATGTGGATATGATAACAATGTGAGCCTAAGTAATAGTGAACCGACTGAGCCTATCTTCCTATAATTCCGCCGACCTATCTCCGCTCTGTTCCGATTTACGAGGCCCCTGCGCGGGAAGGTCGGATCCTTGTTGCGGTTGCCGTTCAAACTCATCGGGCCGTCTGGGCCTGCGTCAATCCAGTCTTGTGTCAATCTGCTTTAACGGGCATGCCTCCCCAGGCCCATGAAGGGATGACCTTGCGAACTATCGGGCCCAAGGCCTGTCGCGAGGTCTTTTAACCTTTTAGTGGACCCTGGGGGATATCTGTCCCCCACAAGCCCCCAATCTTTGGGTTGATTTTGAAATAACCGGCCCAAAGATTCCAGGTCCAGCTTGAGGGTTTTTTTTATTCTGATAAGGAATGCCTTGAAAATAGGTCCGTCGAGTCGTTGCTTCTGAATTCTGAGTGACTCGGTAAAAACGATCTTCCGTTGTTTTCTTCTGCCATTATTCATCGACCTTCGCTTTATTCCTCAAAAATCAGTGCTCTGTCTCGGGTTTATGTTTGGAGATCAGCATTTTGCTCTTTAGAATTCAAAATTCATTGGGTGCACCGAAGTTGTGAGGTGTCGGTGTTTTGGGTCCGACCGCACACCTGGGGTTGCCCCTCGAGGTGTTTCTAGGAGTAGGATGGTGTCGCCGACTGTAGCAAAATGGTTCGTGCCAGACGCACGAGAGACAATAGACAATGTTTACAGGTTCGGGCCGCTTAGAGATACGTAATACCCTACGTCCTGGCGAAGATGCTTTGTGTAATGGGTTACAAGGTGGTTCTCTAGAGCGAGAACGTGGGGAGTTTAGGTAGATGGCTGGGTAGTGTGGTGTTGGAATCGATCGTTCTGAAGTGGCGCCCCCTGGGCCTTATATACCTGACCGTGGGGCAATACATATGGATATAATAACAACGTGCACCTAAAGGATAGTGAACTGTTTGAGTCTATCTTCCTATGATTCAGCCGACCTATCCTCGCCTGGTTCTGTTGCATGGGGCTCCAACGCGGGAAAGCCGGGTCTTCTGTTGTGGTTTCTTGCTCAACGTTGTGGGGCCATCCGGTCTTGCTCCGATCCAACCTTACGACGATCTGCTTCACTGATTGTCCCTCCCCAGGCCCATGAAGGAATGACCTTACGATTTATTGGGCCCTTGGGCCTTTCGTGAGGTCTTTTACCCTTCTAGTGGACCCGGGGGATATCTGTCCCCCACAAGCCCCCGATCTTTGGGTTGATTTTGAGATAATCGACCCAAAGATCCTAGGTCCAACTTGCAGGTTTTGTTTACGACAAGAAACGCTTCTCGGGCAATCTGGTGAAAATGATTTCTTACTGTCTTCTCTTGCTTTGCTTCACTCGAAATCTGTAGTTTTGCCTCACACTGGTGCCTTAGAGGTCGGCTTCTTATTTTGTAGGACCTTGAATTTCATTGGGTGCACCAGAGGTGCACCCAATGGGTGTAGCCCCCGAGCTTCGGGTAGATTTTAGAAGATAATCTACTCGAAGATCTTCATCAGAAATTATTTTTATTTTCTTCTCGTGCTCTGGTTGAGGGCCAGCCTTGTCTTTTAATCTTGTCTTATGCCTTAGAAGTCGGCACTATCTTGGCTTGAAATGGTGATCCATGGGGTGCACCAGAGGTGCACCCAATGGGTGTAGCCCCCGAGCTTTGAGTGGATTTTTGAAAATAATCCTCTCAAAGGTCTTCACTTCATGTTCTTTTGCCGAGAGTCATATTTTCCCCTTTTTTTGAATGCCTTAGAAGTCGGCATTATGTCATCCACATTATGCTTTAGAGGTCAGCATTATGTCATCAGTATTATGCATCCGAGGTCAGCATGTATTTTGTCTTTTGCAGCCGAGTTTGTGATCCGCCCGTATCTTGCTAGGTGGTGCAATTCATTTGCTCTGCGACTGATTGGACATTTGATGGACGTTCCCTGGCTAGTCTTCACGTCGCTTCCGTCGGTCAGGTTTTGTACTTCACCGGCTATATTTGGCTTTCCTTTGATCCTTACTGATATCTCATTTTTGTCTTGAGGTGTTCATTGCACGCCCTGCACGGATGTGACAGTTTTTGAAAAATATATTGATAATTCCTGGGCGTCCCCCCCAATGGGTGTGGGCAAGGAACGGCTTGGTACGCTGAGCGTTTTAACCGGCTGCTTCTGAGTAGTAATGTGATGTTACGGCGGGCGTAATCATATCCTCTGCGCTGTTGACTGGAGTCCCAACGGGTGTTGCATTGCATGAAACGGCGTCAGCCGCGCGTCTTCAGACGGGTTGAAGTGTGTATTGAATGCTTTGCGACTGTTCAGTGACCGCGGTTGGAGGTGAGCGGTTGCCTTCTCTTCCTATAAATAGTGCCTTTGCCTCTCTGGTTTTTTCATATCTCTCGCTGTTCTCCACTGCCTGCTTTCTTCCTCTCCTCGCATTTCCGCCATGGGCAAGAAACGCAAGCGCGAGCCGACTCCTCCGTCTGAAGACTTCGGTGACTCGGAATACTCAGAGGAGGAGTTCTCCTCTGAGTCCGAGGGGTCTCCGGCTCCCATCCCTCTGCGTGAGTCGTCTGATGATTCAGACGACTCCCAGGGGCTCACGGCGGAGGTCTGGACTTACATCCGGGCCGTCGAGCGCTCCGGGCTCGCGGGCTCGGATGAGTCGGAGTACTCCTCGGACGAGGAGGACTCGCCCGAGGAGGACGGCGGCGGCGGCGAGGGCGACGACGATGACGACGACGGAGGCGATGGCGGCGACGACGACGGTGACGACGACGGCGGCAGCAGGGGCGGCAAAGGCAGCAGCAGGGGCGGCAGCAGCGGCGGCAGGGGCGGCAACAAGGCCAGTGGCTAAATGCCACTGGTTTTTAAATATTAGTATAGATTAGAAGTAGTATAGTGAAATAATGTAGTAGTATTAGTAATGTAAAGTAGTATAGTGTAGCGTAGTAGTAGTAGTAGTAGTAGTAGCAGTAGCAGTAGTAGTATCAATAGGGAAGTTATCAACTCATAATGAGTTGATTTGTAAGTATGAAAACTTCCCTTAATGAAGAACAGTTTCGTCCCCTCTGTGCAGATCATCTTGCTGTTGTGTTTGTGGCGTAACTTAGAGTTTTTGAGTCCTTCCTCCGCCTGCCTTATTTATGAAGTTGACTTCTTTGGGTTAGTGACTAAATAACTCGGGCATCACACCGACGTTTTGTGATGGCCGAGCTATTATTGTCAACATTTGCGCTCTTAAAATAGCGTCCGAGTGATTACGAAACAGTATCAACGACGGAATGACTGAAGGCCGCATCGGCGTTTTAGAGGTAATTGCCGAGTGACTAAGGACATCGTTGGCGCTTTAGAGATAGCTGCCGAGCGACTGAAGACATCATCGGCGCTTTAGAGATAGCTGCCGAGCGACTGAAGACATCGTTGGCGCTTTGGAGACAAATGCCTAGCCATTGGTGATAACGTCAGTGTCTTAGAAATGACAGCCGAATTAAAACGGGCCGTGTCGGCCATTTTTGAGGATAATAGCCGAGTGATGATGTGGCACACCAGGGTTTTAGAGGTAACCGCCGGGTGACGATGTGGCACACCGGTGTTTTAGAAGTAACCGCCGGGTGCTGACTGGGCGCTTTTGGAGACGGTATCCGGCTCGGGAATATCCCGCCTATACAGCGCTTTCAGCCGCCTCTGCTTTCCGTGCCCTAGTTCTTGCTTTTCTATCTCCAAATCCTCTCTGCAATTCAACTCTCGCTCTGTTCGCCAGTAGATTTGAGATGGCGCCCAAGAGAAAGGCCTCGAGTTCATCCGCTGCGGTAATTCCCCCTATCGACCCCAACAGCCAATTGCCTTTCGCAGGTAATCACATGTCCGTTGTCTCCGAGTCTGACCTCCTCCATCTCGTGTCCATCGGGGTTCTTCCCCCGAGGGAGCTTTGTTCTTGGTAGATTTGTCATGGGGTCACTGTCCCGACAGAGGATACCCATGAGTCCGTGATTTACGTTCCTTTTCTTCTCCGCGGTCTCGCTCTCCCCATTTCACCTTTCTTCCGCGGCCTCCTTGATTTTTATCACCTTAACTTGACCCACCTGAATCCCAATTCTATTCTTCAAATTTCTATTTACGTTCATTTGTGCGAAGCTTTCCTGGGCATGCTGCCACATTTTGGGTTGTGGAAGTACTTGTATCACTGCCGCCCTGGAATGGCCGAGGGTCAGCATCAGCTGGTCGGGGGTGCTAGTTTGGAGATGCGTCATGGGAGGAAGACTGAGTATCTTGAAATTCCTCTCAAAGACAGTATCAAGGGATGGCGCTTGGAATGGTTTATTGTTGAGAACCATGGAAATTCCCTCCCCCCACGGTCGGGAAGACAGCCGGATGTTCGCACTCTGAGTTGGACTGAGTCTCCCACAGATCAGGAGGTAGCTGAAGCGAGGGCTTTGCTAGCTGAAGTTGGTCTGCTGAAAGAAAGGGGTCTGACTGCTGTAGCTGTGGTTGCTGATTTTGTTTTCAAGAATGTTCAACCGTTGAAGGACAGAGCATACCCGGCTTATCTGTACAGAGGCCTAGCTGACCTGACTCGGGTTACCAACAGGAGGATTCCCTCTGTAGACAGTAGACCTGGTGAACCGACTTGAGATGATCCTTAGAGGTAAGGTATCAAATATTGGCGCCCCTGTGGCATATTCAGCATGGAACCTGCCTTCTCCCAAGACCTTCACTCTTTTTGTGTCGAATCCACCTGTCACTGATGGCGGTTTGGGCCTTAGAGTGCGGCCCTCTGCCGACGAGGTTAACACTTTGGTTGCTTCACTCGGGGAAATTCCTGACGAGGAACGACAAGTCCACTTTGAGGTGCCTTTGGATCCTAGTGACGCAGAAATAAGTGCTATGCTTGATTTGCTGGCTGAGGACTCTCCTGATGCTGCTCCTGTCGGGACATTGGTGGTGGCGCCTCTCCCAGAAGCTAGTATAACTTTGAATGTTCAGAAACCTGCCAGTGCTCGCCCGAGACGCCCTTGCCGAGCCAATCAACTTGATCCTTCTGCTGATGAGCAGAAAAAGAAAAAGAGACGTCTTCGGCAAGTATCTAGTTTGAATCGGGGCGCTGGTCCTTCGGCTCCTGCTGCTGAAGGGGTGTCTGATTTCACTGACGCCGACCCCAATGGGTGTGCTCCATCTGCTGCTGATCCCAATGGGTGTGCTCCATCTGCTGCTGATCCCAATGGGTGTGCTCCATCCGATGCTGATCCCAATGGGTGTGCTGCTTATGTTGTTGATGAAAACGACAGAGAGGAAGAAGATGAGGTCCCTCTGACCCGAAAGAACAGTCGGAGGTATGTTGCCAATGGGGAGAGTAGTGGAGTTCCTTCTCCTGCTTTGTCAGCCCTCGTTGGCCTACAGGAGTTATCTCTGGCAAACTTTGATCAGACCCTGGAGGATATGGTTCCAGAAGACCTTTTGTTAGAGCCAGCGGATGATGGTGTGATGGAGGTTTGTGCTGATGTGCTCGATGCTGGGTTGAGGTCATCCCGCGCCTCATCGACCTTAGAGCGCGGTCTTGAGGGCCAGGAGACTGATTTGGATCGTCTCAGTCCCATGGAAGCAACTGAGGGGCCTTTAGCCTTAGAGGTGGCCACTGCAGAGAACTCGGCTCTCAAGGATGGTGTTGACGCTTACCCAACCCTCGAGGGTGTTGCCGAGGGTGACTCGGCTCGGGTGGGAAGTGTAAGCCACTGTCCAGCCCCCGAGGGTACTGCCGGAGATGATCCGGCTCACGTGGGTAGCGCAAACTATGACCCAGCCCCCGAGAGTGTCCGAGCGGGGTCCCCCTCTTGTACTTCCATGGACGTTCATGCGGGATCGCCCCCGCACTCCGGTTGCATGGTGGTTGCCCAAGCTTTGAACCAGGGAGTCGCTTTAGAGGGCAGCGTCCCCGCTGGCCAAGTTTTGAGCTCTGTTGATGGCACTGAGTTGGTTTCTGCCGGTTTGTTGCAAACTGCTTCGGGTGGTGACCTTACGCTAGGTCATCAATTGCTCTCTCATGATTTGGGAGTCCCTTCGTTCTTCTCCAATCTCTAGGTACTGTAATATATCTTGTCTTGACTTTTGCACCGTGTGAACTGCTGTCATTACACTCATCTGTTCTTGTTATCAGGCTTTGGTGGACGGGATGGCTAGCCAGCTGAGGTTGCAGGGTGCTTCTGTTCCAGAAGGAGCTTTATCTCTTGCACATTGGAATCCGGTGTTACTTCAACGACATGTCTCTGACTTGGAGGCGACCAATGCTGGTTAGAGCCTTTCTGCTTTTCTTTGTCTGTATTATTGAACTGCTTTACATTCTGATCCTTTTTGTTTGATTGCCTCCTGCTAGATATGACTCGGCAAATTTCCACTCTTGAAGAAAAAACATTCTCGAGATCAAGTTGAACTGGTCCAGCGGTGCTCTGATTTTGAAGAAAAGTATTCTCAAAGCCAGACTGAACTAGCCCAGGTTTCTGCTGCCCTAGATGATGCCAATGCATTGAGCTCTTCCCTTCGCACTCAGCTTGATTCTGAGAAGGTGACTTATGAAGCTGTACCTTGTATTGCTGTGTTCCTATTGCTTGTTTGATGTTTGAAAGGAGTTGATTCTTGTTTGCAGGAAGAAAAACGTGTCCTTGCTGCATCTCGTGACAATCTTGACAGACTGTATCGCGATTCTAGCAACTCGTTGACCATCCTGGAGAGGAGTCATCGCTTTTCCATGGAGGAGTTAGATAATCTTCGCTGCAGACTGTAGGAATCCACAGATGACGTGATCCGTCTCAGGCAGTTGATATCGGCTAAGGATGTTACTATCAAAGAACTCCATGCTTCCAAGAAATCCATCACCCAGGAGCTAGAAAATGCTCGATTGGCTGCCAAGGTTGCTGAAGAAACTTCCGTTACTCTGAGAGCTCAGCGCGACAGAGCCATGGATAAGGCCATTCGGGCGGGACGAATCTTGATGAGGAGACCCGGTGTAGTCGTTCCTAAAGATATAAGGGCCGACGTGAATGCTGCGCCTGATTCCTCAAGTCGCCCTTCCTCGTTGGTTGCTCCTGAGAAAGACATCGCGAAATAGAGAAATGTTTTGCGTGCTTTGAGCGCGCGGTTAGCACGGTCATATATTTGTTAGAGGACACCATTTTAGCATTTGAATGATATCGCTACTTTCCTTATTGTTTTAGAGTTCAACAGTACATAGATTTGCAGTGGTAAAAAGGCTGTATGGTGGTTTTCGAAACTTGTTCACGGGATATAGAAGTTATCCCTATATGAGTAGTCGTAAGCACGTCAGATCGCCTTAAATCGCTGCTGACTTAAGGCGATTGCTTCTGTTTATAGGGCATAGTGGTCACCCCGGGTTACGTAAGCATGAGCATGTCGCATCGTCTTAAGTCTTTGCCGACTTAAGCCGATTGCTCCGTTAGCAGGGCATAGTGGTCACCCTGAGTTAAGTAAGCGTGAGCATGTTGCACCGTCTTAAGTCTTTGCCAACTTAAGCCGATTGCTCCGTTAGCAGGGCATAGTGGTCACCCCGAGTTAAGTAAGCGTGAGCATGTTGCACCGTCTTAAGTCTTTGCCAACTTAAGACAATTGCTCCTTTAGCAGGGCATAGTGGTCACCCCGAGTTAAGTAAGCGTGAGCATGTTGCACCGTCTTAAGTCTTTGCCGACTTAAGCCGATTGCTCCATTAGCAGGGCATAGTGGTCACCCCGAGTTAAGTAAGCGTGAGCATGTTGCACCGTCTTAAGTCTTTGCCGACTTAAGCTGATTGCTCTGTTAGCAGGGCATAGTGGGCACCCCGAGTTAAGTAAGCGTGAGCATGTTACACCGTCTTAAGTCTTTGCCGACTTAAGCCGATTGCTCCGTTAGCAGGGCATAGTGGTCACCCCGAGTTAAGTAAGCGTGAGCATGTTGCACCGTCTTAAGTCTTTGCCGACTTAAGCCGATTGCTCCGTTAACAGGGCATAGTGGTCACCCTGAGTTAAGTTAGAGTGCTAGTCAATCATGAATAAATTGTGTATCTTTGAAGCCTTCTTTATTGATGACATATCTCCCGCTTTACAGAGTACATTGTCGTCCCGATAGCTTTTGGAATTCAGCTAGGGGTAAAACTTCCTGAGGTGTTCTATATTCCAGGAGTTCCCAATTTCTGTGCTGTCCATCTGAGTTAGACGATATGATCCCGACCGAGTGACTTCTGCTATTATGAATGGCCCTTCCCATAAGGGTGACAACTTGTGCCGTCCCTCCCCCGTTAGAATTCGATGAAGGACGAGATCTCCTACTAAGAAGGATCGTTGTCGCACGGCCTTGTCGTGATAGCGTCTCAGGGTCTGCTGGTACCGTGCTGATTGAATTACTGCATTCAGTTGTTCTTCTTCGAGTACATCGATGTCCTCTAGCCTAGTAGCTTCGGCTTCTGCTATGCTTTCGAAGACCAACCTCGGCGCCCCGAACTTGAGATCGGCGGGTAATACTGCCTCTGATCCATAGACCATGAAGAAGGGAGTGTTTCCATGCAGAGCTCGGCTAGGTTGAGTTCTTAGGCTCCAAACGACGTAGGGCAATTCCCTTATCCACTTTCCTGCGAACTTTTCATTCTTTTCGAAGACCCTTTTCCTGAGTGCCTCCAGTATCATCCCGTTAGCTCGTTCAACCTGCCCGTTGGCCCTCGGGTGCGCTACCGAAGCGTACTTGATCTGAATGCCCTTTTGCTCGCAGAAATCGAAGAATTCTGAACTTGTGAAGTTGGATCCCAAGTCAGTTATGATGTTGTTTGGTATTCCGAATCTGAATATTATGTCATGTATGAATTCCACGGCCTTGGCTGAGGTTAAGGAAGCAATGGGTTTGAATTCTATACATTTGGTGAACTTGTCGATTGCTACCAGTACATGAGTGTATCCTCCTTGAGCTTTCTTAAAAGGTCCAATCATATCCAGTCCCCAGCATGTGAAGGGCCAAGTTACTGGTATGGTCTGCAATTGCTGTGCTGGTAGATGTTGTTGCTTTAACAAGTACTGGCAAGCTTCGCACCTCTGAACTAACTCGGCTGCATCGCTTTTCGCTGTTGGACAATAGAATCCTGACCTGAAGACCTTCCCGACTAGTGTCTTGGATGCTGCGTGTATTCCACATTGCCCAGCATGGACCTCATCTAGAAGTTGCTTCCCAGTGGATGAGAGAATGCACTTCATGAGGACACCTGATGCGCCCCTTCTGTATAATGTTTCCCCAATGAGTGTGTAGTGGGCTGACTGTCTGGCGATGCGCTCGGCTATATTTTTGTCATCTGGTTCCTCTTCATTCTTTATGTATCTGATGATCGGCCTTCTCCAGTCGTCAGAGTCTGACTCGGGTTGGTCCACGATATTACATTCTTCTGCTTGATCTGTTGAGATGCTCGGTCGTGGTATTTCTTGCACGAAGACTCCGGGTGGGACCTGAGTTCGGCTAGATCCTAACTTGGACAATACATCAGCTGCCGTGTTTCAATCTCTCTCTACATGATGAAATTCTAGACCTTCAAACTTATCTTCTAGTTTCCGGACGGCAGTGCAGTACTTTCCCATCGAATCCTTCGAACAGTCCCATTCTTTGTTTATCTGACTTATGACCACCAGAGAATCTCCGTATACCATTAATCTCTTGATGCCTAATGATATGGCGATGTTTAGTCCATGTATCAGAGCTTCATACTCGGCTGCGTTGTTAGAGGCCTGAAATAACAGTTGGAGGGCATATTTGAGGTGTTCGCCTCCAGGCGCGATGAAGAGAATTCCTGTGCCTGCTCCCTGCAGCTTCAGCGAGCCATCAAAATACATCCTCCATACTTCCACCGTTTCTGGGTTCTCTGGTATTTGTTGTTCAGTCCATTCTGACACAAAGTCAACCAATGCTTGGGATTTTATGGCAGTACGAGGTCGAAATTCGATGTCATGAGATCCCAGTTCACAGGCCCATTTGGCTATTCGGCCAATGGCTTCCTTGTTGTGGAGAATATCCCCTATCGGAAAACCGGTGACTACTATGACTTTGTGGTCATCAAAGTAGTGACGCAGCTTGCGGGCAGTTAGAAGTACTGCATATAATAGCTTCTGCACTTGAGGGTACTTTTTCTTCGAGGGACCCAGAACTTCACTGATGAAAAAAACGGGGTGTTGCACAGGGTAGGCATGTCCTTCTTCTGCTCGCTCGACTACCAACGCGGTGCTTACCACGTGAGTCGTGCAAGAAATATATAGTAGCAGATCTTCAGCTGGTTGAGTTGACGTGGCTCGCCGTGGTGGTTTCAGTACTGGTGGGGTTGTCAAGAATTTTTTCAGTGCGTCCAAGGCTTCCTACGCTTCTGAAGTCCACTGAAACTTGTCCACCTTCTTGAGTAGCTTGTAAAACGGTAAACCTTTTTCTCCCAGCCTGGATATAAATCTGCTCAGAGCTGCCATACATCCGGTAAGTCGTTGAACCTTCTTTTGTGATCGTGGAGCTTCCATTTTCATGATAGCTTCAATCTTTTCTGGATTAGCTTCAATTCCCCAGTGGCTTACGATAATTCCGAGTAGCTTCCCTGCTGGTACCCCAAAAACACATTTTTTGGGATTAAGCTTCCACCGATACCGCCGTAGGCTGTTGAAAACCAGCTGCAAGTCTTCGATGCAGTTTTCCGAGTTCTCTGTTTTGATTACCACATCGTCTACGTAGGCTTCCACACGCTTGCCCCAGTGATCAGCTAAGCATGTTTGAATGGCTCTCTGATAAGTCGCTCCAGCGTTTTTGAGGCCGAACGACATGGAGGTATAACAGAAAGCACCAAACGGAGTGATGAACGCCGTTTTTTCCTCGTCTTCCTTTGCCAAGCTGATCTGATGATATCCGGAATAGCAATCCAGGAAAGACAGCACATAACATCCAACGGTGGAGTCTACCACCTGATCTATCCTTGGGAGCCCGAAGGGATCCTTCGGACAATGTTTGTTGAGATCAGTATAGTCGACGCACATGCGCTAATCCATTTTATTCTTTTTGAGTACAAGAACAGGGTTGGCTAACCACTCGGGATGTAACACCTCTCTGATAAACCCAGCCGCGACCAAGCGGGCCAGCTCAGCGCGAATGGCCTCTCTCTTGTCGGGCGTGAAACGACGTAGTTTTTGCCGGATCGGCCTTGCTTGGGGGTAGACCTTCAGTTTGTGCTCGGCCAGTTCTCTCGGGACTCCTGGCATATCTGCAGGTTGCCATGCGAATACGTCTCGGTTGTCTTGCAGAAACCGGACGAGCGCGCTTTCCTATTTATCATCCAGGCTGGAGCTGATGATGGCAGTCTTGCGTTCATCAGTAAATCCCAGATTGATCCTTTTAGTTTCTTCAGTCGGCCGCATAGAGGTCGCGGCTTGAGCTTCATTCGCCGGTGCCATATGGTCTTCTTCAGGCTTAGAGTTTGCCTGGATCGAAGAAGTTGCCGACGGTTTAGTGGTGAGGGCTGCTTGGATGGCCACTCGGAAGCATTCTGCGGCGCCTTGGAGGTCAGCACGCACAGTTATGATTCCTTGAGGTCCCGGCATCTTCAATATCATGTACGTGTAATGCGGGATGGCCATGAACTTTGCCAATCCCGGCCTTCCAATGATAGCGTTGTACCCGCAGTCGAAGTTTGCTACCTCGAACCTCAGGAACTCGGTTCTGTAGTTCTCCGGAGTTCTGAAGGTGACTGGCATGTAGATGTGACCCAGCGAGTATTCTTCCTCAGTCGGCACGATGCCGAAGAATGGAGTGTCTGACTCGTGGAGTTCTTTGAGGTGAACTCCCAAGCCTCGGAGTGTCCGGGGGAAGGTGACGTTGATGCTGCTCCCCCCGCCCACTAACACCTTCTTCACCCTGCTCTCTCGGATCACCGGATCGACGAGGAGCGGGTATTTGCCCGGGTGGTCGAAGTTGAGCCATTGATCTGTCCGAGTAAAGGTGATTGGGTGCTTCGACCATCGGTATGGAGCGGGTGGACCGGTGGTTGCCACCAGTATCTGGCGATCGTTGAGCTTTTGCTGTCTTTTGTTCTCCTGCGATCCGTGCCCGCCGAAGATGACGTTGACCTCCCTGTCAACGCGCCGAAGATGACCTCCCTCCTCCTGCTGCTGGGGTTGTCGTGGTTCTTCTGGTCCTCCCAGCGGTGGAGGAGGAGGTAGAGGTTGGAAGGGTCGGCCGTGTCCGACGGAATGCTTGAAGTCCCGGCAGTTCCGAAGGGTGTGGCGCATGTCCTTGTGGTACGGGCACTGGGCGTCGAGGATGTCGTCCAGCGTGCGCTCGCCTCCGCGGGGTCCTCCCCGGGCGCGAGAGGCAGGTGGTCCGGTGGCATGCACCTCTTCGCGCGGTCTCTTCTCCCAGCGTTTGTCAGGTTGCTGGTTCGTGTCGCGTCGTGGCGCTGTCGGTGCGGGCTTTGCTCCTCCGATGAGGTCCTGGGCTCGCTCGTCGGCGGTGATGTAGAGGTCGGCTTCCCGGAACAGCTCCTCGGAGGTGGTTGGCGCCTTCTGTAGTATGGCTCGCACGAAGGCCGAGTCATTGGATCCTCTATAGAAGTCCTCGATCACGGCCGCCTCCGTGACCTCGGGGATACGATTTCTCATGGTCTGGAACCTTTTGAGGTACGATCGGAGAGTTTCGTCCCCCGACGCTTGATGGATTTGAGGTCCCACGGCTGCGCCGGTTTGTCGGAGAGGGACTAAAAATTTGCAGTGAAGCGCCGACTGAAGTCGCTCCAGTCGTCGATGCACTGTCGAGGTAGATGTCGTAGCCATTGCAGTGCGTCTTGCCCGAGGACAATGGGTAAATACGCGGTCATCACGTCTTCAGATGCTCCGGTGGCTCGAGCGGCGGTGGTGTAGACGGCCAGCCAGCCTCCTGGGGCCTGCTTAGGTTCATACTTATCGACATTGGATACCTTGAAGTTAGGGGGCCATTGAATGGCCCTAAGGCGTGGAGTAAGGGCGGACACCCCGCATGTGTCCTCTTGTCGTTGGGGATGATGCCTATCCCGAGGAGGGGAGTAGTTGTTGTGGTTCCTCGACCGTCCTCGGGTAGTTCCACCAGTCGAGGCCGTCGTTGATTCAGCTCTGGTGGCTTGGCTCCGAGTTGGGATGCCATGATCCCTGTCGTACTCTTCTCGGCGGCGGATCTCGTTCTCATGCCGTCGTTCACGCGATGCGTTGATGGAGCTCCGCGCGTCTCGGCGACTGTTGATGGCGTGTCGCAAGTCGTTCGGCGGGTGAGTGAGAGGTAGAAGATGGTTGGCTGCTTGGGTGAATAGGCGTCGATAGCCCTCTGCATCAGGAGTCCGAGGGAGTCCGTCAGCTATCCGAGCTAGTACTCCTCCGACTTCACTTGGCGTGTTCATGGCTCGGGCGAAGTCGGGGTTCAGGTTGCGACCGAAGAGTGGATTTTCTCGGCGCTGCCTTGCGTCTTGCTCAGCTTGTTCCTGAGCTCGTCGACGATCACGCCGTCGGGAGTTCCTTCGTTCTCTGAAGACGCGTTCTTCCGGAGTTTCTCCCATCTCCGAGACCTCATCTCGCGAGACAGGCTGCTCCAGATCCCGTTCTCCGGCTTGGTGATGTCGCCGGATGTTTCGGCGCCGGTTTCTTCGTCGATGAGACTCCCGCTGAGGTGGTTCTTCCCCGGGCGCGGTCGGCTCGTCGTCGGAAACAGGAGGCGACTCCGCTCTCCCGATGAAAAGAACGTCGGGGTAGAACGACGTGGCTGTCGTGGCGATCTTCCTTCGGAGAGCTGGAGGTTGCGCTTTTCTGATATCCTCGGAGTTTGTTGGAGGAGACTTCTTTCTTGGCGGATCTGCAATTCAGTGTAGAGTTCCCTCTTCGTTTGTTACGAACGAGATCGTTCCGAAGCAGAATGTGGATCCGGGACGAAAGGTGATCTTGTCGTGGAAGGTAACGGCCATTGAGCTAGCTTAGATTGTCGACACACCCCCCTACCTGGCGCGCCAGCTGTCGGTGTTTCGGGTCCGACCGCACACCCGGGGTTGCCCCTCGAGGTGTTTCTAGGAGTAGGATGGTGTCGCCGACTGTAGCAAAATGGTTCGTGCCAGACGCATGAGAGACAATAGACAATGTTTACAGGTTCGGGCCGCTTAGAGATGCGTAATACCCTACGTCCTGAAGAAGATGCTTTGTGTAATGGGTTACAAGGTGGTTCTCTAGAGCGAGAACGTGGGGAGTTTAGGTAGATGGCTGGGTAGTGTGGTGTTGGAATCGATCGTTCTGAAGGGGCGCCCCCTAGGCCTTATATACCTGACCGTGGGGCAATACATATGGATATGATAACAACGTGCACCTAAAGGATAGTGAACTATTTGAGTCTATCTTCCTATGATTCAGCCGACCTATCCTCGCCTGGTTCTATTGCATGGGGCTCCAGCGCGGGAAAGCCGGGTCTTCTGTTGTGGTTTCTTGCTCAACGTTGTGGGGCCATCCGGTCTTGCTCTGATCCAGCCTTATGGCGATCTGCTTCACTGATTGTCCCTCCCCAGGCCCATGAAGGAATGACCTTACGATTTATTGGGCCCTTGGGCCTTTCGTGAGGTCTTTTACCCTTGTAGTGGACCCGGGGGATATCTGTCCCCCACACGAGGGACAAGACAGATCGACTAGACTGTGTTGAACGAATCACATTTCTCGCTTGAAAAGAATAGAAAAGAGAATATAAAGCCTGCATCTGATTCTAATACAAAGCATATCCATCCTCCTACCATACCAAGCCAGAGTTCCTTCGTTGAGAAATCGAAGGATAAGAGTTGTAACGTGACGAATATAAGAAGGCGGGATCCTACCCTCCACTCACTTCTCAAAGGACAAGACAGAGGCATTCCAATATTTTTTTAGAATATTCGAAAACTTACAAGAAAAGATACAACTGAACTTAGAACACTTAAGACAACACTTAGAACACGGATCCCATGCATTCATCCTTAGCTCCACTCACTGTGGCATGGCACTGGGTGAAGAGATGTGTTCGAGTAGTATAGTATAGTACAGTACGGATTCACTCATGCTTCTGTTTCCACTGTCAAGTTGCGAGGGACAAGACAGATCGACTAGACTGTGTTGAACGAATCACATATAACGAATGAGTATAAAGACGAACTGGTATGATTCCCTACTGCCAAAGCTAGACAGATAGATTTCTTTCTTCTCGCTCGTATCCACTGATGATTCCTATCTCGGTCTAGGCAGGCCTCTCTCGTAAGCACCACTTGTAGATGCCAATGGAGTGAGTAACACTTAATGTATGTTACGAACATAAGAGACTCAGTTCTGTTCTATAAGCAAAGCAAGAAAACTACCACTTCACTGGAGGGACAAGAGTGATCTTTAGCCCACAAAAAGAAAGATCTTCGTATAGGCCCAATCTCTAGAGTAGAAGATTAGATGCTTGACTCCGTTGATACGAGATACAAGTGTTCCGATACGATACGAGCTCCAATGCTATGACTATGATATGATACTTGGGGTATTCCACAATATGGATCGAGCTAGCCATTCCTCGCAAGAGATTCTATTCCTCGGACAGGAGATTGTATTCCCAACAGAACCACATCTCGATCTGGCTAACAAGCTTGTACAGACTTCTCCTAGCAAGATATCCCTTGAATGTAATTCGTGGCCTATCTTTGACATTGGTGAGGGACAGCTGCAGAGCTGTGACGGAAGAAATCTACTACTTTGTTTAGTTTAGTTTAGTAAGTATTTAGTATTCACTTGTTAGATTAGAAAGGTAGGCCTACTCCAAAGAGGGGTTTAGGCCAGCGTCCATTCTCAAGATACGAGTCAAGAGTTGACTGCCAATGGCATTCCTCGCAACAGAAATGATCTCATTCATGAAATTCTTTCAAATCTGTATACGGGCATCTTGTCGAAATATTGCCAGGGAGCACTAGGGAAAGCCGATACCAGCCTCTTCTTTGACAAGCAACCTCTTCTTTGGCAACGGGATGGATCCTATTCTTCGCAACAGGTGGGCTTCCTCACAACAAGTACATGCCATGCCATTCTCTAGACCCATCCACATCCAATACTGTCGGCGTTTCGACCCTGGGGGTCCCTGGACCGACGAGTAAAATTGTCACTGCGTGTCCCAGCCCAGATGGGTCGGCGCGAGATGGAACACAAGGGGGAGAAGGACCGCGGCTCATGTTATCCTGCGCCCAGGACGGATGCGCTTGCAGTAGGGGGTTACAAGCGTTCGCGAGGGAGGGAGAGAGAGAGCCTGTTCGTCGGCCCGTCCTCCCGCGCGACCACCCTCTCGTATGAGGGCCCTGGACCTTCCTTTTATAGATGCAAGGAGAGGGTCCAGGTGTACAATGGGGGTGTAGCAATACGCTAACGTGTCCGGCAGAGAGGAGCCAGAGCCCTATGTACATGCCAACGTGGCTGTTGGAGAGGTGCTAGAGCCCTATGCATGCAGTGTCGTGACCGTCGGAGGAGCGCTTGAGCCCTGTAGATGCACAGCTGTCGGGGCTGCCAGGACCTTGCTGACGTCTCCTTGCTTCCGTAGGGGGCTGAGAACCGCCGTGGTCATGGACGCACGCGGGGTGCCATCATTGCTTGTTTACCGGGGCGAGCCAGATGGGACACCGGTCTTGTTCCCTGTAGCCTAAGCTAGCTAGGGGTAGGGCAATGATGTACTCCTGAGGCCGAGGCCAGGGTTGGGTGAGGACGCGATTCCTTCCGAGGTCGGGGCCGAGGCCGGGCCCTGGGGTCGGGCGAGGCGGAGACCGTCTTCCGAGGTCGAGGTTGAGGCCGAGCCCTGGGGTCGGGCGAGGCGGAGACCTCCTTCTGAGATCGAGGCCCAAGGTCGGGCGAGGCGGAGCATCCTGTTGCGCTTGAGGCTAGACTTAGCTGTTGTCAGCCTCACCCTGGCGGGTGGCACAACAGTCGGAGCGGGGCAGGCGGCGCTGTTTTCCTGTTAGGTCGGACAGTGGAAGGGCGAAGTGACTGCGGTCACTTCGGCCCTGCCGACTGAGGAACGTGCGTCAGGATAAGGTGTCAGGCGATCCCTGCATTGAATGCTCCTGCGATACGGTCGGTTGGCGAGGCGATCTGGCCAAGGTTGCTTCGCTGCGAAGCCTGCCCGAGCTGGGCCTCGGGCGAGTCAGGGGTGTGCCCATCGCTTGAGGAGGCCCTCGGGCGAGGCGTGAATTCGCCTGGGACTACTGTTCCTGTCCGAGGCTGGGCTCGAGCGAGGCGGGATCGCGTCCCTTGAGTGGACGGAGCCTTGACCTGAATTGCGCCCATCAGTCTCTGCAGCTTGTGCTGATGGTGATTACTAGCCGAGTTCAGGAGTGTTGGGGGTACCCCTAATTATGGTACCTGACAGTAGCCCTCGAGCCTCAAAGGGAGTGTTGGTACTCGCTTGGAGGCTTTGTCGCACTTTTTTGCAAGGGGACCGGCCTTTCTCGGTTACATTTTGTTCTGGTGGGTGCGCGCGAGTGCACCCGCCGGGTATAGCCCCCGAGGCCTCGGAGGAGTAGTTTGACTCCTCTGAGGGCTTAACGCCTTTCGTGATGCCTTGGCCGGTCTGGTTGTTCCCTCGTGCGATCTGATGGTAGCCCGGGTGCATGGTCGGGTTCCGAATTTTCAGGCTGGTTTGTTGACGCTGTCAACGGTTTGGCCGTAGCTGGGTTTGCGAGAGCAGCCCCCGAGCCTCTGCACGGAGCGAGAGGACGATCAAGAACCGACTCGACTTTTATCATACGCCCCTTCATCACCTTTCCGCAAGGAAGAGGGGGGGGAAAGCGCCATGTTGCCCTCGGAGGGCGCCGAACATGGTGTCTCTAGTGAGTTGCTAACGGGTGATCCGAGTGGACGCCCGTGCCCCGTTCGATAAGGGTCGGCTAGTGGCTCATAGGCGCGCTCCAAAAGTACCTGCAGGTGATTTGCCGGACCTGGTCCCGTTTGATAGGGTCCGAGGGCTCGATGCCTCCCTCTGGTGGGATTTCGTTACAAAATCGCTCCTGCTGGTCTCGGAAATGTCCTAGGGTACCTCGGGAGCGTAGCCCGAGCCTCGGCCATGTATCGGACGTACCCAGAGTCATCCCTCGCTCTGCGTGCTCTGGGGCGACTATCGAACCCTTCGAGGGGCCAGCCTTCGAACCCTTGATCAATAGTGGGCATGGAGCCCGAGTGCTCTGAGGCGGCTGTCGAACCCTTCCGAGGGGCCAGCCTTCGAACCTCTGATCAGTAATGAGCCTGAAGCCCGAGTGCTTTGGGGCGGCTGTCGAACCCTTCCGGGGGGCTAGCCTTCGAACCCCTGATCAGTAGGAGGGCTCGGGGCCCGCTTCCTTCGCGGAGAAGGATCCCTTTCGGAGTATCCCCTTTCCCGGTCCCTGTAGCAAGAGAGAGAAAGGGGAGAAGGAAAAGTATATGAATTTAAACGGTGTGGCGCACCTTTTTTTTGACGCTGTCATTATGGCGGAGGTGAGACGCCGCCCGCTTCGCCTGCCAAAGGTGTCGCTTGCCCTGCCGCGAAGTTAATGCGACGGGACAGGTGGTTCGTGGGGCGGTCGTTGTGCGAGCCGTTCGGGGGACGGAACACGGCTGCGTCGTCTTCATGCCGTGGGAGAGGGCTCCCCTGCTGCTCCAGGAGGGGACGTGAGCCCGCAGACGATTTGACCGCTGCTTCCGCTCGCCTGCTGCCGCCATTACTGCCAGCCCACTTTTGGCTATATCGACCGTCGCGCCTTCTCCCGCGGCTGACTGACCCGTGACCGATGTGCTCGGCTGGAACTATTGGGCCATGCGCAGGGTTGCCTCGAGTTGCGGCACTGGTTCCGCAGTCGAGAAGGCGCGGGATTGGCGCAAGTACCGATGCAGTTTCTCGCACGTAGTAACCGACGCGCCGGTTACATGACATGTGGGCCTAGGCCTCCATGCTGGATACATCGAAGTCGAAGAGGTGCGTCCCCGTGGTGCAGTTGCATGCCACCTGCATGGCGGTCTGCCCTTTCAACTGCTGGTTTCGGTGAGGATGGAGGAGTGCTTGTAACCGCGGGGCGGTTACACGCTCCGCACGTGGCGGTTTGGCTTCTTCTGTTCTGGGCTAGCTTCCATGACGTGACCTAGCCCCCATGTCGTAGGGGGAGGGCCTTGGAGCACGTCGTTGAAGACTTAGGCCGCGACGCCTGAGGACGCGAGTGGGGAGAGCCGCCTTTAAAAAGGGATCGATCCCCTAGGTGGTAGCCATGCCTTCGCACTCCCCTCATGCATTGCACCCTTCCTCCTTCCGAGCCCCCGGATGGGGAGCACCCGCGTTGCTTTCATCTTGCTGCTGTTGGAGGAGCGCAACTTCGCGGAGGTTGGCACCCTTCAGCCATCGCTTGGCTTCAAGGATTTTCATCAGGTAGCCCGACTGCATTCCCTCACCAATGGTCACGCAGGATGGTGACCACCGGTTCGATGGTGGGGAGAAGCAAGCCGGACTGCGGTCTCTGCCCCGCCCTCAGCTTCAGGGATCTTCATCATCCTTGCTGGAGCGGGGGGTGAGGCGAGCTGGAGTTCTACCTCCCGCATGGGCCGGCGGGCCACCTCTTCCTTCAGCATTCAGGGGAGAGGGCGCTCACCAGCCTAGCAGAGGGGGCGGACTTCAACAACACGGGGTCGGCCAGCCACAAGCGTCGTCAGCTCCAGCGTGCCTGGCTCGCTGGCTCAGCTGGCTCTGGCGCTGCTTCCGGTGCCACCTCCCACCGCTGGGGCGGGGCACGGTTGCCCGCCCACCGTACGGGCGGCTATTGCACCGTGCGCACCGGGGGACCGTCCAAGACGTCGCATGACGCTAGGGTGGCGTTCGTGTTCTTGGATTGTCTTGTCCTCGCTCCGGCATGACGCCTCCATGCAGAGGTCGATGGCTGCCCGTCCACGAGGACTTGAGTGGGGATCTGCCGGTGGAGGCTGGGGGGCCACTCGCGGACAGACCTCCGTCTCTTTGGCTTTGACGGCTTGTCCTCGCCCCTCGTGTGGGGACGTGGGCGAGGGCCTTCCCACAGCAGCATTTGCCCTGAGGTCATCGCTGCTGCTGTTTAGCCGCCTGAGACGGAGGTTGTTGTCGCTGCTGCTGCAGAGGTCGCCGGCGAGCCATCCGGAGTTTGTCGTCCCGCAGGCCCTCCGATGTGGAGGTTGTTCATACCCGCGGGAGTGGAACTGGAGTTCCGTTTGTAATGGCACCTTGAGTGCCGGTGTATGTTCATTGTGGCTGTCGGGGCCTGAACATCTGTGTATTTGGGCGTGAAGCCATGTTTTCCCCTCATTTTGAGCATTGGGACTCGCCTATCGACTAGCTAAACCGCTTAACCGAGTGTGAGTTGCTTTGCGCAGAAGGTGACGAGTGAGGTATCTGTATCCCGGAGGCGTAGGAGTCCCTCGGCTTGGTCGGCCTTGCCACTCAAGGCTTCTCTTGCTCAGTTACGGAACCCTCGGCTGCTCTGTGATGAGCCGGAGCCGGGGGCAGCGGTGTCAGCATGGACAGAGGCGGAGTCGGCTTGAAAAGGGGCTTCGTCAGCCTAGGAGCAGGTGGCTTCCCAGGCCGAGGAGGAGTAGCAGCGGCGGCCGGAGCCTGGCCGGGTCATCCGTGAGCGAGACCATCTTCGGAGTCATGCTGCCGAGGCCGTGAGCCGGGCTGATGTCCTCGGGGGACAGCTGGCTGAGGCTACGGAGCGGCCAGCCGAGCCGTCTCCTCGGGTCGGGATCCTGGAGGAGACCCTGGCTGCGATAGCCCAGGCGCGGTGCTGACATCTTCCTTTGAGGTGGAGATCCTTCCGCCCGTGTCGCCGTCCGAGGCCGGGCCAGATCCCGCCGAAGGTGGAAACAACGACGAGGGTGCTGTTGTTCCCTCTGTTGGTGTCTGAACCTGCAGGAACAGTTTGTCTGTAGTATGCGTATGTTTTTTGTGGCCACCAAGGCCCAAACATATTATTGTCGTGTTATAAAGTTGCATTTCTTTTCCTCTTGTTTCGAGTATCAGGACTTGTTCGTCGGTAGTAGAATCACTTATCCAAGCGAGAGTTACTTATCACGGAAGGTGATGAGTGAGGTATCCGTATCCCGGAGGCATAGGCGTCCCTCGGCTCGGTCGGCCTTGCCGCTTACATGTACTCTTACTCGTTCGCAGGATTCTGTTGTCGATATAGTCGAGAAAGCACGAAAAATCGTTCTGCCAGAAAAGTTTTTAAGCGTTAAGACTTGTTCGGCAGCGGAATCGCTTATCCGAGCGAGAGTTACTTATCGCGAAAGGTGATGAGTGAGGTATCCGTATCCTGGAGGCGTAGGAGTCCCTCGGCTCGGTCGGCCTCGCCGCTTACGTGTACTCCGTCGTTTTTAGGACCCCACTATCGAAACAATCGAAAAGTGCGAAAGATGTTCTGGTAGAAAGACTTTTTCCGAGGAAAATTTTGACGCAGAGGGGGTTCCCCCCTTCTAGCTCCCGAGGGAGGGTCGGGCTTTGCCGAGGCAAGGCTGACCCTTCCTTGACGGTCAGACTCTATTTGTGTATGTAAAGAGAACGAGGTATATGAACGACTTGAAAACATCTTAAGGGTAAAAGCAACGTAGCTGTCGGATGTTCCAAGCGTTGCTGTAGACCTCGCCTTGACTGTTGGCCAGCTTGTATTTTCCGGGCTTCAAAATCTTGGCGATAATGAACGGCCCTTCCTAGGGAGGATTGAGCTTGTGGCGCCCTCGGGCGTCTTGCCACAACCGAAGTACCAAGTCTCCCACCTAGAGGTCTCGGGGTCGAATTCCTCGGGCGTGGTAGCGTCGCAGAGACTGCTCATACCGTGCCGAGTGTAGTAAGGCCATGTCCCAAGCCTCTTCCAGCTGGTCCAGTGAGTCTTCTCGGCTGGTCTGGTTGCTTTGGTCGTCGTACGCCCTCGTCCTCGGGGAGTCGTATTCTAAGTCTGTGGGCAAGATAGCCTCGGCCCCATAGACTAGAAAGAACGGCGAGAAGCCCTTGGCTCGGCTTGGCGTCGTCCTCAGACTCCAGACCACCGAGGGTAGTTCCTTCATCCATCGCTTGCCGAACTTGTTGAGGTCGTTGTAGATCCTCGGTTTTAGTCCCTGTAGAAGCATACCGTTGGCACGCTCTACCTGCCCATTCGTCATGGGGTGAGCTACGGCGGCCTAGTCCACACGGATGTGGTGGTCCTCGCTGAAGTCCAGGAACTTCTTGCCAGTGAACTGGGTGCCATTGTCAGTGATGATGGAGTTCGGGACCCCAAAGCGATGGATGATGTTGGTGAAGAATGCCACCGCCTGCTCGGACCTGATGCTGTTTAGGGGTCGGACCTCGATCCACTTGGAGAATTTGTCGATGGTGACCAACAGGTGCGAGAAGCCCCCGGGTGCCTTCTGCAAGGGATCGACGAGGTCCAAACCCCACACGACAAACGACTAGGTGATGGGTATCGTCTGCAGGGCCTGAGCGGGCAGGTGCGTCTGCCTTGCGTAGAATTGGCACCCTTTGCAGGAGCGTACAATCCTAGTGGCGTCAGCCACCGCGGTCGGCCAGTAGAAACCTTGTCGGAAGGCGTTTCCAACGAGGGCTCGAGGTGCTGCGTGGTGGCCGCAAGCCCTCGAGTGTATTTCTTGCAATAGCTCTTGACCTTCGGCGATAGATATGCATCGTTGGAGGATGTCTGAGGGGCTGCGGTGGTAGAGCTCCTTTTCGTCACCCAGTAAGACGAACGACTTGGCGCGCCGCGCCAGTCGCCGAGCTTCGGCTTTGTCAAGGGGTAGCTCTCCTCGGTGGAGATATTGCAGGTACGGGGTCTGCCAGTTTTGATTAGGCGTGACCCCATTCCGCTCTTCCTCGACGCGCAGTGCCTCACCCTCGACGGCCGAGGGTGCCTCGGGCTGGGCCGAGGCCTCCTCAAGCTGGGCCGAGGCCTCCTCGGGCTCGGGCATGTCGTCGGTCTTGACAGAGGGTTGATGTATGTCTCGGGAGAAGACGTCTGGGGGTACCGTTGTCCGCCCCGAGGCTATTTTAGCCAGCTCATCCGCAGTCTCGTTGTACCGTCGAGCGATGTGGTTGAGCTCGAGCCCGTAGAACTTGTCTTCCAGGCGCCGAACCTCATCGCAGTAGGCTTCCATCTTTGGGTCGTGGCAGTGGGAGTTCTTCATGACTTGGTCAATGACAAGCTGTGAGTCGCCACGAGCGTCGAGGCGCTGAACCCCTAGCTCGATGGCGATGCGCAACCCGTTAACCAGAGCCTCGTACTCAGCCACGTTGTTTGACGCCGGGAAATAGAGGCGCAGCACGTAGCAGAGGTGCTTTCCGAGGGGTGAGATGAAGAGCAGGCCCGCACCTGCTCCTGTTTTCATCAGTGACCCATCGAAATACATGGTCCAGAGTTCCGGTTGGATCAGAGCTGTTGGTAGCTGGGTGTCGACCCATTCAGTCACGAAGTCCGCCAAGACTTGGGACTTGATGACCTTCCAAGGAGCGAACGAGATTGTCTCACCCATGATCTCCACCGCCCACTTTGCTATCCTACCCGAAGCCTCTCGGCACTGGATGATCTCCCCCAGGGGGAAGGATGACACCACAGTCACCGGATGAGACTCAAAGTAGTGTCACAACTTTCACCGCGTCAGAATTACCGCGTACAGTAGCTTCTGAATTTGCGGGTAGCGGATCTTGGTCTCGGATAGCACTTCACTAATGAAGTAGACCGGCCTCTAGACGAGCAATGCATGCCCTTCTTCTCGTCTCTCGACCACGATCGCGGCGCTGACCACCTGAGTGGTTGCGGCTACGTAGATCAAGAGGGCTTCTCCCACAGCGGGGGGCACCAAGATGGGCGCACTTGTAAGGAGCGCCTTTAAGTTCCCGAGGGTCTCCTCGGCCTCGGGGGTCCATGTGAAGCGCTCGGTCTTCCTTAAGAGGTGGTACAAGGGTAGGCCTCTTTCGCCGAGGCACGAGATGAAGCGGCTCAGAGCCGCAAGGCATCCCATGACCCTTTGTACTCCTTTCAAGTCATTGATAGGCCCCATGTTGGTGATGGCCGCGATTTTCTCCGGGTTGGCCTCGATGCCCCGCTCGGAGACGATGAACCCCAGGAGCATGCCTCGGGGGACTCCAAAGACACACTTCTCGGGATTGAGTTTTACGCCTTTTGCCTTCAAACACTTGAATGTCGTTTCAAGGTCAGAGAGGAGGTCGGGGGCTTTCCTCGTCTTGACTATGATGTCATCGACGTAAGCCTCGACCGTTCGGCCGATGTGCTCTCCGAACACGTGGTTCATGCACCTTTGGTATGTCGCACCTGCATTCCTCAAACCAAATGGCATAGTAATATAGCAGTACATGCCAAAGGGTGTGATGAAAGAAGTCGTGAGCTGGTCGGACTCTTTCATCCTGATTTGGTGATAACCCGAGTAGGCATCGAGGAATGACGGGGTTTCGCACCCAGCAGTGGAATCCACGATTTGATCGATGCGAGGCAGAGGGTAGGGAACCTTCGGACATGCTTTGTTTAGACCAGTGTAGTCTACACACATCCTCCATTTCCCTCCTTTCTTTTTCACAAGCACAGGGTTGGCTAGCCATTCGGGATGGAATACCTCTTTGATGAACCCTGCAGCCATCAGCTTGTGGATCTCCTTGCCTATGGCTCTGCGCTTTTCTTCGTCGAATCGGCGCAGAGGCTGCTTCACGGGTCGGGCTCCAGCTCGGATATCCAGTGAGTGCTCGGTGACATCCCTCGGTACGCCGGGCATGTCCGAGGGACTCCATGCAAACACCTCGGCGTTTGCGTGGAGAAAGTCGACGAGCACTGCTTCCTATTTGGGGTCGAGCTCGGAGCCGATCCGGACTTGCTTGCAGGCGTCGTTGCTGGGGTCGAGGGGGACGGACTTAACCGCCTCCGCTGGTTCGAAGTTGCCGGCGTGGCGCTTCGCATCAGGCACCTCCTTGGAGAGGCACTCTAGGTCGGCGATGAGGGCCTCGGATTCGGCGAGGGCCTCAGCGTACTCCACGCACTCCACGTCGCATTCGTACGCGTGTCGGTATGTGGATCCGACGGTGATGACCCCGTTGGGGCCCGGCACCTTGAGCTTGAGGTAGGTGTAGTTGGAGACGGCCATGAACTTGGCGTAGCATGGTCTCCCCAGCACTGCATGGTAGGTTCCTCGGAACCCGACCACCTCGAATGTGAGGGTTTCCTTTCAGAAGTTGGAGGCAGTCCTGAATCAGACGGGCAGATCGAGTTGTCCAAGGGGCTGGACACGCTTCCTGGGGATGATCCCGTGAAAGGGCGCCGCACCGGCCCGGATCATGGACAGATCGATTTGCAAGAGCCCGAGGATCTCAACGTAGATGATGTGTGAGGCTCCTGCCTCCGTCCATGAGGACCTTGGTGAGCCTGATGTTGCTGATGACGGGGTCGACGACGAGCGGGTACTTTCCTGGGCTCGGCACACGGTCGGGGTGGTCGCCTTGGCTGAAGGTGATGGGCTTGTCGGACCAGTCTAGGTAGACTGGCGCCGCCACCTTCACCGAGCAGACCTCCTGGCGCTCCTGCTTGCGGTGCCGAGTCGAGGCGTTCACCACTTGCCCACCGTAGATCATGAAACAGTCGTGGACCTCGGGGAACTCTTCTGCCTTGTCGTCCTCCTTCTTGTCGTTGTCTTGGCCTTTGCCACCTTCCGCCGGGGGCCCGGCCTTATGGAAGTAGCGCCGAAGCATGACACATTCCTCAAGGGTGTGCTTGACGGGACCCTGGTGATAGGGACACGACTCCTTGAGCATCTTGTCGAACAGGTTGGCCCCTCTGGGAGGCTTCCGAGGGTTCCTGTGCTCCGCGGCAGCGACAAGATCTGCGTCGACGGCGTCGCATTTCGCTTGCGACTTCTTCTTGGCCTTCTTCTTTGTTCCACGCTGGGCGGATGCCTCGGGGACGTTTTCTTGCTGGTGTCCCTGAGGCTGCTTGTCCTTACGGAAGATGGCTTCGACCGCCTCCTGACCAGAGGCGAACTTGGTGGCGATGTCCATCAACTCGCTCGCTTTGGTGGGAGTCTTGCGACCCAGCTTGCTCACCAGGTCGCGACAAGTGGTGCCGGCGAGGAACGCCTCGATGACATCTGAGTCGGTGATGTTGGGCAGCTCGGTGCGTTGCTTTGAAAATTGTCGGATGTAGTCTCGCAGGGATTCCCCTGGCTGCTGACGGCAGCTTCGGAGATCCCAAGAGTTCCCAGGGCGCACGTATGTGCCCTGGAAGTTTCCGGCGAAGGCCTTGACCAGGTCATCCTAGTTGGAGATCTGCGCAGGAGGCAGATGCTCCAGCCAGGCTCGGGCAGCGTCGGAGAGGAACAGGGGGAGGTTGTGGATGATGAGGTTGTCATTGTCCGTTCCACCCAGCTGGCAGGCCAACCGGTAGTCCGCAAGCCACAGTTCCGGCCTTGTTACCCCCGAGTACTTAGTGATGGTAGTCGGGGCTCGGAACCAGGTCGGGAACGGTGCCCGTCGTATGGCCCGGCTGAAAGCTTGTGGACCACGTGGTTCGGGCGAGGGACTCTGATCCTCCTCGCTGTCGTAGCGTCCCCCACGCCTGGCGTGGTAGCCTCGGCGCACCTTCTCATCGAGGCAGGCTCGATGGTCGCGGCGGTGGTTCTCATTGCCGAGGCGACCCGGGGCTGCAGGCGTTGCGTCCCGCGTGCGCCCGGAGTGGACCGAGGCTTCCCGCATGAATCCGGAAGTCGCGGCGCGATGCTCCGGGGGGTACCCTTGCCTTCGGGAGGTAGAGCTCTCGGCCCATCGGACCGCGGCATCCTCCAGGAGATTCTTGAGTTCTCCCTGGATACGCCGCCCCTCGGTGGTGGATGGCTCCGGCATCGCTCGGAGTAGATTTGCCGCTGCAGCCAGGTTCTGGCCGACCCCATTGGAAGCCAGGGGCAGCCTTGCCCTGGCATCGTCAGTGATACAGCGCTGGACGTCCTGGGCCTGATGACGCGCTTCTCCGGCTAGCGCTCGGCCTGCCCACTCTTGCTCGATGTTTTGCCAGAGCTGCACAAGTTATCCTGCTTCCTCGTCGAGCTTGGCCTGCATCTCGCGGATTTGCTCGAGCTGTGTGTCCTGACCCCCCGCAGGGACTGGGACCACAGCTAGCTCCCGCAGGATGTCAACGCGAGGCGCAGGCCTAGGGGGATCGTCGTCCTCCGGCATACCAAGGTGGTTGCCTTCGTCGTGACCCCCTAGATCGACGTGGAAACATTCGTGACTTGGGCCACAGCCCTCGTCGTCAAGGCTGTGGCCATCATAGGAGCAATCAGAGAGGCAGTAGTCACATGCGGTCATGAAGTCTCGCATGGCACTGGGATTACCGAGCCCGGAGAAATCCCAACCAGAGTCGGGCTCGTCATCTTCCTCGGAACCCGGGGGCCCGTAGGTCGATACGGCCATCAGTCGGTCCTAAGATGACCACATATGGTACCCCCGAAGGTTGGGGTATGCCTTTACGAAAGCGTCCACCGAAGCGAGGTCGCTTGGTGGATCGAAGCTGAATCTAAAAGGCACAGGGTGGAAAATGGACGGTACCTCTTGATCGACGGATGGTGACGAAGTCGTGTAGGGGACGGACTGCAACGTTGTCTCAGGTACGAGGTTAACGCCCAGCAAGTCCTTCGCGTGGGTGCTAGCGTCATCTGTCCGCTTGGGGTTGGCCCATTGCGGGGAAACGACACTCCCCGTCGTCTCGGGTGCGAGGTCAATGCCTGACATGTCCCCCGTCGGGGTGTCGGTGTCGTCGACTCGCTCGACAGCCAATGAGGTGCCACCTCCTGCTTGGCCACGGTTGCCCTGCCTCCTTCTCCTGCGGTGAGGAAGGCGATGGGACAGACCCGGATGCTGCTCTTCCACCACGGGGGGAAGACGTCATCGATTCAGCCGCCGCCGGGCGGGCTGACGGCCGCCATTGTCGCTGTCGCGCGGCGGAGGAAGGAGTACCATGTCGTAGCTGCCGTCGAGGGACATGAACTCGAGACTCCCGAAACGGAGCAGCGTCCTGGGCTGAAGAGGTTGCTGG
The DNA here is from genome assembly GCA_029449295.1 of Zea luxurians. NCBI lineage: Eukaryota > Viridiplantae > Streptophyta > Magnoliopsida > Poales > Poaceae > Zea > Zea luxurians. The sequence continues at coordinate 31,610,793 of JAOPSE010000031.1, forward strand.
AGACTACCCATCTGGAGCTTGATGGGAAGTTGTTCGTCAACACGCAGTAGGCCCCTACCTGGCGCGCCAACTGTCGGCGTTTTGACCCCGGGGGTCCCTGGACCGACGAGTAAAATTGTCGCTGCGTGTCCCAGCCCAAATGGGTCAGCGCGAGATGGAACACAAGGGGGGAGAAGGACCGCGGCTCGTGTTATCCTGCGCCCAGGGCGGATGCGCTTGCAGTAGGGGGTTACAAGCGTTCGCGAGGGAGAGAGAGAGAGCCTGTTCGTCGGCCTGTCCTCCCGCGCGACCACCCTCTCGTATGAGGGCCCTGGACCTTCCTTTTATAGATGCAAGGAGAGGGTCCAGGTGTACAATGGGGGTGTAGCAATACGCTAACGTGTCCGGCAGAGAGGAGCCAGAGCCCTATGTACATGCCAACGTGGCTGTTGGAGAGGTGCTAGAGCCCTGTGCATGCGGTGTCGTGGCCATCGGAGGAGCGCTTGAGCCCTGTAGAAGCACAGCTGTTGGGGCTGCCGGGACCTTGCTGACGTCTCCTTGCTTCCGTAGGGGGCTGAGAACCGCTGTCGTCATGGACGCACGCGGGGTGCCATAATTGCTTGTTTACCGAGGCGAGCCAGATGGGATGCCGGTCTTGTTCCCCGTAGCCTGAGCTAGCTAGGGGTAGGGCAATGATGTACCCCCTGTGGCGTGGTCGGTCCGAGCCCAAGGTCGGGCGAGGCAGAGACTCCTCCTGAGGCCGAGGCCAGGGTTGGGTGACGACGCGATTCCTTCCGAGGTCAGGGCTGAGGCCGGGCCCTGGGGTCGGGCGAGGCGGAGATCGTCTTTCGAGGTCGAGGTTGAGGCCGAGCCCTGGGGTCGGGCGAGGCGGAGACCTCCTTCTGAGACCGAGGCCCAAGGTCGGGCGAGGCGGAGCTTCCTGTAGCGCCTGAGGCTGGACTTAGCTGTTGTCAGCCTCACCCTGGCGGGTGGTACAGCAGTCGGAGTGGGGCAGGCGGCGTTGTTTTCGTGTCAGGTCGGTCAGTGGAAGGGCGAAGTGACTGCGGTCACTTTGGCCCTGCCGACTGAGGAACGTGCGTCAGGATAAGGTGTCAGGCGATCCCTGCATTGAATGCTCCTGCGATACGGTCGGTTGGCGAGGCGTGAATTCGCCTGGGACTACTATTCCTGCCCGAGGCTGGGCTCGAGCGAGGCGGGATCGCGTCCTTTGAGTGGACGGAGCCTTGACCTGAATTGCGCCCATCAGTCTCTGCAGCTTGTGCTGATGGTGATTACCAGCCGAGCTTAGGAGTGTTGGGGGTACCCCTAATTATGGTACCCGACAAATATGAAAGAGATCCCATATGAAAGTGGAGCGCCAATATCACTCGAATCATGGACATCCCCGGATTCCTTCTTGAAAAATATTCCAGCGGGAATATCAAACAAACGATAAATCTACTTGGCCCAGGACCCAGACATACAACCGCTTCTCTAGAACCGCAGAGAAGAGATTGATACTTATTCATTGAATACTACAACAGATCCCACCTGTAGGCAATGATATCAATATTCCCAATCGGGGACCGCGCATCTTGTTGTTTTGTTCAGGACTAGAGCACTTGAAAACTATCTACCTACAGGGTTCCTCGAGTCTCTTCTCAGGTTCCTTGCTGTACTGAAACATCTGCTAGCAAAGTGCCTGGGGAGTTTACTGAGTAAAATTCATAGTTTTTAAACGTGATATGCAAACATCTCATATTCCTTAGTTGAGAATAGGGGACTTACGAATCGCCATTCAGTTAAAACCATGGGGAACTTAAGTTTGAATCCCCAAGCCGTCAAGAGGTATGTGTCCGTTGACAGGTACTTTAGAATTGCCTAGCAGTTTCCATACTTGAGAATACCCAATTCGTTACTCTTCCTTTAGATTAGAAGAGAACTCACCTATTAGTTTAGTCCATCAAGTGCAAGTCTGTATCCGTGCAAGCAAGTATGATTTCGAGCATATCTCGTCTGTTGAAGCCCGTGATAAGAGTGTATGTTTAGAAAAGGTGAGGGAAACCGTTGTCAAAAGAATATGCTCCTTAGGCCATGAATGCTTTCTGAGCTTTTTGACCCGTACTCAGGCACTGGCACCATTTCCATGAATTGCTGTAGAGTGAGGATTCCGTGTTTCTCCAAAATCTCTGGATCTATCTATTAAGAGACCGCTTCTCAGTCTGCCTCGAACGGACCCGTACCTGTGGCAACTAAAGACTTCCCAAGTCATGTCCACGGATAGCGGAGATTGCCCATACCCCTTTGATGCGAGAGTTCGACTAAAAAAATCAGACAGACTGGCACCCAACCAAGTAATAAAAACGGAGACACCTTTCGATGCTTCAACCACTCCTATTTTCACATCTCAAATCCCTCTAGATAGTACGCCAATATGAGATTTACCGGACTGACTCTTTCCTTTGTTCATAGATCGATCTAATTACGTATATACAGGCTCCGCACCTTGAGGCCCAGGGAACGGAACGGATGAGAGAGATCTCTTACCCCCCACACGGCCTATCTAATAGAGTGATGGCGAAGCTCGCTTACTGCTTTGAGAGAGAGTTTTTATGGCTTCGCTGGCCCAGCGCACCATACATTCACATATGGCTATCGGATGATCCCTTTCTAGCTTTTTGCTCCATTATAATTATAGAAAATGCATCTTCGAACAATGCTTCGCGCCAACGCTTTCAACTACTTGCTTCACTTTATTAGTGCTATTTCTCGTCTAGCGCATCCCGATAAAAGGATCACTTATGTTCTCAATTTCTAGAACCGGCTCCTTTACAGTAGTAACCATAGTTGGAGGTAGTTCCCTTTCTTTGTTTGATAGGAGGACCTGGAACGGTGATCTCCCTACATCTCTCTTTCCTACAATGAAGGAACCCGTGCTGGCACCAAGGGGATACGGATTGGTTGTAAGCATGACTAATGTCTGGAAATTCCTCCAATCATGATATCTTACTTAGCAGGCCAAGTTGGGTATGAAGGAGCGCGCTAATAGAATCAAATACTTTAAAGTACTTTTTCCTTGATTTGACTGTCTTCTTTCTGCCCGGGGGGAAAGCATCACTAGAGATAGGACTACTGGAACGAGATAGGAGCTACTGGCACTGTTCAGGGCTATTGGTTGGCACAACTTGACTCAACTCACTATGAGATTCCACCTTTCAGAGTGATATCGAGCCAGCGATTCCTCCTGATGGCGGGCATTATGTTATTTCATAAGCAAAGCAACAACAACCCATACTCGGAAGGATTGATTGATCATAGAGGTAGAGTGGCCTTTCAAATATTGGGCACCCGATACAAAAGTAGAGTAGGTGGTTGGTTCACTAGGTATTAGTCGATTAGCGAGGATTGCTTGTTCCCTTAATCAATGATAAACTCGAGCGAGTCACTTAACTAAGATGCAACTCACTTCCGTGTAAAGCATAAAGACGAATCTAATTTGATCGTTGCTGCTAGCCAAAGAAATGATTGTCTCCTTGTCGGGACTGCTTCACATGTTCTATGAATATTTTTCTGGATGAGCTAAATACAAGTTTTTGCAATTTATATTCTAAATGAATGAAACGATTAATAGACTCCTCAATATGCTCGTAACATTGGTCGTTACTCGCTCGTTAGGAGTTACTCATTGGAATCTAGAAATGACAGAGGTGATCCTGTATCACATCTCGTAAACTGGCCAGGTTACCGGCTCCACGACCCTCCTTTGGATGGCGCTACTGTGGTGCACTTTGGGCCCCCAATCTTTTCGGAGATGTGCCGAAACTTCTATCAATCAAGAAACCCAAAATAGAAGGAATGACATATTTTTAAGTAATGAGCGAGTCACTAAAATAGTTCCATGACGAGCATATGACGAGTATGTTTTCGATGAATTCTATCGAATGTGATGAGTATGTTTCTATTCTATGTAAGTGAATTTGAGATATTTTTCTGAATCTATCCACTGCTTTGACTCACTGATTGAGCGGAACAGATAGGAGGAACTCCCATTTTCTTGTTTTTTATTTTGAGGAACTGCACTTATCAACATTGGCGCAGATAGAAGAACATTTCTCTATGATTTATGATTTTATGGCTTGATGAATTCTATCCTTAGATATGGTTTTCTTCATGCGGAGCAGATATGAGTTCGTAGGCAATGTTACGAATCTAGTTTGCTAGGCGAGAGCTACTTTGTTCTCAGCTTGCAGCACTATATAGAATAAACGACGGAGCGGCTACTTCTCTCTGAAAAAGCCAATGAGTTGTTACGAATATAACCAGTTTCCCCACCTAGGTTTCTTTTAGTGGCATGGCACTCCAGCTTTTCTTCTTTAAGATCTTCGTCTTCCACACTATAATATAATAATCAAGGATAAGAGTTGTAATTCATGAGTCACTTCTATACTATATTAATCTCTGCTCGTCCCTAGATTTGGAACAACCAAGGCAAGTATAATGAATAGAATATAACCGGGAGTTCCTCATGAATTAGTCGTTTCTCGCTTGAAAAGAATAGAAAATAGAATATAAAGCCAGCATCTGATTCTAATACAAAGCATATCCATCCTCCTCCCATACCAAGCTAGAGTTCCTTCGTTGCGAAATCGAAGGATAAGAGTTGTAACGTGACGAATATAAGAAGGCGGGATCGTACCCTCCACTCACTTCTCAAAGGACAAGACAGAGGCATTCCAATATTTTTTAGAATATTCGGAAACTTACAAGAAAAAGATACAACTGAACTTAGAACACTTAAGACAACATTTAGAACACAGATCCCATGCATTCATCCTTAGCTCCACTCACTGTGGCATGGCACTGGGTGAAGAGATGTGTTCGAATAGTATAGTATAGTACAGTACTGTCGGGGACCATAATTAGGGGTACCCTCAAGACGCCTAATTCTCAGCTGGTAACCCCCATCAGCATAAAGCTGCAGAGGCCTGATGGGTTTGATTAAGTCAGGGATCAGTCCATACGAGCGACTCGATCACGCCACGCCCGAGCCTAGCCTCGGGCAAGGGCAGCCGACCCTGAGGTGTTTCCGTCTCACCCGAGGCCTCCTCTTTTACGGCAGACGCATCTCCGGCTCGCCCGAGGCCTTGCCTTCGTTAAGAAGCAACCCTGACTAAATCACCGCGCCGACCGACCAAGTCCCCGGGGCATTTAACGCAGAGAGTGAGACCGACGGGCGGCCAGACCTTGCCAGAAGCGCCATAGGAAGCTCCGCCCGACCCAGGGCTTGGACTCAGGCTAAGGCCCCGGAAGACGGCGAACTCCGTTCCGCCCGACCCAGGGCTCGGACTCGGGCTAAGGCCCCGGAAGACGGCGAACTCCGCTCCGCCCGACCCAGGGCTCGGACTCGGGCTAAGGCCCCGGAAGACGGCGAACTCCGCTCCGCCCGACCCAGGGCTCGGACTCGGGCTAAGGCCCCGGAAGACGGCGAACTCCGCTCCGCCTGACCCAGGGCTCGGACTCGGGCTAAGGCCCCGGAAGACGACGAACTCCGCTTCACCCGACCCAGGGCTCGGACTCCGCCCTGGCCTCTGCCGAACGACCTCCGCCTCGGCCTCTGCCATGCAGGACAGACTCGACCTCGGCTTCGGAGGAGCCTCCACGTCGCCCGACCTAGGGCACGAGTCCGCCACGTCGACAGGAAGCGCCATCATCACCCTACCCCGAGCCGACTCGGGCCGCAGAGAACAGGACCGACGTCCCATCTGGCTGGCTCCGCCAGATAGGCAATGATGGCGCCCCGCTGGATCCATGACGACGGCGGCTCTCAGCTCCCTTATGGAAGCAGGGGGACGTCAGCAAGGGCCCAACCACTCCGACAGCTGTCCCTCCGCCAGGCTCCATTGCTTCTCCGACAGCCACGACGCCACACTAGCTGGGTGCCAAGATCTCTCTGGCTGCCACCTTGGCATGTACTTAGGGCACTAGCTCTCCCCCGCTAGACACGTAGCGCCTTGCTACACCCCCATTTGTACACCTGGATCCTCTCCTTACTCCTATAAAAGGAGGGACCAGGGCCTTCTTAGAGGAGGTTGGCCTCACGGGAACGAAGGGCAGGGGCAGGCGCTCTCTTGGGGCCGCTCGCTCCCCTCACCCGCGCGGACGCTTGTAACCCCCTACTGCAAGCGCACCCGACCTGGGCGCGGGACGAACACGAAGGCCGCGGGATCTCCGACTCCCTCACGACCCGGCTCCGGCCACCTCGCTCTCGCTCTCTCCCCCCTTCGCGCTCGCCCACGCGCTCGACCCATCTGGGCTGGGGCACGCGGCACACTCACTCGTCGGCTCGGGGACCCCCCGGTCTCGAAACGCCGACAGTTGGCGCGCCAGGTAGGGGCACGCTGCGTGTTGACGAGTAGTTTCCCGTCAAGCTCCAGATGGGCAGTCTCCAACGACCTCTTCAACCCGGGACGGTGCTCCGTTTCGGGAGCCTCGAGTTCATGTCTTTCGACGGCAGCTACGACATGATACTCCTTCCACCGCCGCGCGACAGCGACAATGGTGGCGGACAGCCCGCCCGCCGGCGGCGGAATCGACGACGTCTTTCCCGCGTGGGGGAAGGACAACTTTCGAGCTTGCCCCATCCTCTCCCTCGCCATCGGAGGAGGAGGCGGGGCAACCAGGGCCGAGCGGGAGGCTGCGCTCATTCGGCTGTCGAGCAAATCGACATCCCCAGCGCCCCAACGGAGGACGCGTCGGGCATCACCCACGCGTTTGAGGCGAAGGCGAGCGCCGTCCCCCCGCGACACGCCGACCCCGAGCAAGTGGACGACACCAGCGCGCTCACGGAGGGCCTGCAGGACGTCGCCCTCGCACCCAGGACGACGGCGCGATCAGCCCCCGATGTGACTTCGTCGCTCCTCGTCGACCGAAAGGTACCGACCGATTCCCATCCTTCGTCATTTCGACTCGGCCTCAACCCGCCTAGCGACCTCGCTTTGGCGGGCGCTCACATTGAGGCGAGTGCAACCCCTCTGGGGTTTCGTGTGCGGTCACCTTGGGACCGATTGACGGACGTCTCGACCTACGGGCCCTCTGGGTCCGAGGAAGATGACGACCCCAGCATCTGCTGGGATTTCTCTGGATCTGGCAACCCCAGTGCCATGCGGGATTTCATGACCGCATGCAACTACTGCCTCTCCGGCTGTTCCGACGGCAGCCGCAGCCTTGACGACAAGGACTGCGGCCCGAGCCGCGAATGTTTCCACGTCGAGCTGGGGGATCCCTCCGGACGTAGCTGTCTCGGCATGCCGGAGGATGGTGATCCCCCTCGGCCGGCGCCTCGCGCCGACATCCCGCGGGAGCTAGCTGTGGTCCCCGTTCTAGCGGGGGGTCACGACCCACAGCTCGAGCAAGTCCGCGGGGCGCGGGCCGGGCTCGATGAGGGAGCAGGAGCGCTCGAGGCAATCCGCCGGGACGTCGGGCAGGTATGGGCGGGCCAGCCCCCGGCCGGAGAAATACGTCACCTGCCCCAAGGTCTCCAGCACCGCATCGCCAACGATGCCAGGGACAGACCGCCACCCGCATCCGGCGGAACCGGTCAGGACCTGGCAGCCGCAGCGATGCTCCTCCGCGCGATGCCGGAGTCATCAACCACCGAGGGTCGGCGAATCCAAGGAGAGCTCAAGCATCTCCTGGAAGGCGCTGCGGCCCGGCGGGCCGAGAGCTCTGCCTCCTGAAGGCAGGGGTACCCCTCGGAACCTCGTGCCGCGACTTCCCGACTCATGCGGGAAGCCTCGGTCTACACCGGGCGCACGCGCAACACCGCGCCTGCGGTTCCGGGCCACCTCGGCGACGAGCACCCTCATCGCGACCGTCGGGCTCGCCTCGACGAAAGGGTGCGCCGAGGCTATCACCCCAGGCGTGGGGGACGCTACGACAGCGGGGAGGATCGGAGTCCCTCGCCCGAACCACCCGGTCCGCAGGTCTTTAGCCGAGCCATTCGGCGGGCGCCGTTTCCGCCTCGATTCCGACCCCCGACTACTATCACAAAGTACTCGGGGGAAATAAGACCGGAATTGTGGCTCGCGGACTACCGCCTGGCTTGTCAGCTGGGTGGAACGGACGATGACAACCTCATCATCCGCAACCTCCCCCTGTTCCTCTCCGACACTGCTCGCACCTGGTTGGAGCACCTGCCTCCGGGGCAGATTTCCAACTGGGAGGATCTGGTCCAAGCATTCGCCGGCAACTTCCAGGGCACGTACGTGCGCCCCGGGAATTCCTGGGACCTCCGAAGCTGCCGGCAACAGCCGGGAGAGTCTCTTCGGGACTACATCCGGCGATTCTCGAAGCAGCGCACCGAGCTGCCCAACATCACCGACTCCGATGTCATCAGCGCGTTCCTCGCCGGCACCACCTGCCGTGACCTGGTGAGCAAGCTGGGTCGCAAGACCCCCACCAGGGCGAGCGAGCTGATGGACATCGCCACCAAGTTCGCCTCTGGTCAGGAGGCGGTCGAGGCCATCTTCCGAAAGGACAAGCAGCCCCAGGGCCGCCCGTCGGAAGATGCCCCCGAGGCATCTACTCCGCCCGGCGCCAAGAAGAAAGGCAGGAGGAAGTCGCAAGCGAAACGCGACGCAGCCAGCACGGACCTTGTCGCCGCCGCCGAGTACAAGAACCCTCGGAAGCCCCCCGGAGGCGCCAACCTCTTCGACAAGGCACTCAAGGAGACGTGCCCCTACCATCAGGGGCCCGTCAAGCACACCCTCGAAGAGTGCGTCATGCTTCGGCGCCACTTCCACCGGGCCGGGCCACCCGCAGAGGGTGGCAGGGCCCGCGACGACTACAAGAAGGAAGATCACCAAGCAGGAGAGTTCCCCGAGGTCCGCGACTGCTTCATGATCTACGGAGGGCATGCGGCGAATGCCTCGGCTCGGCATCGTAAGCAAGAACGTCGGGAGGTCTGCTCGGTGAAGGTGGCGGCGCCAGTCTACCTAGACTGGTCCGACAAGCCCATCACCTTCGACCAGGACGACCACCCCGACCACGTGCCGAGCCCGGGGAAGTACCCGCTCGTCGTCGATCCCGTCATCGGCGACGTCAGGCTCACCAAGGTCCTGATGGATGGGGGCAGCTGCCTCAATATCATCTACGCTGAGACCCTCAGGCTCCTGCACGTCGATCTGTCATCCGTCCGAGCAGGCGCTGCGCCCTTCCACGGGATCATTCCTGGGAAGCGCGTCCAGCCCCTCAGACAGCTCGACCTTCCTGTCTGCTTCGGAACACCCTCCAACTTCCGAAGGGAGACCTTGACGTTTGAGGTGGTCGGGTTCCGAGGAACCTACCACGCAGTGTTGGGAAGGCCATGCTACGCGAAGTTCATGGCCATCCCCAACTACACCTACCTGAAGCTCAAGATGCCGGGCCCCAACGGGGTCATCACCGTCGGCCCCACGTACAAACACGCATTCGAATGCGATGTGGAGTGCGTGGAGTACGCCGAGGCCCTCGCCGAGTCCGAGGCCCTCATCGCCGACCTGGAAAGCCTCTCCCGAGAGGTGCCGGACGTGAAGCGACATGCCGGCAACTTCGAGCCAGCGGAGACGGTTAAGGCCGTCCCTCTCGACCCCAGTGGAGACACCTCCAAGCAGATCCGGATCGGTTCCGGGCACGACCCCAAATAGGAAGCAGTGCTCGTCGACTTTCTCCGCGCAAACGCCGACGTCTTTGCGTGGAGTCCCTCGGACATGCCCGGCATACCGAGGGATGTCGCCGAGCACTCGCTGGATATTCGGGCCGGGGCCCGACCGGTCAGACAGCCTCTGCGCCGATTCGACGAGGAAAGGCGCAGGGTGATAGGCGAGGAGATCCACAAGCTGATGGCCGCAGGGTTCATCAAAGAGGTATTCCATCCCGAATGGCTTGCCAACCCTGTACTTGTGAGGAAGAAAGGGGGGAAATGGCGGATGTGTGTAGACTACACTGGTCTCAACAACGCATGTTCGAAGGTCCCCTACCCTCTACCTCGCATCGATCAAATCGTGGACTCCACTACAGGGTGCGAAACCCTGTCTTTCCTCGATGCCTACTCAGGGTATCATCAAATCAAGATGAAAGAGTCCGACCAGCTCGCGACTTCTTTCATCACGCCCTTCGGCATGTACTGTTATGTCACCATGCCGTTCGGTTTGAGGAACGCGGGTGCAACCTACCAGCGGTGCATGAACCATGTGTTCGGCGAACACATCGGTCGCACGGTCGAGGCCTACGTCGATGACATCGTAGTCAAGACGAGGAAAGCCTCCGACCTTCTCTCCGACCTTGAAGTGACATTCCGGTGTCTCAAGGCGAAGGGCGTCAAGCTCAATCCCGAGAAGTGCGTCTTCGGGGTGCCCCGAGGCATGCTCTTGGGATTCATCGTCTCCGAGCGGGGCATCGAAGCCAATCCGGAGAAGATCGCAGCCATCACAAGCATGGGGCCCATCAAGGACTTAAAAGGCGTACAGAGGGTAATGGGATGTCTCGCGGCCTTGAGCCGTTTCATCTCGCGCCTCGGCGAAAGAGGCCCTTGGCGCCCGAGGCCCCTGTACCGTCTCTTAAGGAAAGCCGAGTGCTTCACTTGGACTCCCGAGGCCGAGGAAGCCCTCGGGAACCTGAAGGCGCTCCTCACCCAGGCGCCCATCTTGGTACCCCCAGCTGATGGAGATGCCCTCTTGGTCTACGTCGCCGCTACCACTCAGGTGGTCAGCGCCGCGATCGTGGTCGAAAGGCAGGAAGAGGGGCATGCTTTGCCCATTCAGAGGCCAGTTTACTTCGTCAGCGAGGTGCTGTCTGAGACCAAGATCCGCTACCCACAAGTCCAGAAGCTGTTGTATGCAGTGATCCTGACGAGGCGAAAGCTACGACATTACTTCGAGTCTCATCCGGTGACTGTGGTGTCATCCTTCCCCCTAGGGGAGATCATCCAGTGCCGAGAAGCCTCAGGACGGATCGCGAAGTGGGCGGTGGAAATCATGGGCGAGGCAATCTCGTTCGCCCCTCGGAAGGCCATCAAGTCCCAGGTACTGGCGGACTTCGTAGCCGAATGGGTCGACACCCAGTTGCCGACGGCTCCGATCCAACCGGAGCTCTGGACCATGTTTTTCGACGGGTCGCTGATGAAGACGGGAGCCGGCGCGGGCCTGCTTTTCGTCTCGCCCCTCGGGAAACACCTGCGCTACGTGCTCCGCCTCCATTTCCCGGCATCCAACAATGTGGCTGAATACGAGGCTCTGATCAACGGATTGCGAATCGCCATCGAGCTAGGGGTCCGATGCCTCGATGCACGCGGCGACTCGCAGCTCGTCATCGACCAAGTCATGAAGAACTCCCACTGCCGCGACCCGAAGATGGAGGCCTACTGTGATGAGGTTCGACGCCTGGAAGACAAGTTCTACGGGCTCGAGCTTAACCACATCGCCCGGCGCTACAACGAGACTGCGGACGAGCTGGCGAAGATAGCCTCAGGGCGAACGACGGTTCCCCCGGACGTCTTCTCCCGGGATCTGCACCAACCCTCCGTCAAGATAGGCGACACGCCCGAGCCCGAGGTGCCCTCGGCCCCGTCCGAGGAGACCTCGGCCCAGCCCGAGCCATCCTCGGTTCAGCCCGAGGAACCCTCGGCCCCCGAGGGCGAAGCACTGCGCATCGAGGAGGAGCAGAGCGGGGTCATGCCAGATCAAGATTGGCAGACCCCGTACCTGCAATATCTCCGCCAAGGAGAACTGCCCCTCGACCGAGCCGAGGCTCGGCGGGTAGCGCGACGCGCCAAGTCGTTCGTCTTGCTGGGCGATGAGAAGGAGCTCTACCACCGTAGCCCCTCGGGCATCCTCCAGCGATGCATCTCCATCGCCGAGGATCAGGAACTCCTGCAGGAAATACACTCGGGGGCTTGCGGCCATCATGCAGCACCTCGAACCCTCGTCGGGAACGCTTTCCGCCAAGGCTTCTATTGGCCGACGGCGGTGGCTGACGCCACTAGAATTGTCCGCGCCTGCGAAGGGTGCCAATTCTATGCGAAGCAGACCCACCTGCCCGCTCAGGCTCTACAGACGATACCCATCACCTGGCCCTTCGCTGTGTGGGGTCTGGACCTCGTCGGCCCTCTGCAGAAGGCGCCCGGGGGCTACACGCACCTGCTGGTCGCCGTCGACAAATTCTCCAAGTGGATCGAGGTCCAACCCCTGAACAGCATCAGATCCGAGCAGGCGGTGGCGTTCTTCACCAACATCATCCATCGCTTCGGGGTCCCGAACTCCATCATCACCGACAACGGCACCCAGTTCACCGGCAAAAAATTCTTGGATTTTTGCGAGGATAACAACATCCGGGTAGACTGGGCCGCCGTAGCTCATCCCATGTCGAATGGGCAAGTAGAACGTGCCAATGGCATGATTCTACAAGGGCTCAAGCCTCGGATTTACAATGATCTCAACAAGTTCGGCAAGCGATGGATGAAAGAACTCCCCTCGGTGGTCTAGAGCCTGAGGACGACGCCGAGCCGAGCCACGGGTTTCACGCCGTTCTTCCTGGTCTACGGGGCCGAGGCCGTCTTGCCCACTGACCTGGAAAGGCCTACAACGATGAAAGCAACCAAGCTAGCCGAGAAGACTCGCTGGACCAGCTGGACGAGGCTCGGGACAGGGCCTTACTACACTCGGCGCGGTATCAGCAGTCCCTGCGACGCTACCACGCCCGAGGGGTCCGACCCCGAGACCTCCAGGTGGGCGACCTAGTGCTACGGCTGCGGCAAGACGCCCGAGGGAGGCACAAGCTCGCGCCCCCCTGGGAGGGGCCGTTCGTCATCGCCAAAGTTCTGAAGCCCGGAACGTACAAGCTGGCCAACAGTCAAGGCGAGGTCTACGGCAACGCTTGGAACATCCAACAGCTACGTCGCTTCTACCCTTAAGATGTTTCCAAGTCGTTCATATACCTCACACCCACGCAAAGTTTAGTCAACAAGGAAGGGTCGGCCTCGCCTCGGCAAAGCCCGACCCTCCCTCGGGGGCTAAAAGGGGGAAACCCCCTCTGCGTCAAAATTTTCCTCAAAAAGAAAATCTCTTTTACCGGAATATCTTTCGTGCTTTTTGACTACTTCGAAAAGTGGGTCCTGGAAACGACGGGGTACACGTAAGCAGTCAAGGCTGACCGAGCCGAGGGACTCCTACGCCTCCGGGATACGGATACCTCACTCATCACCTTCTGCGATAAGTAACTCGCGTTCGGATAAGGTGACTCCGCGGATCGAACAAGTCTCTACGTTCGGAAGCCCTTCTGTCGAAGCGATTCTTCGAGTTTTCTCGACCAAGTCGGTGATAGGGCCTCATGGACGAGTAAAAGTGCGCGTAAGCGGCAAGGCCGACCGAGCCGAGGGACTCCCACGCCTCCGGGATACGGATACCTCACTCATCACCTTCCGCGAGAAGCAACTCTCGCTCGAACTAACATCCCTGTTACCGACAAAAAGTCCAGATGCTCGAAACAAGAGGAAAAGAGACGCAGCTTTACAACACAGCAAGGGTATGTGTTCTGGCCTCGACGGCCGCACAAAGCACACACTACAAGACAAGCTGATCCTGCAGGCTCGGGTCTTGACACTGGAAGGGGGCAGCGACACCCTCGGCATCGACGGCACCTTCGGCGAGGCCTGACCTAGCCGCGGACGGCGACGCGGTCCGAGGGCCTCCGCTCCGAAGGACGACGTCATCACCACGCCTGAGCGATTGCCGTCAGGGACTTCTCCGGGATCCGGCCCGAGCGGGCGGCTCGGCCGGCCACCTCCGGGGCCTCGGCCAACCACCTCCCGAAGGCACCAGCCCGGTCCGAAGCCTCGGCTGACCAACTCCGGCGACGATCCTGCCAACGGACAACTCGGCTAGGCTCCGGCCAACCAGGTTTCATTTTCGAGCCAACTCCGCCTCTGCTCATACTGATATCGCTACCCCTGACCTTGGCTCGTCGAAGAGCGGCCGAGGGGTCTCCTTAACTAAGCTAGAGGAGCCTCGGACAACAGGGCCGACCGAGCCGAGGGACTCCTACGCCTCCGGGATACGGATACCTCACTCGTCACCTTGACACGGGGCGACTCATTCTTGGAAAAGCGGTTCAGATAATCAGCAGACGAGTCTTAGTGCTCGGAAATAAGGAAAAAACACGGCTCCGAGCCGTGATTACATACATGTTCAGGCCCCGAAAGCCAAAATGAACAAAAAACCCGGCACTCGAAGAGCCATTACAAACGGAACTCTGGTTCCCCCTCCGCAGGTACGAACAACCCCACTCGATAGGGGTGGGCCTGCGGAGCAACAGAAGACCGACGAACGGCATGTCGCCGCCCGCCCCGACAGCGGCGACGATGAAGACTTCCGCCCCGGGGGGCCGAACAGCAGCAATGATGGCCTCAGGGCGGATGCTGCTGCTAGGAGGCCCCCGCCCTTGCCCAAACTCGAGAGGCAAGGACAGGCAGAAGGCCGTAGAGTTGGAGGTCGGCCCATGGCAGCCTTGGCTGTCGCGCCGGCAGAAGAACCTCTTCCAGCTGCCGTGGCGGGAGGCCGCACCGGGAGCGGTTCCGAAACTGCTCGGCTCAGCGAGCCGGGCACGGTGCAGATGTTAGCGCCACGGACGACTCCCGCCCTTCCCCCCGATCACTGAGGGAAGGAGCGGGCCACCGCCCGCGCAGGAGCCGACCCCAACTCGGCACACTCCCCTCCTCAGCCCTGGTGATGAAAATCCTTGAGGCTGAGGGAGGGGCAGAGGCCGCAGCCCGGCTCGCTTTCCCCCACCATCAAGCCGGAGGTCACCCTCTTAGGTGATCACCAGCGGAGGGGAGCCGCCGGGCTGTGTGATGAAAATCCTTGAAGTCGAACGATGGCTGAAAGGTACCCACTCCCTCGGAGTAGTGTCCTCCGACGATGAGGCATGGAGACGGCGGTCTCCCCCATCCGGGGGCTTGAAAGGTGGAAAGACACGATGCATAAGGGAGGAAGAAGACATGGTTGCCTTACGGAAGGGGTCGCCCTCCTTTTAAAGGCAACTCTCCCTGCTTGTGCCCCCAACCGTCACGGGCTGAGTCTTCTCCAACACGCCTTCAAAGCCCTCCCTTGCGGCGCGGGGGCTGGGACCCACCTGTCATACAGACCGGCTCCGAGCAGAAGAAGCCGAACCGCCGCGCGCGGCGCGCGCAACCACCCAGCGGTTACAAGTGACCCTCCACTTTTGCCCAGACCAACGGGCGAAAGGGGCGGGCAGCCTTGCGGGCGGCATGCAACCGCGCCAAGTGGACGCGCCCCTCCGACTCCTGACAGGCCAGCACGGAGGCTCAAGCCCACGCGTCTCGCAACCGGCGCGCCGGATGCTGCATGTAAGCCACTATGCCACACCACCGCACCTCCTCGGTTGTGGAACCAATACCGCACCCCGAGGCGGCCCAGCGCGCGGCCCAGCAGCGCCAGCCGGGCGCAGCGGTCAAACGCGGTCAAAAGTAGGCCGGCAGTAATGACGGTGGCAGGCGCGCAAGAGCAGCGGTCACGCCATCAGCCAAGCTCACGTCCCGTCCGGAGGCAGCAAGAGAACCCCCTCTCTCACGGTGTGAAGACGACACGCCCGTGACCCGTTCCTCGAACGGCTCGCGCACGCGCAACGGCAGCCTCGCCAACTACTCGCCCCGGCGCATTAACTCCGCGGCTCGACGGGCAGCGCGTCTGGCGGAAGCAGCTGGCGACGTTTCGCCTTCGCCAAAACGACCACACCAAAAAAGGTACGCCACGTCGTTCAATTTCGTATCCTTTTTCCCTTTTCCTTCTTTCTCTATCTCTTGCAACAGGGACCGGGAAAGGGGATACCCCCAAAGGGATCCTTCCCCGTGAAGGAACTAGGCTCCGAGCCTCCTTACTGATCAGGGGTTCGAAGGCTGGCCCCCCGAAGGGTTCAACATCCGCCTCAGATCGCGTGGGCCCGACACCCACTACTGGTCAGAGGTTCGAAGGTCGACCCCCCGAAAGGTTCCACGACCGCCTCAGGCTACTCGGGCTCCGCGCCCATTACTGATCAGGGGTTCGAAGGCTGGCCCTCCGAAGGGTTCACAGTCGCCTCAGACACCGAGCGAGGGATGACCAGGGGTACGTTCGATACATAACCAAGGCTCGGGCTGCGCTCCCGAGGTACCCTAGGACATTTCCGAGACCAGCGGGAACGAACCTGTAACGGAATCCCATCGGAGGGAGGCATCGAGCCCTCGGACCCCGTCGCCAGGGGACCGGGTCCGGCAGGTCACCCGCAGGTACTTTTGGGCGTGCCTCCGGGCCCCTAGCCGACCCCCAACGAACGGGGCACGGACGTCCACTCGGATTACCCGATTGCAGCTCACCGGAGACACCATGTTCGGTGCCCATCGAGGGTAACATGGCGCTCTCCCCCCCTCCTCCTTGCGGAAAGGCGACGTAGGGGCGTATGTAAAAAAGCCGAGTCTGTCCCTGATCGTCCTCTCGCCCTGTGCGGAGGCTCGGGGGCTGCTCTCGCAAACCCGGCTCCGGCCGAACCGTTGACAGCGTCAACATACCAGCCCGAGAACTTGGGCCCCGACAGTGCACCCGGGCTACGGCCTGTTCGCATGAGGGAACCGCCAGACCAGCCGAAGCATTACGCAAGGCATTAAGACCTCGAAGGAGTGAAACCACTCCTCCGAGGCCTCGGGGGCTACACCCGGCGGGTGCGCTCGCGCGCACCCACCGGAACAAAGTGCAACCGAGAAAGGCTGGTCCCCTTGCAAAAAAGTGCGACGAAAGCCTCCAAGCGAGTGCAAACACTCCCTTCGAGGCTCGGGGGCTACTGTCGGGGACCATAATTAGGGGTACCCTCAAGACGCCTAATTCTCAGCTGGTAACCCCCATCAGCATAAAGCTGCAGAGGCCTGATGGGTTTGATTAAGTCAGGGATCAGTCCATACGAGCGACTCGATCACGCCACGCCCGAGCCTAGCCTCGGGCAAGGGCAGCCGACCCTGAGGTGTTTCCGTCTCGCCCGAGGCCTCCTCTTTTACGGCAGACGCATCTCCGGCTCGCCCGAGGCCTTGCCTTCGTTAAGAAGCAACCCTGACTAAATCACTGCGCCGACCGACCAAGTCCCCGGGGCATTTAACACAGAGAGTGAGACCGACGGGCGGCCAGGCCTTGCCAGAAGCACCATAGGAAGCTCCGCCCGACCCAGGGCTCGGACTCGGGCTAAGGCCCCGGAAGACGGCGAACTCCGTTCCGCCCGACCCAGGGCTCGGACTCGGGCTAAGGCCCCGGAAGACGGCGAACTCCGCTTCGCCCGACCCAGGGCTCGGACTCGGGCTAAGGCCCCGGAAGACGGCGAACTCCGCTCCGCCCGACCCAGGGCTCGGACTCGGGCTAAGGCCCCGGAAGACGGCGAACTCCGCTCCGCCCGACCCAGGGCTCGGACTCGGGCTAAGGCCCCGGAAGACGACGAACTCCGCTTCACCCGACCCAGGGCTCGGACTCCGCCCTGGCCTCTGCCGAACGACCTCCGCCTCGCCCGACCCAGGAGCTCGGGCTCGGCCTCTGCCATGCAGGACAGACTCGACCTCGGCTTCGGAGGAGCCTCCACGTCGCCCGACCTAGGGCACGAGTCCGCCACGTCGACAGGAAGCGCCATCATCACCCTACCCCGAGCCAACTCGGGCCGCAGAGAACAGGACCGACGTCCCATCTGGCTGGCTCCGCCAGATAGGCAATGATGGCGCCCCGCTGGATCCATGACGACGGCGGCTCTCAGCTCCCTTACGGAAGCAGGGGGACGTCAGCAAGGGCCCAACCACTCCGACAGCTGTCCCTTCGCCAGGCTCCATTGCTTCTCCGACAGCCACGACGCCACACTAGCTGGGTGCCAAGATCTCTCCGGCTGCCACCTTGGCATGTACTTAGGGCACTAGCTCTCCCCCGCTAGACACGTAGCGCCTTGCTACACCCCCATTTGTACACCTGGATCCTCTCCTTACTCCTATAAAAGGAGGGACCAGGGCCTTCTTAGAGGAGGTTGGCCTCACGGGAACGAAGGGCAGGGGCAGGCGCTCTCTTGGGGCCGCTCGCTCCCCTCACCCGCGCGGACGCTTGTAACCCCCTACTGCAAGCGCACCCGACCTGGGCGCGGGACGAACACGAAGGCCACGGGATCTCCGACTCCCTCACGACCCGGCTCCGGCCACCTCGCTCTCGCTCTCTCCCCCCTTCGTGCTCACCCACGCGCTCGACCCATCTGGGCTAGGGCACGCGGCACACTCACTCGTCGGCTCGGGGACCCCCCGGTCTCGAAATGCCGACAAGTATGGATTCACTCATGCTTCTGTTTCCATTGTCAAGTTGCGAGGGACAAGATAGATCGACTAGACTGTGTTGAACGAATCACGTATAACGAATGAGTATAAAGACGAATTGGTATGATTCCCTACTGCCAAAGCTGGACAGATAGATTTCTTTCTTCTCGCTCGTATCCACTAATGATTCCTATCTCGGTCTAGGCAGGCCTCTCTCGTAAGCACCACTTGTAGATGCCAATGGAGTGAGTAACACTTAATGTATGTTACGAACATAAGAGACTCAGTTCTGTTCTATAAGCAAAGCAAGAAAACTACCACATCACTGGAGGGACAAGAGTGATCTTTAGCCCGCAAAAAGAAAGATCTTCTTACAGGCCCAATCTCTAGAGTAGAAGATTAGATGCTTGACTCCGTTGATACGAGATACAAGTGTTCCGATACAATACGAGCTCCAATGCTATGACTATGATATGATACTTGGGGTATTCCACAAGATGGATCGAGCTAGCCATTCCTCGCAAGAGATTCTATTCCTCGGACAGGAGATTGGATTCCCAATAGAACCACATCTCTATCTGGCTAACAAGCTTGTACAGACTTCTCCTAGCAAGATATCCCTTGAATGTAATCCGTGGCCTATCTTTGACATTGGTGAGGGACCGCTGCAGAGCTATGACGGAAGAAATCTACTACTTTGTTTAGTTTAGTTTAGTAAGTATTTAGTATTCACTTGTTAGATTAGAAAGGTAGGCCTACTCCAAAGAGGGGTTTAGGTCAGCGTCCATTCTCAAGATACGAGTCAAGAGTTGACTGCCAATGGCATTCCTCGCAACAGAAATTGTAACACCCCAGGTGTTTATATTCCGCTCGACAACGAGTACGGATTTAAGCACGTGATCAGTGGATAAAACAGATGCTAAATTTTAATCATCTTCGCCTATTGCGATTTTAATATCGCATCTGTTTCATCTATCATGAGTGCGACATCATTTTTATTTTATCTATCCGGGCTCTTCCGAAATTTTCGTGATATTCGGAACATCGTCATTCCGAAAATCGGTGCATCCGATGATTAATTAAAAATTCGTCGCTCGCGCGAATACGAATTCGGAAGCCCGACCAACTCGAATAATTTTTATCCATAAACAAATTTATTTAGAACTCGACGAAAGAAGTTTTCGGAACAAATTACTAGAGCCGGGATCAGTTTAATCCTATTTGTCTCAGTTACCGTTATCAGTAAAATTTTGGTCCGACTAAATTAGACCACGCCCAAATCCTATTACCAAAACCCGGATGTCTGAAATTTGTTTCGCTAAAATAAATAAGATTCAGATGAAACCTGTTGGTTTCGATTAAATCGAACCATATCACCAGTATCGTCGACCCGTTTTGTGGTGATTTGACCCATTATATATCACTAAAATGATACAAAATCATTTGATTCCAAAGTTTTTGCCAAATCAAAACCGTGTCACAATTACTGTTTACATCGTAAACATCGCTAAGAAAATCAGAACAGATAAGTTTTTATCCGAGTTCAACCAAATTAGTAGCATCTCAAGTATCGTATTCAGGTAATGTTTTGGTCTGATTACGTCTCAGCAAAACTCTAATTCTAGTACTAATATTCTTTGAGAAAGAGAAAAAAAATTAAAAAAAAACAGAAATATCCTAGCCGCTGTTTTCTCTCTCCTCCCATTTTTTTTTCATCTGCCGCCGACGCCGTTCCCTCGTTCTCCTTATCTGGTTGCCGCTCAAGCCTATGGGAAAAAAATCTCCAGCCGATGAGCTCGCTATTCCCCTGATGCTGATCTCCTAGCCGACGCCCCTTGCTCAGATATTGTTTTTCTGGCAGCTCTATCTCCTCGCGCGCAGAGCTCCATCGCCTTCCAGCCGCGCCCTGAGTTTCTCCTAGCCGGAGCTCCCTCCATGGCGTCCGAGCGCCCCTGCTCCTCCATCCCCAGCACCAGCCGCCGGGTCATCTTCAACCTCCGGCCATCGAGCTCTCACGGCATCTCCCGCCCTCAGCTGCATCTCTCTCCCTGCGCTCTTCCAGCTGAAGCCCGCGCCGTCCCTGGCTCCAGCTCGCCGGCCGTACGCTCGCCGGAGTCCCTGCTCGGCGCCCTGGTTCTATGCGCGTTTCTCGGCGTCCGGATCTCCGTGCTCCTTGCTGCTCGCTCCAGCTCTCGGCCCTGGATCTCCAGCCACCGCGCCTGCTCCCTTGAGCTTGCCCCCGGTTCGGCTCGACGCTCTCTGCTGGCCGCAGGCAACCGAGGTCTCTTCCTGCGTGCGCCCCTTGTCCCTGTTCTCCCAGTTCGTCAGCGCTCGGCTCCAGTCCTGCCGCAAGTGCCCTGCTCGGACGTCCATCTCCCTCCACCTTGCTCCCCATGGCCGAGTACTCTCTCGGCTTCCTGCTCGACAAGTCCATCTTCCTCCCTGCGCGTACTCCAATTTTCTTCCTCAGCCGCGCGCGTCTCTGTTGCTCCAGTGCGCTCCTTGCTCTCCATGGCGGCCGTGCGCGCGTCTCCTCCGCTGCTGTTGCTGCGGTGCAGGGTACTTGTGGTAAATCAAGACCGTCATGTCCGACCCGCTCCTCTGCACGCAGTCGCGTCCCACTGCTTAGCTATAACTCAACCGTCGCGCTCGAGTCTCCCTGGTATTCCAGCTCGTCATTGCGTCGCGTCGTTCGCTGTCGAATCGCCTGCTCGCTGATCGCGCCGTCGATCCCGCCTGAACCCCTTCGCGTTCGTCGAAGCTCTCTGGCTCGACTCTGCTCAGTTCGCGTCCTGCTCGCCTTTGCGTCGCGCGCGTAGCGTTTCGTTGTTCCTGCACGTGCTGCCGCGAAGTTTCCTATTCAGTTCGCCTCCGTCGCGTTGTCGTGCGCGCGAAACTGCTCGCAGTCGATATCAAGTCTGTGACGCGCACTGGACACGGTAAAACGTTGCGTGGGCTTGTGTCCGAGCCTGCCCGACCATGACCTCGCTTTGCTTCTCGCGTCGCTACTTGCCAAGTCTTTCCCCTGTCCGTGTCATAAATTCGCTCGGCCACGGTCTCATCAAACTGCGAAGCTTCCTCGCCGTGCGCTCTAGCATCGGCTGCTGTCGATTCCGCCATAAAGTTCGCGAGCTCTCCTTGCTCGGCTCGTTTTGCCGTGGGCAATTTCTCCACGATTCAAATCTGTGCTGCTTGCCCCATGTGCGCTTGCTTCTCATCCATCGGGTTTTGTGCGTGCTCGCATTTGTCGTCGAGCTGTTAAACCCGTCATCTCCGGCTCGATCTCCACCTCACCAGCTCGCACTAGACTTCAATTGAAGGTCGTCGTCGATCCGTGTGTCATCAAGAAATTCCAAGAGTCAAGTGAAGACGGAGCCAGCAACGTGATATTCATCAAGTGCGCGAGAAAAGCTCGGACATCCTGCGCGACTCATGTTCGATTCGTCAAAATTATTCAGTCAAGGAAAAGATCTTCAGCAATTAATTACCGAAGAAAAGAAGACCCCTGGATGACGTCAACCGGAACCTGTAGTCGTGCTTGCGACTATCGCGTCAAATTAGTCTGGGTAAGTTGATTCGTATTCCAGTCAACTAAGCCTATAAATAGATTAAATAGAATTGTTGGTCACAATAAATATTATTAATTTAGCATGCGTATATTGGGATGATCGATTTAGGTAAATCGGTAAATCAAGTAATTAAGTTACACAATTTAGAGAGTTAATAAAAAGCTAGGAATAAAAATAGATGTTCTAGTGTTAATATGTCACTTTGGTTAATGGATGTAGTCGATGCCCTGCTATGATATCCATGGTGCTTAATGCTTGATTTTAAGTGTTTCATCCTTTTAGAGTAGATTATCTATAATATACTCGTTATACTTGTGCTCATACATATGCATCGTGCATCTCATGAGGTACGATAAATAATCACGCGATGCGGAAGACGATTCAAGACGACCCCAAGCGCGGGCTAATCCGCAGGATGATGCAGATGGATAATCTGATCAAGTGCTAGGACAAGGATGGTCGCCAAGTGGTCGCCACTTAACAACACTAACCTAGTGTTACTCAGGCAAGCTCCGGTGCATTTGCCACCTCCTTGTGTTTTAAAAATATTTTTCACTTGCTTGATGCATTAGGTGATAGGAGTTGACTGCTAAAACAATTCCTGCATTACCTTCCTTGAACTTGATTACCTTCCTTGATCACCTGTTTTACAAAAGATTTTGATGCTTAGCATTGCTTTAGAAAAACAAAATGTTTTGTTTTTACAAAAGTTGATGTGGCAAAAGTGGGTGGGATGTTTTTGAAAATAAAACTTGATGGTGGATCCATCAGGGCCTTGATGGATTCAACATCGGAAAAGATGTACCTCTGCCAGGTACCAAACTTTGGGTTTGAAATGATTAAGCTGAGACCGGGCGGGTGACTTGCACGAGAAAGGAGTCTCGGTGTAGTGTCTCCGTCTGAGTCGATTAAGGACCGTCTCGATGTAGGCCTGCTGACCGAGGACCCTTTAACTGGTCACATGCCTCGTCATGGGTAAGCCTTGCCTCGGGCAGACTAAGGCCAGAATAAGATAACACGAAATGGGCGTGGAGCGGTGGCGAGAGTAGCGTGTACCCTCCGTGGCAAGAGGCTGGACGGTGGTGTATATGTGCTCTCGGTTTGCGTGAACCTGATCTGGTCTTAAGAAACTCGGTAGCGGGTTGACATATGCAAGGGTTAAGTGCTACATATGTTGTATGATTGGAGATCCTCAGCTGAGTATAATCGATTCGGATCGCCGTACCTTCGCGGTTATGAAGACTTGGTCACTGACTTACACGTAGCAATCCAGTGAAGATGAAGGGTTGATAAGAAATTGGCTAGTGCAGGTCAAGTGCTTGAACTAGGGTAGACAGAACTCTAGATGCAGGTAATTTTACTTAACCTGACATTAAAAATGGATTTTTAAGGATCCACTCATAGTAAGCTTTTCTGCAAAACAGAGTCTTTGATTCTTGATAAACCATACCTTGACTCCCTTAAGCCAGCATACCCTTGAGAGTCTTTTCTTTAGTCGGGTAAGTCTTGCTGAGTAATTCCGTACTCAGGGTTTTATTCCCTGTTGTTTTTCAGGTCCTAACTTTGTGCTGCTGTGATGGTGTTAAGTGCCGGTGGGCTCGGCCTTCTTATAAGTCTAAGTACTCCTTCTATACTTCTCATTGAGGATGGTCGTTTGAGCTAGCATATATTTCAAACCTATACTTTTGTAACCACTCCGATAAAATAATATAAAATTTTTGTAACTTGTAAAATTTGGTAGTAAGATTTCCGCTGCAACAATGTTGGTGTGTGTGATTTGTGTTACTTAATCCCGCGGTTCTGGTTGAAAGTGGTTTATCCGATGTCCTTGGGGCAATCGGACAGATCCTGTTGAGTTATCTGGTGCACATGCATGGTTGTCTGAGGTCTTTGGGACAAGGACAGGTGCATGTGGGCCCAATAACTTGGAGTTTCTGCCTCAGGCTGGTATCGGAGCTGGATTAAGTATATACGGTCACATACGTGTTTTCAAAACAAAATTTTTGGTTTTGAAAAATCTATTTTCAACTGAACACATTGTTTGGCTTTGAAAAACAGTTTTGAAAAACTATAATGCTAGCGACCTCCTCTGTTAAGCCCTAAGTTAAGGACTATCAGGTGGCTTAGTTGAAAACCATAACTCACAACTGGGTGGGTATTGCATACATGTGTATTGTTATTTTTGAGGCCATTCAGTTTTGAATGGATCGACGCTCAAGGTAAGGTGAGATGTGAGAGCATGACCGAACAACCGTCGGTCTAGGGAAGAGTGTAAAAAGCGCTTGATTATATACATATTCCACATATGTATATATGAAGGCTGCGATGTGGAGTATTTACTTTTCTGGGATTCAGTACCCCATGGATGTGTATGGGTATACAGACATGGGAATACTGAGAAGTGTAATGTACTTGTAACGACGCACCTACGATCAGGTAAGAAGGTGAGTTACCATAATGAGTTGCCCTATGGTTAAAGTGTGGCAACGGCGCCTATGCGTGGCTCGGCGCTTAATGAAGAGCTGGCCTCCATATAGCGATATATGGAGTATAAACTGTGATAAACTGTCATGTGTGACTTGCATCATTGGGAAATTGGGCTGCAATGGATTTTCTGCAGGTACACTAACTTCGAAAACGTATGTGTAGTTGACGACTAGCAAAATACCGAGAGGGAACGTATGCCACCGGTATAGACCGCTATTGCCACATGTGTTGGCAAAACTCGTGAGGACGGATAAGACGAGCATGCATCCTGATTGTTGCATTATGTTTGTCACCTATACACCCAAAATGCTTCTCTCACCTTTATTCTAATAACCGGTGATTGTAGATAATCTAGTGTAATATGAATTATGAACTTCGATGAGATAGTTGTCCTCCATTCTTAGATAATCTATTTAGGTTTCATATGTGTTTGCCCTTGTACTTGATGTGTCGATAGAAGGTTAGTGGTTTGTTTGCCTAAACCCAAAACTAGGCCATGTTCTTATTTAGGGAACCATGACCCAAAAATTAAATTTTCCATTATCACTCCCTTACCAAGCCCATGCAAATAAATGTGTAGATAATTTCCTTATTGGATATAAAGTGTACTCGGACTTGAAACAAGAATCTCGAGTCATGTCTCCATCCTAAACCATCCCCTTGTTCAATTGACACAAGCTGATGTCCTTTATCCAGTTTGCCTATCTTAAGGATCGCCATGTTGTTTTATCAACCTAACCTAGGAAAGACATGTCCGACCATTTTTTTGAAGTTTGATGCCTTTGGTTTCTTCATATTTATCAAAGGCATACCAACTTAATATTCTGATTGTTTTCCCTCCGCGTCTAGTCAGATACTAATCCTTGACCTTGTAATCTCTATGATGGGCATAGAAATATGCTTGGGCTGAAATAACAGTCTCCCATCATACTACTTTCGTCAAGTTTAGGTTATGGCCATACCTTGTTCATTTCATCGGGCCATGATCTATTTGGCTCTCTACTTGTAACTATTCATACAGGTGGAGTATCTCTTTGTATATTATTACCCTTGCCCAGTCTATTTGTGTTGTGCGAGATTTCTTATTGGTTACGTCTAGTAATGGTGTTATGACTAAAACCGACGGTGCCGTGACGAAACCGAGGGCCTTCTGTGTGTGCGCACACACGGTTGTGCTGCTCGGCACGCGCTGGTATCATGGTTAGTAGTTGTAATCCATTATGAGACTATATCAATGTGTTTTCTTGGCACAATCTGTTTTTTTGCTACGTGGGATTCATTATTGGTGCCAGTTCGGTGATGGTGTCATGGTTAATGACTTATGGTGCCGCAGCGAAACTGAGAGCCTCCTGTGAATGCACACATAGGATTTTGCTGCTTGGCGCATGCCGGTACCGAAGTCTCTAGTCATGATCCATTATGGAACTACACTGATATGTTATCTTCTGTACCCTACTTCCTTGAAACAATTTCTATGTTGTTTTTAAAGTGATCAAGCAACATCTGTCATCTCCGTTGGATCAAAAGGGCATACCACTTTCATGTGTGGTCTTATTTCTTTTGATCTTGGTAGTGACTACTTATACCCGTTCCCTTTACGTCCTTTGTGTAAATGTGAAGCCTTGGGGCTTTTTAGTGTCAAGAGACAACTGATTAGCTCTTAAAATGGAGATTGAATTTCCCCTGCTGCTGAGATGCAGGAGTTTGTTCATTCGCTCTCCTATTTAATCCATGTATTCCCTAACTAAATGGATGATTCATCTCGCATGGGAGAAACGGGTGACCAATATGACCAAATGGATTTCTACCCAAGTGCATGACCTCTTTTTAGCAAATGTGAACTCTCGACCGTTGGCTTACCGATGGTACTGAGAGGACTTGCTCAATGTAAAAAAAATAGTTCAACAAGTTGGTTTTTACTAACTTGTAACTGTCCAGTGAACAAAGGTTGAGTTTAGAGATGGTTTGAACCAAAGTGAGGTCATGTCTCGATCGCCTCATGTGTGCTTTTCCAGCATGTGTGACCATATCGAGCCATGATTAGTGCCGAATAAAATGGACTGGTTGTAAAGTCCATATCTATAGATCCCTCCGCTGGTGATTCTCTTGAATCTATACCATCTTTCGTGGACTTGAATTTTCGGGTTAGCCACATGTTAACCGCGACAGTATTCGACATCCACACCCGTCCCCTGTGCTATGAATTTCCTATAACCACTTGTTGGTAAACCTCTTTCTGTGTGTTTTACCCAAGAGGTTGTAGCTGGTTCTGTTTGGGTAAAATCGCGTATTTGCCACTTGCCCAATAGACTCAGATAGTACAGTGTCATCAGAAAAAGCAAACTGCACACATGGAACCTTATATGTTCTTTAGGCAGACGTCGTCTCTATGGGTGGACATTTCTAGATTAGCCTAAGGTGATTCATGCTGTGTCCACTAGAGAAACAACATCCTGAGACACTCGCCTTTAATTGGAAATGTCTCATGATTATCGCTGATACGGATATGGGTTACATGCTTCTCTACTCTTAAAAGTCTTTCGCTCCGAATCTCGGGACGAGATTCTTTTAAGGGGGGAGGGCTGTAACACCCCAGGTGTTTATATTCCGCTCGACAACGAGTACGGATTTAAGCACGTGATCAGTGGATAAAACAGATGCTAAATTTTAATCATCTTCGCGTATTGCGATTTTAATATCGCATCTGTTTCATCTATCGCGAGTGCGACATCATTTTTATTTTATCTATCCGGGCTCTTCCGAAATTTTCGTGATATTCGGAACATCGTCATTCCGAAAATCGGTGCATCCGATGATTAATTAAAAATTCGTCGCTCGAGCGAATACGAATTCGGAAGCCCGACCCACTCGAATAATTTTTATCCATAAACAAATTTATTTAGAACTCGACGAAAGAAGTTTTCGGAACAAATTACTAGAGCCGGGATCAGTTTAATCCTATTTGTCTCAGTTACCGTTATCAGTAAAATTTTGGTCCGACTAAATTAGACCACGCCCAAATCCTATTACCAAAACCCGGATGTCTGAAATTTGTTTCTCTAAAATAAATAAGATTCAGATGAAACCTGTTGGTTTCGATTAAATCGAACCATATCACCAGTATCGTCGACCCGTTTTGTGGTGATTTGACCCATTATATATCGCTAAAATGATACAAAATCATTTGATTCCAAAGTTTTTGCCAAATCAAAACCGTGTCACAATTACTGTTTACATCGTAAACATCGCTAAGAAAATCAGAACAGATAAGTTTTTATCCGAGTTCAACCAAATTAGTAGCATCTCAAGTATCATATTCAGGTAATGTTTTGGTCTGATTACGTCTCAGCAAAACTCTAATTCTAGTACTAATATTCTTTGAGAAAGAGAAAAAAAGAAATTAAAAAAAACAAAAATATCCTAGCCGCTGTTTTCTCTTTCCTCCCATTTTTTTTTCATCTGCCGCTGACGCCGTTCCCTCGTTCTCCTTATCTGGTTGCCGCTCAAGCCTATGGGAAAAAAATCTCCAGCCGATGAGCTCGCTATTCCCCTGATGCTGATCTCCTAGCCGACGCCCCTTGCTCAGATATTGTTTTTCTGGCAGCTCTATCTCCTCGCGCGTACAGCTCCATCGCCTTCCAGCCGCGCCCTGAGTTTCTCCTAGCCGGAGCTCCGTCCATGGCGTTCGAGCGCCCCTGCTCCTCCATCCCCAGCGCCGGCCACCGGGTCATCTTCAACCTCCGGCCATCAAGCTCTCACGGCATCTCCCGCCCTCAGCTGCATCTCTCTCCCTGCGCTCTCCCAGCTGAAGCCCGCGCCGTCCCTGGCTCCAGCTCGCCGGTCGTACGCTCGCCGGAGTCCCTGCTTGGCGCCCTGGTTCTATGCGCGTTTCTCGGCGTCCGGATCTCCGTGCTCCTTGCTACTCGCTCCAGCTCTCGGCCCTGGATCTCCAGCCACCGCGCCTGCTCCCTTGAGCTTGCCCCCGGTTCGGCTCGACGCTCTCTGCTGGCCGCAGGCAACCGAGGTCTCTTCCTGCGCGCGCCCCTTGTCCCTGTTCTCCTAGTTCGTCAGCGCTCGGCTCCAGTCCTGCCGCAAGTGCCCTGCTCGGACGTCCATCTCCCTCCACCTTGCTCCCCATGGCCGAGTACTCTCCCGGCTTCCTGCTCATCAAGTCCATCTTCCTCCCTGCGCATGCTCCAATTTTCTTCCTCAGCCGCGCGCGTCTCTGTTGCTCCAGTGCGCTCCTTGCTCGCCATGGCGGCCGTGCGCGCGTCTCCTCCGCTGCTGTTGCTGCGGTGCAGGGTACTTGTGGTAAATCAAGACCGTCGTGTCCGACCCGCTCCTCTGCACGCAGTCGCGTCCCACTGCTTAGCTATAACTCAACCGTCGCGCTCGAGTCTCCCTGGTATTCCAGCTCGTCGTTGCGTCGCGTCGTTCGCTGTCGAATCGCCTGCTCGCTGATCGCGCCGTCGATCCCGCCTGAACCCCTTCGCGTTCGTCGAAGCTCTCTGGCTCAACTCTGCTCAGTTCGCGTCCTGCTCGCCTTTGCGTCGCGCGCGTAGCGTTTCGTTGTTCCTGCACGTGTTGCCGCGAAGTTTCCTATTCAATTCGCCTCTGTCGCGTTGTCGTGCGCTCGAAACTGCTCGCAGTCGATATCAAGTCTGTGACGCGCACTGGACACGGTAAAACGTTGCGTGGGCTTGTGTCCGAGCCCGCCCGACCGTGACCTCGCTTTGCTTCTCGCGTCGCTACTTGCCAAGTCTTTCCCCTGTCCGTGCCATAAATTCGCTCGGCCACGGTCTCATCAAACTGCGAAGCTTCCTCGTCGTGCGCTCTAGCATCGGCTGCTGTCGATTCCGCCATAAATTTCGCGAGCTCTCCTTGCTCGGCTCGTTTTGCCGTGGGCAATTTCTCCACGATTCAAATCTGTGCTGCTTGCCCCATGTGCGCTTGCTTCTCATCCATCGGGTTTTGTGCGTGCTCGCATTTATCGTCGAGCTGTTAAACCCGTCATCTCCGGCTTGATCTCCACCTCACCAGCTCGCACTAGACTTCAATTGAAGGTCGTCGTCGATCCGTGTGTCATCAAGAAATTCCAAGAGTCAAGTGAAGACGGAGCCAGCAACGTGATATTCATCAAGTGCGCGAGAAAAGCTCGGACATCCTGCGCGACTCATGTTCGATTCGTCAAAATTATTCAGTCAAGGAAAAGATCTTCAGCAATTAATTACCGAAGAAAAGAAGACCCCTGGATGACGTCAACCGGAACCTGTAGTCGTGCTTGCGACTATCGCGTCAAATTAGTCTGGGTAAGTTGATTCGTATTCCAGTCAACTAAGCCTATAAATAGATTAAATAGAATTGTTGGTCACAATAAATATTATTAATTTAGCATGCGTATATTGGGATGATCGATTTAGGTAAATCGGTAAATCAAGTAATTAAGTTACACAATTTAGAGAGTTAATAAAAAGCTAGGAATAAAAATAGATGTTCTAGTGTTAATATGTCACTTTGGTTAATGGATGTAGTCGATGCCCTGCTATGATATCCATGGTGCTTAATGCTTGATTTTAAGTGTTTCATCCTTTTAGAGTAGATTATCTATAATATACTCGTTATACTTGTGCTCATACATATGCATCGTGCATCTCATGAGGTACGATAAATAATCACGCGATGCGGAAGACGATTCAAGACGACCCCAAGCGCGGGCTAATCCGCAGGATGATGCAGATGGATAATCTGATCAAGTGCTAGGACAAGGATGGTCGCCAAGTGGTCGCCACTTAACAACACTAACCTAGTGTTACTCAGGCAAGCTCCGGTGCATTTGCCACCTCCTTGTGTTTTAAAAATATTTTTCACTTGCTTGATGCATTAGGTGATAGGAGTTGACTGCTAAAACAATTCCTGCATTACCTTCCTTGAACTTGATTACCTTCCTTGATCACCTGTTTTACAAAAGATTTTGATGCTTAGCATTGCTTTAGAAAAACAAAATGTTTTGTTTTTACAAAAGTTGATGTGGCAAAAGTGGGTGGGATGTTTTTGAAAATAAAACTTGATGGTGGATCCATCAGGGCCTTGATGGATTCAACATCGGAAAAGATGTACCTCTGCCAGGTACCAAACTTTGGGTTTGAAATGATTAAGCTGAGACCAGGCGGGTGACTTGCACGAGAAAGGAGTCTCGGTGTAGTGTCTCCGTCTGAGTCGATTAAGGACCGTCTCGATGTAGGCTGCTGACCGAGGACCCTTTAACTGGTCACATGCCTCGTCATGGGTAAGCCTTGCCTCGGGCAGACTAAGGCCAGAATAAGATAACACGAAATGGGCGTGGAGCGGTGGCGAGAGTAGCGTGTACCCTCCGTGGCAAGAGGCTGGACGGTGGTGTATCTGTGCTCTCGGTTTGCGTGAACCTGATCTGGTCTTAAGAAACTCGGTGGTGGGTTGACATATGCAAGGGTTAAGTGCTACATATGTCGTGTGATTGGAGATCCTCAGCTGAGTATAATCGATTCGGATCGCCGTACCTTCGCGGTTATGAAGACTTGGTCACTGACTTACACGTAGCAATCCAGTGAAGATGAAGGGTTGATAAGAAATTGGCTAGTGCAGGTCAAGTGCTTGAACTAGGGTAGACAGAACTCTAGATGCAGGTAATTTTACTTAACCTGACATTAAAAATGGATTTTTAAGGATCCACTCATAGTAAGCTTTTCTGCAAAACAGAGTCTTTGATTCTTGATAAACCATACCTTGGCTCCCTTAAGCCAGCATACCCTTGAGAGTCTTTTCTTTAGTCGGGTAAGTCTTGCTGAGTAATTCTGTACTCAGGGTTTTATTCCCTATTGTTTTTCAGGTCCTAACTTTGTGCTGCTGTGATGGTGTTAAGTGCCGGTGGGCTCGGCCTTCTTATAAGTCTAAGTACTCCTTCTATACTTCTCATTGAGGATGGTCGTTTGAGCTAGCATATATTTCAAACCTATACTTTTGTAACCACTCCGATAAAATAATATAAAATTTTTGTAACTTGTAAAATTTGGTAGTAAGATTTCCGCTGCAACAATGTTGGTGTGTGTGATTTGTGTTACTTAATCTCGCGGTTCTAGTTGAAAGTGGTTTATCCGATGTCCTTGGGGCAATCGAATAGATCCTGTTGAGTTATCTGGTGCACATGCATGGTTGTCTGAGGTCTTTGGGACAAGGACAGGTGCATGTGGGCCCAATAACTTGGAGGTTCTGCCACGATCTCATTCATGAAATTCTTTCAAATCTGTATACGGGCATCTTATGGAAATATTGCCAGGGAGCACTAGGGAAAGCCGATACCAGCCTCTTCTTTGACAAGCAACCTCTTCTTTGGCAACGGGATGGATCCTATTCTTCGCAACAGGTGGGCTTCCTCACAACAAGTACATGCCATGCCATTCTCTAGACCCATCCACATCCAATACAAAAGAGATCCCATATGAAAGTGGAGCGCCAATATCACTCGAATCATGGACATCCCCGGATTCCTTCTTGGAAAATATTCTAGCAGGAATATCAAACAAACGATCAATCTACTTGGCCCAGGACCCAGACATACAACCGCTTCCCCAGAACCACAGAGAAGAGATTGATACTTATTCATTGAATACTGCAACAGATCCCACCTGCAGGCAATGATATCAATATTCCCAATCGGGGACCACGCATCTTGTTGTTTTGTTCAGGACTAGAGCACTTGAAAACTATCTACCTACAGGGTTCCTCGGATCTCTTCTCAGGTTCCTTGCTGTACTGAAACATCTGCTAGCAAAGTGCCTAGGGAGTTTACTGAGTAAAATTCATAGTTTTTTAAACGTGATATGCAAACATCTCATATTCCATAGTTGAGAATAGGGGACTTACGAATCCCATTCAGTTAAAACCATGGGGAACTTAAGTTTGAATCCCCAAGCCGTCAAGAGGTATGTGCCCGTTGACAGGTACTTTAGAATTGCCTAGCAGTTTCCATACTTGAGAATACCCAATTCGTTACTCTTCCTTTAGATTAGAAGAGAACTCACCTATTAGTTTAGTCCATCAAGTGCAAGTCTGTATCCGTGCAAGCAAGTATGATTTCGAGCATATCCCGTCTGTTGAAGCCCGTGATAAGAGTGTATGTTCAGAGGAGGTGAGGGAAACCGTTGTCAAAAGAATATGCTCCTTAGGCCATGAATGCTTTCTTGATATTCGACTAGACTTCAAAAGAATATGCTCCAAAGGTGCACCTAATGGGTGTAGCCCCCGAGCTTTGAGTGGATTTTTGTAAATAATCCACTCGAAGGTCTTCATTTCAAGTCTTCTCAGAAATCATTTTTATCTTTCACTCGTGCTTTTAGAGGTCAGCTTTGTCTTAGTTTCATCTTATGCTTTAGAAATCAGCATTCTGTCTCTTGGGGTTGATGATTTATTGGGTGCGCCGAAGGTGCACCCAATGGGTGTAGCCTCTGAGCTTTGAGTGGATTACTGAAAATAATCCACTCAAAGGTCTTCATCTCACGCTGTTTTCCTAAAATCATCCTTTCCTTTTTGTCGAATGCCTTAGAGATCAGCATTATATCATCAACTTTATGTTTTAGAGGTCAGCATACAGTTTTGCCTTTGAGATCGAGCATGTGATCTGCCCATATCTTGTTAGGTCTTGAAATTTATTTGATCTGCGACAGATTGGACGTTCGGTAGATGGCCTTTGGCTAGTCTTCATATCACTTCGTGCTTCAATACTTTTGTTGATTTGCCTTGTACCTCATCTGCTATTTTGCTTTCCTCCGATCTCCATCGATATCTTCCTTCTGTCTTGATACATTCATTGCGTATACTGTGTGGATGTGACTGCTTGGGAAAATCTATTGAAAATTCCTGGACGTCCCCCCCAATGGGTGTGGGCAAGGGACGGCTTGGTGCGCCGAACGTTTAGCAAACTGCCCCTGAGTAGTAACTTGACGTGACCGCGGGTGTAATCATATCGTCCAAGCAGTTGACTAGAGTCCCAATTGGTGTCGTGTTACGTGGAACGGCGCCAACCGCCTGACGTGTTTCCAGACGGTTTGAATTGCATATTGAATTTTTGCGACTGTTCAGTGGTCGTGGTAGGAGGTGAGCGGTTGCCTTCTTCTTCTATAAATAGTGTGCTTGCTTCTCCGGCATCTTCACATATCTTACTGCCGCTTGTTGCTTACTCTCTTCTCTTCTCTTCCACTCCACCATGGGCAAGAGCAAGAAAGGTGGAAGTTCCTCACACCATTCCGGCGATAAGTGGAAGCGCGAGCCGACTCCTCCCTCGGAGGACTTCAGCGATTCCAAGTACTCGGAGGAGTTCTCCTCCGAGTCTAAGGGTTCACCGGTCCATGCCTCTCCCCGGTGTCGTCTAACAACTCAGATGACTCCCAGGGGATCGCCGCAGAGGTGCGGACCTACATCCGGGCCGTCGAGCGCGCTGGGCTCGAGGGCTCAGATGAGTCGGAGGTCTCCTCGGACGAGGAGAACTCCTCGGACTCGTCCGAGGAGGGCGGCGGTGACGGCGATGGCGAGGGCGACGATGACGACGGAGGCGACGGCGATGGCGACGGCGACGTCGGCGAAGGTGGCGGCAAGGGCGGCAAAGGTGACGGCAAGGACGATAGCAAGGGTAGCAACAAGGCCAGTGGCTAGGTGCCACTGGTTTTAAATGTTAGTATAGATTAGTAGTAGAAGTAGTATTAGTAGAATAATGTAGTAGTAGTTAGTAGTATAGTGTAGTGAAATGTAATGTAGTAGTGTAATGTATCGAATAGTGGGAAGAAAACCGACTCATAATGAGTTGGTTTTTAAGTTTGGTAATACTTCCCCTCCTTTTATAATGAAGAAGATTTCATCCCATTCTGTGTGCATTTCTTTGCTTTCCCATCGCTCCTTTTCCAGTCGGCGAGTCGATCATGTTTATGCTTAATGTAGTCGTTGTTCTTGGAAGTAATGCTTGAGTAACGACTTGGAATCGTCGAGTCGCATTTTAGATTTGCGCATATTCGTAGAGAAAAAACGGCTGATTTACTGTTAGTATTTTCAGAGGTAGTAATTGAGTGGTTCTTTTTTGCGACGCCGGCGTTTTAGAGGTAGCAGCCGAGTCCTTTTGAGCCACGTCGTCGTTTTAGGAATAACGACCGAGTGATTACTGGTGACGTCAGCGTTTTAGAAATAACTGTCGAGTGATAACGGGCCACGTCGGTGTTTTAGAAATAACGACCGAGTGAAGACTGGTAACGTCAGCGTTTTAGAAATAACAGCTGAGTTATATTGGACCACGTTGGCCGTTTTGGAAATAACGGCCGAGTGAAGACTTGGCACGTCAGCGTTTTAGAAATAACAACTGAGTTATATTAGGCCACGTCGGCATTTCTGGAAATAACAGCCGAGTGATGACTGTGCACTTTTTTTAGAAATGGCATCTGGCCCAGGAAAACCCCATTTGTACCGCGCCGTCGCATGCCCCTGCATTCTGAGCTCTAGCCCTCCTTTTCTGCTTCCAGACCTTCTCTGCTTCCTTGTGATCTCACTTCCGCTCAGTTCGCCAGCGAGATTGAGATGGCGCCCAAGCGGAAGAGTAAGAATTCCTCTGTTGCGATTATTCCTCCCATCGGTTCCAACAGCCAGTTGCCTTTCGCAGGTAATCATATGTGAGAGCACCTAGAGGGGGGGTGAATAGGTGATCTTGTAAAACTTGAAACTTAAGCCACAAAAACTTGGTTAAGCGTTAGCACAATAATCGCCAAGTGGCTAGAGAGGAGTCTCAACAAAACACAATAACCACAAGAGATCAATCACAGAGATGGCACGGTGGTTATCCCGTGGTTCGGCCAAGACCAACGCTTGCCTACTCCACGTTGTGGCGTCCCAACGGACGAGGGTTGCAATCAACCCCTCTCAAGCGGTCCAAAGACCCACTTGAATACCACGGTGTTTTGCTTGCTTTTCTTAATCTCGTTTGCGAGGAATCTCCACAACTTGGAGCCTCTCGCCCTTACACTTGAATATCACAAAGATGCACGGAGTAAGGGAGGGATTAGCAACTCACACAAGACACAAAGATCTCAGCAAATACGCACACACAAGACCCAGACTTAAGCTCAAAAGACTAGCACACTAGAACGGAGCTTAAATCACTAGAATGTCGAACAAGTGCGCAAGAATGGAGTGTGAGTGATCAAGAGTGCTTAAGGAATGCTTGGTTATCTCCTCCATGCGCCTAGGGGTCCCTTTTATAGCCCCAAGGCAGCTAGGAGCCGTTGAGAGCAATCTTGGAAGGCAGATCTTGCCTTCTGTCGACTGGCACACCGGACAGTCCGGTGCACCACCGGACACTGTCCGGTGCAGATATCCTTCCTTATTTGGCGAAGCCGACCGTTGGAGTCTGAGAGCCGTTGGCGCACCGGACACTGTCCGGTGCACACCGGACAGTCCGGTGCACCAATGTGACCATTGGCTCGGCCACGCGTCACGCGTAGAATCCTCGGCCGACCGTTGCCCCGGCTGACTGTTGACTCACCGGACAGTCCGGTGCACCACCGGATAGACCGGTGAATTTTAGCCGTACGCCGTTGATGGTTTCCCGAGAGCGACGAGTTCGCCTGTGAACGGCTCACCGGACAGTCCGGTGCACCACCGGACAGACCGGTGAATTATAGCCGTACACCGCCGTCGAAGTCCCGAGAGCAGCCTGTTCGCCAGAGCCAGCCTGGCGCACCGGACACTGTCCGGTGCACCACCGGACAGTCCGGTGCACCCAGACTAAGCAGACTTTGGCTGAACAAAGCCATCTCATTTCCAATTCAACTTTTCCTGTTTCCAGCACTTAGACACAATACATTAGTCCATAAAACAATGTACTAAGTCTAGAAACATACCTTTTGACATGATTTGTCCTTTGTCCACCACTTTGCATAGATTAGCACAAAAGCACTTGTGTTGGCACTCAATCACCAAAATACTTAGAAATGGCCCAAGGGCACATTTCCCTTTCAATCTCCCCCTTTTTGGTGATTTATGCCAACACAACATAAAGCAACTAGAACAAGTGCAATACCAATGCAAATGAAAACCAAAAGATGTTTGAATCAATTTTGGCATATATGGATCACTCTTTGCCACCACTTGGTTTGTTTTTGCAAATCAAACTCAAATTCCTATCTCTAAGTCAAATCCACTTGTAGAGACATAAAGAGAGGTATTCCAAAAGAAATTGATCAAGGAAACCAATAACTCCCCCTTTTCCCATAATCAACGCTTCTCCCCATAAGAGGCCAACTTTTGACACAAGAGACAAGAGTTTTGACAAACCAAAAGCTCTATTCTACTATTTTCAAAATTTCTCAAGTGGTAGCTGATCCATCTATTGCTTTGGCCTTTATTTTCTCCCCCTTTGGCATCAAGCACCAAAACGGGATCAATCTTGGCCCTAGAACCCCATTGCCTCACCAAAATCTTCAATAAGAATACAAAGGCAATAAGAGTACATATGATGAACTTGGAATAAGTTACCCTCTCATCGGAGTGCAGTGGAAGTCTTTCATGGTCCAAGTCCACCTTTTCCCTTTCAAACTTCCTTTGAGACTAAATCAAGCAAACTCAAGCAAACGGTTAGTCTCAAAGGGTCAAGTTGTAGCACAACTCCCCCTAAATGTGTGCATCACTTGCACAAGGACTTGTGAGGTCCGGGGAGTGTTTGTACAACTTGAGCACCACAAGTAAGCAACAAAATACATAAGGAACATGATCAAAGGCATAAACACATGTATGCTATGAATCAATCCAAGTTCCGTGAATCTAAGACATTTAGCTCAGTACGCAGCCTGCAAAAGGTCTTTTCATCTAAAGGCTTAGTGAAGATATCGGCTAGCTGGTTCTCGGTGCTAACATGAAACACTTCGATATCTCCCTTTTGCTGGTGGTCTCTCAAAAAGTGATGCCGGATGTCAATGTGCTTTGTGCGGCTGTGCTCAACAAGATTTTCCGCTATTCTGATAGCACTCTCATTGTCACATAGGAGTGGGACTTTGCTCAGATTGTAGCCAAAGTCCCGGAGGGTTTGCCTCATCCAAAGTAGTTGCGCGCAACACTGTCCTGCGGCAACGTACTCGGCCTCAGCGGTGGATAGAGCAACAGAGGTTTGTTTCTTAGAGTTCCACGACACCAGGGACCTTCCTAAGAATTGGCACGTCCCCGATGTACTCTTCCTATCGACCTTACATCCAGCATAGTAGGAATCTGAATATCCAATCAAGTCAAAGATAGACCCCTTTGGATACCAGATCTCGAAGCAAGGCGTAGCGACTAAATATCGAAGAATTCGCTTCACAGCCACTAAGTGACATTCCTTAAGATCGGATTGAAATCTAGCACACATGCATACGCTAAGCATAATATCCGGTCTACTAGCACATAAATAAAGCAAAGAACCTATCATGGACCGGTATGCTTTTTGATCAACGGACTTACCTCCATTGTTGAGGTCGGTATGTCCGTCAGTTCCCATCGGCGTTTTTGCGGGTTTGGCGTCCTTCATCCCAAACCGCTTTAGCAAGTCTTGCGTGTACTTCGTTTGGGAGATGAAAGTGCCGTCCTTGAGTTGCTTCACTTGGAACCCAAGGAAGTAGTTCAACTCGCCCATCATCGACATCTCGAATTTCTGCGTCATCACCCTGCTAAACTCTTCACAAGTCTTAGTGAAAAGAGTTGGATCGGCTTTCCCAACCTTGAAAGCATTAGCAATTAAAAAGTCTCTAAGGCATTCATACCATGCTCTTGGGGCTTGCTTAAGTCCATAGAGCGCCTTAGAGAGCTTACACACGTGGTCGGGGTACCGTTCATCCTCGAAGCCAGGGGTTGCTCCACGTACACCTCCTCCTTGATCGGCCCGTTGAGGAAAGCGCTTTTCACATCCATTTGGTACAACCTGAAAGAATGGTGAGCGGCATATGCTAGCAAGATACGAATGGACTCTAGCCTAGCCACAGGAGCGAAAGTCTCCTCAAAGTCCAAACCTGCGACTTGGGCATAACCTTTTGCCACAAGTCGAGCCTTGTTCCTCGTCACCACCCCGTGCTCGTCCTGTTTGTTGCGGAACACCCACTTGGTTCCCACAACATTTTGCTTGGGACGAGGCACCAGTGTCCAAACTTCATTTCGCTTGAAGTTGTTGAGTTCCTCCTGCATGGCCAACACCCAGTCCGGATCTAGCAAGGCCTCTTCTACCCTGAAAGGCTCAATAGAAGAGACAAAAGAGTAATGCTCACAAAAATTCACTAATCTAGAGCGAGTAGTTACTCCCTTGCAAATATCACCCAAA
The DNA here is from genome assembly GCA_029449295.1 of Zea luxurians. Lineage (NCBI taxonomy): Eukaryota > Viridiplantae > Streptophyta > Magnoliopsida > Poales > Poaceae > Zea > Zea luxurians. The sequence goes on from JAOPSE010000031.1 coordinate 31,649,530, forward strand.
ATTTGGTCGACGGGATGATTCCTTTGAATCATTGCTTGAACTTGGGTTGGAGGTGCCTGAGGTGCTTCTTCCTCTTCACTTTGATCATCCTGTGCTCCCCCTTGATCATGCGCCTCCATTTGAGGTACCTGTTCGTCATCTTGGGTTGGGGGATGCACCATTGTTGAGGAAGATGGTTGATCTTGCTCCAATTGTTCCTGTGGTCGCACATCACCAATCGCCATGGTGCGCATTGCGGCCGTTGGAACGTCTTCTTCATCTACATCATCAAGATCAACAACTTGCTCTCTTGGAGAGCCATTAGTCTCATCAAATACAACATCGCTAGAGACTTCAACCAAACCCGATGATTTGTTGAAGACCCTATACGCCTTTGTATTTGAGTCATAACCCAATAAAAACCCTTCTACAGCTTTGGGAGCAAATTTAGAAGTTCTACCTTTCTTCACAAGAATATAACACTTGCTCCCAAATACACAAAAATAAGACACATTGGGTTTGTTACCAGTTAGCAGCTCATATGAAGTCTTCTTGAGGAGGCAGTGAAGATAGACCCTGTTGATGGCGTGGCAAGCCGTGTTCACGGCTTCCGGCCAAAAACGCTTGGGGGTCTTGAACTCTCCAAGCATAGTCCTTGCCATATCGATGAGCGTCCTGTTCTTCCTCTCTACTACACCATTATGCTAAGGTGTGTAGGGAGCAGAGAACTCATGCTTGATCCCCTCCTCCTCAAGGAACTCCTCCACTTGAAGATTCTTGAATTCGGACCCATTGTCGCTCCTTATCTTCTTCACTTTGAGCTCAAACTCATTTTGAGCTCTCCTGAGGAAGCGCTTGAGGGACCCTTGGGTTTCAGATTTATCCTGCAAAAAGAATACCCAAGTGAAGCGGGAAAAATCATCAACTATAACAAGACCATACTTACTTCCTCCTATACTCAGATAGGCGACGGGTCCGAAGAGGTCCATATGAAGCATCTCCAAGGGTCTTGATGTTGTCATCACATTTTTGGTGTGATGAGAGCCTCCCACTTGTTTCCCTGCTTGACAAGCTGCACAAGGTCTATCTTTTTCGAAATGTACATTAGTTAGACCTATCACGTGTTCTCCCTTTAGAAGCTTGTGGAGGTCCTTCATCCCCACATGTGCTAAGCGGCGATGCCACAACCAGCCCATGCAAGTCTTAGCCATTAAGCATGCATCTAGACTGGCCTCTTCTTTTGCAAAATCAACCAAATAAAGTTTGTCGTCTAGTACACCCTTAAAAGCTAGTGAACCATCACACCTTCTAAAGACAGACACATCTACATTTGTGAATAGACAATTATATCCCATATTGCATAATTGACTAACAGATAACAAATTATATCCAAGCGACTCAACTAAAAACACATTAGAAATAGAGTGCTCGGATGAAATAGCAATTTTACCTAACCCTTTTACCTTGCCTTGGTTCCCATCACCGAATATTATTGAATCTTGGGAATCCTTGTTCTTGACGTAGGAAGAGAACATCCTCTTTTCCCCCGTCATGTGGTTTGTGCATCCGCTGTCGATAATCTAGCTTGAACCCCCGGATGCATAAACCTGCAAGGCAAATTTAGGCTTGGGTCTTAGGTACCCAACTCTTGTTGGGTCCTACAAGGTTAGTCACAATTGTCTTAGGGACCCAAATGCAAGTCTTGTCTCCCTTACATTTGGCCCCTAACTTCCTAGCAATTACCTTCTTATTCTTTCTATAAATGGCAAAAGAAGCATTGCAAGCATGATATATTGTAGAAGGTTCATTAACTTTCCTAGGAACATTAACAACATTTCTCCTAGGCATATTATGAACAACATTTCTCCTACTAACATTTCTATCATGCACATAGGAAGAACTAGAAGCAAACATGGCATGAGAATCAAAAGCATCATATGCATTATAACTCCTATAAGCATTTCTAGATTGTCTCCTGTCATGATACATGAAAGCATGGTTCTTTTTAGCACTACTAGCCATAGGGGCCTTCCCTTTCTCCTTGGTGGAGATGGGAGCCTTATGGCTTGTTAAGTCCTTGGCTTCCCTCTTGAAGCCAAGTCCATCCTTAATTGAGGGGTGTCTACCAATCGTGTAGGCATCCCTTGCAAATTTTAGCTTATCGAAATCACTTTTGCTAGTCTTAAGTTGGGCATTAAGACTAGCCAATTCATCATTTAATTTAGAAATTGAAACTAGGTGTTCACTACAAGCATCAATATCAAAATCTTTACACCTAGTGCAAATCATAACATGTTCTACACAAGAATTAGATTTATTTGCTACTTCTAATTTAGCATTTAAATCATTGTTAACACCTTTTAAAGTAGAAATGGTTTCATGACAAGTAGATAGTTCATAAGAAAGCATTTCATTTCTTTTAACTTCTAAAGCATAGGATTTTTGTGCCTCTACAAATTTATCATGTTCTTCATACAACAAATCCTCTTGCTTTTCTAAAAGTCTATCCTTTTCATTCAAGGCATCAATCAATTCATTGATTTTATCAATTTTATTTCTATCCAATCCCTTGAACAAGCTAGAGTAATCTATTTCCTCATCGCTAGACTCATCATCACTAGAAGAATCATAAGTAGTACTGTCTCAGGTACATACCTTCTTCTCCTTCGCCATGAGGCATGTGTGATGCTCGTTGGGGAAGAGGGATGACTTGTTGAAGGCAGTGGCGGCGAGTCCTTCATTGTCGGAGTCGGAGGAGGAGCAATCTGAATCCCACTCTTTTCCGATGTGTGCCTCGCCCTTGGCCTTCTTGTAATTCTTCTTCTTCTCCCTCTTGTTCCCTTTTTCCTGGTCACTATCATTATCGGGACAGTTAGCAATAAAATGACCAAGCTTACCACATTTGAAGCATGAGCGCTGCCCCTTTGTCTTGGTCTTGCTTGGCTGTCCCTTGCGACCCTTAAGCGCCGACTTGAAGCGCTTGATGATGAGGGCCATCTCTTCATCATTTAGCCCTGCCGCCTCAACTTGCACCACCTTGCTAGGTAACGCCTCCTTGCTTCTCGTTGCCTTAAGAGCAACGGGTTGAGGCTCATTGATTGGACCATTCAGTGCGTCGTCCACGTACCTCGCCTCCTTGATCATCATTCGTCCGCTTACGAATTTTCCAAGGACTTCTTCGGGCAACATTTTGGTGTACCTGGGATTCTCACGAATATTATTCACCAAATGTGGATCAAGAATGGTAAAGGACCTTAGCATTAGGCGGACGACGTCGTGGTCCGTCCATCGCGTGCTTCCATAGCTCCTTATTTTGTTGATAAGGGTCTTGAGCCGGTTGTATGTTTGAGTTGGCTCCTCGCCCCTTATCATTGCAAATCTTCCGAGCTCGCCTTCTACCAACTCCATCTTGGTGAGCAAGGTGACGTCATTCCCCTCATGAGAGATCTTGAGGGTGTCCCAGATTTGCTTGGCATTGTCCAAGCCGCTCACCTTATGGTACTCGTCCCTGCACAAGGAGGCTAACAACACAGTAGTAGCTTGTGCATTTCTATGAATCTGTTCATTAATAAAAATAGGATTATCCGAGCTATCAAACTTCATTCTACTTTCCACAATCTCCCATATGCTCGGATGGAGAGAGAACAGGTGACTACGCATTTTGTGGCACCAAAATCCGTAGTCCTCTCCATCAAAGTGAGGAGGTTTGCCAAGTGGAATGGAGAGCAAATGAGCATTTGTACTTTGCGGAATACGAGAGTAGTCAAAAGAAAAGTTCGAATTAACCGGTTTCCTTCTCTCGTAGTCGTTGTGGTCGTTGTCCTTTTGGGAAGAAGTAGACTCGTCGCTGTCGTCGTAGTAGACGATCTCCTTGATGCGCCTTGTCTTCTGTAACACCCGGTTTTAAAGGACAAAGTCGGGTGCATCTCATACATGCGCCAAGAAGACAACACATATAATAACAGAGTGTATAGAGATAAATGTCAATAACATCAGAGTATTTATTACATAGCGGAAGACTTATTACAAAATAAAGATAAATATAAAACGAACTAAGGATCGTCGGCGCCAATGCCAACTGAGAAACGCCACCTAGATCAAGTCGAATGCCTCAGTGTTAGGCAGCTCCTCTTCGACCACCTGTTCTTCTCCTGTGGGGGGTGTGAGACAGCAAGAGTGAGCTCACATACGTTCATAGCTCAACAAGTCGTGGGTAATAATGTGGCATGAACTCACCAAAGGTGGGAGTTCATGTAGTGTAAGGCTAATCATTGAAGTAAAGGCTGAAGCTGAGCATTGCTTTTATAAATTGGTCAAAATTTTATTAGCAATTACTAAGTGTAAGTAAATACCAAACCTTAATAATAATAAAGAACAGTAATAGTAAAGTAATCCCAAATGCGATGCAAATGTCAAATTAAATTTAGGTTCCATAGTTAATCATGTGAGGGTCCGAGCCGCTCATGACCGTGAGCACGGCTAGTATACTAGTTTTACACTCTGCAGAGGTTGCGCATCTTTACCCACAAGCCGTGTTACCCATCTGCCAAGGGGTCATGAATCCCATACACCTCTACCAAGGAAGCGAGGCAGGGTAACACTACGAGGCCTTTACAAAGTTCCACTAGCTTCAGAAATCCCGCTACAGTTTATAGGAAGCTCCAATGCAGGGTTCTTGCTTGACCGCCATCGCAGCAAAGTCAACCCAAGGACCTCCCTACACTGACCACTCCCTTACTGCCCTTGCCCCTTTCGGGTAAGGAAGACCTCCACTAGCTTTCCTAGTTAATCAGCCAAGGGCGTCCCATTAAACCCTTGTGGTAGCACTGTTTTCCCGGGTGGTCGCTCCATGTTCCAATTAACATAATGATCTTATCATGAACATAAATAACATAACAAAATAATTGGAACATGGATGTAATAAAATATTAATCCCAAAACCATAGATAAAGCAATAGCATAACTACCCAAGTGAATCAGGGGTAAACAAGGTAAAAAGATAAACAGACTAGGGTGACCTATTGGGTCCCATCAAAATTAAACCTATGCATTGAATAGTGATAACAAAGAACATTATTGGGTAACAAACGTGGATCAAGGGCACAACTTGCCTGGTACTTGAGATTCCAGTTACCAGGGTGATTCTTCAAATCCTCGTGACCTCACTGCTAGTCGTAGCAATACAAACAAACATGGTATAGACAAAATTAACATCACACCAAACATAAGTACAAACTGAATAATAGTAATCTACGCGTTGCTACGAGATCGTGGGTTCGAGAACCACAACAATCGGAGTTACTAGTAAGGAGTTATGATTTTATAGATGCTTCATGTGATTAAAATATTAAACTATATCATAAATTGGTTAATATAAATAATTTGAGAGGTTATTCTCTAAATAACTATCTACACTTTAATCCACATTATAAATTGACCTTAGATCATATTTTAGTAGATGATAATGGTGAGTAGATAACAAGACTAACCAACATAGGTTAAACAAAGACTTGATTATAAAAGAATGAAACATGGTATAATAAGTGTTGCTATTGCATAGTAAATATTTATACGAGACTAACACAACTTGAACGGATCAAATCGGAATTAAAACGGAGGAGTTATGAATTTCCTAAGGTTCTATGTATTTGATATGAGATTAATTAGGAGATCAATCTTATTATTGTTTTTATGTCAAAACAGAGGCAATAGGTGATAAACAATATTATTATAAAATTATAGAAATTGGAATGAATTAATTTGGACTCAATATGAATTTCTATAATTTAAACAACTTTCTAGTATTATTTATATACTACAAATCAATTTCTATAATCCTTTATTCATTTTCTCTGACCTCTGGACTGCGCACATAAAACAAAGAACTCGGGGGTCTAACTCATAAAATTCCCTATGACTCAGATATTCCCCGCGGGGATGGCGGGTTAATTTCTAGTAAGCGTAGGGGTTCTTTTGCAATACGTCAGCCGCGAAGGGGTATGGATGAGTATCAACCGTCAGATTATAAATGAGTGGCTCAGATTAGAACAACCCAACAATGAAACGGTATGCGATATTGCCTGTTGGATCACGATCCATCGGCCCCGGTTTAACAACGAAGGAATCAGATCCAATTCGTTCGATCGCGGATAAATCGTCGAGATCAAATCACGAACAGGTATCCAAATCCTCTAATCTCACCTATTCGAAGCAGATCGGACGGCGCACGATTCGCCGTTCAACACCCCCTGCCAACCCGCACCGGCGACGATGCGGGTTGGCAGGGGGTGTTGAACGGCGAATCGTGCGCCGTCCGATCTGCTTCGAATAGGTGAGATTAGAGGATTTGGATACCTGTTCGTGATTTGATCTCGACGATTTATCCGCGATCGAACGAATTGGATCTGATTCCTTCGTTGTTAAACTGGGGCCGATGGATCGTGATCCAACAGGCAATATCGCATACCGTTTCATTGTTGGGTTGTTCTAATCTGAGCCACTCATTTATAATCTGACGGTTGATACTCATCCATACCCCTTCGCGGCTGACGTATTGCAAAAGAACCCCTACGCTTACTAGAAATTAACCCGCCATCCCCGCGGGGAATATCTGAGTCATAGGGAATTTTATGAGTTAGACCCCCGAGTTCTTTGTTTTATGTGCGCAGTCCAGAGGTCAGAGAAAATGAATAAAGGATTATAGAAATTGATTTGTAGTATATAAATAATACTAGAAAGTTGTTTAAATTATAGAAATTCATATTGAGTCCAAATTAATTCATTCCAATTTCTATAATTTTATAATAATATTGTTTATCACCTATTGCCTCTGTTTTGACATAAAAACAATAATAAGATTGATCTCCTAATTAATCTCATATCAAATACATAGAACCTTAGGAAATTCATAACTCCTCCGTTTTAATTCCGATTTGATCCGTTCAAGTTGTGTTAGTCTCGTATAAATATTTACTATGCAATAGCAACACTTATTATACCATGTTTCATTCTTTTATAATCAAGTCTTTGTTTAACCTATGTTGGTTAGTCTTGTTATCTACTCACCATTATCATCTACTAAAATATGATCTAAGGTCAATTTATAATGTGGATTAAAGTGTAGATAGTTATTTAGAGAATAACCTCTCAAATTATTTATATTAACCAATTTATGATATAGTTTAATATTTTAATCACATGAAGCATCTATAAAATCATAACTCCTTACTAGTAACTCCGATTGTTGTGGTTCTCGAACCCACGATCTCGTAGCAACGCGTAGATTACTATTATTCAGTTTGTACTTATGTTTGGTGTGATGTTAATTTTGTCTATACCATGTTTGTTTGTATTGCTACGACTAGCAGTGAGGTCACGAGGATTTGAAGAATCACCCTGGTAACTGGAATCTCAAGTACCAGGCAAGTTGTGCCCTTGATCCACGTTTGTTACCCAATAATGTTCTTTGTTATCACTATTCAATGCATAGGTTTAATTTTGATGGGACCCAATAGGTCACCCTAGTCTGTTTATCTTTTTACCTTGTTTACCCCTGATTCACTTGGGTAGTTATGCTATTGCTTTATCTATGGTTTTGGGATTAATATTTTATTACATCCATGTTCCAATTATTTTGTTATGTTATTTATGTTCATGATAAGATCATTATGTTAATTGGAACATGGAGCGACCACCCGGGAAAACAGTGCTACCACAAGGGTTTAATGGGACGCCCTTGGCTGATTAACTAGGAAAGCTAGTGGAGGTCTTCCTTACCCGAAAGGGGCAAGGGCAGTAAGGGAGTGGTCAGTGTAGGGAGGTCCTTGGGTTGACTTTGCTGCGATGGCGGTCAAGCAAGAACCCTGCATTGGAGCTTCCTATAAACTGTAGCGGGATTTCTGAAGCTAGTGGAACTTTGTAAAGGCCTCGTAGTGTTACCCTGCCTCGCTTCCTTGGTAGAGGTGTATGGGATTCATGACCCCTTGGCAGATGGGTAACACGGCTTGTGGGTAAAGATGCGCAACCTCTGCAGAGTGTAAAACTAGTATACTAGCCGTGCTCACGGTCATGAGCGGCTCGGACCCTCACATGATTAACTATGGAACCTAAATTTAATTTGACATTTGCATCGCATTTGGGATTACTTTACTATTACTGTTCTTTATTATTATTAAGGTTTGGTATTTACTTACACTTAGTAATTGCTAATAAAATTTTGACCAATTTATAAAAGCAATGCTCAGCTTCAGCCTTTACTTCAATGATTAGCCTTACACTACATGAACTCCCACCTTTGGTGAGTTCATGCCACATTATTACCCACGACTTGTTGAGCTATGAACGTATGTGAGCTCACTCTTGCTGTCTCACACCCCCCACAGGAGAAGAACAGGTGGTCGAAGAGGAGCTGCCTAACACTGAGGCATTCGACTTGATCTAGGTGGCGTTTCTCAGTTGGCATTGGCGCCGACGATCCTTAGTTCGTTTTATATTTATCTTTATTTTGTAATAAGTCTTCCGCTATGTAATAAATACTCTGATGTTATTGACATTTATCTCTATACACTCTGTTATTATATGTGTTGTCTTCTTGGCGCATGTATGAGATGCACCCGACTTTGTCCTTTAAAACCGGGTGTTACATCTTCTTCTTTTTCCCATCTTTGCGTTTATGCCCGGAGCCTGAGTCGGTAGGCTTGTCATCCTTCGGCTCGTTGACGAAGGACTCCTTCTCTTTATCGTTGATCACGATTCCCTTCCCCTTAGGATCCATCTCTTCGGGCGATTAGTCCCTTTGTGAAAGAACGGCTCTGATACCAATTGAGAGCACCTAGAGGGGGGTGAATAGGTGATCCTGTAAAACTTGAAACTTAAGCCACAAAAACTTGGTTAAGCATTAGCACAATAATCACCAAGTGGCTAGAGAGGAGTCTCAACAAAACACTATAACCACAAGAGATCAATCACAGAGATGGCACAGTGGTTATCCCGTGGTTCGGCCAAGACCAACGCTTGCCTACTCCACGTTGTGGCGTCCCAACGGACGAGGGTTGCAATCAACCCCTCTCAAGCGGTCCAAAGACCCACTTGAATACCACGGTGTTTTGCTTGCTTTTCTTAATCCTGTTTGCGAGGAATCTCCACAACTTGGAGCCTCTCGCCCTTACACTTGAATATCACAAAGATGCACAGAGTAAGGGAGGGATTAGCAACTCACACAAGACACAAAGATCTCAGCAAATACGCACACACAAGACCCAGACTTAAGCTCAAAAGACTAGCACACTAGAACGGAGCTTAAATCACTAGAATGTCGAACAAGTGCGCAAGAATGGAGTGTGAGTGATCAAGAGTGCTTAAGGAATGCTTGGTTGTCTCCTCCATGCGCCTAGGGGTCCCTTTTATAGCCCCAAGGCAGCTAGGAGCCGTTGAGAGCAATCTTGGAAGGCAGATCTTGCCTTCTGTCGACTGGCGCACCGGACAGTCCGGTGCAGATATCCTTCCTTATTTGGCGAAGCCGACCGTTGGAGTCTGAGAGCCGTTGGCGCACCAGACACTGTCCGGTGCACACCGGACAGTCCGGTGCACCAATGTGATCGTTGGCTCGGCCATGCGTCACTCGCGGAATCCTCGGCCGACCGTTGCCCCGGCTGACTGTTGACTCACCGGACAGTCCGATGCACCACCGGACAGACCAGTGAATTTTAGCCGTACGCCGTTGATGGTTTCCCGAGAGCGACGAGTTCGCCTATGAACGGCTCACCGGACAGTCCGGTGCACCACCGGACAGACCGGTGAATTATAGCCGTACACCACCGTCGAAGTCCCGAGAGCAGCCTGTTCGCCAGAGCCAGCCTGGCACACCGGACACTGTCCGGTGCACCACCGGACAGTCCGGTGCACCCAGACTAAGCAGACTTTGGCTGAACAAAGCCATCTCATTTCCAATTCAACTTTTCCTGTTTCCAGCACTTAGACACAATACATTAGTCCATAAAACAATGTACTAAGTCTAGAAACATACCTTTTGACATGATTTGTCCTTTGTCCACCACTTTGCATAGATTAGCACAAAAGCACTTGTGTTGGCACTCAATCACCAAAATACTTAGAAATGGCCCAAGGGCACATTTCCCTTTCAATATGTCTGTTGTTTCTGAGTCCGATCTTCTTCATCTTGTCTCCGTCGGAGTTCTTACTTCGAAGAAGCTTTGTTCTTGGCGGATCTGCCGTGGGGTAACTGTCTCGACGGAGGACACCCATGAGTCCGTTATTTATATTCCTTTTCTCATCCGCGGCCTTGCTCTTCCTATTTCTCCCTTCTTCTGCGGTCTCCTTGAATTCTACCATCTGAATCTAACCCATCTGAATCCCAATTCTATTCTGCAAGTTTCTGTTTTTGTTCATTTGTGTGAAGCCTACCTTGGTATTCTGCCACATTTTGGCTTGTGTAAGTACTTGTATCACTGTCGGCCTGGAATGGCCGGGGGCATCACCAACTCGTGGGTGGTGCGAGTTTGGAGATGCACCGTGGGAGGAAGACAGATTACCTCGACATCCCACTCAAGGACAACATCAAAGGATGGCGCCTGGAATGGTTTATTATAGAGAATCACGGCAAGTCTCTCCCCCCCCCTTGGTCAGGGAGACAGCCGAATGTTCGTGCTCCAAGTTGGACTGAATCCCCCACCGACTTGGAGATAGCCGAGGCTAGGGTTCTGCTTGCCGAAGTTGGTTTGTTGAAGGAGAAAGGTCTGACTGCTGAAGTTGTAGTCGCCGATTTTGTTTTTAAGAACATTCAACCACTGAAGGACAGAGCGTACCCGGCTTATCTGTATCGTGGTATCACTGACTCAACCCGGGTTACCAACAGAAGGATTCCTGTTGTGGATCTGGTAAGCCGGCTTGAGATGATTCTTAGAGGTAAGGTGTTGATCATCGGTGCTCCTGTTGCGTATTCTGCCTGGAATCTGCCTCCTCCCAAGACTTTCATCAGTTTTGTGTCAAATTCTCCTGCTGGTGACAGTGGTTTGGGTCTTAGAGTACGACCCTCTCCCGAATAGGTTGAGGCTTTGGTTGTTTCGCTTGGTGAAATCCCCAATGATGAGAGGCAGGTTCATTTTGAGATGCCTATAAACCCGAGCGATGCGGAAATAAGTGCTATGCTGGACATGTTGGCTGAGGATTCCTCTGATTCGGTCCCTGTTGAAACACTAGCTGTAGCAACTATCCCAGAGCCTGGAAAGACCTTGGACACTCAAAGATCTGATAGCACTCGCCCAAAGCGTCCTCGCCAGGCCAGTCATCCAATTTCTCCTGCTGAGGGGAAGAAAAAGAAAAAGAGACGGCTTCGGCGAGTGCCATGCTTGAATCAGGATGCCGGCGCTTCTGCTCCTGCTGCCGAGGAAGTGCCAGTGGAATTTTTACTGGAGCTGATCCCATTGGGTGTGACCCGGCTGATGCTGACCCCAATGGGTGTGACCTTGATGATGCTGATCCCAATGGGTGCAATCCGGCCAGAGCTGATCCCAATGGGTGTGTTGTTCATATTATTGACGAGGATGAGGAAGAGGAGAAGGAAATCCCCTTAATTCAGAAAAACAGTCGGTGTTATATAGTTAGTGGGGAGAGTAGTGATATTCCTTCTCCAGCTTTGTCTGCTCTTGTTGGTCTGCAAGAATTGTCTCTGGCAAATTTTGATCAGGCTCTCGAGGATGTGGTCCCTGAAGATCTGCTGTCCGAGCCGACAGATGGTGGTATGATGGACGTTTGCACTGATATGCCTGATGTCGGGTTAGAGTTATCCCGAGCAGCGTCTCGTGCCTCATCGACCTTGGAGCGCGGTCTTAGGAGTCAAGAGGCTGATCTAGATTGCTCTGTTCCCATGAAAGTGGCTGAAAATCCTTCAGCCTTAGAGGTGGCTGCTGCAGAGAACCCGGTCCCCAAGGATGGCGCCAGCGTTTACCCAGCCCCCGAGGGTGTTGCCGGTAATGATTCGGCTCGGGTGGGTAGCGCGAGCTATGACCCAGCCCCCGAGGGTGTCCGAGCGGGTTCCCCTTCTCATACTTCCATGGATGTCCACGTCGGGTCTTCTCCTCCACATTCTGATTGCATGGCAGCAGCACGTGCTTCGGATCAGGAAGTCGCCTTAGAGGTCGGCGCACCTGATGCTAGAGTTTTGATTCCTGCTGGTGATGCTGAGTTGGTCCCCAATGATGCTCTGCAGATTGCCTCGGTTGATAATCCTTCATCAAGTCACCAACTGACTTCCCATGATTTGGGGCTTCCTTCGTTCTTCTCCAATCTCCAGGTAATTTGGCTTTTCCGATCTGACTATACTCCGGGTGAAATATTGTCTTTGCACTCATTTGTTTTTCAATGTCAGGCTTTGGTTGATAAGATGGCTGGTCAGCTGAGATCGTAGGGTGCCTCTGTCCCAGAAAGAGCTCTGTCTCTAACACATTGGAATCCAGTGCTGCTTCAGCAGCGGGTATCTGATTTGGAGATGGCAAATGCTTGTTAGTGCCCTTTGTTTCCTCCTTGGCTACTTGATTAATCTGCTTTTTGGCTGAATATCCTTGTTTAACCGTTTCTTGCTAGATATGGCCCGGCGGCACTCTGATCTTGAGGAGAAATATTCTCGAGGTCAGACAGACTTGGCCCGGGTTTCTGCTTCTCTGAATGATGCCAACATGTTGAATTCCTCTCTCAATGCTCAGCTTGACTCTGAAAAGGTGGCCAATAAATTAAGCTTTACTTGACTTTCTCTGCTGTGTTCTTACTGCCCGCTTGATGTTTGAGAGCTGATTCTTGTCTGCAGGAGGAAAAATGTGTCCTTGCAACTTTTCGTGACAACCTTGACAAGTTGTATCGCGACGCCAGCAATTCTTTGACTATCTTGGAGAGGAGCCATCGCTTTACCATGGCAGACTTGGATAATCACCATTACAAGCTTCAAGAGTCCCTGGATGAACTTATTCGTGTTAGGCAATTGGTGTCAGGCAAAGATTCTGTCATCAAGGATCTGCGTGCTTCCAAAAGATCAGTCATCCAGGAGCTAGAAGTTGCTCGTCTGGCTGTCAAGGCTGCTGAAGACACTTCCGCTACTTTGAAGGCCCAGCGCGACAAGGCTATGGACAAAGCCATTCACGCGAGGCGAATCTTGATGAGGAGACCCGGTGTGATTGTTCCTGACGACATAGTTGCAGATGTCAATGCTGCTCCTGATTCTTCGAGTCGCCCTTCTTCATCAGTCGCTCCTGAGAAAAACACTACCAAGTAGAAACACTGAATGCATTGTGTATGTGGTTAGTGTGCTCGAATATTCTGTCAGAAAGTGTTTTCAGTACTGAATGCCATTATTATTTTCCTGTTGTTAGAATCCAACAGTAGTTACAATTGCAGAAGTAGGTGCAGTGTGATGGTTTTGAAACTTCTTTTCATTTCGCGAGGCATAGATATCGCCCTAAGATGAGTAATCGTAAGCGTGCTTGTGTTGGATCGAGTAGACGTGAGCACGTCGTGCCGATTTAAGTCACTACCGACTTAAACCGACTGCTCTGTTAGTAGGGTATAGTGGTCACCTGAGTTAAGCGTGAGCATGTCACACCGCTTTAAGTCATCGCTGACTTAAGTCGATTGCTCCATTAGTAGGGTATAGTGGTCACCCTGAGTTAAGTAAGCGTGAGCATGTCACACCGTCTTAAGTCATCGCCGACTTAAGTCGATTGCTCCGTTAGTAGGGTATAGTGGTCACCCTGAGTTAAGTAAGCGTGAGCATGTCACACCGTCTTAAGTCATCGTCGACTTAAGTCGATTGCTCCGTTAGTAGGGTATAGTGGTCACCCTGAGTTAAGTAAGCGTGATAATGTCACACCGCCTTAAGTCATCGCCGACTTAAGTCGATTGCTCCGTTAGTAGGGTATAGTGGTCACCCTAAGTTAAGTAAGCGTGAGCATGTCACACCGCCTTAAGTCATCGCCGACTTAAGTCGATTGCTCCATTAGTAGGGTATAGTGGTCACCCTGAGTTAAGTAAGCGTGAGGTTGACAGTAAACAGTTTGAGTGCCTTTGAGAATGAAGTCTTTTTATTGATGATGTATTTTCCAATTTACAGAATACAAGGCCGTCCCAATAGCTTTTGAAATCTAGCTAGGGGTAAAACTTCCTGAGATGTTCTATATTCCATGAGTTCCCAATTTCCGTGCCGTCCATTTGAGTACGACGATATGATCCAGGCTGAGTGACTTCTGCTAGTATGAATGGCCCTTCCCATAGTGGCGACAATTTGTGTCGTCCCTCCCCCGTTAGAATTCGGTGGAGGACGAGATCCCCCACTGTGAAGGATCGATGCCGTATGGCCTTATCATGATAGCGCCTTAGAGTTTGCTGATACCGGGCTGACTGAATCACCGTATTCAATCGTTCTTCTTCTAGTATATCAACATCCTCCAGTCTAGTAGCCTCAGCTTCTGCTATGTTTTCGAAGATTAATCTTGGTGCCCCAAACTTGAGATCAGTGGGTAGCACTGCCTCTGAACCATAGACCATAAAGAAAGGAGTGTTTCCATGCAAAACTCGGCTAGGTTGAGTTCTCAGGCTCCAGACAACATACGACAACTCTCTGATCCACTTTCCTATGAACTTTTCATTCTTGTCGAAGACTTTCTTTCTGAGTGCTTCCAGTATCATTACGTTGGCACTTTCTACCTGCTTGTTGGCTCTTGGGTGTGCCACTGATGCATATTTGATCTGGATGCATTTTTGTTCGCAGAAATCAAAGAACTCCGAGCTAGTAAAATTGGATCCCAGGTCAGTTATGATGCTATTCGGTATTCCGAACCTGAATATTATGTCTTGTATGAATTCCACTACATTAGCCGAAGTTAGAGAAGCGATGGGCTTGTACTCTATCCACTTAGTGAATTTGTCAATAGCAACCAGTACATGAGTGTATCCCCCTTGAGCTTTCTTGAAAGGTCCAATCATATCCAGTCCCCAGCATGCGAATGGCCATGTCACAGGTATGGTTTGCAGTTGTTGTGCTGGTAGATGCTGCTGTTTTGATAAGTATTGACAAGCTTCACATCTCTGGACTAACTCGGCGGCGTCGCTCTTTGCTGTTGGCCAGTAGAAACTAGACCTGAAGACCTTCCCAACCAGAGTCCTAGACGTTGCGTGTATCCCGCATTGCCCAGCGTGGATCTCATCTAGCAGTTGTTTCCCAATGGCCAAAAGAATGCACTTCATGAGAACTCCTGTCGTGCCCCTTCTGTATAGTGTTTCCCCAATGAGGGTATAATGAGCTGACTGCCTTGCAATGCGCTCTGCTGCATTTTTGTCATCCGGTTCTTCCTCATTCTTTATGTATCCGATGATTGGTTTCCTCCAATCATCAGAATCTGACTCTGGTTGGCTCAGAATATTGCACTCTTCTGCCTGATCTAATGAAATGCTCAGGTGCAGTACTTCTTGGACAAAAACTCCAGACAGGACCTAAGTGAAAGTTCCCTTTGCCCGGGAACAGGATCTGGATGTCGCCTAGAGGGGGGGTGAATAGGCGAATAAAAATTATCACTTTATAACTGGAAATTCTTACTCTACTCGAAGGCTGGATCGCAGTAGAATGAAGGACCCTTCGAGTAGGTTGCAGCATAATTGAAGTTCCTGTCTTAAAATACCCTGCACTTCGAAGACAGCTTATAGCACATATAAATATTGAAGTGCAAGTATAAACAAAAAATAAGACAGAGAAACAGCACACAGCACAGAGCAGAGCACATAGACACAGGGATTTATCCCGAGGTTCGGCCAAGCCTGAAATGCTTGCCTAGTCCTCGTTGGAGTTAGCCACACCTTGGCTTGGAGTCTATTTCAACTCCTTCCTCCGTTTGCTCAGATCTGTCGGGCGACAGATAGAGCCTTCCACTATGTTGATATCAGTTACAACGATGTCGTGGCTGCTTACAATCTTCTCAACAGCACTCCGACAGAGTAACAATGCGCTCAAGATTTTGCTCTAGCTCTTAGCAGCACTTCCCCTCTCTCTAAAGGCTTATAACTTCGCCTCTACACAAACTAGAGAGATACACAAGAGAGGGAGAGAAAGAATTGATCCAAATGGTGTATGGACTTGTTGGCTGCACTTGTGTGCTTGTTTGAGGCGCCTAGGGGTCCCTTTTATAGCCCCAAATGGCCTAGGAGCCGTTGGAGCTTCATTTGGAAGCTCCCAGCCTTCCCTGGTTGCGGGTGCACCGGACTGTCCGGTGGCGCACCGGACAGTGAACAGTAACGGATCTGATTGGCAGTTTCCTTCTCTGGAACAGCTAGCCGTTGGTGCACCGGACAGGTACTATTCACTGTCATGTGCACCGGACACAGCACTATTCACTGTCCTGTGCACCGGACGCAGCGACTATTCACTGTCATGTGCACCGGACAGGGACTATTCACTGTCATGTGCACCGGACAGGTTACTATTCACTGTCCTGTGCACCGGACAGAGTTACTATTCACTGTCCTGTGCACCGGACAGCTACTATTCACTGTCCTGTGCACCAGCCAACAGCACACTAAGTGATTTTTCCTCCGTTCTTTCTCCGTTTGACTTCAACTTTTGAGAGGATTTTCCTGAGACTTAAACAAACACATTTAGAGTATAATCCAATTGATTTAGTCCTAGAAACTTACATCTTTCTTGTTCTTCTCCTAGCTTTTCTGTTTCTCATCCAACAGAGCTCAGAATGGTACTTTCTCTACAGAAAGAGTTAGAGAGCAAACCAAAGCACCAAATTTGTAGTAAGAGGTGTATGCAACATGGTTGAACACTCAAACCTTACATACTTAACCTTTTTCACCATTTTACCCAATTTGGCATGTTTGAGGTCGATGTTGGACTCTAAACCATTAAGTCAACTTGACTTGATCTAGATTGACATATCTGAGCTCCAACTCCCTTGTTCATTTCTCGAGCTTGATCTTGAGCCTTATGACTTACACCACATAACTGTAGCTGTTGCCTCATTGGTTGTAAGTCACGTCCTTATGTAGTGATCCTTGATGTGCCGTAGCTGTTCTCAACTCGATCACCCTTGACTTTGCAAGCCTTCTTCTTCACCCTTGGCTTTGGGTTCCTCGGCCTTCTTGACCTTCTCCCATGC
Organism: Zea luxurians; assembly: GCA_029449295.1. Classification (NCBI taxonomy): domain Eukaryota; kingdom Viridiplantae; phylum Streptophyta; class Magnoliopsida; order Poales; family Poaceae; genus Zea; species Zea luxurians. The sequence continues at coordinate 31,666,668 of JAOPSE010000031.1, forward strand.
ACTTGGTACCTCGAAGCTCTTCTTGCCTCCGTCCTTGGCTTGATCAGTTGTCTCCGAGCTACGCACCCGAGTATCACTTTTGCAATGTCCATCTTACTTGTGATGCCCATTATCTATGATCATCTAGTCCTTGGACCATCACACTTGTTCACTTGTTGAACCTTGTTAGCTTTACCTTAAGCACCTATTCAACACTTAGTACACTTGTTAGTCCTTTAATTGAGTTGTCATCCAAACACCAAAACTCACAAGAGAGCTTTCACTAAGTCCGACTGGATCCTAGCTTTGACAATGCATCAGCTGCTGTGTTGCGGTCTCTCTCCACATGATGAAATTCCAAACCTTCAAACTTGTCTTCTAGCTTTCGGACGGCAGCACAGTATTTCCCCATGGAATCATTCGAGCAATCCCACTCTTTGTTTATCTGACTTATGACCACCAGAGAATCCCCATATACCATCAGTCGCTTGATGCCCAGTGATATGGCAATGTTCAGTCCATGACACAAAGCTTCGTATTCTGCTGCATTATTGGATGCTGAGAATAACAATTGAAGAGCATATTTGAGTTGTTCACCTCCAGGTGCAATGAAGAGGATCCCTGCTCCTGCCCCCTACAGCTTCAACGAGCCATCGAAATACATTCGCCATACTTCTGCAGCTTCTGGGTTATCTGGCACTTGTTGCTCGGTCCATTCTGATACGAAGTCAACTAGTGTTTGAGTTTTGATTGCAGTACGAGGTCGAAACTCAATGTCATGAGCTCCCAGCTCACAGACCCACTTGGCTATTCTTCCGATGGCTTCTTTATTGTGGAGAATATCCCCTATTGGAAATCCGGTGACTACTATGACTTTGTGGTCGTCGAAGTAGTGACGGAGCTTGCGTGCAGTTAGAAGTACTGCATACAATAGTTTCTAAACTTGAGGATATTTCTTCTTCGAGGGACCCAGGACTTCACTGATGAAATAGACGGGATGTTGCACTGGGTATGTGTGTCCCTCTTCTGCTCGCTCGACTACTAATGTGGTGCTCACCACGTGAGTCGTGCAAGAGATGTATAACAACAGATCTTCAGCCGGTTGACTCGGCGTGGCTCGGCGTGGCGGTTTTAGCACTGGTGGTGTTGTCAGGAATTTCTTCAGTACGTCTAGAGCTTCCTGAGCCTCTAAAGTCCACTGGAACTTGTCTACCTTCTTGAGCAACTTGTAGAATGGTAGGTCTTTTTCTCCCAGCCTTGATATGAATCTGCTTAGGGCTGCCATGCATCTGGTAAGTCTTTGTACTTTCTTCTATGATCGTGGTGCTTCCATTCTCATGATAGCTTCGATCTTTTCTGGATTGGCCTCAATTCCCCGGTGGCTGACAATAAACCCGAGCAATTTTCCTGCTGGTACTCCAAAGACGCATTTTCAGGATTAAGTTTCCATCGATATCATCGTAGACTGTTGAAGACCAGCTGTAAATCTTCAATGAAATTTTCTGAGTTTTCTGTCTTGATCACCACATCATCCACATAAGCTTCCACATGCTTGCCCCAGTGGTCGGCTAAGCATGTCTGAATAGCCCTCTGGTAAGTTGCTCCAGCGTTTTTGAGGCCAAACGGCATGGAGGTATAGCAGAAGGCTCCGAACGGGGTGATGAATGCTATTTTTCCTCGTCTTCTTTCGCTAAGTTGATCTGATGAAATCCAGAATAGCAATCTAAGAAAGACAACATAGAACACCCAGTAGTTGAGTCTACCACCTGGTCTATTCTAGGGAGTCCGAAGGGATCCTTCGGACAATGTTTGTTGAGATCCGTATAGTCGACGCACATGCGCCAATCCACTTTATTCTTTTTGAGTACAAGAACAGGATTTGCCAACCACTCGGGATGTAACACTTCTTTAATGAATCCGGCCGCGATCAAGTGAGCCAGCTCTGCATGGATGGCTTCTCTCTTGTCGGGCGTGAAACGACGTAATTTTTGTCGGATCGGCCTCGCCTAGGGGTAGACCTTTAGTTTGTGCTCGGCCAGTTCTCTCGGGACTCCCGGCATATGCGCAGGTTGCCATGCGAATACGTCTCGGTTATCTTGCAGAAACTGGACGAGCGCGCGTTCCTATTTGTCATCCAGGCTGGAACTGATGATGGCAGTCTTGCGCCCATCGGCAAACCCGAGGTTGATTCTCTTGGTTTCTTCGGTCGACCGCATAGAGGTCACAGCTTGAGCTTCATTCACGGGTACCACGAGGTCTTCCTTAGGCTTTGAGTTCGCCTGCGCAGAAGAAGTCGCCGATGGTTTGGTGGTGAGGGCTGCCTGAATGGCCACCTGGAAACACTCTGCGGCGCCTTGGAAGTCAGCGCGCACAGTTATGATTTCTTGTGGTCCTGGCATCTTCAATATCATGTACGTGTAGTGTGGAATGGCCATGAACTTCGCCAACCCGGGCCTGCCGATGATGGCATTGTATCCACAATCGAAGTTTGCCACCTCGAACCTCAGGAACTCGTTTCTGTAGTTTTCCGGAGTTCTGAAAGTGACCATCATGTAGATGTGTCCCAGTGGATATTCTCCTTCAGTCGGCACGATGCCGAAGAAAGGAGTGTCTGACTCATGGAGCTCTTTGAGGGGAACTCCCAAGCCTTGAAGCGTCCGAGGGAAGGTGACGTTGATGCTGCTTCACCCGTCCACTAATACCTTCTTTACCCTGCTTTCTCGGATCACTGGATCGACGAGGTGCGGGTACTTGCCCGGGTGGTCGAAGTTGAGCCACTGATCCGCCCGAGTGAAGGTGATCGTGTGTTTGGACCATCGATACGGGGCGGGAGGACCAGTAGTTGCCACATGTATCTGACGGTCGTTGAGCTTTTGCTGTCTCTTGCTTTCTTGCGACCCATGTCCGCCGAAGATGACATTGACTTCTCCGTCGACGCGCGGGAAGGCTCCACCTCCTCCCCCCTCCTGCTGTTGGGGTTGTCGAGGTTCTCTAGGTCCTTCTCGTGGTGGGGGTGGCAGAGGTTGGAAGGGTTGGCCATTCCCCATGGAGTGCTTGAAGTCTCTGCAGTTTCGAAGGGTGTGGCACATGTCCTAGTGGTACGGGCACTGGGCGTCGAGGATGTCGTCCAGCGTGCATTCGCCTCTGCGAGGTCCTCCTCGGGCGCGAGAGGCGGGTGGTCCGGCGGCGTGGACTTCTTCACGAGGCCTCTTCTCCCAACGTTTGTCGGGTTGTTGGTTCGTGTCGCGTTGCGGTGCCGCCGGTGTAGGCTTTGCTCCTCCGATGAGGTCTTGAGCTCGTTCGTTAGCGGTGATGTAGAGGTCGGCTTCCCAAAACAGCTGCTCGGAGGTAGTCGGCGCCTTTTGCAGTATGGCTCGGACGAAGGCCGAGTCATTAGATCCCCGGTAGAAGTCCTCAATCAATGCCGCTTCTGCGACCTCTGGGATACGATTTCTCATGGTCTGAAATCTTTTGAGGTATGACCAGAGAATCTCGTCCCCTCAATGCTTGATGGATTTAAGGTCCCATGGTTGCGCCGGTTTGTCAGAGAGAGATTGGAAGTTAGCGGTGAAGCACCGACTGAAGTCGCTCCAGTCGTCGATGCAGTGTCGGGGTAGGTGTCGCAGCCATTGCAGTGCATCTTGCCCAAGGACGATAGGCAAGTATGCGGTCATCACATCTTCGGTTGCCCCAGCGGCTCAGGCGGCGGCGGTGTAGATGGCCAACCAGCCTCCCGGATCCTGCTTAGGCTCGTACTTGTTGACGTTGGAGACTTTGAAGTTAGGGGGCCATTGAATGGCCCTGGGACATGGAGTGAGTGCTGATACTCCACATGTGTCCTCCTGTCGTCGATGATGATGTCTGTCCCGAGGAGGGGAGTTGTTGTCCTAGTGACTCGACCGTCCCCTGGTCGTGCCACCAGTCGAAGCCGTTGCCAACTCAGTTCTGGTGGCCTGACTCCGCGCAGGGATGCCATGATCCCGGTCATATTCTTCCTGGCGCCGGATCTCGTTCTCATGTCGTCGTTCGTGCGAGGCGTTGATGGAGCTCCGTGCGTCTCGCCGGCTATTGATGGCGTGTCGTAGATCACTCGGTGGATGAGCGAGAGGTAGAAGGTGATTAGCTGCCCGGGTGAACAGCCGTCGATAGCCCTCGGCGTCTGGAGTCCGGGGGAGGCCATCGGCTATCCGAGCCAATACTCCACCGACCTCACTCGGTGTGTTCATGGCTCGGGCGAAGTCGGGGTTCAGGTTGCGTCCGAAAAGTGGATTCTCTCGGCGTTGCCTCGCTTCCTGCTCAGCCTGCTCTTGAGCTTGCCGACGGTCACGTCGTCGGGAATTCCTCCTTTCCCTGAAGACCCGTTCTTCTAGAGTTTCTCCTATCTCCGATACCTCGTCTCGTGATACGGGCTGCGCCAGGTCCCGCTCTTCGGCCTCGTGATGTCGCCAAATATTTCGGCGTTGGTTCCTTCGTCGGTGGGATTCCCGCTGAGAAGGTTCTTCCCCGGGCGCAGTTGGTTCATCGTTGGAGACGGGGGGCGACTCCACTCTCCCGATGAAGAGGATGTCGGGGTAGAATGGAACCACCGCTATGACGAGCTTCTTTCCGTTCTCCTTTGAGGACGGAGGCACCGAAAGAGCAGTTTGACAATCCTTTACCTTGTTCGCTTCCTTTTTCCTTGTGATCCGTGTCCATTTTTCCATCAGAGAGGTGGACAGCGGAGTTCTCCGGGTAGACGGACCCTCAGCTCTTAACTTGCTGAAGGTGGTCTTTGCTTGGAGCGCTGGAGGTTGCGCTTTTTCCTGCTTCACTCTGACTTTCCCGGAGATTTTTGAGGAAAACTTTCTCTCCGACGGATCCGCGATGCGATGTAGAGTTCCTTCTTCATCTGCTACGGACGAAATGGTTCCAAAGCAGAACACGAACCCGGGGTGGAGGACGATCTTGTGCTGGAAAGTGACAGCCATTGAGCTAGCTTGGATCAGTGACACACCCCCTACCTGGCGCGCCAGCTGTCGGTGTTTTGGGTATGACCACGCACCCGGGGTTGCCCCTCGAGGTGCTTTTTGGAGTAGGACGGTGTTACCGACTGTTGCTCGATGGTTCGCGCTAGATGCACGAGAGACAGTGGACAATTTTGTACAGGTTCAGGCCACTTTGAGATGCGTAACACCCTACGTTCTGGCGTGAATACTTTGTGTGGTGGGTTACAAGGAGGCTCTCTAGTATCGAGGATGTTAGAGAACCGGGTGGATGGCTCGGTAGTGAGAGTTGTTTTTGAGGGGATGCCCCTTAGGCCTTATATACTCGACCATGGGGCATTACATGTGGATATGATAACAACGTGAGCCTAAGTAATAGTGAACCGATTGAGCCTATCTTCCTATAATTCCGCCGACCTATCTCCGCTCTATTCCGATTTACGAGGCCCCTGCGTGGGAAGGTCGGATCCTTGTTGCGGTTGCTGTTCAAACTCATCGGGCCGTCAGGGCCTGCGTCAATCCAGTCTTGTGTCAATCAGCTTTAACGGGCGTGCCTCCCCAGGCCCACGAAGGGATGACCTTGCGAACTATCGGGCCCAAGGCCTGTCGTGAGGTCTTTTAACCTTCTAGTGGACCCTGGGGGATATATGTCCCCCACATGCGCTGTCTGCAGGATGGCCCTGGCGCCGCCTGCCAGCGGAGTTGTAACACCCTGAATTTAGGGGTATAAAATTTATTTTCTAATATCCACAAAATTCAGCGGTTACCCTCTTTTTTTTGCTTTTCTTTGTTTTTTCTAAATAATGGAGAGTTATTTTATTATATATATAATTTTTAGCTTAGTATAATAAAACTCTAGGGAGGCTTTGATTGTTGCATTTATGCCACTGCATAGTGTTTATGAGTGCGAAATGTTATTAGAAGAGATTAAAATATCTCGAGGGTATTCCCAAGAGTTGTTGGAATCCTCGGAACGTTTCTTCGGGTAGTAAATATGAATTTCAGTTTTTATTCTAATATTATTTAAATATCTAAAATTTAGCATTTGCGAAGAACTATAAAATTCTAGAAACTCGATAATATATATATATATATATATATATATATTTTTCTCTCGTCAAGTTCGTTCTAGATCTCATGTCCTTTTCGCGGTGTCGTTAAAAAATCACTCCTCGCAATCGGCGTGTCGCTCGCGTCTACTCCTATCTACCCTTCTTGCCTCGTCTCGATGCGCAATGCCCATGTGCTGTGCGTGCAACCGCCTTTTTCCCTCCCCCATTCCTTTCGCTGTAATCCTAGACCCACATGTCAACTTCATCTTCTTAAATTGTCACACGTTTTGTGCGCGCGTCTCACTCGAACGCAGCTGCAACCACCTCGTCATACCCTGCCTTCTAACATGATCCGCGACGAAATCGATAACCATCTCGTGCACCCTTTTCTCTCTATATACACACTCCACCTTCGGGAGCCCCCTCCCTCTCTATTCTTCCACAACTGCACCAGCCCACATCGTCTCCCCTAAGTCCTTCCGTGTGTTGCGCCATCGCCGGAGGAGCATCTGTCCAAACACCGCTGTCTTCCTCGCTTGCTTGGTCTGTCGTTCGTCGTGCGCAGGTAAGAGATCCTCTCCTCCCTCTCCTGCCTTCCTCCCCGTTGTTGTGCTGCTCGGCGAGAGCTTCCCTCCATGGGGCCGTGCTCTGCTACATAGCTCCACCGTGCTGCTCCCGCCTCGGCATCGCGTCGCCGTGGGCCGGCCTTGCCGTCCTTGACCATCGTAGCTTCACGTCTCGCGTCCACCTTACTTGTCGAGGGATAAACCACAGCAGTCCCCTAGCCCTGCTCACCCAGCCGGCTGGCCAGCTCCTCCATGTCACGCTGCTGCCTTGGTGGCCGAGTGCCTTCCCTGGGCTAGCAAGCAAGCCGAGCGGGCTCGACCCCCCCGGTCGCGTGGCCACCTCCCCGGCCAGCGAGCCCCAACCTGCCTATTGCCGACGAGAGCAAGTGCGTCCATCTCCGCCGTGTCCCCATGGGCGCCGTTCCTACCATCGTCGTGCATACTGCATAGGAAGAAAAAGAAGAAACTACAACATGTGGGGCCCACCTTGCATGCAGTCCTGTGCGTGTGCGTGAGCCACCCAAAAAGAATCCGTCTAGGCCCCACACATGCACAGCAACATCCCCACGATACCTTGCAGGCTGCATGCACTTGGCGATTTCCTTGCTTCGTGCAATAGTGCTTGTATAGAATCGCATGAGCCCCACATGCATGGCTCCACTATTTGGCCAGGCATGCCGCACATCTCCTATAAAAAGTGAAAAACTGTTGCACACCCACATTAGATTAGACCTTCTATGGTTGTGATCTCCACGACCTTTCATGTGGGCATCCTTCAACCAATCATATTGCACCATGTCAACCAATTCGCTAATGACTCATTATCATCGCATTATAAATCAGTTTCAGCCTATTCTCGTTGTGTTCACTTTGTAATAATGTTTTCTACGTATTAGTAATATTATTTTGTCACGACACAAATTTTAATTAATTAGTTAATTATTTGATTCATGAGATATTTATTAGAATAGCAATTTAAATAAAACTTATTCAATAGTTTTATTTGTGTTTTATAAATACAGAGTAATGTAATTAATGTCAGCTCGCATGTTATGAATTAATACTCGTTTATAATAAACACGATATCTGCGCGTGAGGATCGTGTGTCGCGTGTGAGGATCGCGTGCGTAGTCGCATGTTGTCGCATGCGTGTTCGTGTGTCATTCACGCGCTGTTTGCGTGTCGTCGTCATTCCTTCGCGCGTTCGTTCCGCGCGTCTGGTTCGCGTGTCGCGCGTATCTCGTGTGTCGATCATGTGTGTCGCGCAGACCCTGCGCGTGATAATAAATTGTTTTCACTTATAACACTCATGTTAATAAGTTTAATTCGTCAGGTCATATATTTTAGATAATTAACTTAAGATTCGCTCGACTAATATTTATTAGATTAATATTCTAATTAGATTAAATGTGTAGTGTTCAACTTGAGTTTTTATAATAAATATTAACATGACTAATATTAACTTAACTACTTTTTATTTATTTAATATTTGTTTAGTACAAATGCGTCACCTATTTAGTTTCTCGCCTGTCGCGCGTGCTGTTCCGCGCGTGGTAACGTGCTGGTCTGCGCGTCGTTCGCGCCGGTCGCGCGCACTGTTTTCGTGTGTCATCAGCGTGCTATGTCGCTCGTGTCCGCGTGTCATTCGCACGCTGTCATGCTGTTTCGCGCGTCGTAAATTTGCCTCACTTAGAATCTCTCACTTTAATTAAATTATTTGTTTAACTGATAGCTGCTAGTGTAACAGGTTAAGCGAAACTAAATATTAGATATAGTTTGTATTTAATAATGTCGAATTAAAGGTTATAGTTATACTTGTTTAACGTAAACGCAATAACTTATCGACCGTAGATTCGACCGTCACATTTCTTATCTTCGCGTAACCGTATAAGCGCTCTCTATTTTCATATTGTGTGTTTTGATAATATTTTATCTTGTATGGTGTAATGTTCTTATGCAAATATATGTTTGTTTGTGCCTGTTTGGATTCGTTGCGCGTCTCGAATAGATTGCGATCTGTTCCCGAGCTTCGAGGAATCGACGATCAAGCTTCGGCGACCAAGTGATCTAGCTCTTCGAGTTCCACGAAGTTGAAGACCCTGAGCATCTGTTTGGTGAAGGCAAGTGTCCTCTGACCCATTATGTCCCATTCACTTTTAATGCACTGTCCCGCATTACTTAATTGAAACCTAAGGATTGACTAGCTTTCTATTTACCTTATCCTTGTTTACCTTTTGGATTATCATGGTTAGCATTATGCTATTGCTTTACTTTAATCAATGAACATGATGTGAATACTTATGATACTATGATGTTATCCCGATGATGTTCCTGTGATACTTTAGGGGGCTCAGGCTGTTTCCTGAGTGCCTCTCCGTAAGGACCTGTTTGGGGAGTGACAACCCGGGATAACAGTGCAACCATGAGGGTGGAATGGGACCCCCTTAGCTGATTAATTAGAGGAACCAGAGGAGTAGTTGGCTTCGTCGTAGGGCCGTCAATGGGGTCCGGGCACAGTACTTGCTCTGCCGAGGCTGGTTGCAGAGGTTCTTGATTTGGTTTTTTAGTCACCCTTATTTTGGGGAGATGTACTGTGTTTATCAAACTGGAGAAACCTAATGGGCGGCTATGACCTCTGGGAAATCTTTGTAAAGGCTACGTAGTGATACCCTGCCAGGCCACCTAGGTAGTGGTCAATGGGGATTAGCTCTCCTCGGGCAGAAAGAGAATCATGACTCGTGGGTAAAGTGTGTGACCTCTGCAGAGGGTTAGAAACTGATATATCAGCCGTGCTCACGGTTATGAGCGGCCTTGGGATCCTCTTTGATTAGAGATACTTGATCAGAGATGGTTGGTTTACAGGTGGTGACAAGGATGATGGTTATGACTATGGTAATGGTAAGTGGTATTCTTTCCGTTTGGAAAGGGTACTTTGGGTTAATAACTTGGGTTAATGTTAAAACTCGGCTCTAAATTAATAATAATAACCTGACCAACTAAAAGCAACTGCTTGACCTTAACCCCAAATAAAGCTAGTCCACTACAGCCAAACGGGACATTTGCTGGGTACGTTGATGTGTACTCACCCTTGCTTTCACAAAACACCAGGTTGCCTTTGGTGCAATCTATGCTCAGGTAAAGAAGAAGGCGTCGAGGCGAATCTCCAGGAGTTCCAGGACTTCGACGAGTTCGAGGATTAGGCTAGCGACCTCCCCCAGTCAGCTGCCTGTGGTGGGTTAATTTATGTTTGCTACGTTTCTATTCTGTGTACTTTGATTATATTATGTAAATGACTCTAGTCTTTAATATTATTACTTATCTTTATTGTTATTCGAAGCATTGTGCTATGATGAGTCATTTATGTAATGGTCGTGTACGTGAATTTCTGATCCTGGCACGTACATGGTTCGCATTCGGTTTACCTTCCAAAACCGGGTGTGACATAAGTGGTATCAAAGCCATGCTGACTGTAGGAACACTGACCTAGAGTAGCATTGGCCGTTTTAAGGACCTATTGGTTATTACTTCACCTCATCCTTGATTCTGCTTCAAAATATAAGTCACCTCGACTAATTCTATGTTGTGTTCCTATATGCCCCCTTGCAAAAAAAATATTCTAGTATGGTCTATACTTTTCTCGATCTGTTAGATCTGATCTCACTCTTGTGCTTGCGACATCTTTGTAGATGCCCCCTAACCAATAACCTTTTGTCTGTTGGGACTCTTCCCACCTCTGTCATTAAATTGCTACCCTTTGACTATCTTTATTCCCTTAGTATTGACATGCACATATCCCTGGATTCTTCAATACTCGTGTTTCAAATACTTACATCTGATTCTCCACTCTCTACTTAAACATTTCAATTTATATGTCCATGACCTTCCTGTCTTTTGAGACCCTTTCCTCCTCTGTTGTTAAGTCGCTATCTTTTGGCAATTTCTTGTCTCTTGGTATTGGTATGCTCATCTCCTTGAAATCTTTCATACTCTTATCTTTCTATGCTTACCTTTATAACCCAATGTCTGTTTAAGATATTTCATTCAACATGCCCTTGACTACCCTTGTTTCTTAACAATCCATGAACGATCATTTTATCTCGCACATGATTGGTGATCTCGTTGCTTTTTTATAACTTCCCTCGGTAAGGAATCTTTACATCAACCCTTCTGTTGGAACCTTACCTATCTTACCCTTGATTGTTTTCTCCACTTTGTCACTTCACGAGTCTTGCCTTAATTATACCCTTTGTTATTCTTTTAATTATTATCATATGTACCCTTGACACCTCTATATCCTATATTGATGTTTGTTTCGTACCTGCCCTTTAAAATTGCCCCTCTTCCATCTCATACCTTCTTTCTCTTGGTCGTATCCTCTTCTTTGGCTCGCGAATTTTTAATCCCGTCCTTTGTTGTGCTTTTGTTTCTTATTGCCTTTACCCTTCTCATCTCTCGATCTTACCTTAGTGATTACGCTATGTTCGTTCTCTAAAATCTCTAATCTCCTATCCTAATTTGAGACCGGTGTTTTACTTATCTCGTCCTTGGCAACAACCTCTCGTTTACCGCGTGTAAGCTTGCGCGCAACTTCATTCTTTGTTATACTCATACCACTGACTCTTCTATGCCTTCATCTTTTCCCTTATACCTTGACTGTTACCACCTTTGACCTTTGGCGATATTGACATCTTCTACCTAAAGGCTTACCTTGAACTTGTCCTTTAAAAGCCTCCCCTTTCTTTCAACCCAATTTGGGGAGCTGCGAGTTACCTATCTCTCCCTTGATTTCTTTTCACTACTTGTCGTCTTACAGGTTTTGTCCTAATTCCATCCCTTGCGGTGTTTTTGTTTGCTATCATCCTCACCTTATCGTCCATCGATCTTGCTTATACTCATCTTTATTCCTACTCTTTAAAAATCTCCTCTCTTCCACCTCAATTTGAGAGTGGCAAGTTACCTGTCTGGCCCTTGGACGTACCCTCTCCTTTTCCATTTGCAGGTCATGTCCCAACTCCATCATTTATGGCACTTATATCCTATGTCCTTATGCTGATTTACCCCCTTTTTCTGCATCCTTGTCCGTTACCACCTTTAAACCCTTGTAATATCTATACCCATATCTTCATGCTTACCTTGAACCTACTCTTCAAAGCCTCCTATTTTTCATCCCTGTTCAAGAATAATGCCTCCCCTTCCATTTCAATTCAAGAGTGTTGTCTTACCCATCCCGCTCTCGGTCGTTTCCTTTTCCTATGTCGCGCTGCTAGTCGTAGGTTTTGTTTGATACCCCCCTTACCCTTGTAATCACTAGATCTTACCTTGATGCTTATCTTGGGCCTGCTTTTGGAAATCTCCCCTTTTCTATCTCAACTCGGGAGTGGTGTTCTACCCATTATGCCCTTGGTTGTAACCTTTCCTTAGTCACTCACAATGCTTGCTTTAACTCCATCCCTTATTGTGCTTGTGTCCCTATCCTACACGTCTTGTTCTTCTCCTTGTCCTTCAACAACCATAGAGAGTAGTTATTCCCTTTTCAAGGAAGACCACCATTTTATTAAAAGGAACGTATAGCAACGAGATGTTTGTTATTGTATGCTTGTGCTGTTTGTCTTTGTGTTATGACTGATTTGTTTCTTTGTGATGAGTGTTGGTGTGTTGTGGCCTTTGGTCCACAATGGCATCAGTTTACGAGGTGAGTGCCATAGAGTTAGGTAGTTGGGTGCTCTCCCTTATCTCTCTTTAATCCATCTATGCTTACCATTTCTATCTATACCTTTTCCTCTTGCACCTATCCAATTGACATCAGTCAAGATCAGAGTCGGCAGCAGCGTCATCAAGTGCATATCAATGCTCCTGTTAAGGGGGTTAGCCGCTAACCCCAATGAAGACAATATGTTCAACCTCAACCAACAAGGTCAGAGTGGCGCAACAGAAGCGTATGTGGGTCCTAACCCACAGGTCCAAGAGATTCTCAAGAATTGCATCAATTGGTCTCAAGCATATGAAGGTCAAAGTAACCAGTCCGCAAGTTAAGCTTGCAGAGTCAAAGTCAACTCAAGAAAGCCTTGGACAACTTATGAACCAACCTTATCATTCTTGCTATCCGCTTCTTGAATCTCGGGGGCGAGATTCTGTTAAGGGGGTTAGATTTGTAACACCCTGAATTTAGGGGTATAAAATTTCTTTTCTAATATCCACAAAATTCAGCGGTTACCCTCTTTTTTTTGCTTTTCTTTGTTTTTTCTAAATAATGGAGAGTTATTTTATTATATATATAATTTTTAGCTTAGTATAATAAAACTCTAGGGAGGCTTTGATTGTTGCATTTATGCCACTGCATAGTGTTTATGAGTGCGAAATGTTATTAGAACAGATTAAAATATCTCGAGGGTATTCCCAAGAGTTGTTGGAATCCTCGGAACGTTTCTTCGGGTAGTAAATATGAATTTCAGTTTTTATTCTAATATTATTTAAATATCTAAAATTTAGCATTTGCGAAGAACTATAAAATTCTAGAAACTCGATAATATATATATATATATATATATATATATATTTCTCTCGTCGAGTTCGTTCTAGATCTCATGTCCTTTTCGCGGTGTCGTTAAAACATCACTCCTCGCAATCGGCGTGTCGCTCGCGTCTACTCCTATCTACCCTTCTTGCCTCGTCTCGATGCGCAATGCCCATGTGCTGTGCGTGCAACCGCCTTTTTCCCTCCCCCATTCCTTTCGTTGTAATCCTAGACCCACGTGTCAACTTCATCTTCTTAAATTGTCACACGTTTTGTGCGCGCGTCTCACTCGAACGCAGCTGCAACCACCTCGTCATACCCTGCCTTCTAACATGATCCGCGACGAAATCGATAACCGTCTTGTGCACCCTTTTCTCTCTATATACACACTCCACCTTTGGGAGCCCCCTCCCTCTCTATTCTTCCACAACTGCACCAGCACACATCGTCTCCCCTAAGTCCTTCCGTGTGTTGCGCCATCGCCGGAGGAGCATCTGTCCAAACACCGCTGTCTTCCTCGCTTGCTTGGTCTGTCGTTCGTCGTGTGCAGGTAAGAGATCCTCTCCTCCCTCTCCTGCCTTCCTCCTCGTTGCTGTGCTGCTCGGCGATAGCTTCCCTCCATGGGGCCGTGCCCTGCTACATAGCTCCACCGTGCTGCTCTGGCCTCGGCATCGCGTCGCCGTGGGCCGGCCTCGCCGTCCTTGACCATCGTAGCTTCACGTCTCGCGTCCACCTTACTTGTCGAGGGAGAAACCGCAGCAGTCCCCTAGCCCTGCTCACCCAGCCGGCCGGCCAGCTCCTCCATGTCACGTCGCTGCCTTGGTGGCCGAGTGCCTTCCCTGGGCTAGCAAGCAAGCCGAGCGGGCTCGACCCCCCGGTCGCGTGGCCACCTCCCCGGCCAGCGAGCCCCAACCTGCCTATTGCCGACGAGAGCAAGTGCGTCCATCTCCGCCGTGTCCCCATGGGCGCCGTTCCTACCATCATCGTGCATACTGCATAGGAAGAAAAAGAAGAAACTGCAACATGTGGGGCCCACCTTGCATGCAGTCCTGTGCGTGTGCGTGAGCCACCCAAAAAGAATCTGTCTAGGCCCCACACATGCACAGCAACATCCCCACGATACCTTGCAGGTTGCATGCACTTGGCGATTTCTTTGCTTCGTGCAATCGTGCTTGTACAGAATCGCATGAGCCCCACATGCATGGCTCCACTATTTGGCCAGGCATGCCGCACATCTCCTATAATGTAACACCTACTTTGTAACTGCTAGGAATAATGTCAATTGAGAAACATTTTCTCTTTATGTGAGTTTGAACTATATGCATCATCACATGTGAACACCATGTCCAAAAACAAATAAAAAAGAGAGGTGCTACTAAATTGTTGCATCATGCTGGATATTTTATTTTGTGTGCATTTCGTGATAAGAAAAAGTATTAAAGACCAAGAAGAGAATTTAAAACCCAAAAGAAATTCTTGAAATTAGAGAAGAGGAAGGAATATTATTCAATGCAAATGAAGTTATCATTAAAATCACTTCATCACAGTTGATATGATCAAAATAAATAATTGACCAGTATATAAAGTGCCACAAAGTTTGAATTTGGATTGAAGTTTGAATTTGAAAAGAGAAATGAAAAAGAAAAACAGGAAATAAAAAGGGAAAATGAATAAAAGCCTACCTGGGCCGCAGGCTCCATTTTGGCCCAACCTGAGATTCCCTTTCCGCGGCCCAGGTCTACTGCCGGGCGCACCTGCCCTTCTGCGCTGGCACCTGGGGTCCACCTGACAGCCTCTATTCCGCGCGCCTGCTTCTGTTTGTTGACGCTGACAGCGGGACCCGCATCGCCCTGTTCCTCTTCCTTCTGTTTTCCGCGCGCGTGGGAGCTCCTACCGAACTCCGCGCAAAACCAGCCGGGATGGCGCTGGAATCGGTCAGCTCCGTTCGACGGACTCAATCGCGCCCGTGCGACCTCCTTGGGCGCCCAGATAAAAGCGTGGCCGCCGTTGTTCCCAGGCCATGCGATCCAAAATTAACACCGCTCGGCTGCGACAAGGTTAGGTGAGAGAGAGGAAGAAGGCTGGTGGGAGCTAGCGCGGGACTTGGAAGACCCGCCGTAGCTTCGCCGTGAGGTCTGCCGTGGTGGGCGAATTGGCTGTCGGAGTTGGGGAAGAGGGCCGCGGATACAAGCCTCGCCGCCGAGACCACTGACCATCTCCTATGCGGTAAGAACTCTATCATCTCGTTCGAATCGACCTCAATTACACACCAGGAAGTCGGAATTTGGGCATTGGGCGCGGCTCGGCGGCAAATTCCGTCTGGCTGAGTTAGCGCCACCGTGAATCGGGCCTCCGCCGTGGGCAGGGACCTGTGCTTAATGGCGGATGCAATTAGTTGAGGGATATGATTCAGGGAGTCATCGATTTGGCGAGGGTTGAGCGAATTGAAGAATGGTGCTCGGGTTGGTCGGATTGGCTGGCGCGATGAGCTCGCCGCCGCGCGGTGGCTCTGCTCTGGTGGATTGCTGCGCGGGGGAGAAGACGCTCTGTGGGTCATCGGATCAATAATCGACGGATGAGATTAAAACTTTAACGTACCCCTTCACGCGGGTGATCCTGACCGCTGGATTAGATCGGACGGGTCATGGGAGTTCCAAGGTAATTAAATCTTCGCCGTAGATCTGTGATCAAACGGCCCGCGTTGCGTACCCCTTCGCGGGCGGCCAGATTTAATCTGGTGCGCACGCCTTAGATCGGGCGGCCAGGATTAAAAGATACCTCTTCGGCTTGTAGTTTCGCAGAAGAGACCCTCTATTTTAAGAGAATCAACCCGCCGTCCATCGAAACAGTGCACTGAGTCTTAGAAATTCTTCTGGTTTAGCCCCTGCGTTTCCCTATAATTGACGCCCAGTCCAGGACTTTATTAAACCAGAGAAAAGGATTATTAAATGAATTTTTAATATGAAAATAATTGCTAGAACTTTATAAATTCATAGAAAATTCATACTAACTCCAAATTCATCCATTCCAGTTGCTAAAATTTTGTAATTTTATTCTCTAGCACTTAGTGTCTCTGTTTTGGCATAAAAACAGTAAGGAAATTTATTTATCACTTTATCCTATTTAAAGCACATAAAACCTTTGAAAATGCATAACTTAGAATCTATAACTCAGAAAATTATGATTCCAGTTCCTAAGTTTTTATTTTAGTATGTAGAATATCTCTGTGTATTTTGTTTACATGCTTGGTGTAATGTTAATTTTTCCCTGCATATTGTGCTTGTTTGTATTGTGGCGAGTAGAAGAGCCCGTTGCTGAGGATCCTGGTGAGCAGCAGGTTGAAGTCGCTGAGCAGGAGCTCATTGAAGGCAAGTTGTGCCCTTGACCACTTTTTACCCAATAATGTTCTTTAATATCACTTACCTATGCATAGGTTAATTTTGATGGGACCCAATAGGTCACCCTAGATTTGTCTATCTCATTACCTTGTTTACCCCTGAATCACTTGGGTAGTTTGCTATTGCTTTATATGGTTTTGGGATAATCATTTATTACCTCTATGTTCCAATTCTTGTTGTTATTCTGTTTATGTTCATGTTGTTATCATTAATGTTAATTGGAACATAGAGCTTAACTTGAGAACCACGTGCCACCACAAGGGTGGAATGGGACGCCCTTGGCTGACTAATTAGGAAAGCTAGTGGAAGACTACCTTACCCGAAAGGGGCAAGGGCAGTAGGGGAGAGGTCAGTGCGGGGAGGTCCCTGGTTGATTTTGCTGCGATGGCTATCAGCCAGGAACCCTTTACTGGATCTTCCCATAAACTGTAGCGGGTTTTCGGAAGCTAGTGGAACTTTGTAAAGGCCTCGTAGTGTTGCCCTGCCGTGCTTCCTAGGTAGAGGTATATGGGATTCATGACCCCTTGGCAGATGGGTAACATGACTTGTGGGTAAAGGGTACAACCTCTGCAGAGTGTAAAACTGGTATACTAGCCGAGCTCACGGTCATGAGCAGCTCAGGACTCTCTGATGTTTAACTATGGAACTTAAATTCAATTTGTCATTTGCATTGCATGGGTTTATTATTAATTTTGTTCTATTACTTTATTTATGGTTTGGTATTTACTTACACTTAGTAATTGCTAATAAAATTTTGACCAACTACTTAAAAGCAATGCTCAGCTTTAACCCCTGTCTTTGATTAAGCCTTACACATCACATGAACTCACACCTTTGTGAGTTTATGTCCACTGGTTCCCCACAACTTGTTGAGCTATGATCATGTGTGAGCTCACCCTTGCTGTCTCACACCCCCCCCCCACAGGAGATGATCAGGTGGTTCAGGAGGAGCTGCCTAACACTGAGGAGTTCGATCTGATCTAGGTGGCGTTTCCCAGTCGACATCTGCGCCGTCGATCCTTAGTTCGTTTTATCGTTATTACTTTATTTTGTAATAAGTCTTCCGCTATGTAATAAATACTCTGATGTTAATGACATTTATCTCTATACACTCTGTTATTATATATGTTGTCTTCTTGGCGCATGTATGAGATGCACCCGGCTTTGTTCTTTAAAACCGGGTGCTACAGAAGTGGTATCAGAGGAAATGTTGACTGTAGGACGAAACCTAGATAGACTGGACAAACCCTTACCTACTTATCTCATTCTGATTCATTCTACACTCACCTTACTCTGATTCTTTCTACACTTATCTTGATCCTGTCTCACCTTCTACTGTTCTACTCTGATCATTCTTACCTTTTCCACTCTAAGACAAGATGGATTTCAAACCTTGGAATCCCTACCCCTGTGACATTTCTAAGAGATAGGGAACCTAAGACAAAATTAAAACTACTTTCTCTATTAAAAATGTTGTTTGATTGTGCTGATGCTAAATGCCTGATTTGCTTCTTTGATTGATTGAATTATTATAGATGGACATCTTAGTATGTACCACCATAAGGTATTGAATTAGCTAGGATGTGTAAAATATTAATCTGCTTAGCTAGTAGATTCCCCAAAGTAACCTGATTTGTAAATACCTGCCTTGTCTACTATTTTCTTACCATATGTATCTAACTCAGATGGTCAATACCAGGCGGGGTGGTGGAATTGACTTGCCTCCTAACCAACACACTCGAAGACAACCTCAACCACAACCTGCGGGGATGAATCCTCCCAATCCTCCACCAGGCGGAGTTGACCCACTGGTTGCTGCTCAGATGGCAATGATGCAGCAAATGGCAGATACTATGGCTGATATGCGTGCTCAGATGCAGCAAGAACGCCAGGAGATGCGTCAAGAAAGAGAGGATATACGACAGGAGTTGCGCCAGGAGCGAGATGAGATACGCCAGGAAAGGAGGGCGCAACAACAGCAGCTGCAACAGCA
Source organism: Zea luxurians (assembly GCA_029449295.1). NCBI lineage: Eukaryota > Viridiplantae > Streptophyta > Magnoliopsida > Poales > Poaceae > Zea > Zea luxurians. The sequence continues at coordinate 31,685,152 of JAOPSE010000031.1, forward strand.
AATGCAACAACAACAGCAACAAGTGCCACTGCCTCCACCTCCACCACCACCAGTTCCACCCCGAGACAAGCATAGAGAGTTCATGAGCCATAAGCCACCCACATTTGCAAGCTCACCAGATCCACTTGATGCGGATGATTGGCTAAAAGCAATTGATAAGATGCTGAATATTGCACAATGCACGGACCGGGAGAAGGTTTTATATGCTTCTGGACGTCTGATTGGTCCTGCTGCTGATTGGTGGGATTCTTATACTGCTGCCCATGATGCTGCGGATACTATTACTTGGGCGGAGTTCAGTACGCAGTTCAGGAACTATCATATTCCAGCTGGGATGATAAAGATTAAGAAGAAGGAATTTCTGTCGCTGAAGCAAGGGAGTATGTCCGTCAGCGAGTACAGAGACAAGTTTATTCAGTTATCCAGATATGCCCCTGAAGAAGTTGCTGAAGACGAGAGGAAGCAGGAGCATTTTATTGAAGGACTTAATGGACCCTTGCAGTATGCTCTGGTGGCACACACATTCCCATCATTTCAGAGGCTGCTTGACAAGGCATTGGCTATTGAACACAAGCGTGTTCAATTGGGAGATTTGAAGAGAAAGGCCATATCGCAGGGACAAGGAAGCAGCAGCGTTCGTCCTCGCTACAGTTCACCCCAGGGTACACCGACTCGACCAGGAGGACCACGCCCAGTTCAGCAGTCACCACTGAGGACTCCACCCCCTCGACAGGCTACCCCTACTGGCACCCCGACGAAGTTTTCAGGACAGAGTCCGGGCACTCAATGTTACAAGTGTGGGAAGATTGGTCATTATGCAAATGTCTGCCCACAGAGGATTGCTACTACTCCAGTTCAGAACAGGCAGCAAACTCCAGGAACTGGCAAGGGATATTCTATTGCCAAGGTTAATCAAGTCAGTGTGGATGCTACTCCGGATGGAGGGGACCTCGTAATTGGTATGTTTTATGTTAATGCAATTCCTGCAACCATATTATTTGATTCTGGTGCTACACATTCATTCATGTCTGCTAGATATGCCAACACAAATGAAATACCACTGCTAAATATGAGAAAACCCCTGATAGTAATTACACCTAAAGGGCATGTTGAGGCAAATCAAATGACACGTAGATTGACATTAACTATTATGGGTAGAGAATTTGGAGCTACTGCTATAATATTGGAGTCGAGCAGTATAGATTTGATTCTTGGTATGTCATGGCTAAGAAAGGCAAAGGCCGTTATAGCATGTGGTAGAGGTACCGTAGAACTCACTACTACTAAAGGAGAAAGGTTTCAAGTTAATATTGCAGTAACCTCCTCATCTATGCGTGCAATGTTCTTTATGCCTGAGGAGTTTGTCGGTAACAATATCCGGGTGGTTAGAGATTTTCCGGATGTCTTTCCAGAGGAGTTACCAGGGATGCCACCTGATAGAGAAGTTGAGTTTGTTATTGACCTCTTACCTGGAACCGCCCCTATTTCTAAACGGCCATATAGGATGTCCGTAGAGGAGTTGAAGGAGCTTAAGAAGCAGTTAACTGAGTTACAAGAGGCTGGGTACATTCGTCCGAGTTCCTCACCTTGGGGAGCACCGGTCTTGTTTGTACAGAAGAAGGATGGATCGCAACGGATGTGTGTGGATTATAGATCTCTTAATGATGTTACAGTGAAGAACAAGTATCCGTTGCCCCGTATTGAAGATTTGTTTGATCAAATGAGAGGTGCTAGAGTATTTTCGAAGATTGATCTCCGATCCGGTTATCATCAGATGAGGATTAGACCATCGGATATTCCCAAGACGGCTTTCTCGACTAGATATGGATTATATGAGTTCACAGTTATGTCGTTTGGATTGACTAATGCACCAGCTTATTTTATGAACTTAATGAACAAGGTGTTTATGGAGTATTTGGACAGATTCGTCGTGGTATTCATCGACGATATCCTTATTTATTCTCAGAGTGAAAGTGATCACGAGGAACATCTGAGGATGGTGCTACAGAAGCTACGAGATAATCAACTCTATGCTAAGTTCAGCAAGTGCGAGTTTTGGATTGGCGAAGTGCCATTCCTTGGTCATATTATTTCTAATGGAGGAATAGCAGTGGATCCTGCTAAAGTCAAGGAGATTATGGAGTGGAGAGTGCCCACTACAGTTACGGAGATTCGGAGTTTCTTGGGACTCGCAGGATATTATCGGAGATTTATTGAAGGGTTCTCTAAAATTGCCAAGCCTATGACATCGCTTTTGGAGAAAGGAAAAGAATTTAAGTGGGACGAGAAGTGTCAAGACAGCTTTGATCTATTGAAGAAGAGGTTGATGTCGCCACCAGTATTGGTTATGCCGGACTTACAAAAAGGATTTGACATCTATTGCGATGCATGTGGCCAAGGTTTAGGATGTGTGCTCATGCAAGAAGGACATGTGATTGCTTATGCTTCTCGTCAGTTGCGGAGACATGAATTGAACTACCCTACACATGACTTGGAATTGGCAGCCGTTGTGCATGCACTTAAGATTTGGAGACATTATATCATGGGGACCAAGTGTCAAGTGTATACGGATCATAAGAGTTTGAAGTATATATTCACTCAGATGGATCTCAACCTTAGGCAACGCCGTTGGTTGGAGCTTATTAAGGATTATGATTTGGAGATTCACTATCACCCGGGCAAGGCAAACTTGGTTGCAGATGCCTTGAGTCGCAAGGAGCATGTTCATTCAGCTGTTGTTGCCCAGCTACCCGATGAGATTGTTGAGGACTTCAGGAGACTTAACCTGGGGATAGTTGCTCATACTGAGGGAGTTACTATTGATGTGGAACCTACTCTGGAGCAAGAGATCCGCAAGGGACAAATTGGTGATGATAAGATAAAAGAAATTAAGGATCTGATTACTGAAGGTCGAGTTCCGGAGTTCACGGAAGATGAGCAGGGCACTGTATGGTTCAAGGACAGGATGTGTGTTCCTGATATTAAAAGCCTTCGGGAGACTATTTTAAAGGAGGCCCACAACTCGGATTATTCTATTCATCCTGGTAGTACCAAGATGTATCAGGATTTGAAACGGAAATATTGGTGGTATGGATTGAAAAGAGATGTAGCTGCACATGTGGCTATGTGCGATGTATGTCAAAGAGTTAAGGCTGAACATCAGAGGCCAGCTGGACTACTGCATCCACTAAAGATACCCGAGTGGAAATGGGAAGAGATTGGTATGGATTTCATTACTGGATTGCCCCGCACCCAGAAAGGATATGATGCTATATGGGTGATTGTGGATAGATTGACTAAAGTGGCTCACTTTATTCCTGTCAAGACTACTTATAAGGGTACTCAGCTAGCAGAGTTATATATGGCTCGGATTGTGTGTTTACATGGAGTACCAAAGAAGATCGTGTCTGACCGAGGTTCGCAGTTTACCTCAAGATTTTGGAGAAGCTTTCATGAGAACATGAGTACGAAGTTGAATTTCAGTACAGCTTATCACCCTCAGACTGATGGACAGACTGAAAGGACTAATCAAGTTTTGGAAGATATGTTGAGAGCTTGTGCACTTCAGCATGGAGGAAGTTGGGATAAGAGTCTGCCTTATGCTGAATTCTCATATAATAATAGTTATCAGGCCAATCTGAAGATGTCACCTTTTGAAGCTTTATATGGGAGGAAGTGCAGGACTCCTCTATATTGGGATCAGACTGGAGAGAGACAATTCTTTGGGCCTGAATTGATTCAAGAAGCAGAAGAACAAGTTCGTATAATTCGAGAAAATTTGAGAGTGGCACAAACCAGGCAAAAGAGTTATGCTGATAATAGAAGGAGACCACTGGAATTTGAAGAAGGAGATTATGTGTATCTCAAGGTGTCACCACTTCATGGAATGAGGAGATTTAAAGTCAAGGGCAAATTGTCCCCTCGCTATATTGGACCATTTCTGATCTTTAGAAGAGTTGGGGAGATGGCATACCAACTCGAGCTACCTGCTAGTCTATCAGATGTGCATAATGTGTTCCATGTATCTCAACTGAAGAAGTGTCTCCGTGTTCCCGAGGAACAGTTACCAATGGAAGAGCTCAGTGTTCAAGGTGATTTGACTTACACGGAGTACCCGATCAAGATTTTGGATACATTGACTCGAGTTACAAGAAATAAGGTGATAAAGATGTGTAAAGTTCAATGGAGTCACCACAGTGAAGATGAAGCAACTTGGGAAAGGGAAGAAGAGCTTCGCATAGATTTTCCCCACCTTTTCTCTAGTTCTTCTTAAATCTCGAGGACGAGATTATTTTTAAGGGGGGTAGGATTTGTAACACCTACTTTGTAACTGCTAGGAATAATGTCAATTGAGAAACATTTTCTCTTTATGTGAGTTTGAACTATATGCATCATCACATGTGAACACCATGTCCAAAAACAAATAAAAAAGAGAGGTGCTACTAAATTGTTGCATCATGCTGGATATTTTATTTTGTGTGCATTTCGTGATAAGAAAAAGTATTAAAGACCAAGAAGAGAATTTAAAACCCAAAAGAAATTCTTGAAATTAGAGAAGAGGAAGGAATATTATTCAATGCAAATGAAGTTATCATTAAAATCACTTCATCACAGTTGATATGATCAAAATAAATAATTGACCAGTATATAAAGTGCCACAAAGTTTGAATTTGGATTGAAGTTTGAATTTGAAAAGAGAAATGAAAAAGAAAAACAGGAAATAAAAAGGGAAAATGAATAAAAGCCTACCTGGGCCGCAGGCTCCATTTTGGCCCAACCTGAGATTCCCTTTCCGCGGCCCAGGTCTACTGCCGGGCGCACCTGCCCTTCTGCGCTGGCACCTGGGGTCCACCTGACAGCCTCTATTCCGCGCGCCTGCTTCTGTTTGTTGACGCTGACAGCGGGACCCGCATCGCCCTGTTCCTCTTCCTTCTGTTTTCCGCGCGCGTGGGAGCTCCTACCGAACTCCGCGCAAAACCAGCCGGGATGGCGCTGGAATCGGTCAGCTCCGTTCGACGGACTCAATCGCGCCCGTGCGACCTCCTTGGGCGCCCAGATAAAAGCGTGGCCGCCGTTGTTCCCAGGCCATGCGATCCAAAATTAACACCGCTCGGCTGCGACAAGGTTAGGTGAGAGAGAGGAAGAAGGCTGGTGGGAGCTAGCGCGGGACTTGGAAGACCCGCCGTAGCTTCGCCGTGAGGTCTGCCGTGGTGGGCGAATTGGCTGTCGGAGTTGGGGAAGAGGGCCGCGGATACAAGCCTCGCCGCCGAGACCACTGACCATCTCCTATGCGGTAAGAACTCTATCATCTCGTTCGAATCGACCTCAATTACACACCAGGAAGTCGGAATTTGGGCATTGGGCGCGGCTCGGCGGCAAATTCCGTCTGGCTGAGTTAGCGCCACCGTGAATCGGGCCTCCGCCGTGGGCAGGGACCTGTGCTTAATGGCGGATGCAATTAGTTGAGGGATATGATTCAGGGAGTCATCGATTTGGCGAGGGTTGAGCGAATTGAAGAATGGTGCTCGGGTTGGTCGGATTGGCTGGCGCGATGAGCTCGCCGCCGCGCGGTGGCTCTGCTCTGGTGGATTGCTGCGCGGGGGAGAAGACGCTCTGTGGGTCATCGGATCAATAATCGACGGATGAGATTAAAACTTTAACGTACCCCTTCACGCGGGTGATCCTGACCGCTGGATTAGATCGGACGGGTCATGGGAGTTCCAAGGTAATTAAATCTTCGCCGTAGATCTGTGATCAAACGGCCCGCGTTGCGTACCCCTTCGCGGGCGGCCAGATTTAATCTGGTGCGCACGCCTTAGATCGGGCGGCCAGGATTAAAAGATACCTCTTCGGCTTGTAGTTTCGCAGAAGAGACCCTCTATTTTAAGAGAATCAACCCGCCGTCCATCGAAACAGTGCACTGAGTCTTAGAAATTCTTCTGGTTTAGCCCCTGCGTTTCCCTATAATTGACGCCCAGTCCAGGACTTTATTAAACCAGAGAAAAGGATTATTAAATGAATTTTTAATATGAAAATAATTGCTAGAACTTTATAAATTCATAGAAAATTCATACTAACTCCAAATTCATCCATTCCAGTTGCTAAAATTTTGTAATTTTATTCTCTAGCACTTAGTGTCTCTGTTTTGGCATAAAAACAGTAAGGAAATTTATTTATCACTTTATCCTATTTAAAGCACATAAAACCTTTGAAAATGCATAACTTAGAATCTATAACTCAGAAAATTATGATTCCAGTTCCTAAGTTTTTATTTTAGTATGTAGAATATCTCTGTGTATTTTGTTTACATGCTTGGTGTAATGTTAATTTTTCCCTGCATATTGTGCTTGTTTGTATTGTGGCGAGTAGAAGAGCCCGTTGCTGAGGATCCTGGTGAGCAGCAGGTTGAAGTCGCTGAGCAGGAGCTCATTGAAGGCAAGTTGTGCCCTTGACCACTTTTTACCCAATAATGTTCTTTAATATCGCTTACCTATGCATAGGTTAATTTTGATGGGACCCAATAGGTCACCCTAGATTTGTCTATCTCATTACCTTGTTTACCCCTGAATCACTTGGGTAGTTTGCTATTGCTTTATATGGTTTTGGGATAATCATTTATTACCTCTATGTTCCAATTCTTGTTGTTATTCTGTTTATGTTCATGTTGTTATCATTAATGTTAATTGGAACATAGAGCTTAACTTGAGAACCACGTGCCACCACAAGGGTGGAATGGGACGCCCTTGGCTGACTAATTAGGAAAGCTAGTGGAAGACTACCTTACCCGAAAGGGGCAAGGGCAGTAGGGGAGAGGTCAGTGCGGGGAGGTCCCTGGTTGATTTTGCTGCGATGGCTATCAGCCAGGAACCCTTTACTGGATCTTCCCATAAACTGTAGCGGGTTTTCGGAAGCTAGTGGAACTTTGTAAAGGCCTCGTAGTGTTGCCCTGCCGTGCTTCCTAGGTAGAGGTATATGGGATTCATGACCCCTTGGCAGATGGGTAACATGACTTGTGGGTAAAGGGTACAACCTCTGCAGAGTGTAAAACTGGTATACTAGCCGAGCTCACGGTCATGAGCAGCTCAGGACTCTCTGATGTTTAACTATGGAACTTAAATTCAATTTGTCATTTGCATTGCATGGGTTTATTATTAATTTTGTTCTATTACTTTATTTATGGTTTGGTATTTACTTACACTTAGTAATTGCTAATAAAATTTTGACCAACTACTTAAAAGCAATGCTCAGCTTTAACCCCTGTCTTTGATTAAGCCTTACACATCACATGAACTCACACCTTTGTGAGTTTATGTCCACTGGTTCCCCACAACTTGTTGAGCTATGATCATGTGTGAGCTCACCCTTGCTGTCTCACACCCCCCCCCCCCCACAGGAGATGATCAGGTGGTTCAGGAGGAGCTGCCTAACACTGAGGAGTTCGATCTGATCTAGGTGGCGTTTCCCAGTCGACATCTGCGCCGTCGATCCTTAGTTCGTTTTATCGTTATTACTTTATTTTGTAATAAGTCTTCCGCTATGTAATAAATACTCTGATGTTAATGACATTTATCTCTATACACTCTGTTATTATATATGTTGTCTTCTTGGCGCATGTATGAGATGCACCCGGCTTTGTTCTTTAAAACCGGGTGCTACATATAAAAAGTGAAAAACTGTTGCACACCCACATTAGATTAGACCTTCTATGGTTGTGATCTCCACGACCTTTCATGTGGGCATCCTTCAACCAATCATATTGCACCATGTCAACCAATTCGCTAATGACTCATTATCATCGCATTATAAATCAGTTTCAGCCTATTCTCGTTGTGTTCACTTTGTAATAATGTTTTCTACGTATTAGTAATATTATTTTGTCACGACACAAATTTTAATTAATTAGTTAATTATTTGATTCATGAGATATTTATTAGAATAGCAATTTAAATAAAACTTATTCAATAGTTTTATTTGTGTTTTATAAATACAGAGTAACGTAATTAATGTCAGCTCGCATGTTATGAATTAATACTCGTTTATAATAAACACGATATCTGCGCGTGAGGATCGTGTGTCGCGTGTGAGGATCGCGTGCGTAGTCGCATGTTGTCGCATGCGTGTTCGTGTGTCATTCACGCGCTGTTTGCGTGTCGTCGTCATTCCTTCGCGCGTTCGTTCCGTGCGTCTGGTTCGCGTGTCGCGCATATCTCGTGTGTCGATCATGTGTGTCGCGCAGACCCTGCGCGTGATAATAAATTGTTTTCACTTATAACACTCATGTTAATAAGTTTAATTCGTCAGGTCATATATTTTAGATAATTAACTTAAGATTCGCTCGACTAATATTTATTAGATTAATATTCTAATTAGATTAAATGTGTAGTGTTCAACTTGGGTTTTTATAATAAATATTAACATGACTAATATTAAATTAACTACTTTTTATTTATTTAATATTTGTTTAGTACAATTGCGTCACCTATTTAGTTTCTCGCCTGTCGCGCGTGCTGTTCCGCACGTGGTAACGTGCTGGTTTGCGCGTCGTTCGCGCCGGTCGCGCGCACTGTTTTCGTGTGTCATCAGCGTGCTATGTCGCGCGTGTTCGCGTGTCATTCGCACGCTGTCATGCTGTTTCACGCGTCGTAAATTTGCCTCACTTAGAATCTCTCACTTTAATTAAATTATTTGTTTAACTGATAGTTGCTAGTGTAACAGGTTAAGCGAAACTAAATATTAGATATAGTTTGTATTTAATAATGTCGAATTAAAGGTTATAGTTATACTTGTTTAACGTAAACGCAATAACTTATCGACCGTAGATTCGACCGTCACATTTCTTATCTTCGTGTAACCGTATAAGCGCTCTCTATTTTCATATTGTGTGTTTTGATAATATTTTATCTTGTATGGTGTAATGTTCTTATGCAAATATATGTTTGCTTGTGTCTGTTTGGATTCGTTGCGCGTCTCGAATAGATTGCGATCTGTTCCCGAGCTTCGAGGAATCGACGATCAAGCTTCGGCGACCAAGTGATCTAGCTCTTCGAGTTCCACGAAGTTGAAGACCCTGAGCATCTGTTTGGTGAAGGCAAGTGTCCTCTGACCCATTATGTCCCATTCACTTTTAATGCACTGTCCCGCATTACTTAATTGAAACCTAAGGATTGACTAGCTTTCTATTTACCTTATCCTTGTTTACCTTTTGGGTTATCATGGTTAGCATTATGCTATTGCTTTACTTTAATCAATGAACATGATGTGAATACTTATGATATTATGATGTTATCCCGATGATGTTCCTGTGATACTTTAGGGGGCTCAGGCTGTTTCCTGAGTACCTCTCCGTAAGGACCTGTTTGGGGAGTGACAACCCGGGATAACAGTGCAACCATGAGGGTGGAATGGGACGCCCTTAGCTGATTAATTAGAGGAACCAGAGGAGTAGTTGGCTTCGCCGTAGGGCCGTCAATGGGGTCCGGGCACAGTACTTGCTCTGCCGAGGCTGGTTGCAGAGGTTCTTGATTTGGTTTTTTAGTCACCCTTCCTTTGGGGAGATGTACTGTGTTTATCAAACTGGAGAAACCTAACGGGCGGCTATGACCTCTGGGAAATCTTTATAAAGGCTACATAATGATACCCTGCCAGGCCACCTAGGTAGTGGTCAATGGGGATTAGCTCTCCTCGGGCAGAAAGGGAATCATGACTCGTGGGTAAAGTGTGCGACCTCTGCAGAGGGTTAGAAACTGATATATCAGCCGTGCTCACGGTTATGAGCGGCCTTAGGATCCTCTTTGATTAGAGATACTTGATCAGAGATGGTTGGTTTACAGGTGGTGACAAGGATGATGGTTATGACTATGGTAATGGTAAGTGGTATTCTTTCCATTTGGAAAGGGTACTTTGGGTTAATAACTTGGGTTAATGTTAAAACCCGGCTCTCAATTAATAATAATAACTTGACCAACTAAAAGCAACTGCTTGACCTTAACCCCAAATAAAGCTAGTCCACTACAGCCAAACGAGACATTTGCTGAGTACGTTGATGTGTACTCACCCTTGCTTTCACAAAACACCAGGTTGCCTTTGGTGCAATCTATGCTCAGGTAAAGAAGAAGGCGTCGAGGCGAATCTCCAGGAGTTCCAGGACTTCGACGAGTTCGAGGATTAGGCTAGCGACCTCCCCCAGTCAGCTGCCTGTGGTGGGCTAATTTATGTTGGCTACGTTTCTATTCTGTGTACTTTGATTATATTATGTAAATGACTCTAGTCTTTAATATTATTACTTATCTTTATTGTTATTCGAAGCATTGTGCTATGATGAGTCATTTATGTAATCGCCGTGTACGTGAATTTCTGATCCTGGCAAGTACATGGTTCGCATTCGGTTTACCTTCCAAAACCGGGTGTGACAGGAGTGGACAGGACACATTAAATGCTGAGGGGGCACATTGCCTGTCAGCAGGGTGGACAGGCGGCACGTCCTCTCCGCAATAAATGCAGAGACCGCGTGGCCTAGAGGCCTTACGTTAGGCTCCACCCGTTGGCTTATATCATGGGCATCAAGCCATGTGGCAGCACCGGGTCTCCGCCTGAGCGGGGAGCGCAAGCGCATATGATAAGGCCTAGACACGTGTCAGTACTGGACCCTTGCTTATGGCAGGGTCTCCCCTGTCCCGGGACCTTGTTGTAGCCCGGACCTTACTCGGAGGGATCTAGACCCCATCCAAGGGACCTAGCATGCTTACTTGGGAGTCCCGAGCTGTAATCGGGGGTCCGTATTGTGCGTACAGGGGTCCGGTGTTCCCTTGCGGTGGTCCAGTCCAACTGATACATCCTGGGATGTATCATCTTTTCTCGCCACGTGGTGCCCCTTGAGCCGCCCGCGTGGTGGGGTCCGATGCTGTTCACCGTGCGGCTAGGGAACGTCGTACGGGCACCGCGTCTTCATACTGTAGTAGGGGGTACCCCTGATTCAGGGTACCGACAGTGGCCTCCGAACCCGCCTCAGGGGAGGATACGAGCCTGCAGGTGGGGCCAAAGTCTGATTGGCGATTGGCTTGCTGCCCCTGTGCGCCCGTTGATGCAATTACTGCCGGTCCGCCCATGGTCACGCCGACTGCCACGCCTATCACCGCGGCTGACTGACCCGTGACCTCCGCACTTAATGTCTTTGTTGGGCCATGCGCGGGGTGCCTCGAGTCGCTGCATTAGTTTTGAAAATTTATCTTCTCAGTCTTCTGCGACGGCCCCGAGGAGACGAGGTATTGGTGCGAGCGACGGTGCGACTTCTCTGCACCCAAAAAATGACGCGCCGGATGCATGACATGTGGGCCTGGGCCCCCATGCCAGAGGTTGGACCGCTGGCTGCAGCGAAGCCGAGGGGGCGCATAACCGCGAGGCGGTTGCACACTCCTTGTGCGGCGGTTTGCCTTCTTGACCGCTGGTTGCGGCGAAGATGAAAGGGCGTATAATCGCAGGGCGGTTGCACGCTCCTTGTGCGACGATTCGCCTTCTTCGCGCTTCGGGCCAGCTTGTATGACATGTGAGGCCTGGCCCCCGTGTCATAGGATGGGAACCCTAGTTCGCATCGGGGGAGACCTTGCCCGTGACGCTTCGGGGCGCGAGCGGGGAAATCTGCCTTTAAAAAGGGGTTCATCTCTCGAGTAGCAGCCATGTCTTGCTTTTCTCCCACTCGCGGTGCCCTTTCGCCTTCGAGCTCTCTGCGCCCCTTTGCCTTCAAGGTTTCTGCTTTGTGTCGCCATAGTTTGCCATGGCCTTGTGACTACATCCCGAGCGCGCCCAGACTGAGTGAGTGCTCGAAATGGTATTCCGCCTGCTTGGATGGAATGCGCCAGCGCTCGACGGAGGGATTTGCGCCGGTGTCATCCACCCCGATGAGCTTGCCGCTAGAGAGTTTGTGCCTTTTGTTTCCAAACTCCCCAGCGGATTGGCTCTGCCGATCCCATCTTTCTTCGTGCAGCTGCTGGAGGGGCTTGGCCCCCAGCCTCTACCCGTGGTGTCCTGCTTCATCCTTCAGGCGGCCATCGTTGCCTACCTCCGCGGGATGTCCATGGAGGCGACGCTCCTTCCCACTTCTTCCTCCAGCATTCGGGGGGAAGGATGATCACCAGCCTCGTGAAGGTGGACAGCGGGCTGAGCCACGGCTCCATCCCTCGCGCCCCAACTCTTTGGGGTGGGAAGCGAGCCGTGTTGCGGCTCCATCTCTTTGGCTTTGATGGCTTTGGTGCCGCCTCCGACGCTGCCTCCCGCCGCCAAGCGGGGCGTGGCTGTCCGTCCACCGCTCGGGCGACGGTCGCGCCATGCGCAGGTCCACCACATTCGTGGCGTCCCCTGCGCCGCCGGCCGCACTGCTCTGACGCCGCCCGGGGGGTCGTACAAGACGTCGTACACCGTGGAGGTGGCGGCCGCGTTTTTGGATGGTCTTGTCCTCACACCCGTAGGAGGACGGGGGCGAGGACCTCTTCGCATGCGCTGTGATGGCCGCCGTTGCTGGCAAGCCACCGGTGCAAAGGTGGCCGCCGTCGCTGGCGAGCCGTTGGTGGTGAGGCGGTCGCTTCCGCGGGCGAGCCGCTCGGAGTAGAGGAGGTCGCCGTCGCTGGTGAGGCTGTCCGGAGCTAGCTTCCAACGCGACCCTGCTGGTGCAGAGTAGTCCATTCCTGCAGAGTAGAGATGGAGCTAGGACTCCGCTTGAAAGCGGATGTAATACTTTTGCTTTTTGTAAGGTACTTTTGAGTACTATTTATCAAGCAGTATTAGCACTTATCTGTGTACCACTTGTCCCTGTTGTGTGTGGTGTAACCGATTCCTCCTTGGTACCTGGCCCCCCTGGGATGTATGCTCGATTTGTCGAGGCCGCAGACCAGCATACCTAAGAAAGAGTTGGCGATGGCCCCCAGGAGGTAGCCTCGACTGGGACCTAGGCCTGCACACAGCTTCGGCTAGGGAGCATTAGTAGTACACCCACAGGACCCGCCATCTGACACTAGCCATCCTTTGATACATGCTCGAGACCTGCAGGGTCTAGTCTGGGAGGCCAAGTTGTGCGTCCGGAACCCCTAGATGGTGGTTCTAGGTACTAGGACACCTGTCGCAGAGTGGTGGAGCGTGCAGGCCCACGGTACGGAACCAGGCTGAGCGGCTACACGGGTTCCGGACCCCAGGTTGCTGGACCCACAAGACTTATAGCTCCAAATACTAGGGTACTGTTTGGGGACTTGTTCTCAAGTGCTATGAATTAAGAACAAGGCAACACAAAAAGGTTAATGATTAATGCCCTTCGTCCTTCAGAGCATTATCTCCTTTAGGATATAATGATCTTCAGACGAAGGTCATGAAGGACGTACCTTCGACATTACAGTATATCTCAATGAAAGGAGAAGCATATGAGACATGAGAGATAACATGAATAATCATATGTCATCATTAATATCATTTAATCATATAGTCATGAATGCGCTTGAACAATATTGAATTACATTTTTACCTTCGGCTTGACAGAAGGCGAAGGTCCAAGCGTGACGCGCGAGTGAATACAAGTTAGTATGAACAGTACGGGGGTACTGTTCATCTATTTATAGACATAGGACAGCCTGTGACGAATTACAATTATGCCCCTCATAAAAGTTTACAACATTGACTCAGACCTTTAAGGATTAAAAGGTCATTCTATCTCTATGTCGGTTTGTAATGCCGAAGCTTCATGAAAAGGAACCTTCGGTCATCTCCTGGGGACAACTTCAGCCGAAGCTGCTTCTTCCCGTAAGACCTTCGGCGCAACGAAGCACGGCCCCAACAGTAGCCCCTTTCGCGGTGCTAGATCATTTTTCGTAACGAGCTTGATCCGTGAAAAAAAAACCTCTCAAGCTTCGGGAAGCCGAAGGTCCAAAAAAAAACACCTTCCCTGAGCTCGTTGTCGAGAAACGATCCAGTTTCCGAGCGCGTGCCAGGCCCACTTTGCAGAGTTACTGTTTGGTCTCTGCGGTCCACCGCGCAGTGAGTGCTAGTGACTGTCCGCCTGGTGTAAAAATCCTGGCGCTTCGCCTTCTTACCTGCAGCACTATATAAACAGACAGGTAGGTGTGAAGTTACCACGGCTTTCATTGCTATTCGCACTGTTTTGCTGCCAAAATTTTTAACCATAGTCGAAGCTTGACACTCAGAATTGAACGAAGGTCCTACTCGAAGTCTGCTTCGTCAGAAGGAAAGGCTTCGGGAGAAAAAAGTATTCAATTTCCACAAACTCAGAATCAAATGGCCAGGGTGCGATCTACCGCCAGAGTTGAGCGTGAAGGAGGCGAAGCTGAAGGTTCGGAGACTGTTCCCATCTCCGAAGCAATGCAACGATCCGGACTGGTAACCGCAGAAGAAATCCCCGCTGCTGAAGCAGACCCGACAACTGCCGAAGGAGAAGAAGAGAACATTGAAGAAACTGATCCCGAAGATGATTATCGCATTGCCATGCCCAGCAAGCCCAGCCACTTGGACTTCGGAAAGTCGACCGTTTCGAAGGCTGATCTCTCCAAGATGGTAAAATCAGGTTATTTCAGTGAAAATCAGAAGAAACTACTTCGCTTCGGGGGAGAAGAGACTACCCCGAAGCCAGAGAAGGACGAGATAGTCATTTTCAAGAGCTTTTTAAAGGCTGGGCTGAGATTCCCCCTTCATGGAATTATTGCAGATGTATTGAAGAAGTTTGGTATTTACTTTCATCAATTGACTCCTAACGCTATCGTTAGGCTTAATGTTTATATCTGGGCCCTCCGAAGCCAGGCGGTAGAGCCGTTCGCCGACAGCTTTTGTCGAGTCCATGAGCTGCATTACCAGACAAAAGCCAGAAAAGATGGACTACATGATAACTTTGGTTGCTACAATTTTGCCTACCGGAAAACCACAAAGTTTCCTGTTATTAGCTACCGAAGCAAATGGCCGGCAGGCTGGAAGTCTGAGTGGTTTTATGTGAAAGTTGACGAAGACAAAGAGAAATTGGTACAAAGCCCACTTGAATTAATCTTCGGAGAAACAAGACCGCGATGCCACATGACATTAGAAGGTCCCACCTGGGCTGCACTGGGTGAATTTGAAATTATTTCAGAGCATATCAGTACCAGGGATCTGGTTCAAGAGTTCTTGGCGTTCAGGGTTTTCCCTATTCTAAAAGAATGGGAAATGCCAAAGCTAGAGGGGGAGAAGAAGAAGGGGGAACTTGTCCGGCTTCCTTACCATTTCAAATTCAAGAAATACTTTAAAAAACCTTGCCAAGAGTGGCTGGACACAGTTGAGGTAATGTGTAATGAAATTCTTGGGAATTATTCAAAAAAAGAAGATCAACTGATGACTGCGGCCTTCGGCACCCGTCCGAAGCGAAGGCTGAACCGAGTGTTTGATGCCCTGGGCTTCGAGTACCCTGACTATGAACGGTTGAATAAGGGTGCTGAGGGCCAAAAAAGGAAAAGAGTGGCCGAAACTTTGAACAAAGATGAGGAAGAACCACCAAGAGAGAAGAAAATTCCAAAGAAGAGAAAAATATCATCTCCAAAGCGAAAATTATCCGACGAAGAGGGGACTCCTGCACCACCCTCTACCAGCGACGTGGAGGAGATCTTAAAGGTAATGACTGAACCCCTGCCCGCGAAGCTAAGTCCATTAGGGCCTCAACTGACGAAGCTTTTTCGAAAGGTGGAGAAGCCGGAAAAAACGAAGATAACCAGAACAAAGAGGCAAAGAATTATTGCAGTGACCGAAGTTATTGACAAGACGCCACCGAGGGCTTCAGCTCGGAAAACGCCAGCGGTTGAGGGCACAACAAATGTCGAAGTCGCACCTTCGGAGGTCGCGGCTACCGAAGCCGCTTCAGCCGAAGATGTGAACTTGGAAACTACGATTGAAGACATCGACAAAATTTTGCTAGACATGGCCGCAGAAGAAGCTGCCACCGCTGCTGAAAAAACCATGGCCACAGTGCCTGGAAAGGGAAAGGAAATAGCCGAAGATACTTCGGAAGACGAAGCCTACATATTTCAAAATTTAATTGGGCAAGAACTGTCGAAGGCCGAAATAGAAGAGCTTAAGGACTATGCCAAATCTTGCGGATACAAGCCAGGAGCTCTTCTATTCGGAGGCATTGACGACGAGAAATTGGGCTGCATCCGAGATCAAACTGGGGCTAAGGTCATCGGTACTCTATCAAAGAGTATCGGTTTTCCGAAGCTAGAAACAGATATCAGCCGCTACCGACGACAACATATCGTCGGTAGCTTATTTTATTCCAATTTCAAGGTAAACAACTTTTCTCTGACTTCGATTGTTTTTAATAATGGAAATATTCCTAACGAAGGTTGCTTATGTGCAGAGCATGTTACTAAGCAAAGCTTTGAAGATGCAGCAAGATCTAGAGGATAAAAAACACGAAGCTATAATTGAAAATTTGGAGAGCAAAATAAAAGAGCAATCAGCTATTATTGAAAAGAAAGACTTCGAACTCCAAACAACTGAAGGCTTGTTGGCAGAAACTGAAGCCAAAGTAGCAGAATTGAATTCGAAGCTTATCTGCCAATCAAAACAATTTGAGCAAGAGAAGCTAGAGCTTAATTCAAAACTTGAGGCCGAAGTCCAAACCAACTCAGATTTGAAGAAATCATTAACAAGCCTTCAAGACAAATGTTTGAAATTTAGTAACAGCTGCATTCAACAATTAAAGAAGATCTTTTACTCAGTTGGAGCCAGCAGTGGAAAGTTCACCCCTGCGGCTGAAAATTTGTCAAGAGCCTTCGAACATATTGAGGCTGAAATTGATGAGCTTGACGAAGTTATAGCCGGGCACGGTGACTTCTGTGCCTGGGTAGCTTCTCGGGGCACTGCTGCAGCGTTCCTGAAGGCCGGTTGTGATCATGGAAAAATCGTCAACAGGCCGAATTTCACTCTGTCTCCATCAATTCTAGACGATATTCCTGACCTCGCCCGAAGCATTTCAAACAGATTTATAAAAATGATATGGACAAAAGGCGGGCGAGAGAAGGCTGGAGACGAAGCTCGAAGTCATCTTGAACCAGTAAGAAATCATACCTTGTGCTTACCTTCTCCTTCACACTTGATTTTTACTCGCAATACCTTGATTCATGTAGGATGACGAAGCTGAAGGTGATGCTTAAAAAATATGCCGCCGAAGCTGAAGCTTGGTGAAAATCAGTAGGAGTACACTGTAGAAAAAACTCAAGAGACTTTTGTAACAACTTTTGTAAATACAACTGTTCTTAATGATCTTTGTCCATACTTTGTAATATATCCTTTCCCTTCCATTGAGGTGCTTTGATGTGGACGGAATTAGTATTTTGAGCTGAAGGCGAAAAAACACCTTCCCTTCTTTTCGTACACAACGAAGCATAAAAGACCGCTTCTTCTTTTTTGCCGAAACAACCACTTATGCCATGAATGAATGTTTATGAATGCAAATGCTATGATGCAATGTGATGTGTGAATGAATGTCCAAACACATGTCCGAAGCCATACCCTCAGCCATTATTTCCTTAGAAACAATCACACATTAGCTCTGCATTCCCTTAGGAACGACTTTGGAGCTTCTTCGCCTTTTACTTTTGGCGGAATCAGCGTTGACTTTTCGCTGTAAGCTCTGCATTCCCTTAGGAACGTCTTTTGAGCTTCTTCGCCTTTTACTTTCGGCGGAATCAGCGTTGACTTTTCGCTGTAAGCTCTGCATTCCCTTAGGAACGTCTTTTGAGCTTCTTCGCCTTTTTTAGTTTCGGCACTCGATGGTGCGTTCTCAGCTTTTACATTTACATTCTTTGGGGGATTTTGCTCTTATAAAACTAAAAAGGAAATTACATATGATGGCCCCATTAAAAACCTTTCTCCCCCTTTAGAAAGGAAAAGGGTGCCATGAAAAAGAAAAGAAAAAACATAAAAAGTTACATCAAGTTATACATAATATCGCCGAAGCTCATCCGCGTTCCAAGATCTTGGGATGTCGTTGCCGTCCATGTCCTTCAATCTGTACGAACCAGGCCTTGACGAAGATACTACTAAGAAAGGTCCTTCCCATTTCAACTGTAACTTGCCCACTGTGTCTGGGTTGGCCACTCTCCGAAGCACCAAGTGTCCCGGCTCAATATTTTTTAGCCGGACCTTTCTATCTCGCCATTTGACTGTTTCAGCTTGGTATTTATTGATATTCTCCACAGCTTGAAGCCTGATCCCTTCTAAAGCGTCTTTTTCCACAAGACAAGCATCTTCAGGACCTGATCCTGCCGAAGCTACTACTCTTATTGATCCAGCTTTAGCTTCTTCCGGAGTTATTGCTTCGTCACCGAATAATAACTTGAAGGGAGTAAAGCCTGTAGATCTTGATGTTGTTGTATTGTGGCTCCACACCACTTTGGTTAACTGATCTGGCCACTTTCCCCTGGGTTGATTGAAGATTAACTTCATTATTCCTGTCATTATAATACCGTTGGCTCTTTCAACGAGCCCATTCGACTCCGGATGCCTAACTGATGCAAAATGGATCTTCGTACCAATTTGATCACAGAAATTTCTGAAAGCTTCGGAGTCGAATTGTGTTCCATTATCCACAGTGATGGCCTTCGGTACCCCGAAACGACAAACAATATTCTGCCAGAAAAACTTTTGGACAGTGACCGAAGTTATTGTGGCTAATGGCTTCGCCTCAATCCATTTAGAAAAATACTCCACAGCCACTATAACATATTTTAGATTCCCTTGAGCCGGTGGTAATGGACCTAACAAGTCAAGGCCCCACCTTTGCAATGGCCAGGTGGGTTGTATCAGCTGTGTCAAAGACGAAGGTTGCTTTTGATCTCTTGCACATTTCTGACAACCTTCGCACTTTTGAACTAACTCCGCTGCATCCGAAGCTGCCTTCGGCCAATAAAACCCTTGGCGGAAAACTTTTCCAAGTAACGGCCTAGATCCAATGTGGGATCCACACAGGCCTGCGTGTATTTCTTTCATCAACTCTATACCTTCGGTTCTAGATAAACACTTGAGCAGCGGAGCGCAAACTCCATGTTTGTATAACTCCCCTTCTATCATGACATATGGACGAGCTCTTGCCTCTATCCTTTTATTATAGGCTTCGTCATCTGAAAGGAATTTACCCTGAAGGTAAGAGATGATCTCAGTTCTCCAATCTTCGCTATAAACAGGAGATATGTTGAGGACTGCTCTTTCAAGAAGCTCCACTGAAGGTGCCTTTATTGTTTCGAAGAACACATCCGAAGGTAACGGCAGCCCATGTGCTGCTGACTTGGCTAGCAAATCAGCATGCTCATTTTGTCCTCGAGGGATATTCTTGACAGAAAATCCTTCGAAGGAGGCTTCGATCCTTCGGACCGTGTCTAGATATTTTTCAAGCTTCGGATCTTTAGCCTTGCAACTTTTGTCGATATGACCCGAAACAACCTGGGAATCAGTTTTAAGAATCGCCCTTCTGATTCCCATTGCCTTTAATTTCCGAAGGCCCAGGAGCAGAGCTTCGTATTCAGTAATATTGTTTGTACAACTGAAATCAAGTCTTGCCGCATAACAAGTTTTAACCTTGGAAGGCGAGATCAACACAGCAGCCGCTCCTGCTCCGAAGGTTCCCCAAGAACCATCACAGAATACTATCCACACTTCGGCATCTTTATTTGCTTCTTCATCCTGAGCCCCTGGCGTCCAATCGGCAATGAAATCTGCCAACGCTTGAGACTGGATCGAGGATCTGTGCACATAATCAATGTAAAATTCATTGAGCTCTGCAGCCCATTTTCCAATCCGTCCAGTGGCTTCTCTATTTCTCATAATATCCTTCAACGGCTGCGAAGAAGGAACAATAATATTGTATGCCTGAAAATAATGCCGAAGCTTCCTGGATGCCATTAAAACGGCATATAATACCTTCTCCAGCTCTGTATAATTTTTCTTTGATAGACTAAGGACTTCAGATACAAAATATACTGGAACCTGCTTCTTGACTTGGCCATCAAACTTCTCCTGGACTAGTGCCGCACTTACTGCTGAGTGCGAAGCTGCCACATATAACAACAGAGGAGCCCCTGGCGTTGGTGGAGTTAATGTTGTTAGATCTATCAAATATTGCTTCAGCTCTTCGAAGGCTTTTTGTTGGCTTGGTCCCCATTGAAAGACTTCAGCTGACTTCAGCACCTCGAAGAATGGTAAATTTCTTTCTGCTGATCTGGATATGAATCTATTGAGAGATGCCAGCCTTCCTGTCAATCTTTGGGCCCCCTTTCTTGTAGTTGGTGGCTCCATTCGAAGTATAGCTTCAATTTTATTTGGATTAGCTTCGATTCCCTTTGTCGAAACCAAGCATCCAAGAAATTTCCCCTTCTTTACTCCGAAGACACATTTTTCTGGATTCAGCTTCAAACCAGCTTGTCTGAAACTGGCGAAGGTCTCCTGCAAATCAGCAATATGATTTTCCTGCTTTGTGCTTTTTACAATGATGTCATCAACATAAGTTAGCACATTTCTGCCTATCTGAGACTCGAGGACCTTCGCAGTCATTCTGCTGAAACTTCCTCCAGCGTTTTTGAGCCCCTTAGGCATCCGAAGATAGCAATATGTGCCACTTGGGGTTATGAAGCTAGTCTTCGGCTCATCTTCCTTCTTCATCCAGATTTGGTGATAGCCTGAGTAATAATCTAGCAGACTCATGAGCTCTGAAGAAGCTGCTGCATCAACTAAAGAGTCTATTCTTGGCAATGGGAATTCGTCCTTCGGACAAGCCTTGTTGAGGTCTGTGAAATCGATACACATTCTCCACTTGCCATTGGCTTTCTTTACCATAACAGTGTTAGCTAGCCATTCTGGATACTTTACTTCTCTGATAACTCCTGCACTGAGGAGTCTTTTTACTTCATTGCGAGCCCCTTCGGCCTTGTCATCAGACATTTTCCGAAGCCTCTGCTTTCGGGGCCTGAAGGATGGGTCAACATTGAGCGAATGTTCAATAACATCCCGATTTACTCTACAAAGATCATTAGCTGACCATGCAAAAACATCTTTGTTGTTGAACAAAAACCTTATCAAGGTTTTCTCCTGGTCTTCGGATAATTGCGAGCCCAACAGCACCTTCTGCTCTGCTATGTCCTCACACAATAGCATGGGCTTCGGCTGATCTGCTGAAGCTGCTTTCTCCCTTCTGAATTTGTACTGTTCACAAGCTTCAGCTCCATCTATGTTATGGATTGCTTTGGAGTCAGTCCAGCTTCCTTCGGCCCTTCTAACAGCTTCCTGGCTTCCATGAATAGCAATAGGCCCTTGGTCCGAAGGTATCTTCATGCAGAGGTAAGCTGGGTGAAGAATTGCTTCGAAGGCATTGAGAGTACCGCGACCAATGATAGCATTGTAGGGATACTCCATGTCAACAATATCAAACACAATTTGCTCAGTCCTTGTGTTGTTAACAAATCCGAAGGTTACTGGCATGGTAATCTTCCCAAGTGCTGCAATCTGCCGTCCTCCGAAGCCACAAAGAGGGTGCGTAGCATCATGGACCTTGTCTTCAGGCTCTTGCATTTGTCTGAAGGCCTTAGCAAATATGATATCAGCTGCACTGCCTGTATCAACTAAGACATTGTGGACCAGAAATCCTTTGATCACACAAGAGATAACCATGGCATCATTGTGAGGATAATCCTTAAGCTGAAGGTCTTCCTGGGAGAAAGTGATTGGAATGTGGGACCATTTTGACTTGATGAAGGGCCCCTGTACTCCAACATGCTGCACCCTTCTCTGAGCCTCCTTCTTTTGCTTCTTGTTAGCCGGCTCTGAGCAAGAACCACCTGTTATCGGGAGCACCAGCTTCGAAGCCGAAGCAGCTTCAGCTTGATTGTTGAACGAAGCCATCAGCTCAGAAAAGTGGAAGTGAGTTCACCGGAGGTGGGCACCAATGTTGGGGACTTGTTCTCAAGTGCTATGAATTAAGAACAAGGCAACACAAAAAGGTTAATGATTAATGCCCTTCGTCCTTCAGAGCATTATCTCCTTTAGGATATAATGATCTTCAGACGAAGGTCATGAAGGACGTACCTTCGACATTACAGTATATCTCAATGAAAGGAGAAGCATATGAGACATGAGAGATAACATGAATAATCATATGTCATCATTAATATCATTTAATCATATAGTCATGAATGCGCTTGAACAATATTGAATTACATTTTTACCTTCGGCTTGACAGAAGGCGAAGGTCCAAGCGTGACGCGCGAGTGAATACAAGTTAGTATGAACAGTACGGGGGTACTGTTCATCTATTTATAGACATAGGACAGCCTGTGACGAATTACAATTATGCCCCTCATAAAAGTTTACAACATTGACTCAGACCTTTATGGATTAAAAGGTCATTCTATCTCTATGTCGGTTTGTAATGCCGAAGCTTCATGAAAAGGAACCTTCGGTCATCTCCTGGGGACAACTTCAGCCGAAGCTGCTTCTTCCCGTAAGACCTTCGGCGCAACGAAGCACGGCCCCAACAGGTACCCGTCATGGAGTGGTGGAGTGTGCAGGCTTTCGGGTACGGGACCAGGCTAAGCGGCCACACAGGCTCCGGACCACCCCATGGAACGGGCTTCCGTTCTTTAGAACCGCCCCCAGGTTGTCGGGCCCTCCTGCTTTCGCAAAGAGGTCCTAAACTGCAAGCCTGGCTGTTCAATTCGGATGTCATTATGTCTGATGGAAGGGAACTGTTTGGGTGGGTTAGATAAAATAATATCTGGAAAACTGCAAGGTAAGACCATGGAGCAGTAGGATAAACTATCATAGAGGCACGTCTGAGGGGGTAAATCTTTTCTTTATAACCTGTCATGCATGGGTGCAAACCAACAGGCCGGGCTTATGAGGGCGGACCTCACCGGGTTGGCGTACACGTATGTGTTACCTAGTTACAAAAGGGAGAAAAATTCGGCCCCTCAGACTTGCTCCTATGGATAGAACTTACAGAGATGCTCCAGTGGCCAGGAAGATGTACTCCTTCAGTCATAGCAAGATAGTCACCCCCGGGTCGGCGTATTCCTGTCACCTTGAAGGGTCCTTCCCAGCTGGGGGAGAGTTGCGGAGCCCTTCTTTGTTTGGTACCTGCCGTAGGACTAGGTCCCGACCCTAGGTTCCCATCTGCGTTTGATGGGGGAGTCCTCGTCCTCGTGTTGTATCCATTTCTGCATGGAGTTGTTAGAAGCCTGGGCCCGTGGGGAGTCTAGAAGGGTTTCCGGGGGAAGGCAGGCTTCGGCCCCGTAGACCGGGGAGTTCGGGGTCCCTCCGGGGGTCCACCTAGTTGTCGCCACCAGAGTGGGAGTCTTCGGCGAAGACATCCTTCAGGTCCCCCTCGGGTGACTGATACCCGAGGTCCCGTTCAGCCGCAGCCACCTCGCCGTCGTCGACCTTTTCTTTGCTAGGTCGGCGACGAGGTGGGGAGCCGTCCTTGGAAGACTGCTCGCGCCGCTCGCTGACGTGTTTCGCGAGGTCAATGATCTCGTGACACTCCGCGGCGCTGTGGCAACCGTTGGGGTGCACAGGGCATGAGCCGTTGTTACCCCTCTGCGGCCGTGGGCGTTTGTTGCGGTCGCCCCGGCCCCGGTCGCGGCTGCAACGACTAGAGCGGTGGACCGCGACTTCTGGTAGTCGCGGTCCTTCTTCTTTTTCTTCCTACCGTCCCGGGGAACGGCACCCGAGCCACCCGACTGGGCAGCCCCGGTTTGTGGGGCCGAGTGCCATGCATGACCCTCGGCGGCTTTGGCGCATTTGTCGGCCAGAGCGAAGAGTGTGGGGACAGTCTCCATGTCATGCGTGGCCAACTTCTCCAATGTTTTCTCATCACGTACTCCCTGGCGGAAGGCCGTGATGATGGAAGCATCGAAAATGCGAGGTATAGTACCTTGCCACTTGGTGAAGCGGGAGATGAACGTTCGGAGAGTCTCCCCGGGCTCCTGCCTTACCGCGTGGAGGTGGGCCTCCACACCGTGTTGCTGGTAAGCGCTGGCGAAATTCGCAATGAATCGCGCGCAGAGCTCTTCCCAGAAGTAGATTGACCCTAGGGCGAGATTCATGAGCCAAGTCTGGGCAGGTCCAGACAAGGCGACATGAAATTGTCGCCATCACAGCGATGTTTCCACCTGCTGCTGTGATGGCGGTGACGTACACCTGCAGGAATTCCGATGGGTTTGACGTACCGTCGTACTTTTTCGGTAGGTGTGACCGAAACTTGGATGGCCATGACGCCGCGCGGAAATGATCCACGAGAGCGGCGCAGCCCACGCCGGCCAAGGGGATACCCGCTTGGGACCGGGTGCCCATTAGGGCCTGCGGTGCTACCGCAACGAAGTCTTGATCGAGGTTGCGATCCTCGATGTTTTGGCGGCGCTTGCGCGCCCTCTCTAAAGAGACCCGGACGTCCTCTCCCGCACGCCTGCGGTTGAGCTCGCCTCGGAGGTCGTTGGTCTGTGCGCCCCTTACTGAGGGCGAGCGCACGGACGCCTACACCTCATGTTGGCGCCGGGATGACCGTGGCCTCAACCTGGTCGAGGTAGAATGTGCCATGCCGAGCAGTCGGTCGACGTCGTCCTGCCACTGCTTCATGGCCCCTGGTGAGGCCATGGAGCTTGGAGGGTGACAGAGCAACTCCCTAGCTGCTCACAATGCTCCCGGAGCCGCCCTCGACGGAGTCCGGGATGTCTGCGCAGTTGTATGCTGCCGTGCAGCGTGCACAACAGCAGTGCCCAGTACTGGGCGGTTGGGAACCTGTGGCATGGACGAGACAGCTTCTTCCTCCACCAGGAAATCCGTTGAAGTCTCGGCGCGGTGCTCCACGATTTGCACCATCATGTTGAGCGAGGAAAGAAGCAAAAACTTAATGCCTAGCCCCCTACCTGGCGCGCCAAATGGCGCAGAGGGAATTCTCTGGCCAGGTGGCGGAATGCACCCGCCCTAAATCCTAAGATGAGGAAGGGGCTTAAGCGTTTTGCCTATCTTGCTAAGCGATCACCAAGCACATGAACACGCGAGAATTTAGAGTGGTTCGTGCCGCCGGAGAGTAATACCCTACTCCACTGTGTGTTGGATTGCTGTGGAAGCTTGAGCGTTGAGGGTCTCTGTCTAAGTTTGGTCTAAGCGAGCCCCCTCGTAACGTTGCATACCTCCCCTTTTATAACTAAGGGGGCATGTACAAGGGTACTAAGCCCCGACATGTGGGTCCAGGAACATAATAGATGTAGTACTTGGAGCTACTAATGTTTGCTGCTGGAGCAATCTTCCTACGCCTTGACGTTGAGATCTGCGTAGCATTGGCGTGCAGGGGAAGCTTCTCGCATAAGGGATGATGAGCACAGTGCGCCGCGCAATACGGGCGCACTGTTTGACAATGGACTGGACAGGTGTGCCGTCTGCAGGATGGCTCTGGCGCCGCCTGCCAGCGGAGTGGACAGGACGCATTAAATGTTGAGGGGGCACATCGCCTGTCAGCAGGGTGGACAGGCGGCGCGTCCTCTCCGCAATAAATGCAGAGACCGCGCGGCCTAGAGGCCTTACGTCAGGCTCCACCCGTTGGCTTATGTCACGGGCAACAAGCCACGTGGCAGCATCGGGTCTCCGCCTGAGCGGGGAGCGCAAGCGCACAGGATAAGGCCTAGACACGTGTCAGTACCGGACCCTTGCTTATGGCAGGGTCTCCCCTGTCCTGGGACCTTGTTGTAGCCCGGATCTTACTCGGAGTGATCTGGACCCCATCCAAGGGACCCAGCATGCTTACTTGGGAGTCCCGGGCTGTAATCGGGGTCCGAATTGTGAGTACATGGGTCCGGTGCTCCCTTGCAGAGGTCCGGTCCAACTGATACATCTTGGGATGTATCATCTTTTCTCGCCACGTGGTGCCCCTTGAGCCGCCCACGTGGTGGGATCGGGTGCTGTTCACCGTGCGGCTAGAGAACGTCGTACGGGCACCGCGTCTTCATACTATAGTAGGGGTATTCCTGATTCAGAGTACCGACAATATTATATATATATATAAACTTAATTAGTTTTGTCTAAATTATAATTATTAAAATGAAATTAAATTCTAACTAAACAAACGGGTCTTAGAGAATCAATATCAAGTTGGCTAGAAATACCTGCAATTCTTCCGCACCAAATTTCCTTATCTGGCCAACAATTCAAACTTAGAAACACCAATCCAACGGGCCAAATTTCCGGTTCCATGTCTTAAGCAGAAATACCGCTCATGTCTGGTTTCGCATAGTGGATTGTCCAGTCAGCAGCACCGCTAGAGAATAGCATATGCTAAGCTGGACCCAGTAGAAACGCCCGTGAAACCCGCCTGCCTTCCACATCCACAGATCCCCTGATGGACGGCTACAAACCCTCGTAAGCCCGTAGACCGGGTCCACGACAGCGCGTCGGGGATTGACCTCGCCTCCTCTTCCTCTCTCACCGGCACCGACCGGCGCCCGGCAACCCGGCTTCCAACGGCCGCGACCGAAACGGGACCCACCAGACGCAATTCCCCAACACGTCCGCCTCGACGAATTTCGATCGTTTCCAACTTGGGATTTCCGCCTTCCAATCGCTCCGTTTCCTTCGTATTCTAGAACCTAGCATTTGGTTTGATTCCGCCGCTTGGTCCGGCCCCGAGGAGGAGGCAAGGGAGGGAGCGGTGGCCGCGCGGCCATGGCGGGCTCGTCTACGGCGGCGATGGACGCAGCCGCGGCCTGGTGGGACGACGTGAACAACTCCACGCTGTGGCAGGACCGCACCTTCCACGCCCTCGCCGCGCTCTACGGCATCGTTGCAGTCGTAGCCCTAGTAAGCTCTACCCCCTCCCCCCGGCACGAATTTATCCCTCGTTCTGCTTAATTGTAGCTTGCAATTGGGGTCCGATTTAGGCTGGAACCACGAGCCTAACGGGTTGACGAGGGTTCATGCATCTGGCCATAGCAGTTTCAGATATTCTCGACCCTGAATCAAGCGTGGAGAATTGAGACTCTTTTCTGGACCTTGCTAATTGTGCGGGGACCATATATCATAGTGTGTATTCCAAATGTGATTGATAGAAATTGAGGTAGTGGTTACCGGTCTCATTAGTTCATTTGACCTGAATTTCGTCAGGTCCAACTGATAAGAATCGAGTGCCGGGTTCCTGAGTATGGGTGGACAACGCAGAAGGTGTTCCATTTCCTAAACGTCATTGTCAATGGCGGTGAGTTCATCGCCGTTGTTACCCAATGCTTACTCAGTAGCCGTAGTACATGTACATTCCATATTCTCCATGTCATGATCTGTGGTGAACTGGTGTCTATGTATGCAGTGAGGTCAACCGAGTTTGTACTGCGGCGGGATGTGCAACTTGTACACCCTGAGGTTTGTGTCAGGAGACAAGTTTTATTTCGTTTCTGTAGCTGGTTGGAAACAACTGTAGTAATGTGTATCAATACTTCCTTTTAGATACTTCAACACGTGCTTATTGATTTGCCGGGCCTAGCGTTCTTCACGACCTACGCTCTGCTAGTGCTCTTCTGGGCTGAGATTTACTATCAGGTTAGGTTTCAGTTCAACAGTTTTTTGGCATGGTTCTGTGAATGCTGCTGTGCTCATTGTTGTATGCTGATGTTTGCTAGGCACGTGCAGTGTCGACTGATGGGCTCCGGCCAGCTTTCTATACAATCAATGGAATGATCTATGTCATTCAGGTAATTTACGTATTTGGATTTCTCACTGATGAGCTTATAAGAGCATGTACTAGCAAAAGAACAGGCCTTTTTTTCACCATGTCAATGGTTCTTAAAAGGTTGATAAGATGTTTTAAGTTTGCACCGGCGCTTAAGAGCAACTCCAATAGCTCCTAAGAACTCTGACCCATCCAATAGATACCTAAGTGTCATCCCCATCTTCCCGCGGGCGAATATTGACCCATCCACTGGGCACAAGCTCCCAATTCGTCTGGTTTCTCCGTTCCCGTGCCTGGATTTCGTTTCGTGCCTTCGTCAGTTGTCCCCACCGCTCGGTTTCGCTCGCGAGAGAGCACCGAATCTCTGCTATATGTAAGCAACGAAGGACGCAGTAGGATGTATGTGCGCAGTTTTCTATGGAGCACCTGATATTGTGGCTTCCTGTGCTACTCGCCTACTCCGTCCAGCACCATAGCAGGATGTTTGATTCCTGTGCAGCACCTGCACCTGCTATCGTGGCTTCGTCTACTCCGTCCAGCACCTGTGCAGCCCCGGCTCCCTCTGTGCACGAGCTAGTGTGACGGTCATGACAACCGATTTCAAAGGCTTTTAAAGAAATAATAGGGAGCTGTTGGAGCATTATCTCTTTCTTTGGATCTATTACTTTTAAGGAGATCCCAATTTTCTTATTCGGGGAGCTATAATCTTGGGAATTGTTGGAGTTGCTCTAATGTGTGTTAACAGGGACAAGGTAGACAGTAGTTAAGCCTATTTAAACAACAGTTTGCATTGTAGGAATTAACTTCTTTTTTGGTGCTTAAGGCTCTCTCCAACCATTCTCCCCTTATCTGTACTTTCTAATTTATTTTACAACCTCCCCCTAAAAGATTTTCCCCCTACATACAGTTTGTCTCCAACCATTCCTCCTATACAACTCCCCTATATACTATAACTTAGGTAATTAACATGTGTTTATCATTTTTTTTAAATTTTAAAAAAATCACACAATATTTGTAGTACCCTAATACAAACGACCGAGGAGCGTGGAGACGACTATGCCTTGATCTTCATGGAGACAACCTCGGCACTGCGAACACAAAGGGCCCAGGAGCATGGCGTCCCTCCATAGGGGAGACTGCCAGACTGGATAGTGGCAGAGCTCGACGCAGTTACGGAGAACCGGGTTCATGGCCCGGTCAAATGCCATGAACATGCCCTAGAGAAGCTGTCCGTCGTGCCCTAGAGAAGTTGTCCGTCGTGAAGGGAGACACACAGGGTAGAAAGGCACATGGACTGCGGCAGGGGGAAGGACGAGCGTCAAGGGAGTAGGCGTAGGGAGGGAGAGTCCGGCGCCCACAGACCACCCTCTGGGAGAAGCGTAATGGGCCGAGACGGAGCATGACGAGCCCGAGGAGGTCGCGGTGGCTGGTGGACGATCCTGCGCGGTGGGGTTGGCCGCTGCGGCAGCGGAGGGCCTGGCGGTGGTTGCCGCCATGGAGGGCGCGCATCCGTGGCGAGGGCATTGAGAGCGGCGCCAGCGGGCGTGGGGAGGAGCTTGGCTATGTCCGTAGGGGAGTGTAGTGTCGCTGCGGGCGCAAGGGTGGGAAGCCCGGCCCATGCACCATGCTGGGGAGGCTGACTGCAGCCGGTTGTGGAGGAGAGGGCGGCGAGGCATGTGCCTATGCGGGGAAGGCAACATTGGCGCCAGAGGAGCTGATCAGCGTAGGTAGAAGAGGGAGCGTGTCGGTAGGCGCGACCGGGCCCTGTGTGCAAGGGAGGGCACCGACAAGCGCAGGGGGGTGGGGAATTGCGCGCCCGCAAGGAGCGGCGCTGGCGCGCACGAACGCCATAGGAGGAGGGCCACGACTGGTGGAGAAGGAAGTGCTCACGACAGGCGTGAGAAGTAGGTGGAGGACGAGCACTTGACGCACAACTTCTTTGAAGTCTTCTTGGCGGAGTCCTGGCAGATTACCTTCTTGGGGTGCTGGGTGAGGCCGGTGACAAGCAGTGGCCGTTGGGGCGGTCGCTGGTGCCCTCCTTGAACAGGTGCACGATGTGACATACACACATATGTCTAGCAGTAACGCCAATGGTAAGTGTGAGGACCAAGCACTCCTCTTACTTGCCTGATTGTCTGATTTGATACTTGCTGTAAGTATTGGATGAATGCCCTGGTAAATAGTACATCATATTCATTTCATTGCTTGTTATACTTTAGCTTGTGAAATGGCACTTTTTTCTAGAGTATTTCTAAAGAGGTATTTCAAAATCGAGGAATTGTTATGAGATGTCACTTATCATTTCTTTTGTGATCGACCTGTAAAACTCCAGATACTACTGTGGCTGCTCATGTGGTGGAAACCAGTTCAAGCCGTGGTAATTTTGTCAAAGATGTTCTTTGCAGGTATTCTCCCTGTTTTTTTGGCTTCGCCTGCAGGTTGCAGCACTATGTTTTGCACTGTAAGAGCAATGAACATTTACAACATGAAATCGTATGCTATTTTTTATTGTTCATGGTTCGTGTGAAGTATATTAGCCATATTAGTTAATGAAAACATTCATGAAATTTTATAGAAATGATACTCATACCTGAATTCCAGAAACTACAGTTTTTTTTTCTTTTTCTTTTTCTCGAACACGCAGGAGATCTGCGTATCATTCCATTAATAGATAGAAGAAGGTACAACACACGCACACGACACACACATGACATAACAAGACACAACAGACGCAACACAACCACCACACTCAACCACTCTGGACAAGATACAAGACTATCCCCCTGGATCAAGCATAAACGCAAGAGTTGAAAGTAGGTTCAACCCTTTCGCCCCGGCACTACACCACATCCTGAGCTCATCGCCATCGAGGGTGAGAGTACTCGCAAGGCTCGGCGACCTCCCATTGAACACACAGTCGTTGTGATGACGCCAAAGGCTCCAAGCGCCAAGAATAACTAGAGAATTGAATCCTGATTAGAGATCACGGGGAATCTTCTCCACAGCCCTGCTCCACCAGTCATCCAGGCTGCAAATAGCATTGTCTGGTGAAAGATTAGGCAACCCAGACCTGCTCAACAAGAAGTACCAGAACTGTCTTGCAAAGACGCAAGAGATGAGAAGATGTTGTATTGTTTTCTCTTCTTGGTCACAAAGGGGACACGCACTGGGATGGGGTAGTCCTCTTTTAGAAAGACGGTCCGCGGTCTATCATCTGTTGTGAGGTTGCTGGATTGATGGCTCTAATGGAGAGTGATCACATTGGTCGTTTCAACTTGGAAAACCCAGGCGAGTTTACCATGTTGGAGCTAGCACAGGTTTGTAGACAATTTGTTAAAAAAAACCCTTAAAGTGCATAAATGACAATAGCACCTTCCCCAGGTTGTGAAGGAAACAATTGACCCAATGGCAACCATTGAATTCAAACCCAACCCAGAAACTACAGTTGTAACCTTAGCTTCTTGTATCCACCATTTGATAGGAAAAATAAATTGTGTGTTAAGTTATTTAGAACAAATTATGCTGCAGCCTATGATTTTTATTTTGTGTACTTATTTATTTCTTCTACACTAAAATAGAGCTACTTTTCAGCTACATCCTTGTTCGCTGCCTTTGGTTTCCTTCTCTATGGAGGGAGGTAATGACTTAATCCTTGATATATCATTGTTTAACAAGCGATGACTATGCTATTTGCCATTGGTTGAAGCTACAGTATTATGTTGCACTGCTACTACAGAAAACAAGAACTCAGCATTCACACTAGTATTAAGAGCAAGAGATGTTATGTGTACTTTGGCCCTTGATTTTTGCAATGTGAGGTTGTTTGAGAAGTAAATATTCCCCATGCACTAAATATGTGCATAAACTGAGGCCATGCAAACATCATGTAGTTTTATGTTATTTTGAAACCTTGTGCTGATCCTTTTGAGTTTTGGTAATAGTAGCGTTAGTTATAATAATGTGGGTATCCTTGTATAGGTTATTCCTGATGTTGCAGCGTTTCCCTGTTGAGTCAAAAGGCCGCCGGAAAAAATTGAATGAGGTACTTTGCTACCTGTTGTCTTCCACTATAGAAATATATCTGATGACGTGTTTGTTTAACATTAAATACATTATCCCCCTTTATGCAGGTTGGCTATGTGACCACCATTTGCTTTGGTTGCTTCTTGATCAGATGCATAATGGTAAATCCTCCTATGTAATACCAATTTGGTTCTGAAATAATTCCAGTAATAGACTGACTTAGCGTCTTTATCTTGCAGATGTGCTTGAGTGCTTTTAACAAAGATGCTGATCTTGATGTTCTGAACCATCCAATCCTGAACTTCTTTTACTACCTGGTATGTTTTTTATTCAAATAAATTGTTTGTGCAGGTTTAGAGTTAATAGTGTGCGTCTTTGGACTTACTTTGTGGTACCAATTAGATCTCTTATATATGGTCGGTCGTTGCACTTGCTCATATTCTTTTCTGTTGGTGCTCCCTTGTGCCCTGTGCAGCTGGCCGAGATTGCACCCTCATCTTTGGTGCTGTTCATCTTAAGGAAACTGCCGCCAAGGCGTGGGATTGCACAATACCATCCAATCCATTAGGTTGTCTTCAACAACATCCTCTATATCCTTTTTTTTTCACATTTTCTTCTAAAAAATCACTTCATTCTCTCTAGCAGCGTCCTCTATACTTAAATACCTATATTAGAGACATATTTTGCTCTAGATTTTGTATGTATGTATGTATGTATTTGTCATACTCAAATATTTTATACATATTTTAGTTTTATTTAATATGTTGTTTAAAATATTAAAATATATAGAGAAGATGAGAGAATCTATATAGAGAGGACAAGGAAACATCCTATATTTAGATAACGCTTTAGAGCACACTGCTGAAGGTATATGGGAGATAGTTGTTTATAGCTTCTTGCGGGAGATAGTATGTCTGCAAATATAGCTTGTTAAAAATGTAACCTCATGGTTTGTTGTAACCTCAACTGTCACCAATATAACATGTTTCACGAATTGATTTTTGCGGCTGTAAAGTTAAGACCCCAGAAGGTGTTGTTCCACTTTTTGTGTGTGTGTGTGTTGGGGGAGGGGGGGGGGTGGACAAAAATGACCCTGCGTATGAGAGATTTTTACAAAGTGGGAACAAAAAGAACCATACATACCTGGATCGGGTACGACGTTTCTAGATGAAGGGTCGCTATCACTGTACCGTTTTTTTGACTATGGTTAGATTCGTAGGGACCAGGATGGAGCCCATTCCCCGTTCCTCGTACACCCGCCCCACAAACTTCTCTCGATCAAATTAGTCTATTGACATGTCAAAATTATACTAAAACCTCAATACATAGCCTATTATAAATAAGCAAACTAAATTCTAAAATATGTCTCTTGTCATTTTGAATCTTGTTTGTTTAATTTATATTGATTTGATATAATCAATTTGAATTTGCCTCTATTTATTGTATTTCCTAATGAGGACGAATTCCTTGCGGGGATAAAATCATCAACAGGGATGGGGATGGGAGAAAAATCTCTCTCGTTAGCGTTCGTAGGGACAAAAAGGGAATTTATTTTCTCTCCACAGGGACGAGCATGGGGAGCCATTCCCTGCAGGGAATTTTCGGTTGTCATCCCTACTTTAGATACGTGTAAGAACAAATAGACCGTTCAGGGGAACAAAGAGGATTTGAAAGCTCACCTTCGCTCTGATCTCTCACTATGTGTTAGAAGCATCTAGAAAATCGACCCACAAGGAGTCATAAATAATGGCTCACATGTTGAATCACTCATGCAGTGAGTCTAGGGCCATTGTCGGCGTCTAGAAAAGGGTATACCCTCATATGGTGTCGAGATATGCTAAGAGATCTTGAACAAAGAGGCCCACACTCTTTAGGACAACTACCGACTTAGTCTATGAAACTCCACGTGTGTTAACTCCATGCATCAAGTCTTGTGATGGACAAAGCCCCCACAGCCCCTCGTTCCCTAGGGCACCAAATAGATAAGACCTCTTGGTCCCCGAGGCACGTGGTAGATAAAGCTCTATAGGCCCTCGCACCTTGGGGCACCAAACAGATAAAGCCTCTAGGCCCCCTTCATTCCTAAGGCATGTGGCGGACAAAACCTCGAGACCCATAATGCTCGGGTCACCTTAGGGTTAAGTCCTCCGAACCTAGCAAATAAGCCTCCAGAACCCCTCGCACCCCTAGGGCACCTAACAGATATGGCCTCTAAGGCCCCAGGCCTGCGGGGCACCTAAAATATAAACCCTTGTACCCCTTCTGCTTTAGGGCATCTAATGGTTAAAGCCCCTAGGACCCCTAATGCACTAAGACACCTAATGAATGAGCCACATGCCCCTCGTACTTCGGGAGACCTAATGAATAAGACCCTCTGGTCCCCTCGCTTCTCAAGGCACCTAACAGATAGGGCACTCGGTCCTCGTCGTGTGTCGAGGCATGTAACAAATGAGCCCCCTGAGGCCCCTCACGCTCCTAGGCACCTAACATGTAAGGCCATTGGGGCCCTCATGCCTTAGGGCACATAACAAATAAAGCCCCTAGGGCCCTCCTGTCCATGGCACCTGGCGGATAAGCTCTTGGGACCCTCGGGCCCTAGGACATCTAATGGATAAGGCCCCATAGGGCCCCTCATGCTCTAAGACACCTATCAGATGAGTCATGGTGCCCCTTGTGCCTCAAGGCACCTAATAGATGAGTCTCTGGTCCCTCGTGCCCCCAAACACCTAACACAAGTAGGGCTCTCTCTAGCAGATCGTGTATATGGTGCAAAATATTATTTTGCTCTATAAATTGCACTATTTATAAAGCGAAGTTTGATATAGAAGATATGATGAGTAATTTGCTGGAGATAGCCTAAGCCCTCACACCCTAGGATACATGTCTACTTTAGACTCCTGGGGGACTTGAAGGACTAAGGGGCCTTTTCTAGGGAGATATGGATTTAGCAACTTTGTTAGGCTACCTCAAGGTCCAAATACATCTAATTCCTATGACGTGCCGTTTGGATCATTGGAATTGAATTATATCATTAGCAAAACTAATTTGGTGCCTTTGACATTGGTATATTTTTCTGTACACCTAGCGAAGGACAAAGAGGTAAATGAATGATACGAAGGACTAGTAAACGTCCATAGAGAACATATTTATTTATTTGTAGCGCAAATCAAGCCACACACCCCAACGATGTTGGATCAGTTGGAAGATCAGGTTGGATTTAAATAGGCTTGCCTATTTAATTCAATTAATGTTCTATGGTCTATAATAATGCGAAGGAGTTAAGAAAGTTTAATTCTATATTGCTAGTGAAAGAAAACTTTGATTACACTGATCAAAGTGTGATCTCGAGACCACACTAATCAAACCACTCTTTATATTTTAGGATGAATTTGAGCGCCACCCTAAACCCTACATCCAAAATTGATCTCTCTCAAAATCAGCAGCTACCTCTGGTTCAGCTGGCGCAGACAGAAGTATACAGGATACGACGCGCAGGAAGATACGGTGCACGAGCCTCGCAGCTGATTGCACCTAGCTGATAATCTGTTCCCCTGTCATCAACGACTAATTGGATGGTGATTATTCCTTTCCCCTGTTCGGTTGGTTTGGCTTAATTAGCTAGGTTTTTGTATAATCGATCTAGCTGAGCAGTGCTATCAGAAGAGCTCAAGAAGAAATTATTATTTGGAATTTTGCGGGGGCC
Source organism: Zea luxurians (assembly GCA_029449295.1). Taxonomy (NCBI): domain Eukaryota; kingdom Viridiplantae; phylum Streptophyta; class Magnoliopsida; order Poales; family Poaceae; genus Zea; species Zea luxurians. Next base: position 31,720,593 of record JAOPSE010000031.1, read on the forward strand.
AAACATCTTGCCCTTATTACAGCTCCCATTCCAGGTGTCATGTAGGGATCTAGGAGTGAGTTCAGTAGTTAACCTCATTAGGGAAGGGTGTTGGTTGGTTAAGTTTAGATTGTGGGGGCAGGTTGGTCTAGTTTGCTTTCTTTCTTCTCCTTTTTCTTTTTCTTTATATTTCTTTTTCTGTTGTGTTTGTAATTGGTCTAATTTTTAGACCCTTCTTCTTAATACAATGATACGTAGCTCTCCTGCGTGTTCGAAAAAAAAATCTAGCTGAGCAGCTAAGAATCAGATCTTGAGGTATATAAATCTACAGATGCTGCCGCGCACCACCTCATCAGCCGCTATGTTAGCATTCACGAGCAATTACACCGTTAGCTGGTCAAAGTCGTCGTCGTTTGCATATGCATACCATTGCGTGATTACGTGAACCTAACCCACTAATCATGCTTGGGGACATCTTTGTCTGATGAGCAGCTTATTATATATGCTTGTCTAAAGTTATGCTTGCACTTGGAATGAACGCATCCTCGTTGTCAGCCCAACTCCGAAGGAGAGAACACGGAAAAGGGAGCTGCTGGTCACCTGGAAACCGCATGCCTTTTGAGCAGCAGCGAAGAACACAGCCAGGCAATCAGGAGAGTGCTCTGTTCCCTTGATTCTCGCTTCCTTTTCGCCTTCATGTACCTTGTTAGATTTAATAAGAGCATGACTTATGTTTCATAATCCCTCTGTTCCAAAATAATAGTCGTTTTAACTCTTAACTTTTATGTATATATTTAAATGTATGATGATGAATCTAGACACATGTAAAACATATACATCGACTATTGTATGAATCAACTAATTCTCTAAAACGAACTTTATTTTGGGCCCGGGCGAGTATTAACTACGTACTCCCTCCAGTGCAGTAAAGGTAGTCGTTTAGGACATGATTGTGCATACCAAGGAGTGATTAATTATCATAGAGTTTTCCCTGTTTGCCCCTATTAAATAGGGATATGGGTGCATTAACATCACTAAAACAATTAGGCTTGATTGGTTGCTGCAGCTGCTCCAAGGCATTCTAGACTGGAGGTCTCAAGTTCGATTCCTCTTAAATGCATCTTTTTTTGTGCAATTACTAGGGGCAACAACGTCCAAATCCCAGACCCACGCGCGCTATGACTTCTTTTTGTGCACGTTCGGTCACGCGCAGGATGACTTCTTTTACTGCACCGGAGGGAGTACATATTAGTCCTCTGGCTCTCAAAATATTTGGTACCCGGTAACTCTTGTGTCGGGGGCCTCCCATGACCTTGGAACATCCACGGACTCTCGGGACGTCGAGGCCTAGGCCCCCATGGCCTTTGGGACGTCGCCCTCCTTAGCTCTCGGGACGTCCTAGGGATCTTATGGCCTTTGGGATGTCATGGACCCTTTAGATTCTTTGGAACGCCAGGGACCGTGGTTTTTCGGACTCTACTACACTATAGGTCTTTTAGGCCAGTCTGAGGCACTCGGGGTCCATCTGAATCATTTGAGGGACATCCAAAGCTATTAGAGCCATCGCACGACGCATTATTTATGACCGTGTTGTGTATGTGGGCTAGTTTTTTCACTTAGGCATATTAATGGAAGAGTTAATGGTTGGATTTGGACTGATAGATGTGTAATGCACCTGTAAGGCTGTAACGTAAGAAGTAATGGCCGTATGTTACGATGATTACTCTAGATTTGATCTTGTTCAGCTCATGTTATTATATCTAACTCTGATAGCATGAGCAGGATGGTACATAACATAACAGTACAAAGTTGTCTCTGAATCTCTTGGGCCTAATCCTCTGCGCGCACAAAGTGCTGGAAGAGCAGACCTGCAGAACAATTGTCTACATTCGTGGCATCTGCTTCGGTGCAGGGATGATTAGGTTTTAGGAGTGCCTTTGCCATAGCTCACGGATCGTCGTCTTGTTTCTGGTGCTATCTTGGATCATTCTTCATCTCTCGGTGGATTCTCAAGGGACGATACTATGAGTATCTCTGTCTGTTGGGGTGGAAACAGAAACAATAATTTTTGGTTATTGGAAATCGTTTTCGAAATTTTACCTAAATTTAGCGCTAAATGGAAACGAAAAAAATCAGAAATGGAAATGAAAAATGATTTGATTCTCTTTTGAAAATTACCGTATGTATTCGCTATTTTACCGTCGATAATGAATTCGGTAATTTTTTACAAAAATATTAAATCTAAAATGATATTTGTAAATTCGTAATAAATACATCTTAACTTAGTAAACATGAAACAAATTTTATTATTTCCCTAAAATCAAGATCTATCTAATGCTATGTAGTTTAGAGTTTGAATCTTTTATGGATCTTATTTATAGTTTCTTTCCAATGTATGAAGTATTATCATAGATAGTCAGTAGGTGAAGCTAGAGTAAATATGAAGAGGGTACATCTTTATTATGGATGCATATAGATGAGATGTGAGTGGTGTTTATATGGTGAAAACTTGATTATTATAGCTTTTTTTGGATTCTAGAGGGTGCATGAACCGACCAGCCATCATATAGCTCCGCCCCCGTGGATAGTAGTAGTATTATTACATATCATCGTAAATTGTTAAGTTATTTCTAGATTAAAGTAAAGTTACGAATGTCTAAATTCCTGATCGCATGGCTAGGTACAACACAAAAAGCAGTACCAGATCGCATATATATGCCCGCCGCGCTACCTTTGAGCTTCACATGATCAGATCCGTGACCCGTCCATGAAAATGAGATCAAGGGGAACTCCCCCAGATCCTGTGATCTTATTCTCTCTTTCGTCTCACCACACTCACGAGCTGGCGCTGTCTTTGCCTGCTTAGAGCGTGCATGGTGCAGTAGAGTGATATCGGACAACTTGGAGAGGAAAAGAGGAGCACAGCGAGTTTTGCTAGCGTCTCTGGCCTTCTGCTGCAGACTCCGGACGAGTGCAAATCCAGATTCTCTCCTTTCTTTCCTTGCGAAGTTTTTTTTTTTCTTACTGAGCCGATCCTGACGCTATAAATTGCTCTCCTGTAGCACTGTGGTTTTGTATAGAGAGAACAGCACGAACTAACAATGACACGTGGTCCAAATAAGATGGAGATGGAGCTAAAATTTTTCCACGCAGATAGCAGAGTGAGGTCTCGAAGCTGGTTCCAAATATACTGGTTTATAACTCAGTTTTTTAAAATAAGAGTTGGTTTTAGGTTGCTTCTAAACAGAACATTAATGGGACATAGGCAAGGATGAAAGAAAATTCATCCACGGGAACCTGGTAGATAGTTAGGAGCCATATTCTCGCTTAGGGCTTATTCGTTTTCACCTCAATCTATATAGATTGTGTGGGATTAAATAGATTTAAATCCTGAAACAAGTCAAAATCCTTCATATTTTTGGAGGACTGAAAACATGACTAGCAAAAATGCAGGACGATGAAAATGAACAACATAACAAATCAATAATGGGTCGAAATAAGTTCGAGGTAAATAGCCGAAACATCGCTGCACAGATTATAAAAATAATAGTACTGCAATCAATTTTGAAACATCCCATTTAGACATCTGGAAGCAATATATTATAATATACAAATGGTTACCAAAGAAAACAATCAATTATGGATTAGTTTGTTAAGACGTGGTCTATGATTTATTTATTTATTTTATTATCTATAACGATATACTATATACAAATAAAAACAGTAAAAACGAAAACGATTAGGAAAACACACATCATTTCGTCTTATTTCATATTTGTCAAAACAATAAAAATACCTATAAATTCGAATTCGAACGGATCAATATATATTTATATTGTATACCGACGGTTTTCACCACTAACCCGCAATACCCTGGTCGAATTCACCAAACAAAGAAAATGTCAGGCTAAAATACTGAAAACCCGGTGCAAGTTCATCCACTACCCACCGATTATCTGCCGAACACGCAGCGACAGATGGAGGAATCCTTCTTTTTGTCTCGCGAACAGGGGCGGAAGGATCCAATCCAATCCAACCAAACCTCTCCCCACGCCCCACCACCTGCTGCAATCGCTAGCGTGCGCATAAATTAACAAATCCCACCTCCACTAATCGCACCACCCGGTAATTGCAAACATCGCAAGTCCACGGCCCGCCCCCAATCGGCCAATCCTCACCCCGCTTCTTAAGGTTGCTGTCGCCTCAGCGGCTGCCTCCAGTCCTCCGCCTCCTCGTCCGGCCTCCCGCTCCAGCGGGGCTCGCCATTGATGGAGTACGAGCGCATCCACGGGCCGCTCCCGCGCCATCAGGTGCCCGCCTTGCCGCGATCCCCGCCTCAATTCGGGTGCTCCGTTTCTGGATCTTGTCTTGCCGGGTGCTTGCTCGTCTTGGGGGTTTACGATTTGCTTATACTTTTGCGCCGTCTTGGGTTCGTCGTGTTCTTGCGCCAAAGGTTTGAGCCTTTCCGTATCGTGGGCTGTTCGCGAGGTGACTTTAGTTTCTCGGCCTCGGAAGGGAGGCGCGCCTGTCGTCGCTGAACTCGATGATGGTTCACTTTGGCTGGACAGGTTGATTCTTTGCAGGGTTCTTCTTCTCTCTCTCTCTCTCTTTTTTTTTGAGTCTCTACTTCTCTTTCTTCCCCCATCCTTCTATTCTATCGAATCCGGGTGAAGCTTTGCTACTATTGCGGCTAAATTTGACGCTCATTTCGCCGAAAAGCTGCAGCTTTCTCATGCATCTGATGTTACTCGACACTGCTCTTGTTAAAATCTGTGGTGCTTTCTGTGTCGTAGCTTTCCGTCGCTGGCGGTTGTAAGGATGGGATTGGGATGGGTCGAGCGTTCCAGTGTACATTTGGCTAAAGGCTGAGATCTTCTTGTCCCTTGCGGTGTTGTTTCAGCTTTCTCCGGTCTGGGTTGTCGGTTCAATTCGCCTTCTGTTTCACCATTCCGATTCTGCCTCCGCCACATTTCACCCTTTCTCTCGCGCTCGCGGTGTCACTGACTGAACCATTTCTTCTTCCGCCCTGCTCTGCCCCCCAGTCCGGGGGATTCTCTCCAGCTAAGCTGCGAGCAATGCTTCGCGGGATAGAGAAACGCCAGCGCAACAACGGCGAGGACTCGTCTCCGGAGGCCAACGACTCCGGCGAGCTCGACGACCGGAGTAAGTCCACCGCTTGACTGACCCATCATCAGACTGTTCATATCTGATTCGACCTTTTACCATTTGCCGAGAGCACGAGCTCTCGGATACTGAATACTGAATGCGTCGACAGGGAGCTTGGAATGCTCCACCTCCACCGAGATGTCGAGCAACAGCGGCCACAGGTCAAGAAACCCTGCCCCGGACGACGACAGCTTCGACTCGGAGAGCAGCTCGTCGGGGCCGCCGACGGTGAAGAGGTCGGCCGCGGTGGCCGCGTTGCTGCCGCCCTTCTCTCGGCCAACGCCGTCCAAGTGGGACGACGCCGAGAAGTGGATCTCCAGCCCGACGTCAAACCGTACTGGCCGTGCGGGGCCTACCGCTGGAGCTGTGCCAAAGAAGTCTGCATTGGCCTTCCCTGACCATGGAGGCCGCCCGCCAGCCGTTGCTAAGGTGGTAGCGGATGTGCCTACCAACGCTGGACCAGATGGTAAGTATGAACTTTGCCATGCTGTGCTATAGAATTTTGTAGTATTGTTTTCAAGACATAGAGAATAGCGCAATACAATGATAATAATAGTGTATTTTGTGACTTGTGAGGGCATAATTTCTGATTAGTGCCATTGGATTTCAGCTTCAGCCTTGCTTGCGTGTTTGGAGTCCTAACTACAGTTTAGTTATATTTTATAATATCACTGAAGAGCTAAGAGTTAAGGATATATAGAACATTTGGCTGCAAGTTTGAATTGTTGGAGCGGGGTGAACATTTGGTAGCATCATGAGTTGCCCGTGCACAGAAGATGTTTAGCTGTTCTTTTCATCATGGCAGCTTTTCAGACCCTTAAAAAGTAGCATATTTTTTTCATTGAGCACCCCTTAAATTCATTAAAAAATCATAAAGCTGACAGTCGAATATGTCTTGTATAAATTTTGAACCATGGATCCTTATATTTCAGGACGGAGGAAGCGGCTAAATATGCCCACCAACTAAATGCTTTACTTATATACTACTACTATTTTCTTTTGATAGGATAAATGCGCGTTCAGATCAGGACATGTTACAGGCATACTGCATCATTCTCTTGTTATATGCTAGCTGCTTGCACTTAGAAGCTGGCAGATATTTGTAGAATAAATTCTCATCAGTGGGTTTATATTTCCAGGTCTCGCCCATCCTGATTTACTTAAGCCTGGACACAATGCTTCAGTAGTTGTTGACGGAGCAGCACCTGCAGTTAGGTCTGTCTGTATGAGAGACATGGGAACAGAAATGACTCCAATTGCGAGCCAAGAGCCTTCTCGGACCGCGACTCCTATAATCGCATCTAGTCCAACCTCCTCTCGGACACCAACCCCGCAACGCACCGCAGAATTCAGTGTGAGTAATATAGATCCTAAAAAGATCGAGATGCCTGAAGAGGAGGAGGTACAGATGAGTATGAGACAGGAAATTATGGATCTTGGTGAAAGGTTAGGGAAGACCACTATAGCCGCATGGGCAAGCAAGGAAGAGAAATCCGCCGCACGTTTCACGGATACCACAGCCTACAAGGCTGTCGATATCGGCAGGGAGAATCGAGCTGCAGATTGGCAGGAGGCGGAGAAGGCCAGGTATCTTGCAAGGTATGTTTGATCCTAGTTTAGTTAGTAATGTCACTGTCTGCTCATCTTGAGAATAACAATTAAAAACACATAACATAAAGAACATCGAATGCTTCTCATTGTAATGATATACAGAAAGTAGTTTTAGGATCATCCGTGGTAATAGAACTGCAGAACGTATGGAAGCTCTAGGCGAAACTGGAGGTTGCAGGTTTATTGTCTGTCTGATCGTCGACACTATGCAGGTTTCAGAGGGAGGAAGCAAAGATCCAAGCTTGGGAAAATCTGCAGAAAGCGAAAATTGAAGCTGAAATGAAAGGGATAGAGGTAAAACCTCCATTGTCTGAGATAGTTTCCTATTTGAAGTAATTACTAGACTGAAAGAAAGCAACGTCTGACTATCCTCCGATAGGATTGAACTACGAATATGAAGTGCTCCCTCCTTCTGTTTTTTTTTTATAATGCCTGTTAGGACTTGAAAAGGTCTTTGAAAGTATATTTTGGCCATCCATTCCTCTTACGATGTATCATTAATTGCTGCAAATTCAGTATTGTATAAACACCGATGGTGCCAATGTGCTGTGCTAACTGGCTGTTTTCGCCAGAAGGCACGTTTAGACTGTATTCAGAAAGAAAGAAAGAAAGAAAAAAGTGAAGAGAAGCTCAGCTTGCAGAATCTGACTGAAGCTCCCTGTCCTGTGACTCTGAGTGCAGGCCAAGATAGAGCGGAAACGGGCGCGCGAGCAGGACAGGCTCGCCAGCAAGCTGGCAGCCGTAAGCCACCGAGCGGAGGCGAAGAGGGAGGCCGCGGAGGCGAGGCGGAACCAGGAAGCCGCGAGGACGCAGGAGCAGGCGGCCCGGATCCGATACACCGGGCATACGCCTTCGTCCTTCTCCTGCTGGTGCTGGTGCCCGTGACACCCAGCATGGACAGTGGTAGAAAAATTCCAACGGTTCTATCTTTCCCCATGCATGAACATGGAGAAGGAAACCTTCCCGTTATCGCGTCGTCGTCACTCACGCGGTTGCATGGAGTGGACTGGGGTAGTAGGGTGGCGCCACCTGTCCTCGTCCACCTTCCACCCCTCTCGCCCGGGGCTATAAATGGTTACGAGATCCGGATAGCGCGAACCCACTTGGATCCAAACCCTGACGACGGACGGCTCCCCCCTCGCCCCCACGACAAATTCGTCCCGTTCCGTTCTTCGTCGCAGATACACCGGCCGGCAGCAACCGCCCTATGGAGTCGTCGGCGGCGATGACGATGGACCACCACCGCGCGGCGCCGTCGCTGTCGACGGAAGAGAAACGGCGGATCGAGCGGGTGGCCCGGTGCGTGGCGCGGGACCGGGACGGCGGGGACCTCACGGAGAAGCTGCTGCTGCGGCTGCTCGGCCTCACGCGCAACGCCCGCCGCTGGGGCTTCCTCGCGCCGGACCACCCGCTCCACCCCTACTACCTCCAGCACAAGGTCTCCGAGCGCTGCCGGATCCTCCGCCCGCGCCACGCCGCCGCCGACCGGCGGTGATCCCATGCATATGCATGCGGACGTGCAGCGGATCGACCATTGATAGGACTCGATCGGCCATTAAAAAAAACTATGCGCGCACCACCTGGTCTCCTTCTCTTTTATGACATGAGTAATTGGTAATCCAACAATCATGCAACGGATTCGGAAATACATTGATGTGACTAATTGCAGCATCAATTATGTGATAGCAGTTGGCCATTGATATTTTTTCAGATTTGAGATCGAAATGTTTATGTGCCGATCTCTCTCTCTCTATGCATAAATAAGAGGCAACTAGTAAAAAGGAAAATATATTATCATCTATAGCTGATTGCAATCTCACATTCTTTTATTTCTTATGCTCATAGATGGTGGATCCGATAGACAGGATATATGATATTAGTGTGTTAACATCTTAATTCTTTTGCACTAGATTTGTTACTATTACAACGAAGAGATGTAAGCGAGTGGTCAACAATTGAGCGCGCGAGGTGGCTCCTTCATATATATAGGGCCTGTTTGGTTCGCTGCCTAACTTGTCACGCTTTGCCTAACTTTTCTGCCTAAGGTTAGTTCTTCAATTCAAACGACTAACCTTAGGCAAAGTGTGACACAGTTAGCCACGAACCAAACAGGCCTATAAACACTTTCTGATTGGCTTTTATCCTAAAAAGGTCCATTAACGTTCTCATAGATCATGATTCATAGCTCTGATTCTGAAATTTTAGAATAATACTAAGTTCGTTGTGGCACCACGTTGAGTTTTCATTAAATTCAGTCTTAGACGAAAAAGAGACCATCAGGAAAATTATCCTCCAAAAAGTAATTAAACAGAAGAAGACTAAACGACAAGGCGAAATTATTAAACATACTTCATTCATGATTAGTTTATATGATGCTACAATAAACATTTGCTAATCATAGATTAATTAGGCTTAGTAAATTTGTCTCGTCGTTTAGTATTCATCAATGTAAATAGTTTGTATTTGATACTCGTAATTAGCATTCAAATAACCGATATGACAAGAACTAAACTTTAGTCAGCAAACCAAACACTCTCTAAATTTGACTAACTTGATAAAAAAATAGCAATACCCATAGCATAAAGTGATTACATTATAAAAATATATTCTATGAGGTACATCTAATAATATAACTTTGATGTCACAAAGTGTTGACTTTTTTTATAAATTTAGCCAATGTGTAAAAAATGACTTAAGAACTATTTAGGTACAAAGATAGTAACATGAAACACAATACATATTCAAAATTTTACATATGAATACCCATTTTCAAGCAGGAAAAACAAATGAAACAAATGGCTAACAAAAATGTAGAGAAAATATTTTTAAAAACACTTGATCCCTAAAAGCACACATGTGTTGTATAAAATAGGCAAAACGAAGAACGGAACAAAAGCAACAACAATCTTCATATCAGGTATTCAAGGCCAAAAATTCCAAATAAGACCAAAAATTTTGACAAGACAATGTGAAGTTTCAAATGGGCAAAGACTACACCTATATAATTGATTCTACTTATTACCAAAGGTTAATAGATATGTAGTGAGTTCATTACTTACGAAATCTACAACTAAAAACATAAGAAAATGTGGATCGAGACAAATTGACTAAAAGTGGATACGAACACAAAAGGATACACTCGATTTGTTTACCGAAGTTCGAATTCACCTCCATAAATCCCACGTCTCCATGAGGCGCTCCCAAGGGAGCATACCTTTTTCAACCACTTTTCTTGCTTCACTATCTTGATTTGTTCCTTAGTCACGGCGAGATTAGAGACTTGACAAACTTATCGTAGCTAACCACAAAGCATAGGATCTCATGTCCTTTACACTTGCTTGGTTCTTCGAAGCTCAATGCAATTACTCTCTTCTTCACTATACAGTCATGGTCCATCAACATCCAAACCATCACTTACCCTTTGTCACACCCGGTTTTGGAAGGCAAACCGAATGCGAACTATGTACGTGCCAGGATCAGAACTCACGTACACAGCGATTACATAAATGAACATCATCGCACAATGCTCGAATAATAACATAAAAGAGTAAAAACTTATTACATCACAGAGTCATAGACATCCACATAGTCATCAACTTGACAGATAAATCAAAGTGCTAGCGAAACGCAGTAAAGATAAGGCCTTCACAGGCAGCTGACTGGGGGTTGCCGCCAACCCACACCTAGAATTCATCGTAGTCTTGAAACTCCTGGAAGTCTCCTTCCACGGCTTCACCTTCTCCTGAGCAGTGGTTACAATGCGGACAACCTGGTGTTTTGTGGTAAAGCAAGGATGAGTACACATCAACGTACTCAGCAAATGTCCCGTTTGGCTGAAGTGGACTAGCTTTATGTGGGGTTAGGCTCAAGCAGTTGCTTTTAATTGGTCAGGTATTTATCATTAGTAGAAGCCAGATTTTATCATTAACCAGCCCATGAACCCTTTCCTCATCGAGGAACAACATCATCATATTCGAACCAAAATCATAACATAATCCTCGTATCTCGAACCATTTGTATCTCTAATCAAAGAGGATCCCAAGGCCGCTCATAACCGTGAGCACGGCTGATATATCAGTTTCACTACCCTCTGCAGAGGTCGCACACTTTACCCATGAGTCATGATTCCCTTTCTGCCCGGGGAGAGCTAATCCCCATTGACCACTACCTAGGTGGTCCGGCAGGGTATCACTACGTAGCTGTTACAAAGATTCCCTAGAGATCATAGCTGCCCGTTAGGTTTCTCCAGTTTGATAAACACAGTACTCCTCCCCGCAGGAGAGTGACTAACAAAAGCAAAACGAAAGAACCCCGGCACTCAGCCTCGGCAGAGCAAGCACTGTGCCTGGACCCCATTGACGGCACGACGGCGAAGCAACTACACCTCTAGTTCCTCTAATTATTTAGCTAAGGGCGCCCCATTTCACCCTCATGGTTGCACTGTTATCCCGGGTGGTCTCTCAACGAACAGGTCCTTACGGAGAGGTACTCAGGAAACAGCCTGAGCCCCCTGGAGTATCACAAGATCATCAACATCATCAGGATAACAGTATCATAAATATTCACATCATGTTCATTGATTAAGTTAAAGCAGTAGCAAAATGCTAACCATAATAGCCCATAAGGTCATCAAGGATAAAGTAAAGTGTAAAGCTAGTCAATCCTTAGGTTTCAAGTAAGTAATGCGGGGTAGTAAGTTATAAATGAATAGGACATAATGGGTCAGAGGACACTTGCCTTCACCAAACTGTTGCTCAGGGACTTCCTCTGCAACTTCCTCGGGAAACACAGACTGCTCGTTGTCTACGCAAAGCAATCATTCACACTATGCACTTGGGAAAATAACAGACACAAACAATATACCAAACATATGCAGCAGAGAGGGGTCACAAGTTCATAACAGAAAAGGGATAGGCACTCTAAAGTTCCCTAGGTCTGGGGGTAGAGGGTTACACTAAGTGATTAACTATCTACTAATCAGGTCTAAATTGGTGGTGGGATTAAATAATTATCTGGTTTGAGTTTCTAAACTTAAGTGTTTAAGTCCACAAACTTAAGTAATCCAACTTTTATTAAAGTCTACTTATTTCCAATTATCCTAAATGAGGTTTCAATAGTCTTAGTCCTATCCTAGTGATTAGCTATTAATTAATACATGGAAACAGCAGAGAAACATTGCATAGACAGATAGATAATAATATTATGAGCATTTTGCAATTTGAAGCACCTAATTTGGAGTTCATATGACAAAGTTATGAATTTTACAAGTTTAGGGGTTAAAAATATGCCCTAGGGACCTATTTTGAATTAAATAAAAGGGCTGAGGACTTAACTGCGAGAAACCAGGGACGGCGGGCGCAATTTCCAGAAAACCGGGGGGTTCTTTAAGAAAAAGCGCGGGCGAAGGGGTATCGGGCGCTTACAGCCGTTGGATCTCAGATCGACGGCTAGGATTAGATCCTGCGGGCGGGCGCGCGGGCGCGCGGCGGCGGGAGCGGCTGACAGGCGGGGCCGGGCGAACAGCGCGGGCGCGGGCGACTGGCAAGCGGGACCGGGCGGGCAGAGCGCGCGGGCGGACTGACGGGCGGGGCCGGGCTGACAGCGCGGGCGAGCGGGCGAGCTGACAAGTGGGGCCTAGCGGGCAGAGAGACGGGGTGAGGGGGCAGTGGGCCTGGGCCGCTGGATCTCCGGCGGACGGCCAGGATTGGGTTTGGCCTGATTAAAACGAGGCCGCCCGATCTGGGATGGACGGTGGGGATCGGGTGGCCGGCCTGGGCTTCCCCTACGGCTAGCTGGGGCGGCGGCGCCCGTCCCCGCGGCGGAGGGCTCGCCGGAGACGAGGGGCGCGGGCGACTGGCGGGGCTTTGGGGCAATCCGAGCGGTCAGGGAGGTCGGGAAGGGCACGGGGACTCCATTGGTGGGGTCTGGGTCGGGGCAGAGGCACCGGAGGGGGGCGATTCACGGCGGGGCGGCTCGGCGGCGGGGTTTCTCTACTCCGGCGAGCAATCACATGCAACAGAGAGCAAGACAAAGGGCAATAGGGGCGGGAGAGGTCCGTTACCTCAAGGCGGGCTCCGGGGACTCCTCGGCGGCGACGGGGACGCGACGGAGACTCGGGCCGACGGTGGCGGCTGCACGGCGGACGACGGGTGAGCGCGGGCAGAGAGAAATAGGGAGGGGGAGAGGGAATTGGGGCGCGTTCCGGGTTGCGGACGCCAGAGCGGAGCTCACCGGGGCTACGGGCGCGGCGGAGCTCCACCGGCGACGAGGAACCGAGCTCGGGACGGCGGGGGTTATGGCGGCGGTGCTCTGCGTGCGCGCAGCGAGGGGGAGAGAGGGTCTACTGGGCGCAAATGGGGGGAGGGGGTGAGGGCGAGTGGGGTTCGGGGCTCAAGTGGCCAGGGGCGAGGTGGGGTGAGTCCCACGCGCGACGTGGGCGCGGAGATCGCGGGCGCGAGCAGCTCGGGCGGCGGTTACGCGAGGAAGACGGGGCTGACACCCCGGGCCCGCGAGCAGAGAGAGAGCGAGGGAGCGAGCGCGCACGGGGAAAGCGGGCGCCGACAGGTGGGACCGGCTGCGCAGAGAGAGAGGGGGAGGGTGCGCGGAGGGCGGGAGCGCCGACAGGTGGGGCCCGCTGCGCAGAGAGAGGAGGGGAGGGAGGCGCGCGCGCGGGAGAGATGGGCCGGCTGGGCCGAAAGGCCGGGGGGCGGCTGGGTTGGGCTGCTTTCCTCTTTTCTTTTTATTTTGCAATTTCCTTTCCCTTTTCTTTTTATTTTCTCCATTTGATTCAAATTCAAATGTGCCACAAATTCAAATTAGACCTTTTGAGAATTATGCACCAAACAAAAGTGAAATCTAGGGTTCAACATGATGCAACAATTCATACTCCCTTAGGGTTTAACATAATAAACTATAATTACAAGCAAAATAAGCACTTAGCTCCTATAGAAATGAGAGAAAAAAAGAATGAGGAAGGATGAGAAAAGGAAGTAACACCTGAATTTGTGAATATGAGCAAAGAAATTTTATACCCCCAAATTCAGGGTGTTACAAACCTATCCCCCTTAAAAGAATCTCGCCCCCGAGATTCAAGGTTGGTCAGCAAAGAGTTCAGGGTATTTGGCCTTCAGGTCATCTTCTCGTTCCCAGGTTGCTTCTTCCTCCGAATGGTGACCCCATCTGACTTTGCACATTCTGATGGTATTCCTCCGGGTGACTCTGTCTGCAAACTCCAGAATCTGCGTCGGCTTCTCTATGTATGTCAGATCCTCCTGGACTTCCAAACCCTCCACTGGCAACTGTTCTTCTGGTACTCGTAGACACTTCTTCAGTTGCGACACGTGGAACACATTGTGTACTGCCGACAAACTTTCTGGTAGGTCGAGTTGATAAGCCACTTCTCCACGCTTTGCTTGAATCTGATATGGTCCAACGTACCGGGGTGCTAACTTGCCTTTAACTCCGAACCTTCTGACTCCCCTGATAGGTGACACCTTCAGATAGACGTAATCTCCCACTTCGAAACTCAGTTCTCTTCTCCTTCGGTCCGCATAGCTTCGCTGCCTTGATTGTGCTATCTTCAGATTCTCCCGAACCATTTTGATATTCTCTTCGGCTTCACGCAGAATGTCGGGGCCAAACACCTGTCTCTCACCAGGCTGGTCCCAATGCAGTGGAGTCCTACAACTCCGTCCATAGAGTGCCTGAAACGGCGACATCTTCAAGCTGGCTTGGTAACTATTGTTGTAGGAGAATTCTGCATAAGGTAACCTTTTGTCCCATCCTGACTTGTCTTGCAACGCACAGGCTCTCAGCATATCCTCTAGGATCTGATTAGTTCTTTCAGTCTGACCGTCTGTCTGTGGATGATAAGCCGAGCTGAAGTTCAAATGGGTGCCCAAGGCTTCTTGTAGCTGCTGCCAAAAATGAGAGGTGAACTGCGTTCCTCGATCTGACACTATCTTCTTCGGCACACCATGAAAGCAAACTATCCGTGACATGTATAACTCAGCTAACGTTGCTCCGGTATATGTGGTCTTCACAGGTATGAAATGGGCCACCTTTGTTAAGCGGTCCACAACCACCCAGATGGAATCATAACCGGCCCGGGTACGAGGTAGGCCAACTATAAAATCCATCCCGATCTCATCCCACTTCCACTGAGGAATCCGCAATGGCTGCAACAATCCGGCGGGCCTTTGATGCTCTGCTTTGGTTCTTTGACAGCTATCACAGATGGCGACATACTCTGCGATCTCTCTTTTCATGCCATACCACCAAAACCTCCTTTTTAAATCCTGATACATCTTCTCACTTCCCGGGTGTATGGAGTAGGCTGTCTCATGAGCTTCCTTTAGGATCAGCTCCCGAATAGGTTTGAGGTCGGGGACACACAATCGGTCCTTGAACCATATTACTCCCTCTTCGTCCTCTCGAAAGTCTTTGCCTCTTCCTTCTAAGATTAGCTGCCGGATCTTGTTGATGCTTTCATCATCCTTCTGCCCTTCTTTGATCTCCCGCTCTAGGGTGGGCTCTAACTCCACTGTTACTCCTTGCGTACTGTTCAGGAAACCGAGACTCAGTCTGTCGAACTCCTTGGCTAACTCATATGGCATCGGGTACGTGGCCAACATATTGACTTGACTCTTCCTGCTCAGAGCATCTGCAACCACATTGGCCTTGCCTGGATGGTAATGTATCTCCAACTCATAGTCTTTGATCAATTCCAACCATCTTCGCTGCCTCATGTTTAACTCTGACTGGGTAAATATGTACTTCAGACTTTTATGATCTGTGTAGATGTCGCACTTCTGCCCATACAGGTAATGTCTCCAGGTCTTTAAAGCATGAACTACTGCTGCCAACTCCAGATCATGTGTGGGATAATTTTTCTCATGGATCTTCAGCTGTCGAGATGAGTATGCTACAACTCTTCCTTCTTGCATTAGCACACATCCCAATCCGGTGTAAGAAGCATCGCAATACACTGAGAATGGCTTGTGAACATCAGGCAGGACTAACACCGGAGCTGTAGTCAATCTATTTTTCAGTTCTTCAAATGCTTCCTGACACTTTTGGGTCCACTTGAACTCAACTTTCTTCGCTAGTAACGCTGTCATTGGTCTTGCAATCTTTGAGAAGCCTTCGATGAAACGCCGGTAATACCCAGCCATTCCAATGAAACTCTTGATCCCACGAACATCCTTTGGTGCTTTCCAGTTCAGGATATCTGCTACTTTCTTTGGATCCACTGCCAACCCTTCTTGATTTATGATGTGACCCAGAAACAAGACTTCATGAATCCAGAACTCGCATTTGCTGAGCTTGGCATACAGCTGTTGCTCTCGTAGCCTTTGCAATACCATCTTCAAATGCTCCACATGCTCTTCCTCACTTTTGGAATATATGAGAATGTCATCGATGAATACTACCACAAACTTGTCCAGATAATCCATGAACACACTGTTCATCAGGTACATAAAGAAAGCTGGCGCATTGGTCAAACCGAAGGACATAACTGTGAATTCATATAACCCGTACTTGGTGATGAATGCTGTCTTCGGTATATCCGAGGGTCGGATTCTGAGTTGATGGTAGCCTGACCTCAGATCTATCTTCGAGAATACGCTGGCACCTCTGAGCTGGTCGAACAAATCTTCTATCCTTGGCAGGGGGTACTTGTTCTTGACAGTGACTTCATTCAAGGCTCTGTAGTCTATGCACATCCTTTTGGTACCATCTTTCTTCTCTACAAACAACACCGGAGCGGCCCAAGGCGAGGTACTTGGTCTGATGTAACCCTTCTCTAACATCTCATCTATCTGCTTCTTGAGTTCCACCAATTCTGGTCCAGACACTCGGTAGGCCCTTTTGGAAATGGGGGCGGTACCAGGGATAAGCTCTATGGCAAACTCGACCTTTCTCTCGGGTGGCATACCCGTTAGCTCCTCGGGAAATACGTCCGGAAAGTCCGACACTACCTTGATAGTCTCGAGCGGGTTGGGTTCCTTACTATCAACTGAAATCTGGTGACAGACACCCTCCGCTGATTCGGGCATCCTTAGCTCGGCCACTACCTCTTCTCCTGACGGGGACTTTAATGTTACGGTCCTCTTGTCACAGCTAATATTCGCTTCATACCTCATTAACCAATTCATCCCTAAAATGACATCTATCCCAGGGGTGTCTATTACTATTAAGTCACTGGGGAACCCTATCCCCCTTATTTCCACCCTTATATTTGAGCATATTTTATCTGTTTGCACCTTGCCACCAACTGAATTAATCCTCATGGGCGGCATCATTGCCTCTACTGAGATGTTATGCAATTCTACCCAGGTTGCAGTGACAAATGAATGAGTTGCACCAGTATCAAATAGCACTTTTGTGGGATGAGATTCGACTGAAAACATACCTACTGCCACATCTGGTGCATCCTGGATCGCTTCGGCCTCCAAGTGGTTCACCTTTCCACGGTTGTACGCTTGGTTACGATTGCCTGCTACCGGCTGCAGCACACCTTGCCTTGTTGGAGCATTGGGGTTGGTTTGCTGCTGCGCCGCCTTCTTCGGGCACTGCATCGCCCAGTGGCCTTGCTCTCCGCAGTGGAAACATCCTCTGCCTCCTCCTTGTGCTGGGGCTGCCTGGTTGCTCTGGTTTGCTGCTGAGACAGGAAGGCGAGGTGCCTGGTTGTTCTGCTTCTGATACTGATTACCTCCCTGCTGGCTGTTCTGACGATACTGCTGCTGCTGCTGCTGATACTGCCTCTGAAACTGCTGCTGATGCGGACGCTGGTTCTGATTCTGATATCCTTGTGGGTGACCGGGCCTGCCTTGCTGAGATGAACTGCCTGAGAAACGTGGACGGCTGATGCCTCCGGTCTGGGGTCCACTCATCTTGCGCTTCCGATCTTCCATATCCTTACGCTTCTTCTCAGTCATAACTGCCCTATCGATCAGGTGCTGGAAGGTGGGGAAGGTGTGATTCATCAGCTGGTAATGCAGGGGATCCACCAAACCTCTCATGAACCTGTACTGCCTTTTAGCATCAGTGTTGACATCCTCAGGTGCATAACGAGATAGCTGCAGAAACTTGTCTCTGTATTCACTAACAGACAGGGGTCCCTGCTTCAGAGCCAGAAACTCCTCCTTCTTCACGATCATCAGTCCCTCCGGCACATGGTATCTGCGGAAACTCTCACTGAATTCCTCCCAGGTGATGGCCTCGGGGTCAGCATGGGTGGCGAGGTAGGACTCCCACCAGGACTGGGCTGCTCCCCTTAGCTGACGGGGACCATACAGAACCTTCTCCCTGTCGTCACATTGAGCGGTGCGCAGTTCTCTCTCCACTGCGCGCAGCCAGTCTTCTGCATCCATGGGGTCAGCAGAATGGGCGAAGGTAGGAGGGTGCCCTCTCATGAACTCACCACGCTTATCTCGTGGCATCTGGGGCATCTGCACTTGCAATTGGGGTTGAGGTTGCTGTTGAGCCTGCTGCATGGCCGCCAGAGTCTGCCCAATGGCCTGCACTGCCTGAGTCTGCATCAAGAACATCTGTTCCACTGTCATCGGGGGCGGCGGGGGAGGCTGCCTCGGTTGCTCCTCCTGCTGGTCATGCTGCTCTTGCTGAGCACGCCTGTTGCATCGGCGCCTGTTGTCCGACATCTGTGGAAGACATTCATACATCAGCGTTGATCTTACAATCCTCCAACATAAGAAAAGAGAATACAGAATTCTTCATGACACTGAGTGAACAAAGAGCTTCACTGATCCTCATAATGATTCAACACAGCGTCCCAGATAAGAAAGGAAAGTAAGAGTAAATGGCTTCCCAACTAAACAACTGACTTCATTAATATTATAGCTAGGCCAAACTGCAGGAGAAACCCACAGGTTGGCAACAGTCATTACAAAGATCCAAATCCAGTACGAGTTCATCATAACAAGCATGCAAGCGACTGATAAGCAAACTAAACTAAATGGAAGCAACTGATAAGCAAACTAAACTGACTACCTAAGACTGAGACATCTGACTTAAGAATTATTACAAACTCCGACGCTAACGATCTAAGGATCCAGATCTATCCTGGTCTTACAGACAGGGGAACCATAAGTGTGGTGACCACGCGGCGGCGAGCGGTATGGGTGCTGAGTCCCAACAGGAGCGGGAGAACCACCCTCCTGGTGATGGCGCTCTGCCAGCTCAGCACGCAACTCCGCAATCTCCGTTCGAGCCCTGCTCAGCTCGTCCAGAGAGTGATCCAGCTCAGTGTTAAGCACTGCGACTAGGTTGACTGTGCTGCTCAACCTAGGGTTAGCCTCACCAACAGGTGAGACAACCACACTCTCTGTGCTGCCAGTAGGGCGGCGGGGGTAGTACCGAAGGTTAAGACCGTCGGCCACCCCACCGAACAAAGAACAGTACTGAGAGAGTGCACGCCGTGCTGCATCCTGCATAGCCGCCTCTGCAGTGTCCCTCTCGGAGATGGAATAGTGCTCCGAAACGGCCTCCGCACCCCGGAGGTCATCCTCCGGACGGCGAACTAGGCAGGTGGCCTCCCAGCGGTCCGGGTACCTCCCGCGACTGTGCTGGTAGACCACACAACGATACTCGATCGACCAGGTGTGCCGGTCAAAAGCCTGGCGCAGCAAGGTGTCGAGTGCGTCGTGGAAGTGACAACCGCGAGCGGCGTCACGGGTGATGGGTCGGGCGACCCATCCTTCCGCCTCCTGCGGCTCAGAGGACTCCGTGCTGTGGTCTGAGTCGTCGTCGTCGGGGTCTCCTCCAGAACCTCCTCCAACAGCCGGGGCGTCCCGCGGTGGTGCAAGGGGCGCCTCCAGCTGGGCAACAGAGGAACGGGGCCTCACGGACTCCACCTCATGCTGGGATGAGGAGGAAGAGCCCTGCTGCTCTCCGTGCTGGCGTCGGCGTTCCTGCTCCTCACGCAGGCGGTGGTGCAGCCTCTCCAGGTGACTCGACTGACCGGTCACAGTGCGGTGCAGAGGACGCTCCGCAAGTCGAGACGGCAGGAAAGGAATCACCGACTTACGTGCAGTGTGTCTAAGACGAGCCATCTACAAAAGACACCGTAAGCATAAGAGTAAGAGCAGAACTAATATGACAAGTGAGTAAACCATAGACAGAACAAGATAAAAAAAAATTTTAACAAGGTATAATATAGTACATATATATGTAGTAAAACATAGGGTTGGTCGAGGTGACCGACTTTTGAAGTAACATCAGAGGTCAAGGTGAGAGGGAAGGTCAATAGTCCTTAATACGACCAGTGCTACTCTAGGTCAGCGGTCCTACAGTCAGCAAGGGCTTTGATACCACTTATGTCACACCCGGTTTTGGAAGGCAAACCGAATGCGAACTATGTACGTGCCAGGATCAGAACTCACGTACACAGCGATTACATAAATGAACATCATCGCACAATGCTCGAATAATAACATAAAAGAGTAAAAACTTATTACATCACAGAGTCATAGACATCCACATAGTCATCAACTTGACAGATAAATCAAAGTGCTAGCGAAACGCAGTAAAGATAAGGCCTTCACAGGCAGCTGACTGGGGGTTGCCGCCAACCCACACCTAGAATTCATCGTAGTCTTGAAACTCCTGGAAGTCTCCTTCCACGGCTTCACCTTCTCCTGAGCAGTGGTTACAATGCGGACAACCTGGTGTTTTGTGGTAAAGCAAGGATGAGTACACATCAACGTACTCAGCAAATGTCCCGTTTGGCTGAAGTGGACTAGCTTTATGTGGGGTTAGGCTCAAGCAGTTGCTTTTAATTGGTCAGGTATTTATCATTAGTAGAAGCCAGATTTTATCATTAACCAGCCCATGAACCCTTTCCTCATCGAGGAACAACATCATCATATTCGAACCAAAATCATAACATAATCCTCGTATCTCGAACCATTTGTATCTCTAATCAAAGAGGATCCCAAGGCCGCTCATAACCGTGAGCACGGCTGATATATCAGTTTCACTACCCTCTGCAGAGGTCGCACACTTTACCCATGAGTCATGATTCCCTTTCTGCCCGGGGAGAGCTAATCCCCATTGACCACTACCTAGGTGGTCCGGCAGGGTATCACTACGTAGCTGTTACAAAGATTCCCTAGAGATCATAGCTGCCCGTTAGGTTTCTCCAGTTTGATAAACACAGTACTCCTCCCCGCAGGAGAGTGACTAACAAAAGCAAAACGAAAGAACCCCGGCACTCAGCCTCGGCAGAGCAAGCACTGTGCCTGGACCCCATTGACGGCACGACGGCGAAGCAACTACACCTCTAGTTCCTCTAATTATTTAGCTAAGGGCGCCCCATTTCACCCTCATGGTTGCACTGTTATCCCGGGTGGTCTCTCAACGAACAGGTCCTTACGGAGAGGTACTCAGGAAACAGCCTGAGCCCCCTGGAGTATCACAAGATCATCAACATCATCAGGATAACAGTATCATAAATATTCACATCATGTTCATTGATTAAGTTAAAGCAGTAGCAAAATGCTAACCATAATAGCCCATAAGGTCATCAAGGATAAAGTAAAGTGTAAAGCTAGTCAATCCTTAGGTTTCAAGTAAGTAATGCGGGGTAGTAAGTTATAAATGAATAGGACATAATGGGTCAGAGGACACTTGCCTTCACCAAACTGTTGCTCAGGGACTTCCTCTGCAACTTCCTCGGGAAACACAGACTGCTCGTTGTCTACGCAAAGCAATCATTCACACTATGCACTTGGGAAAATAACAGACACAAACAATATACCAAACATATGCAGCAGAGAGGGGTCACAAGTTCATAACAGAAAAGGGATAGGCACTCTAAAGTTCCCTAGGTCTGGGGGTAGAGGGTTACACTAAGTGATTAACTATCTACTAATCAGGTCTAAATTGGTGGTGGGATTAAATAATTATCTGGTTTGAGTTTCTAAACTTAAGTGTTTAAGTCCACAAACTTAAGTAATCCAACTTTTATTAAAGTCTACTTATTTCCAATTATCCTAAATGAGGTTTCAATAGTCTTAGTCCTATCCTAGTGATTAGCTATTAATTAATACATGGAAACAGCAGAGAAACATTGCATAGACAGATAGATAATAATATTATGAGCATTTTGCAATTTGAAGCACCTAATTTGGAGTTCATATGACAAAGTTATGAATTTTACAAGTTTAGGGGTTAAAAATATGCCCTAGGGACCTATTTTGAATTAAATAAAAGGGCTGAGGACTTAACTGCGAGAAACCAGGGACGGCGGGCGCAATTTCCAGAAAACCGGGGGGTTCTTTAAGAAAAAGCGCGGGCGAAGGGGTATCGGGCGCTTACAGCCGTTGGATCTCAGATCGACGGCTAGGATTAGATCCTGCGGGCGGGCGCGCGGGCGCGCGGCGGCGGGAGCGGCTGACAGGCGGGGCCGGGCGAACAGCGCGGGCGCGGGCGACTGGCAAGCGGGACCGGGCGGGCAGAGCGCGCGGGCGGACTGACGGGCGGGGCCGGGCTGACAGCGCGGGCGAGCGGGCGAGCTGACAAGTGGGGCCTAGCGGGCAGAGAGACGGGGTGAGGGGGCAGTGGGCCTGGGCCGCTGGATCTCCGGCGGACGGCCAGGATTGGGTTTGGCCTGATTAAAACGAGGCCGCCCGATCTGGGATGGACGGTGGGGATCGGGTGGCCGGCCTGGGCTTCCCCTACGGCTAGCTGGGGCGGCGGCGCCCGTCCCCGCGGCGGAGGGCTCGCCGGAGACGAGGGGCGCGGGCGACTGGCGGGGCTTTGGGGCAATCCGAGCGGTCAGGGAGGTCGGGAAGGGCACGGGGACTCCATTGGTGGGGTCTGGGTCGGGGCAGAGGCACCGGAGGGGGGCGATTCACGGCGGGGCGGCTCGGCGGCGGGGTTTCTCTACTCCGGCGAGCAATCACATGCAACAGAGAGCAAGACAAAGGGCAATAGGGGCGGGAGAGGTCCGTTACCTCAAGGCGGGCTCCGGGGACTCCTCGGCGGCGACGGGGACGCGACGGAGACTCGGGCCGACGGTGGCGGCTGCACGGCGGACGACGGGTGAGCGCGGGCAGAGAGAAATAGGGAGGGGGAGAGGGAATTGGGGCGCGTTCCGGGTTGCGGACGCCAGAGCGGAGCTCACCGGGGCTACGGGCGCGGCGGAGCTCCACCGGCGACGAGGAACCGAGCTCGGGACGGCGGGGGTTATGGCGGCGGTGCTCTGCGTGCGCGCAGCGAGGGGGAGAGAGGGTCTACTGGGCGCAAATGGGGGGAGGGGGTGAGGGCGAGTGGGGTTCGGGGCTCAAGTGGCCAGGGGCGAGGTGGGGCGAGTCCCACGCGCGACGTGGGCGCGGAGATCGCGGGCGCGAGCAGCTCGGGCGGCGGTTACGCGAGGAAGACGGGGCTGACACCCCGGGCCCGCGAGCAGAGAGAGAGCGAGGGAGCGAGCGCGCACGGGGAAAGCGGGCGCCGACAGGTGGGACCGGCTGCGCAGAGAGAGAGGGGGAGGGTGCGCGGAGGGCGGGAGCGCCGACAGGTGGGGCCCGCTGCGCAGAGAGAGGAGGGGAGGGAGGCGCGCGCGCGGGAGAGATGGGCCGGCTGGGCCGAAAGGCCGGGGGGCGGCTGGGTTGGGCTGCTTTCCTCTTTTCTTTTTATTTTGCAATTTCCTTTCCCTTTTCTTTTTATTTTCTCCATTTGATTCAAATTCAAATGTGCCACAAATTCAAATTAGACCTTTTGAGAATTATGCACCAAACAAAAGTGAAATCTAGGGTTCAACATGATGCAACAATTCATACTCCCTTAGGGTTTAACATAATAAACTATAATTACAAGCAAAATAAGCACTTAGCTCCTATAGAAATGAGAGAAAAAAAGAATGAGGAAGGATGAGAAAAGGAAGTAACACCTGAATTTGTGAATATGAGCAAAGAAATTTTATACCCCCAAATTCAGGGTGTTACACCCTTCACTGTTGTTTGGTCCTTCAAAGCTCTTGTCTTACTATCTTCATCCTATTAAGACATCCCAAGATAAAGGGTGATATGAACCAACAATAAGCATATATTTAAAAAAATGAAATCAATCTCCATCTTCATTGATTTTCCAAGCAAGCTCTCATTTACCATTTATAATTATGCATGCCTTCACATGACGTAATGATATTCCATATAAAATATTTATAGATTCTGTTTGTATTTGAAAGTCGCCTAGAGAGGGGGTGAATAGGGCGAAACTGAAATTTACAAAATTAATCACAACTACAAGTCGGGTTAGCGTTAGAAATAATAACGAGTCCTAGAGAGAGGGCGCAAAACAAATCGCAAGCGAATGAAGAGTGTGACACGCGGATTTATTTTACCGAGGTTCGGTTCTCGCAAACCTACTCCCCGTTGAGGAGGCCACAAAGGCCGGGTCTTTTTCAACCCTTTCCCTCTCTCAAACGGTCCCTCGGACCGAGTGAGCTTCTCTTCTCAAATCAAACCGGGAACAAAACTTCCCCGCAAGCACCACCACACAATTGGTGTCTCTTGCCTCGGTTACAATCGAGTTTTGATCACAAGAACAAGTGAGAAAGAAAAGAAGCAATCCAAGCGCAAGAGCTCAAAAGAACACGGCAAATCTCTCTCGCTAATCACTAAAGCCTTGTGTGGAATTGGAGAGGATTTGATCACTTGAGTGTGTCTAGAATTGAATGCCTAGCTCTTGTAAGTGGTTGAGAAGTGGAAAACTTGGATGCCTTGAATGTGGGGTGGTTGGGGGTATTTATAGCCCCAACCACCAAACTAGCCGTTTGGTGGAGGCTGTCTGTCGAATGGTGCATCGGACTGTCCGGTGCACACCGGACATGTCCGGTGCGACAGCCACGTCACCAGGCCGTTAGGGTTCCGACCGTTGGAGCTCTGACTGCTGGGCCCGCCTGGATGTCCGGTGGCGCACCGGACATGCACTGTGGAGTGTCCGGTGCGCCAGCATGGGCGTGCCTGACTTCTGCGCGCGCTGGCGCGCATTTAATGCGCTGCAGGTAGCCGTTGGCGCCTGAAGTAGCCGTTGGTTCGTTGTCACACCGGATAGTCCGGTGTACACCGGACATGTCCGGTGAATTATAGTGGACTATCCGTTGCGAATTCCCGAAGCCGACGAGTTCAGAGTCTCTTCATCCTTGGGGCACCGGACACTGTCCGGTGTACACCGGACAGTCCGGTGAATTATAGCGGAGTGACTCTGCGTTTTCCCGAAGGTGAGGAGTTTGGCTTCAAGTCCCCTGGTGCACCGGACACAGTCCGGTGCGCCCGACCAGGGTGCCTTCGATTCTCTCTTTGCTCCTTTGTTTGAACCCTTTCTCTTGATCTTTTTATTGGCTTATTGTGAACCTTTGGTACCTATAGATCTTATAGACTTGGGCAAACCAGTTAGTCCAATTATTTGTGTTGGGCAATTCAACCACCAAAATTAGTTTAGGAAATAGGTGTAAGCCTAATTCCCTTTCAATCTCCCCCTTTTTGGTGATTGATGCCAACACAAACCAAAGCAAGTATAGAGGTGCATAATTGAACTAGTTTGCAGAATGTAAGTGCAAAGGTTACCTAGAATTTGAGCCAATAAATATCACTTACTAGATATGCATGGATTGTTTCTTTATTTTTAACATTTTGGACCACGCTTGCACCACATGTTTTGTTTTTGCAAATTCTTTTTGTAAATCCTTTTCAAAGTCCTTTTGCAAAATAGTCAAAGGTAAATGAGTAAGATTTTGCGAAGCATTTTCAAGTTTTGAAATTTTCTCCCCTTGTTTCAAATGCTTTTCCTTTGACTAAACAAAACTCTCCCTCAAATAAATTCTCCTCTTAGTGTTCAATAGGGTTTTAAGATATCAATTTTGAAAGTACTACTTTCTCCCCCTTTAGAACACAAAGAGATACTAATTTAAAATTTATCAATTGAAAATCATTTTAAAATTAGGGTGGTGGTGCGGTCCTTTTGCTTTGGGCTCATACTTTCTCCCCCTTTGGCATGAATCACCAAAAACGGATACTTTGAGTGAGATATAAGCCCTTTTCTAACTACTTTCTCCCCTTTGGCAAATAAAACATATGAGTGAAGATTATACCAAAGACGGAG
Source organism: Zea luxurians (assembly GCA_029449295.1). NCBI lineage: Eukaryota > Viridiplantae > Streptophyta > Magnoliopsida > Poales > Poaceae > Zea > Zea luxurians. The sequence goes on from JAOPSE010000031.1 coordinate 31,746,474, forward strand.
AGTGAAGCGGAGCGACGGTGAAGGATGAGTAGTAGAGTGGGGTGGAAGCCTTTGTCTTCGCCGAAGACTCCAATTCCCTTTCAATATACCTATGACTTGGTTTGAAATACACTTGAAAACACATTAGTCATAGCATATATAAAAGAGACATGATCAAAGGTATACTTAAGAGCTATGTGTGCAAATTAGCAAAAGAAATTTCTAGAATCAAGAATATTGAGCTCATGCCTAAGTTTGGTAAAAGTTTGTTCATCTAGTGGCTTGGTAAAGATATCGTCTAATTGATCTTTAGTATTAATATATGCAATCTCGATATCCCCCTTTTGTTGGTGATCCCTAAGAAAATGATATCGAATGGCTATGTGTTTAGTGCGGCTATGCTCAACGGGATTATCCGCCATGCGGATTGCACTCTCATTATCACATAGAAGAGGAACTTTGGTTAATTTGTAACCATAGTCCCGCAGGGTTTGCCTCATCTAAAGCAATTGCGCGCAACAATGGCCTGCAGCAATGTACTCAGCTTCGGCGGTAGAAAGAGCGACCGAATTTTGCTTCTTTGAAGCCCAAGACACCAAGGATCTTCCCAAGAACTGGCAAGTCCCCGATGTGCTCTTTCTATTAATCTTACACCCCGCCCAATCGGCATCCGAATAACCAATCAAATCAAATGTGGATCCCCGAGGGTACCAAAGTCCAAACTTAGGAGTATAAGCCAAATATCTCAAGATTCGTTTTACGGCCGTAAGGTGAGATTCCTTAGGGTCGGCTTGGAATCTTGCACACATGCAAACAGAAAGCATAATGTCCGGTCGAGATGCACATAAATAAAGCAATGAACCAATCATCGACCGGTATACCTTTTGATCGACGGATTTACCTCCCGTGTCGAGGTCAAGATGCCCATTGGTTCCCATGGGTGTCTTGATGGGCTTGGCATTCTTCATTCCAAACTTGGTTAGAATGTCTTGAGTATACTTTGTTTGGCTAATGAAGGTGCCTTCTTGGAGTTGCTTGACTTGGAATCCTAGAAAATACTTCAACTCCCCCATCATAGACATCTCGAATTTCTGTGTCATGATCCTACTAAATTCTTCACATGTAGATTCGTTAGTAGACCCAAATATAATATCATCAACATAAATTTGGCATACAAACAAATCATTGTCAAGAGTTTTAGTGAATAAAGTAGGATCGACTTTTCCGACTTTGAAGTCATTAGCAATAAGGAAATCTCTTAGGCATTCATACCATGCTCTTAGGGCTTGCTTGAGCCCATAGAGCGCCTTAGAGAGCCTATAGACATGGTTAGGGTACTCACTGTCTTCAAAGCCGGGAGGTTGCTCAACATAGACCTCTTCCTTGATTGGTCCATTGAGGAAGGTACTCTTCACGTCCATTTGGTAAAGCTTGAAGCCATGGTAAGTAGCATAGGCCAATAATATGCGAATGGACTCAAGCCTAGCTATTGGTGCATAGGTTTCACCGAAATCCAAACCTTCGACTTGGGAGTATCCCTTGGCCACAAGTCGGGCTTTGTTCCTTGTCACCACACCATGCTCGTCTTGCTTGTTGCGGAAGACCCACTTGGTTCCTACAACATTTTGATTAGGACGTGGAACTAAATGCCATACCTCATTCCTAGTGAAGTTGTTGAGCTCCTCTTGCATCGCCATCACCCAATCCGAATCTTGAAGTGCTTCCTCTACCCTGTGTGGCTCAATAGAGGAAACAAAAGAGTAATGCTCACAAAAATGTGCAACACGAGATCGAGTGGTTACCCCCTTATGAATGTCGCCGAGGATGGTGTCGACGGGGTGATCTCGTTGGATTGCTTGGTGGACTCTTGGGTGTGGCAGCCTTGTTTCTTCATCCTCCTTGTCTTGATCATTGGCATCTCCCCCTTGATCATTGTCGTCATTTTGAGATGGCTCATCTCCTTGATCTTCTCCTTCATCATTTTGAGCCTCATCCTCATTTTGAGTTGGTGGGGATGCTTGCGTGGAGGAGGATGGTTGATCTTGTGCATTTGGAGGCTCTTCGGATTCCTTAGGACACACATCCCCAATGGACATGTTCCTTAGCGCGATGCATGGAGCCTCTTCTTCACCTATCTCATCAAGATCAACTTGCTCTACTTGAGAGCCGTTAGTCTCATCAAACACAACGTCACAAGAAACTTCAACTAGTCCTGAGGACTTGTTAAAGACTCTATATGCCCTTGTGTTTGAATCATATCCTAGTAAAAAGCCTTCTACAGTCTTAGGAGCAAATTTAGATTTTCTACCTCTTTTAACAAGAATAAAGCATTTGCTACCAAAGACTCTAAAATATGAAATATTGGGCTTTTTACCGGTTAGGAGTTCATATGATGTCTTCTTGAGGATTCGGTGTAGATATAACCGGTTGATGGCGTAGCAGCGGTGTTGACCGCCTCGACCCAAAACCGATCCGGTGTCTTGTACTCATCAAGCATGGTTCTTGCCATGTCCAATAGAGTTTGATTCTTCCTCTCCACTACACCATTTTGTTGTGGGGTGTAGGGAGAAGAGAACTCATGCTTGATGCCCTCCTCCTCAAGGAAGCCTTCAATTTGTGAGTTCTTGAACTCCGTACCGTTGTCGCTTCTAATTTTCTTGATCCTTAAGCCGAACTCATTTTGAGCCCGTCTCAGGAATCCCTTTAAGGTCTCTTGGGTATGGGATTTTTCCTGCAAAAAGAACACCCAAGTGAAGCGAGAATAATCATCCACAATAACTAGACAGTACTTACTCCCGTCGATGCTTATGTAAGCGATCGGGCCGAATAAATCCATGTGTAGGAGCTCCAGTGGCCTGTCACTTGTCATGATGTTCTTGTGTGGATGATGAGTGCCAACTTGCTTCCCGGCTTGGCATGCGCTACAAATCCTGTCTTTCTCAAAATAAACATTTGTTAGTCCTAAAATGTGCTCTCCCTTTAGAAGCTTATGAAGATTCTTCATTCCAACATGAGCTAGTCGGTGGTGCCAGAGCGGCAGAGCCAACCCATGTTAGTCTTAGCAATTAAGCAAGTGTCGAGTTCAGCTCTATCAAAATCTACCAAGTATAGCTGACCCTCTAACACTCCCTTAAATGCTATTGAATCATCACTTCTTCTAAAGACAGTGACACCTACATTAGTAAATAGACAGTTGTAGCCCATTTGACATAATTGCGAAACAGAAAGCAAATTGTAATCTAAAGAATCTACAAGAAAAACATTGGAAATGGAATGGTCAGGAGATATAGCTATTTTACCCAAACCTTTGACCAAACCTTGGTTTCCATCCCCGAATGTAATAGCTCGTTGGTGAAAGGGAATTAGGCTTACACCTATCTCCTATACAAATTTTGGTGGTTGAATTGCCCAACACAAATAATTGGACTAACTAGTTTGCCCAAGTTTATAAGTTCTACAGGTACAAAGGTTCACCATAAGCCAATAAAAAGACCAAGAAAAAGGGTTCAAACAAAGGAGCAAGGGCCAACCGAAGGCACCCTAGACTGGTGCACCGGACTGTCCGGTGCACCACCGGACAGTCCGGTGCACCAGGGAAGACCAACTTCAAACTCTTCACCTTCGGAAATTTCGGAGCCAGCGAGCTATAATTCACCGGACTGTCCGGTGTACACCGGACAGTGTCCGGTGCTCCAAGAGAACGCGGCTCCGAACTCGCCCGTCTCGGGAATTCGCAATAGCTGCTCCACTATAATTCACCGGACATGTCCGGTGTACACCGGACTGTCCGGTGTAACAGCGGGGCAACGGCTACTTCGGCGCCAACGGTCACCTGCAGGCGCATTAAATGCGCGCCAGAGCGCGCAGGAGTCAGACACGCGCGTCATGGCGCACCGGACACTCTACAGTACATGTCCGGTGCGCCATCGGACATCCAGGCGGGCCCAGCAGTCAGAGCTCCAATGGTCGGAACCCTAACGGCCGGGTGACGTGGCTGGCGCACCGGACATGTCCGGTGTGCACCGGACTGTCCGGTGCACCATGCGACAGACAGCCTTCATCAACGGCTAGTTTTTGGTTGGTGGCTATAAATACCACCCCAACCGGTCACTTCAAGGTGTGGGAGCCCAAGCAACATTCCAAGTCATCTAGTTGACATACTCAAGCCCTCCCAACCACATATATTCATTGATCCATCCTATACACAAGATTTAGTCCACTACAACCAACACAAGTGCCACAAAAGAGAGAGCAAGCAATTGAGAGCTACTCAATTGAGTTTAGCCCTAGCGCCTTGTGAGATTCATTGAGAGATAGTGTGTGCTACATCCTTGTGTTCATTTGTGCGTGGAGTATTGACTCCCATCGAACTTCCTCCAAAGTTTTGGAGGCTTGTAAAAGCTAGCAAGAGACACCAAAGAGTGTGGTGATCCTTGTGGGATCGAGAGTGATCCTTGAGAAGAAGAAGAGCTCGTCGATCCTTGTGTGATTGGTGGAAAGAGGGAAAGGGTTGAAAAAGACCCGTCCTTAAGTGGACTCCTCAACGGGGACTAGGCCTTCGAGGGCCGAACCTCGGTAAAACAAATCACCCGTGTCCATTGTGTTTATTGCTTGTGATTTGTTTGCTCTAAGTTTTCTTGCACCATTATTTGCTAATATCATTTGGTGTTGCTTCAAGTTAAATTCCCATTTAGTGAAGCAACACGTTGCAAGAAAGAACTTGACCTAGTGCTCTTCTCATCTAAGGCTTCTTGCTTTGTTATTCTATAACTTAGTAATTGTATTGATTTATCACTTCCGCATTATTCAAGCACAATACTCTTTACAAGCAAGAACTTAGTTTTATACTCCGATATTTGTATATCTTGTTCTAACCACTAATCAAGGGATCTAGTTGGGGGATAAAGTTTTAATTTTCAGGTTTCGCCTATCCACCCCCCCCCCCTCTAGGCGACTTTCAATTGGTATCGGAGCTAGGCACTTCATCTTGAGTCTAACAACTCGAAGTGATGGCTCGTAGAAGATCCCAAAAGAACAAGAAGACCTAGGAGAACAAGGAGGTAACTCTTGAGATATTACTTTCCGATTGTTCTAATTATGATTCATGGTCTACTAGAGTGATAAATGCTTTTAGAGCGGTAGACCCACAATTAGAACAAATTTTAGACAAGAGTATTATTCCTCCTAACTATGCTAGAGAAAATGCCTCCGAAGAAGATTTAAGATGTATACGCTTAAACTATCTAGCTTATGACATCTTAAGTAAATCCCTTAACAAAGAAGATTATCATGCCTTCATAATAAAATATGAAAAACCCATTTGTGATGTGCATGATATTTGGACTAGAATTAAAAGCAAATTTAATAAGTCCAAACGTAATAGTTCATTTTGTGCTTCTACTTCCTTTGGTATTTGTGATACTAACCCTTGCAAGGAAGAAGAAGAAAATGAATGGTGGAGACCAAACGATGAATCCACCTCTCCAAAAGGTTTGTCTTCCCATTTCGATTCCCACATGTGTTGTGTGGCTAATGCAAATGATAGCGGAAGCACAAATGAAGATGAGGAGGAAGAAAGAAGCTTTGTGCAACTCTACGCTCGCCTAAGCCAAGAAGATAAGGCGGTCATGCTCAAGCTTCTAGAAAGAGCGAGAGAGCAAGGCGAAGCTCGTCAAAGGCTAGAAAGTATTCTCTCAATGAAGATGCAATGCTTTGATGAGTTGACTAAAGAACATGAGGAGCTAAAATGCTCTCATGTTGATTTGGTCCAAAGGTATGAAACTATTTCAATTGAGCAAGATAACGCTTTACATTGTATCGCTCAATTAGTAAATAGGAATACCTTGCTTAAGGACCAAGTAGAAAAGCTAAAGGTTGAAAATCTAGCTTTTCAAGAAAAATATGATATGATCCTATGCTCTCATGAAAATCTTAGAGATGATCATATCATATTAAACATTGCTCATGAGGTTGTGATAGAAAACTTAAAATCTCAACAACCTCACTCGTGCACATGTATTCAAATTGATACTATATTACCATGTGCTAATGCTTGTTGTCCGTCGACAAGCAAATCTTCCTTTGAGCTAGAATTTGCAGGAACAAACGATGATTCATATCAAAAGCTCAAGGAAGAAAATGAGAGGCTGAAGATGAGCTTGACACAACTAAAAGGGAAGTGCATTGCTTAACCTTCTCAAGATAACCGTGACCACATGGTGAAGAAGCTTGAGACGGGAACAACCGTGGCATGCACTAAAACCCTTGAGGAAAATGTCAAGGATTTGAGGATTGCCAAGAGGAAGAAGCAAAAGATGAAATTCAATACCTCCTCCAAAAGCCTCAACCACGCCTCTACAAAAGGTAACATCCAAGGTAATGATCAAGCCACACTTCACATTAAGAGGTGTAGTGGATGCTTTGAAAAGGGGCACTTGATTAGGTCATGTCCCTACATTAAAAATGACTTGATTATTAACAAGGATGATAGACTTTGTTTTAAATGCTCTAAGAAGGGACACTTACTTAGATCTTGTCCCCATTTAAAACAAAAAGACATAGGGTTAGAAAAGAAAGTTTTTACTAACCATGTAGCAAGCAACAAACAAGGAAAGAAGAAAGTTTCAAAACTTGAAAAACGCCTATGCTACACATGCCGGAAGAAGGGACATCAATGCAAGGATTGTCCCATTGGTGATTATCCCACTCCTAACTTGTCAATTGATTCTCATGTAACTAGGCAACCCAAAATTGCAACTTGTGCTAGAAAGGTAATGAGTTTACCTAGTGCTAACACAAAGGACTTTTGGGCTCCTAGATCTTTGTTGACTAACCATGATGGACCCATCAAGCGATGGGTACCAAAATATGATTGACAAGCTTTGCAGGAGAAGGAGATGATATGAAGCCTTGGGATGCTTGAGAGAGTCCATTCAATTCTTATCAACTCAAACTATCAATCTTCAATGATCTATATACATGATTGACCCAAGGTTATTTTTCAAATTGCTATGTCTTAAACTCATATCATCTCGAGGAAGATATTATATGTTGTAGGAAGTGAAGAGATATCATATGCGAAAAATCAAGGCCTACAACATGAAGGAAAGCCAAAGGATGGTAACACTTATCTTTTAAGTGCAAGTATTTTTGAATATCATTTCTTATGTGTCTTGTGTAGTCACATAGAAAAATTGAAGCACTTCAAATGTCTTTAAATTTATATTACCATTCTTTGAAGAATTTCCTATCATATGGTAGATTGCATACTCATCATTTTCATCCTATGGCAATCTACATGCTTTAAATTGTTGGAAGTACCACATGGCATGTTTTTCGCTAAGTTATTCTATTATTGCCATGTTTCTAGATATAGAGAGATATTTCAAGTTCCTAAAAGAACAAGGTGTTATGTAAGGAATTCAAATCCTTAGGACACTTATAAAAGGAAAATTCTCTCTATAACTAGAATAGTGAGACTATTGATTTTATTTAAGTAACCCAAGTAGTCTCACTTGTAGAGAATAAGTTTCTCTTTGGAAGCGTGTAATCTAACATGAAAAGAAAAATCAATCCAATGTTTTATGATGTATTTCTACTTGCTCAAATTGGATATGAATCTTTCACATTTATCGCTTTCCAAATCATGAATTAGATTTATTCCTATAATCTCAAAGGATTATTTATGCTAGTTTTATGAGTTAAAATTGAGCATAACATCATCCATGGATAATCTAGTTCATGCTATGAAGTTTCCATGTTTTAGTAATCTAGCTTTTCATTCCTTATCAAAAATGGTTACAAAAATGGAAACTAGTGCTTGTGTTACTAACAAAGTATCTCTTGAGCCTACTTATGAATATCTACAAAAAAAGAAAGTGCACAAGCCTCATGGATTGTTCTTCACCCAAAAGAAGAAAGGTAGAAGCAAAGGTATGGGAACTCATCTTCTTAATCAAATTTAATTCCAATCTCAATGGCCATTTAATCTAAATTATCATATTCTACCCATGTGAGGAATAGATTCTTTATTGAACTCAAATCAGCTAGATGTGCATTCAAATCTCATTTTTTTAAATGCTCATGTCCATTAGAATCTATTTAATGCCTTTGCGATATTTATATATGTTATCATATTGATTTGCTTCCAAGTAATGATTAACTAAATTCAATATGATCTCCAATGATTATTAAAATGCTTAAAAGGTGCTCACTCATATTTCTCAAATGAAATGCATTAATGCTAAGGATTTTACTTCATGTCTGTGTGACTTATGAATGATGAACTGTCTATATTTTCTATCTAAAGAGATCATCTTTCATCATATACTCCCTTGTGCTATTAACATCTTTCTTGAGTATTTTCAATAAGTTTGAAAGGAAAAGGAAACAACTACAAAGGGAGGACTCTCAAATGAAAGAGGAGGACATCAAGAACAACACCACCTACTTGGATAATAAGGTCTACAAAACAATCAATGGTGTGGCTGTGAGTATTCTAAATACTTTCATTATGAGAACACTAGGCTTAAGTTGTTTATTGCAAAATTTATGAGCCTTGATCAAGATGTATAATGCTTCTCCCTATTTGTCTTTAAAGTAAATACATCCATTCAATTCAAATACTCGATGCATATCTTTAGGGGGAAGTCTATTCTTATATCTTGATTTTGTTGAGACTATTGCTTTATCTCAGTAATTTCATATAGTCTCTTGCATGAGAATAAGTTTCTCATGAAGTATGCTACTATTTTTAAATTCTTGTCTTTCACTCTAAAGTAGCATATTTGCTGGATTCTCCTACTCTAAGCTTAATTGATAATCTAATGCGTATGTTGTTCTTTTGATCACATCTGTTATTTGTTTGATCATGAATGACTTCAATCAACAATCATGCTTCTTAGTGCCGTATATACTATCAATCGATATCTCTCTTGATATGCACTAAGTTAAAAGGAGAATTCATGATACATTTATGCAACTTGTGATCCATTTGATATATGCTAACAATAACTTGAAAAGATCACTAGTTGTATAACTCTCTCTTGTGCAAAATATTTCCATATATTGTCATTAAGAATAGGTCTTAAGCATCTAATACTAAGGACAAAGCACAATGAAGAGAGCGTCCCTATGTAAAGGTACAAAAAGGTAAAACTATCTCCTTTCATTTAAACTTGTACCTAAATCTTCCTTTTCTATACTCTCTTTACATATCTTGTTTAAAAAGGAAGAGAAAGCATGTCCATGCACATCCCTGCTTCATGTCTAGTTTAACTTCTCAAAAATTCATTCATGCTTTAATGCATCTTTGTTGAAACTAGATGAAGTGATTTAATTGTCAAAGAGCTTAAAGCTTAACCTTGTAATGAGGATAAGCTGCCTTTATTCCAAAGGAGGATGGTCCTTAAGCCTCTTTGAAATCCTTAAGGGAAAATGCTTGAAATGTTTACAAAATGCTTTCATAAGTGCATAAACTGTCATGAGCATCACACTTATACTATGACACAATGCACTTCACATTCCGTATAATATAGATATGTTCTCATTAACCTAATTATGTGCAATTGGCATTTAAGGCCAAAATATGTGTTCTTCCTCTCCATGCACATATTTAGGGGGAGCAATCTATGTTGTATAGAACTATGATCATGCTTAATTTGATATATCCTTTTGATCATATCTCCTTTATGTCTATGACTAATGGATTTTCAAGTGTATTCTCATGCTTAGTCATAGAATTGAAAGGGAAATGGAATATTTGGCAAAGACGACGCTTCCACTCAACTCCATCGGTATTATCCACTCTTTGTCGGTATTCCGCATAGTTCTCCACTTTGGTATAATCTTCACTCATATCTCTATTTCAATTGAGTATTTCAATTGTTTGCCAAAGGGGGAGAGAAAGAAAAAGGGCCTATATTTCATTCCAAGTATCCGTTTTTGGCGATTCATGCCAAAGGGGGAGAAAGTATTGGCCCAAAGCAAAAGGACCGCACCACCACCCTAATTTTAAAATTAATGATTTTCAAATGGTAAATTTCAAAATAGTATCTCTTTGTGTTCTAAAAAGGGAAAAAGTAGCACCTTTCAAATTTGATATCTTAAAACCCTCTTGAACACTAAGAGGAGAATTTATTTGAGGGGGAGTTTTGTTTAGTCAAAGGAAAAGCATTTGAAACAAGGGGACAAAATTTCAAATCTTGAAAATGCTTCGCAAAAATCTTATTCATTTCCCTTTGACTATTTGCAAAAGGATTTTGAAAAGGATTTACAAAAAGAATTTGCAAAAACAAAACTTGTGGTGCAAGCGTGGTCCAAAATGCTAAAAATAAAGAAACAATCCATTCGTATCTAATATTTATTGGCTCAATTCTAAGTAACCTTTGCACTCATTTTTTGCAAACTAGTTCAATTCTGCACTTCTATATTTGCTTTGGTTTGTGTTGGCATCAATCACCAAAAAGGGGGAGATTGAAAGGGAATTAGGCTTACACCTATCTCCTATACAAATTTTGGTGGTTGAATTGCCCAACACAAATAATTGGACTAACTAGTTTGCCCAAGTTTATAAGTTCTACAGGTACAAAGGTTCACCATAAGCCAATAAAAAGACCAAGAAAAAGGGTTCAAACAAAGGAGCAAGGGCCAACTGAAGGCACCCTGGACTGGTGCACCGGACTGTCCGGTGCACCACCGGACAGTGTCCGGTGCACCAGGGAAGACCAACTTCAAACTCTTCACCTTCGGAAATTTCGGAGCCAGCGAGCTATAGTTCACCGGACTGTCCGGTGTACACCGGACAGTGTCCGGTGCTCCAAGAGAACGCGGCTCCGAACTCGCCCGTCTCGGGAATTCGCAATAGTTGCTCCGCTATAATTCACCGGACATGTCCGGTGTACACCGGACTGTCCGGTGTAACAGCGGGGCAACGACTACTTCGGCGCCAACGGTCACCTGCAGGCGCATTAAATGCGCGCCAGAGCGCGCAGGAGTCAGACACGCGCGTCATGGCGCACCGGACACTCTACAGTACATGTCCGGTGCGCCACCGGACATCCAGGCGGGCCCAGCAGTCAGAGCTCCAACGGTCGGAACCCTAACGGCCGGGTGACGTGGCTGGCGCACCGGACATGTCCGGTGTGCACCGGACTGTCCGGTGCACCATGCGACAGACAGCCTTCATCAACGGCTAGTTTTTGGTTGGTGGCTATAAATACCACCCCAACCGGCCACTTCAAGGTGTGGGAGCCCAAGCAACATTCCAAGTCATCTAGTTGACATACTCAAGCCCTCCCAACCACATATATTCATTGATCCATCCTATACACAAGATTTAGTCCACTACAACCAACACAAGTGCCACAAAAGAGAGAGCAAGCAATTGAGAGATACTCAATTGAGTTTAGCCCTAGCGCCTTGTGAGATTCATTGAGAGATAGTGTGTGCTACATCCTTGTGTTCATTTGTGCGTGGAGTATTGACTCCCATCGAACTTCCTCCAAAGTTTTGGAGGCTTGTAAAAGCTAGCAAGAGACACCAAAGAGTGTGGTGATCCTTGTGGGATCGAGAGTGATCCTTGAGAAGAAGAAGAGCTCGCTGATCCTTGTGTGATTGGTGGAGAGAGGGAAAGGGTTGAAAAAGACCCGTCCTTAAGTGGACTCCTCAACGGGGACTAGGCCTTCGAGGGCCGAACCTCGGTAAAACAAATCACCCGTGTCCATTGTGTTTATTGCTTGTGATTTGTTTGCTCTAAGTTTTCTTGCACCATTATTTGCTAATATCATTTGGTGTTGCTTCAAGTTAAATTCCCATTTAGTGAAGCAACACGTTGCAAGAAAGAACTTGACCTAGTGCTCTTCTCATCTAAGGCTTCTTGCTTTGTTATTCTATAACTTAGTAATTGTATTGATTTATCACTTCCGCATTATTCAAGCACAATACTCTTTACAAGCAAGAACTTAGTTTTATACTCCGGTATTTGTATATCTTGTTCTAACCACTAATCAAGGGATCTAGTTGGGGGATAAAGTTTTAATTTTCAGGTTTCGCCTATCCACCCCCCCCTCTAGGCGACTTTCAGTTGGGGATCTTGGTTTTTCTCGTAGGAGGAGAACATCTTCTTCTCCCCCGTCATGTGGTTTGTGCACCCGCTATCGATGATCCAACTTGAGCCACCGGATGCATAAACCTACAAAACAAGTTTAGTTATTGACTTTAGGTACCCAAACGGTTTTGGGTCCTTTGGCATTAGAAACAAGAACTTTGGGTACCCAAACACAAGTCTTGGAGCCCTTGTGTTTGCCCCCAACAAACTTGGCAACTACCTTGCCGGATTTGTTAGTAAGCACATATGATGCATCAAAAGTTTTGAATGAAATGTCATGATCATTTGATGCACAAGGAGTTTTCTTCTTAGGCAACTTAGCACGGGTTGGTTGCCTAGAACTAGATGTCTCACCCTTATACATAAAAGCATAATTAGGGCCAGAGTGAGACTTCCTAGAATGAATTCTCCTAATTTTCCTCTCGGGATAACCGGCAGGGTACAAAATGTAACCCTCGTTATCCTGAGGCATGGGAGCCTTGCCCTTAACAAAATTAGACAATCTTTTAGGAGGGGCACTAAGTTTGACATTGTCTCCCCTTTGGAAGCCAATGCCATCCTTGATGTCAGGGTGTCTCCCATTATAGAGCATACTTCTATCAAATTTAAACTTTTCATTTTCTAAGTTATGCTCGGCAATTTTAGCATCTAATTTTGCTATATGATCATTTTGTTGTTTAATTAAGACCATGTGATCATGAATAGCATTAATATCAACATCTCTACATCTAGTGCAAATGGAAACATGCTCAACGGTAGATGTAGAGGGTTTGTAAGATTTTAATTCTACAACCTTAGCATGTAGTATATCATTCTCATTTCTAAGGTTAGAAATAGTAACATTGCAAACATCAAAATCTTTAGCCTTAGCAACTAATTTTTCATTTTCAATCCTAAGGCTAGCGAGAGAATCATTCAATTCCTTAATCTTAGCATGCAAATCAACATTATCATTTGTAAGATTGGGAATTGAAACATCACAAACATGTGAATCAACCTTAGCAATTAATCTAGCATTTTCATTTCTAAGGTTGTCAATAGTCTCATGGCAAGTGCTTAGCTCACTAGACAATTTTTCACATTTTTCAACTTGTAGAGCATAAGCATTTTTTACCTTAACATGTTTTTGTTCTCCTTAATAAGGAAGTCCTCTTGAGAGTCCAAGAGATCATCCTTCTCATGAATAACACTAATCAATTCATTTAATTTTTCCTTTTGTTGCATGTTTAGGTCGGCAAAAAGAATGCGCAAGTTATCCTCCTCATTGCTAGCATCGTCCTCATCACTAGAGGTTTCATATTTAGTGGAGGATCTTGATTTTACCTTCTTCTTTTTGCCCTCCTTGGCCATGAGGCACTTGTGGCCGACGTTGGGGAAGAGAAGTCCCTTGGTGACGGCGATGTTGGCGGCGTCCTCGTCGGAGGAGGAGTCGGTGGAGCTCTCGTCGGAGTCCCACTCGCGGCACACGTGGGCATCGCCGCCCTTCTTTTTGTAGTGTCTCTTCTTCTCCTTTCTTCTCCCCTTCTTGTCGTCGCCCCTGTCACTATCACTGGATAATGGACATTTAGCAATAAAATGACTGGGCTTACCACATTTGTAGCATACTTTCTTTGAGCAGGGCTTGTAGTCTTTCCCCCTCCTTTGCTTGAGGATTTGACGAAAGCTCTTGATGATGAGCGCCATCTCCTCGTTGTCGAGCTTGGAGGCGTCGATGGGTGTTCGACTTGGAGTAGCTTCCTCCTTCTTTTCTGCCGTCGCCTTGAATGCGACCGGTTGTGCCTCGGGTGTGGAGGAAGTGCCTTGCTCGATGATTTTCTTTGAGCCTTTAATCATTAGCTCAAAGCTCACAAATTTTCCTATAACTTCCTCGGGAGACATTAGCTTATATCTAGGATCACCTCGAATTAATTGAACTTGTGTAGGGTTAAGAAATACGAGGGATCTAAGAATAACCTTGACCATCTCATGGTCATCCCATTTTTCGCTCCTGAGGTTGCGCACTTGGTTCACCAAGGTCTTCAAGCGGTTGTACATCGCTTGTGGATCCTCCCCTTGGTGAAGCATGAAGCGACCGAGCTCCCCCTCGATCATCTCCCGCTTGGTGATTTTTGTCACCTCATCTCCTTCGTGCGCGGTCTTTAGTACGTCCCAAATTTCCTTCGCACTTTTTAACCCTTGCACCTTGTTATACTCCTCTCGACTTAGAGAGGCGAGGAGTATAGTGGTTGCTTGAGAGTTAAAGTGGTGGATTTGGGCCACTTCGTCCGAGTCATAGTCTTCATCCCCTACGGATGGTACCTGTACACCAAACTCAACAACATTCCAAATGCTTGTGTGGAGTGAGGTTAGATGATGTCTCATTTTATCACTCCACATATTATAATCTTCACCGTCAAAAACCGGTGGTTTGCCTAATGGAACGGGGAGTAAAGGAGTACGTTTTGAAGTGTGGGGGTAGCGTAGGGGGATCTTACTATACTTCTTGCGCTCTTGGCGCTTAAAAGTAACGAACGGTGCGTCGGAGTCGGAGGTCGACGTTGATGAAGTGTCGGTCTCGTAGTAGACCACTTTCCTCATCCTCTTATGCTTGTCACCTCTCCGATGCGACTTGTGAGAAGAGGATTTCTTCTCTTTCCCCTTCCCTTTGTTGGAGGAGTCCTTCTTCTTCTCCTTCCTCTTAGTGCGGGACTCTTCCGATGAAGTGCTCCCCTAACTCGTAGTGGGCTTGTCGCCGGTCTCCATCTCCCTCTTGGTGTGATCTCCCGACATCACTTCGAGCGGTTAGGCTCTAATGAAGCACCAGGCTCTGATACCAATTGAAAGTCGCCTAGAGGGGGGTGAATAGGGCGAAACTGAAATTTACAAAATTAATCACAACTACAAGTCGGGTTAGCATTAGAAATAATAACGAGTCCTAGAGAGAGGGCGCAAAACAAATCGCAAGCGAATGAAGAGTGTGACACGCGGATTTGTTTTACCGAGGTTCGGTTCTCGCAAACCTACTCCCCGTTGAGGAGGCCACAAAGGCCGGGTCTTTTTCAACCTTTTCCCTCTCTCAAACGGTCCCTCGGACCGAGTGAGCTTCTCTTCTCAAATCAAACCGGGAACAAAACTTCCCCGCAAGGACCACCACACAATTGGTGTCTTTTGCCTCGGTTACAATCGAGTTTTGATCACAAGAACAAGTGAGAAAGAAAAGAAGCAATCCAAGCGCAAGAACTCAAAAGAACACGGCAAATCTCTCTCGCTAATCACTAAAGCCTTGTGTGGAATTGGAGAGGATTTGATCACTTGAGTGTGTCTAGAATTGAATGCCTAGCTCTTGTAAGTGGTTGAGAAGTGGAAAACTTGGATGCCTTGAATGTGGGGTGGTTGGGGGTATTTATAGCCCCAACCACCAAACTAGCCATTTGGTGGAGGCTGTGTGTCGAATGGTGCACCGGACATGTCCGGTGCGACAGCCACGTCACCAGGCCGTTAGGGTTCCGACCGTTGGAGCTCTGACTGCTGGGCCCGCCTGGATGTCCGGTGGCGCACCGGACATGCACTGTGGAGTGTCCGGTGCGCCAGCATGGGCGTGCCTGACTTCTGCGCGCGCTGGCGCGCATTTAATGCGCTGCAGGTAGCCGTTGGCGCCTGAAGTAGCCGTTGCTTCGTTGTCACACCGGACAGTCCGGTGTACACCGGACATGTCCGGTGAATTATAGTGGACTATCCGTTGCGAATTCCCGAAGCCGACGAGTTCAAAGTCTCTTCATCCTTGGGGCACCGGACACTGTCCGGTGTACACCGGACAGTCCGGTGAATTATAGCGGAGTGACTCTGCGTTTTCCCGAAGGTGAGGAGTTTGGCTTCAAGTCCCCTGGTGCACCGGACACTGTCCGGTGGCGCACCGGACAGTCCGGTGCGCCCGACCAGGGTGCCTTCGGTTCTCTCTTTGCTCTTTTGTTTGAACCCTTTCTCTTGATCTTTTTATTGGCTTATTGTGAACCTTTGGTACCTGTAGATCTTATAGACTTGAGCAAACTAGTTAGTCCAATTATTTGTGTTGGGCAATTCAACCACCAAAATTAGTTTAGGAAATAGGTGTAAGCCTAATTCCCTTTCAGTATTGTTGTATTCAACTTGAACAAGATTACTTTAGTAACAATTAAATCATTCTTGTTTCATTTCAATATAATATGAAATACCATCAAGTTTACCTTTTGTTGATTTTTCACATTAAAACCATACAACAAACCATATCTCTAAGTGTATGCAATCTAGTTAAATCACTGTTCGACACTTAGCAAACTTCAAAACCCACTATGTATTGTGTTTATTAACATTCTATTTGAAGTTAATTTGATCTTATTTATTCCTTTTCTAGTGTTCTTCAATGTATTTATTATTATTTGCCTGAATTCTTATTTTATGCTATATTAGACAAGGGATCAACCAGAAGGATTCAACAAACACTAACTATATGAATATCCTGATGATGACAACAACCTAGGTGTCATGCTCCACCACCCAAAATCTGATATCCATGCATGATAGCTAGGGTATTATTTTTTATTGCTTGAATAGTTACTGTATTTAACTTTCAACCAAGGAAGGGCTCAAACATCATACAATCAGTTAATCATGTGATCAACATAAAGTAAAGAAATAATAAATGTTCACATGAGTAATTGCCATGACTACATGCAAATAGACCAATAAAATGCTAGAAAAAATAAATAAGTAAGATTCAAATAACTATAAATATAGTACCAAAAAAAGATTGTATTTTTAATTGAATTCATGTTTTTTTCTCATTTAAGATAGACTATTTAATTAAAACCTATTTTTTTAAATATTTTTAGAAATACATATACACATAACATCATATTTGGAACGAGGGACAAATTTGTTGGTTTTCATAGCTGGATGCTTAGTTCGATAGTTAATATAAACTTCTTCCTAATCATAGATAAAAGTGTTGAAAATTTAGTTCATCTGTCTTTCCAAGATAAGTAAATGGCGCGGCTCATGATATATCTAGAATTTTTTATGTACAATATCGCTTATAATATGGTCATTAAACCTTCAGGTTTTGTCATTAGTAAGATCTAGGACGATATGACTACTTTTTATAATCGTTAAAAAGGCATGATGCTTAAACACAGTAATATTAGCGACAGCTGGGCCTAGAGAGTGGAGACGCCGCTGGATCAGACCATCTGTTCCAGGCCCATGTAAATTTGCACTGTGTCCGGTCCCGGATGCCGATCCGCTTCTATCCCTGCGGCCCTGCCCATTTCCCGATTTCCCCGCGTGCTCTCTCTCTCTCTCTCTCTCTCTCTCTCTCTCTCCGTCGGCGACGAGCTTGGGCGACCAGCGCCGCCGCCCCTAGCCCAGGTCTCCATCGGACGCTTCGCCAGGTCTTGTTTAGACCCACCGCCGGCAACGAGCAACTCTTGGTACGTCCACTCTTTCTTTCCTGCTGTGCGAAACCGAGCACACCCAAACCCTAAACTAAACAAATTTGTTTGGATGCAATCCTCTTTTTCATCATTCATCGTTTTGCTTGATTCCTCTGTTATACCAGATGCATGATTAGCAGCGACAAACTTGGAGTAGTCAAAACCGCAAAAGGTTCCTCCCTTATGATTAGTTTTATGTAAGATTTAAAGTATAGCTCTTGGCTTATGTGCATCCATAGTTTCACACCCATGGAACTTCTCCATTTTTGTATTCCAATAACTTGCCCTCAGCGTGATTAAATCATTCATTTTTCTGAACCTGATGCACTATCATTGAAGTGTAAACAAAAACGTTTGTTACTGAAAATTAAACATGGGCAAATAGAAAAACACAGATTAGCATGAGTTGGATATTTTGCAATGCCTTCTCAGTTTGATTATGTATTGGGTTTAGTTGTAGAATTTTGCTCTCCTGCAGATGTATTTTTGCTGCAGCTTGGCAGAACAAATATTTTATTTTCTTTACATGTCTGCGTACGAATTTGTAGCTGTTATATTTTATGTTATTGTCATATCACCAAGTGAGATAGCCTCACCTGACTTTTAGATTATAATAAATAATTTTTTCATAGCACTCTTTTGATTTCAGTTATCGGATCCCGCATCGTGGAATGCTTGCCAAAGGGAGGAAGGTAGCTGGAAGGCGTGAAGAAATGTCTGCAAATTATGCGTTTGGACCACAGGATGATGATGCGATTATTAAACACAGGCTTCTGACTAGGACAACGACCACCAGGGGTGAACCGCCACTAAAGAAGCTTCAGAAGAAGTTCATGTCCTTTGCAACTGAGATCGAGAAGGATGCAGATAACATAAGTGACTGTGAAAGACTGTACAAGGCCTTTCTACATGAAATTAACACCTTTGAGCTACCTCTTCTGAAAAGCAAGGCTGTGGTTGATGCAAACATTAGGGAGAAAGAAAGCTTTAATGAGCTGCAGGTTGAGATTGAGCGACAGATCTTGCATGCTAAGACTGATATTGAGGACCTTAAGAAGCAACTTGAGCAGAGCAAGATTGAGAGGCAGCACAAAGAAGAGTGTGAAGCCATCCGGAAGCTGATTTGTTTGCAGCCTCCACGGTCAGAAACTGAAAAACTCATTGCAGACCTTGAGAAGGAGATAACTGATTTGAAGGCTGAGAATGCAGCATGCATAAGGACTTTGGAACTGAGGAAGAAGCAGTTTGCCCTTCTTCTACATGTGGTAAGTTCATGTGTAATGTATTCTTATTTCAGGTTGTGACGTTGTGTTTTCATGTATATCATAGTGGCACGTAGGAATAGAATGCTCAATTAAAATAACACACTACCTCTGTTCCTTCCTACTAAGTATATAGGAAAAAAATGCAGGATTATGTACAACATCAATTCTCTTTTGTTAAATCCACCATGAAATGTCTTGATAGTGCGTTTATTTGGTATTTAGATAATTAATACTTTTTATATAAATTTAGTCAAAGTTATGGAGTTTGATTTAGGATAAAACTACAATGACCTACATTTTGGAATACAGTGACCTAAATTTACTAAATGTGATGCTTCATGAACTTCTGGTTCTGATACCTACAGCACATATAATTTTATTATACAGAGTGGCGATCAGATTACGACTATATATGATTGATATCTAAAATTTACATGAAAGAACACCTAATCTTGTGAACATTTATTTTTGACTCAGTGTCTTGTTGGGCCTTTTGACTGGCACATAGAAATAGGAAGTCTACATCTATTTTCTCTGAAAACACAATTCGCGTGCAGTCCACTTCTGCAGGAAACCTCCATATATAGCATAATCCAATTCAGCCTTGTGGATTGTTCTAGGAATGTTTGCTCATGTATTTCTACTTTTTACAGGTTGAGGAATTGCAGATCTCGATTGAAGATGAGCAGAAGAGTATAGCAGATGAGCTGAGAGCTATTGCTGGAGAGCAGAAGATGAGCATGGAAGAAGGGAGCGTCGGTGCTTCAGATTCCATGGTTGTTGACTGATCGACATACATTCACATATGTTGCAGACCTGCTTGCCAAAATCCATCATTTTGGACAATATGGCGATTTGGTAGATGTCTTTTGCGGTGTCTTTGTACCTCATGTAAATTGAACTGTATGCTAGTAAGAATTGAAATTGTAGTACACGTTGTTGTGTAACAAAGTCAGTTCTTATTGATGAATTCAGTCAATATATGTTACCCCACAAGCATAGTGGCTCGTGGCCATGTCTCGAGGTGAAGGAACAAAGAGAAGGCCACGGGGAGCCCCTGGCCACTGCTGTTGTTCCATCGATCGTCAGCACTGTGCCAGCAGCGGGTATATCATTTCCATGTAGGGGTGTGGCACATTTTTACCGAAAACCGAACCGTACCGAACCAAACCAAAATTTCGGTTTTTTTAGTTCGGTTCGGTTTCAGTTTTTGTATCTAAGAAGTTCGGTTTTCGGTATCGTAATCGGTTTTCATCGTATACCAAACAAAAAAACCGAATACCAAACTTTATCAATTCTCAAATTTGACTATTCGATTATGTGAACTAATTGTGTGATACAATTAAATTGTTATTCACTTATTTGTATGTGATGTATGATGTATATCTAAATATTTGTACCTATATAATTTTTACTTTTAAAAATTATGTGTAATCTATCATATAAACTTGTTGTATGTATTATCTTGATTATAGTTTGGTATTCGTTTTTACCGAAAACCCGAAGTAAAAAATCGAACTTCTCGGTTTTTCATTTTCTAGAAAACCGATCGGTTTCTAATGTTTGAAAAACCGAAGTTTTTTAAAACCGAAAAACCGAACCGAAATTTAGAAAAAACCGAATGCCCAGCCATATTTCCATGGGGATGCTTAGAAATAAAACAATAAGCACCAACGGATCGATATGTTAGCTCAGATATATATAGATGAACTCAGCAAGTATACAAGCCACCTCGTTTGGACTTTGGACGGGTCAATGAGCTACCTAAATGTACACTGGAGGTATTGAACAAGAAAACAGCTTTTTTTTTATCTGGAGCTCCTTGTCCTTTTGATGATATGCTCCATGCTGCGGATACTCCGCACTGAATGGCCGAAATTTGAGGATCTTTTGAACGATGGCGAGATGGATCACCTCCTTCGAGGGTGCTTCCTTACTGCTGTGAGCTGGTCTGTCTGTATTTTCTTCAGAAAGTGTGATCTCATCATTTGTAGGTTTTGGTTCAGTTTTGGCTGACAAAAGGGGAGCAAACATTGAATGAATATAATAT
Organism: Zea luxurians; assembly: GCA_029449295.1. NCBI lineage: Eukaryota > Viridiplantae > Streptophyta > Magnoliopsida > Poales > Poaceae > Zea > Zea luxurians. The sequence goes on from JAOPSE010000031.1 coordinate 31,767,321, forward strand.
AAAGACCTGCATTATGTCAAAAAAAATAGCTTTTTTCAGACTGCACAAATGAGTTCCCCAATGAACCTATGAGTTGACAATGATTATAGCATGACTGACAGATGGTTCATACTGATGAAAACTATATTCACTAGTTCAATCATGACCTTGTGACTGGGTTCCGGAATAGGAGTTTTATGTGCAAACAATGCCATCTCATATAAATGAACATCTGGATTTTTATAAGGGTGGGGTAGGGAGGGTAGTTTCAGTATTCCTGACCACTTTCACAAAATAGATAATATGTCCCGATAGTTTCTTCATATTCTGCAACCTGTTATTACACATGGCGTTAGCGTTAGGCTTGGTAAGCAGATTAGAGCCTGAAACTCTAAAGTATGAATAGGAAATTCCGAAGTTTTTTTCTTTGTATAAAGAAAAAAATCATTAGAACAAAAGAAGGGATACAAATGCTTAACAAAATAGGTTGCCACCATCAGCAATGAAATAGCTAATCAGTAGTAAATGTATGTTTGGTACTGAAGAAATTATATGTAACTTTTGGGTTCCAAATGCATTTTGTTTCCATCTTGTCATGTTGGAGCATTCATAGGCACAAGCTACAGTTATGAATTATGATGAATACAGGTAGGGGTGGTAATGGATCGTGATCCAAATGGTTCTTCACAAAATGTCAAAGCCCTAAATAAATTATAGTTCAAAAATGAATAGAAATAGAGTTCGATCCTAACCCGATTCGATCATTAAATCTTATATTGTAAAATTTATGGCCCATTGTCAGCCCTAAATACAGGTAAACTGAAAGTATGCAATACTTGATCTAGAGTTTGAAACTCAGTAAATTAGATTGTGTGTTTATCAAAATGCAAAAACTTACTAGCACCCATCTACAGCAGTCTACACAAAGTTTACCCAAAAGTATTGTTTTGCACTGTTCTACACTCTTCGCAGAGTAGAGTTTAAATATAGGTATGAGGATGGTTAAGCTGCTGGAGATAGCCTAAGCAGGTAACACACAAAATGCCTACAGCATTAAAGTACCTGCTACAGTCCACAAGCAAAAGGCAGAGTACAGAAAACAATACCAGAACTTGACTTTTTTGGAAAAATACCACGGCATGACTTACCATCTTCAGACTGTCACCTACTATTAAGGTAGAAGGTGAATGTCCAAACCCTGAAAAACATGATTCTCAGAACTTTAGAAATCTAATTTAAGGGCAAATGAACAAAAAACAGATATTTCTGAAGTTATAAATGACCAAAAGACATAACAAGTTAATCGCAGAGTAGTAGATCAAGAGAAAAACCAACTTACAGAGAGAACAAACGAAGCACCTGGTGATATGTCCAACTCTACCAATACATACTCTTCCTCTTCACAAATTCCCTTATCTTTCTCAAGTGCTTCTGACATCTTCAACTGTAAGGCAAGACTCTTCAATACCATTCAACACACAGGACACAAGGCCAGCAACAACCTATATTATATTAAAACAATATGCCAATATCATACAGTTTTTTTTTCTTGAACATGGAGAGGCAGGAGAGCTACATATCATTATACAAAGAAGTGAGAAGAGGGTCAAACAAAATCACCTACACCCACACACACCACTCTATTGTTTTGTCATTACAAGCGTGCCTGTTAGGATGAAACAAGCGACCAACACCACTAGGTGCCATACAAGTATTGTAGTAGCAGCTCGGTAATAATATTCAACGATGTCCTCAGATCAGTATGCAGTTTTGCAAAATATCATTAGCAATAGCGGCAGATTCAGAAAGGGTGTACCATGTGTCTGTGTATTATAATTTATGATAAATCAAAATTACAATGGCTGTTTTCATTTGCAATGAGACAGAATCAAACCAAAGCTAGATTGCAATGGAGGAACGAATGTACCCAGCAAGTCAGCAGCAAACCATATCTGCAGAAACTTCACAATCTTGAGCATATTAAGAAACCAAAATTAAATAAAAACGACACATAAGAACACAAATAATCATCGAAGAACACATAGGTAGGGGACATATTGTTCAGCAGAAAGAATACTTCAAGATGCACATGCACTCAACATGGCTCCCACACATTATATTAAATTCACTATTTGAGTAAGAATATGACCCTAACTCATATCATTTGACCCCAAAAAAATTGGCTGCAAAAGTTCAAATTCATGACCAGAACATTTAGCTTCAATGAATCAATGCCATACAAAATCCCAAACTAATACTGTGTCAGTCAATTCCGGATTTATCCATCCCATAAACAAAGTAAAGTAAAGTATGGAATTCTCACCAAGAGCTGCGGAACTCACGAATCGGTCGAGTGGTCTCAGTTGGAGATGGGATTGCACGAGTTTACGGATTGAATGAGATTCAAGCAGGAGAAATGGTGGAATTTGCCAGCGGTGTGAAAGGAATAGCCTTGAATCTTGAGAATGAAACCAATGCCTTGCCGACTAAATCCATTAAAACTAATAGAATGTAATGTAACTGCAAATGCAAGAACATGTCTGTAGCAAAAGTAACAGGTAGCATTAGCATAGAATTGTAATGTGACAAGACCTTATTCTGAAAATTTACACCTGCAAATTTCAACGCACAAGTCAGGCAGGATTGAAGCAGCCTCTAATTTGCAGCACAATGGTATCGATTGCATATCAAACAGGCACTTAAAAGTCCTCCCTCGACGTGGTCCACGCCCGCGCAGAGGACGTGGCGCCCAAACAGTTCGAACGGACCATATTTCCTCTACCAAATTTCACAACACAAAGACAGAATGCACCCGAAACAAGACGGTCGAAACTGAAGCCAACTGGGAAGAGCCATGGAGGCCTTCAGAAGTAAATGGCTCATTTCCAGCAGTGATGGATTCACGGGAACGATCTCCCAAGAAGACGCCACAAGCTAGGCAACTGGAAAATGAAGCCAGCAAGAACGCAAAACTAAACCAACGAGCTAGTTGGTTCAGGAACAAACCGAGTAATCGAACATCACACGAAAACCATATTTATCAGGATAGAAATTGATTGCGATGGTAAGGTACTGCAGACACAGTACAAGTTACTTTCTTACATAAAAGACATCAACCGAGCCCAGAAAGCAAACGCAGCGGCAACTACCACCGCGGCAAAACACCTAACCGTACTACTATTGTACTACTGCAAGAAGAGGAGACGAGGGCCCGTCCCACCACTCGCCTAGGAGCTGGTGAACTTGGTGACGGCTTTGGTGCCCTCGGAGACGGCGTGCTTGGCGAGCTCGCCGGGGAGGACGAGGCGGACGGAGGTCTGGATCTCGCGGGACGTAATGGTAGGCTTCTTGTTGTACCGCGCCAGCTTGGCCGCCTCCGCCGCCAGCTTCTCGAAGATGTCGTTGATGAAGGAGTTCATGATGGACATGGCCTTGGACGAGATGCCAATGTCCGGGTGCACCTGCTTCAGCACCTTAAAGATGTAGATCTTGTAGGTCTCCACCGACTTCTTCGCCTTCTTCTTCCCCTTCTTCTCGCCACCCTCCTTGCCCGCGGACTTGCCCGCGGGGAGCCGCTTCTCGGCCTTGGGCTTCTTCCCCGCCGGGGCCTTCTCCGCCGCCGGCTCCTCCTCCGCAGGCTTCTTGGCGGCGGGCTTCTTCTCGGCCTTGGGCGCCATTGGAATACGGCGACGGTTTCGGGATTGGGCTTCCTCTCGACGAGATCGGGGAGAAGGTGGTTGCTTGTTCGGGGACGAGATTGCTTGTTGCTGGGTGCTAAAGAAGGCTGCTGGGGGCGCCACTTTATAGTATGCGGGAGGTTGGACGCCATTTGTGGGTGGATATGCGACGCGGATCGCTGACGTGGAGGAGTTCGACGGGGTCTGGCCGTTCCGGACGACGGATGCGATGCGGATCGCTGACGTGGTGGATGGGGGCCCAGACATTTGTAGGAGGCGGTGAAGTTTTCGCCTGGCGGGAGTTTGAATTGATCTTTGTTTTGTTTTCTTTTTTGCGCCAATGTAAAAATGAGAAAGTACACCGTTCCGATGCACCTTAGGGCGGTTGTACATGCCCTTGGATGATGTTTATGGGTTTTTTATTCAGCTTTTTCGATGAGTTTTTCTGAAAATCTGATTGTGAAAAGTCTGAGTATCGTTTAGATTATTTACAATGTAAGATAAAAGAAAACATATGGTTTAGAATGTACAAAGTGATGATTTCTTACTATCGCAACGGCTAGACCAATTCAGTGTTCACGTTTATTTTGGATAGTTTTGACTGGTTGTTATAGAAGCGGAATGAAAAGCTAAGCATTTGGCAGTTTGCAGTAGCTTCTAGTGGCTACAAGCTGAAAAGGCTGAAACAAACAGGGCCTTAGTTCACCACCCATTAAGGAGAATGTTCTGGGAATGTAGCGGGTAACCAGGTGTATAACAGTGCTTGGGAACCCACTACCACTCCTAGTTATCTATAAATATTCCAACTCTGTACACGGATGGGACACCCATAACAAGGCACTACAGTCCCTACCTACTGTCTCGTTGTGCACCTGAACCCTCTTTTCTCCTGAGTGTTGGGCCCACCTGACCACGTGTCAGGACAGATCCGTGGTCAGGACAGATCCAACGTGTTCTTATTGAGTTGGATGACTTGAAGTTAATGGGTTTACTTGGATGGAGGGTTGATATCCCACTACCCTTGTATTCTCATTGACAACTTCATTTGTCATCTAAATCCTTCCTTCATCTTCATCTTTCTCTTGTGGTCTTACTTCACCAACAGCCAACTTCTTGATTGCCTCATAAGGTGGTGCTTGATTACCTATCACATCACTAGAAACTTGCCTTTGCAAGCCATTATATTTATCAAATGTCACATCTACCGCGATTTCAGCAAGGCCGGTGACATTATTGAAAACATGATATCCATGAGCATTTGATGCATAACCAAGCAAGAAGTCCTCGTCCACTTTAGAAGCAAATTTTAAGCCCCTTAACTTTCTTGTTAGGAATAAAACATCTACAACCTTTGGTTTGTTACCAATGAGAAGCTCGTAGGTGGTCTTCTTGTAGACTTTGTGGAGATAGACTCGGTTGATTGCATGGCACGCAGTGTTGACGATTTCGGTCCAATAGTTGCCCGGCGTCTCGTACTCATCTATCATCGTCCTTGTGGCTTCAACGAGGGTCCAGTTCTTTCTATCCACAATACCATTTTTTGTGGAGTGTATAGACTCGAAAATCATGCTTGATGCCTTCTTCACTTAAAAACTCCTCAACACCCATGCTCTTGAACTCCACCCCATTGTCACTTCTCACTTTCTTGATCTTCAACTCAACTTCATTTTGAGCTCGCCTCATAAACTTATTTAAGATTTCTTGGGTTTCACCTTTGTCACACAAAAAGAAAACCCAAGTGAAGCGAAAAAATCATCAATAGTAACTAGACCATATTTATTGCCGCTAATGCTAATGTAGGCCAGCGGTCCAAAGAGGTCCATATGTAATAGCTCAAATGGCCTCTTGGTAGTGACCGCATTCTTTGGGTGACGTAGAACGCCATGTTGTTTCCGTGTTTGAGAAGTTGCACATACATTGTCTTTTTCAAACACCACATTTGTTAGTCCAATAATGTGACAATCCTTTTGAAATTCGTCCAAATTCCTGAAAGTCGCCTAGAGAGGGGTGAATAGGCGGAATCTGAAATTTATAAACTTAAAAGACAAACTGCAAGTCGGGGTTAGCGTTAGAATTAAAATCGAGTCCGAAAGAGAGGGCGAAAACAAATCAACCAAGAAATAAAGCGGATGACACGGTGATTTGTTTTACCGAGGTTCGGTTCTTGAAAACCTACTCCCCGTTGAGGTGGTCACAGAGACCAGGTCTCTTTCAGCCCTTTCCCTCTCTCAAACGGTCACCTAGACCGAGTGAGCTTTCTCCTTAATCAAACGGGTCACTTAGACCCCGCAAGGACCACCACATAATTAGTGTCTCTTGCTTTGATTACAAGTTGCTTGAAAAACAAGAATGAGGAAGAAGAAAGTGATCCAAGTACAAGAGCTCAAAGAACACGAGCAAAACACTCTCTCTAGTCACTAGGAGTTTGGAGTGAATTTGGGACTTGGAGAGGCTTTGATTTTTTGAATTGTGTCTTGTATTGATTGCACTAGCTCTTGTATTGAATGAGATGTCTAAAAGAACTTGGATGCTTGGAGTGGTGGTGGTTGGGGGTATTTATAGCCCTCAACCACCACATAGCTGTTGGGGAGGTTGTCTATCGATGGACGCACCGGACGGTCCGGTGCGCCAGCCACGTCACCCAACCGTTAGGGTTATGGCGGTTTTGACCGTTGGAGCTTTGTCTTCATGTCGCACCGGACAAGTACTGTTCACTGTTCGGTGCACCTCTGACGCCTGCTCTGACTTCTGCGTGCACTGTTCACGCATTGTTCACGCTTTTGCAGACGACCGTTGCGCTGATAGCCGTTGCTCCACTTGGTGCACCAGACAGTCCGGTGTCACACCGGACAGTCCGCTGAATTATAGCAGAGCGGCGCCTAAGAAACCCGAAGGCGAAGAGTTTGAAGTCGATCGACCCTGGTGCACCGAAAACTGTCCGGTGGCACACCGGATAGTCCGGTGCGCCAGACCAGGGTTCTCTTCGGTTTCTTTTGCTCCTTTCTTTTGATCCCTAACTTTGATCTTTTATTGGTTTGTGTTGAACCTTTATGCACCTGTGAAGTACATAATCTAGAGCAAACTAGTTAGTCCAATATTTGTGTTGGGCATTCAACCACCAAAATCATTTGTAGGAAAAGGTTTGACCCTTTCCCTTTCAATCTCTCCCTTTTTGGTGATTGATGCCAACACAAACCAAAGCAAATATATAAGTGCATAATTGAACTAGTTTACATAAGGTAAGTGCATAGGTTACTTTGGAATTAAACCAATTTATAATTTTACTAGATATGCTTGGGTGCTTTCTTTTATTTAATATTTTGGACCTCGCTTGCACCACAGTTTTGTTTTTGCAAATTCTCTTGGAAAATCTTTTCGAAGTCTTTTTGTGGATAGTCAAAGGTATATGAATAAGATTTTGAGAAGCATTTTCAAGATTTGAAATTTTCTCCCCTGTTTCAAATGCTTTTTCTTTGACTACAACAAAACTCCCCTAAATGAAATTCTCCTCTTAGTGTTTAAGAGGGTTTTGAGATATATATCAATTTTGAAAAATACCAACTCAAATTCATTTAGATACTAATTTGAAAAATTCTTGAAAATTTTGAAATTGGTGGTGGTGGTGCGGTCCTTTTGCTGAAATTGGTGGTGGTGGTGCGGTCCTTTTGCTTTGGGCTAGTACTCTCTCCCCCTTTGGCATTGATCGCCAAAAACGGGGACTTTGTGAGCCCTTTAACATTTTCTCCCCTTTGGTAAACAATATATGAGTGAAAGATTATACCAAATTGGAGAGTGTTGTGGAGTGACGACGAAGAGTAAATGATACCGGTAGAGTGGAGTGGAAGCCTTGTCTTCGTCGAATACTTCATTTCCCTTTCAATCTATGACTTAGCATAAAATACACTTGGAAACACATTAGTCATAGTAAATGAAAGAGATGAGATCAAAGGTATAAGTGAGCTATGTGTGCAATGTTTTAATCAAAATTCCGAGAATCAAGAATATTTAGCTCATTCCTAAGTTTGCTAAAGGTTTTCTCATCTAATGGCTTGGTAAAGATATCGGGTAATTGATCTTTGGTGTTAATATAGGCTATCTCGATATCCCCCTTTGTTGGTGATCCCTCAAAAAGTGATACTGAATGTCTATGTGCTTAGTGCGGCTGTGTTCAATAGGATTCTCCGCCATGCGGATAGCACTCTCATTGTCACATAGGAGAAGGACTTTGCTCAATTTGTAGCCATAGTCCTTAAGGATTTGCCTCATCCAAAGCAATTGCGCAACAATGGCATGCAGCAATATACTCGGCTTCGGCGGTTGATAGGGCTACTGAATTTTGTTTCTTTGAAGCCCAAGACACCAGGGATCTCCCCAGAAACTGACAAGTCCCTGATGTGCTCTTCCTATCAATTTTACACCCTGGCCAATCGGCATCGAAATATCCTATCAAATCAAAGGTTGATCCCCTGGGGTACCAAAGCCCAAACTTAGGAGTGTATACTAAATATCTCATGATTCGCTTCACGACCCTAAGGTGAACTTCCTTAGGATCGGCTTGGAACCTTGCACACATGCATACGGAAAGCATAATATCCGGTCGAGATGCACATAAATAGAGTAAAGATCCTATCATTGACCGGTATACCTTTTGATCTATGGATTTACCTCCTGTGTCAAGGTCGAGATGCCCATTAGTTCCCATGGGTGTCTTGATGGGCTTGGCATCCTTCATTCCAAACTTCTTAAGAATGTCTTGAATATACTTCGTTTGGCTGATGAAGGTGTCCTCTTAGAGTTGCTTGATTTGGAATCCTAAGAAATATCTCAACTCCCCCATCATTGACATCTCGAATTTTGTACCATGATCCTACTAAACTCTTCACAAGTAGATTTGTTAGTAGACCCAAATATAATATCATCAACATAAATTTGGCATACGAACAAATCATTTGCAATAGTTTTAGTAAAAAGAGTAGGATCAGCTTTTCCGACTTTGAAGCCATTAGTGATTAGAAAGTCTCGCAGGTATTCATACCATGCTCTTGGGGCTTGCTTGAGCCCATAAAGCGCCTTTGAGAGTTTTATACACATGGTTAGGATACTCACTATCTTCAAAGTCGGGAGGTTGCTCAACATAGACCTTCCTTGATCGGTCCATTGAGGAAGGCACTCTTCACATCCATTTGATAAAGCTTGAAGCCATGGTAAGTAGCATAGGCAAGTAATATACAAATTGACTCAAGCCTAGCTATGAGTGCATAAGTTTCATAGAAATCCAAACCTTCGACTTGTGAATAACCCTTGGCCACAAGTCGAGCTTTGTTCCTTATCACCACACCATGCTCATCTTGCTTGTTGCGGAATACCCATTTGGTACCTACAACATTTTGATTAGGATGTGGAACTAAATGTCATACCTCATTGCCAACACCCAATCCGAATCTCTTAGTGCATCCTCTACCCTGTATGGCTCAATAGAGGAAACAAAAGAGTAATGTTCACAAAAATGTGCGACTCAAGATCGAGTAGTTACCCCCTTATGAATGTTCACATGTCCGGTGCACCAGAGGACTCCAACTCCGAACTGCTCACCTTCGGGAATTTCCATAGGCGACTCCGCTATAATTCACCGGACTGTCCGGTGTACAGCGGACATGTCCGGTGCCTCAAGGAAGAGCGGCCTCCGGAACTCGCCAGCCTCGGGAATTCATTGAAGCTGCTCCGCTATAATTTACCGGACTGTCCGGTGTACACCGGACTGTCCGGTGTAACAGCGGGGCAACGGCTATTTCGGCGCCAACGGCTACCTGCGACGCATTAAATGCGCGCGCTGTGCGCGCAGAGGTCAGGCACGCCCATGCTGGCGCACCGGACACTCTACAGTTCATGTCCGGTGCGCCACCGGACATCAAGGCGGGCCCAGAAGACAGAGCTCCAACGGTTAGAATCCAACGGCCTTGGTGACGTGGCTGTCGCACTGGACTGTCCGGTGTGCACCGGACTGTCCGGTACGCCATCGAACAGACAGCCTCACCAAACGGCTAGTTTGGTGGTTGGGGCTATAAATACCCCCAACCACCCACCATTCATTGCATCCAAGTTTTCCAGCTTCCAACCACTATACAAGAGCTAGCATTCATTGCAAAGCACACCAAAAGAGATCAAATCCTCTCCCAACTCCACACAAAGCCTTAGTGACTAGAGAGAGTGATTTGTAGTGTTCATTTGAGCTCTTGCGCTTGGATCGCTTCTTTTTTTGGCATTCTTTCTTGTGATCAAACACTCACTTGTAATTGAGGCAAGAGACACCAATCGTGTGGTGGTCCTTGCGGGAAGTTTGATTCCCAAGTGATTTGAGAAAGAGAAGCTCACTCGGTCCGAGGGACCGTTTGAGAGAGGGAAGGGTTGAAAGAGACCCGACCTTTGTGGCCTCCTCAACGGGGAGTAGGTTTGCAAGAACCGAACCTCGGTAAAACAAATCCGCGTGTCACACTTCTTATTCGCCTGCGATTTGTTTTCCGCCCTCTCGCGGACTCGATTATATTTCTAACGCTAACCCGGCTTGTAGTTGTGATTATTTTTGAGAATTTCAGTTTCGCCCTATTCACCCCCCTCTAGGCGACTTTCACTCCTCTTCCCAAACGTCGGCCACAAGTGCCTCATGGCAAAGGACGGCAAAAGGAAGAAGGTTAAATCTAAATCCTCCACTAAATATGAATCCTCTAGCGATGATAATGCTAGTGATGAGGAGAATAATTTGCGTACCCTTTTTGCCGACCTAAACATGCAACAAAAGGAAAAATTAAATGAATTGATTAGTGCTATTCATGAGAAGGATGATCTCTTGGACTTTCAAGAGGACTTCCTTATTAAGGAAAACAAAAAGCATGTTAAGGTAAAAAATGCTTATGCTCTACAAGTTGAAAAATGTGAAAAATTGTCTAGTGAGCTAAGCACTTGCCATGAGACTATAGACAACCTTAGAAATGAAAATGCTAGATTAATTGCTAAGGTTGATTCTCATGTTTGTGATGCTTCAAGTCCCAATCTTAGAAATGATAATGATGATTTGCTTGCTAAGATTAAGGAATTGAATGATTCTCTTGCTAGCCTTAGAGTAGAAAATGAAAATTTGATTGCTAAGGCTAAAGATTTTGATGTTTGCAATACTATTATTTCCGACCTTAGAACTAAGAATGATATGTTGCATGCTAAGGTTGTAGAATTAAAATCTTGCAAACCCTCTACATCTACCGTTGAGCACACTTCTATTTGTACTAGATGTAGAGATGTTGATATCAATGCTATTCATGATCACATGGCTTTAATTAAACAACAAAATGATCATATAGCATTATTATATGCTAAAATTGCCGAGCATAACCTAGAGAATGAAAAGTTTAAATTTGCTAGAAGTATGCTCTACAATGGGAGACGCCCTGGCATCAAGGATGGCATTGGCTTCCAAAGGGGAGACAATGTCAAACTTAATGCCCCTCCAAAGAATTTATCTAACTTTGTTAAGGGCAAGGCTCCCATGCCTCAAGATAACGAGGGTTACATTTTATACCCTGCCGGTTATCCTGAGAGCAAAATGAGGAAAATTCATTCTAGGAAGTCTCACTCTGGCCCTAATCATGCTTTTATGTATAAGGGTGAGACATCTAGCTCTAGGCAACCAACCCGTGCCAAGTTGCCTAAGGAGAAAACTCCTATTGCATCAAATGATCATAGTATTTCATTTAAAACTTTTGATGCATCTTATGTGCTTACTAACAAATCCGGCAAGGTAGTTGCCAAGTTTGTTGGGGGCAAACACAAGGGCTCCAAGACTTGTGTTTGGGTACCCAAAGTTCTTGTTTCTAATGCCAAAGGACCCAAAACCGTTTAGGTACCTAAAGTCAAGAACTAAAATTGTTTTGTAGGTTTATGCATCCGAGGGCTCAAGTTGGATACTCGACAACGGGTGCACAAACCACATGACAGGGGAGAAGAAGATGTTCTCCTCATATGAGAAAAACCAAGATCCCCAACGAGCTATCACATTCGGGGATGGAAATCAAGGTTTGGTCAAAGGTTTGGTAAAATTGCTATATCACCCGACCATACTATTTCAAATGTTTTTCTTGTAGATTCTTTAGATTACAATTTGCTTTCCGTATCCCAATTATGTCAAATGGGCTACAACTGTCTATTTACTGATGTAGGTGTTACTGTCTTTAGAAGAAGTGATGATTCAATAGCATTTAAGGGAGTGCTAGAGGGTCAGCTATACTTGGTAGATTTTGATAGAGCTGAACTCGACACTTGCTTGGTTGCTAAGACTAACTTGGGTTGGCTCTGGCATCGCCGACTAGCCCATGTTGGAATGAAGAATCTTCATAAGCTTCTAAAGGGAGAACACATTTTAGGACTAACAAATGTTCATTTTGAGAAAGACATGATTTGTAGCGCATGCCAAGCCGGGAAGCAAGTTGGCACTCATCATCCACACAAGAACATCATGACTAGTGACAGGCCACTGGAGCTCATACACATGGACTTATTCGGCCCGATCGCTTACATAAGCATCGGCGGGAGTAAGTACTGTATAGTTATTGTGGATGATTATTCTCGTTTCACTTGGGTGTTCTTTTTGCAGGACAAATCTCATACCCAAGAGACCTTAAAGGGATTCTTGAGACGGGCTCAAAATGAGTTCGGCTTAAGAATCAAGAAAATTAGAAGCGACAATGGGACGGAGTTCAAGAACTCTCAAATTGAAGGCTTCCTTGAGGAGGAGGGCATCAAGCATGAGTTCTCCTCTCCCTACACGCCACAACAAAATGGTGTAGTGGAGAGAAAGAACCAAACTCTATTGGACATGGCAAGAACCATGCTTGATGAGTACAAGACACCGGATCGGTTTTGGGCCGAGGCGGTCAACACCGCTTGCTACGCTATCACCGGTTATATCTTCACCGAATCCTCAAGAAGACATCCTATGAACTCCTAACCGGTAAAAAGCCAAATATTTCATATTTTAGAGTTTTTGGTAGCAAATGTTTCATTCTTGTCAAAAGAGGTAGAAAATCTAAATTTGCTCCTAAAACTGTAGAAGGTTTTTTACTAGGATATGACTCAAACACAAGGGCATATAGAGTCTTTAACAAGTCCTCAGGACTTGTTGAAGTTTCTTGTGACGTTGTGTTTGATGAGACTAACGGCTCTCAAGTAGAGCAAGTTGATCTTGATGAGATAGGTGAAGAACAGGCTCCATGCATCGCGCTAAGGAACATGTCCATTGGGGATGTGTGTCCTAAGGAATCCGAAGAGCCTCCACATGCACAAGATCAACCATCCTCCTCCACGCAAGCATCTCCACCAACCCAAAATGAGGACGAGGCTCAAGTTGATGAAGGAGAAGATCAAAGAGATGAGCCCCCTCAAGATGATGGCAACGATCAAGGGGGAGATGCAAATGATCAAGACAAGGAGGATGAACAACCAAAGCCACCACACCCAAGAGTCCACCAAGCAATACAACGAGATCACCCCGTCGACACCATCCTCGGCGACATTCATAAGGGGGTAACCACTCGATCTCGTGTTGCACATTTCTGTGAGCATTACTCTTTTGTTTCCTCTATTGAGCCACACAGGGTAGAGGAAGCACTCCAAGATTCGGATTGGGTGATGGCGATGCAAGAGGAGCTCAACAACTTCACGAGGAACGAGGTATGGCATTTAGTTCCACGTCCTAACCAAAATGTTGTAGGAACCAAGTGGGTCTTCCGCAACAAACAAGACGAGCATGGTGTGGTGACAAGGAACAAAGCTCGACTCGTGGCCAAGGGGTATTCACAAGTCGAAGGTTTGGATTTTGGTGAAACCTATGCACCCGTAGCTAGGCTTGAGTCCATTCGCATATTATTAGCCTATGCTACTTACCATGGCTTCAAGCTTTACCAAATGGACGTGAAGAGTGCCTTCCTCAATGGACCAATCAAGGAGGAGGTCTATGTTGAGCAACCTCCCGGCTTTGAAGATAGTGAGTACCCTAACCATGTTTATAGGCTCTCTAAGGCACTTTATGGGCTCAAGCAAGCCCCAAGAGCATGGTATGAATGTCTTAGAGATTTCCTTATTGCTAATGGCTTCAAAGTCGGCAAGGCCGATCCTACTTTATTCACTAAAACTCTTGACAATGATTTGTTTGTATGCCAAATTTATGTTGATGATATCATATTTGGGTCTACTAACGAATCTACATGTGAAGAATTTAGTAGGATCATGACAAAGAAATTCGAGATGTCGATGATGGGGGAGTTGAAGTATTTTCTAGGATTCCAAGTCAAGCAACTCCAAGAGGGCACCTTCATTAGCCAAACGAAGTATACTCAAGATATTCTAAGCAAGTTTGGAATGAAGGATGCCAAGCCCATCAAGACACCCATGGGAACCAATGGGCATCTCGACCTCGACACGGGAGGTAAGTCCGTGGATCAAAAGGTATACCGGTCGATGATTGGTTCATTGCTTTATTTATGTGCATCTCAACCGGACATTATGCTTTCCGTATGCATGTGTGCAAGATTCCAAGCCGATCCTAAGGAATCACACCTTACGGCCGTAAAACGAATCTTGAGATATTTGGCTTATACACCTAAGTTTGGGCTTTGGTGCCCTCGGGGATCCACATTTGATTTGATTGGTTATTCGGATGCCGATTGGGCGGGGTGTAAGATTAATAGAAAGAGCACATCGGGGACTTGCCAGTTCTTGGGAAGATCCTTGGTGTCTTGAGCTTCGAAGAAGCAAAATTCGGTCGCTCTTTCTACCGTCGAAGCCGAGTATATTGCCGCAGGCCATTGTTGCGCGCAATTGCTTTGGATGAGGCAAACCCTGCGGGACTACGGTTACAAACTAACCAAAGTTCCTCTTCTATGTGATAATGAGAGTGCAATCCGCATGGTGGATAATCCCGTTGAGCATAGCCGCACTAAACACATAGCCATTCGGTATCATTTTCTTAGGGATCACCAACAAAAGGGGGATATCGATATTTCATACATTAACACTAAAGATCAATTAGCCGATATTTTTATCAAGCCACTTGATGAACAATCTTTTACCAGACTTAGGCATGAGCTCAATATTCTTGATTCTAGGAATTTCTTTTGCTAATTTGCACACATAGCACACAAGTATACCTTTGATCATATCTATTTTATATATGCTATGACTAATGTGTTTTCAAGTGTATTTCAAACCAAGTCATAGGTATATTGAAAGGGAATTGGAGTCTTCGGCGAAGACAAAGGCTTCCACTCCACTCTACTACTCATCCTTCGCCGTCACTCCAAGCATCTCTCCAACTTTGGTATAATCTTCACTCATTTATTTTATGACCAAAGGAGGAGAAAGTAGTTTGTTGGGCTCTAATGATTCCGTTTTTGGCGATTCATGCCAAAGGGGGAGAAAATATGAGCCCAAAGCAAAAGGACCGCACCACCACCTAATTTTACAAATTTGGAGATTTTCAATTGGTCAATTTCAAATTGGTATCTTATTATGTTCTAAAGGGGGAGGAAGTATTATTTCAAAAATGATATATCAAAACCCTCTTGAACACTAAGAGGAGGATCTCATTTAGGGGGAGTTTTGTTTAGTCAAAGGAAAAGCATTTGAAACAAGGGGAGAAGTTTTTTTTAAAAAACTTGAAAATGCTTTGCAAAAACCTTATTCATCTACCTTTGACTATGTTGCAAAAAGACTTTGAAAAGGATTTGCAAAAACAAAACATGTGGTGCAAGCGTGGTCCAAAAATGTTAAAAATAAAGAAACAATCCATGCACATCTAGTAAGTAACATTTATTGGCTCAATTCCAAGCAACCTTTGCACTTACATTTTGCAAACTAGTTTAATTATGCACTTTTATATTTGCTTTGGTTTGTGTTGGCATCAATCACCAAAAAGGGGGAGATTGAAAGGGAATTAGGCTTACACCTAGTCCCTAATTAATTTTGGTGGTTGAATTGCCCAACACAAATATTTGGACTAACTAGTTTGCTCTAGTGCATAAGTTATACAGGTGCTATAGGTTCACACTTAGCCAATAAAAAGACAAAGTATTGGGTTCAACCAAAGAGCAAAGGGACAATCGAAGGCACCTCTGGTCTGGCGCACCGGACTGTCCGGTGTGCCACTGGACATGTCCGGTGCACCAGAGGACTCAAACTTCGAACTCGTCACCTTCAGGAATTTCCAGAGGCGACTCCGCTATAATTCACCGGACTGTCCGGTGTACACCGGACATGTCCGGTGCTCCAAGGAAGAGCGGCCTCCAGAACTCGCCAGCCTCGGGAATTCACTTCGGCCACTCCGCTATAATTCACTGGACTGTCCGGTGTACACCGGGCTGTCCGGTGTAACAGCGGGACAACGGCTATTTCGGCGCCAACGGCTACCTGCGACGCATTAAATGCGCGCGCTGCGCGCGCAGAGGTCAGGCACGCCCATGCTGGCGCACCGGACACTCTACAGTTCATGTCCGGTGCGCCACCAGACATCAAGGCGGGCCCAGAGACAGAGCTCCAACGGTCGAATCCCAACGGCTTTGGTGACGTGGCTGTCGCACCGGACCTGTCCGGTGTGCACCGGACTGTCCGGTGCGCCATCGAACAGACAGCCTCACCAAACGGCTAGTTTGGTGGTTGGGGCTATAAATACCCCCAACCACCCACCATTCATTGCATCCAAGTTTTCCAGCTTCCAACCACTATACAAGAGCTAGCATTCATTGCAAAGCACACCAAAAGAGATCAAATCCTCTCCCAACTCCACACAAAGCCTTAGTGACTAGAGAGAGTGATTTGTAGTGTTCATTTGAGCTCTTGCGCTTGGATCGCTTCTTTTTCTTTGGCATTTTTTCTTGTGATCAAACACTCACTTGTAATTGAGGCAAGAGACACCAATCATGTGGTGATCCTTGCGGGAATTTTGATTCCCAAGTGATTTGAGAAAGAGAAGCTCACTCGGTCCGAGGGACCGTTTGAGAGAGGGTAAGGGTTGAAAGAGACCCGACCTTTGTGGCCTCCTCAACGGGGAGTAGGTTTGCGAGAACCGAACCTCGGTAAAACAAATCCGCGTGTCACACTTCTTATTCGCTTGCGATTTGTTTTGCGCCCTCTCTCGCGGACTCGATTATATTTCTAACGCTAACCCGGCTTGTAGTTGTGATTATTTTTGAGAATTTCAGTTTCGCCCTATTCACCCCCCTCTAGGCAACTTTCAATTTATGGCCGACATTGGGGAATAGGAGACCCTTGTTGACGGCGATGTTGGCGGCGTCCTCGTGGGAGGAGGAGTCGGTGGAGCTCATGTCGGAGTCCCATTCCCGACATACGTGGGCATCGTCGCCCTTCTTCTTGTAGTACCTTTTCTTCTCCTTCTTCTTTCCCCTCTTGTCATCGCTTCTGTCACTATCACTAGACATAGGACATTTAGCGATAAAATTACTGGGCTTACCACATTTGTAGCACACCCTTTTGGAACGGGGCTTGTAGTCTTTCCCCTTCCTTTGCTTGAAGATTTGGCGAAAGCTTTTGATGATAAGCAACATTTCCTCGTTGTCAAGCTTGGAGGCGTCGATTGGAATCCTACTTGGTGTAGATTCCTTCTTTTCTTCCTCCGATGCTTTGAATGCAACGGGTTGCACCTCGGGTGTGGAGGTGCCACCTTGCTCCAAGTTGATGATTTGTTTGGAGCCTTTGATCATCAATTCAAAGCTCACAAACTTCCCTATAACCTCCTCGGGAGACATTAGCTTGTATCTAGAATCACCACGTATTAATTGAACTTAAGTAGGATTACGAAATACGAGTGATCTAAGAATAACCTTGACCATTTCATGGTCATCCCATTTTGTGCTCCCAAGGTTGCGCACTTGGTTCACTAAGGTCTTGAGCTGGTTGTACATAGCTTGTAGCTCCTCTCCTTGGTTGAGGACGAATCGACCGAGCTCCCCCTCGATCGTCTCCCGCTTGGTGATCTTGGTCACCTCGTCTCCTTCGTGCGCGGTCTTGAGCACGTCCCAAATCTATTTGGCACTCTTCAACCCTTGCACCTTATTATACTCCTCTCAACATAGAGAGGCGAGGAGTATAGTAGTTGCTTGGGAATCAAAGTGCTTGATTTGGGCGACCTCGTCCGAATCATAGCCTTCGTCCCCTACTGATGGTACCTGCGCTCCAAACTCAACAATGTCCCATATGCTAGCATGGAGTGAGGTTAGGTGATGCCTCATTTTGTCACTCCACATACAATAATCTTCACCATAAAAAAACGGTGATTTGCATAGTGGGACGAAAAGTAAAGGAGTGCGTCTAGAAATATGGGGATAATGAAGTGGCATCTTACTATACTTCTTGCGCTCATGGCGCTTAGAAGTGACGGACGGCGCGTCGGAGCCGGAGGTGGATGGCGATGAAGAGTCGGTCTCGTAGTAGACCACCTTCTTCATCTTCTTTTTCTTGTTGCCACTCCGATGCGACTTGTGAGGAGGTGATCCCTCCTTTAGCTTGTTGCCGGACTCCCTTGATGGAGCTTTCCCGTGGCTTGTGGGCTTGTCGCCGGTCACGATCTCCCTCTTGGCGTGATCTCCCGACATCACTTCGAGTGGTTAGACTCTAATGAAGTACCGGGCTCTGATACAAATTGAAAGTCGCCTAGAGGGGGTGAATAGGCAGAATCTGAAATTTATAAACTTAAAAGACAAACTACAAGTCGGGGTTAGCGTTACAATTAAAATCGAGTCCGAAAGAGAGGGCGAAAACAAATCAACCAAGAAATAAAGCGGATGACACGGTGATTTGTTTTGCTGAGGTTCGGTTCTTGAAAACCTACTCCCTGTTGAGGTGGTCACAAAGACCGGGTCTCTTTCAACCATTTCCCTCTCTCAAACGGTCACCTAGACTGAGTGAGCTTTCTCCTTAATCAAACGGGTCACTTAGACCTCGCAAGGACCACCACACAATTAGTGTCTCTTGCTTTGATTATAAGTTGCTTGAAGAACAAGAATGAGGAAGAAGAAAGCGATCTAAGAACAAGAGCTCAAAGAACACGAGCAAAACACTCTCTCTAGTCACTAGGAGTTTGGAGTGAATTTGGAACTTGGAGAGGCTTTGATTCTTTTGAAATGTGTCTTGTATTGATTGCACTAGCTCTTGTATTGAACGGGATGTCTAAAAAACTTGGATGCTTGGAGTGGTGATGGTTGGGGGTATTTATAGCCCTCAACCACCACATAGCTGTTGGGGAGGCTGTCTGTCGATGGGCGCACCGGACAGTCCGGTGCGCAGCCACGTCACCCAACTGTTAGGGTTCTGACGGTTGCGACCATTGGAGCTCTGTCTTCATGTCGCAGCGGACAGTCCGGTGCTGCACCGGACAAGTACTGTTCACTGCCCGGTGCGCCTCTGACGCCTGCTCTAACTTCTGCGTGCACTGTTCACGCACTGTTCACGCTTTTGCAGACGACCTTTGCGCTGATAGCCGTTGCTCCACTTGGTGCACCGGACAGTCCGATGTCACACCAGACAGTCCGGTGAATTACAACGGAGTGGCGCCTGAGAAACCCGAAGGTGAAGAGTTTGAAGTCGATCGACCTTGGTGCATCGACACTGTCCGGTGGCACACCGGACAGTCCGGTGCGCCAGACCAGGTTTCTCTTCAGTTTCTTTTGCTCCTTTCTTTTGAACCCTAACTTTGATCTTTTATTGGTTTGTGTTGGACCTTTATGCACATGTGGAGTACATAATCTAGAGCAAACTAGTTAGTCCAATATTTGTGTTGGGCATTCAACCACCAAAATCATTTGTAGGAAAAGGTTCGACCCTATTTGCCTTTCAATTCCACATGCCAACATGAGCTAGACGGCGATGCCAAAGCAAACCCTTATCAGATTTGTCACTAAAAAGGTACTAGGTGATACTTTACTTGTTCTAAAATCAACAAGATAAAGTTTTCTTATCAAGCGACCTGTGAAGGCAACAGAGGAGTCATCCATTCTAAGGATTTTCACACACACATTTGTAAACAAATAATCAAAGCCCATTCAACAAAGTTGTGAAACAGACAAGAAATTGTAGCTCAAAGAATCAACTAACAACACATTTTAAAGTGATTGATGATTTGAGATAAGAATGTTACCAATACCAATCATCTCACTCTTGCTACTATCCCCAAACACAATATCTTATAACTCTTGGGTTAGTTGCAAAGAGTGAAACATGTCCTTCTCTCCGGTCATATGATTTGTACATCCAGTGTTAATGAAAGGGAAATGTGCCCTTGGGCCATTTTTAAGTATTTTGGTGATTGAGTGCCAACACATGTGCTTAATTGTGAATTTATGTACATGGATGAACAAGGTGCAAATCATGAAGTAAAGGTATGTTTCTAAGCCTTAGTACATTGGTTTTGTGTACTAATATATTTGTCTAAGTGTTAGAAACAGAAAGAAGAAGAAGAGAGAAGAGGAGAAAAGACTTGGCTGTGTGCTGCCAAGACCCAGCTCGGTCTGGAGCACCGGACTGTCCGGTGTGCACCGGACAGTGTCCGGTGCGCCAGACTGACTCGGCGCGAACTGGCCGCTCTCGGGAAATTGGCCGACGGCGTACGGCTAAAATTCACCGGACTGTCTGGTGTACACCGGACTGTCCGGTGAGCCAACGGTCGGCCGGGCCAACGGTCGGCCGCGCAATCTGCGCGGGACACGTGGCGAAGCCAACGGTCGGAAGACGACACCGGACTGTCCGGTGTGCACCGGACATGTCCGGTGCGCCAACGGCTCTCAGATCTCCAACGGTCTGCAACGGTCGGAAGTGCCACTTAAGGAAAGAAATCGGGCACCGGACAGTGTCCGGTGTGCACCGGACTGTCCGGTGCCCCCGACGACAGAAGGCAAGGATGGCCTTCCGGATTTGCTCTCAACGGCTCCTAGCTGCCTTGGGGCTATAAAAGGAGCCCCTAGGCGCATGGAGGAGATACACAAGCAACCTTTGAGCATTCTTGATCATCCACACTCAGTCTCTGCGCATTTGTTTGTCACTCTAAGTGTTTCGAGCTCCGTTCTAGTGAGAACTTTGTGATACTCTTGTGAGCTCGATTCTTGGCCATGTGTGTGCGCGTTTCGCTGTGGATTTGTGTGTGTTGCTTCCCTCCCTTACTCTGTGTTTCATTTGTGATCATATACTTGTAAGGGCAAGAGACTCCAATTTGTGGAGATTCCTTGCAAACGGGATAGTGAAAGGCAAAACAAAACACCGTGGTATTCAAGTGGGTCTTTGGACCGCTTGAGAGGGGTTGATTGCAACCCTCGTCCGTTGGGACGCCACAACGTGGAGTAGGCAAGCGTTGGCTTGGCCGAACCACGGGATAAACCACTGTGTCACCTCTGTGCTTGATCTCTTGTGGTATTGTGTTTTGTTGAGACTTCACCTTAGCCACTTGGCAATAATTGTGCTAACACTTAACAAGTTTTTGTGGCTTAAGTTTGAAGTTTTTACAGGATCACCTATTCACCCCCCCCCTCTAGGTGCTCTCAATTGGTATCAGAGCCGTTCTCTTCACAAAGGGACTAACCACCCGAAGAGATGGATCCTAAGAGGAAGGGTATAGTGATCAACGACAAAGAGAAGGAGACCTTCGTCAACGAGCCGAAGGACGACAAGCCTACCGACTCCGGCTCGGGCCATAGACGGAAGGAAGGGAGGAAGAAGAAGACAAGGCGCATCAAGGAGATCGTCTACTACGACAGCGATGAGTCTACTTCTTCCCAAAAGGACGACCACAACGACTACGAGAGGAAGAAACCGGTTAATTCGAACTTTTCTTTTGACTACTCTCGTATTCCGCAAAGTTCACATTCACATTTGCTCTCCATTCCACTCGGCAAGCCCCCACACTTTGATGGAGAGGACTACGGATTTTGGAGCCACAAAATGCGTAGTCACCTATTCTCTCTCCATCCTAGTATATGGGAGATTGTAGAGAGTGGAATGCACTTTGATAGTTCGGATAGTCCTATGTTCATTAATGAACAAATTCATAAGAATGCACAAGCTACTACTGTTCTTCTAGCTTCCTTGTGCAGAGATGAATACCATAAAGTGAGCGGCTTGGATAACGCCAAGCAAATCTGGGACACCCTCAAGATTTCTCATGAGGGGAACGACGTCACCTTGCTCACCAAGATGGAGTTGGTGGAGGGCGAGCTTGGACGATTCGCCATGATAAGGGGAGAGGAGCCAACTCAAACTTACAACCGGCTCAAGACCCTTATCAACAAAATAAGGAGCTACGGAAGCACGCGTTGGACGGATCACGACGTCGTCCGCCTAATGCTCAGGTCCTTTTACCGTTCTTGATCCTCATCTCGTGAACAATATTCGTGAGAATCCTAGGTACACGATGATGACGCCCGAGGAAGTACTTGGAAAATTCGTGAGCGGGCGGATGATGATCAAGGAGGCAAGATACGTCGACGACGCGTTGAACGGACCACTCCACGAACCTCAACCCATTGCTCTAAAGGCAACGAGGAGCAAGGAGTCGCTACCTAGCAAGGTGGCGCAAGTTGAGGCGGCCGGGCTCAATGATGAAGAGATGGCTCTCATCATCAAGAGATTCAAGACGGCGCTAAATGGTCGCAAGGGGCAGCCAAGCAAGACCAAGACAAAGGGGAAGCGCTCATGCTTCAAATGCGGTAAGCTTGGTCATTTTATCGCTAACTGTCCCGATAATGAAAGTGACCAGGAAAAGGGGAACAAAAGAGAGAAGAAGAAGCAATACAAGAAGGCAAAGGGCGAGGCACATCTAGGAAAGGAGTGGGACTCGGATTGCTCTTCGTCCGACTCCGACAACGAAGGACTCGCCGCCACTGCCTTCAACAAATCGGCTCTCTTCCCCAACGAACGTCTCACATGCCTTATGGCAAGGGAGAAGAAGGTGAGTACTCAAGACTTCACTTATGCTTCTTCTAGTGATAGTGAGACTAGTGATGATGATGACATAGATTATTCATGCTTGTTCAAGGGCTTGGATAGATCTAAGATAGATAAAATCAATGAGTTGATTGATGCTTTGAATGATAAGAATAGATTACTAGAAAAGCAAGAGGATCTTTTATATGGGGAGCATGATAAATTTGTTAGTGCACAAAATTCTCTAGCTCTAGAAATTAAAAGAAATGAAGTGCTTTCTAGTGAACTATCTACTTGTCATGAAACCATTTCTACTTTACAAGGTGTTAACAATGATTTAAATGCTAAGTTAGAAGTAGCAAATAAATCTAATTCTTGTGTAGAACATGTTATGATTTGCACTAGGTGTAAGGATTTCGATGTTGATGCCTGTAGTGAACACCTAGTTTTAATTTCCAAATTAAATGAGGAATTGGCTAGTCTTAATGCCCAACTTAAGACTAGCAAGAGTGAAGTTGATAAAATAAAATTTGCAAGGGATGCCTACACGGTTGGTAGACATCCCTCAATTAAGGATGGTCTTGGCTTCAAGAGAGAGGCCAAGAACTTAACCAGCCATAAGGCTCCCATCTTCGTCAAGGAGAAAGGGAAGGCCCCTATGGCTAGTAATGCTAAAAGGAACCATGCCTTTATGTATAATGATAGGAGAAATGCTAGAAATGCTTATAATGATTTTGATTCACATGTTTATGATTCTCATGCCATGTTTGCTTCTAGTTCTTCTTATAAGCATGATAGGGATATGTGTAGGAGAAATGTTGTACATATGCCTAGGAGAAATATTGCTCATGTGCCTAGAAAGAATGTTATTCATGCTCATAGGAAAGTAGTGAATGAACCTTCTATAATTTATTGTGCTTTAAACACTTCCTTTGCTATTTGTAGAAAGGATAGGAAAATAGTTGCTAGGAAGTTAGGGGCAAAATGCAAGGGAGACAGGACTTGCATTTGGGTCCCTAAGGACATTTGTGCTAACCTTGCAGGACCCAACATGAGTTGGGTACCTAAGACCCAAGCCTAAATTTGCCTTGCAGGTTTATGCATCCGGGGGTTCAAGCTGGATTATCGACAGCGGATGCACAAACCATATGACGGGGGAGAAGAAGATGTTCACCTCCTACGTCAAAAATAAGGATTCCCAAGATTCAATTATATTCGGTGATGGGAATCAAGGCAAGGTAAAAGGGTTAGGTAAAATTGCAATTTCTAATGAGCACTCAATTTCAAATGTGTTTTTAGTTGAGTCTCTTGGTTACAATTTGCTATCTGTTAGTCAACTATGCAACATGGGATACAATTGCCTTTTTACTAATGTAGATGTATCTGTCTTTAGAAGATGTGATGGTTCACTAGCTTTTAAGGGTGTACTAGACGGCAAGCTTTACTTAGTTGATTTTGCAAAAGAAGAGGCCGGTCTAGATGCATGCTTAATGGCTAAGACTTGCATGGGCTGGCTGTGGCATCGCCGCTTAGCACATGTGGGGATGAAGAACCTCCACAAGCTTCTAAAGGGAGAACACGTGATAGGTCTAACAAATGTTTATTTCGAAAAAGATAGACCTTGTGCAGCTTGTCAAGCAGGTAAACAAGTGGGAGGAGCACATCATAGCAAGAGTGTGATGACCACATCAAGACCTCTGGAGCTGCTGCATATGGACCTCTTCGGACCCGTCGCCTATCTAAGCATAGGAGGAAGTAAGTATGGTTTAGTTATTGTTGATGACTTTTCCCGCTTCACTTGGGTGTTCTTTTTGCAGGATAAGTCTGAAACTCAAGGGACCCTCAAGCGCTTCCTCAGGAGAGCTCAAAATGAGTTTGAGCTCAAGGTGAAGAAGATAAGGAGCGACAACGGGTCCGAGTTCAAGAACCTTCAAGTGGAGGAGTTTCTTGAGGAGGAAGGGATCAAGCACGAGTTCTCCGCTCCCTACACACCACAGCAAAATGGTGTGGTAGAGAGGAAGAACAGGACGCTGATCGATATGGCGAGGACGATGCTTGGAGAGTTCAAGACCCCCGAGTGCTTTTGGTCGGAAGCCGTGAACACGGCTTGCCACGCCATCAACAGGGTCTATCTTCATCGACTCCTCAAGAAGACTTCATATGAGCTACTAACCGGTAACAAACCCAATGTATCGTACTTTCGTGTATTTGGGAGCAAGTGTTACATTCTAGTGAAGAAGGGTAGAAATTCTAAGTTTGCTCCCAAAGTTGTAGAAGGGTTTTTATTAGGTTATGATTCAAATACAAAGGCGTATAGAGTCTTCAACAAATCATCGGGTTTGGTTGAAGTCTCTAGCGACGTTGTGTTTGATGAGACTAATGGCTCTCCAAGAGAGCAAGTTGTTGATTGTGATGATGTAGATGAAGAAGATGTTCCGACGGCCGCTATACGAACCATGGCGATTGGAGAAGTGCGGCCACAGGAACAAGATGAACGAGATCAACCTTCTTCCTCAACGACGGTGCATCCCCCAACTCAAGACGATGAACAGGTTCATCAAAAGGAGGCGTGTGATCAAGGGGGAGCAAAAGATGATCATGTGATGGAGGAAGAAGCGCAACCGGCACCTCCAACCCAAGTTCGAGCAATGATTCAAAGGGATCATCCCGTCGACCAAATTCTGGGTGACATTAGCAAGGGAGTAACTACTCGGTCTCGACTAGTTAATTTTTGTGAACATTACTCTTTTGTCTCCTCTATTGAGCCTTTCAGGGTAGAGGAGGCCTTGCTAGATCCAGATTGGGTGTTGGCCATGCAGGAGGAACTTAACAACTTCAAGCGCAATGAAGTTTGGACGCTGGTGCCTCGTCCCAAGCAAAATGTTGTGGGAACCAAGTGGGTGTTCCGCAACAAACAAGACGAGCACGGAGTGGTGACAAGGAACAAGGCTCGACTTGTGGCAAAAGGCTATGCCCAAGTCGCAGGTTTGGACTTTGAGGAGACTTTTGCTCCTGTGGCTAGGCTAGAGTCCATTCGTATCTTGCTAGCATATGCCGCTCACCATTCTTTCAGGTTGTACCAAATGGATGTGAAGAGCGCTTTCCTCAACGGGCTAATAAAGGAGGAGGTGTACGTGGAGCAACCCCCTGGCTTCGAGGATGAGCGGTACCCCGACCACGTGTGTAAGCTCTCTAAGGCGCTCTATGGACTTAAACAAGCCCCAAGAGCATGGTATGAATGCCTTAGAGATTTCTTAATTGCTAATGCTTTCAAGGTTGGGAAAGCCGATCCAACTCTTTTCACTAAGACTTGTGATGGTGATTTGTTTGTATGCCAAATTTATGTCGATGACATAATATTTGGTTCTACTAATCAAAAGTCTTGTGAAGAATTTAGCAGGGTGATGACGCAGAAATTCGAGATGTCGATGATGGGCGAGTTGAACTACTTCCTTGGGTTCCAAGTGAAGCAACTCAAGGACGGCACCTTCATCTCCCAAACGAAGTACACGCAAGATCTGCTAAAGCGGTTTGGGATGAAGGACGCCAAGCCCGCAAAGACTCCGATGGGAACCGACGGACACACCGACCTCAACAAAGGAGGTAAGTCCGTTGATCAAAAAGCATACCGGTCAATGATAGGGTCTTTACTTTATTTATGTGCTAGTAGACCGGATATTATGCTTAGCGTATGCATGTGTGCTAGATTTCAATCCGATCCTAAGGAGTGTCACTTGGTGGCGGTGAAGCGAATTCTTAGATATTTAGTCGCTACGCCTTGCTTCGGGATCTGGTATCCAAAGGGGTCTAACTTTGACTTGATTGGGTACTCAGATTCCGACTATGCTGGGTGTAAGGTCGATAGGAAGAGTACATCGGGGACGTGCCAGTTCTTAGGAAGGTCCCTGGTGTCATGGAACTCTAAGAAACAAACCTCCGTTGCCCTATCCACCGCTGAGGCCGAGTACGTTGCCGCAGGACAGTGTTGTGCGCAGCTACTTTGGATGAGGCAAACCCTCAGGGACTTTGGCTACAATCTGAGCAAAGTCCCACTCCTATGTGATAATGAGAGTGCTATCCGAATAGCGGAAAATCCTGTTGAGCACAGCCGCACAAAGCACATTGACATCCGGCATCACTTTTTGAGAGACCACCAGCAAAAGGGAGATATCGAAGTGTTTTATGTTAGCACCGAAAACCAGCTAGCCGATATCTTCACCAAGCCTTTAGATGAGAAGACCTTTTGCAGGCTGCGTAGTGAGCTAAATGTCTTAGATTCGCGGAACTTGGATTGAATTGTAGCATACATGTATTCATGCTTTTGATCATGTTCCTTTTTGCATTTTGTTGCTTATCATGGTGCTCAAGTTGTACAAACACTCCCTGGACCTCACAAGTCTGTTGCAAAGTGATGCACATGTTTAGGGGGAGATGTGTTACAACTTGACCCTTTGAGACTAACCATATGTTTGAGTTTGCTTGTTTTAGTCACAAAGGAGAATTGAAAAGGAAAAGGTGGACTTGGGCCATGAAAAACTTCCACTGCACTCCGATGAGGGGTAACTTATTCCAAGTTCATCTCATGAACTCTTATTGCCATTTGCTCTAAATTGAAGATTTTGGTGAGGCAATGGGGTTAAAGGGCCAAAATTGATCCCGTTTTGGTGCTTGATGCCAAAGGGGGAGAAAATAAAGGCCAAAGCAATAAATGGATCAGCTACCACTTGAGAGATTTTGAAAATAGTAGAATAGAGTTTTTGGTTTGTCAAAATTCTTATGTTGTCTCTCTTGTCAAAAGTTGGCTTCTTGTGGGGAGAAGTATTGATTATGGGAAAAAGGGGGAGTTTTTGAAATCTTTGATCAATCTCTTTTGGAATGACTCTCTTTATGCTTCAACATGTGTGTTTAACTTAGAGATAGAGATTTGAGTTTGATTTGCAAAAACAAACCAAGTGGTGGCAAAGGATGATCCATATATGCCAAAATTGATTCAAAATAAATTTAAGTTTTATTTGAAGTGAGTTTGCACTTGTTCTAGTTGCTTTATGTTGTGTTGGCATAAATCACCAAAAAGGGGGAGATTGAAAGGGAAATGTGCCCTTGGGCCATTTTTAAGTATTTTGGTGATTGAGTGCCAACACATGTGCTTAATTGTGAATTTATGTACATGGATGAACAAGGTGCAAATCATGAAGTAAAGGTATGTTTCTAAGCCTTAGTACATTGGTTTTGTGTACTAATATATTTGTCTAAGTGTTAGAAACAGAAAGAAGAAGAAGAGAGAAGAGGAGAAAAGACTTGGCTGTGTGCTGCCAAGACCCAGCTCGGTCTGGAGCACCGGACTGTCCGGTGTGCACCGGACAGTGTCCGGTGCGCCAGACTGACTCGGCGCGAACTGGCCGCTCTCGGGAAATTGGCCGACGGCGTACGGCTAAAATTCACCGGACTGTCCGGTGTACACCGGACTGTCCGGTGAGCCAACGGTCGGCCGGGCCAACGGTCGGCCGCGCAATCTGCGCGGGACACGTGGCGAAGCCAACGGTCGGAAGACGGCACCGGACTGTCCGGTGTGCACCGGACATGTCCGGTGCGCCAACGGCTCTCAGATCTCCAACGGTCTGCAACGGTCGGAAGTGCCACTTAAGGAAAGAAATCGGGCACCGGACAGTGTCCGGTGTGCACCGGACTGTCCGGTGCCCCCGACGACAGAAGGCAAGGATGGCCTTCCGGATTTGCTCTCAACGGCTCCTAGCTGCCTTGGGGCTATAAAAGGAGCCCCTAGGCGCATGGAGGAGATACACAAGCAACCTTTGAGCATTCTTGATCATCCACACTCAGTCTCTGCGCATTTGTTTGTCACTCTAAGTGTTTCGAGCTCCGTTCTAGTGAGAACTTTGTGATACTCTTGTGAGCTCGATTCTTGGCCGTGTGTGTGCGCGTTTCGCTGTGGATTTGTGTGTGTTGCTTCCCTCCCTTACTCTGTGTTTCATTTGTGATCATATACTTGTAAGGGCAAGAGACTCCAATTTGTGGAGATTCCTTGCAAACGGGATAGTGAAAGGCAAAACAAAACACCGTGGTATTCAAGTGGGTCTTTGGACCGCTTGAGAGGGTTTGATTGCAACCCTCGTCCGTTGGGACGCCACAACGTGGAGTAGGCAAGCGTTGGCTTGGCAGAACCACGGGATAAACCACTGTGTCACCTCTGTGCTTGATCTCTTGTGGTATTGTGTTTTGTTGAGACTTCACCTTAGCCACTTGGCAATAATTGTGCTAACACTTAACAAGTTTTGTGGCTTAAGTTTGAAGTTTTTACAGGATCACCTATTCACCCCCCCTCTAGGTGCTCTCAGTTAAGTACCCAACTTAACCCACCGGAGGAGTAGACCCGCAAAACAAGTTTATGCTATGCTTTTAGGTAACCAAATTGAATTGGGTTCTTGAGTGTTAATGATTACTTTAGGTATCCACACACTCCTTCTCATTGCTTTCCTCTTTGCATAGGCATCCACATACTTGACAACGAGAGAGAAAGTATCTTGCCTACAAAAGGGAAAGGATTAGGGTCACTAGAAACCACCAAAGGCATCTATCAATGGCCACCAAAGGTCCACGACGAGCACAAGTGATGATTAAGGTTTGAGAGGAACCAAAGTGAGGGAAGGAGGTAGTGCCCGAGCAGCTAGGCAAGGATAAGCAACACCAACATGACAGGAGCAAGTGAGCGAGTGGCACGACATGGCTGTAAGCAGGGAAGAAAACAAGGGGAGAGGACGAGGCCTAGGAAGACTCTTAGGGCTGATTTGGTGGACATGGAATTGGAGTGGATCTATGGGGAAGTAATCCCCTCCCTATTAAAATTTGAATAGGGAGGGGATTCCTCCCACATGGATTCACCTCAATTCCTTATCCACCAAATCAGCTCTTAGTGTTTGGTTTAAGAGTGAGATGAAACGGAGTGACTCAGTTCTACTAGATGGTTCCCACCGTCCTTCCAAACTACCGAACCTTTTTTCTCACGAGACAACATGACTCCATTATATCTTCCAAACACGATGAGTCATCCCATTATCAGAAACGAAAACAGAGCCATTCCATCCAACTAAACTAGAGAACCAAACACTACCCTATTTTCTCCAATCGCATTGGCATGCTGAAAGGGAAATGTGCCCTTAGGCCATTTCTAAGTATTTTGGTGATTTAGTGCCCAACACAGGTGCCTAATTGTAAAATGGTGGACAAAGTACAAATCAAGAATTAAGGTATGTTTCTCAGACTTAGTACATTGTTTTATGGACTAATGTATTGTGTCTAAGTGCTGGAAACAGAAAAAATCGAGTTGGAAAAGAGATGGCTCGAGCAGCCAAAGTCTGCCCAGTCTGGGTGCACCGGACTGTCCGGTGTGCACCGGACAGTGTCCGGTGCGCCAGGCTGGCTCGGCGCGAAGTGGCTGCTCTCGGGAATTCACCGGCGACGTACGGCTAAAATTCACCGGACTGTCCGGTGTGCACCGGACTGTCCGGTGAGCCATCGGTCGACCGGGCCAACGGTCGGCCGCGCAATCTGCGCGGGACACGTGGCCGAGCCAACGGCTAGAAGACGGCACCGGACTGTCCGGTGTGCACCGGACATGTCCGGTGCGCCAACGGCTCTAGATCTGCAACGGTCTGCCAACGGTCGGCTTCGCTATTTAAGGAAGGAAATCGGGCACCGGACAGTGTCCGGTGTGCACCGGACTGTCCGGTGCCCCCGACGACAGAAGGCAAGATTGGCCTTCCAGATTTGCTCTCAACGGCTCCTAGCTGCCTTGGGGCTATAAAAGGGACCCCTAGGCGCATGGAGGAGTACACCAAGCAACCTTAGAGCATTCTTGATCATCCACACTCATTCTTTGCGCATTCGTTTGTGATTCTAAGTGAGTCGAGCTCCGTTCTAGTGAGAAATTTGAGATAGTCATTCGAGCTCGATTCTTGGCCATGTGTGTGCGCATTTCGCTGTGGATTTGTGTGTGTTGCTTCCCTCCCTTACTCTGTGCTTCTTTGTGATCATATACTTGTAAGGGCAAGAGACTCCAATTTGTGGAGATTCCTTGCAAACGGGATATTGAAAGGCAAAGCAAAACACCGTGGTATTCAAGTTGGTCTTTGGACCGCTTGAGAGGGGTTGATTGCAACCCTCATCCGTTGGGACGCCACAACGTGGAGTAGGCAAGCGTTTGTCTTGGCCGAACCACGGGATAAACCACTGTGTCATCTCTGTGTTTGATCTCTTGTGGTATTGTGTTTTGTTGAGACTCCTCTCTAGCCACTTGGTGATTATTGTACTAACACTTAACAAGTTTTTGTGGCTTAAGTTTTAAAGTTTCACAGGATCACCTATTCACCCCCCCTCTAGGTGCTCTCAATTGGTATCGGAGTCGTTCTCTTCACAAAGGGACTAACCGCCCGAAGAGATGGATCCTAAGGGGAAGGGTATCGTGATCAACGACAAAGAGAAGGAATCCTTCGTCAACGAGCCGAAGGACGAAAAGCCTACCGACTCCGGCTCGGTCCAAAGACGGAAGGAAGGGAAGAAGAAGAAGACAAGGCGCATCAAGGAGATCGTCTACTACGACGACAGCGATGAGTCTACTTCTTCCCAAAAGGACGACGACCACAACGACTACGAGAGAAGGAAACCGGTTAATTCGAACTTTTCCTTTGACTACTCTCGTATTCCGCAAAGTTCAAATTCACATTTGCTCTCCATTCCACTCGGCAAGCCCCCACACTTTGATGGAGAGGACTACGGATTTTGGAGCCACAAAATGCGTAGTCACCTATTCTCTCTCCATCCTAGTATATGGGAGATTGTAGAGAGTGGAATGCACTTTGATAGTTCGGATAGTCCCATGTTCATTAATGAACAAATTCATAAGAATGCACAAGCTACTACTGTTCTTCTAGCTTCTTTGTGCAGGGATGAATACCATAAAGTGAGCGGCTTGGATAACGCCAAGCAGATCTGGGACACCCTCAAGATTTCTCATGAGGGGAACGACGTCACCTTGCTCACCAAGATGGAGTTGGTGGAGGGTGAGCTTGGACGGTTCGCAATGATAAGGGGCGAGGAGCCGACGCAAACATACAACCGGCTCAAGACCCTTATCAACAAGACAAGAAGCTACGGAAGCACGCGATGGACGGACCACGACGTCGTCCGACTGATGCTAAGGTCCTTTACCGTTCTTGATCCTCATTTGGTAAATAATATTCGTGAAAATCCCAGGTACACCAAAATGTCGCCCGAGGAAGTCCTAGGAAAATTCGTCAGCGGGCGAATGATGATCAAGGAGGCGAGGTATGTGGACGACGCCTTGAATGGACCGATCAACGAGCCGCAACCTCTTGCTCTCAAGGCAACGAGGAGCAAGGTGGCGCAAGTTGAGGCGGCCGGGCTAAATAATGAGGAGATGGCCCTCATCATTAAGCGCTTCAAGACGGCGCTTAAGGGTCGCAAGGGACAGCCAAGCAAGACCAAGATGAAGGAGAAGCGCTCGTGCTTCAAATGTGGTAAGATTGGTCATTTCATTGCTAACTGTCCCGATAATGAAAGTGACCAGGAAAAGGGGAACAAGAGGGAGAAGAAGAAGGCATACAAGAAGGCAAAGGGCGAGGCACATCTAGGAAAGGAGTGGGATTCGGATTGCTCCTCCTCCGACTCCGACAATGAAGGACTCGCTGCCACCGCCTTCAACAAGTCATCCCTCTTCCCCAACGAGCGTCTCACATGCCTTATGGCAAGGGAGAAGAAGGTATGTACTCGAGACTCTACGTATGCTTCTTCAAGTGAGGATGATTCTAGCGATGAGGAAATAGATTACTCTAGCTTGTTCAAGGGATTGGATAGAAATAAAATTGATAAAATCAATGAATTGATTGATGCCTTGAATGAAAAGGATAGGCTTTTAGAAAAGCAAGAGGATTTGTTGTATGATGAACATGATAAATTTGTGGAGGCACAAAAATCATATGCTTTAGAAGTTAAAAGAAATGAAATGCTTTCTTATGAACTTTCTACTTGTAATGAAACCATTTCCTCTCTAAAAGGTGAAATTAATGATTTAAATGCGAAACTAGAAGTAGCAAGTAAATCTAACTCTTGTGTTGAACATGTTGAAATTTGCACTAGGTGTAAAGATTTTGACATTAGTGCTTGTAGTGAACACTTAGTTTCAATTTCAAAACTAAATGATGAAGTGGCTAGTCTTAATGCCCAACTTAAGACTAGCAAGAGTGAAGTTGATAAAATAAAATTTGCAAGGGATGCCTACACGATTGGTAGACACCCCTCAATTAAGGATGGTCTTGGCTTCAAGAGAGAGACCAAGAACTTAACAAGCCATAAGGCTCCCATTCCCGCCAAGGAGAAAGGGAAGGCCCCTATGGCTAGTAGCGCTAAAAAGAACCATGCTTTTATGTATAATGATAGGTGACATGCTAGAAATGCTTATAATGATTTTGATTCACATGTTTATGATTCTCATGCCACGTTTGCTTCTAGTTCTTCCTATGATAGAGATATGTGTAGGAGAAATGTTGTGCATATGCCTAGGAGAAATTTTGCTCATGGTCCTAGAAAAGTTGTGAACAAACCTTCTACCATTTATTATGCTTGCAATGCTCCCTTTGCTATTTGTAGAAAGGGTAAGAAGGTAATTGCTAGGAAGTTAGGGGCAAGATGCAAGGGAGATAAAACTTGCATTTGGGTCCCTAAGGATATATGTGCTAACCTTGTAGGACCCAACATGAGTTGGGTACCTAAGACCCAAGCCTAAATTTGCCTTGCAGGTTTATGCATCCGGGGGTTCAAGCTGGATTATCGATAGCGGATGCACAAACCATATGACGGGGGAGAAGAAGATGTTCACCTCCTACGTCAAAAATAAGGATTCCCAAGATTCAATTATATTCGGTGATGGGAATCAAGGCAAGGTAAAAGGGTTAGGTAAAATTGCAATTTCTAATGAACACTCAATCTCCAATGTGTTTTTAGTTGAGTCTCTTGGTTACAATTTGCTATCTGCTAGTCAACTATGCAATATGGGATATAACTGCTTATTTACAAATATAGATGTGTCTGTCTTTAGAAGATGTGATGGTGAAAGGGAAATGTGTCCTTGGGCCATTTCTAAGTATTTTGGTGATTGAGTGCCAACACATGTGCTTAATTGTGAATTTATGTACATGGATGAACAAGGTGCAAATCATGAAGTAAAGGTATGTTTCTAAGCCTTAGTACATTGGTTTTGTGTACTAATATATTTGTCTAAGTGTTAGAAACAGAAAGAAGAAGAAGAGAGAAGAGGAGAAAAGACTTGGCTGTGTGCTGCCAAGACCCAGCTCGGTCTGGAGCACCGGACTGTCCGGTGTGCACCGGACAGTGTCCGGTGCGCCAAGCTGACTCGGCTCGAACTGGCCGCTCTCGGGAAATTGGCCGACGGCGTACGGCTAAAATTCACCGGACTGTCCGGTGTGCACCGGACTGTCCGGTGTGCACCGGACTGTCCGGTGTGCACCGGACTGTCCGGTGAGCCAACGGTCGGCCGGGCCAACGGTCGGCCGCGCAATATGCGCGGGACACGTGGCCGAGCCAACGGTCGGAAGACGGCACCGGACTGTCCGGTGTGCACCGGACATGTCCGGTGCGCCAACGGCTCTCAGATCTCCAACGGTCTGCAACGGTCGGAAGCGCCAGTTATGGAAACAAATCGGGCACCGGACAGTGTCCGGTGTGCACCGGACTGTCCGGTGCCCCCGACGACAGAAGGCAAGGATGGCCTTCCGGATTTGCTCTCAACGGCTCCTAGCTGCCTTGGGGCTATAAAAGGAGCCCCTAGGCGCATGGAGGAGAAACACAAGCAACCTTTGAGCATTCTTGATCATCCACACTCAGTCTTTGCGCATTTGTTTGTCACTCTAAGTGTTTCGAGCTCCGTTCTAGTGAGAACTTTGTGATACTCTTGTGAGCTCGATTCTTGGCCGTGTGTGTGCGCGTTTCGCTGTGGATTTGTGTGTGTTGCTTCCCTCCCTTACTCTGTGTTTCTTTGTGATCATATACTTGTAAGGGCAAGAGACTCCAATTTGTGGAGATTCCTTGCAAACGGGATAGTGAAAGGCAAAACAAAACACCGTGGTATTCAAGTGGGTCTTTGGACCGCTTGAGAGGGGTTGATTGCAACCCTCGTCCGTTGGGACGCCACAACGTGGAGTAGGCAAGCGTTGGTCTTGGCCGAACCACGGGATAAACCACTGTGTCACCTCTGTGCTTGATCTCTTGTGGTATTGTGTTTTGTTGAGACTTCACCTTAGCCACTTGGCAATAATCGTGCTAACACTTAACAAGTTTTTGTGGCTTAAGTTTGAAGTTTTTACAGGATCACCTATTCACCCCCCCCTCTAGGTGCTCTCAATTGGTATCGGAGCCGTTCTCTTCACAAAGGGACTAACCGCCCGAAGAGATGGATCCTAAGGGGAAGGGTATTGTGATCAATGACAAAGAGAAGGAATCCTTCGTCAACGAGCCGAAGGACGATAAGCCTACCGACTCCGGCTCGGGCCAAAGACGGAAGGAAGGGAAGAAGAAGAAGACAAGGCGCATCAAGGAGATCGTCTACTACGACATCGACGAGTCTACTTCTTCCCAAAAGGACGACGACCACAACGACTACGAGAGAAGGAAACCGGTTAATTCGAACTTTTCTTTTGACTACTCTCGTATTCCGCAAAGTTCAAATTCACATTTGCTCTCCATTCCACTCGGCAAGCCCCCACACTTTGATGGAGAGGACTACGGATTTTGGAGCCACAAAATGCGTAGTCACCTATTCTCTCTCCATCCTAGTATTTGGGAGATTGTGGAGAGTGGAATGCACTTTGATAGTTCGGATAGTCCCATGTTCATTAATGAACAAATTCATAAGAATGCACAAGCTACTACTGTTCTTCTAGCTTCCTTGTGCAGGGATGAATACCATAAAGTGAGCGGCTTGGATAACGCCAAGCAAATCTGGGACACCCTCAAGATATCTCATGAGGGGAACGACGTCACCTTGCTCACCAAGATGGAGTTGGTGGAGGGAGAGCTTGGACGGTTCGCAATGATAAGGGGCGAGGAGCCGACGCAAACATACAACCGGCTCAAGACTCTTATCAACAAGATAAGGAGCTACGGAAGCACACGATGGACGGACCACGACGTCGTCCGCCTAATGCTCAGGTCATTTACCGTTCTTGATCCTCATTTGGTGAACAATATACGTGAAAATCCCAGGTACACCAAGATGTCGCCCGAAGAAGTTCTTGGGAAATTTGTTAGCGGGCGAATGATGATCAAGGAGGCGAGGTATGTGGACGACGCCTTGAATGGTCCGATCAACGAGCCGCAACCCCTTGCTCTCAAGGCAACACGAAGCAAGGAGGCGCTACCCAGCAAGGTGGCACAGATTGAGGCGGCCGGACTCAATGATGAAGAGATGGCTCTCATCATCAAGAGATTCAAGACGGCGCTAAATGGTCGCAAGGGGCAGCCAAGCAAGACCAAGACAAAGGGGAAGCGCTCATGCTTCAAGTGCGGTAAGCTTGGTCATTTTATCGCTAACTGTCCCGATAATAAAAGTGACCAGGAAAAGGGGAACAAAAGAGAGAAGAAGAAGCAATACAAGAAGGCAAAGGGCGAGGCGCATCTAGGAAAGGAGTGGGACTCGGATTGCTCCTCCTCCGACTCCGACAATGAAGGACTCGCTGCTACTGCCTTCAACAAGTCTTCCCTCTTCCCCAACGAGCGTCTCACATGTCTTATGGCAAGGGAGAAGAAGGTGAGTACTCAAGACTCCACTTATGCTTCTTCTAGTGATAATGAGTCTAGTGATGATGATGACATAGATTATTCATGCTTGTTCAAGGGCTTAGATAGATCTAAGATAGATAAAATCAATGAATTGATTGATGCATTGAATGAAAAGGATAGGCTTTTAGAAAAGCAGGAGGATTTATTGTATGATGAACATGATAAATTTGTAGAGGCACAAAAATCATATGCTTTAGAAGTGAAAAGAAATGAAATGCTTTCTTATGAACTATATACTTGTCATGAAACCATTTCTACTTTACAAGGTGTTAACAATGATTTAAATGCTAAGTTAGAAGTAGCAAATAAATCTAATTCTTGTGTAGAACATGTTATGATTTGCACTAGGTGTAAGGATTTCGATGTTGATGCCTGTAGTGAACACCTAGTTTTAATTTCCAAATTAAATGAGGAATTGGCTAGTCTTAATGCCCAACTTAAGACTAGCAAGAGTGAAGTTGATAAAATAAAATTTGCAAGGGATGCCTACACGGTTGGTAGACACCCCTCAATTAAGGATGGTCTTGGCTTCAAGAGAGAGGCCAAGAACTTAACAAGCCATAAGGCTCCCATCTTCGTCAAGGAGAAAGGGAAGGCCCCTATGGCTAGTAATGCTAAAAGGAACCATGCTTTTATGTATAATGATAGGAGACATGCTAGAAATACTTATAATGATTTTGATTCACATGTTTATGATTCTCATGCCATGTTTGCTTCTAGTTCTTCCTATAAGCATGATAGAAATATGTGTAGGAGAAATATTGCTCATGTGCCTAGAAAGAATGTTATTCATGCTCCTAGGAAAGTAGTGAATGAACCTTCTATAATTTATTGTGCTTTAAACACTTCCTTTGCTATTTGTAGAAAGGATAGGAAAATAGTTGCTAGGAAGTTAGGGGCAAAATGCAAGGGAGACATGACTTGCATTTGGGTCCCTAAGGACATTTGTGCTAACCTTGCAGGACCCAACATGAGTTGGGTACCTAAGACCCAAGCCTAAATTTGCCTTGCAGGTTTATGCATCCGGGGGTTCAAGCTGGATTATCGACAGCGGATGCACAAACCATATGACGGGGGAGAAGAAGATGTTCACCTCCTACGTCAAAAATAAGGATTCCCAAGATTCAATTATATTCGGTGATGGGAATCAAGGCAAGGTAAAAGGGCTAGGTAAAATTGCAATTTCTAATGAGCACTCAATTTCAAATGTGTTTTTAGTTGAGTCTCTTGGTTACAATTTGCTATCTGTTAGTCAACTATGCAACATGGGATACAATTGCCTTTTTACTAATGTAGATG
Organism: Zea luxurians; assembly: GCA_029449295.1. NCBI lineage: Eukaryota > Viridiplantae > Streptophyta > Magnoliopsida > Poales > Poaceae > Zea > Zea luxurians. The sequence goes on from JAOPSE010000031.1 coordinate 31,805,129, forward strand.
TGTCTGTCTTTAGAAGATGTGATGGTTCACTAGCTTTTAAGGGTGTACTAGACGGCAAGCTTTACTTAGTTGATTTTGCAAAAGAAGAGGCCGGTCTAGATGCATGCTTAATGGCTAAGACTTGCATGGGCTGGCTGTGGCATCGCCGCTTAGCACATGTGGGGATGAAGAACCTCCACAAGCTTCTAAAGGGAGAACACGTGATAGGTCTAACAAATGTTTATTTCGAAAAAGATAGACCTTGTGCAGCTTGTCAAGCAGGTAAACAAGTGGGAGGAGCACATCACAGCAAGAATGTGATGACCACATCAAGACCTCTGGAGCTGCTGCATATGGACCTCTTCGGACCCGTCGCCTATCTAAGCATAGGAGGAAGTAAGTATGGTTTAGTTATTGTTGATGACTTTTCCCGCTTCACTTGGGTGTTCTTTTTGCAGGATAAGTCTGAAACTCAAGGGACCCTCAAGCGCTTCCTCAAGAGAGCTCAAAATGAGTTTGAGCTCAAGGTGAAGAAGATAAGGAGCGACAACGGGTCCGAGTTCAAGAACCTTCAAGTGGAGGAGTTTCTTGAGGAGGAAGGGATCAAGCACGAGTTCTCCGCTCCCTACACACCACAGCAAAATGGTGTGGTAGAGAGGAAGAACAGGACGCTAATCGATATGGCGAGGACGATGCTTGGAGAGTTCAAGACCCCCGAGTGCTTTTGGTCGGAAGCTGTGAACACGGCTTGCCACGCCATCAACAGGGTCTATCTTCATCGACTCCTCAAGAAGACTTCGTATGAGCTACTAACCGGTAACAAACCCAATGTATCTTACTTTCGTGTTTTTGGGAGCAAGTGCTACATTCTAGTGAAGAAGGGTAGAAATTCTAAGTTTGCTCCCAAAGCTGTAGAAGGGTTTTTATTAGGTTATGATTCAAATACAAAGGCGTATAGGGTCTTCAACAAATCATCGGGTTTGGTTGAAGTCTCTAGCGACGTTGTATTTGATGAGACTAATGGCTCTCCAAGAGAGCAAGTTGTTGATTGTGATGATGTAGATGAAGAAGATGTTCCGACGGCCGCTATACGAACCATGGCGATTGGAGAAGTGCGGCCACAGGAACAAGATGAACGAGATCAACCTTCTTCCTCAACAACGGTGCATCCCCCAACTCAAGACGATGAACAGGTTCATCAACAGGAGGCGTGTGATCAAGGGGGAGCACAAAATGATCATGTGATGGAGGAAGAAGCGCAACCGGCACCTCCAACCCAAGTTCGAGCGATGATTCAAAGGGATCATCCTGTCGACCAAATTCTAGGTGACATTAGCAAGGGAGTAACTACTCGGTCTCGACTAGTTAATTTTTGTGAACATTACTCTTTTGTCTCCTCTATTGAGCCTTTCAGGGTAGAGGAGGCCTTGCTAGATCCGGATTGGGTGTTGGCCATGCAGGAGGAACTTAACAACTTCAAGCGCAATGAAGTTTGGACGCTGGTGCCTCGTCCCAAGCAAAATGTTGTGGGAACCAAGTGGGTGTTCCGCAACAAACAAGACGAGCACGGAGTGGTGACAAGGAACAAGGCTCGACTTGTGGCAAAAGGTTATGCCCAAGTCGCAGGTTTGGACTTTGAGGAGACTTTTGCTCCTGTGGCTAGGCTAGAGTCCATTCGTATCCTGCTAGCATATGCCGCTCACCATTCTTTCAGGTTGTACCAAATGGATGTGAAGAGCGCTTTCCTCAACGGGCCAATAAAGGAGGAGGTGTACGTGGAGCAACCCCCTGGCTTCGAGGATGAGCGGTACCCCGACCACGTGTGTAAGCTCTCTAAGGCGCTCTATGGACTTAAACAAGCCCCAAGAGCATGGTATGAATGCCTTAGAGATTTCTTACTTGCTAATGCTTTCAAGGTTGGGAAAGCCGATCCAACTCTTTTTACAAAGACATGTGATGGTGATTTGTTTGTATGCCAAATTTATGTCGATGACATAATATTTGGTTCTACTAATCAAAAGTCTTGTGAAGAGTTTAGCAGGGTGATGACGCAGAAATTCGAGATGTCGATGATGGGCGAGTTGAACTACTTCCTTGGGTTCCAAGTGAAGCAACTCAAGGACGGCACCTTCATCTCCCAAACGAAGTACACGCAAGATTTGCTAAAGCGGTTTGGGATGAAGGACGCCAAGCCCGCAAAGACTCTGATGGGAACCGACGGACACACCGACCTCAACAAAGGAGGTAAGTCCGTTGATCAAAAAGCATACCGGTCAATGATAGGGTCTTTACTTTATTTATGTGCTAGTAGACCGGATATTATGCTTAGCGTATGCATGTGTGCTAGATTTCAATCCGATCCTAAGGAGTGTCACTTGGTGGCGGTGAAGCGAATTCTTAGATATTTAGTCGCTACGCCTTGCTTCGGGATCTGGTATCCAAAAGGGTCTAACTTTGACTTGATTGGGTACTCAGATTCCGACTATGCTGGATGTAAGGTCGATAGGAAGAGTACATCAGGGACGTGCCAATTCTTAGGAAGGTCCCTGGTGTCATGGAACTCTAAGAAACAAACCTCCGTTGCCCTATCCACCGCTGAGGCCGAGTACGTTGCCGCAGGTCAGTGTTGCGCGCAACTACTTTGGATGAGGCAAACCCTCAGGGACTTTGGCTACAATCTGAGCAAAGTCCCACTCCTATGTGATAATGAGAGTGCTATCCGAATAGCGGAAAATCCTGTTGAGCACAGCCGCACAAAGCACATTGACATCCGGCATCACTTTTTGAGAGACCACCAGCAAAAGGGAGATATCGAAGTGTTTTATGTTAGCACCGAGAACCAGCTAGCCGATATCTTTACCAAGCCTTTAGATGAGAAGACCTTTTGCAGGCTGCGTAGTGAACTAAATGTCTTAGATTCGCGGAACTTGGATTGAATTGTAGCATACATGTATTCATGCTTTTGATCATGTTCTTTTTTTGCATTTTGTTGCTTATCATGGTGCTCAAGTTGTACAAACACTCCCTGGACCTCACAAGTCCGTTGCAAAGTGATGCACATGTTTAGGGGGAGATGTGTTACAACTTGACCCTTTGAGACTAACCATATGTTTGAGTTTGCTTGTTTTAGTCACAAAGGAGAATTGAAAAGGAAAAGGTGGACTTGGACCATGAAAGACTTCCACTGCACTCCGATGAGGGGTAACTTATTCCAAGTTCATCTCATGAACTCTTATTGCCATTTGCTCTTAATTGAAGATTTTTGTGAGGCAATGGGGTTAAAGGGCCAAAATTGATCCCGTTTTGGTGCTTGATGCCAAAGGGGGAGAAAATAAAGGCCAAAGCAATAAATGGATCAGCTACCACTTGAGAGATTTTGAAAATAGTAGAATAGAGTTTTTGGTTTGTCAAAATTCTTATGTTGTCTCTCTTGTCAAAAGTTGGCTTCTTGTGGGGAGAAGTATTGATTATGGGAAAAAGGGGGAGTTTTTGAAATCTTTGATCAATCTCTTTTGGAATGACTCTCTTTATGCTTCAACATGTGTGTTTAACTTAGAGATAGAGATTTGAGTTTGATTTGCAAAAACAAACCAAGTGGTGGCAAAGGATGATCCATATATGCCAAAATTGATTCAAAATAAATTTAAGTTTTATTTGAAGTGAGTTTGCACTTGTTCTAGTTGCTTTATGTTGTGTTGGCATAAATCACCAAAAAGGGGGAGATTGAAAGGGAAATGTGTCCTTGGGCCATTTCTAAGTATTTTGGTGATTGAGTGCCAACACATGTGCTTAATTGTGAATTTATGTACATGGATGAACAATGTGCAAATCATGAAGTAAAGGTATGTTTCTAAGCCTTAGTACATTGGTTTTGTGTACTAATATATTTGTCTAAGTGTTAGAAACAGAAAGAAGAAGAAGAGAGAAGAGGAGAAAAGACTTGGCTGTGTGCTGCCAAGACCCAGCTCGGTCTGGAGCACCGGACTGTCCGGTGTGCACCGGACAGTGTCCGGTGCGCCAGGCTGACTCGGCTCGAACTGGCCGCTCTCGGGAAATTGGCCGACGGCGTACGGCTAAAATTCACCGGACTGTCCGGTGTGCACCGGACTGTCCGGTGAGCCAACGGTCGGCCGGGCCAACGGTCGGCCGCGCAATCTGCGCGGGACACGTGGCCGAGCCAACGGTCGGAAGACGGCACCGGACTGTCCGGTGTGCACCGGACATGTCCGGTGCGCCAACGGCTCTCAGATCTCCAACGGTCTGCAACGGTCGGAAGCGCCAGTTATGGAAACAAATCGGGCACCGGACAGTGTCCGGTGTGCACCGGACTGTCCGGTGCCCCCGACGACAGAAGGCAAGGATGGCCTTCCGGATTTGCTCTCAACGGCTCCTAGCTGCCTTGGGGCTATAAAAGGAGCCCCTAGGCGCATGGAGGAGAAACACAAGCAACCTTTGAGCATTCTTGATCATCCACACTCAGTCTTTGCGCATTTGTTTGTCACTCTAAGTGTTTCGAGCTCCGTTCTAGTGAGAACTTTGTGATACTCTTGTGAGCTCGATTCTTGGCCGTGTGTGTGCGCGTTTCGCTGTGGATTTGTGTGTGTTGCTTCCCTCCCTTACTCTATGTTTCTTTGTGATCATATACTTGTAAGGGCAAGAGACTCCAATTTGTGGAGATTCCTTGCAAACGGGATAGTGAAAGGCAAAACAAAACACCGTGGTATTCAAGTGGGTCTTTGGACCGCTTGAGAGGGGTTGATTGCAACCCTCGTCCGTTGGGACGCCACAACGTGGAGTAGGCAAGCGTTGGTCTTGGCCGAACCACGGGATAAACCACTGTGTCACCTCTGTGCTTGATCTCTTGTGGTATTGTGTTTTGTTGAGACTTCACCTTAGCCACTTGGCAATAATCGTGCTAACACTTAACAAGTTTTTGTGGCTTAAGTTTGAAGTTTTTACAGGATCACCTATTCACCCCCCCCCTCTAGGTGCTCTCAGATGGTTCACTAGCTTTTAAGGGTGTACTAGACGGCAAGCTTTACTTAGTTGATTTTGCAAAAGAAGAGGCCGGTCTAGATGCATGCTTAATGGCTAAGACTTGCATGGGCTGGCTGTGGCATCGCCGCTTAGCTCATGTGGGGATGAAGAACCTCCACAAGCTTCTAAAGGGAGAACACGTGATAGGTCTAACCAATGTTTATTTCGAAAAAGATAGACCTTGTGCAGCTTGTCAAGCAGGTAAACAAGTGGGAGGAGCACATCACAGCAAGAATGTGATGACCACGTCAAGACCTCTGGAGCTGCTACATATGGACCTCTTCGGACCCGTCACCTATCTAAGCATAGGAGGAAGTAAGTATGGTTTAGTTATTGTTGATGACTTTTCCCGCTTCACTTGGGTGTTCTTTTTGCAGGATAAATCTGAAACCCAAGGGACCCTCAAGCGCTTCCTAAGGAGAGCTCAAAATGAGTTTGAGCTCAAGGTGAAAAAGATAAGGAGCGACAACGGGTCCGAATTCAAGAACCTTCAAGTGGAGGAGTTTCTTGAGGAGGAAGGGATCAAGCACGAGTTCTCCGCTCCCTACACACCTCAGCAAAATGGTGTGGTAGAGAGGAAGAACAGGACGCTCATAGATATGGCGAGGACTATGCTTGGAGAATTCAAGACCCCCGAGTGCTTTTGGTCGGAAGCCGTGAACACGACTTGCCACGCCATCAACAGGGTCTACCTTCACCGCCTCCTCAAGAAGACGTCGTATGAGCTACTAACTGGTAACAAACCCAATGTGTCTTATTTTCGTGTATTTGGGAGCAAATGTTATATTCTTGTGAAGAAAGGTAGAACTTCTAAATTTGCTCCCAAAGCCGTAGAAGGGTTTTTGTTAGGTTATGATTCAAATACAAAGGCGTATAGGGTCTTCAACAAATCATCGGGTTTGGTTGAAGTCTCTAGCGACGTTGTATTTGATGAGACTAATGGCTCTCCAAGAGAGCAAGTTGTTGATTGTGATGATGTAGATGAAGAAGATGTTCCGACGGCCGCTATACGAACCATGGCGATTGGAGAAGTGCGGCCACAGGAACAAGATGAACGAGATCAACCTTCTTCCTCAACAACGGTGCATCCCCCAACTCAAGACGATGAACAGGTTCATCAAAAGGAGGCGTGTGATCAAGGGGGAGCACAAGATGATCACGTGATGGAGGAAGAAGCACAACCGGCACCTCCAACCCAAGTTCGAGCGGTGATTCAAAGGGATCATCCCGTCGACCAAATTTTGGGTGACATTAGCAAGGGAGTAACTACTCGATCTCGATTAGTTAATTTTTGTGAGCATTACTCCTTTGTCTCTTCTATTGAGCCTTTCAGGGTAGAGGAGGCCTTGCTAGATCCGGACTGGGTGTTGGCCATGCAGGAAGAACTCAACAACTTCAAGCGCAATGAAGTTTGGACACTGGTGCCTCGTCCCAAGCAAAATGTTGTGGGAACCAAGTGGGTGTTCCGCAACAAACAGGACGAGCACGGGGTGGTGACGAGGAACAAGGCTCGACTTGTGGCAAAAGGTTATGCCCAAGTCGCAGGTTTGGACTTTGAGGAGACTTTTGCTCCTGTGGCTAGGCTAGAATCAATTCGTATCTTGCTAGCATATGCCGCTCACCATTCTTTCAGGTTGTACCAAATGGATGTGAAGAGCGCTTTCCTCAACGGGCCGATCAAAGAGGAGGTGTACGTAGAGCAGCCCCCTGGCTTCGAGGATGAACGGTACCCCGACCACGTGTGTAAGCTCTCTAAGGCGCTCTATGGACTTAAACAAGCCCCAAGAGCATGGTATGAATGCCTTAGAGATTTTTTAATTGCTAATGCTTTCAAGGTTGGGAAAGCCGATCCAACTCTTTTTACTAAGACTTGCGATGGTTATCTTTTTGTGTGCCAAGTTTATGTCGACGACATAATATTTGGTTCTACTAACCAAAAGTCTTGTGAAGAGTTTAGCAGGGTGATGACGCAGAAATTCGAGATGTCGATGATGGGCGAGTTGACCTACTTCCTTGGGTTTCAAGTGAAGCAACTCAAGGACGGCACTTTCATCTCCCAAACAAAGTACACGCAAGACTTGCTGAAGAGGTTTGGGATGAAGGACGCCAAGCCCGCAAAGACGCCGATGGGAACCGACGGACACACCGACCTCAACAAAGGAGGTAAGTCCGTTGATCAAAAAGCATACCGGTCCATGATAGGTTCTTTGCTTTATTTATGTGCTAGTAGACCGGATATTATGCTTAGCGTATGCATGTGTGCTAGATTTCAATCCGATCCTAAGGAGTGTCACTTAGTGGCTGTGAAGCGAATTCTTCGATATTTAGTCGCTACGCCTTGCTTCGGGATCTGGTATCCAAAGGGGTCTAACTTTGACTTGATTGGGTACTCAGATTCCGACTATGCTGGATGTAAGGTCGATAGGAAGAGTACATCGGGGACGTGCCAATTCTTAGGAAGGTCCCTAGTGTCATGGAACTCTAAGAAACAAACCTCCGTTGCCCTATCCACCGCTGAGGCCGAGTACGTTGCCGCAGGACAGTGTTGCGCGCAACTACTTTGGATGAGGCAAACCCTCAGGGACTTTGGCTACAATCTGAGCAAAGTCCCACTCCTATGTGACAATGAGAGTGCTATCCGAATAGCGGAAAATCCTGTTGAGCACAGCCGCACAAAGCACATTGACATCCGGCATCACTTTTTGAGAGACCACCAGCAAAAGGGAGATATCGAAGTGTTTCATGTTAGCACCGAGAACCAGCTAGCCGATATCTTTACCAAGCCTCTAGATGAGAAGACCTTTTGCAGGTTGCGTAGTGAGCTCAATATCTTAGATTCACAGAACTTGGATTGAAATGTAGCATACATGTGTTTATGCCTTTGATCATGTTCATTCTGCATTTTGTTGTTTATTGTGGTGTTCAAGTTGTACAAACACTCCCTGGACCTCACAAGTCCGTTGCAAAGTGATGCACAGTTTTAGGGGGAGATGTGTTACAACTTGACTCTTTAAGACTAACCATATGCTTGAGTTCGCTTGTTTTAGTCTCAAAGGAGAATTGAAAGGGAAAAGGTGGACTTGGACCATGAAAGACTTTCACTGCACTCCGATGAGAGGGTAACCTATTCCAAGTTCATCTAATGAATTCTTATTGCCATTTGCTCTTAATTGAAGATTTTGGTGAGGCAATGGGGTTATAGAGCCAAGATTAATCTCGTTTTGGTGTTTGATGCCAAAGGGGGAGAAAATAAAGGCCAAAGCGATAAATGGATCAGCTACCACTTGAGAGATTTTGAAAATAGTAGAATAGAGCTTTTGGTTTGTCAAAACTCTTTTGTTGTCTCTCTTATCAAAAGTTGGCTTCTTGTGGGGAGAAGTATTGATTATGGGAAAAAGGGGGAGTTTTTGGAATCTTTGATCAAATTTCTTTGGAAAACCTCTCTTTATGTCTCTACAAGTGGTTTTGACTTAGAGATAGGAATTTGAGTTTGATTTGCAAAAACAAACCAAGTGGTGGCATAGAGTGATCCATATATGTCAAAATTGAATCAAAATAATTTGAGTTCTTATTTGAAGTGTTTTTGTACTTGGTCTACTTGCTTTATGTTGTGTTGGCATAAATCACCAAAAAGGGGGAGATTGAAAGGGAAATGTGCCCTTGGGCCATTTCTAAGTATTTTGGTGATTTAGTGCCCAACACAGGTGCCTAATTGTAAAATGGTGGACAAAGTACAAATCAAGAATTAAGGTATGTTTCTCAGACTTAGTACATTGTTTTATGGACTAATGTATTGTGTCTAAGTGCTGGAAACAGAAAAAATCGAGTTGGAAAAGAGATGGCTCGAGCAGCCAAAGTCTGCCCAGTCTGGGTGCACCGGACTGTCCGGTGTGCACCGGACAGTGTCCGGTGCGCCAGGCTGGCTCGGCGCGAAGTGGCTGCTCTCGGAAATTCACCGGCGACGTACGGCTAAAATTCACCGGACTGTCCGGTGTGCACCGGACTGTCCGGTGAGCCATCGGTCGACCGGACCAACGGTCGGCCGCGCAATCTGCGCGGGACACGTGGCCGAGCCAACGGCTAGAAGACGGCACCGGACTGTCCGGTGTGCACCGGACATGTCCGGTGCGCCAACGGCTCCAGATCTGCAACGGTCTGCCAACGGTCGGCTTCGCTATTTAAGGAAGGAAATCGGGCACCGGACAGTGTCCGGTGTGCACCGGACTGTCCGGTGCCCCCGACGACAGAAGGCAAGATTGGCCTTCCAGATTTGCTCTCAACGGCTCCTAGCTGCCTTGGGGCTATAAAAGGGACCCCTAGGCGCATGGAGGAGTACACCAAGCAACCTTAGAGCATTCTTGATCATCCACACTCATTCTTTGCGCATTCGTTCGTGATTCTAAGTGAGTCGAGCTCCGTTCTAGTGAGAAATTTGAGATAGTCATTCGAGCTCGATTCTTGGCCGTGTGTGTGCGCATTTCGCTGTGGATTTGTGTGTGTTGCTTCCCTCCCTTACTCTGTGCTTCTTTGTGATCATATACTTGTAAGGGCAAGAGACTCCAATTTGTGGAGATTCCTTGCAAACGGGATATTGAAAGGCAAAGCAAAACACCGTGGTATTCAAGTTGGTCTTTGGACCGCTTGAGAGGGGTTGATTGCAACCCTCGTCCGTTGGGACGCCACAACGTGGAGTAGGCAAGCGTTGGTCTTGGCCGAACCACGGGATAAACCACTGTGTCATCTCTGTGTTTGATCTCTTGTGGTATTGTGTTTTGTTGAGACTCCTCTCTAGCCACTTGGTGATTATTGTACTAACACTTAACAAGTTTTTGTGGCTTAAGTTTTAAAGTTTCACAGGATCACCTATTCACCCCCCTCTAGGTGCTCTCACATGCCCATGGAGCACTTCGCTGAAGTCGATGCGACGACAACTGCCACACTAGTCAGGATGGCACAACCAGGTTTGCTACATCACCCATCAGCGTTGGATAACCTACCACACCAGAAGATAGGATGGCGCGTGAGTGCTGTTTGAACGCACGCACCTGAAGGATTGAGGCAGCCAAACAAGTTAGTTAAAATGAAACTAGTCGGTTATCCGTGCGTTGCGACGGCTCACAACAATACCCACATAAATTATCCACCAAAAAGATCTCAAAATTTTTTATTAATTGTCTCTGCTCTTCGTATAATATTTTTTATGAACGCGCGAGTACCATAGGCAGCAAATCAGAAACCCCTATCCCTCGCCTCCTCCACTTCCAAGGTTTTGTAGAGCAGGAGGGGAAGGGAAGAGACGAACATACATGTTCGTTGCGGGAGAAGGACATGACGAAGACCTAGGCATCTGGAGGCGACATAGATAGTATACCGCTAGATATATAGGGAGAGAGCACGCAAGCGGAGAAAAAAGCCCAGCCGGAGCAGCTCAACCAAGAGGCACCCGCACCAGGCGTCAATCCGAGAAGGGCGAGAGAATGCGAGTGTCTTCCCAGCCCTGGACCCGCCGAAGCGACACAACACCACCACCAACTCTGTAGCATATACCGACTACTGCACGCTACGAGCCTTGGTCATCCAATATCTCAGACTTGGACTCATCATCGCCAAGATAATCTAAGCGTGGCAGGCGCCACCATGTCCTCCTCGACGGCACACACGGAGAAAGGCCAGGAGCATGATCGACTTGCCCCGTACCCGCGTCGATGAGCGTCGATCGGCTCATGGCTGCGACTGTGGGCGAGGGAAGCAGCTTGGGGAGGAAGAACAGGGCAAAGGCCGGGAAGACGAACGGAACGTCCGACGACGGCTAAAACGATGGTGCACGCATGATGTGAAACGTACTCGTGGACATGCAATAGCCACTGCGCGAGTCAGTATCGGGGCTGGTGTCGGACGAATACGGGGAGGAGGCGCATGCTCCTACGCCGCGCGGAGGTGGAGGCATGAGGGGAGAGAGAAAATAAGTAGAATGGCGAACGAGGTGGTGGCAACTGAGGCGAGGACCATCATTATCGTGCGAAGGTATAAATGACCAAATGGGTCGTGTCTGACGAGCCGGCCCGAGACACGACCCATTTAATAGTGCCTGGGCCAACTCGACACGAGCGTCGTGCGGTGCTTGGGCCGTAGGCTCGGCCCGTAGTGCCGACCGATCCGATATGATTATTTTTTATTTTACAATATATATATATATATATATATATAATTTATATTCAATATTATAAATATTTGAGCATGATGTTCTACTAGTTAGATAACATTGCCCAGCGTCTCTCACTCTTCTTCCATTAGAGTGTGGGTTCAAACCCCATGTCCTATATATCGTTTTTTTAACATTTTATGCTGAGTTGATTTGGAAAAAAATATAGGATTTTTTTTAAAAAAAAGATGACGCGTGATTACTGTTGAAACTGATGTTTTAAGTATAATAGAGATTACTTTACTGTTACTTTTAGAAACAGTTTTTTTTTTTAAAAGGTCACAAGAACACCCCTGGGCGATGTTGTTCCATCGATCGAAGATTCATCAGTCGCCCTTACCCCTGTAATCAACGCTGGGTATATGATTTGCATGTGGATGCTTGGAGTTGGAGAGAAACAAGGACAAGCAGATCGATATAGTAGCTCAGATATATAGATGAACTCAACATTCAACAAGTATACAACCCACCTCATTTCAATGAACCTAAAACTGTACACTGAATGCATTGACTGAAGAAAACAGCAGGTATTTTTTTTCCTCTAAAGTTCCTTGTCCTTGTGCTGATATGCTCGATGCTGCGAGTGCTCCACATTGATTGGCTTAAATTTGAGGATCTTTTGAACGCTGGCCAGATGGTTCACCTCCTTCAAGGGCGCTTCCTTACTGCTGTTAAGCGGTTTTTCTGTGTTTTCTTTAGAAGGTGCCATCTCATCACTTGTAGGTTTTGGTTCAGTTTCTGGTAACAAAAAGGGAGGAAACATTGAATGAATCTACTATAAAGAACTACATTATATGTCAAAAAAAAGTTTTTCAGACTGCACGGATGAGTTCCCAATGCACCTTGTGAGTTGACAATGATTACAGTATGACTGACAAAGCCAGTACATACTCATGAAAACTAAATTCACTAGTTCGATCATAACCTTGTGACATGATTCAAGAATGGAAGTTTTATGTGCAAATGATGCCATTTCTCAGGAAGCAGAAGTGGCGTGATAACACAGCATCAGATTCTGGGAAATTTAACAAGCCGTGAAAAAATATTTGTCAAACGTAAAGGTTGGGAAAGAGGGTAGTTTCAGAGTTCCTTACTACTTTCAGAGAATAGATAGCAGGTGCCAATAGTTTCTTCGTATTCCCCGACCTGTCATTAGAAGGCATAAGGATTAGCACGCTTGGTAAGCAGATTAGAGCCAAAAACTCTCTAGTATGAAACTATGAATTGGGAATTTCAAAGTTTTTTTTTCATTTTGTAAAGAAGAAAATCGTTAGAACAAAGGGATTCATTAGCAACAAAATAGTTAATCAGTAAAATGCACGCTTGGTACTTTAAGGAATAACAAGTAACTTATGGCCTCCAAATATATCTTGTTTCCATCTTGTCCTGTTACAGCATTCAACGGCACAAGGTACAGTTATGACAAATATGTACTCCGTACTCTGTTACTCACCAAGAAGTTAACTCAAACTAATAACTGATTTTGAGCCAGAAGACTGACAATACAAGTAAACGAAGATATGTACGACTTGATCTAAAGTTTGAAACTTTGTACATCAGATAGTATGTTCAGAAAATGCAGAAACTTACTACCACTCTGTGCAGCTAAGCACGAAGTACCTCCAGCAGTAAAGGGCCTGCTACAGTCCACAACCCAAAGGGCAAAGGTACAGTACATAGTATGAAAAATAATACCAGAACATGACTTACTGTTGGGGGCTTGTTCTCAAATGCTAAGAGTTAAGAACAAGGCAACACAGAAAATGTTAAATATTAAGGTCCTTCGTCCTCCACTTCATTACATCCCTTCGGGACATAAGGAACTTCGGACGAAGGTTACGAAGGACGCACCTTCGTAAACATAACAACATGGGATGAAGCATTCGTATAAATCATGAGGTATAAAATGGACATTCAAATATTAACATAGAATCATTTCCATTTTTATTAATACAAATGAATATAAATGACAGATGTACCTTCGGTCTTGAGGAAGACAAGAATGCAAGTGTGATGTGAAGGCAAATGACAGGTTCGCGTGAACAGTACAGAGGTACTATTCATCTATTTATAGGCACAGGTCGCAGCCCGTGACAAATTACAATTATGCCCCTTACAAATGTTTACAACATTGACTCAGACCTATATGAATAAAAAGGTCATTCTATCTCTATGTCGGTTTAAAACGCCGAAGCTCCATGAAAAGGAACCTTCGGCCATCTCTTGGAGACGACTTCAGCCGAAGCTGCTTCTTCGTGTGAGACCTTCGGCGCACCGAAGCACGACCCCAACAGTAGCCCCTTTCGCGGTGCTAGATCGTTTTTCGTAACGAGCTTGACCCGTGAAAAAAGAGCCTCTTCAGCTTCGGGAAGCCGAAGGTCCAAAAAACACCTTCCCTGAGCTCGTTGCGGAGAAACGATCCGGCTTCCGAGCACGTGCCAGGCCCACCTTGCAGAGTTACTGTTTGATCTTTGCGGTCCACTGCTCAGCGAGTACAAGTGACCGCCCGTCTGGTGTAAAAATCTTGCCGCTTCGCCTTCTTACCTGCAGTACTATATAAACAAGCGGGTAGGTGTGAAGTTACCACAGCATTCATTGCTATTTGCACTGTTTTGCTGCCAAAATTTTCCACCATAGCCGAAGCTTGACTCTCAGATTCGAACGAAGGTCCGTCTCGACGCTTACGTCGTCAGAAAGGAGAGCTTCGGAGAAAAGAAAAAAGTTTCTGACTTCCCCAAACTCAGAATCACATGGCACGAGTGCGATCTACTGCCAAAGTTGTACGTGAGGGAGACGAAGCCGAAGGTTCAGACACTGTGCCCATCTCCGAAGCGATGCAGCGCTCCGGTCTAGTGACTGCGGAAGAGAGGCCTGCTGCCGAAGCAAACCCGACAACAGCCGAAGAAGAAGAAAACATTGATGGGACTGACTCCGAAGATGACTACCACATTGCTACGCCCAGCAAGCCCAGTCACCTGGATTTTGGGAAATCAACTGTTTCAAAAGCTGATCTTTCGAAGATGGTGAAAGCAGGTTATTTCAATGAAGATCAGAAGAAGCTACTCCGCTTCGGGGGAGAAGAATCCACCCCGAAGCCAGGGAAGGATGAGATTGTTATCTTCAAAAGCTTTTTAAAGGCTGGGCTGAGATTTCCTCTGCACAATATTATTGCAGAGATATTGAGGAGGTTTGGTATCTATTTTCATCAACTGACTCCTAACGCCATCGTTAGGCTCAATGTTTATATCTGGGCCCTCCGAAGCCAAGCTATGGAACCTTTTGCCGACAGCTTCTGCCGAGTTCACGAATTACATTACCAAACAAAGGCCAGAAAAGATGGACTACATGATAATTTCGGCTGCTATAATTTTGCCTACCGAAAGACAACAAAGTGTCCTGTCATCAGCTACCGAAGCAAATGGCCAGCAGGCTGGAAGTCTGAGTGGTTCTACGTAAAAGTTGACGAAGACAGAGAAAAATTGGTACAAAGCCCTCTGGAATTAATCTTCGGAGAGACGAGGCCACGCTGCCGCATCGGCGATTTAAAGGGTCCTACCTGGGCCGCTCTGGGTGAATTTGAAATCATTTCAAAACATATTGGCACCAGGGATCTAGTTCAGGAATTTTTGGCATTCAGAGTTTTCCCTACTTTAAAAGAGTGGGAAATGCCGAAGCTGAAGGGAGAAAAGAAGAAGGGGGAGCTGGTCCGTCTGCCCTATCACTTTAAATTCAAGAAGTACTTTAAGGAACCCTGCAAAGAGTGGTTAGACACAGTTGAGACAATGTGCAATGAAATCTTGGGGAATTACTCCAAAAAGGAGGATCAATTAATGACAGCGGCCTTCGGCACCCGACCGAAGCGAAGGCTGAACCGAGTATTTGATGCCCTGGGCTTCGAGTACCCAGACTATGAGCAGTTGAACAAGGGTGCCGAGGGCCTCAAAAGAAAAAGAGTGGCCGAAATTCTGACCAAGGATGAAGAGCAACCAGCAGCAGAGAAGAAAATTCCGAAGAAAAGGAAAATATCAACTCCGAAACGGAAAATATCCGAAGAAGAGAGGACCCCCACACCGCCTTCTACCAGCGACGTGGAAGAAATTTTAAAGGTAATGACTGAACCCATGCCCACGAAGCTAAGTCCATTAAGGCTCCAACTGACGAAGCTTTTTCAAAAGGTGGACGAGCCGGATCAGACGAAGATGAGCAAACCCAAACGGCAAAGAATCATTGCGGTAACTGAAGTTATCGATAAGACACCGCCAAGAGCGTCAGTTCAGAAATCAGCAGCTGCCGAAAGCACCAAAAACGTCGAAATCGCCCCTTCGGAGGTCGCGGCTACCGAAGCCGCTTCAGCCGGAGATGTTAATTTAGAAACAACCATTGAGAATATTAACAAAATTTTGGAAGACATAGATGCAGAAGAAGGTGGTGTTGCTACTGAGAAATCCATGGCCACAGTGCCTGAAAAAGGAAAAGAAATAGCCGAAGACATTTCGGACGACGAAGCCTATTCCTTTCAGAATTTAATTGGGCAAAAACTTACAAAGGACGAAATAGAAGAACTTAAAGAGTATGCCAAATCTTGCGGCTACAAGCCAGGTGCTCTCCTATTTGGAGGTGTAGATGATGAAAAGCTAGGCTGCATTCGAGACCAGACTGGAGCTAGGGTAATCGGTACTCTATCAAAGAGTATCGGTTTTCCGAAGCTAGAGTCAGACATCAGCCGCTACCGACGGCAACATATCGTCGGCAGCTTATTTTATTCTAACTTCAAGGTAAACAACCTTTTCTCTGGTTTTTATTGCTGTTAACAATGAAAATATTACTAACATAAGTTATTTCTGTACAGAGCATGCTACTGAGCAAAGCTCTGAAGATGCAACAAGACTTGGAGGACAAAAAGCACGAAGCTATAATTGAAAACTTAGAAAACAAAATAAAAGAGCAATCTGCCATCATTGAAAAGAAAGACTTCGAGCTCCAATCGGCCGAAGGCTTACTGGCTGAGACTGAGGCTAAATTATCAGAGTTGAATTCGAAGCTTATCAATCAATCAAAACAATTCGATCAGGAGAAGCTAGAACTGAATTCGAAGCTTAAAGCCGAAGTCCAGACCAGCTCAGAGTTGAAGAAAACATTAACAAGCCTTCAAGACAAATGCTTGAACTTCGGCAATAATTGCATTGGACGATTAAAGAAGATATTTTACTCTGTTGGAGCCAGCAGCGGGAAATTTAACCCTTCAGCGGAAAATTTACCCCAGGCCTTCGATCATATTGAAGCTGAAATCGAAGAGCTTGACGAAGTTATAGCCGGGCACGGCGACTTCTGTGCCTGGGTAGCTTCTCGGGGTACCGCTGCTGCATTTCTGAAGGCCGGCTGCGAACACGGAAAAATTGTCAACAGGCCCAACTTCACCTTATCTCCATCAATCCTGGATGATATGCCTGACCTCGCCCGAAGTATCTCCAATAGATTTATAAAAATGATATGGACAAAAGGCGGGCGGGAGAAAGCTGGAGACGAAGCACGAAGTCATCTTGAACCAGTAAGAAATGATACTTCGGAGTTACCTTTTCCTTTGCTCTTGATTTTTACTCATAATCTCTTAATTTATGTAGGATGACGAAGGTGAAGATGATGCCTAAGTTATGTCGCCGAAGCTGTCGCCGAAGCTGAAACTTAATGAAGATCAGTAGAAGTGTACTGTAAAAAAAAAACTCAGGATATTTTTGTAACAATTCTTGTAAATACAATTAGACTGTTCTTCAAGGAACTTTGTACATACCTTGTAATATATTCTTACCCTTCGATTGAGGTGCTTTGATGTGGACGAAATCAGTATTTTGAGCCGAAGGCGAAAAAACACCTTCCCTTCTTTTCGTACACAACGAAGCATAAAAACAATTCTTCTTCTTGCCGAGCAACGAAACTTTTCTCTTTTGTACACAACATAGCGTAACAAATCATAAAAAGGCACTTCTCCGAAGCTTTTCTTTTACATAACGGATCATAAAAAACGTCTTCTCCGAAGCTTTTTGCCGAAGCATCCACTTGGGAACACAAATGCTATGAATGAATGCTTATGCATGCAAATGTTATGATGTAATGTAATGCACGAATGAATGTCCGAAGCATATGTCCGAAGCCACATTGTCAGCCATCACTTAGAAACAACCACACATTAGCTCTGCATTCCCTTAGGAACGACTCTGGAGCTTCTTCGCCTTTTACTTAGGCAATATCAGCGTTGACTTTTCGCTGTAAGCTCTGCATCCCCTTAGGGACGACTTTGGAGCTTCTTCGTCTTTTACTTAGACGGTATAAGCTCTGCATTCCCTTGGGAACGTCTTTGGAGCTTCTTCGCCTTTTACTTTCGGCGGAATCAGCGTTGACTTTTCGCTGTAAGCTCTGCATCCCCTTAGGGACGTCTTCGGAGCTTTTTTCTCTTTTTCAGTTTCGGCACTCGATGGTGCGCTCTCAGCTTTTACATTTACATCTTTTGGGGGATTTTGCTCTTATAAAACTAAAAAGGAAAATTACATATGATGGCCCCATTAAAAACCTTTCTCCCCCTTTAGAAAGGAAAAGGGTGCCATAAAAAAGAAAAGAAAAGATAAAATTACATCAAGTTATACATAGAACCGCCGAAGCTCATTGGCATTCCAAGATCTTGGAATTTCATTGCCATCCATGTCCTTCAGTCTGTACGAACCAGGCCTTGACGAAGATGCTACTAAGAAAGGCCCTTCCCATTTCAGTTGCAACTTGCCCACTGTATCCGGGTTGGCCACTCTCCGAAGCACCAAATGTCCTGGCTCAATATTTTTTAGCCGGACTTTCCTATCTCGCCATTTGATTGTTTCAGCCTGGTATTTGTTGATATTTTCCACGGCCTGAAGCCTGATCCCTTCTAAGGCATCTTTTTCTACAAGACAAGTATCTTCGGCACCTGATTCTGCCGAAGCTACCACTCTTATTGATCCAGCTTTAGCTTCTTCTGGAGTTATTGCTTCGTCACCAAATAATAACTTGAATGGGGTAAAGCCTGTAGACCTTGATGTTGTTGTATTGTGGCTCCACACCACTTTGGTCAACTGATCTGGCCATTTTCCCCTTGGTTGATTAAAAATTAGCTTCATTATTCCTGTCATTATAATGCCGTTGGCCCTTTCAACAAGCCCATTCGACTCCGGATGCCTGACTGATGCAAAGTGGATCTTCGTGCCAATTTGATCACAGAAATTTCTGAAATCTTCGGAGTCGAACTGTGTTCCATTATCTACAGTGATAGCCTTCGGCACTCCGAAGCGACAGACAATACTCTGCCAGAAAAATTTTTGGACAGTGGCCGAAGTTATTGTGGCTAATGGCTTCGCCTCAATCCACTTGGAAAAATACTCCACAGCTACTATAACATACTTCAAATTGCCTTGAGCCGGTGGTAATGGACCCAGCAAATCGAGGCCCCACCTTTGCAATGGCCAGATGGGTTGTATCAGCTGTGTCAAAGACGAAGGTTGCTTTTGATCTCTTGCACATTTTTGACAACCTTCGCACTTTTGAACTAACTCCGCTGCATCCGAAGCTGCCTTCGGCCAATAAAATCCTTGACGGAACACTTTTCCAAGTAACGGCCTGGATCCGATGTGGGATCCGCACAGGCCTGCATGTATCTCCTTCATCAACTCTATACCTTCGGTCCTAGACAAGCACTTGAGCAGCGGGGCACAAACTCCATGCTTGTATAACTCCCCTTCTATCATGACATAAGGACGAGCTCTTGCCTCTATCCTTTTATTATAAGCTTCGTCATCTGATAAGAAGTTACCCTGAAGGTAAGAGATTATTTCAGTTCTCCAATCTTCACTGTACACAGGAGAAATGTTAAGGACTGCTCTTTCAAGTAGCTCCACTGAAGGTGCCTTTATTGTTTCGAAGAACACGTCCGAAGGTAGCGGCAGCCCCTGTGCTGCAGACTTGGCTAATAAATCAGCATGCTCATTTTGTCCTCGAGGGATATTCTTAACAGAAAATCCTTCGAAGGAAGCTTCGATCCTTCGGACCGTGTCTAGGTATTTTTCAAGCTTCGGGTCCTTAGCCTTGCAACTTTTATCAATATGACCCGAAACAACCTGGGAATCAGTTTTAAGAATTGCCCTTCTGATCCCCATTGCCTTTAGTTTCCGAAGACCCAGGAGCAAAGCTTCGTACTCAGCGATATTATTTGTGCAGCTGAAGTCCAGTCTTGCTGCATAGCAAGTTTTAACCTTGGACGGAGAGACCAACACAGCAGCTGCACCTGCTCCGAAGGTTCCCCAAGAGCCATCACAAAACACTGTCCATGCTTCGGCATCTTTATTCGCTTCTTCGTCCTGAGCCCCTGGCGTCCAGTCGGCAATGAAATCTGCCAATGCTTGAGACTGAATTGAGGATCTATGCACATAATCAATGTAAAATTCATTAAGTTCCGCAGCCCATTTTCCAATACGCCCGGTAGCTTCTCTATTCCTCATGATGTCCTTCAACGGCTGCGAAGAAGGAACAATAATGTTGAATGCCTGAAAGTAATGTCGAAGCTTCCTGGATGCCATTAAAACGGCATACAACACCTTCTCCAGCTCTGTATAATTTTTCTTTGAGACACTGAGGACCTCAGACACAAAATATACTGAGACCTGCTTCTTGGCTTGTCCATCAAACTTTTCCTGAACAAGTGCCGCACTTACCGCTGAGTGCGAAGCTGCCACATACAACAGCAGAGGAGCCCCTGGCGTTGGTGGAGTTAATGTTGTGAGATCTATTAAATATTGCTTCAGCTCTTCGAAGGCTTTTTGTTGACTTGGGCCCCATTGAAAGACTTCAGCTGACTTCAGCACCTCGAAGAATGGTAAGTTTCTTTCTGCTGATCTGGATATAAATCTGTTGAGAGATGCCAGCCTTCCTGTCAATCTTTGGGCCCCCTTTCTTGTGGTTGGTGGCTCCATTCGAAGTATAGCTTCGATTTTATTTGGATTAGCTTCGATTCCCTTTGTTGAAACCAAGCATCCAAGAAATTTGCCCTTCTTCACTCCGAAGACACATTTTTCTGGATTCAGCTTCAGACCGGCTTGTCTGAAGCTGGCGAAGGTCTCCTGCAGATCAGCAATATGATTTTCTTGCTTCGTGCTCTTTACGATAATGTCATCAACATAGGTCAACACATTTCTGCCTATCTGAGATTGGAGAACCTTCGCAGTCATTCTGCTGAAACTCCCTCCAGCATTCTTGAGCCCCTCAGGCATCCGAAGATAGCAATATGTACCACTTGGAGTTATGAAGCTAGTCTTCGGCTCATCTTCCTTCTTCATCCAAATTTGATGATAGCCTGAGTAACAATCCAGGAGACTCATGAGCTCCGAAGAAGCTGCTGCGTCAACTAAAGAATCTATCCTTGGCAGCGGGAATTCATCCTTCGGACAAGCCTTGTTGAGATCTGTGAAATCAATACACATTCTCCACTTGCCATTGGCCTTCTTCACCATGACGGTGTTAGCTAACCACTCTGGATACTTCACCTCTCTGATAACTCCTGCACTGAGGAGCCTTTTTACTTCATTGCGAGCCCCTTCGGCCTTGTCATCAGACATTTTCCGAAGCCTCTGCTTTCGGGGTCTGAAGGATGGGTCAACATTGAGCGAATGTTCAATAACATCCCGATTCACTCCACAAAGATCATTGGCTGACCATGCAAAAACATCCTTGTTGTTGAATAAAAACCTTATCAAGGTTTTCTCCTGGTCTTCAGATAGTTGCGAGCCCAACAGCACCTTCTGCTCTGCTATGTCTTCACATAATAACATGGGCTTCGGCTGGTCTGCTGAAGCTGCCTTCTCCCTCCTGAATTTGTACTGTTCACAAGCTTCAGCTCCATCTATGTTATGGATTGCCTTAGAGTCAGTCCAGCTTCCTTCGGCCCTTCTAGCAGCTTCCTGGCTTCCATGAATAGCAATAGGTCCTTGGTCCGAAGGTATCTTCATGCAGAGATAAGCTGGGTGAAGAATTGCTTCGAAGGCATTAAGAGTGCCACGGCCGATGATAGCATTGTAAGGATACTCCATGTCAACAATATCAAACACAATTTGCTCAGTCCTTGTGTTGTTGACTAATCCGAAGGTTACCGGCATGGTAATCTTCCCAAGTGCTACAATCTGCCGCCCTCCGAAGCCACAAAGAGGGTGCGTAGCATCATGAATCTTGTCTTCGGGCTCCTGCATTTGTCTGAAGGCTTTAGCAAATATAATGTCAGCTGCACTGCCTGTATCAACTAGAACATTGTGGACCAGAAATCCTTTGATCACGCAAGAAATAACCATAGCATCATTGTGAGGATAATCCTTAAGCTGAAGGTCTTCCTGAGAGAAGGTAATTGGAATATGAGACCATTTTGACTTGATGAAAGGTCCCTGCACTCCAACATGCTGCACCCTTCTCTGAGCCTCCTTCTTCTGCTTCTTGTTAGCCGGCTCTGAGCAAGAACCGCCTGTTATCGGAAGCACCAGCTTCGAAGGCGAAGCAGCTCCAGCTTGATTGTTGAACGAAGCCATCAGCTCAGAAAAGTGGAAGTGAGTTCACCGGAGGTGGGCGCCAATGTTGGGGGCTTGTTCTCAAATGCTAAGAGTTAAGAACAAGGCAACACAGAAAATGTTAAATATTAAGGTCCTTCGTCCTCCACTTCATTACATCCCTTCGGGACATAAGGAACTTCGGACGAAGGTTACGAAGGACGCACCTTCGTAAACATAACAACATGGGATGAAGCATTCGTATAAATCATGAGGTATAAAATGGACATTCAAATATTAACATAGAATCATTTCCATTTTTATTAATACAAATGAATATAAATGACAGATGTACCTTCGGTCTTGAGGAAGACAAGAATGCAAGTGTGATGTGAAGGCAAATGACAGGTTCGCGTGAACAGTACAGAGGTACTATTCATCTATTTATAGGCACAGGTCGCAGCCCGTGACAAATTACAATTATGCCCCTTACAAATGTTTACAACATTGACTCAGACCTATATGAATAAAAAGGTCATTCTATCTCTATGTCGGTTTAAAACGCCGAAGCTCCATGAAAAGGAACCTTCGGCCATCTCTTGGAGACGACTTCAGCCGAAGCTGCTTCTTCGTGTGAGACCTTCGGCGCACCGAAGCACGACCCCAACACTTACCATCTTCAGATTGTCACCTACTATCAAGGTAGGCGTCAATGTATCCAAACCCTGACAAACATGATTTTCACAACTTAGTAATCTAATGTTAAGGCAAATGAACAAAAAAAATCCGAGAGATAGTAGCGAGCTAAGTTATCAATGACCAAAGGACATAACAAGTTAATCCCACAGAGTAGTAGATCCGGAGAACTTACAGAGAGTACGAACTGAGCACCTGGCGATATGTCTGAATAAAGACAATTGTCCAACTCTAACAATACATACTCCTCTTCCTCTTCCTCTTCACCAATTTCCTTATCTTTCTGAAGTGCTTCTGACATCTTAAACTGCACGGCGAACAAAACTCTTCACTCCTATTCAGCATACAGGTTATATCTATACTACTTATTAAGAAGGTAAGAGTAGTCTGCCGTTCTGCCCTCCCCGTGTTCTGCCGTTCTGCCCTCCCCCGTTCCGCGCGCAGAAAAAAAATCAAACTGTGCTGCTTAGGGATCGAACCTTAGATCTATTGAGTAGAATGTCTAGCCTTCCACCCTCTAGCCAACGTGACTCATGTTGAATTGTGTACAACTTCAACTAAGACTTTATTTGTGTTTAACCGGCCGTCCACTCTGTATGCTCACTGAGTCTAGAAAAACATTTATAGCTTGACCCCTGATCTTTCTGGAATTTGGGACGCAATCCAGGAAATAAAGAAAATAGGGAAAATGAGTTTAGAAATTGGTTTTTAGTTTAAAAATAATTGCAGAAACCCATTTAATTCATGGAAATTTCATATTAAATCCAAATGAGCTCATTCCAATTTCTATAATTCTATAATATTATTTTTTATCACATAATACCTCTGTTTTGTCATGAAAACAACAATAAAATTGATTTCCTAATTAATCCTATATCAAATACATAGAAACTTTGGAAATTCGTAACTTCCCCATTTTTAATTCTAAATTGAACCGTTCCAGTTGTG
Source organism: Zea luxurians (assembly GCA_029449295.1). NCBI lineage: Eukaryota > Viridiplantae > Streptophyta > Magnoliopsida > Poales > Poaceae > Zea > Zea luxurians. Next base: position 31,828,535 of record JAOPSE010000031.1, read on the forward strand.
TTAGTCTCGTATGAATATTTACTACGTAGTAACAACATTGATTATACCATGTTTCATACTTTTATAATTAGATATTTATTTATCCTATGTTAATTGGGTTAATCTATGTCTATTGGATTAATTTATTTAATATATTAATATAGTATTCTAACTTTATGGTTATACGATGTTTGACCATTAGTCTTGCAAACACACACACTTACCTTTTTGTTTAAGCAAAAGTGTATGGTGGTACGTGTCCGATGACTAACGATGTACGAGGGAATTTCTTCCGGTATGTGTGAAACGTGCTCTCCAATAATGAGACCATGCAAATCGTGACATATATCGAAGTCTACATGATACTGATGGTTGCAATGTAGTGGTGAAACAGATATATTATAAATAACAAAATTTATGTATGGCCAGAATCACAAATTGATTATGAAACATTTTCTCATAACGGTATAACACATATTTTGTATATAAGCTATCATAGTATACTGATATTATATATTCCCGTTGCAACGCACGGGCATTCAACTATATATATATATATTCATTTGATGAATGAATTGTATCTCCATCAACTATATGTTAAGAAAACATCTATTAGAGACATCATATCCACCACACCACATCTTATTTTGATGTTATAGTAGAAGATATGAGAGTTATTAAAAGTAAGGTTTTGCTGATGCTACACTAAGCCATAATGGCTCCTCCACCGCTGTTGTCCGGCAAACCATCACATTCTGTGACGCGGGACGTCGAACAACTCCTGACTTGGGGCACTCCGGTCCCATATGACAAAATCCCCCATTCCCATTCAGCCATTCCTATCGTGCAAGCCATCACACACTCCGGACGTTGGGCCCACATTGCAGACTACGGACGCCCACGTGACAGACACCATTAGTTTTGCACACACCGGACCCACGTCTGCTCGCGCAAAAAGTTGCCTCAATTTGACACTAGCAGGAGCATTTGACCATGATTGCTTTCTCTAAAGAAGGAAGACTTATAAGCCGGTAGAAGCTATGTTGGCTGGCCGGTATGGTCATAAAAATGTGCAAGCCGTGATGACGACATAGGTCGCGTGGGCTATGTTTCTTTGGTGCGGCCCAAGTAGTTGCCAGGAGGCCGCACGCTTCTTACCCTAACCCAGCTTGGCTTTAGGGTCAGTCTCCCTTGCTTTCTCTGCCCAGCGAGCCCTCGCCCTCTAGCTCTTCCTGCTAGCGCCGTCTCCGTCCCGTGCTCTCCTGTTCATCGTCGATCTCAGCCATCTCAGGAGCACCCGCTCACTCCCAGACGCCCGCGCAAAGGAATCCCCCACGATCTCCCTCCAATCTGCCCACTCCCTCCACGATCTCCCCCTCTAGCTCATGATCCCTCCGCCCACCCTCACCCCCCCGCCTGCCACGCCCACGGGCGCAACAAGCCAACAACCCACACTCGGCCCCGCTACCCCAATCTGTCGCCATAAATCCGCTACCTCCTCCTCGAGTCCTGCTTGATCGCCCCATGCTCGACCGGTCGATCGGACGGAAGGGCAGCCCCGACCGTGACCACAGCGCGATGTGCGACGAGTGAGGGCAGTGGCGGGGGTTGCGACCAACGACGGAGAGGCACACAAAGAAGCCCGTCGGCGATGTTTTCCTCAAGGTTCGCTCGCTCATTCCTTCCTTCCTTGTGCTATTGGCGTGTGATCCTAGCTAGCGCTCTCTTGATTTCATCCTTATCCACGTGAATCCTGGATCACACTGCATGCAGATCGGATTACTGGAAGGCCAGACCAGCTGCTCGCATTCACTGGTGCACGGTGTGGGAGCTGAGAGCTCCGTTCCTATGGCCGGGCCCCACCTCTCTTGGGCCCTTGTGCAGATACGCAGAGGTAGTGTCCCCTAATTTATTTGTCATGTCCCCTAATTTGTTTGTCAGAGCTACTTGAGGATGTCAATGAGGTATGGCTCCGCTGGTTCATCAGTATTCAGTAATTACAAGGCATTATGAGTTAGCATGCTCCCTCCTGCTAAGCTAGCTAAATGTGGTTATCAGGTCTCAATAAGTATCCATTTTTAAAAGTATAAATTGTTATAGCCATACATGCGAGTCTTTATTTTGGAAATAACCAAAGGTTCTGAACCTGCATTGTGCTAACTCGTCAATCATTCCTGAAATGCGATTCCTTTTTTTCATTCAGAGTTCGGTTGGACAAATTAAGATGGATTGAGATCTTAGTTGTTAAGGTAGAAGCAAAAGCACCACCACTGAATCCTGTACTTTAAACGGTGATAGCAGCAGTTGTGGTCTTCGATATCTTAGTGTGTTACTTGGTGATAGCAGCAGCTGCGATCTCCAATATTCTAGGGCATGTTTGCCTCCCTCTTCTAAACTTAGAGATCTAAAAGCTTTAGAATGTTTTAGCTTTCTTTTGATGTCCAAATCTCTAATGTAAGGTGGGCTAAAGGTTAAAGCCAACTTTAGACCACCTGATGCATATAAGGAAGAAGGGTCCACATGCACCATTCTCTGTAGCATAGCAAAATCGAGCTTGATGTCCTTGAAGATTGATCGAGATAATATTAGTCAGTACTGAATTTAATTTTAATGACAAGTTTGTAATGGGTAGGATAATAAGGGATATGTTACAGGTTGTTGGTTTCTTAGATGAATATGCTGCTGCATAGGGTTAGGCCTGAAAGGAGAAACAGAACAGGATTGGTTTTTGTAGCTCTCCTCCCATCATCTCTCCATGGGATTGGAATATATATACTTTATGAGTTTATATGGAAAGCAATAGATATTGTTTATTTCCTCTCTTCTCTCCTCTCTTCTCCTCTCCTCTCTATGCCATATTACTGCTTTTAAACTAAGGCGACACTGCTAGAGGCACTATTATATGTCAAGTTCATATATTAAGAATTTGAACTCTAGCCTATTGATGATGATAATTGTTCATTATCTAAAATTCCTCTATTTGACCTCTATATATGTCTGAAATTCCTAAACAACATTATGTCCATGTTTGTGTGTTAATATTTTTTGGTCATTATGTCATGAGTTTGTGTTAATAATCTGAATACTAAAGCATGTGGTAGGCATCATTATGTCTAAAATTCCTATACACATTGCTTATGATTGTTTGAGGATTACACCTGTCTTGAGTTTTTATATTAATAATCTGAATAGTAAGGTTCGTTGTACCTTGTAACACCTGAGTTTAGTTGTTGGCTCTGAACTCTGAAAAAATATTTTTTTACCAAATACAACATCAGATATAATTTTACTACTGTGATTAAGTTGTATCACATATTCACAGTAGTATTATTGTGTTCTTCAAGCAAGTCAATTACATTGAGCTTTTAGTCATGAATTTACAGTAGTCTATGAAAGATCATTCTTGAATTTTTGCCTTTAAATTGTCTTGTTAAATCTTGTATAATACACTACTAGGTGAGTGCTCGTGCGTCACAGGCCCGAGTTTCTCTTCAACGTCATCGCGGACGGCTCGTGGATGTCGTCCTCCATCTCATAACAATATAACACACATTTGTATATATAAGTTATCGAGCTATTATATGATCCCGTTGCAATGCACGGGCACTGAGCTAGTACAACAATATGTCAGTAGCGTACAAGTATTGTAGCCAATCTATGTTGATAGCAAAAAACCTTCAGCCATGTGTCTGTGTACTAATTTATGATAAATCAAAACTATGACTGATTTTCGTTTGCAACGGAACAGAATAAAATCAAAGGTAGATTGCAATGGAGCAACGAATGCACCTAGCAAGACGACAACAGACCATATCCTAGAAACTTCACAATCTTGAGCAGAGATCAAAACTAAACTAAAAGTGACACATAAAAACATAAATAACCATCAAAGAGTATAGGCTGGTGACATATGCTTCTCATCACAAAGAAGAGAGGCGGCTCCAGTAAAAGGACATGGATGTACACATGACACCCAATATTTTTTGCAAAACATTCGAAGTTCGGAGTGCACCACAGCACCGCCGCCGCGCCGCACGCGTGCGTCGAGATGCCACCGCTGTTGTTGCCCGTGTACCACCTCACCAACTCGAAGTGGATTCCCACCCACACGACACCACGCCACATATCGGGCCATAGCACACCAGATCGAGGTCGGCGCCGCCGTGGGCAGAGAACAATGAGGCAAGCACGTTTGGGCAGAGAACGCGTGAGTAAAACAGAGAAGCCTCGCTACCGACATCCTCGCACCGGCGCGGGCCTCCGGCCGCGTGCTCAGGCGACGGCAAGGTTAGGAGGTGCGAGACGAGCGAACTCTTGCGGCGGCGGCGCGGGTTCCGCCGCTGTCTCCCCGCACCGGAGAGACGCCGCTAAATAGCTTTATGTTAGTTTTTCGGTGCTCAGCTTCGAACAGCATGAAGGGAAGGGAAGGGGTCGGACTCGGAGTACCTGGTGGTGCTCGTTGCCGGCGAAGAGACCAACGAAAGCCTCAGCAGGGCGGCGGCGGCCCAGTCCGCCAGTCGTCTGACGGCGTAAAAGGTAAGTGAAGGAAGGCGAGAATTCAATCTACACCACTTCTAAACGAGCGAATCCACGAAGCACTCCTTTGAGACAATGTTCAAATAGCACTCCACTCGTTTTTAAGCAATTCAAGTAACATCATCAGTTTCATCAAATAAATTTTAAAAATAGCACTTCATCTATATTTTTCCTTCTTTTATGTCTCATCTCACAAGAAAATGGATCAAATCGCCTCTTTCATTTCCCAGCCTTATTTTTATCTCTTCAGTATTTCAGTCCATAAGAACAACATAAATACATACAAATATACGAACACTATTTTTATATTATTAAGAATAGTGTTAAACATACAAATTAACACAATGTTTTGTAAAGGAGGAAGTTTAGATTTAACAATTGAACTTCAAAACTATATTGTTGGATGGAGAGAATAGTTTTTATAGAACATATTATTTTTAATAAAACAAGTGATTGAAGTTTTTGAAAAAAAACAACCACGTCAAATAAAAAGGAACAAAGGAAGTACATTCGAAAACCTTTCGGTGAACAAAGTATGTCTAAATTTTAATAGCTCGATGTTGAAGATACCTAGGTTTAAAGTTCAACAGTTAAATATAAACTTCTTCCCTCGTAAAAATATGTGCCAATTTACATGTTTAACACTATAAAAATAGAGCATGTATGTTTTATCTATTTATGTTTTTCTTATGGACGGAAGAGATAAAAATGAGTTGTGAAATGAATAGGGTAATTTGGTCTATCTATATGTGGTGTAAGCAATAAAAGAATGTAAAATATAGATAGAGTGTTATTTTCTGAATTAATTTGGTGAAACCGGTGTTGTTCTACGAATTGCTTGAAAACAGATGCTATTTCCTAAACGTCTTCTCAAACTAGTGATGTTTGTGGTTCCCTCCTAAATAGGTGGATGTAAACAATACCACTGATAACATTCAGGATCTAAGATATACCACTCTTAATTCATTATCTCTTTAAACAATACCATGATAGCTAATAATCTCTATATTTCTCTATACTAATCAAGTTTTAATACTAAAATGTACATACTTGGACCAATTTCCCCATCAATATGCAAAACAAAAAACATGTTATGGGCATCATCAAAAATAAAATTGTACAATTAGATTGAAAATAAAATATTAAAATATCTTAAAATGCATCATGATAATTATAATTCATGAAATTCCAGCGTATAATCTAAGTAAAGGTCAGCATAATATTTCATATGCATCTAATTTAAATATTTTGTAGATCGTAACCAAATATATCCATGGTATAATTGTAAGTTAGGAATACCTCTATTCATGGCTTGATATTATTCCTTGTAGATGTTTGGTTATTGTCTACAAATATTTAAATTAGGTAGATATGAAACATTGAAATATTATGTTGAACTTTACTCAGATTGTACGCTAGAATTTCACGAATTATTAATTATCACGATGTATTTTACGATATCTTAATGTTTTATTTTTAATATAATTATTTTATTTTAATAGGATGTATAGATCATGTTTGTATTTGTATATTGAAGGACGAATTGGTCCACATATGTAATTTTTAATGTTAAAACTTGATCAGTATAGGAAAAGATAGGGATTAGTAGCTATTATGGTATTATTTAAAGAGTGAGTCACTTAGGAGTGGTATTTCTTAGACCAGTAGTGTTAGTAGTGGTATTGTTTAGATCCACCTCTTGAGACCGGTATAGACTGAATTGTCTCCGAAGAAAGGGATGCAGATGCATCGACGACGTAAAATAATAAAAAGAAAAATAGAAAAAAAAACACCCCGCGCCGCACAGAGTTTGGGCCAATTTCATTCTGGTTAATTTTTAGCCTGTTCGTTTGCCTTTTTGTCTCTATACTATAGATTACACCGAATAGCTTACTTTGAGCTGAAGCGAGGTTTCGTTCATTGGAATGACTAGTAAAACATTTGTTTTAAATAATAGAGAGAATAATGATGTTTATGAGTATATAGTATATCGTAAATAAGTAAGTGGAACATTTTATATTTTTTAAGGTTTAGTATTTTTCATTTTCACAACAATTTCACAAACCAAGAATCTACGACGACATTTGCCCCCATTTACTTTTTTTTAGCCAGTCTCCATGTATGATTGTATGAACATGCTGTAGAAGGTTTCCAGCATAATGCCATAAATAACTATAGATTTGAGTGCTCATTCTAAGTGATATTACCAAAATTCATGAAAGTAGCATCGCATAATTTAGTGCGAAAATACTTCATGCTTATTTAGTTCAACCTATTCAGCACAACATTATATGTTAAGCGACAAAACATTTAGCTTTAGGGCTCCTTTGGTGATAAGGGAAATAAAGAGAATTGGAGGGTAATGAACTAATTTCCTCCCTTAGTTCCCTTCAATGCTCTTCAATTTCCTTATCATCAAACATGCACTTAGACCATCTCCAACAGAACATGTATATAGACCTGCAAAACGCTGATTTATATGGTAGGATGCATTGTTTACCATGTAAAGTTTAAAACAGGAAGTGAGATAAGGAATAAGATAGGAGGCTGTTGGAGATAGCCTTAGTGTCTTACAAGATTCCCAAATTGCTACTGTGTTAGACTGTATTCAGTGGATAATGTAAAATATGGGACATAAAACTGTAAAAGACACTTTTAGCAGGGTCGTTCCTGGCTTTTCAGGGCCCAGTGCGGAATTCGATATAGAGGCCCCATCCACACACAAATATATACAATTATACATATATAACCGAATATTTGATGTATAAAAATTAGTATGCACTGTTTTAAAGTTTATAAGATAACAGATATAAAATATAGCAAAAAACACTTACTTGTTATATGATATTACTAGGAACGTGCCCGTGCGATGCCACGGAATACAAATTGCGACCCTTTAATAGACTTAGGGCCCTGACGACGTGCGGCGTGAGTACAATAGTGACGGCAAAATATGTGATTGTTAAACATAGATATAGAACGATATAAATAAGTCTACCCAAATAGATTGAAATGGAATCAAACAAATAGTTTATAAAGAGTAAATATATAATGCTTAATCATAAGTAAATATGTTGACACCTTGTACACTAATCTAATCTTTTTTAATAATATTGTTAACTCTCTATTGTATATTTGTCGGGATGGCATATCTGCACGAATTTTCCTCGTAACTTAACAGTTCAATAATAAAGTTCCTCCGAAGAACCTTTGCATCCTACACATAAGACATATAAGAGAACAAAACGTCATTTTTATTATTTAATTGGAATGTATGTTTGAATATGAAAGAACGTACTCCACTCACCCTAACAAATTTCATTGGACTATCATTCCCCCACATGGCCATAGCTTGTAGGATAAGGTAGCTGGTGTTAAGCCTATAAAATAATGTTTTGCCAACTAAGTTATATACAATGGAAATCATAGAAAAAAATGAAATTGCTAAGAAGATGGTACGGAGAAAATACTCTTTTAAGTCAATTGGAACACCAGGTTGAATTGTATGTTGCCACTTAAAAATATCCTCTGTCCATCCAGTACGTTTCTTGCTATAGGCAATCTTATATTTCTTTGAAGCGATGATAATCGCTTCTGCGAACCTCTTGTATGGCATATGCTTACACCAATCTTGAATAGGTGCAAAGTCAATAAAAGTGACGTGTTTTTTACCATGATCTATTATGAAAAGGGCGTAGCAACCGTTGAATTTCCATGGCATAAGAACCTATAAAATATCAGTCATTAGGATTGCAAAGAAGTGCCCTTTATAAATACATTTGAAATGAACTCATACTTACATATTTACAAGTCGTGATATAATAGTTCATTGATGGCCAACAATCGAGTGTTTTTGTTAACTCTTCTGTTGTAGGGTCCTGATGGTACTTTGGCAGTTTACCAAAACCAATCATTCTCTGGATAAATATTAATATATATACATGACCACATGAGGATTAGATATAGATAGATACTATATATTGCTACATTATTGATTGGAAATAAACTTACCCAGAAGCGCATGTCCATATAATGCTTTCTATTCTTTATGATTTCACTTTTCGGCCTACGTGACTCTTTATTGGCAAGCAATCGAACAGCCATATCAAAACATTTTAGAGTCATATCTAGATTTATACTTAATATGTTCTGCAGGTCTTTGATAGATATTTCTATCTTAAAAGGATTGAAACTTCGCACCCATATCATCCTGTAATGTAGCATGACATGACGGAAGTCTATATCAAGACTATACGTAATTGGTATAAATAAAATAGACAAAACAATAAGCACTTACTCTAATGTCCTATCGTCTTGGATTGCCATAATGTAATCACATAACACATCTATTAAATCGGCTTTAGTCACTGGCATGTCTTTTGTGGAGAGACCACTCATTAAAAAGTCGTCTGTGCACCCATCCGCCGAGACTTTTGTAGGAGTTCTTTTATCCCATTCATCAACAAACCACCTTTGTAAGTCTGCTTGAGTAATGGGGTCATCCTCATCTTCCATCAATACCTCGCTATTATCAAGCACATGGAGTAGTTTCCTCTTCTTATGATTTGTTGGGCTATCTAATATCTCAACATCAGAGGGGCTTCCAGTATGAACTTCTTTATCATATTTGTATATTGGATATCCCCTTCTTTTGTTCATGTATGAAGATAGTAATATAGCAGCCAATTTTTTTCTAAAATGTGACATGTCATCCCGCAAATAAGAAACAATTTACTTAGCATTATATGTAACACTGACTGTAGATGTGCATATATGCCATAATAGTAATAATATACCTAGGTAAAACTGTCAGATAGCTCATCCCCTGTCCAGTACTCGATATAGTTCAAAAGAAATAGGCCACATGAAGAGCTACATTATATACATGAATAAAAATGTCAAAATTAACATTTGTATGAAGAAATTAGTTAAGAAGAATTTATGGTATACCCATCTGTCTGCTTTGCATATCCCATACCTATTTCTCTCAGCGGCCAAGAAGCAACTTGAAGGTTTGGCCACCTGTGATCTTTTAAATCTTTACGCTGAGATACCATATCAATTTGCCTTTGCAGCCCTTTAATCTTTATATTTTTGTAAAACATGGAATCAGATGTTGCGCTAAGTTAATGAGATAATATTAGTAATTGTTTAGTTTGTGCAAACTCACCGAGTCAGTGAGGTCATTGCGGTCAAATGTAGTACCAAGTGAATCGAGTACTTGTATCTCCATATTTCTTGCATTGATGACGGCAAGATACCAGTGTGTTCCTCGGATGTTTATCGGAATAAACACCTACAAAATAATTATAAATATTCCATAAAAATAAAATACATGTAAACACTAACCATCTAAATTGCAAACTAATATTTACCATATCATGGTCTAGGTAGAGTAAAACCCTTCGTTCAGCACTACATATTTGTGCCATGTCTGTAATTGGATATAGCTCATCTGTTTTAGTTTTAACATCACCATCTCGCTTTAGAAAGTTGAACTGAAAAGCATTTTCTATGTGTACACGACCTCCAGATCTGCACTTTAGTTGCTGTGTAGTTTTTATTAAATTTATGTAACAGTCTATCACCTGCAGGTAATTTATGGTTAAAAATACCAGGGTGAGTAAAAAAATTATACATACCAGGGTCACCAGATGAAAAACTAATCATAGATTACCTCATCACCTAGATATGCGCCCGGTTGAAATAGACATTCTATCCATTTCCTTTCCACACAGGCATCATCGATGAGCACGACTTCTACCCTTGGTTTACAAGGGATTTCTTTAATCCAATCGATGAGGGCAAGATCAGCATCCGTGCAAATATAATCTAGGAACAAAACTGTTGTGAGATGAAAGGAAAATCGCTTACAATAGAAAACAAATTGATCCCTACAGTATTTATAGAATATATATAATACCTTTTGGAACAATTACAGTTGCCACCGATTTTTTTGGCTTGTTATGAGACAAGCACACAAGTAAAGATTCATCTACTGATAGTTTATTATCTCTTTGGGGGGTAGGAAGTACAGTATTTTTCTCTTGATCTTCCATCCTCGCGAGACAAAAACCTACAATCATTGATACTATGTTTTACTTGATATATCAATAAAAATGTCTCTACTATAACAAGTTGAAAATATGTCTCAATCTGGTATCACGATTACCAAATAACCAAGTATAGCAATAGCAAACATATATATTCAATAATATGTAACCAGCTGAAACAAGGTACATGGCAAACATTAGTGAGGACATAAAAGTGAACAACTATTAGTTCAAACAATGTGATTAAGGAACTAATTAAATAGTGATGGTAGATATAACTAATATACAATTGTAATACCTTCTTGGACAACTATATTTGTATTTAGAGGTGATCCATTATCAAATGTTGCATCCTTGTCCAATTGGCTTTCATCAACTGGTACTTTATTTTCTTCCTCTAAAGAATCCATCAAGGAGAAAGAGTCCTGCATACATTGCGAATAAAATCATCTAAATATATATCTAAATATATTGTAGATACATAGAAATAATTGCTATGGAATCAATATGGCGATCGAAAACCCGAAGCCCCTATGGTGGGAGGCTCCAGCTTCGGTCCTCATCAGGGTTAAAGCGCCCCCATGGCGCTGGCTGTACCGATGGGTGTTGCTCGATGATCCCTCCTGCCCCTCCTCCTCGTGACCTAGGGTAGAGGTGTTCCTCGCGCTTCTACCCGGCCTTAGGCGCCGATGAGGTGGGGATTGTGCCGTGGCTTCCTCGAGCTTGGACAGTTGTCCCTGTGATTCCCCTTTGATGAATCGAAGGCAGCAGAAGGTCCAACAAGAGATGGAGAGTACCTCGGACTGCTCTCTGGAGATGGTGCGATGCTGTTGTTGTGATTCACCACCGACAGCTTCTCTCCCTCTTTGTATCTGGCGTAGAGGTTGGTGGTGAGTGGCTCACGGTGGCGTACTCGCATCTTCCTCAGGTCGAATGCCTTTATTTATGGTCATAAAGGGGAAGGTCCAGGCGGGCGTGGATCCCGCATCCGTTGCTGCTCAGTTTGCGCCAGGCGCGGATCTCGCATCCCTCCTTGTTGTTCGGTTTACGCCAGGCGCGGATCTCGCATCCCTTGTTGTTCGGTTTGCGCCAGGCGCGAATCCCGCAGCCCTTGTTGTTCGGTTTGCGCCAGGCGCGGATCTCGCATCCATTGCTGTTGGGATAGGGAGGGAAGGGGATAACCATAGCTGTTGGGAGTACTAACTTGAATTAACTCTATTTGTTTCTCTTGTGACCAAGTTCAGGAATTGTTCACAATGGCCCGCGTGTATGTTGGCAACTTGGATTCACGTGTGACTTCTGGGGAACTCGAAGATGAGTTCCGTGTGTTTGGAGTTCTGCGAAGGTCACTAATTTTCCAAACTTTATTCAGGTTTTGTATAGATACATTTCATAGTTTTTTCATGTTTTCCCTTGAGCCTTGAATGATTGGCAAGTTAATCTAAGAACCTTGTCATTCATATGGTGATGAAACCCAAGAGAATAGTTTTATGATGTTCTGGTGATTTATTTATGTGCTCACAAACTTATTAGAGAGGGTCATAGACTCATAGTTCAGCGCTAACTTTGATTTCAACTTGCTCGTATTCTTCACTGGATGTTTGTGTGGCCAACATCCTATCCAGTCTGTTAAACTTGTTTCATTTACCGTGATATTTGACTTTTCAAGGGATTTAGGTTCCCATCTAAAAATTATTGGTTGCAGTGGTGTAAAACTTTGCAAACTTGATCGTCCAACTATTTGTCTGCAGAGGTGCTTTGAAATGTTTATATCCATTGTGCATTCTCATCCAACTCTGTTTTATTTCAAGATTTTTTTTGGATCTTTTAGATGGAGGTATGCAGAATGTTTTTAAGGCGTCGCCTAGGTGTCCAGGCGCTCGGCTAAACCTAGCCGCCTTGCCCGCCTAGTTTGTGAGATGGAGTTTGTTGTTTCACCTGGTGCAGGTCGCTAACTGTTGTTCTCAATGCACTGTTTGGGTTGCACGTAAACCACCTGGCTGTGCATTTATTGATTTTGACGACAGGAGGGATGCGGAGGATGCTATTCGCGATCTAGATGGTATGTTAGCAGTGTCTTTTGGTTGAACTTGTTTGAAGCTCTGCCTGGACACTCTTTAGTTTTATAAAGAGGAATCATGTGATTGTTTGGGGAGTTGTTCAGTCAGGTGTATATTAAGAGCTTGCTTCTATATTTGGCATTTTTTTTGGGAGAACGGAGCAGCATTTTGATTGTTCTGGATTTGAAATTTGTTACTCTTACCCCTCTCTTTGCTCTTACTACTTTTTTGCTGGCGTTAACTATCTTTTGTGCATGGTGTCCAAAATAGGTAAGAATAGATGGAGAGTTGAACTATCTCATAATTCCAGTGGTCGTGGTGGTCGTGATCGGTATGGTGGATCGAGTCGAAGTGCTATGAATGTGGTGAGACTGGACACTTTGCACGTGAATGTCGTCTGCGCATTGCCTCTGGAGGTCTAGGCAGTGGAAGACGGCGCAGTCGCAGCAGGAGCAGGAACCGCAGCGGCAGCCCTAGATACCGCAGGAGCAGGAGCCGCAACTGCATATCAGTAGATGAAGCACATGCTTTCATATATATGAACATCTTCTTAACCATGTTCTTTTTCTTTCTTTTTAGCTGTCATGCAAACCAATGGGTTTGATTATTTTGCAAGAGTACAGTTCAGTGTATCGTTCTCTAATTGTTATATGTTGAATCTGAGATTATGGCTAAGACACAAAAGGTTTTAGTTACTGCAGCTTTAAAGTAGTGTATTAACGATATACAATCAGTTTTGGTGTATCCTAACAAACGAAACGGTATGTTGTATGCAATGTCCGGGAAGTCATGACAGCGATATCGGAGAGTAGTAGACCGAATGTGGAGCTTATTCTGGGTGGGACAACCCTTCTTTACCCCAGACGACATGTTTGAGCTGATGTTGGGATCGTCAAGCTTTGCTTAGGCTCAACCTTCACTCTTGAGTCATGTGCGGGACTTGGAAAGAAATCAGAGCATTTTTTTCTTATTCTCCAGAATAGTTACTTGTCTGATGTAGCAGAAGCATTCAGACTCGGAAGATAGAAAAAGCAATGGGAAGGTGTTAACTGAAACCAGTGCTCCTATTCTAGACAAACACCTGGTTTGAAGTAAAACCTATAACAAGAGTATATACTCAAGTGGTTCCCCTCTGACATGCACAAGCATATTTACTAACTCATGGTGAGCGTTTGTATACCTGTGTCTTCTTGGCTGTGCTGCTGAAGACGCGACGCGAGGCCTTATGTTGTCTGACGACACTCGTGCTCGTGCAGGCCCTGCTCCCGCTGTTCCTCAGGCCGGTGGTTCGGTTCGCGGCGCGCGTGGCGGAAGGTGGGCCGGCGGTCGCGGTGGCGACGATCCTGCACCGCGCCGGCGCGCTGCCCAGGAACCGGGGCCTGGAGCTCCTCGTCCGAGACGACGCGCTCCACGGCCGCGGACAGGACTGCATCGCTAGCTTCGTCGTCGGCGTCATGCGCTGCCTCTGCTAGTAGATTCGGTTGCCTAGCTAGAGCTAGAGAGAGGGGAAGTGGACTCCATTGTTCGGAGAAAATTCACCTTGAAATTTGTAGCAGGAAACTTGAATTGAAATGCTGACCCTTTACCTCACCTCTCAAGTCAAGGCATTACAGCTAAACGACAAGTTTTAACAATCCGACAAAATTATTCAGCGTTACGGATAGACGTAGGAATCTAGTGTACCTCTCACATGACAAACAAACGAACAGAAAAAAAAGTGTACCTCCAGCAAACAAACGTACAGATCTATATAAGCAGTTGAAGAGAAAGCATCCCTGCGAATTTATCATCATTTACACATCTTAGGCAATGTGATTTCCAGGTACATTATATCCAATCAAATCCCTACCAATCAATAAAGAAAAAGCAATGGGATCCCTATCAATCCTATTATATATATCGTGTTAACTGAAACCAGTGCTCCTATTCTAGACAAACACCTGGTTTGAAGTAAAACCTTTAACAGAAGAAAAAAAAGAGTAAACTCATACACAAATATGTTTAATCTCTAGTAGGAACTGCACATCAAAGCACGACTCTGTGGTTTGCAGGGAACTGTCAACCAAGGATCAACTCTTCAGCTGAAAGAACGTGTACACAAGCCAGAGATCATCTTATGCCACCTCAAGCCTTCCTCAGAGCCTTGACCCGAGCAGCCAATTCATCGAAATCTGGCATTTTTGGGTGAACATGCGCACTCCTAGGACTTTCCGGCTGAAGTGTTGTGCATCGAGCAGGAACCTTCGCATCTTTGCTCGGGCCAACAGATTCAGGTGGTAGCGACATAGCTCTACCCGTGGGATGCAAGGAAACCTTCTGCGCAGCATCTGTATGTGTTTCATTGTTGGTCAGATCCGAACCTTTCTTGCTATAGTGCATCAAAAGCTTGTCCATCATCATTTCCTCCTCATCCATGTCTCCTCCGCGCCCGCTGTTGTGTCGCATCTGTCCATTTGCATTTCGAGGAAAGAGATTACCACAATCAATAGCAGTCTTAGCTGCTTCAGGTTGCATACGCTACATCAACCTGCCAGAGTTGTTCTTGTGGTTTAAAGCTCCATTCCTCATGCCTATGTGCTTTGATTGGCTACTTGGAGTTATCTGAGCATTCGTCTCCTACCAACATCATCAGTCCCATTACATTTCCGGTTCTGGTCATCTTTAGCACCATTCCTCCTGCTTGAGTGGCTTCTGTGACTTTTGGGTGTTTGGGTTGTGACCTTCGCATTGTTAGGCACCTCAACATAAGCATCAACAGGCGCTGGCAGCTTTGCAGTTCTCCTTCTGACAGAAACAAGTCGAAGCACATTTTTGTTCTCCAAGTGATCAGTTTGTCCAGGGATGTTGGGCTTTCTGTAACCACATGGAGTTTGCTTTTCAGGATCATCATTCACAGGTTGTATGTTAGACTTTGGTTCAACATAAGGAGGCAACATAGTAAGTGCCCTCTCTGGGTCTCCTTGTCCTTTCTGCACCGGGTATCCCAGATCAGCTAAATGTTGTGGTTTATCATGCAAGAAACCATTGTTTGCTTGTTTCTCAGTAGGATTCTTTATGTTTACAACATTCAGCCTAGTGTAAGGAGCCTTTTTGCTAGTGTTACCACTAAGAGGACTCACTGGACGTCCTTGATTCTCTAGGCGCTGAGCTCTTAGCCCTGAATCTGCATGTCCCCCATTGTGTTCAGAACCACCAGGCAAACATGAACAATGAAGGACTTCATCATTCTCCTTTTCAATATGGAAATCTCTCATGGCCTCATTTGGCTTGACATTTAGTTGAACTGTTTTGTTGCCTTCTGCTTCAGGAAATCTGACTGCGCCAAATCCATTTTTTGGTAGGCCGTTGAGATAAAGTTCCATTGCCTCCATCAGCTCCTTTTCCAAATGGCGGACAGCTATTCTGTTAAGCTTCTGAACATCTTTTTGGGTCCTGTTAGTGTCCACAGGAGACTAGTTTATGCAAATGTTCCTTCTGAACATCTTTTTGGGTCCTGTTAGTGTCCACATGAAGCATTCTCGACGCGTATCTGCTTGCTCGATGAAGGCATTGCTAGTTCTGCTGGCTTCCTTGAACCCTTCTCAGGCATATCCTAAGGGAAAGTGTAAAACACATTAAATGATTTCAAGTTAAGGACATTTTAGTGTGCCTACATCACAGTTCATGTAATAAATATGTTTTGGAAAAATAGGTAATAAATTTGTGGAGGACTTACATGTTCTGTTTGTAGTGAGGCCCATAACTTGAGTTCCAATTACTTGGCATCAAAACTGACGGATAATTCTTCAACAACACTTTGCATGACTTGGAACCTTTCCTCATTAGTGAACTCTGTACTGTCAACTTTCCGAATGAACTGCAATAATATTGTGTGTAAAGCATAGGACCACAAAAGCATAAGACAATTCAATAACAACATATTAGCATCATATTGCGTACCTCCTGGCTAACAAAATGCTCAACAAAATTTCCATATCTCTCTGTGAATATGTGCCTTAGGTCACAAAGTTCAGGTAAATCAGGATACCGAGCAACAACAAATATCAGGTTTGAGACAGCTTCCCTGAATTCTGGGGGGCAATCCCTGTTTGGAAAGAAAAGAACACAAAACAAATGGGTTCATTGTTTGAGCATCAGGATAACGCTTTTCTGTTTGCACTCTTCGCACACTACTAAAAGGTAGTTGGAAGCTTGGAATTCACTAACTGAACTATGACGAGTATTTTTACTAACACCAAACATACAAGCAAAACCATTATGAACCTGATGTGCTTGGTAGATAAGGTCCAAATGTGAATGAAACACCTCGATCATTGATGGCCCAGCCTGTTGCTTCATTGGAAGGATAAGACCAAAGATTATCACAGAGCAAACCAGCATCAGGCAACATGTCTTACAACCACTGTAATATGCAGTGCTCATTCTAAGTTTGGATTTAATCTGTCCTTGTTTAGGAAGTACAAATTTTCTCACAACCACAAGATGAAACAAGCTATCCGACATCACAATCAGATATTTTATAAACTACAATGCCCATATATCAGACATTACAATCAGATCTTTGACCCTAAACTACAATTCACAAGACTGATGGCATGAGTAAAACCTCAAAAATTAAATGTCCATAGTACAATGACCATATATTGCGACGACATACGAATTATACGATAAAATATTAGTGCATAACAGTTACATAAAAACAAACAACATATATAAGGAAAAAATACATGTTCCCATTAAAAATAAAATAACAAAGTGCATTACAAGTTGTTAATTGCTATGTATTAATCAATATCAGCTACAATGTAAGGACCTCCTTATAAACGATATTCTTTGTGTATGTTGCGCCATTTATCGTTGAATTCTTTTCCACCCAGTTCTTCTTCTTCTTCTTCTCATCAGTGACTGGAATGGCAAGTATCTTCACTTTCGATCGAGCTGTGGCCCTTGATAGAGCAACATAAAGCTGGCCATGAGAGAACACTGGTTCCAACAAGTACACACCAACATTAGGAATCGTTTGGCCCTGGGCCTTGTTAACGGTCATGGCAAAACTTAGTCTTACCGAAACTGCTTCCTTTTAAAATGGAAAGGGAACATCTTGTCATCAGAGGGGCACAGGGGTATACGAGGCAAGAAAATCCGCATTCCAGCGTGCTGACCAAGAACAATTTCAGCCTCAATACTATTTTTTTGGAAACCACAAACCACCAGTCGTGTACCGTTGCAAAGTCCGTTACCCGGGTCTATATTCCTAAGCAACATGATTGGGCATCCAACTTTTAGCTTCAGAACATGCGGGGGTAGTCCATTAGGAGTGAGGGTGTTTAGAAATTCCGATGGGTAATAGTTATTGGGATCATCCATCGCGGTGTCAAAGCTATGGTACATCATCTGCTCCCTTGGAAGCGGTTGATCATCCTCATATTTATCATATCCACCCAGTCGTTCCGAGTAGTCAATATTGCTCTTGAAGTGATGTAGCTTGTGTTAGACATATTCTCATTTAGTTTGGGGTAAATGTCATCTATCAATCTATCAAGGTCGTGGTCATTACCAGTATATGGCACACATACCTCATCTGGAAGGCGAACATCCCCATCGTTGTTCTCTTCCTCAGTGCCACCACCGACGCGCAACAAATATTCCGCAAACCATGGGTCGCTTTGTGCCCTCATGTTGCGAACAAGCTTTAGGTGGCACATGGATTCCCAGAGATAAGAACTTCGTAGTGAGGCAGCAACTATTTGAGCCCTTGACCCCTTGCGTACGACAGGGAGCACTTGTCTGAAATCTCTGCCAAAGACAATTGTCTTCCCACCAAAGGGCACCCAGTCCGTCCCATTATATCACACATGCTATTGTCTAGTGCCTCAATTGCTTGTCTCTTAGCCATTGATGCCTCGTCCCAGATAATGAGCGATGCTTTTTGTAGTAACTTTACTGTCCCACTTTGTTTCGTGAAGCTACACACTGCACCATCATCAATAGTAAGTGGTATCTTGAAGCGCGAATGGGCGATCCTCCCCCAGGCATTATGGATGCGGCAACCCCAGATGTAGATGTTGCAACTGCAATCTTGTCCTGACTGCGCAGTGCCGCAAGCAATGCCTTATACAGATAGGTCTTTCCAGTCCCACCAGGCCCATCCACAAAGAAAACTCCACCGTTATTGGTGTCAACGACAGATAGAATCTTATCATAGGCAGACCGCTGCTCCTCGTTTAGGGTTTCTTTCAAAGCAATGTCTTCTGTCGTTGGCTCGATACATTCCTCCTCGTAAATCTCTCTATCAGTACCATGTGAATTGTCATATATATATCGATGATAGCAGGGAGGGGGAATGTCTTTATGTCTTTCCCCATTGACTGCAATATATTTCTAATGTCAATCAAGACCATCTGCTGCACATGTGTTTTGCTTTGAGTACTACGGTGATAGTCCTCTAACATTGCGTCAAGGTGTCTCTGCCATAATTCTGCCACATCGTTCGGCTCGCAGTAAACCAGAATTGTTGCAAACAACCTTTGTAGCGCTGATGGCATTTGGTAAAGAGCAGCTTCATTGAGACATTCATCTATTGTGTCGTCAGCTTCAAGTAGTCCCCTCCTTTGTGCTGCCTCACGAAAAGATGGTAGTATGTCACCATCTACTGTCCTTAGATCCGCAAAGGAGGTAGCACCAGTCACATGGTTTAGGAGAAGCCGAAGATAGAAGTGCTCCCCCTCAGCTGGTAGAGCAGAGACTATTCTACCAACCTTTCCTCCTGTATTTCGTTTCCTCCTTTGCCACACCTTGCCCTGCTGCCAAGTGTACCACTCAGGGAAGTCACGATACAGGATGTTTCGAGCCTCCTTGTGCATCCTATTCTCCTCAAAATATGATGTGAGCATTGACCTATCAGCACCTTTACGGTTGACGACTCGCTCGACCATTTGTCGCTCGTGAAATGTCACCATGTGCATGTTTGGAAGATGGAGTTGCAGCTGCATCACAGGTGGAGAGATTTGACTTAGCTCAAATCCGTATATCCTCCATAAGGCTTCTGGAGGAGTAACCCACCATGCATCTCTATACTGTTTGATCTCATCTACATCATCTTTTGCCTTGCTCGCATCTCTCATAACAACAGACGCACGATCATGGCCTTTGTATATGTACTTGAACAGGTATTTAACAGCTTTAATGCTCCCGCACGCCTCAACATTGATGTGACAGTTGAAGAGGCGAAGGAGGTAAGGGTTGTAAGGGACAACCCATCTATTGTCCAATTCACACCCTCGAACCTTTTCCTTACGCCCATCGTCACGGCGTCTATAAATAGGGTATGAATCCTTCCCTTGCAAGGTTGCTTCACTGTAAGGCCGGGGGTATTGATTCTTGCATGATGCACGACCCTTAGTGCATGGGCAGTTAGGGTTTAGCGAACCGCACAGACCATGCATCATATGCTTGATAACCATCTTTCGCAGTTCAGGATACTTGTTGGATGGGATCTCAGCTGAGATCAAAAGGTCGTACTGCTCAGGGCACGTTAGCTTGTACTTCCTCTGCATGATGAGTAGAAAATGGGCATGTGGCAAACCTCGCTTCTGAAACTCCACGACATAGACGTAGGCACGAACCTTACCGAGAATATCTTGTTTAGTCAGCCTATGCTTTAACTCCTATAGTTTCGCATGAAAGACACGCACTACAAGATCTGGACGATCATGTGGTGTCTGATCAGGGAGGAGCTCCCTCCTTATCTCATCCCAGTTGGGGTTACATGTCATGGTAAGAAAGATGTCTGGTTTGCCAAACTTTCGCACCAGAGCCATAGCATCCATGTACCGACGTCTCATGTCACGAGGACCACCAATGAACGACGGAGACAGCACAGTTCGTTTCCCAACCTTCTCTGCTCTAATATCTCCATCTACCATGCTATCCACTAAGCCTTGGTATAGGTCTGCCCTTAACTGTTCCTGGTTGTTACGTATGAAATCTAAACGGGAGCTCTCAATCTTAATGTACGTGTCGACCGTGAACTGCTGGAACAGCCGCTTACCATGAAGTATTGGATTGAATAAACCTGGACGGATCTGGAATTTGTAGCAGTAGTAGTCACGTACGGACACACATAGATGGATAGGAGATTCTGCATATTCATGTGTTGATTATTTAGTGATGCCGAAAGCATAGATAACAATGTGCAAAAATCATAAATTACAAAGAAACAACTAACCTTCATCTTCATCATTTGCATTACTTGCCCTATGCATCGCACGGTATGCATCCACTTCGTCCATAGATACACCAACCTTTGGAATATTTGCATGCCATCCAAGCTCACCTTTAGGGAAGAACAATGGATATGATAGTGCATCATAGCATCCATGGTATGAGCGGATCCCGTGGTTTGACCTATCCTTCCCATGTAACATAACACTCTTACTGAACTGGCCTCGTCGTTCGCTCCCCTCGATCCAGACAGCGGCCACCTCTGAAGTGAGAGGCGCATTATACGTCTTTTGGTTCAACGTCTGGTCAAGGTTCAATGCAATATAATAGTCGTCAAGATTCTCAACATGGCCCATGCTCCTTAGGTGCTCGGAGTACGGGTTTCCACGAAGTATGCCAACTATCTGTCTAATAACCTCTTTGTCTCTCTGAAGCTGATCTGCACGACACTTACGGTACCGATGCTCAAGACTGGGATCATCATCGTAAAAGTAAAGCTCTAGGTGTTTATGCTCCGCCCCACCTTCCCTACCAAATGACTTGATATTGTGGTACATCATGCCTTGAGCCCAGAACGTGTATATACCAGAATCCCTCACATTAGTAGTCATACTATCGAGGCAACAATACAAGGAAGTGAAAGAGAAATGGCCATTAAAAAACCTAATGTTATCACGAAAGTGCCTAGCATCAGAGTCTGTACTATCCCATAACCTTTTGAGCTGCGGAGGGGTCTCCAGTGGTGCTAGCTCAACCTTCCCACCACGACAACAAAAACCAGGTGGCTCATACCCAAATTTCTTCGCAGTGCAATAACCACAGTCGGGAACAGGCTTCAGCATATGTGTTTCTTCAGGGATGTTATTGTACACATTATCGTACGGATCAGGCACATCAGTGGTAGTAGATTCATCTTGAGTACCATGGATATTGATGTCCTCGTCAGTACCCTCATCTGATATTTTAGTGGAAAACAACGACTAAGACATTTGTATTTAAATAAGCATTTGTATCGCAACAAAAATTACCATAGTTACATTGGCCAGTGAATAAGTATCCCTCGTTCTCATCATCATCCTCTTCGAATATGATACCCTCATCATCATCATCACCTGGATTGTGAAAAGTTTTGCCACATAAATGTCAAGGACATTCAAGGTGGGGAAAATTTGTAATCTAAAATAAAGATTTTTAGGAATTACCATTGGAAATGACCCTAGGTTTCGTCTGGCCATGCATCACCCCACTTCCTTGCTCGGACATGCATGCATTCCCATTTGTTGCCACGGTACTACCTTGGCATGGATTCCTACATTGTATTGATGGAAACACAAGTTTAATTGGGCTACATACTATTGACGTCGTGCAAGATACATCTCCGCATGATTAGTAATTATAATTACCAGTGTTGGTGATCTCTGCAGTTGTATGGGGTTGTGTCCAATCGTCCCCTTCCCCAGCGTCACCGATAGTATCATGTTCTATTGCATAAGCTGTTGGGTGTACAACCACAGAGGTATATGTTGGGTCCTCTATGGCGAGAGACACCGGATTCAAAGTGTCAGCTTGTAGTGCTCTACGTTTCCTTATGTACTCTAACTTCCCCTCTTTTTGCCTTGGTGTCTGATTACATAACCTATGGTGTTCATGCATAGACTCCACCACGCCTAGATGTGTTTCCCCACTGCCACTAACAGTTTCATGCACACTACCTGGAATGAGGCATGTCTACGTTCAACCGCATGAAATAAGGTGTTTTTTTTTGCCTATTTAGTCAAGTGAACAGTCATGTACCTGGTGTCAGAAGGTCTATCGTTGGGACAATGTCATTTGCCTGGACATTTTGTCCCTTCTTTCGTTGACGCGCTTCCCGACGCTTCTTATTGATCATGTTCCTTTGTTCAACGGACAATGTTGCACGCCTTTCTCTAGCCCTTTGAATTTTTTGTTTGATAGAATTACCAACCAGTGAAATGTTTTTAGTAGGGTTTGTTGCGGAATGTGTGAAATCAATGGTGCTACAGTTATCTGGAAAGCTAACTGCGAATTACGGTGAAAGCCAAAAACGGGGTTAATACATACTCATTAATCAACTTCATGATATATTAAAATTACTGGTAAAATTGTCATGTACCTGAACCAAGATGCATATCTGCAAATATTTCAACATTAACCGCCTCACGTGTCTGATTTGTATTAATGTCTTCTTCACATATATATATATATATATATATATATATATATATATATATAGGGTACATGTCAACTTTGTAATTCAGGGGCATGTAGGTATAACAATTAGGAATTTAACTTTTCATCACCTCTGGATGAATTGGGCTTTATCGATAGTGCTTTATTTCGCTGACGTGCTTCTCGACGGTTCTTATTTTTCTCATTCTTTTGTTCAACAGACATCGCATCATATCTTTCCTTATCCCTCTTCCTCTTACGTTCCTTAGCATCGACCATTGGTCCAAGCGAGTTTGATTCATTTTGATCACCTATAATGTAAGTTTGCTTATTAATGTTCCCCTACTTACTACGATTCAATCATCAATCGACACGTGCTAATTGAAATTTTACCTCGAATGATGGTGTTTGAGATGTCTGTGAATGGTTTGTGACCAGCGTTATGTCCCATCTGATCCATAACCAAAACAGTGCCATGGAAATATGAGCATATAAACAACAATGCAAGAGGGCCAACAAATATATAGATTAAACATGAGTTAACCATATTGGCCATCAAGGGAGAATAAATTGGGCATTATTAACCAGCATAATATATGGGGTCATAATTAACAAGGACAACTCAACCACTTATAATAACTAAATGCCTGGTGCGGCTGGATTATTGTTCCCAACCCTCAGGCTTGCTCCCAGCATTCTTACTTACCGCCTCCTCCTTGACTGCCTATCAGGCTGATCCCTCGATCCTCGGTGCATTTTATAATAGTAAGTATTACGTATAATAGCGTCATTAAAATATTAGTGTTACATTGAAAATATGGCACACGAATTTTACATATCATAATGAAGTTTGTCGTTCCAGATCTCTGTTTTATACTATTTTTAACTCCCCTGGCATAAATGGAGAACACACAGGATTGACAACTCTTGACATATGTAAGTTTGATGTCATATTATAACACTATGACAATTATTGTATCATAGAATACAGATTTGGTAAAAGATCTAAATTTGGTAAAAGATCTTGATGGGGAAGTGTATTGTTGTATGTTCCGAAGACTTAAGGCACTTTAGAATTGCACTCTAGCTACACCTCTTTTCTTCAAGGAATGTAAAAGCAAATTGACGATCGTGACCCCGCTCCATCAAAGCTTTCCGAATAGCTGCAATGAATGCCACATTTTGATTACATGTATATGACATTTACTTCATAAGTTATAATGTGAACATAAATTTTATTTTAAGAGTTTTTTTCAAATACTTACGTTCAAAATGATGGGTGCTGTGATGGTACAGATTGAAGTGTATTGCTGTATAATCAGATGACTCGAGGTACTCTAGCGTAGAACATTAAAGTTATCATTACCAATCATTAAACGAAAATTACTAATGACATATGGGCATGAAAAGACGTAGGTAAATTTTGTACCTTGCCTTCTAAATCGCCGAAACATAGTCCCAATTATTATGCCATAATTCTCATTAGCCAACGCCCAGCGGAGTGCATTTTTGTTTAGTAAGTCACCCCAAACTTTAATAGTGTGTAGAGACCACCTAGCATCCATGACAACAATCTTCCTGACATTACCCCACATTGTGTGTTGAACTGTATCTAAGTGGACTACAATAGCCATAATGTCTACAAAATTGTGAAAAATGGATTAATACTGATTTCTGCGAAGGTGTTAGAAATAGTAGGAGATTGATATCCATATCTTACCAACTAATGTCCGGTTTGGCAGTTCGGCAATAGCAGCAAGGTTCAAGAATATATGTTTTGGGAATGACGGCATTTGAAATGGAACAGTGTACGGCTCCACAACAGTTTGTCTGGTGAGATACAATTCCATGGGACCACTTATATGTCGAAAACGATCACCTAAATTAATGCTGAACTCTACATTGTGCATCTTGTAAACATGTTTTTTGTTGATCAAACTATCGAAGTGTTTGACCGTCTCATATGAACTTGTCATGGCCTCGATCTTGGATCCCTAATATTATTTTAAAAGTTAAAGAGGCAATGGTATTAAGGTCATATATAATTTTTGAAAAGAAAATTATGAAAATGTTGTCTTACGTTGATGTCAGACAAAATGAAATGTTGGCTGTCTCGATAACGTGGTTCAATAGGAAATTTAACTTCTACCCGAGCGACAATATTGTACTTCCGCGGTAGCCCATAAAAATCTTCATCACGATAGTCATCGAACAACCTGAAGCTATATTAACCATTCGATTAAATATAGGGTCATAAGTTTGATAGAAAAATCGTGTGTAACCATTTAATATAACTTACATAGGCGTCCTTTTTGGGCGGTCCGCTGCAGCTCTTTCACGATTCAATACGACGGGTTCCATCGAAAATTTGTATCCTTTAACAATGGTTAAATTTTTATTTTTATAATTGAGTAGAGGGGGCAAGCAGAACAAGGTTTAGTACATTGATTATATTTGTTTATTAAACACCAATGCACGATAAATTTGCTGAGCAATAAAGGGTCTTTGTTTTTGTCTTTGTGTTTAATGTTAGACCCGCTAAAGAAGCAGAAAGAGAAGCAAGTGAGAAAGAGAGTTGGGAACGGATGCAAGCGCACCGTACTCAAAGTATACTACCAGCTAAGCCTTCCCACTATCATGTTATCTCAAGTTTAGCATCAACCTATATATACAGGAAGCATGCATATAGAATTTTATACCCCAAAAAATACCCCCAATACACACAATGGAATTAACTCATGTCATATTTTAATTACAAATTTTACCATATATCTTACTAAACTCACTGATGGGAAGACCAAAAGTTATTATAGAAAGAGGACATCTAAACTTCAGTAGATTCAAAAAGAGAGGACCATAAATCCCACTTTCATGTATCTCAAGTTTAGCATCAACATCTATATACAGGAATCATGCTTATAAAATTTATACCCCAAAAAAGACCCCAAATACACAAAAGTTAATTAACCTATGTCATATTTTAATATTTTAATTACAATTACATCATATATCTGACTGATGGGAAGACCAAAAGTTATTATAGAAAGAGGACATCTAAACTTCAGTAGATTCAAAAAGAGAGGACCATAAATCCCACTTTCATGTATCTCAAGTTTAGCATCAACATCTATATACAGGAATCATGCTTATAAAATTTATACCCCAAAAAAGACCCCAAATACACAAAAGTTAATTAACCTATGTCATATTTTAATTACAATTACATCATATATCTGACTGATGGGAAGACCAAAAGTTATTATAGAAAGAGGACCACTAAACTTTAGTAGATTCAAAAAATAAGGACCCTAAAGCATACAAAGTTAAAATGGAGTTAAGTCAAAAAGTTTATGTGATTTCAGTGAAGGCCAGGCATGAAGAAAGCAAATCAAACCTGTTAAGGGTTGCAAGTATATCGAAGACAGTATGAATGTTGAACAGGATCTTTCAGCAAGAACACAATATCCAGATAATGATGTGTCGTTGTCAAATTGTTCCTACCTACAAAAAGAGGACAAAACGTGCACTGTGGTCAGAACTTTCATTGTTCTAAAATACCTGCCCCATCAATCCCATTGAGCAGTAAGCTTTGTGTGCCATTTAATTACATTATCACAAGATCTGTTGCAGGCCCACAATATTTGCATACAAATGATTATCATATACAAAAGATCATTAACACTATTGTCAGCATAATCATATGGTCTATTCTCCAGCTGGGACTGCTTACAGGATTGCCTATGGTGATGGAGCTAGGTTTGGAAAAGGGTTTCTGTGCAGCTCTGAGTGATTTTATCCTCATGCAACTGCAGTTAGCATCAGTTTTCTTCACATTCTCACTTGGAACAAAAGCACACTACTACGGTCGTACTATTATCCATGGGGGTGCTAAATACCGGCCTACAGGGTGTAAATTTGTTGTTTTCCATGCAAGCTTTACTGAGAATTATCAGTTGTATTCCAGAACTGCCTGCTGATTGGGAGAAGAAGCTGGATACTTTCTGGCAGTAAAGACTGAATGGCCAAGACCCACTGGTCATACTTACTGCTTAGGACAAAATTGATGCAGCAGCTGCTGAAGTTTTAGAGCCTATTGTCAGGAAAATCAGGGATGAAAAATATGGATGGAAATATGGCTGTGGAGCCAAGGGCTGTAAAAAACCTTTTCATGTTCCTGAGTTTGTCCACAAGCAACAGAGGCTCAAACATCCAGACCTTGCATTGGAGTATACGTCAAAAGTTCGAGAGGATCTTTATTTCCAAATCTACATGAAGTATGTATATGTGATGCTCTATTTACAGCTAAAGAACACTATCATTGAAGTTTAGGAGGTGTGATACTTATCTAGTTCTTTAATTTTTTAAATAGTGACCCTAATGCACCAGGTGGAACCCCAGTGATGCAACTGTCTAGTTCTTTCATTTTTTTAAATACTAACAAACATTTACTTAAGATCTTGGTCTTGTCAGACAATTATCGAGTACACATTTATATTATCTTTTTCCAGATGGCTAAGCAATCTCTACTACTATTAAGACTACAATAGTAGTCTGCCATTCCGCGTTCTGCCTTTCCGATTCCCTCCTGCCCATTCCGATTCCATCCTCCCCACGCACAGTCCATTCCCATGTTCTCTATGTTCTGCCTTTCCGATTCCCTCCTGCCCATTCCGATTCCCTCCTCCCCACGCACAGTCCATTCCCATGTTCTCTGTATAGAGAACGCCTAGCTAAAATTAAAAAAATACACATGGCCCCAAGGGGATTCGAACCCACGACCTCTCAAGCAAATGCCAGTGGTAGCTACCACTACACCACATGTGTGTTTATATCTCATAACGGTATAACACACATTTTGTATACAAGTTATTGTAGTATACTCGTATTATATATTCCCGTTGCAACGCACGGGTATTCAGCTAGTATATACTCAAGTCTGGAATTTGATGTGCAGATGAAAGTAGAAGAGCAAGAGTTATGCTAGATTGGTCCAAACTTTTAGTGATAATCGAAGGAATAGCACATGGACTTCTTTACCTACATCCTATTGGACAGTGAGATACTGCCATACTGCTGACAGCAACGCTGTTGAAGCTATTATCCAGCTATTTCAGTCTGATTTATCCTTTTTAATTTGATATCACTCTTTTATTCTATTGATTTGGTGAACGAGAAAGGGACAGGATAACATGAAACTGTTTTGGTATTCTAATATACTAAATCTCAAGTGGGTGTTTGATGCAGAGAGAAACTCATTGGAAGATGATACTACAAATCTACAAACATAACTGGCAGCGATGGTGGTTGGTGGAGACAGGTTCGTTGGAGGTTTGTGTCTACAACATACGAGTGTTCTATAATCAAATAAAGCAAAATAATGGTCATTTCACTTCTATAAGCTCTTCCTGTTAAAGGTTGGTAGTCAGGGCTCCAAATTAACCCTGCCTGCTTTGGATGTACATGAATATGAGCTGTTTGGATTTGGACATCCAAAAGCATGTGATCAAATAAAGCAAAATAATTGGCAAAGATGTCATGCTGTAACTGGTGGTGATAATAAAATTAATGTGATGCATATACCAGCAAATTGATATTACAATGGGAATACCTGGCAGCGATGGCGAGGTCGTTGGGCTTCCACGGCTGCAAATCGGCACTTCTTCTGCTACGCGGAGCTCGCAACCGATATCCCGTCGGCTGGTGGCTCACGATCTTCCGCGCCGCTGCTAGTATGGGGACCTGGCGGCAATGATTGAACAAGATCTTCCGCGCAGCTGCAAGGGGCTCACGATCGCACGGGTGTTAATAAAATTAATGTGATGCATATACCAGCAATTTGATATTAAACTGGGAATACCTGGCAGCGATGGCGAGGTCGTTGGGCTTCCACGGCTGCAAATCGGCACTGCTTCTGCTACGCGGAGCTCGCGACCGATATCCCGTCGGCTGGTGGCTCACGATCTTCCGCGCCGCTGCTAGTATGGGGACCTGGCGGCGATGAATGAACAAGATATTCCGCGCAGCTGCAAGGGGCTCACGATCGCACGGGGATTTTGGTTGCGGGGCGGGGCGGGGCGAGACGGATGGGGACGACGTCGGGATGGGATGGAGATGAGCTCTTTGACGACACAGAGGGCGGGTATATCGCTGCAATCCATGACGTGAGAGTTAAGGAGGTGGTAGTTGATGGGGAGAACGGCGTGGGGATCGCGGTCGGAGCAGGATTTGTTTGTTCGCGGCTTGAAGATGAGGATTCGGGGCGCCATGGGAATGCGCGGCTATCGGAGGATGAGTCGCGCAGCGCGGGGGAATCGGCGGGGGCGGGTGCGGCTGCGCGCTGCGTGGGGGCGGGTCGGTTGCGCGCTGCGCGGGGGCGGGGGCGGCTGCGCGCTGCGGGGTCGGCTGCGCGCTGCGCGTGGGGCGGGGTGCGGCTGCGCGTGGGCGGGGGCGGGGTCGGCTGCGCGCTGCGCGGGGTCGGTTGCGCGCTGCGGGGTCGGCTGCGCGCTGCGCGGCTGCGCGGGGATGGAAGTGGACTGCGGCAGCTGTAGCGGGATCGGGATCGGACGGTGGTGATTTGGTGGACGTAATTGGACGGTTGGGATACAGGTGGGGGCATGGTTGTGCCTGGTCTACACTACCGTCTTAAGGATTAGTAGAGATTTAAAATATCTTCTAACATTTTGTGATACAAAGTCATCGCTTATATCATCGAGATCAATCTCATCCAACAATTTTTTTTCGATATATAGAATCGCCAAGTCATTTAACCTCTCTTGAGTTATTGTTGACCATAAATAGTTCATAAATTTTTTTAAATTTTAAAAAGTTTCTCTCTACCGAAGCAACCATCATATGTATAGTTTATAATAATCTCTCTATATCAAAATAAAATTTGTTTTGCTTCTTTAGAGGATTTATCATCATCAATATAAAGATAAAAATTAAGAGCTAAACCAAATACTATTTTGAAACAGATGGAGTATTCGATAAGTAATTGAGACATTAGTTTAACAATATAAACGAGACTAGTCGATAACTCGATAGCGCATCGTTTTTTGCGTATTTGTGTCTAGACTAGATAGGTTTAATAAAAAAAATGCTAGTGTCCAGTGGCTAAGGGGCTCTCTGTTTTTGGGGGCCTGGTGCGGTCGTACCCACCGCATCCCCTCAGGGCCGGCCGTGACTTTTAGCAAAGTAAAGTTTAAAATAGAGATGAGATAAAAGATCTGCTAGAGATCACCATCTCTTGCTTGTAATTCTCTATGTTTCTCTTTTTTTTGAGTATTCGCTCGGCCTCCAATGCCACAATATATTAGGTGGGAGTTTACCCCCTCGAAAAGCCAAAAAAGGTAACAGCACGTAACAAAGTGCAAAAACATGTTTGTAGCAATAGGTAAGATAATAGCATCGAATTCTAAACTTGGGACAAAAGACTTCACCCATCCTACGAAATTTCATCACACGTGACATGCGGATTGAACAGACAGCACTTTACGTGTTCCATGCTCGGGCAGAGAGACCCACGAAACAGAAAAGAGGTGAATGTTCCTGATTTGTTTTTTTAGACTAGTTTGGAAACTTAATTTTTTAAAGGGATTTCTATTTTTCCCAAAGAAAAATAAACTAATTTTCATTGAAAAAATAGAGTTCTCAAACTAGCACTTAGAAATTTCATCACACGCGAGGATTGAACATACAACACTTTACGTGTTCCATGCTCGGGCAGAGACTCACGAGACAGAAAAGAGGTGAATGTTCCTGATTTGTTTTTTTTAGAATAGGTTGGTAACTTCAATTTTTAAGAGATTTCTATTTTTTCGAAAGAAAAATAAACTAAATTTTATTGGAAAAATAATGTCAAACTAGCCCTTAGCAAATTAAAGAGACTCCTAAACCGTTTGCATTATGATGAACAACATACACAATACTACTACGTAACAAGCATCAGCCATGAAGTACTACACCCAAGCAATATAACAACGTACTACGTGTATATATGGATAAATTAAAATTTCAATTTATGAACTGCATGTGTTTCGATGTACAACAGGGGGCTAGACTTCAGACGTGTTAATAGAAAGACGAATAAAAAAAATAAATACGAATTATGACATTTCTCCCGTTATACACCCGGCCGCTGTGTTAACTGTCTGATGCACGAAAGACTATGCGTCCCGTGCACCGGCACCCGGCCGATACGAGTTTCCTAAGCAGTAGCATTATAAAGAGCCGTACTTCAATTTTTACACGAGCCATGACCAGAAGGAAGACCTTTCTTTCAGTGATCGCACCCTGGACCTGGAGCGCGGATGGCCAATGCGGATGTCAGAAATGCCCATTTCCCACTAAAAAACATGCTGGAAATGCCTTTGCTCCTTTTGGGGAGTGGAAGAAGCCACGCATGGCTTCCATCACAACGACCGGGTCCCGGCGGCTTCATCGCCTTCCTGGCCAACTCTTCTTGCTCGGTAGTCATCGTCGTGGGGCCTGTCACCTCCGCTGGTGTTAAGAGGAGCGACGACACCACCATCTGCAGCAGCTCGCTCACTGCCGCTGTTTCTTTGCTGCCTAACAAGGACCTCTGGCACGATGAAGGCAGCTTCTCCACCAGGAATTTGTCCCTGATGAGCGCCTTCAACTTGCTAAAAACAGAAAAGCTGCTGCCACTATCTTTGGTTGTCATCACACTAATAATGGGGGAACGGGACTTCCCGGTAGTCGCCTTGCTGACGTCGTCGTCGCTTGCTACGGGATTATTATTCAGGTGGAAGCTGACCTTCTTCGATGGCTCAACGTGGTGGAAGAACGTCTTGGGCGCGCCCACCGTTGAGACGAAGAGCCCATGCTTGACGTCAACCCTCTCGCATAGGTCGAAAGATGCGTTAGGGTCGGCGTCGTCACTGAACCCAATAGCGAAGTCGTCAGGTTGAGATTGCGAGAAGATGGGTGCAGTGTCTAGGCCGCCGGCGCTAGTGGGATCGGTCAGGTGACCGGCTTCTCCTGCAATCTAGCTCCGAGTTAGTGTATGAACAGTGAAGCATGAAGGTACTGTATGTGTTACAGACATACAATGCCCTATATATCTAAGATTTCGATGCATGCATGTCGCACCCAAAAAATTTGCATACCTGAAATGTCAGCAGTGTCCGATATGGGGTATTGTGTGATGCAGCAGTCTGTTGGAATCTGAAAAAATCAGTATCATGTTAATAGCACGAGAAGGTCAGAGAGGTTATGTACGTGTACGTGTACAAGCATCACACCCGCAATTCTCATGAAGTCGAGTAACTAATTACCTCTCCTAGGTCGTCATTGTTGTGCAGCCTCACTCCTCTAAGGTTCTCTACTCGCCTCTTCTCTTCCTTGAACTCCTCCATGTCAGCGATCTCAACCAACCTAACCGGTTCATCGACACGGACCGGCTTCGGTGAGAAGCCTGCAGATGTGCCAATGCAGTCCATGTGGTAGAAATTGTCGGCCTCCTCTTTAGTCTTCACCCCAAACTCAAAGAGGGAAGATAGTTCGTTGACGTAGTGGGTGCCGCTGGTGCTGCTCGTGCCAGCGCCTGCCCACATTTCTGCAGCGTAGCTGCTGCTGGTGCCGTTGATTAGCTCCTGGGAGGCCGACGCCACGGAGAGGAACTCTTGAAGGATGTCAACCTCGTTGTCGGGGTTGCTGCTGCGGAGCACGCTCGCCTTTGTGTCGAGGCTGACGTCGTGTGGGAAGTCCTCCACTTCCAGGGGAGGTAATGAGAGCCTGTGCTGAAGCCTTGCACATTCCAGTGCAACATCCACCTAAGCCGTAGAGCGTAGATAATATATGAAATGCACATGTAATTAAGCACTTAATTAGTGTTCTTTGCCTCAATTACCGCGTGCTGAAAATACTAGCATTCTTTGTAGGGTATACCTTGGATGGGAGGCATGAGAAGCTGGAAGAAGATGGATTCGTGAAGAAAGGATTGGTTGCGTTAAAGGCGTCTTCGCTCAGAAACTGCATCCATTTGCCATCCTCGTGAGGTGCACTCATCTGCATCCCGAACAACCCACCATGCATGGAGGAGTCCATTGGCGCCTCTGTCGGGAATGAGAAACTGCTGCTGTCGAAGTCATCACCTCTAACATCACTGGACAGGTCCAGCGTTGGGGAGCGCTCAACGCTGCTTCCCATCCACTGAGTCTGCTCGATGGGGTGGTGCACTGCGCCGTAATGCTCTATGATTTTTGGCCCAGGCGCTGTCTTCTTAAACACTCGGCACAAAGCATATGCGTCCTGTGAACACAAATGCAAGCAGTTCATATATGTCAGAGAAGCCTAATAAGCCCGTGTGGTAGCTGCTGGTTTGGGGTTTCAGGAAATAAAAAGAAGGGTTGAACAAGTGTGTAACGTTGCACCTGTAAGCCAGTGTCAGTCTCGCATTCCCTCTCGTCGAGGCGGTACTCATGCATGACCCAATCAGTGCGAGAACCATGTGGAGCTCGGCCCCGATAGTACACCAGGGTCTTCTTCATACCAACTGCACGCCTATGCGAGTTCACTTTTCTGTCCTTCCCAGTTGCCTTCCAGTACCCAGATTTTGTTGCGCGGTTTGTCCTCGATCCATTTGGGTACTTGCGGTCCCGAGGGCTGAAGAAGTACCATTCAAGGTCTTTGCTCGGAAGAAATGATTTTTCTGCACATTTAATTAAGGGAGATGTCAGATATACAAAAAAACTGTACAGCATAGATGTGAAAATTTATCTGCATGGGTATGTGATAGTCATTATTAGAATTCAAAGTTAACCAAGATATAGACTACCATAGTTGAAAATGGAATTAGACCAATATCATTTTGTATCTTGGAGGCTGTGCAGTGTGCACTTCAGTTCATTTTCTTGACATATGTCCATCTCAAGCCCCTTTCTTAGTTTCTTGCTTTATTTTGCCACTCTAAGATGATAAAAAGAATCATCTTTATTTTATTTTTTCATTCGATCACTGTTTCTACAGCACTCAATTCGTACATTGCTATAGGTAATTTTTAGTAGGGAATATATATATGGCTGGCAATCTTGAAAGCCAACAAGTGGATAAAGAGAATATATCTTTTCTTGAAATCTATGTGAGACTGACATGACCCAAAATATATAAGCTTTAGCTTTGTTGTTACTGGGATAAAGGATTTCCTTTCCTTTTCAAGCAGCCCAATGCATGATAACCTTTACACTTGGCAGAATTTGCCATGCCTTCGTGTTATTTTCAGCCAAAAAGCGCAAGATATATCTATGTTCATGCTTTCGGTGTGCATGAAACATTTCAAAGAGAACAAATTCCGTAATATGGTTAATCTCAGTTTTATTTCCAAATTAGTATGGAAAATATGGCTTTTATAAACAAGCTCCTTTTTATAATTACAAAAAAAACCAGAAACAGTGTCTGATATGCTTCAATCAAACGTAAATTGGAATTCTATAAAAATACATAATAACATAAATACATATAAAGAAAGCACTAAACACATAAAGCCATCCTATATAATGAACTGCGATTTGCAAGAGCTAGTGATGCCTATCAAGTATAGTATAGGTCTTCCGGTGAAGTGCCCACTAAGAAGGGAACATGAGCTTATTCTTTCCTCAAGAGCAAGGATTGAACAGTAGTAAAATAAGTTTGCTTAGGGTGTGCACAACATGGCAACCAATACAAATATTCGAAGCTATATATGTATGTATGTATGTGCTTCCCGTGTAGGGAAATAAAAGGTGTAAGATGTTAAAATCCTATTGCAAGCAAAATTGCAATTTAGTTTTGAAAGGACGGGCAAAATCTTCGTCGCAAATTTTATTAGAAGAAATAAACAAGTATTGGGAATTACAAGTTGCAAATACATTAATTCGCAACAGAATCAAAACTTAGAAAGAAGGTGTTCCATAACTACTTAGGATGCTTACATACTCTGGCCGATAATATATTAAGCAAACCAGTGATGACAGCTACTTCATAATGCCAACTTGGTTCATCAAGAGTCAAATATGAACAGCGAGATCAATCCTAGGATGGATATGCACATACCTGGCAGATCCCAGGGCTCACACTTGTAAAGATCAACCTCTGGAATGATTTCGAGCTCTATCTGTCTCCCGTTGATCTTCCTCTTAAGGTAGCAGATGATGAGTTCTTCATCAGTGGGGTGGAACCTGAAACCAGGAGGCAAACTGACTGGCGCCATTGCTCCCTCTGCCCTTCCTCGCAAAAAAAAAAAATCCTCACAGCAAAAGTCTGCTTGGAGCTTTGCAGTCGCCTGGCAGCAATGCTATCCGAAGCAAAAATTATGGACAGCCAACCAGGCCTGCTCAACTAGCTCTATATGAATGAATGGTCAGCTACAAATAATGTACACAGCCTGAAACACAAAAAAAAGAGAAGAGAGACGTAAGCTGCAGAAATTTAACCGAGATCGTCGTATGTCATGTATGTAATGTAACAAAGAGGAGGTGCAGTAGACAGGCAAGAGGTAGGAGGAGACCTTGGCTAATGGCAGGCGCGCGCATGAGGAAGGAGAGAGAGGGAGGGAAAGGAGGAGGGGGAGGGGCTGTGGCTTTATAGCAAAGTTTGGGAGATTATTTTATGCTGGGATTCTTGTCATCTTTCACATGAAGCTATATTACCCCTATCTCTCTCTCTCTCTCTCTCTCTCTCTCAAACTTTGGCTTTTGCTTTTGCTGTGTCCTGTGTCAGTAGCTTTATATCGGTGAATAGAATAGAAATATCCCAATCTTCTCTTCTTGTCTTTGGCAGCCAAAGCGAGAGCTGGTGTAGCCGCAGCAGGACTGTAGGATCGGAAGGCCATTGGCTGCTTTGTGGGCCACCAGAGAATGCCTAGTCAGCTCCCCCGTTGGAAAGGGTGAGGGGCCCAAGGTTGGTACTCGATTCCCCGCACCTTTTTCCCTTTGACGGTTTACGTCACGTTCCCACACGGACCCCTATGTAGATTTGCCGGCAGGTGGGGGCCTCCCTGCCTCGATGCCTGTGCCTGAATCTGCATGATTAGCAGCTAATCCATGTACAGTACTGTTTATGCCGCCAGTACTTTTGCCAGAAGCGATTATCTGTCTCAACTGACTCTTAATTTTTTTTTCCCCTGAAGCGGAGTGGCAACCAACCAGCTCTGGGCTAAAGTTCGTCTGTGCTTCTGTCCCCCATGTTCATGCTAGCTAGAGGGGTGAATGTGTGCTGCATGCCATAGCCCATATGGTTACTGTTACTGGTCGGTGCACAATGGCTGCGTGCATGCCGGCAGTACGTAGCTCAGCTCACCTGCCGAAACAATGCCAAGAGACAAGCAAGTCAGTTGAGCGGATTCCCAGACGAACTCATTACTGATACCAGCAGAATCGAATGTAAAAGAGCTATATATACACTGTGCGATCCAATGTATCTGCTTGTGAGAACGATATATATACAAGCAAAGCATGATAGTTTGACATGCATGCTCAGGTTCAGGTAGCTGTGTTGCTAACTCGGATTCAGAGTACCGGAAACCCAGGCTCCCGAAAAAAGAGTCGTCCACACTGGAAGCGCGTACATATACGCAAAAGGCTTCTGTTGGAGCTACCGAGCGAGCGAGCGAGCAACCAGCAGATGGCAGATACTCCTCAAGGACCCCACTACTAGTACAAAGTGGATTTCGTTAACTTCACATCACATCTTGGCAGCCAAAATAGCATATCAAGAGATTAATTAAACCACCGCCCCCTGCTGAAGTCGGCAGGAACCTAAGACTAATAAGAGCCATTTTCTTCAAAAGAGCAGGAAAGGAAACTAGGAGGTCCAATTCAGAACACCGGAGCTGAATGAGACAGGTTGTCTTGTGCAGCTGACGACGGACGGACTGACACGGCCGATCTCAATTCTCAGTGTCCATGAAATGAACCAGCCAGCCAATGATGGCGTTGGCCACGATCCCTCAGCAGCCAGCAGCAAAACAAAGGGAGAAAAAAAAGGAAAGGTGGGTTATCCATGGAACCTACTGCGACGGCCAGACCTTCGACACGTTCCACTGCTAGGCCTACATGGCAAGGGCTGGGTCCCGGGAGCTTTCGGGGCCCCCCACAACTTGCGGCTGCTGATGCATAGCTTGTGGGCCACTTTTCCTTTTTATCAATCCATCCCGCTCCAGCTTTAGGTTCCTTTCCCCTTTTCGAGTTTATGCTTTCTCCCCACACACAGCCGGGTACCATCTCAAGCTATTCTACTACACTGCTCCTCCTACCCGTAGCATATTATGTACACATACATACATACATACATACATACCAGAAATACGCATATGGAATAGCATGATTGATGAGTATAAGTTGTTACGTTCAAAATGGCAATTCACTGGATTTTGGGCCGCAGACAACTACTAATACATGTTATCTATTTGCTCGTTTGTGTTAATCATGCTTAAGATTTGTGGCTACGACGCTAAAGCCCACATGGTTTTTACAACGTGAGGGAGGTGGCAAACTAGTCGGCCGATCCAACAGCCTAGAGGTGAACAGGAAGAGCACACATGACGCAGGTAGTTTAAGATTTAAAAGCAATGCCTCTTAGTAACTCTTACCTGGCAATGGTGGACTTAACCAAATGGTAAAGTACGGTTAGCCAGCTCAATTCATAAGGAGACCCAGATCTCACAACTTCACGTCGCCTTTGAGGAATGCAGGAAGAAGAAAGGGAGAATTTAGCCCACCTGGACCCAGAAGATCAGCTCATGTATCTTCGTAATGATGCCAAAGACAAAAACATACTAATCAGACTAATCATTAAGGTCTAATCAGCATGTGTTCAATTCAATTTGAAAAAGATAACCTAACTCCCCAAAAAAAAGGGCAATACATTCTCTGTTCATTTTTGAACAAGATCATTACTTCTCTTTAAAGTCTTGGACGTTGAGCTTTAGTTCAAAAAAATGAAACTGGTCCAAAATCCTTCTTTCTATTTCCCTGAAATTTTTTCGGAGTTCGGACTAATCACCGCCCGTCAGAACTAGTTTCGATAAAAAGGTGAACAGGGAGCAATATACTAATGCGCTGAGGAATAATCCACAGAACTTTGGAGGTGGTGTTGGGATCAGACCTTGAGTGCCCACATTGAAATCCACCAAGAGATGGGTGGCCTCTGCGAGCGGCAAGCAAAGTACTTCAACCTGGATAGAAAACTAATAATTACAATCAAGATATGCTGAGATATATTCCGTTCAAAAGCATTTCAGGGAAGTTATTTAATCACAAAGGTTGCAGAGCTGAATGCAGTGTCGGTTCTGATTACGAGAGAAGAGGAATCAAAAGAAAAGAAACGGCAACAGTGTAGCCGAAAGGGTAGGCCACCCCCTAGCCTCCCACTTTTGAAAGCCCAAAAGTCGGCCATTGTTCAAGTATCTTGGCTTCCACAGGGAATCAGATAGCCCGAACAAGGAAAGAGATCTGAATACCTTGAACCAAATGGCGAAGCAATACGATACGGGTAATATAACTCGGAAACAAAACTTTACATGTTCCCCGTGTAGACAGTTCTTGGTGTTCAACTGGGAAGGCATAAAGTTTCAGTTTCTCCTGTACCATTCCAAAACTCCAAAATCAGTTCCCACTAGTACCATTTCTTGACTGGTACTAAACTGGTGATTAATAGCTGCAGGACCAACGTGTCCTGTAAAGTATCTCTGATTGGCATTCAAAGTAAGTGTCATGACATGTCCATTCTAAAAAAGTTTCAATATGTGTGCATGATGGTGCTGAGGGAAGAATTGGTTGACCGTCATTCTAGGTTTGGACTAAGTAAAAAAAATGACTATGTTTATAAAAAATATTATCAACATTTGTTTCTCCAAATAGGTTTATTTATTTATTTTTTTCGAAAAATGGCAGGAGCTCTGCCTTTCATTAAAGCAGAAAGAGGGTACATAGAAACAGACAACATTCATCTCATCAGGAGTACACCTCCTGCTGGGAGAGATTAGAAGAAATGGACCAGCAGGAGCCTAGATAGAACTGGAGAGTGGAGACTAAACACCATACTATAAATGGTCAATAAGCACGAGGCCCACGAGCCCGGCACGAAGCCCACTGTTTGGACCTGATCCGAGCCCAGCCCGGTTCTATGCGGGTCCGGGCTGGCCCGGCACGAATAAGCGGGCCGGGCTCGAACAGGAAACTAAGTACGGTGGGCTAGCCAGGCACGACCCGTTTACCTCTAAGCTTTTTTTGCACTAAACCGTGCTTATCGGTCCGCTTAGCCCGTTTTTCGGCCCGCTTTTTCCGTGCTTACCGGGCCGGGCCGTTTAGGCCCGTTACGGGCCGGGCTCGGACAGGGAAACGAGCCCGCGGGCTTAGATGGCCCGGCCCGGTTTTCTAACTATGTCTGGCGGGCCGGGCGACCCGTTTGGCCATCTCTACACCATACTAATCACTAAACCCAACTGCTAATGGATAGCAACACTCTTGAAGAGTGAAGGGCTCTCTTTAATTTTCCCTGCCACGTGCATCACCGACAGCGAGTTGTGCTCAAAGATCCTTCGGTTACGCTCTTTCCAGATATTCCAAATGGTGTAGATCACAGTTCCATTGAATTCTCTTCTGCGCACCACTCACTAATGCTATCGAAGTTTGTTGGGTTTGCTTGATGCGGCAATGCCATTCCTTCCTAATTGAGAATCTGATTCCAGACTTCCTGGGCCAAAGGGCACTGCAAACAAAGGTGGGGTCCACTTTCTAGAGGTCCATGGCAAAGTGACCAGGTTATTTTGGATAAGAATCCATGCAAATAGTTTATATTTATTCTTAGATCTTGCTGTCCAGATGTGTTGACCTTGTGACATCTATGAGAGCCTAGAAACTGGGCTCTGTAGGTTGAACTGGTGGAAAAATCCCATTCGGGGTCCATTTCCAAGTGATGGAGTCAGCAACATTCGGCTGAAGGTGAATGTACTGAATTCTAATCCAGGCGAAACAAATTCCTCAATCTGTGTGGATGTTGTAATTTTGTTCCTTGAGGGCCTCTATCCAAGCATTGTCGGAAAGCTCTTGTGCAACTGATTTGTTCTTCCTTTTCACTAGCTTAAAGAGGTGTGGGGCTAAATTTCGGGGCTTCTCCATCCCACTGATTTCAAGTCGGGCGACCGGCTGGTCGTCACAGAGGACCGACCAGGCGCCTAATCGCGATTAGGGCGACGATTAGGACGCCTAATCGGTCCTGGTCGACCTCAGGTCGTCTCCTAATCGTCCTATACAATTTCTGGACATATATATGTATATAGCTATATATAACAAGCAATACTGCAATAGCCAATAGGCTAGGCACTATATAAGTCTGAAACTCTGAACTGAGTCTGAAATTACAAGCAGTGAAGCAGCAGAAATGAAAGTCTGAAATTGTAACTAGAGACTGCAGAATGCACTGGTGCTGTGATGGTAAGAACCAAGAAGTCAAGAACAACTGACCGCAGAGTGTAGACATACTGATAGTAAGATAGAAAAGGGGGAGAAGGAAGGAACCAGCACCAGTCATCAGTTCCTCTTCGTCAATGCTCACTGGTGCTGGTCTGGAGACAACGCTGGTGGAGTCCTGGAGAGCCGGCGCCGGTGTATTGGAGCAGCCGCCGCTGAATGCACTGGACAAATGACGGCGGTAGAGGGCAGACAATGGGCAGGGGCGCAGGCAGGGTTTGGGTTACGGCAGCGCTAGGGTTTCGGTAGGGGAGGCAAGCGGTTTATATTGCTTACTATAGATGGGCCAAAAAAGGATGAAGCCCAATAGTAAACCCTAGCCGCCACTGGACGACCAGAAATCAACTAATCGGACGCCTAATCGGACGATCTGGACGCTTAATCGACGATCTGGACGACCAGAACGTCTGATCGCGTCGTCCGGCTAATCGGCCACTTACAGGCGACCAGCCCGACTAATCGCGATTAATCGCGATTAGTCGGACGACTTGAAAACAGAGCTCCATCCAACCAACTATGATGCCAAAACCTTGCCTTTGTGTCGTTGCCAAGTGTCACTGAGGTGGAAGCCTGAAACAGAAGGTTGTCTACATTGTTACAAGGTACTTGCAGCCCAACGCAGGGCTTCTCTTCAATGGTCCACTCCCGCCAAAGCCACCGAAGGCGGAGAGCCCGACTAAATTTGTCGAAGTCAAGAACTCCTAGTCCACCCAAATTCTTTGGTCTGCACATTGTAGGCCAGTTGATTAGACAGTGGCCTCCGTTTGTTTCCTCTCCCTTCCATAGGAAGGATTTGCGAACTTAGTCTATATGCTTCCTAGTCCAAGCCAGATAGGTTTATTATAGAAACATATTCAGACAATTACTTTATTACGCATCATAAATATTAATACATGTTCATACATATTTAGTTAAACTTGAAATTTATTGACTCCTCGACAAGAATGACATCATTTTATTGGGTTGGAGAAAATATAAGTATTCATTGTCTAGTCATCAAATCAGATCTGCGATTGCAACAGAAAACAGTAATGAAGCATTTCTAACGTATTTTAGACTGTAATACTGGATGCCACTTCACGTAGTTGTAAAATCCTTGATGCATAGTAAAGCATGGTCGAAATTTTAGGGCAAACCCGATGTGAAAAGTAGCCTAAGGATAAGTGAATTACTAGGCTGAAACCAAGGTCCAACTACAATTTGGTCCATGGAAAAGATAGCACTACCTTTGACCTGCTGACTTCAGAGAGAAAAAGGAGCTGTCATTTTCAGTTATGCTACAAAACTACTGTCACTAGGTACATACTAGTGTCATGGGGCAAGTAACAGACAACTATAGCAGCTTAATGCGCAGAGTGCAGAACTGTAGCAACTATCAGCTGCAAATGTAATTATTTCGATCAACTTCTAGTTCTGATAAGTGATAACATTCTCACAGCCTACAAGTAAACATGTGCCTTCATAATCGCAGGCCATTGTGATTATGCTTGTTTTATTATGTTACAACCAAATGGTAAGACTGCATGGGTTAGAAGGTATAGATAGTATACCACTTACAACAAAGAACACTCTACTCAGTATGAGAACAAATATTGGGGGAAGACAAACTTGCTCCTTCGGTTTTCTTGTTGTATACTATATACTTGTTTAAGACTAAGAATAACTTGGGCAAGCAAAAAAGGTCATGGAAGATGCATGCCTGCAGAGCTTGCAGCAACGATGAGAAAAACATGACAAAATGCAAGCTTCATCAGGAAAAAAGCAAAGTATGAAACTGAGGTCAACATCAAACCAAAAGTTTATTCTATCTTTATTCATTGGATGTTTTATCTTTATTCATTGGATGCCACAAGCAGATTTCTAAGATACGGTCATGGATCTTGCACATGTTTAACATGCTTATTACTTTTCTGAGTGCAAATCGATAAAGCAAGAAATCTTATTAGCTTCTCCTAGCCTCCAAGAACTGCTACCTAGCTGGTTATTACCAACACGTAATGCTATAGAAATATCAATGTGCTAGCATTCCCTTACTATATTTTAGAATCCAATATAAAACAATACCTCTGTTTTTCAAGAAATTAGTTTTACCATGGATGCAGAATGTGTCCGAAATAATGGTATTAAGAAACTCACATTCATATAAAACTTCTAGTCATAAAACATCGGCTATTTTTTTCTTGAACACCCACTTAGGCGTGTGTACTTCAGCTATTTAAATGGTTGGTTTCTCTTGATAGAAGCAACATAATGATACGAGCATCATAGTATCCAGCTCCATGAAAAAGGAAAAGAAGATGATAAGAGAGAAAAAGGAGCTGTCATTTTCAGTTATGCTACAAAACTGAATGGCGTCAAAAGAAATGGCAGCATTAAAGCAGAATTCTGAATACAGGGACTATGGACTGGGTTTTCAAATTGTCTGCCCCCACATGCATGCAAATGACATACTGAATATAAGATAATAAAGAGAGTGTAATCCTCATCTAGTGAGAAAGGTTCAGATCAAAATGGTTCATGCCTTTTATGCACTCACACGTATGGTTAGTTTTAGACTACTCATGTAAAAACAGTGTTAAGAAGATATCATTAGATTTAAATAATATAATTAAAATCCGCTAATTTTTTAAGTAAAAACATGAAACAAAAATTGCTATTAGAAATTAATATTAGATGGCAACAGCGAGATTTTGCACCTACATTGGTCGTGAGTTCCTTATGGCAGAAGCAGAAACATAACTCCACCCAAAGACCTAAACTTTGCTTTTTAAGCATAAGTACGTAAGTACGACAGAGTCTCTGGAGGTCCAAAGTTTTTCCCAAAGCACTATGCAATGTCCTCAACCAGGCAAGTGGAGATTAATTATGGCATCTTCAACTCTCAACGATACAATTTGTCCTCCCTTGACATGCCTTTTACTGAAGCAGAAATTAAAAAAAGTATTGACCTTCTGCCAGCTGATAAGGCTCCTGGGCCCGATGGTTTTATGGGGACCTTCTTTAAATCTTGTTGGGACATAATCAAGCACGATGTGATGGAGACAGTTAAGGCATTTCACGACCTTCGGTGCATGAACCTACAACTCATCAACTCGGCAATTTTTTTTACTTCCTAAAAAAGAGGGAGCGGAGGCAATTGGTGATTTTAGACCGATTAGCCTCATTCACTCCTTTGTCAAAATCATCACAAAGACTCTTGCTCTCTGATTAGCGCCACATATGCATGAAATCGTCTCACCATGCCAAAGCGCGTTCATCAATAAACAGACTATGCAGGATAATTTTATGGCCGTGCGTAGTGCAGTGAGGCGCTACCAACGCATGAACATACCCTCGCTCTTCCTCAAATTGGACATTGCGAAAGCCTTTGATTCGGTCCTATGGGAATACCTTCTCTTGCTGCTTCAACATCTAGGCTTCCCTTCTCGGTGGAGAGATTGGATTGCAGCCATCCTCTCAACATCCACCTCAAGGGTCTTTGTTAACGGGGTCCCAAATCGCCCCTTGTCTCATGGTCGAGGACTTAGACAGGGAGACCCACTCTCACCATTGTTATTTGTGCTTGCCATTGACCCATTGCA
The DNA here is from genome assembly GCA_029449295.1 of Zea luxurians. Taxonomy (NCBI): domain Eukaryota; kingdom Viridiplantae; phylum Streptophyta; class Magnoliopsida; order Poales; family Poaceae; genus Zea; species Zea luxurians. Next base: position 31,872,625 of record JAOPSE010000031.1, read on the forward strand.
GAAAATTTTAGACTTGGCAACAGAGACGGGACTTCTCAGAAAAATCAGGGGCCGCTCGCCTTGCCTTCGTCTCTCATTGCATGCTGATGATGCGGCCTTGTTTATTGCACCAAAAAAAGAGGAGGTCTAGACAATACTAAAGCTGCTCGGGCTATTTGGTGAGGCGTCAGGGCTGTTGACAAACTTCCATAAGTCCACAGTTGTGCCTATCCGTTGTCAAGGTATTGACCTCAACGCGGTCCTAAGGAATATGCGAGCCAGAAGGGCTACCTTCCCCTTAAAATACCTGGGCCTCCCGCTCTCATCATCCAGACTGAAGAAGAGCGACTTTCAGTTCTTAATTGACAAAATTTTGAACAAGCTCAGTGGCTGGAATGGGAAAAACCTCTCTATGGCTGGCAGACTGACTTTAGTTAAGTCAGTCATTACCTCCCAAGCAATCTACCTTCTCTCTGCTTTACGGGCTCCTAAGGAAATATTGAATCTAATTGACTCGAGAAGGAAAAAAATTCTTTGGGCTGGGTGTGCACAAATTACGGGAGGTAAATGCAAGGTAAATTGGATCCGTTCCGCAAGGCCAAAAGAGTGTGGAGGCTTGGGTATCCTTCATTTCCCGGCGGCAAGGGCACCTATATGGCCGTCGGCGACAACCCCCTATATGGCTTCGGCGGCAAGGGCACCTTTCCCGTCGGCAAGATAAAGCTACCCCTGTCATTCGGTGTAGCACCCAATGCACGAAGTGAGCAGGTCACCTTCGACATTGTCGACATGGTATACCCGTACAACGCCATAATGGGCCAGGGCTCCATCAACAAGTTTGAAGCAGCCATTCACAGACTTTACCTTTGCATGAAAATCCCGGGTCCGCAAGGCATAATCATAGTTTATGGCAACCAGCAGACTGCGCGGAATATTGAAAGAGACTTCGTTCCAGGGCAACGGAACGTATACTGCCTCACAGCACAACGCGAAGGGTTCGAAGGGACCCGCCCAGTCGCCGACGAAAAAGTAAAGGCACAGCTACAAAGCAACGACGGAATGAAGGCAGTACCCCTCGACCCGGCCACACCTAAGCAAACGGTCGTAATAAGCGAAGACCTGACCTCGCGAGACGAGAAAAAACTCATCTCCTGCCTCTCCCGAAACAAGGACGTCTTCGCTTGGTCCGCCCTCGACCTAGTCGGGGTCAGCCGCACCATCATAGAGCACGACCTAGGCATCGACCCTTCGGTGTGCCCAATGAAGCAACGACTGTGCAAAATGTCCGACGAGAAGATCGAAGCCGCCAAAGCCGAGGTGCACCGCCTGTTGGAAGCCAACTTTATCGAGCCAATTGCTTATCCTACATGGCTCACCAACATGGTCATGGTGCAAAAGAAAAGCGGCAAGTGGCGCACGTGTATCGACTTCACCAGCCTCAATAAGGCCTGTCCTAAGGACAATTTCCCGCTGCCCCGGATCGACAAAATAGTCGATAGCGCAGCAGGATGCGAAGTCATGTCCCTCCTCGATTGCTTCTCCGGTTACCACCAGATATACATGAAAGAGGAAGACAAGCCCAGCACAAGCTTTATCACACCCTTCGGCATGTACTGCTTCATCAGGATGCCAGAGGGACTCAAAAATGTCGGGTCAACCTTTTCTCGCCTCACCAAGAGGGTGCTCGAAGGCCAAATAGGCCACAACATTTTCACCTACGTGGACGACATCGTCGTCGCGAGCAAAAACAAAGAGGATCACCTGGCCGACCTCGCAGAGACATTCGCTAATATGTGGGATGCACGACTTCGGCTCAACCCCGAGAAGTGTGTCTTCGGAGTCCGCCAGGGGAAGATACTTGGCTACCTGGTGTCGCACCGAGGGATCGAGGCCAACCTAGCGAAGATCCAAGCGATCATCAACATGACACCCCCGCAGTCAGCCAGGGATGTCCAGCGACTGACAGGCAGATTGGCCGCCTTGAACAGATTCATTTCTAAATCCGCAGAGCGCAGTCTACCCTTCCTCAAGACATTGTGTGGCGCAAAAGACTTCGCTTGGGGACCAGAGCAGGCGGCAGCCTTCGAGTCGCTCAAGCAACACCTGTCAGACTTAGCAACTCTTACTAGCCCAGACCCCTCGCTGCCTCTTCTTCTCTACATTGCAGCCTCGCCATGTGCAGTCAGCGCAGCGTTAATCTAAGGACAGGACAGAGAGGGCACGACCCGACAGTGCCCAGTCTACTATGTCTCTGAAGTCCTCATGGCTTCTAAGTGCAACATGACTGAGTTAGAAAAAATTTCATACGCAGTTGTCATGGCATCGCGCAAGCTGCGCCACTACTTCAAAGCATTCAAGGTACGGGTCACTTCGGACAGGGGTCTGGAGAAACTGATCAGGAACCCGGAGACGTCCGTCCGAATCGCCAAATGGGCAGCCGAACTCTCCGGATACCACATTACCTTCGAGCCCAGGACAGCGATCAAATCACAAGTCTTGGCAGACTTCATCGTTGACTGGACAGGACCAACATGGCAGCAAGAAGAGTCTCCAGAGAAAGTGTGGACCATCCTCTGCGACGGCGCGTGTTGCCATGCGGGGGCAGGCGCCGCGGCAATTATCACATCACCCGCAGGCGTCAAGTACAGATACGCGGCACGCCTCAGCTTCGCCTTGGAGTCCGACAGATGCACTAACAATATAGCAGAGTATGAAGCCGTCATCCTAGGACTCCGCAAACTACGAGCACTCGGTGTCACCATATGCATAGTCAGGACAGATTCCAAAGTAGTGACCGGCCAGGTCGAAAAGGAATACTCAGCAAAAGACCCAGCGCTCATGCAATATCTCACAGCCGTCCGCAATCTCGAGAGACAATTCAAGGGTTTCACTGTACAACATATCGACCGCGCCAAGAACGAAGAGGCCGACGCGTTGGCTAAAGCAGCGGCCAAGGGTGAGGCCTTGCCCTTCGACGTGTTCTACCACGTCATCGGCACACCAGCTGTCCGCAACCCAGAAGGTTTACAAATAACTCAGGACGCTGAAGGCCACCGCATCGTCAACCTCATCATGGCTGAAGATTGGCGGGCCCCAATAACTCTGTATCTGCAAGGACACTATCATCCAAGCGATAGCAACGAGGCCAAACGACTAAAGCACAGAAGCCGAGACTTCGTATTAGTCGAGGGTCAGCTGTACAAGAAGGGGATCAGTCAGCTCATGCTGAAGTGCATAACCGAGACCGAAGGCACACAAATCCTCCGCGAAGTCCACAACGGAACTTGCGGCTCCCACTTAGGACCCAGGGCCCTCGCTGCCAAGGTGATTCCTCAAGGATTTTACTGGCCCGCAATAATTTGTACTGTCAATCGGGTCACGAGGTCATGCGAAGCATGCCAAAAGTTCTCGCCTCGCTAAGGCAGCCCTTCGCAATTCACCAAGCTCATCGTCCATACATGGCCACTTCAACGCTGGGGGCTGGACATCGTCGGACCACTGCCTACGGCTCAAGGGAACCTCAAATTCACCTTCGTCGCCGTCGAATATTTCACAAAGTGGATCGAGGCCAGAGCAGTATCCACAATAACATCGAAGACCGCTCAAAAATTCTTCTGGCAAAACATTGTCTGCCGCTTTGGAGTCCCGTCCGAAGTCACAGTCGACAACGGAAAACAGTTCGACAACCAAGACTTCAGGGATTTCTGCTTTTCCATCGGTACCAAGCCTGTCTTCGCCTCAGTGTACCACCCACAATCTAACGGCATCGTTGAGCGTGCCAATGGCAAGATTTTTACTGCCATCAAGAAAAGACTTCTCGACGACAAAAAGGGCAAATGGGTCGACCAACTACAAGAAGTGGTATGGGCCCTAAACACGACAGAATGCCGGGCAACCGGGTTCACACCTTTCCGTCTATTGTATGGATCCGAGGCCATGACGCCGCAAGAGATAAAGCATGGGTCGCCCAGAACAAACACATCAGCAGTCCCCGATGTCGACTAACCAACTTCCAAAGATCTCATCGACGGAGTCCGCGTCCTCGCCCTGTAGGCCCTCGACAGATATCAGGCTCAAACCAAGGCCTGGCGCGACAACGCAGTCGTCCCAAAAAAAATCAACACAGGAGACCTCGTACTCGTCCGGACCACCCGGACAGAATCACGGGGCAAGCTGGAGCCGAAATGGGAAGGCCCATTCATTGTCAAGTCGAAGGCATCCCCCAGCGCGTATAGGCTGGCAACATCATCCGGCGAGGACTTAGAGCATTCCTGGAACATCGATAATCTACAAAAAAAATTTTGTTTAAGTCTCAGGTCCTACGCGCCTATGTAATTCTGCAAACAATGTTGCTCAGGCCCGCACTCTTTTCCTCCCGGAGGGTGAGGTTTTTAACAAGGCGGAGTCATATAATATATCAGTGAAAAGCCCCCGCAAAAATATCCAAGTATCACCATCACCGTGTCGAAAAAGACCGCTCCAACGGTCTTCGGCATTCGACCGATTCGAAGTCACCGCGACAGGTAGCACAGACTACCCTCGCGTGCGACAAACTCCGCACAAAAGTCGCCTAAGGGTGCAGCCGGACAAGCACAACAAGTGCGCGATACAAAGTCTTTTACTAAAAGACATTTCATGCAAAAGTCGCCTAACGGTGCAGCCGGACAAGCACAACAAGTGCGCGATACGAAGTCTTTTACTAAAAGACACTCCTTGTAAAAGTCGTCTAAGGGTGCAGCCGGACAAGCACAACAAGTGCGCAATACGAAGTCTTTTACTAAAAGACACTCCGTGCAAAAGTCGCCTAAGGGTGCAGCTGGATAAGCACATCAAGTGTGCGACACGAAGTCTTTCCCACAAGACAACCCCGTGCAAAAATCGCCCAAGGGCGCCGCCGGACACTTACAACATCACACTGCCAAGCGAATGGCAACAGGCCACACTACAATACAAGTCGCAGATTACATACACACAGTGAAGGGTCAGCAAACCCACTGCACAAATAAATACAATTGCGCCCTCTACTACCGCACGACAAGCGAGAGCATCACACATTCTACATCGGCTCAACCTTCGGGATAATGCCCGCCTCCCGATAATTAAACAACATCATTTTCAATTTCTCACCCTCAAACAAATTCCATAGGTCCCCCTCACCAATACTTGTCCCAAACGACGAAGACAGCAAGTCGCGATGATTACCCCGATCTACACGAAGAGTTTGCTCCAACCCCATCCGCCGGCGCCTACCACTTCGCGACCTCTCACCAACACTATGCTTCGCCACCACTTTTCGTTGACGGCGTTCGATCCTCGCCCCAGCCGGGGGATCCAACGCTCGACCCATCTCCAGCCGCGACGAAGACTCCGCCGCGGCCACATCTAACGCAGCAAAATAATCCAAATCTTCATCCGAAGACTCTTCAGTCCAGGAAAATGGGCTCTCAAACTCGCCATCACCAGATGACAAAGACCTAGATTCAAAACCAGACAAACTATCACTAGCAGGCACTGCGTTCACGGCCGCCACAAAATTAATACCATCAGTAGGGGTTGCTTGCGCAGGCCCAGACGTCGGAACCTGTGCAGCAACCGAGTTTCAGTATCACAAAAACAAAACCCTACACCCAACGCCTCTAAGTCTATTCCGCCACCTGCACAGGGCCGGCCGACGCTGCAGGGTCTTCGGCAACCAGCGCGGCCACCCCCAAAGTGTCTGCAGGAAACGCAGCGGCGACCACAGGGTCGTCTTCGCCAACGCTTGTTGCCGGCGCCGGCTGGTCCTCAGCCCCCGCCCTCGCACCCTCCGCCAAAGGATTCGCGCTCTCCAGACCACCCAAGTCTTCGACTTCATCATTCGCCATCTACAAAAATAGCACCAAACATCAGTACATTTTCTTGAAAATAAAATAAAATAACAACAATCCGTACCTGCTCCATCGCCCGGTCAGACCTCTCCCGGACAGTGTCGCGGCCGTGAGGGCCCCACGTCCTATAATAAAGCGCCCCAGCGGACCGCTTTAGCACCGCATCTTCAACCTGGAAGATCTCACGTTCGAAGTCTTCATCGGATCGATCGAAGACTTCAAAGTGCAAGCATCCCTCACGGGACAAGGCATTCTCGGCCCCCTCACAGGTGATGAGCGAAGCGAAGGACATGAGACCCGTCACGATCGACGAAGCACCTCCAGCTCCTCCTGCAACCACCCGAGAAAGCGGAGGCCCACCTCCTTGCCGGACGCATCAAAGGGGGCCGTACGCGCACCAAGCTGCCGGTACACGTCCACGAGCAATGCACGCGCTCGGTCCACCCCTGTGCGGGTAGAGGCCTCTGCCTTGTCCAGATAGTTGCAAAGGCTCCTGTGGTTCGCCTCCGCAGCACGTTGGAGGGCAAGACTAGCTTCGGCGCGCGCAAGTTTAGCTTCGGCGCGCGCAGCCTAGGCCTCGCGCAAGCCTTGTCAGCATCCTCCTTCTCCGCGGCCAGCCGGCGGCCAAGTTCCTCCTTTTCGGCCTCCGCCGCCGATAGCTTGTCCATCAGATTGCAGCTCTTGCTTTCCGCGGCTGACTTCTCCCGCACAGCCTCAGTAAGCTGCATCCGCAAGCGCTCATTCCTCCCTTCGAGTCGCCGCCGTTCGGCAGCGAACTCCGAGGTCAGGGCCCCGGACGCAATTCGTTCGGCGAAGGCGGTCGCCTGGCATCAACCACCGTCAAATTCGAAGTCACAAAAAAAAGAAGAGCACACTGCCGAAGACAACTTACATGCTTCAGCTGCTGCACAACTGAGCCTGCCACGTCCCTAGCGGCGGCGGCCGAAGAGATCCCGCCGCTAGCGCAAAACTGGGCCCACGGGTCCTGCGCAGACCCCGTCACACCAGTCGCCACGGCGACCGGCCCAGCCGCCACAAACGCCGGGGCAACAGCCAGTTGCCCAGCCTCCGATCCTGCACCAATCTCGTCAAAAACCCAATCCCAAAAAAAACTCACCAACAAGATCCCGCCCTGTATGCGCGTCGAATATCGAGACGCCGCCCAGAAGATAGTCATCCACGGAAATATCCATGGTGGCCTCGGCCCTGCCCACCTCCGTCTCAGCAGCACGCGGCGGCGACAGAAGCCTTCGCTCTTGCACGGGCGCGGCAGGGAGCGGCTTGCTGGGGCTGGGGGTGGCGGACTTCGCGCCCAACGGAGGCTTGCTGCTGCCGGGGGCGATAGACTTTGCGACCCCCCGAGCCATCTTGACCTCGCGGCGCCGGGTCCCCTACCCTAGCAAACGCCCGACGCTTCCGCGACGCGTCTTTGCGATCCTTTTCCATCACTGCCGACACAACAGCAGCAACATTCCGCCCGTAAGGAAAAATCCCCATCTCACGAGCTAATCGAGAAGTACGCATGTCCTCGCCGGCCGCCCAAGGGATCGGAACATTCCTAGGCCACCGACCCCGGAAATCTCCAGCATTCGCGCGGAAGATTCCCGGAGCTCGGGTGAAGACATCCTCTCCCTGGGGGCCGCGCAAGTTTCCAATAAATCCACAGCAAAACGATCGGAGACCCCCAACCCCTCGGCTGCAGTACCTAGTTTCCTCTTTTTAGTGGCCGCAGCCGGCACAGCTCCCCACGAAGGGCCTTCGTCGACCGCTGTCGCCGCCCTTTTTCCCCGGCGGTCGACAACAACAGCATCGTCGTCTGCCGGGTAACCGCCAAATGGCAGACGGTTCAACTCAAAAACGCGATTCAAACGAACATTAGAACCGTGAATATCCCAACTACGCAAGGTCTCCGTCCTCGGCACATATCGTCCAACAATCCTTGCGGCCTCGGCCTCCACCTCACGTACAAACGTGGCCGGGTTCCGGCCCCGCAAATCCAAGGCGAAGGCAGGACTTCGCACCAACTGATAGCCCAAGGTCGGCATCCGGCGGGGGCACACTTCGCCAAGCACCCAGCCGTGCGCCAAGGGCCATACTCCATATCCAATGAATTCCTCAACCAGATCGCGCCCGCTACTCATGCGGGCAGCGTACCGAAGGGCCCCTTCGTCCTCATCGTCCTCCGCCACCTCGAACGGTGGGAACGCCACATAGCAGTGTGAGCACATAATGGCTGCAGGGAGCACAGGGAGATCTTCGACTTCCCCACCAGAGACATAAAACCAAAAGTCCCACCAGTTGCCCCACTTGTTCCGAGCACAAGGGACTATTTCCACGACTTCCACCGAAGTCTTTCCAGTCCTCGGCGTGAAGGTGCATGATCAAATTGTGCAATCTTATTTCCTATTTTCCTCTTTTGCCAGTGCAGACAATAGTTCTTGACGAAGACTTCCACGGACGGCTGACCGCTGTACGAAGCAACCGCCCTGTCATGTACGGCCGCACTTACAGGCGCCGTCGTGACGCCAGGAGGGCTGCAGATCGCGCAGCCAAGGCAGGCGCCACAATCAGTGGCTAAGTTTAGAAAGATAAGGATTAGTTTCCCTATTGCATGCCTTAATCATAGGAGGGATTGGTTAAGATTAGTTTCCTTTTCATATGCCTTAATAATAGGAGAGATTGGTTAAGATTAGTTTCCTTTTCATATGCCTTAATCATAGGAAAGGTTGGTTGAACCAGAGGCTATATATATGTCGTGTAATAGGCTGGGAAATAGTCAAGCAAGATCAATTATCCAAAAACTGCTCTTCTCCCTTGCCTCTCTCAAGCCACCGGTGAGGAATCCCTCACGGTGAAGGTCTGGAGCGCGACTACGAACTGCGTAGCCGCGGTCCAGCGACGTTGGGCGTCGAGGCGCTTGACAACCTGGTATCAGAGTCACGTCGATCCTCACCCACCCGCTCTTGCCCTCCACCATCCCCTTCCACGTCCACCGCCTCCACCGACCACTCCATCACCATGGCTGAGCCCACCATCAAGGACCTCATGGAGCTGATGCAGTCTTTCCAAACCGAGTTGGCTGCCGTGAAAGCCACCATGAAGGACAAGTCGTCCTCGTCGTCCACCGACGGCGGCGGCGAGCGCGAGGATCCCCCTCGTGTGGATCGGCCCCCCAGGTTCCAGAAGCTCGACTTTCCCCGGTTCGATGGCACCACCGACCCGATGCTCTTCATCAACAAATGTGAATCCTATTTTCGCCAACAGCGCACCATGGCGGAGGAACGCGTGTGGATGGCCTCTTATAATCTGGAGGACGTCGCACAGCTGTGGTTCATCCAGCTGCAGGACGACGAGGGCACACCATCCTGGGGGCGGTTCAAGGACCTCCTCAATCTTCGCTTCGAGCCACCACTCCGCTCAGCGCCCCTGTTCGAGTTGGCGGAGTGTCGCCGCACCGGGACCATGGAGGAATACTCCAACCGGTTCCAGGCCCTGCTGCCGCGCGCGGGTCGCCTCACGGAGGGCCAGCGCGTCCAACTCTACACAGGCGGTCTCCTTCCACCGTTGAGCCACGTCGTTCGCATCCACAACCCGGAGACACTTGATGGGGCCATGAGTCTCGCCTGTCAGGCCGAGCAGCTAGAGTTGGCACGGGGACCGCCACCGGCCGCCAGGGGGCCCCTCGCGCTCTTCCCCCAGCGCCGGCGCCCAAGCAGCCGCTGCTCGCCCTCCCTGCACCAACCGCGGGCGTGCCCTAGCCGCGACCAGAGGGTCCGCCCTTGAAGCGGCTGTCACCGGAGGAACGGGCGGAACGGCGCCGCCTCGGCCTCTGCTTCAACTGCAATGAGTCGTACACCCACGGCCACAACCGTGTCTGCCGCCGCATCTTCTACCTCCATGGCGTCGAGCTCACGACCGCCGCCGAGGAACTCGCAGGGGACGACCAGCAGGACGGCGCCCCTGTCTTCTCCCTCAGGGCAGTCACTGGCATGCCCATCTGCAATTCCATGCAGGTGCGGGCCACCTTAGGCGCCACCACCCTCCTCGCACTCCTGGACACCGGCTCCACACATAACTTCATTGGGGAGGATGCCGCCCGCCGCACCGGCCTGCCGATCCAACCGCGGCCGCACCTCACGGCCACTGTGGCCAACGGTGAACGCGTCACCTGCCCAGGAGTCATTCGCCGCGCCCAGGTCATCATCGAGGGCGAGCCATTCTTCATCGACCTCTTCGTCATGCCGCTCGCAGGGTACGACCTCGTCCTGGGGACTCAATGGATGGTCACCCTTGGTCGCATGGTGTGGGACTTCGTCGACCGCTCTGTCTCCTTCCTGCACCAAGGCCGCCAGGTCTCCTGGTCGGACGTCGCCGACCATCAGCATCCCCTGCTCGCCGCTACCACGACACCGAGCGCCCTCCTTGAGGAGCTCTTGCACTCCTTCGACGGGGTGTTTGCTGAGCCGGCGGGTCTGCCCCCGCAGCAAGCTCGGGACCACGCTATCGTCCTCAAGCCAGGCTCTACACCTGTGGCGGTCCGGCCGTACCGCTACCCGGTGGCGCACAAGGATGAGTTGGAGCGGCAATGCGCCGCCATGTTGGCCCAAGGCATCGTACGCCGCAGCGACTCGGCGTTCTCCTCACCGGTTCTGCTGGTCAAGAAGCACGACGGGGCTTGGCGGTTTTGCGTGGACTACCGCGCCCTTAATGCCCTCACCGTCAAAGATGCCTTACCCATCCCCATCGTCGACGAGCTCCTTGACGAGCTGCATGGTGCGTAGTTCTTTACGAAGTTGGACCTTCGCTCCGGTTATCACCAAGTCCGGATGCGGTCGGCTGACGTGCACAAGACGGTGTTCCACACCCACGACGGCTTCTACGAGTTCCTGGTGATGCCGTTCGGATTATGCAACGCACCGGCAACCTTTCAGGCGCTCATGAACGACGTGCTCCGGCCTTTCCTCCGTCGGTTCGTTCTTGTCTTTTTTGATGACATTTTGATTTATAGCAAGACCTGGGCAGATCACTTGCGCCACATTCGCGCCGTCCTCGACGAACTTCTCCGCCATGTCCTCTTCGTCAAACGATCCAAGTGCATTTTTGGGTCCCCATCGGTGGCGTACCTAGGCCACGTCATCTCCGCCCATGGTGTGGCCATGGACCCGGCCAAGGTGCAGGCCATTCACGACTGGCCGACACCTCGGTCGGTGCGCGCAGTGCGTGGGTTTTTGGGCCTCGCTGGGTACTACCGCAAGTTCGTCCATGACTACGGCAAGATTGCAGCACCCCTCACCGCGCTAATGAAGAAGGAGGGCTTCTCCTGGAGCGACGAGGCCCAGGCAGCCTTCCAGGACCTCAAGATGGCCGTGACCTCGACTCCGGTTTTGGCGCTGCCGGATTTCACCAAGGCCTTCATCGTCGAGTGTGACGCATCCACACACGGCTTCGGGGCGGTCTTACTGCAAGAACATCATCCGATCGCCTACTTCATCAGGCCAGTCGCCCCCCGTCACCGCGCGCTGGCAGCTTATGAGCGGGAGCTCATCGGGCTGGTGCACGTCGTGCGACAATGGCGGCCGTACCGGTGGGGGCGCGCGTTCCTCGTCCGCACCGACCACTACAGCCTCAAGTTCCTCCTCGACCAGCGCCTTTCGACAATCCCGCAGCACCATTGGGTGGGCAAGCTCCTCGGCTTCGACTTCTCGGTGGAGTACAAGCCGGGCGCCACGAACACCGTAGCCGACGCGCTGTCTCGGCGTGACACCGACGCGGAAGGCTCGGTCTTGGTGTTGTCTGCACCCCGCTTCGACTTCGTCGACCGTCTCCGTCAGGCTCACCTTCAGGATCCGGCCCTGGTCGCTATCCGGGATGAACTCGCGGCCGGCACAAGGGGCGCACCATGGTCGCTGCTCGACGGCATGGTGGCATACGCAGACCGGTTGTACATCCCGCCGGACTCCCCGTTGCTGCTAGAAGTGGTGGCCGCTACGCACGACGACGGTCATGAAGGGGTGCAGCGCACTCTCCATCGCCTCTGCCGCGATTTCTTCTTCCCTGCCATGCGCCGTGTGGTCCAAGACTTCGTCCGCGCCTGCGCTACGTGCCAGCGCAACAAGTCTGAGCACCTACACCCGGCGGGCCTGCTGTTGCCCCTGCCCGTTCCCCAGGCCGTGTGGTCTGGCATCGGCTTGGATTTCATCGAGGCGCTGCCCCGCGTTGGGGGCAAACCAGTGATCCTCACCGTGGTCGACAGGTTCAGCAAATATTGTCATTTTCTTCCTCTAGCTCACCCCTACAGTGCTGAGTTTGTGGCCCAGTCATTCTTCGGCGAGATCGTTCGCCTCCATGGGATTCCTCAGTCCATGGTGTCGGACCGGGACTCCGTGTTCACCTCGGCGTTCTGGAAGGAGTTAATGCGCCTCACAGGCACCAAGCTGCACATGACGTCCGCCTTCCACCCGCAGTCCGATGGCCAGACGGAGGCGGCCAACAAAGTCATCGTCATGTACCTCCGGTGTTTCACTGGGGACCGGCCCCGTCAGTGGCTACGTTGGCTACCGTGGGCGGAGTACGTCTACAACACGGCGTACCAATCATCACTCAGGGACACTCCTTTCAAGGTGGTTTACGGCAGGGATCCTCCCTCCATCCGCTCTTATGAGCCTGGCGATACCCGGGTGGCAGCGGTGGCCAAGACAATGGCTGAACGCGAGGAGCTCCTAGCGGATGTTCACTACCGCCTGGAACAAGCCCAGGCCGTCCAGAAGAAGTTCTACGACCGCCTGCACCGACCGGTCTCCTATACCATGGGCGACTGGGTGCTGCTGCGCCTGCGTCATCGGGCAGCCTCCTCCCTTCCCCACGCGGCCAAGGGCAAGCTGAAGCCGCGCTTCGTCGGGGCGTATCAAGTCACAGAGCTCATCAATCCGGTGGCAGTTCGCCTAGCGCTACCTCCGCGTGCCAAGTTGCACGATGTCTTCCACGTCGGCCTTCTCAAGAAGTTCGTCGGCGCCCCACCAGCTACACCTCCTCCTCTTCCACCCACTCACAATGGGGCGGTGATCCCAGAACCGGAGCAGGCTGTTCGGTACAGGTTGGCCAGGGGTATTCAGCAGGTGCTCATCCGCTGGAAAGGGCAGGCCACTACTGATGCTACATGAGAAGATGTCGCCGACTTCCGCGACAAATTTCCCCATTTTCAGCTCGAGGACGAGCTGATCGTCGAGGGGGGGGAGAGATGTCATGTACGGCCGCACTTACAGGCGCCGTCGTGACGCCAGGAGGGCTGCAGATCGCGCAGCCAAGGCAGGCGCCACAATCAGTGGCTAAGTTTAGAAAGATAAGGATTAGTTTCCCTATTGCATGCCTTAATCATAGGAGGGATTGGTTAAGATTAGTTTCCTTTTCATATGCCTTAATAATAGGAGAGATTGGTTAAGATTAGTTTCCTTTTCATATGCCTTAATCATAGGAAAGGTTGGTTGAACCAGAGGCTATATATATGCCGTGTAATAGGCTGGGAAATAGTCAAGCAAGATCAATTATCCAAAAACTGCTCTTCTCCCTTGCCTCTCTCAAGCCACCGGTGAGGAATCCCTCACGGTGAAGGTCTGGAGCGCGACTACGAACTGCGTAGCCGCGGTCCAACGACGTTGGGCGTCGAGGCGCTTGACACGCCCAAACATACTTCGCCAGAGCAACCACGGCGTTGGGTGTCAGCTGGTGCACCTGCACGTCGAACTTCCGCAAAACCTCTACCACGAAACGATGCGCCGGGAGACGAAGGCCGGCAATGAAAAATGCCTCGAACACAACCAATTCGCCCTCAGGCTCAGGGATCTCCTCAGCGCCCGAAACCCGCCCGACACCATCACCAAAGTATCCAAGCTGTTGCATCTCCTGCACGCGAATCGAGGAGATCCTCGAAGTGCCGAACTCCACGGTGTGGCCCGGCTGCAACTCCGTCGCCACCAAATCACTCAAGGTATCCTCGAACGACGGATCGGCCGACGACGCACTCGCAGCAGATGAGAAAGAAGACATTGCTACCTACCGTCGGCAGCGGCGTGCGGTTTGCTTGACGCGGGCCAGATTTCCGAAGCGGAAGAGCAAGGAGGGCAGGCGAGCGGTTTGAAAAAGTTAGGGTTTTCACGGCGCATGCAAGGGTAAGAAACAGTCCCGGTCGTGCCCGCCTTTTTATAGACAGGACGCGGCGCTTCGGGAAACACGCAGTCCAACAGTAACACGTCCATCAACGGTCACATTTCAAAAACCCCCGCGGGACCACTTCGAGTGAGGGCAGCGTCTCCACCATCTAGCGACGTCTTCGGCACCAAATGACTTAGTCGAACTGGTCCCTAAGAGGGCAAATGTTGGGGCGAAGGCGAACACGCTACCCTTCGCTCGATGCCTTCGTCGCCTCCCTACACCGACGAAGACCACATCCACAGAGCACACCCGAGCAAGCCGAAGGCGTCGATTAAATCAAGACCGGTGCAGTCCCCCTTCGTCCTCTCCGTTGCAAGACGAAGGGTCTGTCGAAGTCTACTAGTCCCACGTCCTCACCGCGTCGGGAGGCCTAGGTGGGATTCAGCCCACTGTAACGGGCCCCGCGCCGATAAGCGCATTACGGGCCTCGTATGTAATAGCCTCTTCTGTAATGACAGTCTGTAACCTCCTCTCATGAGAATATTCTGGGGATAAACCGGGTACTCGAGAGCATAAACGTCTTTGACAAGGGACGGGTGGTCGCTCGAGTGCCTATAAATATCCCCGTACAGTGCCCTTGAGAGGCCAGATTAACAGAGCTATTGTCATCCCACGTTAAACTTTGCAAACACTATTTCCACTTTCCCGTTGGATCAACTTGCCCAGGAGAGCAAGTTCCAACATTAACCAAATTTGCAAGGGCCTTGCGTTGGCTGTGGCAAGATTGGGCTTCATCAACTAGGTTCTAGACGGCCTTGGAACTCCCTTGCACGACAAAAGATCGACAGCTCTTCGCAGCAGCGACATTGATTTCGGTGGGAGACGGGACAAAGGTGTCCTTTTGGAATGATGCGTGGGTGCAAGGGTTAAGACCGAAGGACATTGCGCCTCTCATTTTCAATGTGTCCCGAAGAAAGAACAGATCTTTGAGTGAAGCGCTGTGGAATCATACTTGGATTAGGGACCTCAACCTGTTTTCTGCTGAGGTGACAGAGCAACACATTGTGGAGTATTGTAGGCTTTGGTCAATTTTGCAAAGAATATCCTTGCAACCGGGTATTTGCGACTCTATTAGTTGGAAACTCTCAGAAGACCGACAGTATTCGGCGAAATCAGCATACCTTGCCCAATTCCTCGGTTCTGAGCTTACAAATATGAACTGGATCATTTGGAAGGTATGGGCGCCACCGAAATGTAAATTTTTCAGTTGGTTAGCCATCCAAAATAGAATTTGGACAGCAGATCGTCTTGCGAAGAGGGATTCGCCCCACAACACTACCTGTGCATTGTGTGGGCAAACTTTGGAGTCAGGATTGCATCTCTTCATTGAGTGTCGTTTAACCAAGCGGATTTGGGGAGAGGTGGTTGTATGGGTAGCGGTGGAGGGCCTTAGTCCAAGTAACTGGGACCGCAGTGAGTCTGTCCTACAATGGTGGTGTCCCTAGCTACAACTCAAGATTGCAACAGGAAGGGCTTGAGAAGCCTCTTAATTCTAGTGAATTGGACCGTCTGGCGTGAGAGAAATGCTAGGATTTTCGACCACAAATCCTCCACATGTGCTCAGATTCTCGCATCTATTATATCTGAGGCATCAGCCTGGATACGTGCAGGAGCCAACCAGCTGGCTAATCTCCTAGCATCTCTTTAGTTTTGTGTGTTTGAGCTTGGTTTTTCTCCTAGTCTCCTTTCAGATTAGTCTTGTGTGTTTGTGTTTTTCGGCTTGGTCATGCTTTTGTGGAGTGCCTTTGTATTTTAAACCTCACCACTTTGGGCTCCTCTCTTTTTAATATAACGGGCAGATCTCCTGCCGGTTCGTTTCAAAAAAAAGTTGTTTCGGTTCCTACCTCTGCACTTATTGTTGCGCAATATTTGCAGCAAATGCTTGTACATACAAATCAAGAACATAAAAGCTCGTGCTAATTTGGAAGTGGATTCGCTGCTTTCATTTGCTTATGTTATTAGAAAAACAACAAAAGCTGAGCTTAACCTAAGAAAAAATATAACCCCATCACATTTTTAAACGAACCAGGCAAAGTTTGTCGATTATATTAAAAAGGAAAAACCCAGACTGGGCAACACAATATAAGGCGCACAAACAACCCAGACAACAGCAACCCCCCACACACAATACCCATCCCGAGTCATCATTGCCGAGCTCAACACAAGTGACGAGCAGCTCTGACTCTCCAAGACGGGGAGCACATGGCCAACGGAAACCACGGCGACGACTACAAACACTGGCACATGAGAAGGAAGACTTCAGGTTTACATCTTAAGGTCAGGGTCACTGCAGTGGACATCATGGTTAACTCTGGAATGAAACTCGACTTCAAGCTTCAGGTTCATTTGCACCATATCAGCATATATTGGGCATCTTCAAGATGCACCCCCAGTTCACATCTTAAGGCTAGGGTTTTGTGAAAAGGATAATATGCCTTCACAAACTCTGTTTGCAAGTCGTTTGACTACTCGCGATTAGTCGGGCTGGTCGCCTGTGTTAGAGTACCTATTAGGGTTTCGGTACTCCCCAAAATGTATTTACTGGTTTGCCCCCATTGTAATGGACTTGGCCCATCTAACTTAGGATATATGTCCATCTTCCAACCCTTGTTAGGGTTAGGGTTTCCTATTCTAACTTGGTATCAAAGCTAGGTTTAGATTTTTTAGGGCGTTTGACCTTTTCTTGTGCCCCTTTAGATCTTGCTGGTTCTTGTGGGTTTTATCTCTTTTTATGTGTTTCCCCGTTTCGTCGTTTTTAGGTTCTCCTTTGCCTTTGTCTCCCTTTTCTTTTCTTTGGGGGTTCAGCTCTGAGGTTTTCATATGGGGTTTTATCTCTAGCCTACCCCAACGTGCTTGGGACAAAAAGGCTTTGTTGTTGTTGTTGTAGGGTTTAGGGTGGGCGAGGGAGAGGACGACACGAACGGTGGCGAACTTGACGATGGGGCTGAAGGTCTCGTCGTAGTCCATCCCGGGGCGCTGGGTGAAGCTCCGAAGGACCCAATGGGCCTTGTAGCGATCGAGGGAGCCAGCCGAAGTCAGCTTATGGCGGAAGAGCCACTTGTCGGTGACCACGTTAGTGCTAGGAGGACACGGCACCAGGTCCCAGGTGTGGTTGGCCAGCAGGGCCGCGTACTCCTCCTTCATGGCCCGACGCCAGTGTGGGTCAGCGAGGGCGGAGCGAACGGACGGGACTGGGGAGGCGTCCGGTGGGGTAGCGGTCGTATCAGCTCGATGTCAAGAACGCCTTCCTCCATGGCACTCTGACAGAGACTGCCAATTGCAGCCAGCCCACCGGCATCGTCGACGCTGCTCACCCGGACCTGGTCTGCGGTTGAACCGCTCCCTCTACGGCCTCAAGCAGGCGCAGCGTGCCTGGTACAGCCGCTTCGCCACCCAATTGGCCTCCATCGGCTTCGTCGAGGCCAAGTCGGATACATCACTATTCATCTATCGGCGAGGCGAGGACACTGCCTACCTCCTCCTCTACGTCAACAACATTGTACTCACGGCCTCCACCGCCGATCTCCTACAACGCACGATCATTGCCCTACAGTGGGAGTTTGCGATGAAGGACCTAGGGCCTCTCCATCACTTCCTCGGCATCACTGCTGAACGTCGAGCCTAGGGTCTCTTCCTGCACCAGCGTCAGTACGCCATCGACATTCTAGAGCGGGCTGGCATGTCCGATTGCAAGCCCTGTTCCACGCCTGTTGACACTCAGGCGAAGCTCTCCGAGGACGACAGGCCCCGGGTCGCCGATGCGACATCTTACCGGAGCCTGACATGGCGCTACAGTACCTCACCTTCTCCCGCCCCGACATCGCCTACGCCGTCTAGCAGGTGTGCCTCCATATGCACACTCCACGGGAGCCTCATCTCACCGATCTCAAGCGTATCCTGTGCTACCTCCGCGGCTCCCTCGACTACGGCCTCCTCCTCCTCCGCCCATCCTCGACGTCGGAACTTGTGGTCTACACGGATGCTGACTGGGTTGGCTGCCCCGACACACGCCGGTCCACCTCCGACTATGCCGTGTTCCTAGGCGCCAACCTCGTATCCTGGGCCGCCAAGCGGCAGCCCGTCATCTCCCGCTCCAAGCCAACGGCGTGGCCGAGACCTCCTGGATGCGCCAGCTCCTCCATGAGCTCCACAGCCCCCTTCAGCGCTCCACCCTCGTCTACTGCGACAACGCCAGCGCCGTCTACCTCTCCACCAATCCCGTGCAGCATCAGCGCATGAAGCATGTGGAGATCGACCTGCACTTCATCCGGGAGCGTGTCGCTGCAGGTGACGTTCGGGTCCTCAGCATCCCCACAACGCTGCAGTTCGCCGACATCTTCACCAAGGGACTGTCGTCCAGTGTATTCCTAGACTTCCGGTCCAGTCTCAACATCTGTACAGGATAGAGTTGTGACTACGGGGG
Source organism: Zea luxurians (assembly GCA_029449295.1). Taxonomy (NCBI): domain Eukaryota; kingdom Viridiplantae; phylum Streptophyta; class Magnoliopsida; order Poales; family Poaceae; genus Zea; species Zea luxurians. Next base: position 31,891,102 of record JAOPSE010000031.1, read on the forward strand.
GTGTTAGAGTACCTATTAGGGTTTCGGTACTCCCCATGTGTATTTACTGGTTTGCCCCATTGTAATGGGCTTGGCCCATCTAACTCAGGCTATATATCCATCTCCCAACCCTTGTTAGGGTTAGGGTTTCCTATTCTAACTGCCTGCCAGTAGACGATTAGGAGGACACGACCAGAATGTCTAGTCGTCCGATTAGGCGTCAACCTAGGTGATTAATCGTCCGACTAATAGGATTCTGATCGTCCTGTGGCGACTGCAATTTTCAATTGGGCTTAACCCTTTTTTCGGCCCATCTATAGTAAGCAACATATAGGTTGCCCATGGTCAGTCGAATCCCTATCCCTACCTAACCAAAACCCTACCAGCCGCCAACCTTTCTTCAGAGTTAAGACCTCCGACGTGGTGTGGCCTAGCCCTGCTGCCCTCTGTCGTCGTCCAGTCACCGGCGGCTGCTCCAAGCTCCACTGCTCTAGTCACTGGCGGCTGGTCCAAGCTCCAGTCACCTGTGCCGACGGCGGCGTCTCCAGTCCAGCAGACCAACAAAAGTGACCGAATTTTTTGCATTTCGACTCATTTTCAGGAAAAAATCACGTTTGGACCCTAGAAAAATTTAATGTCATTTTTGGACCCTTTGCTCGGCGCCATAGCCTATGGCGCCGAGGTAACACAGCTCGGCGCCATAGGCTATGGCGCCGAGGTACCTGCTGCGCTGGCACAACCCGGACACCGTGGCGCCGATGTGGCACTGAGCTCAGCGCCACAGATCTTGGCGCCGAGCTCGGTTGTCAATCTGTGCCTCTATTCTGATGAGCTAGCCACTCGTCCGATGTCACGATTGCGCTTTATCGAGGAGCGTGTGCTCGAGAACAAGGCCGAAAGATGAAAAGAAAAGTAGCAGCCGCAGTAGTGTAGTACCACATCACACACACGTCAGGGACTAATCGTGTCACATCAGACGACACAAGTGACAGTGACAATAATACTATAATCATGACGTGTCCATTGACTATGCACACGATTACGTAGCTATGATATTTGTATAAACCATATTTATAATCAATAAATTAATATTTATACCTTCAGTTTACTATAAAAAATATATATTATAATTAATTTAATACTCAATCCACTTTAAAACAATATTCATTTTAGCTCTTGATTTTTATATCTATCTATCAGTTGACTTGTCCATTGATTTTTATATCTATCTATCTGTCGAGCAAGGAATCCGTCTGTGACAAACCTGATAGCACGAGCTTGGTAATACTGATAATTACGGACACTGGAACCAAAAAATGAGAAAGAAATGAATCCTAAAACCATGCAGCAGCTAGCCTCCCCTCACTACCAAAGTCACGTCAGCAACAGCAGCTAGGCTGTCCTTTGCATGCACTATGCATGAGCCCAACGACAACCCGTCACCTCACCGCGCGTACTACTCATGAGTCATGCCAGTATGGGTCGTACTATGGCACTACTGCATGTCGGCATCGGACAAGTGGCTAGCTCATCAGAATACAGGCACAGATTGACAACCGAGCTCGACGCCAAGATCTGTGGCGCCGAGCTCGGTGCCACGTCGGCGCCACGGTGTCCGGGTTGTGCCAGCGCAGCAGGTACCTCGGCGCCATAGGCTATGGCGTTGAGCTATGTTACCTCGGTGTCATAGGCTATGGCGCCAAGCAAAGGGTCCAAAAATGACATTAAATTTTTCTAGGGTCCAAACGTGATTTCCGAAAAAGAGCCAAAATGCAAAAAAAATCAGCAACAGTGACCCTCAGTCGAGATGAGCTTGTCATCTGAAGGTAGCACCTGCTCCCCTCCTCTCCCTTTCCTATCTTACCACTGGAATGTTGTAGTTCACATGAAGTCATTAGATTGCATAGTAGTGACTGCATCTCTGTCTCTGTTGTCTTTTCAGAGTTTGATGGTGGTTGTGGACGTGCTAATAATGTTGAGGTCATATTCCCTGAGTCCAATGTGGTCGGCAGTGCAAGTGGAAGTGCTTTTGTTCCTCATGTGACCTCAAATGCTGATAGCACTGGTCATGTTCATTACAGCTTGCTGAATCTGTTGTATGCATTGTGCAATTGTGCATTTTCAGGTCCATAAAAAAAGAGGAACCGACTAGAACACCAGAGGCTTAATAAATTGGTCTATGTCAGTTACAACAGGAAGATGAAAAATAGGTTTCAAATATTAAGAGAGCTGGGATCCAAGGGAAAAAGAAGCAACCCACCGGTGCTTGAAGAGTTTATGTGGGAAAATGAATGGGTTGAAGAAAATAATGAAGCAGATGGTGATAACAGCATATGGCATGTTGCAGATGAGGCATCAGGAGCAACTCAGTCTCTTCGAGGCAGAAACTTGCCAAGAATGGCTGTTGCAGGTGCCGGTTCGTTTCCTCAGCCTCGACGAACCTATGTTAGGACAAGGAAGCGTTCAATAAACGCAGAAGCTCAAGATATTGGAGAAGATGACAGTGATGCTCAAGAAGATGGTGCTTCTGCATCAGAAGCAGAACAACAACAAACACAAGAAGCAACTGGAGATATGGATGAAGATGGTGCTGCTACTGATGCATTTTGCTTGGATGTTGATCTGCTCTAGGTAGCAGCCAGCAGGTAATGCATTACTGCTTGTACTAGTAATCTAGTATTCAATATTTCAATTTCAGAGTTCAGACTTTCAGTCCTGCTGCTACTAAGTTCAGACTTTCAGTCCTGCTGCTACTAAGTTCAGACTTTTAGTTTCAGAGTTCTGCTGCTACTAATTATGCCTATATTGCTTTTAAAGTTTTCAGTATGTTAATAAGTTTTCAGAGTTCAGACTTATATAATGCCTATTGCAGATTTGCGGTATTGCAGACTTGAAATATTGCTTATATATAGTTATATACATATGTACATAAATTTATAGGATGATTAATAGATGACCAGAGGTCGACCAGGACCTATTAGGCGTCCTGATCGTCGCCCTAATCGTGATTAGGCGCCTGGTCGGTCCTCTAGCACGACCAGCTGGTCGCCTGACTTGTAAACAATGTTCACAAATGAGTCTATTGTAATGAGAATTTATTTTACCGAGAGTATCCACTTTTATATCTTCATTTACAGTGAAAGAACCACTATGTCATTGCCATTTCAAGACCCTTTCCTGATCATACAAGTTTTCACCTTCAAGTCACTGTATATAAAAGCGCAAACAAATGCCTTAATGGGTCAATTATCTTATATATCAACAGCCTCACACTCTCAATGAACAGGTTCTTCCTTAGTTCAATGGAAACTAATCTCTACTACTTATTAAGTAAGCAATAGTAGTCTGCCGTTCTGCCGTTCTGCCCTCCCCCATTCCATGTGCAGAAAAAAAATTAAATCGTGGCTGCTCAGGAATCGAACCTTGGATCTATTGAGCAGAATGCCTAGCCTTCCACCCTCTAGCCAACATGACTCATGTTGAATTGTGTACAACTTCAACTAAAACGTCTTTTATGGTTAACCCGCCGTCCACTCTGTATGCTCACTGAGTCTAGAAAAACATTTATAGCTTAGCCCCTGATCTTTCTGGAGTTTGGGACGCAGTCCAGGAAATAAAGAAAATAGGGAAAAGAAGTTTAGAAATTGATTTATAGTTTAAAAATAATTGCAGAAACTCATTTAATTCATGGAAATTTCATATTAAATCCAAATGAGTTTATTCCAATTTCTATAATTCTATAATATTATTTTTATCACATAATACCTCTGTTTTGTCATGAAAACAACAATAAAATTGATTTCCTAATTAATCATATATCAAATACATAGAAACTTTGGAAATTCGTAACTTCCCCATTTTAATTCCAAATTGAACTGTTCCAGTTGTGTTAGTCTCGTATGAATATTTACTACGCAGTAACAACATTGATTATATCATGTTTCATACTTTTATAATTAGATATTTATTTATCCTATGTTAATTGGGTTAATCTATGTCTATTGGATTAATTTATTTAATATATTAATATAGTATTCTAACTTTATGGTTATACGATGTTTGACCATTAGTCTTGCAAACACACACTTACCTTTTTGTTTAAGCAAAAGCGTATAGTGGTACGTGTCCGATGACTAACGATGTACGAGGGAATTTCTTCCGGTATGTGTGAAACGTGCTCTCTAATAATGAGACCATGCAAATCGTGACATATATCGAAGTCTGTATGATACTGATGGTTGCAATGTAGTGGTGAAACAAATAGATTATAAATAACAAAATTTATGTATGGCCAGAATCACAAATTGATTATGAAACATTTTCTCATAACGGTATAACACATATTTTGTATATAAGTTATCGTAGTATACTGGTATTATATATTCCCGTTGCAACGCACGGGCATTCAGCTATCATGTATAGAAGTCTGCACGGTACTGTTGGTTGCAATGTAGTGATAAAATAGTTAGATTGAAATAACAAAATTTATGTATGGCTAGGATCACAAATTAATCACGAAACATTTTCACATAACAGTATAACACACATTTGTTCATAAGTTATCATGATATTAAATGTTTCTGTTGCAACACACGGGCACCCACCTATATGTGTTTATGTCTACATCTATGACAGGAAACACATCTACTACATCTCTCTCCAAGCTCACTTGCTACCATTTCACAATGCGTAGTAGTAGATAAGTATCACCGAGATTTTTGAATTATATTTTTGGATGGAGGTAATATTATTTAAAGAAGAGCTTTGCATGCTATTTCTTTTGTTTGAATAATGCATTATACTTAAATTCCCTTTTTTGCATGTGTGACATTTTTTCTTCGTAATATTTTTTTTCCATGGATCAGACTTGTGAGTCATTTTCATAAACCAACGCCAAGCATGAATCCATGTTTCCTACTTCAAACCCCGAACAAACTCCATGAGCAGGAGGCACTCACGTTGTCGTCGCTTATCGATGACGAGAAGAAGCTTGGCGACTGTCAGTTCGACCTCTAAAAGCAGTCTTACGTGGTCGCATGCGCTGCTGTGTACGACAAGCTCCCGCGAAGCCGCCGCTTGAACGCGGTCCAGAGCAGCTGCACCGCGTTGTCCATCATTAAGCAGGGGGGCCTCATGGTTGTCGCTAACGTCGACGACTCTCGTGTTGTTCTGGACACCGCATCCAACGACGACGCCATCACGCCGTCCAGCTCATCGTCCACCTGAAGCCCAACCTGCCACATAAGTCGCTATTGACCGGACATGAATTCTTGTGCGCTGGGATGATGGACGTTGCTGACGTTGTGTGAATGTCCTCGAACATGATGTATGTAGTGGAATAGCGCATCCGGTGGTGCAACGGCCAAGGGTACTACCTCGCTGATGAGCCCGGGGTGCACTTCGTTTGGCAGCCCAACCAAGAGTCATCGGTACTTGTCATGTCGCGTGCGTTCGATGACTACTATATCGAGGATTGTGGCATCATCTTGGCGCCGGAGGTGACACAGAGGAGGATCGACAACAGTGACCAGTTCGTCATCCTCGTCACCGTCAGGGTAGCTTTTGTGTCGGCCTGCCTTTAATTCTCTTCGCAAACACATACACACTTACCTTTTTGTTTAAGCAAGAGCATATGGTGGTGCGTGTCTGATGACTAATGATGTACGAGGGAATTTTTCCGGCATGTGTGGAACGTGCTCTCTAATGATGAGACCATACAAATCATGACATATATCGAAGTCTGCATGATACTGATGGTTGCAATGTAGTGGTGAAATAATTAGATTAAAATAACAAAATTTATGTATGACTAGGATCACAAATTGATTATGAAACATTTTCTCATAACAATATAACACACATTTTGTATATAAGTTATCGTAGTATACTGGTATTATATATTCCCGTTGCAACGCACGGGCATTCAGCTAGTAGGCAAATGATGAATGGTGGTGACCAATAGAGGCGTATATCAGTACTAATAGGATTTCGACACATAAAAGGCACCGCTGACTGTTTTATCGTTGGGGATATTATGTGTGTTTCATCAAAGCGTTATACACAACACCAACTGTATTACTAAGATTTTGGGACATAAATGAATCTGTCTAGCCCTAAACTTCAGCTGCTTTTGTCCAGCGATAGGTAGAAGATTGGAGAAGGTTACAAGCAGAACAGGCCAATAATATTGAAATCAAGCATCAGAGCAACACTACTTATTTTAGCAACATTTCTGTTACCAGAAAAGAAAAGCGGGCTCTATATTTTCCATCCAAGTGCTGGAGCACACACGAGACACTACACGGCATGCCATATTCTCATTTCGCAAAAGCAAAAGGAGACAAATGTTGCCTAAAATGTGTGCTCGCAACAACAAATGCCACACGATCGAATAAACCTTGCAGCAGTTAAACTGACTGGATGAAACGATGGGACGATCGGTGGAACAAGCATACCTGTGCGTACGCAAACCATGAAACCCTTTGAAGCAACATAATGGCTGACACCCTCAGTTTGATCAGCAACAGTCGGGTTGCTTTCACTCGCAACAGTTGAACATATTGTAACTGGTGGCCACGTACCGGAGGAGGACGCGTGAGGTTGCTCAACAACGACCGAAGGGGTGTTCGTGTGGAGGCGGAGCTCGAAGGGGATCGGACGAGAAGACGAAGCAGTGGCGGACTGCGAGATGGAGAGTGGAGGTTGGGGTGGGGCAGCAGCGGCCGGCAACGCGAAGGCGGCCGACCGCACAATGCGCGTCGATCGTGCACCCAAACCGATATGCTCCAACTCGGCGCCGAACCCACCCACCGCCAGCGCAATGGTAGCGGGAGGCAACTCTGATCGCCGGCCCGCCAGGCCGAGTCCCGACGCCTACCAACAAACTCCTCGGCTTTCGGCTCTGTCCAGGGAATGGGATTTTCTAGCTGGGCTTTCGACCCTGGCCCAAACACCAACCGGCCCGTTCCCTTTCCCGAGCAAACGGGGGCTGCATCCGAAGCGCCTATTTCAAATTTTGCGTGAAAATTTGGGCGCCCAAATCGACTTCCAAAACCGAATCCGATGGCGGAAGCGCCAATTACGATTACCGAATAACCTTGTTCGGTTGTACCGGATTGCTTCTCTAATTTATATAAAATTTGATTAGCTGGAACGATTCTGGTACAATCCGACGTAAACGAACAAGGCTTAAACGTGAAAATTCCCGGCTGTTTCCAGTTTTGAACCAGATTCACAAGGTACAAAGATTCAGCGAGGAGCAACAAAAATTTCAGAGCCACCATGCCGTTCACAACCTTAGTTTTCATGGGCAACGCAGGTTTTACCCATCACTGCAAAATTCAGATGTAACAAAGATGAATTGCGGCTGCATAAACATAGATCAATTTCACTCATACGCTTCGAATTCCATTTCATAACAGAAAACTTTGCACAGCGACAAGAGACCACCAACACCAGATGGAACGAAACCCAAACACAGCTGCTAACCCTAGCACCACCGACCCCCGCACGAGGACCAGGAACCAAAAAATCTTGCATGTACTCATACATCTTGCACAATGGTACTACGACCTTGCATTTACTCATAACAGAAAACACAGCTTGATTGATGCGGCTTGCTGCGATTTTAATCTGGCTACTGTTGTGGCTATGACTTCTATAATATTTTGTTTGTATGGATTGTAGCTGCAATAATCCGAACAGCTACAGCAATGTTGGCTGCCAGCCGAACAAGCAAGTCGTAATAACCTTGTACTAACGTTGTACGTGTCCCGCTGCCCTCTCACTATCGTTGTTGCCGCCGTTGTCATCCCCTCCCTTCGCGCCACCGTCGTCGACCGCTCTCTCTCCCTCCACGAATCTAGTGTTAGCACTGGCTATATGCTAGCAAATAATAAATTATACTCCCTCCGTCCCAAAATATAAGTCATTCCAAGATTCTTGGAGAGTCAAAGTTCTTTAGGTTTGATCAAATTTATACAATGAAGTAATAACATTTACGATATCAAATGTATACCATTAGATTCTCCATTAAATATATTTTCATACTATATCGATTCTGTGTCATAAATCTTTATGATTCTTGTTGTACTTTTGGTCAAACTTGAAAAACTTTGACTCTTCAAGAATCTTGGAATGACTTATATTTTTAGACGAAGGGAGTATTAATTTTCTAAAAACTTACGCTCCGTTTGGATGTTAGCATTCAAGGCCATGGAATTGAAATGTGTCCAATACTAAGACTAGGTGGGAGTTGAAATGGGGCTTAAATCCAATGCTAATGTTTGGGTGGCAAGAGAAATTATATCGAGATTTGGAAAGGGAATATTACTGGAAATCGTTGATTCACTATTGAATCGCCACCAGCACCTGTGCATACTGCGAAACATGCATGGTGAGGGTGGATTGCTGCGGGGCAGTGAGCAGGGGCTCGTTTGTGTTGCACTTGTGTGTGCTTCGAGCCTTCGTACGGACATGGCGGAGCTTGTTCACGGGCCAGTGCAGATGGGCGGTGGCGCGATGTGCCTGGTATCAGAGGCGGATCTACAGGGTGGGCAAGGTGGGCCATGGCCCCACCTAAATTTTGATGATCTAAACGGGATCCAAGAGCCATCGAGAGAGGAAGGTGCTCAAAAGTCTGAACAAAGAGAAGGGAAAGTGCACAGGAGAGGCTCGATAGAGCCTATTTGCCTGTTGATCACCAAGCAATTGCGTTCTGCTTCTGTCTTGAAGTTCTTGTGGTTGGATACGTTCCATGGTGTTTGAAAATTAAAACTATTGATAGGTCTTATTTCTAATTTATGATTACTTACCAATTTGGTTGGCCTTGTTAACGATAGGCGTTGAGAGAACGTTTTCGGCAATTGACATAATTAAAAGAGAGAATCATGTAATAAATTATTAGATGCATGATTTCGAGTAAGTACCGCTAGTCCAGGAGTGAACGAGGTGTTACAAAATTGGTTTTTTATTTGTGAATTAATGCAAACAAAAAGGATTTTTTTATATATGTCATTTTGAAACATTTCTAGCATTATCACTTAGCCTCCGTATTAGTATAACAAAAATTACTTTTATAGTGATCTAGTATAGTTTTTGTCTTTTATATTGTGGTCCCATATAGAATTTTGTCATTCGTCCGTCACTGCCTGGTATAAATTTTAGCATACGAGAACCGGAAAGGTCTACTAGAAAATAGAAAAAAAACCCTCTACACGCGTCGGAATGGAGAGACGTCTTTGCTCCGGGAAGCTGCTCGTGTGATTTTTTTTTTTCTGACAAACCGTGTGAAGCGGTAAGCCTAGCTCGCCTTTCCTTGACAGTACGCCGTAGACACGCGTCGCAGCTGCTGTGGGGGAAAGGCCGCGCCAAACGCGGAGAAGGCGTGGATGAACGTGGGTACGTTGCTACAGAGTTTATATGGAGCCAACATGTTATTATAAATTATATTAAATTTAAAAAGATTACTCAGCCGATATTTCTTATTTAAATTTTGTTGGACATGTACAAAATTTAATAGTATAATATGTTTGGTGTAGGATGAATGAGACAAGTCTTCAAACGATAGACCATCTTTCTTTACTATCTTTATTTTAAATTTGGAACATACATGCACAGAGAATGGACCCCAAAAAAAATTATCCAAGTATGATGTGTGGATTATTCTAATTTGTTTGTGAAATAGATCCATAGTAATAAAATTGTGCATTGTTGTTCTATATTTTCAGGGCACTAGGGTAGCTTTTTCTAATTTTACGGTATACCTACCTATGCCTTTAGGGCCTGGTCGGTTCCTAAGGAATGGTCACCCGTAACCATTTATAGCTAGATTATTTGTCTAATTTATATAGGGTTTGATCAACTAGAATAATTCTGGTGTGAATTCTGGTTCAAACGAATAAGCCCTTATCGATTTAGCTAGAGAGATGCAAGGAAAACTCTTATTAGTATTGTGGCTTTGGTGGCGGCGTAGACAGAATAGAGCAAATAGGAAGACACATCAGAGGTGGCAACGGAGGCGATGTTGAAATGACGTCACACTTCCTCTCGAGTCTCGACCATGCAGGGCACCACAGCGTGCGTGACCCACGTGACGCCCTCGACGTTGACCTAGAACAGGTTGCACATCAACTTCTCGTCCACCTCGTGGAAGTAGCGGTCGTACTTATACGGCAGCCCGTCGTGGCCCTAGATGGAGTCTCGAGCGCCTCGACGCCGGAACACGAGCCCATTGAAATCCTTGTCGAAGGCGCGGACGTCGAGGAGGAGGCGAAGGTGAGTGAGGGGACCAAGTGGGGTTTTGTCGCAGCGGGGCAGGGGGGGTAGGGAGGCAGGGGCAACACGCGGGGGCAGGTAGCGCAAACGGGGGGAGGATGGTGGGCGTTTGGCGTGGGCACGAAAGAGACGAGGAGTGTGCGATGTGCGACGGTGTGTGAAGCGCGGGATGTGAGGGGCTTGCGGTCGACAATGGCGCAGAGAGGTGGGCGTCGATATAGATGGTCAAATCAATCGTGTCTAGCGGGCCGGCCTGAGACACGACCCATTTAATAGTGTCGTGGCCCAGGTTGACACTATTAAAATAGGGTCGTGCCAACCCGACCTGAGAGGCGTGCCATATTTGGACCATTGTCTCGGTCCATAGTGTCGGCCTAGTTTGACATAATTATTTTTTATTATTTTGAAAATCAAGTCTACACATATTTATAACACTAATTTCCTTCGACTCAAGTGGCTAACAAAGCATAGCTAGTGTCTTCCCTTACCTCTACTAGTAGGGTGCACGGATTTGATCCCCTTATACGTGACAAAGTATATTTTTGTTATTTTTTATATTAAAATTATTCAATAAATCAAAAATTATATTAGAACTGAATATTTTTAAACAATGCCACCAATGACGGTAGGGACCTGATAGTAGTAATTTGTGAACTTTTTTCACCCTTATACGGGTCACTCTCACCCGCCTGCTTTTTTGTGTGTTGTTCTAGTACATGGTTCACAATTTCGTTTGTATTGATTCGAATTTTATTTTGTTGACCAAAATTTAACTTTTGTATTTTTATAGTTTAAACCAAAATCTATTTAAAATCGAACCGAAATGAGAAATATTACTGAAACCCGTTCCGAGAAAGTAAACACCTGTTTATCAAAGTTGTTACTTGCGTGTACATGTATCGGATATATATCCAACTGGTATAGTGCTCGTGTGTTAAGATGACACATAAACTATTCGATATATTACTATAGCTTTCAGGTAAAATATTATATTTGTTTTTTTTTTCGTCAGAGAACCACTATTTTACGCGGTAGTTCATTTTTTCCGGTAATCTATACAATGATTACATTTCAGATGATGATGTCAAGGAGGAACACAGGGGGAGGCATCACATCACATATGAATAGCGATGAATGTCGACAGCATCGACGATCACAATGCTCTGCATGCCATCATCCTCAGGATACCTCCTGAGATGTAAGGGGGCGATCGCGAACAAGCGACCTCCAGCATACAAGAGAAAGTGATCTACTCAAGACTGGAAGTAGGGTACCATGTGGACGAACCAATATAAATCCGTGTCATGCTATCTTCTAATTCTCTACGTGTACGCTGATCTTCATTGTCGAGGGCCAAATCAATGTTTTGGTGAAGGCGACGTTGGCCAGGCATCTTCGCTGCCGAGCCTGATCAGGGCTTGTTCGGTTATTTTCAATCCATATGGATCGGAGGGGATTAACATGGATTGAAGGGGATTTTGACTTACTAGGAATTGAAACTCCCTCAATCCCTCCAATCCATATGGATTAGGGTAGAACCGAACAAGCCCTCAGCGGGCGCCACGCCTGCATGCTTCACGCCTGCATGCTTGACGACACAACACAAACACAAAGTGCTGCTGTTTGTTTGTCCCATCGTGAGGGTAGAGAGAGGGAGAGAGCTTTATCGGTCCTGAAAAATGTTCACAGCTTTTGAGGCGCCGACAAGCCGCTCGTCATCATCGGCCTCGTCTTTTCACGGTACGTGAACTCCATGAGCAGCTCATGGGTTACGATCAGCTTGGTTTCCCTCTGTCTGTGTATTGTATGTTTTGCAGTAGTAGAAGAAGCCGTACTTGCGCTTTCTGACGGCATACATATACGTTCGTACCTACGCAGTAGCTAGCTAGCTAGCTAGTAAGGCCCCGATTGGTTTAGATGACTAAAGTTTAGTCACTTTTAGTCCCTAAATAAACAAACATGGTGACTAAAGTGTAGTGACTAAACTTTAGTTCTTTAGTCACGAGGGTCTAAAGTAGTATTTTTATTTTATTTGCTCTCTTCACTTTCTTCTTACAGCAAATATTCATTAATTAATAGGGGTAAAACAGTCATTATTCACAGTAATTAATGCTCTTTAGTCCGATTTAGTCACTGGAACCTAACAGGATACTTTAGCGACTAAATTTAGTCTAGTGACTAAAGAAACCAAACACGTCCTAAATACATGCCCCCGCACGGTAACGACAAGTTTCTTGCGCAGTAATTGACCCGGCTGTCACACCCGGTTTTAGCGGACAAAGCCGGGTGCATCTCATACATGCGCCAAAGAAGACAACATATATAATCACAGAGTGTATAGAGATAAATGTCACAATAATCAGAGTACTTAATACATAGCGGAAGACTTACAAAGATAAAAGATAAATATAACAGGATCTAAAATCCATCCTTGGCGCCAGAAAGTCAACTGGGAGACGCCACCTAGATCGAATCGAACTCCTCGTTATGGCTCCTCTTGAACCACATGTTCTTCTCCTATGGGGGGGTGTGAGACAGCAAGGGTGAGCTCACATATGTTCATCGCTCAACAAGTTGTGGGGAATAATGTGGCATGAACTCACCAAAGGTGGGAGCTCATGAGGTGTAAGGCTTATCAAAGAAAATGGTTAAAGCTGAGCATTGCTTTTAATGTTGGTCAAACTTTTATTAGCAATTACTAGATGTAAGTAAATACCAAACCATAATAAATAATAGAACAAAATTAATAACAAATCCCATGCAAATGCAAATGACAGATTGAATTTAGGTTCCATAAATTAATCATGTGAGGGTCCGAGCCGCTCATGACCGTGAGCACGGCTAGTATACTAGTTTTACACTCTGCAGAGGTTGCGCATCTTTACCCACAAGCCGTGTTACCCATCTGCCAAGGGGTCATGAATCCCATACACCTCTACCAAGGAAGCGAGGCAGGGTAACACTACGAGACCTTTACAAAGTTCCACTAGCTTCAGAAATCCCGCTACAGTTTATAGGAAGCTCCAGTGCAGGGTTCTTGCCTGACCGCCATCGCAGCAAAGTCAACCCAAGGACCTCCCTACACTGACCACTCCCTTACTGCCCTTGCCCCTTTCGGGTAAGGAAGACCTCCACTAGCTTTCCTAGTTAATCAGCCAAGGGCGTCCCATTAAACCCTTGTGGTAGCACTGTTTTCCCGGGTGGTCGCTCCATGTTCCAATTAACATAATGATCTTATCATGAACATAAATAACATAACAGAATAATTGGAACATGGATGTAATGAAATATTAACCCAAAAACCATATAAAGCAATAGCATAACTACCCAAGTGATTCAGGGATAACCAAGGTAAAAGGATAAACAGTCTAGGATGACCTATTGGGTCCCATCAAAATTAAACCTATGCATTAATAAATGATAATAAAGAACATTATTGGGTAACAAAAGTGAATCAAGGGCACAACTTGCCTGGCACTTGAGATTCCAGTTACCAGGGTGATCTTCAGGTGACTCGAAACCTCGCTGCTAGTCATAGCAATACAAACAAACATGATATAGACAAAATTAACATCACACCAAACACTAGTACAAACTGCAAAATAATGATCTACGCGTTGCTACGAGATCGTGGAATCGAGAACTACTCGATCGGAGTTATGATTCTATAGAGGATCTGTGTGGTTGAACATTAAATTATATTATAAACTGATTATTATGAGAAAATATACTCTAAATAATCCTTTCAACTTTAACCTAGATTACACTTGACTAGAGATCATGTTTAGCCACCTTATAATCGTAAATAGATTAATCTTTGATTAAAAGGGTAAATCTACTAACATAGATTAAACAAATATCTAACTATAAAATTATGCAATATAGTATAATTAATACTGTCACTGTATACTAAATATTTATACGAAGCTAACGCAACTGGAACGAGTCAAATCGGATTTAAAACGGGGAAGTTATGAATTTACTAGGGTTTTATGTGTTTGATACAAGATTAATTAGGATATAAATTTTAAAGTGACTTTCATGTCAAAACAATGGCACTAATTGATAAACAATATTATTATAAAATTATAGGAACTGAAATGGGTCAATTTGGACAAGATTATGAATTAAATATGATTTATACAAGTTTCTTGAATTATTTTTGTACTAAAAATCAATTTTCTAAATGATTTTCTCTATTTTATAATCAGTCTGGACTGCTCGCCAAAATCAGAGAATTGCAGGGTCTCGGGGGTAAACGTTTCCAAGGCTCAGAACTAAAGCGCGGTGGATGGCGGGTTGAATAACTGAAAAGGCAGGGGTTCTTACGCAAAATGACAGCCGCGAAAGGGTATCGGCAAGCCACAGCCGTCTGATTACAAGCTAGCGGCCCGGATTAGATCGCCCAACATCAGGATCGGTGTGAAATCCGAACCGCCCACACCTGATTCGACACTCTTGATTTAATGAAATCCAGACCCAGCACCACCCGTCGATTAGCCGACCGACGACCACGATCATATCACGCGAAGGGGTACGCCTATCTAATCGTATTCGCTCGTTCGAGGATCAACGGCGCACAAAGCCCCCGAGCAATCGGACACTCTATGCACGATCTCCACCGTTCATCGCGAGATAACCGGCCCAAATATCATCCTCTACCTCCCGCTGTGAACTTCGCCTAGTAGGCCTCGACCGCGATGTCCCCGACGGCGGTCAAAGATCCGCCTCCCAGGTGAGCAGGCGACTAACAGTGCTAGGCTACGAACTGGTGCGTGGGTAATTCCTGCACATACGCAAACAATGGTGAATCTGTAGAGATGTGCGCTTACCGCGATGGGAGGTGACCGCGGCAGCCGGCAGGTGGAGAGAACGCAAATGCGAGGAGGCCAAAGCTGTCGCACGGCGAGGACGATCCCGTAAGGCAGCTCGGCCAAACAACAGGGTTCGAAGGTCGGCTCCGTGATGCTCTCTCCCATCTGTCTGGTGTTCTCTCTCTCATCTCTCCTGTTTCACTCGAGCGCTCAGAGGATCGGGCCCGATCTGGAGATCCCCATGCCGCGCAGCGAGGACAGCGAATGTGGAACCAGTGAGGCCGCGGCAGCCATCGGCCACCACCTCATGGAGACCACGTGCGCGGAGGGCCGAGTCGTACAGGGCCCGCGGCGGAGTTCCTGTACCAACAGCGCAAGCGCATCTGGGTCGACCCCGCTAGTGGCTGGTTTCCCCAGGAGCGAACCACAGCACAGCGCATGACATAGAGGGAGCGCCCGAGGAGGGAGAAGTGCCGGTCGCCCCCGGCTGCGGCGGCGAAACCGACCAAGTGCCCTAGGCGGCGCAAGTCAGGCATCAGGGCAAGGGTCCCGCAGAGCATGACTCGGGTCATGCGCGGTTGCCCAGCGGCGAGCGGAATTCACATCCATGTTGCGTTTCCCCCAATCCCTCTCTTCTCAATTTCTCTCTCTACCGCCTGCGACAAGAACACGGTGCTTTTACTGGTGTGGTTCAGGGTCAGATTTTGGTGTGGCCAAGGGAGACGAGGTGCGTGCATAAATACCCAAGCAAGGGGATTTGGTCCACAGCATGCCTCGGCGAGGAACAACGGTTGATGAGCAAAATCCGGCCAACAACCCGGTAACAGAGTCCGAGCAGCGGTGAGTTTGTTGAGTGAAGCCGATGCTGGCGAGATGGTGCGGGGCCCACCTGGCGGCGTTGCGAGGGAATCGCGCGCGCGAAGCTGACTGGGTGAGTGGGTCGTGCGGTGTTGATGGGCTGGCGCGACAGATTAGGCCCAGTGTGGCTTCCTAACTTCTTTTCTTTTTCTTTTATAATTTATGCTTTACTTCCAAGTATTCAAACTAGACTCAAATCCCTATTTTGAATTTCAGATTCCAAATGTCAAAAATTAATATTACTAGGAATAGAAACCTTACTGTTTAAGATAATATTTTTTATTCTTTTCCTTATTATTTATTCCTGGGAGGAATGAATAGTTCCACTAAATCCCCTTTCTTATTTTCTATTTGATTTTCATATATACCTTGAGGTCCCAAGTTTAAATTGTGACTCTTTATTAAAATGTTTCACCACATTTTCATAAGAATAAAATGCATATAGTGCATCATTTCGTGAAATGAATAATCATTTAGAAAACCTTTCTATAATTTTTTTTTCTAAAATAATTCTTAGTTTTAGAAATTCAGTCCCCAAACTCCACACTTAAGTATAATTTGAGATATCTGAATTTACTATTTTTTTTTCTTCATCTATTTATTTTATTATTTATATATATTTTTTTCTTATACACATTTTGGGCCTTACAAATCCTACCCCCCTTAATAGAAATCTCGTCCTCGAGATTTGTAAGGAAAGGGTGTATAACTATGTCATCTCAGAACATGTGCACATACAAAAATCTCAGCATGATGCATACTTTATTAGCAACACATGGGGTCAATTATACCTTATTATTCCTCCTAAAATAGTATCATATCATCTACTAACTAAAGTAACATTTAGATCTTACAAATAGTAGTAATTTATATATATGTTTATGTAGCTTGGTGGAACTGGTGGTTAGGAAAGTATGGGTGTATATATGTATGTCTACTTTATTATGTAGGATAGAAGATGCCTTTAAAGCATAGATAGGTTTGGGCAAGAAAGGATAGGGTAAGGAACTACTCTATCCAAGATTGTGGATCTTGATTCCTTTGAAGATCTGGCTTAAATCTTATCCTTCCTTGATTCGATGAGGTCAATCATCTTCAATCTTCGTTCTTGAAGTTGTTATCCGAATTTAGGACATGTAGTCAAGGTAGATTCTTAGGTAAACAAAATAGGTTAATAGGTGGTTATGAGTTAAATAAGTTTAAGCAGAGTCTGTCTTGTTGTTTTGCTTCTAGATTGGTTGGATAAGTTATGTAACCTGTTATGTCGGTCAAGTTTGGTGTTATCATCAAGGATAATGGGTATTGATGTTACCATAACTAGGGACTTAGTTGAGATAGGTGTGGGTACATGGGGTAGGTAGATTGAACAGAGTTTTTTTTACTTGTAAGATAAATGGGTTGGGCAACCTATAATATAGGTTGGGTCGTGGTTTCTCGGACAAGTTGGTCTAAGACACCAATTCATATTTAAAAACCATTTATCGGAATATGGTTTAGTTAATACTTGAGGTAGATCAGAATTTTCTATTTAAATTAAAACAGAGGAGTTATACAACCTTCAGATGGTTAAGGTAGTTACATAAGGCCAAGTTGGTCGGTTACTCTTAATTTAGTGCCGCGTGAATCACGTTAGAACAGATGGATAGGGTCTAATCCATGTTACAAGTATTAACTAATCTATTTGAGTGGGTCACATTGGGTTAGTTCAGATTAGATGGAAATTAGATTAGCTTAACATAACTAGATTTGGCTAAATAAGACCTAATTAATTTTGGATCAGTTTAGGTTGAATGGGATCTAGGCATGACCAGATTAATCTAGATAAGATCTGCTTATTTTATTTTAGAACAGATTATGTCGGTCACACCATTACAAGATAAGCAAAGTAGTGGGGGTAAGTATGCTTGTTAGGTCAAGATGAGTCTCTAAGATCATGGTAGGATCTTTTGAGATTAGTTAGATCTATTAGGATAAGATGAAAATCCTTTCGAGATGAGATGAGTTTATCAAGATAAGAAAGAATCTTTTAAGATAAGAGAGGTTCTTTTAAGATAAGATGGATCATTAAGGTAAGAAAGAATATTTTAACATAAGATGGATCTATTAAGATAAGAGAGAGTCTTTTAGATAAGAGGGATCTCTATGAAATAGATACGTTTTAATGGAGGATAATCTAAGTTGTTTAGTTATCTTATGAATTCTATTTATGCCTATACGTATATGCAGATGTAATTGTGGACATTACTCCACAACTAATCACACTCAATCAAAGATCCAAATCAAACAAGTGTCATAAGAACAAACACTCAAGCGTATAGATCCTTATAAAAATAGTTTTGTTTTTGTTCCTAAGAGTGGGTCTCTTATTCCTAAAGGTCACTTTAGGCACAGGATTTCAAAGTGTGAAATCCACATTTGTCTTTAGAAATGAAAGGTAAGAATAATCAGAGTGAAGCGGAATTAGATGAGAAAAGATTAAGATGAGTTTAGAAAGAATCAGAGTAGCAAAAGTAAGGTTAATCAGAGTAGAACAGTAGAAGGTGAAACAGGATCAAGAAAAGTATAAAAGAATCAGAGTAAGGAAAGTAGGTAATGGTTGTCCAGTTCTATCTAGGTTTCGTCCTACAGTCAACATTCCTCTGATACCACTTCTGTCACACCCGGTTTTAGCGGACAAAGCCGGGTGCATCTCATACATGCGCCAAAGAAGACAACATATATAATCACAGAGTGTATAGAGATAAATGTCACAATAATCAGAGTACTTAATACATAGCGGAAGTCTTACAAAAATAAAAGATAAATATAACAGGATCTAAAATCCATCCTTGGCGCCAGAAAGTCAACTGGGAGACGCCACCTAGATCGAATCGAACTCCTCGTTATGGCTCCTCTTGAACCACCTGTTCTTCTCCTATGGGGGGGGTGTGAGACAGCAAGGGTGAGCTCACACATGTTCATCGCTCAACAAGTTGTGGGGAATAATGTGGCATGAACTCACCAAAGGTGGGAGCTCATGAGGTGTAAGGCTTATCAAAGAAAATGGTTAAAGCTGAGCATTGCTTTTAATGTTGGTCAAACTTTTATTAGCAATTACTAGATGTAAGTAAATACCAAACCATAATAAATAATAGAACAAAATTAATAACAAATCCCATGCAAATGCAAATGACAGATTGAATTTAGGTTCCATAAATTAATCATGTGAGGGTCCGAGCCGCTCATGACCGTGAGCATGGCTAGTATACTAGTTTTACACTCTGCAGAGGTTGCGCATCTTTACCCACAAGCCGTGTTACCCATCTGCCAAGGGGTCATGAATCCCATACACCTCTACCAAGGAAGCGAGGCAGGGTAACACTACGAGGCCTTTACAAAGTTCCACTAGCTTCAGAAATCCCGCTACAGTTTATAGGAAGCTCCAGTGCAGGGTTCTTGCCTGACCGCCATCGCAGCAAAGTCAACCCAAGGACCTCCCTACACTGACCACTCCCTTACTGCCCTTGCCCCTTTCAGGTAAGGAAGACCTCCACTAGCTTTCCTAGTTAATCAGCCAAGGGCGTCCCATTAAACCCTTGTGGTAGCACTGTTTTCCCGGGTGGTCGCTCCATGTTCCAATTAACATAATGATCTTATCATGAACATAAATAACATAACAGAATAATTGGAACATGGATGTAATGAAATATTAACCCAAAAACCATATAAAGCAATAGCATAACTACCCAAGTGATTCAGGGATAACCAAGGTAAAAGGATAAACAGTCTAGGATGACCTATTGGGTCCCATCAAAATTAAACCTATGCATTAATAAATGATAATAAAGAACATTATTGGGTAACAAAAGTGAATCAAGGGCACAACTTGCCTGGCACTTGAGATTCCAGTTACCAGGGTGATCTTCAGGTGACTCGAAACCTCGCTGCTAGTCATAGCAATACAAACAAACATGATATAGACAAAATTAACATCACACCAAACACTAGTACAAACTGCAAAATAATGATTTACGCGTTGCTACGAGATCGTGGAATCGAGAACTACTCGATCGGAGTTATGATTCTATAGAGGATCTGTGTGGTTGAACATTAAATTATATTATAAACTGATTATTATGAGAAAATATACTCTAAATAATCCTTTCAACTTTAACCTAGATTACACTTGACTAGAGATCATGTTTAGCCACCTTATAATCGTAAATAGATTAATCTTTGATTAAAAGGGTAAATCTACTAACATAGATTAAACAAATATCTAACTATAAAATTATGCAATATAGTATAATTAATACTGTCACTGTATACTAAATATTTATACGAAGCTAACGCAACTGGAACGAGTCAAATCGGATTTAAAACGGGGAAGTTATGAATTTACTAGGGTTTTATGTGTTTGATACAAGATTAATTAGGATATAAATTTTAAAGTGACTTTCATGTCAAAACAATGGCACTAATTGATAAACAATATTATTATAAAATTATAGGAACTGAAATGGGTCAATTTGGACAAGATTATGAATTAAATATGATTTATACAAGTTTCTTGAATTATTTTTGTACTAAAAATCAATTTTCTAAATGATTTTCTCTATTTTATAATCAGTCTGGACTGCTCGCCAAAATCAGAGAATTGCAGGGTCTCGGGGGTAAACGTTTCCAAGGCTCAGAACTAAAGCGCGGTGGATGGCGGGTTGAATAACTGAAAAGGCAGGGGTTCTTACGCAAAATGACAGCCGCGAAAGGGTATCGGCAAGCCACAGCCGTCTGATTACAAGCTAGCGGCCCGGATTAGATCGCCCAACATCAGGATCGGTGTGAAATCCGAACCGCCCACACCTGATTCGACGCTCTCGATTTAATGAAATCCAGACCCAGCACCACCCGTCGATTAGCCGACCGACGACCACGATCATATCACGCGAAGGGGTACGCCTATCTAATCGTATTCGCTCGTTCGAGGATCAACGGCGCACAAAGCCCCCGAGCAATCGGACACTCTATGCACGATCTCCACCGTTCATCGCGAGATAACCGGCCCAAATATCATCCTCTACCTCCCGCTGTGAACTTCGCCTAGTAGGCCTCGACCGCGATGTCCCCGACGGCGGTCAAAGATCCGCCTCCCAGGTGAGCAGGCGACTAACAGTGCTAGGCTACGAACTGGTGCGTGGGTAATTCCTGCACATACGCAAACAATGGCGAATCTGTAGAGATGTGCGCTTACCGCGATGGGAGGTGACCGCGGCAGCCGGCAGGTGGAGAGAACGCGGATGCGAGGAGGCCAAAGCTGTCGCACGGCGAGGACGATCCCGTAAGGCAGCTCGGCCAAACAACAGGGTTCGAAGGTCGGCTCCGTGATGCTCTCTCCCATCTGTCTGGTGTTCTCTCTCTCATCTCTCCTGTTTCACTCGAGCGCTCAGAGGATCGGGCCCGATCTGGAGATCCCCATGCCGCGCAGCGAGGACAGCGAATGTGGAACCAGTGAGGCCGCGGCAGCCATCGGCCACCACCTCATGGAGACCACGTGCGCGGAGGGCCGAGTCGTACAGGGCCCGCGGCGGAGTTCCTGTACCAACAGCGCAAGCGCATCTGGGTCGACCCCGCTAGTGGCTGGTTTCCCCAGGAGCGAACCACAGCACAGCGCATGACATAGAGGGAGCGCCCGAGGAGGGAGAAGTGCCGGTCGCCCCCGGCTGCGGCGGCGAAACCGACCAAGTGCCCTAGGCGGCGCAAGTCAGGCATCAGGGCAAGGGTCCCGCAGAGCATGACTCGGGTCATGCGCGGTTGCCCAGCGGCGAGCGGAATTCACATCCATGTTGCGTTTCCCCCAATCCCTCTCTTCTCAATTTCTCTCTCTACCGCCTGCGACAAGAACACGGTGCTTTTACTGGTGTGGTTCAGGGTCAGATTTTGGTGTGGCCAAGGGAGACGAGGTGCGTGCATAAATACCCAAGCAAGGGGATTTGGTCCACAGCATGCCTCGGCGAGGAACAACGGTTGATGAGCAAAATCCGGCCAACAACCCGGTAACAGAGTCCGAGCAGCGGTGAGTTTGTTGAGTGAAGCCGATGCTGGCGAGATGGTGCGGGGCCCACCTAGCGGCGTTGCGAGGGAATCGCGCGCGCGAAGCTGACTGGGTGAGTGGGTCGTGCGGTGTTGATGGGCTGGCGCGACAGATTAGGCCCAGTGTGGCTTCCTAACTTCTTTTCTTTTTCTTTTATAATTTATGCTTTACTTCCAAGTATTCAAACTAGACTCAAATCCCTATTTTGAATTTCAGATTCCAAATGTCAAAAATTAATATTACTAGGAATAGAAACCTTACTGTTTAAGATAATATTTTTTATTCTTTTCCTTATTATTTATTCCTGGGAGGAATGAATAGTTCCACTAAATCCCCTTTCTTATTTTCTATTTGATTTTCATATATACCTTGAGGTCCCAAGTTTAAATTGTGACTCTTTATTAAAATGTTTCACCACATTTTCATAAGAATAAAATGCATATAGTGCATCATTTCGTGAAATGAATAATCATTTAGAAAACCTTTCTATAATTTTTTTTTTCTAAAATAATTCTTAGTTTTAGAAATTCAGTCCCCAAACTCCACACTTAAGTATAATTTGATATATCTGAATTTACTATTTTTATTTCTTCATCTATTTATTTTATTATTTATATATATTTTTTCTTATACATATTTTGGGCCTTACACCGGCCGCTTCCCTTCTCACCTTCTATCTTCGAGGCGAGAGCATGGGACATGAGTGCATTGCTTGTCATTATAGATCCACAAAAAACCGTGGCCCCAAAGCCCGTTTGTGTGCATGTACGAGCCTGGCCCGGCTTGACTCAATATGAATAAGTGTGCTAAGTCTGAACATAAAATAGTTATCGGGCTAGTTCGACCAACCCGTTTAGCACTTAGGCTGGTGCGTATCAGCCCACTAGGACTGTTTTTCCATACTTACTGAGTCTGTTTAGACTCGTGGTGGGCTAGGCCCGTGCAAGGAAACGAACACGTAGGCTTGAAAGGCCCGACTCAGTTTCATAACTATGTCTGACAGGTTGGGCTTCACTAGACCCGTGTCGGGCTGGATTGGGCGACCCATTTGTACACGTCTACTTGGCATGGCTAATCCACCAAGGCCAGATCAAACGCGAAGAACAGACTCGTGGGCCAGTGAAACCTATCATAGATCAGAGGGCCACAGAGCCAACCGCCTATGCTGCTAGACACCGTACCGCCATACGTGCCTCTTATCTCGGGCAATCGAGCTACATTGGTACGTGCTCTACACACTTTAGTTGTGGTATAGTGAACATGCATTTGAGGATCTCATTTTTTCAATTTTCGTACTAGACCTGTGCAAAATTTATGCAAAAAATTATTCTTATTTGTAATAATATGCTCGATAGCATAAGAAGATATCATCATCAAATGTCATATATACCTATTAAATTATTAGATTTATTGTGCGCGCTCTTGTGTCGCACTCGTCGATGTACCATGCACACACGCTCCAATTCGTGTGGATCATACCGTGGGTGGTATTGGCACCTGCTAGGATGCTACGGGTACTGCCCTTGGACCGTCTCCACACTCTTCGCTCTGGCCGACAAGTGCGCCAGAGTCGTCGAGGGCCGTGCGTGGCACTCGGTGCCACAAACCGGGGCTGCCCAGACGGGTGGCTCGGGTGCTATCGCTTAGGACGGCAAAAAGAAGAAGAAAAAGAACTGCGGCCACGAGAAGCCGTTGTCTGCCGCTCTGGTCATACCAGCTGCGGCTGGGGGCCAGGGCGAGCGCAACAAGCGCCCACGGCCGCAGAAGGGTAACAACGGCTCATGCCCTGTACACCCCAACAGTCGCCACAGCGCCGTAGAGTGTCGCGAGATCATCGAGCTCACGAAGCGCGTCAGCGAGCGGCGCGAGCAGACCCCCAGGGATGGCTCCCCTCCTCGCCGCCGGCCTGGCAAGGAAAGGGTCGACAGCGGCGAGGTGGCCACAGGAGAACCGGACCTCAGGTATCAGTCACCCGAGAGGGTCCTGAAGGATGTTTTCACTAGAGATTCCAACTCCGATGATGACAACTAGACGAGCCACCAGGGGGACCCCGTACTCCCTGGTCTGCGGGGTCGAAGCCTGCCTTCCCCCGGAAACCCTTCTGGACTCCCCATGGGTCCAGTCTTTTGATAAGTCTATGCAGGAGCGGCTACAGCGCGAGGATGTGGTCTCCATCCATGAACGTAGATAGCGAGCGGCGATCCGAAGTGCACGTTGCAACCAGGCGCCCAAGCGCTACCGCCAACGATTCGCACATAGGTAGGGAGCCTCGGGTCGGGACCTGGTCCCATGGCGAGTACCGAACCAAGAAGGGGTCTGCAAACTCTCCCCCAGCCGGGAAGGACCCTTCAATGTGAGGGAAGTATGCCGACCCGGGTGTATCCGTCTTGCCGCAACAAAAGGAGAACCTCTTCCCAGCCCCTGGTACATGGAGAATCTCTGTAAGTCCTACCCAATAGGAGCAAGTCTGAGGGGTTAAGTTTTTATTCTTTTGTAATTAGGTTTCACGTATGTGTACGCCAGCCCGGTGAGGTCCGCCCTCATAAACCCGGCCTGTTGGTCTACACCCATGCATGTCAAGTTATAAGGAAGAGATTTAACCCCTCATACATGCTCCTATGATAACTTTATCCTCCTGCTCCACGGTTTTATCCTGAAGTTTTCGGATATTATTTTTACCTAACCCACTCATACGGTTTCTATCCCCGCTGACATGATGACATCCGAATTGAGTAGCTAGGCCTGCAGTTTAGGACCCCTCTATGAAAGTAGGGGGTCCGGTAGCCTGGGGGCCGGTTCTAAAGAACGAGTGCCCATTCCATGGGGTGGTCTGGAGCTGTGTAGCCGCTTAGCCTGGTTCCGTACCCAAAGCCTGCTGAAAGGGAATTAGGCTTACACCTATTTTCCTAATTAATTTTTGGTGATTGAATTGCCCAACACAAATAATTGGACTAACTAGTTTGCTCTAGTCTATAAGTTCTACAGGTGCCAAAGGTTCACAATAAGCCAATAAAAAGACCAAGAAAAAGGGTTCAAACAAAAGAGCAAAGGGACAACCGAAGGCACCCTGGTCTGGCGCACTGGACTGTCCGGTGCACCATCGGAGAGTGTCCGGTGCACCACCGGACAGTGTCCGGTGAACCAGGGGACTCCAAGCCAAACTTCGCACCTTCGGGAATTTTCAGAGGCGCTTCGCTATAATTCACCGGACTGTCCGGTGTACCACCGGACAGTGTCCGGTGCTCCAAGCAAGAGCAACTCTGAACTCGCCAGCTTCGGGAATCCGCTCCGCTATAATTCACCGGACATGTCCGGTGCACACCGGACTGTCCGGTGAGCCAGCGGAGCAACGGCTACTTCGCGGCAACGGTCGACTGCAGGCGCATTAAATGCGCTGGCGCGCGCGCAGAAGTCAGAGCACGCGCGGGTGGCACACCGGACAGTCTACAGGGCCTGTCCGGTGCACCACCGGACAGCCAGGCGGGCCCACACGTCAGAGCTCCAATAGTCGGAACCCAATGGCCTGGTGACGTGGCTGGCGCACCGGACAGTGTCCGGTGCGCCATGCGACAGCAGCCTCCACCAAACGGCTAGTTTGGTGGTTGAGGTTATAAATACCCCCAACCACCCCACATTCAAGTCATCCAAGTTTTCACACTTCTACACCTTACAAGAGCTCTAGCATTCAATTCTAGACACACCCAAGTGATCAAATCCTCTCCAATTCCACACAAGGCTTCAGTGATTAGTGGGAGAGATTTGTTGTGTTCTTTTGAGCTCTTGCGCTTGGATTGCTTCTTTCTTTCTCATTTGTTCTTGTGATCAAAACTCAATTGTAACCGAGACAAGAGACACCAATTGTGTGGTGGTCCTTGCGGGGAAGTTTTGTTCCCGGTTGATTTGAGAAGAGAAGCTCACTCGGTCCGAGGAACCGTTTGAGAGAGGGAAAGGGTTGAAATAGACCTGGCCTTTGTGGCCTCCTCAATGGGGAGTAGGTTTGCGAGAACCGAACCTCTGTAAAACAAATCCACGTGTCTCACTCTTTATTTGTTCACGATTTGTTTTGTGACCTCTCTCTCGGACTCATTATTATTTCTAACGCTAACCCGGCTTGTAGTTGTGATTTAGTTTGTAAATTTCAGATTCACCCTATTCACCCCCCCTCTAGGCGACTTTCAATTAGTATCAGAGCCCGGTGCTTCATTAGAGCCTAACCGCTCGAAGTGATGTCGGGAGATCACGCCAAGAGGGAGATGGAGACCGGCAAGAAGCCCACTACAAGCCACGAGAAGGCTTCATCGGAAGAGTCCCGCAACAAGGGGAAGGGGAAGGAGAAGAAGTCCTCTTCCCACAAGTCGCATCGGAGTGGCGACAAGAAAAAGAAGATGAGGAAGGTGGTCTACTACGAGACCGATACTTCATCACCTTCTACCTCCGGCTCCGACGCGCCTTCCATAACTTCTAAGCGCCATGAGCGTAAGAAGTTTAGTAAGATTCCCTTACGCTATCCTCGCATTCCTAAACATACACCTTTACTTTCTGTCCCATTAGGCAAACCACCAACTTTTGATGGTGAAGATTATGCAAGGTGGAGTGATTTAATGCGATTTCATCTAACCTCACTCCACAAAAGTATATGGGATGTCGTTGAGTTTGGTGTACAGGTACCATCCGTAGGGGATGAAGATTATGATGAGGACGAAGTTGCCCAAATCGAGCACTTCAACTCCCAAGCGACAACTATACTCCTCGCTTCTCTAAGTAGAGAGGAGTATAACAAGGTGTAAGCATTAAAGAGCGCCAAGGAAGTTTGGGATGTGCTCAAGACCGCGCACGAGGGAGATGAGCTAACAAAGATCACCAAGAGGGAGACAGTCGAGGGGGAGCTCGGTCGCTTCCGGCTTCGCAAAGGGGAGGAGCCACAAGATATGTACAACCGGCTCAAAACCTTGGTGAACCAAGTGCGCAACCTCAGGAGCAAGAAATGGGATGGCCACGAAATGGTTAAGGTTATTTTAAGATCACTTATTTTCCTTAACCCTACTCAAGTTCAATTAATTCGTGGTAATCCTCGATATACACTAATGACTCCCGAGGAAGTAATCGGGAATTTTGTGAGCTTTGAGTACGTGATCAAAGGCTCAAAGAAAATCAACGAGCTTGACGATCCCTCCACATCCAAAGCACAACCGGTCGCATTCAAGGCGATGGAGGAGAAGAAGGAGGAGTCTACACCAAGTAGACAACCAATCGACGCCTCAAAGCTCAACAATGAGGAAATGGCGCTCGTCATCAAGAGCTTTCGCCAAATGCTCAAGCAAAGGAGGGGGAAAGATTACAAGCCCCGCTCCAAGAAGGTTTGCTACAAGTGTGGTAAGCCCATCTCTAGTGACAGTGACAGGGGCGACGACAAGAAGGGGAGAAGAAAGGAGAAGAAGAAATACTACAAGAAGAAAGGTGGCGACGCCCATGTATGCCGCGAGTGGGACTCGGACGAGAGCTCCTCCGACTCCTCCGATGACGAGGACGCCGCCAACATCGCCATCAACAAAGGCCTTCTCTTCCCCAACGTCGGCCACAAGTGCCTCATGGCAAAGGACAGCAAAAAGAAAAGGTTAAATCCAAATCCTCCACTAGATATGAGTCCTCTAGCGATGATAATGCTAGTGATGAGGAAGATAATTTACGTACTCTTTTTGCCAACCTTAACATGCATCAAAAGGAAAAGTTACATGAATTAATTAGTGTCATTCATGAGAAGGATGACCTCTTGGATTCTCAAGAGGACTTCCTAATTAAGTAAAACAAAAAGCATGTTAAGGTAAAAAATGCTTATGCTCTAGAAGTTGAAAAATGTGAGAAACTAACTAGTGAGCTAGGCACTTGCCATGACACTATTGCCAACCTTAGAAATGAAAATGCTAGTTTAAATGCTAAGGTTGATTCTCATATTTGTAATGTTTCAATTCCCAATCTTAAAGATGATAATGTTGATTTGCTTGCTAAGATTGAAGAATTGAATAATTCTCTTGCTAGCCTTAGAATTGAAAATGAAAAATTAATTGCTAAGGCTAAAGAATTAGATGTTTGCAATGTTACAATTTCCGATCTTAGAGATAACAATGATATTTTGCGTGCTAAGATTGTTGAACTTAATTCTTGCAAACCCTCTACATCTACCGTTGAGCATGTTTCCATTTGCACTACATGTAGAGATGTTGATATTGATGCTATTCATGATCATATGGTCTTAATTAAACAACAAAATGATCATATAGCAAAATTAGATGCTAAAATTGCCGAGCATAACTTAGAAAATGAAAATTTTAAATTTGCTAGAAGTATGCTCTATAGTGGGAGACGCCCTGACATCAAGGATGGTATTGGCTTCCAAAGGGGAGACAATGTCAAACTTAATGCCCCTCCTAAAAGATTGTCTAATTTTATTAAGGGCAAGGCTCCCATGCCTCAGGATAACGAGGGTTACATTTTGTACCCTGCCGGCTATCCTAAGAGCAAAATTAGGAGAATTCACTCTAGGAAGTCTCACTCTGGCCCTAACCATGCTTTTATGTATAAGGGTGAGACATCTAGCTCTAGGCAACCAACCCGTGGTAAGTTGCCTAAGAAGAAAACTCCTAATGCATCAAATGGTCATGACATTTCATTTAAAACTTTTGATGCATCCTATGTTTTGACTAACAAATCCGGCAAGGTAGTTGCCAAGTATGTTGGGGGCAAGCACAAGGGGTCAAAGACTTGTGTTTGGGTACCCAAAGTTCTTGTGTCTAATGCCAAAGGACCCAAAACCATTTGGGTACCTAAAGTCAAGAACTAAAATTATTTTGTAGGTTTATGCATCCGGGGGCTCAAGTTGGATCATCGATAGCGGGTGCACAAACCACATGACAGGGGAGAAGAAAATGTTCTCCTCCTACGAGAAAAACCAAGATCCCCAACGAGCTATCACATTCGGGGATGGAAACCAAGGTTTGGTCAAAGGTTTGGGTAAAATAGCTATATCTCCTGACCATTCCATTTCCAATGTTTTTCTTGTTGATTCATTAGATTACAATTTGCTTTCTGTTTTACAATTATGTCAAATGGGCTACAACTGTCTATTTACTGATGTAGGTGTCACTGTCTTTAGAAGAAGTGATGATTCAATAGCATTTAAGGGAGTGTTGAGGGTCAGCTATACTTGGTAGATTTTGATAGAGCTGAACTCAACACTTGCTTAATTGCTAAGACTAACATGGGTTGGCTCTGGCACCGCCGACTAGCCCATGTCGGGATGAAGAATCTTCATAAGCTTCTAAAGGGAGAACACATTTTTGGATTAACAAATGTTCATTTTGAGAAAGACAGGATTTGTAGCACATGCCAAGCTGGGAAGCAAGTTGGTACTCATCATCCACACAAGAACATCATGACGATTGACAGGCCACTGGAGCTCCTACACATGGACCTATTTGGCCCGATTGCTTACATAAGCATCGGCGGGAGTAAGTACTGTCTAGTTATTGTGGATGATTATTCTTGCTTCACTTGGGTGTTCTTTTTGCAGGAAAAATCTCATACCCAAGAAACTTTAAAGGGATTCTTGAGACGGGCTCAAAATGAGTTCGGCTTAAGGATCAAGAAAATTAGAAGCGACAACGAAACAGAGTTCAAGAATTCACAAATTGAAGGCTTCCTTGAGGAGGAGGGCATCAAGCATGAGTTCTCTTCTCCCTACATGCCACAACAAAATGGTGTAGTGGAGAGGAAGAATAGAACTCTATTGGACATGGCGAGGACCATGCTTGATGAGTACAAGACTTCGGATCGGTTTTGGGCCGAGGCAGTCAACACCGCCTGCTACGCCATCAACCGGTTATATCTACACCGAATCCTCAAGAAGACATCCTATTAACTCCTAACCGGTAAAAAGCCCAATATTTCATATTTTAGAGTCTTTGGTAGCAA
This sequence comes from Zea luxurians, assembly GCA_029449295.1. NCBI lineage: Eukaryota > Viridiplantae > Streptophyta > Magnoliopsida > Poales > Poaceae > Zea > Zea luxurians. Next base: position 31,921,066 of record JAOPSE010000031.1, read on the forward strand.
ATGCTTTATTCTTGTTAAAAGAGGTAGAAAATCTAAGTTTGCTCCTAAGACTGTAGAAGGCTTTTTACTAGGATATGATTCAAACACAAGGGCATATAGAGTCTTTAACAAGTCCTCTGGACAAGTTGAAGTTTCTTGTGACGTTGTGTTTGATGAGACTAACGGCTCTCAAGTAGAGCAAGTTGATCTTGATGAGATAGGTGATGAAGAGGCTCCGTGCATCGCGCTAAGGAACATGTCCATTGGGGATGTGTGTCCTAAGGAATCCGAAGAGCCTCCAAATGTACAAGATCAACCATTGTCACACCCGGGTTTTAGGGGCACCAAGACCCGGGCGCGAACATAATCACCAGGTGTGCTGGGACCAAGTCTCACACACATGATGAATCGTGGCACAGGATCGAATGTCACATCTTTACTATATAATAGGAGTTCTATACAAAATAAATCTCTACTACTTATTAAGTTAGCAATAGTAGCCTGCCTTTTTGTGTTCTGCCGTGTAGTCTCTGACAGGTAGGGCCCGCTTGCTCCTGCGTGCATGCTCCCGGTTTATTCCATAACACATTTTTTTACAAAAAATAGAACTACTGCACATGTCACGTGTACAGGAAGACACATGCACCGTGTGATAACAATCGTACTACTACATGCACAGGATGACATATAAGCAGGTTTCAACACTAATTGGTGGGCAATGTGGTACTAATTTTACCTTGCAAAAAAATTAAGACAGCCACATACGCCGTGTGAGGCCCATCTGCCGATTTGTGTTCTGCGAGGCCCATCTCCATGAAACCCTATCCCCGCCCGCGGCATCCAGCCCTGCGCGGCTGCGCCCCCGCCCGCGTGCTCGCCTTGCGCCGCCGCCCGCTTGCTCGCCTCCAGCCGCGGTCGCGGCCTCCAGTGCCCAGCGCCACCGCCGCGCCACCACCACCGTCCTCCCCGGCCCTCTCTCGCCCCCAGCCCCCACGATCTCACAACGCGTTCTCCCGAGTCGCGACCACGAATCCCCACCTCGTCGTCGCTTCCACGGTGGCTCTCTTTGTCTCCGCCCCCACCCCCCGTCGCAGCGTCGCTACAACTCCCTTCCCCCTCCCTCACCGATGTGGGGAGCCAGATCAAAGCGAACCAGACAGCAACCACCCCTCCCCCGGTCCTCTGTCCTCGGGCATTCCCACGGCGCGACGCTCTCATCCTCTCACTCATTGGAGTCTATGGCCGAGAGGAGCACAGAGGCAGGCGAGCAGGCCTGCGACGCCTGTGCTAGCCCTGCCCGGCCTGGCGTGCAACACCGGGCTCCTCGACGCCGCCGCCACCTGCCCCAGGGGCGGGCGCTCCGACAACGGTGACCATGGCGGTGTGGGTGCGGGGGCTGGGGAGTCCGTGTCCTGCTAGATCCAGTTGACGTCGACTCATTGAGCCCTCTGTGAACAGCATCTTCGCCTGTCGTCGGCGGGAGAAGCAGCAGCTGGCTCCAGGACACCGGCTGGCCCGGATGTTCCGCCCAAGCTCGCTGCTCTGCTCCACCTGCAACAGCACCGACATCGCATCCTCCTCCTCCTACTCGTCTCCTGCAGGCGACGACCAAGGTTCTTCCAGCCGCGCACTACTGGCCGTGTATGGCGTCGTTGATAGGGACCTGTCGGCCGAACCAAGTCCTTCGCCATCGTTGTCCACGACCTATTGGCCGAACCAAGTCTTCTTTGTCGACCACCTCAACCATGGTGGTGTCAACGGCGGAGGAGTAGGTGCATAGAGGGTTCGCAGTGATAAAGCGGTCGCGAGACCCGTACAACAAATTCCACTCCTCCATGGTGGCAATGATCGTGTAGCGGCAACTGCTGGGCACACCAAGGGGAATTGAATCTTACAGCGCTTGCTTTCAACAATTCCTGTAGGCCAGTCAAAATGGAAGGTGTTATGAGGGTGATCACTTCGGACAACGATTGCTTGGTAAATGTTGTGGGGTAAGTTTTTGCCGTACTGTAATATTTGATGATTTTAGCAAATGGAGAGGTCACATATGGTGCTTTATAACACCTATGTTTTGATACAGTATGTGATGGAACACCACCAGAAAAAGGCTCTAGATCACGAATTTTCTTATGCCTGAAAAACGGTAGACAAACTAATTGATACTTCATACTTTATCCCTCTATGATTTTGACTGTCTATAAAGTGATCTGTACCAAATGATTTAACAATAATATAGGAACATATCAATGTAGAGGATAGCCAGATGTTAATTGAGTCCATGTATATAAATTTTCTTTGAGGGCTATTCTAAAGTCACGTCTGAAAAAGTTTGTGCAAGATATGATGGTCCACCCACTGTATCAATTTCAAATCGGAACTATAATTTTTTATAGCCTTATTAAAGTCTTATTCATGCCCCATGGTGCTGCCTCTTTTATTGCTTTAGCTATGAAATATTGTGAACATAGTGCAAATGGGCACTAGCTATGGCTAACTTTCCTACTATCTGGACTTCCGTATTGTTGATATTGTTATGTTTTTTCTTCCCTATCTGCTTGAAGGTTATAGCAGCATGAGTTGCTTGTAACCTTGGAAACAAAATGAAGCCTACTCTGCTTGGATTTTGGATCTTAAAAAATGGGAAGGTCAGTTTTAGTAGTTTTAATTTGCAATCATAGCATTTTGTGGTGTGAGATTTTGTGGCTCGAGATTGGATGATGAAAAAGTTTGGATTTAATCTAGGAAACGACACTTTAATACTGTGAAGATCGCTAGGCTGCTAGGTGATGGATTTGGCTCAACACCAAAGTTGAGTAAACGGAACTTCTTGTGGGTGGTTAGCCAAATGCATGCCATCATCGAGCGTTAACCTTGCTGGTATGATTTACAACATCATATCATCTTATGATCTTGTTCAGTTTTCTTATCGCGATTTTAGCTTGAAAAAAGTAGCACCATGTGGCTATTTTTTGGAGACATGGAATTAATAATGATTATATGGCTTGTTTTCTCAGTGCTGGGTATTGAGTGATTAGTTGAATGGGTTTTCAAGTTGCTTTTTTTGTGCCCACAAAATGACTGTACTAAAAATAGATGCTCTTAAGATGTTGATTGATGCTCCCGAAAGCACATTTTATTTTACTTTAACCAAAGGAGAACCAAGTTGGCAGCTGTCTCCCACTACGATACTATTTTTTGGGTTAAAAGTATAGAACCGTCGTGATTCGAAAAAAGGTACAGTTGAGACTCTTGAGACATAGATATAAAAACCAATATGCCTCGCATCTGACATGATTGGCATGACCATTACTCATAAAAAACAACTGAAATAAATTCTCCACTCCAATCTAATCAGAATACTAGATCTTCATAAGAAGAGCATGGTGTTTTTTGCTTTTTTGTGTGCCCACAAAATGACCGGACTAAAAGTAGTTGCTCTTAAGATGTTGGTTGATTCTCCTAAAAGCAAATTTTATTTTACTTTAACCAAAGGAGAACCAAGTTGGCTGTCGTCTCCCACTGTGGCACTATTTTTTGGGTTAAAAGTATAGCACCATCGTGAGTTGAAACTCTTGAGACATAGAGATAAAAACCAATAAACCTCACATCCGACTTGATTAGCATGACCATTACTCATCAAAAATAGTTGAAATAAAATCTTCACTCCAATATAATCCAAATACTAGATCTTCATAAGAAGAGCATGCCAATGACATTATTTTGGCAATCAGTTCATGGTTACACGACACTGCTATGACAGACTTATTTTGAAACATAGAACAATGCTTTTCAACATTATTATACAATCAAGATCCTAACTTTTCGGGGAGTTTTGCAACAATGGAGAGTGGAGACAACATGGAGACCTGAGCTAAGCTTATCCCTCAAAAGATCATACACCATTCTGCGACGCTTCACAAGGTTCCGCACGTCAAATTTTGGTTAAACTGCCTTGTTGTTGTCTTCATATCTAGGGCACTGGCCTCCCATGTAGACTGCAGTTTTTGTCAAAAATGATTTTTTTGGAATAAGTAGGCATTATATCCTTCAAGATTTTTTATATGGAAATCCTAAATTGTGGGCATATTGATTTTTACTCTATTTCTTAATGTAAAGTTGTAAACTTGAATCACCTAGAAGGAACCGTGTTAAGAAGAAATAAGCAACTATGTCTTTTCTTCTGGAAAGATAAAAGGTGTTTATCTTTGAAAGCTAGAAAGGTAGCTTTCTATTATGTCACATCAGTCTAAACTAGAATTTAATCATTTTTTATAATGCACGTGCAATGAGATAAAACCAAACCACCTTATAATTTGGAATAGAGACTTAACATTTTGTTGGCTGGGACATTGGGCTATATTTTGCAGCCTCCTCACTTGGCACAGATAACTTCATTTTTTTTCCAGAGATTGTATTAATACTTTGCAGGAATAAACATTGTGTCTTGTTATCCATTGCAATATACAACACTTAAGCCCTTGGCTGATAGAGTGATTGTAAAGATTAACTTTTCCGAGGAGAAGACAACTGGTGGAATTTTGCTTCCAACGACTGCTCAGTCTAGACCTCAGGGTGGCAAGGTAGTTGCTGTTGGAAAAGGAATGATAATTGGGGACAATAAAGTTGATGTCAACATTTAGGTATATTCTTTGCGAACATGTAAGATCTTAGCCATTTTTTAATACAAATTTATATGTGGGTACATATTCCCATGTGAGCATGGGTGTTCTGTGATGATTGCCAAAAGTGGCGGTGCATGCCTGTTGAACTGATGTGACTGGAGAAACAAATTGCAGCTCATATTAAATTGCCTCCTTATTATTTTAGTTGTCAGTTTAAATTATTGCACCATCGTGCTTGTCCAATTGAGATATAGTATACTGCTATGCTCTTCACTAGGTCTGCATGGTCTGTCTTAGATACTCTCATGTTCCTCGTTAAACATAACTTCATATAGCTACATGGGTCACTACAGTTTAATGAGTTTTCTCCGTTCACTTTGTGTTATTTTGTACAGATTAAAGTGTAACTTGGGTCCTTGAACTTTAGGTCCTCTTTTTAAATGATTCACTCTAGAGCAACCAATTTAAATGTATAAGGACCCAGATCCTCATTGAATTTGGACTTAGATGAGAACCTGGAGAAAAATTAAGGATGGAGTGCATTTTACTCTAATATTTCTGGTGCGCATGAAATAAATCAATCTTGATATTTCTTTGGTCAGGAAAATGTGAATCTGCATGTTAATGGTTATCTTCTCGCTAGCTTAGTATCATGTTCCAGTTTTGTCAATCATTTTCACATGTTCATATATTTATGTCATATAAACAAGTCGACCCTATTACTTTGCTTGTTACCTAATTGTAGGTACCATAAACGGATTATGGTGCCCTTATGGTTCTTTTGCACTGAAGCATCTACATTGATCATTCTAGAGAGTTCAATTTTCATTTTTTCCTTAGCTAATCTAATATGCATTTTGGTATTGGTTATGCTTCCTTTTGTTGTATTATAAACTGCTATTTTTGTTGCAATTTCTCATTGAACTAGAGTTTTGTTGAATGTTTTTTGAAAGCAGTAATAACTATAAGCTCTCTGTGAGCCAATTCTTGAGATGATGTCCAACATGTTCATTTAAGTTGTGCCTAAGTTGGTGTCAGAAATACGTCAAGGAAAAATGTCGAACAACAACTCAGAAGATAAATTCAAGAACTGGTTGCTTCAACAAGAGTCTGTCCATGAGGATGGCATGCAACATTACTTGCCCTTCGATTGAGATAGGTGGCTACGGTGATGCTTTGTTGAACCTGGTATACGCATCTCCATCAAGCCAGTTCGAAGAGCTCAGTTTAGAATGTGAGCTAGATGCTACAGGCAATCATTCTACAGTGAAGGATGCTCAAGTTCACGGCTCACCTATACCTGAGAGTAATGGAAGATTATCGACAGCTGCTCAGACTAAAATGATGTCCACAGTCTTAGAAGATGCAATTCTCGTTGGCTCATCTTTCAGGTGGAAGTGCAAGCTGGCTTATTTTATTACCATGAAGCCTGAAGATGTGTATGATATGGTTTTAATTACAAAGATGCATACTACTAAAATTAAGAAACTTCTAATTTAAATTGTTATACCTCCACATTTGTTCCACTTGGTACCTATTGTAAATTTTAAAGGCTAATTCAAAAGTTTTTTTTGCAGATACCAAAGTAGCCTTAGTAACAACAATAAGAGGGTTGGGCTTTTTGATATGGGTGGTGGAAGTAGTGAGCCTGCTGCTGAGGACAACAATCAAATGCATCAGGTGAAATTAGTTTTTAACTTCATCACAAGCTCACGATTGAAAATCTTGTATTGGTCTATAAAACTTCAAGCATGTCAAAGCTAATATCCTTGACATTAACTTATGATATTTTAAAACATTAGAGCTGCTACTGCTAGGCTGCACTGATTTCCTTCTGCCTTGTTCCTTGCCTTGAGTTGATAAGCCATGATATATCACACAAAAGTAGTTGTAGAAGATCAACACAAAGTAATATAAAAGCAAAATAAGACAATAAATTAGGCCATTCATTGTCAATTTCTCCCAGGTACATTTCTTAGAGTCGCCTCTTAGTTTTGCAACTTGTTTCGGCTGAAGGAGTAATACCTCTAGCAACTAAACAACACTGCTAACAGCCCTATCGGGTTTTACTATTCCCTATCCCTTAGTGACGTGTTTCGGCTAGCGAGCGGGTGCGAAAGAAGGAAGGGAGAGGCGCTTGGTTGAGCCGGACCGGACGGCAGGACACCGTCGGGGGTTCGCTGCAACGCAGCGACGGCTTCCGCAGCTTCTCAGGCCAAGGTAAGCTCTCAAGCGAATTTGTCGCTGCAATATGTTAGTGAATTTGTCGCTAAAACCTAAAATGATCTGTCTTCTTTTCAATGCATCCCCTAATATAACTTTTAGATGACATATGTTAAGTAATACAATACCGAGCTTGTGTGTATTGGGGTTTTTTTTATTCCGGTATAAAGTTTATATGCACTCCTGGTCCTGGAGAAGGTGCTCGCCAAGTTCCTCGTCATGTACCCTAACTACGCGTTCGCCTCAGACGTGGGCAGCCTCCACGACGATGAGTACCCGCACATGGACAAGGTATGCCTCCACTGCGGCTTTGGCCTCTTCTCCTACCTCCAAAGTTACAACTCTGCTGACTCGTCAGCTGCATTCACGCTCTCAGAAATCATCGCCAACCTCAGCAACCATGCACTCTACGACACCGCTGATAAGGGCACAATGGAGCACATCAAGAACTACCTTCAACCTGAATTTGGTACCTGGCCATGCACTAGGGCCTAGAAGAAATATGTATTTAGGAAATAAAAAACAAGTTGTCCATCAGCCCCTCACAAAGGTGCATTATGCAAGTATATTAATATGGTCCCTTTCTATGCTCATATATGCCCAGGTAATTAATAAATAGTACACACATATCTCTTCCTGATGGTACACAACGTGCCTTCCTCTTTGATTTTACTTTTACTCCCTGCATCCGACCAAGTTTGTTTTCTGAAAAGTGCCCATATTTGATTGTCCTGATTCTAAATTTTAGGGGCTACAAAAGGTTCTTTCAGTGTACTACTCTTGAACAATTAGATTTTTCTTAAAGATGATTGCTTGAAGATAAACTGTACTATGGGTGTTGTAGTATCAAATATGGATTTTTCTAGGCCACATTCAATAGAGGTTCCAGAGCCTGACATAGGCTATCATTTTGGAACGCTTTTGGACACTCGGTGTAGATGTTATTTTTAGTGTAGCAGGAGAGAAGTTTCATGCCCATAAATTAGTATTGGTTGTCAATCTTTCTTTTTTAGATTTGATTTTTTTTCGACCATGAATTGGGTGGAGAGAAGAATGAAACTGATACGATGGCTTAAATCAAAGAGATCGTTATTGATGACATGGATCATGTAGTGTTCAGTATATCTTTATAATTTGGTGTTAATGTCATCCATCCATTTCCTTGTTGAACAAACTTTGTGAGGGGCTTATTTGATTAGACATTAGGAAATTCCACTTCCGCTTTGATGCATGATTTACCTAGGCTTGGCATGGCAAGTGCTTGCATGCTTGCCAAATGTCTGCGGTATGCTCTCATTGCATAGTAAATTGCACGTACGATATGGCTCTTTTGTTATTCTTAGCATAGCTGTGAAACTTGATCAATAGTATTGTGCAAAAACAGTACCGATGGTTGTGGTTATTGGATTATGAGTGATGATAACTCTCTAAACATAAGTCATTTCTTGCTTATGTTTGCTCTGTTAGTAAATTCTATGTGTATATTTTAGCTCGATCAGTATATTGTGTACCATATTTTAACTTCGCCCATTTGTTGCTTGGTGGTGTCGGTGCCTAAATAGGTTTGTCGAACTGTCTGAATGTAGGATCATTAGAATCTGGGTTTAGGAGGAGCTGGTTCTCCAATTCACAAGTTTGAGGGGCACAAAGCTTCAGTTCTTTGTGTTCAGGCACTAGGCATGTAGAGATATTTTTTGCTGTTATTTTCTCTTTATGTGGATGTGGTTTCTTCATATGATGCTTTTGGATACCTTTTTTCTATAATTATCTCTTTTGGCTTTCAGTGGTCACCTGCAAAGCATCTGTTTTGGTCATTTCTATATGAGATGGTTTCTTAAACGTGTGGGGTCGTGAAAAGGTAATCACTCATATACACCGAACTATTGTGTCTTTTCTTAAATGTGTTGGATTTCTTTTTTGTCTACATAGAATGAACTAATAGAGATTATTACCTTGGCTAGCTGCAGTGCAATATCATTTGTGTATTGCATTGTATTGTCGGGAACACTACAAGGGGACACCATGACAGACCATGCTCTCGACACTCAACAACGGCGATGCCAACAGCGGGAAACCGTCTGTGTCGGCAGATGGCGGAGCAAAACCCGTCATCGAGTTCAATTGTTTTAACTGTCATATATTTAAGGCTCTATTAACTGTTATCATTTTAATATTTAGTGTGCCTTCTATATTATAGTTGCGTGGTTTATACAATGGGTTTATGATTTTGGTTCACTAAAGTTTATACACGGGCATTACATTTTTATAGTTTTTAAGCTGATGTTATGAATTTTAGGTTCTTCTACATGCCACCATTCAATGGCAGATGTTCAATGTATTATCCACTAGAGCATTGGTGAGATGACCATCCAGGGTGACGATGTACATGAATTCTTCATTTTTCTCTTACATATTATTGAATTATACTTGAGCCTTGACAGTGAGAATGCATCAGTTACATGGTAATTTGGTTTTCTTCTTGGTTTATGTATCCTTAACTTTTCTTCTTATATTGTGTCTCTAAATCTATTTTAGATTTTAGAAATGAATGTACGCATATCTTAATGAGTGAAGTGGTACTATCATGGCTTGTTGTAATTGTAACGATGATTTTAGTTGAACCTCTACACTTTGGATAAACATTAGATCTTTAGGCTAACTGTGATTGCAGTCAGAGGTTTAAAATGGATCAATAGTATATTTGTGTAAACAAAAAAAGGATATTGTTCATGGGGTTATTTCATCAGACACTAAACCAAAACCATTTTGTCTTGTGAATTGTACTTCTGTAGGGGGCACGTTCATTGACATTAGAGTTAACTGATGTCTGGTCTGGTATCAAGGAAGAGATGTTTTTAACTGTGTTTACGCTAATCAAGTTAATGAATTTGGTACATGTCATAACATCTAAGCCTTTGTAAGTTTGAGTATTCACTTGTGACTTAATCAGCTACTTATAGCTTTTATTAGGCTGTGTATTGCTCAGTCCTGTAAGTTTGGTGTTACACATTGCACATTTGCTTTAAACCAATGGCTTTTCTATCAATAAGAAAAACTAGGAAAAAGTAGTTGTGATTCTGATAATTTTGAACGACCATACTTGGGATAAAGTTTGAATGTTTTCTCTTTTCTTACCAAAGTTCTAACATAGCATTCATTTCTTCCATGGTATACAGTTTGCTGCAGGAATCCACAAACTGAGTCTTTTCTTCGCCTTCTGGAACTCCCATATCTGCCAGACTCATCTAAATCTGAGGATATGTCTCTTGTGATTGGTTAATATCATTTCTGTTTATATTTATGAATTTCATTTCGTATATATGTAAAGAGAACTACTAAACTAGCCTAAGTTTTGTTAGTCTCATTGGCTTCCTCTGTAGAGAGTTTATACTATCACTTGTGCTTGTAGAATTTTTATAATTTATGGTTTCTCAACTTTTGATATATAGTGTTTGGTAGAAATGAAATGAGTCAAGCTCTTTGCCAGGAAACACACTTGATGGTGAAGATATGGAGCTACCAGATGAAGATGAGGATGCTTTAGAAGATGACGAGTGAAGGACAACACTGTTGAACAAGTACCATTGCACCTATCATGTTTGCTGCAGGGTTTGCGATAGATTACATTGTCTTTGTTGGTTGCAGTATTCCATTGTTTCTCAGGACTCGTTTCACTTATGTTTTACACCGTCACTGTAGTGTTATGCTGTAAGCTTTGTACTTGGTGCTTAAGACTTGCAACAATCGATACTTCATGGTTGTGGGGTTCATGATACTTAAGGGCTTTGCGTCTTATCTCATGTGGTGGTCAAACAACCTGCCATCTGTTGTTGTTGGCTTGTTACTCTCAGTATCTACTATTAGTCTAGAACATCAAAATAGACTCTACTATTATAGATTATTTTTTTATTAAAATGAAGCCTTTTTCTACCAAAAAAGGGAACACTGGAATTTGAGGCTTGAGATAGCATATTTTTTGTATTCTCTTGTAAATTATGTATATGTATTTTCGAGTTGATGTTGATTCATATTTTATCTTTTCAATGAAGTATCATAAATTATATAATTGTTGTGCATTAATATTATATCGAATATTTTGTATGCTGTTGCAACGCACGGGCATCCTGTTTATATGTGAAGTACCAAAAAAACTTCATCATGTATATCAGCAAGTGCAGTTTATTTTCCTTTGTATATTCATCATTTTCCTTCGTTATTCATTGCCAATAATGTCATCTTGTTGACAGTATGATCATGAAGTATGCCAGGTGAGAATTAAGATTGCTCTTGCTCTTGGTCCTGGTGTATTTGTTCGTTCACAAGCTTCATACCTTTTTATTTTGGGGACTTCCCATTTAAAAAATAAAAAAATGTTTGGGAGCAGCATGTGACATTGGGCGTGGTTGGTGGATCCAATATGGTGAAGATTACCTAGCAGCTCGACAAAATAGGTGACGAACATAGGCGCTCAAATTTGGACTTGATATGAGTTCGTTGCTCTATCACTATGAGTGGCCCGTCTTTGCACTGATGGTGATGAACTCTGCAATGTCAGAAGTAATTGGTTTTCCCTTCTTTTTCGTTTTTGCGGTTATTACTTATTATGACTACGTTTTCTCCGGAAACGATTCGGTTGCACATAAAAATGGGCAACTAATTGGAACCCAAGTAAGTCTTTGGGCACCTTACATATTTACATATATTATCTTAACATTGAATACCAGGTACAGAGCCAATTGCCTCACTTAAAATTGACTCACAGTTACAACATGTTTTGTAGAATGAGTTTTTGTTGGAGCTCAGGTTGTGGGTTTAGATGCATCAAGTCTGATTGTATTCACTTTGGGAAGGGCACATGGATTTAGTGATGAACACATCCTTATGAAGTCCCAAGTCTTAATAGATGTTTTTGCTCAATGGCTTTAGGTGAGTACCAATGTTTACAACAAACTTTTGGTGATTATTCACCTTTCACATATCAATTCTTAGTTTCAACAGATTATTCACCTTTTGCCATTACAACGAAACACTAAAAATGTAATTTAAAAATACAATTTTTGGCTAATGTACAAGTTAATGGAAACTGTGAAATAAACATTGAAGAGACTGTTGTCCTCCCACCTTTGAAAAAATAGAGGGCAAAAACGAAACACTAAAAATGTAATTTAAAAATACATTTTTTGGCTAATGTACAAGTTAATGGAAACTGTGAAATAAATATTGAAGAGACTGTTGTCCTCCCACCTTTGAAAAAATAGAGGAACATATTCTTCACAGATATACACTAACAGTAGATGCAAATTAATGACGGGTGGAGGAACAACAGGCTCAAAGTGCACGAACATGACGGGTGGAGGAACAACAGGCTCAAAGTGCATGAACAAATTATAAGAGGGTTCCATTACCTTGTTATTCTTGGAGCCTGGTTAATTTGGAAGCATATAAATCAATGTGTTTTTCGAGGAAAATCTCCTAATATTGTTGTTGTGCTTGTAGCTATTTTAGATGAGGTTTCAGTGTGGTCTTCAGCCAGGGCTAAGGACTTATCCTTCCTCCAAATCTCTGGTCCCTCAGCTAACTGGTTTATAGGTGTTGTATTGTGTGAATGGGGTGTGTTGCTTTAATGGGGTTCTTCCCCCTTCTTTTCTTCTTAATATAATGATACACAGTTCTTGTGCGTGTTCGAGAAAAAAACAGTAGATGCAAACTATAGAAGGAGGTAAATCATTTTTTACTCTGATGAATGATTTGTAATGATTTTTGTTAACCCCGTAGCAACGCAGAGACCTAAATTGTTTTTATTCTTCACTACATGTTACCTTCTTTGTGGTACGGGAGTAATATATAGTGACGCTAAAATATGAGAGTTTCGAGTTCCTTATTAATGTAGCACTCCATTTTTGTTGGAGCTCCTTATTATCATAAAAACATTTATTTATTTCTTGACCCGTTCTTTGCTAATGAAAGTTTCTTGTGTTTTTCTTTTTAGTCGTCTGATCAACTTTCGCTCTCACGTTCATCTTCACAGGAAATGGAGCAGCAACATTTGGACGATCCACAGCCTGTTGCAGCCCTACCTACAAGCCTGCACCTGTGGTCTCTCTAGCTATTGTGGTAGTTTCTCTTGTGCCTGTGGAAGCCCGCTTTAGTTCCGTCGCCAGCTCGGCAGTTTAGGTCTCAGTTCCAGTTTCATCTCCACTGATGATATCTCAGCCTATGGAACAAGACTAAGATGCCACAAGTTCAATTACTGGAGAGGCAGGGACGGTGATGCCAGGAGCCATGACTCCCAATCTTTATCCAGTGATGATTCCTACTCCATACTATCATACTGCTTTTGTGCCAGTGCACTGTCACGATTATGTTCCTTTTATTGTGGGCCACGAGATGTTGCACAAGCTCTGCATGAGGTTATCAAGCCAGTGGTTGTGCACTCACCGCCTCCACTGAACACCAAGACCTTTACAACATGTTTGAATTGGGCGACTCAAATGCAAACGATGGTATTATATGCTTCCGTTGCAACGCACGGGCACTCACCTAGTAATTACATTATAAGGAGACAACGGTCCAGCAACCCAAAGTTGACTGGGAGACGACGACCTAGACCTCTCACGAACACAGCACAGCATCCTCCATGCGCCTCATCCTGTGGTACCTGTTCTTGACCTGTGGGGGGGTGTGAGACAGCAAGAGTGAGCTCACATACGTTCATAGCTCAACAAGTTGTGGGGAATAATGTGCATGAACTCGTCAAAGGTGGGAGCTCACGTGAAGTGTAAGGCTTACCAAAGAGGATGGTTGAAGCTGAGCATTGCTTTTAAAGTTGGTCAAAATTTTATTAGCAGTTACTAAGTATAAGTAAATACCAACCCAATTAAATAGTAGAACAAAAGTAACAACCTCATCACCTGCCATGCAATGCATATGACAAATTGAATTTAGTTCCATAAATTAATCATGTGAGTGTCCGAGCTGCTCATGACCGTGAGCACGGCTAGTATACCAGTTTTACACTCTGCAGAGGTTGCGCATCTTTACCCACAAGTCATGTTACCCATCTGCCAAGAGACGGCCAATCCCATACACCTCTACCGAGGAGGCGAGGCAGGGTAACACTACGAGGCCTTTACAAAGTTCCACTAGCTTCAGAAAACCCGCTACAGTTTATAGGAAGCTCCAATGCAGGGACCCCTCGCATGACCGCCATCGCAGCAAAATCATCCCAAGGGCCTCCCTACACTGACCACTCCCCTACTGCCCTTGCCCCTTTCGGGTAAGGTAGTCTTCCACTAGCTTTCCTAATTAATCAGCCAAGGGCGTCCCATTAAACCCTTGTGGTAGCACTGCTTTCCCGGGTGGTTCTCCATGTTCCAATTAACATAATGATCTTATCATGAACAGTAAATAACAACTGATAATAAAAGTATAATCATGAATAAAATGTATCTCCATACCCATAACCACATAAAGCAATAGCAGGTACTACCCAAAAAGTGTAGTGGTAATCAAGATATAAAGATAGTCAAACTGGGGTAACCTATTGGGTCCCATCAAAATTAACCTATGCAGGTCATTATGATTAATCAGAACATGACTGGGTAAAAGAAGTGATCAAGGGCACAACTTGCCTGGGACTTGAGATTCCAGGTACCAACTTGCTTTTCAAGTGACACGTGTCCTCACTGCTAAACGTAGCAATACAAACAAACATGGTATATGCAAAATTAACATTACACCAAACATAAGTACAATCTGAATAGTAGTGTTCTACGCGATGCTACGAGATCGTGGGAACGATAATCACTAAATTCGGAGTTACGGTTATGAAGTTAGAGTTTCCTAAAGATCCACGTGGTTAAATATAGAATAGACTAAGGGCAACATTTTAACCTATATTTCATGACAAAGTTACGAGATGATAATAAATATTATTGTGAGACTAATGCAACTAGAATGGATCAAAACAGAGTTAAGGTTATTGAGTTATGAATCTCTGGAGTTATTTAGTACATATAATAGAGCAATCCAAGTGAATAATTTTAAATTAAGTTTCATGGCTAAACAAAAGTACTAGGTGATAAACAATATTAAAACAAAATTAATGCAACTAGAATGGATTAAAAAGGAGTTAATATGAATTTTCTATGAATTAAATGAGTTTCTGCAATTATTTTTACACACAAAATCAATTTCTAAATTCATTTTCCTATTTTCTTTGTTTCATGGACTGCACACACCATTAACAGGAAGTATGGGGGTTGGACTATAAATGTCAGGGACCCTATTTAACTCACTGCTACTGCCCCAGGACGGCGGGTTGATAACTCCAAACCACAAGGTCTCTTTTGCAATTGCTACATCGTGAAGGGGTACGCACAATTTGGACCGCCAGATCGTGTTTCAACGGTCTCGATTAGACGCGCCAGGACACAAACCTGTAACCTCCATCCACCGCTGAATCACTGATTAACGACCCAGATTTAAACAATCTAAGATTGTCCTGGACCCGCTTGATCGCGATCCAACGGTTCGAATCGAATCACGCGAAGGGGGCGCATGATCTAATATGAATCGTTCATCGAGGAATCGACGGATACCACTTCTTCCCCAACCAGCTGATCGACGACGGTGGCGCAGAGCACACCGCGGCGGAGCTCACCGGCGAGCATGGCCGAACGGCACTCAAGCACACCAAATCACCCACCAAAAATAGCTACACGATGCGGACATCCTAGTGAATAGCACCAGTGCGACTTACCGGGATTTGAGGCATGGATGAAGCCCGCCCACGAAGACGCGTGATCCGCGGCGGACCCGTGATCTCCGATGAGCAATTCGTCGGGCCCCAGCATGGCACCACACCTGCGTTGACCACGAGCGCAATCCCGAAGGTGCAGCGGAGCTCCCGAACCTGACAATGACGCTCAATCGGCGGCGCAGGCGCACGACCACCACAGTGGCCGAATCTTCCCTGCGGCGACGAGATCACGACAGCTTCCAGAGGACGATTGGTGAGGCGAGGTGACCACGACCCGCTTTATAGTCCGCACAAAGTCTGCAGATCACGACAGCTGGCAATCGATTCCGGGAATCATGCGGGCTCCGTTGAGATCATACCCGATCTATGCGAGAGGAGGAAACGGGGAAAGGGATGACAATGTGGGACCACTAAACAGTCATTAGAGTCGAGCGCACATTTCGTGAGTCCGACCAATGGACCCCACCGAGCAGTGCCCTGCGCACGCGTGCAATTGGGACCGGCCGAGCGACCCACGCGGCTAGAGCAGCAGGTTGGGTCATATAGCAGAGCTGGGCCGATGGGGTGGCTTTAGGCCCAAACATTGTTTTCTTTTTTTTATTTCCTATTTTCTATTTTCTTTTCTCTACCCCTTGTTTAGATTTGTAAATTTTCAAATTCAGTCATGAGTTGGGTTTCCAAATTCAAATTAAATACACAATTCAAAATCTAGTATGATATGCAATATATTTTATCTTTATTTATTTATTATTAGGTGTTTCTCAACATATAGTGGATGGAGATGCAATTCATTTATCGGATGAAATTCTTTATTTAATTATCCTAGAATTCAGATTCAAAAGTTTAATTATCCAAATATAAATTTGTAACAACCAAAATCTCCAGCATGAATGCAGAAATATAATTTATGTGTATTTATTCCTTTCTCTTACTTTGCTCATGTATTTATTTTCATTTATGACATCCAATAAGCGAGAAATTAAAAAGGTTTCGAAAATCCCTAAAGCTAAATCTTTAAATTTATTTATTTACTTCATTATTTTATTTTTATTTTCTTCTACCAATCTTTGGCCTCTACATCCATCCTCCTCCACGCAAGTATTTCCACCAACTCAAAATGAGGATGAAGCTCAAATTGATGAAGGAGAAAATCAAAATGATGAGCCACCTCAAGATGACGGCAATAATCAAGGGGGAGATGCAAATGATCAAGACAAGGAGGATGAAGAACCAAGACCGCCACACCCAAGAGTCCACCAAGCAATTCAACGAGATCACCCCGTCGACACCATCCTCGGCGACATCCATAAGGGGGTAACCACTAGATCTCGTATTGCACATTTTTGTGAGCATTACTCTTTTGTTTCCTCTATTGAGCCACACAGGGTAGAGGAAGCACTACAAGATTCAGATTGGGTGGTGGCGATGCAAGAGGAGCTCAACAATTTCACTAGGAACGAGGTATGGCATTTAGTTCCACGTCCTAATCAAAATGTTGTAGGAACCAAATGGGTCTTCCACAACAAGCAAGACGAGCATGGTGTGGTGACAAGGAACAAAACTCGACTTGTGGCCAAGGGATACTCCCAAGTCGAAGGTTTGGATTTCGGTGAAACCTATGCACCCGTAGCTAGGCTTGAGTCAATTCGTATATTATTGGCCTATGCTACTTACCATGGCTTCAAGCTTTACCAAATGGACGTGAAGAGTGCCTTCCTCAACGGACCAATCAAGGAAGAGGTCTATGTTGAGCAACCTCCCGGCTTTGAAGATAGTGAGTACCCTAACCATGTCTATAGGCTCTCTAAGGCGCTTTATGGGCTCAAGCAAGCCCCAAGAGCATGGTATGAATGCCTAAGAGATTTCCTTATTGCTAATGGCTTCAAAGTCGGCAAGTCCGATCCTACTTTATTTACTAAGACTCTTGCAAATGATTTGTTCGTATGCCAAATTTATGTTGATGATATTATATTTGGGTCTACTAACGAATCTACATGTGAGGAATTTAGTAGGATCATGACACAGAAATTCAAGATGTCTATGATGGGGGAGTTGAAGTATTTCTTAGGATTTCAAGTGAAGCAACTCCAAGAGGGCACCTTCCTAAGCCAAACGAAGTATACTCAAGACATTCTAAACAAGTTTGGGATGAAGGATGCCAAACCCATCAAGACACCCATAGGAACAAATGGGCATCTCGACCTCGACATGGGAGGTAAGTCCGTGGATCAAAAGGTATACCGGTCGATGATAGGCTCTCTGTTATATTTATGTGCATCTCGACCGGACATTATTCTTTCCGTATGCATGTGTGCAAGATTCCAAGCCGACCCTAAGGAAGCTCACCTTACGGCCGTAAAACGAATCTTGAGATATTTGGCTTACACTCCTAAGTTTGGGCTTTGGTACCCTCGGGGATCCACATTTGATCTAATTGGTTATTTGGATTCCGATTGGGCGGGTTGTAAAATTAATAGAAAGAGCACATCGGGGACTTGCCAGTTCTTGGGAAGATCCTTGGTGTCATGGGCTTCAAAGAAGCAAAATTCTGTGGCTCTTTCAACCGCCGAAGCTGAGTACATTGCCGCAGGCCATTGTTGCGCGCAACTACTTTGGATGAGGCAAACCCTTAGGGACTACGGTTACAAATTAACCAAAGTTCCTCTTCTATGTGATAATGAGAGTGCAATCCGCATGGTGGATAATCCCGTTGAGCACAGTCGCACTAAACACATAGCCATTCGGTATCATTTTCTTAGGGATCACCAACAAAAGGGGGATATCGAGATTGCATACATTAATACTAAAGATCAATTAGCCGATATCTTTACCAAGCCACTAGATGAACAAACTTTTAACAAACTTAGGCATGAGCTAAATATTCTTGATTCTAAGAACTTATTTTGTTGATTTGCACACATAGCTCATAAATATACCTTTGATCATGTCTCTTTTATATATGCTATGACTAATGTGTTTCCAAGTGTATTTCAAACCAAGTCATAGGTATATTGAAAGGGAATTGGAGTCTTCGGCGAAAACAAAGGCTTCCACTCCACTCTATCACTCATCCTTCGCCGTCGCTCCGAGCATCTCTCTGACTTTGGTATAATCTTCACTCATATGTTTTATATGCCAAAGGGGAGAAAGTAGTTAGAAAAAGGGCTTATATTTCACTCTAAGTATCCGTTTTTGGCGATTCATGCCAAAGGAGGAGAAAGTATTAGCCCAAAGCAAAAGGACCGCACCACCATCAATTTTAACAAAAAATTTTTTTGGTTTTTCAATTGATACTAATTTTAGAAAGAGTTTCTTTCAATTGGTATAATTTTCAAATTGGTATATCATTGTGTTCAAAAGGGGGAGAGAATAATATTTTCAAAATCAATATCTTAAAACCCTCTTGAACACTAAGAGGAGATTTCATTTAGGGGGAGTTTTGTTTGGTCAAAGGAAAAGCATTTGAAACAGGGGGAGAAAATTTCAAATCTTGTAAATGCTTTGCGAAATCTTATTTATTTACCTTTGACTATTTGCAAAAGGACTTTGAAAAGGATTTACAAAAGAATTTTCAAAAACAAAACAAGTGGTGCAAGCGTGGTCCAAAATGTCAAAAATTAAAGAAACAATCCATGCATATTCTATAAGTACTTACATTGGCTCAATTCAAGCAACCTTTGCACTTACATTATGCAAACTAGTTCAATTATGTACTTTCATACTTGCTTTGGCTTGTGTTGGCATCAAACACCAAAAAGGGGGAGATTGAAAGGGAATTAGGCTTACACTATTTTCCTAATTAATTTTTGGTGATTGAATTGCCCAACACAAATAATTGGACTAACTAGTTTGCTCTAGTCTATAAGTTCTACAGGTGCCAAAGGTTCACAATAAGCTAATAAAAAGACCAAGAAAAAGGGTTCAAACAAAAGAGCAAAGGGACAACCGAAGGCACCCTGGTCTGGCGCACCGGACTGTCCGGTGCACCACCGGACAGTGTCCGGTGAACCAGGGGACTCCAAGCCAAACTTCGCACCTTCGGGAATTTTCAGAGGCGCTTCGCTATAATTCACCGGACTGTCCGGTGTACCACCGGACAGTGTCCGATGCTCCAAGGAAGAGCAACTCTGAACTCGCCAGCTTCGGGAATCCGCTTCGCTATAATTCACCGGACATGTCTGGTGCACACCGGACTGTCCGGTGAGCCAGCGGAGCAACGGCTACTTCGCGGCAATGGTCGACTGCAGGCACATTAAATGCGCTGGCATGCGCGCAGAAGTCAGAGCACGCGCGGGTGGCACACTGGACAGCCTACAGGGCCTGTCCGGTGCACCACCGGACAGCCAGGCGGGCCCACACGTCAGAGCTCCAACAGTCGGAACCCAACGGCCTGGTGACGTGGCTGGCGCACCGGACAGTGTCCGGTGGCGCACCGGACTGTCTGGTGCGCCATACGACAGCAGCCTCCACCAAACGGCTAGTTTGGTGGTTGGGGTTATAAATACCCCCAACCACCCCACATTCAAGTCATCCAAGTTTTCACACTTCTACACCTTACAAGAGCTCTAGCATTCAATTCTAGACACACCCAAGTGATCAAATCCTCTCCAATTCCACACAAGGCTTTAGTGATTAGTGAGAGAGATTTGTTGTGTTCTTTTGAGCTCCTGCGGTTGGATTGCTTCTTTCTTTCTCATTTGTTCTTGTGATCAAAACTCAATTGTAACCGAGGCAAGAGACACCAATTGTGTGGTGGTCCTTGCGGGAAAGTTTTGTTCCCGGTTGATTTGAGAAGAGAAGCTCACTCGGTCCGAGGGACCGTTTGAGAGAGGGAAAGGGTTGAAATAGACCCGACCTTTGTGGCCTCCTCAACGGGGAGTAGGTTTGCGAGAACCGAACCTCGGTAAAACAAATCCACGTGTCTCACTCTTTATTTGTTCGCGATTTGTTTTGCGCCCTCTCTCTCGGACTCATTATTATTTCTAACGCTAACCCGACTTGTAGTTGTGATTTAGTTTGTAAATTTCAGATTCGCCCTATTCACCCCCCCTCTAGGCGACTTTCACCTGCACACTCCACCACTCTGTGACGGGTACCCTAGTATTTGGAGCTATAGTTATGTGGGTACGACAACCTAGGGTCCGGTTCTAGAGAATGGATACATGTCTCCTAGGGTGGTCCGGAGCCGTGTAGCCGCTTAGCCTGGTTCCGTACCGTAAGCCTGCACGCCCCACCACTCTGCGACGGGTGTCCTAGTATTTGGAACCGTGGTCCAGGGGGTCCAAACACAAAACTTGGCCTCCCAGACTAAAACCTGCAGGTCTCGTGCATGTATCAAAGGATGGCTAATGTTAGACGATGGGTCCTATAGGTGTACTACTAACGCTCCCTAGCCGAAGTTGTGTTCAGGTCCAAGTCCCAGTCGAGACTGCCTCCTGGGGGCTGCTGCCAACTTTTTTAGGTATGCTGGTATCCAATCTCGACACGTCGAGCCTGCATCCCAGGGGGTCCAGGTACTAGAGAGGAGTCGACAATTGAAAGGGAAATGTGCCTTTGGGCCATTTCTAAGTATTTTGGTGATTTAGTGTCCAACACAAGTGCTTAAGCGTTAATCTATGCCAAGTGATGGACTAAGTGCAAATCAAGATTAAAGGTATGTTTCTAAACTTAGTACACTGTTTTAGAGACTAATGTATTGTGTCTAAGTGCTGGAAACAGGAAAAGACCAATTTGGAAAAGACTTGGCTATGCAGCCAAGACTCTGCGCAGTCTGGGTGCACCGGACAGTGTCCGGTGGTGTACCGGACAGTGTTCGGTGCGCCAGACTGGCGACTGTCAACTGGCTGCTCTCGGGAAGCGATCAACGGCGTACGGCTATAAATCACCGGACTGTCCGGTGGTGCACCGGACTGTCCGGTGAGCCATCCACAGGCGAAGTCATCGCTCTCGGGAAGCAATTAACGGCGTACGACTATAAATCACCGGACTGTCCGGTGGTGCACCGGACTGTCCGGTGGTGCACCGGACTGTCCGGTGAGCCAACGGTCGGCCAGGCCAACGGTTGGCCACGTAATCCGCGCGTGACGCGTGGCCGAGCCAACGGTCAGAAGGGGGCACCAGACTATCCGGTGTGCACCGGACAGTGTCCGGTGTGCCAACGGCTCTGAATCTGCAACGGTCGGCTTCGCCAAATAAGGAAAGAGATCCGCACCGGACAGTGTCCGGTGGTGCACCGGACTGTCCGGTGCGCCAGGCGACAGAAGGCAAGAATTGCCTTCCTGGAATGCTCTCAACGGCTCCTAGCTGCCTTGGGACTATAAAAGGGACCCCTAGGCGCATGGAGGAAAACACCAAGCATTCTCTAAGCATTCCTAAGCACCAAGACTTCAATTTCGCGCATTAGATTCTTTGTGATAGCAACTAGAGCTCCGTTTGAGTAGAGAACTCTTTGAGTTGTGTTGAGAGCTCGTGTTGTGACTTGTGTGCGTGTGTTGCTCTGATTTTGTGTCTTGTGTGCGTTGCTCATCCCATCCTTATTTCCGTGCTTCTTTGTGAACATCTTTGTAAGGGCGAGAGGCTCCAAGTTGTGGAGATTCCTCGCAAGCGGGATATAGTAAAGTGAAAGCAAAACACCGTGGTATTCAAGTGGGTCTTTGGATCGCTTGAGAGGGGTTGAGTGCAACACTCGTCCGTTGGGACACCACAACGTGGAGTAGGCAAGTATTGGACTTGGCTGAACCACGGGATAAACCATTGTGCCATCTCTGTGTTGATCTCTTTGTGGTTATTGTGTTTTGCTAAGACTCCTCTCTAGCCACTTGGCCTCACTGTGCTAACTCCTAATCAAGTTTTTGTGGCACTAAGTTTCAAGTTTTACAGGATCACCTATTCACCCCCCCCCTCTAGGTGCTCTCAGCAATGTCGCACACAACAGGGGCAAATAGTATGCAGATAAGTGCTAATATTGCTCGATAAGTAGTGCTCAAAAGTACCTTACAAAAGCAAAGTTATTACATCCGCCTTCAAGCGGCGCCCTAGCCTTATGTCTATAGGTATGACCTACTTGACATTAGTAGGGTCGTGCTGGAAGCGCGTGGCCACCATCTCCACGGCGTACGACGTCTTGTACGACCCCCCGAGTGGCGTCTTCAGCAGCCAGGCCAGCGGTCACCATCGAAGGCGGCACCGAAGCCATCAAAGCCAAAGAGATGGGGGCGCGGCCGCAGCTCAGCCCGCTATCCACCTTCACAAGGCTGGTGAACATCCTTCCCTCCGAATGCTGGAGGAAGAAGCGGGAAGAAGCATTGCCCTCACGGGCGGCACCAGCGGTGGAGACCACCTCAATGCGTGCGCCATAGCGAAGAGGCCCTCGCCCCCGTCTTCCTACGAGGGTGACGACGAGGCCGTTGCGGCATCGCCGGGGCGCGACCAGTCCATGGAGGTGGGCCATCAGTTCATTCGGGACATGGAGCCACAGTTCAGCTCGCTCTCCACCCCCGCCAGGCTGATGAACATCCTTGAAGCTAGGCACCGGTGGAAGAGCACAAACTCCCCAATGGTGGGATCGCCGAGGGGATGCCATCGGTATGAATCCTTCCTCCAAACGCCGACGCACTCCATCCAAGCAGGCAGCACACCATGTCGAGCATCCACTCAGTCTAGACACGCTAGGGATGAATTTACAAGGCCATGGCGAACTACAATGACGCAAAGCAGAGACCTTGAAGACAAAGGGGCATAGAGAGCTCGGAGGCGGAAGGGCACAACGAGTGGGAGAGAAGCAAAGGCATGGCTGCTACTCGAGGGATGAACCCCTTTTAAAGGCAGACCCCACCGCTCGCGCCCTGAAACGCCACAGGAAGTTCCCCCCGATGCACACCGGTGTACCCAACCTATGACGCGGGGGCCCGGCCCCATAAGTCATACAACTAGTGCGCTGGTCTCCGGGTGCGAAGAAGGCGAACTGCCACGCAAGGAGCGTGCTACCGACCCACGGTAGTGCGCCTCTTCATCTTCGCCGCAAACAACGTCTCCGACCTCTGGCATGGGAGCCTAGGCCCACATGTCATGCACCTGGCGTGCCGGTTCCTGGGTGCGAAGAAGGCAAACCACCACACGAGGAGCGAATCGCCACGCCTCTTCGTCTCCGCTGAAGGCAGCGGCCCAGCCTTTGGCACGGGGGCCCGAACCCATGAGTCATACTCTTTGGGTGTCGGCCTCCGTGTGCGGAGAAGGCGAACCGTCGCGTAAGGAGCACACCACCGCCTGCGAGAAGTCGAACCACCGCTCGCGCCAGTGTCGTGCCTCCTCGGGACCGACGCAGAATATAGAGAAGGTGAATTTTCAAAACCAAATGCAGCGGTATCGAGGCACCCCGCGCGTAGCCTGGTAAAGCCATCAAGTGCGGAGACCACGAGTCGGTCAGCCGCGGGGACAGGCGTAGCAGTTGATGTGACCGATGACATACTGACAGCGCGAGCGTGCCGAGTTAATGCAGCGCGAGCAAGCCGAGTTAATGCGGCGCGCGTAGAGGTGGCGCCCCAGTTACTGGTCGTGTCGAGCTAACGCAAGGTACAAGTTTTGGCCCCACCTGTAGGCTCGCATCCTCCCCTGAGGTGGGTCCGGGGGCCACTGTCGGTACCCTGGAACAGGGGTACCCCTTCCTACAGTATGAAGACGTATACCCGCGCAACTACCTCTAGTTGCGTGGCGAACAACTCTCTGCCCCGCCACGTGGACGGCTCCGGGGTCGCCACGTGGCCAGGGAAAGAGATATACTCTAAGATGCCAACAGTGGGTCTGGACCCCCATGGGACAGCACCGGACCCCTGTACATGAAGACCAAACCTCCGGGGCAAGGTCCAGGACCCCCACGAGTACAACCCGGACCTCCGGGTGGGGTCCCGGATCCCTTTGCGTGGGGGCCGGACTACCCACAGCCGGGTCCCGAGACTCTAGGGGAAAGTACCCAGGCCTTGCTCAGGCAGGGGTCCGGTGCCGACATGTGTCCAGGCCCAGCCTGGTGCGGACCTGTCCGCATAACGCTACTGCTCCCTGCCTAGGCGGAGACCCGATGCTGCCACATAGCCTACCGCGTGTGACGTAAGCCAGCGGGCGGAGCCTGACGTAAGACCTCTGAGTCGCGTTGTCTCTGCATTTAGTGCATAAAAGATGCGTCGTCTGACTATCCCGCTGACAGGCAATGTGCCCCTTCAGCATTTAATGTGTCCTGTCCACTCGGTTGGCAGGCGGTGTCCAGGCCATCCTGCAGGCGGCATGCCTGTCCATTCCATTGCCAAACAGTACGCCCGTGCTACGAGGTGGACTGTGCCCATCCATCATCACTCGCACGTTGCTAGGGAAGCTTCCCCTGCACGCTAATGCTATGCAGATCGCGGATATCAGGACACAAGGAAGATTGCACTGGGGACGAGCATTAGTCGCTCCAAGTATTACATCCATTATGTCCCTGGGCCCACATGTCGGGGCTCAGCACCCTTGTACGTGCCCCCCATTAGACTATAAAAAGGAGGGCACACTACGTTACAAAGGACTTATCCTTATTCAGACTCAAACTATCCTAGACACAACTCAAGCTCACGAGCAAAACAACACACAGTGGAGTAGGGTATTACGCTCCGGCGGCCCGAACCACTCTAAACCTTTGCGTGTTCTTGTGTGTTCATCCCCCAATCTCGTAACAGGCAAAAAGCTTAGGCCCCTCCTCATCTTAGGATTTAGGGCGGGTGCATTCCGCCACCCGTCGAAGATTTCCTCTCCGACACATGGTATGGACAGACATATCAGCGCATATGGGTTCCGATGATGGCATTCTTATCCTTGATCCGGCCATAACAATCTATCACGACACGATCCATGAGTATAATAGAATAAAAGAAATGAAACGAGACTAAGCGGGTATTTGATTTCTATAGACTAATTTATAGTCCCTCTATTTTAGTCTTTAATTTATTGTCCCTATATTTTTTTGCATCATCTACCTCTTGTTTGACTAAGGGCCCGTTCGATCCCTCTGCTAAAGTTTAGCAACTATCATATCGAATGTTTAGACGTTAGTTAGAAGCATTAAATATAATTCAATTATAAAACTAGTTATATAGATAAAAACTAAACGACAAGACGAATCTATCTAGTCTAATTATTTTATGATTCGCTAACGTGATGCTACAGTAAATGTTTGCTAGTTATGAATTAATTAGTCTTAAAATTTTTGTCTTATTATTTAGTCTTTACCTATATAATTATTTTTTATAACTAGACTTTATTTAATACTCATATTTAACATTCAAACATTCGATGTGACATATACTAAACTTTAGTCCCTAAAAACCAAACATCCCCTAAATCATGGCAAAACTTGTATCATAAGGGGATATGTTTGTATTTGAAGAATGAAGCAGGAATCGAAAGCCAAAGGGTGGAGAATGTAGAGAATACTTGCCTTAGAGTGCGGATTGGTTGGAACTCAGTGCTGCAAATCAACTAACAATGGCAGGGTGATCTCAGATTGTATGGATTCGAAGGGAAGAAAATGAACAATGGTAGTGGGTAGATGAGACGAGAGGGGAAGAGGAGAATGGCTTACCAGGAGACTTGAGCTAGAAGATCAGAGTGGTGAGTGGTAGCGCTGAGAAGGTTATGTCGGAGTTGGCGCTAAAGAAGAGCAAAACCCTAGCAGCTCCCACACGCTCTTGTCATCTGTCGCACGCTCGCTAGGCTTCAAAGAAATGAGAGTTTTTTCTCGCATGTCGTGAGCCATCACAAGTCCACAACCAGACATATTTGCAACCACAACAAAACATGCTCAACATGATGACACGACTAGGATGTACCAGACAATAACAAGATAGGGGTTATTGAGACTTTCCTAGGTGGGATCCACCACCGAGCAGGTATATAACCCTCTCCTTTTTTTTCCTTTACAATGGATTAATAGAACAATATGGGGATAAGATCGAGGTAGGAGATTCAATTTAGTTGATTCAGCCATGTTCGATTAAGATAGAAGAACTAGAACTCATTCAAAGATACAAAAGGACAGGCATAGAGGTGAACTAGGGGCTAGTAGCCTAAAACTCTCACTAGAGGCAAACGGGAAGGGAGAGCTAGGAGGTTATGACACTGAGTTAATAGTTGAATTTATAATTTTCTTCATCTTTATATTCATCAATCTAGCAAACTCAAAAAGGATGTAGGATATTATGTATCTGTGTCCTTGGCTATTTGCTTGATTACACGGCTAAAGTAATGTCAATTAATGCTAATTCCAATCAATAGCAGTGGTAACAATGTGGCACACCCCCTGCAACAAACTCTTGGCAATGGTCACTTGGCTTCATGTGGCAGTGTGGGAAATTGGAAATAGAGTGGAGGAAGAAATGAATACGAGCTCAAAACACATAGCGACAAACGCTCATGGACATGTGAATCGGGCTAGACGCCGAACATTGATGCACGGAGGGAGTATCCTGTTGTTATACCACGACAACACTTCCATCCCAAACTATAAACCATTGTAGGTTTCTTGGAAAATCAAAAGAGCCTAAGTTTGAACAAACATATAATAATAAGAACAACAATACGAATATACGATGCTGATTGCGATGGCTCTAAACCCTAAAAAAAAGCGCACTCCCATCTCTATCATTCGAAACGCTTTCGAACGCTGCCCCTGGCTCTCAGACATGTGTGACCCTGCGCCCATTCATTCACACCAAGCCGCGGAGGATTTGGCCCACCGTCCCATCATCAGCGCTGTCGCCGAGAGGTGGGTCCGGTACCAAAGCGACCGCACCGATCACCATCACTCTCGAGCCCCATTGTGTTTTGGCGTGGCCGTGCCCGTGCTCGTGCAAGCAGCAGTCATTGACACGTTGTTTTCTGACGCAACGGTCACCAGTGGCATCACCCAAATCAAATTCAAAATCAGTGCAGTCCAGTCCAGTCCAGTCCTCTCTTCCGGCTCCGCTTCTGCTCTACAGCTCACCGCCCACTGCCACTCACTCGTCTGTACATAAACACCCGGCATTCCCTCGTTCTTGCCACGCCACGCCACTCCACCTGCACCCTGCGCTTCAAATCGTTTCGGCGGTAGCGAGCAGCAACGCCAAGCATCCAGCAACAGCAGCCGCTACCTGCCTTTGTCTAGCTGTGTCCCTCACCCGGTCCAGTCCTGCATTGCCTCATGAGGACCCAAAGAAACCTCCTTCCCCTCCTCCTGCTGCTGTCCGCCGCCCTGCTCGCCGTCGCCGACGCGCAGGAGCGCAAGAACTACGTGGTTCATCTAGAGCCGAGGGTCGGCAGCGGCGGCGGGTCGGTGGAGGAGTGGCACCGGTCTTTCTTGCCGGAGGCCACGCTGGACTCGGCGGCGGATGACGGGCCCAGGATCATCCACTCGTACAGCCACGTGCTGACGGGGTTCGCCGCCAGCCTCACCGACGCGGAGGCGGAGACGCTGAGGCGCGAGGAGGGGTGCCTGCGGCTGTACCCGGAGGAGTTCCTGCCGCTGGCTACCACCCACTCGCCGGGCTTCCTCGGCCTCCACATGGGCAAGCACGGCTTCTGGGGCCGGTCCGGGTTCGGCCGCGGCGTCGTGATTGGGCTCCTCGACACCGGCATCCTGCCCACCCACCCGTCCTTCGGCGACGCGGGGATGCCGCCGCCGCCCAAGAAGTGGAAGGGCGCCTGCCAGTTCAGGTCCGTCGCCGGCGGCGGGTGCAGCAACAAGGTCATCGGCGCGCGCGCGTTCGGGAGCGCGGCCATCAACGACACGGCGCCGCCCGTCGACGACGCGGGCCACGGCACGCACACGGCCAGCACCGCGGCGGGCAACTTCGTGCAGAACGCCGGCGTGCGGGGCAACGCGCACGGCAGGGCGTCCGGGATGGCGCCGCACGCGCACCTGGCCATCTACAAGGTGTGCACGCGGAGCCGGTGCTCCATCTTGGACATCGTCGCCGGCCTGGACGCCGCCGTCAGGGACGGCGTGGACGTGCTCTCCTTCTCCATCGGCGCCACCGACGGCGCGCAGTTCAACTACGACCTCATCGCCATCGCCACGTTCAAGGCCATGGAGCGCGGCATCTTCGTCAGCGCCGCGGCCGGCAACGACGGCCCCGCCGCGGGGTCCATCACCAACGGCGCGCCGTGGATGCTCACGGTCGCGGCGGGCACCACCGACCGCGCGATACGCACCACCGTGAGGCTCGGCAACGGGCAGGAGTTCCACGGGGAGTCGCTGTTCCAGCCCCGGAACAACACCGCGGGGCGCCCGCTGCCGCTCGTCTTCCCGGAGGCCCGCGACTGCAGCGCGCTGGTGGAGGCCGAGGTGAGGGGCAAGGTGGTTCTGTGCGAGAGCCGCTCCATCAGCGAGCACGTCGAGCAGGGGCAGACGGTGGCCGCGTACGGCGGCGCCGGCATGGTCCTGATGAACAAGGCCGCGGAGGGGTACACCACCTTCGCCGACGCGCACGTGCTGGCCGCGTCGCACGTGAGCCACGCCGCGGGGTCGAGGATCGCGGCGTACGCCAAGTCGGCGCCCAGGCCCACGGCGTCCATCGCGTTCCGGGGCACGGTGATGGGGTCGTCCCCGGCGCCGTCCGTGGCCTTCTTCTCGTCGCGCGGGCCCAACAGGGCGAGCCCGGGCATCCTGAAGCCGGACATCACGGGGCCCGGCATGAACATCCTGGCGGCGTGGGCGCCCAGCGAGATGCACCCGGAGTTCGCGGACGACGTGAGCCTGCCGTTCTTCGTGGAGTCCGGGACGTCCATGTCGACGCCGCACCTGAGCGGCATCGCGGCCGTCATCAAGAGCCTGCACCCGAGCTGGTCCCCCGCGGCGGTGAAGTCGGCGATCATGACGTCGTCGGACGCGGCGGACCACGCGGGCGTGCCCATCAAGGACGAGCAGTACCGGCGGGCGAGCTTCTACAGCATGGGCGCCGGGTACGTGAACCCGTCCCGCGCCGTGGACCCGGGGCTGGTGTACGACCTCGGCGCCGGCGACTACGTCGCCTACCTCTGCGGCCTGGGCATCGGGGACGGCGGCGTGAAGGAGATAACGGGGCGCCGCGTCGCCTGCGGCGGCAAGCGGCTGAAGCCCATCACCGAGGCGGAGCTCAACTACCCGTCGCTGGTGGTGAAGCTGCTGTCCCGCCCGGTCACCGTCCGCCGCACCGTGACCAATGTGGGGAAGGCCAGCTCCGTGTACAGGGCCGTGGTGGATATGCCCAGCAGGGCCGTGTCCGTGGTGGTGCGGCCCCCGACGCTGCGGTTCGACAGGGTGAACGAGAAGCGGAGCTTCACCGTGACGGTGCGGTGGAGCGGGCCGCCGGCTGTCGGCGGCGTCGAGGGCAACCTGAAGTGGGTGTCGAGGGATCACGTAGTCCGCAGCCCGATCGTGATACCGCCGGCGAAGGCCGCCGCGTAGGCGTAGCTCCCAGCCCAATTGATGAGTCTGCTAGACGGGGGCGGCATTGGTCGTGCTCAGCATGTATCCCTCCAACAAGGTCAGTAGCGGTAGCCGGTAGGTAATCTTGAGTCAGTGTGACCGGTGTACGTATGGCGAAGGAAGTAGGCAGGCGACTGTTGTATAGGCAGGCAGAGGCAGGGTAACCCATCATCTGTGACGCAGCAAGCTCAGCTGCAATGGCAATGGCAATGGCGCGTTGGTTCCTGTATGTAATCGCTTCGAAAATCCCCCCAAGTGTCTCTGTCTGCTCTGTTCCATTTGCTAGCGGAGTACCACTACCGCTACCCCCTAACCTAAGTAGAATTTGTTAGAAATTACTGGTGCTTAGGATCGTTTCCTAAGTCCCTAGAATACCAATCCGTGTCTAAAGTATCTCGATGATGAGTAGATCTATTCTACTGAGGGATACATGTATACATACCGTCGTTGTTGTTCCTAGCCATCATTGCGGCGGCGTCTTGCAGCGAAGACCCGCCTCCTCCTTCTTGTCGATCTCCCTGCTGGTGTCGAGGAGATTGGTTCCCGTCGTTGATCGGCGGTGGATCAGCTCCTCCAATGTTGCCTGCAGGGGGAATCTCAGATCCCGATGGGATAACGGGGATCTGAGACATAGTCACAGCGATTCCAGTCACTCCGAGCGCCTAAGGGATCGGTTCCTCTCAAAGTGTCGATTAGGGTTTGTGGTCGAGCGATTAGCGTTGGCTAAACCCGTCGGCCCCCTTAATCTATTTATATGGCGTCGTGTGACCGGGGGCTGCAACCAACGGTTAGGATAGCCCCCCCGATCAGGGGCGCGGTTAGACGGTTAGGATTAACCCTACCCCGGTTACTGTTAACCGGCTAGTGTAGAGGACACATCCTAACAATCTCCCCTTTGTTCTCTACATATCTCACACTCAAACTTTTATTAATTCCGTCCTTTAACAAGTTTACACATAGAGACCAATGCGTGACAATGATCTATTAAGTATCACCGCACTCATTGACTACAACATGCTCCCCTGCTTCAGAACGAAAGATTTTACTAGGTTGCAATCTGTAGCCCCTGTGATTCTAGATCATAGGTACTCCCTTAATCCCATGCCGGCTGCGTGCTTACTAAACACGCTGGGTGGAAGACCTTTTGTGAGCGGATCCGCAAGCATCTGATGGGTTCTTATATGCTCAACTTGAATGGTGTGATCCAGAATCTTCTCCTTAACAATATAACACTTAATGTCAATGTACTTGGCAGAGCCACTTGACTTATTGTTATGGGAGAAAAATACCGCTGGCTCGTTGTCGCAGTAAATTCTCAGTGGTCGCTCTATGCTATCAACCACTCTTAATCCGGGTACGAATTTCTTTATCCATATCGCCTGTCCAGTTGCCTCATACGTAGCTACAAACTCAGCGTGCATTGTCGACGATGCTCTCGCTGTCTGTTTGCAACTCTTCCAAGAAATAGCTCCCCCAGAGAGCATAAAGACATACCCTGAAGTGGACTTCAGTGTATCTCTACACCCTCCCCAGTCGGCATCTGCATAGCCAACTATTTGTAGGGAATTAGATCTTCTGTACGTAAGCATGAGACCTTTAGTACCTTGAAGGTACCTTAGAGCCTTCTTGACTGCTTTCCAGTGTTCTATGCCTGGATTCTTCTGATAGCGTCCAAGCATCCCGGTGGTAAAAGCTAAGTCAGGGCGAGTACATACTTGAGCATACATAATGCTTCCGATAGCTGAAGCATATGGTACTGATTTCATCTTGTTTTTCTCATACTGATTCTTGGGACACTGATATTCCCCAAACTTATCACCCTTGACTATTGGACCAGGCGAGGCATTACACTTATGCATATTATACCTCTTTAGTACATTTTCTATATATGACTTCTGTGAGAGTCCTAATACTCCCTTTTGTCTGTCTCTGTGAATTTCTATTCCAAGAACATAGGAGGCTTCTCCCATGTCTTTCATATCAAAATTCGAGGAAAGAAACCCTTTTGTTTCCGCTAGTAGATCCTTATCACTACTAGCTAAGAGTATGTCATCGACATACAGAACAAGGAAGATATACTTTCCTTTTCTAAATTTTGCATAAATGCAATTGTCTTCCTTGTTTTCCTCGAAACCAAACTTTCTTATAGTCTGATCAAACTTGATGTACCACTGTCTGGAGGCCTGTTTTAATCCATAAATGGACCTCCTCAAGTGACATCCCATGTGTTCTTTACCGCTCACAACAAAACCCTTTGGTTGTGCCATGAACACATTTTCTTCTAACTCTCCATTTAGGAATGCTGTCTTTACATCCATCTGATGGAGTTCTAGATCAAAATGAGCAACTAGTGCCATTATGATCCTGAATGAATCTTTTGTTGAGACAGGTGAGAAGGTTTCATGGTAGTCAATGCCTTCTCTCTGTGTGAACCCTTTGGCCACAAGTCTAGCCTTATATCTTTCTATGTTCCCTCTGGAGTCACGCTTTGTCTTGTAGACCCATTTACAGCCTACTGTTTTGGCTCCATATGGAATGACTTCTAAGTCCCAAACTTTGTTCATTCTCATGGATTCTAATTCATCTTCCATGGCTGATAGCCATTTGGATGAATTTGCACTTCTCATAGCAGCTTCATATGTAGTGGGATCACCTTCAGTATCAATGTCCTCACTCATATGAATTTCATCACATTCTATGTTTTCTGCTGCATAGACTTCATAGTCATCAGGAATCGCAGATTTTCTGAGTCTCTGTGACCTCCTGAGACTTGGTTCTGGTTCTGGTTCAGATTCTACCTGGGGCTCCTGCAATGGTGCGTCACTTGGCGCAACACTATCATCATCTTCTGAACTGTCCTGTGCAACTGGCTCAGGGCCAATATGCGCAGAAGGTGAAGCTACTTGCTCTGTAGTAGTTGCACTAGATGATGCCACATTTGCAGCAGGGGTTTCACCCACAGTCGGTGTGACTGTTGGTGGAACCACAGTGGGTATCGAGAAGTATGGTTCTTCAACCATCGGAAACGGGACATACATCCTCTTTTCCTGAAGGTCAACCTCTCTGAGTACCTTACTCCCCTTGATCATGTCATCCTCTAAGAAAATGGCATGTCTGGTTTCTATGAACTTGTTTTGTCTGTCAGGGCAGTAGAATCTGTAACCCTTTGATCTGTCAGGGTAGCCAATAAAATGGCAGCTAGTGGTTCTCTCATCTAGCTTTCCCTGTCCAGGATTAAATATTCTAGCTTCTGCTGGACAACCCCATATATGGAAGTAGTTGAGTGTGGGTTTTCTGCCAGTCCACAACTCATATGGAGTTCTAGTCACTGATTTACTAGGAACTCTATTGAGTATATGCATAGCGGTTTTTAAAGCCTCCATCCATAGACCCAATGGCAGGTTAGAGAAACTTAGCATACTCCTTACCATATCCATTAGCGTTCTGTTACGCCTTTCGGCAACCCCATTCTGTTGTGGTTCGCCAGGTGTTGAATACTGAGCAACAATACCGTTTTCTCTTAGGAACCTCGCGAAAGGTCCTGGGACCTGGCCATACTCGGCATGACGCCCATAGTACTCCCCCCCACGATCTGATCGAACAATCTTTATCTTCAAATCGTGTTGATTCTCTACTTCAGCCTTGAACTGTTTAAACTTGTCTAAAGCTTCTGATCGTTCCTTAATTGGATAAATATAACCGTAGCGAGAGTAGTCATCTGTGAAGGTTATGAACGAGTTAAACCCATCTACTGTCCTAACTGGAAAAGGACCACAGATATCTGTATGAATAATTTCTAACACTCTCGTACTATGCTTAGCATCTTTCTTAATCTGCTTCGCGAATTTACCCTTAATGCAATCTCTGCATTGCTCTAAGTCTGTGAAATCTAGGGGATGGAGAATCTGTTCCTTAACAAGACTTTCTATTCTCCCCCTCGAAATATGGCCCAAACGATAGTGCCATAATTTCGACGAGGTTTCTCCATCACTTCGTTTTCTTTTCCTGCCACTGCTGGCTGGATCGTTTTCTGGCGTATCTAATACATTAATAACATCACTTTGTGAAAGTAAATAAAGCATATCTCGTCGGATGGCGAGACCAACATCTTTATTATCAAACTGAATAACACACTGTCTATCACCAAAATGGCAATGAATGTGCTGATCATCTAATCTAGAAACTGAAATAAGGTTCCTTCGCAAGGAAGGTACATAAAGTACGTCTCTCAACAACAGTACAAAACCATTAACTAATTTAAGATGTATATCTCCAATGGCCTCGACTGCTGCTTCAACTCCATTTGCCACTCTAATTGTTCTTCGGCCCTTTGGGAGCCTTTGGCTTGTACGGAGTCCCTGTAGAGAGTTTGCAACATGAACAGTTGCACCTGAGTCAATCCACCAAGAATAACTGGGATATTCTAAGTATAAAGACTCATTTACAAAAGTAACTTGGTCCTTACCACTCTCTAGTAGATACTGCAGGAATTCAGGGCACTTTCTCTTGTAATGACCTGTCTTCTTGCAATAAAGGCAGGTATCAGGGGGAACTGAGAAACTGCCTCCTTGTCTTGGCTGATTATTATTGCTCGAGGAAGCCTGGTTATTCTGTTTACCTTGCTTCTTGAACTTTTTCTTTGAGTTCTTGTTCTGTCTGGGGATATTGCCTTTGATGAGGTTGACAGAGTCTCCAGTCTGCTTTAACCTCTCTTCCTCCTGGACACACTGTGCCAAGAGTTGGTCTATATTCCACTTATCAGTGACACTAGTGTTGTACTGTATGTGAAAAGTCTCAAACTCCTTGGGCAGAGACTTCATTATCATAAATACTACAAATTCCTCATGTAAAGGAGACCCGAGGTACTTGTTTATCTTAGCTACGATGGATATCATTTTCTGAATGAATGGTCTGACACCATTTCCATCGTATTTTGCATTGACAAATTCTGTCATTAGAGAGCAAGCATAAGCCTTAGAAGACCCTTGGTGATGAGAGGCTACCCTCTCAAGGTATTCTTTGGCAGTCTCGCACTCTGGTATGGAACTCTTAAGAGGCTCCTTGATGCTCCTCTTAAGAATAATCATACATTTGTCATTTGATCTCTCCCACTTGACCTTGTTGATGCTGTATTGCATCCACCTGTGGTCATAGTTGGGAGTGCCCACTGTGGGCTCAACTGGTTTATCAAACCTCAGTGCGTAATCTATCTCACCCACTGTGGTTATCATATCTATATCCTCCCGCCAAGAATGGTAATTACTACCATCTAGCGGTTTCATCTGAGCAATCTGGCTAATCAGCATAGCGGTATGAGCACCTTTGCAAAATTAAAACAGAAAATATTTAGGACATCTGAAATAAATACTAAATACTGAATCATAGAACATGCATGAATTAAATATTCAACGTTGGTCAAATAATAATCATGCCATATCTATGAAAATTTCTGATCACAAAAATTCTAAACCATCGTTGGATGATCTAGAAAACATAAACTTGTATAAAATTGTGGTAACAATATCCAACGTTGGTTAAAATATTCAATCACCACAAATTTTTCTGAATTCTATGCAATTTAAACAATAATTAATCCACGTTGGTTTCATAATTAACTGGAAAAATTGCATAAAATATAAATAAAAGTACCAAAGTACGCAGCGGAATAAAATAGTCCATAAATATCTCTGAAATTTTCTATAACTGGAAAAATATAATTCTGAATTTTCTGCACTATATATTTTTTTTGTTTCACTAATTCTGAAAAAAAATCGCTGAAAAAAAAAAATCTTTTCTGGCCATTTGGCCCAGCCGTGCTGGCGGCCCAGCTCGTGCTGGCGTGAGAGAGGCGCGCGCCCAGGCCGCAACCTGGGCCTGGGTCGCCGTTCTGGCCCACGCGCAGGTGGGTGCTTCCAGGCTTATTCTGTGCCCTTGGATCAAAATCAACGGCCAGGAATGCACGAGCTACTGTAGCTAGGTTTATAAATACCGAGATTGTCGGATGTGGAGGTAACCCTAGCTCATTTCTTTCATTCTCTCCAGCCGAAACATCTGGCCGGTGGCGTTTCTCTTTGCCGCACAGCCGCCCTATGGCATGCTGTTGTCCTTCTCTCCCTCGTTTGTTTTTTTGGTTCTAGCATCTACAGTCGACCATCTTTTCTCTGTTGGTACTTTACGCATGGCCATCTTTGCCTTGGTGTTGCACCTACTCTCTGTTTCTATTTTCTTTCACTTCTTCAACAATTTTCTAGCCAACGTGTTCTCTGTACACGTCCGCTTGCAATGGAGGTGCGTGCTGTATACATGCGCATGCTCCTTTTCTCTCTGTTTGTGTTTTTTTTTTTTTTTTTTTTTTTTTTTTTCTTCAGCCGCACAAGACATACCGGTCGCCAGGGAGCTTTGCTCCTGGCCGAACGCGCCCGAGTGCCTCGGTACGGCCGTTCCTGCGCGGCAGGGCGGGACCCCGCGGACTCTCCCGCCGGCGAGTGCGTCCCCTGGGGTGGGCGCGCCGCCGTCGGTGGTCCCTGCCAGCCGGTAAGAAAAAAAACTTCGACTGTACCAACCTTTTGAAGAACTAATGTACCCGGATCTAGCCTCCAAATCGAATCCCTCTGTGTATGAATGGATGTTTTGTAACGGGATCGTGTTTTGGAGGTAAAGAATCGTAGATCCGGGCCCCGCGATATCTCTGTTATTTTCTGTGACGATTTTAGTGCATCTATGCACTTTTGATTCACGCGGTTTTTGAAAAAAAATAGGGTTCTAATCCTAATTTTGTTCTGTGACTTTCTTATCTGTACTTGGCCGTGGTTTAAAAATCACGAGTCACTTTTTGTCCCTGTTGACAGGTCAAATAGGGTTAGGTCATAAACCCTAACCCTAGACAGTTATGTGAGCTCTCTGGTTTGAAGGCCGAGACACACTGTGTCTCTTACCGTGGCCAAACATAAATCTTAGGGTTAGGAAAAACTTAACCCGAGAGCATGAAACTCTTTCTATCTATTCTAATCTCTATTCTCGGGTGATGAATGTTGATAAAAAAATGAGTTCATCATATATATCCGAGACCTTTCTGTGATCTCATAAAACGATGCGGATTAGGAGATCTAGGGTTCTTAGGTGGCCCTCTGATACCATTGTTAGAAATTACTGGTGCTTAGGATCGTTTCCTAAGTCCCTAGAATACCAATCCGTGTCTAAAGTATCTCGATGATGAGTAGATCTATTCTACTGAGGGATACATGTATACATACCGTCGTTGTTGTTCCTAGCCATCATTGCGGCGGCGTCTTGCAGCGAAGACCCGCCTCCTCCTTCTTGTCGATCTCCCTGCTGGTGTCGAGGAGATTGGTTCCCGTCGTTGATCGGCGGTGGATCAGCTCCTCCAATGTTGCCTGCAGGGGGAATCTCAGATCCCGATGGGATAACGGGGATCTGAGACATAGTCACAGCGATTCCAGTCACTCCGAGCGCCTAAGGGATCGGTTCCTCTCAAAGTGTCGATTAGGGTTTGTGGTCGAGCGATTAGCGTTGGCTAAACCCGTCGGCCCCCTTAATCTATTTATATGGCGTCGTGTGACCGGGGGCTGCAACCAACGGTTAGGATAGCCCCCCCGATCAGGGGCGCGGTTAGACGGTTAGGATTAACCCTACCCCGGTTACTGTTAACCGGCTAGTGTAGAGGACACATCCTAACAGAATTTCCATGGTGGCTAGTACTGCACTACTGCTTTGCAGGACGGAAGGGGGTGGTCCTCGTGTCGTGTCGTGTCGTGACCATGCCGCGATGCCAACGCGTCTGAGTTGGCCACTGGCGGCGATGGGCCAAGCTCCATAGTAGACAACGCATTGCCCCGTTGCACGGCCAACAAATCGAGCTCTGCTTGTTTGTTGCCTTGGAGCTCCAACGAGACGAAGAAGAGGACGGCCGTTGCGTTGCTGCCTTGCTGGTGCTGCTGACTCGCCATTGCTCCAGTACCGGCCGGCCGGCCAGCCAGCCAGGAAACGTCTGCAGAGGCCAGAGAGATGAGAGCCATTTACTCAAACACGCGTCTGTCGTCCCCGTCTCCGCTCCACCATAACTCCCGGTTTCAAGTGCCTGACGTAGGCTCGTAAAATAAAATAAAATAAAACCCATTCACTTCTCTGTGCTTGCAGCAGCATAGTGGTAGTGGACTAGTGGTAGATGCACACATCAGGCCAACGCGTTCGTGCAGGCATCCCAGCCAGTTGCAGGAATAAATGGGAGCCGAACGGATGTGTTGAGTTGAGAGGTCAGAAAAAAATTTGGTGCAGCCGGCTGCAAACCAGAATATTTATAGCCCCCTCACAAAAGATGGATTGATTCTACCCCGCAGCAGCAATAACATAACTAAAACGGATCTACAGGTAGGATCTATCATCTTTTTTGTAAGGAGCTGTAAACATTCTAGTTTTTAGCCGGCTGCACCAAATTTTGTTCCCAGTACGTCCGCGAGTGCACACTGCACAGCCTCACACGCACTAGCAGGAACGAGATGAACTAACGGACGGACGAGCCTCGAGCAGACAGCAGATGCTGGGCGCTGGATGCCAGGAACAGGACTGGCATGGCTGAGGCAGATGCATGCACTGAAATGCAATCGAGTAGCAAGTACGTAGGGCCCGTTTGGATTCCAAATGCTAAACTTTAGCATCCCTTTTTGTTAACCAAGGAGTGCTAAAGTTTAACACTTCATTTCTACTCGTATCTTTTAGCACATGTGTTTGTATCTCAAAGCACTTTTTTTTTACTAAAAGTGTAGTGCTATAAAATTTACTTAAAGTGTAGTGCTAAACTTTAGCTCGTGGATCTAAACATGCCCAACACAAGGACGTCCGCAGAATCCGATATCCGATGGATATTTACTCCATTAGAATACGTATATGAACTAACTATTCTACTCATGAGTTTTTTATTAGACAAAACCTTCATCCAATGGATAAACAAATATAGGTAATCCATACTGTATATATAGGTATGAGTATGGGAGTAAAATCATATGCACCAGTAAATATAGGTAATCTGATAGGGTTAATTTTTTTATTGTGGTTATGGTACGAGCACGCGATAGTAATACTTATGGATATTTATCCATTTTCGTTTTCGTCTCTACGTAGAATCCCCCGTCTCCGTCGCCACAGGCGCCAGGCGGGCAGGCGACGCGCAACAGCGACCAGGGTAAACAGCGACGCGCGCTCCCGGTCCAACAGCGACGTGCCAGGGCCAGGATACGACAGACTGCCTGTGTACGGTGTACCGGAACCGGACTGTACGTACATCATGCCTAGCTTTGGCCATCTTCCGAAGCATTTTGATATAGGCTGGGGCTGGGCCAACAGACGAGGGGGGTGGGAGCCCAGCCCAGCCTCGTTGGAAATAAAAAAACTACACTGTAATCATACCAACCGATGTGTCTACAGAACGTATGTGGCACGTGTTTGTTTTATTTTTCTGTCAGATCAAGCCACTGGGTTTAGGGTTTGGGATGTAACCAGATGCATTGATCGTGTTAAACATGAAATCGTGCATTCATCAGCATAACCTGGATGTAGCCAGTGATTCTGCAGATTATTGTTTACAATTCTTATAGCCCAGCAGTGTGCTTGATTCGCTAAATAAATGAAGAGCAGCAGAGCTTTTACTAAACAAGCATGCGCAGCTCTAACTAACTTTACAACCTTACAGCTGGGCAGAGATTAATCTATAACTCGAGCTTCCCCTCTTAATAGATATATAATCTAAGGATGTTTAGGACACTTGCCTCTGTTATTTGACTTGTTGCAGCTTCGGGCAGAAGAAAGATCAGTGGCCGTTGGACATTGCAGTGGCGACACCGTCACCTTTCACGTCGTAGAACCTTCTGTACTTGGAGTCAACATGCGTGAGATAGTATGTGCCTGCGGATAGCAGACTTGTATCTTGACTGGTCACGAAATCTCTTGCCCCATAGCGGTGCTCCATCAGTTTTAGTGCCTCCACAAATTTTTCTGGGGGAACCTGCATGGAACATACCAGTGGATCCATACCAATTTTTTTAAGGTTCAAGGAGATAGACCAATGCAGTAGCTGAACTATTATAGCAACCTAACTCAAATCACTTTCTGTTAAATACAGTGGACTTCGTGATAATTGGAGAAGTTTTCAGGGAAAAAAATATCGCTAATACTTACCACGTGCCTTGCCTTCAGTTTCTTGGAAATATCCAGTATGTTTGCGATGTTTAGCAGACTGAAAGGGTGATGGCCTTCATTAATCATGAAAGAGAACATTGTTGATGTCAACCCACTGCCATACGAAAACATAACAATCCTCTGGCCTGCCTGGACATGTCAAAAGCACAGGGGGGAAAAACTAGAAATTACTTTGACATTAATCGGCGGCCAATCTTGAAAAAATCAGAGTGAAACACGCACTGTAAGTAGTATTATACCAGAGTTTCATGTCTACTGTGGACAACCGATGCAAGAGCTGCGTAGAGTGATGCTGTATACATATTCCCAACTTGTTTTGGGATCAATGTTGTTGGCTGAACCTTGGACTCGTACAGATTCTTTGCGACTTGCTGAGATGCCTGTGTAGCGCAGCTTAATTGATCAGCGCCAGATGGCTTGACCATGTGGAGATATTTCTAGCAATCCAACCTCTTATATACCTTTTCAAGGTCGCGACTCTGGTAGCTTTCTTCAGATGACAAGCCTGCATAGGGTGCCAATTTTTCCCTTGACTCTCCATCAACCGTGCTGCTTGATATGGACGGAAAATCTTTTAGTTGAGCCAGTTGTCGATTTTGAAAAGTGAATCAAATAGTTTGTCGTTTGATGCATTGCTAGCAAAGATGCTAATGTACGAGTAAACGACAAACCTGCAGTTTCTCAAGAAATCATTGTAGTACAAACGAGCGAAGCTTTTCTGTACAAGCTGCACAAAGAAATAACTCAGTTGCCTATGCAAGACCACCACCGAGATGCCACATGTCATGTGCACTTTTGCTCTGAAATATTAAAATCATATAGTATGTGTGTTTGTGATACCTTGTTGTATGGAGAATGGAACACAACATAATCTGCATCAGAAATTGAAAACTGCTTCCCCTCATGTTTTTCATACCTGAAATATGGGATAGTGGATTCGGTTTCCATCAGCTCACTCAACTTGGCTAATGTGCTAAAAAAAAGCGGGGGTATATCTTACTTTTTGCAAAATACATTGTAGCAGGAATCCAATGCCATGAGGTAGCATGTTTGTGATAGCTTCCCATCAACCACCTACACACATTGTATGGCATAAGTTCCTTTCCATTAAATTTCAGTTTAGTGCGTCTGTTTTGGCGTGCAAGACACGTGTTCACTAGAGACAGACCGGATATTCACTCGCAAGATCGGGCTTGTAAAAGTCGTATACATGGGCCATATGAGATCCTCTATATTTACTTTCAAAACAAATAGGAGCATTTGGTCCAATCAGCATTGCAATAGCAGCCGCACCACCAGTAGGGCGAGCCGGACCTTCAGCGTAAACCTGAAAGAAAGGTGTCAAAGTGGATCAATAATGTCAGCACGAGAAATAGCAAGTGCTTCAAAAAAATCAAGTAAACTAATTATGTTTTAGCTAATAAATATCATCTTTACTCAAGTCAGAAATTGAAGAATTATAACATGTCACCTACCGCACTGTCTGTGCAAACAACAAGTCCATAGCGACCATCCCATGACTTGCTTTCAACCCAGTTAACACAATTAAACAATGCAGCTGTTCCACCATAACATGCATTCGAGGAGTCAACTCCTTCAATATCAGTATTGCCAGATTCCTGAATTCAAATGAAGCTGTTAAACTGTGTCTGAAGCAAGCTCAATTTGAAATTTTCAAGACAGCCATTGAAAATAAAATGAATTATTAAGTTTTTTAGCTTTATCAACAAGCATCACTTGTCATGCCTGAAAGCTTCAACCATCTAAGTTTTTCTTTAAGTATTGAAAAGATTTTTCGTAATGAAAGAAACAAACCTCAAATATCTGCATCAGCCATGTCTTTATAGACTTGCTCTTGTCTATTACTGTTTCACTGCCAACTTCCAAACGTCCAATGCACTTTGGGTCAATGTTATAATTTTTCAGGAGGGACTTCACCACTGTCAAGCTGAGCCAATATCTTAATAAGTAAGATTTATAACAAAAACATTAAATGAGAAATAAATACTGTCTGGCTATTGAAAATGAAATAATATTGTATTAAATTGCATTGATTTAAACAGGTCATTACCATTTGCATTTCACAAATGACAGGATAAAGGTAATGGATCAAGGAGGACAATTGTTTTCACAAATATGGGAACTTATATTATGGTGTTGAAGGCACAATCAAATAGCTTAAAATCAAGCATGACAAAGAGCTATATTTTGGCTTAGCAATGGCCCTCCCTTGCTTAATTTTGTGCATGACCATGCATATAACTCCAAAATAAAAAGACCATCAAAATAATAGAAAATAAGAAAAGAAATATAGAAGAAAAAAAAGACAGAAAACAATGACAATTGGAGCATTAACCAGTAAGTAATCAGAAAAAAATACCTCATAGAAATAACATCCTCAACTTCAGTGCAAAATGCCATACTTTCCTGCCCAAGCCCAATGGTATACTTCCCTTTGCTCACGCCATCATGTGTTTCCAACTCTTCCTGTAACAAATATCATGTAAATTTTTAGTGCAGCACAGCAACTACCAAACAGAATGACACTGATACTAATAAGATGACGACAAACTTGTTTGAGCGAACGCAATAACCAGTTCAACCTAAACGTTTAATCTATTAGGAGAAGATAGACGATCTACTTATACACTTCAACACCCCACTTACGTGCAGCTCGAGAGAAAAGCACAAACGTGAAAATAAAGGGACGAAGGCACAAATAAAATCTCTACCAGATTCGATCTCGAGATCACTGGCTCCGATACCATGTTTGAGTGAACGAACTAATCAATTCAAACCAAAAGCTTAAGCTATTATGAGAATATAGGCGATCCACTTATACACTTCAACAATAGTGGCGCGTTATGGGTGATTCAATCACCTCACAATAGAAAACTGAATGTATTCTAAAAATACCAGATGTTTTGAATGGGATGAAGCCCTTGTTTAATTTACAATCTTTTTTCCTCCCCTCCTATTCAATTTTACAGATGTTTTCTAACAGGTGTCACATGTTGGCCTATTATTGTACTCAAACAAATAAAATGTAGAAATAGCAGCATGCACTTGAGGACTGAAACTACTATGCACACGACACGACTGAGTTGAAAGCATTTACTGATTTCTGTAAACATGGTGAAACAAACAAAGCAATACGTCGTAGGTAGCATTGCTGGTGAACCTGATGTGAACTATGTAGTGTGTTCTAAGAACAGTTTTGACAGATATTTTTTATGCTTAAATGCCGCCACCAGTCCACCTTGAACAGGCGCACAAGAGTCCTACTACCACTAGAGAGTTCGTTTGTGTTGGAGGAAAGAATAATTCTATGTACCAAATAAATAATATATATACAAAGTTACAAAGCCTAAAGGGTATAATGGGCTGGACCATTTTTTCTTAATACACGGCCATAAAGGAGGCTGTCTAACAGTTTCAGTCGGCATCAATAAGTACCAAGAATTAGAATGCCAGCAACTACGTCTTGTTCCTCTTGCAAAATCTGGGGAGGACCAATCTCTTTTCACGAAAAGAATGGACAAGGACCTACAGCTAGTGCTAGCAGCCAGCGAGATTGGTCCTCGTATATACAGTGCTTCATCTACAGTTCCCCTTCGGCTCAATCGACGCGTGTTTTTTTTTTCCCTAAGTACAGCTGGAAGTAC
This sequence comes from Zea luxurians, assembly GCA_029449295.1. Taxonomy (NCBI): domain Eukaryota; kingdom Viridiplantae; phylum Streptophyta; class Magnoliopsida; order Poales; family Poaceae; genus Zea; species Zea luxurians. Next base: position 31,964,998 of record JAOPSE010000031.1, read on the forward strand.
TGCTCAGGAATTATTAAGGTTGATTGGTGTACATGTACTTGGTGGACAACAGTTAAACAGATGAGTCTGGCTGCACTCAAGGGCCCCGATAACCAGTTGAACACGGGGCACGGTATTTTGATATTGACCCACGCAGACGAGGAGGGAGAAGGTACATCGATCGAAACGATTGTCACGGCAGCAGTGCGTGTGCGTAGGGCTCTCTGAGCAGGGATCCCACCAGCTCTGCTCCGTGTCTCGCCGAGGGAGGGAGGGAGGGACCCAGGCAGCGGCCGACGGGCCTGGGCCGCTGGGCAGGGATCCCTACGTCCCTCGCCCCCGAAGGCGCAACCCGCGCGCGAGGAACTCCTACCGGAACCAACAGCCGGCCGGCAAACCCGCGGCAACCGTAAAGAGCCCGCGCAACCACGCAAAGCGTGTGGTGGTGTCCACGCCGCCTGCCCGCGCGCCCGCCTTGGAATCGTCGAACAGACGGGGGAGCGCGCGCGTGCGTGCCCGGTGCCCCCGACGACGGCGAATCTGAGGGAAGGGCCGAAGGGGAGTGCGAATGTGGCGAGCTTACGCGGCGGGAACCAGAGGTGGCGATGGTACCTGGAGCACGCAGTTGGGCGGGAAGTAGATGTCCATGGCGAGGATGCCCACGTCCTTGGCCTCCGACGCCATATCTCCTGCTCCGCCGCTGCACGCAAAACTGCAGACACGACAGAGGCATGCAGACCGTGTAAAGAAAGGTAATAGAGCAACGGAACTGCGATCTGGAAAATGGAAATCGTCGATCTCCGGCCACGGACGGGGGGAGGAGAAGGAGAGAGAGAGAGAGAGAGAGAGAGAGAGAGAGAGAGAGAGAGAGAGAGAGAGAGAGAGACCAGTGGAGTGGGAGGAGGGAGACGCGGGTCGGAGAGGGAGGGAGCCTACAAGAGCGGATCGCGGCTGACAGTCAGGGGTGCGGGATCGGCCGGGGTCCTCTCTCCTCGGCGCCGGCGCCGGCGCCGTATATATATAGTACCCGGCAGCGTCGCTTTTTCGAAATCCTTTTTTCTTTCTCGTCCTTGGATGGGTAGTGCAGTGGCGCGGGCCGTGGTGGGAGTGGGACTGGGAACCGCCCGGGGCGGGCACCTGACGTTGACGCTGGGCTGTCCGGGCTCGCTGTCCTTTTCCCTCGGGCCTCGGTAGTATCGCCACGGGTGCAAGCACGTGGACAGCCACGGCGTTGGCGGGAGCCTGGGACTGGGAGGAAGAATGAGAGATCATGGGCATCGTTGGTGGTCCTCCCACGGTCCCACCACACAAACAAGTCGACCAAGCTCCCCTCCACCACGCTCATCCTCGTCGACACTCTGGTTTGGTCACCCATGCTCGCGGCAGCCGCGGTTGTCGTTGTACACAGACGACCCTTCTTCCTAGAGATGTCAATGGGTAATTCCCCGTCGGGTTATAGCATTCCAGACTCATCTCCATCATGTTTGATACATCCCCATACCCATACTCATACCCATCATGGATACAAAACTCATCTCATACCCATCCTCATTCGGGTTTCGGGTCCCCAATAGGTCTCCATCCCTAATTAAGGAATAACTAGAAACATCTAACACAAACTATCCAGATTTCATACATCACCACATCGACAAGCACTCATCCATGAACAATTATCCATTCATCCATCCATCAGAAAAGAAATCAGTACTTGGGACCAATATAAGAAATGGGGTCTGCCGGGTTTGATGGCTGACTCGGTCTCAACTCATTCATACAAACAGGACAGGTGTACGCGTATGAAATACCCATGGGTAATCGGGTTCGGATTATTGCTTCCCAAACCCATACCCATTTACCCAATGGGTGGACATTTTGTCTCATATTCATACTCATGGGGACAATTTTTGTCTCATACCCGTACCCTAATAGGGGAATTCCCCACGGGTTATCGGGTATCGGGTCCCCCTTAACATCTCTACTTCTTCCTCCGCGTCTTTCTTTCTACCCATGCTTGATTGGAAGCAGGTGGTCGGCAGGCCAATGTTGAAGTGAAGGCCGACGCCCTGTTCTGCGGTGACGGAGTGCAAGACTGCAAGCTATGGTGACTTGGTGAGGGCCGGCCACAGCAGGACTTGTTTCTTTCCCGGAGAAGCATGAAGCCTTGTCCAGTTGTCCTTGTCGGGGAACCAGCGGGTGCCACGTGGGCAGGCATGATTCGTCCCAGACCTCGCGGGCGTGGCGTGCGGGACCTTGCCCCTGGCTGGCTGGCTGGCTCCGGCCCCTTTTTACCCATATTGCAAATTTTTACATGAAAAGTTTAACATATTTCAGTGCAATATAAGACTATATGTAAGACACATTATAACCGTAGATAACGCTGTTTGACATTGTTTGCAGAGTGTAGTTTAATTCTTTAAGTAAATGGAATAGAGGATCTCGTGGAGATAGTCTAAGGGTGTGTTTGGTTGAGAAGTGGAGAAGAATATAGCGGTTTCATTCCTATTTTCTGTATATTTGGTTTCCAACAAAAGATGAGCGGAGCGGCTGCTAAAGTCTTCATATGAAAATTTACCATAAATAGTTGGAATGTTTTCGCTCCACAAAAACGACCGGATGCGAGCGTTCTCTCGGACGTGAGCGCTCTCCTACCCTCTACACTCATATGACTCTCCAACCAAACAGAGAACGGAGTGGCTCCGCTCTATTCTACTCTTGAACTAAACAAAAAAATGAAGTGTCTCTGTTCTGTTTGCCAATCGCGAAATATAACAGTCTTATTCTCAAAAACTAGAATAGAGCTGCTCCATTCTAGTTAACTCTCTAATTAAACACACCCTAAGAGGTTGTAGCTCATTGCATATATAAGGGCCGTGTTGATTGGTGTTAAAATCACAGTTATGATGTAATTAAGTGAACGTACGCCCCCAACTCACGAACATTAATATTAGACGGACGTGTGTGTCTTCAGTGTTATCAGTCTTGGGTGGCTACGGAACTGTCCTGGTCCTCCTGCCATCGTACACGTACATGCCTATTGCCTAATGCTCGTGCGGACGGAAAACGGAATGGTACCCTCCCGTAATGCACATGCACGCACGGATGGGCACGCACGACGAGTACCACTGTACGAGAATTAGTTGGGCGTTGGGCCGCCACGGCCCGCAGGTTCATAACGGCATGCCTGCTCTGCTATTGCTAGGGACTTTAAACCCGGTCGCGCGGTGTTGGTGAAGGGTGGTGAAGTGAAGGCGACGCCGGCAGATACACACAACTGCACAAGGGTCAAGGGCAGCACTGGGCCCAAGCTGTGGTGGACGTGGATCTCGACACTAATTCTGCGCGCGACCACGTCGCATCATGTCAGCTTGTTCGATCCCTTCGCCCTCGTTATGTATCGGGCTACCGGTCATATCAGACATTTTTTTATTTTAGCTCTTTTTGATTTTTATTTTCACAAATACGTCTTTTCCTGTTTCATTTTAAAAAATAGATCCTTAGCTCGGTGTCATCGCTATTGGCGTCGAGCTAGAATATGTCGACGCTAATTATTTTGGCGCGGCGTGTACTTGACGTGGCGGTAGGTCGGCGCCGTGCCGGCTACCATCTTTTCCTCTCCATCCACTTCATTTGTCGTCGCCGCCTGCCCCATCCCGCCCAGCCCCCGCTCGCAGTGCGTTGCTTGCCCGCCTGACCCCTCCCGCGCGCTACCCGCCCGCCCCCGCCCCCATTCGCCGCCCGGTCCCCGACCGACCACGCTCTCCACCGCCCGGTAACCCGCTCTCCACTGCCGCCGCTGGTAATAAACCGAGCGGTGGAGGAGTCTACAAAACATGCAAATGATTAGTATGGAAGCTATTAACTAATTACAAAATTATTCTCACCATTAAATTCATCCGTCGTTGAACGATCGTTGGCTCAAATGCATAGTTAGCACACATCCAATACCTCTATCGATATGTGTCATGATCCTCGGACTTGTCAACCTTGCAAGGATCACCACAAAAACACATAGGCACTGGAACACCAGTTGGCAAAGGAAGCGGGTCGAAGGCAGTTCCGGTCAATGGAATCTTCCTAAATTTCGATAAGTTTTATAAGACTCACAAATATTAGGTATTACATTTAATACAATGATTACCTTTGTTTAACAGATTCACCATGACTAGACATCCTACAAATCGATAATATGACGATAAAAATATTTCTAAAAATGATTCCCAAACGGTAACCCTAACCCTATTAATTAGACATAGCAAAAGACCAAAAAATGGAGGGAGATTACCTTGATACACATGAACAATGGATCCAAGTCGCTGATTTAGGTTGATATTGGTTATTTGGTAGAAGAGAAATGATTACAAAGAACTAACAGCCGAAGTGGGATATTTATAGACACGGAGGTCGGCGCCGAGATTCATGGCGTTGAGGTCGACGCCAATATCCACGACGTCGACCTACCGCCACGTCAGCGCGACACGTCAGCAACACGCAGCGCCAATTTAAATTGGCGTCGACACGTTCTAGCTTGACGCCAATAGCGATGGCGTCGAGCTAGGGGTCCATTTTTTTCTGAAATAAAACTAGAAATGACGTATTTGTGGAAATAAAACCCAAAAGGCTAAAATGCAAAAAAAAAATGTTCATATTGTCTCGTGTCACCTTCTCCTGTTCTGATGGCACGAATAATCTGTTGATTTGACTTTAATCCAAAGCAAACAGGCTGTAAGACCACGACGACGAACATAGTATGTAATAACGCCTAAGTGTTGTGATGTGCTGTGATTACTTGTCTGGGTTGTGGTTACATGACTCCTCTCGACAGAGACGAATAGGTGAGGAGGTGACTAGTGGGTGACTAGTTAGCTAGCTTGGAGACAACCATGAGGTTTAGGTGCCGTTTGGTTCACGAAATGTAACGTAAATGGTAATGGTAACGATCCACACTCGAATACCGACGGTAACAAATTTGAATAAGGAGTTATCCATTTGTAGTGTGGTATCAATTACGGTTAAACTTAAACAAACATGATCTAACGTTATTGGTTACCCATTATGTTACCAATATGTGAAACAAACGACACCTTAGTGTTTATTTGAGCCTTTATAGATAATTGTTATTGGTTAAAAATAGCTATAGAGGTTTTCAAATAATACAGTTAAAGTCTCAACTAATTATTAATTATTAGTTAGACCTCTAACTGATAACTAGTTCATTTGTTAGACTGGGACAGCTAAATCTGCTAAAACTTGGCTAAAGATAGTATCGCTCCTTATTCTTTCGACACAGCCCTCGATATCTACTTGACGCTTGTTTGGTCTTATCGCTCGTCTGCAAAAGGCTACACACGACCAAATTAACTATCGTTGCTTCACATAAACGCCGCCGCCTGGTCACTGCTCAGCGTGCGGAAAAAATGTGTGAAATACATTCCTTTTTTTTTAAAAAAATGGCGACAAAAAAGGACTCAAGGACACTTTAGAGAATCAATAAATTCAACCAACCTATTACCTAAGGTTCCAAAGCCCTCGCAATGGCTCCAAACGAGCCCTTAGAGTGTGTGCTTGTGTCAGGTAGGGATTTAGGCAATCGTTATCTATAGGAATGCTAATGGTCATTTGCGGTAAAAGCTCATACTGTAAGAGGCTATATATACAAAGAGGCTAGCGTGCTTGAACGTATCATCTAAGCCGATGCCTCCTCGTGTCTCACTGTCTCTCTAAGGGTTGCAGCGTCCAAAACGTCGTTGTCGTTTCTCTCACTCCATGCGATGCACATCAATATCACGATGTTTAATTCCTACGTACACGTGTGGATACCCTGTTGTTGCGGTGTTAATCATCAACGAACTCGACGAGCATGGATGAACATGTTGTTGTTGTTGCTGGTGATACCCTGAATATGTACGACTACTTCCACTGTATATGTACGACTACTTCTACTGTATCGACAAACTCTTCCATTGCATTGGACGTTTAATGATTATGGTATATTATCATCTACTCGCATGATATTTTACTTAAACATATTAGCTATGCTAACGTGTAGCGTCCATGATCTTCTACATGTATTTCATCCAACTTTATCAAAAAAAAAAAACCGCACCCAAGTGAGCTCATCAATCTGGTGACACATTTTTCACTTGTCGAGTCTAGACCAAAGAAAAGGCCTAGCCCAATTAGCAAAAGAACTATTGATACAGCAGGTTCTTTCCGGCCATCATTCCTAGCAGCCCCACCGTCATCACTTGTCTCCTGATTCTCTTGTCATCACCCTGCAGATTCCTGCTCACCTGCTGCATCACCATATTCCATAGATGGCACGCTGATATGCATCACTCGGAGACCATCAGAGTGCTGGAGTTTACGGCATACACACAAAGGTTCTGATGACCACATCACTCGGAGACCATCTTTGCACTACGAGACATGTGCCCTGACGACAACCTAACTGGCATCTGCTCCTTATCTAATCCAGCCACGGCATCCTGCATATAACACAAAGTCACCACGTTTTGTCAGCGATCGAAAGCCCAAGCTGAATCCGTGGCCATGTCGGCTGGCCACATGCTGTGCGGAGTGGCCTTGGCACTAGCCACCGTCCTTCTGGGCTCCTCTTGCATCACCGTGGTCACCGCCTCGCCGGAAGGTAGTTAAGCTGCGAATGCCGGTGGTGAGCGAGGGTTGCTGCAATAGGTTTGTCGCCCATTCGATTCACCTCGCACGGACACGGGCAATGCATCTATTTTTTTTCTTGCTGCAGCGCAGAGGTACAGCTAGCTTCAGGTTCGTGCGGCACGCGCGGGACGCGCCGCTCGTGTCCTACTACAACTACATCGTGGTGGGCGGCGGCACGGCGGGCTGCCCGCTGGCCGCGACGCTGTCGGAGCGCTCGCGCGTGCTCCTGCTGGAGCGCGGCGGCCAGCCCTACGGCAGCCGCAACGTGTCGAGCGAGTACCACTTCGCGGACGCGCTGGCGGAGGCGTCCCCGCTGTCCCCCGCGCAGCGGTTCGTCTCCGAGGACGGCGTCGTCAACGCCCGCGCGCGCGTGTTCGGCGGCGGCAGCTAGCTGCCTCAACGCCGGCTTCTACACCCGTGCCAGCGGTGGCTACGTGCGCGCCGCCGGGTGGGACCACCGCCTCGTCAACGCGTCCTACCGCTGGGTGGAGCGCGCGCTGGTGTTCCGCCCGGCCGTGCCACAGTGGCAGCACGCGCTGCGCGAGGGCCTCCTCCAGGCCGGCGTCACGCCGGACAATGGCTACACGCTGGAGCACGTCCAGGGCACCAAGATCGGGGGCACCATCTTTGACCGGAGGGGACGCCGCCACACCGCCGCGGACTTCCTCCGGAGAGCCCACCCCAAGCGGCTCACCGTGTTCCTGCACGCCACCGTCTCGCGGGTCCTCTTCAGACGTGCCGGTAGAGTACACGGGCTCGCATGCGCGCGTAAGCCGCCATGCTATATTTTCCGTGTGCGTTTCACTCACCACCATGGTCCATGCATGCGTCTGCGTTGTCGGTGTGTTCAGAGGGGGCAGCGAAACCCGTGGCGTACGGGGTGGTGTTCACGGACCCGATGGGCGTGTATAGTGCTGGCAATATAGGCGGGGCTTTTCGGGCTAGCACGAGTACGGCCCGAAAACAGGAGTCCAAAGCACGATCCGGCACGAAATAATATGGGTCGGGCTAGCACGGCCCGAAGGCGGGCTTAGGCCGGGCTTCAAATTCCAGTCCGTCGGGCCCAGCACGGCCCACGCAGATGGGCCGGGTTTGGGCCGGCACGGCCCAATTAAGTCCAATTTATTTAATTTCTTTAATTTAGTAAGATATCGACTTTATATTTTTATGATATTTGGAGTTTATGTGGTCAAATGATGCTAGGATTGTTTAATATCTTTAATTTAGTAAGCTATGAACTTTATGTGGTTGTAATATTTTGATATTATACGGTCAAATATACGGGCCGGGCTTGGGCCGGCATGATCCAACAAAGGCACGACGTGGTTTAGGGCCGGGCTGGGCCACTATTTTTGCACTTCGGGCTGGCACGGCACGGTCCAAAAAACTTTTGAGCTTTGCTGGCCCGAACATGTTTGGCCCGAAACACGTTGGCTTGGCCCGGGCTGGCCCGGCACGGCCCAATTCTCAGCACTAGGCGTGCAGCACCACGTGTACCTGCGGCGAGGAGGCGCCAAGAACGAGGTGATCCTGGCGGCGGGCACGCTTGGGAGCCCGCAGCTGCTGATGCTGAGCGCCGTCGGCCCGCGCGCGCACTTGGAGGAGCACGGCATCCGCACCGTCCACGACCAGCCGGGCGTCGGGCAAGGCGTGGCGGACAACCCCATGAACTCGGTGTTCGTGCCGTCCCCCGTCCTCGTCGCGCTCTCCCTCGTCCAGGTCGTCGGCGTCACCCGCTTCGGCAGCTTCATCGAGGGCGTCAGAGGCTCGCAGTTCGGCATCCCGCTGCACGGCCGCGGCGCCGCCCACCGCACCGCCCGCAACTTCGGCATGTTCTCCCCCATGGTACGTACGTGCGGTCGATCGAGGTCACCTGCATGCAGCCTTAATTTGACAGTCGGCATGCATATCATATATATCCAACAGACGGGTCAGCTGGGCACGGTGCCGCCCAAGCAGCGAACGCCGGAGGCGATGCGGCGCGCGGCGGAGGTGATAGGGCGGCTGGACAGGCGCGCGTTCCGGGGTGGCTTCATCCTGGAGAAGGTGCTGGGCCCGTTGTCGACGGGGCACATCGAGCTGCGGTCCGCGGACGCGCACGCCAACCCGGCGGTGACGTTCAACTACTTCCGGGACCCGCGGGACGTGGAGCGGTGCGCGCGGGGCATCGAGGCCATGGAGCGCGTGGTGCGGTCGCGCGCCTTCTCGCGCTTCACCTACGCCAACCACAGCGCCATGGACGCCGCCGCCGGGACGGCCTACTTCCCGGTGCACCTGCTGCCGCGGCAGCCCAGGGACACGCGGCCGCTGAAGCAGTACTGCAGGGACACGGTGATGACCATCTGGCACTACCACGGCGGCTGCCACGTCGGCGGCGTCGTGGACAGGGACTACCGGGTCATCGGCGTCCAGGGGCTCCGCGTCGTCGACAGCTCCACGTTCAAGTACTCCCCCGGCACCAACCCGCAGGCCACCGTCATGATGCTCGGCAGGTAATTAATAATGGAATGGAACCCCACGTCAGTCCCTCTTCGATCGCCCCCTACTGTTTTGATATACTGAACTCGCTTTGCGTTTGGCTGAATTCCAACTGAATGATGGATAGGTACATGGGCCTGCGAATTCTCAAGGAGAGGTGGATCAGGAAGGGAGCTGAGGACAGGCATTAGTCTGTCTGTTTATCCAGGATAGTGGACGGCATGTTAGCTTAGCATTAATTCTTGGGCAGGTTGTTGTTTTGTGTAATTTATATAATATAGGTTTTTAATACAAATGACATTTGTTAATATGGCACGTGCGTGATGCAACGTACTAATGCGATGCCATGTACGACAAGAAGTATCGAAGCATGAACAAGTGTCACCAAATCTGTGTGTCGCGGACAAAGCTCCTCTGCGGGGCGTCCTCGTTGCCCCCGTGTCGGGCGACTCGGGCGCTCCCCATAACCAGCCGCCGGCGCCCTATCGTGGGCCTCTCCCTTCCGCGCCGCTGCCTGAGCTGGCCGCCGGAAGGTCCGGCTGCTTGCGGGAGGGCGGCGGTGAGGCCTCTTCAGCTTCCTCCGGTGGATCTGGGCGGCCGCGGCCGCCAAGGTCGACGTGAGTTGCTCGCCGACGTGGTCGACCCTCGCATTGCCCCTCTTGCGTATCGGACGGCTGCCAACTCCCCTCCCTCCCCATCTCTTTGCTTCATCGCCGCCGGAGCTAGCTAGCGGGTTGCCCGCGCGGCTAGCGGTGTTGCCCTGCTCGAGCGTCCAGCCCGCGGCGGTGGTGTCCGCCCACACAGGCAACCGGCCTACGGCTGGGTGCGCGTCCGCGTGGCTGGCCCGGCAGCGGCGCCTACGCGCTGTGGCGGCAATCGCTGCTACTCGGGAGTTGGAGGTGTGTTTGGTCTGTGTGCTCGCACATCTGATGCGCGAGGGGCTGGATCTGACGCCTCCAAGGCAGTGAGCGGCACCGACACAAGGAGGGTTGGATCTGGCACGCGCGAGGTTGGCGGCCTCCGTGTGTCAGTCGTCGGTGGCGCCGGTAGGCTGGCCCCAGGCTAGCGCATGAGCCGAGGTGGAGGTCAGTGTTGGTGTGCCGGCAAGCTTGCGCAGTCGGCCAGAATGGCGGTGGTGGGACCTCCTCTCGTCATCGGCTGCATCGGCTAGTGACTCGGGCTAGCGCAGGGTGGTGGTGGTGGCGGCAGGCCCTAAAATCTTCATCATTGTGCGGGACGACGGGGTAGTGGTGACGGCGGAGGCAGCTTGCTGGGTCATGAGGTTTCGGCCAGACGTGCTGGGGGCTCTTGGGCGAAAGTCTCAGCGACGGTGACGCCCATGGGCGTCGCTTCCCCTGTTGAGGGCGTCGCATCCCCAACGCTATCTTCCTTGGGTGAAAGCCTGGTCCATCGCGGATAGGTGACGGTGACGTCACTCCCATCCTGAATGCGTCGCTTCTAAAGTTCGTCTCGACCATGACTTTGCCTTCGGCTGTTGCTTCGCTTCTCGGCGCCTGGTATGCGAGTGGAGGTGGGTTTTGCAACGTGAAATCGGAGCTGCTACGTCAGGGGATATGGCTCGACAACGATAACATGAGGTGAACCTCCCTTCTTCGTGGTCTAGAATGTTTCGAAGGTCGGGCGAAAACCAGAGGCAGGGCGGAGGATCAGGATTGGAAGTCGGAGCTGCTCTATGCCTTGAGCCCGGCAACGATGACTTGTTGAGACCTTTCGCTTCGGGCTGTCTGTCTGCTTTTCGTTTGGTTCGTCTGTCGGCTGCTTTGTGAAAGGAAAATGTGCCCTTGGGCCATTTCTAAGTATTTTGGTGATTTAGTGTCCAACACAAGTGCCTAAGTGTAAAATGGTGGACAAAGTACAAATCAAGGATAAAGGTATGTTTCTCAGACTTAGTACATTGTTTTATGGACTAATGTATTGTGTCTAAGTGCTGGAAACAGGAAAAATCCAATTGAAAATGTCTTGGCTCGAGCAGCCAAGACTCTGCTGAGTCTGGGAGCACCGGACTGTCCGGTGGTGCACCGGACAGTGTCTGGTGCGCCAGACTGGCTCGAGCGAAGTGGCCGCTCTCAGGAATTCACCGGCGACGTACGACTATAATTCCGCACCTTTGATTCTTTGCGATAGCAATTAGAGCTCTAGTTGAGTGGTGAACTCATTGAGTTGTGTTGTGAGCTCTCGTTGCAACTTGTGTGCGTGGTGTTGCTGTGATTTCTTGTCTTGAGTGTGTTGCTAATCCCTCCCTTGCTCCGTGTTTCTTTGTGAATTTCAAGTGTAAGGGCGAGAGGCTCCAAGTTGTGGAGATTCCTCGCAAACGGGATTAAGAAAAGCAAGCAAAACACCGTGGTATTCAAGTGGGTCTTTGGACCGCTTGAGAGGGGTTGATTGCAACCCTCGTCCGTTGGGACGCCACAACGTGGAGTAGGCAAGCGTTGGTCTTGGCCGAACCACGGGATAACCACTGTGCCATCTCTGTGATTGATCTCTTGTTGGTTATTGTGTTTTGTTAAAGACTCCTCTCTAGCCACTTGGCGATTATTGTGCTAACACTTAACCAAGTTTTTGTGGCTTAAGTTTTAAGTTTTACAGGATCACCTATTCACCCCCCCTCTAGGTGCTCTCAATTGGTATCAGAGCCGTTCTCTTCACAAAGGGACTAACCGCCCGAAGAGATGGATCCTAAGGGGAAGGGTATCGTGATCAACGATAAAGAGAAGAAATCTTTCGTCAACGAGCCGAAGGATGACAAGCCTACCGACTCGGGCTCAGGCCATAGACAGAAAGATGGGAAGAAGAAGAAGACGAGGCACATCAAGGAGATCGTCTACTACGACGACAGCGATGAGTCTACTTCTTCCCAAAAGGACGACGACCACAACGACTACGAGAGAAGGAAACCGGTCAATTCGAACTTTTCTTTTGATTACTCTCGTATTCCTCAAAGTACAAACGCTCATTTATTATCTATTCCACTTGGTAAACCTCCTCATTTTGATGCAGAGGACTACGGATTTTGGAGTCACAAAATGCGTAGTCACTTGTTCTCTCTCCATCCTAGTATATGGGAGATTGTAGAGAGTGGAATGCACTTTGATAGTACGGATAGTCCCATGTTCATTAATGAGCAAATTCATAAGAATGCACAAGCTACTACTGTTCTTCTAGCTTCATTGTGCAGGGATGAATACCACAAAGTGAGCGGCTTGGATAACGCCAAGCAGATCTGGGACACCCTCAAGATTTCTCATGAGGGGAACGATGTCACCTTGCTCACCAAGATGGAGTTGGTGGAGGGAGAGCTTGGACGATTCGCGATGATAAGGGGTGAGGAGCCAACCCAAACATACAACCGGCTCAAGACCCTTATCAACAAAATAAGGAGCTACGGAAGCACGCGATGGACGGACCACGACGTCGTCCGATTGATGCTAAGGTCCTTTACCGTTCTTGATCCTCATTTGGTGAATAATATTCGTGAGAATCCCAGGTACACCAAAATGTCGCCCGAAGAAGTCCTTGGAAAATTCGTAAGCGGGCGAATGATGATCAAGGAGGCAAGATACGTGGACGACGCATTGAATGGTCCAATCAACGAGCCTCAACCCCTTGCTCTCAAGGCAACAAGAAGCAAGGAGACGCTACCTAGCAAGGTGGCACATATTGAGGCGGCCAGACTTAATGATGAAGAGATGGCCCTCATCATCAAAAGATTCAAGACGGCGCTAAAGGGTCGCAAGGGGCAGCCAAGCAAGACCAAGACAAAGGGGAAGCGCTCATGCTTCAAATGTGGTAAGCTTGGTCATTTTATTGCTAACTGTCCCGACAATGATAGTGATCAGGATCAAGGGAACAAGAGGGAGAAGAAGAAGAACTATAAGAAGGCAAAGGGTGAGGCACATCTTGGCAAGGAGTGGGATTCGGATTGCTCCTCGTCCGACTCCGACAATGAAGGACTCTCCGCCACCGCCTTCAACAAGTCATCCCTCTTCCCCAATGAGCGTCACACATGCCTTATGGCAAGGGAGAAGAAGGTATGTACTCGAAACTCTACTTATGCTTCTTCAAGTGAGGATGAATCTAGTGATGAGGATGAAATAGATTATTCATGTTTATTTAAGGGCCTAGATAGAACCAAGGTAGATAAAATTAATGAATTGATTGATGCCTTGAATGATAAGAATAGGCTTTTAGAAAAACAAGAGGACTTGTTGTATGAAGAACATGACAAATTTGTAGAAGCACAAAAATCTCATGCCTTAGAAGTTAAGAGAAATGAAATGCTTTCTTGTGAATTATCTTCTTGTCATGAGACGATTTCTAGCTTAAGGAGCATTAATGATAATTTGAATGCTAAGTTAGAAATAGCTAGTAAATCAACAACTTGTGTAGAAAATGTTGTTATTTGCAATAGATGTAAAGATTTTGATATTGATGCTTGTAGTGAACACATAGCTTCTATTGCAAAGTTAAATGATGAAATGGCTAGTCTTAATGCCCAACTTAAGGCTAGCAAAAGTGATTTTGATAAACTAAAATTTGCTAGGGATGCCTACACGATTGGTAGACATCCCTCAATTAAGGATGGGCTTGGCTTCAAGAGGGAAGCCAAGAACTTAACAAGCCATAAGGCTTCCATCTCCGCCAAGGAGAAAGGGAAGGCCCCTATGGCAAGTAGTACTAAAAAGAACCATGCTTTTATGTACAATGATAGAAGACAGTCTCATAGGAATTGTAATGCTTTTGATTCACATGCCTATGATTCTTATGCTATGTTTGCTCCCAGTTCTTCCTATATGCATGGTAGAGATATGCCTCGGAAAAATATTCATCATGTGCCTAGAAAGAATATTGTTCATGTTCCTAGGAAAGTTATGAATGGACCCTCTACAATTTATCATGCTTTAAATGCTTCCTTTGCTATTTGTAGAAAGGATAGGAAGATAGTTGCTAGGAAATTAGGGGCAAAATGCAAGGGTGATAAAACTTGCATTTGGGTCTCTAAGACAATTGTGACTAACCTTGTAGGACCCAACAAGAGTTGGGTACCTAAGACCCAAGCCTAAATTTGCCTTGCAGGTTTATGCATCCGGGGGTTCAAGCTGGATTATCGACAGCGGATGCACGAACCACATGACGGGGGAAAAGAGGATGTTCTCTTCCTACGTCAAGAACAAGGATTCCCAAGATTCAATAATATTCGGTGATGGGAACCAAGGCAAGGTAAAAGGGTTAGGTAAAATTGCTATTTCATCTGAGCACTCTATTTCTAATGTGTTTTTTAGTTGAGTCGCTTGGATATAATTTGTTATCTGTTAGTCAATTATGCAAAATGGGATATAATTGTCTATTTACAAATATAGATGCGTCTGTCTTTAGAGGATGTGATGGTTCACTAGCTTTTAAGGGTGTACTAGACGGCAAACTTTATTTGGTTGATTTTGCAAAAGAAGAGGCCGGTCTAGATGCATGCTTAATGGCTAAGACTTGCATGGGCTGGTTGTGGCATCACCGCTTAGCACATGTGGGGATGAAGAACCTCCACAAGCTTCTAAAGGGAGAACACGTGATAGGTCTAACCAATGTTCATTTCGAAAAAGATAGACCTTGTGCAGCTTGTCAAGCAGGTAAACAAGTGGGAGGCGCACATCACAACAAGAATGTGATGACCACTTCAAGACCTCTGGAGCTGCTGCATATGGACCTCTTCGGACCCGTCGCCTATCTGAGCATAGGAGGAAGTAAGTATGGTCTTGTTATAGTTGATGATTTTTCCCACTTCACTTGGGTATTCTTTTTGCAGGATAAAACTGAAACCCAAGGGACCCTCAAGCGCTTCCTCAGGAGAGCTCAAAATGAGTTTGAGCTCAAGGTGAAGAAGATAAGGAGTGACAATGGGTCCGAATTCAAGAATCTTCAAGTGGAGGAGTTCCTTGAGGAGGAGGGGATCAAGCACGAGTTCTCCACTCCCTACACACCTCAGCAAAATGGTGTGGTAGAGAGGAAGAACAGGACGCTCATTGATATGGCGAGGACTATGCTTGGAGAGTTCAAGACCCCCGAGCGTTTTTGGTCGGAAGCCGTGAACACGGCTTGCCACGCCATCAACAGGGTCTACCTTCACCGCCTCCTCAAAAAGACTTCATATGAGCTGCTAACTGGTAACAAACCCAATGTGTCTTATTTTCGTGTATTTGAGAGCAAGTGTTATATTCTTGTGAAGAAAGGTAGAACTTCTAAATTTGCTCCCAAAGCTGTAGAAGGGTTTTTATTAGGTTATGATTCAAATACAAAGGCGTATAGGGTCTTCAACAAATCATCGGGTTTGGTTGAAGTCTCTAGCGACGTTGTATTTGATGAGACTAATGGCTCTCCAAAAGCGCAAGTTGTTGATCTTGATGATGTAGATGAAGAAGACGTTCCAACGGTCGCGATACGCACCATGGCGATTGGAGATGTACGGCCTCAGGAACAATTGGAGCAGGATCAACCGTCTTCCTCAACTATGGTGCATCCCCCAACCCAAGATGTCGAACAGGTACCTCAAGTGGAGGCGCATGATCAAGGGGGAGCACAGGATGTTCAAATTGAAGAGGAAGAAGCACCTCAGGCACCTCCAACCCAAGTTCGAGCAACGATCCAAAGGGATCATCCCGTCGACCAAATTTTGGGTGATATTAGCAAGGGAGTAACTACTCGTTCAAGATTAGTTAATTTTTGTGAGCATTACTCATGATACTAGTACTTATGCTTCTCATGATACTAGTACTTATGCTGTGGGAACCAAGCAAAATGTTGTGGGAACCAAGTGGGTGTTCCGCAACAAACAGGACGAGCATGGGGTGGTGAGAAGGAAGAAGGCTCGACTTGTGGCAAAAGGTTATGCCCAAGTCGCAGGTTTGGACTTTGAGGAGACATTCGCTCCTGTGGCTAGGCTAGAATCAATTCGTATTTTGCTAGCATATGCCGCTCACCACTCTTTCAGGTTGTAAGGACTCATGATACTAGTACTTATGCTTCTTCAAGTGAGGATGAGTCTAGTGATGATGATGAGATAGATTACTCATGCTTATTCAAGGGATTAGATAGATCTAAAATTGATAAGATTAATGAGTTGATTGATGCTTTGAATGATAAGAAAATGCTTTTAGAAAAGCAAGAGGATTTGTTGTATGAAGAACATGATAAATTTGTAGAAGCACAAAAGTCTCTTGCTCTAGAAATTAAAAGGAATGAAATGCTCTCTAGTGAATTATCTTCTTGTCATGAAACTATTGCTACGTTAAAAGGTTTTAATGATGATTTAAATGCTAAACTAGAAGTAGCTAGTAAATCTAATTCTTGTGTAGAAATTGTTGAAACTTGTAATAGGTGTAAAGATTTTGACATTGATGCTTGTAGTGATCATTTAGTTTCAATTTCCAAATTAAATGAAGAATTAGCTAGTCTTAATGCCCAACTTAAGACTAGCAAGAATGAATTTGACAAGCTAAAATTTGCAAGGGATGCCTACACGACTGGTAGACACCCCTCAATTAAGGATGGACTTGGCTACAAGAGGGAAGCCAAGAACTTGACAAGCCATAAGGCTCCCATCTCCGCCAAGGAGAAAGGGAAGGCCCCTATGACTAGTAGTGTGCAAAAGAACCATGCTTTTATGTACCATGATAGGAGACAATCTAGAAATGCTTATAGGAGTTGTAATGCATATAATGCCTTTGATTCTCATGCCATGTTTGCTTCTAGTTCTTCTTATGTGCATGATAGAAATGTTGGTAGGAGAAATGTTGTTCATAATATGCCTAGGAGAAATGTTGCTAATGTTCCTAGGAAAGTAAATGAACCTTCTACAATATATCATGCTTTAAATGCTTCTTTTGCTATTTGTAGAAAGGATAGGAAGATAGTTGCTAGAAAATTAGGGGCAAGATGCAAGGAGACAAAACTTGCATTTGGGTCCCTAAGGATATTTGTGCTAACCTTGTAGGACCCAACATGAGTTGGGTACCTAAGACCCAAGCCTAAATTTGTCTTGTAGGTTTATGCATCCGGGGGTTCAAGCTGGATTATTGACAGCGGATGCACAAAACAATATGATGGGGGAGAAGAAGATGTTCACCTCCTACGTCAAAAACAAAGATTCCCAAGATTCAATAATATTCGGTGATGGGAATCAAGGCAAGGTAAAAGGGCTAGGTAAAATTGCAATCTCCAATGAGCACTCTATCTCTAATGTGTTTTTAGTAGAGTCTCTTGGATATAATTTACTATCTGTTAGTCAATTATGTAATATGGGATATAATTGTTTATTTACAAATGTAGATGTGTCTGTCTTTAGAAGATGTGATGGTTCACTAGCTTTTAAGGGTGTACTAGACGACAAACTTTACTTAGTTGATTTTGCAAAAGAAGAGGCCGGTCTAGATGCATGCTTAATGGCTAAGACTTGCATGGGCTGGTTGTGGCATCGCCGCTTAGCACATGTGGGTATGAAGAACCTCCACAAGCTTCTAAAGGGAGAACACGTGATAGGTCTAACCAATGTTCATTTCGAAAAAGATAGACCTTGTGCAGCTTGTCAAGCAGGTAAACAAGTGGGAGGAGCACATCACAGCAAGAATGTGATGACCACGTCAAGACCTCTGGAGCTGCTGCATATGGACCTCTTCGGACCCGTCGCCTATCTGAGCATAGGAGGAAGTAAGTATGGTTTAGTTATTGTTGATGACTTTTCCTGCTTCACTTGGGTGTTCTTTTTGCAGGATAAGTCTGAAACCAAAGGGACCCTCAAGCGCTTCCTAAGGAGAGCTCAAAATGAGTTTGAGCTCAAGGTGAAGAAGATAAGGAGCGACAACGGGTCCGAATTCAAGAATCTTCAAGTGGAGGAGTTCCTTGAGGAGGAGGGGATCAAGCACGAGTTCTCCGCTCCCTACACACCTCAGCAAAATGGTGTGGTAGAGAGGAAGAACAGGACACTCATAGATATGGCGAGGACTATGCTTGGAGAGTTCAAGACCCCCGAGTGCTTTTGGTCGGAAGCCGTGAACACGGCTTGCCACGCCATCAACAGGGTCTACCTTCACCGCCTCCTCAAGAAGACTTCATATGAGCTGCTGACTGGTAACAAACCCAATGTATCGTACTTTCGTGTATTTGGGAGTAAATGCTACATTCTAGTGAAGAAGGGTAGGAATTCCAAATTTGCTCCCAAAGCCGTAGAAGGGTTTTTATTAGGTTATGATTCAAATACAAAGGCGTATAGGGTCTTCAACAAATCATCGGGTTTGGTTGAAGTCTCTAGCGACGTTGTATTTGATGAGACTAATGGCTCTCCAAGAGAGCAAGTTGTTGATCTTGATAATGTAGATGAAGAAGACGTTCCAACGGCCGCAATACGTACCATGGCGATTGGAGATGTACGGCCTCAAGAACATTTGGAGCAGGATCAACCGTCTTCCTCAACTATGGTGCACCCCCAACCCAGGATGACGAACAGGTACCTCAAGTGGAGGCGCATGATCAAGGGGGAGCACAGGATGTTCAAATTGAAGAGGAAGAAGCACCTCAGGCACCTCCAACCCAAGTTCGAGCGACGATCCAAAGGGATCATCCCGTCGACCAAATTTTGGGTGATATTAGCAAGGGAGTAACTACTCGTTCAAGATTAGTTAATTTTTGTGAGCATTACTCTTTTGTCTCTTCTATTGAGCCTTTCAGGGTAGAAGAGGCCTTGCTAGATCTGGACTGGGTGTTGGCCATGCAGGAGGAACTCAACAATTTCAAGCGCAATAAAGTTTGGACACTGGTGCCTCGCCCCAAGCAAAATGTTGTGGGAACCAAGTGGGTGTTCCGCAACAAACAGGACGAGCACGGGGTGGTGACAAGGAACAAGGCTCGGCTTGTGGCAAAAGGTTATGCCCAAGTCGCAGGTTTGGACTTTGAGGAGACTTTTGCTCCCGTGGCTAGGCTAGAATCAATTCGTATCTTGCTAGCATATGCCGCTCACCATTCCTTCAGGTTGTACCAAATGGATGTGAAGAGCGCTTTCCTCAATGGGCCGATCAAGGAGGAGGTGTACGTGGAGCAACCCCCTGGCTTTGAGGATGAACGGTACCCCGACCACGTGTGTAAGCTCTCTAAGGCGCTCTATGGACTTAAGCAAGCCCCAAGAGCATGGTATGAATGCCTTAGAGACTTTTTAATTGCTAATGCTTTCATGGTTGGGAAAGCCGATCCAACTCTTTTTACTAAGACTTGCGATGGTGATCTTTTTGTATGCCAAATTTATGTCGATGACATAATATTTGGTTCTACTAATCAAAAGTCTTGTGAAGAGTTTAGCAGGGTGATGACGCAGAAATTCGAGATGTCGATGATGGGCGAGTTGAACTACTTCCTTGGGTTTCAAGTGAAGCAACTCAAGGACGGCACTTTCATATCCCAAACGAAGTACACGCAAGACTTGCTAAAGCGGTTTGGGATGAAGGACGCCAAGCCCGCAAAGACGCCGATGGGAACTGACGGACACACCGACCTCAACAAAGGTGGTAAGTCCGTTGATCAAAAAGCATACCGGTCCATGATAGGTTCTTTGCTTTATCTATGTGCTAGTAGACCGGATATTATGCTTAGCGTATGCATGTGTGCTAGATTTCAATCCGATCCTAAGGAGTGTCACTTAGTGGCTGTGAAGCGAATTCTTAGATATTTAGTCGCTACGCCTTGCTTCGGGATCTGGTATCCAAAGGGGTCTAACTTTGACTTAATTGGGTACTCGGATTCCGACTATGCTGGATGTAAGGTCGATAGGAAGAGTACATCGGGGACGTGCCAATTCTTAGGAAGGTCCCTGGTGTCATGGAACTCTAAGAAACAAACCTCCGTTGCCCTATCCACCGCTGAGGCCGAGTACGTTGCCGCAGGACAGTGTTGCGCGCAACTGCTTTGGATGAGGCAAACCCTCCGGGACTTTGGCTACAATCTGAGCAAAGTCCCACTCCTATGTGACAATGAGAGTGCTATCCGAATAGCGGAAAATCCTGTTGAGCACAGCCGCACAAAGCACATTGACATCCGGCATCACTTTTTGAGAGACCACCAGCAAAAGGGAGATATCGAAGTGTTTCATGTTAGCACCGAGAACCAGCTAGCCGATATCTTTACCAAGCCTCTAGATGAGAAGACCTTTTGCAGGCTGCGTAGTGAGCTCAATATCTTAGATTCGCGGAACTTGGATTGAATTGTAGCATATATGTGTTTATGCCTTTGATCATGTTCATTCTGCATTTTGTTGCTTATTGTGGTGCTCAAGTTGTACAAACACTCCCTAGACCTCACAAGTCCTTTTTGCAAGTGATGCACATATTTAGGGGGAGCTGTGCTACAACTTGACCCTTTGAGACTAACCATGTACTTGAGTTTGGTTGTTTTAGTCTCCAAGGAGAATTGAAAGGGAAAAGGTGGACTTGGACCATGCAAGATTTCCACTGCACTCCGATGAGAAAGAGTAACTTTTCAAGTTCATCTTTATACTCCTATTGCCTTTGTGTTCTTATTTGAAAATTTTGGTGAGGCAATGGGGTTAAAGGGCCAAGATTGATCCCGTTTTGGTGCTTGATGCCAAAGGGGGATAAAATAAAGGCCAAAGCAATAAATGGATCAGCTACCACTTGAGAAATTTTGAAAATAGTATATTAGAGCTTTTGGTTTGTCAAAACTCTTTTATTGTCTTTTATGTCAAAAGTTGGCCTCTTGTGGGGAGAAGTGTTGATGGGAAAAAAGGGGGAGTTTTTGAAATCCTTGATCAAATTTCTTTGGAAAACCTCTCTTTATGTCTCTACAAGTGGTTTTGACTTAGAGATAGGAATTTGAGTTTGATTTGCAAAAACAAACCAAGTGGTGGCATAGAGTGATCCATATATGTCAAATTGAATCAAAACAATTTTGAGTTCTAATTTGAAATGTTTGTGTACTTGTTCTACTTGCTTTATGTTGTGTTGGCATAAATCACCAAAAAGGGGGAGATTGAAAGGGAAATGTGCCCTTGGGCCATTTCTAAGTGTTTTGGTGATTTAGTGTCCAACACAAGTGCCTAAGTGTAAAGAGGTGGACAAAGTACAAATCAAGGATAAAGGTATGTTTCTCAGACTTAGTACATTGTTTTATGGACTAATGTATTGTGTCTAAGTGCTGGAAACAGGAAAAATCCAATTGGAAATGTCTTGGCTCGAGCAGCCAAGAATCTGCTGAGTCTGGGAGCACCGGACTGTCCGGTGGTGCACTGGACAGTGTCCGGTGCGCCAGGCTGGTTCAAGCGAACTGGCCGCTCTCGGGAATTCACCGGCGACGTACGGCTATAATTCACCGGACTGTCCGGTGTGCACCGGACTGTCCGGTGAGCCAACGGTCGGCCGCGCGATCTGCGCGGGACACGTGGCCGAGCCAACGGCTAGAAGGGGGCACCGGACTGTCCGATGTGCACCGGACATGTCCGGTGCGCCAACAGCTCTAGGTCTGCCAACGGTCGGCTTTGCCATTTAAGGAAAGAAATCTGGCACCGGATAGTGTCTGGTGTGCACCGGACTGTCCGGTGCGCCAGACGACAGAAGGCAAGAATTGCCTTCCCTGATTGCTCTCAACGGCTCCTAGCTGCCTTGGGGCTATAAAAGGGACCCCTAGGCGCATGGAGGAGTACACCAAGCATTCCTACAACATTTCTAAGCACCAAGACATAGATTTCGCGCATTCGTTTCATTGTGATAGCATATAGAGCTCTTGTGGAGTTGTGAACTCATTGAGTCGTGTTGCGAGCTCTTGTTGCGATTTGTGTGCGTGTTGACACTCTGACTCTTGTGTCTTGTGTGCGTTGCTAATCCCTCCCTTGCTCCGTGTTCTTTGTGAATTTCAAGTGTAAGGGCGAGAGGCTCCAAGTTGTGGAGATTCCTCGCAAACGGGATTGAGAAAAAGCAAACAAAACACCGTGGTAATCAAGTAGGTCTTTGGACCGCTTGAGAGGGGTTGATTGCAACCCTCGTCCGCTGGGACGCCACAACGTGGAGTAGGTAAGCGTTGGTCTTGGCCGAACCACGGGATAACCACCGTGCCATCTCTGTGATTGATCCTTGTTGGTTATTGTGTTTTGTTGAGGATTCCTCTTTAGCCACTTGGCAATTATTGTGCTAACAATTAACCAAGTTTTTGTGGCTATAAGTTTTTGAAGTTTTACAGGATCACCTATTCACCCCCCCTCTAGGTGCTCTCACCCTCAGGGACTTTGGCTACAATCTGAGCAAAGTCCCACTCCTATGTGACAATGAGAGTGCTATCCGAATAGCGGAAAATCCTGTTGAGCACAGCCGCACAAAGCACATTGACATCCGGCATCACTTTTTGAGAGACCACCAGCAAAAGGGAGATATCGAAGTGTTTCATGTTAGCACCGAGAACCAGCTAGCCGATATCTTCACTAAGCCTTTAGATGAAAAGACCTTTTGCAGGCTGCGTAGTGAGCTAAATGTCCTAGATTCGCGGAACTTGGATTGATTTATAACATACATGTGTTTATGCCTTTGATCATGTTCCCTATGCATTTTGTTGCTTACTATGGTGCTCAAGTTGTACAATCACTCTCCGGTCCTCACAAGTCCTTGTGCAAGTGATGCACATATTTAGGGGGAGTTGTGCTACAACTTGACCCTTTGAGACTAACCATTTGCTTGAGTTTGCTTGAATTTAGTCTCAAAGGAGGTTTGAAAGGGAAAAGGTGGACTTGGACCATGAAAGACTTCCACTGCACTCCGATGAGAGGGTAACTTACTCCAAGTTCATCTCATGTCCTCTTATTGCCTTTCTACTCTTATTTGAAGATTTTGGTGAGGCAATGGGGGTAAAGGGCCAAGATTAATCCCGTTTTGGTGCTTGATGCCAAAGGGGGAGAAAATAAAGGCCAAAGCAATAGATGGATCAGCTACCACTTGAGAAATTTTGAAAATAGTAGATTAGAGCTTTTGGTTTGTCAAAACTCTTTTATTGTCTCTTATGTCAAAAGTTAGCCTCTTGTGGGGAGAAGTGTTGATTATGGGAAAAAGGGGAGTTTTTGAAATCTTGAATCAATTTCTCTTGGAATGACTCTCTTTATGTCTTAACATGTGTGTTTGACTTAGAGATAGAAATTTGAGTTTGATTTGCAAAAACAAACCAAGTGGTGGCAAAGAGTGATCTATATATGTCAAATTTGAATCAAAACAATTTTGAGTTCTTATTTGAATTGATTTTGTACTTGTTCTACTTGCTTTATGTTGTGTTGGCATAAATCACCAAAAAGGGGGAGATTGAAAGGGAAATGTGCCCTTGGGCCATTTCTAAGTATTTTGGTGATTTAGTGTCCAACACAAGTGCCTAAGTGTAAAATGGTGGACAAAGTACAAATCAAGGATAAATGTATGTTTCTCAGACTTAGTACATTGTTTTATGGACTAATGTATTGTGTCTAAGTGCTGGAAACAGGAAAAATCCAATTGAAAATGTCTTGGCTCGAGCAGTCAAGACTCTGCTGAGTCTGGGAGCACCGGACTGTCCGGTGCGCCAGGCTGGCTTGAGCGAAGTGACCGCTCTCGGGAATTCACCGGCGACGTACGGCTATAATTCACCGGACTGTCCGGTGTGCACCGGACTGTTCGGTGAGCCAACAGTCGGCCGAGCCAACGGTCGGCCGCGCAATCTGCGCGAGACACGTGGCCGAGCCAACGGCTAGAAGGGGGCATCGGACTGTCCGGTGTGCACCGGACATGTCCGGTGCGCCAACGGCTCTCAGGCTGCCAACGGTCGACTGCGCCATTTTTAGAAGGAAATCGGGCACCGGACATTGTCCGGTGTGCACCGGACTGTCCGGTGCGCCAGTCGACAGAAGGCAAGATCAGCCTTCCTAGAATGCTCTGAACGGCTCCTAGCTGCCTTGGGGCTATAAAAGGGACCCCTAGGCGCATGGAGGAGTACACCAAGCATTCCTACACCATTCCTAAGCACTAAGACATCGATTCCGCGCCTTTGATTCTTTGCGATAGCAATTAGAGCTCTAGTTGAGTGGTGAACTCATTGAGTTGTGTTGTGAGCTCTCGTTGCAACTTGTGTGCGTGGTGTTGCTGTGATTTCTTGTCTTGAGTGTGTTGCTAATCCCTCCCTTGCTCCGTGTTTCTTTGTGAATTTCAAGTGTAAGGGCGAGAGGCTCCAAGTTGTGGAGATTCCTCGCAAACGGGATTAAGAAAAGCAAGCAAAACACCGTGGTATTCAAGTGGGTCTTTGGACCGCTTGAGAGGG
The DNA here is from genome assembly GCA_029449295.1 of Zea luxurians. Taxonomy (NCBI): domain Eukaryota; kingdom Viridiplantae; phylum Streptophyta; class Magnoliopsida; order Poales; family Poaceae; genus Zea; species Zea luxurians. The sequence goes on from JAOPSE010000031.1 coordinate 31,989,460, forward strand.
GTTGATTGCAACCCTCGTCCGTTGGGACGCCACAACGTGGAGTAGGCAAGCGTTGGTCTTGGCCGAACCACGGGATAACCACCGCGCCATCTCTGTGATTGATCTCTTGTTGGCTATTGTGTTTTGTTAAAGACTCCTCTCTAGCCACTTGGCGATTATTGTGCTAACACTTAACCAAGTTTTTGTGGCTTAAGTTTTAAGTTTTACAGGATCACCTATTCACCCCCCCCTCTAGGTGCTCTCAAAGTCGGAGTTGCTGGATGCTCTGCATCCTTGCTTGACAACGATGACCCTTAGCAGTTTTGTGTGCTCTCGTGTGGGGTTGTCGTTGCCTGTGTTGTCTGGGCACTCTGTATCGGCGGTGAGTGTGGTGTCGTATTGATGTCCCAATCCAACCGGCGAGTTGAGTTGTATGGTGTTAGCGTGTTGATGTCTCAATCCAACCGCATGTTGTTTGTTGTTTAGTCCGGTCTCGACCACTTCTTCTTTATTAATATAATCGGCAACTCTCCTGCCTGGTTCGTTTAAAAAAAATAAGAATGGGCTCAATAAGTTGTTACATCACATATGGGACATGAGAAACCATCCAAGCCTAACACCACAAAAAGTCACACGCAGCACAACATTTTCATATAATACCATCTCACTAGTTAAGGAGGAACACGCAACCGAGCGAGCTATAAAAAAGATGGTCAGACTTTTTAACTCATACCTTAGTCTTTTGGTTACAAAATACCATAAGAACTTGTGTTGACTGTTCGAAGGTGAATACAATACGAGAGCTTCTAATAAGATGGAGCCCTTCGAAGGTGATGTGGGCATGTAAGTTGTTGAAAAGTGTCATATGCATGGGCATCGTTTCCCTATTTATAGAGTCATGATGTTGTACACCTTCGTATGAAATTACATTAATATCGTAGTCTATATATAGAATCTGTAAGATCATTGAAGGGTGTTTTTGCCTTTTTTCCCCATGAGATGTGTCGTGTATGTCTTCTTGAGCTCGTTCGTTCTTTTGTCACTCGAGTCGAACAAAGCCTCGCTCAATCCTTTTCCCAAAGCAGGTGCCGACAAAATTTCACTTCTTCCATCGCCTTTTCGAAGTAGCGAGCCAAAATCTAGATGACCTACCCCTAAAATTGACTCAAGACAACAAGTATTACTATCTAAGGACCTTTGATAAAACCTTCTCACCCAACATTTGTTGTGAAAAGAGAAGGAAAAAGACACTAGCCAAGGATATATTTGTCAATACTCATATAAATAAATATATATAGTGATTTGATAAAAGAAGTAATATCTCATGTATTGTTACATATTTTACATAATAATACAATGCTAATGCGTCGCGACAAAAGGATAAATTGAAATGGATATATGACTCACATACAAAATATGAAAATGCAGATATTGCACTTGGTCTTAGATAAAAGGACGGGAAATGTATATGTTGAAAAGGAGACATACCCCTTTTTATAGCTAGATCGATTGCTCGTCCTCCTTCAACTAGCGAGATCGCGCTATCTGGAAGCGATGTGATGCGTGTGGCTTTGTGTCGTGTTGGACTTGTGTGCTTTTTATGGTCCATCTAAGAGGTAACGATCTAGTTAAATTAGAAAGAATATAAAGTCTTTTTTTTGTTAAAAAGGATGGTAATAAAATAAGAGAAACTAATGTTTTATAGAAGCAGAGATAGAGTAAGACCGGAACAAACTTAAGAACCGTTGGTAGTTAGATGACACTTAGGGCTTGTTAAGTTAGCTCTTCCTCCATGTGGATTGAGTGAGATTGGATGAGTTTAAATACCAAACAAGTTAAACTTCTTCTTAATTTTTTCTAATCTCATCTAATTCATGGGTAACGGAATTAACCGAACAAGGTCTTAAGTGGGCTAGGATCGGACACACGTGGGTGTTTGTTTCATCTCAAAATCAGATTCTAGACGTAATAATCGGCTTCTCGCAGGAAATCGTTTTAGTGAAAATCGATGAATATAGAATCCATCGAGTCATCACAACGATAACAATCCGTCAGTCCTTATGATCTGTTTTATCTTACCCCACACGATATTCTCTACACGACCATGTGCATGTTTGTTTCGGCTTCTGCCAGCTTCTGGCCACCAAAAGCTGCTGCGGACTGCCAAACGCTCAGCTTTTCAGCCAGCTTCTATAAAATTCGTTAGGGCAAAAACCATCTAAAATCAACATAAACACATAATCAGTTGAGTCGTTGTAATAGTAGGAATCCATCACTTTGTAGATCCTGAGCCTTATGAACAACTTTATCTTCCTTCACACGTAATCGTAATGATACTTAGATTCTTCTTACAGCCAGATTCTTCATACAGCCAGATTTTCAGAAAAGCTGGTCAGAAAAAAGCTGAACCAAACAGCCCCATATCGTGTGGGCGTAGGAAGACGGGCGACGTGGGTTTAACAGCTGCGTCCTACTCCCTGTCAAAGCTTGCTATTTCACCGTGAATGCGAGAGGGGTCCGCGCGCGCCCACCAGTCCACCACCACGGAACAGTGGAGCACGGGGCCCACGGGCACGAAGCACGGTCGGACGGCGCGCCGCACTTTGCCGGTGCCCTGGAACCCAATCAGGTCCGTCGGTTCTTCCGTGATTTCTCCTTTCTTTTCTTTCTTATTTTCCTAATGCCCACAGGCAGCGCTATCGGTCTGTCTCGTTGCGGTGCCCTAGTAGCACGGGATGCGATTCGTTTAAGTTCACGATTAATTTTAGTTTCAAAATTGAATATAAATAGAGCTCAATCTTAATATCGGCTGCCACACCACGTGGGGGCCAGGGCCAACCAGCCCAGCGGCATAAATTATCGTTTTTGCAGTTTAGCTTTATCGACACGACAGCACACATGATTAAGGAAAAAAACAACAACTGCTGCGGAAACCTGGAATTTTCTTGTGTGGCTCTCATAATATATGTTCTAGCTCTCATCGTACGATCATCCGATACATAATTTCTCTCTGAGTACTTGCCCCTGTTTGTTTCAGCTTTTTGGAGCTTCTGGCCACCAAAAGCTGCTACGGACTGCCAAACATTTAACTTTTCAGTCAGCTTCTATAAATTTTGTTTGGGTAAAAACCATTCAAAATCAACATAAACATATAATTGGTTGAGTCGTTGCAATAGTAGAAATCCGTCACTTTTTAGATCCTAAGTCCTATAGACATCTTTATCTTCCTCTGCACGTAATCCTAATGATACTCAGATTCTCTACACAGCCAGATTCTTAGAAAAGCTGGTCAGAAAAAAGCTTAACCAAACAGGCCTTGTATCTCTCTGAGACTCTGACTCTCTCTATCTGAAAAAAAACAATGAGTTCGTTTCTTAGGTCGAGAAACCACGAGGCTATGGGTATGGAACATATTCTCCGTTGTCCCATTCCCACTACCTGCTAACATACCATGTATGCGTGTAGAGTATAGAAGTGCTCCGCATAAACTACCAAAACCCTATGCTTAACACAAAGATAATATGTTATTTTATCATCTTTGGGTATGAATAATTTTGTGCTGATAATGGATAGCGGATATGGGTAATGAGATTTTTTTCTCTCTGACAAACACAGATATAACCTTATGGTTTTATCTGGCACAACTTATTTTCAGCTTCTCCACATATTTAAGTAGAAATTGTGCCAAACAAGACGCTTCTGCAGCATTGTCGGCATTTCGGACCCGAGGGTCCCTGGACCGACGAGTAAATTTGTCGCTGCGTGTCCCTGCCCAGATGGGTTGGTACGAGATGGAACACAAGTGGGGGAATGAGCCTTGTATTATCCTGCACCATGGTGCTCGTAGTAGGGGTTACAAGCGTTGCGAGAGAGCGAGGGCGAGAGAGAGCGAGTAGGAGAGAGAGAGAGAGAGAGAGAGGGAGGGTCCGGTCCCTGCTCGTCTTCTCTCGTCCCTTTGTCGTGCGTCTACTCGTCTCTCCTGCCGTGTGTTCGTGTATTCGTACGCTCGTATGTTCCTTCTCCCCCCCCCGGGCCATGGACACCCCTTTTATAGACATAAGGAAATGCCCAGCTGTACAATGGGGTGTAGCTGGGAGCTATCGTGGCTGGCAGGGAAGTGCCCTGAGCCCTGTACAGATGATAACGTGGCCGTCGGGGGAACGTCTTGAGTTCTGTAAAGGTAGTATCGTGGCCGTCGGAGAAGTGCCTTGAGCCCTATAGCAGTACAGCTGTTGGCGCTGCATGGATCCTGCTGACGTCTCCTTGCTTCCGTAGGGGGTTTGAGAACCACCGACGTCATGGTCGCATGCGGGAAACCATCATTCCCTATTATCGGGGTAAGCTGGATGGGACGCCGGTCTTGTTCCTTCGTAGCCTGAGCTAGCTAGGAGTAGGGTAATGATGTATCCATTGTGGAGCGGTCGATTCGAGCCTGAGGTCGGGCGAGGCGGCGGCTCCTCCGAGGCCGAGGCTGGGGCCGAGGCCCAGGGTCGGGCAAGGATGTGACTCTTCCCGAGGCCGAGGCCGAGGCCGAGGCCTGGGGTCGGGCGAGGCGGAGATCTCCTCCCGAGGCCGAGGCCGAGCCCTGGGGTCGGACGAGGCGGAGCTTCCTGTTGCGCCCGAGGCTTAACTTGACTGTTGTCGGTTTCGCCCGGGTGGTTGGCACAGCAGCCGGAGCAGGGCGGGCGGCGCTGTTTTTCTGTCAGATCGGTCAGTGAAAGGGCGAAGTGACTGCGGTCACTTCGACCTTGCAGACTGAGGCGCGCGTATCCGGATAAGGTGTCAGGCGATCCCAGCATTAAATGCTCATGCAATACGGTCGGCTGGTAAGGCGATTTGGCCAAGGTCGCTTGCATGACAAGGCTTGCCTTTGGCTGAGCCGGGGGTGCGCTCGCTGCCTGAGAGGACCCTCGGGCGAGACGTGAATTCGACCGGGACCACTGTTCTCGCCCGAGGCCGGGCTCGGACGAGGCGATATCGCGTCCCTTGGTAGACGAAGCTTTGACTTTGACCCGAACTGTCAGTCTTCACGGTTTGTTCTGAAGGTGTTTTCGAGCCGTGTTTAGGATCGTTGAGGGTACCCCTAATTATGGTACCCGACAAGCATCTTATCCATTAAGCTGCTTCTCAAAATGAACTAAAATAGTCAACAAGCAGAAGCTATTTTTCATCAGTTTTTCGGATAAATTGCTTTTCCAACAAGCACCAACTGTCCCAGACAAGGTGAAAGTCGCCTAGAGGGGGGTGAATAGGGCGAAACTGAAATTCTCAAAAATGATCACAACTACAAGCCGGGTTAGCGTTAGAAATATAATAGAGTCCGAGAGAGAGGACACAAAACAAATCGTGAGCAAATGCGAAGTGAGACACGATGATTTGTTTTACCGAGGTTCGGTTCTCGCAAACCTACTCCCCGTTGAGGAGGCCACAAAGGCCGGGTCTCTTTCAACCCTTACCCTCTCTCAAACGGTCCCTCGGACCGAGTGAGCTTTCTCTTCTCAATCACTTGGAACACAAAGTTCCCACAAGGACCACCACAAGATTGGTGTCTCTTGCCTCAATAACAAGTGAGTTTGATCGCAATGAAGAATCAAAGAAAGAAGAAAGCAATCCAAGCGCAAGAGCTCGAAAGAACACAAGCAAATCTCTCTCACTAGTCACTAAAGCTTTGTGTGGAATTTGGGAGAGGATTTGATCTCTTGAGTGTGTCTAGAATTGAATGCCTAGCTCTTGTAAGTGGTTGGAAGTGTGAAAACTTGGATGCTATGAATGTGGGGTGGTTGGGGGTATTTATAGCCCCAACCACCAAACTAGCCGTTTGGTGGAAGCTGTCTGTTCGATGGTGCACCGGACAGTCCGGTGCACACCGGACATGTCCGGTGCGACAGCCACGTCACCAGGCCGTTAGGGTTCCGACCGTTGGAGCTCTGTCTTCTGGGCCCGCCTGGATGTCCGGTGGCGCACCGGACATGTACTGTAGAGTGTCCGGTGCGCCAGCATGGGCGTGCCTGACCTCTGCGCGCGCTGGCGCGTAATAAATGCGCTGCAGGTAGCCGTTGGCGCCTGAAGTAGCCGTTGCCCCGCTGTTACACCGGACAGTCCGGTGTACACCGGACATGTCCGGTGAATTATAGTGGAGCAGCCGAGGCGAATTCCCGAGACTGGCGAGTTCGGAGCCGCGACTTCGTGGAGCACCGGACACTGTCCGGTGAATTATAGCGCGCCGGCTTCCGAGAATTCCCGAAGGTGAAGAGTTTGAAGTCGGTCTTCCCTGGTGCACCGGACACTGTCCGGTGGTGCACCGGACAGTCCGGTGCACCAGACCAGGGTGCCTTCGGTTGGCCCTTGCTCCTTTGTTTGAACCCAATATTTGGTCTTTTTATTGGCTAAGTGTGAACCTTTGGCACCTGTATAACTTATACACTAGAGCAAACTAGTTAGTCCAATTATTTGTGTTGGGCAATTCAACCACCAAAATTAGTATAGGAAATAGGTGTAAGCCTAATTCCCTTTCAATCTCCCCCTTTTTGGTGATTTATGCCAACACAAACCAAAGCAAATATAGAAGTGCAGAATTGAACTAGTTTGCAAAATGTAAGTGCAAAGGTTACTTAGAATTGAGCCAATAAATGTTACTTACTAGATATGCATGGATTGTTTCTTTATTAACATTTTGGACCACGCTTGCACCATATGTTTTGTTTTTGCAAATTCTTTTTGTAAATCCTTTTCAAAGTCCTTTTGCAACATAGTCAAAGGTAAATGAATAAGATTTTTTCAAAGCATTTTCAAGTTTGAAATTTTCTCCCCTTGTTTCAAATGCTTTTCCTTTGACTAAACAAAACTCTCCCTCAAATAAATTCTCCTCTTAGAGTTCAAGAGGGTTTTAAGATATCAATTTTGAAAATACTACTTTCTCCCCCTTTAGAACACAAAGAGATACCAATTTGAAATTTACCAATGAAAAATCATCAATTTTAAAATTAGGGTGGTGGTGCGGTCCTTTTGCTTTGGGCCAATACTTTCTCCCCCTTTGGCATGAATCGCCAAAAACGGATACTTGGAATGAAATATAGGCCCTTTTAACTACTTTCTCCCCTTTGGTAAATAAGACATATGAGTGAAGATTATACCAAAGATGGAGAGTGATGCGGAGAGACGGCGAAGGATGAGTAGTAGAGTGGAGTGGAAGCCTTTGTCTTCGCCGAAGACTCCAATTCTCTTTCAATATACCTATGACTTGGTTTGAAATACACTTGAAAACACATTAGTCATAGCATATAAAAGAGACATGATCAAAAGTATACTTGTGAGCTATGTGTGCAAATTAGCAAAAGAAGTTCCTAGAATCAAGAATATTGAGCTCATGCCTAAGTTTGGTAAAAGTTTGTTCATCAAGAGGCTTGGTAAAGATATCGGCTAATTGATCTTTAGTATTAATGTACGCAATCTCGATATCCCCCTTTTGTTGGTGATCCCTAAGAAAATGATACCGAATGGCTATGTGTTTAGTGCGGCTATGCTCAACGGGATTATCCGCCATGCGGATTGCACTCTCATTATCACATAGAAGAGGAACTTTGGTTAATTTGTAACCATAGTCCCGCAGGGTTTGCCTCATCCAAAGCAATTGCGCGCAACAATGGCCTGCGGCAATGTACTCGGCTTCGGCGGTAGAAAGAGCGACCGAATTTTGCTTCTTTGAAGCCCAAGACACTAAGGATCTTCCCAAGAACTGGCAAGTCCCCGATGTGCTCTTTCTATTAATCTTACACCCCGCCCAATCGGCATCCGAATAACCAATCAAATCAAATGTGGATCTGAGAGCACCTAGAGGGGGGGGTGAATAGGTGATCCTGTAAAACTTCAAACTTAAGCCACAAAACTTGGTTAAGTGTTAGCACAAATAATGCCAAGTGGCTAGAGAGGAGTCTCAACAAAACACAGAAACCATAGAAGATCAATCACAGAGATGACACAGTGGTTTATCCCGTGGTTCGGCCAAGACCAACGCTTGCCTACTCCACGTTGTGGCGTCCCAACGGACGAGGGTTGCAATCAACCCCTCTCAAGCGGTCCAAAGACCCACTTGAATACCATGGTGTTTTGTTTTCTTTTCTTTATCCCGTTTGCAAGGAATCTCCACAAATTGGAGTCTCTTGCCCTTACAAGTATATGATCACAAAGAAGCACAGAGTAAGGGAGGGAAGCAACACACACAAATCCACAGCGAAATGCGCACACACACGGCCAAGAATCGAGCTCGAATGACTATCTCAAAGTTCTCACTAGAACGAAGCTCGAATCACTTAGAATCACAAACGAATGCGCAAAGAATGAGTGTGGATGATCAAGAATGCTCTAAGGTTGCTTGGGTGTCTCCTCCATGCGCCTAGGGGTCCCTTTTATAGCCCCAAGGCAGCTAGGAGCCGTTGAGAGCAAATCTGGAAGGCCAATCTTGCCTTCTGTCGTCGGGAGCACCGGACAGTCCGGTGCACACCGGACACTGTCCGGTGCCCGATTTCCTTCCTAAAACAGCGCTGCCGACCGTTGCCGACCGTTGCAGATCGTTGCAGATCTGGGAGCCGTTGGCGCACCGGACATGTCCGGTGCACACCGGACAGTCCGGTGCCGTCTTCTAGCCGTTGGCTCGGCCACGTGTCCCGCGCAGATTGCGCGGCCGACCGTTGGCCCGGCCGACCGTTGGCTCACCGGACAGTCCGGTGCACACCGGACAGTCCGGTGAATTTTAGCCGTACGTCGCCGGTGAATTCCCGAGAGCAGCCACTTCGCGCCGAGCCAGCCTGGCGCACCGGACATGTCCGGTGCACACCGGACAGTCCGGTGTACCCAGACTGGGCAGACTTTGGCTGCTCGAGCCATTTCTTCTCCAACTCGATTTTTTCTGTTTCCAGCACTTAGACACAATACATTAGTCCATAAAACAATGTACTAAGTCTGAGAAACATACCTTTATCCTTGATTTGTACTTTGTCCACCATTTTACAATTAGGCACTTGTGTTGGGCACTAAATCACCAAAATACTTAGAAATGGCCCAAGGGCACATTTCCCTTTCAATCTCCCCCCTTTTTGGTGATTTATGCCAACACAACATAAAGCAAGTAGAACAAGTACAAAAACACTTCAAATAAGAACTCAAATTATTTTGATTCAATTTTGACATATATGGATCACTCTATGCCACCACTTGGTTTGTTTTTGAAATCAAACTCAAATCTCTATCTCTAAGTCAAACACACATGTTGAAACATAAAGAGAGTCATTCCAAAAGAGATTGATCAAAGATTTCAAAAAACTCCCCCTTTTTCCCATAATCAATACTTCTCCCCACAAGAAGCCAACTTTTGATAAGAGAGACAACAAAAGAGTTTTGACAAACCAAAAGCTCTATTCTACTATTTTCAAAATCTCTCAAGTGGTAGCTGATCCATTTATCGCTTTGGCCTTTATTTTCTCCCCCTTTGGCATCAAACACCAAAATGGGATCAATCTTGGCCCTATAACCCCATTGCCTCACCAAAATCTTCAATTAAGAGCAAATGGCAATAAGAGTTCATGAGATGAACTTGGAATAAGTTACCCTCTCATCGGAGTGCAGTGGAAGTCTTTCATGGTCCAAGTCCACCTTTTCCCTTTCAATTCTCCTTTGAGACTAAAACAAGCAAACTCAAGCATATGGTTAGTCTCAAAGGGTCAAGTTGTAACACATCTCCCCCTAAAACTGTGCATCACTTTGCAACGGACTTGTGAGGTCCAGGGAGTGTTTGTACAACTTGAGCACCATACTTAACAACAAAATGCAAAAAGGAACATGATCAAAAGCATCAATACATATATGCTACAATTCAATCCAAGTTCCGCGAATCTAAGACATTTAGCTCACTACGCAGCCTGCAAAAGGTCTTCTCATCTAAAGGCTTGGTAAAGATATCGGCTAGCTGGTTCTCGGTGCTAACATGAAACACTTCGATATCTCCCTTTTGCTGGTGGTCTCTCAAAAAGTGATGCCGGATGTCAATGTGCTTTGTGCGGCTGTGCTCAACAGGATTTTCCGCTATTCGGATAGCACTCTCATTGTCACATAGGAGTGGGACTTTGCTCAGATTGTAGCCAAAGTCCCTGAGGGTTTGCCTCATCCAAAGTAGTTGCGCGCAACACTGTCCTGCGGCAACGTACTCGGCCTCAGCGGTGGATAGGGCAACGGAGGTTTGTTTCTTAGAGTTCCACGACACCAGGGACCTTCCTAAGAATTGGCACGTCCCTGATGTACTCTTCCTATCGACCTTACATCCAGCATAGTCGGAATCTGAGTATCCAACTAAGTCAAAAGTAGACCCCTTTGGATACCAGAGCCCGAGGCAAGGCGTAGCAACCAAATATCTAAGAATTCGCTTCACTGCCACTAAGTGACACTCCTTAGGATCGAATTGAAATCTAGCACACATGCATACGCTAAGCATAATATCCGGTCTACTAGCACATAAATAAAGTAAAGACCCTATCATTGACCGGTATGCTTTTTGATCAACGGACTTACCTCCTTTGTTGAGGTCGGTGTGTCCGTCGGTTCCCATCGGCGTCTTTGCAGGCTTGGCGTCCTTCATCCCAAACCGCTTCAGCAAGTCTTGCGTGTACTTTGTTTGGGAGATGAAGGTGCCGTCCTTGAGTTGCTTCACTTGGAACCCAAGGAAGTAGGTCAACTCGCCCATCATCGACATCTCGAATTTCTGTGTCATCACCCTGCTAAACTCTTCACAAGACTTTTGGTTAGTAGAACCAAATATTATGTCATCGACATAAATTTGGCACACAAAAAGATCACCGTCGCAAGTCTTAGTAAAAAGAGTTGGATCGGCTTTCCCAACCTTGAAAGCATTAGCAATTAAAAAGTCTCTAAGGCATTCATACCATGCTCTTGGGGCTTGCTTAAGTCCATAGAGCGCCTTAGAGAGCTTACACACGTGGTCGGGGTACCGTTCATCCTCGAAGCCAGGGGGCTGCTCCACGTACACCTCCTCTTTGATCGGCCCGTTGAGGAACGCGCTCTTCACATCCATTTGGTACAACCTGAAAGAATGGTGAGCGGCATATGCTAGCAAGATACGAATTGATTCTAGCCTAGCCACAGGAGCAAAAGTCTCCTCAAAGTCCAAACCTGCGACTTGGGCATAACCTTTTGCCACAAGTCGAGCCTTGTTCCTCGTCACCACCCCGTGCTCGTCCTGTTTGTTGCGGAACACCCACTTGGTTCCCACAACATTTTGCTTGGGACGAGGCACCAGTGTCCAAACTTCGTTGCGCTTGAAGTTGTTGAGTTCCTCCTGCATGGCCAACACCCAGTCCGGATCTAGCAAGGCCTCCTCTACCCTGAAAGGCTCAATAGAAGAGACAAAGGAGTAATGCTCACAAAAATTAACTAATCGAGATCGAGTAGTTACTCCCTTGCTAATGTCACCCAAAATTTGGTCGACGGGATGATCCCTTTGAATCACCGCTCGAACTTGGGTTGGAGGTGCCGGTTGCGCTTCTTCCTCCATCACGTGATCATCTTGTGCTCCCCCTTGATCACACGCCTCCTTTTGATGAACCTGTTCATCGTCTTGAGTTGGGGGATGCACCGTTGTTGAGGAAGAAGATTGATCTCGTTCATCTTGTTCCTGTGGCCGCACTTCTCCAATCGCCATGGTTCGTATAGCGGCCGTCGGAACATCTTCTTCATCTACATCATCACAATCAACAACTTGCTCTCTCGGAGAGCCATTAGTCTCATCAAATACAACGTCGCTAGAGACTTCAACCAAACCCGATGATTTGTTGAAGACCCTATATGCCTTTGTATTTGAATCATAACCTAATAAAAACCCTTCTACAGCTTTGGGAGCAAATTTAGAATTTCTACCCTTCTTCACTAGAATGTAGCACCTGCTCCCAAATACACGAAAGTAAGATACATTGGGTTTGTTACCGGTTAGTAGCTCATACGACGTCTTCTTGAGGAGGCGGTGAAGGTAGACCCTGTTGATGGCGTGGCAAGCCGTGTTCACGGCTTCCGACCAAAAGCGCTCAGGGGTCTTGAATTCTCCAAGCATAGTCCTCACCATATCTATGAGCGTCCTGTTCTTCCTCTCTACCACACCATTTTGCTGAGGTGTGTAGGGAGCGGAGAACTCGTGCTTGATCCCTTCCTCCTCAAGAAACTCCTCCACTTGAAGGTTCTTGAATTCGGACCCGTTGTCGCTCCTTATCTTTTTCACCTTGAGCTCAAACTCATTTTGAGCTCTCCTGAGGAAGCGCTTGAGGGTCCCTTGGGTTTCAGATTTATCCTGCAAAAAGAACACCCAAGTGAAGCGGGAAAAGTCATCAACAATAACTAAACCATACTTACTTCCTCCTATGCTTAGATAGGCGACGGGTCCGAAGAGGTCCATATGTAGCAGCTCCAGAGGTCTTGACGTGGTCATCACATTCTTGCTGTGATGTGCTCCTCCCACTTGTTTACCTGCTTGACAAGCTGCACAAGGTCTATCTTTTTTGAAATAAACATTGGTTAGACCTATCACGTGTTCTCCCTTTAGAAGCTTTTGGAGGTTCTTCATCCCCACATGTGCTAAGCGGCGATGCCACAGCCAGCCCATGCAAGTCTTAGCCATTAAGCATGCATCTAGACCGGCCTCTTCTTTTGCAAAATCAACTAAGTAAAGCTTGCCGTCTAGTACACCCTTAAAGGCTAGTGAACCATCACTTCTTCTAATGACAGACACATCTACATTTGTAAAAAGACAATTATATCCCATATTGCATAGTTGACTAACAGATAGCAAATTGTAACCAAGAGACTCAACTAAAAACACATTAGAGATTGAGTGTTCATTAGAAATTGCAATTTTACCTAACCCTTTTACCTTGCCTTGATTCCCATCACCGAATATAATTGAATCTTGGGAATCCTTATTTTTGACGTAGGAGGTGAACATCTTCTTCTCCCCCGTCATATGGTTTGTGCATCCGCTGTCGATAATCCAGCTTGAACCCCCGGATGCATAAACCTGCAAGGCAAATTTAGGCTTGGGTCTTAGGTACCCAACTCATGTTGGGTCCTATAAGGTTAGTGCAAATATCCTTAGGGACCCAAATGCAAGTTTTGTCTCCCTTGCATTTTGCCCCTAACTTCCTAGCAACTATTTTCCTATCCTTTCTACAAATAGCAAAGGAAGCATTTAAAGCACAATAAATTGTAGAAGGTTCATTCACTACTTTCCTAGGAACATTAACAACATTTCTCCTAGGCATATTATCAACAACATTTCTCCTACCAAAATTTCTATCATTCACATAGGAGGAACTAGAAGCAAACATGTCAAAATCATTATAAGCATTATAACTCCTATAAGTATTTCTAGTTTGTCTCCTACCATGGTACATAAAGGCATGGTTCTTTTTAGCACTAGTTGCCATAGGGGCCTTCCCTTTCTCCTTGGCAGAGATGGGAGCCTTATGGCTTGTCAAGTCCTTGGCTTCCCTCTTGTAGCCAAGTCCATCCTTAATTGAGGGGTGTCTACCAATCGTGTAGGCATCCCTTGCAAATTTCAGCTTATCAAATTCATTCTTGCTAGTCTTAAGTTGGGCATTAAGACTAGCCAATTCCTCATTTAATTTGGAAATTGAAACTAGGTGTTCACTACAGGCATCAATATCGAAATCCTTACACCTAGTGCAAATCATAACATGTTCTACACAAGAATCAGATTTATTTGCTACTTCTAATTTAGCATTTAAATCATTGTTAACACCTTGTAAAGTAGAAATGGTTTCATGACAAGTAGATAGTTCATAAGAAAGCATTTCATTTCTTTTAACTTCTAAAGCATAGGATTTTTGTGCCTCTACAAATTTATCATGTTCATCATACAACAAATCCTCTTGCTTTTCTAAAAGCCTATCCTTTTCATTCAAGGCATCAATCAATTCATTGATTTTATCAATTTTATTTCTATCCAATCCCTTGAACAAGCTAGAGTAATCTATTTCCTCATCGCTAGAATCATCCTCACTTGAAGAAGCATACGTAGAGTCTCGAGTACATACCTTCTTCTCCCTTGCCATAAGGCATGTGAGATGCTCGTTGGGGAAGAGGGATGACTTGTTGAAGGCGGTGGCAGCGAGTCCTTCATTGTCGGAGTCGGTGGAGGAGCAATCCGAATCCACTCCTTTCCTAGATGTGCCTCGCCCTTTGCCTTCTTGTATGCCTTCTTCTTCTCCCTCTTGTTCCCCTTTTTCTGGTCACTTTCATTATCGGGACAGTTAGCAATGAAATGACCAATCTTACCACATTTGAAGCACGAGCGCTTCTCCTTTGTCTTGGTCTTGCTTGGCTGTCCCTTGCGACCCTTAAGCGCCGTCTTGAAGCGCTTAATGATGAGGGTCATCTCCTCATTATTTAGCCCGGCCGCCTCAACTTGCGCCACCTTGCTCGGTAGTGCCTCCTTGCTCCTCGTTGCCTTGAGAGCAAGAGGTTGCGGCTCGTTGATCGGTCCATTCAAGGCGTCGTCCACATACCTCGCCTCCTTGATCATCATTCGCCCGCTGACGAATTTTCCTAGGACTTCCTCGGGCGACATTTTGGTGTACCTGGGATTTTCACGAATATTATTTACCAAATGAGGATCAAGGACGGTAAAGGACCTTAGCATCAGTCGGACGACGTCGTGGTCCGTCCATCGCGTGCTTCCGTAGCTCCTTATCTTGTTGATAAGGGTCTTGAGCCGGTTGTATGTTTGCGTCGGCTCCTCGCCCCTTATCATCGCGAACCGTCCAAGCTCACCCTCCACCAATTCCATCTTGGTGAGCAAGGTGACGTCGTTCCCCTCATGAGAAATCTTGAGGGTGTCCCAGATCTGCTTGGCGTTATCCAAGCCGCTCACTTTATGGTATTCATCCCTGCACAAAGAAGCTAGAAGAACGGTAGTAGCTTGTGCATTCTTATGAATTTGTTCATTAATGAACGTGGGACTATCCGAACTATCAAAGTGCATTCCACTCTCTACAATCTCCCATGTACTAGGATGGAGAGAGAATAGGTGACTACGCATTTTGTGGCTCCAAAATCCGTAGTCCTCCCCATCAAAGTGTGGGGGCTTGCCGAGTGGAATGGAGAGCAAATGTGAATTTGAACTTTGCGGAATACGAGAGTAGTCAAAGGAAAAGTTCGAATTAACCGGTTTCCTTCTCTCGTAGTCGTTGTGGTCGTCGTCCTTTTGGGAAGAAGTAGACTCATCGCTGTCGTAGTAGACGATCTCCTTGATGCGCCTTGTCTTCTTCTTCTTCCCTTCCTTCCGTCTGTGGCCCGAGCCGGAGTCGGTAGGCTTATCGTCCTTCGGCTCGTTGACGAAGGATTCCTTCTCTTTGTCGTTGATCACGATACCCTTCCCCTTAGGATCCATCTCTTCGGGCGGTTAGTCCCTTTGTGAAGAGAACGGCTCTGATACCAATTGAGAGCACCTAGAGGGGGGGGTGAATAGGTGATCCTGTAAAACTTCAAACTTAAGCCACAAAACTTGGTTAAGTGTTAGCACAAATAATGCTAAGTGGCTAGAGAGGAGTCTCAACAAAACACAGAAACCACAGAAGATCAATCACAGAGATGACACAGTGGTTTATCCCGTGGTTCGGCCAAGACCAACGCTTGCCTACTCCACGTTGTGGCGTCCCAACGGACGAGGGTTGCAATCAACCCCTCTCAAGCGGTCCAAAGACCCACTTGAATACCACGGTGTTTTGTTTTCTTTTCTTTATCCCGTTTGCAAGGAATCTCCACAAATTGGAGTCTCTTGCCCTTACAAGTATATGATCACAAAGAAGCACAGAGTAAGGGAGGGAAGCAACACACACAAATCCACAGCGAAATGCGCACACACACGGCCAAGAATCGAGCTCGAATGACTATCTCAAAGTTCTCACTAGAACGGAGCTCGAATCACTTAGAATCACAAACGAATGCGCAAAGAATGAGTGTGGATGATCAAGAATGCTCTAAGGTTGCTTGGGTGTCTCCTTCATGCGCCTAGGCGTCCCTTTTATAGCCCCAAGGCAGCTAGGAGCCGTTGAGAGCAAATCTGGAAGGCCAATCTTGCCTTCTGTCGTCGGGAGCACCGGACAGTCCGGTGCACACCGGACACTGTCCGGTGCCCGATTTCCTTCCTAAAACAGCGCTGCCGACCGTTGCCGACCGTTGCAGATCATTGCAGATCTGGGAGCCGTTGGCGCACCGGACATGTCCGGTGCACACCGGACAGTCCGGTGCCGTCTTCTAGCCGTTGGCTCGGCCACGTGTCCCGCGCAGATTGCGCGGCCGACCGTTGGCTCACCGGACAGTCCGGTGCACACCGGACAGTCCGGTGAATTTTAGCCGTACGTCGCCGGTGAATTCCCGAGAGCAGCCACTTCGCGCCGAGCCAGCCTGGCGCACCGGACATGTCCGGTGCACACCGGACAGTCCGGTGTACCCAGACTGGGCAGACTTTGGCTGCTCGAGCCATTTCTTCTCCAACTCGATTTTTTCTGTTTCCAGCACTTAGACACAATACATTAGTCCATAAAACAATGTACTAAGTCTGAGAAACATACCTTTATCCTTGATTTGTACTTTGTCCACCATTTTACAATTAGGCACTTGTGTTGGGCACTAAATCACCAAAATACTTAGAAATGGCCCAAGGGCACATTTCCCTTTCAATCTCCCCCCTTTTTGGTGATTTATGCCAACACAACATAAAGCAAGTAGAACAAGTACAAAAACACTTCAAATAAGAACTCAAATTATTTTGATTCAATTTTGACATATATGGATCACTCTATGCCACCACTTGGTTTGTTTTTGAAATCAAACTCAAATCTCTATCTCTAAGTCAAACACACATGTTGAAACATAAAGAGAGTCATTCCAAAAGAGATTGATCAAAGATTTCAAAAAACTCCCCCTTTTTCCCATAATCAATACTTCTCCCCACAAGAAGCCAACTTTTGATAAGAGAGACAACAAAAGAGTTTTGACAAACCAAAAGCTCTATTCTACTATTTTCAAAATCTCTCAAGTGGTAGCTGATCCATTTATCGCTTTGGCCTTTATTTTCTCCCCCTTTGGCATCAAACACCAAAATGGGATCAATCTTGGCCCTATAACCCCATTGCCTCACCAAAATCTTCAATTAAGAGCAAATGGCAATAAGAGTTCATGAGATGAACTTGGAATAAGTTACCCTCTCATCGGAGTGCAGTGGAAGTCTTTCATGGTCCAAGTCCACCTTTTCCCTTTCAATTCTCCTTTGAGACTAAAACAAGCAAACTCAAGCATATGGTTAGTCTCAAAGGGTCAAGTTGTAACACATCTCCCCCTAAAACTGTGCATCACTTTGCAACGGACTTGTGAGGTCCAGGGAGTGTTTGTACAACTTGAGCACCATACTTAACAACAAAATGCAAAAAGGAACATGATCAAAAGCATCAATACATATATGCTACAATTCAATCCAAGTTCCGCGAATCTAAGACATTTAGCTCACTACGCAGCCTGCAAAAGGTCTTCTCATCTAAAGGCTTGGTAAAGATATCGGCTAGCTGGTTCTTGGTGCTAACATGAAACACTTCGATATCTCCCTTTTGCTGGTGGTCTCTCAAAAAGTGATGCCGGATGTCAATGTGCTTTGTGCGGCTGTGCTCAACAGGATTTTCCGCTATTCGGATAGCACTCTCATTGTCACATAGGAGTGGGACTTTGCTCAGATTGTAGCCAAAGTCCCTGAGGGTTTGCCTCATCCAAAGTAGTTGCGCGCAACACTGTCCTGCGGCAACGTACTCGGCCTCAGCGGTGGATAGGGCAACGGAGGTTTGTTTCTTAGAGTTCCACGACACCAGGGACCTTCCTAAGAATTGGCACGTCCCTGATGTACTCTTCCTATCGACCTTACATCCAGCATAGTCGGAATCTGAGTATCCAACTAAGTCAAAAGTAGACCCCTTTGGATACCAGAGCCCGAGGCAAGGCGTAGCAACCAAATATCTAAGAATTCGCTTCACTGCCACTAAGTGACACTCCTTAGGATCGGATTGAAATCTAGCACACATGCATACGCTAAGCATAATATCCGGTCTACTAGCACATAAATAAAGTAAAGACCCTATCATTGACCGGTATGCTTTTTGATCAATGGACTTACCTCCTTTGTTGAGGTCGGTGTGTCCGTCGGTTCCCACCGGCGTCTTTGCAGGCTTGGCGTCCTTCATCCCAAACCGCTTCAGCAAGTCTTGCGTGTACTTTGTTTGGGAGATGAAGGTGCCGTCCTTGAGTTGCTTCACTTGGAACCCAAGGAAGTAGGTCAACTCGCCCATCATCGACATCTCGAATTTCTGCGTCATCACCCTGCTAAACTCTTCACAAGACTTTTGGTTAGTAGAACCAAATATTATGTCATCGACATAAATTTGGCACACAAAAAGATCACCGTCGCAAGTCTTAGTAAAAAGAGTTGGATCGGCTTTCCCAACCTTGAAAGCATTAGCAATTAAAAAGTCTCTAAGGCATTCATACCATGCTCTTGGGGCTTGCTTAAGTCCATAGAGCGCCTTAGAGAGCTTACACACGTGGTCGGGGTACCGTTCATCCTCGAAGCCAGGGGGCTGCTCCACGTACACCTCCTCTTTGATCGGCCCGTTGAGGAACGCGCTCTTCACATCCATTTGGTACAACCTGAAAGAATGGTGAGCGGCATATGCTAGCAAGATACGAATTAATTCTAGCCTAGCCACAGGAGCAAAAGTCTCCTCAAAGTCCAAACCTGCGACTTGGGCATAACCTTTTGCCACAAGTCGAGCCTTGTTCCTCGTCACCACCCCATGCTCGTCCTGTTTGTTGCGGAACACCCACTTGGTTCCCACAACATTTTGCTTGGGACGAGGCACCAGTGTCCAAACTTCGTTGCGCTTGAAGTTGTTGAGTTCCTCCTGCATGGCCAACACCCAGTCCGGATCTAGCAAGGCCTCCTCTACCCTGAAAGGCTCAATAGAAGAGATAAAGGAGTAATGCTCACAAAAATTAACTAATCGAGATCGAGTAGTTACTCCCTTGCTAATGTCACCCAAAATTTGGTCGACGGGATGATCCCTTTGAATCACCGCTCGAACTTGGGTTGGAGGTGCCGGTTGCGCTTCTTCCTCCATCACGTGATCATCTTGTGCTCCCCCTTGATCACACGCCTCCTTTTGATGAACCTGTTCATCGTCTTGAGTTGGGGGATGCACCGTTGTTGAGGAAGAAGATTGATCTCGTTCATCTTGTTCCTGTGGCCGCACTTCTCCAATCGCCATGGTTCGTATAGCGGCCGTCGGAACATCTTCTTCATCTACATCATCACAATCAACAACTTGCTCTCTCGGAGAGCCATTAGTCTCATCAAATACAACGTCGCTAGAGACTTCAACCAAACCCGATGATTTGTTGAAGACCCTATACGCCTTTGTATTTGAATCATAACCTAATAAAAACCCTTCTACAGCTTTGGGAGCAAATTTAGAATTTCTACCCTTCTTCACTAGAATGTAGCACCTGCTCCCAAATACACGAAAGTAAGATACATTGGGTTTGTTACCGGTTAGTAGCTCATACGACGTCTTCTTGAGGAGGCGGTGAAGGTAGACCCTGTTGATGGCGTGGCAAGCCGTGTTCACGGCTTCCGACCAAAAGCGCTCAGGGGTCTTGAATTCTCCAAGCATAGTCCTCGCCATATCTATGAGCGTCCTGTTCTTCCTCTCTACCACACCATTTTGCTGAGGTGTGTAGGGAGCGGAGAACTCATGCTTGATCCCTTCCTTCTCAAGAAACTCCTCCACTTGAAGGTTCTTGAATTCGGACCCGTTGTCGCTCCTTATCTTTTTCACCTTGAGCTCAAACTCATTTTGAGCTCTCCTGAGGAAGCGCTTGAGGGTCCCTTGGGTTTCAGATTTATCCTGCAAAAAGAACACCCAAGTGAAGCGGGAAAAGTCATCAACAATAACTAAACCATACTTACTTCCTCCTATGCTTAGATAGGCGACGGGTCCGAAGAGGTCCATATGTAGCAGCTCCAGAGGTCTTGACGTGGTCATCACATTCTTGCTGTGATGTGCTCCTCCCACTTGTTTACCTACTTGACAAGCTGTACAAGGTCTATCTTTTTCGAAATAAACATTGGTTAGACCTATCACGTGTTCTCCCTTTAGAAGCTTTTGGAGGTTCTTCATCCCCACATGTGCTAAGCGGCGATGCCACAGCCAGCCCATGCAAGTCTTAGCCATTAAGCATGCATCTAGACCGGCCTCTTCTTTTGCAAAATCAACTAAGTAAAGCTTGTCGTCTAGTACACCCTTAAAGGCTAGTGAACCATCACTTCTTCTAATGACAGACACATCTACATTTGTAAAAAGACAATTATATCCCATATTGCATAGTTGACTAACAGATAGCAAATTGTAACCAAGAGACTCAACTAAAAACACATTGGAGATTGAGTGTTCATTAGAAATTGCAATTTTACCTAACCCTTTTACCTTGCCTTGATTCCCATCACCGAATATAATTGAATCTTGGGAATCCTTATTTTTGACGTAGGAGGTGAACATCTTCTTCTCCCCCATCATATGGTTTGTGCATCCGCTGTCGATAATCCAGCTTGAACCCCCGGATGCATAAACCTGCAAGGCAAATTTAGGCTTGGGTCTTAGGTACCCAACTCATGTTGGGTCCTATAAGGTTAGTGCAAATATCCTTAGGGACCCAAATGCAAGTTTTGTCTCCCTTGCATTTTGCCCCTAACTTCCTAGCAACTATTTTCCTATCCTTTCTACAAATAGCAAAGGAAGCATTTAAAGCACAATAAATTGTAGAAGGTTCATTCACTACTTTCCTAGGAACATTAACAACATTTCTCCTAGGCATATTATCAACAACATTTCTCCTACCAAAATTTCTATCATTCACATAGGAGGAACTAGAAGCAAACATGTCAAAATCATTATAAGCATTATAACTCCTATAAGTATTTCTAGTTTGTCTCCTACCATGGTACATAAAGGCATGGTTCTTTTTAGCACTAGTTGCCATAGGGGCCTTCCCTTTCTCCTTGGCAGAGATGGGAGCCTTATGGCTTGTCAAGTCCTTGGCTTCCCTCTTGTAGCCAAGTCCATCCTTAATTGAGGGGTGTCTACCAATCGTGTAGGCATCCCTTGCAAATTTCAGCTTATCAAATTCATTCTTGCTAGTCTTAAGTTGGGCATTAAGACTAGCCAATTCCTCATTTAATTTGGAAATTGAAACTAGGTGTTCACTACAGGCATCAATATCGAAATCCTTACACCTAGTGCAAATCATAACATGTTCTACACAAGAATCAAATTTATTTGCTACTTCTAATTTAGCATTTAAATCATTGTTAACACCTTGTAAAGTAGAAATGGTTTCATGACAAGTAGATAGTTCATAAGAAAGCATTTCATTTCTTTTAACTTCTAAAGCATAGGATTTTTGTGCCTCTACAAATTTATCATGTTCATCATACAACAAATCCTCTTGCTTTTCTAAAAGCCTATCCTTTTCATTCAAGGCATCAATCAATTCATTGATTTTATCAATTTTATTTCTATCCAATCCCTTGAACAAGCTAGAGTAATCTATTTCCTCATCGCTAGAATCATCCTCACTTGAAGAAGCATACGTAGAGTCTCGAGTACATACCTTCTTCTCCCTTGCCATAAGGCATGTGAGATGCTCGTTGGGAAAGAGGGATGACTTGTTGAAGGCGGTGGCAGCGAGTCCTTCATTGTCGGAGTCGGTGGAGGAGCAATCCGAATCCCACTCCTTTCCTAGATGTGCCTCGCCCTTTGCCTTCTTGTATGCCTTCTTCTTCTCCCTCTTGTTCCCCTTTTTCTGGTCACTTTCATTATCGGGACAGTTAGCAATGAAATGACCAATCTTACCACATTTGAAGCACGAGCGCTTCTCCTTTGTCTTGGTCTTGCTTGCCTGTCCCTTGCGACCCTTAAGCGCCGTCTTGAAGCGCTTAATGATGAGGGCCATCTCCTCATTATTTAGCCCGGCCGCCTCAACTTGCGCCACCTTGCTCGGTAGTGCCTCCTTGCTCCTCGTTGCCTTGAGAGCAAGAGGTTGCGGCTCATTGATCGGTCCATTCAAGGCGTCGTCCACATACCTCGCCTCCTTGATCATCATTCGCCCGCTGACGAATTTTCCTAGGACTTCCTCGGGCGACATTTTGGTGTACCTGGGATTTTCACGAATATTATTTACCAAATGAGGATCAAGGACGGTAAAGGACCTTAGCATCAGTCGGACGACGTCGTGGTCCGTCCATCGCGTGCTTCCGTAGCTCCTTATCTTGTTGATAAGGGTCTTGAGCCGGTTGTGTGTTTGCGTCGGCTCCTCGCCCCTTATCATCGCGAACCGTCCAAGCTCACCCTCCACCAATTCCATCTTGGTGAGCAAGGTGACGTCGTTCCCCTCATGAGAAATCTTGAGGGTGTCCCAGATCTGCTTGGCGTTATCCAAGCCGCTCACTTTATGGTATTCATCCCTGCACAAAGAAGCTAGAAGAACGGTAGTAGCTTGTGCATTCTTATGAATTTGTTCATTAATGAACGTGGGACTATCCGAACTATCAAAGTGCATTCCACTCTCTACAATCTCCCATATACTAGGATGGAGAGAGAATAGGTGACTACGCATTTTGTGGCTCCAAAATCCGTAGTCCTCCCCATCAAAGTGTGGGGGCTTGCCGAGTGGAATGGAGAGCAAATGTGAATTTGAACTTTGCGGAATACGTGAGTAGTCAAAGGAAAAGTTCGAATTAACCGGTTTCCTTCTCTCGTAGTCGTTGTGGTCGTCGTCCTTTTGGGAAGAAGTAGACTCATCGCTGTCGTAGTAGACGATCTCCTTGATGCGCCTTGTCTTCTTCTTCTTCCCTTCCTTCCGTCTGTGGCCCGAGCCGGAGTCGGTAGGCTTATCGTCCTTCGGCTCGTTGACGAAGGATTCCTTCTCTTTGTCGTTGATCACGATACCCTTCCCCTTAGGATCCATCTCTTCGGGCGGTTAGTCCCTTTGTGAAGAGAACGGCTCTGATACCAATTGAGAGCACCTAGAGGGGGGGGGTGAATAGGTGATCCTGTAAAACTTCAAACTTAAGCCACAAAACTTGGTTAAGTGTTAGCACAAATAATGCCAAGTGGCTAGAGAGGAGTCTCAACAAAACACAGAAACCACAGAAGATCAATCATAGAGATGACACAGTGGTTTATCCTGTGGTTCGGCCAAGACCAACGCTTGCCTACTCCATGTTGTGGCGTCCCAACGGACGAGGGTTGCAATCAACCCCTCTCAAGCGGTCCAAAGACCCACTTGAATACCACGGTGTTTTGTTTTCTTTTCTTTATCCCGTTTGCAAGGAATCTCCACAAATTGGAGTCTCTTGCCCTTACAAGTATATGATCACAAAGAAGCACAGAGTAAGGGAGGGAAGCAACACACACAAATCCACAGCGAAATGCGCACACACACGGCCAAGAATCGAGCTCGAATGACTATCTCAAAGTTCTCACTAGAACGGAGCTCGAATCACTTAGAATCACAAACGAATGCGCAAAGAATGAGTGTGGATGATCAAGAATGCTCTAAGGTTGCTTGGGTGTCTCCTCCATGCGCCTAGGGGTCCCTTTTATAGCCCCAAGGCAGCTAGGAGCCGTTGAGAGCAAATCTGGAAGGCCAATCTTGCCTTCTGTCGTCGGGAGCACCGGACAGTCCGGTGCACACCGGACACTGTCCGGTGCCCGATTTCCTTCCTAAAACAGCGCTGCCGACCGTTGCCGACCGTTGCAGATCGTTGCAGATCTGGGAGCCGTTGGCGCACCGGACATGTCCGGTGCACACCGGACAGTCCGGTGCCGTCTTCTAGCCGTTGGCTCGGCCACGTGTCCCGCGCAGATTGCGCGGCCGACCGTTGGCCCGGCCGACCGTTGGCTCACCGGACAGTCCGGTGCACACCGGACAGTCCGGTGAATTTTAGCCGTACGTCGCCGGTGAATTCCCGAGAGCAGCCACTTCGCGCCGAGCCAGCCTGGCGCACCGGACATGTCCGGTGCACACCGGACAGTCCGGTGTACCCAGACTGGGCAGACTTTGGCTGCTCGAGCCATTTCTTCTCCAACTCGATTTTTTCTGTTTCCAGCACTTAGACACAATACATTAGTCCATAAAACAATGTACTAAGTCTGAGAAACATACCTTTATCCTTGATTTGTACTTTGTCCACCATTTTACAATTAGGCACTTGTGTTGGGCACTAAATCACCAAAATACTTAGAAATGGCCCAAGGGCACATTTCCTTTTCAGGATCCCCGAGGGTACCAAAGCCCAAATTTAGGAGTATAAGCCAAATATCTCAAGATTCGTTTTACGGCCATAAGGTGTGATTCCTTAGGGTCGGCTTGGAATCTTGCACACATGCAAACGGAAAGCATAATGTCCGGTCGAGATGCACATAAATAGAGTAGTGAACCAATCATCGACCGGTATACCTTTTGATCCACGGACTTACCTCCCGTGTCGAGGTCGAGATGCCCATTTGTTCCCATAGGTGTCTTGATGGGCTTGGCATCCTTCATTACAAACTTGGTTAGAATGTCTTGAGTGTACTTCGTTTGGCAAATGAAGGTGCCTTCTTGGAGTTGCTTGACTTGGAATCCTAAGAAATACTTCAACTCCCCCATCATAGACATCTCGAATTTCTTTATCATGATCCTACTAAATTCTTCACATGTAGATTCGTTAGTAGACCCAAATATAATATCATCAACATAAATTTGGCATACGAACAAATCATTGTCAAGAGTTTTAGTGAACAAAGTAGGATCGGCCTTGCCGACTTTGAAGCCATTAGCAATAAGGAAATCTCTAAGGCATTCATACCATGCTCTTGGGGCTTGCTTGAGCCCATAAAGCGCCTTAGAGAGCCTATAGACATGGTTAGGGTACTCACTATCTTCAAAGCCGGGAGGTTGCTCAACATAGACCTCCTCCTTGATTGGTCCGTTGAGGAAGGCACTCTTCACGTCCATTTGATAAAGCTTGAAGCCATGGTAAGTAGCATAGGCTAATAATATGCGAATTGACTCAAGCCTAGCTACGGGTGCATAGGTTTCACCGAAATCCAAACCTTCGACTTGGGAGTATCCCTTGGCCACAAGTCGAGCTTTGTTCCTTGTCACCACACCATGCTCGTCTTGTTTGTTGCGGAAGACCCACTTGGTTCCTACAACATTTTGATTAGGACGTGGAACTAAATGTCATACCTCGTTCCTAGTGAAGTTGTTGAGCTCCTCTTGCATCGCCATCACCCAATCCGAATCTTGTAGTGCTTCCTCTACCCTGTGTGGCTCAATAGAGGAACAAAAGAGTAATGCTCACAAAAATGTGCAACACGAGATCGAGTGGTTACCCCCTTATGAATGTCGCCGAGGATGGTGTCGACGGGGTGATCTCGTTGGATTGCTTGGTGGACTCTTGGGTGTGGCGGCCTTGGTTCTTCATCCTCCTTGTCTTCATCATTTGCATCTCCCCCTTGATCATTGCCGTCATTTTGAGGTGGCTCATCATTTTGTCCTTCCTCTTTATCAACTTGAGCCTCGTCCTCATTTTGGGTTGGTGGAGATGCTTGCGTGGAGGAGGATGGTTGATCTTGTGCATGTGGAGGCTCTTCAGGTTCCTTAGGACACACATCCCCAATGGACATGTTCCTTAGCACGATGCATGGAGCCTGTTCTTCACCTATCTCATCAAGATCAACTTGCTCTACTTGAGAGCCATTAGTTTCATCAAACACAACGTCACAAGAAACTTCAACAAGTCCTGAGGACTTGTTAAAGACTCTATATGCCCTTGTGTTTGAGTCATATCCTAGTAAAAAGCCTTCTACAGTTTTAGGAGTAAATTTAGATTTTCTACCTCTTTTGACAAGAATAAAACATTTGCTACCAAAAACTCTAAAATATGAAATATTGGGCTTTTTACCGGTTAGGAGTTCATAGGATGTCTTCTTGAGGATTCGGTGTAGATATAACCTGTTGATGGCGTAGCAGGCGGTGTTGACCGCCTCGGCCCAAAACCGATCCGGTGTCTTGTACTCATCAAGCATGGTTCTTGCCATGTCCAATAGAGTTCGATTCTTTCTCTCTACTACACCATTTTGTTGTGGCGTGTAGGGAGAGGAGAACTCATGCTTGATGCCCTCCTCCTCAAGAAAGCCTTCTATTTGTGAGTTCTTGAACTCCGTCCCGTTGTCGCTTCTGATTTTCTTGATCCTTAAGCCGAACTCATTTTGAACCCGTCTCAAGAATCCCTTTAAGGTCTCTTGGGTATGAGATTTTTCCTGCAAAAAGAACACCCAAGTGAAGCGAGAATAATCATCCACAATAACTAGACAATACTTACTCCCGCCGATGCTTATGTAAGCGATCGGGCCGAATAAATCCATGTGTAGGAGCTCCAGTGGCCTGTCACTTGTCATGATGTTCTTGTGTGGATGATGAGTGCCAACTTGCTTCCTGGCTTGGCATGCGCTACAAATCCTGTCTTTCTCAAAATGAACATTTGTTAATCCTAAAATGTGTTCTCCCTTTAGAAGCTTATGAAGATTCTTCATTCCAACATGGGCTAGTCGGCGGTGCCAGAGCCAACCCATGTTAGTCTTAGCAATTACGCAAGTGTCGAGTTCAGCTTTATCAAAATCTACCAAGTATAGCTGACCCTCTAACACTCCCTTAAATGCTATTGAATCATCACTTCTTCTAAAGAAAGTGACACCTACATCAGTAAATAGACAGTTGTAGCCCATTTGACATAATTGAGATACGGAAAGCAAATTGTAATCTAAAGAATCTACAAGAAAAACATTGGAAATGGAATGGTCAGGAGATATAGCTATTTTACCCAAACCTTTGACCAAACCTTGGTTTCCATCCCCGAATGTGATAGCTCGTTGGGGATCTTGGTTTTTCTCGTAGGAGGAGAACATTTTCTTCTCCCTAGTCATGTGGTTTGTGCACCCGCTGTCGATGATCCAACTTGAGCCCCCGGATGCATAAACCTACAAAACAATTTTAGTTCTTGACTTTAGGTACCCAAACGGTTTTGGGTCCTTTGGCATTAGAAATAAGAACTTTGGGTACCCAAACACAAATTTTGGAGCCCTTGTGTTTGCCCCCAACAAACTTGGCAACTACCTTGCCGGATTTGTTAGTAAGCACATAAGATGCATCAAAAGTTTTGAATGAAATGTCATGATCATTTGATGCATTAGGAGTTTTCTTCTTAGGCAACTTGGCACGGGTTGGTTGCCTAGAGCTAGATGTCTCACCCTTATACATAAAAGCATGATTAGGGCCAGAGTGAGACTTCCTAGAATGAATTCTCCTAATTTTGCTCTCAGGATAACTGGCAGGGTACAAAATGTAACCCTCGTTATCCTGAGGCAAGGGAGCCTTGCCCTTAACAAAATTTGACAATCTTTTAGGAGGGGCACAAAGTTTGACATTGTCTCCCCTTTGGAAGCCAATGTCATCCTTGATGCCAGGGCGTCTCCCATTATAGAGCATACTTCTAGCAAATTTAAACTTTTCATTTTCTAAGTTATGCTCGACAATTTTAGCATCTAATTTTGCTATATGATCATTTTGTTGTTTAATTAATACCATGTGATCATGAATAGCATTGATATCAATATCTCTACATCTATCACAAATAGTCACATGCTCAACGGTAGATGTAGAGGGTTTGCAAGATTTTAATTCTACAACCTTAGCATGCAACATATCATTCTTAGTTCTAAGGTCGGAAATAGTAGTATTGCAAACATCAAAATCTTTAGCCTTAGTAATTAACTTTTCATTTTCAATCCTAAGGCTATCGAGAGAAATATTCAATTCATCAATCCTAGCAAGCAAATCAACATTATCATCTCTAGGATTGGAAATTGAATCAATACAAACATGGGAATCAACCTTAGCAATTAATTTAGCATTTTCATTTCTAAGGTTGTCAATGGTCTCATGGCAAGTGCTTAGCTCACTAGACAATTTTTCACATTTTTCAACTTGTAGAGCATAAGCATTTTTAACCTTAACATGTTTCTTGTTTTCCTTAATTAGGAAGTCCTCTTGGGAATCCAAAAGGTCATCCTTTTCATGAATAGCACTAATTAATTCACTTAACTTTTCCTTTTGTTCCATGTTAAGGTTGGCAAAAAGGGTACGCAAATTATTCTCCTCATCACTAGCATTATCATCACTAGAGGATTCATATTTAGTGGAGGATTTAGATTTAACCTTCTTCCTTTTGTCGTCCTTTGCCATGAGGCACTTGTGGCCGACGTTGGGGAAGAGGAGTCCCTTGGTGACGGCGATGTTGGCGGCGTCCTCGTCGTTGGAGGAGGAGTCGGTGGAGCTCTCGTCGGAGTCCCACTCGCGGCACACGTGGGCATCGCCGCCCTTCTTCTTGTGGGACCTCTTCTTTTCTCTCCTCTTGCCCTTCTTGTCGTTATCCCTGTCACTATCACTTGATAATGGACATTTAGCAATAAAGTGACCGGGCTTACCACACTTGTAGCAAACCTTCTTGGAACGGGATTTGTAATCCTTCCCCTTCCGTTGCTTGAGGATTTGGCGAAAACTTTTGATGATTAAAGTCATCTCCTCATTGTCGAGCTTGGAGGCGTCAATCGGTTGTCTACTCGGTGTAGACTCTTTCTTCTCCTCCGTCGCCTTAAATGCCACCGGTTGTGCTTCGGACGTGGAGGGTTCATCAAGCTCGTTGATCTTCTTTGAGCCTTTAATCATACATTCAAAGCTCACAAAATTCCCGATTACTTCCTCGGGAGTCATTAGTGTGTATCTAGGATTACCACGAATTAATTGAACTTGAGCGGGGTTAAGGAAAATGAGAGATCTTAGAATAACCTTAACCACCTCGTGGTCGTCCCACTTCTTGCTCCCGAGGTTGCGCACTTGGTTCACCAAGGTTTTGAGCCGGTTGTACATATCTTGTGGCTCCTCCCCTTGGCGAAGACGAAAACGACCGAGCTCCCCCTCGATCGTTTCCCGCTTGGTGATCTTGGTGAGTTCATCACCCTCGTGCGCAGTCTTGAGTAGGTCCCAAATCTCCTTCGCACTCTTCAACCCTTGCACTTTGTTATATTCCTCTCTACTTAGAGAGGCGAGAAGTATGGTTGTGGCTTGGGAGTTGAAGTGCTCGATTTGGGCCACTTCGTCCGTATCATAATCTTCATCCCCTACGGATGGTACCTGTGCTCCAAACTCAACAACATTCCATATACTTTTGTGGAGTGAGGTTAGATAAAATTTCATTAAATCACTCCACCTAGCATAATCTTCGCCATCAAAGGTTGGCGGTTTGCCTAATGGAACAGAAAGTAATGGAGTATGTCTAGATGTACGAGGGTAGTGTAAGGGGATCTTACTAAACTTCTTGCGCTCTTGGCGCTTAGAAGTTACGGACGGCGCGTCGGAGTCGGAGGTCGATGTTGATGAAGTATCGGTCTCGTAGTAGACCTCATCCTCTTTTTCTTGTCCCCACTCCGATGCGGCTTGTGGGAAGAGGATTTTTCCTTCTTCTCTTTGTGGTGTGAAGAAGAAGATCTTTTCTCCTTCCGTTTGGAGGAGTCCTTCTTCTTCTCCTTCCTCTTGGTGCGGGACTCTTCCGATGAAGTGCTCCCGTGACTCGTAGTGGGCTTGTCGCCGGTCTCCATCTCCCTCTTGGTGTGATCTCCCGACATCACTTCGAGCGGTTAGGCTCTAATGAAGCACCGGGCTCTGATACCAATTGAAAGTCGCCTAGAGGGGGGGTGAATAGGGCGAAACTGAAATTATCAAAAATGATGACAACTACAAGCCGGGTTAGTGTTAGAAATATAATAGAGTCCGAGAGAGAGGGCGCAAAACAAATCGTGAGCAAATGCGAAATGAGACACGATGATTTGTTTTACCGAGGTTCGGTTCTCGCAAACCTACTCCCCGTTGAGGAGGCCACAAAGGCCGGGTCTCTTTCAACCCTTACCCTCTCTCAAACGGTCCCTCAGACCGAGTGAGCTTTCTCTTCTCAATCACTTGGAACACAAAGTTCCCACAAGGACCACCACAAGATTGGTGTCTCTTGCCTCAATAACAAGTGAGTTTGATCGCAATGAAGAATCAAAGAAAGAAGAAAGCAATCCAAGCGCAAGAGCTCGAAAGAACACAAGCAAATCTCTCTCACTAGTCACTAAAGCTTTGTGTGGGATTTGGGAGAGGATTTGATCTCTTGATTGTGTCTAGAATTGAATGCCTAGCTCTTGTAAGTGGTTGGAAGTGTGAAAACTTGGATGCTATGAATGTGGGGTGGTTGGGGGTATTTATAGCCCCAACCACCAAACTAGCCGTTTGGTGGAAGCTGTCTGTTCGATGGTGCACCGGACAGTCCGGTGCACACCGGACATGTCCGGTGCGACAGCCACGTCACCAGGCCGTTAGGGTTCCGACCGTTGGAGCTCTGTCTTCTGGGCTCGCCTGGATGTCCGGTGGCACACCGAACATGTACTGTAGAGTGTCCGGTGCGCCAGCATGGGCGTGCCTGACCTCTGCGCGCGCTGGCGCGTAATAAATGCGCTACAGGTAGCCGTTGGCGTCTGAAGTAGCCGTTGCCCCGCTGTTACACCGGACAGTCCGGTGTACACCGGACATGTCCGGTGAATTATAGCAGAGCAGCCGAGGCGAATTCCCGAGACTGGCGAGTTCGGAGCCGCGACTTCGTGGAGCACCGGACACTGTCCGGTGTACACCGGACAGTCCGGTGAATTATAGCGCGCCGGCTTCCGAGAATTCCCGAAGGTGAAGAGTTTGAAGTCGGTCTTCCCTGGTGCACCGGACACTGTCCGGTGGTGCACCGGACAGTCCGGTGCACCAGACCAGGGTGCCTTCGGTTGGCCCTTGCTCCTTTGTTTGAACCCAATATTTGGTCTTTTTATTGGCTAAGTGTGAACCTTTGGCACCTGTATAACTTATACACTAGAGCAAACTAGTTAGTCCAATTATTTGTGTTGGGCAATTCAACCACCAAAATTAGTATAGGAAATAGGTGTAAGCCTAATTCCCTTTCACAAGGCCTTTGTCCCCTGGCAAGGATCTTACCCATTGTGATCACTATAGAAAACCACTCCAATAAACATTCAGACGACCTCTTAAATTACAGAAACATTATAAGAACAGATGTTTTTGTTACCTAACCATGTGTGCCAACCCCAAATGATACCTAGCTTCTAGCTACACATTGGCTACTTTGACCAAAACTGACCATTTTTCGTTGGGTGTCAATTTTAATTAGCCACTTTGATAGCCATCTATTCAGGACCACTTCAATAGCCACAAATACAACAAAACCATAAACCCCAATTTTATGACCAAGATTCAGGTGCCATTTTTTGGTTTGGTTACTGCATGGCACGCTTGAACTGTGCAACAGGTGCATCTGATCATGGTTTGTTGGGAAGAAAAGAACAAAAAAAAGTTCTAGAACCAGGATAAAGTAGTTGCCAGATGCCAGTTGGAATCCGGAATGAAACCTGGGAGCAGAGCAGTGGCCGACGAAGCTATAGCTAGCTAGCCCTCGGCACAAGGAATGGCTGCCCTTGACCGCCCGGCAAGACCCTGCATGATGAATAGCTTCTGTTGGCAGCAACATCCCGAGGAAGATCGGAACCTTGGCTGATGCGTGTACTTGCCTGCGAATCCCAGTATTCTAGCTCGCGCTAATACGGGTGTCATTGGTTGCCTGACCAGACCTCTGGTTAGATCTAACTTAGTCACCTAACTTACTGTATGGTTGTCTATTGTCCTGTTTGGTTACCTGCATCCTCAGTGTCTGACTCGCACGGGCCTGCATCTGTGAAAACAAACAAATTTTACTTCTCCACGTGTATACAGGCCAACGAAGATAAAAATGCCTATTTTGCATGTGTGCATATAGGTCTAGATGCTGTCGTGCAGTTAACCAAACATATGCACAAGGATAGTTAACGCATACAAAGGACCAGGGCACGGGCGTCCGGCCAACCAATCACGCAGTATATGTTTCGTTGGACCAGATTGACCTAATGCAAATATAGTTTAATTGGATGACCACATGTCATGTGCAGGCTGGCGCAGCCCTGACCAGACAGATACGATAATTTTGAGCGTATGGGTGGATGTAGGTTAATAGTATCAAAATAACTCATTTTGCATCCACTCATGCAGGCTGTAACTCTCATATACAAGCAACCAAACATAATATCAAATAAAGTCAACACATGCGGTGATCCAAGATGAGATGATACGGGTAACCAATCATATGGATAGTGTCCTATGCCAAAAAGGAGGGAAGACTATTTCTGGATGTATAAACTCGCTAAGACTGGGACAGAAAAACCGAGACCTGATTTTAATTGGTTTTATTGTTATATTTCTTGATTAATGCAGCCAATTAATAAATTGATTTCAATTTTGTGTACCTAATATTTTTTTAGAACAAAACTAGATCTCACTTGCTATATAAAATATTTTATAAAATTTTGGGCTTCTTTCTGACTCCGGCAAAGGTTCTTCACACAACCAGGAAGATCTCAGAAATAAAACCAAACAATAGTCTGACCCTGTTGTTTGATAAATATTAGTATCTTCCTCTACTAATTTGATTATAATCAAAATAGACTTTGTCTCAAAAGTACTATAGAAGGACAGTCTCTCTCCTTTTTTTTTGTCATCACAAGAACTCGGAGTCTCCTGTAGATGTCAGTGTATGAAACATGAGACCTAATATCATGATTTGAGATTGATAGGGCCAGTTTAGATTATCTGGTCTAAAATTTAGTTGGCTAAAATTATACGAAGCATTAAATCACTTTAACTTATTATCTCTGTCGTCTTTTTTTTTGCGTGGCTGGTTTGTTTAGGCCGGTTAAAATTTAGGCGAGATCTTAGAGCAACTCCAGTAGTTCTCTAAAAAATAGCTTGCTAAAATCATGTTTAGTAAATTGCTAAATAGCTATTGGAAGTAAAAAATAACTTAGTCTCCAATAGTTGCTCATATTTAAGAAGTAGTTCGATTTTGAATCTAGCTTTAGCGGCCCTACCCCTATGAGATCTACCTGATAATAAGGTTGAGGGCAGAGGATATGAGGGCGGAAGAAAAAAGGTCGGTCGATATGAACTATGAATGAGTGGTGGCCCGGTGGCGCAACCTATGAGGAAGTTGGGTTCGACGGTGAAGGAGAAACTTGTGTCATACGTGTTTGACCTAGCTACCTCATTATGCTAGAAAATGAAAAAAGAGTGTGCTATACCTAGCTATCTCACTGTGTGGGAAAGGGAAAAATAATCACGTTAGTGTGAAGAAATTGACGTCAACTGCATTTAGGGAGTTCCTACCGAGTTGCTAAATGTGGAGAGTAAATAGAGTTGAATAGTAACTAAGTAAATTTAGCAAGTCTATTTAGAGAACCATTGGAGAAGCATTTTTCTGTTCACTTCTTAAATTTAAGATTTAGAGTGTTGTTTAGAGAACTATTGGAGTTGCTCTTAGGTCCCTTCTTTATAGTCTTAAGACTATGGCCTTGTTTGGTCCAGCTTATTTTCAGCTTCTTCACAAATTTAAGCAGATGTTCTGACAAACAGACAGCTTCTACAGCAGCTTATCAGTTCAGCAGCTTCTCATAATGAATTAAAAACAACCAACAAGCAAAAGCTGCTTTTTACCAGCTTATCAGATAAGCTGCTTTTTCAACAATCAGCAGTTGTGCCAAACATGGCCTATGGCTAATAGATTATATATATGACCATATAAAATTATGTTTTGTATGATAAACTATATTGTTTATAAGATGTAGTTTGAAATAGAAGATAAAGATAAGTAGATTGCAGTAGATAGCCTAAAAGCTAAAATGATCTAAAATTTAGTGTGGCACTAATCTTTAGATCCAAAAAGAACCTTTCTGGGTGGCGTATAATGATAAGAAACAACAAACCAATGTGTAATTTTCTATCGCGTTCCTGAGAGACGATTCGGTTTTTTTTTGTTTTTTTTCGCAGATGCGCCGCGCTGTGCACCCGCATTGTTTATGAGCGCGCACCGGTCTCGTGGGGCGAGTTTACGCAAGGCAAGACACCCCGGCACCACCAAGTCCAAGGCACGCCAGGCAAAAGAACACGCCGCGCACACACACGCACACGCGAGTCCCTTAGTGTTCAGCGGTTACCCCTAAATTTGTCCTCCTATATCTCACTCACGTGCCACGTCAGTGTTTTCTTCCCCCTATATCTCCACCCTGTACAGCGGTTCCCCCTAAATCCTTCCCTTATACCCCCACTACAACCATAAAATATCATTTTCTATACCTACTTTTCACCTTCTACTAATTTTTCATCAACTAATAATTAACCGTGGGCCCACAGCACAGTATATAGGGGAGGAAAAGAGAGCACGCTGCATTTGGAGGGAGAGAGAAAACGGTAGCGCACGCCTGCACCGTAGAGGATGCTTTAGGGTGAACCGTTGAAGCTTTTAGCGTGTTCCTGTAGCCGCTACCGTATGGGAGGGGGACCTCCGGCGGGAAGCGGTGAAGACAGTCTTAGACTGCTTTCAACCGTTCCCACGACCTCCCCCTCCCCTTGATTTAGCGGCTACAGTACCACGCTATCTCATGCAACGGTGACCGCTAAAGCAGCTACAGTGGTAGCGCATGTGTCGGGGACCATAATTAGGGGTACCCTCAAGACGCCTAATTCTCAGCTGGTAACCCCCATCAGCATAAAGCTGCAGAGGCCTGATGGGTGCGATTAAGTCAGGGATCAGTCCATACGAGCGACTCGATCACGCCTCGCCCGAGCCTAGCCTCGGGCAAGGGCAGCCGACCCTGAGGTGTTTCCGTCTCGCCCGAGGCCCCCTTTTTACGGCAGACGCACCTCCGGCTCGCCTGAGGCCTTGCCTTCGTTAAGAAGCAACCCTGACTAAATCGCCGCGCCGACCAACCAAGTCACAGGGGCATTTAACGCAAAGGTAAGCGAGACTGACAGGCCGCCAGGCCTTGCCAAAGGCGCCATAGGAAGCTCCGCCCGACCCAGGGCTCGGACTCGGGCTAAGGCCCCGGAAGACGGCGAACTCCGCTCCGCCCGACCCAGGGCTCGGACTCGGGCTAAGGCCCCGGAAGACGGCGAACTCCGCTCCGCCCGACCCAGGGCTCGGACTCGGGCTAAGGCCCCGGAAGACGGCGAACTCCGCTCCGCCCGACCCAGGGCTCGGACTCGGGCTAAGGCCCCGGAAGACGGCGAACTCCGCTCCGCCCGACCCAGGGCTCAGACTTGGGCTAAGGCCCCGGAAGACGGCGAGCTCCGCTCCGCCCGACCCAGGGCTCGGACTCGGGCTAAGGCCCCGGAAGACGACAAACTCCGCCTCGCCCGACCCCCGGGTCGGACTCCGCTCTGGCCTCTACCGAACGACCTCCGCCTCGCCCGAGCCAGGAGCTCGGACTCGGCCTCGGCCATGCAGGACAGACTCGACCTCGGCTTCGGAGGAGCCTCCACGTCGCCCGACCTAGGGCACAAGTCCGCCACGTCAACAGGAAGCGCCATCATCACCCTACCCCGAGCCGACTCGGGCCGCAGAGAACAGGACCGACGTCCCATCTGGCTAGCTCCGCCAGATAGGCAATGATGGCGCCCCGCTAGACCCATGACGACGGCGGCTCTCAGCTCTCTTACGGAAGCAAGGGGACGTCAGCAAGGGACCAACCACTCAGACAGCTGTCCCTCCGCCAAGCTCCATTGCTTCTCCGACAGCCACGACGCCACACCAGCTGGGTGCCAAGATCTCTCCGGCTGCCACCTTGCATGTATTTAGGGCACTAGCTCTCCCCCGCTAGACACGTAGCACCTTGCTACACCCCCATTTGTACACCTGGATCCTCTCCTTACGCCTATAAAAGGAAGGACCAGGGCCTTCTCAGAGAAGGTTGGCCCCGCGGGAACGAGGGCAGGGGCAGGCGCTCTCTTGGGGCTGCTCGCTCCCCTCACCCGCGTGGACGCTTGTAACCCCCTACTGCAAGCGCACCCGACCTGGGCGCGGGACGAACACGAAGGCCGCGGGATCTCCGCCTCCCTCACGACCCGGCTCCGGCCGCCTCGCTCTTCCCCCCTTCGCGCTCGCCCACGCGCTCGACCCATCTGGGCTGGGGCACGCGGCACACTCACTCGTCGGCTTAGGGACCACCCGGTCTCGAAACGCCGACAGTTGGCGCGCCAGGTAGGGGCCTGCTGCGTGTTGACGAGCAGTTTCCCGTCAAGCTCCAGATGGGCAGTCTCCAACGACCTCTCCAACCCGGGACGGTGCTCCGTTTCGGGAGTCTCGAGTTCATGTCTTTCGACGGCGGCTACGACATGATACTCCTTCCACCGCCGTGCGACGGCGACAATGGTGGCCGACAGCCCGCCCGCCGGCGGCGGAATCGACGACGTCTTCCCCGCGTGGGGGAAGAACAACCTTCGAGCTCGCCCCATCCTCTCCCTCGCCATCGGAGGAGGAGGCGGGGCAACCAGGGCCGAGCGGGAGGCTGCGCTCCGTCGGCTGTCGAGCGAATCGACATCCCCAGCGCCCCAACGGAGGACGCGTCGGGCGTCACCCTCGCGTTTGAGGCAAAGGCGAGCGCCGTCCCCCCGCAACACGCCAACCCCGAGCAAGTGGACGACGCCAGCACGCTCACGGAGGGCCTGCAGGACGTCGCCCTCGTACCCAAGACGACGGCGCGACCAGCCCCCGATGTGACTTCGTCGCTCCTCGTCGACCAAAAGGTACCAACTGATTCCCATCCTTCGTCATTTCGACTCGACCTCAACCCGCCTAGCGACCTCGCTTTGGCGGGCGCTCACGTTGAGGCGAGTGCAACCTCTCTTGGGTTTCGTGTGCGGTCGCCTTGGGACCGATTGACGGGCGTCTCGACCTACGGGCCCTCTGGGTCCGAGGAAGATGACGACCCCAGCATCTGCTGGGATTTCTCTGGATCTGGCAACCCCAGTGCCATGCGGGACTTCATGACCGCATGCGACTACTGCCTCTCCGACTGTTCCGACGGCAGCCGCAGCCTTGATGACAAGGACTGCAGCCCGAGCCGCGAATGTTTCCACGTCGAGCTAGGGGATCCCTCCGGAGGCAACCGTCTCGGCATGCCGGAGGATGGTGATCTCCCTAGGCCAGTGCCTCGCGCCGACATCCCGCGGGAGCTAGCTGTGGTCCCCGTTCCGGCGGGGGGTCACGACCCACAGCTCGAGCAAGTCCGCGGGGCGCAGGCCGGGCTCGACGAGGGGGCAGGAGCGCTCGAGTTGATCCGCCGGGACGTCGGGCAGGTATGGGCGGGCCAGCCCCCGGCCGGAGAAATACGTCACCTGCCCCAGGGCCTCCAGCACCGCATCGCCAACGATGCCAGGGACAGGCCGCCACCCGCATCCAGCGGGACCGGTCAGGACCTAGCAGCCGCGGCGATGCTCCTCCGCGCGATGCCGGAGTCATCAACCACCGAGGGTCGGCGAATCCAGGGAGAACTCAAGCATCTCCTAGAAGGCGTTGCGGCCCGGCGGGCCGAGAGCTCTGCCTCCCGCAGGCAGGGGTACCCCTCGGAACCTCGTGCCGCGACTTCCCGACTCATGCGGGAAGCCTCGGTCTACACCGGGCGCACGCGCAACACCGCGCCTGCGGCCCCGGGCCACCTCGGCGACGAGCGCCCTCATCGTGACCGTCGGGCCCGCCTCGACGAAAGGGTGCGCCGAGGCTACCACCCCAGGCGTGGGGGACGCTACGACAGCGGGGAGGATCGGAGTCCCTCGCCCGAACCACCCGGCCCGCAGGTCTTCAGCCGGGCCATTCGGCGGGCGCCGTTCCCGGCCCGATTCCGACCCCCGACTACTATCACAAAGTACTCGGGGGAAACGAGACCAGAATTGTGGCTCGCGGACTACCGCCTTGCCTGTCAACTGGGTGGAACGGACGACGACAACCTCATCATCCGCAACCTCCCCCTGTTCCTCTCCGACACTGCTCGCGCTTGGTTGGAGCACCTGCCTCCGGGGCAGATTTCCAACTGGGAGGATTTGGTCCAAGCTTTCGCCGGCAACTTCCAGGGCACGTACGTGCGCCCCGGGAATTCCTGGGACCTCCGAAGCTGCCGGCAACAGCCGGGAGAGTCTCTCCGGGACTACATCCGGTGATTCTCGAAACAACGCACCGAGCTGCCCAACATCACCGACTCCGATGTCATCGGCGCGTTCCTTGCCGGCACCACCTGCCGTGACCTGGTGAGCAAGTTGGGTCGCAAGACCCCCACCAGGGCGAGCGAGCTGATGGACATCGCCACCAAGTTCGCCTCTGGCCAGGAGGCTGTTGAGGCCATCTTCCGAAAGGACAGGCAGCCCCAGGGCCGCCCGTCGGAGGATGCTCCCGAGGCGTCTACTCCGCTCGGCGCCAAGAAGAAAGGCAGGAGGAAGTCGCAAGCGAAACGCGACGCCGCCGACGCGGACCTTGTCGCCGCCGCCGAGTACAAGAACCCTCGGAAGCCCCCCGGAGGTGCCAACCTCTTCGACAAGATGCTCAAGGAGACGTGCCCTTACCATCAGGGGCCCGTCAAGCACACACTCGAGGAGTGCGTCATGCTTCGGCGCCACTTCCACAAGGCCGGGCCGCCCGCAGAGGGTGGCAGGGCCCGCGACGACGACAAAAAGGAAGACTGTCGGGGACCATAATTAGGGGTACCCTCAAGACGCCTAATTCTCAGCTGGTAACCCCCATCAGCATAAAGCTGCAAAGGCCTGATGGGTTTGATTAAGTCAGGGATCAGTCCACACGAGTGACTTGACCACGCCACGCCCGAGCCTAGCCTCGGGCGAGGGCAGCCGACCCTAAGATGACTCCGTCTCGCCTGAGGTCTCCTCTTTCACGGCAGGCGCATCCCCGGCTCGCCCTAGGCCCCGCCTCCGATAAGGAGAAACCCTGACTAAATCACCGCACCAACCGACCAAGTCACCAGGGCGTTTAACGCAAAAGGTAAGACCGACGGGCGGCCAGACTTCGCCAGTGGTGCCATAGGAGACTCCGCCCGACCCAGGGCTCGGACTCAGGCTAAGGCCTCGGAAGACGGCGAACTCCGCTCCGCCCGACCCAGGGCTCGGACTCAGGCTAAGGCCTCGGAAGACGGCGAACTCCGCTCCGCCCGACCCAGGGCTCGGACTCAGGCTAAGGCCTCGGAAGACGGCGAACTCCGCTCCGCCCGACCCAGGGCTCGGACTCAGGCTAAGGCCTCGGGAGACGGCGACCTCCGCCTCGCCCGACCCAGGGCTCGGACTCCGCCTCGGCCTCTGCCGAATAATCTCCGCCTCGCCCGACCAGGGCTCGGACTCTGTCTCTGTCTTGCAGGACGGACTCGGCCACAGCCTCGGAGGAGCCTCCACGACGCCCGACCTAGGGTACGAGACCGCCACGTCAACAGGAAGCGTCATCATCACCCTGCCCCGAGCCGACTTGGGTCGCAGAGAACAAGACCGGCGTCCCATCTGGCCAGCTATGCCAGATAGGCCATGATGGCGC
Source organism: Zea luxurians (assembly GCA_029449295.1). Classification (NCBI taxonomy): domain Eukaryota; kingdom Viridiplantae; phylum Streptophyta; class Magnoliopsida; order Poales; family Poaceae; genus Zea; species Zea luxurians. The sequence goes on from JAOPSE010000031.1 coordinate 32,029,202, forward strand.
CCCGCTAGATCATGACGACGGCGGCTCCCAGCTCCCTTACGAAAGCAGGAGAACGTCAGCAAGGACCCAGCCACCTCGACAGCTGTCCCCCCGTCCGGCTCCGTTATTCCTCCAACAGCCACGACGCCACTCCAACAGGGTGCCACGATCTCTCTGGCTGCCACCTGGGCATGTACATAGGGCGCTAGCTCTCCCTCGCTAGACACGTAGCACCTTGCTACACCCCCGTCTTGTACACCTGGACCCTCTCCTTACGACTATAAAAGGAAGGGCCAGGGCCTTCTTGAAAAAGGTTGGCCTCGCGGGGACGAAAGGCAGGGGCAGGCGCTCTCTCGGGGCCGCCCTCTCCCTTCACCTCGTGCGGACGCTTGTAACCCCCTACTGCAAGCGCACCCGACCTGGGCGCGGGACGAACACGAAGGCCGTGGGAATTTCTCCGACTCCCTCGCGATCCGGCTCCGGCCACCGACCTCTCTCTCACTCCGTTCCCCCCTTTGCGCTCGCTCCACGCGCTCGACCCATCTGGGCTGGGGCACGCGGCACTCTCACTCGTCGGCTCGAGGACCCCCCGGTCTCGGAACGCCGACAAAGATCACCAAGCAGGAGAGTTCCCTGAGGTCCGCGACTGCTTCATGATCTACGGAGGGCATGCGGCGAATGCCTCGGCTCGGCATCGTAAGCAAGAGCGTCGGGAGGTCTGCTCGGTAAAGGTGGCGGCGCCAGTCTACCTAGACTGGTCCGACAAGCCCATCACCTTCGACCAAGATGACCACCCCGACCACGTGCCGAGCCCGGGGAAGTACCCGCTCGTCGTCGATCCCATCATCGGCGATGTCAGGCTCACCAAGGTCCTGATGGATGGGGGCAGCTGCCTCAATATCATCTACGCCGAGACCCTCAGGCTCCTGCGCGTCGATCTGTCCCCCGTCCGAGCAGGCGCTGCGCCCTTCCACGAGATCATTCCTGGGAAGCGCGTCCAGCCCCTCGGACGGCTCGACCTTCCTGTCTGCTTCGGAACACCCTCCAACTTCCGAAGGGAGACTTTGACGTTCGAGGTGGTCGGGTTCCGAGGAACCTACCACGCAGTACTGGGGAGGCCATGCTACGCGAAGTTCATGGCCATCCCCAACTACACCTACCTGAAGCTCAAGATGCCGGGCCCCAACGGGGTCATCACCGTCGGCCCCACGTACAAACACGCGTTCGAATGCGATGTGGAGTGCGTGGAGTACGCCGAGGCCCTCGCCGAATCCGAGGCCCTCATCGCCGACCTGGAGAACCTCTCTCGAGAGGTGCCGGACGTGAAGCGACACGCCGGCAATTTCGAGCCAGCGGAGACGGTTAAGGCCGTCCCTCTCGATCCCAGTGGCGACACCTCCAAGCAGATCCGGATCGGTTCCGGGCTCGACCCCAAATAGGAAGCAGTGCTCGTCGACTTTCTCCGCGCAAACGCCGACGTCTTTGCGTGGAGTCCCTCGGACATGCCCGGCATACCGAGGGATGTCGCCGAGCACTCGCTGGATATTCGGGCCGGAGCCCGACCGGTCAGGCAGCCTCTGCGCCGATTCGACGAGGAAAGGCACAGGGTGATAGGCGAGGAGATCCACAAGCTGATGGCAGCAGGGTTCATCAAAGAGGTATTCCATCTCGAATGGCTTGCCAACCCTGTGCTCGTGAGGAAGAAAGGGGGGAAATGGCGGATGTGTGTAGACTACACTGGTCTCAACAAGGCATGTCCGAAGGTTCCCTACCCTCTACCTCGCATCGATCAAATCGTGGATTCCACTGCTGGGTGCGAAACCCTGTCTTTCCTCGATGCCTACTCAGGGTATCATCAAATCAAGATGAAAGAGTCCGACCAGCTCGCGACTTCTTTCATCACGCCCTTCGGCATGTACTGCTATGTCACCATGCCGTTCGGTTTGAGGAACGCGGGTGCGACGTACCAGCGGTGCATGAACCATGTGTTCGGCGAACACATTGGTCGCACGGTTGAGGCCTATGTCGATGACATCGTAGTCAAGACAAGGAAAGCCTCCGACCTTCTCTCCGACCTTGAAGTGACATTCTGACGTCTCAAGGCAAAGGGCGTCAAGCTCAATCCCGAGAAGTGTGTCTTCAGGGTGCCCCGAGGCATGCTCCTGGGATTCATCGTCTCCGAGCGGGGCATCGAAGCCAACCCGGAGAAGATCGCAGCCATCACCAGCATGGGGCCCATCAAGGACTTAAAAGGCGTACAGAGGGTCATGGGATGTCTCGCGGCCTTGAGCCGTTTCATCTCGCGCCTCGGCGAAAGAGGCCTGCCTCTGTACCGTCTCTTAAGGAAGGCCGAGTGCTTCACTTGGACCCCCGAGGCCGAGGAAGCTCTCGGGAACCTGAAGGCGCTCCTCACCCAGGCGCCCGTCTTGGTACCCCCAGCTGATGGAGAAGCCCTCTTGGTCTACGTCGCCGCTACCACTCAGGTGGTTAGCGCCGCGATCGTGGTCGAAAGGCAAGAAGAGGGGCATGCATTGCCCATTCAGAGGCCAGTTTACTTCGTCAGCGAGGTGCTGTCCGAAACCAAGATCCGCTACCCACAAGTTCAGAAGCTGCTGTATGCGGTGATCCTGACGAGGCGAAAGTTGCGACATTACTTCGAGTCTCATCCGGTAACTGTGGTGTCATCCTTCCCCCTAGGGGAGATCATCCAGTGCCGAGAGGCCTCGGGACGGATCGCAAAGTGGGCGGTGGAAATCATGGGCGAGACAATCTCGTTCGCCCCTCGGAAGGCCATCAAGTCCCAGGTACTGGCGGACTTCGTAGCCGAATGGATCGACACACAGTTGCCGACGGCTCCGATCCAACCGGAGCTCTGGACCATGTTTTTCGACGGGTCGCTGATGAAGACGGGGGCCGGCGCGGGCCTGCTCTTCGTCTCGCCCCTCGGGAAACACCTGCGCTACGTGCTGCGCCTCCATTTCCCGGTGTCCAACAATGTGGCTGAGTACGAAGCTCTGATCAACGGATTGCGAATCGCCATCGAGCTAGGGGTCCGACGCCTCGACGCTCGCGGCGACTCGCAGCTCGTCATCGACCAGGTCATGAAGAACTCCCACTGCCGCGACCCGAAGATGGAGGCCTATTGTGATGAGGTTCGACGCCTGGAAGACAAGTTCTACGGGCTCGAGCTTAACCACATCGCCCGGCGCTACAACGAGACTGCGGACGAGCTGGCAAAGATAGCCTCGGGGCGAACGACGGTTCCCCCGGACGTCTTCTCCCGGGATCTGCACCAACCCTCCATCAAGATCAGCGACACGCCCGAGCCCGGGGCGCCCTCGGCCCCGTCCGAAGTAACCTCGGCCCAGCCCGAGCCGTCCTCGGTTCGGCCCGAGGAACCCTCGGCTCCCGAGGGCGAGGCGCTGCGCATCGAGGAGGAGCAGAGCGGGGTCATGCCTGATCAGGATTGGCAGGCCCCGTACCTGCAATATCTCCGCCAAGGGGAGCTACCCCTCGACCAGGCCGAGGCACGGCGGGTAGCGCGACGCGCCAAGTCGTTCGTCTTGCTGGGCGATGAGAAGGAACTCTACCACCGCAGCCCCTCGGGCATCCTCCAGCGGTGCATCTCCATCGCCGAAGGTCAGGAACTCCTGCAAGAGATACACTCGGGGGCTTGCAGCCATCACGCAGCGCCTCGAGCCCTTGTAGGGAACGCTTTCCGGTAAGGCTTCTACTGGCCGACGGCGGTGGCTGACGCCACTAGAATTGTCCGCACCTGCGAAGGGTGTCAATTCTATGCGAAGCAGACCCACCTGCCCGCTCAGGCTCTGCAAACGATACCCATCACCTGGCCCTTCGCTGTGTGGGGTCTGGACCTCGTCGGCCCTCTGCAGAAGGCGCCCGGGGGCTACACGCACCTGCTGGTCGCCGTCGACAAATTCTCCAAGTGGATCGAGGTCCGACCCCTGAACAGCATCAGGTCCGAGCAGGCGGTGGCGTTCTTCACCAACATCATCCATCGCTTCGGGGTCCCAAACTCCATCATCACCGACAACGGCACCCAGTTCACCGACAAAAAATTCTTGGATTTTTGCGAGGATCACAACATCCGGGTGGACTGGACTGCCGTAGCTCATCCCATGTCGAATGGGCAAGTGGAGCGTGCCAATGGCATGATTCTACAAGGGCTCAAGCTTCGGATCTACAACGACCTCAACAAGTTCGGCAAGCGATGGATGAAGGAACTCCCCTCGGTGGTCTGGAGCCTGAGGACGACGCCGAGCCGAGCCACGGGTTTCACGCCGTTCTTCCTGGTCTACGGGGCCGAGGCCGTCTTGCCCACAGACCTGGAATACGGCTCCCCGAGGACGAGAGCCTACGACGATCAAAGCAACCAAGCTAGCCGAGAAGACTCGCTGGACCAGCTGGAAGAGGCTCGGGACAAGGCCTTACTACACTCGGCGCGGTATCAGCAGTCCCTGCGACGCTACCACGCCCGAGGGGTCCGACCCCGAGACCTCCAGGTGGGCGACCTGGTGCTTCGGCTGCGGCAAGACGCCCGAGGGAGGCACAAGCTCACGCCCCCCTGGGAGGGGCCATTCGTCATCGCCAAAGTTCTGAAGCCCGGAACGTACAAGCTGGCCAACAGTCAAGGCGAGGTCTACGGCAACGCTTGGAACATCCAACAGCTACGTCGCTTCTACCCTTAAGATGTTTCCAAGTTGTTCACATACCTCGCACCCACGCAAAGTTTAGTCAACAAGGAAGGGTCGGCCTCGCCTCGGCAAAGCCCGACCCTCCCTCGGGGGCTAAAAGGGGGGAAACCCCCTCTGCGTCAAAATTTTCCTCGAAAAAAAAATCTCTTTTACCAGAATATCTTTCGTGCTTTTTGACTACTTCGAAAAGTGGGTCTTGGAAACGACGGAGTACACGTAAGCAGTCAAGGCTGACCGAGCCGAGGGAATCCTACGCCTCCGGGATACGGATACCTCACTCATCACCTTCTGCGATAAGTAACTCGCGCTCGGATAAAGTGGCTTCGCGGATCGAACGAGTCTTTACGTTCGGAAGCCTTTCTGCCGAAGCGATCCTTCGAGCCTTCTCGACCGAGTCGGCGACAGGGCCTCACGGACAGGTGAAAGTACGCGTAAGCGACAAGGCCGACCGAGCCGAGGGACTCCCACGCCTCCAGGATACGGATACCTCACTCATCACCTTCCGCGAGAAGCAGCTCTCGCTCGCACAAACATCCCTGTTACCGACAAAAAGTCCAGATACTCGAAACAAGAGGAAAAGAGACGCAGCTTTACAACGCAGCGAGGGTGTGCGTTCTGGCCTCGACGGCCGCACAAGGCACACGCTACAAGACAATCTGATCCTGTAGGTTCGGGTCTTGACGCTGGAAGGGGGCAGCAACACCCTCGGCATCGACGGCACCTTCGGCGAGGCCCGACCTAGCCTCGGACGGCGACGCGGTCCGAGGGTCTCCGCTTCGAAGGACGACGTCATCACCACACCCGGGCAATCGCTGTCAGGGACTTCTCCGGGAATCCGGCCCGAGCAGGCGGCTCAGCCGGTCACCCCTGGGGCCTCGGCCAACCGTCTTCCGAGGGCGCCAGCCTGGTCCGAAGCCTCGGCTGATCAACTCCGACGTCGGTCCTGCCAACGGACAACCCGGCTAGGCTCCGGCCAACCAGGTTTCATTTTCGAGCCAACTCCGCCTCTGTTCATTCTGATATCGCTACCCCTGGCCTCGGCTCGTCGAAGAGCGGCCGAGGGGTCTCTTTAACTAAGCTAGAGGAACCTCGGACAGCAAGGCCAACCGAGCCGAGGGACTCCTACGCCTCCGGGATACGGATACCTCACTTGTCACCTTGACACGGGGTGACTCATGCTTGGTGAAGCGGGTCAGATAGTCAACAGACGAGTCTTAGTGCTCGGAAATGAGGAAAAAACATGGCTCCGTGCCGAAGTTACATACATGTTCAGGCCCCGAAAGCCGAAATGAACAAAAAACCCTGGCATTCGAAGTGCCATTACAAACGGAACTCCGGTTCCGGCTCCGCAGGTACAAACAACCCCACTCGATGGGGGAGAGGCCTGCGGAGCAACAGAAGACCGACGAACGGCTTGTCATCGCCCGCCTCGACAGCGGCGACGATGAAGACTTCTGTCCGGGGAGGCCAAACAGCAGCAGTGATGACCTCGGGGCGGATGCTGCTGCTGGGAGGCCCCCGCCCTTGCCCAAACTCGAGAGGCAAGGACGGGCAGAAGGCCGTAGAGTTGGAGGTCGGTCCGTAGCCAGCCTTGGCTGTCGCGCCGGCAGAAGAACCTCTTCCAGCTGCCGTGGCGAGAGGCGGCACCGGGAGCGGCTCCGAAGCCGTTCGGCTCAGCGAGCCGGGCACGGTGCAGCTGTCAGCGCCAGGGACGACTCCCGCCCTTCCCCCCGATCACTGAGGGAAGGAGGGGGCCATCGCCCACGCAGGGGCCGACCTCAACTCGGCACACTCCCCTCCCCAGTCCTGGTGATGAAAATCCTTGAGGCTGAGGGAGGGGCAGAGGCCGCAGCCCGGCTCGCTTTCCCCTAGCATCAAGCCGGAGGTCGCCATCTTGGGTGACCGCCGGTGGAGGGGTACAGCCGGGCCGCATGATGAAAATCCTTGAAGCCGAACGATGGCTGAAAGGTACCAACTCCCACGGAGTTGCGTTCCTCCAACGATGAGGCGAAAAGACGGCGGTTTCCCCATCCGGGGGCTTGGAAGGTGGAAGGACACGGTGCATCAGGGAGGAAGAAAACATGGTCGCCTTACGGAAGGGGTCGCCCTCCTTTTAAAGGCGACTCTCCCTGCTTGCGCCCCCCAACCGTCACGAGCTGAGTCTTCTCCAACACACCTCCAAAGCCCTCCCCTGCGGCGCGGGGGCTGGGTCCCGCATGTCATGCAGACCGGCTCCGAGCAGAAGAAGCCAAACTGCCGCGCACGGCGCGCGCAACCGCCCAACGGTTACAAGTGACCCTCCACTTTTGCCCAGACCAACGGGCGAAAGGGGCAGGTAGCCATGCAGGCGGCATGCAACCGCGCCAAGTGGACGCGCCTCTCCGACTCCTGACGTGCCAGCACGGAGGCCCAAGCCCACGCGTCGCGCGACCGGCGCGCCGGATGCTGCATGCAAGCAACTGTACCACTTGCGCCACCACCGCACCTCCTCGATTGCGGAACCGATGCCGCGACCCGAGGCGGCCCAGCGCGCGACCCGGCAGCGCCAGCCTGACGCAGCGGTCAAACGCGATCAAAAGTGGGCCGGCAGTAATGACGATGGCAGGCACACGGGAGCAGCGGTCACGTCGTCAGCTAAGCTCACGTCCCATCCGGAGGCAGCGAGAGAACCCCCTCTCACGGCGTGAAGACGACGCACCCGTGACCCGTTCCTCGAACGGCTCGCGCACGCGCAACGGCAGCCTCGCCAACTACTCGCCCCGTCGCATTAACCCCGCGGCTAGACAGGCGGCGCTTCTGGCGGGAGCAGCTGGCGACGCTTCGCCTTCGCCCAAACAACCGCGCCAAAAAAGGTACGCCGCGTCGTTCAATTTCGTATCCCTTTTTTCCTTTTTCCTCTTTCTCTATCTCTTGCAACAGGGACCGGGAAAGGGGATACCCCTAAAGGGATCCTTCCCCGTGAAGGAACTAGGCTCCTGAGCCTCCTTACTGATCAGGGGTTCGAAGGCTGGCCCCCCGAAGGGTTCAACAGCCGCCTCAGATCGCGTGGGCCCGACACCCACTACTGGTCAGAGGTTCGAAGGTCGGCCTCCCGAAAGGTTCCACGGCCGCCTCAGGCTACTCGGGCTCCGCGCCCATTACTGATCAGGGGTTCGAAGGCTGGCCCCCCGAAGGGTTCACAGTCGCCTCAGACACCGAGCGAGGGATGACCAGGGGTACGTTCGATACATAACCGAGGCTCGGGCTGCGCTCCCGAGGTACCCTAGGACATTTCCGAGACCAGCGGGAACGATCCTGTAACGGAATCCCATCGGAGGGAGGCATCGAGCCCTCGGACCCCGTCGCCAGGGGACCGGGTCCGGCAGATCACCCGCAGGTACTTTTGGGCGTGCCTCCGGGCCCCTAGCCGACCCCCAACGAACGGGGCACGGACGTCCACTCGGATTACCCGCTTGCAGCTCACCGGAGACACCATGTTCGGTGCCCATCGAGGGTAACATGGCGCTCTCCCCCCCTCCTCCTTGCGGAAAGGCGACGTAGGGGCGTATGTAAAAAAGCCGAGTCTGTCCCTGATCGTCCTCTCGCCCTGTGCGGAGGCTCGGGGGCTGCTCTCGCAAACCCGGCTCCGACCAAACCGTTGACAGCGTCAACATACCAGCCCGAGAACTTGGGCCCCGACAGTGCACCCGGGCTACGGCCAGTTCGCATGAGGGAACCACCAGACCAGCCGAAGCTTAATGCAAGGCATTAAGACCTCGAAGGAGTGAAACCACTCCTCCGAGGCCTCGGGGGCTACACCCGGCGGGTGCGCTCGCGCGCACCCACCGGAACAAAATGCAACCGAGAAAGGCTGGTCCCCTTGCAAAAAAGTGCGATGAAAGCCTCCAAGCGAGTGCTAACACTCCCTTCGAGGCTCGGGGGCTACTGTCGGGGACCATAATTAGGGGTACCCTCAAGACGCCTAATTCTCAGCTGGTAACCCCCATCAGCATAAAGCTGCAGAGGCCTGATGGGTGCGATTAAGTCAGGGATCAGTCCATACGAGCGACTCGATCACGCCTCGCCCGAGCCTAGCCTCGGGCAAGGGCAGCCGACCCTGAGGTGTTTCCGTCTCGCCCGAGGCCCCCTTTTTACGGCGGACGCACCTCCGGCTCGCCCGAGGCCTTGCCTTCGTTAAGAAGCAACCCTGACTAAATCGCCGCGCCGACCAACCAAGTCACAGGGGCATTTAACGCAAAGGTAAGCGAGACTGACAGGCCGCCAGGCCTTGCCAAAGGCGCCATAGGAAGCTCCGCCCGACCCAGGGCTCGGACTCGGGCTAAGGCCCCGGAAGACGGCGAACTCCGCTCCGCCCGACCCAGGGCTCGGACTCGGGCTAAGGCCCCGGAAGACGGCGAACTCCGCTCCGCCCGACCCAGGGCTCGGACTCGGGCTAAGGCCCCGGAAGACGGCGAACTCCGCTCCGCCCGACCTAGGGCTCGGACTCGGGCTAAGGCCCCGGAAGACGACAAACTCCGCCTCGCCCGACCCCCGGGTCGGACTCCGCTCTGGCCTCTGCCGAACGACCTCCGCCTCGCCCGAGCCAGGAGCTCGGACTCGGCCTCAGCCATGCAGGACAGACTCGACCTCGGCTTCGGAGGAGCCTCCACGTCGCCCGACCTAGGGCACAAGTCCGCCACGTCAACAGGAAGCGCCATCATCACCCTACCCCGAGCCAACTCGGGCCGCAGAGAACAGGACCGACGTCCCATCTGGCTAGCTCCGCCAGATAGGCAATGATGGCGCCCCGCTAGACCCATGACGACGGCGGCTCTCAGCTCTCTTACGGAAGCAAGGGAACGTCAGCAAGGGCCCAACCACTCCGACAGCTGTCCCTCCGCCAAGCTCCATTGCTTCTCCGACAGCCACGACGCCACACCAGCTGGGTGCCAAGATCTCTCCGGCTGCCACCTTGGCATGTATTTAGGGCACTAGCTCTCCCCCGCTAGACACGTAGCACCTTGCTACACCCCCATTTGTACACTTGGATCCTCTCCTTACGCTTATAAAAGGAAGGACCAGGGCCTTCTCAGAGAAGGTTGGCCCCCGCGGGAACGAGGGCAGGGGCAGGCGCTCTCTTGGGGCCGCTCGCTCCCCTCACCCGCGTGGACGCTTGTAACCCCCTACTGCAAGCGCACCCGACCTGGGCGCGGGACGAACACGAAGGCCGCGGGATCTCCGCCTCCCTCACGACCCGGCTCCGGCCGCCTCGCTCTTCCCCCCTTCGCGCTCGCTCACGCGCTCGACCCATCTGGGCTGGGGCACGCGGCACACTCACTCGTCGGCTTAGGGACCCCCCGGTCTCGAAACGCCGACAGCATGCTACAGTGACTCGCCAGATCTGTGGGGAGCGAGTCGGCCCCCTACCCTCGAGCAACGTGCACAACAGTGTATTTTCAGTACAAAATATATTGATAAGGGTGATGTATAAGTAGGTAAAGCAATATTTTATGGTGGTAGTGGGGTATAGGGAGAGTATTTAGGGGGAACCGCTACGGAAGATAAAAAATAGGAGGTCAAATGTTGATGATGTGACGCAAAAAAATAATTTAGAGGGGAAAATTTAGGGGAACCACTGAACACAGTCTTAATTTCTCCTCTGGCTCCCTCGCCCGCCCGGCAGCGCTGTTGTTATCGTCGTCGTCGTCTCATCCCCCACCCCACTCCGCGTGTCGATCTGCTCCCCCCAAACCACACGGACGCACACGCACGAATCAATCAGGTACCACACCACACCACCCCCTTCCCTGCGTCCCGGAGACAGAAAAGTCTCCTCCCATCTCCGCCCTGGCCCCCTATCAAACATCCCCGCGGCGATGGATCTCCGTCTCGCCCACTAGCCCGCAAGCGCGACCGTGGGTGTGGGTGGGTACGGGGATGGGACTCCTCGGGCGGAGGCCGTGGCTGCTGCTCCTCGCCCTCGCTTGCGCGGCCGTCGCCGTCGCCGTGGAAGCCTCCGAGGGCGACGCTGATCCGCTCTACAGGTACGAGATCCTCCCTCCCTCCTCCGCTGCTTGGCCTCGCTCCCGCTCCCACGGGTGGCTGGTGCTTTGTGTCGTCGTACTCCCATCTGCTCTGAAATGGGGCACTTTGGCTCTGAGGTGGGGGCGTGGGGCCACTACGATCGTGGCCCTGTGACGCCAGGCGCGATGCTGTAATGAAACCTAGCAGACTACGTTCGTCCGATTATGCGCGACCTTCGAAGTTTGCTTAGCTTTTTAGTTGCACGGTACCAAGCAGAGCCTCTCTGGAGCAGGGTAAACCATGGCATTCCAGTGCTGTCAGTTTCGGCCGGTCTCTGGCTAAGCCTCTTTTGTATAGATGTATTCTGCCTGTATTTTCACTCAACAAAATCTCTTCTCCGTCAATACTCAATACATGCTGGGCAGAGTCCTGCCAGCGGTTTTGGTATATAAAAAAAAGTCTAACGTGTTGTCTGCGCCTCTTGGCTTTGGCTATATGTCATTGTGGGCGTGAGTCCTGTCCTGGTTATGTTACATGATTCACAGTTCGGTCCCAATACCAAAAACTGTTTGTTGTAGTCTTATCCTCGATCAAATCTGTTCCAGATCCCCCATGGAGGCAGAAAACAGGTAGCTTCACTGCCATCCCAGTTCTAGTCCGGACTCTTAAATCAAATTCTATACCGCCTCATTGAATCCATCAGATAATAGCAATGACAGACTTCAAAAAGAGAACTGGGGTCACCATGTCTCCGTACCGATGGTTAAGCCCTTCTTTTGTAGATCTAGTAACAGTGAAGCCCTGTGATGACTCGCTAATTATTGTTCCAGCACATAATAATTTGGTCTAGCTTGATGACAATCAACCGCCACTAACCCATGTTCCCGTTGTTTTTACCAGAGCCTGTGTGGAAGGATGCCAAAAAACAGGCTCCCTGAAGGAGGCTTCTATTAAACACTGTATGGTGCCAACCGATGGCCAGCCTGCTGACAAATCGTGGTACGCGCACGAGCCGCTGTACTTGCAATGGAAGGACTGGAACTGCAAGAGCGAATGCAGATACCACTGTATGATGGAAAGGGAGGGTGAAAGAGCAAAGCTTGGCCTTCAGCCTGTTAAGTATCATGGCAAGTGGCCTTTGAAACGCGCCTCTGTGTTTCAGGTAGCCCGTTGCCGCTTTGAACTCGAGCTCTCGATTTCTGCGTTTCCTTTTTCACTTCCTTATGTAATAAACTTTAAATGCCTCTGCGCTTTCATTCTCAGGAGCCTTTATCTGCAGCTCTCTCCGCTCTTACTCTCGTTGTGCAATTTAATGGGTGGCTATCGTTCTTCCTCTTGCTTTATTATAAGCTTCCTCTACGGCCAGAAACTCACAAGACATACTACGAATACACTGGCTTGTGGCACATCTATGGGCTCCTTGCCATGAATTCATGGTTCTGGAGTGCCATATATCACAGTTGGTAGGCTCTGTCACATTGGATACATCATTTCAGAAGAATTGTCTGTTGCTAACCCGTTGACCAAGATCCGGTATCTATTGCAGTGACACAATTTGGACAGAAAAGCTATATTTTTCATCAGCTGCTGCCTTTCTGGGGTACTCTCTCATTTTGGCGATACTGCGGACTTCAAGTTTAAGAGACGAAGCTTCTAGAGTCATGGTTGCCGCTCCTATTCTGGCATTTGTGACAACCCACATTCTGTACCTCAACTTCTATGAGCTTGACAAAGGTAATCTTGAGCATGAACACTGACAAGTGTACTACTGATATTATGAAAATAGCCGTATTGTTTCTGTGCACAATTTTTTTCCAGCTCCAAGTACTGTAGCTCAGGTTATGATATCTACAATTCCATCAGTATGCTAAGTAAATTCAGGGTGTAGATAATAATCTTGGTTGCATATTGAAACAAACGCCTCAGCTGCTGACTTTTGTAAATTCCGCAGGCCTAAACATGAAGGTTTGTACTGTGATAAGCATTGCTCAGTGTCTCCTGTGGGCACTGTGGGCTGTCATGAGTGGGCATCGTTCGCGGCTCAAGATCATATCTGTCGCCGTCGGAGGTGCGGTTGCAGTACTTGTGGAAGCCTACGACATTCCACCGCGATGGGGATACGCAGATGGCCGTGCTATCTGCCTCGCTGTGGCTATCCCCCTGTCGTACCTTTGGTGGAGCTTTGCCAAGGAGGATGCTGAGATGCGAACATCAGCAATCCTAAAGAAGACACGATAACGAGGAAATGCGACATGCCGCCTGTGTGATAGTTTTGTGTCTCTGCACCCACCCAGCCATTGTAAAGATAAAAGTTTCACTTGTAATCTTAGGTATGTGAATTATCGTATTATTTTTGTTCGACGATGTTTCTTTCTTGTCTCACTTCAGAAGGCCATATTGTTTAATGGGCCCATTTCTATTCTTTGATTTATACAGCAACTGAACACTTGGTAGGCTCGTGCTCATCAATTGCAATCTCAGAAGATTGTTACCATGCGTTAGTGAATGCCCGCTTATCATAATAATGTCTGTGTGCGCGCGCGCGTGGGCTCTTTTGTTGGCTATTCCGTGTGAGATCCTGAGCAAATTTGGTGTGCAATTGTTGTATAAAACATGACGAAAAAAATGAAGTTGATGAAATGCATCGCACGCTTGGGTAGTTGGGTAGTGTTTGGTTCCGGATTGTGGTAGGACAGAGTCGTTCTGCTCCTAATTTGTCGTTATTTGGATGATGCACAGAAAAAATATGTTCAAATGTAGAATCCTTTGGCTCCCCAAAATCTAGACCGCTACGTCCCAACCGGCTCCTGAACTAAAAACTACCTTATTTCGGCATTACATGATGCACAGAAAAGAGAAGGAAACCATGGATGCTTCGGGGGGAAATAAACATGGAGGATATTTACTTTCAGTAAATAGAGACCAAGGCGGTAATCTATTTGATATTCCTTAATACATCTCAAAACACACCAGATTCAAAATATCCAGCTGAACGACAAAAATGCAGAGAGAATGAGAGAGTACAGACGCCAAAGCAACGCCAAGCACATTCAGCAGGTCACTGTACCATCTCAAGGTCCTTGAAGTACTCGTGCTCAAGTGCTTGCCGAGCTGTGATTCTTTTGCTTGGCTCATACCGAAGCATTTTCTGTCAGCAGACGGAAACAGGTGAATTCAATACAGAGAGGATATATATGATGCAGCGGTCATGATCATCAACAGAAATCCATTTGACTTACAGAGAGAAGGTCCAAGCCAGCAGGTTCAAGATTTGGGACTATTGTTGCCAGGTCCTGGAATGAAGGCATGGGATACATATGACAAACACAAATTGTAAGCTATGGATGAGGATACACAATGCACTTGCCACAGGTGCCCAGGCAGCGAAATGCTTATGCTGTTGTCTTACCTGAGCTTGCCACCTGGGGAAAGCAGTCTTGAAGTCAGGCAAACAACTGACTCCAGGCCAACTTTGTTCATTCGGTGTACCTAGCACCCTTCAACAGTGACCATGACACAAACAGAATCAGATAAACCTAAAATGTGCAAATACAAGATAAGAAATCTAACGCCAGCACAAACATAGAACCTGAATATCTTGAACAGTTCATCGATCTCAGAATCACCAGGGAATAGTGGCTTTTGGTTCACCATTTCCGCAAAGATACAGCCCACAGACCACACGTCAACTGGTGTGGAATACTGTCTCGCTCCAAGAAGAATTTCTGGAGCTCTGTACCATAATGTCACTACCTGAAAAATACTTCCATAGATATGTATTGAGTTGATATGACTAGAATAGACAACAAAAGGTTATGTTATATGGGTATAAAATCGGAGGGATCCATAATTTTGGAACCCCTCACAATATTTTTTCCCTAATAGGATAATTCAAACTCCCTTTCTCAAGTTAAGCAATAAGCAGCATAGCAAATGTACCTCATGAGTAAATGTACGGACAGGAATTCCAAATGCCCTGGCTAAACCAAAGTCTGCAAGCTTCAGTGCATTATTACGCCGATCTATCAACAAGTTCTGAGGTTTCAAATCTCGGTGAAGAACTCTATGAGAATGGCAGTATGCAACGCCACAGAGTATCTGGTAGAGGTATGACTGGAGAACAAAGAAAACAGTCACATTTCAAAATGCATCCACAGGCGCCTATTCATTTTCTGGTTAATAGATACAATGGAAATGAGGAAAGGCAAATAAATGAATAAATAAATAGGATGAAAACCTTCTAGTCACATTAGTCTTGTTCACTATATAACACACGCCAATCGAATAGGAGTAACTTGATGTACCACATTGAATACAGTGCGCCGTGTAATGGGATTAGCGAATAACTAAAATCATGTTACATAAATAGCGGGCATTGGAGCAGTGGCGCCCACACAAGAATCCCACAGTTCTGGGATGGCCAAGCTACATTGCCAGTCACTTTACAGCAAAGAATCGACAATAACAGTGAACACATGTGGCATTCACAGTAGTTACTGTGGAGAGAGAGTTGATTTAAGGTCACTAGGGTAGCGTGTCTGTTTACTTGAGGAGATAAAACCATGTGCCCTGTAAGCCCAACATAAATTTATAAGGAAATATGCAGTGCACGGGATCACAGATAAGCAGGTCCTATCATGTTACTAAGAGAGGCATTAGAGGTTATATGAATGAAAACTCCAATCTCACCTCAACGATGTAAGTTGATGGTATTTGTAAACCTGGAAATATAAACAGCAGGTACAAGCCCCCCCCCCCCAAAAAAAAAAATGATGGTGCCACAAATTCTAAACCAAACAGGTGCATGAGGCAATCTAACCATCGTTCCTTCTTCCCAAATCGTACATCCTAGTTTGCGTTACTACAAAGACAAGCCTAGTAAGTATAAAAAGTCAAAATAAGCACTTTTCTCCAACCATATAAAAACACGAAAACACGGTAACGGTCGACGAGAGAAGACAACAGGCAAATATGTCATATATCGAGCTCAACTGATGATGTGGGACTCATCTCTATGTAAATTCTAGCACATCAGATGGGAACAAAAAGGATTTTACATGCAACAGGAAGACACTAGATGGGCCTCTACTCTACAACATTGAGCTGTTGTTTACTTAATTAGTTTTCAGTTCCACATTGCCGTTATTCCGTTGCAAGTTCGATTCCGAGAATATCATAACAAAATTGTGTTAGCACATACCAAATCAGTAACCAACAAATGAGTTTATCTATATGCGGAGCAGGACAGAAGCAAGGCGCAGACTAGCAGTCACAAACTATCATATCCTGTGCTTCTTCACCTTAATCAAAGTGGGATTCTTAGCAAACTCCGGGCAAGAGTCCATGAACTTCTTGAGGTCCAGATCCAGGTACTCGAAGACGAGGTATATCCGCTTCTCGCTGTGGACAACATCATGTAACCTGCACTTAGGAGAGTATAAAGCTTGTCAGCGTACCAACACTACAGGGCATCGCAGCATCAAAATTGCGGCTGGCTTTTACTTGATTGCATACATACGCACCATCATTTCCATCGAGCAAACGAATCCCATCCTAAAACGACACCTACCCGCTGTTGCATAAAACCAAAGCGGACCTGACGATGTTGCCGTGGTTCATCTCCTTGAGGAGAGAGATCTCGCGGATGGCGGTGGACGGGACGCCCTCGTCCTCCTGCTCGAGGCGGATCTTCTTGAGCGCGATCGTCTCGTTGGTGGCCTTGTCCAGCGCCTTGTACACCACCCCGTACGTGCCCTCCCCGATCTTCTCCACCTTCTCGTACTGCAGCAGCACGCACGCAGGCGGACAG
Source organism: Zea luxurians (assembly GCA_029449295.1). Lineage (NCBI taxonomy): Eukaryota > Viridiplantae > Streptophyta > Magnoliopsida > Poales > Poaceae > Zea > Zea luxurians. Next base: position 32,045,708 of record JAOPSE010000031.1, read on the forward strand.
ACGAGCACGCTCAAACGGACAAACCGAATCAAAAACCCTCGAGCCCGAATCGGGCCAGATCGCTTGTTTACCTGCTCCATTGCGTCCCTCCTCGGCACCCAATGCGGCGGCGGGTGCAGAACGAACCAACTGGCGAGGAAGAGAGAGAGAGAGAGAGGGGGGGGGGGGACTGGGAGGGGATTAGGAGAGGGAGAGGATGTGGGGAAAGGCAGCGGCGGGCGAAGCTGCAGTCGCCATTTGGGATGGACGCGCTCTCCGGCGGGGATCGCTGTCCTCCACTCCTCGCCCCACGCCGCTGCCTCGCTCGCTTCTATTGCTTCCTGCTGCCCTGGGGGGTTTGGCTTTTCCCTCGCTGCTGCCGAACCCAACCCTCGTTGCTCACTCCATTGACTAGGTGGGATCCAAGTCTACGCGGAAGGTGGGGGATTTCACCTTACGCTAATACAGACCCGCCTCGCGTCCTCTGTCTCGGCGTCGTGCTCTTTGCCCCATGCTCTCAGTTACTGTCGTATAGACCCCAGCGTCCGCGCGACCGCTACTAAACCACACATACTTTACTATTTAAAATTAATAATAATTATATAAAAAATAATGCAAAATAAACTTTAAACACACGTCCTCTATTCTAGAAATTTAGGACTAATCAACAGACTACAAATATCTTAGTGTTTAAAAATAAATAATAATAATTATATTTGAATAAATATCTCAATACTTATTTATATGTTATATTTAGGTTACGTAGCAAAAATATGGATAACTGGCTAGTATAGAACAGGTGATGAGATGGATGAGCCGTGAGTGACGAGTGATGGAGGTGATTAGTAAAAAGTTTATACAGAAAGAGAAAAATACGACTTAGGCGACGGCACCGAGGACCTGGCCTGTCCCGATGCCTGCCTGCTGCGCGCGCGGGGCGGGGCGGGGCGGGGCGGGGCGCCGGGCGAAGGAACCGGGCCCAGGAAAACGAATAAGAGCATATTTAAGAGACTAGCTAAATGACTCGTTAAGTTAAAATTTAGCTACTCAATAGTAAATTAAATCTCCAATAGACTAACTATCTGACTCGCAAGCTATATGACTCTGTAAATTGGCTCTTTTACTAGCTAAATTTGGCTAGCCACCTGACTAGCCAAACTAAATAGATAGTCTGTTGGACTGAGGCTACCCGCACTGACGAGCTGTAAACTGGACGCTAAAACAATATGCAGTAGAAAATGCTGCAGCCGAGAACTCTACTGCCGACTGCACACATGCAGAGGACACGGGAAACTCTGAATGTAGCGTTTGTACTCTTCCACTCTAAAAGTCTAGAGGCGACGCGTGCAGGTTCGTCAAAGCAAATGAAAGCAGGGCACGTGCATCTAAGTGAGGGATAAAGTGGGAAAAAAATAATATAATATGCAGTAGTTGGTATAGAGTTGAGATATAGAGTAAATATGACCGCAGAGAATTGTGGTATAGAGTAGATAATCTTGCTGACGAGGATAGAATATTCCTTTTAGAGTATGAATTTAGAGTAGTATGAGTGCGGATAGCCTGAGATGCTATATATAGAGTGTAATATTTATGAAAACGTAAATAGATAGTCAAATAGAGAGAAAAAAATGAAGAGTCTCTTGGAGATGCTCTAAGGGCCTATTTATTTCTTCAGTAATAGCTCCAGAATTTTTCTAGTTGATTAAAACTTATATAAATTAAAAAAGTAATCTGGTTCGAAATTGTTTCAGGTCAATATTCTTAGACAATCAAATGGCTTCTAATACGTCCCCGTCAACATTTACAGAACCGATAGGTTTTGATGAATCGGTCGATTTATCGAAATCGTTAGTTCGTGGTTTAAGTTAACCACCGTTTTTAAAATTTATTTTAAATTTTATAGATTTGGAAAAAACATAAAAACCAAAAAACGCCGATAAATTGTTTATTGGCCAGTAAATCGTCATTTTGTATAGGTAAATCGTCTTTTTTACCGGGAAACCGGATTTGATGCCAAGATTGAGTTTTATTATGTATTTAGCGGTCAGTTTAGTCATATTGGTCTTGTTTACTGTTATATGGTATATGTGAATATGTTATACGATATATGTGAAGATAATTTACTATTAGATGCTATTTTTTGCTCTGTTTAAGAGCTAGTTTACTTCCAATGCACCTTCAACATTGGGCAAAGACTCACCTAACAGTGATATTCATCTTTCCAGCACGTTGTTTACATCACTTGTACACGAACAAGGAGACACAGAGAAAGTGCGAAAATGGGCCGATTAAACAGTTGACGACACCCACCTTGGCAAGCGAAAGACAAGATTTGGTCCATCATAAAGGAAAGGAAAAAGGGTCAAATTCATCGACCAAATCGAAGAAGAAGAGGATAAAGATAGTGATGATAGTACAAACGACCATAGTGCAGGTCATTATACAAAAGATGACAACCATGGTGATGGGGGAGATAATGCTGGATCATATGGTGCATGGAGAGTGGTGCAGGGGATGGGATGTGGGACCATATCACGATCCTTCCAACATGTATGAGCACTATGACTCGAGTTGAATACGTGACTATTGTGAAACAAATCAACATATGTGTCGTTAAAGAACTATAAAAGAACTAGTATCTGAGTATTGCGAAGTTCGCTGGTTATTTATTGCATGCGAATTGGAGTTCGTGGTTGTATGTTGTATGTCATTTTCTTGAACACATGTTGTGTGGACCGATTATTATTTACTGTACAACATGAATTGAGCAAATTACAAATGAACCATATCACGATCCTTCCAACATGTCTGGGTACTATAACTATGACTCGAGCTGAATATATGAGTATTGTGAAACAAGTCGACCTATGTGTCGTTGGTGAGCTGTAAAAGAACTTGTATTTAAGTATTGTGAAGTTTGTTGGTTGTTTGTTGCATGAGAACTGGAGTTTGTGGTTGCATATGTATGTTGTATGTCATTTTGGTAAACATATGTCGTGTGGATCAATTAATATTTACTTTGCAATATGAATTGAGCAAATTACAAATAAACCATGTCAAAAAATTCCATTTTTCTGTAAAAACAGCGAAAACCAGTTCATTTTCCTAGGAAATATGCGATTTAGGGCGGTTGATAAACCGGTACAATTTTAAATTTAGTTTGAATCGTACAAACCTGTCGGGTTTTATCGTTTTTCATTGGTTTACCGGCAATAGACCGTTACAGGTGGGTAACAGTTTTTTCACCTAAAACGGTTTTGTAAACTAGTCCCGCCCTTGACCGTGGCAATGGGCATGGCCACATGGATGCACGCACGGTGGAGTCACTGTGGCCCTGGCCCCACTGTCCCGCGCGAGCACCAACGCACGTTTCTTGGGACTGTGGCTCTGTTTGGTATAGCTGGTGCTTGTTGAAAAATCAGCTTATCTGAGAAGCTGGTGAAAAGCAGCTTCTATATATTGGCTGTTTTTAGTGTATTCTGAGAAACAGCTGAACTGATAAGCTACTGCAGAAGCTGTCTGTTTGGTAGAACTTCTGCTTAAATTTGTGAAGAAGCTGAAAATAAGCTGTGCCAAACAGGGCCTACGTGGGTCCTGGGAGGACACCTAGGACACCTTAGGCAAAGGCAACAGAGGCGGGATTGGAATGTGGGCTCAATGACGTAGATGGGTCACAAAGACATTAGGCCTGGAGCGAACTGTACCGGGTGAGTAGGTTTCACAGAGGCTCAAATAATTGAGCGACATTTTTGACGTACAAGTGCAGAGGATTAGATATGATTGAGTGGATTTTAATCCCGAACCAGTCAATATCTTTTATATTTTTTTCAATCTCATACAATCCACATAGGATAGGATTAACTGAACAATGCCTTAGACAGCTGTTATATGGTGCGCTAATTAGAATTCAGACCTCTGGCCCTTGCCTTTATAAAAAGCTTAAGATGTTAGAGCGAAGTGCACAATTAACATTAACCACAGCACATGAGAAAAGCGAGGGGAGGAGCGAGGAAAAAGGTTATTATATTATTAGTGTATGTAGTGCTCTATCCTGCATGTATATCCCATCCTCCTCCTGGGATTGCTGTTTTGGAGGACTGAGAATTTCTTCTAGGGTTGCTGTTGCTGATCGAGCTGGCGTCAGTTCTGCTTTGCTGGGGTGTCGGGTCTATAGCAGTCATGCTGTTTCCTCCCCCGCTTCTCTGCTCTCCCGGGGCTTGTCGTCGTCGTCATTCTTGGACGACCGGCGCGGGCGTCCCTCCTTGTTCTCCGGCAGGAGCTTGATGACGATGCCCATGGTTATGAGGAGGAGCCCCGTCGCGTGATGCTCCGTCAGGGGCTTGGTGAATATCAGGTACGACAGCAGCAGCGTCACCGCCTTCCTCGCCGTCGTCACCTGCAAGCAGAGAATAATCCAGCATACAAAGTGGTCAGGCAGGCTACCATGGATCGGTCGTCGAGGTGGAGTGGAGTCCAAACAACAAGGAGGTCGTCGAGGTGGAGTGGAGTCCAAACAACAAGGAGTATGGCTAGCTAGCTGACCATGGCTGTGGTTGCTGCACCGAAAAGCGCGATGAGGGAGAGCACGGAGACCTGGCCGACGAACGTGGCCATCGCCTCCAACACCAGCACCGCGTACACGTACAGATGCTGCATGCGTTGGTCAATCTGACCCTTTTCAGCAACAAGCTATATATATATATGTAATATAAAGCATAGTTAACACCTGGGACTGGGAGCAGGAAGTCCAAGCTGTCACGAGCTCTCCTGTTAACACCATGGGCACCGCTAGGAACGGAAGGCCAACGACAGTGGAGCAGAACAACATCTCCATCTGGTTTTCACAAAGCAGAGAATGCTTGACTGCAAGCACTGTCGATCGATCGGTACCAAAGATGAAGCAATGATCGGTACCTGAGTCGTGTCCGGGTTCATCTTGAAGATTGCTTCTTGCAGGTTGCCAAGGAAAGCATCCATGACGAGCGCCCCGGACACCATGGCCACGCCGGCCATGCTGAAGTTGGGCGACGTCTGCGCGTCCGCGAGCGTGAAGAGTATGAGGCCGACGACGAGCATCACGGCCGACACGTACTCTTGGAACGCGTACTTGCGCCTCAGACCAGGGATGAAGGCTCCCATCACCATCACCGGTAGAACCTGAAGGATTAGTATACAGCTTGGTATTTCTGTTCAGATCAGAATGCTTGTTTGCAGTTATATCGATCTCGTTAATTACGACGAGGTGGTAAACAAAAAGGTGTTATTACTGTACTCATACATCGTTTGCGCTTTCAAATCAGACCGTAGCAGTGCCAAGAATTTAAATATTTTTTTTTTAAAAAAAGAGACACATGCATGCCGCCCAAGTAAAGAAGAGTCCAAATTGCTTGGCTTAGCTATTCTCGTTGTAGCCAGAGATGTAGTATTCCTACATCTAAAGTAGAGAGAGACATGACATAGATGGCTAGTTTGGCACCTAACCAAAACATCAAATCTTGATGCCAGGTACACTACTTGTGCTCCCTTTTCATTCATAGCTGTGCTATCTGTGTACAATGTTTCAGTCATTCAGAAGACTGCACTGTAATATCACAAGAACTATATATATGTTTCCTTTCCATTTCTTCCTTGCAAAAAAAAGGAATTTTATTTCTTTCTAGCTGCTAAAACAAGACCAAAAAGATCATGTGTAGAAAGAAAGGAAGGAAGGAAATTGACCTTGGTTGACTTGAACATGATCTGTGCAGGGTAATTGAGGAAGGCGAGGGAGCCCTTGGTGAGGCCATTGGAGCCCATGAGCACCGCCGAGAGGCGCACGTAGGTCCGCCACGGGTTCACCATCTGCTTCACCGTGAACCCCTGCAGCCGTATCAGCGCCAGGTACACGAACCCCTGCACGAACGTGAAGTACCAGCCGTAGCTGCACACACACGGACACGGCGGGAAACGAACAAACAATTCAGAAACGCCTAGGCCGGCATAGCACAGCAAGCAAGCGACCACCACAACCTGTGTACCTGAACTGAAGCCTGTTGTACACGTACTCCTGGAGCAACACAAGACAAGAAAGCCTCGTCAAAAAGCTTCGCTTGCGGGAGTTTCAGGAAACCACGCTGACCAAGCGAGCGTATAAAAAAGTCCATGGCGACGGAAAACAAGGACCGAGGGAAGAAAAGAAGAAAAATTTTTCTTTTTTTTTTGTACAAGCAATTAATTTCCATACAAACAAGGACCTTTTTTTTTCTCTGCGTACGAGCAGCCGTATAGACTAGTTTCATACAAGCAATTAATTTCCATCGAATTCTCGGCACAAAACCTCTCCTCGTACCAGAGAAATCGACCGCGTTTCTTCGTCAAAACTGTATGCCGCGGAAGGAGAAGGCCGGAGAGGAAGAACCGACGTACGCACCTCGCAGATGCCATTGACGAGGTAGCCGAAGAAGAAGCCCGAGGAGCAGATCAAGAACTGCTGCCACCTGGGCCTGTTTGTCAGAGACACGCCGAACAGCGACCTCCCCTGCTCCTCCCCTCCTCCGGTCATGGCGGCACTGTCCTCCTCCTCCTCCTCCTCCTCCTCCTCCTCTCTTGGGTCGTCCTTCCCCTGAGAACAAGAATGAAGGATCCAGTCGTCAATGGCCGCCCGGCCGACGGGGCGAGGGAGGAGGAGAAGTAATGGTAAGAGGGGACGACCAACTGAGGAAGGGCGGCCGAACAAGGAAGGAATAGATGTGGACGAGTCCTCTCCTGCCTGGGCTCGCAAGTCCGCAGCTGCTGCTCGCCAAGATATGATAACCGCCCTTATATATACACAATAAATAAATAAATAAATAAATAAAATGAAGATACGCCAACTGCATGCAGGCCAAGCCGCCAAGGGATTCTATTCCTAGGAGAGGAGGAGGAGGAGGAGGAGGAGGCGAGGAGCGTAGCGTCGTCGTCCTCGCTCAAGTCAGTCATGGAGAGCTGCAGCTGCCGGATTTTCTCAGAGATTCACAGCTACAGCTGCGTCACCCATCCATCTGGCCATCTTTTGCTCGTCATCCAGACTAGTCCTGCAAGATGGGCCGTGCCGTGCTGGCCCGGCACGAGCCCGTCGTGCTTCGGGCTTCAAAGTGTCGGGCCGGGCCAGCACGAAATACTACCGGGCCGGGCCTTATCGTGCCTATAGAATAAAATGAAGGCCCAGCACGGCACTAAAGCCCGCCGTGCTTGAATCGGGCCGTGCTTTTTTAGGCCCGGCACGAAATTAAAAATAAACAGCCGCACAACCAAAACAAACTGAGGGAAATTCAAACTGGAACAACTTGTAATTAACAGAAACAACAATATGGGGCTGAAACAACATAAACAGCCACACAACCATAACAAACATAGGAAAATTCTTCTAATTAACAGAAATGAACAACATACACTTGTAATTAACAGAAACCCTCAAACAACAGAGGGAAATTAACAGAAATGAACAGATGAACAACATAAACAAGCCGCACAAACAGAACAAACAGGGAAATTCTTCTAATTAACAGAAATGAACACAAACAAGTTTTGAGGGAAAATTCTTTTTATTCCTCGATCTGCCTCGTTAAAAACCTTACACCCCAGTGTGGGGCTCCCTCTGTAAGGAAAAGAGTACAGATCGGTAAATGTTTTAATGTCCACAGTCCACAGTCCATATTACATTAACAATCCACAATAACAGAATGAACTAGAAGTAACACTAATCATGGCTGAAATCAGCATAAGCTTGTTCAATCTCTGGATCTTCAAGTTGATGCTGCTTTCTATCTTCTGCTCTTTTCCAATCCTTAAGGCAGGTGATGGCCTCCACTGTTTCAGGTGCAAGAGAGGATCTCCTTTCTTCAATAATTCTACCCACTGTGCTGAATGTGGCCTCAGAAGAAACAGTTGAAACAGGAACAAGAAGAATATCTCTAGCAAAATGAGATAATACTGGGAAACTGTACTTGTGTTCCCTCCACCATTCAAGTAATTTTACCTTATCACCCTTCAAGGTGCGATCAGTAGCTGCAAAGTTAGTAGAAAGATAATGATTCAATTCAGCATTAGGATTCCACCTTTGATTTACTGTTGAGTTAGCAAATTCTTTTCCCTTCGATCTCTTCCATAAGTGGGCTGTCAAAGAACTATCTGATTGTTCTATGTCAGTTTCATCCACTGTTCCTGTAACATCACTTTCACCATATTTGTTATAGTAAAAGCCAAAAACACGAAATAATTCATCTTTCACATGATTAAAAGCATCTGAATAGTCCATATCTAGCAAGTCACCAATTCCTTCTAAAGCAAGTTGTAACCCATCAAGTTTTTTTCTAGGATCCAAAATAGTTGCAAAGCAATATATATGGGATATGTTATCAAAGTATTTTAGAAATTTTAATTCCATTGGAGCAACAACAGTGCAAAGAAGGGAATCAGATCTGTGCTTAGCAAATGACTCAGCAATTAACCAAATGTAATCAATGACTAAGCAGGATGTAGGATAGTAAACACCTGATAAAACATTTGTGGCTACATAAAAGGGCATCAAGAACTCTCTAAAATGTTTGACCATATACCAATCAGCTTCAGTTAGAACCAAATCAATATCAAGAGCATTAGCATTCACAAAGACAGTTATAATCTTTTCATAACCTTCTAGTTTCTTAAGCATAAGGTAGGTCGAATTCCATCTTATCTTCATATCAAGGCCAAATTTCCTTGATTTCATATTATTTGCCTTGCAATACTCACCAAATTTATTAATCATTTGAGGAGTACTAGTTATGAAACGAACAGCAGCACGAACATTATCCAAATACTTACTAACAATTGTTATGCCATCCTGAACAACCAGATTAATAATGTGGCACACACACCTTTGGTGGACAACATAACCATCTATGTATGACTTCAGATGAGGGGCAAGAGAGTCTATCGCATTTGTATTTGAGGAAGCATTATCAAGAGTAATAGATAGAATCTTATTCCTTATATTAAAATCATTAACCACCTCAAGAATATGATTAGCAATAGCAGTACCAGTATGTGAATCATACATCACTCTAAAACCTATAACACGCTTATGAAGACAATATGAATTATCCAAATAGTGTGCAACAACAGAAATATAACTAGTCTTTTGATGTGATGAAGTCCAAATATCTGAAGTTAAAGCAAACGAAAACTGAACTTTTTTAAAACTTTCTTTAAGAACAGCAAGTTGTTTGTGATACTGAGACATCAAATCAGATTTTATAGTAGTTCTACTAACAGGTTGGTATTGTGGGCAGAAAGCACGCTGAATCAGATTCTTAAAATTAGTGCTTTCTCCCATCATAATAGGTAAGTCTTCAGAAACAATGTATTTAATAATTTCTTCACGAGCTAATTGTGGATTGTAAACCCAAGTACTTACAGTGCCATCCGCAGCAAAGTTTAGTTGAGTTTGCATACCTGCACCAAATGTTTGCCCTGCCTTTTTTAAACAGGCTTTGAAGTGTCGATTCAAATGCCCAGTGCCACCAGCAGAATCTGCACTCAACTCAGTTTTACAATAGTGACATATAGCAATATAACTTTTTATACCATCCTCGATAATCTCCCGCTTATCCATATGCTTCCAGCATTCTGCCCTAGAAACAGATGGTTTAGCACCCTTTACTGGCACATCAACACCAATATCCCCATCTGCTGGTAAGGAACTAGAACCAGACTCAGCCCCTCTACTACCATCTACTGGTGCTGGTAATGAAAAGGAACTAGAACCAGCCCCTCTACTACCATCTACTGGTGCTGGTAATGAAAAGGAACTAGAACCAGCCCCTCTACTACCATCTACTGGTACTGGTAATGAAAACGAACTAGAACCAGATACAGGCTCAGTGCCACCACCATCTGCTGGAATAGGATTGTTGGAATCATCTGTCCTACCACTACAAAAAGCTTTTCTAACAGCTACCCTCTTCCTCCCCATTGTAGAGCAAATGAATAGGATTCACTAGAAATAGGATTGCTGTCAAGGAATCTAGCAAGTGAGCAGCAAGGAAACTGCGATACTCTAGTGTATAAATAAAGCACGAGCTCGAGCACTTACTAGGAAACATACTTGGCGTTGGCGGAGCAGTAAGTGCTTGGAAGAGACAGTGACGGGGAAACATACCTGGCGGCGCTTCGATTTCTGGCGGCGCTTCGATTCCTGGCTGCGCCATGTGAGAGACAGTGAGAGAAGTAGAGAACCGTGTGAGAGAATCATCCAGAAGGTGGAGACTGGAGAGAAATAAAAAAATATCAACTGGCGCTAACGGCTGACCTGGAGAATGGAAACGGCGGCGCGGGCGCGGCTCTTGGAAGGTGGCGGCGCGGCTACTGGAGACTGGAAGTGGCGGCGCTGACCTCGAGTTCGACTCCTCGTGACCTGGAGACGGGAAGCCTGGAAGGTGTGGCGCGGCGCGGCTACTAGAACTGGAAGCCGGAAGGTGGCGCGGCGCCCTGGTCCCTGGAGATTGGAAGGAGGCGCGGCGTTCCAGGGTTTGGATGCGGCGCGGCGCCCTAGAGACTACGACGGGGCGGCGGCACGGCGCGTTCCAGCCTCCAGGTTAGGGTTTCAGAATTTAGCGGCGCGCGCGTTCTCTGGACTCTGGAGGGCGAGTGGAGAAACGAGCCGTCGCGGTGTAAATGAATTGCGCGTGCTACAGGACTGCGACTGTGAACCGACGCAAACCCTAAATGCTGCGAACTGCGAACCATCGGGCCGTTTTCGTGCCGGGCTGACCCGGGCACGGCCCATTATCCCGTGCCGTGTCATTTGGGCCATCGGGCCGAAATCATAAGCACGGCCCAGCACGCTAATCGTGCCGTGCTGGCCCGGGTTCTTCTCTACCGTGCTGGGCCGGGCTTCGTGCTTTTAAATTCGTGCCGGGCCCGTGCTGGCACGATGGGCACGGCCCAAACTTACAGGACTAATCCAGACCAGTCAGCGGCGGCCGGCGGCAGGCAGGGCACTTGCCGATGCGCACCACGCGGCGCGCCACGGCGTTGATGCACTCATGCAATGCACATGCACCCAGTGACTCTGATGGGACCGCTTGTCAGCGGGAACAGGAGGGAAGCGCGTCAGTGTTGGTCTATTTTCAGCAAATGAATGCTCCAGATCGTCTTGCTCAGCAAAGGATGATATCACTTAATCAATGCCTATTTTCGACAGGTGTAAAACCTCAACCCTGGCTATATATGTTTGGATCCAAACAAGCCCTCACAGTTTGTTGGCCCGCAGATGAACCAAAACACACTACTGAGAAAGAAAGAAAGTAAATTGCTTGGACAGTGTTTCTCATATTCGTGAGTAGTAGTATATATTAGAGGTGTATTTAGACGGTCTCCAACCATTCCCAATACAGTTTAATCTATTTACACTTTCTATTATATTTTAATACATCTAGATATCCTTTAGAACTAATTTAGTAATTCTATTTTTTCAAGTGGTTTTCGTTTTCACTATGGAAATTAGTTTATTTCTCTATGAGAAAATAAGAATCAATTAGAAAAATAAAGTTTCCAAACAAGCATGATGTGGCGAGCGAGAAGCTTAGCGGGATCTCGCACGGAGCAGCAGAGAGAGGGACAGGAGATATGTGCTTTTGCGGTGGCACGATACAAACGCCGGTCCTGCAACTCCATCGGTGGCGCCCTCGCCGTCCAGCCTGGTTGCTCGACTCCACCAGAGCGCTTTCTTCTTCGTCACCGTTGCGAAACCTTCACTCGCGCCTTCCGATGGCTTCCATAGGGACATTGCTTCCCATCACATACGGGGAAATCTCTCGTCCCTCTCGTCCCTTCATATGTGGGGAATGTTCATGATGAGCGGTAGGAGGCATTCGTGGGGGATAGTCCACCCCGTATGTTCGATAACGGGGCATTTACCGTGAAGCGCTGACGACAACCTTATAAAGGTTTCTATCTTCATGATTCATATAAAAATTATGCCTCAAAACTTTTTAGCACCATCTAGTTTAATATTGCCTCCGTTCTTTTTTATATATCGCAGTTTAGTTAAAAAATAAACTAGCGGACGACAAACATTCGAGAACGGAGGTACTAGACTTTTAGCATCATCTAGTTTATCAAATATGTTCGAATTGTTTCCATTACTTCTCACAATTTAAGGGTGTGTTTGGTTTCTCTTCTACCCTCCTAAAATTCAAAAGCCAAACCAAAGGGCCCGATTCAGAAAGAAACTTTTCTAAAAGATGACTTTCACGTGGAGCAAAACTGAAAGCAACTATTGACCTACTTTTAGCGGCTTTCATATAAAACTATGAAAATATATATGAAAGAATTTTTAGCGGTTTTTAATGATTTCCACCAAGCGGTTTTTAGCTTTTTATTAGTTCACAAACTCACAACAACTTTTTTTCTAGCTCAAAGCCCATAACAGATTTTTTTTCACAACCACAGCCCAACCAAACAGACCATAACACTCTTCGGCTACTGGAGACGAATCAATGTACACCATGAGGATCAGTGGTGGAACAACCGTAACCCAGTTAGGGGTGAAAACGATCGAAATCGGTCTAAAACATCTCTCATATTTTCATTTTCACATTTGTAATCGGAACGAAATATAAAACTGAGCGGGATCGAACAAGGGATTAACGGTATATCGAAAACGAACCAATACGATCGGAAACACTTCGAAAATAGTAGGAATACCGAAGAGAGAAAACGAAAACATAAACATTAAGCTATATGAAGCTATATGAGTACATTACAGTCAAAATACCAACATGGCAATATCTTTTTTTAAAAAAACTTGTAAAGTTCACTAAGATGGTGCAGTGCTGAGAGCACCTAGAGAAGGGTGAATAGGTGATCCTGTAAAAATCAATAACTAATAGCCACAAAACTTGGTTAAGTGTTAGTATGGCTAAGTAGCGAGCTCTTGCGAACACACAAGTAATCACAGAAAAGCAATCACAAGAGACACAATATTTTATCCCGTGGTTCGGTCAAGTATAACACTTGCCTACCTCCACGTTGTGGCGTCCCAATGGACGAGGGTTGCATTCAACCCCTTTCAAGTGATCCAATGATCAACTTGAATACCACAACTTTTCTTTGCTTATCTCTTTTTCCCGTTTGCGAGGAATCTCCACAAGTTGGAGTCTCTCGTCCTTACAATAAGGATCACAGTGAAAGCACAAGAGTAAGGGTGGAAAGCAACACACACATATCCGCAGCAACACACACGCACACAAGCCAATACTTGAGCTTAAAATGAAGCGCAACGAGTTCACAGCTAGAACGGAGCTTAAATCACTAACACAGTCGATCAAGTGCGCGGAGGCGGAGTGTGGAATACTTAGAATGCTTAAAGTATGCTTAGGTGTAGGGATGTTTCTAAAACATCCGATTAAAATCACAAATCTAATATTTTAGTATAGATATACATAGAATTTAAAGCTAATTTTCGGCAATGTTATTAAGAATATTATGAAGTATTTAAATAAATTTTTGTATAGTTTTTTATGTACATTATTTTCTTCCTACAACAAAAAGATGAAAAAACATCCGAATCCGTATTCGGATAGACATCCGAATTTTATATCAATTATTTAAAAAGATATAGAACAAATTTAATGTTTGTTTTTTTGAAGATTAATAGCCTCAATGCTAAAAACAAGAATATAAATTTTCATAGCAAATTCTATATGTTATCTGTTCACAATCAAAGAAAGAAGACCAAAAAATTGACATCCGAATAAATATCCGGATCCATCCCTACTTAGGTGACTCCTCCATGCGCCTAGGGGTCCCTTTTATAGCCCCAAGGCAGCTAGGAGCCGTTGGAGATCAACAAGGAAGGCTAATCTTGCCTTCTGTCGTGTGGCGCACCGGACAGTCCGGTGCGCCATCGGACAGTCCCTGTAGACAGTCCGGTGCGGATCTCCTTCCTATTTTGGCGTAGTCGACCGTTGCAGATTTGCGGCAGTTGGCGCACCGGACAGTGTCCGGTGCACACCGGACAGTCCGGTGCCTCCTGTTGACCGTTGGAGCGGGCCATGCGTCGCCCGCGGATTGCGCGGTCGACCGTTGCCCAGTCGACCGTTGGCTCACCGGACAGTCCGGTGAATTTTAGCCGTACGCCGTTGAACTTTTCCCGAGAGTGACGACTTCGCCGCAGACGACTCACCGGACAGTCCGGTGAATTGTAGCCGTACGCCGCCGTCGAGTCCCGAAAGCGACCTGTTCACCGAGACTGGTCTGGCGCACCAGACACTGTCCGGTGCACCACCGGACAGTCCGGTGCACCCAGACCGAGCAGGAGTTGGCTATACACAGCCAACTCTTTTCCAATTGCTTTTCTCCTGTTTATAGCACTTAGACACAATACATTAATACCCAAATCAATGTACTAAGTCTAGAAACATACCTTGTTATATGATTTGCACCTCTTCAATGTTTGGCACAAATTAACCCTTAGAGAATAGGTGTTGGGCACTTAATCACCAAAATACTTTAGAAATGGCCCAAGGGCACATTTCCCTTTCAATCTCCCCCTTTTTGGTGATTTATGCCAACACATCCAAAAGCAACCAAAAGAAGTGCAATATCAATGCAAACAAGAACCAAATTGTTTTTTGTCTCTAATTTGGCATATTTGGATCATACTTTGCCACCACTTGGTTTGTTTTTGAAAATCAAATTCATTTTCCTATCTCTACAACAAACTCACTTGTTGGGCACAAAGAGAGATAATCCAAGAGTAAAAAATGATTAAGAGCCAAAAACTCCCCCTTTTTTCATACTCATAAATTCTCCCCACAATAGACTAAATTTTGCAATATGAGTGTTTTAGACAAATCAAAAAGTTCTAACTCTACTCATTTCAAAATTTCACAAGTGGTAGCTGATCCATTTGCTTTGGCCTTAATTTCTCCCCCTTTGGCATTAAGCACCAAAACGTGATCATTCTTGGCCCTTTAACCCCATTGCCTCACCAAAATTGTCAATTAAGAGCAAAAAGGCAATAAGAGCATAGATATGAACTTGGAGTTATTACCGGAGGGCAGTGGAAGTCTTTGCATGGTCCAAATTCACCTTTCCCTTTCAATTCACTTTTGAGACTAAATCAAGGAAACTCAACCACAAAGGTTAGTCTCAAAGGGTCAAGTTGTAACATGCCTCCCCCTAAATAAGTGCATCACTTGCAAATGGACTTGTGAGGTCCGGGGATCATGTGTACAACTTGAGCACCACAAAAGAACAAGAATAGATTGAAATGCATAAATTACCATGATCAAAGGCATAAAACACATGTATGCTATAGATCAATCCAAGTTACGCGAATCTAAGACATTTAGCTCACTACACAACCTACAAAACCTTTTCTCATCTAAAGGCTTGGTGAAGATATCGGCTAGCTGGTTTTCGGTGTTAATACGGTACACCTCGATATCCCCCTTTTGCTGGTGGTCTCTCAGGAAGTGATACCAGATGTCTATGTGCTTAGTGCGGCTGTGTTCAACAGGATTGTCCGCCATACGGATTGCACTCTCATTGTCACATAGGAGTGGGACTTTGCTCAGATTGTAGCCAAAGTCCCGGAGGGTTTGCCTCATCCAAAGTAGTTGCGCGCAACACTGTCCTACGGCAACATACTTGGCCTCAGCGGTGGATAGGGCAACAGAAGTTTGTTTCTTTGAACTTCAAGACACCAGGGACCTTCCTAGGAATTAGCACGTCCCTGATGTACTCTTCCTATCAACCTTGCACCTGGCATAATCGGAGTCTGAATATCCAATCAAGTCAAAGGTAGACCCCTTTAGATACCAGATCCCGAAGCAAGGTGTAGCAACTAAATATCTAAGAATCCGCTTAATGGCCACAAGGTGACATTCCCTTGGGTCGGATTGATATCTAGCACACATGCATACGCTAAGCATAATATCCGGTCTACTAGCACATAAATAAAGCAAGGAACCTATCATAGACCGGTATGCCTTTTGATCAACGGACTTACCTCCTTTGTTGAGGTCTACATGTCCGTCGGTTCCCATTGGTGTCTTCGCGAGCATGGCGTCCTTCATCCCGAACCGCTTGAGCAGGTCTTGCGTGTACTTTGTTTGGGAGATGAAGGTGTCGTCCTTGAGTTTCTTCACTTGGAACCCAAGGAAGTAGTTCAACTCGCCCATCATTGACATCTCAAATTTCTGTGTCATCACCCTGCTAAACTCCTCACAAGACTTTTGGTTAGTAGAACCAAATATTATGTCATCGACATAAATTTGGCACACAAATAGGTCACCATCGCAAGTCTTAGTGAAAAGAGTTGCATCGGCTTTCCCAACCTTGAAAGCATTAGCAATAAGGAAATCTCTAAGGCATTCATACCATGCTCTTGGTATCGGTGTTTCGGGTCCGACCGCGCACCTGGGGTTACCACTCAAGGTGCTTTCAGGAGTAGGACGACGTTATCGACTGTAGCTCGATGGTTCGTGCTGGATGCACGAGAGACAGTGGACAATGGTTTACAGGTTCGGGCCGCTTTGAGATGCGTAACACCCTACGTCCTGGCGAGAGTGCTTTATGTGGTGGGTTACAAGAGAATTCTCTAGTGCTGAAAACGTAGAGAGTTGGGTGGAAGGCTAAGTAGCGAGCATATGATCTGAAGGGGTGCCCTCTAGGCCTTATATACTCGACCGTGGGGCAGTACATGTAGGTATGACAACAACGTGTACCTAAGAAATAGTGAACCAACTGAGTTTATCTTCCTATAATTCCGCTGACCCATTCTCGCTTGGTTCCATTGTATGGGGCTCCTGCGCAGGAAGGTCGGGCCTCTGTTGTGATTACTGCTCGAATTCGTTGGGCCGTCTTGGGTTCGCGCCGATACGACCTTGTGTCGATTCGCTTCACTGGTCGTTCCTCCCCAGGCCCACGAGGGGGATGACCTTACGAATTATGGGGCCCTTGGGCCTTTCGTGAGGTCTTTTATCCTTCTGGTGGACCCGGGGGATATCTGTCCCCCACAAGCCCCCGATCTTTGGGTCGATTCTGAAATAAACGGCCCAAGGATTCTAGGTCCAGCTTGCAGTCTTTGACTTTAACAAGGAATGCTTTAGAGATAAGCCTGCTGGGCCACTACTTCTGAGTTCTGAGTGATCCGATAGAAACAATTTTTCACTGTCTTTTTCTGCTTTTATCACTCGAAATTTGGTGTTCTGTCTCAGACTCATGCTTCATAAGTCAGCATTTTTATACCGTAGGACTTCAAATTTCATTGGGTGCACTGAAGGTGCACCCAATGGGTGTAGCCCCTGAGCTTCGAGTGGATTTTTGCAGACAGTCCACTCGAAGGTCTTCACTTCAAGTATTATCAGAGATCACTTTTATCTTCCACTTGTGCTTTTTCAGAGGTCAGCCTTGTCTTGATCTTGCCTTATGCTTTAGAAGTTAGCATTTTGCTTCTTCGGGGATGATGATGTGTAGCCCCCGAGCTTCGAGTGGATTTTTGAAAATAATCCACTCAAAGGTCTTCATTTCGTGCCTTTTTTCCGGGAATTATCCTTCTCCTTTGCCGAATGCCTTGGAGATCAGCATTATATTATTAGTACTACGCTTTAGAGGTCAGCGTACATTTTTGTCTTTGAGGCCGAGTACGCGATCTGCCCATATCTTGCTAGGTCTTGCCATTTATTTGATCTGCGACTGATTGGACGTTCGATAGATGGCCCTTGGCTAGTCTTCATGTCACTTCGTGCTTTGATGCTTCTGTTGATTAGACTTGTACCTCATCGGCTATATTTGGCTTTCCTTTGATCCCTGCTGATATCTTTCTTATGTCTTGAAGTATTCATTGCATATACTGTTCGGATGTGGCAGTGTTGAAAATATACTGATAATTCCTAGGCGTCCCCCCAATGGGTGTAGGCAAGGGACGGCTTGGTACGCTGAGCGTTTAGCAAACTGCTTCTGAGTAGTAACTTGATGTGACCGCGGGCGTAATCATATCGCCCGCGCAGTTGACTGGAGTCCCAATGGGTGTCGTGTTATGTGAAGCGGCGTCAGCCGCCTGACGTGTCTTCAGACGGTTTGAATTGCATATTGAATTTTTGCGACTGTTCAGTGGCCGTGGTAGGAGGTGAGCGGTTGCCTTCTTCTTCTATAAATAGTGCTCTTGCTTCTCCGGCATTTTCACATCTCTTACTGCTGCTTGTTGTTTACTCTCCTCTTCTTCCTTCCATTTCCACCATGGGCAAGAGTAAGAAAGGTGGTAGTTCTTCGCATCGCTCTGGCGACAAACGCAAGCACGAGCCGGCTCCTCCCTCGGAGGACTTCGGCGACTCGGAGTACTCGGAGGAGAAGTTCTCCTCCGAGTCCGAGGGCTCTCCGGCTCCTGCCTCTCCCCCGGCGTCGTCTGATGATTCGGACGACTCTCAGGGACTTGCAGCGGAGGTTTGGACCTACATCCGGGCTGTCGAGCGCGCCGGGCTCGAGGGCTCGGATGAGTCAGAGTACTCCCCGGACTCGTCCGAGGAGGGCGACGGCGACGGCAGCGACGACGACGGCAGCGGCGACGGCAGCGGTGACAGCGGCGAAGGCGACGGTGACGGCAGTGGCAAGGGTAGCAGCGGCGACGGCGGCGACGGCAGCAAGGGCGGCAGCAGCAGGGGCAGCAACAAGGGCAGCAACAAGGCCAGTGGCTAGATGCCACTGGTTTTAATTATTAGTATAGATTAGTAGTAGTATAATGAAATAATGTAGTAGTAGTTAGTAGTATAGAGTAGTGAAGTATGGTGTAGTAGTAGGGAGGTCATCAGCTCATAATGAGTTGATTTGTAAGTTCGGTAATGCTTCCCTTATAATGAATAGTGATTTCGCCCCACTTCTGTGCGCGATATTTTGCTTTCCTGTCATTCACCGATCTCATTAATGCCTGAGGAATGTTTGGAATCAACGAATCACGCTTCTGACTATTTTCTTCGCGATGTCAACACTTTGGTGGTAGCGTCCGAGTCATTTGAAATCACGTTGTTGCTTTAGGAGTGACGACCGAGTTATTACTAGCGATGTTGGCGCTTTTTTAAGTAATGGCTGAGCGATAGCGGCCACGTCAGTGTTTTAGAGATAACGACCGAGCAGTTACTGGTGATGTCGGCGTTTTAGAGGTAACAGCCGAATCCCTTGGAACTATGTCACCACTTTAGGAATAACAATCGGGCGGCTGATGACGACGTCGGTGTTTCAGAGGTAACAGCCGAGTGATCGATGGCAACGTCAGCGTTTTAGAGGTAACAACCGAGTGATAACGGGCCACGCCGGCCGCTTTGGAGATAGTGGCCGAGTGGAGTCTGGTAACGTCGGTGTTCTCAGAAATAACCGCTGAGTTATAATGGACCGCGTCAGCCATTTTGGAAATAACGGCCGAGTGATGATGTGGCATGCCCGCGCTTTAGAAATAACGACCAGGTGATGACGTGGCACGCCAGCGTTTTAGAAATAACATTGGGTGATGACTGGCGCTTTTTAGATTTGTCATCTGGCTTCGGAAAACCCCATATGCACTGTACTGTCGTGCGCCTCCGCATTCTGTGCCCTAGTTCTTGCTTTTCTGCATCCAGGCCTTCTCTATTCTCTTGCAACGCTGCTTCCGCTCCATTCGCCAGCAAGGTTGAAATGGCGCCCAAGCGGAAAGCTTCGAGTTCGTCTGTCGCAGTCATTCCCCCCATCGACCCCAACAGTCAGTTGCCTTTCGCAGGTAACCATATGTCTGTTGTCTCTGAATCCGACCTTCTCCATCTTGTATCTATCGGGGTTCTTCCTCCGAAGGAGCTCTGTTCATGGCGGATCTGCCGTGGGGTCACTGTTCCAACAGAGGACACTCACGAATCCGTCATCTACGTTCCTTTTCTCCTTCGCGGCCTTGCTCTTCCCATTTCTCCTTTTTTCCGTGGTCTCCTTGATTTCTATCGCTTGAATCTGACCCATCTGAATCCCAATTCCGTTCTGCAAGTTTCTATCTTTGTTCATTTATGCGAAGCTTTTCTCGAAGTTCTGCCACACTTTGGCCTGTGGAAGTATTTGTACCACTATCGCCCTGGGATGGCCGGAGGGCAGCACCAGCTGGTGGGGGGCACGAGCTTGGAGATGCGCCGTGGAAGGAAGGCTGACTACCTCCACATCCCGCTCAAGGACAACATCAAGGGATGGCGCTTGGAATGGTTCATCATGGAGAATCATGGGAATTCTCTCCCCCCACGGTCAGGAAGACAGCCGGATGTTCGCACTCCGAGCTGGACCGAATCCCCCACAGACCAGGAAGTGGCTGAAGCAGGGGCTTTGCTAGCTAAAGTTGGATTGCTGAAAGAAAGGGGTCTGACTGCAGAAGCTATGGTCGCTGACTTTGTTTTCAAGAACATTCAACCACTGAAAGACAGAGCATATCCAGCCTATCTGTATCGAGGCTTTGCTGATTCAAAGGGTAACCAACAGAAGAATTCCTGCCGTGGACTTGGTGGGCCGGCTCGAGATGATACTCGGAGGCAAGGTGTCAAACGTCGGTGCTCCTATTGCATACTCGGCTTGGAATCTGCCTCCTTCCAAGGCCTTTACCAGTTTGGTGTCAAATCCTCCTGCTGGTGATAGCTGTTTAGGCCTTAGAGTGTGACCCTCTCCTGAAGAGGTTAGTGCTTTGGTTGCCTCACTTGAAGAAATTCCTAACAACGAGAGGCAGGTTCATTTTGAGGTGCCTTTGAATCCAAGTGATGCAGAGATAAGTGCCATGCTGGATATGTTAGCTGAAGATTCTTCTGATGCAGTCCCTGCTGAAACACTGGCGGTAGCGCCCATCCCAGAGGCTAGCAAAGCTTTAGATATTCAGAAGTCTGACAATGTTCGTCCGAAGCGTTCTCGCCGAGCCAATCAGCCCGCTTCTCCTGCTGAGGGGAAGAAACAGAAGAAGAAACGTCTTCGTCGAGTGTCTAGTTTGGATCAGGATGCGGGTCCTTCTGTTCTTGCTGCTGAGGAAGTGCCAGTGCCTGCATTTGCTGAAGCTGATCCCAATGGGTGTAACCTGCCTGCTGTTAACCCCAATGGGTGTGACCTGGATGACGCTGACCCCAATGGGTGTGACCTGGATGACGTTGACCCCAATGGGTGTGACCTGGATGATGCTGACCCCAATGGGTGTACTGTCTGCGTTGTTGATGAAGATGAGGAGGAGGATGATGAAATCCCTCTAACTCGGAAAAACAGCCGACGCTATATTGCTAGTGGCAAAAGTAGTGGTGTTCCTTCTCCAGCCCTGTCTGCTCTTGTTGGTCTGCAAGAGTTGTCTCTAGACAACTTTGATCAGACTCTTGAGGATATGGTCCCAGAAGATCTGTTGTCTGAGCCAGCAGATGGTGGCATGATGGACGTTTGCACTGATGTGCCTGATGCTGGGCTGGAGTTATCCCGGGCGGCATCCCGCACCTCATCGACCTTGGAGCGCAGTCTTAAGGGTCAGGAGGCTGGCCCGGATTGCACTGTTCCTATGGAAGTGGTTGAAGGTCCTTCAGCCTTAGAGGTGGCTGCCTCGGAGGGCTCGGCCCTCAAAGATAGCGCTGGTGCTTACCCAGCCCCCGAGGGTGTTGCTGGGGATGATCCGGCTCGGATGGGTAGCGTGAGCGATGACCCAGCCCCCGAGGGTGTCCGAGTTGGTTCTCCCTCTAACACTTCCATGGATGTTCATGTGGGATCTTCTCCTCCGCACTCTGATTGTATGGCAGCAGCGTGAGTTTCGGGCCAGGGAGTCGCTTTAAAGGTCAGCGCTCCTGATGACAGAATTTTGCCTTCTGCTGATGACACTGACTTGGTTCCCACCGGAGCATTGCGGGTCGTTCCAGTTGATGATCCTTCAGCAAGCCGTCAGTTGATTTCCCACGACTTGGGGGTTCCCTCGTTCTTCTCCAACCTCCAGGTAACTTGGTTTTTCTGTCCTGACTTTTACTTCAGGTAGACCGCTGTTATTATACTCATCTGTTCTTATTGTCAGGCACTGGTGGATGAGATGGCTAGCCGGTTGAAATCGCAGGGCACCTCTGTCCCAGAAGGGGCTTTGTCTCTAACGCGTTGGAATCCAGTGCTGCTTCAGCGGCGAGTATCTGACTTGGAAATGGCAAATGCTGGTTAGTGCCCTTTGTTCCTTCATTGGCTATTTGATTAATCTGCTTTATGGCTGAACATCTTTGCTTGATTGTTTCCTAACAGATATGGCCCGACGATATTCTCACCTTGAAGGAAGGTATTCTCAAAGTCAGGCTGAACTGGCCTAGGTTTTTGCTTCTCTGAATGATGCTAACTCCGCTCTTCGTGCTCAACTTGATTCTGAAAAGGTGGCCACTGTATTGAACTTTCACTTGCCCTTATCTGTTATGTTTTTAGTGCTTGCTTGACATTGGAGAAACCGGTTCTTGTCTTCAGGAGGAGAAACGTGCTCTTGCCACTTCTTGCGACAATATGGAAAAGTTATACCGCGATGCCAGCAACTCGTTGACTATCTTGGAGAGGAGCCATCGTTTCACCATGGAGGACTTGGATAACCATCGCTACAAGCTGCAAGAGTCTCTAGATGATATGATTCGCCTCAGGCAATTGGTGTCGAACAAGGATACTGTCATCAAGGATCTGCGCGCTTCCAAAAAGTCAGTGGTCCGGGAGCTAGAAGCCGCTCGGTTGGCTGTCAAGGCCACTGAAGATACTTCTGCTACTCTGAAGGCCCAGCATGACAGAGCCATGGACAAAGCCGTTCGCGCGGGGTGAATCCTGATGAGGAGACCCAGCGTGGTTGTTCCCGACGACATAGTGGCAGATGTGAATGCCGCTCCCGATTCTTCGAGTCGTCCTTCCTCATCGGTTGCTCCTGAGAAAAACGTTTCCAAATAGAAAACACTGAATGCCTTGAGTATATGGTTAGTGTGCTTGGATGTTTTGTTAGAAAACACTTTTTAGTACTGAATGCTATTATTACTTTCCCGTTGTTAGAATTCAACGGTATCTATAGTCATAAAAGTAAGTGCATCATGATGGTTTCGTGGGGCATAGGGATCGCCCTGGGATGAATAATCACAAACGTGCCGAATGTGCCGTGCCAATTTAAGTCGTTGCCAACTTAAATCGATCGCTTCATTATCAGGGGTATAGTGATCACCCCGAGTCGAGTAAGCGAGAGCATGTCGCACCGTCTTAAGTCATCGCCGACTTAAGCCGATTGCTCTGTTAGCAGGGTATAGTGGTCACCTCGAGTTAAGTAAGCGTCAGCATGTCGCACCGTCTTAAGTCATCGCCGACTTAAGCTGATTGCTCCATTAGTAGGGTATAGTGGTCACCCCAAGTCAAGCAAGCGTGAGCATGTTGCATCGTCTTAAGTCATCGCCGACTTAAGCCGATTGCTCCGTTAGTAGGGTATAGTGGTCACCCCGAGTTAAGCAAGCGTGAGCATGTTGCACTGTCTTAAGTCATTGCCAACTTAAGTCGATTGCTCCGTTAGTAGGGTATAGTGGTCACCCCGACTTAAGCAAGCGTGAGCATGTTGCACCGTCTTAAGTCATTGTTAACCTAAGTCGATTGCTCCGTTAGTAGGGTATAGTGGTCACCCCGAGTTGAGCAAGAATGCAGATTGACAATGATCAATTCTTGAAGTCTTTTATTGATGATATATTTCCCAGTTTACAGAATACATTGTCGTCCCAATAGCTTTTGAAATATAGCTAGGGATAAAACTTCTTGAGGTGTTCTATGTTCCATGAGTTCCCAATTTCCGTGCCGTCCATCTGAGTGAGGCGGTATGATCCCGGCCGAGTGACTTCAGCTACTATGAATGGTCCTTCCCATAGAGGTGACAATTTGTGCCGCCCCTCCCCCGTTAGAATTCGGCAGAGGACGAGATCTCCCACTACGAAGGATCGATGTCGTATGGCCTTATCGTGATAGCGCCTCAAAGTTTGCTGATACCGTGCTGATTGAATCACCGTGTTCAGTCGTTCTTCTTCGAGTACATCAACATCCTCCAGCCTAGTAGCCTTAGCTTCTGCTATGTTTTCAAAGATCAACCTTGGCGCCCCAAACTTGAGATCAGCAGGTAGCACTGCCTCTGAACCATAGACCATGAAGAAAGGAGTGTTTCCATGCAAGGCTCGACTAGGTTGAGTTCTCAGGCTCCAAACGACGTACAAGCAGCTCTCTGATCCACTTTCCTGCGAACTTTTCATTCTTGTCGAAAACTTTCTTTCTGAGCGCCTCTAATATCATCCCGTTGGCTCTTTCTACCTGCCCATTGGCTCTTGGGTGCGCCACCGAGGCATATTTGATCTGAATGCTCTTTTGCTCACAGAAATCGAAGAACTCTGAGCTTGTGAAGTTGGATCCTAGGCCGGTTATGATGTTATTTGGTATTCCAAACCTGAATATTATATCTTGTATGAATTCCACTGCCTTAGCTGAAGTTAGAGAAGCAATGGGTTTGAATTCTATCCACTTAGTGAATTTGTCGATAGCAACCAACATGAGTGTATCCTCCTTGAGCTTTTTTGAAAGGTCCAATCATATCCAATCCCCAGCATGCGAATGGCCAAGTTACGGGTATGGTTTGTAGTTGCTGTGCCGGTAGATGCTGCTGTTTTGACAAGTACTGGCAGGCTTCGCACCTCTGAACTAACTCGGCTGCATCACTTTTTGCTGTTGGCCAGTAGAAACCCGACCTGAAGACTTTCCCAACCAGGGTCCTGGATGCTGCGTGCACTCCACATTGCCCAGCATGGACCTCATCCAGAAGTTGCTTTCCAGTAGCCGAGAGAATACATTTCATGAGGACTCCTGATGCGCCCCTTCTGTATAGCGTTTCCCCAATGAGTGTATAGTGAGCTGACTGCCTTGCAATGCGCTCGGCTGTATTTTTATCATCTAGTTCCTTTTCATTCCTTATATATCTGATGATCGGCTCTCTCCAGTCATCAGAATTTGACTCTGGTTGGCTCAGAGTATTGCATTCTTCTACCCGATCCACTGAAATGCTCGGGCGCAACACTTCTTGGACAAAAACTCCAGGCAGGACCTGAGTCCGACTGGACCCTAGCTTAGATAATGCATCAGCCGCCGTGTTGCGGTCTCTCTCCACATGATGAAATTCCAAACCTTCGAATTTATCTTCTAGTTTCTGGACAGCAGTGCAATATTTTCCCATGGAATCATTCGAGCAATCCAATTCTTTGTTTATCTGACTTATGACCACCAGAGAGTCTCCATATACCATCAGTCTCTTGATGCCCAGTGATATGGCAATGTTCAGCTCGTGAATCAGGGCTTCCTACTCGGCTGCGTTGTTAGATGCCGGGAATAACAATTGAAGGGCGTACTTGAGTTGTTCGCCTCCAGGTGCAATAAAGAGGATCCTTGCACCTGCTCCCTGCAGCTTCAATGAGCCATCAAAATACATTCGCCACACTTTTGTAGTTTCCGGGTTATCCGGTACCTGTTGCTCAGTCCACTCTGATACGAAGTCAACCAGTGCTTGAGTTTTGATAGCAGTGCGAGGTCGAAATTCGATGTCATGAGATCCCAATTCACAGGCCCACTTGGCTACTCTTCCGATGGCTTATTTGTTGTGGAGAATATCCCCTATTGGAAATCCAGTGACTACTATGACTTTGTGGTCGTCGAAGTAGTTACGGAGCTTGCGTGCAGTTAGAACTACTGCATACAATAGCTTTTGAACCTGAGGATATTTCTTCTTTGAAGAGACCAGAACTTCACTGATGAAATAGACAGGGTGCTGTACTGGGTATGCATGTCCTTCTTCCGCTCGCTCGACTACCAACGCGGTGCTCACCACGTGAGTCATGCAAGAGATGTATAATAGTAGATCTTCTGCCGGTTGAGTCGGCGTGGCTCGGTGTGGCGGTTTAAGCACTGGTGGTGTTGTCAACAATTTTTTCAGCGCATCTAGAGCTTCTTGTGCTTCTGAAGTCCACTGAAATTTGTCCACCTTCTTGAGTAACTTATAGAATGGTAAGCCTTTTTCTCCCAGCCTTGATATGAACCTGCTTAGGGCTGCCATACACCCGGTGTGGGGGACAGATATCCCCCGGGTCCACTGGAAGGGTAAAAGACCTCACGAAAGGCCCAAGGGCCCAATAAATCGTAAGGTCATTCCTTCATGGGCCTAGGGAGGGACAATCAGTAAAGCAGATCGACGTAGGGCCGGATCGGTGCAAGCCCGGATGGCCCCACAGCGTTGAGCGAGAAACCACAACAGAAGATCCGACTTTCCCGCGATGGAGCCCCATACAGCGGAACCAGGCGAGGATAGGTCGGCAGAATCATAGGAAGATAGACTCAAACAGTTCACTATCCTTTAGGAGCACGTTGTTATTATATCCACATGTATTGCCCCACGGTCGAATATATAAGGCCCAGGGGGCACCCATTCAGAACGATCGATCTCACTACTCAGCCATCCACCTCAACCCTCTACGTTCTCACTTCAGAGAACTGACTTGTAACCCACCGCACAAAGCATCCTCACCAGGACGTAGGGTGTTACGCGTCTCTAAGCGCCCCGAACCTGCAAACGCTGTCCATTGTCCCTCGTGCATCTGGCACGAACCATTTTGCTACAGTTGGCGACACCGTCCTACTCCTAAAAACACCTCGAGGGGCAACCCCAGGTGTGCGGTCGGACCCAAAACACCGACAGCTGGCGCGCCAGGTAGGGGGTGTGTCGACGATCCAAGCTAGCTCAATGGCCGTCACCTTCCACGACAAGATCACCTTCCGTCCCGGATCCACGTTCTGCTTCGGAACGATTTCGTTCGTAGCAGACGAAGAGGGAACTCTACACCGCATTGCAGATCCGCCAAGAAAGAAGTCTCCTCCAACAAACTCCAAAGATATCGGAAAAGCGCAACCTCCAGCTCTCCGAAGGAAGATCGCCACGACAGCCACGCCATTCTACCCCGACGTTCTTTTCATCGGGAGAGTGGAGTCGCCTCCTGTCTCCGACGACGAGCCGACCACGCCTGGGGAAGAACCACCTCAGTGGGAGTCCCGTCGACGAAGAAACCGGCGCCGAAACATCCGATGACATCACCAAGCCGGAGAACGGGATCCGGAGTAGCCTGTCTCGTGAGACGAGGTCTCGGAGATGGGAGAAACTCCGGAAGAACGCGTCTTCAGAGAACGAAGGAACTCCCGACGACGTGATCGTCGACGAGCTCAGGAACAAGCCGAGCAAGACGCAAGGCAGCGCCGGGAAAATCCACTCTTCGGTCGCAACCTGAACCCCGACTTTGCCCAAGCCATGAACACGCCAAGTGAGGTCGGAGGAGTACTAGCTCGGATAGCTGACGGACTCCCTCGGACTCCCGATGCCGAGGGCTATCGACGCTTGTTCACCCAAGCAGCCAACCATCTTCTACTTCGCTCACCCGCCGAACGACTTGCGACACGCTATCAACAGTCGCCGAGACGCGCGGAGCTCCATCAACGCTTCGCGTGAATGACCGCATGAGAACGAGATCCGCCGCCGAGAAGAGTACGACAGGGATCATGGCATCCCAACTCGGAGTCAAGCCACCAGAGCCGAATCAACGACGACCTCGACTGGCGGAACTACCTAGGGACGGTCGAGGAACCACAACAACTACTCGCCTCCTCGGGACAGGCATCATCCCCGACGACAGGAGAACACATGTGGAGTGTCCGCCCTTACTCCATGCCTTAGGGCCATTCAATGGCCCCCCAACTTCAAGGTATCCAATGTCGATAAGTATGAACCTAAACAGGACCCAGGAGGCTGGCTGGCCGTCTACACCACCGCCGCTCGAGCCGCCGGAGCATCCGAGGACGTAATGACTGTGTACTTACCCATTGTCCTCGGGCAAGACGCACTATAATGGCTACGACATCTACCCCGGCATTGCATCGACGACTAGAGCGATTTTAGCCGACGTTTCACCACCAACTTTCAGTCCCTCTCCGACAAACCGGCACAACCCTGGGACCTCAAATCCATCAAACGCCGAGGGGACGAAACTCTCCGATCATACCTCAAAAGGTTCCAGACCATGAGAAATCGTATCCTTGAAGTCACGGAGGCAGCCGTGATCGAGGACTTCTACAGAGGATCCAATGACTCGGCCTTCGTCCGAGCCATATTGCAGAAGGCGCCAACTACCTCCGAGGAGCTGTTCCGGGAAGCCGACCTCTACATCACCGCCGACGAGCGAGCCCTGGACCTCATCGGGGGAGCAAAGCCTGCACCGGCAACACCATGACGCGACGCGAACCAACAACCTGACAAACGCTGGGAGAAGAGACCTCGCGAAGAGGTGCACGCCGCCGGACCACCTGCCTCTCACGCCCGGGGAGGACCTCGCGGAGGCGAGCGCACGCTGGATGACATCCTCGACGCCCAGTGCCCGTACCACAAGGACATGCGCCACACTCTTCGGAACTGCCGGGACTTCAAGCACTCCGTCGGGCACGGCCGACCTTTCCAACCTCTACCTCCTCCTCCGCCACGGGGAGGACCAGAAGAACCACGACAACCCCAGCAGCAGGAGGATGGAGGAGGAGGAGCTTTCCCGCGCGTTGACAGGGAGGTCAATGTCATCTTCGGCGGACACGGGTCGCAGGAGAACAAAAGACAGCAAAAGCTCAACGATCGCCAGATACTGGTGGCAACCACCGGTCCTCTAGCTCCGTACCGATGGTTGGAGCACCCGATCACCTTCACTCGAGCGGATCAATGGCTCAACTTCGACCACCCAGGCAAATACCCGCTCCTCGTCGATCCGGTGATCCGAGGGAGCAGGGTGAAGAAGGTGTTAGTGGACGAGGGGAGCAGCATCAACGTCACCTTCCCCCGGACACTCCGAGGCTTAGGAGTTCACCTCAAAGAACTCCACGAGTCAGATACTCCTTTCTTCGGCATCGTGCCAACCGAAGGGGAATACCCGCTGGGCCACATCTACATGCCCATCACCTTCGGAACTCCGAAGAACTACAGAACCGAGTTCCTGAGGTTCGAAGTGGCGAATTTCGACTGCGGGTACAACGCCATCATCGGGCGGCCAGGATTGGCAAAATTCATGGCCATTCCGCATTGCACGTACATGATATTGAAGATGCCGGGACCACAAGGAATCATAACTGTGCGTGCTGACTTCCAAGGCACCACAGAATGTTTCCGAGTGGCCATCCAAGCGGCCCTCGCCACCAAACCGTCGGCGACTTCTTCGATCCAGGCAAACTCTAAGCCTGAGGAAGACCTTATGGCACCGGCGAACGAAGCTCAAGTCACGACCTCTATGCGGCCGATTGAAGAAACTAAAAGGATCAATCTGGGGTTCGCTGATGAACGCAAGACTGCCATCATCAGCTCCAGCCTGGATGATAAATAGGAAGGCGCGCTCGTCTGGTTTCTG
Source organism: Zea luxurians (assembly GCA_029449295.1). Taxonomy (NCBI): domain Eukaryota; kingdom Viridiplantae; phylum Streptophyta; class Magnoliopsida; order Poales; family Poaceae; genus Zea; species Zea luxurians. Next base: position 32,075,149 of record JAOPSE010000031.1, read on the forward strand.
CAAGACAACCGAGACGTATTCGCATGGCAACCTGTGGATATGCCGGGAGTCCCGAGAGAACTGGCCGAGCACAAACTGAAGGTCTACCCCCAGGCAAGGCCGATCCGGCAAAAACTACGTCGTTTCACGCCCGACAAGAGAGAGGCCATTCGCGCTGAGTTGGCCCGCTTGGTCGCGGCAGGGTTTATCAGAGAGGTGTTACATCCCGAGTGGTTAGCCAACCCTATTCTTGTACTCAAAAAGAATAAAGTGGATTGGCGCATGTGCGTCGACTATACTGATCTCAACAAACATTGTCCGAAGGATCCCTTCGGGCTCCCAAGGATAGATCAGGTGGTAGACTCCACCGCTGGATGTTCTGTGCTGTCTTTCCTGGATTACTATTCCGGATACCATCAGATCAGCTAGGCGAAGGAAGACGAGGAAAAAACGGCGTTCATCAGTCCGTTTGGTGCTTTCTGTTATACCTCCATGCCGTTCGGCCTCAAAAACGCTAGAGCAACTTATCAGAGAGCCATTCAAACATGCTTAGCCGATCACTGGGGCAAGCATGTGGAAGCCTACGTGGATGACGTGGTAATCAAAACAGAGAACTCGGAAAACTTCATCGAAGACTTGCAGCTGGTTTTCAACAGTCTACGGCGATATCGGTGGAAGCTTAATCCCGAAAAATGTGTTTTTGGGGTACCAGCAGGAAAGCTACTCGGATTTATTGTCAGCCACCGGGGAATTGAAGCTAATCCGGAAAAGATTGATGCTATCATGAAAATGGAAGCTCCACGATCACAAAAGAAGGTTCAACGACTCACCGGATGTATGGCAGCCCTGAGTAGATTTATATCCAGGCTAGGAGAAAAAGGTTTACCATTTTACAAGCTACTCAAGAAGGTGGACAAGTTTCAGTGGACTTCAGAAGCACAGGAAGCCCTAGATGCACTGAAAAAATTCCTGACAACCCCACCAGTACTGAAACCACCACGACGAGCCACATCGACTCAACCAGCTGAAGATCTGCTGCTATATATCTCTTGCATGACTCACGTGGTAAGCACCGTGTTGGTAGTCGAGCGAGCAGAAGAAGGACATGCCTACCCAGTGCAACACCCTGTCTATTTCATCAGTGAAGTTCTGGGACCCTCGAAGAAAAAGTATCCTCAAGTTCAGAAGCTATTACACGCAGTACTTCTAACTGCCCGCAAGCTACGTCACTACTTTGATGACCATAAAGTCATAGTAGTCACTGGTTTTCCGATAGGGGATATTCTTCACAACAAGGAAGCCATTGGCCGGATAGCCAAGTGGGCCTGTGAACTGGGATCTCATGACATCGAATTTCGACCTCGTACTGCCATTAAAACCCAAGCATTAGTCGACTTCGTGTCAGAATGGACTAAACAACAAGTACCAGAGAACCCGGAAATGACAGAAGTATGGCGGATGTATTTTGATGGCTCGCTGAAGCTGCAAGGAGCAGGCGCGAGAATTCTCTTCATCGCACCTAGAGGCGAACACCTCAAATATGCCCTCCAGTTGTTATTTCCAGCCTCCAACAATGCAGCCAAGTATGAAGCTCTGATCCATGGACTAAACATCGCCATGTCATTGGGCATCAAGAGACTAATGGTATACGAAGATTCTCTGGTAGTCATAAGCCAGATAAACAAAGAATGGGACTGTTCAAAAGATTCAATGGGAAAATACTGCGCTGCCGTCCGGAAACTAGAAGATAAGTTTGAAGGCCTAGAATTTCATCATGTAGAAAGAGATCGAAACACGGCGGCTGATGTATTGTCCAAGCTAGGATCCAGTCGAACTCAGGTCCCACCCGGAGTCTTTGTACAAGAAATACCACAACCAAGCATCTCAATGGATCAGGCAGAAGAGTGTAATATCGTAAGTCAACTAGAGTCAGACTCTGATGACTAGAGAAGGCCGATTATCAGATATATAAAGAATGAAGAGGAACCAGATGACAAAAATGTAGCCGAGCGCATCGCCAGACAGTTAGCCCACTACACACTCATTGGGGAAACATTATACAGAAGAGGTGCATCAGGCGTCCTCATGAAGTGCATTCTCTCATCTACTGTGAAGCAACTTCTGGATGAGGTCCATGCTGGGCAATGTGGAATACACGCAGCGTCCAAGACACTAGTCGGGAAGGTCTTCAGGTCAGGATTCTATTGGCCAACTGCGAAAAGCGATGCAACCGAGCTAGTTTAGAGGTGCGAAGCTTGCCAGTACTTGTCAAAGCAACAACATCTACCAGCACAGCAATTGCAGACCATACCAGTAACTTGGCCCTTCGCATGCTGGGGACTGGATATGATTGGACCTTTCAAGAAAGCTCAAGGAGGATACACTCATGTACTGGTAGCAATCAATAAATTCACTAAATGGATAGAGTTCAAACCCATTGCTTCTTTAACCTCGGCTAAGGTCGTGGAATTCATACAAGACATAATATTCAGATTTGGAATACCAAACAATATCATAACTGACTTAGGATCCAACTTCACAAGTTCAGAATTCTTTGATTTCTGTGAGCAAAAGAGCATCCAGATCAAGTATGCTTCGGTAGCACACCCGAGGGCCAACGGGCAGGTTGAGCGAGCTAACGGGATGATACTGGAGGCACTCAGGAAAAGGGTCTTCGAAAAGAATGAAAAGTTTGCAGGAAAATGGATAAGGGAATTGCCCTACGTCGTTTGGAGCCTAAGAACCCAACCTAGCCGAGCTCTACATGGAAATACTCCTTTCTTCATGGTCTATGGGTCAGAGGCAGTATTACCCGCCGATCTCAAATTCGGGGTGCCTAGGTTGGTCTTCGAAAACATAGCAGAAGCCGAAGCTACTAGGCTGGAGGACATTGATGTACTCGAGGAAGAACGACTGAATGCAGTAATTCAATCAGCACGATACCAGCAGACTCTGAGACGCTATCACGACAAGGCCGTGCGACAACGATCCTTCTCAGTGGGAGATCTCGTCCTCCGCCGAATTCTAACGGGGGAAGGACGACACAAGTTGTCACCCTTATGGGAGGGACCATTCATAGTAGCAGAAGTCACTCGGCCGGGATCATATCGTCTAACTCAGATGGACGGCACAGAAATTGGGAACTCTTGGAATATAGAACACCTCAGGAAGTTTTACCCCTAGCAGAATTTCAAAAGCTATCGGGACGACAATGTACTCTGTAAAATGGGAGATATGTCATCAATAAAGAAGGCTTCAAAGATACTCAATTTGTTCATGATTGACTAGCACTCTTACTTAACTCAGGGTGACCACTATGCCCTGCTAACGGAGCAATCGGCTTAACTCAGCAAAGACTTAAGACGGTGCAACATGCTCACGCTTACTTAACTCAGGGTGACCACTATGCCCTGCTAATGGAGCAATCGGCTTAAGTCAGCAAAGACTTAAGACGGTGCAACATGCTCACGCTTACTTAACTCAGGGTGACCACTATGCCCTACTAACGGAGCAATCAGCTTAAGTCGGCAAAGACTTAAGACGGTGCAACATGCTCACGCTTACTTAACTCAGGGTGACCACTATGCCCTGCTAACGGAGCAATCGGCTTAAGTCAGCAAAGACTTAAGACGGTGCAACATGCTCATGCTTACTTAACTCAGGGTGACCACTATGCCCTACTAACGGAGCAATCGGCTTAAGTCGGCAAAGACTTAAGACGGTGCAACATGCTTACGCTTACTTAACTCAGGGTGACCACTATGCCCTGCTAACAGAGCAATCGGCTTAAGTCGGCAAAGACTTAAGACGGTGCAACATGCTCACGCTTACTTAACTCGGGGTGACCACTATGCCCTATAAACAGAAGCAATCGACTTAAGTCAGCAGCGATTTAAGGCGATCTGACGCGCTTACGACTACTCATATAAGGATGACTTCTATATCCCATAAACAAGTTTCAAAACCATCACACAACCTTTTACTACTGCAAATTTATGTACTGTTGAATTCTAAAACAATAGGAGAATAGCAATATCATTCAAATGCTAAACTGGTGTCCTCTAACAAATATATGACCGTGCTAACCGCACGCTCAAAGCACGCAAAATATTTCTCTATTTCGCGATGTCTTTCTCAGGAGCAACCGACGAGGAAGGGCGACTTGAGGAATCAGGAGCAGCATTCACGTCAGCCCTTATATCTTCAGGAACAACTACGCCGGGTCTCCTCATCAAGATTCGTCCCGCCCGAATGGCCTTGTCCATGGCTCTGTCGCGCTGGGCTCTCAGAGTAATGGAAGTTTCTTCAGCAACCTTGACAGCCAATTAAGCAGTTTCTAGCTCCTGGGCGATGGATTTCTTTGAAGCACGGAGTTCTTTGATAGTAGCATCCTTAGCCGATATCAACTGCCTGAGACGGATCACGTCATCCGTGGATTCCTGCAGCCTACAACGAAGATTATCTAACTCCTCCATGGAGAAGCGATGACTCCTCTCCAGGATGGTCAACGAATTGCTAGAGTCACGATACAGTCTGTCGAGATTGTCGCGAGACGCAGCAAGGACACGTTTTTCTTCCTGCAGACAAGAATCAACTCCTTTCAAACATCAAACAAGCAATAGGAACACAGCAATGCAAGGCACAGTTTCATAGGTTACCTTTTCAGAATCAAGCTGAGTGCGAAGGGAAGAGCTCAGTGCATTGGCGTCATCTAAGGCAGCAGAGACCTGGGCTAGTTCAGTCTGGCTTTGAGAATACTTCTCTTCAAAATCAGAGCACCGCTGGACCAGCTCAGCCTGATCTCGAGAATGTTTTTCTTCAAAAGTGGAAATTTGTCGAGTCATATCTAGCAGGAGACAATCAAACAAAAAAGGGTCAGAATGTAAGGCAGTTCAATAATAAAGACAAAAAGAAGCAGAAAAGCACTAACCAGCATTGGTCGCCTCCAAGTCAGAGACACGTTGTTGAAGTAACACCGGATTCCAACGTGCAAGAGACAAAGCTCCTTCTGGAACAGAAGAACCCTGCAACCTCAGCTGGCTAGCCATCCCATCCACCAGAGCCTGATAAGGAGAACAGACGAATGTAATGACAGCAGTTCATACGGTACAAAAGTCAGGACAGAATATATCACAGTACCTAGAGATTGGAGAAGAACGAAGGGACTCCCAAATCATTAGAGATCAATTGACTACCAGGCGTAAGGTCGCCACCCGAAGCAGCTTGCAACAAACCAGCAGGGACCAACTCAGCGCCATCAACAGAGCTCAAAACTTGGCCAGCGGGGACGCTGCCCTCTAAAGCGACTCCCTGGTCCAAAGCTTGGGCTACCACCATGCAGCCGGAGTGCGGAGGCGATCCCGCATGAACGTCCATGGAAGTACAAGAGGGAGACCCCGCTCGGACACCCTCGGGGGTTGGGTCATAGTTTGCGCTACCCACGTGAGCCGGATCATCTCCGGCAGTACCCTCGGGGGCTGGGCAATGGCTTGCACTTCCCACCCGAGCCGAGTCACCCTCGGCAACACCCTCGGGGGCTGGGTAAGCGTCAACACCATCCTTGAAGGCCAGGCTCTCCGCAGTGGCCGCCTCTAAGGCTGAAAGCCCCTCAGTTACTTCCATGGGACCGAGATGATCCAAGTCAGTCTCCTGACCCTCAAGACCGCGCTCTAAGGTCGATGAGGCGCGGGATGACCTCAACCCAGCATCAAGCACATCAACACAAACCTCCATCACACCATCATCCGCTGGCTCTGATAAAAGGTCCTCTGGAACCATGTCCTCTAGAGTCTGATCAAAGTTTGCCAGAGATAACTCCTGTAGACCAACGAGAGCTGACAGAGCAGGAGAAGGAACTCCACTACTCTCCCCACTAGCAATATACTGTCGACTGTTCTTCCGAGTCAGAGGGACCTCATCTTCTTCCTCCCTATTGTTTTCATCAACAACATAAGCAACACACCCATTGGGATCAGCATCGGGTGGGGCACACCCATTGGGATCAGCAGCAGATGGAGCACACCCATTGGGGTCGGCGTCAGTAAAATCAGGCACAGGAACCTCCTCAGGAGCAGGAACTGAAGGACCAGCGCCCCGATCCAAACTAGATACTTGCCGAAGACGTCTCTTTTTCTTTTTCTGCTCATCAGCAGAAGGATCAAGTTGATTGGCTCGGCAAGGGCGTCTCGGGTGAGCACTGGCAGGCTTCTGAATATCCAAAGTCGTACTAGCTTATGGGAGAGGCGCCACCACCAATGCCCTGACAGGAGCAGCATCAGGAGAGTCCTCAGCCAGCAAATCAAGCATAGCGCTTATTTCCGCGTCACTGGGATCCAAAGGCACCTCAAAGTGGACTTGCCGTTCGTCATCAGGAATTTCCCCGAGCGAGGCAACCAAAGTGTTAACTTCTTCGGCAGAGGGTCGTACTCTAAGGCCCAAACCGCCATCAGTGACAGGTGGATTCGACACAAAAAGAGTGAAGGCCTTGGGAGGAGGCAGGCTCCATGCTGAGTATGCCACTGGGGCACCAATATTTGATACCTTGCCTCTAAGAATCATCTCAAGTCGGTTCACCAAGTCTATAGAGGGAATTTTCCTATTGGTAACCCGAGTTGAGTCAGCTAGACCTCGGTACAGATAAACCGGGTATGCCCTGTCCTTCAACGGCTAAATATTCTTGAAAACAAAATCAGCAACCACAGCCTCGGCAGTCAGACCCCTTTCTTTCAGCAGTCCAACTTCAGCTAGCAAAGCCCTCGCCTCAGCTACCTCCTGATCCGTGGGAGACTCAGTCCAACTCGGAGTGCGAACATCCGGCTGTCTTCCCGACCGTGGGGGGAGAGAATTTCCATGGTTCTCAACAATAAACCATTCCAAGCGCCATCCCTTGATACTGTCTTTGAGAGGGATTTCAAGATACTCAGTCTTCCTCTCACGGCACATCTCCAGACTAGCACCCCCAACCAGCTGATGCTGACCCCCGGCCATTCTAGGGCGGCAGTGATACAAGTACTTCCACAACCCGAAATATGGAAGCACACCAAGAAAAGCTTCGCACAAATGAACGTAAATAGAAATTTGAAGAATAGAATTGGGATTCAGGTGGGTCAAGTTAAGGCGATAAAAATCAAGGAGGCCGCGGAAAAAGGGAGAAATGGGGAGAGCGAGACCGCGGAGAAGAAAAGGAACATAAACCACGGATTCATGGGTATCCTCTGTCGGGACAGTGACCCCATGACAAATCCTCCAAGAACAAAGCTCCCTCGGGGGAAGAACCCCGATGGACACGAGGTGGAGGAGATCAGGCTCGGATACAATAGACGTGTGGTTACCTGCGAAAGGCAACTGGCTGTTGGGGTCGATGAGAGGAATTACTGCAGCGGATGAACTCGAGGCCTTTCTCTTGGGCGCCATCTCAATTCTGCTAGCGAACAGAGCGAGAGCCGAATTGCAGAGAGGATTTGGAGGCAGGAAGGCAAGAAGTAGGGCACGGAAAGCAGAGGCGGCTGAAAGCGCAGTATACGCGGGATATTCCCGAGTCGGATACCGTCTCCAAAAACGCCCAGTCAGCACCCGGCAGTTACTTTTAAAAAAACCGGCGTGCCACGTCGTCACCCGGCGGCTACTTCTAAAACCCCGGTGTGTCACATCATCACTCGGCTACTATCCTCAAAGTGGCCGACACGGCCCGTTTTAACTCGGCTGTTATTTCTAAAACGCTGACGTTATCACCAGTCGCTCGGCATTTATCTCTAAAGTGCCGACGATACCTTCAGTCGCTCGGCAGCTATCTCTAAAGCGCCGACGATACCTTCAGTCGCTCGGCAGCTATCTCTAAAGCGTCGATGATATCTTCAGTCGCTCGACAGCTATCTCTAAAGCGCCGACGATATCCTCAGTCGCTCGGCGGTTATCTCTAAAAAACGCTGACGTTGTTACAGGTCACTCGGCTGTCGCATCTAAGAGCGCCGACGTGGTCAACAGTTATTCCGATGCTGGCACGGTTTCATCATCACTCGGACTCTAATTCAAATGCATAAATATCGACAGTAGTAAGCTCGACCATCACCCCTGAAGCGGCGATACGATGCCCGAGTTATTCAGTTACTATTCCGAATGAATCAACTCCACAAATAAGAGATCGACCTACTATGAAGCACTGTAATTAGTACCAGAGGAGACAAAGCCGTTCTTCATTAAGGGAAGTAACAGTACTTACAAATCAACTCATCAAGAGTTGATAACTTCCCTATTGATACTACTATACTACATTCTACTACTACTACTGCTACTACTACCACTACTACTACCTACGCTACACTATACTACTCTACATTACTAATACTACTACATTATTTCACTATACTACTTCTAATCTATACTAATATTTAAAAACCAGTGGCATTTAGCCACTGGCCTTGTTGCCGCCGCTACCGCCCCTGCCGCCGCCGCCGCTGCCGCCCCTGCTGCTTCCGTTGCCGCCCCTGCTGCCGTCGTCGCCGTCATCACCGTCGTCGCCGCCGCCATCGCCTCCGTCGTCGTCGTCGTCGCCTTCGCCATTGCCGCCACCGTCCTCCTCGGACGAGTCCTCCTCGTCCGAGGAGTACTCCGACTCATCCGAGCCCGCGAGCCCGAACGCTCGACGGCCCGGATGTAAGTCCAGACCTCGGCGGCGAGCCCCTGGGAGTCGTCTGAATCATCAGACGACTCACGCAGAGGGATGGGAGCCGGAGACCCCTCGGACTCAGAGGAGAACTCCTCCTCTGAGTATTCCGAGTCACCAAAGTCTTCGAACGGAGGAGTCGGCTCGCGCTTGCGTTTCTTGCCCATGGTGGAAATGCAAGGAGAGGAAGAAGGCAAGCAGTGGAGAACAGGAAGGGATGTGAAAAAACCAGAGAGGCAAAGGCACTATTTATAGAAGAAGGAGGCAACCGCTCACCTCCAACCGCGGTCACTGAACAGTCGCGAGGCATTCCATACACACTTCAACCCGTCTGAAGACGCGCGGCTGACGCCGTTTCACGCAATGCAACACCCATTGGGACTCCAGTCAACAGCGCGGAGGATATGATTACGCCCACCGTCACATCACATTACTACTCAGAAGCAGCCGGCTAAAACGCTCAGCGTACCAAGCCGTCCCTTGCCCACACCCATTGGGGGGGACGCCCAGGAATTATCAGTATATTTTTCAAAAACTGTCACATCCGTGCAGAGCGTGCAATGAACACCTCAAGACAAAAATGAGATATCAGTAAGGATCAAAGGAAAGCCAAATATAGCCGGTGAAGTACAAAATCTGACCGACGGAAGCGACGTGAAGACTAGCCAAGGAACGTCCATAAAATGTCCAATCGGTCGCAGAGCAAATAAATTGCACCACCTAGCAAGATATGGGTGGATCACGAACTCGGCTGCAAAAGACAAAATACATGCTGACCTCTAAAGCATAATATGGATGACATAATGCCGACCTCTAAGGCATTCAAAAAAAGAGAAAATATGACTCTCGGCAAAAGGACATGAAGTAAAGACCTTTGAGAGGATTGTTTTCAAAAATCCACTCAAAGCTCGGGGGCTACACCCATTGGGTGCACCTTCGGTGCACCCCATGGATCACCATTTCAAGCCAAGATAGTGCCGACTTCTAAGGCATAAGACAAGATTAAAAGAGAAGGCTGGCCCTCAACCAAAGTATGAGAAGAAAATAAAAATAATCTCTGATGAAGACCTTCGAGTAGATTATCTTCTAAAATCTACTCGAAGCTCGGGGGCTACACCCATTGGGTGCACCTCTGGTGCACCCAATGAAGTTCAGGGTCCAACAATATGAAATGCCGACTCTTAAGGCACAAGCACGAAACAAAGCTCCAGTGTACGAGTGATCACAGCAGAAGGAGACAGTAAGAAATCGTTTTTCTCCAAATTACCTACAAGCTAGGCCTAGGATCTTTGGGCCGATTACCTCAAAATCAACCCAAAGATCGGGGGCTTGTGGGGGACAGATATCCCCCGGGTCCATTGGAAGGGTAAAAGACCTCACGAAAGGCCCAAGGGCCCAATAAATCGTAAGGTCATTCCTTCATGGGCCTGGGGAGGGACAATCAGTAAAGCAGATCGACGTAGGGCCGGATCGGTGCAAGCCCGGATGGCCCCACAGCGTTGAGCGAGAAACCACAACAGAAGATCCGACTTTCCTGCGATGGAGCCCCATACAGCGGAACCAGGCGAGGATAGGTCGGCAGAATCATAGGAAGATAGACTCAAACAGTTCACTATCCTTTAGGAGCACATTGTTATTATATCCACATGTATTGCCCCATGGTCGAATATATAAGGCCTAGGGGGCACCCATTCAGAACGATCGATCTCACTACTCAGCCATCCACCTCAACCCTCTACGTTCTCACTTCAGAGAACTGACTTGTAACCCACCGCACAAAGCATCCTCACCAGGACGTAGGGTGTTACGCGTCTCTAAGCGGCCCGAACCTGCAAACGTTGTCCATTGTCCCTCGTGCATCTGGCACGAACCATTTTGCTACAGTTGGCGACACCGTCCTACTCCTAAAAACACCTCGAGGGGAAACCCCAGGTGTGCGGTCGGACCCAAAACACCGACACTCGGTGAGTCTTTGAACTTTCTTTTGTGATCCTGGTGCTTCCATCCTCATGATAGCTTCGATCTTTTCTGGATTGGCTTCAATTCCCCGGTGGCTAACAATAAACCCTAGCAACTTTCCTGTTGGCACTCCGAAAATGCATTTTTCGGGATTAAGCTTCCATCTGTATCGTCGTAAACTATTGAAGACCAGCTGTAAATCTTCGATGAAATTTTCTGAATCCTCTGTCTTGATCACCATGTCATCCACATAGGCTTCTACATGCTTGCCCCAGTGATCAGCTAAGCATGTCTGAATAGCCCTCTGATAAGTTGCTCCAGCGTTTTTGAGGCCGAACGACATGGAGGTATAGCAGAAGGCTCCAAACGGGGTGATAAATGCCGTTTTTTTCCTCGTCTTCTTTTGCTAGACTAATCTGATGATACCCAGAGTAGCAATCCAAGAAAGACAGCATAGAGCATCCAGCGGTTGAGTCCACCACCTGGTGGATTCTAGGAAGCCCGAAGGGATCCTTCGGACAGTGTTTGTTGAGATCCGTATAGTCAACACACATGCGCCAATCCACTTTATTCTTTTTGAGTACAAGAACAGGGTTGGCTAACCATTCAGGATGTAACACCTCTCTAATGAATCCAGCCGCGACCAAGCGAGCCAGCTCAGCACGGATCGCTTCTCTCTTGTCGGGCATAAAGCAACGTAATTTTTGTTGTGCTGGCCTCGCCTGGGGGTCGACCTTCAATTTGTGCTCGGCCAGCTCTCTTGGGACTCCCGGCATATCCGTAGGTTGCCATGCGAATACGTCTCAGTTATCTTGCAAAAACTGGACGAGCGCGCCTTCCTATTGTCATCCAGGCTGGAGCTGATGATGGCGGTTTTGCACTCGTCAGCGAACCCGGGGTTGATCCTTTTGGTTTCTTCAATCAGCCGCATAGAGGTCACGGCTTGAGCTTCGTTCGCGGGTACCGCGAGGTCTTCCTCAGGCTTTGAGTTTGCCCGTGTAGGGGAAATCGCCGATGGTTTGGTGGTGAGGGCCGCCTGAATGGCCACTCGGAAACATTCTGCGGCGCCTTGAAAGTCAGCGCGCACAGTTATGATCCCTTGTGGTCCTGGCATCTTCAATATCATGTACGTATAATGTGGAATAGCCATGAACTTTGCCAATCCGGGCCTCCCGATGATGGCGTTGTATCCGTAGTCGAAGTTTGCCACCTTGAACCTCAGGAACTCGGTTCTGTAGTTTTCCGGAGTTCCGAAGGTGACTGGCATGTAGATGTGGCCCAGCGGGTACTCTCCTTCAGTCGGCACGATGCCGAAGAAGGGTGTGTCCGACTCGTGGAGCTCTTTGAGGGGAACTCCCAAGCCTTGGAGCGTCCGGGGAAGGTGACGTTGATGCTACTTCCCCCGTCCACTAGTACCTTCTTTACCCTGCTCTCTCGGATCACCGGATCGACGAGAAGCGGGTATTTGCCTGGGTGATCAAAGTTGAGCCATTGATTTGCCTGGGTGAAGGTGATCGGGTGCTCAGACCATCAGTACGGGGCGGGAGGACCGGTGGCCGCCACCAGTATCTGACAATCGTTGAGCTTTTGTTGTCTCTTGCTTTCTTGTGACCCATGTCCGCCGAAGATGACATTGACTTCTCTATCGACGCGCGGGAAGGCTCCTCCTCTTCCCTCCTCCTGCTGCTGTGGTTGTTGCGGTTCTCCCGGTCCTCCTCGCGGCTGGGGAGGAGGTAGAGGTTGAAAAGGTGGACCGTGCCCAACGAAATGTTTGAAGTCCCTGCAGTTCCAGAGGGTGTGGCGCATGTCCTTGTGGTATGGGCACTGGGCGTCGAGGATGTCATCCAGCGTGTGTTCGCCTCCACGAGATCCTCCTCGGGCGCGAGAGGCGGGCGGTCCGGCGGCGTGGACCTCCTCACGAGGCCTCTTCTCCCAGCGCTTGTCGGGTTGCTGGTTCATGTCGCGTTGTGGCACCGCTGGTGCAGGCTTCGCTCCTCCGATGAGGTCTTGAGCTCATTCGTCCGCGGTGATGTAGAGGTCGGCCTCCCGGAACAACTGCTCGGAGGTAGTCGGCGCCTTCTGTAATATGGTTTGGACCTCGATCACTGCTGCCTCCGCGACCTCGGGGATACGATTTCTCATGGTCTGGAATCTTTTTAGGTACGACCGAAGAGTTTTGTCCCCTCGGCGCTTGATGGATTTGAGGTCCCATGGTTGCACCGGTTTGTCGAAGAGAGACTGAAAGTTGGCGGTGAAGCGCTGACTGAAATGGCTCCAATCGTCGATGCACTGTCGGGGTAGGTGTCGCAGCCATTGCAGCGCGTCTTGCCCGAGGACGATAGGCAAGTACGCGGTCATCACGTCCTCGGTTGCCCTAGCTGCTCGGGCAATGGTGGTGTAGACGGCTAGCCAGCCTCCCGGATCCTGCTTAGGTTCGTACTTGTCGACGTTGGAGACCTTGAAGTTAGGAGGCCATTGAATGGCCCTGAGGCGTGGAGTAAGTGCCGATACTCCGCATGTGTCCTCCTGTCGTTGATGATGATGTCGGTCCCGGGGAGGAGAGTGGTTGTCGTGGTGCCTCGACCGTCCCCGGGTGGTGCCACCAGTTGAAGCCGCGGCCGACTCGGTCCTGGTAGCCTGACTTCGCGTTGGGACGCCGTGATCCCGGTCGTACTCTTCCCGGCGACGGATTTTGTTCTCATGTCGTCGTTCGCGCGAAGCGTTGATGGAGCTCCGTGCGTCCCGCCGACTGTTGATGGCGTGTCGTAGATCGTTTGGCGGGTGAGCGAGGGGTAGGAGATGATTAGCTGCTTGAGTGAACAGCCGCTGATAGCCCTCGGCATCAGGAGTCCGAGGGAGGCCATCTGCTATCCGAGCCAATACTCCGCCGACTTCACTCGGCGTGTTCATGGCTCGGGCGAAATCGGGGTTCAGGTTGCGTCCGAAGAGTGGATTTTCCCGGCGTTGCCTTGTTTCCTGCTCGGCCTGTTCTTGAGCCCGTCGACGATCGCGTCGTCGGGAATTCCTTCTTTCCCTGAAGACACGTTCTTCCGGAGTTTCTCCCATCTCTGAGACCTCGTCTCACGATACGGGTTGCGTCGGGTCCCGTTCTCCGGCCTTGTGATGTCGTCGGATATTTCGGCGTCTGTTCCTTCGTCGGCGGGATTCTCGCTGAGGAAGTTCCTCTCCAGGTACGGTTGGTTCATCGTCGGAGATGGGGGGCGACTCTACCCTTCCAATGAAGAGGATGTTGGGGTAGAACGGAACAGTTGTCGTGGCGACCTTCTTTCTATCCTCCTTTGAGGACGAAGGTACAGAAAGAACAGCTTGCCGCCTTTCGATCTCATTCGTTTCTTTCTTCCTCGTGATCCGTGTCCATTCTCCCATTGGAGAGGTGGACAACGGAGTTCTCCGGGTTGACGGGCCCTGGGCTCCTAGTTTGCTGAAGGTGATCTTTTTTGGAGCATTGGAGGTTGCGCCTTTTCCTGCTTTGCCCCGATTTTCCCGGAGATTTTTGAGGAAGATTTTCTCTCCGGTGGATCCGCAAAGCAATGCAGAGTTCCCTCCTCATCTGCTACAGATGAGATAGTTTCGAAGCAGAATGTGGACCCGGGGCGGAGGATGATCTTGTGCTGGAAGGTGACGGCCATTGAGCTAGCTTGGATCGATGACACACCCCCTACCTGGCGCGCCAACTGTCGGTGTTTCAGGTCCGACCGCGCACCTGGGGTTACCCCTCAAGGTGCTTTCAGGAGTAGGAGGGCATTATCGACTGTAGCTCGATGGTTCGTGTTGGATGCACGAGAGACAGTGGACAGTGGTTTACAGGTTCGGGCCGCTTTAAGATGCATAACACCCTACGTCCTAGCGAGAGTGCTTTATGTGGTAGGTTACAAGAGAATTCTCTAGCGCTGAAAACGTAGAGAGTTGGTGGAAGGCTAAGTAGCGAGCATATGATCTGAAGGGGTGCCCCTTAGGCTTTATATACTCGACCGTGGGGCAGTACATGTAGGTATGACAACAACGTGTACCTAAGAAATAGTGAACCAACTGAGTTTATCTTCCTATAATTCCACCGACCCATTCTCGCTTGGTTCCGTTGTATGGGGTCCTGTGCAGGAAGGTCGGGCCTCTGTTGTGATTACTGCTCGAATTCGTTGGGCCGTCTTGGGTTCGTGCTGATACGGCCTTGTGTCGATTCGCTTCACTGGTCGTTCCTCCCCAGGCCCACGAGGGGGATGACCTTACGAATTATGGGGCCCTTGGGCCTTTCGTGAGGTCTTTTATCCTTCTGGTGGACCCGGGGGATATCTGTCCTTCACACTTGGGGCTTGCTTAAGTCCATAGAGCGCCTTAGAGAGCTTACACACATGGTCGGGGTACCGTTTATCCTCAAAGCCAGGGGTTGCTCCACGTACACCTCCTCCTTGATTGGCCCATTGAGGAAAGCGCTCTTCACATCCATTTGGAACAACCTGAAAGAGTGGTGAGCGGCATAGGCTAATAGAATGCGAATAGACTCTAGCCTAGCCATAGGAGCAAAAGTCTCCTCGAAATCCAAACCTGCGACTTGGGCATAACCTTTTGCCACAAGTCAAGCCTTGTTTCGTGTCACCACCCCGTGCTCGTCTTGCTTGTTGTGGAACACCCACTTGGTTCCCACAATGTTTTGCTTGGGACATGGCACCAGGCTCCAAACTTCATTCCTCTTGAAGTTGTTGAGCTCTTCCTGCATGGCCAACACCTAGTCCAGATCTTGCAAGGCCTCTTCTACCCTGAAAGGCTCAATATAAGAGACAAACAAGTAATGCTCACAAAAGTTAGCTAGTCTTGAGCGAGTAGTTACTCCCTTGCTTATATCACCCAGAATCTGGTCGACGGGATGATTCCTTTGAATAGTCGCTCAGACTTGAGTTGGAGGGGCCCGTGGTGCTTCTTCCTCCATAGCTGGTTCTTCTTGTGCTCCCCCTTGATCACACGCCTCCTCTTGAGGAACCTGTTCATCATCTTGAGTTGGGGGATGCACCATCATTGAGGAAGAGGGTTGATCTTGCTCTTGTTGTTCCTGTGGTCGTACATCTCCAATCGCCATGGTGCGAATTGCGACCGTTGGGACGTCATCTTCATCTACATCATCAAGATCAACTTGCTCTCTTGGAGAGCCATTAGTTTCATCAAATACAACATCGCTAGAGACTTCAACCAAACCCGATGATTTGTTGAAGACTCTATACGCCTTTGTATTTGAGTCATAACCTAGCAAAAACCCTTCTACATCTTTGGGAGCAAATTTGGAATTTCTACCTTTCTTTACTAGAATATAATATTTACTCCCAAATACACGTAAGTATGAAACGTTGGGTTTGTTACCGGTTAGAAGTTCATACGAGGCCTTCTTGAGGAGGCGATGAAGGTAGACCCGGTTTATGGCGTGGCAAGCTGTGTTCACAGCTTTCGACCAAAACCGCTCGGGCGTCTTGAATTCTCCAAGCATCGTCCTTGCCATGTCGATAAGCGTCCTGTTCTTCCTCTCTACCACACTGTTTTGCTGTGGTGTGTAGGGAGCGGAGAACTCGTGCTTGATTCCTTCCTCCTCAAGGTACTCCTCCACTTGTAAGTTCTTGAACTCAGACCCGTTGTCGCTTCTTATCTTTTTCACCTTGAGCTCAAATTTGTTTTGAGCTCTCCTTAGAAAGCGCTTTAGGGTCCCTTGGGTTTCTGATTTATCCTGCAAAAATAATACCCAAGTGAAGCGGGAAAAATCATCAACAATAACAAGACCATACCTACTTCCCCCGATGTTGAGGTAGGCGACGGGTCCGAAGAGGTCCATATGAAGTAGCTCCAGAGGTCTTGATGTGGTCATCACATTCTTGCTATGATGAGTGCTTCCGACTTGTTTACCTGCTTGACAAGCTGTACAAGGTCTATCTTTTTCGAAAAATACATTGATTAGACCTAACACATGTTCTTCCTTTAGAAGTTTGTGAAGGTTCTTCATCCCAACATGTGCTAGACGGCGATGCCACAGCCAGCCCATGCTAGTCTTAGCAATTAAGCATGCATCTAGATCGGCCTCCTCTTTCGAAAAATCAACTAAATAGAATTTGCCGTCAAGTACACCCTTAAAAGCTAATGAACCATCACTCCTTCTAAAGACAGACACATCTACATTGGTAAATAGACAATTATAACTCATATTACATAGTTGACTAACAGACAATAAGTTATATCCGAGCAATTCAACTAAGAACACATTGGATATGGAATGCTCGGATGAAATGGCTATCTTTCCTAGTCCTTTAACCTTGCCTTGGTTCCCATCTCCAAAGATGATCGAATCTTGGGAATCTTTGTTCTTGACGTAGGAGGTGAACATCTTCTTCTCCCCCGTCATGTGATTTGTGCATCCGCTGTCGATAATCCAGCTTGAGCCCCCGGATGCATAAACCTGCAAGGCAAATTAGGCTTGGGTTTTAGGTACCCAACTCTTGTTGGGTCCTACAAGGTTAGTTACAATAGCCTTTGGGACCCAAATACAAGTCTTGTCTCCCTTGCATTTGGACCCCAACTTTCTAGCAACCACTTTTTCATTTTTACATGAAAGTACATACGTAGTGTTGCAAGCATGAAAAGCAGTGGTAGGTTTATTACACATTTTCTTAGGAGCATAAGACACAAAATTTCTCCTAGGCCTACCATTAAAATTAGAACTTGAAGCAATCATAGCATGAGAATCAAAAGCATTATAACTCCTATTATAATGAGAATTTCTAGAAAATTTTCTATCATTATACATGAAAGCTTGATTCTTTTGATTACTACTAGCCATAGGGGCCTTCCCTTTCTCATTGTTGGGAATGGAAGCCCTTTGGCTTGTTAAGTTCTTGTCTTCCTTTTGAAAGCCAAGTCCATTGTTGGGGCGAAGGCGAAGACGCTACCCTTCTCTCCAGGCCTTCGTCAACTCGCTGCACCAACGGAGGCAAGATGACCGGCTTGGCCCACCCTTTGTCCTCTTCACTGCAAGACAAAGGCCTACGACGAAGTCTCTCCGTCCCGCGTCCTCGGTCCCACCTGGAGGCCCAAGTGGGATGCGACCCATTGTAACAGGCCCCGCACGGAGAAGCGTGTTACAGGCTCGATTTGTAATAGCTTTTCTGTAATGACAGTCTGTAACCCCCCAATATGGGAATATTCTGGGGATAATCCAGTTGTCTAAGGGCATAAGCGTCCTTGCATCGGGACCTTGGGCGCTCGGGCACCTATAAATACCCCCGTACAGTGCCCTTGAGAGGCCAGATTAACAGAGCTATTGCCATCTCGAATTAAACCGTGTTTGCATCTTTCTCGCTCCCCCGTTGGGTCAACTTGCATAGGAGCACAAGTTCCAACATTGGCGCCCACCGTTCGTGCTACGAGCAAACCACCCGCGATGGCACCCAAAAGAGCTAGTTCGAAGGCAGCCCCATCCGTCGACGAGGCAGCGAAGGCAGCACTGCTAGCTGAGAAAAAGGGCAAGGCCCTCGCCGACGCCGACAACACCCACCAAGGAACTGGCGAAGATAAAGCACACAGCAAGAGACAGCGCAACGATCAACACACTCCCGAAGGCACCCTCCGCACCTGCAGCTCCGGAGGGCAGCCACAAGTACCACCCCCAGGCTTCGCCCCACCAGAGGGCGAGGACGCAACAGAAGACGGTGAGGTCCTCGGTGTCTCCACAGAAGAACAGCTACAGCTACGGGCCCTGCGCCTCAAGAACCGCAACCTCTAGAAGCAGAAAGAAATCCTTGAGGCCAAGCGCCAACGTGTCTCTGCGCAGGCCAAGGTGTGCCAAATGATACGAGATGAGGAGCAGAGGGCTCAAGAACTTGAGCAAGAGATTGCACTCATGCAGCGCAAAGGCCAACATGATCTGCAGCACAGCCCGCCCCTCCAGCAGTGCACGCCGGTGGGAGACCTATTCATTCCTCAGCGCGAACCCTTCATCCCGCACGCCACAGCTTTCCAAGGCATCAACTACCTTGATGAGCGAAGCCCCTGGCGTCGCAACTGCAAGTGTCACCATGGCCTGCCAACTTCAGGGCAGGGACCTACCCCAAGTACAACGGCAACACTGACCCAGCACAATACATCATGAGCTATCAAGTAGCTGTCGCATCATCCGGAGGGGACGACGCCACGATGGCCAAGTCTTTCATCATTGCCCTCGAGGGTCTGGCATTGACCTGGTACACTAGGTTGCCCCCACTGTCCATCGACTCCTGGAGAAGCCTCCGGGACAAGTTTCTACTCAACTTCCAAGGGTACCGCCCAGATACCGATGCCCTGGCCGAACTGTCACTCTACAAACAGCTGGAGAAAGAAACCCTGCGAGAGTATTACCGCAAGTTCCTGACTCTCAAGTCACAACTGCCTTCGGTCGACGACCAAATCGCCATACACTACGCCATCAGTGGCCTTCGGGCTGGCGTCCTGTACAGCCATTGCATTAGGGACCCACCAAAAAACCTCCAAGAACTCTATTAGTTGTTTGAAAAGTACGCCAGATCCGAAGAGCTCCACCAGCGCAAGGTCGAGTCTCAAAGAAAGCCCAAGGACCCTCCGCAGTCCAGCCGAACATGGACAAGACCTTCGCAGTCAGACTCCGGTCAGGACAGCCGCAGTCAGCAGCAGGTGCATAACATCGCCAATCAGCACCCCGCCGGTGAGGCCCCTCACCGTCAAGATTATCCCCCCAGGGCCGCGACAATGGCACGCGTGGTCGGGGACGGGGACGGGCGCAGCAGCCACGCAGATATTACTGCCTATTTCACGGCGAAGACTACGCACCCAACCAAAGATTGTCCGAAAACTAAGGCCACCAGGGACAGGATGGCTCGGGCACAACCCGCCGACAACCCAAGAGTTGTCGCGCACACATATCAACACCACCACCCACAACCTTACAACCACGGCCCCGCCCAGCATCCACCCAACCACGCATACCAACACCACCAAAAGGTACCACCCCCGCCCCCGCCTTCGCATCAACCAAACATCCACCACCAAAATCACCCAAGCACCAAAATAGGAAGACTTCACTGATCAGCCGTATCGCGGAGTCATTCACATGATAACCGGAGGGTCCAGCGTCGACTTCGACATGAAGCGACAAAAGAGGGACCACTACCGAAGTATCAACCATGTCACCGTCACCGGTCTAGTCGTGCAAACAAAGTGGTCGCATGTGCCGCTAACCTTCGACGCCAGAGATGTCGACCTGCGCAGCGCACCCCACTGTGATGCCATGGTAATCAACTGCAGTTTGGCAGGCTGGGACCTGCGCAAAGTCCTAGTCGACAACGGCAGCCAGGCCGACATCATATTCCTCCACGCCTTCGACCGCATGGGCATCAGCCACAACTTGTTCAAGCCTTCGGACAATCCTCTATATGGCTTCGGCGGCAAGGGCACCTTCCCGGTGGGCAAGATAGAGCTCCCCCTGTCCTTCGGTGTAGCACCCAATGCGCGAAGCAAGCAGGTCACCTTCGACATCGTTGACATGGTCTATCCCTACAACGCCATAATGGGTCGAAGCTCTATCAACAAATTTGAAGCGGCCATCCATGGATTATATCTCTACATGAAAATTCTGGGTCCACAGGGCGTAATAACGGTGTATGGGAACCAGTAGACTGCGCGTAACATTGAAAGAGATTTTGTTCCCGGTCAACGGAATGTACACTGCCTTACGACACAGCGCGAAGTCCCCGAGGCCACCCGCCTAGTCGCCAATGAAAATGAAAAGGCACAGCTACAAAGCAACGACGGAACGAAGACAGTTCCGCTTGACCCGGCAACGCCCAAGCAGACAGTCATCATAAGCGAAGACCTGACTTCACAAGAGGAGGAGAAACTCATCTCCTGTCTCTCCAGAAATAAAGACGTCTTCGCCTGGTCTACCCTCGACCTGGTCAGAGTCAGTCGCTCCGTCATCGAGCACAGTCTGGGCATCGACCCTTCGGTGTGCCCAAAGAAGCAGCAGCTGCGCAAAATGTCCGATGAAAAAACAGAAGCCGCCAAAGCCAATGTACACCGCCTGCTGGAGGCCAATTTCATCGAGCCAGTCGCCTACCCTACGTGGCTATCCAACGTAGGCATGGTGCAAAAGAAGAACGGCAAGTGGCGGATGTGCATCGATTTCACCAGCCTTAACAAGGCCTGCCCCAAGGATAATTTCCCGCTGCCACGAATCGACAAGATAGTCGATAGTGCAGCTGGATGCGAAGTCATGTCACTCCTTGACTGCTTCTCTGGCTACCACTAAATATACATGAAGGAGGAAGACAAGGCCAGTACCAGTTTTATCACACCCTTCGGCACGTACTGCTTCATCAGGATGCCGGAGGGACTCAAGAATGCTGGATCAACATTCTCTCGCCTCACCAAGACGGTGCTCGAGAGCCAGGCAGGTCGAAACATCTTCACGTATGTGGACGACATCGTCGTCGCCAGCAAAAATAAGGAGGATCACCTGGCCGACCTCGCAGAGACATTTGCAAACATGAGGGACGCACGACTTCGCCTCAACCCTGAGAAGTGCGTCTTCGGGGTCCACCAGGGGAAGATACTGGGCTACCTGGTGTCGCACCGTGGGATCGAGGCCAACCCGACCAAGATCCAGGCAATAATCAACATGTCACCCCCGCAGTCTACCAGGGACGTCCAACATCTAACAGACAGACTGGTCGCTCTTAACAGATTCATCTCCAAGTCCGTCGAGCGGAGTCTACCTTTCCTTAAGACACTGCGTGGTGCGAAGGACTTCGCGTGGGGACTAGAGCAGGTGGCAGCCTTCGCATCACTCAAACAGCACCTGTCCGACTTGGCCATTCTCACCAGTCCAGACCCTTCGCTGTCGCTTCTGCTCTACATCGCCGCCTCGCCATATGCAGTTAGTGCAACCCTAGTCCAAGAACAACACAGGGAGGGCACGACCCGGCAGTGTCCAGTCTATTACGTCTTCGAGGTCCTCACAGCCTCCAAGTGTAACATGACCGAGCTGGAAAAAATCTCCTATGCAGTCATCATGGCATCACGAAAGCTACGCCATTGCTTCAAAGCATTCAAGGTGCGGGTCACCTCGGACAGAGGACTGGGAGAGCTGTTCCGCAACCCAGAGGCGTCTGCCCGAATTGCCAAATGGGCAGATGAACTCTCCGGCTACCATATCGTCTTCGAACCCAGGACAGCAATCAAGTCACAGGTCCTGGCGGACTTCATCATTGACTAGACAGGGCCAGCAGTGCAACAGGACGAGCCTGCAGATAAAGTGTGGACCATCCACTGCGACGGCGCATGGTGCCATGCGGGGGCAGGCGCAGCTGCAGTCATCACATCGCCCACAGGGGTCAAACACAGATATGCAGCACGCCTCAACTTTGCTTTGGAGTCCGACAGGTGCACCAACAACATAGCAGAGTACGAAGCTGTCATCCTGGGTCTTCGCAAGCTAAGAGCGCTTGGGGTCACCACCTGCATAATCAAGACAGATTCTAAAGTGGTTGCCGGTCAAGTCGAGAAAGAATATTCAGCAAAAGACCCCGCACTCATGCAGTATCTCATGGCTGTTCGCAGCCTTGAGAAATAATTTAAGGGCTTTACCTTGCAGCATGTGGACCGAGCAAGGAACGAAGAGGCCGACGCATTGGCCAAAGTAGCTGCCAGAGGCGAAGCCTTACCCTCCGACATGTTTTACCACGTCATCGGCACGCCAGCTGTCCGCAATCCAGAGGGCCTACAAATAACCAACGACGCCAAGGGCCATCGCATAGTCAACCTCATCATGACCGAAGATTGGCGAGCCCCAATAACCCTGTTCCTGCAAGGATATTATCATCCAAGCGACGTGTAACACCCTGAATTTGGAGGTATAAAATTTCTTTTCTAATATCCACCAAATTCAGGTGTTACCCTCTCCTTTCGTTACATTTCTTTTCTTTTTTCCTAAATAGTGGAGAATTATTTTGTTATAGGTTGGTTGTTACATTCATGTCGTTGCATAGTGTTTCTAAGTTCCAGTCTATTTAAATAAATACGACTTACCCTAATTATTCTTTTGAATTTGGATAATTTATTATTTACGATTTACTACAATTTTAGAATATATATGTATAAATAAAAAAAGAAAAGAAACACAAGCACGTCCTACTCCCTAGTCGCATGGCCAGCCCAGCGCCGCGCCCCACTCCTCGGGTTGCCGCGCCGCATGGCCGGCCGAGCGTCGCGCCCCGCGCTCCGCGTAGCCCAGCGCATCGTGGCTTCCATGCTGGCCCAGCAGCGCCGCAACCGCGCCCTAGCACCCGCGCCGCCGGGCCCACCGGCCAGTAGGAGTTACTGCTCTTCTTCCCCAACCTCTTCCTCCCGTGTGAGATGCCCCACGTCGCGATTACCTCATCAACTGCCCTCCACGCCGCCTATATTCATGCCCCAGCCCTGCTCGACCTCTCTCTCTTCCCCATGCCCGTGCCTCTCGCCCACCGCCATCCGCGCCCCACTCTCGCTGCTTGCTGCACGCCTACTCTCGCCATCGCAAAACTCCCTCCCTCTGTCTTCTTCCACAAATTTCAGCAACACCCTGCGGCACCAGTTCTCCACTTTGTCGCACCGCCGATCGCTGTCGAAGATGCAGAATCACCATCTCTGGCGGAGCCCATCGAGCCTTCTATCCACGTCCACCTCCATGTGTGCTCCATCCCAAGGTGAGGAACCTCTCCGTTGTTCCCTCTCTCCATCTATTGTTGTGATGTCGTGCTGCCATGCTGTGGATCGGGCCGTCGTAGCTGTGCTGCCTCATGTTTTAGCTGACCATGCGAGGCGAGCCCTACTGGCCATGGACGCCGCTGCCACGCGCGTTGTTTCGCCCTGCAGC
Organism: Zea luxurians; assembly: GCA_029449295.1. Taxonomy (NCBI): domain Eukaryota; kingdom Viridiplantae; phylum Streptophyta; class Magnoliopsida; order Poales; family Poaceae; genus Zea; species Zea luxurians. The sequence goes on from JAOPSE010000031.1 coordinate 32,098,662, forward strand.
CCACGTGAGTTCGTATGGTCCTTCTGTCGTGCCATCCGTGCCCCTGCGACACTGCCTCGCCGTTGGCCAGCGAGTCGCCGCCGACGGGCGCCGCCCCTAGCTCGGCTACCCCACCACGTGAGACCCTTCTCCATGCCCCAGCCATGGCGATTCTAGGAGTTCCCCTGCGTGCGGTTTCAAGTTTCAATGTAGAAGATAGAAACCGGGATCCGGTATGCATGGTAATCCTGAGCGCTTATGGTGCACGAGGCGCACGACTCAGCGTGTTCTCCCCAACGTGCGTGCTCTGCATGCAATCAAAAGGAAGTGGGCCCCACCTACTCACCTGCCTGCATGCGGATGGCGCTCAAAAGTGGGAAAACACCGTCTATGCTCCACCTGCTTGCATGCACTTACCAAAACTCCACTACGTCCTTAAAAATCGCTGGCCCCACCTTGCATGCAGGATTCGCTTGCTGTGCACGACGTCCCCTTGCATGCATTATCCTAGGATCCTCTATGACCATGATCTCTTTGCCCCATGTAGCCAGCCCTACGTGTGGTCCATCGTATGGTTAGCTTCGACCAATAGAATCGCGCCACGTAGTTTAAATCCGAGAAACGCTAGTTATTCAATATATATGTTACGTTGCGAGTACGTTTCGACTCGTTTCAGTCGTAGCGACTTAGTAATAACCTCGACTACGTGTTAGTAATATTATTCGGTCGCAACACATGTTTTCGTTAATTGGGTAGTTAATCTGAGGTTTATTTGAACGTCATTTTAATTAAGGTATAATTTAAAATGGTGATTTTATAGATGCAAATTAATGTGGTTAGTTCCGACTTAGATGTTTTTAACTAATATTCGTTTAACATAAACGTGATGTCTGTTTAGCTTTTCTCGCGCGTCGCTCACGTATGTCGCGCGTTGTCCGCGCCTACCCGCTTGTACTATTCGCGTACGCTGTCACCGCCCATTCCACGCGTGTCGCGTGCTGTGCTCTGTTCTACGAGTATCGTGTGTTCGATCCGCCCGACGTTCACGCGTGTTGTTCACGTGTCGTCGTTCATGCGAGTCGCGATTCGCGCATTTGAATAAAATTGTTTATTCGTCACGAATTGGTAACTATTCAATATATAATGCGCCATAAACCTGTTTCTATTTGTTTCAGTCGTGTCAACTTTGTAGCAACGCCGATTTTATATTAGTAGCGTACTTTATCATGTCACAAGTTTTAATTATTTAATTAGTTGTTCATTCGACACTTATTAAATAAAATGACCTTCTAATTAAAATTAGTTTATAGATTTAACTCGTACTTTTATAAATATAAATGTTAACTCGATGAATACCAACTTAAACGTTTCTCATTTAATACTTGTTTAGTATAATCGTGTTATCTATTAGCGATTATCAAGCGTCGTCGCATTGTCTACACGTTGTTCGCGTGTGATGTGCTGGTGGTCGCGTGTCGCGGTGCTGTTCGCGCGTGTCGTGCGTGCTGTTCGTACGCTGTGTCACACGTCGTTTGCGTGTGTCACGCGGCGTCTACGCGTGATAATAAATTGTTTTTGCCTATAAACACTCATGTTAATAATGTTAATTCGTCGGGTCGGATATTTCAGATAATTAACTTAAGGCTTGCTCGACTAATATTTATTAGATTAATATTCTAGTTAGATTAAATGTGTAGTGTTCAACTTGCGCTTTTATAATAAACATTAACATGACTAATATTAACTTAAATATCCTTATCTATTTAATCTTTGTTTAGTATAAACACGTCTCTTATTTAGTTCTCTCGCCTGTCGTGCGTGCTGTTTCACATGTGGTGGCGTGCTGGTTCGCACGTCGTTCGTGCTGGTCACGCGCACTGTTTCGTGTGTTGTTAGCGTGCTATGTCGCGCGTGTCCGCGCGTCGTTTGCACGCTGTCACGTTGTTTTGCGCGTCATAAATTAGTCTCGCTTAAAACCTCTCATTTTAATTAAATTACTGGTTTAACTAATAGATGCTAGGGTAACAAGTTAATCAAAAACTAGACGGTAGATTTTATTTATAGTTGATAATGTCGAATTAAATGTTAATTAATATTGATTTAGCGTAAACGCGATACCTCCTTGACCGTAGCTTCGATTTCGACGTTTCTTTTCCTCGTGTAACAGTAGAAGCGAGCTCTATTTTAGGCTGCATGTTTTTATAACATTTTATCTTGTATGGTGTAATGTTCTTATGCATATGTATATGTTTGTTTTCTTGTGCCTCTTCGTCTTCCCTTCGCGTTGCGATTAGATCGCGATTCGTTTCCGAGCTTCGAGGAATCGACGGTCAAGCTTCGGTGACCAAATGATTCAGTTCTTCGGGTTCTACGAGATCGAAGACCCTGAGCATCTGTTTGGTGAAGGCAAGTGTCCTTTGACCCATTATGTCCCATTTACTTTATAATTCACTGTCCCGCATACTATGAACAACATAAGGATTGACTAGCTTTCTATTATCTGGTCCTTGATTACCTTTTGGGCTACTATGGTTAGATTTATGCTATTGCTTTACTTTAATCAATGAACATGATGTGAACACTTAGGATACGATGCTGTCATTATGATTATGATGTTGGACTGGTGATACTTTAGGGGGCTCGAGCGGTTTCTCGAGTGCCTCTCCGTAAGGACCTGTTCGTTGGATGACCGTCCGGGAAAACAGTGCAACCATGAGGGTGGAATGGGACACCCTTAGCTGAATAATTAGAGGAACTGGGGTGTAGTTCGCTTCGCCGTCGTGCCGTTAATGGGGCTCGGTGTATGCGGCTCGCTCTGCCAAGGTTGGTTCGCCCCTTGGGGAGGAGTGCGGTGCATTTAGGAAACCTAACGGGCGGCTACAGCCTCAGCGAATCTTTGTAAAGGCTTCGTAGTGAATCCCTGGTCATTCACCTCGGGAGTGAATAAGGGTCTTGCAAGCCCGGGCTAGAGAGGGAATCATGGCTTGTGGGTAAAGTGCGCAACCTCTGCAGAGTGTTATGAAACTGATATATCAGCCGTGCTCGCGGTTATGAGCGGCCAAGGGAGCTCCATTGATTAGAGATACTTGATCAGAGATGTTCGGATTACAGGTGGTGATGAGAATGATGGTTTTGGTATTGACTTTGGTAATGGTAAGTGGTATTCTTTCCGTTTGGAAAGGGTACTTTGGGGTTAACAACTTGGGTTAATACTAAAATCTGGCTCTCTTTACTAGTAATAATAATCTGACCAACTAAAAGCAACTGCTTGACTTAACTCCACATAAAGCTAGTCCACTACAGCCAAACGGGACATTTGCTGAGTACGTTGATGTGTACTCACTCTTGCTTTCACAAAACACCAGGTTGCCTTTGGTGCAATCTATGCTTAGGTAAAGAAGAAGGTATCAAGGCGGATCTCCAGGAGTTCCAAGACTTCGACGAGTTCGAGGATTAGGCTAGCGACCTCCCCCAGTCAGCTGCCTGTGGTGGGTTGTTTACGTTGGCTACGTTTCGATTCTGTGTACTTTGATTTATATTATGTAAATGGCTCTAGTATGTAATATTATTACTTACTCTTTATTGTAATTCGAAGCATTGTGCTATGATGAGTCATTTATGTAATCGCTGTGTACGTGAATTACTAATCCTGGCACGTACATGGTTCGCATTCGGTTTACCTTCAAAACCGGGTGTGACATAAGTGGTATCAAAGCCGTGCTGACTGTAGGACCGCTAGCCTAGAGTAGCATTGGCCGTTTTAAGTACTTATTGATTATTACTTCACCTCATCCTTGATGCTGCTTCAAAATATTGGTCACCTCAACTAATTCTATGTTGTGCTCCTATATGCCCCCTTGCCAAAAGTATTTTATTCTAGTGTTGTCTATACTCTTCTCAATCTATTAGATCTGATCTCACTCTTGTGCTTGCGACATCTTTGTAGATGCCCCCTGGCCATAACCTTCTTGTCTTTTGGGATTCTTTTCTCTTCCATTATTAAATTGCTACCATTTGACCATATCTATTCCATTGGTATTGACATGTTGTATTTTTTGGATTGTTCCATACCCTTATCCCTTAATTCAAATACTTAAGCCTAAAAACTCTATTGCCTACTTAAACATTTTAGTTTATATGTCCATGACCTTCTTGTCTTTTGAGACCCTTTCCTATTCTATTGTTAAGTCACCATAATTTGGCAATTTGTACTCTCTTCATCTTGGTATGCTTGTACCATTGGAATCTTGCATACTCTTATTTTTATATGTGCTTACCTTTATATCTCAATATCTGTTTAAGACATTTCAGTTAACGTGCCCTTGACCACCCTTGTTTCTTAATGATCCATGAGCGGTCATTTTATTTTGCATGTCCTTGGTAATCTCGTTGTCTCCTTGTAACTCCACTTGGTAATTAATTTTCTTTACTTCAACCATTTTGTTGGAACCTTACCTATCTTACCCTTGCTTGTTTTCTCCACTTTGTCAGTCCTGCCTTAACTCTGTCCATGGTTATGCTTTTCATCATTACCACCTTTACCCTTATCACCTCTATATCTTACCTTGATGTTTATCTTATACCATCCTTTAAAATATCCTATTTTCCATCTCAATCTGAGCATTGTATTGTACCTATTTTTCCTTGGTCGTATCCTCTTCTTTGTCACCTGCAAGTTTTTTTAACTCTATCCTTTGTTGTGTTTTGTTTGTCATCTCCTTTACCCTTCTCATCACTCTATCCTACCTTGTGATTACATTATGTCTATTATCTAAAATCTCTAATCTCCCATCTCAGTTCGAGAGTGGTGTTTTACTTATTCCGCCCTTGTTCGTAACCTCATCTTTGCCATGTGCAAGTCTTGTCGTGACCCCATTCTTGGTTGTACTTGTACCGCTGGCTCTTCAATGCCTTCGTCTTTTCTCTCATACCCTTGTCTGTTATCGCCTTTGACCCTTGCAATATTGATATCTTCTACTTGAATGCTTACCTTGAACTTATCCTTTAAAAGCCTTCCATTTCTTTCAACCCAGTTTGAGAGTTGCGGGTTACCTATCTCTCCCTTGATTTCTTTTCACTTCTTATCGCCTTACAAGTTTTGTCTTAATTCCATCCTTTGCTATGTGTTTTATTTGTTATCACCATCTCCTTGTCATCCATCGATCTTGCCTTGATACTCATCTTTATTCTGGCTCTTTAAAATCTCCTCTCTTCCACCTCAATTAGAGAGTGGTTGCTTACCTATCTGGCCCTTGGGCGTACCCTCTCCTTTTCCATTTGCAGGTCCTGTCTTAACTCCATCCTTTATGGTACTTATATCCTTTGTATTATGCCTATTTACATCATCCCCTACATCCTTGTCCGTTATTACCTTTAAAACCCTCGTGATATCTATGCCCTTGTCTTCCTGCTTAATTTGAACCTACCCTTTAAAGCCTCCTCTTCTCCATCCCGGTTTGAGGATAATGCCTCACCTACTTCACCATTGGTTGCTTACCTTCCTTGATGCCTTGCAAGTCTTGTCTAAATACATCCTTTGTTGTGTGTTTGTATGTTATCACCTTAACCCTTGTCATCGCTCGATTTCTACCTTGATGTTTATCTTGTCCCTTCATTTTAAAGCCTCCTCTCCCATTTCAGTTCAAGAGTGTTATCTTACCCATCCCGCTCTTGTTTGTTCTCTTTTCCTCTGTCACATTGCAAGTCCTAGCTTTTGTTTGATATCACTTTTACCTTTGTAATCACTAGATCTTGCCTTGATGCTTATCTTAAGTCTGCTTTTTGGAATGTCCCCTTTTCCATCTCAACTCGAGAGTGGTGTTCTACCCATTATGCCCTCGATCGTATCCTTTTCCTGGTCGCTTACAATGCTTGCTTTAACTCCATCCTTTATTGTGCTTGTGCTCCTATCCTGCATGTCTTGTTCTTCTCCTTGTCCTTCAACAACCTTAGAGAGTAGTTATTCCCTTTTCAAGAAATAGCACCATGTAATTAAAAGGAACGTATAACAAAGAGATGTTTGTTGTTGAATGCTTGTGATGTTTGTCTTTGTGTTATGAATGACTTGCTTCTTTGTTATGAGTGTTGATATGTTGTGGCCCTTGTTCCGCAATGGCAACAATTTACTAGGTGAGTGCCATAGAGTTAGGAAGTTGGGTGCCCTCCCTTTTCTCTCTTTAATCCATCTAGGCTTACCTTTTCTATCTATACCCTTTCCTCTTGCACCTGTCCGGTTGGCAACCTCCAACCTCTCTTAATCAATCAAGATCAGAGTTGGCTGCATCTTCACCAAGTGCATATCAATGCTCCTGTTAAGGGGGTTAGCCGCTAACCCCAATGAAGAAAATTGATCAACATCAACCAAAAAGATCAGAGTGGCACAGTGGAAGCGTGTGTGGGTCCTAACCCACTGGTCCAGGAGATCCTCAAGAATTTCATCAGTTGGTCTCGAGCATCTGAAGGTCAAAATAATCAGTCCGCAAGTTAAGCTGGCAGAGTCAAAGTTGAATCGAAGAAGCTTTGAATAACCAATGAACCAATATCTTTTTCTTGCTAGCCTCTCCTTGAATCTCGAGGGCGAGATTCCTGTTAAGGGGGTTAGATTTGTAACACCCTGAATTTGGGGGTATAAAATTTCTTTTCTAATATCCACCAAATTCAGGTGTTACCCTCTCCTTTCGTTACATTTCTTTTCTTTTTTCCTAAATAGTGGAGAATTATTTTGTTATAGGTTGGTTGTTACATTCATGTCGTTGCATAGTGTTTCTAAGTTCAAAGGTTATTTGTATTCGATCTATTTTTTTGAAACCCAGTCTATTTAAATAAATACGACTTACCCTAATTATTCTTTTGAATTTGGATAATTTATTATTTACGATTTACTACAATTTTAGAATATATATGTATAAATAAAAAAAGAAAAGAAACACAAGCACGTCTTACTCCCTAGCCGCATGGCCAGCCCAGCGCCGCACCCCTCTCCTCGGGTTGCCCGCGCCCCGCATGGCCGGCCGAGCGTCGCGCCCTGCGCTCCGCGTAGCCCAGCGCGTCGTGGCTTCCATGCTGGCCCAGCAGCGCCGCAACCGTGCCCTAGCACCCGTGCCGCTGGGCCCACCGGCCAGTAGGAGTTACTACTCTTCTTCCCCAACCTCTTCCTCCCGTGTGAGATGCCCCACGTCGCGTTTACCTCATCAACTGCCCTCCACGCCGCCTATATTCATGCCCCAGCCCTGCTCGACCTCTCTCTTCCCCATGCCCGTGCCTCTCACCCACCGCCGTTCGCGCCCCACTCGCGCTGCTTGCTGCACGCCTACTCTCGCCATCGCAAAACTCCCTCCCTCTGTCTTCTTCCACAAATTTCAGCAACACCCTGCGGCACCAGTTCTCCACTTTGTTGCACCGCCGATCGCTGTCGAAGATGCAGAATCACCATCTCTGGCGGAGCCCATCGAGCCTTCTATCCACGTCCACCTCCATGTGTGCTCCATCCCAAGGTGAGGAACCTCTCCGTTGTTCCCTCTCTCCGTCTATTGTTGTGATGTCGTGCTGCCATGCTGTGGATCGGGCCGTCGTAGCTGTGCTGCCTCATGTTTCAGCTGACCATGCGACGCGAGCCCTGCCGGCCATGGACGTCGCTGCCACGCATGCCGTTTCGCCCTGCAGCCCACGTGAGTTCGTATGGTCCTTCTGTCGTGCCATCCGTGCCCCTGCGGCACTGCCTCGCCGTTGGCCAGCGAGTCGCCGCCGACGGGCGCCGCCCCTAGCTCGGCTACCCCACCGCGTGAGACCCTTCTCCATGCCCCAGCCATGGCGATTCTAGGAGTTCCCGTGCGTGCGGTTTCAAGTTTCAATGTAGAAGATAGAAACCGGGATCCGGTATGCATGGTAATCCTGAGCGCTTATGGTGCACGAGGCGCACGACTCAGCGTGTTCTCCCCAACGTGCGTGCTCTGCATGCAATAAAAAGGAAGTGGGCCCCACCTACTCACCTGCCTGCATGCGGATGGCGCTCAAAAGTGGGAAAACACCGTCTATGCTCCACCTGCTTGCATGCACTTACCAAAACTCCACTACGTCCTTAAAAATCGCTGGCCCCACCTTGCATGCAGGATTCGCTTGCTGTGCACGACTTCCCCTTGCATGCATTATCCTAGGATCCTCTATGACCATGATCTCTTTGCCCCATGTAGCCAGCCCTACGTGTGGTCCATCGTATTGTTAGCTTCGACCAATAGAATCGCGCCACGTAGTTTAAATCCGAGAAACGCTAGTTATTCAATATATATGTTGCGTTGCGAGTACGTTTTGACTCGTTTCAGTCGTAGCGACTTAGTAATAACCTCGACTACGTGTTAGTAATATTATTCGGTCGCAACACATGTTTTCGTTAATTGGGTAGTTAATCTGAGGTTTATTTGAACGTCATTTTAATTAAGGTATAATTTAAAATGGTGATTTTATAGATGCAAATTAATGTGGTTAGTTCCGACTTAGATGTTTTTAACTAATATTCGTTTAACATAAACGCGACGTTTGTTTAGCTTTTCTCGCGCGTCGCTCACGTATGTCGCGCGTTGTCCGCGCCTACCCGCCTGTACTATTCGCGTACGCTGTCACCACCCATTCCACGCGTGTCGCGTGCTGTGCTCTGTTCTACGAGTATCGTGTGTTCGATCCGCCCGACGTTCGCGCGTGTTGTTCACGTGTCGTCGTTCATGCGAGTCGTGATTCGCGCGCTTGAATAAAATTGTTTATTCGTCACGAATTGGTAACTATTCAATATATAATGCGACATAAACATGTTTCTATTTGTTTCAGTCGTGTCAACTTTGTAGCAACGGCGATTTCATATTAGTAGCGTACTTTATCATGTCACAAGTTTTAATTATTTAATTAGTTGTTCATTCGACACTTATTAAATAAAATGACCTTCTAATTAAAATTAGTTTATAGATTTAACTTGCACTTTTATAAATATAAATGTTAACTCGATGAATACCAACTTAAACGTTTCTCAGTTAATACTTGTTTAGTATAATCGTGTTATCTATTAGCGATTATCAAGCGTCGTCGCATTGTCTACACGTTGTTCGCGCGTGATGTGCTGGTGGTCGCGTGTCGCGGTGCTGTTCGCGCGTGTCGTGCGTGCTGTTCGTACGCTGTGTCACACGTCGTTTGCGTGTGTCACGCGGCGTCTACGCGTGATAATAAATTGTTTTTGCCTATAAACACTCTTGTTAATAATGTTAATTCGTCGGGTCGGATATTTCAGATAATTAACTTAAGGCTTGCTCGACTAATATTTATTAGATTAATATTCTAGTTAGATTAAATGTGTAGTGTTCAACTTGCGCTTTTATAATAAACATTAACATGACTAATATTAACTTAAATATCCTTATCTATTTAATCTTTGTTTAGTATAAACACGTCTCTTATTTAGTTCTCTCGCCTGTCGTGCGTGCTGTTTCACATGTGGTGGCGTGCTGGTTCGCACGTCGTTCGTGCTGGTCACGCGCACTGTTTCGTGTGTTGTTAGCGTGCTATGTCGCGCGTGTCCGCGCGTCGTTTGCACGCTGTCACGTTGTTTTGCGCGTCATAAATTAGTCTCGCTTAAAACCTCTCATTTTAATTAAATTACTGGTTTAACTAATAGATGCTAGGGTAACAAGTTAATCAAAAACTAGACGGTAGATTTTATTTATAGTTGATAATGTCGAATTAAATGTTAATTAATATTGATTTAGCGTAAACGCGATACCTCCTTGACCGTAGCTTCGATTTCGACGTTTCTTTTCCTCGTGTAACAGTAGAAGCGAGCTCTATTTTAGGCTGCATGTTTTTATAACATTTTATCTTGTATGGTGTAATGTTCTTATGCATATGTATATGTTTGTTTTCTTGTGCCTCTTCGTCTTCCCTTCGCGTTGCGATTAGATCGCGATTCGTTTCCGAGCTTCGAGGAATCGACGGTCAAGCTTCGGTGACCAAATGATTCAGTTCTTCGGGTTCTACGAGATCGAAGACCCTGAGCATCTGTTTGGTGAAGGCAAGTGTCCTTTGACCCATTATGTCCCATTTACTTTATAATTCACTGTCCCGCATACTATGAACAACATAAGGATTGACTAGCTTTCTATTATCTGGTCCTTGATTACCTTTTGGGCTACTATGGTTAGATTTATGCTATTGCTTTACTTTAATCAATGAACATGATGTGAACACTTAGGATACGATGCTGTCATTATGATTATGATGTTGGACTGGTGATACTTTAGGGGGCTCGAGCGGTTTCTCGAGTGCCTCTCCGTAAGGACCTGTTCGTTGGATGACCGTCCGGGAAAACAGTGCAACCATGAGGGTGGAATGGGACACCCTTAGCTGAATAATTAGAGGAACTGGGGTGTAGTTCGCTTCGCCGTCGTGCCGTTAATGGGGCTCGGTGTATGCGGCTCGCTCTGCCAAGGTTGGTTCGCCCCTTGGGGAGGAGTGCGGTGCATTTAGGAAACCTAACGGGCGGCTACAGCCTCAGCGAATCTTTGTAAAGGCTTCGTAGTGAATCCCTGGCCATTCACCTCGGGAGTGAATAAGGGTCTTGCAAGCCCGGGCTAGAGAGGGAATCATGGCTTGTGGGTAAAGTGCGCAACCTCTGCAGAGTGTTATGAAACTGATATATCAGCCGTGCTCGCGGTTATGAGCGGCCAAGGGAGCTCCATTGATTAGAGATACTTGATCAGAGATGTTCGGATTACAGGTGGTGATGAGAATGATGGTTTTGGTATTGACTTTGGTAATGGTAAGTGGTATTCTTTCCGTTTGGAAAGGGTACTTTGGGGTTAACAACTTGGGTTAATACTAAAATCTGGCTCTCTTTACTAGTAATAATAATCTGACCAACTAAAAGCAACTGCTTGACTTAACTCCACATAAAGCTAGTCCACTACAGCCAAACGGGACATTTGCTGAGTACGTTGATGTGTACTCACTCTTGCTTTCACAAAACACCAGGTTGCCTTTGGTGCAATCTATGCTTAGGTAAAGAAGAAGGTATCAAGGCGGATCTCCAGGAGTTCCAAGACTTCGACGAGTTCGAGGATTAGGCTAGCGACCTCCCCCAGTCAGCTGCCTGTGGTGGGTTATTTACGTTGGCTATGTTTCGATTCTGTGTACTTTGATTTATATTATGTAAATGGCTCTAGTATGAAATATTATTACTTACTCTTTATTGTAATTCGAAGCATTGTGCTATGATGAGTCATTTATGTAATCGCTGTGTACGTGAATTACTGATCCTGGCACGTACATGGTTCGCATTCGGTTTACCTTCAAAACCAGGTGTGACACGACGTCAATGAGGCCAAGTGCCTCAAGCACCGAAGCCGGGACTTCGCAATCATTGAGGGTCAGTTATACAAGAAGGGGGTCAGCCAACCCATGCTTAAATGCATCACCGAAACCGAAGGCATCCAGATCCTGCGCGAAGTCCACAGCGGAACTTGTGGCTCTCACTCGAGGCCTAGGGCCCTCGCTGCCAAGGTGATCTGCCAAGGGTTCTATTGGCCCGCTATAATCTACGCCGCGAATCGAGTCACGAGGTCGTGCGAAGCCTGCCAGAAGTTCTATCCCCACTCAGGCAACCCTTCACAATTCACAAAGCTGATTGCCCATACATGGCCACTTCAACGTTAGGGGCTGGACATTGTCGGGCCACTACCCACGGCTCAAGGGAACCTCAAGTTCACCTTCGTCGCCATCGAGTACTTTACCAAGTGGATCGAGGCAAGTGCAGTATCTACAATAACGTCGAAGACTGCCCAGAAATTCTTCTGGCAAAACATTGTTTGCCAATTCGGAGTCCCGTCCGAGCTCACGGTCGACAATGGCAAACAATTTGACAGCCAGGACTTCAGGGATTTCTGCTTCTCCATCGGCACCAAGCTTGCCTTTGCCTCAGTATATCACCCGCAATGTAACGACCTCGTCGAGCGCGCCAACGGCAAGATTTTCACTGCTATCAAGAAAAACTACTCGACGACAGCAAGGGCAAATGGGCCGACCACCTACCCGAAGCAGTCTAGGCGCTAAACATGACCGAGTGCCGGGCGACTGGTTTCACTCCTTTCTGTCTACTATATGGTTCGGAGGCCATGACCCCGCAGGAAATAAAACACGGGTCACCTCGAACAAGTGCATCAGCCACCCCAGACGTCGACGAGCCAACATCCAAAGACCTCATCGACGGAGACTGCGTCTTCGACGTGCAGGCCCTCAATAAATACCAAGCTCAAACGAAGGCCTGGCGCGACCACACAGTCGTCCCAAGAGAGTTCAACGAAGGAGACCTCGTACTCGTCCGAACCACCCGGACAGAGTCACAGGGCAAGCTGGAGCCAAAGTGGGAGGGGCCATTCATCGTCAAGTCGAAGGCGTCCCCCAGCGCATACAGGCTGACAACACCATCCGGTGAAGACCTAGACCATTCATGGAATATTGACAATCTCCACAAATTTTTTGTTTAAATCCTCAGGGCCTACGTGCCCTTGTAATTCATCAAAGAGTGTTATTTCGGCCCGCCCTCTTTTCCTCCCGGGGGGTGAGGTTTTTAACGAGGCGGAGGCATGTAATATACCCGCAAAAATCCCCCCGCAAAAATTCAGACACAGCATGTCGAAAAAGACCGCATCAACGTTCTTCGGCATTCGACCACTCCGAAGTCACCGCGAGAGGCAGCGCAGACTACCCTCGCGTGCGACACTCCGCGCAAAAGACACCTAAGGGTGCAGCCGGAGTAGCACAATAAGTGCGCCTCATCAAAGTCTTCTCCTAAAAGACTCTCCACGCAAAAGTCGCCTAAGGGTGCAGCCGGAACAGCACAATAAGTGCGCCACATCGAAGTCTTTGCCTAAAAGACTCTTCCGTGCAAAAGCCGCCTAAGGGTGCAGCCGGAATAGCACAATAAGTGCGCAACAAACTCTCCGCGCAAAAGCCGCCTAAGGGTGCAGCCAGAAAAGCACAATAAGTGCACTAAATCGAAGTCTTTTCCTAAAAAGACTCTCCGAGCAGAAGTCGCCTAAGGGTGCAGCCGGAACAACACAATAAGCACGCAAAGTTCGAAGTATTTTCCAAAAGACTCTCCATACAGAAGTAGCCTACGGGTGCAGCCAGATCAACGAAGGCGCGCAGCCTCATCATACAAATTACGGTTACATACACACAATGAGGGCATCATGTACTACATCGGTTCAACCTTCGGGATGATACCCATCTCCCTGTAATTGAACAGCATTACTTTCCTCACCCTCAAAAAGATTTCGCAACTCCCCTTCACCTATGCTCGTCCCAATCGGCGACGACAGCAACTCTTGCCTACCAACCCGGTCCACACGGAGACGACCACGCTCCATCCCACTACGATGACCACTTCGCAACGATTCACTAAATCTCCGTTTCGCCACTGCCCTTCGCCGCCTATACCCAGTACTCGCACCCGAGAGTCCACCGGAACCCTCCACGCGCGGCGAAGGCTCCACCTCAGCCACATCTAACGCTGCAAAATAATCCTAGCCTTCATCCGAAGACTCCTCCATCCATGAAATCGAACTCCCAGAATCATCAGACTCAAAACACTTGGACACAGAGCCACACGAATCACCATCCGTAGACACCACGGTTGAGGCCGCCACAAAAATAGCATTGTCAGTAGCAGTTGCATGCGCAGGCCCAAACGTCGGAACCTACGCAGTAACCGAGGTTCAGTATCACACAAAAAATTTACACTTAACTCCCCTACACCTAGTCAGCCACCTGCGAGGGCCCGGCCACGGCCGCGAGGTCTTCGCCAGCTGGTTCAACCACCGCCTTCGGGGAGTCCTCGCACATTGTCGCGGGGGCTGGCGCGGGGTCTTTGCCGTCTCCAGTCAGCGCAGGGGTCGGCAAAGGGCCCTTGCCCGCATCAGACGGCGGCGCCAGCTCCACCCCCGAAGCCTCCGGCAGCGAGGCCTCGGGAAGCATGCTGTCTAGGTCACCAAGGTCTTTAACCTCCTCGTCACACGCCATCTGCAGCAATAGGTCACTCATTCAGCAAAAACCACACATAACCACACATAACCACACAAAATGAACCCTTACCTGATCCATTGCCCGGTCAGACCTCTCCCAGACCGTTTCTCGGTCGTGAGGACCCCACATCCTGTCGAAGAGAGCCCCCGCCGACCGCTTGAGCACCGGGTCCTCGACCTGGAAGATTTCGCGTTCGAAGCCTTGATTGGACTAGTCGAAGACCTCAAAATACCTGCACCCCTCGCGGGACAAAGCATTCACGACCTCCTCGCAGGTGATGAGGGAGGCGAAGGACATGAGACCCGTCACGATTGTTGGCAGGACCCCCAGCTCCTCTTGCAGCCACTCAAGGAAGCGAAGGTCCACCTCTTGGCTGGGCGCTTCGAAGAGGGCGGTCCACGCACCCAGCTCCCGGTACGCATCCACGAGCTACGCGTGCGTCCGCTCAACCTCCGCGCGCGTCAAGGTCTCGGCTTTATCCACGCGGCTGCGAAGGCCGCCGAGCTACGCCCCCAGCTCCTCGGTACGTTGGCGGGCGAGACTGGACTCTGCACGCGCAAGTTTAGCGTCGGCTTGAGCAGCCTGCGCGTCGGCGATGGCCTTATTAGCGTCCCTCCTCTCCTCCGCCAACTAGCGCCGGAGATCCCCCTTCTCGGCCTCAATAGCGGCCAACCTCTCCGTCAGCCTGCGGTTTTTACTTTCCGCCGCCGACTTCTCCCGAACAGCGTCCGCATGCTGCGCACAGAGATGCTCGACTTCAGCAGCAAACTCCGCAGCCAGAGCGCCTGACGCGACGTGGTTGGCAAAGTTGGCCGCCTGCCACCACAAACCATGAGACGCCACCTCATAAAAACAACAGACTATTGGAGTCCCACACGACTTGCGTGCTTCAACTGCTGCAACAACTGCTGCGATGCTTGCCTCAGTTGCCGGGACACGGAGCCCGCCACGTCCTTAGCCGCGGCGGCCGACGGAATCGCACCGCTCGCGCAGAAGGCGGACCACGGGTCCTACGAAGCACCCTTCGCGCCCACCGTCGCCATCGGCGAGGCAGCCACCACCGGAGTCAGGACAATAGCCAGTTGCCCCACATCCATCCCTACACCAAGATCTTGGTTACGACCTAGTGGGGCCAAAAAAAAGAAAAGAAAAAACTTACCACCAAGATAATCTCCGACGCAGATATCTATGTCGAAGTCGGCAACACGCGTCGTCGCCTCGTCAGTACGCGACGGCGAGGGCAACTTTTGCCCCTTCGTCGGCTCGCGAACGGGTGGCTTGCCCGCGCCAGAATCAGCAGTCTTCGCGCCTGCCGAAGACTTCCTGAGGCTAGTCACAGCCAACTTCGCAGCCGAAGCCGGATTGCTGCCGCCGGCGGCGGCAGCATTCGCGCCCCCCCCCCCCGCGCTTTCTTCGCCTCGCGGAAAGGATCTCCGATCCTAACAACCGCCCGGCGCTTCGGCGCAGTGTCTTGACGATCCTTCCCCATCACTGCCGATACAACAGCAGCAATATTCCATCCGTAAGGAAAAATCTTCAAGTCACGAGCCATACGAGATGTAAACATGTCTTCGCCAGCCACGCGGGGGATCGAAACATTCTTTGGCCATCGACCCCCGGTAACCCTCAGCATTCGCGCCAAAGACTCCCGGAGCTCGGGCGAAGACATCCTTCCCTCGAGGGCCGTGCACGTCCCCATCAACTCCGTAGCAAAACTATCAGAGACCCCTAGTCCCCCCTCTGAAATACCTATTTTCCTCTTCTTAGCTCCGGGGGCAGCCTCCTGTGAAGGGCCTTCATCAGTCACGACCATTGGTCTCTTCCCGCGGCGGTCGACAGCTACGACAGCGTCGTCCCCGGGGTAGCCGCCGTACGGCAAACGATTCAACTCGAAAACTCTATTCAGGAGGATGTTGGATCCACGGATATCCCAACTCCGCAGAGCCTCAGTCCTCGACACGTAACGCCCCACAATCCGCATTGCCCCGTCTTCCACTTCGCGCACAAATGCCACCGGATCCCGGCCACGTAGATCCAATGCGAAGGCCGAACTTCGCACCAGCTGCTCGCCCAGGGAGGGCATCTGGCGAGGGCACACTTCGCCCAACGCCCAGCCATGCGCCAATGGCCACACTCCATAACCGATGAATTCCTCAACTAAATCACGCCCGCTACTCATGCGGGCAGCACAACGAAGGGCCTCTTCATCAATATCACCCTCCACCACCTAAAACGGCGGGAACGCCACGTAGCAGTGGGAGCACAACATGGCCGCCGGGAGTCCTGGGAGGTCTTCGACCTCGCCTACTGCCACGTAAAACCAATAATCATACCAGTTGCCCCACTTGTTGTGGGCGCAGGGAACTAACTCAACAACCTCCGCCGAAGTCTTCCCAGTCCTCGGCGTAAAGGTACACGACCCAAACTGTGCAATCTTGTTTCCAATTTTCCTCTTCTGCTAGTGCAAACAGTAATTCTTGGCAAAGATTTCTACGGAGGGCTGACCGCCATACGAAGTCACTGCCCAGACATACTTCGCCAGGGCCACCACGGCATTAGGTGTCAGTTGATGGATCTGCACTTCATACCTCCGCAACACTTCCACCACAAAACGATGCGCAGGCAACCGAAGGCCGGCAGTGAAAAACGCCTCGAACACAACCATCTCACCCTCCGGTTCAGGAATTTCTTCCGCCCCCGGAACTTGGCCAACTCCGTTCCCAAAATACCCCAACCGCTGCATGTCTTGCACGCGAACCGAGGAAATCCTTGAAACACCGAATTCCACCATGTGCCCCGGGTGTAGCTCCACTGCCGCCAAATCGCTGAATGTACCCTCGGACGACGACTCGCCCAACGGCGTAGCCGTAGCGGATGAAGAAGAGGACGGCATGGCTACATACCGTCGGCGGCAGCGCACGGTCTGCTTGACGCGGGCCAGTTCTCCGGCGAACAGGAGCAAGGAGGGTAGGCAAGCACGCTGCCGGTTTCAAAATGCTAGGGTTTCGCAGCGCACAGAAAGGTAACAGAGCCTGAGCCACGCCGCCCCACTTTTTATACACAGGGCGTGACGCTTCGAGAAGCCCGCAGTCCAGCAGTACCGCGTCCGTCAATGGTCACATCAAAACCCCCCGCGGAACCACTTCGAGGGAGGGCAGCGTCTCCACCATCTAGCGACGTCTTCGGCACCAGATGACTCAGTCGAACTGGTCCCTCGGAGGGCAAATGTTGGGGCAAAGGCGAAGACGCTACCCTTCGCTCCAGGCCTTCGTCAACTCGCTGCACCAACGGAGGCAAGATGACCGGCGCGGCCCACCCTTCGTCCTCTTCACTGCAAGACGAAGGCCTACGACGAAGTCTCTCCGTCCCGCGTCCTCGGTCCCACCTAGAGGCCCAAGTGGGATGCGGCCCATTGTAACAGGCCCCGCACGGAGAAGCGTGTTATGGGCCCGATTTGTAATAGCTTTTCTGTAAAGACAGTCTGTAACACCCCAATATGGGAATATTCTAGGGATAATCCAGGTGTCTGAGGGCATAAGTGTCCTTGCATCAGGACCTTGGGCGCTCGGGCAGCTATAAATACCCCCGTACAGTGCCCTTGAGAGGCCAGATTAACAGAGCTATTGCCATCTCGAATTAAACCGTGTTTGCATCTTTCTCGCTCCCCCATTGGATCAACTTGCACAGGAGCGCAAGTTCCAACATCCATCCTTAATTGAGGGATGTCTACCAACGGTGTAGGCATCCCTAGCAAATTTTAATTTATCAAAATCTATCTTGCAAGTCTTAATTTGAGCATTAAGACTTGCCACCTCATTATTTAATTTAGTAATTGATGTAAGGTGTTCAACACAAGCATAAACATCAAAATCCTTACATCTATTACAAATACTAACATGCTCTACATATGAACTAGACTTATTTGCTTCTTCTAACTTAGCATTTAAATCATCATTAACGCTCTTTAAATTAGACACAGTTTCATGACAAGCAGATAATTCAGAAGACAACATTTCATTTCTTTTAATCTCTAAAGCAAGAGATTTCTGTACACTAACAAACTTATCATGCTCTTCATACAAAATATCCTCTTGCTTTCCTAAGAGTCTATTCTTTTCATTTAAAGAATCAATCAATTCATTGATTTTATCTACTTTAGTTCTATCTAAACCTTTGAACAAGCTTGGGTAATCTACTTCATCATCACTAGAGTCATCATTACTTGAAGTAGTATACTTAGGGGTATCTCGAGCGCTTACCTTTTTCTCCTTTGCCATGAGGCAAGTATGGCGCTCGTTGGGGAAGAGAGACGACTTGTTGAAGGCCGAGGCGGCGAGTCCTTCGTCGTCGGAGTCGGAAGAAGAGCAATCCGAATCCCATTCTTTGCCAAGGTGCGCCTCGCCCTTCGCCTTCTTGTAGGCCTTCTTCTTCTCCCTCTTCCTGCTCTTTTCTTGTTCCTAGTCATTATCATCATCGGAACAATTTGCTATAAAATGACCAGTCTTACCGCATTTAAAACAGGAGCGTTTTCCCTTTGCTTTGCTCTTGTTGGGATGCTCCTTGCGTCCTTTTAGCACGGTCTTAAAGCGCTTGATGATGAGGGCCATCTCATCTTCGTTTAGCCCGGTAGCCTCAACTTGTGCCCCCTTACTAGGTAGCGCCTCCCTGCTGCTGCCTGTTGCCTTGAGTGCAACGGGCTAGGGCTCATAGATGGGCATTGGGCCGTTCAATGCATCATCAACATATCTTGCTTCCTTGACCATCATACGCCCGCTCACAAACTTTCCGAGTATCTCCTCGGGCGTCATCTTTGTGTACCTAGGATTTTCACGGATGAGGTTCACAAGATGAGGGTCAATAACAGTGAAGGACCTGAGCATAAGTCGGACGACGTCGTGGTCCGTCCATCTCGTGCTTCCGTAGCTCCTGATCTTGTTGACCAGGGTCTTGAGCCTGCTGTATGTTTGAGTTGGCTCCTCTCCCCTGATCATGGCAAACCTTCCTAGATCTCCTTCCACCAACTCCATTTTGGTGATCATGGTGGCGTCGTTCCCCTCATGCGATTTCTTGAGGGTGTCCCATATTTGCTTGGCGTTGTCCAAGCCGCTCACCTTGTTGTATTCATCCCTGCACAATGATGCTAACAAAACAGTGGTAGCTTGTGCATTCTTATGAATTTGTTCGTTAATGAATACAGGGTTATCCGTACTATCAAATTGCATTCCATTCTCAACTATCTCCCAAATACTAGGATGGAGAGAGAAAAGGTGACTACGCATTTTGTGACTCCAAAAAGCGTAGTCCTCTCCATCAAAGTGTGGAGGTTTACCAAGAGGAATAGAAAGCAAATGAGCATTGGAATTATAAGGAATACAAGAATAATCAAATGAAAATTTTGAATTAACCGGTTTCTTTTTCTCGTCGTCGTCGTCTCTTGGGGAAGAAGAAGACTCGTCGCTGTCGTAGTAGACGATCTTCTTGATGCGCCTCTTCTTCTTCCCGTCCTTCTTCCTGTGACTCGAGCTAGAGTCAGTGGGCTTGTCGTCTCTTGGCTTGTTGAAGATGGACTCCTTCTCCTTATCATTGACCACCATCCCCTTTCCCATAGGATCCATCTCTTCGAGTGATTAGTCCCTTACGTGAAGAGAACGGCTCTGATACCAATTGAGAGCACCTAGAGGGGGGTGAATAGGTGATCCTGTAAAAATCAACAACTAATAGCCACAAAACTTGGTTAAGTGTTAGTATGGCTAAGTAGCGAGCTCTTGCGAACACACAAGTAATCACAGAAAAGCAATCATAAGAGACACAATATTTTATCCCATGGTTCGGTCAAGTATAACACTTGCCTACCTCCATGTTGTGGCGTCCCAATGGACGAGGGTTGCACTCAACCCCTTTCAAGTGATCCAATGATCAACTTGAATACCACGGCTTTTCTTTGCTTATCTCTTTTTCCCGTTCGCGAGGAATCTCCACAAGTTGGAGTCTCTCGCCCTTACAATAAGGATCACAGTGAAAGCACAAGAGTAAGGGTGGGAAGCAACACACACAAATCCGCAGCAACACACACGCACACAAGCCAAGACTTGAGCTTAAAATGAAGCGCAACGAGTTCACAGCTAGAACGGAGCTCAAATCACTAACACAGTCGATCAAGTGCGTGGAGATGGAGTGTGGAAGACTTAGAATGCTTAAAGTATGCTTAGGTGACTCCTCCATGCGCCTAGGGGTCCCTTTTATAGCCCCAAGGCAGCTAGGAGCCGTTGGAGATCAACAAGGAAGGCTAATCTTGCCTTCTATCGTGTGGCACACCGGACAGTCCGGTGTGCCACCGGACAGTCTCTATAGATAGTCCGATGCGGATCTCCTTCCAATTTTGGCATAGTCGACCATTGCAGATTCACGGCAGTTGGCGCACCGGACAATCTGGTGCCCCACCGGACAGTCCGGTGAATCTTAATCGTACGCCGTTGAACTTTTCCCGAGAGCGACGACTTCGCCGCGGACAACTCACCAGACAGTCTGGTGCACCACCGGACAGTCTGGTGAATTGTAGCCGTACGCCACCGTCGAGTCCCGAGAGCGGCCTGTTCACCGAGACTGGTCTGGCGCACCGGACAATGTTCGGTGCACCACCGGACACTGTCTGGTGCACCACCGAACAGTCCGGTGCACCCAGACCGAGCAGGACAACTCTTTTCCAATTGCTTTTCTCCTGTTTCTAGCACTTAGACACAATACATTAATACCCAAATCAATGTACTAAGTCTAGAAACGTACCTTGTTATATGATTTGCACCTCTTCAATCTTTGGCACAAATTAACCCTTAGAGAATAGGTGTTGGGCACTTAATCACCAAAACACTTTAGAAATGGCCCAAGGGCACATTTCCCTTTCAAGTGCAATGAGTGATTACAAGCTAATGTGAGAGATAGTTTGGTCTTTATTAAAAAAACTCATAACCCATAACGTTCGCTGAGGTGGATGACATGGCGCAAATGTCGCAAGGTCAGGTGGTGCAGTGAGTGATGACAACCTGACATCTTTTCAGAACGTTCACTAAGATGGCAGACACAGTCAGAGGTCTGGTGTGCACCGGACCTGCAACAATGGTTGGTTCGATGCAACTAGAAAATGAAGACATTAGACAATAGCTAGTTTGCCCTTATGGCTACAAATACCACCCCTCCACATCTCCAAAAGCACCAAGCAAGTGTTTAGTGTAACACCCCTAATGTTACTGCCACTAAAATTTGAGCATGACATCATAAGCATTGGCATATCATGTGTTTGTCACACCTAGAATGCATTCACTAGGCAAAAGTTCAAACAAGTTGTATTGATGTGACATTTATAAGTGAAACCCTAGGATACAGTGCTTAACCCTAGATTGGGCTTAAAAGAGTAAACATAGTCTAATAAGAGAAAACTCATTAGAAATGATCATAACATGTCACCATGGATGGACTTAGGTAGCATCCAAACCCTAAGAGCATCAAAAACCCTAAAAAGAACACTGGAAAGCCCTAGACTTAAACCCTAGGGGGCTAAGTGCAAAACTAGTGCACTTTTGGACTAAAGTGCAAAAACCATAAAAATAGGGTATCTTAACTCATATGATTCACATGTGTGTGGATTTGCAACTTAAACCCTAAGTTTTGGGCCTATTTGCAAAAAGCCCTATTTGAACTCTATTGGGATTAAGTCTGAAATTCAGAAAATTGGCTTAACTTTGAAGCTTTGTAACTTCCAAATTATGAGGAGTTTGCCCTAGATCAACACATCAAACCTATAGAGCTATGTAAGGAGAACAATTTTTATTAAGTAAGTAAGCCCTAGTGCTACATGAAAGTAAGAGAAAAACAGACCTGAAGATGGTCTGTCAGTCGAGCATAACCCTGAAATCAGACTGACAGTGGCCTAGAACTAGGTTTTGAGAGCCATTTTGAGCTAGATCTGTTGCTCGATTGATGGTTGTTGCTATAACAAAATTATAGCTGGATCATCAGGCAACAATTTTGTCACTGGTAGATTAACAAGTCATCACATGAAAAATAGAGATTCGAGCACTACAAAACGGTCTGTCAGGCGGACTGATAGTGCCGCACCATGGTACAATGAACGGGGGATCAGGTTCAGAGAACCTCGCCGCCGACGACCAATCTGCGCCGTGATTTGCGTTGGGGTCAGGCTAAGCGATCGGCGAGCATCTCCTCATGACGATATTCTTGAAACAGGTAAGATCGCCACAGTGGGGGGGGGGTAATTATTCCGGCCGCCACGTGGCCACTGATCCTTCCGGCCATGCTTGGTCACCGGCACCGCTCTTCTCCATCCATCCACGCCATCGCCGATTTGACTACGTTACTGTCGCGGCAGAACGTGGCAAACTCTAGGAAAAGGGCAGCGCCCGACGTCGTCGTTGGTCGCCAGCAAGGTCCGGTGATGGTTATCACCATGACCGTTGCGGTGGCTCACTGGTCCTATAAAATTCACCACGCTATCTTCCCTTTCATCCAAATCAACCAAGCACAACTCTTCGTCCCCTAGTTGCGAAGCCAACAAATCACTAGTCACTCTGTTCTGTCCACTAACCTCGGTGATCACCGGAATTCCCTGGAATCGGTTTCTTCCGCCGTCATGAGGTACCCCTCCGTGGCCAGCACTCCTCGGGTTACTACCTACCCAATTACTTCGTGTTCTTGCTTGTTTTTAGCCTTATGTTGCGCTCGGAGCCGGCCAATTGAGGTTTACCTGAGTCCCATCACCAGAACACTCCGCTGCTCCGTAGAACGCCGCCGCGACACCCCCTGTGTCGACCCGCTCTTCTGTTCTTGTTTTGTCCAAATTAAAGCATGTACCTAACCCCTGGTGAACCCGTAAAGCTTTCCCGAGCTTCAATTTTATCATCCCGGCCGCCAGTTGTTCGGAACGTGATCACCAGGGTCAATTCCGCCGCCGTGTCATAAGCAAGCATCAAATTAGGTCAAACCTCTCAAATTAAATGAGGGTTTTTGTTCGGACCAACATATGTTTGGTGTTCGTAAGCTCAACACCCTATGTCCAGGTCACCACTGCCATGAAACCATGGCTCCGGCCAGGTGTTCGGCGTGAAACCCATCGCGGACCGAATTTTGAGAAGAGATAGAACTTGAGGGATGTTTGTGTAAGATGTCAGTGACTCTTAGAATATTCTGTAAAACATTTTGAAAATTAGTTAAGACCTTAGGGGCTTTTTCGCAAGTCAGCCGTGCAGGCGCGCGCAGGCGCTTTCCTCCTGTTTTGGGCCGGCTCGGGCTGGTTTCGGTCCAATACTGTTCATGACTTTTCTTTTTCTTTTTTCTGCCAGAGCTAAAGAAATTCTAGAAAATTGTAGAAAAATGCTAAAAATACAAGACCAATTTTGCTAGGCTTCTAATTTCCTATAGTATTTACTAAAAATAGTTTCATGATTTTTAGTCCAAATAGGAAATTATAGAGCATTTAAAATAGCCAAAAACTATGCTTCTGGATTTTTAGGGAATAAATAATAAATCCAAAATTCACTAAATTTTTAGGATAAACTCTAAATAATATTTAGAAGTCATGGGTAAAGTTTGGTATGATTTGGACCATGTTGATACTTAGAACCCAAAACCCTGGTTCTTCCCCCCTGCCCTATGAACTTCACTATTGACTCCGAAAACCCTTGTTTCTCGGAGATCCATGAAGGAAAGTTGTATTCAAGACTTTAGATAATAAACTTCTATTATCTTAGCATTTTCATGAGCATCACATGAGCATTCATGATTATATATGGCTATGCATAGAAAACGAAGAGGAAGTAGAGGTTGAAGAAGCCAGATCTACACCACCACCACCTGAAGAACATCAGGCAGGCAACTATTTTTATTTTGATATCTGTGGAACAGAGCCTGATTCACCAGTAACACAAGGCAAGCCCCGGTGCATTTGCCACCTCCTTGTTATTTTAAAACTCTTTCTCACTTACTTGATGCATTAGGTGATAGGAGTTGTGTGCTAAACCAATTGCTGCATTTCTTTCCTTGGAATTGGTTACCTTAATCCCCTGTTTTTACAAAAAGGTTTTTTATTATGCTTAGCTTTGCTCTAGAAAAACAAAAGGTTTTGTTTTAACAAAAGATGATGCTTCAAAGTGGGTGGGTGTTGTCGGTGTTTTGGGTCCGACCGCGCACCCGGGGTTGCCCCTCAAGGTGCTTCTTGGAGTAGGACATTGTCACCGACTGTAGCTCGATGGTTCGTGCCTGATGCACGAGAAACAGTGGGTAATCTTGTACAGGTTCGGGCTGCTTTGAGATGCGTAATACCCTACGTCCTGGAGTGGATCTTTTGTGTGGTAGGTTACAAGAAAGTTCTCTAGTATGAAGGATACCAGAGAGTTGGGTGTATGACTAAAGGGTGAGATCTGTTTTGAGGGGGTGCTCCCTAGGCCTTATATATTCGACCGTGGGGCGTTACATGCGAATATGATAACCATGTGTTCCTAAGTAATAGTGAACTGACTGAGTTTATCTTCCTATAATCTCGCCGACTCATAGTCCTTCGGCTCCGACGTCTGAGGGCACTGCGCGGGAAAGTCGGATCAATGCTGCAGATAGCGTTTAAGCTTGGCGAACCATACGGGCTCAAGTCAATCCGTCCTTGTGTTGATCCGCTCTGTTGAAAGTTCCTCCCCTGGCCCACGAAGGGACGGCGTCGCGGAATAATGGGCCTGGGGTCTTCCGTGAGGCCTTCTTGCCTTCTAGTGGACCCAGGGGATATCTGTCCCCCACAAGCCCCCATTCTTTGTGTTGATTTTGAAATAATCGGCCCAAAGATTCCAGGTCCAGCTTGCGATTTTGAAACATGTCTACTAAGTTGTTACCTCCAGCTCTGAGTAACTTGGTAAGAATGGTCTTCTGTCATCTTTTTCTGGCTTCGTTCTTCAGTTTTTTGCTTTTAATCTTCAGTGATCGGTACTCTGTTCGTGCCTTAGAAGTCGACGTTTTGCTCTCAGAGGTTAAGGATTCATTGGGTGTAGCCCCCGAGCTTTGAATGGATTACTGAAAATAATCCATTCAAAGGTCCTCATCTCATACTTCTTTAAGAATCGTAGTTTCCGACTTAGACAGATGCTTTAGAAATCAGCATTTTGTTACTAGCCTATGCTTTAGAGATCAGCATTTGTTCTTTGGGATCTCATGATTCATTGGGTGCACCGGAGGTGCACCCAATGGGTGTAGCCCCCGAGCTTTGAGTGGATTATTGAAAATAATCCACTCAAAGGTCTTCATTCCACGTTTTTTCAGAAACCACTGTCTTTGACTTAGACTCATGCCTTAGAGATCAGCATTGTCTCCTCAGTTTATGCTTTAGAGATCAGCATATAGTTTTGTCTTTTTGTGATCATCAATACGGCCTGCCCATGCACCGACTTGAAATTTACTTGATCGACGATGGATTGGACATCCGTTAGATGGCCCTTGGCTGGTCATTATTTCGCTCTGTGCTTTAATGCTCCTGTTGATTAGACTTGTACTTCATCGGCTATTTTTGGCTTTCCTTTGATCTCTGTCGATATCTTCCTTCTGTCTTGACGTATTCATTGCGTATACTGTATGGATGCGACTGCTTGGGAAATCTATTGAAAATTCCTGGACGTCCCCCCAATGGGTGTGGGCAAGGGACGGCTTGGTGCGCTGAGCGTTTAGAAAACTGTCCCTGAGTAGTAACTCGATATGACCGCGGGTGTAATCATATCATCCATGTAGTTGACTTGAGTCCCAATGGGTGCCGTGTTACGCGAAACGGCGCCAGCCGCCTGACGTGTTTCCAGACGATTTGAATTGCATATTGAATTTTTGTGACTGTTCAGTGGCCATGGTAGGAGGTAAGCGGTTGCCTTCTTCTTCTATAAATAGTATGCTTGCTTCTCCGTCATCTTCACACATCTTACTGCCGCTTGTTGTTTACTCTCTTTTCTTCTTCTTCTACTCCACCATGGGCAAGAGCAAGAAAGGCGAGAGCTCTTCACACCATTCCGGCGATAAGCGGAAACGCGAGCCGACTCCTCCCTCGGAGGACTTCGGCGATTCTGAGTACTCGGAGGAGGAGTTCTCCTCCGGGTTCGAGGGATCGCCGTTCCCTGCCTCTCCCTCAGCATCGTCTGATGACTTAGACGACTCCCAGGGGATCATCACGGAGGTGTGGACCTACATCCGGGCTGTCGAGTGCGCCGGGCTCGAGGGCTCGGATGAGTCTAAGGTCTCCTCGGACGAGGAGAACTCCTCGGACTCGTCTGAGGAGAGCGGCGGTGGCGGCGATGGCGAGGGTGATGACGACGGCGGAGGCGACGGCGATGGCGACGGAGGCGAAGGTGACGACAAGGGCGACGGCGGCGACGGCAGCGGCAAGGGCGACGGCGGCAGCGGCAAGGGCAGCAACAAGGCCAGTGGCTAAGCGCCACTGGTTTGAATATTAGTATAGATAGGTAGTAGTAGAAGTAGTATTAGTAGAATAATGTAGTGGTAGTTGGTAGTATAGTGTAGTGAAATGTAATGTAGTAGTGTAATGTATCGAACAGTGGGGAGAAAACCGACTCATAATGAGTTGGTTTTTTAAGTTTGGTAATACTCCCCCTCCTCTTATAATGAAGAAGCCTTCATCCCATTCAGTGTTTCTTTGCTTTGTCGTCGTTCCTTTTTCAATCGGTCGATGAATCGTGTTTATGCTTTAACATAGCCGTTGTTCTCGGAAGTAATGCTTGAGTAACGACTTGGAATCGTCGAGTTGCTTTTTAGATCTGCCTGCATATTCGTAAGGAAAAAAGAAAAATGGCTGATTTACTGTTAGTATCTTCAGAGGTAGTAACCAAGTGGTTTTTTCGATGTCGGCGTTTTAGAGGTAACAGTCGAGTCCTTTTGAGCCACGTCAGCGTTTTAGGAGTAATGGCCAAGTGATTACTGGTGACGTTGGCGTTTTAGAAATAATGGCCGAGTGATAACGGGTCACGTCGGTGTTTTAGAAATAACGACCGAGTGAAGACTGGTAACGTCAGCGTTTTAGAAACAACGGCTGAGTTATGTTGGGCCACGTCGGCCGTTTTGGAAATGACGGCCGAGTGATGACTGGGCACTTTTTTAGGAATGACGTCTGGCCCAGGAAAACCCCATTTGTACCACGCCGTCGTGTGCCTCTGCATTCTGAGCCCTAACTCTGCTTTTTGCCTCCAAACCTTCTCTGTTTCCCAGTGATCTTGCTTCCGCTCAGTTCGCCGGCGAGACTGTGATGGCGCCCAAGCGAAAGAGCAAGAATTCCGCCGCTGCGAGTATTCCCCCCATCGATCCCAACAGTCAGTTGCCTTTCGCAGGTAATCACATGTCTGTTGTTTCTGAATCTGACCTTCTCTGTCTTGTCTCTGTCGGAGTTCTTCCTCCAAGAGAGCTTTGTTCTTGGCGGATCTGTCGTGGGGTTACTGTCCCAACAGAGGACACCCACGAGTTTGTTATTTATGTTCCTTTCCTCATCTACGGCCTTGCTCTTCCTATTTCTCCTTTTTTCGCGGTCTCCTTGATTTCTACCATCTGAATCTAACTCATCTGAATCCCAATTCTGTTTTGCAAGTTTCTATTTTTGTTTATTTGTGTGAAGCCTACCTTGGTATTCTGCCACACTTTGCCTTGTGGAAGTACTTGTATCACTGTCGGTCTGGAATGGCCGGGGGGCAGCATCAGCTTGTGGGCGGTGCAAGTTTGGAGATGCGCCGTGGGAGGAAGATAGAGTACCTTGATATTCCACTCAAAGACAGCATCAAAGGATGGCGTCTGGAATGGTTTATTGTTGAGAATCATGGAAAATCCCTCCCCCCTCGGTCAGGGAGACAGCCTGATGTTCGTGCTCCAAGTTGGACTGAATCCCCCATAGACTTGGAGATAGTTGAGGCCAGGGTTCTGCTTGCTGAAATTGGCTTGTTGAAGGAGAAAGGTCTGACTGCTGAAGCTATAGTCACAGACTTTGTTTTCAAGAACATTCAGCCGCTGAAGGATAGAGCGTACCTAGCCTATTTGTATCGTGGTGTCACTGACTCAACCTGGGTTATCAACAGGAGGATCCCTGCTGTGGATTTGGTAAGCCGACTGCATATGATTCTTAGAGCCAAGGTGTCGAATGTCGGTGCTCCTGTTGCGTATTCTGCCTGGAATCTGCCACCTTCCAAGACTTTTATCAGTTTTGTGTCAAATCCTCCTGCTGGTGACAGTGGTTTGGGTCTTAGAGTACGACCCTCTCCCAAAGAGGTTGCGGCTTTGGTTGCTTCGCTTGGTGATATCCCCAATGATGAGAGGCAGGTTCATTTTGAGGTGCCAATAAACCCGAGCGATGCAGAAATAAGTGCTATGCTGGATATGTTGGCTGAGGATTCCTCTAACTCAGTCCCTGCTGAAACACTAGCTGTGGCAACTATCCCAGAGCCTGAAAAGACTCTGGACATTCAAAGATCTGATAGCACTTGCCCGAAACATCCTCGTCAAGACAGTCATCCAACTTCTCCTGCTGAAGGGAAGAAAAAGAAAAAGAGACAGCTTCGGCGAGTGTCATGTTTGAATCAGGATGTCGGCCCTTCTGCTCCTGCTGCCGAGGAAGTGCCAGTGGAGCTTTTTATTGGAGCTGATCCCAATGGGTGTGACCTAGCTGACGCTGACCCTAATGGGTGCGATCCGGCTAGAGCTGACCCCAATGGGTGTGCCTTTGATGACGCTGATCCCAATGGGTGTAATCCGGCCAGAGACGACCCCAATGGGTGTGCTGTTCGTATTATTGACGAGGATGAGGAAGAGGAGGAGGAAGTACCCTTAATCTGGAAAAACAGTCGGTGTTATATAGTCAGTGGGGAGAGTAGTGACATTCCTTCTCCAGCTTTGTCTGCTCTCGTTGGTCTGCAAGAATTGTCTCTTGCAAACTCTCAAGCTCTCAAGGATGTGATCCCTGAAGATCTGCTGTCCGAGCCAACAGACGGTGGTATGATGGACGTTTGCACTGACATGCCTGACGTGGGGTTAGAGTTATCCCGAGCAGCTTCTCGTGCCTCATCAACCTTGGAGCGCGGTCTTCAGAGCCAGGAAGTTGATCTAGATTTCTCCACTCCTATGGAGGTGGCTGAGAATCCTTCAGCCTTAGAGGTGGCTGCTGCAGAGAACCTAACTTCCAAGGATGGTGCAAGCGGTTACCCAGTCCCCGAGGGTGTTGCCAGTGGTGATCTGGCTCCATTGGGCAGTGCAAGCTGCGACCCAGCCCCCGAGGGTGTTGCCGGTAATGATCCGGCTCAGGTGGGTAGCGTGAGCTGCAATCCAGCCCCCGAGGGTATTACCGGTGGTGATCCGGCTCCATTGGGCAGTGCAGGCTGCGACCCAGTCCCCGAGGGTGTCCGAGTGGGCTCTTCTTCTCATACCTCCATGGATGTCCACGTGGGGTCTTCTCCCCCACATTCTGATTATATGGCAGTGTCACGTGCTTTGAATCAGGAAGTCACCTTAGAGGTCGGCGCACCTGACGCCGGAGTTTTGATTCCTGCTAGCGACATTGAGTTGATCCCCAATGATGCTCTTCAGATTGCCTCGGTTGATAATCCTTCGTCAAGTCACCAACCGGCCTCTCCTAATTTGGGGCTTCCTTCGTTCCTTTCCAATCTCCTGGTAATTCGGCTCTTTCCTGACCTGGCTATGATCCATGTGAAATATTGTCCCTGCACTCATTCGTTTTCAATGTCAGGCTTTGGTTGACGAGATGGCTGGTCAGCTGAGATCGCAGGGTGCTTCTGTCCCACAAAAAGTTATCACTGTCGCATTGGAATCTGATGCTGCTTCAGAGGCGAATATCTGAGCTAGAAATGACAAATGCTGGTTAGTGCCCTTTGTTTTCTCCTTGGCTACTTGATTGATCTGCTTTCTGACTGAATATCCTTGTTTAACCGTTTCTTGCTAGATATGGCCCAGCAGTACTCTGATCTTGAGAAAAATTATTCTCAAGGTCAGATGGACCTAGCTCGGCGGTATTCTGATCTCGAGGAGAAGTATTCCCAGAGTCAGATGGACTTGGCTCAGGTTTCTGCTTCTCTGAATGACGCCAATATGTTGAATTCTTCCCTCAGTGCTCAGCTTGCCTCCAAAAGGGCGGCCAATGAAGTAAGCTACTCGGGTTTCTCTGCTGTGTTCTTACTGCTTGCTTGATGTTTGAGAGCTGATTCTTGTTTGCAGGAAGAAAAACGTGCCCTCACAGCTTCTCGCGATAACCTCGATAGGTTGTATTGTGACGCCAGTAATTCTTTGACCATCTTAGAGAGGAGCCATCGCTTTACCATGGTAGACTTGGATAATCACCGTTACAAGCTGCAAGAATCTCTGGATGAACTCATTCGTGTTAGGCAATTGGTGTCAGGCAAAGACTCTAACATCAAGGATTTGCGTGCTTCAAAAAGATTAGTCGTCCAGGAGCTAGAAGCTGCTCGGCTGGCTGTCAAGACGGCTGAAGATACTTCCGCTACTTTAAAGGCCCAGCGCGACAAGGCTATGGACAAAGCCATTCACGCGGGGCGAATCTTGATGAGAAGACCTGGTGTGATTGTTCCTGATGACATAGTTGCGGATGTCAATGCTACTCCTTATTCTTCAAGTCGCCCTTCTTCATCGGTCGCTCCTGAGAAAAACATTTCCAAGTAGAGACACTGAATGTATTGTGCTTGTGGTTAGTGTGCTTGAATATTCTATCAGAAAGTATTTTCAGTACTGAATGCCATTATTATTTTCCTGTTGTTTGAATCCAACAGTGGTTATAATTGCAGAAGTAAGTGCAGTGTAGTGGTTTTGAAGCTTCTTTTTATTTCGCGAGGCATAGAGATCGCCTTAAGATGAGTAATCGCAAGCTCGCTTGTGTTGGATCATGAGCATGCTGCACCGATTTAAGTTATTACTGATTAAAAACCGACCGCTCTGTTAGTTGGGTATAGTGGTCACCCTGAGTTGAGCGTGAGCATGTCGCACCGCCTTAAGTCATCGCCGACTTAAGCCGATTGCTCCGTTAGTGGGGTATAGTGGTCACCCCGAGTTAAGTAAGCGTGAGCATGTCGCACCGCCTTAAGTCATTGTCGACTTAAGCCGATTGCTCCGTTAGTAGGGTATAGTGGTCACCCCGAGTTAAGTAAGCGTGAGCATGTCGCACCGTCTTAAGTCATTGCTGACTTAAGCCGATTGCTCCGTTAGTAGGGTATAGTGGTCACCCTGAGTTAAGTAAGCGTGAGCATGTCGCACCGCCTTAAGTCATTGCTGACTTAAGCCGATTGCTCCGTTAGTAGGGTATAGTGGTAACCCCAATGAGAGTATAATAAGCCGACTGTCCACAGGTGTTTTCAAAAATAAAGTTTGATGGTGAATCCATCATGGCCATGATGGGTTCAACATCGAAAAAGATGTACCTCTGCCAGGTACCAAACTTTGGGGTTTGAAATGATAAAGCTGAGACCGGGCAGGTGACTTGCACGAGAGGAGAGAGTCTCGGTGTAGTGTCTCCGTCTGAGTCGATTAAGGACCTTGTCGATGTAGGCCTGCTGACCGAGGACCCTTTAACTGGTCACATGCCTCGTCATGGGTAAGCTTTGCCTCAGGCAGACTAATACCAGAATAAGATAATATGCAATGGGAGTGGAGAGATGGCGAGAGTAGCGTGTACCCTCCGGGGCAAGAGGCTGGACGGTGGTGTATTTGTGCTCTTAGTTGGCGTGAACCTGATCTGGTCTTAAGAACCCCGGTGGTGAGTTGACATATGCAAGGGTTAAGTGCTACATATGTCGTGTGATTGGAGATCCTCAGTTGAGTATAATCGATTCGGATCGCTGTAACTTTGCGGATATGAAGACTTGGTCACTGACTTACACGTAGCATTCCAGTGAATAATAAAGGTTGTTAAGAAATTGGCTAGTATAGGTCAAGTGATTGAACTAGGATAGAAAGAACTCTAGATGCAGGTAACTTTACTTAACCTGACAAATAAAACTGGATTTTTAAGGATCCACTGTTAGTAAGCATTTCTGCAAACAGAGTCTGATTATTGATAAGCCTTACCTTGACTCCCTTAAAGCCATCATATCCTTGAGAGTCTTTTACTTTGTCGGGTAAGTCTTGCGAAAGTACACTCCATACTCAGGGCTTTGTCCCATGTTGTTTTAGGTGAGGAAGCGGCAAATTTTTGCTGCTTTTGTACAAAGGTGGTGCCGAAAGTAGAAAACCAGGAGTGAAGCATCGGGAGGAAGGGTCCTCCATTGAAAACTTTTGTTTGATGTTTATAGGGAGGAGTTTTTGCCTCCCATGTTATGTAATAATAATAATACTTTGCACTCATATATTTTAGTTCTGGTCTGTAACTATATAACTCTGTCTTAGTTTTCAATAAAGTAAGTTATTGTAACTGCTTCCGCATTTCCGTATCCCCGATGAATTATAATGTCTGCCTGACGGGTGAAACGCTCTTGGAAAAGGTAAGGAATTCAGATACCGAACTTGTCAAGTGATCGGGTGCACCTGCAGGGTTGTCTGAAGTCCGTTGGACAAGGACAACTGTAGGTGGGCCTAACGACTTGGGGGGTTCCGTCACAGCTGGTATCGGAGCGAAGCCCATCTCTGCAGATGTTATGAAGCATTTTTAAAAGGAATTTTTAAAGACTTATCTAGAAATTTTCTTTCCTTCTTATCTAACTATCTTCTCTACTTAAAGACTAGATAGTAGAGTGCAATGTATTGAAGGATGTGAATAAACTAAGGTTGATTCTGTAATTATGCATGCATCATGATAAGAACATTATTAATAAGGTGTTTCCCCTTAAGAAATACCGCCGCGCACAAGGAAAACTGCGCGCAAGTCTATCGGGCCCATTGGCGTGCCTCGCCATCAACTAGCTCCAAGGCATGAAGACAGTAGTAGTGGTAGCAATGATCCTATCGGAGATCTGGAATGAAGTGCCCCAGATCCTCTGGGACTCAAATGTGATACAATTACTAGTCCCAGGAGGCTAGTAAACACATTTATACATCAGATGATTCCAGATCTATCTAAACGAGACAAACCTATAAAGGTGGCGAACAACTTTAAGAGTTGGTCCACAACTCAGGACATATCATCAGAGTGGGGCTGAAGCAGCCCGATATACGCAGCGAAGCAAATCAGCGGTCCAACAGCCACAGGCAAGGTTGAGAACAGTCGTAGCTCTTACCCGATCTCCTTTTCTGAAAAACAACAAATAAGCAAGGGTGAGTACAAACGTACTCAGCAGCCCACCTTCACCCGCGAAATGGGGAAATCAGATATAATGCATGGAATATGTGGAGCTCAGAATATTTTGCAGAAATAGCAATATTTTATGCAGGGTTGTTTTGTAAAACATTTTGTATTTTGCAAAACGCATCCTCTCCCAAAGGAGCAAGAAGTTTTTTTTCAATATAGTATAGAACAAAATCCCCTGGACTAAACCATCCAGGTATCTCAGTAGTTTCCCACTGGTTTTCATTTTAAAAAAACAGCTACTGGACTTCCCGTCCACCATAGCTCACGGCTCAACCGCCGGACCTTTTAAAACCCACTTTTCTCAAACGCACCCTTTTTTTTGGAAAACAAAACACTAATTGCCATACCACACCAGACTCGTCCATACCAGTGGACACGGACTATTTGAATAGGTTTGAACTCTGCGCAGAGGTGTACACTTTACCCACTAGTCCGGCTCTGCGATCTCATAGCTAGTGAGACCCGAATCCGAATCTCTTTCTTTCCTCGCACGTCCCTACCTTAATGGTTATACCGGAAGGAGTCAGGCCACCGCCATACCCAAACTGGACAAAACATTCCCCCTCCTTATCCTCCCGGTGCTCCCCAGCCTTCATAATCCTGGGGTTTGAACCGTACGAGTTCAGATTGAGTGACTGCCCACACAGTCTCGAGTGGTTGTACTTATCATGAGTACAGGTAGTGAAGGATGACAAACCGGTCCTTATATGAGGGGACTGTTGGGGACTTGTTCTCAAATGCTTCGGATTAAGAACAAGGCAACATAAAAAGTGTTAAATGATAAGGCCCTTCTCCTTTAAAACATTACTTCCCTTCGGGATATAATGTGTTCCGGACGAAGGTCACAAACAGCATATCTTCGTAAGCACAATAAACTATGACGAAGAACTTGCATAATATAAACATTTAAATATTATCACAACGTCATTTCTATTTTATTATCATATAAGAATAGAAATGACTTCAAATTACAAGTGTACCTTCGGATTGCAGGAAGGCAGAAGTACAAGGATGACGGAAAGCAAATGCCAAGTCAGCGTGAACAGTACGGGGGTACTGTTCATCTATTTATAGACACAGGACGCAGCCTGTGAAGAATTACAATTATGCCCCTCATAAAAGTTTACAACATTGACCCAGACCTTTATGGATAAAAAGGTCATTCTATCTCTAAGTCGGTTTGTAATACCGAAGCTTCATGAAGAGGGACCTTCGGTCATCTCCTGGGGACAACTTCAGCCGAAGCTGCTTCTTCTTACAAGACCTTCGGCGCCACGAAGCATGACCCCAACAGTAGCCCCTTTCGCGGCGCTAGATCGTTTTTCGCAACGAGCTTGATCCGTGAAAAAAGCCTCTTCAGCTTCGGGAAGCCGAAGGTCCAAAAAAACACCTTCCCTGAGCTCGTTGTCAAGAAACGATCCAGTTTCCGAGCGTGTGTCAGGCCCACCTTACAGAGTTACTGTTTAGTTTCTACGGTCCACCGCGCAGCGAGTGCTAGTGATTGTCCGCCTGGTGTAAAAATCCTGGCGTTTCGCCTTCTTACCTGCAACACTATATAAACAGACGGGTAGGTGTGAAGTTACCACAGCATTCATTGCTATTTGCACTGTTTTGCTGCCAAAATTTTTAACCATAGCCGAAGCTTGACTCTCGGAAACGAACGAAGGTCCAACTCGAAGTCTGCTTCGGCAGAAAGAAAGGCTTCGAGAGAAAAAAAAATATTCAATTTCCACAAACTCAATTAAATGGCCAGAGTGTGATCTACCGCCAGGGTTGAGCGTGAAGGAGACGAAGCTGAAGGTTCGGAGACTGTTCCCATCTCCGAAGCAATGCAACGATCCGGACTGGTAACCTCGGAGAAAATCCCCACTGTTGAAGCAGTACAAGCAACTGCCGAAGCTGAAGATGAGAACATTGAAGAAACTGATCCCGAAGATGATTATCGCATTGCCATGCCAAGTAAGCCCAGCCACTTGGACTTCGGAAAGTCGACTGTTTCGAAGGCTGATCTCTCCAAGATGGTGAAATCAGGTTATTTCAGTGAAAATCAGAAGAAGCTACTTCGCTTCGGGGGAGAAGAAACTACCCCGAAGCCAGAGAAGGATGAGATAGTCATTTTCAAGAGCTTTCTAAAGGCTGGGTTAAGATTCCCCCTTCATGGGATTATTGCAGATGTATTGAAGAAGTTTGGTATCTACTTTCACCAGTTGACTCCTAACGCTGTCGTTAGGCTTAGTGTTTACATCTGGGCCCTCCGAAGCCAGGCGGTGGAACCGTTTGCCGATAGTTTTTGTCGAGTTCATGAGCTACATTACCAGACGAAGGCTAGAAAAGATGGATTACATGATAACTTTGGTTGCTACAATTTTGCCTATCGGAAAACCACAAAGTTTCCTGTTATTAGCTACCGAAGCAAATGGCCGGCAGGCTGGAAGTCAGAGTGGTTTTATGTGAAGGTTGACGAAGACAAAGAGAAGTTGGTACAAAGCCCACTTGAATTGATCTTCGAAGAAACAAGACCACGATGCCATATGACATTAGAAGGTCCCACCTGGGCTGCACTGGGTGAGTTTAAAATTATCTCAGAGCATATCAGTACTAGGGACCTGGTTCAAGAGTTCTTGGCCTTCAGGGTTTTCCCTACTTTAAAAGAATGGGAAATGCCGAAGCTGGAAAGGGAGAAGAAAGAAGGGGAACTTGTCCGGCTTCCTTACCATTTCAAGTTCAAGAAATACTTTAAAAAACCTTGCCAAGAGTGGCTGGACACAGTTGAAGTAATGTGCAATGAAATTCTTGGGAATTATTCCAAAAAAGAAGATGAGCTAATGACTGCGGCCTTCGGCACCCGTCCAAAGCGAAGACTAAACCGAGTGTTTGATGCCCTGGGTTTCGAGTACCCTGACTATGAACGGTTGAATAAGGGTGCTGAGGGCCAAAAAAGGAAAAGAGTAGCCGAAACTTTGAACAAAGATGAGGAAGAACCACCAAAAGAGAAGAAAATTCCAAAGAAGAGAAAAATATCATCTGCGAAGCGAAAATTATCCGATGAAGAGGGGACTCCTGCATCACCCTCTACCACCGACGTGGAGGAAATCTTAAAGGTAATGACCGAAACCCTGCCCGCGAAGCTAAGTCCATTAGGGCCTCAACTGACGAAGCTTTTTCGAAAGGTGGAGGATCCCGAAAAAACGAAGAAGATAACCAAGACAAAGAGACAAAGAATTATTGCAGTGACCGAAGTCATTGACAAGACGCCACCGAGGGCTTCAACTCGGAAGGCGCCAGCGGTTGAGGGCACAACAAATGTCGAAGTCGCACCTTCGGAGGTTGCGGCTACCGAAGCCGCTGCGGCCAAAGATTTGAACTTGGAAACTACAATTGAAGACATCGACAAAATACTGCTAGACATGGCCGCAGAAGAAGCTACTACTGCTGCCGAAGAAACCATGGCCACATTGCCTGGGAAGGGAAAGGAAATAGCCGAAGATACTTCGGAGGACGAAGCCTTCAAATTTCAAAATTTAGTTGGGCAAGAACTGTCGAAGGCCGAAATAGAAGAACTTAAAGAATATGCCAAATCTTGCGGATATAAACCAGGAGCTCTTCTTTTCGGAGGTATTGACGATGAGAAATTGAACTGCATCTGGGATCAAACTGGAGCTAAGGTCATCGGTACTCTATCAAAGAGTATCGGTTTTCCGAAGCTGGAAACGGATATCAGCCGCTACCGACGACAACATATCGTTGGTAGCTTATTTTATTCCAATTTCAAGGTAAACAATTTTTCTCTGACTTTTATTGTTTTTAATAATGAAAGTGTTTCTAACGAAGGTTGTTTATGTGCAGAGCATGCTACTGAGCAAAGCTTTGAAGATGCAGCAAGATTTAGAGGATAAGAAACACGAAATTATAATTGAAAATTTAGAGAGCAGAATAAAAGAGCAATCAGCTGTTATTGAAAAGAAAGACTTCGAACTCCAAACAACTGAAGGCTTATTGGCAGAAACTGAAGCTAAAGTAGCAGAATTGAATTCGAAGCTTCTCTGCCAATCAAAACAATTTGAACAAGAGAAGCTAGAGCTTAACTCAAAATTTGAGGCCGAAGTCCAAACAAACTCAGATTTGAAGAAATCATTGACAAGCCTTCAAGACAAATGTTTGAAATTTAGTAACAACTGTATTCAACAATTAAAAAAGATCTTTTATTCAGTTGGAGCCAGCAGTGGAAAGTTCACCCCTTCAGCTGAAAATTTGCCAAGAACCTTCGACCATATTGAAGCTGAAATTGATGAGCTTGACGAAGTTATAGCCGGGCACGGTGACTTCTGTGCCTGGGTAGCTTCTCGGGGCACCGCTGCAGCATTTCTGAAGGCCGGCTGTGATCATGGAAAAATCGTCAACAGGCCCAATTTCACTCTATCTTCGTCAATGCTAGACGATATTCCTGACCTCGCCCGAAGCATTTCAAACAGATTTATAAAAATGATATGGACCAAAGGCGGGCGGGAAAAAGCTGGAGACGAAGCTCGAAGTCATCTTGAACCAGTAAGAAATCATACCTTGTGCTTACCTTCTCCCTCAAACTTGATTTTTACTCACAATGCCTTGATTCATGTAGGATGACGAAGCTGAAACTGATGCTTAAAGAACATGCCGCCGAAGCTGAAGCCCGATGAAGATTAGTAGGAGTAGACTAGAAAAACTCAAGAGACTTTTGTAACAACTTTTGTAAATACAGCTAAACTGTTCTTAATGAACTTTGTTCATACCTTGTAATATATCCTTACCCTTCCATTGAGGTGCTTTGATGTGGACGAAATTAGTATTTTGAGCCGAAGGCGAAAAAACACCTTCCCTTCTTTTCGTACACAACGAAGCATAAAAGACCGCTTCTTCTTTTTTGCCGAAACCTCTCTTTTTTATACACAACGAAGCATAAAAGACCGCTTCTTCTTTTTTGCCGAAACAACTACTTATGCCATGAATGAATGTTTATGAATGCAAATGCTATGATGTAATGTGATGTGCGAATGAATGTCCAAACACATATCCGAAGCCATACCCTCAACTATTATTTCCTTAGAAACAATCACACATTAGCTCTGCATTCCCTTAGGAATGACTTTGGAGCTTCTTCGCCTTTTACTTTCGGCGGAATCAGCGTTGACTTTTCGCTGTAAGCTCTGCATCCCCTTAGGAACGACTTTGGAGCTTCTTCGCCTTTTACTTTCGGCGGAATCAGCGTTGACTTTTCGCTGTAAGCTCTGCATTCCCTTAGGAACGACTTTGGAGCTTCTTTGCTTTTTCAGTTTTCGGCACTCGATGGTGCGTTCTCAGCTTTTACATTTACATTCCTTGGGGGATCTTGCTCTTATAGAACTAAAAAGAAAATTACATATGATGGCCCCATTAAAAACCTTTCTCCCCCTTTAGAAAGGAAAAGGGTGCCATGAAAAAATAAAAAACATAAAAAAGGTTACATCAAATTACACATAATATCGCCGAAGCTCATCCGCATTCCAAGATCTTGGAATGTCATTGCCGGCCATGTCCTTCAATCTGTATGAACCAGGCCTTGACGAAGATGCTACCAAGAAAGGTCCCTCCCATTTCAACTGTAACTTGCCCACTGTGTCTGGGTTGGCCACTCTTCGAAGCACCAAGTGTCCTGGCTCGATATTTTTTAGCCGAACTTTTCTATCTCGCCATTTGACTGTTTCAGCTTGGTATTTATTGATATTCTCCACAGCCTGAAGCCTGATCCCTTCTAAGGCATCTTTTTCCACAAAACAAGCATCTTCAGGGCCTGATTCTGCCGAAGCTACTACTCTTATTGATCCAGTTTTAGCTTCTTCCGGAGTTATTGCTTCGTCACCGAATAATAACTTGAATGGAGTAAAGCCTGTAGACCTTGATGTTGTTGTATTGTGGCTCCACACCACTTTAGTTAACTGATCTGGCCACTTTCCCCTGGGTTGATTGAAGATTAACTTCATTATTCCTGTCATTATAATGCCGTTGGCTCTTTCAATGAGCCCATTTGACTCCGGATGCCTGACTGATGCAAAATGGATCTTCGTACCAATTTGATCACAGAAATTTCTGAAGGCTTCGGAGTCGAATTGTGTTCCATTATCTACAGTGATGGCCTTCGGTACCCCGAAACGACAAACAATATTCTGCCAGAAAAACTTTTGGACAGTGGCCGAAGTTATTGTGGCTAGTGGCTTTGCCTCAATCCATTTAGAAAAATACTCCACAGCCACTACAACATATCTTAGATTCCCTTGAGCCGGTGGCAATGGACCTAACAAATCAAGGCCCCACCTCTGCAATGGCCAGATGGGTTGTATGAGCTGTGTTAAAGACGAAGGTTGTTTCTGATCTTTTGCACATTTCTGACAGCCTTCGCACTTTTGAACTAATTCCGCTGCATCCGAAGCTGCCTTCGGCCAATAAAACCCTTGGCGGAAAACTTTTCCAAGTAACGGCCTAGATCCAATGTGAGATCCACACAGGCCTGCATGTATTTCTTTCATCAACTCTACACCTTCGGCTCTAGATAAACACTTGAGCAGCGGAGCGCAAACTCCATGCTTGTACAACTCCCCTTCTATCATGACATATGGACGAGCTCTTGCCTCTATCCTCCTGTTATAAGCTTCGTCATCTGAAAGGTACTTACCCTGAAGGTAAGAGATGATCTCAGTTCTCCAATCTTCGCTATAAACAGGAGATATGTTGAGGACTGCTCTTTCAAGGAGTTCCACTGAAGGTGCCTTTATTGTTTCGAAAAACACATCCGAAGGTAGAGGCAGCCCCTGTGCTGCTAACTTAGCTAGCAAATCAGCATGCTCATTTTGTCCTCGAGGGATATTTTTGATAGAAAATCCTTCGAAGGAAGCTTCGATTCTTCGGACCGTGTCCAGATATTTTTCAAGCTTCGGATCTTTTGCCTTGCAACTCTTATCGATATGACCTGAAACAACCTGGGAATCAGTTTTAAGGATGGCCCTTCTGATTCCCATTGCTTTTAATTTCCGAAGGCCCAAAAGCAGAGCTTCGTACTCAGTGACATTGTTTGTACAGCTAAAATCAAGTCTTGCTGCATAACAAGTTTTAACTTTGGATGGTGAGACCAGCACAGCGGCTGCTCCTGCTCCAAAGGTTCCCCAAGAGCCATCACAAAATACTGTCCACACTTCGGCATCCTTATTTGTTTCTTCATCCTGAGCCCCTGGCGTCCAGTCGGCAATGAAATCTGCCAACGCTTGAGACTGGATCGAGGATCTATGCACATAATCAATGCAAAATTCATTGAGCTCTGCAGCCCATTTTCCAATCCGTCCAGTAGCTTCTCTATTTCTCATAATATCCTTCAACGGCTGCGAAGAAGGAACGACAATATTGTATGCTTGAAAATAATGCCGAAGCTTCCTGGATGCCATCAAAACGGCATATAATACCTTCTCCAGTTCTGTATAATTTTTCTTTGATACACTGAGGACTTCAGATACAAAATACACTGGAACCTGCTTCTTGACTTGGCCATCAAGCTTCTCCTGGACAAGTGCTGCACTTACTGCTGAGTGCGAAGCTGCCACATATAACAACAAAGGAGCCCCTGGCGTTGGTGGAGTTAACGTTGTTAGATCTATCAAATATTGCTTCAGCTCTTCGA
This sequence comes from Zea luxurians, assembly GCA_029449295.1. Lineage (NCBI taxonomy): Eukaryota > Viridiplantae > Streptophyta > Magnoliopsida > Poales > Poaceae > Zea > Zea luxurians. The sequence continues at coordinate 32,139,710 of JAOPSE010000031.1, forward strand.
AGGCTTTTTGTTGATTTGATCCCCATTGAAAGACTTCGGCTGATTTCAGCACTTCGAAGAATGGTAAATTTCTTTCTGCTGATCTAGATATGAATCTATTGAGAGATGCCAGCCTCCCTGTCAATCTTTGGGCCCCCTTTCTTGTAGTTGGTGGCTCCATTCGAAGTATAGCTTCAATTTTACTTGGATTAGCTTCAATTCCCTTTGTTGAAACCAAGCATCCAAGAAATCTCCCCTTCTTTACTCCGAAGACACATTTTTCTGGGTTCAGCTTCAAGCCAGCTTGTCTGAAACTGGCGAAGGTCTCCTGCAAATCAGCAATATGATTTTCCTGTTTCGTGCTTTTTACAATGATGTCATCAACATAAGTTAGCACATTTCTGCCTATCTGAGTCTGGAGGACCTTCGCAGTCATTCTGCTAAAACTTCCTCCAGCATTTTTGAGTCCCTCAGGCATCCGAAGATAGCAATATGTGCCACTTGGGGTTATGAAGCTAGTCTTCGGCTCATCTTCCTTCTACATCCAAATTTGGTGATAACCTGAGTAACAGTCTAGCAGACTCATGAGCTCTGAAGAAGCTGCTGCATCAACTAAAGAGTCTATTCTTGGCAATGGGAATTCGTCCTTCGGACATGCCTTGTTGAGATCTGTAAAGTCGATACACATTCTCCACTTACCATTGGCCTTCTTCACCATAACAGTGTTAGCTAGCCACTCTGGGTACTTTACTTCTCTGATAACTCCTGCACTGAGGAGTCTTTTTACTTCATTGCGAGCCCCTTCGGCCTTATCATCAGACATTTTCCGAAGCCTCTTCTTTCGGGGTCTGAAGGATGGGTCAACATTGAGCGAGTGTTCAATAACATCCCGATTTACTCCGCAGAGGTCATTAGCTGACCATGCAAAAACATCTTTGTTGTTGAACAAAAACCTTATCAAGGTTTTCTCCTGCTCTTCGGATAATTGAGAGCCCAACAGCACCTTCTGCTCTGCTATGTCCGCACATAAAAGCATGGGCTTCGGCTAATCTACTGAAGCTGCTTTCTCCCTTCTGAATTTGTACTGTTCACAAGCTTCGGCTCCATCTATGTTATGGATTGCTTTGGAGTCAGTCCAGCTTCCTTCGGCCCTTCTAGCAGCTTCCTGGCTTCCATGAATAGCAATAGGCCCTTGGTCCGAAGGTATCTTCATGCAGAGGTAAGCTGGGTGAAGAATTGCTTCGAAGGCATTGAGAGTACAACGACCAATGATAGCATTGTAAGGATACTCCATGTCAACAATATCAAACACAATTTGCTCAGTCCTTGTGTTGTTAACAAATCCGAAGGTTACTGGCATGGTAATCTTCCCAAGTGCTACAATCTGCCGCCCTCCGAAGCCACAAAGAGGGTGCGTAGCATCATGGATCTTGTCTTCGGGCTCTTGTATTTGTCTGAAGGCCTTAGCGAATATGATATCAGCTGCACTGCCTGTATCAACTAAGACATTGTGGACCAGAAATCCTTTGATCACACAAGAGATAACCATGGCATCATTGTGAGGATAATCCTTAAGCTGAAGGTCTTCCTGAGAGAAAGTGATTGGAATGTGGGACCATTTTGACTTGATGAAGGGTCCCTGTACTCCAACATGCTGCACCCTTCTCTGAGCCTCCTTCTTCTGCTTCTTGTTAGCCGGCTCTGAGCAAGAACCGCCTGTTATCGGGAGCACCAGCTTCGAAGCCGAAGCAGCTTCAGCTTGATTGTTGAACGAAGCCATCAGCTCAGAAAAGTGGAAGTGAGTTCACCGGAGGTGGGCACCAATGTTGGGGACTTGTTCTCAAATGCTTCGGATTAAGAACAAGGCAACATAAAAAGTGTTAAATGATAAGGCCCTTCGTCCTTTAAAACATTACTTCCCTTCGGGATATAATGTGTTCCGGACGAAGGTCACAAACAGCATATCTTCGTAAGCACAATAAACTATGACAAAGAACTTGCATAATATAAACATTTAAATATTATCACAACGTCATTTCTATTTTATTATCATATAAGAATAGAAATGACTTCAAATTACAAGTGTACCTTCGGATTGCAGGAAGGCAGAAGTACAAGGATGACGGAAAGCAAATGCCAAGTCAGCGTGAACAGTACGGGGGTACTGTTCATCTATTTATAGACACAGGACGCAGCCTGTGAAGAATTACAATTATGCCCCTCATAAAAGTTTACAACATTGACCCAGACCTTTATGGATAAAAAGGTCATTCTATCTCTAAGTCGGTTTGTAATACTGAAGCTTCATGAAGAGGGACCTTCGGTCATCTCCTGGGGACAACTTCAGCCGAAGCTGCTTCTTCTTACAAGACCTTCGGCGCCACGAAGCATGACCCCAACAGGGACAATCCTTCTGCTCACACCTAAACCAGTTGAACCATCACCTTAGGCCCTCCCCTGAACCAGGGAGTCCCTGATCATCCCTACTCAAAGGTGATAAGGGTGAAAACCCTTCACCAGACACATTTGAAAAGCATTTTCTTTTGAAAACTCACACCTTTTCTCAAATCATTTGATACAAATATATCAAGGATTGATTGCGGCAAGCGGCTGGGTGGCCATAATAACTTGTCTCAAAATCATATCATGCATAAAATAACAGGTTGAGGGTTGTGGTTGAAAAAGTATAGGTAATTTATGCATCAAAAGGATCCAGTGAGCTTGTCGTGCTTATCCAGCGAAGGGGGGGGAGCTCGCAGAACTGGCTTCTGGCTCCACCGCCTGGCGTAGACTTGTAGATCTGGCCTCCACGAGACGGCACGAACGCTCCGATAACTATGCAACATGAATAAGCAAACATACAAACCAGCAAGTATATCAACAGATATTTAGTATGGTGGTCAGAATAGCGATATATGGATGGGTAGAGTCTTGAGTATAATATGTGTCATGTGGTGTTGTGATATTACTGGTGGTGGAGTGGAGGTGCTTACCAGGAGGGTGGACTGGAGGCGAAGCGACACTATGCGTGTAGCCGACAGAGCGGAGTAACTGAGTGGGTGAGGTGTTTGCCTTGGCTGAGGGTGTTGAGTGTGTGTGGAGAGGGAGAGGGTAGCTGGGTTTATTTATAGCTGAGTGTATGTGGTGTAGCACAGTGAAGTTCACTGTTGGTGAGAATAGTGACGAATGAATCGTCTGACTTAGTATGAACAGGAGAGTTATAGGCAGAATATGGAACAAGAGTATTTTGGGAGTTTTCTGGTATATGAACCATGCTTAAGGGATGACATGGTTGGATAGGGAATAGTTTGATAAGAATTTAGAAACAAGAATTATTGGAATCTGAGTTTGGAAGCCTGGTTCAAAGGAATCTCAAAGTTAAGCATGCTCAACTTGGAGAAACTAGGGATGGGTGACCAGATGGGAAGTTCCCCACTGGAAGGAAAATCACAGCCACCGGAGTTCGTATGACTGGAATATGGTCTTAGGTGGACTGGACAGCATGATGGATGAGTAGTTGAAATTTGGGGTGCTCGGATGATCGATGAATAGTAACGATGAATAGTAACGACAAAAGTAATTATAGGTATCATCGATGAATAGTAACGAAGATGAATAGTGTCGGTGAATAGTAACAATGAATAGTAATGGTGAATAGTTCGTATGAACGAACGATGAACGATGAATAGTGACGATGAACGGACGATGAACGATGAATAGGAACTATGAACGAACGGACGAACGATCGAATGATCGGACGAACGAACGAACGATCGAATGATCGGACGAACGAACGATCGGAATTTCGGCAGCATAACGGCAGGACAAAGATTATCTGGACAAACGATGAATAGGGACTATGAACGAACGATGAACGATGAATAGGAACTATGAACGAACGATGAACGATGAATAGGAACTATGAACGAACGAATGAACGATCGAATGATCGGCCGAACGAACGATCGGAATTTCGGCAACATAACGACATGACAAAGATTATCTGGACGAACGATGAATAGGGACTATGAACGAACGATGAACGATGAACATGAACTATGAACGAACGATGAACGATCGAATGATCGAACGAACGAACGATCGGAATTTTGGCAGCATAACGGGTGAACAAAGATTATTTGGACGAACGAACGAATGAACCATGAACGATCGGACGAACGATCGAACGAACGAACGAACAAACTAAGAACAGGTGGACGAACGATTGAAGAACGATCGAACGATCCTTGTGCTAGTGTGTGCTTGTGTGGAACATGGAGTGGGCATGTGTGTGGGGGGGGGGAGAAGAGAGTTGCCATGAAATGGCTTGGGGTGGGACGAGAGGAGGCCCTTGCCCCTCTATTTATAGCAATGGTGGGGGGATTAGGGGGAGGGATGAGAGGATTAGTGGGACATTAGCATGGATTTGTCTTATATGAGTGTAATTAGCTTTTAGAGCTCAACGTATGACACTGGAGGCATACGTATATGTATGAGCATGAGGAAAGTTTTGAAGAAAATATCTGTGGGGACTTGAAAAATGATTCTGAAGGTATTTCTCGGGAAGAAAATATTTGGAGAATTATCGGTGGAATATTTGGGCAGTATTTCTAGAAAGAATCAGAGGGGGGTCACTGGGGAAATATCTGGGTAGTATTTCTGGAAAGAATTTGAGGGGGATCACTGGAGAAATATTTGTAGGATATTTTAAGGAGGATTTTGGAGAGAATATAGACCACTATATTTTATTTGTCGATATCAACTCGCAAACAAACATTTTGAAACGAAATTTAAAATCCATTTTGAATTTATAGCGAGTTTGTGGAAATTTCAAGATTTGAATTTTTGGGATGCTACAGATCTACCCCACTTAAAATGAATCTCGTCCTCGAGATTCGGCTTAGAAGGGTTATGGGTATAGCTTTACTTCAGCTACAAATCTTCACTTTGCAGACTCTTCGAGAAGGTAGAACTTCAACAACATCTGGCCTTTGAGGAGCATCCGGTTGCTGATTGCAAACGCTGATTCCGGCTACTCAAGGATCATCTTCAGGCTTACGGCTTTCGCTTGGCAGCTAGCTTATTGAAGAAGCATCGATGCCAACATGCAAACCTTCCTCTTGCGGACTCCCACATGGATTCCTTCCTTGATTGGTCTTCTGGTGCTTCATCAACGAAACTTGGGTGACCACTTCTCATCTAGAAACTTATAACCTTCGATGATCTGGTCCTCGACAAGCTTGCTACATTCACAGGCCTTCTTCTTTTTTCTCCATAGCAGGAACCTTACTGGAACACTACCCCACTTAAAAAGAATGAGGGTATAATTCTTGAATCTTGGGGATTTGAACTCCTTGAAGTACCTCATAACAAGGGTGTTACGGGGCCTTCTTCTGCTATTGCTACTTGAGCAGGCTGCAGAGAGATGACTGACACAGAGTTGATCTTGGGACAACCGTCTTCTCATCTTCTCTTCACTATCTTCTTGTTGGGGGCCTTCGTCTTCCGAAGGTCCTCAAAAACATGATTTAACAATGCTTTTGGAGTATAATACATGAACAGGTACCTTTGGACTTGGATCTTCGGACTCGGATCAGAACCACAGTGTGAAGAAGCACAAAGAATACAAAGGTTGGCACAGAGCCGAAGCTATGCGCAGGGAAGCTTCGGCAAGACAGCAGAAAAGGAAACCGACTTAAAAGGGAAAAGGCTATTTAGACCATGATGGATTACTATAGAATTATTAGCAAATGTAAAGGGCATGGGTGTAATTTCATATGGGCTGCGTCCCTTGCCTATAAATAGATGAACAGTACTCACGTACTGTTCACGCGGACTTGGCATCTTGCTTTTGCGTCACGCTTGTACTTTTACCTTCTTTCAAGCCGAAGGTACTCTTATAACTTGATATCATTTCTATTTGTCCATAATAATAAAATAGAAATGAGCCGATAATAATACATAACTGTTTATGTTATCTTTTATATTTCATATGACTCCTTCCTCATTATTATATGTTATGCTAATGAAGGTATGTCCTTCATAACCTTCGTCCGAAAATCATTATATCCCAAGGGAAATAATGCTTCGAAGTACGAAGGACTTTAACATTTTCTGTGTTGCCTTGTTCTTAACTCGAAGCCTTTGAGAACAAGTCTCCAACATTGGCGTCCACCTCCAGTGAACTCTTTTCGACCACCTTCGGCAAGCACTGACCTTCGTCATGCCACCAAAGAAAGCTTCAGCGCAGGGGCTGCCGTTCTGCAGCCGCTAGACCCGAACCAGGAGACCCTTTCTCTTCGAGAGGCCCAAAGCCAGAAGAGGAAGGCCACTAGTCCAACACCCTAGGAGGACGAGTTGGACCAAGAAATCAGAAACATGGAGATGCTTCATCAACAAGTACAAAGGAAGAAGGAGAAGATGGCCCGACTAGCCGACCTTCAGAGGCAGATTGACGAAGCCACTGAAGAAGTACGTCATCTTGCTCAAGATGAGCAAGAGCGAAGGCCCCAACATAGGGAGTTTCACCAAGAGGGCTTCTTCAACGAGGATGAATGGTATGAGAATTTCCATCATGGAAATTTTGCTTTTGATGATGCTTCTCCTCTGTCAGCAGAACTGCAGGCTACACCTTGGCCCCCATCTTACAAGCCACCCCAGCTCCCCATGTATGACGGGCACTCAGATCCGAAGCAGTTTCTGATGGGCTATGAAGCAACCATATCTTCATATGGAGGCAATACTACAGTCATGGCGAAATCTTTCGTCATGGTAGTTAAGAATGTTGCACAAACCTGGTACTCCTCCCTTCGGCCAGGAACAATCACATTATGGCAGAAGCTGAAGGACATGCTGATCACCAGTTTCCAAGGGTTTCAGACGAAGTCGGTTACCGCTCAAGCTTTGTTCCAGTGCACGCAAGATCACGAAGAATACCTCCAGGCGTATGTCCAAAGGTTCTTGCGTCTGAGGGCACAAGCACCAACAGTGCCTAATGAAATTGTCATTGAGGCCATGATCAAGGGGCTTCGGCCAGGACCTATGGCCCAATACTTCGCCAGGAACCCCCTCAGACCCTGGAGAAATTGCTTCAAAAGATGGATGAATACATCCGCGCAGATAACGACTTTCGTCAAAGAAGGGAGGAAGCCTACAGGTTCTCCGAGATGACCAGGGGCTTCAGAGGGAGAATCCACCCAAGGCACGTCAAATCAATTCATTCCACCCAGAACGACGACAGAGGAAGTCAGCAGTAGAGGCCACAATATTCCTCGCAAGCTTCGGGGCAGCAACAAAGCTATCTTCGGCCGCCAGCTCCAAGGGGCAGAAGTGCTAGGGGCTTCGGAGGAAGGTTTGGGGATCAGCCCAGGAAAATTTATTGTCTATTCTGCGGTGAGGACAAGGGCCATACTACAAGGATGTGCCATGTCACCATTTAGAAACAGAAGGAAATAGCAGAAGCTGCAGCTCAGCAGAACCAGCCGAAGCAGGTCGTGCATACTGCTTCGTATCACTCACCCTACATACCAGAGTATGTAGGTAACCATCCTGCAGCGTCTGTTGCTTCGGCTAGCCAACCATAGGCATCTTGGCAACAGCCTCCACCTCCACCACCAATACAACCCGCATATTCCCGAGGCCAGCAGCTAGAAGGGAGCCAGCATACTCACCAGCAGCGAGACTTCAAGGAGGAGTCCGAAGCTCGCACAGTCAACAGTACTGTGCCAGAATCGAAGCATATCTACTAAGAGATATCCTACCCCTGAAACAGTTTTTGCATTCAACATCATTTTCTTTTTAATAAGGAACAATCATTGAAAGCCTAGTTCTTTTGTTGTTTTCAAACTCTTGTAATAGCTTCGTTATTGTCATAGTATAATATACCTTCTTCACAAACTCACGAAGTTCAAAAAGTCGGTGAAACACAAAAGTTGTCCTTAAGGGAACGCGAGGTTCAAAATCACACTATGTTGGGGGCCTTCGGCTTCCGAAGGTCCTCAAAAACATGATTTGACAATATTTCCCGGGTGAAACATGTGAACAGGTATCTTCAGAGTCAGGTTGCGGGTGTACAAGAGCATGGTTAAGACGAAGCTTGACTGGGGTGGAAAGCGACCACGACGAAGGATAAGACGATCACGAAGCTACGTACAGAAAAGCTTCGGCATGACGGCAGAAAAGAGGAACCGACTTAAGGATGAAAAGTCAAATTAAACCTCGAAGGATTGCTATAAAGTTATTGTCAAATGTAAAGGGCATCAATGTAATTTTACACGGGCTGCGTCCCGTGCCTATAAATAAATGAACTGTACTCCCGTACTGTTCACGCTGACCTGGCATACGCTTTTCAGCATCACGATTGTACCTTTACTTTCTATCAATCTGAAGGTACACTTGTAATTTGTTTTTATGAATTTGGTAATAAAAATAAGTTGATGATAATACTTGTATCATTACTCGTGTTTTATATATGTGTGCTCTTTTTTACCATCTATCAACCTTACGAAGGCCTTTTCCTTTGTAACCTTCGTCCAAGATTCATTATATCCGAAGGGATATAATGTTTTTAAGGACGAAGGAGTTTAACATTTAACACTTTCTATGTTGCCTTGTTCTTAATTCTTAGCATTTGAGAACAAGTCCCCAACACACTACAAGTTTTACCGAAGCAACAAAAAGTCGTTCTAAGGAACGCAGCATAAGTTTGCTGAAGTTACAAAAAGTCGTTCCTAAGGGAGCGCGGCGTAAGTTTTCTGCTCAAAAGTCGTTCCAAAGGGAATGCAGAGCTTACAGCGAAAAGTCAACGCTGATTCCGCCAAAATGTAAGGCAAATCGCGAAAAGTCAACGCGAATACCGCCTAAATAGAAGGCGAAGAAGTTCAAAAGACGTTCCTAAGGGAATGTAGAACTTGCAGTGAAAAGTCAACACTGATACACCAAAAAATAAGCAGTGAAGCTGAAAAATAAACGGCAAAGAGATTGTGTATCCTATTGTGGGGATGTGTGTGTATCTTCGGCACAAATATCATTTTGCATAGCATAACATCATCACATCATTCGCATAACATAACATAATACATCATATTGCACCAATGGCACAAGAAGGGGATACAATGTTGATCTTCGGAAAATGCTTCAAAAAAGTGAAATTGTGCTAAGGCACAAAATAAGTTTTGAAGAGATACAGATTTATTAGCTCTAAAGTTGAGGAAAAAGTGTATTGTTGACGAAGCATCAGTGTCATGGCGATGCTTAAAGCATTTTTATGTACTCTGATATCGACGAAAAAAGGCTATTATTAACGAAGCATTAATGTTTCTGCGACGATTGGAGAATTTTTCACGAAGCATAAAACTCTTCTTTACGAAGCATGAAAAGAAGGGAAGGTGTTTTTTTGCCGAAGGCTCAAAATGGTATGTACAATAAAAGTTTCATGCATCGCAAAGAAATGAATTACAAAGCCATTTATACATTACATTAAAAGTTCATGAGCACCAAATATTACAAGCATAGTCTAGCAAATGTTACATTAATATTCCAGCAATGTTTTTACAATATCTATTATTCTTCCTTCAAAACTTCGTCTGCAGCTTCGGTCAGCAGTTGAGTAACGACTTGGTCCAAAATACTTTCGGCCATATTAATGATTTCTGCTGATTCTTTCGCCTCTGGCTCGACCAATGGCTCGAAGGGCTCTGGGGGAGGAGATAGTTCGGCTGCGGTAGAAAACACAAATAAATTCGAAGTCACAAAAATAAAAAATAAAGTTAAAAGCTATTAAGCAATACCTATCCGCCTTTCGAGTTCCGCAGTTTTTTCAGCTGCCTTCGTTGCTTCCTTTGCATCGTAAGTATCTTTTTCGCTCTTTTTTATTATCTCGTGAGCCATCCCTCGGCCGCCATTTTCCCAGATGTCAGTAAAGAATTTTCCACCAACTAAGCTCGCTTCGGCCGAGGGGTCCTTCGTGTCATCAATAGATAAAGTAGCTTCGGCTTGGGCCAAAGCTTTCACATGATCGCAACCTGACTTCTCCAAAATAACTGCAATTCCCCTAGCACCCGAGAAGGCACAGACGTTCCCACGGCCATTTAAAATCTCCTCAAAGGCATCGGCCTCACTGTTGATCCACTCAATCGGCCCTTCGGGATCGCCCCGTACGAAGTTGTCTTCACTTGAATATGCGTCAACATTGGCGAAGCTAGTTTTTATCTTTTCCACACATTCTATAGATTTTTCATAACATCTTTCTTTTGAAGAGCGGAGTTCTACAACTGTTTTTTCCTAGTAATTTTTCTAGTAATCACTGGCATCTCGTTCAGCTTCGGCAACAGCGCATTTTAATTTTGCTTCAGCCAGCTGTTTTCGAAGATCCTCAATTTCGCATTTCTGGGCTTCAGCTTGGGCTCTGGAAGTAGCTTCGTCTTCTTTTATTTTGTTCACCAATGAGATTAATATTTTATCTTTTTCAAGACCTTTATTCCTTAGTTCAATTACTTCGGAACGAAGGTTGTTCAAAGCTATAGTGCATCCTTCGTCTTCGGCATTTTTCTGTGCCCTCAGGGCATTGCTAAGAATCAGGCCCTACAAAAGAAGTGTGGTATTAAGCATAAGCAAATAAACAAAAAAATTTGGTTTTTAAGTACATAAAATTTCAGTCTCACACCTTTAAACTATTGTATGCTAAGCTATCCGCCAATTCATCTTTCGATAGCGCCGATAGCCCGACTTCCAGTGTCGGGAATCCGAAGCTTCTGCTCATCTCCCGGCAGACAGAAATCTCCTTGCTGTCTGGGAGACAATACAAGAAATCTTCTTCTCCGCTGCCGTTGAATATCAATGCCCCCTTTGGATATTTCAATTTATGGGCATAGTATTGAGCTTCTCGCTTTTCTTCTTCAGATAACCTTTTTCCCGAACCATGTCGTACAATATAATCAAGAACTTTGGAGGATGCTTCGGGAGTAGGAGTGGCAAATTTTTCAGGCAGAATTTGTTCTGTAGCTTCTTTTTCCGTTTCCTTTTCTCTGGTTTTCAAGTATTTCTCCTTGGCGGGCTCTGACGGCCCAGCTTCAGTCTCGGCCTGGCTCTTTGCAGCTTCGGCTTCAGTTAGTTTTGTCTCAGCTTGCACTTTTGAAGCTTCGGCAATTTTCCTTGGAGTAGAGCTTGAAGTCTTTATCGTCTCCTGCGCATCTAGTACGTTGACCATCCTTTTCCTCTTGGGGGTCGCTGTAAGACCTTTTTGTGCCTTCGGCACTGTCACTTCTGCCGAAGGGCTTTTAACTTCTAATATCTTTGTTCCTTCGATCCTTATCTCCTTAATATTATCGGCCTTCGGCTTAGCTATTTTGGCTGAGGATGCCTTTGGCATTGCAGTCGGCTCTTCAATCTTCTGTGTAAGCGTAGGTTCTTTGGCATCAGCAGCCGAAGAGGTCTCACCGCCAAATTGGGGCACTGCGGCCGGTTCAATGTAGCGCAGTCGGTGAGTAAGAACCTTCACCTTCTTCCTCTTCGGCGCAGGCTCGCTTGGAGCAGTTGAAGCAGCATCTTTCCCGGAAGTTACACTCTTTCTCTTTTTTCCCTTTGGCGGGTAACGGTAGTCAGGATACATAAATCCGATGGCATCAAAAACTCTATTTAGCCTCTTCTTCTTTCGGCTCCCGAAGGCCGCAGATAATGCGTTATCTTCGGACTTGGAGTAGGCTCCAAGTAGTTCATCGCTGGTGTTTTCAACGCACGTCAGCTAGTCATCATCTGGTTCGATAAATTGGTCCCCAAACCTGAAGGTATATTTCAGACGAACCAGACCACCTTCGTTAGTGTTGCTGATGGTCTCTTTTGGTATCTCCCAGTTGTCTATCAGTGGCCATATTTTGAAGGCCACGTGCTCTTGGACTAAGTCCCTTGTCCCAATAAATGCGCAGACTGTGCTGAAGGCCCTTTGGCATGCTTCGGCTTCCTCATCAATCTCTACCTTCAGTTTTCGAAGGCCGAAGCAGGACCAAATGGGGCGCATAATGATCTTTGTAATATCTTATCTTGCTTTTAAATCATTCTTCACATAGAACCATTCTTTCATCCAGTCTCCGGGCCATTTTTTCTGAAATGTTGGTACTGGGAAACTTGAGCCTGAGCGAGCAACGAAGCTATAGCAACCAAAATTGTTATGATACTGTTCCTTACCCCAGGCCTTCCTCTCATACGAAAGTTCATGCATGCTGCAGAAACATTTTGCACTTGGCTCCAAACCTTGACTCCTCACGGCCCAGACGAAGATCCCCATTCTGATAATTGCTTCGGGAGTAATCTGGTGAAGGAAAATCTCATATATCTTTAAAACCTCAACAACAAATCTACTTAGGGGGAATCGAAGCCCAGCCTTGAAGAAGCTTCGATAGATTACGACTTCATTCTCTTCAGGAGCAGGAGCAGTCCTGTCTCCGTTGTCAGCCCTCACGATAGATATGTCTCGAAAATACCTTCCTCTCATGTTATCAAGATGACTTTGCCTGATAGTCGATTTTCCGAAGACTGTGTGACTTGGTCGCCAGGGCCAATCTTCGAAGTCTTCACCCCCACTTTCCACGTCATAACTATCGCTGTCATCGGTATCTTCAGATAAGCCTTCTAGAATTTCTTTCGTAATTTTTTCTGTGTTGGTCTTTGCAATTGACTCGATAAATCCAGCGGTTTTTTCCCTAAGAAGTTTCTCCTCTTCGTCTAGCTTCGCTTCAGCAACTGTCTTCTTGCCTTGAGACATTTTATCTTCGGAGCTGACGAAAATATGTCCTTCAAATCCAAAGCTTAGAAGCTCAGAAAACTTAAGAAACAAAGCAACTAATGGAAAGCAAGAGCTAAGAAATCAAGCAAAGCAAAGTAGGCGTATCAAATGTGCTCGGGGTGAGTTCCTATTTATACGCCCAGCGCGCTCCAAGTTGGAGGGCCCCGATTGTCATTGACTGTTACTATTCTAGCAAAGGGAAGGTGTTTTTTTGGACCTTCAACTTAGGGCCTTCGTCCATATTGCAATCTGAATTCGTTATTTTAACAAATTAACCTTGCGAGGGGCTACTGTTGGGGGCCTTCGTCTTCCGAAGGTCCTCAAAAACATGATTTAACAATGTTTCTGGAGTATAATACATGAACAGGTACCTTCGAACTCGGATCTTCGGACTCGGATCAGAACCACAGTGTGAAGAAGCACAAAGAATATGAAGGTTGGCGCAGAGCCGAAGCTATGCGCAGGGAAGCTTCGGCAAGACAGCAAAAAAGGAAACCGACTTAAAAGGGAAAAGGCTATTTAGACCTTGATGGATTACTATAGTCTAGAATCATTAGCAAATGTAAAGGGCATGGGTGTAATTTTACATGGGCTGCGTCCCGTGCCTATAAATAGATGAACAATGCTCCCGTACTGTTCACGCGGACTTGGCATCTTGCTTTTGCGTCACGCTTGTACTTTTACCTTCTTTCAAGCCGAAGGTACTCTTATAACTTGATATCATTTCTATTTTTCCATAATAATAAAATAGAAATGAGCCGATAATAATACATAACTATTTATGTTATCTTTTATATTTCATATGATTCCTTCCTCATTATTATATGTTATGCTAATGAAGGTATGTCCTTCATAACCTTCGTCCGAAAATCATTATATCCCAAGGGAAATAATGCTTCGAATGACGAAGGACTTTAACATTTAACATTTTCTGTGTTGCCTTGTTCTTAACTCGAAGTCTTTGAGAACAAGTCTCCAACACTTCTTTTCACTGATCCTTTCTTTCTCTTTGCTCTTCCCATTGGAGGATTCTATCAAAGAGTATTACCATCATATAGAGGAGGAAACTGAAGATGTTGAACCATGTACAACAGTCTTCAACCCAAGAATCACCAAGCATTGTGATCTTAGGGGCGAGGAAGTGGAAAATGGAGTTGCTTGCGATTTGGCAGAGGGGATTTTATCTGGTGTGTGCTTTGCTTTGAGCGAGATGGGAGTTGAGGGAGCTGGTGGGGGGGTTTTATAGGCGAGCGGTATGTGAGGTGGTGCTCGAGGTGTGGAGTGGTGGTGATGGAGCAGGTGCCACACAGCAGCAGGTGCGTAGGAGGGGAAGGGGGGCTGGTGTTGCTGGCGACGATGGTGGCGGTGGGTGCGCTGCAAAGGGGGGTGGGTGGCAGTAGTGTGCATGGAAGCGGGCACGCGTGCGGGGGGCACGGGTGAGTGGTGGGGTCAATGACCCTGATGTTTGTGGTCTCTGGTCCAAGAATCCTTGCCTCTCTGTATGGTAATAACTTCTTCTGTCCTCTTTTCCTGCTCACTTTGACTTAGGGGCAGTGCTTTGATTCTCACAGTAGATCCTTTTGACTGAGCGGCTGGACTGGTTTCTTCTGTAGCTTGTTCCAGGCTTCAAGGGTAAGCTTCCCGATATCTTCTTGGGTAAGGTACTTTTCTCTTGAGATGGGTTAAGATGAGAATGGAAGCATAAGGTGAGGATTAGCTCTAATTTATGATCTATGTTTTTAGAGAAAACCTTTCTTAAAACGAAAGAAAACACACAAGCTCAGCAATGATAAGCACAAACAAATCAAATGTTTTGAATAGGGGAAGAATAGAGTTTTTCCAGCACGGACTACTCAGATTCGGGGGCTAAGCATAACTACTATTGCTTGGCTCCTGAATTGAGAACTATGCTAAATGTGACTTATGAGCACTAACGTTAAAGCATCACATATGCACTCAAAAAGGAGGAAAACATCAAGCGAAATTCATTTTGAAATGCCCTAGGGGGCCACACAATTATAGTTTTGCAAAACACGAGTCTACACGATTACCTCTCATACATGTAGGGCTCTGGCCAAAGTGAAGAAAAACTTCACTACCCAATGCATGCAGAGGACTGGGCATAACTAACTCAGACCAGGCAGCTTCTCTTCTGGCAAGGATGGCGCACAACTTCAATCTGAGACATCTCCTGGATGGGTCAAGAGGGAGCTCATGTTGATGACTTCTTCTGGCGGCGACTGAGATGGCAAGACAGGGTCAAACTCTTCTTCAAGCTGAACTGGCTCTTGTAGCTCCTTAGAGGGCGGTGGTGCTGGCGGGGTGCTTGCAGCTTCTTCTTTGACCTCAAGGGATGGTGCTGGAATCTTCTTCATGGTGAGGGGCTCAAACAACTCTAGCGGGGGATCTTGGGAGGATTCAGGGTTCTCTTGCTTATCCATAGCCTGAGGGAAGACTGGAATTCCTTCCAAGACTATGGATCCTTCTGGTAGTTCCCAAGCCTTCTTCTCTCCTCTGATAGAGACCGGGTGACCTTCAAGAATTTGGGGATCTTCGGCTCTCATGGGTTGAACTGGGTTGGATGAAGCGGGCTCTTCGATTCGCAGGGCTCTATGTTGGTTATGGGTTACCAAGTAGGCCTCCATCAACTTTGGACATGCTCATCCTTGGCTTGCATCAGGGCTTCAACATCAATGACTTCACGACTTTCCATGGTAGTTGCACAGGCTTGAGCTGTGGTGAGATCCACATGGAGCTTACGGTTGCGCTTCTCTGCATCTTCTGCTCGGGCAATCATCTGACGGTGGTGCCGAGCCAAGAAATCATACTGCGCATCTAGGGTGAGCAGGTAGGCAGTGAGGTACACGACAGTGAGGTCATCCTCAAGCAGCTACCGCTCTTCTAATGCACGCATCCTGGCCATCCAAACGGGACGGTTTCTCTGAAAGGGCGGAAAGAATCTGAGCGGGGTGTCGGCCAATTCTTTATAAAGTTGACACAGGGTCCTCAATGCCTTGCGGGCGACGACTTGGCAGGTGTCTTTGAATCTGTGCCCCGCAGCAGTGACACTCCATTCCACATGCTGCGGACTGGATCCAATGTATACAATCACGACACACTTCTCTGTGCCATGCTCGACGAATTCATGACCATCATACTCTGGCTGGCTCCTGATTCCGAGGCGAACTGTGCATGCTCTTAGCAAATTGGGGAAACCATCTTCATTCTGGCAAAAGCTGGTTTGGCAATGGACCTCCATCTGACTTTTGAGAGAAGGAAAGGGGAAAGTATTTTTGAAATGAAAGGATGAGAGCAAGAATTTTTTAGAAA
Organism: Zea luxurians; assembly: GCA_029449295.1. NCBI lineage: Eukaryota > Viridiplantae > Streptophyta > Magnoliopsida > Poales > Poaceae > Zea > Zea luxurians. The sequence goes on from JAOPSE010000031.1 coordinate 32,155,797, forward strand.
ATAGTTTTGACTCAAAAACTTTTGGATCAGGCTAAGTGTTACGTCCTGCGGCCAACCTAACAGCTCTGATACCACCTAAAGTGCCCTAGATCCTCTGGGACTCAAATGTGATACAATTACTAGTCCCAGGAGGCTAGTAAACACATTTATACATCAGATGATTCTAGATCTGTCTAAACGAGACAAACCTATAAAGGTGGCGAACAACTTTAAGAGTTGGTCCACAACTCGGGACATATCATCAGAGTGGGGCTGAAGCAGCCCGATATATGCAGCGAAGCAAATCAGCGGTCCAACAGCCACAGGCAAGGTTGAGAACAGTCGTAACTCTTACCCGATCTCCTTTTCTGAAAAACAACAAATAAGCAAGGGTGAGTACAAACGTACTCAGCAGTCCACCTTCACCCGTGGAATGGGTAAATCAGATTTAATGCATGGAATATGTGGAGCTCAGGATATTTTGCAGAAATAGCAATATTTTATGCAGGGTTGTTTTGTAAAACATTTTGTATTTTACAAAGCGCATCCTCTCCCAAAGAAGCAAGAAGTTTTTTTTTCAATATAGTATAGAACAAAATCCCCTGGACTAAACCATCCAGGTACCTCAGCAATTTCCCACTGGTTTTCATTTTTTAAAAAACAGCTACTGGACTTCCCGTCCACCATAGCTCACGGCTCAACCGTCAGACCTTTTAAAAACCACTTTTCTCAAACGCACCCTTTTTTTGGAAAACAAAACACTAATTGCCATACCACACTAGACTCGTCCATACCAGTGGACACGGACTATTCGAATAGGTTTGAACTCTGCGCAGAGGTGTACACTTTACCCACTAGTCCGGCTCTACGATCTCATAGCTAGTGAGCCCCGAATCCGAATCTCTTTCTTTCCTCGCACGTCCCTACCTTAACGGTTATACCGGAAGGAGTCAGGCCACCGCCATGCCCAAACCGGACAAAACATTCCCCCTCCTTATCCTCCCGGTGCTCCCCAACCTTCATAACCCTAGGGTTTGAACTGTACGAGTTCAGATTGAGTGACTGCCCACACAGTCTCGAGTGGTTGTACTTATCATGAGTACAGGTAGTGAAGGATGACAAACCAGTCCTTATATGAGGGGACAATCCTTCTGCTCACACCTAAACCAGTTGAGCCATCACCTTAGGCCCTCCCCTAAACCAGGGAGTCCCTGATCATCCCTACTCAAAGGTGATAAGGGTGAAAACCCTTCATCATACACATTTTGAAAAGCATTTTCTTTTGAAAACTCACACCTTTTCTCAAATCATTTGATATAAATATATCAAGGATTGATTGCGGCAAGCGGCTGGGTGGCCATAATAACTTGTCTCAAAATCATATCATGCATAAAATAACAGGCTGAGGGTTGTGGTTGAAAAAGCATAGGTAATTTATGCATCAAAAGGATCCAGTGAGCTTGCCGTGCTTATCCGGCGAAGGGGGGGAGCTCGCGGAACTGGCTTCTGGCTCCACCGCCTGGTGTATACTTGTAGATCTAGCCTCCACGAGACGGCACGAACGCTCCGATAACTATGCAACATGAATAAGCAAACATACAAACCAGCAAGTATATCAACAGATATTTAGTATAGTGGTCAGAATAGCGATATATGGATGGGTAGAGTCTTGAGTATAATCTGTGTCATGTGGTGTTGTGATATTACTGGTGGTGGAGCGGAGGTGCTTACCAGGAGGGTGGACTGGAGGCGAAGCGACACTATCGTGTAGCCGGTAGAGCGGAGTAACTAAGTGGGTGAGGTGTTTGCCTTGGCTGAGGGTGTTGAGTGTGTGTGGAGAGGGAGAGGGTAGCTGGGTGCATTTATAGCTGAGTGTATGTGGTGTAGCACAGTGAAGTTCATTGTTGGTGAGAATAGTGACGAATGAATCGTCTGACTTAGTATGAACAGGAGAGTTATAGGCAGAATATGGGACAAGAGTATTTTGGGTGTTTTCTAGAATATGAACCATGCTTAAGGGAAGACATGGTTTGATAGGGAATAGTTTGATAAGAATTTAGAAACAAGAATTATTGGAATCTGAGTTTGGAAGCCTGGTTCAAAGGAATCTCAAAGTTAAGCATGCTCAACTTGGAGAAACCAGGGATGGGTGACCAGATGGGAAGTTCCCCACTGGAAGGAAAATCACAGTCACTGGAGTTCGTATGACTGGAATATGGTCTTAGGTGGACTGGACAGCATGATGGATGAGTAGTTGAAATTTGGGGTGCTCGGATGATCGATAAATAGTAACGATGAATAGTAATGACGAAAAGTAATTATAGGTATCATCGATGAATAGTAACGATGATGAATAGTGTCGGTGAATAGTAACGATGAATAGTAATGGTGAATAGTGATGGTGCATAGTTCGTATGAATGAACGATGAATGATGAATAGTGACGATGAACGAACGATGAACGATGAATAGGAACTATGAACGGACGAATGAACGATCGGAATTTCGGCAGTATAATGGCATGACAAAGATTATCTGGACGAACGAAGAATAGGAACTATGAACGAACGATGAATGATGAATAGGAACTATGAACGAACGATGAACGATGAATAGGAACTATGAACGAATGATGAACGATGAATATAAACTATGAACGAACAAACGAACGAACGATCGAATGATCGGACGAACGAACAATCGGAATTTCGGCAGCATAACGGTAGCATAAAGATTATTTGGACGAATGATGAATAGGGACTATGAACGAACGATGAACGATGAATAGGAACTATGAACGAACGATGAACGATCGAATGATCGAACGAACGAACGATCAGAATTTTGGCAGCATAACGGCTGAACAAAGATTATTTGGAAGAACGAACGACGATCGAACGATCAGACGAACGGACGAACGAACCATGAACGATCGGACGAACGATCGAACGATCGGACGAATGAACGAACAAACTAAGAACAGGTGGACGAACGACCGAAGAACGACCGAACGATCCTTGTGCTACTGTGTGCTTGTGTGGAACATGGAGTGGGCATGTGTGTGTGGGGGGGGAGAAGAGTGTTGCCATGAAATGGCTTGGGGTGGGATGAGAGGAGGCCCTTGCCCCTTTATTTATAGCCATGGTGGGGGATTAGGGGGAGGGATGAGAGGATTAGTGGGAGGATGAGAGGATTAGTGGGAGATTAGCATGGATTTGTCTTATATGAGTGTAATTAGCTTGTAGAGCTCAACGTATGACACCGGAGGCATACATATACGTATGAGCATGAGGAAAGTTTTGAAGAAAATATCTGTGGGGACTTGAAAAATGATTCTGAAGGTATTTCTCGGGAAGAAAATATTTGGAGAATTATCGATGGAATATTTGGGCAGTATTTCTAGAAAGAATCAGAGGGGGTCACTGGGGAAATATCTGGGTAGTATTTCTGGAAAGAATTTGAGGGGGATCACTGGAGAAATATTTGTAGGACATTTTGAGGAGGATTTTGGAGAGAATATAGACCACTATATTTTATTTGTCGATATCAACTCGCAAACAAACATTTTGAAACGAAATTTAAAATTCATTTTGAATTTAGAGCGAGTTTGAGGAAATTTCAAGATTTGAATTTTTGGGATGCTACATGGAAGCTCAGGTCGAGCACCTTCGAATAGAGCTCCGTCACAGGAACAATATATGGGTCGCGGATGGTGAAAGAATAAACAAATTAAGAACAGACATCCGCCACCTACAAGACCAACTGGCTGAATGGGATCTAGCGCTCGATTGGGCTGTTAACTCTCGATCACTTGCCTAGGCCAAGGAAGCTAGAGCTTGAGCCCACGTGGAGGAGCTTAGCACAGCCGTGGATAACTTGCAGGTTTATTGTAATACATTACATGAGGAGGTTCATGTATTGTATTCACAACTGCACCCTAACGTCCCTGCAGATCCTGTCGGGATGGGAGCCGGACCATCTGGAGCAGCGGGTGAAGCCCTTGGAGGGGAACTGGATCTTTTCAGGCCTCCTCCTTCCATGAATTTGGTCGACGAATGGTCTCCTACGCCTGACAGCGAGGCTACCAAAAGTGATAGGAAGCCAGAATAGTGTAGTATAGAAGTAGTGATAATATGTAATAGGTAATGTAATCCTGTTGTAAAACTCGAGTCTGTAACATTACCCTTTTTAGTAATGTAAAATGGATGGTTTGTTTTGGCATATTATATTTCTTCAAATGTTTTTGCCTCAGATGTCATCCAAGACTCGCGCACAGGATGGGGCAGGAACCTCCCGTGGGAGGGAAGCAACCCCTAATCCACCCCTAGTACCTCCAACATTAGCTGAGGCCATTGCTGCCTTAGTTAATGCCACAACGGACAACACCCGCTTCCTGCGGGAAATGGCGGGACAACATATGCAGCAGCAAGGCAGGCGAGCGTATCCGCAAGGACCCCGCGAAACGTCATATCTAGATTTCTCAGAGACACGTCCCCCATTATTTGTCAAGGCAGAAGATCCTCTGGAAGCGGATGAGTGGATCCGCGTTATCGAACAAAAGTTCAGGCTTCTCCGATGCACGGAGACTCAAAAGCCCTTATTTGCTGCACAACAATTGCGGGGCCCTACCAGTACCTGGTGGGGAAATTATGTAGCCGTTCAACCGGCTGGTCATCAAATAACCTGGGATGAGTTCAAGTTGGCTTTTCGGGAGCACTATATTCCTGAAGGAGTGCTCCATATGAAACAGGAGGAGTTTATGAAACTGAAAGGGTGGGGATACTGTCACTCAGTATCTCAACAAATTTAACCACTTGTCCCAGTATGCTATCGATCAAGTCAACACGGATCTGAAGAAGAGAAATTGCTTCATGAGGGGCCTAAATGACCGAATGCAACGGAAGATGGCCACCTGCATTGATCTTTCCTATGGAAGGGCTGTCAGTATGGCACTGGCAGTCGAAGCTAAATACGCAGGCTCGGGAAAATTGAAGTGCTACAGAGGCGACAGGCCCTGTCAGGGGTCTGAGAAAAGACAAAGGTTGGTGATCCGACCTTTTAATCCGAGTCGCTCTTCACCACGTCCACCCTCCTACCCTTTCAAGCAACCGGTCTTCATTCGCCCCGCCACTGCCCCCACCCCAACAAATCAGCCGAGTGCCCTTGGTACTCGTTTCCCTGCCCTCCCAAGCTCTTCAACAGGCTGTTTTAATTGTGGAAAGTCCGGACACTTCATCAAGGACTGCCCCTATCCCAAGCAGAATAGATCAAATAATCAGCAGAGTTCTAGGAGTTCCACCCAAGGGAAGGCAAATGCGGCGAACAATACAACGGGCAAAAATATGAAGAAAACCGGGCGGATTTATTATACGCAAGTGGCCACAACACCGGAAGGCGAACCAGTTATGATGGGTACGTTTCTCATGGCCAATCACCCTGCAGTTATTCTCTTTGATTCTGGTGCTTCGCATACTTTCATAAGCAAGAAGTTTGTGGAGCAACATTGCATTCCATATACTGAATCAAGGGAAGGGTTTACTATTCATTCGCCCGGGGGACAAATATTCACTAAAGAAGTGGCTTTCCAAGTGCCCGTAACATTGGCTGGACAGGACATTCCTACTAATATGATTGTTCTGAAAGGCCAAGATATAGATGTAATTCTGGGCATGAATTGGTTAGTTCAACATAAAGCTATCCTCAACATTGATCTGAGAACTATCAGGTTGAGTCATGGTCAGGAAGTGGTTCTCTTATCTATTCCTGTAGCTACTATAGCTAAACCCTTTGGCAGAATATATGAAGCCATCATATCGGAGATCAAAGATATTCCGGTAGTATGTGAGTTCCCAGACGTCTTTCCAGAAGATTTGCCTGGATTGCCTCCAGAGAGAGATGTAGAATTTGTGATTGAATTGAAGCCCGATACGGCTCCTATTTCTAGAAGGTCATACCGAATGCCTCCGAATGAATTGGCAGAACTCAAGACCCAATTACAAGATCTACTAGAAAAAGGATTCATTTGACCGAGCTCGTCACCATGGGATTGTCCAGCCATCTTTGTCAAGAAGAAGGACCAAACGCTACGGATGTGCGTAGATTATAGACCCCTTAATGAGGTTACCATAAAAAATAAGTACCCTCTTCCACGGATTGATATTCTATTTGATCAACTGACTAGAGCGAGGGTCTTCTCTAAGAGTGACCTCAGGTCGGGCTATCATCAGATCCGTATCCGACCCAAAGATATACCAAAGATTGCATTCACTACGCGGTACAGATTATTTGAATATCTGGTTATGTCTTTCGACTAACAAATGCTCCTGCCCACTTCACTTATCTTATGAACTCGGTATTTATGCCTGAGCTGGATAAATTCGTGGTGGTATTCATTGACGATATCTTAATATATTCCAAGAATGAAGAGGAGCTTGCTCGACATTTATGGATTGTGTTAACGCGCTTAAGGGAGCACCAATTATATGCTAAATTCAGTAAGTGCGCGTTCTGGCTAGAAGAGATCCAATTTCTAGGACATGTATTATCTGCCAATGGGATTGCGGTTGATCCCAGCAAAGTCAAGGATATTTTGGAGTGGAAACCACCAACAACGGTGCATCAAGTCTGAAGCTTCCTTGGACTGGCTGGTTATTACCGCCGATTTATTCCGGATTTTTCTAAGCTTGTGAAGCCAATCACAAGTTTATTGAAGAATGATATTAAATTTATTTGGTCTTCAAAATGTAATGAAGCCTTTAAACAATTGAAGGTATTATTAACCACTGCTCCGGTATTAGCTCAACCGGATATTGAAAAACCCTTTGATGTGTATTGTGACGCATCAGGCAGTGGTCTCGGCTGTGTTCTAATGCAAGAAGGCTGAGTGATAGCTTATGCATCAAGGTAGTTGCGCTGGCAAGAGGAACATTATCCAACTCATGATCTGGAGTTAGCTGCTGTGGTTCATGGTCTAAAAATTTGGCGTCATTATCTGCTGGGAAATATCTGTCACATTTATACAGATCATAAAAGTTTGAAGTACATCTTCACCCAATCAGAGCTGAACATGAGACAGAGGCGATGGCTCGAGCTTATTAAGAACTATGAATTGGAAATTCATTATCACCCAGGCAAGGCCAATGTAGTGGCAGATGCACTCAGTCGCAAGGCTTCCTGCCATTGTCTGACCATGAAGACTTCTGACATTACATTATGCCAAGAGATGGATAAATTAAACCTGGGAATGATTCAACATGGAACCTTAAATCAACTGAAGCTTGAGTCAGTCCTTCTAGGATAATTGATGCTCAAAAGGATGATGAGGGTATGAAACACATCCATGAGAAGATAGAGGTCGGTAAAGCCAACTGCTTTAGAAAAGATGATCAAGGTGTTGTATGGTTTAACAACCGCATAGTTATGCCAAAGAATGAAGAGATCCGCCAGCAAGTTTTAGATGAAGCTCATCTTAGTCGCTATTCTATTCATCCCAGAAGCACTAAGATGTATCATGATCTAAAACAACATTATTGGTGGACAAAGATGAAGATCGAAATTGCACGCTATGTGGCAAGGTGTGACACATGCAAACGTGCCAAGGCCATACATATGAAGACTGTGGGTCCATTACAGTCCTTACCTATACCAACATGGAAATGGGAGGATATAAGCATGGACTTTATTGTGGGATTGCCCGGGACAGCAAAAGGATGTGATTCTATTTGGGTTATAGTTGATCGACTTACCAAGATAGCCCATTTTCTGCTAGTCAAAACGGATCATCCGGTTGTTGTCTATGCCCAATTATACATTGCTCGTATTATTAGTCTACATGGGGTTCCAAAGACAATAGTGTCGGATCGTGGACCACAATTTGTAGCCAAGTTTTGGGAAGCACTTCATAAATCCCTGGGTACCAAGTTGCTTCACAGTTCGGCTTACCATCACCAAACCAGTGGGCAGACTGAGAGGATAAATCAGATACTTGAAGATATGTTGCGAGCGTGTGTTTTGGAATTCCCACAGAAATGGGATGATTGTTTACCATTAGCGGAGTTCACATATAATAATAGCTATCAAGAAAGCATTAAGATGGCACCCTTCGAAGCTTTATATGCGACGGTGTCGTACTCTGTTAAACTGGTCTAAACCAGGTGAAAGAAGATTTTTAGGCCTGATATGGTAAAGGAAACAGAAGAAAAGGTTCAATGAATAATTCATAATTTGAAGAAAGCCCAAGCTCGACAGAAGAGTTACGCAGACAAGCGACGTCAACCTTTGTACTTTCAGGTTAAGGATTATGTCTACCTGAAAGTCTCACCAATGAAGGGTGTATCATGTTTCGGGGTAAAAGGGAAGCTTGCACCCTGGTACATTGGTCCTTTCCCTATTCTTGAACAATGTGGACCAGTGGCATACCGACTCCAGTTACCCGAAACATTGTCTACTGTGCATAATGTGTTCCATGTGTCTCAGTTAAAGAAGTGTCTTTGGGTTCCAGATAGAACCATTGAAGTAACAGATGTTGCCTTAGAACCAGACTTAACATATTCAGAACACCCTATTCGAGTCTTGGATCAAAAGGACAGGATTACCCGAAGAAAAACTCTCAAGTTTTACAAGATACAGTGGAACCAACATACGGAAGATGAGGCTACATGGGAAACTCAAGACTTTTTAGAAAAGAATTTTCCAGGCTTTTTAGCCTCATGTAATTTGTAAAGTGTGTACAGTTGTTGTAATAGAGGAATGAGCCCCATACCACCCCTGCCTTGTACCAAAACTAAGGAAATAAAAATATGAAGCATTTTCTTTTCCATTACTTGCCCTAGGACTTTTAATCTCGGGACGAGATTCTTTTATGGGGGAAGGATGTAACACCCCTAGTGTTACTGCCACTAAAATTTGAGCATGACATCATAAGCATTGGCATATCATGTGTTTGTCACACCTAGAATGCATTCACTAGGCAAAAGTTCAAACAAGTTGTATTGATGTGACATTTATAAGTGAAACCCTAGGATACAATGCTTAACCCTGGATTGGGCTTAAAAGAGTAAACATAGTCTAATAAGAGAAAACTCATTAGAAATGATCATAACATGTCACCATGGATGGACTTAGGTAGCATCCAAACCCTAAGAGCACCAAAAACCCTAACCCTGGAAAGCCCTAGACTTAAACCCTAGGGGGCTAAGTGCAAAACTAGTGCACTTTTGGACTAAAGTGCAAAAACAGTATCTTAACTCATATGATTCACATGTGTGTGGATTTGCAACTTAAACCCTAAGTTTTGGGCCTATTTGCAAAAAGCCCTATTTGAACTCTATTGGGAGTAAGTCTGAAATTCAGAAAATTGGCTCAACTTTGAAGCTTTGTAACTTCCAAATTATGAGGAGTTTGCCCTAGATCAACACATCAAACCTATAGAGCTATGTAAGGAGAACAATTTTTATTAAGTAAGTAAGCCCTAGTGCTACATGAAAGTAAGAGAAAAAAAACAGACCTGAAGATGGTCTGTTAGTCGAGCATAACCCTGAAATCAGACTGACAGTGGCCTAGAACTAGGTTTGAGAGCCATTTTGAGCTAGATCTGTTGCTCGATTGATGGTTGTTGCTATAACAAAATTATAGCTGGATCATCAGGCAACAATTTTGTCACTGGTAGATTAACAAGTCATCACATGAAAAATCGAGATTCGGGCACTACAAAACGGTCTGTCAGGTGGACTGATAGTGCCGCGCCATGGTACAGTGAACGGGGGATCAGGTTCAGAGAACCTCGCCGCCGATGACCAATCTGTGCCATGATTTGCACCGGGGTCGGGCTGAGCGATCGGCGAGCATCTCCTCGCGATGATATTCTTGAAACGGGTAAGATCGCCGTGGTGAGGGGGTAATTATTTCGGCCGCCACGCGGCCACTGATCCTTTCGGCCATGCTTGGTCACCGGCGCCGCTCTTCTCCATCCATCCATGCCATCACCAATTTGACTGCGTTAATGTCGCGGCAGAACGTGGCAAACTCCAGGAAAAGGGCATCGCCCGATGTCGTCGTTGGTCGCCAGCAAGGTCCGGTGATGGTTATCACCATGACCATCGCGATGGCTCACTGGGCCTATAAAATTCACCACGCTCTCTTCCCTTTCATTCAAATCAACCAAGCATAGCTATTTGTCCCCTAGTTGCGAAGCCAACGAATCACTAGTCACTCTGTTCTATCCACTAACCTCGGTGATCACCGGAATTCCCTGGAATCGGTTTCTTTCGCCGTCGTGAAGTACCCCTCCATGGCCAGCACTCATCGGGTTAGTACCTACCCAATTACTTTGTGTTCTTGCTTGTTTTTAGCCTTCTGTTGCTCTCAGAGCCGGCTAATTGAGGTTTACCTGAGTCCCATCACCAGAACACTCCTCTGCTCCGTAGAACGCCGCCGCGACACCCCCTCTGTCGACCCGCTCTTCTGTTCTTGTTTTGTCCAAATTAAAGCATGTACCTAACCCCCTCTGTCGACACCCCCTCAGTGAATCTTAGAATATTCTGTAAAACGTTTTGCAAATTAGTTAAGACCTCAGGGGCTTTTTCGCAAGTCGGCCGTGCGGGCGCGCGCAGGCGCTTTTCTCCTGTTTTGGGCCGGCTCGGGCTGGTTTCGGTCCAATACTGTTCATGACTTCTCTTTTTCTTTTTTCTACCAGAGCTAAAGAAATTCTAGAAAATTGTAGAAAAATGCTAAAAATACAAGACCAATTTTGCTAGGCTTCTAATTTCCTATAGTATTTACTAAAAATAGTTTCATGATTTTTAGTCCAAATAGGAAATTATAGAGCATTTAAAATAGCCAAAAACTATGCTTCTGGATTTTTAGGGAATAAGTAATAAATCCAAAATTCACTAAATTTTTAGGATAAACTCTAAATAATATTTAGAAGCCATGGGTAAAGTTTGGTATGATTTGGATCATGTTTGATACTTAGAACCCAAAACCCTGGTTCTTCCCCCTTGCCCTATGAACTTCACTATTGACTCCGAAAACCCTTGTTTCTCGGAGATTCGTGAAGGAAAGTTATATTCAAGACTTTAGATAATAAACTTATATTATCTTAGCATTTTCATGAGCATCACATGAGCATTCATGATATATGGCTATGCATAGAAAACGAAGAGGAAGTAGAGGTTGAAGAAGCTAGATCTACACCACCACCACCTGAAGAATATCAGGCAGGCAACTGTTTTTATTTTGATATCTGCGGAACAGAGCTTGATTCACCAGTAACACAAGGCAAGCCCCGGTGCATTTGCCACCTCCTTGTTATTTTAAAACTCTTTCTCACTTACTTGATGCATTAGGTGATAGGAGTTGTGTGCTAAACCAATTGTCGCATTTCTTTCCTTGGAATTGGTTACCTTAATCCCCTATTTTTACAAAAAGGTTTTTCTTATGCTTAGCTTTGCTCTAGAAAAACAAAAGGTTTTGTTTTAACAAAAGATGATGCTTCAAAGTGGGTGGGTGTTTTAAAAAATAAAGTTTGATGGTGAATCCATCATGGCCATGATGGGTTCAACATCGGAAAAGATGTACCTCTGCCAGGTACCAAACTTTGGGGTTTGAAATGATAAAGCTGAGACCAGGCGGGTGACTTGCACGAGAGGAGAGAGTCTTGGTGTAGTGTCTCCATCTGAGTCGATTAAGGACGTTGTCGATGTAGGCCTGCTGACCGAGGACCCTTTAACTGGTCACGTGCCTCGTCATGGGTAAGCTTTGCCTCGGGCAGACTAATACCAGAATAAGATAACACGCAATGGGAGTAGAGAGATGGTGAGAGTAGTGTGTACCCTCCGTGGCAAGAGGCTGGACGGTGATGTATCTGTGCTCTCGGTTGGCGTGAACCTGATCTGGTCTTAAGAACCCCAGTGGCGAGTTGACATATGCAAGGGTTAAGTGCTACATATGTCATGTGATTGGAGATCCTCAGTTGAGTATAATCGATTCGGATCGCCATAACTTCGTGGATATGAAGACTTGGTCACTGACTTACATGTAGCATTCCAGTGAATAATAAAGGTTGTTAAGAAATTGGCTAGTATAGGTCAAGTGATCGAACTAGGATAGAAAGAACTCTATATGCAGGTAACTTTACTTAACCTGACAAATAAAATTGGATTTTTAAGGATCCACTATTAGTAAGCATTTCTGCAAACAGAGTCTTTGATTATTGATAAGCCTTACCTTGACTCCCTTAAAGCCAGCATATCCTTGAGAGTCTTTTACTTTGTCGGGTAAGTCTTGCGAAAGTACACTCCGTACTCAGGGCTTTGTCCCATGTTGTTTTAGGTGAGGAAGCGGCAAATTTTTGCTGCTTTTGTACAAAGGTGGTGCCGAAAGAAGAAAACCAGGAATGAAGCGTCGAGAGGAAGGGTCCTCCGTTGAAAACTTTTGTTTGATGTTTATCAGGAAGAGTTTTTGCCTCCCATGTTATGTAATAATAATAATACTCTGCACTCATATATTTTAGTTCTGGTCTGTAACTATATAACTCTGTCTTACTTTTCAATAAAGTAAGTTATTGTAACTGCTTCCGCATTTCGTATCCCCGATGAATTATAATGTCTGCGTGACGGGTGAAACGCTCTTAGGAAAGGTAAAGAATTCAGATACCGAACTTGTCAAGTGATCGGGTGCACCTCCAGGGTTGTCTGAAGTCCGTTGGACAAGGACACCTGTAGGTGGGCCTAATGTCTTGGGGGGTTCCATCACATTTAGTAGTATAAAGATTCATTCCTAACAAGTTGATAGTGCCTCTAACCCTCTCTTGGTGAGAGATAGTGCTTATTGCGAGATTATTTGTCAAAGAACAAATAGAGAGCTAGAGAAGTGAGCAAAAGTATATGTGCTGCTTGTAGAAGCTAGATAAAGCTTAGAGAGAGCAAAGCAACCTTAATCAAGTGTCTCGGGCTTCAGTCATTCGCTTTAGGCACTCGTTGAAGAGCTTACAAGTTATAGGAAGCCCCGATATTATAGCAAAGCATCCAAGGGATAGTGGAAGACTCGGTTTATCACAATAGGTGATAAACTTGAGCAAGAGGAGCGAGTTGAAAAAGACTCCAAGTCGATTGGCTACCTCAACAACGTGGAGTATGCAAGCATTTAAGGTTTGGCTAAACCATAGGAGAAATTGTGTCTTGTCCCTTTGCTTATTTACATTACCTAGACCTCTTATTATATATTTGGTTTAAGTGTTTGTGAAGTGCAGATATTTATCGGACTAAGACATCAATCCGCTGCTACTGATTAAATCAAATCAAGTTGAGTTAAAGTTTTATAATTGGCTATTCACCCTTAGGCGACATCAATATCCTTAAGTACTCCCAAAGGTACTTTTAGTATAGTATCAACCTATGTTGAATTGTTGATGACTTGAACATCATTGGAACAAATAAAGAAGTTGTAGAAGCTTACTCGTACTTGAAGTCATAATTTGAAATTAAAGATTTTGGGAAAACCAATTTTTAGGCTTGCACCTTGAACACTTTGATGAAGGCATATTAGAGCATCTCCAAGAGCTCCCTAGAAAATGACTCCTCAAAATTAGTTTTGAGGGGCATCTAAAAACTTAGTGGGGGTATATTTTAATCCTTTCTCCAACAGATCCCTTAAAGTGGCAGATTGTTTCTGGGGAGCCCAAAAAACCCTCATTTGTAGCTATAGATGAGGAAGTTTTAAAGGCTACGAAAAAGTTGGGAGAATTTTAGTGGAACTGTTGGAGACAAGTTTTTATGTTTTCCCTTAAAAAACTTGATTTAGGAGAGACTTCTGGGAAGCTCTTGGACATGCTCTTAGTACACCAATCAACCTACACCTAGATGGTATTAGAAAGGTTCGGATCAGAAAAGGCATACCTAGCCAAGACTCTGATGATTAGAAGGTCGTTATAAGTAGACCAAGATCCGTACAAACCTAGAGAAGAGGGGGAGAATCCTTAGAATTGTGTATCTATTCCTAAGTGCAATTGGAGCACTTATGTATTTTACAAATAATACTAGGCTAGGCATTACATTCACTGTGAATTTATTGACTAGATACAATGTAGATCCTACCAAAAGGCATTAGAAAGGGTTCAAGGACATTTTCTGCTACCTATATGGAAGCAAAGATCTAGGCCTATTCTATCGAAAAAAATCAAAATTTAAATTTGGTTGGCTATGCCGACGTCGGATACTTGTTCGACCCACAATCAGGAAAATCCCAAACTAGATATACGTTCCTTTATAGATGAACCACGATTTCTTGGAAGTCACCCAGCAGACTTTAATATCGATTTATACAAATCACTATGAAATTATTGCACTATATGAATGTGCATGGCTTCAAAAGATGCTAAAGCATATCTACTCATCTTGTGGATTAAATATAGAACAAACCCCTACCATCATGCATGAATACAATGCAACTTGTGTTGTACAAGTACGAATGGGCTATGTGGAGAGCAATCTTACAAAACATATAAACCCCGAGTTCTTCTATGCACATGGGGAACATAAAATGAATGAGATCAAAATCCTTCATACTAAGCAATGTGGGAATCTGATGGATTTATTCGCAAAATCTCTCCCCAACTTCATTTAAAAGATGTATTAAATGACCGAGGATTGATGAGAATTAGAGAATTGGAGATCTCACGGGGAGAATCTTCACATACTCCTAAATAAATCTCGAAGATATATGGATTAATAGTACTCATTTCCCCTTATATGAGTTTTCATATAAGTTTTTTATTTATGTTTTTTAACGGGGCAATTCATGTAACACAATATATTTGAGCTATGTACCACTTCTCCAAATTTTTCTATTGTATTCATATAGTTTTGAGACGCAGGTATCTCACGGCATAGGCCAATAAGAGTGTTGAGAAACTATAGTAGGCTAAGAAGGCCCATGTAACCTATGCATGTTAAAAATCCTAATTCGTGTCTATAAATAGAGAGGATGCATGTGTATTCTAGTGGGACTCTTATATACCGAGTATCAAGGGAATAATCCTATCCTTAGGACTTGGAAAAAACCAAAAAACGAACACCAAAATCGAAAAAACTGGAACCGAAACCGATTAAACTATGCATTCTTTGGTTACCATTCTCCAGAAACTGAATTTAGTTTGATTTTTGGTTTATAGTTTGGTTTAAACCAAAATACCGAACTGCTAGCCCATCATCCTATAATCTCATTTCAGCCCACGTTTTCAGAAACATGGGCTTGGTGTCTTGGAGCCTTCTCAGGCTCTCAACCCATCAGGCATTCACGCTGTCAATGGCGAAGGACCCAAGCTTCCAGCTAAGGCCCAGTGATCAGCCGACCAAACACCTTGCTGAGCAAACCAACTGCAAGTTGCAACTGATATAGACAAGCAAACAACTGTACGGTCTTGGTTGTTGAGAACTATGTTACCACGGATCACCAGATCAGCTCCCTTCCCTCCCGTCGGCAGTAGAGGCGCAAGAAGCTGTAGAGAACCCGTCTCCCTTCCCATAAGCACGACAGAAAACACACGAGACACATGATATAGGGTTGGGCCTCTGGCCTCTTTTTGATCTATTTCTTATGAGGGGTGTATAGGTTCCTTATATAGAGATGTGAGACCCCTCAGGGGCAAAGCAGGTATTTGCCCACATAACCCTAACTAGGGTTACTTAACACTCCCCCTTGGGCGAATACCGCGACCAACACATGCCTCGTTAAAACTCTAAAAACCCCAGTGGGAAAAATGTGGAGAAAGAGTGCATGGTGATACAAATTGCATTTACACTTTGTTGCCTCGTTAAAAACCTCATGTGAGAAACTTCAAGAAAACTCATCAAGGGAAAAAGAGTACAACAGCTGTCATCGGGGTAGATTTCGATCCTCTGGGATCTAGATTCTACCGAATCTTCGACAAGGGCTAACTTTAGAAATGTGCTCCCCTGATCCTTGCAAAATCGTATCAATAAGGCAAAACATCTTCTTCTAGAAGTATATGCACATAACGATTTAGCAAACGGATTGCATATCCTTGCAAGGACTATTTAAGGAACTTTACCTCTACTCACTTCTAGGATATATGAGGTAAGTGCACATATCAATATAAATAAGCCACTTTGACTGATGGTGTTCGATCGACTGCATCTATATATTTGATAGAAAGTTCCATAAAGGTTCACATATTGATCGTCAAGCTCACGCCTTCAGGGCATAGAATATGCCATTTATTATCTCACGATTGTGATCAATATAAGCATTCACTCCCCCTGATGATGACATCTGTCAAAGTCGTTATCCCTTATAACTCAAGCATATTCTTCAAGATATATGTCTCATTGTTCATCTAGAATAACGAGAATGGATGAGGTTGGGGTGCTATCATTTTCTATCTTACACCACAATTTATACATAGTTGTGCAAAGCAAATAACATGTCCTTCAATAAGACTTAGGGGATAATATAGTTGCAATAGTACATACTCTAAATATGATACATCGCTCTAGGCGTTCATCCATTGCAACATTTATGATGGTGTAACAAAAGTCCATCAAGGATCGTAATCCATCAGGGATTTTTCATCGATCAGTTACATCGTTATAGTCTGTCATTTTGGCACAATGGGGATATTTTGCCAGTAACACCTAAACCTTATAGGTTTCTGCCATCAGGGCTTTAGAGGATACCGTAATTCCACATCTAGTGGAAAATACCATGAGTAAAACTCGTGGAATGCACATGTGCTTATTCGGTGAACTTCAAATCCTTTGGTACCTCATCTTATACCTTTTTGGGTCTATATGGGTCTTTATCCCTTTATACGGATTATCAAACTTTGGTGTTTAACACAGACTTTATTTCTTCTGGAAAGGTTCCATCAAGGAACAATAATCTCATCTAGGAGATATTCTCTCTATATAGAAGAGTGCCCATTCGTTAGGAATGTATTATTCGGTACGAGATTTATATGTTGCATATTTATAATTCAAAGATATGAGTCCTCCTAGGATCTCATGATGGATCTTCAGAATCCTATTAACTGTATATTATAATTCATACCATTTGCCAGATATATTACATAGTGGAACTGTGTTTATTCAACACATATGTGGGATGGGTGTCTCAGAAGACCACTTGAACCATCGCATTCACCACACATTATTTCAACACTGCCCATAAATGTCCGAACTTTATGCTCGCGACTTTGATTTTGTGATTATTGGTTCAATCTTGATTGCATTTATCAATGACCCGATAAGAGAGCTTAAAGCACTCATGCCTAGGACTTTGTTTTGGATCCATTTGCAATCTAGAGGGGCAAGATAGGTGTCGACATATTTGTCTCCCACATTTAATAATGATCTCTGTCATTTCCCAAAACAAAAGATTCATTATTTCGAATTCCCAACACAATGATATTACGCGTATTGCTAGGAATTTCATCGTCAAGATGAACCTCTTCGTGAGGCAAATCAACATCAGGGTGAATTAATCGGAGGAGAGTTATCACAGACCACGTGAATCTGCAATCGGAACATATGCTTTGACTAAGGCCGATGGATCATATCCGCAGGCGTCCCCGCAGAATACATCAAATGCCAATAAGTCAAATGTGGATATGATATTAATCCCGGATATATCCACATCTACATCAGGTAGAAGCATTCAAATCAATATGGTTACTCCCCAACGATTTCTGGCAAACTCCATATACACAGGAGTACACAACGAACGATAGGTTTAGTTTGGCTTATGTGCGTTGAATAGAATATTGAGGCATTACACTATATGGACATTCCTCCCCCTAATGTCGAGATGTTCTAAAAGCATACAGATAAAATCCCCAACCACAATCATCCAATTGTGGGCAATGTATGCTATTGTGGTGATTTATTTGGGAAATCTTACTCACATTACAGATAGGGGTTTTATGCAGTGAGCTTTGGACTTAGATTAATGTAGTGGCATGAATACTACATATTTGTCCTTCAACATGAAGGGTTAGTCTCAACATCTAGCGAGACACGCAACAACAAGTTGCTTCATGGTTACAATTCTGCAAACTTATTGTTATTACTACCAAATGCATAGTCAATCATTAAGATTTAGACTGATATGCGCAACACTATTTTATCCATGAGGGTCCTTCAGGGGCTCATGCATACCATTCGTCGTTTGGAGCTATTAGTTGACTTCAGATCAACAAGTAAAATGACCATCAGGGTCTAGCACTCACAAGGACATTCAGTGGTTGCATTGTGCTTTGAGGCACATAGGAAAAATGTGTGTTTATATTGGTAGTAAAATGCATGACATCATGCCAATGGTGCCAAGCAGAGACTTTTATATGCAGAGATGTATAGTCCAGCTCGTTTTATTATTGCCCATGGTTTACCCAATTACTCATACCGTTCTGAAATTGGGTATCGATTTATGCAATATTTTTAGGTATAATAATTTTGAGAGAGAACTTATAACAATAATTAATTATTTGTGGTGTTGCCAGCAAGGCAAACATTTCTCCTCTTATTATATACCAAATTGTTCTATATAGCATTATTTTGATCTCTTCGTTGTTCAGCAAAAAGAGAAGCTTTGGAATAGAACAAACAAGGCCAAGAATTCCTTTTATATGGGAAAAATCATCTGATTCGTAAGCTTTCGACAAAGCAAATGGAGATAACTGATTGGCAAGAGGGAAAGAAATACCAATATCCGTCTGGGGCTTGTCTTCACAATAGATAATACTACTCTCATACGAAGGAGTCATCAGGACTAGGGAGAATACAACAGGTCTCCATAAGATCTTTATATTTCTATCACAAATTACCATCACTGACAGTATTGCGGTTGAGAATTGTGGCTCTTCCAACGCCAAGAACCAAGGACAAATTAATGCCTAATGTAGCTTCAAGCTCTGTGGTGATGTGGGATTCCATGGCTATTTTTGTACTCTTCTTACTTCTGGTAGATCAGATATAGATTGTGGTAAGCATGCCAAGGGGTGGAATACAATGTAGTTCTGCTACATAAACCCCAGATATATGTCTATTTAGAATCGACCTTTACCATTTGGTTTATAGTATATACCATACCAGACAAAGGACTATCCCAAGTCAATTCAGCGACTATAAGTATTTAAATTCTGAGAGATGTATGCAACACAAGCATAAAGGTCCTAGATAGGCCGAGTAAAGTGGTTCGACGAGAACACACAATGTTTTTCACACCAACATAGTGAAAATTTTCTCAGAATAACATATGCTCGCAATCTCTGTGTTGCTAGGGGTTACATGCCCTTTTATCTTAGAATTTGCTTCATGTCGTTCAGCGACAAATAGAGCAATGTGTCAACAACTAGTTGAGCAATATATGACTGAAATTTCTAGCCTTTATTCATTTGGCAAGGTCATATTGCTTACTAATAGAATCCCAATTTATGATGTCTTCTATGCCAAAAAGGCTTTCATGCATCATATTATATACCTTCGGGTTACTTCGAGTAAAACTTTATGCATGAGGAGAGAGTAGAGAATTAACTTATATGTGTTTTATTGTATTTCAGTTTAATTTCCCAGATGTCCAAGCTATATAGAGCTTGATATAGTTGTTGTGGCCACTTGGCGATATATATAAATATATGATGTCACACAACACAGTCAAATAAAATATAGAGCCAAATAAAATTGTTTATGAAGGTTGCACTATGATGTGGCTTTAGGGGCTTGAACAACCCACCACAATCCACACGAGTACAAGCTCTATCGTCTAGTGTCAACGCGTGTGCGACCATCAGGGCTACGACAACACATCCAGCCTTCGTAATAAGTGCAACAGACACAATTATGGCTCGGTAATCGGGGTACACGATAAGTCGACGCAACGTACTCAACAGGCGCAATTGTGATTTGATGATCACGACATACGGACAGTGCCTACAGGGCATGCGAAACATACGTGACTCGGCGATGGAGGTCCAACTTAACAGGAGTGGTCCGATTAAGCGAGAATGCGACATAGCAATTACATGACGCAGCCAAGTTCTTACGATACAAATACTGCGTCGTATTGTCAAGGCGCAGCCAATGCTCAGCCAATGCTATAACTCAGCCGATTAACAACGCAGCCTGATCGCGCGTGTTCGAGTACCCACTATACAATTTAATCGCTCGACATGAGTCCAAAAGCTCAACATAATATGTAAATATTTAAAGAGCGATTTAAGTATGCACAATATAGACTTTACATGCATTTTAATATTTTTCTGCTAAATATCTGCTATGGGAAATATAAAAGCAGAAAAATAAACACCAAAATTAATGCATGAGCATAACACATCAGGTGTAAAAAGTCATTTTCTATATTTAAGCATGCATTTTGACTAGTTATTTGCGGTAGAAAATAATTAATTGAGATAGAAACGGTAAAAAAAACTTATTAATTATTTTTTTCCAGCCGATGCTTTTTATGTCTCATTTCTTAATCCCAACATGCATCATGCTGGGTGGCGTGTGCGTGCTCCATTCATATAAATGCGCAGCAACCGCTTTGACCGCATGCTGCTTTGACTGCATGCATGCAGGCGTATTCATACATCCACTGATTATCGCATGACCTGTTCTAACGCCGAGATGGCCGGCCTCGGGATGGCGGCTCACAGTGATCTCAAATTAAAGAAAAACCAGGTAGCCAATCAGAGGAAGGGATGAACTGTGCATGATCCGATCCCTTGGGTCGACGAGGCTCCGGCATGGCGCGGGCGTGCCTCCGGCTACAATGTGACCTCGACGCGGGCACGGCTTCAGGCGCGTGCGCGTGGCCTCCGACGTGGGTGCGGCTGACGACGCGAGCTAGCACGCATAGGCACGGGTGCGACCTCCGGCGCGGCACGGCGCGACGTTCCTGTACGTGATGCATACCAGCAGCACGCGATACAGACCAATCATGTGTGTTCGTGATTGGCAATATGGATTCGACCACTGATTCGCTTTTTCGGACGAACACATTAACAACAATATATGGTACCGTGTGATTGCGTAGATGGTAAATCGAAGCCTGTCGTGTAGGACAGTTTGGCTAGGCTAGTGACCTGCCAGCTTGACGGAGAGTTGATGCAGATCTAATCCTGCGGCAAGATCAAGGTAGAGCATGCTGATAACGTGTTGAGAACTACGTTACCACGGATCACCAGATCCGCTCCCTTCCCTCCCATCAGCAGTAGAGGCGCAAGAAGCTGTAGAGAACTCATCTCCCTTCCCATAAGCACGACAGAGAAAACACACGAGACACAGGATATAGGGTTGGGCCTCTAGCCTCTTTTTGATTTATTTCTTATGAGAGGTGTACAGGTTCCTTATATAGAGATGTGAGACCCCTTAGAGACAAAGCAGGTATTTGCCCACATAACTCTAACTAGGGTTAAACATTGGTCACTTTGAGTTGTCGGAGTGCTGGACTGTTGGTCAAAGCCGTGTCCTAGTGCCAAGTATAGAGTGCAGATTCATAGCGAACTAGTGGAAATTAGTGTCGTGTATAGAGTGCAAGCAAACAACAAAGTGCAGATCACTACACGGTTTTGGAGTTTCCATTTGTTTTTTTTCCGAGTATACAATCAGCTAGGCGAAAGTCAGGTTGCTGAAACACAACAAAGCCTAGCTCGAGATGTCTCAGTATTTTCATCATTTATCGTCGCTCCTACTAAGGCCATATTTCAATCCCACTATTATTTCATAAGCTGCTCAAGAGATGCTAAAAAAGCTAAACGTGGGCCAGATAATCCTATTTTCCACTCCATATATACCCACCAACTTCATTCTCTCTCTCCGCATTAGAGTCATGAGTGTCTTTTTATTCCAATATGCTAAAATTTATTAGAGTAGTCCAAACACCCGAGGAGCTAAACTTTAGCACTTCAATTTATATGGTTAAAGTTTAGCAGAAAGCTAAAATTTATCTCATGAGATTGAAACATGGCCTAACTGGACCCATGCCTCCCTTCCACAAGCGCCCGCCTGTGAGCTCTTCGGCTGCGGTCGCCAACGGCCAGCGGCAGAGCCACAAGATGGCCACCGTCGTGGCCTCTCCCTCCCCACTCTCCTCTTCCTCCTCGCCTTCCCTGCACCTCCTCTCCCGCCGCGGGCGAGATTTGCTAGGGATTGGGGCGCCGGATCCGGACCTCTACGGGTCGGATTTGCCTCCCTCCTGACCTCCTCGCTGGTCCGGTGGGCACGGCGGGCCATGGTGGTGCGGCTGGCCGTGGATCGCCGCAAGCATCACGGGTCCACAGATATAGGCCTCATGTCCCATGTGGCCTCCTCGCTGACCTAAGGATTAGGAGCACGACCGCGACGCGTGCGGTGGGCCTTGACCTAGTTGCCGTCATCTCGGGTTGGGGCTAGATCCACCGCCGGCTCCCTTGGCCTCCGTTGTGCGGTGGCCGTGCGGGCAAAGCCGGTGGTGCCTACTGCGCCGGCTGCACCCCTGCGAGGCTGCGATGGGATGACGGACGTGGACGCTGCTGTCATCGTGCGCGGGGCGCCGTCGAGGGGAGGGGGGTTACTGTGGTGGTGTAACTGTGGGGAGGTCGTAGTGAAAGTTGTGCACGACTTCCTGTGGCTTCCAGCGACGATGCCAGCCATGGCTACCATGTCCCTCCTTGGAGACGTCGTCGTCACCACCCTGCCTCTACTCATACCACAAGGAACCTTTGGGTGAAAACCCAGCTCGGTTGGGATGGCGTCGCCCTTGGCGTCGCATTCCTGCTCACAGGCATTGCATGTGAGGATCTTGTGGTTGCACATGCCTTTATGTTTGTGTCGGGCTCTCCCTCTTCGTGTTGTGAATGCAGATGCTTCCTCCAAGATTCAACATGGGCTTTGCCTCAGGCTCCTCTTCTTCGTCGGCGGTCTTCCTGTTGGTGGTACCACACCAAATGTCGGGTGCCCTCCCCCTCAAGGGGTGGCCGCCCCTCCCTCCATCGTGACTTCCTTACCTGGGTGGGCGTCGGGGGGGGGGGGGTAGGTTAGGCCCCGGACGTGCTTCCATGGTGCCTCCAATATCCAAGGAAGATCAAAGTTTCTAGTGATGCTTCGATTAGTGTGCTCCTTCTGCTCTAAGTCCCCTCTCTATTGTGGCGGTCCCTAGATCCTTTGGGACTCTATCTCCTTCCTCTCGTTGGATGTTGGAGGACGACAGTAGCGAGGCGTAGCTACGAGGGGTGGCGAGGTAGGACAATGATCTTTGTCGAACGAGCAAATATCATGTTCGGTTGCAGTGCTCACAGAATGCTAGCAGTTGTATATGGCTGGTAATGGTCGTGCCGCGTGACCATTGGAGCCTCTGCTTCGTCATCCGTCACCTGTTGGGCGTGACATCAATCTTATGCCAGGTGGTCCCATGGTCTTGTCACATCCAGATTTAAGGGGTAAAGCTGGGTGCGCCTCATATGTGTGCCAAAGAAGAATAACACATATAATGACCAAGTTTATAGAGATAAATGTCCAAAATATTATTACATAACAGAAGTATCTTACAAAAATAAATGATAACAATAAAGCGAACTAATAATTATTCTTTGGCGACATCAAGATGACTCGGAGACGCCACCTAGATCAACTCATACTCCTCGTTGTAGACCTCCTTCTGGACTACCTGCTCTTCACCTGGGGGGTATATATCGCATGAGTGAGCTCACAAAAGATCATAGCTTAATAAGTTATGGGAAATAATGTGCATGAGCTCACCAAAGGTGGGAGCTCATGTGAAGTGTAAGGCTGATCAACATATAAGGGTTAAAGCTGAGCATTGCTTTTAATAAGTTGGTCAAATTTTATTAGCAGTTACTAAATATAAGTAGATACCAAACCATAGTAATAATAGATCAAAATTATTAATAAAACCACAATGTGATGCAAATAACAAATCGAGTTTAATTCCATAAATTAAACATGCGAGAGTCCTGAGTTGTCCATGACCGCGAGCACGACTAGTATACCAGTTTTATACTCTACAGAGGTTGTACCCTTTACCCACAAGTCATGTTACACATTTGCCACGAGGTTGATCGAACCCCATACACCTCTACCAAGGAAGCGAGGCAGCCAGGCAGGGTACCACTACGAGGCCTTTACAAAGTTCCACTAGCTTCAAAAAACCCGCTACAGTTTCTAGAGAGCGCAATGCAGGAATCCCACGTCTGAAAAGCCATCGCAGCAAAATCAACCCGAGAACCTTCCTACACTGACAACTCCCCTACTGCCCTTGCCCCTTTTGGGTAAGGTGGACATCCGCTAGCTTTCCTAATTAGTCAGCCAAGGGCGTCCCATTCCACCCTTGTGGTAGCACATGTTTCTCAAGTTAAGCTCCATGTTCCAATTAACATAATAGTTTTATCGTGAACAGAATAGAATAACCATAATAAAGCATGACCATGTGTAATAATTATCTTAACACCCAAAACCACATATAGCAATAGCAAAGATTACCCAAAAGTTCAGGGGTAAGCAAGGTGTAAAGATGACCAAACTAGGGTGACCTATTGGGTCCCATCAAAATTAAGCCTAAGCATACCAAAATAATTATAGAGAACATTATTGGGTAAATAAAAGTGGTTAAGGGCACAATTTGCCTTTAATGAGCTCCTGCTCAGCAGTTTCCACCTGCTGGGTACTGGGGTCCTCGATCCCTTACTCGTCTACTCGAAGCAATACAAACAAACATGGTATAGAAAAAATTAACATCACACCAACCATCATAACAGAATGCAAGATAATAATCTACGCATCGTAACAAGATCGTAGGTTTGAGAATCACTAAATTCGGAGTTACAGATAACAAGTTATGTTTTTCGAAGTTTTTATGTGTTGGGTACAGAATAAACTAAGTGATTAATTTTTAATCTATGTTCAATGATAAAACAGAGTTACCAGGTGATAAACAATATTAAAACAAAATTATTGCAACTGGAATGGGTTAAAAAGGAGTTAAAATGAATCTATGAAGTAAACAAGATTATGGAATTATTTTTACACTAAAAATCATTTCTATATTAATTTATCTGATTTATTAGGTTCATGTACTGTGCGCACGATTTCTAGAAAGCTCTGGGCCTATTCTGTAAAATTCCGGACCTTACTGTAAATACTTAACACACCGCGTGGACGACAGGTTGATAAGTTAATTGTCCAGGATCTCTTTTACAAAGTTCCCTGGCCGAAGCGGTATTGGCCGGTCTCGATCGCCCGATCCGCAATGAAGGGTCACGATTAGATCGGCATCTGAAACGAATCGGTACACCATGATGACCGCACGATCCTAGATCCACGGTCCTAGTTTCATTAAGCCCCAGATCCCACCACTACTGTCCAATTAAAGCTCTACGTCCCAGATCAAAACCAGCATGTTTACGAATTGGTACCTGATCGCGGCCCCATGATCCTGATCCTATGACCGAGTCTAACGCACGTGACGATCTAATCGCATTTGCTCCCTCACACACCAATGATTCAAATCCATTCCCCCAAACCGGGAGCTTCTATCAAATCCGGGTCGCCCATCTAGCGATTGACGGCTCATGCGAATCGTGCAACTCTGTCCACGAGCACCAGCGGCGCACGCGCATCCCGCGGCGGGGCATCACCGGCGAAGATGGAAACCACGCTCCCTTGGGCAAAAACGGAAGTCAAGAGGTGCTATACTTAGCCTAGGAGGTATCAGACATAAAGGTGGGTGGCACAGTGGAGTCAATGCGATGTTAGGCCCAAATTCCAGTGCGCGGCGGTCGACACATGGTGTATGACCACGGTGAGCCCCAATTCTAGGGCCCGACACAACAATACTCTTCCCCCCTTAATCTATGCGTGACATATGGAATTTAACAGATTAGGGGTGGAGCACCGTACCTACGATGTGGATGGTGGTGGCGCCGATGGCTTCCCTCGAGCGTCTTCTACAACGACGAGCAATTGTCGTCGAACATGACATCCCTGGCGCCCGCCTAGTCACCACGGAGCATCCCCGCACCTTTCCCCCTGTGGTCGACCGACAACGACTGCGATGATACACAACAATGGCTTCCTCGGATCTGCTCGTTGGCGGTAGTGACTACAGGCGATGACTAGACCCCAAATCGAGACGAAGACCTCGCAAGCGGACCCCTCGGGGATAGTTATATACCCCAGAGCAGATGGGTCGGGTGGAGGTTAAGGTTGTTACACCAGTGCGACGATAGCCCAGCTTCGCGGACTCACCACGGCCTAAGCGCACGACGCGCCGTGGTGTTCGGATGGTGGGGGAAGAGAGCACTGTCAGCCCAGACCCACATGCCAGAGACCACGTGCAACCCCAGTCATGTGCTAGGAAGCTACCTCGGAGGCCCCACTGTAGCATCCCAAAATTCAAATCCTAAAATTTTCTCAAACTTGCTCTAAATTCAAAATGAATTTCAAATTTCATTTCAAAATGTTTGTTTGCGAGTTGATATTAGCAAATAAAGTATAGTGGTCCATATTATCTCCAAAATCTTCCTCAAAATATCCCACAGATGTTTCTCCAGTGATCCCCTCAAATTCATTCCAGAAATACTACCCAGATATTTCCCCAGTGACCCCCTCTGATTCTTTCTAGAAATATTGCCCAAATATTCCATCGATATATCTCCAAGTAATTTCTTCCTAAGAAATACCTTCAGAATCATTTTTCAAGTCCCCACAAATATTTTCTCCATAACTTTCCTCATGCCCAAACGTATACTTATGCCTCCGGTGTCATACGGTGAGCTCTACAAGCTAATTACACTCATATAAGACAAATCCATGCTAATCTCCCACTAATCCTCTCATCCTCCCACTAATCCTCTCATCCCTCCCCCTAATCCCCCCACCATGGCTATAAATAGAGGGGCAAGGGCCTCCTCTCATCCCATCCCAAGCCATTTCATGACAACTCTCTCCCCCCACACACGCCCACTCCCACTCCACTTCCCACACAAGCACACACTAGCACAAGGATCGTTCAGTCGTTCTTCGATCGTTCGTCCCCCTATTCTTAGTTTGTTCGTTCGTTCGTCCGATCGTTCGATCGTTCGTCCGATCGTTCGATCGTTCATCCGATCGTTCATGGTTAGTTCGTCCGATCATTCGATCATTCGTCCGTCCGTTCGTCCAAATAATCTTTTTCCTGTCGTTATGCTACCGAAATTCCGATCGTTCGTTCGTTCGATCATTCGATCGTTCATCGTTCGTTCACAGTTCCTATTCATCGTTCATAGTCCCTATTCATCGTTCTTCCAGATAATCTTTGTCTTGTCGTTATGCTGCCGAAATTCCGATTGTTGATTCGTTCGATCATTCGATCGTTCATCGTTCGTTCATAGTTCCTATTCATCGTTCATCGTTCGTTCATAGTTCTTATTCATCGTTCATCGTTCGTTCATAGTCCCTATTCATCGTTCTTCCAGATAATCTTTGTCCTGCCGTTATGCTGCCAAAATTCCGATCGTTCGTTCGTCTGATCATTCGATCGTTCGTCCGTTCGTTCATAGTTCCTATTCATCGTTCGTTCATCGTCACTATTCATCGTTCATCATTCGTTCATACGAACTATTTACCATCACTATTCACTGTTACTATTCATTGTTACTATTCATCGACACTATTCATCACCATTACTACTCATTGTTACTGTTCAACATCGTTCATATTCGTCGTTACTATTCACCGACGCAATTTATAATCATTACTATTCATCATCATTACTATTCATCGATGATATCTATGGTAACTTTTTCGTTGTCACTATTCATCGTTACTATTCATCGATCATCCGATCACCCTAAATTTCAACTACTCATCCGTCATGCTGTCCAGTCCACCTATGTCCAGCCAGACCCATATTCCAGTCATACGAACTCCGATGACTGTGATTTTCCTTCCAGTAGGGAACTTCTCATCTGGTCACTCATCCTAGGTTTCTCCAAGTTGAGCATGCTTAACTTTGAGATTCCTTCGAACCAGGCTTCCAAACTCAAATTCCAATAATTCTTGTTTCTAAATTCTTATCGAATTATTCCCTATCCAACCATATCATCCCTTAAGCATGGTTCATGTTCCAGAAAACTCCCAAAAAAACTCTTGTCCCATATTCTGCCTATAACTCTCCAGTTCATACTAAGTCAGACGATTCATCCGTCACTATTCTCACCAACAGTGAACTTCACTGTGCTACATCACATACACCCAGCTATAAATACACCCAGCTACCCTCTCCCTCTCCACACACTCAACGCCCTCAGCCAAGGCAAACACCCCACCCACTCAGTTACCCCGCTCCGCCGCCTACACGCATAGTGTCGCTTCGCCTCCAGTCCACCCTCCTGGTAAGCACCTCTGCTCCAACACTAGTAGTATCTCAACACCACATGACATAGATTCTACTCAAGACTCTACCCATCCATATATCGCTATTCTGACCACTATACTAAATATTTCTTGATATACTTGCTGGTTTATATGTTTGCTTGTTCATGTTGCATAGTTATCAGAGCGTTCGTGCCGTCTCGTGGAGGCCAGATCTGCAAGTCTACGCCAGGCGGTGGAGCTAGAAGCCAATTCCACGAGCTCCCCTTCCTCTTCGCCGGATAAGCACGGCAAGCTCACTGGATCCCTTTGATGCATAAATTACCTATGATTTTTCAACCACAACCCTCAACCTGTTATTTTATGCATGATATGATTTTGAGACAAGTTATTATGGCCACCCAGCCGCTTGCCGCAATCAATCCTTGATATATTTGTTACAAATGATTTGAGAAAAGGTGTGAGTTTTCAAAAGAAAATGCTTTTCAAAATGAGTATGATGAAGGGTTTTCACCCTCATCACATTTGAGTAGGGATGATCAGGGACTCCCTGGTTTAGGGGAGGGCCTCAGGTGTTGGCTTAGTCGGGTTAGGTGTGAGCAGAAGGATTGTCCTCTCATATAAGGACTGGTTTGTCATCCTTCACTACCTGTACTCATGATAAGTACAACCACTCGAGACAGTATGGGCAGTCACTCAATCTGAACTCATACGGTCCAAACCCCAGGGTTATGATGGCTGGGGAGCACCGGGAGGATAAGGAGGGGGAATGTTTTGTCCGGTTTGGACATGGCGGTGACCTGACTCCTTCCGGTATAACCGCTAAGGTAAGGATGTGCGAGGAAAGGAAGAGATTCGGTTTTGGGTCTCACTAGCTATGAGATCGCAGAGCCGGACTAGTGGGTAAAGTGTACACCTCTGCGCAGAGTTTGAAAACCTATTCGAATAGTCCGTGTCCACTGGTATGGACGAGTTTGGTGTGGTATGACAATTAGTGTTTTGTTTTCCAAAAAAAGGTGCGTTTGAGAAAAGTGGTTTTTAAAAGGTCCGGCGGTTGAGCCATGAGCTATGGTGGACGGAGAGTCCAGTAGCTGTTTTTGAAAAAGAAAACCAGTGAGAAACTGCTAAGATATCTGGATGGTTTAGTCCAGGGGATTTTGTTCTAATATTAAAAACTTCCTGCTCCTTTGAGAGAGGATGCGCTTTGAAAAATACAAAATGTTTTACAAAACAACCCTGCATAAAATATTGTTGTTTCTGCAAAATATCCTGAGCTCCACATATTCCATGCATTATATCTGATTTCCCCATTCTGTGGGTGAAGGTGGGCTGCTGAGTACGTTTGTACTCACCCTTGCTTATTTGTTGTTTTTCAGAAAAAGGAGATCGGGTAAGAGTTACGACTGTTCCCAACCTTGCCTGTCGCTGTTGGACCGCTGATTTGCTTTGCTGTGTATATCGAGCTGCTTCAGCCCCACTCTGATGATATGTCCCGAGTTGTGGACCAACTCTTAAACTTGTTCGCCACCTTTATAGGTTTGTCTCGTTTAGACAGATCTGGAATCATCTGATGTATAAATGTGTTTACTAGCCTCCTGGGACTAGTAATTGTATCACATTTGAGTCCCAGAGGATCTAGGGCGCTTCACCCACTGGTCGGCGCGTGGGGTGAGAGGCCACGGAGCGCAGAGGTGACTGGGCCGGGTTTGAAGATTTCGGCCCATGCGCCTTTTTATTTTATTTTTCCCTTTTCCTTTTTCTTTTCTGTTTTATTTTCCTCTGAATTTTAGATTTCAATTTTTGAATCCAACTTTTGTTGAGTTTCACACTTAGATTTTATGCACAAATTCAAGTACCAGTATGAACAGGTATATTCATTTATATATATTTTCTTTATGTTTGTATAGTATTTTCCTTCCCTTTTCTATGCCATTTTAAATCCCTAGATTTCAAATTAGGTCAAACCCTAATTCCAATATTACCATCTCATTATTATAATTATGTGCAAAAGCAAAATCTCCAACATGATGCATATATTATTTATGTATCTTTAGTTAATTTATGCACCTTTAAATTTGATTATTAATATTTCTCATCAATAGAGGGCAAAACACATAAGGAGATTAATTCATCTCTTATTATTCACAGGTTGGGCATTATAGGTCTCGCCCTCCCCTCTAGAGGCTTCCTCCCCTTTAAAGGTGTTGGATGGCGGGTTGTGGTGCTTGGATGTGCCGTCTATAGTGTGATCGTCATCAGCTTCAAAGGGAGATGATTGTTCTTCAACAAGCTTCGATTGGTGTGCTTCCTCACTCTTAGTCCCCACTCAGTTGAGCGTCCCTCATCCCTCAAGGTTTCCTCCCCTTGTTGTGCACAATGGAGGGAGACAACTGTGCGGCGTTGCTACGGTGAGTGTTGTGGTTTACAGTAGTTTGGGTTAGGTGGCAAGTACGCTGTTTTAATGGTCATGTTCCGGCTGTTGTTGTTGTTCTGCTCGCGTCAAGCCTGTCCCGTGTGTTTGCTTTTTCTATTTTCTCTATGTTGCTGATGTTTCTTACTGCATTGTGCTAGCGGATGTTTTGTAATATATGATCTGCCACACCATTATGTAAAGGTTTTTTCCTTGTTTTCCTTAAAAACTAGGTCGTTGAGACATGGCTGAGTCATGTGAAATAAATAAAATTCAGGTGGGCTTTCTCGTCCCCATCCCCATTTATCGGAGGATCAATTTTCCCCGTTTATATCCCTAGGGGGGAGTTTCTTCCCCATCTCCATCCCCTATTGGAGGAATTACTCGTGGGGAATCGGGGATCAAGTCTCCATTGCTATCTCTAGGTGAGAGTCTCTTTCTCCGTTGACAGTAAAAAAAGATTAGCTCGATATTTTTGGTAAATCAAAAATCGAACCGAGCTTTATAATTAACCGAATGTTCGATTTTTCATTTAAAGAGCACAATTTATGTTATCATTTGTAAGAAACCAAAATCTAGATAAAATCGAACCGAAAAAATTGGTTAACCGAGTCCAGTCCTACCTCGAGATGTCAATGGGCCCCGAAACCCGATTCCCCGTGGGGAATTCCTCTATTAGGGTTAGGGTATGAGTTAAAAGTCATCCCCATAAGTATAGATTTGGGAGAAATCTTTTTCCCATCGGGTATGACGGTCGAATTTTTTGTTTTTGAGTCCTTTTTCTGTCAAAAATTTACAATTAGACCCCCAGAAAACTTAAATGCAATTTTGGACCCATTTCTCGGTGCCATGAGCTATGGCGCCGAGCTTACACATCTCGGCGCCATAGATCTTGGCGCCGAGCTACCTGCCACGCTGTCGCCCACCAGCTGACGCGGCGCTGACGTGGACTGGAGCTCGGCGCCACAGATCTTGGCGCCGAGCTCCGGAGTAAAACTCCCGCGTCGTCCTCTCTCCAATCCTGCGGCTTTCGTCTCCTCCAGCGCGCAGCCATGTTCTCCACCGCGGTAATTGTCTCCAGCCACCGCGCACGCTCGCCCAACGGCCACCGCACGCGCGCTCCTCCGGCCACCACGCGCGCTCCTCCTCCGGCCGCCGCACGCCCCGACCCCTCCACCGGCGACCGGGCGGCCCGCCCAACGCGCCTGCTCGTCCTCCAGCTGCCGCACGCCCCGGCCCCTCCGTCGCGCGCCCGTGCAGCTTCGGTGGCGCCCCCCCACTGCCGGGCAGCCTCGCCCCCGCCACCGCCCCCGGCCCGAGAGCCTCGGCCCGCGACCTCCCCACCGCGCCCCGTCCCCGCCACCGCCCCCGGCACCTCCACCGTGCCTCGCCCCCCTGCACCACGCACCGCAGCGAGCCCCAGCTCCCTCCACCGCGCGCCGCCGCGAGCACCGACTCTCTCCACCGCCGTCCCTCGCCGTAGCGGCACCGAGCTCCGCCTCGCCTCCTAGCCCGACAGGTAAAATTTTAAATTTTTTTAGTTAATTAGCACATTGTAAAGTATATTGTTTAACTTAGCATTTTGTTTAACTAACCATATAGTGAGTGATTATATAGTTAGTAAATTGTTAGTATATTGGATGAAGGAAAGTTAGTGAGTATATAGATATACTTGTAGCATATTGTTTAGCATACTTGTAGGTATCGTGCAGTTTTCTGTGTTGGCAACCATCGTGTTGTTGTTTATTTGTAGGTTCTAGAAACATCACTTTACAGGGGAGGTGCTGCCAAATTTTTTATTGACAATAGTATTTTTTGTATGTAGGTGTTCTTCCGACTTGACCTTCTCCCCCGTTAGCTGGACTCGTACGCGATCTCAGGTATGCATTGTTTTCGTACATTATTCATAGATTATGTAATTTTGTTTGATGTGTTCATTTAATATTTACTATATAGTTATTAGTTAATATATATTTATTACTTAGTAAGTTTTTAGGCTTAAGTACCTAGCCATTATTGAGTTAGTAATCCATTTTTGCAATAGATGGACACCCTAGTGACACTATACCATGGAGGAAGGGTGGAGATAGATGCTTATGGGAATGTTAGTTTTGATGGTATGAAGATCGTGACCATGTTGTTCGATGAAAGACCATCTTTTGACAAGATTTTCGCTCGAGCTTGTGAGGAGATTAGTTGCAACATAAACGACCCTAGAATATCAATTCAGGGTTTGTTGTCCCATATTACATATGGAACAGTTGTCCGACGGTTGATCTCCATTGCCTCAGAAGATGATTGGGTGAGATATGTAAGAATTGTGAAGACGATGGTTCCACCATGTTTGGATGTGGTTGTTCAAAAGTTATCTGTTAGTCATTGCGATGCTCCAGTCAGGTTGTCTCCACAAATGCCAAATGCATCTCGTATTGAAGCTCCTTTGGTAGAGCTTCCGGAAGAAGTGGTTGTTGTGCCCGATGCTCAATCGGGGCCGCACGAGTATGGGATTTCTTGTCCTCTTCCTGGCATTTGTGGGGCTTCTAATCCGGTGGTACCCCCCAAGAGATCCCATTGACCCAGGATCCAGTTCAGGATCATCCTAGTAAGTGTCTTTGACACGTTGTTCATATCCATCGTTATTTCATTTGATTAGACTATTTAATGAAGTATTTCTTGCTTCGGCCCGATGCAGGATCTCCACAAATAGATAATGGTGCTTATCTTGATGTGCCTGTATCATATAATATGGACAACATATGCAGGGCATCCAATAGTGTTGATGTTCAGATTGAGGATGAGGAGGATCCATATGAGGCTGCACGGGCCTTAGATTCTGATGATAACCGTCCGGTTCAAGAAATGACCGAACAAGAAATTGAACTCATAAGACGTTTGTGTCCCGAGCGTGACCCTGCAGTACATGAATTTAGCAGTCTAAATCATTCCACCCGTGCATATGCTGAAGGACGTGATGATGAACTGCTTGAGGCTCCGGATAACGCCGACAGCATTGAGATTAAGGTAGGATTACTTTTCAAGGACCTGCCTACACTGAGACGATGGCTACAGGAATATTCTATGAACTGCAAGAGGCCATTCAAGGTGAGACACTCGTATGCACAACGTCGTTACACTGTCGTGTGCGAGGTGTCGGAATGTAATTGGGGGGGGGGTATGTGCCCAAAGGCAGAAGGAAACCGGAAAGTTTAAGATCACCAAAATTGTAGGTCCACACACTTGTGCCCAGACAGAGCTAAGCTCTAAGCATCGTCAGTTGACATCTACCCTAATTGCGAAAAGGATATTGGGGATATTGAAGGGTCAGCCAAACTTGAAGGTGAAGTCAATTATGACCATGACTTCGGAGTTGTTTGGTTACAGGATTAAGTATGGGAAAGCATGGAGGGCAAAGCAGCGAGCATGGAAGATGATATACGGGGATTGGGAGGAGGGTTATGAGAAGTTACCGGCATTGTTCAATGCAATCAAAGCAAAAAAACTCAGGCATGCATTACGAGTATATCCCCAAACCTAATGAATGGAGGAACGACAGAGAGATCTTTTTTCGTGCTTTCTGGTGTTTCTCGCAGTGCGTAGAGGCCTTCAGGCATTGTCGTCCCGTGCTCTCTATTGATGGTACTTTTCTACTTGGGAAGTATAAGGGCACATTGTTGGTTGCCATATCATGCGACGCAGACAATGCATTGGTTCCTTTGGCATTTGCTTTGGTGGAGAGGGAGAACAGAGATAGTTGGTCTTGGTTCTTGCGACTTGTTCGGATCCATGTCGTAGGCCCTGGTCGCGAGATTTGGACTCATGCTGGAAACGTTGTAATGTGAACGATGTATTTTGGACTATGTTTTGTAGACATTGTATGAAGCACTATGTCATGTGGATGTTTTTATATTCTCTGTTATTTTGTGATGTATTGTATGTTGAAATGTGGTCATGTCTTATAATATGTGATTATTTGAAATGTGGTTGTTAATAAAACAAGGGGAACTCTTGCGATTGTTTTTGTGAATTGTAAAAAACATGACAAGCAATAAGTAACTCATCTTTGGAGTTCTAAACTATTTTGGATATGCAAGTAGAGTTCTAAAATATTTTGGATATGAAAGTACTACATAACAGGCTACAAGTTTCTTCAATCAGAATCACAATCTATAAGTAACTCGTCTTCGGAGTCATCTGTCGCGCAATCATCAACAACAACCTCATTCCACTTGCTGCATTGTCCTGCATCACACTTGTCAACAGTTCTCTTGTAATAATTGGCTCCTGCTTCATCTACAGCTTGGGAGAATAGCTCATCCTCAGCCTAAGCCTCATCAGACTTCTGCTTGTAATAAGCCGCCTCTACCTCTTCGGCGGCCTGAGACATAAACTCGTCCTCTTCCTCTTGAGCACGTAATCGTGTCGTCCTCCTCCTCCTCCATCAGCTCAACCGTCGTCATTTTTTCCTAAACATATCTTGCATGCGCCTCATCGGCCAAAATAGTTTACGCCACATCCAATCTCTGCAAATATAATGAGAAAAATAAGTTAGCAAAGTCAGGATAAATAAATTGTACTAACAAAATTATAGTATCATTTTCTCACTCACTTCCCTTGAGGCGATCAGCAAGATTATCCAACATCTGTTTCTCGGCTCGAGCCGCTTCCCATTCCCTTGCATCCTGTGCTCTCTTCTCATCTGCCGCCTTCAACCTCCTATAATCTGCACACTTCGGGCTGTCATAAAAAGCAAATTTCGCGTACCTACGCATGTCGCGTATGCGATCGTTAATGTACGAATCGACGAGCTGAGATCCACAACACATCTTCTGTCCCATTAATCTCTTGGACTCTATTGTGCGCATCACCTCTCCTTTGTCGTCGTAACTCTCCCAACTGCATTTCCTCGTCTCCTACAAAAAAATAGTAAGTACCACTATAACATTACAGCTGATGCAAAAAATTAAATAAATACCAACCTCATTGTAATCGACCATATGTCCACAAAAATATCCAACACCAAGCTCAGAAGAAACTAATCCATACTTAGCTTCAATACCATATTTGCAGAGTACTGGATCAAACTTCAACTCTTCCGCCCACTGATTTTTTTCTTTTCCTTTACCTCTAGCTCTGGCCAATAGGACAAAGGACCATACAACCACTCTCTGAAACGACACTTACGCCACCCGTATGGCTACAGGAGAATAAATTAGTAATTTATTGTTAAAAATAACTAGTTTATACATTTAGCGCATCGATGGGCTCACATAATCAATGTTCAGACATACGAACTGCTTCTCATGGTCTTCGTCGATGACAACACGGTCTCCACAATCGCATCGAGGCGGTGAGTCCATCCATCTTTCTGTTGCTACCTCCTTCTCCGCATCCATCATTGGTGGAGGATTCGGGAGTGGAGGTACCCAACGCTTAAAACGCTCATGACTAGTCCTTCCAGACAACCAATTAGCGAAAAGAAGATATCGAGGGTCAAATTTATCAGGACCGTCGATCCACTAGAAAAGAAACACCTCAGATGTCCCTAAAACAATGGAATGAAGCACTATTACACATCTAGTAAATAATAAATGCGAACAAAATTAAGTCACAAGTCATAAGCTACGTACGTCAAAACCGCCACAAATGTAGAAGCAGCGAGCAGCCGTGTCTGGATGTTTGGATTGACATACCCAAGCCAGTCTGCCACAGTCATAGTTAGGCACAGGGAGTTCAGGAGGAACAGGAGCATCCTTACTAGATACGTCCGGATATAACTCCCGAGGACGACCTCTCTTCTGCCACAACGCCTCCCGGTACATGTCTTTCAACTAATAAACAATTATAATTATCACTTGTGCCTAATAGGCTTTATAATAGGTTAACTATCAAATAAAATATACTCATTATATAAATGATACTATATATATTATGAGCAACTATGGAAACTAATAATCGAAAAAATACAACCCAATATACAAAACAAATCAGTTGGACACCATACCTTGGTCTACGAAGTGAACTGTCGGCGTTTCGGACCCAGGGGGTCCCTGGACCGACGAGTGAGATTGTCGCTGCGTGCCCCTACCCAGACGGGTTGGCGCGGGATGGAACACAAGATGTGGGGCAAGCCTTGTATTATCCTGCACCAGGGTGCTGCTCGTAGTAGGGGTTACAAGCACGTCGCGAGAGGGAGAGAGAGAGGGAGAGGGAGCCCGTCCGTCCGCTCCTTCCCCACGCGAACCCCCCTCCAGGATGGCCTTGGACCTCCCTTTTATAGACGCAAGGAGAGGGTCCAGTCGTACAACGGGGGGTGTAGCTACGCGCTAATGTGTTCGGCAGAGAGATGCCTAAGCCTTGTGTACATGCCAACGTGGCTGTCGGGGGAGAGCTTGAGCCCTGTACACGTGATGGCATGGCCGTCGGAGGAGCGCCTGAGTCCTGTAGGGGCATAGCTGGCAGTGCGGCAAGGATCCTGCTGACGTCTCCTTGCTGCCGTAAGGGGCTGAGAGCCACCGGCGTCATGGCGCACGCGGGGCACCATCATTACTCGTCGCTGGGGTAAGCCAGATGGGACGCCGGTCTTGTTTCTTGTAGCCTGAGCTGGCTAGGGATAGGGTAATGATGTATCCCCTGTTGGCGCAGTCGGTCCGAGCCCAAGGTCGGGCGAGGCGGAGATTTCTCTTGAGGCCGAGGCCGGGGTCAGGCGAGGATGCGATTCCTCCCGAGACCGAGGTCGAGGCCGAGTCCAGGGGTCGGGCGAGGCGGAGACCTCCTCCCGAGGCCGGAGCCTAAGGTCGGGCGAGGCGAAGACCTCCTCCCGAGGGCGGAGCCTGAGGTCGGGCGAGGCGGAGCTTCCGGTTACGCCCGAGGCCGAACTTGATGGTTGATTGTGACTTGTTGTCAGTCTTTGCCTGGGTAGTTGGCATGACAGTCGGAGCGGGGCGAGTGATGCTGTTTTCCTGTCACATCGGACAGTAAAGAAGAGGGGCGAAGTGACTGCGGTCACTTCGGCCTGGCCGACTGAGGCGCGTGTGTCAGGATACGGCGTCAGGCATCCCCTTCATTGAATGCGCTTGCGAAGCGGTCGGTTGGTGAGGCGGTCTGGCCAAGGTTGCTTCACAACGAAGCCTGCCCGAGCCGGGCTTCGGGAGAGCTGAGGGGGTGCCTGCTGCCGGAGGCGGCCCTCGGGCGAGGCGTGAACTCGTCTGGGACTATTGCTCCAGCCCGAGGCTGGGCTCGGGTGAGGTGGCGTCCCTTGGGTAGACAAAGCCTTGACTTGAACCGCGCCCGTCAGTTGGTCTGAGGGTGTTTATCAGCCGTGATTAGGAGTGTTGGGGGTACCCCTAATTATGGTACCCGACATTAGCCCCCGAGCCTCGAAGGGAGTGTTAGTACTCGCTTGGAGGCTTTTGCCGCATTTTCGGTGAGGGGACCGGCCTTTCTCGGTTTTTGCTTTGTTCTGGTGGGTGCGCGCGAGCGCACCCGCCGGGTGTAGCCCCCGAGGCCTCGGAGGAGTGGTTTGACTCCTCTGAGGTCTTAATGCTTTTCGTGGTGCCTCGGCCGGTCTGATCGTTCCCTCATGCGGCCTGGCCGTAGCCCGGGTGCATGGTCAGGTTCCAAGTTATCAAGCTAGTTTGTTGACGCTGTCAACAGTTTGGCCGTAGCCGGGTGCGAGAGCAGCCCCCGAGCCTCTGCACGGAGCGAGAGGACGATCAAGGACTTTCCCGACTTTTATCATATGCCCCTGCGTCGCCTTTCCGCAAGGAGGAGGGGGGAAAGCGCCATGTTGCCCTCGGAGGACGCCGAACATGGTGTCTCCAGTGAGCTGCTAACGGGTGATCCGAGTGGACGCCCGTGCCCCGTTCGTTAGGGGTCGGCTGGTGGCCCAGAGAAGCGCTCCAAAAGTACTTGCGGGTGATTCGCCGGACCCAGACCCCTTCGACAGGGTCCGAGGGCTCGATGCCTCCCTCCGGTGGGATTCCGTTACAAATCGTTCCCGCCAGTCTCGGAAATGTCCTAGGGTACCTCGGGAGTGTAGCCCGAGCCTCGGCCATGTATCAGACGTACCCAAAGTCATCCCTCACTCTGCGTGCTCTGGGGCGACTGTCGAACCCTTCCGAGGGGCCAGCCTACGAACCCCTGATCAGTAATGGGCACGGAGCCCAAGCGCTCTAGGGCGGCTGTCGAACCCTTTCGAGGGGCCAGCCTTCGACCCCCTGATCAGTAATGGGCTTGAAGCTCGAGTGCTATGGGGCGGCTGTCGAACCCTTTCCGAGGGGCCAGCCTTCGAACCCCTGATCAGTAGGAGGGCTCGGGGCCCGCTCCCTTCGTCGAGAAGGATCCTTTCCAAATCATCCCCTTTCCCGGTCCCTGTAGCGAGAGAGAGAGAGAGGAGGAGGAGGGGAAGGATATGTATTATATAAGGTGGTGCACCTTTTTTGACGCGGTCATCATGGCGGAGGCGAAGCGACACCCGCCTCGCCTGCCAGAGGTGTCGCCTGCTCCGCCGGGGAGTTAATGCGACGGGACGGGCGATTCGCGTGGCGCCCATTGCGCGTGCGAGCCGTTTGAGGAACGAAAAGATCGCTTTACCTTCGAGTTTTGAATTTCGCGGCGAGTTCGGGCGAAGTTTTGAACGGTTCTCGCCCGGGCCTTTATATACTTGGAAGGGGGCCGGTAGTGGTTCGTCACTCTGCCATTTGCGCCTGCCTTTTGCTCTGATTTTCGCAACCTAAGAGAATAGCCAGGGAAAAGGAAACCGCGCACCTCATCCCCTCCGCCTCCACCACCTTCGTTCGGTGATGGCTGACAGGGTGACCGTTGTCCCGCCGCACGACCCGTGGCCCTCCTCCACCGTCGTCACGAAGGATCTAGAGGCCCTCGTCGCCGATGGTCTGCTCTGTCCCCTCTCCGGTGGGGCGCAGCCGGAGTGGATGGCCCCGAGCGAGGCCGTCCCTTCCCCGCCGCCGGGGTACGTGGTTAGTTTCATCGCCTTCCATGAGCGGGGGTTCGGAGTGCCAGCGAGCTGCTTTATGCGGGCGCTCCTGCACCACTACAGGGTGGAGCTGCACAACCTCAACCCCAACTCCATTGCGCAAGCGGCCATCTTCGCGGCGGTTTGTGAGGGTTTTCTGGGGATCGAAGTTCACTGGGATCTGTGGACCCACCTTTTCTCCGTGGAGCTCTTCGCCTTGACGACGGATGCGAAGAAGGTCCGCATGTCGGTGTGGGCCGGTGGCTGCACCCTCCAGCTGAGGCAGGGGCACGCGCAGCAGTACATCCCTGCCATCCTTGTGTCTTCGAACAAGGGGTGGCAGCGTCGATGGTTTTATCTTCGGAACGACGATGGGAGGCTTCCGTCGTTTTCTCAGCGAGTGGTGACTGCCGCCGGCAGCAACTGGCGCTGGGGTGCCACGCGCGAGAGACAGGAGAAGCTCCAGCCTATTCTGCAGGCTTTGCAGAAGTTACAAGATGGGGGCCTTACCGCTGCGGGGGTTGTTGCCGCTATCCATCGCCGGAGGGTGCTCCCTTTGGCAGAGCGGCGGCTATAGCTCTCGGAGATGAGACCGGGGGTCGATCTGGAGGGCTCGTAGATGTCCTCGGCCTCCCTCCCCGATGACGACCTCCGCAAGCGGGTAGCGGGCACGGTAGGGAGGCTGGATGCCGGCGCCCTTACCCAGCCTACGATGTGTCCCGACCATGGGTATGTTTCCCTAGTAAGTATCCGATCCTTCTCCTGTACTGCGCTGTGTTGCCTTCGATTCCCACTGTTGGGATCTTTGCTCTTCCAGGGGTTAAGTTTTTATAAACCCTCCCTGCTGCGGGTCCCGGAGGACGCGGTGGACCGAGCCGCGTGGAGGGTCACCGTGGAGGAGGAGAAGAAGAAGGACGCGGAGAAGGCTCGGGCTCGCGAGCGGATGCGAGCTCGGGACGCCTTGGAGAAGCATCGTCGGAGACAAGAGAGGGACGGGCTCCCGAGGGAGCCGTCGCCGGAGACGCCCGACGACGATGATGATGACGAGGATGACGACTTGGTGGCCCATCTTGGCCTCATCCCGGACCCGGGGCCGGGCCAGGGGTTGCCGTGCCAGCCTCCAAGTGGGCCGGTACCATTAGTGCCCGAGGCCGGGACATCGGGGTCCCAGTCCGAGGAGCGAAGGCAGGCCGAGGGGGCACCTGACCCCTTGGCCGAGGTGGTTGCGTTGACTCCGGGGAGTCAGGCCGACCCCTCTATCCCCCAGGGGCAAGCGCCCGTGACGGCTGTGCAGGAGGTCGATCCTCCGGCCGCTGCGGCGACGCCTAGGTAGGCCGCTCCTTCGGTGCCTCGGGCGCCCGAGGTGGGAGTGGCGCCGAAGTCAGTAGCGGGGCAACCCTTGGCGGCGCCTGTGGGGACCGAGGCCCGAGGGGCCTCCCCGCAGGCACGATTGGCCTTGGTCTGGAGCGGGTAAGTGTCCGAGAATGCCTCTGTTTTGGCTTCTTTTGTCGCGTGACTTGAACTTGCTTTCTTTCTTTTAGCAAGCGGAGGCAGGGCCCAACCGGCCTGGCCCCCACGAAGGCCCTTAAGACGGTGCCGGCTTCTGCCGCCGGTGTCGCGGCGCGCCATGCCGGTTGGCTGGTCTCCGCACAGGATGCTCTCGAGCGGGGGGTCCAGGCGGCACGAGCTGCCATGGGGCAAGCCTCCTAGGCCGACCCCTCCGTTGGGGCGGTCGTCACGCCGGGGGAGGCTGCTGACGCGGCCGTGGCCCTGAGTCCGCCTGACGTGTCATCGGTGCCAGCATCGACTTCTGCCGCGGTCATTGCTGATTCGCCCACGGAGCCGTCCACCGCCCCCGACGTCGAGATGGTTGGGGCGTCGCCGCTCACGGTCGTCCCCGACCTCCCCGTTCCTGGCCCTGAAGAGGGGGCTAACGCTGTTGCCGAGGTCGGCGACTGGAAACCCGCCACCTTAGCCGAGGGGAAACCCAGCGCGTCGATGGCGATGGTGCCCGACGTGTCGACTGCAGGGGAACCTGACGCCTTGGCGGAGAAGCGCACAACACCGCGGCCCGTCTCGGCGGGCGGCGTCCTCATCCCCGCACAGCGCAACCCCAATGAGTGGTGTGGACAGGCGTTCCGGTTCTGGAGCCGCGGCACCTCGAAACCCCTCCTCGTCCTCAACGATGAGTAGGAGGAGCAGTCTCGGGATGAGCTCCGCGAGTATGCCGAGGCGGCGATGGGGTCGCTTCGGTCGACCATGGAGATCCTTTCCAGGGACGTTCCCAGGGTCCTCCAGGTAAGGATTTCAGGCGCATGCCTTGGGTGGCCAGGGCATTCTTTGTAATACCTTGTCTTCCTTGCTCAGGAACTGGCGGATGTAAGCACCGCCAAGTCGCTGTTCATCCGCCGTGAGAGCGGCATCTGGGGTTCGCTGCGGTCCCAGAGGGCCGCGCTTGCCAAGGCTAATGAGTGCCTCGCCCAACAGAGCACCGAGCTGGTGGACCTTCGGCTGCTCTATGATGATCTGAAGGCGGAGGCGGCTGCGGCGCGGGCAGAGGCGGCATTGGCACGGACTGAGGCACAGCGACGGCAGCTAGAGCTTGGCCAGGCCATCGACGAGCGGGACCAGTCTTGGAGCCAGGCTGCCGAGGTCGTGGGCCGGGCTGAGGCCCTTGAGGGTCAGCTGGCCGAGGTGTCCGCTCGGGCCGGGACCCTTGTGGTGGACCTGGCTGTGGCCGTCGGATCTGCCCAGTCTGCCCAAGTCGTGGCCTCGCAGGAGCGTGCCCGGGCTGAAGGTATGTATCGCCTGCTTTGCGACTTCAATTCCGCTTCATTCTTCAACTCATGTCTGAAGAATTTTGATCAGCTATCTACAGAGCTTGAGAGGGCTCTTAAGATGTGTTTGGTTTGGAGTCAAAATGGGATGGGATAGTGTCATCCCTAATTTAGAGGCAGGGTCATCCTTAACAGTCACTACTGTTTTTGTTTGGTTGAAGGGATAAACTTGGATGGAACCAACCCAGTTTTTGTTTGGATGGTGGTTTTGTCACTTGTTGGGATGCAACAGCATCGCGATAAGGGCGGGGGCGACTTCATCCGCTCGTTTTTTGGGGACGGCGTCGCCACTGAAAAATAGTCTAGGGTCTAACTCGCCCCTGCTTGACCTTCATCCAAACATGACTGAAACTGTGGCCGCCTCGTTCCGTCCCTCTTTGTCCATTCAACCAAACGCACCCTTAATGAGTCCGCCAAGGCGCATGCCCGGGCGGCTGAGCAGAATGAGGCCGACCGTGTGGCTATGTCCGAGGCTATCTCGGGCTTTTGCCGAGCCTTTGATCTCGATGATGTCCCCTTGGGTAGCTCCCCCTAGAGTCATCTGTTGGCCTTGGGTGGCCATGTGCGCAGCAGACTCCGCGGGGCGCTGCATCACGACGTTAGGCGGGCCTTCGCCGTGCTCGCTTCCCACTACGATGTGGACTTGGAGCGGGTCAGCGAGGGGTACTGTCTACTCGACGAAGACGAGGCTACCTTAGCTGAGGTCTAGAGGCTTGACGTGGCCGCCGAGGGCCCGAGCGCGGTGCTGGCCTCCTCCTTCGAGGTGGAGATCCTTCCGCCTGCGTCGTCGTGTGAGGCTGGGACAGACTTCGCCGAAGGCGGAAACGGCGCCGAGGGCGTAGTTGCTTCCCCTGCTGATGCCTGATCCTGCTGGAGCATTTTATTTGTAGCATGCGTGTGTTCATTGCGGCCGCTGAGGCCTAAACACTTTCATCGTCGTATCATAAAGCTACGTTTTCTTTCCTCTTGTTTCGTGCACCATGACTTGTTCGTTGGTAGCAGAATCACTTGTCCGAGCGAGAGTTACTTTTCGTGGAAGGTGACGAGTGGGGTATCCGTATCCCGGAGGCGTAGGAGTCCCTTGGCTCGGTCGGCCTTGCCGCTTACGTGTACTCTCGTCGTTTTTAGGATCCCACTATCGATACAGAAGTCGAAAGCATGAAAGGTTGTTTTGGTAGAAAATTTTTCCGAGGAAAATTTTGACGCAGAGGGGTTCCCCCCTTCTAGCCCCCGAGGGAGGGTTGGGCTTTGCTGAGGCAAGGCCGACCCTTCCTTGACAGTTAGACTTTGTGTATGTAAAGAAAACGAGGTACATGAACGACTTAAAACATCTTAAGGGTAGAAGCGACGTAGCTGTTGGATGTTACAAGCGTTGCCGTAGACCTCGCCTTGGTCGTTGGCCAGCTTGTATGTTCCTGGCTTCAAAATCTTGGCGATGATGAAGGGCCCTTCCCAGGGAGGAGTGAGCTTGTGGCGCCCTCGGGCGTCCTGTCGCAGACGAAGCACCAAGTCTCCTACTTGGAAGCCTTGGGGCCAAACGCTTCGGGCATGGTAGCGTCGCAGCGACTGCTGGTACCGTGCCGAATGTAGTAAGGCAACGTCCCGAGCCTCCTCGAGCTGGTCCAGCGAGTCCTCTCGGCTGGTCTGGTTGCTTCGGTCGTCGTACGCCCTGGTCCTCGGGGAGCCGTATTCTAAGTCCGTGGGGAGGATGGCCTCGGCCCCATAGACTAGAAAAAACGGCGAGAAACCCGTGGCCCGGCTCGGCGTCGTCCTCAGACTCTAGACTACCGAGGGTAGCTCTTTCATCCACCGCTTGCCGAACTTGTTGAGGTCGTTGTAGATCCTCGG
Organism: Zea luxurians; assembly: GCA_029449295.1. NCBI lineage: Eukaryota > Viridiplantae > Streptophyta > Magnoliopsida > Poales > Poaceae > Zea > Zea luxurians. Next base: position 32,200,205 of record JAOPSE010000031.1, read on the forward strand.
TTTGAGTCCCTGCAAAATCATACCGTTGGCACGCTCCACCTGCCCATTCGTCATGGGGTGAGCTACGGCGGCCCAGTCCACACGGATGTGGTGGTCGTCGCAGAAGTCCAGGAACTTTTTTCCGGTGAACTGTGTGCCATTGTCGGTGATGATGGAGTTTGGGACCCCAAATCGATGGATGATGTTGGTGAAGAACGCCACCGCCTGCTCGGACCTGATGCTGGTTAAGGGTCAGACCTCAATCCACTTGGAGAATTTGTCGATGGCGACCAGCAGATGCGAGAAGCCCCCGGGTGCCTTCTGCAAGGGACCGACGAGGTCTAGACCCCACACAGCAAACGGCCAGGTGATGGGTATCGTCTGCAGGGCCTGAGCGGGCAGGCGTGTCTGCTTTGCGTAGAATTGACACCCCCGGCAGGAGCGAACAATCCTACTGGCATCTGCCACCGTGGTTGGCCAGTAGAAACCTTGTCGGAAGGCATTCCCCACGAGGGCTCGAGGCGCTGCATGGTGGCTGCAAGCCCCCGAGTGTATTTCTCGCAACAGCTCTTATCCTTGGGCGATGGATATGCATCGTTGGAGGATGCCCGAGGGGCTGCGGTGATAGAGCTCCTTTTCATCACCCAGCAAGACGAACGACTTGGCGCGCCGAGCTAGCCACCGAGCTTTGGTCTTGTCGAGGGGAAGCTCTCCTCGAAGGAGATATTCCAGGTACGGGGTCTGCCAGTTCGGATCTGGCGCGACCCCATTCTGTTCCTCCTCGATGGGCAAGGCCTCTTCCTCGATGGCCGAGGGTACCTCAGGTTCGGCCGAGGCCTCCTCGGGCTCGGCCGAGGGTACCTCGGGCTGGGCCGAGGCTTCCTCGGGCTCGGGCGTGTCGTCGATCTTGACGGATGGTTGACATAGGTCTCTGGAGAAGACGTCTGGGGAACCGTCGTCCACCCCGAGGCTATCTTCGCCAGCTCGTCCGCAGTCTCGTTGTACCGTCGGGCAATGTGGTTGAGCTCCAACCCGTAGAACTTGTCTTCCAGGCGCCGGACTTCATCGCAGTAGGCTTCCATCCTCCGGTCACGACAGTGGGAGTTCTTCATGACTTGGTCGATGACAAGCTGCGAGTCTCCACGAGCGTCGAGGCGCCGGACCCCTAGCTCGATGGCGATGCACAGCCCGTTAACCAGAGCCTCGTACTCGGCCACGTTGTTTGATGCCGGAAAATGGAGGCGAATGACGTAGCGAAGATGCTTTCCGAGGGGTGAAACAAAGAGCAAGCCAGCGCCTACTCCTGTTTTCATGAGTGACCCATCGAAGTACATGGTCCAGAGCTCGGGTTGGATTGGAGTTATCGGTAACTGGGTGTCAGTCCACTCAGCCAGGAAGTCTGCCAAGACCTGGGATTTTATGGCCTTCTGAGGAGCGAATGATAGCGTTTCGCCCATGAGTTCTGCCGCCCACTTTGCTATCCTACCCGAGGCCTCACGGCACTGGATGATCTCCCCCAGGGGGAAGGATGACACCACAGTCACCGGATGAGACTCGAAGTAGTGTCGCAACTTTCGTCGTGTCATAATCATTGCGTAGAGCAGCTTCTGGATCTGCGGGTAGTGGACTTTGGTCTCGGAAAGCACTTCGCTGATGAAGTAGACTGACCTCTAGACGGGCAGTGCATGCCCTTCTTCCCGTCTCTCGACTACGATCGCGGCGCTGACCACCTAAGTGGTCGCGGCTACGTAGATCAAGAGGGCTTCTCCTGCAGCGGGGGGCACCAGGATGGGTGTATTTGTAAGGAGCGCCTTAAGGTTCCCGAGGGCTTCCTCGGCCTCAGGGGTCCAAGTGAAGTGCTCGGCCTTCCTTAAGAGGCGGTGTAGAGGCAAGCCTTTCTCGCCAAGGCGTGAGATGAAGCGGCTTAGAGCCGCAAGGCATCCCATGACCCTCTGTACTCCGTTCAAATCTCTGATCGGTCCCATGTTGGTGATGGCTGCGATTTTCTCCGGATTGGCCTCGATGCCCCGCTCGGAGACGATGAATCCCAGGAGCATGCCTCGGGGGACTCTGAAGACACACTTCTCAAGATTGAGTTTCACACCTTTTGCTCTCAGACACTTGAATGTCGTTTCAAGGTCAGAGAGGAGGTCGGAGGCTTTCTTCGTCTTGACAACGATGTCATCGACGTAAGCCTCGACCGTTCTGTCGATGTGCTCTCTGAACACGTGGTTCATGCACCTCTGGTAGGTGGCGCCTGCATTCCTCAATCCAAATGGCATTGTAGTGTAACAGTACATGCCAAAAGGTGTGATAAAAGAAGTCGCGAGCTGGTCGGACTCTTTCATCTTGATTTGGTGATAGCCTGAGTAGGCATCGAGGAATGATAGGGTTTCGCACCCAGCAGTGGAGTCCACGATTTGATCGATGCGAGGTAGAGGGTAGGGAACTTTCGGACATGCTTTGTTTAGACCAGTGTAGTCTACACACATCCTCCATTTCCCATCCTTCTTCCTTACAAGAATAGGGTTAGCTAACCATTCGGGATGGAATACCTCTTTGATGAACCCTGCCGCGAGTAGCTTGTGGATCTCCTCGCCTATGGCCCTATGCTTTTCTTCGTCAAAACGGCGTAGGGTTTGCTTCACGGGTCGGGCTCCAGCTCTGATGTCCAGTGAGTGCTTGGCGACATCCCTCGGTATGCCGGGCATGTCCGAGGGACTCCACGCAAAGACTTCGGCGTTTGCGCGGAGAAAGTCGATGAGCACTGCTTCCTATTTGGGGTCGAGCTCGGAGCTGATCTGGACTTTCTTGCTGGCGTCGTTGCTGGGGTCGAGAGAGACGGACTTGACCGCCTCAACTGGTTCGAAGTTGTTGGCGTGCCGCTTCGTGTCGGGTGCCTCCTTGGAGAGGCATTCCAAGTCGGCGATGAGGGCCTCGGACTCGGCGAGGGCCTCAGCGTACTCCACGCACTCCATGTCGCATTCGTACGCGTGGCGGTACGTGGATCCGATGGTGATGGTCCCGTTCGGGCCCGACATCTTGAGCTTGAGGTAGGTGTAGTTGGGGATGACCATGAACTTGGCGTAGCATGGTCTTCCCAACACCGCATGGTAGGTTCCTCGGAACCCGACGACCTCGAAGGTGAGAGCTTCCTTTCGGAAGTGGGAGGGAGTCCCGAAGCAGACGGGTAAGTCGATCCGTCCGAGGGGTAGGATTCGCTTCCCGGGTGCGATCCCGTGGAAGGGTGCCGCACCGGCCCGGACCTCGGACCTATCAACCCCCAAGAGTTCCAGGGTCTCGGCGTAGATGATGTTAAGGCTGCTGCCTCCGTCCATGAGGACTTTGGAGAGCCTAACGTTGCCGATGATCGGATCGACGACGAGCGGGTACCTTCCTGGGCTTGGCACGAAGTCGGGGTGGTCGCTTCGGTCGAAGGTGATAGGCTTGTCGGACCAGTCTAGGTAGACTGGCGCTGCCACCTTCACCAAGCAGACCTCCCGGCGCTCCTGCTTGCGGTGCCGAGCCGAGGCATTCGCCACCTGCCCGCTGTAGATCATGAAGCAGTTGTGGACCTCCAGGAACTCCTCTTCCTTGCCGCCCTCCTTCTTGTTGTTGTCATGGCTCTTGCCATCTTTCGCAGGGCCCCGGTCTTATGGAAGTAGCACTGGAGCATGGCACAGTCTTCAAGGGTGTGCTTGACGGGACCCTGTAATAGGGGCATGGCTCCTTGAGCATCTTGTCGAACGTGTCGGCCCCTCCAGGAGGTTTCTGAGGGTTCCTGTGCTCGGCCGCAGCGACGAGATTCGCGTCAGCAGCGTTGCGCTTTGCTTGCGACTTGTTCTTGGCCTTTTTCTTTGCGCCTCGCTGGGCGGACGCTTCGGGGGCGTCTTTCTTCGGCTCTCCCCGAGGCTGCTTGTCCTTTCGGAAGATGGCTTCGACCGCCTCCTGACCTGAGGCAAACTTGGTGGCGACGTCCATCAGTTCGCTCGCACGGGTGGGAGTTTTGTGCCCCAGTTTGCTCACCAGGTCTCGGCAAGTGGTGCCGGCAAGGAAAGCCCCGATGACATCCGAGTCGGTGACGTTGGGCAGCTCGGTGCACTGCTTCAAAAACCGTCGGATGTACTCTCGGAGGGACTCCCCTGGCATGAGTTCCCAGGGCGCACGTACGTGCCTTGGAAGTTTCCCGTGAAAGCCTTGACCAGATCGTCCTAGTCAGAGATCTGCGCAGGGGGCAGATGCTCTAGCCAGGCTCGGGCGGCGGCGGAGAGGAAAAGGGGTAGATTACGGATGATGAGGTTGTCATCATCCGCCCCTCCCAACTGGCATGTCAGTCGGTAGTCCGCGAGCCACAGCTCCGGCCTCGTCTCCCCTGAGTACTTGGTGATGGTAGTCAGGGCTCGGAAACGGGCAGGGAACGACACTCGTCGTATGGCCCAGCTGAAGATCCGCGGACCGGGTGGTTCGGGCGAAGGACTGCGATCCTCCTCGCTGTCGCAGCGTCCCCCACGCCTGGAATGGTAGCCTCAGCGCACCTTCTCTTCGAGGCGGGTTCGACGGTCGAGATGGTGGTGCTCGTTGCCGAGGCGATCCCGGGCGGCAGGCGCCTCGTCTCGCGTGCGCTCGGGATGGACCGAGGCTTCCCGAATGCGTCGGGAGGACACCGCGTGATGCTCCGAGGGGTCAGCTCGCCTCCGGGAGGCGGAGCTCTCGGCTCATCGAACTGCGGTGCCTTCCAGGAGATCCTTGAGTTCGCCCTGGATGCGCCGTACCTCGGTGGTGGATGGCTTCGGCATGGCTCGAAGTAGCATCGCCGCTGCAGCTAGGTCCTGGCCGGACCCACTGACGGCCGGGGGCAGCGCTGCCCTGGCATTGTCGACGATGCGGCGCTGGACGTCTTGGGCCCGACGACAGGCTCCTCCGGCGAGTGTTCGGCCTGCCCACTCCTGTTCGATATTCTGTCGGAGCTGTACAAGCCGGCCAGCTTCCCCGTCGACCCGGGCCTGCATCTCACGGATTTGCTCGAGCTGTATGTCCTGACCCCCCGCAGGGACTGGGACCACAACTAGCTCCCGCGGGATGTCAACGCGAGATGTGGGCCCAGGGGGATCGTCAACCTCCGGCATACCGAGGTGGTTGCCTTCGTTGTGATCTCCCTGATCGACGTGGAAACATTCGCGACTTGGGCCATAACCTTCGTCGTCAAGGTCATGGCCATCGTCAGAACAACCGGAGAGGCAGTGGTCACATGCGAACATGAAGTCCCACATGGCACCGGGGTCATTGAGGCCAGAGAAATCCCAACCGGAGTCGGGGTCGTCCTCTTCCTCGGAACCCGCCGGTCCGAAGGTTGAGACGGCTGTCAGTCGGTCCCAGGTCGACCACATGTGGTACCCCAGAAGGTTTGGATACGCCTTTATGAAGGCGCTCACCGTAGCGGGGTCGCTAGGTGGATCAAAGCCGAATCGAAAAGGTACGGGATGGAAAACGGACGGTACCTCTTGGTCGATGAACGGTGGTGAAGTCGCGTCGGGGGCGGAGCACACCGTCATCTTAGGTACGAGGGTAACGCCCAACAGATCCTTCGCGAGGGTGCTGGCGTCATCAGTCCGCTTGGGGTTTACACGTTGCGGGGAAGTGACACCCGCCGTCGTCTCAGGTGCGAGGATAATGCCCGACATGTCGCCTGGGGGAGTGCCGGCGTCGTCGACTCGCTCTGGTGCGACAGCCGACAAGGTGCCGCCTCCTGCGTGGCCATGGTTGCCCCGTCTCCGCCTCCTCTGGCGAGGAGGGTGGCGAGGACGACCGGAGTGCTCCTCTTCTGCCGCGGGGAGATGCTGTCGCCGAGCTCGCCGCCGCCGGGCGAGTCGAAGACCGTCGTTGTCGTCGCACCGCGAGGGGAGGAGTACCATGTCGTAGCTGCCGTCGAGGGACATGAACTCGAGACTCCCGAAGCGGAGCACCGTCCCGGGCTGAAGAGGTTGCTAAAGACTCCCCATCTGGAACTCAACGGGAAGGCGTTCGTTAACATGCAGCAGGCCCCTACCTGGCGCGCCAACTGTCGGCGTTTCGGACCCGGGGGGTCCCTGGACCGACGAGTGAGATTGTCGCTGCGTGCCCCTGCCCAGATGGGTTGGCGCGGGATGGAACACAAGATGTGGGGCAAGCCTTGTATTATCCTGCACCAGGGTGTTGCTCGTAGTAGGGGTTACAAGCACGTCGCGAGAGGGAGAGAGAGAGAGGGAGAGGGAGCCCGTTCGTCCGCTCCTTCCCCCGCGCGAACCCCCCTCCAGGATGGCCCTAGACCTCCCTTTTATAGACGCAAGGAGAGGGTCCAGTCGTACAATGGGGGGTGTAGCTACGCGCTAACGTGTCCGGCAGAGAGATGCCTAAGCCTTGTGTACATGCCAACGTGGCTGTCGGGGGAGAGCTTGAGCCCTGTACACGTGATGGCATGGCCGTCGGAGGAGCGCCTAAGTCCTATAGGGGCACAGCTGGCAGTGCGGCAAGGATCCTGCTGACGTCTCCTTGCTGCCATAAGGGGCTGAGAGCCACCGGCGTCATGGCGCACGCGGGGCACCATCATTACCCGTCGCCGGGGTAAGCCAGATGGGACGCCGGTCTTGTTTCTTGTAGCCTGAGCTGGCTAGGGATAGAGTAATGATGTATCCCCTGTTGGCGCGGTCGGTCCGAGCCTAAGGTCGGGCGAGGCGGAGACTTCTCTTGAGGCCGAGGCCGGAGTCGGGCGAGGACGCGATTCCTCCCGAGACCGAGGTCGAGGCCGAGTTCGGGGGTCGGGCGAGGCAGAGACCTCCTCCCGAGGTCGGAGCCTGAGGTCGGGCGAGGCGGAGACCTCCTCCCGAGGGCGGAGCCTGAGGTCGGGCGAGGCGGAGACCTCCTCCCGAGGGCGGAGCCTGAGGTCGGGCGAGGTGGAGCTTCCTGTTGCGCCCGAGGCCGAACTCGGTGGTTGATCGTGACTTCTTGTCAGTCTTCGCCTGGGTAGTTGGCACGACAGTCGGAGCGGGGCGAGCGACGCTGTTTTTCTGTCACATCGGACAGTAAAGAAGAGGGGCGAAGTGACTGCGGTCACTTCGGCCTGGCCGACTGAGGCGCGTGTGTCAGGATACGGCGTCAAGCATCCCCTGCATTGAATACGCCTGCGAAGCGGTCGGTTGGTGAGGCGGTCTGGCCAAGGTTGCTTTACAACAAAGCCTGCCCGAGCCGGGCTTCGGGAGAGATGAGGGGGTGCCTGCTGCCGGAGGCAGCCCTCGGGCGAGGCGTGAACTCGTCTGGGACTACTGCTCCAGCCCGAGGCTGGGCTCGGGTGAGGTGGCGTCCCTTGGGTAGACGAAGCCTTGACTTGAACCGCGTCCGTCAGTTGGTCTGAGGGTGTTTACCAGCCGTGATTAGGAGTGTTGGGGGTACCCCTAATTATGGTACCCGACATGAACCAACTCGAATCTTTGAATCCAGCAAATTTTGACAAAGTTTTGAAATGAGAGGAAATGTGCTGCTCTCGGCCAGCAGCACGGCCGGTTTTATAGGCCTCCGTAGCTCGGCGCCAAGATGTGTGGCGCCGAGCTACGAGGCCGCGTCGACGCCGCGTCAGTGCCATGTCAGCCCTAGGCGCAGGGAGCCGTTATAGCCATGTCACAGCTCGGCGCCATAGGCTGTGGCGCCGAGATGTGTTACCTCGGCGCCACAGCCTATGGCGCCGAGTATCGGGTCCAAAATTGTATATAAAATTTCTAGAGGCCCAAACATAAATATTTTTCAAAAATAGGGCTGAAAAAGAAAAAATTCGGATATGACGGGTACAGGTTTGGAGGAGTTAAACACGAACCCAATTACCGATGGGACTGGCCGTTCCAAAAGTCTTCCAGCCATTTGTGGACCGCGGGCTGCTGACATGCTATTGAGTTGTGGGCTGAAATGCTAACCATAGAAGCCCAAACAGCGGAACACAAGAAACACAAAAGTAAAAAAAGAAAAAAGCTACAAACTTTAAGGATCTGTTTGGTTGGGCTTATTTTGATCCGTAACCTGATCTGTTCCTTTTGTTTGTTTCGGACGGTCCGTGATCCATCACGGTGGTGGGAGTCGGCTGCGTCCCATTGCATCTCATTACCGCTGGGTTTAGGCTATCCGCAAGCGTTCCCCCTAAATTTTCTCCCCTAAATGTTACTATGCAGCCACGTCAGCAAGATTCTCTCCCCTATATTCACTCGTCCCGCAACCGTTCCCCTTATAAATTCCCCTATATATCCCTCTACACATTAAATATACATTTCCACATAACTAACATAACTAACTTCATTTTTTATTTTCTTTTCTTTTCTTTCAAACGCTTGGCCGGCTACGCATTAAGTTTATAATTTTTTTTAAGATGGTCTCCACTATTTCGTTATAAAAAATTATTATAAATCATTTTACTTTGTTTTGAACTATGCACGCTTGGGAACATTGACTATGTCCATTCATCCAAACATTTGATCAAAATACATACATCGAAGTGACAAATTCGTGTATACATTTGTATGGACAAAAAATGGAAGTGCTTGATATTTTTCATGACACGCTCCAGCAGATCCTCATCCCACCCTCTCCGTGCTCTCCCTCTGAGCGGCCGGAACACCGTGTCGACAATGGACGCCACGAATTCCATCCTCGCGAGCAGGAATCCCCAATCTTTGCCAGGAAATCCAAGCTCTAGCCTTTGACGGCCGGCAGCAGGGGCAAGAACTCAAAACCGGCGCAGATTGAAAGATCCGAGCATGGACGAAGGAGGAGGAAGGGAGCCGAGCAAAGGGCCACTACCTAGTGCGGATGCGCACAGGATCTGCAGAACGGAGAAAATCAACCAAGATCCAATCGGTGGGCAGGGGGCCAGAGGCAGCATCAAACTGGGGATTCTGGGGAACTCGGAAGAGGCGGAGGAATCGGTTGGAATTTTTGGGGAGCGGCTGTAGGAAATGGACAGATCGGTAGGCGTCCGAGCTGAGAAATCTCAGACTGGACTAGTGGACAAGTAGCGAGTGATGAACTGGTGATAGCGTCCTTAGTGACGAAGCAACAAAAGGATGAAGGGAATCAAGAAAACTTGTGCGCGGTTTCGAACCTCCCGCTGCAGCCCAACGCGGAGCCGCTCTCCCTCGACGACGCGCGCAGGCTCCTCTTCAAGGTCGTCGGGTGGAGGCTCGTCCTCTCCGGCGGCGACGGCAGCGTCCCGCGCGGCTGCAGTGCGTCTGGAAGGTGCGCGACGAGACCTGCGGCCAGGAGCTAATCGCCAGGATCAACGCCGCGCTCCACGGCGCCGGCCACGCCCCGGCGGCCCTGGCGTTCGAGGCCCCCAACCAGGTGACGGCCAAGCTCTCCACGTCCTCCGCCGCCGGCGACAGCCTCACCATCAACGACTACATCGTCCCGTGGTTGCAACTGCCGCGAAGCGGAGCCGGTGATTTCTTCTGGAGCGCGCGAGCGAAGGTGTCTCCGCGAAGCAGCGTAGGGGGAGAACAGTGCTCCTCCTGATCTGGCGTGAGAGAGAAGACGAGCGCCACCTAAGAGGCGCCGTAGAGGATGCCGTTGCGGGTTGAAGAGTTGCTCTGTAGCCCCTACGCCAGCTACAGGATTAGGGGAGGTGAGGCCAAGAGTGAACCGTTGCAATCAGTCTTACGGCGCAGGCGCAGTCAGATCCCTCAACGCGACGGCCGTGTCCACCACGCGACTCCACCCTACTCTTCTCCACGCGACTGCAGAGCGACGATCGCAGGCGCCGCCATCGCACAATCCATCGTTGCTGCCTCCTGGTGCGTCCTCTCTCCTCTCCGTCTCCCTCTCCGTCTCCGTCTCAAATCATTTACCCAAACTCTAACCCCGAATGCTATCTAATCTCTAATCGTTTGCCCTTGCCCCTTGGCCCTTACGGAGCCGCAGAGGCTCAGCCGCCGCTCTCTGTGCGCCGTCGACCACCTCTCCACTTGCAGTCGTGTTGGCCGCCGCCTACCGCTCCCTGTGCGCCGTCGGCCGCCTCCCCACTTCCGCCCCCCCGCCGTGCTGCCATCAGGTTGCCCTGCTCCCTGCACGCCGAGCCGTCGCTTGGTTGCTCTGCTCGCTGCACGTCAGTCCGCCTGGCCCTGGTATGTTGATGAAACTATGCAATATGCATGCTGAATTGTGTCCTGTGACGTGACTGTACAGTCGGGTCAAGAATGGGTATAGGAAGAATGTTGTACCCGAAGTCGAGTTCGGATACGTGGATATGTTTATGAGTAGGAGTCTGGTGATTTAATGTCCTACCTGTCCTTGCGGGGTCCATATATTCCTCTTGACATCGAGCAAGGCAGCAATCACAAAGCGGAACGGCACCCTAGGGCAGCGGGAGCCCGCAGCGCACACCGTCGTGCCGCCGTCCGCCTGCCCCCCCATCGCCCTGCGCCAGTGCGCCGGTGCTCCAGGCGCGTCTCGCCCGACTCAGCTACGCACTTCCGCTGGCCACCCGCGGCCTGTTGGGCGGCTCGACCTCGTTCCCGCCCTTACCCTCGTCGCATCAGCCTCGATCGAGGCCGACGACCTCCAGCGACCTGCTACCCAGGCCCAGGTAGAGCGCTAGGGGCCTCCAGTCAAACCCATCCTTGCCGTTGCCGGCCGATTTGGTTTCTTCCTTTAGAGGTAATCAAATGCCCCCTCCCCCCCCCCCCCCCTCCCCCCGCGCGCCCTTTACCTTTGATCTTTGCAATGTTCTGTAAAACAATCCTTGATGAGTTCTTGTTTTGTTGGTAGGTAGTTTAGTAGTTGATAGCCTCAGTTCTTTAAAAATTGAAGAAGTCAATGTCGATTGATCTGAAATCTATGTGGAAACTGTAGACAAATTGTTAGTGTTAGTTGTACCAACTGGTACCAGAGAGTGTGTTTTCAGTAATGAATGAATTGTGTGAGAAGAACAAGTTGAGAAATACGATGGGAGTCCAATACTTGAATGATTGGTAGGTCACATTGAGCGTGAATTATTTTTGCAAGTCAAGGATAATGACATCATCAATCCGCTATCAAGCCATTAGGGACTGGAAAAGTTAGAATTAATTTGTAATTTCCTTCCAATATTCTGCTATATCTCTTTGTTACGTGACACCTTAGTTTGAACTCTATGTGCCCTTTATTTAAGCCCTTCTGAACTTTTCATATCTTTAACTAAATATTTTCTTCGGTACGGGCATACCTATGGGTGACAATGGGCTCTAAATTTCACACTATAAGATTTAAGGATCAGATTATGATCGGGCCCTATTTTTATTCATTTTTGAACTAATATTTATTTAGGGCCCTACCATTTTGTGAAGAAGCATTTGGATCGTAATCCATTACCACCCCTAGGCATACCCAACTTTGAAATCCTAGGTCTGCCACAGGAAGCACGCCACTTCCCATTGCTCCTCCCCATTGTGGATCCGTGTTGTTCGCGTCGTTCACACCAAAGTGTGCCTCCCCTTTGTGGAGCCGTGCTGCTGCCTCACTTTGCTGGAGCCATGCCCCCCAACCCTTGCACTGCCTGTATCTCGCCTGCACGCGTGAAGGATCAGATGTGACAGCGTTTGACAAAGACCAAGAGGGATTCAGGGATGTCCCCATGCCTTCGATTCAGACGGCTGGCTCTGTCCCACATCTTCGGGGTATATTCCTCAAATGGGGTGATCCCATCCTCTTCCATCCTTGAAGCCAAACACATAGTTAAAGGTAGACAGCAGTCTGTTTGCATGCCGATTCCATGGCTTGGTTTTTTGACATTAAATGTTGGCTTGTGATAGTGAGAAGTAACCGGTCCAATCACATGCCGATTCGACAGCTCATTTTTTTTACCTTAAATGGTTGGTTCTGCCAGTTGAGAAGCTACCGGTACGATTACATGCCGATTCCACATACCTGTTTTTTGACTATAAATGTTGGTTTGTGATATTTAAGAAGCAAATGATCCGATTACATGCTGATTCCGTGGCTCAGTTTTCTTACCTTAAATGTCGGCGTGTGATAGTTTAGAAGTAACCAGTCCAATTACATGCTGTTTCCATGGCTCATTTTTTGACCCTACATGTTAGCTTGTGATAGGTGAGAAGTAACAACATATTCAGGAATCAGGACTAGCCATTTTATTTGTCAGTTCTCACGTGCTTGTTTTTTTCTTGACAGATGCAGGAGGTTTCTGATCCACCAGAAACAGTAAGGAAAGCAGAAACAAAAATTATTACTTCCATTGGGAAGGATGTGATTTTCGAGCAAGATCCATGCTCTTCATATCAGTTATGTATGTGTTCTGGTAGTTTCCAAGTAAACCAAATTCTATTAGTGAGGTTCTGTTGGGTTTGTGTTTATTTGCCACCCATTTTTTGTTTCATTCTGTAGGGGGCAGTATGAAATTTGAAGAAGATGGCCATTTGCTGTCTCAGGCAAAGAGGGATTTGTCACATTTGGTACAGGCTTTCTCTTGATTTTGTTTATCCTTTTCCCTTTTTTGTTACAATGCTGCGTCCTTATGACATCTTGCCTAGTCATGCAAACTATAAACTGACTAAACAGTTCAAGGTTCAAATATGAAATAATTCAGCAAAAATGCTGAATAAAGCATTCACTAGATAGTTCTGGACGAGTTCAAACACTTCAGTTTTTTTCGCATAGAAATTCAGAAAATCAGCTTGGTTTAAGAAAAAGATGAACAGTTACATTCACATCTGAACTATTTCTTGAATTCTTGGTGCACTTCTTATGTTCACTTGTTGAATATCACTCTTTACTAGTTTCATTTTATATGTCATATGTCCAAGGCTACTCAGCCAGTAATATCTGTGGTTTAGATAGATCAGCGAATAAATTTTTTACTCAAGAGCTATGTACCATGACATGTATGTTTTACAGTTTTAGATTCAGCAATGCAATTTGTGGATAAAGTTCTCGGGATCTATATTAAACTCTTGTTCACTCTCTATTTGAACAAATCTTCCCTTCTCAGGATTATAGAGCACAGTCTGCCGACACCAAATATGTTACTGAACTTGGGTCACATGCATGTTTGAAGGATCCATTGCCAATGGGAAGAGATTATCATAGACAGAAGCTACAATTTTCTACTTCAGACTGTTCTTTTGAGAAGTCTTCTGCATTAGAAGCAGCATCAAGTAGCCCAGATGCATTAGGGACAATGAGAACCAAAATCAAATCCAGCACCCTCAGTGCAAGTCCAGATTATCTTTCGTCTTATCCTACTGCTGCTCCTTGCATGCGGAAGTATCCAGGAGCAGTTGAACTTGATCACGGTTTGGGTCATTCAGAACATTCCAACAGAAGATCAGACCAATTTACTTTATTTTCAAGCCGTAATGGTCGATCTGTAGAAAAATGCAAAGAGGTATATCTGTTCATCATTCTGACTACTAAAATGTCAACTTATGCCTGTGTTTTTATCTGCTGCAAGTATAACAGCTTACCTTTTTCTGTATATCCATATTTCATCGTGACAAGTTCTTGTTGAAACAGATGGTTCAATATGCCAGAGGGTTCCACCATGCAGATGAGATCAATCCTGTTCCATTTCAATGGTGCTTTGAGGATGAAGGTCCTTCAGTATCAAGAGGCCTGCAGTATGGCGATGAGATCCCTTCTTTATCTAGGAAGAAGTATAACGTGGCACCTTCACGCTCAAGTCAGTGGCACTATGGTCCTCAAACCGCACTGTCCTCAAGGAGACCCGACTATGGTGATGAGATCCCGTCACTCTCTCTTCACTATGGTTACCGAGATAGGACCCATTTGCGTTCTGGTAATTGGTGCCATGATGCTGAGGCACGTATACCGTCAAGATACCAGCAAGGTACTTCTCATGGCAATGGTCACTCAAGGAATTGTTTTTCCAGGATTAATACCAATGAGCAAGCCAAAGTTATCACAAGCAAACATACCTTTGCAAAACCTAGGATGATTAACAGAAACTGTAGTGACCAACATAGGATCAATATGAAAGGTAATCGCTGGAGAAATTCTGAGGATTTAATGGACCAAGTTCGTGGGCCGAGGGCAAATAAATTGAACAATGCTTCAGTATCCTCCACTGTGAAAGATATCACAAGTCCATTGATCCGTAGAAATCAGTATAATAGATCAGATTTTTCAGTTCAATATAATCAGGCCAAGTTTTTTATGATAAAGTCATATAGTGAAGATGACATTCATAAAGGTATCAAATACAACGTTTGGGCAAGTACACCAAATGGGAACAATAAGCTGGATGCTGCATACCATGAAGCTCAAAATTTAATGGACAGTGGGGAAAGGTGCCCTGTCTTCCTATTCTTCTCGGTCAGTAAGGATAAGGATAAAATGCTTTCTTCAAATTATTTATTATCTTTTTGCCTGTTTGTAGGTTGTAACAGTTGTACTTGTAGCAGCAAAGACTACTATGATTTGTATATTAGAGGCCAGTGATCCTAATATCTTGTAAAATCAATTTTTGAGACATCACTGCTTAAGATACTTAATTGAGACATCATTGCTTCTCTGAAGGTGTATTAAGTTACAAAGTTTTAGATGATTGGTAGTTGTCTCTATTATTTAGTGGTCCTCTACGATGCTACCCAAGGATAAAGAAGGCACGTTAGTAGTTCATTTTTTCTTACAGATTACTAACAAAGACTTGTGACATCATTAAAGAAAACTGTAGTCTAGATTCCTTAGACAACCTGCTTCATTTTTTCCCTTTTCGAATCTGCACCCTATTGAAGGTTTCTTAGGATAATTGTATAGTTTTTCCCCACATAAACATAGGACTCAAAAGAAAAAAAGATTGTTGTCGGCTAGTTGCTACTTACGAGCATGAAAAGATTGTTTCGTGCTACTTTTTATGGTATTTGTTGCTATCATTGTTTGGTTTCTGTATTAATTGCGGCCATTTTTTGTAGTTGATTTTCTTAGAGGACTACTTTAACCTTATTCTGGATCAGACTGTTCTGCCATTAGAATAAGTGAAGCAGTTCAATGCCTATTTTTATTAATTTCTAAATTTCAATATATTTATGTTCCTCATGTTCGTTTTTTCCAGGTTAACACCAGTGGACAGTTCGTAGGTTTGGCTGAAATGTTAGGTCCTGTTGATTTCAAGAAGACCATGGATTTTTGGGAAGAAGATAAATGGAGTGGCTTTTTCCCTATAAAATGGCATATTATAAAGGATATTCCAAATCGGTTGTTCAAACATATAATTCTTGAAAACAATGACAACAGGATTGTTACTTTTAGCAGGGACACACAGGAGGTATCAAGCTTCTAGCTTATCGTTCTGAATTTTAGATACCCCACTGTTCTTTTTTTTTGGCAAATGAAGTTATTTTCTTATATTAACACATTGGGGATTGGGAGAACATAGAAGCTAAAAAGAATCTGTTACATGAAAAGTGATGAATCATTTGGTAATTTTACAGGAAAAGCATAAACTAATATTAGTTTCCGTTGGAGAGTGAAAACCCTAATTCATTGATAGTGGGCTGTAGTATTTTATATACCCAACCCTAGTGCCCTAGTGGGTTACATGGACTGGGCTCTAGGCCCATAACACTCAAACACATACAAACAGTCTAACATCGCCCGCAGTGGAAACTCTACCGTGCCAGATGTTGAGACTGGGTCTGTTCGTTTCGATGTCAATCCATGTGGATTGGACGAGATTGAGTGGGTTAGATTGAGTGGATTTAAATCCCTAACAAGTCAAAATTCTTCATATTTTTTTTCAATTCCATCCAATTTGTAAGCAACGTGACTTTTACTCTCATTAAAAGGATGACACTAAA
The DNA here is from genome assembly GCA_029449295.1 of Zea luxurians. Classification (NCBI taxonomy): domain Eukaryota; kingdom Viridiplantae; phylum Streptophyta; class Magnoliopsida; order Poales; family Poaceae; genus Zea; species Zea luxurians. The sequence continues at coordinate 32,216,008 of JAOPSE010000031.1, forward strand.
AGTTGGGGCAATTTTTGTTTACTTCTTCAAACACTACACAATGACATACACATCTAAGGGTTGGGATATGTTGTCCTACAATCTACATATTTATAGTCTAAGGGCCAAGGGGCTGCAACATATGCTTTCTATAAATGCGATTATGTTGTCCTACAATCTACACTAACCACTACACGAAGATGATGTCCTCTAGTCAAAAGAACTGCAGCAATGCACTGCTGTCCTCTACCCAACCTGCTGTCCTTAAAGCAGTCAAAAACTGCAGTAAGGAAAGGTGCTGTCCTGCATGCTGTGCTACTCCTCCACAACAACCAGTTTTAACTGTTGTCCTACGCCTCCACAAAAGGAGATGCTGTCCTAAAGCAAAGACCAAAAGTACTGCTGCTGTCCGCTGCAGCAAAGACCAACAACAGATGCTGCTGTCCTTCCCACAGGCCATGAGACTTATTCCAACAATTCTCCCTCTAAGTCTTGTGCGTTGTCTTGTTGGACAGTTGGTCCATCCCGGACCTGGAGCATAGCTCAAGGAATTTGATCCTCCCAAGGGGCTTGGTGAGCAGGTCCGCAAGCTGATCCTTGGTGTTGATGCAGCGTGCCTTGATGTCCCCTTCTACCAAGCAATCATGGATTAAGTGTTACCTCACTCGGATGTGCTTGCTCCATTCATGGAACATGGGGTTCTTGGCCAACGCCAGAGCGAACTGGCTGTCCACCCTGAGTCCCACCGCTCTAGTGTCTCTCCCGAGGAGATCACCAAGCAGTCGAGCAAGCTAAAGCGCCTGAGTTGAAGCGGTTGAGGCCGCTATGTACTCAGTCTCGCAGCTGGACATGACCATCACCTGCTGCTTGATCGACTGCCAGCTGATGGGGCACTTGTCGAGGAAGAAGAGGATCCCGCTTGTGCTCTTGCTGTGTCGATGTCGCAGGCGTGGTCACTGTCGCTGTACCCGACAAGATGTGCCTCTCCCCAGGGCACCTTGGGTAGTAGAGACCGTGGTCGAGAGTTTCCGTAACGTAGCGAACGATCCTCTTCACAACCTGCTCGTGCTCCGTCGTCGGTCGCTGCAGGAACTGACTAGCGTAGTCGACGAAGCATGCTAAGTCCGGCTGTATGTGGACGAGGTAGCGAAGGCTCCCCACAAGACGCCGGTACTGTGTAGCGTCCACCTCCTTCGTTTAGCTATCGCGACTCAGCTTTAGCCTCTCCATCGAAGTGAGTGTTGGGTTGCAATTGGTGAGCCCAGTCAGCTCAACAATGCGCTTGGTGTAGGCAGTCTATCGAAGTGTGATCTCGGAGTCACCCTGGTGCACCTCAATCCCCATGTATGAGAGATGCCACAGGTCACTCATCTGGAAGGTGGCCTTCATCTCTTCCTTTAACACTGTCACCTCTGCATCCTTGGCGTCGGTGATCACTAAGTCGTCGACGTAGACATCCACCAGCAGGGCATTTCCTTCATTGCCCGCCGATAGATGGCCGCCTCGTGCGGGCTTGGCATGAAGCCCATCATCCCCTTGAGCATGGAATCAAACTTGGCATTCCACGCCCTCGGTGCATGTCACAAGCCACAGAGAGCCTTGCGCAGGCGCAACACCTTGCCCTCTTTGCCAGGGATCTCAAATCCTGGTGGCTGGTGTATGTAGATCTCCTCCTTTGAGTCGCCGTTAAGGAACGCCGACTTTACATCGATGTGATGAACACGTCGGCCCTCCTGGGCTGCCAGCGCGAGGAGTCGCATGGATTTTGTCAGTACCTCAAGATTGAGGGTTTTTATGCAAAATAGGCATAGCCATGTGTTGGCCTGCGGCACATCCGCATAGCTCCAAATGCTCTCCTGTGAGCAAACACAAACACGAGTAAACCTGATGCTCTAAGATTTTCCCATTTGATTATGAATGCTCTAATAAACATCAAAAGCTATCTCATCATATGTTTTTATGGCATAATTTTGTAACATTTTGGCACTTTTTTTAATGTAGATTGGGTTGCCGCAAGGTGTGCAAATGTTGAAAATTTTCAAGGAACAGCCTCAGGGAACATCAATTCTGGATGATTTTGATTTTTATGAAGAAAAGGCGAATGCACGCCGCACCCAAAAGAGAGGAAATTCAGACTCGACATATGGAGCTCGATTCTCTGATGACTCGAAATCTATGGTATGCACATTTCTGTTTAGAGCTGTGATGAAACATGTTTTCAAGAATATTATAAAGCACAGCTTTTGTTACCTGATCTTTATAATTGAACTGGATGCACCTCTGCGAAAAATGTGCTTGCCGCCGCTTTTCACGTCCTTGTGTAGGATTGCATAGCATCTGTGAATATGAGAATAGGTGATTTGCACACCCCTTTTCGTAGAAAATTACGCCTCGTATACAGCTGCTGGCAATCTTATCTAGAATAAAGAAAATAAGCATGGAGGTTTAAATTCTATGGGGGAATCATGTGGTCCTGAAACCAGAGAGCTGGGTGCCAGGAATCTGAACTCTGTTGTGTCTGTATATCCTGTGTGTGTAGCACCTGCTCAAACATTTTTTTTGCTACATGTCATTTTCTGATATATTCCTAATTGGCAGGAAAATTTGGAGGCAAACATGGAGAGTTGGAGTTTGTTCGAGACTTTGGAGTAATGCAAATATAGATATCTGCACAACTGAAATAAAGATCAAGATGGGTCAGTGAACTAGTTGAAGGCACTGACGCTCCTTCAAAGTGTTTATATGGTTGCAATTGAAACTGCTTATAATTGTTATATAGTGTTTGCGTAGAAGCACGGATGTGCTGGTAAATACAGCCCCAGTGCAATTTTAACACCAGACGTTTCCTGAAACATGTTTACTTTGATATATTATAGAATTCCACAGTTTTGTTGTTTTGGTGCTCTCCTACGTGCTAGAGTCAATCTTGTTGGCATTTCACGGTTAGGAACGGAAAACCCAAGAATAGCTAGGAATATCTTGCTTCAGGACACAACGGTAGCCTGTTGTGGTAACAGATGAGGACATAAACGCTTCAGTGCGTGAAAATGCTAAAGAATTCTGTTCAAAAGATAGCCTGTTGTGGTAACAGATGAGGACATAAACGCTTCAGTGCGTGAAAAGGTTAAAGGATTCTGTTCAAAAGAATGCCATAGCACGTTGCCATTTTTTTGCATCGTTTGCATTGCGGGTACATTTGTATATACAAAGGGGTGTTTGGGATGACTCTATTCTAGCTCCAGTGTGGAGCTGTAGTTTATAATATCAATTTAAATAGTTTTATAAATATTTTTAATCTAAATAGTAAACAAATGACTTATTTAAATGTATTCTAAAGGTTTATAATTTCAACTCTACAATTTTTTGAAACACCTAGTGACCTGCTTTACTAACCCTACCAAATTTTCTAGAGCTTGAATAGTCCTAAACAGCCAAAGAATGTAGGCATCCCCTTTTGCAGAAAAAAGTAGTGTCCATCCATGAACCACCCGGAAAAGAAGTACATTTTCTTTGTTGGTTATGAACAAAGTAGTGCCCGCCCATCCATGAGCCAAAGCAATAACAGTAGCATGTTCAACACTCAAATAAAAATCAACGTGCTGATACGTTCACTTCGTGTTGATGGAGTGGGCTCAGTAGCGCGCGGAGGAGGAAGAGGAGTTCCTCCCTTGCGCTTGCGGTTCACATATGTCTGCTGTTTTGCTTCTCCCGTTCACCTCGTGTGCCAGACAATGACAAGCAGATATTAAAGGCATGGTTTTTACCTAAGCTGACACAACTTGCCTAACTTTTCTGTCTAGTTCTTCAATTTGAGTGACTAACTTTAGGTATGTTATGGCACCTTAATAGAAAACAACAACCCCTAAGCTCTGCCTCTAGCTAGGGCCAAAGGTTGTCTCCGAAGCTTGGGCCATCGAAAGCAGTGGTTCTGACAAAGTGAGCCCTACATGCGTTTTGACAGCTACTGAGGGTATGGCATGCCTCATTTGCTGGTATGATTCCACCAACCATACTATGATAGAGAAAATATTAGTGAAACCTTTAACTTATTTACCTATAACATACAATATGATTCACTTAATATTCTTTATGATAAAGTTGACTTGCATGATGATATTTACAGGGAAGAAGCCATAATTTCAATGGGGGACCAATCCTTCAAATGTTAGTTATCAACATAAAAACATAGTGCAAAAAGATGCAGCGCTAAGATATATAGAATCACTTAATGCCTTATCAAAAATAACAATATGCCAACATATGTTTTGAGATAAAAAGATAACACATGTTTAATAAGTTCTAGCTTCTATCGAAGAAAAGAGTAACACATTTATCAACTTGAATTTACTTTTTCGAGAACTAGCAAGGTGATAGGAACCAATGATATCATCAGAACTGATCGCCGCAGTCAACTCGTTTTCAATGTAAACAACCAAGAAATCTCGTAGAAAGGCAACTCCAATTTTATTTTGGAGACGTGTCTTAACAAGATTCATGGCTGAAAAAGCTCTCTCAGTGGTTGGCATTGGCATCGATACTAGAAGAGTTATGACTAATCCCAGCAACCTTTACACCATTGGATAATGTGGCGGAACCGTCCGAATTATTCTAACTTAAGTGTCTAAGTCCCACCTTAAAGGCTAGACCACACTTAAATAGGAATAACACGTCAGTCCCTCGGATCTAGTCCGACGAGGCCACTAACATGATCAAGTACCACGTACCCACTCGATGGTGAGGCACATAGCAAATACAATAAAGCATAAGACCATACATTAAGGAGTATTAAATTTATTACAACATCATCGGAGTTTTAGCAAAAGTAGTGATCATTGTTCAGAATGCAGCGGAATAAAACTAACGATATATAAATGGAGGGATGGGGAAGCCTGTCCCATCACTCCTCATGCTCCTCCTCAGCCGAGGTAGGGTCCCACTCGACTGTCCAACCCGGTGGCAAGATGGACGGCCAAGTCACTCCAGCAATCATGTCCTCCAGAGAACCTGTAAAAAATTATGCCACAAGCAAGGCTGAGTATACTAATACTCAGCTAGACTTACCCGGTGTGAGGAGTCTACTCCTCTACCTCTAGACATGCAGCTGTTTGGCTGAGGGGTTTGGTTTGCCAAAAGCTCTAGCTGAGTCTAAAATCAAATTTTAGCTTTTCAAGTTTTAGTGTGACTCTCTTAAGACTAGATGTGTACCTGTCTAATCATACATGGTATCAAGCATTTAGCAATCAACATCTTTTGCCACACACATTTCCATTTGTTACTCAATGTAGCACCATGGATCAAGCAGTCTCATTAGCTGCGAGAAGCAGACGATTCGAATCGAGTTTTAACCTTGCAAGGTAAACCTAAACACACGACATGGCGAGGCACTCCGTCCCCACACACACCAACCGTCCCCATCGATTCCCCGTCAGCAGAGAGGGGCTCACCGCCTTGGCGTACAATGCCTCACTGACCCCGATTGCCGTCGTGCAGTGACCGCACTTGTACCCACCATAACCGGAATGGGAGACCACGTCTCAGGTCGCGTGAGGAGGGCAAACTGCTGCCAGGTTCACTCAGTTACTAGGCTTACCGATTTACTATATTTCTCGACATATGTTTAGTACGTTCAAACGCTTGACACACGGTACCACACCTTAATCCTTATTCCAATTTCCGTCTGGTAGACAATGCATCCCCATGGATTGGTGTCCACAGACCATCATCAATACGATATAAAAATGGATACAACCAATTCCTGACCTCGCGCGAGTGCTGGAAAAATCACTTGACTTCTACCGAGATCCCTAATTAGTAAAGCAGCTACTCGACCTAGCATACTAGTATCCATCTCAAAAGGAAATCCTGAGTTAATGCAACTAGGGTTTCATGCAACTCCTACACTTAAGTGCACAATACAAGCCTACAATCATTAAGTGCAGTAAAATAATATATAGAACTGGTTATGCATAAAACCGGGGCTTGCCTTCCAAAGCTGGGGCAGGCAGATCCTCGTTGGCACACTCTGGTGCTGGCTCCTAGGCTACCTCCTAAGCAGCTCCTTGCTCCGGAACAAGGATGTACTCTCCGTCAGCGAGGTTACAGTCTATCGTATGCAATGAATAAGATATTTGTATACTATGATATACAGAATTTAGTAACCATTATGCATAGTGAAGAAAAACTAAGTTAATTGATAACTTAGGGTTTTCTTGTTATAAGAAGCTCTTAGTGGTTTATGCTTAGCAACCTAGGTTTGAGGCTTTGCTTAGAGGCAAACGTAGTGGATTAAGACTTGGATTGCCCCCTTAAAGGTTTTAGTAGATACTCAAGGGGTTTGCTGGGTTGGTTAGGGTAACATTAATCTCCACTACTAATTCCCTTTTTCAATTTTTTTATTTATGCTCTTAAGGTGGGTTTAAACTACAACAGTGAGTTCAAATTTTCCAAAAATTCTGTAAAAAGTACAGTAGGTTAATATTGGTCACTGTAGTCTGTCCTATAAATTTGAGGTCAAAAATAAATAGAATATGCCCTGGACAAAAATAACAAAAGTTGGGGCAGAGGGGCCACTTTGCACTACAACTCTTATCTAGGTGTGGGTTCTTTACTAAGAGTTATTTTTGCTGGTATCTATTGGCAATAAAATGCTTCTGTGCCAAAAATCACAGAGGCTTACTTAGTGATTATTTAGTTATGATTTTCTCAAGTTTAATGCTAAAAAGACACTTATAACTAACTTGCTATTTGAAAATGTCAAACAACAGAACTTGTATTTTTCCTAGGTTCTTCCTAGCACAAGAGTAGTCATTCCTAAGGTAGGGGTGTTTTCTCCTTAGGATTATTTTTTTATGATTTTTCAAAGTTTTCTCTGTTTTTCATGAATAAATGTGAGTGCAATTTCTTTTCACTGGACTATGGTTCAACAAATTTTTCTTGTGAACTACATCACTTAGGCATGCTAGGAAAAATATGGTTGCCCACTGGTTTCCATTTTAAATCCCTTTTCTTCATTTTCCTAAGTTTGAGCATAAACAAGGTCTAGTGAATAAATCTACCTTAACCTTATATACTGGGGTGTTTATTAATTTTAAACAGTGTAACTACTAGGTTAGTGTCTCCACTATTTTTCTCAACCCTGGTCTAACAACATTTCTATTTTTCCCTTTATTATTAAGTTTTGGGTAGTTTTCTTATTTAAATCAAAACTCTAGAAAACATTACAGGAACCATGGGGTTTACTATTTTTGCTTGGTAGTTTATATTTCACAAGTCTAGCAAAATTGGTTTGACTAAATTTGGATGAGTATTCTTCAAGTTATGTATTTATCAAGTTCTCTGCAATATTTAAAAGAAAGTAAATTCGAAATGGGAAAAGAAAAACAGATTTGCGCTGAAGTCCCTGGGTTTTCTTCCCCCTTTTCTCTCACAAATCAGTCCTCGGTTTACTATTTGCATGAGTCACTGACCTTACACATAACCCCCTGAGCTTATCCTATATCTAACCCACGATCCTTAGCTGGCTGGAACAGTAACCGGGGCAAAGATCACGGCGGCGAGGCTTACCGGCGGCAGTAGAGCTCCGGTGGGATGGTCGGTGACGTCGAGGAGGTCACGACGGTCACGTCGGTGTGCGGGTCGGCGTCGGAGGTGGCTAGAGTTGCTCTGGCCACGAGCGCAGGCGGCGGAGGTCGGCGGTGGCACCTGCTCCGGCCAAACTGTGGCGATAGGGTTCAATCAAGGTGCACGAGGAGCTCCTCTGGGTGATGTAGAGGCTATGCATGCAAGGAATCGAGAATTGGTTCAGTGGGTTATCCGGTCCACGTACTCTGGTGGGGTTACGAACTCCGGCGAACGTGATTGCACTGTTCCGGTGGGGCTGGTCCTCGGCTCAAGCTTGGGAAAGCTTCATGGCCCCTCGAGGAAGCTATCCGAGGGCTCGGATCGAGCGGAGGTGGGCAGGAGTGGTTTGGCACGGTGGGCGTCCTCGGGCGGCTCTGACGGGTCGTGGGGAGGTCGCCGGAGCTGCGGGCTGGCTTGGGAAAGCGAGGCGCGGTGCGGAGGGGGTGACCGTGAAGGTGGCCGTGCACGAGGGCGGGCTTTATAGCCACTCGCGGGCATGACATGGGTGTGGGCACGGGGGCGACCGAGGGCGCGCGGGGGCGCGCGTGCGGGCGTGCTCTGGGCACGTTCCCGAGTGCCTACCCACGTCGAACACGTGGTGGTTTGCTTCTGCCGGTGTTCAAAGGCTTGTTTGGTCGCCTTAGCGTGTAGATCTCAGCAAAAATCCCGTGTAAGATCTCTTCTCAGCACCATATCCTATATTTTCCATGTGAGTTCCAAGCGAAGATATGGTCGGGGTTAAGAGATATTGTGGTGTGAAGTTGGCTTTGTCTGAGTTGTCCAGCCCGAGACAAAAACCGTGTCAAGTCGTGTCAAACGACTTAGGGTTGGGTTCAAACTTTTCCAGGGTGTTCTAGGGGTCTTTAGGCGCCATTTTGTTAATTGGGCCCTGTGGTTTTGAGGTTTGGAAAAAGGTGAACATGTTTGATCTTTGAAAGAGGGCTGGTTTTGCAATTGAGAAAAATCTGATTTTTCTTTTATGCTCTACTCTTTGGTGACCTTTTCGGGGTTTTTATGAAGCCTTTTTGGGGTCACTCTCTTACTATTTTTGTAGGGTATTAAGTGTACTACAACTTTTACAATTAGCCCAAGTCATGATAATGTGGTTTACATAGCCTTTTTGCTATACTTCCCTCTAGGGTTCCATTTGCCTAATGGGATTTGAATTAGGGTTTGAGCCATTCTCTCCTCTTTAGGTGCATGATAAGGCCATTGCATGACTTCTAAGATGGGTTACACCTACTTAGGATCTTGACCCCCAAGTTTGGTGTCTTTTGCTCAAACTAAACCACATGTGATGATGGGTTCAATAGTGTAGGCTTGAGTGAAAACCCCAAGTAACACCTGGGGTGTTATAGATAAGAAGCACTCTTACCTGTTTTAACTAGCACACATGTCAAGTCAACAAGGGATGGTAGCATTTTTAAATCTGGATGGTTGTGCACATCAATTTGATAATGGGGTAATTGGCACTCCAATTGAGATATTTCTTGACTTGAGAAATCAGGAGGGTAGTACTTCTCTACGAGAGTGCATATCTTTGAAATGTCTTGGATCCAAGGAAGTACAAAGGTCCAACAACTCAGTTGCTTGAGAATCAAACCTATCTTCCAAATTAGACAATTTTTGATCAATTGCAACATTGAACACATCCATTTTAGAATAATGAAAACCATGGTATTTTCATGTTTATTTTGAGATTTAGTCACATCAACATATATGTTGTTTGTAATACATGTATAAATAAGTCTTATACTTTATTTAGACATAACAAGAATGATATAGCAATATAGCACCATCTCACATAAGAATTTTTAGCACATACATATGGTTGATGTCTGTGATATCTGAGAGCACCTAGAGGGGGGTGAATAGGTGATCCTATAAAATTCAACTCTAAATAGCCACAAAACTTGGTTATAGAAATGTTAGTGTGACTAAGTAGTTGAGAAGCGAGTTCTTGGAGACAAGACAAACACAAAGAGATCAACACAAGAGACACGGTGGTTTATCCCGTGGTTCGGCCAAGTATAACACTTGTCTACTCCACGTTGTGACGTCCCAATGGACGAGGGTTGCACTCAACCCCTTTCAAGTGATCCAATGATCAACTTGAATACCACGACTTTTCTTTGCATTTCTCTTTTTCCCGTTTGCGAGGAATCTCCACAAGTTGGAGTCTCTCGCCCTTACAACGAAGATCACAATGAAAGCACAAGAGTAAGGTTGGGAAGCAACACACATAAATCCGCAGCAACACACACGCACACAAGCCAAGACTTGAGCTCAAAATGAAGCACAACGAGTTCACAACTAGAACGGAGCTCAAATCACTAACACGATCGATCAAGTGCGCGGAGACAGAGTGTGGGAGACTTAGAATGCTTAGTGAATGCTTGAGATAGTCCTCCATACGCCTAGGGTTCCTTTTATAGCCCCAAGGCAGCTAGGAGCCGTTGGAGGCCAACAAGGAAGACCATTCTTGCCTTCTGTCGGGTGGCGCACCGGACAGTCCGGTGCGCCACCGGACAGTCACTGTAGACGGTCCGGTGCGGACCTCCTTCCTTTTCTGGCATAGGTGACCGTTGGTCCTCGGCGTCGGTTGGCGCACTGGACACTGTCTGGTGCACACTGGACAGTCCGGTACCCCCTTCCGACCGTTGGTGCGGGCCACGCGTCGCCCGCGGATTGCGCAGCCGACCGTTGCGCAGACGACCGTTGGCTCACCGGACAGTCCGGTGAATTTTAGCCGTATGTCGTTGAACTTTTCCCGAGAGCGACGACTTCGCCGCGGACGACTCACCGGACAGTCCGGTGCACCACCGGACAGTCCGGTGAATTATAGCCGTACGCCACCGTCGAGTCCCGAGAGCGACCGGTTCACCTTGGACTCGTCTGGCGCACCGGACACTGTCCGGTGCACCATCGGACACTGTCCGGTGCACCACCGGACAGACCGGTGCACCCAGACCGAGCAGCAGTTGGCTGTACACAGCCAACTCTTTTCCAATCTATTTTCTCCTGTTTCTAGCACTTAGACACAATACATTAGTACTCAAATCAATGTACTAAGTCTAGAAACGTACCTTGTTACATGATTTGCACTTCTTCAATCTTTGGCACAATTTAACACTTAGAGAATATGTGTTGGGTACTTAATCACCAAAACACTTTAAAAATGGCCCAAGGGCACATTTCCCTTTTAATCTCCCCCTTTTTGGTGATTTATGCCAACACATCCAAAAGCAACCAAAAGAAGTGTAATATCAATGCAAAAGAGAACCAAATTGTTTTTTTACTCTAATTTGGCATATTTGGATCATACTTTGCCACCACTTGGTTTGTTTTTGAAAATCAAATTCATTTTCCTATCTCTAAGTCCAACACACTTGTTTAGGCACAAAGAGAGATATTCTAAGAGTAAAATTGATTAAGAGCCAAAAACTCCCCCTTTTCCCATAGTCATAAATTCTCCCCACAAGAGACCAAATTTTGCAATAAGGGTGCTTTGGACAAATCAAAAAGTTCTAACTCTATTGTTTTCAAAATTCACAAGTGGTAGCTGATCCATTTGCTTTGGCCTTAATTTCTCCCCCTTTGGCATAAGCACCAAAACAGGATCATTTTTTGCCCTTTAACCCCATTGCCTCACCAAAAATTGTCAATCAAGAGCAAAAGGCAATAAGAGCATAAGAATGAACTTGGAGTTGAGTACACTAATACCGGAGTGCAATGGAAGTCTTTGCATGGTCCAAGCTCACCTTTCCCTTTCAATGCACCTTTGAGACTACATCAAGTACACTTAAACACAAAGGTTAGTCTCAAAGGATCAAGTTGTAGCACTTCTCCCCCTAAATATGTGCATCATTCATACATGGACTTGTGAGGTCCGGGGATCTCTTGCACAACTTGAGCACCATAAATAATCAACAAGGTTCATAAATGCATAAAGTAACTTGATCAAAGGCATAAAACACATGTATGCTATAAGTCAATCCAAGTTACGCGAATCTAAGACATTTAGCTCACTACGCAGCCTGCAAAAGGTTTTCTCATCTAAAGGCTTGGTAAAGATATCGGCTAGCTGGTTCTCGGTGCTAACATGGAACACTTTGATATCTCCCTTTTGCTGGTGGTCCCTCAGAAAGTGATGCTGGATGTCTATGTGCTTAGTGCGGCTGTGTTCAACAGTATTATCCGCCATGCGGATTGCACTCTCATTGTCACATAGGAGTGGGACTTTGCTCAGATTGTAGCCAAAGTCCCGGAGGGTTTGCCTCATCCAAAGTAGTTGCGCACAACACTGTTCTGCGGCAACATACTCGGCCTCAGCGGTGGATAGGGCAACGGAGGTTTGTTTCTTTGAACTCCAAGACACCAGGGACCTTCCTAGGAATTGGCACGTCCCTGATGTACTCTTCCTATCAACCTTGCATCCAGCATAATTGGAGTCTGGATATTCAATTAAGTCAAAGGTAGACCCTTTTGGATACCTGAAAGGGAATTAGGCTTACACCTAGTCCCTAATTAATTTTGGTGGTTGAATTGCCCAACACAAATATTGGACTAACTAGTTTGCTCTAGTGTATAAGTTATACAGGTGCCAAAGGTTCACACTTAGCCAATAAAAAGACCAAGTATTGGGTTCAAACAAAGGAGCAAGGGACAACCGAAGGCACCTCTGGTCTGGCGCACCGGACTGTCCGGTGTGCCACCGGACATGTCCGGTGCACCAGAGGACTCCAACTCCAAACTCGTCACCTTCGGGAAATTCCAGAGGCGACCCCGCTATAATTCACCGGATTGTCCGGTGTACACCGGACATGTCCGGTGCTCCAAGGAAGGGTGGCCTCCGGAACTCGCCAGCCTCGGGAATTCACTTCAGCTGCTCCGCTATAATTCACCGGACTGTCCGGTGTACACCGGACTGTCCGGTGTAACAGCGAGGCAACGGCTACTTCTGGCGCCAATGGCTACCTGCGACGCATTAAATGCGCGCCAGCGCGTGCAGAGGTCAGACACGCCCATGCTGGCGCACCGGACAATCTACAGTGCATGTCCGGTGCGCCACCGGACATCCAGGCGGGCTAACCCAAGTAGTCTCACTTGTAGAGAATAAGTTTCTCTTTGGAAGCGTGTAATCTAACATAAAAAGAAAAATCAATCCAATGATTTATGTTGATTTGCTTCTTGCCTATATTGGATATGATTCTTCCTCATTCATCGCTCTCCATGTTGTGAATTAGATTTATTTCCATAATCCTAAAGAGCTTACTATGCTTGTTCCATTAATTAAAACTAAGCATACTTCAAGGAATGATCTAGTTCATATTATAAAGTTTCCATGCTTTAGTAATCCACTTTTCATTCCTTATCAAAAATGATTACAAAGAGGGAAACTAGTGCTTGTGTTGCTACTAACATTTCTCCTAAGTTGAAGTATGAAAATCTACAAGAGAAAAAGTGCACAAGCCTCATGGGTTGATCCTCACCCAAAGGAAGAAAGGTAAACAGCAAAGGTATGGGAACTCATCTTTTTAATTAAGTTTGGTTCTCATCTCAATGGATATTTAATCTAATTCATGCCTTTGCTATATCCATTCTCATATTGACCTGTTTTATGTAATAATTAATAAAGTTCAATATAAAGAAGTAAATTCCTATGAGTGATCAAATTGTTAAATAGTGCATGTTCCTCTTTTCAAGTAAAAGTGCACTAATGTTAAGGATTTTACTTCATGTCTGTGTGACTTATGGATGATGCGTTATGCTTATTTCCTATCTAAAAGAAATCATCTATCATTATATACTCCCTTGTATTACTAACATCCTTCTTGAGTATTTTCAATAAGTTCGAAAGGAAAAAGAAGCCACTGCAAAGGGAGGACTCTCAAATGAAAGAGGAGAACATCAAGAACAACACCACCTACTTCTACGAAACAATCAATGGTGTGGTTGTGAGAATTCTAAACCCTTTCATAATGAGAATACTAGGCTTAAGTTGTTTATTGTAAAATTTATGAGCGTTGATCAAGATGTATAATGCTTCTCCCTATTTGTCTTTAAAGTAAATACATCCATTCAATTCAAATACTCAATACATATCTTTAGGGGGAGTCTATTCTTATATCTTGATTTTGTTGAGACTATTGCTTTATCTCAGTAATTTCATATAGTCTCTTGCATGAGAATAAGTTTCTCATGAAGTATGCTACTGTTTTTAAATTCTTGTCTTTTACTCTAAAGTAGCATATTTGCTGGATTCTCCTACTCTAAGCTTAATTGATAATCTAATGTGTATGTTGTTTTTTTGATCACATCTGTTATTTGTTTGATCATTGAATGACTTCAATCGACAATCATGCTTCTTAGTGCCATATATACTATCAACCAATATCTCTCTTGATATGCACTAAGTTAAAAGGAGAATTCATGATACATTTATGCAACTTGTGATCCATTTGATATATGCTAACAATAACTTGAAAAAGATCACTAGTTGTAGAACTCTCTCTTGTGCAAAATATTTCCATATATTGTCATTAAGAATAGGTCTTAAGCATCTAAGACTAAGGACAAAGCACAATGAAGAGAGCGTCCCTATGTAAAGGTATAAAAGGGTAAAACTATCTCCTTTCATTTAAAACTTGTACCTAAATCTTCCTTTTCTATACATTCTTTGTATATATTGTATGAAAGGAAGAGAAAGCATGTCCATGTATTATCCCTGCTTCATACCTAGTTTAATTTCCCAAAATTCATTCCTGCTTTAGTGCATCTCTGATAAAACTAGATGAAGTACTTTTATTGTCAAAGAGCTTAAAGCTTAACCTTGTAACGAGGATAAGCTGCCTTTGTTTTCAAAGGTGGATGGTCCTTAAGTCTCTTTGAAATCCTTAAGGGAAAATGCTTAAATTGTTTACAACATGCTTTCGTAAGTGCATAAATTGTCATGAGCATCACACTTATACTATGACACAATGCACTTCACAATCTGTATGATATAGATATGTTCTCATTGACCTAATTATGTGCAATTGGCATTTAAGGCCAAAATATGTGTTCCTCTCCATGCACATACTTAGGGGGAGCAATCTATGTTATATAGAACTATGATCATGCTTAATTTGATATATCCTCTTGATCATATCTCTTTTATATGCTATGACTAATGTGTTTTCAAGTGAATTTCAAACCAAGTCATAGGTACATTGAAAGGGAATTGGAGTCTTCGGCGAAGACAAAGCTTCCACTCTACTCTATCGGTATTATCTACCCTTCGCCATCACTCCACAATGTCTCTCCATCTTTGGTATAATCTTCACTCATATGTTTTATTTGCCAAAGGGGAGAAAATAGTTAGGAAAAGGGCTTATATCTCACTCAAAGTATCCGTTTTTGACGATTCATGCCAAAGGGGGAGAAAGTATGAGCCCAAAGCAAAAGGACCGCACCACCACCACCCTAATTTTAAAATTAATGGTTTTCAATTGAAAATTTCAAATTGGTATCTCTTTGTGTTCTAAAGGGGGAGCACGTAGTATTTTCAAAACTTGATATCTTAAAACCCTCTTGAACACTAAGAGGAGAATTTATTTGAGGGGGAGTTTTGTTTAGTCAAAGGAAAAGCATTTGGAACAAGGGGAGAGAATGTCAAATCTTGAAAATGCTTCTCAAATCTTATTCATTTACCTTTGACTATCTTGCAAAAGGACTTTGAAAAGAATTTACAAAAGAGTTTGCAAAAACAAAACTTGTGGTGCAAGCGTGGTCCAAAATGTTAAAAATAAAGAAACAATCCATGCACATCTAGTAAGTAACTTTTATTGGCTCAATTCCAAGCAACCTTTGTACTTACATTACGCAAACTAGTTCATTTATGCACTTTTATATTTGCTTTGGTTTGTGTTGGCATCAATCACCAAAAAGGGGGAGATTGAAAGGGAATTAGGCTTACACCTAGTCCCTAATTAATTTTGGTGGTTGAATTGCCCAACACAAATATTGGACTAACTAGTTTGCTCTAGTGTATAAGTTATACAGGTGCCAAAGGTTCACACTTAGCCAATAAAAAGACCAAGTATTGGGTTCAAACAAAGGAGCAAGGGACAACCGAAGGCACCTCTGGTCTGGCGCACCGGACTGTCCGGTGTGCCACCGGACATGTCCGGTGCACCAGAGGACTCCAACTCCAAACTCGTCACCTTCGGGAAATTCCAGAGGCGACCCCGCTATAATTCACCGGATTGTCCGGTGTACACCGGACATGTCCGGTGCTCCAAGGAAGGGTGGCCTCCGGAACTCGCCAGCCTCGGGAATTCACTTCAGCTGCTCCGCTATAATTCACCGGACTGTCCGGTGTACACCGGACTGTCCGGTGTAACAGCGGGGCAACGACTACTTCTGGCGCCAACGGCTACCTGCGACGCATTAAATGCGCGCCAGCGCGCGCAGAGGTCAGACACGCCCATGCTGGCGCACCGGACAATCTACAGTGCATGTCCGGTGCGCCACCGGACATCCAGGCGGGCCCAGCAGTCAGAGTTCCAACGGTCAGAACCCTAACGGTCGGGTGACGTGGCTGTCGCACCGGACATGTCCGGTGTGCACCGGACTGTCCGGTGCACCATACGACTGACAGCTTTCACCAACGGCTAGATTTTGGTTGGTGGCTATAAATACCACCCCAACCGGCCACTTCAATGTGTGGGAGCCCAAGCAACATTCCAAGTCATCTAGTTGACATACTCAAGCCCTCCCAACCACATATATTCATTGATCCATCCTATACACAAGATTTAGACCACTACAACCAACACAAGTGCCACAAAAGAGAGAGCAAGCAAAAGAGAGCTACTCATTTGAGTTTAGCACTAGTGCCTTGTGAGATTCATCGAGAGATAGTGTGTGCTTCATCTTTGTGTTCATTTGCGCGTGGAGTTTTGACTCCCATTGAACTTCCTCCAAAGTTTTGGAGGCTTGTAAAAGCTAGCAAGAGACACCAAAGATTGTGGTGGTCCTTGTGGGATCGAGAGTGATCCTTGAGAAGAAGAAGAGCTCACTGATCCTTGTGTGATCGGGGGAGAGAGGGAAAGGGTTGAAAAAGACCCGTCCTTAAGTGGACTCCTCAACGGGGACTAGGCCTTCGAGGGCCGAACCTCGGTAAAACAAATCACCCGTGTCCATTGTGTTTATTGCTTGTGATTTGTTTGTTTTCCATTGCTCTAAGTTTTCTTGCACCTTTATTTGCTAATATCATTTGGTGTTGCTTCAAGTTAAATTTCCATTTAGTGAAGCAACACGTTGCAAGAAAGAACTTGCCCTAGTGCTCTTCTCATCTAAGGCTTCTTGCTTTGTTATTCTATAACTTACTAGTTGTATTGATTTATCACTCCCGCATTATTTAACAATACTCTTTTCAAGCAAGAACTTAGTTTCTATTCTCCGATATTTGTATATCTTGTTCTAACCACTAATCAAGGGATCTAGTTGGGGGATAAAGTTTTAATTTTCAGGTTTCGCCTATTCACCCCACCCCCTCTAGGCGACTTTCAATTGGTATCAAAGCTAGGCACTTCATCTTGAGTCTAACAACTCGAAGTGATGGCTCGTAGAAGATCCCAAAAGAACAAGAAGACCCAGGAGAACAAAGAGGTAACTCTTGAGATATTACTTTCCGACTGTTCTAATTATGATTCATGGTCTACTAGAGTAATAAATGCTTTTAGAACCATAGATCCACAATTAGAACAAATTATAGACAAGAGTATCTTCCCTCCTAGTTTCAATGAAAAAATTATCTCCGAGGAGGATCAAAGATGTTTTCGCTTAAACTACCTAGCTTTTGACATCTTAAGCAATTCTCTTAGCAAAGAAGATTATCGTGCCTTCATATCAAACTATGACGAATCCATCCATGATGCGCACAATATTTGGACTAGAATTAAGAGCACATTTAATAAGTCCAAACATGATAGTTCATTTTGTGCTTCTACTTCCTTTGGACTTTGTAATACTAACCCTTGCAAGGAAGAAGAAGAAAATGATCGATGGAGACCAAACGATGAATCCACCTCTCCAAAAGGTTTGTCTTCCCATTTCGATTCCCACATGTGTTGTGTGGCTAATGCAAATGATTGTGGAAGCACAAATGAGGATGAGGAGGAAGAAAGAAGCTTTGTGCAACTCTACGCTCGCCTAAGCCAAGAAGATAAGGCGGTCATGCTCAAACTTGTAGAAAGAGCGAGAGAGCAAGGCGAAGCTCGTCAAAGGCTAGAAAGTATTCTCTCCATGAAGATGCAACATTTTGACGAGTTGACTAAAGAACATGAGGAGCTAAAGTGCTCTCATGTTGATTTGGTTCAAAGGTATGAAACTATTTCAATTGAGCAAGATAACGCTTTACATTGTATCGCTCAATTAGTAAATAGGAATACCTTGCTTAAGGACCAAGTAGAAAAGCTAAAAATTGAAAATCTAGATTTTCAAGATAAATATGATATGCTTCTATGTTCTCATGAAAATCTTATGGATGATCATATCATATTAAACATTGCTCATGAGGTTGTGATAGAAAACTTAAAATCCCAACAACCTCACTCGTGCACATGTATTCAAATTGATACTATATTACCATGTGCTAATGCTTGTTGTTTGTCGACAAGCAAATCTTCCTTTGAGCTAGAATTTGCAGGAACAAATGATGATTCATATCAAAAGCTCAAAGAAGAAAATGAGAAGCTAAAGAAGAGCTTGACACAACTAAAAGGGAAATGCATTGCCCAACCTTCTCAAGATAACCATGATCACATGGTGAAGAAGCTTGAGACGGGAACAACCGTGGCATGCACTACATCCCTTGAAGAAAATGTCAAGGATTTGAGGATTGCCAAGAGGAAGAAACAAAAGATGAAATTCAACACCTCCTCCAAAAGCCTCAACCACGCCTCCACAAAAGGTAACATCCAAGGTAATGATCAAGCCACACTTCACATTAAGAGGTGTAGTGAATGCTTTGAAGAGGAGCACTTGATTAGGTCATGTCCCTACATTAAAAATGGCTTGATTATTAACAAGGATGATAGACTTTGTTTTAAATGCTCCAAGAAGGGACACTTGCTTAGATCTTGTCCCCATTTAAAACAAAAAGGCATAGGGTCAGAAAAGAAAGTTTTTACTAACCATGTAGCAAGCAACAAACAAGGAAAGAAGAAAACTTCAAAACTTGAAAAACGCCTATGCTACACATGCCGAAAGAAGGGACATCAATGCAAGGATTGTCCCATTGGTAACAATTCCACTCCTAGCTTGTCAATTAATTCTCATGTAACTAGGCAACCCAAAATTGCAACTTGTGCTAGAAAGGTAATGAGTTTACCTAGTGCTAACACAAAGGACTTTTGGGTTCCTAGATCTTTGTTGACTAACCGTGATGGACCCATCAAGCGATGGGTACCAAAATATGCTTGACAAGCTTTGTAGGAGAAGGAGATGATATGAAGTCTTTGGGGTGCTTGAGAGAGTTCATTCAATTCGCATCAACTCAAGCTATCAATCTTCAATGATCTATATACATGATTGACCCAAGGTTATTTTTCAAATTGCTATGTCTTAAACTCATATCATCTCGAGGAAGATATTATATGTTGTAGGAAGTGAACAGATATCATATGCGAAAAATCAAGGCCTACAGCATGGAGGAAAGCCAAAGGATGGTAACACTTATCTTTTAAGTGCAAGTATTTAAAATATCATTTCTTATGTGTCTTGTGTAGTCACATAGAAAAATTGAAGCACTTCAAATGTCTTTAAATTGATATTACCATTCTTTGAAGAATTTCCTCTCATATGGTAGATTGCACATTCATCATTTCCATACTATGGCAATCTACATGCTTTAATTTATTGCTAGTATGTCATGGCATATTCTTCCTCTAATTATCTTGTTATTGCCATGATTCTAGATATAGAGAGATATTTCATGTTCTTAAAAGAATAAGGTGTCATGTAAGGAATTCAAATCCTTAGGACACTTGTAAAAGGAAAACTCTCTCTATAACTAGAATAGTGAGACTAATGATTTTTATCTAAGTAACCCAAGTAGTCTCACTTGTAGAGAATAAGTTTCTCTTTGGAAGCGTGTAATCTAACATAAAAATAAAAATCAATCCAATGATTTATGTTGATTTGCTTCTTGCCTATATTGGATATGATTCTTCCTCATTCATCGCTCTCCATGTTGTGAATTAGATTTATTTCCATAATCCTAAAGAACTTACTATGCTTGTTCCATTAATTAAAACTAAGCATACTTCAAGGAATGATCTAGTTCATATTATAAAGTTTCCATGCTTTAGTAATCCACTTTTCATTCCTTATCAAAAATGATTACAAAGAGGGAAACTAGTGCTTGTGTTGCTACTAACATTTCTCCTAAGTTGAAGTATGAAAATCTACAAGAGAAAAAGTGCACAAGCCTCATGGGTTGATCCTCACCCAAAGGAAGAAAGGTAAAAAGCAAAGGTATGGGAACTCATCTTTTTAATTAAGTTTGGTTCTCATCTCAATGGATATTTAATCTAATTCATGCCTTTGCTATATCCATTCTCATATTGACCTGTTTTATGTAATAATTAATAAAGTTCAATATAAAGAAGTAAATTCCTATGAGTGATCAAATTGTTAAATAGTGCATGTTCCTCTTTTCAAGTAAAAGTGCACTAATGTTAAGGATTTTACTTCATGTCTGTGTGACTTATGGATGATGCGTTATGCTTATTTCCTATCTAAAAGAAATCATCTATCATTATATACTCCCTTGTATTACTAACATCCTTCTTGAGTATTTTCAATAAGTTCGAAAGGAAAAAGAAGCCACTGCAAAGGGAGGACTCTCAAATGAAAGAGGAGAACATCAAGAACAACACCACCTACTTCTACGAAACAATCAATGGTGTGGTTGTGAGAATTCTAAACCCTTTCATAATGAGAATACTAGGCTTAAGTTGTTTATTGTAAAATTTATGAGCCTTGATCAAGATGTATAATGCTTCTCCCTATTTGTCTTTAAAGTAAATACATCCATTCAATTCAAATACTCAATACATATCTTTAGGGGGAGTCTATTCTTATATCTTGATTTTGTTGAGACTATTGCTTTATCTCAGTAATTTCATATAGTCTCTTGCATGAGAATAAGTTTCTCATGAAGTATGCTACTGTTTTTAAATTCTTGTCTTTTACTCTAAAGTAGCATATTTGCTGGATTCTCCTACTCTAAGCTTAATTGATAATCTAATGTGTATGTTGTTCTTTTGATCACATCTGTTATTTGTTTGATCATTGAATGACTTCAATCGACAATCATGCTTCTTAGTGCCATATATACTATCAACCAATATCTCTCTTGATATGCACTAAGTTAAAAGGAGAATTCATGATACATTTATGCAACTTGTGATCCATTTGATATATGCTAACAATAACTTGAAAAAGATCACTAGTTGTAGAACTCTCTCTTGTGCAAAATATTTCCATATATTGTCATTAAGAATAGGTCTTAAGCATCTAAGACTAAGGACAAAGCACAATGAAGAGAGCGTCCCTATGTAAAGGTACAAAAGGGTAAAACTATCTCCTTTCATTTAAAACTTGTACCTAAATCTTCCTTTTCTATACGTTCTTTGTATATATTGTATGAAAGGAAGAGAAAGCATGTCCATGTATTATCCCTGCTTCATACCTAGTTTAATTTCCCAAAATTCATTCCTGCTTTAGTGCATCTCTGATAAAACTAGATGAAGTACTTTTATTGTCAAAGAGCTTAAAGCTTAACCTTGTAACGAGGATAAGCTGCCTTTGTTTTCAAAGGTGGATGGTCCTTAAGTCTCTTTGAAATCCTTAAGGGAAAATGCTTAAATTGTTTACAACATGCTTTCGTAAGTGCATAAATTGTCATGAGCATCACACTTATACTATGACACAATGCACTTCACAATCTGTATGATACAGATATGTTCTCATTAACCTAATTATGTGCAATTGGCATTTAAGGCCAAAATATGTGTTCCTCTCCATGCACATACTTAGGGGGAGCAATCTATGTTATATAGAACTATGATCATGCTTAATTTGATATATCCTCTTGATCATATCTCTTTTATATGCTATGACTAATGTGTTTTCAAGTGAATTTCAAACCAAGTCATAGGTACATTGAAAGGGAATTGGAGTCTTCGGCGAAGACAAAGCTTCCACTCTACTCTATCGGTATTATCTACCCTTCGCCATCACTCCACAATGTCTCTCCATCTTTGGTATAATCTTCACTCATATGTTTTATTTGCCAAAGGGGAGAAAATAGTTAGGAAAAGGGCTTATATCTCACTCAAAGTATCCGTTTTTGACGATTCATGCCAAAGGGGGAGAAAGTATGAGCCCAAAGCAAAAGGACCGCACCACCACCACCCTAATTTTAAAATTAATGGTTTTCAATTGAAAATTTCAAATTGATATCTCTTTGTGTTCTAAAGGGGGAGCACGTAGTATTTTCAAAACTTGATGTCTTAAAACCCTCTTGAACACTAAGAGGAGAATTTATTTGAGGGGGAGTTTTGTTTAGTCAAAGGAAAAGCATTTGGAACAAGGGGAGAGAATGTCAAATCTTGAAAATGCTTCTCAAATCTTATTCATTTACCTTTGACTATCTTGCAAAAGGACTTTGAAAAGAATTTACAAAAGAGTTTGCAAAAACAAAACTTGTGGTGCAAGCGTGGTCCAAAATGTTAAAAATAAAGAAACAATCCATGCACATCTAGTAAGTAACTTTTATTGGCTCAATTCCAAGCAACCTTTGTACTTACATTACGCAAACTAGTTCATTTATGCACTTTTATATTTGCTTTGGTTTGTGTTGGCATCAATCACCAAAAAGGGGGAGATTGAAAGGGAATTAGGCTTACACCTAGTCCCTAATTAATTTTGGTGGTTGAATTGCCCAACACAAATATTGGACTAACTAGTTTGCTCTAGTGTATAAGTTATACAGGTGCCAAAGGTTCACACTTAGCCAATAAAAAGACCAAGTATTGGGTTCAAACAAAGGAGCAAGGGACAACCGAAGGCACCTCTGGTCTGGCGCACCGGACTGTCCGGTGTGCCACCGGACATGTCCGGTGCACTAGAGGACTCCAACTCCAAACTCGTCACCTTCGGGAAATTCCAGAGGCGACCCCGCTATAATTCACCGGATTGTCCGGTGTACACCGGACATGTCCGGTGCTCCAAGGAAGGGTGGCCTCCGGAACTCGCCAGCCTCGGGAATTCACTTCAGCTGCTCCGCTATAATTCACCGGACTGTCCGGTGTACACCGGACTGTCCGGTGTACACCGGACTATCCGGTGTAACAGCGGGGCAACGGCTACTTCTGGCGCCAACGGCTACCTGCGACGCATTAAATGCGCGCCAGCGCGCGCAGAGGTCAGACACGCCCATGCTGGCGCACCGGACAATCTATAGTGCATGTCCGGTGCGCCACCGGACATCCAGGCGGGCCCAGCAGTCAGAGTTCCAACGGTCAGAACCCTAACGGTCGGGTGACGTGGCTGTCGCACCGGACATGTCCGGTGTGCACCGGACTGTCCGGTGCACCATACGACTGACAGCTTTCACCAACGGCTAGATTTTGGTTGGTGGCTATAAATACCACCCCAACCGGCCACTTCAATGTGTGGGAGCCCAAGCAACATTCCAAGTCATCTAGTTGACATACTCAAGCCCTCCCAACCACATATATTCATTGATCCATCCTATACACAAGATTTAGACCACTACAACCAACACAAGTGCCACAAAAGAGAGAGCAAGCAAAAGAGAGCTACTCATTTGAGTTTAGCACTAGTGCCTTGTGAGATTCATCGAGAGATAGTGTGTGCTTCATCTTTGTGTTCATTTGCGCGTGGAGTTTTGACTCCCATTGAACTTCCTCCAAAGTTTTGGAGGCTTGTAAAAGCTAGCAAGAGACACCAAAGATTGTGGTGGTCCTTGTGGGATCGAGAGTGATCCTTGAGAAGAAGAAGAGCTCACCGATCCTTGTGTGATTGGGGGAGAGAGGGAAAGGGTTGAAAAAGACCCGTCCTTAAGTGGACTCCTCAACGGGGACTAGGCCTTCGAGGGCCGAACCTCGGTAAAACAAATCACCCGTGTCCATTGTGTTTATTGCTTGTGATTTGTTTGTTTTCCATTGCTCTAAGTTTTCTTGCACCTTTATTTGCTAATATCATTTGGTGTTGCTTCAAGTTAAATTTCCATTTAGTGAAGCAACACGTTGCAAGAAAGAACTTGTCCTAGTGCTCTTCTCATCTAAGGCTTCTTGCTTTGTTATTCTATAACTTACTAGTTGTATTGATTTATCACTCCCGCATTATTTAACAATACTCTTTTCAAGCAAGAACTTAGTTTCTATTCTCCGATATTTGTATATCTTGTTCTAACCACTAATCAAGGGATCTAGTTGGGGGATAAAGTTTTAATTTTTAGGTTTCGCCTATTCACCTCCCCTCTAGGCGACTTTCAATACCAGATCCCGAAGCAAGGCGTAGCAACTAAATACCTAAGAATTCGCTTAACGGTCACAAGCCGACATTCCCTTGGGTCGGATTGAAATCTAGCACACATGCATACGCTAAGCATAATATCCAGTCTACTAGCACATAGATAAAGTAATGACCCTATCATGGACCGGTATGCCTTTTGATCAACGGACTTACCTCCTTTGTTGAGGTCGACATGTCCGTTGGTTCCCATTGGTGTCTTCGCGGGCTTGGCGTCCTTCATCCCAAACCGCTTGAGAAGATCTTGAGTGTACTTCGTTTGGGAGATGAAGGTGTCGTCCTTGAGTTGCTTCACTTGGAACCCAAGGAAGTAGTTCAACTCGCCCATCATCGACATCTCAAACTTTTGAGTCATCACCCTGCTAAACTCCTCACAAGGCTTTTGGTTGGTAGAACCAAATATTATGTCATCGACATAAATTTGGCACACAAAAAGGTCACCGTCACAAGTCTTAGTGAAAAGAGTGGGATCGGCTTTCCCAACCTTGAAAGCGTTAGCAATTAAGAAATCTCTAAGGCACTCATACCATGCTCTTGGGGCTTGCTTAAGTCCATAGAGCGCCTTAGAGAGCTTACACACATGGTCGGGGTACCTGTCATCCTCAAAGCCAGGGGGTTGTTCCACGTATACCTCCTCCTTGATTGGCCCGTTGAGGAAAGCGCTCTTCACATCCATTTGAAACAACCTGAAAGAGTGGTGAGCGGCATAGGCTAATAGAATGCAAATAGACTCTAGCCTAGCCATAAGAGCAAAAGTCTCCTCGAAATCCAAACCTACGACTTAGGCATAACCTTTTGCCACAAGTCGAGCCTTATTCCTTGTCACCACTCCGTGCTTGTCTTGTTTTTTGCGGAACACCCACTTGGTTCCTACAACATTTTGCTTTGGACGTGGCACCAGGGTCCAAACTTCATTTCGCTTGAAATTGTTGAGCTCTTCCTACATGGCCAACACCCAGTCCGGATCTAGCAAGGCCTCTTGTACCCTAAAAGGCTCAATAGAAGAGACAAACGAGTAATGCTCACAAAAGTTAGCTAATCTTGAGCGAGTAGTTACTCCCTTGCTTATGTCACCCAGAATCTGGTCAATAGGGTGATTCCTTTGAATCGTCGCTTGGACTTGAGTTGGAGGGGTGAAGCATCCCGATCCTTTGGGACTCAAATGTGATACAATTACTAGTCTCAGGAGGCTAGTAACCACATTCCTTACTTCAAATAGTATAGAGTTCGAATAAATGTTATTACAATACCAGAGTACAAGCTCGAGAGAGCCAGAAATACAAAGCGCAGTAGAAGATAAACTCGCCCAAGCCATAGGCAGAACTGGGTGAAGACACAGCCCCCTCAATCAAGCATAGCAGAAAAGAAATCTTTGTCTGCTGAAAAACATAAATAAATCTGGGTGAATACACTAGGTATTCCGCAAGCCCATCCCGCTCCAGTAAAGAGAAAGAGACCTATATCATACATGCTTCATATGGTGGAGTTGAAGTCACTCTTCTTTTTCTCAGAGAAAGGCAGTACTGTTTAGGGTTTTCCCGAAGAAATAGAAATAACATGTTGCTTAACCACCACTGAGCTTCCCGCTCCCGTGGCACCATTTTTCTTTTCCAGAGACACACTCACACGCACATATTTCCCTGTTCACGGATGTTGTAAAACACTAATTGTCATACCACGCCAGACTCGTCCATTCCAGTGGACACGGACTATTCGAATAGGTTTAAACTCTGCGCATAGGGGTACACTTTACCCACTAGTCCGGCTCTACGATCTCATGGCCAATGAGATCCGAATCCGAATCTCTTTCCTTCCTCGCACGTCCTAACCTTATCGGTTATACCGGAAGGAGTCAGGCCACCGCCATGTCCAAACCGGACAAAACATTCCCCCTCCTTGTCCTCCCGGTGCTCCCCAGCCTTCATAACCCTGGGGTTGGACCGTACGAGTTCAGATCGAGTGACTGCCCACACAGCCTCGAGTGGTTGTACTTTTCAGGAGTACAGGTAGTGTAGGATGACAAACCGGTCCTTATATGAGGGGACAATCCTTCTGCTCATGCCTAAACCAGCTGAGTCGTCACCTTAGGCCCTCCCCTAAACCAGGGAGTCCCTAATCATCCTACTCACCAGGTGATGAGGGTGAATACCCTTCATCGCACACTTTTTGAAAACATCGTTGGTTACAACCACTGCCCTGTTTCCCATCCCATATCTTGTGATCAAAGATGCTAGTTAATGCGGGCTAACTCTCTGCTCACCATGCAAATAAATTCCATCCCTGGATCCTGGCTTAGGTATTGGTAGAGAGAATAGGTAAATTATGCATCAAGGGAAGGATGGACTTGCCTTCGTCGAAGCTTTCCTGGCACAAAAGATTTATCTCGGAGGGGTTGGGTTCCTGCCCTTCTTCCGGAGCTACAAATTCCAGAGGATCGGATCCCTCTTCCGCTAACAAGCACAGATAAAAACAATACATCAATCATGGTGACTTAGTGGGGTGTGCCAATTCTTATACCTTATTAATTTTGTGCCCTATAATTTATTTAAACTATTTTTGGTGCATAAAATATCAGCATATAATTATATATGTGAAAATGGGAAAAAGAATTGGGAAAAGAAAAAGAAAAGGGATTTCCTGCTAGCTGGGCCGGGGAGGTGTTTTTGGCCCAGCCGGCCCACGAAGGAGCGGCGTGGCGTGGGCAGACGCCATGGGCGCGGGCCCACGCGTCAGCGAGAGGAGGGTGGGTTAACGGCGTGGAGCGGGCGACGGAGGGGGGGGGGCGAACCGGTCGATTCGACTGCCGGTGAGGTCCGTGGCGGTTCTCCGTCGGGATCCCTGTTTTGCGACGGGGAAGTGGTGGCGAGGCACGGGTGGGGGTAGGGGGTCACGGGGGTGGGGTTAATTTGACCGGTGGAGGCCTAGGGTGGCCGGTCCACGACACGGTGGCGGGCGCTCGCGGCGGCGAGGTCGCCGGCGAGGCAGCCGAGCGCAACAGGAGGTGGGGATGGGTGCATTGCGTTCATGAGGGAATGGCGAAGCTCAAGAAATATACGAATTGGACTAGGATTTATCCGAGAGAGGGGGTCGGAGCTCACCGGAGAGGGGAGGGACGACGACGCCGAGTTCGATTGGGTCCGAGGGAGGGAGGTGGAGTGGCTGAGGCCTGGTGTGGTGGAACAAGGGGCTCAGGGTGGTCCTTTTATAGGTGGCCAGAGAGGGGGAAGGAAGGGGGGACGGCGAGCACCGACGAGCTTGCCATGATGGCGGTGATGGCGCAAACACGACGGGACGGCTCGGGCAGGCGGGGGGTGAGGGGACGGCTCGGGCACAGTGAGCGGGGCGCATGGCGCCAACTAAGCGGGTGCGCGTGTTAATGGCGAGGCGACAGGGCGGGCGGTGGTCGGCGGCGGACACCCTGGTGAAGGCATGGGCGGGACGTGGGATCTGACGAGCGGGCTCGGGCTGCCAGCGGGAGAGCGACGCGAGAGGGAGGGAGACGGTGCAGCTAATGGGTGGGGCTGGGCTGTCAGGCGCGGGCGCGTGAGGCTAGGCCGCTTGGGCCGTGGGAGGGAGAGGGGGAAGCAGGCGTGCGAGAGGGGGGAGCGGCTTGGGCCGGAAACGGCCCAGCCGAGGGGGGAGTGTTTTTCCTTTTTCTTTTTCCGTTTTCTATTTCCATTTCTTTTTATCTCCTTTTCTTTTGAACCACAATTTGCTAAATAATCTTAGGTGTTAAAAATAATCTATGTGAGGTACTTCCAACAATCAAAGTGTATGCATATGATGAGATGACCTAAGGGTGAAGTTTAAGGAGAGATAGAAATAAGGGGGTTTAGGAGATTAGGGTTCCAAACCTTGGGTTGAAATTTTGGGATGTTACAAACCTACCCCACTTAAAGGAATCTTGCCCTCGAGATTTAGACTGGATTTGAGAAAAGATAAGGGTATTCCCTCCTTAATGAGTCCTCACTCTCCCAGGTAGCTTCCTCTTCTCCTTCTCTGCTCCACTAAACTTTATAGAGTCTCACTTCTGAGTTGCGGGTCTTCCGGATCGCTGAGTCAAGAATATTTATTGGCTTCTCACGGTACTGAAGATCTTTCTGAATCTATATTGCCTCTTCTTCGATGTGACTTTCTGGTGCTTGCAGGCATTTGCGGAGCTGGGACACGTGAAACACATTGTGGATGTCAGACATGGATTCTGGTAATTCAAGACGGTACGCTGCGGGTCCCACTCTGCCAATGATGGGGTAGGGGCTGACGAATCGCGGTGCTAGCTTTCCTTTCATGTAACACCCCTGGTGTTACTATAACTAAAACTTGAGCATGACATCATAGCATTGGCATTGCATATGTTTGATACACCTAGAGTGCATTCACTAGGCAAAAATTCCAAACAAGTTGTATTGTTTTAAGTGTTTTTGCAAATAGCACCCTGGTTAAGGAACTTAACCCTAAAATAGAGGTTAAAGGGGTAAAACTTAACCTAAGATGAGAAAACCTAAAGACTTTAGGGAAAGAGTCATAAAATATCCCCAAAAACAAAGTGGAGTCACATTTATACCCCTGGGTTACCAGAAACCCTAATTGAAACCCTGGAAAACCCTAAAACCAAACCCTAGGGGCTTGTGTGCAAAATTAGTCCACTTTTGGGCTAAAGTGCAAAAACCAAGCCAAATAAGTTTCTTAAGTCCCTTGGTTCCCAAATGGGTGGACTTGAAAGCCAAACCCTAAGTTTTGGACTTAAATGCAAAATGGACCTCATTTGAGTTCTATACTAAGTCTGAAATTTCATTGATATTGGCTCAACTTTAGAGCTCTACATCTTCCAAATTATTGAGAATTTGCCCTAGGTCACCACATCAAAGCTGAAGACCAATCATAGGAGAACAACTTTGTTTAAGGATTCAAGCCATGTTCTTATGAAAAATGTGGAGAAAATCTCAACCCAAGTTGGACTGTCAGACTGGTTCTGTCTGATTATCAAACTAACAGATTCATACCCTGAACTTCAAGCCCAATTTCAAACCAGATTCAGTGACTTTTTGGGGTAACATCATATGGCAAGATTGTAGAGGGCATGTTGCTTTACAACTTTGCTGCAGATCTTGGTTGGAGTTGTTATTGGAAATCGAGGGAAAACTCAGCTTCGAATTTGGTTGTCAGGCGACTGATGAAGATGTACCATGGCACAGTAGCTCAATGGGGATCAGACCGCCAGCGCGGCTGTCCTCACCACCGACGGCTCCCTCCGCCGCGATTTATGTCACCGGCGTTGGGATTCGTGCCTGGCTGGTTGGATAGCGCCGTGGGGTAAAAAGATCGTCTTTCCCTCGTGCACTGGACGCCACTCCGATGACCCCCCCGTACTTCCCCTCTGGCTTGCGGCTGGGACTGATAAGAACGCCGGTGAGCCGCCATCGCTGGGTCTTGCGCCGCGTGTCCAGGCGCTTTACCACGTCGCGGATAGTTACGCTAGGAGCGTCCGGTGATCGCCGGAGATTCCGCCACGGTAGAAGCCACCTAGCGTTTGCGCCAGTGCTTTCTTCTTCCTCTGGCCGCCGCGCGTCCCGTCCGATTCACCGGCCACCGCTTGCGAACCCTATAAATTGAAGGCCCGGGCAACTGCGCTAGATCATCCTGAAGCCATAGCACCCGTTCCCACCCTCGATCATTCACCAGCGCCCGCGAATTTCAAATTCTCCCCAAAACAGTTCTCCGCCGCCGTGAAAGCACCTCGTCGTGGCCAGCCCTCCCCAGGTCTGATCACGCCCTCTCTAATCTCGTTTTAGCATCCTTAAGCTTCCCTCAAACTCACCGACCCATGCAATTGAATTAGGAATCCTCTGGTCGCCGGGAACGCGACTGCCTAGCTGCCATGCTCACGGTTGCCGTGGTCAGGGCAAAATAGGGCACCATTCTTCAAATTAACCTAGGGGAAACATTCGCTGGGTTGTGAATTTGGTTTAGGCCGAAGCTGAGCACCGGTCATGGCCCCGCTCGGCCGGTCTACGCGCTCGCCGGAGCTCCTCCGCGCGCTGCCGTCATCGGGGACCTCACCTGTGGAGAAATAGAACCTCAGGGACCCCAGTGCAAGTTGTCAGTGACTGATACAAATAGTAACTGAACTCGTTCACATTTAGCCAGAAACCCGAGGCCCTTTCTGCAAAGCCGCCAGGGCGCGGGCGCACGCGCGCGTTTTCCTCTCTGGACTGGGCCGCCTGGTCTGAATCCAGCCCATTACTGTTAAAACCTTTTTCTTTTTCTTTTTCAGCAAAGCTTTAGAAATATGTAGAAAAATGTAGAAAAATGCTAAAATTGTGAAACTAATTTTCCTAGGCTTGTTATTTTCCCTAGAATTTAATAAAAATAATTTTGTGATTTTTAGTGGAAATAAGAAATTTTAGGGTATTTAAAGTAGTTAAAAGTTTTAGTTATGGATTTTTAGAAAATAAGTAATAAGCCCAAAAATGCCCAAACTTTTTATGGGCACTTAAAACAATATTTAGAAGCCTTGAGTAGAAGTTGGGTTGATTTGGACCTTGTTTGATCACTAAACCCAAAACCACCCCCTGCCCTATGAACTCCTTTACCGACTCCGGAAACCCTAGGTTCTCGGAGTACCGTGAAGGAAAGTTGTACTCAAGACTTAAATAATAAGTTTATATTATCTTTGCATCCTCATGAGCATCCCATGGCACTCATTCTTATGCATGTATATGGTTATGTTAGAACACGAAGAAGAAGAAGAAGTCACTGAAGAAGGGATACCACCATCCTCAGATCCTGAAGCAGGCAACTGCTTTTATTTCGATATTTGTGGATCCGAGCAGGACTCACCTGATAACAAAGGCAAGCCCCGGTGCATTTGCCACCCTCCTTGTCGTTTTTAAAATCTTTCTCACTTGCTTGATGCATTAGGTGATAGGAGTTGATTGATAAAACAATTCCTGCATTACCTTCCTTGAATTTGATTACCTTCCTTGATCACCTGTTTTACAAAAGATTTTGATGCTTAGCCTTGCTTTAGAAAAACAAAATGTTTTGTTTTTACAAAGGATGATGTGGCAAAAGTGGGTGGGATGATTTTGAAAATAAAACTTGATGGTGAATCCATCATGGCCATGATGGATTCAACATCGGAAAAGATGTACCTCTGTCAGGTACCAAGTTTTTGGGTTAAAAAGATTAAGCTGAGACCGAGCGGGTGACTTGCACGAGAAGAGAGTCTCGGTGTAGTGTCTCCGTCTGAGTCGATTAAGGATCGTCTCGATGTAGGCTTGATGATCGAGGACCCTTTAACTGGTCACATGCCTCGTCATGGGTAAGCCTTGCCTCGGGCAGACTAAGGCCGGAATAAGATAACACGAAATGGGCGTGGAGCGGTGGCGAGAGTAGCGTGTACCCCCCGTAGCAAGAGGCTGGACGGTGGTGTATCTGTGCTCTCGGTTTGCGTGAACCTGATCCGGTCTTAAGAACCCCGGTGGCGGGTTGACATATGCAAGGGTTAAGTGCTACATATGTCGTGTGATTGGAGATCCTCAGCTGAGTATAATCGATTCGGATCGCCGTACCTTCACGGTTATGAAGACTTGGTTACTGACCTACACGTAGCATTCCACTAAAGATGATGGATATTTGTTAAGAAATTAGCTAGTGCAGGACCAGTGATTGAACTAGGGTAGAAATAACTCTAGTTACAGGTAATTGAACTTAACTGGTCAAATAAAATTGGATTTTTAAGGATCCACTTTAGTAAGCATTTATGCAAAACAGAGTCTTTGAGTATTGAGAAGCCTTACCTTGACTCCCTAAAAGCCAGCATACCCTTGAGAGTCTTTTCTTTAGTCGGGCAAGTCTTGCTGAGTAATTCCATACTCATGGTTTATCCCTTCGTTGTTTTTAGGTGAGGAAGTAACAGATTTCTGCTGCTTCTGTGCCAAGGTGGTTCCCAAAGAAGAAACCCAAGACTGAAGTGCGGGAGGACTTGGTCCTCCATATAGAACTTTTACTTAAATCTTCTCGGGAGGAGTTTTTGCCTCCCTTGGTTTGTATAATATTACTACTCAGCACTCGCTTTTAGTTCTGGTCTGTAATAAAACAACTTGAGCTTGCTTTTGAATAAATGTGAATTATGTAATCGCTTCCGCAATTCTTTATCTCCGATGTTCTGTAATGTCTGCAAGACAGGTGAATCGTTCCTGGTAAGGTAAGGAAAGATACCGAACTTGTCAAGTAATTCAGGGGCACCTACAGGGTTGTCTAAAGTCCGTGGGACAAGGACAACTGTAGGTGGGCCTGATTACTTGGGAGGTTCCGTCACAGCTGGTATCGGAGCGTAGCCCTTCTTTGCAGATATTATGAGGCATCTTCAAAAGGATTTTCGAAAGTCTTACCTAAAAACTCTTTTCTATTCTTACCTAAGTACTCTGAAGAGTTTATCTTAAAGACCAGATAGGAAGAGTGCAATGTATAGAAGGTTGAATCGACTAAGGTTGATTCTGTACTTATTCATGCATCATGCTAAGAATTATACTAATAACATTTTCCCCCTTAGAAAGATGCCGCCACGCACAAGGCTAACGACACGTAAGTCAACGGGACCAAATGGAGTACCTCGGCATCAACTAGCCCCTCGACACGAAAGCAGCAGCAGCGGAAGTAATGACCCCATAGGAGACCTTGAAGCCCAAGTGAGTCGACTTCAAGCAACGCTGCAACACAGGACCAATGCTTGGATCGCAGACGGAGATAGAATCAATGAACTAAGAAGGGACATCCGTCACCTGCAGGATCAGCTTGCTGATCGAGACTTAGCACTTGACTGGGCAGTACAGTCTCATATGCTGGCATGTGCTAAGGAAGCGAGGGCTCAGGCCCGAATTAAAGAACTTAGCTCAGCTGTCGACAACCTGCAGGTCTACTGCAATACGTTGCATGAGGAAGTCCATATACTATACTCACAATTACACCCTAGTGTGCCTGCACACTCTGCTGAGGCAGAAGCCGGACCCTCTCACGTTGCGGGACGCGCGCTGGGTGGGGAGTTAGACCTTTTTGAACCCCCTCCTTCTTTGAGGTTGGTTGACGTCTGGACTCCCACACCTGACGATGAGGCCGCCAAAAGTAACGGAAAGCAGGACTAATGGTGTAATAGAAGTAGAATAGTGTATGGTAGAATGCACGGTTGTATAATAGGTTGAACTTTTGTATAATGGGTAATGTATCCTGTTATGTAATATCGAGTCTGTATCATTACTTTTTATAGTAATGTAAAATGGAAGGTCTCTTTGGCATATTATGTTTATTCAAATGTTTTTGCCTCAGATGCCGACCAGGACTCGCGGACAGGACGCAGCCGGAACTTCTGGGGGTCGGGATGTCACCCCAAATCCACCTCCGGTTCCACCCACGCTAGCCGAGGCGATTGCCGCCTTGGTGAATGCCACCGCAGACAATACCCGCTTCCTTAGGGAAATGGCGGGTCAGCAGCAGTTCCAGCAGCAGGCAGGAAGAGGTTTTCAGCAAGGTCCCCGTGAAACCACCTATCTGGACTTCTCCGAGACTCGTCCACCTCTATTCACCAAAGCAGAAGACCCGCTAGAAGCCGACGAGTGGATACGAGTTATTGAACAAAAGTTTGGCCTTCTTCGTTGTTCTGAAACGCAGAAGCCATTGTTCGCGGCACAGCAACTACGTGGCCCTGCCAGTACTTGGTGGGGAAATTTTGTGGCTATCCAACCTGACAACCATCAAATCACCTGGGAAGAATTTAAAGCAGCCTTCCGTGAGCACTACATACCGGAAGGGGTGCTGCATATGAAACAAGAGGAATTCATGAAGCTGAAACAAGGAGGAGACACCATCAATCAGTATCTTAACAAGTTTAATCACCTGTCGCAGTATGCCATCGACCAGGTGAATACTGATTTGAAGAAAAAGAACTGTTTTATGAGGGGTCTAAATGACCGGTTACAGCGAAAGATGGCCACATGTATTGATCTCACATATGGAAAGGCTGTCAGTACAGCCTTATCTGTGGAAGCAAAATACGCAAGTTCTGGGAAGAATAAGGGATTCAGTGGTGAGAGGCCTAATCAGGGCCAGGCGAAGAGGCAACGGTTCGTCATCCGGCCTTCTAGCCAAAACCGTACTTTTTCCCGTCCACCAGCATTCCCTTTCAAACAGCCCATTATTATCCGCCCCAACAATACCTCCACCTCCCCAAATCGGCCGGGTGCCCCAGGCACTCGATTCCCTGCCTTGCCCAGCTCTTCAACTGGGTGTTTCAACTGCGGCAAATCAGGACATTTTATCAAAAACTGCCCATACCCCAAGCAAAATCAATCCAATAATGCTCAGCAAGGAACTGGGAAGTCTCCTCAGCCCAAGGGTAATGCTGTGGGAAGAAATACCAAGAAAACGGGGCGTGTATATTACACTCAAGTGGCCACTACACCGGAAGGAGAGCCGGTGATGATGGGTACGTTTCCCGTGGCCAGTCACCCTGCAATTATTCTTTTTGATTCTGGTGCTTCGCATACCTTCATTAGCAAGAAATTTGTGGAGCAACATCACATTGCATGTCATGAATCAAAAGAGGGATTTAAAATTCATTCACCTGGGGGATATATTTTTACTCGAGAAGTGGCCTATGAAGTGCCAGTAATAATAGCCGGACGGAACTTTCCTGCTAACATGATTGTTCTGAAAGGCCAGGATATAGATGTAATTTTGGGTATGAATTGGTTAACCCAACACAAGGCAATCCTCAACACTGAACTCAGAACTGTCAGGTTGAGCTATAATCAAGAAGAAATTCTTTTGTCTCTCCCCAAAACCAATCCAGCCAAAGCTTCTGGTAGAATATTTGAAGCCATTGTACCGGAGATCAAGAACATTCCGGTAGTATGTGAGTTTCCAGATGTATTTCCGGAAGATTTGCCTGGACTGCCCCCTGAAAGAGATGTAGAATTCGTAATTGAGCTAAAGCCCGGTACGGCTCCTATCTCCCGAAGATCGTACCGTATGCCCCCTAATGAGTTGGCGGAATTGAAGATTCAATTACAAGATCTACTGAATAAGGGATTCATCCGGCCAAGCTCGTCCCCATGGGGTTGCCCCGCCATCTTTGTGAAGAAGAAGGATCAAACCTTGCGAATGTGCGTGGATTATCGACCCCTGAATGAGGTCACCATCAAGAATAAGTACCCTCTTCCAAGGATCGACATCTTATTTGATCAACTGACCGGGGCGAGGGTATTTTCCAAAATTGATCTCAGGTCGGGCTATCACCAAATCCGTATTCGGCCCGAGGATATACCGAAGACCACATTTACTACGCGGTATGGATTGTTTGAATACTTAGTAATGTCTTTCGGGCTCACAAATGCTCCTGCCCACTTCACCTATTTGATGAACTCGGTGTTCATGCCCGAGTTGGACAAGTTCGTGGTGGTCTTCATCGACGATATTTTGATATACTCTAAAAATGAAGAGGAGCATGCTCAGCATCTACGGATTGTATTGACGCGCCTGAGGGAACATCAACTGTATGCCAAGTTCAGCAAGTGCGCGTTCTGGCTGGAGGAAATTCAATTTTTGGGGCACGTATTATCAGCCAAAGGAATTGCGGTAGATCCTAGCAAAGTCAAAGATATTCTGGAGTGGAGACCCCCAACTACTGTTCACCAGGTCCGGAGTTTTCTTGGACTAGCTGGATATTATCGCAGATTCATACCCGATTTTTCTAAGCTTGTGAAGCCAATCACAAGTTTATTGAAGAATGATATTAAATTCAATTGGTCTTCTAAGTGTAATGAAGCCTTTGAGCAATTGAAGACATTATTAACCACTGCTCCGGTATTGACTCAACCGGACATCACTAAGCCTTTTGATGTATATTGTGATGCATCTGGCAGTGGGCTCGGCTGTGTACTGATGCAAGAAGGCCGAGTAATTGCGTATGCTTCAAGGCAGTTGCGCCGACATGAGGAGCATTATCCAACTCATGATCTGGAGCTAGCTGCTGTGGTTCATGCCCTGAAAATATGGCGTCACTATCTGCTGGGAAATATCTGTCACATATATACAGATCATAAAAGTTTGAAGTACATCTTCACCCAGTCAGAGTTAAATATGAGGCAAAGACGATGGCTTGAGCTCATTAAAGACTATGATCTGGAGATCCATTATCACCCAGGCAAGGCCAATGTGGTGGCAGATGCACTGAGTCGTAAGACTTCCTGCCACTGTCTTATGGCGAAGACCTCCGAGAACACTTTATGTCAAGAAATGGAGAAGCTAAACCTGGGGATAATCCAGCAAGGGACTCTAAATCAGCTAAGGCTTGAGTCAATCATTCTGCAGAAGATAATTGATGCTCAAAAGGATAATCTGGGTATGAAGCACATACGAGAGAAGATAAGGGCTGGAACAGCCAAATGTTTCAAGGAAGACGATCAAGGTGTGTTATGGTTTAACAACCGCATAGTAGTGCCAAAGAATGAAGAACTCTGCCAGCAAATCTTAGATGAAGCGCATCTTAGTCGCTATTCTATTCATCCGGGAAGCACTAAGATGTATCATGATCTAAAACAACACTACTGGTGGACGAAGATGAAAATTGAAATTGCACGCTATGTGGCTAAGTGTGACACTTGCAGACGTGTCAAGGCCATACACATGAAAACTGCCGGTCCATTGCAGTCATTACCAATACCAACATGGAAATGGGAAGACATAAGCATGGACTTCATTGTGGGATTGCCCAGGACCGCAAAAGGGTATGACTCTATCTGGGTGATTGTTGATCGACTTACAAAGGTTGCTCATTTTCTGCCGGTCAAGACATATTACCTGGTACTTACCTATGCGGAATTATATATTGCTCGTATTCTCAGTTTGCATGGTGTTCCAAAGACTATAGTGTCGGATCGTGGGCCACAATTTGTATCTAAATTTTGGGAAGAACTTCATAAATCCCTGGGTACTAAGTTACTCCACAGTTCGGCCTATCATCCTCAAACCAGTGGACAAACTGAGAGAGTGAACCAAATACTTGAAGATATGTTGCGGGCATGTGTCCTGGATTTCTCACCAAAATGGGATGAATGTTTACCCTTGGCGGAGTTTTCATACAATAATAGTTATCAAGAAAGTATTAGGATGGCACCTTTTGAAGCTTTATATGGACAACGGTGTCGGACTCCGCTAAATTGGTCTGAACCTGGTAAAAGGTGCTTCTTTAGACCTGATCTGGTGAAAGAAGCCGAGAATAAGGTTCAGAAAATTATTCATAATATGAAGAAAGCACAAGCTCGTCAGAAGAGTTATGCAGACACACGGCGAATGCCCTTATATTTCCTGGAAGGAGACTATGTTTACCTGAAAGTCTCACCAATGAAAGGAGTATCGTGTTTTGGGGTTAAAGGGAAGCTTGCACCCAGGTACATTGGTCCATTTCCTATTCTCAAAAGATATGGGCCAGTGGCATATCAACTTCAACTTCCCGAAACATTGTCTGCTGTGCATAATATGTTCCATGTATCGCAATTGAAGAAGTGTCTACGGGTTCCCGATCGAACCATTGAAGTGACAGATATTGTCCTGGAACCAGACTTAACGTACTCGGAACATCCTATTCGAGTTCTGGATCAAAAGGACAGGGTTACCCAGAGAAAGATTCTCAAATTCTACAAGGTACAATGGAACCAGCATTCTGAGGAAGAGGCTACGTGGGAGACTCAAGACTTCTTGAATAAGAATTTCCCAGGCTTTCTAGCCTCATGTAATTTGTAAAGTGTATATAGTTATTGCAATAAAGGAATAAACCCCCACACCACCTTGCCTTGTACCAGAAATAAGGAAATAAAAATGTGACACATTTCCTTTTCCACTACTCACCCTAGGACTTTAAATCTCGGGACGAGATTCTTTTATGGGGGGAAGGATGTAACACCCCTAGTGTTACTATAACTAAAACTTGAGCATGACATCATAGCATTGGCATTGCATATGTTTGATACACCTAGAGTGCATTCACTAGGCAAAAATTCCAAACAAGTTGTATTGTTTTAAGTGTTTTTGCAAATAGCACCCTGGTTAAGGAACTTAACCCTAAAATAGAGGTTAAAGGGGTAAAACTTAACCTAAGATGAGAAAACCTAAAGACTTTAGGGAAAGAGTCATAAAATATCCCCAAAAACAAAGTGGAGTCACATTTATACCCCTGGGTTACCAGAAACCCTAATTGAAACCCTGGAAAACCCTAAAACCAAACCCTAGGGGCTTATGTGCAAAATTAGTCCACTTTTGGGCTAAAGTGCAAAAACCAAGCCAAATAAGTTTCTTAAGTCCCTTGGTTCCCAAATGGGTGGACTTGAAAGCCAAACCCTAAGTTTTGGACTTAAATGCAAAATGGACCTCATTTGAGTTCTATACTAAGTCTGAAATTTCATTGATATTGGCTCAACTTTAGAGCTCTACATCTTCCAAATTATTGAGAATTTGCCCTAGGTCACCACATCAAAGCTGAAGACCAATCATAGGAGAACAACTTTGTTTAAGGATTCAAGCCATGTTCTTATGAAAAATGTGGAGAAAATCTCAACCCAAGTTGGACTGTCAGACTGGTTCTGTCTGAATATCAGACTAACAGATTCATACCCTGAACTTCAAGCCCAATTTCAAACCAGATTCAGTGACTTTTTGGGGTAACATCATATGGCAAGATTGTAGAGGGCATGTTGCTTTACAACTTTGCTGCAGATCTTGGTTGAAGTTGTTATTGGAAATCGAGGGAAAACTCAGCTTCGAATTTGGTTGTCAGGCGACTGATGAAGATGTACCATGGCACAGTAGCTCAATGGGGATCAGACCGCCAGCGCGGCTGTCCTCACCGCCGACGGCTCCCTCCGCCGCGATTTATGTCACCAGCGTTGGGATTCGTGCCTGGCTGGTTGGATAGCGCCGTGGGGTAAAAAGATCGTCTTTCCCTCGTGCACTGGACGCCACTCCGATGACCCCCCCGTACTTCCCCTCTGGCTTGCGGCTGGGACTGATAAGAACGCCGGTGAGCCGCCGTCGCTGGGTCTTGCGCCGCGTGTCCGGGCGCTTTACCACGTCGCGGATAGTTACGCTAGGAGCGTCCGGTGATCGCCGGAGATTCCGCCACGGTAGAAGCCACCTAGCGTTTGCGCCAGTGCTTTCTTCTTCCTCTGGCCGCCGCGCGTCCCGTCCGATTCACCGGCCACCGCTTGCGAACCCTATAAATTGAAGGCCCGGGCAACTGCGCTAGATCATCCTGAAGCCATAGCACCCGTTCCCACCCTCGATCATTCACCAGCGCCCGCGAATTTCAAATTCTCCCCAAAACAGTTCTCCGCCGCCGTGAAAGCACCTCGTCGTGGCCAGCCCTCCCCAGGTCTGATCACGCCCTCTCTAATCTCGTTTTAGCATCCTTAAGCTTCCCTCAAACTCACCGACCCATGCAATTGAATTAGGAATCCTCTGGTCGCCGGGAACGCGACTGCCTAGCTGCCATGCTCACGGTTGCCGTGGTCAGGGCAAAATAGGGCACCATTCTTCAAATTAACCTAGGGGAAACATTCGCTGGGTTGTGAATTTGGTTTAGGCCGAAGCTGAGCACCGGTCATGGCCCCGCTCGGCCGGTCTACGCGCTCGCCGGAGCTCCTCCGCGCGCTGTCGTCGTCGGGGACCTCACCTGTGGAGAAATAGAACCTCAGGGACCCCGGTGCAAGTTGTCAGTGACTGATACAAATAGTAACTGAACTCGTTCACATTTAGCCAGAAACCCGAGGCCCTTTCTGCAAAGCCGCCAGGGCGCGGGCGCACGCGCGTGTTTTCCTCTCTGGACTGGGCCGCCTGGTCTGAATCCAGCCCATTACTGTTAAAACCTTTTTCTTTTTCTTTTTCAGCAGAGCTTTAGAAATATGTAGAAAAATGTAGAAAAATGCTAAAATTGTGAAACTAATTTTCCTAGGCTTGTTATTTTCCCTAGAATTTAATAAAAATAATTTTGTGATTTTTAGTGGAAATAAGAAATTTTAGGGTATTTAAAGTAGTTAAAAGTTTTAGTTATGGATTTTTAGAAAATAAGTAATAAGCCCAAAAATGCCCAAACTTTTTATGGGCACTTAAAACAATATTTAGAAGCCTTGAGTAGAAGTTGGGTTGATTTGGACCTTGTTTGATCACTAAACCCAAAACCACCCCCCTGCCCTATGAACTCCTTTACCGACTCCGGAAACCCTAGGTTCTCGGAGTACCGTGAAGGAAAGTTGTACTCAAGACTTAAATAATAAGTTTATATTATCTTTGCATCCTCATGAACATCCCATGGCACTCATTCTTATGCATGTATATGGTTATGTTAGAACACGAAGAAGAAGAAGAAGTCACTGAAGAAGGGATACCACCATCCTCAGATCCTGAAACAGGCAACTGCTTTTATTTCGATATTTGTGGATCCGAGCAGGACTCACCTGATAACAAAGGCAAGCCCCGGTGCATTTGCCACCCTCCTTGTCGTTTTTAAAATCTTTCTCACTTGCTTGATGCATTAGGTGATAGGAGTTGATTGATAAAACAATTCCTGCATTACCTTCCTTGAATTTGATTACCTTCCTTGATCACCTGTTTTACAAAAGATTTTGATGCTTAGCCTTGCTTTAGAAAAACAAAATGTTTTGTTTTTACAAAGGATGATGT
This sequence comes from Zea luxurians, assembly GCA_029449295.1. NCBI lineage: Eukaryota > Viridiplantae > Streptophyta > Magnoliopsida > Poales > Poaceae > Zea > Zea luxurians. The sequence goes on from JAOPSE010000031.1 coordinate 32,256,949, forward strand.
GGTAAAAGTGGGTGGGATGATTTTGAAAATAAAACATGATGGTGAATCCATCATGGCCATGATGGATTCAACATCGGAAAAGATGTACCTCTGTCAGGTACCAAGTTTTTGGGTTAAAAAGATTAAGCTGAGACCGGGCGGGTGACTTGCACGAGAAGAGAGTCTCGGTGTAGTGTCTCCGTCTGAGTCGATTAAGGACCGTCTCGATGTAGGCTTGATGATCGAGGACCCTTTAACTGGTCACATGCCTCGTCATGGGTAAGCCTTGCCTCGGGCAGACTAAGGCCGGAATAAGATAACACGAAATGGGCGTGGAGCGGTGGCGAGAGTAGCGTGTACCCCCCGTAGCAAGAGGCTGGACGGTGGTGTATCTGTGCTCTCGGTTTGCGTGAACCTGATCCGGTCTTAAGAACCCCGGTGGCGGGTTGACATATGCAAGGGTTAAGTGCTACATATGTCGTGTGATTGGAGATCCTCAGCTGAGTATAATCGATTCGGATCGCCGTACCTTCGCGGTTATGAAGACTTGGTTACTGACCTACACGTAGCATTCCACTAAAGATGATGGATATTTGTTAAGAAATTGGCTAGTGCAGGACCAGTGATTGAACTAGGGTAGAAAGAACTCTAGTTGCAGGTAATTGAACTTAACTGGTCAAATAAAATTGGATTTTTAAGGATCCACTTTAGTAAGCATTTATGCAAAACAGAGTCTTTGAGTATTGAGAAGCCTTACCTTGACTCCCTAAAAGCCAGCATACCCTTGAGAGTCTTTTCTTTAGTCGGGCAAGTCTTGCTGAGTAATTCCATACTCAGGGTTTATCCCTTCGTTGTTTTTAGGTGAGGAAGTAGCAAATTTCTGCTGCTTCTGTGCCAAGGTGGTTCCCAAAGAAGAAACCCAAGACTGAAGTGCGGGAGGACTTGGTCCTCCATATAGAACTTTTACTTAAATCTTCTCGGGAGGAGTTTTTGCCTCCCTTGGTTTGTATAATATTACTACTCAGCACTCGCTTTTAGTTCTGGTCTGTAATAAAACAACTTGAGCTTGCTTTTGAATAAATGTGAATTATGTAATCGCTTCCGCAATTCTTTATCTCCGATGTTCTGTAATGTCTGCAAGACGGGTGAATCGTTCCTGGTAAGGTAAGGAAAGATACCGAACTTGTCAAGTAATTCAGGGGCACCTACAGGGTTGTCTGAAGTCCGTGGGACAAGGACAACTGTAGGTGGGCCTGATTACTTGGGAGGTTCCGTCACATTTCACTTGGAACCTTCTGACACCATGCATCGGGGAGACCTTGAGGTAGACAAAATCTCCTTCGTCAAATCTGAGCTCTCTCCGCCTGTTGTCCGTATAACTCTTCTACCGACTCTGAGCTTCAAGTAATCTTCTGCGGATCAGGGAAACTTTCTCCTCAGCCTCCTTAACAAAGGCAGGTCCTTCCAGTGCCTTTTCCCCTACATTGGACCACATGAGAGGGGTCTGGCATTTTTGTCTATACAATGCTTCGAACGGTGACATCTTGATGCTGGCCTGATGGCTGTTGTTATACGAGAACTCTGCATAAGGCAAACTGGGTTCCCAGCTTCTATCGAATGTTAACACACAGGCTCTTAATAAATCTTTGAGGACCTTGTTGACCCTTTCTGTCTGACCATCTGTCTGAGGGTGATAGGCGGTGCTGAAGTCTAGCTTGGTGCCCATGGCTTTCTGAAGACTTGTCCAAAATTTGGAGGTGAACTGGGTTCCTCTGTCTGACACTATCTTCCTTGGGATGCCATGGAGTCTGACTATCTCTTTAAGATAAATCTGGGCAAGGGTGGCTCCTCCAAAGGTAGTTTTCACTGGCATGAAGTGGGCTACCTTGGTAAGACGGTCTATTATTACCCAGATCGAGTCATTCCCTTTTTGCGTTCGAGGTAGTCCGGTTACAAAATCCATGCCTATTTCTTCCCACTTCCATTCAGGCACGGGAAGGGGTTGCAATAGGCCGGCAGGCTTCTGGTGCTCGGCTTTCGTTCGTTGGCAAGTGTCACACCGGGCCACATACTGTGCTATCTCTTTCTTCATCTCTCTCCACCAGTATCTGGATTTGAGGTCTAGGTACATCTTGGTGGTTCCTGGGTGGATGGAGTAGGCTGAGTTGTGGGCTTCATCAAGCAGGACCTATCGTGCCTCCCCTTTTGGTACACATAGACGATTTTTGAACCAAAGGACTCCTTGATCATCTGTCCTGAGGTCCAGGAGTTGTTCTTTGTGAGCTTTTTCCATAAGCCTTGTTGTCTCTGAGTCCAAGCGTTGAGCTTTGTATATTAGGTCTTCTAGCATTGGTTTGACTTCGAGGCTGCCGTCGTTTCCCAAACATGCATTTAGTTGAGCTGATTCCTTCTTCCAATCTTCTAAAAAGTTGGTTCCCTTTATCCCGAAAGGTTTTCGGCTGAGGGCGTCTGCTACCACGTTGGCCTTTCCGGGGTGATAATGAATCTCAAGGTCATAATCTTTGATCAGTTCCAGCCATCTTCTCTGACGGAGGTTGAGATCTGGCTGAGTGAAGATATACCTCAGACTCTTGTAATCGGTGAAGATGTGACATTTGTTCCCAATTAGGTAGTGCCTCCATATTTTCAGGGCATGCACTATGGCTGCTAATTCTAGATCATTGGTGGGATAATTCTGCTCATGCGGCTTGAGTAGGCGCGATGCATAAGCAATGACTTTCTCATTTTGCATCAGCACACACCCTAAGCCTTGCCTTGAGGCATCACAGAAGACGACGAAATCCTGGTGTATATCCGGTAGTGTCAAAATGGGTGCGGTCGTGAGCTTCTCTTTTATGATATGTAAACTTTCTTCACACTTTGGGGTCCACACAAACTTATGGTCTTTCTTGAGGAGCTCCGTCATAGGTCTTGCTATGCTGGAGAATCCCTTGATAAAGCGGCGGTAATATCCTGCCATTCCTAGAAAGCTTCGAACTTCACTGACGTTGGATGGCTGCCTCCATTTTCATACTGCCTCTACTTTGGAAGGGTCTACTTCTATTCCTTCTGCAGTCAAGATATGCCCAAGGAAGGCTATCTTTTCTAACCAGAATTCACATTTACTGAGCTTGGCATAAAGTTGGTGTGCCCTGAGTCTTCCGAGGACGGTCCGGAGGTGACGCTTATGGTCTTCGTGGTTCTTGGAATAGATAAGGATGTCATCAATGAAGACTATGACAAACTTATCCAGCTCTTCCATAAATACCTTATTCATGAGGTTCATGAAAAAGGCGGGTGCGTTTGTCAGTCCGAAAGGCATCACTGTGAATTCATACTGTCCGTACCGGGTGACAAATGCAGTCTTCTAAATATCTGCTTCCTTGATTCTCAGTTGGTGATAACCAGACCTTAGGTCTATCTTGGAGAAGTATTTAGCCCCTTGAAGCTGATCGAAGAGGTCGTCGATCCGAGGAAGTGGGTATTTGTTTTTGATTGTGACTTCATTTAAAGACCGGTAATCAATACACATCCTCATACTTCCATCCTTCTTAGAGACGAAAAGGACTGGTGCTCCCCACGGGGATGAGCTGGGATGGATGTACCCTTTTTGTTGAAGATCTGCGATTTGGAGCTTCAATTCTGCTAACTCGGTAGGGGCCATGCGGTATGGTCTCTTTGCGATGGGTGTCGTTCTAGGAATCAAATCTATGTAGAATTCCACTTCTCTTTCTGGCGTCATTCCTGGCAACTCTTCTGGGAATACATCCATGAATTCTTCTACCACTGATATGCATTCTGTTGCTAAATTAAACATCATTGGATCGTTGGCGGGTGGCTGAGCCTGACAAGAGACTGACTTTCCTTGGTGGTCTGTGAGGAGGACTGTCTTGTTTGCGCAACTTATGATGCCTTTGTGCTTGGTCAACCAATCCATTCCTAAGATCACATCAATCCCTTGGGATGGCAAGACGGTTAAGTCTGCCAAGAACACTACCCCACTTAAAAGGATTCTGACTTGGGAGCATTTGAGCTGGCATAGAAGGTCTGACCCTGGGGTTCGGGTGACCAAGGGAATCTCTAGAGGGGTAGAGGGGATGCCATGCTTTTCCACAAAACTAGAGGCTATAAAAGAATGGGATGCTCCTGAATCGAAAAGTACAGTAGCGGGAGTAAATTCAACAAGGAACTCACCGAGCACTACTCCCGGAGCTTGCTGAGCCTCCTGAGCATCGATGTGATTTACTCATGCCATTCCTTGATACTAGGTCTTGCTCTGCTGGCTGATGGAGGAGGGCGCCTTGGGGGCGGGTGCTGAGGTATTCTTAGGGCCATTCACCGAGTTGGAGTAAGTAGGTCCTGATGTCTTCAGCTGGGGGCAGTTGTTCTTGAAGTGACTGGGGTCTCCGCAGTGCCAACACACAATTGCCGGTGGTTGGTTGCTTGCAACTGAGGGGGCATGAAAGGAGCTCTGACTCTGCTGACTAAACCGTGACGGGGTGGGTCCAGTTGGTCTAATGAAGCTTGGTCCCTTGGGTGGAATCCCAAAGGATCGAGTTCTCTGGTGCCGGTCTTGCTGTTGAGCTCGGAGGACTTGGAATTTCCTCTTGAGGTGGCCTTTTTCTTCTTCCTTTGCCCTTTCCACTTGCATGGCTTTGTTGGAGAGGTGTGAGAAGCTAAGGAAATCCTAGCTGGCTAGGATGGTCTTGAGTTCTGGTCTGAGCCCCTTCAAAAAGCGGGCCATCTTCTTGAATTCGGTACTGACGTCATCCGGCGCGTAGCGGGCCAACTCTGTGAATTTGTGCACGTACTCACTGACAGATCTTCCGTCTTGAGTTAGTTCCCGGAATTCATCTTCCTTGAGCTGAACGATCCCTTGGGGTACATGGTGCTCTCGGAAAGCAGTTTCAAACTCTGCCCAGGTAGCATCTCTGATGGCAGCATTGAAGGTATCCCACCAAGCTAAGACCATTCCGGAAAGTTGATGAGCCGCCAGTTGAACACACTGATTTTCCGAGCATCAGATGGCTTCCAGTTTCCTTTTAATCGTGCGCATCCAATCATCAACATCGAGGGGATTGCTAGATCCAGCAAAAGTGGGAGGCTTGAGCCTTAGGAAATCTCCCATCCTGTCTTGTGCTCTTCCACCATTCGGGCGTTGATTTTCCAGACTTCTAGTGAGGACCTCAATGAGTCGGGTCTGGTTGGCTAGAACTTGGGCTAAATCTAAGGGTAGTTCTAGAGGTGCGGGGAGGTGGGTCTCACTCTCTTCTCTATCGGCTTCTCCTTCAGCTCTTAGGGGAAACCCTGCTCCAATCCCGGAGGCGGTAGGCGTGGTTTTATCCGAAGCCATCAGCCAGGGGGAGAGAGTCACTATTATGCACATGCCAATTTTTTTCAACCAATTTATTTTATTCATTACACCAATTCATTACAAGCATACAGCTACTACAAATCATACTACACGCAAGCGTTCTCTGCGGTACTTCCGAACTCTTTTTCTAAAGTGTCCCCAAATTCCTTGAGAAGGTCATCAAGGCTAGCTAGGGACATATCCTCGGCATCGGACCAATCTTCTATCCTGGGGGGAGGTGGTGCTGGAGGGGCTTTCTTCTTCCGCTCAGTCTGGCATCCTTGGCTCGTGGTCTTCTTCCAGATTTTCCTTGTGGGGCGAGCTTCTTTAGCTTCTTGTCGTAATCCATCTTCAGGGTTCGGTAGGCTTCATGGGTGTTGGCCTCCTCGCCTTCCGCTACATCGAGACACTCTTGAAGGGATGCCTTCTCCTTCTTAAGTTCCTTGACCTGATGCTCTAAGCTTTCCACCCAGGAGTTTAGGTGGGTGCAGTGGGAGAAAAGGTCATCGTAGTGGTTATCGAGAGTGTGGAGGTATCCAGCCATGTAGACGATGGTGGGGTCATCTTCGGTAGGATCTCTCCCTGACAGGGCCTGAAGTCTTTTCCTCCAGGTGGGGGTATTTTTGTTGCTAGGTGGGAAGTAACGAATGGGGGTTTCAAGGATCTCTCTGCTGTATTTTTGGCATAGCTGTTTAAGGGCTTTTCGGGCAACACTCTGGCAAGTGTCTGGGAAGCGATGCCCGATGAAGGTGACTTGGAAGGGAGGGTGGTTTGGTTAACTTTGACTTTCTCCCAGGTAGACCACCATAGAGCACTTCTCCACTCCATTTTCGCGGTATTCCTTCCAGACATATTCCGGCTTCGGATCCCCATGCGTAGCGCGCAACTCTGTAAGAGGTGAGGAAATCCTTCCTCCTCTGAGCAGTATGATATCCTAATGACCCAAGACCCTTCCATCTGGTAGGAGAAAAGAAGGGTCTGTTAATATCGGGGAAAGGAGAGAAGGTTTTTCTTAGGGGTAAGAGGTGTTTTCTTGATAAGGCAACTTTTAATGGTCAGGGCTGCGGTCTACGGCCAGTCATATGGGTTCAGATACCACCTGAAGCGTCCCAATCCTTTGGGACTCAAATGTGATACAATTACTAGTCCCAGGAGGCTAGTAACCACATTCCTTACTTCAAATAGTACAGAGTTCGAATAAATGTTATTACAATACTAGAGTACAAGCTCGAGAGAGACAGAAATACAAAGCGCAGTAGAAGATAAACTAGCTCAAGCCACAGGCAGAACTGGGTGAAGACACAGCCCCCTCAATCAAGCATAGTAGAAAAGAAATCTTCGGCTACTGAAAAACATAAATAAATCTGGGTGAATACACTAGGTATTCCTCAAGCCCATCCCGCTCCCGTAAAGAGAAAGAGACCTATATCATACATGCTTCATATGGTGGAGTTGAAGTCACTCTTCTTTTTCTCAGAGAAAGGCAGTACTGTTTAGGGTTTTCCCGAAGAAATAGAAATAACATGTTGCTTAACCACCACTGAGCTTCCCGCTCCCGTGGCACCATTTTTCTTTTCTAGAGACACACTCACACGCACATATTTCCCTGTTCACGGATGTTGTAAAACACTATTTGTCATACCACGCTAGACTCGTCCATTCCAGTGGACACGGACTATTCGAATAGGTTTAAACTCTGCGCAGAGGGGTACACTTTACCCACTAGTCCGGCTCTGTGATCTCATGGCCAATGAGACCCGAATCCGAATCTCTTTCCTTCCTCGCACGTCCTAACCTTAATGGTTATACCAGAAGGAGTCAGGCCACCGCCATGTCCAAACCAGACAAAACATTCCCCCTCCTTATCCTCCTGGTGCTCCCCAGCCCTCATAACCATGGGGTTGGACCGTACGAGTTCAGATCGAGTGACTGCCCACACAGCCTCGAGTGGTTGTACTTTTCAGGAGTACAGGTAGTGAAGGATGACAAACCGGTCCTTATATGAGGGGACAATCCTTCTGCTCACGCCTAAACCAGTTGAGCCATCACCTTAGGCCCTCCCCTAAACCAGGGAGTCCCTGATCATCCCACTCACCAGGTGATGAGGGTGAATACCCTTCATCGCACACTTTTTGAAAACATCATTGGTTACAACCACTGCCCTGTTTCCCATCCCATATCTTGTGATCAAAGATGCTAGTTAATGCAGGCTAACTCTCTGCTCACCATGCAAATAAATTCCATCCCTGGATCCCGGCTTAGGTAGTGGTAGAGAGAATAGGTAAATTATGCATCAAGGGAAGGATGGACTTGCCTTCGTCGAAGCTTTCCTAGCACAAAAGATTTATCTCGGAGGGGTCGGGTTCCTGCCCTTCTTCTAGAGCTACAAATTCCGGAGGATCGGATCCCTCTTCCACTAACAAGCACAGATAAAAACAATACATCAATCATGGTGACTTAGTGGGGTGTGCCAATTCTTTATACCTTATTAATTTTGTGGCCTATAATTTATTTAAACTATTTTTGGTGCATAAAATATCAGCATATAATTATATATGTGAAAATGGGAAAAATAATTGGGAAAATAAAAATAAAAGGGATTTCCTGCTAGCTGGGCCGAGGGGTGCTAAATAATCTTAGGTGTTAAAAATAATCTATGTGAGGTGCTTCCAACAGTCAAAGTGTATGCATATTATGAGATGACCTAAGGGTGAAGTTTAAGGAGAGATAGAAATAAGGGGGGTTTAGGAGATTAGGGTTCCAAACCTTGGGTTGAAATTTTGGGATGTTAGAAGGGGTCAGTGGTGCTTCTTCCTCCATAACTTGTTCTTCTTGTGCTCCCCCTTGATCGCACACATCTTCTTGAGGAACCTGTTCATCATCATGGGTTGGGGGATGCACCATTGTTGAGGAAGAAGGTTGATCTTGCTCTTGTTGTTCCTGTGGTCGCACATCTCCAATCGCCATGGTGCGTATTGCGGCCGTTGGAACATCATCTTCATCTACATCATCAAGATCAACTTGCTCTCTTGGAGAGCCATTAGTCTCATCAAATACAACATCACTAGAGACTTCAACCAAACCCGATGATTTGTTGAAGACTCTATACGCCTTTGTATTTGACTCATAACCTAGCAAAAACCCTTCTACAGCTTTGGCAGCAAATTTGGAATTTCTACCTTTTTTTACTAGAATGTAACATTTACTCCCAAATACACGAGTATGAAACGTTGGGTTTGTTACCGGTAAGAAGTTCATACGAGGTCTTCTTGAGGAGGCAGTGAAGGTAGAGCCGGTTTATGGCGTGGCAAGCTGTGTTCACAGCTTCCGACCAAAACCGCTTAGGCGTCTTGAACTCTCCAAGCATTGTCCTCGCCATGTCGATGAGTGTCCTGTTCTTCCTCTCTACCACACCATTTTGCTGTGGTGTGTAGGGAGCGGAGAACTCGTGCTTGATGCCTTCCTCCTCAAGGTACTCCTCAACTTGTAAGTTCTTGAACTTGGACCCGTTGTCGCTTCTAATCTTTTTCACCTTGAGCTCAAATTCGTTTTGAGCCCGCCTTAGAAAGTGCTTGAGGGTCCCTTGGGTTTCGGATTTATCATGCAAAAAGAACACCCAAGTGAAACGGGAAAAATCATCAACAATAACAAGACCATTGAAAGGGAAATAGGCTTACACCTTTTCCTAAATGTTTTTGGTGGTTGAACTGCCCAACACAAACAATTGGACCAACTAGTTTGCTCTAGATTATAAGTTCTACAGGTGCCAAAGGTTCAACACGAACCAATAAAAAGTCCAAGAAAGGGTTCAAATAAAAAGAGCAAAAGACAACCGAAGGCTGCCCTGGTCTGGCGCACCGGACTGTCGGTGTGCCACCGGACAGTGTCCGGTGCACCAGGGTGGATCATCTCCAACTTGCTAGCTTCGGGTTTTCTGGGAGCCGCTCCGCTATAATTCACCGGACTGTCCGGTGTGCCAAGCGGAGCAACGGTCGCCAGCACAACGGTCGAGTTCAACGGTCGGCTGACAACGCTACAGTGCGCGGACTACACGCGCAGAAGTCAGAGCAGGCGCAGATGGCGCACCGGACAGTGAACAGGACCTGTCCAGTGCACCACCGGACTGTCCGGTGGCCCACATGTCAGAAGCTCTAACGGTCAAACCCTAACGGTTGGGTGACGTGTGTCCGGTGGCGCACCGGACTGTCCGGTGCGCCATTCACAGACAGCCTTCACACAAGTCGCATCAGAGCGGCGAAAAGAAAAAGAAGATGAAGAAGGTGGTCTACTACGAGACCGATTCTTCATCGCCATCCACCTCTGGCTCCGACACGCCTATCCGTCACTTCTAAGCGCCATGAGCGCAAGAAGTATAGTAAGATGCCACTTCGTTATCCCCGTATTTCTAGACGCACTCCTTTACTTTCTGTCCCACTAGGCAAAACACCCATTTTTGAGGGTGAAGATTATAACATGTGGAGTGATAAAATGAGGCATCACCTAACCTCACTCCACGCTAGTATTTGGGACATTATTGAGTTTGGAGCGCAGGTACCATCAACGGGGGACGAAGGCTATGACTCGGACGAAGTAGCCCAAATTCTTCACTTTGATTCCCAAGCCACTACTATACTCCTCGCCTCTCTAAGTCGAGAGGAGTATAACAAAGTGCAAGGGTTGAAAAGTGCCAAAGAAATTTGGGACGTAGTCAAGACCACGCACGAAGGAGACGAGGTGACCAAGATCACCAAGAGGCAAACGATCGAGGGGGAGCTCGGTCGCTTCATGCTCAACCAAGGGGAGGACCCACAAGCCATGTACAACCGGCTAAAGACCTTGGTGAACCAAGTGCGCAACCTCGGGAGCACCAAATGGGATGACCATGAAATGCTCAAGGTTATTCTTAGATCACTAGTATCTCTTAATCCACTCAAGTTCAATTAATTCGTGGTGATCCTAGATATAAACTAATGTCTCCCGAGGAAGTAATAGGAAAATTTGTGAGCTTGGAGTTGATGATCAAAGGCTCCAAGAAAATCATCGAGCAAGGCGCCTCCTCCGCACCTGATGCACAACCCGTCGCATTCAAGGCAACGGAGGAGAAGAAGGAAGAGTCTACATCAAATAGGCTTCACATCGACGCCTCCAAGCTCGACAACGAGGAAATGGTGCTCATCATCAAGAGCTTCCGCCAAATCCTCAAGCAAAGGAGGGGGAAGGATTACAAACCCCGCTCCAAGAAGGTTTGCTACAAGTGTGGTAAGCCCGGTCACTTTATAGCAAAATGTCCTATTTCTAGTGACATTGACAGGGGCGACGACAAGAGGGGGAAGAAGGAGAAGAAGAGATACTACAAGAAGAAGGGTGGCGATGCCCATGTTTGCCAGGAGTGGAACTCTGACGAGAGCTCCACCGACTGCTCCTTCGACGAGGACGCCGCAAACATCGCCGTCACTAAAGGCCTCCTCTTCCCCAACGTCAGCCACAAATGCCTCATGGCAAAGGTCAGCAAGAAGAAGAAGGTAAAATCGAGATCCTCCACTAAGTATGCAACATCTAGTGATGAGGCTAGCTCTAGTGATGATGAGGATAATTTATTTACCCTTTTTGCCAACCTAAACATGCAACAAAAGGAGAAATTAAATGAATTGATTAGTGCTATTCATGAGAAGGATGAACTCTTGGATAGCCAAGAGGACTTTCTTATTAAGGAAAACAAAAAGCACGTTAAGGTTAAAAATGCTTATGCTCAGGAGGTAGAGAAAAATGAAAAATTAACTAGTGAGCTAAGCACTTGCCATGATATTGTTTCCAACCTTAGAAATGAGAATGCTAATTTAATTGCTAAGGTTGAGAAGCTAAATGTTTGTGATGATTCTCTTGTTAGTCTTAGTGATGATAATGCTAATTTAATTGCTAAGATTGACAAGTTGAATGAATCTCTTGCTAGCCTTAAACTTGAGAATAAAAATTAATTGCTAAGGCCAAAAATTTAAATGTTTGCAATGATGTTATTTCCAATCTTAGAAATAAAAATGTTATGTTACATGCTAAGATTCATGAATTAAATGTTTGCAAACCCTCTACTTCTACTGTCGAGCATGTTTTTATTTGCACTAGATGTAGAGATGTTAATATAGATGCTATTCATGATCACCTTGCTTTAATTAAACAACAAAATGATCACATAGCTACATTAACTGCTAAAATCAATGAGCATGAACTAGAAAATGAGAAATTTAAATTTGCTCGTAGCATGCTCTATAGTGGGAGACGCCCTGGCATTAAGGATGGCATTGGCTTCCAACAGGGAGACAATGTCAAGCTTAATGCCCCTCCTAAAAGATTGTCAAACTTTGTTAAGGGCAAGGCTCTCATGGTTCAGGATAACGAGGGTTACATTTTATACCCTGCCGGTTATCCCGAACACAAAATTAGGAGAATTCATTCTAGGAAGTCTCACTCTGGCTCTCATCATGCTTTTATGTATAAGAGTGAGGCATCTAGTTCTAGGCAATCTACTCGTGCTAAATTGCCTAAGAAGAAAACTCCTATTGCATCAAATGAGCCCATTATTTCATTTAAGACTTTTGATGCATCATATGTTTTAACTAACAAATCAGGCAAGGTAGTTGCCAAATATGCTAGGGGCAAACACAAGGGCTCCAAGACTTGTGTTTGGGTACCCAAGGTGCTTGTTTCTAATGTGAAAGGACCCAAGATCGTTTGGGTACCTAAGAACAAGGCCTAAACTTGTTTTGTATGTTTATGCATCTGGGGGCTCAAGTTGGATCATTGACAGCGGGTGCACAAACCATATGACTGGGGAGAAAAGGATGTTCTCCTCCTACGAAAAAAACGATGATCCCCAAAGAGCTATCACATTCGGGGATGGAAACCAAGGTTTGGTCAAAGGGCTAGGTAAAATTGTTATATCACCTGACCATTCTATTTCCAATGTTTTTCTTATAGATTCTTTAGATTACAACTTGCTTTCAGTTTCTCAATTATGCAAAATGGGCTACAATTGTCTTTTTACAGATTTAGGTGTTACTGTCTTTAGAAGAAGTGATGATTCAGTAGCATTTAAGGGAGTGTTAGAGGGTCAGGTATACTTAGTTGATTTCAATAGAGCTGAACTTGACACTTGCTTAATTACTAAGACTAATATGGGTTGGCTCTGGCATCGCCGACTAGCCCATGTTGGGATGAAGAATCTTCACAAGCTTCTAAAGGGAGAACACATTTTGGGACTAACAAATGTTCATTTTGAGAAAGATAGGGTTTGTAGCGCATGTCAAGCAGGGAAGCAAGTTGGTACCCATCATCCACACAAGAACATCATGATGACCGACAGGCCGCTTGAGCTACTCCACATGGATTTATTCGGCCCGATCGCTTACATTAGCATCGGCGGGAGTAAGTATTGTCCTGTAATTGTGGATGACTATTCTCGCTTCACTTGGGTGTTCTTTTTGCAGGAAAAATCTCAAACCCAAGAGACCTTAAAGGGATTCTTGAGATGAGCTCAAAATGAGTTCGGCTTAAGGATCAAAAAGATTAGAAGCGACAATGGGACGGAGTTCAAGAACTCACAAATAGAAGGCTTCCTTGAGGAGGAGGGCATCAAGCATGAGTTCTCTTCTCCCTACACACCACAACAAAATGGTATAGTGGAGAGGAAGAATAGAACTCTACTTGACATGGCGAGGACCATGCTTGATGAGTACAAGACTTCGGATCGGTTTTGGGCGGAAGCAATCAACACCGCTTGCTACGCCATCAACCGTCTCTACCTTCACCGAATCCTCAAGAAGACATCATATGAACTCCTCACCGGTAAAAAGCCCAATGTTTCATATTTTAGAGTCTTTGGTAGCAAATGCTCAGCTTCGGGAATTCTGGGAGCCACTCCGCTATAATTCACCAGACTGTCCGGTGTAGCACCGGACTGTTTGGTGTGCCAGCGGAGTAACAGCTAACCAGCGCCAACGGTCGTCTACAACTGCTACAGGAACAGTGAACAGTGCACGACTGCACGCGCAGAGTCAGAGCAGGCGCCAGAAGGCGCACCGGACAGTGAACAGTGGCTGTCCGGTGCACCACGGGACTGTCCGGTGGCCCAGTTGTCAGAAGCTCCAACGATCAGAACCCAACGGCCTAGTGACGTGGCTGGCGCACCGGACAGTGTCCGGTGGCGCACCGGACTGTCCGGTGCGCCATACGACAGATGCCCTCACCAACGGTTCTTTTGGTGGTTGGAGCTATAAATACCCCCCAACCACCACACTTCAATGCATCCAAGTTTTCAGCCTTCAAACTTCATATAAGAGCTATAGCATTCAATACAAGACACAAACAAAGAGATCAAATCCTCTCCCAAGTCCGGAATTGCTCCAAACAAATTAGTGACTAGAGAGAGAGACTTTTGTGTTCCTTTGAGCTCTTGCGCTTGGATTGTTTTTCTTCTTCCTCATTCTTGTTTCCATAACACTTGTAATCAAAACAAGAGACACCAAGTGTGTGGTGGTCCTTGTAGTGTACTTAGTGTCCCATTTGATTGAGAAGAGAATCTCACTCGGTCTAGGTGACCGTTTGAGAGAGGGAAAGGGTTGAAAGAGACCCGATCTTTGTGACTACCTCAACGGAGAGTAGGTTTGCAAGAACTGAACCTCGGTAAAACAAATCACCGTGTCATCCGCCTTATTTGCTTGTGATTTGTTTTTCGCCCTCTCTTTTGGACTCGACTTTAATTCTAACGCTAACCCTGGCTTGTAGTTGTGCTTAACTTTATAAATTTCAGATTTGCCTATTCACCCCCCTCTAGGCAACTTTCAATTGGTATCGGAGCCCGGTGCTTCATTAGAGCTTAACCGCTCGAAGTGATGTCGGGAGATCAAGCCAAGAAGGAGATGGTGACCGGCGAGAAACCCACCACAAGCCACGGAAAGGCTCCATTGGGAGAGTCACTCAACAAGGGGAAGGAATCCCCTTCACACAAGTCGCATCGGAGCGGCGAAAAGAAAAAGAAGACGAAGAAGGTGGTCTACTACGAGACCGACTCTTCATCGCCATCCACCTCCGGCTCCAAAGCGTCGTCCATCACTTCTAAGCGCCATGAGCGCAAGAAGTATAGTTACATGCCACTTCACTATCCCCGTATTTCTAGACGCACTCCTTTACTTTCCGTCCCATTAGGAAAACCACCCGTTTTTGAGGGTGAAGATTATAACATGTGGAGTGATAAAATGAGGCATCACCTAACCTCACTCCACGCTAGTATTTGGGACATTGTTGAGTTTGGAGCGCAGGTACCATCGCCGGGGGACGAAGGCTATGATTCGGACGAAGTAGCCCAAATTCTTCACTTTGATTCCCAAGCCACTACTATACTCCTCACCTCTCTAAGTCGAGAGGAGTATAACAAAGTGCAAGGGTTGAAAAGTGCCAAAGAAATTTGGGACGTACTCAAGACCACGCACAAAGGAGATGAGGTGACCAAGATCACCAAGAGGGAAACGGTCGAGGGGGAGCTCGGTCGGTTCATGCTTCATCAAGGGGAGGAGCCACAAGCGATGTACAACCGGCTCAAGACCTTGGTGAACCAAGTGCGTAACCTCGGGAGCACCAAATGGGATGACCATGAGATGGTCAAGGTTATTCTTAGATCACTCGTATTTCTTAACCCTACTCAAGTTCAATTAATTCGTGGTGATCCAAGATACAAACTAATGTCTCCCGAGGAAGTAATAGGAAAATTTGTGAGCTTTGAATTGATGATCAAAGGCTCCAAGAAGATCATCGAGCAAGGCGCCTCCTCCTCCGTACCCGAGGCACAACCCATTGCATTCAAGGCAATGCAGGAGAAGAAAGAAGACTCTACACCGAGTAGGGTCCCCATCGACGCCTCTAAGCTCGATAATGAGGAAATGGCGCTCATCATCAAGAGCTTCCGCCAAATCCTCAAGTAAAGGAGGGGGAAAGACACAAGCCCCGCTCTAAGAAAGTGTGCTACAAGTGTGGTAAGCCCGGTCATTTTATCGCTAAATGTCCGTTGTCTAGTGATAGTGACAGGGATAACGACAAGAAGGGAAAGAGGAAAGAAAAGAAGAGGTACTACAAGAAGAAGGGCGGCGATGCCCATGTTTGCCGGGAGTGGGACTCCGACGAGAGCTCCACCGACTCCTCCTCCGACGAGGACGCCGCCAACATCGTCGTCAACAAAGGCCTCCTCTTCCCCAACGTCGACCACAAGTGCCTCATGGAAAAGGACGGCAAGAAGAAGAAGGTTAAATCTAGATCCTCCACTAAATATGCAACCTCTAGTGATGAGGGTAATTCTAGTGATGATGAGGATAACTTGCTTACTCTTTTTGCCAATCTTAACATGCAACAAAAAGAGAAATTGAATGAATTGATTAGCGCTATTCATGAGAAGGATGAACTCTTGGATAGCCAAGAGGACTTCCTTATTAAGGAAAATAAAAAGCATGTTAAGACTAAAAATGCTTATGCTCAGGAGGTAGAGAAAAATGAAAAATTAACTAGTGAGCTAAGCACTTGCCATGATATTGTTTCCAACCTTAGAAATGAGAATGCCAATTTAATTGCTAAGGTTGAAAAGCTAAATGTTCATGATGATTCACTTGTTAGTCTTAGAGATGATAATGCTAGTTTAATTGCTAGGATTAACAAGTTGAATGAATCTCTTGCTAGCCTTAAGTTTGAGAATGAACAATTAATTGCTAAGTCTAAGGATTTAAATGTTTGCAATGACGCTATTACCAATCTTAGAGATGAGAATGCTATTTTACATGCTAAGATTGTTGAATTAAATATTTGCAAACCCTCTACATCTACCGTTGAGCATGTCACTATTTGCACTAGATGTAGAGATATTAATGTTGATGCTATTCATGATCACTTAGCACTAATTAAACAACAAAATGATCACATAGCTCAACTTAGTGTAAAGATTAATGAGCATCACTTAGAAAATGAGAAATTTAAATTTGCTAGAAGCATGCTCTATAGTGAAAGGTGCCCTGGCATTAAGGATGGCATTGGCTTCCAACAGGGAGACAATGTCAAGCTTAATGCCCCTCCTAAAAGATTGTCTAACTTTGTTAAGGGCAAGGCTCACATGCCTCAGGATAACGAGGGTTATATTTTGTATCCTGCTGGTTATCCTGAGGATAAGATTAGGAGAATTCATGCAAAGAAGACTCATTCTCACCATGCTTTTATTTATAAGAATGAGGCTTCTAGCTCTAGGCGTTCTACAGATGTTAAAATGCCTAAGAAGAAAGCTCCTATTGCATCAAACGATCATAACATTTCATTTAAGACTTTTGATGCTTCTTATGTGCTTACTAACAAATCAGGCAAAGTAGTTGCCAAATATGTTGGTGGCAAATACAAGGGGTCAAAGACTTGTGTTTGGGTACCCAAAGTTCTTGTATCTAATGTCAAAGGACCTAAAACTGTTTGGGTACCTAAAATCAAGAACTAAATTTGTTTTGTAAGTTTATGCATCCGGGGGCTCAAGTTGGATCATTGATAGCGGGTGCACAAACCACATGACTGGGGAGAAAAGGATGTTCTCCTCCTACGAGAAAAACCAAGATCCCCAACGAGCTATTACATTCGGGGATGGAAATCAAGGTTTGGTCAAAGGATTGGGTAAAATTGCTATATCACCTGACCATTCTATTTCCGATGTTTTTCTTGTAGATTCTTTAGATTACAATTTGCTTTCTGTTTCTCAATTATGCAAAATGGGCTACAATTGTCTTTTTACGGATATAGGTGTTACTGTCTTTAGAAGAAGTGATGATTCAGTAGCATTTAAGGGAGTGTTGGAGGGTTAGCTATACTTAGTTGATTTTAATAGAGCTGAACTCGACACCTGCTCAATTGCTAAGACTAACATGGGTTGGCTATGGCATCGCCGACTAGCCCACGTTGGGATGAAGAATCTTCATAAGCTTCTAAAGGGAGAGCACATTTTAGGACTAACCAATGTTCATTTTGAGAAAGATAGGATTTGTAGCGCATGCCAAGCAGGGAAGCAAGTTGGTGCCCATCATCCACACAAGAACATCATGACGACTGACAGGCCACTGGAGCTACTCCATATGGATTTATTCGGCCCGATAGCATACATAAGCATCGGCGGGAGTAAGTACTGTCTAGTTATTGTGGATGATTATTCTCGCTTCACTTGGGTGTTCTTTTTGCAGGAAAAATCTCAAACCCAAGAGACGTTAAAGGGATTCTTGAGATGGGCTCAAAATGAGTTTGGCTTAAGGATCAAGAAGATAAGAAGCGATAATGGAACGGAGTTCAAGAACTCACAAATAGAAGGCTTCCTTGAGGAGGAGGAGGGCATCAAGCATGAGTTCTCTTCTCCCTACACGCCACAACAAAATGGTGTAGTTGAGAGGAAGAATAGAACTCTATTGGACATGGCAAGGACCGTGCTTGATGAGTACAAGACATCGGATCGGTTTTGGGCCGAGGCGGTCAACACCGCCTGCTACGCCATCAACCGGTTATATCTTCACTGAATCCTCAAGAAGACATCTTATGAACTCCTCACCGGTAAAAAGCCCAATGTTTCATATTTTAGAGTCTTTGGTAGCAAATGTTTTATTCTTGTTAAAAGAGGTAGAAAATCTAAATTTGCTCCTAAGGCTGTAGAAGGCTTTTTACTTGGTTATGATTCAAACACAAGGGCATATAGAGTCTTTAACAAGTCCACTGGACTAGTTGAAGTTTCTTGTGACATTGTGTTTGATGAGACTAACGGCTCTCAAGTAGAGCAAGTTGATCTTGATGAGCTAGATGATGAAGAGGCTCCGTGCATCGCGCTAAGGAACATGTCCATTAGGGATGTGTGTCGTAAGGAATCCGAAGAGCCTCCACAAGCACAAGATCAACCATCTTCCTCAATGCAAGCATCTCCACCAACTCAAGATGAGGACCAAGCTCAAGATGATGAAAATGAAGATCAAGAAGAGCCACCTCAAGAGGAGGACAATGATCAAGGGGGAGATGCTAATGATCAAGACAAGGAAGATGACGAGGGTCTAAGACCGCCTCACCCAAGAGTCCATCAAGCAATACAATGAGATCACCCCGTGAACACCATCCTCAGCGATATTCATAAGGGGGTAACCACTCGATCTCGTGTTGCCCATTTTTGTGAACATTACTCCTTTGTGTCTTCTATTGAGCCATATAGGGTAGAAGATGCATTAAGGGATTCGGATTGGGTGTTGGCGATGCAAGAGGAGCTCAACAACTTCACGAGGAATGAGGTATGGCATTTAGTTCCACGTCCTAACCAAAATGTTGTAGGAACCAAGTGGATCTTCTGCAACAAGCAAGATGAGCATGGTGTGGTGATAAGGAACAAAGCGCGACTTGTGGCCAAGGGCTATTCACAAGTCGAAGGTTTGGATTTTGGAGAAACTTATGCACCCGTAGCTAGACTTGTGTCAATTCGTATATTACTTGCCTATGCTACTTACCATGGCTTCAAGCTTTATCAAATGGGCGTGAAGAGTGCCTTCCTCAATGGACCAATCAAGGAAGAGGTCTATGTTGAGCAACCTCCCGGCTTTGAAGATAGTGAGTACCCTAACCATGTATATAAACTCTCTAAGGCGCTTTATGGGCTCAAGCAAGCCCCAAGAGCATGGTATGAATGCCTAAGAGATTTTCTCATTGCTAATGGCTTCAAAGTCGGAAAAGTCGATCCTACTCTCTTTACTAAAACCATTGCAAATGATTTGTTTGTATGCCAAATTTATGTTGATGATATCATATTTGGGTCTACTAACAAATCTACTTGTGAAGAGTTTAGTAGGATCATGATTCAAAAATTCGAGATGTTGATGATGGGGGAGTTGAAGTATTTCTTAGGATTTCAAGTGAAACAACTCCAAGAGTGCACCTTCATTAGCCAAACTAAGTACATTCAAGACACACTTACCAAGTTTGAAATGAAGGATGCGAAGCCCATCAAGACACCCATGGGAACCAATGGGCATCTCGACCTCGACACGGGAGGTAAATCCATAGATCAAAAGGTATACCGGTCGATGATAGGATCTTTACTCTATTTATGTGCATCTCGACCGGATATTATGCTTTCCGTATGCATGTGTGCAAGATTCCAAGTCGATCCTAAGGAAGTTCACCTTAGGGCCGTAAAACGAATCTTGAGATATTTAGTTCATACTCCTAAGTTTGGTCTTTGGTACCCCAAGGGATCCACATTTGATTTAATTGGTTATTCCGATGTTGATTGGGCAGGGTGTAAACTTGATAGAAAGAGCACATCAGGGACTTGTCAGTTCTTGGGAAGATCTCTGGTGTCTTGGGCTTCAAAGAAGCAAAATTCGTTCGCTCTTTCTACCGCCGAAGCCGAATACATTGCCGCAGGCCATTATTGCATGCAATTGCTTTGGATGAGACAAACCCTTAGGGACTATGGCTACAAATTTAGCAAAGTACCTCTCCTATGTGATAATGAGAGTGCAATCCGCATGGCGGATAATCCCGTTGAGCACAGCCGCACTAAGCACATAGCCATTCGGTATCACTTTTTGAGGGATCACCAACAAAAGGGGGATATCGAGATTTCATATGTTAGCACCAAAGAACAATTAGCCGACATCTTTATCAAACCACTAGATGAGCAAACTTTTACCAAACTTAGGCATGAGCTAAACATTCTTGATTCTAGGAATTTTTATTGATCTCTTGCACATATAGCTTATCTATATACCTTTGATTATGTCTCTTTCATGTGCTATGACTAATGTGGTTTTCAAGTATATTTCATGCTAAGTCATAGATTGAAAGGGAAATGGAGTTCTTCGGCGAAGACAAGGCTTCCACTCCACTCCATCGAATTATTCATCCTTCGCCGTAGCTCCACACTACTCTCCAATTTGGTATAATCTTCACTCTTATATTATTTACCAAGGGAGCGAAAGCTAAAGGGCTCTCAAATGTCTTCGTTTTTGGCGATTCATGCTAAAGGGGGAGAAATATTAAGCCAAAAGCAAAAGGACCGCACCACCACCAATTTTTCAAAAGTTTTAAAGAAGTTTTCATTTGGTATTCAATCTTGATATATTTCAAAATTGGTATAACTAAAACCCTCTTGAACACTAAGAGGAGAATTTCATTGAGGGGGAGTTTTGTTTAAGTCAAAGGAAAAGCATTTGAATCAGGGGGAGAAAATTTCAAATCTTGAAAGTGCTTCTTTCACTCTTATTCGTATACCTTTGACTATTTGCAAAAGGTTTTTGAAAAGAATTTCACAAAGAATTTGCAAAAACAAAACTCGTGGTGCAAGCGTGGTCCAAAATGTTAAATAAGAAGAAAACCATCCATGCATATCTAGAGGAAATTATGTATTGGTTTCATTCCAAGCAACCTTTGCACTTACATTATGCAAACTAGTTCAATTCTGCACTTTTATATTTGCTTTGGTGTGTTGGCATCAATCACCAAAAAGGGGGAGATTGAAAGGGAAATAGGCTTACACCTTTTCCTAAATGATTTTGGTGGTTGAATTGACCAACACAAATAATTGGACTAACTAGTTTGCTCTAGAATATAAGTTTTACAGGTGCCAAAGGTTCACAATATACCAATACAAAGCCAAAAGAAAGGGTTCAAAAAGAAAGAAGCAAGGCACCTGAAGGCTGCCCTGGTCTGGCGCACCGGACTGTCCGGTGTGCCACCGGACAGTGTCCGGTGCACCACCTGACAGTGTCCAGTGCACCAGGGAGTCCAACTCCGAACTGCTCAACTTCGGGAATTCTGGGAGCCACTCCGCTATAATTCACTGGACTGTCCGGTGTAGCACCAGACTGTCCGGTGTGCCAGCGGAGTAACGGCTAACCAAAGCCAACGATCGTCTGCAACTGCTACATGAACAGTGAACAGTGCACGACTGCGCGCGCAGAGTCAGAGCAGGCGCCAGAAGGCGCACCGGACAGTGAACAGTGTTGTCCGGTGCACCACCGAACTGTCCGGTGGCCCAGTTGTCAGAAGCTCCAATGATCAGAACCCAACGGCCTGGTGACGTGGCTGGCGCACCGGACAGTGTCCGGTGGCGCACCGGACTGTCCGGTGCGCCATACGACAGAAGCCCTCACCAACGGTTCTTTTGGTGGTTGGGGCTATAAATACTCCCCAACCACCACACTTCAATGCATCCAAGTTTTCAGCCTTCAAACTTCATACAAGAGCTATAGCATTCAATACAAGACACAAACAAATAGATCAAATCCTCTCCCAAGTCTGAAATCACTCCAAACAAATTAGTGACTAGAGAGAGAGACTTTTGTGTTCCTTTGAGCTCTTGCGCTTGGATTGCTTTTCTTCTTCCTCATTCTTGTTTCCATAACACTTGTAATCAAAACAAGAGACACCAAGTTGTGGTGGTCCTTGTAGTGGACTTAGTGTCCCATTTGATTGAGAAGAGAAGCTCACTTGGTCTAGGTGACCATTTGATAGAAGGAAAGGGTTGAAAGAGACCCGGTCTTTGTGACCACCTCAACGGGGAGTAGGTTTGCAAGAATCGAACCTCGGTAAAACAAATCACTGTGTCATCCGCCTTATTTGCTTGTGATTTGTTTTTTGCCCTCTCTTTTGGACTCGACTTTAATTCTAACGCTAACCCCGGCTTGTAGTTGTGCTTAAACTTTATAAATTTCAGATTTGCCTATTCACCCCCTCCCCCTCTAGGTGACTTTCAGCCTCCACAAGCACAAGATCAACCATCTTCCTCAATGCAAGCATCTTCACCAACTCAAGATGAGGATCAAGCTCAAGATGATGAAAATGAAGATCAAGAGGAGCCACCTCAAGAGGAGGACAATGATCAAGGGGGAGATGTTAATGATCAAGACAAGGAAGATGATGAGGGTCCAAGACCGCCACCCAAGAGTCCACCAAGCAATACAAAGAGATCACCCCATGAACACCATCCTCGGCGATATTCAAAAGGGGGTAACCACTCGATCTCATGTTGCTCATTTTTGTGAACATTACTCTTTTATGTCTTCTATTGAGCCATACAGGGTAGAAGATGCATTAAGGGATTCGGATTGGGTGTTGGCAATGCAAGAGGAACTCAACAACTTCACGAGGAATGAGGTATGGCATTTAGTTCCACGTCCTAATCAAAATATTGTAGGAACCAAGTGGGTCTTCCGCAACAAGCAAGATGAGCATGGTGTGGTGATAAGGAACAAAGCACGACTTGTGGCCAAGGGTTATTCACAAGTCGAAGGTTTGGATTTTGGTGAAACTTATGCACCCATAGCTAGGCTTGAGTCAATTCGTATATTACTTGCCTATGCTACTTACCATGGCTTCAAGCTTTATCAAATGGACGTGAAGAGTGCCTTCCTCAATGGACCAATCAAGGAAGAGGTCTATGTTGAGCAACCTCCCGGCTTTGAAGATAGTGAGTACCCTAACCTTGTCTATAAACTCTCTAAGGCGCTTTATGGGCTCAAGCAAGCGCCAAGAGCATGGTATGAATGCCTAAGATATTTTCTTATCACTAATGGCTTTAAAGTCGGAAAAGCCGATCCTACTCTATTCACTAAAACTATTGCAAATGATTTGTTTGTATGCCAAATTTATGTTGATGATATCATATTTGGGTCTACTAACAAATATACTTGTGAAGAGTTTAGTAGGATCATGGTTCCAAAATTCGAGATGTCTATGATGGGGCAGTTGAAGTATTTTCTAGGATTTCAAGTGAAGCAACTCCAAGAGGGCACCTTCATTAGCCAAACGAAATACATTCAAGACATAGCTCATTTATATACCTTTGATCATGTCTCTTTAATGTGCTATGACTAATGTGGTTTTCAAGTGTATTTCATGCTAAGTCATAGATTGAAAGGGAAACGGAGTTCTTCGACGAAGACAAGGCTTCCACTCCACTCCATCGAATTATTCATCCTTCGTCGTCGCTCCACACCACTCTCCAATTTGGTATAATCTTCACTCATATATTATTTGCCAAAGGGAAAGAAAGTAAAAGGGCTTATATTTCACTCACAAGTACCCGTTTTTGGTGATTCATGCCAAAGGGGGAGAAAGTATTAGCCCAAAGCAAAAGGACCGCACCACCACCAATTTTCAAAAGTTTTTTAAAGAAGTTTTTATTTGGTATTTAAATCTTGATATATTTCAAAATTGGTATAACTAAAACCCTCTTGAACACTAAGAGGAGAATTTCACTGAGGGAGAGTTTTGTTTAAGTCAAAGGAAAAGCATTTGAAACAGGGGGGAAAATTTCAAATCTTGAAAATGCTTCTTTCACTCTTATTCATATACCTTTGACTATTTGCAAAAGGTTTTTGAAAAGAATTTTCAAAGAATTTGCAAAAACAAAACTTGTGGTGCAAGCGTGGTCCAAAATGTTAAATAAGAAGAAAACCACCCATGCATATCTAGTAGAAATTATATTGGTTTAAATTCCAAGCAACCTTTGCACTTACATTATGCAAACTAGTTCAAATCTGCACTTTTATATTTGCTTTGGTTTGTGTTGGCATCAATCACCAAAAATGGGGAGATTGAAAGAGAAATAGGCTTACACCTTTTCTTAAATGTTTTGGTGGTTGAATTGCCCAACACAAACAATTGGACTAACTAGTTTGCTCTAGATTATAAGTTCTACAGGTGCCAAAGGTTCAACACAAACCAATAAAAAGTCCAAGAAAGGGTTCAAATAAAAAGAGCCAAAGACAACCAAAGGCTGCCCTGGTCTGGCGCACCGGACTGTCCGGTGTGCCACCGGACAGTGTCCGGTGCACCAGGGTGGATCATCTCCAACTTGCTAGCTTCAGGTTTTCTGGGAGCCACTCCGCTATAATTCACCGGACTGTCCGGTGTGCCAAGCGAAGCAACGATCGCCAGCGCAACGGTCGAGTTCAACGGTCGGCTGACAACGCTACAGTGCGCGGACTGCGCGCGCAGAAGTCAGAGCAGGCGCAGATGGCGCACCGGACAGTGAACAGGACCTGTCCGGTGCACCACCGGACTGTCCGGTGGCCCACATGTCAGAAGCTCCAACGGTCGAACCCTAACGGTTGGGTGACGTGGCTGGCACACCGTACAGTGTCCGTTGGCGCACTGGACTGTCCAGTGCGCCATTCGCAGATAGCCTTCCCCAACGACCACTTTGGTGGTTGGGGCTATAAATACCCCCAACCACCAAACATTCAAGGCATCTAAGTTTCAGCCATTTGCATTCAATACAAGAGCTCTAGACTTCATTCCAAAGACACAAACAAGAGATCAAATCCTCTCCCAAGTCCAAAGATCATTCCAATCAAATAGTGACTAGTGAGAGAGATATTTTTGTTCATTTGATTTCTTGCGCTTGGATTGCTTTTCTTCTTCCCCATTCTTGTTCCCGCAACATTTGTAATCAAAACAAGAGACACCAAGTTGTGGTGGTCCTTGTAGTGGACGTAGTGTCCCATTTGATTGAGAAGAGAAGCTCACTCGGTCTAGGTGATCGTTTGAGAGAGGGAAAGGGTTGAAAGAGACCCGGTCTTTGTGACCACCTCAACGAGGACTAGGCCCTTCGAGGGCTGAACCTCGGTAAAACAAATCACTGTGTCACTCTCGCTATTTGCTTGTGATTTGTTTTCGCCCTCTCTTTCAGACTCGGTTTTAATTCTAAAGCTAACCCCGACTTGTAGTTGTGCTTAAGTTTAATAATTTTTAGATTCTGCCTATTCACCCCCCTCTAGGCGACTTCCAACCATACTTACTGTTGAAACTTGCTCTCCTGGGCAAGATGATCCAACGGGGGAGTGAAAGGAATGCAAACAAGGTTTTAACTCGAGATGGCTTTTCTCTGTTAATCTAGCCTCTCAAGGGCACTGTACGGGGGTATTTATAGGTGGCTGAGCGCCCAACGTCTTGATGTAAGTACGCATGTGCCCTCAGGCACCCGGACTATCCCTAGAATATTCCCATTATGGAGGGTTACAGACTGTCATTACAGAAAAGCCATTACAAATCGGGCCCAAAACACACTTCTCCGTGCGGGGCCTGTTATAATGGGCCGAATCCCACGTGGGCCTCCAGGTTGGGTGAGGGCGAGGGAAGGGGCGACTCCGTCGTAGGCCTTCGTCTTGCAGTGTAGAGGGCGAAGGGTGGACCTCGCCGGTCGTTTTGCTTCCGTTGGTACAGCGAGGTTGACGAAGGCTTGGAGCGAAGGGTAGCGTCTTCGCCTTCGCCCCAATATTTGCCCTCCGAGGGACCAGTTCGACTAAGTCGTCTGGTGCCGAAGACGTCGCTAGATGGTGGAGATGCTACCGTCGCTCGAAGTGGTTCCGCGGGGGTTTTTGATATGACCGTTGACGGACGCAGTACTGTTAGAATGCGGGTTTCTCGAAGCGTCGCATCCTATGTATAAAAAGGGGGGGCGGGGCGGGTCAGGTTCTCTTACTTTTCTGGGTGCCGCAAAACCCTAGCCTCCTTTTGAAACCGTTCGCCTGCTTGCCTGCCCTCCTTGTTCCTGTTCGTCGGAGATCTGGCCCGCGTCAAGCAGACCGCTCGCCGCCGCCGACGGTACGTAGCCATGTCGTCTTCTTCCTCGTCTGCTGCAAACACGCCGCCGGCCGACGTGTCATCCGAGGATACCTTGAGCAACGTGGTGGCGATGGAACTACATCTGGGTGATACGGTGGAGTTCGGCGTTTCACGGATTTCCTCGGTTCACGTGCAGGATATGTAGTAGCTGGGGTATTTTGGCAGCGGAGTTGGGCGTGTCCCGGGGGCGGAGGAGGTTCCCGAGCCCGAGGGCGAGTTGGTCGTGTTTGAGGCGTTTTTCACCGCTGGTCTTCGTTTGCCTGCACATCGCTTTATGGCGGAGGTCCTGTAGAGGTTTGAGGTCCAGGTCCACCAGCTGACACCTAAGACCGTGGTGGCCCTGGTGAAGTATGTCTGGGCGGCGACTTCATATGGCGGTCAGCCTTCTGTGGAGGTCTTCGCCAAACATTACTGTCTGCATTGGCAAAAAAAGAAAAATTGGACACAAGATTGCGCAGTTTGGATTGTGCACTTTTACACCGAGGACCGGAAAGACTTCAATGGAAGTCGTGGAGTTAGTTCCCTGTGCCCACAATAAGTGGGGCAACTGGTGGGATTTCTGGTTTTATGTTTCCGAGGGCGAAGTCGAAGACCACCCAGGGCTCCACGTGGCCGTGATGTGCTCCCATTATTATGTGGCATTCCCGCAATTTGAGGTGGTGGAGGATGATGAGAATGAAGGAGCCCTTCGGTGCGCTGCCCGCATGAGTAGCGGGCACGATTTAGTTGAGGAATTCATCGGGTAAGGGGTATGGCCCTTGGCACATGGCTGGGCATTGGGCGAAGTATGCCCTCGTGAGATGCCCTCCCTAGGTGGGCAGCAAGTGCGAAGTCCAGCCTTCGCGTTGGATCTGCATGGCCGGGATGCCGCCGTGTTCGTGCGTGAAGCGGAAGATGGGGTTGCGCGTATTCTGGGGCGTTATGTGCCTAGGACGGAGGCCCTGCAGAGTTGGGATATCCGTGGATCCAACGTTCGCCTGAATAGGGTCTTCGAGCTCAATCGCTTGCCATACAGCGGCTACCCCGGGGATGACGCTGTCGACCGCCGCAGGAAGAGGCCAGTGGCCATGACTGAGGAAGGCCCTTCGCAGGAGGCCGCCCCAGCCACTAAGAAGAGAAAACTAGGTACTGCAGTGGGGGGACTGGGGGTCTCCGATAGTTTTGCTGTGGAGTTGTTGGGGACGTGCGCAGCCCCCGGGAGAAGGATGTCTTCGCCCGAGCTCCGGGAGTCTTCGGCGCGAATGCTGGAGGTTACTGGGGGTCAATGGCCCAAGAATGTTCTAATCCCCTGCGCAGCTGGCGAAGACTTCTTTATGTCTCGCATGGTTCGTGACTTGAAGGTTTTTCCTTACGGATGGAATATTGCCGCTGTTGTATCGACAATGATGGAGAGGGACCGTCAAGACGCTGCGCAGAAACGTCGGGCGGTCGTCAGGATCGCGGATCCTATGCGCGAGGCGAAGAAGGCGCGGGGGAGCGCAAAGGCTGCTGCCTCTGGCAGTAGCAAACCGGTGCCGGCTGCGAAACCAGCCGCCGCCGGGCACAGCAAGGCGTCGGCTAGTGCGAAGGCTGCCGCCTCTAGCGGGAGTAAGCCGCCCCCGTGCGGGCCCGTGAAAGAACGAAGGCCGCCTTTACCGGCGCGGCGTGTTGCCGACTTCGGCACGGACATCAGTGTCGATGATTATTTTGTTGGTAAGTGAAGTTTTTTTAACTCGACTAGGCCTTTAACTAGTATCATGGTGCAGGGTCGGGTGAGGGGCAACTGGCTGTTGTCCCGCCTCCGGTGGCAACCACTTCGCCGACGGCGGTGCTTGAGGCGAAGGGTGCTGTGCGGGACCTGTGGGCCACTTTTTGCGCGAGCGGCGAGATTTCTGTCGACCGCTGCCGCTAAGGACGTGGCGGGCTCCATGTCTCAGCGACTGAGGGAAGCGTCGCGGCAGCTGTCACAGCAACTAAAGCGAGTAAGTTGTGTTAGACTTCGATGTTTGTTGTTTTATGAGAATTCGGGTCTCATGGGTTTATGTCAGGCGGCTGACTTCGCCGACCACGTCGCGTCGGGTGTCTTGACTGCGGACGTTGCTGTCGAGGTCGAGAGTCTCCGGGCACAGCATGCGGATGCTGTGTGGGAGAAGTCGGCTGCGGAGAGCAAAAGCCGCAGGCTGTCGGAGAAGGTGGCCGCCTTGGAGGCCGAGAAGACGGATCTCCGGCGCCAGTTGGTGGAGGAGAGGCACGAGGCAAACAAGGCCATCGCTGATGCGCAGGCTGCATAGGCCGAGGCCAAAGTGGCGTGGGCGGAGGGCAGTCTCGCCCGCCAACGTGCCAAGGAGCTGGAGGCGAAGTTCAACGCCCTGGGCAGCCGCGTGGACAAGGCCGAGGCCTCGATGCGCGTGGAGGTCGAGTGGACGCACGCGCAGTTCGTGGACGCGTACCGGGAGCTGGGTGCGTGGACTGCTGGCTTCGAAGTGCCCGGCCAAGAAGCGGGCATTCGCTTCCTTGAATGGTTGCAGGAGGAGCTGCTGGTGCTCCCGACCATTGTGACGAGTTTCATGTCCTTCGCCTCCCTCGTCACCTGCGAGGGGGGCGTGAATGCTCTGTCCCGCGAGGGGTGCAGGCATTACGAGGTCTTCGACCAAGCGGATGAAAACTTTGAACGTGAAATCTTCAAGGTCGAAGACCCTGTGCTGAAGCAGTCGGTGGGAGCGCTCTTCGATAGGATGTGGGGTCCACATGGCCGAGAGGCGGTCTGGGAGCAGTCCGACCGGGCAATAGAGCAAGTAAAGGCTATTTTTGTGTGGTTATGTGTGCAGGTATGTGTGGTTTTGCGGAATGAATGTGCTGTTGCTGCAGATGGCGCATGTCAAAGACATCGAGGACCTTGGTGGTCTGGACAGCGTGCTGCCCGAGGCCGCGGAGGTCGATCCAGTGCCGCCATCTGTTGCCGGTGAAGGTCCCTCGAAGACCCCCGCGCCGGCTGCGGCCAGCAAAGACCCCGCACCAGCCCCTGCGTCGACGGGCAAAGACGCCTTGAAGGTGGTGGCCGAGCCGGCTGCCGAGCCGGCGGCCGAAGACCCCACAGCTGTGGCCGGGTCTACGCAGGTGGCTGAATAGGTGTTGAGGAGTTTGTAAATTTTGTCTGTGTGATACTAAACCTCGGTTGCTGCGCAGGTTCTAAGGTTTGGGCCTGCGCACGCAACCACTACTGACCATGTTGTTCTTGTGGCGGCTTCGACCGTGGCTGTTGATGACGATTCATTTGGCTCTGTGTCTAAGTGTTTTGAGTCTGATGTTTCTAGGAGTTCTATTGCGTGGACGGAGGAGTCTTCAGACGAGGACTTGGATTATTTTGCAGCGTTAGATGTGGCTGCAGCGGAGCCTTCGCCGCGCGCGGAGGGTTCCGAGGAGCTCCCGGGCGCGAGTACTGGGTATAGGCAGCGAAGGGCAGTGGCGAAACAAAGAGTGAGTGGATTGTCGCGAAGCGGTAGGTGTCATCGTAGTGAGATGGAGAGTGGTCGTCTTCGCGTGGATGGGACTAGTAAGCGAGAATTGTTGTCCTCGCCGATTGGGGTGAGTGTAGGTGAGAGGGAGCTGTGAAATCTTTTTGAGGGTGAGGAATTGAGGATAATGATGTTCAACTATAGGGAGATGGGTATCATCCCGAAGGTTGAGCCAATGTGATATATGATGCCCTTGCTGTGTGTATGTAACCGTAATTTATATGATAAGGTTGCACGCCTTCGTTGATCCAGCCGCGCCCGTAGGCGACTTCTGCACGGAGTCTTTTGGGAACGACTTCAATCTTCGTGTACTTGTTGTGTTGTTTAGGCTGCGCCCGTAAGCGACTTTTGCACGGAGAGTCTTTTGGGAAAGACATCGATTTTGCGCACTTGTTGTGCTATTCTGGCTGCACCCTTAGGCGACTTTTGCACGGAGAGTCCGGCTGCACCCTTAGGCGACTTTTGCACAGAGAGTCTTTTGGAAAAGACTTCGATTTTGTGCACTTGTTGTGCTATTCCGGTTGCACCCTTAGGCGACTTTTGCACAGAGAGTCCGGCTGCACCCTTAGGCGACTTTTGCATGGAGAGTCTTTTGGAAAAGACTTCGATTTTGTGCACTTATTGTGCTAATCTGGCTGCACCCTTAGGCGACTTTTGCACGGAGAGTCCAGCTGCACCCTTAGGCGACTTTTGCACGAAGAGTCTTTTGGAAAAGACTTCGATTTTGCGCACTTGTTGTGCTAATCCGGCTGCACCCTTAGGCGACTTTTGCACGGAAAGTCTTTTGGAAAAGACTTCGATTTTGCGCACTTATTGTGCTAGTCCGGCTGCACCCTTAGGCGACTTCTGCATGGAGTGTCGCACGCGAGGGTAGTCAGTGCTGCCCCTCGCGGTGACTTCGGTGTGGTCGAATGCCAAAGATCGTCGATGCAGTCTTTTTCGACATATTGTCTTAGTTTTCCGGGGGATTTTTGTGGGTATATTACATGGCTCCGCCTCATTAAAAACCTCACCCCCCGGGAGGAAAAGAGTGCGGGCTGAAATGATACTGTTTGGTGAATTACAAGGGCGTGTTGGCCCTGAGGATTCAAACAAAAAATTTGCAGAGATTATCGATATTCCAGGAATTCTCTAGGTCCTCGCCGAATGGCGTTGTTAGTCTGTACGCGCTGGGGGACGCCTTCGTCTTGACGATGAAAGGACCCTCCCACTTTGGCTCCAGCTTGCCTCGTGACTCTATCCGAGCTGTCCGGACGAGTATGAGGTCCCCTTCGTCGAATTCTCTTGGGACGACTGCATGGTCGCGCCAGGCCTTCGTTTGAGCTTGGTAATTGTTGAGAGCCTGCAGGGCGAAGACAAGGTCTCCATCGATGAGGTCCTTGGATGTCGGTTCGTCTACGTCGGGGACGGCTGAAGTGCTTGTTCGTGGTGACCCATGTTTGATTTCCTGCGGGGTCATGGCCTCCGATCCGTATAGCAGGCGAAAGGGAGTGAATCCAGTCGCCCGGCATTTGGTCGTGTTCAACGCCCAGACTGCTTCAGGTAGCAGGTCGGCCCATTTACCCTTCTTATCGTCGAGAAGCATTTTCTTGATGGCAATGAAAATCTTGCCGTTGGCGTGCTCCACAACGCCGTTAGATTGTGGGTGATATACTGAGGCGAAGGCGAGCTTGGTGCCAATGGAGAAACAAAAATCCCTGAAGTCCTGGCTGTCAAACTGTTTGCCATTGTTGTCGGTGTTTTGGGTCCGACCGCACACCCGGGGTTGCCCCTCAAGGTGTTTTAGGAGTAGGACGGTGTCGATAACTGTAGCAAAATGGTTCGCGCTGATCGCACGAGGGACAGTGGACAAGTTTGACAGGTTCGGGCCGCTTGGAGATGCGTAACACCCTACGTCCTGATGAGTATGCTTGATGGATGTGGCTACAAGGGAGCTCGCTGGATCGAGAATACAGAGAGTTGATTTGGGTGGCTAAGTAAAGGGTCGATCGTTCTGAAGGGGTGCCCCCTAGGCCTTATATACTCGACCGTGGGGCAGTACACATGGATAAGATAGCAACGAGTAGCTAAAAGATAGTGAACCTCTTGAGATTATCCCTACGTAACCCTCGCCGACTTATCCTCGCGTGGCTTCGTTGCATGGAGGCTCCGGCGCGGGAAAATTGGATCTTTGTTGCGGTCATTCGCTCGATGCTGCGGGCCGTCCGGGCTTGTACCAATCCGGCCCCATGTCGTTCTGCTTCGCTGGCTGTTTCTCCCCAGGCCCACGAAAGAATGACCTTACGATTTATTGGGCCCTTGGGCCTTTCGTGAGGTCTTTTACTCTTTTAGTGGACCCGGGGGATATCTATCCCCCACAAGCCCCCGATCTTTGGGTTAATTTAGAGATAATCAACCCGAAGATCCCAGGTCCAGCTTGCAGGTAACTTGAAGAAAGATGGCTTCCGGTTGTCTTCTCCTGCTCCGACCATTCGTTGACCAAAACCTGGCTTCGTGCCTGTGCCTTAGAGGTCGGCATTCCGATTTGTAGGATTCTGAACTTCATTGGGTGCACCAGAGGTGCACCCAATGGGTGTAGCCCCCGAGCTTCGAGTAGATTTTAGAAAATAATCTGCTCGAAGGTCTTCAGTGGAGATCATTTCTATTTGTGTTCGCTCATTTTGGTTGAGGGTTGGCTTTTTTAATCTTGTCCCGTGCTTTAGAAATCGGCACTATCTCGGCTTGGAATGATAATCCATGGGGTGCACCGGAGGTGCACCCAATGGGTGTAGCCCCCGACCTTCAAGTGGATTTTTGAGGATAATTCACTCGAAGGTCTTCTTTTTATGTCCTTTTGCTGAAGATTATCCTTTCTGCTTGTAAAAAAGTTGGCATGATGTCATCCACGCTATGTCATCAATATTATGCTTCAGAGGTCAGCATGTATTTTGTCTTTTGCAGCCGAGTTTGCAATCCATCCGTATCTTGCTAGGTAGTGTAATTTATTTGCTCTGTGACTGATTGGACATTTGATGGACGTTCTCTGTCTAGTCTTCAAGTCGTGTCTGTCGACCATATTTTGCACTCTGCTGGCTATATTTGGCTTCCCTCTAACTCTTGTTGATATCTCATTTTTGTCTTGAGGCATTCACTGCTTGCTCTGCACAGATGTGACTATTTTGAAAAATATACTAACAATTCCTGGGCGTCCCCCCCCAATGGGTGTGGGCAAGGGATGGCTTGGTACGCTGAGTGTTTTAGCCGGCTGCTTCTGAGTTGTAATGTGACGGGACGGCGAGTGTAATCATATCCTTTGCGCTGTTGACTGGAGTCCCAATGGGTGTAGTGTTGCATGAAACGGCGTCAGCCGCCTGACGTGTCTCCAGACGGGTGGAAGTGCTTATTGAATGCTTTGCGACTGTTCAGTGACCACGGTTGGAGGTGAGCGGTTGCCTTTCCCTTCTATAAATAAGGCTGTTGCCCCTCTGGTTTTTTCACATCTCTTCGCTGTTCTTTTACTGCTTCCTTCTCTTCTCTCCCGCTTGCTTCCACCATGGGCAAGAGCAACAAGCGCAAGCGCGAACCGACTCCTCCATCGGAGGATTTCGGTGACTCGGAATACTCGGAGGAGGAGTTCTCCTCCGAGTCCGAGGGGTCTCCGGCTCCCGTCTCTCCCCCGGCGTCGTCCGATGACTCGGACGACTCCCAGGGGATAGCCACGGAAGTCTGGACATACATCCGGGCCGTCGAGCGCTCCGGGCTCGAGGGCTCGGATGAGTCGGAGTACTCCTCGGATGAGGAGGACTCGGACGGCGGCGGCGAGGACGAGGACGACGACGACGACGGCGACGGCGACGACGGTGGCGACGGCGACGGCAGCGGCAGCGGCAGGAGCAGCGGCGACGGCGGCGGCAGCAGGGGCAGCACCAAGGGCGGCAGCACCAAGGGCAGCACCAAGGGCGGCAGCAGCAGGGGCAGCACCAAGGGCGGCGGCGGCGGCGGCAGGGGCAGGGCCAGTGGCTAGACGCCACTGGTCTTCTTAGATATTAGTATAGTTTAGTATAGTTAGAATAATGTAGTAGTAATGTAGAGTAGTGTAGTGTAGTGTAGTAGTAGTGTAATGTAGTATAGTAATTGTTGGGGACTTGTTCTCAAATGCTAAGAGTTAAGAACAAGGCAACATAAAAAGTGTTAAGTGTTAAAGTCCTTCGTCCTTTGAAACATTATGTCCCTTCGGGAAATAATGAGTTTCGGACGAAGGTCATAAGAAACATACCTTCGTAAATATAACAACTAATGACGAAGGATTCATATAAAGCATGAAATATAGACATCATCATGGAATCATTTCTATTTTATTAACATGGAGAAATAGAAATGATTTCAAATTACAAGTGTACCTTCGGTCCTGAGAGAAGGTAAAAAAGTACAAGCGTGACGCAAAAGCAAATGTCAAGTCAGCGTGAACAGTACGGGAGTACTGTTCATCTATTTATAGACGCGGGACGCAACCCACGTAAAATTACATTCATGACCATTACATTTGCTAATGACTTATGAAAATCTGTCAAGGCCCAAGTAGTCTTTTCATCTTTAAGTCGGTTCCCTTCCCTGCTATCGCGACGAAGCTTCCCTGCGCACAGCTTCGGCTGTGCACCATCCTTCGTGGAGCTTGGTAATTAGCCCGTCCTCCATTTTAATCCCCCTTCGTCTGGTTCAGGCTTCGTCCTGACCGCACCTCATGTCCATAATTCTGAGTCCGAAGATACCTGTTCACATAATCCACTTGGAAAACATTGTCAAATCATGTTTTTGAGGACCTTCGGAGGACGAAGGCCCCCAACAGTAGCCCCTCGCAATATTAATTTGTTAATGATAAATTCAGATTGCGATATGGACGAAGGCCTTGAGCCGAAGGTCCGAAAAAACACCTTCCCTTTGCTAGAATAGCAACATTCACTGACAAGCGGGGTCTTTCAATTTTCAACGCCCTGGGGGTATAAATAAGATCATACCGCAAACTTATTTGGTACGCACACTTGCCATCTGCTTCGGCTCACTAAATTTCTAGCTCTTGTGCACTAAGATTTGCTGATCTTTTTGATTTTGAAGCCTCGGCCCTGAAAACAGTTTTTTAGCGTTTCCGAAGATGTCTGAAGGTAAGAAGTTTCCTGCCGAGACGAAGCTGAGCCTCGACGAAGAGAAGAACTTGGGGTTCCTTATAGCGATGGCAGAGACCAATACGGAGAAAATCACCAAGGAGATTCTTGAAGGTTTGTCCGAAGATACTGGTGATAGCGACAGTTACGACGTAGAAAGTGGTAGGGAAGAGTCCGAAGATCGACCATGGTGGCCAAGTCACACGGTTTTCGGGAAAAGCACTATTAAGCAGAGTCATATTGATAATATGAGGGGGCGGTATTTTCGAGATATATCTATTGTGAGGGCTGACGCTGGAGAAAAAACTTCTCCCACCCCCGAGGAAGATGAAGTCGTAATCTTCCGAAGCTTTCTCAAGGCTGGGCTTCGATTCCCCCTAAGCAACTTTGTTGTTGAGGTACTGAAAACATTTCAAGTCTACCTGCATCAAATTACTCCCGAAGCTATCATAAGAATGGGGATGTTTGTCTGGGCTACGAGAAGCCAAGGTTTAGAACCAAATGCTAAAAGCTTTTGCAACATTCATGAGTTGTTATACGAGACGAAGCCCTGGGGGAAAGAACAATATCACAACAACTTTGGGTGCTACAGCTTCGGTGCCCGCTCCGGGTCAAGCCGCCCTGTGCCAACCTTTCGGAAGAGGTGGCCCGGAGCCTGGATGACTGAATGGTTCTATGTAAAGAATGACTTAACGGCGCAAGAAGATGTCAAGAGTATCATTATGCGCCCCATCTGGCAACGTTTCGGACTTCGAAGGCCGAAGGTTGAAATGGATGAAGCAGCCGAGGAATGCCAAAGAGCCTTCGGCGTGGTCTGCTCTTTCATTGGGACAAGGGACTTGGTCCAAGAGCATATTGCCTTCAGAGTGTGGCCACTTACAGGAAAGTGGGAAATGCCGAAAGAAACCATCAAAGAATCCGACGAAGGTGGACTAGTCAGACTGAAATACACATTCAAATACGGAGATAAGTTTGTTGAACCTGATGATGACTGGCTGAAAAGCATTGAAACACTAAGTGACGAACTGCTTGGGGCATATTCGAAGGCCGAGAATACTGCGTTATCAGCAGCCTTCGGAGGCCGAAAGAAGAAAAGGCTCAACCGGGTATTTGACGCAGTCGGGTTTGTCTACCCTGACTACCACTATCCGGTACTGGGTCGCAAAAGAAAAATTACTTCTCCTGCGATAGAAGCTACCACGAGTGCCACTAATGAGCCAGCTCCACAAAGGAAAAAGATGAAGGTGCTCACCCACCGAGCGCGCTTTATTGAGCCGGCCATAGTGCCAAAATTCATTGGTGAAGTCTCTTTGGCCTCTGAAGCTACAGAACCAGCTCCAGTGCCGAAGATAGAAGAGAAAACTGAAGCACCTTCGGCCGAAAAAAGCAGAAAAACCGAAGATTGAAGAGCCAAAAATATCGGAAATCTTAAGTCCTTCAACAAATGTTGAAACAATAAAAAATCAAAAGGGCCCGTCGGTGACCCCGAGAAGAAAAAGAATGGTGAACGTGTTAGATGTTTTGGAGACAATTAAGTCTTCAAGCACAACTCCAAAGGGGACTATTGAAGTTGCTGAAGTGTCTACCGAAGCTGAAGTTGCTGAAGCTTCGAAGCAACAACCTGAAGCCGAAGCTGGGCCTTCAGAGCCCACCAAGGAACAATCTTTGGAGACCGAGAAAATATCAGAACCAGCTTTGGGTAAAGAAATTGACACTGCCGCCCCCAAAGCTCCTTCCAGCATACACGATTACATCGTACGACATGCTTCGGGGAAGAGATTATCCGAAGAGGAAACTTACGAAGCTAATTACTATGCCAGAGAGCTAAAATATCCGAAGGGGGCAGTAGTGTTTAACGGGACTAATGAAGATGACTTCCTGTACTGCCTTCCTGATAATAAAGAACTATCTGTCTGCCGAGAGATGGCTAGAAGTATGGGATTCCCGAAGCTCGAAGCTGGATTATGCGCTATGACGAAGGAAGATCTCGCGGATAGTCTTGCATATAATAGCCTGAAGGTATGGGAATTAGACGTTTGAAAAAAAATTGTACAATACGTAATTTATTCGTTTATTCTTATATGGATTCTTTTTGTATAGGGTTTAATCCTGAGCAACGCATTAAGAGCACAAAAGAGTGCCGAAGATGAAAGCTATGAAATTGCGTTCAACAATTTACGATCAGAAGTTATTAAACTGAGAAATGAAGTTGTAGAAAAAGATAAAATTCTGGTTACATTAGTAGACAAGATAAAAAAGGACGAAGCTGCTGCAAAGATTCAGACCGAAGCTCAGAAACGCGAAATTAAAGATCTTCAGAAGCAATTGGCCCGGGCGAAAGAAGAACGCATACTTGAAGAGACAAGACGGGAATGCAGCGACCAATGGGCTGATCATTTGGAAGCAACCGTGGAAGAGCTTCGGTCTTCTAAGAAAAAATGCTACGAAAAATCCATGGAATGCGTAAAGAAAATTAAAACCAGCTTCGCCAGCGTGGGCGCATTTTCCAGTGAGGAGAATTTTTCAAGAGGCAATCCCGAAGGTCCAATAGAATGGATCATCCACGAAGCAGAGGCCTTCGAGGAAATCCTGAGTAGCCGCGGTGACATTTGCGCTTTTTCGGGCGCCAGGGGAGTTGCTTCTGTCTTGGAGAAGAAAGGTTGCGGGCATGTAAAATCTTTAGCTCAGTCCGAAGCTGCCTTATCCTCCGAAGACATCAAAGACCCCTCGGCCGAAGCAAGCATGGTTGGTGGCAAATTCTTTACTGATGTCTGGAACAACGGTGGCCGAGAAATGGCGCAAGAAATTATTCAAAGGAGTGAAAAAGGCATACATGATGCTAGGAAAGTGACAGAGGCTGCCGAGGGGCAAATAGGTATTAATTAGTCGCTCTTATTGTGTTGTGATTTTTATTTCAAACTTTGCCCGCTGTTTGTAATAGTAATGC
This sequence comes from Zea luxurians, assembly GCA_029449295.1. Classification (NCBI taxonomy): domain Eukaryota; kingdom Viridiplantae; phylum Streptophyta; class Magnoliopsida; order Poales; family Poaceae; genus Zea; species Zea luxurians. The sequence continues at coordinate 32,294,518 of JAOPSE010000031.1, forward strand.
AAAAATATTCTGTTTCCTCAGAACCTGCTGGATCGTCTGGTGACCCTCTCACAAAAGGTGATGACGAAATTAAACAAATGGCCGAAGCTATCATGGATAAAGTTGTTGAACAACTTCTAAATGAGGCTGCCGAAGTAGTATTAAGAGAAGACTAGGTGTTATTAGAAAAAACATTTGAAGTGTGATCTATGTAATATTTTATACATTTGAATGTAATATACAAGTCTCTTTTCATTATTCAATTCTTTACGATGCATGAAATTCTACATACATACCATTTTTGAGCCTTCGGCGAAAAAACACCTTCCCTTCTTTTCATGCTTCGTGAAGAAGACATTCTCCGTTAAAACTATTCTGATGAATCACGTCCACGCTTCGTGAAAACATTCTCCGAAGCTTTACAATTTCAATATTGCTCTGATGAAGCTCGTCCATGCTTCGTGAAAACATTCTCCGAAGCTTTACAATTTCGATATTGCTCTGATGAAGCTCGTCCATGCTTCGTAAAAACATTCTCCGAAGCTGTATTCCGAAGATTATCATTGTATTCCCTCGTGACTTTACAAAATTTTCACTTTCTCAAAGCGTCCATTCGAAGGTTGATACTGTGTCCCCTTCTTTTGCCAAATGCAACATGATGTATGATGCTTATGCTATGCAAAATGATGTGATGATGTTATGTCATGCAAATGACATTTGTTCCGAAGATACACACAATATATTTGTAAGCTCTGCATTCCCTTAGGAACGTCTTTGGAGCTTCTTCGCCTTTTACTTAGACAGTATAAGCTCTGCATTCCCTTAGGAACGTCTTTGGAGCTTCTTCGCCTTTTACTTAGGCGGTATGAGCGTTGACTTTTCGCTGTATGCTCTGCATTCCCTTAGGAACGTCTTTGGAGCAAAAAAACTTACACTGCGCTCCCTTTGGAACGGCTTTTTGTAACTTCGACAACTTACTCTGCGTTCCTTAGAACGACTTTTTGTTGCTTCGAAGGAATTTTGATAATTCGAAGGTCCTCCTTATTACCGCAAACTTTTAAGCTTCAGCAACTTAAGCCTGTGGAGAAGATAGATTTTCCTCATAACCAACCACGAAACTATTATATGAAAACTGAAATGTTCTTTATTACACAGAAAATAGAACTTAAACGGAAAAAACTGCTATCAAAGTAGGATATTTGTCAATAAATGTGCTTCGACTCTGGCACAGTACTATTGACTGTGCGAGCTTCAGATTGCTCTCTGAGATCCCTTTGGTGAGGAACATATTGGCTCCCTTCTGGCTGTTGGCCTTGTTGCAGCGGAGGTGGAGGCGGGGGCTGTTGCCATGAAGCTTGAGGCTGACTCGCCGAAGCTACGGAAACTGCAGGGTGGTTGCCCACGTATTCTGGGATGTAAGGCTGATGGTACGAAGCAGTATGCATGACCTGCTTCGGCTGGCCCTGTTGCGCTGCAGCTTCTGCTAGCTCCTTTTGTTTCTGGATGGTGACGTGACACATCCTGGTGGTATGGCCCTTGTTTTCACCACAGAATAAGCAAAATATCCTCCTTGGTTGATCTCCAAATCTTCCGCCGAAGCCCCTGGCGCCTCTGCCTCTTGGAGCTGGTGGCCGGAAGAAAGTTTGTTGTTGCCCCGAAGCCTGTGAAGAGCACTGCGGCCTGTTCTGCTGACTCCCCTTATCATCATTTTGAGTGGAGTTGTGGATGGACCTGACATGCCTCGGATAGAATCTTCCTCCGAAGCCCCTGGTCATCTCAGAAAATCTGAAGGCCTCCTCCCTTCTTTGGCGAAAGTCATTATCGGCACGAATGTACTCGTCCATCTTTTGGAGCAGCTTCTCCAGAGTCTGAGGAGGCTTCCTAGCAAAGTATTGAGCTGCAGGTCCAGGACGAAGCCCCTTGATCATGGCTTCGATGACAATTTCATTGGGCACCGTTGGTGCCTGTGCCCTCAAACGCAAGAACCTTCTGACATACGCCTGAAGGTATTCTTCATGATCCTGAGTGCACTGGAACAAGGCTTGAGCAGTGACCGGCTTCGTCTGAAATCCTTGGAAGCTGGTTAACAACATATCCTTCAGCTTCTGCCATGAAGTGATCGTTCCTGGTCGAAGGGAGGAATACCAGGTCTGAGCAACACTCCTGACGGCCATAACGAAAGACTTCGCCATAACTGCAGCATTGCCACCATACGAAGACACTGTTGCTTCGTAGCTCATCAAGAACTGCTTCGGGTCTGAGTGGCCGTCGAACATGGGAAGCTGGGGTGGCTTATAGGACGGAGGCCAGGGTGTAGCCTGCAGCTCAGCGGACAGAGGAGAGGCATCATCGAAAACAAAATTTCCATGATGGAAATTGTCATACCAGCCATCTTCGTTGAAGAAGCCCTCCTGACGAAGGTCTTTTTGTTGAGGCCTTCGGTTCTGCTCATCGTGGGTAAGATGACGAACTTCTTCAGAAGCTTCGTCTATCTGCCTTTGCAGCTCAGCTAGCCTGGCCATCTTTTCCTTTTTCCTCTGCACCTGTTGATGAAGCATCTCCATATCCCTGATCTCTTGGTCTAGTTCATCCTCCTGAAGCGTCGGGCTGACGGCCTTCCTCTTCTGGCTTCGGGCCTCCCGAAGAGAGACGGTCTCCTGGTTGGGATCCAGCGGTTGCAGTGCTGCAGCTCCAGTCGCTGAAGCTTTCTTCGGCGCCATAGCAAAGGTCTATAGCTTCCGAAGGTGTTCAAAAAACTCGAAGTGGAAGTGAGTTCACCGGAGGTGGGCGCCAATGTTGGGGACTTGTTCTCAAATGCTAAGAGTTAAGAACAAGGCAACATAAAAAGTGTTAAGTGTTAAAGTCCTTCATCCTTTGAAACATTATGTCCCTTCGGGAAATAATGAGTTTCGGACGAAGGTCATAAGAAACATACCTTCGTAAATATAACAACTAATGACGAAGGATTCATATAAAGCATGAAATATAGACATCATCATGGAATCATTTCTATTTTATTAACATGGAGAAATAGAAATGATTTCAAATTACAAGTGTACCTTCGGTCCTGAGAGAAGGTAAAAAAGTACAAGCGTGACGCAAAAGCAAATGTCAAGTCAGCGTGAACAGTACGGGAGTACTGTTCATCTATTTATAGACGCGGGACGCAACCCACGTAAAATTACATTCATGACCATTACATTTGCTAATGACTTATGAAAATCTGTCAAGGCCCAAGTAGTCTTTTCATCTTTAAGTCGGTTCCCTTCCCTGCTATCGCGACGAAGCTTCCCTGCGCACAGCTTCGGCTGTGCACCATCCTTCGTGGAGCTTGGTAATTAGCCCGTCCTCCATTTTAATCCCCCTTCGTCTGGTTCAGGCTTCGTCCTGACCGCACCTCATGTCCATAATTCTGAGTCCGAAGATACCTGTTCACATAATCCACTTGGAAAACATTGTCAAATCATGTTTTTGAGGACCTTCGGAGGACGAAGGCCCCCAACAGTAACAGTAGGGAAGCATCAACTCGCAAAGAGTTGATTTGTAAGCTTATTGTCTTCCCTTAATGAAAGAATGTCGTTGGCTTCTTCTTGTTGACTTGCTTTGCTTGATTATAAGACTGATTCTTTTGAGATAGTCGACGAACAATTTGGACATCATACTGACGCTCCCAGAAGTAGTTGCCGAGTGATCTTGTAGTCTGCATCGACGTTTTAGAGGTAATGCCGAGCGACCGAACGCTATACCCGCGTCTTAGCGGCAATGCCGAGTGATTGAAGGTCGACGTCGGCATCTTAGAAGTAATGCCGAGCGATTGAACGCTATACCCGCGTCTTAGCGGCAATGCCGAGTGATCGAAGGTCGACGTCGGCATCTTAGAAGTAATGCCGAGCGATTGAACGCGAGATCAGCGTTTTAGAGGCAACGCCGAGTGATCGAAGGTCGACGTCGGCATCTTAGAAGTAATGCCGAGCGATTGAACGCGAGATCAGCGTTTTAGAGGCAACGCCGAGTGATTGAAGGTCGCCGTCGGCACTTTGGAAGTAATGCCGAGCGATTAAACACAAGATCAGCGTTTTAGAAGCAACGCCGAGTGATTGGATGGTGATGTCGGCACTTTAGAGGTAATACCGAGCGGCTGAGTATGAGATCAGCGTTTTAGAGTCAACGCCGAGTGAGAGCAGGCCGATGTCGGCATTTTAGAGGTAATGCCGAGCAATTGAACATGAGATCAGCGTTTTAGAGGCAACGCCGAGTGATTGAAGGTCGCCATCGGCATTTTGGAAGTAATGCCGAGCGATTGAACACGAGATCAGCGTTTTAGAGGCAACGCCGAGTGACAGCAGGCCGCATGAGCTATTTTGAGGATGATAGCCGAGTGATGAGGTGGCCCATCGTCTTTTTGGAAATAACTGCCGAATGACCACGTGGCATGCTGGGGTTTTGGAAATAACTGCCGGGTGATGACTGGGCACTTTTTGAAACGGTATCTGGCTCGAGAATATCCCATAAGAGCTGCGCTTTTAGCCGCCTTTGCTTTCTGCGCCCTAGTTCTTGCATTCCCGCTTCCGAATCCTCTCTGCGCTTGCCTCCAGTCTGCTCACTGGTAGAATCGAGATGGCTCCCAAGAGGAAAATCGCGAGCTCGTCCGCTGTGGTGATTCCTCCAATCGATCCCAACAGCCAGTTGCCTTTTGCAGGTAACCACATGTCTATCATCTCCGAAGCTGAACTCCTCCACCTCGTGTCCATCGGGGTTCTCCCTCCGCGGGAACTCTGTTCTTGGCGGATTTGCCACGGGACTACTGTCCCGACGGAGGATACCCACGAGTCTGTAGTTTACGCTCCTTTTCTTCTCCGCGGCCTTGGCCTTCCCATCTCTCCCTTTTTCCGTGGTCTCCTTGATTTCTACCACATTAACCTGACCCATCTAAACCCTAACTCAATTCTGCAAATCTCCATCTTCGTTCACTTATGCGAAGCCTTTCTTGGCGTGCTACCACATTTTGGTTTATGGAAATATCTGTATCATTGTCGCCCTGGGATGGCCGGGGGACAACATCAGTTGGTCGGGGGTGCCAGTTTGGAGATGCGCCGAGGACGGAAGACTGAATATCTTGAGATTCCCCTTAAAGACAGCATTAAGGGATGGCGTCTAGAGTGGTTTATAGTTGATAATTATGGAGATTCTCTCCCCCCGGTCGGGAAGACAGCCAGACGTTCGCACCCCAAGCTGGACCGAGTCTCCCACAGACGAGGAGGTAGCTGAAGCCGGTGTGTTGCTAGCCGAAGTTGGACTGCTGAAAGAGAGAGGTCTAACTGCTGAAGCTGTGGTTGCTGACTTCGTTTTCAAGAACATTCAGCCACTGAAAGATAGGGTCCACCCAGCTTATCTGTATCGGGGGCTAGCCGACTCAACTCGGGTTACCAACAGGAGAATCCCTTCTGCAGACTTGGTGAGCCGACTGGAAATGATTCTCAGGGGCAAGGTGTCCAATGTTGGTGCTCCGGTGGCGTACTCGGCCTGGAATTTGCCTCCTGCCAAAGTCTTCACTCTTTTCGTGTCAAATCCACCTGCGACTGATGGCAATTTGGGCCTTAGAACGCGACCCTCTGATGAAGAAGTCAGTGCTTTGGTTGCCTCGCTTGGGGATATTCCTGATGACGAACGACAAGTACATTTTGAAGTGCCTTTGGATCCTAATGATGCAGAAATAAGTGTCATGCTTGATATGCTGGCTGAGGATTCTTCTGATGCTGCTCCTGCTGGGACATTGGCGGTGGCGCCTCTCCCCGAAGCTGGTACATCCTTGGATGTTCAGAGACCTGTCCGTGCTCGCCCGAGACGCCCTTGCCGAGCCAATCAAACTGATCTTTCTGCTGATGAGCAGAAAAAGAAAAAGAGACGCCTTCGGCAAGTATCTAGTTTGGATCGGGGCGCTGGTCCGTCGGTTCCTGCTGCTGAGGAGGTTCCCGTGCCTGAATTTTCTGATGCTGACCCCAATGGGTGTGGTATGTCTGTTGTTGATCCCAATGGGTGTGCTCCATCTATCGCTGATCCCAATGGGGGTGTTGCCTGTGTTGCTGATGAAGACGACAGGGAGGAAGAGAATGAGGTCCCTCTGACTCGGAAGAACAGTCGGCAATTCCTTGCCAGTGGTGAAAGTAGTGGAGTTCCCTCTCCTGCTTTGTCTGCCCTCATTGGTCTGCAAGAACTGTCCCTGGCCAACTTTGATCAGACTCTTGAGGATATGGTCCCAGAGGACTTGTTATCAGAGCCAGTGGATGATGATGCGATGGAGGCTTGCGCTGCCGTGCCTGATGCTGGGTTGAGGTCATCCCGTGCCTCGTCGACCTTAGAGCGCGATCTCGAGGGTCGGGATGCTAACTTGGATTGTCCTGGTTCCATGGAAGTGGCTGAGGGCCCGTCAACCTTAGAGGTGGTTACTGCGGGGAGTTTGGACCTCAAGAATGGTGCTGACACATGCCCAGCCCCCGAGGATGTCGCCGGGGATGACTTAGCTCGGATGAAGAGTGTAAGCCACTGCCCAGCCCCCGAGGGTGCTGCCGGGGATGATCCGGCTCAAGTGGGCAGTGCCAACTATGACCCAGCTCCCGAGGGTGCCCAAGCAGGGTCTCCTTCCTGCACTTCCATGGACGTTCACGCGGGATCATCTCCACACTCTGGCTGCATGGTGGTAGCTCAAACTTTGGACCAGGGGGTCGCTTTAGAGGGCAGCGTCCCCACTGATCGGGTGTTCGGCTCTGTTGAAGGCGCTGAGCTGATTTCTACTGGTCCGTTGCAAGCTGCTTCGGGTGGTGGCCTTGCGCCTGATTATCAGTTGATTTCTCCTGATTTGGGGATCCCTTCGTTCTTTTCCAACCTCCAGGTACTGTGCTGTTTTTAGCTTTATCTTTACGTTGCATGAGCTTTTGTCATTATGCTCATCTGTTCTTCTCATCAGGTTTTGGTGGATGGGATGGCCAGCCAGCTGAGATCGCAGGGTATTTCCGTCCCAGAAGTGGCTTCGTCTCTTACGTGTTGGAATCCAGTGTCACTTCATCGTCGTGTATCCGAGTTGGAGGCGACTAACACTGGTTAGTGCCCTTTTTCTTTTCTTCGCCTTTGTTGTGGACTGTTTTACCTTCTGACCTCGTTTTGTTTGATTACCTCTTGCTAGGAATGACTCGGCAGATTGCGATTCTTGAGGAAAAACATTCTCGAGATCAGGCTGAATTGGCCCAGCGATGCACTGATTTTGAGGAAAAGTACTCTCAAAGTCAGATTGAGCTGAGTCAGGTCTCCGCTGCCTTAGATGATGCCAATGCACTGAGTTCTTCTCTTCATGCTCAGCTCGACTCTGAAAAGGTGATACACGAAACTGTGCTTTGCCTTGCTGTGCTCCCATTACTTGTTTGGTTTTTTGAAGGAACTGACTTGTGCTTGCAGGAAGAAAAACGTATCCTTGCTGCTTCTCGTGACAATCTTGACAGGTTGTATCGAGATTCTAGCAATTCGCTGACCATCTTGGAAAGGAGTCATCGCTTCACCATGGAAGAATTAGACCTTCAACGTCGTAAGCTGCAGGAATCCATGGAGGAGGTAACCCGGCTTAAGCAGTTGATATCAGCGAAAGATGCTACTATCAAAGGGCTCCGAGCTTCCAAAAACTCCATTGCTCAGGAGTTAGAGAGCGCTCGACTGGCTACTAAAACTGCTGAGGAAACTTCAGTTACTCTCAAGGCCCAACGTGACAAAGCCCTGGACAAGGCTATTCGGGCGGGACGAATCTTGATGAGGAGACCCGGCGTGGTTGTTCCCGAAGACATAAGGGCTGACGTGAACGCCGCTCCTGATTCCTCGAGTCGCCCTTCTTCGTCGGTCGCTCCTGAGAAAGACGTTGCGAAATAGAAAAACATTTTGCGTGCTCCAAGCGCGCGGTTTGCATGATCGAGTATTTGTTAGAGGACACCAGTTTTCCATTCGAATGACATAGTTACTCTCTCATTGTATCAGAATGTATTAGTTAATGAGTTCGGCAGTAATGACGCATGATGATTATGAATTTTGTTTGCGGGATATGGAAGTCATCCCCCGAATTATATAGGCGCGAGCATGTTGCACCGGTCTTAAGTTGCTGCCAACTTAAGTCGATTGCTGCGTTTGTAGGGCATAGTGGTCACCCTAAGTTAAGTACGCGTGAGCATGTTGCACCGCCTTAAGTCGTTGCCGACTTAGGTCGATTGCTCCGTTAGCGGGGCATAGTGGTCACCCCGAGTTAAGTAAGCGTGAGCATGTTGCACCGCCTTAAGTCGTTGTCGACTTAAGTCGATTGCTCCGTTAGCAGGGCATAGTGGTCACCCCGAGTTAAGTAAGCGTGAGCATGTTGCACCGCCTTAAGTCGTTGCCGACTTAAGTCGATTGCTCCGTTAGCAGGGCATAGTGGTCACCCCGAGTTAAGTAAGCGTGAGCATGTTGCACCGCCTTAAGTCGTTGCCGACTTAAGTCGATTGCTCCGTTAGCAGGGCATAGTGGTCACCCCGAGTTAAGTAAGAATGCAAGTCAATCGTAAATGAATTGAGTATCCTTGAGACCTATTTTCTATTGATGACATATTTCCACTTTACAGAGTACATCATCATTATCCCAGCAGTTTTGAGGTACAGCTAGGGATAAAACTTTCTGAGGTGTTCTATGTTCCAGGAGTTCCCAACTTCTGTGCCATCCATTTGAGTGAGGCGATACGATCCGGGCCGACTGACTTCTGCTACCACAAAGGGTCCTTCCCATAAGGGTGATAATTTGTGTCGTCCCTCCCCCGTTAGAATTCGGCGGAGGACGAGATCTCCTACTGAGAAGAATCGTTGTCGCACAGCCTTGTCGTGATAGCGCCTTAGAGTCTGCTGGTACCTTGCTGACTGGATTACTGCATTTAACCGTTCTTCCTCAAGTACATCTATGTCCTCCAGCCTGGTGGTCTCAGCTTCTGCTATGCTTTCAAAAATCAGCCTTGGCGCCCCAAACTTGAGATCAGCAGGTAGCACTGCCTCCAACCCATAGACCATGAAGAAAGGAGTGTTTCCATGCAAAGCTCGGCTAGGTTGGGTTCTTAGGCTCCAAACGACATAGGGTAATTCCCTTATCCACTTTCCTGCGAATTTTTCATTCTTATCGAAGACCTTTTTCCTGAGTGCATCCAATATCATCCCGTTGGCTCGCTCAACTTGCCCGTTGGCTCTTGGGTGGGCTACAGATGCATACTTGATCTGAATGCTCTTTTGCTCGCAGAAGTCAAAGAATTCTGAACTTGTGAAGTTGGATCCTAAATCAGTTATGATGCTGTTTGGTATCCCAAATCTGAATATTATGTCTTGTATGAATTCCACGGCCTTAGCAGAGGTTAAAGAGGCAATGGGCTTGAATTCTATCCATTTAGTGAACTTGTCAATTGCTACCAATACATGAGTGTATCCCCCTTGAGCTTTCTTGAAAGGTCCAATCATATCCAGTCCCCAGCATGCGAAAGGCCAAGTTACTGGTATGGTCTGCAGTTGCTGTGCTGGCATGTGTTGTTGCTTTGACAAGTATTGGCAGGCTTCGCACCTCTGAACTAACTCGGCCGCATCGTTCTTTGCTGTTGGCCAATAGAATCCTGACCTGAAGACCTTCCCGACTAGTGTTCTGGAAGCTGCATGTATTCCACATTGCCCAGCATGGACTTCCTCCAGAAGTTGCTTTCCAGTGGATGGGAGAATGCACTTCATGAAGACGCCTGATGCACCCCTTCTGTATAATGTCTCCCCAATAAGTGTATAGTGAGCCGACTGTCTTGCAATGCGCTCTGCCAAATTTTTGTCGTCTGGTTCCTCTTCATTCTTTATATACTTAATGATCGGCCTTCTCCAGTCATCAGGGTCTGACTCGGGTTGATCTATGACGTTGCACTCTGCTGTTTGATCCATTGAGATACTTGGCTGCAGAATTTCTTGCACGAAAACCCCGGGTGGGACCTGAGTTCGACCGGACCCCAGTTTGGACAGTACATCGGCTGCTGTGTTCCGATCTCTTTCTACATGATGAAATTCCAGACCCTCGAATTTATCTTCCAGTTTTTGGACGGCGGTGCAGTATTTTCCCATTGAATCGCTTGAGCAATCCCACTCCTTGTTTATCTGACTAATGACTACCAGAGAGTCTTCGTATACCATTAATCTTTTGATACCCAACGATATGGCAATGTTCAATCCGTGGATCAAAGCTTCATACTCGGCTGCATTGTTGGAGGCTGGGAATAGCAACTGGAGGGCGTACTTGAGGTGTTCACCTCCAGGCGCAGTGAAGAGAATCCCTGCTCCTGCTCCCTGCAGCTTTAGTGAGCCATCAAAATACATTCGCCATACTTCTGCAGTCTCCGGGTTGTCTGGCATTTGTTGTTCAGTCCACTCCGATACGAAATCAACCAGTGCTTGAGTTTTGATGGCGGTGCGAGGTCGGAACTCGATGTCATGAGATCCCAGCTCGCAAGCCCACTTGGCTATTCGACCGACGGCTTCCTTGTTGTGAAGAATATCCCCTATTGGAAAACTTGTGACTACTATGACTTTGTGGTCGTCGAAGTAGTGACGCAGCTTGCGGGCAGTTAGTAGTACTGCGTACAATAGCTTCTGAACTTGAGGGTACTTTTTCTTTGAGGGGCCTAGGACTTCACTAATGAAGTAGACAGGATGCTGCATTGGATAGGCATGTCCTTCTTCTACTCGCTCGACTACTAACGCGGTGCTTACCACGTGAGTCGTGCAAGAGATATATAGTAGCAAATCTTCAGCTGGTTGAGTTGAAGTGGCTCGCCGAGGTGGTTTCAGTACTGGTGGTGTTGTCAAGAATTTTTTCAGAGCATCTAGAGCTTCTTGCGCTTCTGAAGTCCACTGGAATTTATCCACCTTCTTGAGTAACTTGTAAAATGGTAGACCTTTTTCTCCCAGCCTAGATATAAATCTGCTTAGAGCTGCCATGCATCCAGTAAGCCGTTGAACCTTCTTTTGCGATCGAGGTGCTTCCATCTTCATGATAGCTTCAATCTTATCTGGATTAGCTTCAATTCCCCGGTGGCTGACAATAAACCCGAGCAACTTTCTGGCTGGTACCCCAAAAACACATTTCTCGGGATTAAGCTTCCATCTATACCGCCTCAGACTGTTGAAAACTAGTTGCAAGTCTTCGATGAAGTCTTTTGAGTCCTGTGTTTTGATTACCACATCGTCCACATAGGCTTCCACACGCTTGCCCCAGTGATCGGCTAAGCATGTTTGAATGGCTCTCTGGTAAGTTGCTCCAGCATTTTTAAGGCCAAACGGCATGGAGGTATAACAGAAAGCACCAAACGGAGTAATGAATGCTGTTTTTTCTTCATCTTCCTTTGCCAGACTAATCTGATGGTATCCAGAATAGCAATCCAGGAAAGACAGCATAGAACATCCAGCGGTGGAGTCCACCACCTGATCTATCCTCGGGAGCCCGAAAGGATCCTTCGGACAGTGTTTGTTGAGATCAGTATAATCAACACACATGCGCCAATCCACTTTATTCTTTTTGAGTACAAGAACAGGGTTGGCTAACCACTCGGGATGTAATACTTCTCTAATGAATCCAGCTGCAACTAAGCGAGCTAACTCAGCGCGAATGGCTTCTCTCTTGTCAGGCGTGAAACGACGTAGTTTTTGCCGAATCGGCCTTGCCTGGGGGTAAACCTTCAGTTTGTGCTCGTCCAGTTCTCTTGGGACTCCCGGCATATCCGCAGGTTGCCATGCGAATACATCTCGGTTATCTTGCAGAAACCGGACGAGCGCGCTTTCCTATTTGTCATCCAAGCTGGAACTGATGATAGCCGTCTTGCGCTCATCAGCGAACCCCAGGTTGATTCTCTTGGTTTCTTCAGTCGGCCGCATAGAGGTCGCGGTCTGAGCTTCGCTTGCCGGTACTGTGAGGTCTTCCTCAGGCTTAGAGTTCGCCATTGTGGAGGGAGCTGTTGATGGCTTGGCGGTGAGGGCTGCTTGAATAGCCACTCGGAAACACTCTGCGGCGCCTTGGAAGTCGGCGCGCACAGTTATGATCCCTTGCGGTCCTGGCATCTTCAATATCATGTATGTGTAATGCGGAATGGCCATGAACTTGGCCAGTCCAGGCCTCCCGATGATGGCGTTGTACCCGCAGTCGAAGTTCGCCACTTCAAACCTCAGGAACTCGGTTCTGTAGTTCTCCGGAGTTCCGAAGGTGACTGGCATGTAGATGTGGCCCAGCGGGTATTCCCCTTCCGTCGGCACGATGCCGAAGAAAGGAGTGTTCGACTCGTGGAGCTCTTTGAGGTGAACTCCCAAGCCTTGCAGTGTCCGGGGGAAGGTGACGTTGATGCTGCTCCCCCCGTCCACTAACACCTTCTTCACCCGGCTTTCTCGGATCACCGGATCGACGAGAAGCGGGTATTTGCCCGAATGGTCGAAGTTGAGCCATTGATCTGCCCGAGTGAAGGTGATCGGGTGCTCCGACCACCGGTATGGGGCGGGACGGCCGGTGGTCGCCACCAGTATCTGGCGATCGTTGAGCTTTTGCTGTCTTCTGCTCTCCTGCGATCCGTGTCCGCCGAAGATGACGTTGACCTCCCTGTCAACGCGTGGAAAAGCTCCTCCTCCTCCTCCCTCCTCCTGCCGATGGGGTTGTCGTGGTTCATCTGGTCCTCCCCTCGGCGGAGGAGGAGGTAAAGGTTGGAAGGGTCGGCCGTGTCCGACGGAATGTTTGAAATCTCGGCAGTTACGAAGAGTGTGGCGCATGTCCTTGTGGTACGGGCACTGGGCGTCGAGGATGTCGTCCAACGTGCGTTCGCCTCCACGAGGTCCTCCTCGGGCGCGAGAGGCAGGTGGTCCGGCAGCGTGCACTTCTTCGCGAGGCCTCTTCTCCCATCGCTTGTCGGGTTGCTGGTTCGTGTCGCGCCGTGGTGCTGCCGGTGTGGGCTTTGCTCCTCCGATGAGGTCCTGGGCTCGCTCGTCGGCGGTGATGTAGAGGTCGGCTTCCCGGAACAGCTCCTCGGAGGTAGTCGGTGCCTTCTGTAATATGGCTCGGACGAAAGCCGAGTCATTGGATCCTCTGTAGAAGTCCTCGATCACGGCCGCCTCCGTGACCTCGGGGATACGATTTCTCATGGTCTGAAACCTTTTAAGGTATGACCGGAGAGTCTCGTCCCCCGGCGCTTGATGGATTTGAGGTCCCACGGTTGCGCCGGCTTGTCGGAGAGGGATTGGAAGTTGGCGGTGAAGCGTCGACTGAAGTCACCCCAGACGTCGATGCAGTGTCGGGGTAGATGTCGCAGCCATTGTAGCGCGTCTTGCCCAAGGACAATGGGTAAGTACGCGGTCATCACGTCCTCGGACGCCCCGGCAGCTCAAGCAGCGGTGGTGTAGACGGCTAGCCAACCCCATGGATCCTGCTTAGGTTCATATTTGTCAACGTTGGATACCTTGAAGTTGGGAGGCCATTGGATGGCCCTAAGGCGCGGAGTAAGAGCGGACACTCCGCACGTGTCCTCCTGTCGTCGGGGACGATGTCTGTCCCGGGGAGGGGAGTTGTGATTGTGGTTCCTCGACCGCCCCCGGGTGATTCCGCTAGTTGAGGCCGTTGCCGACTCAGTTCTGGTAGCTTGGCTCTGGGTCGGGATGCCGTGATCCCGGTCATACTCCTCCCGGCGGCGAATCTCGTTCTCATGTCGCCGCTCGCGTGAAGCATTGATGGAGCTTCGCGCGTCTCGGCGACTGTTGATGGCGTGTCGTAGGCCGTTCGGCGGGTGAGCAAGCGGTAGAAGGTGGTTGGCCGCCTGGGTGAGCAGTCGTCGGTAGCCATCGGCATCAGGAGTCCGTGGAAGTCCCTCGGCTATCCGAGCTAGTACTCCTCCGACTTCGCTCGGCGTGTTCATAGCTCGGGCGAAGTCGGGATTCAGGTTGCACCCAAAGAATGGATTCTCTCGACGCTGCCTTGCATCCTGTTCAGCCTGTTCCTGAGCTCGTCGGCGATCACGTCGTCGGGAGTTCCTTCGTTCTCTGAAGACGCGTTCTTCCGGAGTTTCTCCTACCTCCGAGACCTCGTCTCGCGAGACAGGCTGTTCCGGATTCCGCTCTCCGGCTGCGTGATGTCGTCGAACGTTCCTGCGCCGGTTCCTCCGTCGACGGGACTCTCGTTGAGGCGGTTCCTCCCCGGGTACAGTCGGCTCGTCGTCGGAGATAATGGGTGACTCCACTCTCCCGATGAAGAGGACGTCGGGGTAGAACGGTGTTGCTGTTGTGGTGATCTTCTTCCCGTCCCCCTTTGAGGCACGGGAGACGGAAAGAGCAACTTGCTTCCCCCCGGTTACCTTTTTTCTTGCGATCTGTGTCCACTCTTTTGTCGGAGAAGTAGGCAGCGGAGTTCTCCGGGTCAGCGAGCCCTCGGCTCCCGGCTTTCCGGAGACGATCCTCATCCGGAGAGCTGGAGGTTGTGCTTCTCCGGTATTTTCGGAGTTTGTTGGGGGAGACCTTTTTTCTGGCGGATCCGCGATACGGTGCAGAATTCCTTCTTCATCCGCTACAAATGAAATTGTTTCGAAGCAGAGCACGGATCCGGGACGCAGGATGATCTTGCTGTAGAAGGAGATGGCCATTGAGCTAGCTTGGATTATCGACACACCCCCTACCTGGCGCGCCAGCTGTCGGTGTTTTGGGTCCGACCGCACACCCGGGGTTGCCCCTCAAGGTGTTTTAGGAGTAGGACGGTGTCGATAACTGTAGCAAAATGGTTCGCGCTGATCGCACGAGGGACAGTGGACAAGTTTGACAGGTTCGGGCCGCTTGGAGATGCGTAACACCCTACGTCCTGATGAGTATGCTTGATGGATGTGGCTACAAGGGAGCTCTCTGGATCGAGAATACAGAGAGTTGATTTGGGTGGCTAAGTAAAGGGTCGATCATTCTGAAGGGGTGCCCCCTAGGCCTTATATACTCGACCGTGGGGCAGTACACATGGATAAGATAGCAACGAGTAGCTAAAAGATAGTGAACCTCTTGAGATTATCCCTACGTAACCCTCGCCGACTTATCCTCGCGTGGCTTCGTTGCATGGAGGCTCCGGCGCGGGAAAATTGGATCTTTGTTGCGGTCATTCGCTCGATGCTGCGGGCCGTCCGGGCTTGTACCAATCCGGCCCCATGTCGTTCTGCTTCGCTGGCTGTTTCTCCCCAGGCCCACGAAAGAATGACCTTACGATTTATTGGGCCCTTGGGCCTTTCGTGAGGTCTTTTACTCTTTTAGTGGACCCGGGGGATATCTATCCCCCACAACGCCGTTAGATTGTGGGTGATATACTGAGGCGAAGGCGAGCTTGGTGCCAATGGAGAAACAAAAATCCCTGAAGTCCTGGCTGTCAAACTGTTTGCCATTGTTGACTGTGAGCTCAGACGGGACTCCGAATCGGCAGATAACGTTTTGCCAGAAAAATTTCTTGGCAGTCTTCGACGTTATTGTGGATATTGCCCTTGCCTCGATCCACTTGGTAAAATACTTGACGGCGACGAAGGTGAACTTGAGGTTCCCTTGGGCCGTGGGAAGTGGCCCGACAATATCTAGCCCCCAGCGTTGAAGTGGCCATGTGTGGGCGATCAGCTTTGTGAATTGCGAGGGGTTGCCCGAACGGGGAGAGAACTTCTGGCAGGCTTTGCACGACCTCGTGACTCGATTTGCGGCGCAGATTATAGCGGGCCAGTAGAAACCTTGACGGATCACCTTGGCAGTGAGGGCCCTGGGCCCCGAGTGAGAGCCGCAAGTGCCGCTGTGGACTTCGCGCAGGATCTGGAGGCCTTCGGTCTCTGTGACATATTTGAGCATGGGTTGACTGATCCCTTTCTTGTATAGCTGGCCCTCAATGAGTGTGAAGTCCCGGCTTCGGTGTTTGAGGCGCTTGGCCTCATTGACATCACCTGGATGGTAATATCCTTGCAAGAATAGGGTTATTGGGGCCCGCCAGTCTTCGGCCATGATGAGGTTGACAATGCGATGGCGCTCGGCGTTGGTGGTTATTTGCAGACCCTCTGGGTTGCGGACGGCTGGTGTGCCAATGACGTGGTAGAACACGTCGGAGGGCAGGGCTTCGCCTCTGGCTGCTGCTTTGGCTAACGCGTCGGCTTCTTCGTTCCTAGCGCGGTCCACGTGCTGCAGGGTGAAACCCTTGAATTGTTTCTCAAGACTGCGAACGGTCGTAAGATATTGCAGAAGTGCAGGGTCTTTTGCTGAGTAGTCTTTTTTGATCTGGCCAGCAACGACTTTGGAGTCTGTCTTGATTATGCAGGTGGCCACGCCGAGTGCTTTCAGCTTGCGAAGACCCAGGATAACGGCTTCGTATTCTGCTATGTTATTTGTGCACCTGTCGGATTCCGAGCGAAGCTGAGGCGTGCTGTGTATCTGTGCTTGACGCCGGTGGGTGATGTGATAATTGCAGTCGCGCCTGCCCCCGCATGGCACCATGCGCCGTCACAGTGGATGGTCCACACCTTCTCTGAGGGCTCTTCTTGCTGCCGTGCCGGCCCTGTCCAGTCGACAATGCGAGGTCTTGTGACTTGATTGTTGTCCTGGGTTCGAAGGTGATGTGGTATTCAGAGAGTTCGGCTACCCATTTGGCGATACGGACGGACGCCTCCAGATTTCTGAATAATTCGCCGAGTCCCCTGTCCGTGGTGACCCGCACCTTGAACGCTTCGAAGTAGTGGCGCAACTTGCGCGATGCCATGACGACTACGTAGGCAATTTTTTCCAACTTCGTCATGTTGCATTTGGAAGTCGTGAGGACTTCGGAGACGTAATAAACTAGACACTGCCGAGTTGTGCTCTCTCTGTCCTGCTCTTGGACCAACGCTGCGCTAACTGCGTGTGGCGAAGCTGTGACGTAGAGCAATAGAGGTAGCGAGGGGTCGGGGCTTGTAAGGGTTGCCAATTCTGACAGGTGCTATTTGAGTGATGCGAAGGCTGCCGCTTGCTCTGGTCCCCATGCAAAGTCTTTTGCGCCGCGTAGCGTCTTGAGGAAGGGTAGGCTTCGCTCTGCGGACTTGGAAATGAATCTGTTGAGGGCGGCCAATCTGCCTGTTAGGCGTTGGACGTCTCTGGTTGACTGCGGAGGCATCATGTTGATGATAGCCTGGATCTTGGTTGGGTTGGCCTCGATCCCACGGTGCGACACCAGGTAGCCCAGTATCTTCCCCTGGCGAACGCCGAAGACACACTTTTCGGAGTTTAGGCGAAGTCGTGCTTCCCGCATGTTCGCGAATGTTTCTGCAAGGTCGGCTAAATGATCCTCTTTGTTTTTGCTGGCGACGACGATGTCCACATACGTGAAAATGTTCCGGCCTACTTGGCTTTCGAGCACCGTCTTGGTGAGGCGAGAGAAGGTGGACCCAGCGTTCTTTAGTCCCTCCGGCATTCTGACGAAGCAATACGTGCCGAAGGGCATGATGAAACTGGTACTGGCCTTGTCTTCCTCCTTCATATATATTTGGTGATAGCCAGAGAAACAGTCGAGGAGTGACATGACTTCGCATCTGGTCGCACTATCGACGATCTTGTCGATCCGAGGCAGTGGGAAATTATCCTTGGGGCAGGCCTTGTTGAGGCTGGTGAAATCGATGCACATCCGCCATTTGCCACTCTTCTTTTGCACCATGACTACGTTAGCGAGCCATGTAGGGTAGATGACTGGTTCGATGAAATTGGCCTCAAGCAGGCGGTGTACCTCGGCTTTGGTGGCTTCTGTTTTTTCATCAGACATTTTGTGTAGCCTCTGCTTCTTCGGCCACACCAAAGGGTCGATGCCCATGCTGTGTTCGATGATAGTGCGACTGACTCCGACCAGGTCGAGGGCAGACCAGGCGAAGACGTCCTTATTTCTGGAAAGACAGGAGATGAGTCTCGCCTCGTCTTGTGAAGTCAGGTCTTCGCTTATGATGACCGTTTGCTTGGGCGTTGCCTGGTCAAGGGGAACTATCTTCGTTCCATCGTTGCTCTGCAGCTATGCCTTTTCATGCTCGTTGGCGGTTGGGCGGGTAGCCTCGGGGGCTTCGCGCTGCGTTGTAAGACAGTGTACGTTCCGTTGGCCTGGAACGAAGTCTCTCTCAATGTTGCGTGTGGTCTGCTGGTTGCCATAGACTGTGATCACGCCTTGCGGACCCAGGATTTTCATGCACAAGTAAAGTCCATGAATGGCCGCTTCAAACTTGTTGATGGAGCCCTGACCCATTATGGCGTTGTACGGGTATACCATATCGACAATGTCGAAGGTGATCTGCTCACTTCGTGCATTGGGTGCTACACCGAAGGACAAGGGTAGCTCTATCTTACCCACGGGAAAGGTGCCCTTGCCGCCGAAGCCATATAGGGGGTTGTCCGAAGGCTTAAGTAAACTATGGCTGATGCCCATGCGGTCGAAGGCGTGGAGGAAAATGATGTCTGCCTGGCTGCCGTTGTCAACTAAGACTTTGTGTAGGTCCCAGTCTGCCACACTGCAGTTGATTACCATGGCGTCAATGTGGGGTGCGCTGCGCAGGTCGACATCTCTGGCGTCGAAGGTCAACAGCACGTGGGACCACTTCGTTTGCACGACTGGGCCGGTGACGACGACGTGGTTGATGCTTCGGTAGTGGTCCCCTTATGTCGCTTCGTGTCGAAGTCGACGCTGGACCCCCAGCAATCATGTGAATGACTCCGCGATACGGCTGATCAGCGAAGTCTTCTTGTTTTGGTGGTTAGGGGTGATTTGGGTGGTGGATGTTTGGCTGATGCGGGTGCGGAGGCGGTAGTGGAGGTGGTACTACTTGTACCTCCTGGTGGTGTTGGTATGCGTGGTTAGGTGGATGCTGAGCGGGGCCGTGGTTGTATGGTTGTGGGGGTGGTGTTGATATGTGTGTGCGACAACTCTTGGGTTGTCGGCTAGTTGCGCCCGAGACATCCTATCCCTGGTGGCCTTCGTTTCCGGGTAGTCCCTCGTTGGGTGCGCGCAGTCTTCGCCGTGAAACAGACAGTAAAATCTGCGCGGCTGCTGCGCCCGTCCTTGACCCCGACCATGGGTGCCATTGCCGCGTCCCTAGGGGGATAATCTTGATGGCAGGGGGCCTCACCGGCGGGGTGCTGGTTGGCAATGTTATGCACCTACTACTGACTGCGGCTGTCCTGGCCGGAGTCTGACTGCGAAGGTCTTGTCCAAGTTCGGCTGGACTGCGGAGGGTCCTTGGGTTTCCTCTAGGACTCGACCTTGCGCTGGTGGAGCTCTTCGGATCTAGCATATTTTTCAAACAGCTGATAGAGCTCTTGGAGGTTCTTGGGTGGGTCCCTGATGCAGTGACTGTAAAGGACGCCAGCCCGAAGGCCACTGATGGCGTAGTGAATGGCAATTTGGTCGTCGACCAAAGGCAGTTGTGACTTAAGAGTTAGGAACTTGCGGTAGTACTCCCGCAGGGTTTCTTTCTCCAGCTGCTTGTAGAGTGACAGTTCGGCCAGGGCATCGGTGTCTGGGCGGTACCCTTGGAAGTTGAGCAGAAATTTGTCCCAGAGACTTCTCCAGGAGTCGATGGACAACAGGGGCAACCTGGTGTACCAGGTTAGAGTCGGACCCCCGAGGGCGATGATGAAGGACTTGGCCATTATGGTGTCGTCCTCTCCGGATGATGCGACAGCGACTTGATAGCTCATGATGTACTGTGCTGGGTCGGTGCTGCCGTTGTACTTGGGGTAGGTCCCTGCCCTAAAGTTGGCGGGCCATGGTGACACTTGCAGTTGCGACGCCAGGGGACTCCGCTCATCAAGGTAGTTGACGCCTTGGAATGTTGCGGCGTGCGGGATGAAGGGTCCGCGCTGAGGAAGGAATAGGTCTCCGACTGGCGCGCGTTGTTGGAGGGGTGGGCCGTTCTGCAGATCATGTTGGCCTTCGCGCTGCATGAGCGCAATCTCTTGCTCGAGTTCCTAAGCCCTCTGCTCCTCATCTCGTATCATCTGACGCACCTTAGCCTGCGCAGAAACACATTGGCGCTTGGCCTCAAGGATTTCTTTCTGCTTCTAGAGGTTGCGGTTCTTGATGCAGAGGGCCCGCAGCTGTAGCTGTTCTTCTGCTGAAACGCCGATGACTTCACCATCCTCTGTGGCGTCCTCGCCCTCTAGTGGAGCGAAGCCTGGGGGTGGTTCCTGTGGCTGTCCTCCGGAGCTGCAGGTGCGGAGGCTGCCCTCGGGAGTTGGTTGGTCATTGCGCTGTCTCTTGCTGGCAGCGTCGTCTTCGCAGGCTTCTTGATGGGTAGTGTCTGCAAGGGCCTTGCCCTTTTTCTCGGCTAGCAGCGTCGCCTTCGCTGCTTCGTCAACAGATGGGGCTGCCTTCGAGCTAGCTCTCTTGGGTGCCATCGTGGGTGGTTTGTTCGTAGCACGAACGGTGGGCACCAAATGTTGGAACTTGCTCTCCTGGGCAAGATGATCCAATGGGGGAGTGAAAGGAATGCAAATAAGGTTTTATCTCGAGATGGCGTTTTCTCTGTTAATCCAGCCTCTCAAGGGCACTGTACGGGGGTATTTATAGGTGGCTGAGCACCCAACGTCTTGATGTAAGGACGCATGTACCCTTAGGCACCCGGACTATCCCCGGAATATTCCCATAAGGGAGGGTTACAGACTGTCATTACAGAAAAGCCATTACAAATCGGGCCCATAACACACTTCTCCGTGCGGGGCCTGTTATAATGGGCCGAATCCCACGTGGGCCTCCAGGTTGGGTGAGGGCGAGGGAAGGGGCGACTCCGTCGTAGGCCTTTGTCTTGCAGTGTAGAGGGCGAAGGGTGGACCTCGCTGGTCATTTTGCTTCCGTTGGTACAGCGAGGTTGACGAAGGCTTGGAGCGAAGGGTAGCGTCTTCGCCTTCGCCCCAACACTTACTTCCCCCGATGCTAAGGTAGGCAATGGGTCTGAAGAGGTCCATATGTAGTATCTCCAGTGGTCTTGATGTTGTCATCACATTCTTGTTGTGATGAGTGCTTCCCACCTGTTTCCCTGCCTGACAAGCTGCACAAGGTCTATCTTTTTCGAAACATACATTGGTTAGTCCTAACACATGCTCTCCCTTTAGAAGTTTGTGAAGGTTCTTCATCCCAACATGTGCTAGACGGCGATGCCACAGCCAGCCCATACTAGTCTTAGCGATTAAGCATGCATCTAGATCGGCCTCCTCTTTCGAAAAATCAACTAAGTAGAGTTTGCCATCTAGTACACCCTTAAACGCTAATGAACCATCACTCCTTCTAAAGACAGATACATCAATATTTGTAAACAAACAATTGTAGCCCATGTGGCACAATTGACTTACAGACAGGAGATTATAGCCTAGCGACTGTACTAAAAATACATTGGAGATAGAGTGCTCGCTTGTGATGGCTATTTTTCCCAAACCTTTGACTTTGCCTTGATTCCCATCTCCAAATATGATTGTATCCTGGGAATCCTTGTTCTTGACGTAGGAGGTGAACATCTTCTTCTCCCCCGTCATGTGGTTTGTGCATCCGCTGTCGATAATCCAGCTTGAGCCCCCGGATGCATAAACCTGCAAGGCAAATTAGGCTTGGGTTTTAGGTACCCAACTCTTGTTGGGTCCTACAAGGTTAGTCACAATAGTTTTTGGTACCCAAATGCAAGCCTTGTCTCCTTTGCATTTGGATCCCAATTTTCTAGCAACCACTTTTTCATTTTTACATGAAAGAACAAACGTAGTGTTGCAAGCATGAAAGATAGTGGTAGGTTTATTACACATTTTCTTAGGAGCATGAGACACAAAATTTCCCTTCCTAGGCCTACTTCTACCATGCATAAAAGTAGAGCTTGAAGCAACCATAGCGTGTGAATCATAAGCATCATAACTCCTATTATAATGAGCATTCCTAGAAAATTTCTATCATAAATGGAAGCATGATTCCTTTGAATGCTACTAGCCATAGGGGCCTTCCCTTTCTCCTTGTTGGGAATGGGAGCCCTTTGGCTTGTTAAGTTCTTGGCTTTCTTTCGAAAGCCAAGCCCATCCTTAATTGAGGGGTGTCTACCAACAGTGTAGGCATCCCTAGCAAATTTTAATTTGTCAAAATCACTTGTGCAAGTCTTAAGTTGAGCATTAAGACTTGCCACTTCATCATTCAATTTTGTAATAGCAACAAGATGTTCATTACAAGCATTAACCACAATGTCCTTACATCTATTACAAATTACAACATGTTCAACACATGAACTAGATTTATTAGCTACCTTTAGCTTGGCATTTAAATCATCATTCAAAATCCTTAAACTAGATATTGATTCATGGCACACAAACAATTCAGAGGACAATATTTCATTTCTTTTGATTTCTAGAGCAAGAGATTTTTTCACACTAACAAACTTATCATGCTCTTCACACAAAATATCCTCTTGCTTTTCTAAAAGTCTATCCTTTTCATTTAAAGCATCAATTAACTCATTAATTTTATCTACTTTTGCTCTATCTAAACCCTTAAATAAATCGGTATAATCTACTTCATCATCACTAGAATCATCATCACTTGAAGTGGTATACTTAGGGGTTTCTCGAACGCTTACCTTTTTCTCCTTTGCCATGAGGAAAGTATGGCGTTCGTTGGGGAAGAGAGAGGACTTGTTGAAGGCTGATGCAGCAAGTCCTTCGTCGTCAAAGTCGGAGGAAGAGCAGTCTGAATCCCATTCTTTGCCAAGATGCACCTCGCCCTTCGCCTTCTTGTAGGCCTTCTTCTTCTCCCTCTTCCTGCTCTTTTCTTGTCCCTGGTCACTATCATTATCGAGACAGTTTGCAATAAAGTGACCAGTCTTACCGCATTTGAAGCAGGAGCGCTTTCCCTTTGCCTTGTTCTTGTTAGGGTGCTCCTTGCGTCCTTTTAATACGGTCTTGAAGCGCTTGATGATAAGCGCCATCTCATCTTCGTTGAGGCCCGCAGCCTCCACTTGTGCCACCTTGCTTGGTAGCGTCTCCCGGCTGCTAGTTGCTTTGAGGGCAACGGTTTGAGGCTCGTGGACAGGGAGTGGACCGTTTATAGCGTCGTCCACATATCGAGCCTCCTTCACCATCATGCGCCCGCTCACGAATTTCCCAAGGATCTCCTCGGGCGTCATCTTGGTGTACCTGGGACTCTCACGAATAAGGTTGACAAGATGGGGGTCAATTACCGTGAATGACCTTAGCATTAGGCGGACAACGTCGTGGTCCGTCCATCTTGTACTTCCATAGCTTCTAATTTTGTTGACCAGGGTCTTGAGCCTGTTGTATGTTTGCGTTGGCTCCTCTCCCCTGATCATTACGAACCTTCCTAGCTCGCCTTCCACCAACTCCATTTTGGTGATCATGGTGGCGTCGTTTCCCTCATGTGATATTTTGAGGGTGTCCCAGATTTGCTTGGCGTTGTCCAAGCCGCTCACCTTGTTGTACTCGTCCCTGCACAAGGATGCTAGCAAAACAGTGGTAGCTTGTGCATTCTTATGTATTTGCTCATTAATGAAAACGGGGTTGTCAGTACTATCAAAATGCATTCCGTTTTCAAC
The DNA here is from genome assembly GCA_029449295.1 of Zea luxurians. Classification (NCBI taxonomy): domain Eukaryota; kingdom Viridiplantae; phylum Streptophyta; class Magnoliopsida; order Poales; family Poaceae; genus Zea; species Zea luxurians. Next base: position 32,318,120 of record JAOPSE010000031.1, read on the forward strand.
TATCTCCCAAATACTTGGATGGATAGAAAATAGGTGACTACGCATTTTGTGACTCCAAAAGGCGTAGTCCTCTCCATCAAAGTGTGGAGGTTTACCGAGAGGAATTGAAAGCAAATGAGCATTGGAATTAAAAGGAATACGAGAATAATCAAATGAATAATTTGAATTAACCGGTTTCTTTTTCTCGTCGTCGTCGTCTCTTTGTGAAGAAGAAGATTCGTCGCTGTCGTAGTAGACGATCTTCTTGATGCACCTCTTCTTCTTCCCATCCTTCTTCTTGTGACTCGAGCCAGAGTCAGTGGGCTTGTCATCTCTTGGCTCGTTGAAGATGGACTCCTGCTCCTTATCGTTGACCACCATCCCCTTTCCCTTAGGATCCATCTCTTCGGGCGATTAGTCCCTTATGTGAAGAGAACGGCTCTGATACCAATTAAGAGCACCTAGAGGGGGGTGAATAGGTGATCCTGTAAAATTCAACTCTAAATAGCCACAAAACTTGGTTATAGAAATGTTAGTGTGACTAAGTAGTTGAGAAGCGAGTTCTTGGAGACAAGACAAACACAAAGAGATCAACACAAGAGACACGGTGGTTTATCCCGTGGTTCAGCCAAGTATAACACTTGCCTACTACTCCACGTTGCGGCGTCCCAATGGACGAGGGTTGCACTCAACCCCTTTCAAGTGATCCAATGATCAACTTGAATACCACGACTTTTCTTTGCTTTTCTCTTTTTCCCGTTTGCGAGGAATCTCCACAAGTTGGAGTCTCTCGCCCTTAAAACGAAGATCACAATGAAAGCACAAGAGTAAGGTTGGGAAGCAACACACACAAATCCGCAGCAACACACACGCACACAAGCCAAGACTTGAGCTCAAAATGAAGCACAACAAGTTCACAACTAGAACGGGGCTCAAATCACTAACACGATCGATCAAGTGCGCGGAGATGGAGTGTGGGAGACTTAGAATGCTTAGTGAATGCTTGAGATAGTCCTACATGCGCCTAGGGGTCCCTTTTATAGCCCCAAGGCAGCTAGGAGCCGTTGGAGGCCAACAAGGAAGGCCATTCTTGCCTTCAGTCCGATGCACCACCGGACAGTCACTGTAGATGGTCCGGTGCGGATCTCCTTCCTTTTGTGGCACAGATGGTCGTTGGTCCTCGGCGTCGGTTGGCGCACCGGACACTGTCCGGTGCACACCGGACAGTCCGGTGCCCCCTTCCGACCATTGGTGTGGGCCACGCGTCGCCCGCGGATTGCGCGGCCGACCGTTGCGCAGACGACCGTTGGCTCACCGGACAGTCCAGTGAATTTGTCGTACGCCGTTGAACTTTTCTCGAGAGCGACGACTTCGCCGCGGACGACTCACCGGACAGTCCGGTGCACCACCGGATAGTCCGGTGAATTATAGCCATACGCCGTCGTCGAGTCCCGAGAGCGGCCAGTTCACCTTGGACTCGTCTGGCGCACCGGACACTGTCCGGTGCTCCACCGGACAGTCCGGTGCACCCGGACCGAGCAGCAGTTGGCTGTACACAGCCAACTCTTTTCCAATCTATTTTCTCCTGTTTCTAGCACTTAGACATAATACATTAGTACTCAAATCAATGTACTAAGTCCAGAAACGTACCTTGTTACATGATTTGCACTTCTTCAATCTTTGGCACAATTTAACACTTAGAGAATATGTGTTGGGTACTTAATCACCAAAACACTTTAGAAATGGCCCAAGGGCATATTTCCCTTTCAATATCGATCTCATGTTTCTCACAAAAAGATTGGACATGCTCAAGAAGAGGTTCCTAGCCCTAAAATCTCAAATCACAAAGCAACACCTTTATATTAGAAATAGAATCCACTTGCATTTAAAATGTCAGTAGATTTCTTTTGTAGTATTTGGCACAAGACTTCAATGATCTTCATAATTTTTCCATCATATATAGAATGAACACAAAATCAAAGCTCATCATAATTCGAAGGGCACCCTAGCATGACCTCATGAATATGTTGAAACTAAACATGCATTCGCAATTAGAGATGGAAATGGGGGCCTGATCCTCGATTCCCCACGGGGAATTCCTCCATTATGAGATGGGAAAGCTTCTTTCGCATGGGAATGTAAGCGGGGAAAACTCTTCCCTCGACGGGGACATGTTAAACTTGCACATGACGACGTTTTCATGTACTAGTTAATGATAAAATTAAATAATTACCTTGTTAGTAGATCACTCATTGTACAAATATATTTACTTTGATGTACACATAATGATTTCATACATATGATAATGTGCATAATTGATAATATTTTGCATTAATAACAAAGGATGTATGTCCTAACTATAATTTAAGCGGGGACGGGGATCGATATTTATTCTTGCGAAGAACATGGATGGAGAAGAAATGTATCCTGCAAGCGTTCGTGGGGATCTCCGCGGGGAAAAAATTTCGTCGCGGCGACAGGGATGGGGACCTATTCCCCGATAGGGAATTTCCCATTGCCATCCCTATTTGCAATATTGTGTAGGACTAAAATTGTTCATCAAACATCTTTCTCAAACTTTGAATTGACTTGTAATGGGAACTCCATCTTGTACCACCTGCCCTTCGTAGAGAACAAATCTGATTTACCGCTCTTACAGCGTCAAGCTCTCCTAATTCAAATATAAATAGTAAAAATATTAATTTACGCATAAATGGGGATTCGAACCATGTTTGTTGTCTTCAAACCCACATTCATACCCACCTAGCCAACATAACACGCATGTCTTTGTGTCTTATACTCTATACTCAAGCATAAATGAAAACAGTAGCAATGTACGAGTACTTCGCTAGTTGTGCTAGGGATAGCAATTTAGCATACAAACCTAAAAACCGATAAGTACCAACCTCGACGAGTGTGAGTATGGGTTTGTGTGAAGATTTTGATCCGTGGGTGGCCCTGCATGGCTACACCCAACCTGAAATTAGTTGATTCTTTATTTTGCGCAAAAATGATTAGAAGACAATAGTAATTATTTTGAATAATCAACCTGGCTAAAGATTCAGAAAATGTTTTTGTTGCTATTCAACGTGAGAAGGCTTAAAATCCAAAGATATAACTTAAATATTGCTAGTACTTATTTGCTTATAACCAAATTATTGTTTTAAAGAGCCTATTCGCTTGTCTTTAATCTGTACCGGCTTCTACAGTGTTTTTGTCTCTATAGATTGCAGTTGTAGCAATCTAAACAACCGACTTTAATCCAAAGCGTACAACCCAAAAGCTTATATTGAGTAAAAACTCGTCGGTGACTCGAAACCCAATGGGTTTGGGTGTGGAATTGCACCCGCAGTTGCAATCGTGGGCGAGTTTAGGTAGACTTCACGAGTGCTAATGCAGTCAGGTTTTTTTGCTCCACCCATTATATTGTCATCCCTAACCACAGTTTCTAAGAAACTAGTATCTAACCCTAGTTTGATGAAACTGGTTTATGAGAAAAAATAGTTATGCATGCTTAGGACCTAGTTTTTCTGTAAATTAGTTTCTAACTTTTTCGATATACAAAGACATATCTACCCTTACTCTATTTTAAAAATAATTGATTCAATTATTCCTTTTATTTTCATGACTGTTTTTTAATATATATATATATATATATTGAACTCATATTATTTAATTCAAAATTTTTAAATAAAAATTAAATATTAAAACCAGGCAGTGCCAACACCAAGGATAGGGGTGGCATTCGAGTTACCTGAAAAATTCAAGTTGGGTAATTCAGGTTTTTTTCAAAATTCGGATTTTGAAAATCATTATCCGAAGTGTACAAAAAAAACGGCTACCTGAGAATTCGGGTAACCAATAATTCGGGTTCAGGTAACCCTAATTTACCCCATTAGAGTCCATCTAGTGCGACATATCACAGTTCAACATAATATGAGGGTAGTAAATAATTAATTTACAGCATCAATAGACCATTCTAATTGCACAAATATCTCATCTTCATATTTCACACATTACATATTAAATTCATAGTGCTAGCAGTTCCACACCACATGGTACTTAGATACAGAACAAAACCAACAGCCTAGAACAATGGAAACATAAATGTTTGAACTAGACTTAGAACTAATAGAAGTCCACACATGTAAACACGATACATTAGATACCACAAATTAGGTCATAAGAGTTCACATAAAGTCATCAGTCCATAAGACTATATATTATACATCACAATAACATATGATTTTGGGTAATTCGGGTAAATCGGGTACTTGGACATGTTATCTGATTTACCTAATATAATTTTGAGTTTTCAGATCTCGAATAAGAACTAGTGTTTGGGTAATTTGGGTTCGGGTAGATCAGGTGCGGGTTCAAGTAGTTCGAATTCAGGTAATGAGTATCAATTTTTTTGCCCACTCCTAATCAAGGATGTATAGGCCTAGGAGTGGTGGTAATCACCGTAATTTTCACCAAACCAACTAAGTGTATTACATAATTTACCGTGCAAAAACGGGTTTTAGCTAGAGAATGATAGCTTCTTGGTTTCTTATAAACTAAAAATTCAAGTTGTATAATTTAAACCATAAATTGATCTGTTTGGAAGCACCTGAGTTTCTATAAACCAGTTTGTTACAAACTAGGCGCTTTCAAATAGATGTGAGTAACTACAAGACAACATGCCTCTCTGTTGGCTACTTGATGTGTTTATGATTTGCATGTGATTTGTGAGTGTATCTATGTTTATGATTTGTGGGCCTCACATACTCCCTCCGCCCCATAATATAAGGCATAACCACCTTTTGTTCTTGTCTCATCTCTCTACTCCTATATAACCCACAAGTTAAAACTAGAGATGACAATTGGACGCGTAGGACACGGATATATGGTTCGTGAACTGAAAGGGAATTAGGCTTACACCTAGTCCCTAAATAATTTTGGTGGTTGAATTGCCCAACACAAATATTGGACTAACTAGTTTGCTCTAGTTTATAAGTTATACAGGTGCAAAAGGTTCACACTTAGCCAATAAAATGACCATGTGTTGGGTTCAACAAAAGGGCAAAGGAGCAACCAAAGGCTCCTCTGGTCTGGCGCACCGGACTGTCCGGTGTGCCACCGGACAGTGTCCGGTGCACCAGAGGACTTCAGCTCAAACTCGTCGCCCTCGGGAAATTTCCAGAGCGAGCGCTCTAAAATTCACCGGACTGTCCGGTGTACACCGGACAGTGTCCGGTGCTCATTTGAGACGCGGCTCAGGAACTCGCCAGTCTCGGGAATTCGCAAAGGCTGCTCCGCTATAATTCACCGGACATGTCCGGTGTACACCGGACTGTCCGGTGCAACCTCGGGGCAACGGCTACTTCGCGCCAACGGTCACCTGCAGGCGCATTTAATGCGCGCCAGAAGCGCGCAGTCGTCAGGCACGCGGGAGCAGGCGCACCGGACACTCTACAGTGCATGTCCGGTGCGCCACCGGACATCAAGGCGGGCCCAGAGACAGAGCTCCAACGGTTGATCCAACGGCTATTTGGTGACGTGGCTGTCGCACCGGACATGTCCGGTGTGCACCGGACTGTCCGGTGCACCATACGACAGACAGCCTCCACCAACGGTCAAGTTTGGTGGTTGGGGCTATAAATACCCCAACCACCCCACCATTCATTGCATCCAAGTTTTCCAGCTTCCAATCACTATACAAGAGCTAGCATTCATTGCAAAGCACACCAAAGGAGATCAAATCCTCTCCCAACTCCACACAAAGCCCTAGTGACTAGAGAGAGTGATTTGTAGTGTTCATTTGAGCTCTTGCGCTTGGATCGCTTCTTTTTCTTTGGCATTCTTTCTTGTGATCAAACACTCACTTGTAATTGAGGCAAGAGACACCAATTGTGTGGTGGTCCTTGCGGGAAGTTTGATTCCCAAGTGATTTGAGAAAGAGAAGCTCACTCGGTCCGAGGGACCGTTTGAGAGAGGGAAGGGTTGAAAGAGACCCGGCCTTTGTGGCCTCCTCAACGGGGAGTAGGTTTGAGAGAACCGAACCTCGGTAAAACAAATCCGCGTGTCTCACTTTATTATTCGCTTGCGATTTGTTTTGCGCCCTCTCTCGCGGACTCTATTATATTTCTAACGCTAACCCGGCTTGTAGTTGTGATTATTTTTGAGATTTTCAGTTTCGCCCTATTCACCCCCCCTCTAGGCGACTTTCAATTGGTATCAGAGCCCGGTGCTTCATTAGAGCCTAACCGCTCGAAGTGATGTCGGGAGATCACACCAAGAGGGAGATGGAGATCGGCGACAAGCCCACTACAAGCCAAGGGAGCACTTCATCGGAAGAGTCCCGCACCAAGAGGAGGGAGAAGAAGAAGGACTCCTCCAAACGGAAGGAGAAAAGATCTTCCTCTTCTCACCACAAAGAGAAGAAGGAAAAATCTTCTTCTCACAAGTCGCATCGGAAAGGCGACAAGCACAAGAGGATGAGGAAGGTGGTCTACTACGAGACCGACACTTCATAAACATCCACCTCCGACTCCGATGCACCGTCCGTAACTTCTAAGCGCCAAGAGCGCAAGAAGTTTAGTAAGATCCCCTTACACTATCCCCGTACATCTAGACATACTCCATTACTTTCCGTTCCATTAGGCAAACCGCCAACTTTTGATGGCGAAGATTATGCTAGGTGGAGTGATTTAATGAAATTTCATCTAACCTCACTCCACAAAAGTATATGGAATGTTGTTGAGTTTGGAGCACAGGTACCTTCTGTAGGGGATGAGGATTATGATACGGACGAAGTGGCCCAAATCGAGCACTTCAACTCCCAAGCCACAACCATACTCCTCGCCTCTTTAAGCAAGGAGGAATACAACAAAATGCAAGGGTTGAAGAATGCAAAGGAGATTTGGGACCTACTCAAGACCGCGCACGAGGGTGATGAACTCACCAAGATCACCAAGCGGGAAACGATCGAGGGGGAGCTCGGTCGCTTCCGTCTTCGCCAAGGGGAGGAGCCACAAGATATGTACAATCGGCTCAAGACCTTGGTGAACCAAGTGCGCAACCTCGGGAGCAAAAAGTGGGATGACCACGAGGTGGTTAAGGTTATTTTAAGAGCTCTTATTTTCCTTAACCCCACTCAAGTTCAATTAATTCGTGGTAATCCTAGATATCCACTAATGACCCCCGAGGAAGTTATCGGGAATTTTGTGAGCTTTGAATGCATGATTAAGGGCTCAAAGAAGATCAACGAGCTTGACGAACCTTCCACATCCGAGGCGCAACCGGTGGCCTTCAAGGCAACGGAGGAGAAGAAGGAGGAGTCTACACCAAGTAGACAACCAATTGACGCCTCCAAGCTCGACAATGAGGAGATGGCCTTAATCATCAAAAGCTTTCGGCAAATCCTCAAGCAACGGAAGGGGAAGGATTACAAATCCCGTTCCAAGAAGGTTTGCTACAAGTGTGGTAAGCCCGGTCACTTTATTGCTAAATGTCCATTATCAAGTGACAGTGACAGGGACAACGACAAGAAGGGCAAGAGAAGAGAAAAGAAGAGGTATCACAAGAAGAAGGGCGGCGATGCCCACGTGTGCCGCGAGTGGAACTCCGACGAAAGCTCCACTGACTACTCCTCCGATGACGAGGACGCCGCCAACATCGCCGTCACCAAGGGACTCCTCTTCCCCAACGTCGGCCACAAGTGCCTCATGGCAAAGGACGGCAAAAGGAAGAAGGTTAAATCTAACTCCTCCACTAAATATGAATCTTCTAGTGATGATAATGCTAGTGGTGAGGAAGATAATTTGCGTATCCTTTTTGCCAACCTTAACATGGAACAAAAAGAAAAATTAAATGAGCTAATTAGTGCCATCCATGAAAAGGACGATCTCTTGGACTCCCAAGAGGACTTCCTAATCAAGGAAAATAAGAAACATGTTAAGGTTAAAAATGCTTATACTCTAGAAGTAGAAAAATGTCAAAAACTATCTAGCGAGCTAAGCACATGCCATGACACTATTGCCAACCTTAGAAATGAAAATGCTAAATTAATTGCTAAGGTTGATTCTCATGTTTGTATTGATTCAACTTCCTATCCTAGAAATGATAATGTTGATTTGCTTGCTAGGATTGATGAGTTGAATGTTTCTATTGCTAGCCTTAGAAATGAGAATGAGAAATTAATTGCTAAGGCTAAAGAATTAGATGTTTGCAATGTTACAATTTCCGACCTTAGAACTAAGAATGATATGTTGCATGCTAAGGTTGTAGAATTAAAATCTTGCAAACCATCTACATCTACCGTTGAGCACACTTCTATTTGCACTAGATGTAGAGATGTTGATATCAATGCTATTCATGATCACATGGCTTTAATTAAACAACAAAATGATCATATAGCATTATTAGACGCTAAAATTGCCGAGCATAACTTAGAAAGTGAAAAGTTTAAATTTGCTAGAAGTATGCTCTATAATAGGAGACGCCCTGGCATCAAGGATGGCATTGGCTTCCAAAGGGGAGACAATGTCAAACTTAATGCCCCTCCTAAGAACTTGTCTAACTTTGTTAAGGGCAAGGCTCCCATGCCTCAAGATAACGAGGGTTACATTTTGTACCCTGCCAGTTATCCCGAGAGCAAAATCAAGAAAACTCATTCTAGGAAGTCTCACTCTGGCCCTAACCATGCTTTTATGTATAAGGGTGAGACATCTAGTTCTAGGCAACCAACCCGTGCTAAGTTGCCTAGAAAGAAAACTCCTAATGCATCAAATGATCATAGCATTTCATTTAAAACTTTTGATGCATCTTATGTTTTGACTAACAAATCCGGCAAAGTAGTTGCCAAGTTTGTTGGGGGCAAACACAAGGGCTCTAAGACTTGTGTTTGGGTACCCAAAGTTCTTGTTTCTAATGCCAAAGGACCCAAAACCGTTTGGGTACCTAAAGTCAAGAACTAAAATTGTTTTGCAGGTTTATGCATCCGGGGGCTCAAGTTGGATACTCGACAGCGGGTGCACAAACCACATGACAGGGGAGAAAAAGATGTTCTCCTCATATGAGAAAAACCAAGATCCCCAACGAGCTATCACATTCGGGGATGGAAATCAAGGTTTGGTCAAAGGATTGGGTAAAATTGCTATATCACCTGACCATACTATTTCCAATGTTTTTCTTGTAGATTCTTTAGATTACAATTTGCTTTCCGTATCTCAATTATGTCAAATGGGCTACAACTGTCTATTTACTGATGTAGGTGTCACTGTCTTTAGAAGAAGTGATGATTCAATAGCATTTAAGGGAGTGTTAGAGGGTCAGCTATACTTGGTAGATTTTGATAGAGCTGAACTCGACACTTGCTTGATTGCTAAGACTAACTTGGGTTGGCTCTGGCACCGCCGACTAACCCATGTTGGAATGAAGAATCTTCATAAGCTTCTAAAGGGAGAACACATTTTAGGACAAACAAATGTTCATTTTGAGAAAGACAGGATTTGTAGCGCATGCCAAGCCGGGAAGCAAGTTGGCACTCATCATCCACACAAGAACATCATGACTAGTGACAGGCCACTGGAGCTCCTACACATGGATTTATTCGGCCCGATCGCTTACATAAGCATCGGCGGGAGTAAGTACTGTCTAGTTATTGTGGATGATTATTCTCGCTTCACTTGGGTGTTCTTTTTGCAGGACAAATCTCATACTCAAGAGACCTTAAAGGGATTCTTGAGACGGGCTCAAAATGAGTTCGGCTTAAGGATCAAGAAAATTAGAAGCGACAATGGAACGGAGTTCAAGAACTCTCAAATTGAAAGCTTCCTTGAGGAGGAGGGCATCAAGCATGAGTTCTCTTCTCCCTACACTCCACAACAAAATGGTGTAGTGGAGAGGAAGAATCGAACTCTATTGGACATGGCAAGAACCATGCTTGATGAGTACAAGACACCGGATCGGTTTTGGGCCGAGGCGGTCAACACCGCCTGCTACGCCATCAACCGGTTATATCTACACCGAATCCTCAAGAAGACATCCTATGAACTCCTAACCGGTAAAAAGCCAAATATTTCATATTTTAGAGTTTTTGGTAGCAAATGTTTTATTCTTGTCAAAAGAGGTAGAAAATCTAAATTTGCTCCTAAAACTGTAGAAGGCTTTTTACTAGGATATGACTCAAACACAAGGGCATATAGAGTCTTTAACAAGTCCTCAGGACTTGTTGAAGTTTCTTGTGACGTTGTGTTTGATGAGACTAACGGCTCTCAAGTAGAGCAAGTTGATCTTGATGAGATAGGTGAAGAACAGGCTCCGTGCATCGCGCTAAGGAACATGTCCATTGGGGATGTGTGTCCTAAGGAATCCGAAGAGCCTACACATGCACAAGATCAACCATCCTCCTCCACGCAAGCATCTCCACCAACCCAAAATGAGGACGAAGCTCAAGTTGATAAAGATGAAAAAGACAATGATGAGCCACCTCAAGACGACGGCAATAATCAAGGGGGAGACGCAAATGATGAAGACAAGGAGGATGAACAACCAAGACCGCCACACCCAAGAGTCCACCAAGCAATACAACGAGATCACCCCGTCGACACCATCCTCGGCGACATTCATAAGGGGGTAACTACTCGATCTCGTGTTGCACATTTTTGTGAACATTACTCTTTTGTTTCCTCTATTGAGCCACACAGGGTAGAGGAAGCACTTCAAGATTCGGATTGGGTGATGGCGATGCAAGAGGAGCTCAACAATTTTACAAGGAATGAGGTATGGCATTTAGTTCCACGTCCTAATCAAAATGTTGTAGGAACCAAGTGGGTCTTCCGCAACAAGCAAGACGAGCATGGTGTGGTGACAAGGAACAAAGCTCGACTCGTGGCCAAGGGGTATTCACAAGTCGAAGGTTTGGATTTTGGTGAAACCTATGCACCCGTAGCTAGGCTTGAGTCAATTCGCATATTATTGGCCTATGCTACTTACCATGGCTTCAAGCTTTATCAAATGGACGTGAAGAGTGCCTTCCTCAATGGAGCAATCAAGGAGGAGGTCTATGTTGAGCAACCTCCCGGCTTTGAAGACAGTGAGTACCCTAACCATGTCTATAGGCTCTCTAAGGCGCTTTATGGGCTCAAGCAAGCCCCAAGAGCATGGTATGAATGCCTTAGAGATTTCCTTATTGCAAATGGCTTCAAAGTCGGCAAGGCCGATCCTACTTTATTCACCAAAACACTTGATAATGATTTGTTTGTATGCCAAATTTATGTTGATGATATTATATTTGGGTCTACTAACAAATCTACATGTGAAGAATTTAGTAGGATCATGACACAGAAATTCGAGATGTCTATGATGGGGGAGTTGAAGTATTTTCTAGGATTTCAAGTCAAACAACTCCAAGAGGGCACATTCATTTGCCAAACAAAGTATACTCAAGACATTCTAAGGAAGTTTGGAATGAAGGATGCCAAGCCCATCAAGACTCCCATGGGAACAAATGGGCATCTCGACCTCGACACGGGAGGTAAGTCCGTGGATCAAAAGGTATACCGGTCGATGATTGGTTCATTGCTTTATTTATGTGCATCTCGACCGGACATTATGCTTTCCGTTTGCATGTGTGCAAGATTCCAAGCCGACCCTAAGGAATCACACCTTACGGCCGTAAAACGAATCTTGAGATACTTGGCTTATACTCCTAAGTTTGGGCTTTGGTACCCTCGGGGATCCACATTTGATTTGATTGGTTATTCGGATGCCGATTGGGCAGGGTGTAAGATTAATAGAAAGAGCACATCAGGGACTTGCCAGTTCTTGGGAAGATCCTTGGTGTCTTGGGCTTCAAAGAAGCAAAATTCGGTCGCTCTTTCTACCGCCGAAGCCGAGTATATTGCCGCAGGCCACTGTTGCGCGCAATTGCTTTGGATGAGGCAAACCCTGCGGGACTACGGTTACAAATTAACCAAAGTTCCTCTTCTATGTGATAATGAGAGTGCAATCCGCATGGCGGATAATCCCGTTGAGCATAGCCGCACTAAACACATAGCCATTCGGTATCATTTTCTTCGGGATCACCAACAAAAGGGGGATATCGAGATTTCATACATTAACACTAAAGATCAATTAGCCGATATCTTTACCAAGCCACTTGATGAACAATCTTTTACCAGACTTAGGCATGAGCTTAATATTCTTGATTCTAGGAATTTCTTTTGCTAAACTTGCACACATAGCTCATACGAATTCCTTTGATCATGTCTCTTTTATATGCTATGACTAATGTGTTTTCAAGTGTATTCCAAACCAAGTCTTAGGTATATTGAAAGGGAATTGGAGTCTTCGGCGAAGACAAAGGCTTCCACTCCGCTCTACTACTCATCCTTCGCCGTCGCTCTGCATCACTCTCCAACGTTGGTATAATCTTCACTCATTTATTTTATGACCAAAGGAGGAGAAAGTACTTCTAAGGGCTCTAATAATTCCGTTTTTGGCGATTCATGCCAAAGGGGGAGAAAATATGAGTCCAAAGCAAAAGGACCGCACCACCACCCTAATTTTAAAACTAATGTTTGTCAATCGGATGAAAAATTTCAAAATTGGTATCTCTTTGTGCTCTAAAGGGGGAGCAAGTAGTATTTTCAAAATTGATGTCTTAAAACCCTCTTGAACACTAAGAGGAGACTTTATTTGAGGGGGAGTTTTGTTTAGTCAAAGGAAAAGCATTTGGAACAAAGGAAGAAAATTTCAAAACTTGAAAATGCTTTGCAAAATCTTATTCATTTACCTTTGACTATCTTGCAAAAGGACTTTGAAAAGAATTTACAAAAGAGTTTGCAAAAACAAAACTTGTGGTGCAAATATGGTCCAATATGTCAAAAACAAAGAAAACAATCCATGCGCATCATGTAAGTATTTATATTGGCTCAATTCCAAGCAACCTTTGCACTTACATTATGCAAACTAGTTCAATTATGCACTTCTATATTTGCTTTGGTTTGTGTTGGCATCAATCACCAAAAAGGGGGAGATTGAAAGGGAATTAGGCTTACACCTAGTCCCTAAATAATTTTGGTGGTTGAATTGCCCAACACAAATATTGGACTAACTAGTTTGCTCTAGTTTATAAGTTATACAGGTGCAAAAGGTTCACACTTAGCCAATAAAATGACCATGTGTTGGGTTCAACAAAAGGGCAAAGGAGCAACCAAAGGCTCCTCTGGTCTGGCGCACCGGACTGTCCGGTGTGCCACCGGACAGTGTCCGGTGCACCAGAGGACTTCAGCTCAAACTCGTCGCCCTCGGGAAATTTCCAGAGCGAGCGCTCTAAAATTCACCGGACTGTCCGGTGTACACCGGACAGTGTCCGGTGCTCATTTGAGACGCGGCTCAGGAACTCGCCAGTCTCGGGAATTCGCAAAGGCTGCTCCGCTATAATTCACCGGACATGTCCGGTGTACACCGGACTGTCCGGTGCAACCTCGGGGCAACGGCTACTTCGCGCCAACGGTCACCTGCAGGCGCATTTAATGCGCGCCAGAAGCGCGCAGTCGTCAGGCACGCGGGAGCAGGCGCACCGGACATTCTACAGTGCATGTCCGGTGCGCCACCGGACATCAAGGCGGGCCTAGAGACAGAGCTCCAACGGTTGACCCAACGGCTATTTGGTGACGTGGCTGTCGCACCGGACATGTCCGGTGTGCACCGGACTGTCCGGTGCACCATACGACAGACAGCCTCCACCAACGGTCAAGTTTGGTGGTTGGGGCTATAAATACCCCAACCACCCCACCATTCATTGCATCCAAGTTTTCCAGCTTCCAATCACTATACAAGAGCTAGCATTCATTGCAAAGCACACCAAAGGAGATCAAATCCTCTCCCAACTCCACACAAAGCCCTAGTGACTAGAGAGAGTGATTTGTAGTGTTCATTTGAGCTCTTGCGCTTGGATCGCTTCTTTTTCTTTGGCATTCTTTCTTGTGATCAAACACTCACTTGTAATTGAGGCAAGAGACACCAATTGTGTGGTGGTCCTTGCGGGAAGTTTGATTCCCAAGTGATTTGAGAAAGAGAAGCTCACTCGGTCCGAGGGACCGTTTGAGAGAGGGAAGGGTTGAAAGAGACCCGGCCTTTGTGGCCTCCTCAACGGGGAGTAGGTTTGAGAGAACCGAACCTCGGTAAAACAAATCCGCGTGTCTCACTTTATTATTCGCTTGCGATTTGTTTTGCGCCCTCTCTCGCGGACTCTATTATATTTCTAACGCTAACCCGGCTTGTAGTTGTGATTATTTTTGAGATTTTCAGTTTCGCCCTATTCACCCCCCCCCCCTCTAGGCGACTTTCATGAACCCATATACCCGAGAGACAAAAATCAACCCACACTCATACACATATACACTCGTGTGTATGGATGTGTACCCGTACCCATACCTGTCGGGTATCTGCTACCCGACATATATCCATTACCTGCACCCACTAAAGTTTTACCATTTAACACCAAACAACAATCTTATCACAATTCAAAATTTTCATTATTCTAACAGCATCAAACGACATTTCAGCACCAACCAACATGCCATAGATGTAAAATTGATAAATGGGAATTTATGGTAGTGTGTTGAATCCGGATGGCCACATATCAGATATCCATCGGGTAACGGGTATAGATACTGGATATCTTTCTCGCGAATAATTCCTATGGTTACCTTATTATATCCAAACTCGTACCCGTGGATAACAAATTCCACTATACTCGTGCTCTATGGATAATTATCTGTGGTTATTTACCCTAGTTAAAACTTCACTAGGTGCACATAAAAAATAACCCCAGTCAAATCCCACCATTAAAATCAACATTCTAGATCACTTTATTTACCTCCTCTCAATCAATCACATCCGACAAGCATTGTTTTTAGGTCATCCTCATCCCTCACCTGTCTCTAGCCTCGCCAACCCCAGCCCTCTATGATCACCATCACACGTGCTCTCTTGGATGATCATTGTCACCATCGCTCTAGTCACACACCTGCCTCGCCTATACGATCACTGCCGCCATCATCCCAGCTTCGTGCCCACATCGCTTGGGCGAACACAAGCACCCCCGCCATAGCCCCTCGATCTCCCTCAACCTCAATGGTGTCCCAGTTGGATAGCTAGTTAGCCGCGACAACGTGTGTGGTTGTCGGGTGTGGCGTTGGCATGTTGCAGGCGGAGGGTCACATAGAACTTGTTGATGAAGGCGTCGAAGGTGGAATCGGTGTGGGCGTCGAGGTCCTCTAGCGTGTCGACAGGGAAGGGTGAGTCGATGACACGCAGGCATCGAGCCTCGGTGGGGCTACGCTTGAGGCTGAGCGCCAGCATGGGCGAGGGCGTGGCTTCAGTGGCTGTTGATGATAACATGGGTTCGTTGGTGTCAACATGCATCGTCTTGAGCGCGCGCCACCTTAGGGTTTAGGGTAATTTATGGGGGAGAAGTTATCATATAATAAAAGGGGGGAGAATTTGGTGTTTGATCAAAATAAGTCTTGAAAACTGATTTGATTGGCACTGTTGGATTAGTTTTTCTTGTATAGAGTCCTATATTTTAAGGTGAGGCACCAGTTTGAGGCATTGTTGAGATGCTCTTATAGTCTAGAGTCCTATATCTAGGACATGTTTGAATCCCAGAAGCTAAAGCAAAAGTGATTAAAATTTAGTCACTACTTAGGAGCTAAAAAGATTTAAACGAGAAAAAGCTAAAAGTAACTAAATTATTTTTACCATTTTAATCATTTTTTGCTCTTTCTGTTTTATTTTTTAGCTTCTAAGTAACTAAATTTTAGTTATTTTTATTTTAACCCTAGGATCCAAACAACTTTTTAAAAATAGGGTTTTGTTTGAGACCTTTGTTAAAATTGCTTTTATACTATTTTAACAGCTTACCTATACTCTCTTTTATCTATTTTTTTATTTTAAATTTCACTCTAAGAATGGTGCCTATAATGTAAAACAATATTTTCGACAGATAACTTGGGGAACTCCTATCACCGCCTCCGACCCATGGACGTCGAGGGCGAGGTCCCCGCCGCCGCTGCAGCGGCGATGGCGAACGGCCTGGGCGGCGCCGATGAGGCCTCTCCGGCGCCGGTCTCGCCCGAGCAGCTCGACGTGGAGGCGTACGCGGCGCAGTACTCGGGGCGGACCCGCCTCGCCCGCCTCGTCTTCGTCGCGGACCGGTGCGGGGTGGAGGCGATACAGCTCGAGGCGCTGCGGATGGCGTACGACGAGATCAAGCGCGGGGAGGACGTGCAGCTCCACCGCGACGTCGCCGCCAAGATCGGCGGCCGCCTCGGCCCGCGCTACGGCCTCGACCAGGCGTGGGTCGACACCATCACCCGCCGCGCCGATCAGCGCAATGAGAAGCTCGAGAACGAGCTCAACGGATACAGAGTGCGTAAACCCTACCCCTTTATCCTTCGTCGGACTACCTGCTGCGTAATGGCATGACATTTGCCTGTTTGTGGTTGTGGTTGATTTAGATGATGTTTGAATGCATTAGACCTAATAGTTAGCTGGCTAAAAAGTTACTAATGGGATTAGTTATAGCTAACCAACTATTAACTAATTTGCTAAAAATAGCTAATAGCTGAACTATTAGTTAAACCGTTTGGATGACTTCATAATTTTAGCAGCTAACTATTAGCTCTAATGCATTCAAAGTTCACCCCCTTACTTGCCTTGTAGTTACAGTAACGACTTACTGTGTGTTTAGACAATTGGGCTGGTGCCGATGGAGTCTTGAGCCTTGATGTAGGCATACATTGCATTTCTTATACGTTCGTGCTTTGTAAACTTGTGATTACAATAGATTTTGTGTCTATTTTTTCTTATTGGACAATGTACATATAAAACAATTCATTTATTGTTTCCCATATATGGAACTAGTTGGTACTTTTGTTTTATGTTTTCTTTTGCGCCATTATATGCACATATTTTCTATTCTAAGGTGAAACGTGCTTATCAACAAAATTGTCCTCGTGCGCAGAACATCAATCCTCAGAAAAATGTCCTTGTGTGATGACGTCAATCCTCTCTAACTTCCAATCTACATTGATTCTCTTACTGCAGACTAACTTAATCAAAGAGAGCATCAGAATGGGCTACAATGACATTGGCGATTTCTTCTATGCCCATGGCCAACTTTCAAAAGCTACATCAGGACTCGGGACTATTGCACCACTTCCAAACATATAGTTCAGATGTGTATGAATGTGATTCAGGTTAGCATTGAGCTGGGGCAATATGCACACATGTTTCAAACTATGTCAGCAAAGCAGAGCAAACCCCGGACTCTCTGGATCCTATCATTGTCGCAAAGCTGAAAGCAGCTGCAGGCTTGGCCAACATGGAAACAAAGAAATACAAACTTGCTGCACGCAAGGTTAGTCATTAATTCACTACATCTTTAAAGCACGGGTTTCTTCATGCGTCTCCTCCGCCTGAAATAGCGAGTTGTTTCTACCACTACGTGTCTTTTTATGTTGTATTAAGAAGAGATATTGTGTATGTGTGTGTATATATACACACTAATAATTGGAAAACAAAAAATCGTGTTTGAATAAATATCTCATTTAATCAAGGTCTACCTATATTATATATAGAAACCATAGCAATGTATGGGCAACTAACTAGTTTTCTTTGACGCTTCAATTTGCTGGATATATTCTCCGCAAAAGAAATTTTGAACTTTCAAGTCAATTTAATGCTTCAAGAACTCCAGCATCGCTTGATCTTGATATATTGTTTATCTTGGTACTTGTGTGGTTGTTATGTATGCTAGCAGTACCCTAGTTATAAGCTATCAAAATAAGGTCTGGATTGATCTAACCTTTTCTGTTTAGCTTTGGAGACAAAGCTGGTTGATCTATTCTATTTGATTTTGTGGGAATTAAACACTTCATATGATGTAAGATAAGATATTTTTTAAGTATTTCTTGCATGACTCTGCTGGTAGCTGGAGTTGTTTACTTTTAAGTGAATTTGGTTATAGGTATAATGATGTTTTCCTACACTTGTAGTCAGTGGCGGGCTTGGACCTAAATCGATCAGAGGCCCATCATTAAAGAACAAGGTTAGTATTTAATTTTTTTGTCAAGCCAAATGGTCGCAACTAATGTAGTTTGCACAAGTTCAGGGATGGCCATGCCCCAACCACTGCCTGTAATTCTATCACATCTGGATATATATCCCATTTTCAGTTATAACAGAATGTCCCTCACTCCCTGTGTAGTTGATCTCTTCTCTTACCAAGTTATGTTCTCTGAAGTCATAGCTCCTCAAGATGTGGCGGTCTATGGTGCCCTTTGTGCACTTGCTTCTTTTGACCGTTCAGACCTGAAGGTTTGCCATTATAGTACTTAATTTGTCTAGCGGAACATGTTCCATTTATGCTGCTGTTCTCAAAATGTGATTGCTTGCACATTTATCATAGAACAAAGTCATCGACAATATCAACTTCCGTAACTTTCTGGAGCTGGTGCCTGAAGTAAGGGAGCTGGTTAATGATTTTAATGCAAGGTATGATACTACCAGAATAGCCTTGTGTATCGTTGATCATCTCTATTTTATTAGGGTTGTTGATTCTTGCACTTGTGGTAAACAGTGCAGCCATATATGTTCTGTTAAAATAATGACTTATAGTGCATTTTAGATATGTTTCTATTCCATTCCTTTATAGCAGAATAAAATACGCCCCTGGTTCTTTTCTTTAACTGCGGAAACCTTGGTTTAGTGGGTTAGCTTTTGGTTATTGAGAAATATCAGAGTTGCTGATTTGTATTACATTTTTTCATATCCTTTTTAGTGAACAATGGCTAATTAAAACAAGTGAAAACTAAACTGCCTCGTTATTTCCATAAGATGGGAGCATAGTCACAAGAAACGGGTACAGTGGTAGCGACTCTCGACCTGGGAACGTCGTCCCTGACCTAGGTACACGGGTCATTTTTGTTACCACCATGTAAAAATCTCTCACAGGTAGCATACCACGTTCCTCGACCCTGTCGATCTGTAACTTTGTGACTATGGATGGGAACACCACTGAATTTCATTGTTTAAGAAACTGGCATTCTGTCTCATCATGTTTCTCTACCTTTTTGGACATAGCCGTTCTCTCTGCACAGAAAAGACCACAGAATATATATATAGTGTTTTATTGATATACTACTGCAGAAATTTCTTTCCCTCTTGTGTATAATATATTTTCTATATAACAAACGCGGACGCAAAGCGTGTCCGCCGTTCGGCCACGTTAGCTTAATAAATTCCAGTCGTCAGATCGTGAATCAACGTTGTACATCAACCTTAGCGAGATGTTGCGCTCGCCTTCAGGTCCGTGCTGGAAACCTCCAGAACGCGAATAAAAAACAAAACAAAGAGCTGATAAAAAAACAAAGGGAGAAAACACCAGAGCATACGCGGCAGAGCAGAGGCACACCCGCGCGGAGGGGCCGAGGCGAAGAAAGCGATGCAGGTACTTCTTCATCGACGCCTTACATTTTCATCCCCTCCCACCTCCGGTTCGAATTCACGTCGGGCCGCCACATCCCAGCTCCACCTCCCTCCTCAGGCAGCCGCATCCTAGCTGCCTCTCTTGCTTCTTCAGCAACGGTGCATTCAGCCATACTGCCTACTGCGCCTCCTCTCACTCCGTCAGGAGCCAGTTCGCTCGTCGTCTTCACCACGCGCGTCTTCACCACGCGCGCAGGGCGCGCGCTAGCTACTAGTATTTAGTATAGATTGATTGGTCTTAGTAGTAGTAAGCGAATGGGAGGTGCCCACCACACCTTGTAGCAGTATAGTTGTGTGCAGCTTTCGAAGTGCCCAGAAATTTGTATATATCGATAACCATGAATTGGAAGACGCTCAAGTATTGTTTCACATTAGAACATATTGCTAGAAATTGAGTTACTACTAGTTTGAACTTGCAAAAGGATGAAAGGAATTTATCTGACCTGAGGAAATAACTTGATTGATTCCTCTGGGGGAACAAACAATTTTTTATTTGCCTGCTAATGTGACCTAAGGAAGTAACTTGTAGAGGTACCAGATTTGCCTGCTAAACTGGAACTTGTGAATTATCTGTTTTGTATTGTTATTTTTTTGATTAATGTAGAGCTTTAAACCTCGGATACCTTCATAGCATCCATTAGCAAGCTATTAATCATCAATTCTACAATTTGGATCGCTGAGACTTGTGGTTTTGGGTGGCCATCTCAAATTTTATAGGTCACGTGTAACCTAATTGTAGTTCGCATTTGGATCTTTTCGGAAGCTGTGCGCCATGTTCTACTGTATTTTGTTTCAAGTTTCTTTTTTTTTAACAATTGAAATTGCTATGTTTCAGTCGCTATGGATCTTGGTTGGGTCATCTGGAGAAGCTAAAGCCTAACCTGCTCCTGGATATCCATTTGCACGAGCATGTAGAGAGTGTGTATATGGATATTCGCCACAAAGCGATCATACACTTCCTTTTGTATCTGTTGATCTCAACACGATGGCAACTGCCTTCAAGACTTCCGTCTCCATGCTGGAGAAGGAACTGGCCGCACTGATTACCGAGAACAAGATACATGTAACTCTCGCAAGGTCATCGTTCTGAAACTTGTGTGCATTCTGTTCGTTGCTTCTAGCGGAAACCTCTGCAGGCCCGGATAGACTCCCACAACAAGATCCTTTACGCAAGGCACGCTGACCAGAGAAATGCAACTTGAGTAGACAATTTGTTTTATAATGAAAACAGAAAGGTCATCACTATGTATGTATATTACATCTCTGATATAGTATTTCACTTTAAGGTCTTGCATCTACATCACCATTATTTTATCATCTCTAATCAGCGACAACCACGGGCCTTTACAATAATAAAATGAACTAATGCGCCACCACCACCACCATGCTCGAAAGCTTAGCGCCGTCGATACGTCGTGAGGGAGGATTGTTTGTTTACTGCTTGTCACTGAAAAGGGTCCTAAGGACGGTGTCTCCGAGCCCAGGCACCGACGACAGGAAGTGGCCGGTGCCAGGGAGTTCATGGTAGTTGATCCATCCGATCTTGCCGGCGAGGTACCTCTGCAGCACGACAGGGACGAGGCCGTCCTCGTCGCCCTGCCAGAGGTGCACGGGGCACGGCGGCTCCGGCAGCGCCATGGGGTCGAACTCCCACTTGCCGAACATGACGGTCATGTCGCGGTAGTAGGACTCGTGGATCCCCTGCTGCGTCGCCTGCTCCCGCTTCTGCTGGAAGGTGCCGTCCGCCTTCATCTTGCTCCGGATCTCGGCGTCGCGCTCGTTGGGCAGCGGCGTGGTGCCGGCCACCACCGTGGAGGTGGGCAGCCAGCTCTGCTCCATCCACCAGTGGAGGATGCCCGGCGCGTGGTGCGACACGCGCAGCGCCCACTGGTCGCCCACCTCCTGCTTCGCGTACACCTCCGCCGCCAGCTCCGGCGGGAACCCCGGCCACCAGTAGTTCACCACCGGCGCCATCATCGCCGCGCCGGCGATCCTGCAGGCAGGCACGCAGAGAGCTCTGTGAGTAAGTGGAGTGGGGACACACACTCGACCTTCTCCTTTCCTCAACAGTCAACACATATAAGCAATGCATGCTGCTGCTCACCTGTCGGGGATGTATTTGAGGGCGCCCCAGACGGCATGGCAGCCGAGGGAGATGCCGATGACGTAGAACTTGGGGCCGAGCCCCAGCGCGTCCGCGAGCTCCTCCACGTCCAGCGCCGCGCTCTTGACGGACCGGTTGGGGTTGGGGTCGCTCTGCCCGTACCCGGCGCGGTCGAAACCCACCATGTACACGCCCAGCTCCTCCGCAACTTCCTAGAAAGTAGAAACAAATTCATTCAGTTGAGGATACGGAGCGGCTGTGAGATACGGAGCCGATTGCGTCGGCCCGATCGAAGACGAACTCGCCTACAGTAAGGATGTTCGTGTGGTCGCACGAATGGCACCGTATAGCCATGTGTACAGGAACTGGGGGGGAGAACACAAGCGGATCCACAAAAGCTCGAATCTTTTCCGTGCAGAGCCAGATCCAGAGGCCGGGGCGGGACACTGACCGGCGCCGGGCGGACGGTGTCGAGGCGGGAGCCGGTGAAGCCGTGGGAGAAGACGACCTTGAACCTCGCGTCCTCCTTGCTGGCCCCGGACTCGGCGTACGCCAGGTGGCGGCCGTCCCTGAGCCGCACCCTCGGCGGCGTGGCTGGCGCGGCCCTCGGCGGCGCCACGGCACGGCAAATCCACCTGCCCAGCGCGGACCCCCGTTGCCGCTGCCTCTGCATCTTCCCGGCGCAGCCCAGCACGGGCGCCTTGGCCAGCAGCTCCATTGCGGCGAGGGCGAGGACCCCTGCCCCTGGCCTTCCTAGGCTCTTGGTGCTGGATCCCGCTGTGTCCGCATGTCCGTGACGCGACTGCTCCTCCAAGGGTCCTACTACTAGTCCTATCCTAATGAGCTAGGAGTAAAAAAATGCGGGAGGCGTTCCCGGGCGAGATACGTGACGGCCCCCACCCCCACCGCCCAGTCCGCATCGCTCGCCGCGATGACCGCGTCGCGACGCAATGCTCCGTCCGCTGCCTGGGAGTGGAAGTGGCAGCCAACCGAGAGACGCCTGGCCAATGGCAGCGACCCTGTGTAGCTGACTAGCTGTAGCTCGCCAAACTCCAGCTTTGCATTGCATGTGGACAAACAGTATACGGAGGTCGCTATCCAGCGGCCCTGACATTGCCATCGCCAACAAGGACGACGACGACGCCAAGGAGAGAATAGTCACGGGTTCGATGTCTTCCACAACCCGACCTAAACTCGCGGTTTCATCTCTCATGTGTAAAAAACAGTTATAACTTACGTATAATTTACGGTCATAAATTGTTTTAAAAAAGGGGTAAATGTTTTTTTCGTAAATATAACTACAACAATTTTTTGATATATATAGCCTTCAATAATGTAATCTTTGTTTGGTATATTTTTGTAAGTGGAGTGTTTTCTCTGTTTTTAGTATACTGTGGTATTTGAGATGGTTTGGTGTTTTTATTAATTGGTAGACTCTTGGAAAACTCTATTTTCAAAACTGTATTTTTAGTGCTTTCACTTTTGAAAACTTAGCTCCGAAATAAAGTTATTAATACTGTGATTAAAAAATTATAAATATGGTTTGGCATTTCAAAAAACCGTAGTTTGTAAATACTTGATTTACAAACAGGCCTCACATGGTTTATCAGTCGGATTTACGGTTTTGGAGATATACCATATCTTGAAATTTGAGCGACAACAAGATTAGATTCCGTATTCGTATATGCACGTGTATCGAATGAGAAAAGATGTAGTATATCGTATATGGATGAATATAAATTATATTTCTATACGCGGAAAAGGAAAGTCGTGGACGACGCTACACTTTGGCCGGAAGATTCCGATAGATCCGGAGGACAAAGAGGTAGATAGACGAGACGAGGGTGTAGGTTATTATAGGTCCATTGGCAACAAGATTAGAATTGTACTGTACTGTACTGTGCAAGCTAGCAAGAGGAGAGAGGCAGGCAGCTGCTGTTCCTTCGAGAAGAAGCTTTCAGCACATGACGGCACGCGGATGGGATAGCGTTTGCCAGCTCCACCTACCGCCGATGCTACCAAAGAAAAAGAGGACCCTTTGCCAGGTCGTCTTCGTTCCAAGGACACCGACAGAGGCGCGCTCCAGATCTATCTCGCCCGTACGTCCATGAACCTGGCGGGCGAGTGAAGCGAAGGCCGGCGTACGGGTCCGGCAGCAGATGGGGGAGGGAAGGGAGGTAGACAAGGTGAAGGTGGTGGTGGTGGGATCGGTCAGTACCTGGGAGGCGCGGACGCTGTCCTCTCGGGAGCCGGTGAATCCGTGGGAGAAGACGACGGTGAACCTGGCCTGGTCCCGGGGCACGCCGCTCTCGCAGTAGGCGAGGTGGCGTCCGTCGCGGAGCCTGAGCCTGGGCGCCGTCACGGGCGGGCCCCCCGCGGTGCCGCACACCCGGGGCGCCGGCGGCTGCGGCTGCACGGTCCGGGACAGCCACCCCGCCAGCGAGCCCAGCATGGCCGCGGCCGGCGCCGGGGTCACCGCGCCGCCCTTGGCCGCGCCCTCCTCGTCCCACACCTGCGGCATCGACGTCACCCACATGCTGGACGCTCGGATCGGATCGGATGGATGGCCTGCGGGAGGAAGCGTGCGTGGAGGCGGACGCCGAGACCGAGCGGTGGTGGCGTGTGGCCTGTGGCCTGTGGGTGTCGTCGCCGCGCCCTGGACGGCTCGAGGGCTAGACGGATAGCTAGTATAATATAGTAGCTAGCCAAGGCTAGTATTTAAGCTTCAGGCCGGCGAGACGCGCCGGGTCGGGGTCAGAGGTTGGTGGGTGGGCCACCGTCCGTCCGCCCGTTTGGAACTCGCTCACCTAGCTCGGCGGCCTTTTGACTCGGCGGGGCAGCCGTTCCTGCTTCCTGGTCGGTCACGCGATGGGGCGCTGCTGCTTCATTGGTCCAGCCCGGCGCGCCGTGTGGTTTGCTAAGGCCGTTTCGGCGAATTTTAACCATTTTATCTCTCGTATCATCATTTATTTCAAACTTTACTATATACCAAAAGTACAGTACAAAACAGTTTTTTTGGCCCTGCTGCTACCGCTATCGATACCGATACGTGCAAAAGCACGGCGGACTGGTGAGTGAAATTGTTTTGGCTGGAGGTTGAAATGTTTCCGATTTCGTCGGGTTTATCAACATTGTCCCAGTTTGTGTTCTGTTATCTGAGCTAGGCAGCTAGCTGGTATTAGCATCATTTGCATTAATCTGGCACCAACGTTCTCTGCATCTATGCTCTTGTGCTCCCGCTCTATATCCTAAATCCTAAGAAAACACATCAGGGGGTGCACATGAACCTTTAGTATATATATGGTGCACATAAAATAACAAAGTTCATAAAAATTAAAAACCCATACATATTCTTTTTATCAACATTGTCCCAGTTTGTGTTCTGTTATCTGAGATTCTGAGCTAGGCAGCTAGCTGGTATTAGCATCATTTGCATTAATTTGGCACCAACGTTCTCTGCATCTATGATCTTGTGCTCCCGCTCTATATCCTAAAGACCTCAACCCTAAAAAAACAAATCAGATGCACATGAACCTTTAGTATATATATGGTGTACATAAAATAACAAAGTTTATAAAAAAATTAAAAAACCATACATATCCTTTCCATCATACTCTATTTATATATAAATTTTTTAAGTTAAAATTTGTTATACTTTAGCTGTAATAAAAAAAGTTAAAATTTTAAATTATAAAATCAGCTAAAATGTTCTCTCTTTTTTTTAATTACAGCTACAATGTGACAAATTTCAACTCGAAATTTTGTATATAACAGGAGCAGGAAGAAAAGAATATGTATGTTTTTTTTTAAAACTTTGTTAGTTCATAGACACCTTATATGCACCAAAACTCATGTGCTCCGAATATGTTCTGTTTTATTATCTTATTAGCTAGCTTGTACCGGCAGCATCTGCATTAATTGGACACAAATATATATATTGCGGCCCTGAGAAGTGAGAACGGATGGAGTATCCTCGTGGTGCGGTGGCCGGGGCTGACCGTACCCCCATATTTATTCCGTGGTTAGACTGTCTTCACCGCATCCCTCTTCCCTCCCCCTCCCCTATTACTATAGCTCCTATAGGGGCTACAGTCGACCGCTATCCCCTTCACCGCATCCCTCTTCCTCCTCCTCTCCTCTCCCGATTCCTTCTCTCTCCCGCTACATGGATGGGCACGCTACGGCGCTCGCGTCCCCTCCGGTTGGTAGCTTGCCAGAGAAGCCCGCGCGCTCGGAAAACTCCGAGGAGCGAGCTCCAGGCGACTCCACGGAGACCGCACCACCGCCGAAGACCTTTGCCGTGGATCCGCCCTCCGTCGCGATTCATTTGCCTTGCTCCGGGCGGCGAGCAGCAGACGCCGTCGTCCACGCGGATCCACTGGGCAGCTTCGCCGAGCGGCGACCCGGTCGATCCGTGCGAAGACGCCGCCGTCGGTCGTCTTCGCACGCCAGTTCGTCGTCTGCGGGACTCACGTCAAGGCGAAATATTCCAATCGGCGACAGATCGACGCTCACCAGATCTGCTTCTTTCGACCTACATCGTCGAAGGTACGCCCCTTTCTCTCCTCCCAGTTTTTCATGTCGGATTCAATCCGTGACCCAAAAACATCTCCGTTCGTTTAACCGTAGCGTTTCCATGTCCATGTACTTGATTTAGTAGATGGATTCATTAGTTCATGGCGATTTGCCCAGTTAGGGTTTACGGGTTGTCCCCATCGCCTATTGTTAGCCTTTTACGCTTAACTGATCCGTCGTGATCTTGTAGACCATGTCCAAGGTTAATAGTTTTTCCAGCTTACGATAGAACACGAAGAGTCGGGTGTGATTTTGATAGCCGTCATCGTGGCGTGCTTATTGTTTGTTTAAGCACCTAAGTCGAACTGCTCAAATAATATGTGCTCATGTCAGTTCTATGTTCATTGGTCAGTCATGCTGGTACACAATTCATTGTTCATATTGGAATGCCAACAACTAAGCACCAATTACCGTTCATTTCCTCATGACAACCCCTTTGAGTTCATGCATATCCCTTTTTTTGCATTGTAATAAGTTACTCTGTTTATGAACTCCACTTAGTTAACATACAACCCCTTTGTTTGCTACATCACTAAACATTGCATGCAACTAACGAAACCTTCACTTATTATGCAGCTTCAAATATTTATTTCATTATTTGACGTCCACTTCAACTAACTGAGGTTCTAAATCCTTTTTCGCTTTAGTTATTTGTTTATAATCAACTTCTTAAGTGTACTGTCCATGTCTGCTGTCTGTGCTCGCATGTTTGTTGTGCAAGTTCATTTTATTAGAAGCCACGAACAAATTGACCCAGGCATGGATACTGTGATCAATTAATTTAGAGGGCATAGACATTTTTACCAACAATTGTTGGTAAATTGCAACAACATTTTAGTTTATAACTTTGCCACATTTGTTTATTGCATTGGTACCAACTGTTGTTTTGTAAGTGACATTAACACTTCAATTTACCCAAATAGTAACCGAAGTGCCCCTAATGTTTTCATCTATGCACCTTGTCTAGCCAAGGAGGAAGTGCTTGACGATTGAAATCAAGATGAGCAGCCATGATGCCAAACTGGTGCAACACTTGCTCCTCAATCTTGCTTCCTCCGTGGAAAGTCGTGCAGTCAATATTAGGACCTTTTTAGAAGAGGCTTTCCGTCATTTGGGTGACGAGCATTACCTTCTGAATGCTCTACTTGCTATTCGAAAAGAGGTAGACCTGATGGAGCAAGATGCAATTGAGAGCAAAGCAAGGTCTGACCCAGAGAAGGATAGGATGGAGGAACAAATTAACCTTGCTGAGGATGCCAAGCCCGTGCCTAGACAAATAACTTTCACCCCCCCATCCTCACCAGAATTGTATGACGCCAGTGACAATGACTCCTACGACTCCGACAGGTCCACTAGGTATAGCATTTGGAACCTGTAATAATGGTACGTAGAACCTGGTCGTAGTAGTACTAATGCATCCAAATAAAGTAGGAACTTGTGTGCTACGTGTGTCATGCTTGCGTAACCGATGTACGAAGGGTTGCAGCTTATCTTACTTTTGTACGAACCTGTTGTCGGATGCTTTATCCTTTTGTAGTCAACTTATTTCCAATGCTTCATCCTGTTGTTCGTATTGTCTGAAGCTGATTTCCAATGCTTTCAAGTGTGACGTTTACAGTTCAAGTTTGTTATGTGTTGTCCAACTTAATGTATTTATGTATTTCATTCCAGAATGGCTGACAACAACTCAAACAATCCTTATCGACCACCTGCTGCCAGCCCCAATACAGGTAACCAAATTTTCCCCCCACCCTTGTGGGATCCTCAGATGTGGCAGCCCCAAGGGTTCGACCCAACACAGGCTTCAACATTTACTAATCCTTCAAATTTCCATATGACAAATCCTACCTGGTCCCAGGGACCTAATGACCCATCTGGATATACCTTTCGTACACCATGGAACCCATATTTTGGTATGACAACTCCAGGGGGTCCTCCTACACAAACATGTTTCGGTCAACCTCAATTAGTACCACCCATTCCATGTCCACCGGTGCCCACCCATGTTCCCAACCAGACTGACCCTATACCATTTGAATCCGAAGCAGAACACAGCGTCCACGAAGTTAACAGCCCTAGCAAGCCGTCAGATACACCAGGGACATTTAGGAGGACGAAGGAACAGAACTTCAAACCTGATGAAGACCTGTTGCTTTGCAAAACATGGTTAGAGATTAGTAGTGACCCAGTGATTAGCACAGGGCAGAGGAAGGAGGGTTTGTGGGCTAGAATAGAGAAAAGGTACAATGACCTTAGAGGTGAGTTTCCATTGAGACTTAATAGGGCTCTCAGCAGCAGGTGGGACAAAATAAGAGCTTAAACAGGGAAATTTGCCGGATTCTACGCACGAGTCCTCAGGGAAAACCAAAGTGGCCTTACAGATAACGACAAGGTACACTTATATGCAGTTGTAAAACTAAATGTATGGTCATGGTAGATGTCAACGTAATGTTATTTCTGAACTGACAAGTGCTAATACATCTTGTGTAGACTTCGAAAGCTGCAACTTTGTATGCAACATCACAGAAAAAGCCATTCCATTTCATGCACTGCTGGACTCGCCTGAAAAACGAACCGAAATGGGATGCCATGGTTCATGGCAGCCCCTGGAGAGGCAATGCGGGGACCCAGCCAGTACGTAGTCTTACACCTACAGGTTCTGTTAATGAAGTGCACACTGATGAAGGTGGTTCAAAAGGCAAGAGACCATTAGGCCGTGACTCAACGAAAGCGTCAAGGAAGAAGTCAATGTCCAGTGCATCCCAATCTACTGACTACCTGTCAAGAATCCATGAGATTCAGATAGCAAGATTGAAGCAAAGTGAAGAAAAATCAGAGATGAAACAACAGAACATTGAGTTCATGAAGGAAGTTGAACTGAAGAAGTTGGAGGTTAAGTCCAAGGAAATAGAAGTGCAGGAAAAAAAATTGAAGATGGAAGATAGGAAGCAAAAGGTTGAAGAGCTGAACAAACTTTTTGCCATGGATATGGATGCTTTACCAGAAGAGATGAGAGCTGTATACATGGCGATGAGAAAAGGTTTAATGGAATATTTCATGAACAATCCTGTGTGACGAGTACTACTGTATTTGATAAGGTGTTTGTCACCTTTGTATCGGCGAACCGTGGTCCTCTGTGTTTCGACATGTCTATTTTTGACTGGTTGAACAATTCCGTAGTTGTTTGAGGTCATCAGCTTGGTTTTTGAACATTGTTTATTTTGACATTGTTGATATTGATAATAAGGATTATGATGCATTACTTGAGGTTGGGAAACATATGCAAACTTATTTGTACTAGAGGCATTACGCTTACAAGGAACCATGACTTCTGAACTACGGACATACAAACCACACCTTCGCTCTTTAATAGTACACGCTAGCCCAACCAACCGCCTGTGTGCCGATCAGGAAGGAGTAGGACTAGCTCTCGCTTCTTCGTAGTCGTACACGGAACCACGCACGCAACGCCAACGCAACATGCTGCCCTGCCCCACCTTCCTTCCTTCTTCACTTGAGTCGCTACAACATGCTGGTCTCATGTCCATCGAAACAAAGAAAATGAAAGATGCTCTTCTCCTTGGTCTCATCCTCTAAACAGTAACGTGCTCCCCTCTCGGTGTGCGGCTGGATTAAAGCTTATAGATAAAAACACCGTAGAAAAAGCATAAGCCGATGGATTAAAGCCGCAACGAACAACGGTCGCAACAACATTCAGCAGATTTGGCAGTTGGTATGCTTTTTAGCGCATCGCATCACGTTTTCTTTGTTGTTATGATTACCGACTAGAACGGCTACGGAAGTCATGTTGTGTGTGGGCTTCCTAGCCTAAGCTTGTCCAGGAAATGAACGCAGGGAAGGGATGGACGTCCATTCGGTTGGTGTCACTGCAGCTCACCAGCTGATGATGATGCCCATGGATGGGGGCGGCAAACATGACAGACATAACGACGATGAACGAAAACGTGTTTTGGTTGTTGGCAGTCAATTCAAATTCAGCTAAGAACGAACAGACGACTGCTTCCTCGTTCACCAGTTCCCTGTGGATCGGAAACCAGCAACCACACAAACGCAGCGGCTGTGCCCGAGAGGAGGATAGGCAAAAAAAAAAATATAATTGATTGATTGGTCATTTTTTTTTGTCGGGGCTGAGCTGCTGAATTCAGATCTGCCAGCCGGTCAACGAGAAGAAGGGTGAAGCCACCAGTGTTGAACGGAGCAGATGACAGGCTCTACAGGTGGTCAGGTCAAATGCCACCATCTGGGGCCTGGCGGTGGAATGGTTGTGGAGGACGAGGCAAGGGTCCAAATGGTAGGTAGAGAATTAGTGGACTCGGTCGGCCCACGCCCACGGAGTAGCTCAAGGTAAGGTATGTGACCAGATCAACAGACCAGCAGGTACCTCGAGGATTTCTATCATATCTCCTCTCCAGTAGGTGAACGCCCTTTTTCATGCCATAGATATAGGTGGACCACAAGGAAAGAGACAATTCATCCAGAGAAAGCATAAATCCGCAGGCAAAATCTGAAGGAGCAAATACTCGTGGAGTCTGATGACATTCATACAGATGCTAACTACGCAGAATCCTTTTGTTTATATAACACTGGAGCAGTAATTCTCCAGCATGATCATGAAGCAAACACTAGAAAAAAGAAAACCAGCGTGTGCTGCCCAGTAGCAACAGCATGCTTAATCCAAGTAACCAACAAGGTCATACCATCCTGTGCGACCACTTTACAAGCCAAAAACTACGCCCAGTTTATTCACGGAAACACGATGGACCCATATATTTTGACTTTTTTTTCTTAATTAATACCAAGCTGACCTTTTGAGCTTATGCGAAAAGGTTCAAGTGTTTGAGCCCGTCCATGACCATGTAGTAAACGCTTGTTCAGCAGTTTTGCTGAATTATTTCGTATTTCAACCTCGAACCAGTTCGTCGCCAGTTTATGGTTTATTTTTTTTCATAACTTAACACCCAAGATTTATTTTCAACAACTCTTCCTTCCTCCTCCATGCACACTACTGGGCCGATATTCTTTTTCCATGTAGAAAGCGGCCCATAAAACCACGATCAGGTCCAGGACGTCCTGCTCCCCAGCAGGATCGGGGTCACCGTCGTCCCCGGCTTTTTTGCAATTTTGTTTTTTTAGACTAGTTTAAGAACATCATTTTTTTCAAGGAATTTCTATTTCCTAACAAAAAATGAACTAATTTTTCTTGGAAAAATAGAAATTCCTTTACAGTGCGTTTGGATGTTGGAATTTAGACTCGAAATTCAGAATTGGAATTGACAAACCCGAATTGTGGTGTTTGGATGGTCACAGTATTTGGAATTGGAAATCCACCAAATTCCAGCCGATATTCAACTCTACACACGCCTCCACTCTCCAATTCCGACCCTCCACCCTCTGATTTGCTCGGAATTGAACTGGATTTGGTATTGGATCCGATTTCCAAAGCCAGGCTGGTTTGGTATTGGATCCAATTCAATTCCACCATCTCCAATTCCAACATCCAAACGGAGCATTAGAAAATTGGGTTCCCAAACTAGCTCTTAGGATTTTATTTTTCACAAATACGCTTTTTCATTTTCATTTCAGAAAATAAATCCTTAAGTTTACTGTGCCAACCTAACACGTGTCGACATCAATTTTTTTTAGCGCCTAGATGTAAGGATTGACGCCAACGTGACAGCTGGTACTTGTCATGGATCTTGACGTCGACCCACGGGGCTATAAATACCCCACTTCCGCGCCTTCAGTTCTTTCTACTTATTTCTCTTCTTCCAAATGACAAACATCAACTTAAATCAGCAACTTGGATACATTGTTCCTCTGAGACAAGGTAATCTCCCTCTTTTTTCCTCTTTTGTTATGTCTTATTTATAGGGTTAGGGTTTTGAGATCATTTTTTATCGTCATATTATCGATTTGTAGGATGTCTAGGCACGGTAAATCTACTAAATAAAGGTAAGAGTTGTATAAAATATAATAACTAATATTTATGTGTCTTATAAAACTTATCGAAATTTAGGAAGGATTTTTTGACCAAAACTACCTTCCATTGTCTTTATCAACGGGTGTTCCAGTGTCTACGTGTTTTTGTGACGATCCTTGCAAGGTTGACAGGTCCGAAGATCATGACACCTATCGACAGAGGTATTTGATGTTTGCTAACTATGCATTTGAGGCAACGATTGTTTAGCGCCTGATGAATTTAATGGTGAAAATAATTTGTTAATTAGTTATCATTTTCATACGAATTGATGCATGTTAGTCATATATAACTTATATTTACTTTACAAAACACACGTTAATAATATATAATCTTATGTTGCCATTAAAAACTAAACCAACTAGGGGTCTAGATATTTTCATAGACGACTAGGTGAGTGCCCGTGCGTTGCAACGGAAACATATAATACTATGATAACTTATGTACAAATGCGTGTTATACTGTTAAGATGAGTCATCTGTTAGCCCTAGATTTGCAAAAGAACATGGAAAATCATGATATCAATGTGCAACGCCCACAGTTTTTTTGTACTTGCAATGTTTGGAGTAACCTTTCTGATGTATTCTTCTCACTTTTTCAAGGGTAAGAGTTTAATGTGTTTGACAAGCTTGCAACAATCGAGCTTGCATTGGGAGCACTTGGCACGTTCTATTTCAAACAGTGCCTGCATATAATTACTAAGAAACTTTATTACATATATGTGAATTAACTTGCAATTTTCTTTGATTTTATATAGCTGAAAATAGTCCTAACTATTCAATGGCACCTACAAAATTGTTCACTTATGTGGATAACAGAAAGAAGAATCAACTGTCACAGGGTCCTACCACTGGTTCTTAATCTGTATTCCTGGAAACAAGCTAGACCATAGAATAAATCTTCAAAATATTCTGGTGACTTTGCAAGCCTTCCACTAAACCAAGTAAAGCAATATTATTGTGACCAAATATTATTTGTTTATAATAAAAAACAGGATTTACTTCGAAACACAAGGAGTTGTTACTTGCAAAGTCCTTGACAAAGTTTGCACAGAGGTTCGTCGTCAGTGGTCCAGCCCTGAGTGTACTGTCTCTCTATACAGATGCCATTACACAACACACATCTCCATTCAGAAGTATCAAAATCCACGGATCAATCAATGTGGCATTTTGGATCAGTTGGTTAGAGCCTAGAATATAATTGGAAAAATAGATCAAAGTTCATATTACCTGAAAGGGAATTAGGCTTAGACCTAGTTCCTAAATAATTTTGGTGGTTGAATTGCCCAACACAAATATTGGACTAACTAGTTTACTCTAGTGCATAAGTTATACAGGTGCAAAAGGTTCACACTCAGCCAATAAAAAGATCAAATGTTGGATTCAACAAAGGAGCAGCAAGACAACCGAGGGCTTCTCTGGTCGGAGGCACCGGACTGTCCGGTGTGCACCGGACTGTCCGGTGCGGCCAGAGGACTTCGACTTCAAACTCTTCGCCCTCGGGATTTCTCGGAAGCCGGCGCGCTATAATTCACCGGACTGTCCGGTGTGCACCGGACATGTCCGGTGCTCCAAGGGAACGCGGCCTTCGGAACTCGCCAGCCTCGGGTTTGCTCGGGAGCCGCTCCGCTAAAATTCACCGGACTGTCCGGTGTACACCGGACTGTCCGGTGTGCCAGCGGAGCAACGGCTCCCTGCGGCGCCAACGGCTCCCTGCAGTGCATTAAATGCGCGCGCAGCGCGCGCAGTCGTCAGGCACGCCCATGCCGGTGCACCGGACATCAAACAGTTCATGTCCGGTGTGCACCGGACACCCAGGAGGGCCCACAAGTCAGAAGCTCCAACGGTCAGAATCCAACGGCAACTGTGACGTGGCAGGGGCACCGGACTGTCCGGTGTGCACCGGACTGTCCGGTGCGCCATCGAACAGAGGACTCCAGCCAACGGTCACTTGTGGTGGTTGGGGCTATAAATACCCCAACCACCCCACATTCATTGCAATCCAAGTTTTCCAACTCTCAACCACTTACAAGAGCTAGGCATTCAATTCTAGACACAAACAAAAGAAATCAAATCCTCTCCAATTCCACTCAAACCCTTAGTGACTAGCGAGAGAGATTTGCCGTGTTCTTTTGAGCTCTTGCGCTTGGATTGCTTTCTTTCTTTCTCATTTGTTCTTAAGATCATCACTCAATTGTAACCAAGGCAAGAGGCACCAATTGTGTGGTGGCCCTTGCGGGGAAGCTTTGTTCCCGTTTGATTGAGAAGAAGAGAAAGCTCACTCGATCCGTGGGATCGTTTGAGAGAGGGAAGGGTTGAAAGAGACCCGGCCTTTGTGGCCTCCTCAACGGGGAGTAGGTTTGCGAGAACCGAACCTCGGTAAAACAAATCCTCGTGTCACACTCTTATTTGCTTGCGATTTGTTTTGCGCCCTCTCTCGCGGACTCGTTTCTTTATTACTAACGCTAACCCGGCTTGTAGTTGTGATTATTTTTGTAAATTTCAGTTTCGCCCTATTCACCCCCCCTCTAGGCGACTATCAATTGGTATCGGAGCCCGGTACTTCATTAGAGCCTAACCGCTCGAAGTGATGTCGGGAGAACCCGCCAAGAAGGAGATGGAGACCGGCGACAAGCCCACTACAAGCCAAGGAAGCACCTCATCTTCATCGAAAGAGTCCCGCACCAAGAGAAGGGAGAAGAAGAAGAGATCCTCCAAGCGAAAGGAGAAAAGATCTTCCTCTTCTCATCACAAGGAGAAGAAGGAAAAATCTTCTTCTCACAAGCCGCATCGGAGTGGAGACAAGCACAAAAGGATGAGGAAGGTGGTCTTCTACGAGACCGACACTTCATCGACCTCCACCTCCGGCTCCG
This sequence comes from Zea luxurians, assembly GCA_029449295.1. Classification (NCBI taxonomy): domain Eukaryota; kingdom Viridiplantae; phylum Streptophyta; class Magnoliopsida; order Poales; family Poaceae; genus Zea; species Zea luxurians. Next base: position 32,353,193 of record JAOPSE010000031.1, read on the forward strand.
ACGCGGCATCCGTTACTTCTAAACGCCAAGAGCGTAAGAAGTATAGTAAGATTCCCCTACGCTACCCTCGCATTCCTAAACATACACCTTTACTTTCCGTCCCGTTAGGCAAACCACCAACTTTTAATGGTGAGGATTATGCTATGTGGAGTAATTTAATGCGATTTCATCTAACCTCTCTCCACAAAAGTATATGGGATGTTGTTGAGTTTGGTGTACAGGTACCATCCGTAGGGGATGAGGATTATGACACGGACGAAGTAGCCCAAATCGAGCACTTCAACTCCCAAGCCACAACAATCCTCCTTGCCTCCCTAAGCAAGGAGGAATACAACAAAGTACAAGGGTTGAAGAACGCCAAGGAGATTTGGGACTTACTCAAGACGGCGCACGAGGGTGATGAACTCACCAAGATCACCAAGCGGGAAACGATCGAGGGGGAGCTCGGTCGCTTCCGTCTTCGCCAAGGGGAGGAGCCACAAGACATGTACAACCGGCTCAAGACCTTGGTGAACCAAGTGCGCAACCTCGGGAGCGCAAAATGGGATGACCACGAAGTGGTTAAGGTTATTCTAAGAGCCCTTATTTTCCTTAACCCCACACAAGTACAATTAATTCGTGGCAATCCTAGATATACACAAATGACCCCCGAGGAAGTTATCGGGAATTTTGTGAGTTTTGAATGCATGATTAAGGGCTCCAAGAAGATCAATGAGCTTGATGAACCCTCCACATCCGAGGCGCAACCCGTGGCTTTCAAGGCAATGGAGGAGAAGAAGGAGGAGTCTACACCAAGTAGACAACCAATTGACGCCTCCAAGCTCGACAACGAGGAGATGGCCCTAATCATCAAAAGCTTCCGGCAAATCCTCAAGCAACGGAGAGGGAAAGACTACAAATCCCGTTCCAAGAAGGTTTGCTACAAATGTGGTAAGCCCGGTCATTTCATTGCAAAATGTCCTATGTCTAGTGATAGTGACAGGGGCGACGACAAGAAGGGCAAGAGGAAAGAGAAGAAGAGATATTACAAGAAGAAGGGCGGCGATGCCCATGTTTGTCGGGAATGGGACTCCGACGAAAGCTCAAGCGACTCCTCCGACGACGAGGACGCCGCCAACATCGCCGTCACCAAGGGCCTTCTCTTCCCCAACGTCGGCCACAAGTGTCTTATGGCCAAGGATGGCAAAAAGAAGGTAAAATCAAGGTCCTCCACTAAATATGAAACATCTAGTGATGAGGATAATGATAAAAATGAAGAAGATAATTTGCGTATTCTTTTTGCCAACCTTAACATGGAACAAAAAGAAAAATTAAATGAGCTAATTAGTGCCATCCATGAAAAGGATGATCTCTTGGACTCCCAAGAGGACTTCCTAATCAAGGAAAACAAGAAACATGTTAAGGTTAAAAATGCTTATGCTCTAGAAAGAGAAAAATGTGAAAAATTGTCTAGTGAGCTAAGTATTTGCCATGAGACTTTAGACAATCTTAGAAATGAAAATGCCAACTTAATTGCTAAGGTTGATTCTCATGTTTGCATTGATCCTAGAAATGATAATGTTGATTTGCTTGCTAGGATTGATGAATTGAATGCTTCTGTTGCTAGCCTTAGGAATGAGAATGAGAAGTTAATTACTAAGGCTAGGGATTTTGATGTTTGCAATGCTACTATTTCCAACCTTAGAGCTGAAAATGATTTGTTGCATGCTAAGGTTGTTGAACTAAAATCTTGCAAACCCTCTACATCCAATGTTGAGCATATTTCCATTTGTACTAGATGTAGAGATATTAATGTTGATGCTATCCATGATCACCTAGCTTTAATTAAGAAACAAAATGATCACATAGCACAACTTAATGCTAAGATTAGAGAGCATGACTTAGAAAATGAAAAATTTAAACTTGCTAGAAGCATGCTCTATAATGGGAGACGCCCTGGCATTAAGGATGGCATTGGCTTCCAAAGGGGAGACAATGTCAAAATTAATGCCCCTCCTAAGAACCTATCTAACTTTGTTAAGGGCAAGGCTCCCATGCCTCAGGATAACGAGGGTTACATTTTGTACCCTGCCGGCTATCCTGAGAGCAAAATTAAGAAAATTCATTCTAGGAAGTCTCACTCTGGACCTAATCATGCTTTTATGTATAAGGGTGAGACATCTAGATCTAGGCAACCAACCCATGCCAAGTTGCCTAGAAAGAAAACTATTAATGCATCAAATGATCATAGCATTTCATTTAAAACTTTTGATGCATCTTATGTTTTGACTAACAAATCCGGCAAGGTAGTTGCCAAGATTGTTGGGGGCAAACACAAGGGCTCCAAGACTTGTGTTTGGGTACCCAAAGTTCTTGTATCTAATGCCAAAGGACCCAAAACCGTTTGGGTACCTAAAACAAAGAACTAAACTTGTTTTGTAGGTTTATGCATCCGGGGGCACAAGTTGGATACTCGACAGCGGGTGCACAAACCACATGACCGGGGAGAAAAGGATGTTCTCCTCATATGAGAAAAACCAAGATCCCCAACGAGCTATCACATTCGGGGATGGAAATCAAGGTTTGGTCAAAGGTTTGGGTAAAATTGCTATATCTCCTGACCATTCTATTTCCAATGTTTTTCTTGTAGATTCATTAGATTACAATTTGCTTTCCGTATCCCAATTATGTCAAATGGGCTACAACTGTCTTTTTACTGATATAGGTGTTACTGTCTTTAGAAGGAGTGATGATTCAATAGCATTTAAGGGTGTGTTAGAGGGTCAGCTATACTTAGTAGATTTTGAAAGGGCTGAACTCGACACATGCTTAATTGCTAAGACTAACTTGGGTTGGCTCTGGCACCGCCGACTAGCCCATGTTGGAATGAAGAATCTTCACAAGCTTCTAAAGGGAGAACACATTTTGGGACTAACCGATGTTCATTTTGAGAAAGACAGGATTTGTAGCGCTTGCCAAGCTGGGAAGCAAGTTGGTGTCCATCATCCACACAAAAACATCATGACTACCGACAGGCCACTGGAGCTCCTACACATGGATTTGTTCGGCCCGATTGCTTACATAAGCATCGGCGGTAGTAAGTATTGTCTTGTAATTGTGGATGATTATTCTCGCTTCACTTGGGTATTCTTTTTACAGGAAAAATCACAAACCCAAGAGATCTTAAAGGGATTCTTAAGACGGGCTCAAAATGAGTTTGGCTTAAGGATCAAGAAAATTAGAAGCGACAATGGAACGGAGTTCAAGAATTCTCAAATCGAAGGCTTTCTTGAGGAGGAGGGCATCAAGCATGAGTTCTCTTCTCCCTACACTCCACAACAAAATGGTGTAGTGGAGAGGAAGAATCGAACTCTATTGGACATGGCAAGAACCATGCTTGATGAGTACAAGACACCGGATCGGTTTTGGGCCGAGGCGGTCAACACCGCCTGCTACGCCATCAACCGATTATATCTTCATCGAATCCTCAAGAAGACATCTTATGAACTCCTAACCGGTAAAAAGCCCAATATTTCATATTTTAGAGTTTTTGGTAGCAAATGTTTTATTCTTGTCAAAAGAGGTAGAAAATCTAAGTTTGCTCCTAAAACTGTAGAAGGCTTTTTACTAGGATATGACTCAAACACAAGGGCATATAGAGTCTTTAACAAGTCCTCAGGACTCGTTGAAGTTTCTTGTGACGTTGTGTTTGATGAGACTAACGGCTCTCAAGTAGAGCAAGTTGATCTTGATGATATAGGTGAAGAACAGGCTCCATGCATAGCACTAAGGAACATGTCCATTGGGGATGTGTGTCCTAAGGAATCCGAAGAGCCTTCAAACACACAAGATCAACCATCCTCCTCCACGCAAATGTCTCCACCAACTCAAGATGAGGATGAGGCTCAAGATGTTGAACAAGAAGATCAAGAAGATGAGCCACCTCAAAATGACGACAACGATCAAGGGGGAGATGCAAATGATGAAGATAAGGAGGATGAACAACCAAGGCCGCCACACCCAAGAGTCCACCAAGCAATACAACGAGATCACCCCGTCGACACCATCCTCGGCGACATTCATAAGGGGGTAACTACTCGATCTCGTGTTGCTCATTTTTGTGAACATTACTCGTTTGTTTCCTCTATTGAGCCAACCAGGGTAGAGGAGGCACTTCAAGATTCGGATTGGGTGATGGCAATGCAAGAGGAGCTCAACAATTTCACGAGGAATGAGGTATGGCACTTAGTTCCACGTCCTAACCAAAATGTTGTAGGAACCAAGTGGGTCTTCCGCAACAAGCAAGACGAGCATGGTGTGGTGACAAGGAACAAAGCTCGACTCGTGGCCAAGGGGTATTCACAAGTCGAAGGTTTGGATTTTGGTGAAACCTATGCACCCGTAGCTAGGCTTGAGTCAATTCGCATATTATTAGCCTATGCTACTTACCATGGCTTCAAGCTTTATCAAATGGACGTGAAGAGTGCCTTCCTCAATGGACCGATCAAGGAGGAGGTCTATGTTGAGCAACCTCCCGGCTTTGAAGACAGTGAGTATCCTAACCATGTTTATAGGCTCTCAAAGGCGCTTTATGGGCTCAAGCAAGCCCCGAGAGCATGGTATGAATGCCTTAGAGATTTCCTTATTGCAAATGGTTTCAAAGTCGGCAAGGCCGATCCTACTTTATTCACTAAGACTCTTGATAATGATTTGTTTGTATGCCAAATTTATGTTGATGATATCATATTTGGGTCTACTAACAAATCTACATGTGAAGAATTTAGTAGGATCATGACACAGAAATTCGAGATGTCTATGATGGGGGAGTTGAAGTATTTTCTAGGATTCCAAGTCAAGCAACTCCATGAAGGCACCTTCATTAGCCAAACGAAGTATACTCAAGACATTATAAGCAAGTTTGGAATGAAGGATGCCAAACCCATCAAGACACCCATGGGAACAAATGGGCATCTCGACCTCGACACGGGAGGTAAGTCCGTGGATCAAAAGGTATACCGGTCAATGATTGGTTCATTGCTTTATTTATGTGCATCTCGACCGGACATTATGCTTTCCGTATGCATGTGTGCAAGATTCCAAGCCGACCCTAAGGAATCACACCTTACGGCCGTAAAACGAATCTTGAGATATTTGGCTTTTACTCCTAAGTTTGGGCTTTGGTACCCTCGGGGATCCACATTTGATTTAATTGGTTATTCGGATGCCGATTGGGCGGGGTGTAGGATTAATAGAAAGAGCACATCGGGGACTTGCCAGTTCTTGGGAAGATCCTTGGTGTCGTGGGCTTCAAAGAAGCAAAATTCGGTCGCTCTTTCTACCGCCGAAGCCGAGTATATTGCCGCAGGCCATTGTTGCGCGCAATTGCTTTGGATGAGGCAAACCCTGCGGGACTACAGTTACAAATTAACCAAAGTCCCTTTGCTATGTGACAATGAGAGTGCAATCAAAATGGCCGACAATCCCGTCGAGCACAGCCGCACTAAGCACATAGCCATTCGGTATCATTTTCTTCGGGATCACCAACAAAAGGGGGATATCGAGATTTCTTATATTAATACTAAAGATCAATTAGCCGATATCTTTACCAAACCACTTGATGAACAATCTTTTACCCGACTTAGGCATGAGCTCAATATTCTTGATTCTAGGAATTTCTTTTGCTAGTCTTGCACACATAGCTCATAAATATACCTTTGATCATGTCTCTTTTATATATGCTATGACTAATATGTTTCCAAGTGTATTTCAAACAAGTCATAGGTATATTGAAAGGGAATTGGAGTCTTCGGCGAAGACAAAGGCTTCCACTCCGCTCCACTACTCACCCTTCGCCGTCGCTCCGCCTCATCTCTCCAACGTTGGTATAACCTTCACTCTTTTCTTTCATGACCAAAGGGGGAGAATGTACTTCATTGGGCTCTAATGATTCCGTTTTTGGCGATTCATGCCAAAGGGGGAGAAAATATGAGCCCAAAGCAAAAGGACCGCACCACCACCCGCACCACCACCCCTAATTTTAAAATTTGATGATTTTCAATGATAAATTTCAAAATTGGTATCTCTTTGTGTTCTAAAAGGGGGAGCAAGTAGTGTTTTCAAAATTAATGGAAAACCCTCTTGAACACTAAGAGGAGACCTCATTTGAGGGGGAGTTTTGCTTAGTCAAAGGAAAAGCATTGGAAATAGGGGGAGAAAATTCCATATCTTGAAAATGCTTTGCAAAATCTTTTTCATTTACCTTTGACTATCTTGCAAAAGTACTTTGAAAAGAATTTACAAAAGAATTTGCAAAAACAAAACTCGTGGTGCAAATGTGGTCCAATATGTGAAAAATAAAGAAAACCATCCATGCGCATCTATATTGGCTCAATTCCAAGCAACCTTTGCACTTACATTATGAAAACTAGTTCAATTATGCACTTCTATATTTGCTTTGGTTTGTGTTGGCATCAATCACCAAAAAGGGGGAGATTGAAAGGGAATTAGGCTTAGACCTAGTTCCTAAATAATTTTGGTGGTTGAATTGCCCAACACAAATATTGGACTAACTAGTTTACTCTAGTGCATAAGTTATACAGGTGCAAAAGGTTCACACTCAGCCAATAAAAAGATCAAATGTTGGATTCAACAAAGGAGCAGCAAGACAACCGAGGGCTTCTCTGGTCGGAGGCACCGGACTGTCCGGTGTGCACCGGACTGTCCGGTGCGGCCAGAGGACTTCGACTTCAAACTCTTCGCCCTCGGGATTTCTCGGAAGCCGGCGCGCTATAATTCACCGGACTGTCCGGTGTGCACCGGACATGTCCGGTGCTCCAAGGGAACGCGGCCTTCGGAACTCGCCAGCCTCGGGTTTGCTCGGGAGCCGCTCCGCTAAAATTCACCGGACTGTCCGGTGTACACCGGACTGTCCGGTGTGCCAGCGGAGCAACGGCTCCCTGCGGCGCCAACGGCTCCCTGCAGTGCATTAAATGCGCGCGCAGCGCGCGCAGTCGTCAGGCACGCCCATGCCGGTGCACCGGACATCAAACAGTTCATGTCCGGTGTGCACCGGACACCCAGGAGGGCCCACAAGTCAGAAGCTCCAACGGTCAGAATCCAACGGCAACTGTGACGTGGCAGGGGCACCGGACTGTCCGGTGTGCACCGGACTGTCCGGTGCGCCATCGAACAGAGGACTCCAGCCAACGGTCACTTGTGGTGGTTGGGGCTATAAATACCCCAACCACCCCACATTCATTGCAATCCAAGTTTTCCAACTCTCAACCACTTACAAGAGCTAGGCATTCAATTCTAGACACAAACAAAAGAAATCAAATCCTCTCCAATTCCACTCAAACCCTTAGTGACTAGCGAGAGAGATTTGCCGTGTTCTTTTGAGCTCTTGCGCTTGGATTGCTTTCTTTCTTTCTCATTTGTTCTTAAGATCATCACTCAATTGTAACCAAGGCAAGAGGCACCAATTGTGTGGTGGCCCTTGCGGGGAAGCTTTGTTCCCGTTTGATTGAGAAGAAGAGAAAGCTCACTCGATCCGTGGGATCGTTTGAGAGAGGGAAGGGTTGAAAGAGACCCGGCCTTTGTGGCCTCCTCAACGGGGAGTAGGTTTGCGAGAACCGAACCTCGGTAAAACAAATCCTCGTGTCACACTCTTATTTGCTTGCGATTTGTTTTGCGCCCTCTCTCGCGGACTCGTTTCTTTATTACTAACGCTAACCCGGCTTGTAGTTGTGATTATTTTTGTAAATTTCAGTTTCGCCCTATTCACCCCCCCTCTAGGCGACTATCATTACCCCACCAAAATGTGTTGCGATGACACACAAGAACAAATATTATAATTTATCTTTTCACACTATATTTATCAGAACAATCCGTTCAATTTGGATACACAAGATCTGGTCCATAGAAAACAATGCTTGCATATGTAGGTCAGCTTCGTCTTCATCCATAAACTGCACAGGTCGAAGCAGCATATACACCATGGCCAGTTGCCTCATCTATCTGTACATAGAAACAAGCGAGCGCCAGTTCGATGAGTCCATGAACAAAAAATAGGTGACCAACCAACACTGGCATCAAAGGTTGAGAACTCACCATATGTAGTACCTATCATCTGTAAATTATTTCTGCATTCTCCCCGATAGTTCAATCTTCACTATACCATAAATGCAAAGGGTCGGGCATCGAAGCTTGAAGTTTCAAAAAAAATCCTATCACAGCAGAATAAAGAAGCGTCAGTAAAATTACCAAATCATCCATTTAATAAAACAACCAGGCGAGGAGCTGCAAGTTAAAGATTGTAAACAAGGTTCAAAAGTGAGCAGCCAGTCATGTAGAATCACACCAACGACGACGACTCATGTACACAGCCAAGAAGAGAAGGGTGAATGGGACGACGACGATGCCTCCTGCACACATCCAGCACACGCGCCATGTCCGTCATCAATGGTTAGGGTAGGTAAGATGCTGAGATCACAAGATGACCGTCAATGAAGGTTTGTTTTTGATTTCATAGCACGTGTCTCAGTGTCGAGGACCCTTGTAGCTGGACTAACAGAAGATTTGTATAAGTCCATAATTTGTTGTGATAATATTAGCATCTAAATGATGTAATTGATATAGCATTATTAAAATCATAAATAGAAGTTTGCATGGTACCGATGGTTGCAATGTAGTGGCGAAATAACTATATTAAAATAACAAAATTTATGTATGGCTAGCTAGGATTTATAAATTCTTTTTCTTATAACACACATTTGTATATAAATTATTATAATATTATATGTTTCCGTTGCAACGTACGGGCACTTACCTGGTAACAATAATAAATGGAAAGGAAATAATTTGATGAGTTTCATATCCAAATATCTGATAGTGTCTTCTCCGTGAAGGCAGCCACCGTGGAGTGCGACGGGAACATATCACCTTTTTAAGGATCCACCAGACCACATCACCCCTCTCCCCCACCGTTCCTTTTCTCCACCAGTGAAGCACACTCCGACCTGACCCTCTCTCTCTCTCTCTTTGTAACACACACAGACACACAACTCATCCGCAGAAGCTGCTGCTCCTTTAGTCAGTCTAACGGTTGAGGCGTTCCTAGTGCTCCTGCCGCGTACCCTGCCCTGTTCATAGTTCTGTTCCACGCATCCCATAGGAAGGGAAGGGAAGGGAAGGGAAGGGGAGGAAGCAGCCGCATCACACAGCTTTGCTCTCGCTCTCAGCTCCCCGCCCACCAAATTAAAGGAGGAAACGTGCAGCCCACAACGCTAGCCATCGTCTATCTCGTCTCCTAAAAAAAATCGATATAGGAGAGCTACAATGCTTTTCCTGGACCAACAGAAGCCTCCACCGCTGCGGTCATCTAACCTTTTCACAGCTCCAGCGAATGCACACATTCACTGTCGTTTCTTCGTCTTCCTCTCAGCGTCGATGCTCCCACTCGCGCTCCCTCCCCCACCCGCGCTCGGCACGCAGGCCACGCGGCGGCGCTCAGGCTCGGGATATCAGTGACGGTGGGGCGGTCCCAGGCTTGTCGTCTTTGTCAGCGGCTCCCCCTCCTGCCTCTCGTCAATCGCCTCGCGCCCTCGCCTCTGGTCCTCCGCACACCACCCGGCGACCCTGCATGCGCCCCTACCGCCTCCGGTGGACCATCGATGGCGCCTGGCTGAGGCAGCGTGGGAGGGAGGCACAGAGAGGGCGCTGGACGGCCGACTGAGGCAGCGTGGATGTCGGGGGTGCAGAGAAGGGTATTTTGGGTGCAGTGAAGGGGATTTCGTGGGGGAAGGGAGCACGATGTCTGCGGGGTCGGTGGATGGGATCGGGCGGCTTAGATCACAGGACGATAGAACGGACGGATGTGATTGTCTAACAACAGAACGCAAGGGAGGCAGGCTACCCCTTGCAGCCTTAATAAGTTGTAGAGATTTTGATTCGGCCAATAAAAAATCAAAGATATGTTTACTTTTTTTGTTCATATACTTTATTTTTTGAATATGTATTGTATATTGGTATGAAACTTTAATTTTATGTAATACTTGTTTTTTATGGGCATGCTTAATTTTGTAATACGATCTTTTTGGGCTCCCGTAAATTCTAGTTCTATGTCTGCCACTGTGTGCGACATACGGGAGATCACGGTGGCGCTAGACACGAAGGCCGATCATCAATTCATGTCGTATTAGTCCGCCAATTTCCAAGGGAGGTCCTCAACATGCAGCAGGAGTGCAGACGGGGCTGGACCACATCAAGGGTCTCCATGTGGAGGTGGAGCAGAGAACAACGACGATGACAGCTCGTCTGCCCATGGTTGCAGCAGACCACATCAAGGGTCTCCATGCGGAGGTGGAGCAGAGGACAACGGCGACGACAGCTCGTCTGGCCATGGTGGCAGCAGCAATAGCAACCTAGGGCTCGTGCCGTCCAACAAGTCCAATGTTCCATTGCAATCGTGCCTCTTCCCGGCCAAACCCAAGAAGACGTCTCTGTTGGCTCATGTCACGCAGCGGCTCCTGACCCCGAAGCAGCCTGTGGACATGATGAGGTTTCTGGTCAAGCTGCCAAGGTAGCGAGCATGCTATTGCTCTATGAATACATCTTTGCCTTGATGGTAAGTCAGCTCAGATGCTAAGTCAATCTTATTTTAACTCTGGCATTGTTTTTAGAACAAAAAATGTATTGCAGGAGGTATGTGATAAGACTAATTTGATGTTCTGGATGGTTTCACGTTTCCAAGAAAAAAGCTTTACAAATGGAAGAGGTCAGCTGGCTTAAAAGCCAAAATAGCCACTGACGCTACTGCTCCAGCACATACTTCTCGCAAATACTACTTATTCTACATATTGTGCTGATGCTGACAGCCAGCACCAGCTGCTTTTACAAGCCACCGAACCTATTATAGAATTCATTAAAAAACAACAAATACTACTAATTGTAGAAGCGGTGCACCCATGAAAAAACATCCATCCGTATTCAGCTCTACAGTTTCAGTCCAGAATGAATGGCGACTACACCGCTCAGGAGGTTTTCATATTCCACCCTCTGGAATCCAGCTTCCTGAATCATCTGAGCAAACTTTTCCTGCCAAGGTTCACAGGCCTGGTTAGCATGTTGCCCGTCTTCTATCTGCCGATCACCATCAACCAGCTCTCCAATAGCCAGAATCATAGAAAACGAGTAAGCATCATAACTGAAAAAAGAAGGGCAGAAAATCTGAAAAGCAGTTAAAGATTGACGAGTAAACATGATTGACGAAACTTACATCTATTTAAAAATAGGGACATCCACATGACTCAACTCCAAGCATAGGAACCTCCACCCTTGCTTTAGAACCATCAACTAAGCAAAAAAGATTTTGAAATATGCCAATTGATATGACAGTAATGACATTTCAGAACCATCAACTAAACAAACATGGTAAAATATAAAAAAGCTTAATCCATGATACTGCACACGAAGACAAAAAAAACTTAATCACGAAGAATAGACACATATACTGAAGTTCAAACAGTAATAATTTAAACATGAGCAATAATAATTGTTAGGGTTCTAAATTAGCCGACCTGTAAGCTTCTGATAGAGCTTTCTCAATGTGCGTCACATTTCTGATCCCAAATGCGATAGTGTAACCATCCATAGATCCATCCTCAAAACTCAGAGCTTCTGCATCTCCTTGTATCCAGCTAAAACAATGTTCTTCGCTATAACCTGGAAATAAAAACCAACTGTTGAACAACATAACCCACACTTGAGACAGAGGCAACAAAATCTATTAGAAAAGTTCATGCTCGGGACCTCTTTCTGCAACACGCTTTTTCCCAACATTTAGCATATTTGGATTAATGTCACAGACATAAATATGGGTGCCTTTTATTAGAGACACACACACAACAAAAACTTGCCACTTCATCTAAACCAACAGAGATTGGAACTCTGGTCCATTCCATGATCAGAAAAATCACAAAGGCACCAAGAATAATCCCTAGACTTCAATTATGGTAATTCACACCTAAGGCAGAACATTTCAAGAACTCAAGCATGGAGATCAACCTGAGCAGTGAGCAACTGGATGGGTAGCGTCATGTCAGCCGTAGTTGCTGATTCGACCCCGCCTCTAGCGCGCCAGGGTGGTGTTGTGATAAAAACAAAAAACTCAATAGAATAATCGAGAATATATCATTTCATTCATGTGGCAATTTTTTTGAACGCACATGTGCTAATTATTCAATAAAGGAAAGCAAAAGAGTAATCACCTGATGAAGTTCTTCTAGAGCAAGAACTGATGCTTCGAAGAATTTTGCACATGACTCATTTGATGGTGTATGAAGTATTGAAGCCAATGAGCAACAAAGGCAACAGTTCAGCAATATTCCAAGGTATGACTGATCAGCACAAGTAGACAAAACTTCTCGCACACAAGTTGATTTGCTCAAACTTTTCATAAGGTCACTTTCCTCAAAGACTTGTACTTCCTTATGGCGATCTTGTACTCGATTTAAAACCTCTTTAAACTTCTGATCTTGTCTAGTTCATGACTAAAAATATCATATGACTAATTAGCACAAGTAGACAAAACTTCTCACACACAAGTTGATTTTATCAAGCTTCTCATAAGGTCACTTTCCTCAAAGACTTTACTTCCTTATGGCAATCTTGTACTCTCTTGATGTAAGGCCTCTGTAAACTTATAATCTTGTCTAGTTCATGGCTAAAACAGGAAACAAAATCAAAACATGCTTAAGTAAAACACAGGTGTGTCTATGAGAGAAATTAATTATCTAATAATAAAATCAATATAACCAGGCAGAATCCTTTAACATACCAGATCCCATAACTTGGACGAGGCTAATCTCACTGCAATCAGAAGCATATATGCACATTTTCCATTCCTGAGAAACATATATACAACTGAGTATGAGTATAAAAAAGCCCAACAATACCTCCTTAAGCATGCTAGAGGAGAGGAAAGGGGTACTAACCCCCTACCACATCGGAGAGCTTCACCTTCCTAAAAGGAAAATCAACATCTACAACATTCTCCTTAGTTACCAGAGATCATTTAATCTTGAAAATAAGCCAACCAAAATAAGTTTGACAATTGACAAGCATCTGGTGGTTACCAACACAAGAAAAAGATTTCAGACACATTGTTTGGAATCAGCTTGTGAAAGTTTAGGCAAAGGCCCACCAATTGGATCAAATTTCTCCTTCGTGATAGTAGAACAGTAACATCACTACCAGCAACAACAATGACAATATAATTACCATTTCTGACTACTTTGTGCATTCTCTGTTTGAACATCGATGAGACCCCAAATATCTGAAGTCATTTGGTCAGTTGCCAATATGTGTCTCACACTACCTCTATGATTGACATATAGCGAAGAGACGTCGCCATTCCGAAAAATGGTAGAGATGAGTGAAAACTTGTTATTAGCTAGCAGGTTGGTAACCAAAAAACAAGTGCATATGAAAAGGGTATATCAAACAATTGTTTGCCAACTCCAAGTACCTTATCTATTATTTTTTCCCATATGCAAAAGATATGTAACAAGCGACTCAACAAGTTGACTTAGTTGAAGCTCTGTAAATCTTGTAAATGTTGTACAGATCAGAGCAACTTCAATGATGGTATGTCTAAAAATTTTGGCATCAAAATACCTCAAAAGTCCTCCTGCTTTAGAGCCCATAATGTTCTGCTGATCACAGAACAGACTGAAGCCTGAAGTGGCTTATTGTGCCTGTTATGCCAAAAGTAAATGATAACTAAATGAACCAAACAATGAGTGGCATGCATGTGCGTGTATGTGTGGTTACAGGTTTCTTCTCACAGAGGTAAACTACACCATAAATGATAGAACAGAGGAACTGAGGAAGTGGTAAATTGTCAATGAACCAAGCCAAAGCAAGCAAGCAAGTCTGCCATGAGAAACAGTTAGGTGGTCTTCGACGACAGATCTCGGTTTTTTGTGCAAACAACGCTAATCATCAGGTTGGGAGCTCAGAATCCAACGAGAAAATACATTAATCATGTACTAAACTCGTGAATGAAACTGAAACCCTAAACTATTTGCAATATATTACCCTGATGCACGCCGTTACCTGCTGCGAGCAGCGTCCGCCGCCTGCTAGTGGTTGGTGGCGATAGAGATGCCCCTCTTTTTTCAGGCGAGAAGATGGCAGCGGAGATCTGGGGCTCACCTTCTGGAGTTGTTCTCTACGTCCTGTGTATGCGCTGTGGTAGTACGGTTGCTCCACCACCGCCAGTTGAAGGACTCATGCACTGAGCGTAGGACCAACACGCGATTGACGGCGTGGATTGATGTTGACCACCGCACCGGGGCGCATGATGGCTCGGCAAGCTGCGACGAGGTCGAGCGGCTCGTCGGCGAGCGTGGGGTGCAGGAGGGAGCGGGAGCATGGGGAGGAATACCCTCTTTGCCAAATGCTCATACTTGCATCCTACCGCCGGTCGTCTCCACCATCGTGCGACAGTTTCGCCTTTCATGGGGTTGCATGGCTTCTCTCCCTGAGATCTCACTGCCGACCCACGCAGTGGCGAGTAGCGTCTTGTTGGCCACACCCTAGGGCTGGTGGAGCCTCCCATCGGCCATCTCCACCATCGCACGACGATTTCACCTTTCCTGGGGTCCGCATAGCTTCTCTCCATGAGATCTTGTCGCCACTGTTCTCAACCGCCGCAACAGGGAGTACGGGAGCGATGGAATAGAGCTAGGGTTTTGGGGTGGGGTGGGCGATAACTTGCCAAAGATGGTCAGTGCGTTTTTTTGGTGTCGAAAGGGAGAGGGGGAGTGGGGAGGGGAACCAACCACGAAGACAAAGACGACGGCGGTGGCGAACAGCGAGCTGGCGAGCCCCTCTTACAGGCCGACGGCGACGGCGAGCGCTGTGACGGTGGCTGAGTGCGAGGACGGCATCCCACCGGAGCCCACCAGCTGCTTCGCGTCCCACCGGTTCTCCTTATACCTGCACGTCGGTCGCGCGCGCGGAGGAGGGTGGGCAGATGCAGATCCCGTCATGGAGGGAGCTCATATCCGGGCACCGCGTGGAGATAGATAGGGGGAGAGGGCGTACCAGGTGGTGAGGACCTTGATGGATTGCGCGATGGCGAAGGTGAGCACCGCGGCGACGAGCGGGCAGTTGGAGAACACGGCCAGGTAGGAGAACGAGGGCGCGCCCGGTGGCGTGGCGGCGGCGCGTAGGCTTTGGATGGAGAGAGGGGGGAGACGGACTGAACGGGAGGGCGGCTGGCACGCGGTAGATGTGGGGCGAGCATTTCGGGAGCGAGGTCGGGGGAGGCGGGGGGAGGTTGGGGACAAGAGAGTGGTGGGCGACGAGCAGGGAGACGCACGCGAGCGTGGGCAGCATCGGACGGACGACCGAAACGGAGGCGGGAGAGAACAGACGGTTGAGATCGTCGGAAGGCAGAACACAAAAAGGCAGGCTACCTTTATAGTCTTAATAAGTAGTATAGATAAGTGCGGTGGCGCGCTACGACCACGCGTCCACGTACTACTCTACGCACTGATCGGGTGGATTAATTTGGTCAGCGATCACCAGTCACAGTGAATTGGTGACCCATTGTCCGTCCTGTCCACGGATGACACGCATGTGCTGTCCGACGTGGTGCAGCTAATCATCGGCCTGTTTGCTCGTCGAAGCTATTTGGTGTGTTATTAAACTTTTGTTGTAGAAAATCATCGAATTATAATTAAATTCACAAAAAATTATAGAATCGACCAAAATTTGCAAATAAGTTATCAACATTGTTAAATAGTTTATAAAAAAATAATTCTAAGTTCTCACATAAAGATAACCTTAAGTCCCTACATGAAAATAATAAAAGTCTATTAATTTAATATAAATTTGAATATTATTTTAGTGATTTTGGTCTAAAGATGTGTTTAAACAATAACATGATGTACTACAAAGTTATAGATTTCTTCGAGCTCTACAATTTTCATATAAATTTTATCTTCATTCGATTTCATATGTAAAAGTTATGATTTTATAACTATATTATTATGTAAAAAATGAGTACCCGAATTCCGGGTATCCGTATCCGACCCGAATATTCGAGTATTTATCGGGTAGTACTCGCTCCGTATCCGACCCTAAATCCGAAGCTACACTGTCCGGGTATTACTCGTATTCGTTTCGAATATAAAAAATATCCGAATTCGTATCCGAAAAATAGGTATTTACACTATCCGTATCCTGTAACCGGCATGTATACCCAACCCGTTTTCACCCATTGAAATCGATGAGGAGGAGATGTGTGGAGAAGAGATTGGGTCCAGCCCAGAAGCCTACCGAGACGTAAGGCCCAGCACATGCACACATGGGCCCTGCACCTGCCCCCGAACGGGCCCGTTTCCACCTCTCGCACGCTGTACGGACGGGCGCACGGCACATCGTCACAATCCCATGGTTTTTTTTTCCACTGCTGCTTCCAGTTTAGCGTCCGACTGCTCGCTCCCTGCCCCTCCCTCTACCTCTCTCCCTAGGGTTTCTACCTCGCGCCCGCTTCCGACTAGCAGGTTGGTGCTCTCCATTCCTCTCCAGTGCAAGCTATTAGTCCTCTCGATCGATCTATTTCACGGGGCCCTTTTTTTTCCCCAGCGCTAGCGTCGCCTAACTCCGACCGAAGGGACAACGAGGGTTTTGGGACGGACGGCAGGAGATTTGGAGGAGGCAGCGGAGGGCCGGAGACCAGACCATGAGGCCGGTGTTCTGCGGCAACTTCGACCACGACACCCGCCAGTACGACCTCGAGCGCCTCTTCTCCAAGTACGGGCCCATCAGCCGGATCGACATGAAGTTAGGTACTCGATCTCTCCTCTTTACTTGCCTGGCGCATAGATTCAGTAGAGGGGGTGTCTGATAATCGATGCAAATGCCTAGTAATACATACTAATTCGGCATGTTCTGAATCTAATCCTAAATGCGGGCGCACTAGTTTGTATTTGTGTTAATGAGTGTGCCGTGAAAAATTTACTTTATGTTGTATTATATACTAGTACTTGTGACGGGGGCAAGGGAAATCCTGAAAGTCACTGCTCAATTTCTCTGTTGCAGGCTATGCTTTCATTTACTTTGAAGATGAGCGTGATGCAGAGGATGCTATAAGGCGTCTCGACAGTGTGTCTTTTGGTTACAACAGGCGCAGGCTCTCTGTGGAATGGTCTAGGGTAATTTCTTGTCTATGGCTCTATGCCTGAATGGATATTTTTGGCACTTCCATTTTCTGTAGGACATTTTAGTAAATGTGTTAATTGCCACCATTCGTTTCTTTAACTTGTTCAGCAAGTTGAACCGGTGCCAAAGAGCCGTGATAGGCCTACTGGGGATGTAAAGCCAACGAGAACCCTCTTTGTTATCAATTTTGACCCCATACGCACTAAGGTTCAAGATATTGAGAGGCATTTCGAACCGTATGGCAAGATTGCCAACATTCGCATTCGAAGGAACTTTGCGTTTGTACAATATGAGACGCAAGAGGAAGCTAGTGCCGCTGTTAAGAACACTGACAAGAGGTATTCTTATCTTATCACTTGCCATCCTTCTGTCGTTATTGTGTTGTTCAGTTGCTGCTGCTACCAGTCACATGCCAATCACGTTTTCTGCCTCACATAGATCTGAAGCTGCTTCTAGATTATAAGTAGGACATTCTTTTGTTTTCAATATAACGGGATCATATCCCTCGCTCGGTCGCTCCTGGAGCTGTGTTACTTACCTTGATGATGGTTTTATTGGTTTCTCTTGTAGATACCACATTAAGTTATGCACACTCACTTTAATGGTTTTCTACTTAGTTGTTTCACAAATCTGGTTCATGTGGTAAGTCAGGTTATAGTGTCAACATGGAAGTGATAAATACATCACATCTTCTTATGACCTCCAGCATATCTGCATTCTCGGGCATCTCCTTTCATCTTTATTTGAAAAAAATAGATATGGACATTTTGCTCTTGGAGTGATACTGTTCTTCTCTTGCATCTTTTCACTTCTGATTCTGATAGTCATTTCAGCAGTAAGATTAATTAGACATGGTGGTTCTTTTAGTGTTCTGCCTTTTGTCTCTATAGTTGTGATTACCTCCCTAGCTTGATGTATCTGAAATTAGTAGTACCAGATTTTTTAAGTGGTGTCTTGCCTACATCACAGTTTAGTTGCACTGAATCTTTTCCTTTTTACAATTTAAAAGATAATATAATCTTAATCTGGTTCTGTTTTCTGGTTGTCTACAGCACCATATTGGACAGGGTAGTGACAGTTGAATATGCCTTCCGGGACGATGATGGCGATAGAGATGACCGATACGACATCCCCAAACAAGGTGCTTATGACAGGCGTGGTGGTAGCCCCTACATGCGCTCACCTAGCCCAAGGTACCGAAGGGACTACGGTCCAGATTATGGTCGGCGTGGACGTTACCCTGGCTATGGTCGCCGTGATGGAGCAATGTATGAAAGGCGAAGCCCTGTATATGATCGCTACGGTGGGGGCAGAAGCCCCGCTTATGATCGCTATGATAGGAGGAGAAGTCCCGGTTATGATCAATACTAGGTAAGCCCCGGTTACATGCTTTACGACCGTAGAGTTAATACACTGAAGTGCAAAGAATACTTATTCGTTTACAGTGGCATGACTTGAGTTTATTATCAGCTTGCTAACATGATTCTCAATCATGTTTTGTAGTCCGGTCAATTCTGAGGAATCCAGTAAGGAAGTAGTTTCCGAGGAAGAGGTGGCGAGCAACAACATGATTTTTGCCACGCCAAGTATACCTGGAGGAGCCGTGGTGTCCCAAGTATGTCTGAGTGTTGTCATGGTAACGCGATGCTGGTTCCCTGGTTGTTGATTGGAACGAAACCTAAGCGTCTGAAAGAGATTGGTTTGCATGGATTGCTTGCCATTGCCACCTTGCCTGTTTTGAAGTGTAACCTTTGCTGGTGAATGTAATGGCTGTCGACTAACTTGTACACCGTACCTTTGCGTGCCCATTTTTTAGGCGGGTAAACCTGTACACGTTGCCTGTTTTGATGCGCAAACTGCCAGCAAGCACGGAGACTCCGCTATTATACAGTGCCGTCGGCCGCCCGGCAAATCCACGGCCTTGCTGATTTTGCTGTTCGCCCAGGAGTCCAGACCTTATCGCCGTTTCGTTCCGCTAGCGCCATGGACCTGCCGACGCCCACACTCGCCGGCCCCGGCTCCCCTTGCCATCCATACGCCTGTCGTGCCTGCTTCGTGGCTTCGGCCGACGGCGTCAGTGACGGGGCATCATGACCAGGTCCTACGGTAAGGCTGGCATGCATGCCAAGATGATGCCGATATTCGGTTACATGAAGAAGCGGTTCTTCTCAGCGACCGTCGTTACCATTGTTGCAAGATCTCATACGGAATAACTTATGCAACAATTGATTTGATAAAAAGGTTGGTTGCTGGTAAGTATCATCCGGCCTTCCATTGTTGCAAGATCTCATATTGAGCATCTCATGTTAATTCACCGGTCCCGGTGGTCTTGTTCCTTTGGATCAGGGACCGATTCCTGAGATTGATGGCAAATAATGTATACAATCACTAGCCCTATAACCCAAGGCTGGAGAAACGATGCAAGAGGTGCTTTTGGAAACATATCTCGGAATCCATCCGCGACAGGATCTGACCAGAAGGGCCGTACCAATTGGATGCAGTCGTGCAGATGGCGAGCAAAGCAGAAGTCCATAACCATAACCCTTTCTAAATTCCTAGCTGGTCCGGTAATTAGTTCCATGCTCAGATAATCTATCTCTTTGGGGCTCATATTTATAGGATCACTCCACAACACGACATCTTGTCAGTTTAGAGTCATCACATTTGCCCATAGTCACCGAACATAGGTGCTCATGAAGTATGCAAAAACGTTTGCGGTGTCTGGTTCCATGAATCACTTTTTCTAAAATATGTGATGGTATATCATGGATCTATTCCTCAAATTTGGTGGGATAATCCTAGAGATAACAATGGGGACCTGATCCTCGAACCACCGCCGGAAATTACTCTATTAGGAGACGGGGATGATGGTAGGTTAATCCCCACGGGGATCTAAATGGAGGAAATTTGGTCTCCATCGGGTTCGCGGGGACAGGGATGAGGACCATCCTCATCCTCGTTCCCCGCATACCCGCCCTACGAGCTTCTCTTGATCTAATTTAGTCCATTAACATGTTAAAATTATATTAAAAACTTAGAACATAGCATGTTATAAAATAGTAAAGTCTAAAGTAGATATCTCTAAAAATTTTAAATCTTGTTTACTCAATTTATATGATTTGATATAATCAAGTTGAATTTGCCTCTAAATATTACATATTCTAACGGGGAAGGATATCTCGTGAGATAAATTCTCCGGCGAGAATGAGATGAAAATCTCTCCCGTGAGTGCTCGTGGGAAGGGGACGCGGAATTTTTTATCCCCGCGAGGATGGAGATGGGAGGATTTCTTTATGTTCGGCACCAAAGTGAGGTGCGGACAGTCCGGCCCCGAGGCCGGACGGTCCGCGGTCCGGACTGTCCGCGCCTGTGGGCCGGACGGTCCGCGCTTGCGCAGAGCAGTTTAGGGCTCCGAGTTTTATGCTACGGTTGTTAGCTAGATTCGCGGGATTTGCTCGGAAATTAGTTTGTAAAGGGTCCAGTCCCCCTCCTCTATAAATAGAGAGGTATACAGCCGATTTGAACAACGAATCGAACCTTCAATCAATACAATTTACATTTTATCCTAGGAGTAGTTCTAGTCTAGTTTAGGTTTAGCCTCTCGATCTCCAAATTCTTCGCCTCTCCTCAACTCTACGTCGATTAGAGGAGTCTAGGTCGGCTTGCCCGAGCCTAGACACCACCTAGGATCTTTCCTCTCCGACGGGGTCCCTCCCGGGAGCGAGATCCAGGCGTCGTCGGCGATCTTCCGCCGCCCCTGCGCACGCGCGGACCGTCCGGCCCTAGGGCGCGGACCGTCCGGTCGTTAGGCAGGGAACCCGAGCTCCTGCACCAGGTCGCGGACCGTCCGGCTCTGTGCCGCGGACCGTCCGCGCCTGACCAGGGAGCACCGCCGTCTCGCGCCAGGTCGCGGACCATCCGACCCTGTGCCGCGGACCGTCCGCGCCTGACCAGAGAGCACCGCCGCTGGTTCTTTTGAGTGATTGACGCCTCCAAAAAGGTGTCAACATACTTTTTGGCGACTCCGTTGGGGAAAACAAATATAGACGCATCAAATCGGCCCTCAATGGCCGGTTCAAGGGATAACTCTGATATTTCCCCAAGCAACATCATTGAGCCGACTTGGGAAACCTTGCCGGCTGACGAACAACTTCAGTTTGAGGAGCACAAGGAGCGTATGATCCAGGAGGCAAAAGCAAAATTCTTGGCCAACTTCAAAGTGGACAGGAACAACAAGGTCGTCCGACATCGGGCGACGGATCCGGCTTCGCTCCAACCCACACCAGATATCCCCAATGTAAGTAATACCAACGAGCTACAATCTCTTAGAAATTATGTAGAAGAGCAACGTGAACAAATGCAGAACATCATAGGGGGTATGCAAAGCGATTTTAAGAGACTAGTACGTGCATTTGATAAATCTAATATCGCAAATTTTCCTTCGCACGAGGTTGAATTAGGGGATAACACACGTAATACATCGGCTAGAGGTTGTCACGACCAGTCACAACCCCTTTATGGGATGCCGATGGACACGTACCCTGAGCAACCGCAAATCGGCAGCAAATCAGCCGATCTGCACATGCCCGGACCGTCCGCACGTGAGCGCGGACCGTCCGGGCCAGCAACAGTCGGGCCTACTTTTAATGAGTTACCTAGATATGCGCCCGAGCCACCACATACGACACAGAATCCAAACTACCCAGTCGGACCGACCGCATACAACGACGGACGGTCCGCATATAATCACGGACCGTCCGTGCCAATTTCCGGACAGTCCGCGCATGACCTTTTTGAGGAGGATTGTTACTTGAATCCTCACCCGTCCCAGCAACACTTCCCATCGCACTATGCAATACATCAGCCTATTAATTCGAGGTATAGAGCCCAGGAAAGCTTTTCGGCCCCACCTAGAAGGCCGAAAAGGAACGATCAAACATATGAACCATATAGGGTAAGTGGCAATGGACCACGTAGCTCAAACCAATGGGGGGAAAGACAACATGCTAATATCCAGCCAACCCCACCTATGTTTGACCAGAGAGCCGGTAGTCTCGTACTAGCTGCCATTGATATAGTGAGGGAAGAAATAGCCGGGGCGTTCCGAGATAAGCTCGGAGTAAGTATGGTCCCTGGGGGGCAATCATATCGGAAACCTTATGACAGCCGATTTGATCACCACCCATACCCACAGGGGATCAGGATACCCGAATTCGCAAAATTTTCGGGTGATCAAGGAAAGAACACACACGAACTCATAGGCCGGTTTTTAGCACAATTAGGAGAGTTGGCCGACACAGAGGCATTTCGCGTACGTTTATTTTCATTATCTCTAACAGGAACCGCGTTTGCATGGTACGCCACTTTACCTCCTAATTCCATTTCATCATGGGGGGATCTAGAACAAAAATTTCATGATCATTTTTTCTCCGGTGACTATGAGTTGGATTTGGTAGATTTAGTGTCATTACGACAAGCAAAAGATGAATCGGTTAATGATTACATCCGGATATTCCGAGATACAAGAAACCGATGCTTCCAAATTCATTTAGCAGAAAAACAGCTAGCAGGATTAGCCTTTAATAGTCTACGATATTATTTAAAAGAAAGATTAGAAGGCATCCAATTTTTTACACTAGCACAGTTACACGAGAGAACTTTGGCTTGTGAAAGCCGAAGCAAAGAAACCGCTAAAACAATTCGTCACAACGTACATATAGTAGAATGCGACCAAAGTAGCTCAGATAACGAATCAGCAGAAGTGTATGCTGCTGAAATGGTTTGGCCAAAGCAGGCCAAATCTTCAGCTTGTTCCTCCTTACAGCCGGTTCAAAAGAAACGGCAAGAGGAGGTTAAGTTTACGTTTAATGTTGGTAAGTGTGATAAAATATTTGATGAATTACTCAAAAATGACAACATTAAAATAAATCACACTGTTCCATCTGCCGACGAGCTAAAACGTCGTGCATACTGCAAGTGGCATAACTCATTTTCTCATGCCACTAATGATTGTAATGTGTTTCGGCGACAGATTCAATCGGCCATTAACGAGGGACGATTAAAATTTCAGGAAATGCAGGTGGATACAGAGCCCTTTCCGATGAACATGATTGACTTCGAGGGCAAGAAAGTCCTGGTTCGGCCAAACACAGCCGATAAAGGCAAAGGCAAAGAGACAATCATCGGCAATGCTAAAGAAGCCGATGGGGATCGTAAAGTTTCTTGCAGGAAAGTGGTAGCCGAGAAGACTCCCGATGGAGGGGAGACCCTAAAGGTGACAATCACAGCCTCTAGCACTGGGGGCAAGCGCAGACAGGGAGACAGATGCAGGAACCCGTGATGCGCATCCCGGACAGTCCGGCACATAGGCGCGGACGGTCCGGGACCCCGCCGGACGGTCCGGAGAACTCCAGCGGACGGTCCGGCCGTACTCAGAACTCACAACGGCCACGTACTTTCAAACCACGACGACTAGAGATAGGTACATGGAAAACAAATACATTCAAGGTAACTGGTCGGTTGGTTAAAGCCGACCCAACTTTTGATCAATTATTGTCTAAATACGTAAAAAAGAAGGTCGGCCCCAGTGACCGCCCAGCGAAGCGACCCCGCTCACCCATTCATGAGCAACGTCAGGTAAGGCCGATTGGACCACCCCACCAATCGGAAGAAATGAAAGGTCACACTGTACAATTGAGACCTAACATACCGACATGGACACCTCCACCCCCTTATCCGCCTATGCCATATCCATACGCATATTTACCTCCACCATATGTCCCAAATAAAATGTGAGGGCATGCCACCATATCCATTTGGGATGCCACAATACCCCACCTGGGGGGCACCCCAAACATCTATTTTTGACAGGTTGACGCCACCAGTACAAGACCGATTGAGCACCGCTCAATCCGGTCACCAGGCACAAACCCAACAGGATTGCCGGACTACTCGGCCTCCAAGGCCGACCAATCCGGCAGGGGGGCATATACCTGCAGCAACCGAAAGGACAACAAAGAAGGACGTCATCAAAATAGGTACTGCAGACGTTGTCATACAGGAAGATAATAAAGGGCCGATGATTTTTGGTGAATCGACCAACACAACCAAAAAAGAAGATACGGCTACGATCAAAACAGCCGATCCAAAATACTCCATGCCTCGATGGTGCCCAGCAGGATTGACACGGTCCCAAAAGCAGAAATTACAGTGCCTAAGAGCGAAGGAGAGCCAGGAAAAGGAGGCGGAGAAGATATTCAATGACACACATCCACAATACCCGCCACCGCAAAAGAAATGGAGACCAAAGGCCGTTGAGGAAAAACAAACGGCCACAAAAATAGAAAATGAAACAACACTTGTACAACACCCTGCAGGTATGGCAGGTAGCCTGGCCAGCAAGACTGGGCAATCTGCACCAGACGCGGACCGTCCGCCCCCGGAGTCTGGACCGTGCGCACCACACCAGGAAGCCTCCAACGACACGCCAACATCAATGGAAGAAGACGACCTGCTGGGAGAAGACTTGGTCGACTACGAGGCTTCTCCAGAACGCCCAGGTATGGATGTAAATGTTATTACATTTTCTGCCGATTGTACTATTATCGGCGATGATGAACCTGTTGTTGCCCAGTTCGATTTCGGTCCTAAAGAAGCCGCCTTTACTAAACCAAAGGAATCGGTAAATCATTTAAAGCCGCTCTTCGTGCGCGGTCACATTGATGGAATACCGATTGCTAAGATGTTGGTAGATGGAGGGGCGCCTGTAAATCTAATGCCTTATTCATTATACAGAAAATTAGGTAAACAAGATGACGAACTTGTCAAGACCAACATGACCCTCACGGTGTTTGGGATAGTTCGATTAAAGCCAGGGGAGTCACGTCCGTTGAATTAACCATCGGGACTAAGACCCCTGCTGCTGCATTCTTCATCGCTGATGTAGAAGGAAATTACAGTTTAATTCTAGGCAGAGATTGGATTCATGCCAACCAATGTATACCTTCTACATTACATCAAATGTTAATACAATGGGTAGGCGATGATGTAGAACAGGTACATGCTGATGTATCAGCCTGCATCGCTGTGGCCGATGCCCCTGTACTATGGACTTATGAGACTGCTACATGTCTCACAGGAGTAGATTTTTCTGATTATCAGTTCATAAGTATAGATAAGAAAGGTTTCATTCCTGTAATGCTAGAGCCGATGGAGAATCGGCTAAATCCTAAATAAAGTTTAAATGATGAATACACACAAAGTTCATGAGTCTTTGATCACGGACAGTTCGGCTCTCAAAGCCGGATGGTCTGGTCTTTTACAAAACAGATCGGACTTTAAGACCGAACATCTACCGCAGCGAAAAGACAGTATTACGGATGATCCGGTCCCCGAGACCGGAAAGTCTGCCATCACACAAAGATCATCTGATTCCTCTGTGGGGGACATGATAGAGGAATTCAGAGATCTTGATAAACTAGGACAGGGGTTTACATCGGCCGATCCTTTGGAGGAGATTGACATAGGAGATGGTAAAACTTCAAGGCCGACTTTTGTAAACAAGACTCTGGAGACCGATCCTAGAAATGAGATGATCGGTCTATTGAAGGAATATTCAGATTGTTTTGCTTGGAATTACACTGAAATGCCTAGACTAAGCCGAGAGATTGTCGAACATCGGCTGCCTATTAAGTCTGGTTTCAGACCTTTCAAGCAGAAAGCTAGAACATTTCGTCCAGATCTTCTCCCACGAATCAAGGACGAAATCCACCGGCTACTAGAAGCTAATTTTATTAGACCTTGCAGATACGCAGAGTGGGTCTCCAATATTGTGCCGGTGGAGAAGAAGGAGTCAGGTAAGCTTAGAGTATGCATTAATTTTCGTAATTTAAATAGAGCAACTCCTAAAGATGAATATCCCATGCCCATAGCCGACACATTAATCAATAATGCACCAGGAAATAGAATTATTAGCTTCCTTGATGGTAATGCTGGATATAATCAGATTTTCATGGCCGAAGAAGATGCGTCTAAAATGGTCTTTATATGTCCAGGCTTCATTGGTTTATTTGAATGGGTTGTCATGACATTCGGTCTTAAAAATGCTGGTGCTACTTATCAGAGGGCTATGAATCTGATCTTCCATGAGTTGTTAGGAAACACTATGGAAGTCTACATTGATGATATTGTAGTCAAATCGGCTGAGTTTAGTTCTCATATAGCTGATTTGCGCAAAGCCTTTGATAAAATGCGTCGGTATGGTTTGAAAATGAACCCACGTAAATGTGCTTTTGGAGTGTCGGCTGGTAAGTTTTTAGGATTTGTCATCCATGAACATGGTATAGAAATAGACCCTGACCGAATCAAGTCTATTCGGAATGTGGGGCCTCCGACTTGTCAGGTCGAAGTGCAGAGGTTTCTCGGCAAGGTGAATTATTTACGAAGGTTTATTTCTAACCTAGCCAGGAAGATTGATGCCTTCACCCCTATCCTTCGGCTTAAGAATGATGCCGAATTCACTTGGGGGGCAGAGCAGCAGGAAGCATTTGATCTCATTAAAAAAAATACTTGTCTTCGGCTCCCGTGTTAAAAGCACCACAAGTAGGAGCACCATTCAGATTATACATTGCAGCTGAAGATAAGGTTATCGGGGCTGTTCTGACATAAGAAACTAAAGGAAAGCAGCATGTGGTGACATATCTAAGTCGGAGGTTGGTGGATGCTGAAACAAGGTACACTTTTATTGAAAGGTTATGCTTATGCTTGTTTTATGCATGCACAAAGTGTAGATGTTATTTACTGTCTAGTCATTGCACTGTTTCTGGTCAAGCCGATGTAATCAAATACATGTTGCATAACCCAATTATGAGTGGTAGAATTGGTAAGTGGGCTTATGCACTTATAGAATATGACTTGGCCTATGAACAATTGAAATCTATGAAAGGCCAGGTCATAGCAGATTTTATTGTAGAACATCGGATTAATGATATTCATAAACTAGACATGACATACCTCACTATTGCTCCTTGGACTTTATATTTTGATGGATCGGTTTGCAATGAAGGGCAAGGCATTGGCATCGTACTTGTTTCACCAAGTGATGTCTCCTTCGACTTCTCTAGCCGATTGAAAACTTATTGCACTAATAATCAAGCCGAATATGAGGCCCTTTTATTCGGTTTGGAACTCTTAAATTGTATGGGAGTAAAACATGTGAAGGCATTTGGTGATTCTCAGCTGGTCGTCCAACAGGTGTTAGAAGAATATCAGTGTTTTGATGGTACTTTAAATAGTTACCTTGAAAAATGTTGGAGCATAATCCATTCTTTTGACGAATTCAGTATTCGGCATATCTCTAGAGTTGAGAATCATAGAGCTAACAATTTGGCACAAGATGCATCAGGTTATCGGATAAAGCGAGGGAGATTTCACAGCACTGAAAATCTGATAACCAGTGCAGGGCCAAATCAACAGGCCGCAGACCGTCCGCGTGAAGGCGCCGGACCGTCCGGGGTTACCAGGAAGGTTCTCCTAGTCGATTCGGCTGATAATGAAGCCGATGCAAGTGATTGGAGAACGCCCATAACAAATTATTTACGAAATCCCAATGTCAGGACAGATAAGAATATTCGGCGTACAACTTTCAAGTATGTTTTGATGAGTGATAAACTCTACCGCCGAACAGTCAACGACGTCCTGCTTAAGTGCTTGGACCCAGATGATGCTATATTAGCCATGGCCGAAGTGCATGAAGGAATTTGTGGTACCCATCAATCGGCTCCAAAGATGAAATGGCTATTGCGAAGGTCTGGTTTTTATTAGCTTAACATGATAGCTGATTGTTTCAAGTACTACAAGGGTTGCCAAGTGTGTCAAAAATTCGGTGACCTACTGTTGGTCCCTGCAGCCGAATTACATCCTATCATCAAGCCTTGGCCTTTTAGAGGATGGGGATTAGACTTTATTGGAGAAATTCATCCTTCATCATCAAAGGGGCATCGGTTCGTGTTAGTTGCCACTGACTACTTTACCAAATGGACTGAAGCTGTTGCTTTGAAGAACATGACGCACAAAGAGGTAATTGAGTTCATAACTGAATATATCATTCATAGATTCGGCATTCCACAGACCTTGACTACAGATCAAGGGACTTCTTTTATGTCAAAGGAGGTACGTGAATTTGCTGAATTATATAGAATTAAGTTGTTTAATTCATCTCCATATTATGCTCAGGCCAATGGACAGGCCAAGTCTAGTAATAGGACATTGATTAATTTGATAAAAAAGAAGATATCTGATAATCCTAAACATTGGCATAAGATTTTGTCCGAAGCTTTATGGCTCATAGAATATCTAAACATAGTGCTACTAAAGTATCTCCTTTTGAGCTTGTCTATGGGCAGAAAGCAGTATTGCCTGTGGAAATAAGTTTGAATGCTGTCAGGTTCGCCAGGCAAAATGATCTAACTGTCACTGATTATTATAATTCAATGATGGATAATATTGATGAGGTAACCGACAAGAGGGTGATAGCTTTGGGAGCAATAGAAAAGGACAAGATTATGGTAGCCAGGGCCTACAACAAGAAGGTCAAAGCAAAATCATTTCAAGTAGGGGACCTGGTGTGGAAGACCATCCTGCCTCTAAGGGATAAAGACCGGAAGTTCGGGAAATGGTCGCCAAGCTGGGAGGGTCCTTATAAAGTAAAACAGGTGATGTCTGGTAACGCTTATTTACTACAAACATTACAAGGCAAGGATTTACCTAAGGCTTTGAATGGGCGTTTCCTCAAACAGTACCATCCTAGTATGTGGCAAGATGCCTAAGAGAACCGATGTAATCACATCGAGTTAATTGCTTTTGGTTTGCTCAGCTCCACCAAAAGGCAGAGGGGCATATGTTCGGCACCAAAGTGAGGTGCGGACAGTCCGGCCCCGAGACCGGACGGTCCGCGGTCCGGACCGTCCGCGCCTGTGGGCTGGACGGTCCACGCTTGCGCAGAGCAGTTTAGGGTTCCGAGTTTTGTGCTACGGTTGTTAGCTAGATTCGCGGGATTCGCTCGGAAATTAGTTTGTAAAGGGTCCAGTCCCCCTCCTTTATAAATAGAGAGGTATACGGCCGATTTGAACAATGAATCGAACCTTCAATCAATACAATTTACATTTTATCCTAGGAGTAGTTCTAATCTAGTTTAGGTTTAGCCTCTCGATCTCCAAATTCTTCGCCTCTCCTCGACTCTACGTCGATTAGAGGAGTCTAGGTCGGCCTGCCTGAGCCTAGACACCACCTAGGATCTTTCCTCCCCGACGGGGTCCCTCCCGGGAGCGAGATCCAGGCGCCGCCGGCGATCTTCCGCCGCCCCTGCGCACGCGCGGACCGTCCGGCCGTCAGGCAGGGAACCCGAGCTCCTGCATCAGGTCGCGGACCGTCCGCCCCTGTGCTGCGGACCGTCCGCGCCTGACCAGGGAGCACCGCCGCCCCGCGCCAGGTCGCGGACCGTCCGGCCCTGTGCCGCGGACCGTCCGCGCCTGACCAGAGAGCACCGCCGCTGGTTCTTTTGAGTGATTGGCGCCTCCAAAAAGGTGTCAACACTTTGATCGGGAGTTCTCCATTGCCATCCTTAGATGGGCACATTCATCATATTAGTACTAACTAAATATAAGGAATGAGGTGGTAATAGATCAACTCATTTTATTTTACAAACCAAATAAAAAATGAGGAGTAAGAAGATGATAGACTAGCTCATTGTTCAAACCAAACGCCGTGTCTTGTCTGCGCAACCAGCTTCAGGCTAAAAAAAGATGCATTTAAGGGGAACAAGCTAAGTGAAAGTCACCTAGAGGGGGGGTGAATAGGGCGAAACTGAAATTTACAAATATAATCACAACTACAAGCCGGGTTAGTGTTAGAAATAATAATGAGTCAGAGAGAGAGGGCGCAAAACAAATCGCAAGGAAATGGAGAGTGTGACACACAGATTTGTTTTACCGAGGTTCGGTTCTCGCAAACCTACTCCCTGTTGAGGAGGCCACAATGGCCGGGTCTTTTTCAACCCTTTCCCTCTCTCAAACGGTCCCTCGGACCGAGTGAGCTTCTCTTCTCAAATCAAACCGGGAACAAAACTTCCCCGCAAGGACCACCACACAATTGGTGTCTCTTGCCTCGGTTACAATAGAGTTTTGATCATAAGAACAAGTGAGAAAGAAAGAAGCAATCCAAGCGCAAGAGCTCAAAAGAACACAACAAATCTCTCTCGCTAATCACTAAAGCCTTGTGTGGAATTAGAGAGGATTTGATCACTTGGGTGTGTCTTGTATTGAATGCCTAGCTCTTGTAAGTGGTTGAGAGGTGGAAAACTTGGATGACTTGAATGTGGGCTGGTTGGGGGTATTTATAGCCCCAACCACTAAACTAGCCGTTTGGGTGGAGGCTGTCTGTCGCATGGTGCACCGAACAGTCCGGTGCACACCGGACATATCCGGTGCGCCAGCCACGTCACCCAAATGTTAGGGTTCCGACCGTTGGAGCTCTGACTGCTGGGCCTGCCTGGATGTCCGGTGGCGCACCGGACATGTACTGTAGAGTGTCCGGTGCGCCAGCTCGCGCGTGCCTGACTTCTGCGTGCTCTGGCGCGCATTTAATGCGCCTATAGGTGACCGTTGGCGCCGAAGTAGTCGTTGCTCCGCTGTCACACCGGATAGTCCGGTGTACACCGGACATGTCCGGTGAATTATAGCGGACTAGCCGTTGTGGATTCCCGAAGCTGGCCAGTTCAGAGTCGCGTCCCCTTGGAGCACAGGACACTGTCCGGTGTACACCGGACAGTCCGGTGAATTATAGCGCGGCGGCTCTGAGTTTTCCTGAAGGCGTGAAGTTCAGCTTGGAGTCCCCTGGTGCACCGGACACTGTCCGGTGGTGCACCAGACACTGTCCGGTGGCCCACCGGACAGTCCGGTGCGCCCGACCAGGGTGCCTTCGGTTGTCCCTTTGCTCCTTTGTTTGAACCCTTTCTCTTGGTCTTTTTATTGGCTTATTGTGAACCTTTGATACCTGTAGAACTTATAAACTTGAGCAAACTAGTTAGTCCAATTATTTATGTTGGGCAATTCAACCACCAAAATTATTTAGGAAAAAGGTGGAAGCCTAATTCCCTTTCAATCTCCCCCTTTTTGGTGATTGATGCCAACACAAACCAAAGCAAATATAGAAGTGTAGAATTTGAACTAGTTTGCATATGCAAGTGCAAAGGTTACTTAGAATTGAGCCAATAAATATTACTTACTAGATATGCATGGATTGTTTCTTTATTTTTAACATTTTGGACCACGCTTGCACCACATGTTTTGTTTTTGCAAATTCTTTTTGTAAATCCTTTTCAAAGTCCTTTTGCAAATAGTCAAAGGTAAATGAATAAGATTTTGCTAAGCATTTTCAATTTTTGAAATTTTCTCCCCTTTTTCAAATGCTTTTCCTTTGACTAAACAAAACTCCCCCTCAATAAATTCTCCTCTTAGTGTTCAAGAGGGTTTTAAGATATCAATTTTGAAAATACTACTTGCTTCCCCTTTGAACACAATAAGATACCAATTTGAAATTTACCAATTGAAAATCATTTTTAAAATTAGGGTGGTGGTGCGGTCCTTTTGCTTTGGGCTCATACTTTCTCCCCCTTTGGCAGGAATCGCCAAAAATGGATACTTTAAGTGAGATATAAGCCCTTTCCTAACTATTTTCTCCCCTTTGGAAAATAAAACATATGAGTGAAGATTATACCAAAGACGGAGAGTTGTTCGGAGCGACGGCGAAGGATGAGTGATAGAGTGGAGTGGAAGCCTTTGTCTTCGCCGAAGACTCCAATTCCCTTTCAATACACCTATGACTTGGTTTGAAATTCACTTAAAAACACATTAGTCATAACATATATAAAAGAGACATGATCAAAGGTATATTTATGAGCTATGTGTGCAAGACATCAAAAGAAATTCCTAGAATCAAGAATATTGAGCTCATGCCTAAGTTTGGTAAAAGTTTGTTCATCTAGTGGCTTGGTAAAGATATCGGCTAATTGATCTTTAGTATTAATATATGCAATCTCGATATCCCCCTTTTGTTGGTGATCCCTAAGAAAATGATACCGAATGGCTATGTGTTTAGTGCGGCTACGCTCAACGGGATTATCCGCCATGCGGATTGCACTCTCATTATCACATAGAAGAGGAACTTTGGTTAATTTGTAACCATAGTCCCGCAGGGTTTGCCTCATCCAAAGCAATTGCGCGCAACAATGTCCTGCGGCAATGTACTCGGCTTCGGCGGTAGAAAGAGCTACCGAATTTTGCTTCTTTGAAGCCCAAGACACCAAGGATCTTCCTAAGAACTGGCCAGTCCCCGATGTGCTCTTTCTATTAATCTTACACCCCGCTCAATCGGCATCCGAATAACCAAGTAAATCAAATGTGGATCCCCGAGGGTACCAAAGCCCAAACTTAGGAGTATAAGCCAAATATCTCAAGATTCGTTTTACGGCCGTAAGGTGAGATTCCTTAGGGTCGGCTTGGAATCTTGCACACATGCATACGGAAAGCATAATGTCTGGTCGAGATGCACATAAATAGAGTAATGAACCAATCATCGACCAGTATATCTTTTGATCCACGGACTTACCTCCCGTGTCGAGGTCGAGATGCCCATTTGTTCCCATGAGAGTCTTGATGGGCTTGGCATCCTTCATTCCAAACTTGTTTAGAATGTCTTGAGTATACTTCGTTTGGCAAATGAAGGTTCCCTCTTGGAGTTGCTTTACTTGAAATTCCAAGAAATACTTCAACTCCCCCATCATCGACATCTCGAATTTCTGTGTCATGATCCTACTAAATTCTTCACATGTAGATTCGTTAGTAGACCCAAATATAATATCATCAACATAAATTTGGCATACAAACAAATCATTGTCAAGAGTTTTAGTAAATAAAGTAGGACCGGCCTTGCCGACTTTGAAGCCATTAGCAATAAGGAAATCTCTTAGGCATTCATACCATGCTCTTGGGGCTTGCTTGAGCCCATAAAGCGCCTTAGAGAGCCTATAGACATGGTTGGGATACTCACTATCTTCAAAGCCGGGAGGTTGCTCAACATAGACCTCTTCCTTGATTGGTCCATTGAGGAAGGCACTTTTCACGTCCATTTGATAAAGCTTGAAGCCATGGTAAGTAGCATAGGCTAATAAAATGCGAATTGACTCAAGCCTAGCTATAGGTGCATAGGTTTCACCGAAATCCAAACCTTCGACTTGGGAGTATCCCTTGGCCACAAGTCGGGCTTTGTTCCTAGTCACCACACCATGCTCATCTTGCTTGTTGCGGAAGACCCATTTGGTTCCTACAACATTTTGATTAGGACGTGGAACTAAATGCCATACCTCGTTCCTAGTGAAATTGTTGAGCTCCTCTTGCATCGCCATCACCCAATCCGAATCTTGGAGTGCTTCCTCTACCTGTGTGGCTCAATAGAGGAAACAAAGGAATAATGCTCACAAAAATGTGCAACACGAGATCGAGTAGTTACCCCCTTATGAATATCGCCGAGGATGGTGTCGACGGGGTGATCTCGTTGGATTGCTTGGTGGACTCTTGGGTGTGGCGGCCTTGGTTCTTCATCCTCCTTGTCTTCATCATTTGCATCTCCCCTTTGATCATTGCCGTCATCTTGAGGTGGCTCATCATTTTGATCTTCTCCTTCATCAACTTGAGCCTCGTCCTCATTTTGAGTTGGTGGAGATGCTTGCGTGGAGGAGGATGGTTGATCTTGTGCATTTGTAGGCTCTTCGGATTCCTTAGGACACACATCCCCAATTGACATGTTCCTTAGCGCGATGCATGGAGCCTCTTCTTCACCTATCTCATTAAGATCAACTTGCTCTACTTGAGAGCCGTTAGTCTCATCAAACACAACGTCACAAGAAACTTCAACTAGTCCTGAGGACTTGTTAAAGACTCTATATGCCCTTGTGTTTGAATCATATCCTAGTAAAAAGCCTTCTACAGTCTTAGGAGCAAATTTAGATTTTCTACCTCTTTTAATAAGAATAAAACATTTGCTACCAAAGACTCTAAAATATGAAATGTTGGGCTTTTTACCGGTTAGGA
Organism: Zea luxurians; assembly: GCA_029449295.1. NCBI lineage: Eukaryota > Viridiplantae > Streptophyta > Magnoliopsida > Poales > Poaceae > Zea > Zea luxurians. The sequence goes on from JAOPSE010000031.1 coordinate 32,387,548, forward strand.
GTTCATAGGATGTCTTCTTGAGGATTCGTGTAGATATAACCGGTTGATGGCGTAGCAGGCGGTGTTAACCGCCTCGGCCCAAAACCGATCCGGTGTCTTGTACTCATCAAGCATGGTTCTCGCCATGTCCAATAGAGTTCGATTCTTCCTCTCCACTACACCATTTTGTTGTGGGGTGTAGGGAGAAGAGAACTCATGTTTGATGCCCTCCTCCTCAAGGAAGCCTTCTATTTGAGAGTTCTTGAACTCCGTCCCGTTGTCGCTTCTTATCTTATTGATCCTCAAGTCGAACTCATTTGGAGCCCGTCTCAAGAATCCCTTTAAAGTCTCTTGGGTTTGTGATTTTTCCTGCAAAAAGAATACCCAAGTGAAGCGAGTATAATCATCCACAATAACTAGACAGTACTTACTCCCGCCGATGCTTATGTAAGCAATCGGGCCGAATAAATCCATGTGTAGGAGCTCTAGTGGCCTGTCAGTCGTCATGATGTTCTTATGCGGATGATGAACACCAACTTGCTTCCCGGCTTGACATGCGCTACAAATCCTGTCTTTCTCAAAATGAACATTTGTTAATCCTAAAATGTGCTCTCCCTTTAGAAGCTTATGAAGATTCTTCATCCCAACATGGGCTAGTCGGCAGTGCCAGAGCCAACCCATGTTAGTCTTAGCTATTAAGCAAGTGTCAAGTTCAGCTCTATCAAAATCCACCAAGTATAGCTGACCCTCTAACACTCCCTTAAAAGCTATTGAATCATCACTTATTCTAAACACAGTGACACCTACATCAGTGAATAGACAGTTGTAGCCCATTTGACACAATTGGGATACGGAAAGCAAATTGTAATCTAATGAATCAACAAGAAAAACATTGGAAATGGAGTGGTCAGGAGATATAGCTATTTTACCCAAACCTTTGACCAAACCTTGGTTTCCATCCCCGAATGTGATAGCGCGTTGGGGATCTTGGTTTTTCTCGTAGGAGGAGAACATCTTCTTCTCCCCTGTCATGTGGTTTGTGCACCCGCTGTCGATGATCCAACTTGAGCCCCCGGATGCATAAACCTACAAAACAAGTTTAGTTCTTGACTTTAGGTACCCAAACGGTTTTGGGTCCTTTGGCATTAGAAACAAGAACTTTGGGTACCCAAACACAAGTCCTTGACCCCTTGTGTTTGTGTAACGCCCTGAATTTGGGGGGTAGAATTTTTTCTTCTTTTCTCTCACCAAATTCAGGCGTTACTCTTTTCTTTTCTCGTTCTCTCGCTAAACCTTGACCTTTTCCAAAGTTTTAGCGGGGTTCGGTTTGGAATTCCCGTGTAAAGAAAAACCCTAAATTACTTTATGTTGTTTGATGCACCATGCAGAACTATGCATTCTTTGATTACTTAGAAATGTAAGTGCATTCATCTAGGAAGATCGGATTTCGAAAAGGAGAAAAACCTTTTCTTTCTTTTTCTTTTTCTTTCTCTCTCTCCTCTTTTTTTCTCTCTCCCGCGCCGTGGGCCGCCCCGGCCGGCCCAGCCGCCCTTGGCCGGCCCAGCCGCCCCCCCGCGCCCCCTTTGGGCCCAAGTGGCCCAGCCGCCCCCTCCTTTTCCCCCCCAACCCCTCTCTCTCTCCCTCCCCCTCCCCCATTCCCTCTAGCCGCCGCCGCCCCCCTGCCCTAGCTCGGCCGCCCCCTGCCGCCGGTTCGGCCGCCGCCCGTCGCCGCTCGGCCGCCCCATCCCCGGTGAGCTCTCCCCTCCCTCTCCCCTCCCCTCTCCCCTCCTCTCTCCCTGTCGCTCGGCCGCCCCCTTGGCCGACCCAGCCGCCGTTCGGCCGCCCCCAGCCGCGCCCCCTGCGCGCCCTGCTCGGCCACCCCCCCACCAACTCGGCCGCCCCCCGCCAGTTCGGCCGCCCCAGCCCGGCCGCCCCTGCGCGCGCTGCCCAGCCGCCCCTGCCCTAGGCCGGTTCAACCGCCCCCCCTTTTTTTTATTTTTTTATTTTATTTTATTTTATTTTTCTTTCATTACTGTTATATATTTTATTTTAGGCAGGTTAATCATTGTTCATGTTATTGAAATAGGAAACTTAATTTAGAATTCCATTACGCTAGTTGATTCATATAATCAATTGTTTATCCAGTTCAATGTTGATCAACTAAAAATGACTAGGTTTCCATTAGTGCATATAACTAAATTCTTTTGTTAGAACCAATTGTAACTAATCATTAGTGCATAAGCTTTAACCCCCCCCGCGAGACCCTTTCCCGTTTCTTTCTAACCATAATGAATGCGATATCGAATGTCATACTTGATGCATATTTACTTTATTTGTTCCCTTGTATGATGTACTGTTTGTTTCCCAATTTGAATGGATGAATGTATGTATGCTTGCAATCGCATAGAGAACGATCCGGTCGAAAAGCCCGAGGAACTCGCAGGAGAAGCCCCTGAGCAGCAGTCGGTTGGTGGAGGCAAGTGTCCCTTGACCTATCTCTGTCCTAATCATTCTTTAATTCACCTCCCGCATTACACATTTATACCTAAGGATTGACTAGCTTTTGTGATCCATGTCCTTGTTTACCTATCTGGGTTGGATTATTATTATTATTGTTTAGCTTCATGCTATTGCTCAACTCTAATCAATGAACATGATGAGATTATATATGATACGCTATTTTCCCATCTCTTACTATGATGTTGTACTTGTGGTCTTCAAGGGGGCTCGAGCGGTTTCTCGAGTGCCTCTCCGTAAGGACCTGTTCTATGGATGACCGCTCGGGAAAACAGTGCAACCATGAGGGTGGAATGGGACGCCCTTAGCTGAATAATTAGAGGATCCGGGATGTAGTTCGCTTCGCCGTCGTGCCGTCAATGGGGCTCGGTGTATGCGGCTCGCTCTGCCAAGGTTGATTTGTCCCTTGGGGAGGAGTGCAGTACATTTAGGAAACCTAACGGGCGACTACAGTCCCGGGGAATCTTTGTAAAGGCTACGTAGTGATGCCCTGCTGGGTCACCTTGGTAGTGATCAATGGAGAGTCATGATCTCCGGGCAGAAAGGGAATCACGGCTTGTGGGTAAAGTGCACAACCTCTGCAGAGTGTTTGAAAACTGATATATCAGCCGTGCTCGCGGTTATGAGCGGCCAAGGGAGCTCCAGTGATTAGTGGTACTTGATCAGAGACATTTTGGTTTACAGATGACAATGAGGATGGTTATGATTATGCTTATGGTAATGGTAAGTGGTATTCTTTCTGTTTGGAAAGGGTACTTTGGGTTAATAACTTGGGTTAATGCTAAAACCTGGCTTTCTACTAGTAAATAACAAACTGACCAACTAAAAGCAACGGCTTGACTTACCCCCACATAAAGCTAGTCCACTACAGCCAAACAGGATACTTGCTGAGTATGTTGATGTGTACTCACTCTTGCTCTACACACAAACCCCCCCCAGGTTGTCAGCATTGCAACCACTGCTCAGGAGAAGATGAAGCTGTGGAAGGAGACTTCCAGGAGTTCCAAGACTACGACGAGTTCTAGGTGTGGGTTAGCGGCAACCCCCAGTCGGCTGCCTGTGAAGGCCGCGGTTATCTACGTTTCTTTTCCGCACTTTGATTTATTGTAAGGACTATATGGACGTCTCAGACATATGATGTAATCGACTATTATTTCCCTTTTAATACTATTTGAGCACTGTGTGATGATGTCCATGTTATGTAACTGCTGTGTACGTGAATAACTGATCCTGGCACGTACATGGTTCGCATTCGGTTTACCTTCTAAAAACCGGGTGTGACATAAGTGGTATCAAAGCCGTGCTGACTGTAGGACCGCTAACCTAGAGTAGAATGGTTGTCCTAAGGATTATAGACCTCTGTCACTGCCTTGACTTTGGTACCCCTTCAAAAGTTGGTCATACTGACCAAACCTATGTTCTACTATATATTATACCTTGCTGAAAATTTTGTTTTATTCTAATCCTTCATTTATTTATGATTCATTATTTGATGGTCATATTAATTCTGTTCTCACCCTTTTGCTTGCGATGTCTTTTGTATATGGCTCGACTTAGACACACTGCACGAAAGTCCGTCATCCCCTTCTTACCCTCCCGCCTTGCTGAGCGTCCGCTTCGCCGTCCCGTGGCCGGACAGTCCAGCCACTTGGAGAGACTGCACCACCGCCTGCATGAGGAGCAGGAACGTCGACGACAGGAGCAGCAGGGCTCTTCTTTCTCGCTCCAGCAGGAGATAGAGTCTGTGAGGAGCTGCTCTCCTGTGCTTCCCCTGGAGGCGCCCCCTGCACCACCACTGGGCGCCCCAGCTTCTGGAGTAGCTGCTGGAGGAGACCCAGACGACGGAGATGGCGACGACAGCCCGAGCCACGACACCGACTTCCCTGCTGACCATGAGCCGGAAGGATGGGTTGCTCGACCCATCACTCGCGACGCTGCTCGCGGGTGTCACTTCCACGACGCGCTCGACACCCTGCTACGTCGGGCACTTGTCCGGCGTACTTGGTCCATCGAGTATCGCTGTGTGGTCTACCAGCATAGTCGCGGGGTCTACCCGGACCGCTGGGAGGCGACCTGTTTGGTGCGCCGTCCGGAGAACAGTCTCCAGGGCGCGGAGGCTTGCTAAGAGCACTATTCTATCTCTGAGCGGGACTCAGCTGAGGCAGCCATGCAGGATGCTGCACGGCATGCGCTTTCGCACTACTGCTCGGTTCTCGGTGGGGTAGCTGACGGTCTCGGCCTGAAGTATTACCCCCGCCGTCCATCTGGCAGCACAGGAGGCGTGATTGTTTCACCTGCTGGTGAGGACAATCCTAGGTTGAGCAGCACAGTCAACCTAGCTGCCGTGCTAAACACGGAGCTGGACCATGCATTAGACGAGCTGAGTAGGGCTCGTGCTGAGATCGTCCTGCTGCGGGCTGAGCGCGCGGAACGTCGTCACTTGGATGATGGTTCCCCCGCTCCCGTCGGGACTCAGCACCCGTACCGCTCACCTCGGCGTGGACACCAGTCTTATGGCAATCCCGACTGCAAGACCAAGATAAATCTAGAACCATAGATCATTAGAGTTGGATCCTGTAATTAATACAAAATATATACATAGAAGCTTCAGTCTTAGCGTTAGTCTCGGTTTTAGTTAGTCTTAGTTAGACAGGGTAGTTTGCTATATCCTGTGCATTTATGTTTGTCATGATGAACTATGTTTAGTTTGCATCTTTGTAATGACTGTCACCAGAGTGTGGGTATCCCCTGCATTTTGGTTTACCTATTATGTTAATGGAGTTAGTTATATAGTTGGGAAACCCTTTATTCTACTTTCCTCTTTATTTGAGAAGCTGTGTGGTCTGCGATGGAGATCAGTGAAGATGCTCATCTGTTCAGTGCTGTTGGAGAATTCTATACTCTTTTCTTATGCTGCAAGATTTGCCAGATCATTTCTGATGTGTGGTTGCATTCTGCAGATGTCAGAGAACAGGCGCAGAGGAGGAAGGCGTGCTCAGCAGGAGCGAGCCACTCCGCAGGATGAGGTGCCCCAGCAGCAGCACCTGCCACCCCCGCCCCCGATGTCGATCGAGCAGATGTTTCTGATGCAGACTCAGGCAGTTCAGGCCATCGGTCAGACTCTGGCCGCCATTCAGCAGCAGCAGCAGCAACAGCAGCAGGCTCCACCCCAGCCTCAGATGCCTCAGATGCCCAGAGACAAGCGTGCTGAATTCATGAGAGGCCATCCACCAACGTTCGCTCACTCTTCTGACCCCATGGATGCTGAAGATTGGCTGCGCACTGTGGAGCGGGAGTTGCATACCGCTCAGTGTGATGACAGGGAGAAAGTCTTGTATGGTCCCCGTCTGTTGAGAGGAGCAGCCCAATCATGGTGGGAGTCTTACCTCGCCACTCATGCCAACCCCGATGCCATCACCTGGGAAGAGTTCAGAGGTAGCTTTCGTCAGTACCATGTGCCTGCAGGTCTGATGACAGTGAAGAAGGAGGAGTTCCTGGCCCTTAAGCAAGGGTCATCATCTGTCAGTGAGTATCGAGACAGGTTTCTGCAGTTGTCTCGCTACGCTCCTGAAGATGTCAACACCGACGCCAAGCGACAATACCGTTTCTTGAGAGGCTTGGTTGACCCTCTGCACTACCAACTGATGAATCATACCTTCCCGACATTCTAGCACCTGATTGACAGAGCAATCATGACAGAAAGGAAGCGTAAGGAGATGGAGGATCGTAAGCGCAAAATCAGTGGACCCCAGCCTGGAAGCAACAGCCGCCCTCGTTTCTCAGGCAATCAACCTCAGCAGTTCAGGCAGAACCAGCGTCCACCTCAGCAGCATCAGCAGTTCCAAAGGCAGTATCCTCAGCACCAGTACCAGAACCGTCAGAGCAATCAATCAGGAGGTCAGTTTCAGAGGCAGAATCAGCAGACACCTCGTCTTCCTGCCCCAGCAAGCCAGCAGAACAATCAGGCAGCACCAGCTCAGGTTGGAAACAGAGCATGTTTCCACTGTGGAGAGCAAGGCCACTGGGTGATGCAATGTCCGAAGAAGGCAGCCCAGCAGCAGTCAGGCCCCAATGCCCCGGCAAAGCAGAATGTGTCTCAGCCTGTAGCAGGCAACCGCTCTCAGCCGCGCTATAATCATGGGAGACTGAACCACTTGGAGGCTGAAGCAGTTCAGGAGACTCCCGCCATGATAGTAGGTATGTTCCCAGTCGACTCCCATATTGCAGAAGTGTTATTTGATACTGGAGCAACGCATTCTTTCATTACTGCATCATGGGTAGAAGCACATAATCTTCCAATTACTACCATGTCAACCCCCATTCAAATTGACTCAGCCGGTGGTAGAATTCGAGCCGATAGCATTTGTTTGAATGTAAGTGTGGAAATAAGGGGGATAGCGTTTCCCGCTAACCTTATAGTAATGGGTACTCAGGGAATAGATGTCATCCTAGGGATGAATTGGCTAGATAAGTATCAGGCAGTTATCAGTTGTGATAAAAGGACAATCAAGTTGGTGTCCCCACTAGGAGAGGAAGTGGTGACCGAGTTAGTCCCGCCTGAGCCAAAGAAAGGAAGTTGTTATCAGATGGCTGTCGATAGCAGTGAAGCAGACCCAATTGAGAGTATCAAGGTGGTGTCCGAGTTCCCAGATGTGTTTCCAAAGGATTTACTGGGTATGCCACCAGAGCGGAAAGTTGAGTTTGCCATAGAGCTTCTTCCTGGAACCGCCCCATCTTTAAGAGAGCTTACAGAATATCTGGACCAGAGTTGGTTGAGCTTAAGAAGCAAATTGATGAGCTGTCAGAGAAAGGTTACATCCGGCCAAGCACCTCGCCTTGGGCCGCCCCTGTCTTGTTCGTGGAAAAGAAAGATGGCACCAAGAGGATGTGTATCGATTATCGAGCTTTGAATGAAGTCACGATCAAGAACAAGTACCCTTTGCCTAGAATAGAAGATCTGTTCGACCAGTTGAGAGGAGCCAGTGTGTTCTCCAAGATTGATCTGAGGTCAGGTTATCATCAGCTTAGGATCCGACCTTCGGACATTCCGAAGACGGCATTCATTACCAAGTATGGTTTGTATGAGTTCACAGTGATGTCTTTTGGTTTGACCAATGCACCAGCGTTCTTCATGAACTTGATGAACAGTGTATTCATGGATTATCTCGATAAGTTTGTGGTGGTATTCATTGATGACATTCTGGTTTATTCTCAAAGCGAAGAAGAACATGCAGATCATTTGAGGATGGTATTGCAAAGATTGCGAGAGCACCAGTTGTATGCAAAGTTGAGCAAGTGTGAGTTCTGGATCAGTGAAGTCCTGTTCTTGGGTCACATAATCAACAAAGAAGGATTGGCTGTGGATCCGAAGAAAGTGGCAGACATTCTGAACTGGAAAGCGCCAACGGATGCTCGAGGAATCAAGAGCTTCATTGGAATGGCCGGATATTATCGGCGATTCATTGAAGGGTTTTTGAAGATTGCGAAACCAATGACAGCGTTGCTAGGCAACAAGGTTGAGTTCAAGTGGACCCAGAAATGCCAAGAGGCCTTTGAAGCGCTGAAAGAGAAGTTGACTACAGCGCCTGTCCTAGTCTTGCCTGATGTGCACAGGCCCTTCTCGGTGTATTGTGATGCTTGTTACACAGGTTTGGGATGCGTGTTGATGCAAGAGGGAAGAGTTGTGGCTTACTCGTCCCGACAGCTGAAGGTTCATGAGAAGAATTACCCAATCCATGACCTAGAGTTGGCAGCAGTGGTTCACGCACTGAAGACATGGAGACACTATCTGTATGGACAGAAATGCGATGTTTACACAGACCACAAGAGTCTGAAGTACATATTCACTCAGTCAGAATTGAATATGAGGCAGCGAAGATGGTTAGAGTTGATCAAATACTATGAGTTGGAGATCCATTACCATCCAGGCAAAGCGAACGTAGTGGCAGATGCTTTGAGCAGAAAGAGTCAAGTCAATCTGATGGTCGCTCGTCCGATGCCTTATGAGTTGGCCAAGGAGTTCGATAGGTTGAGTCTCGGATTTCTGAACAATTCGCGAGGAGTCACAGTTGAATTGGAACCTACCTTGGAGCGCGAAATCAAAGAAGCGCAGAAGAATGATGAGAAGATCAGTGAGATCCGGCGACTGATTCTAGATGGCAGAGGCAAAGATTTTCGAGAAGATGCAGAAGGCGTGATATGGTTCAAAGACCGCTTGTGTGTTCCCAATGTCCAGTCCATTCGGGAGTTGATTCTCAAGGAAGCTCATGAGACAGCCTATTCGATTCACCCTGGTAGTGAGAAGATGTATCAGGATCTGAAGAAGAAATTCTGGTGGTACGGAATGAAGAGGGAAATCGCAGAGCATGTGGCTATGTGCGATAGTTGCCGAAGAATTAAGGCAGAGCACCAGAAACCAGCTGGATTGTTGCAACCGTTGCAGATCCCTCAGTGGAAATGGGATGAAATCGGTATGGATTTCATAGTCGGATTGCCTCGCACTCGAGCCGGCTACGATTCTATTTGGGTAGTAGTGGACCGTTTGACCAAGTCAGCCCACTTCATACCAGTCAAGACCAACTACAGCAGTGCAGTACTGGCAGAGTTGTACATGTCTCGGATCGTTTGTCTTCATGGTGTGCCAAAGAAGATAGTGTCAGACAGAGGAACGCAGTTCACCTCTCATTTCTGGCAGCAGTTGCATGAAGCCTTGGGCACACATCTAAATTTCAGTTCAGCTTATCATCCGCAGACAGATGGCCAGACTGAAAGGACCAATCAAATTCTCGAAGATATGTTGAGAGCCTGTGCGCTGCAAGATCAGTCCGGATGGGACAAGCGATTGCCTTATGCAGAGTTTTCCTATAACAACAGTTACCAGGCCAGTTTGAAGATGTCACCGTTTCAGGCGCTCTATGGAAGGAGTTGCAGAACTCCGTTGCAATGGGATCATCCTGGAGAAAAGCAGGTGTTTGGGCCAGACATTCTGCTTGAAGCCGAAGAGAACATCAAGATGGTCCGAGAGAATCTGAAGATAGCGCAATCAAGGCAGCGAAGCTATGCAGACACAAGAAGAAGAGAGCTGAGTTTCGAAGTCGGAGACTTTGTCTATCTGAAAGTGTCACCGATCAGAGGAGTCAGAAGATTCGGAGTGAAAGGCAAGCTAGCACCCCGCTACATTGGTCCGTATCAGATTCTTGCAAGACGTGGAGAAGTGGCCTATCAGCTCAGTTTGCCAGAGAATTTGTCTGCTGTGCATGATGTCTTTCATGTGTCTCAGTTGAAGAAGTGCTTGCGTGTGCCAGAAGAGCAGTTTCCAGTGGAAGGTCTTGAGGTCCAGGAGGACTTGACCTACGTTGAGAAGCCAGTGCAAATCCTTGAGGTTGCAGACAGAGTCACCCGAAGGAAGACCATCAGAATGTGCAAAGTCAGATGGAATCACCACTCTGAGGAAGAAGCAACCTGGGAGCGTGAAGATGATCTGATGGCCAAGTACCCAGAGCTCTTTGCTAGCCAGCCCTGAATCTCGAGGGCGAGATTCTTTTAAGGCGGATAGGTTTGTAACGCCCTGAATTTGGGGGGTAGAATTTTTTCTTCTTTTCTCTCACCAAATTCAGGCGTTACTCTTTTCTTTTCTCGTTCTCTCGCTAAACCTTGACCTTTTCCAAAGTTTTAGCGGGGTTCGGTTTGGAATTCCCGTGTAAAGAAAAGCCCTAAATTACTTTATGTTGTTTGATGCACCATGCTGAACTATGCATTCTTTGATTGCTTAGAAATGTAAGTGCATTCATCTAGGAAGATCGGATTTCGAAAAGGAGAAAAACCTTTTCTTTCTTTTTCTTTTTCTTTCTCTCTCTCCTCTTTTTTTCTCTCTCCCGCGCCGTGGGCCGCCCCGGCCGGCCCAGCCGCCCCTGGCCGGCCCAGCCGCCCCCCCCCCCCCGCGCGCCCCCCTTTGGGCCCAAGTGGCCCAGCCGCCCCCTCCTTTTTCCCCCCAACCCCTCTCTCTCTCCCTCCCCCTCCCCCATTCCCTCTAGCCGCCGCCGCCCCCCTGCCCTAGCTCGGCCGCCCCCTGCCGCCGGTTCGGCCGCCGCCCGTCGCCGCTCGGCCGCCCCATCCCCGGTGAGCTCTCCCCTCCCCTCTCCCCTCCTCTCTCCCTGTCGCTCGACCGCCCCCTTGGCCGGCCCAGCCGCCGTTCGGCCGCCCCCAGCCGCGCCCCCTGCTCGGCCACCCCCCCCGCCAACTCGGCCGCCCCCCGCCAGTTCGGCCCCCCCTTTTTTTTATTTTTTTTATTTTATTTTATTTTATTTTTCTTTCATTACTGTTATATATTTTATTTTAGGCAGGTTAATCATTGTTCATGTTATTGAAATAGGAAACTTAATTTAGAATTCCGTTACGCTAGTTGATTCATATAATCAATTGTTTATCCAGTTCAATGTTGATCAACTAAAAATGACTAGGTTTCCATTAGTGCATATAACTAAATTCTTTTGTTAGAACCAATTGTAACTAATCATTAGTGCATAAGCTTTAACCCCCCCACCCCCGCGAGACCCTTTCCCGTTTCTTTCTAACCATAATGAATGCGATATCGAATGTCATACTTGATGCATATTTACTTTATTTGTTCCCTTGTATGATGTACTGTTTGTTTCCCAATTTGAATGGATGAATGTATGTATGCTTGCAATCGCATAGAGAACGATCCGGTCGAAAAGCCCGAGGAACTCGCAGGAGAAGCCCCTGAGCAGCAGTCGGTTGGTGGAGGCAAGTGTCCCTTGACCTATCTCTGTCCTAATCATTCTATAATTCACCTCCCGTATTACACATTTATACCTAAGGATTGACTAGCTTTTGTGATCCATGTCCTTGTTTACCTATCTGGGTTGGATTATTATTATTATTGTTTAGCTTCATGCTATTGCTCAACTCTAATCAATGAACATGATGAGATTATATATGATACGCTGTTTTCCCTTCTCTTACTATGATGTTGTACTTGTGGTCTTCAAGGGGGCTCGAGCGGTTTCTCGAGTGCCTCTCCGTAAGGACCTGTTCTATGGATGACCGCCCGGGAAAACAGTGCAACCATGAGGGTGGAATGGGACGCCCTTAGCTGAATAATTAGAGGATCCGGGGCGTAGTTCGCTTCGCCGTCGTGCCGTCAATGGGGCTCGGTGTATGCGGCTCGCTCTGCCAAGGTTGATTTGTCCCTTGGGGAGGAGTGCGGTACATTTAGGAAACCTAACGGGTGACTACAGTCCCGGGGAATCTTTGTAAAGGCTACGTAGTGATGCCCTGCTGGGTCACCTTGGTAGTGATCAATGGAGAGTCATGATCTCCGGGCAGAAAGGGAATCACGGCTTGTGGGTAAAGTGCACAACCTCTGCAGAGTGTTTGAAAACTGATATATCAGCCGTGCTCGCGGTTATGAGCGGCCAAGGGAGCTCCAGTGATTAGTGGTACTTGATCAGAGACATTTTGGTTTACAAATGACAATGAGGATGGTTATGATTATGCTTATGGTAATGGTAAGTGTTATTCTTTCCGTTTGGAAAGGGTACTTTGGGTTAATAACTTGGGTTAATGCTAAAACCTGGCTTTCTACTAGTAAATAACAAACTGACCAACTAAAAGCAACGGCTTGACTTACCCCCACATAAAGCTAGTCCACTACAGCCAAACAGGATACTTGCTGAGTATGTTGATGTGTACTCACTCTTGCTCTACACACCAACCCCCCCCAGGTTGTCAGCATTGCAACCACTGCTAAGGAGAAGATGAAGCTGTGGAAGGAGACTTCCAGGAGTTCCAAGACTACGACGAGTTCTAGGTGTGGGTTAGCGGCAACCCCCAGTCGGCTGCCTGTGAAGGCCGCGGTTATCTACGTTTCTTTTCCGCACTTTGATTTATTGTAAGGACTATATGGACGTCTCAGACATATGATGTAATCGACTATTATTTCCCTTTTAATACTATTTGAGCACTGTGTGATGATGTCCATGTTATGTAACTGCTGTGTACGTGAATAACTGATCCTGGCACGTACATGGTTCGCATTCGGTTTACCTTCTAAAAACCGGGTGTGACAGTTTGCCCCCAACAAACTTGGCAACTACCTTGCCGGATTTGTTAGTTAAAACATATGATGCATCAAAAGTTTTGAATGAAATGTCATGATCATTTGACGCACTAGGAGATTTTTTCTTAGGCAACTTGGCACGGGTTAGTTGCCTAGAGCTAGATGTCTCACCCTTATACATGAAAGCATGATTAGGGCCAGAGAGAGACTTCCTAGAATGAATTCTCCTAATTTTGCTCTCAGGATAACCGGCAGGGTACAAAATGTAGCCCTCATTATCCTGAGGCATGGGAGCCTTGCCCTTAACAAAATTAGACAATCTTTTAGGAGGGGCACTAAGTTTGACATTGTCTCCCCTTTGGAAGCCAATGCCATCCTTGCTGCCAGGGCGTCTCCCATTATAGAGCATACTTCTAGCAAATTTAAACTTTTTATTTTCTAAGTTATGCTCGGCAATTTTAGCATCTAATTTTGCTATATGATCATTTTGTTGTTTAATTAAAGCCTTATGATCATGAATAGCATTAATATCAACATCTCTACATCTAGTGCAAATGGAAACATACTCAATGGTAGATGTAGAGGGTTTGCAAGAATTAAGTTCAACAATCTTAGCACGCAATATATCATTTTTATCTCTAAGATCGGAAATTGTAACATTGCAAACATCAAAATCTTTAGCCTTAGCAATCAATTTCTCATTCTCATTTCTAAGGCTAGCAAGAGAAACATTCAACTCATCAATCTTAGCAAGTAAATCAACATTATCATCTCTAAGATTGGGAATTGAAACATCACAAACATGTGAATCAACCTTAGCAATTAATCTAGCATTTTCATTTCTAAGGTTGTCGATAGTGTCATGGCAAGTGCTTAGCTCACTAGTTAATTTCTCACATTTTTCAACTTCTAGAGCATAAGCATTTTTAACCTTAACATGCTTCTTATTTTCTTTAATAAGGAAGTCCTCTTGGGAGTCTGTTGGCACTGTCTCTCGACAGCAAGGAGATCCAACACGAATGAATGGTGATGGCAACAGGGCACTCGCGCGTGATGGCAAAAGCTCTGTTAATCTGGCCTCTCACGGGCACTGTGCGGGGGTATTTATAGGTATTCGAGTGCACGGCGCCTTGCGTTAAGGACGCATGTGCCCTCAGGTACCTAGTTTATCCCCAGAATATTCCCATAAAGCGGGGTTACAAGCTGTAATTACAAGTACGCCTTTACAAATTAGGCCCGTAACACAAACGCGGCCACACAGGGCCCGTTACAATGGGCCAGATCTCATGTGGGCCTCGGAGCTGACCGAGGCCGCGCCGCGGGGAGGCGTCGCCGCAGGCCTTCGTCTGGTGCCGAATCGAGCGAAGGGTCTCCGTGTTGTCTCTGGTGCCGATGAAGCGAAGGGTGTCCCTGCCTGCTTTGTCTGTCAGGGCAGGGGCTAAGCGGTGGAGACTTCGGGCGAAGGGTGGCGTTTCTGCCTTCGCTCCAACATTTGCCCTCCGAGGGACCAGTTCGACAAAGTCACCTGGTGCCGAAGACGTCGCTAGATGGCGGAGACGCTGCCCTCGCTCGAAGTGGTTCCGCGGGGGTTTTTGATGTGACCGTTGATGGACGTCGTACTGTTGGACTGCGGGTTTTCCGAAGCGTCGCGCCCTGTGGGATTGCGGGTTTCCCGAGGGGCCGCGCCCTGCCTATAAAAGGGGGCGGGGGACGGCGCTGTTTGCACTTTGCCTTCCGCGCTCCGTGAAAACCCTAGCCGCCCGCCGTCTTTCTGCTCCTCTTCTTCTACTGCTCCCTTTGCTCGTCGGAGTTCTGGCTCGAGTGAAGCAGACCGCCCGCCGCCGCCGACGGTATGTAGCAATGCCATCCTCTTCTTCTTCCGCCGACGCCACGCCGCCGGCCGCCGCCTCGTCTGAGGAGACGTTGAGTAGCGTGATGGTGGAGGAGCTGCGCGCCGGCGACTCTGTTGATTTTGGTGTGTCACGGATGACGTCGGCCCGCGTTGAAGATATGCAGCGTTTGGGCTACTTTGGCGGCGGAGTCGCTCGTGCTCCGGGGACGGAGGAAGTCCCCGAGCCGGAGGGTGAGTTGGTTGTTTTCGAGGCATTCTTCGTCGCCGGTCTCCGCTTGCCTGCGCACCGGTTTGTTGGCGAAGTCCTGCGTAGATTCAACGTTCAAATACATCAGCTGACACCGAACGCCGTGGTGGCGCTGGCGAAGTATGTCTGGGCGACGACTTCGTACGGCGGGCAGCCGTCGGTTGAAGTTTTTGCGAAGAATTATTGCTTGCATTGGCAGAAGAGGATGGTTGAGGACGGAGTTGCCCAGTTCGGGTCGTGCACATTCACGCCGAAGACCGGCAAGACCACAATGCCAGTAGTGGAGTTGGTTCCGTGCGCTTGCAACAAGTGGGGCAATTGGAATGAATTTTGGTTTTACGTTGCTGAGGCTACTGTCGAAGGCCATGAAGGGCTTCCCGTGTCTGAGATGTGCTCTCACTATTACTCTGCGTATCCGCCTTTTGAAGTGGCAGAAGAGGATGCAGACGAAGGGGCCCTTCGGTGCGCCGCCGGCCAGAGCAGTGGTCGTGATTTAGTTGAAGAGTTTGTGGCGTACGGGGTCTGGCCCTTGGCGCACGGCTGGGCGTTGGGCGAAGTGTGCCCTCGCCAGATGCCTTTTCACGGAGGAAGGGTGGTGCGAAGTCCTGCCTTCGCACTGAATTTGCGAAACCGTGACCCGGCCGCCTTTGTGCGTGATGCGGAGGACTTGGCGGTGCGGCTCGTGGGGCGGTACGTGGCGAGGACGGAAGGCCAGCGCAGCTTTGATATTCGCGGGTCAAATGAACGTTTGAACAGGGTCTTCGAATTAAATCAATTGCCGTACGACGGCTACCCTGGTCAAGACGAAGCGGACCGCCGTGGGAAGAAGCCGGCGGCGGAGACTGGAGGCGACCCTGCGCTGACGGCCTCCCCCTCCTCAAAAAAGAGAAAATTAGGTACTGCGATGGGAGGAATCGGGGTGTCTGATAGTTTTGCTAGAGAGTTAATGAGGACGTGTGCGGCCCCGGGGGAGAGGATGTCTTCGCCCGAGCTCCGGGAGTCTTCGGCTCGGATGCTGAGGGTTACCGGGGGCTGCTGGCCTAGAAATGTTCCTGTCCCCTGCGCGGCTGAGGAAGACTGTTTTACATCTCGTATGGTTCGTCAGTGGAGAGTTTTTCCTTACGGGCGAAATATCGGTGCTGTTGTGTGGGCGGTGATGGACAAGGATCGCCAAGGGGCGGCGCAAAAACGCCAGGCGACCGTCAGGATTCATGAGGCCCGGCCGAAAAGGCAACGGGGAACGGCGAAGGCTGCGGCCTCCAGCGGAGGCAAGCCGCCGCTGGCGGCGAAGGCGGGCGCCTCTGCACCCATCAAGGCGCCGGAGACAACGGCGGGCGCCGGAGTCTCCAAGCTGACGATGGTGGTGCCGCCGGCCAGCGGAGTGGCGGAGGCTTCGAAGGCGGCCCGAACGTTGCCGCCGCCGGGCAAACGCGTTGCCGACTTCGGCACCGACATTAGTGTGGACGATTATCTTGGGGGTAAGTCACCCGGCCGCCCCTCTTTTTTTTTTTTGATCGTTGATGCGTTGCAGGGTCGAACGAGGGCCGGCTTGCTATAGCTGTGCCTGCCGGGGCAATCGCGACGGCTGCGCTGTCGTCGAAGGCGAGGGGCGGGACCCTTGGCGCCGGAGGCGAGGTGTCGGCCCTCGCGTTGGTCAGGGACGAGGCTGGCGCGGCGACCCGCCGGCTGAAAGGAGTGACGGAGGCGCTGAGTCAGGCTAGGGTTGAAAACGGACGGAAAAAATCCCGTCCCGACCCATACCGTTTTCTACATTTGACCCGACCGTTTCCGTATTTACGGAAAAATATGGAAACGGAACGGAAATGGGAGAGGGCTTATTCCGTCCGTTTTTGCGGGATCCCGTTTTTTTCCGGATTGAACCCGTATTTATTCCGTATTTGATAAATATGGGACGAGCCTAATATGCATTAGTATATAAACTAAATCCTCGTGTATTTAGGTGACAAATTATAGCACAATTGGGCATTGTAACCACCGGCTCTTTTTAAATAACAAGTGATCTAAAGTCTTAAACAACATCACATGTAGCTAAATGTACACATTTAACAACCAAACAACAATAGAATGTTGTCTCTCTATATCTATTTGTTTTATGTTATTGTTCTGCCAATCAATCACTAGTCAAACATCAATAACATTTCTATTTGTATTAAATTATGAGTTTCCGTTAGTATTTCCGTTTCCGTTCGTTTTCGCAATTCCGTTTATCCCGCTCCTGTTTCCGTTCCCGACTATTCCGGACCCGATCCCGTTTCCGATGATAAAATGCGGATACGGAAATGGGAGAAGGGTTTTTCCGTCCGTTTCCGTCCGTTTTCATCCCTAAGTCAGGCGACGGAGGCGCTGAGTCAGGTCCGCCGAGCTTTTTTTTTTTTTACGGCCATGGCCTTACGTGTGCTCTGCAGGTGGCTGACTTCACCAGCCGTGCTGCGTCGGGGGCACTTACGGCAGCCTTATCTGCCGAAGTCAAGAGACTTCGGACGCAACATGCTGACGCTGTCCGTGAGAAGTCGGCCTCCGACAGCAAATGTCGTAAACTGGCAGACAAGGTGGCCGCCCTGGAGGAGGAAAAGGCTGACCTCCGGCGCCAGCTGGCGGGGGAGAGGAGGGAGGCCAACGAGGCCATCGCCAAGGAGCAGGCCGCGCAGGCGGAGGCTAGGCTGGCACGGGCGGAAGCCAATCTTGCCAAGGATCTCGCCGAAGACCTGCGGGGGCGGCTCACCGCCCTGGAGAGCCGCGCGAAGGGGGCCGAAGCCGCGGTGCGAACGGAGGCCGAACGGACGCGCACACAACTTATGGCCACATATCGCGAGCTGGGTGCGCGGACCGGTGACTTCGTGGTGCCGGAGCGAGAGGCCGGGCTTCGCTGCTTGGAATGGGTGCAAGAGGAGCTGCAGGAGCTCCCCACTGTCCTGGGGGATTAATGTCGTTCGCTTCCCTGGTCACCTGCGAGGGGGCGATGAACGCACTCTCTCGCGAAGGGTGCCGGCACTATGAGGCCTTCGACCAGGCAGATGAAGATTTTGGGCGAGACATCTATAAGGTCGAAGACCCCGTGGTGAAGGAGTCCGCCGGCGCCCTCTATGACCGGATGTGGGGTCTGTATGGTGGTGATGTGGTCAGGGAGCGGGCCGAGGCTGCGAGGGCTCAGGTAACGTTGTCGTTTGTTCGGCGTTTGCTGGATGTGGTCTGTGCGTGTGTTTGCTGACTTTTTGTATGTTTTGTTTTAGGCGGAGCGAGGCGAGCGGGTGGACGATTTCGGAGCACTGAACGACGCCCTGCCTGACCCGGAGCCGACCCCGAAGACCACGGAAGACGCACCAGGCGCCCCCACATCTGCTGCGACAGTTGAAGACCTGCCCCTGAAGGTGGCCGAAGGCGCTCCCGATGCCCTCGCAGCAGCTGCGCCGACCGTCGAAGATCCGGCGGCGGAGGCGGTGGAAACAATGGCGGAAGTGGCAGCGGAGCCAACGGCGGAGGCCCCCGCAGCGTCAGGGCCCTCGCAGGTGGCGTAGTGGTTGTTTAGGGTTGGGGAATTTTGGATGTTTGTACTGAAATTTGGTTGCTGCGCAGGTTCAAGATTTTGGGCCTGCGCACGCAACCGCTGCTACTGAGTTTTTGGCGGCTTCGACCGCGGAAGGTGGTAATGAATATAGTGGGTCTGCATCTGAATTTTTTGATTTTGCCGGCTCCGGGAGCTCGGTTGAGTGGACTGAGGAGTCGTCGGAGGAGAATTTGGATTATTTTGCGGCCTTGGACGTGGCTGCGGCGGAGGCTTCGCCACACGCCGCGGACGCGTCGGACGTGCCAGGCCCTAGCACCGGGCGCCGTCGACGAAGGGCGGTTGCAAAACGTAGGGTTAGCGCGGAGGAGCGGGCTCTGCTTTGTGTGAGTGGGGCTGGTCGACAGGAACTGTTGTCCCTGCCGACCGCCGAGGGTGTAGGTGAAGGGGAACTGCGAAGGCTTTTTGCGGGTGAGGAGCTCAGGATAATGTTATTTAATTATAGAGAGATGGGAATTATTCCTAAGGTTGAGCCGATGTAGAGTGTGGTGCCCTCGCTTGTGTACGTCGAGGCTTGTATGGTGGGATTGTGTGCCCTCGCGTGCATGTGTGTGTGCGAAGGCGTTTTGTACTTACTGATTTGTTTTGCTGCGCTGTGTTGGCTTGATTATAGTTGGTCTTGGTGTGGATGGTTTGATGTTGTCGTTTCGGCCGTTGTTGTGCTAGTCCAGGTGTACCCTTAAGTGTCTTCTGCACAGATAGTCTTCGGTTTTTCCGCGCTTGTTGTGCTGATCCGGCTGCACTTTTAAGCGACTTCTGCACGGATAGCCTTCGCGATGGACTCAGATTTTTTCCGCACTTGTTGTGCTAATCCGGCTGCACCCTTAGGCGACTTTTGCGCGGATAGTCTTCGCGATAGACTCAGATTTTTTCCGCACTTGTGCTAATCCGGCTGCACCCTTAGGCGACTTTTGCGCGGATAGTCTTCGCGATAGACTTAGATTTTTTTTCCGCACTTGTTGTGCTAATCCGGCTGCACCCTTAGGCGACTTTTGCGCGGATAGTCTTCGCGATAGACTTAGAATTTTTTTTCCGCACTTGTTGTGCTGATCCGGCTGCACCCTTAGGCGACTTTTGCGCGGATAGTCTTCGCGATAGACTTAGATTTTTTTTCCGCACTTGTTGTGCCAATCCGGCTGCACCCTTAGGCGACTTTTGCGCGGATAGTCTTCGCGATAGACTTAGATTTTTTCCCGCACTTGTTGTGCTAATCCGGCTGCACCCTTAGGCGACTTTTGCGCGGATAGTCTTCGCGATAGACTTAGATTTTTTTTCCGCACTTGTTGTGCTAATCCGGCTGCACCCTTTGGCGACTTTTGCGCGGATTTGTCGCACGCGAGGGTAGCTAGCGCTTAGCCTCGCGGTGACCTCGTGGTGGTCGAATGCCGAAGACCGTCATCGCGGTCTTTTTCGACGCATGTCCTTTTGCGGGGGATTTTTTACGCATATATTACATGGCTCCGCCTCGTTAAAAACCTCACCCCCCGGGAGGAAAAGAGTGCGGGCCGGTGCAAGATTGTTTTTGCGAATTACAAGGGCGAAGACGGCCCTGAGGAATCAAACAAAAAATTTGTGGAGGTTGTCAATGTTCCAGGAGTGCTCCAGGTCCTCGTCGGTTGGCGTTGTGAGCCTGTAAGCGCTGGGGGAAGCTTTTGTCTTGACAATGAAAGGGCCCTCCCACCTGGGCTCCAGCTTGCCCTTGGACTCCGTTCGAGCTGTCCGAATGAGTACGAGGTCCCCCTCGCTGAACTCCCTCGGGGTGACTGAATGGTCGCGCCATGCTTTGGTCTGGGCTTGATACTTGTTCAGGGCCTGTAGGGCGAAGACACGGTCTCCGTCGATGAGATCCTTTGAAGTTGGCTCGTCCACATCTGGGACGGCCGAGGGGACTGTTCGCGGGGACCCGTGCTTTATTTCTTGCGGGGTCATGGCCTCCGATCTGTATAAAAGACGGAAGGGGGTGAACCCGGTCGCCCTGCACTCAGTCGTGTTTAGTGCCCAGACTGCCTCAGGTAAAAAATCGCTCCATCTGCCCTTTTTTTCATCGAGGAGCATTTTCTTGATAGCTGTGAAGATTTTTCCGTTGGCGCGCTCCACGACCCCGTTGGACTGCGGATGATAGACTGAGGCGAAGGCAAGCTTGGTGCCAATGGAGAAACAAAAATCCTTGAAGCCTTGGTTATCAAACTGCTTGCCGTT
The DNA here is from genome assembly GCA_029449295.1 of Zea luxurians. Taxonomy (NCBI): domain Eukaryota; kingdom Viridiplantae; phylum Streptophyta; class Magnoliopsida; order Poales; family Poaceae; genus Zea; species Zea luxurians. The sequence goes on from JAOPSE010000031.1 coordinate 32,408,006, forward strand.
GTCGACTGTTAATTCGGACGGTACTCCGAAGCGGCAAACAATGTTCTGCCAGAAGAATTTTTGGGCAGTCTTTGATGTTATTGTGGAGACAGCCCGTGCCTCGATCCATTTGGTGAAGTACTCGACCGCGACGAAGGCGAACTTAAGGTTCCCCTGAGCGGTGGGCAGGGGTCCAACAATGTCGAGACCCCAGCGCTGGAGAGGCCATGTGTGGGCGATCAGCTTTGTATACTGCGAAGGGCCGCCTGACCGAGGAGAGAACTTCTGGCAGGCTTCGCAGGACCGAGTGACCCGATTCGCAGCGCAAATTATTGCGGGCCAGTAAAAACCCTGGCGGATCACCTTAGCAGCTAGGGCCCTCGGCCCCGCGTGCGAGCCGCACGTGCCACTGTGGACTTCACGTAGAATCTGCATGCCTTCGGCCTCGGTGACGCACTTAAGCATTGGTTGACTGACCCCTTTTTTGTAGAGTTGGCCTTCAATCAGAGCGAAGTCTCGGCTTCGATGTCTGAGGCCTTGGCCTCACTGATGTCAGCTGGGTGATAATACCCCTGCAGGAACAGGGTTATGGGTGCGCGCCAGTCTTCGGTCATGATGAGGTTGACTGTACGGTGGCCCTCGCTGTCATTGGTTATTTGGAGCCCTTCGGGGCTCCGGAGTGCTGGTGTGCCGATGACGTGGAAGAACACGTCGGAGGGCAGAGTTTCGCCCCTGGCCGCGGCCTTGGCCAATGCGTCGGCCTCCTCGTTCTTGGCCCGGTCCACATGCTGCACGGTGAACCCCTTGAACTGCCTCTCGAGACTTCGGATGGCCGCGAGGTACTGCATGAGTGCGGGGTCCTTGGCTGCATAGTCTTTTTCGACCTGGCCGGCAACTACCTTGGAGTCTGTTTTGATGATGCAAGTGGTGACTCCGAGGGCCCTTAGCTTGCGGAGGCCGAGGATGACTGCTTCGTACTCTGCTATATTATTTGTGCATCTGTCGGAGTCCAGATTGAAGCTGAGTCGTGCTGCATATCTGTGCTTGACCCCGACTGGTGAGGTTATGATTGCAGCGACGCCTGCCCCCGCTTGGCACCATGCGCCGTCGCAATGGATCGTCCAGACCTTCTGTGTGGTCGGGTCCGGCTGTGTTACTGGCCCGGTCCAGTCGACGACGAAGTCTGCCAGGACTTGCGATTTGATGGCTGTCCTGGGCTCGAAGCTGATGTGGTAGCCGGAGAGTTCGGCTGCCCACTTGGCGATCCTCACCGATGCCTCCGGGTTTCTAAACAGTTCGCCGAGCCCCCTGTCTGAGGTGACGCGGACCTTGAATGCTTCAAAATAGTGGCGCAGCTTGCGCGAGGACATAACGACTGCGTAGGCGATCTTCTCCAGCTCTGTCATGTTGCATTTGGACGGTGTCAGGACCTCGGAGACGTAATAAACAGGGCACTGTCTGACAGCGCCTTGGACTGTCTGCTCCTGCACTAGTGCCGCGCTGACCGCGTGCGGCGAAGCCGCGACATAGAGCAATAAGGGGAGCGAGGAGTCGGGGCTCGTGAGGGTGGCCAGCTCCGTTAAGTACTGTTTTAATGAGGCGAAGGCCGCTGCTTGCTCCGGCCCCCAGGCGAAGTCTTTTGTGCCGCGGAGAGTTTTGAGGAAAGGAAGACTTCGCTCGGCCGACCTGGAGATGAATCTGTTGAGAGCGGCCAATCTGCCTGTCAGACGCTGGACGTCCCTGGTGGACTGCGGAGGCGACATGTCGATGATGGCCTGGATCTTGGTTGGGTTGGCCTCGATGCCGCGGTGTGACACCAGGTAGCCCAATATCTTGCCCTGGCGAACACCGAAAACGCACTTTTCCGGGTTTAGGCGGAGTCGTGCATCTCGCATGTTTGCGAATGTCTCGGCCAGGTCGGCGAGATGGTCCTCCTTATTTTTGCTGGTGACGACGATGTCGTCCACATATGTAAATATATTTCTGCCGACCTGCCCCTCGAGTACTGTTTTGGTGAGTCTGGAGAAGGTGGACCCGGCATTCTTGAGACCCTCCGGCATTCTGACGAAGCAATAAGTGCCGAAGGGTGTTATAAAGCTGGTGCTGGCCTTGTCTTCCTCCTTCATGTATATCTGGTGATAGCCGGAGAAGCAGTCGAGGAGAGACATGACCTCGCAGCCGGCCGCGCTATCGACTATTTTGTCGATCCGTGGCAACGGGAAATTGTCTTTTGGGCAGGCCTTATTGAGACTGGTGAAGTCTATGCACATCCGCCATTTCCCGCTTTTTTTCTGCACCATTACAACATTGGAGAGCCATGTGGGGTAAGCCACTGGCTCAATGAATTTAGCCTCTAGGAGGCGGTGCACCTCCGCCTTGGCGGCCTCTGTCTTTTCGTCGGACATTTTGCGGAGCCTTTGCTTTCTTGGTCGCACCGACGGGTCAATTCCCAAACTGTGCTCGATTATAGATCGGCTGACTCCGACCAGGTCGAGGGCGGACCAGGCGAAGACATCTTTATTCTTGGCCAGGCAGCAGAGGAGCTTCTCTTCTTCATGCGAAGTAAGGTCTTCGCTGATAGTGACTGTCTGCTTGGGCGTGGCCTGATCAAGGGGGACAGTCCTGGTCCCATCCTGACTCTGCAACTGAGCCTTGTCGTGCTGCTTGTCAGTTGGGCTGGCGGGCGCAGGGACCTCGCGCTGTGTCGTGAGACAGTGCACGTTCCTCTGACCCGGCACGAAGTCTCGCTCTATGTTGCGCGCTGTCTGCTGGTTACCGAAGACTGTAATTACGCCTAGCGGGCCTGGTATCTTCATGCACAAATACAGTCCGTGGATGGCAGCTTCAAACTTATTGATGGAGCCCCGACCCATGATGGCGTTGTATGGATATACCATATCCACAATGTCAAAAGTCACCTGCTCACTTCGGGCATTGGGTGCTACACCGAAGGAGAGGGGCAATTCTATTTTGCCGACTGGGAAGGTGCCCTTGCCGCCGAAGCCATACAACGGGTTGTCCGAAGGTTTAAGCAGGCTGTGGCTGATGCCCATGCGATCGAAGGCGTGGAGGAAGATGATGTCTGCCTGGCTGTCGTTGTCAACGAGGACCTTGTGTAGGTCCCAGCCTGCCACGCTGTAATTGATAACCATGGCATCGCAGTGGGGGGCGCTGCGCAAGTCGACGTCCCGTGCCTCGAAGGTGAGCGGTACGTGGGACCACTTTGTCTGTACAACTGGGCCCGTGACGGCGACATGGTTTATGCTGCGGTAGTGGTCCCGCTTCTGCCGCTTGGTGTCGAAGTCGGTGCTGGACCCCCCAGTTATCATATGAATGACTCCGCGATAAGGTTGATCGGCGAAGTCCTCCTGCTTTGGGGCGTGGGGGATGTTTTGTTGTTGCTGGTGTGGTGGTGGAGGCGGAGGATGTACGATTTGTACTTCCTGATGATGTTGGTATGCGTGGTGCGGTGGATGTGGGGCGGGAGCGTGGATATATGGTAGAGGGGGTGGCTGGTAGTTATGCGCGACAATTCTGGGGTTGTCGGCTGGCTGCGCCCTCGCCATTCTGTCTCTGGTGGCCTTCACTTCGGGGCAGTCTTTGGTTGGGTGGGCACAGTCTTCGCCATGGAAAAGGCAGTAAAATCGGCGCGGTGGAGGGGGTGGCTGCGCACGCCCTCGGCCCCTGCCGCGAGTTCCACTTCCGCGGCCCTGGGGGGGATATTCCTGGCGGCGAAGGGGGTCAGCGGCCGGCTGCTGGTTGGCAATGTTGTGCACTTGCGGCTGACCGCGGCCATCTCGACCGGAGTCTGGTTGCGGAGTTCTTGTCCACGTGCGGCTGGACTGTGGAGCGTCCTTTGGCTTCCGTTGGGACTCAATCTTGCGCTGGTGGAGCTCCTCGGATCTGGCATACTTTTCAAACAGCTGGTACAACTCTTGGAGGTTCTTCGGCGGATCTCTGATGCAGTGGCTGTAAAGGACGCCAGCGCGAAGACCACTGATAGCATAGTGGATGGCAATCTGGTCATCGACTGAGGGTAGCTGTGACTTGAGTGTCAGGAATTTGCGGTAATATTCCCTCAGGGTCTCCCTCTCTAGCTGCTTGCAGAGCGAGAGCTCGGCCAGGGCGTCGGTGTCCGGGCGGTACCCTTGGAAGTTGAGGAGGAACTTGTCCCGGAGACTTCTCCAGGAATCGATGGACAGCGGAGGCAACCTGGTGAACCAGGTGAGTGCGGGGCCCTCGAGGGCGATGATGAAGGACTTCGCCATTGTGGCGTCGTCCCCCCCGGACGATGCGACGGCGACCTGGTAACTCATTATGTATTGAGCCGGGTCGGTGCTGCCGTTGTACTTGGGGTAGGTCCTAGCCCAGAAGTTAGCTGGCCACGGCGTCACTTGCAGGTGAGGCGCCAGGGGACTTCGCTCATCGAGATAATTGACCCCTTGGAATGGCGCGGCGTGCGGGAAAGTGAAGTCGCGCTGGGGTAAACGCGGGTCCTCCGGTTGCGCGCGGTGTTGCAGGGGTGGCTCATGCTGCAGGCCGGGGTGGCCTTCGCGCGTGTCTTCGTTTTGTGCGCGCTGCTGGAGGGATGACTCGTGCTGCGGGCCGAGGTGGCCTTCGCGCTGCATCAGCGCGATCTCCCGCTCGAGTTCCTGGGCCTTGTGCTCTTCGTCGCGTATCATCTGCCGCACTTTGGCGAGTGCGGACACACGCTGGCGCTTGGCCTCCAGTATCTCCTTCTGCCTCTGGAGGTTGCGGTTCTTGAGGCGCAGAGCGCGCAGCTGTAGCTGTTCTTCTGCTGAGATGCCGAGGACCTCACCGTCCTCGGCGAGGTCCGCGCCCTCCGGTGGTGCGAAGCCTGAGGGAGGTGCGAAGCCTGAGGGAGGTGCGAAGCCTGAGGGTTGTCCCGCAGGGTCGCAGGTGCGGAGGGTGTCGTCTTCAGTGGCCTCTTGGTGGGTGGATTGGGTGAGGGCGAGGGCCTTGCCCTTTCTTGCGGCGAGCAGTGCTGCCTTCGCAGCCTCGTCGGCCTTCGGGTTAGCTCTCTTGGGTGCCATCGCGGGTGGTTGTCTCGTAGCACGAACGGTGGGCGCCAAATGTTGGCACTGTCTCTCGACAGCAAGGAGATCCAACACGAATGAATGGTGATGGCAACAGGGCACTCGCGCGTGATGGCAAAAGCTCTGTTAATCTGGCCTCTCACGGGCACTGTGCGGGGGTATTTATAGGTATTCGAGTGCACGGCGCCTTGCGTTAAGGACGCATGTGCCCTCAGGTACCTAGTTTATCCCCAGAATATTCCCATAAAGCGGGGTTACAAGCTGTAATTACAAGTACGCCTTTACAAATTAGGCCCGTAACACAAACGCGGCCACACAGGGCCCGTTACAATGGGCCAGATCTCATGTGGGCCTCGGAGCTGACCGAGGCCGCGCCGCGGGGAGGCGTCGCCGCAGGCCTTCGTCTGGTGCCGAATCGAGCGAAGGGTCTCCGTGTTGTCTCTGGTGCCGATGAAGCGAAGGGTGTCCCTGCCTGCTTTGTCTGTCAGGGCAGGGGCTAAGCGGTGGAGACTTCGGGCGAAGGGTGGCGTTTCTGCCTTCGCTCCAACAGAGTCCAAGAGATCATCCTTCTCATGAATAGCACTAATTAATTCATTTAACTTTTCTTTTTGTTGCATGTTTAGGTTGGCAAAAAGAATACGCAAGTTATCCTCCTCATTGCTAGCATTGTCCTCATCACTAGAGGTTTCATATTTAGTGGAGGATCTTGATTTTACCTTCTTCCTTTTGCCGTCCTTTGCCATGAGGCACTTGTGGCCGACGTTGGGGAAGAGAAGTCCCTTGGTGACGGCGATGTTGGCGGCGTCCTCGTCGGAGGAGGAGTCGGAGGAGCTCTCCTCGGAATCCCACTCGCGGCACACATGGGCATCGCCGCCCCTCTTCTTGTGGTACCTCTTCTTTTCTCTTCTCTTGCCCTTCTTGTCGTCGCCCCTGTCACTGTCACTAGATAGTGGACATTTTGCTATAAAATGACCGGGCTTACCACATTTGTAGCACACTTTCTTGGAGCAGTGCTTGTAGTCTTTCCCCCTCCTTTGCTTGAGGATTTAGCGGAAGCTTTTGATGATGAGCGCCATCTCCTTGTTGTCGAGCTTGGAGGCGTCGATGGGTGTTCGACTTGGAGTAGCTTCCTCCTTCTTTTCTTCCGTCGCCTTGAATGCGACCGGTTGTGCTTCGGACGTGGAGGGGCCATCAAGCTCGTTGATCTTCTTTGAGCCTTTGATCATCAACTCAAAGCTCACAAAATTACCTATAACTTCCTCGGGGGTCATTTGTGTATATCTAGGATTGCCACGAATTAATTGAACTTGAGTAGGGTTAAGGAAAACAAGTGATCTTAGAATAACCTTAACCACTTCGTGGTCATCCCATTTTTTGCTCCCGAGGTTGCGCACTTGGTTCACCAAGGTTTTGAGCCGGTTGTACATGTCTTGTGGCTCCTCCCCTTGGCGAAGACGGAAGCGACCGAGCTCCCCCTCGATCGTTTCCTGTTTGGTGATCTTGGTCACCTCATCTCCTTCGTGCGCGGTCTTTAGCACGTCCCAAATTTCCTTGGCGCTCTTCAAACCTTGCACCTTGTTATACTCCTCTCGACTTAGAGAGGTGAGGAGTATAGTGGTGGCTTGGGAGTTGAAGTGCTCGATTTGGGCCACTTCGTCCTCATCATAATCTTCATCCCCTACGGATGGTACCTGTACACCAAACTCAACAACATCCCATATACTTTTGTGGAGTGAGGTTAGGTGATATCGCATCATATCACTCCACCTAGCATAATCCTCACCATCAAATGTTGGTGGTTTGCCTAATGGGACAGAAAGTAAAGGTGTATGTTTAGGAATGCGAGGGTAGCGTAGGGGGATCTTACTAAACTTCTTGCGCTCATGGCGCTTAGAAGTGACGGACGACGCATCGGAGTCGGAGGTCGATGGTGATGAAGAGTCGGTCTCGTAGTAGACCACTTTCCTCATCCTCTTGTGCTTGTCGCCTCTTCGATGCGATTTGTGGGAAGAGGATTTCTTCTCCTTCCTCTTCCCTTTGTTGGAGGAGTTTTTCTTCTCCTTCCTCTTGTTGCGGGACTCTTCCGATGAAGTCGATCCGTGGCTTATAGTGGGCTTGTCGCCGGTCTCCATCTCCTTCTTGGCGTGATCTCCCGACATCACTTCGAGCGGTTAGGCTCTAATGAAGCACCGGGCTCTGATACCAATTGAAAGTCGCCTAGAGGGGGGTGAATAGGGCGAAACTGAAATTTACAAATATAATCACAACTACAAGCTGGGTTAGTGTTAGAAATAATAATGAGTCCGAGAGAGAGGGCGCAAAACAAATCGCAAGCAAATGGAGAGTGTGACACGCGGATTTGTTTTACCGAGGTTTGGTTCTCGCAAACCTACTCCCCATTGAGGAGGTCACAAAGGCCAGGTCTTTTTCAACCCTTTCCCTCTCTCAAATGGTCCCTCGGACCGAGTGAGCTTCTCTTCTCAAATCAAACCGGGAACAAAACTTCCCCGCAAGGACCACCACACAATTGGTGTCTCTTGCCTCGGTTACAATGAAGTTTTGATCACAAGAACAAGTGAGAAAGAAAGAAGCAATCCAAGCGCAAGAGCTCAAAAGAACACAACAAATCTCTCTCGCTAATCACTAAAGCCTTGTGTGGAATTGGAGAGGATTTGATCACTTGGGTGTGTCTTGTATTGAATGCCTAGCTCTTGTAAGTGGTTGAGAGGTGGAAAACTTGGATGACTTGAATGTGGGGTGGTTGGGGGTATTTATAGCCCTAACCACCAAACTAGCCGTTTGGGTGGAGGCTGTCTGTCGCATGGTGCACCGGACAGTCCGGTGCACACCGGACATGTCCGGTGCGCCAGCCAAGTCACCCGAACTTTAGGGTTCCGACCGTTGGAGCTCTGACTGCTGGGCCCGCCTGGATGTCCGGTGGCGCACCGGACATGTACTGTAGAGTGTCCGGTGCGCCAGCTCGCGCGTGCCTGACTTCTGCGTGCTCTAGCGTGCATTTAATGCGCCTGCAGGTGACCGTTGGCGCCGAAGTAGCCGTTGCTCCGCTGTCACATCGGACAGTCCGGTGTACACCGGACATGTCCGGTGAATTATAGCGGACTAGCCGTTGCGGATTCCTGAAGCTGGCGAGTTCAGAGTCGCGTCCCCTTGGAGCACCGGACACTGTCCGGTGTACATCGGACAGTCCGGTGAATTATAGCGCAGCGGCTCTGAGTTTTCCCGAAGGCGTGAAGTTCAGCTTGGAGTCCCCTGGTGCACCGGACACTGTCGGGTGGCCCACCGGACACTGTCCGGTGGCCCACCGGACAGTTCGGTGCGCCCGACCAGGGTGCCTTCGATTGTCCCTTTGCTCCTTTGTTTGAACCCTTTCTCTTGGTCTTTTTATTGGCTTATTGTGAACCTTTGGTACCTGTAGAACTTATAAACTTGGGCAAACTAGTTAGTCCAATTATTTGTGTTGGGCAATTCAACCACCAAAATTATTTAGGAAAAAGGTGGAAGCCTAATTCCCTTTCACTAAGTTATATAGATAATAAATGTAGAAAAGGGGGAAAAGGGGAAATCACAGCTTGCTCTCGTATTTTTTTACTTTTATACCCTGCTTTTTCTTTCTAAATTCTGTGTTACATTCATGCACTTGGGTAGTTGGGCTTCCAACGACCACCGTATTGGGATTTTTAGGGTTTTTAAGCTGGTGTCCCAGAGAAGTTCCTTCTCGACGCGAGCAGCTCAGCTCTTCTTCCACTCCTCGGCGGCGTGGTCGGTGCCCACGAGGTAGGCCTTCTTCCTCCTCTCGGTGCACGCGCAGACGCACATGATTGCGAAGCAGGCCACGTACACGGCGTACACGCGCCAGTTGGCGCGGGGCGCGGCCCCTGCCGCGGCGCGGTGGAAGAAGGCGGCGTAGTAGTGCACGCTGGCGCCTGGCGGCGAGGCCTACCACCATCTGTGCGAGCCCGAGGGCCTTGGCGGCGTCCCCGTTGCCGTCGTCCTCGGGGGAGGCGGTGCCCGAGAAGACGGCGACGAGGTCCAACATCTGGAGCACAAGGTAGGCCATGAAGCCGAGTGACTGCGCGACCTGCGTCCAGGCGTAGGCGGCGGGGGAGGCAGTGTGGACGAAGCGCAGCGGCTCTAACCCCGTGACGGCCGCGGCGAGCGCGAGCGTCGTGAAGTAGATGGCGAGGTACGCCTGCGCCAGCAGCAGCGCGCAATGGAGGAGCGGCAGGTATGGGCCCATGCGCCGCACCAGCGCGGTGAGCGTGAAGAGCGGCGGCAACAGCAGCACCGCCACTGACGCCACGGAGGCGGCCACCGCCGCCCACCGGCCGCCGAGGATCGGGCGCACGCCGTCGGCGATCCCGACGTTCGCCGTGGATAGGTACGCCTTGGAGTGGTGCGAGAGGCGTGCCAGGTCCGGCATCAGCGTCTCCTGCAGCCGACTGGGTAGGTCTCGGAACTCGGAGATGAGGTCGTCGGTGCCTTCGGCTGCCTGCTTGTTGAACACCACGTCCTCCTCAACCTCCATCTCCGCCACCAACTCCTTGCTGACGACGGTCCCATTGGCTTTTACCTTGACGTCGTAAAGCACCGGCGCCTTCTTGCCTGATTTGGTCGGCTTGGCACCGGCATCAGGGGTCGAATTAGCAGCCGGTGGTTTCTTCGCCTTCCCAGCCGCGACGGCAGCCTCAGATTTGGCGCCCGTCTTGAAAACCTTGGTGGGCTCCAAATGGGCGCCCTTGCCATTGGCACCAGCGACCGCCTTGTCCGCCTTAGGGACCTTCGGGGCCTTGGAGACCTTGGCAATGTCGGCGTCCCCACCCGCCGCCGCAGCGGCTTTGCCAGCAGGCTTCATGCGGTCGCTTTCGCCGCTGACTCTGGCTTCTTAGCCTTGGCAACCTTGGTCTGGTTCTTGGAAGCGGCGTCGCCAGCGAGCAGCTTCTTCTTCGTCTTCCCTGCCGCCGTCGCGGTGGCCGTCTTGGCCGGCCTGGCAGTGGCCGCCTCGTCACCGTCGTCATCCGCCAGCAGCGCCTTGCGGCCGCCCGAGACCTTGTGCTTCCCCGGCTCGGCGGAGGAGCAGAGCGCGACGTGGGAGCAGAGGAGCGTGAGCAGCAGGAGCGCCAGCACGGGCCGCCGCAGCCAAGGCGCCATTTTTGCGTTTGGGCAAGGCAGGCTGGCAGGCGGCGGGGAGAGAGAGAGAGACCGTGTGAGTGAGTGAAGGTTCACTACACCACCGGCAGCGGAGAAGAGGGATCGTTTGGTACAAGCTGATAGTACAAAAATTCACGTGGCGCGTCTCCGTCGGCAAATGTCAAGTGGCGAAACTCCGCCGTACCGGTACCGCTACTACAGTAGCGCGTGGTAGGACGACGGGAGTTGAAAAATTGATTGATTCATTCATGCTTGCCGTCTTAACTGACACGGACACGGTGTTCGTCACCTGTTTAATTCCCTTTCGGCGCAAAGGAAGATGATAATGTTTTTTAGTGAAAGTTAACCTTATACGCAAACTACATTTATGTTCCTTTGAAACAAATGATTAAATCCTATAAAATCACAGTTATTTTTTGAGAAAAAATAGCATGGGATTAGAACTTATGGAAACTTTTTTGTGTCTATCTCTCTTCAAATTTTCTTTCTTTGAGAAAAAAACACATGCTGACCCTAATCTTGCATTTTTTTTCTTTCTATTTATGTTTCATGCCTTTCAAGAGTATATGTACTTGTAGCAGCAAATTATAAGTCATTTTAGCGTCAGCTGAACTTACAGAATCAGCGAACGGGGCACGTACGGAAATGCAATAATGATTCAGCACAAACGACAGTCACCATCTCGCGGTGGCGACGCTGCCTCGTCTCTTCCGGACACGCGCTCCCGTGACCCAAAGCCGGACAGGGGCAGCGCCGCCCGCGCTTGCCGCCTGTGGCCTGCCTCCTCCCTCGTCCCTTCCTTCCTTGCAGATCTCCTCACCTAGACGATCCCACGCGTTGAGAGGCTAGAGGAGAACGAACCCAGAAGCTCAGCTGACAGGTACATGTACTCTATATGCATTTAAGTATTTAGGCTGTCTCCAACAACATCACCTAAATTCCATCTTCTAAGGGTTTGATTTGATAACAAGGGAATCACGAGGGGTTGAAGGGGATTAAGGGGAAAATGAACTAATTTCTCCCTTAATCTCCTCCAATCCTCCCGTGATCCTTGATCACCAAATCAGCCCTAAAGGAATATTCTCTATCCTTTACAACACACTATAAAAGATTATGTTCTCTATATATTCTTAGTCTCCAGCAACGTCCCCTAAAATTCGGTCCTCTAAAGCTACAGTGTTAACAGATTCCATTTTTCCATTTCTTTTCTGTTTTCTTTATTTTCTTCCTATTTCACGCTATACAAATGATGCGGAAAATAGGGTATTTAATAATTTTCGAATTAATAATTCCGAATTGTCAAAATTATTTAACATTGGATGTTATTTTCTGTGTAGTTGTTGTCAATAAAACGTCACATAGTATTTTATCGGTATGCAAATATGTTTTCAAATTCACATGCTTCCACCGTAAGCCACGACACTTCTTCGACAAGCCATCGTCTAGCTTCGTCTGCACGACAACAGGATGGCTTCTCTCCGAAGCCTACTTCTTATATAAATATCGAGTGATGCTTGCATACTTCACTCAAACTTGGCTTTCAAATATCCTGAACAATGAACCCGTACTTAGAATCGAATCTTCTAGTTCGGATGATGGAAGAAATGGAAGAGGAAGAAGAAGAGTTGGAGATGGCGAGACACATGCTTATTAGGAGGCGACGTGCACGCAACGAGCGTCGTCACGGTGGTTCCATTCCTAGCCGTGTTTGGATTCATCGTGATCACATGAGCGGCGATGCAAAAATTCGAGTGGACTACTTTGGAGCGCAACCCGTGTACACGAATGCTCAATTCCGTAGGAGGTATATCATATATTTCATGCGCACATTCATTTTGACATGTACTTAACTTCATCGCCCATTTTAGTGTCACACATTTATTTTATGGTAGGTTTCGTATGCGTCGCCATGTGTTTGGGCGCCTGGTTGATGTTGTGCAACAAGTGGATCCATACTTCATTCAGCGCCCAAACTATGCGGGTGAGATTGGTCTTTCTGCTCTGCAGAAAGTTGTTGCTGTTGTTCGCATCCTTGCTTATGGTATTCCTGCTGATGCCGTCGACGAATACGTATGAATTGGTGAATACACGGCTCATGAGGCATTGAAACACTTTTGCACGGCCATCCAAACCGCGTTTGGCCCTTACTATCTCCGTGCACCAAATGCGGCAGATATCGCACGCCTCCTCCAAGTTGGCGAGTCACGAGGGTTCCCTAGTATGCTTGGTAGTGTCGATTGCATGCATTGGGAGTGGCGTAACTGCCCAAGTTCATGGAAGGGCATGTTTACTGTTGGGGCTATGCTTCGTCGCGCCGAAGGTCTTGTAGGAAGAAGCAGCTTCGGCTGAAGCTGTCCGCAGGAGATGACCGAAGGTTCCTCTTCATGAAGCTTCGGAATTACAAACCGACTTAAAAGTAGAATGACCTTTCAGTCCATAAATGTTTGGGTCGCTGTTGTAATCCCTTATGAGGGACATAATTGTAATTCCTCACAAGCTATGTCCCGTGCCTATAAATAGTGAACAGTACTCCCTTACTGGGGGGGGGGGGAGATTTTTCCGGTATTTGCAGTCGCGTCATTTGAGAATCAATCTTTGTCAAGGCAGAGGTATAATTGTACTCAACACTTAAATATATTGAATGGAGATAATATGGTTCGTTTATGATTCATTTACCTTTGATATTCTATATTTTTATGCTATCTTACACAATCTGTTGAAATTCAATTACGAAGATTTAACCTTTGTAATTGTATTGACACCAACCTTCGTCCAAGGCTCATTATCCTCAAGGGAATAATGTCTCGTTGGACGAAGAACATTAACATTTACCATTCTATGTTGCCTTGTTCTTAATTCATAGCAGTTGAGAATAAGTCCCCAACATTGGCGCCCACCTCCGGTGAACTCACTTCCACTTTTTTTTGAGCTGATGGCCTCGTTCAACGATCAAGCTGGAGCTGCTTCGGCTCCGAAGCTGCTACTCCCGATAACAGGCGGTTCATGTTCAGAGCCAGCCAACAAGAAGCAGAAAAAGGAAGCATAGAGAAGGGTACAACATGTTGGAGTGCAGGGACCCTTCATCAAGTCAAGGTGGTCCCACATTCCAATCACCTTCTCCCAGGAGGACCTTCAGCTCAAGGATTTTCCTCATAACGATGCTATGGTTATTTCTTGCGTTATCAAAGGGTTTCTCGTCCACAATGTCTTGGTTGATACAGGCAGTGCAGCTGATATCATATTTGCTAAGGCCTTCAGACAAATGCAAGAGCCAGAAGATAAGATTCATGATGCTACACACCCTCTCTGTGGCTTTGGAGGAAGACAGATTGTTGCACTGGGCAAGATCACCATGCCAGTGACCTTCGGATTCATCAATAACACCAGAACTGAGCAAGTTGTGTTTGACATTGTTGACATGGAATACCCTTACAATGCAATTATTGGTCGTGGCACCCTCAATGCTTTCGAAGCAATTCTTCATCCTGCCTATCTTTGCATGAAGATACCTTCGGATCAAGGACCCATCGCTATTCATGGAAGTCAGGAAGCAGCCAGAAGGGCCGAAGGAAACTGGACTGACTCAAAAGCAATCCATAACATAGATGGAGCTGAAGCTTGTGAACAGTACAAATTCAGAAGGGAGAAAGCAGCTTCAGCAGATCAGCCGAAGCCCATGCTCTTATGTGAGGACATAGCAGAGCAGAAGGTGCTGTTGGGCTCTCAATTATCCGAAGAGCAGGAGAAAACCTTGATAAGGTTTTTGTTCAACAACAAAGATGTTTTTGCATGGTCAGCCAATGACCTCTGCGGAGTAAATAGGGATGTTATTGAACACTCGCTCAATGTTGACCCATCCTTCAGACCCAGAAAGCAGAGGCTTCGGAAAATGTCTGATGATAAGGCCGAAGGTGCTCGTAATGAAGTCAAAAGACTCCTCAGTGCAGGAGTTATCAGAGAAGTAAAGTACCCAGAATGGCTAGCTAACACTGTTATGGTAAAAAAGCCAATGGCAAGTGGCGAATGTGTATCGATTTTACAGATCTCAACAAGGCTTGTCCGAAGGACGAATTCCCATTGCCAAGGATAGACTCTTTAGTTGATGCAGCAGCTTCTTCAGAGCTCATGAGTCTGCTAGACTGTTACTCAGGCTATCACCAAATCTGGATGAAGAAGGAAGATGAGCCGAAGACTAGCTTCATAACCCCAAGTGGCACATATTGCTATCTTCGGATGCCTGAGGGGCTCAAAAACGCTGGAGGAAGTTTCAGCAGAATGACTGCGAAGGTTCTCCAGTCTCAGATAGGCAGAAATGTGCTAACTTATATTGATGACATCATTGTAAAAAGCACGAAACAGGAAAATCATATTGCTGATTTGCAGGAGACCTTCGCCAGTTTCAGACAAGCTGGCTTAAAGTTGAATCCAGAAAAATGTGTCTTCGGAGTAAAGAAGGGGAAATTTCTTGGATGCTTGGTTTCAACGTAGGGAATTGAAGCTAATCCAAGTAAAATTGAAGCTATACTTCGAATGGAGCCACCAACTACAAAAAAGGGGGCCCAAAGATTGACAGGGAGGCTGGCATCTCTCAATAGATTCATATCCAGATCAGCAGAAAGAAATTTACCATTCTTCGAAGTGCTGAAATCAGCCGAAGTCTTTCAATGGGGACCAAGCCAACAAAAAGCCTTTGAAGAACTGAAGCAATATTTGATAGATTTAACAACATTAACTCCACCAACGCCAGGGGCTCCTTTGTTGTTATACGTGGCAGCTTCGCACTCAGCGGTAAGTGCAGCACTTGTCCAGGAGAAGCTTGATGGCCAAGTCAAGAAGCAGGTTCCAGTGTATTTTGTATCTGAAGTTCTTAGTGTATCAAAGAAAAACTATACAGAATTGGAGAAGGTATTATATGCTGTTTTGATGGCATCCAGGAAGCTTCGGCATTATTTTCAAGCATACAATATTGTTGTTCCTTCTTCACAGCCGTTGAAGGATATTATGAGAAATAGAGAAGCTACTGGACGGATTGGAAAATGGGCTGCAGAGCTCAATGAATTTTGCATTGATTATGTGCATAGATCCTCGATCCAGTCTCAAGCGTTGGCAGATTTCATTGCCGATTGGACGCCAGGGGCTCAGGATGAAGAAACAAATAGAGATGCCGAAGTGTGGACAGTGTTTTGCGATGGGTCTTGGGGAACCTTCAGAGCAGGAGCAGCCGTTGTGTTGGTCTCACCATCCAAAGTTAAAACTTGTTATGCGGCAAGACTCGATTTTAGCTGTACAAACAATATTACTGAGTACGAAGCCCTGCTTTTGGGCCTTCGGAAATTAAAAGCAATGGGAATCAGAAAGGCCATCCTTAAAACTGTTTCCCAGGTTGTTTCGGGTCATATCGACAAGAGTTGCAAGGCTAAAGATCCGAAGCTTGAAAAATATCTAGACACGGTCCGAAGAATCGAAGCTTCCTTCGAAGGATTTTCTGTCAAAAATATCCCTCGAGGACAAAATGAGCATGCTGATTTGCTAGCTAAGTCAGCAGCACAGGGGCTGCCCTTACCTTCGGATGTGTTCTTCGAAACAATAAAAGCACCTTCAGTGGAACTTCTTGAAAGAGCAGTCCTCAATATATCTCCTGTTTATAGCGAAGATTGGAGAACTGAGATCATCTCTTACCTTCAGGGTAAATTCCTTTCAGATGACGAAACTTATAACAGGAGGATAGAGGCAAGAGCTCGTCCATATGTCATGATAGAAGGGGAGTTGTACAAGCATGGAGTTTGTGCTCCACTACTCAAGTGTTTATCCAGAGCCGAAGGCATAGAGTTGATGAAAGAAATACATGCAGGCTTGTGTGGATCTCACATTGGATCTAGGCCGTTACTTGGAAAAGTTTTTCGTCAAGGGTTTTACTGGCCGAAGGCAGCTTCGGATGCAGCGGAATTAGTTGAAAAATGCGAAGGTTGCCAGAAATGTGCAAGAGATCAAAAACAACCTTCGTCTCTATCTCAGCTGATACAACCCATCTGGCCATTGCAAAGGTGGGGTCTTGACTTGTTAGGTCCGTTACCACCGGCCCAAGGAAACTTAAGATATGTTGTAGTGGCTGTGGAATATTTTTCTAAAT
Organism: Zea luxurians; assembly: GCA_029449295.1. Taxonomy (NCBI): domain Eukaryota; kingdom Viridiplantae; phylum Streptophyta; class Magnoliopsida; order Poales; family Poaceae; genus Zea; species Zea luxurians. The sequence continues at coordinate 32,424,341 of JAOPSE010000031.1, forward strand.
GGATTGAGGCAAAGCCTTTAGCCACAATAAGTTCGGCCACCATTCAAAAGTTTTTCTGGCAGAATATTGTTTGTCGTTTCGGAGTACCAAAGGCCATCACTGTAGATAATGGAACACAGTTCGACTCCGAAGCTTTCAGAGAATTCTGTGATCAAATCGGCACGAAGATCCATTTTGCATCAGTCAGGCATCCGGAGTCAAATGGACTCGTTGAAAGAGCCAATGGCATCATAATGACAGGAATAATGAAGTTAATTTTCAACCAACCCAGGGGAAAGGGGCCAGATCAACTAATCAAAGTAGTATGGAGCCACAACACGACAACATCAAGGTCAACAGGCTTTACCCCATTCAAATTATTGTTTGGTGACGAAGCAATAACTCCGGAGGAAGCTAAAACTGGATCAATAAGAGTAGTAGCTTCGGCAGAGTCAGATCCTGAAGTTGATCATTCTGTTGAAAAAGATGCTATAGAAGGGATCAGACTTCAAGCCGTGGAAAACATCAATAAATATCAAGCCGAAACAATCAAGTGGCGTGATAGAAAGGTTCGGCTGAAGAATATTGAGCCAGGACATTTGGTGCTTCGGAGAGTCGCTAACCCAGATACAGTGGGCAAGTTGCAGTTGAAATGGGAGGGACCTTTCTTAGTAGCATCTTCGTCAAGACCCGGTTCATACAGATTGAAGGATATGGACGGCAACGACATTCCTAGATCTTGGAATGCGGATGAGCTTCGGCGATATTATGTGTAACTTGATGTAACTTTTTATGTCTTTTCTTTTTCATGGCACCCTTTTCCTTTCTAAAGGGGGAGAAAGGTTTTTAATGGGGCCATCATATGTAATTTCCTTTTTTAGTTCTATAAGAGCAAAATCCCCCAAAGAATGTAAATGTAAAAGCTGAGAACGTACCATTGAGTGCCGAAAAGTAAAAAGCGAAGAAGCTCCAAAGTCGTTCCTAAGGGAATGCAGAGCTTACAGCAAAAAGTCAACGCTGATTCCGCCGAAAGTAAAAGGCGAAGAAGCTCCAAAGTCGTTCCTAAGGGAATGCAGAGCTTACAGCGAAAAGTCAACGCTGATTCCGCCGAAAGTAAAAGGCGAAGAAGCTCCAAAGTCGTTCCTAAGGGAATGCAGAGCTTACAGCGAAAAGTCAACGCTGATTACGCCGAAAGTAAAAGGCGAAGAAGCTCCAAAGTCGTTCCTAAGGGAATGCAGAGCTGATGTGTGATTGTTTCTAAGGAAATAATGGCTGAGGGTATGGCTTCGGATATGTGTTTGGACATTCATTCGCACATCACATTACATCATAGCATTTGCATTCATAAACATTCATCCAGGCATATGTAGGATAATCATCATCATGGCATAAGTGGTTGCTTCGGCATAAGAGAAGAGCTTCTTCGCGTACAAAAAGGAGAGCTTCGGAAGAAAGGGAAATGTTGTTTTCTGTGCTTCGCTGTGTACGAAAAGAAGGGAAGGTGTTTTTTCGCCTTCGGCTCAAAAAAGATAATTTCGTCAACAACAAAGCACTTCACATACATTAATAGAAGGGTAAGAGCATAATACAAGGTATGAACAGAACTCATTAAAGACAAGTTTAGTTACATTTACACAAGTTATCTCAAAAGTTTCCTAAGTCTGTCTACAGTCTACTCCTACTTAATCTTCGAGGGATTTTAGCTTCGGCGTCACTCTTTTTAATCATCGACTTCGGCTTCGTCATCCTACATGAATTAAGTTGTTGTAAGTCAAAATCGAGCTTGAAGGAAGAGGTAAGCACAAGGTATGATTTCTTACTGGTTCAAGATGACTCCGAGCTTCGTCTCCGGCCTTTTATCGCCCGCCTTTTGTCCATATCATCTTTACAAATCTGTTAGAAATGCTTCGGGCGAGGTCAGGAATATCATCTAAAATTGTTGGTGATAGAGTGAAATTGGGCCTATTGACAATTTTTCCATGATCACAGCCAGCTTTTAGGAAAGCAGCAGCAGTGCCCCGAGAAGCTACCCAGGCACAGAAGTCACCGTGCCCGGCTATAACTTCGTCAAGTTCATCAATTTCACCTTTAATATGTTCGAAGGTCTTTGGTAAATCTTCAGCTGACGGGGTGAATTTCTCACTGCTAGCTCCAACTGAGTGGAAGATTTTTCTCAGTCGTTGAATACATTTGTTGCTAAATTCCAAACATTTATCTTGAAGGCTTGCCAATAATTTTTTCAAAACTGAATTTTCTTGGACTTCGGCTTCAAGTTTCGCATTTAGTTCTTGTTTTTCTTGTTCAAACTGTTCAGATTGGCAGAGAAGCTTCGTATTCAATTCCGTTATTTTAGCTTCGGCTTCTGCCAATAAGCCTTCAGTTGCCTGAAGCTCAAAGTTCTTCTTTTCAATAGTAGCTAATTGCTCTTTTATTTTGCTCTCTAAATTTTCAATTATAACCTCGTGCTTTTTGTCTTTCAGATCTTGCTGCATTTTCAAAGCCTTGCTCAGCAGCATACTCTGCACGTAAACAACCTTCGTTAAGACAGGTCTACATTATTGAAAACAATAAAAGTCAAGGGAATAGTAGTTCACCTTGAAATTGGAATAAAATAAACTACCAACGATATGTTGTCGTCGGTAGCGGCTAATGTCCATTTCCAGCTTCGGAAAACCGATACTCTTTGATAGAGTACCGATGACCTTAGCTCCAGTTTGATCCCGGATGCAGTCTAACTTTTCATCGTCAATACCCCCGAAGAGGAGTGCTCCTGGTTTATATCCGCAGGATTTGGCATACTCTTTAAGCTCTTCTATTTCGGTTTTTGACAATTCTTCTCCAACCAAATTTTGGAACATGAAGGCTTCGTCCTCTGAAGCTTCGTCAGTAATTTCCTTTTCTTTCCCAGACACTGCGGCCATGGCCTCTTCGGCGGCAGCAGTAGCTTCTTCTGGGGCCATGTCTAGCAGTATTTTGTCGATGTGTTCAATTGTGCTTTCCAAGTTCAAACCTTCAGTTGAGGTAGCTTCGGCAGCCGCGACCTCCAAAGGTGTGATTTCAATATTTGTTATTTCTTCAGCCGCTGGTATCTTTTGAGCTGAAGCTCTCGGTGGTGTCTTGTCAATGACTTCTGTCACTGCGATGATTCTTTGTCTCTTTGTTTTAGTTGTTTTCTTCGTTTTTTCGGGCTCCTTTTCCTTCTGAAAAAACTTTGTCAGTTGAGGCCCCAATGGACTTAGCTTCGCAGGCAGGGATTCAGTCATTACCTTTAAAATCTCTTCCACGTCAGTGGCAGAGCGTGATGCGGGAGTCTCCTCTTCGTCAGATACTTTTTGCTTCGGAGATGATATTTTCTTCTTCTTCGGAATATTCTTCTTTTTTGGTGGTTCTTCCTCATCTTCATTTAAAGCTTCGGCTCCCCTTTTCCTTTTCCGACCTTCGGCACCTTTATTCAGATTTTCGTAGTCAGGGTATTCAAAATCCAAGGCGTCCAGCACTCGATTCAGTCTTCGCTTCGGACGGGTACCGAAGGCCGCGGTCATCAACTGATCTTCTTTTTTGGAGTAATTACCGAGTATTTCATTGCACATTATTTCAACTGTGTCCAGCCACTCTTGGCAAGGTTTTTTAAAGTATTTCTTAAACTTGTAATAGTAAGGTAACCGTACAAGTTCCCCTTCTTTCTTCTCCCCCTCTAGCTTCGGCATTTCCCATTCTTTTAAAGTAGGAAAAACCCTGAAGGCCAAGAACTCTTGAACCAGGTCCCTAGTACTGATATGCTCTGAAATAATTTTAAACTCAGCTAGTGCAGCCCAAGTGGAACCTTCTAATGACATTTGGCATCGCGGTCTTGTTTCTCCGAAGATCAATTCAAGAGGGCTTTGTACCAGCTTCTCTTTGTCTTCGTCAACTCTCACATAAAACCATTCTGATTTCCAGCCTGCCGGCCATTTGCTTCGGTAGCTGATTACAGGAAACTTTGTGGTTTTCCGATAGGCAAAATTGTAGCAACTAAAGTTATCATGTAATCCATCCTTTCTAGCCTTCGTCTGGTAATGCAGCTCATGAACTCGACAAAAGCTATCGGCAAACGGCTCCACCGCCTGGCTTCGGAGGGCCCAGATATAAACACTAAGCCTAACGATAGCGTTAGGAGTCAACTGATGAAAGTAGATACCAAACCTCTTCAATACATCTGCAATAATCCTGTGAAGGGGGAATCTCAACCCAGCCTTTAGAAAGCTCTTGAAAGTGACTATTTCATCCTTCTCTGGCTTCGGAGTAGTTTCTTCCCCCCCGAAGCGAAGTAGCTTCTTCTGACTTTCACTGAAATAACCTGACTTTACCATCTTGGAGAGATCAGCCTTCGAAACGGTCGATTTTCCGAAGTCCAAGTGGCTGGGCTTACTTGGCATGGCAATACGATAATCATCTTCGGGATCAGTTTCTTCAACGTTCTCTTCTTCTGCTTCGGCAGTTGCTTGTTCTGCTTCAACAGTGGGGATTTCTTCCGAAGTTACCAGTCCGGATCGTTGCATTGCTTCGGAGATGGGAATAGTCTCCGAGCCTTCAGCTTTGCCTCCTTCACGCTCAACCCTAGCGATAGAACGCACTCTGGCCATTTAATTCTGAATTTGCGGGAATTAAATACTTTTTCTTCCGAAGTTTTTTCTTCTGATGAAGTAGGCTTCAAGCTGGAGCTTCATTTGATTCCGAGAGTCAAGCTTCGGCTATGGTTAAAAATTTTGGCAGCAAAACAGTGCAAATAGCAATGAATGCTGTGGTAACTTCACACCTACTTGTCTGTTTATATAGTGCTGCAGGTACGAAGGCGAAACGCCAGGATTTTTACACCAGGCGGACAGCCGCTTGCACTCGCTGCGTGGTGGACCGCAGAGACCAAACAGTAACTCTGCAAGGTGGGACCGCTACGCGCTCGGAAACTGAATCGTTTCTCGACAACGAGCTCAGGGAAGGTGTTTTTTGGACCTTCGGCTTCCCGAAGCTTAAGAGACTTTTTTCACGGATCAAGCTCGTTACGAAAAACGATCTAGCGCCGCGAAAGGGGCTACTGTTGGGGCTATGCTTCGTCGCGCCGAAGGTCTTGTAGGAAGAAGCAGCTTCGGCTGAAGCTGTCCGCAGGAGATGACCGAAGGTTCCTCTTCATGAAGCTTCGGAATTACAAACCGACTTAAAAGTAGAATGACCTTTCAGTCCATAAATGTTTGGGTCGCTGTTGTAATCCCTTATGAGGGACATAATTGTAATTCCTCACAAGCTATGTCCCATGCCTATAAATAGTGAACAGTACTCCCTTACTGGGGGGGGGGGGGGAGATTTTTCCGGTATTTGCAGTCGCGTCATTTGAGAATCAATCTTTGTCAAGGCAGAGGTATAATTGTACTCAACACTTAAATATATTGAATGGAGATAATATGGTTCGTTTATGATTCATTTACCTTTGATATTCTATATTTTTATGCTATCTTATACAATCTGTTGAAATTCAATTACGAAGATTTAACCTTCGTAATTGTATTGACACCAACCTTCGTCCAAGGCTCATTATCCTCAAGGGAATAATGTCTCGTTGGACGAAGAACATTAACATTTACCATTCTATGTTGCCTTGTTCTTAATTTATAGCAGTTGAGAATAAGTCCCCAACATTTACAGGTTGCGGTAAACATCCAACCATGACCTTGGAAGCAGTTGCGTCGTATGACCTTTGGATATGGCATGCATATTTTGGACTGCCAGTTAGCTGCAACGACATAAACGTTCTCCACCGTTCAAACCTTTTCGAAAGGCATCTCAGCGGAGACACACCTCCTGTTTCATTCACTGTGAATGGTCATACATACAATATGGGATATTACCTAGCAGACGGGATTTCGGCGTGCTCCAGAAGCGATGGGGTGTGGTCCATGGCCCTGCTTACGGTTGGAGTGCTGAACACATTGGGGACATCATGAAAACTTGCATAATATTGCACAACATGATAGTAGAAGACGAAGGTGCATTGGCGTTGAACACAACTTTTGAAAACATCGGAGTGGTGGCTGACACTACTCAAGGTTCAATGAAGAGCGCAACGAGTTCGTCAATCAAAGGTATAACCAACTCAAAGACCGCAACAAATATACTCAGCTTCAGGTTGATCTTATCCATCATCACTGGGTGCGTCTTGGATCAGGAGTTGCATAGGAGGCAAACTACGCAGCTGTGTCTAATATGTGTGCTAGTGTGTGATGTATGTTAGTTTCTCATGTCTGTTATGTGTCATGTTTGTTAGTTTGTCTTCTGTCTTAGTTTCTGATGTAACTGCTCCTTTTATTCAATAAGTTGAAGTAGTATTGTCATGCATGCAGATGTGTGTCAAAATGTTAAAACAAAAAATACAGCATTCTCACATTAAGTAGTCTTCAAACAAATAGTTCAAACAAATAACATCACACACAACATTCTGATGACAGCAAACTGGAAGAAAAAAAAATTCTAGTACAAACCAGAAACCGGTTTGATAACAACATCCTCACACAAAGCAATCTGAGTACGCCTCATTCAGAAACGATAAAAACTAAATGGAAATACTGATCCTCACTTGCTCGATGAGGATGAGCCAGTAACTCTTGCCAATATCTCTTGTTGCTTGGCTTCATAGTATGTGCGGAGATGAGGGTTACATTTAGTGAGATCCATGCTTAAGATCATTACCTCCTCTTCCTTGTCCTCCTTCAGTTTCTGCCTTTCCATCCTTAATTTTTCTAGGTTCAACTTCTTCTTTTCTAGGAGCAGTTTTTGCCTCTCGTTTTTGTTCATTGACTCCAACTTCTTTTCCTCAGTTGTAACAGCTGTTTTGTACACAGATAGACGCTCCAAAGAAAGATCTCCCATGCATGTCATGAACTCCGAATCTGATGAAGATGTGTCCACAGATTTAGTTCGCTTTGCCTTTTCCTTCAAAGAATCTCGACCAAGTGGCCTCTTCGATGTGAAGCTAGTTGGTACAGAGTCCTCTGCATCAACATCGATGGTGTTAGATTAGGTGGGATTAGTGTTGGCATGCTGATTTTGTTGACCCATGTGGTTGTCCATCCATTTCGGTTGGTCCTTGAGTATGGCCCAACAATGTAAAAAGTGGAAAGGCTTCTTCTCAATAGCTGCAAACCTAGAGGCTACAAGTGAAGTCTGCAAGAGAATTGGTGGTTAGAGTAGGAACATATTTACAAATACCTAAAATAGTTATGTAATGTTTCATAGTAAAGATGTACCTTGTCTGCGTCAGTTAGGCCACTAGGGTTCTGTTGGAGGACTGTCATCATGTAACCAGCAAAAGTGGAACACTGTGTTTTGATAGTATCCCATCTACTCATCAAAGATTTTGTCGACCTTTCGGACAATGTTCCTCGTCTTGAGTTGTAGGCTTCAGTAATTCGACTCCAAAATCCTTGATGCTTCTACCCTATGTTAATAATGGGATCACAACTGACAGCAAGCCAAGCATGACAAACCCTAGTGTCCTCATCAGCAGTGAAGTTTGCTAGCTTTGTTCATTGATTAGGCTTCTTAGGTATAGCTAGTGTCCTTAATCCCTCGGCATGGGCATCCACTGGAATTTCATAATGTTGAGTACCCACAGGCTGCTCATCAATCTGGCTAAGGAAGCTACCATATTGTGACATGACCTGGTTCCAATCACTTCCCATTCTATGCAACAGAAGCAGAACAAACATGGCATCAATGAACTCAACAATTGATAATGAATTCACGCAAACATAGTGAAACAGAACTGAATAATAATTGTAGTAGTTCAAACGGTTTGAGTTTACAACGAAGGCAAGACTCAAAACCCACAAAAGCATGAGAACATTATTCATTGGTCATACAAACCGTGGCACCATTTGAAGTTTTTGTCATACAAACGCCACTACCATACATACTGAAAGTCGCCTAGAGGGGGGGGGGGTGAATAGGCAAATCTGAAATTTATAAACTTTGAGCACAACTACAAGCCGGGGTTAGCATTAGAAATGAAACCGAGTCCAAAAGAGAGGGCGAAAACAAATCAACCAAAGGAATAGAGCGGATGACACGGTGATTTGTTTTACCGAGGTTCGGCCCTCGAAGGCCTAGTCCCCGTTGAGGTGGTCACAAAGACTGGGTCTCTTTCAACCCTTTCCCTCTCTCAAACGGTCACCTAGACCGAGTGAGCTTCTCTTCTCAATCAAACGGGACACTTAGTCCCCACAAGGACCACCACACAATTGGTGTCTCTTGCTTTGATTACAAATGTTACGGGAACAAGAATGGTGAAGAAGAAAAGTGATCCAAGTGCAAGAGCTTAAATGAACACGACAAAACTCTCTCTTCTAGTCACTATTGCTTTGAGTGGAATTGGGACTTGGAGAGATTTTGATTCACTCTAATTGTGTCTTATATTGAATGCTATAGCTCTTGTATTGAATGTGTTGGCTGAAAACTTGGATGCCTTGAAGTGTGGTGGTTGGGGGGTATTTATAGCCCCAACCACCAAAGTGGCCGTTGGGGATGGCTGCTGTCGAATGGCGCACCGGACAGTCTGGTGCGCCACCGAACGCTGTCCGGTGCGCCAGCCACGTCACCCAACCGTTAGGGTTCGACAGTTGGAGCTCTGACATGTGGGGCCATCGGACAGTCTGGTGGTGCACCGGACAGGTCCTGTTCACTGTCCGGTGCGCCTTCTGACGCCTGCTCTGACTTCTGTGCGCGCAGTTGCACTGTTCACTGTTCACTGTAGACTTTTGCAGACGACCGCTGGCGCAGTTAGTCGTTGCTCCGCTGGCACACCGGACAGTCCGGTGAATTATAGCGGAGTGGCTTCCCGAAAACCCAAAGCTAGCAAGCTGGAGTTGATCCACCCTGGTGCATCGGACACTGTCCGGTGGTGCACCGGACAGTCCGGTGCGCTAGACCAGGGCAACCTTTGGTTGTCTTTTGCTCTTTTTATTTGAACCCTTTCTTGGAATTTTTATTAGTTTATGTTGAACCTTTGGCACCTGTAGAACTCATAATCTAGAGCAAACTAGTTAGTCCAATAATTTGTGTTGGGCAATTCAACCACCAAAATCATTTAGGAAAAAGATTTGACCCTATTTCCCTTTCAATCTCCCCCTTTTTGGTGATTGGTGCCAACACAAATCAAAGCAAATATAAAAGTGCATAATTGAACTAGTTTGCATAAGGTAAGTGCAAAGGTTGTTTGGAATGAAACCAATAATTATTTCTACTAGATATGCATGGATGGTTTTCTTCTTATTTAAAATTTTGGACCACGCTTGCACCACAAGTTTTGTTTTGCAAATTCTTTGTAAAATTCTTTTCAAAACTTTTTGCAAATAGTCAAAGGTATATGAATAAGATTAAAAGAAGTATTTTCAAGATTTGAAATTTTCTCCCCCTGTTTCAAATGCTTTTCCTTTGACTTAAACAAAACTCCCCCTTAATGAAATTCTCCTCTTAGTGTTCAAGAGGGTTTTACAAATTTTTGAAGATATTCTTCCTCTTTTGAAAACACATTAAGATACTAATTTGAAAACTTCATTTTTAAAATTCGGTGGTGGTGCGGTCCTTTTGCTTTGGGCTAATACTTTCTCCCCCTTTGGTATGAATCGCCAAAAATGGATACTTGTGAGTGAAATTGAAAGTGCATTCATCCCTTTTGTGAGTTTTGGTGATTTGGATGATAACACATTTAAAGGTCTAACAAGTTTGCTAAGTGTTGAACAGGAAATTCAGTATGATGAACATACTTGAATAGTGTATAATGACAGTGAACAAAGGTTCAACACAAGGTTAAATAACCAGTGAGACAATGCAAATGGATTTAATATGATCTCTATATTGGTTTGAATATATGGACAAGACCTGAGAAATCACTACATACATATGATCAGAATAGAGGATGAAGTGATTAAGGGGATTGGTCAAGCCAAAGCGAATAAGATATGAGGAATCGTGAATTGGCTTGACCATATTACTACCAGTCCATATATGCTTCTATGAGAATCAAACTAGAGCTTGATTGATCTTAACAGTTACATCTAGAAGACATTCAAGCAAGGTTCACAATATTGAAGAAATGATTCTCTCAATGGATGCTCAATGTGATGTTACTCAAGAATGGCTTGATAGGGTGAAGATAGCAAGGAAAGGGCTTCGAGGAACTAAGCGAAGGTGAAGGCCAAGCGACGGCTTGTAGACCGAGGTACCATGGCTAAGGTGAAGAAGAGAGTACTTGCACTAAGTCGATGAACTAATCAGCTATGAAGAGTTACAACATGTTGATGCATCAGTAAGGTGACTTGAAGCCATGATTTGAACTCATATAAGGTGATATGGTACAAGTCACAGGGTTTGATTTGAGTTTGCTTCAAAAGGTGAGACAAAGATGTTTGTGATCCTTATGAAGCAATGCCATGGAGAAATCACACATGAGACACCAATGACTCAAGGAGTTTTCTTAATTAATTTTATTTAACTTGAGTATAGGAATCGTCGTACTATAAAGGGGGATCCAAAAAGAAGGTTGGTGTTTGCCAAAGCTCAAGCCTCTATATTCAAAAGCTATTTTTTTGAAAAGCAAAAATCTCTTTAAAATTCTTTGGTTGACCTTGGTTAGGTTTGAGAAACCTAGAGTGTTCTTGTTGAAAAACAACTGAACTTCTTCAACTGCAGCTGAGCTTCTGAGCTGAACTTGACTTCAGCTGAGTTGAGCTTTTTCAGCTGCAGCTGAGCTTTTCAGCTGAGCTGAACTTCAGCTGAGTTGAGCTTTTTCAGCTGCAGCTGAGCTTTTCAGCTGAGCTGAACTTCAGCTGAGTTGAGCTTTCTCAACTTCAGCTGAACTCAACTTCAGCTGTGAACCTCTTTGACCATACACCAGCTGAACTGCCTCCGGGCAGTTGAGTTGGGGTTTTCTCTCCTAAACTCACTGGTCAAGACCGGTTGAACTGGTCCTGAGGGGCAGTTCAGCTGGTCTCTGACCCCACTGACCTCTGATCTGCAGTCTACCAGTCAGACTGGCAAATAGGTCGCCAGGAGCTGTCAGGGGCGGTTCAACCGCCCCCTGGGCGGTTCAACCGGTGTTGGTCAACTTGTCCAGTCTGCAGGTCAGTCTGCGCGTCAGTCTGCCAGTCAGATTGGCAGTCAGGCTGCCAGGCCTGCTAGGGGCGGTTCAACCGGTCTCAGGCAGAAAAATCTGCCCAAACGCCTAGTTTCGAGCTCCACCTATATATACTCACTCCTTCCTCTCACCCCAAAGCAGTGAGCACGATTTGAACTCCATTTCCATCTTGAGAAACACCTCCCACTCTCTCTCACACATCTCTTGCCTCTCCCATTTCAAATCTTTGGAGAGAAATCTTTGAGTGAGCTTGAGAGCTGCGGTTTTTATGCTTCATCTCCAAATCTCTCTTGCTCTTCTTCATTCGAGCTTTGGTACTACATCGAGTTCTTTGTGGATTCATTACTCTTGGAGCTTTTAGCTCCTAGACGACTAGGTGTCTCTTGTGAGTCTCCAAATCTTGTGGAAGACCACAAGAAAGTTTGTATTACCCGCTCGTTTGAGCAAAGATTAGTGTGTGAGCTTGACCTTTGTGGTCGGCAAAGGTAGGATTAGGGTTGAAAGAGACCCGGCTCTTTGTGGGCGCCTCAATGAGGAAGTAGGGCACCTTGGTGGTGTGACCGAACCTCGGGATAAATCTTGTGTCTCTTGTGTTCTTGCTCATTGTGTTTGTTTGTGTTCTTCGTTCTCTCACCATTGCGTGGAAGATTTGTTTATATCTTTTTGGTGTGTGGATTTTGAGAAGTGTCATTCTCAGATCTACTACTTTGAACCCTGTGGATCATTTAGAACATCTCATTTCCAAAGTTAACTGGGTGAATTTTGAGATCAATTCAGTTTTACCCAGTTTGGTTCTAGTTTTTGTTGAAAAAGTTTTAACTTGCCTATTCACCCCCCCTCTAGGCAACTTTCAATTGGTATCAAAGCCTAATCCTCGTTCTAACGCTTAACCGCGTGAGGAAAGATCATGTCGGGGGGACTAAGAAACGAAAGTGCTTCTAAGCTTGAAAAAGTTGAGGTTGCCTCGACTTCATCTTTTGGTGCAGATGTTGATCCTAGGGCAATAGACCTTGCCATGAGAATCGCTGAAAGGATGTTCCTCAAAATGAAGGAAGATGAGGCGAAGAACATTATTGAAGAAGAAGAAAATGATCGATGGAGACCAAACGACGAATCCACCTCTTCACAAGGTTCGTCTTTCAAATCCACTTCTCATATGTGCTTTGTTGCTAATGAGAGTGACAGTGAAAGCGAAAGTGAGGATGAGGAGGAGCAAGAAAGTGATAGTGAAGATGAGGATGATCTTCAACAATTCTTCGCTCAGCTAAGCAAGAAACATCGGATGAGCTTGCTCAAACTCATGAAAAGAGCGGAAGAACAAAAAGAAATGCTTCATAAGCAAGAAGACTTCCTTATCAGAAAAATCGAAGACTTAGAGAAGTTGACCAAAGAGCATGAGAAGCTAAAGTGCTCTCATGATGATTTGGTCCAAAGGTATGAAGACATTTCAATTGAGCAAATTAAAGTTATTAATCATTCATCATATATTGCTCAATTAGAAAATAAAAATGCTATGCTCAAGAACACGGTAGAAAAGCTAAACATTGAAAATCTAGCTTTGCAAGAAAAACATGATATGCTTGTATGCTCTCATAATAAATTTATGGATTCACATATCATGTTAGAAATGGCTCATGAGGTTGTGTTAACTAATTTGAAATCATACCAACCTCACATATGCACATGTACTCAAGTAGAAACTATATTATCATGTGCTAACAAATGTTGTTCTCAAGAAAGCCAATCTTCCATTGAGCTAGACATTTCAGGAATTAGTGATATTTCTATCACACAAGAAAATAAAGAGCTCAAGGAAGAAGTTGGAATGCTAAGAAGGAGCTTAACTCGTTTGAAGGGAAAGTGTCATGCTCAACCTTCTCAAGATAACTGTGATAATATGGTGAAAAAGCTTGAGAAGGGGACAACTGTAGCATGCACAAAACCCCTTCAAAAGAATACCAAGCTTTCCAAGAAGGGCATGAGCAAAATCCATGGTGAGAAAATTAATGCTCATATGATTTGCTCTAACAATGTACCTATGTGCTTCAACAAAGAAAGATCAAAGAGAAGCGATAGGAGGTGCTATGGATGCAAGGAGAAGGGCCATGAAATTGATTCATGCCCCCACATGAAGAATCAAGACCTTGCACGATCAAGAAAGATGACCATAAAAAAGGATGAAAGCAAAAGGCAAATGCATTGCAAGGACAAGCATCGCATTTGCTACAATTGCCGTGAAAAAGGTCATCTATTCAAGGTTTGTCCAAAGGGTAAAACTCCTAAACCTAACTTGTCAATATATTCAAATATGCTTAGGAGACCCAAATTTGACTCTTGTGCTAGAAAGGTGATGAGTTCACCACATTCTAGGACCAAGGCTATTTGGGTGCCTAAGTCCTTATTGGCTAACCTTGATGGACCTATCATGAGATGGGTACCAAAGTGTACTTAATAAGTTTTGCTGGTTTTGAGAGATGATATGAAGCTTTGGGGTGCTTGAGCGGTTCAACTCAATTCTTATCTCAAGCTATCAATCTTACATTGACTATTTTTTTAAGATTGGCCCAAAGATGAATTGAGTTGTTATATCACTAACTTCATATTCATCTCTAGCAAGAACTTGTGTTGTAGGGAATAAGGATTAACCTTTGTGGGAATCAAGCAAAAGGCCTACAATCAAGTGATATCCAAAGGATGGTAACAATTAATTCATAAGTGCACATTGCTTTTAATTGGTATATTCCTTTGTGTCTTTTGTAGCCACATAGGAAAAATGGAGCACTTGAGAATGAACTTAAAAGATTTTACCTTGCTTTGGAAAGGATCTAATTATATGGTAGATTGCAAGTTCATATTTTTATATTGTGACAATCTACATGCTTTAAATTGATTGTATGTATCTTGTGGCATATTTCAAGTTAATCATCATATTATTGCCATGACCTAGACATAAAGAGTATTATCCCATGTTCTTAAATGAATAGAGTGCTAAGTAAGAAATTTAAATTCTTAAAGCACTTACCAAAAGGGAATTCTCTATATGACTAGAGTTGTGAGACTAATGTTTCTATCCAAGTGTTTATGTAGTCTCACAACATGAGAATGTGTTTCCCAAATGGAGTGTGCCATTCAACATTCAAAGAAGATCAAACCAATACTATGTGATGTATTCATTCTTGTTTAAATTGGTTTTGAGTCTTCTACATTAATCACTCACCATGTTATGAATTAAACTTACCATGTAAACTTAATTAAATAATCATGCTATTTTCACCTTGTTTAAATCGGCGTTATGCATGATGCTTGTAAGGGTAATTTAGTTCATATCATGAGGTTTCGTTATTTTAGTAACCTTCTTGTCATTCATATACTAGAGGTTGCTAAATAGGAAACTATTGCTTGTGTTTCTAATGCAATCTCTTTTAAGCTATTTCATGATATTCATAAGTAGAGATTGTGCTCTTTCAATTGGTAAAATCACAAGTATTAAAGGTTAATCTTCACCTAAAAGAAAGATTAGGAATGCTCAAGGCAAAGATATGGAACTAATTGTTTCATTTGATATGTGATCAATAATAGTTCCGTTGAAGTGACATTCTTTCAATTGGTAATAATCTATTCTATGGAAAGAAATGTCAATATAAAGGTTAAATTCCTTTTGGCTTAAATTTGTAAATTGGTGCATATTGTTAATTCACTCCTCCATGTGCATTAACTTAAAAGGAATTTAGTTTATGCCTTTATGCCTCATAAATGATGATTTGTTTGACATTCATATATAGATATCATCATTCATTAAATACTTCCTTGTACTACTAATACCTCTTTTCAAAGTGTTTTATCGACTAGTTTTAAAAGGAAAAGAGATAACAAAGAAGGAAGTCTCCACAAATGATGAAAAGAAGAATACTACGATGACACCACCACCGATAGTAAGATCTTTCAAATTGGCATAACAAATGGTACGCTCTACTTGGTGGTAAGTATTCTTAAGGATAAGTTAATTCATTGCAAATTTGTCATGCCTTGACCATGATATGTAATGTACTCCACATGAGACTCTTAACTGAATTGAAAGTGCATGTGGCAAGTCATTCAAATACTTGATGCACATATCTAGTGGGAGAACATTATATATCTTGTGTCGTAGAGAATAAGTTTTCCTTGAGTAAGCTATACTAAGACAATCCAAAATGGTAAATTTGTATCTCATTCATATGGATTGTAATCTTTGTTTTTCTTAAATAGCTACTCTTGATGCAGTTTAAAATTCCCTTATCGTTAAATCTAAAAGTGCATAAGAATCTTTTTTGTTGATATTCATCTCATACATATGCACTAACATGGATATGATTTTTAAACTGTAAAAGGTAAAATTAGTGATCCATACTCTCTAAATTTTAGAAACCCATATTTTGATATCTTAGAAATCTACTTCAATCGGTATCCATATGATTCACATTGAATTGGATCACTAAGTTGTAAATTACATGCATAACTTGTCTTTATGATATGAATGCTTGTGCGATTAACCTTAATAAGCTAGGTGCACCCAAGGTCAAGCTAGGTTCATCATCAAGAAAACAACACAATGATGTATCAAGAAAAGGAGAAAAGGCTCCTATTCTTAACTCTAGCTTTTATCTGTGTGATTAAATATTGACTTGAAACCAGGTAAGATGGTTGTCAAGTATATTTGGGTGCCTACACAAAGAGAAAGGTCACAATAAGGATTGTGTGGGTACTCAAGGCTCTTCCTACTAATCTCAAAGGACCCAATTCAAATTGGGCACCAAGATATGAAGCTTAAACTTGTTTTGCAGGATCACACCTTCAATGGATTAAGTTGGGTGCTCGATATTGAATGTATAAATCATATTTGGAGATAGTAGCAAGGGTGGTAACAACTGAATCTCAAGTGCATATTATTTTCAAATCTTATCTCTTTTGTGACTTGTGTAGCCACTAAGGAAAAAGAAGCACTTGAGGATATACATCAGTTGTTGATTATGAAATAAAGGTCTAATTGGAAGATGAATGAATATTATCATATGGTCAACAATCCAAAATTATGTGACGTATTCTCTATCTAGTTAATTTGGATTTGATTCTTCTATATTAGACACTTACCATAATATGGATTAAGTCAGCCCTTTAGACTTCATTGAACACCATGCATATTATCCATGTCATTCAAAATATATTGTGCATGAGGGCTCAAAGGAAATTTAGTCCATATTATGAGGTTTCTCTATTTTAGCAACTCGCTTGCCTTCCACATATAAAGGATTGCTAAATAAGAAACTAGTGCTTGTGCTACTAATGCCATCTCTTGTGTTGAGTTTATCCATAGAAAATCTATATTAAGAGATGGTGCTTATTATTAAATTGGATAAATCACAAGCTTAAGGGATAATATTCAACTAAAGTAAGATGAAGTTGATAAGAGGCCAAGGTATGAAAACTTCCTCTCCTTAAGTTGTTTTAGTATTCTATCCTTAGTGGAATGTACCATAGTATAGGTTAAATTCCTTGCAATATAAAATGTTCAATGGTGCATAAAACTTTGACATCAACTATATGTATGCACTAATTTAAAGGAATTTAGTCTATCCTTTTGGGTTTCAATAATGATGATTCATTTGCCATCCACATATAAGGATCATCATTTGTGAAACCCTCTCTTGTGTTTTTAATGATCTCTTTTCTAAGTGTTTCAACAAGGTCCTTCCAAGTGCTTTCAAGATGGATTCAAAATCTACAAATATAAGAGTCTTGGTTCTTTCAATCATTGAGTTTCAATGGGTCTCATATCAAGCATGATCGAACCAAGCAAAGATGAATGAAGTTCAAGATCGCTTGGTTGGATGAAATCATAAAGAGAAAAGAAATCACAGTGAATCAAGAAGGAAGTTGAACTATCATGAAAACCAAATAATGAAGAAGTAGTGACATAATCATATAATATACTTCATTATGAGGTTTGATGTTCATATTAGCATGCTTTACCTTTAGGATTTCAATTGATATACTTTCAATTCTTAAACTTTCAATTGGTTTAATTTTCATCATCTATGTAAAGCATGTTATGTTCAACCAAGATATAGTGCAAACATCTCCTTTAACCTCGTATTGTTGATGTGCATAAGTGTACTTTGTGTACTCTTGCATGCACAAATTGAGGGAGAGTTTAGCCTTTATCTTGTGAGATTAATGATTTCTTTCAAGTTCATGTTGTATAGTCTCACACCTTGGAGAACATCAAATGAGGATGAATGGTTTCATAGAAATGAAAATGAGTTTCTCTTGATCGTTTGAAGAGGATAAGTTTCTCTTTGATATGTCAAGCCTATCAAAAGCTAGGATGGAAATTCATGATTATAATGGAGACCATGTGGCGTGGAACAAAGGTGTGTCACTCCGTTAACTATTGTGTTACATTTGTGTATCTAGGCTCTTACATGCTAGTGTGTGCATGTATATGCAATATCTTAAGTCACATCATAAGGTTGCACTTGTGGTGACGATTAAAGAATCTCTAGATATTTGATTAATACCTCTTGTGGTGATATCATAAGTTAGTCTTAAGTCATCTTAGTGAGGTATGAGTCAAACATGCTAACTTCTCAAGAATCTTGACTTAAAATATTGCATATCATGTCTATTAGTATACCTTTTGATTATGAGTAATTCCTTAAATTGGTACAATTTCACATTTTCGTACTTTATTTGTACCAAGGTTCAAATTGTAGGACTTAATCCCCTGGCCTCACAAGTCCAAGTGCATAAGTTAAACAAGTATTCATCACTTGTATGCACACATTTAGGGGGAGAATAGTCTATAATTTGAATCTTTGAGACTAACTTCATTTCCAAGTCTATTATGTGTGTAGTCTCGAATTAGAAAGGAATCTTCGGGCAAAGACAATCACTTCCACTGCAAATTTTGATGGGTATCAAAGATTCTTTGCTCCAATAAATGTATCTTTTATACATTTCATAAGAGAATGAGTTTCTCTTGTATATGCTACTCCAACGTCATCTAAAATTGGTAAATGTGTATCACATCCTTTTGGATTGCAAATGACTAAAGTAGCATGACTTATAAATTCTCCTGTTTAGAACTTAATTGATTAAGTAGTGCACATGTTCCTTATGTTGCATGATTATGTTCAATTGATACTCCTTTTATGCCAATGGTACTTTAAGTTGCAAATAGGTACTCTCAACAGATATCAATTGAATTCATATATATATGTGTGCACTAAAACTTGAGGAGAACTTAGTGTAATATGCTATTAGTGATCTATTTATCTATCAAATTGTATCAATTGGTGTTTTTCAATTGATATTTTTCATACATGATCACTAGTTGCATAATCCATACTTGTGGAATTTTCATGTTGCCTCTTGTTGTGATAAGAAAATGCTAGGTGACATCTAGACTCCAGGTATCAAGATTTATCTTTCAGTTAGTATGACAATCTTCATTTGATATCTTGGACCTATGTCAAAATTATGCCAACAAGAGCTTGCAAATGAATTCTAAATCCAACACAAGTCTGGAAACCCCTTGAAAAGGTAAAACGCAAAGATACATCACTTCATGTCACTTCTACATTACCTTTTTTGTCATCTAAGGATCCTTTTCATGATAGTGTGTTCACATCTTGCTTAAATCATAATTTATACCCTTTATATTCTTTGTATCCTTTTTGGAGATTTATGACAAAGGGGGAGAAATTTTGGATTAAAGCTTATCTTTATTTTTGAAAAGGGGAGAAATAATTAACAAAAAGGGGGAATCATAAGAAAAACATAAGATGTAGAAAATTGATGAGTGCATACTATGTCATGAGCATCACGTTTATTTTATGACACATTGCACCTCATGAATAGTATGATATAAGTTGTCTCCATACTTTGACCCAAATATGTGCTTTTGGCATTTGAGTACAAAAGTGTTATTTTCTGAAATGCACATATTTAGGGGGAGGAAACTATATCATAGGATTCAAAATCTTATTTATCAAATCTTATGTAAGCTTTAAATGTGTTGTCATCAATCACCAAAAAGGGGGAGATTGAAAGTGCATTCATCCCATTTGTGAGTTTTGGTGATTTGGATGACAACACATTTAAAGGTCTAACAAGTTCGCTAAGTGTTGAACAGGAAATTCAGTATGATGAACATACTTGAATAGTGTATAATGACAGTGAACAAAGGTTCAACACAAGGTTAAATAACCAGTGAGACAATGCAAATGGATTTAATATGATCTCTATATTGGTTTGAATATATGGACAAGACCTAAGAAATCACTACATACATATGATCAGAATAGAGGATGAAGTGATTAAGGGAATTGGTCAAGCCAAAGCGAATAAGATATGAGGAATCGTGAATTGGCTTGACCATATTACTACCAGTCCATATATGCTTCTATGAGAATCAAACTAGAGCTTGATTGATCTTAACAGTTACATCTAGAAGACATTCAAGCAAGGTTCACAATATTGAAGAAATGATTCTCTCAATGGATGCTCAATGTGATGTTACTCAAGAATGGCTTGATAGGGTGAAGATAGCAAGGAAAGGGCTTCGAGGAACTAAGCGAAGGTGAAGGCCAAGCGACGGCTTGTAGACCGAGGTACCATGGCTAAGGTGAAGAAGAGAGTACTTGCACTAAGGGCGCGTTTGGTTGCCTGGTTTTGGCCCAGCCTGGCCCATGGGATCCAATGTCCGGCTGTTTGGTTGCCTGCACTGCATCCAGACGCTGCATCCGCTCGTGCAAAACCCCCTCCCCAGCCTGGCTCCAGCGGCACGCCAGGAGTTCCCGTTTCTTCTCGGCCTGGCTGGCCGCGCACGCGAGCGGGCGAGCGCGCGCTCCGAAAGCTGTCTCCCGCCATGCAGCCGCCTTCGCGCGGGAAGCTACTAGGGTTACCGCCTCCCTTTCGCGCCAATCTCTGGTATTTCTAGCCCGCTGTGGCGTCGCAGCCCTCTGTCGTCCCTTCTTCCTCTCCTCCTTTCTTTCTCCCGGTGAGAGCAGGTGATGTTTTGTGCTATTTCCTCCTTCGTGTTCTGGATTTGCAAGATCTGTGGTGGCTACTAACATTTTTTGTGTTTCCCCTTTCCCTCGATCTATTGGAATCTGGTTAGGGTTCGTGGTCATCTCAGTTAGGGTTCTTGACAAAAAAGCGCAGGTAACCTCGAAGGCGCCCTAGATCTTGTGATTCCCTGTGGATTAGGGTTGAAACTTTGCATATGATTCATGTCCCTTCCTGATGTTTCATTTTGTTATCTGAGCACATGTCCTAGTCATTGATGTTTCAATTTGTTATCTGAGCACATGTCTTAGTCATTGATGTTTCATTTTTTATGTGAGCACATGTTCTGAGCCATGCAATTTCCAATCTTGCTATGTATTAGATGGCACCCGTGGATCAGAGAACAATGCTTGTCAATCAAGCGGCTGCTTTTGTTGCTGTTATTTATGCATACTTCATGAGTAGGTTTAGGGTAGCACAAGCTGCACGTCCTCAAATCACATATGGCCCGTTAAGTGCTATGGATGAGGAAAGGCAAGCAAATCTGAACAAAATTTACAATTGTAATGATGTAGAATGTATTAGCATGCTGCGCATGCGAAGAGCTCCATTTTTCAACTTGTGTAACCTGTTTAGGGATAGAAGCTTGCTAAGGGACACCATACACAGTTCTATAGAAGAGCAAGTTGCAATGTTTCTACATGTAGTAGGCCACAACCAAAGGTTTAGGGTCATTCACCAAACATTTAGGAGGTCCATGGAGACAATTTGTAGGTACTTTAGGGAGGTTTTGTATGCTACTGGTGAACTAAGGCAGGAGATGATAAGGCCACCCTCACTTGAAACAGCTAGTAAAATCAGGACCAGCCCAAGGTGGTACCCTTATTTTAAGGTAAAAACATAACAACTAATCAACTAAAGTGACATTTTGGAATATACAAATGGTGATGATAGTTGTTGGTATGATGTAGGACTGCATTGGTGCAATAGATGGAACCCATGTTCATGCTAGGGTTCCAACAAAGATTTCTGCAGCATTTAGGGGTAGGAAGCATTATCCTACACAAAATGTACTTGCTGCAGTAGACTTTGATCTGAAGTTCACATATGTTCTTGCTGGCTAGGAGGGCTCTGCACATGATGCCCTCATTCTGGCTGATGCTTTAGAAAGGGATGATGGGTTAAGGGTTCCTCCAGGTACTTATATAACATGATGGTCCACATAATTAGTTTCCCATTGAATGCATTAACTAATTGATGTATAATACAACTTTTTTAGGGAAATTTTACCTAGTGGACGCCGGTTATGCTTGCCGACCAGGATTTCTCCCCCCTTACAGAGCCACTAGATACCACTTGAAAGAATATGGTGGAAGGAATTATCCTACCAATGCTAGAGAGTTGTTCAACTTGAGACATTCTAGCCTGAGAGTGACTGTTGAGAGGGCTTTTGGGGCTTTAAAGAATCGATTCCGTATTCTAGATAACAAACCATTCCATCCTTACAAGACCCAGGTGCAATTAGTGCTTGCATGTTGTATTCTTCATAATAGGATTCTTGATCATGGACAAGATGAGGTGTTCCCTGAGGAATCTACATGGGAACCCAATTCTAATAACAGTTCACAACTTGATGGTACTGATGTGGTTGACAATGTAGCTTGGGGTAATAAGAGGGATGAAATGGCCAACCAGATGTGGATCAATAGGGGCACCTCCCATGTTTAGTTGATGTGACCTTGTAACTTTCTGTTGTTTTATGACCTTGTATTTTATATCTGAGGCAATGGACTTTTCCTATCTGTGATGATATACTGGCATTTTATACATCTGAGGCAATGGACTTACACTATCTATGATGATCTACTTGCATTTTTTTGTATCTGAGGCAATGGACTTTTCCTATCTGTGATGATCTGCTTCTAAGTTTTTTTGTATCTGAGGCAAAGGTTTGTTTGCTATCTATGATTGTGTTCCTAACTGAGGCAATGATTGACTAACCTAATTAGGGGATGGCCGAGGACAGTGTTCAAGTAATTGGGGAGGTGCAGGATGTGGTGGAAGTCCATGCTGGTACTGATCAGCGTGGTAGGGGTGCAATGAGGTGGACTAGTGTTATGTCTGCCTTTGTGCTCCGCCGTATGTGCCAGCTGATCTCAAGTGGTGTTAGAACAGACAAAGGGTTTAAGGAGGTCCACCTGAACCAAGTTGCCAAGGCTCTACAAGAGTTTATTGGCAGTGAGGTGACCGGTACTCAGGTGTACAACCACTTACGTAAATGGAGACAGAGGTGGATGAGGGTGGCAAAACTAAGAGAGTTGAGTGGTGCCAATTGGGATGAAGACTTATGCATGATAAGTCTGGAGGATGAGCACTACAATGGACACATTAAGGTCTGTGTTTATTTTTTTCATAAATAAACCATTGTACTCAGGTGTACAACCATTCCTTTTTCCTCTTGCATTGGATTCCTAACTTCTCCTGAACATTATACTTAGGCCCACCCTAAGGATGCTGAGTTCTTAAACAAGCCTATAGAGAACTATAAGGAGATGATGACTATATTTGGGACAGGATTAGCAACTGGGAAGTATGCTATGGGTTCAAATGAAGCTTTAGGATCTCCATGTGAGGGTGCTACTAGCTCTGTTAAGACTGATTCACTTGATGAGGACAAGAGTGGTAAGTCAGTTGATGATGGTGCCAAAATGTGGGGTGAAGCAACAAAGGATATGAAAGAAGGTAGTAGTGGTGTAGGCAATAAGAGGAAGAGGAGTGTGCTCAGTGATGAGGACACTCTGATGTTGTCTAAAATGACAGATGCTGTCAAGGATGTGGCAGCTGCTATTCGTGAGACCAAAGTGGAGGTGATTAATCCTGACCTCTATGTTGCAGTGATGTATATGCCTGGTTTTAATGAGGAAGCTTTAATTAGTGCTTTCTCTCATCTGGTGGACAACAAGGCACAGGGGGATGCTTTTGTCCACATGACTGACTCCCATCGTGTCCTGTGGCTAAGGACATGGCTAGCCAAGAACTACTACCTGTAGATGCAAATTATGCTAACTGACTGATCATTCTTTTGGGTAGCCAAACATATACCATGAGAGTTTTTGCTTTTGCTGTGATACAACTTGCTTGTCTGTAAGGTCACTAATTTCTGGGGGTCTTTAGGTCTAAGGGTGATCCTTTGCTGGGTTGTTGGAGTACTGAGAGGTTGAAGGCATATGTGATCAGTCAGATTGTTTCCTTTGCCTACGATCAGTCAGATTGTTGCCTGTAATGTATGTGATTTTCATGCTTGATCTGAGATGGTTTCCATTGCCTATGTTGATTGGCAAATTTTGATACCTTGATCTGAGATGATTTCCATTGCCTATGATGATTACAAAATTTACAGTTATGGCTTGGTACGTAGTACATGTTGGCCGTCAAACTGGTGTCTACTCTTCCTGGGAAGCTTGCCATGCTCAAGTAAATGGTTTCAAAGGAGCTTGCTACAAAAGATACAATTCAAGAGAAGAAGCGATGACAGCTTTCAATGGTCACGACAATGAGGACAAACAACAGGAAGTTCCAGTACTTCTTAGGAACAAAGCTAGTGCTATTACAATTAAAGATGTAATAATATTTGCAGGAGGTGTTGTAATATTAGTGCAAGCTTTAATCATTACAATTTTAGTTTCCAAATTGATGTAATAATGGTTACATTAGCTGTTTGATCCCCTCTTGGTCTGTGGGGGTAACCTTACCGATGTATGCAAGAGGTGACTTTAACAACATGCATGCAGCCAACCAAACGTCCATGTGCTTGCATCTGCAATTTGAATCCGCATCTCATACAAGCAACCAAACATAGACTCTATGCAGCCAGAATCGACTTGACCAAGTAACCAAACACTGGGCTGCTGGACGAACTCAACCAGGCCAGCTGTAACCTGGCTGGTTTGGTGCGAGCCAGGCAGGCCTGGGAAACGATCCAAACGCGCCCTAAGTCGATGAACTAATCAGCTATGAAGAGTTACAACATGTTGATGCATCAGTAAGGTGACTTGAAGCCATGATTTGAACTCATATAAGGTGATATGGTACAAGTCACAGGGTTTGATTTGAGTTTGCTTCAAAAGGTGAGACAAAGATGTTTGTGATCCTTATGAAGCAATGCCATGGAGAAATCACACATGAGACACCAATGACTCAAGGAGTTTTCTTAATTAATTTTATTTAACTTGAGTATAGGAATCGTCGTACTATAAAGGGGGATCCAAAAAGAAGGTTGGTGTTTGCCAAAGCTCAAGCCTCTATATTCAAAAGCTATTTTTTGAAAAGCAAAAATCTCTTTAAAATTCTTTGGTTGACCTTGGTTAGGTTTGAGAAACCTAGAGTGTTCTTGTTGAAAAACAGCTGAACTTCTTCAACTGCAGCTGAGCTTCTCAGCTGAACTTGACTTCAGCTGAGTTGAGCTTTTTCAGCTGCAGCTGAGCTTTTCAGCTGAGCTGAACTTCAGCTGAGTTGAGCTTTCTCAACTTCAGCTGAACTCAACTTCAGCTGTGAACCTCTTTAACCATACACCAGCTGAACTTGCCTCCGGGCAGTTGAGCTGGGGTTTTCTCTCCTAAACTCACTGGTCAAGACCGGTTGAACTGGTCCTGAGGGGCAGTTCAGCTGGTCTCTGACCCCTCTGACCTTTGATCTGCAGTCTGCCAGTCAGACTGGCAAACAGGTCGCCAGGAGCTGTCAGGGGCGGTTCAACCGGTGTTGGTCAACTTGTCCAGTCTGCAGGTCAGTCTGCGCGTCAGTCTGCCAGTCAGACTGGCAGTCAGGCTGCCAGGCCTGCCAGGGGCGGTTCAACCGCCCTAGGGGGCGGTTCAATCGGTCTCAGGCAGAAAAATCTGCCCAAACGGCTAGTTTTGAGCTCCACCTATATATACTCACTCCTACCTCTCACCCCAAAGCAGTGAGCACGATTTAAACTCCATTTCCATCTTGAGAAACACCTCCCACTCTCTCTCACACATCTCTTGCCTCTCCCATTTCAAATCTTTGGAGAGAAATCTTTGAGTGAGCTTGAGAGGTGCGGTTTTTGTGCTTCATCTCCAAATCTCTCTTGCTCTTCTTCATTCGAGCTTTGGTACTACATCGAGTTCTTTGTGGATTCATTACTCTTGGAGCTTTTAGCTCCTAGACGACTAGGTGTCTCTTGTGAGTCTCCAAATCTTGTGGAAGACCACAAGAAAGTTTGTATTACCCACTCGTTTGAGCAAAGATTAGTGTGTGAGCTTGACCTTTGTGGTCGGCAAAGGGAGGATTAGGGTTGAAAGAGACCCGGCTCTTTGTGGGCGCCTCAACAAGGAAGTAGGGCACCTTGGTGGTGTGACCGAACCTCGGGATAAATCTTGTGTCTCTTGTGTTCTTGCTCATTGTGTTTGTTTGTGTTCTTCGTTCTCTCACCATTGCGTGGAAGATTTGTTTATATCTTTTTGGTGTGTGGATTTTGAGAGGTGTCATTCTCAGATCTACTACTTTGAACCCTGTGGATCATTTAGAACATCTCATTTCCAAAGTTAACTGGGTGAATTTCGAGATCAATTCAGTTTTACCCAGTTTGGTTCTAGTTTTTGTTGAAAAAGTTTTAACTTGCCTATTCACCCCCCCTCTAGGCAACTTTCAGAAATATAAGCCCTTTTACTTTCTCCCCAATGGCAAACAAATAGATATGAGTGAAGATTATACCAATGTGGAGAGATGGCGGAATGCCGGCAAAGAGTAGATAATACCAATGGAGTTGAGTGGAAGCGTCGTCTTTGTCGAATACTCCATTTCCCTTTCAATTCTATGACTAAGCATGATAATACACTTAAAAACACATTAGTCATAGACATAAAAGAGATATGATCAAAGGTATATAAATGAGCTATGTGTGCAAAGTATCAATCAAAATTCTTAGAATCAAGAATGTTTAGCTCATTCCTAAGTTTGGTAAAGGTTTTCTCATCTAGTGGTTTGGTAAAGATATCGGCTAATTGTTCTTTGGTATCCTCCTTTGTTGGTGATCTCTCAAAAAGTGATACCGAATGGCTATGTGCTTAGTGCGGCTGTGTTCAACGAGATTATCCGCCATGCGGATTGCACTCTCATTATCACATAGGAGAGGGACTTTGCTAAATTTGTAGCCATAGTCCCTGAGGGTTTGCCTCATCCAAAGCAATTGCACGCAATAATGTCCTGCGGCAATATACTCAGCTTCGGCGATAGAAAGAACTACCGAGTTTTGTTTCTTTGAAGCCCAAGACACCAGGGATCTCCCCAGAAACTGACAAGTCCCTGATGTGCTCTTCCTATCAATTTTACACCCTGCCCAATCAGCATCAGAATATCCTAATAAATCAAAAGAGGATCCCTTGGGGTACCAAAGGCCAAACTTAGGTGTATGAACTAAATATCTCAAGATTCTCTTTACGGCCCTAAGGTGAACTTCCTTAGGATCGGTTTGGAACCTTGCACACATGCATACAGAAAGCATAATATCTAGTCGAGATGCACATAAATAGAGTAAGGATCCTATCATCGACCGGTATACCTTTTGATCTACGGATTTACCTCCCGTGTCGAGGTCGAGATGCCCATTGGTTCCCATGGGTGTCTTGATGGGCTTGGCATCCTTCATTCCAAACTTGGTGAGTATATCTTGAATGTACTTTGTTTGGCTGATGAAGGTGCCCTCTTGGAGTTTTTTGACTTGAAATCCTAGGAAATACTTCAACTCCCCCATCATAGACATCTCGAATTTTTGAACCATGATCCTACTAAACTCTTCACAAGTAGATTTGTTAGTAGACCCAAATATGATATCATCAACATAAATTTGGCATACAAACAAATCTTTTGCAATAGTTTTAGTAAAGAGAGTAGGATCAGCCTTGCCGACTTTGAAGCCATAAGTGATAAGAAAATATCTTAGGCATTCATACCATGCTCTTGGGGCTTGCTTGAGCCCATAAAGCGCCTTAGAGAGTTTATAAACATGGTTAGGGTACTCACTATCTTCAAAGCCTGGAGGTTGCTCAACATAGACCTCTTCCTTGATTGGTCCATTGAGGAAGGCACTCTTCACGTCCATTTGATATAGCTTAAAGCCATGGTAAGTAGCATAGGCAAGTAATATACGAATTGACTCAAGCCTAGCTACGGGTGCATAGGTTTCACCAAAATCCAAACCTTCGACTTGTGAATAACCCTTGGCCACAAGTCGTGCTTTGTTCCTTGTCACCACACCATGCTCATCTTGCTTGTTGCGGAACACCCACTTGGTTCCTACAACATTTTTATTAGGACGTGGAACTAAATACCATACCTCATTCCTCATGAAGTTGTTGAGATCCTCTTGCATCGCCAGCACCCAATCCGAATCTTTAAGTGCGTCCTCTACCCTATGTGGCTCAATAGAGGAAACAAAAGAGTAATGTTCACAAAAATGAGCGACTCAAGATTGAGTGGTTACCTGAAAGGGAAATGTGCCTTTGGGCCATTTCTAAGTATTTTGGTGATTTAGTGTCCAACACAAGTGCTTGAATGTTAATCTGTGCCAAGTGATGGACAAAGTGCAAATCAAGTCTAAAGGTATGTTTCTAGACTTGGTACATTGTTTTAAGAACTAATGTATTGTGTCTAAGTGCTGGAAACAGGAGAAATCAAATTGGAAAAGAGATGGCTTTGTTCAGCCAAAGACAGCTCGGTCTGGGTGCACCGGATTGTCCGGTGGTGCACCGGACAGTGTCCGGTGCACCAGGCTGGCTCTGGCAAACTTGCTGCTCTTGGGACTTCGACGGCGGTGTACTGCTATAAATCACCGGACTGTTCGGTGGTGCACCGGACTGTTCGGTGAGCCATTCATAGGCGAAGTCGTCGCTCTCGGGAAGTGATTAACGGCGTACGGCTATAAATCACCGGACTGTCCGGTGAGCCAACGGTCAGCCGGGCCAATGGTCGGTCGAGGATTCCGCGCGTGACGCGTGGCCGAGCCAACGGTCACAAGGGGGCACCGGACTGTCCGGTGTGCACCGGACAGTGTCCGGTGCGCCAACGGCTCTCAATCTGCAACGGTCGGCTTCGCCAAATATGGAAAGAAATCCGCACCGGACAGTGTCCAGTGGTGCACCGAACTGTCCGGTGCGCCAGGCGACTGAAGGCAAGAATTGCCTTCCTGGAATGCTCTCAACGGCTCCTAGCTGCCTTGGGGCTATAAAAGGGACCCCTAGGCGCATGGAGGAGAACACCAAGCATCCTTTGAGCATTGTTGATCACTCACACTTCATTCTTGCGCACTTGTTCGACATTCTTAGTGATTTGAGCTCCGTTCTAGTGAGAACCTCGTGATATTCTTTTGAGCTCAAGTCTGGGTCTTGTGTGTGCGTATTTGCTGTGATTTTGTGTCTCGTGTGCGTTGCTCATCCCTCCCTTACTCCGTGCTTCTTTGTGAACATCAAAGTGTAAGGGCGAGAGACTCCAAGTTGTGGAGATTCCTCGCGAGCGGGATATAGTAAACAAAGCAAAACACAGTGGTATTCAAGTGGGTCTTTGGACCGCTTGAGAGGGGTTGATTGCAACCCTCGTCCGTTGGGACGCCACAACGTGGAGTAGGCAAGTTTTGTACTTGCCCGAACCACGGGATAAACCACTGTGTCTATCTGTGTTGATCTTCTTGTGGTTGTTGTGTTTTGCAAGAACTCCTCTCTAGCCACTTGGCCTTATTGTGCTAACGCTTAATCAAGTTTTTGTGGCTTTAAGTTTAAGTTTTTACAGGATCACCTATTCACCCCCCCTCTAGGTGCTCTCAATTGGTATCGGAGCCGTTCTCTTCAAGAAAGGGACTAATCGCCCGAAGAGATGGATCCTAAGGGAAAGGGGATTGTGATCAATGATAAGGAGAAGGAGTCCTTCGTCAACGAGCCGAAAGATGACAAGCCTACCGACTCAGGCTCGGGCTACAAATGAAAGGATGGGAAGAAGAAGAAGAAGACAAGGGGCATCAAGGAGATCGTCTACTACGACGACAGCGACGAGTCCTCTTCTTCCCAAAAGGACAACGACGACAACGACTACGAGAAAAAGAAAACGGTCAATTCGAACTTTTCTTTTGATTACTCTCGTATTCCGCAAAGTACCAATGCTCATTTACTCTCCATTCCACTTGGTAAACCTCCTCACTTTAATGGAGAGGACTACGGATTTTGGAGCCACAAAATGCGTAGTCACTTGTTCTCTCTCCATCCAAGCATATGGGAGATAGTAGAAAGTGGAATGAAATTTGATAGTACTGATAGTCCCATGTTCATTAATGAGCAAATTCACAAAAATGCACAAGCTACTACTGTTCTTCTAGCTTCTTTGTGCAGGGACGAATACCATAAGGTGAGCGGCTTGGATAACGCCAAGCAGATCTGGGACACCTTCAAGATCTCACATGAGGGGAACGACGTCACCATGCTCACCAAGATGGAATTGGTGGAAGGCGAACTTGGGAGATTCGCAATGATCAGGGGCAAGGAACCAACCCAAACGTACAACCGGCTCAAGACCCTCGTCAACAAAATAAGGAGCTATGGAAGCACGCGATGGACGGACCACGACGTCGTCCGCCTAATGCTAAGGTCCTTTACCGTCCTTGATCCACATCTTGTGAATAATATTCGTGAGAATCCTAGGTACACGAAGATGACGCCCGAAGAGATCCTTGGAAACTTTGTAAGCGGGCGGATGATGATCAAAGAGGCAAGATACGTCGATGATGCATTGAATGGCCCAATCCAAGAGCCTCAAACTATTGCTCTCAAGGCAACGAGGAGCAAGGAGGCGCTACCTAGCAAGGTGGCACAAGTTGAGGCGGTCGGGCTTAATTATGAAGAGATGGCCCTCATCATCAAGCGCTTCAAGACGGTGCTAAAGGGTCGCAAGGGGTCTCCCAACAAGAACAAGACGAAGGGGAAGCGCTCATGCTTCAAATGTGGTAAGATTGGTCATTTTATCGCTAATTGTCCCGATAATGATAGTGACCAGGAACAAGGGAACAAGAGGGAAAAGAAGAAGTCTTACAAGAAGGCTAAGGGCGAGGCACACCTTGGCAAGGAGTGGGACTCGGATTGTTCGTCGTCCGACTCCGACAATGAAGGACTCGCCGCCACCGCCTTCAACAAGTCATCCCTCTTCCCCAACGAGCATCACACTTGCCTCATGGTAAGGGAAAAGAAGGTAAGCACTCGTAATACTAGTACTTACGCTTCCTCAAGTGATGAAGAATCTAGCGATGACGAAATAGACTATTCACGTTTATTCAAGGGATTAGATAGAACTAAGGTGAATAAGATTAATGAGTTGATAGATGCCTTGAATGATAAGAATAGATTATTAGAAAAGCAAGAGGATCTTTTGTATGAAGAACATGATAAGTTTGTAGAGGCTCAAAAATCCCTTGCTTTAGAAATTAAAAGGAATGAAATGCTTTCTTGTGAATTGTCTACATGTCATGACTCTATTTCTAGCTTAAAGAGCATAAATGATGATTTGTATGCTAAGTTAGAGATAGCTAATAAATCAACACCTTGTGTAGAACATGTTACAATTTGCAATAGGTGTAAAGATTTCAATATTGATGCTTGTAGCGAACACCTAGCTTCAATTTCTAAATTGAATGATGAGGTGGCTAGTCTTAATGTCCAACTTAAGACTAGCAAGAGTGAATTTGATAAGCTAAAATTTGCAAGGGATGCCTACACGATTGGTAGACACCCCTCAATTAAGGATGGTCTTGGCTTCAAGAGGGTGGTCAAGAACTTAACAAGCCATAAGGTTTCCATCTCCGCCAAGGAGAAAGGGAAGGCCCCTATGGCTAGTAGTGCTCATAAGAACCATGCTTTCATGTATCATGATAGGAGACATTCTAGGAATGCTTTTAGAAGCTATGATGCTTTTGATTCTCATGCCATGTTTGCTTCTAGTTCTTCTATTATGCATGATAGAAATGTTGCTAGGAAAAATGCTATGCCTAGAAGAAATGTTGTTCATGTGCCTAGGAAAGTAATGAATGAACCTTCTACAATTTATTATGCTTGCAATGCTTCCTTTGCTATTTGTAGAAAGGATAAGAAGGTAATTGCTAGGAAGTTAGGGGCCAAATGTAAGGGAGACAAAACTTGCATTTGGGTCCCTAAGAATATTGTCACTAACCTTGTAGGACCCAACAAGAGTTGGGTACCTAAGACCCAAGCCTAAATTTTCCTTGCAGGTTTATGCATCGGGGGGCTCAAGCTAGATTATCGACAGCGGATGCACAAACCACATGACGGGGGAAAAGAGGATGTCCTCTTCCTACGTCAAGAACAAGGATCCCCAAGATTCAATAATATTCGGTGATGGGAACCAAGGCAAGGTGAAAGGGTTAGGAAAAATTGCTATTTCATCCGAGCACTCTATTTCTAATGTGTTCTTAGTTGAGTCGCTTGGATATAACTTGTTGTCTGTGAGTCAACTCTGTAATATGGGATATAACTGTTTATTCACAAATGTGGATGTGTCTGTCTTTAGAAGAAGTGATGGTTCATTAGCTTTTAAGGCTGTACTAGACGGCAAACTTTATTTAGTTGATTTTGCAAAAGAGGAGGCCGGTCTAGATGCATGCTTAATTGCTAAGACTAGCATGGGCTGGTTGTGGCATCGCCGCTTAGCACATGTGGGGATGAAGAACCTTCACAAGCTTCTAAAGGGAGAACACGTGATAGGTCTAACTAATGTTACTTTCGAAAAATATAGACCTTGTGCAGCTTGTCAAGCAGGTAAACAGGTGGGAAGCTCTCATCATGCCAAAAATGTGATGACAACATCAAGACCCCTGGAGTTACTTCATATGGACCTCTTCGGACCCGTCGCCTATCTAAGCATAGGAGGAAGTAAGTATGGTCTTATTATAGTTGATGATTTTTCCCGCTTCACTTGGGTATTCTTTTTGCAGGATAAAACTAAAACCCAAGGGACCCTCAAGCGCTTCCTAAGGAGAGCTCAAAATGAGTTTGAGCTCAAGGTGAAGAAGATAAGGAGTGACAACGGGTCCGAGTTTAAGAACCTTCAAGTGGAGGAGTACCTTGAGGAGGAAGGGATCAAGCACGAGTTCTTCGCTCCCTACACACCACAACAAAATGGTGTGGTAGAGAGGAAGAACAGGACGCTCATCGATATGGCAAGGACGATGCTTGGAGAGTTCAAGACCTCCGAGCGCTTTTGGTCGGAAGCCGTGAACACGGCTTGCCACGCCATCAACCGGGTCTACCTTCACCGCCTCCTCAAGAAGACTTCATATGAGCTTCTAACCGGTAACAAACCCAATGTGTCTTACTTTCGTGTATTTGGGAGCAAATGCTATATTCTAGTAAAGAAGGGTAGAAATTCTAAGTTTGCTCCCAAAGCTGTAGAAGGGTTTTTGTTAGGTTATGACTCAAATAAAAGGCGTATAGGGTCTTCAACAAATCATCGGGTTTGGTTGAAGTCTCTAGCGACGTTGTATTTGATGAGACTAATGGCTCTCCAAGAGAGCAAGTTGTTGATCTTGATGATGTAGATGAAGAAGACGTTCCAACGGACGCGATTCGTACCATGGCAATTGGAGACGTGCGACCACAGGAACAAAAGGAGCAAGATCAACCCTCTTCCTCAACAATGGTGCATCCCCCGACTCAAGATGATGAACAGGTTCATCAAAAGGAGGCATGTGATCAAGGGGGAGCACAAGATGATCATGTGATGGAGGAAGAAGCACAACCGGCACCTCCAACCCAAGTTCGAGCGACGATTCAAAGGAATCATCCCGTCGACCAAATTTTGGGTGACATTAGCAAGGGAGTAACTACTCGTTCTAGATTAGTTAATTTTTGTGAGAATTACTCCTTTGTCTCTTCTATTGAGCCTTTTAGGGTAGAAGAGGCCTTGCTAGATCCGGACTGGGTGTTGGCCATGCAGGAAGAGCTCAATAATTTCAAGAGGAATGAAGTTTGGGCACTGGTGCCTCGTCCCAAGCAAAACATTGTGGGAACCAAGTGGGTGTTCCGCAAAAAATAGGACGAGCACGGGGTGGTGACAAGGAACAAGGCTCGACTTGTGGCAAAAGGTTATGCCCAAGTCGCAGGTTTGGACTTTGAGGAGACTTTTGCTCCTGTGGCTAGGCTAGAGTCCATTCGTATTTTGCTAGAGTATGCCGCTCACCATTCTTTCAGGTTGTTCCAAATGGATGTGAAGAGCGCTTTCCTCAACGGTCCAATCAAGGAGGAGGTGTACGTGGAGCAACCCCCTGGCTTCGAGGATGAACGGTACCCCGACCACGTATGTAAGCTCTCTAAGGCACTCTATGGACTTAAGCAAGCCCCAAGAGCATGGTATGAATGCCTTAGAGACTTTTTAATTGCTAATGCTTTCAAGGTTGGGAAAGCTGATCCAACTTTATTCACTAAGACTTGTGATGGTGACTTATTTGTGTGCCAAATTTATGTCGATGACATAATATTTGGTTCTACTAATCAAAAGTCTTGTGAAGAGTTTAGCAGGGTGATGACGCAGAAATTCGAGATGTCGATGATGGGCGAGTTGAACTACTTCCTTGGGTTCCAAGTGAAGCAACTCAAGGACGACACCTTCATCTCCCAAACGAAGTACACACAAGACTTACTAAAGCGGTTTGGGATGAAGGACGCCAAGCCCGCAAAGACTCCAATGGGAACTGACGGACACACTGACCTCAACAAAGGAGGTAAGTCCGTTGATCAAAAAGCATACCGGTCCATGATAGGTTCTTTGCTTTATTTATGTGCTAGTAGACCGGATATTATGCTTAGTGTATGCATGTGTGCTAGATTTCAATCCGACCCAAGGGAGTGTCACTTAGTGGCCGTGAAGCGAATTCTTAGATATTTAGTCGCTACGCCTTGCTTCGGGATCTGGTATCCAAAGGGGTCAACTTTTGATTTGATTGGATATCCAGATTCCGACTATGCTAGATGTAAGGTCGATAGGAAGAGTACATCGGGGATGTGCCAATTCTTAGGAAGGTCCCTGGTGTCATGGAATTCTAAGAAACAAACTTCCGTTGCCCTATCCACCGCTGAGGTCGAGTATGTTGCCGCAGGACAGTGTTGCGCGCAACTACTTTGGATGAGGCAAACCCTCCGGGACTTTGGCTACAATCTGAGCAAAGTCCCACTCCTATGTGACAATGAGAGTGCTATCCGCATAGCGGACAATCCTGTTGAGCACAGCCGCACAAAGCACATTGACATCCGACATCACTTTTTGAGAGACCACCAGCAAAAGGGAGATATCGAAGTGTTTTATATTAGCACCGAGAACCAGCTAGCTGATATCTTTACCAAGCCTCTAGATGAGAAGACCTTTTGCAGGCTGCGTAGTGAGCTAAATGTCTTAGATTCGCGGAACTTGGATTGATTTATAGCATACATGTGTTTATGCCTTGATCATGTTCCTTATGCATATTGTTGTTTACTTGTGGTGCTCAAGTTGTACAAACACTCCCTGGACCTCACGAGTCCTTTTGCAAGTGATGCACATATTTAGGGGGAGATGTGCTACAACTTGACCCTTTGAGACTAACCGTGTGCTTGAGTTTGCTTGATTTAGTCCCAAAGGTGGATTGAAAGGGAAAGGTGGACTTGGACCATGAAAGACTTCCACTGCACTCCGATGAGAGGGTAACTTACTCCAAGTCCATCTCAATATCCTTATTGCCTTTTGTACTCTTATTTGAAGATTTTGGTGAGGCAATGGGGTTAAAGGGCCAAGGTTGATCCCGTTTTGGTGTTTGATGCCAAAGGGGGAGAAAATAAGGCCAAAGCAATAATTGGATCAGCTACCACTTGAGAATTTTGAAAATAGTAGAATAGAGCTTTTGGTTTGTCAAAACTCTCTTGTTGTCTCTATTGTCAAAAGTTGGCATCTTGTAGGGAGAGTAGTTGATTATGGGAAAAAGGGGGAGTTTTTGAATCTTTGATCAATTTCTCTTGGAATACCTCTCTTTATGTCTCTAGAAGTGAATTTGACTTAGAGATAGGAAATTGAGTTTGATTTGCAAAAACAAACCAAGTGGTGGCAAAGTATGATCCAAATATGCCAAATTTGAATCAAAACAATTTGTGTTCTTATTTGCATTGATATTGCACTTGTTCTAGTTGCTTTGTGTTGTGTTGGCATAAATCACCAAAAAGGGGGAGATTGAAAGGGAAATGTGCCTTTGGGCCATTTCTAAGTATTTTGGTGATTTAGTGTCCAACACAAGTGCTTGAATGTTAATCTATGCCAAGTGATGGACAAAGTGCAAATCAAGTCTAAATGTATGTTTCTAGACTTGGTACATTGTTTTAAGAACTAATGTATTGTGTCTAAGTGCTGGAAATAGGAGAAATCAAATTGGAAAAGAGATGGCTTTGTTCAGCCAAAGACAGCTCGGTCTGGGTGCACCGGACTGTCCGGTGGTGCACCGGACAGTGTCCGGTGCGCCAGGCTGGCTCTGGCGAACTTGCTGCTCTCGGGACTTCGACGGCGGTGTACGGCTATAAATCACCGGACTGTCCGGTGGTGCACCGGACTGTCCGGTGAGCCATTCACAGGCGAAGTCGTCGCTCTCGGGAAGTGATTAACGGCGTACGGCTATAAATCACCGGACTGTCCAGTGGTGCACCGGACTGTCCGGTGAGCCAACGGTCAGCCGGGCCAACGGTCGGCCGAGGATTCCACGCGTGACGCGTGGCCGAGCCAACGGTCACAAGGGGGAACCGGACTGTCCGGTGTGCACCGGACAGTGTCCGGTGCGCCAACGGCTCTCAATCTGCAACGGTCGGCTTCGCCAAATAAGGAAATAAATCCACACCAGACAGTGTCCGGTGGTGCACCGGACTATCTGGTGCGCCAGGCGACTGAAGGCAAGAATTGCCTTCCTGGAATGCTCTCAACGGCTCCTAGCTGCCTTGGGGCTATAAAAGGGACCCCTAGACGCATGGAGGAGAACACCAAGCATCCTTTGAGCATTGTTGATCACTCACACTTCATTCTTGCTCACTTGTTCGACATTCTTAGTGATTTGAGCTCTGTTCTAGAGAACCTCGTGATATTCTTTTGAGCTCAAGTCTGGGTCTTGTGTGTGCGTATTTGCTGTGATTTTGTGTCTTGTGTGCGTTGCTCATCCTTCCCTTACTCTGTGCTTCTTTGTGAACATCAAAGTGTAAGGGCGAGAGACTCCAAGTTGTGGAGATTCCTCGCGAGCGGGATATAGTAAACAAAGCAAAACACCATGGTATTCAAGTGGGTCTTTGGACCGCTTGAGAGGGGTTGATTGCAACCCTCGTCCGTTGGGACGCCACAACGTGGAGTAGGCAAGTTTTGTACTTGCCCGAACCACGGGATAAACCACTGTGTCTATCTGTGTTGATCCTCTTGTGGTTGTTGTGTTTTGCAAGAACTCCTCTCTAGCCACTTGGCCTTATTGTGCTAACACTTAATCAAGTTTTTGTGGCTTTAAGTTTAAGTTTTTACAGGATCACCTATTCACCCCCCCCCTCTAGGTGCTCTCATTACCCCCTTATGAATATCGCCGAGGATGGTGTTCACGGGGTGATCTCTTTGAATCACTTGGTGGACTCTTGGGTGTGGCGGTCTTGTATCTTGTTCATATTCCTTATCTTGATCATTGTCATCTCCCCCTTGATCATTGCCCTCCACTTGAGGTGGCTCATCCTCTTGATCTTCATTTTCATCATCTTGAGCTTGATCCTCATCTTGAGTTGGTGGAGATGCTTGTGTGGAAGATGATGGTTGATCTTGTGCTTGTGGAGGCTCTTCGGATTCGTTAGGACACACATCCCCAATGGACATGTTCCTTAGCGCGACGCACGGAGCCTCTTCATCATCTAGCTCATCAAGATCAACTTGCTCTACTTGAGAGCCATTAGTCTCATCAAACACAATATCACAAGAAACTTCAACTAGTCCAGTGGACTTGTTAAAGACTCTATATGCCCTTGTGTTTGAATCATAACCAAGTAAAAAGCCTTCTACAGCCTTAGGAGCAAATTTAGATTTTCTACATCTTTTAACAAGAATAAAGCATTTGCTACCAAAGACTCAAAAATATGAAACATTAGGCTTTTTACCAGTGAGGAGTTCATAAGATGTATTCTTGAGGATTCGATGAAGATATAACCGGTTGATGGAGTAGCAGGCGGTGTTAATCGCCTCGGCCCAAAACCGGTCTAGTGTCTTGTACTCATCAAGCATGGTCCTTGCCATGTCCAATAGAGTTCTATTTTTCCTCTCCACTACACCATTTTGTTGTGGCATGTAGGGAGAAGAGAACTCATGCTTGATGCCCTCCTCCTCAAGAAAGCCTTCAATTTGAGAGTTCTTGAACTCTGTTCCATTGTCGTTTCTAATCTTTTTTATCCTTACGCCGAACTCATTTTGAGCCCGTCTCAAGAATCCCTTTAAGGTCTCTTGGGTTTGAGATTTTTCTGCAAAAAGAACACCCAAGTGAAGCGACAATAATCATCCACAATAACTAGACAGTACTTACTCCCGCCGATGCTTATGTAAGCTATCGGGCCGAATAGATCCATGTGGAGTAACTCAAGTGGCCTATCGGTCGTCATGATGTTCTTGTGTGGATGATGAACGCCAACTTGCTTCCCTGCTTGACATGCGCTACAAATCCTGTCTTTCTCAAAATAAACATTTGTTAGTCCCAAAATGTGCTCTCCCTTTAGAAGCTTATAAAGATTCTTCATTCCAACGTGGGCTAGTCGGCGATGCCAGAGCCAACCCGTGTTAGTCTTAGCAATTAAGCAAGTATCGAGTTCAGCTCTATTAAAATCAACCAAGTATAGCTGACCCTCTAATACTCCCTTAAATGCTATTGAATCATCACTTCTTCTAAAGACAGTAACACCTATATCCGTAAAAAGACAATTGTAGCCCATTTTACATAACTGAGAAACTGAAAGCAAGTTATAATCTAATGAATCTACAAGAAAAACATTAGAAATAGAATGGTCAGATGATATTGCAATTTTACCAAGTCCTTTGACCAAACCTTGATTTCCATCCCCGAATGTGATAGCTCTTTGGGGATCTTGGTTTTTCTCATAGGAGAAGAACATCTTTTTCTCCCCAGTCATGTGGTTTGTGCACCCACTATCGATGATCCAACTTGAGCCCCCGGATGCATAAACCTACAAAACAAGTTTAGGCCTTGTTCTTAGGTACCCAAACAGTCTTGGGTCCTTTCACATTAGAAACAAGCACCTTGGGTACCCAAACATAGGTCTTGGAGCCCTTGTGTTTGCCCCCAACATATTTGGCAACTACTTTGCTTGATTTGTTAGTGAGCACATATGAAGCATCAAAAGTCTTAAATGAAATATTAGGTTCATTTGATGCAATAGAAGATTTCTTTTTAGGCATTTTAACATGAGTAGAATGCCTAGAGCTAGAAGCCTCATTCTTATAAATAAAAGCATGGTGAGAAATAGAATGAGTCTTCTTAGCATGAATTCTCCTAATCTTATCTTCAGGATAACCAGCAGGATATAAAATATAGCCCTCGTTATCCTGAGGCATGGGAGCCTTGCCCTTAACAAAATTTGACAATCTTTTAGGGGCATTAATTTTAACATTGCCTCCCTGTTGGAAGCCAATGCCATCCTTAATGCCAGGGCGTCTCCCACTATAAAGCATACTACGAGCAAATTTAAATTTCTCATTTTCTAATTCATGCTCGGCAATTTTAGCATCTAATTTTGCTATATGATCATTTTGTTGTTTAATCATAGCAATGTGATCATGGATAACATCAATATTAACATCTCTACATCTAGTGCAAATAGAAACATGACTGACAATAGATGTAGAGGGTTTGCAAACATTTAATTCATCAATCTTAGCATGTAAAATGGCATTTTCATTTCTAAGATTGGAAATAACATCATTGCAAACATTTAAATCTTTAGCCTTAGCAATTAATTTTTCATTCTCAATCTTAAGGCTAGCAAGAGAGGCATTCAATTTATCAATCTTAGCAATTAAGCTAGCATTATCATTTCTAAGATTGGCAATTGAATCATCACATACATTTGATTTTTTAACCTTAGCAATTAATTTAGCATTTTCATTTCTAAGGTTAGAAATAGTGTCATGGCAAGTGCTTAGCTCACTAGTTAATTTTTCACATTTTTCTACCTCTAGAGCATAAGCATTTTTAACCTTAATATGCTTCTTAGTTTCTTTAATTAGGAAGTCCTCTTGGCTATCCAAGAGTTCATCCTTCTCATGAATAGCACTAATCAATTCATTCAATTTTTATTTTTGTTGCATGTTTAGGTTGGCAAAAAGGGTGAGCAAGTTATCCTCATCATCACTAGAATTATCCTCATCACTAGAAGTTGCATACTTAGTGGAGGATCTAGATTTTACCTTCTTCTTCTTGCCGTCCTTTGCTATGAGGCACTTGTGGCCGACGTTGGGGAAGAGGAGGCCTTTGTTGATAGCGATGTTGGTGGCGTCCTCGTCGTCGGAGGAGTCGGTGGAGCTCTCATCGGAGTCCCATTCCCGACACACGTGGGCATCGCC
Source organism: Zea luxurians (assembly GCA_029449295.1). Taxonomy (NCBI): domain Eukaryota; kingdom Viridiplantae; phylum Streptophyta; class Magnoliopsida; order Poales; family Poaceae; genus Zea; species Zea luxurians. The sequence continues at coordinate 32,464,197 of JAOPSE010000031.1, forward strand.
GCCCTTCTTCTTGTAGTACTTCTTCTTTTCCTTCCTCCTTCCCTTCTTGTCGTCGCCCTTGTCACTGTCACTAGAGATATGACATTTTGCTATAAAGTGACCGGGCTTACCACACTTGTAGAAAACTTTCTTAGAGCGGGGCTTGTAGTCTTTCCCCCTCCTTTGCTTGAGGATTTGGTGGAAGCTCTTGATGATGAGCGCCATCTCCTCGTTGTCGAGCTTGGAGGCGTCGATGGGGAGTCTACTTGATGTAGACTCTTCTTTCTTCTCCTCTGTCGCCTTGAATGCAACAGGTTGTACCTCGGGTACGGAGGAGGCGCCTTGCTCGATGATCTTCTTAGAGCCTTTGATCATCAATTCAAAGCTCACAAATTTTCCTATAACCTCCTCGGGAGATATTAGCCTGTATCTAAGATCACCACGAATTAATTGAACTTGTGTAGGATTAAGAAAAACAAGTGATCTTAGAATAACCTTGACCATTTCATGGTCATCCCATTTTGTGCTCCCGAGGTTGCGCACTTGGTTCACCAAGGTCTTTAGCTGGTTGTACATGGCTTGCGGGTCTTCTCCTTGGTTGAGCATGAACCGACCGAGCTCCCCCTCGATCGTTTCCCTCTTGGTGATCTTGGTCACCTCATCTCCTTCGTGCGCGGTCTTGAGCACGTCCCAAATCTCTTTGGCACTCTTCAACCCTTGCACCTTATTATACTCCTCTTGACTTAGAGAGGCGAGGAGTATAGTGGTGGCTTGGGAGTTGAAGTGCCGGATTTGAGCAACCTCGTCTGAGTCATAGTCCTCATCCCCTACGGATGGTTCCTGCGCTCCAAACTCAACAATATCCCAAATACTAGAGTGGAGTGAGGTTAGATGGTGCCTCATTTTATCACTCCACATGTTATAATCTTCACCCTCAAAAATGGGTGGTTTGCCTAGTGGGACGGAAAGTAAAGGAGTGCGTTTGGAAATGCGTGGGTAGCGTAGGGGGATCTTACTAAACTTCTTGCGCTCATGGCGCTTAGAAGTGACGGACAGTGCGTCGGAGCCGGAGGTGGATGGCAACAAAGAGTCGGTCTCGTGGTAGACCACTTTCTTCATCTTCTTCTTCTTGTCGCCACTCCGATGCGACTTGACGCGTGGAGGGGATTCCTCCTTGTGCTTGGTGCCGGACTCCTTTGATGGAGCCTTCCCGTGGCTTGTAGCGGGCTTCTCGCCGGTCACCATCTCCTTCTTGGCGTGATCTCCCGACATCACTTCGAGCGGTTAGGCTCTAATGAAGTATCGGCTCCGATACCAATTGAAAGTCGCCTAGAGGGGGGTGAATAGGCAAATCTGAAATTTATAAACTTTGAGCACAACTACAAGCCGAGGTTAGCGTTAGAAATGAAACCGAGTCTGAAAGAGAGGGCGAAAATAAATCAACTAAAGAAATAAAGCGGATGACACGGTGATTTGTTTTACCAAGGTATGGCCCTCAAAGGCCTAGTCCCCGTTGAGGTGGTCACAAAGACCGGGTCTCTTTCAACCCTTTCCCTCTCTCAAACAGTCACCTAGACCGAGTGAGCTTCTCTTCTCAATCAAACGGGACACTTAGTCCCCACAAGGACCACCACATAATTGGTGTCTCTTGCTTTGATTACAAATGTTGCGGGAACAAGAATGGGGAAGAAGAAAAGCGATCCAAGCGCAAGAGCTTAAATGAACACGATAAAACTCTCTCTTCTAGTCACTATTGCTTTGAGTGGAATTGGGACTTGGAGAGATTTTGATTCACTCTAATTATGTCTTATATTGAATGCTATAGCTCTTGTATTGAATGTGTTGGCTGAAAACTTGGATGCCTTGAAGTGTGGTGGTTGGGGGGTATTTATAGCCCCAACCACCAAAGTGGCTGTTGGGGATGGCTGCTGTCAAATGGCGCACCGGACAGTCCAGTGTGCCACCAGACACTGTCCAGTGCGCTAGCCATGTCACCCAACCGTTAGGGTTCGACCGTTGGAGCTCTGACATGTGGGGCCACCGAACAGTCCGGTGGTGCACCGGACAGGTCCTGTTTACTGTCCGGTGTGCCTTCTGGCGCCTGCTCTGACTTCTGCACACGTAGTTGCATTGTTCACTATTCACTATAGACTTTTGCAGACGACCATTGGCGCAGTTAGCCGTTGCTCCGCTGGCACACCGAATAGTCCGGTGCTACACCGGACAGTCTGGTGAATTATAGCGGAGCGGCTCCCCGAAAACCCAAAGCTAGCAAGTTGGAGTTGATCCACCCTGGTGCACCGGATACTGTCCGGTGGTGTTGAAAGGGAAATAGGGTCAAACCTTTTTCCTAAATAATTTTGGTGGTTGAATTGCCGAACACAAATTATTGGACTAACTAGTTTGCTCTAGATTATGAGTTCTACAGGTGCCAAAGGTTCAACACAAACCAATAAAAAGTCCAAGAAAGGGTTCAAAGAAAAAGAGCAAAAGACAACCGAAGGCTGCCCTGGTCTGGTGCACCGGACTGTCCGGTGTGCCACCGGACAGTGTCCGGTGCACCAGGGAGATCCTCTCTAAACTGCTCAACTTCGAGAATTTGGGGAGCCACTCCGCTATAATTCACCAGACTGTCCGGTGTAACACCGGACTGTCCGGTGTGCCAGCGGAGCAATGGCTACCTACGCCAACGATCGTCTGCAAAATTCTACAGTGAACAGTGCAACTGCGCGCGCAGAAGTCAGAGCAGGCGCCAGAAGGCGCACCGAACAGTGAACAGGACCTGTCTGGTGCACCACCGCATTGTCCGGTAGCCCCATATGTCAGAGCTCCAACGGTCGAACTCTAACGGTTGGGTGACATGGCTGGCACACCGGACAGTGTTCGGTGCGCCATACGACAACAGTCATCCCCAACGACCACTTTGGTGGTTGGGGCTATAAATACCCCCCAACCACCACACTTCAAGGCATCCAAGTTTTCAGCCAACACTTTCAACACAAGAGTTATAGCATTCAATTCAAGGCACAATTAGAGTGAATCAAAATCTCTCCAAGTCCCAATTCCACTCAAAGCAATAGTGACTAGAAGAGAGTGTTTTGTCGTGTTCTTTTGAGCTCTTGCGCTTGGATCGCTTTTCTTCTTCCTCATTATTGTTCCCGCAACATTTGTAATCAAAGCAAGAGACACCAATCGTGTGGTGGTCCTTGTGGGGACTAAGTGTCCCGTTTGATTGAGAAGAGAAGCTCACTCGGTCTAGGTCACCGTTTGAGAGAGGGAAAGGGTTGAAAGAGACCCGGTCTTTGTGACCACCTCAACGGGGAGTAGGTTTGCAAGAACCGAACCTCGGTAAAACAAATTACCGTGTCACACTCTTCATTTGCTTGTGATTTGTTTTTCGCCCTCTCTTTCGGACTCGATCTTATTTCTAACGCTAACCCCGGCTTGTAGTTGTGCTTAAAGTTTATAAATTTCAGATTCCGCCTTTTCACCCCCCCTCTAGGCGACTTTCAATTGGTATCAAAGCCTGGTGCTTCATTAGAGCCTAACCGCTCGAAGTGATGTCGGGAGATCACGCCAAGAAGGAGATGATGACCGACGAGAAGCCCGCTACAAGCCATGGGAAGGCTCCATTAAAGGAGTCCGGCACCAAGCACAAGGAGGAATCCCCTCCACGCGTCAAGTCGCATCGAAGTGGCGACAAGAAGAAGAAGATGAAGAAAGTGGTCTACTACGAGACCGACTCTTCGTCGCCATCCACCTCTGGCTCCGACGCACCGTCCGTAACTTCTAAGCGCCATGAGCGCAAGAAGTTTAGTAACATCCCCTACGCTATCCTCGCATTTCAAAGCGCACTCATTTACTTTCTGTTCCTCTAGGCAAACCATCCGATTTTAGGGTGAAGATTATAACATGTGGAGTGATAAAATGAGACATCATCTAACCTCACTCCACGCTAGTATTTGGGACATTGTTGAGTTTGGAGTGCAGGTACCATCGCCAAAGGATGAAGATTATGATTCAGACTAGGTTGCCCAAATTCGGCACTTCAACTCCCAAGCCACTACTATACTCCTCGCCTCTCTAAGTCGAGATGAGTATAATAAGGTGCAAGGGTTAAAGAGCGCCAAGGAAACTTGGGACATGCTCAAGACCGCGCATGAAGGAGACGAGGTGACCAAGATCACCAAGAGGGAAATGATCTAGGGGGAGCTCGGTCGTTTTATGCTCAACCAAGGAGAGGAGCCACAAGCTATGTACAACCGGCTCAAGACATTGGTGAACCAAGTGCATAACCTCGGGAGCACCAAATGGGATGACCATGAAATGGTCAAGGTTATTCTTAGATCACTTGTTTTTCTTAACCCTACTCAAGTTCAATTAATTCGTGGTGATCCTAGATACAAACTAATGACTCCCGAGGAAGTGATAGGAAAATTTGTGAGCTTTGAATTGATGATCAAAGGCTCCAAGAAGATCATCGAGCAAGGCACCTCCTCCGTACCCGAGGTACAACCCGTCGCATTCAAGGCGGCAGAGGAGAAGAAAGAAGAGTCTACATCAAGTAGGCTTCCCATTGACACCTCCAAGCTCGACAACGAGGAAATGGTGCTCATCATCAAGAGCTTTCGCCAAATCCTCAAGCAAAGGAGGGGGAAAGACTACAAGCCCCGCTCCAAGAAAGTTCGCTACAAGTGTGGTAAGCCCGGTCACTTTATAGCAAAATGTCCTATTTCTAGTGACAATGTCAGGGGCGACGACAAGAGGGGGAAGAAGAAGGAGAAGAAGGGATACTACAAGAAGAAGGGCGGTGATGCCCATGTTTGCTGGGAGTGGGACTCCGACGAGAGCTCCACCGACTCCTCCTCCGACGAGGACGCCGCAAACATCACCGTCAACAAGGGTCTTCTCTTCCCCAACGTCGGCCACAAGTGCCTCATGGCAAAGGACGGCACGAAGAAGAAGGTTTATGCATCCAGGGGCTCAAGTTGGATCATTGATAGCGGGTGCACAAACCACATGACTGGGGAGAAAAGGATGTTCTCCTCCTATGAGAAAAACCAAGATCCCCAAAGAGCTATCACATTCAGGGATGGAAATCAAGGTTTGGTCAAAGGACTTGGTAAAATTGCTATATCATCTGACCATTCTATTTCCAATGTTTTTCTTGTAGATTCTTTAGATTATAACATGCTTTCAGTTTCTTAATTATGTAAAATGGGTTACAACTGTCTTTTTACGGATGTAGGTGTTACTGTCTTTAGAAGAAGTGATGATTCAATAGCTTTTCAGCCAACACATTCAATACAAGAGCTATAGCATTCAATTCAAGACACAATTAGAGTGAATCAAAATCTCTCCAAGTCCCAATTCCACTCAAAGCAATAGTGACTAGAAGAGAGAGTTTTGTCGTGTTCTTTTGAGCTCTTGCGCTTGGATCACTTTTCTTCTTCCTCATTCTTGTTCCAGCAATATTTATAATCAAAGCAAGAGACACCAATTGTGTGGTGGTCCTTTGAAGCGTCCCGATCCTTTGGGACTCAAATGTGATACAATTACTAGTCCCAGGAGGCTAGTAATCACATTCATTACTTCAAATAGTTATAGAGTCTGAATAACGTTATTACAATACCGGGGATACAAGCTCGAAAGTGAGCCGAAAAACATAAAGCGCAGTGGAAGATAAAATAGCCCAGGCCACAGGCAGAACTGGGTGAAGACACAGCCCCATCAATCAAGCATAGCAGAAAAGAAGTCTTCAGCTGCTGAAAAACATAAATAAATCTGGGTGAATACACTAGGTATTCCGCAAGCCCACCCGGCTCCCGTAAAGAGAAAGTGACCTAAATTGTACATGCTTATTATGGTGGATTTGAAGTCACTCATACTTTTTCAGAGAAAGGCAGTACTCGATAGTTAGGGTTTTCCCAAAAACCATAGAAGTAACACTTGCTTAACCACCACTGAGCTTCCCGCTCCCGTGGTACTTCTTTCTTTCCAGAACACACACACACACATTTCCCTGTTCCCCGTTGTAGTAGAAACACTAATTGTCATACCATACCAGACTCGTCCATACCAGTGGACACGGACTATTCGAATAGGTTTAGACTCTGCGCAGAGGGGTACACTTTACCCACTAGTCCGGTTCTGCGATCTCATGGCCAATGAGACCCGAATCCGAAACTCTTTCCTTCCTTGTACGTCCGAACCTTAACGGTTATACCGGAAGGAGTCAGGCCACCACCATGTCCAAACCGGACAAAACATTCCCCTTCCTTATCCTCCCGGTGCTACCCCAGCCTTCATAACCCTGGGGTGGGACCGTACGAGTTCAGATCGAGTGGCTGCCCACACAGCCTCGAGTGGTTGTACTTTTTGAGAGTACAGGTAATGAAAGATGACAAATCGGTCCTTATATGAGAGGACGATCCTTCTGCTCACGCCTAAACCAGCTGAGCCAACACCTTAGGCCCTCCCCTAAACCAGGGAGTCCCTGATCATCCTACTTCACCAGGTGATGAGGGTGAGTACCCTTCATCGCACTCTTTTTGGAAAACATTTCGCTTATACCCCCTTTTTACTTGTCCCATATCTTTTAACGGAAGTAATAGTTAATGCGGGCTCTCTCATGCTCACCATGCAATTTTGATTCCCATCCCATAATCCAGGCTTAGGCAGTGGTAGAGAGAAGTAGGTAAGTAATGCATCAAGGGAAGGATGGACTTGCCTTCGTCGAAGCTTTCCTGGCACAAAAGGTTAATCTCGAAGGGGTCGGGTTCCTGCCCTTCTTCCGGAGCTAAGAGTTCCGGAGGATCGGATCCCTCTTCCGCTAATTAAACACAGATAAAAACAATACATCAAACATAGTGACCTTTGTGGGGTGTGCAAACTTTTATATTTTATTATTTTTGTGCCCTACTAATTTATTTAAACTATTTTTGGTGCATAAAATATCAGCATATAAGTATATATGGGAAAATGGGATAAAGAAAATGGGAAAAGAAAAAGAAAAAGGATTTCCTTTCCCTGTGGGCCGGGGGGGATTTTCGGCCCACTTGGGCGCGGGCGCTCGCGCGGGCGAGGCAGGCGGCCCAGCTGGCCCAGCTGTGCGGGGGAGACGGCGGGTGACGGCGCCGAGGCGCGGGCCCACCAGCCAGGGAGAGAGGAGGGGGCTGACGTCGTTAGCGACAACGGAGGGGGAGAGGGGCTCGACCGGGGTTCGACCGGCGGTGGGGATCCGCGGCGGTTCTCCGCCGCCGGTCCGGTTTTGCGACGGGGAGGCGGTGGCGGAGCATGGGTGGTAGATGAGGATCACAGGGGCGGGGCGAATTTCGCCTGCAGGGGCCTAGGGCGGCCGGTCCGCGGCACGGTGGCGGGCGTCCGCGGCGGCGAAGCCGCCGGTGAGTTTTTCGGCCGAAATAGAGTGGGGAAGGTGGCGTGTCGAGGACGTGGGAGTGTGGCGGAACTCTTGGCACTATTTAATTGAACGGAAGGTCGCTAGGGAGGGAGAGGGGAGCTTACCGGAGCGGTGGAGGGAAGCACGGCGGCGCTGCTAGCTCAATTGAGCTTGGGGAGGGGTGGAGGAGATGGCCGGGGCTGGTGTGGAGGGCTCGGGCTCGGCTGTCCCTTTTATAGGCGCCCGGGAGGGGAGAGGGATGGAGGGGACGGCGAGCTCCGACGAGCTTCCATGATGGCGGGCATGGAGCAAACGGCGACGAGACGGCTCGGGCAGGCTGAGGATGAGGGGACGGCTCAGGCACAGTGGCGGGACGGTCGCGGGAGTCAGGGCGAGCCTTAATGGCGAGGCGACGGGGCGTGCAGCGCTCGGCGGCGAGCGCGCCGGTGAGGCATGGGCGAGGGAGAAGGAGCTGACAGGTGGGGTCGGGCTGCCAGTGAGAGAGGTCCGCGCGAGAGAGAGAGGGGCGAGGCGCTGACGGGCGGGGTCGGGCTGTCAGCGGGCGGGAGTGGCGCGCGGTTTGGGCCGCCTGGGCCAGAAGGAGAGGGGAGGGAGGCGGGTGCGCGCGAGCTGGGCTGGAAGTCGGCCCAGCCGAGGGAGGGAAGGGTTTTTCCTTTTCTTTTTCTTATTCTATTTCTTTTCTACTTTTGTGTCTTTTTGCTCCTTTCTCTTAACAAAAATTCTCTAAATGAACTTGGTGATAAATATGGTCTATGTGAGGTGCTTCAAATCATTTTAAGTATATGCAAATGATTGGGTGACCTAGGGGTAGGGTTAGGGAGAAGAATAAAACAAAAAGGGGGGAATTAGGGGGGGGTTAGGGTTTCAAACCTGGGTTGGGATTTTGGGATGTTACAAACCTACCCCACTTAAAGGAATCTCGCCCTCGAGATTTAGACTGGATTTGGGAAAAGGTAAGGGTATTCCCTCCTCAAGGAGTCCTCACTCTCCCAGGTGGCTTCCTCTTCTCCTTCTCTGCTCCACTGAACTTTACAGAGCTTTACTTCTGAGGTGCGGGTCTTTCTGACTGCTGAATCAAGAATCTTTACTGGTTTCTCGCGATATTGAAGATCTTTCTGAATCTGCACTGCCTCTTCTTCGAGGTGACTTTCTGGTGCTTGCAGGCATTTGCGGAGCTGGGACACGTGGAACACATTGTGGACGTCGGACATGGATTCTGGTAGTTCCAGGCGGTATGCTGCGGGTCCTACCTTGCCAATAATGGGATAGGGACCTACAAAACGTGGGGCTAGCTTCCCTTTGACTTGGAACCTCCTGACACCACGCATTGGAGAAACCTTAAGGTAGACGAAGTCTCCTTCCTCAAATCGGAGTTCCCTCCGCCTGTTGTCTGCGTAACTCTTCTGTCGACTCTGAGCTTCAAGCAACCTTCTGTGGGTCAGTGCAACTTTCTCCTCTGCCTCCTTGACAAAGGCAGGTCCTTCTAGTGCTTTTTCCCCCACGTTGGACCACATGAGAGGGGTCTGGCATTTTCGTCCATACAGTGCTTCGAATGGTGACATCTTGATACTGGACTGATAGCTATTGTTGTAGGAGAACTCTGCGTAAGGTAGACTGGACTCCTAACTTCTATCAAAAGCTAAAACACATGCTCTTAACAGATCTTCAAGGACTTTGTTGACCCTTTCTGTCTGCCCATCTGTCTGAGGGTGGTACGCGGTGCTGAAGTCTAGCTTGGTGCCCATAGCTTTCTGAAGGCTTGTCCAGAATTTGGATGTGAACTGGGTTCCTCTGTCTGATACTATCTTCCTTGGGATGCCATGGAGTCTGACTATCTCCTTGAGGTAGATCCGGGCAAGGGTGGCTCCTCCAAAGGTAGTTTTCACTGGAATGAAATGGGCTACCTTGGTGAGGCGATCTATTATTACCCAGATGGAATCATTCCCTTTTTGCGTCCGGGGTAGTCCGGTTACGAAATCCATGCCTATTTCTTCCCACTTCCATTCAGGTATCGGGAGGGGTTGTAATAGGCCAGCAGGTTTTTGGTGTTCGGCCTTCGTCCGTTGGCAGATGTCACATCGGGCCACATACTGAGCTATTTCTTTCTTCATCCCCTTCCACCAGTATCTGGTCTTGAGGTCCAGGTACATCTTGGTAGTTCTGGGGTGGATGGAGTAGGCCGAGTCGTGAGCTTCCTTGAGTAGGACTTCTCGGGCCTCCCCTTTTGGTACACACAGACGGTGTTTGAACCACAGGACTCCTTGGTTATCTGTCCTGAGGTCTGGTAGTTGTTCCTTGCGGGCTTTCTCCACAAGCCTTGCCGTCTCTGGGTCTAGATGTTGAGCTTTGCAAATGAGGTCTTCTAGCATTGGCTTGACTTCGAGACTGTCGTTGTTTCCCAGACATGCATTTAGTTGTGCAGATTCTTTCTTCCAGTCTTCTAGAAAGTTGGTCCCTTTAATTCCGAATGGCTTTCGACTGAGGGCGTCGGCCACCACATTGGCCTTCCTAGGGTGATAGTGAATTTCTAGGTCATAATCCTTGATCAGCTCTAACCATCTTCGCTGACGGAGGTTGAGATCAGGTCGAGTGAATATGTACCTCGGACTCTTGTGATCGGTGAAAATATGGCATTTGTTTCCGATTAGGTAATGCCTCCATATCTTTAAGGCATGCACTATGGCTGCCAATTCCAGATCATGGGTGGGGTAATTCTGCTCGTGCGAATTGAGTAGGTGTGATGCGTAAGCAATGACTCTCTCGTTCTACATTAGCACACACCCTAAGCCTTGCCTTGAGGCATCACAGAAGACGACAAAATCTTGATGAATATCTGGCAGAGATAGAACGGGTGCCGTTGTGAGTTTCTCTTTTATGATTTGGAAACTCTCTTCACATTTTGGGGTCCACATAAATTTATGGTCTTTCTTGAGAAGTTCTGTCATTGGTCTTGCTATGCTGGAGAATCCTTTGATGAAGCGGCGGTAATACCCTGCCATTCCTAGGAAGCTTCGAACTTCACTGACGTTGGTTGGTTGCCTCCATTTTGACACTGCTTCTACTTTGGAGGGGTCCACTTCTATTCCTTCTGCGGTTAAGATATGCCCAAGGAAGGCTATCTTTTCCAACCAGAATTCACACTTACTGAGTTTGGCAAAAAGTTGGTGTGCTCTGAGTTTCCCAAGGACGATCCGAAGGTGACGCTTATGGTCTTCGCGGTTCTTGGAGTAAATAAGGATGTCGTCGATGAAGACTACGACAAACTTATCTAGCTCTTCCATAAACACTTTATTCATGAGGTTCATGAAAAAGGCGGGTGCGTTTGTCAGTCCGAACGGCATTACTGTGAATTCATATTGCCCGTACCGGGTGACAAATGCAGTCTTTTGGATGTCCGCTTCCTTGATCCTCAATTAATGGTAACCAGACCTTAGGTCTATCTTGGAGAAGTACTTGGCTCCTTGAAGCTGATCGAAGAGGTCATCAATCCGAGGAAGTGGGTATTTGTTCTTGATGGTAACCTCATTTAATGATCGGTAATCAATACACATTCTCATGCTTCCATCCTTCTTGGAGACAAACAGGACTGGTGCTCCCCAAGGTGATGAGCTGGGACGAATGTACCCTTTTTGCTGAATATCTGAGATTTGAAGTTTTAGTTCTGCTAACTCAGTTGGAGCCATGCGGTATGGTCTCTTTGTGATGGGTGCTGTTCCAGGAATTAGATCTATGTAAAACTCCACTTCTCTTTCTGGTGGCATTCCTGGCAATTCTTCTGGAAATACATCCATGAATTCTTCCACTACTGATATACTTTCCGTTGTTATATTGAACATCATTGGGTCACTGGCGGGTGGCTGTGCCTGGCAAGAGACTGACTTTCCCTGCTGGTCGGTGAGGAGGACTGTCTTGTCTACACAACTGATGATGCCTTTGTGTTTAGTTAGCCAATCCATCCCTAGGATTACATCAATTCCCTTGGATGGCAAGACGGTTAAGTCTGCCAGGAATACTACCCCACTTAAAAGGATTCTGACTTGGGAACATTTTAGCTGGCATAGGAGGTCGGACCCTGGGGTTCGGGTGACCAAGGGAATCTCTAGGGGAGTAGAGGGAATGCCATATTTTTCCACAAAGCTAGTGGCTATGAAAGAGTGGGATGCTCCAGAATCGAAAAGTACGGTAGCGGGAGTCAATTCAACAAGGAACTCACCGAGTACTACTCCCGGAGCCTGCTGAGCTTCCTGGGCATCGACGTGATTTATGCGTGCCCTTCCTTGGTACGGAGTCTTGTTCTGCTGGCTGACGGTGGAGGGCACCTTGGGGGCGGGTGCCGAGGTATTCTTGGGGCCATTCACCGAGTTGGAGTAGGCGGGTCCCTGTGGCTTCAGTTGCGGACAGTTGTTCTTGAAGTGACTTGGATCACCGCAGTGCCAACATGCATTTGCTGGAGGTTGGTTGCTTGCCACCGAGGGAGAATGGAAAGAGTTCTGACTCTGCTGGCTGAATCGTGACGGGGTGGGTCCAGCTGGCCTACTGAAGCTGGGCCCCTTGGGTGGAAACCCAAATGATCGAGTCTTCTGGTGCCGGTCCTGCTGTTGTGCCCGGAGAACCTGGAACTTCCTTTTGAGATGTCCTTTTTCTTCCTCCTTAGCTCTTTCAACTTGCATGGCCTTGTTGGAAAGGTGAGAGAAGTTGAGGAAGTCTTGGCTAGCCAGAATTGTCTTGAGTTCTGGCCTGAGTCCCTTGAGGAAACAGGCCATCTTCTTGCTCTCAGTATTGACATCATCTGGCGTGTAGCGGGCTAACTCCGTGAACTTGTGCACATATTCGCTGACAGATCTTCCGTCTTGAGTCAATTCTTGGAACTCGTCCTCCTTAAGCTGTACCAATCCTTGGGGCACATGGTGCTCCCGGAAAGCTGCTTCAAATTCCGCCTAGGTAGCATCTCTGATGGTGACGTTGAAGGTGTCCCACCAGGCTAAGGCCATCCCAGAGAGTTGGTGGGCAGCCAGTTGAACACGCTGATTTTCTGGGCAACCAATGGCTTCCAGTTTCCTTTTGATCGTGCGCATCCAATCGTCTGCATCGAGGGGGTTGCTTGATCCGGCGAACGTGGGAGGTTTGAGTCTCAGGAAGTCCCCCATTCTGTCTTGCGGTCTTCCACCATTTGGCCGTTGATTTTCCAGATTCCGAGTGAGGACCTCGATGAGTCGGGTCTGATTGGCTAGAACTTGGGCTAGGTCTAAGGGTAGGGGTGGAGGTGCGGGGAGGTGGGTTTCACTTTCCTCTCTAACGACTTCCCCTTCAGCTCTTCGGGGGAAACCTGCTCCAATCCCTGAGGCGGTAGGCGTGGTTTTATCCGAAGCCATCTGCCAGGGAAGAGAGTCACTATCATGCACATGCAAATTGTTCTCAACCAAGTTATTTTATTCATCACACCATCACATTACAAACATAAGACTACTATAGGGGAAGACTACACGAGGGCGTTCTTCGAGGTGCTAGCGAGTTCCTTGTCTAAGGTGTCCCCAAATGCCTTGAGAAGATCATCGAGGCTGGCTAGGGATACATCTTCTTCGTCGGACCAGTCATCAATTCTGGGGGGAGGTAGGGCTAGAGGGGCCTTCTTCTTCTTCTTCTTCTCTGTCTGGCATCCTTGGTTAGTGGTCTTCTTCTGGATCTTCCTTTTGGGGGCGAGTGCCTTTAGCTTCTTGTCAAAGTCTATCTTCAAGGTCCGATAGGCCTCACGGGTGTTGGCTTCCTCGCCTTCCACTATGCTGAGACTTTCCTGGAGGGATATCTTCTCTTGCGTAAGCTCTTTGACTTGTTGCTCTAGGCTTTCCACTCGGGAGTTTAGGTGGGTACAATGGGAGGAGAGTTCATCGTAGTGGTTGTCGAGGGTGTGGAGGTATCCGGCCATGTAGACGATAGTGGGATCATCTTCTATGGGATCTCCTCCTGACAGAGCCTGGAGTCTTTTCTTCCAGGTGGGGGTGTTTTTGTTGCTGGGTGGGAAATATCGGAGGGGGGTCTCAAAGGTCTCCCGGCTATAGTTTTGGCACAGTTGTTTGAGGGCTTTTCGAGCAACGCTCTGGCATGTGTCTGGGAAGCGGTGCCCGATGAAGGTAATTTGGAAAGGAGGGTGGTTTGGGTAGTTCCGGCTTTCTCCCAAGTAGACTGCCATAGAGCACTTTTCCATTCCATTTTCACGGTACTCCTTCCAGACATATTCGGGCTTCTTGCGGATCCCCAAGCGCAGTGCGCAGCTTCGAAGAAGGTGAGGAAAGCCTTCCTCCTCTGAGCAATAGGAAGTCCTAATCACCCAGGGGTTTTCCATCTGGTAGACAAAAAGAAAGGTCTATTAATATCGGGGAAAAGGGGAAAGAGTGTTTCTTGGAGGTAAGAGGTGTTTTCTTGTTAAGGCAACTTTTAAGGTCAGGGTTGTGGTCTACGGCCAGTCCTATAGGCTTTGATACCACCTGAAGCGTCCCGATCCTTTGGGACTCAAATGTGATACAATTACTAGTCCCAGGAGGCTAGTAATCACATTCATTACTTCAAATAGTTACAGAGTCTGAATAACGTTATTACAATACCGGGGATACAAGCTCGAAAGTGAGCCGAAAAACATAAAGCGCAGTGGAAGATAAAATAGCCCAGGCCACAGGCAGAACTGGGTGAAGACACAGCCCCATCAATCAAGCATAGCAGAAAAGAAGTCTTCAGCTGCTGAAAAACATAAATAAATCTGGGTGAATACACTAGGTATTCCGCAAGCCCACCTGGCTCCCGTAAAGAGAAAGTGACCTAAATTGTACATGCTTATTATGGTGGAGTTGAAGTCACTCATACTTTTTCAGAGAAAGGCAGTACTCGATAGTTAGGGTTTTCCCAAAAACAATAGAAGTAACACTTGCTTAACCACCATTGAGCTTCCCGCTCCCGTGGTACTTCTTTCTTTCCAGAACACACACACACACACATTTCCCTGTTCCCCGTTGTAGTAGAAACACTAATTGTCATACCATACCAGACTCGTCCATACCAGTTGACACGGACTATTCGAATAGGTTTAGACTCTGCGCAGAGGGGTACACTTTACCCACTAGTCCGGTTCTGCGATCTCATGGCCAATGAGACCCGAATCCGAAACTCTTTCCTTCCTTGTACGTCCGAACCTTAACGGTTATACCGGAAGGAGTCAGGCCACCACCATGTCCAAACCGGACAAAACATTCCCCTTCCTTATCCTCCCGATGCTACCCCAGCCTTCATAACCCTGGGGTGGGACCGTACGAGTTCAGATCGAGTGGCTGCCCACACAGCCTCGAGTGGTTGTACTTTTTGAGAGTACAGGTAATGAAAGATGACAAACCGGTCCTTATATGAGAGGACGATCCTTCTGCTCACGCCTAAACCAGCTGAGCCAACACCTTAGGCCCTCCCCTAAACCAGGGAGTCCCTGATCATCCTACTTCACCAGGTGATGAGGGTGAGTACCCTTCATCGCACTCTTTTTGGAAAACATTTCGCTTATACCCCCTTTTTACTTGTCCCATATCTTTTAACGGAAGTAATAGTTAATGCGGGCTCTCTCATGCTCACCATGCAATTTTGATTCCCATCCCATAATCCAGGCTTAGGCAGTGGTAGAGAGAAGTAGGTAAGTAATGCATCAAGGGAAGGATGGACTTGCCTTCGTCAAAGCTTTCCTGGCACAAAAGGTTAATCTCGGAGGGGTCGGGTTCCTGCCCTTCTTCCGGAGCTAAGAGTTCCGGAGGATCGGATCCCTCTTCCGCTAATTAAACACAGATAAAAACAATACATCAAACATAGTGACCTTTGTGGGGTGTGCAAACTTTTATATTTTATTATTTTTGTGCCCTACTAATTTATTTAAACTATTTTTGGTGCATAAAATATCAGCATATAAGTATATATGGGAAAATGGGATAAAGAAAATGGGAAAAGAAAAAGAAAAA
The DNA here is from genome assembly GCA_029449295.1 of Zea luxurians. NCBI lineage: Eukaryota > Viridiplantae > Streptophyta > Magnoliopsida > Poales > Poaceae > Zea > Zea luxurians. The sequence goes on from JAOPSE010000031.1 coordinate 32,479,581, forward strand.
AGATTTCCTTTCCCTGTGGGCCGGGGTGGGATTTTCGGCCCACTTGGGCGCGGGCGCTCGCGCGGGCGAGGCAGGCGGCCCAGCTGGCCCAGCTGTGCGGGGGAGACGGCGGGTGACGGCGCGGAGGCGCGGGCCCACCAGCCAGGGAGAGAGGAGGGGGCTGACGGCGTTAGCGACAACGGAGGGGGAGAGGGGCTCGACCGGGGTTCGACCGGCGGTGGGGATCCGCGGCGGTTCTCCGCCGCCGGTCCGGTTTTGCGACGGGGAGGCGGTGGCGGAGCATGGGTGGTAGATGAGGATCACAGGGGCGGGGCAAATTTCGCCTGCGGGGGCCTAGGGCGGCCGGTCCGCGGCACGGTGGCGGGCGTCCGCGGCGGCGAAGCCGCCGGTGAGTTTTCCGGTCGAAATAGAGTGGGGAAGGTGGCGTGTCGAGGACGTGGGAGTGTGGCGGAACTCTTGGCACTATTTAATTGAACGGAAGGTCGCTAGGGAGGGAGAGGGGAGCTTACCGGAGCGGTGGAGGGAAGCACGGCGGCGCTGCTAGCTCAATTGAGCTCGGGGAGGGGTGGAGGAGATGGCCGGGGCTGGTGTGGAGGGCTCGGGCTCGGCTGTCCCTTTTATAGGCGCCCGGGAGGGGGAGAGGGATGGAGGGGACGGCGAGCTCCGACGAGCTTCCATGATGGCGGGCATGGAGCAAACGGCGACGAGACGGCTCGGGCAGGCTGAGGATGAGGGGACGGCTCGGGCACAGTGGCGGGACGGTCACGGGAGTCGAGGCGAGCCTTAATGGCGAGGCGACGGGGCGTGCAGTGCTCGGCGGCGAGCGCGCCGGTGAGGCATGGGCGAGGGAGAAGGAGCTGACAGGTGGGGTCGGGCTGCCAGTGAGAGAGGTCCGCGTGAGAGAGAGAGGGGCGAGGCGCTGACGGGCGGGGTCGGGCTGTCAGCGGGCGGGAGTGGCGCGCGGTTTGGGCCGCCTGGGCCGGAAGGAGAGGGGAGGGAGGCGGGTGCGCGCGAGCTGGGCTGGAAGTCGGCCCAGCCGAGGGAGGGAAGGGTTTTTCCTTTTCTTTTTCTTATTCTATTTCTTTTCTACTTTTGTGTCTTTTTGCTCCTTTCTCTTAACAAAAATTCTCTAAATGAACTTGGTGATAAATATGGTCTATGTGAGGTGCTTCAAATCATTTTAAGTATATGCAAATGATTGGGGTGACCTAGGGGTAGGGTTAGGGAGAAGAATAAAACAAAAAGGGGGGGGAATTAGGGGGGGTTAGGGTTTCAAACTTGGGTTGGGATTTTGGGATGTTACATCCTTGTGGGGACTAAGTGTCCCATTTGATTGAGAAGAGAAGCTCACTCGGTCTAGGTGACTGTTAGAGAGAGGGAAAGAGTTGAAAGAGACCCGGTCTTTGTGACCACCTCAACGGGGAGTAGGTTTGCAAGAACCGAACCTCGGTAAAACAAATCACCGTGTCACACTCTTCATTTGCTTGTGATTTGTTTTTCGCCCTCTCTTTCGGACTCGATCTTATTTCTAATGCTAACCCCGGCTTGTAGTTGTGCTTAAAGTTTATAAATTTCAGATTCCGCCTATTCACCCCCCCTCTAGGCGACTTTTAGGTGCACCGGACACTGTCCGGTGGCACACCGGACAGTCCGGTGCGCCAGACCAGGGCAGCCTTCGGTTGTCTTTTGCTCTTTTTATTTGAACCCTTTCTTGGACTTTTTATTGGTTTATGTTGAACCTTTGGCACCTGTAGAACTCATAATCTAGAGCAAACTAGTTAATCCAATAATTTGTGTTGGGCAATTCAACCACCAAAATCATTTAGGAAAAAGGTTTGACCCTATTTCCCTTTCACATACTAAATTACTTTTATTAAAGTAAAATCTACATACTAGTAGGGATATGTGTCGTCGGTTGAGTAGTCACGACCATCGTTGTAGCCGACAAGTTCGTCATAGTTAATTGGTGAGTCTTCTTCTATCAGAAGCTCGTCTTCTGAACCATCTTCTATCAGAAGCTCCTCTAGCCTCCTCTTATCGCACAATTTCGTTTACTTGACAGTTTTGCATATTGTCAACCTCCCACTAGGTTTGAACTGCTACGTCTTCAAGATCCTTGGCGAAGTCGTCAATCTCAACTAATGCTCGGTTCATTTCATCCAACAAAGGTGAGTTGAAAGGCTGGAAGGCTGATTTCACGACATCAACGATGTCACAACTACGCTTTTGAACAACTCTGAGCAAAGTAGCTAGTGCTTTTTGGAGCTTTTCGTTCTCCGATTCCATGGCTACATGAAACACAGTGTTCTATTAGTTAACACGGCCTACAAATTAATGTTGAACTATCTTAAACAAACTTGTGCATATACCCCATGAAACACAGTGATGATCAACCATAAAAGCATGGATCTACATACCACCTTGGAGTACAATAGACCCAAAACTTATCTGGGAGAACACAGTGTGGACACATGGAATTTGTATGTATATGTGTGCAGAAAACCTATATGTCCAACTGTTTTGAACTACATATTATAGATGACTTTGAGTGAAGACCGTGTTCATGAAACAAGGGTTCCGGATGTGGGAGAAGGGACCCATAAAAATAGGTTTTCATGGATGATGTCAATGTTCATCAATAGGAAAGCTCCGGATCTGGGAGAACTGACAGTAAACCGTAATAAACCCTGAAACCTAAATGGCTTGGCCCAAATACGGTATAGAAAACACATCACAATACAAAATAGGGTCATCATTCGCAAGTATACGCAATAGATATATGTAGATCGAACCTTGTTCTTCTCGGATCTAGTTCGGTCGAGCGAATCGAAGATGAAGACGACGACGGCGACGAGCTGTGCTTCCTTTTGTCGCCAAGCTTTGACGAAGTCGGCGGACGACGAAGGCGTTTGTCGATGGCGACTCTCCAACGACGAGCTGGGGGAACCTCGCTTCCAACTTCGGCTGCGGTGGGTCGCGAGTCGTCGGTTGCAAGAGCAGTCACCGGAACGCCGACAAACCCGCCCACGCAAGCCCTCCTCTCTCCCACCTGCCTCGATGCCGGCGACGAAGCACGCCGGATCGAGGGCTCCGTCTCGGGAGATGCAGTCGCCTGCGTGCGCGCGGAGGGAGGAGGCGGAAGTTTCTTCGTGGCGGGTGGTCGATCCGTCGCGTGGATAGCGCACGGTGGGCTGCCTCGCCTCGATGCCGGCGACGAAGCACGCCGGATCGAGGGCTCCGTCTCGGGAGATGCAGTCGCCTGCGTGCGCGCGGAGGGAGGAGGCGGAAGTTTCTTCGTGGCGGGTGGTCGATCCGTCGCGTGGATAGCGCACGGTGGGCTGCCTCCACATTTAGGGTCTCTGGCAGATACTCTAAAATTTAGGGGACGCTTTAGAGGACGTTGTTGGAGCCGTAGGGGACCTGACGGCCCCTACGTCTAGCGGACCGGAGCCTTTAGCGGCTTTATTTTAGATTCTATATATAAAAAACTGAAAGGTACACTGCCTTCTCTGTCTCCCCTGTCAATTTTATTATTTAGAGGATTATATAACATAGGTTGTTGATTATATAAGCACTTATTAACGAGCTTATAAATTATTATAATCAAGGTACCTATATTACATAATCCATCTAATAATTTGTGTTGTTTGTTTACCTCTCAACTTACCTAGATTATATAATATAGAGGGTGTTTGTTTGAGATTATAATCTATGCAGGTTATATAATCTAGTGATTTTTGAACCAAGGGTTAGTTCAAAATTTGTTAGAGATTATAATATCAAACAAACACTCCTTAATCTGCACCAACTTTGGTTCTGCACATCAAATAGTCGACGGGTGAACTTTTGATCCCTGAGTACACCCGCATTCGACTTGTTGTTTGGCGAGTGTGGGTGTGTATTTCTATTTTAACGTGCGGACGAACCGTCTCTGGCTCAAAATTTGGTTTGGTCTTTATTTTGTGCAAAAAATATCAAGATACAATAGTAACCGTTTTGAATAAGTAATTTGGCTAATGATTTGTGAAATGTATTGTTGCTACTCAACGTGAGAAGGGTTAATACTTAATTGCTTACAGTTGAACTATTGTTTAAAAATGCACACCAGGTAAAAACCCGTGGTGACTCGAAACTCGACAAGTTCGAGTGCAGGTTTGCAATTGCAGACGTGAGTATGATCACCGACGAGTTTAGATAGACTTCACGATCACAAGTATGATCGAGAGTTGGTTTTTGCTCCATTCTACTCGTGCCCCAACTCGTTGCCATTCGTGGTGGTGCAGCTGCGCCTCGCAAAGCACTCTCGTGCCAATGGTAGATTCTATCAACTTCGTTGGCGGTTTGTCGTCCTAAGGTTGCCTCCATCAACTACCCTACCATATCCGCTATTTAAAACTTCATATTCTGCAAAATTGTTATCTATAGTGTAAAATCTCATATTTTATACAATCTACTGTGGACACCCTAAACAAAATACCGCTTACATGTCATACACAGAGTAAAATTTGAATTATGATCGATAAAATATGGATTGAAATAACATTTGACACATGCAGTATCCAAACAAAATTAATCATTTAATACCACACATAATAAGGGCGTTGATGTTCTTTTAGTCTGCTTTTGTAAGCTGCCACCCAACACGTGGCTCCTTTACTACGATGTTTTTAGTTTTTCTATAAAAATCAGGTTCACTTCTGTCAAAAATAAATATAAATACTTTTTAATATAAAATTTAGGATCGTTTAACTCGTTAATATTTTTAGGGCTAGTTTGGTAGTGCTATTTTTCGAAGAGATTTTTATTTTTTTCAAAAAAAAGTTATATCTTTTTTATAAAAATAAGAATCCTTTTAAAAAAAGTTGCCAGCCCTAAATAGAACGATTTTTTTTTCTTAGCAGTATCCTCGCTGAGCTGGGCCCATCTATTACAACGCAGGCCTCCAATCTTCGAAAAGCTCGGGCCATAGTCTCGATCCTTCCTCCAAGTCAAGTTGTTGGTCGGTTGCGGCAGAAAGAAATATCAGACGCGACGGGGGACTTCTTCGCAAATACATCCCGCACTGGATACACGCGGCGGGGCCAAGCAACCCAAACCCTCCCTCCGGCCCTCCCCCCCATTCGATTCTTGCCTCCCAAGCCGCCGCCGGATCCCGCTATGGCCGACCCTCGGCTGTACCCCACGGAGTCCGGGTCCGACGACCGACGCGATGCCGCCTACCCCGGCTCCGAGCGCCGCCTCTACAACCCGTACCAGGACCTCAACCTCCCCTATCGGCAGCTCTACGACCTTCCCACCTCCCCGGAGTTCCTCTTCCAGGAGGAGGCCGTCGCGCAGCGCCGGTCTTGGGGCGAGAACCTCACCTACTACACCGGCGTGGGCTACCTCGGCGGCGCCGTGGCCGGGGCCGCGCTGGGGCTCCGCGACGCCGCCCGAGGCGCCGAGCCTGGGGAGCCCGCCAAGATCCGGGCCAACCGCGTCCTCAACTCCTGCGGCAGCTCCGGACGCCGCGTCGGTAACACGCTCGGGGTCATCGGCCTCATGTACGCCGGGATCGAGAGCGCCATGGTCGCCGCCCGCGACCGCGACGACTGGATCAACAGCGTCGCGGCCGGGCTAGGCACCGGCGCGCTCTTCCGCGCCGCTAACGGGCCGCGCTCGGCGGTCGTCGCCGGGGCCGTTGGTGGGGTTCTTGCTGGCGCCGCAGCCGCTGCCAAGCAGGTTGGGAAGAGATACCTCCCCGCCCTCTAAATCTGATTGCGGTACTTGTCTCTGCCCTGCCCTGCCGTGATCAAGGGAAATCAATTCGTCGCGTGGATGTTATTTCTTCGTTCTCGTTAATTATTTGGGAAGAGTCATGTTCTTCTCGACATTCCTATATATTGTTGACATCCATATGCTGGTACTATATATGTCAACGAACGATCTGATCTCACCAGATCACGAAATTTTTGGTCCACATTGCAATGTAACATTAGACGCTAGCTGGTATCGACACAATAATACTGCCTTTTCCATTATGCAGGAGAACCCATGACATTGTGAAATGTAATGCTGAGTGTAGTGTAGTTTTGCTAGATTGTCGCTGTTCTCCTATCTCTCTTTAAAGATGAAATTCTTCGCCTGCCCGATGTATGTAAAAAAAGACATGCCTTGATCTCAGTGAGATGTTTTATACGGCAAATGTTGTACTTCTCGAGTTCATGCATAGTCTGGTATTCCCTCTGATCCAAAAGTCGGCCATTTTACTTTTGTTCTAAAGTTCTCGAACTCCGACTGAGTTTTTTTTTTTGGTAGAAACATGTGCTGACATGTACATAATCAAATAATTGCATTAGATCCAACATGAAATGCATTGATCTGATATTTTACGTGTTAATATGTTTTTTCTGAAAAGTTGGTCAGAGCTATAGAAGTTTGGCCTAGAACGAAACCAAACATTTTGGAACAGAGGGAACGGTGATATATTGTCTGTATGTACCAGAATAACATTCCAGGGTATCATTCAGAAGTGATTCATATTTATAAATACAATCTTCGATTTTCATCCTGACCTTTCTAGTTGGACTTACGCATACAAGCCTTGGTGAATCCTGGTGCTCTGAACATGATGAACAGTGGTGTGATGTTCATACAGTTTTATAGCATCCCGGTCACAAAGTCTCATTAAGAAGCGATTCATATTGAACTATATTGATAAATGTGATCTTCTATTGTTCATTTTGGATCCTGGCTATCTATTCTTGTAATCTTGTTGGACTTGCAAATACTGCTGCGTTGCAAAAAAAAGCTGTGTATCCTGATGGTTATAAAAACAGCGATGTGATTTTCATATGATTGATTTACCAGTATCTGGGTCTTGCTTCAGTTTGTGAAACCCCATCATTTTTACAACGTAAAAAACCCGTTGGGTTGGACTTTAGTTGTGAGATTGTGTTGCACATGAGCTTTATTTGCACAGGCGTGTATCCTGATGGTCCGATTTATGATAAAACAGCGATGTGATGTGATTATCATATGATCTATCAGTATCTGGATTTTGCTTCAGTTTGAGAAACCCATTGGGGGGTGGAATTGAGTTGTGGGGTGCTGTTGCATATGAGCCTTTTCCTCAAGTCTGCATCAATGTTTATGGTATCTTGGTTTGTCCATCACCCCTTGCCTATCGCAACACTGTTCGTATTGTATGATTACTGCAACTGTAGGCTTCTACTGAATTTGTTCAGCCCGTTTTTCATTAAGAAGCAATAGTTCTTACAACGACCAAGTAGAGAGAGAGCCCTCAACAGTCAGTAACAGCACCAGAATTATCATCAGATGCAGCAATGCAACACTTACAAGGATATATACCCTATCGTTTAAACTTTAAAGCGAACATCTTTTTTTTAAAAAAATAATTGCAAGAAACAACAATGCGAATAGCCAATATCGATTGACCAACTCATCTAATCTTCTCGGGACAGGTGCAAACTTAGCAGCCTGGTCAAATCTACACTACAGAAACGAAAACCACTAGACTCTACTACATGGTTTTGACGTCCATCTTATTGCACAGGTGACGAAACGAAATGCAGTATGGACGTCGTCTTCAATATCTGATTTCGCATGTATGGTTCTGTCGACATCTAAGGATTTAGTGGCTCATCTTCCCCGATCATTTCTTGTGCTTCTGCAAGGAATGTTACCCTAAGGTTAGCAATGAAAAAAATGAACCTGATTTTCTCCAGTTTATCAGAGATAGCAATTTAAGCCTTCATTGGCGCAGGATTGCTGGAACAGAAGAAAGGGAATCAGAATATCACGTACTAGTTGATGATTTCTGTACTAGATCAGAGACAACCATCAGCCGTCTCTGCAAGATGGCTGCCATGAAGAGGAAGATAGAACACATCCCAAACATGACAGTGATAGGGAATGCATTCACCTGCAAAGACCATGTCCACAGGCAAAGCGTTACTTGTGTGCTGATATTTCTGTATAATTCTTGCCAGCACAACTAAAGAGAAAACATAGTAGTTGGGAGAGGGAATGACTCCTTACGTTGTAAAGCACCACACAAACAAATAAGTTGAGTGGTATGCGGAAGAAGTTCATGATTGTGCTTCTCGCTTCCTCAGGAATGTACTGAGATCTCATCTTCATGATTGACGGCCAGAATATGCCAACACATGCCTCAAAGGTGCAGAAACCAAGAAGCTGAAGAGAACCTCCAATTGATATGCTGCCTCCTTTCACAGAAGACGTTGGCACTAAGATCTGTTTGGACATTATAACAGCAAATAGACATTAGCAATGTTTCAATGGCAGGGAGTACACAAGGAGTAGTGACTGACGAGCTCTTACGTTGGTGGCGACAGGGAGGACAAGGGTGACAGCCGATATCGAGAACACGATCTGCATATAGCCTTCAACCTTGAGCTTTCGGGCTAATAGACGTGACGCGATGGAGCTACCCAGCATGGATGACAGCATGAATGTAGCAAAAATAAAACCATGAGGAATGTCTTCTTCATTTGGACTCAATGCTGGAGTCCATAGGAAGACAAATGTGTACATGGAACCCTCAAACAATGACTGTATGGCTCCCAGTAATGCAATCTTTTCATCTGAAGATCAAATGGACAGCGTTAGAAGGCAAACACAGGTTTCATATGCATATTTGGTTATGTGCAGTCTGATGAGATGGGTTAAGCATACCTGACGCAATTGCCTTAGCTGCAACCTTGAACTGGGACATCAGGTCCTTGCTTTCAGATGGATCTCCGTAGTTTTCACTCCATGAAGACATTATGATAGCCATGCCAATCGCCAGAAAGCACGCAGCCGCATCAAATGGAGCCACAGGACCAAAACCCAAGTTCTCAGCAAGAAGGTTCGCAAATAGCCCAGATACAATGGCAATTAAGCCGTTCCCAAGGAAGATGGCTTTGGAGAATGTTATGGACAGCCACTGCGGGTCAAAGCCTCTCTGTAAAAATAGGAAACAAAGGTTGATATTCAGATTCAGTAGGGCCCTCCCCTCTGTTTGTGTAAAAAAAAAAGACGTCTGTACAAACCAACAAGATGCAATGTGTCCATCCATCCCCAGAATTCACAAATGTAAGATCATGCGGTATTAACAAAGCTTTTGCCGCAAGTGGAAGAGCATGGCACTTTGTATCACAGGCAGCAGCTACTGCATCAGTAGATCCTTTGGATTATATTGATAATTATTATTGTCTACGACTTAAAGGACATGGCCGAATAAAAGGACAAATCTCAATAAGAGCATCCGTAAGATTGGGCCATGCTTGTTAAATGCTCACCGCCTTGGCCATGTCAGGTGTCAACCACCTGATCCACCGACACAAGTAGCAGAAACCAAACACAGGGTGGATTTCAGCTTGCATCCAGCAAGATTTTCCTCAGTCTTTCCAGACCCTGAAAAAGCCACATTTCACTGGGCTTGGCATGAGAACATGGACATCTTTATGTTCTCGAAACTCCAAGCTACTCATGTCAGTTCAATGTTCATTTTTTTTTAATCGTACGTCAGTCAGCTCATTATAATAAGTGCGGTAATGCACTTAGCAGTCAAACATCCAAGATCCAATACGCTTAGCTGGCTTCAACGACAGGCATGTGACGAATGGATCTAATCCAAATGGTGCTCCCTCCATAGTAATTTATGCACGACAAGGATTGGGAAAAGCAAGCAACACATTGGAAATACGCATATAGCTTGTACTACGTGCCTTCCGGAGAGAGGCGCAGGCAAAGAAAAACTTTGGGTTAAAGGCAAAGGCAGAGCAGCAGTAATTCGGCGATGGAGAGAGACAAGCCGCAGATCTGGGGGGCAAGGCAATGGCAATGGCAGTGGCAATGGATTACCTTGTTGTGCTCGGCGACGAGCCAGGACTCGAAGGCGGAGAAGAGCAGCGAGGTGGCGATGCCCCCGAGGATGCGGCCGATCATGAGGACCCTGTACTCGGGGGAGTGCTTGGTGATGCAGCTGAGGATGTAGCTGATGCAGTAGGTGACGCAGGCCCTCTTGCGGCCCCTGGGCGAGGGAGACACGAACGAAGAATCGTCAGGGAGGTTTAAGGAGGCACACACTGACTGACACACACACACACACTGGATTGGGATTGGGACTGGAATTCGGAATACGGAAAAAAAGGAATCGCGGCCCCTGGGCGTACTGTTTGTCGGCGAGGGAGCCGACGATGGTGCCGAAGAGCATGGAGGATCCGAAACCGGCGATGAAGAGGCGGCCGATGTCGCCCTTGTCGAAGCCGTACTGGCTGTAGAGGTAGTAGACGTAGGGGCCCTGCAGCCAGTCCCCGGCTGCACGAAGGAACCCGTCCCCATTCGAGGCGGGAGGGCAGGCAACAGGTCAAACCATCAGAACCAACCACAACGGCGTTCGCAGATCTAAAGAACGGGAGGAGAGGGACGGGGGGCGTACACATCATGAGGGAGTAGACGAGGACGTAGTTGTTCTTGAAGGAGTTGAATGCGGAGGTGGTGGCGACGCGGTCCTTGCCGCTCTTGCCGAGCTCGAGCCCCGCCACGACGGCGGCCAGCGCGCCGAACACGACGTAGTAGAACACCTCCATGGCCGGAGGGAGGCCGAGGCCGAGGGGGGGTGGATCGGTACGGCTGGGACAGGTTAATTACGGGGATCGCTCGTCGCTCCCCCTCGCGGCGTCGATTTATACGGGTTGGGATCGTGAAACTTCCTCGTCGGGCAGTGGGCACTGGAGTGAGTGAGTGTGCATGCGCCAAATCTTCGGCCGGGCCGCACCTCACACTGACTGCACCTGCTTGCTGGTGCTGGGGTGTGGCCGTGTGCCCGTGTGGGTGTGGGTGTGGGTGCGCGTGCGCCACCGCCCACCGCCCACCGCCGCCGGGTCCGTGTGCTGGTACTGGTGGGGATGGAAATCAAGTTGTTTACTGTTGGCTGGCGTGTGCTTGGAGGGGGTCCAACGATGGGTGAGATATTTTATCTCCTTGTTCGTTGCACCATTTTTTTTTGTTTTCCCTTGGGTTTCGAGTTTCCAATCCGGCTAACTGCTGTGCACCACGATTAGGATTTATTCGGTTATTTCCATTACACATGAATTGAATGTGATTGAATAAAATTAAAAAAAAGTTTAACTTGTTTGATATTTAAATCTGCTCAATCCCACTCAATCCACATGGATTGAGAGCTAACCGAACAAGCTCTTATGACTTTATGACAGTATTAATTACAAGGATGGGCTCGCAGTTTGTGCCCTAAACTTCGCCAGAGAATTAATAACGCGTCTTGTTTGGTTAGAAGTAGATTGGAGGGCAACGATTACATTCTATCTAAAGGAAATATGCATTATGACAATTGACGAACGCAATCAAAAAGTTGGTATAACACTATGTCACTGTCCCCATTTCTCAAGGACAAAAGGCACGCACGATGCAATGCTATCCTATTCAGTTCGAGCTCCTGAAAATGACCGGTACATCTCTAACAAAGAAAGAAAAGGGAGAAAAGATGAAAAAATACTTACGAAAAGTCCAAATCACGTGGTTAATGGCTACGGGCCAATTGTCTATTTGGGCCTAAAGATTAAAGGCCTGTTTGGTTCGTGGCTAACTACGCCACACTTTGCCTAAGGTTAGGCGTTCGAATTGAATAACTAACCTTAGACACAAAAGTTAGGCAAAGTGTGGCAATTGAGGTAACGAACCAAACAGGCCCTAAAAACGCCTATTAAAAACGCCTAGAGGCCAACTTGAATCAACATAATATAAATATATAAAAAAATCATAAGGGAAGGTTGTTCGCCCAAATCCTTATCTGACCTGTGACAGTTTTGCTCCTCTCGTCACCGCCGCTGCCGCCGCCGCCGTATCTGCCCGTCGGCGTTTCTTTCACGTGCTTTGGTCCCCGGGAAACAAAGCCCCGCCTCCCTCGTACCTGTAGTCATGTACCCGTCGAAGAGGGGAGAGGAGGCGAGGAGCAGATGAAGGCGGGGAGGAAGAACCTGTGGCGTGCGTGCGACGAAGGCGCCACCGTCACGCTCGCCGAGGGCGATAGCATCATGCAGGTCCTCACGCTGCGTGGCTCCAACGTCATCAAGGTGAGGCGCTTACTGATGCTTCGCGGGGCTTTCGGGTGCAGTCACGCATCGTTTAGTTTCCTAATCGACATGCTTTATTGGTAGGTGATTGACGGCGAGGGCATCAAGTCCCAAGCCTTGTTCCCTGCCAAGTTCCAGAAGAGCTTCTGGATCAAGAACGGTGAGTGATTCGCAAGGAGTTGATTAGTTCTCATGGATAGAACTGGCTTTATGACTAGTTTGAGCCTCCGTGTCCGCTCTGAATCCTAGGGAGTTTTGTGGTTGTGGATGCCAGCGGAAGGGATCAGGCTCTGGAATCAGGGAGCAAGATTGCGTGTGTTGTCTCGCAAGTCCTCTACCACGAACAAGTTCGGGCTATGGAGAAGTCCGGTAATTGGTAAGTTTCTGTCTTCTCTGATGCAATTAAGCTGGATAATGACAAGTACTCACAGCTCTCTAGCTTAATAGTGCAATGGAAAACTAGGATACGCTTGTTGGAACCGGACCGCCGACACATGGCGTGTCCGTCGGGGCCGCCCGCACACACGGCGTGCCCACCCAGGCTGTCGGGCCGCGACACACGCGCCCGCACGTATAGCAGCGGGCTTTGGGTCTCTTGGGCCAACACTCCCCCAAAAAGCTAGCCTATCAGGGGGTTGCACCCTCAACCATATAAACCATGCTTTCCCACCATCACCACACAATGTGGGACTATTCCTAACAATCTCCCCCTCACACATTGTGAGCCGAAATTTGTCTGAGAATGCACTGGGCCGACCTGGCTTTGATACCAATTGTTGGAACCAGACCGCCGACACATGGCGTGTCCGTCGGGGCCGCCCGCACACACGGTGCGCGACCGACGCATTTGCAGAGAAATTCTCGTGTCTTCTCTTGTACTCTCGTTCCTAGGTTTCCAGCGTCCGCGGTCACCACCGGCCGGCGTCGCGGACTCGCCGGCGTCGATCTTCGACGACTGGTTCCAACACGTGGTATCGAAGCCGAGGGGAGAGGTATACGATGGATCCAGTGGTCCATCGAGAGAGAGAGTGAACCGAGGAAGAGATCCCAAGCTCCGCCGCCAAATCACCGTTGGCCGCCATGAGCGACACACCCACCAAGTCTACCGTGAAGGAGAGCTCCATCATGTGGCCGATGCTCACGAGCGACAACTACACCGAGTGGGCCATGTTGATGCAGTGCAATTACGAAGCGCTTGAAATCTGGGAAGTGATCACCCCAGGTGACAAGCCGAAGTGGGCACAAGATCGACAGGCCATGAGTGTGCTCCTGTGCTCGGTCCCGAAGGAGATGTGGCAGACGTTGGGGAGGAAGAACACGGTGAAAGAGGCGTGGGAAGCTGTGAAGACGATGCGTGTGGGCACGGATCGCGTCAAGGAGGTTAATGCCCAAAAACTCTTGAAAGATTTTGAGAACATTCAGTTCAAGGAGGGGGAGTCTGTCGACGATTTTGGCATGAGAATTACCAGTCTGGTTGGAAATCTCAAGATTTTGGGCGAGACGATCGACGATTTCTGAGTTGTGAAGAAGTTTCTGCGCGTGGCGCCATCATGGTTCTCACAGATCGTGGTGTCCATCGAGATGTTCGTCGATCTCAAGACCCTGACAGTTGAAGAACTAGTCGGTTGGTTGAGGGCGGTGGAGGAGCGCTTTGATGACAAGATCGATCAGATCATGGACAAGGCAGGGCGGCTGCTGCTGGCCGAGGATGTTTGGCTGGAGAAGCACAAGCATCGTTTTCACCCCGGCAACAAGGCTGGAGGGAGCGGTGGTGGCGGTGTCTCCTCCAAGGGCAAGGCAGTAGCGTGCTCTGACGGCGGCGCCACGGGTCAGGTAAAACTGACATCCATGGGGACGCCAAGAAGGAAAGGCCGATGCCGAAATTGTGGCATCTACGGTCATTGGGCGGAGGACTGCAAACGCCCGAAAAAGGAGAAGAAGGAGGTGGCGCAGCCGGAGGCGAATGTGATTTTCAGCGGCGGGGACCACTCTGGTGCTTTGATGGTGGCAACATGCGACATCGAATAGGAGACGTCCCAGGTTCATCTCACTGAGAAGGTAACACCTATGCTTGTTCCTGATGGAGTGTGGGTTTTGGATACCGGCGCTAGTAATCATATGACAGGGAACAAATCAGTACTGTCACAGCTGAATGAGGGTGTTAAAGGCTCAGTAAGGTTTGGGGATGGCTCTAGGGTTAGAATCCAAGGCATGGGTTCAGTGGTGATTCAAGATCGCCAAAAGGGTCACAAGGTCCTCACTGATGTGTATTTCTTCCCTGAACTGAAAAGTAACATTGTTAGTTTGGGACAGTTGGAAGAAAAGGGGTTCAAATATGTTGGGGTGAATGGGAGATTGTGTGTGTATGATCAGGAGAAAACACTGCTAATTTCTGCCCCTAGAGTTGGGAACATATTGTATCTAGCTAAGTTTGGGTTAGACTCACCAGTTTGACTGCAAGCTCAAGTTGATGATGTTTCCTGGAGGTGGCATGCTAGATTTGGGCATTTGCATTTCAAAGCCCTAAGTGATCTAAAATCCAAAAACATGGTCACTGGTTTGCCAACAGTAACAAGGGTGGAGAAAGTGTGTGATGGGTGTGCTCTTGGGAAGCTTCACAGATCTCCGTTTCCAAAAGTCTCTAGCTACAGGGCAGAAAAAGGCTTAGAACTTGTGCATGCAGATTTGTGTGGGCATATCTCTCCAAAGTCTCTGGGGGGAGCATCCTATTTTTTGCTGGTGGTTGATGATCACAGCAGATATATGTGGGTGGAATTGCTGAAGAGCAAGGATCAGGCTCTGGAATATTTCAAGAAAATAAAGAATAGGGCTAAGGTTGAATGTGACGGCAAGTTGAAGGTATTGAGAACAGATCGGGGGGGGGGAGAGTTCAATTCCAATCTATTCTCAATTTTCTGCAGTGAAGGTGGGATAAAGCATTACGCTACTACTCCCTATACTCCCCAACAGAATGGGTGGTAGAAAGGAGAAATCAGAGTGTAGTTGAGATGGCCAGATGCTTATTGAAGACAATGGCACTACCTTCTGATTTTTGGGGTGAAGCTATATGTATTGCAGTGTATGTGTTGAACAGGTGCCATACAAAGAGCCTGTAACACCCTGAATTTGGGGGGTATAAAATTTCTTTTCTAATATCCACCAAATTCAGGTGTTACTCTCTCAGTTCTTCGCTTTCCTTTCTCTTTTCCCTAAAAATAGAGAATTATTTTGTTTTATATTAGCGTAAACCTAGTGGAATGGGCCCTAGAGGCACTTTGGTTGTTGCATTCATGCCGTTGCATGGTGTTTCTAAGTGCAAAATGTGTTTGAAACATGTTAACATATCTTATAGAAGCGCGCGGTAAATTTTCATATTTTTCGGAATATTTTTCTATTTTCCGGAAACCAAAATCTATTTATTTGTGGAACTTAAAAATGTTTTTAGAAATTCTAATTATGTTTTTGAGTTCATTAGGTGCCAAAAAATTTATAAGAATTTTTCTAGAATTTTTGAAAGTATCTATAATATTTTGAGCACAAAATATGGATTTCTAGGCTTTTTCGAATTTTAAAAATAGTAAAATCCGAATTTTAACTGAATTTTCATCTCATCCAAACCCTAGATATATATACATGTCCGGCTTCATCTCGTCGAGCCCGTTCCAGAACACAAAACGTTTTCTCCAAATCTAATCCCTAGCTACCGGTATTGCTCGCCGAAGTTCGGGGCGGTTCCAACTCCGACGAGCAATTACTCCTAATCCGTGCATCGTCTGCAGAATCCGAGGGTACCGCTGCGTTCGTCTCGTCGAGGGCTTCGTCGCAGCGCGTTCGGTTCGTCGATTGGATCTCCGAATCTCCGGCAATCGATGTATTTAGTTTCGGCTCCGGCGAGGGTCTTCTTCCTCGGTGAGCTTCTCCATTCTTGTTTTTCGTTTTCTTTGACTTCTAGGGTTTGGGGTAGCACCTCGATCCCCCTCACCCCTGTCTCGGCGGCGCAGCGCCCTGCCCCCGGCACGTGCGCGTGCGGCCCCTGCGGGCGCGACCTCCGGCGGCGGGGGCGCAGCTGCTCGGCGCGGCCGGCCATGGCTTTGGTCGCGGCCCTGCCCGCGCGAGCTCCCCCAGGTGTGGCCCCCGCCCGCGGACGCGCGTGCCCTGTGCGGCGTGGCCGCCCCCCCTGCGGCGGTCGAGCTCACCCTCCCCTGCGCAGCCTCATGGCCATGGAATTTCTTGCGTGAGGTAGAGAGGAGAAAGGAAGAAGACAATAACAATTTCGTAAATAAGTACGCGCGAATTACAGTATGGTTTAAAACATTCATAACTTTTGCGTTTTAAACCCGATTCGATCCATTCAAGTTGCGTTAGATTCGTATTAAAATTATCTTAATTTAGATATATTTATCCCAATTTTTGCATATTTTATTTAATTTAGTTAAACGTTTGTTTAAATTTAAAAACCTAATTTAGGAATTCGATTTGCGCATTTATAATTAGTCACCAATATGATTAACCTTAACTGAAATGTTATTAATTAATAATTATTTAGTTTAATCACGTTGTTTATTTATTAGTTTCGTATGTCGGTCCGCGCGTGCCGCGGTGCTGTTTCGCGCACGTCGTCGCGTGTCGTTCGCGAGTGTCGCGCGTGTTGTTCGCACGCGTTGTCGTGTGCCGTTCGCGTGTGTCGCGCGCCTTGCCGTGTGCCGTTCACGCGTATCGCGCGTTGTCCGCGCGCTAAGTCGTTTGTGTCCGCGCGTTGCGCACATCGTGTTTGCACGTCGTGCGTCGTTAATTCGTCTCGCTTAGAATCGCTCATATTCATTAAATTACTTGCTTAACTGTCAAATATTTAAATAGTAAGTTAGTCAAAACTAAGTAGTAGTATTAATTTACATTTGATTAATATCCATTAATATAGAAATGTCGGATTAAATGTTCTAATTAGTACTTGTTTAACGTAAACGCGTTAACCCCTCGACCGTAGCTTCGACTATCGTGGTTCTTTTCCTCGCGTAACCGTAGAGGCGCTCTCTATTTTATATTGCTCGCTTTTATAACATTTTATCTTGTATGGTGTAATGTTCTTATGCACATGTATATGTTTGTTTGCTTGTGCCTGTTCGTCTTCGTTTCGCGTTGCGATTAGATCGTGATTCGTTTCTGAGCTTCGAGGAATCGACAATCAAGCATGGCGACCAAGTGATCGAACTCTTCGAGTTCTACGAGATCGAAGACCCTAAGCATCTGTTTGGTGAAGGCAAGTGTCCTCTGACCTATTATGTCCCATTTACTTTATAATTCATCAACCCGCATACCATGATCAACCTAAGGATTGACTAGCTTTGTATTTACCTTGTCCTTGATTACCTTTTGGGTTATTATTGTTTAGCTTTATGCTATTGCTCAACTCTAATCAATGAACATGATGAGATTTATCAATGATACACTGTTTCCCTTCTTTATTATGATGTTATACTTGTGTCATTCAAGGGGGCTCGAGCGGTTTCTCGAGTGCCTCTCCGTAAGGACCTGTTCGTTGGATGACTGCCCGGGAAAACAGTGCAACCATGAGGGTGGAATGGGACGCCCTTAGCTGAATAATTAGAGGAATTGAGGTGTAGTTCGCTTCGCCGTCGTGCCGTCAATGGGGCTTGGTGTATGCGGCTCCCTCTGTCAAGGTTGGTTTGCCCCTTGGGGAGGAGTGCGGTACATTTAGGAAACCTAACGGGTGGCTACAGCCTCAGGGAATCTTTGTAAAGGCTACGTAGTGAAACCCTGCCTATTCACCTTGGTAGTGTTTAAGGGTTTGATCGGCCTGAGGCAAGAGGGAATCACGGCTTGTGGGTAAAGTGCGCAACCTCTGCAGAGTGTTATGAAACTGATATATCAGCCGTGCTCGCGGTTATGAGCGGCCAAGGGAGCTCCATTGATTAGAGACACTTGATCAAAGATGGTTATGATTATGCTATTGGTAATGGTAAGTGGTATTCTTTCCGTTTGGAAAGGGTACTTTAGGTTAATAACTTGGGTTAATGCTAAAACCTGGCTTTCTACTAGTAATAATAACCTGATCAACTAAAAGCAACTGCTTGACTTAACCCCACATAAAGCTAGTCCAGTACAGCCAAACAGGACACTTGCTGAGTACGTTGATGTGTACTCCCCCTTGCTTTCACAAAACACCAGGTTGCCTTTGGTGCAATCTATGCTCAGGTAAAGAAGAAGGTGTCGAGGCGGATCTCCAGGAGTTCTAGGACTTCGACGAGTTCGAGGATTAGGCTAGCGACCTCCCTCAGTCAGCTGCCTGTGGTGGGTTGTTTACATTGGCTACGTTTCGATTCTGTGTACTTTGATTTATATTATGTAAATGACTCTTGTCTTTAATATTATTACTTACTCTTTAATGTTATTCGAAGCATTGTTCTATGATGAGTCATTTATGTAATCGCTGTGTACGTGAATTTCTGATCCTGGCACGTACATGGTTCGCATTCGGTTTACTTTCCAAAACCGGGTGTGACATAAGTTGTATCAAAGCCGTGCTGACTGTAGGACCGCTAGCCTAGAGTAGCATTGGCCGTTGTAAGGACTTATTGATTATTACTTCATCTCATCCTTGATTCTACTTCAAAATATTAGTCACCTCGACTAATTCTATGTTGTGCTCCTATATGCCCCCTTGCCAAAAAAGTATTTTATTCTAGTATGGTCTATACTTCTCTCAAACTATTAGATCTGATCTCATCTTGTGCTTGCGACATCTTTGTAGATGCCCCCTGACCATAGCCTTTAGTCTTTTGGGACTCTTTCCTCGTCCATTATTAAATTGCTACCATTTGACCATCTCTATTCCATTTTGTTATTGACATGCTCGTATCCTTGCATTTTTAATACCCTTATCCCTTAATCTAAAGTACTTACCCTTGTACCTCCGTTGCCTATTTAAACAGTTCAGTTTATTTATGTATCCATGACCTTCCTGTCTTCTGAGACCCTTTCCTGTTCCGTTGTTAGGTCATTATCTTTCAACAATTTCTATTCCATTGGTTTTAGTATACTCGTGTCCTTAGAGTCTTGCATACTCTCGTATTTTTTTATGTATGCTTATCTTCATATCCCAATAATGTTTGAAATATTTCAGTTAACATGCCCTTGACCACCCTTGTTTCTTAATGATCCATGAGTGATCATTTTATTTGGCACACCTGTGGTAATCTTGTTGTTTCCTTGTAACTCCACTCGGTAATGAATCTTTACTTCAACCCTTCTGTTGGAACCTTACCAATCTTACCCTTGATTGTTTTCTCCACTTTGTCGTTTTGCGAGTCTTGTCTTAACTATATCCTTTGTTATGCTTTTTAATTATTATCATATGCACCCTTGACACCTCTATATCCTACATTGATGTTTGTCTCATACCTGTCCTTTAAAATCGCCCCTCTTCCGTCTCATACCTTCTTTCTCTTGGTCGTATCCTCTTCTTTGGCTCGCGAGTTTGTAACCTGATCCTTTGTTGTGCTTTTGCTTCTTATTGCCTTTACCCTTCTCATCTCTCAATCTTACCTTAGTGATTACGCTATGTTCGTTATCTACAACCTCCAATCTCCCACCTTAGTTCAAGTGTGGTCTCTTGCTTATCTCACCCATGGTTATATCCTATACTTTACCACTTGCAAGACTTATCTAAACTCTTTCTTGGTTGTACCTAGATTCCTGGTTTTTTATGCACATTTACTTCTTCCTTTATATCCTTGCCTATTATCACCTTTGACCCTTGACCTCTCTCCATATTTACCATGATGTTTACCTATTTTTTAGCCTCACTTATTCCATTTCAATCCGAGAGTGTTGTTTTCCCTATCCCGCTCTGGTTCGTTTCCTTTCCCTTTGTCGCTTTGCAAGTCTTGTCTTACCTTAACTTCGTCCTTTGTTGAGCTTTTGTTTGATATCGTCCTTACCTTTGTAATCTGTAGATCTTTCCTTGATACTTATCTTAGGTCTGCTTGTTGAAATCCCCTCTTTTCTATCTCAATTCGAGAGCTATGTTTTACTTATCTCACCCTTGGCTATATGCTCTTCTTTACCGCGTGTAGGCCTAGACTGATCTCCATTCTTTATTGTATTTGTACCACTTGCTCTTCTATGCCTTTGTCTTTCTCTTACGCCCTTGTCCGTTATCGCCTTTGGCCCTTGCGATATTTATGTCTTCTACCTAAATGCTTACCTTAAACTTATCCTTTAAATCCTCCCCTTTCTTTCAACCCAGTTTGAGAGTTGCGAGTTACCTACCTCTCCCTTGATTTCTTTTCACTTCTTGTCGCCTTACAAGTTTTGTTTTAATTCCATCCTTTGCTATGTGTTTTATTTGCTATCACCACCTCCTTGTCATCCATCGATCTTGCCTTGATACTCATCTTTATTCTAGCTCTTTAAAATCTCCTCTCTTCCACCTCAATTGGAGAGTGGATGTTTACCTATCTGGCCCTTGGACGTACCTCCTTCTTTTTCATCTGCAGGTCTTGTCTTAACTCCATCCTTTGTGGTACTTATATCCTTGGTTATTATGCGCATTTACCTCCTCTCCTACATCCTTGTCCGTTATCACCTTTAAACCTTCGTGATATCTATGCCCTTGCCCTCATGCTTACTTTGAACCTACCCTTTAAAGCCAACTCTTTTTCATTGTTGTTTGAGGATAATGCCTCACCTACTTCACCATTGATTGCTTTCCCTTCTTTGATGCCTCACAAGTTTTGTCTAAAATACATCCTTGGTTGGGTTTGTCTGTTATCACCTTAACCCTTGTCATCCCTTATTCTTTACCATGATGCTTATCTTGCACCTGCATTTTAAAGCCTCCCCTCCCATTTCATTTCAAGAGTGATGTCTTGCCCATCCCGCTCTTGTTCGTTCCGTTTTTCCTCTGTTGCATTGCAAGTCTTGTCCTAACTCTATCTAGTGTGCTTTTGCCTTTCACCTCCCTTACCTTTGTAATCTCTAGATCTTTCCATGATGTTATCTTATGCCTACCTTTTGAAATATCATCTTTTCCATCTTGATTTGAGAATGGTGTTTTACCTATCCTGACCTTGGTTGCATTCTCTCCCTTATCGGTTACAATCATTGCTTTAGCTCCATCCTTTATTATGCTCATGCCCCTACCCTCCATGTCTAATTATTCCCCTTGCCTTTTGTTGGCCTTAGAGTAGTTTCCCCTTTTAAGGAAAGACCACCATTTAATTAAAAGGAACGTATAGCAACGAGATGTTTGTTGCTGTGTGCTCATGATGTTTGTCCTTCTGCTATGACTAATTTGCTTCTTTGGAATGAGTGTTGATGTGTTGTGGCCCTTGGTCCGCAATGGATCTGTTTACTAGGTGAGTACCATAGAGTTAAGTAATTGGGTTCTCCCCCTGCTCTCTCTCTAATCCATCTATACTTACCTTTTCTCGCTATTCTTTTCTCTTGCACCTGCCCATTTGGCAACCTCCAACTCCTCCAAATCAGTCAAGATCAGAGTCGGCAGCATCTTCATGAAGTGCGTATCAATGCTCCTATTAAGGGGGTTAGCCGCTAACCCCAATGAAGATAATGCGATCAACATCAGCCAGTAAGACCAGATTGGCGCAGTGAAAGCGTGTGTGGGTCCTAACCCACAGGTCCAGGAGATCCTCAAGAATTGCATCAATCGATCTGAAGCATCTGAAGGTCAAAGCAACCAGTCCACAAAGTTGAAGTTGTCAGAGTCAAAGTTGAGTCCGGAGAAGCTATGAAAGACCAATGAACCAATCTCATTTTCTTGCTAGCCTCTCCTTGAATCTCGAGGGCGAGATTCTGTTAAGGGGATTAGGTTTGTAACACCATGAATTTGGGGGTATAAATTTCTTTTCTAATATCCACCAAATTCAGGCGTTACTCTCTCAGTTCTTCGCTTTCCTTTCTCTTTTCCCTAAAAATGGAGAATTATTTTGTTTTATATTAGCGTAAACCTAGTGGAATGAGCCCTAGAGGCACTTTGGTTGTTGCATTCATGCCGTTGCATGGTGTTTTTAAGTGCAAAATGTGTTTGAAACATGTTAACATATCTTATAGAAGCGCTCGGTAAATTTTCATATTTTTCGGAATATTTTTCTATTTTCCGGAAACCAAAATCTATTTATTTGTGGAACTTAAAAATGTTTTTAGAAATTCTAATTATGTTTTTTGAGTTCATTAGGTGCCAAAACATTTATAGAAATTTTTCTAGAATTTTTGAAAGTATCTATAATATTTTGAGCACAAAATATGGATTTCTAGGCTTTTTCGAATTTTAAAAATAGTAAAATCCGAATTTTAACTGAATTTTCATCTCATCCAAACCCTAGATATATATACATGTCCGGCTTCATCTCGTCGAGCCCGTTCCAGAACACAAAACGTTTTCTCCAAATCCAATCCCTAGCTCCCGGTATTGCTTGCCGAAGTTCGGGGCGGTTCCAACTCCGGCGACAACTCCGGCGAGCAATTACTCCCAATCCGTGCATCGTTTGCCGAATCCTAGGGTACCGCTGCGTTCGTCTCGTCGAGGGCTTCATCGCAGCACGTTCGGTTCGTCGATTGGATCCCCGAATCTCCGGCAATCGACGTATTTGGCTTCGACTCCGGCGAGGGTCTTCTTCCCCGGTGAGCTTCTCTATTCTTATTCTTCGTTTTCTTCGATTTCTAGGGTTTGGGGTAGCACCTCGATCCCCCGCACCCCTGCCCCGGCGGCGCAGCGCCCTGCCCCCGACTCGTGCACGCGCGACCCCTGCGGGCGCGACCTCCGGCGGCGGCGGCGCAGCTGCTCGGCGCGGCCAGCCATGGCTTTGGTCGCGGCCCTGCCTGCGGGAGCTCCCCCAGGTGCGGCCCCCGCCCACGGGCGCGCGTGCCCTGCGCGGCGTGGCCGGCCCCCCTACGGCGGTCGAGCTCCCCCTCCCCTGCGCAGCCCCATGGCCATGGAATTTCTTGCGTGAGGTAGAGAGGAGAAAGGAAGAAGACGATGACAATTTCGTAAATAAGTACGCGTGAATTACAGTATGGTTTAAAATATTCATAACTTTTGCGTTTTAAACCTGATTCGATCCATTCAAGTTGCGTTAGATTCGTATTAAAACTATCTTAATTTAGATATATTTATCCCAATTTTTCATATTTTATTTAATTTAGTTAAACGTTTGTTTAACCAGTGGCTACTAGAACGACGTTTCAATTTAAAAACCTAATTTAGAAATTCGATTTGCGCATTTATAATTAGTTACCAATATGATTAACCTTAACTGAAATGTTATTTATTAATAATTATTTAGTTTAATCATGTTGTTTATTTATTAGTTTAGTATGTCGGTCCGCGCGTGCCGCGGTGCTGTTTCACGCACGTCGTCGCGTGTCGTTCGCGAGTGTCGCGCGTGTTGTTCGCACGCATTGTCGTGTGTCGTTCGCGTGTGTCGCGCGCCTTGCCGCGTGCCGTTCGCGCGTACCGCGCGTTGTCCGCGCGCTAAGTCGTTTGTGTCCGCGCGTTGCGCACATCGTGTTTGCACGTCGTGCGTCGTTAATTCGTCTCGCTTATAATCGCTCATATTCATTAAGTTACTTGCTTAACTGTCAAATATTTAAATAGTAAGTTAGTCAAAACTAAGTAGTAGTATTAATTTACATTTGATTAATATCCATTAATATAGAAATGTCGGATTAAATGTTCTAATTAGTACTTGTTTAACGTAAACGCGTTAACCTCTCGACCGTAGCTTCGACTATCGTGGTTCTTTTCCTCGCGTAAATAGAGGCGCTCTCTATTTTATATTGCTCGCTTTTATAACATTTTATCTTGTATGGTGTAATGTTCTTATGCACATGTATATGTTTGTTTGCTTGTGCCTGTTCGTCTTCGCTTCGCGTTGCGATTAGATCGCGATTCGTTTCTAAGCTTCGAGGAATCGACGATCAAGCATGGCGACCAAGTGATCGAACTCTTCGAGTTCTACGAGATCGAAGACCCTAAGCATCTGTTTGGTGAAGGCAAGTGTCCTCTGACCTATTATGTCTCATTTACTTTATAATTCATCAACCCGCATACCATGATCAACCTAAGGATTGACTAGCTTTGTATTTACCTTGTCCTTGATTACCTTTTGGGTTATTATTGTTTAGCTTTATGCTATTGCTCAACTCTAATCAATGAACATGATGAGATTTATCAATGATACACTGTTTCCCTTCTTTATTATGATGTTATACTTGTGTCATTCAAGGGGGCTCGAGCGGTTTCTCGAGTGCCTCTCCGTAAGGACCTGTTCGTTGGATGACTGCCCGGGAAAACAGTGCAACCATGAGGGTGGAATGGGACGCCCTTAGCTGAATAATTAGAGGAATTGAGGTGTAGTTCGCTTCGCCGTCGTGCCGTCAATGGGGCTCGGTGTATGCGGCTCCCTCTGTCAAGGTTGGTTTGCCCCTTGGGGAGGAGTGCGGTACATTTAGGAAACCTAACGGGTGGCTACAGCCTCAGGGAATCTTTGTAAAGGCTACGTAGTGAAACCCTGCCTATTCACCTTGGTAGTGTTTAAGGGTTTGATCGGTGTCACACCCGGTTTTTAGAAGGCAAACCGAATGCGAACCATGTACGTGCCAGGATCAGTTATTCACGTACACAACAGTTACATAACATGGACATCATCACACAGTGCTCAAATAGTATTAAAAGGGGAAATAAGAGTCGATTACATCATACGTCTGAGACGTCCATATTGCAGAGTGTTATGAAACTGATATATCAGCCGTGCTCACGGTTATGAGCGGCCAAGGGAGCTCCAGAGATTAGTGATACTTGATCAGAGACATTTTGGTACAGGTGGCAATGAGATTGATGGTTCTGATTATGATTATGGTATTGGTAAGTGGTATTCTTTCCGTTTGGAAAGGATACATTGGGCTAATAACTTGGGTTAATGTTAAAACCTGGCTCTCTACTAGTAAGTAATAACCTGATCAACTAAAAGCAACTGCTTGACTTATCCCCACATAAAGCTAGTCCACTACAGCCAAACAGGATGCTTGCTGAGTATGTTGATGTGTACTCACCCTTGCTCTACACACCAACCCCCCCCAGGTTGTCAGCATTGCAACCACTGCTCAGGAGAAGATGAAGCTGTGGGAGGAGACTTCCAGGAGTTCCAAGACTACGACGAGTTCTAGGTGTGGGTTAGCGGCAACCCCCAGTCGGCTGCCTGTGAAGGCCGTGTTATCTACGTTTCTTTTCCGCACTTT
Source organism: Zea luxurians (assembly GCA_029449295.1). NCBI lineage: Eukaryota > Viridiplantae > Streptophyta > Magnoliopsida > Poales > Poaceae > Zea > Zea luxurians. The sequence goes on from JAOPSE010000031.1 coordinate 32,504,960, forward strand.
GATTTATTGTAAGAACTATATGGACGTCTCAGACGTATGATGTAATCGACTATTATTTCCCTTTTAATACTATTTGAGCACTGTGTGATGATGTCCATGTTATGTAACTGCTGTGTACGTGAATAACTGATCCTGGCACGTACATGGTTCGCATTCGGTTTGCCTTCTAAAAACCGGGTGTGACATAAGTGGTATCAGAGCCGTGCTGACTGTAGGACCGCTAACCTAGAGTAGAATGGTCGTTCTAAGGATTATAGACCTCTGTCACTGCCTTGACTTTGATATCCCTTCAAAAGTTGGTCCTACTGACCAAACCTATGTTCTACTATATATTATACCTTGCTGAAAATTATGTTTTATTCTAATCCTTCATTTATTTATGATTCATTATTTGCTGGTCATATTAATTCTGTTCTCACCCTGTTGCTTGCGATGTCTTTTGTAGATGGCTCGACTTAGACACACTGCACGAAAGTCCGTCATCCCCTTCTTACCCTCCCGCCTTGCTGAGCGTCCGCTTCGCCGTCCCGTGGCCGGACAGTCCAGCCACTTGGAGAGACTGCACCACCGCCTGCATGAGGAGCAGGAACGTCGACGTCAGGAGCAGCAGGGCTCTTCTTTCTCGCTCCAGCAGGAGATAGAGTCTGTGAGGAGCTGCTCTCCTGTGCTTCCCCTGGAGGCGCCCCCTGCACCACCACTGGGCGTCCCAGCTTCTGGAGTAGCTGTTGGAGGAGATCCAGACGACGGAGGTGGCGACGACAGCCCGAGCCACGACATCGACTTCTCTGCTGACCATGAGCCGGAAGGATGGGTTGCTCGACCCATCACTCGCGACGCTGCTCGCGGGTGTCACTTCCACGACGCGCTCGACACCCTGCTACGTCGGGCACTTGACCGGCGTACTTGGTCCATCGAGTATCGCTGTGTGGTCTACCAGCATAGTCGCGGGGTCTACCCGGACCGCTGGGAGGCGACCTGCTTGGTGCGCCGTCCGGAGAACAGTCTCCAGGGCGCGGAGGCTTGCTCAGAGCACTATTCTATCTCTGAGCGGGACTCAGCTGAGGCAGCCATGCAGGATGCTGCACGGCGTGCGCTTTCGCACTACTGCTCGGTTCTCGGTGGGGTAGCTGACGGTCTTGACCTGAAGTATTACCCCCGCCGTCCATCTGGCAGCACAGGAGGCGTGATTGTTTCACCTGCTAGTGAGGACAATCCTAGGTTGAGCAGCACAGTCAACCTAGCCGCCGTGCTAAACACGGAGCTGGACCATGCATTAGACGAGCTGAGTAGGGCTCGTGCTGAGATCGCCCTGCTGCGGGCTGAGCGCGCGGAACGTCGTCACTTGGATGATGGTTCCCCCGCTCCCGTCGGGACTCAGCACCCGTACCGCTCACCTCGGCGTGGACGCCAGTCTTATGGCAATCCCGACTGCAAGACCAAGATAAATCTAGAACCATAGATCGTTAGAGTTGGATCTTGTAATTAAATACGAAATATATATACATAGAAGCTTCAGTCTTAGCGTTAATCTCGGTCTTAGTTAGTCTTATTAGACAGGGTAGTTTGCTATATCCTGTGCATTTATGTTTGTCATGATGAACTATGTTTGGTTTGGATCTTTGTAATGATTGTCACCAGAGTGTGGGTATCCCCTGCATTTTGGCTTACCTATTATGTTAATGGAGTTAGTTATATAGTTGGGAAACCCTTTATTCCACTTTCCTCTTTATCTGAGAAGTTGTGTGGCCTGTGTTGGAGATCAGTGAAGATGCTCATCTGTTCAGTGCTGTTGGAGAATTCTATACTCTTTTCTTATGCTGCAAGATTTGCCAGATCAGTTCTGATGTGTGGTTGCGTTCTGCAGATGTCAGAGAACAGGCGCAGAGGAGGAAGGCGTGCTCAGCAGGAGCAAGCCGGTCAGCAGGATGAGGCGCCCCAGCAGCAGCAGCTGCCGCCCCCGCCCCCGATGTCGATCGAGCAGATGTTTCTGATGCAGACTCAGGCAGTTCAGGCCATCGGTCAGACTCTGGCCGCCATTCAGCAGCAGCAGCAGCAAGCACCACCCCAGCCTCAGATGCCTCAGATGCCCAGAGACAAGCGTGCTGAATTCATGAGAGGTCATCCACCAACGTTCGCTCACTCTTCTGACCCCATGGATGCTGAAGATTGGCTGCTGAGAACACCTAGAGGGGGGGGGGGGTGAATAGGTGATCCTGTAAAAACTTCAAACTTAAGCCACAAACTTGTTAAGTGTTAGCACGATTATTGCCAAGTGGCTAAGGTGAAGTCTCAACAAAACACAATACCACAAGAGATCAAGACAGAGGTGACACGGTGGTTTATCCCGTGGTTCGGCCAAGCCAATGCTTGCCTACTTCCACGTTGTGGCGTCCCAACGGACGAGGGTTGCAATCAACCCCTCTCAAGCGGTCCAAAGACCCACTTGAATACCACGTTGTTTTGTTGTTCCTTTCACTATCCCGTTTGCAAGGAATCTCCACAAATTGGAGTCTCTTGCCCTTACAAGTATATGATCACAAAGAAAGCACAGAGTAAGGGAGGGAAGCAACACACACAAATCCACAACAAAAGCGCACACACACGGCCAAGACTCGAGCTCGAATGACTATCTCAGAGTTCACACTAGAACAGAGCTCGAATCACTTAGAATCACAAACGAATGCGCAAAGAACTTGTGTGGATGATCAAGAATGCTCAAGAGTTGCTTGTATGTCTCCTCCATGCGCCTAGGGGCTCCTTTTATAGCCCCAAGGCAGCTAGGAGCCGTTGAGAGCAAATCCGGAAGGCCATCCTTGCCTTCTGTCGTCGGGGGCACCGGACAGTCCGGTGCACACCGGACATGTCCGGTGACCGATTTCTTTCCTTATCCAGCGCTTCCCGACCATTGCAGACCGGCGAAGATCTGAGAGCCGTTGGCGCACCGGACAGTCCGGTGCACACCGGACAGTCCGGTGCCGTCTTCCGACCGTTGGCTCGGCCACGTGTCCCGCGCGGATTGCGCGGCCGACCGTTGGCCCTGGCCGACCATTGGCTCACCGGACAGTCCGGTGCACACCGGACAGTCCGGTGAATTTTAGCCGTACGCCGTCGGCGAATTCCCGAGAGCGGCCAGTTCGAGCCGAGTCAGCCTGGCGCACCGGACACTGTCCGGTGCACACCGGACAGTCCGGTGCTCCAGACCAAGCTGGAACTTGGCTGCACACAGCCAAGTCATTCTCTCCCCTTTTCTCTTTTTCTTCTTTCTGTTTCTAACACTTAGACAAATATGTTAGTCCACAAAACCAATGTACTACGGATTAGAAACATACCTTTACTCCATGATTTGTACTTTGTTCCATTTTACAATTAGGCACCTGTGTTGGTCACTAAATCACCAAAATACTTAGAAATGGCCCAAGGGCACATTTCCCTTTCAATCTCCCCCTTTTTGGTGATTTATGCCAACACAACATAAAGCAAGTTTAACAAGTACAAAAACACTTCAAATAATAACTCAAATTATTTTGAATCGATTTTGGCATATATGGATCATCCTTTGCCACCACTTGGTTTGTTTTTGCAAATCAAACTCAAATCTCTATCTCTAAGTTAAACACACATGTTTAAGCATAAAGAGAGTCATTCAAAAAGAGATTGATCAAGGATTTCAAAAACTCCCCCTTTTTCCCATAATCAATACTTCTCCCCACAAGAAGCCAACTTTTGACAAGAGAGACAACTTAAGAATTTTGACAAACCAAAACTCTATTCTACTATTTTCTAAATCTCTCAAGTGGTAGCTGATCCATTTATTGCTTTGGCCTTTATTTTCTCCCCCTTTGGCATCAAGCACCAAAACGGGATCAATCTTGGCCCTTTAACCCCATTGCCTCACCAAAATCTTTAATTAAGAGCAAATGGCAATAAGAGTTCATGAGATGGACTTGGAATAAGTTACCCCTCATCGGAGTGCAGTGGAAGTCTTTCATGGTCCAAGTCCACCTTTTCCCTTTCAATTCTCCTTTGTGACTAACACAAGCAAACTCAAACATATGGTTAGTCTCAAAGGGTCAAGTTGTAACACATCTCCCCCTAAACATGTGCATCACATTGCAACGGACTTGTGAGGTCCAGGGAGTGTTTGTACAACTTGAGCACCATAATAAGCAACAAAAATGCAGAATGAACATGATCAAAGGCATAAATACATGTATGCTACAATTCAATCCAAGTTCCGCGAATCTAAGACATTTAGCTCACTACGCAGCCTGCAAAAGGTCTTCTCATCTAAAGGCTTGGTAAAGATATCGGCTAGCTGGTTCTCGGTGCTAACATAAAACACTTCGATATCTCCCTTTTGCTGGTGGTCTCTCAAAAAGTGATGCCGGATGTCAATGTGCTTTGTGCGGCTGTGCTCAACAGGATTTTCCGCTATTCGGATAGCACTCTCATTATCACATAGGAGTGGGACTTTGCTCAGATTGTAGCCAAAGTCCCTGAGGGTTTGCCTCATCCAAAGTAGTTGCGCACAACACTGTCCTGCGGCAACGTACTCGGCCTCAGCGGTGGATAGGGCAACGGATGTTTGTTTCTTAGAGTTCCATGACACCAGGGACCTTCCTAAGAATTGGCACGTCCCCGATGTACTCTTCCTATCGACCTTACATCCAGCATAGTCGGAATCTGAGTACCCAATCAAGTCAAAGTTAGACCCCTTTGGATACCAGATCCCGAAGCAAGGCGTAGCGACTAAATATCTAAGAATTCGCTTCACCGCCACCAAGTGACACTCCTTAGGATCGGATTGAAATCTAGCACACATGCATACGCTAAGCATAATATCCGGTCTACTAGCACATAAATAAAGTAGAGATCCTATCATTGACCGGTATGCTTTTTGATCAACGGACTTACCTCCTTTGTTGAGGTCGGTGTGTCCGTCGGTTCCCATCGGAGTCTTTGCGGGCTTGGCGTCCTTCATCCCAAACCGCTTCAGCAGATCTTGCGTGTACTTCGTTTGGGAGATGAAGGTGCCGTCCTTGAGTTGCTTCACTTGGAACCCAAGGAAGTAGTTCAACTCGCCCATCATCGACATCTCGAATTTCTGCGTCATCACCCTGCTAAACTCTTCACAAGACTTTTGATTAGTAGAACCAAATATTATGTCATCGACATAAATTTGGCACACAAACAAATCACCATTACAAGTCTTAGTGAAAAGAGTTGGATCGGCTTTCCCAACCTTGAAAGCATTAGCAAGTAAGAAATCTCTAAGGCATTCATACCATGCTCTTGGGGCTTGTTTAAGTCCATAGAGCGCCTTAGAGAGCTTACACACGTGGTCGGGGTACCGCTCATCCTCGAAGCCAGGGGGTTGCTCCACGTACACTTCCTCCTTTATTGGCCCGTTGAGGAACGCGCTCTTCACATCCATTTGGTACAACCTGAAAGAATGGTGAGCGGCATATGCTAGCAAGATACGAATGGACTCTAGCCTAGCCACAGGAGCAAAAGTCTCCTCAAAGTCCAAACCTGCGACTTGGGCATAACCTTTTGCCACAAGTTGAGCCTTGTTCCTTGTCACCACTCCGTGCTCGTCTTGTTTGTTGCGGAACACCCACTTGGTTCCCACAACATTTTGCTTGGGACGAGGCACCAGCGTCCAAACTTCATTGCGCTTGAAGTTGTTAAGTTCCTCCTGCATGGCCAACACCCAGTCCGGATCTAGCAAGGCCTCCTCTACCCTGAAAGGCTCAATAGAGGAGACAAACGAGTAATGTTCACAAAAATTAACTAATCGAGATCGAGTAGTTACTCCCTTGCTAATGTCACCCAGAATTTGGTCGACGGGATGATCCCTTTGAATCATTGCTCGAACTTGGGTTGGAGGTGCCGGTTGCGCTTCTTCCTCCATCACTTGATCGTCTTGTGCTCCCCCTTGATCACACGCCTCCTTTTGATGAACCTGTTCATCGTCTTGAGTTGGGGGATGCACCGTCGTTGAGGAAGAAGGTTGATCACGTTCATCCTGTTCCTGTGGCCGAACGTTTCCAATCGCCATGGTTCGTATAGCGGCCGTTGGAACATCTTCTTCATCTACATCATCACAATCAACAACTTGCTCTCTTGGAGAGCCATTAGTCTCATCAAATACAACGTCGCTAGAGACTTCAACCAAACCCGATGATTTGTTGAAGACCCTATACGCTTTTGTATTTGAATCATAACCTAATAAAAACCCTTCTACAGCTTTGGGAGCAAACTTAGAATTTCTACCCTTCTTCACTAGAATGTAGCACTTGCTCCCAAATACACGAAAGTACGATACATTGGGTTTGTTACCGGTTAGTAGCTCATATGACGTCTTCTTTAGGAGGCGGTGAAGGTAGACCCTGTTGATGGCGTGGCAAGCCGTGTTCACGGCTTCCGACCAAAAGCACTCGGGGGTCTTGAACTCTCCAAGCATCGTCCTCGCCATATCGATTAGCGTCCTGTTCTTCCTCTCTACCACACCATTTTGCTGTGGTGTGTAGGGAGCGGAGAACTCGTGCTTGATTCCTTCCTCCTCAAGAAACTCCTCCACTTGAAGGTTCTTGAACTCGGACCCGTTGTCGCTCCTAATCTTCTTCACCTTGAGCTCAAACTCATTTTGAGCTCTCCTGAGGAAGCGCTTGAGGGTCCCTTGGGTTTCAGACTTATCCTGCAAAAAGAACACCCAAGTGAAGCGAGAAAAGTCATCAACAATAACTAAACCATACTTACTTCCTCCTATGCTCAGATAGGCGACGGGTCCGAAGAGGTCCATATGCAGCAGCTCCAGAGGTCTTGACGTGGTCATCACATTCTTGCTGTGATGTGCTCCTCCTACTTGTTTACCTGCCTGACAAGCTGCACAAGGTCTATCTTTTTCGAAATAAACATTTGTTAGACCTATCACGTGTTCTCCCTTTAGAAGCTTGTGGAGATTCTTCATCCCCACATGTGCTAAGCGGCGATGCCACAGCCAGCCCATGCAAGTCTTAGCCATTAAGCATGCATCTAGACCGGCCTCTTCTTTTGCAAAATCAACTAAGTAAAGCTTGCCGTCTAGTACACCCTTAAAAGCTAGTGAACCATCACATCTTCTAAAGACAGACACATCTACATTTGTAAATAAACAATTATATCCCATTTGACATAATTGACTAACAGATAGCAAATTATATCCAAGACTCTCCACTAAGAATACATTTGAAATAGAATGCTCATTAGAAATTGCAATTTTACCTAACCCTTTTACCTTGCCTTGATTCCCATCACCGAATATAATTGAATCTTGGGAATCCTTATTCTTGACGTAGGAGGTGAACATCTTCTTCTCCCCCGTCATATGGTTTGTGCATCCGCTGTCGATAATCCAGCTTGAACCCCCGGATGCATAAACCTGCAAGGCAAATTTAGGCTTGGGTCTTAGGTACCCAACTCATGTTGGGTCCTGCAAGGTTAGCACAAATGTCTTTAGGGACCCAAATGCAAGATTTATCTCCCTTGCATCTAGCCCCTAATTTCCTAGCAACAACCTTCTTTCCCTTTCTACAAATAGCAAAGGGAGCATTACAAGCATAATAAATGGTAGAAGGTTCATTCACTACTTTCCTAGGAGCATGAATAACATTCTTTCTAGGCACATGAGCAATATTTCTCCTAGGCATATGCGCAACATTTCTCCTACTCATATTTCTATCATGCTTATGAGAGGAACTAGAGGCAAACATGGCATGAGAATCATAAACATGTGAATCAAAATCATTATAAACATTTCTAGCATGTCTCCTATCATGGTATAAGAAAGCATGGTTCTTTTTAGTACTATTAGCCATAGGGGCCTTCCCTTTCTCCTTGACGAAGACGGGAGCCTTATGGCTTGTTAAGTTCTTGGCTTCCCTCTTGAAGCCAAGCCCATCCTTAATTGAGGGGTGTCTACCAACCGTGTAGGCATCCCTTGCAAATTTTATTTTATCAACTTCATTCTTGCTAGTCTTAAGTTGGGCATTAAGACTAGCCACTTCATCATTTAATTTGGAAATTAGAACTAGGTGTTCACTACAAGCATTAACATCAAAATCCTTACACCTAGTACAAATTTCAACATGTTCAACACAAGAATTTGATTTACTAGCTACTTCTAGTTTAGCACTTAAATCAATATTAACACTTCTTAAGGTAGAAATGGTTTCATGACAGGAAGATATTTCACTAGAAAGCATTTCATTTCTTTTCACTTCTAAAGCATATGATTTTTGTGCCTCTACAAACTTATCATGTTCATCATACAATAAATCTTCTTGCTTTTCTAAAAGCCTATCCTTTTCATTTAATGCATCAATCAATTCATTGATTTTATCTATCTTAGATCTATCTAAGCCCTTGAACAAGCAAGAATAATCTATATCATCATCACTAGACTCACTATCACTAGAAGAAGCATAAGTGGAGTCTTTAGTACTTACCTTCTTCTCTCTTGCCATAAGACAAGTGAGACGCTCATTGGGGAAGAGAGCCGATTTGTTGAAGGCAGTGGCGGCGAGTCCTTCATTGTCAGAGTCGGAGGAGGAGCAATCCGAGTCCCACTCCTTTCCTAGATGCGCCTCGCCCTTTGTCTTCTTGTATGCCTTCTTCTTCTCCCTTTTGTTCCCCTTTTCCTGGTCACTTTCATTATCGGGACAGTTAGCAATGAAATGACCAAGCTTACCGCATTTGAAGCACGAGCGCTTCCCCTTGGTCTTGGTCTTGCTTGGCTGCCCCTTGCGACCATTTAGCGCCGTCTTGAATCTCTTGATGATGAGAGCCATCTCTTCATCATTGAGCCCGGCTGCCTCAACTTGCGCCACCTTGCTAGGTAGCGATTCCTTGCTCCTTGTTGCTTTTAGAGCAATGGGTTGAGGCTCGTGGAGTGGTCCGTTCAACGCGTCGTCGACGTATCTCGCCTCCTTGATCATCATCCTCCCGCTCATGAATTTTCCAAGTACTTCCTCGGGCGTCATCATCGTGTACCTGGGATTCTCACGAATATTGTTCACGAGATGAGGATCAAGTACGGTAAAGGACCTGAGCATAAGGCGGACGACGTCGTGGTCCGTCCATCGCGTGCTCCCGTAGCTCCTTATCTTGTTGATGAGGGTCTTGAGCCGGTTGTACGTCTGAGTTGGCTCCTCTCCCCTTATCATGGCGAACCGTCCAAGCTCGCCCTCCACCAACTCCATCTTGGTGAGCATGGTGATGTCGTTCCCCTCGTGAGAGATCTTGAGGGTGTCCCATATCTGCTTGGCATTGTCCAAGCCGCTCACCTTATTGTACTCTTCCCTGCACAAAGATGCTAAGAGAACAGTAGTAGCCTGTGCATTTTTATGAATCTGTTCATTTATAAGCATAGGGCTATCCGAGCTATCGAATTTCATTCCGTTCTCCACAATCTCCCATATGCTAGGATGGAGAGAGAATAAGTGACTACGCATTTTGTGACTCCAAAATCCGTAGTCCTCCCCATCGAAGTGTGGAGGTTTGCCAAGAGGAATGGAAAGCAAATGCGAATTCGAACTATGTTGAATACGGGAATAATCAAATGAAAAGTTCGAATTGACCGTCTTCCTGTAGTCGTTGTCGTCGTCCTTTTGGGAAGAAGTGGATTCATCACTATCGTCGTAGTAGATGATCTCCTTGATACGCCTCGTCTTCTTCTTTTTCCCTTCCTTTCGTCTATGGCCCGAGCCGGAGTCGGTAGGCTTGTCGTCCTTCGGCTCGTTGACGAAGGTCTCCTTTTCTTTGTCGTTGATCACAATACCCTTCCCCTTAGGATCCATCTATTCGGGCGGTTAGTCCCTTTGTGAATAGAACTGCTCTGATACCAATTGAGAACACCTAGAGGGGGGGGGGTGAATAGGTGATCCTGTAAAAACTTCAAACTTAAGCCACAAACTTGTTAAGTGTTAGCACGATTATTGCCAAGTGGCTAAGGTGAAGTCTCAACAAAACACAATACCACAAGAGATCAAGACAGAGGTGACACGGTGGTTTATCCCGTGGTTCGGCCAAGCCAATGCTTGCCTACTTCCACGTTGTGGCGTCCCAACGGACGAGGGTTGCAATCAACCCCTCTCAAGCGGTCCAAAGACCCACTTGAATACCACGTTGTTTTGTTGTTCCTTTCACTATCCCGTTTGCAAGGAATCTCCACAAATTGGAGTCTCTTGCCCTTACAAGTATATGATCACAAAGAAAGCACAGAGTAAGGGAGGGAAGCAACACACACAAATCCACAACAAAAGCGCACACACACGGCCAAGACTCGAGCTCGAATGACTATCTCAGAGTTCACACTAGAACAGAGCTCGAATCACTTAGAATCACAAACGAATGCGCAAAGAACTTGTGTGGATGATCAAGAATGCTCAAGAGTTGCTTGTATGTCTCCTCCATGCGCCTAGGGGCTCCTTTTATAGCCCCAAGGCAGCTAGGAGCCGTTGAGAGCAAATCCGGAAGGCCATCCTTGCCTTCTGTCGTCGGGGGCACCGGACAGTCCGGTGCACACCGGACATGTCCGGTGACCGATTTCTTTCCTTATCCAGCGCTTCCCGACCGTTGCAGACCGGCGAAGATCTGAGAGCCGTTGGCGCACCGGACAGTCCGGTGCACACCGGACAGTCCGGTGCCGTCTTCCGACCGTTGGCTCGGCCACGTGTCCCGCGCGGATTGCGCGGCCGACCGTTGGCCCTGGCCGACCATTGGCTCACCGGACAGTCCGGTGCACACCGGACAGTCCGGTGAATTTTAGCCGTACGCCGTCGGCGAATTCCCGAGAGCGGCCAGTTCGAGCCGAGTCAGCCTGGCGCACCGGACACTGTCCGGTGCACACCGGACAGTCCGGTGCTCCAGACCAAGCTGGAACTTGGCTGCACACAGCCAAGTCATTCTCTCCCCTTTTCTCTTTTTCTTCTTTCTGTTTCTAACACTTAGACAAATATGTTAGTCCACAAAACCAATGTACTATGGATTAGAAACATACCTTTACTCCATGATTTGTACTTTGTTCCATTTTACAATTAGGCACCTGTGTTGGTCACTAAATCACCAAAATACTTAGAAATGGCCCAAGGGCACATTTCCCTTTCAGCTGCGCACTGTGGAGCGGGAGTTGCATACCGCTCAGTGTGACGACAGGGAGAAAGTCTTGTATGGTCCCCGTCTGTTGAGAGGAGCAGCCCAATCATGGTGGGAGTCTTACCTCGCCACCCATGCCGACCCCGACACCATCACGTGGGAAGAGTTCAGAGGTAGCTTTCGTCAGTACCATGTGCCTGCAGGTCTGATGACAGTGAAGAAGGAGGAGTTCCTGGCCCTTAAGCAAGGGTCATCATCTGTCAGTGAGTATCGAGACAGGTTTCTGCAGTTGTCTCGCTATGCCCCTGAGGATGTCAACACCGACACCAAGCGACAATACCGTTTCTTGAGAGGCTTGGTTGACCCTCTTCAGTATCAACTGATGAATCATACCTTCCCGACATTCCAGCACTTGATTGACAGAGCAATCATGACAGAAAGGAAGCGTAAGGAGATGGAGGATCGTAAGCGCAATATCAGTAGACCCCAGCCTGGAAGCAGCAGCCGCCCTCGTTTTTCAGGCAATCAACCTCAGCAGTTCAGGCAGAACCAGCGTCCACCTCAGCAGCATCAGCAGCGTCAGCAATATCAGCAGTTCCAAAGGCAGTATCCTCAGCATCAGTACCAGAATCGTCAGAGCAATCAGTCAGGAGGAGGTCAGTTTCAGAGGCAGAATCAGCAGGCACCTCGTCTTCCTGCCCCCGCAACTCAGCAGAGCAGTCAGGCAGCACCAGCTCAGGTTGGAAACAGGGCATGTTTCCACTGTGGAGAGCAAGGCCACTGGGTGATGCAATGTCCGAAGAAAGCAGCCCAGCAGCAGTCAGGCCCCAATGCCCCAGCAAAACAGAATGTGTCTCAGCCTGGAGCAGGCAACCGCCCCCAGCAGCGCTATAATCATGGGAGACTGAACCACTTGGAGGCTGAAGCAGTTCAGGAGACTCCCGGCATGACAGTAGGTATGTTCCCAGTCGACTCCCATATTGCAGAGTGTTATGAAACTGATATATCAGCCGTGCTCACGGTTATGAGCGGCCAAGGGAGCTCCAGAGATTAGTGATACTTGATCAGAGACATTTTGGTACAGGTGGCAATGAGATTGATGGTTCTGATTATGATTATGGTATTGGTAAGTGGTATTCTTTCCGTTTGGAAAGGATACATTGGGCTAATAACTTGGGTTAATGTTAAAACCTGGCTCTCTACTAGTAAGTAATAACCTGATCAACTAAAAGCAACTGCTTGACTTATCCCCACATAAAGCTAGTCCACTACAGCCAAACAGGATGCTTGCTGAGTATGTTGATGTGTACTCACCCTTGCTCTACACACCAAACCCCCCCCAGGTTGTCAGCATTGCAACCACTGCTCAGGAGAAGATGAAGCTGTGGGAGGAGACTTCCAGGAGTTCCAAGACTACGACGAGTTCTAGGTGTGGGTTAGCGGCAACCCCCAGTCGGCTGCCTGTGAAGGCCGTGTTATCTACGTTTCTTTTCCGCACTTTGATTTATTGTAAGAACTATATGGACGTCTCAGACGTATGATGTAATCGACTATTATTTCCCTTTTAATACTATTTGAGCACTGTGTGATGATGTCCATGTTATGTAACTGTTGTGTACGTGAATAACTGATCCTGGCACGTACATGGTATGCATTCGGTTTGCCTTCTAAAAACCGGGTGTGACAATCGGCCTGAGGCAAGAGGGAATCACGGCTTGTGGGTAAAGTGCGCAACCTCTGCAGAGTGTTATGAAACTGATATATCAGCCATGCTCGCGGTTATGAGCGGCCAAGGGAGCTCCATTGATTAGAGACACTTGATCAAAGATGGTTATGATTATGCTATTGGTAATGGTAAGTGGTATTCTTTCCGTTTGGAAAGGGTACTTTAGGTTAATAACTTGGGTTAATGCTAAAACCTGGCTTTCTACTAGTAATAATAACCTGATCAACTAAAAGCAACTGCTTGACTTAACCCCTGAAAGTTGCCTAGAGGGGGGGGGGTGAATAGGGCGAAACTGAAAAACACAAAAATAATCACAACTACAAGCCGGGTTAGCGTTAGAAGTATAATAGAGTCCGCGAGAGAGGGCGCAAAACAAATCGCAAGCGAATAACGAAGTGAGACACGCGGATTTGTTTTACCGAGGTTTGGTTCTCTCAAACCTACTCCCCGTTGAGGAGGCCACAAAGGTCGGGTCTCTTTCAACCCTTCCCTCTCTCAAACGGTCCCTCGGACCGAGTGAGCTTCTCTTTCTCAAATCACTTGGGAATCAAACTTCCCGCAAGGACCACCACACAATTGGTGTCTCTTGCCTCAATTACAACGAGTGTTTGATCACAAGAAAGAATGCGAAAGAAAAAGAAGCGATCCAAGCGCAAGAGCTCAAATGAACACTACAAATCACTCTCTCTAGTCACTAGGGCTTTGTGTGGAGTTGGGAGAGGATTTGATCTCTTTTGGTTGCTTTGCAATGAATGCTAGCTCTTGTATAGTGGTTGGAAGTTGGAAAACTTGGATGCAATGAATGGTGGGGTGGTTGGGGTATTTATAGCCCCAACCACCAAACATGACCGTTGGTGGAGGCTGTCTGTCGATGGCGCACCGGACAGTCCGGTGCACACCGGACATGTCCGGTGCCCCGCCACGTCATCATTGCCGTTGGATTCTGACCGTTGGAGCTTCTGACTTCTGGGCCCGCCTGGATGTCCGGTGCACACCGGACATCACCTGTTCATTGTCCGGTGCGCCAGTATGGGCGCGCCTGACTTCTGCGCGCGCAGAGCGCGCATTGAATGCGCCGCAGGTAGCCGTTGGCGCCGAAATAGCCGTTGCTCCGTGGTTACACCGGACAGTCCGGTGCACACCGGACATGTCCGGTGAATTATAGCGGAGCGGCTGCTGCGCGATCCCGAGGCTGGCGAGTTGAGGAGGCCGCGCTTCCTTGGAGCACCGGACACTGTCCGGTGTACACCGGACAGTCCGGTGAATTATAGCGGAGCGGCCTGAGAAATTCCCGAAGGTGGCGAGTTCGAGTTGAAGTCCTCTGGTGCACCGGACACTGTCCGGTGGCGCACCGGACACTGTCCGGTGTACACCGGACAGTCCGGTGCCTCCAGGCCAGAGGTGCCTTCGGTTGCCTCTTTGCTCCTTTGTTGAATCCAAAACATGATCTTTTTATTGGCTGAGTGTGAACCTTTTGCACCTGTATAACTTATACACTAGAGCAAACTAGTTAGTCCAATATTTGTGTTGGGCAATTCAACCACCAAAATTAATTAGGGACTAGGTGTAAGCCTATTTCCCTTTCAATCTCCCCCTTTTTGGTGATTGATGCCAACACAAACCAAAGCAAATATAGAAGTGCATAATTGAACTAGTTTGCATAATGTAAGTGCAAAGGTTGCTTGGAATTAAGCCAATATAGATGCTTACATGATGCGCATGGATTGTTTTCTTTGTTTTTGACATATTGGACCACATTTGCACCAAAAGTTTTGTTTTTGCAAATTCTTTTGTAAATTCTTTTCAAAGTCCTTTTGCAAGATAGTCAAAGGTAAATGAATAAGATTTTGGAAGGCATTTTCAAGCTTTCAAATTTTCTTCCTTTGTTCAAATGCTTTTCCTTTAACTAAACAAAACTCCCCCTCAAATAAAGTCTCCTCTTAGTGTTCAAGAGGGTTTTAAGACATCAAATTTGAAAATACTACTTACTCCCCCTTTAGAACACAGAGAGATACCAATTTTGAAATTTACCAATTAAAAATCATCAATTTTAAAATTAGGGTGGTGGTGCGGTCCTTTTGCTTTGGGCTCATATTTTCTCCCCCTTTGGCATGAATCGCCAAAAACGGAAATATTAGAGCCTAAAGAAGTACTTTCTCCTCCTTTGGTCATAAAATAAATGAGTGAAGATTATACCAACGTTGGAGAGAGATGCGGAGCGACGGCTAAGGATGAGTAGTAGAGTGGAGTGGAAGCCTTGTCTTCGCCGAAGACACCAATTCCCTTTCAATATACCTATGACTTGGTTTGAAATACACTTGAAAACACATTAGTCATAGCATATATAAAAGAGACATGATCAAAGGTATATTTATGAGCTATGTGTGCAAAAGAAGTTCCTAGAATCAAGAATATTAAGCTCATGCCTAAGTCTGGTAAAAGATTGTTCATCAAGTGGCTTGGTAAAGATATCGGCTAATTGATCTTTAGTGTTAATGTATGAAATCTCGATATCCCCCTTTTGTTGGTGATCCCTAAGAAAATGATACCGAATGGCTATGTGTTTAGTGCGGCTATGCTCAACGGGATTATCCGCCATGCGGATTGCACTCTCATTATCACATAGAAGAGGAACTTTGGTTAGTTTGTAACCGTAGTCCCGCAGGGTTTGCCTCATCCAAAGCAATTGCGCGCAACAGTGCCCTGCGGCAATATACTCGGCTTCGGCGGTAGAAAGAGCGACCGAATTTTGCTTCTTTGAAGCCCAAGACTAAGAGCACCTAGAGGGGGGGGTGAATAGGTGATCCTGTGAAAACTTAAAACTTAAGCCACAAAAACTTGTTAAGTGTTAGCACAATAATTGCCAAGTGGCTAAAGAGAAGTCTCAACAAAACACAATACCACAAGAGATCAAGCACAGAGGTGACACAGTGGTTTATCCCGTGGTTCGGCCAAGACCAACGCTTGCCTACTCCACGTTGTGGCGTCCCAACGGACGAGGGTTGCAATCAACCCCTCTCAAGCGGTCCAAAGACCCACTTGAATACCACGGTGTTTTGTTTTGCCTTTCACTATCCCGTTTGCAAGGAATCTCCACAAATTGGAGTCTCTTGCCCTTACAAGTATATGATCACAAAGAAGCACAGAGTAAGGGAGGGAAGCAACACACACAAATCCACAGCGAAACGCGCACACACGCGGCCAAGAATCGAGCTCACAAGACTATCTCAAGGTTCTCACTAGAACAGAGCTCGAATCACTTAGAATGACAAATGAATGCGCAAAGACTGAGTGTGGATGATCAAGAATGCTCAAAGGTTGCTTGTATATCTCCTCCATGCGCCTAGGGGCCCCTTTTATAGCCCCAAGGCAGCTAGGAGCCGTTGAGAGCAAATCCGGAAGGCCATCCTTGCCTTCTGTCGTCGGGGGCACCGGACAGTCCGGTGCACACCGGACACTGTCCGGTGCCCGATTTCTTTCCTTAACTGGCGCTGCCGACCGTTGCAGACCGTTGGAGATCTGGGAGCCGTTGGCGCACCGGACATGTCCGGTGCACACCGGACAGTCCGGTGCCGTCTTCCGACCGTTGGCTCGGCCACGTGTCCCGCGCAGATTGCGCGGCCGACCGTTGGCCCGGCCGACCGTTGGCTCACCGGACAGTCCGGTGCACACCGGACAGTCCGGTGAATTTTAGCCGTACGCCGTCGGCGAATTCCCGAGAGCAGCCAGTTCACGCCGAGTCAGCCTGGCGCACCGGACACTGTCCGGTGCACACCGGACAGTCCGGTGCTCCAGACCGAACTGAGTCTTGGCTGCACACAGCCAAGTCTTTTTCTCCTCTCTTCTTTTCTTCTACTTTCTGTTCCTAACACTTAGACAAGTATATTAGTACACAAAACCAATGTACTAAAGCTTAGAAACATACCTTTATCCTTGATTTGTACTTTGTCCACAATTTTACAATTAGGCACCTGTGTTGGGCACTAAATCACCAAAATACTTAGAAATGGCCCAAGGGCACATTTCCCTTTCAATCTCCCCCTTTTTGGTGATTTATGCCAACACAACATAAAGCAAGTAGAACAAGTACAAAAACACTTCAAATAAGAACTCAAATTATTTTAATTCAATTTTGACATATATGGATCACTCTATGCCACCACTTGGTTTGTTTTTGCAAATCAAACTCAAATCTCTATCTCTAAGTCAAACACACATGTTGAAGCATAAAGAGAGTCATTCCAAAAAAATATTGATCAAAGATTTCAAAAACTCCCCCTTTTTCCTATAATCAACACTTCTCCCCACAAGAAGCCAACTTTTGACACGAGAGACAACAAAAGAGTTTTGACAAACCAAAAGCTCTATTCTACTATTTTCAAAATCTCTCAAGTGGTAGCTGATCCATTTATCGCTTTGGCCTTTATTTTCTCCCCCTTTGGCATCAAACACCAAAACGGGATCAATTTTGGCCCTTTAACCCCATTGCCTCACCAAAATCTTCAATTAAGAGCAAATGGCAATAAGAGTTCATGAGATGGACTTGGAATAAGTTACCCTCTCATCGGAGTGCAGTGGAAGTCTTGCATGGTCCAAGTCCACCTTTTCCCTTTCAATTCTCCTTTGAGACTAAATCAAGCAAACTCAAGCATATGATTAGTCGCAAAGGGTCAAGTTGTAGCACATCTCCCCCTAAAACTGTGCATCACTTTGCAACGGACTTGTGAGGTCCAGGGAGTGCTTGTACAACTTAAGCACCACAATAAGCAACAAAATGTAGAATGGACATGATCAAAGGCATAAATACATGTATGCTACAATTCAATCCAAGTTCCGCGAATCTAGGACATTTAGCTCACTACGCAACCTGCAAAAGGTCTTCTCATCTAAAGGCTTGGTAAAGATATCGGCTAGCTGGTTCTCGGTGCTAACATAAAACACTTCGATATCTCCCTTTTGCTGGTGGTCTCTCAAAAAGTGATGCCGGATGTCAATGTGCTTTGTGCGGCTGTGCTCAACAGGATTTTCCGCTATTCGGATAGCACTCTCATTATCACATAGGAGTGGGACTTTGCTCAGATTGTAGCTAAAGTCCCGGAGGGTTTGCCTCATCCAAAGTAGTTGCGCGCAACACTGTCCTGCGGCAACGTACTCGGCCTCAGCGGTGGATAGGGCAACGGATGTTTGTTTCTTAGAGTTCCATGACACCAGGGACCTTCCTAAGAATTGGCACGTCCCCGATGTACTCTTCCTATCGACCTTACATCCAGCATAGTCGGAATCTGAGTACCCAATCAAGTCAAAGTTAGACCCCTTTGGATACCAGATCCCGAAGCAAGGCGTAGCGACTAAATATCTAAGAATTCGCTTCACCGCCACCAAGTGACACTCCTTAGGATCGGATTGAAATCTAACACACATGCATACGCTAAGCATAATATCCGGTCTACTAGCACATAAATAAAGTAAAGACCCTATCATTGACCGGTATGCTTTTTGATCAACGGACTTACCTCCTTTGTTGAGGTCGGTGTGTCCGTCGGTTCCCATCGGCGTCTTTGCGGGCTTGGCGTCCTTCATCCCAAACCTCTTTAGCAGATCTTGCGTGTACTTCGTTTGGGAGATGAAGGTGCCGTCCTTGAGTTGCTTCACTTGGAACCCAAGGAAGTAGTTCAACTCGCCCATCATCGACATCTCGAATTTCTGCGTCATCACCCTGCTAAACTCTTCACAAGACTTTTGATTAGTAGAACCAAATATTATGTCATCGACATAAATTTGGCACACAAACAAATCACCATCACAAGTTTTAGTGAAAAGAGTTGGATCGGCTTTCCCAACCTTGAAAGCATTAGCAATTAAGAAATCTCTAAGGCATTCATACCATGCTCTTGGGGCTTGTTTAAGTCCATAGAGCGCCTTAGAGAGCTTACACACGTGGTCGGGGTACTGCTCATCCTCGAAGCCAGGGGGTTGCTCCACGTACACCTCCTCCTTTATTGGCCCGTTGAGGAAAGCGCTCTTCACATCCATTTGGTACAACCTGAAAGAATGGTGAGCAGCATATGCTAGCAAGATACGAATGGACTCTAGCCTAGCCACAGGAGCAAAAGTCTCCTCAAAGTCCAAACCTGCGACTTGGGCATAACCTTTTGCCACAAGTCGAGCCTTGTTCCTTGTCACCACTCCGTGCTCGTCTTGTTTGTTGCGGAACACCCACTTGGTTCCCACAACATTTTGCTTGGGACGAGGCACCAGCGTCCAAACTTCATTGCGCTTGAAGTTGTTAAGTTCCTCCTGCATGGCCAACACCCAATCCGGATCTAGCAAGGCCTCCTCTACCCTGAAAGGCTCAATAGAGGAGACAAAGGAGTAATGTTCACAAAAATTAACTAATCGAGACCGAGTAGTTACTCCCTTGCTAATGTCACCCATAATTTGGTCGACGGGATGATCCCTTTGAATCATTGCTCGAACTTGGGTTGGAGGTGCCGGTTGCGCTTCTTCCTCCATCACATGATCATCTTGTGCTCCCCCTTGATCACACGCCTCCTGTTGATGAACCTGTTCATCGTCTTGAGTTGGGGGATGCACCGTTGTTGAGGAAGAAGGTTGACCTTGTTCATCTTGTTCCTGTGGCCGAACGTCTCCAATCGCCATGGTTCGTATAGCGGCCGTTGGAACATCTTCTTCATCTACATCATCATAATCAACAACTTGCTCTCTTGGAGAGCCATTAGTCTCATCAAATACAACGTCGCTAGAGACTTCAACCAAACCCGATGATTTGTTGAAGACCCTATACGCCTTTGTATTTGAATCATAACCTAATAAAAACCCTTCTACAGCTTTGGGAGCAAATTTAGAATTTCTACCCTTCTTCACTAGAATGTAGCACTTGCTCCCAAATACACGAAAGTAAGATACATTGGGTTTGTTACCGGTTAGTAGCTCATACGACGTCTTCTTGAGGAGGCGGTGAAGGTAGACCCTGTTGATGGCGTGGCAAGCCGTGTTCACAGCTTCCGACCAAAAGCACTCGGGGGTCTTGAACTCTCCAAGCATCGTCCTTGCCATATCGATTAGCGTCCTGTTCTTCCTCTCTACCACACCATTTTGCTATGGTGTGTAGGGAGCGGAGAACTCGTGCTTGATCCCTTCCTCCTCAAGAAACTCCTCCACTTGTAGGTTCTTGAACTCGGACCCGTTGTCGCTCCTAATCTTCTTCACCTTGAGCTCAAACTCATTTTGAGCTCTCCTGAGGAAGCGCTTGAGGGTCCCTTGAGTTTCAGACTTATCCTGCAAAAAGAACACCCAAGTGAAGCGGGAAAAGTCATCAACAATAACTAGACCATACTTACTTCCTCCTATGCTTAGATAGGCGACGGGTCCGAAAAGGTCCATATGCAGCAGCTCCAGAGGTCTTGACGTGGTCATCACATTCTTGCTATGATGTGCTCCTCCCACTTGTTTACCTGCCTGACAAGCTGCACAAGGTCTATCTTTTTCGAAATAAACATTTGTTAGACCTATCACGTGTTCTCCCTTTAGAAGCTTGTGGAGGTTCTTCATCCCCACATGTGCTAAGCGGCGATGCCACAGCCAGCCCATGCAAGTCTTAGCCATTAAGCATGCATCTAGACCGGCCTCTTCTTTTGCAAAATCAACTAAGTAAAGCTTGCCGTCTAGTACACCCTTAAAAGCTAGTGAACCATCACATCTTCTAAAGACAGACACATCTACATTAGTAAAAAGACAATTATATCCCATGTTACATAATTGACTAACAGATAGCAAATTATATCCAAGAGACTCAACTAAAAACACATTTGATATTGAGTGCTCATTAGAAATTGCAATTTTACCTAACCCTTTTACTTTGCCTTGATTCCCATCACCGAATATAATTGAATCTTGGGAATCCTTATTTTTGACGTAGGAGGTGAACATCTTCTTCTCCCCCGTCATATGGTTTGTGCATCCGCTGTCGATAATCCAGCTTGAACCCCCGGATGCATAAACCTGCAAGGCAAATTTAGGCTTGGGTCTTAGGTACCCAACTCATGTTGGGTCCTGCAAGGTTAGCACAAATATCCTTAGGGACCCAAATGCAAGTTTTATCTCCCTTGCATCTTGCCCCTAACTTCCTAGCAATTACCTTCTTACCCTTTCTACAAATAGCAAAGGGAGCATTGCAAGCATAATAAATGGTAGTAGGTTTGTTCACAACTTTTCTAGGAACATGAGCAAAATTTCTCCTAGGCATATGCACAACATTTCTCCTACACATATCATGCTTATAGGAAGAACTAGAAGCAAACATGGCATGAGAATCATAAACATGTGAATCAAAATCATTATAAGCATTTCTAGCATGTCTCCTATCATGGTATAAGAAAGCATGGTTCTTTTTAGCACTACTAGCCATAGGGGCCTTCCCTTTCTCCTTGACGAAGATGGGAGCCTTATGGCTTGTTAAGTTCTTGGCCTCTCTCTTGAAGCCAAGACCATCCTTAATTGAGGGGTGTCTACCAACCGTGTAGGCATCCCTTGCAAATTTTATTTTATCAACTTCACTCTTGCTAGTCTTAAGTTGAGCATTAAGACTAGCCAATTCATTATTAAGTTTTGAAATTGAAACTAGGTGTTCACTACAAGCATTAACATCAAAATCCTTACACCTAGTGCAAATTGTAACATTTTCAACACAAGAGTTACTTGCTACTTCTAGTTTAGCGGTTAAAACATTAATTTCACCTTTTAAAGTAGAAATGGTTTCATGACAAGTAGATAGTTCATAAGAGAGCATTTCATTTCTTTTAACTTCTAAAGCATATGATTTTTGTGCCTCCACAAATTTATCATGTTCATCATACAATAAATCCTCTTGCTTTTCTAAAAGCCTATCCTTTTCATTCAAGGCATCAATCAACTCATTAATTTTATCTATCTTAGATCTATCTAAGCCCTTGAACAAGCATGAATAATCTGTGTCCTCATCGCTAGAATCATCCTCACTTGAAGAAGAATACGTAGAGTCTCGAGTACATACCTTCTTCTCCCTTGCCATAAGGCATGTGAGACGCTCGTTGGGGAAGAGGGAAGACTTGTTGAAGGCGGTGGCAGCGAGTCCTTCATTGTCGGAGTCGGAGGAGGAGCAATCCGAATCCCACTCCTTTCCTAGATGTGCCTCGCCTTTTGCCTTCTTGTATTGCTTCTTCTTCTCTCTTTTGTTCCCCTTTTCCTGGTCACTTTCATTATCGGGGCAGTTAGCGATAAAATGACCAAGCTTACCGCATTTGAAGCATGAGCGCTTCCCCTTTGTCTTGGTCTTGCTTGGCTGCCCCTTGCGACCATTTAGCGCCGTCTTGAATCTCTTGATGATGAGAGCCATCTCTTCATCATTGAGTCCGGCCGCCTCAATCTGTGCCACCTTGCTAGGTAGCGCCTCCTTGCTTCCTGTTGCCTTGAGAGCAAGGGGTTGCGGCTCATTGATCGGACCATTCAAGGCGTCGTCCACATACCTCGCCTCCTTGATCATCATTCGCCCGCTAACGAATTTCCCAAGAACTTCTTCGGGCGACATCTTGGTGTACCTGGGATTTTCACGTATATTGTTCACCAAATGAGGATCAAGAACGGTAAATGACCTTAGCATTAGGCGGACAACGTCGTGGTCCGTCCATCGCGTGCTCCCGTAGCTCCTTATCTTGTTGATAAGAGTCTTGAGCCGGTTGTATGTTTGCGTCGGCTCCTCGCCCCTTATCATCGCGAACCGTCCAAGCTCTCCCTCCACCAACTCCATCTTGGTGAGCAAGGTGACGTCGTTCCCCTCATGAGAAATCTTGAGGGTGTCCCAGATTTGCTTGGCGTTATCCAAGCCGCTCACTTTATGGTATTCATCCCTGCACAAAGAAGCTAGAAGAACAGTAGTAGCTTGTGCATTCTTATGAATTTGTTCATTAATGAACATGGGACTATCCGAACTATCAAAGTGCATTCCACTCTCTACAATTTCCCATATACTAGGATGGAGAGAGAATAGATGACTACGCATTTTGTGGCTCCAAAATCCGTAGTCCTCTCCATCAAAGTGTGGGGGCTTGCCGAGTGGAATGGAGAGCAAATGTGAATTTGAACTTTGCGGAATACGAGAGTAGTCAAAAGAAAAGTTCGAATTAACCGGTTTCCTTCTCTCGTAGTCGTTGTGGTCGTCGTCCTTTTGGGAAGAAGTAGACTCGTCGCTGTCGTAGTAGACGATCTCCTTGATGCGCCTTGTCTTCTTCTTCTTCCCTTCCTTCCGTCTTTGGCCCGAGCCGGAGTCGGTAGGCTTATCGTCCTTCGGCTCGTTGACGAAGGATTCCTTCTCTTTGTCATTGATCACAATACCCTTCCCCTTAGGATCCATCTCTTCGGGCAGTTAGTCCCTTTGTGAAGAGAACGGCTCTGATACCAATTGAGAGCACCTAGAGGGGGGGGGTGAATAGGTGATCCTGTGAAAACTTAAAACTTAAGCCACAAAAACTTGTTAAGTGTTAGCACAATAATTGCCAAGTGGCTAAAGAGAAGTCTCAACAAAACACAATACCACAAGAGATCAAGCACAGAGGTGACACAGTGGTTTATCCCGTGGTTCGGCCAAGACCAACGCTTGCCTACTCCACGTTGTGGCGTCCCAACGGACGAGGGTTGCAATCAACCCCTCTCAAGCGGTCCAAAGACCCACTTGAATACCACGGTGTTTTGTTTTGCCTTTCACTATCCCGTTTGCAAGGAATCTCCACAAATTGGAGTCTCTTGCCCTTACAAGTATATGATCACAAAGAAGCACAGAGTAAGGGAGGGAAGCAACACACACAAATCCACAGCGAAACGCGCACACACGCGGCCAAGAATCGAGCTCACAAGACTATCTCAAGGTTCTCACTAGAACAGAGCTCGAATCACTTAGAATGACAAATGAATGCGCAAAGACTGAGTGTGGATGATCAAGAATGCTCAAAGGTTGCTTGTATATCTCCTCCATGCGCCTAGGGGCCCCTTTTATAGCCCCAAGGCAGCTAGGAGCCGTTGAGAGCAAATCCAGAAGGCCATCCTTGCCTTCTGTCGTCGGGGGCACCAGACAGTCCGGTGCACACCGGACACTGTCCGGTGCCCGATTTCTTTCCTTAACTGGCGCTGCCGACCGTTGCAGACCGTTGGAGATCTGGGAGCCGTTGGCGCACCGGACATGTCCGGTGCACACCGGACAGTCTGGTGCCGTCTTCCGACCGTTGGCTCGGCCACGTGTCCCGCGCAGATTGCGCGGCCGACCGTTGGCCCGGCCGACCGTTGGCTCACCGGACAGTCCGGTGCACACCGGACAGTCCGGTGAATTTTAGCCGTACGCCGTCGGCGAATTCCCGAGAGCAGCCAGTTCACGCCGAGTCAGCCTGGCGCACCGGACACTGTCCGGTGCACACCGGACAGTCCGGTGCTCCAGACCGAACTGAGTCTTGGCTGCACACAGCCAAGTCTTTTTCTCCTCTCTTCTTTTCTTCTACTTTCTGTTCCTAACACTTAGACAAGTATATTAGTACACAAAACCAATGTACTAAAGCTTAGAAACATACCTTTATCCTTGATTTGTACTTTGTCCACAATTTTACAATTAGGCACCTGTGTTGGGCACTAAATCACCAAAATACTTAGAAATGGCCCAAGGGCACATTTCCCTTTCAAAGACACCAAGGATCTTCCCAAGAACTGGCAAGTCCCCGATGTGCTCTTCCTATTAATCTTACACCCCGCCCAATCGGCATCCGAATAACCAATCAAATCAAAAGTGGATCCCCGAGGGTACCAAAGCCCAAACTTAGGAGTATAAGCCAAATATCTCAAGATTCGTTTTACGGCCGTAAGGTGTGATTCCTTAGGGTCGGCTTGAAATCTTGCACACATGCATACGGAAAGCATAATGTCCGGTCGAGATGCACATAAATAAAGCAATGAACCAATCATCGACCGGTATACCTTTTGATCCACGGACTTACCTCCCGTGTCGAGGTCGAGATGCCCATTTGTTCCCATGGGAGTCTTGATGGGCTTGGCATCCTTCATTCCAAACTTGCTTAGAATGTCTTGAGTATACTTTGTTTGGCAAAGGAATGTGCCCTCTTGGAGTTGTTTGACTTGAAATCCTAGAAAATACTTCAACTCCCCCATCATAGACATCTCGAATTTCTGTGTCATGATCCTACTAAATTCTTCACATGTCGATTTGTTAGTAGACCCAAATATAATATCATCAACATAAATTTGGCATACAAACAAATCATCATCAAGAGTTTTGGTGAATAAAGTAGGATCGGCTTTGCCGACTTTGAACCCATTAGCAATAAGGAAATCTCTAAGGCATTCATACCATGCTCTTGGGGCTTGCTTGAGCCCATAAAGCGCCTTAGAGAGCCTATAAACATGGTTAGGGTACTCACTGTCTTCAAAGCCGGGAGGTTGCTCAACATAGACCTCCTCCTTGATTGGTCCATTGAGGAAAGCACTCTTCACGTCCATTTGATAAAGCTTGAAGCCATGGTAAGTAGCATAGGCTAATAATATGCGAATTGACTCAAGCCTAGCTACGGGTGCATAGGTTTCACCAAAATCCAAACCTTCGACTTGTGAATATCCTTTGGCCACGAGTCGAGCTTTGTTCCTTGTCACCACACCATGCTCGTCTTGCTTGTTGCGGAAGACCCACTTGGTTCCTACAACATTTTGGTTAGGACGTGGAACTAAGTGCCATACCTCATTCCTTGTGAAATTGTTGAGCTCCTCTTGCATCGCCATCACCCAATCCGCATCTTGGAGTGCTTCCTCTACCCTGTGTGGCTCAATAGAGGAAACAAAAGAGTAATGTTCACAAAAATGTGCAACACGAGATCGAGTAGTTACCCCCTTATGAATGTCGCCGAGGATGGTGTCGACGGGGTGATCTCGTTGTATTGCTTGGTGAACTCTTGGGTGTGGCGGCCTTGGTTGTTCATCCTCCTTGTCTTCATCATTTGCATCTCCCCCTTGATCGTTGCCGTCATTTTGAGGTGGCTCATCTTCTTGATCTTCTTGTTCAACATCTTGAGCCTCATCCTTAATTTGAGTTGGTGGAGATGCTTGCATGGAGGAGGATGGTTGATCTTGTGCATGTGGAGGCTCTTCGGATTCCTTAGGACACACATCCCCAATGGACATGTTCCTTAGCGCTATGCATGGAGCCTGTTCTTCACCTATCTCATCAAGATCAACTTGCTCTACTTGAGAGCCGTTAGTCTCATTAAACACAACGTCACAAGAAACTTCAACAAGTCCTGAGGACTTGTTAAAGACTCTATATGCCCTTGTGTTTGAGTCATATCCTAGTAAAAAGCCTTCTACAGTTTTAGGAGCAAATTTAGATTTTCTACCTCTTTTGACAAGAATAAAACATTTGCTACCAAAAACTCTAAAATATGAAATATTGGGCTTTTTACCGGTTAGGAGTTCATAGGATGTCTTCTTGAGGATTCGGTGAAGATATAACCGGTTGATGGCGTAGCAAGCGGTGTTGACCGCTTCGGCCCAAAACCGATCCGGTGTCTTGTACTCATCAAGCATGGTTCTTGCCATGTCCAATAGAGTTCGATTCTTCCTCTCCACCACACCATTTTGTTGTGGAGTGTAGGGAGAAGAGAACTCATGCTTGATGCCCTCCTCCTCAAGGAAGCCTTCAATTTGAGAGTTCTTGAACTCCGTCCCATTGTCGCTTCTTATTTTCTTGATCCTTAAGCCGAACTCATTTTGAGCCCGTCTCAAGAATCCCTTTAAGGTCTCTTGGGTATGAGATTTGTCCTGCAAAAAGAACACCCAAGTGAAGCGAGAATAATCATCCACAATAACTAGACAGTACTTACTCCCGCCGATGCTTATGTAAGCAATCGGGCCGAATAAATCCATGTGTAGGAGCTCCAGTGGCCTGTCACTAGTCATGATGTTCTTGTGTGGATGATGAGTGCCAACTTGCTTCCCAGCTTGGCATGCGCTACAAATCCTGTCTTTCTCAAAATGAACATTGGTTAGTCCTAATATGTGTTCCCCCTTTAGAAGCTTGTGAAGATTCTTCATTTCAACATGGGCTAGTCGGCGGTGCCAGAGCCAACCCAAGTTAGTCTTAGCAACCAAGCAAGTGTCGAGTTCAGCTCTATCAAAATCTACCAAGTATAGCTGACCCTCTAACACTCCCTTGGATGCTATTGAATCATCACTTCTTCTAAAGACAGTAACACCTATATCAGTAAATAGACAACTGTAGCCCATTTGACATAATTGGGATACGGAAAGCAAATTGTAATCTAGAGAATCTACAAGAAAAACATTGGAAATAGTGTGGTCAGGTGATATAGCAATTTTACCCAATCCTTTGACCAAACCTTGATTTCCATCCCCGAATGTGATAGCTCGTTGGGGATCTTGGTTTTTCTCATATGAGGAGAACATCTTTTTCTCCCCTATCATGTGGTTTGTGCACCCGCTGTCGAGTATCCAACTTGAGCCCCCGGATGCATAAACCTACAAAACAATTTTAGTTCTTGACTTTAGGTACCCAAACGGTTTTGGGTCCTTTGGCATTAGAAACAAGAACTTTGGGTACCCAAACACAAGTCTTGGAGCCCTTGTGTTTGCCCCCAACAAACTTGGCAACAATCTTGCCGGATTTGTTAGTTAGAACATATGATGCATCAAAAGTTTTAAATGAAATGCTATGATCATTTGATGCATTAGGAATTTTCTTTCTAGGCAACTTGGCACGGGTTGGTTGCCTAGAACTAGATGTCTCACCCTTATACATAAAAGCATGGTTAGGGCCAGAGTGAGACTTCCTAGAATGAGTTCTCCTAATTTTGCTCTCAGGATATCCGGCAGGGTACAAAATGTAACCCTCGTTATCCTGAGGCATGGGAGTCTTGCCCTTAACAAAGTTAGATAAATTCTTTGGAGGGGCATTAAGTTTGACATTGTCTCCCTTTTGGAAGCCAATGCCATCCTTGATGCCCGGGCGTCTCCTATTATAGAGCATGCTTCTAGCAAATTTAAATTTTTCATTTTCTAAGTCATGCTCACTAATCTTAGCATTAAGTTGTGCTATGTGATCATTTTGTTTTTTAATTAAGGCTAGGTGATCATGGATAGCATCAACATTAATATCTCTACATCTAGTGCAAATAGAAACATGCTCAACATTAGATGTAGAGGGTTTGCAAGATTTTAGTTCTACAACCTTAGCATGCAACATATCATTCTTAGTTCTAAGGTCGGAAATTGTAACATTGCAAACATCTAATTCTTTAGCCTTAGCAATTAATTTCTCATTCTCATTTCTAAGGCTAGCAATAGAAACATTTAACTCATCAATCCTAGCAAGCAAATCAACATTATCATTTCTAGGATAGGAAGTTGAATCAATACAAACATGAGAATCAACCTTAGCAATTAATCTAGCATTTTAATTTCTAAGGTTGTTAATGGTCTCATGGCAAGTGCTTAGCTCACTAGACAATTTTTCACATTTTTCTACCTTTAGAGCATAAGCATTTTTAACCTTAATATGTTTCTTGTTTTCCTTGATTAGGAAGTCCTCTTGGGAGTCCAAGAGATCATCCTTCTCATGGATGGCACTAATTAGCTCATTCAATTTTTCTTTTTGTTCCATGTTAAGGTTGGCAAAAAGGGTACGCAAATTATCTTCCTCACCACTAGCATTATCATCACTAGAAGATTCATATTTAGTGGAGGAGTTAGATTTAACCTTCTTCCTTTTGCCGTCCTTTGCCATGAGGCACTTGTGGCCGACGTTGGGGAAGAGGAGTCCCTTGGTGACGGCGATGTTGGCGGCGTCCTCGTCGGAGGAGGACTCGGTGGAACTCTCGTCGGAGTCCCATTCCCGGCAAACATGGGCATCGCCGCCCTTCTTCTTGTAGTACTTCTTCTTTTCTCTCCTCTTTCCCTTCTTGTCGTCGCCCCTGTCACTGTCACTAGACATAGGACATTTTGCAATAAAATGACCGGGCTTACCACACTTGTAGCAAACCTTCTTGGAACGGGATTTGTAATCCTTCCCCTTCCGTTGCTTGAGGATTTGCCGAAAGCTTTTGATGATTAAGGCCATCTCCTCATTGTCGAGCTTGGAGGCGTCAATTGGTTGTCTACTTGGTGTAGACTCCTCCTTCTTCTCCTCCGTTGCCTTGAAGGCCACCGGTTGCGCCTCGGATGTGGAAGGTTCGTCAAGCTCGTTGATCTTCTTTGAGCCCTTAATCATGCATTCAAAGCTCACAAAATTCCCGATAACTTCCTCGGGGGTCATTAGTGGATATCTAGGATTACCACGAATTAATTGAACTTGAGTGGGGTTAAGGAAAATAAGAGCTCTTAATATAACCTTAACCACCTCGTGGTCGTCCCACTTTTTGCTCCCGAGGTTGCGCACTTGGTTCACCAAGGTCTTGAGCCGGTTGTACATATCTTGTGGCTCCTCCCCTTGGCGAAGACGGAAGCGACCGAGCTCCCCCTCGATCGTTTCCCGCTTGGTGATCTTGGTGAGTTCATCACCCTCGTGCGCCGTCTTGAGTAGGTCCCAAATCTCCTTTTCATTCTTCAACCCTTGCACTTTGTTGTATTCCTCCTTGCTTAGAGAGGCGAGAAGAATGGTTGTGGCTTGGGAGTTGAAGTGCTCGATTTGGGCCACTTCGTCCGTATCATAATCCTCATCCCCTATTGATGGTACCTGTGTTCCAAACTCAACAACATTCCATATACTTTTGTGGAGTGAGGTTAGATGAAATTTCATTAAATCACTCCACCTAGCATAATCTTCGCCGTCAAAAGTTGGCGGTTTGCCTAATGGAACGGAAAGTAATGGAGTATGTCTAGATGTACGGGGATAGTGTAAGGGGATCTTACTAAACTTCTTGCACTCTTGGCGCTTAGAAGTTACGGACGGTGCATCGGAGTCGGAGGTGGATGTTGATGAAGTGTCGGTCTCGTAGTAGACCACCTTCCTCATCCTCTTGTGCTTGTCCCCACTCCGATGCGGCTTGTGAGAAGAAGATTTTTCCTTCTTCTCCTTGTGGTGAGAAGAGGAAGATCTTTTCTCCTTCCGCTTGGAAGAGTTCTTCTTCTTCTCCCTTCTCTTGGTGCGGGATTCTTCCGATGAAGTGCTCCCTTGGCTTGTAGTGGGCTTGTCGCCGGTCTCCATCTCCCTCTTGGTGTGATCTCCCGACATCACTTCGAGCGGTTAGGCTCTAATGAAGCACCGGGCTTTGATACCAATTGAAAGTCGCCTAGAGGGGGGGTGAATAGGGCGAAACTGAAAAACACAAAAATAATCACAACTACAAGCCGGGTTAGCGTTAGAAGTATAATAGAGTCCGCGAGAGAGGGCGCAAAACAAATCGCAAGCGAATAACGAAGTGAGACACGCGGATTTGTTTTACCGAGGTTCGGTTCTCTCAAACCTACTCCCCGTTGAGGAGGCCACAAAGGCCGGGTCTCTTTCAACCCTTCCCTCTCTCAAACGGTCCCTCGGACCGAGTGAGCTTCTCTTTCTCAAATCACTTGGGAATCAAACTTCCCGCAAGGACCACCACACAATTGGTGTCTCTTGCCTCAATTACAACGAGTGTTTGATCACAAGAAAGAATGCGAAAGAAAAAGAAGCGATCCAAGCGCAAGAGCTCAAATGAACACTACAAATCACTCTCTCTAGTCACTAGGGCTTTGTGTGGAGTTGGGAGAGGATTTGATCTCTTTTGGTGTGCTTTGCAATGAATGCTAGCTCTTGTATAGTGGTTGGAAGTTGGAAAACTTGGATGCAATGAATGGTGGGGTGGTTGGGGTATTTATAGCCCCAACCACCAAACATGACCGTTGGTGGAGGCTGTCTGTCGATGGCGCACCGGACAGTCCGGTGCACACCGGACATGTCCGGTGCCCCACCACGTCATCACTGCCGTTGGATTCTGATCGTTGGAGCTTCTGACTTCTGGGCCCGCCTGGATGTCCGGTGCACACCGGACATCACCTGTTCATTGTCCGGTGCGCCAGTATGGGCGCGCCTGACTTCTGCGCGCGCAGAGCGCGCATTGAATGCGCCGCAGGTAGTCGTTGGCGCCGAAATAGTCGTTGCTCCGTGGTTACACCGGACAGTCCGGTGCACACCGGATATGTCCGGTGAATTATAGCGGAGCGGCTGCTGCGCGATCCCGAGGCTGGCGAGTTGAGGAGGCCGCGCTTCCTTGGAGCACCGGACACTGTCCGGTGTACACCGGACAGTCTGGTGAATTATAGCAGAGCGGCCTGAGAAATTCCCGAAGGTGGCGAGTTCGAGTTGAAGTCCTCTGGTGCACCGGACACTGTCCGGTGTACACCGGACAGTCCGGTGCCTCCAGACCAGAGGTGCCTTCGGTTGCCTCTTTGCTCCTTTGTTGAATCCAAAACATGATCTTTTTATTGGCTGAGTGTGAACCTTTTGCACCTGTATAACTTATACACTAGAGCAAACTAGTTAGTCCAATATTTGTGTTGGGCAATTCAACCACCAAAATTAATTAGGGACTAGGTGTAAGCCTAATTCCCTTTCAACCCCACATAAAGCTAGTCCAGTACAGCCAAACAGGACACTTGCTGAGTACGTTGATGTGTACTCCCCCTTGCTTTCACAAAACACCAGGTTGCCTTTGGTGCAATCTATGCTCAGGTAAAGAAGAAGGTGTCGAGGCGGATCTCCAGGAGTTCTAGGACTTCGACGAGTTCGAGGATTAGGCTAGCGACCTCCCTCAGTCAGCTGCCTGGGGTGGGTTGTTTACGTTGGCTACGTTTCGATTCTGTGTACTTTGATTTATATTATGTAAATGACTCTTGTCTTTAATATTATTACTTACTCTTTAATGTTATTCGAAGCATTGTTCTATGATGAGTCATTTATGTAATCGCTGTGTACGTGAATTTCTGATCCTGGCACGTACATGGTTCGCATTCGGTTTACTTTCCAAAACCAGGTGTGACATAAGTGGTATCAAAGCCGTGTTGACTGTAGGACCGCTAGCCTAGAGTAGCATTGGCCGTTGTAAGGACTTATTGATTATTACTTCATCTCATCCTTGATTCTACTTCAAAATATTAGTCACCTCGACTAATTCTATGTTGTGCTCCTATATGCCCCCTTGCCAAAAAGTATTTTATTCTAGTATAGTCTATACTTCTCTCAATCTATTAGATCTGATCTCATCTTGTGCTTGCGACATCTTTGTAGATGCCCCCCTTTAGTCTTTTGGGACTCTTTCCTCGTCCATTATTAAATTGCTACCATTTGACCACCTCTATTCTATTTTGTTATTGACATGCTCGTATCCTTCCATTTTTAATACCCTTATCCCTTAATCTAAAGTACTTACCCTTGTACCTCCGATGCCTATTTAAACAGTTCAGTTTATTTATGTATCCATGACCTTCCTGTCTTCTGAGACCCTTTCCTATTCCGTTGTTAGGTCATTATCTTTCAACAATTTCTATTCCATTGGTTTTAGTATACTCGTGTCCTTAGAGTCTTGCATACTCTCGTATTTTTTATGTATGCTTATCTTCATATCCCAATATATGTTTGAAATATTTCATTTAACATGCCTTTGACCACCCTTGTTTCTTAATGATCCATGAGTGATCATTTTATTTGGCACACCTGTGGTAATCTTGTTGTTTCCTTGTAACTCCACTCGATAATGAATCTTTACTTCAACCCTTCTGTTGGAATCTTACCAATCTTACCCTTGATTGTTTTCTCCACTTTGTCGTTTTGCGAGTCTTGTCTTAATTGTATCCTTTGTTATGCTTTTTAATTATTATTATATGCACCCTTGACACCTCTATATCCTACATTGATGTTTGTCTCATACCTGTCCTTTAAAAGCGGCCCTCGACGACGACGCCGTCGACCTCGCCAGACAAAACAGTCCAATGAGTTTTGGATCGTGTGCCACGCAGCATGTCAGCAGGATGCTGCCCAGTTTGTTTTGTTTTGTTTTATTTTGATGCGGATGGCAAACTTCAAAGTCCTATTCTTTTTTCTTTCTTTCTTTCTTCTCTGGTAAAAAAGTGGTAGTACTACCTTGTCATCTTCTACACAAGTCACTGTCCCGGGCGTGATAGGTTACTTCCATCGCCGCAGGAGTCCAATCCAAAACGCAAAAAAGGAAAAAGGAAAAAAAATAGAGGCACAAGTGAGAAGTGACAAGCCCCGCATGAACGAGAGTAAGATGCGTACCTTGCGTGTCCATCAGCTAGCTCTGCGGGTGGCATCGACTCATCGACAGCCAAAAACAGAGCTAAGGGTTGTTTGGTTTTTGTAGTCACCCTTTTTAAATTGTAGTCACTTAAGTTTATGAGTTGGGAACTAAATACCACCTAAATCTGCTTTATGAAGATGTCCACATCACAAACTAGACAATAATATAAACATTTGTCTCTGAACGCATGCACCTGCTCGATCTATCAACATCCTCGAAGAGTGAATCGGTAAATACACAAGACGGAATTGACAACGTTAATGTCGTCGCTGTCGATGAGAACATCCAAACCATGAAACTGTTTAGCTCCTGGAACATTGAAGCCGCCACGCCGGGGACGACCTCACGTCACATCCCACGCTGCACCAAACGACGAGATGCAAAAAAAGGACGGCTGGCGCACACGAGAGACGGCATGGATCTGGAGTGGAGACCGCCTGCCTGCCTGTGCAGGCTAGCTTGTGGACAATCACGGCATGGCATGGCATGGGGATCTGAGCCTGCCTTTTCCCCATCTCCGATCTCTGACGAAACCGCATTATGTGTAACTTGTAAGGGACACTAGAACGACACACAGACACACAACAATGTATCGATCGGCGTCTTCAATTCTTTCTGCCATGGCCGGGCTGTTGCCTGCCTGCGGACGTTCACAGGTCCAAGAACCCGGTCTGCCGGAGCACGGCGTTGCGGACGCTGCGGAGGTCGCGGCCCTTGAGCGTGCGCCCGGCGCCCTCCAGCACGGACGACGACCGCGCGTGGCGCCGCGCCGCGACCACGTGCGGCGGCACCACCTCCTCGCCGTCATCCTCGTCCTCGTCGGCCCTCCTGCCGCCTGGCCACGGCGCCGGCACGCGCACCGGCGCCGACTGCCTCGGCGCGGCGCTCGGCGCCATCGCCATCGCCCTCCCCGGCACGGGCACCCCGCCGCCGCAGCCTTCGGCGAGCAGCGACGACAGCCCGAAGCTGTACAGCGGCACGGCGTGCGCGCGACGCCTCGGCGCCGGCGGGGCGGCACAACCGTCCTGCTGGCCCCCGCCCGCCGGCCACACCACGTCGCGCTCGTCGAGCTCGAATGGGGCGGCGGCGTCGGACTCCGGCTGCTTCAGCAGGCCCAGGAAGCGGAGCGACCCCACGCCCGGCGCCCTCGGCATCGCCATTGGGTGGAGTGGAGGCAGGCAAGAGCTCGGTGTGCCTTCCGCTGATCTGATCAGGCCGGCAGGGCCAGCCCTCTCTTCGGCTCTCACGGGCGCGCTCGTGCTCTACAGGCTCAGCTGCGCCCACCAAGTGGTTGTGTTGGGTTTGGTTTTTGCTTTCCCTATATATATAGCCATAGTGGTGGGCTGCTGGCAGAGGACAGAGGAAGGAGACTATGAAGTGAGTGGGCAAAGGAGCACGATGACGTGTCATCTGTCATCCCGTGGGTCCCGCTCGACGAAAGGGTCCAAACTCCAAAGAATCTCCCTAATCTCTCCGTTCTAAAAAAAATACACCATTTTTAAATTTGATCAGATAGATATAAGAAAATTTCAATGTTTATTATAACTAATATTTTAGACAATGTTTAAATCTAATTTTTATAACAAGGTCATTTAGAAATACTAATCTTGTTAGCATTTTAAAATAAATCTAAAAGAAAGTTTGATCG
Source organism: Zea luxurians (assembly GCA_029449295.1). Lineage (NCBI taxonomy): Eukaryota > Viridiplantae > Streptophyta > Magnoliopsida > Poales > Poaceae > Zea > Zea luxurians. Next base: position 32,539,818 of record JAOPSE010000031.1, read on the forward strand.
ACATAGAATATTGCTGTATAGTTATTGTGGGACCGAGGGAGCAGCTGCAGCAAGATTCCCGTGCCAATTTTCTGTAGCCCATCATCATCTAATCAATCAGAGATAAGAATCTTCCCCGTGCGCATATGACTCAGGACGGCCAGCTTGCAACGCACGTAATCCGTCCTCCGTTAAAAAAAAGAGAGAATATTATAATTCAAGCGTTCAATCCATATAAACGCTCGTTTTTTATAGGACGGGGTGACGACGCTGTAGCAGTAGAAATTTAATTTAAAGACATACATTACGTATGGTTCTATCTGTTCAGTTTTAGAAAAAGCAAATGTATATAAAGGCCAGACTGGAAACCATATTTTTTTAAAAAAGATTTTTATTTTCTCAATAAAAATTAGTTTATTTTTCTTTGCGAAAATAATTTTTTTTTGGAAAAATAGAGTTTTCAAACTAGCCCTAAAGGAGAAAAAAAAGAGAAGATTCTGCTATCTCAAAACAAAATGAGGCCTCTTCCGCTCACGCTTGCTCTACAGCAGGTATGGAGATGACGAAGCTGCTTTTGTCTCGCGTGATACTTATTTTGCATTAGGAACTTTGAGGACCCGTTAGAAAGAAGTGGGGGAAAAAAAGGGATCGAAGGCATAGAAAAGCATCATCGTACGTTTTGAATCGACTAGTATGACCAGATCCATCGAACAAGTCGGGAAAATATCGATTTTTCGTACGGGAATCGGATCCCTAAAACCTACCGGATCCTCAGTTGGACGATGGCGACACCAGATTGGATGGTCGTATTTTTTTTTAGCTTTGACGTACGTACCTGTCCCTCTATGACTTGTTTGTTTCGGTTTCTGGTAGCTTCTGGCCACCAAAAGCTGCTGCGGACTGCCAAACGCTCAGTTTTTCAGCCAGCTTAAATAAAATTAGTTGGGGCAAAAACCATCCAAAATCAACATAAACACATAATCGATTGAGTCGTTATAATATTAGTAATCCGTCACTTTCTAGATCCTGAGCCCTATGAACAACTTTATTTTCCTCCACACGTAATCATAATGATACTCAGATTCTCCGCACACTCAGATTCTCCCCACAGCCAGATTTTTAGAAAACCTGGTCAGAAAAAAACTAAATTAAACAGGCCCTATAGCTCTTTCTTTCAGGTCATGTGCGTGCTTAGGCTGTCCGCAGCGCTTGCGGCGAGCCTCCCTCTCCCCTTGTACAGTACATGTATAGGGTAGCTTTTGAGGTGCAGCGGCTGACGCTAAAGTCATCTCTACGCGAAACAGTTTTAGCGCCAAACACAGCCGTCCGCTAGATCCAGGGGTGGACTGTAGCACCCCCTTGACTTAAGTTTGGTGTTGATTGGTATTTAATAGTTGAAGAAAAAATGGTAATAGAAAATGAATATGGTTAGATAATGATATTTTATAATTGTAGTGGGGTATAGGGGGAATATAGGAGAAACCGTTGCAGAAGAAGAAAAATTAGAGGGTAGAATCTAGCTGAGGTGGCATAAAAGTGAGATATAAAGGGATAAATTTAGTGGAAACTGCCGTAGATAGCCTTAGTAACGAGGAAGTGAGCCATCCCCTGGCAGTGACAGGGTAGGTGTTGGTGAGAATTGAGGTAGCTGGCAGCTCCCTCGCTAGCTGATGGGCAGCGTGTTCCATGCCTCTTGTGTCTGGCTGGAATGATTGGTGGACGAAGTGTGTGATGAAATGGAGCGGCGGGTCCCTAGAGCCGAAACATCGTGGTGACTCATGAGCGCCGCACGTCGGTCCCGCGCAAGGTTTATAAAACATGTAATTTTAGCAGTAAACGGCTCGGTTTACTGAAACCGTCGAGGCTCAATTTCAATTAACCACCGGTTTTTAAAAATTTACACTAAATTATTTTTTAAAAAAAATTTATAAATACCAAATACTACCGGTAACCTTTATTTTGGACCACTAAACCGTCATTTTTATCCGCAAACCGTCATTTTTTGCCGAGAAATCGGATTTAATGCTAAGATTGAGTTTCAGTTTAGTCATTTAATGGTTATTTTAGGCATATTAGCCTTGTTTGCTGTTATATTCTATATGTAAAGATGATTTACTGTTAGATGGTTTTTTTGCCTGTTTTAAGTGCTAGTTTAGTGCCCAGACACTGTTAGATGATATATAGGAAGATGTTTTGTATTGTTCTTGTAAGGGACATGCCTGATATAGTCTGGGAGCATGGAGAGAAGGTCAGCACGGGTTTTAAGTGCAAGTATTGTAGAGAAACAAATAACGGAGGGAGTGGTATCCGTTTTAAGTAGATGCATGCACATATAACTACAGGCAGATCGTTGTGGTATTTTTGCTTCATCCATCAAATAGGAAAGGAAAAAGGGTCAAAATCATCGATCAAATCAAAAAGGAAGAAGAGGATGAAGACATTGATGATAGCACAACGACCCTAGTGCAAGTCGTGATGGAGATGATGACAACCATGGTGATGGGGGAGGCGACACTGGATTATATGGTGCAGTAGAGAGTCATGTAGGATGGAGAGGTGCAGGAGATTGCAGGTCCACTAGAGGAAGTCGGTTCACCCATGTCACAAGATTCTTACCATGATGCACCTCATTCACATCGAGAGACAATAAACGGTCGTCGTCGTTCACCCATGTCCAAGATGGAATCCGTAGCTCAATTAACTCCAGTTATTCTAACTATCTGCTTAGATAAGACCCAATCTATAACCTCTTATGCATGGCAATGACAACCGAGTCAGGGACCACCAGGCGAAGTACCACCATCGATCATGTATGGGTGTGGACACCCTGCACCGCCATATTCAAATTTGTCACATATGTATCCACCAGGACCACAGTATGGGTATGGATAAGTTTCCCCCTGCACCTGTATGTCATTTTTTGCTTCGTTGATAAGTATTTATTTTTTCGTCCTTATTTTCTCGCTAATGTATCTCATATCTCTTGTATAGAACTATCACTATGAAGGATTAGAACCATATCACGATCCTTTCTTAGGATTTCAAATCAAGCAACTCCAGGATGGCACCTTCATCAGCCAAACCAAGTACATTCAAGACATTCTTAAGAAGTTTGGAATGAAGGATGCAAAACCCATCAAATCACCCATGGGAACTAATGGGCATCTCGACCTCGACATGGAAGGTAAATCCGTATATCAAAAGGTATACCGGTCGATGATAGGATCTTTACTCTATTTATGTGCACCTCGACCGGATATTATGCTTTCTGTATGCATGTGTGCAAGATTGTAGACCAACCCTAAGGAAGTTCACCTTAGGGCCGTGAAGAGAATCATGAGGTATTTAGTTTACACTCCTAAGTTTGGGCTTTGGTACCTTAGGGGATCTACATTTGATTTAATAGGTTATTCCAATGTCGATTGGGCAGGGTGTAAAATTGATAGGAAGAGCACATCAGGGACTTGTCAGTTTCTGGGAAGATCTCTGGTGTCTTTGGCTTCAAAGAAACAAAACTCAGTAGCTCTTTCCACCGCCGAAGCCGAGTATATTACCGCAGGCCATTGTTGTGCGTTGTGACACCCCAGTATCACCTAGGGCTTTTCTCAGTGCTAACTCAAGAATCATCATTTCATGTAAGCCAAATTAAGCATGAAGCACCTGAAAGTTGCCTAGAGGGGGGGTGGTGAATAGGTGAAACCTAAAAATTATAACTCTAAACAAAAACTGGATCCCTTGATTAGTGGTTAGAACAAGATTCACAATTATCGAAGTATAAAAACTAAGTCCTTTGCTTGCAATGAGTATTGTAAAGAGTGCGGAATTTAATCAATAGCAATACTACTAGAAATATTAGTGGAGAATAATGCAAGAGGGCTTAGATAAGAAGAAGAGTAACACAAGTTCTTTCTTGCAAGGAGTTACTTTTCTAAATAAGAATTTAACTTCAAGCAACACCAAATAATATTAGCAAAGGATTGTGCAAGAGAACTTAGAGTGAGGGAAAACAAACAAATCACAAGAAATGAACACAAGAGACACGGGGATTTGTTTTACCGAGATTCGACCCTCGAAGGCCTAGTCCCTGTTGAGGAGTCCACTAAGGACGGGTCTCTTTCAACCCTTTCCCTCTCTCCACCGATCACTAAGACCCGGCGAGCTCTTCTTCTTCTCTAGGATCACTTAAGACCCCACAAGGATCACCACACACTTAGGTGTCTCTTGCTAGCTTTACAAGCCTCCAAAACTTTGGAGGAAGTTCAATGGGAGTCAAAACTCCATGCACAAATGATCACAAGATGTAGCACACACTTTCTCTCAATGTATCTCACAAGGCACTAGTGCTAAACTCACACGAGAAACTCTCTTTTGCTTGCTCTCTCTTTTGTGGCACTTGTGTTGGTTGTAGTGGTCTAAATCTTGTGCATATGATAGATCAATGAATAGAGGTGGTTGGGAGGGCTTGTGTAACGCCCCGAATTTTTGCAGTTGAATTTTTTTCCTTTTCTTTACTCGCCAAATTCGGGCATTACCTTTTCTTTTCCTTTTCCCCTCGCTAGACCTTGATCTTTTCCAAAGCTAGCGGGATTCGGTTTGGAATTCCCGTGTAAAGAAAAACCCTAAAATTGTTTTATGTTGTTTGATGCACCATGCCGAACCATGCATTCTTTTGGATTGATTGAGAACGTGAATGCATTCATCTAGGAAGATCGGATTTCGAAAATGAGATAATCTTTTTCTTTTTCTTTTTCTTTCTTTCTCTCTCCCTCTTCCCCTTTTTTCTCTCTCCCGCGTCGTGGGCCCCTTGGCCGGCCCAAGCCCCCGCGCCCCCCCCCTCTTGGGCCTGGATAGGCCCAACCGCCCCCCCTCCCCTTTTTCCCCAATTCCCTCTCCCTCTCCCTCCCTCTCTCTCATTCTCTCCCTAGCCGCCACCCTCTACCCCCTGCCCTAGCGCCGCCCCTGCCCTAGCGCCGCCGCCCTCGCCGTCGGCCGCCCGTCGCCGGTGAGCCCTCCTCCCTCCTCCCTCCTCCCTCCCTCTCCCCTCCCCCCTCCTCTCTCCTTGGCAGCCCCGGCCGCCCCCCCTGCTCGGCCCCAGCCGGCCGCTGGCCGCCCCCGGCCAGCCCCCAGCGCGCCCCCAGCCGGCCCCCAGCCGCGCCTGGCCGGCCCTGGCCGCGCCCTTGGCCGCCCGCCTGGCCGCCCTGGCCCCCTGGCCGCGCCTCCTGCGCAGGGCCGGTTCAACCGCCCGGTTCAACCGCCCGGTTCGGCCGCCCCCCCAGCTCGGCTGCCCGCGCCCGCGCCCGCGCCCAGCTCGGCCGCCCTGCCCCCGGCCGGTTCAACCGCCCTAGGGCCGGTTCAACCGCCCCCCCTCTGTTTTTTTTATTTTTATTTTTATTTTATTTTATTTACTTTCTGTTATCATAGCTATTTTATTTTAGGTAGGCTAATCATTGTTCATGCTATTGAAATAGGAAGTTTAATTTAGAATTTCGTTGCGCTAGTTGATTCATTTAGTTAATTGTTTATCTCGTTCAATGTTGATCAACTTAAAATGATTAGGTTTCCATTAGTGTATATAACAGAATTCTTTTGTTAAGAACCAATTGTAACTAATCATTAGTGCATAAACTTTAACCCCCTGCGAGACCCTTTTTCCCGTTTCTTTCTAACCATAACAAATGCGATATCGAATGTCATACTTGATGCATATTCACTTTATTTGTTCCCTTGTATGGTGTACTGTTCTTTTGAATTAAATATGTGGATGTATGTATGTTTGCGCTCGCATAGAGAACGATCCGGTCGAAGAGCCCGAGGAATTCGCAGGAGAAGCCCCTGAGCAGCAGTCGGTTGGTGGAGGCAAGTGTCCTTTGACCTATCTCTGTCCTATTCATTCTTTAATTCACCTCCCGCATTACACATTTATACCTAAGGATTGACTAGCTTTTGTTATCCATGTCCTTGTTTACCTATTTGGGTCGGATTATTACTGCTTAGTCTGATGCTATTGCTCAACTCTAATCAATGAACATGATGTGATTATCCATGATACGCTGTTTTCCCCTTCTTATTTATGATCATACTTGTGGCATTTAAGGGGACTCGAGCGGTTTCTCGAGTGCCTCTCCGTAAGGACCTGTTCAATGGATGACCGCCCGGGAAAACAGTGCAACCATGAGGGTGGAATGGGACGCCCTTAGCTGAATAATTGGAGGAACCGGGGTGTAGTCCGCTTAGCCGTTGTGCCGTCAATGGGGCTCGGTGTATGCGGCTCGCTCTGCCAAGGTTGATTTGTCCCTTGGGGAGGAGTGCGGTACATTTAGGAAACCTAACGGGCGGCTACAGCCTCGGGGAATCTTTGTAAAGGCTACGTAGTGATGCCCTGCTGGACCACCTAGGTAGTGGTCAATGGGGAGTCGCTCTCTCCGGGCAGAAAGGGAATCACGGCTTGTGGGTAAAGTGCACAACCTCTGCAGAGTGTTATGAAACTGATATATCAGCCGTGCTCGCGGTTATGAGCGGCCAAGGGAGCTCCAGAGATTAGTGATACTTGATCAGAGATACTTTGGTACAGGTGGCAATGAGATTGATGATTCTGATTATGATTATGGTAATGGTAAGTGGTATTCTTTCCGTTTGGAAAGGATACATTGGGCTAATAACTTGGGTTAATGTTAAAACCTGGCTTTCTACTAGTAAGTAATGACCTGACCAACTAAAAGCAATCTGCTTGACTTATCCCCACATAAAGCTAGTCCACTACAGCCAAACGGGATGTTTGCTGAGTATGTTGATGTGTACTCACTCTTGCTCTACACACCAAACCCCCCCCAGGTTGTCAGCATTGCAACCACTGCTCAGGAGAAGATGAAGCTGTGGAAGGAGACTTCCAGGAGTTCCAAGACTATGACGAGTTCTAGGCGTGGGTTAGCGGCAACCCCCAGTCGGCTGCCTGTGAAGGCCGTGTTATCTACGTTTCTTTTCCGCACTTTGATTTATTGTAAGAACTATATGGACGTCTCAGACGTATGATGTAATCGACTATTATTTCCCCTTTTAATACCATTTGAGCACTGTGTGATGATGTCCATGTTATGTAACTGCTGTGTACGTGAATAACTGATCCTGGCACGTACATGGTTCGCATTCGGTTTACCTTCTAAAAACCGGGTGTGACATAAGTGGTATCAAAGCCGTGCTGACTGTAGGACCGCTAACCTAGAGTAGAATGGTCGTTCTAAGGATTATAGACCTCTGTCACTGCCTTGACTTTGATATCCCTTCAAAAGTTGGTCCTACTGACCAAACCTATGTTCTACTATATATTATACCTTGCTGAAAATTTTGTTTTATTCTGATCCTTCATTTATTTATGATTCATTATTTGCTGGTCATATTAATTCTGTTCTCACCCTTTTGCTTGCGATGTCTTTTGTAGATGGCTCGACTTAGACACACTGCACGAAAGTCCGTCATCCCATTCTTACCCTCCCGCCTTGCTGAGCGTCCGCTTCGCCGTCCCGTGGCCGGACAGTCCAGCCACTTGGAGAGACTGCACCACCGCCTGCATGAGGAGCAGGAACGTCGACGACAGGAGCAGCAGGGCTCTTCCTTCTCGCTCCAGCAGGAGATAGAGTCTGTGAGGAGCTGCTCCCCCGTGCTTCCCCTGGAGGCGCCCCCTGCACCACCATTGGGCGTCCCAGCTTCTGGAGTAGCTGCTGGAGGAGACCCAGACGACGGAGGTGGCGACGACAGCTTGAGCCACGACATCGACTTCTCTGCTGACCATGAGCCGGAAGGATGGGTTGCTCGACCCATCACTCGCGACGCTGCTCGCGGGTGTCACTTCCACGACGCGCTCGACACCCTGCTACGTCGGGCACTTGACCGGCGTACTTGGTCCATCGAGTATCGCTGTGTGGTCTACCAGCATAGTCGCGGGGTCTACCCGGACCGCTGGGAGGCGACCTGCTTGGTGCGCCGTCCGGAGAACAGTCTCCAGGGCGCGGAGGCTTGCTCAGAGCACTATTCTATCTCTGAGCGGGACTCAGCTGAGGCAGCCATGCAGGATGCTGCACGGCGTGCGCTTTCGCACTACTGCTCGGTTCTCGGTGGGGTAGCTAATGGTCTCGACCTGAAGTATTACCCCCGCCGTCCATCTGGCAGCACAGGAGGCGTGATTGTTTCACCTGCCGGTGAGGACAATCCTAGGTTGAGCAGCACAGTCAACCTAGCCGCCGTGCTAAACACGGAGCTGGACCATGCATTAGACGAGCTGAGTAGGGCTCGTGCTGAGATCGCCCTGCTGCGGGCTGAGCGCGCGGAGCGTCGTCACTTGGATGATGGTTTCCCCGCCCCCGTCGGGACTCAGCACCCGTACCGCTCACCTCGGTGTGGACTCCAGTCTTATGGCAATCCCGACTGCAAGACCAAGATAAATCTAGAACCATAGATCGTTAGAGTTGGATCTTGTAATTAATACGAAATATATATACATAGAAGCTTCAGTCTTAGCGTTAGTCTCGGTCTTAGTTAGTCTTAGTTAGACAGGGTAGTTTGCTATATCCTGTGCATTTATGTTTGTCATGATGAACTATGTTTGGTTTGGATCTTTGTAATGATTGTCACCAGAGTGTGGGTATCCCCTGCATTTTGGTTTACCTATTATGTTAATGGAGTTAGTTATATAGTTGGGAAACCCTTTATTCTACTTTCCTCTTTATCTGAGAAGCTGTGTGGTCTGTGTTGGAGATCAGTGAAGATGCTCATCTGTTCAGTGCTGTTGGAGAATTCTATACTCTTTTCTTATGCTGCAAGATTTGCCAGATCAGTTCTGATGTGTGGTTGCGTTCTGCAGATGTCAGAGAACAGGCACAGAGGAGGAAGGCGTGCTCAGCAGGAGCAAGCCAGTCAGCAAGATGAGGCGCCCCAGCAGCAGCAGCTGCCGCCCCCGCCCCCGATGTCGATCGAGCAGATGTTTCTGATGCAGACTCAGGCAGTTCAGGCCATCGGTCAGACTCTGGCCGCCATTCAGCAGCAGCAGCAGCAAGCACCACCCCAGCCTCAGATGCCCAGAGACAAGCGTGCTGAATTCATGAGGGGTCATCCCCCAACGTTCGCTCACTCTTCTGACCCCATGGATGCTGAAGATTGGCTGCGCACTGTGGAGCGGGAGTTGCATACCGCTCAGTGTGATGACAGGGAGAAAGTCTTGTATGGTCCCCGTCTGTTGAGAGGAGCAGCCCAATCATGGTGGGAGTCTTACCTCGCCACCCATGCCAACCCCGATGCCATCACCTGGGAAGAGTTCAGAGGTAGCTTTCGTCAGTACCATGTGCCTGCAGGTCTGATGACAGTGAAGAAGGAGGAGTTCCTGGCCCTTAAGCAAGGGTCATCGTCTGTCAGTGAGTATCGAGACAGGTTTCTGCAGTTGTCTCGCTATGCTCCTGAAGATGTCAACACTGACGCCAAGCGACAATACCGTTTCTTGAGAGGCTTGGTTGACCCTCTGCAGTATCAGCTGATGAACCATACCTTCCCAACATTCCAGCACCTGATTGACAGAGCAATCATGACAGAAAGGAAGTGTAAGGAGATGGAGGATCGTAAGCGCAAGATCAGTGGACCCCAGCCTGGAAGCAGCAGCCGTCCTCGTTTTTTAGGCAATCAACCTCAGCAGTTCAGGCAGAATCAGCGTCCACCTCAGCAGCATCAGCAGCGTCAGCAGTATCAGCAGTTCCAAAGGCAGTATCCTCAGCATCAGTACCAGAACCGTCAGAGCAATCAATCAGGAGGTCAGTTTTAGAGGCAGAATCAGCAGACACCTCGTCTTCCTGCCCCAGCAAGCCAGCAGAACAATCAGGCAGCACCAGCTCAGGTTGGAAACAGAGCATGTTTCCACTGTGGAGAGCAAGGCCATTGGGTGATGCAATGTCCGAAGAAGGCAGCCCAGCAGCAGTCAGGCCCCAATGCCCCAGCAAAGCAGAATGTGTCCCAGCCTGGATCAGGCAACCGCCCTCAGCAGCGCTATAATCATGGAAGATTGAACCACTTGGAGGCTGAAGCAGTTCAGGAGACTCCCGGCATGACAGTAGGTATGTTCCCAGTCGACTCCCATATTGCAGAAGTGTTATTTGATACTGGAGCAACGCATTCTTTTATTACTGCATCATGGGTAGAAACACATAATCTTCCAATTACTGCCATGTCAACCCCCATTCAAATTGACTCAGCTGGTGGTAGAATTCGAGCTGATAGCATATGTTTGAATATAAGTGTGGAAATAAGGGGGATAGCGTTTCCCGCCAACCTTATAGTAATGGGTACTCAGGGAATAGATGTCATCCTAGGGATGAATTGGCTAGATAAGTATCAGGCAGTTATCAGTTGTGATAAAAGGACAATCAAGTTGGTGTCCCCACTAGGAGAGGAAGTGGTGACCGAGTTAGTCCCGCCTAAGCCGAAGAGAGGAAGTTGTTATCAGATGGCTGTCGATAGCAGTGAAGCAGACCCAATTGAGAGTATCAAGGTTGTGTCTGAATTCCCAGATGTGTTTCCAAAGGACTTACCGGGTATGCCACCAGAGCGGAAAGTTGAGTTTGCCATAGAGCTTCTTCCTGGAACCGCCCCTATCTTTAAGAGAGCTTACAGAATATCTGGACCAGAGTTGGTTGAGCTTAAGAAGCAGATTGATGAGCTGTCAGAGAAAGGTTACATCCGGCCAAGCACCTCGCCTTGGGCCGCCCCTGTCCTGTTTGTGGAGAAGAAAGATGGCACCAAGAGGATGTGTATCGATTATCGAGCTTTGAATGAAGTCACGATCAAGAACAAGTATCCCTTGCCCAGAATAGAAGATCTGTTTGACCAGTTGAGAGGAGCCAGTGTGTTCTCCAAGATTGATCTGAGGTCAGGTTATCATCAGCTCAGGATCCGGCCTTCGGACGTACCGAAGACTGCATTCATTACCAAGTATGGTTTGTATGAGTTCACAGTGATGTCTTTTGGTTTGACCAATGCACCAGCGTTCTTTATGAACTTGATGAACAGTGTATTCATGGATTATCTCGATAAGTTTGTGGTGGTATTTATTGATGACATTCTGATTTATTCTCAAAGTGAAAAGGAGCATGCAAATCATTTGAGGATGGTATTGCAGAGATTGCGAGAGCACCAGTTGTATGCAAAGTTGAGCAAGTGTGAGTTCTGGATCAGTGAAGTCCTGTTCTTGGGTCACATAATCAACAAGGAAGGATTGGCTGTGGATCCGAAGAAAGTGGCAGACATTCTGAACTGGAAAGTGCCAACGGATGCTCGAGGAATCAAGAGCTTCATTGGAATGGCCGGATATTATCGGCGATTCATTGAAGGGTTTTCGAAGATTGCGAAACCAATGACAGCGTTGCTAGGCAACAAGGTTGAATTCAAGTGGACCCAGAAATGTCAAGAGGCCTTCGAAGCGCTGAAAGAGAAGTTGACAACAGCGCCTGTCCTAGTCTTGCCTGATGTGCACAAGCCCTTCTCTGTGTACTGTGATGCTTGTTACACAGGTTTGGGATGCGTGTTGATGCAAGAGGGAAGAGTTGTGGCTTACTCGTCCCGACAGCTGAAGGTTCATGAGAAGAATTACCCAATCCATGATCTAGAGTTGGCAGCAGTGGTTCACGCACTGAAGACATGGAGGCACTATCTGTATGGACAGAAATGCGATGTTTACACAGATCACAAGAGTCTTAAGTACATATTCACTCAGTCAGAATTGAACATGAGGCAACGAAGATGGTTAGAGTTGATCAAAGACTATGAGTTGGAGATCCATTACCATCCAGGCAAAGCAAACGTAGTGGCAGATGCTTTGAGCAGGAAGAGTCAAGTCAATCTGATGGTCGCTCGTCCGATGCCTTATGAGTTAGCCAAGGAGTTCGACAGGTTGAGTCTCGGATTTCTGAACAATTCGCGAGGAGTCACAGTTGAATTGGAACCTACCTTGGAGCGAGAAATCAAAGAAGCGCAGAGGAATGATGAAAAGATCAGTGAGATTCGGCGACTGATTCTAGATGGCAGAGGCAAAGATTTTCGAGAAGATGTAGAAGGTGTGGTATGGTTCAAAGACCGCTTGTGTGTTCCCAATGTCCAGTCTATTCGGGAGTTGATTCTCAAGGAAGCTCATGAGACAGCCTATTCGATTCACCCTGGCAGTGAGAAGATGTATCAGGATCTGAAGAAGAAATTCTGGTGGTATGGAATGAAGAGGGAAATCGCAGAGCATGTGGCTAAGTGCGATAGTTGTCGGCGAATCAAGGCCGAACACCAGAGACCTGCTGGATTGTTGCAACCGTTGCAGATCCCTCAGTGGAAATGGGATGAAATCGGTATGGATTTCATAGTCGGATTGCCTCGCACTCGAGCCGGCTACGATTCCATTTGGGTAGTAGTGGACCGTTTGACCAAGTCAGCCCACTTCATACCTGTCAAGACCACCTACAGCAGTGCAGTATTGGCAGAATTGTATATGTCTCGGATCGTTTGTCTTCATGGTGTGCCAAAGAAGATAGTGTCAGACAGAGGAACGCAGTTCACCTCTCATTTCTGGCAGCAGTTGCATGAAGCTTTGGGCACGCATCTGAATTTCAGTTCAGCTTATCATCCGCAGACAGATGGCCAGACCGAAAGAACCAATCAAATTCTTGAAGACATGTTGAGAGCCTGTGCGCTGCAAGATCAGTCCGGATGGGACAAGCGATTGCCCTATGCAGAGTTTTCCTATAACAACAGTTATCAGGCCAGTTTGAAGATGTCACCATTTCAAGCGCTCTATGGAAGGAGTTGTAGAACTCCGTTGCAATGGGATCAGCCTGGAGAAAAGCAAGTGTTTGGGCCAGATATTTTGCTTGAAGCTGAAGAGAACATCAAGATGGTCCGAGAGAATCTGAAGATAGCGCAATCGAGGCAGCGAAGCTATGTAGACACAAGAAGAAGAGAGCTGAGTTTTGAAGTCGGAGACTTTGTCTATCTGAAAGTGTCACCGATCAGAGGAGTCAGAAGGTTCGGAATCAAAGGCAAGCTAGCACCCCGCTACATTGGTCCGTACCAGATCCTCTCAAAGCGTGGAGAAGTGGCCTATCAGCTCAGTCTGCCAGAGAATTTGTCAGCTGTGCATGATGTCTTTCATGTGTCTCAGTTGAAGAAGTGCTTGCGTGTGCCAGAAGAGCAGCTGCCAGTGGAAGGTCTGGAAGTCCAGGAGGACTTGACCTATGTTGAGAAGCCAGCTCAGATTCTTGAGATTGCAGACAGAGTCACCCGAAGGAAGACCATCAGAATGTGCAAAGTCAGGTGGAATCACCACTCTGAGGAAGAAGCAACCTGGGAGCGTGAAGATGATTTGATGGCTAAGTACCCAGAGCTCTTTGCTAGCCAGCCCTGAATCTCGAGGGCGAGATTCTTTTAAGGGGGATAGGTTTATAACGCCCCGAATTTTTGCAGTTGAATTTTTTTCCTTTTCTTTACTCGCCAAATTCGGGCATTACCTTTTCTTTTCCTTTTCCCCTCGCTAGACCTTGATCTTTTCCAAAGCTAGCGGGATTCGGTTTGGAATTCCCGTGTAAAGAAAAACCCTAAAATTGTTTTATGTTGTTTAATGCACCATGCCGAACCATGCATTCTTTTGGATTGATTGAGAACGTGAATGCATTCATCTAGGAAGATCGGATTTCGAAAATGAGATAATCTTTTTCTTTTTCTTTTTCTTTCTTTCTCTCTCCCTCTTCCCCTTTTTTCTCTCCCCCGCGCCGTGGGCCCCTTGGCCGGCCCAGCCGCCCCTTGGCCGGCCCAAGCCCCCGCGCCCCCCCTCTTGGGCCTGGATAGGCCCAACCGCCCCCCCTCCCCTTTTTCCCCAATTCCCTCTCCCTCTCCCTCCCTCTCTCTCATTCTCTCCCTAGCCGCCACCCTCTACCCCCTGCCCTAGCGCCGCCCCTGCCCTAGCGCCGCCGCCCTCGCCGTCGGCCGCCCGTCGCCGGTGAGCCCTCCTCCCTCCCTCTCCCCTCCCCCCTCCTCTCTCCTTGGCAGCCCCGGCCGCCCCCCTCTGCTCGGCCCCAGCCGGCCGCTGGCCGCCCAGCCGGCCGCTGGCCGCCCCCAGCGCGCCCCCAGCCGGCCCCCAGCCGCGCCCTCGGCCGCCCGCCTGGCCGCCCTCGGCCGCCCTGGCCCCCTGGCCGCGCCTCCTGCGCAGGGCCGGTTCAACCGCCTGGTTCAACCGCCCGGTTCGGCCGCCCCCCCCAGCTCGGCTGCCCGCGCCCGCGCCCGCGCCCAGCTCGGCCGCCCTGCCCCCGGCCGGTTCAACCGCCCTAGGGCCGGTTCAACCGCCCCCTCTGTTTTTTTTATTTTTATTTTTATTTTATTTTATTTACTTTCTGTTATCATAGCTATTTTATTTTAGGTAGGCTAATCATTGTTCATGCTATTGAAATAGGAAGTTTAATTTAGAATTTCGTTGCGCTAGTTGATTCATTTAGTTAATTGTTTATCTCGTTCAATGTTGATCAACTTAAAATGATTAGGTTTCCATTAGTGTATATAACAGAATTCTTTTGTTAAGAACCAATTGTAACTAATCATTAGTGCATAAACTTTAACCCCCTGCGAGACCCTTTTTCCCGTTTCTTTCTAACCATAACAAATGCGATATCGAATGTCATACTTGATGCATATTCACTTTATTTGTTCCCTTGTATGGTGTACTGTTCTTTTGAATTAAATATGTGGATGTATGTATGTTTGCGCTCGCATAGAGAACGATCCGGTCGAAGAGCCCGAGGAATTCGCAGGAGAAGCCCCTGAGCAGCAGTCGGTTGGTGGAGGCAAGTGTCCTTTGACCTATCTCTGTCCTATTCATTCTTTAATTCACCTCCCGCATTACACATTTATACCTAAGGATTGACTAGCTTTTGTTATCCATGTCCTTGTTTACCTATTTGGGTCGGATTATTACTGCTTAGTCTGATGCTATTGCTCAACTCTAATCAATGAACATGATGTGATTATCCATGATACGCTGTTTTCCCCTTCTTATTTATGATCATACTTGTGGCATTTAAGGGGACTCGAGCGGTTTCTCGAGTGCCTCTCCGTAAGGACCTGTTCAATGGATGACCGCCCGGGAAAACAGTGCAACCATGAGGGTGGAATGGGACGCCCTTAGCTGAATAATTGGAGGAACCGGGGTGTAGTCCGCTTAGCCGTTGTGCCGTCAATGGGGCTCGGTATATGCGGCTCGCTCTGCCAAGGTTGATTTGTCCCTTGGGGAGGAGTGCGGTACATTTAGGAAACCTAACGGGCGGCTACAGCCTCGGGGAATCTTTGTAAAGGCTACGTAGTGATGCCCTGCTGGACCACCTAGGTAGTGGTCAATGGGGAGTCGCTCTCTCTGGGCAGAAAGGGAATCACGGCTTGTGGGTAAAGTGCACAACCTCTGCAGAGTGTTATGAAACTGATATATCAGCCGTGCTCGTGGTTATGAGCGGCCAAGGGAGCTCCAGAGATTAGTGATACTTGATCAGAGATACTTTGGTACAGGTGGCAATGAGATTGATGATTCTGATTATGATTATGGTAATGGTAAGTGGTATTCTTTCCGTTTGGAAAGGATACATTGGGCTAATAACTTGGGTTAATGTTAAAACCTGGCTTTCTACTAGTAAGTAATGACCTGACCAACTAAAAGCAATCTGCTTGACTTATCCCCACATAAAGCTAGTCCACTACAGCCAAACGGGATGTTTGCTGAGTATGTTGATGTGTACTCACTCTTGCTCTACACACCAAACCCCCCCCAGGTTGTCAGCATTGCAACCACTGCTCAGGAGAAGATGAAGCTGTGGAAGGAGACTTCCAGGAGTTCCAAGACTATGACGAGTTCTAGGCGTGGGTTAGCGGCAACCCCCAGTCGGCTGCCTGTGAAGGCCATGTTATCTACGTTTCTTTTCCGCACTTTGATTTATTGTAAGAACTATATGGACGTCTCAGACGTATGATGTAATCGACTATTATTTCCCCTTTTAATACCATTTGAGCACTGTGTGATGATGTCCATGTTATGTAACTGCTGTGTACGTGAATAACTGATCCTGGCACGTACATGGTTCGCATTCGGTTTACCTTCTAAAAACCGGGTGTGACAGCTTGAATATGTCAACTATATGACTTGGAATGTTGCTTGGGCTCCCACACCTTGAAGTGGCCGGTTGGGGTGGTATTTATAGCCACTAACCAAATTGTAGCCGTTGGAGAAGTCTGCTGGCGATGGGCGCACCGGACAGTCCGGTGTGCCACCGAACAGTGTCCGGTGTGCCGCCACGTCATCCTGTCATTAGGGCTTGGAGCTGGTCGACCGTTGGAGGCTTTGTCCTCATGCGGCACCGGACAGTCCGGTGCTACACCGGACAGTCCGGTGCCCCTCTGACCTTCTGCTCTGACATCTGAATTGCACTGTTCACTTTGCAGAGTCGACCGTTGCGCGCAGGTAGCCGTTGCTCCGCTGGCACACCGAACAGTCCGGTGCTACACCGAACAGTCCGGTGAATTATAGCGGAGTTGCGCCCGAGAAACCCGAAGGTGAAGAGTTTGAAGTCGATCCTCCCTGGTGCACCGGACACTGTCCGGTGGCACACCGGACAGTCCGGTGCGCCAGACCAGGGAGCACTTCGGTTTCCTTTGCTCCTTCCTTTTGAACCCTTTCTTTAACTTTGTATTGGTTTGTTGTGAACCTTTGGCACCTGTGGAACATTTATTCTAGAGCAAACTAGTTAGTTCAATTATTTGTGTTGGGCAATTCAACCACCAAAATCATTTAGGAAAAGGTTTGACCCTATTTCCCTTTCAATCTCCCCCTTTTTGGTGATTGATGCCAACACAAACCAAAGCAAATATACAAGTGCAGAATTGAACTAGTTTGCATAAGGTAAGTGCAAAGGTTGCTTTGGAATGAAACCAATATAATTATTTCTACTAGATATGCATGGATTGTTTTCTTCTTATTTAAAATTTTGGACCACGCTTGCACCACTAGTTTTGTTTTTGCAAATTCTTTGTAAAATTCTTTTCAAAAACCTTTTGCAAATAGTTAAAGGTGCATGAATAAGATTGAAAGAAGCATTTTCAAGATTTGAAATTTCCCCCCCCCCCCTGTTTCAAATGCTTTTCCTTTGACTTAAACAAAACTCCCCCTCAATGAAATTCTCCTCTTAGTGTTCAAGAGGGTTTTACAAAATTTTGAAGATACTAGATCTTTCTCCCCCTTTTGAAAACACATTAAGATACCAATTTGAAAACTTCGTTTTTTAAAATTCGTTGGTGGTGGTGTGGTCCTTTTGCTTTGGGATAATAGTTTCTCCCCCTTTGGCATGAATTTCCAAAAACGGATACTTGTGAGTGAAATATAAGCCCTTTAAACTTTCTCCCCAATGGCAAACAAATAGATATGAGTGAAGATTATACCAATGTGGAGAGTACTATGTGGAGTGATGGCGAAGGGTAGATAATACCGATGGAGTTGAGTGGAAGCCTTGTCTTCGCCGAAGACTCCATTTCCCTTTCAATCTATGACTTAGCATAGAGATCACTTGAAAGCACATTAGTCATAGACATAAAGAGATATGATCAAAAGATATATCAATTAAGCATAATCATAGTTCTATATAACATAGATTGCTCCCCCTAAATATGTGCATGTAGAGGAACACATATTTTGGCCTTAAATGCCAATTGCACATAATTAGGTTAATGAGAACATATCTATATCATACAGAATGTGAAGTGCATTATGTCATAGTATAAGTGTGACGCTCATGACAGTTTATGCACTTATGAAAGCATGTTATAAACACCTTAAGCATTTTCCCTTAAGGATTTCAAAAAGGCTTAAGGACCATCCACCTTTGGAACAAAGGTAGCTTATCCTCGTTACAAGGTTAAGCTTTAAGCTCTTTGACAATAAAATTACTTCACCTAGTTTTAACAAAGATGCATTAATACAAGAATAAAATTTTTGAGAGGTTAAACTAGGTATGAAGCAGGGATAATGCATGGACATGCGTTCTCTTCCTTTTATACAAGATATGCAAAGAAAGTAGAGAAAAGGAAGATCTAGGTACATGTGTAAATGAGATGAAGTAGTTTTACCCTTTTGTACCTTCACATAGAGATGCTCTCTTCACTGTGCTTTGTCCTTAGTCTCAGTTGCTTAAGACCTATATTCAAGACAATGTATAGAAATATTTTGCATAAGAGAGAGTTCTACAACTAGTGATCCTTCTCCAAGTCATCGTTAGCATATATCAAATGGATCACAAATTGCATAAATGTATCATGAATTATCCTTTTAACTTAGTGCATATCAAGAGAGATATCGATTGATAGTATATACGACACTAAGAAACATAAGTGTTAATTGAAGTTATTCAATGATCAAGCAAGTAACAGATGTGATCAAAAGAACAACATATGCATTAGATAAAAATAGGAGAATCCAATAAATATGCTACTTTAGTAATGAAAGCTACAATCCTTGATAAAGGTGACATTATTTAACTATGTTGGATTGATATGTAGTAGCATACTTCATGAGAAACTTATTCTCGTACTTGAGACTATATGAGATTACTAAAATAAAGTGTTAGTCTCAATATAATCAAGATATAGAAATGGGCTCCCCCTAAAGATATGCATCAAGTATTTGAATGAATTGAATAGATGCACTCATTTTTAGAGACGAATAGGGTGAAGCATTATACATCTTGATCAAGGCTTATAAAATTTGCAATAAACAATTTAAGCCTGGTATTCTCACAATGAAAAAGGTTTAGAATGCTTACAACCACACCATTGATTGTTTTGAAGATCTTACTACCCAAGTAGGTGTTGTTGTTCTTGATGTCTTCCTCTTTCATTTGAGTCTCCTCCCTTTGTAGTTGTCTCTTTTTCCTTCCAAACTTATTGAAAATACTCAAGAGAGATGTTAATAGCACAAGGGAGTATATGACGAAGGATGATTTCTTTAGTTAAGAAATATAAACAATTCATCATCCATAAGTCACATGAAGTAAAGTCCTTATCATTAGTGCACATCATTAGAAAAGAGGAATATGCACCTTTTAAACATTTTGATCAATCATAGGAAATTTACTTCTTCATATTGAATTTATTATCATAACTTAAAAGCATATCAATATGAGATCAGTTATAGCAAAGGCATGAATTAGATTCTAATGGACAAGTGCATTTATGAGATTGAGATTGAATGCACATCTAGCCGATTTAAGTCCAATAAAGAATCTATTATTCACATAGGTAGAATATGATAAATTTGAATAAATAACCGAAGATGGAAACTATATTTGTTTAAGAGGATGAGTTCCCATACCTTTGTTTTTACCTTTCTTCCTTTGGGTGAAGAGTAACTCTTGAGGCTTGTGACTTGCACTTACTCTTTTGTAGTTTTTCATAAGTAAGCTCAAGAGATATGTCATTAGTAACACAAGCACTAGTTTCCCTTTTTTGTAATCATTTTTGACAAGGAATGAAGAGTAGATTACTAAAGCATGGAAACTTTATAATATGAACTAGATTATTCCATAGATGATGTTATGCTCAATTTTAACTCATAAAACAAGCATAAATAATTTCTTAAGATTATGGAACAACTCTAGTTCATAACATGGAGAGCGATAAATGTAAAAGAATCATATCCAATTTTAAGCGAGAGGCAAAACAACATAAATCATTGGATTGACTTTTCTTTTCATGTTAGATTACACATCTCCATAGAGAAACTTATTCTCTACATGTGAGACTACTTAGGTTATTTAGACAAAAACATAAGTCTCACAATTCTAGATATAAATAGAGATTCCCTTTTATAAGTGTCCTAAGGATTCAGATTCCTTACATGACATCTTATTCTTTTAAGAACTTAGAATATCTCTCTATATCTAGAACATGGCAATGGTAGGAATATAGTGTAAAGCATGCCATGAGGTACTTACAATAATTAAAGCATGTAGATTCCCATAGAATAGAAATGATGAATATGCAATCTACCATCTGAGAGGAATTTCTTCAAAGAATGGTGACATAATTTTAAGACATTTGAAGTGCTTCTTTTTCTATGTGACTACACAAGACACATGAGAAATGGTAATTTAAGATACGTGCACTTAAAACATAAGTGTTACCATCCTTTGGCTTTCCTCCATGTTGTAGGCCTTAATCTTTTCGCACAGGATAATTCTTTATTTCCTACAACATCAATATCTTCCCTGAGATGATATGAATTTTAGACATAATAATTTGAAATAACTTTGGGTCAATCTTGGATATATAGATCATTGAAGATTGATAGCTTGAGTTAATAAGAATTGAATTAACTCTCTCAAGCACCTCAAAGCTTCATATCATCTCCTTCTCCTGCAAAGCTTGTCAAGTATATTTTGGTACCCATCTCTTGATGGATCCATCAGAGTTAGTCAACAAAGATCTAGGAACCCAAACATCCTTTGTGTTAGCACTTGGTAAACTCATTACCTTTCTAGCACAAGTTGCAATTTTGGGTTGCCTAGTTATATGAGAAATAATTGACAAGCTAGAGGTGGGGTAGTTACCAATGGGACAATCCTTGCATTGATGTCCCTTCTTTCGACATATGTAGCAAAGGCGATCTTTAAGTCTTGAAGATTTCTTCTTTCCTTATTTCTTGCTTGCTACATGGTTAGTTAATATTTTCTTTTCTAATACTATGCCTTTTTGTTTCAAATTGGGACAAGACTTAATTAAGTGTCCCTTCTTTGAGCATTTAAAACAAAGTTTATCATCCTTGTTAATAATCAAGTCATCTTTAATATAGGGACATGACCTAATCGAGTGTCCCTTTTTAAAGCATTCACTACACTTCTTACTTCTCTTAGTGTGAAGTGTGGCTTGATCATTACCTTGGACATTACCTTGCATGGAGGCATGGTTGAGGCTTTTAGCAGAGGTATTGATTTTCTTCTTTTGTTCCTTCCTCTTGACAATCCTCAAGTCCTTGACATTTTCTTCAAGGGATTTAGTGCATGCCACGGTTGTTCCCGTCTCAAGCTTCTTCACCATGTGATCACGGTTATCTTGAGAAGGTTGAGCAATGTACTTCCCTTTTAGTTGTGTCAAGTTCATCTTTAGCCTCTCATTTTCTTCTTTGAGATTTTGATATGTATCATCTTTTGTTCCTGCAAATTCTAGCTCAAAGGAAGATTTGCTTGTTGACGGATAATGCAAGAGTGAGGTTGTTGGGATTTTAAGTTTTCTATCACAACCTCATGAGCAATATTTAACATGATATGATTATCCATAAGATTTTCATGAGACCATAGAAGCATATCATATTTTTCTTGAAAAGCTAGATTTTCAACTTTTAGCTTTTCTACTTGGTCCTTAAGCAAGGCATTTCTATTTACTAATTGAGCGATACAATGTAAAGAGTTATCTTGCTCAATTGAAATAGTTTCATACCTTTGGACCAAATCAACATGAGAGCACTTTAGCTCCTCATGTTCTTTAGTCAACTCATCAAAGCTTAGCATTTTTATGGAGAGAATATCTTCTAGCATTTTATGAGCTTCGCTTTGCTCTCTAGCTCTTTTTAAAAGTTTGAGCATGACCGCCTTATCTTCTTGGCTTAGACGAGCGTAGAGTTGCATGAAGCTTCTTTCATCCTCCTCATCCTCATTTGTGCTTCCACTATCATTTTCATTAGCCACACAACATATGTGGGAATCGAAATGGGAAGACACACCTTTTGGAGAGGTGGATTCATCGTTTGGTCTCCATCGTTCATTTTCTTCTTCTTCCTTCAAAGGGTTAGTTTCACAAGGACCAAAGGAAGTAGAAGCACAAAATGAACCATCATCTTTGGACTCATCAAATTTAGTTTTAATTCTAGTCCAAATATCATGCACATCACAAATGGGTTCATCATATTTTATTATGAAGGCATGATAATTTTCTTTGCTAAGAGATTTACTTAAGATGTCATAAGCTAGATAGTTTAAGCGTATACATCTTAGATCCTCCTCGGAAGCATTTTCCCTAGTATAGTTAGAAGGAATGATACTCTTGTCTAACATTTGTTCTAATTGAGGATCTATGGTTCTAAAAGCATTTATCACCCTAGTTGACCATGAATCAAAATTAGAACAGTCGGGAAGTAATATCTCAAGAGTTACCTCCTTCGGAGTTGTCTTCTTGTTATTTTGGGATCTTCTTCGAGCCATCACTTCGAGTTGTTAGACTCAATATGAAGTGCCTAGCTTTGATACCAATTGAAAGTTGCCTAGAGGGGGGGGGGGGGGGTAAATAGGCAAAACCTGAAAATTACAACTCTAAACAAAAACTAGATCCCTTGATTAGTGGTTAGAACAAGATTCACAATTATTGGAGTATAAAAACTAAGTCCTTTGCTTGCAATGAGTATTGTAAAGAATGCGGAATTTAATCAATAGCAATACTACTAGAAATATTAGTGGAGAATAATGCAAGAGGGCTTAGATAAGAAGAAGAGCGAGTAACACAAGTTCTTTCTTGCAAGGAGTTGCTTTTCTAAATGAGAATTTAACTTCAAGCAACACCAAATAATATTAGCAAAGGATTGTGCAAGAGAACTTAGAGTGAGGGAAAACAAACAAATCACAAGAAATGAACACAAGAGACATGGGGATTTGTTTTACCGAGGTTCGGCCCTCGAAGGCCTAGTCCCCGTTGAGGAGTCCACTAAGGACGGGTCTCTTTCAACCCTTTCCCTCTCTCCACCGATCACCAAGACCGGCGAGCTCTTCTTCTTCTCTAGGATCACTTAAGACCCCGTAAGGATCACCACACACGTAGGTGTCTCTTGCTAGCTTTACAAGCCTCCAAAACTTTGGAGAAAGTTCAATGGGAGTCAAAACTCCATGCGCAAATGATCACAAGATGTAGCACACACATTCTCTTAATGTATCTCACAAGGCACTAGTGCTAAACTCACACGAGAAGCTCTCTTTTGCTTGCTCTCTCTTTTGTGGCACTTGTGTTGGTTGTAGTGGTCTAAATCTTGTGCATAGGATGGATCAATGAATAGAGGTGGTTGGGAGGGCTTGAATATGTCAACTATATGACTTGGAATGTTGCTTGGGCTCCCACACCTTGAAGTGGCCGGTTGGGGTGGTATTTATAGCCACCAACCAAATTGTAGTCGTTGGAGAAGTCTGCTGGCGATGGGCGCACCGGACAGTCCGGTGCGCCACCGGACAGTGTCCGGTGTGCCACCACGTCATCCTGTCGTTAGGGCTTGGAGCTAGTCAGCCATTGGAGGCTTTGTCCTCATGCGACACCGGACAGTCCGGTGCTACACCGGACAGTCCGGTGCCCCTCTGACCTTCTGCTCTGACATCTGAATTGCATTGTTCACTTTGCAGAGTCGATCATTGCGCGCAGATAGCTGTTGCTCTGCTGGCACACCGGACAGTCCGGTGAATTATAGTGCAGTTACGCTCGAGAAACCCGAAGGTGAAGAGTTTGAAGTCGATCCTCCCTGGTGCACCGGACACTGTCCGGTGCGCTAGACTAGGGAGCACTTCAGTTTCCTTTGCTCCTTCCTTTTGAACCCTTTCTTTAACTTTGTATTGGTTTGTTGTGAACCTTTGACACCTGTGGAACATTTATTCTAGAGCAAACTAGTTAGTTCAATTATTTGTGTTGGGCAATTCAACCACCAAAATCATTTAGGAAAAGGTTTGACCCTATTTCCCTTTCAGCTCCAAATCAACTTAAGAATGAAAGATCCACTGAGTTTATATCTAAAGAATCATGTTCAAAACAAATGAGAATTTCAAAAGAAAAAAATGTTGAAACCCTAATACCACCCCTAATTAAGCTATTTAAGTAGAAATGAAGAAAAGGGATGAAAGACCATGAAGAACATAAATCATGGCTTAGGCCAATTATAAACATTGAAGTACACTAAATAAACTACAATAAAAATTATGAAAGCTTGGCCAAAATAGTTTATTAAAAACTTCAAACAAGCCATTCAAGTGGAGGTTCAATGGGGAAATCTGAAATTCAGATTTCTGAATTTTCAGCCCTTGAACAAAAACCGAGCGCGTTCACCTTGATCCTTAGCTCTAATCCAAATGCTCCCATTGACAAAAATGTGTCTAACTAACCCCTCTACCTCATACTAGAAGATGGCATCGGGACGCATGCTCTGGACACATCGAACCCGGGATCTTCTCTCTGTGCTCGGCAGTGAGACAAACCCAACTTCACCCCTCCATATCTCTTGATCCAGTCAGCAAAACCTGCAAGCCTCCACACATAAATGACAAAGGAATGTCAGGGGAAGAGATCTCTCAACGGGATCATGGCCATAATCTCAAAGATTTGGAGCCAATCCACTCTTGAACACGACCTCTCTCTACGCTGCCTCGTGCTCGACGCTGTGCCAGACGCCAGAGCGCGCACTGGCACTCGCCCGCGCACGCCCCGAGCTCTTATCAGAGCCTTGCCCTCGGTCGTTGAAAGTCGCCTAGAGGGGGGGTGAATAGGCAGAATCTGAAAATTATAAACTTAAGCACAACTACAAGCCAGGGTTAGCGTTAGAATTAAAGTCGAGTCCGAAAAGAGAGGGTGAAAACAAATCACAAGCAAATAAGGCGGATGACACGGTGATTTGTTTTACCGAGGTTCGATTCTTGCAAACCTACTCCCTGTTGAGGTGGTCACAAAGACAGGGTCTCTTTCAACCCTTTCCCTCTCTCAAACGGTCACTTAGATCGAGTGAGCTTCCTTCCTTGATTTCCTGGGTCACTTAGACCCCGCAAGGACCACCACACAATTGGTGTCTCTTGCTTCGCTTATAAGGTTTTGAGAGTAAGCATGAGAGAAAGAAGAAAGCCAACCAAGCAACAAGAGCAACAAAAGAACACAATTCGATCTCCTCACAAGTCCTAAGAACTAGAGTTGAATTGGGGACTTCGATTCGATCAGGAGGCTTTGATTTGTGTCTTGGAGTGTTGTGTATTGCTCTTGTATTGAATGAGATGTAGTGAATGCTTGGATGTCTTGAAGAGTGGTGGTTGAGGGTATTTATAGCCCCAACCACCAATATGGTCGTTGGTGAAGGCTTCTGTCGTATGGCGCACCGGACAGTCCGGTGCGCCAGCCACGTCACCAGGCCGTTGGGTTCCGACCGTTGGAGCTCTGACTTGTGGGGCCACCGGACAGTCAGGTGGTGCACCGGACAGGTCCTGTAGACTGTCCGGTGCGCCTTCTGGCGCTGCTCTGACTTCTGCGCACGCAGGCGCGCACTGTAGCGCATTTATTGTTCTCTGCAGACGACCGTTGGCATGAAGTAGCCGTTGCTCCGCTGGCATACCAGACAGTCCGGTGTTACACCGGACAGTTTGGTGAATTATAGCGGAGCGGCCTCGCAAATTCCCGAAGCTGGCAAGTTCAGAGTCGTTCCTCCCTGGTGCACCGGACACTGTCCGGTGGCACATCGGACAGTCCGGTGCGCCAGACCAGGGCTGCCTTCGGTTTAACTTTGCTCCTTTTATTTGAACCCTTTCTTGGACTTTATATTGGTTTGTGTTGAACCTTTGGCACCTGTAGAACTCATAATCTAGAGCAAACTAGTTAGTCCAATAATTTGTGTTGGGCAATTCAACCACCAAAATTCATATTGGAAAAGGTTTGACCCTATTTCCCTTTCAATCTCCCCCTTTTTGGTGATTGATGCCAACACAAACCAAAGCAAATATAAAAGAGCAGAATTGAACTAGTTTGCATAATGTAAGTGCTAAGGTTGCTTGGAATTGAAACCAATATACTTATTTCAATAGATGTGCATGGATGGTTTTCTTCTTATTTAAAATTTTGGACCCATTTGCAC
This sequence comes from Zea luxurians, assembly GCA_029449295.1. Taxonomy (NCBI): domain Eukaryota; kingdom Viridiplantae; phylum Streptophyta; class Magnoliopsida; order Poales; family Poaceae; genus Zea; species Zea luxurians. The sequence continues at coordinate 32,565,742 of JAOPSE010000031.1, forward strand.
CACGGGTTTTGTTTTTGCAAATCCTTTGTAAAATTATTTTCAAAATCCTTTTGCAAATAGTCAGGTAAATGAATAAGATTGAAATAAGCATTTTCAAGATTTGAAATTTTCTCCCCCTGTTTCAAATGCTTTACCTTTGACTTAAACAAAACTCCCCCTAAATAAAATTCTCCTCTTAGTGTTCAAGAGGGTTTTGCAATTTTTGAAGATACTACTTTCTCCCCCTTTTGAACACAATAAGATATCAATTTGAAAAACTTTATTTTTAAAATTCGGTGGTGGTGCGGTCCTTTTGCTTTGGGCTCATACTTTCTCCCCCTTTGGCATGAATCGCCAAAAACGGATACTTGTGAGTGAAATATATAAGCCCTTACTTTCTCCCAATGGTAAACAAATAAATATGAGTGAAGATTATACCAAAGTGGAGAACGATGCGGAGTATCGGCAAATATCAATGGAGTTGAGTGGAAGCGCCTTCTTTGCCGAGTACTCCATTTCCCTTTCAATTCTATGACTAAGCATAATGATACACTTGAAAACACGTTAGCCATAGACATAAAAGAGACATGATCAAGGGTATATAAATGAGCTATGTGTGCAAAGTATCAATCAAAATTCCGAGAATCAAGAATATTTAGCTCATTCCTAAGTTTGGTAAAGGATTGCTTATCTAAAGGCTTGGTAAAGATATCGGCCAATTGATCTTTGGTGTTTATATAGGCTATCTCGATATCCCCCTTTTGTTGGTGATCTCTCAAAAAGTGATACCGAATGGCTATGTGTTTAGTGCGACTGTGTTCAACGGGATTATCCGCCATGTGGATAGCACTCTCATTGTCACATAGGAGAGGGACTTTGCTAAATTTGTAGCCATAGTCCCTAAGGGTTTGCCTCATCCAAAGCAATTGCGCGCAACAATGGCCTACGGCAATATACTCGGCTTCGGCGGTAGAAAGAGCTACTGAGTTTTGTTTCTTTGAAGCCCAAGACACCAGAGATCTCCCCAAAAACTGACAAGTCCCTGATGTGCTCTTCCTATCAATCTTACACCCTGCCCAATCAGCATCGGAATATCCTAATAAATCAAATGAGGATCCCTTGGGGTACCAAAGACCAAACTTAGGTGTTTGAACTAAATATCTCAAGATTCTCTTCACGGCCCTAAGGTGAACTTCCTTAGGATCGGCTTGGAATCTTGCACACATGCATACAGAAAGCATAATGTCCGGTCGAGATGCACATAAATAGAGTAGAGAACCTATCATTGACCAGTATACCTTTTGATCTACGGATTTACCTCCCGTGTCGAGGTCGAGATGCCCATTGGTTCCCATGGGTGTCTTGATGGGCTTGGCATCCTTCATTCCAAACTTGGTGAGTATATCTTGAATGTACTTTGTTTGGCTGATGAAGGTGCCCTCTTGGAGTTGCTTCACTTGAAATCCTAGAAAATACTTCAACTCCCCCATCATAGACATCTCGAATTTTTGAATCATGATCCTACTAAACTCTTCACATATAGATTTGTTAGTAGACCCAAATATGATATCATCAACATAAATTTGGCATACAAACAAATCATTTGCAATAGTTTTAGTGAATAAAGTAGGATCGGCCTTGCCGACTTTAAAGCCATTAGTGATAAGAAAATCTCGAAGGCATTCATACCATGCTCTTGGGGCTTGTTTGAGCCCATAAAGCGCCTTTGAGAGTTTATATACATGGTTAGGATACTCACTGTCTTCAAAGCCGGGCGGTTGCTCAACATAGACCTCTTCATTGATAGGTCCGTTGAGGAAGGCACTCTTCACGTCCATTTGGTAAAGCTTAAAGCCATGGTAAGTAGCATAGGCAAGTAATATACGAATTGACTCAAGCCTAGCTACGGGTGCATAGGTTTCACCAAAATCCAAACCTTCGACTTGTGAGTACCCTTTGGCCACAAGTCGTGCCTTGTTCATAGTCACCACACCATGGTCATCTTGTTTGTTGCGGAAGACCCACTTGGTTCCTACAACATTTTGGTTAGGACGTGGAACCAAATGCCATACCTCATTCCTAGTGAAGTTGTTGAGCTCCTCTTGCATCGCCAACACCTAATCCGAATCTTGAAGTGCTTCCTCTACCCTATGTGGCTCAATAGAGGAAACAAAAGAGTAATGTTCACAAAAGTGAGCAACACAAGATCGAGTGGTTACCCCCTTATGAATGTCTCCTAGGATGGTGTTCACGGGGTGATCTCGTTGGATTGCTTGGTGGATCTTGGGTGTGGCGGCCTTGTATCTTGCTCATCCTCCTTGTCTTGATCATTGGCATCTCCCCCTTGATCATTATCGTCCTCTTGAGGTGGCTCATCTTCTTGATCTTCTCCTTCATCATCTTGAGCCGCATCCTCATCTTGAGTTGGTGGGGATGCTTGCATGGAGGAAGATGGTTGATCTTGTGCTTGTGGAGGCTCTTCGAGTTCCTTAGGACACACATCCCCGATGGACATGTTCCTTAGCACGATGCACGGAGCCTCTTCATCATCTAGTTCATCAAGATCAACTTGCTCCACTTGGGAGCCGTTACTCTCATCAAACACAATGTCACAAGAAACTTCAACTAGTCCAGTGGACTTGTTAAAGACTCTATATGCCCTTGTGTTTGAATCATATCCTAGTAAAAAGCCTTTTGCAGCCTTAGGAGCAAATTTAGATTTTCTACCCCTTTTAACAAGAATAAAGCATTTGCTACCAAAGACTCTAAAATATGAAACATTGAGCTTTTTACCGATGAGGAGTTCATATGATGTCTTCTTGAGGATTCGGTGTAGATATAACCGATTGATGGCGTAGCAAGCGGTGTTGACCGCCTCGACCCAAAACCGATCCGAAGTCTTGTACTCATCAAGCATGGTCCTTGCCATGTCCAATAGAGTTCTATTCTTCCTCTCTACTACACCATTTTGTTGTGGTGTGTAGGGAGAAGAGAACTCATGCTTGATGCCCTCCTCCTCAAGGAAGCCTTTAATTTGTGAATTCTTGAACTCCGTCCCATTGTCGCTTCTTATCTTCTTGATCCTTAAGCCGAACTCATTTTGAGCCCATCTCAAGAATCCTTTCAAAGTTTCTTGGGTCTGAGATTTATCCTATAAAAAGAATACCCAAGTGAAGCGAGAATAATCATCCACAATAACTAGACAGTACTTACTCCCGCCGATGCTTATGTAAGCTATCGGGCCGAATAAATCCATGTGGAGTAGCTCGAGTGGCCTGTCAGTAGTCATGATGTTCTTATGTGGATGATGAACACCAACTTGCTTCCCTGCTTGGCATGCGCTACAAATCCTGTCTTTCTCAAAATGAACATTTGTTAGTCCTAAAATGTGTTCTCCTTTTAGAAGCTTGTGAAGATTCTTCATTCCAACGTGGGCTAGTCGGCGATGCCAGAGCCAACCCATGTTAGTCTTAGCAATTAAGCAAGTATCAAGTTCAGCTCTATTGAAATCAACTAAGTGTAGCTGACCCTCTAATACTCCCTTAAAAGCTACTGAATCATCACTTCTTCTAAAGACAGTAACACCTGTATCCGTAAAAAGACAGTTGTAACCCATTTTGCATAATTGAGAAACAGAAAGCAAGTTGTAATCTAAAGAATCTACAAGAAAAACATTGGAAATAGAATGGTCTGGTGATATAGCAATTTTACCCAATCCTTTGACCAAACCTTGATTTCTATCCCTGAATGTGATCGCTCTTTGGGGATCTTGATTTTTCTCATAGGAGGAGAACATCCTTTTCTCCCCGGTCATATGGTTTGTGCACCCGCTGTCGATGATCCAACTTGAGCCCCCGGATGCATAAACCTACAAAACAATTTTAGTTCTTGTTTTTAGGTACCCAAACAGTTTTGGGTCCTTTGACATTAGATACAAGAACTTTGGGTACCCAAACACAAGTCTTTGATCCCGTGTGTTTGCCCCAAACATATTTGGCAACTACTTTGCCTGATTTGTTAGTAAGCACATAGGAAGCATCAAAAGTCTTGAATGAAACATTATGATCATTTGATGCTTTAGGAGTTTTCTTCTTAGGCAATTTAGCATGAGTAGATTGCCTAGAACTAGATGTCTCACTCTTATACATAAAAGCATGATGAGGTCCAGAGTGAGACTTCCTAGAATGAATTCTCCTAATTTTGTGTTCGGGATAACCAGCAGGGTATAAAATGTAACCCTCGTTATCCTGAACCATGGGAGCTTTGCCCTTAACAAAGTTAGACAATTTTTTAGGAGGGGCATTAAGCTTGACATTGTCTCCCTTTTGGAAGCCAATGTCATCCTTAATGCCAGGGCTTCTCCCACTATAAAGCATACTACGAGCAAATTTAAATTTTTCATTTTCTGACTCATGCTCGGCAATTTTAGCATCTAATTTTGCTATCTGATCATTTTGTTGTTTAATCATAGCAATGTGATCATGAATAGCATCAACATTAATATCTCTACATCTAGTGCAAATAGAAACATGCTCAACGGTAGATGTAGAGGGTTTGCAATCATTTAATTCAACAATCTTAGCATGTAAAATGTCATCCTCATCTCTAAGATTGGAAATGGAAATATTGCAAACATCTAGTTTCTCAGCCTTAGCAATCAATTTTTCATTCTCATTTCTAAGGCTAGCAAGAGAGGCATTCAATTGATCAATCTTAGCAATTAAATTAGCATTATCATTTTTAAGATTGACAATTGAATCATCACAAATATTTGACTTCTCAACCTTAGCAATCAAATTAACATTCTCAATTCTAAGGTTGGAGATAGTGTCATGGCAACTACTTAGCTCACTAGTTAATTTTTCATTTTTCTCTACTTCCTGAGCATAAGCATTTTTAGTCTTAACATGCTTTTTGTTTTCTTTGATAAGGAAGTCCTCTTGGCTATCCAAGAGATCATCCTTCTAATGAATGGCACTAATCAATTCATTTAATTTCTCTTTTTGTTGCATGTTAAGATTGGCAAAAAGAGTAAGCAAGTTATCCTCCTCATCACTAGAAGTTGCATATTTAGTGGAGGATTTTGATTTTACCTTCTTCTTCTTGCCGTCCTTCGCCATAAGACACTTGTGGCCGACGTTGGGGAAGAGAAGTCCCTTGTTGACGGCGATGTTGGCGGCGTCCTCGTCGTCGGAGGAGTCGGTGGAGCTCTCGTCGGAGTCCCACTCCCAGCAAACATGGGCATCACCGCCCTTCTTCTTGTAGTACTTCTTCTTTTCCTTCCTCCTTCCCCTCTTGTCGTTTTCCCTGTCACTATCACTAGATAATGGACATTTAGCGATAAAATGACCGGGCTTACCACATTTGTAGCAAACCTTCTTGGAACGGGGCTTGTAATCTTTCTCCTTCCTTTGCTTAAGGATTTGGTGGAAGCTCTTGATGATGAGCGCCATCTCCTCATTGTCGAGCTTGGAGGCGTCGATGAGGACCCTACTCGGTGTAGAGTCTTCTTTCTTCTCCTCCGTTGCCTTGAATGCAACGGGTTGTGCTTCGGGTATGGAGGAGGAGGCGCCTTGCTCGATGATCTTCTTGGAGCCTTTGATCATCAATTCAAAGCTCACAAATTTGCCTATCACTTCCTCGGGAGACATTAGTTTATATCTTGGATCACCACGAATCAATTGAACTTGAGTAGGGTTAAGAAATACGAGTGATCTAAGAATAACCTTGACCATCTCATGGTCATCCCATTTGGTGCTCCCGAGGTTGCGCACTTGATTTACCAAGGTCTTTAGCCGGTTGTACATGGCTTGGGGGTCTTCTCCTTGGTTGAGCATGAAGCGACCGAGCTCCCCCTCGATCGTCTCCCTCTTGGTGATCTTGGTCACCTCGTCTCCTTCGTGCGCCGTTTTCAGCACGTCCCAAATCTCCTTGGCGCTCTTCAATCCTTGCACCTTGTTATACTCCTCTCGACTTAGAGAGGCGAGGAGTATTGTGGTGGCTTGTGAGTTGAAGTGCCGGATTTGGGCAACTTCATCCGAATCATAGTCCTCATCCCCTACGGATGGTACCTGTACACCAAACTCAACAACGTTCCAAATACTAGTGTGGAGTGAGGTTAGGTGATGCCTCATTTTATCACTCCACATGTTATAATCTTCACCGTCAAAAACCGGTGGTTTGCCTAATGGAACAGAAAGTAATGGAGTACATTTAGAAATGCGAGGGTAGCGTATGGGAATCTTACTAAACTTCTTGCGCTCATGGCGCTTAGAAGTTACGGACGGCACGTCGGAGCCGAAGGTGGATGGCGACGAAGAGTCGGTCTCGTAGTAGACCACCTTCCTCATCTTATTTTTCTTTTCGCCACTCCGATGCGACTTGTGAGGAGGTGATTCCTCCTTCTTCTTGTTGCGGGACTCTCCCGATGGAGCCTTCCCGTGGCTTGTGGCGGGCTTCTCGCCGGTCACCATCTCCTTCTTGGCATGTTCTCTCAACATCACTTCGAGCGATTAAGCTCTAATGAAGCACTGGGCTTTGATACCAATTGAAAGTCGCCTAGAGGGGGGGTGAATAAGCGGAATCTGAAAATTATAAACTTAAGCACAACTACAAGCCGGGGTTAGCGTTAGAATTAAAGTCGAGTCCGAAAAGAGAGAGCGAAAACAAATCACAAGCAAATAAGGCGGATGACACGGTGATTTGTTTTACCGAGGTTCGGTTCTTGCAAATCTACTCCCCGTTGAGGTGGTCACAAAGACCGGATCTCTTTCAACCCTTTCCCTCTCTCAAACGGTCACTTAGACCGAGTGAGCTTCCTTCCTTGATTTCCTGGGTCACTTAGACCCCGCAAGGACCACCACACAATTGGTGTCTCTTGCTTCGCTTACAAGGTTTTGAGAGTAAGAATGAGAGAAAGAAGAAAGCCAACCAAGCAACAAGAGCAACAAAAGAACACAAGTCGATCTCCTCACAAGTCCTAAGAACTAGAGTTGAATTGGGGACTTTGATTCGATCAGAGGCTTTGATTTGTGTCTTGGAGTGTTGTGTATTGCTCTTGTATTGAATGAGATGTAGTGAATGCTTGGATGTCTTGAAGAGTGGTGGTTGGGGGGTATTTATAGCCCCAACCACCAATATGGCCGTTGGTGAAGGCTTCTATCGTATGGCGCACCGGACAGTCCGGTGCGCCACCGGACAGTCCGGTGCGCCACCGGACAGTCCGGTGCGCCACCGGACACTGTCCGGTGCGCCAGCCACGTCACAGGCTATTGGGTTCTGATCGTTGGAGCTCTGACTTGTGGGGACACCGAACAGTCCGGTTGTGCACCGGACAGGTCCTGTAGACTGTCCGATGCGCCTTCTGGCGCTGCTCTGACTTCTGCGCGCGCAGGCGCGCACTATAGCGCATTTATTGTTCTCTGCAGACGACCGTTGGCGCGAAGTAGCCTTTGCTCCGCTGGCACATCGGACAATCCGGTGAATTATAGCGGAGCGGCCTCGCAAATTCCCGAAGCTGGCAAGTTCAGAGTCGTTCCTCCCTGGTGCACCGGACACTGTCCGGTGCGCCAGACCAGGGCTACCTTCGGTTTAACTTTGCTCCTTTTATTTGAACCCTTTCTTGGACTTTATATTGGTTTGTATTGAACCTTTGGCACCTGTAGAACTCATAATCTAGAGCAAACTAGTTAGTCTAATAATTTGTGTTGGGCAATTCAACCACCAAAATTCATATTGGAAAAGGTTTGACCCTATTTCCCTTTCAGTCGTGCCCACCCGTGCTTATAAAGCCTCCTCGGACGCGCCTTGCCTCACCCCATGCTCACCCTCACTGGCCAGACGCCCCTCCTTAGCTCCGGCGAGCCTTTCCTCCGCCCGCCACCACTGCCCAAGCTTCGGCCACCGTGGCCAGCTCCCTCCAGTCGATTCCAAGCCACGCCAGCCCTTCGGTTAGCTTCGCCAGTGGCCCGTGAAGCTTTCCAAGCCCTCAGACCCGGCAGAACCTCACCGGAAACCCAAGATTGCCCTCGCCGGACTTCGGTCGCCCGCCTGCACGCGTGAGAGCACCTAGAGGGGGGGGGTGAATAGGTGATCCTGTGAAACTTGAAAACTTAATGCCACAAAACTTGGTTAGGCGTTAGCACAATAATGCCAAGTGGCTAGAGAGGAGTCTCAACAAAACACAATAACCACAAGAGATCAACACAGAGATGGCACAGTGGTTTATCCCGTGGTTCGGCCAAGACCAACGCTTGCCTACTCCATGTTGTGGCGTCCTAACGGACGAGGGTTGCAATCAACCCCTCTCAAGCGGTCCAAAGACCCACTTGAATACCACGGTGTTTTGCTTTGCTTTTCTTTATCCCGTTCGCGAGGAATCTTCACAACTTAGAGTCTCTCGCCCTTACACTTGAAGTTCACAAAGAAGCACGGAGTAAGGGAGGGATGAGCAACGCACACAAGACACAAAATCAGAATGTCAACACGCACACAAGTCGCAACAAGAGCTCGCAACACAACCCGATGAGTTCACAACTCTAATAGAGCTCTAGATGCTATCACGAAGAAACAAATGCATGGAATCGAAGTCTCGGTGCTTAGGAATGCTTTGAGTATGCTTGGTGTGCTCCTCCATGCGCCTAGGGGTCCCTTTTATAGCCCCAAGGCAGCTAGGAGCCGTTGAGAGCATTCCAAGAAGGCTGATCTTGCCTTCTGTCGCCTGGCGCACCGGACAGTCCGGTGCACCACCGGACACTGTCCGGTGCGGATTTGTTTCCTTGTTTGGCGAAGTCGACCGTTGCTGATTGAGAGCCGTTGGCGCACCGGACACTGTCCGGTGCACACCGGACAGTCCGGTGCCCCATTGTGACCGTTGGCTCGGCCACGCGTCACGCACGGAATCCTCGGTTGACCGTTGCCCTGGCTGACCGTTGGCTCACCGGACAGTCCTGTGCACACCGGACAGTCCGGTGAATTATAGCCGTACGCCATTGATGGTTTCCCGAGAGCGACGAGTTCGCCTGTGAACGGCTCACCAGACAGTCCGGTGCACACCGGACAGTCCAGTGAATTTTAGCCATACACCGCCGTCGAACTCCCGAGAGCAGCAAGTTCGCCAGAGTCAGTCTGGTACACCGGACACTGTCCGATGCACCACCAGACACTATCCGGTGCACCCAGACCGAGCTGACTTTGGCTGAATAGAGCCATCTCATTTCCAATTCAATTTTTCCTGTTTCCAGCACTTAGACACAATACATTAGTCCATAAAACAATGTACTAAGTCTAGAAACATACCTTTTGACATGATTTGCACTTTGTCCACCACTTTGCATAGATTAACACAAAAGCACTTGTGTTGGCACTCAATCACCAAAATACTTAGAAATGGCCCAAGGGCACATTTCCCTTTCAATCTCCCCCTTTTTGGTGATTTATGCCAACACAACATAAAGCAACTAGAACAAGTGCAATATCAATGCAAATGAAAACTCAATATAGTTTTGATTCATATTTGGCATATATGGATCACTCTTTGCCACCACTTGGTTTGTTTTTGCAAATCAAACTCAATTTCCTATCTCTAAGTCAAATTCACTTGTAGAGACATAAAGAGAGGTATTCCAAAAGAAATTGATCAAGGATTTCAAAAACTCCCCCTTTTTCCCATAATCAACACTTCTCCCCACAAGAGGCCAACTTTTGACAAAAGAGACAATAAAATAGTTTTGACAAACCAAAAGCTCTATTCTACTATTTTCAAAATTTCTCAAGTGGTAGCTGATCCATTTATTGCTTTGGCCTTTATTTTCTCCCCCTTTGGCATCAAGCACCAAAACGGGATCAATCTTGGCCCTTTAACCCCATTGCCTCACCAAAATCTTCAAATAAGAATACAAAGGCAATAGGAGTACATGAGATGAACTTGGAATAAGTTACCCTCTCATCGGAGTGCAGTGGAAGTCTTTCATGGTCCAAGTCCACCTTTTCCCTTTCAAACCTCCTTTGAGACTAAATCAAGCAAACTCAAGCACATGGTTAGTCTCAAAGGGTCAAGTTGTAACACAACTCCCCCTAAATATGTGCATCACTTGTAAAAGGACTTGTGAGGTCCGGGGAGCACCACAAGTAAGCAACAAAATGCATAAGGAACATGATCAAGGCATAAACACATGTATGCTATAAATCAATCCAAGTTCCGCGAATCTAAGACATTTAGCTCACTACGCAGCCTGCAAAAGGTCTTCTCATCTAAAGGCTTAGTGAAGATATCGGCTAGCTGGTTCTCGGTGCTAAAATAAAACACTTCGATATCTCCCTTTTGCTGGTGGTCTCTCAAAAAGTGATGCCGGATGTCAATGTGCTTTGTGCGGCTGTGCTCAACAGGATTTTCCGCTATTCGGATAGCACTTTCATTGTCACATAGGAGTGGGACTTTGCTCAGATTGTAGCCAAAGTCCCGGAGGGTTTGCCTCATCCAAAGTAGTTGCGCGCAACACTGCCCTGCGGCAACATACTCGGCCTCAGCGGTGGATAGGGCAACAGAAGTTTGTTTCTTAGAATTCCATGACACCAGGAACCTTCCTAAGAATTGGCACGTCCCCGATGTACTCTTCCTATCAACCTTACATCCAGCATAGTCGGAATCTGAATATCCAATCAAGTCAAAGTTAGACCCCTTTGGATACCAGATCTCGAAGCAAGGCGTAGCGACTAAATATCTAAGAATTCACTTTACGGCCACCAAGTGACACTCCCTTGGATCGGATTGAAATCTAGCACACATGCATACGCTAAGCATAATATCCGGTCTACTAGCACATAAATAAAGCAAAGAACCTATCATTGATCGGTATGCCTTTTGATCAACGGACTTACCTCCTTTGTTGAGGTCAGTGTGTCCGGTAGTTCCCATCGGCGTCTTTGCGGGCTTGGCGTCCTTCATCCCAAACCGCTTTAGCAAGTCTTGCGTGTACTTCGTTTGGGAGATGAAGGTGCCATCCTTGAGTTGCTTCACTTGAAACCTAAGGAAGTAGTTCAACTCGCCCATCATCGACATCTCGAATTTCTGCGTCATCACCCTGCTGAACTCTTCACAAGACTTTTGATTAGTAGAACCAAATATTATGTCATCGACATAAATTTGGCACACAAAAAGATCACCATCGCAAGTCTTAGTAAAAAGAGTTGGATCGGCTTTCCCAACCTTGAAAGCATTAGCAATTAAAAAGTCTCTAAGGCATTCATACCATGCTCTTGGGGCTTGCTTAAGTCCATAGAGCGCCTTAGAGAGCTTACACACGTGGTCGGGGTACCGTTCATCCTCGAAGCCAGGGGGTTGCTCCACGTACACCTCCTCCTTGATCGGCCCGTTGAGGAAAGCGCTCTTCACATCCATTTGGAACAACCTGAAAGAGTGGTGGGCGGCATATGCTAGCAAGATACGAATGGATTCTAGCCTAGCCATAGGAGCAAAAGTCTCCTCAAAGTCCAAACCTGCGACTTGGGCATAACCTTTTGCCACAAGTCGAGCTTTGTTCCTCGTCACCACCCCGTGCTCGTCCTATTTGTTGAGGAACACCCACTTGGTTCCCACAACATTTTGCTTGGGACGAGGCACCAGTGTCCAAACTTCATTACACTTGAAGTTTTTGAGTTCTTCCTGCATGGCCAACACCCAGTACGGATCTAGCAAGGCCTCTTCTACCCTGAAAGGCTCAATAGAAGAGACAAATGAATAATGCTCACAAAAATTGACTAATCTAGAACGAGTAGTTACTCCCTTGCTAATATCACCCAAAATTTGGTCGACGGGATGATTCCTTTGAATCGTCGCTCGAACTTGGGTTGGAGGTGTCTGAGGTGCTTCTTCCTCTTCAACTAGGACATCCTGTGCTCCCCCTTGATCACGCGCCTCCACTTGAGGTACCTGTTCGTCATCTTGGGATGGGGGATGCACCATTGTTGAGGAAGAAGGTTGATCTTGCTCCAATTGTTCCTGTGGTCGCACATCGCCAATCGCCATGGTGCGCATAGCGGCCGTTGGAACGTCTTCTTCATCTACATCATCAAGATCAACAACTTGCTCTCTTGGAGAGCCATTAGTCTCATCAAATACAACGTCGCTAGAGACTTCAACCAAACCCGATGATTTGTTGAAGACCCTATACGCCTTTGTATTTGAGTCATAACCTAATAAAAACCCTTCTACAGCTTTGGGAGCAAATTTAGAGGTTCTACCTTTCTTCACAAGAATATAACACTTGCTCCCAAATACACGAAAATAAGACACATTGGGTTTGTTACCAGTTAGCAGCTCATACGAAGTCTTCTTGAGGAGGCGGTGAAGGTAGACCCTGTTGATGGCGTGGCAAGCCGTGTTCACGGCTTCCGACCAAAAGCGCTCGGGGGTCTTGAACTCTCCAAGCATAGTCCTCGCCATATCGATGAGCGTCCTGTTCTTCCTCTCTACCACACCATTTTGCTGTGGTGTGTAGGGAGCGGAGAACTCGTGCTTGATCCCCTCCTCCTCAAGGAACTCCTCCACTTGAAGGTTCTTGAACTCGGACCCATTGTCGCTCCTTATCTTCTTCACCTTGAGCTCAAACTCATTTTGAGCTCTCCTGAGGAAGCGCTTGAGGGTCCCTTGGGTTTCAGATTTATCCTGCAAAAAGAATACCCAAGTGAAGCGGGAAAAATCATCAACTATAACAAGACCATACTTACTTCCTCCTATACTTAGATAGGCGACGGGTCCAAAGATGTCCATATGAAGCGTCTCCAAAGGTCTCGATGTGGTCATCACATTTTTGGTGTGATGGGAGCTTCCCACCTGTTTGCCTGCTTGACAAGCTAACCCTTTTACCTTGCCTTGGTTCCCATCACCGAATATTATTGAATCTTGGGGATCCTTGTTCTTGATGTAGGAAGAGAACATCCTCTTTTCCCCCATCATGTGGTTTGTGCATCCGCTGTCAATAATCCAGCTTGTACCCCCGGATGCATAAACCTGCAAGGCAAATTTAGGCTTGGGTCTTAGGTACCCAACTCTTGTTGGGTCCTACAAGGTTAGTTACAATAGTCTTAGGGACCCAAATGCAAGTTTTGTCTCCCTTACATTTGGCCCCTAACTTCCTAGCAATCACCTTCTTATTCTTTCTACAAGTGGCAAATGAAGCATTGCAAGCATGATATATTGTAGAAGGTTCAATAACTTTCCTAGGAACATTAACAACATTTCTCCTAGGCATATGATGAATAACATTTCTCCTAGACATATCTCTACCATGCATATAGGATGAACTAGAAGCAAACATGGCATGGGAATCAAAAGCATCATAAGCATTACAACTCCTATAAGCATTTCTAGACTGTCTCCTATCATGGTACATAAAAGCATGGTTCTTTTTAGCACTACTAGCCATAGGGGCCTTCCCTTTCTCCTTGGCGGAGATGGGAACCTTATGGCTTGTCAAGTTCTTGGCTTCCCTCTTGAAGCCAAGTCCATCCTTAATTGAGGGGTGTCTACCAATCGTGTAGGCATCCCTTGCAAATTTTAACTTATCAAATTCACTTTTGCTAGTCTTAAGTTGGGTATTAAGACTAGCTACTTCATCATTTAATTTAGAAATGCAATCTAGGTGTTCACTACAAGCATCAACATTAAAATCTTTACACCTAGTGCAAATCACAACATGTTCTACACAAGATGTTAATTTACTAGATTTTTCTAACTTAGCATTTAAATCATCATTTATGCTCTTTAAGCTAGAAATTGTCTCATGGCAAGTAGATAGTTCACAAGAAAGCATTTCATTTCTTTTAACTTCTAAAGCATGAGATTTTTGTGCCTCTACAAATTTATCATGTTCTTCATACAACAAATCCTCTTGCTTTTCTAGTAACCTATTCTTGTCATTCAAGGCATCAATTAACTCATTAATTTTGCCAATTTTAATTCTATCTAAACCTTTAAATAAACTAGAATAGTCTATTTCATCGTCATCACTAGAATCATCATCACTTGAAGAAGCATAAGTGGTATCTCGAGTACATACCTTCTTCTCCTTCGCCATGAGACATGTGTGATGCTCGTTGGGGAAGAGGGATGACTTGTTGAAGGCGGTGGCGGCTAGTCCTTCATTGTCGGAGTCGGAAGAGGAGCAATCCGAATCCCACTCCTTTCCGATATGTGCCTCGCCCTTGGCCTTCTTGTAGTTCTTCTTCTTTTCCCTTTTGTTCCCTTTTTCCTGGTCACTATCATTATCGGGACAGTTAGCAATAAAATGACCAATCTTACCACATTTGAAGCATGAGTGCTTCCCCTTTGTCTTGGTCTTGCTTGGCTGTCCCTTGCGACCCTTTAGCGCCGTTTTGAAGCGCTTGATGATGAGGGCCATCTCTTCATCATTGAGCCCTGCTGCCTCAACTTGCGCCACCTTGCTAGGTAGAGCCTCCTTGCTTCTCGTTGCCTTGAGAGCAATGGGTTGAGGCTCATTGATTGGACCATTCAACGTGTCGTCCACGTATCTCGCCTCCTTGATCATCATTCGCCCGCTTACGAACTTCCCAAGAACTTCTTTGGGCGACATCTTGGTGTACCAAGGATTTTCACGAATATTGTTCACCAGATGTGGGTCAAGTACAGTAAAGGACCTTAGCATTAGGCGGACGACGTCGTGGTCCATCCATCGCGTGCTTCCGTAGCTCCTTATTTTATTGATAAGGGTCTTGAGCCGGTTGTATGTTTGGGTTGGCTCCTCGCCCCTTATCATCACGAACCTTCCAAGCTCCCCCTCTACCAACTCCATCTTGGTGAGCAAGGTGACATCGTTCCCCACATGAGAGATCTTGAGGGTGTCCCAGATCTGCTTGGCATTGTCCAAGCCGCTCACCTTATGGTACTCGTCCCTGCACAAAGAAGCTAACAACACAGTAGTAGCTTGTGCATTTTTATGAATCTGTTCATTAATAAATATAGGACTATCCGAGCTATCAAAGTTCATTCCATTCTCAACAATCTCCCATATGCTTGGATGGAGAGAGAACAAGTGACTACGCATTTTGTGACTCCAAAATCCGTAGTCGTCCCCATCAAAGTGTGGAGGTTTGCCAAGAGGGATGGAAAGCAAATGTGCATTTGAACTCTGCGGAATACGAGAGTAATCGAAAGAAAAGTTCGAATTAATCGTCTTTTGTTTCTCGTAGTCGTTGTCGTCGTCCTTGTGGGAAGAAGTGGACTCGTCGCTGTCGTCGTAGTAGACGATCTCCTTGATGCGTCTCATCTTCTTCTTCTTCCCATCTTTGCGTTTGTAGCCCGAGCCCGAGCCCGAGTCGGTAGGCTTGTCATCCTTCGGCTCGTTGACGAAGGACTCCTTCTCCTTATCGTTGATCACAATTCCCTTCCCCTTAGGATCCATCTCTTCGGGCGATTAGTCCCTTCGTGAAGAGAACGGCTCTGATACCAATTGAGAGCACCTAGAGGGGGGGGGGGGTGAATAGGTGATCCTGTGAAACTTGAAAACTTAATGCCACAAAACTTGGTTAGGCATTAGCACAATAATGCCAAGTGGCTAGAGAGGAGTCTCAACAAAACACAATAACCACAAGAGATCAACACAGAGATGGCACAGTGGTTTATCCCGTGGTTCGGCCAAGACCAACGCTTGCCTACTCCACGTTGTGGCGTCCTAACGGACGAGGGTTGCAATCAACCCCTCTCAAGCGGTCCAAAGACCCACTTGAATACCATGGTGTTTTGCTTTGCTTTTCTTTATCCCGTTCGCGAGGAATCTCCACAACTTGGAGTCTCTCGCCCTTACAATTGAAGTTTACAAAGAAGCACGGAGTAAGGGAGGGATGAGCAACGCACACAAGACACAAAATTAGAATGTCAACACGCACACAAGTCGCAACAAGAGCTCGCAACACAACCCGATGAGTTCACAACTCTAATAGAGCTCTAGATGCTATCACGAAGAAACAAATGGAATCGAAGTCTCGGTGCTTAGGAATGCTTTGAGTATGCTTGGTGTGCTCCTCCATGCGCCTAGGGGTCCCTTTTATAGCCCCAAGGCAGCTAGGAGCCGTTGAGAGCATTCCAGGAAGGCTGATCTTGCCTTCTGTCGTCTGGCGCATCGGACAGTCCGGTGCACCACCGGACACTGTCCGGTACGGATTTGTTTCCTTGTTTGGCGAAGTCGACCATTGCAGATTGAGAGCCGTTGGCGCATCGGACACTGTCCGGTGCACACCAGACACTGTCCGGTGCACACCGGACAGTCCGGTGCCCCATTGTGACCGTTGGCTCGGCCACGCGTCACGCGCGGAATCCTCGGCCGACCGTTGCCCCGGCTGACCGTTGGCTCACCGGACAGTCCGGTGCACACCGGACAGTCCGATGAATTATAGCCGTACGCCATTGATGGTTTCCCGAGAGCGACGAGTTCGCCTGTGAACGGATCACCGGACAGTCCGGTGCACACCGGACAGTCCGGTGAATTTTAGCCGTACACCGCCGTCGAACTCCCGAGAGCAGCAAGTTCGCCAGAGTCAGTCTGGTACACCGGACACTGTCCGGTGCACCCAGACCGAGCTGACTTTGGCTGAACAGAGCCATCTCATTTCCAATTCATTTTTTCCTGTTTCCAGCACTTAGACACAATACATTAGTCCATAAAACAATGTACTAAGTCTAGAAACATACCTTTTGACATGATTTGCACTTTGTCGACCACTTTGCATAGATTAACACAAAAGCACTTGTGTTGGCACTCAATCACCAAAATACTTAGAAATGGCCCAAGGGCACATTTCCCTTTCAGCGCGTAGACCGAGCAATCCGGTACGTCATTCTCCGATTCCTTGCACCCACGTCTTCCCTAGCATCCAGTGAAGCTCTCTGACCCGTTTGATTGGACTATCACGCCGTGAGCAGGCCGGACTCCTCACCGCCGACGAGCTCCTCCGCCTGCGCACGTGGACCGGCCGACTCCGGCCATCCCCGTCGGCGACCCGCACATCGCCGTGATCCTCAAGACCTCCCCTATGCCCTCGACCACCTCACCGGAGCAACCTCGCCGCCGGTAAGCTCCTCCGCCCCTTTCTTCCTTCGCGACCACTGTTCCATTAGGGAAGGACCGCAGATTCGATTTCCAGAAACCCTAGGGAGTTTTCTGCAGAGCCGTAGACTCATGTGAATAGTGCACCGAGGACCTGTCTGTAATTCCTTTAAGATCTTTCGCCAGGGACCCCAGCGCAAAACTGTTTTCCCTTTATCTTTTTCTAATTAACCTTTTTAAATTCAGGAGAGAACTTAGAAAATTTATATCTTGAGTTAGATTCAACCAAATTTAACCAAACCAATTTTGCTGAATTCAAAATATTATGGACCATCAATTAAAAATATTGAACCCTATGCTTTCTGTTTTAAATTTTAGAGTTTAAAATTAATTACAGAAACTGACCAAACCTTAGTAAAGCAAGAAAAATTAGTTATGCTTCTGTGCTGAACTTAAGAAAATTTGTAGATGCTCAAACCTCATTTAGGCACTGATTAAAAATAGTGAGCACCCTAGTATTGAAAATTTAAGTAAGGTTATCTATTAAAAGCCATTGTTTCCCAAAACTTAAAAAAATCAGCAAGGCATTAGAGAATAATGAATAGTGAATACAATTATTTTTCCTAGTCAACTTAAGTAACAGAGAACCTAGGAAAAATAAAGGGAACCCTAGTCTAGAACAAATTCTAGGTGAAATGTTTTATTAAGCATTAATCAAACTAGAAAAACAATTGTTAGAATTATGAAAACAATTTCAAAATTGTTAATAAAAATCCAGTGGACTTGTAACCCCTAGAACCCCACTACAAAAATGATAACCACCTCAGTCCATCATTTTAAGTAGGGTAAACAAATAGAACTTGATATTAAGCCATATTTCAATTAAATCATGAGCAAGCTAAAAAGTGTGCAATAGTGGGCAAATAAACTTTTACTAGATCAATAATGAAATAGGCCACTAGAGAAAAATGCAAAACCCAATTGAAAGCTGCAAAATAATGCCCATTGCCAATACTTCATGAAAAAGGCCATTTAATCCAAATAATTCCTACCACCCTTCCCTTAAACAAAAAGTTACCAAAATTTAGAATGATTGCTCTTGCATAAAGAAGAAGATAGGAAAATTTGAAATTTGTTGTTTCATATTTTTCAAATATAGTGGTAGTAGAAAGTACCCCTTTGGCTAGAAACCCTTAGAAAATTATAGCAAAATAACTAATAAGTATTAATGGCTAGAAATTTGTACAAAGTCATGTTATAACATCTGAATACCAGCAAAAATATGTCTTAGAGAATAACCCTCTGTTAAAAAAGAGTTGTAGTTTAAAACACCCCCTCTACCCTAATATTTGATAATTTTGTACAGAGAGGACCATTCACTTTTTAAGCCCCAAATTTTAAGACAAAGATTTTTATGCCAGTAAGAAGCCACTGTAAGTTTTGTAGAATTTGTGGAAATTTATTAAGTTAACTTGCAGTTCAAACTCACCTTAAAAGCATAAAAGGAATAGAAGGAAAGAAGGGAAAAATAAACTCGCTCCAATAAGTTTAACTAGAAATCTTATTAAATTCTCACTAAGATATTAAAAGGAAATCAGTGGAATACCAAAATAAACTTACCACTTAGCTTAACTAAGCTTGACCCTAATTTACTAAGTGTACCACCAAAATCTTCGAGTAGCAAGATTAAGCCCTACCTTATTAAAATGATCATTCACCCCCAAAGTTTAATTGCTAAATTGCATATCCTATCATGCATGTATCTTACTCATTGCATTCATTAGATTGCAATCTCGTTGACGGAGAGTACGTGCTCATCCCCGAGCAAGGAGGAAGACCAGGAGCAAGCTCCCGAGAGTGCCATCGAGGATCTCCCCGCAGCCCCAGCAATTGAAGGCAAGCCCCGGTTTTATGCATAACCGTTTATATATGCTACTTTACTACACTTAATATTTGTAGGCTTGTAATGTGCACTTAAGTGTAGGAGTTGTTTGAAACCTTTAGTTGCATGAACTCAGGATTCCTTTTTTAGATGGATACTAGTATACTAGGTCGAGTAGCTGCCATGCTAATCAGAATCTCGATAGAAGTCGAGTGATTTTTCTAGCACTCGCGCGAGGTCAGGAATTGATTGTATTCATCTTGATAACGGGATCTATGATGGTCTATGGACTTGGATCCAGGGAGGATGCCTTGTTCATGAGACGGGAAAAGGAATTAAGGATTAATGTGTGGATACCTGAGTCAAGCGTTTGAACGTACTAAACACATGTCGGGAAATATGGTAACCGGTAAACCTAGTACCTGAGTGAAGCCGGGCGCGGACTTTATCCCTCACTTGTCTTGAGACTGGGTCTCCCATGCTAGCTATGGTGGGTACAAGTGCGGTCACTGCACAACGGCAGCCGAGGTCAGTGGAGCATTGTATGCCAAGGCGGTGAGCCCTGGCCGCGAACGGGGAATCGATGGGGACGATTGACATGTGTGGGGACGGAGTGCCCTGACATGTCGTGTGTTTAGGTTTACCTTGCAAGGTTAAAACTCGATTCGAATCGTCTGCTTCTCGCAGCTAATGAGACTGCTTGACCCCTTGTACTACATTGAGTAAGAAGTGAAATGAGGTTTACATGAGATAACTTGTTGATTGAACTAAATGCTTGTTACCATGTATGCTTAGAAGGAGCAACTTAGCTAAGATAATGATGCTAGAAATTGAAAAGCTAAAATTTGATTTTAGACTCAGCTAGTGCTTTTGGCAAACCAAACCCCTCAGCCAAACAGCTGCTTGGTCTAGAGGTAGAGGAGTAGATTCCTCATACCGGGTAAGTCTAGCTGAGTATTAGTATACTCAACCTTGCTTGTGGCATAATTTTTGCTGGTACACTTCAGGATATGGTTGATGTTGTGACTTGGCCTACCACCCTACCACCGGGTTGGACGGTCGAGTGGGATGCTGCTGCGGCAGGAGAGGAGCAGGAGTAGTGGGCTAGGCCTTGCCCAATTCCTCGCTACCGACGACATCGATTATCCGCTGCATCTTATTTTGTGAACTTTTACCAGCAACTTAAAAAACTCCGATTTTTGTAATAATTTGGTACTTTAATTTGAGGTTTTCCTGATTTATTGTATTTCTTCTATGACTCACCTTCGAGTGAGTTTGTGGTATTTGATCTTGGTTAAGTGGCTTTATCAAACTAGATCTGAGGGACTGACGGGTTATTCCGATTTAAGTGTGTTACGGCCCCCGAGGCGTGACTTAGGCACTTAAGCTGGAATAATTTGGGCGGTTCTGCCACATGCCCAATTACTTTGGATGAGGCAAACCCTCAGGGACTATTGCCGTTAGGAAGAAGGGGGGAAAGGATCGAAGGCATCTGTGGCAGACGTACAGGGTATGCCAGGTATGCACCGGCATACCCTACAAAATCAGTGAATATTTATATATTATATAATAGTATTGCTGCATGTAAAAATTAAAAAGGAAAAAGAAAGAAAAAAATAGTAAAACGTAATTAGCGCTATGGCTCATCACCTATGACGTAGCAGAGAGAGCGCTGCTGAAAGGGAAATAGGCTTACACCTTTTTCTAAATAGATTTTGGTGGTTGAATTGCCCAACACAAATAATTGGACTAACTAGTTTGCTCTAGTCTATAAGTTCTACAGGTGCCAAAGGTTCACAACAAGCCAATAAACAGACCAAAGATGGGTTCAAATAAAGAGAGCTAAAGAAATCCCAAAGGCACCCTGGTCTGGCGCACCGGACTGTCCGGTGCACCAGGGGACTTGATGCTGAACTCGCCACCTTCGGGAAAATGGAGGCCGCTCCGCTATAATTCACCGGACCGTCCGGTGAATGCACCGGATAGTGTCCGATGGCACACCGGACTGTCCGGTGTGCCAGTGGAGCAACAGCTACTTCGCGCGCAACGGTCGACTGCAACGCATTAAATGCGCGCCTGCACGCGTAGAGGTCAGAGCATGCGCAGTTGGCGCACCGGACAGTCTACAGGACTTGTCCGGTGCACCACCGGACAACCCAGAGGCCCCACAAGTCAGAGCTCCAACGGCCGAACCCCAGCGACTGGCTAACGTGGCTGGCGCACCGGACAGTGTCCGGTGGCGCACCGGACTGTCCGGTGCGCCATGCGACAACAGACTTCCAACGGCCACATTTTGGTGGTTGGGGCTATAAATACCCCAACCACCCCACATTCAATTGCATCCAAGTTTTCAGACTTCTACACATTACAAGAGCTATAGCATTCAATACAAGACACACCAAAGAGATCAAATCCTCTCCTAAGTCCCTAGTTCAATTCCAATCAATAGTGACTAGTGAGAGAGTGACTTGTGTTCATTTGAGCTCTTGCGCTTGGATTGCTTCTTTTCTTTCTCATTCTTCTTGTGATCAAACTCAATTGTAAACAAGCCACGGGAAGGCTTCATCGGAAGAGTCCCGCAACAAGGGGAAGGGGAAGGAGAAGAAATCCTCTTCCCACAAGTCGCATCGGAGTGGCGACAAGAAAAAGAAGATGAGGAAGGTGGTCTACTACGAGACCGATTCTTCATCGCCTTCCACCTCCGGCTCCGACGCTCCGTCCATTACTTCTAAGCGCCATGAGCGCAAGAAGTATAGTAAGATTCCCCTACGCTACCCCCGTATTTCAAAGCGTACTCCTTTACTCTCCGTTCCGTTAGGCAAACCACCGGTTTTTGACGGTGAAGATTATAATATGTGGAGTGACAAAATGAGGCATCATCTAACCTCACTCCACACAAGCATTTGGAATGTTGTTGAGTTTGGTGTACAGGTACCATCCGTAGGGGATGAAGACTACGACTCCGACGAAGTGGCCCAAATCCATCACTTTAACTCCCAAGCCACCACTATACTCCTCGCCTCTCTAAGTCGAGAGGAGTATAATAAGGTGCAAGGGTTAAAGAGTGCGAAGGAAATTTGGGACATACTCAAGACCACGCATGAAGGAGACGAGGTGACCAAAATCACCAAGTGGGAGACGATCGAGGGGGAGCTCGGTCGGTTCCGATTCAACCAAGGCGAGGACCCTTAAGCCATGTACAATCGCTTGAAGACCTTGGTGAACCAAGTGCGAAACCTCGGGAGCACCAAATGGGATGACCATGAGATGGTCAAGGTTATTCTAAGATCCCTCGTTTTTCTTAACCCTACACAAGTTCAATTAATTCGAGGAAATCCTAGATATACACAAATGTCTCCCAAGGAAGTAATAGGTAATTTTGTGAGCTTTGAGTTGATGATCAAAGGCTCAAAAAAATTATCGAGCTAGATGGCCCCTCCACGTCCGAAGCACAACCGGTCGCATTCAAGGCAACGGAGGAGAAAAAGGAGGAGTCTACATCAAGTAGACAACCCATCGACGCCTCCAAGCTTGACAACGAGGAAATGACGCTCATCGTCAAGAGTTTTCGCCAAATCCTCAAGCAAAGGAGGGGAAGGATTACAAGCCCCGCTCCAAGAAGGTTTGCTACAAGTGTGGTAAGCCCGGTCACTTTATTGCCAAATGTCCTATTTCTAGTGACAGGGGCGACGACAAGAAGGGGAGAAGAAAGGAAAAGAAGAGGTACCACAAGAAGAAGGGCGGCGATGCCCATGTGTGCCGCGAGTGGGACTCCGACGAGAGCTCCACCGACTCCTCCTCCGACGAGGACGCCGCCAACATCGCCGTCACCAAGGGTCTTTTCTTCCCCAACATCGGCCACAAATGCCTCATGGCAAAGGACGCCAAAAGAAAGAAGGTTAAATCTAAATCCTCAATTAAATATGCATCCTCTAGTGATGAAGATAATTCTAGTAATGAGGAGGATAATTTGCTTACTCTTTTTGCCAACCTTAACATGGAACAAAAAGAAAAATTAAATGAATTGATTAGCGCCATTCATGATAAGGATGAACTCTTGGATAGCCAAGAGGACTTCCTAATTAAGGAAAATAAGAAACATGTTAAGGTTAAGAATGCTTATGCTCTAGAAAGGGAAAAATGTGAAAAATTATCTAGTGAGCTAAGCACTTGTCATGATGTTATTGCCAACCTTAGAAATAAAAATGCTAGATTAATTGCTAAGATTGATTCAAATGTCAATCTTAGAAATGATCATGATATTTCTATTGCTAAGATTGAAAAATTGAATGCCTCTCTTGCTAGCCTTAGATGTGAAAATGAAAAAGTGATTGCTAAGGCTAAAGAATTAGATGTTTGCAATGCTTCCATTTCCGATCTTAGAAGTGAAAATGATATTTTACATGCTAAGATTGTTGAACTAAAAACTTGCAAACCCTCTACATCTACCATTGAGCATGTTTCTATTTGCACTAGATGTAGAGATGTTGACATTGATGCTATTCATGATCATATGGCCTTAATTAAACAACAAAATGATCATATAGCAAAATTAGATGCTAAAATTGCCGAGCATGAACTT
The DNA here is from genome assembly GCA_029449295.1 of Zea luxurians. Classification (NCBI taxonomy): domain Eukaryota; kingdom Viridiplantae; phylum Streptophyta; class Magnoliopsida; order Poales; family Poaceae; genus Zea; species Zea luxurians. The sequence goes on from JAOPSE010000031.1 coordinate 32,589,245, forward strand.
GAAAATGAAAATTTTAAATTTGCTCGTAGTATGCTTTATAGTGGGAGACGCCCTGGCATCAAGGATGGCATTGGCTTCCAAAAGGAAGACAATATCAAACTTAATGCCCCTCCTCAAAAACTATCTAACTTTGTTAAGGGCAAGGCTCCCATGCCTCAGGATAACGAGGGTTACATTTTGTACCCTGCCGGTTATCCCGAGCACAAAATTAGGAGAATTCACTCTAGGAAGTCCCACTCTAGCCCTAATCATGCTTTTATGTATAAGGGTGAGACATCTAGCTCTAGGCAATCAACTCGTGCTAAATTGCCTAAGAGAAAGCTCCTATTGCATCAAATGATCACAATGTTTCATTTAAAACTTTTGATGCATCTTATGTTTTGACTAACAAATCTGGCAAAGTAGTTGCCAAGTATGCTGGGGGCAAACACAAGGGAGCAAAGACTTGTGTTTGGGTACCCAAAGTTCTTGTCTCTAATGTCAAAGGACCCAAAACTATTTGGGTACCTAAAATCAAGAACTAAACTTGTTTTGTAGGTTTATGCATCCGAGGCTCAAGTTGGATCATTGATAGCGGGTGCACAAACCACATGACAGGGGAGAAGAAGATGTTCTCCTCTTATGAGAAAAACCAAGATCCCCAATGAGCTATCACATTCGGGGATGGAAACCAAGGTTTGGTCAAAGGTTTGGGTAAAATAGCTATATCTCTTGACCATTCCATTTCTAATGTTTTTCTTGTTGATTCATTAGATTACAATTTGCTTTCCGTATCTCAATTATGCAAAATGGGCTATAACTATCTATTTACTGATGTAGGTGTCACTGTCTTTAGAAGAAGTGATGATTCAATAGCATTTAAGGGAGTGTTGGAGGGTCAGCTATACTTAGTTGATTTCAATAGAGCTGAACTCGACACTTGCTTAATTGCTAAGACTAACATGGGCTGGCTCTGGCATCGCCGACTAGCACATGTTGGGATGAAGAATCTTCACAAGCTTCTAAAGGGAGAACACATTTTAGGACTAACCAATGTTCATTTTGAGAAAGACAGGATTTGTAGCGCATGCCAAGCCGGGAAGCAAGTTGGTGTTCATCATCCACACAAGAACATCTTGACGACTGACAGGCCACTCGAGCTCCTCCACATGGACCTATTCGGCCCGATCGCTTACATAAGCATCGGCGGGAGTAAGTACTGTCTTGTTATTGTGGATGACTATTCTCGCTTCACTTGGGTGTTCTTTTTGCAGGAAAAATCTCAAACCCAAGAGACTTTAAAGGGATTCTTGAGACGGGCTCAAAATGGGTTTGGCTTAAGGATCAAGAAAATTAGAAGAGATAATGGGACGGAGTTCAAGAATTCTCAAATTGAAGGCTTCCTTGAGGAGGAGGGCATCAAGCATGAGTTCTCTTCTCCCTACACGCCACAACAAAATGGTGTAGTGGAGAGGAAGAATAGAACTCTATTGGACATGGCAAGGACCATGCTTGATGAATACAAGACATCAGATCGGTTTTGGGCCGAGGCGGTCAACACCTCTTACTACGCCATCAACCAGTTGTATCTACATCGAATCCTCAAGAAGACATCTTATGAACTCCTAACCGGTAAAAAGCCCAATGTTTCATATTTTACAGTCTTTGGTAGCAAATGTTTTATTCTTGTTAAAAGAGGTAGAAAATCAAAATTTGCTCCTAAGGCTGTAGAAGGCTTTTTACTAGGATATGATTCAAACACAAGGGCATATAGAGTCTTTAACAAGTCCACTGGACTAGTTGAAGTTTCTTGTGACATTGTGTTTGATGAGACTAACGGCTCTCAAGTAGAGCAAGTTGATCTTGATGAGTTAGATGATGAAGAGGCTCCGTGCGTCGCGCTGAGGAACATGTCCATTGGGGATGTGTGTCCTAAGGAATCCGAAGAGCCCATTCAAGCACAAGATCAACCATCCTCCTCCATGCAAGCATCTCCACCAACTCAGGATGAGGATGAGGCTCAAGATGATGAAGAGGAAGATCAAGAAGATGAGCCACCTCAAGATGACGGCAATGATCAAGGGGGAGATGCAAATGAACAAGACAAGGAGGATGAGCAAGTTCCAAGGCCGCCACACCCAAGAGTCCACCAAGCAATCTAACGAGATCACCCCGTGAACACCATCCTCGGTGACATTCATAAGGGGGTAACCACTAGATCTCGTGTTGCACATTTTTGTGAGCATTACTCTTTTGTTTCCTCTATTGAGCCACACCGGGTAGAGGAAGCACTTCAAGATTCGGATTGGGTGATGGCGATGCAAGAGGAGCTCAACAACTTCACGAGGAATGAGGTATGGCATTTAGTTCCACGTCCTAACCAAAATGTTGTAGGAACCAAGTGGGTCTTCCGCAACAAACAAGACGAGCATGGTGTGGTGACTAGGAACAAAGCCCAACTTGTGGCCAAGGGATATTCACAAGTCGAAGGTTTGGATTTCGGTGAAACCTATGCACCCGTAGCTAGGCTTGAGTCCATTCGTATATTATCAGCCTATGCTACTTACCATGGCTTCAAGCTTTATCAAATGGACGTGAATAGTGCTTTCCTCAACGGACCAATCAAGGAGGAAGTTAGGGCTGGGCATTCGGTTTTTTTCTAAACTTCGGTTCGGTTTTTCGGTTTTAAAAAACTTCGGTTTTTCAAACATTAGAAACCATTCGGTTTTCTAGAAAATGAAAAACCGAGAAGTTCGGTTTCAGTTTTTTACTTCGGTTTTTCGGTAAAAACCGAATACCAAACTTATAATCAAGACAATACATACAACAAGTTTACATGATAAGTTACATATATTTTTAAAAAGTAAAAATTATATAGGTACAAATATTTAGATATACATCATACATCACATACAAATAAGTGAATAACAATTTAATTGTATCACACAATTATTTCACATAATCGAATAGTCAAATTTGAGAATTGATAAAGTTTGGTATTCGGTTTTTTCGGTTCGGTATACGGTGAAAACCGATTACGATACCGAAAATCGAACTTCTTAGATACAAAAACCGAAACCGAACCGAACTACCAAAAAAACCGAAATTTCGGTTCGGTTCGGTACGGTTCGGTTTGGTTTTCGGTTTATGGTAAAAATGTGCCCACCCCTAGAGGAAGTCTATGTTGAGCAACCTCCCGGCTTTGAAGACAGTGAGTATCATAACCATGTCTATAGGCTCTCTAAGGCGCTTTATGGGCTCAAGCAAGCCCCAAGACCATGGTATGAATGCCTAAGAGATTTCCTTATTGCTAATGGCTTCAAAGTCGGAAAGGCCGATCCTACTTTATTTACTAAAACTCTTGCAAATGATTTGTTCATATGCCAAATTTAGTAGGATCATGACACAGAAATTCGAGATGTCAATGATGGGGGAGTTGAAGTATTTTCTAGGATTCCAAGTCAAGCAACTCCAAGAGGGCACCTTCATCAGCCAAATGAAGTACATTCAAGACATTCTAAACAAGTTTGGGATGAAGGACGCCAAGCCCATCAAGACACCCATGGGAACCAATGGGCATCTCGACCTCGACACGGGAGGTAAATCCGTAGATCGAAAGGTATACCGGTCGATGATAGGTTCTTTACTATATTTATGTGCTTCACGACCGGATATTATGCTTTCCGTATGCATATGTGCAAGATTCCAAGCCGATCCTAAGGAAGCTCACCTTAGGGCCGTAAAACGAATCTTGAGATATTTTGTTTATACTCCTAAGTTTGGCCTTTGGTACCCCAGGGGATCCACATTTGATTTAATTGGTTATTCCGATGCCGATTGGGCGGGGTGTAAAATCAATAGAAAGAGCACATCAGGGACTTGTCAGTTCTTGGGAAGATCTCTGGTGTCTTGGGCTTCAAAGAAGCAAAATTCTGTGGCTCTTTCAACCGCCAAGGCCGAGTATATTGCCGCAGGTCATTGTTGCGCGCAATTGCTTTGGATGAGGCAAACCCTTAGGGACTATGGTTACAAATTAACCAAAGTTCCTCTTCTATGTGATAATGAGAGTGCAATCCACATGGCGGATAATCCCGTTGAGCATAGCCGCACTAAACACATAGCCATTCGGTATCATTTTCTAAGGGATCACCAACAAAAGGGGGATATCGAGATTGCATATGTTAGCACCAAAGAACAATTAGCCGATATCTTTACCAAACCATTGGATGAACAAACTTTTACCAAACTTAGGCATGAGCTAAATATTCTTGATTCTAGGAATTTTTATTGATGTCTTGCATACATAGCTCATATATACCTTTGATCATCTCTTTCTTGTGCTATGACTAATGTGTTCTTTCAAGTCCATTTCATGCTAAGTCATAGATTGAAAGGGAAAAGGAGTCTTCAGCGAAGACAAGGCTTCCACTCCGCTTCATCGACTCATTCATCCTTCGCCGTCGCTCCACCTCTCCAACTTTGGTATAATCTTCACTTCTATACTTCTATTCAAAGGGGGAGATAGTAGTCAAAAAGAGCTTATATTTCACTCAAATATCTGTTTTTGGCGATTCATGCCAAAGGGGGAGAGAGTATTAGCCCAAAGCAAAAGGACCGCACCACCACCAATTTCAAAAATTTATTTGGTATGGAGTCTATTAATTGGTGAAGATTTTTCAATTGGCATCTTATTTTGATACAATTTCAAATTCGTACACCCTCTTCAATATTAATATCTAAAACCCTCTTGAATACTAAGAGGAGGATTTCATTAAGGGGGAGTTTTGTTTGGTCAAAGGAAAAGCATTTGAAACAGGGGGAGAAAATTTCAAAACTTGAAAATGCTTCTCAAAATCTTATTCATTTACCTTTGACTATTTGCAAAAGAACTTTGAAAAGAATTTCCAAAACATTTTGCAAAACAAAACATGTGGTGCAAGCGTGGTCCAAAATGTTAATAAAAAGAAAAGCCATCCATGCGCATCTAGTAAGTAATATTTATTGGTTTCATTCCAAGCAGCCTTTGCACTTACATTATGCAAACTAGTTCAATTCTGCACTTCCATATTTGCTTTGGTTTGTGTTGGCATCAATCACCAAAAAGGGGGAGATTGAAAGGGAAATAGGCTTACACCTTTTCCTAAATAGATTTTGGTGGTTGAATTGCCCAACACAAATAATTGGACTAACTAGTTTGCTCTAGTCTATAAGTTTTACAGGTGCCAAAGGTTCACAATAGACCAATAAAAATACCAAGAAAGGGTTCAAACAAAGAGAGCTAAAGAAATCCCAAAGGCACCCTGGTCTGGCGCACCGGACTGTCCGGTGCACCACCGGACAGTGTCCGGTGCACCAGGGAACTCGACGCTGAACTCCTCACCTTCGGGAAAATCAGAGGGCGCTCCGCTATAATTCACCGGACTGTCCGGTGAGGCACCGGACAGTGTCCGGTGGCACACCGGACTGTCCGGTGTGCCAGCGGAGCAACGGCTACTTCAAGCGCAACGGTCGACTGCAACGCATTTAATGCGCGCTTGCGCGCGCAGAGGTCAGAGCACGCGCAATTGGCGCACCGGACAGTCTACAGGAGATGTCCGGTGCACCACCGGACAGCCCAGAGGCCCCACCAGTCAGAGCTCCAACGGTCGAACCCTAACGGCCGGGTGACGTGGCTAGCGCACCGGATAGTGTCCGGTGGCGCACCGGACTGTCCGGTGCGCCCGTCGACAGCGCCTCCACCAAACGGCTAGTTTGGTGGTTGGGGCTATAAATACCTCAACCACCCCACATTCAATTGCATCCAAGTTTCTACACTTCTACACCTTACAAGAGCTATAGAATTCATTACAAGACACACCAAAGAGATCAAATCCTCTCCCAACTCCACACAAAGCTTTAGTGATTAGAGAGAGTGATTTGTTGTGTTCATTTGAGCTCTTGCGCTTGGATTGCTTCTTTTCTTTCTCATTCTTCTTGTGATCAAACTCAATTGTAACCAAGGCAAGAGACACCAATCGTGTGGTGGTCCTTGCGGGGACTTTGTGTCCCGTGTGATTGAGAAGAGAAGCTCACTCTGTCTAAGTGACCGTTTGAGAGAGGGAAAGGGTTGAAAGAGACCCGGTCTTTGTGGCCACCTCAACGGGGAGTAGGTTTGCAAGAACCGAACCTCGGTAAAACAAATCCTTGTGTCTCATTCCTTATTTGCTTGCAATTTGTCTTTTCACCCTCTCTCTCCAACTCGATTATATTTCTAACGCTAACCCGGCTTATAGTTGTGATTAACTTTGTAAATTTCAGTTTCGCCCTATTCACCCCCTCTAGGCGACTTTCACTCAACAACTTCACGAGGAATGAGGTATGACATTTAGTTCCATGTCCTAACCAAAATGTTGTAGGAACCAAGTGGGTCTTCCGCAACAAACAAGACGAGCATGGTGTGGTGACAAGGAACAAAGCCCGACTTGTGGCCAAGGGATATCCACAAGTCGAAGGTTTGGATTTCGGTGAAACCTATACACCCGTAGCTAGGCTTGAGTCAATTCGCATTTTACTTGCCTATGCTACTTACCATGGCTTCAAGCTTTATAAAATGGACATGAAGAGCGCCTTCCTCAACGGACCTATCAAGGAAGATGTCTATGTTGAGCAACCTCCCGTATTTGAAGACAGTGAGTATCCTAACCACGTCTATAGACTCTCTAAGGCGCTTTATGGGCTCAAGCAAGCCCCAAGAGCATGGTATGAATGCCTAAGAGATTTTCTTATTGCTAATGGATTCAAAGTCGGAAAAGCTGATCCTACACTATTTACTAAAACACTTGAAAATGATTTGTTCGTATGCCAAATTTATGTTGATGATATCATATTTGGGTCTACTAACGAATCTACATGTGAAGTGTTTAGTAGGATCATGACACAGAAATTCAAGATGTCTATGATGGGGGAGTTGAAGTATTTCTTAGGATTTCAAGTGAAGCAACTCCAAGAGGGCACCTTCATTAGCCAAACGAAGTACATTCAAGACATTCTAACCAAGTTTGGGATGAAGGACGCCCAGCCCATCAAGACACCCATGGGAACAAATGGGCATCTCGACCTCGACACGGGAGGTAAATCCGTAGATCAAAAGGTATACCGGTTGATGATAGGTTCTTTACTCTATTTATGTGCTTCACGACCGGATATTATGCTTTCCGTATGCATGTGTGCAAGATTCCAAGCCTATCCTAAGGAAGCTCACCTTAGGGTCGTAAAACGAATCTTGAGATAGTTAGTTTATACTCCTAAATTTGGCCTTTGGTACCCCAGGGGATCCACATTTGATTTAATTAGTTATTCCGATGCCGACTGGGCAGGGTGCAAAATTAATAGAAAGAGCACATCGGGGACTTGCCAGTTCTTGGGAAGATCTCTGGTGTCTTGGGCTTCAAAGAAGCAAAATTCTGTGGCTCTTTCAACCGTCGAGGCCGTGTATATTGCCGCAGGCCATTGTTGCGTGCAATTGCTTTGGATGAGGCAAACCCTTAGGGACTAAGGTTACAAATTAACCAAAGTTCCTCTTCTATGTGATAATGAGAGTGCTATCCGCATGGCGGATAATCCCGTTGAGCATAGCCGCACCAAACACATAGCCATTCGGTATCATTTTCTAAGGGATCACCAACAAAAGGGGGATATCGAGATTGCATATGTTAGCACCAAAGAACAATTAGCCGATATTTTTACCAAGCCATTGGATGAACAAACTTTTACCAAACTTAGGCATGAGCTAAATATTCTTGATTCTAGAAACTTTTATTGATGTTTTCACACATAGCTCATATATATATCTTTGATCATCTCTTTCATATGCTATGGCTAATGTGTTCTTTCAAGTCCATTTCATGCTAAGTCATAGATTGAAAGGGAAAAGGAGTCTTCGGCGAAGACAAAGCTTCCACTCCGCTCCATCGAATCATTCATCCTTCGCCGTCGCTCCGCACAACTCTCCAACTTTGGTATAATCTTCACTCCTTTACTTCCGTCCAAAGGGGGAGAGAGTAGTTTTGAAGGGCTTATATTTCACTCGAATATCCGTTTTTGGCGATTCATGCCAAAGGGGGAGAGAGTATTAGCCCAAAGCAAAAGGACCGCACCACCACCAATTTCAAAAATTATAGTCTTCTAATTGGTATTAAAAAGAAGTTTTCAATTGGTATCTTATTTTGATATAATTTCAAATTGGTATACCCTTTTCAAAATTAATATATAAAACCCTCTTGAACACTAAGAGGAGGATTTAATTAAGGGGGAGTTTTGTTTAGTCAAAGGAAAAGCATTTGAAATAGGGGGAGAAAATTTCAAAACTTGAAAATGCTTCTCAAAATCTTATTCATTTACCTTTGACTATTTGCAAAAGAACTTTGAAAAGAATTTCCAAAACATTTTGCAAAACAAAACATGTGGTGCAAGCGTGGTCCAAAATGTTAATAAAAAGAAAAGCCATCCATGCGCATCTAGTAAGTAATATTTATTGGTTTCATTCCAAGCAACCTTTGCACTTACATTATGCAAACTAGTTCAATTCTGCACTTCTATATTTGCTTTGGTTTGTGTTGGCATCAATCACCAAAAAGGGGGAGATTGAAAGGGAAATAGGCTTACACCTTTTACTAAATAGATTTTGGTGGTTGAATTGCCCAACACAAATAATTGGACTAACTAGTTTGCTCTAGTCTATAAGTTCTACAGGTGCCAAAGGTTCACAACAAGCCAATAAAAAGACCAAAGATGGGTTCAAATAAAGAGAGCTAAAGAAATCCCAAAGGCACCCTGGTCTGGCGCACCGGACTGTCCAGTGTGCCACCGGACAGTGTCCGGTGCACCAGGGGACTTGATGTTGAACTCGCCACCTTCGGGAAAATGGAGGCCGCTCCGCTATAATTCACCGGACCGTCCGGTGAATGCACCGGACAATGTCCGGTGGCACACCGGACTGTCCGGTGAGCCAGCGGAGCAACGACTACTTCACGCGCAACGGTCGACTGCAACGCATTAAATGCGCGCCTGCGCGCGCAGAGGTCAGAGCACGCGCAGTTGATGCACCGGACAGTCTACAGGACTTGTCCGGTGCACCACCGGACAACCCAGAGGCCCCACAAGTCAGAGCTCCAACGGTCGAACCCCAACGGCTGGCGCACCAGACTGTCCGGTGCGCCATGCGACAGCAGACTTCCAACGGTCACATTTTGGTGGTTGGGGCTATAAATACCCCCAACCTCCCCACATTCAATTGCATCCAAGTTTTCAGACTTCTACACATTACAAGAGCTATAGCATTCAATACAAGACACACCAAAGAGATCAAATCCTCTCCCAAGTCCCTAGTTCAATTCCAATCAATAGTGACTAGTGAGAGAGTGACTTGTGTTCATTTGAGCTCTTGCGCTTGGATTACTTCTTTTCTTTCTCATTCCTTGTTGTGACAAACTCAATTGTAACCAAGGCAAGAGACACCAATTGTGTGGTGGTCCTTGCGGGGACTTTGTGTCCCGTGTGATTGAGAAGAGAAGCTCACTCGGTCTAAGTGAGCGTTTGAGAGAGGGAAAGGGTTGAAAGAGACCCGGTCTTTGTGACCACCTCAACGGGGAGTAGGTTTGCAAGAACCGAACCTCGGTAAAACAAATCCTTGTGTCTCATTCCTTATTTGCTTGTGATTTGCTTTTTACCCTCTCTCTCGGACTCGATTATATTTCTAACGCTAACCCGGCTTGTAGTTGTGATTAACTTTGTAAATTTCAGTTTCGCCCTATTCACCCCCCCCTCTTGGCGACTTGCAGCTGCTCCTTGGCCTGGCCCGCCACGGCAGGTCCGTAGGTTGCCTAATTAGTAAAATGTAATTAGCTTATGCTTGCTGCCTGGTGCAGCCGTGCAGATCCGTAGCCCACCGCGTGCAGCCGTGCAGGAAACTGAGTCTGAGAGCCGCCCTAGTGCCCTGCCACCGCCACTCTTCAGTGAGTTCAGACCTTCTCTAAATCAGATTATATCATCTTCAATATATATCAGATTATCAGGTATACTCGTCGGTTCTTCACTTCTTCATCTACTGGTCTTGATTTTTTTGTTCGCTGTTTTGCTCATGGTCTACTTGTCTATTGTCTTGGAGGTTTTACTTATTGATAGTGTTCTTGTTTAGAATTTTTAATTATGAAGAGAAGCGGAGACATACGACCCCTTTTTGAGAAAGCAGCAAAGAAGGCGGCCAGTGCTCCTTTGAACCATGCGACACCTCTGCTTGAAACTTGTCGGGGACCATAATTAGGGGTACCCCCAAGACTCCTAAACTCGGCTGGTAACCACCATCAGCACAAAGCTGCAAAGGCCTGATGGGCACAATTCAGGTCAAAGGCTCCGTCCACTCAAGGGACACAATCTCGCCTCGCCCGAGCCCAGCCTCGGGCAGGAACAGTAGACCAAGGCAGATTCACGCCTCGCCCGAGGGCATCCTCAAGTAACAGGCGCACCTTCGACTTGCCCGAGGCCCAGCTCGGCCAGGCTTCACAGTGAAGAAACCTTAGCCAGATCGCCACGCCAACCGACCACGTCATAGGAGCATTCAATGCAAGGATCGCCTGACACCTTATCCTGACGCGCGCTCCTCAGTCGACAAGGCCGAAGTGACCGCAGTCACTTCGCCCCTCCACTGCCTGACCTGACAGGAAAACAGCGTCGCCTGCACTGCTCCGACTGCTGTGCCACCTGCCAGGGTGAGGCTGACAGCAGCCAAGTCCAGCCTCGGGCGCCATAGGAAGCTCCGCCTCGCCCGACCCCAGGGCTCGGACTCAACCTCGACCCCGGAAGACGGTCTCCGCCTCGCCCGACCCTAGGGCTCGGACTCAGCCTCGACCCCAGATGACGGTCTCCGCCTCGCCCGACCCCAGGGCTCGGACTCAACCTCGACCCCGGAAGACGGTCTCCACCTCGCTCGACCCCAGGGCTCGGACTCAGCCTCGACCCCGGAAGACGGTCTCCGCCTTGCCCGACCCCAGGGCTCGGACTCAGCCTCGACCCCAGACGATGGTCTCCGCCTCACCCGACCCCAGGGCTCGGACTCAGCCTCGACATCGGAGGAGCCTCCGCCTCGCCCGACCCCAGGGCTCGGACTCAGCCTCGACCTCGGAGGAACCTCTGCCTCACCCGACCTTGGGTTCGGGCCGACCACGTCACAGGGGGGTACATCATTACCCTACCCCTAGCTAGCTCAGGCTACGGGGAACAAGACCGGCGTCCCATCTGGCTCACCCCGGTAAAACAAGTAATGATGACACCCCGCGTGCTCCATGACGACGGCGGTTCTCAGCCCCCTACGGAAGCAAGGAGACGTCAGCAAGGTCCCGATAGCCCCGACAGCTGTGCTTCTACAGGGTTTGAGCGCTCCTTTGATGGCCACGACGTCACATGAACAGGGCACCAACACCTCTCCGATAGCCACGTCGGCATGTACATCGGATTCTGGCTCCTCTCTGCCGGACACGTTAGCACACTGCTACACCCCCATTGTACACCTGGGCCCTCTCCTTATGTCTATAAAAGGGAGGTCCAGGGCCCTCGTACGAGAGGGTGGCCGCGCTGGAGGACGGGCTGACGAGCAGGCTCTCTCTCTCTCTCCCTTGCGAACGCTTGTAACCCCCTACTGCAAGCGCATCCGCCCTGGGCGCAGGACAACACGAGCTGCGGTTTCCCTTACTGTCTTTCCCCCTTGTGTTCCGTCTTGCGCCGACCCATCTGGGCTGGGACACGCAGCAACAATTTACTCATCGGTCCAGGGAACCCCCGGGGTCGAAACGCCGACAGTTGGCGCGCTAGGTAGGGGCCTGCTGTGTGTTGACGAACAGCTTCCCGTCAAGCTCCAGATGGGTAGTCTCCAGCAACCTCTCCAGCCCGGGACGCTGCTCCGTTTCGGGAGTCTCGAGTTCATGTCCCTTGACAGCAGCTACGACATGGTACTCCTTCCTTCACCGCGCGACAACGACAATGGCGGCCGTCAGCCCGCCCGCCGGCGGCGGAATCGACGACGTCTTCCCCGCATGGTGGAAGAACAGCATCCGAGTCTGTCCTGTCACCTTCCCCGTCGATGGAGGAGGAGGCGGGGCAACCATGGCCAAGCAGGAGGCGGCACCTCATCGGCTGTCGAGCGAGTCGACGATGCCGGCGCCCCAGCGGGGGACACGTCAGGCGTCGACCTCACGTCTGAGACGAAGACGGGCATCGTTTCCCTGGGACACGCCAACCCCAAGCAGATGAATGACGCTGGCACGCTCGCGAAGGACCTACTGGGCGTTAGCCTAGTACCTGAGATAACAGTGCAGTCCGTCCCCGACGCGACTCCGTCACCATCCGTCGATCAAGAGGTACCATCCGTTTTCCACCCTTTGCCTTTTAGATTCAGCTTCGACCCACCAAGCGACCCCACTTCGGTGGACGCTTTCATAAAGGCATATCCGAACCTTCCGGGGTATCATATGTGGTCAACCTGGGACCGATTGATGGCCGTCTCGACCTACGGGCCCCCGGGTTTCGAGGAAGACGACGAGCCGGACTATGGTTGGGATTTCTCCGAGCTCAGGAACCCCAGTGCCACGCGGGACTTCATGACCGCATGTGACTACTACCTCTCCGATTGCTCCGATGATAGCCACAGCCTCGGCGACGAGGACTGTGGCCCAAGTCGCGAATGTTTCCACGTCGATCTAGGGGGTTGAAAGGGAAATGTGCCCTTAGGCCATTTCTAAGTATTTTGGTGATTGAGTGCCAACACAAGTGGACTTATGGTAATCTATGCAAAGTGATGGACAAAGTGCAAATCAAGTCTAAAGGTATGTTTCTAGACTTGGTATATTGTTTTAAGAACTAATGTATTGTGTCTAAGTGCTGGAAACAGGAGAAATCAAATTGGAAAAGAGATGGCTTTGTTCAGCCAAAGACAGCTCGGTCTGGGTGCACCGGACTGTCCGGTGGTGCATCGGACAGTGTCCGGTGCGCCAGGCTGGCGACTGTTAACTGGCTACTCTCGGGAAGCGATCAACGGCGTACGACTATGAATCACCGGACTGTCCGGTGGTGCACCAGACTGTCCGGTGAGCCATTCATAGGCGAAGTCGTCGCTCTCGGGAAGTGATTAACGGCGTACGGCTATAAATCACCGGACTGTCCGGTGGTGCACCGGACTGTCCGGTGAGCCAACGGTCGGCTGGGCCAACGGTCGGCCGAGGAAACCGCGCGCGACGCGTGGCCGAGCCAACAGTCAGAAGGGGGTACCGGACTGTCCGGTGTGCACCGGACAGTGTCCGGTGCGCCAACGGCTCTGGATCTTCAACGGTCGGCTGCGCCACAGAAGGAAAGAAATCCGCACCGGACAGTGTCCGGTGGTGCACCGGACTGTCCGGTGGGCCAGGCGACAGAAGGCAAGAATTGCCTTCCTGGAATGCTCTCAACGGCTCCTAGCTGCCTTGAGGCTATAAAAGGGGCCCCTAGGCACATGGAGGAGGACACCAAGCATTCTCTAAGCATTCCTAAGCACCAAGACTTCAAATCCGCGCATTCGATTCTTTATGATAGCAACTAGAGCTCCATTTGAGTAGTGTACTCTTCGGGTTGTGTTGAGAGCTCGTGTTGTGACTTGTGTGCGTGTTGTTGCTCTAATTTTGTGTCTTGTGTGCGTTGCTCATCCCTCCCTTACTCCGTGCTTCTTTGTGAAAATCAAAGTGTAAGGGCGAGAGGTTCCAAGTTGTGGAGATTCCTCGCAAGCGGGATATAGTAAACAAAGCAAAACACCGTGGTATTCAAGTGGGTCTTTGGACCGCTTGAGAGGGGTTGATTGCAACCCTCGTCCGTTGGGACGCCACAACGTGGAGTAGGCAAGTGTTGGACTTGGCCAAACCACGAGATAAACCACTGTGTCTATCTGTGTTGATCTTCTTGTGGTTATCGTGTCTTGCAAGAACTCCTCTCTAGCCACTTGGATTTATTGTGCTAACTCCAAATCAAGTTTTGTGGCATTAAGTTTCAAGTTTTTACAGGATCACCTATTTACCCCCCCCCCCCTCTAGGTGCTCTCAATTGGTATCGGAGCCGTTCTCTTCAAGAAAGGGACTAATCGCCCGAAGAGATGGATCCTAAGGGCAAGGGGATGGTGGTCAATGATAAGGAGAAGGAGTCCTTCGTCAATGATTCAAAGGATGACAAGCGTACTTGTTGGTGACTTGTTCTCAAATGCTTTGGATTAAGAACAAGGCAACATAAAAAGTGTTAAATGATAAGGTCCTTCGTCCTTCGAAACATTATTTCCCTTCGGGATATAACGTGCTCCGGACGAAGGTCATAAACAACATATCTTCGTAAGCACGATAAGTTACGACGAAGGACTTATGCATAACATAAATAGTAATGTAAACATTTAAATTTTATCACAATGTCATTTCTATTTTATTACTATGTGAAAATAGAAATGACTTCAAATTACAAATGTACCTTTGGACAGCAGGAAGGCAAAAGTACAAGAACGACGCAAAAGCGAATGCCAAGTCAGCGTGAACAGTACGGGAGTACTGTTCATCTATTTATAGGCGTGAGACGCAGCCCATGTAAAATTACATTCATGTCCATTACATTTGCTAATGACCTATGGGAGTCTGTCAAGGCCTGAGTAGTCTTTTCATCTTTAGGTCGGTTCCCCGTTCTGCTATCGCGACGAAGCTTTTCTGCGCATAGCTTCGGCTGCGCGCCATCCTTCGTACAGCATGGTAACCAGCCCGTCCTTCATCAACCTCCTTTCGTCTGGCTTAAGCTTCGTCCTGTCCGCGCTCCATGTTCACAATCTGAGTCCGAGAATACCTGTTCATATAATTCACTTGGAAAATATTGTCAAATCTTGTTTTTGAGGACCTTCGGAGGACGAAGGCCCCCAATAGTAGCCCCTCGCAATATTAATTTGTTAGTGATAAATTCAGATTGCGATATGGACGAAGGCCTTAAGCCGAAGGTCCGAAAAAACACCTTCCCCTGCTAGAATAGCAACATTCACTGACAAGCGGGGTCTTTCAATTTTCAACGCACTGGGCGTATAAATAAGATCGTAACGCAAACTCATTTTGGTACTCTCGCTTGCCATCTGCTTTCGCCCACTAAATTTTTAGCTCTTGCGCACTAAGATTTGCTGATATTTTGGTTTTGAAGCTTCGGCTTTGAAAACAGTTTTTTAGTGTTTCCGAAGATGTCTGAAGATAAGAAGGTCGCTGCTGAGATGAAGCTGAGCCTTGACGAAGAGAAGAACTTGGGGTTCCTTATAGCGATGGCAGAGACCAATACGGAAAAAATTACCAAGGAGATTCTGGAAGGTTTGTCTGAAGATACTGGTGACAGCGACAGTTATGATGTAGAAAGTGGTGGGGAAGAGTCCGAAGATCGACCATGGCGGCCAAGTCACACGGTTTTCGGGAAAACCACTATTAAACAGAGTCATATTGATAATATGAGGGGGAGGTATTTTCGAGATATATCTATTGTGAGGGCTGATGCTGGAGAAAAGACTTCTCCCACCCCAGAAGAAGACGAAGTCGTAATCTTCCGAAGCTTTCTCAAGGCTGGGCTTCGATTCCCCCTAAGCAACTTTGTTGTTGAAGTCCTGAAGACATTTCAAGTCTACCTTCATCAAATTACTCCCGAAGCTATCATAAGAATGGGGATGTTTGTCTGGGCTGCGAGAAGCCAAGGTTTAGAACCAAACGCTAAAAGCTTTTGCAACATTCATGAGTTGTTATATGAGACAAAGCCCTGGGGGAAAGAACAATATCACAACAACTTTGGGTGCTACAGCTTCGGTGCCCGCTCCGGGTCAAGCCGCCCTGTGCCAACCTTTCGGAAGAGGTGGCCCGGAGCCTGGATGACAGAGTGGTTCTATGTAAAGAATGACTTAACAGCGCAAGAAGATGTCAAGAGTATCATTATGCGCCCCATCTGGCAACGCTTCGGACTTCGAAGGCCGAAGGTTGAAATGGATGAAGCAGCCGAGGAATGCCAAAGAGCCTTCGGCGTAATCTGCTCTTTCATTGGGACAAGGGACTTGGTCCAAGAGCATATTGCCTTCAGGGTGTGGCCACTTGCAGGAAAGTGGGAAATGCCGAAGGAGACCATCAAAGAGTCCGACGAAGGCGGACTGGTCAGACTGAAATACACATTCAAATACGGGGATAAGTTTGTTGAACCTGATGACGACTGGTTGAAAAGCATTGAAACATTAAGTGACGAACTGCTTGGGGCATATTCGAAGGCCGAGAACACTGCGTTATCAGCAGCCTTCGGAGGCCGAAAGAAGAAAAGGCTCAACCGGGTATTTGACGCAGTCGGGTTTGTCTACCCTGACTATCACTATCCGGTATTGGGTCGCAAAAGAAAAAATACTTCTCCTGCAACAAAAGCTACCACGAGTGCCACTAATGAGCCAGCGCCGCAAAGGAAAAAGATGAAGGTGCTCACCCACCGAGCGCGTTTTATTGAGCCGGCCACAGTGCCAGAATTTATTGGTGAAGTCTCTTTGGCCTCTGAAGCTACAGAACCAGCTCCAGTGCCGAAGATAGAAGAGAAAACTGAAGCGCCTTCAGCAGAAAAAGCAGAAAAACCGAAGATTGAAGGGCCAAAAATATCGGAAATCTTAAGTCCTTCAGCAAATGTCGAAACAATAAAAAATCAAAAGGGCCCATTGGTGACCCCAAAAAGAAAAAGAATGGTGAACGTACTAGATGTCTTGGAGACAATTAAGTCTTCAAGCACAACTCCAAAGAAGACTGTTGAACTTGCTGAAGCGTCTACTGAAGCTTCGAAGCAACAAGCTGAAGCTGAAGCTGGGCCTTCAGAGCCCACCAAGGAACAATCTTTGGAGACCGAGAAAATATCAGAACCAATTTTGGTTGAAGAAATTGACACTGCCACCCCCGAAGCTCCTGCCAGCATATGCGATTACATCGTGCGACATGCTTCGGGGAAGAAATTATCTGAAGAAGAGACTTATGAAGCCAATCACTATGCTAGAGAGTTAAAGTATCCGAAGGGGGCAGTAGTGTTCAATGGGACAAATGAAGATGACTTCCTATACTGCCTCCCTGATAACAAAGAATTATCTGTCTGCCGGGAGATGGCTAGAAGTATGGGTTTCCCGAAGCTCGAAGCTGGATTATGTGCTATGACGAAGGAGGATCTCGCGGACAGTCTTGCGTACAATAGCCTAAAGGTATGGGAATTAAGCGCTTGAAAATTTTTTAATTCGTAACTCATTCTTTTATTCTTATACCAACTTTTTTACATATAGGGTTTAATCCTAAGCAACGCATTAAGAGCACAAAAGAGTGCCGAAGATGAGAGCTATGAAATTGCGTTCAACAACCTTCGATCAGAAGTTATTAAACTGAGAAACGAAGCTCTGGAAAAGGATAAAATTCTGCTTACATTAGTAGATAAGGTAAAAAAGGACGAAGCTGCTTCAAAGGTCCAGGCCGAAGCCCAAAAACGTGAAATTAAAGATCTTCAGAAACAGCTAGCTAGAGCTAAAGAGGAACGTGTACTTGAGGAAACAAAACGAGAGCTTAGTGATCAGTTGGTCAATCATTTAGAGTTAAGTGTTAAGGAGCTTCGTGCATCCCAGAGGAAATGCTATGTTAAATCTATAGAATGCGTCAAAAAGATAAAATCCAGCTTCGCCAGCGTTGGCGCCTTTTCTAGTGAAGAGAATTTCTCAAGAGGCAATCCCGAAGGTCCACTGGACTGGATCAGTAACGAAGCAGAAGCCTTCGAGGAAATCCTGAGCAGCCGCGGTGACATCTGCGCTTTTTCAGGCGCCAGAGGAGTTGCTGCTGTTTTGGAGAAGAAGGGTTGTGAGCATGTAAAATCCTTAGCTCAGTCCGAAGCTGCCCTGTCCTCTGAAGACATCAAAGACCCCTCGACCGAAGCAAGCATGGTTGGCGGTAAATTCTTTACTGATATCTGGGACAACGGCGGCCGAGAAATGGCGCAAGAAATTATTCAAAGGAGTGAAAAAGGCATCCATGATGCTAGGAAAGTGACAGAAGTTGCCGAAAAAAGTACAGAGCCCGAAGGGCAAATAGGTATTAATTAGTCGTTCTTGTTGTGCTGTAATTTTTATTTCAAACTTTGTTCGCGGTTTGTGATAGTAATGTAGACGTATTCCCTTCCCTCAGAACCTGCTGGATCGTCTGCTGACCCTCACACGAAAGAGGATGACGAAATTAAACAAATGGCCGAAGCTATCATGGATAAAGTTGTTGAACAACTTCTAAATGAGGCTGCCGAAGTAGTACTAAGAGAAGACTAGATGGCATTAGAAAGAACATTTGAAATGTGATCTATGTAATATTTTGTACATTTGAATGTAATATATAAGTTTCTTTTCATTATTCAATTCTTTACGATGCATGAAACTTTACATACGTACCGTTTTTAAGCCTTCGGCGAAAAAACACCTTCCCTTCTTTTCATGCTTCGTGAAGATAGAAAGACTTTTATGCGTCACAAAACCCGTAGCGCTCTGATGAAAAATATCCAAACTTCGTGAGAACATTTTCCGAAGCTATATTCCGAAGATTTTTACTTTCTCAAAGCACTCTTCCGAAGGTTGATACTGTCCTCCCTTCTTTTGCCATATGCAATATGATGTATGATGCTTATGCTATGCAAAATGATGTGATGATGTTATGTTATGTAGATGAATTTGATTCCGAAGATACACACATATCCCCATGAAACACACAATCTTTTACTGTAAGCTCTGCATTCCCTTAGGAACGTCTTTGGAGCTTCTTCGCCTTTTACTTAGGCGGTATCAGCGTTGACTTTTCGCTGTAAGCTCTGCATTCCCTTAGGAACGTCTTTTGAGCTTCTTCGCCTTTTACTTAGGCGGTATCAGCGTTGACTTTTCGCTGTAAGCTCTGCATTCCCTTTGGAACGACTTTTGAGCAGAAAACTTACACTGCGCTCCCTTTGGAACGGCTTTTTGTGACTTCATCAACTTACTCTGCGTTCCTTAGAACGACTTTCTGTTGCTTCGAAGGATTTTTAATAATTCGAAGGTCCTCCTTGTTAACGCAAAATTTTTTTAAGCTTTAGCAACTTAAGCCTGTGGAGAAAATAGGTTTTCCTCGTGGGAAACAACGAAATTATTACATGAAAACTAACAATGTTCTTTATTACACAGAAAATAGAACTGAATAGAAAAGACTGCTATCAAAGGTAGGATATGTGTCAATAAATGTGCTTCGACTCTGGCACAGTGCTGTTGACTGTGCGAGCTTCGGATTGTTCTCTGAAGTCCCTTTGGTGTGGGGCATATTGACTTCCTTCTGGCTGTTGACCTTGTTGCAGTGGAGGTGGAGGCGGAGGCTGTTGCCAGGAAGCTTGAGGTTGACTTGCCGAAGCTACAGAAGCTGCAGGGTGGTTGTCTATGTATTGTGGGATGTAAGGCGGATGATACGAAGCAGTATGCATGACCTGCTTCGGCTGAGCTTATTGTGCTGCAGCTTCGGCTATTTCCTTTTGCTTCTGGATTGTAACATGGCATGTCCTAGTGGTATGGCCCTTGTTTTCTCCACAGAACAAGCAAAACAGTTTCCTTGGTTGATCTCCAAATCTTCCGCCGAAGCCCCTGGCGCCTCTGCCTCTTGGAGCTGGTGGCCGAAAGAAACTTTGTTGCTGCCCCGAAGCCTGTGAGGAGCACTGCGGCCTGTTCTGCTGACTCCCCTTATCATCATTTTGAGTAGAGTTGTGGATAGACCTGACATGCCTCGGATAGAATCTTCCTCCGAAGCCCCTGGCCATTTCAGAAAATCTGAAAGCCTCCTCCCTTCTTTGGCGAAAATCATTGTCGGCACGAATGTACTCATCCATCTTCTGGAGCAGCTTCTCCAAAGTCTGAGGAGGCTTCCTGGCGAAGTATTGAGCTGAAGGTCCAGGTCGGAGCCCCTTGATCATGGCTTCGATGACAATTTCATTGGGCACCGTTGGTGCCTGCGCCCTCAAACGTAAGAACCTTCTGACATACGCCTGAAGGTATTCTTCATGATCCTGAGTGCACTGAAACAAGGCTTGAGCAGTAACCGGCTTCGTCTGAAACCCTTGAAAGCTAGTTAGCAACATATCCTTCAGCTTTTGCCATGAAGTAATCGTTCCTGGTCGAAGGGAGGAATACCAGGTCTGAGCAACACTCCTGACAGCCATAACAAAAGACTTTGCCATGACTGCAGCATTGCCACCATACGAAGACACTGTTGCTTCGTAGCTCATCAAAAACTGCTTCGGGTCTGAATGGCCATCGAACATGGGAAGCTGGGGTGGCTTGTAGGATGGAGGCCAAGGTGTAGCCTGCAGCTCAGCGGACAGGGGAGAAGCATCATCGAAAACAAAATTTCCATGATGGAAATTGTCATACCAGTCATCTTCGTTGAAGAAGCCCTCCTGATGAAGGTCTTTTTGTTGAGGCCTTCTGTTCTGCTCATCATGAGTAAGATGGCGAACTTCTTCAGAAGCTTCGTCTATCTGCCTCTGCAGCTCAGCTAGCCTGGCCATCTTTTCCTTCTTCCTCTGCACCTGTTGATGAAGCATCTCCATATCCCTGATCTCTTGGTCTAGTTCATCCTCCTGAAGCGTCGGGCTGACGGCCTTCCTCTTCTGGCTTCGGGCCTCCCGAAGAGAGACGGTCTCCTGGTTGGGGTCCAGCGGTTGCAGTGCTGCAGCTCCAGTCGCTGAAGCTTTCTTCGGCGCCATAGCGAGGGTCTATGGCTTCCGAAGGTGTTCAAAAAACTCAAAGTGGAGGTGAGTTCACCGGAGGTGGGCGCCAATGTTGGTGACTTGTTCTCAAATGCTTTGGATTAAGAACAAGGCAACATAAAAAGTGTTAAATGATAAGGTCCTTCGTCCTTCGAAACATTATTTCCCTTCGAGATATAACGTGCTCCGGACGAAGGTCATAAACAACATATCTTCGTAAGCACGATAAGTTACGACGAAGGACTTATGCATAACATAAATAGTAATGTAAACATTTAAATTTTATCACAATGTCATTTCTATTTTATTACTATGTGAAAATAGAAATGACTTCAAATTACAAATGTACCTTCGGACAGCAGGAAGGCAAAAGTACAAGAACGACGCAAAAGCGAATGCCAAGTCAGCGTGAACAGTACGGGAGTACTGTTCATCTATTTATAGGCGTGAGACGCAGCCCATGTAAAATTACATTCATGTCCATTACATTTGCTAATGACCTATGGGAGTCTGTCAAGGCCTAAGTAGTCTTTTCATCTTTAGGTCGGTTCCCCGTTCTGCTATCGCGACGAAGCTTTTCTACGCATAGCTTCGGCTGCGCGCCATCCTTCGTACAGCATGGTAACCAGCCCGTCCTTCATCAACCTCCTTTCGTCTGGCTTAAGCTTCGTCCTGTCCGCGCTCCATGTTCACAATCTGAGTCCGAGAATACCTGTTCATATAATTCACTTGGAAAATATTGTCA
This sequence comes from Zea luxurians, assembly GCA_029449295.1. Taxonomy (NCBI): domain Eukaryota; kingdom Viridiplantae; phylum Streptophyta; class Magnoliopsida; order Poales; family Poaceae; genus Zea; species Zea luxurians. The sequence goes on from JAOPSE010000031.1 coordinate 32,610,777, forward strand.
AATCTTGTTTTTGAGGACCTTCGGAGGACGAAGGCCCCCAACACTACTGACTCGGGGTCGGGCCACAAAAGAAAAAACGGGAAGAAGAAGAAAACGAGGCGCATCAAGGAGATCATCTACTACGACGACAGCGACGAGTCATCTTCTTCCCAAAAGGACAACGACGACAACGACTACGAGAAAAGGAAAACGGTCAATTCGAACTTTTCTTTTGATTACTCTCGGATTCCGCAAAGTACCAATGCTCATTTACTCTCCATTCCACTTGGTAAACCTCCTCACTTTGATGGAGAGGACTACGGATTTTGGAGTCACAAAATGCGTAGTCACTTGTTCTCTCTCCATCCAAGCATATGGGAGATAGTAGAGAGTGGAATGAAATTTGATAGTACTGATAGTCCCATGTTCATTAATGAGCAAATTCACAAAAATGCACAAGCTACTACTGTTCTTCTAGCTTCATTGTGCAGGAACGAATACCATAAGGTGAGCGGCTTGGATAACGCCAAGCAGATTTGGGACACCCTCAAGATCTCACATGAGGGGAATGACGTCACCATGCTCACAAAGATGGAGTTGGTGGAGGGCGAACTTGGGAGATTCACAATGATCAGGGGCGAGGAGCCAACCCAAACGTACAACCGGCTCAAGACCCTCGTTAACAAAATAAGGAGCTATGGAAGCACGCGATGGACGGACCACGATGTTGTCCGCCTAATGCTAAGGTCTTTTACCGTCCTTGATCCACATCTTGTGAACAATATTCGTGAGAATCCTAGGTACACCAAGATGACGCCCGAGGAGATACTTGGAAAGTTTGTAAGCAGGCGAATGATGATCAAGGAGGCAAGATACGTTGACGATGCGTTGAACGGCCCTATCCAAGAGCCTCAAACCATTGCTCTCAAAGCAACAAGGAGCAAGGAGGCGCTGCCGAGCAAGGTGGCGCAAGTTGAGGCGGTCGGGCTTAATGATGAAGAAATGGCCCTCATCATCAAGCGTTTCAAGACGGCACTAAAGGGTCGCAAGGGGCATCCCAACAAGAACAAGACAAAGGGGAAGCGCTCATGCTTCAAATGTGGTAAGATTGGTCATTTTATCGCTAATTGTCCCGATAATGATAGTGACCAGGAACAAGGGAACAAGAGGGAAAAGAAGAAGACTTATAAGAAGGCTGAGGGCGAGGCACACCTTGGCAAGGAGTGAGACTCAGATTGTTCGTCGTCCGACTCTGACAACGAAGGACTCACCGCCACCGCCTTCAACAAATCGTTCCTCTTCCCCAACGAGCATCACACCTGCCTCATGGCAAGGGAAAAGAAGGTAAGCACTCGTGATACTAGTACTTACGCTTCCTCAAGTGATGAAGAATCTAGCGATGATGAAGTAGACTATTCATGTTTATTCAAGGGCTTAGATAGAACTAAGGTTGATAAGATTAATGAATTGATTGATGCTTTGAATGATAAGAATAGATTATTAGAAAAGCAAGAGGATCTTTTGTATGAAGAACATGATAAGTTTGTAGAGGCTCAAAAATCCCTTGCTTTAGAAATTAAAAGGAATGAAATACTTTCTTGTGAATTGTCTACATGCCATGACTCTATTTCTAGCTTTAAGAGCATAAATGATGATTTGTATGCTAAGTTAGAAATAGCTAATAAATCAACATCTTGTGTAGAATATGTTACAATTTGCAATAGGTGTAAAGATTTCAATATTGATGCTTGTAGCGAACACCTAGCTTCAATTTCTAAATTGAATGATGAAGTGGCTAGTCTTAATGCCCAACTTAAGACTAGCAAGAGTGAATTTGACAAAATAAAATTTGCAAGGGATGCCTACACGATCGGTAGACATCCCTCAGTTAAGGATGGTCTTGGCTTCAAGAGGGAAGTCAAGAATTTAACAAGCCATAAGGCTTCCATCTCCGCCAAGGAGAAAGGGAAGGCCCCTATGGCTAGTAGTGCTCAAAAGAACCATTTTTCATGTATCATGATAAGAGACATTCTAGGAATGCTTATAGAAGTTATGATGCCCATGCCATGTTTGCTTCAAGTTCTTCCTATGTGCATGGTAGAGATATGCCTAGGAGAAATGTCATTCATCATGTGCCCAGGAGAAATGTTGCTAATGTTTCTAGGAAAATTAATGAACCTTCTACAAATTATCATGCTTGCAATGCTTCCTTTGCAATTTGTAGAAAGGATAGAAAAGTGATTGCTAGGAAATTAGGGGCAAAATGCAAGGGAGATAAAACTTGCATTTGGGTCCCTAAAGATATTGTCACTAACCTTGTTGGACCCAACAAGAGTTGGGTACCTAAGACCCAAGCCTAAATTTGCCTTGCAAGTTTATGCATCCGGGGGATCAAGCTGGATTATCGACAGCGGATGCACAAACCACATGACGGGGGAGATGAAGATGTTCACCTCCTACGTCAAGAACAAAGATTCCCAAGACTCAATCATATTCGGTGATGGGAATCAAGGCAAGGTGAAAGGGTTAGGAAAAATAGCTATTTCATCCGAGCACTCCATTTCCAGTGTGTTTTTAGTTGAGTCGCTTGGATACAACTTGTTGTCTGTGAGTCAGCTTTGTAATATGGGATATAACTGCTTATTCACAAATGTAGATGTGTCTGTCTTTAGAAGGAGTGATGGTTCATTAGCTTTTAAGGGTGTATTAGACAACAAACTCTACTTAGTTGATTTTGCAAAAGAGGAGGCCGGTCTAGATGCATGCTTAATTGCTAAGACTAGCATGGGCTGGCTGTGGCATCGCCTCTTAGCACATGTGGGGATGAAGAACCTTCACAAGCTTCTAAAGGGAGAACACGTGATAGGTCTAACTAATGTAACTTTCGAAAAAGATAGACCTTGTGCAGCTTGTCAAGCAGGTAAACAGGTGGGAAGCTCTCATCATACCAAAAATGTGATGACCACATCAAGACCTTTGGAGTTGCTTCATATGGACCTCTTCGGACCCGTCGCCTATCTAAGCATAGGAGGAAGTAAGTATGGTCCTGTTATAGTTGATGATTTTTCCCGCTTCACTTGGGTATTCTTTTTGCAGGATAAATCTGAAACCCAAGGGAACCTCAAGCGCTTCCTAAGGAGAGCTCAAAATGAGTTTGAGCTCAAGGTGAAGAAGATAAGGAGCGACAACGGGTCCGAGTTCAAGAACCTTCAAGTAGAGGAGTACCTTGAGGAGGAAGGGATCAAGCACGAGTTCTCCGCTCCCTACACACCACAGCAAAATGGTGTGGTACAGAGGAAGAATAGGACGCTCATAGACATGACGAGGACGATGCTTGGAGAGTTCAAGACCCCCGAGCGGTTTTGGTCGGAAGCCGTGAACACGGCTTGCCACGCCATCAACCGGGTCTACCTTCACCGCCTCCTCAAGAAGACTTCGTATGAGCTTCTAACCGGTAACAAACCCAATGTGTCTTACTTTCGTGTATTTGGGAGCAAATGTTATATTCTAGTAAAGAAAGGTAGAAATTCTAAGTTTGCTCCCAAAGCTGTAGAAGGGTTTTTGTTAGGTTATGACTCAAATACAAAGGCGTATAGGGTCTTCAACAAATCATTGGGTTTGGTTGAAGTCTCTCCAAGAGAGCAAGTTGTTGATCTTGATGATGTAGATGAAGAAGACGTTCCAACGGCCGCAATACGCACCATGGCAATTGGAGATGTGCGGCCACAGGAACAAAAGGAGCAAGATCAACCTTCTTCCTCAACAATGGTGCATCCCCCAACTCAAGACGATGAACAGGTTCATCAAGAAGAGGCGTGTGATCAAGGGGAGCACAAGATGATCATGTGATGGAGGAAGAAGCACAACCGGCACCTCCAACCCAAGTTCGAGCGACGATTCAAAGGAATCATCCCGTCGACCAAATTTTGGGTGATATTAGCAAGGGAGTAACTACCCGCTCTAGATTAGTTAATTTTTGTGAGCATTACTCTTTTGTCTCTTCTATTGAGCCTTTCAGGGTAGAAGAGGCCTTGCTAGATCCGGACTGGGTGTTGGCCATGCAAGAGGAGCTCAATAATTTCAAGAGAAATGGAGTTTGGACACTGGTGCCTCGTCCCAAGCAAAATGTTGTGGGAACAAAGTGGGTGTTCCGCAACAAACAAGACGAGCATGGGATAGTGATAAGGAACAAGGCTCGACTTGTGGCAAAAGGTTATGCCCAAGTCGCAGGTTTGGACTTTGAGGAGACTTTTGCTCCTGTGGCTAGGCTAGAGTCCATTCGTATTTTGCTACCATATGCCGCTCACCATTCTTTCAGGTTGTTCCAAATGGATGTGAAGAGCGCTTTCCTCAACGGGCCAATCAAGGAGGAGGTGTACGTGGAGCAACCCCCTGGCTTCGAGGATGAACGGTACCCCGACCACGTATGTAAGCTCTCTAAGGCGCTCTATGGACTTAAGCAAGCCCCAAGAGCATGGTATGAATGCCTTAGAGACTTTTTAATTGCTAATGCCTTCAAGGTTGGGAAAGCCGATCCAACTTTATTCACTAAGACTTGTGATGGTGACTTATTTGTGTGCCAAATTTATGTCGATGACATAATATTTGGCTCTACTAACCAAAAGTCTTGTGAAGAGTTTAGCAGGGTGATGACTCAAAAGTTTGAGATGTCGATGATGGGCGAGTTGAACTACTTCCTTGGGTTCCAAGTGAAGCAACTCAAGGACGGCACCTTCATCTCCTAAAGCGGTTTGGGATGAAGGACGCCAAGCTCGCAAAGACTCCAATGGGAACTGATGGACACGTCGACCTCAACAAAGGAGGTAAGTCCGTTGATCAAAAAGCATACCAGTCTATGATAGATTCCTTGCTTTATTTATGTGCTAGTAGACCGGATATTATGCTTAGTGTATGCATGTGTGCTAGATTTCAATCCGATCCAAGGGAGTGTCACTTAGTGGCCGTGAAGCGAATTCTTAGATATTTAGTCGCTACGCCTTGCTTCGGGATCTGGTATCCAAAGGGGTCTACCTTTGACTTGATTGGATATTCAGACTCCGACTATGCTGGATGTAAGGTCGATAGGAAGAGTACATCGGGGACGTGCCAATTCTTAGGAAGGTCCCTGGTGTCATGGAGTTCTAAGAAACAAACTTCCGTTGCCCTATCCACCGCTGAGGCCGAGTACGTTGCCGCAGGACAGTGTTGCGCGCAACTACTTTGGATGAGGCAAACCCTCCGGGACTTTGGCTATAATCTGAGCAAAGTCCCACTCCTATGTGACAATGAGAGTGCTATCCGCATAGCGGACAATCCTGGTGAGCACAGCCGCACAAAGCACATTGACATCCGGCATCACTTTTTGAGAGACCACCAGCAAAGGGAGATATCGAAGTGTTTTATATTAGCACCGAGAACCAGCTAGCCGATATCTTTACCAAGCCTTTAGATGAGAAGACCTTTTGCAGGCTGCGTAGTGAGCTAAATGTCTTAGATTCGCGGAACTTGGATTGATTTATAGCATACATGTGTTTATGCCTTGATCATGTTCCTTATGCATTTTGTTGTTTATTTATGGTGCTCAAGTTGTACAAGCACTCCCCGGACCTCACAAGTCCATTTGCAAGTGATGCACACATTAAGGGGGAGATGTGCTACAACTTGACCCTTTGAGACTAACCGTGTGCTTGAGTTTGCTTGATTTAGTCTCAAAGGTGGATTGAAAGGGAAAAGGTGGACTTGGACCATGCATGTAACACCCGGGCTTTAAGGAACAAAGCCAGGTGCATCTCATACATGCGCCAAGAAGACAATATATATAATAACAGAGTGTATAGAGATAAATGTCACAAAACATCAGAGTATTTATTACATAGCTGAAGACTTATTACAAAATAAAAGAATAAATATAAAACGAACTAAGGATCGACGACGCCAATGTCAACTGAGAAACGCCACCTAGATCAAGTCGAATGCCTCAGTGTTAGGCGGCTCCTCTTCGACCACCTGTTCTTCTCCTGTGGGGGGGGGTGTGAGACAGCAAGGGTGAGCTCACATACGTTCATAGCTCAACAAGTCGTGGGGAATAATGTGACATGAACTCACCAAAGGTGGGGGTTCATGTAGTGTAAGGCTGATCAATGAAATAAAGGCTGAAGCTGAGCATTGCTTTTATAAGTTGGTCAAAATTTTATTAGCAATTACTAGGTGTAAGTAAATACCAAACCTTAATAATAATAAAGAAAAGTAATAGTAAAATAATCCCAAACGCGATGCAAATGTCAAATTAAATTTAAGTTCCATAAATTAATCATGTGAGGGTCCGAGCCGCTCATGACCATGAGCACGGCTAGTATACTAGTTTTACACTCTGCAGAGGTTGCGCATCTTTACCCACAAGTCATGTTACCCATCTGCCAAGAGACGGCCAATCCCATACACCTCTACCGAGGAGGCGAGGCAGGGTAACACTACGAGGCCTTTACAAAGTTCCACTAGCTTCAGAAATCCCGCTACAGTTTATAGGAAGCTCCAGTGCAGGAATCCCTCGCCTGACCGCCATCGCAGCAAAATCAACCCAAGGACCTCCCTACACTGACCACTCCCCTACTGCCCTTGCCCCTTTCAGGTAAGGAAGACCTCCACTAGCTTTCCTAGTTAATCAGCCAAGGGCATCCCATTAAACCCTTGTGGTAGCACTGTTTTCCCGGGTGGTCGCTCCATGTTCCCATTAATTTAATGATCTTAACATGAATAGTAATAATAACAAGATAATAAAAGAGTAATCATGAATGTTGTATCTCCATACCCAATCCACATAAAGCAATAGCAGGTACGACCCAAAAATATTTCAGAGGTGAACAAGGTATAAAGATAACCAAAACTGGGGTAACCTAAAGGATCCCATCAAAATTAACCTATGCAGATCATTAAAATTGATAAGAACATGGATGGGAAAAGTAAGTGATCAAGGGCACAACTTGCCTTCAATGAGCTCCTGCTCAGCTACTTCTACTTGCTGAACCTCAGAATCCACAGTGGCTTGCTCGTCTACTCGTATCAACACAATACATACATAGTATAGCATAAATTAACATCACATCAAACATGTAAATAAAATATACAGTAAAAATCTACACATTAAAATAAGATCATAGGAACTGGAATCATTAGATTTGGAGTTATAGATTTCAAGTTATGAATTTTCTAAGGTTTAATGTGATTAAAATAGGATTAGATGAGAAATTAATTTTCTTACTGTTTTCATGTAAAAATAGAGACTCTAGATGATGGAGAATAAAATTACAAATTTTTAGGAACTGGAATGGAGTGATTTGGACTAAAAATGGATTTTCTATGGATTAAATAGGTTCTAGGAATTGTTTTTATATTAAAAATCTATTTCTGAATTTATTTATTTGATTTTCATGAGCTCTGGACTGGGCGCAAGATTACCAGAGACAGCAGGGGGCTTGGCACAAGAAAACCCCAGACTCGGTGAATAGTATCCTCTGGATGGCGGGTTAGTTATCTAATAAGCGAAGGGCTCTTTTGCAAATCAGCCAGTGAAGCGGTATCGGCTCCCGTGAGCCGTCCGATCCACTGCGAGCGCCCAGGATTAGACTTAGGTGTAAATAGACCAGCATTCTATGTAGACCGCACGATCACACTTCCACGGCCTAGATTAGATATACATTAGTTGAACCGGTACGCGATAAGGGCTTTTGGATCTAGATCCAACGACACCGATTTAACTAGACCAAAACAGGATGCGCGTCCCGATCTATGCCGTTCCCCTCAAGATCAACCGTCCAAATCTATTTGCTCACCCACGGAACGAATGCTGACGGCGGAGCAGAGCTCCCCCATGGCGGCGCCATTCCCCATCCTCGCCGGAGTTGTCCGATTTTGCTAACCCCGCCCCCATTTTCTAATTGAACATGTGCGGCAGCTCTACGAGGCCATGGCGAGACAGAAGGAGGTGTTCTCACTGGCGATTGATGCAGCGAAAAGGTCGATCCGCGGCGAAGGAAGCTTTCGTGGCGGCGAAGCACGTGGACGAAGGATTCCACGGCCTCCCTGTCCTCGCCGAGGCACGCACGGCTCCCCGTGCCTGTGTACTTCTGGTGGGCGGTGGAATGGGTACGAGACGGTGGCGCGGAGGTGGGCTCGCCGGGGCGAATCTCTGCAGAGCTGGCGTACGGCGGCGACAGCTTCCGCAAGCCGGCAGGCGTGGCTCGGGTGGACTGCGAACGTGGAGGGGTAGTCCCGAGGATGGCTGCCGTTCTTGTAGGGTGGCTGGGAGGAAGCCCGGTCAACAACCCACGCCGCACGGACGATCCATACGCCGGAGATGTAGGCGCGGTTGTTACGAAGAAGGTGCTGACACCACCGGCCCACTGGTCAGTGACCATCGAGGCGATACGCGCAACAGGGAGAACGGACAGGGAGACTTCTAGGTGGGGCCGGCCGGTCATGGCGCACGACCAGGCGCGTGCGTGGAGAAATAGGAAGTTGGGCCGCGCGGGGTGGTTTCTGGCTGCTGGGCCGAATTGGGGGGGGAGCCCAACAGACTAGGTTTTGCTTTTCCCTTTTTTTCTCCCATTTTCTTTTCCTTATTTCTAAAGTCAATTTGAATTCGAATTTAGTTTCAAACCTTGTGCAAATTTATTCTCCAATCATATTGTGAAATGAAAAATACAATTTTTAGAAATATAATTATATTATTTATATTTTTATATCATTTCTCTTCTTCTTATTTTTCAAAACCCAATTTTCAATCTAGGGTTTAATTCAACTTCTAGTAATTATTATTATATTATTTTTATCCTTACTATTTTATTTAATGCACAAACATATAGAACTCCAACATGATGCATTTTTTTAATCATTTGTTTGAAATAATCCTCTAAATTTTATGTATGCTCTTTTTATGATGCAAACGAGGCACATAAAATAAGGAAATCACCATGTATTTCTTGTACACAATTTTGAGTATTACAAATCCTACCCCCTTAAAAATAATCTCATCCTCGAGATTTAGGAAGATCTAGGGAAAAGGTGGGGAAAATCTATGCGAAGCTCTTCTTCTCTTTCCCAAGTTGCTTCATCCTCACCGTGGTGGCTCCATTGCACTTTGCACATCTTTATAACCTTATTCCTCGTGACACGAGTCAAAGTATCCAAAATCTTGATGGGGTGCTCAGCATAAGTTAGATCATCTTGAACACTGAGGTCCTCCATTGGTAATTGCTCCTCAGGTACCCTAAGACATTTCTTTAGCTGAGATACATGAAATACATCATGAACATTCAAAAGGTGATCCGGTAACTCCAATTGATATGCAACCTCACCCACTCGCTTTAAGATTAAGAAGGGTCCAATAAAGCGAGGGGACAACTTTCCTTTGACTTTAAATCTTCTCATACCCCGGAGTGGTGACACCTTCAAATAGACATAATCTCCCTCCTTAAACTCAAGCAGTCTCCTCCGGGTGTCAGCATAGCTTTTCTGTCTTGACTGCGCAGTTCTCAAATTCTCCCTTATTTGCTGGACTTGCTCCTCTGCTTCTTGTATAATCTCAGGCCCAAACAACTGCCTTTCACCAGTTTGATCCCAATACAGTGGAGTCCTGCACTTTCTGCCATATAAAGCCTCAAACGGTGACATCTTTAAACTGGCCTGATAGCTATTATTATAAGAGAACTCAGCATACGGCAAACTCTTATCCCAACTTCCACCATGTTTAAGAGCACAAGATCTTAACATATCCTCAAGCACTTGGTTGGTCCTCTCAGTCTGCCCATCAGTCTGGGGACGGTAAGCCGAACTAAAATTTAATCTTGTATCCAAGGACTCGTGCAACTTCTTCCAATATCGAGAGGTAAACTGTGATCCTCGATCAGACACGATTTTCTTTGGCACACCATGCAGGCAGACAATCCGTGCCATGTACAACTCTGCCAACTTAGCTCCTGAATATGTGGTCTTCACTGGAATAAAGTGGGCTACCTTAGTTAGCCTGTCCACAATCACCCAATATGGTTTCCCGAAGACTATCGATATCAGGAACACAAATCCGATTCTTGAACCATAACGTGCCTTGCTCATCCTCTGTGAACTCTGGGCCTCTACCTTCTGTTATTAGATCCTTGATCTCCTGGATTTTGGCATCACCAATCTGTCCTTTGCGGATTTCTTGCTCCAAGGTAGGTTCCAATTCAATGGTAACTCCTTCCGTATGTGTAACAATTCCCAGGTTGAGCCTCTCAAAATCTTTTGCTAATTCATCAGGTAGCTGGACGACGAAAGCGGAGTGAACATGCTCCTTCCGACTCAAGGCATCTGCAACCAAATTTGCCTTGCCTGGGTGGTAATGAATCTCCAAATCATAATCCTTAATAAGCTCCAACCAACGGCGTTGCCTAAGGTTGAGATCCTTCTGAGTGAACATGTACTTCAAGCTCTTATGATCCGTGTATACTTGACACTTAGTTCCCATAATGTAGTGTCTCCAAATCTTCAGTGCATGCACAACGGCAGCCAGTTCCAAGTCATGAGTGGGGTAGTTCAACTCATGTTTCCGCAACTGACGAGATGCATAGGCGATCACATGTCCTTCTTGCATAAGCACACATCCTAATCCTTGGCCACATGCATCACAATAAATGTCAAATCCCTTCTGCAGATCTGGCATAATCAATACTGGTGGTGACATCAATCTCTCCTTCAATTGATCAAAGCTGTCTTGGCATTTCTCATCCCACTTGTCCTTTCTCCAAAAGCAAGGTCATAGGCTTGGCAATCTTAGAAAATCCTTCAATAAATCTCCGATAATATCCTGCAAATCCCAAGAAACTCCGAATCTCAGTAACTGTAGTGGGCACTCTCCACTCCATTATCTCCTTCACTTTAGCAGGATCCACTGCTATTCCTCCATTAGAAATAATATGACCAAGAAATGGCACCTTGTTAATCCAAAACTCGCACTTGCTGAACTTAGCATATAGTTGATTATCTCGCAGCTTCTGTAGCACCAATCTTAGATGTTGTTCATGATCACTTTCATTCTTAGAATAGATAAGAATATCGTCGATGAACACCACGACGAATTTGTCCAAATACTCCATAAACACCTTATTCATCAAATTCATGAAATAAGCTGGTGCATTGGTTAATCCAAATGACATAACAGTGAACTTGTATAATCCATATCGGGTTGAGAAAGCCGTCTTGGGAATATCTGATGGTCTAATCTTCATCTGATGGTATCCCGATCGGAGATCAATCTTCGTGAATACCCTGGCTCCTCTCATCTGATCAAACAAATCCTCAATACGGGGTAATGGACACTTGTTCTTCACCGTGACATCATTAAGTGATCTATAGTCCTCACACATCCGTTGCGATCCATCCTTCTTCTGTACAAATAACACCGGTGCTCCCCAAGGTGAGGAACTTGGACGAATGTACCCCACTTCCTATAACTCCGTTAACTGCTTCTTAAGCTGCTTCAGTTCTTCTACAGCCATCCTGTATGGTCGTTTAGAAATAGGGGCAGTTCCAGGTAAAAGATCAATCACAAACTCAACTTCCCTATCTGGTGGCATTCCTGGTAACTCCTCTGGAAATACATCCGAAAAATCTCTAACCACCCGGATGTTGTCACCAACAAACTCCTCAGGTATAAAGAACATTGCACGCTTGGATGAGGTAGTTACTGCAATATTAACTTGAAATGTTTCTCCTTTAGGACTAGTGAGCTCTATAGTACCCCTACCACATGCTATAATGGCCTTTGCCTTTCTTAACCATGACATACCAAGGATCAGATCTATACTACTGGCCTCTAATATTATAGCAGTAGCTCCAAATTCTCTTCCCATAATTGATAATGTCAATCTACGTGTCATTTGATTTGCCTCAATAGGCCCTTTAGGTGTAATTACTATCATTGGTTTTCTCATATTTAGCAGTGGTATCTCATTAGTGTTGGCATATCGAGCAGACATGAATGAATGTATAGCACCAGAATCAAACAGTATGGTTGCAGGAATGGCATTAATGTAAAACATACCGAGTACGATGTCAGCACCATCAGGAGTATCATCAACACTGACTTGATTCACCCTAGCTATAGAATATCCCTTGCCAGGAGTCTGCTGCTTGTTCTTAGCTGGTGTACCAGAATTCCCCATCGGACAAGCATTAGCATAGTGCCCAATCTGACTGCACTTGTGTGACGGAATCTCCCAAGTCATTAGGCCCACCTACAGTTGTCCTTGTCCTACAGACATCAGACAACCCTGTAGATGTTCCTGAATCACTTGACACGTTCGGTATCTTTATCCTTACCTTTCCAGGAACGTTTCACCCGTCTGACAGACAGTATGTTCATCGGAGATGCGGAATTGCGGAAGTGATTACATAAACTTTACATTTATTAAAAAGTAAGAGTAAGTCGTTTAATACAGACCATAGTATAAACGAGTGCAGAAAAAGTATTATTACAATACCTGGGAGGTAAAAGCTCCTCCCATTAAGTTCTTTACATAAAAGTTTTTAAGGAGGACCCGGTCCTCCATCAGCTTCATTCTTGATTATCTTCACTTTTCACCACCTTGGTACAAAAACAACAAAAGTTTGTTGTCTCCTCACCTAAAAACAACGGGGGAATAAACCCTGAGTATGGAATTACTCAGCAAGTCTTACCCGACTAAAGAAAAGACTCTCAAGGGTATGCTGGTTATATGGGAGTAGAGGTAAGGCTTCTCAATAATCAAAGACTCTGTTTGCAGAATTGCTTAATAAAGTGGATCCTTAAAATCCAATTTTATTGTCGGGTTAAGTAAAATTACCTGCAGCTAGAGTTCTTTCTACCCTAGTTCAATCACTTGACTGGATTGCTACGTGTAAGTCAGTGGCCAAGTCTCCATAACCGCGGAGGTACGGCGATCCGAATCGATTATACTTAGCTGAGGATCTCCGATCACACGACATATGTAGCACTTAACCCTTGCATATGTCAACCCGCCACCGAGTTTCTTAAGACCAGATCAGGTTCACGCAAATCGAGAGCACAGATACACCACCGTCCAGCCTCTTGCCACGGAGGGTACACGCTACTCTCGCCACCGCTCCACACCCATTTCGTGTTATCTTATTCTGGCCTTAGTCCACCCGAGGCAAAGCTTACCCATGACGAGGCATGTGACCAGTTAAAGGGTCCTCGGTCAGCAGGCTTACATCGAGACGGCCCTTAATCGACTCAGACGGAGACACTACACCGAGACTCTCTTTCTCGTGCAAGTCACCCTCCCGGTCTCAGCTTAATCCTTTAACCCCAAAGGTTGGTACCTGGCAGAGGTACATCTTTTCCGATGTTGAATCCATCACGCCGTGATGGATTCACCATCAAGTTTTTATTTTCGAAAACATCCCACCCACTTTTGCCACATCATCTTTGGTAAAAACAAAACATTTTGTTTTTCTAAAGCAAGGCTAAGCATCAAAAATCCTTTGTAAAACAGGGATTTCAAGGACGGAAATCAAATTCCAAGGAAGGTAATGCAGGAATTGTTTTAGCAATCAACTCCTATCACCTAATGCATCAAGCAAGTGAGAAAGGTTTTTAAAACACAAGAAGGTGACAAATGCACCGGGGCTTGCCTTTGTTTATGGGTGAGTCAGGCTCAGATCCACAAATATCGAAGTAGAAACAATTTTCAGCCTGAGTTTCCAAGGGTGGTGGTACTTGCTCTTCAGTGGCTTCCACTTCTTCTTCGTGTTCTAATCATAGCCATACATATGTATAAGAATGGATGCCATGGGATACTCATGAGGATGCAAAGATAATATAAACTTATTATCTAAGTCTTGAATACAACTTTCCTTCACGGAACTCTGAGAACTTAGGGTTTCCGGAGTCAGTAAAGGAGTTCACAGGGCAGGGGGGTGTTTTGGGGTTTGGTGATCAAACAAGGTCCAAATCAACCCAAATTCTACCCAAGGCTTCTAAATAATATGAAGAACTCATATAAAAATTTTGAGCATTTTTGGGATTACCATTTATCTTTTAAAAATCCAGAACTACTACCTTAAACTATTTTAAATACCTTAAATTTCTTAATTTACCCTAAAAATCATGAAACTATTTTTATTAAATTCTAGGGAAAATAAGAAATCTAGTAAAATTAGTTTCACAATTTTACCATTTTTCTACATTTTTTTATAATTGTTTTGGCTCTGGAAATAAAAGAAAAGGAAAACCAGTGAATAGTACTGGGCTGATTTCAGCCCAGCGGTCCAGTTCAAAGGAGAAAGGTGCCCCCGCGCGCCCGCGATGGCGGGTTTGCAAAAAAGCCCTCGCCTTTCTAAACAACCAGAAACAGAACCAAAGTGCTATTCACAGAGTCACTGACGCATTCCAGAAAACCCCTCGGACTTCTAATTCTTCGCAGGGGAGGGTCCTCGACGGCGTCGCGCGGAGGATGAACTCCGGTGAGCACGCAGACCGGCCGAATTGCTCCAAGACCGGCGCCTAGACTAAGACCAAATCAAATCCATGACCAGGGGAGCATTTCCCCAACATAATTGCGCTAATGATCAAAGGGTGTGCTCTGGCCACGGTGGCCGAGAACATGGCGGCTAGATCGTCGTGTTCCCGACGATTGGCGGTCCCCTAGTTCGAATTGAGGGCTCGGCAAGCATCACAGAGTCATCAGAGTGCTTAAACGAGGGAGAGAGAGTGATGAGCTAACCTGGAAAGGGCTGGCCGCAGTGAGCTTGATTCTACGGTGGCGGAAAGTGGATTTGGGGCGAACGTGAATTTGGAGAGCTGTGGGAAGTAATCGGAGCTGCGCGTGGGTGCTCTGGACGCACAATTACCTAGTGGCACTGGGTGAGGCTCCAATTTATAGGCAGCTTCGTCGGTGGCCGGGAATTTGGGCGTTGATGTGCGGTGGTCGGAAGTGAAAAAGAGTGCTGTTGTGCATGAGTACGTGTCTCCGGTCGTGGCGAGCTCACCGGCGATGATGGGACGGCTATAAGGAGTCACGGCGATGCGGTAGAAAGACTCGAACACGCGGCGGACACAGAGATGGCACAACGGCGGCGAGCGGCTTTATCTACGGCGGTGAGCAAGGGGAGGGGTATCGCGGCTGGCCGGGGTGACATCCAGCTCACCGGCGGCGAAGATTCTTTTACCCCGCAGCGCTATCCAGCTCCCAGGCACTTATCTCGACGCCGGCGACACGAATCACGGTGGAGAGAGCCGTCGGCAGTGAGGTACTGCCGTGCTGGCGGTCTGATCCTTTACAGTTACTGTACCATGGCGAATTCAGTCAGATGAAATGACAGAGCAAGTTTAAGCCACTTTTTCTCTGATTTTCAAATGGCAACACATCCAGTGACCTATAGAAAAGTTGTAGAGCTATATACCATCTACAATTCGACTATAGGGACTGAGCTCATTTGATCACTAGATCATGGTTGAATTCACACTCAAAGCTGACCCTATTACACTGAATAGCTGAATTTCAGAATGAAACCAGCCTGACAGCCAAGCTTTGAGCATGATTATCTTCAAACTTCTCTTAACGACTATGCTCACACCCTTAAACAAAGTTGTTCTCCTTAATTTGGTCTACAACTTTGATGTGGTGACCTAGGGCAAAAACCCTATAGTTTGAAAGTTACAAGGGTTCAAAGTTGAAGAAAACACACTGATTTCAGACTTAGGCTCAATAGAGCTAAAGGGGTGATTTTTGCAAATTAGTCCAAAACTTAGGGTTTGGCTTGTAAATCCACATATGAGTGACCCAAAGGACTTAAGATACTTATTTAACTTGGTTTTTGCACTTTAGTCCAAAAGTGGACTAATTTTGCACATAGGTCCCTAGGGTTTGGTTTTAGGGTTTTCTGGGTTCCAATTAGGGTTTCTGGTATTCCAAGGGTATAAATGTGATTCAACTTTGTTTTTGGGGACATTTTATGACTCTTCCCCTAAAGCCTTTAGGTTTTCTCATCTTGGGTTAAGTTTTACTCCCTTTGAGCCTTATTTAGGGTTAGGTTCCCTATCCAGGGTCCTATTTGCAAAACACCAAAAACAATACACTTGTTTGAAATTTTTACCTAGTGAATGCACTCTAGGTGTATCAAACATATGCAATGTCAATGCTTATGATGCCATGCTCAAGTTTTAGTTACAGTAACACTAGGGGTGTTACATCCTTCCCCCCATAAAAGAATCTCGTCCCGAGATTTAAAGTCCTAGGGTGAGTAATGGAAAAGGAAATGTGTCACATCTTTATTCCCTTATTTCTGGTACAAGGCAGGGGTGGTGTGGGGTCACTTCTTTATTACAATACTAAATATACTTTACAAATTACATGAGGTTAGAAAGCCTGAGAAGTTCTTATCTAAAAAGTCTTGAGTTTCCAACGTAGCCTCTTTCTCAGAATGTTGGTTCCATTGTATCTTATAGAACTTGAGAGTCTTTCTCCGGGTAACCCTGTCCTTTTGATCCAGAACTCGAATAGGATGTTCTGAGTATGTTAAATCTAGTTCCAGGACAACATCTGTCACTTCAATGGTTCGATCAGGAACCCGAAGACACTTCTTCAATTGCGATACATGGAACACATTATGTACAGCAGACAATGTTTCGGGAAGTTGAAGTCGATACGCCACTGGCCCATATCTTTGAAGGTGTTGGGGCCATGCTTCATCGCCGAAGGTCCTGCAGGAAGAAACAACTTCGGCTGAAGCTGTCGGCACGTGATGACCGAAGGTTGCTGTTCATGAAGCTTCGGAATTGCAAACCGACTTAAAAGTAGAATGACCTTCTAGTCCACAAGTGTTTGAGTCATTGTTGTAAACTTTTATGAGGGGCATGATTGTAATTCCTCACAGGCTGTGTCTTGTGTCTATAAATAGTGAACAGTATTCCTTTACTGTTCACGCATTCTTGTAATTGCAAGTGCATCTCTCGGGAATCATTACTTGTCAAAGCGAAGGTATAAACGTACCTTGAAACATTGTATTCAAACATCTTATATTCATATGATAAAATATGTGAATGATGCCATTTATTTCCGACATGTTTATCTTTGATGTTTTACATTTTACATTACTTTATATTATCTTTGTAAATTTAGTTACGAAGGTGAAACCTTCGTAACATTATGTTCGTGGCCTTCGTCCGAAGTTCATTAAATCCTCGGGGAGATAATGCTTCAGCGGATGAAGGGCATTTGATATTTAACATTTTTTGTGTTGCCTTGTTCTTGATTCATAGCATTTGAGAACAAGTCCCCAACATTGGCGCCCACCTCCGGTGAACTCACTACCACTTTTTCTGAGCTGATGGCTTCGTTCAATATTCAAGCTGGAGCTGCTTCGGTTCCGAAGCTTGTACTCCCGATAACAGGCGGTTCATGTTCAGAACCAGCCAACAAGAAGCAAAATAAGGAAGCACAGAGAAGGGTACAGCATGTCGGGGTGCAAGGACCCTTCATCAAGTCCAGATGGTCTCACATTCCTATTACCTTCTCCCAAGAGGATCTTCAACTCAAGGATTACCCACACAATGATGCAATGGTTATCTCTTGTGTTATCAAAGGATTTCTGGTCCACAATGTTTTGGTTGATACAGGCAGTGCAGCCGACATCATATTTGCTAAAGCCTTCAGACAGATGCAAGAGCCCGAAGATAAAATTCTTGATGCCACACATCCCCTCTGTGGCTTCGGAGGAAGGCAGATTGTAGCACTCGGCAAAATCTCAATGTCAGTGGCCTTCGGATTCATCAACAACACAAGAACTGAACAAATTATGTTTGATATCGTTGACATAGAGTACCCTTACAATGCAATCATTGGTCGTGGTACTCTTAATGCCTTCGAAGCAATTCTGCATTCAGCTTATCTTTGCATGAAGATACCTTCGGACCAAGGGCCCATTGCTATTCATGGAAGTCAAGAAGCTGCCAGAAGGGCCGAAGGAAATTGGACAGACTCAAAAGCAATCCATAATATAGATGGAGCTGAAGCTTGTGAGCAATACAAGTTCAGAAGGGAAAAAGCTGCTTCGGCTGACCAGCCGAAACCCATGCTCTTATGTGAGGATATAGCAGAGCAGAAGGTGCTATTGGGATCTCAATTGTCCGAAGAGCAGGAGAAAACCTTGATAAGGTTTTTGTTTAACAATAAAGATGTTTTTGCTTGGTCAGCTAATGATCTTTGCGGAGTTAACAGGGATGTTATTGAGCACTCGCTCAATGTTGATCCATCCTTCAGACCCAGGAAACAGAGGCTTCGGAAGATGTCTGATGACAAGGCCGAAGGTGCTCGAAATGAAGTGAAAAGACTCCTCACTGCCGGAGTTATTAGAGAGGTAAAATATCCAGAATGGTTGGCTAACACTGTTATGGTGAAGAAGGTCAATGGTAAATGGAGAATGTGTATCGATTTTACTGACCTTAATAAAGCCTGTCCGAAGGACGAGTTTCCATTGCCAAGGATAGATTCCTTAGTTGATGCAGCAGCTTCATCAGAGCTCATGAGTTTGCTGGACTGCTATTCAGGCTATCATCAAATATGGATGAAGAAGGAAGATGAACCAAAAACCAGCTTCATAACCCCTAGTGGGACATATTGCTACCTTCGGATGCCTGAAGGGCTTAAAAATGCTGGAGGAAGTTTCAGCAGAATGACAGCAAAGGTTCTCCATTCTCAGATAGGCAGGAATGTACTAACTTATGTTGATGATATCATTGTAAAAAGTACGAAGCAGGATAACCACATTGCTGATTTATAGGAGACCTTCGCTAATTTTAGACAGGCTGGTCTAAAGCTGAATCCAGAAAAATGTGTCTTCGGAGTAAAGAAGGGGAAATTTCTCGGTTGTTTAGTTTCAACAAAGGGAATTGAGGCCAACCCAAGTAAAATCGAAGCTATACTTCGAATGGAGCCACCTAGTACAAAAAAGGGAGCTCAAAGATTAACAGGAAGGCTAGCATCTCTCAACAGATTCATATCTAGATCAGCAGAGAGAAACTTACCATTCTTCGAAGTGCTGAAGACAGCGGAAGTCTTTCAATGGGGACCACTCCAGCAGAAGGCCTTCGAAGAACTGAAGCAGTATTTGATAGATCTAACAACATTGACTCCACCTACGCCAGGGGCTCCTTTGTTATTATATGTGGCAGCTTCGCACTCAGCGGTAAGCGCAGCACTTGTTCAGGAGAAGCTTGAAGGCCAGGTTAAGAGGCAGGCCCCAATATATTTTGTATCCGAGGTTCTTAGTTTATCAAAGAAAAATTATACAGAGTTGGAGAAGGTACTGTATGCTGTCTTGATGGCCTCCAGAAAGCTTCGGCACTATTTTCAAGCTTACAACATAATTGTTCCTTCTTCACAACCTCTGAAGGATATCATGAGGAACCGAGAAGCTACTGGAAGGATTGGAAAATGGGCTGCAGAGCTCAATGAATTTTGTATTGATTATGTTCATAGATCTTCGATTCAGTCCCAGGCATTAGCAGACTTCATTGCTGATTGGACGCCAGGGGCTCAGGAGGAAGAAACAAATAAAGACGCCGAAGCATGGACAGTGTTTTGCGATGGGTCTTGGGGAACCTTCGGAGTAGGAGCGGCTGCTGTGTTGGTTTCACCTTCTAAAGTTAAAACTTGTTATGCGGCAAGACTTGATTTTAGTTGCACAAATAACATCGCTGAGTATGAAGCTCTGCTTTTGGGTCTTCGAAAATTAAAGGCAATGCGAATCAGAAGGGCCATTCTTAAAACTGATTCTCAAGTTATTTCTGGTCATGTTGACAAAAGTTACAAAGCAAGAGACCCGAAGCTTGAAAGGTATCTAGATACAGTCCGAAGGATTGAGGCTTCCTTCGAAGGTTTCTCTGTCAAAAATATTCCTCGTGGAGAAAATGAATACGCTGATCTATTGGCTAAGTCAGCAGCCCAGGGGCTGCCTATACCTTCGGAAGTATTTTTTGAAACAATAAAAGCATCTTCGGTCGAGCTTCTTGAAAGAGCAATCCTCAACATATCCCCTGTTTATAGTGAAGATTGGAGAACTGAAATCATCTCTTTCCTTCAGGGTAATTTTCTTTTAGACGACGAAGCTTATAACAGGAGAATAGAAGCAAGAGCTCGACCATATGTCATAATAGAAGGGGAGTTATACAAGCGCGGGGTCTGTTCCCCATTGCTCAAGTGCTTATCTAGATCCGAAGGTATAGAATTAATGAAGGACATACATGCAGGTCTATGTGGATCTCATATTGGATCTAGGCCCTTGCTTGGGAAAGTTTTTCGCCAAGGATTTTATTGGCCAAAGGCAGCTTCGGATGCAGCGGATTTAGTTCAAAAGTGCGAAGGTTGTCAGAAATGTGCAAGAGATCAAAAACAACCTTCGTCTTTAACTCAATTAATACAGCCTACTTGGCCATTGCAAAGGTGGGGTCTGGATTTGCTAGGTCCATTACCACCTGCACAGGGGAACTTAAGATATGTGGTGGTGCCAGTGGAATATTTTTCCAAGTGGATTGAGGCAAAGCCCTTAGCCACAATAACCTCGTTTACTATTCAAAAGTTTTTCTGGCAAAACATTGTTTGTCGCTTCGGAGTGCCGAAGGCCATAACTGTGGATAATGGGACACAGTTTGATTCTGAAGCCTTCAGAGAATTTTGCAATCAAATCGGCACGAAGATCCATTTTGCATCAGTCCGACACCCAGAATCTAATGGACTTGTTGAAAGAGCCAATGGGATCATAATGACAGGAATAATGAAGTCAATCTTCAATCAGCCAAGGGGAAAGTGGCCAGACGAGTTAATCAAAGTGGTGTGGAGTCATAACACAACCATTTCAAGATCAACAGGCTTTACACCCTTTAAACTATTGTTTGGTGACGAAGCAATAACCCCAGAAGAGGCTAAAACAGGATCGATAAGGACAGTAGCTTCGGCAGAAGGCGAAAACGAAGCTGATTGTTCTGTGGAAAAAGATGCTATTGAAGGGATTAGACTTCAAGCTGTGGAAAACATCAATAAATACCAAGCTAAAACAATAAAATGGCGTGATAGAAAGGTCAAGCTAAAGAATATTGAACCAGGACACTTGGTACTTCGAAGAGTAGCTAACCCTGAAACAGTAGGCAAATTACAGCTGAAGTGGGAAGGCCCCTTTTTGGTAGTATCTTCGTCAAGACCTGGTTCCTACAGATTGAAAGATATGGACGGCAATGACATTCCTAGATCGTGGAATGCGGATGAGCTTCGGCGATATTATGTTTAGTTTGATGTAATTTTTTATATTCTTTTTTGTGGCACCCTTTTCCTTTCCAAAGGGGAGAAAGGTTTTTAATGGGGCCACAACATGTAATTTTTCTTTTCCTTATTTCAATTCTATAAGAGCGATATCCCCCAAAATGTAAATGTAAAAGCTGAGAAAGCACCTTCGAGTGCAAAGAAAAAAGAAAAGAGAACAGGGAAAAGCTCAAAGGTCGTTCCTAAGGGAATGCAGAGCTTACAGCGAAAAATAAACGCTGATTCCGCTGAAAGTAAAAGGCGAAGAACCTCCTAAGGGAGGCTTACAGCGAAAAATAAACGCTGATTCCGCTGAAAGTAAAAGGCGAAGAACCTCCTAAGGGAGGCTTACAGCGAAAAATAAACGTTGATT
The DNA here is from genome assembly GCA_029449295.1 of Zea luxurians. Taxonomy (NCBI): domain Eukaryota; kingdom Viridiplantae; phylum Streptophyta; class Magnoliopsida; order Poales; family Poaceae; genus Zea; species Zea luxurians. The sequence continues at coordinate 32,632,458 of JAOPSE010000031.1, forward strand.
CCACTGAAAGTAAAAGGCGAAGAAGCTCCTAAGGGAGGCTTACAGCGAAAAGTCAACGCTGATACACCAAAAAGTAAACGGTGAAGCCGAAAAGTAAACGCCAAAAAGATTTTTATCATTCTTAAGGGGACGAAGGGCCGTGCTTATGTTTTTGAACATGTGTCCTAATATTCATTTGCACATAACATATCATCATGTCATTTGCATTCATAAACATCCATTTAGACATATGTAGAGTCATCATCATGCTACACAAAAAAGACAGGTGCTTCAGAAAATAGGGAAAAGATTCGAAGGAAAAATTTTCTATGCTTCGTTGTGTACGAAAAGAAGGGAAGGTGTTTTTCGCCTTCGGCTCAAAAGAGAAGTTTCGTCCACAGCAAAGCAGACTGGATGTGGTTATAGGAGACAGAATATATTACAAGGTATGTACAAATTTACATAAGTTATTCCATATCTATATTACAAGAGTTTCTCCAAGAATTTTTGCAGGAAAGCGCATTACAAGCAATTTTAAGCTTCAGCCAAGGCTTCGTCTTCAGTTTTGTCAAACTTCAGCATTGTCAATCTTCAGCTTCGTCATCCTATATATCAAACAACATAGTAAGAAAGGTACAAATTTCAAAGGAGAAGGTAAAAGTAACAAACATAAGTTTCTTACCGGCTTGAGATGGCTTCGAGCTTCGTCGCCTGCCATTTTCCGCCCGCCACTTACCCAGATCTGGGTCATGAATCTATTTCCAATGCTTCTGGCTAAGCTTGGGATATCTAACAAATCTGAAGCTGACAAGCTGAAGTTTGGTCTGTTCACGATGTTTCCATGTGTGCAGCCAGCCTTCAAAAAAGCAGCAGCTGTGCCCCGAGAAGATACTAGGGCGCAGAAGTCAGCGTGCCCACCAATAACTTCGTCAAGGGCATCAACTTCGCCTTCAATATGTTCTAATGTTCTTGGCAGATTTTCAGCTGAAGGTGTAAATTTCGAAGAGCTAGCTCCGACAGAGTGAAACACGTCCTTCAGCCGCTGCACACATCGGATGCCGAAGCTTAAGCATTTCTCCTGAAGTTCTGTAAAGGATTTCTGCAAATTTGAGTATTTATCCACTTCAGCTTTCAGGCTTGTTTCAAAATATTTCTTTTCTTGCTCGAATTTTTCTGATTGACGGAGCAATTCATTCTTTAATTTATCATTTTCAGTTTGGACTTCAGCTAAAGAACCCTCCATGGTCTGAATAACAAAATCTTTCTTTTCTAATGCACCTTCGAGCTCTTTGACCATGATTTCAAGATCTTGGATTGCGAAGTCTTTCTTTTTCAGATTGGTTTCGTAGTTTTCAATCTTTTCAGTCAAATCTTGAATGACGGTTTTATTTTTCTCTTCCTCCAGATCTTGTTGCATTTTCAGAACCTTGCTTAATAATATGCTCTGTCGAAATGATCTTCGTTAGAACACGACCCAAAAGTTAATAATAACAGTAATAAAATAACAAAAATATTCGTTACCTTGAAGTTAGCATAAAGCAAGCTTCCGGCGATGTGGTGTCGTTGATAACGACACAAGTCCGCTTCCACCTTCGGCAAGCCAATGCTTTTGGAAAGGGTTCTGATAATTTTGGCCTCGGTGCGGTTCCGAAGGCACCTTAGTTTCCCTTCGTTCACCCCACCAAATAGCATAGCGCCTGATTTATATCCGCAAGATATGGCATATTTTTTCAACTCCTCTTTCTCAGTGTCTGTTAACTCTTGTCCAAGTAGGTCTTGAAAGTTAAAATCTTCTCCCTCAGAAATTTCACCAATTTGCTCTTTCCCCTTTTCAGTTCCTGTATTCACTGCAGCCACAGTAGCTTCTTCTTCGGCCATTTTCAGGAGAATATTGTCAATAACCTCAAGTGTAGTTTCCAGGTTCGACTCTTCGGTGGCCCCGGCTTCGGCCCCGGTAGCTTCGGGTTCGCTGGTTTCAGCTTCAATAGTTTTCATCCCAGTAGCTTCGGCTTCGGCAGTTTCAGCAAAGGGAATTTTCGGCACCGTTGCCAGTGGCGGCGTCTGGTGGATCACATCTGTTACTTGAATAATTCTCCGTTTTTTCAGCTTCGCATGACTTTCTGCTGCCGAAGCTGCCTTGTCCTTCTGAAAAAACTTCGTCAGTTCCAGTGCCAGTGGACTTAGCCTGATAGGCAAGGGTTCTGTCATTACCTTCATAATTTCTTCTACTTCAACAGCAGAAGGAGAAGCAGGAATATCTTCTTCTCGGACCGACGTTTCCGGCTCCGGGGACGCACCTTTTCTCTTTCTTGAAATGACCACCTTCGGCTCAGGATTTAACTCTTCAGCGCTAAGACTTTCAGAATCTTTCTTTTTCTTCTTGGCTACCTTGATGACCTCTTCGTCAGTAGCGCTAGCAATCCTTTTTCGCTTCGGGCCTCTGGCATCTCCGCCCAGTCGACCGTAGTCAGCGTATTCAAATCCTATGGCATCAAGCACTCTGTTTAGCCTTCGTTTTGGCCGAGTGTCGAAGGCCGCTGTCATCAATTGGTCCTCTTTTTTAGAGTAGTTCCCAAGAATTTCATTGCTAATCATTTCAATTGTATCAAGCCATTTTTGGCAGGGTACTTTAAAAAATTTCTTGAATTTATAATGATAAGGTAGCCTGACAAGTTCCCCCTCTTTCTTTTCCCCTTCAAGCTTCGGCATTGTCCACTCTTTTATCGTTGGAAAAACTCTGAAAGCCAGGAATTCTTGCACTAAATCTCTAGTGCCAATAGGTTCTGCTATAATTTTGAATTCGCCCAGTGCAGCCCAAGTTGGACCTTCTACTACCATTTTGCATCGGGGTCTTGTTTCTCCGAAGATTAATTCAAGAGGGCTCTGAACCAGCTTCTCTTTATCTTCATCAATTTTGACATAAAACCATTCTGATTTCTAGCCTGCCGGCCATTTGCTTCGGTAGCTGATCACGGGAAACTTCGTGGTTTTCCGATAAGCAAAATTATAGCAGCCAAAATTCTCATGCAATCCATCTTTTCTGGCCTTAGTTTGGTAATGCAACTCATGAACTCGACAGAAGCTGTCAGCAAATGGCTCCACCGCTTGGCTTCGGAGAGCCTAGATATAGACGCTGAGCCTGACAATTGCGTTGGGAGTCAGTTGGTGAAAGTAGATACCAAATCTTTGCAGCACATCGGATATCATCCTATTTAAGGGGAATCTTAATCCAGCTTTTGGAAAGCTCTTAAAAATAACTATTTCATCTTTTTCTAGCTTCGGGGTAGTTTCTTCCCCCCGAAGCGAAGTAGCTTCTTCTCATTCTCACTAAAATAACCCGACTTCACCATCTTGGAGAAATCAGCCTTGGAGACAGTCGACTTCCCGAAGTCCAAGTGGCTGGGCTTGCTTGGCACGGCAATATGATAATCATCATCAGAATCAGCTTCCTCAATATTTCCTTCTTCCGCTTCGGCAACAGCTTCTTCTGTCTCGGCAGCAGTCTGCCCTGTCTCGGTAGTACGGATTCCTTCCGAGGTCACCAGTCCGGATCGTTGCATCGCTTCGGAGATAGGAACAGTCTCCGCTCCTTCGGCTTCGCCTCCCTTACGCTCAACTCTAACGGTAGAGCGCACTCTGGCCATTTAATTCTGAATTTCTTGGGAACCAAAGAACTTTTTCTTCCGAAGCTTTTTCTTCTGATGAAGTAGGCTTTAAAATTGGAGCTTCGTCTGCTTGCGAGAGTCAAGCTTCGGCTATGGTTAAAAATTTTGGCAGCAAAATAGTGCAATAGCAATGAATGTTGTGGTAACTTCACACCTACCCGTCTGTTTATATAGTGCTACAGGTAAGAAGGTGAATCATCAGGATTTACACACCAGGCAAACAACTGCTTACACCCGCTGCGTGGTGGACCGCAGAGACCAAATAGTAACCCTACAGGGTGGGACCGCTACGCGCTCGGAAACTGAATCGTTTCTCGACAACGAGCTCAGGGAAGGTGTTTTTCGGACCTTCGGCTTCCTGAAGCCTAAGAGACTTTTTTCACGGATCAAGCTCGTTACGAAAAACGATCTAGCACCGCGAAGGGGCTACTGTTGGGGCCATGCTTCATCGCCGAAGGTCCTGCAGGAAGAAACAACTTCGACTGAAGCTGTCGGCACGTGATGACCGAAGGTTGCTGTTCATGAAGCTTCAGAATTGCAAACCGACTTAAAAGTAGAATGACCTTCTAGTCCACAAGTGTTTGAGTCATTGTTGTAAACTTTTATGAGAGGCATGATTGTAATTCCTCACAGGCTGTGTCTTGTGTCTATAAATAGTGAACAGTATTCCTTTACTGTTCACGCATTCTTGTAATTGCAAGTGCATCTCTCGGGAATCATTACTTGTCAAAGCGAAGGTATAAACGTACCTTGAAACATTGTATTCAAACATCTTATATTCATATGATAAAATATGTGAATGATGCCATTTATTTCCGACATGTTTATCTTTGATGTTTTACATTTTACATTACTTTATATTATCTTTGTAAATTTAGTTACGAAGGTGCATTATGTTCGTGGCCTTCGTCCGAAGTTCATTAAATCCTCGGGGAGATAATGCTTCAGCGGACGAAGGGCATTTGATATTTAACATTTTTTGTGTTGCCTTGTTCTTGATTCATAGCATTTGAGAACAAGTCCCCAACAGAAGGATAGGAAATGGACCAATGTACCTGGGTGCAAGTTTTCCTTTTATCACGAAACGCGATACTCCCTTCATTGGTGAAACCTTCAAGTAAACATAATCCCCTTCAAGAAAATACAAGGGCATTCGCCGTTTGTCTGCATAGCTCTTTTGCCGAGCTTGGGCTTTCTTTAGATTATGAATAACTTTCTGAACCTTTTCCTCGGCCTCCTTTACTATGTCAGGCCTAAAGAAATACCTTTCTCCAGGTTCAGACCAATTTAGCGGAGTTCGACACCGTCGCCCATATAAAGCTTCAAAAGGTGCCATCTTGATACTTTCTTGATAACTATTATTGTATGAAAACTCCGCCAAAGGCAAACATTCATCCCATTTTGGTGAGAAATCCAGGACACATGCTCGCAACATATCTTCGAGTACTTGATTAATTCTCTCAGTCTGTCCACTGGTTTGTGGATGGTATGCCGAACTATGGAGCAACTTAGTACCCAAGGATTTGTGAAGTGCTTCCCAAAACTTGGCTACAAATTGGGGTCCACGATCCGACACAATGGTCTTCGGAACACCATGCAGACTAAGAATACGAGCAATGTACAATTGGGCATAGATAGTAACCGGGGAATCTGTCTTGACCGGCAGAAAGTGAGCAATCTTCGTAAGCCGATCAATTATAACTCAGATAGAATCATGCCCTTTTGCAGTCCTGGGCAATCCCACGATAAAGTCCATACTTATGTCTTCCCATTTCCATGTTGGGATCGACAAAGATTGTAATGGACCAGCAGTTTTCATGTGTATGGCTTTGACACGTCTGCAAGTGTCACACTTAGCCACATAGCGTGCAATTTCAATTTTCATCTTCGTCCACCAGTAGTACTGCTTTAGATCATGATACATCTTAGTGCTTCCTGGATGAATAGAATAACGACTAAGATGCGCTTCATCTAAGATTTGCTGGCGGGGTTCTTCATTTTTTGGCACTACTATGCGGTTATTGAACCATAGCACACTTTGATCGTCTTCCTTGAAACATTTGGCTGTTCCAGCCCTTAATTTCTCCCGTATGTGCTTCATACCCAAATTATCCTTTTGAGCATCAATTATTCTTTGCAAAATGATTGACTCAAGCTTTAGCTGATTCAGGGTTCCTTGTTGGACTATCCCTAGGTTTAGCTTTTCCATCTCTTGACATAAAGTGTTGTCAGAGGTCTTCACCATAAGACAGTGGCAGGAAGCCTTACGGCTCAGTGCATCTGCCACAACATTGGCTTTGCCTGGGTGGTAGTGAATTTCCAGTTCATAGTCCTTAATAGCTCAAGCCATCGCCTTTGCCTCATATTCAACTCTGACTGGGTGAAGATATACTTCAAGCTTTTATGATCTGTATAAATATGACAGATATTTCCTAGCAGATAGTGACGCCAAATTTTCAGGGCATGAACCACAGCAGCTAGCTCCAGATCATGAGTTGGGTAATGCTCCTCATGTCGGCGCAACTGCCTTGAAGCATATGCAATTACTCGGCCCTCTTGCATTAATACACAGCCGAGTCCACTGCCTGATGCATCACAGTATACATCAAAAGGCTTAGTGATGTCCGGTTGAGCCAATACCGGAGCAGTGGTTAATAATGTCTTCAATTGCTCAAAGGCTTCATTACACTTAGAAGACCAATTGAATTTAATGTCATTCTTCAATAAACTTGTGATTGGCTTCACAAGCTTAGAAAAATCTGGTATGAATCTGCGATAATATCCAGCTAGTCCAAGAAAACTCCGGACTTGGTGAACAGTGGTTGGGGGTTTCCACTCCAGAATATCCTTGACTTTGCTAGGATCTACCGCAATTCCCTTGGCAGATAACACGTGCCCCAAAAATTGAATTTCCTCCAGCCAGAACGCGCACTTGCTAAACTTGGCATACAGCTGATATTCCCTCAGGCGTGTCAATACAATCCGTAGATGTTGAGCATGCTCCTCTTCATTTTTAGAGTATATCAAGATATCGTCAATGAAGACCACCACGAACTTGTCCAACTCGGGCATGAACACCGAGTTCATCAAATAGGTGAAGTGGGCAAGAGCATTTGTTAGCCCGAAAGACATTACCAGATATTCAAATAAACCATACCGCGTAGTAAACGCGGTCTTCGGTATATCCTCGGGCCGAATACGGATTTGGTGATAGCCCGACCTGAGATCAATTTTGGAAAATACCCTCGCCCCAGTCAGTTGATCAAATAAGATGTCAATCCTCGGAAGAGGGTACTTGTTCTTGATGGTGACCTCATTCAGGGGTCGATAATCCACGCACATTCGTAAGGTTTGATCCTTCTTCTTAACAAAAATGGCGGGACAACCCCGTGGAGACGAGCTTGGCCGGATGAATCCCTTATTCAGTAGATTTTGTAATTGAATCTTCAATTCCGCCAACTCATTAGGGGGCATACGGTACGATCTTCGGGAGATGGGAGCCATACCGGGCTTTAGCTCAATTACAAATTCTACATCTCTTTCAGGGGGCAGTTCAGGCAAATCTTCCGAAAATACATTTGGAAACTCACATACTACCGGAATATCCTTGATCTCCGGTACAATGGCTTCATATATTCTACCAGAAGCTTTGGCTAGATTGGTTACGGGGAGAGACAAAAGAATCTCTTCTTGATTATAGCTCAACCTGACGGTTCTGAGTTCAGTGTTGAGAATTGCCTTGTTTTGGGTTAACCAATTCATACCCAAAATTACATCTATATCTTGGCCTTTCAGAACAATCATGTTAGCAGGAAAGTTCCATCCAGCCATTGTTACTGGCACTTCATAGGCCACTTCTCTAGTAAAAATGTGTCCCCCAGGTGAATGAATTTTAAATCCTTCTTTTGATTCATGGCATGAAATGTGATGTTGCTCCACAAATGTCTTGCTAATAAATGTATGCGAAGCACCAGAATCAAAAAGAATAATTGCAGGGTGACTGGCCACGGGAAACGTACCCATCATCACCGGTTCTCCTTCCGGTGTAGTGGCCACTTGAGTATAGTATACCCGCCCCGTCTTCTTTGCAGTCTTTCCCACATTATTTCCCTTGGGCTGAGCTGATTTCCCAGATCCTTGTTGAGCGTTTGATTGATTCTGCTTGGGATATGGGTAGTATTTGATGAAATGTCCAGACTTGCCACAATTAAAACACCCGGTTGAGGAGCTGGGCAAAGCAGGGAATCGAGTGCCCGGGGCACCCGGCTGATTTGGGGTAGTGGGGGCATTGTTGGGGCGAATAATGATTGGCTGTTTGAAAGGGAATGAGGGCGGTCGAGAGAAAGAACGATTTTGGCTAGAAGGCCGGATCACAAACCGTTGCCTCTTTGCCTGGCCCTGATTAGGCTTCTCACCACCAAATCCCTTATTCTTCCCGGAACCTGCATATTTTGCTTCAACAGATAGGGCTGTGCTGACAGCCTTTCCATACGTGAGATCTTTGCAGGTGGCCATTTTTCTCTGCAATCGATCATTCAGACCCCTCATAAAGCAGTTCTTTTTCTTTAAATCAGTATTCACCTGGTCGATTGCGTATTGTGACAGGTGATTGAACTTGTTGAGATATTGATTGACAGTATCTCCTCCTTGTTTTAGCTTCATGAACTCTTCTTGCTTCATATGCAGAACACCCTCCGGGATATAGTGTTCACGGAAGGCCACTTTAAACTCTTCCCATGTCACTTGATGATTTGCAGGTTGAATAGCCACAAAATTCCCCCACCAGGTACTGGCAGGGCCGCGCAGTTGTTGCGCTGCGAACAACGGCTTCTGTGTCTCTGAACAGCGGAGAAGACCAAATTTTTGTTCAATAACCCGTATCCACTCATCAGCTTCCAACGGGTCCTCAGCCTTGACAAATAGTGGTGGACGGGTTTCAGAGAAATCCAGATATGTGGTTTCACGGGGGCCTTGCTGATAACCCCTTCCACCCTGCTGCTGGAATTGTTGGCCCGCCATTTCCCTAAGAAAGCGGGTATTGTCTGCAGTTGCGTTCGCCAAGGCGGCAATCGCCTCGGCCAATGTGGGAGGAACCGGGGGTGGATTTGGGGTAACATCCCTTCCCCCAGAAGTTCCTGCTGCATCCTGTCCTCGAGTCCTGGTAGGCATCTGAGGCAAAGAACATTTAAAGTAAACATAATATGCCAGAGAAACCTTCCATTTTACATTACTATAAAAAGTAATGATACAAACTCGATGTTATACAACAGGATACATTACCCATTATACAATAGTTCAACATATTGTACAGCACACTACTTCTATTTCTACAAGCTATACTACTACTCCTGCTTCTGGTTGCTCTTAGCAGCTTCATCGTCAGGTGTGGGAGACCATACATCGACCAGTCTCAACGAAGGAGGGGGCCTAAAAAGGTCTAACTCGCCACCAAGCGCTTCTCCCGCATTATGCGAGGGTCCGGCTTCTGACCTGACGGGATCCGCAGGGACATGTGGGTGTAATTGCGAATACAGTACATGAACTTCCTCATGTAAAGTATTGCAATATACCTGCAAGTTGTCAATAGCAGCGCTAAGTTCGTTGACTCGTGCTTGAGCCTTCGCTTCCTTAGCCCAAGCTACAGAACGAGACTGTACTGCCCAATCAAGCGCCAAATCTCGATCAGCTAGTTGATCTTGCAGGGTGCGGATGTAACTTCTTAATTCATTTATTCAGTCACTATCCGCAACCCATAAATTGGTCCTGCGTTGTAACTCTGCTTGAAGTTGATTCACCCGAGCTTCGAGATCACCAATAGGATCGTTGCTCCCGCTACTGCTATCTTGCTCCCATGGGGCAAGTTGGTGTCGAGGTACACCGATAGGTCCAGTATGTTTTCGCGCCGTTTTCCTTGTACGCGGCGGCATTTGCTAAGGGGGAAAATTTATTAGTACAATTCTTAGCATGATGCATGAATAATTACAGAATCAACCTTAGTCGATTCAACCTTCTATACATTGCACTCTTCCTATCTGGTCTTTGCAATAAACTCTTCAGAAATACTTAGGTAAGAAGAGAAGAAATTTTCTGGATAAATCTTAGAAAATCCTTTTGAAGATGCTACGTAATATCTGTCAAGAAGGGCTACGCTCCGATACCAGCTGTGACGGAACCTCCCAAGTCATTAGGCCCACCTACAGTTGTCCTTGTCCTACAGACATCAGACAACCCTGTAGATGTTCCTGAATCACTTGACACGTTCGGTATCTTTATCCTTACCTTTCCAGGAACGTTTCACCCGTCTGACATACAGTATGTTCATCGGAGATGCGGAATTGCGGAATTGATTACATAAACTTTACATTTATTAAAAAGTAAGAGTAAGTCGTTTAATACAGACCAGAGTATAAGCGAGTGCAGAAAAAGTATTATTACAATACCTAGGAGGTAAAAGCTCCTCCCATTAAGTTCTTTACATAAAAGTTTTTAAGGAGGACCCGGTCCTCCAGCAGCTTCATTCTTGATTATCTTCACTTTTCACCACCTTGGTACAAAAACAACAAAAGTTTGTTGTCTCCTCACCTAAAAACAACGGGGGAATAAACCCTGAGTATGGAATTACTTAGCAAGTCTTACCCGACTAAAGAAAAGACTCTCAAGGGTATGCTGGTTATATGGGAGTCAAGGTAAGGCTTCTCAATAATCAAAGACTCTGTTTGCCGAATTGCTTACTAAAGTGGATCCTTAAAATCCAATTTTATTGTCGGGTTAAGTAAAATTACCTGCAGCTAGAGTTCTTTCTACCCTAGTTCAATCACTTGACCTGTACTAGCCAATTTCTTATCAACCCTTCATCTTCACTGGATTGCTACGTGTAAGTCAGTGGCCAAGTCTCCATAACCGTGGAGGTACGGCGATCCGAATCGATTGTACTCAGCTGAGGATCTCCAATCACACGACATATGTAGCACTTAACCCTTGCATATGTCAACCCGCCACCGAGTTTCTTAAGACCAGATCAGGTTCACGCAAACCAAGAGCACAGATACACCATCGTCCAGCCTCTTGCCATGGAGGGTACACGCTACTCTCGCCACCGCTCCACGCCCATTTCGTGTTATCTTATTCTGGCCTTAGTCCACCCGAGGCAAAGCTTACCCATGACGAGGCATGTGACCAGTTAAAGGGTCCTCGGTCAGCAGGCTTACATCGAGACGGCCCTTAATCGACTCAGACGGAGACACTACACCGAGACTCTCTTTCTCGTGCAAGTCACCCGCCCGGTCTCAGCTTAATCCTTTAACCCCAAAGGTTGGTACCTGGCAGAGGTACATCTTTTCCGATGTTGAATCCATCACGGCCATGATGGATTCACCATCAAGTTTTTATTTTCGAAAACATCCCACCCACTTTTGCCACATCATCTTTGGTAAAAACAAAACATTTTGTTTTTCTAAAGCAAGGCTAAGCATCAAAAATCCTTTGTAAAACAGGGATTTCAAGGAAGGAAATCAAATTCCAAGGAAGGTAATGCAGGAATTGTTTTAGCAATCAACTCCTATCACCTAATGCATCAAGCAAGTGAGAAAGGTTTTTAAAACACAAGGAGGTGGCAAATGCACCGGGGCTTGCCTTTGTTTATGGGTGAGTCAGGCTTAGATCCACAAATATCGAAGTAGAAACAATTTTCAGCCTGAGTTTCCAAGGGTGGTGGTACTTGCTCTTCAGTGGCTTCCACTTCTTCTTCGTGTTCTAATCATAGCCATACATATGTATAAGAATGGATGCCATGGGATGCTCATGAGGATGCAAAGATAATATAAACTTATTATCTAAGTCTTGAATACAACTTTCCTTCACGGAACTCCGAGAACTTAGGGTTTCCGGAGTCAGTAAAGGAGTTCACAGGGCAGGGGGGTGTTTTGGGGTTTGGTGATCAAACAAGGTCCAAATCAACCCAAATTCTACCCAATGTTTCTAAATAAAATGAGGAACTCATATAAAAATTTTGAGAATTTTTGGGATTACCATTTATCTTTTAAAAATCCAGAACTACTACCATAAACTATTTTAAATACCTTAAAATTCCTAATTTACCCTAAAAATCATGAAACTACTTTTTATTAAATTCTAGGGAAAATAAGAAATCTAGGAAAATTAGTTTCACAATTTTACCATTTTTCTACATTTTTTATAATTGTTTTGGCTCTGGAAATAAAAGAAAAGGAAAACCAGTGAATAGTACTGGGCTGATTTCAGCCCAGCGGCCCAGTTCAAAGGAGAAAGGTGCTCGCGCGCGCCTGCGATGGCGGGTTTGCAGAAAAGCCCTCGCCTTTCTGAACAACCAGAAACAGAACCGAAGTGCTATTCACAGAGTCACTGACGCATTCCAGAAAACCCCTCGGACTTCTAATTCTTCACAGGGGAGGGTCCTCGACGGCGTCGTGTGGAGGATGAACTCCGGTGAGCACACAGACCTGCCGAATTGCTCCAAGACCGGCGCCTAGACTAAGACCAAATCAAATCCATGACCAGGGGAGCATTTCCCCAACATAATTGTGCTAATGATCAAAGGGTGTGCTCTGGCCACGGTGGCCGAGAACATGGCGGCTAGATCGTCGCGTTCCCGACGATTGGCGGTCCCCTAGTTCGAATTGAGGGCTCGGTAAGCATCACAGAGTCATCAGAGTGCTTAAACTAGGGAGAGAGAGCGATGAGCTAACCTGGAAAGGGCTGGCCGCGGTGAGCTTGATTCTATGGTGGCGGAAAGTGGATTTGGGGCGAACGTGAAATTGGAGAGCTGTGGGAAGTAATCGGAGCTGCGCATGGGTGCTCTGGACGCACAATTACCTAGCGGCACTGGCTGAGGCTCCAATTTATAGGCAGCTTCGTCGGTGGCCGGGAATTTGGGCGTTGATGTGCGGTGGTCGGAAGTGAAAAAGAGTGCTGTTGTGCATGAGTACGTGTCTTCGGTCGTGGCGAGCTCACCGGCGATGATGGGGCGGCTATAAGGAGTCACGGCGACGCGGTAGAAAGACTCGGACACGCGGCGGACACGGAGATGGCACAACGGCGGCGAGCGGCTTTATCTACGACGGTGAGCAAGGGGAGGGGTATCGCGGCTGGCCGGGGTGACATCCAGCTCACCGACGGCGAAGATTCTTTTACCCCGCAGCGCTATCCAGCTCCTAGGCACTTATCTCGACGCCGGCGACACGAATCACGGCAGAGAGAGCCGTCGGCGGTGAGGGACTGCCGCGCTGGCGGTCTGATCCTTTACAGTTACTGTACCATGGCGAATTCAGTCAGATGAACTGACAGAGCAAATTTAAGCCACTTTTTCTCTGATTTTCAAATGGCAACACATCCAGTGACCTGTAGCAAAGTTGTAGAGCTATATGCCATCTACAATTCGACTATAGGGACTGAGCTCATTTGATCACTAGATCATGGTTGAATTCACACTCAAAGCTGACCCTGATACACTAAATAGCTGAATTTCAGAATGAAATCAGCCTGACAGCCAAGCTTTGAGCATGATTATCTTCAAACTTCTCTTAACGACTATGCTCACACCCTTAAACAAAGTTGTTCTCCTTAATTTGGTCTACAACTTTGATGTGGTGACCTAGGGCAAAAACCCTATAGTTTGAAAGTTACAAGGGTTCAAAGTTAAAGAAAACACACTGATTTCAGACTTAGGCTCAATAGAGCTAAAGGGGTGATTTTTGCAAATTAGTCCAAAACTTAGGGTTTGGCTTGTAAATTCACATATGAGTGACCCAAAGGACTTAAGATACTTATTTAGCTTGGTTTTTGCACTTTAGTCCAAAAGTGGACTAATTTTGCACATAGGTCCCTAGGGTTTGGTTTTAGGGTTTTCTGGGTTCCAATTAGGGTTTCTGGTATTCCAAGGGTATAAATGTGATTCAACTTTGTTTTTGGGGACATTTTATGACTCTTCACCTAAAGCCTTTAGGTTTTCTCATCTTGGGTTAAGTTTTACTCCCTTTGAGCCTTATTTAGGGTTAGGTTCCCTATCCAGGGTCCTATTTGCAAAACACCAAAAACAATACACTTGTTTGAAATTTTTACCTAGTGAATGCACTCTAGGTGTATCAAACATATGCAATGTCAATGCTTATGATGCCATGCTCAAGTTTTAGTTACAGTAACACCAGGGGTGTTACAACTTGAAGCATGTAGGGTCGGTCTTCTGTCCTGTAGACCTCGTTGGGGTGCCAGTGGGAGTAGCCTGACGAGTAGGTGTCCGTTGAGAACCCTGTGGAGCATACTGAACTGGGCGTGGTCCTCCTGGTCGAGTCGATGTACCCTGTGGTGAAACGTAGCGGGGACGAACACTGCTGCTACCCTGTCCCTGTGAGATAGCCTTCCTCTTCAAATCACCCAGTTGAACACGCTTGTGTTCAATAGAAAGAGCCTTATCCAGTAGCCTCTGAAACGACGGAAATGTGTGTGCAACCAGTGCATACTGTAGGGGTCCATTAAGTCCTTCAATGAAGTGCTCCTGCTTCCTCTCATCCTCAGCAACTTCCTCCGGAGCATATCTCGACAACTGAATGAATTTGTCTCTGTACTCGCTGACCGACATGTTGCCTTGCTTCAATGACAGAAACTCCTTCTTCTTGATCTTTATCATACCAGCTGGAATATGGTAGTTCCTGAACTATGTACTGAACTCTGCCCAAGTAATAGCATTAGCAGCATCGTGGGCAGCTGTATAAGAATCCCACTAGTCAGCAGCAGGACCTGTTAGACGACCTGAGGCATAAAGAACTTTCTCCCGGTCTGAGCATTGGGCGATGTTGAGCATCTTCTCAATTGCTTTTAGCCAATCATCTGCATCAAGTGGATCTGGCGAGCTGGCGAAGGTCGGTGGCTTATGGCTCATAAATTCCCGGTGCTTATCACGAGGTGGAACTGGTGGTGGTGGTGGAGGCAATGGCACTTGTTGCTGTTGCTGCTGTTGTTGAAGTTGTTGCTGCAGCTGCTGTTGTTGCGCCCTTCTCTCCTGGCGTATCTCCTCTCTCTCCTGGCGCAACTCCTGGCGTATATCTTCTCTTTCCTGACGCATCTCGTGGCGTTCTTGCTGCATCTGGGCACGCATATCCGCCATAGTGTCCGCTATTTGCTGCATCACCGCCATCTGTGCTGCAATCAGTGGATCAACTCCGCCTGGTGGAGGATTAGGAGGATTCATCCCTGCTGGCTGTGGCTGAGGTTGTCTATATATCCTTCGAGTGTGTCGATTAGGAGGCAAATCAATTCCACCACCCCTCCTGGTATTGACCATCTGAGTTAGATACATATGGTAAGAGAGAGTAGTAGACAAGGCAGTAATTACGAATCATGTTACTTTGGGGGATTTATTAGCTAAGCAGTTTTAACGTTTTATCTACCATAGCTAGTTCACTACTTTATAGTGGTACATACTAAGATGTCCGTATATAATACTTCAATCAATCAAAGAAGCAAATTAGACATTTTTCATCAGAACAATCAAACAACATTTTTAAATATAGAAAATAGTTTTGATTTTTTTGTCTTAGGTTTCCTATCTCTTAAAAATGTCATAGGGGTAGGGATTCCAAGGTGTGAAATCCATCTTGTCTCAGAGTAGAAAAGGTAAGAATGATCAGAGTAGAACAGTAGAAGATGAGACAGGATCAAGATAAGTGTAGAAAGAATCAGAGTAAGGTAAGTGTAGAATGAATCAGAATGAGATAAGTAGGTAAGGGTTGTCCATTTCTATCTAGGTTTCGTCCTACAGTCAACATTTCCTCTGATACCACTTCTGTAACACCCGGGCTTTAAGGAACAAAGCCAGGTGCATCTCATACATGCGCCAAGAAGACAACATATATAATAATAGAGTGTATAGAGATAAATGTCACAAAACATCAGAGTATTTATTACATAGCGGAAGACTTATTACAAAATAAAAGAATAAATATAAAACAAACTAAGGATCGACGGCGCCAATGTCAACTGAGAAACGCCACCTAGATCAAGTCGAATGCCTCAGTGTTAGGCGGCTCCTCTTCGACCACCTATTCTTCTCCTGTGGGGGGTGTGAGACAGCAAGGGTGAGCTCACATACGTTCATAGCTCAACAAGTCGTGGGGAATAATGTGACATGAACTCACCAAAGGTGGGGGTTCATGTAGTGTAAGGCTGATCAATGAAATAAAGGCTGAAGCTGAGCATTGCTTTTATAAGTTGGTCAAAATTTTATTAGCAATTACTAGGTGTAAGTAAATACCAAACCTTAATAATAATAAAGAAAAGTAATAGTAAAATAATCCCAAATGCGATACAAATGTCAAATTAAATTTAAGTTCCATAAATTAATCATGTGAGGGTCCGAGCCGCTCATGACCGTGAGCACGGCTAGTATACTAGTTTTACACTCTGCAGAGGTTGCGCATCTTTACCCACAAGTCATGTTACCCATCTGCCAAGAGACGGCCAATCCCATACACCTCTACCGAGGAGGCGAGGCAGGGTAACACTACGAGGCCTTTACAAAGTTCCACTAGCTTCAGAAATCCCGCTACAGTTTATAGGAAGCTCCAGTGCAGGAATCCCTCGCCTGACCGCCATCGCAGCAAAATCAACCCAAGGACCTCCCTACACTGACCACTCCCCTACTGCCCTTGCCCCTTTCGGGTAAGGAAGACCTCCACTAGCTTTCCTAGTTAATCAGCCAAGGGCGTCCCATTAAACCCTTGTGGTAGCACTGTTTTCCCGGGTGGTCGCTCCATGTTCCCATTAATTTAATGATCTTAACATGAATAGTAATAATAACAAGATAATAAAAGAGTAATCATGAATGTTGTATCTCCATACCCAATCCACATAAAGCAATAGCAGGTACTACCCAAAAATATTTCAGAGGTGAACAAGGTATAAAGATAACCAAAACTAGGGTAACCTAAAGGATCCCATCAAAATTAACCTATGCAGATCATTAAAATTAATAAGAACATGGCTGAGAAAAGTAAGTGATCAAGGGCACAACTTGCCTTCAATGAGCTCCTGCTCAGCTACTTCTACTTGCTGAACCTCAGAATCCACAGTGGCTTGCTCGTCTACTCGTATCAACACAATACATACATAGTATAGCATAAAGTAACATCACATCAAACATGTAAATAAAATATACAGTAAAAATCTACACATTAAAATGAGATCATAGGAACTGGAATCATTAGATTTGGAGTTATAGATTTCAAGTTATGAATTTCCTAAGGTTTAATGTGATTAAAATAGGATTAGATGAGAAATTAATTTTCTTAATGTTTTCATGTAAAAACAGAGACTCTAGATGATGGAGAATAAAATTATAAAATTTTAGGAACTGGAATGGAGTGATTTGGACTAAAAATGGATTTTCTATGGATTAAATAGGTTCTAGGAATTGTTTTTATATTAAAAATCCATTTCTGAATTTATTTATTTGATTTTCATGAGCTCTGGACTGGGCGCAAGATTACCAGAGACAGCAGGGGGCTTGGCACAAGAAAACCCCAGACTCGGTGAATAGTATCCTCTGGATGGCGGGTTAGTTATCTAATAAGCGAAGGGCTCTTTTGCAAATCAGCCAGTGAAGCGGTATCGGCTCCCGTGAGCCGTCCGATCCACTGCGAGCGCCCAGGATTAGACTTAGGTGTAAATAGACCAGCATTCTATGTAGACCACACGATCACACTTCCACGGCCTAGATTAGATCTACATTAGTTGAACCGGTACGCGATAAGGGCTTTTGGATCTAGATCCAACGACATCGATTTAACTAGACCAAAACAGGATGTGTGTCCCGATCTACGTTGTTCCCCTCAAGATCAACGGTCCAAATCTATTTGCTCACCCGTGGAACGAATGCCGGCGGCGGAGCAGAGCTCCCCCACGGCGGCGCCATTCCCCATCCTCACCGGAGTTGTCCGATTTTGCTAACCCCGCCCCCATTTTCTAATTGAACATGTGCGGCAGCTCTACGAGGCCATGGCGAGACAGGAGGAGGTGTTCTCACCGGCGATTGATGCGGCGAAAAGGTCGATCCGCGGCGAAGGAAGCTTTCGTGGCGGCAAAGCACGTGGACGGAGGATTCCACGGCCTCCCGGTCCTCGCCGAGGCACGCACGGCTCCCCGTGCCCGGGTACTTTTGGTGGGCGGTGGAATGGGTACAAGACGATGGCGCGGAGGTGGGCTCGCCGGGGCCAATCTCTGCAGAACTGGCGTACGGTGGCGACAGCTTCCACAAGCCGGCAGGCGTGGCTCGGGTGGACTGCGAACGTGGAGGGGTAGTCTCGAGGATGGCTGCCGTTCTTGTAGGGCAGCTGGGAGGAATCCCGGTCAACAACCCACGCCGCACGGATGATCCATACGCCGGAGATGTAGGCGCGGTTGTTACGAAGAAGGTGCTGACACCACCGGCCCACCGGTCAGTGACCATCGAGGCGATACGCGCAACAGGGAGAACGGACAGGGAGACTTCCAGGTGGGGCCAGCCGATCATGGCGCACGACCAGGCGCGTGCGTGGAGAAATAGGAAGTTGGGCCGCGCGGGCTGGTTTCTGGCTGCTGGGCCGAATTGGGGGGGCAACAGACTAGGTTTTGCTTTTCCCTTTTTTCTCCCATTTTCTTTTCCTTATTTCTAAAGTCAATTTGAATTCGAATTTAGTTTCAAACCTTGTGCAAATTTATTCTCCAATCATATTGTGAAATGAAAAATACAATTTTTAGAAATATAATTATATTATTTATATTTTTATATCATTTCTCTTCTTATTTTTCAAAACCCAATTTTCAATCTAGGGTTTAATTCAACTTCTAGTAATTATTATTCTATTATTTTTATCCTTACTATTTTATTTAATGCACAAACATATAGAACTCCAACATGATGCATTTTTTTAATCATTTGTTTGAAATAATCCTCTAAATTTTGTGTATGCTCTTTTTATGATGCAAACGAGGCACATAAAATAAGGAAATCACCATGTATTTCTTGTACACAATTTTGAGTATTACAATGCAAGACTTCCACTGCACTCCAATGAGAGGGTAACTTATTCCAAGTTCATCTTTGTTGGGGGCCTTCGGCTTCCGAAGGTCCTCAAAAAACGTGATTTAACAATGTTTCTGGAGTATAATGTGTAAACAGGTATCTTCGGACTCGAATCGGTACCACAGTGAGAGAAGCTCAAAGAGTACGAAGGTTGACACAGCGCCGAAGCCCTGAGCAGGAAAGCTTCGGCGTGATGGCAGAAAAGGAAACTGACTTAAAGATGAAAAGGCTATTCAGACCTCGGTGGATTACTATAGAATTATTACCAAATGTAAAGGGCATGGGTGTAATTTTACATGGGCTGTGTCCCGTGCCTATAAATAGGTGAACAGTGCCCCCGTACTGTTCAGGCTGACTTGGCATTTCACTTTTGCGTCACGCTTGTACTTTTACCTTCTTTCAAGCCGAAGGTACATTTGTAACTTAATATCATTTCTATTTTTCCATAATAATAATATAGAAATGAGCTAACAATTATACATAATTGTTTATGTTATCCTTTATATTTCATATGATTCCTTCTTCATTATTATATGTTGTGTTTATGAAGGTAAGTCCTTCATAACCTTCGTCCGAAAATCATTATATCCCAAGGGAGATAATCCTTCGAAGGACGAAGGGCTTTAACGTTTAACATTTTTTGTGTTGCCTTGTTCTTAACTTGAAGCATTTGAGAACAAGTCCCCAACATTGGCGCCCACCTCCAGTGAACTCACTTCCACTCTTTGAGTTTTGAACACCTTCGGCAATCATAAACCTTCGCTATGGCGCCGAAGAAAGCTTTAGCAACTGGGGCTGCAGTTCTGCAACCGCTGGACCCCAATCAGGAGACTCTCTCCCTTCGGGAGGCCCGAAGCCAGAAGAGGAAGGCTGTCAGCCCGACACCGCAAGAGGATGAGCTAGATCAAGAAATCAGAGACATGGAGATGCTTCATCAACAGGTGCAGAGGAAGAAGGAAAAGATGGCCAGGCTAGCTGAACTGCAAAGGCAGATAGACGAAGCCTCTGAAGAAGTTCGTCATCTTACTCAGGATGAGCAGAACCGTAGGCCTCAGCACAAAGACCTTCATCAGGAGGATTTTTTCAACGAAGATGACTGGTATGAGAATTTCCACCATGGAAATTTTGCTTTTGATGATGTTTCTCCTCTATCCGCTGAGCTGCAAGCTACACCTTGGCCTCCGTCCTACAAGCCGCCCCAGCTTCCCATATTCGACGGCCATTCAGACCCGAAGCAGTTTTTGGTGAGCTACGAAGCAACAGTATCTTCGTATGGTGGCAATACTGCAGTCATGGCAAAATCTTTTGTTATGGCTGTTAGGAGTGTTGCTCAAACCTGGTATTCCTCCCTTCGACCAGGAACGATAACTTCATGGCAAAAGCTGAAGGACATGTTGTTAACCAGCTTCCAAGGGTTTCAGACGAAGCCGGTCACTGCTCAAGCTCTATTCCAGTGCACCCAAGATCACGAAGAATACCTTTAGGCGTATGTCCGGAGGTTCTTGCGTTTGAGGGCACAGGCGCCAACAGTGCCCAACGAAATTGTCATTGAGGCCATGATCAAGGGACTTCGGCCAGGACCTTCAGCTCAGTATTTTGCTAGGAAGCCTCCTCAAACTTTGGAGAAGTTGCTCCAGAAGATGGACGAGTATATTCGGGCCGACAATGATTTTCGTCAAAGAAGGGAGGAGGCTTTCAGGTTTTCTGAAATGACCAGGGGCTTCGGAGGAAGATTTTATCCGAGGCACGTCAGGTCAATTCACAACTCTACTCAAAATGATGATAAGGGGAGTCAGCAGCAAAGGCCATAGTGCTCTTCACAGGCTTTGGGGCAACAGCAAAGCTCCTTCCGGCCGCCAGCTCCAAGAGGCAGAGGCGCCAGGGGCTTCGGCGGAAGATTTGGAGATCAACCGAGGAGAACATTTTGCTTGTTCTGTGGTGAAAACAAGGGCCATACCACCAGGATGTGCCATGTTACCATCCAGAAGCAGAAGGAGATAGCCGAAGCTGCAGTACAACAGGGTCAGCCGAAGCAGATCATGCACACTGCTTCGTATCATTCGCCTTATATCCCAGAATATGTAGGCAACCACCCTGCAGTTTCTGTTGCTTCGGCGAGTCAACCTCAAGCTTCCTGGCAACAGCCTCCGCCTCCACCACCGCTGCAACAGGGCCAGCAGCCAGAAGGGGGCCAATATGCTCAACACCAAAGGGACTTCAGAGAACAGTCCGAAGCTCGTACAGTCAATAGCACTGTGCCAGAGTCGAAGCACATTTATTGACAAATATCCTACCTTGAAAGTAGTCTTTTCCATTCAGTTTTATTTTCTGTGTAATAAAGGACACTTTTTAAATCTCATGTGATAGTTTCGTTGTTTGCCACAAGGAAAATATATCTTCTCTACAGACTTAAGTTATTGAAGCTTAAAGATTTGCGGTAGCAAGAAGGACCTTCGAATTATCAAGAATTTATTTTAAAATGCACGGCATGAATTCTTCGAAGCAACAAAAAGTCGTTCCAACGAACGCAGAGTAAGTTTGCTAAAGTTACAAAAAGTCGTTCCAAAGGGAGCGCAGTGTAAGTTTTCTGCTCAAAAGTCGTTCCAAAGGGAATGCAGAGCTTACAGCGAAAAGTCAACGCTGATACCGCCTAAGTAAAAGGCGAAGCGCGAAAAGTCAACGCGAATACCGCCGAAAGTAAAAGGCGAAGAAGCTCCTAAGGGAGGCTTACAGCGAAAAGTCAACGCTGATTCCGCTGAAGTAAAAGGCGAAGAAGCTCCTAAGGGAGGCTTACAGTGATAAGTTAACGCTGATTTAAAAAGATTATGTGTTTTATTGCGGGGATGTGCGTAATAAATACCATTTTACATAGCATAACATCATCACATCATTTCGCATAACATAAGCATCATACATCATGTTGCATATGGCACAAGAAGGGGACACAATATTGGTCTTCGGAAGAATGCTTTGAAAAAGGGAAAATCATGCTAAGTCACAAGGAGATACAATATTGATCTTCAGAGTGTAGCTTTGGGAAATATTTTCACGATGCTTGGATATTCTTCATCAGAACACTATGGTTATCGTTGTGATAAATGAAAATTCTTCTTCACGAAGCATGAAAAGAAGGGAAGGTGTTTTTTCGTCAAAGACTCAAAAAACGGTACGTATGTAAAATTTCATGCATCGTAAAGAATTGAACCATAAAAAACAAGTATATTACATTTAGGGTTACAAGATATTACACATATTACATTTCAGATGTTTGTTACAATAGCACCTAGTCTTCCCTAAGTACTACTTCCGCAGCTTTGTTCAGGAGTTGATTGACAACTTGATCCATGATACCTTCAGCCATCTTTTTAATCTCATCGTCATCTTTCGGCTGAGGGCCTGGAGGCGCTTTAGTAGGATCTGAGGGAGGACAGGATACAGCTACATTGCTATTACAAGTTGCGAACGAAGTTTAAAATCAAAAGTTACAACACAATAAAAACTGTTAGTTAATACCAATTTGCCCTTTGGGCTCTGCGCTTTTTTCAACAGCCTCTGCTATTTTTCTAGCTTCATGGATGCCTTTTTCGCTTTTTTGGATAATTTCTCGGGCCATTTCTCGACCACCATTGTCCAAGATATCGGTGAATAATTTTCCACCAATCATGCTAGCTTCTGCTGAAGGATCTTTTGCATCTTCGAAGGACAAGGTAGCTTCGAATTGCGCTAAAATCTTTATATGCTCGCATCCCTTTCTCTCCAAAATGGTGGCAATCCCCCTGGCACCCGAAAAAGCGCATATGTCTCCGCGGCTATTTAGAATTTCCTCAAAGGCCTCAGCTTCGTGATTAATCCATTCGATAGGACCTTCGGGGTTACCTCTTGTAAAGTTTTCTTCGCTCGAAAATGCGCCAACGCTGGCGAAGCTAGCTTTCATTTTCTTAACACATTCCATAGATTTGTCGTAGCATCTTTTCTTGGACGAACGAAGCTCTTCAACAGTTCCTTCTAAATGATTTGCCCATTGGTCGCTAAGTTCCCGCTTCGTTTCTTCAAGTATGCGTTCTTCTTTTGCTCGGGCTAATTGCTTCCGAAGATCGTCAATCTCGTGCTTTTGAGCTGCAGCTTGTGCTTTAGAGGCAGCTTCGTCCTCCTTTATTTTATCCACCAATGTTACTAGAATTTTGTCCTTTTCCAAGGCTTCGTTTCTTAGTTTGATAACCTCTGTTCGAAGGTTGTTCAAAGCAATTTCATAGCTCTCGTCTTCGGCATTCTTTTGCGCTCTCAGCGCGTTGCTTAGTATTACACCCTAGATGTAAAACAGTTAGTATAAGAATAAAAGAATAGATTTCAAATCATAAAATTTCAAAGTGTGCAGATCTCGTACCTTTAGGCTATTATACGCAAGGCTGTCCGCAAGATCGTCCTTTGTCATCGCGCAGAGGCCAGCCTCCAGCTTCGGAAACCCCATGCTTCGGGCCATTTCCCGGCAGACGAGTAATTCCTTGTTATCCGGGAGGCAGTATAGGAAATCTTCTTCATTTGTACCACTGAACACTAGTGCCCCCTTCGGATATTTCAATTCTTTGGCATAGTGATTAGCTTCAAAGACTTCTTCTTCTGATAACTTCTTCCCCGAAGCATGTCGAACAATATAATCAAGGACTTCGGGGGATGCTTCGGGGGCGACAGTACTGATTTCTTCAACAAGAATTGGTTCCGTCATTTTTTCTTCCTTGGTTTCCAAGGATTTTACCTTCGTGGGCTCTGAAGGCCCAGCTTCAGTCTCAGTTTGTTGCTTTGGAGCTTCAGTATCAAAGATTTCAGTTTTCGCTTCGGAAGTTTCAACAGTCTTCTTCGGAGTCGTGCTTGAGGACTTAATTGTCTCCAGTACATCTAGCACATTGACCATTCTTTTTCTTTTCGGGGTCACTGCTGGGCCCTTTTGGTTTTTTATTGTCTCAACACTTGCTGAAGGACTTAAAATTTCCAATATTTTCGTTTCTTCAGTTTTCGGTTTTTCTGCTTTCTTCGCTGAGGGTGCTTTAGTTTTTTCTTCGATCTTCGACACTGAAGTTGGTTCTTTAATTTCGGTGGCCGAAGAGCTTTCACCGGTGAACTCAGGCACCGTAGCTGGTTCAATGTAGTGTGGTCGGTGTGTGAGAACCTTTACCCTTTGCCTCTTCGGCGCTGGCTCGCTAGGAGCGGCCGAAGCAGTTCCCTATGAAGAAGTTGTGTTTTTTCTTTTTTGGCCCCGCGCTGGATAGTGGTAGTCGGGGTACACGAACCCGATTGCGTCAAACACTCGGCTCAGTCTTTTCTTTTTCTGGCCTCCGAAGGCTGCTGACAATGCAGTATCTTCGGCCTTTGAATAAACCCCAAGTAGTTCATCACTTAAATTTTCAATGCTTTTTAGCCAGTCATCATCTGGCTCAATGAATTTATCTCCGAACTTGAAAGTATACTTCAGCCTGATAAGTCCGCCTTCGTCAGCCTCCTTTATGGTCTCTTGTGGCATTTCCCATTTTTCCGCGAGCGGCCATACTCTGAAGGCAATATGTTCTTGGACCAAATCCCTCGTTCCAATAAAAGAGCAAATAACTCCGAAGGCTCTCTGGCATTCTTCGGCAGCTTCGTTCATTTCAACCTTCGGCCTCCGTAGGCCGAAGCGTTGCCAAATAGGGCGCATAATTATACCTTTAATATCTTCCCGTGTTTTCAGGTCATTCTTCACATAAAACCATTCTGTCATCCAGTCGCCGGGCCATCTCTTCCGAAAGGTTGGCACGGGACAGCTTGACCCAGACCGAGCGACAAAACTGTAGCAGCCGAAATTATTGTGATATTGCTCCTTACCCCAGGGTTTTGTCTCGTATAACAATTCGTGTATGTTGCAGAAACTTTTTGCTTCGGGTTCCAGACCTTGGCTTCTCACGGCCCACACGAAGATATTCATCCTTATGATTGCTTCGGGGGTAAGTTGGTGAAGATAGATTTCAAATATTTTCAGCACCTCTACGACAAAGCTGCTCAGGGGAAATCGTAGTCCAGCTTTCAAAAAGCTTCGAAACACTACGACTTCATTTTCCTCAGGGGTCGGACAAGTCTTCTCTCCTTCGTCGGCCCGCACAACGGACAAGTCCCGGAAGTATCTTCCCCTCATGTTGACAAGATGATTTTCTTTGATACTTGATTTACCGAAAACCGCATGGCTTGGTCGCCAAGGGCGATCTTCGGAGTCTTCATCACCACTATCTGCATAATAACTGTCGTTGTCATCAGTATCTTCAGATAAACCTTCTAAAATCTCTTTGGTGATCTTCTCTGTATTGGTTTTCGACATTGCTTCAAGAAACCCCAGGTTTTTCTCTTTAGAGAGACTCAGCTTCATCTTGATGGCAGCCTTTTTATCTTCAGACATCTTCGAATATGCTAAAAAACTGTTTTCAAAGCCGAAGCTTAAAAACTTAAAAAGCCAAGCAAGCGTTGGTGCGCAAGAGCTAAAAATTGAATAAGCAAGAGCAGACGGCAAGAAAGCGTACCAAATGAGCTCGTAGTATGCTCTTATTTATACGCCCAGTGTATTGAAAATTGGAAGACCCCGCTTGTTAGTGAATGTTGCTATTCTAGCAAAGGGAAGGTGTTTTTTCGGACCTTTGGCTTAAGGCCTTCGTCCATGTCGCAATCTAAATTTATCATTCTAACAAATTAATATTGCGAGGGGCTACTGTTGGGGGCCTTCGGCTTCCGAAGGTCCTCAAAAAACGTGATTTAACAATGTTTCTGGAGTATAATGTGTAAACAGGTATCTTCGGACTCGAATCGGTACCACAGTGAGAGAAGCTCAAAGAGTACGAAGGTTGACACAGCGCCGAAGCTCTGAGCAGGAAAGCTTCGGCGTGATGGCAGAAAAGGAAACCGACTTAAAGATGAAAAGGCTATTCAGACCTCGGTGGATTACTATAGAATTATTACCAAATGTAAAGGGCATGGGTGTAATTTTACATGGGCTATGTCCCGTGCCTATAAATAGGTGAACAGTGCCCCCGTACTGTTCAGGCTGACTTGGCATTTCACTTTTGCGTCACGCTTGTACTTTTACCTTCTTTCAAGCCGAAGGTACATTTGTAACTTAATATCATTTCTATTTTTCCATAATAATAATATAGAAATGAGCTAACAATTATACATAATTGTTTATGTTATCCTTTATATTTCATATGATTCCTTCTTCATTATTATATGTTGTGTTTATGAAGGTAAGTCCTTCATAACCTTCGTCCGAAAATCATTATATCCCAAGGGAGATAATCCTTCGAAGGACGAAGGGCTTTAACGTTTAACATTTTTTGTGTTGCCTTGTTCTTAACTTGAAGCATTTGAGAACAAGTCCCCAACAATCTTCATGCTCTTATTGCCTTTTTTACTCTTCATTGAAGATTTTGGTGAGGCAATGGGGTTCAAGGGCCAAACTTGATCCCGTTTTGGTGCTTGATGCCAAAGGGGGAGAAAATAAGGCCAAAAGCAATAAATGGATCAGCTACCACTTGAGAATTTTGAAAATAGTAGAATAGAGCTGTTGGTTTGTCAAAACTCTCTTGTTGTCTCTTTTGTCAAAAGTTGGCCTCTTGTGGGGAGAATAGTCGATTATGGGAAAAAGGGGGAGTTTTTGAAATCTTTGATCAATTTCTCTTGGAACAACTCTCTTTATGTCTCAGCAAGTGTGTTTGACTTAGAGATAGAAAGTTGAGGTTGATTTGCAAAAACAAAACCAAGTGGTGGCAAAGAATGATCCATATATGCCAAATTTGAATCAAAACAATATTGAGTTCTCAATTGTATTGATGTTGCACTTCCTTTAGTTGCTTTTTGTTGTGTTGGCATAAATCACCAAAAAGGGGGAGATTGAAAGGGAAATGTGCCCTTGGGCCCTTTCTAAGTATTTTGGTGATTGAGTGCCAACACAAGTGGACTTATGGTAATCTATGCAAAGTGATGGACAAAGTGCAAATCAAGTCTAAAGGTATGTTTCTAGACTTGGTATATTGTTTTAAGAACTAATGTATTGTGTCTAAGTGCTGGAAATAGGAGAAATCAAATTGGAAAAGAGATGGCTTTGTTCAGCCAAAGACAACTCGGTCTGGGTGCACCGGACTGTCCGGTGGTGCACCGGACAGTGTCCGGTGCGCCAGGCTGGCGACTGTCAACTGGCTGCTCTCGGGAAGCGATCAACGGCGTATGGCTATAAATCACCGGACTGTCCGGTGGTGCACCAGACTGTCCGGTGAGCCATTCACAGGCGAAGTCGTCGCTCTCGGGAAGTGATTAACGGCGTACGGCTATAAATCACCGGACTGTCTGATGAGCCAACGATCGGCTGGGCCAACGGTCGGCCGAGGAATCCACGCGCGACGCGTGGCCGAGCCAACGGTCAGAAGGGGGTACCGGACTGTCCGGTGTGCACCGGATAGTGTCCGGTGCGCCAACGGCTCTAGATCTTCAACGATCGGCTGCGCCACAGAAGGAAAGAAATCCGCACCGGACTGTCCGGTGCGCCAGGCGACAGAAGGCAAGAATTGCCTTCCTGGAATGCTCTCAACGGCTCCTAGCTGCCTTGGGGCTATAAAAGGGGCCCCTAGGCGCATGGAGGAGGACACCAAGCATTCTCTAAGCATTCCTAAGCACCAAGACTTCAATTCCGCGCATTCGATTCTTTGTGATAGCAACTAGAGCTCCATTTAAGTAGTGTACTCTTCAGGTTGTGTTGACAGCTCGTGTTGCGACCTGTGTGCGTGTTGTTGCTCTGATTTTGTGTCTTGTGTGCGTTGCTCATCCCTCCCTTACTCCGTGCTTCTTTGTGAAAATCAAAGTGTAAGGGCGAGAGGCTCCAAGTTGTGGAGATTCCTCGCAAGCGGGATATAGTAAACAAAGCAAAACACCGTGGTATTCAAGTGGGTCTTTGGACCGCTTGAGAGGGGTTGATTGCAACCCTCGTCCGTTGGGACGCCACAACGTGGAGTAGGCAAGTGTTGGACTTGGCCGAACCACGGGATAAACCACTGTGTCTATCTGTGTTGATCTTCTTGTGGTTATCGTGTCTTGCAAGAACTCCTCTCTAGCCACTTGGATTTATTGTGCTAACTCCAAATCAAGTTTTGTGGCATTAAGTTTCAAGTTTTTACAGGATCACCTATTCACCCCCCTCCCTCTAGGTGCTCTTAGGGGTCTCGACGAAGGCAACCACCTTGGTATGCCAGAGGACGGCGATCCCCCTAGTCCTGCGCCTCGCGTTGACATCCTTCAGGAGTTAGTTGTGGTCCCAGTCCCTGCGGGGGGTCAGGATGCACAGCTCGAGCAAATCCACGAGATGCAGGCCAGGCTCGACGAGGAAGTAGGACAACTTGTGCAGCTCCGGTAGAACGTCGGGCAGGAGTGGGCAGGCCGAGCACCAACCGGAGAAGCGCGTCATCTGCCCTAGGACGTCCAACACCGCATCGCTGACCCCCGACTTCCAGTGGGGTCGGCCAGAACCTGGCTGCAGCAGCAATACTACTCCGAGCGATGCCGGAACCATCCACCACCGAGGGACGGCGTATCCAGGGAGAACTCAAGAATCTCCTGGAGGATGCCGCGGTCCGATGGGCCGAAAGCTCTGCCTCCCGAAGGCAGGGTACCCCCCGGAGCATCGCGCCACGACTTCCCGATTCATGCGGGAAGCCTCGGTCCACACCGGGCGCACGCGGGACACAGCGCCTGTGGCCCCGGGTCGCCTCGGCAACGAGCACCATCGCCGCGACCGTCGAGCCCACCTCGACGAAAAGGTGCATCGAGGCTACCACCCCAGGCATGGGGGACGCTATGACAGCAGGGAGGATCGGAGCCCCTCGCCCGAACCACCTGGTCCACAAGCTTTCAGTCGGGCCATACGACGAGCGCCATTCCCGACCCGGTTCCGGACCCCGACTACCATCACCAAGTACTCGGGGGAAACAAGGCCGGAACTGTGGCTCGCGGACTACCGGCTGGCCTGCCAGCTGGGTGGAACGGACGATGACAACCTCATCATCCGCAACCTCCCCCTCTTCCTCTCCGACGCCGCCCGAGCCTGGCTCGAGCATCTGCCTCCCGCGCAGATCTCCAACTGGGACAACCTGGTCAAAGCCTTCACCGGAAACTTCCAGGGCACATACGTGCGCCCTGGGAACTCCTGGGATCTCCGAAGCTGCCGCCAGCAGCCGGGAGAATCCCTGCGGGACTACATCCGGCAATTTTCGAAGCAGCGCACCGAGCTGCCCAACATCACCAACTCAGATGTCATCGGCGCATTCCTCGCCGGCACCACTTGCCACGACCTGGTGAGCAAGCTGGGTCGCAAGACTCCCACCAGGACGAGCGAGCTGATGGACATCGCCACCAAGTTTGCCTCTGGCGAGGAGGCGGTCGAGGCCATCTTCCGGAAGGACAAGCAGCCTCCGGGGGCACCCGAAGGAAGACGTCCCCGAGGCGCCCGCTCAGCACGGTACGAATAAGAAGGGCAAGAAGAAGTCGCAAGCGAAACGCGATGCCATCGACGTAGATCTTATCACCGCTGCCGAACACAGGAACCCCCAGAAGCCTCCCGGAGGGGCCAACCTGTTCGACAAGATGCTCAAGGAGACGTGCCCCTATCATCAGGGTCCCGTCAAGCACACCCTTGAGGAATGCGTCATGCTTCGGTGCTACTTCCACAAGGCCGGGCCACCGGCGGATGGTGGCAAAGCCCACGACAACGACAAGAAGGAAGGCCACAAGGCAGAGGAGTTCCCCGAGGTCCATGACTGCTTCATGATCTACAGTGGGCGGGTGGCAAACACCTCGGCTCGGCACCGCAAGCTGGAGCACCGGGAGGTCTGCTCGGTGAAGGTGGCGGCGCCAGTCTACCTGGACTGGTCCGACAAGCCCATCACCTTCGACCAAGGCGACCACCCGGACTGCGTGCTGAGCCCGAGAAAGTACCCACTCGTTGTTGATCCTGTCATCGGCAACGTCAGGCTTACCAAGGTCCTCATGGACGGAGGCAGCAGCCTCAACATCATATACGCCGAGACCCTCGGGCTCTTGCAGATTGATTTGTCCACGATCCGGGCCGGTGCGGCGCCCTTTCACGGGATCATCCCCGGGAAGCGCGTCCAAACCCTTGGGCAACTCGATCTGCCCGTCTGCTTTGGGACTCCCTCCAACTTCCGAAAGGAAACCCTCACGTTCGAGGTGGTTGGGTTCCGAGGAACCTACCACGCAGTGCTAGGGAGACCATGCTACGCCAAGTTCATGGCTGTCCCCAACTACACCTACCTCAAGCTCAAGATGTCGGGCCCCAACGGGGTCATCACCGTCGGATCCACATACCGACACGCGTATGAATGCGACGTGGAGTGTGTGGAGTACGCTAAGGCCCTCGCCGAGTCCGAGGCCCTCATCGCCGACCTGGAGAGCCTCTCCAAGGAGGTGCTAGATGCGAAACGCCACGCCGGCAACTTCAAGCCAGCAGAGGCGGTTAAGTTCGTCCCTCTCGACCCTAGCAACGATGCCTCCAAGCAAGTACAGATCGGCTCCGAGCTCGACCCCAAATAGGAAGCAGTGCTCGTCGACTTTCTCCACGCAAACGCCGAGGTTTTTGCGTGGAGTCCCTCGGACATGTCTGGCATACCGAGGGATGTTGCCGAGCACTCGCTGGATATCCAAGCTGGAGCCCAACCCGTGAAGCAGCCTCTGCGCCGATTCGACGAAGAAAAGCGCAGAGCCATAGGCGAGGAGATCCACAAGCTGATGGCTGTAGGGTTCATCAAAGAGGTATTCCATCCCGAATGACTAGCCAACCCTATGCTTGTGAAAAAGAAAGGTGGGAAATGGTGGATGTGTGTAGACTACACTGGTCTAAACAAAGCATGTCCGAAGGTTCCCTACCCTCTGCCTCGCATCGATCAAATCGTGGATTTCACTGCTGGGTGCGAAACTCTGTCATTCCTTGATGCCTACTCAGGGTATCACCAAATCAGGATGAAAGAGTCCGACCAGCTCGTGACTTCTTTCATCACATCCTTTGGCATGTACTGCTATATTACTATGCCATTCGGTTTAAGGAATGCAGGCACGACATACCAAAGGTGCATGAACCACGTGTCGGACAGCACATTGGCCGAACGGTCGAGGCTTACGTCGATGACATCGTAGTCAAGACAAGGAAAGCCTCCGACCTCCTCTCCGACCTTGAAACGACATTCAAGTGTCTCAAAGCGAAAGGCGTAAAACTCAATCCCGAGAAGTGTGTCTTCGGAGTCCCCCGAGGCATGCTCCTGGGGCTCATCGTCTCTGAGCGGGGCATTGAGGCCAACCCGGAGAAAATCATGACCATCACCAACATGGGGCCTATCAAGGACTTGAAAGGAGTATAGAGGGTCATGGGATGCCTTGCGGCTCTGAGCCGCTTCATCTCGCGCCTCGGCAAAAGAGACCTACCCCTGTACCGCCTCTTAAGGAAGACTGAGCGCTTCACTTGGACCCCCGAGGCCGACGAAGCCCTCGGGAACTTGAAGGCGCTCCTTACAAGCGCGCCCATCCTGGTGCCCCCCGCTGCCGGAGAAGCTCTCCTGATCTACGTAGCCGCAACCACTCAGGTGGTCAGCGCCGC
This sequence comes from Zea luxurians, assembly GCA_029449295.1. NCBI lineage: Eukaryota > Viridiplantae > Streptophyta > Magnoliopsida > Poales > Poaceae > Zea > Zea luxurians. The sequence continues at coordinate 32,663,857 of JAOPSE010000031.1, forward strand.
GATCGTAGTCGAGAGACGAGAAGAAGGGCATGCATTGCTCGTCCAGAGGTCGGTCTACTTCAGCAGTGAGATACTGTCCGAGACCAAAATCCGCTACCCGCAAATTCAGAAGCTACTGTACGCGGTAATTCTGACGCAGCGAAAGTTGCGACACTACTTCGAGTCTCATCCGGTGACTGTGGTGTCATCCTTCCCCTGGGGGAGATCATCAAGTGCCGAGAGGCCTCGGGTAGGATTGCAAAGTGGGCGGTGGAGATCATGGGCGAGACAATCTCGTTTGCCCCTCGGAAGGCCATCAAATCCCAAGTCCTGGTGGATTTCGTGGCAGAATGGGTCGACACCCAGCTTCCAGCAGCTCTGATCCAACCGGAACTCTGGACTATGTTTTTCGACGGGTCGCTGATGAAAACAGGAGCGGGCGCGGGCCTGCTCTTCATCTCACCCCTCGGGAAGCACCTCCGCTACGTGCTGCACCTCCATTTCCCGGCATCCAACAACGTGGCCGAGTACGAGGCTCTGGTTAACGAGTTGTGCATCGCCATCGAGCTAGGGGTTCGGCGCCTCGACGCTCGTGGCGACTCGCAGCTTGTCATCGACTAAGTCATGAAGAACTCCCACTGTCGCGACCCGAAGATGGAAGCCTACTGCGACGAGGTTCGGTGCCTGGAAGACAAGTTCTACGGGCTCGAGCTCAACCACGTCGCCCGACGGTACAACGAGACTGCGGACGAGCTGGCTAAAATAGCCTCGGGTCGGACAACGGTCCCCCCAAACGTCTTCTCCCGAGACCTACATCAACCCTCCGTCAAGACCGACGACACGCCCGAGCCCGAGAAGGCCTCGGCCCTACCCGAGGCACCCTCGGCTCAGCCCGAGGCACCCTCGGTCCCCGAGGATGAGGCACTGCCCGTCGAGGAGGAGTAGAATGGGGTCCCGCCTAATCGAAACTGGCAGACCCTATACCTACGATATCTATACCGAGGAGAGCTACCCCTCAATGGAACCGAGGCTTGGCGATTGGCGCGGCGCGCTAAGTCGTTTGTCTTGCTGGGTGACAGAAAGGAGCTCTACCACCGCAGCCCCTCAGGCATCCTCCAGCGATGCATATCCATCGCCAAAGGTCAGGAGTTATTGCAAGAAATACACTTGGGGGCTTGCGGTCACCATGCAGCGCCTCGAGCCCTTGTTGGAAACGCCTTCCGACAAGGTTTCTACTGGCCAACCGCGGTGGCCGACGCCACTAGGATTGTATGCACCTGCCAAGGGTTTCAATTCTATGCAAGGCAGACCCACCTGCCCGCTCAGGCTCTGCAAACAATACCCATCACCTGGCCGTTTGCTGTGTGGGGTCTGGACCTCGTCGGTCCTTGCAAAAGGCACCCGGGGGCTTCACGCACCTGCTGGTCGCTATCGACAAATTCTCCAAGTGGATTGAGGTCCGACCCCTAAACAGCATCAGGTCCGAACAGGCGGTGGTGTTCTTCACCAACATCATCCATCGCTTTGGAGTCCCGAACTCCATCATCACCGACAACGACACCCAGTTCACCGGCAGGAAGTTCCTGGACTTCTATGAGCACCACCACATCTGGGTAGACTGGGCCGCCGTAGCTCACCCCATGACGAATGGGCAGGTAGAGCATGCCAACGGCATGATTCTATAGGGACTCAAGTCGAGGATCTACAATGACCTCAACAAGTTTGGCAGGCGATGGATGAAGGAACTCCCCTCGGTGGTCTGGAGTCTGAGGACGACGCCAAGCTGAGCCACGGGCTTCACGCCGTTTTTTCTAGTCTATGGGGCCGAGGCTATCTTTGTGACGGAACCTTTCAAGTCATTAGGACCACCTACAGTTGTCCTTGTACAACAGACATCAGACAATCCTGTAGGTGTTCCTAAATCACTTGATAAGTTCGGTATCTTCCTTCTTACCTTTCCAGGAACGTTTCACCCGTCTTGCAGATATTACAGAACATTGGAGATATCGAAAAGCGGAAGTGATCACATAAACTTACATTTATTTAAAAAGTAAGATCAAGTTGCTTATTACAGACCAGGGTTATAAACGAGTGCTGAGTAGTATTATTACATAGCCAAGGGAGGAAAAACTCCTCCCAAAAAGTCTTTACATAAAAGTTTCTTATGGAGGACCCTGTCCTCCCACATCTTCACTCTTGTTTTTCCTCATGTGGAACCACCTTGGTATAGAAGCAACAGAAATCTGCTGCTTCCTCACCTAAAAACAACGGGGGAATAAACCCTGAGTATGGAATTACTCAGCAAGTCTTACCCGACTAAAGAAAAGACTCTCAAGGATATGCTGGTTATAAGGGAGTCAAGGTAAGGTATCTCAAGATCAAAGACTCTGTTGTTGCATAAATGCTTACTAAAAGTGGATCCTTAAAAATCCAATTTTATTGTAGATTAGGTAAACTTACCTACATCTAGAGTTCTTGCTAACCTAGTTCAAACACTCATCCTGAACTAGCCAAGTTCTTAATCCATCCTTCATCTTTACTGGAGTTCTACGTATAGGGCAGTGACCAAGTCTTCATAACCGCGAAGGTACGGCGATTTGAATCGATTATACTCAGCTGAGGATCTCCTATCACACGACATATGTAGCACTTAACCCTTGCATATGTCAACCCGCCACCGGGTTTCTTAAGACCAGATCAGGTTCACGCAAACCGAGAGCACAGATACACCACTGTCCAGCCTCTTGCTACGGAGGGTACATGCTACTCTCGCCACCGCTCCACGACCATTTCGTGTTATCTTATTCTAGCCTTAGTCTGCCCGAGGCAAGGCTTACCCATGACGAGGCATGTGACCAGTTAAAGGGTCCTCGGTCATCAAGCCTACATCGACACGGTCCTTAATCGACTCAGACGGAGACACTACACCGAGACTCTCTTCTCGTGCAAGTCACCCGCCCGGTCTCAGCTTAATTATTTCAAACCCAAAGCTTGGTACCTGACAGAGGTACATCTTTTCCAGATGTTGAATCCATCAAGGCCTTTGACAGATTCACCATCAAGTTTTATTTTTCAAAACATTCCCACCCACTTTTGCCACATTATCTTTTGTAAAAACAAAACCTTTTGTTTTGCTAGAGCAAGGCTAAGCATCAAAAATCATTTTGAAACACAGGGATTTCCAAGGAAGGTAATCAAGTTCAAGGAAGGTAATGCAGGAATTGTTTTAGCAATCAACTCCTATCACCTAATGCATCAAACAAGTGAGAAAGATTTTAAAACACAAGGAGGTGGCAAATGCACCGGGGCTTGCCTTCGTTAGTAGGTGAGTCAGGCTTAGGCCCGCAGATGTCAAAGTAGAGACAAGACCCTGCCTAAGTTTCCGAAGGTGGTGGTGTTTTCTCCTCGGTCACTTCAATTTCTTCTTCATTTTCTAAACATAATCACATATATGTATATAAGAATGAATGCCATGTAATGCTCATGAGAGTGCAAAGATAATAAAAACTTATTATCTAAGGTCTTGAATACAATTTTCCTTCACAGAACTCCGAGAACTTAGGGTTTCCGGAGTCAGTAAAGGAGTTCATAGAGCAGGGGGGTTTTGGGTTCTAGTTATCAAACAAGGTCCAAATCAACCCAAACTCTACCCAAGGCTTTTAAATAATGTATAGAAGTCATATAAAAAGTTTGGACATTTTTGGAATTACCATATGTTTTCTAAAAATCCAGAACTAATGCTTTAAACTACTTTAAATGCCTTAAAATTCCTTATTTAGCCTAAAATCATGAAACTATTTTTATTAAATACTATGGAAAATAAGGAGCCTAGGAAAATTGGTTTCATAATTTTGGGATTTTTCTACAATTTTCTATGGATTTCTAAAGTTCTACTGAAAAAGAAAAGGAAAAAAATTGAATAGTGTTGGGCTGATTCTAGCCCAGCCGGCCCAATACCATGGGGAAACGCGCGCGCGCGTCCGCACCCTGACGACTTTACACAGAGACCCTCGGGTTTTCGGCTAACTGGGAACGAGTTCAGTTACTATTTATATCAGTCACTGACAACTTGCACCGAGGTCCCTGAGTTTCTATTTCTCTACCCCGACTGGTCCACGACAGCGCTCAGCACGGAGAGCTCAACTCCGACGAGCTAGACCGGTCGGAGGGGGCCAAGACCAGCGCCTAGCTTCGGACTAAACCAAATTCCAGACCCAGAGAGTATTTCTCCCAACTTAATTGCACAGTTGGTGAGCTATCAAGCTCAGTCCACGTGAACCAAGGGAGTGGCAGACAGATGAGTGCGTTCCCGGTGATCCCTGGCGATCCAGTTCAGTTAAAGGGTTCGGGAAGCATTGGAAGAGCCTGGAGATGCTAGAACAATCAACAAAGGAATACGAATTCACCTGGAACAGGCTAACCACGGCGAGCCTGGTTCGACGGTGATAGAAACTTGATTTGGGGGCAACAAGAAATTCGGACACACTGGTGATCGATTGCTAGCAATTCCTGGTGACTGGGTAGTTGATGACCTTGCGAAACTGGTGGAGGGCTCAATTTATAGGGAGAGCGAGCGGTGGTGATCAATTCGGCCGAGCCGTGCTGGCGGCCGGAGATGAAGAAGAACCTTGGCGCAGTGATTTCATGTCCACCGTCGTGGCAACCTCCCCGGCGACGATAGGACAGCAGTAGGGAGCCACGGCGACACGGTGGAAAGGCAGAGCCACGTGGCGCAAGGCCGGGAGGTGGTGGTTCACCGGCGAGCATATCAGCTCAAGCCGCAGGGTAGAGGGGAAGTACGGGGGGGATCATCGGAGTGGAGGCCAGCTCACCGGCGGCGACGATTTACACACCCCGCAATATTATCCATCTGCCCCGAGCGTGAATCCTTATGCCGGCGACACGAATCACGGCGAGGGAGCGATCGTCGACGGTGAACCGTTCTGAATCTGAATGATTACTTTACCATGAGCTTATTTCATTCAGTTGACCTGACAGTCACAGTTTAGGCTTGATTTTCTCACAAACCTATATGGTAACATACTCCATGCTCTGCAACAAAGTTGGAGAGCTATATACCATCTATATTTCGACTATAGTGATTGAACTCATTTGATCACTAGATCAAGGTTCAATTCAACCCCAAAGATGGCTCTGTTACATTGAAACCTGAATTTCAGAGTGGGACCAGCCTGACAACTTGACTTTAGGCTTAATTATCTCTAGATTTTTCACAACAACATGGCTTGCACTCTTAAGCAAAATTGTTATCCATTAATAGGTCTACAAGTTTGATGTGGTGACCTAGGGCAAAAACCCTATATTTTGAAAACTACAAGGCTCAAAAGTTGAGAAAAATCTCTGCAATTCAGACTTAAGCCATTTGGGACATAAGAAGTGATTTTTGCAAATTGACCCAAAACTTAGGGTTTAGCTTGCAAATTCACATATGAGTGACCCAAATGACTCAAGATACTTATTTGACTTGGTTTTTGCACTTTAGTCTAAAAGTGGACTAATTTTGCACATAAGCCCCTAGGTTTTAGTTTTTAGGGTTTTCTAGGGTTCAAATGGGGTTTTTGGAGATCCTAGGGGTACAAATGGGATTCAAGTTCATTTTTGGGAATTTTTATGACTATTTCCCTAAAGCTTTTAGGTTTTCCCAATTTGGTTAAGTTTTACCCCTTTAATCCCTATTTAGGGTTAAATCTCCTATCCAGGGTTCTATTTGCAAAATGTTATAACAATACAACTTGTTTGAAATTTTTACCTAGTAAATGTACTCTAGATGTGTCAAACATATGCAATGCCAATGTTTATGATGTCATGCTCAAGTTTTAGTAGCAGTAACACCAGAGGTGTTACATCCTTCCCCCCATAAAAGAATCTCGTCCCGAGATTAAAAGTCCTAGGGTGAGTAATGGAAAAGGAAATGTGTCACATTTTTATTTCCTTATTTTTGGTACAAGGCAGGGGGTGGTGTGGGGTTCACTCTTTATTATAACAACTAAACACATTTTACAAAACACATTTTACAAATTACATGAGGCTAAAAAGCCGGGGAAATTCTTATCTAAAAAGTCTTGAGTTTCCCACGTAGCCTCTTCTTCAGAATTTTGGTTCCAATGTATCTTATAGAACTTGAGAGTTTTTCTCTGGGTAACCCGGTCCTTTTGATCCAAGACTCGAATAGGGTGCTCAGAATATGTCAAGTCCGGTTCAAGGACAACATCTGTTACTTCAATGGTTCGATCGGGAACCCGAAGACACTTCTTCAATTGTGACACATGGAACACATTATGTATAGCAGACAAAGTTTCAGGGAGCTACAGTTGATATGCCACTGGTCCACATTGCTTAAGTATAGGGAATGGGCCAATGTACCTAGGTGCAAGTTTCCCTTTTATCCCGAAACGAGATACACCCTTCATCGGTGAAACCTTCAAGTAAACATAGTCCCCTTCAAGAAAATACAAGGGCATTCGTCGTTTGTCTGTATAACTCTTCTGACGAGTTTGGGCTTTCTTCATATTATGAATTATTTTCTGGACCTTTTCTTCAGTCTCTTTCACCATATCAGGCCTGAAGAAGTACCTTTCCCCTGGTTCAGACCAATTTAGCGGAGTACGACATCGTCGTCCATATAAAGCTTTGAAGGGTGCCATCTTGATACTTTCTTGATAGCTATTATTATATGAAAACTCCGCTAAAGGCAAACATTCATCCCATTTCTATGAGAAGTCCAGAACACACGCCCGCAGCATATCTTCGAGTATTTGATTAACCCTCTCAGTCTGTCCACTTGTTTGAGGGTGATAGGCCGAACTGTGGAGTAGCTTAGTACCCAGGGACTTATGAAGTTCTTCCCAAAATTTGGATACAAATTGGGATCCCGATCCGACACTATAGTCTTTGGAACACCATGCAAACTGAGAATGCGAGCAATGTATAATTCCGCATAGGTGATGACAGGATATTTTACTTTAACCGGGAGGAAGTGGGCGATCTTGGTAAGTCGATCAATGATAACCCAAATAGAGTCATACCCTTTTGCGGTTCTAGGCAATCCCACAATAAAGTCCATACTTATGTCTTCCCATTTCCATGTCGGTATTGGTAGAGACTGTAATGGACCGGCAGCTTTTAAGTGTATGGCCTTGACACGTCTGCAGGTGTCACACCTAGCCACATAGCGCGCAATCTCGATCTTCATTTTTGTCCACCAATAATGTTGTTTCAAGTCTTGGTACATCTTAGTGCTTCCAGGATGAATAGAATAGCGATTAAGATGCGCTTCATCAAGAATTTGCTGGTGGACCTCTTCATTCTTTGGCACCACTATGCGGTCATTGAACCATACAATGTCGTGATCATCTTCTTTGAAACATTTGGCTTTTCTAGTCCTTATCTTCTCACGAATGTGTTTCATACCCTCATTATCCTTTTGAGCATCAATTATCCTTTGCAAGAGGACTGACTTAAGCTTTAGCTGACTCAGGGTTCCTTGTTGGACCATTCCCAGGTTTAGCTTCTCCATCTCCTGACATAAGGTATTGTCAGAGGTCTTCACCGTAAGACAGTGGCAGGAAACCTTACGGCTCAGTGCATCTGCCACAACATTGGCTTTGCCTGGGTGATAATGAATTTCCAGTTCATAGTCCTTAATAAGCTCAAGCCATCGCCTTTGTCTCATATTCAATTCTGACTGGGTGAAGTTATACTTTAAGCTTTTATGATCTGTATAAATGTGACAGATATTACCCAGCAGATAGTGACGCCAAATCTTCAGGGCATGAACCACAGCAGCTAGCTCCAGATCATGAGTTGGGTAATGCTCCTCATGTCGGCGCAACTGCCTTGAAGCATATGCAATTACTCGGCCTTCTTGCATTAATACACAGTCGAGCCTACTGCCTGATGCATCACAATATACATCAAGGGGTTTGGTGATATCCGGTTGAGCCAATACCGGAGCAGTGGTTAATAATGTCTTCAATTGTTCAAAAGCTTCATTATACTTGGAAGACCAATTGAATTTAATATCATTCTTCAATAAACTTGTGATTGGCTTCACAAGCTTAGAAAAATCTGGTATAAATCTGCGGTAATATCCTGCCAATCCAAGGAAACTTCGGACTTGATGAACAGTGGTTGGGGGTTTCCACTCCAAAATGTCCTTGACTTTGCTGGGATCTACCGCAATCCCCCTGGCAGATAGAACATGTCCCAGAAACTGAATTTCCTCCATCCAAAATGCGCATTTGCTGAACTTGGCATATAATTGATGTTCCCTCAGGCGCGTTAACACGATCCGTAAATGTTGAGCATGCTCCTCTTCATTCTTGGAATATATTAGAATATCGTCAATGAAGACCACCACAAACTTGTCCAACTCGGGCATGAATACTGAGTTCATTAAATACGTGAAGTGGGCAAGAACATTTGTCAATCCGAAAGACATTACCGGGTATTCAAATAACCCATACCGTGTAGTGAACGCGGTCTTTGGTATATCCTCGGGCCGAATACGGATCTGATGATAGCCCGATCTGAGATCAATTTTGGAGAATACCCTCGCCCCGGTCAGTTGATCAAACAGAATGTTAATCCTCGGAAGAGGGTACTTGTTCTTGATAGTGACCTCATTCAGAGGTCGATAATCCACACACATTCGTAAAGTTTGATCCTTCTTCTTGACGAATATGGCTGGACAACCCCATGGCGACGAGCTTGGCCGGATGAATCCTTTCTCTAGGAGATCTTGTAATTGAATCTTCAATTCTGCTAACTCATTCGGAGGCATACGGTACGATCTTCGAGAAATGGGAGCCGTACCGGGTTTCAACTCAATTACAAACTCTACATCCCTTTCAGGTGGTAATCCAGGCAAATCCTCTGGAAAGACATCGGGAAACTCGCATACTACCGGAATATCCTTGATTTCCGGTACAATGGCTTCATAAATTCTGCCAGTAGTTTTGTTTGGAATGGGGATGGGCAAGAGAATTTCTTCTTGATTATGACTCAACCTGATGGTTCTTTGATCAGTGTTGAGTGTTGCTTTATGCTTGGCCAACCAATTCATACCCAAAATGACATCTATGTCTTGGCCTTCAGAACGATCATATTGGTAGGAAAGTCCCGTCCGGCCAATGATACGGGCACTTGATAGGCCACTTCTCTAGTAAAGATTTGTCCCCCAGGTGAGTGAATTTTAAACCCCTCTTTTGACTCATGGCATGAAATGCAATGTTGCTCCACAAATTTCTTGCTAATGAACGTATGTGAAGCACCAGAATCAAAGAGAATGACTGCAGGATGATTGGCCACGAGGAACATACCCATCATTACCGGCTCTCCGTCCGGTGTAGTGGCCACTTGTGTATAATATACGCGTCCCGTCTTCTTGATATTTTTGCCCTTAGTATTTCCCTTGACTTGGGATGAATTTCTAGATCCTTGCTGATTATTTGACTGGTTCTGCTTTGGATAAGGGCAATCCTTGATGAAATGTCCAGATTTGCCACAATTGAAACATCCAGTCGACGTGCTGGTCAGAGCATGGAATCGAGTGCCTGGGGCACCCGGCTGACTTGGGGCAGTGGGGGCATTATTGGGACGAATAATTATTGGCTGCTTAAAAGGGAAGGAGGGTGGACGAGAGAAAGAATGATTCTGGTTGGAAGGCCGGAGAACAAACCGTTGCCTTTTCACTAGGCCCTGACTAGGCCTGTCTCCTCCAAATCCCTTAGATTTCCCAACACCTGCATACTTTTCTTCTACTGCTAATGCTGTACTGATAGCTCTTTTATACGTAAGATCTATGTAGGTTGCCATTTTTCTTTGCAGTCGATCATTTAGACCTCTCATAAAACAATTCTTCTTTTTCAGGTCAGTGTTCACTTGATCGATTGCATATTGCGACAGATGATTGAACTTATTGAGATACTGATTAATAGTATCCCCTCCTTGCTTTAGCTTCATGAATTCTTCTTGCTTCATGTGTAGAACACCTTCGGGTATATAATGCTCGTGGAAGGCCACTTTGAATTCTCCCCATGTTATTTGATGATTGGCCGGTTGAACGGCCACGAAATTTCCCCACCAGGTGCTGGCAGGGCCGCGTAGTTGCTGGGCTGCAAATAAAGGCTTCTGGGTCTCCGAACAACGCAGAAGTCCGAATTTTTGCTCAATAACCCGAAGCCATTCATCGGCTTCTAACGGGTCTTCAGCTTTAACAAACAGGGGTGGACGTGTCTCTGAGAAGTCCAAGTAAGAAGTTTCGCGGGGCCCTGTTGATAACCCCGCCCACCTTGCTGCTGGAACTGTTGACCCGCCATCTCTCTCAGAAAACGGGTATTATCAGGGGTCGCATTCACTAAGGCGGCAATCGCCTCAGCTAGTGTGGGAGGAACAGGAGGTGGATTTGGAGTAGATTCCCTCCCACTGGAGGTTCCAGCTGCATCCTGGGATCAGGTCTTGGACGGCATCTGTGGCAACAAACATTTGAAAACAAATATAATATGCCAAAGACAAAACCATACAATTTACATTACCAAAAAGAGTAATGTACATACTCGATTTTACAACAGGATACATTACCCAGTATACAATAGCACCACCTTTTATACAATAGTACACCCTACAATACACTACTTCTATTATTACAACCCTATTCCTGCTTTTGGTTGCTCCTGGCAGCCTCGTCGTCGGGTGTGGGAGACCATTCATCGACCAGCCTCATAGAAGGAGGGGGCTTAAAAAGGTCTAACTCACCACCAAGTGCTTCTCCCGCAACGTGCGAGGGTCCGGCTTCCGACCCGACAGGATCCATAGGGGCACTGGGATGTAGTTGCGAATACAGTACATGGACTTCCTCATGTAGTGTATTGCAATATGCCTGCAGATTGTCAATGGTAGAGCTAAGTTCTTCGACTCGAGCTCGAGCCTTTGCTGCCTTAGCCCAAGCCACTGAACGAGACTGTACCGCCCAGTCGAGCGCTAAATCACGATCAGCAAGCTGATCCTGCAGACGGCGGATGTAACTTCTCAACTCGTTTATCCTGTCGCCATCCGCGACCCACATACTGGTCCTGCGTTGTAGTTCTGTTTGAAGCTGATTCACGCGGGCTTCGAGATCCCTAATTGGATCTTTGCTTCCGCTACTACTATCCTCATCCCGGGAAGCAAGTTGATGACGAGGTACTCCAATTGGGCCAGTTGACTTACGCGCGGTCTTCCTCGTGCGCGGCGGCATTTCTCTAAGGGGAAATTTTATTAGTATAATTCTTAACATGATGCATGTGTAATTACAGAATCAACCTTAGTTGATTCATACCTTCTATACATTGCACTCCTCCTATCTAGTCTTTCATATAGATTCTTCAGATATGAGGGATAAGAATGAAAGAAATCTTTCTAGGTAAGTTTTTTGAAAATCCTTTTGAAGATGCCTCATAATATCTGCAAAGAAGAGCTTCGCTCCGATACCAGCTGTGATGGAACCTTTCAAGTCATTAGGCCCACCTACAGTTGTCCTTGTCCAATAGACATCAGACAACCCTGTAGGTGTTCCTAAATCACTTGATAAGTTCGGTATCTTCCTTCTTACCTTTCCAGGAACGTTTCACCCGTCTTACAGGCATTACAGAACATCGGAGATATCGAAAAGCGGAAGTGATTACATAAACTTACATTTATTTAAAAAGTAAGATCAAGTTGCTTATTACAGACTAGGGTTATAAACGAGTGCTGAGTAGTATTATTACATAGCCAAGGGAGGAAAAACTCCTCCCGAAAAGTCTTTACATAAAAGTTTCTTATGGAGGACCCTGTCCTCCCGCATCTTCACTCTTATTTTTCCTCATGTGGAACCACCTTGGTACAGAAGCAACAGAAATCTGCTGCTTCCTCACCTAAAAACAACGGGGGAATAAACCCTGAGTATGGAATTACTCAGCAAGTCTTACCCGACTAAAGAAAAGACTCTCAAGAATATGCTGGTTATAAGGGAGTCAAGGTAAGGTATCTCAAGATCAAAGACTCTGTTGTTGCATAAATGCTTACTAAAAGTGGATCCTTAAAAATCCAATTTTATTGTCAAGTTAGGTAAACTTACCTACATCTAGAGTTCTTGCTAACCTAGTTCAAACACTCATCCTGAACTAGCCAAGTTCTTAATCCATCCTTCATCTTTACTGGAGTTCTACGTATAGGGCAGTGACCAAGTCTTCATAACCGCGAAGGTACGGCGATCCGAATCGATTATACTCAGCTGAGGATCTCCGATCACACGACATATGTAGCACTTAACCCTTGCATATGTCAACCCGCCACCGGGTTTCTTAAGACCAGATCAGGTTCACGCAAACCGAGAGCACAGATACACCACCGTCCAACCTCTTTCTATGGAGGGTACACGCTACTCTCGCCACCGCTCCACGCCCATTTCGTGTTATCTTATTCTGGCCTTAGTCTGCCCGAGGCAAGGCTTACCCATGACGAGGCATGTGACCAGTTAAAGGGTCCTCGGTCATCAAGCCTACATCGACATGGTCCTTAATCGACTCAGACGGAGACACTACACTAGACTCTCTTCTCGTGCAAGTCACCCGCCCGGTCTCAGCTTAATTATTTCAAACCCAAAGCTTGGTACCTGACAGAGGTACATCTTTTCCAGATGTTGAATCCATTAAGGCCTTTGACAGATTCACCATCAAGTTTTATTTTTGAAAACATTCCCACCCACTTTTGCCACATTATCTTTTGTAAAAACAAAACCTTTTGTTTTGCTAGAGCAAGGCTAAGCATCAAAAATCTTTTTGAAACATAGGGATTTCCAACGAAGGTAATCAAGTTCAAGGAAGGTAATGCAGGAATTGTTTTAGCAATCAACTCCTATCACCTAATGCATCAAACAAGTGAGAAAGATTTTAAAACACAAGGAGGTGGCAAATGCACCGGGGCTTGCCTTCGTTAGTAGGTGAGTTAGGTTCAGGCCCGCAGATGTCAAAGTAGAGACAAGACCCTGCCTGAGTTTCCGAAGGTGGTGGTGTTTTCTCCTTGGTCACTTCAATTTCTTCTTTGTTTTTTAAACATAATCACATAGATGTATATAAGAATGAATGCCATGTAATGCTCATGAGAGTGCAAAGATAATAAAAACTTATTATCTAAGGTCTTGAATACAATTTTCCTTCACGGAACTCCGAGAACTTAGGGTTTCCGGAGTCAGTAAAGGAGTTCATAGAGCAGGGGGGTTTGGGTTCTAGTTATCAAACAAGGTCCAAATCAACCCAAACTCTACCCAAGGCTTCTAAATAATGTATAGAAGTCATATAAAAAGTTTGGACATTTTTGAAATTACCATATGTTTTCTAAAAATCCAGAACTAATGCTTTAAACTACTTTAAATGCCTTAAAATTCCTTATTTAGCCTAAAATCATGAAACTATTTTTATTAAATACTATGGAAAATAAGGAGCCTAGGAAAATTGGTTTCACAATTTTGGGATTTTTCTACAATTTTCTATGGATTTCTAAAGTTCTACTGAAAAAGAAAAGGAAAAAAAATTGAATAGTGTTGGGCTGATTCTAGCCCAGCCGGCCCAATACCAGGGGGAAACGCGCGCGCGCGCGTCCGCACCCTAACGACTTTACACAGAGACCCTCGGGTTTTCGGCTAACTGGGAACGAGTTCAGTTACTATTTATATCAGTCATTGACAACTTGCACCGAGGTCCCTGAGGTTCTATTTCTCTACCCCGACTGGTCCATGACGGCGCTCAGCACGGAGAGCTCAACTCCGACGAGCTAGACCGGTCGGAGTGGGCCAAGACCGGCGCCCAGCTTCGGACTAAACCAAATTCCAGACCCAGAGAGTATTTCTCCCAACTTAATTGCACAGTTGGTGAGCTATCAAGCTTAGTCCACGTGAACCAAGGGAGTGGCGGACAGATGAGTGCGTTCCCGGTGATCCCTGGCGATCCAGTTCAGTTAGAGGGTTCGGGAAGCATTGGAAGAGCCTGAAGATGCTAGAACAATCAACAAAGGAATATGAATTCACCTGGAACAGGCTAACCACGGCGAGCCTGGTTCGACGGTGATAGAAACTTGATTTGGGGGCAACAAGAAATTCGGGCACACTGGTGATCGATTGCTAGCAATTCCTGGTGACTGGGTAGTTGATGACCTTGCAGAACTGGTGGAGGGCTCAATTTATAGGGAGAGCGAGCGGTGGTGATCAATTCGGCCGAGCCGTGCTGGTGGCCAGAGATGAAGAACCTTGGCGCAATGATTTCGTGTCCACCGTCGTGGCAACCTCCGCGGCGACGATAGGACAGCAGTAGGGAGCCACAGCGACGCGGTGGAAAGGCAGAGCCATGTGGCGCAAGGCCGGGAGACGGTGGTTCACCGGCGAGCATATCAGCTCAAGCCGCAGGGTAGAGGGGAAGTACGGGGGGGTCATCGGAGTGGAGGCCAGCTCACCGGCGGCGACGATTTACACACCCCGCAATATTATCCATCTGCCCCGAGCGTGAATCCTTACGCCGGCGACACGAATCACGGCGAGGGAGCGATCGTCGACGGTGAACCATTCTGAATCTGAATGATTACTTTACCATGAGCTTATTTCATTCAGTTGACCTGACAGTCACAGTTTAGGCTTGATTTTCTCACAAACCTATATGGTAACATACTCCATGCTCTGCAGCAAAGTTGGAGAGCTATATACCATCTATATTTCGACTATAGTGATTGAACTCATTTGATCACTAGATCAAGGTTCAATTCAACCCCAAAGATGGCTCTGTTACATTGAAACCTGAATTTCAGAGTGGGACCAGCCTGACAACTTGACTTTAGGCTTAATTATCTCTAGATTTTTCACAACAACATGGCTTGCACTCTTAAGCAAAATTGTTATCCATTAATAGGTCTACAAGTTTGATGTGGTGACCTAGGGCAAAAACCCTATATTTTGAAAACTACAAGGCTCAAAAGTTGAGAAAAATCTCTGCAATTCAGACTTAAGCCATTTGGGACATAAGAAGTGATTTTTGCAAATTGACCCAAAACTTAGGGTTTAGCTTTCAAATTCACATATGAGTGACCCAAATGACTCAAGATACTTATTTGACTTGGTTTTTGCACTTTAGTCCAAAAGTGGACTAATTTTGCACATAAGCCCCTAGGTTTTAGTTTTTAGGGTTTTCCAGGGTTCAAATGGGGTTTTTGGAGATCCCAGGGGTACAAATGGGATTCAAGTTCATTTTTGGGAATATTTTATGACTATTTCCCTAAAGCTTTTAGGTTTTCCCAATTTGGTTAAGTTTTACCCCTTTAATCCCTATTTAGGGTTAAATCTCCTATCCAGGGTTCTATTTGCAAAATGTTATAACAATACAACTTGTTTGAAATTTTTACCTAGTAAATGTACTCTAGATGTGTCAAACATATGCAATGCCAATGTTTATGATGCCATGCTCAAGTTTTAGTTGCAGTAACACCAGAGGTGTTACAATCTTGCCCACAGACTTAGAATACGGCTCCCCGAGGACGAGGGCATACGACGCCCGAAGCAACCAGACCAACCGAGAAGACTCACTGGACCAGCTGGAAGAGGCTCGGGACATGGCCTTACTACACTTAGCGCGGTATCAGCAGTCCCTGCGACGCTACCACGCCCGAGGGGTTCGGTCCCGAGACCTCCAGGTGGGCGACTTGGTGCTTCGGCTACAACAAGACGCCCGAGGGCGCCACAAGCTCACGCCTCCCTGGGAAGGGCCATTCATCATCGCCAAGACTTTGAAGCCCGGAACATACAAGCTGGCCAACAGTCAAGGCGAGGTCTACAGCAACGCTTGGAACATCCGACAGCTACGTTGCTTCTACCCTTAAGATGTTTTCAAGTCGTTCATATACCTCGTTTACATACACAAGTAAAGTCTAACCATCAAGGAAGGGTCAGCCTTGCCTCGGCAAAGCCCGACCCTCCCTCGAGGGCTAGAAGGGGGGAACCCCCTCTGCATCAAATTTTTCCTCGGAAAAAGTCTTTCAGCCAGAACATCTTTCGTGCTTTTCGACTACGTCGATAGTGGGATCCTGAAAATGACAGAGTACACGTAAGCGGCAAGGCCGACCGAGCCGAGGGACTCCTACGCCTCCGGGGTACGGATACCTCACTCATCACCTTCTGTGATAAGTAACTCACGCTCGGATAAGCGATTCTGCTAACCGAACAAGTCTTAACGCTCGTAAACTTCTCTGCCGAAACGATTTTTTGTGCCTTCTCGACTATATCGATAACAGAATCCCGCGAACGAGCAAGAGTACACATAAGCGGTGAAGGTCGACCGAGCCGAGGGACTCCTACGCCTCCGGATACAGATACCTCACTCATCACCTTCCGCAATAAGTAACTCTCGCTCGGATTAACGATTCTGCTACCAACAAGCAAATCCTAATACTCGAAACAAGAGGAAAAGAAACGCAGCTTTATAACACGACAATGACATGTTTGGGCCTCGGCGGCCGCAAAAAACATACGCACACTACAGACAAACTATTCCCACGGGTTCAGACATCAATAGGGGAGCAGCAGCACCCTCGACATCGTCTCCACCTTCGGCGGAATCTGACCCAGCCTCGGACGGCAACACGGGCGAACGATCTCCACCTCGAAGGAAGATGTCAGCACTACGCCTGGGCCATCTGATAGTCGCCTAGAGGGGGGGTGAATAGGGCGAAACTGAAATTTACAAAAATAATCACAACTACAAGCCGGGTTAGCGTTAGTAATAAAGAAACGAGTCCGCGAGAGAGGGCGCAAAACAAATCGCAAGCAAATAAAAGTGTGACACAAGGATTTGTTTTACCGAGGTTCGGTTCTTGCAAACCTACTCCCCGTTGAGGAGGCCACAAAGGCCGGGTCTCTTTCAACCCTTCCCTCTCTCAAACGATCCCACGGATCGAGTGAGCTTTCTCTTCTTCTCAATCAACCGGGAACAAAACTTCCCCGCAAGGGTCACCACACAATTGGTGCCTCTTGCCTTGGTTACAATTGAGTGATGATCTCAAGAACAAGTGAGAAAGAAAAGAATGCGATCCAAGCGCAAGAGCTCAAAAGAACACGGCAAATCTCTCTCTCTAGTCACTAAGAGTTTGAGTGGAATTGGAGAGGATTTGATCTCTTTGTATGTGTCTAGAATTGAATGCCTAGCTCTTGTAAGTGGTTGAGAGTTGGAAAACTTGGATTGCCATGAATGTGGGGTGGTTGGGGTATTTATAGCCCCAACCACCTCAAGTGACCGTTGGCTGGAGTCCTCTGTTCGATGGCGCACCGGACAGTCCGGTGCACACCGGACAGTCCGGTGCCCCTGCCACGTCACAGTTGCCGTTGGATTCTGACCGTTGGAGCTTCTGACTTGTGGGCCCTCCTGGGTGTCCGGTGCACACCGGACATGTACTGTTTGATGTCCGGTGCACCGGCATGGGCGTTCCTGACGACTGCGCGCGCTGCGCGCGCATTTAATGCACTGCAGGGAGCCGTTGGCGCCGCAGAGAGCCGTTGCTCCGCTGGTACACCGGACAGTCCGGTGCACACCGGACAGTCCGGTGAATTTTAGCGGAGCGGCTGCCGAGCAAACCCGAGGCTGGCGAGTTCCGGAGGCCGCGTTTCCTTGGAGCACCGGACATGTCCGGTGCACACCGGACAGTCCGGTGAATTATAGCGCGCTGTCCACCGAGACATCCCGAGAGCAAAGAGTTTGAAAGTCGAAGTCCTCTGGCCGCACCGGACAGTCCGGTGCACACCGGACAGTCCGGTGCCCCCGGCCAGAGGAGCCCTCGGTTGTCTTGCTGCTCCTTTGTTGAATCCAACATTTGATCTTTTTATTGGCTGAGTGTGAACCTTTTGCACCTGTATAACTTATGCACTAGAGTAAACTAGTTAGTCCAATATTTGTGTTGGGCAATTCAACCACCAAAACTATTTAGGAACTAGGTCTAAGCCTAATTCCCTTTCAATCTCCCCCTTTTTGGTGATTGATGCCAACACAAACCAAAGCAAATATAAAAGTGCATAATTGAACTAGTTTACATAATGTAAGTGCAAAGGTTGCTTGGAATTGAGCCAATATAAACTTATATGATGCGCATGGATGGTTTCTTTGTTTTTCACATATTGGACCACATTTGCACCACGAGTTTTGTTTTTGCAAATTCTTTTGTAAATTCTTTTCAAAGTACTTTTGCAAGATAGTCAAAGGTAAATGAAAAAGATTTTGCAAAGCATTTTCAAGATATGGAATTTTCTCCCCCTATTTCCAATGCTTTTCCTTTGACTAAGCAAAACTCCCCCTCAAATGAGGTCTCCTCTTAGTGTTCAAGAGGGTTTTCCATTAATTTTGAAAACACTACTTGCTCCCCCTTTTAGAACACAAAGAGATACCAATTTTGAAATTTATCATTGAAAATCATCAAATTTAAAATTAGGGGTGGTGGTGCGGTGCGGTCCTTTTGCTTTGGGCTCATATTTTCTCCCCCTTTGGCATGAATCGCCAAAAACGGAATCCTTAGAGCCCAATGAAGTACATTCTCCCCCTTTGGTCATGAAATAAATGAGTGAAGGTTATACCAACGTTGGAGAGAGATTGCGGAGCGACGGCGAAGGATGAGTAGTAGAACGGAGTGGAAGCCTTTGTCTTCGCCGAAGACTCAAATTCCCTTTCAATATACCTATGACTTGGTTGAAATACACTTGAACACACATTAGTCATAGCATATATAAAAGAGACATGATCAAAGGTATATTTATGAGCTATGTGTGCAAGACTTAGCAAAAGAAATTCCTAGAATCAAGAATATTAAGCTCATGCCTAAGTCGGGTAAAAGATTGTTCATCAAGTGGTTTGGTAAAGATATCGGCCAATTGATCTTTAGTATTAATATAAGAAATCTCGATATCCCCCTTTTGTTGGTGATCCCGAAGAAAATGATACCGAATGGCTATGTGCTTAGTGCGGCTGTGCTCGACAGGATTGTCGGCCATTTTGATTGCACTCTCATTGTCACATAGCAAAGGAACTTTGGTTAATTTGTAACCGTAGTCCCGCAGGGTTTGCCTCATCCAAAGTAATTGCGCGCAACAATGGCCTGCGGCAATATACTCGGCTTCAGCGGTAGAAAGAGCGACCGAATTTTGCTTCTTTGAAGCCCAAGACACCAAGGATCTTCCCAAGAACTGGCAAGTCCCCGATGTGCTCTTTCTATTAATCCTACACCCCGCCCAATCGGCATCCGAATAACCAATTAAATCAAATGTGGATCCCCGAGGGTACCAAAGCCCAAACTTAGGAGTAAAAGCCAAATATCTCAAGATTCGTTTTACGGCCGTAAGGTGTGATTCCTTAGGGTCGGCTTGGAATCTTGCACACATGCAAACGGAAAGCATAATGTCCGGTCGAGATGCACATAAATAAAGCAATGATCCAATCATCGACCGGTATACCTTTTGATCCACGGACTTACCTCCCGTGTCGAGGTCGAGATGCCCATTTGTTCCCATGGGTGTCTTGATGGGCTTGGCATCCTTCATTCCAAACTTGCTTAGAATGTCTTGAGTATACTTCGTTTGGCTAATGAAGGTGCCTTCTTGGAGTTGCTTGACTTGGAATCCTAGAAAATACTTCAACTCCCCCATCATTGACATCTCGAATTTCTGTGTCATGATCCTACTAAATTCTTCACATGTAGATTTGTTAGTAGACCCAAATATAATATCATCAACATAAATTTGGCATACAAACAAATCATTGTCAAGAGTTTTAGTGAACAAAGTAGGATCGGCCTTGCCGACTTTGAAACCATTTGCAATAAGGAAATCTCTAAGGCATTCATACCATGCTCTCGGGGCCTGCTTGAGCCCATAAAGCGCCTTAGAGAGCCTATAAACATGGTTAGGATACTCACTGTCTTCAAAGCCGGGAGGTTGCTCAACATAGACCTCCTCCTTGATTGGTCCATTGAGGAAGGCACTCTTCACGTCCATTTGATAAAGCTTGAAGCCATGGTAAGTAGCATAGGCTAATAATATGCGAATTGACTCAAGCCTAGCTACGGGTGCATAGGTTTCACCAAAATCCAAACCTTCGACTTGTGAATACCCCTTGGCCACGAGTCGAGCTTTGTTCCTAGTCACCACACCATGCTCGTCTTGCTTGTTGCGGAAGACCCACTTGGTTCCTACAACATTTTGGTTAGGACGTGGAACTAAGTGCCATACCTCATTCCTTGTGAAATTGTTGAGCTCCTCTTGCATCGCCATCACCCAATCCGAATCTTGTAGTGCTTCCTCTACCCTGGTTGGCTCAATAGAGGAAACAAACGAGTAATGTTCACAAAAATGAGCAACACGAGATCGAGTAGTTACCCCCTTATGAATGTCGCCGAGGATGGTGTCGACGGGGTGATCTCGTTGTATTGCTTGGTGGACTCTTGGGTGTGGCGGCCTTGGTTGTTCATCCTCCTTGTCTTCATCATTTGAATCTCCCCCTTGATCGTTGCCGTCATTTTGAGGTGGCTCATCTTCTTGATTTTCTTGTTCAACATCTTGAGCCTCATCCTCAACTTGAGTTGGTGGAGATGCTTGCATGGAGGAGGATGGTTGATCTTGTGCATTTGGAGGCTCTTCGGATTCCTTAGGACACACATCCCCGATGGACATGTTCCTTAGCGCTATGCATGGAGCCTGTTCTTCACCTACATCATCAAGATCAACTTGCTCTACTTGAGAGCCGTTAGTCTCATCAAACACAACGTCACAAGAAACTTCAACAAGTCCTGAGGACTTGTTAAAGACTCTATATGCCCTTGTGTTTGAGTCATATCCTAGTAAAAAGCCTTCTACAGTTTTAGGAGCAAATTTAGATTTTCTACCTCTTTTGACAAGAATAAAACATCTGCTACCAAAAACTCTAAAATATGAAATATTGGGCTTTTTACCGGTTAGGAGTTCATAAGATGTCTTCTTTAGGATTCGATGAAGATATAACCGGTTGATAGCGTAGCAGGCGGTGTTGACCGCCTCGGCCCAAAACCGATCCGGTGTCTTGTACTCATCAAGCATGGTTCTTGCCATGTCCAATAGAGTTCGATTCTTCCTCTCCACTACACCATTTTGTTGTGGAGTGTAGGGAGAAGAGAACTCATGCTTGATGCCCTCCTCCTCAAGAAAGCCTTCAATTTGAGAGTTCTTGAACTCCGTTCCATTGTCGCTTCTAATTTTCTTGATCTTTAAGCCGAACTCATTTTGAGCCCGTCTCAAGAATCCCTTTAAGGTCTCTTGGGTTTGTGATTTTTCCTGCAAAAAGAATACCCAAGTGAAGCGAGAATAATCATCCACAATTACAAGACAATACTTACTACCGCCGATGCTCATGTAAGCGATCGGGCCGAATAGATCCATATGTAGGAGCTCCAGTGGCCTGTCGGTAGTCATGATATTTTTGTGTGGATGATGGACACCAACTTGCTTCCCGGCTTGGCAAGCGCTACAAATCCTGTCTTTCTCAAAATGAACATCGGTTAGTCCCAAAATGTGTTCTCCCTTTAGAAGTTTGTGAAGATTCTTCATTCCAACATGGGCTAGTCGACGGTGCCAGAGCCAACCCAAGTTAGTCTTAGCAATCAAACAAGTGTTGAGCTCAGCTCTATGAAAATCTACTAAGTATAGCTGACCCTCTAACACTCCCTTAAAAGCTATTGAATCATCACTTCTTCTAAAGACAGTTACACCAATATCAGTAAAAAGACAGTTGTAGCCCATTTGACATAATTGGGATACGGAAAGCAAATTGTAATCTAAAGAATCTACAAGAAAAACATTGGAAATGGAATGGTCTGGAGATATAGCAATTTTACCCAAACCTTTGACCAAACCTTGATTTCCATCCCCGAATGTGATGGCTCGTTGGGGATCTTGGTTTTTCTCATATGAGGAGAACATCCTTTTCTCCCCTGTCATGTGGTTTGTGCACCCGCTGTCGAGTATCCAACTTGAGCCCCCGGATGCATAAACCTACAAAACAAGTTTAGTTCTTTGTTTTAGGTACCCAAACGGTTTTGGGTCCTTTGGCATTAGATACAAGAACTTTGGGTACCCAAACACAAGTCTTGGAGCCCTTGTGTTTGCCCCCAACAATTTTGGCAACTACTTTGCCAGATTTGCTAGTCAACACATAAGATGCATCAAAAGTTTTAAATGAAATGGCATGATCATTTGATGCATTAATAGTTTTCTTTCTAGGCAACTTGGCATGGGTTGGTTGCCTAGATCTAGATGTCTCACCCTTATACATAAAAGCATAATTAGGGCCAGAGTGAGACTTCCTAGAATGAATTTTCTTAATTTTACTCTCAGGATACCCGGCAGGGTACAAAATGTAACCCTCGTTATCCTGAGGCATGGGAGCCTTGCCCTTAACAAAGTTAGACAAGTTCTTAGGAGGGGCATTAATTTTGACATTGTCTCCCCTTTGGAAGCCAATGCCATCCTTAATGCCCGGGCGTCTCCCATTATAGAGCATGCTTCTAGCAAGTTTAAATTTTTCATTTTCTAAGTCATGCTCTCTAATTTTAGCATTAAGTTGAGCTATGTGATCATTTTGTTGTTTAATTAGGGCTATGTGATCGTGGATAGCATCAACATTAATATCTCTACATCTAGTGCAAATAGAAATATGCTCAACATTAGATGTAGAGGGTTTGCAAGATTTTAGTTCAACAACCTTAGCATGCAACAAATCATTTTTAGCTCTAAGGTCGGAAATAGTAGCATTGCAAACATCAAAATCCTTAGCCTTAGCAATTAATTTTTCATTCTCTTTTCTAAGGCTAGCAATGGAAACATTCAATTCATCAATCCTAGCAAGCAAATTAACATCATCATTTCTAGGATCAATGCAAACATGAGAATCAACCTTAGCAATTAAATTGGCATTTTCATTTCTAAGGTTGTCTAAAGTCTCATGGCAAATACTTAGCTCACTAGACAATTTTTCACATTTTTCTCTTTCTAGAGCATAAGCATTTTTAACCTTAACATGTTTTTTGTTTTCCTTGATTAGGAAGTCCTCTTGGGAGTCCAAGAGATCATCCTTTTCATGGATGGCACTAATCAATTCATTTAATTTTTCTTTTTGTTCCATGTTAAGGTTGGCAAAAAGAATACGCAAATTATCCTCTTCATTTTTATCATCATCCTCATCACTAGATGTTTCATATTTAGTGGAGGACTTTGATTTTACCTTCTTTTTGCCGTCCTTGGCCATGAGGCACTTGTGGCCGACGTTGGGGAAGAGGAGGCCCTTGGTGACGGCGATGTTGGCGGCGTCCTCGTCGTCGGAGGAGTCGCTTGAGCTTTCGTCGGAGTCCCACTCCCGACAAACATGGGCATCGCCGCCCTTCTTCTTGTAGTACTTCTTCTTTTCCTTCCTCTTGCCCTTCTTGTCGTCACCCCTGTCACTATCACTTGATAATGGACATTTAGCAATAAAGTGACCGGGCTTACCACACTTGTAGCAAACCTTCTTGGAACGGGATTTGTAGTCCTTCCCCTTCCGTTGCTTGAGGATTTGCCGGAAGCTTTTGATGATTAGGGCCATCTCCTCGTTGTCGAGCTTGGAGGCGTCAATTGGTTGTCTACTTGGTGTAGACTCCTCCTTCTTCTCCTCCGTTGCCTTGAAGGCCACGGGTTGCGCCTCGGATGTGGAAGGCTCATCAAGCTCGTTGATCTTCTTGGAGCCCTTAATCATGCATTCAAAACTAACAAAATTCCCGATGACTTCCTCGGGGGTCATTTGTGTATATCTAGGATTGCCACGAATTAATTGTACTTGAGTAGGGTTAAGGAAAATAAGGGCTCTTAGAATAACCTTAACCACTTCGTGGTCATCCCATTTTGCGCTCCCGAGGTTGCGCACTTGGTTCACCAAGGTCTTGAGCCGGTTGTACATGTCTTGTGGCTCCTCCCCTTGGCGAAGACGGAAGCGACCGAGCTCCCCCTCGATCGTTTCCCGCTTGGTGATTTTTGTGAGTTCATCACCCTCGTGCGCCGTCTTGAGTAGGTCCCAAATCTCCTTGGCGTTCTTCAACCCTTGTACTTTGTTGTATTCCTCCTTGCTTAGAGAGGCAAGGAGGATGGTTGTGGCTTGGGAGTTGAAGTGCTCGATTTGGGCTACTTCGTCCGTGTCGTAGTCTTCATCCCCTACGGATGGTACCTGTACACCAAACTCAACAACATCCCATAATCTTTTGTGGAGAGAGGTTAGATGAAATCGCATCAAATTACTCCACATAGCATAATCTTCACCATTAAAGGTTGGTGGTTTGCCTAATGGGACGGAAAGTAAAGGTGTATGTTTAGGAATGCGAGGGTAGCGTAGGGGAATCTTACTATACTTCTTACGCTCTTGGCGTTTAGAAGTGACGGACGCCGCGTCGGAGCCGGAGGTGGAGGTCGATGAAGTGTCGGTCTCGTAGAAGACCACCTTCCTCATCCTTTTGTGCTTGTCCCCACTCCGATGCGGCTTGTGAGAAGAAGATTTTTCCTTCTTCTCCTTGTGGTGAGAAGAGGAAGATCTTTTCTCCTTTCGCTTGGAGGATCTCTTCTTCTTCTCCCTTCTCTTGGTGCGGGACTCTTCCGATGAAGATGAGGTGCTCCCTTGGCTTGTAGTGGGCTTGTCATCGCCGGTCTCCATCTCCTTCTTGGCGGGATCTCCCGACATCACTTCGAGCGGTTAGGCTCTAATGAAGTACCGGGCTTTGATACCAATTGATAGTCGCCTAGAGGGGGGGTGAATAGGGCGAAACTGAAATTTACAAAAATAATCACAACTACAAGCCGGGTTAGCGTTAGTAATAAAGAAACGAGTCCGCGAGAGAGGGCGCAAAACAAATCGCAAGCAAATAAAAGTGTGACACAAGGATTTGTTTTACCGAGGTTCGGTTCTTGCAAACCTACTCCCCGTTGAGGAGGCCACAAAGGCCGGGTCTCTTTCAACCCTTCCCTCTCTCAAACGATCCCACGGATCGAGTGAGCTTTCTCTTCTTCTCAATCAACCGGGAACAAAACTTCCCCGCAAGGGTCACCACACAATTGGTGCCTCTTGCCTTGGTTACAATTGAGTGATGATCTCAAGAACAAGTGAGAAAGAAAAGAATGCGATCCAAGCGCAAGAGCTCAAAAGAACACGGCAAATCTCTCTCTCTAGTCACTAAGAGTTTGAGTGGAATTGGAGAGGATTTGATCTCTTTGTATGTGTCTAGAATTGAATGCCTAGCTCTTGTAAGTGGTTGAGAGTTGGAAAACTTGGATTGCCATGAATGTGGGGTGGTTGGGGTATTTATAGCCCCAACCACCTCAAGTGACCGTTGGCTGGAGTCCTCTGTTCGATGGCGCACCGGACAGTCCGGTGCACACCGGACAGTCCGGTGCCCCTGCCACGTCACAGTTGCCGTTGGATTCTGACCGTTGGAGCTTCTGACTTGTGGGCCCTCCTGGGTGTCCGGTGCACACCGGACATGTACTGTTTGATGTCCGGTGCACCGGCATGGGCGTTCCTGACGACTGCGCGCGCTGCGCGCGCATTTAATGCACTGCAGGGAGCCGTTGGCGCCGCAG
This sequence comes from Zea luxurians, assembly GCA_029449295.1. Classification (NCBI taxonomy): domain Eukaryota; kingdom Viridiplantae; phylum Streptophyta; class Magnoliopsida; order Poales; family Poaceae; genus Zea; species Zea luxurians. The sequence continues at coordinate 32,689,517 of JAOPSE010000031.1, forward strand.
AGAGCCGTTGCTCCGCTGGTACACCGGACAGTCCGGTGCACACCGGACAGTCCGGTGAATTTTAGCGGAGCGGCTGCCGAGCAAACCCGAGGCTGGCGAGTTCCGGAGGCCGCGTTTCCTTGGAGCACCGGACATGTCCGGTGCACACCGGACAGTCCGGTGAATTATAGCGCGCTGTCCACCGAGACATCCCGAGAGCAAAGAGTTTGAAAGTCGAAGTCCTCTGGCCGCACCGGACAGTCCGGTGCACACCGGACAGTCCGGTGCCCCCGGCCAGAGGAGCCCTCGGTTGTCTTGCTGCTCCTTTGTTGAATCCAACATTTGATCTTTTTATTGGCTGAGTGTGAACCTTTTGCACCTGTATAACTTATGCACTAGAGTAAACTAGTTAGTCCAATATTTGTGTTGGGCAATTCAACCACCAAAACTATTTAGGAACTAGGTCTAAGCCTAATTCCCTTTCACCATCGCCGTCAGGGTCTCCTCCAGGGGCTCGGCCCAAGCTGACGGCTTGTCTAGCCGCTCCGTGGCCTCAGCCAGCTGTCCCCCGAGGACACCAGCCCGGCTCGTGGCCTCGGCAGCCCGACTCCGGGGTTGGTCCCGCCAGTAGACGACCCAGCCAGGCTCCGGCCACCGCTGCTACACCTCCTCGGCCTGGGCCGACGAAGCCCCCTTTTCGAGCCAACTCCGCCTCTGTCCATGCTGACACCACTGCCTCTGGCTCCGGCTCATCGCAGAGCGGCCGAGGGTTTTCTTTAACTGGGCAAGAGAAGCCTTGAGTGGCAAGGCCGACCGAGCCGAGGGACTCCTACGCCTCCGAGATATGGATACCTCACTCGTCACCTTCCGCGCAGGGCAACTCACACTTGGTTAAGTGGTTCAGCTAGCCGACAGGCGAGACCTAGTGCTTGAAATGAGGAAGAAACACGGCTTTACGCCCAAATACACAGATGTTCAGGCCCCGACAGCCGTAATGAACATACATCGGCACTCAAAATGCCATTACAAACGGGACTCCGGTTCCGTTCCCGCGGGTATGAACAACCTCCATACCAGGAGGCCCGCGGGACGACGAACTCCAAGCGGCTCACCGGCAACCGCTCTAGCAGCAGCGACAACGACCTCCGTCCCGGGCGGCAAGACAGCTGCAGCAACGGCTTCAGGGCAAATGTTGCGGCGGAAAAGCCCTCGCCCGCAAAGGACGAGAACCAGCCATTCAAGCCAGGGAGACGGAGGTCCAGGGATGCGGGTGGAGTTGGTGGTCTCGTCGGCGGAGAAACCTTCTCCGGCTGCTGCCACCACAGCACCGACGGCGGCGTCCACCTGTCCGCCAGCACCGCACCAGCAAGCGCCAGTCGCCCCAAAGCGCACCGGCAGGTCCTCACTCCCGCCCTCGCCGAGGCCGCCCCAGAACACGAGCACCGCCCTCGCGGCGTACGACGTGCTGGGCAACCCTCTGGCACGGCTGTCGGCGCGAGGAAGACCTGGACGTGGCCGGCCCGTGCGCGGCGCGACCGCCGCCCGGATGAAGGACGGAACGCTGCACCATGTCCAGGGAGCAGCAGTTCGCCTTCCCCCGCATGGCTAAAGGAAGCCTCCGCAGGGCTGGAGGATGCCTTTCTCCCCCCAAATGCTAGGGGAAGAAAAGGGTTACCGACCCACGCGGAGGCAACCCCCCACTCGGTGCACTCCTCCGCCTCAGCCCGGATGACGAAAATCCTTGAAGCTGAGGGCATGGCGGAGGCCTCAGCCCGGCTCGCTTCTCCCCACCAAACTGCCCATTGGTGAGGGAATGCAGCCGGGCTACACGACGAAAATCCTTGAAGACGAACGATGGCTGAAAGGTACCGATCTCCACGAGATCGCGCTCCCCCAACGGCAGCAAGACGAAGGCAACGCGGGCGCACCCCATCTGGGGGCTCGGAAGGTGGAAGGGCGCAATGCATGAAGAGAATGCGGAGGCGTGACTGCCACCCAGGGAGCCTTTCCCTTTTTAAAGGCAACTCACCCACCTGCGTCCTCAGGCGTTGCGGGCTAAGTCTTCACCAACGCGCTCAAAGGTCCACCCCCTACGACACGGGGGCTGGGTCCCACACGACATGCAAGCTGGCCCAGGACAGAAGAAGCCAAACCGCCACGCTCGGAGCGTGTAACCGCCCAGTGGTTACAAGCATTCCTCCATCTTCGCCTAAACCAACGGGTGAAAGGGCGGACCGCCATGCAGGCAGCGCGCAACCGCGCCATGGGGATGCACCCTCTCGACTTCAACGTGTCCAGCATGGAGTCCCAGGCCCACACGTCATGTAACCGGCGCGCCGGTTACTACATGCGAAAAACTGCACCGCCACTTGCGCCAGTGCCACGCCTCCTCGACTACGGAACCAGTGCCATGATTCGGGGCAACCCTGCGCGTGGACCAGCAGTGCCAGCCAAACACGCCGGTCACGGGTCAGTCAGCCGTGGGAGAAGGCGCGATGGTCGATATGGCCAGAAGTGGGCCGACAGTAATGGCGGCAGCAGGCGAGCGGAAGCGGTGGTCAAATCGTCTGCAGGCTCACGTCCCCTCCTGGAGCAGCAGGAGAGCCCTCTCCCACGACGTGAAGACGACGCGCCCGTGATCCGTTCCTCGAACGGCTCGCACATGCACAATGACTGCCCCGCGAACCACTCGTCCCATCGCATTAACTCCGCGGCAGGGCAAGCGGCACCTTTGGCAGGCGAAGCGGGCGACGCTTCACCTCCGCCATAATCACCGCGTCAAAAAAAAGGTGCGCCACGTCGTTCAATTTTGTATCCTTTTCCTCTTCCCCTTTCTCTCTCTTGCTACAGGGACCGGGAAAGGGGATACTCCGAAAGGGATCCTTCTTCGCGAAGGAAGCGGGCCCCAAGCCCTCCTACTGATCAGAGGTTCAAAGGCTGGCCCCTCGGAAGGGTTCGACAACCGCCTTAGAGCATTCGGGCTCCGCGCCCACTACTGGTCAGAGGTTCGAAGGCTGGCCCCTCGGAAGGGTTCGACAGCCGCCTCAGGCCACTCGGGCTCCGGGACCACTACTGATCAGGGATTCGTAGGCTGGCCCCCCGAAGGGTTCGACAGTCGCCCCAGAACATGCAGAGTGAGGGATGACTCTGGGTACGTTCGATACATAACCAAGGCTCGGGCTACGCTCCCGAGGTACCCTAGGACATTTCCGAGACCAGCAGGAGCGATTCTGTAACGGAATCCCATCAGAGGGAGGCATCAAGCCCTCGGACCCTATCAAATGGGACCGGGTCCGGCAAATCACCTGCAGTTACTTTTGGAGCGCGCCTCTGGGCCACTAGCCGACCCTTATCGAACGGGGCACGGGCGTCCACTCGGATCACCCGTTAGCAACTCACTGGAGACACCATGTTCGGCGTCCTCCGAGGGCAACATGGCGCTTCCCCCCCCCCCCTCCTCCTTGCGGAAAGGCGACGAAGGGGCGTATGAAAAAGCCAAGTCAGTCCCTGACCGTCCTCTCGCCCTGTGCAGAGGCTCGGGGGCTGCTCTCGCGAACCCGGCTCCGGCCAAACCGTTGACAGCGTCAACATACCAGCCCGAGAACTCGGAACCTGACCGTGCACCCGGACTATGATCAGATCGCATGAGGGAACAACCAAATCGGCCGAGGCATCACGAAAGGCACTAAGACCTCGAAGGAGTCAAACCACTCCTCCGAGGCCTCGGGGGCTACACCCGGCAGGTGCGCTCGCGCGCACCCACTGGAACGAAGTGTGACCGAGAAAGGCCGGTCCCCTTGCAAAAAAGTGCGACAAAGCCTCCAAGCGAGTACCAACACTCCCTTCGAGGCTCGGGGGCTACTGTCGGGGACCATAATTAGGGGTACCCCCAAGACTCCTAAACTCGGCTGGTAACCACCATCAGCACAAAGCTGCAAAGGCCTGATGGGCGCAATTCAGGTCAAAGGCTCCGTCCACTCAAGGGACACGATCTCGCCTCGCCCGAGCCCAGCCTCGGGCAGGAACAGTAGACCAAGGCAGATTCACGCCTCGCTCGAGGGTATCCTTAAGTAACGGGCGCACCTTCGACTTGCCCGAGGCCCAGCTCGGGTAGGCTTCGCAGTGAAGCAACTTGGCCAGATCGCCACGCCAACCGACCTCGTCACAGGAGCATTCAATGCAAGGATCACCTGACACCTTATCCTGACGCGCGCTCCTCAATCGACAAGGCCGAAGTGACCGCAGTCACTTCGCCCCTCCACTGCCTGACCTGACAGGAAAACAGCGCCGCCTGCACTGCTCCGACTGCTGTGCCACCCGCCAGGGTGAGGCTGACAGCAGCCAAGTCTAGCCTCGGGCGCCATAGGAAGCTCCGCCTCGCCCGACCCAGGGCTCGGACTCAACCTCGACCCCGGAAGACGGTCTCCGCCTCGCCCGACCCCAGGGCTCGGACTCAGCCTCGACCTCGGACGATGGTCTCTGCCTCGCCCGACCCCAGGGCTCGGACTCAACCTCGACCCCAGAAGACGATCTCCGCCTCGCCCGACCCTAGGGCTCGGACTCAACCTCGACCCCGGAAGACGGTCTCCGCCTCGCCCGACCCCAGGGCTCGGACTCAACCTCGACCCCGGAAGACGGTCTCCGCCTCGCCCGACCCCAGGGCTCGGACTCAGCCTCGACCCTGGACGACGGTCTCCGCCTCGCCCGACCCCAGGGCTTGGACTCAGCCTCGACCTCGGAGGAGCCTCCGCCTCGCCCGACCCTAGGGCTCGGACTCAGCCTCGACCTCGAAGGAACCTCCGCCTCACCCGACCTTGGGTTAGGGCCAACCATGTCGTAGGGGGGTACATCATTATCCTACCCCTAGCTAGCTCAGGCTACGGGGAACAAGACTGGCGTCCCATCTGGCTCGCCCCGGTAAAACAAGTAATGATGACACCCCGCGTGCTCCATGACGACGGCGGTTCTCAGCCCCCTATGGAAGCAAGGAGACGCCAGCAAGGTCCCGACAGCCCCGACAGCTGTGCTTCTATAGGGTTTGAGCGCTCCTCCGACGGCCACGACGTCACATGAACAGGGCACCAACACCTCTCTGACAGCCACGTCGGCATGTACATAGGACTATGGCTCCTCTCTGCTGGACACGTTAGCACACTGCTACACCCCCCATTGTACACCTAGGCCCTCTCCTTACGTCTATAAAAGGAAGGTCCAGGGCCCTCGTACGAGAGGGTGGCCGCGCGGGAGGACGGGCTGACGAGCAGGCTCTCTCTCTCTCTCCCTCGCGAACGCTTGTAACCCCCTACTACAAGCGCATCCGCCCTGGGCGCAGGACAACACGAGCCGCGGTTTCCCTTACTGTCTTTCCCCCTTGTGTTCCGTCTCGCGCCGACCCATCTGGGCTGGGACACGCAGTGACAATTTACTCATCGGTCCAGGGACCCCCCGGGGTCGAAACGCCGACAAAACTACTGTGGGACAACAAAATCAAGAAGAAGATAGAGTAGAAGTTGAATAAATTGCAGATCTTTTGTCGTCATCGTCGCCTTCGTTAGTGTCACTGCCAATGCCCGCATCAAATCCCCCGGTGTATGACATCAATCTGATTCCATATGATCCAGGTGAAAGGCTGCCCATTGAAAATTATCATGTTAATGATCAGGATGCAATCCGCAGAGCATATATTACTAAAGGTCATTGCAAACCTTATATACATGATTTTCCATACCAAAATATTGGAGATGCACCTCGTCGATTCAGTTTAACATGGTTGTATAATCATGAATGGCTTGAATATAGTATCAAGAAGGATTCTGCATTTTGCTTTATATGCTACTTGTTCAAGAAGGATAGTGGGTCAAATGCATTTGTTGTTTATGGATGGAATAATTGGAATACAGGAAACAAAGCACTTATCAAACATAGTGGTTCTAAGGCACACAATGCAGCTTAGGAGAGGTGCATTGGTTTTATAAATCCCAAGGTAGCAATTGATTATCACATTGACAAGTGGACCTACGAGGATCTTCGTCTTTACAAGAAAAGATTGACATATTCACTTAGATGTATCAAGTTTCTTTTGCATCAAGGATTGGCATTTCGTGGACATGATGAAAGTGAAGCCTCTAGCAACAAAGGCAACTTCATTGAACTTTTGAAGTTTCTTGCTGGAAATAGTGGTGAAGTGAATAAGTATGTCTTGAACAATGCACCAGGTAATTGCACTTTGACTAGCCCAACGATACAAAAGCAAATTATTCATTGTTGTGCCATATAAACTATAAAAAAATAATTGAGGAACTTGGAGATGAGCCCTTTGCAATTTTAGCTGATGAATCTAGTGACATATCACATAAAGAACAACTAGCTCTTTGCTTGAGTTATGTTGATAAACTTGGAAGGCCATGTGAGCATTTCATTGGAGTAGTTTATGTAGATGATACTACCTCTTTGTCACTTAAGGAAGCAATCAAAGGTTTACTTGTTTGTCATGGAATGAGTATGACTCGGATTAGAGGTCAAGGTTATGATGGGGCTAGCAATATGAAAGGAGATATTAAAGGGCTGAAAACATTAATCATGAAAGAATCACCTTGTGCTTATTATATTCATTGCTTTGCACATCAACTACAACTAGTTCTTGTAGCTGTTGCCAAGGGAAATACTGACTGTAAGACTTTTTTATCAAGTATCTATCTTGTTGAACATTGTTGGGGTTTCTTGCAAGCATCATGGTATGCTTCGAAATGCTAGGCTTGAGAATGTTAAGAAATCACTAGAGTGTGGTGAGCTTGAATCAGGGAGTGGGTTAAATCAAGAGATGGGTTTGCCTAGGCCTGGTGACACTCGGTGGGGCTCACATTACAAAACTATATGTAGTATCATCATTATGTATTCTTCAATCCATGATGTTCTCATTGATCTTGGTGTTGATACTGCACATAAGGATGATTGGACGAAGATTCATTTCGTGCTTGGAGCATTTGAAACCTTTGAGTTTGTTTTATTTGTGCACTTAATGTATGTTACTCTTGATACACAAATGAGTTATTTGAGTGTTTGCAGAGAAGGGATCAAGATATTCTTAATGCAATCTCACTTGTTAATGTGGCAAAGAGCAGAATGCAACAATTGAGGTCTCATGATTAGGGTAATTTTCTAAAGAAGGTCACTTCATTTTGTATTACACATGGTGTTGAAGTTCTTGCTATGGATGGTGCTTATGTGCCTTATGGAAAATCAGCAAGGTATGCTCGTGCCCGAAACCAAACAAATGATGACCATTTTAGAAGAGAAGTATACATTGGTGTCATTGATCAAATTAGTCAAGAGCTTGATAATCGATTTGATGAGATTAACATGAAGCTGCTCTCTTGTATGTCATCCTTTAGTCCTTCACACTCATTTGCTTCTTTTGATGCACAGAAGGTACGTAGATTGGCTGAATTTTATCCTAATGACTTCTTAAACAACAATTTACTACAACTAGAATTGCAACTTGATAATTATATTGATGACGTGCAACGGGATAAATGCTTCCAAGGTCTAGAGAACATTGTTGATCTCTCAGTTAAGCTTGTTGAAACAAAGAGACACAAAGTGTATGATATGGTGTACTTGCTTCTCAAATTGGTATTGCTTTTACCGGTGGCAACTGCGAGTGTTGAAAGGGTATTTTCTGCATTGGTTATAGTGAAATCAAAATCAAGAAATAAGCTAGGTGATACTATTTTGGATGATTGTCTACTCACGTTTATTGAGCGAGATATTTTCTTCCAAGTTGATGAAGGTGATATAATTGAGACATTCATGTCATTGAAAAAGCAGAGGATCAACAAGTAATATTGTAAGTCTCTTCTATAGCTATACTTTAAATTATCTGTATTTCACTTGAACAATTTGTATCAAGATTTATCGTCGTACTCTATATGGTTTTACCGAATCATTAATGGTTTACCAAATTGCATAAGACATTTTTTCCATCGCATACCCTGTGATCAAATCCTAGATTCGCCACTGGAAGGCATACAAAAACATCATCGTACGTTTTGAATCGACTAGCATGACTAGATCCTTCGAACAAAGTCGGGAAAATATAGTTTTTTCGTATGAGAATCGGGATTCCTAAAACCAACCAGATCCTTAGTTGGACGATGCCGGCTGGTGTGCTCCATGCCTCTTGTGTCGTCTGGCTGGAATGATTGGTGGTCGGAGTGTGTGCTGAAATGGGGCGGTGGGTTCGTAGAGCCGAAACACGTCGTGAGCGCCGCACGTCGGTCCGATGCAAGGTTTACAAAATCGGTCGATTTTGGCAGTAAACGGCTCATTTTACTGAAACCGACGGGACACAGTTTCGGTTAACCACCAGTTTTTTAAATTTACTCTAAATTTAATTTTTTGAAAAAATTATGAAAACCAAACACTACCGGTAAACCGTTATTTTGGATTCGTAAACCGCCATTTTTGCCGTGAAACCAGATTTAATGCTAAGATTGAGTTCTAGTTTAGTCTTTTTTTACCATATTTTGCCGTGGCGCCGACCTCGATTGGGCGTGCAGGGGATACCTGGCGGTCCTCGATTGGGCGTGCAGGGGAGACCACAACAGGGAGAGAAAGAGACGGCAAGGGATGGCTGGCGGCGAGGAGAGAGAGGTGTGGGGGATGGCTAGCGGCGGGGGATGGCTGGGAGGCGGGGGACGACTTTCGGCGGGGAGAGAGTGGCGACGGGGATGAGTGCTGCCAGTGGGGCTGTAAATGATGTGAGCCGCTGCTGTCTAGTTAACACAACGATAACGGAAACGGTGTGTGGGCATTTTTCCGAGTGAAGGCAACAGAGGGTGGGTAAAACTGAGGCAGAAGTAAAACTAGGTGTAGACTTGAGTAGATGGACAAAACTAAGGCCACAACTGTAAAAAAACAATATGTAAAGAGGCAGACACGGTGTCAAAGGCTCCATGGTGTCTAGAAAAAGAATAATTACTGAATATGTAAAGAGGTAGATTCAGTGTCAAAGGCTCTCACATGACCACATGAGTGACGTCTGAAAAAAAGATATGTCGAGGCAAGCCTTCTGCCACAAATCTGGAGGGACTGCTTTGAAACTAAAATAGAGTTAGTTTCTGTATTTAATAATTTAAAAACTAAAATAGAAAAAATAGAGAGACTAAAATTTTGTCTCTAGAAACCAAATATCCTCTAAGACCAACTCTAGCAGTGCTGGCTCCGAATCCGTATCCTACGGAGTGGCAGGCGTGGATACGGAGGTACGTATGAAGGGTGGTTTCCAGGAACGCTCCATATTTACACTCCCTATTCACATGTATGCAGACTATGACAGCTGGATCCCGCGAGCACAGGCTTTTAATTGCACCATTTCTCAGACTTGTGCGGGGAGGAGAGAGAAGACGTGGCGAAGGGGAGCCTCCGTACACGGCGTGCTTTTTAGGGTGACGGATACGGAATCCGCTGGATTGATGAATAGTGTGCTGCACAGTGTAAAAAGGAGATACGGAGCCACATACGGAGGCTGCTGGAGTTGGTCTAAGCATACGCACTAAAAATGAACTTGAAATCTGGAAGATTTGGCCATCAGGATCACGCGAACCCCTCGCCAGGTGCTGCTGCCCGGTGCTCGCCCAACATCTCACCACCAGGTGCTAATGCCGGACAAGAATGACAACAATTTGACATGAAGAGAAAGGGTCGATGAGGTCTTGTACCATGTAGTTGCATCCATCATCAATCGCAAGTACGGTGGCATTAGTGTTTGCAATTAAGTGTTGATTGCTGGTTGGCTATCATTGTAGGCATAGACGGATCCAGGGGGCAAAGTGAGGCATGCATGGCTCACCCTCAATTCTGTACACTATTTTATGTCTAATGATTATTTACTGTTAAATGTAAAAAAATCAAAGTTTTAAATAGTATAAAGTCTTGTTCTAAACATCTAAAACTAATAACTAGTGGCTAAAAATAGCTGATAGGTTTAGAATGGATCAACTAATTGTTAGCTATACCCCTTAAATAAGTATTAATTGTTAGATGTCTCAACCCAGCTAAAAGCAGTTAACAATTAGCTTTAGAGGTTTAGAACCTGGCTTAAAGCAGCCTTGTCAAGAGCCTCCTCATCGGATCCTCTCGGTCTAGTCCTTGCATCTACCAGCCTGACCCTAATCTTCTCTATACCATCTAAACCAGTTTGCTCATTGCCCCGTTTCCGCAGCCGACCAATTCCCGATGCGAAGCCGCCCGATTCCGCCCCTTTTTAGCACCTCCATCCTTTGCCTTGTTTTTATCGTGACACCGATCCGCCTGATAAACTAGATCTCGCTCGTCACAACCGTATGACCTGTCCCCGGCGATCGTCGAGCTTGACGAACTAGTAAATCATGGCTCTCATGTGATTTTTTTGGCCCCTATAAATTCTTATCTTGGGTCCGCCACTGATTGTAGGAGATGATTTACAGTAATATACGAGTTGTACGGCGAGCAGCAACAGTTGTTTGGCCATCAACACCTGGCGGTGAGCTGTTGGGCGAGCAACAGCAGCCGGCGATGTGTTCGCGTGATCCGTGGCCAAATCTTCCAGATTCCATGTTGGCGGAGGGTTAAAAGTGCCTTGTTAGAGACAAAATACACGAGATTAGATTAGAAAAGGAAAAATATATAATTAATAGCAGTATAATCAATTAGAATATGTTTATAGTACCTTTTGTACGAAGCAAATCTTTTGGATGGTATCATTATGAAACACAATGTTTAGAGTCCTAAATACGCAATTGTCTCAACCTCGCGGCCTCCATTGTGTTAAGTAACCCTTGTTAGAGTTATGTGAGCAAATACCTGCTTTGCCCTTAAAGGGTCTCATATCTCTATATAAGGAACATGTACACCTCTTATAATCAGAGAAGAGAAAGAGGCCAGAGACCCAACCCTATATCTCGTGTCTCGTGTGTTTTACGGTCATTCTTCTCGGAAGGGATACGGGTCTTTCACATCTTATCGCGTCTAATCTGCTGACAAAAGGAAAGGGTGTGAATCTAAAGATCCGTGGTAACGTAGTTCTCGTCTGTTGAGAACTACGTTACCACGGATCACCAGATCCGCTCCCTTCCCTCCCGTCAGCAGTAGAGGCGCAAGAAGCTATAGAGTACTCGTCTCCCTTCCCATAAGCACGACAGAGAGCACACAAGACACATGATGTAGGGTTGGGCCTTTGGCCTCTTTCTCTTCTCTATTCCATATGAGGGGGTACAGGCTCTATATATAGAGACGTGATCGCCCTCAGGGGCATATTCGGTATTTGCCCACATAGCCCTTCATTAGGGTTTCTCAACACTCCCCCTTGGGCGAATACCGCGACCAACACATGCCTCATTAAAACTCCCAAAAAACCCAATGGGAAAATATGGAGAAAGAGCGCATGGTGACGCATATTGCATTTGCACTTTGTTGCCTCGTTAAAAACCTCATGTGAGAAACTTCAGGAAAACTCACCAAGGAAAAAGAGTACAACTGTCATCAGGACATATTTCGATCTTCTAGATCATGATTCCATCGAATCTTCTACAAAGGCTAAATTTAGAAATGTGCTCCCCCTGATCCTTGCAAAACCGTATCAATATGGCACAACATCTTCTTCTGGAAGTATGCACACATAGAGATTTAGCAAACAAATTGCATACTGTTGCAAGGATTATATCAGGAACTTCACCTCTACTCACTTCTAGGATATACGAGGTAAGTGCACATATCAATATAAATAAGCCACTTTGACTGATGATGTTCGATCGACTGAATCTATATATTTGATAGAAAGTTCCATAAAGGTTCGTATATTGATCATCAAGCTCACGCCTTCAGGGTATAGAATATGACATTTATTGTCTCACGATTGTGATCAATATAAGCATTCGCTCCCCCTGACGATGACATCTGTCAAAGTCGTTATCCCTCATAACTCAAGCATATTCTTCAATATATATGTCTCATTGTTCATCTGGAATAACGAGAATGGATGAGGTTGGGATGCAATCATTTTCTATCTCACAGCACAATTTATACATAGTTGTGCAAAGCAAATAACATGTCCTTCAATAGGACTTAGGGGATAATATAGTTGCAATAGTACATATTCTAAATATGACACATCGCTCCAGGCGTTCATCCATCGCAACATCTATGATGGTGTAACAAAAGTCCATCAAAGTTCGTAATCCATCAGTTATTTTTCATCGATCAGATACATCGTTATAGTCTGTCATTCTGGCACAATGGGGATATTTTGCCAGTAACACCTAAACCTTATAGGTTTCTGCCATCAGGGCTTTAGAGGATACCGTAATTCCACATCTAGTGAAAATTACCATGAGTAAAACTCATGGAATGCACATGTGCTTATTCGGTGAACTTCAAGTCCTTTGGTACCTCATCTTATTCCTTTTCGGGTCTGTATGGGTCTTTATCCCTTTATCGGGATTAACAAATTTTGGTGTTCAACTCAGACTTTATTTCTTCTAGAAAGGTTCCATCAGGGAACTGTAATCTCAACTAGTAGATATTCTCTCTACACTTGAGAATGGTCATTCATCAGGAACGCATTATTCAGTATAAGATTTATATGTTGCATATTTATAATTCAAGAATATGAGTCCTCCTTGAATCTCATGACGGATCTTCTGAACCCTATTAACTGCATAGTTTAATTCATGTCATTTGCCAGATATATATTACATAGCGGAACAGTGTTTATTCAACACATATGTGGGAGGGGTCTCTCACAAGACCACTTGAACCATCGCATTCACCACACATTATTTCAATAGTGCCCATAATGTCCGAACTTCAAGCTCGTGACTTTCACTTTGCGATTATTGGTTCAGCCTCGATTACATTTATCATCGACCCGATAAGAGAGCTTCAAACACTCATGCCTAGGACTTTGTTTTGGATCCCTTTACAATCTAGAGAGGCAAGATAGGTGTCAACATATTTGTCTCCCATATTTAATAATGATCTTCGTCATTTCCCAAAACGAAAGTTTCATTGTTCCGTATTCCCAGCATAGTGATATTGCGCGCATTGCTAGGAATTTCATCATCAAGATGAACCTCTTCGTGAGGCAAATCACCATCAGGGTGAATTAATCGGAGGAAAGTTATCACAGACCACGTGAATCTGCAATCAGAACATATGCTTTGACTAAGGCTGATGGATCATATTCGCAGGCGTCCCCGAGAATAGATCAAATACCAATAAGTCAAATGTGGATATGATATTAATCCCGGGTATATCCACATCTACATCAGGTAGAAGCATTCAGACCAATATGGTTACTCCTCAATGATTTCTGGCAAACTCCATATACACAGGAGTACACACCGAACGACAGGTTCAGTTTGGCTTTTATGCGTTTTATAGAATATTGAGGCATTACACTAGATGGGCATTTCTCCCCCTAATGTCGAGATGTTCTTAAAAGCATACAGATAAAATCCCCAACCACAATCATCCAGTTGTGGCCAATGTATGCTATTGTGGTGATTTATTAGGGAAATCTTACGCACATTACAGATCGGGATTTTATGCAGTGAGCTTTGGACTTAGATTAATATAGTGGCATGAATACTACAAATTTGTCCTTCAACATGAAGGGTTACTATCAACATCCCACGAGACACGCATCAACAAGTTGCTTCGTGGTTACAATTCCGCAAACTTATTGTTAATATTACCAAGTGCATAGTCAATCATTAAGATTTAGACTAATATGCGCAACACTATTTTATCCATATGGGTCCTTCAGGGGCTCATGCATACCATTCGTCGTTTGGAGCCAGTAGTTGACTTGAGATCAACAAGTAAAATGACCATCAGGGTCAAGCGCTCACAAGGACATTCACTGGTTGCATTATGCTTTTAAGCACATAGGAAAATATGTGCAGATAATGGTAGTAAAGTGCATGACATCAGGCCAATGCTGCCAAGCAAATATTTTTGGTATGCAGAGATGTATAGTCCAGCTCGTTTTTATCATTGCCCATGGTTTACCCAATTACTCATACCGTTCTGAAATTGGGTATCGATTTATGCAACATTTTTAGGTATTATAATTTTGAGAGAGAACTTATAACAACAGTCAAATATTTGTTGTGTAAGCTGTCAACAAAGCAAACTTTTCTCCTCATATTATACACCAATTTGTTCTATAAAGCATTATTTCGATCTCTTCATTGTTCAGCAAAAAGAGAAGCTTTGGAATAGAACATACAACACCAAGAATTTATTTTATCTGGGAAAATCATCTGATTCCTAAGCTTTCGACAAAGCAAATGGAGATAACTGCTTGGCAAGAGCGAAAGAAATACCAATATCCGTTTAGGACTAGTCTTCAACAACAGATAGTATTGCTCTCATACGAAGGAGTCACCAAGACTAGGGAGAATACCTCTGGTCTCCATAAGATCTTCATATTTCTATCACAATTTACCATCACTAATAGCTTAGTGGTCAAGAATTATGGATCTTCCGGTGCCAAGGACCAATGACATATTAATGTCCAATTTTGCTTCAAGCTCTGTAGTGATGTGGGATTTTTTTGGCTATTTTCTACTCTTCTTACTTCTGGTGGATCAGAGATAGATTACAATAAGCATGTCAAAAGGTGGAATCCAATATAGTTCTGCTACATAAACTCCAAGTATATGTCCATGCAGGACTGACCTTTACCATTTGGCTTAAAAGTATACCATACCAGTCAAAGGACTATCTCGAGTCAATTCAGCGACTATGAATATTTACAATTCTGAGAGATATATGCAACATAAGCATGATATCCTGTATAGGATGATTAAAGTGGTTCGACGGAAACACACAATAGTTTTTCACACCAACATAGTGAATGTTTTCTCAGAATAACCTATACTCGCAACTCCGGGTTGCTAGGGGTTACATGTCCTTTTATCTCAGAATTTGCTTCATGTCGTTCAGCGACAAAGAGAGCAATGTGTCAATAATTGGTTGAGCAATATATAACTGAAATTTCTAGCCTTTATTCATTTGGGAAGGTCATATTGCTTACTAATAGAATCCCAATTTGTGATGTCTTCTATGCCAAAAAGGCTTTCATGCATTATATTATATATCTTCGGGTTACTTCGGGTAAAACTTTATGTATGAGGAGAGAGCAAAGAATTAACTTATCTGTGTTTTATTGTATTTCAATTTAATTTCCCAGATTTCCAAACACTATATAGCTTGATATAGTTGTTATGGCCACTTGGCGATATATAAATATATAACGCCACACAACACAGTCAAATAAAATACAGAGCCAAACAAAATTGTTTATGAAGGTTGCGCATAATGTGACTTTAGGGGGCTTGAACAACCCACCACAATCCACACGAGTACAAGCTCTAGCGTCTGGTGTCAACACATGTGCGGCCATCAGGGCTACGACAACACATCAAACATTCGTAACCAGCTCAAAAGATGCAGTTGTGGCTTGGTAGTTGGGGTACATGACAAGTCCATGAAACATGCGCAACAGGCGCAACTGTGGCTCGATGATCACGACAGACAAACAATGCCTACAGGGCGTGCGAAAAATGTGTGACTCGATGATGGCGGTCCGACTCAACGAGAGTGGTCCGATTAAGCGAGAGTGCGACATAGCAATTAAATGACGCAGCCAAGTTCGTACGACACAAATACTGCGTCGTGTTGCCAGGGCGCAGCCAGTGCTCAGCCAATGCCATAACTCAGTCGATTAATAACGTAGTCTGATCGACGTGTCTGAGTACCCGTTATACAATTTAATCGCTCGACGTGAGTCGAAAAGCTCAACGCAACACAAATATTTATAGCGATATGAAAATACGTAACATAGCCTTAACATGCATTTTAATAATTTTCTGCTAATTATTTACTACGGGAAATAAAGGCAGAAAAAATAAACA
This sequence comes from Zea luxurians, assembly GCA_029449295.1. Classification (NCBI taxonomy): domain Eukaryota; kingdom Viridiplantae; phylum Streptophyta; class Magnoliopsida; order Poales; family Poaceae; genus Zea; species Zea luxurians. Next base: position 32,705,455 of record JAOPSE010000031.1, read on the forward strand.
CCATAACTAATATACAAACATTATACATCAGGTGTAAAAGACTATTTTTCCATATTTAAACATGCATTTTTCTACTAATTATTTACCTCAGGAAATAATTAATTAACGTAGAAACCGTAACATCAGATATTACCGAGGCTATTGGCCACATATTTTTTTCACAAATAAATGAATAAATAAATAATGAAAGCGTCTGCATTGAAGTCATGTATGGACTTGTTGAGCCACCACATGCACGTGGGACCCACCACATGCACGTGTGGAGTCATAGACTTTGCAGTGAAGCAGCTGCGTCCATTTGCATGTTAACCGGCCGGCCGTTCGCTGGTCAAAGGGAAGGAGAACTCGTGGCACTCTTTATGGTACGAAACGGTTGGGAGCGCGCGGCCAAGTCTACACCGAAAAACTCGGTAGAGAAATAGGCGTGAAACCGTAGCACCGCAGCGATAGACTCGATAGCACACCGTGAGACAGACTCGAAAGATGATGTCATCCCATTTTTCACGCCGCGAATGGTAGATTGGAAAACAAATTACATATCCAATCTAGAAATTGCATACCGTTTGATTGCGTAGAAGAGGATTCGAAGGCTGTCGCGTAGGACAGTTTGGCTAGGCCAAGGACCTGCCGGCGTGACGAAGAGTTGATACAGATCTGATCTCGCAGCAACGTTGAGGTAGAGCGTGCTGATAACGTGTTGAGAACTACGTTACCACGGATCACCAGATCCGCTCCCTTCCCTCCCGTCAGCAGTAGATGCGCAAGAAGCTGTAGAGTACCCGTCTCCCTTCCCATAAGCACGACAGAGAGCACACAAGACACATGATGTAGGGTTGGGCCTTTGGCCTCTTTCTCTTCTCTATTCTATATGAGGAGGTACATGTTCTATATATAGAGACGTGATCGCCCTCAGGGACATATTTAGTATTTACTCACATAACCCTTCATTAACATCGTCGACACATTGAAGATCATATTTGACTGCGAACGCGATGGCAGTTGCCACGACCCGGGGCACGGTGGCTGCCTGCGCCGCTGGGCATGCGTGGGCCGTGGGCTAGTGAAGCGTGGGTGGGGGGGAGTGGGAACCTGGCAGGACAGGCCACGGCGACTCGGTCTGGGCTTCTGTCTCCTGTTCGTTTCGTATGTGGGGAGGCCCACTGTTAGTTTGGGGACCAACAACTGTGGTAGAGTGTTCTTTGTAGATTTGAGAATTGAGACTGCTCTGTCTGATGCGTTCCTTATATATTATTCGGCCTTCCATAATGGGCCGCAGCTTCATAGATTCCAACCTGCAGTTCCATGTTTGAATTGAAGTGCCATATTCTTCGACTTGCTTAAGCAGTCGACTAGAGACGCAGACTCCCTATTTAGCGTTTGATTTTTTTTTTTCCTTTCCATTCTCATCACCACAATTTTGTCAAGTCACTCTATAGGATGGAAGAAAGAAAAACTGTATTTTATTTTGAACGGAATACTGAACATTTTCTTCCGAGAACATATACCCTTTTTTGAACATTTTCCTCCAAGAACCGTTTTTTTTCTAATTGAACAACAGCTAACTTAGCCGTCGCTCAATCATCATTCAACTGGGAAAAAAAAACACCAGCTTAGCCGACAATGTATATATCAGTTTAGACATGTCATTCCATCACGAAATATAGTAAACCATCACCGACCGTCTTCCAAACACTGTGCTTTGCTATCCAATGCATGCACCAAACTTTTGGCCCATCATTAGGCATTCGCTTTTTAAATCCGGTGAGGATCTGCATGCACCCTGCCAATAATGTAGGCAGCGCGCTAGAGCCGCTTTACACTCTCCCGTTTGAAAACCAACGGAACCACAAAAGGAAAAATAAAGAACTTTCATCGGCACAATAATTTTGGTAGACTTTTATAAACTTTTAGATATAATTTTTTTTACAATTAATTGTATAAATATTAATAAACCTACAATATGTTAAATATTGATTACATGCACCACATGCATGCCTGGATGTCTTTGGGAACAAGATCAGGAGGCATGCAGGCACATACTAAAGAGCAAAGCAGCATCCAAGTTGGGAATTCGGAGGCCAAGTGAGCACCAGATGTCCTTAACCTGCTTCATGAGTCCTATCTTCAACACCCACACCACAGCGGGGTCGGTCAGAGAGCAAGAGCAACAAAGGGGGGGATCGTTGAGGAGCCAACTGTCCAACCAGAAAAGCAGTGGATTTACCATCCCCAACAACAGATTTGTAGATGTGGCCAAATTAGGTATCAATAACAGACTTGCATTGGGCGAAAGCTAGTTGGATCACACTGCACTATGCACTTAGCTAGGGTCTATTTAGATTAACTACTAGGATGCTAAAGAATAATAGGCCAAATTAGGTATCTAGTTAGTTGCCCGACAGCTGGTTAGAGACCCTGCAGTGCAGGCTTAACAAAGAAATTAGCCCGCGTAGCTCTTTTCTGTTTGGATGGGTTAGAGTTAATGAATAAACGTTAGGTACATACCAATATATTAGCTCGATTTATATATAAATGTGCATCCGAACATATATACGACATGATGTTCTTCATGTTAATTTCCTATCTTGATTTCTTGGTAATGAGAGACGCACGCGTACGTACGTGCGCAGACTCGTTTTCACGTAGGACAGGGCTAGAAAACGAAACAAAACGCAAAGCAAAGCAAGGAAATTGGGAAAAAAAAAGGAACGCCACGTTTTTGCGGAAGTCGTCTGCTTGTCTGTCGTCACCAGCGCGCGGCGTCTGCGTACGTCTCGGTTAAGATGTCCTCTTCTGGCATGGGTCCGATCCCAACGCAACGATGGAGTTTGCACTAGCCCCTGCGATCCGATGTGATGATGAGTGGATTTCATGTCCGATGGCGACCTGCTGCCCGAAACCAAACCTAGCTAGCTAGCAGCAATTCATCTATCAATGCACTGCAAGCGGCCTCCTTCGTCAGCAGCTCCTTCTGGCTGTGGTGGTTCTGCATTTTAGGCTGGTATGGATTCGCATATATATGTACATTATACGTAGTTGTTCTTTCCTTCTAGATTTAGAGTAGACAATGGCCTAGCTAGAAAACAGATTAATCCGTTGTCGGGGATAAGTTAGTTAGACGCCGCGCCGTACGTGGTGGCCTGCCTTTCATGGATTCAAATATACAATGATGTTCGCTTCGGATTAAAGCCGATTGTTTAGACTGCTATCTGTAATTTATAAAGACAAAACACTGTATAAACAGTAGAAGTCGGTACAAATTAAAGGCAAACGAGTCAACGTGGAAAAGTAGTGCTAGCTCTTCATATCTTTATCAAAAGGCGCCACTACAGTTGTTTTTTTTACTTATATATAAATAGAGACACTTGCGAATCTAGCTTTTTGGAAGGCCATAAGAAAATATACTCTACCTGCAGTATAGCCAGCTGTACCTAACAAAAGATGAGCAAAACGCCAAGGCCTCTAGCAATGCAGGCTGCAGGCATTACCGGTGGATTATTCAGTGATCAGCAGTTCACATGCTCTGTTAAGCTGCTTATATACAATAATAATGCAATTAATTAGGCCAGGTGGGGAGGTCAGGCATCAGTGTTTTAATTTGTTAGCTCATCACGGGCACTGTAGTGGCTGATCAATCGAGTTAGAGGAGGAATAATCAGAGATGGATGAGATGCATGCGCGCACAGGGACAAGGCCCATTCGAAAGGTTGCTGCGGCTGTTTCTTGCACGCAACACGCATACGTGCTGCTGCTAGCTCCTGCATAATCTTTCATCAGATCATGATCACCTCACCTGGCAACAAGGCAGCCTGCTGCTTCTGGCGCCAACAAGGCGGGTGCTCGGCGGGCGGCAGCGGCCAACCAGCATCAGAGTGGAAACCACCGCACATGCATGCAGTGACCATCCGCCGATCCCTTGGCGGTACGTACGGTTTCACCGAGCAGCAGTCGACCGTCGGCGCCCGGCCATGCCATGGCATGCAGCTAGCTCGGCCACACAGCAACGTCGCAACCGCCCGCCGTCACGCGCAGCTTCCGTCGTCTATCCCAATCCCAAGCATGACGACGGCGCACCAAACCAAGCCGACACCTTGGTCCTCGGCCCTATGGAAGCAGGAAGCTTCTTTCTGGCCCCGCATGCAGCTTGCATTGGGACGTACTGACTGCCAAAACATGCATACACGGCCGGGGCATTGTTGTTAGGTAGTTCATCAGCTCTCGGCAGTGCTGAGTGCTGACGAGACGACGACGACGACACCTGACGACGACGACTATGACTTAATTTGAGGCTGTGTAAACCAGGTCCATCCTCCTATTCCTCGCTCGCTCTGCTCACTCTGTCATATATATGACCATCATATGCATGTACGTATAGCGTTAGGTAACCGGTACCACGTCAGTACATATACGACAACTAGTCATCTCATGAAAGGTAACCGTCCACATTTGATCTCTTAAGAATGGTGTAAAATTAAACTCGAGGCCTCCGGTGACACTCCTAACAAAAGAACACTCCTATACATTCTCTTATTAGGGCCTGTTTGAAGCTCCCAGTTTTCTAAGAAATTGTCTTATAAAAACTGATGTGGTTTCAAACATACCAGTCTATATAAACTAGATTCTCAGTTTTTTTTTAAAAAAAACAAGAAGCTAGCCTTCCCTAGCTAAAAAAACTAGTTTATGAAAACTAAGATGGTTCTAATCATCATAAACCAATTTTTTTATAAACCAGTTTCTAGAAATTAGAGATAGAAACTAGATTTTTTAAAAATAGTTTGCTTCCAAACAGATCCTTAGTCATGACGACAATCGATTGTCTGGCTTGATAACTTTACATGCTTCAAGTACGTGGCTTCTCTAAGTAATATAGAGAAAATTAAAATGCCATTAACACCATTTTGATTAATACCAAGAAGAGCATCTTAATTGGAGCATTAGACTGCTCTAAGTAATGCTGGAGCGTGCCCAAGGTTTGAACTGTTTTTTAATCCAAAGAGCTTAACAGACTAAAAATCTCCTTTTTACACTGATCGGTGATGGGTTTCGTTTACGTTTACTACAACTACTTCCCATCTCACGTACGGTCACCTTTATCTCTTTCACGTCGACGTCGCCTTCCAAATAATATTCCCTCCCTGCGCTCGGTTCATATATGGCTGCTCCTCGCCGGGCTCGGGCACGGGGCACCTAATATATATATTGGAGTACATAACTCCCTGCACCACCCACACGCGGCGCCAGGGCCTCCACCGCCACCGGTGCGTGCGAGCGCGATTACCACCACCAGAGGCGGGCGGCAGCTGGGACGATGCTGCTGCAAAGGCGCGGCGGGCTCCTCTGCTGCGGGTGCGGCGCCAGCGCCGTGGCCGTGGCCGTCAGTGGCCGCGTTCCGGAAGACGACGGTGCCGTCGTCGATGGCCAGCCGCCTGACGCCAAGAGCGTGTCCGGTACCAGTGTCTCCGCTGCCGTGACGGCCGCAAACGCGAGGCAGCTCTCGTGGGCGCAGGTGGAGGCCATGACGGGAGGCTTCACGTCAGCCATCGTCGGCGAGGGCGGTTTCAGCACCGTCTACCTCGCCCGTCTCGCTGGTTCTCTCGCTGCCGTCAAGGTGCACCGCAGCAGTGAACGCCTCCACCGCGCGTTCCGCCAGGAGCTCGACGCGCTCCTCCGCGTCCGTCACCCCCATATCGTCCGCCTCCTCGCCTTCTGCGACCAGCGAGGTAGAGAGACTGTAGAGTTCGTTCATTCGTTTCCATGGGCGTGCCGCGAGACCGCGTGGGGCCTGTGACAGGACAGGTGGGTTCCTCTCTCTCTGACCGATGGATCCGTGCATGCATGCAGACGAAGGCGTGCTGGTGCTAGAGTTCGCGCCGAACGGCAGCCTGCACGAGCAGCTCCACGGCGGCGGCGCGGGCGCGGCGCCGATGCCGTGGGCGCGGCGGGTGCCGGTGGCGCTGCAGGTGGCCCGCGCGCTGGAGTATCTCCACGAGCGGTGCGAGCCGCAGGTGGTGCACGGCGACGTGAAGGCGTCGAACGTGCTGCTGGACGCTGGCATGGGCGCCAGGCTGTGCGACTTCGGGTCGGCGCGCGCGGGGTTCTCGGCGGCCGTGGCCGTTGCCGCTGCAGGCCCGCGCCCGCGCGCCGTGTTCGGGTCCCCGGGCTACGTGGACCCGCACTACCTCCGCTCCGGCGTGGTCACCAAGAAGAGCGACGTGTACAGCTTCGGCGTGCTCCTGCTGGAGCTGCTCACCGGCGTGCAGGCGTTCCGCGACGGCCGGCTCCTGACGGCGTCCGTGGCGCCGAGGCTCGACGCCGCCGCAGCCGGCGACCTCGTGGACCGGAGGCTGGGGTGCCGGTACGACGCCCGCGAGGCGGCGGCCGTGCTGGCGCTAGCGGCCGCGTGCGTCCGGGACAAACCGGGCCTCCGGCCGTCGATGGCCGACGTGGTGCAGGCCCTGGAGCAGCTGCAGCCGCAGCACGGCCGGAGCTTCTTGGGCGCCGGAGGAAAGCTGTAGCTGCTGTCGTAGACACGTGGCGCGCATTGTTGTTTGTGGTGGCCGTGGGATGCGACTGCTCAACTGACCACACCCTCCCTCTATTGGAATTGGGTTGGTGAGGAACAGGAGGCGTTGGGATTTGCGCTTTGGGGGTATTGGGGTGGGGGGTGATTTGCTTATCATCTTTAGCTGGGATGATGGGTCATCATGTCATTAGCCACCAAATCAAAAGTAGAGCAACTGCTGAGATAAAACGAACAGCAGGAGGATGGAAGTATCCGTCATTATCAAGTGTGTATACAGTAGTAACTAAAATGTAAACAGAGTTGCTTCTTTTTCGTCTGTGTTGCATGTATGATGTATCTGTGTGTGGTATGCACACATGTTTAGCCAAAAGAAAAGAACTGTGCATATACATTATCATTCTATGAAAATCTGTTTTGGAGGATATGATCATGAGTATTGTATACCAGCATCAGTTGCGTGGACGGGGATGACCTCAATCCATGTCTGCTGTCTGCTGAAATTAAATCACCCCCACCCAGCACCGCCCGTGATGACTAACCAGTAGCTAGCTAGGTAGTTCAACGCATCACCACACATTAGATAGAAAAATCACATGAATACAAATATTTTAGGGAATGTATTCGATAAGAAAAGGCATGATCGATCTCTCCGGCCCATGTGCAGTTTGCTCGATTTGGGTCTGGAGCTGAAGCGCTGGCGTAGCGGCCCACTCTGAGCATGCTTATGGGCTTCCTCCGGCCCGTGTCCAGAGTCCAGCAGATATAAGCAGTCAACCAGCAGAAGCCCAAGTCAAGCCTCCTCGCGTGTCCCTCGGCTCCCACGCCCACACCGAAATTTCCCCCACGGAGCTCAACTGCCGGTGCCGGCGCGCGACAGGCGGCACACACGCCCGCTCCTCGCGTATGGCGACCACGTTGACGCCCACGCAGCGCTATGCGGCGGGGACGCTCCTGGCGCTGGCGCTCCGCCAGGCGCAGATCCACCAGTCCGAGCCCCTCGGCTCCGGCCCCGACGACGAGGAGCGCGCCAGCAGCGCCAGCGGGAGCTCCTCCTCCACCATATCCAGCACCGGCTCCGACACTACCTCGGGCGCCGGCCTCTGGACGCACGATTCCCGCGGCCTCCTCCGCCCCGTCTTCAGGTGCCGTGTAGCTAACCCGGCGCCGGTGCCCGCGTCTCACTCACTTGCGATCCGTGACTTCTGTGCTTGTGATGTGCTATAGGTTCCTGGAGATCGAGCCCAAGGCATGGGCGGGGATGGAGGAGACGGCCGCGTCGCCGGACGCCGCCAAGCATCACATCGGTGCGGTACGGCCCTTCCATCCCTCCCACCCGATCGTGTTATATGTGTTCACCTACTATCACAACAGTTGGGTGAGGGTCTGGATTCGAAGGTCAGTGCCGCTGGGATAGATTTGGGGGTTCTGGTGTTCCATTCGGAACACAGCTTATGCTTGTAGGGTTCAACCCCATCCCCATCAAATTGCTACCAAATCTCTGTTACTGACCGCTGAGCCAGCCAATGATCTCTGCCCCACCTTCTATCCCGGTATCTCACCTCTTATTTCAAAACAGTGCAGTCTAACAGTGTGTGTTTTACACGGGCTCTGCTCGAGACAGCCTAGTGCTGTTTAAACTTCAGTGCCAATGCTGTGAATATATATATATTCAACCCTTTCATCACTGTTGCAGTATCCCATAGTCTCATTTCACTCCGTGGTTTCGCAGTTTATAAGCATACTCTTTGAGGAAGACAGCGAGAGCTCTTCAGACAGGCTAGAGCAGGAGATCGCATTGGCGAAAGCAGTTGATGCGATGGTCATGAGCTTGGGCAGCGACACTGCACCAGATGAGAATATCAAAGATGAGCTTAAATACTCCACGGCCTGTACCTATGCGACCTTGGAGTCTACGGAGGCAGGCTCATCCGAGAACTTGCTTGGAATCGTCAAGCTGTCCTTGGAAAATGTTCCTGTGAATGAGCACCGCAAGATGGCGTTGCTGTATGCGCTTCTCTCTGCATGTATCGCTGATAAGCCCGTATCGCAAGAGGAAGAGGACAGGAAGTCGTCTCACTTCAGGAAGGGCTATGATGCTCGACATCGTGTTGCTCTTCGGTTGATAGCAGCATGGCTTGACGTCAAGTGGATCAAAATGGTTAGTTAAGTTATTCTTTCTTCTCAGTGTCGCAGAGTGAAAATTGGTTCCAGTTTAATCTCAATTAAAAAGAATGACCTGAGATCATCCAAGAGAGAAACAGAAACTCATAACTCATCTGTATGCATGTATTTGCGCATATCTCAAATTGACTTCTAATCATCAATCCTCGCACTATAGGAAGCTATGGAGGTGATGGTCGCATGCTCTGCCATGGCTGCGGCAAAAGAACAAGAACAAGAGCGTGAACATGCATCACCAAGAAGCAAGTGGGAGAAATGGAAGCGTGGGGGAATTATTGGTGCCGCTGCCTTGACTGGAGGAGCATTGCTGGCTATTACTGGGGGTAGGACTGCATTCCAGATCATATATCTAATGAAATGCTGAACATCTTGGCATCACTTGGACAGACTACACCAGGTGATTCATATGCTCTAATTCTCTTCGACCCGACAGGTTTAGCTGCACCAGCCATTGCTGCAGGATTTGGTGCTCTAGCTCCAACACTGGGCACACTTGTCCCTTTCATAGGGGCTAGTGGATTTGCTGCTATGGCTGCTGCGGCAGGATCTGTTGCTGGCTCTGTGGCAGTTGCTGCCTCATTTGGAGGTTGGTATAAATGTTCCTTTGGAACTCTTATGATATTATCTGGAGCTCTTATTTTTTCATTATATATAACAGTCAAGATTTGTTTTAAGTTAGCAACAGTCACCTCCATTATTTGTGGTGGTTAGTGTATTGCTTAGGAAACCTACACAATTAATGAACATGCACCCCTCTGTATAAGCACTGGCACATTTATAAATTACTAAAATTGATCCCAAATGCATTTCCTGTAAAAGTTAACTTGTAATGCAGTATCCAAAAAAGAGATAGAAAGTGGTGTACAAGTTTTGTACTTAGCTTTTAATGTTTGTTGAATTGATTTCCGACAAATTAGCTGCTGGGGCTGGCTTGACGGGTACCAAAATGGCAAGACGAATTGGTAAAGTGAAAGAATTTGAGTTCAAACCTATTGGTGACAACCATAATCAGGGTGTGAGTCCCTTTTTCTCTCTCTGACTAAAATGCTATTCACCCATTTTGGATTGAAATTGATCTCGTCTTTGTAAATGTTGCTAACTCTTCAGCGCCTTGCTGTTGGCATCCTGGTTTCTGGATTTGCTTTTGATGAGGAGGATTTCTGGAAACCTTGGGAAGGATGGAAGGATAACCTAGAGAAGTATGGAATGTATTCTCATATTTGTTTTATGAATCCTAGTCGCTGTAATCTATTCACATATCTTACACTTTTGATTAATGTTTGACAGGTACATCCTTCAATGGGAGTCGAAGCACATAATTGCCGTGAGTACAGCAATACAGGATTGGCTGACATCAAGTAATGTTCAGGGTTTTGTACTCTGCCTTGTACTACTGTTAGTGAATGCCTTGTAATTAGTGTTGTTGTTTATGCAGGGCTTGCAATGGAATTGATGAAACAAGGTGCTATGAGAACTGTCTTAAGTGGCCTTCTTGCAGCATTTGCTTGGCCTGCTACGTTGCTTGCCGCTACAGATTTTATTGATAGTAAATGGTCTGTTGCTATCGACAGGTAAATGCAAACCCTTGTAGTACAATGTCTTGTGTCAAACTGGCGAAGTTTCCAATACTAAAATTTCTCTGTGCTAATATACTAGTTACCTGTAGTGTACCAAACAGCTTGTTTAGCGAACTGATGACCTGTATCCTCTCAGATCAGATAAGGCAGGAAAAATGCTTGCAGAAGTGCTTCTTAAGGGACTGCAAGGAAACAGGTAGTTCCAACTACAGAAAGTTTTATCCAACACAGTAGTTCCCGCCCAACTACCTTTTTTTTTCTGATTCTAAACTTGTCAGGCCTGTGACTCTTGTTGGGTTCTCGCTTGGAGCGCGAGTCATATTCAAGTGCTTACAGGAGCTAGCTTTATCAAGCGACAATGGTATCTGTTCTTTAGTTATAGTAACCTAAATTTCATATGACTTTGCTCTTATGCTTGATGGAATGGATCAGAGGGACTTGTCGAGAGGGTTGTACTCCTTGGTGCACCCGTTTCAGTGAAAGGTGAGAGGTGGGAGCCTGCCAGGAAGGTACAACAATAACGTATCCCTTCTCCACTTAAAATGCAGAGACACCAGTAATCTCCAGCTACAAATATGTCCTGTGTTTTTTACCTGCTTATATCTCTTAACTAGCCTCTGCTTCACTGCAGATGGTTGCAGGGAGATTTGTGAATGTGTACTCGAGAGATGACTGGATTCTCGGTGTAACCTTCCGAGCAAGGTGAACAAAGTGGGATTGATTTCGAATTGATTGATAGTCAGTGCTGGAACAGTTAAGTCGATGCCTTTGCTGACTTGCTAATTCTCTGATGTAGCCTGCTTACCCAAGGACTGGCTGGCATCCAGGCCATTGATGTACCTGGTGTTGAGAACGTAAGCATTTGTGGGTGACAATTCTCATGTTTTTAGCGAGGTTCCATTATTTTTACTGTGCACGATTTACAGGTGGATGTTACCGAGCTTGTTGATGGCCATTCTTCGTACCTGTCAGCTGCCCAGCAGATCCTGGAGCACCTTGAACTGAATACCTACTATCCTGTTTTTGTTCCCCTTCCGGAGGTCAACAAATAACAGACGTAGATAGGTTGACAATAGCAGAGAAAAGATGTAAATATCAGGGAGGAATATACCTTCGAATTTACACAAAAATGTTACAGCTGTCTAGACGATGAATGCTTTGTAGTTTCTTGGTGACTAATCCAGTAGCTCTAGTTACGTGTAGATATCTATTGTGTACATAGTAAAAACAAAACAATACCGTCTATTGTGATCGCAGAAAAGCTTGAATCTAGAATAGGGAAGTACTTCCGTCCAATTAATCTAATAATATATATATATATATATATATATATATATATATATATATATATATATATATATATATATATATATATATATATAGATAGAGGTATAACGGGAGCCATGGGCTTCCAATAGTTAAAGGAAGTCCATATCGACCACCTTGTAACGTGGTTCAACCTAGCGTGCCGACTCAACCAGGTTGTTGGATGTGCCACCGTCTCATGCGCGCAAAAAAAAATGCATGCATGAGTCAAACATGTTGTCTTGCATACGCGTAAATTTAGGAAAGATATGTGTGACGGTTTCTATTTTTAAATGCTTTATTTCCTCTATAAATTTAGGATGCTGCAACAGCCATGTAGATAGACTCTTAAGGACCATTTTATGATATATACTGATACTAAATATGCTACACTGTGTAGATAATTATGCAATTCGGTATACTGCATAAAAATCTGTTACCAGCTGCATGCGCATGAATTTATGATGGAAAGAATGTACAATGAAAGGAAATGAATTGCACGCATAGAAACAAAAAATCGTATTTAATGTTTTATTTCCTTCATAAATATAAGATCCCTCCAACAGTCATGCAGCTAAACACATTAGAACTAGTTTATGATATATACTGATACAAATTATACTACACGGTGTAGTTATTTATGCAATTCGTACACTGCGTAAAAAATTTGGCATGTTGTTCACTGGTGGACGCATCTCCGGGTTGGAGCGTAAAAACCTTAAGTTTTGAGCATAAAATCTCTTAATTATAAGCGTAAATACCGAGCCAATGTGAGAGGTTGATAGCTCTAGTAGGTTGTTATTATGATCCTATTTTTATGGCAGATCTGAAAAATATGGCAGCCGCATGCATACAGTTTCTATTTTTATACAGATCCAAAAATTATGGCAAAATGCATGCATGAGTCAAACATGTTCCCTTGCATGCGCGTAAATTTAGCAAAGATATGTGTGGCAGTTTCTATTTTAAATGTTTTATTTTCTCTATAAATTTAGGATCGCTGCAACAGCCATGCAGCTAGACTCGTAAGGACCATTTTATGATATATACTGATACTAAATATGCTACACTGTGTAGATAATTATGCAATTTGGTATACTGCTTAAAAATCTGTTACCAGCTGCATGCACGAATTTATGATGGAAAGAATATGCATTAAAAGGAAATGAATTACATGCATAGAAACAAAAAATCGCATTCAATGTTTTATTTCCCTCATAAATATAGGATCACTCCAACAGCCATACAGCTAAACGCATTAGAACTAGTTTATAATATATACTGATATAAATTATACTACACGGTGTAGGTATTTATGCAATTCGTTACACTGCATAAAAAATCTGGCATGTTGTTCACTGGTGGACGCATCTCTGGGTGGAGCGTAAAAACCTTAAGTTTTGAGCATAAAATCTCTTAATTATAAGCGTAAATACCGAGTCAATATGAGAGGTTGATAGCTCTAGTAGTGTCGGGTACCGTGTCAATATGAGAGGTTGATAGCTCTAGTAGTGTCGGGTACCGTAATTAGGGGTACCCCAACACTCCTAAACATGGTTGGAAAATGTCTTCAGAACAAACCATAAAGACTGATAAGCACGGTTCAAGTCAAGGCCTCGTCTGCCAAGGGACGCGATCTCGCCTCGCCCGAGCCCGGCCTCCGGCGGGAACAGTAGTCCCGAGCGGATTCATGCCTCGCCCGAGGGCCACCACAGGTAGTGGGCGCACCCTCGGCTCGCCCGAAGCCAAGCTCGGGCAAACTTTGTCGTGCAGCGACCTCGGCCAAATTGCCTTACCAACCGACCGTATCGCATGCGCATTTAATGCGGGGATCGTCTGACACCTTATCCTGACACGCGCACCTCAGTCGGCAAGGTCGAAGTGACCGCAGTCACTTCGCCCTTTCACTGACCGTTCTAACAGGAAAACAACACTATTCGCCCCGCTCCGGCTACTGTGCCAGCCATCAGGGTAAGACTAACAACAGTAAGTCACGGCCTCTCCCGAGTTCAGCCTCGGGCACAACAGGGAGCTCCGCCTCGCCTGACCCTAGGTCTTGACCGACGCCTTGGCCTCGGGAAGAGGTCTCCGCCTCGCCCGACCTCGACCTCGGCCTCGGGAGGAGTCACATCCGCACCCGACCTTAGCCTCGGCCTCGGGAGCAGTCGCCACCTCGCCCGACCTTGGGCTCGGACCGACTATGCTACAGGAGACACATCATTACCCTACCGCTAGCTAGCCACCCCATGCTACGAAGGAACAAGACCGGAGTCACATCAAACTACTCCAATAACAGGTAATGATGGTTCCCCGCGTGCGTCCGTGACGTCGATGGTTCTCAGCTCCCTACGGAAGCAAGGAAACGTCAGCAGGATCCATGCCGCACCGCCAGCTGCGCTTCTACAGGGCTCAAGCACTTCTCCGTCGGCCACGTTAGCACATAGCTACACCCCCATTGTACAGCTGGACCATCTCCTTGTATCTATAAAAGGGGATGTCCAGGGCCTTCCTAAGGAAGGAGAAAGAAGGGGAAAAACACGGGCAACAAGAGCAACGGAGACGGACTCACCCAAACATCGAGCTCCACTCCGCAACACTAGACCCCCCTAGGAGGCCTTGGGCCCGTTCCCTCTCTCGTGAAGCTTGTAACCCCTACTGCAAGCACCCCCGGTGCAAGATAATATAAGCTTCATCCTTCCTCTTGTGTTTCATCTTGCATCAACCCATCTGGACAGGGGCACGCGGCAAAAAATTCACTAGTCGGTCCGGTTGAGGGTCCCCCGGGTCCGAAGCGCCGACAGTTGGTGCGCCAGGTAGTGGCACGCTGCGTGTTGACAATACTTTCCCGTTGATTTCCAAATGGACAATCTTCAGCAGCCTCTTCAGCCCGGGACGGTGCTCTGCTTCGGGAGTCTCGAGTTCATGTCCCGCGACGGCAGCTACAACATGGTACTCCTTCCCCCGCGACACGACAACAACGACGGTCGTCGGCTCGCCCGGTGGAGACGAACTCGACGACGACATCTCCACGTGGCGGAAGAGGAACACCCGAGTCAACCCCGCCACCCTCCTCGCCGGAGGAGACGGAGACGGGGCAACCATGGCCAGGCAGGGGGCAGCACCTCGACGGCTGTCGGACCAGAGCGAGTCGACGACACCGGCACCCCTGCGGGGGACATGTCGGGCGTTATCCTCGCACCTGAGACAACGACGGGTGTCGCTTCCCAGCAAAACGCCAGCCCCAGGCGCACTGATGACGCCGGCACCTTTGGGAGGGACTTGTCGGGCATCAGTCTCGCGCCTGAGATAACGACGCATTCAATCTCCGATGCAACTTCACCGCCGTCTACCAACCAGCAGATACCTTCAGTTTTCCATCCTGTTCCCTTTAGGTTCAGCTTCGACCCACCAAGCGACCCCGCTTCGGTAAGCACTTTCGTAAGGGCGTATCCTGACCTTCCGGGGTACCATATGTGGTCAACTTGGGACCGACTGACGGCCGTCTCAACCTCCGGACCCACGGGTTCCGAGGAAGAGGACGACCCCGACATCAGTACGGATTTCTCCAGACTCCATGATCCCGGTGCCATGCGTGACTTCATGTCCGCATGTGACCACTGCCTCTCCGGCTGCTCTGATGATGGCCACAGCCTCGACGACGAGGGTTGTGACCCAACTCGCGAGTGCTTCCACATCGATCAGGAAGATCACGACGGAGACAATCACCCCAGCATGCCAGGGGGTGACGGTGCCCTTGCGCCTGCGTCTCGCGTTGAGATCCCGCGGGAGCTAGCTGTGGCCCAGGTCCACACGGGGGGTCAGGGCTCATAGCTCGAGCAACTCCGCGAGATACAGGCCAAGCTCGACGAGGAAACAGGGCGACTTGTGCAGCTCCGGCAAAACCTCGAGCAAGAGTGGGCAGGCCAAGCGCTCGCCGGAGGAGCGCGTCATCGGGCTCGGGATGTCCAGCGCCGCATTATTGATGATGCCAGGGCAATGCTGCCCCCGACCATCAACAGGGCCGGCCAGGACCTGGCTACAGCGGCGGTATTACTTCGAACGATGCCGGAGCCATCCACCACCGAAGGGCGACGTATCCAGGGCGAACTCAAGAATCTCCTGGAAAATGCCGCAGCCCGACGAGCCGAGAGCTCCGCCTCCCGAAGGCGAGGGTGCCCCTCGGTGCATCACGTAGCGTCCTCCCGACACACGCGTGAGGCCTCGGTCCACACCGAGCCTACAAGAGACGAGACACCCACAGCCAGGGATCGCCTCGGGGACGATCAACGCCGCCGCGATCGTCGAGCCCGCCTCAAGGAAAAGGTGCGCCGAGGCTACCACCCTAGACGCGGGGGATGCTACGACAGTGAGGAGGATCGGAGCCCCTCACCTGAACCACCAGGCCCGCGGGTCTTTAGCCGAGCCATACGACGAGCGCTGTTCCCGGCCCAGTTCCGAGCCCCGACTACCATCACCAAGTACTCGGGGGAAACGAGGCCAGAGTTGTGGCTCGCGGATTACCGGCTGGCGTGCCAGTTGGGAGGGACGGACGACGACAACCTCATCATCCGCAACCTCCCCCTTTTTCCTCTCTGACGCTGCCTGGGCCTGGCTGGAGCATCTGCCCCCTGCGCAGATCTTCGGTTGGGACGACCTAGTCAAGGCCTTCGCTAGAAATTTCCAAGGTACGTACGTGCGCCCTGGAAACTCATGGGACCTCCGGAGCTGCCGCCAGTAGCCCGGGGAATCCCTGCGAGAGTACATCCGACGGTTTTCAAAGCAGTGCACCGAATTGCCTAACATACTGACTCGGACGTCATCGGGGCATTCCTCGTCGGCACCACTTGCCGGGACCTGGTAAGCAAACTGGGGCACAAGACACCCAGCAAGGCAAGCGAATTGATGGACATAGCCACCAAGTTCGCCTCTGGCCAGGAGGCGGTCGAAGCCATCTTCCGGAAGGACAAGCAGCCTCAGGGAAGGCAGAAGGAAGATGACTCCGAGGCGTCCGTCCAGCGGGGCATGAAGAAGAAGACCAGGAAGAAGGCGCAAGCGAAGCGCAACGCCGTCGACACGGACCTCGTCGCCGCTGCCAAGCACAGGAATCCTCGGAAGCCTCCTAGAGGGGCCAACGTGTTTGACAAAATGCTCACGGAGTCGTGCCCCTATCACAGGGTCCCGTCAAGCACACCCTGGAAGAGTGCGGCATGCTCCGGCGTTACTTCAATAAGGCTGGACCCTCGGCGGAGGATGGCAAGGACCACAGCAAAAACAAGAAAGGAGGCGACGGGGAAGAAGAGTTCCCAGAGGTCCACAACTGCTTCATGATCTACGGTGGGCAACTGGCGGATGCCTCGGCTCGACACCGCAAGCAGGAGCGCCGGGAGGTCTGCTCGGTGAAGGTAGCAACGCCAGTCTACCTAGACTGGTCTGACAAGCCCATCACCTTCGACCAAGGCGACCACCCCGACTACGTGCCGAGCCCAGGAAGATACCCGCTCGTCATCGACCTAATCATCGGCAACGTTAGGCTCTCCAAGGTCCTCATGGACGGAGACAGCAGCCTCAACATCATCTACACCGAGACCCTAGAGCTCTTGGGGGTTGATCGGTCCGAGATCTGGGCTGGTGCAACACCCTTCCACGGGATTGCACCCGGAAAGCGTATCCTGCCCCTCGGACAGATTGACTTGCCCGTCTGCTTCAGAACTCCCTCCAACTTCCGAAAGGAAACCCTCACCTTTGAGGTAGTCGGGTTTCGAGGGACCTATCACGTGGTGCTGGGAAGACCGTGCTACGCCAAGTTCATGGCCATCCCCAACTACACTTACCTCAAGCTCAAGATGCCTGGCCCCAAGGGAGTCATCACCGTCGGACCCACGTACCGCCACGCATACGAGTGCGACGTGGAATGCGTGGAGTACGCCGAAGCCCTCGCCGAGTCTGAAGCCCTCATCGCCGACCTAGATTGCCTCTTCAAAGAGGCGCCCGACGCGAAGCGGCACGCCGGCAACTTCGAGCCAGCCGAAGCAGTCAAATCTGTCTCTCTCGACCCCAGCAACGACGCTAGCAAGAAAGTCAGGATCGGCTCCGAGCTCGACCCCAAATAGGAAGCAGTGCTCATCGACTTTCTCCGCGCAAACGCCAAAGTTTTTGCGTGGAGTCCCTCGGACATGCCGGGCATACCGAGGGATGTCGCCGAGCACTCACTGGACATCCGAGCCGGAACCCGACCCGTGAAACAGCACCTGTGCCGTTTTGGTGAAGAAAAGCGCAGAGCCATAGGCGAGGAGGTCCACAAGCTAATGGCTGCAGGGTTCATCAAAGAGGTATTCCATCCAGAATGGTTAGCTAACCCTATACTTGTAAAGAAAAAAGGTGGGAGGTGGAGGATGTGTGTAGACTACACTGGGCTAAATAAAGCATGCCCCAAGGTTCCCTACCCTCTGCCTCGCATCGATCAAATTGTGGACTCCACCGCTGGGTGTGAAACCATGTCTTTCCTCGATGCCTACTCAGGCTATCACCAAATCAAGATGAAAGAATCCGACCAGCTCGCAACTTCTTTTATCACACCTTTTGGCATGTATTGCTACACTACTATGCCATTTGGTTTGAGGAATGCGGGCGCAACATACTAGAGGTGCATGAACCATGTATTCGGAGAGCACATCGGCAGAACGGTCGAGGCTTACGTCGATGACATCGTTCTCAAAACAAGGAAAGCCTCCGACCTCCTCTCTGACCTTGAGGTAACATTCAGGTGCCTAAAAGCGAAGAGCGTAAAACTCAATCCTGAGAAGTGTGTCTTCGGAGTCCCCCGAGACATGCTCCTAGGGTTCATTGTCTCCGAACGAGGCATCGAGACCAACCCGGAGAAAATCGCGACCATCACCAACATGGGACCCATCAAAGATTTAAAAGGAGTACAAAGGGTCATGGGATGCCTTGCGGCTCTGAGCCGCTTCATCTCGTGCCTTGGCGAGAAAGGATTGCCCTTGTACCGCCTCTTAAGGAAGGCCGAGCGCTTCACTTGGACTCCCGAGGCCGAAGAAGCCCTCAGAAACTTAAAGGCACTCCTTACTAATGCGCCCATCTTGGTGCCCCCCGCTGCGGAAGAAGCCCTCTTGATTTACGTCGCCGCAACCACTCAGGTGGTCAGCGCTGCGGTCGTAGTCGAGAGACGAGAAGAAGGGCATGCACTGCTCATCCAGAGGCCAGTCTACTTCATCAGCGAAGTGCTATCCGAGACCAAAATCCGCTACCCGCAAATCCAGAAGCTGCTGTACGCAGTGATTCTGACACGGTGGAAGCTGCAACACTACTTCGAGTCTCATCCGGTTACTGTGGTGCCATCTTTCCCCCTAGGAGAGATCATCCAGTGCCGAGAAGCCTCGGGTAGGATAGCAAAATGGGCAGTAGAACTCATGGGCGAAACACTTTCATTTGCACCTCGGAAGGCCATAAAATCCCAAGTCTTGGCCGACTTCCTGGCTGAATGGGCAGACACCCAGTTGACAACGACCCCAATCCAGGCCGAACTTTGGACCATGTACTTCGACGGGTTGTTGATGAAAACCGGAGCAGGCGCGGGCTTGCTCTTCATCTCACCCCTCGGAGAACATGTGCGTTACGTAATACGCCTCCATTTTCCGGCGTCAAACAACGTGGCCGAATATGAGGCCTTGGTTAATGGGTTGCGCGTCGCCATTGAGCTAGGGGTTCGGCGCCTCGACGCTCATGGTGACTCGCAGCTCATTATTGACCAAGTCATGAAGAACTCTCACTGCCGCGACCAAAAAATGGAGGCCTACTGTGACGAAGTTTGACGCTTGGAAGATAAGTTCTACGGGCTGGAGCTCAACCATGTTGCTCGACGGTACAACGAGACTGCAGATGAGCTGGCTAAGATAGCCTCGGGACGAACAACGGTTCCCCCGAATGTCTTCTCCAGGGATATATATCAGCCATCCGTCAAAATCGACGACGCGCCCAAACCCGAGGAGACCTCGGCCCAGCCCGAGGTACCCTCGGCCGCCGAGGGTGAGGCCCTGCGCGTCGAGGTAGAGCAGGATGGGGTTACGTCAAACTTGAACTAGCAGACCCCGTACCTGGAATATCTCCTCCGGGGAGAGCTGCCCCTCGACAAGGCCGAAGCTCGGCGACTGGCTCGGCGCGCCAAGTCGTTCGTTTTGCTGGGTGATGAAAAGGAGTTGTACCACCACAGCCCCTCAAGCATTCTCCAACGATGCATATCCGTCGCCCAAGGACAGGAGCTATTGCAAGAAATACACTCGGGGGCTTGCGGTCACCATGCGGCGCCTCGGACCCTCGCGGGAAATGCTTTTCGACAAGGTTTCTACTGGCCGACCGCAGTAGCCGATGCCACTAGGATTGTACGCTCCTGCCGAGGGTGTCAATTCTACGCAAGACAGACACACCTGCCCGCTCAGGCCCTCCAGATGATACCTATCACTTGGTCGTTCGCCGTGTGGGGTCTGGACCTCGTCGGTCCCTTGCAGAAGGCACCCGGGGGCTTCTCGCACCTGCTGGTCGCCATTGACAAATTCTCCAAGTGGATCGAAGTCCAACCCTTAACCAGCATCAGGTCCGAGCAGGCGGTGGCGTTCTTTACAAATATCATCCACCGCTTTGGGATCCCAAACTCTATCATCACCGACAACGGCATGCAGTTCACTGGGAAAAAGTTCCTAGACTTTTGCGAAGACCGCCACATCCGTGTGGACTGGGCCGCCGTAGCTCACCCAATGACAAATGGGCAAGTGGAGCGCGCCAATGGCATGATTTTGCAGGGGCTAAAACCAAGGATCTACAACAACCTGAACAAGTTTGGCAAGCGGTGGATAAAAGAGCTACCCTCGGTGGTTTGGAGTCTGAGGACGACGCCGAGCCGGGCCACGGGTTTCTCGCCGTTTTTCCTAGTCTATGGGGCCGAGGCCATCCTACCCACGGACTTAGAATACGACTCCCCGAGGACAAAGGCATACGACGACCAAAACAACCAAACCAGCCGAGAAGATTCATTGGACCAGCTAGAAGAGGCTTGGGACGTAGCCTTACTACACTCAGCGCGGTATCAGCAGTCCCTGCGACGCTACCACGCCCGAAGGATTCGGCCCTGAGGTTTCCAGGTGGGAGATCTGGTGCTTCGGCTACGACAAGACGCCCGAGGGCGCCACAAGCTTACTCCTCCCTGAGAAGGGCCATTCATCATCGCCAAAATTTTGAAGCCCAGGACATACAAGCTGACCAAAGATCAAGGCGAGGTCTATAGCAACGCTTGGAACATCGAACAGCTACGTCGCTTTTACCCTTAAAATGTTTCAAGTCGTTTATGTACCTCGGTCCCTTTACATGTACAAATAAAAAGTCTAGCTGTCAAGGGAGGATCGGCCTTGCCTCAGCAAAAACCGACCCTCCCTCAGGGGCTAGAAGGGGGGAACCCCCTCTACGTCAAAATTTTCCTCAGAAAAGTTTTCTACCAAAACGTCTTTCGTGCCTTTCGACTATGTCGATAGCGGAATCCCAAAAATGAGCGAGTGAGACCTTGAACGGCAAGGCCGACCGAGCTGAGGGACTCCTACGCCTCCGGGATACGAATATCTCACTCATCACCTTCCACGAAAGGCAGCTCACGCTTGGATAAGTGATTCTGCTACCGAACAAGTCCTAACGCTCGGGTAGAAAACGACTTTCGTACCGTTTCGACTATATCGATAACAGAATCCTAAAAACGAGCGAGAGAGACCTTGAACGGCAAGGCCGACTGAGCCGAGGGACTCCTACACCTCTAGGATACGGATACCTCACCCGTCACCTTCCACGAAGGGTAGCTCACGCTCGGATAAGTGACTCTACTACTGAACAAGTCCTAATGCTCGAAACGAGGGGAAAGGAAACGCAGCTTTAAACTCCAACATTGAAAATGTTTATGCCTCAGCGGCCGCGAGAAACATACGCATACTTAAAACAAACTGTTCCTACAGGCTCAAGTATCGGTAGGGGGAGGAGCAGCACCCTCGGCGTCGTTTCTGCCCTCGGCAAAATCTGGCCCGGCCTCAGACGGCGACACGGGCGGAAGGACCTCCACCTCGAAGGAGGAAGCCAGCACCGCGCTTGGGCCCTCGACAGCCGTGTCAAGCCTCTGGACCTCGGCTAAGGCAGCCTCCTCTTCGTCAGGTAAGCAGTACCCCTCGCTGACCCGCTCCAGATCCACATCATAGTGGGAGGCGAGGACGGCGAAGGCCTGCCTAACGCCGTGGTGCAGCGCCCCGCGGAGTCTGCTGCGCACATGGCTGCCCAAGGCCCGCAGGTGACTCTGGGGGAGCTACCCGAGGGGACGTCGTCGAGGCCAAAGGCCCGGCAAAAGGCTGAGATAGCCTCGGACATGGCCACGCGATCGACCTCCTTCTGCTCAGCCGCTTGGGCAAACGCCTTGCAGTTCTTGACGAACTCGTCAGAGCCGCCTCGAACCCTAAAGACAGCTGAATGATGTTCTTCAGATACGAGAAAAAGGATGAAGCTAAACCAAAGTCGCAAAGCAGGCGAAACGTACCTTCGGCCCGGACACGCTGCTGCGAGGCCTTAGCTTGGGCGGACCAAGCAGACCCGACGGCCATGGCCAGGCCCTCCGCAAGGGTCCCGGCCCGAGCGGTCGCCTCGGGGTCTAGAAAGGGGGAACCCCCTCTGCGCCAAAACTTTCCTCGGAAAAGTTTTTCTACCAAAACGACTTCCGTGCCTTTCGACTGCATCGATGGCGGAATCCTAAAAACGACAAGAGAGACCTTGAACGGCAAGGCCGACCGAGCCAAAGGACTCCTACGCCTCCAGGATACAGATACTTTACTCGTCACCTTCCGTGAAAGGTAGCTCACGCTCGGATAAGTGATTCTGCTACCGACGAACAAGTCTTAATGCTCGAAATAAGAGGAAAGAAACACGGCTTCACACACAAATACCCAAATGTTTAGGCCTCGACAGCCACAGAAAACAAACACACGTACTTGGGATAACTATGCTACGTAGATATCGGCAGCACCCTCGGCGGCTTTCCCGACCTGCAGCAGATATCTCGGTACTTGGAGCAATTACATTTTGCTCTTACATTCCCTTACAAACGGGACCTAGCTCCATTCCCGCAGGAATGAACTACCTCCACACGGAGGGGCTACAAGATAACGAGTTCCAAGCGGCTCGCCGGCGACCACTGCACCAGCAGCGACAACGACCTCTGCCTCGGGCGGCTAGACAGCAGCAGTGATTGCCCCAGGGCAAACGCTACTGTGAAAAGGCCCTCGCCCCCGTCCGGGGGGGGCGAGGACAAGCCATTAAAGCCAAAAGGCCGGAGGTCCGGGTCCAAGTGGCACTGATGGTCTCGTCGGCAGAGGCAACCACCTCGGCGGTGGGAAGCCTCACCTATGGCAGTCACCACCTCAGCACCGACGACAGCGGCCACCTGCGCGCTAACACCACACCGGCGAATGGCGCCTGCCCCAGTGCGCACCGGCAGGTCCTCACTCCCGTCCTCGCCACAGGAGCAAGGACAAGACTATCCTAGAACACAAACACCGCCCTCACGGCGTACGACGTGTTGTGCGACCGACACCCATGCGGCGAACGGGCAGCCACGCTCCACCCCAGCGGTAGGAGGCGGCTTCGGAAGCAGCGCCAGAGCCGCCCAGACCGGGGAGCCAGACACGCGGCAGCTGACAGCACCACAGACGGCGAACGCCCTTCTCCCCCGAACACTGAGGGAATAAGTGGGCCGCTGCCCACGCGAAGGCGGGACCCAACTCGGCGCACCTTCCTCCCCAGCACGGATGATGAACATCCTTGAAGCTGAGGGCAAGGGAGAGGCCACGACCCGGCTCGCTCTTCCCCACAACAAGACTGGCGGTCATCATCCTGGGTGATCGCCGGTGGGGCAATGCAGCCAGGCTGCATGATGAAAATCCTTGAAGCCGAGCGATGACTAACGAGCGCCAACCCCCACAAGGCTGTGCTCCTCCAACAGCAGCAAGAAGAAGGCAAGACCACTAGCATTGCCACGGGCGCGAGCTTTCCGGTGGTGAGGTCACCAGAAAACACCGGCACACCCCATCTGGGGGCTCAGAAGGCGGAGGGGCGCGATGAGGATGAGAGGAGCAAAGCATGGTTAGTGCCCGGGAGATCGGTCCCTTTTTATAGGCAGATCTCCCCACTTACGCCCTGAAACGTCGCGGGCAAAGTCTCCCCCGACATGCTCCAGGATTCTCGCCCTGCGACACGGGGGCTAGGTCCCACATGTCATACAAACTGACCCGCAACGCGAAGATGACGAACCGCTGCACACGAAGCATGCAACCGCCCCATGGGTAAGCGCTCCCTCATTCTCGCCGAATCCAGCGGTCCAAAGGGCGGGCCGCCACGCCAGAAGCGTGCAACCGCACCACGGTTGTACGCCCTTTCAGCTTCGTCGCAACTGGCGGTCCAGCATGGAGGCCCGGGCCCACATGTCAGGTAACCGACGCGCCGGTTACCGCGTGCAAAGAAATCGCACCGCCATCGCGCCAATGTCGCGTCTTCTCGGGACTACAGAACCAGTGCAGCGACTCGAGGCAGCCCCACGCGTGACCCTACAATGCCAATTAAGTGCGACGATCACGGGTTAGTCAGCCGCAGGGATAGGCGCGACAGTTGATATGACCAAAGGCGGACCGACAGTAATTGCAGCAACAGACGTGCGGAAGCGGTGGTCCAATCACCTATAGGCTTGCATCCTCTCCTGAAGCGGCAGGGGTGCCCTCTCCCACAGCTTAAAGACGACGCACCCGTGTTCCGTTCCTCGAACGACTCGCGCACGCGCAACAGATGCCCCGTGAATCGCCCGTCCCATCGCATTAACTCCCAGGCAGGGCAAGCGACACCTCTGGCAGGCGAAGCGGGCGCCGTTTCACCTCCATCATGATGACCGCGTCAAAAAAGGTGCGCCGCATTATTTAAATTCATATCCTTTTCCTTTTCCTCTCTCTCTCTCTCTTGCCACAGGGATCGGGAAAGGGGATATTTCGAAAAAGGATCCTTCTCAGCGAAAGAAACGGGCCCCGAGCCCTCCTACTAATCAGGGGTTCGAAGGTTGCGCCCTGTAACATCCCAAAATCCCACCCAAGGTTTGAAACCCTAACCTCCTAATCCCCCCTTATTTTACCTTTCCCCCTTAACCCTACCCTTAGAAACCCTTCTCATATGCATACACTTGAAATAATTAGAGCACCTCACATAGACTATGTTTCTCACTCAAGATCACTTAGAAAATATTTTTGGTCTCCAAAGAAAAAGAATCAAAAAGAAACAAAAATAGAAAAAGAAGAAGAAAGGAATTAGAATTAGAAAAAGAAAAAGAAAAACTCCCTCCCCTCCCTCGGCTGGACCAAATTCCGGCCCAACCCACACGCGCCCGCACTTCCCCCACCTCGGCCCAGGCGGCCCAACCCGCGCGCGGCTCCCTCCCGCTGACACCCGGGCCCCGCCCGTCAGCGCCTCACCCCTTCCCTCTCGCGCCGCTTCCTCTCGCTGGCAGCCAGGGCCCACTTGTCAGTTCCATCCCCCTCGCCCATCCCTCACCGGCGGCATCACCGCCGCGGGCACCCGCCACCGTGCCGCGGACCGGCCGCCATAGGCCCCCGCAGGCGAAATTCGCCCCACCCCCGTGACCCCCATCAACTGCCCATGCTCCGCCACCGCTTCCCCACCGCAAAACCGGACCGACGGCGGAGAACCGCCGCGGGGCTCGCCGCCGACCGGCCCCCGGTCGAGCCCTCGCCCCTCCCTCCGTGCCGTTAACGCCGTTCCCTCTCCCCCTCTCTCTAGCGTGCGGGTCCGCGCCGCAGCGCCGTTCCTCCCCGCCATCGCCCCGCGCGGCTGGGCCAGGTGGGCCGAAAGCGCGCCCGCCCGCTCGCGCTCGCGCCTTCTGGGCCAAAATCCCCCCGGCCCAGTTGGCTGGAAAATCCTTTCTCCTTTTCTTTTCCCTTTTCTTTTTCCCATTTTCTCATATATATTTAGATGCTAATATTTTATGCACCAAAAATTGTCTAAATAAATTATTAGGGCACAAAAATAATAAAGTATAAAAATTTGCACACCCCACAAAGGTCACTATGTTTGATGTATTGTTATTATCTGTGTTTAATTAGCGGAAGAGGGATCCGATCCTCCGGAACTCTTAGCTCCGGAAGAAGGGCAAGAACTCGACCCCTCCGAGATTAACCTCTTGTGCCAGGAAAGCTTCGACGAAGGCAAGTCCATCCTTCCCTTGATGCATTATTTACCTATTTCTCTCTACCAATGCCTAAGCCTGGATTATGGGATGGGAATCAAATTGCATGGTGAGCATGAGAGAGCCCGCATTAACTATTATTTTGACCAAAAGATATGGGGCAAGTAAAAAGGGTATAAGTGACATGTTTTCCAAAAGTGTGCGATGAAGGGTACTCACCCTCGTCACCTGGTGAGTAGGATGATCAGGGACTCCCTGGTTTAGGGGAGGGCCTAAGGTGTTGGCTCAGCTGGTTTAGGCGTGAGCAGAAGGATTGTCCTCTCGTATAAGGACCGGTTTGTCATCTTTCATTACCTGTACTCACAAAAAGTACAACCACTCGAGGTTGTGTGGGCAGCCACTCGATCTGAACTCGTACGGTCCAACCCCAGGGTTATGAAGGCTGGGGAGCACCGGGAGGATAAGGAGGGGGAATGTTTTGTCCGGTTTGGACATGGCGGTGGCCTGACTCCTTCCGGTATAACCGTTAAGGTTCAGACGTACAAGGAAGGAAAGAGTTTCGGATTCGGGTCTCATTGATCATGAGACCGCAGAGCCGGACTAGTGGGTAAAGTGTACCCCTCTGCGCAGAGTCTAAACCTATTCGAATAGTCCGTGTCCACTGGTATGGACGAGTCTGGTATGGTATGACAATTAGTGTTTCTACTACAACCAGGAATAGGGAAATGTGTGTGTATGTTCTGAAAAGAAAGTGGTACCACGGGAGCAGGAAGCTCAGTGGTGGTCAAGCAAGTGTTACTTCTATTGCCTTGGGAAAACCATAAACAACGAATACTGCCTTTCTCTGAAAAAGAATGAGTGACCTCAACTCCACCATATAAAGCATGTACCTTATAGGTCACTTTCTCTTTACGGGAGCCGGGTGGGCTTGCGGAATACCTAGTGTATTCACCCAGATTTATTTATGTTTTTCAGTAGCTGAAGACTTCTTTTCTGCTATGCTTGATTGATGGGACTGTGTCCTCACCTAGTTCTGCCTGTGGCCTAGGCTATTTTATCTTCCACTGCGCTTTATGTTTTTCGGCTCACTTTCGAGCTTGTATCACCCGGTATTGTAATAACATTATTCAGACTCTGTAACTATTTGAAGTAATGAATGTGGTTACTAGCCTCCTGGGACTAGTATTTGTATCACATTTGAGTCCCAAAGGATCAGGACGCTTCAGGTGGTATCAGAGCTGATAGGACTGGCCGTAGACCGCAGCCCTGACCTTAAAAAGTTGCCTTAACCAGAAAATACCTCTTACCCCCAAGAAACACTCTCTCCTTTCCCCGATATTAACAGACCCTTCTTTTCTTCTACCAGATGGAAGACTCCTGGGTTATTAGGACATCCTATTGCTCAGGGGAAGAAGGGTTCCCTCACCTCTTACGGAGTTGCGCGCTACGCATGGGGATCCGCAAGAAGCCCGAGTATGTCTAGAAGGAATACCACGAAAATGGTATAGAAAAGTGCTCTATGGCAGTCTACCTGGGAGAAAGCCGAAGCTACCCAAACCACCCTCCCTTCCAAGTCAACTCCACCAGACACCGCTTCCCAGACACTTGCCAAAGTGTAGCCCGAAAAGCCCTTAAACAGCTATGCCAAAACTACAGCCAAGAGATCTCTGAAACCCCCCTTCGTTATTTCCCACCCAGCAACAAAAATACCCCCACCTGGAGGAAAAGACTTCAGGCTCTATCAGGGAGAGACCCCACCGAGGATGACCCCACCATTGTCTACATGGCCGGATACCTCCACACCCTCGACAACCACTACGATGACCTCTCCTCCCACTGCACCCACCTAAACTCCCAGGTGGAAAGCCTGGAGCGGCAAGTCAGAGAGCTTAAACAAGAGAAGGCATCCCTGCAAGAGTGTCTCGACATAGCAGAAGGCGAGGAGGCCAACACCCGTGAGGCTTATCGAACCTTAAAGATGGACTATGACAAGAAGCTAAAGAAGCTCGCCCCCAAAAAGAAAATCCAGAAGAAGACCACCAACCGAGGATGCCAAACGGAGAAAAAGAAGAAGACCCCTCCAGCCCCACCTCCCCCCCCAGGGTAGATGATTGGTCCGACGCTGAGGATTTATCCCTAGCAAGCCTTGATGATCTTCTCAAGGAGTTTGGGGACACCTTAGAGAAGGAGTTCGTTAGTACCTCGGGGAATGCTCTCGTGTAGTTCCACCTGTAGTAGTCTTATGCTTGTAATGTGATGGTGTAATGAATAAAATAACTTGGTTGAAAACAATTTGCATGTGCATAATAGTGACTCTCTTCCCTGGCAGATGGCTTCGGATAAAACCACGCCTACCGCCTCCGGGATTGGAGCAGGGTTTCCCCTGAGAACTGAACGGGAAGCCGTTAGAGAGGAAAGTGAAACCCACCTCCCCGCACCTCCACCACTACCCTTAGACCTAGCCCAAGTTCTAGCCAATCAAGCCCGACTCATCGAGGTCCTCACTCGAAATCTGGAAAATCAACGGCCAAATGGTGGAAGACCGCAAGACAGAATGGGGGATTTCCTGAGACTCAAGCCTCCCACGTTTGCCGGATCAAGCAATCCCCTCGATGCTGATGATTGGATGCGCATGATCAAAAGAAAACTGGAAGCCATTGGTTGCCCAGAAAATTAGCGTGTTCAACTGGTTGCCCATCAACTTTCCGGGATGGCCTTAGCCTAGTGGGACACCTTCAACGTCACCATCAGAGATGCTACCTGGGCGGAATTTGAAGCAGCTTTCTGGGAGCACCATGTGCCCCAAGGACTTGTACAGCTTAAGGAGGACGAGTTCCAAGAATTGACTCAAGACGGAAGATCTGTCAGCGATTATGTGCACAAGTTCACAGAGTTAGCCCGCTACGCGCCAGATGATGTCAATACCGAGGGCAAGAAGATGGCCCGTTTCCTGAAGGGACTCAGGCCAGAACTCAAGACAATTCTGGCTAGCCAAGACTTCCTCAATTTCTCTCACCTTTCCAACAAGGCCATGCAAGTTGAAAGGGCAAAGGAGGAAGAGAAGGGGCATCTCAAAAGAAAGTTCCAGGTTCTCCGGGCACAACAGCAGGACCGGCACCAGAAGACTCGATCATTTGGGTTTCCACCCAAGGGGCCAAACTTCAGTAGACCAGCTGGACCCACTCTGTCACGATTCAGCCAGCAGAGTCAGAGCTCTTTCCATTCCCCCTCAGTGGCAAGCAACCAACCCCCGGCTAATGCATGTTGGCACTGCGGTGATCCCAGTCACTTCAAGAACAACTGTCCGCAGCTGAAGCCACCAGGACCCGCCTACTCCAATTCGGTGAATGAACCCAAGAATACCTCGGCATCCGCCCCCAAGGCACCCTCCGCCGTCAGCCAGCAGAACAAGGCTCCGTACCAAGGAAGGGCACGAGTGAATCACGGCGATGCCTAGGAGGCTCAGCAAGCTCCGGGAGTAGTGCTCGGTGAGTTCCTTGTTGAATTTACTCCTGCTACCGTACTTTTCGATTCTGGAGCATCCCACTCCTTCATAGCCACTAGTTTTGTGGAAAAGCATGGCATTCCCTCTACTCCTCTGGAGATTCCCTTAGTCACCCGAACCCTAGGATCCGACCTCCTATGCCAGCTCAAATGCTCCCAAGTCAGAATCCTTTTAAGTGGGGTAGTATTTTTGGCAGACTTAACCGTCTTGCCATCCAAAGGAATTGATGTGATCCTAGGAATGGATTGGCTAACTAAACACAAAGGCATCATCAGTTGCGCAGACAAGACAGTCCTCCTCACCTACCAGCAGGGAAAGTCAGTCTCTTGTCAGGCACAACCACCTTCCAGTGACCCAATGATGTTCAATCTAGCAACAGAAAGTATATCAGTGGTAGAAGAATTCATGGATGTGTTTCCAGAAGAGTTACCAGGAATGCCACTAGAAAGAGAAGTGGAGTTCTACATAGATCTGATCCCTGGAACGGCACCCATCGCGAAGAGACCATACCGCATGGCTCCAACCGAGTTAGCAGAACTGAAGCTTCAAATCAAAGATCTTCAGCAAAAGGGATACATTCGTCCTAGCTCATCACCTTGGGGAGCACCAGTCCTGTTCGTCTCTAAGAAAGATGGAAGCATGAGGATGTGTATCGATTACCGATCGTTAAATGAAGTTACCATCAAGAACAAGTATCCACTTCCTCGGATTGACGACCTCTTCGATCAGCTTCAAGGAGCCAAGTACTTCTCCAAGATAGACCTAAGGTATGGTTATCACCAATTGAGGATCATGGAAGCAGACATCCAAAAGACTGCCTTTGTCACCCGGTACGGGCAATATGAATTCACAGTGATGCCGTTCGGACTGACAAACGCACCCGCCTTTTTCATGAATCTCATGAATAAAGTGTTTATGGAAGAGCTAGATAAGTTTGTTGTAGTCTTCATTGACGACATCCTTATCTACTCCAAGAACCGCGAAGACCATAAGCGTCACCTTTGGGTCGTCCTCGGAAAACTCAGGGCACACCAACTTTATGCTAAACTCAGTAAATGTGAATTCTGGTTGGAAAAGATAGCCTTCCTTGGGCATATCTTAACCGCAGAAGGGATAGAAGTAGACCCTTCCAAGGTGGAAGCAGTATCAAAATGGAGGTAGCCGACCAACGTCAGTGAAGCTCGAAGCTTCCTAGGAATGGCAGGGTATTACCGCCGCTTCATCAAAGGATTCTCCAGCATAGCAAGACCAATGACAGAACTTCTCAAGAAAGACCATAAATTTGTGTGGACCCCAAAATGTGAAGGAAGTTTCCAGGTCATAAAAGAGAAACTCACAACAGCACCCGTTCTATCACTACCAGATATTCATCAAGATTTTGTCGTTTTCTGTGATGCCTCGAGGCAAGGCTTAGGGTGTGTGCTAATGCAAAACGAGAAAGTCATTGCTTACGCATCACGCCTACTCAAGCCGCACGAACATAATTACCCCACCCATGATTTGGAATTGGCAGCCATAGTGCATGCCTTGAAGATATGGAGGCATTACCTAATCGGAAACAAATGCCACATTTTCACCGATCACAAAAGTTTGAAGTATATATTCACTCAACCAGATCTCAACCTCCGTCAGCGAAGATGGTTAGAGCTGATCAAGGATTACGACCTAGAAATTCACTATCACCCTGGGAAGGCCAACGTGGTAGCCGACGCCCTCAGTCGAAAACCATTCAGAATAAAAGGAACCAACTTTTTAGAGGATTGGAAGAAAGAATCAGCGCAACTAAATGCATGTCTGGGAAACAACGACAGTCTCGAAGTCAAACCAATGCTGGAAGACCTCATATGCAAATCTCAACGTCTAGACTCAGAGACAGCAAGATTTGTGGAGAAAGCCCGCAAGGAACAACTCCCGGACCTCAGGACAGATGACCAAGGAGTCCTTTGGTTCAAATACCGTCTGTGTGTACCAAAAGGGGAGGCCCGAGAAGTCCTACTCAAGGAAGCTCACGACTCGGCCTACTCCATCCACCTAGGAACTACCAAGATGTACCTAGACCTCAAAACCAGATACTGGTGGAAAGGGATGAAGAAAGAGATAGCTCAGTATGTGGCCCGATGTGACATCTGCCAACGAACGAAGGCCGAACACCAAAAACCTGCAGGCCTATTACAACCCTCCCGATACCTGAATGGAAGTGGGAAGAAATAGGCATGGACTTCGAAACCGGACTGCCCCGGACGCAAAAAGGGAATGATTCCATCTGGGTAATAATAGATCGCCTCACCAAGGTAGCCCATTTCATTCCAGTGAAAACTACCTTTGGAGGAGCCACCCTTGCCTGAATTTATCTCAAGGAGATAGTCAGACTCCATGGCATCCCAAGGAAGATAGTGTCAGACAGGGGAACCCAGTTCACATCCAAGTTCTGGACAAGCCTTCAGAAAGCTATGGGCACCAAGCTAGATTTCAGTACCGCTTATCACCCTCAGACAGATGGGCAGACAGAAAGAGTCAACAAAGTCCTTGAAGATCTGTTAAGAGCATGTGTGTTAGCTTTTGATAGGAGTTGGGAATCCAGTCTACCCTACGCAGAATTCTCATACAACAATAGCTATCAGGCCAGCATCAAGATGTCGCCATTCGAAGCACTGTATGGACGGAAATGCCAGACCCCTCTCATGTGGTCCAACGTGGGGTAAAAAGCACTAGAAGGACCTGCCTTTGTCAAAGAGGCGAAAGAGAAAGTTGCACTGATCTGCAGCAGGTTACTTGAAGCTCAGAGTTGGCAGAAGAGTTATGCAGACAACAGGCGGAGGGAACTCCGATTTGAGGAAGGAGACTTCGTCTACCTCAAGGTTTCTCCAATGCGTGGTGTCAGGAGGTTCCAAGTAAAAGGGCAGCTAGCCCCGCATTTCATAGGTCCCTATCCCATCATTGGCAGGGTAGGACCCGCAACATACCGTTTGGAATTACCGGAATCCATGTCCGACATCCACAATGTGTTTCACGTATCCCAGCTCCGCAAATGCCTGCAAGCACCAGAAAGTCACATCAAAGAAGAGACAGTACAGATTCAGAAAGACCTTCAGTACCGTGAAAAACTAGTGAAGATTCTTGATTCAGTAGTCAGAAAGACCCGCACCTCAGAAGTGAAGCTCTGTAAAGTTCAGTGGAGCAGAGAAGGAGAAGAGGAAGCTACCTGGGAGAGTGAGGACTCCTTGAGGAGGGAATACCCTTATCTTTTCTCAAATCCAGTCTAAATCTCGAGGGCGAGATTCCTTTAAGTGGGGTAGGTTTGTAACATCCCAAAATCCCACCCAAGGTTTGAAACCCTAACCTCCTAATTCCCCCCCCCTTATTTTACATTTCCCCCTTAACCCTACCCTTAGAACCCCTTCTCATATGCATACACTTGAAATAATTAGAGCACCTCACATAGACTATGTTTCTCACTCAAGATCACTTAGAAAATATTTTTGGTCTCCAAATAAAAAGAATAAAAAAGAAACAAAAATAGAAAAAGGAGAAGCAAGGAAAAAGAAAAAGAAAAACTCCCTCCCCTCCCTCGGCTGGGCCAAATTCCGGCCCAACCCACACGCGCCCGCACTTCCCCCTCCTCGGCCCAGGCGGCACAACCCGCACGCGGCTCCCTCCCGCTGATACCCGGGCCCCGCCCGTCAGCGCCTCACCCCTTCCCTCTCGTGCCGCTTCCTCTCGCTGACAGCCAGGGCCCACTTGTCAGTTCCATCCCCCTCGCCCATCCCTCACCGGCGGCATCACCGCCGCGGGCACCCGCCACCGTGCCGCGGACCGGCCGCCATAGGCCCCCGCAGGCGAAATTCGCCCCACCCCCGTGACCCCCATCAACTGCCCATGCTCCACCACCGCTTCCCCACCGCAAAACCGGACCGACGGCGGAGAACCGCCGCGGGGCTCGCCGCCGACCGGCCCCCGGTCGAGCCCTCGCCCCTCCCTCCGTGCCATTAACACCGTTCCCTCCACCCCCTCTCTCTGGCGTGCGGGTCCGCGCCGCAGCGCCGTTCCCCCCCGCCGTCGCCCCGCACGGCTAGGCCAGGTGGGCCGAAAGCGCGCCCGCCCGCTTGCGCTCGCGCCTTCTGGGCCAAAATCCCCCCGGCCCAGTTGGATGGAAAATCCTTTCTCTTTTTCTTTTCCCTTTTCTTTTTCCCATTTTCTCATATATATTTTGATGCTAATATTTTATGCACCAAAAATTGTCTAAATAAATTATTAGGGCACAAAAATAATAAAGTATAAAAATTTGCACACCCCACAAAGGTCACTATGTTTGATGTATTGTTATTATCTGTGTTTAATTAGCGGAAGAGGGATCCGATCCTCTAGAACTCTTAGCTCCGGAAGAAGGGCAA
The DNA here is from genome assembly GCA_029449295.1 of Zea luxurians. Classification (NCBI taxonomy): domain Eukaryota; kingdom Viridiplantae; phylum Streptophyta; class Magnoliopsida; order Poales; family Poaceae; genus Zea; species Zea luxurians. The sequence continues at coordinate 32,739,212 of JAOPSE010000031.1, forward strand.
GAACCCGACCCCTCCGAGATTAACCTCTTGTGCCAGGAAAGCTTCGACGAAGGCAAGTCCATCCTTCCCTTGATGCATTATTTACCTATTTCTCTCTACCAATGCCTAAGCCTGGATTATGGGATGGGAATCTAATTGCATGGTGAGCATGAGAGAGCCCGCATTAACTATTATTTTGACCAAAAGATATGGGGCAAGTAAAAAGGGTATAAGTGACATGTTTTCCAAAAGTGTGCGATGAAGGGTACTCACCCTCGTCACCTGGTGAGTAGGATGATCAGGGACTCCCTGGTTTAGGGGAGGGCCTAAGGTGTTGGCTCAGCTGGTTTAGGCGTGAGCAGAAGGATTGTCCTCTCGTATAAGGACCGGTTTGTCATCTTTCATTACCTGTACTCACAAAAAGTACAACCACTCGAGGCTGTGTGTGCAGCCACTCGATCTGAACTCGTACGGTCCAACCCTAGGGTTATGAAGGCTGGGGAGCACCGGGAGGATAAGGAGGGGGAATGTTTTGTCCGGTTTGGACATGGCGGTGGCCTGACTCCTTCCGGTATAACCGTTAAGGTTCGGACGTACAAGGAAGGAAAGAGTTTCGGATTCGGGTGTCATTGGCCATGAGACCGCAGAGCCGGACTAGTGGGTAAAGTGTACCCCTCTGCGTAGAGTCTAAACCTATTCGAATAGTCCATGTCCACTGGTATGGACGAGTCTGGTATGGTATGACAATTAGTGTTTCTACTACAACCAGGAACAGGGAAATGTGTGTGTATGTTCTGAAAAGAAAGTGGTACCATGGGAGCAGGAAGCTCAGTGGTGGTCAAGCAAGTGTTACTTCTATTGTCTTGGGAAAACCATAAACAACGAATACTGCCTTTCTCTGAAAAGCATGAGTGACCTCAACTCCACCATATAAAGCATGTACCTTATAGGTCACTTTCTCTTTACGGGAGTCGGGTGGGCTTGCGGAATACCTAGTGTATTCACCCAGATTTATTTATGTTTTTCAGCAGCTGAAGACTTCTTTTCTGCTATGCTTGATTGATGGGGCTGTGTCTTCACCCAGTTCTGCCTGTGGCCTAGGCTATTTTATCTTCCACTGCGCTTTATGTTTTTTGGCTCACTTTCGAGCTTGTATCACCCGGTATTGTAATAACATTATTCAGACTCTGTAACTATTTGAAGTAATGAATGTGGTTACTAGCCTCCTGGGACTAGTATTTGTATCGCATTTTGAGTCCCAAAGGATCGGGACGCTTCACGCCCTGCGGGGTTCGGCAACCGCCCCAGAGCACTCGGGCTCCGAGCCCTTTACTGATCAAGGGTTCGAAGGCTGGCCCCTCGGAAGGGTTCGACAGTCGCCCCAGAGCACGCAGAGTCAGGGATGACCCTGGGTACGTCCGTTACATGGCCCAGGCTCGGGCTACGCTCCCGAGGTACCCTAGGACATTTCCAAGACCAGCGGGAACGATTTGTAATGGAATCCCACCGGAGGGAGGCACCGAGCCCTCAGACCCTATCAAATGGGTCCGGGTCCAGCAAATCACCTGCAGGTACTTTTGGAGCGTGCCTCTGGGCCACTAGCCGACCCTTATCGAATAGGGCTCGGGCATCCACTCGGATCACCCGATAGCAACTCACTGGAAACACCATGTTCGGTGCCCTCCGAGGGTAACATGGCGCTTTCCCTCTTCCTCCTTGCGGAAAGGCGACGAAGGGGCGTACAATAAAAGTCGAGACAGTCCTTGATCGTCCTCTCGCTCCATGCAGAGGCTTGAAGGCTGCTCTCGCACCAGGCTACGGCCAAATTGCCGACCACGTCGACAAAACAGCTTGAAAACTCGGAGCCTGACCATGCACCCGGGCTGTGGCCAGGCCGCATGAGGAAACAAGGCCGACCGAGGCATCACAAAAAGAATTAAGACCTCAGAGGAGTCAAACCACTCCTCCGAGGCCTCGGGGGCTACACCCGACGGGTGCGCTCGCGCGCACCCATTGGAACAAAATATAACCAAGAAAGGCTGGTCCCCTTGCAAAAAATTCGGAAGAACCTCCAAGCGAGTACCTACACTCCCTTTGAGGCTCGGGGGCTACTGTCGGGTACCGTAATTAGGGGTACCCCCAACACTCCTAAACACGGCTAGAAAACGTCTTCAGAACAAACCATAAAGACTGATAAGCACGGTTCAAGTCAAGGCCTCGTCTGCCAAGGGACGCGATCTCGCCTCGCCCGAGCCTGGCCTCCGGCGGGAACAGTAGTCCCGGGCGGATTCACGCCTCGCCCGAGGGCCTCCACAGGTAGTGGGCGCACCCTCGGCTCGCCCGAAGCCAAGCTCGGGCAAACTTTGTCGTGCAGCAACCTCGGCCAAATCGCCTTACCAACCGACCGTATCGCATGCGCATTTAATGCGGGGATCGCCTGACACCTTATCCTGACACGCGCGCCTCAGTCGGCAAGGTTGAAGTGACCGCAGTCACTTCGCCCTTTCACTGACCGTTCTAACAGGAAAACAGCACTGTTCGCCCTGCTCCGGCTACTGTGCCAGCCATCAGGGTAAGACTAACAATAGTAAGTCACGGCCTCTCCCGAGTTCAGCCTCGGGCACAACAGGGAGCTCCGCCTCGCCCGACCCCAGGTCTCGACCGACGCCTCGGCCTTAGGAAGAGGTCTCCGCCTCGCCCGACCTCGACCTCGGCCTCGGGAGGAGTCACATCCGCGCCCAACCTCAGCCTCGGCCTCGAGAGGAGTCGCCGCCTCGCCCGACCTCGGGCTCAGAATGACTACGCTACAGGAGACACATCATTACCCTACCGCTAGCTAGCCACCCCATGCTACAAAGGAACAAGACCGGAGTCACATCAAACTACTCCAATAACAGGTAATGATGGTTCCCCGCGTGCGTCCGTGACGTCGATGGTTCTCAGCTCCCTACGGAAGCAAGGAAACGTCAGTAGGATCCATGCCGCACCGCCAGCTGCGCTTCTATAGGGCTCAAGCACTTCTCCGTCGGCCACGTTAGCACATAGCTACACCCCCATTGTACAGCTGGACCATCTCCTTGTATCTATAAAAGGGGATGTCCAGGGCCTTCCTAAGGAAGGAGAAAGAAGGGGGCAGAAGGGGAAAAACACGGGCAGCAAGAGCAACGGAGACGGACTCACCCAAACATTGAGCTCTACTCCGCAACACTAGACCCCCATAGGAGGCCTTGGGCCCGTTCCCTCTCTCACGAAGCTTGTAACCCCTAATGCAAGCACCCCCAGTGCAAGATAATATAAGCCTCATCCCTCCTCTTGTGTTCCATCTTGCATCAACCCATCTGGACAGGGGCACGTGGCACAAATTTCACTAGTCGGTCCGGTTGAGGGTCCCCTAGGTCCGAAATGTGATGGAACCTCCCAAGTCATTAGGCCCACCTACAGTTGTCCTTGTCCAACGGACCTCAGACAACCCTGTAGGTGCTCCTGAATCACTTGACAAGTTTGGTATATGCTTTTCTTACCTTTCCCAAGAGCGTTTCACCCGTCACGCAGACATTACAGATCATCGGAGATACGAAAATGCGGAAGCGATTACATAAACTTACATTTATTTAAAAGTAAGACAAAGTTATATATTACAGACCAGGATATACTTAGCTGAGTGCAGAGTATTATTATTACAGAACCAAGGGAGGCAAAAAACCCTCCCGATAAGTATCAAACAAAAGCTTTTATGGAGGAACCCTTCCTCCCGCAACTCTATTCTTTATTTTCTTCTTTAGAGACCACCTTGGAACAGAAACAACAAAAGTTTGTCGCTTCTTCACCTAAAAACAATAGGGAATAAAACCCTGAGTATGGAATTACTCAGCAAGACTTACCCGACTAAAGAAAAGACTCTCAAGGATATGCTGGTTATAAGGAAGTCAAGGTAAGGTTCCTCAATAATCAAAGACTCTGTTTGCAAAAATGCTTACTAAAAGTGGATCCTTAAAAATCCAGTTTTATTGTCAAGTTAAGTGAAATTACCTACAACTAGAGTTCTTTCTACCCTAGTTCAAGCACTTGACCTACACTAGCCAATTTCTTAACAACCCTTCATCTTTACTGGAGTTCTACGTATAAGTCAGTGACCAAGTCTTCATAACCACGAAGGTACGATGATCCGAATCGATTATACTCAGCTGAGGATCTCCGATCACACGACATATGTAGCACTTAACCCTTGCATATGTCAACCCACCACCGGGGTTCTTAAGACCAGATCACGTTCACGTCAACCGAGAGCACAGATACACCACCGTCCAACCTCTTGCCACGGAGGGTACACGCTACTCTCGCCATCGCTCCACTCCCATTGCGTGTTATCTTATTCTGGCCTTAATCTACCCAAGGCAAAGCTTACCCATGACGAGGCATGTGACCAGTTAAAGGGTCCTCGGTCAGCAAACCTACATCGAGACGGTCCTTAATCGACTCAGACGGAGACACTACACCGAGACTCCTTTCTCGTGCAAGTCACCCGCCCGGTCTCAGCTTAATCATTTCAAACCCAAAGTTTGGTACCTGGCAGAGGTACATCTTTTCCGATGTTGAACCCATCACGGCCATGATGGATCTACCATCAAGTTTTGTTTTCAAAAACATCCCAACCACTTTTGCCAAATCATCTTTTGTAAAAACATTTTGTTTTTCTAAAGCAAGGCTAAGCATCAAAAATCTTTTGTAAAACAGGGATTTCAAGGAAGGTAATCAAATCCAAAGAAGGTAATGCAGGAATTGTTTTAGCAATCAACTCCTATCACCTAATGCATCAAGCAAGTGATAAAGATTTTTAAAACACAAGGGGGTGGCAAATGCACCGGGGCTTGCCTTGGTTTACAGGTGATTCAGGCTCGGATCCGCAGATGTCAAAGTAAAAACAATTTTCTGCCTGATGTTCCGCAGGTGGTGGTGGCGAAGTCTTCTCTTCTTCTACCTCAACTTCTTTCTCGTTTTTTAAATATAACCATTTATATATAAGAATGAATGCCATGTAATGCTCATGAGAGTGCAAAGATAATAAGAATTTATTATCTAAAGTCTTGAATACAATTTTCCTTCACGGAACTCCGAGAACTTAGGGTTTTCAGAGTCAACAGTGAAGTTCAAAGAGCAAGGGGTGGGGGTTTTGGGTTCTAATTATCAAACAAGGCCCAAATCATACCAAATTCTACTCAAGGCTTCTAAATATTATATAAAGGTCATCTAAAAAATTTGGGGATTTTTGGAATTATTATCTATTTTCTAAAAATCCAGAAACAAGGTTTTAGGCTATTTTAAATGCTCCAAAATTCCCTATTTGGACTTAAAAATCAAGAAACTATTTTTATTAAATACTACAGGAAATTAGGGATCTAACAAAATTGGTCTTATATTTTTAGGATTTTTCTACAATTTCCTAGAATTTATTTGGCTCTGGAAGAAAAAGAAAAAGAAAAACTTGTAACAGTATTGGACCGAATCTGATTCTGGTCGGCCCAACTTCGGGTAAAAGCGCGCTCGCGAGCAACTTTGCACCGAAGACCCTGGCGCCATGAATAACCACAGAAGAAACCCGCACACTATTTTGGGGAGTCACTGACAGTTTACAGAAACCACCCCGCACTTCTAATTCTTCTCCACAAACGTCCCTGGCCACGGCGCGCTCACCGTTCATCACCGACGCCGCACGGACTGGCCCTGGCCGGCGACGGATGCTCAGTCGAGCAATAGGGGGAGCATAACCTACCCAAGGCGACCTAGGAACGTGCTTCACTTTGGCTTGAACACTTGGAGAACGGTCTGCCCACTTGCCGAATTGAGCTAACGGTGGCCACGACAAGCTTCACAAGCACGCATAGCTACTAAAACAACGCTTGGATTGTACAGAGTCTTACCAGAGCGGGCTGGCCTCGGACGTGTTGTTCTCGGCGGCGCGGCTGACCGATTTGGGGGAAAGCGGTGTCGTGGCGTGCTCGGGTGAAATTGAGGGTGAAGCTTGGGGCTATACGGCCGCAAGGGACTCTAGTTTTACCGTGCACAATCAATTTGAGAGGAGGGGGCAGAGGCAGCACGAATTTGGCTTCGATTCAACCCACTGTGTGTGTGATGTTCATACCTCGCCGTGGATCACGGGCTATTTATAGCTGCGGCGGTCCGGCAATCACTTCACAGCCATGGATAACTACTTTAGTGCATGCCTAGCATGTAGAGGAGTGGTACAGTGAGGTAGGATCATGGTGCAGAGGACACCGCGGCGGAAATGACTGATTCGGTGGCCGCCGGTGAATAACTCCGGCTGAGCTCGAGAGATGGCGCCACATACGAGTTATCCCTCTCCGGCGTTATCCATCCTATACTGCGCACGAATCGGGACGGCGGCGGCACGAATCGTGGCGACAATCATCGACAGCGTGCTGAGCTGGCGTTCTGATCACACAGAGCACTGTACCATGGCAATTGTTCTTCAGTCGCCTGACAGCCCAAGTTTAGGGTTAAATTGCTCTGAATTTTCTGTGGCAACATACCTAGAGTTCTGTAGCAAAGTTGTAGTCTAATATACCATCTTCATCTTTGTTATAGTATCCCAAGACAGATTCTTACTGGATTAGCCACAATTTATCTCCAAAGGTGATCCAATGCCACTGATCATACAATCTTCAGATTGTTTTAGTCTGACAGCCCATCTTTGGGCTTACTTATCTCCAATTTCTTCTCAATAACTATACTTACACTCTTAAGCAAAGTTGTTCTCCTTTGTTAGGTCGACAAATTTGATGTGGTGACCTAGGGCAAAAACCCTAGAATTTGAAAGTTACAGGGTCACAAAGATGAGCACATCACACTGAAATTCAGACTTAGTCAAAAGAGTTCAAATGTGGCTCTTTTGCAATTAAGTCCAAAACTCAGGGTTCAAGTTGCAAATCTTCATAATGGTGAACCACATAACTTAAAACACCTTACTTTACTAGTTTTTGCACTTTAGTCCAAAAGTGCACTGATTTTGCACTTAACCCCCCTAGGGTTTAGGTTTAGGGTTTTTCCAGGTTTCCAATTAGGGTTTTTGGTATCTCAGGGATGTAAATGCAATGTAGGTCCATCCTTGATATCATTTTATGATTATTTCACTTAATCTTTGGGGTTTTCTTTATTTGGGTCTTGTTTTACCCTTATAAGCCTATTTAAGGTTAAGTACCCTATACTAGGGTCTTATTTGCAAAATGCCATAGCCATACAACTTGCTTGAAATTTTTACCTAGTGAATGCACTCTAGGTGTGTCAAACATATGCAATGCCAATGCTTATGATGTTATGCTCAAGTTTTAGTAACAGTAACACCAGGGGTGTTACATCCTTCCCCCCATAAAAGAATCTCGTCCCGAGATTAAAAGTCCTAGGGTAAGTAGTGGAAAAGGAAATGCTTTATATTTTTATTTCCTGAGTTTTGGCATAAGGCAGGGGTGGTTTGGGGCTCACTCCTTTATTACAACAATTTTGTACACTTTACAAATTACAAGAGGCTAAAAGCCTGGGAAATTCTTATTTAAGAAGTCTTGAGTTTCCCAAGTAGCCTCATCTTCGGAATGTTGGTTCCACTGTATCTTGTAAAATTTGAGAGTTTTTCTTCGGGTAACCCTATCCTTTTGATCCAAGACTCGAATAGGGTGCTCAGAATATGTCAAGTCTGGCTCCAGGACAACATCTGTCACTTCAATGGTTCAATCTGGAACCCGAAGACATTTCTTCAATTGAGACACGTGGAACACATTATGTACAACAGACAAGGTTTCGGGTAACTGAAGTCGGTATGCTACTGGTCCATATCTTTCAAGGATAGGAAAAGGACCAATATACCGGGGTGCAAGCTTCCCTTTAATCCCGAAGCGCGATAAGCCCTTCATTGGTGAAACTTTCAAGTAAACATAATCTCCCACAAGAAAGTATAAGGGTTGTCGTTGCTTGTCTGCATAACTTTTCTGACGAACTTGGGCTTTCTTCAAATTACGAATTATTCTCTGCACTTTTTCTTCGGTTTCTTTTACCATATCAGGCCTGAAGAAGTACCTTTCGCCAGGTTCAGACCAATTTAGCGGAGTACGACATCGTCGTCCATATAAGGCTTCAAAGGGTGCCATCTTAATGCTTTCTTGATAGCTATTATTATATGAGAACTCCGCTAACGGTAAACATTCATCCCATTTCTGTGGGAATTCCAGAACACATGCCCGCATCATATCTTCAAGTATCTGATTTACCCTCTCAGTCTGCCCACTGGTCTGAGGATGATAGGCCGAACCGTGGAGCAATTTGGTACCCAGGGATTTATGAAGTTCTTCACAGAATTTAGATATGAATTGAGGTCCACGATCCGATACTATAGTCTTCGGAATACGTGCAAACTGAGAATACGAGCAATGTACAACTGGGCATAGACAGTAACCAGGTGAATTGTCTTGACTGGCAGAAAATGAGCAATTTTCGTAAGCCGATCAACAATAACCCAGATAGAATCATACCCTTTTGCAGTTCTGGGCAATCCCACAATAAAGTCCATACTAATATCTTCCCATTTCCATGTTGGTATTGGTAAAGATTGTAATGGACCTGCAGTCTTCATGTGTATGGCTTTGACGCGTCTACAAGTGTCACATTTAGCCACATAGCGTGCGATTTCAATCTTTATTTTCGTCCACCAATAATGTTGTTTCAAATCTTGATACATCTTAGTGCTTCCGGGATGAATAGAATAGCGACTAAGATGGGCTTCATCTAGAATTTGCTGGCGGACTTCTTCATTTTTTGGCACAACTATGCGGTTGTTGAACCATACCACACCTTGGTCGTCTTCTCTGAAACAATTGGCCTTTCCAGCCCTTATCTTCTCACGTACATGTTTCATACCCTCATCATCCTTTTGTGCGTCAATTATCCTTTGTAGGATGACTGACTCCAGCTTCAAGTGATTTGAAGTTCCTTGCTGAATCATTCCTAGGTTCAGATTTTCCATCTCCTAGCACAATGTAATGTCAGAAGTCCTCATAGTTAAACAATGACATGAGGCCTTGCGACTGAGTGCATCTGCCACTACATTTGCTTTGCCTGGGTGATAATGGATCTCCAATTCATAGTCTTTAATAAGCTCGAGCCATCGTCTTTGTCTCATATTGAGCTCAGACTGGGTGAAGATATACTTCAAGCTTTTATGATATGTATAAATGTGACAGATATTACCCAGTAGATAATGACACCATATCTTCAGGGCATGAACCACTGCAGCTAGCTCCAGATCATGAGTGGGATAATGCTCCTCATGCCGGCGCAACTGCCTTGAAGCATACGCGATTACTCGGCCCTCTTGCATTAATACGCAGCCGAGACCACTGCCTGATGCGTCACAATATACATCAAAGGGCTTATTAATGTCCGGTTGAGCTAATACCGGAGCAGTGGTTAATAATATCTTCAGTTGCTCAAAAGCTTCATTACACTTTGAAGACCAATTGAATTTAGTCTCATTCTTCAATAGACTTGTGATTGGCTTCACAAGCTTAGAAAAATCCGGTATAAATCGACGGTAATAGCCAGCTAGTCCAAGGAAGCTTTGGACTTGATGAACAGTGGTTGGGGGTTTCCACTCCAAAATATCCTTGACATTGCTGGGATCTACCGCAATCCCCCTGGCCGATAACACATGTCCCAGAAATTGAATTTCTTCGAGCCAAAACGTGCACTTACTAAACTTAGCATATAATTGATGTTCCCTTAAGCGCGTCAATACGATCCGTAAATGTTGAGCATGCTCCTCTTCATTCTTGGAATATATTAAGATATCATCGATGAAGACCACCACAAATTTGTCCAACTCGGGCATGAATACCGAGTTCATCAGATAAGTGAAGTGGGCAGGAGCATTCGTCAGTCCAAAAGACATTACCAAGTATTCAAATAAACCATACCGCGTAGTAAAGGCGGTCTTTGGTATATCCTCGGGCCGAATACGGATCTGATGATAGCCCGACCTGAGATCAATTTTGGAGAATACCCTTGCTCCAGTCAGTTGATCAAATAAAATGTCAATCCGTGGAAGAGGGTACTTGTTCTTAATAGTGACCTCATTCAGGGGTCGATAATCCACGCACATCCGTAATGTTTGATCCTTCTTCTTGACGAATATGGCTGGACAACCCCATGGTGACGAGCTTGGCCGGATGAATCCTTTCTCTAGTAGATCTTGTAATTGAATCTTTAGTTCTGCCAGCTCATTTGGAGGCATCCGGTACGATCTTCTAGAAATGGGAGCCGTACCGGGCTTCAACTCAATTACAAACTCTACATCTCTTTCTGGTGGTAATCCAGGCAAATCTTCTGGAAAGACATTTGGGAACTCACATACTACCGGAATATCCTTGATCTCCGGTATAATGACTTCATATATTCTGCCAGTAGTTTTAGCTGGAATGGGGATAGACAAAAGAATTTCATCTTGGTTATGACTCAACCTGATGGTTCTCTGATCAGTGTTGAGGGTTGCTTTATGTTGGGCCAACCAATTCATGCCCAAGATCACATCTATGTCTTGGCCTTTCAGAACAATCATATTAGTAAGAAAGTCCCGTCCGGCCAATGTTACGGGCACTTAGAAAGCCACTTCCTTAGTAAATATTTGTCCCCCAAGTGAATGAATTTTAAACCCTTCCCTTGATTCATGGTATGGAATGCAATGTTGCTCCACAAATTTCTTGTTGATGAATGTATGTGAAGCACCAGAATCAAAGAGAATAAGTGCGGGATGATTGGCCACAAGGAACGTACCCATCATTACCGGTTCACCGTCCGGTGTGGTGGCCACTTGAGTGTAATAAATTCATCCCGTCTTCTTTATGTTCTTGCCCGCATTTCCCTTAGCTTGAGAAGAAGTCCCAGTACCTTGTTGGTTGTTTGAGCGATTCTGCTTCGGGTAGGGGCAATCCTTAAAGTGCCCAGATTTTTCGCAATTGAAGCAGCCTGTTGACGAACTGGGAAGGGTAGGGAAATGAGTGCCAGGGGCACCCGGCTGACTTGTTGTAGTGGGGGCAACATTGGGACAGATGAACACTGGTTGTTTGAATGGGACGGAGGGTGGGCGTGATGAAGAACAACCCTGATTAAAAGGTCGGATAACTAACCGTTGCCTTTTCTCGGGGCCCTGATTAGGCCTGTTGCCTCCAAAACCCTGGGACTTTCCAGAACTTGTATATTTAGATTCAACTGCCAGTGTTGTACTGACAACCCTTCCATATGTGAGGTCGATGCAGGTTGCCATTTTCCTTTGCATCCAATCATTTAAACCCCTCATGAAACAGTTCTTCTTCTTGATGTCGGTGTTGACTTGGTCAATCGCATACTGAGATAAGTGATTAAATTTATTGAGATACTGGTTGACAGTATCTTCGCCTTGCTTCAACTTCATGAATTCTTCCTGTTTCATGTGGAGTACTCCTTCAGGTATATAATGTTCCCTGAAGGCCAGCTTGAATTCATCCCAAGTTACTTGATGACCAGCTGGTTGTACGGCAACAAAGTTCCCCCACCAGGTGCTGGCAGGGCCACGCAATTGCTGAGCTGCGAACAGGGGCTTCTGAATTTCGGAGCATCAAAGAAGTCCAAATTTTTGTTCAATGACGTGGATCCATTCATCCGCCTCTAAAGGGTCTTCCGCTTTGACGAACAACGGGGGGCGCGTTTCGGAGAAATCCAAATAAGAGGTTTCACGGGGGCCTTGCGGATGAACCCGTCCGCCTGGTTGTTGAAGTGGTTGGCCTGCCATCTCCCGCAGAAAGCGGGTATTTTCTGCTGTAGCATTCACCAAGGCGGTGATAGCCTCGGCAAGTGTCGGGGGTATTGGAGGTGGATTTAGGGTCACCTCCCTCCCACGGGAGGTACTAGCCCCATCCTGAGCGCGAGTCCTGGAAGGCATCTGAGGCAAAAACATTGGGAGAAATATGATATGCCATACAAACCATCCATTTCACATTACTTTAAAAAGGTAATGTTACAGACTCGTACTTTACAATAGGATTACACCCCCTATTACACAATAGTACTACTTCTATCCTATACTATCCCTGCTTCCTGTCACTCTTGGTAGCCTCACTGTCGAGCGTAGGAGACCACTCATCGACCAACTTCATATAGGGAGGGGGCCTGAAAAGGTCCAATTCGCCACCAAAAGCTTCTCCCGCTACTTGAGAAGGTCCGGCTTCTGTCCCGACAGGATCCGCAGGTACACTGGGGGTGTAATTATGAGTACAATACATGAACTTCTTCATGTAGAGTGTTACAATAAGCCTGCAAGGTATCTGAAAGTGCATTGATCCCTTTTGTGAGTTTTGGTGATTTGGATAACAACACATTTAAAGGTCTAACAAGTTTGCTAAGTGTTGAACAGGGAATTCAGTGTGATGAACATACTTGAATAGTGTATAATGATCAGTGAACAAGGTTCAACACAAGGTCAAATAACCAGTGAGACAATGCAAATGGATATAATATGGTCTCTATATTGGTTTGAATATATGGACAAGTCCTGAGAAATCACTATGCATAAATATGATCATAATAGAGGTTGAAGTGATTAAGAGGATTGGTCAAGCCAAAGTGAATAAGATATGAGGAATCGTGAATTGGCTTGACCATATTACTATTAGTCCATATATGAATATATGAGAATCAAACTAGAGCTTGATTGATCTTAGCAGTTATATCTAGATGACATTCAAGCAAGGTTCACAATATTGAAGAAATGATTCTCTCAATGGATGCTCAATAGGATGTGACTCAAGAATGGCTTGATAGGGTGAAGATAGCAAGGAAAGGGCTTCGAGGAACTAAGCGAAGGTGAAGGCCAAGCGACGGCTTGTAGACCAAGGTACCATGGCTAAGGTGAAGAAGAGAGTACTTGCACTAAGTCGATGAACTAATCAGCTATGAAGAGTTACAACATGTTGATGCATCAGTAAGGTGACTTGAAGCCATGATTTGAACTCATATATGGTGAAATGGCACAAGTCACAGGCTCGATTTGTGTTTGCTTCAAAAGGTGAGACAAAGATGTTTGTGATCCTTATGAAGCAACACCATGGAGAAATCACACTTGAGACACCAATGACTCCAGGAGTTTACTTAATTGTATTTTATTTAACTTGAGTATAGGAATCGTCGTACTATCAAGGGGGATCCAAAAAGAAGGTTGGTGTTGGTACTAAAGCTCAAAAATCTTTGATCCAAAACTTCCATTTTACCCTTGTTAATCCTTAGTGAAAGTATGTAGTACAACCTTTTAAAGTCTATCTTGGCCAGAATTGCTCTTTGGAAAAAACAGGTTCAACCGGTTTTAAAACAGGTTCAACCGGTTTTTGCACTGTTCACCTTTTTGAAAATACTGGTTCAGCCGGACACTCAACCGGACACTCAACCGGTTTTTGTCTGGTGGAAACCGGTTCAACCGGTTCTAAAACCGGTTCAACCGGTTTTTGCACTGTTCACTTTTTTTCTGCCAGTCTGCTATGTCAGCCAAAAAGCTGTGCGCAGCTTTTTGAAAACCGGTTCAACCAGTTTTGGGACCGGTTCAACCGGTTTTTGGGCAGAAAAGTCAAAAACGGCTAGTTTTGGAGCCCCACCTATATATACTCACTCCTACCTCTCTCCCCACAGGAGAGCACGCACAAAACTTCATTCCCAACCTGAGAAACACCTCCCACTCTCTCTCACACACCTCTTGCCTCTCCCATTTCAAATCTTTGGAGAGAAATCTTTGAGTGAGTTTGAGAGCTGCGGTTTTTGTGCTTCATCTCCAAATCTCTCTTACTCTTCTTCATTCGAGCTTTGGTACTACATCGAGTTCTTTGTGGATTCATTACTCTTGGAGCTTCTAGCTCCTAGACGACTAGGTGTCTCTTGTGAGTCTCCAAATTTTGTGGAAAACCACAAGAAAGTTTATATTACCCGCTCGTTTGAGCAAAGATTATTGTGTGAGCTTGACCTTTGTGGTCGGCAAAGGGAGGATTAGGGTTGAAAGAGACCTGGCTCTTTGTGGGCACCTCAACGAGGAAGTAGGGCACCTTGGTGGTGTGACCGAACCTCGGGATAAATCTTGTGTTCTTGCTCATTGTGTTTGTTTGTGTTCTTCGTTCTCTCACCATTCCGTGAAAGTTTTGTTTATATCTTTTTGGTGTGTGGATTTTGAGAAGTGTCCTTCTTAGATCTACTACTTTGAACCCTGTGGATCATTTAGAACATCTCATTTCCAAAGTTAACTAGGTGAATTTCAAGATCAATTCAGTTTTACCCGGTTCGCTTCTAGTTTTTGTTGAAAAAAGTTTTAACTTGCCTATTCACCCCCCCTCTAGGCAACTTTCAGTATCGATAGCTGAGCTAAGTTCTTCTACTCGGGCTCGAGCTTTTGCCTCCTTAGCCCAGGCAAGAGAACGAGAGTGAACTGCCCAGTCGAGCGCTAAATCTCGGTCTGCGAGCTGATCTTGCAGGCGGCGGATGTTGCTTCTCAATTCATTGATTCTGTCGCCATCCGCGACCCATATGTCAGTCCTGCGTTAGAGTTCTGTTTGAAGCCGATTAACTTTCGCTTCAAGATCCCTGATCGGATCATTACTCCCACTACTGCTATCCTCGTGTCTTGGGGCAAGTTGATGACGTGGCACCCCAATTGGGCCAGTATGCTTTCGCGCAGATTTCCTTGTGCGCGGCGGCATTTTTTCTAAGGGGGAAGATCTTATTAACATAGTTCTTAGCATGATGCATGTGTAATTACAGAATCAACCTTAGTTGATTCACACCTTCTATATGTTGCACTCTTACTATCTGGTCTTTAAGATAAACTCTTCAGATATAATAGGTAAGAGGGGAAGAAATTTTCTAGATAAGTCTTTAGAAAATTCTTTTTGAAGATGTCTCATAATATCTGCAGAGAAGGGCTTCACTCTGATACCAGCTGTGACGGAACCTCCCAAGTCATTAGGCCCACCTACAGTTGTCCTTGTCCAACGAACCTCAGACAACCCTGTAGGTGCTCCTGAATCACTTGACAAGTTTGGTATCTGCTTTTCTTACCTTTCCCAAGAGCGTTTCACCCGTCACACAGACATTACAGATCATCGGAGATACAAAAATGCGAAAGCGATTACATAAACTTACATTTATTTAAAAGTAAGACAAAGTTATATATTACAGACCAGGATATACTTAGCTGAGTGCAGAGTATTATTATTACAGAACCAAGGGAGGCAAAAACCCCTCCCGATAAGTATCAAACAAAAGCTTTTATGGAGGAACCCTTCCTCCCGCAACTCTATTCTTGATTTTCTTCTTTAGAGACCACCTTGGAACAAAAACAACAAAAGTTTGTCGCTTCTTCACCTAAAAACAATAGGGAATAAAACCCTAAGTATGGAATTACTCAGCAAGACTTACCCGACTAAAGAAAAGACTCTCAAGGATATGCTGGTTATAAGGAAGTCAAGGTAAGGTTCCTCAATAATCAAAGACTCTGTTTGCAAAAATGCTTACTAAAAGTGGATCCTTAAAAATCCAGTTTTATTGTCAAGTGAAATTACCTGCAACTAGAGTTCTTTCTACCCTAGTTCAAGCACTTGACCTACACTAGCCAATTTCTTAACAACCCTTCATCTTTACTGGAGTTCTACGTATAAGTCAGTGACCAAGTCTTCATAACCACGAAGGTACGGCGATTCGAATCGATTATACTCAGCTGAGGATCTCCGATCACACGACATATGTAGCACTTAACCCTTGCATATGTCAACCCGCCATCGGGGTTCTTAAGACCAGATCACGTTCACGTCAACCGAGAGCACAGATACACCACCGTCCAGCCTCTTGCCACGGAGGGTACACGCTACTCTCGCCATCGCTCCACTCCCATTGTGTGTTATCTTATTCTGGCCTTAGTCTACCCGAGGCAAAGCTTACCCATGATGAGGCATGTGACCAGTTAAAGGGTCCTCGGTCAGCAAACCTACATCGAGACGGTCCTTAATCGACTCAGACGGAGACACTACACCGAGACTCCTTTCTCGTGCAAGTCACCCGCCCGGTCTCAGCTTAATCATTTCAAACCCAAAGTTTGGTACCTGGCAGAGGTACATCTTTTCCGATGTTGAACCCATCACGGCCATGATGGATCCACCATCAAGTTTTGTTTTCAAAAACATCCCAACCACTTTTGCCACATCATCTTTTGTGAAAACATTTTGTTTTTCTAAAGCAAGGCTAAGCATCAAAAATCTTTTGTAAAACAGGGATTTCAAGGAAGGTAATCAAATCCAAAGAAGGTAATGCAGGAATTGTTTTAGCAATCAACTCCTATCACCTAATGCATCAAGCAAGTGATAAAGATTTTTAAAACACAAGGGGGTGGCAAATGCACCGGGGCTTGCCTTGGTTTACAGGTGATTCAGGCTCGGATCCGCAGATGTCAAAGTAAAAACAATTTCCTGCCTGATGTTCCGCAGGTGGTGGCGGCGAAGTCTTCTCTTCTTCTACCTCAACTTCTTCCTCGTTTTTTAAATATAACCATTTATATATATAAGAATGAATGCCATGTAATGCTCATGAGAGTGCAAAGATAATAAGAATTTATTATCTAAAGTCTTGAATACAATTTTCCTTCACGGAACTCCGAGAACTTAGGGTTTTCGGAGTCAACAGTGAAGTTCAAAGAGCAAGGGGTGGGGGTTTTGGGTTCTAATTATCAAACAAGGCCCAAATCATACCAAATTCTACTCAAGGCTTCTAAATATTATATAAAGGTCATCTAAAAAATTTGGGGATTTTTGGAATTATTATCTATTTTCTAAAAATCCAGAAACAAGGTTTTAGGCTATTTTAAATGCTCCAAAATTCCCTATTTGGACTTAAAAATCAAGAAACTATTTTTATTAAATACTACAGGAAATTAAGGATCTAACAAAATTGGTCTTATATTTTTAGGATTTTTCTACAATTTCCTAGAATTTATTTGGCTCTGGAAGAAAAAGAAAAAGAAAAACTTGTAACAGTATTGGACCGAATCTGATTCCGGTCGGCCCAACTTCGGGTAAAAGCGCGCCCGCGCGCACGCGCTCGCGTGCAACTTTGCACCGAAGACCCTGGCGCCATGAATAACCACAGAAGAAACCCGCGCACTATTTCGGGGAGTCACTGACAGTTTACAGAAACCACCCCGCACTTCTAATTCTTCTCCACAAACGTCCCTGACCACGGCGCGCTCACCGTTCATCACCGACGCCGCACGGACTGGCCCTGGCCGGCGATGGATGATCAGTCGAGCGACAGGGGGAGCATAACCTACCCAAGGCGACCTAGGAACGTGGTTCACTTTGGCTTGAACACATGGAGAACGATCTGCCCACGTGCATGGCGGAAACCGTGACCATGGGCTCGCGTTCCCACATAACCATGGCCGAATTGAGCTAACGGTGGCCACAACAAGCTTCACAAGCACGCATAGCTACTAAAACAACGCTTGGATTGGACAGAGTCTTACCAGAGCGGGCTGGCCTCGAACGCGCTGTTCTCGGCGGCGCGGCTGACCGATTTGGGGGAAAACGGCGTCGTGGCTTGCTCGGGTGAAATTGAGGGTGAAGCTTGGGGCTATACGGCCGCAAGGGACTCTAGTTTTACCGTGCACAATCATTTTCAGAGGAGGGGGTAGAGGCAGCGCGAATTTGGCTTCGATTCAACCCACTGTGTGTGTGATGTTCATACCTCGTTGTGGATCACGGGCTATTTATAGTCACGGCGGTTCGGCGATCACTTCACAGCCACGGATAACTACTTTAGTGCATGCCTAGCACGTACAGGAGTGGTACAGTGAGGTAGGATCACGGTGCAGAGGACACCGCGGCGGAAATGACTGATTCGGTGGTCGCCGGTGAATAACTCCGGCTGAGCTCGAGAGATGGCGCCACGTACGAGTTATCCCTCTCTGGCGTTATCCATCCTATACCGCGCACGAATCGGGACGACGGTGGCACGAATCGTGGCGGCGATCATCGACGGCGAGCTGAGCTGGCGTTCTGATCACTCAGAGCACTGTACCATGGCAATTGTTCTTCCGTCGCCTGACAGCCCAAGTTTAGGGTTAAATTGCTTTGAATTTTCTGTGGCAACATACCTAGAGTTCTGCAGCAAAGTTGTAGTCTAATATACCATCTTCATCTTTGTCATAGTATCCCAAGACAAATTCTTACTGGATTAGCCACAATTTATCTCCAAAGGTGATCCAATGCCACTGATCATACAATCTTCAGATTGTTTTAGTCTGAGAGCCCATCTTTGGGCTTACTTATCTCCAATTTCTTCTCAATAACTATACTTACACTCTTAAGCAAAGTTGTTCTCCTTTGTTAGGTCGACAAATTTGATGTGGTGACCTAGGGCAAAAACCCTAGAATTTGAAAGTTATAGGGTCACAAAGATGAGCACATCACACTGAAATTCAGACTTAGTCAAAAGAGTTCAAATGTGGCTCTTTTGCAATTAAGTCCAAAACTTAGGGTTCAAGTTGCAAATCTTCATAATGGTGAACCACATAACTTAAAACACCTTACTTTACTAGTTTTTGCACTTTAGTCCAAAAGTGCACTGATTTTGCACTTAACCCCCCTAGGGTTTAAGTTTAGGGTTTTTCCAGGGTTCCAATTAGGGTTTTTGGTATCTCAGGGATGTAAATGCAATGTAGGTCCATCCTTGATATCATTTTATGATTATTTCACTTAATCTTTGGGGTTTTCTTTATTTGGGTATTGTTTTACCCTTATAACCCTATTCAAGGTTAAGTACCCTATACTAGGGTCTTATTTGCAAAATGCCATAGCCATACAACTTGCTTGAAATTTTTACCTAGTGAATGCACTCTAGGTGTGTCAAACATATGCAATGCCAATGCTTAGGATGTTACGCTCAAGTTTTAGTAACAGTAACACCAGGGGTGTTACATGAAACGCCGACAAGTAGGTTGTTATTACGATCCTATTTTTATGACAGATCCGAAAAATATGGCACCCGCATGCATGCAGTTTCTATTTTTGTACATATCTAAAAATTATGGCAAAATCGTGGGAGTTTCCATTGCATGCGCGTAAATTACGAATAGCATAAATCAAGGAATTGCCTTTCCAATGTGCATGCAGTAAACTGATATACGAACTCCATGTTCAAGAATAAAATCGTACAGTTTTTAGCATAAATAATACATCTGGTAGGCATAAAACACAATAATCGAAAAGAAAACACGAATAGAAGGAGGTAGTGGCCGGAGGACGTCGTCGATGACACAAGCACAAATGTAGGTCGTCACTTGGGCCGTCCAAACTGTGCCGGATCGGAGGATGTCACACGCGATCATCGATGCGCGCATCTCGCGTAGAGATGGCAATGGGTACCCGAAATCCGAAACCCGATGGGTTTTTACCCCATTAGGGTACGGGTTTGGGTCAATTTTTATACCCATGGGTTTGTTAACGGGCATAAATTTGTACCCAGCGGGTTTACGGGTACGGGTTTGTTCCTATAGTACCCAAACTCGTGAACCCGTGGGTTTTTTAAACCCGACCAAACCTAGTGCATATTGTCATTTTATTTTATAAACGAACAACAAACTTGTTATTCCTTATTTACTTCATATTTTTTATCAATTGGTGAATGTATCAGTAGCCGGTGAGAGTGTTGCTTGCTTGATATTATAGTTTTTACTAGCGTTATATATGCGGTGGATGGATAACTTAGTGCAAGGTCACTTAATTATACAACTTATTATTTGTATTTCATTCTCTCTACTAATAATTTTTATACCAAATTATGAACTCGTTGTTCATTACATAGATTTTGGATCATGATATCATTAATCATTACGATACTTATTGATTATGAGAAGAATAAGTATATTGGAGATGAAACCCGCGGGTAGCCCATGGGTACCCGTTAACCCGATGGGTACGGGTTTGGGCAAAATCTCAAACCCATCATGGGTACGGGTTTTTTAATGGGCATAAATATTTTTCACGGGTACGGGTTTGGGACGGTAAAACCCAGCGAGTTTGTACCCGTTGCCATCTCTAATCTCGCGCCTTCTGTGACGCCGCTCGCTCGAACCTCGTGCCTCATGCGTCGTCGTCGCTACTCGCACGTCGACAGGCGCCGCTTACTAGCCGGCCTTGGAAGTGCCGCCTTCTCGGAGCCTCGGGGACGCTGCCGCTTACCCGCACAAGGGCCCCGCTGTCGCTCGCCCTCTGGATCGGGGAGCCGCCGCCACTACTCCGGATCGAGAAACCTCCACCACCACGCGTCGAGGCCATGGAGATCCACCGCCGCGCATGCTCTAGGACAACCGCCGTCGTCGCACGCGGCGTCGCTAATGAATCGGGGTGGAGCGTAAAAAACTGAACCCTAGCACTCCGGGTCCTATTTTATAGACGTCCGGATCTGGTCCAGCTCGACCAGATTGCACCGTCCGACCTGGACTTCCTCTAGTTATTGGAAGTCCAGGGCTCTTAATATATATATAGTCCGATCTTGAGATTGTTTGGGCTTTGCTGACTTGAAAAACGAGCTGGATAGAGTTCGATTATCACATCGTCAACTGCAAATGAACTTTACAAACTATCCTCACCACAAATACTGAACAATGATCATCAGCAAGTTAAATCGTTCCATCAAATCCAGAACATACCAAAAGCTAAACCAATCGATCAGATATTCCAACACATCAGGCGTTTCGGTGTCAAGAGATGCCGGTTGCACAATTGCAGTTCCATCCAACAGAATGTCAGGATGATACAGACCATGCCCAAGAGCTGAATCTACTTCTTGGGCACGGCCATTCAGTCATACCTCTATGCTAAACATATGCTCCTTGCTACAGTTGAGTGGAGCAGAGATGGTCATTTACGCTCTCTGTTGACTTAATTTTAATTAGCCTATACAAACTGCAAAGATATAACAGAGAATTTTAAAACCTATTCCTGCTGCAGAGATCAAGGATGCAGGTAGCTACAAGATGCATCCTTTCTCCTGCACCTGAGAATTTACATTAGCCCCTAGTTTGACCCTTTGAAGTTGATCTTGATGACCCACCGCTGCCAAATCTAGCAGAACTACTCCTAGAGTGATTTGAACTGAGTAGCCAAGATTCACTGATTTGGGAGTACCTGCCACGGTGATGATGACTCAGTTGGCTGCCCCGAATAGCATTATCAGGAGGGTTCAAGCGCTTGTTTCTAATGGCTTCCCCTGAAATAGAAACGCCGGAATTGGTGACTTCCTGCTTCCTTGATTCTTCCCAATAGCTTTTACTCGAGGGCCCTGCTATTTCATTGCTATACACGCTGAAATTCTGACTATTCCTCCATGCAGTACCCCAGTCTGAGCTCTGATTGATTGATGCTTGAGAACCTATAACTCTGGTGCCCTCGTCTACTGATGATGTTGACATACCATTTGGTATTGATGGGACCTAAAGTGGTGAAAATCACAAGGTCATATGAAAAGTATACAGGAAAGAAATGCCATCCAAATATTGCAACACCATTACCTGCTCAGGCAGCAGCATCCTATCTGCAGCAACACTCAAGTTTGCCTGATTCATATTTTCCTCCCCAAGCATCGATCCTCTTTGAAAAAAATCACTATTAACATGGGTCACAGCCACCTCGTTGATATCAAAAGTTTCCTTCCCCTCAGTTCCAATACCTGGTGGAGATAAAACAGATGATTCAACAATACAATTAATAAAGAATTCTGGAAATGCTAATCATCAACATACTGACTAACCAGATGAAGGTTGGAGCATAGGTCTTGGTGAAAGCAATGACCACATATCATTG
Source organism: Zea luxurians (assembly GCA_029449295.1). NCBI lineage: Eukaryota > Viridiplantae > Streptophyta > Magnoliopsida > Poales > Poaceae > Zea > Zea luxurians. The sequence continues at coordinate 32,761,111 of JAOPSE010000031.1, forward strand.
ATCGAATCTTGAATACCCCATAGCGCAGAATCACCAGCATCACCTTGGTAGTAACTAGGTTCACCCCAAGGAGATAACGCTATAGGGCTAGAGTATTGTGGTTCTTCCACTGCTGAAGCAACTAGGAAGTCCTCTATTGATACTGGCACGTACGAAGTTCCACTCCTTTCTTCCATTAAAGATTCCAATACATCTGACACATCTATCGACTCGGCACCACAGGAAAGATCAATTAGCAAATTCTCTCTTGTAGCAACAATAGGTTCGCTTTCACAATATTGTTCTTTTTGAATAATTTCTTCACCTTTAAAATCTGATTTTACATCACCTAATTCCCCAGTTGGAGCACCAGGCTTTGGTGGTATAAAGGCATCTGGTGAGTGGACATGTTGCTTAGCTGTTAAACTTTCAGGTGCTGCTGATGTTAACCCAGAGCTGTCCACAACAGGTTCCTTAAAATGAGGCCTAGGCGTTTCACTGGAACATTCACGCTCTAGGATATCAAGAGATGGTACAAGGAAAACCTTGGATTGAGGAGATTGAGTAATTGAACCATTTGATGGGTTTGCTTCAAGTGTCCTGTTCTCATTCAAGATCTCCCCCATCTTGCATATGCCGGAAGCAGAAGTTAGATTTTGAGGCACTGGTGATGTTAACCCTGAGTTATCCATGAGAGGCTGCTCACCCTCAGGTCTTGGATTTGGACTAGGATGTTCACACGCATTTCCTTGATTATCATTAGAAGATGAAGTGAAAACGCTAGAGTGAGAAGGCTGATCAAGTGAAGCATTTGATGCATCTGCTTCAAGTGTTCTTTTCTTATTCAAGATCTCCATCTTGCATGAATCAGAGGCAACTGCAAAACTTGTCGGTAGATTTTCAGGCACTGCTGATGTTAACACTAAGTTGTCCACAAGGGATTCCTTACTGTCAGATCTTGAAGTTGGGCTAGGACATTCACGCTCAATATCTTGATTATCAGAAGATACAGTGAAAATGTGACAACGATGAGGCTGATTAAGCGAAGCATTTGATGCATCTGCTTCAATTGGTCTTTGCTGATTCACAAACTCCTCCATTTTGCATTTATCAGAAGCAGAAGCAGAAGATGTTGCTAGTATTTCAGGCACCACTGATGTTAATACTGAGTTGTCCATAAGAGGTTCCTCACAGTCAGATCTTGGAGTTGTGCTAGAACATTCACGCTCAACATCTTGATTATCAGAAGATACATTGAAAATGTGACAAAGAGAACGCTGATTAAGTGAAGCATTTGATGCATCCACTTCAATTGGTCTTTGTTGATTCACAAACTCCGCCATTTTGCATTTATCAGAAGCAGAAGATGTTGCTAGAATTTCAGGCACCGCTGATGTTAATACTGAGTTGTCCATAAGAGGTTCCTTACAGTCAGACCTTGGAGTTGGGCTAGAACATTCACACTCAATATCTTGTTTATCGGAAGGTACAGCGGAAATGTGAGGCTGATTAAGTGAAGTGTTTGATGCATCTGCTTCAAGTGCTTTTTGCTGATTCACAAACTCCTCCGTTTTGCATGTATCAGAGACAGAAGTTGTCGCTAGCATTTCAGGCCCTACTGATGTTAATACTGAGTTGTCCACAAGAGGTTCCTTACTGTCAGATTTTGGAGTTGGGCTAGGATATTCATGCTGAATGTCTTGATTATCAAAAGATACAGGAAGAACGTGAGAATGAGGATGATGATTAAGTGGAGCATTCAATGCATCTGCTTCAAGCATTTTTTGCTGATTCACTGAGTCCTCCATTTTGCATGTATCAGAGGCCGCAGAGGTTGTTGTTAGAATTTCAGACGCTGCTAATGTTAACACTGAGTTGTTCAGAAGAGGTTCCTTAGTGTCAGATCTTGGAGTTGGACCTGGACATTCACGCTCAATATCTTGACTGTCAGAAGGTACTGGAAAAATGTGAGAATGAGATTGATTAAGTGGAGCATTTGATGCATCTGCTTCAACTGTTTTTTGCTGATTCACAAACTCCATTTTGATTGTATCCGAGGCTGATGCAGAAGTTGTCGCTGAGTTGTTTACAAGAGGTTCTTTACTGTCAGATCTTGGAGTTGGACCTGGACATTCACGTTCAATATCTTGATTGTCAGAAGGTACCTGGGAAGTGTGAGAATGAGGAGATTGACAAAGTGGAGCATTTGATGCATCCACTTCAGGTGTTTTTGGCTGATTCACTAACTCCACCATTTTGCATGTATCAGAATCATGGGCAGAAGTTGTCGTTAGATTTTCACGAGCAGCTGATGTTGAAAGTAAACTGTCCACAGCAGGAATCTTATTCTCAGACCTTCGGGTTGAACTGGGGTACTGATGTTTCATATCTTCGTTATTAGGAGATGATACAGGGGAAACCTTAGATTGAGGGTAATGATTATCTGAAGAATTCGATACGACAGCCTCAGTTACTTGTTGCTGACTCATGACCTCCATCTTGCATGTATCTGAACCAGGCAAATTCGTAGTAATATTTTCAGGTGATGCTGGTGTTAATCCTGAGCTGTCAACCGCAATGTCCTTATTCTCAGATCTTGGAACTGGACTAGGAAACTCACGGTCAATATCTTGGTTATCAGGAGAGGATACAGGGAAAATCTTTGATTCGGGAGACTGGTTAATTGAAGCATTTGATGTATCCGGCTCCAGTGTTCTTTGCTGATTCATGATCTCCTCCATCTTGCACATATCGAAAGCAGATGCCGAAGGGGTTGATTGTGGACTGCAGATTGGAACTCTTTCTGCATGACTCAGCATGCCTGATGGTGAACTAGAACCTCTGTCTTCAATAGGGGTTGCTGGAGCGCAGCTCTTAGGCTTTGCGGAAGCAATAGAAGAATGAAGTTCATCGAGAAAGTTTGGATTAGTTGTTGAACTTAAGCAAGAGCCGTCATGTTGACTTGAAGCTGTCCTCGACTCGGCCGGACTCCAAGCACAAGCAAACAAAGGACTGGAGACATCTTTCCCGATACGTTGAGTAGGTAGGTTTTTCGATAGATCCCGCCTTGAATTCAGATCTTTAACAGGTCGTTGTGAACTATTTTTAGATTCATGTTGACTTTGTGACCAGGAAACATGCTGGCTCTGATGAGATTCCACATTACCATGTCCACAACTCACCTGTACCACGGTAGGACTCCATAGGGCTCCGCTGCTGTGATGGTGGTTTGATTCACCAGAGCATCCTCCCTGTATTCCATCATGGTTCAAGTCTGTGTGCCCATATGCACTTCCAGGAGATTGAATGAAAACAGAATGCTTATTCTGGCAGTGTGCTTGGCTATTCACAGTACAAGCATCCTTCGGCGGAACCGAACTAGTTGACAGCGACAAGCTATCATCTAGAGAGTACACACTTTCCCTTTCTGGAACAGAATACTTATTATACTGAACAGTTATTCCTGAAGAACTAACCACACTATGACCAGCAGGGGAGAAAGCATTGGTCTGATCCACACTAGGGTTGTTCCTTGTATGTCCAGTGCCAACCAGCGTTGCCTTGCTGCTTGTATGTGATGCAGCCTGAGTGAAATCTTTCTGCTGTTTTGAAAGCACTTCAGTCAACAGCAAAGATCTCTCCTCACTCTCAAATGTAAGCCATACTCTCAGATCACGTGGGAAGTAACTTGTCCACTTTGATAGTTGCAAAAGAGTAAATGGACCCTGAACATTCCCAGAAGGATCCTTGTAGTGCCAGACTTTCTCCGGCTCCGTGTCATTTGACATTGTTACTCCAGAAGATGAAAGTGATCCAGCTTCATACATAGTTCTGTTTGCTGTGCTGTTCTCCAAACTTCTTGCTCCTGATCCACATATTGTACTTTCTGTTGACAAGTTTTTTGGATGGTGGCTACAATCAGAAACTTTTTGAGGATGGTTCTGCATAGTGCTAAGATATCTTGATATTCGTCGTGATATGGTTGTATCTGGTCTTGTCCGATCTACCGACTTTCCAACTGCATATAATAAACAAGCAAATGCTCAGACACTACACTTAATTAAAGCTTAGGTTCAGAAATCTGATTTATTGTAATAGAGTTGATGCTTATCGCAACATTAATTCAAATGTACTGCATTGCAACTTTGCAAGAAAATTACGGTGCAGTATAGTAGATGTATATTTAGACTATACTGCAACAAACCACATGAAATTATGCTACAGCTCCAAGAGAATTCCAATATTTATTAATCAACAAACAACATGAAGCATTAACATTACAGGAAGATATATACCAGTTCTTTTCTCATCTGTTTCTTCAGCAGACTCATAATTAGGATCCATACGTGAATCAACATGCACTTCCAGAATTTCATTAATCCTGCGGGTTCTTTCCTCAGAATCGTTGAGAAGCTGCAGCTTTTCTACATATTCTCTAAGTGTATGATACAGTCAAGGGATCACAAAATAATGAAACATGCAGTACAAGTAATAGCCTATAGTTCTATAATACAAATAAAGCTGTACTTGATTATTATGAATATTCGCAATTCCTGAGCAGAGGATTACGAGCTATTGGAAGCATGCCTCTAGCATTAAAAGACCTATGGAGAAGCTATGACAAGAAAATGGAGCTGACCTAAGTTAAATAAATTATAAGTGAAGCATAACCAATCTTGGGATAGGGTGAATAATGGTCCAGAAATTAAGAAATGACAATTGAGCAAATGAAAAACATAAAGGCATCACCACATCATAGTATGGTCAATAGGATATTCCTTTCTGCGCCCAGTTTCACTTGCACGGTCACGAAGATGCCCAAGCCTCTGCTTTTCATTTTCAAACCACTGTAAAAATTAGGATACCAGTAAGTCATGTTTGAGATCTTTTCGAGAAAAACTGATCATTGTATACATATTGAGTTGTCCTTACATCATTAACTTTTACAGATTGCAATATCTTTGCTTTCTCTAGGATATCCCCCTGCATTAATAATACAAAACAAACACAAATCAAACTTACACATATCTGATGGGCCAAAACGAAATTAGATCATAAGTGTTCAGTCCCATGTAGCAGTACCACTTTTAGTCTGCTAATCACACCACACTTCATGCTCTGCCTTAAACGTTTGCACTCTTCCTACAGAAGCAAATGTAAATATCAAAAAGAGGTAAAAATGAATAGCCAATGTAGTTCAACTAAGAGTTCCACCTCTAACTTGTAAGGAAGAACTACAATTTGATCATACTCTTCCTTGGGTTAAAAAGTATGTGATCATAGATACCAAGCATTCAACAATCCAAACTAGACAATAAAATCAGATAAGGACTTTAAAAATGCAACCACTGACTCTGGGAATTAAACATCAGACAGGACACTGAGCAAAAGATGTTAACCTCTGTAAAATCATGATTAGATATTGTATCCATTGTAATAATCTCCTTTTTGTTTAAATTCAATATCTCGAGTGCAAAATTTGTCATCTTCTTTCCAATGCTATACTTTTCTGGAACCTTGTGCGTTCCTGAAGAAAGAAAATGAAAAAAATGCTCACCGTCAAGGTTCAAGGAAGCGCTAAGCGCTGAGCGCGCGCTAGGGTGGTGAAAAAGCTTAAGCGCGATTAATCGTGCTTAAGCGTTTTTGTTAAAAAGAGAAAAAAAAAGACATGATATTGGGCCACCCTGCAGCAGCCCTTAACCCCCCTCCTCCTCTCTTCATGAGTATGCAGCCCACTAAGCCCACCTGCCAGGAGGCTCAACCCAAAAACCCTCTCCCGTGACTGCTGCCTCCTTCCACGCCCCGCGCCGCCGCCTGTGCTCTCCGGCTCCCTCTCCCAAAGCCTCTCCTCCCTCGTGCCATCTTCACCTCTCTACCGCGAAGCCGCTCCGCCTCTCTCTCACCAATCTGCTGCCTGCAGCCATCACCGCTCTGTCCGCTCTCTCTCTACCTCTCCCTTGAAGTCTCTCCTCTTCTCTCTCGTCGATCCGTCGATTTGCTGCCTGCTGGATTGACGCCGGAGGTGTTCCTCCTCTTCCTCTCCCTCCTCTTCTCCCTTAAACATGCCGGATGGGCACGATTAAGCAGGGCCATCGCTTAATTGCCCGCTTAGTAGGTAAGTGATGCGTTGACCCTCTGCTCAGCGCTTAACCGCGCCTAATCGCACGCCTAATCGCGCTTTCTTGAACCTTGCTCACCGTCAAAACAAACTATAAGAATAAATTTGAAGTAAATTATCTTACCAGTAACTTTTACTAGACGATATATGTCTTGTTTCTGATACACATCAGAAATTTTAATCCTCACAAAACCACCATGAATTTTGTCTGAGAATTTGGCATCATCAACTAAATCCTCCATCAGGCTGCGCCTCATAAAAATCAAATTTATATTATGCATGTCAATTGCTGCATAGTCATCAAGATTAACTTGGGTATCTCTTTCCATCTTTCTATGGATCTTTCTCCTCTTATCAGGAGAAAAATTTGCAGCCATGTCATTGTATCCATTGGTATCTACATAAGCTGAATTGAGATCGATAGTCACTTGTCTACTATCAGTTACTGTTGAAGTCTCATTCATAAGAAAATGCATTTCCAAAAGCTTTAACATCTCAAAGTGAGCAACCCGTGCTTTCCTGAACAAGCGATGAAGTCTCAAGTCACAAATAATTTGGCTTTTCCTCTGAGGATCGCGAAGGTTATTCTTCTTGATATAATCAAGCAGAAGAGTCTGAACATCAAACTGAGAAATGAAAGATTGATCGCCATCTCTCATATGTCCTACAAACTCCAGTAGCTCTGGTGATGCCCATTTTGTGTTTGCTGGCAAGGGCACTGATTCATTTGGTACTTTTGTGTCTACTGGCAAGGGTACCCATCCATTTGGTACTTTTGTGTCTACTGGCAATGGCACTCGTTCATTTGTCACTTCTGTGGGAACGCTCTCAGTATTTGTAATTGGAAGCTCGACCTTTTTTGCAGGAACACTACAATCTTTATTTACCTTCCGACATTTTTGACCCTTTTTCCTTGAATTAGTTCGCCTTCGTTTTCCTGAGGAGCAGTCAGTACCAGCATCATCATCATTATTAGCGTCATACAGGTCATCAGACGACTCATCTTTTTCTTTCCTAGCAGAAGTGCTAGGAACATTCCATCTAGTCTTGGCAATAGTAAGTTCTTCCAATGTTAATGAAAGCTTCCCTTTCAGATCTAACCAATATAGCTTGAACAGGTACTCCCAGCTGAGTATGTCATCAAAATCAACCTGCAATAGACACATAACATGAAAAAGAGTCAATTGAGCATATAGGGCAGTGCAAGGCATGGACCATATGAGGTTCCGCGCTAAGCAGGACACTGCGGCTTGTGGGCAAGATAGGGCAAATAATAATATGTGAAATATTAATCTCCCAAAAGAACAGTAGCGAGTGAATGACCAACATGCTAAAAAGGTCTGTAGGTAAATAACATCATACCAAGTTGAACTGAAACATGTTTATGACATTTACCTTTATTGCACTTTCATCTTTGGATTCTATGAGAAATATAGTCCCATAACATGTGTCGCAGAAGCCCTTTGTCCCCCTGACACTGAAGAATTTACCCTGCTTGATGCACACTTTGCAGAGGGAGTAGGTACAAGTGTAGCACATGTAGTGCACTGCCTTTTCACAGCTGCTGCATATGTGCCAGCCTGGCATACAAAACGCCAAAAAACACAGAACGGTTTAAGTGGGTTTATGATTTCAAGGTTAAACATCACATTAAGGTCCATCTTCTACTACCAAAAATCCGAACAAGATGAGCTTCATTACAGAACTATGTGTCAGTTAGCACCGCATCCTCACAAAACAACATGGTACACCTCAGAAAGAAAAGCATGTCCGTTTGTACGTTTGCATAAAAAAGGAGAAAGATAACTAGATAATCACAACCCCGAGAACTGAATGTAACCTTGCAAAGAGTATACACAAACACATCCCAGAAACTTCTCCAAACAAAGACAGGAATTCTTCAATGATACTACCTCCGTTTTTATTTATTTGTCGTCACCCAGTTCAATTTTGTGCTAATCGGTGTCAAATAAAATCGAACGGAGGTAGTACAAGATAGGAAGTTGAGCATTCATACTGAAGCAACTAAATTAATGAATCGAATCGCATGTGTGAATACAATGGAGCACACAAAAGGTGTTGTAATCATGATTATTTAGTGCATATAACATGAAATGTGACCAGTTTTCACCGGAGAACTGGTACGATGCCACGTTCCTCATCCCTGAGATCACGGACATGTTATCACTTACCATGTTAGCTATTCACATTTCTAACACACGGACATGTTATCACTTACCATGTTAGCTATTCACATTTCTAACACGGGAGTATATGGAACGGTAACCACGCTCGAAATGCCAACTCACGACACGAGCCATCTGATTGGTAGAAGCAGGATTGTTGTCTCAATATTGGGAACCTAAGTCCGTTACCATTGTCGGAGAAGCTAGCAACGACACACGAGCCCCCCACGCCACCCAAAAAAAGTGTGTGCATCACTAGATCAGTTCAAAAATAGCATTGTTTGCAGTTGTATCCAACAGCCAGCCAACCAAAATTCGCTTTACACAATTGCTAGGAAAGAGGAAAATATATGTCAGCAAATACAACCGGTAACACACATATGCATGGTTCCTAATTTTGGTTACTACCAATCCGCACGCAGCAAGAGAATAAGCAGTGGATGAAACATACCGCAGTTCCACTTGCTCCGCGACTGGAAGAATGCCTCGTCACGCTTGATGCACGCCGGATGGTAGACCTTGGGGCAACCCCTGGAGGAAGAAACGGAGACGACGAGCAGGCGGGGTCAATCTCGAATCCGTCAATCCCGCGACAAAAAGAGAGAGAGAATCCAGCGCGCAATTGCGGAGGCAACACGTGCGGGGGAGCGGGCAGAGAGTCTCGGAGAACCCAACCCCCCCCCCCCCCCCCTTCGACGCGGTGCAGCAGTCAACAGAGAGGGAGGAGAGAGCGCGGCACGGAGCACCCACCTCCGATCGCAGACGACGAGGTTGCCCCCGTCGAAACAGATGAAGCAGACGACCTCCTCCTCGTCCTCCCTCCGCCTGGCGGGACGGGCCGGTACCACCGCGCCCGCGCCGTCTTTCCTCTTGGGCGGCCTCCCCCGCTTCCGCTTCTGCGCGAGCGGCGGCATCGGGGGAGGGGCTGCCGCGTCCCCGATGATCGAGCTGAGGAACTGCGGATCGTCCGTCCCCGCAGCTGGCGGCGGCGCGAGGAGGCGGAGCTCGGGCGGGCAGTCGGGCTCCTCGGGGGGCGGGGATGCCTTGCCGGCCCCGTCGGGCGCGGCGGCCTCCATGGATCGGCAGGGGTTTAGGGCTAGCGGCCAGGGAGCGGTCGTCGTGGTCGAGCACGAGGGGAGGGGAGGGGAGCGGGGGCGAGGTCTTCGTCGTCGTCCGCCGCGGCGGTCGTAATCCCGGGTGCTGTGGGCGGAGACGCGTGCGATGACTACCCGTGACGAGAGCCTGCTGCTGCCCTGTCCTGCGGAAAGCGAGTGAGCTGCGGTTGCTGCCTCTCCTCTCTCCTCTCTCTCAGACGGATCGGATGGGTTGGGTTGGGCTTGGGCCGGTGTGAGCGCACGACACGCGGTGACGGCGACGCATCACGCCGTCCGGGTGGTGTGGTGGTTCGGTGCGGTTCATAAATAAATAAAAATAGTAATATAAAAAGATGGGGGAGGAGGACGGAGGAGAGACGCAGAGTAGCCAATAGCCTAGCCTAGCCTAGCGCACGCTCCACGCCACTCGCCGGCCGCGGACTGGACTGGGACTCGACGTGGTTCTCCTGCCGTTGCCCGTTGCTTTGCTAGTTTGCTTTGACTGAGGACTCGGTCGGTCGGTCGGTCGGTTGGAACTTGGAACGGACCAGCCGCCTTACGCTTTCCGCAGGCTGCCGGCCTCCGCCAAGGAGTGCTGATTTGAGCGTGGTCTAGACTGAGAGGAGGAAGCGAGCGGGAGTACGCATGCTGACCGTTCGGAATCTGAAATGTTCGCCATCTCTCGCTTTTCTGTCCCTTCCCGCGGGGCGCCGGGTACCGCGCACGTGTGCGTGCGCGTCTTTAAATATCAGTTACGAGTATTGTATAACTTAATTAGGTTTCATAGATTTATCTCCTATTTTACTCTTCATTTATATAATTAATTTTATAATTAAATTATATTTAATATTTATAATTATTATTTAAACATTCGACGTGAAACTAAAGCTTAGTTGAATGAAACTAAACATCAGTTACTCTTTCCGTACTAATTTGTTACTCTTTCCGTACTAATTTATAATTCGTTTGATTTTTTAACCAAGTTTTATGGACCCGTCTTATCAATTTTTTCGAAAAAAAATCAAAAGCACACTTAAAGTATATTATATGTTAAACAATGTTACATTTAATAGTAATTATCAAAAAAAATAATAAGATGAGCTGATTAAATTTGAGATAAAAAGTCAAACGGAATATAAATTGTAATGGAGGGAGTACATTGTTGGTGTCGATATATTATATAGGTATAGTTAGCTTAAATGAAATATTTATTTAAATATGATTATATTTAAAATTTTCAAATATTAGTATTTACAATATCTCTTCTTCACATAGGAACGAACAAACTCGTGATGGAGATTTCGCTTCGCCGCTGGCGCTGGGAGCGCAAGAACATAACAACCACAAAGAAACTCGTGCTTTCAAGGTGTATAAAGTCATTTGGTATCAGCCTAAAAAATTGTAGTTTAAACAAAGCAGTAAATAGCACCAGATTTTCTTGTAACGGCAGTAAGCATAATTATAAGGAAAAGATGGAGCATAGGTCACACACACAATACACTAATTTAAATTTGTTGTTGCCAGAGTCAATAAATTATGCAGACTTAGCGGTTATGTCTAGACCATATATTACATGGCATGTCAATAAATTATAACTAGCAAACACTACAGACACTTTGTTATGCACCATGATTGATGATCTCGAGTGTTTGGATGCACCATAAACATGCTCCTTACCGCTGACCTACACACATGAAACATCACAATAAGCCACAAGAACCGCACATAATATGCATTTATGGATACCATGTAAGACGATGCACCCTTTTTCTCGTTGTAGGGTATAGCAACATGGGTTACAGTTGTCGATTCAGCTATATGCACGCTAGATAAATTGATGATCAACATGATTATTTATACTAATATTATTTTTGCAAATGTATTTTATGTAGTCAACAAGATGTGAGTAGACTTAAACTTAGATAAATTGACGATCTCTATGATCAACACCTCAATCAAGACATTAGAAGATATATTAAAGACCTACTAGCACATGCAAGAGTCTAAGACACAATGTGGAATAATCACGAACAAAAACACACGAAGAAATGAGAAGAGCACATGCTTGGGCTCATGCACAAAGTGATGATCCAGATGTTCAGCATTTCAAGCAAGATATTGGAAGTCATGTTGAAGACCTATTAGCACATGCAACAAGTCAAATACACAAGATGGAAGAAGCCTAGATGAAGACACATGAAGAAATGAAGAACACATGTTGCCCAGTAGCACCGGACATGTCCGATGAAGCATCATATGTCTAGGGCTGGCAGTCACATCAACTGGCGTAGGCGCCCATGAGTTTCACACACATTGGGTGTGGATATAGGTGTCAAATTATACCGATGGGTTTACACCCAGCCTGATCTATAAAATTATGTGTTTAGTCCATGTGTGATTTTTCACCTATGGGTGCCCAGTGGGCCCAAGAATACTATATGTAAGTCCTTTTTCAAACATGATTTTGTTGATGGTTGAATGCTAATTTTTATTGTTCCTCTTTAGTTCTAATGCTTATTAGTTGTTTGAACATGCAATAAATGTTATTTTGGTAAGTGTGATTTTAATGTTGCTAGTGTGCTAATATGAGATGTAAGAACTTAGATTTCTACTATTATATGGTTTGCTAGACTTATATAGTTACTAGGTGAGTGCCTGTGCATTGCAACGGAAACATACAATACAATGATAACTTATGTATAAATATGTGTTATAATATTATGAGAAAATGTTTCGTAATTCATTTGTGACCCAAGTCATATATAAATTTTGCCAGTCAGCATAGAGGACATTTCTGTTCATGACATTGTGACACTCGAGACAAATACCGAGCACCAAGCAAGAGGTGTATGTACTCCTGGAAACAGCCATGACAACAGGGAACTATCCATCTGTGACAATTTTAGTCAGGTCATTTTCAAGGATGCTGAGAAAATATCCGTCGGCCAAATTTCATGAACAGGTAACTTTGTACGAACATGTGTAGTAGCAGTAGAGCAACCATCTTAAAAAGATATCTAAAATAAAAGCTTCCTTTTTGGTACTCATTTCAACATATTAGTAGGCCATCCACGGTCGAGGTTTTTTTTTTAACTGGAAACAAAACTGCATGATTTATCATATAAGATAAGAGATAATATGCTTTTTATGTCTCTACTTAAAAGAGAATGTTCCCTTCTTCCTAGGTTTTCTCTTTCTTCATCTTCAAATGAAGTCCTTCTTGCTAATTCTGCCAAGTGGCTTCAAGATGTTGATTATGCTAACTGTCACCGTTCATGTAAAAATCATAGAATTGATTAGTTCCTTTTGCACATGTGCTAAGGTCACCAAATTTTCAAACAAGAGTGAAAGCAAACATCAATTTGGTAGTAGCCAGCTTTTCACATAGGTACAATCAATGCTTAAATGTAAACTCATAAATGTCCCTTATCCATAGGTCTTTACAATTAGGCCAATAAGGTCCCAACTGGTAGTATAATTCTAAAACCTCTCTAACCCATAAAAGATTTAAGCTTGAGGGCATGCAATTTGCAGAGGTATTTTAAGTTTTTGTTCCAGCAATAAACTAACAACACACTCCTTTTACAACTAATGTGTTGAAAGTGCATTCATCCCTTTTGTGAGTTTTGGTGATTTGGATAACAACACATTTAAAGGTCTAACGAGTTTGCTAAGTGTTGAACAGGAAATTCAGTATGATGAACATACTTGAATAGTGTATAATGATCAGTGAACGAAGGTTCAACATGAGGTTAAATAACCAATGAGACAATGCAAATGGATATAATATGATCTCTATATTGGTTTGAATATATGGACAAGACCTGAGAAATCACTACATACATATGATCAGAATAGAGGATGAAGTGATTAAGTGGATTAGTCAAGCCAAAGTGAATAAGATATGAGGAATCGTGAATTGGCTTGACCATATTTGAAAGTAGCCTAGAGGGGGGGTGAATAGGCTACACCCGAATTTTTCCACTAAAAACTTCGAAATAGTGTCAAATTCAAGTTGCACTGGTGCAAACGATTCAGTTAATTTTGTTTACAACTGAACAAGTTTGAACCTGCTCAACTTAGATTGGATAAACAGTTAAACAAATGAGACGAAGTAGTTGGAGATTATGCTAAAGACTTGCCCTAGAGAAAATCCACTCAAATAGATGACAAATCGGTGTGAATTGTTTTCACACGATTTGCACACAATATAACCGAATATGAACTAACCAACTAATTAAAGCGCTTATTAAGAATACGCAAGAACACATAAGAACACACGATTTAACTCGAGGTTCGGCAACCACCACAAAGGTGTCCTACTCCTCGTTGAGGAGCCCACAAAGGGCCGGGTCTTTTCCAACCCTAATCCTCCACAAGCCGACCACCAAGGTCAAGGCAATCTCTTCTCAAATTTGCTCAAAGAGCGGGTGATACAAACTTCTTGGGGTCGTCCACAAATTTGGAGACTCCCAAGCAACCTCTAACCGTCAAGAAACGCAAGGTTCCAAGAGTAACAAATCCGCACAAGGTTAAGTTTGCAATAAGCTCAAGAACGAAGAGAATAGGAGAATCAAGATGAAATCAACAGTGTGTTAGATTGACTTCACCTCACACCAAGGATCCTTCAAACGATTGAAGGGAATGCGATTTCGGGTGTGAGAGGTGAAATGGATGCCTTTGTTTGGAGGTTGGTCATCCAAGAATTCATGGAAGGGTAGAAGTGAATGAAGAGAGAGAGTGTGGAAGGGTATTTAAAGGATTCCCCAAAAGCTGGTAGCCGTTGGGAGAAGTGGACCAAAAACCGGTTGAACCGGTTCTTAAACCGGTTGAACCGGTTTCCACCAGGAAGTTCTCGGTTCACTGAGCTACTCAGCCGGAGACACGACCGGACTCAAAATCGGTTGAGCCGGGCACAAATCCGGTTGAACCGGTTCTCGAAAAATCTCTGCACACGACTTTTCTGACAGCTTTTGACTATCAGACTGCCAGGACAGAGGTGGCAGAAGAAACAGTCTAGAAACCGGTTGAACCGGTTTCAGGTCCGGCTAAACCGGTTTTTGAAACTGAAGAGCAAGTTTTGATAAAACTGAAGTGAACCAAGGTGGGACTTTTGTGGGGAGTAAGAGTGGTTTTTCAAAGGACATTCATGATCTAGAAAAGTATTCTCTTAGAGGATTTGAAGGAATTTGAACTGAGCTCATTGCATTACTTACTTAACTTATTGCGGATCCCTCTTAATTGAATGGCGGTTTCTATAACTCAAGAATTAGAAAAAAAGTAAACTGTCGTTGTTTCCAAGCACTTGGAGCACGCCATATGATGTAAAATTTTAATCCGCTGTGCTTTTACATTTGCGTACTCATAAGATCTGTGCTTCTCCTGTCTGTAGAATAACTGTGTACATGCTAGGAGCAAACTTGTTAGAATCTCTGTTTGTTTTGCCATTTAATCACCAAAACCTCAATTAGGGTTGATTGCACTTACAATCTCCCCCTTTTTGGTGATTGATGCCAAAACAAACTAGAGTGGAGATAAAAATAAAAGTAAAAGCACTGGCAAGATATAAATACTTGTGTATGTGCAACTCCCCCTAAATATGTGCATGAGTTTTGTGATATTCATATTGACTTGATATGTCAATTTGCAACATATTTGGAGAGAGTGAAAAAACTAACACATGACATAAGCACTGTGGTATGCAACAAAATTATATAAGATGTGATGATATAAAAATAGCATTACTCTAACAAATCCATCATTGTATAGCATAAGATATGAAATGGTACTGGCTATTACAATAAGGTCATCACATCATTAAAATGTTTGTGGCTCTAGGCCATCACCGCATGCATCACAACAAGCATAGTCGAAATAAAGTTATTACAGACCAGGTGTTTATTACAAAAATTAAAAGCCCCTGAGGGCTACCAAGCCAAGCTGCTGCCAAGATGCCAATCCTTCTCCCCCTTTTTGGCAACAAGCACCAAAAAAGGAGAGAACCACCAACCACAAATCACCACTGAGGAGGAGTCGGATCAAAGAATTGAGACGCCAAGTTAGCCGCAAAGTTTTCTTCCCAGACTGAGCTAGGGGAGGATAGCTACCCGATGGATCCTGAGGTGGAGGATATGAAGAAGATTGACCTGGATCCCCCTAGTGGGGAGGCGGGACAAACTGCTCACGATCATCAAAATATTCTTCCTCTTCTTCTTCATCTTCAGCTGTCATGAAGGGCACCCCATAGGCCTGCTGGTGCCATTCATTGATTTCTGGTGGAGGAGGATGAAGAGGCACATTAGGCGAGCGGGGAGCAAATGGCATACCCATGGAAGAAGCTTGACGACGGAGGTTGTCGTCAGTCTCCCGCTGATGCCTCGCCAGCTCATGCACATCGGAAGATATGTTCCTGCACATGGAAAAGAATGCTGCAATACCATGGGCCAGTCAAGCTCCCATCCCACGACCATGACCTTGACCACGACCACGTGGTGTGGGAGATCTGCGACTAGGAGAGGGACGCGAGGGACCGGCAGCAGCAGGTCCACGAGAGCTGGAGGGGGCTTTCCTCAGACGCCCTGCTGGATTGTTTGGATCAATCCAGAAGGGGATGTACGAGAGATGTCTTGTTCCTTTCTCAAAGCGAAACTGAGTCACCACTTCAATTATCTTCATGATGAAGGGGGCGTAAAGACATCCCTTGAGAGGGAAGCAGGCAACATGAATGATTTCTTGCCAAATCATATCAAATACATTGATGCTTTCAGAACTATTTGGCTTCATAAATGAGAGCAAGACCTTGCTCTCTCTCAGGATATTCATTTGATTACCTCCTTTTGGAATGAGAGTCATTCTACAGAGAGAATTTATGTATCTGTAGAACTTGTGCAGATTGGTAGACTCCCAATATTTACCAGACTCAGAGATACGAAGATCCCTGGCTTCATCCTTGGTGGGAGGACGAAAGTCATGAATCTTAATCTTGTCGCCTGAAATATCTCCATCAGTAAATCCAAGGATGTGAGCAAACCTCCGGTAGCTCACCTTATACCAGCTGCCTTCAATATAGAAATTGAGATAAGGAAAGTTATAAGGACTTTCCTCATCTGTCAGCTTGATCCAAAGGGTAGAATAGAACTGAGCAATAACTTCATCATTCCAATCGTATTGGAATGTCATTATGTTCTTCATCCTCTTCCTCTCACAGGCCCTCAATGCCTGTGTCATCTCTGGATCACCAATTGCTTCACATCCTTCCCAGTTAATATACCGCTGATGCAGGATTGGTTGGTGCTTCTTGGAAAGAATCACAGAATTATAAAAATCAACATGTTGGAGGGTCCAGAACCGATTACCATCGATCCTAACATCACGAACACGTAATGTAGGATTTTGGAAGCGGATGTCCTAGAGAAGGGCAGACCCTCCGCTTGCAGTGAAATCAGTGACAGGCTCATTGGCAGAGCGACGGGCCTCCGCCCTATGAAGAACCAACCCCTAGATAATGGGTGCGTTGGCAGAAGGGAGATCAACTTCATCATCTTTGCCTCCGTCATCATCGTTAGTTGCCTCCCAGGATTGAGGATTGGCCGCGGGTCGAGACCGTCCGGAGGGATTCCGGGCTGTTCAACCGCGAGCACCATGAGACCCTGAGGCCTCACCACCTTGCATCACATTCCTAGACCCGCGCCCATGCTTGGATCTGGAACACGGAGGAGTTTCTTCACAAATCTCTTGAGCATCATCATCGGAGTCAGACTCAACTACTGACGGATTCCTACGACGCACCATCCTTAAGGTAAAAATGAGAACATATGGTGAGCGAGGAAATAGATGTTCAAGGATTTTATCGAACACGTTTGAGTAAAGACATGTATGATATTGAGCATGCACTTCAACCATTCAAGTGAGCGGTTTAACTACAACGAACAATACCAAACTACTTAACTCAAGCAATGTTCGAGACAAATGAAAATAGTTTAAGTGTGCCAAGCACCTAAACCATACAGTATCCTTGGAAAGATACACAAGATAATCAAGAACGGTGTTGGATCGAGTAAAAAAATGGGGAAATAAAACAATACCTCGATCTGTCGATTCAACCACAGAAATCCCAACGAAGAGGAAGGAGTTGATGGAGGAGGCCGAGGGGAACAAGTTTCCAACAAACTCCTCAAGGATTTGATGGCTGGAAAGGGATTTGGAGTGTGATGTGAGTGAGAGAGGGAGAGAGAAAAAGTGAAGGCATCGGCGGCAGTAACAAATGAAAGGGTAAAGAGGGAAAGAGGGAAGGGGAGGAGAGAAAAGAGGAGGCGGCGGCTGGTCAGGCTGACCAAAACCAGTTCAACCGGTTCTGAAACTGGTTCAACCGGTTTTGCTGCAGTGTGCACAGTAAAACACGCAGAAAACGACGTTGACTGCGCAGAAAACCTGCCACACTGACAGCACAGTCTGCGAGACTGACGGCGCAGACTGTGGAGCTGACAGACAGCGCGGACACCAAAGCGACGAAAACCAGTTCAACCGGTTTTTATACCGGTTCAACCGGTTCTCACCAGAGAAAATTCGGTTGAGTGGCCTACTCAGCCGGTTTACTCAACCAGTTTTTAGATATAGCACGGTAAGGCCTAAAACACAATCAATATTTATGACATGAGTAATTTTGACAATAAAAACAGGATTTCACATGTCATTTGTGCATACAACAATTTTATATCAATCAATCATGTGTTCAAATTTTAGTTCTTAAGACACGTTTCGAGAATCCAAGATATTTAGTTCACTCCTTAGAAAACAAAACCTAGTCTCATCAAGGGGTTTGGTGAAGATATCGGCTAGTTGATTTTCAGTGCTCACATGAAATAATTCGATATCTCCTTTGGCTTCATGGTCTCTCAAGAAATGATGTCTAATGTCAATATGTTTGGTTCTAGAGTGTTGCACAGGATTGTTTGCAAGTTTAATGGCACTCTCATTGTCACACAGTAGTGGAATTTTATTAAACTCACAACCAAAGTCTCTAAGGGTTTGTTTCATCCATAGCAACTGTGCATAGCATGCACCAGCTGCTATGTACTCAGCTTCTGCAGTGAAAAGTGCAACACAATTTTGTTTCTTGGAACTCCATGACACTAAGGACCGCCCAAGGAATTGGCAAGTCCCAGTAGTGCTTTTTCGATCTACTTTGCAACCGGCATAGTCTGAGTCAGAATAGCCAAGTAAATCGAAAAGGGAGCCTTTAGGATACCATAATCCTAGATTTTGGGTGTGGACTAAGTATCTTAAGATTCTCTTAACAACAACAAGATGACAATCTTTAGGATTAGCTTGAAAACATGCACACATGCAAACACTTAACATGATATCAGGTCTAGATGCACATAAGTAAAGCAGTGACCCTATCGTTGATCTATATAATTTTTGGTCTACCGGTTTACCTTCTTTATTAAGGTCAAGATGTCCATTTGATGACATTGGTGTCTTGGCGTGATTTGCCTTTTGCATGCCAAACTTCTTGAGCATGTCTTGTGTATACTTGGTTTGGCATAGAAAGGTACCTTCCTTCAGTTGTTTGACTTGAAATCCCAGGAAGTATTTGAGCTCACCTATCATAGACATCTCAAACCTGTTCGTCATCACCTTGCTAAATTCTTCACAAAATGTTTCATTAGTACTACCAAATATAATGTCATCGACATATATTTGGCACACAAATAACTCATTATCAACTTTGCGAGTGAATAATGTAGAATCAGCCTTTTCTATTGTAAATCCATTTTTAATTAAAAAATCTTTAAGACAATCATACCAAGCTCTAGGGGCTTGTTTAAGCCCGTAGAGCGCTTTGTGAAGTAGATAGATGTGGTTTGGCTTTCTTGGATCTTCAAAGCCCGGTGGTTGCTCCACATAGACCCTCTCTTGTAGTAGTCCATTTAGAAATGCGCTCTTGACGTCCATTTGGTACAACTTGAAATCATGGTTAGTAGCATAGGCAATTAATTTCTAATTGACTCTAACCTTGCTACCGGCACATATGTTTCACCAAAATCAAGTCCCTCCACTTGAGTGTAGCCTTGGGCAACCAACCGTGCTTTGTTTCTTGTAACAACGCCATGTTCATCTTGTTTGTTCCTAAAGACCCATTTTGTCCCAATCACATTTTGCTTGCGTCTTTGAACTAAGGACCAGACTTCATTTCGGGTGAAGTTGTTCAACTCCTCTTGCATAGCAATTATCCAATCCGGATCATCCAACGCTTCTTCAACCTTAAGTGGCTCAAGGGAGGAGACAAACGTGTAAAATTCACAAAAATTTGCTAAACGAGATCGAGTTGTAACCCCTCTCCTGATGCTACCCAGGATGTTGTCCACAGGATGATCTCTTTGGATGATATGGTGGACTCTAGGATGGGGCACTGATGGTTGTCTTTGAAGTTGCTCCTCCTCATCATCCACTTGATCAAGAGGCACTTCAACATCAACACTTTCATGTTCACCTTCCACCATGGTTGGCATCCTTTGGGGTTGATGACCTTCTTCAAGACTTGGATGACTTGAGGTTGATGGGTTTGCTTGGGTGGAGGATTTATCACCCACCACCTTTGCGCTCACATCAAAAACCTCATTGGTCATCCACAAGGTTCCTTCCTCATCATCCTTTTCTTGAGGTCTCACTTCACCTATTGCAAGCTTCTTTATGGCCTCACAAGGTGGTTCTTCATTTCCTGCAATGTCATTAGAAACATGCCCTTGCGAGCCATTAGACTCATCAAATGTCACGTCTATCGCTATTTCAACAAGACCGGTGGTATTGTTGAAAACACGATATCCGTGCGCATTTGATGCGTAACCAAGCAAGAAGCCCTCGTCCACTCTAGGAGCAAACTTCGAGCTCTTGACTTTCTTGTTAGGAATGAAGCATTTACAACCAAATACCCTAAAGTAATCAACTTTAGGTTTGTTACCAGTGAGAAGCTCGTAGGCAGTCTTCTTGTAAATCTTATGAAGATAAAGGCGGTTGATTGCATGACAGGCGGTGTTGACCGCCTCTGCCCAAAAATTGTCTGGGGTCTTGTACTCATCCAACATGGTTCTAGCGGCTTCAATTAGTGTTTGGTTCTTCCTTTCCACAACACCATTTTGTTGTGGAGTGTAGGGGATCGAGAACTCATGTTTGATTCCTTCTTCGCCTAAGAATTCTTCGATACCTGTGTTCTTGAATTCTGTCCCATTGTCACTTCTCACTTTCTTGATTTTAATCTCAAACTCATTTTGAGCTCTTCTCATGAATTTCTTCAAGCTCTCTTGGGTTTCACCTTTGTCACTCAAAAAGAAAACCCAGGTGAAGCGAGAAAAATCATCAACAATAACTAAGCCATACTTACTACCACTAATACTGATGTAAGCCACAGGTCCAAAGAGGTCCATGTGAAGAAGCTCCAATGGCCTCTTTGTTGTGACCACATTCTTTGATTGATGAGGGACTCCATGTTGCTTTCCTGCTTGGCATGCGCCACAAACCCTATCTTTCTCAAACACAACATTTGTTAGTCCAATGATGTGACTATCCTTTTGAAGTTTGGCTAAATTCCTCATACCGACATGAGCTAGCCGGCGATGCCATAGCCAACCCTTGTCGGACTTTGCTACTAAACAAGTCTCAGGAGTCACCTTACTTGTTGTGAAATAAACAAGATAAAGTTTGCCCTTCAAGCGACCCGTAAAGGCAACTGAGGAATCCTCCCTTCTAAGGATCTTCACATCCACACCAGAAAATAGACAATTATAACTCATTCCACAAAGTTGTGAAACAGACATCAAATTGTAGCTTAAAGAATCTACTAGTAAAACATTTGAAAGTGATTGTTGGTCAGAGATAGGAATTTTACCAATACCAATCACTTTACTCTTGCCACTGTGGGGGATAGATATCCCCCGGGTCCACTAAAAGAGTAAAGGACCTCACGAAAGGCCCAAGGGCCCAATAAATCGTAAGGTCATTCTTTCGTGGGCCTGGGGAGAAACAGCCAGCGAAGCAGAACGACATGGGACCGGATTGGTACAAGCTCGGACGACCCACAGCATCGAGCGAATGACCGCAACAGAGATCCGACTTTCCCGCGCTGGAGCCTCCATGCAACGAAGCCACGCGGGGATAAGTCGGCGAGGGTTACGTAGGGATAATCTCAAGAGGTTCACTATCTTTTAGCTACTTGTTGCTATCTTATCCACGTGTACTGCCCCACGGTCGAGTATATAAGGCCTAGGGGGCACCCCTTCAGAACGATCGACACTTTACTTAGCCATCCACATCAACTCTCTGTATTCTCAATCCAGAGAGTTCTCTTGTAACCACATTCACCAAGCATACTCACCAGGACGTAGGGTGTTACGCATCTCTAAGCGGCCCGAACCTGTAAACCTCGTCCACTGTCTCTCGTGCGATCTGCACGAACCATTTTGCTACAATTGTTGACACCGTCCTACTCCTAAAACACCTTGAGGGGTAACCTCGGGTGTGCGGTCGGACCCAAAACACCGACAGCTGGCGCGCCAGGTAGGGGGTGTGTCGACAATCCAAGCTAGCTCAATGGCCGTCATCTTCTACAGCAAGATCACCCTGCGTCCCGGATCCGTGTTCTGCTTCGGAACAATCTCATTTGTAGCGGATGAAGTAGGAATTCTGCACCGTATCGCGGATCCTCCGGAAAAGAAGTCTCCCCCAACGAACTCCGAAAATACCGGAGAAGCTCAACCTCCAACTCTCCGGATGAGGATCGTCTCCGGAAAGCCGGAGGCCGAGGGCTCGCTGACCCGGAGAACTCCACTGCCTACTCTCCGACAAAAGAGTGGACACAGATCGCAAGAAAGAAGGTAACCGGGGAGAAGCAAGTTGCTCTTTCCGTTCCTCATGCCTCAAAGAGGAACGGGAAGAAGGTCACCACGACAGCAGCACCATTCTACCCCGACGTCCTCTTCATCGGGAGAGCGGAGTCGCCTATCGTCTCCGACGACGAGCCGACTGCACCCGGGGAAGAACCGCCTCAACGAGAGTCCCGACGACGGAGGAACCGGCGCAGGAACGTTCGACGACATCATGCGGCCGGAGAGCGGAATCCGGAACAGCCTGTCTCGCGAGACAAGGTCTCGGAGGTAGGAGAAACTCCGGAAGAACGCGTCTTCAGAGAACGAAGGAACTCCCGACGACGTGATCGCCGACGAGCTCAGGAACAGGCTGAGCCAGATGCAAGGCAGCGCCGGGAGAATCCATTCTTCGGGCGCAACCTGAACCCCGACTTCGCCCGAGCTATGAACACACCGAGCGAAGTCGGAGGGGTACTGGCCCGAATAGCTGAGGGACTTCCTCGGACTCCTGA
Source organism: Zea luxurians (assembly GCA_029449295.1). Lineage (NCBI taxonomy): Eukaryota > Viridiplantae > Streptophyta > Magnoliopsida > Poales > Poaceae > Zea > Zea luxurians. The sequence goes on from JAOPSE010000031.1 coordinate 32,783,863, forward strand.
TGCCGAGGGCTACCGACGACTGCTCACCCAAGCGGCCAATCATCTTCTACCGCTCGCTCACCCGCCGAACGATCTACGACACGCCATCAACAGTCACCGAGATGCGCGAAGCTCCATCAATGCTTCACGCGAGCGGCGGCATGAGAACGAGATTCGCCATCGGGAGGAGTATGACAGGGATCATGGCATCCCGACTCAGAGCCAAGCCACCAGAACTGAGTCGGCAACGGCCTCAACTAGCGGAACCACCCGGGGACGGTCGAGGAACCACAATCACAACTCCCCTCCCCGGGACAGACATCGTCCCCGACGACATGAGGATACGTGCGGAGTGTCCGCTCTTACTCCACGCCTTAGGGCCATCCAATGGCCTCCCAACTTCAAGGTATCCAATGTTGACAAATATGAACCTAAGAAGGATCCATGGGGTTGGCTAGCTGTCTACACCACCGCTGCTCGAGCTGCCGGGGCGTCCGAAGACGTGATGACCGCGTACTTACCCATTGTCCTTGGGCAAGACGCGCTGCAATGGCTGCGACATCTACCCCGACACTGCATCGACGTCTGGGGCGACTTCAGTCGACGCTTCACCGCCAACTTCCAGTCCCTCTCCGACAAAACGGCGCAACCGTGGGACCTCAAATCCATCAAGCGCCGGGGGGACGAGACTCTCCGGTCGTACCTCAAAAGGTTTCAGACCATGAGAAATCGTATCCCCGAGGTCACGGAGGCGACCGTGATCGAGGACTTCTACAGAGGATCCAATGACTCGACTTTCGTCCGAGCCATACTACAGAGGGCACCGACTACCTCCGAAGAGCTGTTCCGGGAAGCCGACCTCTACATCACCGCCGACGAGCGAGCCCAGGACCTCATCGGAGGAGCAAAGCCCGCACCAGCAGCACCACGACGCGACACGAACCAGCAACCCGACAAACGATGGGAGAAGAGGCCTCGCGAAGAAGTGCACGCCGCCGGACCACCTGCCTCTCGCGCCCGAGGAGGACCTCGTGGAGGCGAACGCACGTTGGACGACATCCTCGACGCCCAGTGCCCGTACCACAAGGACATGCGCCACACTCTTCGTAATTGCCGAGACTTCAAGCATTCCGTTGGACACGGCCGACCCTTCCAACCTCTACCTCCTCCTCCGCCGAGGGGAGGACCAGGTGAACCACGACAACCCCATCGGCAGGAGGAGGGAGGAGGAGGAGCTTTCCCACGCGTTGACAGGGAGGTCAACGTCATCTTCGGCGGACACGGATCGCAGGAGAACAGAAGACAGCAAAAGCTCAACGATCGCCAGATACTGGTGGCGACCACCGGCCCTCCCGCCCCATACCGGTGGTCGGAGCACCCGATCACCTTCACTCGGGCAGATCAATGGCTCAACTTCGACCATCCGGGCAAATACCCACTTCTCGTCGATCCGGTGATCCAAGAGAGCCGGGTGAAGAAGGTGTTAGTGGACGGGGGACCAGCATCAACGTCACCTTCCCCCGGACACTCCAAGGCTTGGGAGTTCACCTCAAAGAGCTCCACGAGTCGGATACTCCTTTCTTCGGCATCGTGCCGACGGAAGGGGAATACCCGCTGGGCCACATCTACATGCCAGTCACCTTCGGAACTCCGGAGAACTACAGAACCGAGTTCCTGAGGTTTGAAGTGGCGAACTTCGACTGCGGGTACAACGCCATCGTCGGGAGGCCTGGATTGGCCAAGTTCATGGCCATTCCGCATTACACATACATGATACTGAAGATGCCAGGACCGCAAGGGATCATAACCGTGCGCGCCGACTTCCAAGGCGTCGCAGAGTGCTTCAGAGTGGCTATTCAAGCAGCCCTCACCGCCAAGCCATCAACGGCTCCCTCCACACTGACGAACTCTAAGCCTGAGGAGGACCTCTCAATACCGGCAAGCGAAGCTCAGACCGCGACCTCTATGCGGCCGACTGAAGAAACCAAGAGAATCAACCTGGGGTTCGCTGACGAGCGCAAGACGGCTATCATCAGCTCCAGCCTGGATGACAAATAGGAAAGCGCGCTCGTCTGGTTTTTGCAAGATAACCGAGATGTATTCGCATGGCAACCTGCGGATATGCCGGGAGTCCCAAGAGAACTGGCCGAGCACAAACTGAAGGTTTATCCCCAGGCAAGGCTGATTCGGCAAAAATTACGTCGTTTCACGCCCGACAAGAGAGAGGCCATTCGCACTGAGTTAGCTCGCTTGGTCGCGGCTGGATTCATTAGAGAAGTGTTACATCCCGAGTGGTTAGCCAACCTGTTCTTGTACTAAAAAAGAATAAAGTGGATTGGCGCATGTGTGTTGATTATACTGATCTCAACAAACACTGTCCGAAGGATCCTTTCGGGCTCCCGAGGATAGATCAGGTGGTGGACTCCACCGCTGGATGTTCTATGTTGTCTTTCCTGGATTGCTATTCTGGATACCATCAGATTAGTCTGGCAAAGGAAGATGAAGAAAAAACGGCATTCATTACTCCGTTTGGTGCTTTCTGTTATACCTCCATGCCGTTTGGCCTCAAAAACGCTGGAGCAACTTACCAGAGAGCCATTCAAACATGCTTAGTCGATCACTGGGGCAAGCGTGTGGAAGCCTACGTGGATGATGTGGTAATCAAAACACAGGACTCAAAAAACTTCATCGAAGACTTGCAACTGGTTTTCAGCAGTCTGAGGCGGTATAGATGGAAGCTTAATCCCGAGAAATGTGTTTTCGGGGTACCAGCCGGGAAGTTGCTCGGGTTTATCGTCAGCCACCGGGGAATTGAGGCTAATCCAGATAAGATTGAAGCTATCATGAAGATGGAAGCACCTCGATCGCAGAAGAAGGTTCAGCGACTTACTGGATGTATGGCAGCTCTAAGCAGATTTATATCCAGGCTAGGAGAAAAAGGTTTGCCATTTTACAAGTTACTCAAGAAGGTGGATAAGTTTCAATGGACTTCAGAAGCGCAAGAAGCTCTAGATGCTCTGAAAAAATTCTTGACAACACCACCAGTACTGAAACCACCCCGGCGAGCTACGTCAACTCAACCAGCTGAAGATTTGCTACTGTATATCTCTTGCACGACTCACGTGGTAAGCACCGCGTTGGTAGTCGAGCGAATAGAAGAAGGACATGCCTATGCAGTACAACATCCTGTCTACTTCATTAGTGAAGTCCTAGGCCCCTCGAAGAAAAAGTACCCTCAAGTTCAGAAGCTATTATACGCAGTACTTCTAACTGCCCGCAAGCTGCGTCACTACTTTGACGACCACAAAGTCATAGTAGTTACAAGTTTTCCAATAGGGGATATTCTTCACAACAAGGAAGCCATCGGTCGAATAGCCAAGTGGGCCTGTGAACTGGGATCTCATGACATCGATTTCCGACCTCGCACTGCCATCAAAACTCAGGCACTGGTTGATTTCGTATCAGAGTGGACTGAACAGCAAGTACCAGACAACCCGGAGACTACAGAAGTATGGCGAATGTATTTTGATGGCTCACTGAAGCTGCAGGGAGCAGGAGCAGGGATTCTCTTCACTGCGCCTGGAGGCGAACAGCTCAAGTACGCCCTCCAGTTGCTATTCCCAGCCTCCAACAATGCAGCCGAGTATGAAGCTTTGATCCATGGATTGAACATTGCCATATCGTTGGGCGTCAAAAGATTAATGGTATACGGAGACTCTCTGGTAGTCATCAGTCAGATAAACAAGGAGTGGGATTGCTCAAGCGATTCAATGGGAAAGTACTGCACTACCGTCCGAAAGCTGGAAGATAAATTCGAGGGTCTGGAATTTCATCATGTAGAAAGAGATCGGAACACAGCAGCCGATGTACTGTCCAAGCTAGGGTCTAGTCGAACTCAGGTCCCACCTGGAGTTTTCGTGCAAGAAATTCTGCAGCCAAGTATCTCAATGGATCAAACAGAAGAGTGCAACATCATAGATCAACCCGAGTCAGACTCTGATGACTGGAGAAGGCCGATCATTAAATATATAAAGAATGAAGAAGAACCAGACGACAGAAATTCGGCAGAGCGCATTGCAAGACAGTCGGCTCACTATACACTTATCGGGGAGACATTATACAGAAGGGGTGCATCAGGCGTCTTCATGAGGTGCATTCTCCCGTCCACTGGGAAGCAACTTCTGGAGGAAGTCCATGCTGGGCAATGTGGAATACATGCAGCCTCTAGAACACTAGTCGGGAAGGTCTTCAGGTCAGGATTCTATTGGCCAACAGCAAAGAACGATGCAGCCGAGTTAGTTCAGAGGTGCGAAGCCTGCCAATACTTGTCAAGGCAACAACACATGCCAGCACAGCAACTGCAGACCATACCAGTAACTTGGCCTTTCGCGTGCTGGGGACTGGATATGATTGGACCTTTCAAAAAAGCTCAAGGGGGATACACTCATGTATTGGTAGCAATTGACAAATTCACTAAATGGATAGAGTTCAAGCCCATTGCCTCTTTAACCTCTGCTAAGGCCGTGGAATTCATACAAGACATAATATTCAGATTCGGGATACCAAACAGCATCATAACTGATTTAGGATCCAACTTCACAAGTTCAGAATTCTTTGACTTCTGCGAGCAAAAGAGCATTCAGATCAAGTATGCGTCTGTAGCCCATCCTAGAGCCAACGGGCAAGTTGAGCGAGCCAACGGGATGATATTGGATGCACTCAGGAAAAAGGTCTTCGATAAGAATGAAAAATTCGCAGGAAAGTGGATAAGGGAATTACCCTATGTCGTTTGGAGCCTAAGAACCCAACCTAGCCGAGCCTTGCATGGAAACACTCCTTTCTTCATGGTCTATGGGTCGGAGGCAGTGCTACCTGCTGATCTCAAGTTTGGGGCGCCAAGGCTGATCTTTGAAAGCATAGCAGAAGCTGAGGTCACCAGGCTGGAGGACATAGATGTACTTGAGGAGGAACGGCTAAACGCAGTAATCCAATCAGCAAGGTACCAGCAGACTCTAAGGCGCTATCACGACAAGGCTGTGCGACAACGATCCTTCTCAGTAGGATATCTCGTCCTCCGCCGAACTCTAACGGGGGAGGGACGACACAAGTTATCACCCTTATGGGAAGGACCCTTCGTGGTAGCAGAAGTCACTCGGCCCGGATCGTATCGCCTCACTCAGATGGATGGCACAGAAGTTGGGAACTCCTGGAACATAGAACACCTCAGAAAGTTTTATCCCTAGCTGTATCTCAAAACTGTTGAGATGATGATGTACTCCGTAAAGTGGAAATATGTCATCAGTAAAAAAGAGGTTTCAAGGATACTCAGTTCATTTATGATTGACTTGCATTCTTACTTAATTCAGGGTGACCACTATGCCCTGCTAATGGAGCAATCGACTTAAGTCGGCAGCGACTTAAGGCGGTGCAACATGCTCACGCTTACTTAACTCAGGGTGACCACTATGCCCTGCTAACGGAGCAATCGACTTAAGTCGGCAGCGACTTAAGGCGGTGCAACATGCTCACGCTTACTTAACTCAGGGTGACCACTATGCCCTGCTAACGGAGCAATCGACTTAAGTCGGCAACGACTTAAGGCGGTGCAACATGCTCACGCTTACTTAACTCAGGGTGACCACTATGCCCTACTAACGGATCAATCGACTTAAGTTGGCAACAACTTAAGACCGGTACAACATGTTCGCGCCTATGTAATTCAGGGGATGACTTCTATATCCCGCAAACAAATTTCATAATCATCATGCGCCATTACTGCCAACTCACGAACTAATAAATTCTGATACAATGAGAGAGTAATTATGTCGTTTCGAATGATAAACTGATGTCCTCTAACAAATACTCGATCACGCTAACCGCGCGCTCGGAGCACGCAAAATGTTTCTCTATTTTATAATGTCTTTCTCAGGAGCGACCGACGAAGAAGGGCGACTCGAGGAATCAAGGGTAGCATTCACGTCAGCCCTTATGTCTTCAGGAACGACCACGCCGGGTCTCCTCATCAAGATTCGTCCCGCCCGAATAGCCTTGTCCAGGGCTTTGTCGAGCTGGGCCTTGAGAGTAACAGAAGTTTCTTCAGCGGCTTTAGCAGCCAGTCGAGCAGTCTCTAACTCCTGGGCAACGGATTTTTTGGAAGCTCGGAGTTCTTTGATAGTAGCATCCTTTGCTGATATCAACTGCTTGAGCCGGGTTACCTCATCTATGGATTCCTGCAGCTTACGACGTTGGAGGTCTAATTCTTCCATGGTGAAGCGATGACTTCTCTCCAAGATAGTCAGCGAATTACTAGAATCGCGATACAACCTATCGAGATTGTCACGAGAGGCAGCAAGAATACGCTTTTCTTCCTGCGAGCAAAAGTTAATTCCTTCAAAAACCAAGCAAGTAATAGGAGCACAGCAAGGCAAGGCACAGTTTTGTATATTACCTTTTCAGAATCAAGCTGAGCATGAAGGGAAGAATTCAGGGCATTGGCGTCATCTAAAGCAGCAGAAACTTGACCCAGTTCAATTTGGCCTTGAGAGTACTTCTCCTCAAAATCAGTGCACCGCTGAGCCATTTCAGCCAGGTCTCGGGAGTGTTTTTCCTCAAGAATTGAAATCTGCCGAGTCACTCCTAACGAGAGATAATCAAACAAAATGGGGTCAGAAGGTAAGGCAGTCCACAGCGAAGGCAGAAAGAAGCAAAAAATCACTAACCAGCGTTGGTTGCCTCCAATTCAGAGACGCGACGTTGAAGTGACACCGGATTCCAACATGCAAGAGATGAAGCTACCTCTGGGGTGGAAGCACCCTGAAGCCTCAGCTGGCTAGCCATCCCATCCACCAAAGCCTGATGAGGAAAACAGACGAGTGTAACGACAGCAGTTTAGGCAACGTAAAAGTCGAGTTAAAATACATCATAGTACCTGGAGGTTGGAGAAGAACGAAGGGATTCCCAAATCAGGAGAAATCAGTTGATAAGCAGATGTAAAGCCACCACCCGGAGCAGTTTGCAACGAATCAGCAGAGATCAATTCAGTACCTTCAACAGAGCCCAACACTCGGTCAGCAGGGACGCTGCCCTCTAAAGCGATTCCTTGATCCAAACTCTGGGCTACCACCATACAGCCAGAGTGTGGAGGAGATCCCGCGTGAACGTCCATGGAGGTACAGGAAGGAGACCCTGCTCAGGCATCCTCGGGGGCTGGGTCATAGTTAGCACCGCCCATTTGAGCCGGATCATCCCCGGCAGCACCCTCGGGGGCTGGGCAGTGGCTTACACTCTCCACCTGAGCTAAGTCATCCCCGGCGACACCCTCGGGGGTTGGGCATGTGACAGCACCACTCTTGAGGTCCAAGCTCTCTGCAGTAACCACTTCTAAGGTTGATGGGCCCTCACCTACCTCCATAGGACCAGGACGATTCAAGTCAGTCTCCCGGCCCTCAAGATCGCGCTCTAAGGTCGACGAGGCACGGGATGACCTCAACCCAGCATCGGGCACGTCAGCACAAGCCTCCATTGCACCATCATCCACTGGCTCCGATAACAAGTCCTCTGGAACCATATCCTCAAGAGTTTGATCAAAGTTGGCCAGAGACAGTTCTTGTAGACCAATGAGGGCAGACAAAGCAGGAGAGGGAACTCCACTACTCTCACCACTGGCGATGAACTGTCGACTGTTCTTTCGAGTTAAAGGAACCTCATTCTCTTCCCCCTCATCATCCACACCGACAACACAAGCAGCACCCCCATTGGGATCAGCAACAGGTGGAGCACCCACATTGGGATCAGTAGCAGTTTGGGTACACCCATTGGGGTCAGCGTCAGTAAGTCCAGTCGCAGGCACTTCTTCAGCAGCAGGAATTGAGGTACCAGCGTCCTCATTAAAACTGGATACTCGCCGGAGGCGTCTTCTTTTCTTCTTTTGCTCATCAGCAGAAGGCTCAGGCTGATTGGTTCGGCTAGGGCGCCTCGAGCGAGTACTGACAGGTTTCTGAACGTCCAAAGTTGTATCAACTTCTGGGAGAGGCACCACTGCCAATGTACCAGCGGGAGCAGCGTCGGAAGAATCCTCAGCTAGCAGATCAAGCATGGCATTTATATCTGCATCACTAGGGTTCAGGGGCACCTCAAAATGGACTTGCCGTTCGTCATCAGGAATCTCCCCAAGCGAAGCAACCAAAGTACTAACTTCTTCAGCAGAGGGTCGCATTCTAAGGCCCAAATTGCCATCAGTCACAGGTGGATTTGACACGAAAAGGGTGAAGGCTTTGGCAGGAGGCAAGTTCCAGGCCGAGTATGCCACCGGAGCACCAACATTGGACACCTTGCCCCTGAGAATCATTTCCAGTCGGCTCACCAAGTCTGCAGAAGGGATTCTCCTGTTGGTAACCCGAGTTGAGTCGGCTAGCCCTCGATACAGATAAGCTGGGTAGACCCTATCTTTCAGTGGCTGAATGTTCTTGAAAACGAAGTCAGCGACCACAGCTTTAGCAGTTAGACCTCTCTCTTTCAGTAGCCCAACTTCAGCTAGCAACACACCCGCTTCAGCTACCTCCTCATCTGTGGGAGACTCGGTCCAGCTTGGGGTGCGAACGTCTGGCTGTCTTCCCGACCGGGAGGGGAGAGAATTTCCATAATTATCAATTATGAACCACTCTAGACGCCATCCCTTAATACTGTCTTTAAGGGGAATCTCAAGATACTCAGTCTTCCGTCCACGACGCATCTCCAAACTGGCACCTCCGACCAACTGATGTTGTCCCCCGGCCATCCCAGGGCGACAATGATACAGGTATTTCCATAAGCTGAAATGCGGCAGCACGCCAAGGAAGGCTTCGCATAAGTGAACAAAGATGGAGATTTGCAGAATTGAGTTAGGGTTCAGATGGGTCAGGTTAATGTGGTAAAAATCAAGGAGACCGCGGAAAAAGGGAGAGATGGGAAGGCCAAGGCCGCGGAGAAGAAAAGGGGCATAAACTACAGACTCGTGGGTATCCTCTGTCGGGACAGTAGTCCCGTGGCAAATCCGCCAAGAACAGAGTTCCCGTGGAGGAAGAACCCCGATGGACACGAGGTGGAGGAGTTCAGCTTCGGAAATGATGGACATATGGTTACCTGCAAAGGGCAGCTGGCTGTTGGGATCGATTGGAGGAATCACCACAGCGGACGAGCTCGCGGTCTTCCTCTTGGGCGCCATCTCGATTCTACCAGCGAGCAGAATGGAGGCGAGTGGCGGAGAGGATTCAGAAGCGGGAAGGCAAGAACTAGGGCACGGAAAGCAAAGGCGGCTAAAAGCGCAGCTCTTATGGGATATTCTCGAGCCAGATACCATTTCAAAAAGTGCCCAGTCATCACCCGGCAGTTATCCCCAGAACACCAATGCGCCACCTCATCACTCGGCCACCATCCTCAAAGTGGCTCGGGCGGCCTCCAATCACTCGGCGTTGCTTCTAAAAACGCTGATTTCGTATTCAGTCGCTCGGTATTACTTCTAAAATACCGACGTCAACCTCCAGTCACTTGGCGTTGCCTCTAAAACGTTGATTTCGTACTCAGTCGCTCGGCATTACTTCTAAAATGCCGACGTCGACCTCCAGTCACTCGGCGTTGCCTCTAAAACGCTAATTTCATATTCAGTTGCTCGACATTACTTCTAAAATGCCGACATCGACCTCTAGTCACTTGGCGTTGCCTCTAAAACGCTGATTTCGTATTCAGTCGCTCGGCATTACTTCTAAAATACCGACGTCGACCTCCCGTCACTCGGTGTTGCTTCTAAAACGCTGTTTTCAAGTTCAGTTGCTTGGCATTACTTCTAAAATGCCGAAGCCGACCTCCAGTCACTCGGCGTTGCTTCTAAAACGTTGATATCACATTCAGTCACTCGGCGTTGCTTCTAAAAACGCAGACACAATCTTCAGTTACTCGGCAGTTACTTCTACAAGTGCTGACACCACCTACAAAGTTACTCGGCAACCATTTTAGAAAACATCAGTTCAATGCTCGAGTATTTCGCTTACTTTTTCAAAGGAATTACACTGACAAGTAAACGGAGAAGTCATCAAAAGAGAAGCTAAACGTCATTCTTTCATTCAAAGGGAAGTTAATAAACTTACAAATCAACTCTTCGCGAGTTGATACTCCCCTACTATTACTACATTACATTACTACTACTACACTACGCTATACTACTCTACATTACCACTACATTATTCTAACTATACTATACTATACTAATATCTAAGAAGACCAGTGGCGTCTAGCCACTGGCCCTGCCCCTGCTGCCGCCGCCGCCCTTGGTGCTGCCCTTGCTGCTGCCGCCCTTGGTGCTGCCCCTGCTACCGCCGCCGTCACCGTCCCTGCCGCCATCGCCGCTGCCCCTGCCGCTGCCGCTGCCGTCGCCGTCGCCACCGTCGTCGTCGTCGCCGTCGTCGTCGTCGTCGCCGTCGTCGTCGTCGTCCTCGTCCTCGCCGCCGCCATCAGAGTCCTCCTCATCCGAGGAGTACTCCGACCCGTCCGAGCCCTCGAGCCCGGAGCGCTCGACGGCCCGGATGTATGACCAGACTTCCGCGGCTATCCCCTGGGAGTCGTCCGAGTCATCGGACGACGCCGGGGGAGAGACGGGAGCCGGAGTTCCCTCGGACTCGGAGGAGAACTCCTCCTCCGAGTATTCCGAGTCACCGAAATCCTCCGATGGAGGAGTCGGTTCGCGCTTGCGTTTGTTGCTCTTGCCCATGGCGGAAGCAGACGGGAGAGAAGAGAAGGAAGCAGTAAAGAACAGCGAAGAGATGTGAAAAAACCAGAGGGGCAACGACGTTATTTATAGAAGGGAAAGGCAACCGCTCACCTCCAACCGCGGTCACTGAACAGTCGCAAAGCATTCAATAGGCACTTCCACCCGTCTGGAGACACGACAGGCGGCTGACGCCGTTTCATGCAACACTACACCCATTGGGACTCTAGTCAACAGCGCAAAGGATATGATTACACTCGCCGTCCCATCACATTACTACTCAGAAGCAGCCGGCTAAAACACTCAGCGTACCAAGCCGTCCCTTGCCCACACCCATTCGGGGGGGACGCCCAGGAATTATCAGTATATTTTTCAAAATGGTCACATCTGTGCAGGGCATGCAGTGAATGCCTCAGGACAAAAATGAGATATCAACAAGAGTTAGAGGGAAGCCAAATATAGCCAGTAGAGTGCAAAATATGGTCGACAGACACGACTTGAAGACTAGACAGAGAACGTCCATCAAATGTCCAATCAGTCACAGAGCAAATAAATTACACTACCTAGCAAGATACGGATGGATTGCGAACTCGGCTGCAAAAGACAAAATACATGCTGACCTCTGAAGCATAATATTGATGACATAGCGCGGATGACATCACGCCAACTTTTTTACAAGCAGAAAGGATAATCTTCAGCAAAAGGACATAAAAAGAAGACCTTCGAGTGAATTATCCTCAAAAATCCACTTGAAGGTCGGGGGCTACACCCATTGGGTGCACCTCTGGTGCACCCCATGGATTATCATTCCAAGCCGAGATAGTGCCGATTTATAAAGCATGGGACAAGATTAAAAAAGCCAACCCTCAACCAAAATGAGTGAACACAAATGGAAATGATCTCTACTGAAGACCTTCGAGTAGATTATCTTCTAAAATCTACTCGAAGCTCGGGGGCTACACCCATTGGGTGCACCTCCGGTGCACCCAATGAAGTTTAGAATCCTACAAATTGGAATGCCGACCTCTAAGGCACAGGCACGAAGCCAGGTTTTGGTCAACGAGTGATCGGAGCAGGAGAAGACAACAGGAAGCCATCTTTTTTCAAATTACCTGCAAGCTGGACCTGGGATCTTCGGGTTGATTACCTCTAAATTAACCCAAAGATCGGGGGCTCGTGGGGGATAGATATCCCCCGGGTCCACTAAAAGAGTAAAGGACCTCACGAAAGGCCCAAGGGCCCAATAAATCGTAAGGTCATTCTTTCGTGGGCCTGGGGAGAAACAGCCAGCGAAGCAGAACGACATGGGACCGGATTGGTACAAGCCCGGACGGCCCACAGCATCGAGCGAATGACCGCAACAGAGATCCGACTTTCCCGCGCTGGAGCCTCCATGCAACGAAGCCACGCGGGGATAAGTCGGCGAGGGTTACGTAGGGATAATCTCAAGAGGTTCACTATCTTTTAGCTACTTGTTGCTATCTTATCCACGTGTACTGCCCCACGGTCGAGTATATAAGGCCTAGGGGGCACCCCTTCAGAACGATCGACACTTTACTTAGCCATCCACATCAACTCTCTGTATTCTCAATCCAGAGAGTTCTCTTGTAACCACATTCACCAAGCATACTCACCAGGACGTAGGGTGTTACGCATCTCTAAGCGGCCCGAACCTGTAAACCTCGTCCACTGTCTCTCGTGCGATCTGCACGAACCATTTTGCTACAGTTGTTGACACCGTCCTACTCCTAAAACACCTTGAGGGGCAACCCCGGGTGTGCGGTCGGACCCAAAACACCGACAGCCACTATCTCCAAACACAATTTCTTGTGCTTCTTGAGTTAGTTGCAAGGAGTGAAACATGTCTTTCTCCCCAGTCATGTGATTTGTACATCCACTATCAAGCACCCAGCTTGACCCACCAGAGGAGTAAACTTGCAAAACAAATTTAGGCTATGCTTTTAGGTACCCAAATTGAATTGGGTCCTACAGTGTTAGTTATAGCCTTGGGTACCCACACACTTCTTTTCATGACTTTTCTTTTAGTGTAGGCACCCACATATTTCACAACCAATTTCCCTGAATCCCAAGTCAACATATAATCACAAAGATAAGAATGAGAAATGGGAGCAATAAATTTTTCTCCACTTGTGGATCTCGCTTCCTTCATCTTATTCTTTGTGGAACTCAAGTTTACCTTTACTTGAGTTGACTTGTCATTTGAGGAGTGAATCCTCCCCAAGGCATCATATAGGGTGGTTCCCTCTATGAACTTGGGGGATCTCCACCCCTTATGCACTATGCTAGGGTTTTCCTTAAATGAGTTGAACCCAAGCCCCCTTTTTCCATTGTTGGGCTTCAAGGACTTGTACTTGGGTTCAACTTTCTTTAACCCATCATTGCTAGAGCATCTCTTCAATATTTCTTTGACCTTAACCTGTGGGCTTTTCTTCCTTGCATGGTTAGTCAAACAACAAGAAGCATGGTATTTGACATAATGTTTGCAAATGGTATTATTTGAGGAGCTAGACTTAGATTCAATCAATAAAGATGAAGCATTGATGTTCTTGCAATTTTCAAGTTGCACTTGAAGTTCTTGATTTTGGACATTCAAGCTTAACATGCTTGATTCAAGTGCATCCTTTTCATTTGCAAGATTAACTATAGAGGTTGTCATATTTGTCATTTCTTTTTCTTTATCCTCTATAGTTATCTTGACTAAAGACACTTCCTTAGTCAAGGCTTCTAGCATTTCATCTTTATTGAGCAGCAATTCTTGAAGCTCTAGGTTTCTCTCCTTTTCAAGGATGAGCAAGTCTTCTTGAGCATCAAGAGTTGCTTTTCTTTTATCTAGCTTCTACATTAATTTAGTGATAACATTATATCCATTTAAGCCAAATTCTTTAAACATTTTGTTTTTCATGGCAATTTGTTCATCATCATCATTTGAGAAATCATCACTAAATAAAGTTACTTATCTCCTTTTGCCATGAGGCAAGTTGGAGTGTAGGAGTCGTCATGGAGGTTGGTGAAGAGTTGTGAGCTTGAAGTAGATTGGATGGCAACGTTTGCCACCACTTCCTCTTCTTCGGAGCTAGAACTCTCTTCATCGGAGTTCCATTCTTCACCAATATGGGCTTGACCATATTTCTTCTTCTTGAAATATCCCTTGTTCTTGCCCCCCCTTTTTGAACTTGTCCTTTTTGTACTCCTTCTTGGCTTCTTGTTCCTTTTTGTTAGGACAATCCGCTATGAAATGACCAGTTTGGCCACATTCATAACATGCCCTCTTCTTTCCTTTCCTTTCCTTTGAAACTTATCATTTTTCCTCACAAACTTCTTGAAGGTTTTGATGAACATAGCTGTGTCTTCATCACTTGAACTATATTCATCACTTGATGTCTCGACCACTTTCTTTGCCTTGTGGTCTTTGTTCTTCTTGGGGGTATCTTGTTCATTGGAGATCAAGGCATGAGTGTCCCTTGTCTTGATTGGGGCTTCTTCAGATTCATGTTGTTGAATCTTTGCAAATAGTTGGTGAGGTGTCATATCCTCATAGTCGTCACGGTCCCTTATCATCCTTGCTAGACTCTTGTCCTTTTCTTTGTATGCTCTCATAAATAGCCTAGTGACCTTGGAGTCACTCAAATCTTCACTTCCAAGCACTCTGATTTTGTTGACCAACACCATTAGCCGATCAAAGAGTGATTGAAGTGACTCACCCTTAGACCAATCATATCGAGCAAGCTCACTCTCCAAAGCTTCAATTCTATGTCTCTTAGCTTTGGGATCTCCTTCATGTGACATTTTGAGAATGTTCCAAATGTCACGAGCATCCTCTCTTCCTTGGACTTTCCGGTATTCTTCCGGACAAAGACTTCCTTTTATTATGCTCACCGCTTGAGTATTGCGGTGAACTTCTTGCATCATTTCTGGAGTAATCTCTTCTCCTTGGGCGGGCTTATACATACCTATATTGACAATCTCCCAAAGACTAGGATGTACACCAATTAAATGTGACTTCATCTTATCGGCCCACTTGTCATAGTTCAACTCACTAAGAGTTGGTAACATTCCAAGTAGGGCGGAAGAGAAGTTGGGAATAAAATTTCTAGAATAATCAAATGGAACTTTGTTGAACTCGTTACCTTTACTTTTAGTAGATGATCCTTCGGTGTTGAGACTTACCTTGCTCATCACCTTTGACACCAAAAGTTCCACTAGGTCATCATTGTATTCAATTTTTCCCTTTCCTTTATCTTCTTCGGCCTTTCTTCTTGATTCTTCTTCTTTGGCCCTTTTCTTAGCATCTTCCTCTTTCATTTTGAGGAACATCTTCTCGGCAATCTTCATGGCGAGGTCCAGGACCTTGGGGGTCCACTTCCTCACCGGAAGATTGGCGGGGATTTCCTCGAGGAGAGGATCCACATGGTCCCTTTGAGTAGACATGATCGTTTCCTCACGCGGTTAAGCATAAAACGAGGTACGAAGCTCTGATACTAATTGAAAGTAGCCTAGAGGGGGGGTGAATAGGCTACACCTGAATTTTCCACTAAAAACTTCGAAATAGTGTCAAATTCAAGTTGCACTAGTGCAAACCGGTTCAGTTGATTTTGTTTACAACTGAACAAGTTTGAACCTGCTAAACTTAGATTGGATAAATAGTTAAACAAATGAGACGAAGTAGTTAGAGATTATGCTAAAGACTTGCCCTAGAGAAAATTCACTCAAATAGATGACAAATCGGTGTGAATTGTTTTCACACGATTTGCACACAATATAACCAAATATGAACTAACCAACTAATTAAACCGCTTATTAAGAATACGCAAGAACACACAAGAACACATGATTTAACCCGAGGTTCGGCAACCACCACAAAGGTGTCCTGCTCCTCGTTGAGGAGCCCACAAAGGGCCGGGTCTTTTCCAACCCTAATCCTCAACAAGCCGACCACCAAGGTCAAGGCAATCTCTTCTCAAATTTGCTTAAAGAGCAGGTGATACAAACTTCTTGGGGTCGTCCACAAATTTGGAGGCTCCCAAGCAACCTCTAACTCTCAAGGAACGCAAGGTTCCAAGAGTAACAAATCCGCACAGGGTTAAGTTTGCAATGAGCTCAAGAACAAAGAGAATAGGAGAATCAAGATGAAATCAACAATGTGTTAGATCGACTTCACCTCACACCAAGGATCCTTCAAACGATTGAAGGGAATGCGATTTCGGGTGTGAGAGGTGAAATGAATGCCTTTGTTTGGAGGTTGGTCAGCCAAGAATTCATGGAAGGGCAGAAGTGAATGAAGAGAGAGAGTATGGAGGGGTATTTAAAGGATTCCCCAAAAGCTGGCAGCCGTTGGGAGAAGTGGACCAAAAACCGGTTGAACCGGTTCTTAAACCGGTTGAACCGGTTTCCTCCAGGAAGTTCTCGGTTCACTGAGCTACTTAGCCAGAGACACGACCGAACTCAAAATCGATTGAGCCGGGCACAAATCCGGTTGAACCAGTTTTCGAAAAATCTGTGCACACGACTTTTCTAACAGCTTTTGACTGTCAGACTGGCAGGACAGAGGTGGCAGAAGAAATAGTCCAGAAACCGGTTGAACCGGTTTCAGGTCCGGTTGAACCGGTTTTGAAACTAAAGAGCAAGTTTTGATAAAACTGAAGTGAACCAAGGCGAGACTTTTATGGGGAGTAAGAGTGGTTTTTCAAAGGACATTCATGATCTAGAAAAGTATTCTCTTAGAGGATTTGAAGGAATTTGATCTGAGCTCATTGCATTACTTACTTAACTTATTGCAGATCCCTCTTAATTGAACGATGATTTCTATAACTCAAGAATTAGAAAAAAAGTAAACTGTCGTTGTTTCCAAGTACTTGGAGCACGCCATATGATGTGCTTTTACATTTGCATACTCATAAGATCTGTGCTTCTCCTGTCTATAGAATAACTGTGTACATGCTAGGAGCAAACTTGTTAGAATCTCTGTTTGTTTTGTCATTTAATCACCAAAACCCTCAATTAGGGTTGATTGCACTTACAATATTACTATCAGTCCATATATGCTTCTATGAGAATCAAACTAGAGCTTGATTGATCTTAACGGTTATATCTAGAAGACATTCAAACAAGGTTCACAATATTGAAGAAATGATTCTCTCAACGGATGCTCAATATGATGTGACTCAAGAATGGCTTGATAGGGTGAAGATAGCAAGGAGCTTTGAGGAACTAAGCGAAGGTGAAGGCCAAGCGACGGCTTGTGGACCGAGGTACCATGGCTAAGGTGAAGAGAGTACTTGCAGTCGATGAACTAATCAGCTATGAAGAGTTATAACATGTTGATGCATCAGTACGGTGACTTGAAGCCATGATTTGAACTCATATATGGTGATATGGTACAAGTCACAGGGTTTGATTTATGTTTGCTTCAAAAGGTGAGACAAAGATGTGTGTGATCCTTATGAAGCAACGCCATGGAGAAATCACACATGAGACACCAACTACTCAAGGAGTTTACTTAATTATATTTTATTTAATTTGAGTATAGGAATCGTCGTACTATAAAGGGGATCCAAAAAGAAGGTTGGTGTTTGCCAAAGCTCAAGCCTCTATATTCAAAAGCTATTTTTTGAAAACCAAAAAAACCCTTTAAAATTCTATGGTTGACCGTGGTTAGGTTTGAGAAACCTAGAGTGTTCTTGTTGAAAAGCAGCTGAACTTCTTAAACTTCAGCTGAGTTGAGCTTCTTCAGCTACAGCTAAGCTTTTTAGCTGAGCTGAACTTCAGCTGAGTTGAGCTTTCTCAACTCCAGCTGAACTTCAACTTCAACTGGGGTCCAGGCAGGTTCAACCGGGGTCTAGGGCAAGTTCAACCGAGGTCCAGAGAGGTTCAACCGGGGTCCAGGAAAAGTTCAACCGAGATCCAGAGAGGTTCAACCGGGGTCCAAGGAAAGTTCAGCCAAGGTTTTTTTCCCGGACCTCACTGGTCAAAACCGGTTGAACCGGTCCTAGTGGAGGTTCAACCGGTGTCAGGGTCACCTGACCGGTCTGACCTCCTGACTGGTAGACTGACTGCCAGTCTGACCCCCAGGCCTTTGAACCGGCCCTAGGGGCAGTTCAACTGGTGTCAGGACCTGTTTTTGCAATCTGACCTGCAGTCTGTCAGCCTGCCCCAGGCGGTTGAACCAGTCCTAGGGGCGGTTCAACCGGTCCTCCACAGCCAAAATCAGTCCAACGGCTAGTTTTGAAGCCCCACCTATATATACTCACTCCTACCTCTCTCCCCATAGAAGAGCACGACCCAAACTCCATTTCTAACTTGAAGAACACCTCCCACTCTCTCTCACACATCTCTTGCCTCTCCCATTTCAAATCTTTGGAGAGAAATCTTTGAGTGAGTTTGAGAGCTGCGGTTTTTGTGCTTCATCTCCAAATCTCTCTTGCTCTTCTTCATTCGAGCTTTGGTACTACATCGAGTTCTTTGTGGATTCATTACTCTTGGAGCTTCTAGCTCCTAGACGACTAGGTGTCTCTTGTGAGTCTCCAAATCTTGTGGAAGACCACAAGCAAGTTTGTATTACCCACTCGTTTGAGCAAAGCTTAGTGTGTGTGCTTGACCTTTGTGGTCGGCAAAGGGAGGATTAGGGTTGAAAGAGACCCAGCTCTTTGTGGGCACCTCAACGAGGAAGTATGGCACCTTGGTGGTGTGATCGAACCTCGGGATAAATCTTGTGTCTCTTGTGTTCTTGCTCATTGTGTTTGTTTATGTTCTTCGTTCTCTCACTATCCCGCGGAAGAATTGTTTATATCTTTTTGGTGTGTGGATTTTTGAGAAGTGCCCTTCTCAGATCTACTACTTTGAACCCTATGGATCAACTAGAACATCTCATTTCCAAAATTAACTAGGTGAATTTCGAGATCAATTCAGTTTATATCTCATTCTTTAGTTGAGCTCGTGCAAACCGGTTGAACCGATTTTGACACCGATTGAACCGGTTTTACCCAGTTTGTTTCTAGTTTTTGTTGAAAAAGTTTCCACTTGCCTATTCACCCCCTCTAGGCAACTTTCATGTCTTCCTTTTTTTCAAGAGTGAGCGTTCTGATTATTACTGCAGCACAAGTTTCCAAATATTTCAAAGACTCAACTGAATCGTAAAGTGAGGGATCAAATTTGTATCCTCTATAAGTTTTCTGGGATAAAAAATTTGTATCATTTCACATAGTTGAAATCCATTTCATGCCTCCTATGTTCAGTTTTCCTAGAATCAAATTACTCGCTGCTCACAACTGGTGGACCCATGTTTATTCCCATAACCTTAACTGCTAATTCAGAAAAATGACCGAATGAAGCTTGAACAGAAAGCAACAAGTCTTTTGCAATAAACAAAATAAAAGCACCAAGACATTACTGGGATACAATGTGACGTTGGGACAAATTCAGTTCATCAGTCGTGTTACTGCATAGTTCATAATCCACATCTTTACCATCACTGTCTGAAAGTCGCCTAGAGGGGGGGTGAATAGGGCGAAACTGAAATTTACAAAGTTAATCACAACTACAAGCCGGGTTAGCGTTAGAAATATAATGCGAGTCCGAGAGAGGGCGTAAGAACAAATCACAAGCGAATAAAGAAGTGAGACACAAGGATTTGTTTTACCGAGGTTCGGTTCTCTCAAACCTACTCCCCGTTGAGGTGGTCACAAAGACCGGGTCTCTTTCAACCCTTTCCCTCTCTCAAACGGTCCCTTAGACCGAGTGAGCTTCTCTTCTCAATCAAACGGGAACCAAACTTCCCCGCAAGGACCACCACACAATTGGTGTCTCTTGCCTTTACAATTGAGATGATCACAAGAAAGAATAAGAAAGAGAAGCAATCCAAGCACAAGAGCTCAAATGAACACAACAGTCACTCTCTCTAATCACTAAAGCTTTGAGCGGAATTGGGAGAGGATTTGATCTCTTTGGTGTGTCTAGAATTGAATGCTAGAGCTCTTGTAAGTAGTTGGAAGGTGGAAAACTTGGATAACTTGAATGTGGGGGTGGTTGGGGTATTTATAGCCCCAACCACCAAACTTGACCGTTGGTAGAGGCTTCTGTCGCATGGCGCACCGGACAGTCCGGTGCGCCACCGGACACTGTCCGGTGCGCAGCCACGTCACCTGGCCGAAGGGTTCCGACCGTTGGAGCTCTGTCTTGTGGGCCCGCCTGGCTGTCCGGTGGTGCACCGGACAGGCCCTGTAGGCTGTCCGGTGTGCCACCCGCGCGTGCTCTGCTCCTCTGCGCGCGCTGGCACGCATTTAATGCGTTGCAGTCGACCGTTGTGTGCGAAGTAGCTGT
This sequence comes from Zea luxurians, assembly GCA_029449295.1. Taxonomy (NCBI): domain Eukaryota; kingdom Viridiplantae; phylum Streptophyta; class Magnoliopsida; order Poales; family Poaceae; genus Zea; species Zea luxurians. The sequence continues at coordinate 32,803,916 of JAOPSE010000031.1, forward strand.
TGCTCCGCTGTCACACCGGACAGTCAGGTGTGCACCGGACACTGTCCGGTGACTCACCGGACAGTCCGGTGAATTTTAGTGGAGCGGATTCCCGAAGTTGGCGAGTTCAGAGTTGCTCTCCCCTGGAGCACCGGACACTGTCCGGTGGTGCACCGGACAGTCCGGTGAATTATAGCGTAGCTCCTCTGAAAATTCCTGAAGGTGAAGAGTTTGACGTAGAGTTCCCTGGTGCACCGGACATTGTCCGGTGTGCCCGACCAGGGTGCCTTCGGTTGTCCCTTGCTCTCTTTGTTTGAACCCATTCCTTGGTCTTTTTATTGGCTTATTGTGAACCTTTGGCACCTGTAGAACTTACAGACTAGAGCAAACTAGTTAGTCCAATTATTTGTGTTGGGCAATTCAACCACCAAAATCAATTAGGAAATAGGTGTAAGCCTAATTCCCTTTCACTGTCAAAATCTCTGCGGTCTCCATATTCTTTCAAAGTGAAAGGGAAATAGGGTCAAACCTTTTCCTAAATGATTTTGGTGGTTGAATTTCCCAACACAAATATTTGGACTAACTAGTTTGCTCTAGATTATATGTTCTACAGGTGCCAAATGTTCAACACAAACCAATAAAAAGATCAAGTTAGGGTTCAAAAAGAAAGGAGCAAAAGAAACCGAAGGCTCCCCTGATCTAGCGCACCGGACATTCCGAACTCCTCAGCTTCGGGTTTCTCAGAGGCCGCTCCGCTATAATTCACCGGACTGTCTGGTGTAGCACCGGACTATCCGGTGCGCCAAGCGGGGCAACGGCTACTGCGTCAATGGTCGTCTGCAAAAGTGAACAGTGCGCGTGAACAGTGCGCGGATAGTTCGCGCAGAGTCAGAGCAGCGCCAGAAGGCGCACCGGATAGTGAACAGTGCCTGTCCGGTGTGGCACCGGACTGACCGGTGCCCCAAGAAGCCAGAGCTCCAACGACCGAAACCGTCAGAACCCTAATGGTTGGGTGACGTGGCTGGCACACCGGACAGTGTCTGGTGGCGCACCGGACTGTCCGGTGCGCCCATCGACAGACAGCCTCGCCAACGGTTGGTTTGGTGGTTGGGGCTATAAATACCCCCCAACCACCACCACTTCAAGGCATCCAAGTTTTCAGACATCTCATTCAATACAAGAGCTAGTGCAATCAATACAAGACACAGTTCAAAAAGGAATCAAAGCCTCTCCAAGTCCCAAATCCACTCCAAATAAATAGTGACTAGAGAGAGAGTTTTGCTTGTGTTCTTTGAGCTCTTGTTCTTGGATCGCTTTCTTCTTCCTCCATTCTTGTTCTCAAGCCATTTGTAATCAAAGAAAGAGACACCAAGTTGTGGTGGTCCTTGTAGGGGTCTAAGTGACCCATTTGATTGAGAAGAAAGCTCACTCGGTCTAGGTGACCGTTTGAGAGAGGGAAAGGGTTGAAAGAGACCCGGTCTTTGTGACCACCTCAACCGGGACTAGGTTTGCAAGAACCGAACCTCGGTAAAACAAATCACCGTGTCACTCGCTTTATTTCTTGGTTGATTTGTTTTCGCTCTCTCTTTCGGACTCGATTTTAATTCTAACGCTAACCCCGGCTTGTAGTTGTGCTTTAAGTTTGTAAATTTCAGATTCCACCTATTCACCCCCCCTCTAGGCGACTTTCAATTGGTATCAGAGCCCGATACTTCATTAGTGCCTAACCGCTCGAAGTGATGTCGGGAGATCACACCAAGAGGGAGATCGTGACCGACGAGAAGTCCGCAAGCCACGGGAAGGCTCCATCAAGGGAGTCCAGCGCCAAAGGCAAGGAGGAATCCCCTCCCCGCGTCAAGTCGCATCGGAGTGGTGACAAGAAGAAGAAAATGAAGAAAGTGGTCTACTACGAGACCGATTCTTTGTCGCCATCCACCTCCGGCTCCGACGTGCCGTCCGTCACTTCTAAGTGTCATGAGTGCAAGAGGTTTAGTAAGATCCCCTTACGCTATCCTCGCATTTCCAAATGCACTCCTTTACTTTTTGTCCCATTAGGCAAACCACCGGTTTTTGATGGTGAAGATTATTGTATGTGGAGTGATAAAATGAGGCATCACCTAACCTCACTTCATGCTAGCATATGGGATATTGTTGAGTTTGGAGCGCAGGTACCATCCGTGGGGGATGAAGGCTACGATTCGGACGAAGTCGCCCAAATCAAGCACTTTGATTCCTAAGCAACTACTGTACTCCTCGTCTCTCTATGTCGAGAGGAGTATAATAAGGTGCAAGGGTTGAAAAGTGCCAAGGAGATTTGGGACGTACTAAAGACCGCGCATGAAGGAGACGAGGTGACCAAGATCACCAAGAGGGAAACGATCGAGGAGGAGCTCGGTCGGTTTGTCCTCAACCAAGGAGAGGAGCCTCAAGCCATGTACAACCGGCTCAAGACCTTGGTGAACCAAGTGCGCAACCTCGAGAGCACCAAATGGGATGACCATGAGATGGTCAAGGTTATTCTAAGATCACTTGTTTTTTGTAATCCTACACAAGTTTAATTAATTCATGGTGATCCTAGATATAAGCTAATGTCTCCCGAGGAAGTTATAGGAAAGTTTGTGAGCTTTGAATTGATGATCAAAGGCTCCAAACAAATCATCAACCTGGAGCAAGGCGGCACCTCCACACCCGAGGTGCAACCCGTCGCATTCAAGGCGACGGAGGAAGAAAAGAATGATTCTACGCCAAGTAGGATCCCCATCGATGCCTCCAAGCTTGACAATGAGGAGATGGCGTTCATCATCAAGAGCTTCTGTCAAATCCTCAAACAAAGGAAGGGGAAGGACTACAAGCCCCATTCCAAAAAGGGTGTGCTACAAGTGTGGTAAGCCCGATCATTTTATTGCTAAATGCCCATTATCTAGTGATAGTGACAGGGGTGACGACTAGAAGGGAAAGAGGAAGGAGAAGAAGAGATACTACAAGAAGAAGGGTGGCGATGCTCACGTATGTCGGGAATGGGACTCCGATGAGAGCTCCACCGACTCCTCCTCTGACGAGGACACCGCCAACATCGCCGTCAACAAGGGCCTCATCTTCCCCAACGTCGGCCACAAATGCTTCATGGCAAAGGACGGCAAGAAGAAGAAGGTAAAATCTAGAGCTTCCACTAAATATACAACATCTAGTAATGAGGCTAGCTCTAGTGATGATGAAGATGATTTGCTTACACTTTTTGCCAATCTTAACATGCAACAAAAGGAAAAATTAAATGAATTGATAGGTGCTATTCATGAGAAGGATGAACTCTTGGATAGCCAAGAGGAATTCTTTATTAAGGAAAACAAAAGACATGTTAAGGTTAAAATGCTTATGCTCAGGAGATAGAAAAATGTGAAAAACTGACTAGTGAGCTTAGCACTTGCCATGACACTATATCCAACCTTAGAATTGAGAATGCTAATTTGATTGCTAAGGTTGAGAAGTCAAATGTATGTGATGATTCAATTATCAGTCTTAAGAATGAAAATGCTTGTTTAATTGCAAAGATTGATAAATTGAATGAATCTCTTTCTATCCTTGGAACTGAGAATGATAAATTAATTGTTAAGACTAAAGATTTGATTATTTGCAATGATTCTATTTCCAATCATAGAAATGCGAATGCCATATTACATGCTAAGATTGATGAATTAAATGCTTGCAAACCCTCTACATCTACTGTTGACCATGTTTCTATTTGCACTAGATGTAGAGATATTAATGTTGATGCTATCCATGATCACCTAGCTTTAATTAAACAACAAAATGATCACATAGCTCAACTAACTGCTCAAATTAATGAGCATGAGATAGAAAATGAAAATTTTAAATTTGCTAGAAGCATGCTCTATAGTGGGAGACGCCCTGGCATTAAGGATGGCATTGGCTTCCAACAGGGAGGCAATGTCAAGCTTAATGCCCCTAAGAAATTGTCCAACTTTGTTAAGGGCAAGGCTTGCATGGTTCAGGATAACGAAGGTTATATTTTATATCCTGCTGGTTATCCTGAACACAAAATTAGGAGAATTCATTCTAGGAAGTCTCATTCTGGTCCTCATCATGCTTTTATGTATAAGAATGAGACATCTAACTCTAGGCAATCAACCCATGTTAAATTGCCTAAAAAGAAAACTTTTACTGCATCAAATGAGCCTATTGTTTCATTTAAGACTTTTGATGCTTCATATGTGCTGACTAACAAATCAGGCAAAGTAGTTGCCAAATATATTGGGGCCAAACACAAGGGATCAAAGACTTGTGTTTGGGTACCCAAGGTGCTTGTCTCTAATGTGAAAGGACCCAAGACCATTTGGGTACCTAAGAACAAGGCCTAAATTGTTTTGCAGGTTTATGCATCCGGAGGCTCAAGTTGGATCATTGATAGCGGGTGCACAAACCATATGACTGGGGAGAAAAGGATGTTCTCCTCCTATGAGAAAAACCAAGATCCCCAAAGAGCTATCACATTCGGGGATGGAAATCAAGGTTTGGTCAAAGGGCTTGGTAAAATTGCTATATCACCTGACCATTCTATTTCCAATATTTTTCTTGTAGATTCGTAAGATTACAATTTGCTTTCTATTTCTCAATTATGCAAAATAGGCTATAACTGTCTTTTTAGTGATACTGGTGTTACTGTCTTTAGAAGAAGTGATGATCCAGTTGCATTTAAGGGAGTATTAGAGGGTCAGCTATACTTAGTTGATTTTAATAGAGCTAAACTCGATACTTGCTTAATTGCTAAGTCTAATATGGGTTGGCTCTGGCATCGCCGACTAGCCCATGTTAGGATAAAGAATCTTCACAAGCTTCTAAAGGGAGAACACATTTTGGGACTAACAAATGTTCATTTTGAGAAAGACAGGGTTTGTAGTGCATGCCAAGCAGGAAAGCAAGTTGGCATCCACCATCCACACAAGAACATCATGACAACGGACAGGCCACTCGAACTACTCCACATGGACCTATTCGGCCCGATAGCTTACATAAGCATCGGCGGGAGTAAGTACTGTCTTGTAATTGTGGATGATTATTCTCGCTTCACTTGGGTATTCTTTTTGCAGGATAAATCACAAACCCAAGAGACATTAAAGGGATTCTTAAGACGGGCTCCAAATGAGTTCGGATTGAGGATCAAAAAGATTAGAAGCGACAATGGGACAGAGTTCAAGAATTCACAAATTGAAGATTTTCTTGAGGAGGGCATCAAGCATGAGTTCTCTTCTCCCTACACACCTCAACAAAATGGTGTAGTGGAGAGGAAGAATAGAACTCTACTGGATATGGCAAGGACCATGCTTGATGAGTACAATACACCGGACCGGTTTTGGGCTGAGGCGATTAACAATGCCTGCTACTCCATCAACCGATTATATCTTCACCGAATCCTCAAGAAGACATCGTATGAACTCCTCACCAGTAAAAAGCCCAACGTTTCATATTTTAGAGTCTTTGGTAGCAAATGCTTTATTCTTATTAAAAGAGGTAGAAAATCCAAATTTGCTCCTAAGGCTGTAGAAGGCTTTTTACTTGGTTATGACTCAAACACAAGGGCATATAGAGTCTTCAACAAATCCACTGGATTAGTTGAGGTTTCTTGTGACATTGTGTTTGATGAGACTAACGGCTCCCAAGTGGAGCAAGTTGATCTTGATGAGCTATATGATGAAGAGGCTTCATGCGTCGCGCTAAGGAACATGTCCATTAAGGATGTGTGTCCTAAGGAATCCGATGAGGCTCCGTGCATCTCCACCAACTCAAGATGAGGAACAGGCTCAAGATAATGAAATGGAAGATCAAGAGGATGAGCCACCTCAAGAGGAGGACAATGATCAAGGGGGAGATGACAATGATCAAGACAAGTAAGATGAACAGGATCAAAGACCGCCACGCCCAAGAGTCCACCAGGCGATTCAAAGAGATCACCTAGTGAACACCATCCTCGGCGATATTCATAAGGGGGTAACCACTCGATCTCGAGTTGCACATTTTTGTGAACATTTCTCTTTTGTCTCCTCTATTGAGCTATACAGGGTAGAGGATGCACTAAGAGATTCGGATTGGGTGCTAGCAATGCAAGAGGAGCTCAACAACTTCACGAGGAATGAGGTATGGCATTTGGTTCCACGTCCTAATCAAAATGTTATAGGTACCAAATGGGTATTCTGCAACAAGCAAGATGAGCATGGTGTGGTGACAAGGAACAAAGCCTGACTTATGGCCAAGGGATATTCACAAGTCGAAGGTTTGGACTTTGGTGAAACTTATGCACCCATAGCTAGGCTTGAGTCAATTTGCATATTACTTGCCTATGCTACTTACCTTGGCTTTAAGCTCTATCAAATGGACGTGAAAAGTGCCTTCCTCAATGGATCAATCAAGGAAGAAGTCTATGTTGAGCAACCTCCCGGCTTTGAAGATAGTGAGTATCCTAACCATGTGTATAAACTCTCTAAGGCGCTTTATGGGCTCAAGCAAGCCCCAAGAGCATGGTATGAATGCCTAAGAGATTTCCTTATCACTAATGGCTTCAATGTCGGTAAAGCCGATCCTACTCTCTTTACTAAAACTATTGCAAAAGATTTGTTTGTATGCCAAATTTATGTTGATGATATCATATTTGGGTCTACTAACAAATCTACTTGTGAAGAGTTTAGTAGGATCATGGTACAAAAATTCGAGATGGCTATGATGGGGGAGTTTAAGTATTTTCTAGGATTTCAAGTCAAGAAACTCCAAGAGGGCACCTTTATTAGCCAAACGAAGTACACTCAAGACATACTTACCAAGTTTGGAATGAAGGATGCCAAACCCATCAAGACACCCATGGGAACTAATGGGCATCTCGACCTCGACACGGGAGGTAAATCCGTAGATCAAAAGGTATACCAGTCGATGATAGGATCTCTACTCTATTTATGTGCATCTCGACTGGATATTATGCTTTCTGTATGCATGTGTGCAAGGTTCCAAGCCGATCCTAAGGAAGTTCACCTTAGGGTCGTGAAGAGAATCATGAGATATTTAGTTTACACTCCTAAGTTTGGGCTTTGGTACCCTAGGGGATCAACCTTTGATTTGATAGGATATTCCGATGCCGATTGGGCAGGGTGTAAAATTGATAGGAAGAGCACATCAGGGACTTGTCAGTTTCTGGGGAGATCCCTGGTGTCTTGGGCTTCAAGGAAACAAAACTCAGTAGCTCTTTCTACCGCCAAAGCTGAGTATATTGCCGCAGGCCATTGTTGCACGCAATTGCTTTGGATGAGGCAAACCCTCAGGGACTATGGCTACAAATTGAGCAAAGTCCCTCTCCTATGTGACAATGAGAGTGCAATCCGCATAGCGGATAATCCCGTTGACCACAGCCGCACTAAGCACATAGACATTCGGCATCACTTTCTGAGAGATCACCAACAAAGGGGGATATCAAGATAGCCTATATTAACACCAAAGAACAACTAGCCGATATATTCAACAAACCATTAGATGAGAAAACCTTTACCAAACTTAGGAATGAGCTAAATATTCTTGATTCTAGGAATTTTGATTGAAACAATGCACACATAGCTCATTGATATACCTTTGATCATATCTCTTTCTTTTGCTACGACTAATGCGTTTCCAAGTATATTCTTATGCTAAGTCATAGATTGAAAGGGAAATGGAGTACTCGACGAAGACAAGGCTTCCACTCCACTCTATCGGTATCATTTACTCTTCGTCGTTACTTCACATCGCTCTCCACATTGGTATAATCTTTCACTCTTATATTGTTTACCAAAGGGGGAGAGAATTCCAAGGGCTCACAACAGACTCCATTTTTGGCGATTAATGCCAAAGGGGGAGAAAATATTAGCCCAAAGCAAGAGGACCGCACCACCACCAATTTCAAAATTTTTCGAAAATAGGTTTTTAATTGGTATCCTTCAAATTGGTATTCCTCTAGAAATTATATCTCAATTAGTATCTATAATTGATATATGGTTTCAAAGATTTTTCAATTGGTATCTAAATCTTTTTCATATTGATAAAACCCTCTTGAAAGCTAAGAGGAGAATTTCATTCAGGGAGAGTTTTGTTTAAGTCAAAGGAAAAGCATTTGAAACAGGGGGAGAAAATTTCAAAACTTGAAAATGCTTCTTGAAATCTTATTCAAGTACCTTTGACTATTTGCAAAAAGACTTTGAAAAGATTTTCCAAAAGAATTTGCAAAAATAAAACAAGTGGTGCAAATGTGGTCCAAAATATTAAAGAAAGAAAGCAATCCATGCATATCTAGTGAAAGTATAAATTGGTTTAATTCCAAGCAACCTTTGCACTTGCCTTATATAAACTAGTTCAATTCCGCACTTATATATTTGCTTTGGTTTGGGTTGGCATCAATCACCAAAAAGGGGGAGATTGAAAGGGAAATAGGGTCAAACCTTTTCCTAAATGGTTTTGGTGGTAGAATTGCCCAACATAAATATTTGGACTAACTAGTTTGCTCTAGATTATATGTTCTACAGGTGCTAAAGGTTCAACACAAACCAATAAAAAGATCAAGTTAGGGTTCAAAAAGAAAGGAGCAAAAGAAACCGAAGGCTCCCCTGGTCTGGCGCACCGGACTGTCCGGTGCACCACCGGACTGTGTCCGGTGCACCAGGGACCGTACATTCCGAACTCCTCAGCTTCGGGTTTCTCAGAGGCCGCTCCGCTATAATTCACCGGACTGTCCGGTGTAGCACCAGACTGTCCGGTGCGCCAAGCGGAGCAACGGCTACTGCGCCAACGGTCGTCTGCAAAAGTGAACGGTGTGCGTGAACAGTGCGCGGACAGTTCGCGCAGAGTCAGAGCAGCGCCAGAAGGCGCACCGGACAGTGAATAGTGCATGTCCGGTGAGGCACCGGACTATCCGGTGCCCCAACAAGTCAGAGCTCCAACGGTTGAAATCGTCAGAACCCTAACGGTTGGGTGACGTGGCTGGCGCACCGGACTGTCCGGTGCGCCCATCGACAGACAGCCTCCCTAACGGTTGGTTTGGTGGTTGGGGCTATAAATACCCCCCAACCACCACCACTTCAAGGCATCCAAGTTTTCAGACATCTCATTCAATACAAGAGCTAGTGCAATCAATACAAGGCACAATTCAAAAAGGAATCAAAGCCTCTCCCAGTCCCAAATCCACTCCAAACAAATAGTGACTAAAGAGAGAGTTTTGCTTGTGTTCTTTGAGCTCTTGTTCTTGGATTGCTTTCTTCTTCCTCCATTCTTGTTCTCAAGACATTAGTAATCAAAGCAAGAGACACCAAGTTGTGGTGGTCCTTGTAGGGGTCTAAGTGACCCATTTGATTGAGAAGAAAGCTCACTCGGTCTAGGTGACCGTTTCAGAGAGGGAAAGGGTTGAAAGAGACCCGGTCTTTGTGACCACCTAAACGGGGACTAGGTTTGCAAGAACCGAACCTCAGTAAAATAAATCACCGTGTCACTCGCTTTATTTCTTGGTTGACTTGTTTTCGCTCTCTCTTTCGGACTCGATTTTAATTCTAACGCTAACCCTGGCTTGTAGTTGTGCTTTAAGTTTGTAAATTTCAGATTCTGCCTATTCACCCCCCTCTAGGCGACTTTCACAAAGCAAGTTGTTTGTTGACCGCAGCATGTTTGCAAAGACATCCCAAATAATAATGGAACCATGAATAATTTCTAGACAATGTGAACTAACATGTCAAAATAGACGCAATGCCCTATTCATTACATGATTTCAAGAGTTATAGAACAATTAGCTAGGTCACAAAAAAGCATATAGATTAAAATATGCAAGAAAAAATGTTTTAAGAAAATGAGAAAGAAACAATCTCAACCCTTTTGTTTTGCTTGTTAAAAGAAATGCATAGGCTAAGCAGCGTACCTGTTCTTGCCTGAGGAGTATTGAATTCCAATTTTAAACTAGATTCCACACCATCGATGGATTCCATTAGTTCAAGGATGAACTGGAAACACAATACAAGGAAACAGGCATGCCTTTAGGGTTGAGGGGACTCGCAGAGAAGCACAGATCTGGCAAATGGAACGTCGATGACACTTTTCTTGAGTTCTCTCCAGCAGCGAAGAAGCTCCAGCTGAGGAACGACGATGACAATGCCGAGCCTTGCGGGAGCTGATCCATTTGGTCGATAGGATGGCTTGGGCAACAGTGGCGGCTTCAGTGGATCCAAGAAGACGGTCACCTCGTGGACAACGTCGTGGCACTGCGGGATGGCGGTGACGGCTTCGGTTCGAACGACGGAGGCACGGGGCAGCGAGGATGTCCTATAGTGTGCTCGGTGTCGTCGGCAGCGCAGGCGTCAGGCCCACAAGCATGTGGTCTTTGTGTACCTCCCTTCCTCTCCAAGCTTTGATTCCAGACAAAGTCGCTGAGGCTCTCCCCTCGACGCTGATGCTGGTGGGTTGCAAGTGGCGGTGGGTGGGTGGCTGGGTGGTGGTGGTGCTGTAGGGATGCTCGCCGCGACGGTGATCGTAACCCGCCTTCGCGTGCTGCTGCCAAAAGCCACCCACCACTCGAGCAGGCGCCACCCTGACTGTCGTCGCCACTGAGGAGACGAGCGACCACACCCACACGCTTGGCGCGTGCCATGGACGCCTTGTCCCGCCCTACTGTTGTCATCGATAATGGCACCGGGTATGCCCCTCCCTCCCTAGATCTGCGCGTGGAGGCATGAATGCGGTGTCTGTCCAGGCGTGGGCTCCAACCTGATCGCACAGATAAACGTGATAGAAACACTTTCATGACCAGTTGTATCAGAGATTTATATTTCAATAGGACAATGCCAGGACTATTTTTTGACAAAACATAAATGTGGTATACATAAGAAACAAAAGTCTGAAATGCAAAAATACAAACTACAAATAAATCATGTTTCAGGCCTGTTTAGTCAAGATATGCAGTTTTGAGGAGTCAGTACAAAGGAATGTTATACCAACCATTTAGAAGTGACGAATTAAAAACTCGGTTTCCAAGTTATAGTTCACTTAAGCTTTGTCCTAACTCGTATGTCAAACTTGTTAACTTTGACAATTTTAGGGGGAAAATATATTTTTAACATGGATAAGTTCATATAAGTCCACTATCAATGCATGAGTTATGTAGAATATAATTAAACATTTTATATTATAGATGTTTGTGTATATTCTACAAAGTTGGTCAAAGTTAGAGAAGTTTGACTCATGTCAAATCTAAAGTGAACTATAACTTAAGATCACATTGCTAATGAATTATGCCACATTATAGGGTTAACATGATTCTGGCACTGGGTAATGACCACAAGTAGGAAAAACAAGTCCTATCATATGTACCGGCAAAGTAGACATACTAATCCAAAAATGGCACCTGATGCACCAACAACAGGTGACACACTACAACGGTAGCTCATCAGTGAACCTATTTATGTTCCAAGAATTGATTAATAACATTGATAACTTAATATCAGGGCACTACCATCCAATCCAAGAGGTTAAGAACAAACACCTGCCAGCGCCGAACTGAAATAAACAGCTAGATATCTTCTAGGACCACTTAACATTTCAACCATGGGCCCAATAGAGTTCAAAGAGAAACAATTGAACTACATCATTATGACAACATCCAACAGGTAGGAAGTTAGCTGATATTTTTTCTATGAAATATAAAACCCAATTCTAGCATAAAAACATACTGCAAGGTGGGTGAGATTTACATGAAGTAGAGATGATGTTGCCAAACGCCAAAACTATCCTCTATGAATCAGACGGTTGATCTTTCATTGCAAATGATGGTCATAACTGTATTAGATTAACGAAATTAACAACGCATAACTAAAATAGAAATTCCAACCAAGACACAAACCTTAGCTCCCCACATAAGAAGCTTTCCTTGTTATGCAACCTGAGCGACATAAGCCCTTCGTTGAGAGCAAAAGGAAGGGTGTTAAACAACAAATGTACCAAAGGATTGGAGCAAAAGGAAGGGTGGGGCGTGGGCTAGGGGCGGGTATCGCGTGATGGGGTTTGGGGGCGGGTATCGCGCGACGGAGTCGATGCGCGGGGCGGGATCCATGTGTGGTGGAGGCGTGCATCGTGGGCGAGATCCGCGGGTGGGTTCCATGCGTGGACACGGCGAGGTGGAGCACAGGCGGAGGGAGAGGCGGTGTGGGGAGGAGGGTGGGAGGGATCCGCGGCAAGAGGACCTTCCATGCGCGGCCTAGGCAAAACCGTGCACCACTAAATTATGGACGCCTACTCTCTGCTCTTAAAGAGTAGTAGAGATGTGTGTGTCACTAAAACTAAATGGAGTTGTTTTAAAAGATATGATCATGTGAAATATGAATTGTTATTGCATTATGTAGCGTGTGCTTCTAAATAAATTGTTATCGCATTATGTAGTGTGTGTGTGCTTCTAAATAATTACATATGGTGTGCATATAAATAATTATATGTGTTTTCCTTGCTATTTGCAGTGTTTTTGTTTAATTATTTGTAATTATTGATCACCCAACGGATATGAGCGAGGGCGTAAACATCCACTCGTTAGACATTATGAGTGCATGTGTGGTTACACCCTATCAAACTTTTTCCAAGCCATATCATATTAAAAACCAACTTAATCAATGTCCATCCTTCCTTCACATATTTTTCCAACAGAAAGAACACTCAATCATTATATAACTTCTCTTGAGCTTGATTAGTCCCTCGACTAAATACAAGTACTTACTTCTTCATCTTAGCCTCGGTACCCCAGTCCTGGTGACATTCGAAGTCCTTTTGTCTTGCTATCTTCATATTATCAAGCTTCCCTCAATTCACACTACCTTGAATGTACAATGTATCCTTCTTCTTTTTATTGGTCCATGATATTTCAATGCAAAAAATCAGAAAAAATAGAAAATCTAAATATTCTAGAAAATATATGTATGAATTATGTAACTTTTATTTTTATATATCATATAATTTTTATCTCGATAAAATGTTATTTTTCATTTCAAAGAAGAGTCCATAAGAAAAAATGTCGTGCCATAGAGGTGGCTATTAGCTAATGATAAAGGTTGTGCACTAGAGCTAGGGATAAAAACGTATATGTCGGTACCCTAAATACGGGGTATCCACTACTGCTACGTCAAGGTGAGTCCTCAGGGGCCACTAGTAAGGGTCCCAGCACGGCGCTAAGGACCACCATATGGAGTCAGGACTAGACCAGGCTCATCTCTTGGCCTGAGTTGTGTCTCCATAAAGACCCATAAAGGGAGGAATCAACAAATTCAGCTATAGATCCGGGACCCTACAAATAGGACCCAGACCTCTCTATGTCCAAACGGATCCCTAGCCAAAGGGATTCGAAGGAGACATAGGAGAAGGCGCTCTCTGGTTACAGCACCAAGACTTTAGAATGACTTCGGGCATGAAAGATACCATCCAGACCATAGGCCAGGTGAGGTCAGAAATCACCACGTGTCCAGGCAAGGGTTGCAGTAGCCCGGATCCCCTTAGGCGCGGCTCGAGCCCATGGCTACGAAATGGCCTCAACACGTGGCTAGACGCCCCTAGTGTAAGCCACCGAACGATGCCTGACGAAAGACTCTGGCATAGAGCCCGCATACATTGAGTACAGATGGGTGAAAGGGAAATGGCCTCAACATTCCCTATAATTGATTTTGGTGTTTGACGTCCATCACAAACCATATGGACTAACTAGTTTGCCTAGTGAATGTTTTTATCAGGTGCATAAAGTTCACATTAACATACAACAAAAATGAGTTGGGGAATTCTACAAAGTTTGGAGCATACAAGATTTGGTGCAGCCTGTGGTACTGCAGCCCTCACGAACTGGCCGCTCTCGGGTTTTCTCGGAGCTCATCCACTATAATTCACCAGACTATCCGGTGAGCCACCGGACTGTCCGGTGCGCCAACGGAGCAACGGTCCACTTCGCTAACGGTCGACTTGAAAGGGAAATAGGGTCAAACCTTTTCCTAAATGATTTTAGTGGTTGAATTGCCCAACACAAATAATTGGACTAACTAGTTTGCTCTAGATTATAAGTTCTACAGGTGCCAAAGATTCAACTCAAACCAATAAAAAGTCCAAGAAAGGGTTCAAATAGAAAGGAGCAAAATCAACCGAAGGCTACCCTAGTCTGGTGCACCGGACTGTCCGGTGTGCCACCGGACAGTGTCCGGTGTGCCACCGGACAGTGTCCGGTGCACCAGGGAGATCAACTCTAAACTGCTCAGCTTTGGGTTTTTGGAGAGCCACTCCGCTATAATTCACCGGACTGTCCAGTGTAGCACCAGACTGTCTGGTGTGCCATGCGGAGCAACGGCTACAACGCCAATGGTCGTCTACAAAAGTGAAGAGTGAACGCTACAGTACGCAGACAGTTCGCGCAGAGTCAGAGCAGGCGCCAGAAGGCGCACCGGACAGTGAACAGTAATTGTCCGGTGCACCACCGGACTGTCTGGTGGCCGAGCTGTCAGAAGCTCCAACGGTCGAACCCTAACAGTTGGGTGACATGGCTGGCGCACCGGACTGTCCGGTGCGCCCATCGACAGACAGCCTCCCCAACGGCCATTTTGGTGGGTGGGGCTATAAATACCCCCAACCACCACACTTCAAGGTATCCAAGTTTTCAGTCATTGCATTCAATACAAGAGCTCTAAACTTCACTCCAAGACACAAAACAAAAGATCAAATCCTCTCCAAGTCCCAATCTCATTCCAAAGACTTAGTTGCTTGTGAGAGAGAGACATTTGTGTTCATTTGAGTTCTTGTCGCTTGGATCGCTTTTCTTCTTCCCCATTCTTGTTCTCAACACCTTTGTAATCAAAGCAAGAGACACCAAGTTTTGGTGGTCCTTGTGGGGACTAAGTGTCCCATTTGATTGAGGAGAAAAGCTCACTCGGTCTAGGTGACCGTTTGAGAGAGGGAAAGGGTTGAAAGAGACCCGGTCTTTATGACCACCTCAACGGGGAGTAGGTTTGCAAGAACCGAACCTCGGTAAAACAAATCACCGTGTCACTCTCTTCATTTGCTTGTGATTTGTTTTCGCCCTCTCTTTCGGACTCGATTTTATTTCTAATGCTAACCCCGACTTATAGTGGTGCTTAAAGTTTATAAATTTCAGATTTGCCTATTCACCCCCCCCTCTAGGCGACTTTCAATTGGTATCAAAGTCTGGTACTTGATTAGAGCCTAACCGCTTGAAGTTATGTTGGGGGATCACGCCAAGAAGGAGGTCGTGACCGGCAAGAAGCCTGCGACAAGCCACGGGAAGACTCCATCGGGAGAGTCCGACAACAAGGGGAAGGGATCCCCTTCACACACCAAGTCGCATCGGAGCGGCGACAACAAAAAGAAGATGAAGAAGGTGGTCTACTACGAGACCGACTCTTCATCGCCATCCACCTCTGGCTACGACGTGCCGTCCGTCACTTCTAAGCGCCATGAGCGCAAAAAGTTTAGTAAGATCCCCCTACACTACCCTCGCATTTCCAAACGCACTCCTTTACTTTCTGTCCCATTAGGCAAACCACCCATTTTTGATGGTGAAGATTATTGCATGTGGAGTGATAAAATGAGGCACCATCTAACCTCACTCCACACTAGCATTTGGGATGTTGAGTTTGGAGCACAGGTACCATCTGTAGGGGATGAAGATTATGATTCGGACGAGGTTGACCAAATTCGACACTTCAACTCCCAAGCCACTACTATACTCCTCGCCTCTCTAAGTCGAGAGGAGTATAATAAGGTGCAAGGGTTGAAGAGCGCCAAGGAGATTTGGGACGTGCTCAAGACCGCGCACGAAGGAGATGAGGTGATGAAGATCACCAAGCGGGAGATGATCGAGGGGGAGCTCGGTCAATTCATGCTCAACCAAGGAGAGGAGCCACAAGCAATGTACAACCGACTCAAAACCTTGGTCAACCAAGCGCACAACCTCGGGAGCATAAAATGGGATGACTATGAAATGGTCAAGGTTATTCTATGATCACTTGTTTTTCTTAATCCTACACAAGTTCAATTAATTCATGGTGATCCTAGATACAAGCTAATGTCTCCTAAGGAGGTTATAGGAAAGTTTGTGAGCTTTGAATTGATGATCAAAGGCTCCAAACAAATTATCGAGCAAGGCACCACCTCTACACCCGAGGTGCAACCCGTTGCCTTCAAAGCAACAGAGGAGAAGAAAGAAGAGTCTACATCAAGTAGGCTCCCCATTGATGCCTCCAAGCTCGACAACGAAGAAATGGCGCTCATCATCAAGAGCTTCCGCCAAATCCTCAAGCAAAGGAGGGGAAAAGATTACAAGCCCCGCTCCAAGAAAGTTTGCTACAAGTGTGGTAAGCCCGGTCATTTTATTGCAAAATGTCCTATGTCAAGTGATAGTGACAGGGGCGACGACAAGAAGGGAAGGAGGAAAGAAAAGAAGAAGTACTACAAGAAGAAGGGCGGCGATGCCCACGTATGTCGGGAGTGGGACTCCGATGAGAGCTCCATTGACTCCTCCTCCGACGAGGACGCCGCCAACATCACCGTCAACAAGGGACTTCTCTTCCCCAACGTCGGCCACAAGTGCCTCATGGCAAAGGACGGCAAAAAGAAGAAGGTAAAATCTAGAGCTTCCACTAAATATGCAACATCTAGTGATGAGGCTAGCTCTAGTGATGATGAGAATGACTTGCTCACTCTTTTTGCCAACCTAAACATGCAACAAAAGGAAAAATTGAATGAATTAATTAGTGCTATTCATGAGAAGGATGAACTCTTGGATAGCCAAGAGGACTTCCTTATTAAGGAAAACAAAAAGCATGTTAAGGTTAAAAATGCTTATGCTCAGGAGATAGAAAAATGTAAAAAATTGACTAGTGAGCTTAGCACTTGCCATGACACTATTTCTAACCTTAGAAATGAAAATGCCAAATTAATTGCTAAGGTTGAAAAGCTAAATGTTTGTGATGATTCTCTTATCAACCTTAAAAATGATAATGCTAGTTTGATTGCTGAAATTGACAAGTTGAATGAATCTCTTTCTAGCCTTAAAATTGAGAATGACAAATTAATTGCTAAGGCTAAGGATTTAAATGTTTGCAATGTTTCTATTTCCAATCTTAGAAATGAGAATGCTATTTTACATGCTAAGATTGATGAATTAAATGCATGCAAACCCTCTACATCTAGTGTTGATCATGTTACCATTTGTACTAGATGTAGAGACATTAATGTTGATGCTATTCATGATCACCTAGCCTTAATTAAACAACAAAATGATCACATAGCTCAACTTAGTGCTAAAATTAATGAGCATGACTTAGAAAATGAAAAATTTAAATTTGCTAGAAGTATGCTCTATAATGGGAGACGCCCTAGCATTAAGGATGGCATTGGTTTCCAATAGGGAGGCAATGTTAAGCTTAATGCCCCCAAGAAATTGTCAAACTTTATTAAGGGCAAAGCTCCCATGGTTTAGGATAACGAGGGCTATATTTTATATCCTGCTGGTTATCCCGAACATAAGATGAGGAGAATTCATTCTAGGAAGTCTCACTCTGGCTCTCATCATGCTTTTATGTATAAGAGTGAGGCATCTAGTTCTAGGCAATCCACTCATGTTAAATTGCCTAAAAAGAAATCTCCTATTGCATCAAATGAACCTAATATTTCATTTAAAACTTTTGATGCTTCTTATGTGCTCACTAACAAATCAGGCAAAGTAGTTGCCAAATATGTTAGGGGCAAACACAAGGGCTCAAAGACTTGTGTTTGGGTACCCAAGGTGCTTGTTTCCAATGTCAAAGGACCCAAAACCGTTTGGGTACCTAAGAACAAGGCCTAAACTTGTTTTGTAGGTTTATGCATCCGGGGGCTCGAGTTGGATCATTGATAGCGGATGCACAAACCACATGACTGGGGAGAAAAGGATGTTCTCCTCCTATGAGAAAAACCAAGATCCCCAAAGAGCTATCACATTCGGGGATGGAAATCAAGGTTTGGTCAAAGGACTTGGTAAAATTGCAATATCACCTGACCATTCTATTTCCAATGTTTTTCTTGTAGATTCATTAGATTACAATTTGCTTTTAGTTTCTCAATTATGCAAAATGGGTTACAACTGTCTTTTTACAGATATAGGTGTTACTGTCTTTAGAAGAAGTGATGATTCAGTAGCATTTAAGGGAGTGTTGGAGGGTCAACTATACTTAGTTGATTTCAATAGAGCTGAACTCGACACTTGCTTAATTGCTAAGACTAATATGGGTTGGCTCTGGCATCACCGACTAGCCCATGTTGGGATGAAGAATCTTCACAAGCTTCTAAAGTGAGAACATATTTTGGGACTAACCAATGTTCATTTTGAGAAAGACAGGATTTGTAGCGCATGTCAAGCAGGAAAGCAAGTTGGTGCCCATCATCCACACAAGAACATCATGATGACCGACAGGCCGCTTGAGCTACTCCACATGGATTTATTCGGCCTGATTGCTTACATAAGCATCGACAGGAGTAAGTATTGTCTTGTAATTGTGGATGACTATTCTCGCTTCACTTGGGTGTTCTTTTTGCAGGATAAATCTCAAACCCAAGAGACCTTAAAGGGATTCTTGAGACGGGCTCAAAATGAGTTCAGCTTAAGGATCAAAAAGATAAGAAGCGACAATGGGACGGAGTTCAAGAACTCACAAATAGAAGGCTTCCTTGAGGAGGAGGGCATAAAGCATGAGTTCTCTTCTCCCTACACACCTCAACAAAATGGTGTAGTGGAGAGGAAGAATAGAACTCTACTTGACATGGCGAGGACCATGCTTGATGAGTACAAGACACCGGACCGGTTTTGGGCCGAGGCGATTAACACCGCCTGCTACTCCATCAACCGGTTATATCTTCACCGAATCCTCAAGAAGACATCATATGAACTCCTCACCGGTAAAAAGCCCAATGTTTCATATTTTAGAGTCTTTGGTAGCAAATGTTTTATTCTTATTAAAAGAGGTAGAAAATCTAAATTTGCTCCTAAGGCTGTAGAAGGCTTTTTACTTGGTTATGATTCAAACACAAGGGCATATAGAGTCTTTAACAATTCCACTGGACTAGTTGAAGTTTCTTGTGACATTGTGTTTGATGAGACTAACGACTCTCAAGTACAGCAAGTTGATCTTGATGAGCTAGATGATGAAGAGGCTCCGTGCGTCGCGCTAAGGAACATGTCCATTGGGGATGTGTGTCCTAAGGAATCCGAAGAGCCAACACAAGCACAAGATCAACCTTCATCTTCCATACAAGCATCTCCACCAACTCAAGATGAGGAACAGGCTCAAGATAATGAAGAAGATCAAGAAGATGAGCCACCTCAAGAGGAGGGCAATGATCAAGGGGGAGATGACAATGATCAAGACAAGGAAGATGAACAGGGTCAAAGACCACCACACCCAAGAGTCCATCAGGAGATTCAAAGAGATCACCCCATGAACACCATCCTCGGCGATATTCATAAGGGGGTAACCACTCGATCTCGAGTCGCTCATTTTTGTGAACATTACTCTTTTGTTTCCTCTATTGAGCCACACAGGGTAGAGGATGCACTTAAAGATTTGGATTGGGTGCTGGCGATGCAAGAGGAGCTCAACAACTTCACGAGGAATGAGGTATGGCATTTGGTTCCACGTCCTAATCAAAATGTTGTAGGAACCAAGTGGATGTTCCGCAACAAGCAAGATGAGCATGGTGTGGTGACAATGAACAAGGCACGACTTGTGGCCAAGGGTTATTCACAAGTCGAAGGTTTGGATTTTGGTGAAACCTATGCACCTGTAACTAGGCTTGAGTCAATTCGTATATTACTTGCCTATGCTACTTACCATGGCTTTAAGCTATATCAAATGGACGTGAAGAGTGCCTTCCTCAATGGACCAATCAAGAAAGAGGTCTATGTTGAGCAACCTCTCGGCTTTGAAGATAGTGAGTATCCTAACCATGTGTATAAACTCTCTAAGGCGCTTTATGGGCTCAAGCAAGCCCCAAGAGCATGGTATGAATGCCTAAGAGATTTTCTTATCACTAATGGCTTCAAAGTCGGTAAAGCCGATCCTACTCTCTTTACTAAAACTATTGCAAAAGATTTGTTTGTATGCCAAATTTATGTTGATGATATCATATTTGGGTCTACTAACAAATCTACTTGTGAAGAGTTTAGTAGGATCATGGTACAAAAATTCGAGATGTCTATGATGGGGGAGTTAAAGTATTTTCTAGGATTTCAAGTCAAGCAACTCCAAGAGGGCACCTTCATCAGCCAAATGAAGTACATTCAAGATATACTCACCAAGTTTGGAATGAAGGATGCCAAGCCCATCAAGACACCCATGGGAACCAATGGGCATCTCGACCTCGACACGGGAGGTAAATCCGTAGATCAAAAGGTATACCGGTCGATAATAGGATCTTTACTCTACTTATGTGGATCTCGACCGAATATTATGCTTTCCGTATGCATGTGCGCAAGGTTCCAAGACGATCCTAAGGAAGTTCACCTTAGGGCCGTGAAGAGAATCTTGAGATATTTAGTTTATACTCCTAAGTTTGGTCTTTGGTACCCCAAGGGATTCTCTTTTGATTTATTAGGATATTCCGATGCTGATTGGGCAGGGTGCAAAATTGATAGGAAGAGCACATCAGGGACTTGTCAGTTTCTGGGAAGATCCCTGGTGTCGTGGGCTTCAAAGAAACAAAACTTAGTAGCTCTTTCTACCGCCAAAGCCGAGTATATTGCCGCAGGCCATTGTTGCACGCAATTGCTTTGGATGAGGCAAACCCTCGGGGACTATGTGAGAGCACCTAGAGGGGGGGTGAATAGGTGATCCTGTAAAACTTGAAACTTAATGCCACAAAACTTGGTTAGGAGTTAGCGCAATAAAGCCAAGTGGCTAGAGAGGAGTCTTAGCAAAACACAATAACCACAAGAAGATCAACACAGGTAGACACAGTGGTTTATCCCGTGGTTCGGCCAAGTACAAAACTTGCCTACTTCCACGTTGTGGCGTCCCAACGGATGAGGGTTGCAATCAACCCCTCTCAAGCAGTCCAAAGACCCACTTGAATACCATGGTGTTTTGCTTAGCTTTACTTTATCCCGCTCGCGAGGAATCTCCACAACTTGGAGCCTCTCGCCCTTACACTTTTGATGTTCACAAAGAAACACGGAGTAAGGGAGGGATGAGCAACACACTCAAGACACAAAATCCAAGTGACAATACGCACACAAGTCGCAACAAGAGCTCGCAACACAACCCGACGAGTTCACAACTCAAATGGAGCTCTAATTGCTATCACAAAGAATCAAAATGCGCGGAATCGAGGTCTTGGTGCTTAGGAATGCTTTGAGTATGCTTGATGATCTCCTCCATGCGCCTAGGCGTCCCTTTTATAGCCCCAAGGCAGCTAGGAGCCGTTGAGAGCATTCCAGGAAGGCAGATCTTGCCTTCTGTCGCCTGGCGCACCGGACAGTCCGGTGCACCACCGGACATTGTCCGGTGCGGATTTGTTTCCTTATTTGGCGAAGCCGACCGTTGCAGATTGAGAGCCGTTGGCGCACCGGACACTGTCCGGTGCACACCGGACAGTCCGGTGCTCCAATGTGACCGTTGGCTCGGCCACGCGTCACGCGCGGAATCCTCGGCCGACCGTTGCCCCGGCTGACCGTTGGCTCACCGGACAGTCCGGTGCTTCACCGGACAGTCCGGTGAATTATAGCCATACGCCGTTGATGGCTTCCCGAGACCGACGACTTCGCCTGTGAACGGCTCACCGGACAGTCCGGTGCACCACTGGACAGTCCGGTGATTTATACCGTACACCGCCGTCAATGTCCCAAGAGCACCAAGTTCGCCAGAGCCAGCCTGGCGCACCAGACACTGTCCGGTGCACCACCGGACAGTCCGGTGCACCTAGACTGCGCAGACTTTGGCTGAACAAAGCCATCTCTTTTCCAATTCGATTTCTCCTGTTTCCAGCACTTAGACACAATACATTAGTCCATAAAACAATGTACTAAGTCTAGAAACATACCTTTTGACTTGATTTGCACTTTGTCCACTACTTTGCATAGATTAACACAAAAGCACTTGTGTTGGCACTCAATCACCAAAATACTTAGAAATGACCCAAGGGCACATTTCCCTTTCAATCTCCCCCTTTTTGGTGATTTATGCCAACACAACATAAAGCAACTAGAACAAGTGCAATATCAATGCAAATGAAAACTCAAAATTGTTTTGATTCAAATTTGGCATATATGGATCATACTTTGCCACCACTTGGTTTGTTTTTGCAAATCAACCTCAATTTCCTATCTCTAAGTCAAACACACTTGTAGAGACATAAAGAGAGTTGTTCCAATAGAAATTGATCACAGTATCAAAAACTCCCCCTATTTCCCATAATCAACCATTCTCCCCACAAGAGACCAACTTTTGACAAAAAGAGCCAATAAGAGTATTTTGACAAAACAAAAGCTCTATTCTATTATTTTCAAAATTCTCAAGCGGTAGCTGATCCATTTATTGCTTTGGCCTTATTTTCTCCCCCTTTGGCATCAAGCACCAAAACGGGATCAATCTTGGCCCTTTAACCCCATTGCCTCACCAAAATCTTCAAATAAGAATACAAAGGCAATAGGAGTACATGAGATGAACTTGGAATAAGTTACCCTCTCATCGGAGTGCAGTGGAAGTCTTTCATGGTCCAAGTCCACCTTTTCCCTTTCAAACCTCCTTTGAGACTAAATCAAGCAAACTCAAGCACACGGTTAGTCTCAAAGGGTCAAGTTGTAGCACATCTCCCCCTAAATATGTGCATCACTTGCAAAAGGACTTGTGAGGTCCGGGGAGTGTTTGTACAACTTGAGCACCACAAGTAAACAACAAAATGCATAAGGAACATGATCAAAGGCATAAACACATGTATGCTATAAATCAATCCAAGTTCCGCGAATCTAGGACATTTAGCTCACTACGCAGCCTACAAAAGGTATTCTCATCTAAAGGCTTGGTAAAGATATCAGCTAGCTGGTTCTCGGTGCTAACATAAAACACTTCGATATCTCCCTTTTGCTGGTGGTCTCTCAAAAAGTGATGCCGGATGTCAATGTGCTTTGTGCGGCTGTGCTCAACAGGATTTTCCGCTATGCGAATAGCACTCTCATTGTCACATAGGAGTGGGACTTTGCTCAGATTGTAGCCAAAGTCCCGGAGGGTTTGCCTCATCCAAAGTAGTTGCGCGCAACACTGTCCTGCGGCAACATACTCGGCCTCAGCGGTGGATAGGGCAACGGAAGTTTGTTTCTTAGAATTCCATGACACCAGGGACCTTCCTAAGAATTGGCACGTCCCTGATGTACTCTTCCTATCGACCTTACATCCAGCATAGTCGGAGTCTAAATATCCAATCAAGTCAAAGTTAGACCCCTTTGGATATCAGATCCCGAAGCAAGGCGTAGCGACTAAATATCTAAGAATTCGCTTCACGGCCACTAAGTGACACTCCCTTGGATCAGATTGAAATCTAGCACACATGCATACGCTAAGCATAATATCCGGTCTACTAGCACATAAGTAAAGCAAAGAACCTATCATGGACCGGTATGCTTTTTGATCAACGGACTTACCTCCTTTGTTGAGGTCGGTGTGTCCGTCAGTTCCCATCGGCGTCTTTACGGGCTTGGCGTCCTTCATCCCAAACCGCTTTAGCAAGTCTTGCGTGTACTTCGTTTGGGAGATGAAGGTGCCGTCCTTAAGTTGCTTCACTTGGAACCCAAGGAAGTAGTTCAACTCGCCCATCATCGACATCTCGAATTTTTGCGTCATCACCCTGCTAAACTCTTCACAAGACTTTTGATTAGTAGAACCAAATATTATGTCATCGACATAAATTTGGCACACAAACAAATCACCATCACAAGTCTTACTGAATAAAGTCGGATCGGCTTTCCCAACCTTGAAAGCATTAGCAATTAAAAAGTCTCTAAGGCATTCATACCATGCTCTTGGGGCTTGCTTAAGTCCATAGAGCGCCTTAGAGAGCTTACACACGTGGTCGGGGTACCGTTCATCCTTGAAGCCAGGGGGTTGCTCTACGTACACCTCCTCCTTGATTGGCCCGTTAAGGAAAGCACTCTTCACATCCATTTGGAACAACCTGAAAGAATGGTGAGCGGCATATGCTAGCAAAATACGAATTGATTCTAGCCTAGCCACAGGAGCGAAAGTCTCCTCAAAGTCCAAACCTGCGACTTGGGCATAACCTTTTGCCACAAGTCGAGCCTTGTTCCTCGTCACCACCCCGTGCTCGTCCTGTTTGTTGTGGAACACCCACTTGGTTCCCACAACATTTTGCTTGGGATGAGGCACCAGTGTCCAAACTTCATTTCTCTTGAAATTATTGAGCTCTTCCTGCATGGCCAACACCCAGTCCGGATCTAGCAAGGCCTCTTCTACCCTGAAAGGCTCAATAGAAGAGACAAAGGAGTAATGCTCACAAAAATTAACTAATCTCGAACGAGTAGTTACTCCCTTGCTAATGTCACCCAAATTTTGGTCGACGGGATGATTCCTTTGAATCGTCGCTCGAACTTGGGTTGGAGGTGACGGTTGTGCTTCTTCCTCCCTCACATGATCATCTTGTGCTCCCCCTTGATCACACGCCTCCTCCTGATGAACCTGTTCATCGTCTTGAGTTGGGGGATGCACCATTGTTGAGGAAGAAGGTTGATCTTTCTCCAATTGTTCTTGTGGTCGCACATCGCCAATCGCCATGGTGTGTATTGCGGCCGTTGGAACGTTTTCTTCATCTACATCATCAAGATCAACAACTTGCTCTCTTGGAGAGCCATTAGTCTCATCAAATACAACGTCGCTAGAGACTTCAACCAAACCCGATGATTTGTTGAAGACCCTATACGCCTTTGTATTTGAGTCATAACCTAATAAAAACCCTTCTACAGCTTTGGGAGCAAATTTAGAAGTTCTACCTTTCTTCACAAGAATATAACACTTGCTCCCAAATACACGAAAGTAAGACACATTGGGTTTGTTACCGGTTAGAAGCTCATATGAAGTCTTCTTGAGGAGGCGATGAAGATACACTCGGTTGATGGCGTGACAAGCCGTGTTCACGGCTTCCGACCAAAAGCACTCGGGAGTCTTGAACTCTCCAAGCATCGTCATCGCCATATCGATGAGCGTCCTGTTCTTCCTCTCTACCACACCATTTTGCTGTGGTGTGTAGGGAGCGGAGAACTCGTGCTTGATCCCTTCCTCCTAAGGATACTCCTCCACTTGAAGGTTCTTGAACTCGGACCCGTTGTCGCGCCTTATCTTTTTCACCTTGAGCTCAACCTCATTTTGAGCTCTACTTAGGAAGCGCTTGAGGGTCCCTTGGGTTTCAGATTTATCCTGCAAAAAGAATACCCAAGTGAAGCGGGAAAAATCATCAACTATAACAAGACCATACTTACTTCCTCCTATACTTAGATAGGCGACGGGTCCGAAGAGGTCCATATGAAGCATCTCCAAAGGTCTTGATGTGGTAATCACATTTTTGGTGTGATGAGAGCTTCCCACCTGTTTGCCTGCTTGACAAGCTGTACAAGGTCTATCTTTTTTGAAATGCACATTAGTTAGACCTATCACGTGTTCTCCCTTTAGAAGCTTGTGAAGGTTCTTCATCCCCACATGTGCTAAACGGCGATGCCACAGCCAGCCCATGCAAGTCTTAGCAATTAAGCATGCATCTAGACCGGCCTCCTCTTTTGCAAAATCAACTAAATAAAGTTTGACGTCTAGTACACCCTTAAAAGCTAGTGAACCATCACACCTTCTAAAGACAGACACATCTACATTTGTGAATAAACAATTATATCCCATTTTACAAAGTTGACTAACGGATAACAGATTATATCCAAGCGACTCAACTAAAAACACATTAGAAATAGAGTGCTCGGATGAAATAGCAATCTTCCCTAACCCTTTTACCTCGCCTTGGTTCCCATCACAGAATATGATTGAATCTTGGGAATCCTTGTTCTTGACGTAGGAGGTGAACATCTTCTTCTCCCCCGTCATGTGGTTTGTGCATCCGCTGTCGATAATCCAGCTTGAACCCCCGGATGCATAAACCTGCAAGGCAAATTTAGGCTTGGGTCTTAGGTACCCAACTCTTGTTGGGTCCTACAAGGTTAGTCACAATGGTCTTAGGGACCCAAATGCAAGTTTTATCTCCCTTGCATCTTGCCCCTAATTTCCTAGCAATTACCTTCTTATCCTTTCTACAAATGGCAAATGAAGCATTGCAAGCATGATATATTGTCGAAGGTTCATTAACTTTCCTAGGAACATTAACAACATTTCTCCTAGACATATGATGAACAACATTTCTCCTAGACATATCTCTACCATGCATATAGGAAGAACTAGAAGCAAACATGGCATGAGAATCAAAAGCATCATAACTTCTATAGGCATTCCTAGAATGTCTCCATCATGATACATGAAAGCATGGTTCTTTTTAGCACTACTAGCCATAGGGGCCTTCCCTTTCTCCTTGGCGGAGATGGGAGCCTTATGGCTTGTTAAGTTCTTGGCTTCCCTCTTGAAGCCAAGTCCATCCTTAATTGAGGGGTGTCTACCAATCGTGTAGGCATCCCTTGCAAATTTTAACTTATCAAATTCACTCTTGCTAGTCTTAAGTTGGGCATTAAGACTAGCTAGTTCATCATTTAACTTTGCAATAGACACTAGGTGTTCACTACAAGCATCAACATTAAAATCTTTACACCTAGTGCAAATCACAACATGTTCTACACAAGAGTTAGATCTATTTGCTACTTCTAATTTAGCATTTAAATCATTGTTAACATCTTTTAAACTAGAAATTGTCTCATGGCAAGTAGATAGTTCACAAGAAAGCATTTCATTCCTCTTGATTTCTAAAGCAAGGGATTTTTGAGCCTCTACAAACTTATCATGTTCTTCATATAAAAGATCCTCTTGCTTCTCTAATAATCTATTCTTATCATTCAAGGCATCAATTAATTCGTTAATCTTATTAACCTTGGTTCTATCTAGACCCTTGAATAAACAAGAATAATCTATTTCATCATCATCACTAGACTCATCCTCACTTGAAGAAGCATAAGTAGTATTGTCTCGAGTACATACCTTCTTCTCCTTTGCCATGAGGCATGTGTGACTCTCGTTGGGGAAGAGGGATGACTTGTTGAAGGCGGTGGCGGCGAGTCCTTCATTGTCGGAGTCGGATGACGAACAATCCGAGTCCCACTCCTTGCCAAGGTGTGCCTCGCCCTTAGCCTTCTTGTATGCCTTCTTCTTCTCCCTCTTGTTCCCTTGTTCCTGGTCACTATCATTATCGGGACAGTTAGCGATAAAATGACCAATCTTACCACATTTGAAGCATGAGTGCTTCCCCTTTGTCTTGGTCTTGCTTGGCTGCCCCTTGCGACCCTTTAGTGCCGTCTTGAAGCGCTTGATGATGAGGGCCATCTCTTCATCATTGAGCCCTGCCGCCTCAACTTGCGCCACCTTGCTAGGTAGCGCCTCCTTGCTCCTCGTTGCCTTGAGAGCAACGGGTTGAGGCTCATTGATTGGACCATTCAACGCATCGTCCACGTATCTCGCCTCCTTGATCATCATTCTCCCGCTTACGAACTTTCCAAGAACTTCTTCGGGTGACATCTTGGTGTACATAGGATTTTCACGAATATTGTTCACCAGATGTGGATCAAGTACAGTAAAGGACCTTAGCATTAGGCGAACGACGTCGTGGTCCGTCCATCGCGTGCTTCCGTAGCTCCTTATTTTGTTGACAAGGGTCTTGAGCCGGTTGTACGTTTGGGTTGGCTCCTCGCCCCTTATCATCGCGAATCTCCCGAGTTTGCCTTCCACCAACTCCATTTTGGTGAGCATGGTGACGTCGTTCCCCTCATGTGAGATCCTGAGGGTGTCCTAGATCTGCTTGGCATTGTCCAAGCCGCTCACCTTATTATACTCTTCCCTGCACAAAGATGCTAAAGGACAGTAGTAGCTTGTGCATTTTTATGAATTTGTTCATTTATAAACATGGGACTATCCGAGCTGTCAAATTTCATTCCACTCTCTACAATCTCCCATATGCTTGGATGGAGAGAGAACAAATGGCTACGCATTTTGTGACTCCAAAATCCATAGTCCTCCCCATCAAAGTGTGGAGGTTTGCCAAGAGGAATGGAAAGCAAATGTGTATTTGAGCTATGCGGAATACGCGAATAATCGAAAGAGAAGTTTGAGTTAACCGTCTTTCTTTTGTCGTAGTCGTTGTCGTCGTTGTCCTTTTGGGAAGAAGTGGACTCGTCGTTGTCGTCGTAGTAGATGATCTCCTTGATGCGCCTTGTCTTCTTCTTCTTCCCATCTTTACGTTTGTGGCCCGAGCCCGAGTCGGTAGGCTTGTCTTCCTTCGGCTCGTTGACGAAGGACTCCTTCTCCTTATCATTGATCACAATTCCCTTC
Source organism: Zea luxurians (assembly GCA_029449295.1). NCBI lineage: Eukaryota > Viridiplantae > Streptophyta > Magnoliopsida > Poales > Poaceae > Zea > Zea luxurians. Next base: position 32,832,499 of record JAOPSE010000031.1, read on the forward strand.
CCCTTAGGATCCATCTCTTCGGGCGATTAGTCCCTTCGTGAAGAGAACGGCTCCGATACCAATTGAGAGCACCTAGAGGGGGGTGAATAGGTGATCCTGTAAAACTTGAAACTTAATGCCACAAAACTTTGTTAGGAGTTAGCGCAATAAAGCCAAGTGTCTAGAGAGAAGTCTTAGCAAAACACAATAACCACAAGAAGATCAACACAGGTAGACACAGTGGTTTATCCCGTGGTTCGGCCAAGTACAAAACTTGCCTACTTCCACGTTGTGGCGTCCCAATGGACGAGGGTTGCAATCAACCCCTCTCAAGCGGTCCAAAGACCCACTTGAATACCATGGTGTTTTGCTTAGCTTTACTTTATCCCGCTCGCGAGGAATCTCCACAACTTGGAGCCTCTCGCCCTTACACTTTTGATGTTCACAAAGAAGCACGGAGTAAGGGAGGGATGAGCAATGCACTCAAGACACAAAATCCAAGTGACAATACGCACACAAGTCGCAACAAGAGCTCGCAACACAACCCGACGAGTTCACAACTCAAATGGAGCTCTAATTGCTATCACAAAGAATCAAAATGCGTGGAATCGTGGTCTTGGTGCTTAGGAATGCTTTGAGTATGCTTGATGATCTCCTCCATGCGCCTAGGGGTCCCTTTTATAGCCCCAAGGCAGCTAGGAGCCGTTGAGAGCATTCCAGGAAGGCAGATCTTGCCTTCTGTCGCCTGGCGCACCGGACAGTCCGGTGCACCACCGGACACTGTCCGGTGCGGATTTGTTTCCTTATTTGGCGAAGCCAACCGTTGCAGATTGAGAGCCGTTGGCGCACCGGACACTGTCCGGTGCACACCGGACAGTCTGGTGCTCAAATGTGACCGTTGGCTCGACCACGCGTCACGCGCGGAATCCTCGACCGACCGTTGCCCCGGCTGACCGTTGGCTCACAGGACAGTCCGGTGCCTCACCGGATAGTCCAGTGAATTATAGTCGTACGCCGTTGATGGCTTCCCGAGACCGACGACTTCGCCTGTGAACGGCTCACCGGACAGTCCGGTGCACCACCGGATAGTCCGGTGATTTATACCGTACACCACCGTCGAAGTCCCGAGAGCAGCAAGTTCGTCAGAGCCAGCATGGCGCACCGGACAGTCCGGTGCACCCAGACTGCGCAGACTTTGGCTAAACAAAGCCATCTCTTTTCCAATTCGATTTCTCCTGTTTCCAGCACTTAGACACAATACGTTAGTCTATAAAACAATGTACTAAGTCTAGAAACATACCTTTTGACTTGATTTGCACTTTGTCCACTACTTTGCATAGATTAACACAAAAGCACTTGTGTTGGCACTCAATCACCAAAATACTTAGAAATGGCCCAAGGGCACATTTCCCTTTCACTATGGCTACAAATTTAGCAAAGTCCCTCTCCTATGTGATAATGAGAGTGCAATCCGCATGGTGGATAATCCCGTTGAACACAGCCGCACTAAGCACATAGCCATTCGGTATCACTTTTTGAGAGATCACCAACAAAGGGGGATATCGAGATAGCCTATATTAACACCAAAGAACAACTAGTCGATATCTTTACCAAACCACTAGATGAGAAAACCTTTACCAAACTTAGGAATGAGCTAAACATTCTTGATTCTCGAAACTTTGATTGATACTTTGCACACATAGCTCATTTATATACTTTTGATCATACCTCTTTTATGTCTATGACTAATGTGTTTTCAAGTGTATTCTCATGCTTAGTCATAGAATTGAAAGGGAAGTGGAGTATTCGGTAAAGACGACGCTTCCACTCAACTCCATCGGTATTATCTACTCTTTGCCGGTATTCCGCTATCTCTCCACATCGGTATAATCTTCACTCATATATTGTTTGCCAAAAGGAGAGAACTTTCAAATAGGGCTCATATTTCACTCAAAGTATCCATTTTTGGCGATTAATGCCAAAGGGGGAGAAAGTATTAGCCCAAAGCAAAAGGACCGCACCACCACACCAATTTCCAAAAAATTCGAAACAAGTTTAAGTTTTTTAAAATGCTTTTTAATTGGTATCTTTGAAAATTCTATCTCAATTGGTAAAACCCTCTTGAACACTAAGAGGAGAATTTCATTGAGGGGCGGTTTTGTTTTGTCAAAGGAAAAGCATTTGAAATAGGGGGAGAAAATTTCAAATCTTGAAAATACTTCTTTCAAACTTATTCGTATACCTTTGACCATTTGCAAAAGGATTTTGAAAAGAATTTCCCAAAGAATTTGCAAAAACAAAACTAGTGGTGCAAGCGTGGTCCAAAATGTTAAGTAAGAAGAAAACAATCCATGCATATTTATTGAAATGTTTATATTGGTTTAATTCCAAGCAACCTTTACACTTACCTTATGCAAACTAGTTCAACTCTGCACTTATATATTTGCTTTGGTTTGTGTTGGCATCAATCACCAAAAAGGGGGAGATTGAAAGGGAAATAGGGTCAAACCTTTTCCTAAATGATTTTAGTGGTTGAATTGCCCAACACAAATAATTGGACTAACTAGTTTGCTCTAGATTATAAGTTCTTCAGGTGCCAAAGATTCAACTCAAACCAATAAAAAGTCCAAGAAAGGGTTCAAATAGAAAGGAGCAAAATCAACCGAAGGCTGCCCTGGTCTAGCGCACCGGACTGTCCGGTGTGCCACCGGACAGTGTCCGGTGCACCAGGGAGATCAACTCTGAACTGCTCAGCTTCGGGTTTTTGGAGAGCCACTTCGCTATAATTCATCGGACTGTCAGGTGTAGCACCGGACTGTCCGGTGTGCCATGCGGAGCAATGGCTACAGCGCCAACGGTCGTCTGCAAAAGTGAACAGTGAACGCTACAGTGCACCGACAGTTCGCGCAGAGTCAGAGCAGGCGCCAGAAGGAGCACCGGACAGTGAACAGTAACTGTTCAGTGCACCACCGGACTGTCCGGTGGCCCAGCTGTCAGAAGCTCCAACGGTCGAACCCTAACAGTTGGGTGACATGGCTGACGCACCGGACTGTCCGGTGCGCCCATCGACAGACAACCTCCCCAACGGCCATTTTGGTGGGTGGGGCTATAAATACCCCCCAACCACCACACTTCAAGGTATCCAAGTTTTCAGCCATTGCATTCAATACAAGAGCTCTAGACTTCACTCCAAGACACAAAACAAAAGATCAAATCCTCTCCAAGTCCCAATCTCATTCCAAAGACTTAATGGCTTGTGTGAGAGAGAGACATTTGTGTTCATTTGAGTTCTTGTCGCTTGGATCGCTTTTCTTCGTCCCCATTCTTGTTCTCAACACCTTTGTAATCAAAGCAAGAGACACCAAGTTGTGGTGGTCCTTATGGGGACGAAGTGTCCCATTTGATTGAGGAGAAAAGCTCACTCGATCAAGGTGACCGTTTGAGAGAGGGAAATGGTTGAAAGAGACCCGGTCTTTGTGACCACCTCAACGGGGAGTAGGTTTGCAAGAACCGAACCTCGGTAAAACAAATCACTGTGTCACTCTCTTCATTTGCTTGTGATTTGTTTTCGCCCTCTCTTTCGGACTCGATTTTATTTTTAACGCTAACCCCGGCTTGTAGTGGTGCTTAAAGTTTATAAATTTCTAGATTTGCCTATTCACCCCCCTCTAGGTGACTTTCATGACTGCAGTACAGTCTGACCGTCAGAAATCAGAGCCAGTCTGCAAAGTCAGAACGCACCAGACTGTCCAGTGCCACAAGAGGACAGAAGACTTCAATGGTCAACAGCTCCAAACCCCAACGGTCGGCCGACGTGGCACTCACTGGACAATGAACAGTAGAGTGTCCAGTGCAACACCGGACTGTCTGGTGTGCCCATCGACAGCAAAGTCAGCCAACGACTAGGAAGTGGTTAGAGGCTATAAATACCCCCAACCACCTCCATTGAAATCATCCAAGCTTTCCAACATTCACATTCAATACTAGAGCAAAAGCATACACTCCAAGACACAATCAAAGCATTAAAATCCTCTCCAAGCTCCAAAATCAAATCAAGTGCTTAGTAACTTGAGAGAGGGTGATTTGTGTTTCTTTTGTTGCTCTTGTTGCTTGGTTGCTTTCTTCTTCTCACTCTAATCTTTCTAAGTGCTTTGTAAAGCTAGCAAGAGACACCTAATTGTATGGTGATCCCTGCGGTGTGATTAAGAAGAAGCACTCGACCGATCTAAGTGATCGATGGAGAGAGGGAAAGGGTTGGAATAGACCCGACCTTTGTGGCCTCCTCAACGTAGAGTAGGTTCCCTGGAACCGAACCTCGGGAAACAAATCACCGTGTTCATTTGTGTTGATCTTCACTCGATTTGTTTCTTCCATCTCCTCTCTCTAAAGTTCCCTTGCTCATATTGTTTTGAGTTGGCTCCCAAAGTTATCCGCATTTATTGAGCAACACATAGCAAGAACTATCTTCCGCATTCCAAATTCAATATCATTTATTTCTAACCCTAACCCCAGGCAAAGTGCGTGTTCAAAGTTTATAATTTCCAGGTTTCACCTATTCACCCCCTCTAGGCGACTTTCAATGGGATGCATACTTGCCCGTGCCAATAGCAGGTAGCGTGTCCCGGGCGTTAAATGCACGTGGCGCCTTATGTAACACCCCAGGTGTTACTCAGGGTTTTCACTTAAGCCTACACTAATGAACCCATCATCACATGTGGTTTAAATTGAGCAAATGACACCAAACTTGGGGGTCATGATCCTAAGTAGATGTAACCCATCTTAGAAGTCATGCCTTGGCCTTATCATGCACTAAAGAGAGGGGAATGACCCAAACCCTAATTCAAATCCCTTATAGGCAAATGGAGCCCTAGAGGGGATTATGGCAAAAAGTCTATGTAAATCACATTGTCATGACTTGGACTAATTATGAAAGTTGTAGTACACTTAATACCCTACAAAACATAGAAAGAGAGTGACCCCAAAAAAGATTCAGAAAAACCCCAAAAAGGTCACCAAAGAGAAAGACATAAAAGAAAAATCAGGTTTTTCTCAAGTTCAAGACCGACCCTCTTTCAAAGATCACACATGTTCATCTTTTTCCCAAACTCAAAACCTTATGGCCCAATTGACAAAATGGCGCCTAAAGACCCCTAGAACACCCTGGAAAAGTTTGAACCCAACCCTAAGTCATTTGACATGACTTGGCATGGCTTTTGTCTTGGTGTGGACAGTTTGGACAGAGCCAAATTCTCACCCCCATATCTCTCTACCCCGACCATATCTTCGCTTGGAACTCACATCGAAAAGGTAAGATTTGGTGCATAGAAGAGACCATACATGGGGGTTTTGCTAAGATCTGCACGCTAAGTCGACCAAATCGGCCGTTGAACCCGGGCAGAAGTAAACCCCCACGTGTTTGACGTGGGCTGACACTCGGGGGCACGCCCAGAGCACGCCCGCACGCGAACCCCCATGCTCCCTCGGCCGCCCCGTGCCCACACCCGCGTCGCGGCTATAAAACCCACCGTAGTGCATGGCCATCTTCCCCGTTGCCTCCTCTGTACCACGCCTAACTCTCCCGAGCTCGCTGCAGCTCCGGTGACCTCCCCGCGACCCGTCAGAGTCGTCCGAGGGCAACCACCGTGGCCAAACCCGTTCCCGTCCACCTCCGCTCAATCCGAGCCCTCGGATAGCTTCCCCAGAAGGCCGTGAAGCTTTCCCGAGCTTGAGCCGAGGACCAGCCCCACCGGAACAGGGCACTCACGCTCGCCGGAGTTCATAACCCCGCCGGAGCACGTGGACCGGGTAAGCCACTGGACCATTTCTCAATTCCTTGCGCACATGGCCTCTACATCACCCCGTGGAGCTCCTCGTGCACTTTAATTGAACCCTACCACCGTGGTTTGGCTGGAGCAGGAGCCACCGACGACCTCCGCCGCCTGCGCTCGTGGCCAGAGCAGCTCCGACCACCTCCGATGCCGACCCGCACACCGACGTGACCGCCTTGACCTCCCCGACATCACTGACCACCCTACCAGACCTCTGCTGCCGCTGGTAAGCCACGCCGCCGTAATCTTTGCCATGGTCACTGTTTCAGTCAGCCAGGGAGCGCGGGTTAGGTTTAGGTTAAGTCCAGGGGGTTTTGTGCAAGGTCAGTGACTCATGCAAATAGTAGACCGAGGGCTGTTTTGTGAGAGAAAAGGGGGAGAAAAAACCAGGGACTTCAGCGCAAATCTGCATTTCTTTTCCATTTCGAATTTACTTTTCTTTTAAATATTGCAGAGAACTTAATAAATGCATAACTTGAAGAATAATCATCCAAAATTAGTCAAACCAATTTTGCTAGACTTTGTGAAATATAAACTTTCAGGCAAAAAAAATAGACCCCATAGTTCCTGTAAAGTTTTATAGAGTTTTGAATTAAATAAGAAAACTGCCCAAAATTCATTAATAAAAGGAAAAATAGAAATATTGTTCGACCAGGGTTGAGAAAAATAGTGGAGACACTAACCTAGTAGTTACATTGTTTAAAATTAATAAACACCCCAGTATACAAGGGTAAGAAAGATTTATCCACTAAACCTTGTTTATGCTCAAACTTAAGAAAATAAAGAAAAGGGGTTGAAAATGGGCACCAGGGGGCAACCATATTTTTCCTAGCTTGCCTAAGTGATATAGTCCACAAGAAAAATTTGCTGAACCATAGTCCAGTGAAAAGATATTGCACTCACATTTATTCATGGAAAACAGGGAAAACTTTGAAAAATCATCAGAAAATAATCTTAAGGAGAAAACACCCCTACCTTAGGAATGGCTATTCTTGTGCTAAGAAGAACCTAGGAAAAATACAAGTTCTGTTGTTTGATATTTTTCACATAACAAGTTAGTTATAAGGGTCTTTTTGGCTTTAAACTTTAGAAAATCATAACTAAATAACTACTAAGTAACCCCCTATGATTTTTGGCACAGAAGCATGTTATTATCCATAGATACCAGCAAAAATAACTCTTGGTACAGAACCCACACCTAGGTTAGAGTTGTAGTGCAAGGTAACCCCCTCTGCCCCAACTTTTGTTATTTTTTCCCAGGGCATAATCTATTCATTTTTTACCTCAAATTTATAGGACAGACTACAGTGACAAATATTACCCCCTGTAATTTTTTAGAATTTTTGGAAATTTTTAATTTACTGTTATAGTTCAAACCCACCATTAAAAGCATAAAACAGGCAAATAAAGAGAGGAAATTAGTAGTGGAGATTAATGTTACTGTGACCAAATCAGCAAAACCCTTGAATACATAATAGAACCTTTAAAGGGCAATCCAAGTCTTAATCCACTATGTTTGCCTCTAAGCAAAACCTCAAACCTAAATTTCTAAGCATAAACCACTCAGAGTTTCTTATAACGAGGAAACCCTAAGTTATCAACTAACTTAGCTTTTTCTTCGCTATGCATAATAGTTACTAAACTCTGCATATCATAGCATACATATCTCTTATTCATTGCATTCGATAGATTGTAACCTCGCGGACGGAGAGTACATCCTCGTGCCGGAGCAAGGAGTTGCTCAGGAGGTAGCCCCGGATCCAGCACCAGAGCCTGCCATCGAGGATCTGCCTGCCCTAGCTTTGGAAGGCAAGCCTCGGTTTTATGCATAACCGTTTATATATGCTATTTTACTACACTTAAATGTTTGTAGGCTTGTACTGTACACTTAAGTGTAGGAGTTGTCTGAAAACCCTAGTTGCATGACTCAGGATTCCTTTTGAGATGGATACTAGTATGCTAGGTCGAGTAGCTGCTTTGCTAATTAGGGATCTCGGTAGAAGTCGAGTGATTTTCTAGCACTCGCGCGAGGTCAGGGATTGATTGTATCCACTTTTGATGACAGAATAATGATGGTCTATGGACACGGATCCATGGGGATGCGTGGTCTACGAGATGAAATTGGAATAAGGATTAACGTGCAGATACCTGTGTCAAGCGTTTGAACGTACTAAACACATGCCGAGAAATATGGTAAATCGGTAAGCCTAGTACCTGAGTGAACCTGCCCGCAAATTGCCCTCCTCACGCGACCTGAGACGTGGTCTCCCATTCCGGTTATGGTGGGTACAAGTGCGGTCACTGCATGACGGCAGTCGGGGTTAGTGAGGCATTGTACGCCAAGGCGGTGAGCCCCTTTCTGTTGCCAGGGAATCGATGGGGACGGTTGATGTGTGTGGGGACGGAGTGCCTCGCCACGTCGTGTGTTTAGGTTTACCTTGCAAGGATAAAAACTCGATTCGAATCGTCTGCTTCTCGCAGCTAATGAGACTGCTTGATCCATTGTACTGCATTGAGTAACAAGTGCAAATGTGATGACTTGGCAAAAAGTTGTTGATTGCTGAATGCTTGATACCATGAATGATTAGATAGGTACACATTTAGTCTTAAGAGAGTCACACTAAAACTTGAAAAAGCTAAAACTTGATTTTTAGACTCAGCTAGTGCTTTTGGCAACCAACCCTCTCAGCCAAACAGCTGCATGTCTAGAGGTAGAGGAGTAGACTCCTCACACCGGGTAAGTCTAGCAGAGTATTAGTATACTCAGCCTTGCTTGTGGCATAATTTTTTTATAGGTTCTCTGGAGGACATGGTTGCTGGAGTGACTTGACCGTCCACCTTGCCACCGGGTTGGACCATCGAGTGGGACCATACCTCGGCTGAGGAGGAGCATGAGGAGTGATGGGACAGGCTTCCCCATCCCTCCATTTATTTATCGTTAGTTTATTCCACTGCATTCCGAACAATGGTCACTACTTTTGCTAAAACTCCGATGATGATGTAATAAATTTGATACTCCTTTATGTATGGTTTTATGTTTTATTGTATTTGCTCTGTTGCCTCAACATCGAGTGAGTACGTGGTACTTGATCCTGTCAGTGGCCTCGTCGGACTAGATTCGAGGGACTAACATGTTATTCCTATTTAAGTGTGGTCTAGCCTCTAAGGTGGGACTTAGGCACTTAAGTTAGAATAATTCGGGCGATTCCGCCACAGCTGGTATCGGAGCTTGTACCACCACAGAGGAATCAATAAACTGTAAATACCATCCCTTTTCAAAAATAAAACTTGATAGAAACAAATGTTGGATAGATCGCTAGGACGATCAGAATAGACCTAGGACGTGAAGCCTTAGGATAATAGAGGGGTAGCTAGGTGGCTAATTGAGTAAGCCCTACAGGCTACTATGCGGAATGGGAGCTTTTCCCTATTCCCTCTGAGTTGGAATGAGGTCGTTAGGACGAGCATGCATGCATCCTTACTTAAACTATTAATAATTAGGTAAAAAATTTTATACATGATAATGGCGGATTAAGTACACTCAGTGACATTGTCATAGCCATAGAGAGGCCGAGCTTGATCCCATTTTTATTTTATAATTCTTTTTCTTTTTCACTTACGCTTAACCATACACAGATGACTTCTCACGGATCCTCAGACGGAGGGAACGCACAGTCCCACACGGACGGACTTGCACGAGAGGGTTTTCCCCATATCTTGTGGGAGGTACTTCAGGGAGCCGGTTACACGACGCCCCCAGTACGCGGTGCAGCTATTCGAGAAGCACCGAGTGCCCCGCTGTAGGGTGAGGATGACCCTAGAGCCTCATCCCTTACAGCCAGGCTGGCGTTCGTTGGACTCCGAGTCTTTCGGATACCGGGCTGAAGACACCATCGAGGCCATTACCCTCCACGGATTGACGACCTTCTGTGGTTTTCACCCGTTGGAGCTGTCTACTCATCCCATTGGCTTGTTCCCCGCTGACAATGAGGACGACCCAATGTGGAAAGATCGAGTGGAGCATGCCAAGGACATATGGGCTCTTTACCCAGGGCAGACCGCTCACTTGACAGTGCGATGCATGAATGCTCTGTATCGTCTGCAGGTGATGCAAGGAGAGGCAATGTCTCAACTAATGGCATTGTTGGAGGCTACTAAGATCACCTTGGATAACAGAGACGAACTTGTGGTAGATCTGTCCACGGAATTGGTGGAAAAGGACCTGCAGGTGGAACAGATGTCTAATGAGATCTAGGAGCTTGAGGAGCTAGTGGGGACCAGAGAGAACACCATTGAGGTTCTCGAGGATCAGCTCATCAACACTCAGCAGCAACTTGCGGAGGCTAACCAACATTTGGATATGCACCACCAGGAGATCCAGGACATGGAGGCCAACGAGGATGTCGACATCGAGGGAGGAGAGGAGCCGGAGCCCGCATCTAGTCTAGACACAGCTGGCTCAGGGAGACCACCTTCCCCCGAGTCGAGCGTTGCCTCGTTTGCTACTAGGTGGCGGAGATAGAGTTAGAAGTGGGTAGGAAGAACTCCTCGGAGCTAGCTTAGCTTTTGCACCCTTGGGGTACTAGGCTGGACAGAGTTGAGTCTTTTGAGTCACTGATGTAATCATAACAAACTCTTTTGGAAGTTGTGACGATGAATGATGTCAGCTTAAATTTATGCAGAAAAGATTTATGCCACATAGTATCTTTTATGAATTATGCAAGAAAAATATTGGTCTTACCCTTTCAAATCTGTTACCACGTATGAACCCTGACATCAGAAGTATAATATTGAGAGCATCCTTATTTTTTCAGATGGCAGGAAGAGCGCGTCGTGGACAGAATGAGCGCATTCCTCCACCACCGCCACCGCCTCCTACCATGCAAGAACTGATGGCTCAGTAGAATGAGATTCTGCGACAGCTGGCTCAGCGTCAGCCACCACCGCAGCACTATGGTGGTGGTGATCACCATCAGCGTCCCCTAGCAGCGGCCACTTATCAAGAGTTCCTCAGCACTCAGCCGCCGTTGTTTACTCGGGCAGAGGATCCACTTGATGCTGATGTGTGGATCAGGGTAGTGGAATCCAAATTCCCATTACTTATCGGCAACTGTTCAGATGCGGCCAAAGTTCGTTTTGCCACTCAGCAGCTTCGCGGACCCGTGCGAACATGGTGGGATCACTTTCTCGCTATGCAGCCAGATGGCCACGTGGTGGAATAGAGAGAATTCAAGGCAGCTTTCAGAGGGCATCATATACCAGTAGGCATTATGGATCGCAAGCTTAATGAGTTTCTGGCACTCACTCAGGGAAATCGGACAGTGTTGCAGTACGATCAGGCCTTCAATGACCTGTGCCAGTATGCCGGATATCACGCAGACACTGATGAGAAGAAGAGGGACAGATTCAGGAGGGGGCTCAGCACTAAGCTCTGCGACTGTCTCAATACTGTTAGGGCTAACAGTTACAATGAGTTAGTCAACATGGCTATTTCTCAGGAGGACTGCATCATAGCTCGTTAGGCAGAAAAGAAGAGGAAGACCCCTGTGGCAGGATCATCAGCTCAGCCACAGAGCTTCAGGATTGTATCTGACACTCAGAACAGGGGACCTCAGCAGCAGCAAGGGCGATGGGTGATTCGACCACAGCAGCAGCAGCAGGCACCCAACCGCTCTCAGATCCCAGTTTAGAGGAACAACAATCAGCCGCAGCAGCAACAATACTGTCAGGCCAATGACAACAGATGTTTCACTTGTGGTAACACTGAACACTACGCCAAGAATTGTCCCAAGAACCAGCAGAGGCAAGGGCAGAATTCCAACCAGAACCAAGGAAAGAGGCAGAAGGTGCAAGTGAGGCAAGGCAGGCTGGACTTCAACACCATGGCTGATATTCCAGAGGGAGCACCCGTCATGACTGGTATCTTTTCCGTTTTGAATAATCCTGCAATCATTCTTTTTGATTCTGGTGCATCACACAGTTTTATCAGTACAAAATTTAGTGCCAAATGCCAGTTACCTTTCCATCATACTAGTGGGGGTATTACAATTTCAACACCAGGAGGCAGGGTTGCCACCTATCAAATCAACAGGCAGGTGCTTATAAAGTTTGGTAGTCTTGTGATTAGAACCACCCTCCTCATCTTGGGTTTGGAGAGTGTGGACATCATATTGGGGACTGACTGGTTATCCAGGCATCAGGCAGTACTTGATATTGCGGCAAGGGCCATTGAGATTCACTCCCCTACTTGTGGCGAAACTACATTATATTTGCCAAACCAGGGTTGTACTCGATCATGTGCCTTCACCGTGATAGAGTCACCCGTCGAAAGGATTCCAGTGGTCTGTGAATACCCGGATGTTTTTCTGGATGAATTGCCAGGGATGCCACCCGATAGGGACATCGAGTTTGCGATTGAGTTGCAACCTGGAACTGCCCCTATATCCAAGAGACCCTATAGGATGCCTCCAGCGGAGTTAGCAGAATTGAAAAGGCAGTTGCAAGAATTGTTAGACAAGGGATTTATTCACCCAAGTACTTCACCATGGGGATGTCCCGCCTTATTTATAAAGAAGAAAGATGAGAGTCTGAGATTGTGTGTTGATTACCGCCCTCTCAATGCGGTAACCATCAAGAATAAGTATCCATTGCCCCGCATTGATGTATTGTTTGATCAGTTGGTGGGAGCCAAAGTATTCTCCAAGATAGATCTTTGCTCTGGCTATCATCAGATAAAAATCAGGGCCAGTGATATCTCGAAGACGGCTTTCTCTACCAGATATGGGCTTTATGAGTACTTGGTGATGTCCTTCGGGCTGACCAATGCCCCGGCTTATTTCATGTATTTGATGAACTCAGTATTTATGCCAGAGCTGGACAAGTTTGTGGTAGTCTTCATTGATGATATTCTGGTTTATTCCAAGAATGAAGCCGAGCACACTAAGCATTTGCATATCGTACTTCAGAGACTGCGTGACCATCAGTTGTATGCTAAATTGTCCAAATGTGACTTCTGGCTGAGGGAAATTAAGTTCTTGGGCCACACCATTTCTCAGGATGGGGTATCTGTTGATCCTGAGAAAGTCCAAGAAGTGATGGATTGGAAACCTCCTACCACTGTGCGGCAAATTCGGAGTTTTCTGGGATTGGCAGGGTATTATCAACGATTTATTCTGGATTTCTCCAGGATTGCAAAGCCAATGACTGAATTGTTGAAGAAAGGAGTGAAGTATGAATGGAGCCAGAAATGTGAGGATGCCTTTCATACACTAAGGCAACATTTGACAACAGCACCAGTGCTAGCTCAACCTGACAACACCAAACCCTTCGAGGTTTATTGCGATGCTTCCGGTACTGGATTGGGATGTGTCTTGATGCAAGACAACAGAGTTATTGCTTACGCCTCCCGAGCACTTAGACCCCATGAGCAGAACTACCCACACATGACCTGGAGTTAGCAACCGTAGTTCACGCTCTCAAGATTTGGAGACATTACTTGATGGGAGCTCACTGTAATATTTACACTGATCATAAGAGTCTCAAATATATCTTCACCCAGGCTGATCTTAATATGAGGCAGAGAAGATGGTTGGAATTAATCAAGGACTATAATCTAGAAATGTATTACCATCCCGACAAGGCCAATGTTGTGGCAGATGCCTTAAGTCGGAAGGCCTAGTGCAACTGTGTAACAATGGACTCCAAGATTGCCACCCTGTGTGATGAGTTGTGCAAGCTGAGCGTAGAAGTTGTTCCCTCAAGGACCTTAGAGTATATCTCAGTGGAACCCACGTTGCATGACTAGATAGTCATGGCTCAAGTGGATGACAAGGGTGTTCAAGTCATTAAGGAAATGATCAAACAAAAGGTGGACAAATACAAATGCTTCCGTCAGGACAACAAAGGGATCCTATGGTTTGGAGACCGATTGGTTGTTCCTAAAAACCCCGAGCCTAGAAAGAAAATATTGGATGAAGCTCACCTTTCTAAATTCTCCATGCACCCTGGCAGTAACAAGATGTATCATGACCTTAGATCCTTGTACTGGTGGACCAGAATGAAGAGGGAAATTGCTAAGTATACAGCTGAATGCGACACTTGCCAGAGATTCAAGGCCAGTCATTTGAAGGTGGAAGGCACCTTACAGCCCCTTCCCATACCGACTTGGAAATGGGAGGATATTTGCATGGATTTCATTGTGGGATTGCCTAATACCTCCCGGCATCACGATTCTATTTGGGTCATCATGGATAGATTGACCAAGACAGCTCATTTCTTGCCAGTGCATACCACCTATAAGACCAAGAAGTATGCAGAAATCTATATTGATCAAATAGTGCGTTTGCATGGAATTCCGAAGACTATTGTATCTGACCGGGGAGCACTATTTGTGGCACGCTTTTGGGAGCAGCTCCAAAAATCACTTGGGATCCATGTAATAAGAAGCTCGGCATACCATCCTCAGACAGATGGTCAGACAGAAAGAGTGAATCAAATTCTCGAAGACATGTTGCGAGCCTGTGTGCTACACTATGGTAAAAATTGGGACAAGTGTCTTTCATTGGCAGAGTTCTCTTATAATAACAGCTACCAGTCCAGTTTAAATATGGCACCTTTCGAAGCCTTGTATGGAAGAAGGTGTAGGACACCGCTAAATTGGTCTCAAGCTGGAGAAAGGGAAATATTTGGACCTGACTTGGTACTTGAAGCAGAGGAGAAGGTCAGAGTCATTAGAAAGAACCTAGAAGCTGCTCAGGCTAGACAAAAGAGCTATCATGACAAGAGGAGGAAACCTCTGCAGTTTGAAGTGGGAGATCATGTTTACCTTAAAGTGTCACCCACTAAAGGTGTTCAGAGATTTGGAATCAAGGGCAAATTGACTCCCCGCTACATTGGGCCCTATGAGATCAAAGAAACTTGTGGGCCCGTGGCATATCAATTGAAGTTGCCACCCCATATGTCAGCAATCCATGATGTGTTCCACGTATCTCAACTACGAAAGTGTGTCCGCTTACCCACAAAAGTGCTGCCTGAACCAGAATTGGAAATAGAACCAGACTTATCTTATCAAGAGCACCCCGTCAAGGTATTGGATCAAAAGGAGAGATCAACACGGGCAAGAACAGTTAGGATGTATAAAGTTTAGTGGAGCCACCACACAGAAGAAGAGGCTACATGGGAGACTAAGGGTTTTCTACGTTCTCGCTTCCCCGAATTTCTGCCCAAAGGAGTCGGTATGTAATCCAAAAAAACCCCCACCCCCGCCTGCCCTTTGAATATAAAAATAAGAAAAACTCAGATGTTAAGGGTAAAGTAAGTTTTGAATTTAACCTTAAAAGGACTTCCTTCTGAAGTTGCAAAGAGGATGACATTCGAAGAGCAGTTAATTAGAGAAACTTGGCTTAAAGAATCTACATCACACAGACCCATCTTCTGGGTACCCTCTAAAGGATCCCCACCCACAATATCGGGGCAAGATTCCTTTAAGGGGTGAGGGCTGTAACACCCCAGGTGTTACTCAGGGTTTTCACTTAAGCCTACACTAATGAACCCATCATCACATGTGGTTTAAATTGAGCAAAAGACACCAAACTTCGGAGTCATGATCCTAAGTAGATGTAACCCATCTTAGAAGTCATGCCTTGGCCTTATCATGCACTAAAGAGAGGGGAATGACCCAAACCCTAATTCAAATCCCTTACAAGCAAATGGAGCCCTACAGGGGATTATGGCAAAAAGTCCATGTAAATCACATTGTCATGACTTGGACTAATTATGAAAGTTGTAGTACACTTAATACCCTACAAAACATAGAAAGAGAGTGACCCCAAAAAGGATTCAGAAAAACCCGAAAAAGGTCACCAAAGAGAAAGACATAAAAGAAAAATCAGGTTTTTCTCAAGTTCAAAACCGACCCTCTTTCAAAGATCACACATGTCCATCTTTTTCCCAAATTCAAAACCTTATGGCCCAATTGACAAAATGGCGCCTAAAGACCGCTAGAACACCCTAGAAAAGTTTGAACCCAACCCTAAGTCATTGGACATGACTTGGCATGGCTTTTGTCTCGGTGTGGACAGTTCGGACAGAGCCAACTTCTCACCCCCATATCTCTCTACCCCGACCATATCTTCGCTTGGAACTCACATCGGAAAGGTAGGATTTGGTGCAGAGAAGAGACAATACATGGGGGTTTTGCTAAGATCTACACGCTAAGTCAACCAAATCGGCCGTTGAACCCGGGCAGAAGTAAACCCCCACGTGTTCGACGTGGGCTGACACTCGGGGGCGCGCCCAGAGCACGCCCGCACGTGAACCCCCACGCGCCCTCGGTCGCCCCGTGCCCACACCCGCGCCGCGGCTATAAAACCCACCCTAGTGCATGGCCATCTTCCCCGTTGCCTCCTCTGTACCACGCCTAACTCTCCCGAGCTCGCCGCAGCTCTGGCGACCTCCCTGCGACCCTCTAGAGCCGCCCGAGGGCAACCACCGTGGCTAAACCCGTTCCCGTCCACCTCCGCTCGATTCGAGCCCTTAGATAGCTTCCCCAGAAGGCCGTGAAGCTTTCCCGAGCTTGAGCCTAGGACCAGCCCCATCAGAACAGGGCAATCACGCTCGCCGGAGTTCATAACCCCGCCGGAGCACGTGGAGCGGGTAAGCCACTGGACCATTTCTCAATTCCTTGCGCACATGGCCTTTACATCACCCCGTGGAGCTCCTCGTGCACTTTAATTGAACCCTACCACCGTGGTTTGGCCGAAGCAGGAGCCGACAACGACCTCCGCCACCTGCGCTCGTGGCCAGAGCAGCTCCGACCACCTCCGATGCCGACCCGCACACCGACGTGACCGCTGTGACCTCCCCGACGTCACTGACCACCCCGCTAGACCTCTGCTGCCATCGGTAAGCCGCGCCGCCGTAATCTTTGCCACTGTCACTATTTCAGTCAGCCAGGGAGCGTGGGTTAGGTTTAGGTTAAGTCCAGGGGGTTTTGTGCAAGGTCAGTGACTCATGCAAATAGTAGACCGAGGGCTGTTTTGTGAGAGAAAAGGGGGAGAAAAACCAGGGACTTCAGCGCAAATCTGCATTTCTTTTCCATTTCGAATTTACTTTTCTTTTAAATATTACAGAGAACTTGATAAATGCATAACTTGAAGAATAATCATCCAAAATTAGTCAAACCAATTTTGCTAGACTTTGTGAAATATAAACTTTCAGGCAAAAAATAGACCCCATAGTTCCTGTAAAGTTTTATAGAGTTTTGAATTAAATAAGAAAACTACCCAAAATTCATTAATAAAAGGAAAAATAGAAATATTATTAGACCAGGGTTGAGAAAAATAGTGGAGACACTAACCTAGTAGTTACATTGTTTAAAATTAATAAACACCCCAGTATACAAGGGCAAGAAAGATTTATCCACTAAACCTTGTTTATGCTCAAACTTAAGAAAATAAAGAAAAGGGGTTGAAAATGGGCACCAGGGGGTAACCATATTTTTCCTAGCTTGCCTAAGTGATATAGTCCACAAGAAAAATTTGTTGAACCATAATCCAGTGAAAAGATATTGCACTCACATTTATTCATGGAAAACAGGGAAAACTTTGAAAAATCATCAGAAAATAATCTTAAGGAGAAAACACCCCTACCTTAGGAATGACTATTCTTGTGCTAAGAAGAACCTAGGAAAAATACAAGTTCTGTTGTTTGATATTTTTCAAATAACTAGTTGGTTATAAGGGTCTTTTTGGCTTTAAACTTTAGAAAATCATAACTAAATAACCACTAAGTAACCCCCTGTGATTTTTGGCACAGAAGCATGTTATTACCCATAGATACCAGCAAAAATAACTCTTGGTACAGAACCCACACCTAGGTAAGAGTAGTAGTGCAAGGTAACCCCCTCTCCCCCAACTTTTGTTATTTTTGCCCAGGGCATAATCTATTCCTTTTTTACCTCAAATTTATAGGACAGACTACAGTGACAAATATTAACCCCCTGTAATTGTTTCAAAATTTTTGGAAATTTTTAATTCACTGTTGTAGTTCAAACCCACCATTAAAAGCATAAAATAGGCAAATAAAGAGAGGAAATTAGTAGTGGGGATTAATGTTACCGTGAC
Organism: Zea luxurians; assembly: GCA_029449295.1. NCBI lineage: Eukaryota > Viridiplantae > Streptophyta > Magnoliopsida > Poales > Poaceae > Zea > Zea luxurians. The sequence goes on from JAOPSE010000031.1 coordinate 32,850,428, forward strand.
CAAATCAGCAAAACCCTTGAATACCTAATAGAACCTTTAAAGGTCAATCCAAGTCTTAATCCACTATGTTTGCCTCTAAGCAAAACCTCAAACCTAAATTTCTAAGCATAAACCACTGAGAGTTTCTTATAACGAGGAAACCCTAAGTTATCAACTAACTTAGCTTTTTCTTCGCTATGCATAATAGTTACTAAACTCTGCATATCATAGCATACATATCTCTTATTCATTGCATTCGATAGATTGCAACCTCGCGGACGGAGAGTACATCCTTGTGCCGGAGCAAGGAGTTGCTCAGGAGGTAGCCCCGGATCCAGCACCAGAGTCTGCCATCGAGGATCTGCCTGCCCTAGCTTTGGAAGGCAAGCCTCGGTTTTATGCATAACCGTTTATATATGCTATTTTACTACACTTAAATGTTTGTAGGCTTGTACTGTGCACTTAAGTGTAGGAGTTGTCTAAAAACCCTAGTTGCATGACTCAGGATTCCTTTTGAGATGGATACTAGTATGCTAGGTCGAGTAGCTGCTTTGCTAATTAGGGATCTCGGTAGAAGTCGAGTGATTTTCTAGCACTAGCGCGAGGTCAGGGATTGATTGTATCCACTTTTGATGACAGAATAATGATGGTCTATGGACACGGATCCATGGGGATGCATGGTCTACGAGATGAAATTGGAATAAGGATTAACGTGCGGATACCTGTGTCAAGCGTTTGAACGTACTAAACACATGTCGAGAAATGTGGTAAATCGGTAAGCCTAGTACCTGAGTGAACCTGCCCACAGATTGCCCTCCTCACGCGACCTGAGACTTGGTCTCCCATTCCGGTTATGGTGGGTACAAGTGCGGTCACTGCATGACGACAATCGGGGTTAGTGAGGTATTGTACGCCAAGGCGGTGAGCCCCTTTCTGTTGCCAGGGAATCGATGGGGATAGTTGATGTGTGTGGGGACGGAGTGCCTCGCCACGTCGTGTGTTTAGGTTTACCTTGCAAGGATAAAAACTCGATTTGAATCGTCTGCTTCTCGCAGCTAATGAGACTGCTTGATCCATTGTACTGCATTGAGTAACAAGTGGAAATATGATGACTTGGCAAAAAGTTGTTGATTGCTGAATGCTTGATACCATGAATGATTAGATAGGTACACATTTAGTCTTAAGAGAGTCACACTAAAACTTGAAAAAGCAAAAACTTGATTTTTAGACTCCGCTAGTGCTTTTGGCAACCAACCCCCTGAAGCGCCCCAATCCTCTGGGACTCAAATGTGATACAATTACTAGTCCCAGGAGGCTAGTAAACACATTTATACAACAGATGTTTTCAGATTTGCTTAAATGAAACAAACCTATAAAGGTGGCGATCAACTTTAAGAGTTGGTCCACAACTCGGGACATATCATCAGAGTGGGGCTGAAGCAGCCCGATATACGCAGCGAAGCAAATCAGCGGTCCAACAGCCATAGGCAAGGTTGGGAACAGTCGTAACTCTTACTCGATCTCCTTTTTCTGAAAAACAACAAATAAGCAAGGGTGAGTACAAACATACTCAGCAGCCCACCTTCACCCGCAGAATGGGGAAATCAGATATAATGCATGGAATATGTGGAGCTCAGGATATTTGCAGAAACAACAATATTTTATGCAGGGTTGTTTTGAAAAACATTTTGTATTTTGCAAAGCACATCCTCTCCAAAAGGAGCAGGAAGTTTTTCAGTATAGAACAAAATCCCCTGGACTAAACCATCCAGATATCTCAGCAGTTTCCCACTGGTTTTTATTTTCAACAACAGCCACTGGACTTCCCGTCCACCATAGCTCACAGCTCAACCGCCAGACCTTTTAAAAACCACTTTTCTCAAACGCACTTTTGTTTGAAAACAAAACATTAATTGTCATACCACACCAGACTCGTCCATTCCTGTGGACACAGACTATTCGAATAGGTTTGAACTCTGCGCAGAGGTGTACACTTTACCCACTAGTCCGGCTCTGCGATCTCATAGCTAGTGAGACCCGAATCTGAATCTCTTTCTTTCCCCGCACGTCCTAACCTTAACGGTTATCCGGAAGGAGTCAGGCCACCACCATGTCCAAACCGGACAAAACTTTCTCCCTCCTTATCCTCCTGGTGCTCCCCAGCCTTCATAACCCTGGGGTCGGACCGCATGAGTTCAGATTGAGTGACTGCCCAAACAGTCTCGAGTGGTTGTACTATTAAAGAGTACAGGTAGTGAAGATGAGAAACTGGTCCTTATATGAGGGGACAATCCTTCTGCTCACGCCTAAACCAGCTGAGCCAACACCTTAGGCCCTCCCCTAAACCAGGGAGTCCCTGATTATCCCACTCACAAGGTGATAATGGTGAAAATCGTTCATCATACACATTTTGAAAAGCATTTTCTTTTGAAAACTCACACCTGTTCTCAAATCATTTGGAACATATATATATCAGGGATTGATTGCGGCAAGCGGCTGGGTGGCCATAATAACTTGTCTCAAAATCATATCATGCATAAAATAACAGGCTGAGGGTTGTGGTTGAAAAATCATAGGTAATTTATGCATCAAAGGGATCCAGTGAGCTTGCCGTGCTTATCCGGCGAAGGGGGGAAGGAGAGCTCGCGGAACTGGCTTCTGGCTCCATTGCCTGGCGTAGACTTGCAGATCTAGGCTCCACGAGACGGCACGAATGCTCCGATAACTATGCAACATGAACAAGCAAATATACAAACCAACAAGTATACCAACAAATATTTAGTATAGTGGTCAGACTAGTGATATATGGATGGGTAGAGTCTTGAGTAGAATCTGTGTCATGTGGTGTTGTGATATTACTGATGGTGGAGTGGAGGTGCTTACCAGGAGGGTGGACTGGAGGCGAAATGACACTATGTGTGTAGCCGGCAGAGCGGAGTAACTGAGTGGGTGGGGTGTTTGCCTTGGCTAAGGGTGTTGAGTGTGTGTGGAGAGGGAGAGGGTAGCTGGGTGTAGTTATAGCTGGGTGTATGTGGTGTAGCACTGAAAGGGAAATGTGCCCTTGGGCCATTTCTAAGTATTTTGGTGATTGAGTGCCAACACAAGTGCTTAAGCGTTAAAGTATCCCAAGTGATGGACAAAGTGCAAATCAAAAGTAAAGGTATGTCTCTAGACTTAGTACATTGTTTTATGGACTAATGTATTGTGTCTAAGTGCTAGAAACAGGAGAAATCGAATTGGAAAAGAGATGACTTTGTTCAGCCAAAGTCTGCGCAGTCTGGCTGCACCGGACAGTCCGGTGGTGCACCGGACAGTGTCCGGTGCGCCAGGCTGACTCTGGTGAACTTGCTGCTCTCGGGACTTCGACGGCGGTGTACGGTATAAATCACCGGACTGTCCGGTGGTGCACCGGACTGTCCGGTGAGCCGTTCACAGGCAAAGTCGTCGGTCTCGGGAAGCCATCAACGGCGTACGACTATAATTCACCGGACTGTCCGGTGAGGCACCGGATTGTCCGGTGAGCCAACGGTCAGCCGGGGCAACGGTCGGCCGAGGATTCCGCGCATGATGCGTGGCCGAGCCAACGGTCACAAGGGGGCACCGGACTGTCCGGTGTGCACCGGACACTGTCTGGTGCGCCAACGGCTCTGGATCTGCAACGGTCGGCTTCGCTAAACAAGGAAAGAAATCCGCACCAGACAGTGTCCGGTGGTGCACCGGACTGTCCGGTGCGCCAGTCGACAGAAGGCAAGAATTGCCTTCCTACAATGCTCTCAACGGCTCCTAGCTGCCTTGGGGCTATAAAAGGGACCCCTTGGCGCATGGAGAAGACATCCAAGCATTCTTTGAGCATAATTGATCACTCACACTTCGTTCTTGCGCACTTGTTCGACATTCTTAGTGATTTGAGCTCCGTTCTAGTGAGAAACTCGTGATAGTCTCTTGAGCTCAAGTCTGGGTCTTGTGTGTGCGTATTTGCTGTGATCTTTGTGTCTTGTGTGAGTTGCTCATCCCTCCCTTACTCCGTGCTTCTTTGTGAACATCTTTGTAAGGGCGAGAGACTCCAATTTGTGGAGATTCCTCGCAAGCGGGATAAAGTAAAGCAAAGCAAAACACCGTGGTATTCAAGTGGGTCTTTGGACCGCTTGAGAGGGGTTGATTGCAACCCTCGTCCGTTGGGACGCCACAACGTGGAGTAGGCAAGTTTTGTACTTGGCCGAACCACGGGATAAACCACTGTGCCATCTCTGTGTTGATCTCTTGTGGTTATTGTGTTTTGTTAAGACTCCTCTCTAGCCACTTGGCATTATTGTGCTAACACTTAAACAAGTTTTTGTGGCTTTAAGTTTAAGTTTTTACAGGATCACCTATTCACCCCCCCCTCTAGGTGCTCTCAATTGGTATCAGAGCCGTTCTCTTCACGAAGGGACTAATCGCCCGAAGAGATGGATCCTAAGGGAAAGGGGATCGTGATCAATGATAAGGAGAAGGAGTCCTTCGTCAACGAGCCGAAAGATGACAAGCCTACCGACTCGGGCTACAAACGAAAAGATGGGAAGAAGAAGAAGACGAGGCGCATCAAGGAGATCGTCTACTACGATGACAGCGACGAGTCCTCTTCTTCCCAAAAGGACGACTACGACTACGAGAAACAGAAAACGGTCAATTCGAACTTTTCTTTCGATTACTCTCATATTCCGCAAAGTACAAATGCTCATTTGCTCTCCATTCCACTTGGCAAACCTCCTCACTTTGATGGAGAGGACTACGGATTTTGGAGTCACAAAATGCGTAGTCACTTGTTCTCTCTCCATCCGAGCACATGGGAGATAGTAGAGAGTGGAATGAAATTTGATAGTACTGATAGTCCCATGTTCATTAACGAGCAAATCCACAAAAATGCACAAGCGACTACTGTTCTTCTAGCTTCATTGTGCAGGGACGAATACCATAAGGTGAGCGGCTTGGACAATGCCAAGCAGATCTGGGACACCCTCAAGATCTCTCATGAGGGAAACGACGTCACCATGCTCACCAAAATGGAGTTGGTGGAGGGCGAGCTTGGTAGATTTGCAATGATAAGGGGAGAGGAGCCAACCCAAACATACAACCGGCTCAAGACCCTCATCAACAAGATAAGGAGCTACGGAAGCACGCGATGGACGGACCACGACGTCGTTCGACTAATGCTAAGGTCTTTTACTGTACTTGATCCACATCTGGTGAACAATATTCGTGAAAATCCTAGGTACACCAAGATGTCGCCCGAAGAAGTTCTTGGGAAGTTCGTAAGCGGGCGAATGATGATCAAGGAGGCAAGATAAGTCGACGATGCACTAAATGGACCAATCCAAGAGCCTCAAACCATCGCCCTCAAAGCAACGAGAAGCAAGGAGGCGCTACCTAGCAAGGTGGCGCAAGTAGAGGCGGTCGGGCTTAATGATGAAGAGATGGCCCTCATCATTAAGCGCTTCAAGACGGCGCTAAAGGGACGCAAGGAGCATCCCAAAAAGACCAAGACAAAGGGGAAGCTCTCATGCTTCAAATGTGGTAAGATTGGTCATTTTATCGCTAATTGTCCCGATAATGATAGTGACCAGGAACAAGGGAACAAAAGGGAAAAGAAGAAGAATTACAAGAAGGCCAAGGGCGAGGCACATCTTGGAAAGGAGTGGGATTCGGATTGCTCCTCTTCCGACTCCGACAATGAAGGACTCTGAAAGTAGCCTAGAGGGGGGGGGGTGAATAGGCTACACCTGAAAATTTTCACTAAAACTTCGAAATAGGTTAAATTAAAGTTGCACAGGTGCAAACCGGTTCAGTCGATTTTAATCACAACTGAACAAGTTTGAACCCGCTCAACTTAAATTTGATAATCTATTTAACAAGTGCGAAGTAGTGAATAATATAGCTAAAGATTTGCCCTACACAAAAATTACTTAAATGAATAATATGAGCCAACCACTGAATATAAAGCGCTTGACAAGAACACTCAAGAACACGCGATATAACCTGAGGTTCGGCAACCACCACAAAGGTGTCCTACTCCTCGTTGAGGAACCCACAAAGGGCCGGGTCTTTTCCAACCCTAATCCTACACAAGCCGACCACAAAGGTCAAGACAATCTCTTCTCAAATCTGCTCAAGGAGCGGGTGATACAAACTTCTTGGGGTCGTCCACAAATTTGGAGACTCCCAAGCAACCTCTAACCGTCAAGGAACACGAGGTTCCAAGAGTAACAAATCCGCACATGGTTAAGTTTGCAACGAGCTCAAGAACAAGAGAATGGGAGAATCGAGATGAAATTGACAGCGAGTTCGATCGAGTTCACCTCACACCAAGGGTCCTTCAAATGATTGAAGGAGATGCGATTGCAGGTGTGAAAGGTGAAATGAATGCTCTTGTTTGAAGGTTGGTCAGCCAAGAATTCGTGGGAGAGGCGAAGTTAATGAGAGAGAGAGTGTGAGGGGGTATATAAAGGATCCCCCAAAAGCTGGCAGCCGTTGGGAGAAAATGGGCAAAAACTGGTTGAACCGGTTTCTAAACCGGTTGAACCGGTTTCTACCAGGGGGATCCCGGTCCACTGGGCTACTCAGCCGGACACTCGACCGGTTTCAAAACCGGCTGAGTAGGGACAGAATTCGGCTCAACCGGTTTCTGAAAAATATCTGCTGCGACTTTTTCTGACAGCTCTGACTGTCAGATAGGTCAAAGCAGAGGTGGCAGGTGAACAGTACCGAAACCGGTTGAACCGGTTTCAGGACCGGTTGAACCGGTTTTGGGGGCTGAAACCAAACTTTGAGAATTTTGAAGAGAACAAAAGGGGAGACTTTGTGGGAAGTAAAATTTGTTTTTCTCAAGGGCATTCATGATCTGGGAAAATGATCTCCAAGGAGTTTTCAAAAGATTTTGAACTTGGCTCGTTTCACAACTTACTTAACCGTCGCGGATCCCTCTTAATTGTACGGCGATTCCTATGACTCAAGAATTATAAATTTTGCACCACCGTTGTTTCTTGGCACTTGGAGCACGCCATTTGATGTGGAATTTTAAATCCGCTGTGCTTTATACTTTTATGCTCGTAAGATCTGTGCTTCTCCTGTCTGTAGAAATACTGTGTACATACTAGGAGCAAACTTGTTAGAATCTTAGTTTGTTTTGTCATTAATCACCAAAACCCTCAATTAGGGTTGATTGCACTTACAATCTCCCCCTTTTTGGTGATTGATGCCAAAACAAACTAGAATGGAAATAAGAATTAAAAGTTACAAGTACTTGCGATATAAAATCTTTTATGTATGTGTAGCTCCCCCTAAATATGTGCATGAGTTTTGCGATATTAACATTGACTTGATATGTCAATTTGCAACATATTTAGAGAGAGAGAACAATCAACACCATACACAAAAATGATGAGGTATGAAACATAAATGAATAGAAAGAGTAAAAGCACATTTAAGCTCATTATTGCATAGCATATGATATGAAAAAAAGTTCTACAACTATTACAATAATGAGAGCTCGTCTCATCACATCATAAAAGTGTTTATGGCATTCAAGCCATGCATGCAGCAAATAGTTATTACAGACCAAGTGTTCATTACAAAAATAGGGGTACTGCATAATAACCTTTCTCCCCCTTTTTGGCATAAGAACCAAAAAGAGAGAGAGAATCGCCAATCCAATGATCACCAGTGAGGAGGAGGATGATGAGGAGCGAAGAAGTGGTGCGCCAGGTCAGAGGCAAAGTGTTCCTCTCCAGACTGGGCCGGAGGAGGAGCACTGCCCGAAGGGTCCTGGGGCGGAGGATAAGAGGACGATTGGCCCGGATCCCCGTGATACGAGGGCGGGACAAACTGCTCTGGATCATCAAAATAAGTCTCTTCTTCTTCGACGTCATCAGCTGTTGAAAAAGGTACCCCATATGCCTGCTGGTACCACTCGTTGACATCTGGAGGAGGAGGGTGGAGAGGTACATCAGGAGAGCGGGGGGCGAAGGGAGTACCCAAAGCAGAAGCTTGACGACGTAGGTTGTCGTCGGTCTCCCGCTGACGTCGAGCCACCTCATGGACGTCTGCAGCAATATTTCGACACATGGAGAAGAAAGCCGCAAACCCGTGGGCCAAGCGGGCACCCATCCCACGGCCACGACCTCGACCATGACCACGACCACGTGGTGTGGGAGATCCGCGGCCAGGGGAAGAGCGCGAGGCACCACCAGCAGCAGCAGCACCAGCACCAGCAGACGGACCCGCAGATGCATGACCACGAGAACTGGAGGGGGCTTTCCGGAGGCGCCCAGCTGGATTGTTGGGATCAATCCAGAAAGGGGTGTATGACTGATGTCGGGTACCCTTGTCAAATCTGAACTGGGTCACGACCTCAATCATCTTCATAATGAATGGAGCATGAAGACACCCCTTCAAAGGAAAGCAGGCGGCATGAATAATTTCCTGCCATATCATGTCAAAGACATTAATCCTTTCTGAGTTGTTTGGTTTCATAAAAGAGAGCAGGACCTTGCTCTCCCCAAGGATGTTCATCTGATTTCCCCCTTTTGGAATGAGGGTCATCCTGCAGAGGGAGTTGATATAACGATAATACTTATGAATGTTGGTCGACTCCCAATACTTTCCAGACTCAGACAGATGAAGATCCTTGGCTTCATCTCTTGTGGGCTGCCGGAAATCATGAATCTTGATCTTGTCTCCAGATATATCATCGTCAGAAAAGCCAAGAATGTGAGCAAATCGACGATAGCTCACCTTGTACCAACTACCTTCAATGAAGAAGTTCAGATAGGGGTAGTTGTAATGACTCTCCTCGTCAGCAAGCTTTATCCAGAGAGTGGAGTAGAATTGAGCAATCACTTCATCATTCCAATCATATTGGAATGTCATGATATTCTTCATTTGTTTCCTTTCACAGGCCCTCAGTGCCTGTGACATTTCTGGATCCCCAATGGCTTCACAACCTTCCCAGTTAATATATCGTTGATGCAGGATAGGTTGATGCTTCTTGGGGAGAATGACGGAATTATAGAAATCCACGTGGTGAAGAGTCCAAAAGCGATTTCCATCGATCCTGGCATCGCGAATACGCAATACGGGATTTTGGAAACGAAGATCCTGGAGAAGAGCAGAGCCTCCACTGGCAGTGAAGTCAGTGACTGGCTCATTGCCAGCACGCCGAGCCTCTGCCCGGTGGAGGACCAAACCGCGAATCACAGGAGCGTGGGCCGGGGGAAGATCAACTTCATCGTCCTTCCCGCCATCATCATCACTTGCAGGCTCCCACGCCTGCGGATTCGTCGCAGGTCGAGACCGTCCGGAAGGATTCCGAGATGTCCGACCGCGAGCTCTTTGAGACCCGGAGGCCTCAGCACCCGGCATGACATTGCCGCTTCCGCGCCCTCGCTTAGATCGAGAGCGAGGAGGAGAATCTCCATGGATTTCCTGGTCGTCCGAGGAGTCGGATTCGACCACCGACGGGTTCCTTCGACGCACCATTCTAAGAAATAAAAAATAGAACCTATGATGAGCAAGGATCAAACATGTTTGAGTAGAAACGCATAAGATATTGATCATGTACTTCAACCGTTCATATGAGCGGTTCAACTACAACGAATAATATCAAATCGCTAATCTCTAACAATGTTTGTGACAAATGAAGATAGTCTAAGTGTTGCAATCACTTAAACTAAAATGTACCCAACGAATGATACAATAGATAATCAAGAACGCGTAGGATCGAGTACAAGGAAATAACATAGGGCAATACCTCGATCCGGAGATTGGGTCAAAAAAAACTCCCAACGAGATGAAGGAAGATGGTGGAAACACGCCGGGAAGAACGGATCTCCAACAACTCTTCCAAAAGAGTGAGGGCTCGAGAGTGTTTATGGAGTGGAGTGTGAAGGTGTGAGAGGAGGAAGAGGGCAGCGGCGGCTGTAAAAAAACGAGACTGCGAAGGGAAGAGGAGAGAGGGAGAGATATAAAAAGGAGAGGAGTCGGCCGCCAGAAAACCGAAAACCGGTTCAACCGGTTCCAAAACCGGTTCAACCGGTTTCGGGTCAAACTGCGCAGTAAAAGCGCGCAGAAAACGGTGTTGACTTCGCGAAAATCCTGGCAGTCTGACAGCACAGACTGCAAAACTGACAGCGCAGGCTGCGCAGCTGACTGACGGCGCGACGGCCAAAACCGGTTCAACCAGTTTTTATACCGGTTCAACCGGTTTCCACCAGGGAGAAACCGGTTGAGTGGCCTACTCAGCCGGTTTACTCAACCAGTTTCCAGATATTGCCCGGAAGGGCTGTAATAGCACTTAGCAAACATGACATGAGATATTTTAAAGATAAAAAAGATATTTCTCATTCATATTGCTCAAACAATCAATTTTCAACCATCAAGTTTGATCAAAATTTTAGTTATTAAGACACGTTTCGAGAATCCAAGATATTTAGCTCACTCCTAAGAAAACAAAAAACCTAGTCTCATCAAGGGGTTTTGTGAAGATATCGGCTAGTTGATTTTCGGTGCTCACATGAAATATTTCGATATCTCCTTTGGCTTCGTGGTCTCTCAAGAAATGGTGTCTGATGTCAATATGTTTAGTTCTAGAGTGTTGCACCGGATTGTTTGCAAGTTTTATGGCACTCTCATTGTCACACAGAAGTGGAATTTTGTTAAACTCACAACCAAAATCTCTAAGGGTTTTCTTCATCCATAACAATTGTGCACAACATGCCCCAGCTGCTATGTATTCAGCTTCTGCAGTGGAAAGTGCAACACAATTTTGTTTTTTGGAACTCCATGACACTAAGGACCGCCCAAGGAATTGGCAAGTCCCAGTAGTGCTTTTTCGATCTACTTTGCAACCGGCATAATCTGAGTCAGAGTAGCCAAGCAAATCGAAAAGGGAGCCTTTAGGATACCATAATCCTAGGTTTTGGGTGTGGACTAAGTATCTTAGAATTCTCTTAACGGCTACAAGATGACAATCTTTAGGATTTGCTTGAAAACGTGCACACATGCAAACACTCAACATTATATCAGGTCTAGATGCACATAAGTAAAGCAGTGATCCTATCATTGATCTATATAATTTTTGATCTACAGGTTTACCTTCCTCATTTAGGTCGAGATGTCCATTTGATGACATTGGAGTCTTGGCGTGCTTTGCTTTTTCCATGCCAAACTTCTTGAGCATATCTTGAGTATATTTAGTTTGGCATAGAAATGTACCTTCCTTGAGTTGTTTGACTTGAAATCCCAGGAAGTATTTAAGCTCGCCCATCATAGACATCTCAAACCTGTTCGTCATCACTTTGCTAAACTCTTCACAAAAATTTTCATTAGTACTACCAAATATAATGTCATCAACATATATTTGGCACACAAATAATTCATTATCAACTTTTCGAGTAAATAAAGTAGAGTCAGCTTTTCCTATTGTAAATGTTGGGGACTTGTTCTCAAGTGCTATGAATTAAGAACAAGGCAACACAAAAAAAGGTTAATGATTAATACCCTTCGTCCTCCAGAGCATTATCTCCTTTGGGATATAATGATCTTCAGACGAAGGTCATGAAGGACGTACCTTCGACATTACAAAATATCTCAGTGGAAAGAGAAATATATGAAACATGAGAAATAGCATGAATAATCTCGTGTCATCATTAATATCATCTAATCATATGATCATGAATGTACTTGAATAATATTGAATTACATTTTTACCTTCAGCTCGATAGAAGGCAAAAGACCAAGCGTGACGCACGAGTGAATACAAGTACGTGTGAACAGTACGGGGTACTGTTCATCTATTTATAGACACAGGACACAGCCTGTGACGAATTACAATTATGCCCCTCATAAAAGTTTACAATCATTGACTCAGACCTTTATGGATTAAAAGGTCATTCTATCTCTATGTCGGTTTGTAATGCCGAAGCTTCACGAAAAGGAACCTTCGGCCATCTTCTGGGGACAACTTCAGCCGAAGCTACTTCTTCCCGTAAGACCTTCGGCGCAACGAAGCATGGCCCCAACAGTAGCCCCTTTCGCGGTGCTAGATCGTTTTTCGTAACGAGCTTGATCCGTGAAAAAAACCTCTCAAGCTTCGGGAAGCCGAAGGTCCAAAAACACCTTCCCTGAGCTCGTTGCCGAGAAACGATCCAGTTTCCGAGCGCGTGCCAGGCCCACCTTGCAGAGTTACTGTTTGATCTTTGCGGTCCACCGCGCAGCGAGTGCAAGTGACTGCCCGCCTGGTGCAAAAATCCTGGCGCTTCGCCTTCTTACCTGCAGCACTATATAAACAGACGGGTAGGTGTGAAGTTACCACAGCATTCATTGCTATTTGCACTGTTTTGCTGCCAAAATTTTTAACTGTAGCCAAAGCTTGATTCTCATAATCGAACGAAGGTCTATCTCGAAGTCTGCTTCGTCAGAGAGAAAGGCTTCGGGAGAAAAAGAAAAAGAAAAAAGTATTCAATTTCCCCAAACTCAGAATCAAATGGCCAGAGTGCGATCCACTGCCAGGGTTGAGCGTGAAGGGAACGAAGCTGAAGGTTCGGAGACTGTTCCCATCTCCGAAGCAATGCAACGATCCGGACTAGTAACCGCAGAAGAAACCCCCGCCGCCGAAGCAGACCCGACAACTGCCGAGGGAGAAGAAGAGAACATTGAAGGAACTGATCCCGAAGATGACTATCGCATTGCCATGCCCAGCAAGCCCAGCCACTTAGACTTCAGAAAGTCAACCATTTCAAAGGCTGATCTCTTGAAGATGGTAAAATCTGGTTATTTCAGTGAAAATCAAAAGAAACTACTTCGCTTCGGAGGAGAAGAGACTACCCCGAAGCCAGAGAAGGACGAGATAGTTATTTTCAAGAGCTTTTTAAAGGCTGGGCTGAGATTCCCCCTTCACGGAATTATTGCAGATGTGTTGAAGAAGTTTGGTATTTACTTTCATCAATTGACTCCTAACGCTATTGTTAGGCTTAATGTTTACATCTGGGCCCTCCGAAGCCAGGCTGTGGAACCGTTTGCCGACAGTTTTTGTCGAGTTCATGAGTTACATTACCAAACGAAGGCCAGAAAAGATGGGTTACATGATAACTTTGGTTGCTACAATTTTGCCTACCGGAAGACAACAAAGTTTCCTGTTATCAGCTACCGAAGCAAATGGCCAGCAGGCTGGAAATCTGAGTGGTTTTATGTGAAGGTTGACGAAGATGAAGAGAAGTTGGTACAAAGCCCACTTGAATTAATCTTCGGAGAGACAAGGCCGCGATGCCACATGAAATTAGAAGGTCCCACCTGGGCTGCACTGGGTGAGTTTGAAATTATTTCAGATCATATCGGTACCAGGGATCTGGTTCAAGAATTCTTGGCGTTCAGGGTTTTCCCTACTCTAAAAGAATGGGAAATGCCAAAGCTAGAGGGGGAGAAGAAGAAGGGGGAACTTGTCCGGCTTCCTTACCATTTCAAATTCAAGAAATACTTTAAAAAACCTTGCAAAGAGTGGCTGGACACAGTTGAGGTAATGTGCAATGCAATTCTTGGGAATTATTCCAAAAAAGAAGATCAACTGATGACGGCAGCCTTCGGCACCCGTCCGAAGCGAAGGCTGAACCGAGTGTTTGATGCCCTGGGTTTCGAATACCCTGACTATGAACGGTTGAACAAGGGTGCCGAGGGCCAAAAAAGAAAAAGAGTGGCCGAAAGTTTGAACAAAGATGAAGAAGGACCAGCAAAAGAGAAGAAAATTCCAAAGAAGAGAAAAATATCAACTCCAAAGCGAAAATTATCCGATGAAGAGGGGACTCCTGCACCACCTTCTACTAGCGACGTGGAGGAAATATTAAAGGTAATGACTGAACCTCTGCCCGTGAAGCTAAGTCCATTAGGGCCCCAACTGACGAAGCTTTTTCGAAAGGTGGAGGAGCCGGAAAAAACGAAGATAACCAAAACAAAGAGGCAAAGGATTATTGCAGTGACCGAAGTTATCGACAAGACACCGCCGAGGGCGTCAATTTGGAAAACACCAGCTGTTGAGGGCACAACAAATGCCGAAATCGCACCTTCGGAGGTCGTGGCTACCGAAGCCGCTTCAGCCGAAGATTTGAACTTAGAAACTACCATTGAAGACATCGACAAAATTTTACTAGACATGGCCGCAGAAGAAGCCGCCACTGCTGCTGAAGAAACCACGGCCACAGTGCCTGGCAAGGGAAAAGAAATAGCCGAAGATACTTCGGAAGACGAAGCCTACACATTTCAAAATTTGGTTGGGCAAAAACTGTCGAAAGCCGAAATAGAAGAGCTTAAAGACTATGCCAAATCTTGCGGATATAGGCCAGGAGCTCTTCTTTTCGGAGGTGTCGACGATGAAAAATTAGGCTGCATCCGAGACCAAACTGGAGCTAAGGTCATCGGTACTCTATCAAAGAGTATCGGTTTTCCGAAGCTAGAAACAGATATCAGCCGCTACCGACGACAACATATCGTCGGCAGCTTATTTTATTCCAATTTCAAGGTAAACAACTTTCTTTCTGACTTCTATTGTTTTTTAATAATGGAAATAACCCTAACGAAGGTTGTTTGTTTGCAGAGCATGCTACTAAGCAAAGCTTTGAAGATGCAACAAGATTTAGAGGATAAAAAACACGAAGCTATAATTGAAAATTTAGAGAGCAAGATAAAAGAACAATCAGCTATTATTGAAAAGAAGGACTTCGAACTCCAATCAACCGAAGGCTTGCTGGCAGAGACTGAAGCTAGAGTAGCAGAATTGAATTCGAAACTTCTCTGCCAATCAAAACAATTTGAACAAGAGAAGCTAGAGCTTAATTCGAAACTTGAAGCCGAAGTCCAAACCAACTCAGACTTGAAGAAATCATTAACAAGCCTTCAAGACAAGTGCTTGAAATTTAGTAACAACTGTATCCAACAATTAAAGAAGATCTTTCACTCAGTTGGAGCCAGCAGTGGAAAGTTCAACCCTGCAGCTGAAAATTTGCCAAGAGCCTTCGAACATATTGAAGCTGAAATTGATGAGCTGGACGAAGTTATAGCCGGGCACGGTGACTTCTGTGCCTGGGTAGCTTCTCGGGGCACAGCTGCAGCGTTCCTGAAGGCCGGCTGTGATCATGGAAAAATCGTCAACAGGCCGAATTTCACTCTGTCTCCATCAATTTTAGACGATATTCCTGACCTCGCCCGAAGCATATCAAACAGATTTATAAAAATGATATGGACAAAAGGCGGGCGAGAGAAGGCTGGGGACGAAGCTCGAAGTCATCTTGAACCGGTAAGAAATCATAACTTGCGCTTACCTTCTCCTTCACACTTGATTTTTACTCGCAATACCTTGATTCATGTAGGATAACGAAGCTGAAGGTGATACTTGAAGAATATGCCGCCGAAGCGGAAGCCTGACGAAGATTAGTAGGAGTAGACTAGAAAAACTCAAGAGACTTTTGTAACAACTTTTGTAAATACAGCTAAACTGTTCTTAATGAACTTTGTTCATACCTTGTAATATATCCTTACCCTTCCATTGAGGTGCTTTGATGTGGACGAAAGTAATATTTTGAGCTGAAAGCGAAAAAACACCTTCCCTTCTTTTCGTACACAACGAAGCATAAAAGATTGCTTCTTCTTTTTTGCCGAAACCTCTCTTTTTTATACACAACGAAGCATAAAAGACCGCTTCTTCTTTTTTTTCCGAAACAACCACGTATGCCATGAATGAATGTTTATGAATGCGAATGCTATGATGCCATGTGATGTGCGAATGAATGTCCAAACACATGTCCGAAGCCATACCCTCAGCCATTATTTCCTTAGAAATAATCACACATTAGCTCTGCATTCCCTTAGGAACGTCTTTTGAGCTTCTTCGCCTTTTACTTTCGGCGGAATCAGCGTTGACTTTTCGCTGTAAGCTCTGCATTCCCTTAGGAACGTCTTTTGAGCTTCTTCGCCTTTTACTTTCGGCGGAATCAGCGTTGACTTTTCGCTGTAAGCTCTGCATTCCCTTAGGAACGTCTTTTGAGCTTCTTCGCCTTTTCAGTTTCGGCACTCGATGGTGCGTTCTCAGCTTTTACATTTACATTCGTTGGGGGATTTTGCTCTTATAAAACTAAAAAGGAAATTACATATGATGGCCCCATTAAAAACCTTTCTCCCCCTTTAGAAAGGAAAAGGGTGCCATGAAAAAGAAAAGAAAAACATAAAAAGTTACATCAAGTTATACATAATATCGCCGAAGCTCATCCGCATTCCAAGATCTTGGAATTTCGTTGCCGTCCATGTCCTTTAATCTGTACGAACCAGGCCTTGACGAAGATACTACCAAGAAAGGTCCTTCCCATTTCAACTGTAACTTGCCCACTGTGTCTGGGTTGGCCACTCTCCGAAGCACCAAGTGTCCCGGCTCAATATTTTTTAGCCGGACCTTTCTATCTCGCCATTTGACTGTTTCAGCCTGGTATTTATTGATATTCTCCACAGCTTGTAGCCTGATCCCTTCTAAAGCATCTTTTCCCACAAGACAGGCATCTTCAGGACCTGGTTCTGCCGAAGCTACTACTCTTATTGATCCAGCTTTAGCTTCTTCCGGAGTTATTGCTTCGTCACCGAACAATAACTTGAATGGAGTAAAGCCTGTAGACCTTGATGTTGTTGTATTGTGGCTCCACACCACTTTGGTTAACTGATCTGGCCATTTTCCCCTGGGTTGATTGAAGATTAACTTCATTATTCCTGTCATTATAATGTCGTTGGCCCTTTCAACGAGCCCATTCGACTCCGGATGCCTAACTGATGCAAAATGGATCTTCGTTCCAATTTGATCACAGAAATTTCTGAAAGCTTCGGAGTCGAACTGCGTTCCATTATCTACAGTGATGGCCTTCGGTACTCCGAAGCGACAGACAATATTCTGCCAGAAAATTTTTGGACAGTGGCCGAAGTTATTGTGGCTAATGGCTTCGCCTCAATCCATTTAGAAAAATACTCCACAGCCACTATAACATATTTTAGATTCCCTTGAGCCGGTGGTAATGGACCTAACAAGTCAAGGCCCCACCTTTGCAATGGCCAGATGGGTTGTATCAGCTGTGTCAAAGACGAAGGTTGCTTTTGATCTCTTGCACATTTCTGACAACCTTCGCACTTTTGAACTAAGTCCGCTGCATCCGAAGCTGCCTTCGGCCAATAAAATCCTTGGCGGAAAACTTTTCCAAGTAACGGCCTAGATCCGATGTGGGATCCACACAGGCCTGCATGTATTTCTTTCATCAACTCTATACCTTCGGTTCTAGATAAGCACTTGAGCAGCGGAGCGCAAACTCCATGTTTGTATAACTCCCCTTCTATCATGACATACGGACGAGCTCTTGCCTCTATCCTTTTATTATAAGCTTCGTCATCTGAAAGGAACTTACCCTGAAGGTAAGAAATGATTTCAGTTCTCCAATCTTCGCTGAAAACAGGAGATATGTTGAGGACTGCTCTTTCAAGGAGCTCCACTGAAGGTGCCTTTATTGTTTCGAAGAACACATCCGAAGGTAACGGCAGCCCCTGTGCCGCAGACTTGGCTAGCAAATCAGCATGCTCATTTTGTCCTCGAGGGATATTCTTGACAGAAAATCCTTCGAAGGAGGCTTCGATCCTTCGGACCGTGTTTAGATATTTTTCAAGCTTCGGATTTTTAGCCTTGCAACTTTTGTCAATATGACCCGAAACAACCTGGGAATTAGTTTTAAGAATCGCCCTTCTGATTCCCATTGCCTTTAATTTCCGAAGGCCCGGGAGCAGGGCTTCGTACTCAGTAATATTGTTTGTACAGCTGAATTCAAGTCTTGCTGCATAACAAGTTTTAACCTTGGACGGTGAGACCAACACAGCAGCTGCACCTGCTCCGAAGGTTCCCCAAGAGCCATCACAAAACACTGTCCACACTTCGGCATCTTTATTTGCTTCTTCATCCTGAGCCCCTGGCGTCCAGTCGGCAATGAAATCTGCCAATGCTTGAGACTGGATCGAGGATCTATGCACATAATCAATGTAAAATTCATTGAGCTCTGCAGCCCATTTTCCAATCCGTCCAGTAGCTTCTCTATTTCTCATGATATCCTTCAACGGCTGCGAAGTAGGAACAATAATATTGTATGCCTGAAAATAATGCCGAAGCTTCCTGGATGCCATTAAAATGGCATATAATACTTTCTCCAGCTCCGTATAATTTTTCTTTGATATACTAAGGACTTCAGATACAAAATATACTGGAACCTGCTTCTTGATTTGTCCATCAAGCTTCTCCTGGACAAGTGCTGCACTTACTGCCGAGTGCGAAGCTGCCACATATAACAACAAAGGAGCCCCTGGCGTTGGTGGAGTTAATGTTGTTAGATCTATCAAGTATTGCTTCAGCTCTTCGAAGGCTTTTTGTTGACTTGGGCCCCATTGAAAGACTTCAGCTGACTTCAGCACCTCGAAGAATGGTAAATTTCTTTCTGCTGATCTGGATATGAATCTGTTAAGAGATGCCAGCCTTCCTGTCAATCTTTGGGCCCCCTTTCTTGTAGTTGGTGGCTCCATTCGAAGTATAGCTTCGATTTTATTTGGATTAGCTTCAATTCCCTTTGTTGAAACCAAGCATCCGAGAAATTTCCCCTTCTTCACTCCGAAGACACATTTTTCTGGATTCAGCTTCAAACCAGCTTGTCTGAAACTAGCAAAGGTCTCCTGCAAATCAGCAATATGATTTTCTTGCTTCGTGCTTTTTACAATAATGTCATCAACATAGGTCAACACATTTCTGCCTATCTGAGACTGGAGAACCTTCGCAGTCATTCTGCTGAAACTCCCTCCAGCATTTTTGAGCCCCTCAGGCATCCGAAGATAGCAATATGTGCCACTTGGGGTTATGAAGCTAGTCTTCGGCTCATCTTCCTTCTTCATCCAGATTTGATGATAGCCTGAGTAGCAGTCTAGGAGACTCATGAGCTCTGAAGAAGCTGCTGCATCGACTAAAGAGTCTATCCTTGGCAGCGGGAATTCGTCCTTCGGACAAGCCTTGTTGAGATCTGTGAAATCGATACACATTCTCCACTTGCCATTGGCTTTCTTCACCATAACAGTGTTAGCTAGCCACTCTGGATACTTTACTTCTCTGATAACTCCTGCACTGAGGAGTCTTTTTACTTCACTGCGAGCCCCTTCGGCCTTGTCATCAGACATTTTCCGAAGCCTCTGCTTTCGAGGTCTGAAGGATGGGTCAACATTGAGCGAATGTTCAATAACATCCCGATTTACTCCACAGAGATCATTAGCTGACCATGCAAAAATATCTTTGTTGTTGAATAAAAACCTTATCAAGGTTTTCTCCTGGTCTTCAGATAATTGCGAGCCCAACAGCACTTTCTGCTCTGCTATATCCTCACACAATAGCATGGGCTTCGGCTGATCTGCTGAAGCTGCTTTCTCCCTTCTGAATTTGTACTGTTCACAAGCTTCAGCTCCATCTATATTATGGATTGCTTTGGAGTCAGTCCAGCTTCCTTCGGCCCTTCGAGCAGCTTCCTGGCTTCCATGAATAGCAATAGGCCCTTGGTCCGAAGGTATCTTCATGCAGAGGTAAGCTGGGTGAAGAATTGCTTCGAAGGCATTGAGAGTACCGCGACCAATGATAGCATTGTAAGGATACTCCATGTCAACAATATCAAACACAATTTGCTCAGTCCTTGTGCTATTAACAAATCCGAAGGTTACTGGCATGGTAATCTTCCCAAGTGCTGCAATCTGCCGTCCTCCGAAGCCACAAAGAGGGTGTGTAGCATCATGGACCTTGTCTTCGGGCTCTTGCATTTGTCTGAAGGCCTTAGCAAATATAATATCAGCTGCACTGCCTGTATCAACTAAGACATTGTGGACCAAAAATCCTTTGATCACGCAAGAGATAACCATGGCATCATTGTGGGGATAATCCTTAAGCTGAAGGTCTTCCTGAGAGAAAGTGATTGGAATGTGGGACCATTTTGACTTGATGAAGGGTCCCTGTACTCCAACATGCTGCACCCTTCTCTGAGCCTCCTTCTTTTGCTTCTTGTTAGCCGGCTCTGAGCAAGAACCGCCTGTTATTGGGAGCACCAGCTTCGAAGCCGAAGCAGCTTCAGCTTGATTGTTGAACGAAGCCATCAGCTCAGAAAAGTGGAAGTGAGTTCACTGGAGGTGGGCGCCAATGTTGGGGACTTGTTCTCAAGTGCTATGAATTAAGAACAAGGCAACACAAAAAAAGGTTAATGATTAATACCATTCGTCCTCCAGAGCATTATCTCCTTTAGGATATAATGATCTTCAGACGAAGGTCATGAAGGACGTACCTTCGACATTACAAAATATCTCAGTGGAAAGAGAAATATATGAAACATGAGAAATAGCATGAATAATCTCGTGTCATCATTAATATCATCTAATCATATGATCATGAATGTACTTGAATAATATTGAATTACATTTTTACCTTCAGCTCGATAGAAGGCAAAAGACCAAGCGTGACGCACGAGTGAATACAAGTACGTGTGAACAGTACGGGGTACTGTTCATCTATTTATAGACACAGGACACAGCCTGTGACGAATTACAATTATGCCCCTCATAAAAGTTTACAATCATTGACTCAGACCTTTATGGATTAAAAGGTCATTCTATCTCTATGTCGGTTTGTAATGCCGAAGCTTCACGAAAAGGAACCTTCGGCCATCTTCTGGGGACAACTTCAGCCGAAGCTACTTCTTCCCGTAAGACCTTCGGCGCAACGAAGCATGGCCCCAACAGTAAACCCATTTTTAATTAAAAAATCTTTAAGACAGTCATACCAAGCTCTAGGGGCTTGTTTAAGCCCGTAGAGTGCCTTGTGAAGAAGATAAACATGATTTGGCTTCTTTGGGTCTTCAAAGCCCGGTGGTCGCTCCACATATACTCTTTCTTGTAGTGGTCCATTTAGAAAAGCGCTCTTGACATCCATTTGATATAGCTTGAAATCATGGTTAGTAGCATAGGCAATTAATATTCTAATTGATTCTAACCTTGCTACCGGCGCATATGTTTCACCAAAATCAAGTCCTTCCACTTGAGTATAGCCTTGGGCAACCAACCGTGCCTTGTTTCTTGTAACCACGCCATTTTCATCTTGCTTGTTCCTAAAGACCCATTTAGTACCAATCACATTTTGTTTGGGTCTTTGGACTAAGGACCAGACTTCATTCCTAGTGAAGTTGTTCAACTCCTCTTGCATGGCAATTATCCAATCCGGATCACCCAATGCTTCTTCAACCTTAAGTGGCTCAAGAGAGGAAACAAACGAGTAAAATTCACAAAAATTAGCTAAACGAGATCGAGTTATTACCCCTCTCCTGATGCTACCCAGGATGTTGTCCACTGGATGATCCCTTTGAATTGTTTGATGGACTCTTGGATGAGGCACTGATGGATGTCTTTGTATTTGCTCCTCCTCATCAATTGCTTGATCAAGAGGCACTTCACCATCAATACTTTCTTGTTCATCTTCTACCACTGTTGGCATCCTTTGATGATTTTCTTCGTGGCTTGGATGACTTGAGGTTGATGGGTTTGCTTGGGTGGACACTTTGTCACTCACCACCCTTGCACCCACATCAACTACCTCATTGGTCATCCATAAGGTTCCTTCTTCATCATCCCTTTCTTGAGGTCTCACCTCACCTATTGCAAGTTTCTTTATGGCCTCACAAGGTAGTTCTTCATTTCCTGCAGTGTCATTAGAAACATGCCCTTGCGAGCCATTAGACTCATCAAATGTCACGTCTATTGCTATTTCAACAAGACCGGTGGTATTGTTGAAAACACGATATCCATGCGCATTTGATGCATAACCAAGCAAGAAGCCCTCGTCCACTCTAGGAGCAAACTTTGAGCTCTTGACTTTCTTGTTAAGAATAAAACATTTACAACCAAATACTCTAAAATAATCAACTTTAGGTTTGTTACCAGTGAGAAGCTCATAAGCTATTTTTTTTAGATCTTATGAAGATAGAGACGGTTGATTGCATGACAGGCGGTGTTGACCGCCTCTGCCCAGAAGTTGTCAGGTGTCTTGTATTCATCCAACATGGTTCTTGCAACTTCAATTAGGGTTCGGTTCTTTCTTTCCACAACACCATTTTGTTGTGGAGTGTAAGGCACCGAGAACTCATGTTTGATTCCCTCTTCTCCTAAGAATTCTTCAACACCTGTGTTCTTGAATTCCGTCCCATTATCGCTTCTCACTTTCTTGATTTTGAGCTCAAATTCATTTTGAGCTCTCCTCATGAATTTCCTCAAAATTTCTTGAGTTTCACCTTTGTCACTTAAAAAGAAAACCTAGGTGAATCGAGAAAAATCATCAACAATAACTAAACCATACTTACTACCACCAATGCTAATGTAGGCCACCGGTCCGAAGAGGTCCATGTGAAGAAGCTCCAATGGCCTCTTTGTTGTGACCACATTCTTTGATTGATGTGGGACTCCATGTTGTTTTCCTGCTTGGCATGCGCCACAAACCCTATCTTTCTCAAATACAACATTTGTTAGTCCAATGATGTGATTATCCTTTTGAAGTTTGGCCAAATTCCTCATACCGACATAGGCTAGCCGGCGATGCCATAGCCAACCCTTGTCGGATTTTGCCACTAAACAAGTCTCAGGCGTCACTTTGCTTGTTGTGAAATCAACAAGATAAAGCTTGCCCTTCAAGCGACCGGTAAAGGCAACTGAGGAGTCCTCCCTTCTAAGGATCTTCACATCCACATCTGAAAATAGGCAATTATAACCCATTCCACAAAGTTGTGAAACGGACAACAAATTATAGCTTAAAGAATCTACTAATAAAACATTTGAAAGTGATTGTTGGTCAGAGATAGGAATTTTACCAATACCAATCACCTTACTCTTGCCACTATCTCCGAACACAATTTCTTGTGCTTCTTGAGTTAGTTGCAATGTATGAAACATGTCTTTCTCCCCGGTCATGTGATTTGTACATCCACTGTCAAGCACCCAACTTGACCCACCAGAGGAATAGACCTGCAAAACAAGTTTTAGGCTATGCTCTTAGGTACCCAAATTGAATTGGGTCCTACAGTGTTAGTTATAGCCTTGGGTACCCACACACTTCTTTTCATAACTTTTCGTTTAGTGTAGGCACCCACATATTTCACAATCAATTTCCCTGAATCCCAAGTCAACATATAATCACAAAGATATGAATGGGAAATGGGAGCATTAGATTTTTGTCTACTTGAGGATCCCACTTCCTTCATCTTACTCTTTGTGGAACTCAAGTTAACCTTTACCTGAGGTGACTTGTCATTTGAGGAGTGAATCCTCCCCAAGGCATCATATAGGGTGGTTCCCTCTATGAACTTGGGGGATCTCCACCCCTTATGCACTGTGCTAGGGTTTTCCTTGGATGAGTTGAACCCAAGCCCCCTTCTTCCATTGTTGGGCTTTAGGGACTTGTACTTGGGTTCAATTCTATTTAACCCATCATTGCTAGAGCATCTTTTCAAAATTTCTTTGACCTTCACCTGTGGGCTATTCTTCCTTGCATGGTTAGTTAGACAACAAGAAGCATGATATTTGGTACAATGTTTGCAAGAATTATCATTTGAGCTAGACTTAGATTCAAATATTAAACATGAGGCATTGATATTCTTGCAATTTTCAAGTTGCACTTGAAGTTCTTGATTTTGAACATTCAAGCTTAACATGCTTGATTCAAGTGCATTCTTTTCATTTGCAAGATTATCTATAGAGTTTTTCATGTTAATTACTTCTTTATCTTTATTGTGAATCAACTCTTGAAGCTCTAGGTTTCTTTCCTTTTCAAGGATAAGCAAGGCTTCTTGAGCATCAAGAGTTGCTTTTCTTTTATCTAGCTTTTCCATTAATTTGGTGATAACATTGTATCCATTTAAGCCAAATTCTTTAATCATTTTATTTTTCATGGCAATTTGATCATCATCATCATCATTTGAAAAATCATCACTAAATAAAGTTACCTTGTCTCCCTTTGCCATGAGGCAAGTTGGAGTGTAGGAGTCGTCTTGTAGGTTGGTGAAGAGTTGCGCGCTTGATGTAGATTGGATGGCCACATTTGCCACCACTTCCTCTTCCTCGGAGCTAGAACTCTCTTCATCGGAGTTCCATTCTTCACCAATATGAGCTTGACCATACTTCTTCTTCTTCTTGAAGTATCCCTTGGTCTTGCCTCCCTTTTTAAACTTGTCCTTCTTGTATTCCTTTTTAGCTTCTTGTTCCTTCTTGTTAGGACAATCCGCTATGAAATGACCAGTTTGGCCACATTCATAGCATGCCCTCTTCTTTCCTTTCCTTTGGAACTTGTCATTCTTCCTTACAAATTTCTTGAATGTTTTGATGAACATAGCTGTGTCTTCATCACTTGAGTTATCTTCATCACTTGAGGTCTCGACCACTTTCTTTGCTTTGTGGTCTTTGTTCTTCTTGAGGTTGTCTTGTTCATTTGTGATCAAGGCATGAGAGTCTCTTGTCTTGATGGGGGCTTCTTCAGACTCGTGTTGTTGAATTTTTGCAAATAATTGATGAGGCGTCATATCCTCATAGTCATCACGATCCCTTATCATCCTTGCAAGACTTTTATCCTTCTCTTTATAAGCTCTCATGAACAATCTTGTGACCTTGGAGTCACTCCAATCTTCACTTCCAAGTACTCTTATCTTGTTTACTAACACCATCAATCGATCAAAGAGTGATTGAACCGACTCACCCTTGATCCAATCATATCTAGCGAGCTCACTCTCCAAAGCTTCAACTCTATGTCTCTTAGCTTTGGGATCTCCTTCATGTGACATTTTAAGAATGTTCCAAATGTCACGGGCATCTTCTCTTCCTTGAACTTTCCGGTATTCTTCTGGACAAAGACTTCCTTTAATTATGCTCACTGCTTGAGCATTGCGATGAATCTCTTACATCATTTCTGGAGTCATCTCTTCTCCTTGGGCAGGCTTATACATACCTACATTAACAATCTCCCAAAGACTAGGATGTACACCGATTAAATGCGACTTCATCTTATCGGCCCACTCGTCATAGTTCAACTCACTAAGAGTTGGTAACTTTCCAAGTGGGGCGGAAGAGAAGTTGGGGATAAAATTTCTAGAGTAATCGAATTGAACTTTACTAAACTCGTTACCTTTGCTTTTGGTTGATGATTCTTCGGTGTTGAGACTTACCTTGCTCAACACCTTTGACACCAAAAGATCCACTAGGTCATCATTGTAATCAAATTTTCCTTTACCTTTGTCTTCTTCGGCCTTTCTTCTTGATTCTTCTTCTTCGGCCTTTTTCTTAGCATCTTCCTCTTTCATCTTGAGGAACATCCTCTCGGCAATCTTCATGGCGAGGTCGAGGACCTTGGGGTCCACTTCCTCACCGGAGGATGTGACGGGAATATCCTCGAGGATAGGATCCACATGGTCCCGTTGAGTAGACATAATCGCTTCCTCAAGCGGTTAAGCGTAAAATGAGGTACGAGGCTTTGATACCAATTGAAAGTAGCCTAGAGGGGGGGTGAATAGGCTACACCTGAAAATTTTCACTAAAACTTCGAAATAGGTTAAATTAAAGTTGCACAGGTGCAAACCGGTTCAGTCGATTTTAATCACAACTGAACAAGTTTGAACCCGCTCAACTTAAATTTGATAATCTATTTAACAAGTGCGAAGTAGTGAATAATATAGCTAAAGATTTGCCCTACACAAAAACTACTTAAATGAATAATATGAGCCAACCACTGAATATAAAGCGCTTGACAAGAACACTCAAGAACACGCGATATAACCCGAGGTTCGGCAACCACCACAAAGGTGTCCTACTCCTCGTTGAGGAACCCACAAAGGGCCGGGTCTTTTCCAACCCTAATCCTCCACAAGCCGACCACAAAGGTCAAGACAATCTCTTCTCAAATCTGCTCAAGGAGCGGGTGATACAAACTTCTTGGGGTCGTCCACAAATTTGGAGACTCCCAAGCAACCTCTAACCGTCAAGGAACACGAGGTTCCAAGAGTAACAAATCCGCACACGGTTAAGTTTGCAACGAGCTCAAGAACAAGAGAACGGGAGAATCGAGATGAAATTGACAGCGAGTTCGATCGAGTTCACCTCACACCAAGGGTCCTTCAAATGATTGAAGGAGATGCGATTGCGGGTGTGAAAGGTGAAATGAATGCTCTTGTTTGAAGGTTGGTCAGCCAAGAATTCGTGGGAGAGGCGAAGTTAATGAGAGAGAGAGAGTGTGAGGGGGTATATAAAGGATCCCCCAAAAGCTGGCAGCCGTTGGGAGAAAATGGGCAAAAACCGGTTGAACCGGTTTCTAAACCGGTTGAACCGGTTTCTACCAGGGGGATCCCGGTCCACTGGGCTACTCAGCCGGACACTCGACCGGTTTCAAAACCGGCTGAGTAGGGACAAAATTCGGCTCAACCGGTTTCTGAAAAATATCTGCTGCGACTTTTTCTGATAGCTCTGACTGTCAGATAGGTCAGAGCAGAGGTGGCAGGTGAACAGTACCGAAACCGGTTGAACCGGTTTCAGGACCGGTTGAACCGGTTTTGGGGGCTGAAACCAAACTTTGAGAATTTTGAAGAGAACAAAAGGGGAGACTTTGTGGGAAGTAAAATTTGTTTTTCTCAAGGGCATTCATGATCAGGGAAAATGATCTCCAAGGAGTTTTCAAAAGATTTTGAACTTGGCTCGTTTCATAACTTACTTAACCGTCGCGGATCCCTCTTAATTGTACGGCGATTCCTATGACTCAAGAATTATAAATTTTGCACCGCCGTTGTTTCTTGGCACTTGGAGCACGCCATTTGATGTGGAATTTTAAATCCGCTGTGCTTTATACTTTTATGCTCGTAAGATCTGTGCTTCTCCTATCTGTAGAAATACTGTGTACATACTAGGAGCAAACTTGTTAGAATCTTAGTTTGTTTTGTCATTAATCACCAAAACCCTCAATTAGGGTTGATTGCACTTACAGACTCGCCGCCACTGCCTTCAACAAGTCATCCCTCTTCCCCAACGAGCATCACACATGCCTCATGGCGAAGGAGAAGAAGGTATGTACTCGAAACAATGCCACTTATGCTTCTTCTAGTGATGATGAGTCTAGTGATGATGAAATAGATTACTCTAGTTTGTTCAAGGGATTGGATAGAACTAAAATAGATAAGATTAATGAATTGATCGATGCCTTGAATGAAAAGGATAGACTTTTAGAAAAACAAGAGGATCTTTTGTATGAAGAACACGATAAATTTGTAGAGGCACAAAAATCTCATGCTTTAGAAGTTAAAAGGAATGAAATGATTTCTTGTGAACTATCTACTTGCCATGAGACAATTTCTAGTTTAAAGGATGTTAACAATGATTTAAATGCTAAACTAGAAGTAGCAAATAAATCTAACTCTTGTGTAGAACATGTTATGATTTGCACTAGGTGTAAAGATTTTAATGTGGATGCTTGTAGTGAACACCTTGTGTCTATTGCAAAGTTAAATGATGAAGTGGCTAGTCTTAATGCCCAACTTAAGACTAGCAAAAGTGAATTTGATAAGCTAAAATTTGCAAGGGATGCCTACACGATTGGTAGACACCCCTTGTTGGGGACTTGTTCTCAAATGCTAAGAGTTAAGAACAAGGCAACATAAAAAGTGTTAAGTGTTAAAGTCCTTCGTC
Source organism: Zea luxurians (assembly GCA_029449295.1). Classification (NCBI taxonomy): domain Eukaryota; kingdom Viridiplantae; phylum Streptophyta; class Magnoliopsida; order Poales; family Poaceae; genus Zea; species Zea luxurians. The sequence goes on from JAOPSE010000031.1 coordinate 32,878,214, forward strand.
CTTCAAAACATTATTCCCCTTCGAGAAATAATGAGTTACGGACGAAGGTCACAAGAGACATACCTTCGTAAATATAACAAATGATGACGAAGGATTCATATACAGCATGAAATATAATATAAACATCATCATAGAATCATTTCTATTTTATTAACATGGAAAATAGAAATGATTTCAAATTACAAATGTACCTTCGGTCCTGAGAGAAGGTAAAAAGTACAAGCGTGACGCAAAAGCAAATGCCAAGTCAGCGTGAACAGTACGGGAGTACTGTTCATCTATTTATAGGCGTGAGACACAGCCCATACAAAATTACATTCATGTCCATTACATTTGCTGATGACTTATGGAAATCTGTCGAGGCCTAAGTGGTCTTTTCATCTTTAAGTCGGTTCCCCTCTCTGCTATCGCGACGAAGATTCCCTGCGCACAGCTTCGGCTGTGCACCATCCTTCGCGGAACTTGGTAATCAGCCCGTCCTCCATTTTAATCCCCCTTCGTCTGGTTCAGGCTTCGTCCTGACCGTACTTCATGTTCATAGTTCTGAGTCCGAAGATACCTGTTTACATAATCCACTTGGAAAACATTGTCAAATCATGTTTTTGAGGACCTTCGGAGGGCGAAGGCCCCCAACAGTAGCCCCTCGCAATATTAATTTGTTAATGATAAATTCAGATTGCGATATGGACGAAGGCCTTGAGCCGAAGGTCCGAAAAAACACCTTCCCTTTGCTAGAATAGCAACATTCACTGACAAGCGGGGTCTTTCATTTTTCAACGCACTGGGGGTATAAATAAGATCATACCGCAAACTTATTTGGTACGCACACTTGCCATCTGCTTCCGCCTACTAAATTTTTAGCTCTTGTGCACTAAGATTTGCTGATCTTTTTGATTTTGAAGCTTCGGCCTTGAAAACAGTTTTTTAGCGTTTCCGAAGATGTCTGAAGGTAAGAAGATCCCTGCTGAGACGAAGCTGAGTCTCGACGAAGAGAAGAACTTGGGGTTCCTTATAGCAATGGCGGAGACCAATACGGAGAAAATCACCAAGGAAATTCTTGAAGGTTTGTCCGAAGATACTGGTGACAGCGACAGTTTTGATGTAGAAAGTGGTGGGGAAGAGTCCGAAGATCGACCATGGCGGCCAAGTCACACGGTTTTCGGGAAAACTACTATTAAGCAGAGTCATATTGATAATATGAGGGGGCGGTATTTTCGAGATATATCTATTGTGAGGGCTGATGCTGGAGAAAAGACTTCCCCCACCCCCGGAGAAGATGAAGTCGTAATCTTCCGAAGCTTTCTCAAGGCTGGGCTTCGATTCCCCCTAAGCAACTTTGTTGTTGAAGTCCTGAAGACATTTCAAGTCTACCTTCATCAAATTACTCCCGAAGCTATCATAAGAATGGGGTTGTTTGTCTGGGCTGCGAGAAGCCAAGGTTTAGAACCAAATGCTAAAAGCTTTTGCAACATTCATGAGTTGTTATATGAGACGAAGCCCTGGGGGAAAGAACAATATCACAACAACTTTGGGTGCTACAGCTTCGGTGCCCGCTCCAGGTCAAGCCGCCCTGTGCCAACCTTTCGGAAGAGATGGCCCGGAGCCTGGATGACAGAGTGGTTCTATGTAAAGAATGACTTATCAGCGCAGGAAGATGTTAAGAGTATTATTATGCGCCCCATCTGGCAACGCTTCGGACTTCGAAGGCCGAAGGTTGAAATGGATGAAGCAGCCGAGGAATGCCAAAGAGCCTTCGGCGTAATCTGCTCTTTCATTGGGACAAGGGACTTGGTCCAAGAGCATATTGCCTTCAGGGTATGGCCACTTGCAGGAAAGTGGGAAATGCCGAAGGAGACCGTCAAAGAGTCCGACGAAGGCGGACTAGTCAGACTGAAATACACATTCAAATACGGGGATAAGTTTGTTGAACCTGATGACGACTGGTTGAAAAGCATTGAAACATTAAGTGACGAGCTGCTTGGGGCATATTCGAAGGCCGAGAACACTGCGTTATCAGCAGCCTTCGGAGGCCGAAAGAAGAAAAGGCTCAACCGGGTATTTGACGCAGTCGGGTTTGTCTACCCTGACTACCACTATCCGGTATTGGGTCGCAAAAGAAAAAATACTTCTCCTGCGACAGAAGCTACCACTAGTGCCACTAGCGAGCCAGCGCCGCAAAGGAAAAAGATGAAGGTGCTCACCCACCGAGCGCGTTTTATTGAGCCGGCCACAGTGCCAAAATTTATTGGTGAAGTCTCTTTGGCCTCTGAAGCTACAGAAACAGCTCCAGTGCCGAAGATAGAAGAGAAAACTGACGCGCCTTCAGCCGAAAAAGCAGAAAAACCGAAGATTGAAGAGCCAAAAATATCGAAAATCTTAAGTCCTTCAACAAATGTCGAAACAATAAAAAATCAAAAGGGCCCGTCGGTGACCCCGAAAAGAAAAAGAATGGTAAACGTGTTAGATGTTTTGGAGACAATTAAGTCTTCAAGCACAACTCCAAAGAAGACTATTGAAGTTGCTGAAGTGTCTACCGAAGCTGTAGTTGCTGAGGCTTCGAAGCAACAACCTGAAACTGAAGCTGGGCCTTCAGAGCCCATCAAGGAACAATCTTTGGAGACAAAAATATCAGAACCAAATTTGGTTGAAGAAACTGACACTGCCGCCCCCGAAGCTCCTTCCAACATATGTGATTACATCGTGCGACATGCTTCGGGGAAGAAATTATCTGAAGAAGAGATTCATGAAGCCAAGCACTATGCCAGAGAGTTAAAATATCCGAAGGGGGCAGTAGTGTTCAATGGGACAAATGAAGATGACTTCCTATACTACCTCCCTGATAACAAAGAATTATCTGTCTGCCGGGAGATGGCTAGAAGTATGGGTTTCCCGAAGCTCGAGGCTGGATTATGTGCTATGACGAAGGAGGATCTCGCGGACAGTCTTGCGTACAATAGCCTGAAGGTATGGGAATTAGACACTTGAAAAATTTTCTTTAATATGTAATTCATTCTTTTATCCTTATATGGATTCTTTTTCGTATAGGGTTTAATCCTAAGCAACGCATTAAGAGCACAAAAGAGTGCCGAAGATGAAAGTTACGAAATTGCATTCAACAATTTACGTTCAGAAGTTATTAAACTGAGAAACGAAGCTCTAGAAAAAGATAAACTTCTGCTTACATTAGTAGACAAGATAAAAAAGGACGAAGCTGCTGCAAAAGTTCAGGCCGAAGCTCACAGACGCGAAATTGAAGATCTTCAGAAGCAACTGGCCCGGGCGAAGGAAGAACGCATACTTGAAGAAACAAGACGGGAATGTAGCGACCAATGGGCTGATCATTTGGAAGCAACCGTGGAAGAGCTTCGGTCTTCTAAGAAAAGATGTTACGAAAAATCCATGGAATGCGTAAAAAGAATAAAAACTAGCTTCGCCAGCGTGGGTGCATTTTCCAGCGAAGAGAATTTCTCGAGAGGCAATCCCGAAGGTCCAATGGAATGGATCAGCCACGAAGCAGAAGCCTTCGAGGAAATCCTGAGTAGCCGTGGCGACATCTGCGCTTTTTCGGGTGCCAGAGGAATTGCTACTGTCTTGGAGAAGAAAGGTTGTGAACATGTAAAATCTTTAGCTCAGTCCGAAGCTGCCTTATCCTCCGAAGATATCAAAGACCCCTCGGCCGAAGCAAGCATGATTGGTGGCAAATTCTTTACTGATGTCTGGGACAACGGCGGCCGAGAAATGGCGCAAGAAATCATTCAAAGGAGTGAAAAAGGCATCCATGATGCTAGGAAAGTGACAGAAGTTGCCGAAGGGCAAATAGGTATTAATTAGTCGCTCTTATTGTGTTGTAATTTTTATTTCTAACTTTGCTCGCGGTTTGTAATAGTAATGCAAAAATATTCTGTTTCCTCAGAACCTGCTGGATCGTCTATTGATCCTCACACAAAAGAGGATGACGAAATCAAACAAATGGCCGAAGCTATCATGGATAAAGTTGTTGAACAACTTCTAAATGAAGCTGCCGAAGTTGTATTAAGAGAAGACTAGTTGTTATTAGAAAAAATATTTGAAGTGTGATCTATGTAATATTTTGTACATTTGAATGTAATATACAAGTCTCTTTTCATTATTCAATTCTTTACGATGCATGAAATTCTACATACATACCATTTTTGAGCCTTCGGCGAAAAAACACCTTCCCTTCTTTTCATGCTTCGTGAAGAAAACATTCTTCGTTAAAACTATTCTGATGAATCACGTCCACGCTTCGTGAAAACATTCTCAGAAGCTGTGCAATTTCGATATTACTCTGATGAAGCACGTCCATGCTTCGTGAAAACATTCTCCGAAGCTGTATTCCGAAGATTATCATTTTATTCCCTCATGACTTTACACAATTTTCACTTTCTCAAAACGTCCTTTCGAAGGTTGATACTGTGTCCCCTTCTTTTGCCATATGCAACATGATGTATGATGCTTATGCTATGCAAAATGATGTGATGATGTTATGTTATGCAAATGACGTTTGTTCCGAAGATACACACAAAATATCTTTGTAAGCTCTGCATTCCCTTAGGAACGTCTTTGGAGCTTCTTCGCCTTTTACTTAGGCGGTATCAGCGTTGACTTTTCGCTGTAAGCTCTGCATTCCCTTAGGAACGTCTTTGGAGCTTCTTCGCCTTTTACTTTAGGCGGTATCAGCGTTGACTTTTCGCTGTATGCTCTGCATTCCCTTAGGAACGTCTTTGGAGCAAAAAACTTACACTGCGCTCCCTTTGGAACGGCTTTTTGTAACTTCGGCAACTTACTCTGCGTTCCTTAGAACGACTTTTTGCTGCTTCGAAGGATTTTTAATAATTCGAAGGTCCTCCTTGTTACCGCAAATTTTTAAGCTTCAGCAACTTAAGACTGTGGAGAAGATAGATTTTCCTGATAACCAGCCACGAAACTATTACATGAAAACTGAAATGTTCTTTATTACACAGAAAATAGAACTAAACGGAAAAGACTGCTATCAAAGTAGGATATTTGTCAATAAATGTGCTTCGACTCCGGCACAGTACTATTGACTGTGCGAGCTTCAGATTGCTCTCTGAGATCCCTTTGGTGCGGAACATATTGGCTCCCTTCTGGCTGTTGGCCTTGCTGCAGCGGAGGTGGGGGTGGGGGCTGTTGCCATGAAGCTTGAGGTTGACTCACCGAAGCTACGGAAACTGCAGGGTGATTGCCCACGTATTCCGGGATGTAAGGCTGATGGTACGAAGCAGTATGCATGACCTGCTTCGGCTGGCCCTGTTGCGCTGCAGCTTCTGCTAGCTCCTTTTGTTTCTGGATAGTAACATGGCACATCCTGGTGGTATGGCCCTTGTTTTCACCACAAAATAAGCAAAATACCCTCCTTGGTTGATCTCCAAATCTTCCGCCAAAGCCCCTAGCGCCTCTGCCTCTTGGAGCTGGTGGCCGGAAGAAGGTTTGCTGTTGTCCCGAAGCCTGTGAGGAGCACTGCGGTCTGTTCTGCTGACTCCCCTTATCATCATTTTGAGTGGAGTTGTGGATGGACCTGACATGCCTCGGATAGAATCTTCCTCCGAAGCCCCTGGTCATTTCAGAAAATCTGAAGGCCTCCTCCCTTCTTTGGCGAAAGTCATTATCGGCACGAATGTACTCGTCCATCTTTTGGAGCAGCTTCTCCAGAGTCTGAGGAGGCTTCCTAGCAAAGTATTGAGCTGCAGGTCCAGGACGAAGCCCCTTGATCATGGCTTCGATGACAATTTCATTGGGCACAGTTGGTGCCTGCGCCCTCAAACGCAAGAACCTTCTGACATACGCCTGAAGGTATTCTTCATGATCCTGAGTGCACTGGAACAAGGCTTGAGCAGTGACCGGCTTCGTCTGAAATCCTTGAAAGCTGGTTAACAACATATCCTTCAGCTTCTGCCATGAAGTGATCGTTCCTGGTCGAAGGGAGGAATACCAGGTCTGAGCAACGCTCCTGACGGCCATAACGAAAGACTTTGCCATGACTGCAGCATTGCCACCATACGAAGACACTGTTGCTTCGTAGCTCATCAAGAACTGCTTCGGGTCTGAGTGGCCGTCGAACATGGGAAGCTGGGGTGGCTTATAGGACGGAGGCCAGGGTGTAGCCTGCAGCTCAGCGGACAAAGGAGAGGCATCATCGAAAACAAAATTTCCATGATGGAAATTGTCATACCAGTCATCTTCGTTGAAGAAGCCCTCCTGATGAAGGTCTTTTTGTTGAGGCCTTCGGTTCTGCTCATCGTGGGTAAGATGACGAACTTCTTCAGAAGCTTCGTCTATCTGCCTTTGCAACTCAGCTAGCCTGGCCATCTTTTCCTTTTTCCTCTGCACCTGTTGATGAAGCATCTCCATATCCCTGATCTCTTGGTCTAGTTCATCCTCCTGAAGCGTCGGGCTGACGGCCTTCCTCTTCTGGCTTCGGGCCTCCCGAAGAGAGACGGTCTCCTGGTTGGGGTCCAGCGGTTGCAGTGCTGCAGCCCCAGTCGCTGAAGCTTTCTTCGGCGCCATAGCGAGGGTCTATAGCTTCCGAAGGTGTTCAAAAAACTCGAAGTGGAAGTGAGTTCACCGGAGGTGGGCGCCAATGTTGGGGACTTGTTCTCAAATGCTAAGAGTTAAGAACAAGGCAACATAAAAAGTGTTAAGTGTTAAAGTCCTTCGTCCTTCAAAACATTATTCCCCTTCGAGAAATAATGAGTTACGGACGAAGGTCACAAGAGACATACCTTCGTAAATATAACAAATGATGACGAAGGATTCATATACAGCATGAAATATAATATAAACATCATCATAGAATCATTTCTATTTTATTAACATGGAAAAATAGAAATGATTTCAAATTACAAATGTACCTTCGGTCCTGAGAGAAGGTAAAAAGTACAAGCGTGACGCAAAAGCAAATGCCAAGTCAGCGTGAACAGTACGGGAGTACTGTTCATCTATTTATAGGCGTGAGACACAGCCCATACAAAATTACATTCATGTCCATTACATTTGCTGATGACTTATGGAAATCTGTCGAGGCCTAAGTGGTCTTTTCATCTTTAAGTCGGTTCCCCTCTCTGCTATCGCGACGAAGCTTCCCTGCGCACAGCTTCGGCTGTGCACCATCCTTCGCGGAACTTGGTAATCAGCCCGTCCTCCATTTTAATCCCCCTTCGTCTGGTTCAGGCTTCGTCCTGACCGTACTTCATGTTCATAGTTCTGAGTCCGAAGATACCTGTTTACATAATCCACTTGGAAAACATTGTCAAATCATGTTTTTGAGGACCTTCGGAGGGCGAAGGCCCCCAACACCCCTCAATTAAGGATAGACTTGGCTTCAAGAGGGAAGCCAAGAACTTAACGAGCCATAAGGCTCCCATCTCCGCCAAGGAGAAAGGGAAGGCCCCTATGGCTAGTAGTGCTAAAAAGAACTATGCCTTCGTATATCATGATAGGAGACATTCTAGGAATGCCTATAGAAGTTATGATGCTTTTGATTCTCATGCCATGTTTGCTTCTAGTTCTTCCTATATGCATGGTAGAGATATGTCTAGGAGAAATGTTGTTCATCATATGCCTAGGAGAAATGTTGTGAATGTTCCTAGGAAAATTAATGAACCTTCTACAATTTATCATGCTTGCAATGCTTCCTTTGCTATTTGTAGAAAGGATAAGAAGATAATTGCTAGGAAGTTAGGGGCCAAATGTAAGGGAGATAAAACTTGCATTTGGGTCCCTAAGACTATTGTGACTAACCTTGTAGGACCCAACAAGAGTTGGGTACCTAAGACCCAAGCCTAAATTTGCCTTGCAGGTTTATGCATCCGGGGGCTCAAGCTGGATTATCGACAGCGGATGCACAAACCACATGACGGGAGAGAAGAGGATGTTCTCTTCCTACGTCAAGAACAAGGATCCCCAAGATTCAATAATATTCGGTGATGGGAACCAAGGCAAGGTGAAAGGTTAGGTAAAATTGCTATTTCGTCTGAGCACTCTATTTCTAATGTGTTTTTAGTTGAGTCACTTGGATATAATTTGTTATCTGTAAGTCAACTTTGTAATATGGGATATAATTGTCTATTCACAAATGTAGATGTGTCTGTCTTTAGAAGGTGTGATGGTTCACTAGCTTTTAAGGGTGTACTAGATGGCAAACTTTATTTGGTTGATTTTGCAAAAGAAGAGGCCGGTCTAGATGCATGCTTAATTGCTAAGACTTACATGGGCTGGCTGTGGCATCGCCGTCTAGCACATGTGGGGATGAAGAACCTCCATAAGCTTCTAAAGGGAGAACACGTGATAGGTCTAACTAATGTGCATTTCGAAAAAGATAGACCTTGTGCAGCTTGTCAAGCAGGCAAACAGGTGGGAAGCTCTCATCACACCAAAGATGTGATGACCACATCAAGACCTTTGGAGATGCTTCATATGGACCTCTTCGGACCCGTCGCCTATCTAAGCATAGGAGGAAGTAAGTATGGTCTTGTTATAGTTGATGATTTTTCCCGCTTCACTTGGGTATTCTTTTTGCAGGATAAATTTGAAACCCAAGGGACCCTCAAGCGCTTCCTCAGGAGAGCTCAAAATGAGTTTGAGCTCAAGGTGAAGAAGATAAGGAGCGACAACGGGTCTGAGTTCAAGAACCTTCAAGTGGAGGAGTTCCTTGAGGAGGAGGGGATCAAGCACGAGTTCTCCGCTCCCTACACACCACAGAAAAATGGTGTGGTAGAGAGGAAGAACAGGACGCTCATCGATATGGCGAGGACGATGCTTGGAGAGTTCAAGACCCCCGAGCGGTTTTGGTCGGAAGCCATGAACACGGCTTGCCACGCCATCAACCGGGTCTACCTTCACCGCCTCCTCAAGAAGACTTCATATGAGCTTCTAACAGGTAACAAACCCAATGTGTCTTACTTTCGTGTATTTGGGAGCAAATGCTACATTCTAGTGAAGAAAGGTAGAAATTCTAAGTTTGCTCCCAAAGCTGTAGAAGGGTTTTTATTAGGTTATGACTCAAATACAAAGGCATATAGAGTCTTCAACAAATCATCGGGTTTGGTTGAAGTCTCTAGCAACGTTGTATTTGATGAGACTAATGGCTCTCCAAGAGAGCAAGTTGTTGATCTTGATGATGTAGATGAAGAAGACGTTCCAACGGCCACAATGCGCACCATGGCGATTGGTGATGTGCGACCACAGGAACAATTGGAGCAAGATCAACCTTCTTCCTCAACAATGGTGCATCCCCCAACTCAAGACGATGAACAAGTTCATCAGGAGGAGGCGTGTGATCAAGGGGGAGCACAAGATGATCATGTGAGAGAGGAAGAAGCACAACCAGCACCTCCAACCCAAGTTCGAGCGACGATTCAAAGGAATCATCCCGTCGACCAAATTTTGGGTGACATTAGTAAGGGAGTAACTACTCGTTCTAGATTAGTTAATTTTTGTGAGCATTACTCCTTTGTCTCTTCTATTGAGCCTTTCAGGGTAGAAGAGGCCTTGCTAGATCCGGACTGGGTGTTGGCCATGCAGGAAGAGCTCAACAACTTCAAGAGGAATGAAGTTTGGACACTGGTGCCTCGTCCCAAGCAAAATGTTGTGGGAACTAAGTGGGTGTTCCGCAACAAACAGGACGAGCACAGGGTGGTGACAAGGAACAAGGCTCGACTTGTGGCAAAAGGTTATGCCCAAGTCGCAGGTTTCGACTTTGAGGAGACTTTCGCTCCTGTGGCTAGGCTAGAATCAATTCGTATTTTGCTAGCATATGCCGCTCACCATTCTTTCAGGTTGTTCCAAATGGATGTGAAGAGCGCTTTCCTCAACGGGCCAATCAAGGAGGAGGTGTATGTAGAGCAACCCCCTGGCTTCGAGGATGAACGGTACCCCGACCACGTGTGTAAGCTCTCTAAGGCGCTCTATGGACTTAAGCAAGCCCCAAGAGCATGGTATGAATGCCTTAGAGACTTTTTAATTGCTAATGCTTTCAAGGTTGGGAAAGCCGATCCAACTCTTTTCACTAAGACTTGCGATGGCGATCTTTTTGTGTGCCAAATTTATGTCGATGACATAATATTTGGTTCTACTAATCAAAAGTCTTGTGAAGAGTTTAGCAGGGTGATGACGCAAAAATTCGAGATGTCGATGATGGGCGAGTTGAACTACTTCCTTGGGTTCCAAGTGAAGCAACTCAAGGACGGCACCTTCATCTCCCAAACGAAGTACACGCAAGACTTGCTAAAGCGGTTTGGGATGAAGGACGCCAAGCCCGCAAAGACGCCGATGGGAACTGACGGACACACCGACCTCAACAAAGGAGGTAAGTCTGTTGATCAAAAAGCATACCGGTCCATGATAGGTTCTTTGCTTTACTTATGTGCTAGTAGACCGGATATTATGCTTAGCGTATGCATGTGTGCTAGATTTCAATCTGATCCAAGGGAGTGTCACCTTGTGGCTGTGAAGCGAATCCTTAGATATTTAGTAGCTATGCCTTGCTTCGGGATCTAGTATCCAAAGGGGTCTAACTTTGACTTGATTGGATATTCAGACTCCGACTATGCTGGATGTAAGGTCGATAGGAAGAGTACATCGGGGACGTGCCAATTCTTAGGAAGGTCCCTGGTGTCATGGAACTCTAAGAAAACAAACTTCCGTTGCCCTATCCACCGCTAAGGCCGAGTACGTTGCCGCAGGATAGTGTTGCGCACAACTACTTTGGATGAGGCAAACCCTCCGGGACTTTGGCTACAATCTGAGCAAAGTCCCACTCCTATGTGACAATGAGAGTGCTATCCGAATAGCGGAAAATCCTGTTAAGCACAGCCGCACAAAGCACATTGACATCCGGCATCACTTTTTGAGAGACCACCAGCAAAAGGGAGATATCGAAGTGTTTTATGTTAGCACCGAGAACTAGCTAGCCGATATCTTTACCAAGCCTTTAGATGAGAAGACCTTTTGCAGGCTGCGTAGTGAGCTAAATGTCTTAGATTCGCGGAACTTGGATTGATTTATAGCATACATGTGTTTATGCCTTTGATCATGTTCCTTATGCATTTTGTTGTTTACTTGTGGTGCTCAAGTTGTACAAACACTCCCCGGACCTCACAAGTCCTTTTGCAAGTGATATGCACATATTTAGGGGGAGTTGTGCTACAACTTGACCCTTTGAGACTAACCTTGTGCTTGAGTTTGCTTGATTTAGTCTCAAAGGAGGTTTGAAAGGGAAAAGGTGGACTTGGACCATGAAAGACTTCCACTGCACTCCGATGAGAGGGTAACTTATTCCAAGTTCATCTCATGTACTCCTATTGCCTTTGTATTCTTATTTGAAGATTTTGGTGAGGCAATGGGGTTAAAGGGGCCAAGATTGATCCCGTTTTGGTGCTTGATGCCAAAGGGGGAGAAAATAAGGCCAAAGCAATAAATGGATCAGCTACCACTTGAGAAATTTTGAAAATAGTAGAATAGAGCTTTTGGTTTTTCAAAACTCTCTTATTGTCTCTCTTGTCAAAAGTTGGCCTCTCGTGGGGAGAAATGTTGATTATGGGAAAAAGGGGGAGTTTTTGAAATCTTTGATCAATTTCTTTTGGAATACCTCTCTTTTTGTCTCTACAAGTGAGTTTGACTTAGAGATAGGAAATTGAGTTTGATTTGCAAAAACAAACCAAGTGGTGGCAAAGAGTGATCCATATATGCCAAATTTGAATCAAAACAATTTTGAGTTTTCATTTGCATTGATATTGCACTTGTTCTAGTTGCTTTATGTTGTGTTGGCATAAATCACCAAAAAGGGGGAGATTGAAAGGGAAATGTGCCCTTGGGCCATTTCTAAGTATTTTGGTGATTGAGTGCCAACACAAGTGCTTAAGCGTTAAAGTATCCCAAGTGATGGACAAAGTGCAAATCAAAAGTAAAGGTATGTCTCTAGACTTAGTACACTGTTTTATGGACTAATGTATTATGTCTAAGTGCTGGAAACAGGAGAAATCGAATTGGAAAAGAGATGGCTTTGTTCAGCCAAAGTCTGCGTAGTCTGGCTGCACCGGACTGTCCGGTGGTGCACCGGACAGTGTCCGGTGCGCCAGGCTGGCTCTGGCGAACTTGCTGCTCTCGGGACTTGGACGGCGGTGTACGGTATAAATCACCGGACTGTCCAGTGGTGCACCGGACTGTCCGGTGAGCCGTTCACAGGCGAAGTCGTCGGTCTCGGGAAGCCATCAACGGCGTACGACTATAATTCACCGGACTGTCCGGTGAGGCACCGGATTGTCCGGTGAGCCAACGGTCAGCCGGGGCAACGGTCGGCCGAGGATTCCGCGCGTGACGCGTGGCCGAGCCAACGGTCACAAGGGGGCACCGGACTGTCCGGAGTGCACTGTCCGGTGCACCAACGGCTCTAGATCTGCAACGGTCGGCTTCGCCAAACAAGGAAAGAAATCCACACCGGACAGTGTCCGGTGGTGCACCGGACTGTCCGGTGCGCCAGTCGACAGAAGGCAAGAATTGCCTTCCTACAATGCTCTCAGCGGCTCCTAGCTGCCTTGGGGCTATAAAAGGGACCCCTTGGCGCATGGAGAAGACATCCAAGCATTCTTTGAGCATAATTGATCACTCACACTTCGTTCTTGCGCACTTGTTCGACATTCTTAGTGATTTGAGCTCCGTTCTAGTGAGAAACTCGTGATAGTCTCTTGAGCTCAAGTCTGGGTCTTGTGTGTGCGTATTTGCTGTGATCTTTGTGTCTTGTGTGAGTTGCTCATCCCTCCCTTACTCCGTGCTTCTTTGTGAACATCTTTGTAAGGGCGAGAGACTCCAATTTGTGGAGATTCCACGCAAGCGGGATAAAGTAAAGCAAAGCAAAACACCGTGGTATTCAAGTAGGTCTTTGGACCGCTTGAGAGGGGTTGATTGCAACCCTCGTCCGTTGGGACGCCACAACATGGAGTAGGCAAGTTTTGTACTTGGCCGAACCACGGGATAAACCACTGTGCCATCTCTGTGTTGATCTCTTGTGGTTATTGTGTTTTGTTAAGACTCCTCTCTAGCCACTTGGCATTATTGTGCTAACACTTAAACAAGTTTTTGTGGCTTTAAGTTTAAGTTTTTACAGGATCACCTATTCACCCCCCCCCCCCTCTAGGTGCTCTCAAGCACAGTGAAGTTCACTGTTGGTGAGAATAGTGACGAATGAATCGTCTGACTTAGTATGAACAGGAGAGTTATAGGCAGAATATGGGACAAGAGTATTTTGGGAGTTTTCTGGAATATGAACCATACTTAAGGGATGACATGGTTGGATAGGGAATAATTCGATAAGAATTTAGAAACAAAAATTATTCGAATTTGAGTTTGGAAGCCTAGTTCAAAAAAATCTCAAAGTTAAGCATGCTCAACTTGGAGAAACCTGGGATGGGTGACCAGATGGGAAGTTCCCACTGGAAGGAAAATCACGGTCACCGGAGTTCGTATGACTGGAATATGGGTCTAGCTGGTCTTAGGTGGACTGGACAGCATGATGTATGATTAGTTGATGTAACACCCAAATTTTGAATTTGGGATTGGAAGAAGAAATCTGAGCAAAGTACCCTTGATAAATAATTAAACTTTATAATTCATTTTTTTTAAAAGGTAAATGATCATAATAAAATAACGATGGTTAAAATAAATCATAATAAAGATTAGACATTGGAAAAATATTCCTATCAAAATAAAGGGAGAATTTTTGAATATACCTTTAATTCTACTACACACTCAAATAATAATATATTGCTATAATGAGGTGTGTGTACTTCATGTTGAAAACATTACCTAGTTAATGTAATAATAAAATAAATGAAGAAATACTATGTAGTAATTGTGCATCATGTGAAAGTTTATCTTGTGCATAAATTTGAAATTTAGAATTTAAAACTTGGTTTGATGTGAAATTGAAATAAGAAAGGAAAATAGAAACAATAAAGAAAAAAAAAGGAAAAACTCACCTTGGGCCGACTTCTCGCGCGCCTCGGCCCAACACTACATTCCCAGTCGCGCTCCCAGCCCAAACCAGCCGCATGCATGCGTCCCCGCCTGGTGGGCCCGGGCGGGCAGCCTCACCCCACTCATCTGCGCGTCGGTCGGATAAGCCTCCGCGTACCAGCCGCGCCTGCGTCTCGTTTCCAAGTCACTGCCGTGTGGGCCCCACCTAGCCAGACGCTCCACGCAACCGGGCTCTCTCCTTCCCTCGCTGTCTGATGGGTCCCAGGCGTCAACTATTTCTTCTCCCACCTGTGAAACAAACCGCAGCTGAGTCTTCGGGGTTGTTGAGATCGGGCGAGTCTCTCGCTGCCAATCTCCGCGAAATTCGTGACTCCTGTGGTTAAGTACCAGGCCGGCTACCTCTCTCTCCTCTCCATTCTTCTCCCACGGCCGTGCCCTTTCCCCGGGGGAGCAGCTCCCTGCTCGCCGTGCGGCTCTTCCATGGCGCCTTGGTCTGGCGACTCCGCGTCTGCTCCGTCCCTGCCCCAACAACTGGCCTGGGGGCTTCTTCGCAACGCGTGGGTGATGTTCATGACTTCGCGCGGCGGGATTTGTGGCCGATGCGCTCTGTATTCCTCACCGTCGTTCTCACACCAACGCAGTTCCGCTCCTCGTCGTGGCCGACGTCACCCGAACAACCATCCGTGGTAATATCCCCTTGATCTTGTTCGCCATGTTCCCCTGTACGTGTTGCACCCAGTCGATTTGGGAACCGTGTACCCGTGCGCCGTGATTGGGTAGCTCACCGGCGTGCGCCACCGTGCGGGTGCGCCCCGCCGCCGGTGGTTCATCGGGGGGGAAGAGAATGGGGGGATGTGTCGCGGGTCGTTGATCCGGGTGTGGGTGGCTCAGATTAATAGCCTCGTACCGGTTCGGCTGGGTTAGATCGTGACCGTAGATCTTTGAATGGGCGGGCTAGGTTGGTCTGAAACCTTATAAAATCCCGAGCGTTGAATCGAGATCTAACGGCCTGGGCCACATACCGGTTCGAATTATGTCGGATCTAATCCTAGCCGTTGGAATTGATCTGACGGTCCAAATTAGAGCATACCCCTTCGCGCGTGCAAATTGCTAAAGAGCCCCTGAAACCTTTACAAATTAACCCGCCATCCACGTAGACTATTCCCTGTGTCGTTGGCAACTTACCCATAGACCCCTGCTGTTCTCAGATTTTGAGGCCCAGTCCAGAGTATTATAAAACAGAGAAAATAATTTATAAATGGATTTTTAATAGATAAATAAATGCTAGAACTTGTTTAAATCATAGAAAATCCATTTTTAGTCCGAATTAATCCATTCCACTTTCTAAAATTTTGTAATTTTATTCTCTACCACCTAGAGCCTCTGTTTTGGCATGAAAACAATTAGAAATTTAATCTCTCACTTAATCCATTTTAAACACATAAAACCTTTGAAAATTCATAACTTAAAACCTATAACTCCAAAATTAATAATTCCTGTTCCTGTGATCTTATTTCAATATGTAAATTATTAATATGTATTTTGCATATATGTTTGGTGTAATGTTAATTTTGCCTATACCATGTATGTCTGTATTGCTACGTTTAGCAGTGAGGACACGTGTCACCTGAAGATCATCCTGGTACCTGGAATCTCAAGTCCCAGGCAAGTTGTGCCCTTGATCACTTCTTTTTACCCACTCATGTTCTAATTAATCATAATGGTCTGCATAGGTTAATTTTGATGGGACCCAATAGGTTACCCTAGTTTGTCTATCTTTATACCTTGTTTACCACTGAACTTTTTGGGTAGTACTTGCTAGTGCTTTATGTGGTTTTGGGTATGAAGGTACATTATTCATGATCACACTTTTATTAAATGTTTATTATTACTGTTCATGATAAGATCATTATGTTAATTGGAACATGGAGAACCACCCGGGAAAACAGTGCTACCACAAGGGAGGAATGGGACCCCTTGGCTGATTAATTAGGAAAGCTAGTGGAAGACTACCTTACCCGAAAGGGGCAAGGGCAGTAGGGGAGTGGTCAGTGTAGGGAGGCCCTCGGGAGGATTTTGCTGCGATGGCGGTCCTGCAAGGGATTCCTGCATTGGAACTTCCTATAAACTGTAGCGGGTTTTCGGAAGCTAGTGGAACTTTGTAAAGGCCTCGTAGTGGATCCCTAGCCATTCACCTCGGTAGTGTCTAAGGGCCTTGCAAACCCTGGCGACATGGGATACACGACTTGTGGGTAAAGATGCGCAACCTCTGCAGAGTGTAAAACTAGTATACTAGCCGTGCTCACGGTCAAGAGCAGCTCGGACACTCACATGATTAAATTAAGGAACTTAAAATCAATTTGTCATATGCATTGCATCGCAGGTGAAGTTGTTACTTTTGTTCTACTATTTAACTGGGTTGGTATTTACTTATACTTAGTAACTGCTAATAAAATTTTGACCAACTTTAAAAGCAATGCTCAGCTCTAACCATCCTCTTTGGTAAGCCTTACACTTCACGTGAGCTCCCACCTTTGGCGAGTTCATGCACATTATTCCCCACAACTTGTTGAGCGATGAACGTATGTGAGCTCACTCTTGCTGTCTCACACACCCCACAGGTCCAGAACAGGTACCGCAGGATGAGGCGCTTGGAGGATGCTTCGAAGTGTTCGTGAGAAGTCTAGGCCGTCGTCTCCCAGTCAACTTTTGGGTTGCTGGACCGTTGTCTCCTTATAATGTAATTATTTATTTTGTATAGAACTCCTGTTATATATAAAGTTGTGACATTCGATCCTGTGCCACTATACATCATATGTGTGAGACTTGGTCCCAGCATACCTGGTGTTTATGTTCGCGCCCGGGTCTTGGTGCCCCGAAATCCGGGTGTGACAGAAGTGGTATCAGAGGAATGTTGACTGTAGGACGAAACCTAGATAGAACTGGACAACCATTCTTTACTTACCTTACTCTGATTCTTTTCTAAACTTTTCTTAATCTTTTTCTCATCTATTTCCGCTTTACTCTGATTACTCTTATCTTTTCTCTTCTAAAGACAAATGTGGATTTCACACTTTGAAATCCAGTGCCTAAAGTGACCTTTAGGAATAGGAGACCTACTCCTAAGGAACAAAATCAAAACTATTTTTATAGTTATCTACGTACTTGAATGTTTGTTCTTATGATACTTGTCTGATTTGGATCTTTGATTGAGTGTGATGAGTTGTGGAGTAATGTCCACAATTACATCTGCATATACATAATGCTTATAAAACTAACTAGACAAACTAGATTATCCCTCATTAAAGTATCTAGTCTAACAATATTCATCTCAACTTAAAAGATTCTATCCTACACTCATAGATCCATCTTATCTTAAAAGATACTCATCTTGAAAAGACCTTATGTCATCCCAATAGATCTAACTGACCTCAAAGGATTCAACTTCTACCTTATCCTTATGAATTTATCTTGTTCTAATAGGCATACCTATCCCATTCTACATTAACAACCTTGATCTAGCCTAAATAAATAGATCTTATCTAGTTATTCCAATCTAATCTAGATCCTATCTAATCTAATATGATCCAATCTAAAGTGAGTTACTTAACGAACTACTTAATACTAGTGAAATAGATTAGACCATGCTGGCCAGATTTTAACTTACATTAGTACATCAGACCAACTCACCCCTGAACAAATAACCTACAAGCATATTCATGGTGACCATCTATCCCATCCTAAATGTTGCCATAACACACTTATCTTATGCCACCAACCTGTTAACCATCTGTCCTTACCTACAAATTATCCTAACTACATGTCCCTAATTCGGATAAAGACTTCAAGAACGAAGATCGAAGATGATCGATCTCATCAAATCGAGGAAGGATAAAATTCAAGACAGATCTTCAAAAGAATCAAAAGCCACAATCTTGGATGAAGTCTTTCCTTACCACACTCTTTCTTACCCAAACCTCTCTATGCTTCAAAGATATCTTTTACCATACACAATAAAGTGGATATACATACCCATGCTCTCCTAAATCACTCCTTAATGAAAAAAAAGAGAGAGGCTTTTGATTTTTGAAATAATTAGAAACTGAAAGATAAATTGCAAACCACTCTTCCTATATCCCTTTTCTTACAAATCTCGGGGACGAGATTATTTTTAAGGGGGTAGGATTTGTAACACCCAAATTTTGAATTTGGGATTGGAAGAAGAAATCTGAGCAAAGTACCCTTGATAAATAATTAAACTTTATAATTCATTTTTTTTAAAAGGTAAATGATCATAATAAAATAACGATGGTTAAAATAAATCATAATAAAGATTAGACATTGGAAAAATGTTCCTATCAAAATAAAGGGAGAATTTTTGAATATACCTTTAATTCTACTACACACTCAAATAATAATATATTGCTATAATGAGGTGTGTGTACTTCATGTTGAAAACATTACCTAGTTAATGTAATAATAAAATAAATGAAGAAATACTATGTAGTAATTGTGCATCATGTGAAAGTTTATCTTGTGCATAAATTTGAAATTTAGAATTTAAAACTTGGTTTGATGTGAAATTGAAATAAGAAAGGAAAATAGAAACAATAAAGAAAAAAAAGGAAAAACTCACCTTGGGCCGACTTCTCGCGCGCCTCGGCCCAACACTACATTCCCAGTCGCGCTCCCAGCCCAAACCAGCCGCATGCATGCGTCCCCGCCTGGTGGGCCCGGGCGGGCAGCCTCACCCCACTCATCTGCGCGTCGGTCGGATAAGCCTCCGCGTACCAGCCGCGCCTGCGTCTCGTTTCCAAGTCACTGCCGTGTGGGCCCCACCTAGCCAGACGCTCCACGCAACCGGGCTCTCTCCTTCCCTCGCTGTCTGATGGGTCCCAGGCGTCAGCTATTTCTTCTCCCACCTGTGAAACAAACCGCAGCTGAGTCTTCGGGGTTGTTGAGATCGGGCGAGTCTCTCGCTGCCAATCTCCGCGAAATTCGTGACTCCTGTGGTTAAGTACCAGGCCGGCTACCTCTCTCTCCTCTCCATTCTTCTCCCACGGCCGTGCCCTTTCCCCGGGGGAGCAGCTCCCTGCTCGCCGTGCGGCTCTTCCATGGCGCCTTGGTCTGGCGACTCCGCGTCTGCTCCGTCCCTGCCCCAACAACTGGCCTGGGGGCTTCTTCGCAACGCGTGGGTGATGTTCATGACTTCGCGCGGCGGGATTTGTGGCCGATGCGCTCTGTATTCCTCACCGTCGTTCTCACACCAACGCAGTTCCGCTCCTCGCCGTGGCCGACGTCACCCGAACAACCATCCGTGGTAATATCCCCTTGATCTTGTTCGCCATGTTCCCCTGTACGTGTTGCACCCAGTCGATTTGGGAACCGTGTACCCGTGCGCCGTGATTGGGTAGCTCACCGGCGTGCGCCACCGTGCGGGTGCGCCCCGCCGCCGGTGGTTCATCGGGGGGGAAGAGAATGGGGGGATGTGTCGCGGGTCGTTGATCCGGGTGTGGGTGGCTCAGATTAATAGCCTCGTACCGGTTCGGCTGGGTTAGATCGTGACCGTAGATCTTTGAATGGGCGGGCTAGGTTGGTCTGAAACCTTATAAAATCCCGAGCGTTGAATCGAGATCTAACGGCCTGGGCCACATACCGGTTCGAATTATGTCGGATCTAATCCTAGCCGTTGGAATTGATCTGACGGTCCAAATTAGAGCATACCCCTTCGCGCGTGCAAATTGCTAAAGAGCCCCTGAAACCTTTACAAATTAACCCGCCATCCACGTAGACTATTCCCTGTGTCGTTGGCAACTTACCCATAGACCCCTGCTGTTCTCAGATTTTGAGGCCCAGTCCAGAGTATTATAAAACAGAGAAAATAATTTATAAATGGATTTTTAATAGATAAATAAATGCTAGAACTTGTTTAAATCATAGAAAATCCATTTTTAGTCCGAATTAATCCATTCCACTTTCTAAAATTTTGTAATTTTATTCTCTACCACCTAGAGCCTCTGTTTTGGCATGAAAACAATTAGAAATTTAATCTCTCACTTAATCCATTTTAAACACATAAAACCTTTGAAAATTCATAACTTAAAACCTATAACTCCAAAATTAATAATTCCTGTTCCTGTGATCTTATTTCAATATGTAAATTATTAATATGTATTTTGCATATATGTTTGGTGTAATGTTAATTTTGCCTATACCATGTATGTCTGTATTGCTACGTTTAGCAGTGAGGACACGTGTCACCTGAAGATCATCCTGGTACCTGGAATCTCAAGTCCCAGGCAAGTTGTGCCCTTGATCACTTCTTTTTACCCACTCATGTTCTAATTAATCATAATGGTCTGCATAGGTTAATTTTGATGGGACCCAATAGGTTACCCTAGTTTGTCTATCTTTATACCTTGTTTACCACTGAACTTTTTGGGTAGTACTTGCTAGTGCTTTATGTGGTTTTGGGTATGAAGGTACATTATTCATGATCACACTTTTATTAAATGTTTATTATTACTGTTCATGATAAGATCATTATGTTAATTGGAACATGGAGAACCACCCGGGAAAACAGTGCTACCACAAGGGAGGAATGGGACCCCTTGGCTGATTAATTAGGAAAGCTAGTGGAAGACTACCTTACCCGAAAGGGGCAAGGGCAGTAGGGGAGTGGTCAGTGTAGGGAGGCCCTCGGGAGGATTTTGCTGCGATGGCGGTCCTGCAAGGGATTCCTGCATTGGAACTTCCTATAAACTGTAGCGGGTTTTCGGAAGCTAGTGGAACTTTGTAAAGGCCTCGTAGTGGATCCCTAGCCATTCACCTCGGTAGTGTCTAAGGGCCTTGCAAACCCTGGCGACATGGGATACACGACTTGTGGGTAAAGATGCGCAACCTCTGCAGAGTGTAAAACTAGTATACTAGCCGTGCTCACGGTCAAGAGCAGCTCGGACACTCACATGATTAAATTATGGAACTTAAAATCAATTTGTCATATGCATTGCATCGCAGGTGAAGTTGTTACTTTTGTTCTACTATTTAACTGGGTTGGTATTTACTTATACTTAGTAACTGCTAATAAAATTTTGACCAACTTTAAAAGCAATGCTCAGCTCTAACCATCCTCTTTGGTAAGCCTTACACTTCACGTGAGCTCCCACCTTTGGCGAGTTCATGCACATTATTCCCCACAACTTGTTGAGCGATGAACGTATGTGAGCTCACTCTTGCTGTCTCACACACCCCACAGGTCCAGAACAGGTACCGCAGGATGAGGCGCTTGGAGGATGCTTCGAAGTGTTCGTGAGAAGTCTAGGCCGTCGTCTCCCAGTCAACTTTTGGGTTGCTGGACCGTTGTCTCCTTATAATGTAATTATTTATTTTGTATAGAACTCCTGTTATATATAAAGTTGTGACATTCGATCCTGTGCCACTATACATCATATGTGTGAGACTTGGTCCCAGCATACCTGGTGTTTATGTTAGCGCCCGGGTCTTGGTGCCCCGAAATCCGGGTGTGACAGTTGAAATTTGGGGTGATCGGCTAATCGATGAATAGTAACGATGAATAGTGACGATGAATAGTGACGACGAAAAAGTTACTATAGATATCATCGATGAGTAGTAATGATGATAAATAGTAACGATGATGAATAGTAACGATGGTGAATAGTGTTGGTGAATAGTAATGATGAATAGGAATGATGAACGAACGATGAATAGGAACTATGAACGAACGAACGAATGATCGAATGATCGGACGAACGAACGATCGGAATTTCGGCAACATAACGGCAGGACAAAGATTATCTGGAAGAACGATGAATAGGGACTATGAACGAACGATGAACGATGAATAGGAACTATGAACGAACGAACGAACGATCGAATGATCGGACGAACGAACGATCAGAATTTCGGCAGCATAACTGCAGGATAAAGATTATTTGGATGAACGAACGGACGAACGATCGAATGATCGGACGAACGAACGATCGGAATTTCGGCAGCATAACGGCAGGACAAAGATTATCTGGAAGAACGATGAATAGAGACTATGAACGAACGATGAATGATGAATAGGAACTATGAACGAACGATGAACGATCGAATGATCGAACGAACGAACGATCGAAACTTCAGCAGCATAACGGTAGGAAAAAGATTATTTGGACGAACGAACTGACGAACGATCGAACGATCGGACGAACGGACGAACGAACCATGAACGATCGGACGAACGATTGAACGATCGGACGAACGAATGAACAAACTAAGAACAGGGGACGAACGATCGAAGAACGATCGAACGATCCTTGTGCTAGTGTGTGCTTGTGTGGAACATGGAGTGGGTGTGTGTGTGGGGGGGAAGAGAGTTGCCATGAAATGGCTTGGGGTGGGATGAGAGGAGGCCCTTGCCCCTCTATTTATAGCCATGGTGGGGGGATTAGGGGGAGGGATGAGAGGATTAGGGGGAGGATGAGAGGATTAGTGGAGATTAGCATGTATTTGTCTTGTATAAGTGTAATTAGCTTGTAGAGCTCACCGTATGACACTGGAGGCATACGTATACGTATGGGCATGAGGAAAGTTATGAAGAAAATATTTGTAGGGTCTTGAAAAATGATTCTGAAGGTATTTCTCAAGAGGAAAATATCCGAAGATATATCGGTGGAATAGTTGAGCAGTATTTCTGGAAAGAACTTGAAGGGGATCACTAGGAAATATCTGGGCAGTATTTCTGGAAAGAATTTGAGGGGGATCACTCGGGAAATATTTGTAGGTATTTTGAGGAGGATTTTGGAGATAATATAGACCACTATATTTTATTTGTTGATATCAACTCGCAAACAACCATTTTGAAATGAAACTTGAAATTCATTTTGAATTTAGGGCGAGTTTGAGAAAATTTCAGGATTTGAATTTTTGGGATGCTACAAATCTACCCCACTTAAAAGGAATCTCGTCCTCGAGATTTGGCTTAGAAGGGTTATGGGTATAGCTTTACTTCAGCTACATATCTTCACTTTGCAACTCTTCGAGGAGATGGAACTTCAACAAAATCTGGTCTTTGAGGAGCATCCGGTTGCAAACGCTGATTCTGGCTACTCAAAGATCATCTTCAGCCTTCTAGGTTTCGCTTGGCAGCTAGCTTATTGAAGAAGCATCGATGCCAACACGCAAACCTTCCTCTTGCGAACTTCCACATGGATTCCTTCCTTGATTGGTCTTCTGGTGCTTCATCAACGGAACTTGGGTGACCACTTCTCATCCATAAACTTATATGCTTGGATGATCTGGTACTCCACAAGCTTGCTACAGGCCTTCTTCTTTTTCTCCATAGCAGGAACTTGGCTGGAACACTACCCCACTTAAAATGAATGAGGGTAGATCTCTTGAATCTTGGGGATTTGAACTCCTTGAAGTACCTCATAACAAGGGTGTTACGGGGCCTTCTTCTGCTGTTACTGCTTGAGCAGGCTGCGGAGAGATGACTGGCACAGGGTTGATTCTGGGAGAACCTTCTTCTTATCTTCTCTTCACTATCTTCTTTTCTCTTCTCACTTTTCACTTTTCACTGCCTCTTTCTTTCTCTTTGCTCTTCCCACTGGAGGATTCTATCAAAGAGTATTACTATCATACACTGGAGGAAACCAAAGACTATGAACCATGTGCAACAGTCTTCAACCCAAGAATCACCAAGCATTGTGATCTTAGGAGCAAGGGAGTGGAAAAATGGAGTTGCTTGCGATTTGGCAGAGGGGATTTATCTGGAGTGTGCTTTGAGCGAGTTGGGAGTTGATGGGGCTGGTGGGGGGGATTTATAGGCGAGCGGGGGTGTCCGGTTGTGGAGTAGTGGTGATGGAGTAGGTGCTACGCGGCAGCGGGTGCGATAAGGGGAGGGGGCCTGGTGTTGCCGGCGATGAGGGTGGCGGTGGGTGCGCTGCAAAGGTGGCGTGGGCGGCGGTAGTGCGCTGCAAAGGGGGGCGGTGGGTGGCGGTGGTAGTGCGCATGGAGGCGAGGCATGAGTCCGGGGGGGGCACGGGTGAGAGGTGGGGTCAATGACCCTGATGTTTGTGGTCTCTGGTTCCAAGAATCTTTGCATCTCCGTATGGTAATAACTCCTTCTGTCCTCTTTTCCTGTTTACTTTGACTCAGGGGCAGTGCTTTGATTCCCACGGTCGGTCCTTTTGACTGAGCGGCTGGACTGGTTTCTTCTGTAGCTTATTCCATGCTTCAAGGGTAAGCTTCTCGGTATCTTCTTGGGTAAGGCACTTTTCTCTTGAGATGGGTTAAGATGAGAATGGAAGCATAAGGTGAGGATTAGATCTAATTTGTTATCTATGTTTTTAGAGAAAACCTTTTTAAGAAAAACAAAAAGAAAACACACAAGCTCAGCAATGATAAGTACAAACAAATCAAATGTTTGAATAAGGGAAGAATAGAGTTTTTCCAAAGCACGAACTACTCAGATTCGGGGGCTAAGCATAACTACTATTGCTTGGCTCCTAAATTGAGAACTATGCTAAATGCAACTTATGAGCACTA
The DNA here is from genome assembly GCA_029449295.1 of Zea luxurians. Classification (NCBI taxonomy): domain Eukaryota; kingdom Viridiplantae; phylum Streptophyta; class Magnoliopsida; order Poales; family Poaceae; genus Zea; species Zea luxurians. Next base: position 32,902,781 of record JAOPSE010000031.1, read on the forward strand.
ACGTTAAAGCATCACATATGCACTCAAAAGAGGAGAAAACATCAAGCGAAATTCATTTTGAAATGCCCTAGGGGGCCACACAATTAGAGTTTTTCAAAACACGGGGCTACACGGTTACCTCTCATACATGCAGGGCTCTAGCCAAAGTGAAGAAAAACTTCACTACCCAATGCATGCAGAGGACTGGGCATAACTAACTTCAGACCAGACAGCTTCTCTTCTAGCAAGGCTGGCGCACAACTTCAATCTGAGGCATCTCCTGGATGGGTTAAGAGGGAGCTGATGTTGATGACTTCTTCTGGCGGCGACTGAGATGGCAACACGGGGTCGAACTCTTCTTCAAGCGGGACTGGCTCTTGTAGCTCCTCAGAGGGCGGCGGTGCTGGCGGGGTGCTTGCAGCTTCGTCCTTGACTTCAAGGGATGGTGCTGGAATCTTCTTCATGGTGAGGGGCTCAAACAACTCTGGCGGGGGATCTTGGGAGGACTCAGGGTGCTCTTGCTTATCCATAGCCTGAGGGAAGACTGGAATTCCTTCCAAGACTATGGCTCCTTCCGGTAGTTCTCAAGCCTTCTTCTCTCCTCTGATAGAGACCGGGTAACCTTCAAGAATCTGGGGGTCTTCAGCTTTGATGGGTTGAACTGGGTTGGATGGAGCGGGCTCTTGGATCCGCAGGGCTCTACGTTGGTTATGGGTGACCAAGTAGGCCTCCATCAACTTCTGGACGTGCTCATCCTTGGCTTGCTTCAGGGCTTCAACAGCAAGGACTTCACGACTCTCCAAGGCAGTTGCACGGGCTTGAACTGTGGTGAGATCCACATGCAGCTGACGGTTGCGCTTCTCTGCATCTTCTGCTCGGGCAATCATCTGACGGTGGTGCCGAGCCAAGAAATCATATTGTGTATCAAGGGTGAGCAGGTATGCAGTGAGGTACACGACTGTGGGGTCGTCCTCAAGCAGCTGCTGCTCTTCCAATGCACGCATCCTGGCCATCCAAGCGGGACGGTCTCTCTGAAAGGGCAGAAAGAATCTGAGCGGGGTGTCGACCACTTCTTCTTCATAGATCTGACACAGGGCCCTCAATGCCTTACGAGCGACGACTTGGCAGGTGTCTCTGAATCTGTGCCCAGCAGCAGTGACACTCCATTCCACATGGCGCGGACTGGATCCAATGTATACAGTCGCGACACACTTCTCTGTGCCATGCTCGACGAATTCACGACCATCATACTCTGGCTGGCTCCTGATTCCGAGGCGAACTGTGCATGCTCTCAGCAACTTGGGGAAACCATCTTCATTCTGGCAAAAGCTGGTTTGGCAACGAACCTCCATCTGACTTCTGAGAGAAGGAAAGGGGAAAACATTTTTGAAATGAAGGAATGAGAGCAAGAATTTTTTTTAAGAAAATAGTTTTGACTCAAAAACTTTTGATCAGGCTAAGGGTTACGTCCTGTGGCCAACCTAACAACTCTGATACCACCTGAAGCGCCCCAATCCTCTGGGACTCAAATGTGATACAATTATTAGTCCCAGGAGGCTAGTAAACACATTTATACAACAGATGATTTCAGATCTGCTTAAACGAAACAAACCTATAAAGGTGGTGATCAACTTTAAGAGTTGGTCCACAACTCGGGACATATCATCAGAGTGGGGCTGAAGCAGCCCGATATACGCAGCGAAGCAAATCAGCGGTCCAACAGCCACAGGCAAGGTTGGGAACAGTCGTAACTCTTACCCGATCTCCTTTTTCTGAAAAACAACAAATAAGCAAGGGTGAGTACAAACGTACTCAGCAGCCCACCTTCACCCGTGGAATAGGGAAATCAGATATAATGCATGGAATATGTGGAGCTCAAGATATTTGCAGAAACAGCAATATTTTATGCAGGGTTGTTTTGAAAAACATTTTGTATTTTGCAAAGCGCATCCTCTCCAAAAGGAGCAGGAAGTTTTTCAGTATAGAACAAAATCCCCTGGACTAAACCATCCAGATATCTCAGCAGTTTCCCACTGGTTTTCATTTTCAACAACAGCCACTGGACTTCCCGTCCACCATAGCTCACGGCTCAACCGCCAGACCTTTTAAAAACCACTTTTCTCAAACGCACTTTTTTTTTTGAAAACAAAACATTAATTGTCATACCACACCAGACTCGTCCATTCCTGTGGACACAGACTATTCGAATAGGTTTGAACTCTGCGCAGAGGTGTACACTTTACCCACTAGTCCGGCTCTGCGATCTCATAGCTAGTGAGACCTGAATCTGAATCTCTTTCTTTCCCCGCACGTCCTAACCTTAACGGTTATCCAGAAGGAGTCAGGCCACCACCATGTCCAAACCGGACAAAACTTTCCCCCTCCTTATCCTCCCGGTGCTCCCCAGCCTTCATAACCCTGGGGTCGGACCGCACGAGTTCAGATTGAGTGACTGCCCACACAGTCTCGAGTGGTTGTACTATTAAAGAGTACAGGTAGTGAAGATGACAAACCGGTCCTTATATGAGGGGACAATCCTTCTGCTCACGCCTAAACCAGCTGAGCCAACACCTTAGGCCCTCCCCTAAACCAGGGAGTCCCTGATTATCCCACTCACAATATGATAAGGGTGAAAACCCTTCATCATACACATTTTGAAAAGCATTTTCTTTTGAAAACTCACACCTGTTCTCAAATCATTTGGAACATATATATATCAGGGATTGATTGCGGCAAGCGGCTGGGTGGCTATAATAACTTGTCTCAAAATCATATCATGCATAAAATAACAGGCTAAGGGTTGTGGTTGAAAAATCATAGGTAATTTATGCATCAAAGGGATCCAGTGAGCTTGTCGTGCTTATCCGGCGAAGGGGGGAAGGAGAGCTCGCGGAACTGGCTTCTGACTCCACTGCCTGGCGTAGACTTGCAGATCTGGCCTCCACGAGACGGCACGAACGCTCCGATAACTATGCAACATGAACAAGCAAACATACAAACCAACAAGTATACCAACAAATATTTAGTATAGTGGTCAGAATAGTGATATATGGATGGGTAGAGTCTTGAGTAGAATCTGTGTCATGTGGTGTTGTGATATTACTGATGGTGGAGTGGAGGTGCTTACCAGGAGGGTGGACTAGAGGCAAAACGACACTATGCGTGTAGCCGGTAGAGCGGAGTAACAGAGTGGGTGGGGTGTTTGCCTTGGCTGAGGGTGTTGAGTGTGTGTGGAGAGGGAGAGGGTAGCTGCGTGTATTTATAGCTGGGTGTATGTGGTGTAGCACAGTGAAGTTCACTGTTGGTGAGAATAGTGACGAATGAATCGTCTGACTTAGTATGAATAGGAGAGTTATAGGCAGAATATGGGACAAGAGTATTTTGGGAGTTTTCTAGAATATGAACCATACTTAAGGGATGACATGGTTGGATAGGGAATAATTCGATAAGAATTTAGAAACAAGAATTATTCGAATCTGAGTTTGGAAGCCTAGTTCGAAGGAATCTCAAAGTTAAGCATGCTCAACTTGGAGAAACCTGGGATGGGTGACCAGATGGGAAGTTCCCACTGGAAGGAAAATCACGGTCACCGGAGTTCGTATGACTGGAATATGGGTCTAGCTGGTCTTAGGTGGACTGGACAGCATGATGTATGAGTAGTTGAAATTTGGGGTGATCGGCTAATCGATGAATAGTAACGATGAATAGTGACGATGAATAGTGACGACGAAAAAGTTACTATAGATATCATCGATGAGTAGTAATGATGATAAATAGTAACGATGATGAATAGTAACAATGAATAGTAACGATGGTGAATAGTGTCGGTGAATAGTAATGATGAATAGGAATGATGAACGAACGATGAATAGGAACTATGAACGAACGAACGAATGATCGAATGATCGGACGAACGAACGATCGGAATTTCGGCAGCATAACGGCAGGACAAAGATTATCTGGAAGAACGATGAATAGGGACTATGAACGAACGATGAATAGGAACTATGAACGAACGAACGAACGATCGAATGATCGGACGAACGAACGATCGGAATTTCGGCAGCATAACGGCAGGATAAAGATTATTTGGATGAACGAACGGACGAACGATCGAATGATCGGACGAACGAACGATCGGAATTTCGGCAGCATAACGGCAGGACAAAGATTATCTAGAAGAACGATGAATAGGGACTATGAACGAACGATGAACGATGAATAGGAACTATGAACGAACGATGAACGATCGAATGATCGAACGAACGAATGATCGGAACTTCGGTAGCATAACGGTAGGAAAAAGATTATTTGGACTAACGAACGGACGAACGATCGAACGATCGGACGAACGGACGAACGAACCATGAACGATCGGACGAACGATCGAACGAACGAACGAACAAACTAAGAACAGGGGACGAACGATCGAACGATCCTTGTGCTAGTGTGTGCTTGTGTGGAACTTGGAGTGGGTGTGTGTGGGGGGGAGAGAGTTCCCATAAAATGGCTTGGGGTGGGATGAGAGGAGGTCCTTGCCCCTCTATTTATAGCCATGGTGGGGGGATTAGGGGGAGGGATGAGAGGATTAGGGGGAGGATTAGTGGAGATTAGCATGTATTTGTCTTGTATAAGTGTAATTAGCTTGTAGAGCTCACTGTATGACACTAGAGGCATACGTATACGTATGGGCATGAGGAAAGTTATGAAGAAAATATTTGTAGGGTCTTGAAAAATGATTCTGAAGGTATTTCTCAAGAGGAAAATATCCGAAGATATATCGGTGGAATAGTTGAGCAGTATTTCTGGAAAGAATTTGAAGGGGATCACTAGTAAATATCTGGGCAGTATATCTGGAAAGAATTTGAGGGGGATCACTCGGGAAATATTTGTAGGTATTTTGAGGAGGATTTTGGAGATAATATAGACCACTATATTTTATTTGTTGATATCAACTCGCAAACAACCATTTTGAAATGAAACTTGAAATTCATTTTGAATTTAGGGCGAGTTTGAGAAAATTTCAGGATTTGAATTTTTGGGATGCTACACCCCCTCAGCCAAACAGCTGCATGTCTAGAGGTAGAGGAGTAGACTCCTCACACCGGCTAAGTCTAGCTGAGTATTAGTATACTCAGCCTTGCTTCTGGCATAATTTTTTACAGGTTCTCTGGAGGACATGGTTGCTGGAGTGACTTGGCCGTCCACCTTGCCACTGGGTTGGACCATCGAGTGGGACCCTACCTCGGCTAAGGAGGAGCATGAGGAGTGATGGGACAGGCTTCCTCATCCCTCCATTTATTTATCGTTAGTTTATTCTGCTGCATTCCGAACAATGGTCACTACTTTTGCTAAAATTCGATGATGATGTAATAAATTTGATACTCCTTTATGTATGGTTTTATGTTTTATTGTATTTGCTCTGTTGCCTCACCATCGAGTGAGTACGTGGTACTTGATCCTGTCAATGGCCTCGTCAGACTAGATCCGAGGGACTAACGTGTTATTCCTATTTAAGTGTGGTCTAGCCTCTAAGGTGGGACTTAGGCACTTAAGTTGGAATAATTCGGGCGGTTCCGCCACACCTTAGGCCTATAACATGCGGATTTTACTGTTACCCGCACGTAACTGAGGCAAGGGGCATTGAACCAATATGTCATTTAGGCGCCCTTCATTATGACTTCCATTATGCCTTGTGCGTTACCGAGGCATGAAGGGACAGATGGAGAAGACTAGACGACACGCCCATTACACTACGCATGGCCGCGTACCAGGCACCATCGCAACCTACACCAAGGCATGTGTTTCGATTAGACGGGACAAGGAGGCAGGATATGTATGCCAGAACATCATGTAGCATCCTAGAATGGATACCAGTTTAAGAAGTCCTAGTGTTGTCAGCGCTATCCAATTGTTACCACTCCATATTATAAACTTTCCTAGGCCCACCTGTCAGGGCCTAAACTCCCTTGTAATGTGCCTCCCTTGAACTATAAAAGGGAGAGCACTTGCTTCGTAGCAAGAGAGGTCGGAGGTCAACTTACACTCAGACCTTCAATTCCCCGGTTCTCAAGCAATACAACTCGTAGTGGATGTAGGGTATTACGCTTCGGCGACCTAAACTACTCTAAACCCTTATGTTCTTGTGTTCATCTAGAAGGCTAGGCAATCACCTAAGCCTACTCCTCATTCGAGGATCAGGGCGGGTGCAATCCTCCACCCGGCCGGAGGATTCTCCCCTCTAACATTTGGCGCACTAGATAGGGGGCAGGCTATAGAGCTTGGCCCCTCGATTGAGATGACATCCCGCTCACCTTCTGGCAAGCTCGGCTAGAGTGAGCACGCCGATGTCTGGCACAAGACAAAAAAGCGACACCTCAAGCGACTCACCATCGATGTCAAGCAGCGCCTTAATAGGCGTGTTGCTGCCATCAAGCAAGGGGCAACAGAAGCCATGCCTATGGCATTTGAGGTTGTTCCCATCAGCACCCCGCCAAGCTCCACTGCGCTTGAGGTCGCTGCTGTCAACCTCCAGTCACTTATAGTGCTGTTCGAGGTGGCCACCGCCAGCCAGCGCAGCCCAGCACCGAAGGGGAATTCTCCACCAGTCGAATGTTGTGTTCCATGGTACGTGGAGCTGTCAGCCCCAATCCCAAAGGGTGACTTCTTCCACCTACCAATGGATTCTAGGAAGCCATGACAATAAAGGCCACAACTTTGTTAACACAGTTTCCTCCTTGGATTCCATTGGTAGGGTGCCATGAGGCACACCGGAGGCCACATGGCGTGCTATGTCGGCTTACCCAGTCCCTGGCGAACGAAGCGCTCCATGCTACCCGCCTCCAATCGAGCCCTAAGGCATGCTTAGGCTCCAACCGAACCGGCGAAACCCAGCAAGCAAGCCAGTAAAGGTTGTGCCTTCGTCATCCTGATCATGGCATAGGAGGCATGCTGGCTAGGGGGGCTTACACGGGTGAGGCTATGAGCCATCATGGGCTTGCACTGGCATCACACTCAATCAAGTCGGTTCACGACCTTGGAATTTTCGTCGGTTAAGGTGGTCCTCTATTGAGACCTAGACCTCGTACTGGTGGTGTTTCAAGGGCCAGGCAACGCCAAGGCATGCACTGTTCAATACGACACTGTAGGAAATGGGTGACGCCTAAGAGGGGGGTGAATTAGGACTTCTAAAACTTTTACTAAACTAGGCCACTATTAAATCCCTAGAGCAAAACCTATCAAACTAGAATGTGCAAACTAGGTTTTGTCTAAGTGTTGCTATCTCTACCGCAATGGCTAAGTTTCAATCTACACTAGATATAGTATGAATACAAGATTGAAACTTAAATGCTTAATATAAATGCGGAAACTTAAAGAGCAAAGTAGAGAAGCAAACTCTCGTGAATGACGCCGGTATTTTTACCGAGGTATCCGGAACCACGCAAGATCCCGACTGTTGGGGCGAAGGCAAAGACGCCACCCTTCGCTCAGGGCCTTCGCCGTAAACGCTGGCCCAACGGAGACAAGACAACGGGCAGGGACACCCTTCACCCCATACGACATCGGACGAAGACCCGTGGCGAGGTCATCCCACCGTGCGGCCTCGTCCAGCACGGAGGCCCACGTGTGATCCGGCCCATTGTAACGGGCCCTGCGTGGCCGCTGCGTGTTACGGGCCTAATTTATAAAGGCGTCCCTATAATTACAGTCTGTAACCCCGCTTTATGGGAATATTCCGGGGATAACCTAGGTGTCTGAGGGCACATGCGTCCTTAACACGGGACGCTGGGCACCCGGACACCTATAAATACCCCCGCACAGTGCCCTTGAGAGGCTAGATGAAAAAGCTTCTGCCATCACGTGCTAAAACCATGTTTGCGCTATTACTCCCCCCCCCCCGTTGGATCAACTTGCGCCTGTGAGCAAGTTCCAACACCGACTAATCCTCGTTGGTGCCCCTACGCAAAGGGAAGCCCACGCGACGGCCAAGCACCACGGTCGAGTAACTCCGTAGAGAGCCGTGGGCCTTCTCCACACGCAAGTTGTGCTCCGCTTCCGGCTCCTCTCCAACGCTCCCTGCCGTCTCCACTATCGAGCTTCCGGCCGAAAACGCCGCGGGCCTCGTTCCCTCCGGTACACGGTGGCGGCCGTGACACAAACGCGGTTGTCACGGTCTCGCAAGACTCTCGCCCCACTCAGTACAATTTCAACGACTCACGCAAGAGCCGAGGGGTTGTGTGGTTTTACAAAACTCACTCAACTAACTAGGGTTCACCTAGAGCAAGCGCTAAAGTGGTCTAACTAACCTAAGCACTTTGCAAAGCACCTACACTAATCACCGAGTGATTCTATTAAGCACTTGGGTGTTTGAGCTCTTGGAAATGTGCACTATATGCGTTGGTATGTTGCTTGGGCTACCACACATTCAAATGGCCGGTTGGGTGAAGTATATATAGGCCCCAACTCAATTCTAGCCGTTGGAGAAAAGCTGCAGTTCTCTGCGGCACACCGGACAGTCCAGTGGTGCACCGGACAGCGCACTGTAGCCTGTCCGGTGCGCCTAGCCGTTGCTCTGTCAGAGCAGGTGACCGTTGGCGCCGTAGGCTTTTCCACACCGGACAGTCTGGTGCTCACACCAGACAGTCCGGTGGTCTTCTCTCCGAGTGCCACCTGGAACTAACCGTTGGGCTGGAGTTCCCTGGTGCACCGGACAGTCCGGCGTGTGGGCACCGGACAGTCCGGTGTGCCACCGGATAGTCCGGTGCGCCTTTGCACAGACAGTCCACAGCAACACACTTGGACTTCTCTAGGATCTTCTTAATGTCTTCTTTTGAGGTGTTGCTTTCCTCAATTCCTTAGTCCAAGTACATCTTGCATCCTGTGAACTACAAACACAAACACTAGAAAACTTATTAGTTCACGGATTGTGTTGTTCATCAAACACCAAAAGTCAATTAGCTAAATGGCCCGGGGTCCATTTTCCTTACAATCTCCCCCTTTTTGGTGATTGATGACAACACAACCAAAGCAAGCAAATAATATAAGTATTTGAATGAAAATATGCAATCTACTTGCTAGGATGCATGTTTGTCCCCACAATGTGACATTATGGACTTAAGCCTCCCCCTAACTCCATAATTCACTTACTTCCTATTTTAGGACCAAATAACCAAAACCACTTGAGAAACCATTTGTAGATATAAAATTTTAAATTTGTGGTGTTTGGTGTTTGATATAGTTTTCATTGCTTTGGTTGGTGTTTGGTGTTTGATATAGTTTTCATTGCTTTGGTCCCTAAACTTCTCCCCCTTTGGCATCAACCACCGAAAAGGAAGACATTAAAAGCATGTAGGAAGTAAATAAAAGCTTGCCCTCATCAAGAATTTTATCAGATGATACCACTTGAAGAATACTAAATTAAACCACATGAATGATATCAGCTGAAAGGATTACTCCCCCTAAACGAGTGTTTTCTTTAGAAAGAATTTTCTCCCCCTTTTTAGAGATAAAGAAATACTCCCCCTGACAGAGATCCTCTACTTAGGAAAAAGCATTAGAAAATTAGAGGGGCAAGACATGATTTGAATAGACTAACTTCCCTTATGCATAGGTAACAGAATATGAGTTAACTACTTATGCAATTTTAGCAACATGGAAGCATATGATATGAAATATAGTCTAATCAAACATTGGAGAAGACATGTAAATGATACTAGATGTAGTCTCAAAAGATAAAAATTGAAGGTCAATGGCGAGCTTGAGAGACATGAGAGTTCTTGGAGATTTTGTAGTGGAAGATTGTTGTCTTTCTCCGGGGACCTCATTTTTCTTACAATGAGACTATCACATGAAATAGACTTGAAAAGGTGTTAGTCTCAAAGTATTAGATTATAGAGTAACCTCCTCCTAAAAGTGTGCATACAAGTTTTGAATACTTATAGGAGACATGCACTTTGATTTGATATCAAGAGGGGCAAATTATCTATAATCCGAACTTTGGCACATATAAGTTAAATGATACAGCTTGTAGAAATCAAAATTTTCAATTGATGTATCATTTATTATGGAGTGATATAGAAGCTATGTGCCATGCTCAAATTAACATTTTAAACCATGTAGGTTTGCTTAAGTGTATGAATTAAAAACAACAATCCTACCATATGATTCACCTAGTATGCATAATTTAAAACAAAGGTAAATAACAAATGTAATACTAGGCAAGAAAGGTAAATTAGATACAAGGTAAATAGATACACATATCTAAAAACAAGAAATGCAATAAATCTAGTTACCTTAGTCATGGGTGGGAATTTTGGGTCCAAAATTTTCACTAACCCACTTGGCAAGTAAACTTGATCCAATATGATGTATCCCATGATATACATCTCAATTTTGCCAAGTCTCCAAGTTTCCCGAGGACCTTCGGTCCACTCACTTCCCTTTCGGGATCCAAACCTTCTTGGTGCTTTTCATGGTTGAAATTATTTCCTTTGGCACCCAGATGCGTTTGGCCCCCTTTTCTTTGTTGGCTTGCTTATTGGCCTTGATTGCTATCACCTTTCCATTCTTTTTCTTCTTGATCTAGTATGGTGTAGCAGTCTTTTTGTTCACCTTTTTGATGTAGGTGTTGGAGATTTTGCTTGATGGCTTTTACTTGAGCTTTTGCCTTTGTTTATCCCCGGTCATCGCCTTGCATTGGAAAGACTTATGGCCTTCCTTGTGGCATAGCCTACAAATCACAGTTTCTCCCTCCATAGGCTTGTTCACTCCCGCATTGGTGTTATCCTGTGGAGGTCGGATTTGTTTGGCTTTGCCTTTCTTGTCATACAAAGCCTTGCCAAGGCAAGCCACTTCTTGCTTTAATTGTTCATTTTCCTTTGCAACCTCATCTGAACATGTTTTTACAACAATATTCTCAACAAGAACTTGGTTGCAGGGGTTAAAATCATCAATTAAATCAAAGCAGGAAGTAGAAGCATCTTTCTTAATAATTTCAGGTATTTCAACTAAAGATGCTGCTGGGGTGCTACCAATGTTTTCTAGCTTAGTAGTTAGCTCATTATTATGTATGCTAAGAATTTCCATTTTCTCTAGCAAATTTTCAATAGCTTCTTGGGAGCTAGCTAACTTAGCCTTAAGTTTTTCATTCTTTTTAATAAGGCTATCATCGGTAGCAGTGGATGGAGCACTAGATTCTAATAGCTCAATTTTAGTTGATAGCTCACTATTTAAGTTTACAAAAGTTTCAAATTTTTCTAGCAAACCTTTGTAAACATTTTGAGAGCTAACCAACTTATTTTTCAAGGTTTTAAGTTGAGCTTTTTGCTTAGTGCAAACATCCTGGAAAAATTCTACGGCTTCCGCAAGCTCATCTAGAGAGGGCTTTCCCTCACCTTCATCACCACTACTACTTTCATCACTAGAGGATGGAATGCTTTTGTTACCTCTTGCCATAAGGCATTTGTGTGATGACCGTGATGAGTGTGACGAGGACCGGTGGCTGCGCGTCCTTGGAGGTTCATCTTCACTTGAAGAATCATCCCAAGTTCTAACACTTGTTGGCGCCTTGCCTTTGCTCCTCTCCTTTTTGGGTTTGGCCATAATTGGACAGTTGTCCCTGAAGTGGCCCTTCTCCCCACATGCGAAGCATCCTCTCTTCCTTTGCTTTTTCCTGTCAATGTTAAAGAGAAGATCTTCGACCTGCAGGGGCACACCCATTAGATTAATCTTGCGGATCATCCTCATTACCTTTCTAACGCGTCGGATTGTTCCTTCGTCCTTGGAGGATGATGTGCATGGTTGATTATCCTCATTATCATCACTTTCTTCTTCTTCCTCTTCTTCACTTGAGGAACTTGGAGTGGGAGCCTTCTTTTTGCCCTTCCTTTCATCACATGCAAAAGCATATGGTCTTGAGGAAGTTGGCTCCTCTCCCCGACTCATTTTTCGCGACATCTCAAAAGCCGCGATTTTCCCAATCACAATGGTCAGGGTTATGTTGCTCAAGTCCTCCATGTTGTGAAGGATGGTGATGATGCTCCCATATCTTTGTTGTGGTAGCAGGGAGATAATCTTCCTCACAATGTCCGCATCACCTAGCTTATTAATGCCAATAGAATTGAGCTCAATGATAATTAGATTCAAATGAGAATACATGTCTCTAACAATCTCATCATCTTTTATAGCAAAAGAATTATACTCATTTAAGACTAGGCAATGTTTTTGCTCACGGACATTGGATGTGCCGTCATGGAGCTCATGCAATTTTAGCTAAATCTCATTAGCAATTTTCAAGGTAAATACTTGATTAAAAATATCCATGCTAAGAGATTCATACAAGCAATTTTTGGCTCTAGCATTTAAATGAATTTCTTTTTCCTCACTCGTGGTGGGTTTCTCGGGATTCTTGAGGGGTTTCATCCCGTCACGAGTGACGCTCCAAACACCTAGATCAACGGCCTCTAGGTAGCAAGCCATTCTAGCACTATAATATGGGAAGTTAGTGCCGTCGAAGTGTGGTGGCCTATGGGTATCCATCCCTTCCTCTAAAAAGCGTCGGCTCTTTTAGCGGTGAAGCTAAAGCGTTTCAAATGAGCCAAACCGGGCTCCGATACCACTTGTAGGAAACGGGTGATGCCTAAGAGGGGGGTGAATTAGGACTTCTAAAACTTTTACTAAACTAGGCCACAATTAAATCCCTAGAGCAAAACCTATCAAACTAGAATGTGCAAACTAGGTTTTGTCTAAGTGTTGCTATCTCTACCGCAATGGTTAAGTTTCAATCTACACTAGATATAGTATGAATACAAGATTGAAACTTAAATGCTTAATATAAATGCGGAAACTTAAAGAGCAAAGTAGAGAAGCAAACTCTCGTGGATGGCGCTGGTATTTTTACCGAGGTATCCGGAACCACGCAAGGTCCCGACTAATCCTCGTTGGTGCCCCTACGCAAAGGGAAGCCCACGCGAGGGCCAAGCACCATGGTCGAGTAACTCCGTAGAGAGCCGCGGGCCTTCTCCACGTGCAAGTGGTGCTCCGCTTCCGGCTCCTCTCGGACGCTCCCCGCCGTCTCCACTATCAAGCTTCCGGCCGAAAACGCCGCGGGCCTCGTTCCCTCCGGTACACGGTGGCGGCTGTGACACAAACGCGGTTGTCACGGTCTCGCAAGACTCTCGCCCCACTCGGTACAATTTCAACGACTCACGCAAGAGCTGAGGGGTTGTGTGGTTTTACAAAACTCACTCAACTAACTAGGGTTCACCTAGAGCAAGCGCTAAAGTGGTCTAACTAACCTAAGCACTTCGCAAAGCACCTACGCTAATCACCGAGTGATTCTATTAAGCACTTGGGTGTTTGAGCTCTTGGAAATGTGCACTATATGCCTTGGTATGTTGCTTGGGCTCCCACACCTTCAAATGGCCGGTTGGGTGAAGTGTATATAGGCCCCAACTCAATTCTAGCCGTTGGAGAAAAGTTGCAGTTCTCTGCGGCACACCGGACAGTCCGGTGGTGCACTAGACAGTCCGGTGGTGCACCGGACAGCGCACTGTAGCCTGTCCGGTGCGCCTAGCCGTTGCTCTGTCAGAGAAGGTGACCGTTGGCGCCGCAAGCTTTTCCACACCGGACAGTCTGGTGCTCACACCGGACAGTCCGGTGGTCTTCTCTCCGGGTGCCACCTGGAACTAGCCGTTGGGCTGGAGTTCCCTGGTGCACCGGACAGTCCAGCGTGTGGGCACCGGACAGTCCGGTGTGCCACCAGACAGTCCGGTGCGCCTTCGCACAGACAGTCCGCAGCAGCACACTTGGACTTCTCTTGGATCTTCTTAATGTCTTCTTTTGAGGTGTTGCTTTCCTCAATTCCTTAGTCTAAGTACATCTTGCATCCTGTGAACTACAAACACAAACACTAGAAAACTTATTAGTTCACGGATTGTGTTGTTCATCAAACACCAAAACTCAATTAGCCAAATGGCCCGAGGTCCATTTTCCTTATAGACACCTTAATGCAGGCTCTGCTTCGCCAAGGCTCAGCTTGTGGGCCATAGCACAAGCCCATGGCACCCGGGGTAGGTTGTGTCAGCTGGCAGCCTCGAGTTCATGGCATTCGGTGCAGTAGCCGACCACCTCCTGCAAGTTCTGCCTTTGCTATCGCCAAGGCAGAGCGAGCTACTGCCTACCCTTCGAACGGAAAGGATGGCAACATGGCTACACCAACCTCGCCATGGCAAGGCAACCTACCAGCCATGGTTTTAAATAGAGGGCTAAGGGGTTTAGCGGTGTGCTTCTCAAAAGTGCAAATAACAGGCTATATCGAAATATAGCGGGCTAAATGAGGCTATAGCACATAGCTTTTCCCTGCTAAAACAGTTATAGTAGGCTATAGCCGACTATTTAAAACCCTATTACCGGCCATGGGAAAACTCTCATGAAGGCTGACCAAACATTTCGGTAGGATTCAAGGCGGGCGCAGAAACCCAACCTGTCGGCCTCAAGCCTATGGCACTTAGGATAGTCCTAGTCAGGCTAGAAGGCTCATGCGCATGGCATTCAAAGTAGTTGTCGGACCTCTCCCCTCAGCACCACCTTCGGGTATCACCAAGGAGCAAAAGGTTGTTGCTTACCCTTCGGGTTCGTGAAAGGGAAATGTGCCCTTGAGCCATTTCTAAGTGTTTTGGTGATTAAGTGCCCAATACATCACATTGAACTAATATGCCTACTGTGAGTATGAGCACAGGTATAAAGAAAGGCAAATTGAGAGATATATGAGTACATTGCAAATCCTATTGAAATGGAGAAACAAAGGTATGAATCTAGAACTTAGTAAATTGTTTTTGTTGCTAACTATGTTCATCTAAGTGCTACGAAACTTCTCAAGTCGAGACAAATTGGAACGGAGAAGTTTGGCTAAGTTTGGCCAAACTTGCACCAGCCTGGGTGCATCGGACTGTTCGGTGCCCAGGCTGGCCAAGCCAGTGAACAGGCCACTCTCGGGAATTCACCGAGGCGTCGCGACTATAATTCACTGGACTACCCGGTGTGCACCGGACTGTCCAGTGTGCCAGCCGCACGCCTAGTCAACGGTCAGTCGCACGATTAGTGGCTGCCACATCAGCCGAGCAAACGGTCACCAGGATGCATCGGACTGTCCAGTGTGCAACCGGACTATCTAGTGTGTCGTGGGGCCAACGGTCGGCTTCGCCAGATAAGGAAGGGAATCGCACATTGTTCACTATCACCGGACAGTCCGATGCGCCCACGGACAGAAGACAATCAGGGCCTTCCAAACAGAGAAGAAACGACTTTCTTGTTCCTTAGGGCTATAAAAGGACCCCTTATGCGCATGGAGAGAAGTCCCCAAGCATTCTTTGAATATTCCACAACACCGAGACCTCACGACCACGCCGCTGCTTCTCTAGTTAGAGATTTGAGCACTCTGTTGAGCTGTAACTTCGATGTGTTGTTTCTTGTGCTCTTGTCTTGACTCGTGTGCATGTGTTGTTGTGATCTAATCTCTTGTGTGTGTTGCTACTCCCCCTTACACTTGAGTGTTAATTGAGATCATTTGTGTAAGGCATGAGAGACTCCAACTTGTGGAGATTCCTCATAGAGGGACTTGATATAAGGAAGAACAATGTGGTACTCAAGTTTGATATTTGGATCGCTTGAGAGGGGTTGAGTGCAACCCTTGACCGAAGGAGGTAGCCACAACGTGGAGTAGGCATTGGCCCAACCACGGGATAAAATCGTCGTGTCTCTCTTGTGCATTTTCTTTATTGTGATTGTTGTCTTCCAAGAGTTCTTCTATTTCACTTGCATTGTTGTTCCTAAGTTTAATACACATATCAAAGGAACAATCACTGTTGTTCCTCTATTCATCATGACTTGGATTTGGTTTCTACTAACACTTGTTATAAACCAAGTTTGTCTTGTTTAGAGTTGATTTTCCCAGGATCGCCTACTCACCTCCATCTAGGTGCTCTCAGTCCGGAGGGAAGTAGCACCCCTAGCGGCGCAGAAGAGAGTGTCAACCACTTCTCCGCCCTCGGCAGTCTAGCGATTGTTGCCTAACCTCGCCCTCGATCATCACCACGACCCATCTCGTCGGCCGCATCACAAACTCATGGCGTTCAGCGTATGCTTTACAGATCAATAGCTTGAGACCCATGGGCCCGGGATAGTCGTCGTCGACACCTGTCGTGCTTCGCCTACGACCATCACCGACCCAATGCATACGGCTGCTTACCTTCTAGTCTGAAAGAAAGCAATATCCCGGCAATGCAAAAAGGGTGTTAGGCCAACGACACCTACAGAGGCATCAACCTTGCCGCAACAAAGATAGCCCGTCAGCCATGAGAGACCCTTACAAGTGCTTTCCACGATCTCTGAAAGGGCTCAACACCGACACCGAGACCCAACTCGCCTACCACAAGCTCTATGACGTTCAAGATAGCAGAAAGGGCGATGATCACCCTTTGAGTTAGATGCACAATGGAACTCATGCGGTCTAGGTCAGCCTCACACCTTCCATCTGTAAGGTAGCATGAGAACAAACTCTTCCTTTTGTTTGTGATTCGGACGGATAAAGATCCGCTCAAGTAAACCTGGCATCTGGCGCCACCCGTAGTCCACACTGATAAGAGTTTCCCCCTCTGTAAACTCGGCCTCTGGTATGTAGATTTTTGGTGACCAATTATGAAAGAAGAAAGTGTTCCCATCTATCGGTTTGTTTTCCTTTTTACAAAGTTTTACGCCCCTGAGGACCCTGCTTTTATTATAAGTCATGAAAAATGAAATGTGTAGTTTGCTTTGCACTTGGTTTGAAGTCCCTCTTGATGATGTATGTGGAATGGATCGCTAAGTACTTGGTCTAAGGGAAAAGTCCACATTCTCCCGGTTGATACAGAGCTTGGTAGCCGCATAGCCAGGTCCTAGACCGTAAGTCTACACCTTCCACCGTCGAGAATAACTGACTTAGTATCTTCTGGAATAGGTGCTTGGGGTCCGGACTACATTTAGAATCTAGGGGTCAACTTCAAACTAGGTTTGACAAAGTTAAGTCACATGGTTTAGAGGATTGAATACAATAAAAGCAAAGGCCTTAAGGGGATGTTGTTGGTCCCGAACCACGTCCTGGATGGTCCTTGGCCTTGTGAAAGCCTCGAACCTCTAAAACTGCCAAAGCTCCAGGAAGACAGGAAAGAGGAAAATAAATCTGATAAACACGGTTGGATGTGTTCACATTAGGATCAGTCTGGTAGGGGTCCGTCCCTGTAAACTCGGTCGGATCATAAACCACTCATAATCTAGTGAGGTCACTCAAGTAAAATCAATCTCTGGTGCCCTCTATGGTCCAGCCTGGTAAGAGTCGATCTTATAAACCCGGACCCCCTCGTGATCTCTATGCTAGGTCTCGAGCATCCGAAAAATGAGGAAGGGTTTTGCTCTCAGTCCAGCTCCAAGTGCATAGGATCCATTATAACATCCTCAGCCAAGGTACATTTTTCTCTTTCTGCCTCCCTCTCGAGGTTCTTAGTTTCATTGTTATCATAAAATCTGGATTATGTAACCAGCTTTGTTGCTCAGTTTATATCCCCACTAATACTGAACAAGGACACATGCTGACAGGTAATTGGTCTAAAGGAAAAGTTCACATTCTCGTGGGTGGTCCGGAGCTGGGTAGCGGTCTCCATCAAGCCCATAAAGGGAGGAATCAACAACTTCAGCTATAGGTCCGGGACCCTGCAAATAGGACCTGGACCTCCCTATGTCCCAACGGATCCTTAGCCAATGGGATCCGAAGGAGACATAGGAGAAGGCGCTCCCTGGTTACAACACCAAGACCTCAGAACGACTTCAGGCATGAAAGATACCATCTAGACCTCATGTCAGGTGAGGTCCGGAGTCACCATGTGTCGAGGCAAGGATTGAAGTAGCCCGAATCCCCTCGGGTACGACTCGAGCCCATGGTCAGGAAAGACTTGGAAAATACTGTCACCATTTATCCCCAGGTCTACCACTCACCTAGTAGGGGTCCAGTGCTAACACGTGGCCAGACACCCCTAATGTAAGCCACCGAACCATGCCTAACAAAAGCCTCTAGCACAGAGCCCACCAGCATTGAGTACAAATTCTCGCATCAGTAGCAGGTAGTGTGTCCTAGGCGTTAAAATGCACGCGACGCTTAGGACCTGTAACATGCGAATTTTACTATTACCCGCACGTTATTGAGGCAAGGGGCATTGACCCAATGCGCCGTTTGAGCACCCTTCATTATGACTTCCACTGTGCCTTGTGCATTACCAAGGCATGAAGGGATGGATGGAGAAGACTAGACGACACCATTCGTTACACTCTACGCATGGCAGCGTACCAACCAGGCTACACCGCAACCTACACCAAGGCTTGTGTTCCGGTTAAACGGGACAAGGAGGCAGGATAAGGACGCTAGAAGATCATGCAATATCCAAGAGTGGATACGAGTTTAAGAAGACCTAGTGTTGTCAATGATATCCAGTTGATACCACTCCATATTGTAAACTCTCCTAGGCCCACTTGTCAGGGCCTGAACTCCATTGTAACGTGCCTCTCTTATACTATAAAAGGGAGAGCACTTGATCCATAACAAGAGAGGTCGGAGGTCAACTTACACTCAGACCTTCAACTCCCCAATTCTCAAGCGATACAACTCATATTGGATGTAGTTTATTACGCTCTGGTGGCCTGAACCACTTTAATCCTTGTGTTCTTGTGTTCATCTAGAAGGCCAGGCAATCGCCTAAGCCTACTCCTCATCCGAGGATCAGGGCGGGTGCAATACGCCTCCCGGTCGGAGGATTCTCCCCGCCGACAAGATACTTATTCAGATATCAAAATTTTAGTCTTTTTTCTTTGATTGTGAATAAATAGGATATAAAATATGTCATGAAATTCGTATTCTTGTTTTTAGCATTGAGCTTATAAAGTTTCATAAAAAGTAAACATCAAATTGATCACATATCTTCTCAGACGATAGATATAAAATTCGGATACAATTCAGATATGAATACAGATATTTTTTACCTTTTTGTTGTAGAAAGCAAATAATGTATAAAATAATTTATGCAAACTTTATTATTATCTGTAATAATGTGCTTGATGACACAAGAAAATATTAGCATCAAATTTCATACATAACTCTTTCAAAATATTGTATTTATTCTAATAGTTCGAGAACTTATTTTCATCCCTAACTAGAGCGTTGTGGTATATACATGCTAACGGTAGTAGATACGGATCGGATGATATCTAGTTTGGCGGTGGATACAAAACGAAGGCATTGGAACCATCCAAAGGATATCTCTAGCAGCCTTATTTATCTCACCTCCTACCAGCCAATGGAGGGCTGCAACCCCACCCGTTCGTGCTCTAATAGTTGTAGAAGCAAGTCTCTAGACCAGCCAAATGTCTCACTTTGTAAACTACCACGCACCAGGCACGTCAGCACTAGATAGACAATCTAATCTTTTGTCATCTTTACGGTGGATAGCAAGCACGTAAAACATCATGTTAGTGACTCAGCTCTCAGTGACTGGTGATTTAGTGTTATCTGTAAACATAATAAAAGATCAATGTTCCCCTTTTAACACACAGGCACCACGACATCGGCCTCGTCCATGTGTGTCCTATCCCTAGCCACCCATTAGTTGTCAGCTCATCACTGTCCCATCACTGTTTGTCTGTATGTCAACTGTCCTCCATCTCCTCCATGACATGGCAAGGCCAATAGGCACCCACGTTCAGGTTCTAGGCCGACAGTGGTTAATCGTCCAGGTTATTCTCTACAAGATACCAACCTCCATTGCTAGGCTACCAGTGTCATGATGGATCAGCAGCGTAGTCCTTTTGATTCATTATTAGAACTGTCACTACATTCTACAATATAAAATAATGTTTTACATGATCATATACAATATCTGCCAACCACAGCCTAAATAAGGATAAACAACGAGTGGCACGCTTTGGTGTTTCTTTTGGGACCGCCGTACCGGCGGAAGAGGTGCACCAACGCTAGCGCCGGCGCGGCCATCCCCATCGCTGAGCAGCGCCCGCCCGCAGCTGGCTGTCGTCCTGGAGAAAAAGGATGCAGCGGGTCCAGTTTCATGTACGAGGCGACGCTCGTCGGTCGTCGCCCTCGATCGTGTCGTCATGTCAGGAAACGCGACGCTAACGCCGTTTGTCGCCCTGGCCGCGATCGGCGTCAGGACCGCTGGCGCCGCCACCTCAGCATGTGTTTCTTGTGAAAGTGTCGCAGTCGCAGCATTGCAGCAGAGACCAACAGACCGGCTCAGCGTATCGCCAAAAATAAAACATCAGTTCATTTTGATGCGCAACGTGCATTTTTTTTTTCAGACAATCGACGACGGTTTAAATGGCACGTTTAAAAAAATGCACGTCGTGCATCAAAATAAAAAACTAGTTTGCCTGTTTCCTCACAATCAGAAGGATGGAAGTAGGTGCCAACTGCCAACCACCTAGTAGAAGCGGATGCATGTTGTGTCATAGTAGCTAGGAACTGGGAACTCCAAAGAGGCAAAGAGTATCATGTTGTGCCGTAGCAACGAGAAATTGGAATCTTCAAAGAGGCAAAGAGATGACGCGCCGGTGTCAACCAGGTTAGATTATGTAATCGAGCCTCGTGAACCTCGTGCTTGTGTCATCACACACCCACCGCCACCAGGAAAGGAACAAACAGTCCAAGGGGTCGGAACTATGCAGACCGTAGAAAATGCACAAAACAAAACCCTATTAATTTCCTTTCCCTATTTCGACCTTATTGGTACAAATCGTAACGCAATGCGCACCAACTCAACTTTACAACCGGCATGGTGGAAAACCTAGCACCTTATATTAACACACAAAGCTACTGACTGTCCACCAACAGACCTGGGCAAGACAAGTTATATAAATGGGCCAAAAGGGGATGATAAATGAGAAACAACAAATTACGCTTACACAATATGGCGACTGCTCCATGGAGGGGAAGGAGGCCTTGAAACCGCCCAAAAGAATCTAGCTCTTTCTCGGTTTAGAATCCAGCTGAAGACTACTCCGCCAGCCCTTTCGTTGCTCCGCGTGTCCGTCTTGGCAGCAAGATGCTTTTGGAGATGTTAGATCAACAACTGTCATGTACATCAAAACACTATGGCTTTTTTTTTTACTTCTCATAGCAATCCAGCAAGCATGGCACCAGGGTCATTGTATGTGGCAGGTGCTGCAGTAAGCAACTGTGGCTGGACCATTGCCATAGGTGGGGCAGCCTGAGTCCTTGGGATATCAATCAAATGTTCCTTGACGAACTCTTTCAACCTGTTTACCAAAACCTCCCAATCAATTTTTGCATTCCCATTAGCATTTAGCCATAATTTAAAGAAAAGGAGAAAGACTATACTCGAATGTCAAATGTTGATCGCCCGAGGCAACTGTCAGCCGCAGTTGGGTCCTGTCTTGTGGATCTGTTTCAAGTCTTATCTGCAAAGAGTCAAAAGACAAGCAGCAAAGTATTACATCTTTTCAAAAGGGGAACGAAAATACGGGTCTCCCTAAAGGGATAAAACACAGTTTATGAGCATGGGGTGTAAATGGATCGGATACGAACAGATGTCGCTGATTACATCTGTTTTCATATTTCTATTCGGATTCAGATTCGAATACAGGTAGTATCAGCTAAGTCGGATAGGATAGGAATGAATATCGGCATCATAAATACACAATTTGAATATTCGGATACAAATACGGTATCGGTTGTTGAATATCCAAAAACTCAGACACGGATGGATCTGAACTCTTCTAGACAGATTAGGACTCGGATACAATCAGAAAATATCCGTAATCATTGCACCAATAAGCAAGATAGCTGGGTGCAAGTTACAAAATATAAATTGTTAAAAATGGATTAAAAATGGCAAATCACAGCTTTTGCTACAGTTAACAAAAGACTCAAGCACGGGAGTTCGCTTAAGGTCTGGTATTCAGTTAATATGCAATTAATGTATCCATTATTCCACTGTGATGACCAAGTACACACGATAGCAACATCCAATCATGCATCGCTAGTAAACAGGCTAGGAAAACAACTTCTGCAACTAGGTTTGTGTCGCTATGTCCATCACCATTCTCATATTTGTCATTGCTTTTGTAATATTTAGACTCAAAACTGATGCAGTGACACAAACCTAGACTTTGCTGTTATTCATTGTTTTTTCTACTCTAGATCCAACTTGATGGTCACCCTAATGAGCTGTTGTTCAGCAATGGAAGTGAACCTTGAATAAAAAATGGATTGAACCAGCATGTACTCTAAAGTCTAAACAAGGTTGGCTTCATATCTAACCGAATTGTGCTTGGAAGTGACAAGTTCGTCTAAAAGGTAAATGAGTCAGCTTGATAGTTGATACCAAAGTCCGGGTGACGTTACATATGTCCAATATAACAATATTGGGTGAAGAGTGGATTGAAGTTCAAATTGGGGTTTGATTATTAGTTAAATAAAAGGGACTTTTCAATCTGGCCTCTAATTCAGCACCACTCAGATTTTGCCCCTCTCTAGTGTAAAAAAAAAGACTCAACCATTACAACTAGGGAAGGGTAAAACTGAGCACTGATGCTGAAGTTTAACTAGGGGCACATAATTAAAAATCCCTAAATAAAAAAGGCTCACTGCGACACTAGCCTCAAAAGAATATTACCAGGCACAAATGCATCAGTAACAGTAAAAAAATATCACATGATTCATTTCGTAAGGAAAATTTCCATGGCACAGCTAAGAATATAAACAACAACAACAAAGCCTTTTATCCCAAGCAAGCCGGGGTAGGCTAGAGTAAAAACCCAATATAACCCACAAGTCAAGGTTCAGATACATGGATAGTTGTTTTCCATGCACATGGACAGCTATGAATAGAAACGGCAGTGAAGAATCATGCTTACCAGACAAAGCATGGCCCGTGTTGCTTCAGAAAAGAATGTCGTGCATGCAACCAGATTGTTCGGGTTGTTATCCTAAAAAGAGCAAAAACTTCCACAGTTTGAAAAAAAAATGGCTCAAAATGGAGAGACAAATAATCAAACTACATACAAGTCCAGGAGCGACCGCCAAGTGAAGGCTCATGAAAAGATTAGCCATCTCAGGAAGAGGCATTGGTTTCACACCTTTAACCTGTTCACATGAAAATATGGCCATTAGAAAGATTTCTCAAATAATCATCATGAGAATCTTTCAGTTTCTACATCATTCAGAAGATGACTCCCACCCCTACGACGATGCCCCTTCCTATCATCAACAATACAATTGAGGCCTTACCACTTCTTGAACCTTCAGCGAGTGAACAGTCAGCGCTTTCCACTGGAGGAAAAATTCTTCAGGGGTAAGAGTTATAGGCTGCAAAAATTTATTCAATACAACAGGAAGTCGAAGTTTGGCATCCACCTGCATAAGCAAAACAAAGACAGCATTGTTACCTGGCAACAAAGACAAGTGAATATTCAAACACTCAGGGGAAAAATACAATAACATAGAATAATCACCAGTGAAGTTCCAAAAGTATATGAGAGATCTAAAACCGCAACATCTCTACTTGCACGGAGATTTGCAACCTCAAGTGGAACTTGCACCTACAAAAAGATAACCAAGCAAGTGAAGTACGGCATGGAAGAAAACTTTAAAGGTGCAAAAGTATTATACTGCATCACTCAGTACCTGCGCCCTTGGAGGAATAGTATCGGGAACTGACGAAAGTTCCATTTTCAAATGACTAGGAGGCAAAATCAGCACCCGCACTGACGTAAGGGCTGAAGTATTTTTGTTACCCAGGAAAAGAACAAGACGGCCATGATGGGCACGCCACTCTGCTTTCAAACCAATCTAGACACAAGGTATAATAGGAAAAGGAAGATGCACATCACGAGAACGGATAAAACATACAGTTATGTGAAGTGATGCAATGCAACACAATTTATGCAAACCTGAATGTGAGGATCCTCGTACAGCACTCCGCTATCTTTTGTGCACAATATATGGAACTTTTCCTCGACGTTGACAATTGGCTGTATAAAGCAGAATTCATTTCATAGGTGTCAGTAGAAGAGAACATGCCCCTATAAAAAACTTTTTTTACCAGCACAATAGTTCAACTAGCATACAGCCTGACAAAAGAAATAAGAGTACACTAGTACCTGAACTGAGTTGGATTGATCATCAAGGGTAGCAAGTGCCAAGTCACCAACTGGACTTTGATTACTATTCAATCCTTGGGCAGGATTTTGCTCTACGGCAGGAGGGCCCTCTATCGCAAGAGGACCCAAAAGATCTGCCAGGAGGTCTGCGGGAGAGGTAGAATGCGATGTAGAGGGTGGTTCAGTTTTAACCTCATTGTTGATTTCAGTAATGTTTGTGTCCCTGCTTTCCACTTCGACGGGAGTCCCATTTTCTTTGGGAGCTTCAACAGGAGGCTTAGGAACTTCTTCATGAATTACCCCACTCTCCTGAGTGTCAGAAACAATTTGGCTTGGCATCTTCACAAGAGTGAGATGATTAGCTGGTGGTGCAGATCCATTTGCAGGGGAGTGATCAGCTACAACAAGAGCACTGGAAGTTTGTTGCTGACTGCGTAGCTTTATAGCACTTTGCTCTGCTGTGTCAATCTCAGCGTCTTCAGCCTTCTTCAGAAGTGCAGACTGGATTTGGCAAATAACCCACAGTAAGGGGGAGGAATTCTTCTCAATAGCATAAATTGACCAAGAGAAAATTGTATCCTAGCAATGGAGTTACCTCACGCTCAGGGAATTTTGGCATTTCAGCCAACACATCTGCCAAAACAGGCCCTTTCCTGCTTAGTTCAAAATACTCAACTGCTCTCTGTTGTATTTCAACATCAATATAGCTCTCGTACCTGGAATGTAATGTAAAGAAGAGTAACAAAAGTTTAGCAACATATAAAGTGGTACCATATCACTAAAGCTTGAGCTGGAAGAATCATTTGTTACTTTTTAAATATTGTGAGGATTTGTTGCTGCAGTCCAACATCAGGAGGTTGAGTGTGGATCAATATCTTGGCATAGGTTGACAGAAGAATAGCCACAGTACTTGTCCTAATGAAAAATTGATAGCGCATGCATTATAACATGATAGAAAATAATATTGAAGTTACTCAAGTATGAGTTTATACAACTTACGATACTGTCGGAAGTTTATCATTTATAATAGCAAACAATTCCTTAGGGCTACAGCCAGGTCTTCGGGCCAAAAGATGGCCATACTCCCCAAGAAGGTAGGCACTCACCTGTATAGTTGCAAAAGAAGGATAATGTAATGCAAGAAAGTATGTAGGCACAAATAGGATAGTACTCAGATGCCAGGCAGATAGCACAAATAGGATAGTAAACAAAAAAAGACAGAAAAAAAGGTTCAAGTTTCACCGACAGGCAATTTCATGCGACAGAATAAGTATTCAGGATAAAGGTAAAACTATGGCCTACTAAGGACTGTATATCATGTTTCAATGACAATTAATATCTAGCAGATCCGTAAATTCAATCTTCATAATACCACAATTTCAGTTGATGAAAAATACCTTAACCATCGTCTCATGTAAAGCAGGCTTGTCAAGATATTCTCTCGCCTTAGCTGCAGCATATGACTGATAAAATTGCAAAAAAAAAAGGAACCATAAATTCACCAAACAAAATTGAGATGATTTAGTTCAACTAGATATGTACACAAACCTGTAGATCTTCGTTGTTCGTGACAAATTGTACAACTCGATACCATATATCATCACTTACAAAATCTCCAGCTTTGTCTATAAGCTGAAGAATAACATCAACATACCTGCACAAATACAAGTCAGATATAGCAAAAACTTCAAGGAGAAGAAATTGCATAAATTAAAATGCACATAGAACTAACAACACAATTTGTTACAGTTGTTAAATCCAGTAATTAAATATCAGGTTGAGCATAAATATGGCCACAGAAGGCTGAAGTTTATGGGAGCTGGTATATACAATCCTGGTTAGCAGAACACCTCAAGGATGCAAACAAACATATCAAATTCAGTATAATACAGTACAACATCAACACCGATTAAACATTTTAATCTGAATTAAATTGGGGTATGATGCTCCAGAAAAGTCACAAAAAAGAGGATAACAAGGAAGTTTTAGCAAAATAGGGATAGTATAGTGACAAGAAATATTCTATCCCTCCCCCGGGTTGCATATGTAAGTCAGTCCAGCCTTTACAAATTTTCTCTAAGCACAAGTCATTGTATAGCTAAGAATTTCAAGCTAATTAACCCCTTTCTTCATAGTTTACCCTGATTGAATGGTACTCATGTTCTAATAAATAAATGTGATCTTCCTGATCGCTTTGTTTAAGTAGTTGGAATGTAGGATCGCTGCTTACAAGTTAAGAGAGTTAGTTGGGACAACGACTAGGAGGCTTGTAAATATCTTATGTGTCTAAGAAACTAAATTGAAGGGTCATAAGGCGAAGGAGGTGGACAATATCGGTTTCAAATTTTGGTATACAGGGGCAGCTGCAAATAAAAATAGAGTAGAAGTTTTGATTGATAAGAGCCCGAAGAATATGCTACATGTTAGACTGTATGTGTGTGGGCCGGCACCACTATTGGGCTGCCGGCCCATTAGGGTTAGGGTTTCCCCTAAGTCTATATATGTAACCTTCCTTTATGCAATAGATAATGAGTTCCAGTTTCCAATATGGTATCAGCTAGCTAGGTTTTGTTTCTCCAACAGCACATTCGTCGCCCCCGGGAGTTCCCTCTCGGGGGGTGGCCACCATCCTAGCCGCCGGCCCTCCCCTTCCTCCCCCGCTGCTGCTCCCCTTCCTCCCCCACGCCAGCCAAGACAGGAGCAAGCACCCTCTCTCCCCATGGCGATGTTGCCTCCATGGAGGAGCTCAAGCGTCCCCTGCTCCCCTGTCGTCTCTCCAACACACGAGCGCATGGGCGTGAGCACCGCCGCAGACAGCGCAGGTCTGGGCGCCGCTGCCGGCTCCCTCTCTGTCGCGGCCTTCTCTGTCGACCAGCAACCCCTCCTCACCGGCACGGGGGGCTGTCGGTCGGCTCGCCGGCGTTGCGGCCTTCTCCACCGGCCAGGACAACCCCCTCTCCCGCTCCCCGCCGCCGCGGCTCTGCAAGCCGATGCCGCCACCTTGGCGGGGTTTCCCCCCACGGGTCTCCTTCCCGGCGCCGACCTATTCGTGGGCACGTGCGTCTCGACAACACTGTCGCGGTCGCCGGTGGTCTCCCCGGCGACCTCCAGCTCCGGCGGGCAGAGACCCCTGCTGCACGCGCCGCGTCCTCCCCCTACTGCGCACGCCGTGACCTCCCGCGTCATGTTTTCTGTTCCGGTGCACCGGCTGCTAGTGTCCCTCACTTGAGCCGGCTTGCAGCGCCTCTCTCTCCTTCAAACTTTTCCCATCGCCAGCGTCAACCCCCCCCCCCCTTTGCCAAACCCGGTGCGGGCCCCTTCCCGGCTAGACCTGCCCCGCCGCCCACCCCTTCTTCGTCGCCACCACAGCTGGATCCATCGCTGTCGCGGCCTTCTTGGCTAGATCTGTCGTCCCTTTGGCCGAATCGCCGTCTTCATGGCTATATTTGTCGCTGTCGTGGCTTTCCCGACCGGATCCACCGTTGCCCCTTTTAGTCTGCTGCAAGCGCGGCCACGCTGACCGGCGCAGACGCGTGCGCTGGCATCGGCCTCCCTGGCAAGGCTACTTGACGGTCGGACGTGGAAAGAAGCCAGAAGGCCCTCGAGGCTGTTGTTGCCTCTTTTGTGTCGCCCCGCTGACCGTTGACGCTCAAACGTCGACCCTCTCGAACAGGGCATCCAGGTGTTATCGTCTTCTCGGAGTCCACGCCGATCTCTACTCCAGCCGCAACATTTGCACCCTCACGACGCTGAGACTGCCGGGGGGGATTTCAACCCGTCAGCTCCTACCTTCGGCTTCTACTCCGGTCTCATCGTGTGCGGTGCCCCCGCTGCGACTGCGAGGGGATGTTAGATTGTGCGTGTTGGTGGGCCGACACCACTATTGGGCAGCCAACCCATTAGGGTTAGGGTTTCCCCTGAGTCTATATATGTAACCTTCCTCTATGCAATAGATATTGAGTTTTAGTTTACAATACTACACATAGGCTACAACCTTAGTTGTCTAGTCTCTAGGATTCCCTTGTGCTAGATTAGAAACCAACTCTAATTAGATGTTAGATATAAAACAAAACATGACTACATGTGTCCAAATCATTTAGAGTCGGAATCGATTGGGATGTTGTAGCCAAGTAAGATCCCTCTTGTAATAGTCCACTTCTACCTGTATAAATATACAACCATCGACCCTAGAGGTCAAGCCAAGCAATTTGGTATCCCGGTGTCGTGTTTCTTTCTTTGTAATCAGAGCCACCTCCATATATTAGTCAGCGTCCTGACCAAGAGCAAGTCAACATCAACCTCACCAGCGACAAGATCCCATGGTGTCATCCAACTTTGTAGGACTGAAGCCTCCCCTAGGGCAAAGTGTTGTTGTAAAGCTCAACAAAACCAATTTCACACTCTAGAAAGTGCAAGTTTTGCTCATCCTTGGAAGTGTGCAGCTACAAGGCTACCTAGATGAGCGCCTGACGAGAAGATCTCTGTCAAGCAGGATGGCAAGATGATCGACGATGTCAACCCAGAGTACATCTGATGGGTCACGCTCCAGCAGGAGATCTTTGGCTTCCACATGACATCCATGACTCAAGAAGTCATGGGTTAGGCTGCCATCTACGAAACAACCCACAAGGTTTGGTCAGAACTGCAAAATACCTACATGTCATAGTCAAGAGCCTGAACCGTGAACATGCGGATTGTCCTTCCAACTACAAGAAAGGTAATATCATAATAGCTTAATATATTGCCAAGATGAAATCTCTTACAAATGAGATGGCATCTACAAAGAAACCCGTTGATGATGATGAACTCATCTCGTACATTATGGCATGACTTGATGAAGAGTACAACCATGTGGTCTTTGCTCTGGTCGCCCATGTTGAGCAGGTGATAGTTGAAGCCACCTCCTAGCTTCTCAGCTTCGACGCCAGGATGGATTTACTTCATGGAGGTCACCAAGCCTCTGCTAGTGGCGTGGAAACAACAACCACAATCGCGGACATGGTGGCACTATTGGTGGTTGTGGTGGCTACCGAGTCCATCATCCTCTTCGAGTCTTCGTCTAACAAACGTCGACAAGCTTGACACATTAACAAGATCTGTCAAGTATGCGACAACGTAAGGAATATTACCCTCGATTACCAGTACCACTAGTCCACTACGATGGGAATTACACCTCTGACACAAGGACTGCAACTGTGGACACCCATGGTGACTATGGTGTCGACACCAATTGCTACACCAACACGAAGACAACATACCACATTACATCTAAATTGGACAAGCTAACGGTCTAGGACAAGTACAAGAGGACAGATCAGGTCCTCAGAGAGTGGAGGAAGTATGAATATTGACAACATTGGTCATGCTATTATTCATACCCCTGTTAGAACCTTGGAGAAAAATTGAATAATAGCATTGTGTATTCATCTATTATTCATGTAACCGAGACCGCGTAACCGTATCGTTTTGGTAAAGACAATATCATTTCCGAAAATTACCGTATTTAAAATTTGGATTTCAAATATCTATAAACATCGTATTTTAGTGGCCAAAAAGTAGATTAATTATGAAATTGGATAACTTTTCGACCGACCGACAATCGTTTTCGAATAGAAGATATCGTTTCTGACCGTTTTCGATCATTTTCATCTGTTCGGGGGTTTATCGACCTATGTGAGAAGGTCTTCTCTCCGAGAATTGTCTTACCCCCGCAGGTCGAGTTTTTTAGACATGCAGGTTCACATGGTCTCAAAATTGTGAAGTCTCCCTCCACGCCTGTGTGTGCCTTCTCTGATGCAGATTAAGTAGATGGCCTAGATGATAGACAGTCGACACAAGACTTTAAAGTGAACCTTAGTACAAATTTGGTATCTTGGAGTGCTCGCAAGCTACCCACAATGCCTAGGTCTCCCTCTCCCCGCAGCTCTCCTTCTCCCTCCCCGTAGCTCCCTTCTCCCTGCACGCCACCGCCTGAGATAGGGAGTCTGCGCGCCGCTGAGACCCCGCTTTGCGCTCTGCCATGCCCATGCTTAGCTTCCCCCAAGCGTAGCCACGAGAACGCCCCACGGACGACCCAAGGACGCCCCACGCCTCAGCAGACGCCTTACACACGGGGCAAGGCAAGGTGGAAGTCTCACCCTGGCAACACGCTTTACCGCTTAAGCGACGCTTAATAAGCATGCAAAAGACCAGTTGCAAATGGCTTTACTAAGTCATTGTCCTCATTCAGAGACAATCTCTACTTGTGCAAGTTATGATAGAGGGGGTGTTAAAATATGTTATACATAGATTACGACCTTAGTTGTCCAAGATCCTCTTCGGCTAGATTAGAAACCGATTGTGATTAGAGATTAGAGGTAGAACAAAATAGGAGTGCATGTGTCCAGTTCATTTAGAGTTAGAGTCGGTTGAGATGTTGCAACCGAGTAGGATTCCACTTGTAATAGGCAGCTCCTACCTATATAAATATCCAGCCCAATTGACACTAGAGGTCATGGCAAGCAATTTAATATCCCAGTACCATGTTCCTTTCAACCCTAACTTGTTTGAGACTAAAAGGCTTTGTTGTTGTTGAAACTGATCTCTTTGTTTCTCAAAATTATTTAAGAGATGCAGAAATAATTATGACATGATAATATTTCATGGTATGGTAAAAACAATCATATCTACTTAAGTTCAAAAAAGCGAGGCTGGGAAATGTTTCTAACTACAGAAGGAACAAATTATCTTTATATTTGCTTATGATGTCTTCATCTATTGTTCTAATTTTGTGTAGGTGTAGCTATATTACTCGTAAGCCGATCGATTCAATTAATTGGCATTCCTCTTTCAAAAAAAATACATTTAGAACGATCAGCAAGCATTAAAAGGCATCAAACAGTTACTGGTTCCTAAAAAATCATTCCTTATCAAGGTTACCATCAAATAACTAGGCAAAGCGCAGTTATAACATGTAACTTCATGGTTGCAATGGTCACATATGTCCTACAGAAATGCCAAATCTGCAACCTAGTAGCTGGAGAATTGGCAGATCCTGTGATCAAAATCTTACCACAATAGTTGTGGAGCAAATTTTTCTGCAAGAATAGCTGCCTTCAGAGACAACTCTTCACGCATTGCAAATTCAGCTGTATCAAGGTACTGAGGTAAGAAAAGAGGATTCAATATTAGAAAGCAGGAATGACATGAATAAACAATAGTATAGTGCGGTTAAGACCCCCCCCCCCCAACACACACACACACACACACAAAAAGATTAATTACCTGCAACAACTCCTCAACAATTTCTTTCGCGTTTGTAACATCACACATGCCATATAATAAATCAAGAGCCCTCCGCCTAATGCTGCAATACAATAACATGAAGTTGCAGAAAATATGAATGTGGCAGATTATTGAAAAGAAAAACAGAATTCAGATGCAAAGAGCAAACGTAAATCACATCCTACACAAGTGAAAATGCTAAGCACTATTTATTCTTAGTGTTCACCCTTTAATAACATGATACAATCCAAAGTCACTCCCGAATGCAAGAGATTGCAAGTAACTTCAGACATTCTAGGACAAGTACAATATAATGAATAAGACACTTTACACATAAAACTGAATGACTGGACCCATTACTGTGATTAAAAAAACATTTAAACTGCATTTCAGCTATTCACTTGGAATTAAAAATGTATTTGTGACTCGTGTGATTTCATCTTTATCCCAACGCAACTTGATTGAGACAAAGGTTTGTTGTTGGTGTGGAGTTGATGCAGAAGCCACCCTAGATAATTCAGAATATCATATCATCCATGCAAAAAAATGTCTGGATGTTCATGTTATACCAATCAGTTCTTTTGAGAAGTATAGAAAATTACAGACAGGGAACAGAGTCAAACCTGATATCTGGATCCTTCAAAGATGTAATGATCTGGGCCTGGTGCCTTCTAATGATATCCTGCACATCTGTTACTAACAGCATCCTAGTCATGTTTTCCTGAAAGATGGATCGATTACTGTCTCAATATGGTAGATTTTACACTTCCACAACTTGATGCGGAAGCAAGACTGCCAGCAAAAGGCATTAATTAAGTAAATATTAATAAGAAATGCAATTACCAGACCGAGGTACCGAATGTTTGGCTCCCGGACTGCAATAAACTTCCCAAGAAGAGCCACGCACTGTGACATCATCTCCTTTTCAGCATCCAGATGCATGACCTATATGGAGTTTATACATGCAAACAGACTTAATTAATAGACAGGATACCAAACTGTGATTTTGCGAAACATAAACTTATGCAGAAAAGGCAATGCAAGATCGGACCAGGGTGGGGATTAATCGCTTTAAAGTCAATACAAACTCACCAGAGCAAGAGCTTCAAAGAGAACAGCATGTGAGGCATTGTTCTTGTTAACATTTTTAACAACATCAGTACCCATCAAAATACGCTGTAAAACCTGAAGGACGACAACAAAATCATCGTAGTCCACACATTTTTGTACAGGTGCACTAGAAAAGTTAAAAGAAAAGGTAGTACCTCAAACAAAGCCCGTCTTGCATTGGGATCTTCAATGGTAGGGAAGTACTGAAGAGCTCTCATTGTCTTAACCTGTGAAAATAAAATTTTATTCTTAGCTGAATACATGGTTCCATCCAATGCATATACATGGTTTCCTTCACACGCCAACATAAAATCAAAGATGTAAAATAATTCAAAAACCATGAAGAAAGACTCTGTAATATCAAACAATCTGCACCTCTGCCATGGCCAATGCACTACATAAGTCCACCCTGCAGGAAAAACATTCTATCTCCCTAACAATAAAGAGAAGCATTCTAACAATAGCAACTCCACATGTTTAGTTTCAGTAATTAATTGATATGGTTGCTTACTTATTATTCACAGTGTGGAATGTGTAATATGGGCTTAAGACTTGTGCTAAACTTAAAAAAAAAACTAGCCCTGCATCACAACTTGCCTAAATAGCTTTAGAGTAACTCTTATGGAAGGTTTACATAGCAACCGTTAAACTATGCTATACACATAACTAATGTGTATACACATGACAAATTGCTTGTGTTGCTATGTACATACCTCCAAACGCAGACTAACTGGAGTTGTTGGTTAAGCTTAATAGAAGGTAACAGCCTAATGACTACTAACTAAGTAAAGGCCTAACTTTACTAATAAATCAAGCTGGTTGAATGGATAATGGCATGAAAGGGAAGTACCTGAAGCCAAGGAGATGGAATTCCATAATAAGTGTACTCTTGTGGAATATCTTGATTTCTTGCTAATCTCTCCAATATTCTTACACATTTTGGAAGACAATTCCAATATGCTTCAGAATTGTTGGATACTAGTGAAACAAAAAGACTCATGACAGATGTCAGCACACCTAGATCACGCTCATCTAGAAGTTGTGCCATTCGATCAGCCCTGATATGCAGAATTCAAATAGCCTATTAATTAAGTAGAGTGTAACAGAATGTAACAAAAATGACAGGCCTAGCGCAGTGGTGAGAAGCCTTTCCACTGAGCCAAAGGTCCTGGGTTCGACACAACCTCTCTGCAAAAATGCAGAGGTAAGGCTTGCCTCGGTTATTCCTTCCCCAGAACCCCCTCATGTGGGAGCCGCCAGCACTAGGTTTGTCCTTTTTTATATAATAGAAGTAATAACATCTTTTATATTGTAAAATGTTACTACCAGCCATCAATATTCACAACATCAGGATTCTTCCTATAAAGCCGCAGAAGGCATAGAGCAGCCTTCTTTCTGACAACAGGACGGCAACTGCTTGAAATCTGACAACCATAAGATGTTTCATTAATTTCATCATACAGAAAACAATGAAAGGGGGACATAAGCA
Source organism: Zea luxurians (assembly GCA_029449295.1). Classification (NCBI taxonomy): domain Eukaryota; kingdom Viridiplantae; phylum Streptophyta; class Magnoliopsida; order Poales; family Poaceae; genus Zea; species Zea luxurians. The sequence goes on from JAOPSE010000031.1 coordinate 32,936,835, forward strand.
ATAGAACGTTCGCTTACAAGAAGTTTCTGGACATCTGGGGCTAGTGACTCAGAAAATTCTTTCCCACCAATGTTACCTACCTGAAAAATATTTCGATAAAAAAATGACACAGAGAGACAGAAAAAAGTGCTAATTGCATGGGAGAATAATGTAAGAGTTAGACTACCAAATCTTTTAGATCAGATGGCATAGACTAAATTCAGTGTGGTAGAGGTAGCAGGTGTGCAATATGATATCTCATAAAAATCATTATGAAACTCATAACTCAAGCCACAGAAACAAAAAAAAACACTAAATTACAACAAAAGGTATAACAAACAAAAGACATAGAAGTTACAGAAATAAAAACCATTAAATAACAAGAAAATGCCTAAAATATAGTAAAAGTTATTAACACATGCTCTACAATTTTGACATTGCTTTCAAGTTTGAGTTGTTTATTTTCCTTAATAGTGTTTGTACCAATTTGATGTCCTTAACAACTTATTACACCACAAGATAGTTTTAATATGACAAAAGTGCCTTTTCTAAATCAAATTTGTGTGAAAGAGCCTCTAGCCGAGTTGGTTAGATGGTCTGAGTAGCACTCCTTAGGTCCTAGGTTCGACTCCCCGTGGGAGCGAATTTCAGGTTGTGGTTAAAAAAATAACAACTTATTACACCACAAGATAGTTTTAATATGACAAAAGTGCCTTTTCTAAATCAAATTTGTGTGAAAGAGCCTCTAGCCGAGTTGGTTAGATGGTCTGAGTAGCACTCCTTAGGTCCTAGGTTTGACTCCCCGTGGGAGCGAATTTCAGGTTGTGGTTAAAAAAAATCCCTCGTCTGTCCCACGCCAAAACACAGGTCTAAGGCCCAGTCGCGGTCGTTTCTCACATGGGCTATGGTGCCGCTGTGTATGGGTAGGATAGGGGTTCAGGGGGGCTTCGCAACCTGCGTGAGAAGGTCTCTTCTTAATATAATGTCCGGGGGCTGTCTTACCCCCGCAGGTCGAGTTTTTTTTATCAAATTTGTGATAGTTAGGAAAGGAAGATAGGACCAAGTCCCTAGACAGAACAGAGAAGGACAACACACAATGTCATACCATTGTCAATGCTAAGCACTGGAAGGTCTCATTTCGTCCGATTATGTCATTCCTTACTGTATTTATTACCATTCTTAAGAAATCGTTATTCTCATTCAGTAAGCAAGATGTCACAATATAGCCAACCTGCAGCATGCATCAAAATGATAGCAATTAGTAAACAGGTTCACTAAGAAACCTTGATTATTCTACATCAAATTTAAGAATACCATTTGAGCAAAATTGATATGATAAAGGATACTATAACTGAATGGCATACCTGCTTCTCAGGATACTTTGGTGCAGATATCAACGAGACAGTTTCCATATGGCCAAAATCAACATCATAACCCAGCATATAAATGTAAAGCATTTTCCATACATATTTTTTCTTCTCGTATGGTGACAAGCCCTGCAAGATAGGAAATCATATGATTTATAGCATTGGTTGCAAAGTGCCCATAATTTAGGGGTTTCAGGAACATTCAAGGGAGGGCTACAAGCCTACAACTGCATGTTATAACAACATACTTCAAGGAAAAGCAGGTCCTTGGTGACCAAAGTTTTAGCTTGGATGGAAATGGTTATCTTTGGGAATTCTACTTCTACACAAGGTTAACAAGAACTGCCTGCCATGGTCCACATAGTTTGATGCATTGGCGAAAACATAAGTACACTCCTAGACAGGAAAAGTAGTTACCAGATTTGTCTATTTTTTTTTCTTTATGAGGCAATTGCTGATGACATTGATATCCCCACATGATTAATGATGTATAGCACAGTGTGGTCTGTTTTATTTTAGTGCAGAACTACAGAGGTCCCTAGTGTAGGTCCATGAATTTAAGCATGTCTATACATGGCAAGTCTATCAGCAGTTACTTTCATATGTCTAACATTCAATGTTTGTCTGCAAGCATATAATGACAAGCATGTTATAGAGCATTGTTATTGGACTATTAGTATCAGAATTTCACAACCACTTAGATTCTGTATTTCCACAGTTACAACACATATCTCTCCTTATGATGCAGGCAATCAGACTTATCAAATTTCGGCCACGATCACACAACAGCATTGTTGCTAACACTATCTTTTGTGGACGACTTCTAAATAACATTTAACTAGAAAACAGATGAGGGTTAAAGCAGTAGATAAAAGACCTTAGGGCATGTTTGGTTTCGCTTCTCCCCGCCATGCTTAGATTTTAAGAAACACCAAGATTCTCTCGATTATTCGATTCTCGCTTATCTAGTTCAACTGTGAGCTATCGGTTCTGTGAGAAACAAAAACAATCTAGGCGTTTGGTGGATACTCGCTTATTTTCATCCATAATTTATCAACAGATGAGGGGAACCATTGATGCTAAATCAACATAACATGCTGCAAAAACTGGAGAGGGTCAAAGGAAATTGGCTAGTTGTGTGAGCCTGAGGCTCAAAGGCGTCCTGGCAAAGCCAAAAGCGCACTATCTCTAACTTCCAAGAGATTCCAAATAAAATCTACCAGTGTGAGTTGATGATTTAATAGTTGCAGACTGTTTCCAGGTAAGCGCGAACAACCAAAGGCTGGAATGGTTGAGCTCCAACCTAAGTCATCCGGAATGATCAGTGTCGTGAAACACTGTTGCAGCCATTTCACGATGAAGACTTGAGAGACAGCATTGCCCTTGCAGCCTCATGAGACCGAAACAGTGTAGTTCAACAGCATCCTATCAGTCCGGAAACAGGTTCGAAACTAGGGCAGCCCGAAACGACCCTGGGGAGCTTCCTGTCCCGAACACGCCACTAAGCACCAATTCAGCACCGCGCAGTTCCTCAGTTCTCGTCTAGCGGGACAAGTCGAGCAAAACTCCGAGCGCTCTGCGCCTCAGTTACGCAAATGCGTTGGCAAATAGCAGCCAGCACCGAACAGAAGTCTCAGCGGAGAGGGAGAGAGCAAGCGTGTGTGACCTTCTCGTTTTTGAACCGCGTACGGATGTTGCCGAGCTCCTTGTCGACGCGGAGGCGCTCCTGCTCCTTGTTGTGGCAGTTGCGTACGTCGCTGATGAAGACCGAGAGCCCCCGCATCCCCGAGAGCGCCATCTCCTCCTGCTCCGGCTGCCGCTGCCGCCGCCGCCGCCTCTAGAGAAATCCGAGATCCGCGCGTCGCCACGCGAGATCTGGCGCCCGGATCGGGGGCAGCAGAACCCTATGGGGCGGCGGAAAGGATCGTCGCGGAGGCGACGCCGGGAGGAGGAAGCTGTTTTGGTTCGACCGCGGTGGTCGTCGTATAGTGGGGCTGGGGGAAGGTGCGGCTCCCTCCGGTGTGTGTTTGTCTGTGCTGGATCGGGGACGCTTTTTCGCTTTATGGCCTGTTTGGTTTCTAACTTGCCAGAACGTCACACTTTGGGCCTATTTGTTTCAGCTTTTTTCTGACCAGCTTTTCTAAGAATCTAGCTGTAGGGAGAATCTAAGTATTATTAGGATTACGTGCGGAGGAAGGTAAAGATGTCCATAGGACTCAGGATCTAGAAAGTGACGGATTCCTACTATTGCAACGACTCAACCGATTATGTGTTTATATTAATTTTGAATGGTTTTTACCCAAATGAATTTTATAGAAGCTAACTGAAAAGCTGCGCGTTTGGCAGTCCGCAGCAGTTTTTAGTGGCCAGAAGCTCCAAAAAGCTCAAACAAACAAGGGCTTTATCTGGTCAGGTTGAAGCTCAAACTCGTCCTGCAAGGACTCGGGCTCCATCCTGTCCGGGAGTGACGCTGTCATGGAACGATGATAGCTATAGAAAATTCACTGATCATAACCTAAAGATGGCAATAGATACCGCTACTCTAAACCTGGTGAATTTTATATTTATTAGGGCTAGTTTGATAACTCTATTTTTCTTAAAAAATTCATTTTCCCAATAAAAATAAACTAATTTTCAAAGAAAAAAATGAAAATCCCTTATTTCACGATTTTTATTTTTTTAAGTGAAATTAGTTTATCTTTTGTTAGTAAAATACTCATGGAAAAATAGAGTTCTTAAACTAGCCCTTAAGTATGTATTTTAGCCTAATTTCTCTACCTAATGAGATTATTAATGGATTCAAAAGGAAACTCAATGGATACACTACACACCCGAAAACTCATGGGTTTTTAAAAACCCACCCTAAAAATCAATTGTCGGCGTTTCGAGACCGGGGGGTCCCCGAGCCGACGAGTGAGTGTGCCGCGTGCCCCAGCTCAGATGGGTCGAGCGCGTGGGCGAGCGCGAAGGGGGGAGAGAGCGAGAGCGAGGTGGCCGGAGCCGGGTCGTGAGGGAGTCGGAGATCCCGCGGCCTTCGTGTTCGTCCCGCGCCCAGGTCGGGTGCGCTTGCAGTAGGGGGTTACAAGCGTCCGCGCGGGTGAGGGGAGCGAGCGGCCCCAAGAGAGCGCCTGCCCCTGCCCTTCGTTCCCGCGAGGCCAACCTTCTCTAAGAAGGCCCTGGTCCCTCCTTTTATAGGAGTAAGGAAAGGATCCAGGTGTACAAATGGGGGTGTAGCAAGGCGCTACGTGTCTAGCGGGGGAGAGCTAGTGCCCTAAGTACATGCCAAGGTGGCAGCCGGAGAGATCTTGGCACCCAGCTAGAGTGGCGTCGTGGCTGTCGGAGAAGCAATGGAGCCTGGCGGAGGGACAGCTGTCGGAGTGGTTGGGCCCTTGCTGACGTCCCCCTGCTTCCGTAAGGGAGCTGAGAGCCGCCGTCGTCATGGATCCAGCGGGGTGTCATCATTGCCTATCTGGCGGAGCCAGCCAGATGGGACGTCGGTCCTGTTCTCTGCGGCCCGAGTCGGCTCGGGGTAGGGTGATGATGGCGCTTCCTGTCGACGTGGCGGACTCGTGCCCTAGGTCGGGCGACGTGGAGGCTCCTCCGAAGCCGAGGTCAAGTCTGTCCTGCATGGCCGAGGCCGAGTCCGAGCTCCTGGGTCGGGCGATGCGGAGGTCGTTCGGCAGAGGCCAGGGCGGAGTCCGAGCCCTGGGTCGGGTGAAGCGGAGTTCGCCGTCTTCCGGGGCCTTAGCCCGAGTCCGAGCCCTGGGTCGGGCGGAGCGGAGTTCGCCGTCTTCCGGGGCCTTAGCCCGAGTCCGAGCCCTGGGTCGGGCGGAGCGGAGTTCGCCGTCTTCCGGGGCCTTAGCCCGAGTCCGAGCCCTGGGTCGGGTGGAACGGAGTTCGCCGTCTTCCGGGGCCTTAGCCCGAGTCCGAGCCCTGGGTCGGGCGGAGCGGAGTTCGCCGTCTTCCGGGGCCTTAGCCCGAGTCCGAGCCCTGGGTCGGGCGGAACGGAGTTCGCCGTCTTCCATGGCCTTAGCCCGAGTCCGAGCCCTGGGTCGGGCGGAGCTTCCTATGGCGCTTTTGGCAAAGCCTGGCCGCCCGTCGGTCTCACTCTTTGCGTTAAATGCCCCGGGGACTTGGTCGGTCGGCGCGGTGATTTAGTCAGGGTTGCTTCTTAACGAAGGCAAGGCCTCGGGCGAGCCGGAGATGCGTCTGCCGTGAAAGAGGAGGCCTCGGGCGAGACGGAAACACCTCAGGGTCGGCTGCCCTTGCCCGAGGCTAGGCTCGGGCGTGGCGTGATCGAGTCGCTCGTATGGACTGATCCCTGACTTAATCAAACCCATCAGGCCTCTGCAGCTTTATGCTGATGGGGGTTACCAGCTGAGAATTAGGCGTCTTGAGGGTACCCCTAATTATGGTCCCCGACAGTAGCCCCCGAGCCTCGAAGGGAGTGTTTGCACTCGCTTGGAGGCTTTCGTCGCACTTTTTTGCAAGGGGACCAGCCTTTCTCGGTTGCACTTTGTTCCGGTGGGTGCGCGCGAGCGCACCCGCCGGGTGTAGCCCCCGAGGCCTCGGAGGAGTGGTTTCACTCCTTCGAGGTCTTAATGCCTTGCGTAATGCTTCGGCTGGTCTGGTGGTTCCCTCATGCGAACAGGCCGTAGCCCGGGTGCACTGTCGGGGCCCAAGTTCTCGGGCTGGTATGTTGACGCTGTCAACGGTTCGGCCGGAGCCGGGTTTGCGAGAGCAGCCCCCGAGCCTCCGCACAGGGCGAGAGGACGATCAGGGACAGACTCGGCTTTTTTACATACGCCCCTACGTCGCCTTTCCGCAAGGAGGAGGGGGGGAGAGCGCCATGTTACCCTCGATGGGCACCGAACATGGTGTCTCCGGTGAGCTGCAATCGGGTAATCCGAGTGGACGTCCGTGCCCCGTTCGTTGGGGGTCGGCTAGGGGCCCGGAGGCACGCCCAAAAGTACCTGCGGGTGACCTGCCGGACCCGGTCCCCTGGCGACGGGGTCCGAGGGCTCGATGCTGTCACACCCGGTTTTTAGAAGGTAAACCGAATGCGAACCATGTACGTGCCAGGATCAGTTATTCACGTACACAGCAGTTACATAACATGGACATCATCACACAGTGCTCAAATAGTATTAACAGGGGAATAATAGTCGATTACATCATACGTCTGAGACGTCCACATAGTTCTTACAATAATATCAAAGTGCGGAAAAGAAACGTAGACAACGCGGCCTTCACAGGCAGCCGACTGGGGGTTGCCGCTAACCCACACCTAGAACTCGTCGTAGTCTTGGAACTCCTGGAAGTCTCCTTCCACAGCTTCATCTTCTCCTGAGCAGTGGTTGCAATGCTGACAACCTGGAGGGGGGGTTTGGTGTGTAGAGCAAGGGTGAGTACACATCAACATACTCAGCAAGTATCCTGTTTGGCTGTAGTGGACTAGCTTTATGTGGGGATAAGTCAAGCAGTTGCTTTTAGTTGGTCCGGTTATTACTTACTAGTAGAGAGCCAGGTTTTAACATTAACCCAAGTTATTAGCCCAATGTATCCTTTCCAAACGGAAAGAATACCACTTACCAATACCATAATCATAATCAGAACCATCAATCTCATTGCCACCTGTACCAAAATATCTCTGATCAAGTATCACTAATCTCTGGAGCTCCCTTGGCCGCTCATAACCGTGAGCACGGCTGATATATCAGTTTCATAACACTCTGCAGAGGTTGCGCACTTTACCCATAAGCCGTGATTCCCTCTCTAGCCCGGGCTTGCAAGACCCTTATTCACTCCCAAGGTGAATGGCTAGGGATTCACTACGAAGCCTTTACAAAGATTCCCCGAGGCTGTAGCCACCCGTTAGGTTTCCTAAATGTACCGCACTCCTCCCCAAGGGACAAATCAACCTTGGCAGAGCGAGCCGCATACACCGAGCCCCATTGACGGCACAACGGCTAAGCGAACTACACCCCGGTTCCTCTAATTATTCAGCTAAGGGCGTCCCATTCCACCCTCATGGTTGCACTGTTTTCCCGGGCGGTCATCCATTGAACAGGTCCTTACGGAGAGGCACTCGAGAAACCGCTCGAGTCCCCTTAAATGCCACAAGTATGATCATAAATAAGAAGGGGAAAACAGCGTATCATAGATAATCACATCATGTTCATTGATTAGAGTTGAGCAATAGCATCAGACTAAGCAGTAATAATCCGACCCAAATAGGTAAACAAGGACATGGATAACAAAAGCTAGTCAATCCTTAGGTATAAATGTGTAATGCGGGAGGTGAATTAAAGAATGAATAGGACAGAGATAGGTCAAAGGACACTTGCCTCCACCAACCGACTGCTGCTCAGGGGCTTCTCCTGCGAATTCCTCGGGCTCTTCGACCGGATCGTTCTCTATGCGAGCGCAAACATACATACATCCACATATTTAATACAAAAGAACAGTACACCATACAAGGGAACAGGTAAAACGAATATGCATCAAGTATGACATTTGACATCGCATTTGTTATGGTTAGAAAGAAACGGGAAAGGGTCTCGCAGGGGGGGGGTTAAATCTTATGCACTAATGATTAGTTACAATTGATTCTTAACAAAAGAATTCTGTTATATATTTACTAATGGAAACCTAATCATTTTTAGTTGATCAACATTGCACGGGTTAAACAATTAACTACGTGAATCAATAGCATAACGGAATTTTAAATTAAACTTCCTATTTTCCATAGCATGAACAATGATCATTCTACCTAAAATAAAGTAATTATGATCACAGAAAGTAAATAAAATAAAATAAAAAAATAAATAAAAAAAACAGAGGGGGGGGCGGTTGAACCGGCCCTAGGGCGGTTGAACCGGCCCTGGGCTGGGCGGCCGAGCTGGGGCGGGCGCGCGGGGGAGGGCGGCCGAGCTGGGGGCCGGGGCGGCTGAGCCGGCCGGCCAGGGCGGCTGAACTGGCCCTGGGCAGGGGGCGCGGCCAGGGGGCGCGCGGCCAGGCGCGGCCGGGCGAGCGGCCGAAGGCGCGGCCGGGGCAGGGCGCGGCCGGGCCAGGGCGCGGCCGGGCGGGCTGGGGCGCGGCCGAGGCTGGCCAGCGGCCGGCCGGGCGGCCAGGGGGCGCGCAGGGGGCGGCCAGCGGCCGGGCTGGGGGTGGCCAGCGGCCGGCTGGGGGCACGGCCGGGGCGGGGGCCAAGGAGAGAGGAGGGAGGGAGGGGAGAGGGAGGGAGGAGAGGGAAGGGGGGAGGGGCTCACCGGCGATGGGCGGCCGTCGGCGAGGGTTGGGGTCGGCTGCAGGGGGCGGCGGCTAGGGCAGGGGGTAGGGGATGGCGGCTAGGGAGAGGAGGGAGAAAATGAGAGGGAGGGAGAGGGGAATTGGGGAAAAAGGGAGAGAGGGGGGGGGCGGCTGGGCCTTGCCAAGGCCCATGAGGGGGCGCGCAGGGGGCTTGGGCCGGCCAAGGGTCGGCCCACGGCGCGGGAGAGAGAGAAAAAGAGGAGGGAGAAAGAGAGAGAAAGAAAAAGAAAAGATTATTTCCCTGTTTTCGAAATCCGATCTTCCTACATGAATGCATTTGCACTTTCAAAGCAATCAAAAGAAATGCAAGGTTCGGCATGGTGCATCAAACAACATAAAGTATTTTTAGAGTTTTTCTACACGGAAATTCCAAACCGAATCCCGCTAAACTTTTGGAAAAGGTCAAGGTTTAGCGAGGGGAAAAAGAAAAGGAAAAGGTAACGCCCGAATTTTGGCGAGTAAAGAAAAGAAAAAATTCAACTGCAAAATTCGGGGCGTTACAAACCTATCCCCCTTAAAAGAATCTCGCCCTCGAGATTCAGGGCTGGCTAGCAAAGAGCTCTGGGTACTTGGCCATCAAATCATCTTCACGCTCCCAGGTTGCTTCTTCCTCAGAGTGGTGACTCCATCTGACTTTGCACATTCTGATGGTCTTCCTTCGGGTGACTCTATCTGCAATCTCAAGGATCTGAGCTGGCTTCTCAACATAGGTCAAGTCCTCCTGGACTTCCAGACCTTCCACTGGCAACTGCTCTTCTGGCACACGCAAGCACTTCTTCAACTGAGACACATGAAAGACATCATGCACAGCTGACAAATTCTCGGGCAAACTGAGCTGATAGGCCACTTCTCCACGCTTTGAGAGGATTTGATACGGACCAATGTAGCGGGGTGCTAGCTTGCCTTTGATTCCGAACCTTCTGACTCCTCTGATCGGTGACACTTTCAAATAGACAAAGTCTCCGACTTCAAAACTCAGCTCTCTTCTTCTTGTGTCTGCATAGCTTCGCTGCCTCGATTGCGCTATCTTCAGATTCTCTCGGACCATCTTGATGTTCTCTTCGGCTTCAAGCAGAATGTCTGGCCCAAACACTTGCTTCTCTCCAGGCTGATCCCATTGCAACGGAGTTCTACAACTCCTTCCATAGAGCGCTTGAAATGGTGACATCTTCAAACTGGCCTGGTAACTGTTGTTATAGGAAAACTCTGCATAGGGCAATCGCTTATCCCATCCGGACTGATCTTGCAACGCACAGGCTCTCAACATGTCTTCAAGAATTTGATTGGTTCTTTCGGTCTGGCCATCTGTCTGCGGGTGATAAGCTGAACTGAAATTCAGATGCGTGCCCAAGGCTTCATGCAACTGCTGCCAGAAATGAGAGGTGAACTGCGTTCCTCTGTCTGACACTATCTTCTTTGGCACACCATGAAGACAAACGATCCGAGACATATACAACTCTGCCAATACTGCACTGCTGTAGGTGGTCTTGACAGGTATGAAGTGGGCTGACTTGGTCAAACGGTCCACCACTACCCAAATGGAATCGTAGCCGGCTCGAGTGCGAGGCAATCCGACTATGAAATCCATACCGATTTCATCCCATTTCCACTGAGGGATCTGCAACGGTTGCAACAATCTCGCAGGTCTCTGGTGTTCTGCCTTAATTCTTCGACAACTATCGCACATAGCCACATGCTCTGCGATTTCCCTCTTCATTCCGTACCACCAGAATTTCTTTTTCAGATCCTGATACATCTTCTCACTGCCAGGGTGAATCGAATAGGCTATCTCATGAGCTTCCTTGAGAATCAACTCCCGAATAGACTGGACATTGGGAACACACAAGCGGTCTTTGAACCATATCACGCCTTCTGCATCTTCTCGAAAATCTTTGCCTCTGCCATCTAGAATCAGTCGCCGAATCTCACTGATCTTCTCATCATTCTTCTGCGCTTCTTTGATTTCGCGCTCTAAGGTAGGTTCCAATTCAACTGTGACTCCTCGCGAATTGTTCAGAAATCCGAGACTCAACCTGTCGAACTCCTTGGCCAACTCATAAGGCATCGGACGAGCGACCATCAGATTGACTTGACTCTTCCTGCTCAAAGCATCTGCCACTACGTTTGCTTTGCCTGGATGGTAATGGATCTCCAACTCATAGTCTTTGATCAGCTCTAACCATCTTCTTTGCCTCATGTTCAACTCTGACTGAGTGAATATGTACTTCAGACTCTTGTGGTCTGTGTAAACATCGCATTTCTGTCCATATAGATAGTGCCTCCATGTCTTCAGTGCGTGAACCACTGCTGCCAACTCTAGATCATGGATTGGGTAATTCTTCTCATGAACCTTCAACTGTCGGGACGAGTAAGCCACAACTCTTCCCTCTTGCATCAACACGCATCCCAAACCTGTGTAACAAGCATCACAGTACACAGAGAAGGGCTTGTGCACATCAGGCAAGACTAGGACAGGCGCTGTTGTCAACTTCTCTTTCAGCGCTTCAAAGGCCTCTTGGCATTTCTGGGTCCACTTGAACTCAACCTTGTTGCCTAGCAACGCTGTCATTGGTTTCGCAATCTTCGAAAACCCTTCAATGAATCGCCGATAATATCCGGCCATTCCGATGAAGCTCTTGATTCCTCGAGCATCCGTTGGCGCTTTCCAGTTCAGAATGTCTGCCACTTTCTTCGGATCCACAGTCAATCCTTCCTTGTTGATTATGTGACCCAAGAACAGGACTTCACTGATCCAGAACTCACACTTGCTCAACTTTGCATACAACTGGTGCTCTCGCAATCTCTGCAATACCATCCTCAAATGATCTGCATGCTCTTCTTCACTCTGAGAATAAATCAGAATGTCATCAATGAATACCACCACAAACTTATCAAGATAATCCATGAATACGCTGTTCATCAAGTTCATAAAGAAGGCTGGTGCATTTGTCAAACCAAAAGACATCACCGTGAACTCATATAATCCATACTTGGTAATGAATACCGTCTTCGGAATGTCCGAAGGTCGGATCCTGAGCTGATGATAACCTGACCTCAGATCGATCTTGGAGAACACACTGGCTCCTCTCAACTGGTCAAACAGATCTTCTATTCTGGGCAAAGGGTACTTATTCTTGATCGTGACCTCATTCAAAGCTCGATAATCGATACACATCCTCTTGGTGCCATCTTTCTTCTCCACAAACAGGACAGGGGCGGCCCAAGGCGAGGTGCTTGGCCGGATGTAACCTTTCTCTGACAGCTCATCAATCTGCTTCTTAAGCTCAACCAACTCTGGTCCAGATATTCTGTAAGCTCTCTTAAAGATAGGGGCGGTTCCAGGAAGAAGCTCTATGGCAAACTCAACTTTCCGCTCTGGTGGCATACCCGGTAAGTCCTTTGGAAACACATCTGGGAATTCAGACACAACCTTGATACTCTCAATTGGGTCTGCTTCACTGCTATCGACAGCCATCTGATAACAACTTCCTCCCTTCGGCTCAGGCGGGACTAACTCGGTCACCACTTCCTCTCCTAGTGGGGACACCAACTTGATTGTCCTTTTTATCACAACTGATAACTGCCTGATACTTATCTAGCCAATTCATCCCTAGGATGACATCTATTCCCTGAGTACCCATTACTATAAGGTTAGCGGGAAACGCTATCCCCCTTATTTCCACACTTACATTCAAACATATGCTATCGGCTCGAATTCTACCACCAGCTGAGTCAATTTGAATGGGGGTTGACATGGCAGTAATTGGAAGATTATGCGCTTCTACCCATGATGCAGTAATAAAAGAATGCGTTGCTCCAGTATCAAATAACACTTCTGCAATATGGGAATCGACTGGGAACATACCTACTGTCATGCCGGGGGTCTCCTGAACTGCTTCAGCCTCCAAATGGTTCAGTCTTCCATGATTGTAGCGCTGCTGAGGGCGGTTGCCTGCTCCAGACTGAGACGCATTCTGCTTTGCTGGGGCATTGGGGCCTGACTGCTGCTGGGCTGCCTTCTTCGGACATTGCATCACCCAGTGGCCTTGCTCTCCACAGTGGAAACATGCTCTGTTTCCAACCTGAGCTGGTGCTGCCTGATTGCTCTGCTGATTTGCGGGGGCAGGAAGACGAGGTGTCTGCTGATTCTGCCTCTGAAACTGACCTCCTCCTGACTGATTGCTCTGACGATTCTGGTACTGATGCTGAGGATACTGCCTTTGGAACTGCTGATACTGCTGACGCTGCTGATGCTGCTGAGGTGGACGCTGATTCTGCCTGAACTGCTGAGGTTGATTGCCTGAAAAACGAGGACGGCTGCTGCTTCCAGGCTGGGGTCCACTGATCTTGCGCTTACGATCTTCCATCTCCTTACGCTTCCTTTCTGTCATGATTGCTCTGTCAATCAGGTGCTGGAATGTCGGGAAGGTATGATTCATCAACTGATACTGCAGAGGGTCAACCAAGCCTCTCAAGAAACGGTACTGTCGCTTGGCGTCGGTGTTGACATCCTCAGGAGCATAGCGAGACAACTGCAGGAACCTGTCTCGATACTCACTGACAGACGATGACCCTTGCTTAAGGGCCAGAAACTCCTCCTTCTTCACTGTCATCAGACCTGCAGGCACATGGTACTGACGAAAGCTACCTCTGAACTCTTCCCAGGTGATGGCATCGGGGTTGGCATGGGTGGCGAGGTAAGACTCCCACCATGATTGGGCTGCTCCTCTCAACAGACGGGGACCATACAAGACTTTCTCCCTGTCATCACACTGAGCGGTATGCAACTCCCGCTCCACAGTGCGCAGCCAATCTTCAGCATCCATGGGGTCAGAAGAGTGAGCGAACGTTGGGGGATGACCTCTCATGAATTCAGCACGCTTGTCTCTGGGCATCTGAGGCATCTGAGGCTGGGGTGGTGCTTGCTGCTGCTGCTGCTGAATGGCGGCCAGGGTCTGACCGATGGCCTGAACTGCCTGAGTCTGCATCAGAAACATCTGCTCGATCGACATCGGGGGCGGGGGCGGCAGCTGCTGCTGCTGGGCTGCCTCATCCTGCGGGGCGGCTTGCTCCTGCTGAGCACGCCTTCCTCCTCTGTGCCTGTTCTCTGACATCTGCAGAACGCAACCACACATCAGAACTGATCTGGCAAATCTTGCAGCATAAGAAAAGAGTATAGAATTCTCCAACAGCACTGAACAGATGAGCATCTTCACTGATCTCCAACACAGGCCACACAGCTTCTCAGATAAAGAGGAAAGTAGAGTAAAGGGTTTCCCAACTATATAACTAACTCCATTAACATAATAGGTAAACCAAAATGCAGGGGATACCCACACTCTGGTGACAGTCATTACAAAGATCCAAACCAAACATAGTTCATCATGACAAACATAAATGCACAGGATATAGCAAACTACCCTGTCTAACTAAGACTAACTAAGACCGAGACTAACGCTAAGACTGAAGCTTCTATGTATATATTTTGTATTAATTACAGGATCCAACTCTAACGATCTATGGTTCTAGATTTATCTTGGTCTTGCAGTCGGGATTGCCATAAGACTGGCGTCCACGCCGAGGTGAGCGGTACGGGTGCTGAGTCCCAACGGGAGCGGGGGAACCATCATCCAAGTGACGACGCTCCGCGCGCTCAGCCCGCAGCAGGGCGATCTCAGCACGAGCCCTACTCAGCTCGTCTAATGCATGGTCCAGCTCCGTGTTTAGCACGGCGGCTAGGTTGACTGTGCTGCTCAACCTAGGATTGTCCTCACCAGCAGGTGAAACAATCACGCCTCCTGTGCTGCCAGATGGACGGCGAGGGTAATACTTCAGGTCGAGACCGTCAGCTACCCCACCGAGAACCGAGCAGTAGTGCGAAAGCGCACGCCGTGCAGCATCCTGCATGGCTGCCTCAGCTGAGTCCCGCTCAGAGATAGAATAGTGCTCTGAGCAAGCCTCCGCGCCCTGGAGACTGTTCTCCGGACGGCGCACCAAGCAGGTCGCCTCCCAGCGGTCCGGGTAGACCCCGCGACTATGCTGGTAGACCACACAGCGATACTCGATGGACCAAGTACGCCGGTCAAGTGCCCGACGTAGCAGGGTGTCGAGCGCGTCGTGGAAGTGACACCCGCGAGCAGCGTCGCGAGTGATGGGTCGAGCAACCCATCCTTCCGGCTCATGGCTAGAGAGGTCGAGGTCGGTGTCGTGGCTCGGGCTGTCGTCGCCACCTCCGTCGTCTGGGTCTCCTCCAACAGCTACTCCAGAAGCTGGGACGCCCAGTGGTGGTGCAGGGGGCGCCTCCAGGGGAAGCACAGGGGAGCAGCTCCTCACAGACTCTATCTCCTGCTGGAGCGAGAAGGAAGAGCCCTGCTGCTCCTGTCGTCGACGTTCCTGCTCCTCATGCAGGCGGTGGTGCAGTCTCTCCAAGTGGCTGGACTGTCCGGCCACGGGACGGCGAAGCGGACGCTCAGCAAGGCGGGAGGGTAAGAAGGGGATGACGGACTTTCGTGCAGTGTGTCTAAGACGAGCCATCTACAAAAGACATCGCAAGCAAAAGGGTGAGAACAGAATTAATATGACCAGCAAATAATGAATCATAAATAAATGAAGGATCAGAATAATAATGAATCATAAATAAATGAAGGATCAGAATAAAACAAAATTTTCAGCAAGGTATAATATATAGTAGAACATAGGTTTGGTCAGTAGGACCAACTTTTGAAGGGATACCAAAGTCAAGGCAGGGACAGAGGTCTATAGTCCTTAGAACGACCATTCTACTCTAGGTTAGCGGTCCTACAGTCAACACGGCTTTGATACCACTTATGTCACACCCAGTTTTTAGAAGGTAAACCGAATGCGAACCATGTACGTGCCAGGATCAGTTATTCACGTACACAGCAGTTACATAACATGGACATCATCACACAGTGCTCAAATAGTATTAACAGGGGAATAATAGTCGATTACATCATACGTCTGAGACGTCCACATAGTTCTTACAATAATATCAAAGTGCGGAAAAGAAACGTAGACAACGCGGCCTTCACAGGCAGCCGACTGGGGGTTGCCGCTAACCCACACCTAGAACTCGTCGTAGTCTTGGAACTCCTGGAAGTCTCCTTCCACAGCTTCATCTTCTCCTGAGCAGTGGTTGCAATGCTGACAACCTGGAGGGGGGGGGGGGTTGGTGTGTAGAGCAAGGGTGAGTACACATCAACATACTCAGCAAGTATCCTGTTTGGCTGTAGTGGACTAACTTTATGTGGGGATAAGTCAAGCAGTTGCTTTTAGTTGGTCCGGTTATTACTTACTAGTAGAGAGCCAGGTTTTAACATTAACCCAAGTTATTAGCCCAATGTATCCTTTCCAAACGGAAAGAATACCACTTACCAATACCATAATCATAATCAGAACCATCAATCTCATTGCCACCTGTACCAAAATATCTCTGATCAAGTATCACTAATCTTTGGAGCTCCCTTGGCCGCTCATAACCGTGAGCACGGCTGATATATCAGTTTCATAACACTCTGCAGAGGTTGCGCACTTTACCCATAAGCCGTGATTCCCTCTCTAGCCCGGGCTTGCAAGACCCTTATTCACTCCCAAGGTGAATGGCTAGGGATTCACTACGAAGCCTTTACAAAGATTCCCCGAGGCTGTAGCCGCCCGTTAGGTTTCCTAAATGTACCGCACTCCTCCCCAAGGGACAAATCAACCTTGGCAGAGCGAGCCGCATACACCGAGCCCCATTGACGGCACAACGGCTAAGCGAACTACACCCCGGTTCCTCTAATTATTCAGCTAAGGGCGTCCCATTCCACCCTCATGGTTGCACTGTTTTCCCGGGCGGTCATCCATTGAACAGGTCCTTACGGAGAGGCACTCGAGAAACCGCTCGAGTCCCCTTAAATGCCACAAGTATGATCATAAATAAGAAGGGGAAAACAGCGTATCATAGATAATCACATCATGTTCATTGATTAGAGTTGAGCAATAGCATCAGACTAAGCAGTAATAATCCGACCCAAATAGGTAAACAAGGACATGGATAACAAAAGCTAGTCAATCCTTAGGTATAAATGTGTAATGCGGGAGGTGAATTAAAGAATGAATAGGACAGAGATAGGTCAAAGGACACTTGCCTCCACCAACCGACTGCTGCTCAGGGGCTTCTCCTGCGAATTCCTCGGGCTCTTCGACCGGATCGTTCTCTATGCGAGCGCAAACATACATACATCCACATATTTAATACAAAAGAACAGTACACCATACAAGGGAACAGGTAAAACGAATATGCATCAAGTATGACATTTGACATCGCATTTGTTATGGTTAGAAAGAAACGGGAAAGGGTCTCGCAGGGGGGGGTTAAATCTTATGCACTAATGATTAGTTACAATTGATTCTTAACAAAAGAATTCTGTTATATATTTACTAATGGAAACCTAATCATTTTTAGTTGATCAACATTGCACGGGTTAAACAATTAACTACGTGAATCAATAGCATAACGGAATTTTAAATTAAACTTCCTATTTTCCATAGCATGAACAATGATCATTCTACCTAAAATAAAGTAATTATGATCACAGAAAGTAAATAAAATAAAATAAAAAAATAAATAAAAAAAACAGAGGGGGGGGCGGTTGAACCGGCCCTGGGCTGGGCGGCCGAGCTGGGGCGGGCGCGCGGGGGAGGGCGGCCGAGCTGGGGGCCGGGGCGGCTGAGCCGGCCGGCCAGGGCGGCTGAACCGGCCCTGGGCAGGGGGCGCGGCCAGGGGGCGCGCGGCCAGGCGCGGCCGGGCGAGCGGCCGAAGGCGCGGCCGGGGCAGGGCGCGGCCGGGCCAGGGCGCGGCCGAGGCTGGCCAGCGGCCGGCCGGGCGGCCAGGGGGCGCGCAGGGGGCGGCCAGCGGCCGGGCTGGGGGTGGCCAGCGGCCGGCTGGGGGCACGGCCGGGGCGGGGGCCAAGGAGAGAGGAGGGAGGGAGGGGAGAGGGAGGGAGGAGAGGGAAGGGGGGAGGGGCTCACCGGCGATGGGCGGCCATCGGCGATGGTTGGGGTCGGCTGCAGGGGGCGGCGGCTAGGGCAGGGGGTAGGGGATGGCGGCTAGGGAGAGGAGGGAGAAAATGAGAGGGAGGGAGAGGGGAATTGGGGAAAAAGGGAGAGAGGGGGGGGGGCGGCTGGGCCTTGCCAAGGCCCAAGAGGGGGGCGCAGGGGGCTTGGGCCGGCCAAGGGTCGGCCCACGGCGCGGGAGAGAGAGAAAAAGAGGAGGGAGAAAGAGAGAGAAAGAAAAAGAAAAGATTATTTCCCTGTTTTCGAAATCCGATCTTCCTACATGAATGCATTTGCACTTTCAAAGCAATCAAAAGAAATGCAAGGTTCGGCATGGTGCATCAAACAACATAAAGTATTTTTAGAGTTTTTCTACACGGAAATTCCAAACCGAATCCCGCTAAACTTTTGGAAAAGGTCAAGGTTTAGCGAGGGGAAAAAGAAAAGGAAAAGGTAACGCCCGAATTTTGGCGAGTAAAGAAAAGAAAAAATTCAACTGCAAAATTCGGGGCGTTACAGATGCCTCCCTCCGATGGGATTCCGTTACAGGTTCGTTCCCGCTGGTCTCGGAAATGTCCTAGGGTACCTCGGGAGCGCAGCCCGAGCCTTGGTTATGTATCGAACGTACCCCTGGTCATCCCTCGCTCGGTGTCTGAGGCGACTGTGAACCCTTCGGAGGGCCAGCCTTCGAACCCCTGATCAGTAATGGGCGCGGAGCCCGAGTAGCCTGAGGCGGTCGTGGAACCTTTCGGGGGGCCGACCTTCGAACCTCTGACCAGTAGTGGGTGTCGGGCCCACGCGATCTGAGGCGGCTGTTGAACCCTTCGGGGGGCCAGCCTTCGAACCCCTGATCAGTAAGGAGGCTCGGAGCCTAGTTCCTTCACGGGGAAGGATCCCTTTGGGGGTATCCCTTTCCCGGTCCCTGTTGCAAGAGATAGAGAAAGAAGGAAAAGGGAAAAAGGATACGAAATTGAACGACGTGGCGTACCTTTTTTGGTGTGGTCGTTTTGGCGAAGGCGAAACGTCGCCAGCTGCTTCCGCCAGACGCGCTGCCCGTCGAGCCGCGGAGTTAATGCGCCGGGGCGAGTAGTTGGCGAGGCTGCCGTTGCGCGTGCGCGAGCCGTTCGAGGAACGGGTCACGGGCGTGTCGTCTTCACACCGTGAGAGAGGGGGTTCTCTTGCTGCCTCCGGATGGGACGTGAGCTTGGCTGATGGCGTGACCGCTGCTCTTGCGCGCCTGCCACCGTCATTACTGCCGGCCCACTTTTGACCGCGTTTGACCGCTGCGCCCGGCTGGCGCTGCTGGGCCGCGCGCTGGGCCGCCTCGGGTCGCGGTATTGGTTCCGCAACCGAGGAGGTGCGGTGGTGGCGCAAGTGGCATAATGGCTTACATGCAGCATCCGGCGCGCCGGTTGCGCGACGCGTGGGCTTGAGCCTCCGTGCTGGCCTGTCAGGAGTCGGAGAGGCGCGTCCACTTGGCGCGGTTGCATGCCGCCCGCATGGCTGCCCGCCCCTTTCGCCCGTTGGTCTGGGCAAAAGTGGGGGGTCACTTGTAACCGCTGGGTGGTTGCGCGCGCCGCGCGCGGCGGTTCGGCTTCTTCTGCTCGAAGCCGGTCTGTATGACAGGTGGGTCCCAGCCCCCGCGCCGCAGGGGAGGGCTTTGGAGGCGTGTTGGAGAAGACTCAGCCCGTGACGGTTGGGGGCGCAAGCAGGGAGAGTTGCCTTTAAAAGGGGGGCGACCCCTTCCGTAAGGCAACCATGTCTTCTTCCTCCCTTATGCATCGTGTCTTTCCACCTTTCAAGCCCCCGGACGGGGGAAACTGCCGTCTCCGTGCCTCATCGTCGGAGGACACCACCCCGTGGGAGTGGGTACCTTTCAGCCATCGTTCGGCTTCAAGGATTTTCATCATGCAGCCCGGCTGCACCCCTCCACCGGCGGTCACCCAAGAGGGTGACCTCCGGCTTGATGGTGGGGGAAAGCGAGCCGGGCTGCGGCCTCTGCCCCTCCCTCAGCCTCAAGGATTTTCATCACCAGGGCTGAGGAGGGGAGTGTGCCAAGTTGGGGTCGGTTCTTGCGCGGGCGGTGGCCCGCTCCTTCCCTTAGTGATCGGGGGGAAGGGCGGGAGTCGTCCGTGGCGCTAACAGCTGCACCGTGCCCGGCTCGCTGAGCCGAGCAGTTTCGGAACCGCTCCCGGTGCGGCCTCCCGCCACGGCAGCTGGAAGAGGTTCTTCCGCCGGCGCGACAGCCAAGGCTGGCCATGGGCCGACCTCCAACTCTACGGCCTTCTGCCCGTCCTTGCCTCTCGAGTTTGGGCAAGGGCGGGGGCCTCCTAGCAGCAGCATCCGCCCTGAGGCCATCATTGCTGCTGTTCGGCCCCCCGGGGCGGAAGTCTTCATCGTCGCCGCTGCCGGGGCGGGCGGCGACATGCCGTTCGTCGGTCTTCTGTTGCTCCGCAGGCCCACCCCTATCGAGTGGGGTTGTTCGTACCTGCGGAGGGGGAACCAGAGTTCCGTTTGTAATGGCACTTCGAGTGCCGGGTTTTTTGTTCATTTTGGCTTTCGGGGCCTGAACATGTATGTAATTACGGCTCGGAGCCGTGTTTTTTCCTCATTTTCGAGCACTAAGACTCGTCTGCTGATTATCTGAACCGCTTTTCCAAGCATGAGTCGCCCCGTGTCAAGGTGACGAGTGAGGTATCCGTATCCCGGAGGCGTAGGAGTCCCTCGGCTCGGTCGGCCCTGTCGTCCGAGGCTCCTCTAGCTTAGTTAAAGAGACCCCTCGGCCGCTCTTCGACGAGCCGAGGCCAGGGGTAGCGATATCAGTATGAGCAGAGGCGGAGTTGGCTCGAAAATGAAACCTGGTTGGCCGGAGCCTAGCCGAGTTGTCCGTTGGCAGGATCGTCGCCGGAGTTGGTCAGCCGAGGCTTCGGACCGGGCTGGTGCCTTCGGGAGGTGGTTGGCCGAGGCCTCGGAGGTGGCCGGCCGAGCCGCCCGCTCGGGCCGGATCTCGGAGAAGTCCCTGACGGCAATCGCTCAGGCATGGTGATGACGTCGTCCTTCGGAGCGGAGGCCCTCGGACCGCGTCGCCGTCCGCGGCTAGGTCGGGCCTCGCCGAAGGTGCCGTCGATGCCGAGGGTGTCGCTGCCCCTTCCAGTGTCAAGACCCGAGCCTGCAGGATCAGCTTGTCTTGTAGTGTGTGCTTTGTGCGGCCGTCGAGGCCAGAATACACACCCTTGCTGTGTTGTAAAGCTGCGTCTCTTTTCCTCTTGTTTCGAGCATCTGGACTTTTTGTCGGTAACAGGGATATTAGTGCGAGCGAGAGTTGCTTCTCGCGGAAGGTGATGAGTGAGGTATCCGTATCCCGGAGGCGTGGGAGTCCCTCGGCTCGGTCGGCCTTGCCGCTTACGCGCACTTTTACTCGTCTATGAGGCCCTATCACCGACTTGGTCGAGAAAACTCGAAGAATCGCTTCGACAGAAGGGCTTCCGAACGTAGACTTGTTCGATCCGCGGAGTCACCTTATCCGAACGCGAGTTACTTATCGCAGAAGGTGATGAGTGAGGTATCCGTATCCCGGAGGCGTAGGAGTCCCTCGGCTCGGTCAGCCTTGACTGCTTACGTGTACCCCGTCGTTTCCAGGACCCACTTTTCGAAGTAGTCAAAAAGCACGAAAGATATTCCGGTAAAAGAGATTTTCTTTTTGAGGAAAATTTTGACGCAGAGGGGGTTTCCCCCCTTTTAGCCCCCGAGGGAGGGTCGGGCTTTGCCGAGGCGAGGCCGACCCTTCCTTGTTGACTAAACTTTGCGTGGGTGTGAGGTATATGAACGACTTGGAAACATCTTAAGGGTAGAAGCGATGTAGCTGTTGGATGTTCCAAGCGTTGCCGTAGACCTCGCCTTGACTGTTGGCCAGCTTGTACGTTCCGGGCTTCAGAACTTTGGCGATGACGAACGACCCCTCCCAGGGGGGCGTGAGCTTGTGCCTCCCTCGGGCGTCCTGCCGCAGCCGAAGCACCAGGTCGCCCACCTAGAGGTCTCGGGGTCGGACCCCTCGGGCGTGGTAGCGTCGCAGGGACTGCTGATACCGCGCCGAGTGTAGTAAGGCCCTGTCCCGAGCCTCGTCCAGCTGGTCCAGCGAGTCTTCTCGGCTAGCTTGGTTGCTTTCATCGTTGTAGGCCCTCGTCCTCGGGGAGCCGTATTCCAGGTCAGTGGGCAAGACGGCTTCGGCCCCGTAGACCAGGAAGAACGGCGTGAAACCCGTGGCTCGGCTCGGCGTCGTCCTCAGGCTCCAGACCACCGAGGGGAGTTCCTTCATCCATCGCTTACCGAACTTGTTGAGATCATTGTAAATCCGAGGCTTGAGCCCTTGTAGAATCATGCCATTGGCACGTTCTACTTGCCCATTCGACATGGGATGAGTTACGGCGGCCCAGTCTACCCGGATGTTGTTATCCTCGCAAAAATCCAAGAATTTTTTGCCGGTGAACTGGGTGCCATTGTCGGTGATGATGGAGTTCGGGACCCCGAAGCGATGGATGATGTTGGTGAAGAACGCCACCGCCTGCTCGGATCTGATGCTGTTCAGGGGTCGGACCTCGATCCACCTGGAGAATTTGTCAACGGCGACCAGCAGGTGCGTGTAGCCCCCGGGCGCCTTCTGCAGAGGGCCGACGAGGTCCAGACCCCACACAGCGAAGGGCCAGGTGATGGGTATCGTCTGCAGAGCCTGAGCGGGCAGGTGGGTCTGCTTCGCATAGAATTGGCACCCCTCGCAGGCGCAGATAATTCTAGTGGCGTCAGCCACCGCCGTCGGCCAATAGAAGCCTTGGCGGAAGGCGTTCCCGACGAGGGTTCGAGGTGCTGCATGATGGCCGCAAGCCCCCGAGTGTATTTCCTGTAGGAGTTCCTGACCCTCGGCGATGGAGATGCATCGCTGGAGGATGCCCGAGGGGCTACGGTGGTAGAGCTCCTTCTCATCGCCCAGCAAGACGAACGACTTGGCGCGTCGCGCTACCCGCCGAGCCTCGGCTCGGTCGAGGGGCAGTTCTCCTTGGCAGAGATATTGCAGGTACGGGGTCTGCCAATCTTGATCTGGCATGACCCCGCTCTGCTCCTCCTCGATGCGCAGTGCTTCGCCCTCGGGGGCCGAGGGTTCCTCGGGCTGAACCGAGGATGGCTCGGGCTGGGCCGAGGTTACCTCGGACTGGGCCGAGGGCACCTCGGGCTCGGGCGTGTCGCCTATCTTGACGGAGGGTTGGTGCAGATCCCGGGAGAAGACGTCCGGGGGAACCGTCGTTCGCCCCGAGGCTATCTTCGCCAGCTCGTCCGCAGTCTCGTTGTAGCGCCGGACGATGTGGTTAAGCTCGAGCCCGTAGAACTTGTCTTCCAGGCGTCGAACCTCATCACAGTAGGCCTCCATCTTCAGGTCGCGGCAGTGGGAGTTCTTCATGACTTGGTCGATGACGAGCTGCGAGTCGCCGCGTGCATCGAGGCGTCGGACCCCTAGCTCGATGGCGATTCGTAATCCGTTGATCAGAGCCTCGTACTCAGCCACATTGTTGGACGCCGGGAAATGGAGGCGGAGCACGTAGCGCAGGTGTTTCCCGAGGGGCGAGACGAAGAGCAGGCCCGCGCCGGCTCCCGTCTTCATCAGCGACCCGTCGAAAAACATGGTCCAGAGCTCCGGTTGGATCGGAGCCGTCGGCAACTGGGTGTCGACCCATTCGGCTACGAAGTCCGCCAGTACCTGGGACTTGATGGCCTTCCGAGGGGCGAACGAGATTGTCTCGCCCATGATTTCCACCGCCCACTTTGCGATTCGTCCTGAGGCTTCTCGGCACTGGATGATCTCCCCCAGGGGGAAGGATGACACCACAGTCACCGGATGAGACTCGAAGTAATGTCGCAGCTTTCGCCTCGTCAGGATCACTGCATACAGCAGCTTCTGGACTTGTGGGTAGCGGATCTTGGTCTCGGACAGCACCTCGCTGACGAAGTAAACTGGCCTCTGAATGGGCAAAGCATGCCCCTCTTCCTGCCTTTCGACCACGATCGCGGCGCTGACCACCTGAGTGGTAGCGGCGACGTAGACCAAGAGGGCTTCTCCATCAGCTGGGGGTACCAAGACGGGCGCCTGGGTGAGGAGCGCCTTCAGGTTCCCGAGGGCTTCCTCGGCCTCGGGAGTCCAAGTGAAGCACTCGACTTTCCTTAGGAGACGGTACAGGGGCAGGCTCCTTTCGCCGAGGCGCGAGATGAAACGGCTCAAGGCCGCGAGACATCCCATGACCCTCTGTACGCCTTTTAAGTCCCTGATGGGCCCCATGCTTGTGATGGCTGCGATCTTCTCCGGGTTGGCTTCGATGCCCCGCTCGGAGACGATGAATCCCAAGAGCATGCCTCGGGGCACCCCGAAGACGCACTTCCCGGGATTGAGCTTGACGCCCTTCGCCTTGAGACACCGGAATGTCACTTCAAGGTCAGAGAGAAGGTCGGAGGCTTTCCTCGTCTTGACTACGATGTCATCGACGTAGGCCTCGACCGTGCGGCCGATGTGTTCGCCGAACACATGGTTCATGCACCGCTGGTACGTTGCACCCGCGTTCCTCAAACCGAACGGCATGGTGACGTAACAGTACATGCCGAAGGGCGTGATGAAAGAAGTCGCGAGCTGGTCGGACTCTTTCATCTTGATTTAATGATACCCTGAGTAGGCATCGAGGAAACACAGGGTTTCGCACCCTGCAGTGGAGTCCACGATTTGATCGATGCGAGGTAGAGGGTAGGGGACCTTCGGACATGCTTTGTTGAGACCAGTGTAGTCTACACACATCCGCCATTTCCCCCCTTTCTTCCTCACAAGTATAGGGTTGGCAAGCCATTCGGGGTGGAATACCTCTTTGATGAACCCTGCTGCCATCAGCTTGTGGATCTCCTCGCCTATCACCCTGCGCCTTTCCTCGTCGAATCGACACAGAGGCTGTCTGACCGGTCGGGCCCCGGCCCGAATATCCAACGAGTGCTCGGCGACATCTCTCGGTATGCCGGGCATGTCCGAGGGACTCCACGCAAAGACGTCGGCGTTTGCGCGGAGAAAGTCGACGAGCACTGCTTCCTATTTGGGGTCGAGCCCGGAACCGATCCGGATCTGCTTGGAGGTGTCTCCACTGGGGTCGAGAGGGACGGCCTTAACCGTCTCCGTTGGCTCGAAGTTGCCGGCATGTCGCTTCACGTCTGGCACCTCTCGGGAGAGGCTTTCCAGGTCGGCGATGAGGGCCTCGGACTCGGCGAGGGCCTCGGCGTACTCCACGCACTCCACATCGCATTCGAATGCGTGTTTGTACGTGGGGCCAACGGTGATGACCCCGTTGGGGCCCGGCATCTTGAGCTTCAGGTAGGTGTAGTTGGGGATGGCCATGAACTTCGCGTAGCATGGCCTTCCCAACACTGCGTGGTAGGTTCCTCGGAACCCGACCACCTCGAACGTCAAAGTCTCCCTTCGAAAGTTGGAGGGTGTTCCGAAGCAGACAGGAAGGTCGAGCTGTCCGAGGGGCTGGACGCGCTTCCCAGGAACGATCCCGTGGAAGGGCGCAGCGCCTGCTCGGACGGATGACAGATCGACGCGCAGGAGCCTGAGGGTCTCGACGTAGATGATATTGAGGCAGCTGCCCCCATCCATCAGAACCTTGGTGAGCCTGACGTCGCCGATGACGGGATCGACGATGAGCGGGTACTTCCCCGGGCTCGGCAAGTGGTCGGGGTGGTCGTCTTGGTCGAAGGTGATGGGCTTGTCGGACCAGTCTAGGTAGACTGGCGCCGCCACCTTCACCGAGCAGACCTCCCGACGCTCTTGCTTACGATGGCGAGCCGAGGCATTCGCCGCATGCCCTCCGTAGATCATGAAGCAGTCGCGGACCTCGGGGAACTCTCCTGCTTGGTGATCTTCCTTTTTGTCGTCGTCGCGGGCCCTGCCACCCTCTGCGGGTGGCCCGGCCCGGTGGAAGTGGCGCCGAAGCATGACACACTCCTCGAGGGTGTGCTTGACGGGCCCCTGATGGTAGGGGCACGTCTCCTTGAGTGCCTTGTCGAAGAGGTTGGCGCCTCCGGGGGGCTTCCGAGTGTTCTTGTATTCGGCGGCGGCGACAAGGTCCGTGCCGGCGGCGTCGCGTTGCGCTTGCGACTTCCTCCTGCCTTTCTTCTTGGCGCCGAGAGGAGTAGACGCCTCGGGGGCATCTTCCGACGGGCGGCCCTGGGGCTGCTTGTCCTTTCGGAAGATGGCCTCGACCGCCTCCTGACCAGAGGCGAACTTGGTGGCGATGTCCATCAGCTCGCTCGCCCTGGTGGGGGTCTTGCGACCCAACTTGCTCACCAGGTCACGGCAGGTGGTGCCGGCAAGGAACGCGCCGATGACATCGGAGTCGGTAATGTTGGGCAGCTCGGTGTGCTGCTTCGAGAATCGCCGGATGTAGTCCCGAAGAGACTCTCCCGGCTGTTGCCGGCAGCTTCGGAGGTCCCAGGAATTCCCGGGGCGCACGTACGTGCCCTGGAAGTTGCCGGCGAATGCTTGGACCAGATCCTCCCAGTTGGAAATCTACCCCGGAGGTAGGTGCTCCAACCAAGCGCGAGCAGTGTCGGAGAGGAACAGGGGGAGGTTGCGGATGATGAGGTTGTCATCGTCCGTTCCACCCAGCTGACAGGCCAGGCGGTAGTCCGCGAGCCACAATTCCGGTCTCGTTTCCCCCGAGTACTTTGTGATAGTAGTCGGGGTCGGAATCGGGGCGGAAACGGCGCCCGCCGAATGGCTCGGCTAAAGACCTGCGGACCGGGTGGTTCGGGCGAGGGACTCCGATCCTCCCCGCTGTCGTAGCGTCCCCCACGCCTGGGGTGATAGCCTCGGCGCACCCTTTCGTCGAGGCGGGCCCGACGGTCGCGATGAGGGTGCTCGTCGCCGAGGTGGCCCGGGGCCGCAGGCGCGGTGTTGCGCGTGCGCCCGGTGTAGACCGAGGCTTCCCGCATGAGTCGGGAAGTCGCGGCACGAGGTTCCGAGGGGTACCCCTGCCTTCGGGAGGCAGAGCTCTCGGCCCGCCGGGCCGCAGCGCCTTCCAGGAGATGCTTGAGCTCTCCTTGGATTCGCCGACCCTCGGTGGTTGATGACTCCGGCATCGCGCGGAGGAGCATCGCTGCGGCTGCCAGGTCCTGACCGGTTCCGCCGGATGCGGGTGGCGGTCTGTTCCTGGCATCGTTGGCGATGCGGTGCTGGAGACCTTGGAGCAGGTGACGTATTTCTCCGGCCGGGGGCTGGCCCGCCCATACCTGCCCGACGTCCCGGCGGATTGCCTCGAGCGCTCCTGCTCCCTCATCGAGCCCGGCTTGCGCCCCGCGGACTTGCTCGAGCTGTGGGTCGTGACCCCCCGCCGGAACGGGGACCACAGCTAGCTCCCGCGGGATGTCGGCGCGAGGCGCTGGCCTAGGGGGATCACCATCCTCCGGCATGCCGAGACAGCTGCCTCCGGAGGGATCCCCTAGCTCGTCGTGGAAACATTCGCGGCTCGGGCCGCAGTCCTTGTCGTCAAGGCTGCGGCTGCCATCGGAACAGTCGGAGAGGCAGTAGTTGCATGCGGTCATGAAGTCCCGCATGGCACTAGGGTTGCCAGATCCAGAGAAATCCCAGCAGATGCTGGGATCGTCATCTTCCTCGGACCCAGAGGGCCCGTAGGTCGAGACGTCCGTCAATCGGTCCCAAGGCGACCGCACACGAAACCCCAGAGGGGTTGCACTCGCCTCAACGTGAGCGCCCGCCAAAGCGAAGTCGCTAGGCGGGTTGAGGCCGAGTCGAAATGACGAAGGATGGGGATCAGCCGGTACCTTTTGGTCGACGAGGAGCAACGAAGTCACACCGGGGGCTGATCGCGCCGTCGTCCTGGGTGCGAGGGCGACGTCCTGCAGGCCCTCCGTGAGCGCGCTGGCGTCGTCCACTTGCTCGGGGTCGGCGTGTCGCGGGGGGACGGCGCTCGCCTTCGCCTCAAACGCGTGGGTGATGCCCGACGCGTCCTCCGTTGGGGCGCTGGGGATGTCGATTTGCTCGACAGCCGGCTGAGCGCAGCCTCCCGCTCGGCCCTGGTTGCCCCGCCTCCTCCTCCGATGGCGAGGGAGAGGATGGGGCGAGCTCGAAAGTTGTCCTTCCCCCACGCGGGAAAGACGTCGTTGATTCCGCCGCCGGCGGGCGGGCTGTCCGCCACCATTGTCGCTGTCGCGCGGCGGTGGAAGGAGTATCATGTCGTAGTTGCCGTCGAAAGACATGAACTCGAGGCTCCCGAAACGGAGCACCGTCCTAGGTTGAAGGGGTCGTTGGAGACTGCCCATCTGGAGCTTGACGGGAATCCGCTCGTCAACACGCAGCGTGCCCCTACCTGGCGCGCCAACTGTCGGCGTTTCGAGACCGGGGGGTCCCCGAGCCGATGAGTGAGTGTGCCGCGTGCCCCAGCCCAGATGGGTCGAGCGCGTGGGCGAGCGCGAAGGGGGGAGAGAGCGAGAGCGAGGTGGCCGGAGCCGGGTCGTGAGGGAGTCGGAGATCCCGCGGCCTTCGTGTTCGTCCCGCGCCCAGGTCGGGTGCGCTTGCAGTAGGGGGTTACAAGCGTCCGCGCGGGTGAGGGGAGCGAGCGGCCCCAAGAGAGCGCCTGCCCCTGCCCTTCGTTCCCGCGAGGCCAACCTTCTCTAAGAAGGCCCTGGTCCCTCCTTTTATAGGAGTAAGGAAAGGATCCAGGTGTACAAATGGGGGTGTAGCAAGGCGCTACGTGTCTAGCGGGGGAGAGCTAGTGCCCTAAGTACATGCCAAGGTGGCAGCCGGAGAGATCTTGGCACCCAGCTAGAGTGGCGTCGTGGCTGTCGGAGAAGCAATGGAGCCTGGCGGAGGGACAGCTGTCGGAGTGGTTGGGCCCTTGCTGACGTCCCCCTGCTTCCGTAAGGGAGCTGAGAGCCGCCGTCGTCATGGATCCAGCGGGGCGTCATCATTGCCTATCTGGCGGAGCCAGCCAGATGGGACGTCGGTCCTGTTCTCTGCGGCCCGAGTCGGCTCGGGGTAGGGTGATGATGGCGCTTCCTGTCGACGTGGCGGACTCATGCCCTAGGTCGGGCGACGTGGAGGCTCCTCCGAAGCCGAGGTCGAGTCTGTCCTGCATGGCCGAGGCCGAGTCCGAGCTCCTGGGTCGGGCGAGGCGGAGGTCGTTCGGCAGAGGCCAGGGCGGAGTCCGAGCCCTGGGTCGGGTGAAGCGGAGTTCGCCGTCTTCCGGGGCCTTAGCCCGAGTCCGAGCCCTGGGTCGGGCGGAGCGGAGTTCGCCGTCTTCCGGGGCCTTAGCCCGAGTCCGAGCCCTGGGTCGGGCGGAGCGGAGTTCGCCGTCTTCCGGGGCCTTAGCCCGAGTCCGAGCCCTGGGTCGGGCGGAACGGAGTTCGCCGTCTTCCGGGGCCTTAGCCCGAGTCCGAGCCCTGGGTCGGGCGGAGCGGAGTTCGCCGTCTTCCGGGGCCTTAGCCCGAGTCCGAGCCCTGGGTCGGGCGGAACGGAGTTCGCCGTCTTCCGGGGCCTTAGCCCGAGTCCGAGCCCTGGGTCGGGCGGAGCTTCCTATGGCGCTTTTGGCAAAGCCTGGCCGCCCGTCGGTCTCACTCTTTGCGTTAAATGCCCCGGGGACTTGGTCGGTCGGCGCGGTGATTTAGTCAGGGTTGCTTCTTAACGAAGGCAAGGCCTCGGGCGAGCCGGAGATGCGTCTGCCGTGAAAGAGGAGGCCTCGGGCGAGACGGAAACACCTCAGGGTCGGCTGCCCTTGCCCGAGGCTAGGCTCGGGCGTGGCGTGATCGAGTCGCTCGTATGGACTGATCCCTGACTTAATCAAACCCATCAGGCCTCTGCAGCTTTATGCTGATGGGGGTTACCAGCTGAGAATTAGGCGTCTTGAGGGTACCCCTAATTATGGTCCCCGACAGTAATATAACTTAGAACTAATTTGAAAACGTAAATTTCATCCGAAAATCACGGAGGATATTTCAGTTTTCAAACTAGTCCTTACAACCATGTCTCAAAATAGTATTAATTGAGTATGTTTTAGTTGAAATGAACTATATGTAACAAAGTTTAAGCTAAAGTTACATAACTTATAAATATGTCTCATAATATTATTAATTGAGTATGTTCTAGTTGAAATGAACTGCATGTAACAAGCTTAAGCTAAAGTTATTGTCGGTGTTTCAAACCTCGCTCCGACAAGTAAATTTATTGTGCGTGTTCCAGGCTCCAAACGGTGTGGGCGGTGGGCGCAAGGTTTATACCGATTCGGGTAGAACGTCCCTACATCTAGTAATCGGCAGATTGCGCTACCAGCACCATTGATTATCACAGCTTGTAATATGGGTTACAAGCAAGCGAAAGAGAGAGGAGAGGCTCCCAGATCTCTAATTCGTTGTGGAGGTAGTGAAAAGAAAATGTGCCCTTGGGCCATTTCTATAATGTTTTGGTGATTAAATGCCCAACACGATTGATTAAGTTCTTATATGCTAAACAAAGAGAGAAATACAAATCATATTACAAGGTATGGTTCTAGACTTAGTACATTGTTTTTTAATACTAATGTGTTTATATAAGTGCTAGAAACAGTGACAAAAGAAGGAGAAAAGAAATGAGAAAGAGTTGGTTGTGTGCAGCCAACTCCAGCTCGGCCTGGCACACCGACTGTCCGGTGCCCCAGGCTGGCCGACGTTGAACCGGCTGCTCTCGGAAATCGACGGAGTTGTACGGCTATAAATCACCGGACTGTCTGGTGGTGCACCGGACTGTCCGGTGAGCCAACGACGCCAGCGGCAACGGTCGTCCGCGCAATCAGCGCGCGACACGTGGCTCGCTCCAACGGTCGGCTGGGTGCACCGGACAGTGTCCGGTGCGCCAACCAGCCCCGAGGAGCAACGGTCGGCTGCTCCCGATATGGAAGGAGATCGTGCACCAGACATGAACAGTGGTTGTCCGGTGGTGCACCGGACTGTCCGGTGCACCACTCGACAGAAGGCAAGAATGGCCTTCCAAATTAGTATCCAACGGCTCCTAGCTGCCTTGGGGCTATAAAAGGGACCCCTAGGCGCATGGAGGAGATAACCAAGCATTCTCTAAGCATACTAAGGCATCCAGACTCCGCTCCCATGCATTTGATTCGTTGTGTTAGTGATTTGAGCTCCATTCGAGTTGTGAACTCCCTGTGTTGTCCGTGAGCTCAAGTCTTCACTTGTGTGCGTGGTTGTGCTGCGTATTTGAGTCTTATGTGTGTCGCTCTCCTCCCTTACTTCTGTGGTTCTTTTGTAATCATCATTGTAAGGGCGAGAGGCTCCAAATTGTGGAGATTCCTCGCAAACGGGAGAAAGACTATAAGGAAGAAAGTTGTGGTATTCAAGTTGATCATTGGATTGCTTGAAAGGGGTTGAGTGCAACCCTCGTCCATTGGGACGCCACAACGTGGAAGTAGACAAGTGTTACTTGGCCGAACCACGGGATAAAAATTGTGTGTCTCGTGTCTTATGATTGTTTTGTTCGCACGAGCGTGTTCCATAGCCACTTGATTTAACTAACACTTTAATAATCAAGTATGTGGCTATTTAGTGTTTGATTTTACAGGATTACCTATTCACCACCCCCTCTAGGTGCTCTCAATTGGTATCAGAGCCATACTCTTCATCTAAGGGACTAACCGTCCGAAGAGATGGATCCTAAGGGAAATGGGATGGTGGTCAACGACAAGGAGAAGAAGTCCCTCTTCAACGAGCCAAGAGATTACAAGCCCACTGACTCAGCCTCGAGTCGCAAAAAGAGGGACGGGAAGAAGAAGAGACGCATCAAGAAGATCATCTACTACGACAGCGATGCATCTTCTTCTTCACTAAGGGACGACGACGACTCCTCATCCAAGAAAAAGACGGTTAATCAAAACTATTCCTTTGATTACTCTCGCATTCCCTATAACTCAAATGCGCATCTACTTTCAATTCCCCTCGAAAAACCTCCTCACTTTGATGGAGAGGGCTATTCATTTTGGAGTCATAAAATGTGTAGTCATTTATTTTCTCTCCATCCTAGCATATGGAAAATTGTAGAAAATGAGATGCATTTCGATAGCACCGATAATCATGTGATCATTAATGAACAACTTCATAAGAATGCCCAAGCCACTACTGTCTTGCTAGCTTCACTTTGCAGGGATGAATATAATAAAGTGAGTGGCTTGGACAACACTAAGCAAATCTGGGACGCACTCAAGATATCTCATGAGGGAAACGACGCCACTATGATCACAAAGATGGAACTAGTGAAAGGCGAGCTGGGGAGGTTCGCGATGATTAGGGGAGAGGAGCCAACTCAGACCTACAACAGGCTCAAGACTCTGGTCAACAAGATCCGAAGCTATGGAAGCACAAGATGGACGGATCATGATGTCGTCCGACTCATGCTAAGGTCATTCACTGTAATTGACCCCCATCTTGTCAATCTTATTCGTGAAAACCCCAGGTACACCAAGATGACGCCCGAGGAGATCCTTGGAAAATTTGTGAGCGGGTGCATGATGGTGAAGGAGGCGCGATACATGGACGATGCGCTAAATGATCCACTGCCCATCTACGAGCCGCAGCCCGTTGCTCTCAAAGCAACGAGCAGCAGGGAGACACTACCAAGCAAGGTAGCACAAGTGGAGGCTGCCGGGCTCAACGAGGACGAAATGGCGCTCATCATCAAGTGCTTCAAAACCGTCTTGAAAGGACGCAAGGAATACCCCCAACAAGAATAAAACAAGGGGAAAGCGCTCCTGCTTCAAATACGGTAAGACTGGTCATTTCATAGCACAGTGCCCCGATAATGATAATTACCAGGGACATGAAAAGCACGGGAAGAGGGAGAAGAAGAACTACAAGAAGGCGAAGGGCGAGGCGCACCTTGGAAAGGAATGGGATTCTGATTACTCTTCATCCGACTCCGACGATGAAGGATTGGTTGCCTCGGCCTTCGACAAGTCTTCGCTCTTCCCCAACGAACGCCATACTTGCCTCATGGCTAAGGAGAAGAAGGTACGTATTCGAGATTCCCCTAAGTACTCTTCTTCTAGTGATGAGGATTCTTCCGATGATGAAGTAGATTACACTGACTTGTTTAAAGGACTAGATAGAGCAAAGGTAAACAAAATTAATGAATTAATTGATGCTCTAAATGAAAAGGATAGATTGCTAGAAAAGCAAGAGGATATATTATATGAGGAACATGACAAGTTTGTTAGTGTTTGAAAATCTCTTGCTTTAGAAATTAAGAGAAATGAAATGCTATCTTCTGAGTTATCTGTTTACCATGAATCGGTCTCTAGTTTAAAGAAGCTAAATGACGAATTAAAAGTTAATCTAGAGGAAGTTAACAAAACTAGTTCATGTGTAGAGTATGTTGTTATTTGTAATAGATGTAGGGATTTTGATGTTGATGCCTGTGATGAACATCTTGCTTCTATTACTAAATTAAATAATGAGGTGGCAAGTCTTAATGCCCAGCATAAGACTTGCAAGGTTGATTTTGATAAATTAAAATTCGCTAGGGATGCCTACACTGTTGGTAGACACCCTTCAATTAAGGATGGACATGGTTTTCGAAAGGAAACCAAGAACTTAACAAGCCAAAGGACTCCCATTCCCAACAAGGAGAAAGGGAAGGCCCCTATGGCAAGTAGTCCTCAAAGGAACCATGTTTTTATTTATGATAAGAAAATTGCTAGCCGTTCTCATTATAATAAGAGTTATGTTCATGCTTCTTATAATGATTCACATGCTATGTTTGCCTCTAGCTCCACTTTTGTTCATGATAGAAGTAGGCCTAGGAGAAATCATGTTGTGTCTCATGCGTCTAGGAGAATGTGCAATGAACCTTCTACCATTTATCATGCTTGCAATACTTCATTTGTACTTTCATGTAAGAACACAAAAGTAGTTGCTAAGAAGTTGGGATCCAAATGCAAGGGAGACAAGACTTGTATTTGGGTTCCAAAAGTTATTGTGACTAACCTTGTAGGACCCAACAAGAGTTGGGTACCTAAAACCCAAGCTTAAATTCCTTGCAGGTTTATGCATCCGGAGCTCTAGCTGGATTATCGACAGCGGATGCACAAACCACATGACGGGGGAGAAGAAGACGTTCACCTCCTACGTCAAGAACAAGGATTCCCAGGATACGATCATCTTTGGAGATGGGAACCAAGGCAAGGTCAAAGGCTTGGGCAAGATAGCCATCACTAACGAGCACTCAATATCGAATGTATTTCTAGTAGAGTCACTTGGGTACAACCTTCTGTCTGTAAGTCAATTGTGTCACATGGGTTACAATTGTCTGTTTACAGATGTTGATGTATCTGTCTTTAGAAGGAGTGATGGTTCATTAGCTTTTAAGGGTGTATTAGATGACAAACTTTACTTAGTTGATTTTTCAAATGAGAATGTCGATCTAGATGCATGCTTAATAGCTAAGACTAATATGGGCTAGCTTTGGCATCGCCGTCTAGCACGTGTTGGGATGAAGAACCTTCATAAACTTCTAAAGGGAGATCATATGTTAGGACTAACCGATGTCTGTTTTGAGAAAGACAAACCTTGTGCAGCATGTCAGGCAGGAAAACAGGTGAGAAGCACTCATCACAGCAAGAATGTGATGACAACATCAAGACCACTGGAGCTTCTTCACATGGACCTCTTCGGACCCGTTGCCTACCTTAGCATTGGGGAAAGTAAGTATGGTCTTGTAATTGTTGATGATTTTTCCCGCTTCACTTAGGTGTTCTTTTTACAGGATAAGTCAGAAACCCAAGGGACCCTAAAGCACTTCTTAAGGAGAGCTCAAAATGAGTTTGAGCTTAAAGTGAAAAAAGATAAGGAGCGACAATGGGTTCGAGTTCAAGAATCTACAAGTTGAAGAGTTTCTTGAGGAGGAAGGCATCAAGCACGAGTTCTCTGCTCCCTACACACCACAACAAAATGGTGTGGTAGAGAGGAAGAATAGGACGCTTATTGACATGGCGAGAACGATGCTTGGAGAGTTCAAGACGCCCGAGCGATTTTGGTCGGAAGCCATGAACACAGCCTGTCGCGCCATAAACCGGCTCTATCTGCATTGCCTCCTCAAGAAAACCTCCTACAAACTTCTTACTGGTAACAAACCCAATGTCTCTTACTTTTGTGTATTTGGGAGCAAATGCTACATTCTAGTGAAGAAAGGTAGACACTCTAAATTTGCTCCCAAGGCTGTAGAAGTTTTTTTACTAGGATATGACTCAAATACAAAGGCATATAGGGTCTTCAACAAATCATCGGGATTAGTTGAAGTCTCTAGCGATGTTGTATTTGATGAGACTAATGGCTCTCAAAGAGAGCAAGTTGATCTTGATGATATAGATGAAGATGAAGTTCCGACGGCCGCAATTGAGAGCACCTAGAGGGGGTGAATAGGTGATCCTGTAAAATATACACACTAAATAGCCACAAACTTGATTATCAAGGTGTTAGTGTAGTCAAGTGGCTAAGAAACGTTCTCGTGCGAACAAAGCAACCACAATAAGCAGCACACGAGACACGTGATTTTTATCCCGTGGTTCGGCCAAGTAACACTTGCCTACTTCCATGTTGTGGCGTTCCAATGGACGAAGGTTGCACTCAACCCCTTTCAAGCGATCCAATGATCAACTTGAATACCACAGCTTTCTTCTTTAGTCTTTCTCCCATTTGCGAGGAATCTCCACAACTTGGAGCATCTCGCCCTTATAATGATGATCACAAAAAAGCACAGAAGAAAGATTGGGAAGAGCAACACACACAAGACACAAATCCACAGCACAACCACACACACAAGTCACAACTTGAGCTCGAAGTACAACACATGAAGTTCACAACTCAAATGGAGCTCAAATCGCTAACACAGAGAATCAAATGCGTGGGAGCAGGGTCTGGATGCTTTAGAATACTTAGAGAATGCTTGGTTTTCTCCTCCATGCGCCTAGGGGTCCCTTTTATAGCCCTAAGGCAGCTAGGAGCCGTTGAAGACCAACTTGGAAGGCTATCCTTGCCTTCTGTCGAGTGGCGCACCGGACTGTCCGGTGCGCCACCGGACTGGTCTTGTAGACGGTCCGGTGTGCGATCTCCTTCCTAATTTGGCATATCCGACTATTGCTCCTCTGGGCTGATTGGCGCATCGGACACTGTCCGGTGCACACCGAACAGTTCGGTGCACCAGCCGACCGTTGGAGCAGTCCACGTGTCGCGCGAAGATTGCGCGGCCGACCGTTGGCGCTGGCGACCGTTGGCTCACCGGACAGTCCGGTGCACCACCGGACAGTCTAGTGAATTATAACCACGTCACCCCTTTGCTTTTCCCGAGGGTGCCGAGTTCGCCGCGGATGACTCACCGGACAGTCCGGTGGTGCACCGGACTGTCCGGTGAATTTTGGTCGTAAGCCGCTGTCGAGTCCCGAGAGCGGAGAGTTCACGCGGACCAACCTGGCGCACCGGACACTGTCCGGTGCACCACCGGACAATCCGGTGTGCCAAGCTGAGCTGGAGTTTGCTACACATAGCCAACTCTTTTTCCAATTCTTTTCTCACTGTTTCTAGTACTTAGACAAAACACATTAGTACTCAAAACAATGTACTAAGTCTAGAAACGTACCTTTTTCTTTGATTTGCACTTCTCACTTTACTTGGCACATAAGAACTTAATTAACCATGTTGGGCACTTAATCACCAAAACATTATTGAAATTGCCCAAGGGCACATTTCCCTTTCAATCTCCCCCTTTTTAGTGATTTATGCCAACACATCCAAAAGCAACCAAAAGAAGTGCAACATCAATGCAATTGAGAACCAAATTGTTTTTGCACAAGATTTGACATATTTGGATCATTCTTTGCCACCACTTGGTTTGTTTTTGTAAATCAAATCCTTTTTCCTATCTCTAAGTCAAACACACTTGTTTGGGCAAATCAAGAGATATTCCAATGGAAAAATTGATCAAGTACCAAAAAACTCCCCCTTTTTCCCATAATAAAAAATTCTCCCCCACAAGAGACCAAATTTTGCAATAAGAGTATTTTGGACAAATCAAAAGTTCTAACTCTATTGTTTTCAAAATTCACAAGTGGTAGCTGATCCATTTGCTTTGGCCTTAATTTCTCCCCCTTTGGCATTAAGCACAAAAACGGGATCATTCTTGGCCCTTTAACTCCATTGCCTCACCAAAAATATCAATTAAGAGCAAAAAGGCAATGAGAGCATAAGTATGAACTTGGAGTTAAGTACACTAATACCGGAGTGCAGTGGAAGTCTTTGCATTGTCAAAGTCAATATTTCCCTTTCAATGCACCTTTGAGACTACATCAAGTATACTCAAACAAACAGATTAGTCTCAAAGGGTCAAGTTGTAGCACATCTCCCCTAAATATGTGCATCATTCACACATGGATTTGTGAGGTCCGGGGATTCCTTGCACAACTTGAGCACCATAAATAAGCAACACATCATGTTAATGCTCAAGGTAACATGACCAAAGGCATGGACTACATGTATGCTATAGATCAATCCAAGTTACGCGAACCTAAGACATTTAGCTCACTACACAACCTGCAAAAGGTTTTCTCATCTAATGGCTTGGTAAAGATATCGGCTAGCTGGTTCTCGGTGCTAATATGGTACACCTTGATATCTCCATTTTGCTGGTGGTCTCTCAGAAAGTGATGCCGGATGTCTATGTGCTTAGTGCGGTTGTGTTCAACAGGATTATCCGCCATGCGAATTGCACTCTCATTGTCACATAGGAGTGGGACTTTGCTCAGATTGTAGCCAAAGTCCCGGAGGGTTTGCCTCATCCAAAGTAGTTGCGCGCAACACTGTCCTACGGCAACATACTCGTCCTCAGCGGTGGATAGGGCAACAGAAGTTTGTTTCTTTGAACTCCAGGACACCATGGACCTTCCTAGAAATTGGCACGTCCCCGATGTGCTCTTCCTATCAACCTTGCACCCGGCATAGTCGGAGTTTGAGTATCCAATCAAGTTAAAGGTAGACCCTTTAGATACCAGATCCCGAAGCAAGGCGTAGAAACTAAATATCTAATAATTCGCTTAACGGCCATAAGGTGACATTCCTTGGGGTCGGATTGATATCTAGCACACATGCATACACTTAGCATAATGTCCGGTCTACTAGCACATAAAAAAATCAATGACCCTATCATAGACTGGTATGCCTTTTGGTCAACGAACTTACCTCCTTTGTTGAGGTCGACATGCCCATCGATTCCCATCGGTGTCTTCGCGGGCTTGGCGTCCTTCATCCCAAACCTCTTGAGAAGATCTTGAGTGTACTTCGTTTGGGAGAGGAAGGTGTCGTCCTTGAATTGCTTCACTTGGAACCCAAGGAAGTAGGCCAACTCGCCCATCATCGACATCTCGAACTTTTGAGTCATCACCCTGCTAAACTCCTCACAAGACTTTTGATTAGTAGAACCAAATATTATGTCATCGACATAAATTTAGCACACAAAAAGATCACCATTACAAGTCTTAGTGAAAAGAGTAGGATCGACTTTCCCAACCTTGAAAGCATTAGCAATTAAGAAACCTCTAAGGCATTCATACCATGCTCTTGGGGCTTGCTTAAGTTCATAGAGCGCCTTAGAGAGCTTGAACACATGATCGGGGTACCTGTCATCCTCAAAGCCAGGGGGTTGTTCCACGTATACCTCCTCCTTGATTGGCCCGTTGAGAAAAGCGCTCTTCACATCCATTTGGAACAACCTGAAAGAGTGGTGAGTGGCATAGGCTAATAAAATTCGAATAGACTCTAGCCTAGCCACAGGAGCAAAAGTCTCCTCGAAATCCAAACCTGCGACTTGGGCATAACCTTTTGCCACAAGTCGAGCCTTGTTTCTTGTCACCACCCCGTGCTCATCTTGCTTGTTGCGGAACACCCACTTGGTTCCCACAACATTTTGCTTTGGACGTGGCACCAGGCTCCAAACTTCATTCCTCTTGAAGTTGTTGAGCTCTTCCTGCATGGCCAACACCCAGTCCGGATCCTGCAAGGCCTCTTCTACCCTGAAAGGCTTAATAGAAGAGACAAACGAGTAATGCTCACAAAAATTAGCTAGACATGAGCGAGTTGTTACTCCCTTGCTTATGTCACCCAGAATCTGATCGATGGGGTGATTTCTTTGGATCGTTGCTCGGACTTGAGTTGGGGGGACCCGTGGTGCTTCTTCCTCCATCACTTGTTCTTCCTGTGCTCCCCCTTGATCCTGTCCCTCTTCTTGAGGTACCTGTTCACCGTCTTGAGTTGGAGGATGCACCATTATGGAGGAAGATGGCTGATCTTGCTCTTGTTGTTCCTGTGGTCGCACATCACCTATCGCCATCGTGCGCATTGCGGCCGTTGGAATATCATCTTCATCTATGTCATCAAGATCAACTTGCTCTCTTGGAGAGCCATTAGTCTCATCAAATACAACGTCGCTAGAGACTTCAACCAAACCCGATGATTTGTTGAAGACTCTATACGCCTTTGTATTTTAGTCATACCCTAGTAAAAACCCTTCTACTGCCTAGGGAGCAAATTTAGAAGTCTACCTTTCTTCACCAGAATGTAACATTTGCTCCCAAATACACGAAAGTAAGAAATGTTGGGTTTGTTACCGGTAAGGAGTTCATACGAGGTCTTCTTGAGGAGGCGATGTAGGTAGAGCCGGTTTATGGCATGGCAAGTTCTGTTCACAGCTTCCGACCAAAACCTCTCGGGCGTCTTGAATTCTCCAAGCATCATTCTCGCCATATCGATAAGCGTCCTGTTCTTCCTCTCTACCACACCGTTTTGCTATGGTGTGTAGGGAGCGGAGAACTCATGATTGACGCTTTCTTCCTCAAGATACTCCTCCACTTGCAGATTCTTGAACTCGAACCCGTTGTCGCTTCTTATCTTTTTCACCTTGAGCTCAAACTCGTTTTGAGCCCTCCTTAGAAAGCGCTTTAGGGTCCCTTGGGTTTCTGATTTATATTGCAAAAAGAACACCCAAGTGAAGCGGAAAAAATTATCAACAATTACAAGACCATACTTACTTCCCCCGATGCTAAGGTAGGCAATGGGTCCAAAAAGGTCCATGTGAAGAAGCTCCAGCGGTCTTGATGTTATCATCACATTCTTGCTATGATGAGTGCTTCCCACCTGTTTCCCAGCCTGACATGCTGCACAAAGTCTATCTTTCTCGAAACAAACATTGGTTAGTCCTAACACATGTTCTCCCTTTAGAAGTTTATGAAGGTTCTTCATCCCAACATGTGCTAGACGGTGATGCCACATCCAGCCCATACTAGTCTTAGCTATTAAGCATGCATCTAGATTGGCCTCCTCTTTCGAAAAATCAACTAAGTAGAGTTTGTCGTCTAATACACCCTTAAAAGCTAGTGAACCATCACTCCTAAAGACAGGAACATCAACGTTTGTAAAAAGACAATTGTAACCCATGTGACACAATTGACTTACAGATAGAAGGTTGTAACCTAGCGACTCTACTAGAAATACATTTGATATGGAGTGCTCGTTGGTGATGGCTATCTTGCCCAAGCCTTTGACCTTGCCTTGGTTCCCATCTCCAAAAATAATCGTATCCTGGGAATCCTTATTCTTGACGTAGGAGGTGAACATCTTCTTCTCCTCCGTCATGTGGTTTGTGCATCCGCTGTCGATAATCTAGCTCGAGCCCCCGGATGCATAAACCTGCAAGGAATTTAAGCTTGGGTTTTAGGTACCCAACTCTTGTTGGGTCCTACAAGGTTAGTCACAATAATTTTTGGAACCCAAATACAAGTCTTGTCTCCCTTGCATTTGGCTCCCAACTTCCTAGCAACCACTTTTTCATTCTTACATGAAAGTACAAAAGAAGTGTTGCAAGCATGGAAAACAGTAGTAGGTATATTACACATTTTTCTAGGCACATGATGCACAACATGATTTCTCCTAGGCCTACTTCTACCATGAACAAAAGTAGAACTAGAGGCAAACATAGCATGTGAATTAAAAGCATCATGATCATAACTCCTATTATAATGAACATGATTAGCAATTTTCCTATCATAAATAAAAAGCATGGTTCCTTTGAGGACTACTTGCCATAGGGGCCTTCCCTTTCTCCTTGTTGAGAATGGGAGCCTTATGACTTGCTAAGTTCTTGGTTTCCCTTCGAAAACCAAGTCCATTCTTAATTGAGGGGTGTCTACCAACATCGTAGGCATCGTTAGCAAACTATAATTTATCAAAATTATTTTTGCAAGTCTTAAGTTGAGCATTAAGACTTGCCACTTCATCATTCAATTTAATAGTAGCAATAAGATATTCATCACAAGCATTAACATCAAAGTCCTTGCATCTATTGCAAATAACTTCATGTTCTACGCAAGATCTAGTTGCATTTGCCTCCTCTAGCTTAGCATTTAATTCATCATTTAAATTCTTTAAACTAGAGACAGATTCATGGCATGCGGACAACTCAGAGGATAGCATTTCATTTCTTTTAATTTCTAGAGCAAGAGATTTTTGAACACTAACAAATTTATCATGTTATTCATACAAAATATCCTCTTGCTTTTCTAAAAGTCTATCCTTTTCATTTAGAGCATCAATTAATTCATTAATTTTCTCTACTTTGGCTCTATCTAAACCTTTAAATAAACTAGAGTAATCTACTTCATCATCGGAAGAATTATCATCGCTAGAAGTAGTGTACTTAGGGGTCTCTTGAACATGTACCTTCTTTTCCTTGGCCATAAGACATGTATGGCGTTCGTTGGGGAAGAGAGAAGACTTGTTGAAGGCCGAGGCAGCGAGTCCTTCATCGTCAGAGTCGGAAGAGGAGCAGCCTGAGTCCCATTCCTTTCCAAGGTGTGCCTCACCCTTTGCCTTCCTGTAGCTCTTCTTTTTCTCCTTCTTCTGGCTCTTTTCTTGTCCCTGGTCACTATCATTATCGGGACAATTTGCAATAAAGTGACCAGTCTTACCGCATTTGAAGCAGGAGCGCTTTCCCTTTGTTTTGTTCTTGTTGGGGTACTCCTTGCGTCCTTTAAGTGCGGTCTTGAAGCGCTTGATGATAAGCGCCATCTCATCTTCGTTGAGGCCGGCAGCCTCCACTTGAGCTACCTTGCTTGGTAGTGCCTCCTTGTTGCTAGTTGCCTTGAGCGCAACGGGCTGCGGCTCATAGACGGACAGAGGGCCGTTTAAGGCGTCATCTGCATACCTTGCCTACTTAACCATCATGCGCCCGCTTACAAATTTTCTGAGTATCTCCTCGGGCGTCATCTTTGTGTACCTGGGATTTTCACAGATAAGATTCACAAGATGGGGGTCAATAACTGTAAAGGACCTGAGCATGAGTCAGATGACATCGTGGTCTGTCCATCTTGTGCTTCCATAGCTTCTAATTTTGTTGACCAAGGTCTTGAGCCTATGGTAGGTTTGTGTTGGCTCCTCTCCCCTGATCATCGCAAATCTTCCCAGCTCACCTTCCACCAACTCTATTTTGGTGA
This sequence comes from Zea luxurians, assembly GCA_029449295.1. NCBI lineage: Eukaryota > Viridiplantae > Streptophyta > Magnoliopsida > Poales > Poaceae > Zea > Zea luxurians. Next base: position 32,979,154 of record JAOPSE010000031.1, read on the forward strand.
TCATGGTGGCGTCGTTTCCCTCATGAGATATCTTGAGGGTGTCCCAGATTTGCTTGGCATTGTCCAAGCCACTCACCTTATTATACTCATCCCTACAAAGAGAGGCTAACAACACAGTAGTAGCTTGGGCATTTTTATGGATTTGCTCATTAATAATCACAAGATTATCAGTGCTGTCAAAGTGCATCCCATTTTCTATAATTTCCCATATGCTAGGATGGAGAGAGAATAAATGACTACGCATTTTATGACTCCAAAACGAATAGTCCTCTCCATCAAAGTGTGGAGGTTTTCCAAGGGGAATTGAAAGTAGATGCACATTTGAATTGTACGGCATGCGGGAATAATCAAAAGAATAGTTTTGATTAACCGTCTTTTTCTTTGACGAAGAATCGTCATCGTCGTTGTCTCTTGGTGAAGAAGAAGATGCGTCGCTGTTGTAGTAGATGATCTTCTTGATGCGCCTCTTCTTCTTCCCGTCCTTCTTCTTGTGACTCGAGCCTGAGTCAGTGGGCTTGTCGTCCCTTGGCTCGTTGAAGATGGACTCCTTCTCCTTGTCGTTGACCACCATCCCCTTTCCCTTAGGATCCATCTCTTCAGGCGGTTAGTCCCTTAGATGAAGAGTACGGCTCTGATACCAATTGAGAGCACCTAGAGGGGGGGGGATGAATAGGTGATCCTATAAAATATACACACTAAATTGCCACAAACTTGATATCAAGGTGTTAGTGTAGTCAAGTGGCTAAGAAACATTCTCGTGCGAACAAAGCAATCACAATAAGCAGCACACGAGACACATGATTTTTATCCCGTGGTTCGGCCAAGTAACACTTGCCTACTTCCACGTTGTGGCGTCCCAATGGATGAAGGTTGCACTCAACCCCTTTCAAGTGATTCAATGATCAACTTGAATACCACGGCTTTCTTCTTTAGTCTTTCTCCCGTTTGCGAGGAATCTCCACAACTTGGGGCCTCTCGCCCTTACAATGATGATCACAAAAGAAGCACAGAAGAAAGGTTGGGAAGAGCAACACACAAAAGACACAAATCCACAGCACAACCACGCACACAAGTCGCAACTTGAGCTCGAAGTACAACACACAGAGTTCGCAACTCAAATGGAGCTCAAATCGCTAACACAGAGAATCAAATGTGTGGGAGCGGAGTCTGGATGCTTTAGAATACTCAGAGAATGCTTGGTTTTCTCCTCCATGCGCCTAGGGGTCCCTTTTATAGCCCTAAGGCAGCTAGGAGCCGTTGAAGACCAACTTGGAAGGCTATCCTTGCCTTCTGTCGAGTGGCGCACCGGACTGTCCGGTGCGCCACTGGACAGGTCCTATAGACGGTCCGGTGTGCGATCTCCTTCCTGATTTGGCATATCCGACCGTTGCTCCTCTGAGCTGATTAACGCACCGGACAGTCCGGTGCACCAGCCGACCGTTGGAGCAGTCCACGTGTCGTGCGAAGATTGCACGGCCGACCATTGGCGATGGCGACCGTTGGCTCACTGGACAGTCTGGTGCACCACCGGACAGTCCGGTGAATTATAGCCACGTCGCCCCTTTGCTTTTCCCGAGGGTGCCAAGTTCGCCACGGATGACTCACCGGACAGTCTGGTGCACCACCGAACGGTCCGGTGAATTTTAGTTGTACGCCGTCGTCGAGTCCCGAGAGCGGCGAGTTCACGCGGACCAGCCTGGCGCACCGGACAGTCCGGTGTGCCAAGCCTAGCTGGAGTTTGCTGCACATATCCAACTCTTTTTCCAATTCTTTTCTCACTGTTTCTAGTACTTAGACAAAACACATTAGTACTCAAAACAATGTACTAAGTCTAGAAACGTACCTTTTTCTTTGATTTGCACTTCTCACTTTACTTGGCACATAAGAACTTAATTAACCATGTTGGGCACTTAATCACCAATTTATTATTGAAATTGCCCAAGGGCACATTTCCCTTTCAGCAATGCGCACGATGGCGATAGGTGATGTGCGACCATAGGAACTACAGGAACAAGATCAACCTTCTTCCTTGACACTGGTGCATCCCCCAACTCAAGATGATGGACCAATACCTCAAGAAGAAGGGCAGGATCAAGGGGGAGCACAGGAAGATCAAGTGATGGAGGAAGAAGCACCACAACCCCCTCCAACTCAAGTCCGAGCATCGATCCAAAGACATCACCCCGTCGATCAAATTCTGGGTGACATCAGCAAGGAAGTAACTACTCGCTCACGATTAGCTAGTTTTTGTGAGCATTACTCGTTTGTCTTTTCTATTGAGCCTTTCAGGGTAGAAGAGGCCTTGCAGGATCCGGACTAGGTGTTGGCCATGCAGGAAGAGCTAAACAACTTTAAAAGAAATGAAGTCTGGAGCCTGGTGCGACATCCAAAACAAAACGTTGTGGGAACCAAGTGAGTGTTCCGCAACAAGCAAGATGAGCACGGGGTGGTGACAAGAAACAAGGCTCGACTTGTGGCAAAAGGTTATGCCCAAGTCACAGGTTTGGATTTCGAGGAGACTTTTGCTCCTGTGACTAGGTTAGAGTCAATTCGAATTTTATTAGCCTATGCCGCTCACCATTCCTTTAGGCTATTCCAAATGGACGTAAAGAGCGCTTTTCTCAATGGGCCAATCAAGGAGGAGGTATACGTGGAACAACCCCCAGGCTTCGAGGATGAAAAGTATCTCGACCATGTATATAAGCTCTCTAAGGCGTTCTATGGACTTAAGCAAGCCCCAAGAGCATGGTATGTGTTGGAACTTGCCTTTCTGGGCAAGTAGATCCAACGGGAGAATGGAAAGGGTGTTTGCAAAGTTGAACGAGGAATGGCAATAGCTCTATTAATCTGGCCTCTCAAGGGCACTGTACGAGGGTATTTATAGGCACCCGAGTGACCACCGTCCTCTGGCAAGGACATTTATGCCCTCGGGTACCCGGACTATCCCCAGAATATTCTAACAAGGGGAGGTTACAGACCGTCATTACAGAAAAGGCTATTACAGATGAGGCCTGTAACATGCTTATCTACGCGGGGCCCGTTATAGTGGGTCGAATCCCTCATGGGCCTCCGGACACGATGAGGACGTGGGACTAGCATACTTCAACGGAGCCTTGCCTTCGTCTTGCAATGGAGAGGACAAAGGGCGACCGCGCCGATCCTCATTCGACCGGCACCCTCGGCTCGCTCGGGCATGGTCTTCGTTGGTGTAGTGAGGCAATGAAGGCATCGAGTGAAGGGTAGTGTCTTCGCCTTCGCCCCAACATTTGCCCTCCGAGGGACCAGTTCGACTAAGTCATCTGGTGCCGAAGACGTCGCTAGATGGTGGAGACGCTGCCCTCGCTCGAAGTGGTCCCGCGGGGGGTTTTGAGGTGACTATTGATGGACGTGGCACCGTTGGACTGCGTGTTTCCTGAAGCGCCGCGTCCTGTCTATAAAAAGGCGGCGCGGTTGGGGCTGTTTCTTACCCTTGCGTGCGCCGGAAAACCCTAACTTTTTCAAACCGCTCACCCGCTGGCCTGCCCTCCTTGTTCTTCTGCTTCGGAGATCTCGCCCGCGTCAAGCAGACCGCGCGTCACCGCCGACGGTACGTAGCAATGTCTTCTTCCTCATCTGCTGCGAGTGCGTCATCGGCCGATCCATCGTCCGAGGATACCCTGAGTGATTTGGTGACGACGGAGTTGCAGCCAGGCCACATGGTGGAGTTCGGCACCTCGAGGATTTCCTCGGTTCACGTGCAGGAGATACGATAGCTTGGGTACTTTGGTGACGGTGTTGGGCGCGTTCCGGGCGCTGAGGAGATTTGTAACACCCGGTTTTAAAGAAACAAAGCCGGGTGCATCTCATACATGCGCCAAAGAAGACAACATATATAATAACAGAGTGTATAGAGATAAATGTCATGAACATCAGAGTATTTATTACATAGCGGAAGACTTATTACAAAATAAAGATAAATGTAAAACGAACTAAGGATCGTCGGCGCCAATGTCAACTGAGAAACGCCACCTAGATCAGATCAAACTCCTCAGTGTTAGGCGGCTCCTCTTGGACCACCTGCTCTTCTCCTGTGGGGGGGTGTGAGACAGCAAGAGTGAGCTCACATACGTTCATAGCTCAACAAGTCGTGGGGAATAATGTGGCATGAACTCACCAAAGGTGGGAGTTCATGAAGTGTAAGGCTGATCATGAAATAGAGGCTGAAGCTGAGCATTGCTTTTATAAGTTGGTCAAAATTTTATTAGCAGTTACAAAGTGTAAGTGAATACCAAACCATAGTAACAATAAATAAAAGTAATAATAAAATAATCCCAAATGCAATGAAATGACAGATTAAGATTAAGTTCCATAAATTAATCATGTGAGTGTCCGAGCCGCTCATGACCGTGAGCACGACTAGTATACCAGTTTTACACTCTGCAGAGGTTGCGCATCTTTACCCACAAGTCGTGTTACCCATTTGCCACGGAGTTGATCAGACTCCATACACCTCTACCTAGGAAGCGAGGCAGGGTACCACTACGAGGCCTTTACAAAGTTCCACTAGCTTCAGACTACCCGCTACAGTTTATAGGAAGCTCCAGTGCAGGGTTCTTGTCTGACCGCCATCGCAGCAAAATCAACCCAAGGACCTCCCTACACTGACCACTCCCCTACTGCCCTTGCCCCTTTCGGGTAAGGTAGCCCTCCACTAGCTTTCCTAGTTAATCAGCCAAGGGCGTCCCATTAAACCCTTGTGGTAGCACTGTTTTCCCGGGTGGTTCTCCATGTTTCCATTAACATAATGATCTTAACATGAACAAGGAAGAATAAAACAGATAACAATAAATAGTATAACAATGAGTGATGAATATCTCTATACCCAAATCCACATAAAGCAATAGCATATACTACCCAAAACTTTAGTAGTAAAACCAGTGGTGAAGCAAGGTATAAAGATAGTCAAAATCTAGGGCATCCTATTGGGTCCCAGCAATATTATCCTATGCAGATCATTATGAATAATAAGAACATGAATGGGTAAAAGAAGTGATCAAGGGCACAACTTGCCTTCCACGAGCTCCTGCTCAGCAGTCTCTACCAGCTGAACCTCAGATTCCACAGTGGCTTGCTCGTCTACTCGCATCAACACAATACATACATAGCATAGCATAAATTAACATCACATCAAACATGCAAATAGAATATACAGTAATAAACTAGAAATTAAAATATGATCACAGGAACTGGAATCATTAAATTTAGAGTTATATATTTTAAGTTATGGATTTTCTAAGGTTTTATGCATTTAATACAAGATTAAGTGAAAGAATAATTTTAATGTGTTTGTCATGTCAGAACAGAGGCACTAATGGGTAGACAATATTATTACAAAAATTTAGGAACTGGAATGGACCAATTTGGAGTTCATATGCATTTACTATGAATTAAACAAGTTTTAATATTTATTTATGCATTAAAAACTAATTTCTGATATAAATTCCTGATTTTCAATACTACTGGATTGGGCCTCAAATACTAGGAAGCGCAGGGGCTGATCTACAAAAATTCCTTAGACTCAGAGAATATGACTCTGGACCGCGGGTTGATTTCTTTTAATCACAGGGTCTCTTTAGCAAAAGTTGAAGGCCGAAGGGGTATCTCGAGCCTACAACCGACCGATTAGAAGCGAACGGTCAAGATTCGCTCTGTTATTCACCGAACCGGTACACAATCCAGACCGCTGGATTCAAAATCGAGGGTCCAGATCCAAAATAACGCCTATAGACCTCCATCCGTTTGATCCGCATCTAACGGTTCCGATCGAATTCGAGCGAAAGGGTATTTGATATCTAATCTGAGCCATCCAATGAAATCGGACGGCACTGGCTTTTCTTCTACCCCTAGCCGATTGGGCACGGCGGCGGCCTGTTCCCCAACGGCGGGGAGTTGGCCGGAGTTTGCCATCTCCGCGCACAAGCACCCAGACGCCAATTCCCCAGTGCTAAACGTAAAGCGAAATGAGGCGATCTCGATTGAGGGATTTTTACCGTATTTCACAGTGTGGAGAGCTTCGCCCACGGTGAGCGGCGGATGCCGAGCTCCTGTGAGAAATCGCGGTGTCGCTGGCCCGCAATCACCCACGGGAAGCGCACACACACCACCCGTGCGACCACCCGAAGTGCCCAGGCCCAAATCCGAGACCTCGCCGGTGCTGGCAACCCGGGTCGACGGCAGCGAAGAGTTATTTGCGTGGGTCGCGGCGGCGCGAGAGCTGGCGATGACAGGAAAGCATGGGGGCTCGAGCGGACGAGTTCGTGGGATCGATGCTTATAGACGGGGCGGGGTGCTGATCGGTTAATCGGTACCGAAGCTTGCGGATGGCGCGCGGCGAGCTCGCCGCGGATTTCGCGTCGTTGGTTGACGGGCAGAGCGAAGGGATGACAGGTGGGCCCAGGTTGCAGTGTCACGCGAGAATGCGGGAGCGAGCACGTGGACCAGAGACGAAAGGGTGGGGCCCGGTGGTCAGCGCTTGAAGTCCTGCCCACGCGCCCAGGGTCACTTGGCCAGGGGGCCCACACGTCAGTTTTGCGGGTGGAAAAAGAAAAAGGGGGGAAACAGAGTGGGCCGCGCGAGGGTGTATCCTCAGATGGGCCGAAAGGAGGTAGACCGGCCCAGGCGTGGTTTCCCTTATCATTTTTTTTATTCTTTTTATTTTACATTTTGTTTTGTTTTCCCTTTAAGTTTGAAATTCAAAGTCCAAAATTCAATTTTACCCTGTGGTAAAGCTTCCTCAGATTAAGGGTAAAATTTTGCACATACTATTATTACCTTTACTTATAATATTTATTTTGTATATACATTTTCTTTTCTTTTTCCACATCTAAACTCTAGATTTTCTTTTATACTCTAAATTCCACTTTGGGTCTTTAATATATTTCTTTTCATGTGATTTTTTTTATATTTTTACAAGATGCACACCAAAAATAAAGTCCAGCATGATGCATAATTTAGTTGGAGTATCATTTGTTTTAATTAATCACTCTTAACTATAGGTATGCCCTTGTTATGAGGAATTTATGGCACAAAAAAAAATAAGAATATCAACTATATACTCATTGTATTCATTTTGGGTATTACAAATCCTACCCCCCTTAAAAATAATCTCGTCCTCGAGATTTAAGAAGAACTATGGAAAAGATGGGGAAAATCTATGCGAAGCTCTTCTTCTCTTTCCCAAGTAGCTTCATCTTCACCGTGGTGACTCCATTGTACCTTGCACATCTTTATCACCTTATTTCTTGTAACTCGAGTCAAAGTGTCCAAAATCTTGATAGGGTACTCCGCATAAGTTAGATCCTCTTGAACACTAAGGTCCTCCATTGGTAGTTGTTCCTCAGGTACCCTGAGGCACTTCTTTAGCTGAGATACATGAAATACATTATGTACATCTGATAGGTGATCGGGTAACTCCAGTTGATATGCAACTTCTCCCACTCGCTTTAAGATCAGGAAAGGTCCAATGAAGCGAGGGGACAACTTTCCTTTAACTTTAAATCTCCTCATACCACGAAGTGGTGACACCTTCAAGTAGACATGATCACCCTCCTTAAACTCCAGTAATCTTCTTCTATTATCAGCATAGCTCTTTTGCCTGGATTGTGCAATTCTCAAATTTTCTCTTATCATCCGAACTTGTTCTTCTGCCTCTTGTATAAGTTCAGGCCCAAAGAACTGCCTTTCTCGAGTCTGATCCCAATACAAGGGAGTCCTGCATTTCCTGCCATACAAAGCCTCAAATGGTGACATCTTCAAACTGGCCTGGTAGCTATTATTATAAGAAAACTCAGCATAGGGTAAGCTCTTCTCCCAACTGCCACCATGCTTGAGAGCACAAGCTCTTAACATATCTTCCAGCACTTGATTGGTTCTCTCTGTCTGTCCATCAGTCTGGGGATGGTAGGCTAAACTAAAATTCAACTTTGTATCCAAACTCTCATGCAACTTCTTCCAAAATCGAGAAGTAAACTGTGATCCTCGATCAGACACGATCTTCTTAGGCACTCCATGTAGACAAACTATCCGAGTCATATACAATTCTGCTAGCTTGGCTCCCGTATAATTAGTCCTCACAGGTATAAAATGAGCCACCTTTGTCAATCTGTCCACAATTACCCAAATAGAGTCATATCCTGCTGGAGTGCGGGGTAGTCCAACAATAAAATCCATACCAATTTCTTCCCATTTCCACTCAGGTATCTTAAGCGGGTGCAATAATCCAGCGGGTCTTTGATGTTCGGCCTTGACTCTTTGACATACATCACACTTAGCCACATGAGCAGCCACATCTCTTTTCAGTCCATACCACCAATACTTTTGCTTCAAATCTTGATACATCTTGGTGCTTCCAGGGTGGATGGAGTAATCAGAATCATGAGCTTCTTTCAATATAGCCTCACGGAGGCTATCGATCTCTGGAACACATATCCGATCTTTGAACCATATAGTACCTTGCTCATCCTCCGTGAATTCTGGAACTCTTCCTTCAGTAATAAGATCCTTAATCTCTTGGATCTTAGCGTCACCAACCTGACCTTTACGAATCTCTTGCTCCAAGGTAGGTTCCAACTCAATGGTAACTCCTTCAGTATGAGTAACAATTCCCAAATTGAGTCTCTCAAAGTCTTTTGCTAATTCATCGGGCAGTTGGACATCGAAAGCGGAGTGAACATGCTCCTTCCGACTCAAGGCATCTGCAACCAAATTCGCCTTGCCTGGATGATAGTGAATCTCCAAATCATAATCCTTGATGAGCTCCAACCAACGACGTTGTCTAAGGTTGAGATCCTTCTGAGTGAATATGTACTTCAAACTCTTATGATCCGTGTATACTTGGCACTTAGTCCCCATAATGTAGTGTCTCCAAATCTTAAGTGCATGCACAACGGCTGCCAGCTCTAAGTCATGGGTGGGGTAGTTCAATTCATGCTTCCTCAACTGACGAGATGCATAGGCAATCACATGACCATCTTGCATAAGCACACATCCAAGTCCTTGGCCACATGCATCACAGTAAATGTCAAATCCCTTCTGCAGATCTGGCATAATCAATACTGGAGGTGACATCAATCTCTCCTTCAATTGATCAAAGCTCTCTTGACATTTCTCATCCCACTTAAATTCTTTTCCTTTCTCCAAAAGCGATGTCATAGGCTTGGCAATCTTAGAGAATCCTTCAATAAATCTCCGATAGTAGCCTGCTAATCCCAAGAAACTCCGAATCTCAGTAACTGTAGTGGGTGCTCTCCACTCCATTATCTCCTTAACCTTAGCAGGATCCACTGCTATTCCTCCATTAGAAATAATATGACCAAGGAATGGCACCTTGTCAATCCAAAACTCGCATTTACTGAACTTGGCATAGAGCTGATTATCCCGTAGCTTTTGTAGCACCAACCTTAGATGTTCTTCATGATCACTTTCACTCCTAGAATAGATAAGAATATCGTCGATGAACACCACGACGAATCTGTCCAAGTACTCCATAAACACCTTATTCATCAAGTTCATAAAATAAGCTGGTGCATTGGTTAATCCAAATGACATAACAGTGAACTCATATAATCCATATCGAGTCGAGAAAGCCGTCTTGGGAATATCCGATGGTCTAATCCTCATCTGATGGTAACCGGATCGGAGATCAATCTTCGAGAATACTCTAGCACCTCGCATCTGATCAAACAAATCCTCAATACGGGGTAATGGATACTTGTTCTTCACCGTAACATCATTAAGAGATCTATAATCCACACACATTCTTTGGGATCCATCCTTCTTCTGTACAAATAGAACCGGTGCTCCCCAAGGTGAGGAACTTGGACGAATGTAACCAGCCTCTTGTAACTCCGTCAACTGCTTCTTCAGTTCCTTCAACTCCTCTACGGACATTCTATAGGGCCGTTTAGAAATAGGGGCGGTTCCAGGTAAGAGATCAATCACAAACTCAACTTCTCTATCAGGTGGCATCCCTGGTAACTCCTCTGGAAAGACATCCGGAAAATCTCTAACCACCCGGATGTTGTCGCCAACAAACTCCTGAGGCATAAAGAACATTGCACACATGGATGAGGAGGTTACTGCAATATTAACTTGAAATCTTTCTCCTTTAGTGGTAGTGAGTTCTACGGTACCTCTACCACATGCTATAACGGCCTTTGCCTTTCTTAGCCATGACATACCAAGGATCAGATCTATACTGCTTGACTCTAATATTATAGCAGTAGCTCCAAAATCTCTACCCATAATGGTTAATGTCAATCTACGTGTCATTTGATTCGCCTCAACAGGCCCTTTAGGTGTAATTACTATCATTGGTTTTCTCATATTTAGCAGTGGTATTTCATTTGTGTTGGCATATCTAGCAGACATGAATGAATGTGTAGCACCAGAATCAAATAATATGATTGCAGGAATTGCATTAACATAAAACATACCAATTACGAGGTCCCCACCATCAGGAGTATCATCAACGCTGACTTGATTCACCCTGGCTATAGAATATCCCTTGCCAGGGGTCTGTTGCTTGTTCTGAGCTGGAGTAGTAGCAATCCGCTGTGGGCAGACATTTGCATAATGACCAGTCTTCCCACACTTGAAACACGTAGTGCCCGGACTCTGTCCTGCAAACTTCGTCGGGGTGCCAGTGGGAGTAGCCTGCCGAGGAGGTGGAGTCCTCAGTGGTGATTGCTGAACTGGGCGTGGTCCTCCCGGTCGAGTCGGTGTACCCTGTGGTGAACTGTAGCGAGGACGAACACTGCTGCTACCCTGTCCCTGCGAGATAGCCTTTCTCTTCAAATCACCCAGTTGAACACGCTTGTGCTCAATAGCCAGTGCCTTATCCAGTAGCCTCTGAAATGATGGAAAAGTGTGTGCCACTAGAGCATACTGCAGCGGTCCATTAAGTCCTTCAATAAAATGCTCCTGCTTTCTCTCATCCTCAGCGACCTCCTCCGGAGCATACCTCGACAGCTGAATAAATTTGTCTCTGTACTCGCTGACCGACATATTGCCTTGCTTCAATGACAGAAACTCCTTCTTCTTGATCTTTATCATCCCAGTTGGAATATGGTAGTTCCTGAACTGCGTACTGAACTCTGCCCAAGTAATAGTATCAGCAGCATCATGGGCAGCAGTATAAGAATCCCACCAGTCAGCAGCAGGACCTGTCAGACGTCCAGAAGCATATAAAACCTTCTCCCGGTCAGTGCATTGGGCAATATTCAGCATCTTCTCAATGGACTTCAGCCAATCATCCGCGTCCAGTGGATCAGGTGAGCTAGCAAATGTAGGTGGCTTATGACTCATAAACTCCCGGTGCTTATCCCGAGGTGGAACTGGTGGTGGTGGTGGAGGCAATGGCACTTGTTGCTGTTGTTGCTGTTGTTGAAGTTGTTGTTGCAGCTGCTGTTGTTGCGCCCTCCTTTCTTGGCGTATCTCATCTCTCTCCTGGCGCAACTCCTGTCGTATATCTTCTCTTTCCTGACGCATCTCCTGGCGTTCTTGCTGCATCTGAGCACGCATATCAGCCATAGTGTCTGCCATTTGCTGCATCACCGCCATCTGAGCAGCAACCAGTGGGTCAACTCCGCCTGGTGGAGGATTGGGAGGATTCATCTCTGCTGGCTGTAGCTGAGGTTGTCTATATATCCTTCGAATGTGTCGATTAGGAGGCAAATCAATTCCACCACCCCTCCTGGTATTGACCATCTGAGTTAGATACATATGGTAAGAGAGAGTAGTATACAAGGCAGTCATTACGAATCATGTTACTTTGGGGGATTTATTAGCTAAGCAGTTTAATGTTTTTCCCTACTAAAGCTAATTCAATGCCTTATGGTGGTACATACTAAGATGTCCATATATAATACTTCAATCAATCAAAGAAGCAAATCAGACATTTTTCATCAGAACAATCAAACAACATTTTTAAATATAGAAAATAGTTTTGATTTGGTCTTAGGCCTCATATCTCTTAAAATGTCATAGGGGTAGGGATTCCAAGGTGTGAAATCCATCTTGTCTCAGAGTAGAAAAGGTAAGAATGATCAGAGTAGAACAGTAGAAGGTGAGACATGATCAAGATAAGTGTAGAAAGAATCAGAGTAAGGTAAGTAGGTAAGGGTTTTATCCATTTTCTATCTAGGTTTCGTCCTACAGGCAACATTTCCTCTGATACCACTTCTGTAACACCCGGTTTTAAAGAAACAAAGCCGGGTGCATCTCATACATGCGCCAAAGAAGACAACATATATAATAACAGAGTGTATAGAGATAAATGTCATGAACATCAGAGTATTTATTACATAGCGGAAGACTTATTACAAAATAAAGATAAATGTAAAACGAACTAAGGATCGTCGGCGCCAATGTCAACTGAGAAACGCCACCTAGATCAGATCAAACTCCTCAGTGTTAGGCGGCTCCTCTTAGACCACCTGCTCTTCTCCTGTGGGGGGGTGTGAGACAGCAAGAGTGAGCTCACATACGTTCATAGCTCAACAAGTCGTGGGGAATAATGTGGCATGAACTCACCAAAGGTGGGAGTTCATGAAGTGTAAGGCTGATCATGAAATAGAGGCTGAAGCTGAGCATTGCTTTTATAAGTTGGTCAAAATTTTATTAGCAGTTACTAAGTGTAAGTGAATACCAAACCATAGTAACAATAAATAAAAGTAATAATAAAATAATCCCAAATGCAATGAAATGATAGATTAAGATTAAGTTCCATAAATTAATCATGTGAGTGTCCGAGCCGCTCATGACCGTGAGCACGGCTAGTATACCAGTTTTACACTCTGCAGAGGTTGCGCATCTTTACCCACAAGTCGTGTTAGCCATTTGCCACGGAGTTGATCAGACTCCATACACCTCTACCTAGGAAGCGAGGCAGGGTACCACTACGAGGCCTTTACAAAGTTCCACTAGCTTCAGACTACCCGCTACAGTTTATAGGAAGCTCCAGTGCAGGGTTCTTGTCTGACCGCCATCGCAGCAAAATCAACCCAAGGACCTCCCTACACTGACCACTCCCCTACTGCCCTTGCCCCTTTCGGGTAAGGTAGCCCTCCACTAGCTTTCCTAGTTAATCAGCCAAGGGCGTCCCATTAAACCCTTGTGGTAGCACTGTTTTCCCGGGTGGTTCTCCATGTTTCCATTAACATAATGATCTTAACATGAACAAGGAAGAATAAAACAGATAACAATAAATAGTATAACAATGAGTGATGAATATCTCTATACCCAAATCCACATAAATCAATAGCATATACTACCCAAAACTTTAGTAGTAAAACCAGTGGTGAAGCAAGGTATAAAGATAGTCAAAATCTAGGGCATCCTATTGGGTCCCAGCAATATTATCCTATGCAGATCATTATGAATAATAAGAACATGAATGGGTAAAAGAAGTGATCAAGGGCACAACTTGCCTTCCACGAGCTCCTGCTCAGCAGTCTCTACCAGCTGAACCTCAGATTCCACAGTGGCTTGCTCGTCTACTCGCAACAACACAATACATACATAGCATAGCATAAATTAACATCACATCAAACATGCAAATAGAATATACAGTAATAAACTAGAAATTAAAATATGATCACAGGAACTGGAATCATTAAATTTAGAGTTATATATTTTAAGTTATGGATTTTCTAAGGTTTTATGCATTTAATACAAGATTAAGTGAAAGAATAATTTTAATGTGTTTGTCATGTCAGAACAGAGGCACTAATGAGTAGACAATATTATTACAAAAATTTAGGAACTGGAATGGACCAATTTGGAGTTCATATGCATTTACTATGAATTAAACAAGTTTTAATATTTATTTATGCATTAAAAACTAATTTCTGATATAAATTCCTGATTTTCAATACTACTGGATTGGGCCTCAAATACTAGGAAGCGCACGGGCTGATCTACAAAAATTCCTTAGACTCAGAGAATATGACTCTGGACCGCGGGTTGATTTCTTTTAATCACAGGGCCTCTTTAGCAAAAGTTGAAGGCCGAAGGGGTATCTCGAGCCTACAACCGACCGATTAGAAACGAACGGTCAAGATTCGCTCTGTTATTCACCGAACCGGTACACAATCCAGACCGCTGGATTCAAAATCGAGGGTCCAGATCCAAAATAACGCCTATAGACCTCCATCCGTTTGATCCGCATCTAACGGTTCCGATCGAATTCGAGCGAAAGGGTATTTGATATCTAATCTGAGCCATCCAATGAAATCGGACGGCACTGGCTTTTCTTCTACCCCTAGCCGATTGGGCACGGCGGCGGCCTGTTCCCCAACGGCGGGGAGTTGGCCGGAGTTTGCCATCTCCGCGCACAAGCACCCAGACGCCAATTCCCCAGTGCTAAAAGTAAAGCGAAATGAGGCGATCTCGATTGAGGGATTTTTACCGTATTTCACAGTGTGGAGAGCTTCGCCCACGGTGAGCGGCGGATGCCGAGCTCCGTTGAGAAATCGCGGTGTCGCTGGCCCGCAATCACCCACGGGAAGCGCACACACACCACCCGTGTGACCACCCGAAGTGCCCAAGCCCAAATCCGAGACCTCGCCGGTGCTGGCAGCCCGGGTCGACGGCAGCGAAGAGTTATTTGCGTGGGTCGCGGCGGCGCGAGAGCTGGCGATGACAGGAAAGCATGGGGGCTCGAGCGGACGAGTTCGTGGGATCGATGCTTATAGACGGGGCAGGGTGCTGATCGGTTAATCGGTACCGAAGCTTGCGGATGGCGCGCGGCGAGCTCGCCGCGGATTTCGCGTCGTTGGTTGACGGGCAGAGCGAAGGGATGACAGGTGGGCCCAGGTTGCAGTGTCACGCGAGAATGCGGGAGCGAGCGCGTGGACCAGAGACGGAAGGGTGGGGCCCGGTGGTCAGCGCTTGAAGTCCTGCCCACGCGCCCAGGGTCACTTGGCCAGGGGGCCCACACGTCAGTTTTGCGGGTGGAAAAAGAAAAAGGGGGGAAACAGAGTGGGCCGCGCGAGGGTGTATCCTCAGATGGGCCGAAAGGAGGTAGACCGGCCCAGGCGTGGTTTCCCTTATCATTTTTTTATTCTTTTTATTTTACATTTTGTTTTGTTTTCCCTTTAAGTTTGAAATTCAAAGTCCAAAATTCAATTTTACCCTGTGGTAAAGCTTCCTCAGATTAAGGGTAAAATTTTGCACATACTATTATTACCTTTACTTATAATATTTATTTTGTATATACATTTTCTTTTCTTTTTCCACATCTAAACTCTAGATTTTCTTTTATACTCTAAATTCCACTTTGGGTCTTTAATATATTTCTTTTCATGTGATTTTTTTTTATATTTTTACAAGATGCACACCAAAAATAAAGTCCAGCATGATGCATAATTTAGTTGGAGTATCATTTGTTTTAATTAATCACTCTTAACTATAGGTATGCCCTTGTTATGAGGAATTTATGGCACAAAAAAATAAGAATATCAACTATATACTCATTGTATTCATTTTGGGTATTACAAGATTCCTGAGACTGAGGGCGAATTAGTTGTGTTCGAGGCATTCTTCATCGCCGGCCTTCGCTTACCGGCGCATCGTTTCATGGCGGAGGTCTTGCAGAGGTTCGACGTCCAGGTCCCCTAGTTGACACCTAACGTCGTGGTTGCCCTGACGAAGTATGTCTGGGTGGTGACTTCGTACGGCGGTCAGCCGTACGTGGAGGTCTTCGCCAAGAACTATTGTCTGCACAGGCACAAGAGGAAAATTGGAAATAAGATTGGATAATTTGGATCGTGCACCTTCACGCTGAGGACCGGAAAGTCGTCGGCGGAATTCATGGAAATAGTCCCCTGCGCTCGGAACAAGTGGGGCAACTGGTGGGACTATTGATTTTATGTCTCGGGTGGGGAAGTCAAAGATCTCCCAGGGCTCCCTGCGGCCGTTATGTGCTCCCATTCTTACGTGGCGTTACCACCGTTTGAGGTGGCGGAGGATGATGAGGATGAAGGGGCCCTCTGGTATGCTGCCCGCATGAGTAGCGGGCGTGATCTGGTTGAGGAGTTTTATTGGATATGAAGTTTGGCCCTTGGCGCACGGCTGGGTGCTTGGCGAAGTGTGCCCTCGCTAGATGCCTACCTTGGGCGAGCAGTTAGTGCGAAGTCCTGTCTTCGCCTTGGATTTGCGCGGTCGGAACCCAGCCGCATTTGTGCGTGAAGTATAGGATGGAGCCATGAGAATTGTGGGGCGATATGTGCCGAGGACCGAGACTTTGCGGAGTTGGGATATTCGCGGTTCCAATGTTTGTTTGAACCGTGTTTTCGAGTTGAACCGTCTGCCATATGGCGGTTACCCGGGAGACGACGCTGCTGCTACTGTCGATCGCCGGGGAAAAAAGGCGGCGGCTGTGGTTGAGGAAGGTCCTTCACGGGGAGCTATGCCGGCCACTAAAAATACAAAACTAGGTACTTTAGTTGAGGGGTTGGGGGTCTCCGATCGTTTTGCTGTGGATTTAATGGGAACTTGTGCGGCCCCTGGGGGAAGGATGTCTTCGCCCGAGCTCCGGGAATCTTCGGCGCGAATGCTGGAGGTTACCAAGGGTCGCTGGCCGAGGAATGTTCCGATCCCCCGGGCGGCCGGCGAGGACATGTTTACGTCTCGCTTAGCCCGTGAGATGAAGATTTTTCCTTATGGACGGAATATTGCTGCTGTTGTATCAGCAGTGATGAATAAGGATCGCCAAGATGCGACGCGGAAGCGCCGGGCGTTCACTAGGGTCGGGGACCCTAGTCACAAGGTCAAGAAGGCGCGGGGAATCGCGAAGTCCGCCGCCCCCGGCAGCAGCAAGCCACTGCCGGCTCGAAGCCTGCCGTCCCCGGCCCCAGCAAACCTTCATCGGGTGCGAGGGCCGTTGCTCCCGGCTCGAGCAAACCGCCTTCTGCTGAGCCCACGTAGGAGCGAGGGCCACCGTCTCTGCTGCGCACTGCCGAGGCGGCGGCGGGTGGGGCCGACCTCTCCATGGACATCTGCGTGGATGACTACCGCGTGAGTGGTGTCATGATGTTCAATGCCCACACGAGGCGGGGACTTGTCGGTGTTTTCACGAAGTCTGGGTCTTGGACAAGATTGTGATGCAGG
This sequence comes from Zea luxurians, assembly GCA_029449295.1. NCBI lineage: Eukaryota > Viridiplantae > Streptophyta > Magnoliopsida > Poales > Poaceae > Zea > Zea luxurians. Next base: position 32,996,302 of record JAOPSE010000031.1, read on the forward strand.
GTCGGATGCTAGGCAACTGGCTGTTGTTCCGGCTCCGGTGACGGCCGCGCCGGCCACGACGGTGGCCGAGGCGAAGGGTGCTTCGTAGGACCCATGGTCCAAGTTTTGCGCCAGCGGCAAGATTACTTCGGCCGCCACCGCTAAAGACGTGGCGGGTTCTATTGCGCAGCAGCTGAAGCATGCAACGCAGCAGCTGAAGCATGTAAGTCGTCTTGGACTTCGTCAGTTTGTTGTGTTTATGTGATTGCAGATTTGATGAACTTTTCATGGCAAGCGGCAGCCTTCGCAATCATGTTGCGTCGGGCGCTCTGACCTCGGAGTTTGCTGCCGAGAGGCAACGACTCGAGGGCAAGATTGAGCGCCTCCGGACGCAGCATACAAAAGTTGTGCAGGACAAGTCACCTGCGGAAAACAAGAGCCACAGGCTAATGGAGAAGTTGGCGGCTGCGGAGGACGAGAAGGAGGACCTCAGCCGTCAGCTGGCGGCGGAGAAGAAGGATGTAAACAGGGCCTGTGCTGAGGCGCAGGCTGCACGTGCTGAGGCCAAACTTGCGCGTGCTGAGGCCAATCTCGCTCGCCAACGCGCTGAGGAGGCGGAAGCGAGCCGTAGCAGCCTGCGCAACTGCCTGGACAAAGCAGAGGCCTCTACTCGCGCAGAGGTCGACCGGATGCATGCACAGCTCACGGACGCATACCGACAGCTTAGTGCACGGACCGCTCCCTTTGACGCGTCCGGTAAGGAGGTGGGCCTCCGCTTCCTCGGATGGCTACAGGAGGAGTTGGAGGTGCTCCCAATGATTGTGACGGGCCTCATATCCTTCGCCTCGCTCATCACCTACGAAGGGGTCGTGAATGCCTTGTCCCGTGAGGGATGCAGGCCCTTCGAAGTCTTTGACCGATCGGACGAAGACTTCGAATGCGGAATCTTCCAGGTTGAGGACCCGGTGCTGAAGCGATCGGCTATGGCACTTTATGATAGGATGTGGGGCCCTCACGACCGTGATACTATCCGGGAGAGGTTCGACCGGGCGATGGAGCAGGTATGGAGTTGTTTTGTGATTGTATATATGGGTATATGTGTATTTTAATGTGGTTTTTGTTGAATGAGTATGCTATTTCTGTAGATGGCGCATGATGAGGAGGTCGAAGACCTCAGGGACCTAGAGAGCACGCTGCCAGAGGCGTCGGGTGCGAAGGAAGGGACGAAGGGGCAGCTAGCGCCGCCGTCCGATGTTGGCGAAGGCCCCGTGATGACCCTCGCGCAGACCTGTGCTGGCGAGGACCTTGTGCCGGCCGCTGCGCCGACTGGTGAGGACACTTCGGTGGTGGTGGGCGAACCAACTGCCGAAGACCCTACAGCGTCGATCGGCCCTTCGTAGGTGGCGGGGTAGGGGCTAGGGCTATCGAATGTAGGATTTTGTTTTTGTGATACCGAAACTCGGTTGCTGTGCAGGTTCCGACGTATGGGCTAGGCCTCTCGTGCCATTACCGTGGCCCTGGGGGGATATTCCTGACGGCGAGCGGCTTCGTCGGCGGGGTGCTGGTTGGCTATGTTGTGCACCTGCTGTTGACTGCGGCTGTCCCGTCCGGAGTTTGGCTGCGAAGGCCTAGTCCAGGTTCTGCTGGACTGCGGAGGGTCCTTAAGCTTTCTCTGAGATTCGACCTTTCGCTCATGTAGCTCTTCGGATCTGGCGTACTTCTCGAATAGCTGATATAGCTCGTGGAGGTTTTTGGGTGGGTCCCTGATGTAGTGACTGTATAGGACGCCAGCCCGAAGGCTACTGATGGCATAATGGATCGCGATGTGGTCATCGACCGATGGCAGTTGTGACTTGAGAGTCAAGAACTTTCAGTAGTACTCTCGAAGGGTTTCCTTCTCTTGCTGCTTGCATAGTGATAGCTCGGCCAAGGCGTCAGTATTGGGTCGGTACCCTTGGAAGTTGAGCAGGAACTTGTCCCAGAGTCCTTTCCAGGAGTCGATGGACAGTGGCGATAGCCTGGTGTACCAGGTCAAGGCTGGACCCTCGAGCGCGATGATAAAAGATTTGGCCATTGTGGCGTCATCCCCTCCGGACGATGCGACGACGACTTGGTAGCTCATGATGTATTGTGCTGGGTCAGTGCTGTCGTTGTACTTGGGGTAGGTACCTGCCCTGAAGTTGGCGAGCCAAGGTGACGCTTGGAGTTGCGGAGCCAGGGGGCTTCGCTCATCAAGGTAGTTGATCCCTTAGAAAGCTGTGACATGCGGAATGAAGGGCCCACGCTGAGGTATGAATAGGTCTCAGGCTGGGACGCGCTGTTGGAGGGGCGGTCCGTGCTACAGATCATGCTGGCCTTCGCTCTGCATGAGCACGATTTCTTGCTCGAGCTCCCAAGCTCTCTGCTCCTCGTCTCGTATCATCTGGCGCATCTTGGCCTACGCGATGACACGTTGGCGCTTGGCCTCGAGGATGTCTTTCTGCTTTTGGAGGTTGTGGTTCTTGATGCGCAGGGCCTGTAGCTGTAGCTGTTCCTCGACTGAGATGCCGATGACTTCGTCGTCTTCTATTGCGTCTTCGCCCTCTGGTGGAGTGAAGCCTAGAGGTGGTGCTTGCGGAAGTCCTTCGGAGCTGCAAGTGCGTAGGGTGCCTTTGGGGGTGGGGTGCTCTTGACGCTGTCTTTTGCTGACAGCTTCGTCTTTGGAGGCTTCTTGGGGGGTGTTGTCCGCGAGGGCTTTGCCTTTTTTCTTAGCCAGCAGCGCTGCCTTTGCTGCTTCGTCGATGGATGGGGCTGCCTTCAAACTAGCTCGCTTGGGTGCCATCGCGGGTTGTTTGTTCGTAGCACGAACAGTGGCCATGTGGGTGACATCAGCAAGGGAGTAACTACTCGCTCACAATTAGCTAATTTTTGTGAGCATTACTCGTTTGTCTCTTCTATTGAGCCTTTCAGGGTAGAAGAGGCCTTACAGGATTCGGACTGGGTATTGGCCATGCAGGAAGAGCTAAACAACTTTAAAAGAAATAAAGTCTGGAGCCTGGTGCCACGTCCAAAGCAAAACGTTGTGGGAACCAAGTGGGTGTTCCGCAACAAGCAAGACGAGCACGGGGTGGTGACAAGAAACAAGCTCGACTTGTGGCAAAAGGTTATGCCCAAGTCACAGGTTTGGATTTCGAGGAGACTTTTGCTCTTGTGGCTAGGTTAGAGTCAATTTGAATTTTATTAGCCTATGCCGCTCACCATTCCTTTAGGCTATTCCAAATGGACGTAAAGAGCGCTTTCCTCAACGTGCCAATCAAGGAGGAGGTATACGTGGAACAACCCCTAGGCTTCGAGGATGACAAGTATCCCGACCATGTATGTAAGCTCTCTAAGGCGCTCTATGGACTTAAGCAAGCCCCAAGAGCATGGTATGAATGCCTTAGAGATTTCTTAATTGCTAATGCTTTCGAGGTTGGGAAAGCTGATCCAACTCTCTTTACAAAGACTTGTGATGGTGACCTTTTTGTTTGCCAGATTTATGTCGTTGACATAATATTTGGTTCTACTAATCAAAAGTCTCGTGAGGAGTTTAGTAGGGTGATGATGCAAAAGTTCGAGATGTCGATGATGGGCGAGCTGACCTACTTCCTTGGCTTCCAAGTAAAGCAACTCAAAGACGACACCTTTATCTCCCAAACGAAGTACACTCAGGATCTTCTCAAGAGGTTTGGGATGAAGGACGCCAAGCCCGCGAAGACACCGATGGGAACTAACGGGCATGTTGACCTCAACAAAGGAGGTAAGTCCGTTGATCAAAAGGCATACCGGTCAATGATAGGTTCACTACTTTATCTTTGTGCTAGTAGACCGAACATTATGCTTAGTGTATGCATGTGTGCTAGATATCAATCCGACCCCAAGGAGTGTCACCTTGTGGCCGTTAAGCGAATTCTTAGGTATATAGTTGCTACGCCTTGCTTCAGGATCTGATATCCAAAGGGGTCTACCTTTGACTTAATTGGATACACAGACTCTGACTATGCCGGGTGCAAGGTTGACATGAAGAGTACATCAGGGACGTGCCAATTTCTAGGAAGGTCCTGGTGTCCTGGAGTTCCAAGAAACAGACATCAGTTGCCCTATCTACCGCTGAGGCCGAGTACGTTGCCGCAGGTCAGTGTTGCGCGCAGCTACTTTGGATGAGGCAAACCCTCTGGGACTTTGGCTACAATCTGAGCAAAGTCCCACTCCTATGTGATAATGAGAGTGCAATCCGCTTGGCGGATAATTCTGTTGAACACAGCCGCTTTAATCACATAGACATCCGGCATCACTTCTTGAGGGACCACCAGCAAAAGGGAGATATCGATATTTATCATATTAGCACTAAGAACCAGCTAGCCGATATCTTTACCAAGCCATTAGATGAGAAAACATTTTGCAGGTTGCGTAGTGAGCTAAATATCTTAGATTCGTGTAACTTGGATTGATCTATAGCATACATGTAGTCTATGCCTTTGATCATGTTACTTTGAGCATTTACATTATTCGTTGTATATTTATGGTGCTCAAGTTGTACAAGTCCTCCCCAGACCTCACAAGTCCATATGCAAATGGTGCACATATTTAGGGGAAGATGTGCTACAACTTGACCCCTTGAGACTAACATGTTTGTTTAAGTACACCTGATGTAGTCTCAAAGGTACATTGAAAGGGAAACTGAACTTGGACGACACAAAGACTTCCACTGCACTCCGATATTAGTGTATTTAATTCCAAGTTCATACTTATGCTCTCATTGCATTTTTGCTCTTAATTGACATTTTGGTGAGGAAATGGGGTTAAAGGGCCAAGAATGATCCCGTTTTGGTGCTTAATGCCAAAGGAGGAGAAATTAAGGCCAAAGCAAAATAGATAAGCCAACCACTTGTGAATTTTTGAAAATAATAGAGTAAGAATTTGCGATTTGCTCAAAATACTCTTATTGCAAAATTTGGTAAGAATTTGTGATTTGCTCAAAATACTCTTATTGCAAAATTTGGTCTCTTGTGGGGGAGAATTTTGATTATGGGAAAAGGGGGAGTTTTTGGCACTTGATTAATTTTACTCTTGGAATATCTCTCTATGTGCCCAAACAACTATGTTTAACTTAGAGATAGGAAAATGAATTTGATTTGCAAAAACAAACCAAGTGGTGGCAAAGAATGATGCAAATATGCCAGATATTAAGTAAAGAGAATTTGGTCTTCATTTGCATTGATGTTGCACTTCTTTTGTTGCTTTTTGATGTGTTGGCATGAATCACCAAAAAGGGGGAGATTGAAAGGGAAATGTGCCCTTGGGCCATTTCTATAATGTTTTGGTGATTAAATGCCCAACACGATTGATTAAGTTCTTATGTGCTAAACAAAGAGAGAAATACAAATCATATTACAAGGTATGGTTCTAGACTTAGTACATTGTTTTTTAATACTAATGTGTTTGTATAAGTGCTAGAAACAGTGACAAAAGAAGAAGAAAAGAAATGTGAAAGAGTTGGCTGTGTGCGGCCAACTCCAGCTCGGCCTGGCACACCGGACTGTCCGTTGGCGCACCAGACAGTGTTAGGTGCCCCAGGCTGGCCGACGTTGAACCGGTGTAATACTCAAAAGTGTAATAAAGGTGGATAGAGATAAACTCATTTGTTGTGGCCTCTACTATTCATGTGATCAACACTAGTTAAGTGGGCAATTAGAACCAAGAAAACCTAAATAATCTATGCATCATGTTGGAGTTTATGTGATTGCGCATCTATAAATAATAATAATAATGATAATGATAATATTAATAAAAATATATTAGTGCCCTAATGGGGAATTTAAGACCCAAACTTACCTTTAGAAATTGGAAATGATATAAACAATAAGGGAAATACTATATGCAATATGAAGAAAATATGTAAATAAAGGTGCCATTTCATATTGGAATCTTTGGTTTGGATATTAAATCTAAAGTGCAAATTCACAACAGAGATTTGAATTAAATTTGAATTCAAATTGGAGTTTGAATTGGAAAAGGGAGAAAAGAAAATAGAAAATAAAATAGAAAAAAATAAATCGTCTGAATGGGCCCAGAATGCCACATTCGGCCCACTACCTAATTCCTTTGCGCGGCCCGTTTTCGCGCCTCTGTGCATGAACCGGTGCCGACGGGTGGGCCACCTTGGTCGGCCTCTGCCTGCACTCATCTCACCACTGCACTGGCACGCGGGCCCTTGCTTGTCAGGTCGTTCCCCCTCGCAACGGAAATTCCCGAGCTTGGCGGAGCCGTGCGCTCGCCGCGGGAGTGGTTGTGACGCCCGGACTCGGTCCGAGCCTATTTAGGTGGCCACGGCTCCGGTGCCGTTCTATCGTTCCCCGGGTGCATCCTCGCGTCCACTAGAAAAGCGGGCGCTGTGAGGGGGAAGTGGTCGCGGTGAGGAGCTCAACTCGGACCGCACCGCCGGGGAGCGTGGATAGACGTCTCCGCTGCTCCAATTACCGTGAGTCTACGCTCGAATCTACCCCTGCTCCTTCTCTCTCATTCGCGCCAGAAATCTCTCAATATAGGACATGTGACCGGCGTCAATTTCTCGTCGGAACTGGGGCTCCGCCGCGGAATCGTTGCGCGCCGTGGGCAGAGCTCGGCTCGCCACCTCCGCCAGTAAGAACCACTGCCCTGTATGCGATTCGCATGTCTCTACGTGTAGGACCGATTGGATTTAAGTTTGGGGGCCGGAGTGATGCGCGGCCGTTTCTCCGGCCATGGCGCCGCCGTGTCTGCGTTGCTCCGTCGTGGGGCCGAGCGGGGTTGTGTTGGGGAGAATCGTCCCGTTGCTAGCGAATCCCGACCGTCCGATCTCCGTGGACGGCTCTGATTAGATGGATAGATAACGGTTCATGTGGATAGGTTTGGGCCGTTAGATCTGTAGTGTGTGGGTAAGATTTCATCTACTCGTGGGTTGATCTGGGCCCTTGATCCAGAATCGAGCGGCCGAGATCTAGTGATACCCCTTCGCCGTGTCACAATTGCTAAAGAGTCCCTAGGAAAACCACTAATGAACCCGCAGTCCACCCTGTACAGTGCTCTGTGTCTCGGGTTCGTTTACGCTTGAGCCCCTGCGCTTTCCTGTAATTGACGCCTAGTCCAGAAGGTTAGGAAATCCATTAAAAGTAAATTGAAATTGATTTTTAATGCATAAATAAATGCCAGAATTTATTTAATTCATAGTAAATGCATATGAACTCCAAATTAGACCATTCCAGTTCCTAAATTTTCATAAAATTATTGTCTATCTATTTGTGCCACTGTTTTGGCATGAAAAGCACATTGGAATTATTTTAGTACTTAATCTTGTATTAAGCACATAAAACATTAGAAAATCCATAACTTAAAATCTAAACCTCCAAATTTGATGATTCCAGTTCCTGTGATCTTATTTTAATGTCTAGTTTATTACTGTATATTCTATTTGCATGTTTGATGTGATGTTAATTTATGCTATGCTATGTATGTATTGTGTTGATGCGAGTAGACGAGCAAGCCCCTGTGGAATCTGAGGTTCAGCAAGTAGAGACTGCTGAGCAGGAGCTCGTTGAAGGCAAGTTGTGCCCTTGATCACTTCTTTTACCCATTCATGTTCTTATTAATCATAATGATCTGCATAGGTAAATTTTGATGGGACCCAATAGGATACCCTAGATTTTGACTATCTTTATACCTTGTTACACCACTGGTTTTACTACTAAAGTTTTGGGTAGTACATGCTATTGCTTTATGTGGATTTGGGTATAGAGATATTCATCACTCATTGTTATACTATTTATTGTTATCTATTTTATTCTTCCTTGTTCATGTTAAGATCATTATGTTAATGGGAACATGGAGAACCACCCGGGAAAACAGTGCTACCACAAGGGTTTAATGGGACGCCCTTGGCTGATTAACTAGGAAAGCTAGTGGAGGGCAACCTTACCCGAAAGGGGCAAGGGCAGTAGGGGAGTGGTCAGTGTAGGGAGATCCTTGGTTGATTTTGCTGCGATGGCGGTCAGGCAAGAACCCTGCACTGGAGCTTCCTATAAACTGTAGCGGGTAGTCTGAAGCTAGTGGAACTTTGTAAAGGCCTCGTAGTGGTACCCTGCCTCGCTTCCTAGGTAGAGGTGTATGGAGTCTGATCAACTCCGTGGCAAATGGGTAACACGACTTGTGGGTAAAGATGCGCAACCTCTGCAGAGTGTAAAACTGGTATACTAGCCGTGCTCACGGTCATGAGCGGCTCGGACACTCACATGATTAATTTATGGAACTTAAACTTAATCTGTCATTTCATTGCATTTGGGATTATTTTATTATTACTTTTACTATGGTTTGGTATTTACTTACACTTAGTAACTGCTAATGAAATTTTGACCAACTTATAAAAGCAATGCTCAGCCTCAGCCTTTATTTCATTGATCAGCCTTACACTACATGCACTCCCACCTTTGGTGAGTTCATGCCACATTATTCCCCACGACTTGTTGAGCTATGAACGTATGTGAGCTCACTCTTGCTGTCTCACACCCCCCCCCACAGGAGAAGAACAGGTGGTCGAAGAGGAGCCGCCTAACACTGAGGAGTTCGATCTGATCTAGGTGGCGTTTCTCAGTCGACATTGGCGCCGACGATCCTTAGTTCGTTTTACATTTATTCTTTTACTTTGTAATAAGTCTTCCGCTATGTAATAATTACTCTGATGTTTTATGACATTTATCTCTATACACTCTATTATTATATATGTTGTCTTCTTTGGCGCATGTATGAGATGCACCCGGCTTTGTTCCTTAAAACCGGGTGTTACAACCGGCTGCTCTTGGAAATCGACGGAGTTGTACGGCTATAAATCACTGGAATGTCCGGTGGTGCACCGGACTGTCCGGTGTGTCAACGGCGCCATCGGCAACGGTCGTTCGCGCGATCAGCGCGCGACACGTGGCTCGCTCCAACGGTCGGCTAGGTGCACCGGACAGTGTCCGGTGCGTAACCAGCCTCGAGGAGCAACGGTCGGCTGCGCCCGATATGGAAGGAGATCGCGCACCGGACATGAACAATGGCTGTTCGGTGGTGCACCGGACTGTCCGGTGCACCACTCGACAGAAGGCAAGAATGGCCTTCCAAATTGGTCTCCAATGGCTCCTAGCTGCCTTGGGACTATAAAAGGGACCCCTAGGCGCACGGAGGAGATAACCAAGCATTCTTTAAGCATACTAAGACATCCAGACTCCGCTCCCACGCATTTGATTCATTGTGTTAGTGATTTGAGCTCCATTCGAGTTGTGAACTCCCTGTGTTGTTTGTGAGCTCAAGTATTCACTTGTGTGCGTGGTTGTGCTGCGTATTTGAGTCTTGTGTGTGTTGCTCTCCTCCCTTACTTCTGTGGTTCTTTTGTAATCATCATTGTAAGGGCGAGAGGCTCCAAATTGTGGAGATTCCTCGCAAATGGGAGAAAGACTATAAGGAAGAAAGTCGTGGTATTCAAGTTGATCATTGGATCGCTTGAAAGGGGTTGAGTGCAACCCTCGTCCATTGGGACCCCACAACGTGGAAGTAGGCAAGTGTTACTTGGCTGAACCACGGGATAAAAATCGCGTGTCTCGTGTGTTGCTTCTTGTGATTGTTTTGTTCGCACGAGCGTGTTCCATAGCCACTTGATTTAACTAACACTTTAATAATCAAGTCTGTGGCTATTTAGTGTTTGATTTTATAGGATCACCTATTCACCCCCTCTAGGTGCTCTCAGGTAGTTACAATATGGAGCTCTAATTAAGTCTTCACTTGGCGATGGGGCTACGACCTCTGGGTCCTTCTCCTGTCCGTCGATCTTCTAGGCGTTGTCTCGTCTGGGGTCCGTCCTTGCGTTGTCCGTTGGAGCGAAAGGAACCTCTAAGTCTAGGGGTCAGCATCCTCCTTTTATAGATTAAGGAGGGGGGTTGGCCCATGGTGGCTTCGTCGGGAAGGAGCCACCGAGTGATGATAAAACTAGGTGTCTTACCATGGGGTAAAGTCATGCATGCTTGTGGTTGCCTAGTTGTCCCATATTCTTTATTACGTATGGCGCGAGCAGCATGGGCCCAAGCGTCATCATTTGGGCTATGCGACCCCTGGCCTTCGTAGTCTGGGCTCGACGCGGCTCAGTTGGTTGCGCCCTGCCAGCGGCCTGCGCACTCAGGCCCAGTCTCAAAAGGTCATGAGTGTGCCGCTAACTGGGGGACATGAGGGTCATAAGTGCGCTACAGTATGAGGGGTTCATAGGCCATGACTACCATATGGCTCGAGGGGTTCGTAGGCCATGAGTGGGAGGCGGACTGGAGCTCCTGTTGTGGCTCGACGCTAGGCATAGTTAATGTGGTTGGTCATTTAAGACGGGCCGATCTCGAGCCAGGCGCGGGATCCACTCAAGTGGTTTCCCTTTGGCACGCTCGGCCCTCGTGTTCGGTTCCGCGACGTTCGTCCCCGGGCTCGGTGTCGCGGGGTTCGTCCGGGGTGGGTTCTTTCAGGGTAGACGTTACATATTTGCTCCGACTGACCATCGGGCCCCAGTTGCAAGAGGTCTTTTCCCTGAGGTGCTCGCTGACCAATGAGCCCTAGGGATCGGAGATTATATGAGATTATATCCCCGATAGTTAGTTATCACTTGTTTCTTTTACCCTTGACTATTAATATATTAGCTATCATTTACACAATGAATTGCTGTTTCATGTTAATGTGTGCATGGAAAACCCGTTAGGTACCCAAAATTCACGTGGGTATGGGTTTAGACAAAATTTCATACCCATCATGTGTAGGAGTTTTTTTTTTGCCAGACCTGTTTTTGCTTTGTGGATATGGGTTTAAGCAAGCGAACCCAACATGATTTGACCCATTGTCATCTCTATAACTAACAAGCAACTCAACATCACCTCGAATACAATGATACTTGTTGAAAACTGAAGTTGTCATTATAAGGTCTAAAATACCAATTACCATTACTACAACGCCCTGAATTTGGGGTATAAAATTTCTTTTTAGATATCCACCAAATTTAGGTGTTACCCTCTCCTTTACCTGCTTTTCTTCTCTTTTTTTCTAAATAATGGTGAGTTATTTTATTTTATATATATATAATTTTAGCATAGTACAATAAAATCCTAGAGAAGCTTCGATTGTTGCATTCATGCCATTGCATAGTGTTTATGAGTGCAAAATATTATCGTAACAAGTTAAAATATCTTGAAGATTATCGGAGAGGAAATTCTCCGGCCGGGTGGCGGAACGCACCCACCCTAAATCCTAAGACGAGGAGGGGCCTAAGCGTTTTGCCTGTCAGCTAGATGGACAATGAACACAAGAATACACAAGGGTTTAGAGTGGTTCGGCCGCTGGAGCGTAATACCTTACTCCACTATGTGATGTATTGAGCTTGAGAGCTTGTATGAACTTGTGAGTCTGATAGTCTAAGTGAGCTTGAGCCTAAGTTGGGTCTGCCTTGTAACGTCGTGTGCCCTCCCTTTTATAACTCAAGAGGGGCACATACAAGGGTACTGAGCCCCGACATGTGGGCCTAGGAGCAAAATAGAGGGAATACATTATAGAAGCATCCAATGCCAGTATCGCCCGGAAGATCTCCGAACGCAATAATGTCCGTAGTCCATATAGTATTGATATCCCGCGGCTGCTTCCTCGGTAACGCGCGAGTCATGATGAGTGCAGCGCATGCGGCAGCATGGGCGTACTGCCTGCCAACGGAATGGACAGGCACGCCGCCTGCAAGATGGCCTGGTTGCCGCCCGTCAGCGGAGTGGACAGGGCTCATTAAATGCTGAGGCGGCACATCGCCTGCCAGCGGAGTGGATAGGGCTCATTAAATGCTGAGGCGGCACATCGCCTACCAGCGGAATGGATAGGCGGCGCGCCTTATCCGCAATAAATGCAGAGGACGTGTGGCCCAGAGGCATTACGTTAGGCTCCGCCCGCTGTCTTATGTCACGGGCAGTCGGCCACGTGGCAGCATCGGGTCTCCGTCTGAGTGGGGGCGGAAGCGTACACGGTATGGTTCGGACACGTGTCGGCTCTGGACCCCCGCCTGGCCTTGATCAAGGCCTGGGTATTCTTTGTCCCAGAATCCCGGGACCTCGCTGTGAGTGGCCCGGACCCCACACAGAGGGGTCTGGGACCCATCCCAGGGGTTCGGTTCACGCCCGTGGGGGTCCTGGACCTTACCGGAGGTCCAGCCCGCATATACAGGGGTCCGATACTTTCCCATGGGGGTCCGAACCCACTGTTGATGCCTTGGAGCATATCGTCTTCTCCGGCCACGTGGCCGCCCCGGAGCCGTCTACATGGTGGGGTCGGGTGCTGTGTGCCACGCGACTAGAGATAGCCGCGTGGGCACCGCGCCTTCATACTGTAGAAAGGGGTACCCCTGTTTCAGGGTACCGACATTGGCCCCCGGGCCCACCTTAGGGGAGGATACGAGCCTGCAGGTGGGGCCAAAGCTTGATTGGCGATTGGCGCGCTACTTTCGTGCACCTGTTGACGTAATCACTGCCAGTCCGCCTTCGGTCACACCAACTGCCAAGTTTGTCCCCGCGACTGACTGACCCGTGGCCCCCACGCCTGGTGGTTGCGCCGGGCCACGCGCGAGGCGCCTCGATACCGCTGCATTGGTTTTGAAAAATTCACCTTCTCTGTCTTCTGCGACGGCCCCGAGGCGGCGCAGTACTGGCGCGAGTGACGGTTCGACTTCTCTGCACCCAGGAACCGGTGCCCAAGGAGTATGACTCGTGGGCCCGGGCCCCCGTGCCGGAGACTGGGCCGTTTGTTTCTTGCGGTGGAAATGAAGAGGCACGCTACCGCGGGCGGTGGTTCACTTTTCGGGCGCGCGCGGCAGTTCGCCTTCTCCGCACCCAAGAACCGATACCCAAGGAGTATGACTCGTGGGCCCGGGCCCCCGTGTTAGCGACTGGGCCATTGTTTTTGGCGGAGATGAAGAGGCGCACTACCGCGGGCGGTGGTTCGCTCCTCGAGGCGGTTCGCCTTCTCAGCACTCGGAGGCCCGCACACCATCTGTATGACTTGTGGGCCCGGGCCCCCGTGTCATAGGCTGGGCTGCTTCAGTGCGCGCCGGGCGAGATTTCCTGTGGTGTCTCGGGGCACGAGCGAGAGTGTCTTCCTTGAAAAGGGATTCACCCCGCATGCAGCAATTACGCTTTCGCATTCTTTCCAACTGTTGCGCCCTTTCGCCTTCGAGCTCTCCGTGCCCCATTGCATTTGCGCTCCTCTGCTTTTTGCCACCGTAGTCGCCATGGCTTTGCTTGTCCATCCCAAGCACTTCTAGTCCGAGGTGGCACTCAACCTGGTGCGCAATCTGCTCGGATGGGGCGCGCCGACGTTCGCCGGAAGGATCCGCGCCGACGCTTCTCTCCTCGGCGATCTCGCCGCCGGGGAGTTCATGCTCTTCATCTCCTACCTCTCCTGTGGGTTGGTGCTGCCAATCTCGGCTTTCTTCCTGCTGCTGCTGGAGGAGCTCGGCCTCCAACATCAGTGCCTCATGGCCCACTCCATCCTCCAGGTGGCCATCTTCGCCCACTTGTGCGAGATGTTCGTGGGGGTGGCGCTTCTTCCGCCAGCGCCCAGACGAAAGGGTGTTGCGCAGCGACCTTCCGGAGATGGAAAGCGAGCTGAGCTGCGGCTCCATCTTTCGCATGAACTTCATTGCCTCCTGCAGCGGCCTCGTCAGCTCCTCCCTGAGCTTCACCAGCACCTCATAGTATGCCTCCATGAACTGGTCTAGCTCCGGCTCCGGCTCCGGCTCTGGCTCAGTGGCCAGGCAGCCGAGCGTCATGCGCTGCCGCGCCTCCATCTCTTTGGCTTTAATGGCCTCGACGTCACCTCCAACAATAAGGGCTCCTTTGCCTTGACGCACGCATCGAGGAGGCCGCTGCCGCGATCAGGGTGAGCGGCAGGTCTGCGCCCGGTAGCTGCATCACTACGACGGCGCTGAGGGAGGATGCCCACGGGCGATGGTAGTGATCGCCGGTCCAGTGGCCGACACTGAAGACGCCGCCCGGGAGGTCATACAAGATGTCGTGGAGACGGCGACCGCGCGCTTCTAGCACGACCCTGCTGATGTCGAGTAGCTCATACCTATAGAAATGAGGCTAGGGCTCCGCTTGAAGGTGGATGTAATAGCTTTTGTTTTTGTAAGATACTTTTGAGAACTACCAATTAAACAGTTCTTATCTTGTATGGTATTTGTTCTTGTTGTGTGTGGCGTTACCAACTCCTCTCCTGGTACCTGGCCCCCCTAGGATGTAGGCTCGACGTGTCGAGATTGGATACCAGCATATCTAAGAAAGAGTTGGTGACCCGGCCTCCAGGAGGTAGCCTCGACTGGGACCTAGACCTGTACACAGCTTCGGCTAGGGAGCGTTAGTAGCGCACCCATAGGATCCATCATCTGGTATCAGCCATCCTTTGATTCATGCAATAGGACCTGCAGGATTTAGCCTGAGAAGCTAAGTCGTGTGCCCGGACCCCCTGGACCACAGCTCCAAATAGGGCATCCGCCGCCGAGTGCTGGAGCGTGTAGGCTTAGGGTACGGGACCAGGCTAAGCAGCTACACGGTTCCGGACCACCCCAGGGGACGTGTGTCCGTTCTCTAGAACCGAACCCTAGGTTGTTGGACCCACAGGACTATAGTTCCAAATACTAGGGTACCCGTCATAGAGTGGTGGAGCGTGCAGGCTTAGGGTACGGAACCAAGCTAAACGGCTACCAACTCCAGACCACCCCAGGAGACAAGTACTCATTCTCTAGAACTGGCCCCCAGGCTGCCAGACCCCCTACCTTCGTAGAGGGGTCCTAAACCGCAAGCCTGGCTACTCAATTCAGATGTCATGATACCAGCAAGGGTGGGAAACTGTATGGGTGGGTTAGATAAAAATAATATCTGGAAATTGCAGCAAAATAAAACCGTCACAGGAGCACATCTGAGTATAACTTGACATGCATGGGTGTAGACCAACAGGCCGGGCTTATGAGGGCGGACCTCACCGGGCTGGTGTACACGTATGCACAACCTAGTTACAAGAAGAAACCTTAACCCCTCAGACTCGCTCCTGTGGGTAGGACTTACGGAGATGCTCTATGTTCCAGGGATTTGGAAGA
Source organism: Zea luxurians (assembly GCA_029449295.1). Classification (NCBI taxonomy): domain Eukaryota; kingdom Viridiplantae; phylum Streptophyta; class Magnoliopsida; order Poales; family Poaceae; genus Zea; species Zea luxurians. The sequence continues at coordinate 33,011,465 of JAOPSE010000031.1, forward strand.
GGCACTCCTTCAGTTCTGGCGAGGCGGACGCACCCGGGTCGGCATGCTTCCGTCACCTTGAAGGGTCCTTCCCAACTGGGGGAGAGTTTGTGGAACCCTTCTCGGTTTAGTACTTGCTGTAGGACTAGGTCCCTGACCTCGAGCTCCCTACCATGCACAAACAGTTGGTGGTAGCGCCTGGTTGTATCGTGCATTTTGGGTCATTGCTTGCCATCTGCGTCCGTCGATGAAATCCATGTCCTCACGTCGTAGTTGTTCCTGCATATACTCACCAAACGACTAGACCCATGGGGAGCCCATAAGGGTTTCCGGGGGAAGGCAGGCTTCGGCCCCGTAGACCAGGGGGAACGGGGTCTCCCATGCAGCTCGGCTAGCTGTTGTCACCGGAGTCAGAGTCTCCGGTGAAAACATCCTTCAGGACCCCTTCGGGTGACTGGTACCCGAGGTCCCGTTCTCCCGCGGCCACTTCGTCGTCGTCGTCGCTTTCCTTGCCAGGCCGACGACGAGGCGGGGAGCCATCCTTGGAAGTATGCTCGCGATGCTCGCTGACACGCTTCGCGAGCTCGATGATCTCGTGACACTCCGCGGCGCTGTGGCGACTGTTGGGGTGCACAGGGCATGAGCCGCTGTTACCCCTCTGCGGCCGTGGGCGCTTGTTGCGCTCGTTCCAGCCCCCAACCGCAGCTGCGACGACCGGAGCAGCAGACGGCGGCCTCTCGTGGCCGCAGTTCTTCTTCTTCTTCTTTTTGCCGTCTTGGGAGACGGCACCCGAGCCACCCATCTAGGCGACCCCGATCTGTGGTGTCGAGTGCCATGCACGGCCCTCGGCAGCTCTGGCACACTTGTCGGCCAGAGTGAAGAGTGTGGAGACAGTCTCCACGTCATGCGTGGCTAACTTCTCCAGCTTCTTTTCATCACGTACTCCCTAACGGAAAGTGGTGATGATGGAAGCATTGGAAATACGAGGTGTAGTGCCTCATACCTTGGTGAAGCGGGAGATGAACGCCCGGAGAGTTTCCCCGGGCTTCTGCCTCACTGCGTGGAGGTGAGCCTCCACGCCATGCTGTTGATAAGCGCTGGCGAAGTTCACTATGAACCGTGCGCAGAGCTCTTCCTAGGAGTAGATCGATCCTGGGGTGAGGTTCATGAGTCAGGTCCGGGCTGGCCCAGACAAGGCAACATGGAAGTACGTTGCCATTACGGCGGTGTCTCCACTTGCTACTATAATGGCAGTGACGTAAACCTGCAAGAATTCCGACGGATTTGACGTACCGTCGTACTTCTCCGGCAGGTGTGGCTGGAACTTGGATGGCCAAGTCACCGCGCGGAGATGATCCGCCAGCGCGGTGCAGCCCAGGCCGGCCAGGACACCCGCCTGGATCCGGGCGCCTGTTGGAGTCTGCGGTGCAACCGCAGCGAAGTCGTAGTCGAGGTTGCGACCCTCGACGTTTTGTCGGCACTCACGCGCCCTCTCTAGAGAGACGCGGGCATCCTCGCCCGCACGCCTGCGATTGAGTTCTGCCCGCAAGTCATTAGACCTCTCTAGAGAGGCTGGAGCGTCCTCTCCCGCATGCCGGCGGTTGAGCTCCACCCGCAAGTCCTCAGTCGGTGCGGTCCTCACTGAGGGCGAGCGCACAGACGCCGACGCCTCATGTTGATGCCGGGATGATCGAGGCCTAGGCCTGGCTAAGCCAGAATGCGCCATGCCGAGTAGGCGGTCGACGTCGTCGCGCCACTGCTTCATGGCCCCCCAGCGAGGCCGTGGAGCTAGGAGGGTGGCGCAGCAATTCTCTGGCCGCAGACAGCGCCCCAGGCGCAGCCCTATACGCCCTAGACGTTTGCGCAGGAGTGTGCTGCCGTGCGAAGTGCTCAGCAGCAGCACTAGGCGCAGGGAGGTTGGTGGCCCGCGGTGTGGAAGACTCAGCCGCCTCTTCCACCATGAAGTCCTCGGGCATGAAATCATGGTGCTCGACGATGTGGACCATGGTGTCGAGCAGAAAAACAAGCAAGAACCTAAAGCCTAAGCCCCCTACCTGGCGCGCCAAATGTCGGAGAGGAAATTCTCCGGCCGGGTGACGGAACGCACCCGCCCTAAATTCTAAGATGAGGAGGGGCCTAAGCGCTTTGCTTGTCAGCTAGATGGACGATGAACACAAGAACACATAAGGGTTTTGAGAGCACCTAGAGGGGGGGTGAATAGGTGATCCTGTCAAACTTAAAACTTAAGCCATAAAACTTGGTTAAGTGTTAGCACAATAATTGCCAAGTGGCTAGAGAGGAGTCTCAACAAAACACAATAACCACAAGAAATCAATCACAGAGATGGCACGGTGGTTATCCCGTGGTTCGGCCAAGACCAACGCTTGCCTACTCCACGTTGTGGCGTCCCAATGGACGAGGGTTGCAATCAACCCCTCTCAAGCGGTCCAAAGACCCACTTGAATACCACAGTGTTTTGCTTGCTTTTCTTAATCCCGTTTGCGAGGAATCTCCACAACTTGGAGCCTCTCGCCCTTACACTTGAAGTTCACAAAGAAGCACGGAGCAAGGGAGGGATTAGCAACTCACACAAGACACTAAGATCATAGCGAATGCACACACACAAGACCCAGACTTAAGCTCAAGAGACTAGCACACTAGAACGGAGCTCAAATCACTAGAATGTCGAACAAGTGCGCAAGAATGAAGTGTGAGTGATCAAGATTGCTCAAAGAATGCTTGGTGTTCTCCTCCATGCGCCTAGGGGTCCCTTTTATAGCCCCAAGGCAGCTAGGAGCCGTTGAGAACAATCCTGGAAGGCAGATCTTGCCTTCTGTCGACTGGCGCACCGGACAGTCTGGTGCACCACCGGACACTGTCCGGTGCAGATATCCTTCCTTATTTGGCGAAGCGGACCGTTGGAGTCTGAGAGCCGTTGGCGCACCGGACACTGTCCGGTGCACACCGGACAGTCCGGTGCACCAATGTGACCGTTGGCTCGGCCACGCGTCGCGCGCGGAATCCTCGGCCGACCGTTGCCCCGGCTAACCGTTGACTCACCGGACAGTCCGGTGCACCACTAGACAGACCGGTGAATTTTAGTCGTACGCCGTTTATGGTTTCCCGAGAGCGACGAGTTCGCCTGTGAACGGCTCACCGGACAGTCCGGTGCACCACCGGACAGACCGGTGAATTTTAGCCGTACACCGTCGTCGAAGTCCCGAGAGCAGCCTGTTTGCCAGAGCTAGCCTGGCGCACCGGACACTGTTCGGTGCACCACCGGACAGTCCGGTGAACCCAGACTGAGCAGACTTTGGCTGAACAAGGCCATCTCATTTCCCATTCAATTTTTTCTGTTTCCAGCACTTAGACATAATACATTAGTCCATAAAAACAATGTGCTAAGTCTAGAGACATACCTTTTGACATGATTTGCATCTTGTCCACCATTTTGCATAGATTAACACAAAAGCACTTGTGCTGGCACTCAATCACCAAAATACTTAGAAATGGCCCAAGGGCACATTTCCCTTTCAGGTTTAGAGTGGTTCGGGCCGCCAGAGCGTAATACCCTACTCCACTATGTGATGTATTGAGCTTGAGAGCTTGTATGAACTTGTGAGACTGAGAGTCTAAGTGAGCTTGAGCCTAAGTTGGGTCTGCCTTGTAATGTCGTGTGCCCTCCCTTTTATAGCTCAAGGGAGCACGTACAAGGGTACTGAGCCCCGACATGTGAGCCCAGGAGCAAAACAAAGGGAATACATTATAGAAGCATCCAATGCCAGTATCGCCCGGAAGATCTCCGAACGCCATAATGACCGTAGTCCATATAGTATTGATATCCCGCGACTGCTTCCTCGGTAACGCGTGAGTCATGATGAGTGCAGCGCATGCGGTAGCATGGGCGTACTACCTGCAAACAGAATGGACAGGCACGCCGCCTGCAAGATGGCCTGGTTGCTGCCCGTCAGCGGAGTGGACAGGGCTCATTAAATGCTAAGGCGGCACATCGCCTGCCAGCGGAGTGGACAAGGCTCATTAAATGCTGAGGCGGCACATCGCCTGCCAGCGGAATGGACAGGCGGCGCGCCTTATCTGCAATAAATGCAGAGGACGCGCGGCCCAGAGGCCTTACGTCAGGCTCCGCCCGCTGTCTTACGTCACGGGCAGTCGACCACGTGGCAGCATCGGGTCTCTGTCTGAGCGGGGAGCGGAAGCGTACGCGGTATGGTCCGAACACGTGTCGGCTCCGGACCCCCGCCTGGCCTTGATCAAGGCCTGGGTATTCTTTGTCCCGGAATCCCGGGACCTCACTGTGAGTGGCCCATACCCCACACAGAGGGGTCCGGGACCCATCCCAGGGGTCCGGTTCACGCCCATGGGGGTCCTGGACCTTACTCGGAGGTCCAGCCCGCATATACAGGGGTCTTGTACTTTCCCATGGGGTCCGGACCCACTGTTGATGCCTTGGAGCATATCGTCTTTTCCGGCCACGTGGCAGCCCCGGAGCCGTCCACGTGGTGGGGTCGGGTGTTGTTTGCCACGCGACTAGAGATAGCCGCGTGGGCACCGCGCCTTCATACTATAGAAAGGGGTACCCCTGTTTCAGGGTACCGACAAGGATGTTCCCAGTAGTTGTTGGAATCTTCGGAATGTTTCTTCGAGTATTAAATATGAATTTAGTTTTCCTAATATCAAGTAAATACCTAAATTTAGTGTTCACAAAAACTATAAAATTTTGGAAACTCGATAATGTATATATATTTCTTCCTCTCGTCGAGCATGTCCAGATCTCGTGTCTTTTTCGCGAGATCACTGAATTGCTTCTCCTCACGGACAGCATGTCGTTTGCACCTGCTACCCCGTCCACCCTTCGTCTACCCCATCCATCAATCTCACCTCGCGTCGTCTCATCACGCAACGCTCGTGCGTGCAACCTCCTCCCTGACCACGTTGCATCGCGTAGACGCAATCACCTCACATGCTCCTCTCGCTGACACCTCAGGCCCATGGGTCAATTTCGTTTTCCCTAAATTGTTGTCTATTTCACAAGCACGCATCGACTCAAAATCGGTCACGGTCACCTCGTTTTGCCTCGCCCTGCGCGTATTCCTCGCACGCCATTTTATCTCATTCATCTGTCATGCGAGTCCCTGTAGCTTGCACTGCGCCCGTGCCGCCGTACTGGATGGGTCCCGCAGAATGTGTTCTCGGTAATGATGAGGTTCATGTACAGTGCGACGTTGTTTTCTATCAATGTCCTTATGTCACCCTTTAGTATGTGCGAGCACGCACCTAGTGTGTCGTCTTGTCCTTTCCGGAACATGGGTGGAGACTTTGTTGTCGTGACCCCCTTGGTACTGTACGGATGGCGTGAACATGGTTTGGTGGAGATGTGTCCTTTTATGACCGTCGTGGGCCAATAACGTTGGCCTGGGCTTGTTCCTTGCGGATCAGCTTGGTCGTTCGCTCGCAGACTTGTTTGGCGAGGGCTTGGTCGTTCGCCCTGCCTCGCGGAATTGCTCGGCGGGGGCTTGGTCGTTCGTCCCACCTCGTAGACTTGCTCGGTGGGGGTTTGGTCATTCGCCCTGCCTCGCGGAATTGCTCGGCAGGGACTTGGTCGCTGGCCTGCTTCATAGACTCGCTAGACGGGGACTTGGTCGTTCACCACGCCTCGCAGACTTGCTCGGCGGGGGGCTTGGTCGCTCACCCCGCCTCGTATACTCGCTCGACGGGGATTTGGTCGTTCGTCCCGCCTCGCAGACTTGCTCTGGTTTGGTCGTTCGTCCCGCCTTGCAGACTTGTTCGCCATGGACTTTAGCAAATGGGCCAGAGAGAAGTTTACGTGCCTCGCCTTGGGTATCCCTTTCCTGGGTACCCGACAATTCCAGACAAACCAAATAGAGTAGAAGATGAAGTACAATACATAAATCAGTTCTGATGACGACTCCTCCATAAACCCTAAACTAATTATACTAATTAATCCCTCAGGATTGGTCGCTATCGTACTACATTCCCCACTCGTCGCATAGTTGGTCCACACTCTTAGGTCTTGTTCGGTTAATCTCGTTACCCTTCGATTGGATGTGATTGAAAAAATTAAGAAGAAGTTTGACTTACTTGGGATTTAAATCCACACAATCCCACTCAATCCATATGGATTGAGAGTTAACCGAACAAGCCTTGTGGAAACGCCTCATCTTCACTAGTTATTCCTATATCACTGGGATGGGGTCATATTCCGGCAGAACCTAGTTGCATTGGATGGAGACCTTGTTCCAATCTGCGAGTTCGAGGATCTTTGCAAAAATGTCAACAACACCATATGCGTTGGGTGGGTTTGTAAGAAGTTTGCGAACCTCCATCTCATTAACAACCAATTTAGGATGTCGTAAGGATTGTTAGATACAACAAAGGCTACCATAAAATTCGTAGTTGACATTAGGCTTATCGAAAATAAGATTTGTCACATGTAGCAGTCAACAACACTGGCCAACATGTGACGTTTTAAGGGACTTCAACTCAATGTACATACAACTGTCAACGTTAACCAATTCCATGATTGATCAATGTTTTGCATTTTTTGAATCTTCGATGTTCCATAAACCCAAAAAACTTGAAGACACTTTTTAAAAAAGTTAGGTAAGTTTTTTTTTTGTAAAGATTGTCGATAGTGCATGTGTATATGCATGACAGTATAACCCTGAACCCTAAACTGTATGATTAAAGACATGGAATACTGGTAGATGGCTCAAAGTGCACATCCAAGCATATACAACAGTTATAACCCATAAACCCCCAGTTTTCTGGATAATTAGTGGAGGACTAGTTTGACTATCACACCCTTAATCCGGAGACTTAACATAATTCTATATTATTCTCTCATCAACGATGATCTCAACAGTTTACGTATCATCAGGCCACACTTCCCTGCTACAGTGCTCCCCTGCGCACCAAACGTTTCTAAGACTATCTCTAGGAGCTTACTCATCTCAATCCCTCATTTAAAACTCCACTCTGTAAATAGTGCATTCTACATTGCAAATGCAAAACAGTGTTTTGTACGCGTATATGTAGGATCTGTTTGTCATAGCCTGATAACACATCAAATTCTCTGTTTGTTACATCCTTAACCAATTTTTTTAAAAAAAACCATAACCCGTCTCAGTATAGAACTACATGATCCACGCAAGCCGAGCAAAATCAACATCCATGTGACATCCATAGCAGGGGTTGCAATCATTGTAGTCAATCATCTTCAGGTGGTGAGAACTCGACCATTTGCATACCCCTTCCAGCAACAGCAATGTGGTACTTCCTCTTTGCCCTAGCAAGGCAAGCATCGCCACTATCAGAAACATAAAAAAATAAGGGGTAAACACACATCGTCAAAGACTTGCTCACCGGTCATGGAAAACATCTAGAGTTTCAGGCTCGGGCACGCTAATGATAGCATGGGAGTATTCCGTGAATTGGCCGGCTAATCCCATCTTCCAGCATCTTACTCTCTGATCAAGGCCAGTAGAGAACGACCAAGTGCCGTCTGTCCAGATTCCTAGTGGAAAACATGCATTTGCTTGCATAACTCCAACAAAACAGACTGAAAGAATGGGAAAATATGAACTACATTGGTTTTAATGGCGACAAACCTTTAACTGCTGCACTATGAGCTGATGCTACCTTATGTTGATATAGAATTTTAAGTGTATCATTGTCATGCGAATTTAGCCTTGCTGGGGTTGTTAAGCAATCCTCCGAAGATATTACTCTGAAGTTGAAGCGCTGAACAGATTGATCATCTCCACCACTTATAATGCAGTATGACTTGTCAGGTGTTGAGAATGATATGTGGAGGCAATTAACGCCCGACTGGTGAACACCGGATAACGAGTGCATTGGTCTCAATTCAGGTATATCACATGACTGGGTACTTGAAGGCATCTCAGTTTTTGAGCTGTCACTTGCTTCATGCACTAAAATCTGAGTGTTTTCCACACCAGAAGCTTCAGATGAATTTTCAGCAGTGTTTAGGCTACCCAGGTTGCTTCCGTCAGAGGATGACATATCTCCATCTCTCTTCTTCGAAGCGTATGACAGTGATCTCCACCGGAGACGACCACCTTGACTCCCTCTTCCTGTCCTGGGACGCTTTTGATAATCAATACTCATATGTGGTTGAGTCTCTGATATTAGTTGCATGAAGCCATGAATGGTCTCTGTCAGGTTCCAAAAAGTGATGCTACCATCTGTTGATCCACTCGCAATAAGGTATCTGTCTCCAGCATCATCTGAAAAACAGATTGCTAATTTCATTAACATAAAATAAGGATGTCTCCAACAATATCTGAAAAACAGAGCACTAATTTCATTAACATGAAATCATTGTCAGGTCAGGAGAAAAGAAAGATAGAGCTGACCTTTATAGTGGCTAGCATTGATGATAATATGCCGCAGCACCAAAACTGGTGATGCATGTGGAACCAAGAAGGCAACGTCAAACCTGTACAAAAAAAGGAAGCACCTCAGAGACATCCAAGAATACTACAAATAGAAAATTTGTTCAGAAATGCACAGTGCATACCACAATCGAGAAGGTAACAGAAGAGCACGGAGCACAACTGTTGCATCCGAGCAAGCAACAGCAACAAAACATACTGTCAACCTGCTGCAACAGAAGATATTAAATTAAGAATACAGGATGCAAGAGCAAAAAACAAAGGCTATGCTAGCTCGACTATGTATTGCCAGCAGCACATGAATCACAATACTGGATCTTACCTGAGAACCGGATGCTTCAAATGAAATGCTGTAACAGAAAGGTAACGCCAGTCATTTTCCATGTGATCCATAACGTCCATATTTGGCTGAACAACAGAAGAATTTCCTTCCTCAACCCTCTGTTTTATGTGGCCAGATTTCAGTCTGTTCCTAGGAAGCTTTGGTGGCATGTGGGTAGTTAGCCATTGAAATGACATGGCTGAATCAACGTTTTCCAAGTTTCTGGAGTTTTGCTTGGAGTCAATATCTAAGCCACTTGAATATACTTGTCTGTTTTCTGCATTCCTCGGTTGCAAAATCCAAGTAGTGAGGACTTGCTTTGATCCAACAGATATGAGTAAGAAAGTCTCGTCTTTTTCAACAGCAATGCCATCAGAAATACCGTTCGAACTGTAGTTACATGAATTATATGTTACTGTGTAGGTCTCTGGTATGAAGCATGTAGCTCGCACAGCTGACCCGCCTACATGCTCCCCTAGCAACTTTGAGGAATGCCATTTTCCAGAACTACCAGTCAAAAATCTGTAATAGATATTAGTATCAAAATGAAACATACGATGCACAAACACTTTCACTTAAGAAACAGATTTACCCTGTAAGGCGCACAGTTCCATCTTCACACCCGGTTGCTATCAACAGATCTGAGCTATTCTCAGGATCTGAATGGCTTGCTGGATTTATGAAACACAACGAGTGCACTTCTCTACCATGAAACTGCAAATGGAGAACTTGAGCGAGTAATTTCTTATCATGAGTTGGTGCCCAGTGCCTGTAAATGTGAATATCATGATCCTGCTTAAAAAAACAGCAAAAACTTAACTATGTGATGAAAAATATGTAACGCAAGATATAGTCAAGTGACCAACAGTGAAGGTTTGAAACCCAACAATGTGATGGAGTATGGCTTAGTTTTCATTTTTGGCGGTAAAGAAAAATATGTCTTAGGCTATCTTCAACAGTTTACCCATCCTCATCCCCATATTCAAACTCCACTCTGCGAACAGTGTAATCTACAGTGCAAAACAGTGTTTTGGGTGACCATATGGGTGAACTGCTGGAAACGGTCTTAGGTAATAACCAAAACAAACTAGTGTACACTTGCACACAACTAACTAATTAAGAGATAAGAGAAAATGCTAGGTAGGGGAAATGCAGTTAGAACAGAATTGAATAATAATAAAGACTAAGAACCAGTTTGCCCGATAGCATTTTTGAGTTGAGACAAGATTGTGCATGTCACAATACGCAAATAGATGGAAACTAATGTTGTCACTCTCTTGTGACTAATTCAAAATTACAAGCCCCTCAAAATAAGCTACCAATGGCAAGCCTATGAAGAACACATAGAAGCTTCAGAATGGAAGAAATAATTCCCATGAGGTATATTGCCTTTCACTAGAACATCAGCTGAGAAAACAAATCCACAAAAACACAAGTAAAGAAATTTAGAACACGAACCTTTACAAAGGCAAAGCAGTTCTGATATTCAGGGACTGTCCCAAGATAATAAGAATAAGGGCGCCGCCAGCCACCACAGGATACTTGAGCCATCTATATAGAAGTTAAAAGTTTGAAACTGCTGATTAGATGAACCGTTGATTCTGACTGGCCAATTCATATGCTACATGTGTTCTGTTACCTTTGTTTCATTCTCAAGGTCCCAAATGATAAAATCTGCAGAGGTGAAACCTATTGCGTAGGTACTACTAGATTGGCTCTCAGATGCAAGATTAGTGTAGATGGATTGAATGGTGCCCAGCTCTTTTACTTGCCTCATTCCAAAAAATTCAATCTTTTGTGCAATTCTTCCATACTTGAAAAAGCAAATGCAACCATCTCCCCCGGTCTATAAAATTTCAAGGATGAGGAGCATACGTCAGACCAAACCCATGACTTTGATAATATGAATATTGAATAACAATATCATTCTGGACATACAGTGTGAATTTCAATATGATCAGAAGTGGAGTCTTCTATATGAACACTTGTGACACTAGAAATGCCATGAGCTCCTTTAAAGCGACCACATGGAAGCATCTTCTGTTGCATCAGACCACTGTCATGCAGTACCAATATTTTAGGGAAAGGATAGGCTGTGATGTTACCCTTTTTATCACCAGCTATAAGGATCTGCACCAAGAAAAAAGAGAAATTGTGTCTCACAGTCACATATTCACACCTTATTCTTAGTTTTATGGGAAAATTCTTTGAATGCCACAGCAATTTTGTCCAGTACCTTATTTGTCATAAAAAATGTCAAAATCCTTTCTATGCCACTTGGATGTAATTTCTTACCCTTCCATGCCACCGCCGTCAGAGTCAAACTAATTATGGACTGACGGCGATAGTATAGAAGAATAAAAAATTGCACTCGAGTGGCATAGAGGGGATTAGGACATTTGTGATTTTGTCATTTTACCCAATCCGTCAGGATCCAACTAAGTGTGGACCAACAACTGACAATGATATGAAAGGGTAAGAAATTGCATCCGGGTGGCATAAAAGGGATTAGAACGTTTGTGATGGCAGATAAGGTGCTGAATAAATTGAAGTGGCCTTTTATGAGATGTTCAACTAATTAGCAGTTAAATGGTAAATTGATAATGATGTTTTCTCCCCAACAGGGCTGTATCATCCTCTTTTAGCTTCCAAGCTACAACTTACAATTTAAAGCTTCCTTATTATCATCATTCTTCTGTTAGCTAATCCTAGATATACAAACACTCCTAGTTACTAATGCATAATGTTCACACAAAGGATTCTATCAATAAGAATTTGTGATTTTGTCTTCAACTGAAAATCCAGCATGCTTTAAGATCATCACCTCCTCTTCAGGAGATGCATCTAGACACATGATTCGAGCTCCAAAGGACGGTTCAAACACTGCTACAGGTGGAAACATCTGAGGTGCATTGATAATATCAGTACTTGAGAACAGGACATTTCTTATGTTCCACAACTTAAGCACACCCCTAGGATCAGCTGTGAAAATGTGGCTGCAAGAGAAAATAAATCTGGTGAGAATAATGAATAACTGTTATTTAGAATGTGAAATTTAACAATTCACTGACCTACATTCAAGAGCCTTGCACCAGTACACTCCTAGTAGTTGCCTATCTTTTTCTGCTGACCAGGTAAAAGATAGATCTAGTTTATGTTCACTGCTGCTACTGGTTAAACGGACAATAGTAACATTTCCCCGTCCATCTCCAAGGGCAATTATGTCCTCCCTATTCAAAGAAAGGTTTGAGTATGTTGTCAAGACATCCATGCAGATAACTGGTGCTTTCTCAGCGACCTGAATAATCTTAGTCCATCTTACATCCTCTATGTTAGAGAGTTTGGCCTGACGCAGATATCCATTATTTGTGGCAACATACAGAACATTTTCTTCTGCAAAGTGTAGACAGCGAACATACTCGCTTTTGCTGTGATGAACCAATGAATAAACAATTCCACTGTCACAAGATGAGAGATAGAGGTACCATGTAATTTGTGAAACCATAAAGAAGTACATCACACCTATCCAGGGGACCATACTGCCCCGAAACAGAAGGAGAGGATACTACAAAGATCTCAGAATCATAGTTCAGGCCAGAGACCTTTTTATCGTCCACTATGTCATGAAAAATGGAGTTGCATAGATGGTGCACTTTGATTGCTGAATCAAACCCAGCGGTGACCACAAGCAGTGAGCTTGGGTCAAATAAACATCGCCATATTCCACGTCCACTGTAGATTAGAATAGCAACAATGAATTATTTTGCCTTGGATTCCAGATAGTTAAACACCAGCTTACTAATTTTGGACAAATTACAATCTAACAGCTACATCTTTCCAACTTACATGTGTTCTTTGAACATCTTGATAAGCTTTCCATCCATTCCCCAAATGCAACAAGTACAATCCTCACCAGCAGTTATAACCATCTAAAAGCAAAAGTGCAGTTGCAAAGAGTAAGAAGTCCAAAACTTTAAACAAAATGATGAACTGGAAATTTTACAGAATTTCTATTTATTCATGAAAAGAAGGTTTTGTGGCATCTTTCCAAACTAGAATTACAAGTAAAAAATAAAGTATTGCCAAATGATGCACATACAAAGCAAGGGGGAACAATGCATCACAAACTTACAGAATCAGAAACATAGCAGTCCCATATCCTAGCACTATGGCCAAAAAGTGTGAGTTTTGGTATAATTTCAACATTGTCGTGACTGGTTGTATGATTGGCGAAACCCTGTGATTTGAAACTCAAAGTCCACACGCGAGCACTGCCACATCAATGAAACTAAATAGGTCAATCAATATCATGAAAGGTAGTCTAAAAAAGTTCCTGGTGCAGTCAGTGAGAGCCCAAATTGAAATAAACCAACCTACGGTCATCAGAAACAGACATAAACTTTGATCCATCAGAGGACCAAGCTATTCGGAATATTGAGCCTTCATGCTCCTTGAGCCTACCAAGATGAACTGCCATGTGCTGACTATCATCAGGATTCATAATTTTGGGACTGTTTACATCAGAAGTATCTCCTTCATTGGAGCATACCATGGAGGATCCCAGAACTTCCGGTGCCAATTTCCATATGAGAATCTGGAAAATAAGATTAACATTGAGAGCTATATTTCTGATGGATATGAATGTCCTCATAGGGACATATAGAAAGATTCTCCTCAAACAGTCAAACTGGGACTGAAACAGAAACAGCTTGAGAGCCTGGGAAGCTTACCTCGTTTAAAATGGTCCCGGATGCCACAAGAAACTCTCTAACAGAGTCTCCCCACATTCTCATGGAATACAGAAGGCACTTCTCTGCACCCAGAAGGCAACTTTGTAAGCAAAGGTGAACGAGGAATTTAGCACAGGTTGTGCCGATTGGACCAAAGTTAGCACGGAGATGCATAGTCAATAAACCTGGAGACTTCACTCGGGTAACCAACGCACGCTTGCTCAGATCCCACAGCGCTACTGAATTGTCACTCAGACCAATCGCAAGCAGCCCATCGACCTGCGCCGGAGCCGTAGCGACCATGTGAGGTTGGTAAAAACGAAAAGCTCCTCTCCAGACTCCACAGTAAGAGCGCGAACTAAGCGCGGTACCTCAAGGAAACGAGTGTCGAGCACCCAATGGTCAAACCCCGGGAGCCTCTGCTCCAGCTCCAGCCGCGCCTCGCCGCCATCTGCTTCAACACCGAATCCGAGGGAGAATAGCTTCACCCTCCTCTCGCCAAACAACGCAAGCGTGTAGCTGTGACAGCCGGGGCCTCCGCTCCGGGGCTCGATGCCGTGGACGCGCACCCCGTCGAACACTCGGAACGACGCAACGAGCCTGGCAGCGCCCACCTCGTACAAGAGCAGCTGCGATCCAGTCCCTGCGGCCACAGGGCGAAGGGCATGGATGTTATCACCCGCCCGCTGAGGCAAGCAGAGACGACACACGCATTCCACGGCGGCGCGGGCGAGCCAGGTAGGCGCAGAAGGGCGTGCGGCGAGGAGAGGAAGGAGACGGGAGCGTACCGGCGAGGAGGAGAGGGTGCGGCGAGGAGGGGAGCAAGGAGAGCGCTGATACGTCCCCCAGGTAGGAGCCCGGACGGAGGTGGCCGCCGGCGGCCATCGGCGAGGCGGCGTAGGCTGCTTGGAATTGACGGCGACAGCTGCCGCTCGAATGTCAGTTAGGTTTGGGGTTTGGGCTCGATTTGCGTTCCCTCCATAACCTCCATCGGTCCCTTCAAACATTGGGCCTGGCCGGAGCAGCCTGGGCCGAGCTCGATAAAACATGATCTGCTGAAATTAAAGTAATTCTTTTCTTTAAAACTTTGTTTTAATAAAACAAATACTAAAGCACAATTTCTTTAAATATAACTAGCTAGCATGCTCATACGTTTCATTAAAATGGGACATGCAGTTTACTGTAGTTTGTTCATGCCAAAATAAATAAATAAACTTTTTCGTTGGATTTATTCGGGGTTTGGTCCAACCCTAAATCAAATAGGTTCTAGAGGTCCTTAATGCTCCTTCCATCTCAAAAATGTATTTGTTTTAGAGTGTTAATATATTCATATAATATTTAATGTATTCTTTACTATATTAAAGCATCAGTTTCAACAGTTATCACGAGTCATATTTTTACAAATAACCCCTCATATCTATATAAAATTAACCTGATGTATTCCTCCATGCACACAACCTCCAACCCGTTAGTTAGTCGGTAGTCGGGGTATTTGGTTAAATTAACATAATATGTTAAAAAAGTAACGTGAGAGGTGGGGTTTGAACCCAAGCCCTATGGAAGAAGGGCGGGAGGCAATGAGTGAAACCGTCTAACTAATAGAACATCATGGTCTGTTATTTTTAATATTGAATATAAATTGAACATATGTATATATGATTTTTTGCAAAATGAAAATATATAACTGTGTCGGGCCGGGTCGGCACTACGGTCCAAGCACGACATGACGCTCGTGTCGAGCTGGCCTAGACAATTTTAAATGGGTCGTGCCTCGGACCAGACCGCTAGACACGACCCATTTGGCCATCTATACCTTCGCACGATAATGATGGTCCTCACCTCAGTTGTCGCCACCTCGTTCGCCATCCTGCTTCTTTTTTCTCTCCCCTCATGCCTCCGCCTCCGCGCCACTCATTCTCGGTAGAGGGCGTGGGAGCAGACGTCTTCTTCCCGTATTCATCCGACACCAGCCTCAACACTGACCTGCGCGGTGGCGATTGCACGTCCACGAGGATGTTTCACAGCATGCACGCACCATCGTTTTCGCCGTCGTTGGTCGCCCTGTTCGTCTTCTCGGCCTTAGCCCTGTTATTCCTCCCCAACCTGCTGTCCCCGTCCACGGTCGCAGCAGCAAGCCGACCGACGCTCGTTGACGCGGGTACGAGCGAGTCGGTCTTGCTCATGGCTTTTCTTCGTGCGTGCCGCCGAGGAGGTCATGATGGCACCTACCACGCTTAGGTTATCTTGGCGATGACGAGTCCAGATCTGAAATATTGGACAACCAAGGCCCGTAACGCGGCAGCAGTCGGCATATGCTACAGAGTTGGTGGTGGTGTTGTGTCGCCTCGGCGGGTCCATGAAAGTTGCCTAGAGGGGGTGAATAGGCGAAATCTGAAATTTATAAACTTAAACACACACTAAGGTCAGGGGTTAGCGTTAGAATTAAATTCAAGTTCAAAAGAATATCTCTCTTGCTAGGAGTTGCTCAAGGATTGCGGATGACGTATGAGAGCCAACTTGTAATACTCAAAGTTGTATACAAAGAATAATAGCGAGATCTCCTCAATTTTGTGTGCCTCATTTGCATCATTCAAAGAGCCTACATAAAACTTAATGATGAATTGAAACAAAGGATACCAAAATAAAAGAACATGCATCTTATTGGAGTTTTATATGTTTGTGTATTAAATAAAATAATAAGGATAATGATAATAAAATAATAATTCTAAAAAGTTGGATTAAATCCGCAATCAAAATTAAG
The DNA here is from genome assembly GCA_029449295.1 of Zea luxurians. NCBI lineage: Eukaryota > Viridiplantae > Streptophyta > Magnoliopsida > Poales > Poaceae > Zea > Zea luxurians. The sequence goes on from JAOPSE010000031.1 coordinate 33,027,713, forward strand.
GTTTTAAAATAAGAAGAGAAATAATATAAAAATATAAATAATATAATCCCAAAATTGGTATTTAAATTCCACAATATGAATTTAGAATGGATTAGGCACAAGTTTGAGTTCAAAATTCGAAATTTAAATTGATCTTAGAATTAGAAATAAGAGAAGGGAAGAAATGAGAAAAATACTACATAAAATAAAAATCAGAATAAATACCTTTCACACTGATATTATTAAACTATACACTTCAAACTGAGGACAAGTTTATCACAAAGTTTGAATGTAAAATTTTATTGAAGAATGAATTTGAAATGGGAAAAGGAAGATGGAAAATAAAAAGAAAAACAGAAAGAAAATAGAAAAAAACGCGCACGGCCCAGGAACGGGTTCGGCCCACCTTGATCCACTTCGCGCCAGCCCAATCTCACCGCGGGCGCTCACTTACGCGCGGGGGCCCACTCGTCGGTCTCTCCGCGGGCACGCGTGAAGTTCTTTCGCTGGCATGTGGGGTTCGCTTGCCAGGTCCTTCTCCTCCGTGGACTTCGCGTGCGGGAGCAACAGCACGGTCGCCGCATCCATGCCGTCCTCACCGTGAATACCGCGATGGTTGTTGAGCTAATCGGGGGAAATAAAAGCGGGCGCTGGGGTCACTCTGACCTTATCTTTCCCATCGCGTGACCCTCTCCTAACCCCTTTTCTCCATTGGCGTCCGACCTTGGGGAAGAGATACCCCCCATCGTCGCCGTTGTTGCCTCAAACCTTGGTCGTGCCGCCGCTCGGGGGTCGTGTGGGGGTGACAGAAGCGTTCGCCGAACCGCGGGGAAGCCGTACGCGCGCACGGACCGTGGAGACCGGCACCAGAACGCGCGGGAATTGCTCGCCTGAGTTACAGCACCGCCGCGGATCCGCCATTGACTGTGGCCGTGGTGAACAGCTACACGAATCTCGGTAAGAAACTCCCCAGTCGACTCGCCTTTGTACGTAGAATGTTTGGAACTCTTCGGGGAGGGACTTGGGGCTCTGGCGCGCCGGTTGCAAGTGCTCCGGCGAGGTCCGCCGCCGCGCAGAGAGCTTTGCTCGCCGCCATGCTCCGCAGTTGGATAGGGAAGTGATACCCTGGCCCTTGATCTGGTAGCGGACGGCTCAGATCGGGCCATGCGTACTCGTTCGGCGCGGTCCAATCATGGTCATCGATCGACGGCTCGGCGCAGGGGATTACATCATAGGGTTTTTAAAATCAGAGCCACCGATGGGTGATCCAGCGGCCAGAATCCATCCGTAACCCTTCGGCTGGGTAATTATACATAAGAGATTCTGAGCAATATCCAAATCAACCCGCCGTCCATGTATTACTATTCGCTGTGCCTAGGCTATCTTGCGCAGAGATCCCTGACCTATCCAGAAATTGAGGCCCAGTGCTGTGCTGAATTAAATTGATCAAATTAATTGGAAATTGGATTTTAATATGAAAATAAACCCTAAAACTTGTTTATTCCATAGAAAATTCATATGAACTCCAAATTAATCCATTCCAGTTTCTAAAATTTTGTAATATTATTGTTTATCACCTAGAGTCTCTGCTTTGGCATGGAAACAGAAAGAAAATTTAGTTCTCATGTAATTCCATTTCAAGCACATTAAACCTTTGGAAATTCATAACTTAAAATCTATAACTCCAAAAATTATGATTCCTATTCCTAGGATTTTATTTTAATGTGTAGATTTTTACTGTGTATTTTATTCACATGTTTGGCGCAATGTTAATTTTTGCTATACTATGTATGTATTGTGTTGATGCGAGTAGACGAGCAAGCCACTGTGGATTCTGAGGTTCAACAAGTAGAAGTAGCTGAGCAGGAGCTCATTGAAGGCAAGTTGTGCCCTTGATCACTTACTTTTTTCCAGCCATGTTCTTATTAATTATAATGATCTGTATAGGTTAATTTTGATGGGATCCTTTAGGTTACCCCAGTTTTGGTTATCTTTATACCTTGTTCACCACTGAAATATTTTTGGGTAGCACCTGCTATTGCTTTATATGGATTTGGGTATGGAGATACAATATTCATGATTACTCTTTTATTATCTTTTTATTATTACTGTTCATGTTAAGATCATTAAATTAATGGGAACATGGAGCGACCACCCGGGAAAATAGTGCTACCACAAGGGTTTAATGGGACGCCCTTGGCTGATTAACTAGGAAAGCTAGTAGAGGTATTCCTTACCCGAAAGGGGCAAGGGCAGTAGGGGAGTGGTCAGTGTAGGGAGGTCCTTGGGTTGATTTCGCTGCGATAGCGGTCAGGCGAGTGATTCCTGCACTGGAGCTTCCTATAAACTGTAGCGGGATTTCTGAAGCTAGTGGAACTTTGTAAAGGCCTCGTAGTGTTACCCTGCCTCGCCTCCTCGGTAGAGGTGTATGGGATTGGCCGTCTCTTGGCAGATGGGTAACATGACTTGTGGGTAAAGATGTGCAACCTCTGCAGAGTGTAAAACTGGTATACTAGCCGTGCTTACGGTCATGAGCGGCTCGGACCCTCACATGATTAATTTATGGAACTTAAATTTAATTTGACATTTGCATCGTATTTTGAGATTATTTTACTATTACATTTCTTTATTATTATAAGGCTTGGTATTTAATTACACTTAGTAATTGCTAATAAAATTTTGACCAACTTATAAAAGCAATGCTCAGCTTCAGCCTTTATTTCATTGATTAGCCTTACACTTCATGAACTCCCACCTTTGGTGAGTTCATGCCACATTATTCCCCACAACTTGTTGAGCTATGAACGTATGTGAGCTCACTCTTGCTGTCTCACACCCCCCACAGGAGAAGAACAGGTGGTCGAAGAGGAGCCGCCTAACACTGAGGCATTCGACTTGATCTAGGTGGCGTCTTCTAGTCAGCTTTCTGGCGCCAAGGATAGATTTTAGTTCCTGCTATATTCGTCTTTTATTTTGTAAGACTTCCGCTATGTAATAAGTACTCTGATTTTATTGTGACATTTATCTCTATACACTCTGTTATTATATATGTTGTCTCCTTTGGCGCATCTATGAGATGCACCCGGCTTTGTTCCTTAAATCCGGGTGTGACACAACTCAAATTCACACTAGCAAGGGAATGTTAGAGAGGGGAAAATAAATCAAACGAGAATCAAGGTGAGAGAGCATGATGATTTATTTTACCGATGTTCGGTTCCAAAGAACCTAGTCCCTATTGAGGAGGTCACAAAGACCGGGTCTTATTTCAACCATTTCCCTCTCTCAAACAGTCACTTAGACCGAGTGAACCTTTTCCTTAATCTCTCGGGTCATTAAGACCCCGCAAGGACCACCACACACTTAGGTGTCTCTTGCTTTGATTACAGGTCACTTGAGAAATAGAAGGGAAAAGAAAAAGGCCAAACCAAGCGACAAGAGCAACAAAGAACACAAATGATCCTCTCACAAGCCCTAATGCACTAGAGTTGATTTTGGGGCTTTGAGTGGATTGATTGCTTTGATTGTGTATTGGAGTGTTGGGCTTTTACTCTTGCAATGAATGAAGAATTCAGAATGTTTAATGGATGTAAATGAGGTGGTTGGGGGTATTTATAGCCTCCCAACCACTTCTAGTCGTTGGTTGAATTCTGCTGGCGATGGGCGCACCAAATAGTCTGGTGCACCACCGGACAGTCATTGTACACTGTCCGGTGTGCGCCACGTCAGCGCAACCGTTAGGGTTCGGAGCAGTTGATCATTGGAGCGCCTTGTCGTCTTGCTGCCACCGGACAGTCCGATAAATTATAGCGGAACGCGTTTTCAAATTCCCGAGAGTGACTGGTTTGGAGTTGTACGGCCCTGGTGCACCAGACAGTCCGGTGCGCCATTTTTCAGCATACTCAAGGTTTTGCTCCGGTCTTTGATTGAGTCCCTAACTGATTTTATTTCTTGGTTTGTGTTGAACCTTGTGCACCTGTAATACAAGAATTCTAGACAAACTAGTTAGTTCCATGTGTTTGTGTTGATCATCAACCACCAAAATTAATTATAGGGAATGGTTAACCCAATTTCCCTTTCAATCTCCCCCTTTTTGTGATTGATGCCAACACAAACCAAAGCAAATGAAATGTGTAGAAATGTAACTAGTTTGCAATCTGAGATGACTGTGCATAAGTTACTTAGAATTAAACCAATGAAAGATTTTAAATATATGAATAAGAGTGAATGGTTTGACTTTCTTTTATTTGATATTTCGGACCATATTTGCACCACAGGTTTTGTTTTTGCAAATATTTTGGAAATCTATTCAAAAACTTTTGCAGACAAAGGTATAGAAATATGATTGCAAGAAGCATTTTTAGGATTTAAAATTCCTCCCCCTGTTTCAAATGCTTTTCCTTTGACTACATAAAAACTCCCCTGAATAAATTCTCCCCTTAGCTTTCAAGAGGTTTTTGAAATAGATACTAATTGAAATGTTTGAAGTTTATACAAATTGAAATTTTCGAACTAGCATGAAGTTTTGAAGATACCAATTGGGAAAACAATGCCAAATGATATACCAATTGAAAATACACTACACATGCCAGTTGAAAATTTATTTTGAGCTTGTCTCAGTTGAAATAAACATTTTGTGAAAATTTTGAAATTGGTGGTGCGGTCCTTTTGCTTTGGGCTAAATACTTTCTCCCTCTTTGGCATTAATTGCCAAAAACGGAGAACTTGAGAGCCCTTTAGTATTTTCTCCCCTTATGGGGCCTAATACTTTTCTCGCAAATGGTAAAATGAATACGAGTGAAGGGTTATACCATGAGAGTTGGAGGAGTAACGGCAAAGGTTAAATGATATCGTCAAAGTTGGAGTGGAAGCCTTGTCTTTGCCGAATACTTTATTTCCCTTTCAATCTAAGACTAAATATAGAAATACACTTGAAAGCACATTAGTTTAGCCTTGGCACAAGAAGAATAAGAGATATGATCAAAGGTATATAAATTAGCTATGTGTGTAATGTTTCAATCAAAATTCTGAGAATCAAGTATATTTAGCTCATTCCTAAGTTTGCTAAAGGTTTTCTCATCTAATGGCTTGGTAAAGATATCAGCTAATTGGTTGTGGGTGTTAACATAAGCAATTTTGATATCCCCTTTTGTTGGTGATCTCTCAGAAAGTGATACCAGATGTCTATGTGCTTAGTGCGGCTCTATTCAACGGGATTGTCCGCCATGCGAATTGCACTCTTATTATCACATAGGAGAGGGACTTTGCTTAGTTTGTCGCCATAGTCCCTAAGGGTTTGCCTCAACCAAAGTAATTACGCGCAACAATGGCCTGCGGCAATGTACTCGGCTTCGACGGTGGAAAGAGCTACAGAGTTTTGTTTCTTTGAAGCCCATGACACAGTTCACAGAATACAATTTGATTACATTTGTAAAAGTTATTACAGAAAGTTTTTAGAATCTCTTCTACAATCATTTATCTAAGCTTCATCAATATTCGTTGAGCTTTAGCTTCAGCATTGTTATCCAGTAAAAGCTTCGGCGTCATCTTTTTATTCTTCAAGCTTTGGTTTCCGCTTCATCATCCTACACGAATTAAAGTATTATAAACAAAATTCAATTTCGAAGGAAGAGGTAAGCACGAAGGTATGATTTTGTTACCGACTTAAGATGACCTCGAGCTTCGTCACCAGCTTTCTCTCGCCACCCTTTGTCCATACCACCTTTATAAATTTGTTCCCAATGCTTCGGGCGAGGCTGGGAATATCATCCAGAACTGCTGGTTATAGGCTGAAATTGGGTCTGTTGATAATTTTTCCGTGCTCACAGCCAGATTTCAGGAACGCAGCAGCGGTGCCCCAAGAAGCTACCAGGGCACAGAAGTCACCGTGTCCAGCAATAACATCATCGAGGTCATCAATCTCACCTTCGATGTGTTCGAAGGCTCCTGGTAGATCTTCAGCTGAAGGAGTAAATTTTTCACTGCTGGCCCCGACCGAATGAAATACCTTCTTCAGCCGTTGAATACATTGATTGCTGAATTCCAAACATTTGCTTTGAAGGCCTATCAATGATTTTTTCAAATCTAAACCCTTCTAGACTTCGCCCTCAAGTTTTTCATTAAGCTTCAGCCTTTCCTGTTCGAAACTTTCTGACTAGCAGAGAAGCTTCGTGTTCAGTTCTGTTATTTTAGCTTCGGCTTCTGCTAATAAGCCTTCAGTTGTCTGGAGTTCGAACTCTTTCTTCTCAAAAGCAGCTGATTGCTCTTTTATTTTGTTTTCTAAGTTTTCAATTATAACCTCGTGCTTTTTATCTTCCAGATCTTGTTGCATCTTCAAAGCTTTGCTCAGTAGCATACTCTGTACGCGAACAACTTTCGTTAGGAAACGTTTTTGTTATGAAAAATAAAAAGTTAGACATAAATTGTTTACCTTAAAATTGGAATAAAACAAACTACCGACGATGTGCTGTCGTCGGTAGCGGCTAATATCGGCTTCGAGCTTCGGGAAACCGATACTCTTTGATAGAGTACCAATAACCTCCGCTCCGGCCTGATCCCGAATGCAGCCTAGCTTCTCATCATCAACACCCCCGAAGAGAATCGCCCCTGGCCGATAGCCGCAAGATATGGCATACTCTTTTAGTTCTTCTTTTTCGGCTTTCGTCAGTTCTTGCTCAATCAAGTTTTGAAAATTGAAAATTTCGTCTTCCGATGTTTCTTCGGCAATTTCTTTCTTTTTCTCGGGTTCTGGGGCCGAAGCTTCTTCGGTGGCCCCAGCAGCTTCTTCTGCGGCCAGGTCTACCAGAATTTTATCTATATCAGCAACCATGCTTTCTAAATTAATATCTTCGGCTCCAGTAGCTTCGGCATCTGTGGCCTCCGAAGGTGCAACTTCAGTAGCTGTCGAACTTTTAGCAGCTGGCGCCTTCGGAGCTGAAGCTCCTGGTGGTGTCTTTTCAATGACCTCTGTCACCGTGATGATTCTTTGCTTCTGTGCTTTAATTGCTTCCCTCGATTTCACGGGCTCCTTTTCCTTCTGAAAAAGCTTCGTCAGTTGTGGCCCCAGTGGACTTAGCTTGACAGGCAAAGATTCAGTCACTACCTTTAAAATTTCCTCTACTTCGGTAGTAGAGGGTGTTGCAGGAGTTCCTTCTTCGTCAATTGCTTTTTGCTTCGGAGACGAAGCTTTTCTCTTCTTCGAAACACCTATTTTTGGCTCAGACTCTGTTTTTTTCTTTTTCGATTGTTCTTCATCGTCTTTGTTCAGAACATCAGCTACTCTTTTTCTCTTTTGGCCTTCAGCACCCTTATCTAGCCGCTCGTAGTCAGGATATTCAAAATCCAGGGCATCTATTACGCGATTCATCCTTCGCTTCGGACGGGTGCCAAAGGCCGCAATCATCAATTGGTCTTCTTTCTTAGAATAATTTCCAAGTATTTCATTACACATTACTTCGATTGTGTCCAGCCACTCTTGGCAAGGTACCTTGAAAAGTTTCTTGAATTTGAAATGGTAGGGTAACCGAACAAGTTCCCCTTTTTTCTTCTTCCCCTCTAGCTTCGGCATTTCCCACTCCTTCAAAGTCGGGAATACTCTGAAGGCCAGAAATTCCTGCACCAAGTCCCTAGTGCCAATATGATCTGCAATCACTCTAAATTCAGCTAGAGCAATTTGACTTGGACTCCCTGGTAACATGTTGCACGGGGGTCGGGTCTCTCCGAAGATCAATTCTAACGGACTTTGGACCAACTTATCTTCATCTTCGTCCACTCTGACGTAGAACCACTCAGATTTCCATCCAGCTGGCCATTTGCTTCGGTAACTGATCACTGGAAACTTTGTAGTCTTGCGGTAAGCAAAGTTGTAGCAACCAAAATTTTCATGAAGACCATCTCCTCTAGCTTTGGTCTGATAATGCAGTTCGTGCACTCGGCAGAAACCTTCAGCGAATGGTTCCACCCCTGGCTTCGGAGAGCCCAGATATAAACATTTAGCCTAACGATAGCATTAGGGGTTAGCTGATGAAGGTAGATCCTAAATTTCTTCAGCACTTCAGCAATCATCTTGTTCAAAGGGAATCTTAAACCAGCTTTAAAAAGGCTTTTGAAAACCACTACTTCATTCTTTCCCGGCTTCGGGATAGTTTCTTTTCCACCAAAACGAATCAACTCCTTCTTCGCTTCACTAAGATAGCCCAACTTCACCATCTTAGGAAAATCAGCTTCGGAGATGGTGGACTTTCCGAAGTCCTGATGGCTAGGTTTGCTCGGCACTGCACTGCTATAATCATCTTCGGAATCAGTTTCTTCAGCATCAGCTTGTCCTGCTTCGACGACAGGAATATCCTCCGATGTTACCAGCCCAGACCGCCTCATTGCTTCGGAAATTGGAACAGTTCCAGTAGCTTCGGCCTCATCTCCCTCTCGGTCAATCATGGCAGTAGAACGCAATCTCGCCATCTGATTATGAATGTTTTGAAATTTTTTGAAGTTGTTGACTTTCTCGATTTCTCCGAAGTTCTTTCTCTTGTGACGAAGCAGAATCGAAAGCGGTGCTTCGCTTAAGCACAATGATCAAGCTTCGGCTATGGCTAAATTTTTGACAGCACAACAGTACAATAGCAATGAATGCTGTGGTAACTTCACACCTACCCGTCTGTTTATATAGCACCGCAGGTGGGAAGGTAAATCGTCAAGGTCTTCCGCACCGGAAAAACAGCCACCCACGCTCATTGACCGGTGGGCCACAAGGTCCGCGAAGGTGAATCGTCAGGGCGCGTGCAACTGCTGCAAGATGGGGCCACCTCGCGCGCGGATTATTTTAATCGTTTCTTGTCAAACGAGCTCAGGGAAGGTGTTTTTTCGGATCTTCGGCATTCCGAAGCCTAGAAGACTTTTTCACGGATCAAGCTCATTACAAAAAACGATCTAGCACCACGAAGGGGCTACTGTTGGGGGTATGCTTCGTAGCCGAAGATCCTAAAAGAGGAAAACACCTTCGGCAAGATCCTTTCAAGAACAGCGCCGAAGTTATCACCGATAGAGCTTCGGCACAGTGACAAGTCTCAAGACGAAGGGGGCGAACTGACTTAAAGATCAAATGACTCAAAGACCCATGATGTTTTATGTCAGTATTGTAATTGATTATAAAGGGGATAAATGTAATTTCACATAGGCTGTGTCCTGTGCCTATAAATAGATGAATAGTACCCCTATACTGTTCACGCAATCTTGTAATTGTTGACGCATCACATTGGAATTATTGTTTTCCGTCAAGGAGAAGGTATAAACATACTCAAATGTCATGTTTTAATATTCAGATCCATATAATAAAATATAAGAATAATGTTATCTGCTTCTAACATATGTTTTACACGTTATGCTTCATTTTACATTGTTCTATAAACCTAATCACAAAGGTATGACCTTCGTGATATTTAATCTGCGACCTTCGTCCGAAGTTCATTAAATCCTTAGGGAGATAATGCTTCAGCGGACGAAGGGCATTAACATTTAACATTTTTATGTTGCCTTGTTCTTAATTCATAGCATTTGAGAACAAGTCCCCAACATGCTCTTTCTATCTATTTTACATCCGACATAATCGGCATCGGAATACCTAATTAGATCAAAGGTAGATCCCTTGGGGTACCAAAGCCCAAACTTAGGAGTATAAACTAAGTATCTCATGATTCTCTTTACGGCCCTAGGGTGAACTTCCTTAAGACTTGCCTGAAATCTTGCACACATGCATACAGAAAGCATAATATCCGATCGATATGCACATAAGTAGAGTAAAGATCCTATTATCGACCGATATACCTTTTGATCTACGGACTTACCTCCTGTGTCGAGGTCGAGATGCCCATTAGTTTCCATGGGTGTGTTGATGGGTTTGCCATTCTTCATCCCAAACTTCTTAAGTATATCTTGAATGTACTTAGTTTGGTTGATGAATGTGCCCTCTTGGAGTTGTTTGATTTGAAATCCAAGGAAATACTTCAACTCCCCCATCATTGTCACACCCGGTTTTAGAAGGTAAACCGAATGCGAACCATGTACGTGCCAGGATCAGTAATTCACGTACACAGCGATTACATAAATGACTCATCATAGCACAATGCTTCGAATTAAAATAAAGAGTAAGTAATAATATTACAGACTAGAGCCATTTACATAATATAAATCAAAGTACACAGAATCGAAACGTAGCCAACGTAAACAACCCACCACAAGCAGCTGACTGGGGGAGGTCGCTAGCCTAATCCTCGAACTCATCGACGTCCTGTAACTCCTGGAGATCCGCCTTGGCGCCTTCTTCTTTACCTGAGCATAGATTTGCACCAAAGGCAACCTGGTGTTTTGTGAAAGCAAGGGTGAGTACACATCAACGTACTCAGCAAATGTCCCGTTTGGCTGTAGTGGACTAGCTTTATGTGGGGTTAAGTCAAGCAGTTGCTTTTAGTTGATCAGGTTATTATTACTAGTAGAAAGCCAGGTTTTAACATTAACCCAAGTTATTAACCCAAAGTACCCTTTCCAAACGGAAAGAATACCACTTACCATTACCAATAGCATAATCATAACCATCTTCCTCATCATCATCTGTAAACAAACCATCTCTGATCAAGTGTATCTAATCAATGGAGCTCCCTTGGCCGCTCATAACCGCGAGCACGGCTGATATATCAGTTTCATAACACTCTGCAGAGGTTACCCACAAGCCATGATACCCTCTTGCCTCGGGCCGATCAAACCCTTAAACACTACCAAGGTGAATAGGCAGGGTTTCACTACGTAGCCTTTACAAAGATTCCCTAAGGCTGTAGCCCGCTGTTAGGTTTCCTAAATGTACCGCACTCCTCCCCAAGGGGCAAACCAACCTTGGCAGAGCGAGCCGCATACACCGAGCCCCATTGACGGCACGACAGCGAAGCGAACTACACCTTAGTTCCTCTAATTATTCAGCTAAGGGCGTCCCATTCCACCCTCATGGTTGCACTGTTTTTCCGGGCGGTCATCCAACGAACAGGTCCTTACGGAGAGGCACTCGATAAACCGCTCGAGCCCCCTTGAATGACACAAGTATAACATCATAATAAAGAAGGGAAACAACGTATCATTGATAAATCTCATCATGTTCATTGATTAGAGTTGAGCAATAGCATAAAGCTAAACAATAATAACTCAAAAGGTAATCAAGGACAAGGTAAATACAAAGCTAGTCAATCCTTAGGTTGATCATGGTATGCAGGTTGATGAATTATAAAGTAAATGGGACATAATAGGTCAAAGGACACTTGCCTTCACCAAACAGGTGGTTAGGGTCTTCGATCTCGTAGAACTCGAAGAGTTCGATCACTTGGTCGCCATGCTTGATCGTCGATTCCTCGAAGCTCAGAAACGAATCGCGATCTAATCGCAACGCGAAGCGAAGACGAACAGGCACAAGCAAACAAACATATACATGTGCATAAGAACATTACACCATACAAGATAAAATGTTATAAAAGCGAGCAATATAAAATAGAGAGCGCCTCTACGGTTACGCGAGGAAAAGAACCACGATAGTCGAAGCTACGGTCGAGGGGTTAACGCGTTTACGTTAAACAAGTACTAATTAGAACATTTAATCCGACATTTCTATATTAATGGATATTAATCAAATGTAAATTAATATTACTACTTAGTTTTAACTAACTTACTATTTAAATATTTGACAGTTAAGCAAGTAACTTAATGAATATGAGCGATTCTAAGCGAGACGAATTAACGACGCACGACGTGCAAACACGATATGCGCAACGCGCGGACACAAACGACTTAGCGCGCGGACAACGCGCGATATGCGCGAATGGCACGCGGCAAGGCACGCGACACACGCGAACGGCACACGACAACACGTGCGAACAACACACGCGACACTCGCGAACGACGCGACGACGTGCGCGAAACAGCACCGCGGCACGCGCGGATCGACATACGAAACTAATAAATAAACAACGTGATTAAACTAAATAATTATTAATAAATAACCTTTCAGTTAAGGTTAATCATATTGGTGACTAATTATAAATGCGTAAATCGAATTCCTAAATTAGGTTTTTAAATTGAAACGTCGTTCTAGTAGCCACTGGTTAAACAAACGTTTAACTAAATTAAATAAAATATGCAAAAAATTGGGATAAATATATCTAAATTAAGATAATTTTAATACGAATCTAACGCAACTTGAATGGATCGAATCGGATTTAAAACGCAAATGTTATAAATGTTTTAAACCATACTTTAATTCGTGCGGACTAAATTTACGAAACTACCATCGTCTTCTTCCTCTCATCTTCTTCCTCCCATCCATGGATGAGAGAGAAGGGGAAGAGGAGGGGGCTGCGCAGGGGAGGTCGGGGTTGGGCCAGCCGGGGGTGGGCGCGGCTGCACGGGGCAAGGGACGCGGCCACCGCCGCTGGGGAGGGGCACGCGGGCGCGGGAGCACGGGAATACGGGCGACACCGCCGGCCACCGCCGCCGTCGCCGGGGAGGGGGAAAGGGGCACCACCGGGGAGGGGAAACGGAGGGGGGAGGGGCGCCGCCGCCGGGGAAGGTGAGAGGAGAGTGAGGGAGGCCCTGCACGGACGGGAAAACGAAGAACACGAAGAAACCCTAGGTACAACAATGGAGCTTCTCACCGGGGAAGAAGACCCTCGCCGGAGTCGAGGACAAATCCGTCGATTGCCGGAGATTCGGGGATCCAATCGACGAACCGAACGCGCTGCGACAAAGCCCTCGACGAGACGAACGCAGCGATACCCTCGGATTTGGCATACGATGCACGAATTGAGAGTAATTGCTCGCCGGAGTTGGAACTGCCCCGAACTTCGGCGAGCAATACCGGGAGCTAGGGATTGGATTTGGAGAAAACGTTTTGTGTTCTGGAACGGGCTCGACGAGATGATGCCGGACATGTATATATATCTAGGGTTTGGATGAGATGAAAATTCAGTTAAAATTCGGATTTTACTATTTTTAAAATTCAAAAAAGCCTAGAAATCCATATTTTGTGCTCAAAATATTATAGATACTTTCAAAAATTCCAGAAAAAATCCTGTAAATGTTTTGGCACCTAATGAACTCAAAAAACATAACTAGAATTTCTAAAAATATTTTTAAGTTCCACAAATAAATAGATTTTGGTTTCCGGAAAATAGAAAAATACTCCGAAAAATATGAAAATTTACCGAGCGCTTCTATAAGATATGTTAACATGTTTCAAACACATTTTACACTTAGAAACACCATGCAACGGCATGAATGCAACAACCAAAGTGCCTCTAGGGCTCATTCCACTAGGTTTACGCTAATATAAAACAAAATAATTCTCCATTTTTAGGGAAAAGAGAAAGGAAAGCGAAGAACTGAGAGAGTAACACCTGAATTTTGTGGATATTAGAAAAGAAATTTTATACCCCCAAATTCAAGGTGTTACAAATCTTACCCCCTTAACAGAATCTCGTCCTCGAGATTCAAGAAGAGGCTAGCAAGAAAATGAGATTGGTTCATTAGTCTTTCATAGCTTTTTCTAACTCAACTTTGACTCCGCCGGCTTGACTTGTGGATTGGTTGCTTTGACCATCAGATGCTTGAGACCGATTGATGCAATTCTTGAGGATCTCCTGGACCTGTGGGTTAGGACCCACACACGCTTTCGCTGCGCCACTCTGATCTTGTTGGTTGATGTTGATTGCATTGTCTTCATTGGGGTTAGCGGCTAACCCCCTTAACAGGAGCGTTGATATGCACTTGGTGAAGATGTTGCCGACTCTGATCTTGACTGATTTGGAGGAGTTGGAGGTTGCCAAATGGACAGGTGCAAGAGGAAAGAATAGCGAGAAAAGGTAAGTATAGATGGATTAGAGAGAGAGCAGGGGGAGAACCCAATTACTTAACTCTATGGTACTCACTTAGTAAACAGATTCCATTGCGACCAAGGGCCACATCACATCAACACTCATTCCAAAGAAGCAAATCAGTCATAGCAGAAGGACAAACATCATGAGCACACAGCAACAAACATCTCGTTGCTATACGTTCCTTTTAATTAAATGGTGGTCTTTCCTTAAAAAAGGGAAACTACTCTAAGGCCAACAAAAGGCAAGGGGAATAATAAGACATGGAGGGTAGGGGCATGAGCATAATAAAGGATGGAGCTAAAGCAATGATTGTAACCGACAAGGGAGAGAATGCAACCAAGGTCAGGATAGGTAAAGCACCATTCTCAAATCGAGATGGAAAAGATGATATTTCAAAAGGTAGGCATAAGATAACATCATGGAAAGATCTAGAGATTACAAAGGTAAGGGAGGTGAAAGGCAAAAGCACACCAAAAGATAGAGTTAGGACAAGACTTGCAATGCAACAGAGGAAAAAGGGAACGAACAAGAGCGGGATGGGCAAGACATCACTCTTGAAATGAAATGAGAGGGGAGGATTTAAAATGCAGGTGCAAGATAAGCATCATGGTAAAGAACAGGGGATGACAAGGGTTAAGGTGATAACAGACAAACACAACCAAGGATGTATTTTAGACAAAACTTGTGAGGCATCAAAGAAGAGGAAGCAATCAATGGTGAAGTAGGTGAGGCATTATCCTCAAACAGCGATGAAAAAGAGCAGGCTTTAAAGGGTAGGTTCAAGATAAGCATGTGGGCAAGGGCATAGGTATCACAAGGGTTTAAAGGTAATAATGGACAAGGATGTATAAGAGGAGGTAAATGGGAATAAGAACCAAGGATATAAATACCACAGAGGGTGGAGTTAAGACAGGACGTGCAAGTGAAAAAAAGAGGGCACATCCAAGGGCCAGATAGGTAGATTGCCACTCTCAAATTGAGGTGGAAGAGAGGAGATTTTTAAAGAGCCAAAATAAAGATGAGTATCAAGGCAAGATCGATGGATGACAATAAGATGGTGATAGCAAATAAAACACGCAACAAAGGATGGAATTAACACAAAACCTGTAAGGCAACAAGGAGTGAAAAGAAATCAAGGGAGAGATAGGTAACTCACAGCCTCAAACTGGGTTGAAGGAAAGGGGGGCTTTTAAAGGATAAGTTCAAGGTAAGCAATTAGGTAGAAGACATAAATATCGCAAGGGTCAAAGGCGATAATAGACAAGGGCATAAGAGAAAAGATGAAGGCACAGAAGAGCCAGTGGTATAAGTACAACAAAGAATGGAGTTACATCAAGGCTTACACGCGGTAAAGGAGAGGATATAGCCAAGGGTGAGATAAGTAAAACATAGCTCTCGAATTGAGATAGAAAAGAGGAGATTTCAACAAGCAGACCTAAGATAAGTATCAAGGCAAGATCTACAGATTACAAAGGTAAGGACGATATCAAACAAAAGCTCAACAAAGGATGAAGTTAAGGTAAGACAAGACTTGCAAAGCGACAAAGGGAAAGGAAACGAACCAGAGCGGGATAGGGAAAACAACACTCTCGGATTGAAATGGAATAAGTGAGGCTAAGAAATAGGTAAACATCATGGTAAATATGGAGAGAGGTCAAGGGTCAAAGGTGATAATAGGCAAGGATATAAAGGAAGAGGTAAATGTGCATAAAAAACCAAGAATCTAGGTACAATCAAGAATAGAAATAAGATAAGTCTTGCAAGAGGTAAAGTATAGGATATAACCAAGGGTGAGATAAGTAAGAGACCACGCTTGAACTAAGGTGGGAGATTGGAGGTTTTAGATAATGAACATAGCGTAATCGCCAAGGTAAGATTGAGAGATGAGAAGGGTAAAGGCAATAAGAAGCAAAAGCACAACAAAGGATGAGGTTACAAACTCGCGAGCCAAAGAAGAGGATACGACCAAGAGAAAGAAGGTATGAGACAGAAGAGGGGTGATTTTAAAGGGCAGGTATGAGACAAACATCAATGCAGGATATAGAGGTGTCAAGGGTGCATATGATAATAATTAAAAGCATAACAAAGGATATAGTTAAGGCAAGACTCGCGAAATGACAAAGTGGAGAAAACAATCAAGGGTAAGATAGGTAAGGTTCCAATAGAAGGGTTGAAGTAAACATTCATTACCGAGTGGAGTTACAAGGAGACAACGAGATCACCAAAGATATGCAAAGTAGAATGACCGCTCATGGATCATTAAGAAACAAGGGTGGTCAAGGGCATGTTAACTGAAATGTCTCAAACAGATATTGGGATATAAAGGTAAGCATATATAAAAATAAGAGTATGCAAGATTCCAATGGTACGAGCATACCAAGACCAGGAGAGTACAAATTGCCAAAAAGATAGAGACTTAACAATAGAATAGGAAAGAGTTTCAAAAGACAGTAAGATCATGGACATATAAACTGAAATTTTTAAATAGGCAGCAGAGTTTTTATTAGAGGTAGGTATTGAAACAAGAGTATTAAAGAATTCAGGGATACTAGCATGTCAATACCAGGGGAATAAGATTGCAAAATGGTAGCAATTTAATGATGAAAGAGGAAGGGATCCAAAAGACAAGAAGGTTATGGTCAGGGGCATCTACAAAGATGTCGCAAGCACAAGAGTGAGATCAGATCTAATAGATTGAGAGAAGTATAGACCATACTAGAATAAAATACTTTTGGCAAGGGGGCATATAGGAGCACAACATAGAATTAGTCGAGGTGACTAATATTTTGAAGCAGAATCAAGGATGAGATGAAGTAATAATTAATAAGTCCTTAAAACGGCCAATGCTACTCTAGGTCAGCGGTCCTACAGTCAGCACGACTTTGATACCACTTATGTTACACTCGGTTTTAGAAGGTAAACCGAATGCGAACCATGTACGTGCCAGGATCAGTAATTCACGTACACAGCGATTACATAAATGACTCATCATAGCACAATGCTTCGAATTAAAATAAAGAGTAAGTAATAATATTACAGACTAGAGCCATTTATATAATATAAATCAAAGTACACAGAATCGAAACGTAGCCAACGTGTAACACCCGGCTTTAAGGAACAAAGCCAGATGCATCTCATACATGCGCCGAGAAGACAACATATATAATAACAGAGTGTATAGAGATAAATGTCATAAAACATCAGAGTAATTATTACATAGCGGAAGACTTATTACAAAATAAAAGTATAACCATAAAACGAACTAAGGATCGTCGGCGCCAATGTCGACTGAGAAACGCCACCTAGATCAGATCGAACTCCTCAGTGTTAGGCGGCTCCTCTTCGACCACCTGTTCTTCTCCTGTGGGGGGGGTGTGAGACAGCAAGAGTGAGCTCACATACGTTCATAGCTCAACAAGTCGTGGGGAATAATGTGGCATGAACTCACCAAAGGTGGGAGTTCATGAAGTGTAAGGCTGATCAATGAAATAAAGGCTAAGGCTGAGCACTGCTTTTATAAGTTGGTCAAAATTTTATTAGCAATTACTAAGTGTAAGTAAATACCAAACCTTAATAATAATAAAGAACAGTAATAGTAAAGTAATCCCGAATGCGATGCAAATGTCAAATTAAATTTAAGTTCCATGGTTAATCATGTGAGGGTCCGAGCCGCTCTTGACCGTGAGCACGGCTAGTATACTAGTTTTACACTCTGCAGAGGTTGCGCATCTTTACCCACAAGCCGTGTTACCCATCTGCCAAGGGGTCATGAATCCCATACACCTCTACCAAGGAAGCGAGGCAGGGTAACACTACGAGGCCTTTACAAAGTTCCACTAGCTTCAGACTACCCGCTACAGTTTATAGGAAGCTCCAGTGCAGGGTTCTTGTCGATCGCCATCGCAGCAAAATCAAACAAGGACCTCCCTACACTGACCACTCCCCTACTGCCCTTGCCCCTTTCGGGTAAGGTAGCCCTCCACTAGCTTTCCTAGTTAATCAGCCAAGGGCGTCCCATTAAACCCTTGTGGTAGCACTGTTTTCCCGGGTGGTCGCTCCATGTTCCCATTAATTTAATGATCTTAACATGAACAACAATAATAACAAGATAATAACAGACTAATCATGAATAGTGTATCTCCATACCCAATCCACATAAAGCAATAGCAAGTACTACCCAAAAATATTTCAGGGGTGAACAAGGTATAGAGGTAATCAAAACTGGGGTACATAAAGGATCCCATCAAAATTAACCTATGCAGATCATTAAAATTAATAAGAACATGGCTGGGAAAAGTAAGTGATCAAGGGCACAACTTGCCTTCAATGAGCTCCTGCTCAGCTATCTCTACTTGTTGAACCTCAGTTTCCACAGTGGCTTGCTCGTCTATTCGCATCAACACAATACATACATAGTATAGCCAAAATCAACATCACACCAAACATGTAAAATAAATATACAGTAAAAATCTACACATTAAAATAAGAGCATAGGGACTGGAATTACTAAATTTGGAGTTATAGGTTTCAAGTTGTGAATTTCCTAAGGTTTGATGTGATTAAATTAGGATTAAATGTTAAATTAATGTTCTAACAGAGTTCATGTCCAAACAGTGACTCTAAATGATAGAGAATATTATTACAAAATTTTAGAAATTGGAATGGCTCAATTTGGATCAAAAATGGAATTTCTATGAATTTTACAAGTTTCTAGAATTGTTTTTGTATTAAAAACGAATTTCTAATATCAATTCTCTGTTTTTAATATTCCCTGGACTGGGCGTCCATATCTGGAAAGTGCAGGGACCCGCGCGTAAGTTTCCAGAGACACAACGAATAGCACCCAGAGGACCGCGGGTTGATTCACTAATATTATAAGGGTTTCTTTGCAAACTGCGCAAGCGAAGGGGTATCGGGTCGTTCTGGCCGTCCGATCGGAAATCAGGGGTCTGGATTAGACCTCTACTCCCACGAACCAGTACGCCGCACTGACCATCGGATCAAGATCCTACGACTATGGTTTTAAATAGCGAGATCGCGTGGGAACCATCCGATCGAAGATCTGCGGTCACCGTCTACTACCGCGAATGGTTATCCCCACATCTAATCACAACCGTTCGTTTGCAATCCCACGGCCGCGACTCCTTTCCTCAGCTACAACCCCACCGAACAACCACGCACGGCGGCGTCAGTGCTCCCGCGGTGGCGCCATGGCCGGCGAAGCGGCCGCATGCCATTCCGGCCCCCCAAGCTTGAACACGAGCAGCACTACGCATAGAGGAGAACAATGCGAATAAAATGGTCAAGGACTCACCGACAAATCCCACGTGGGAGGCTCTGGCCACGCGGTGCGGTCGAGGTCGAAGTCCGACGAGAAATTGCCGGCGCGCAGCTCCCCAATCGCGCCAACCGAGGCCGAGAGCACGCACCGGAGGTCGCGTAGAAGCACCCGAACCAACAATCCCGACCGTTCCGGCGTCGTCGTCACGAAACCACGGCGGCGGAAATCCTCGTCTCTCTCTCTCTCTCTCTCCGCTTCTCTCTACTGGGGCCGGTGCTTGCGACCAGAGAACCTCCGGGCGGCGTTCTTATGTGCGGCAACGGATGTCCGAGGGAGCAGGGAGGCCGTTGAACCTGCTCGGTCAACACCGGGGAGATCGCGGCGGTGGTTGCGCGCGGTTTCGGTAGAGGGAACGAGCCCGACAGCTTGGGCCCACACGCAGTGAGAGGGAAGTCAGTCGCGCGCGTGTGGAGGAGGCGGGCGAGGCTGACAGAAGGTCCCCACCTGTCGGCGCGGGCGAGCACTCCCCCGATGGGCTGGGACGGTGTGTTATTCTGCTGGGCCAAAATGAGTAGAGGTCGGCCCATGTGGCTTTTATTCTTTTTCTTTTTATTTTTCCTTTCTATTTTCTTCATTTCTAAGGTTTTCTTAGTTTGAATTCAAATTTAGTTTCAAACTTTGTACAAATTTGTTATCAAATCATATTATGAATGAAAAGTACAAATTCTAGAAGTATGTTGATATTACTTTTATTTTCATATCACTTCTCTCCTTACTTTTAAACCCTAGTTTTCAATGTAGGGCTTAATCCAATTTCTAGTCATTTTATATTATTGTTATTTTTATTTAATGCACAAACATAAAAACTCCAACAAATGCACTTTTTCTTTATTTTAGAATAATTGTTTTATTTAGTCACCCACAATTACATAGGTGCTCTTTTTAGGATGCAAATAAGACACACAAAATGAGGAGCTCTCTCTATTACTCTTGGTATACAACTTTGAGTATTACAAATCCTACCCCCCTTAAAAAATAATCTCGTCCTCGAGATTTAGGAAGATCTAGGGAAAAGGTGGGGAAAATCTATGCGAAGCTCTTCTTCTCTTTCCCAAGTTGCTTCATCTTCACCGTGGTGGCTCCATTGCACTTTGCACATCTTTATAACCTTATTCCTCGTAACTCGAGTCAAAGTATCCAAAATCTTGATGGGGTACTCAGCATAAGTCAGGTCATCTTGAACATTAAGGTCTTCCATTGGTAATTGCTCCTCAGGTATCCTGAGACATTTCTTCAGCTGAGATACATGAAATACATCATGAACGTCCGCGAGATGATCCGGTAACTCCAATTGATATGCAACTTCTCCCACTCGCTTTAAGATTAAAAAGGGTCCAATAAAGCGAGGGGACAACTTTCCTTTGACTTTGAATCTTCTCATACCCCGAAGTGGTGACACCTTCAAATAGACATAATCACCCTCCTTAAACTCAAGTAGTCTTCTCCGGGTGTCAGCATAACTTTTCTGCCTGGATTGTGCAGTTCTCAAATTCTCCCTTACTTGCTGGACTTGTTCTTCTGCTTCCTGTATAATCTCAGGCCCAAACAACTGTCTTTCACCAGTTTGATCCCAATACAGTGGAGTCCTGCACTTTCTGCCATACAAGGCCTCAAACGGTGACATCTTCAAACTGGCCTGATAGCTATTATTATATGAGAATTCCGCATACGGTAAACTCTTATCCCAACTTCCACCATGCTTAAGAGCACAAGCTCTTAACATATCTTCCAGTACTTGGTTAGTCCTCTCAGTCTGCCCATCAGTCTAGGGATGGTAAGCCGAACTAAAATTCAATCTCGTATCCAATGACTCGTGCAACTTCTTCCAATACCGAGAAGTAAACTGTGATCCCCGGTCTGACACAATTTTCTTTGGCACACCATGCAGGCAGACAATCCGTGCCATGTACAACTCTGCCAACTTGGCTCCTGAATACGTGGTCTTCACTGGAATAAAGTGGGCTACTTTAGTTAGCCTGTCCACAATCACCCATATAGAATCATATCCAGCAGACGTGCGGGGTAATCCAACAATGAAGTCCATGCCAATCTCTTCCCATTTCCACTCAGGTATCTTCAGTGGATGTAGTAGTCCGGCTGGCCTCTGGTGTTCAGCTTTAACTCTTTGGCATACATCGCACATAGCCACATGTGCAGCCACATCTCTCTTTAAACCATACCACCAATACTTTTGCTTCAAATCCTGATACATCCTAGTACTTCCAGGATGAATAGAATAAATTGAGTCATGTGCTTCCTTCAATATGGTTTCCCGAAGACTATCAATATCGGGAACACAGATCCGATTCTTGAACCATATCGTGCCTTGTTCATCCTCCGTGAACTCTGGGCCTCTACCCTCTGTTATCAGATCCTTGATCTCCTGGATTTTGGCATCACCAACCTGACCTTTACGAATTTCTTGCTCCAAGGTAGGTTCCAATTCAATAGTCACTCCTTCCGTATGTTTAACGATTCCCAGGTTGAGCCTCTCAAAGTCTTTTGCTAATTCATCAGGTAGCTGGACAACGAAAGCGGAGTGAACATGTTCCTTCCGACTCAAGGCATCTGCAACCAAATTCGCCTTGCCTGGGTGATAGTGAATCTCCAAGTCATAATCTTTAATGAGCTCCAACCAACGGCGTTGCCTAAGATTGAGATCCTTCTGAGTGAATATATACTTCAAACTCTTATGATCCGTGTATACTTGGCACTTAGTTCCCATAATATAGTGTCTCCAAATCTTAAGTGCATGCACAACGGCAGCCAGCTCTAAGTCATGGGTGGGGTAGTTCAATTCATGCTTCCTCAACTGACAAGATGCATAGGCAATCACATGTCCATCTTGCATAAGCACACATCCAAGTCCTTGGCCACATGCATCACAGTAAATGTCAAATCCCTTCTGCAGATCTGGCATAATCAATACTGGAGGTGACATCAATCTCTCCTTCAACTGATCAAAGCTTTCTTGGCACTTCTCATCCCACTTAAATTCTCTTCCTTTCTCCAAAAGCGAGGTCATGGGCTTAGCAATCTTAGAAAATCCTTCAATAAATCTCCGATAATATCCTGCGAGTCCCAAGAAACTCTGAATCTCCGTAACTGTAGTGGGCACTCTCCACTCCATTATCTCCTTCACCTTAGCAGGATCCACTGCTATTCCTCCATTAGAAATAATATGACCAAGGAATGGCACCTTGTCAATCCAAAACTCGCACTTGCTGAACTTAGCATAGAGTTGATTATCTCGTAACTTCTGTAGCACCAACCTTAGATGTTGTTCATGATCACTTTCATTCTTAGAATAGATAAGAATATCGTCGATAAACACCACGACGAATTTGTCCAAATACTCCATAAACACCTTATTCATCAAATTCATGAAGTAAGCTGGTGCATTGGTTAGTCCAAATGACATAACAGTAAACTCATATAATCCATATCGAGTCGAGAAAGCCGTCTTGGGAATATCCGATGGTCTAATCCTCATCTGATGGTAACCCGATCGGAGATCAATCTTCGAGAACACCCTAGCACCCCTCATCTGATCAAATAAATCCTCAATACGGGGCAACGGATACTTGTTCTTCACCGTGACATCATTAAGAGATCTATAATCCACACACATCCGTTGCGATCCATCCTTCTTCTGCACAAATAACACCGGTGCTCCCCAAGGTGAGGAACTCGGACGAATATACCCAGCCTCTTGTAACTCAGTTAACTGCTTCTTAAGTTCCTTCAACTCCTCTACGGACATCCTATATGGCCGTTTAGAAATAGGGGCGGTTCCAGGTAAGAGATCAATAACAAACTCAACTTCTCTATCAGGTGGCATTCCTGGTAACTCCTCTGGAAAGACATCCGGAAAATCTCTAACCACCCGGATATTGTCACCAACAAACTCCTCAGGTATAAAGAACATTGCACGCATGGATGAGGAGGTTACTGCAATATTAACTTGAAATCTTTCTCCTTTAGTG
This sequence comes from Zea luxurians, assembly GCA_029449295.1. Lineage (NCBI taxonomy): Eukaryota > Viridiplantae > Streptophyta > Magnoliopsida > Poales > Poaceae > Zea > Zea luxurians. Next base: position 33,050,923 of record JAOPSE010000031.1, read on the forward strand.
GTAGTGAGTTCTACGGTACCTCTACCACATGCTATAACGGCCTTTGCCTTTCTTAGCCATGACATACCAAGAATCAGATCTATACTGCTTGACTCTAATATTATTGCAGTAGCTCCAAATTCTCTACCCATAATGGTTAATGTCAATCTACGTGTCATTTGATTCGCCTCAACAGGCCCTTTAGGTGTAATTACTATCATGGGTTTTCTCATATTTAGCAGTGGTATTTCATTTGTGTTGGCATATCTAGCAGACATGAATGAATGTGTAGCACCAGAATCAAATAATATGGTTGTAGGAATTGTATTAACATAAAACATACCAATTACGAGGTCCCCACCATCAGGAGTATCATCAATGCTGACTTGATTCACCCTGGCTATAGAATATCCCTTGCCAGGGTCTGTTGCTTGTTCTGAGCTGGAGTAGTAGCAATCCTCTGTGGGCAGACATTTGCATAATGACCAGTCTTCCCACACTTGAAACACGTAGTGCCTGGACTCTGTCCTGCAAACTTCGTCGGGGTGCCAGTGGGGGTAGCCTGTCGAGGAGGTGGAGTCCTCAGTGGTGATTGCTGAACTGGGCGTGGTCCTCCTGGTCGGGTCGGTGTACCCTGTGGTGAACTGTAGCGAGGACGAACACTGCTGCTACCCTGTCCTTGTGAGATAGCCTTCCTCTTCAAATCACCCAGTTGAACACGCTTGTGTTCAATAGCAAGAGCCTTATCCAGTAGCCTCTGAAATGATGGAAAGGTGTGTACAACCAGTGCATACTGTAAGGGTCCATTAAGTCCTTCAATAAAGTGCTCCTGCTTCCTTTCATCCTCAGCAACTTCCTCCGGAGCATATCTCGACAGCTAAATAAATTTGTCTCTGTACTCGCTGACCGACATGTTGCCTTGCTTCAATGCCAGAAACTCCTTCTTCTTGATCTTTATCATACCAGCTGGAATATGGTAGTTCCTGAATTGCGTACTGAACTCTGCCCAGGTAATAGTATCAGCAGCATCATGGGCAGCAGTATAAGAATCCCACCAGTCAGCAGCAGGACCAATAAGACGTCCAGAAGCATATAAAACCTTCTCCCGGTCAGTGCATTGTGCAATATTCAGCATCTTCTCAATTGACTTCAACCAATCGTCTGCATCAAGTGGATCTGGCGAGCTGGCGAAGGTTGGTGGCTTATGACTCATGAACTCCCGGTGCTTATCACGAGGTGGAACTGGTGGTGGTGGTGGAGGTAGTGGTACTTGTTGCTGTTGCTGTTGTTGTTGAAGCTGTTGTTGTAGCTGCTGTTGTTGCGCCCTCCTTTCTTGGCGTATCTCATCTCTCTCCTGGCGCAACTCCTGGCGTATATCTTCTCTTTCCTGACGCATTTCCTGGCATTCTTGCTGCATCTGGGCACGCATATCAGCCATAGTGTCTGCCATTTGCTGCATCACCGCCATCTGAGCAGCAACCAGTGGATCAACTCCGCCTGGTGGAGGATTAGGAGGATTCATCTCTGCAGGCTGTGGCTGAGGTTGTCTATAAATTCTTCGAGTGTGTCGGTTAGGAGGCAAATCAATTCCACCACCCCTCCTGGTATTGACCATCTGAGTTAGATACATATGGTAAGAAAGAGCAGTAGACAAGGCAGTAATTACAATCATGTTACTTTGGGGGATTTATTAGCTAAGCAGTTTAATGTTTTACCTACCATAGCTAATTTATTACCTTATGCTGGCACATGCTAAGATGTCCATGTAATATTTCAATCAATCAAAGAAGCAAATCAGGCATTGATCATCAGAACAATCAACCAATATTTTTAATAGAGAAAATAGTTTTAATTTTGTCTTAGGCTTCCTATCTCTTAAAAATGTCATAGGGGTAGGGATTCCAAGGTGTGAAATCCATCTTGTCTCAGAGTAGAAAAGGTAAGAATGATCAGAGTAGAACAGTAGAAGGTGAGACAGGATCAAGATAAGTGTAGAAAGAATCAGAGTAAGGTAAGTAGGTAAGGGTTTGTCCATTTCTATCTAGGTTTCGTCCTATAGTCAACATTTCCTCTGATACCACTTCTGTAACACCCGGCTTTAAGGAACAAAGCCAGATGCATCTCATACATGCGCCGAGAAGACAACATATATAATAACAGAGTGTATAGAGATAAATGTCATAAAACATCAGAGTAATTATTACATAGCGGAAGACTTATTACAAAATAAAAGTATAACCATAAAACGAACTAAGGATCGTCGGCGCCAATGTCGACTGAGAAACGCCACCTAGATCAGATCGAACTCCTCAGTGTTAGGCGGCTCCTCTTCGACCACCTGTTCTTCTCCTGTGGGGGGGGGTGTGAGACAGCAAGAGTGAGCTCACATACGTTCATAGCTCAACAAGTCGTGGGGAATAATGTGGCATGAACTCACCAAAGGTGGGAGTTCATGAAGTGTAAGGCTGATCAATGAAATAAAGGCTAAGGCTGAGCACTGCTTTTATAAGTTGGTCAAAATTTTATTAGCAATTACTAAGTGTAAGTAAATACCAAACCTTAATAATAATAAAGAACAGTAATAGTAAAGTAATCCCGAATGCGATGCAAATGTCAAATTAAATTTAAGTTCCATGGTTAATCATGTGAGGGTCCGAGCCGCTCTTGACCGTGAGCACGGCTAGTATACTAGTTTTACACTCTGCAGAGGTTGCGCATCTTTACCCACAAGCCGTGTTACCCATCTGCCAAGGGGTCATGAATCCCATACACCTCTACCAAGGAAGCGAGGCAGGGTAACACTACGAGGCCTTTACAAAGTTCCACTAGCTTCAGACTACCCGCTACAGTTTATAGGAAGCTCCAGTGCAGGGTTCTTGCCGACCGCCATCGCAGCAAAATCAAACAAGGACCTCCCTACACTGACCACTCCCCTACTGCCCTTGCCCCTTTCGGGTAAGGTAGCCCTCCACTAGCTTTCCTAGTTAATCAGCCAAGGGCGTCCCATTAAACCCTTGTGGTAGCACTGTTTTCCCGGGTGGTCGCTCCATGTTCCCATTAATTTAATGATCTTAACATGAACAACAATAATAACAAGATAATAACAGACTAATCATGAATAGTGTATCTCCATACCCAATCCACATAAAGCAATAGCAAGTACTACCCAAAAATATTTCAGGGGTGAACAAGGTATAGAGGTAATCAAAACTGGGGTACATAAAGGATCCCATCAAAATTAACCTATGCAGATCATTAAAATTAATAAGAACATGGCTGGGAAAAGTAAGTGATCAAGGGCACAACTTGCCTTCAATGAGCTCCTGCTCAGCTATCTCTACTTGTTGAACCTCAGTTTCCACAGTGGCTTGCTCGTCTATTCGCATCAACACAATACATACATAGTATCGCCAAAATCAACATCACACCAAACATGTAAAATAAATATACAGTAAAAATCTACACATTAAAATAAGAGCATAGGGACTGGAATTACTAAATTTGGAGTTATAGGTTTCAAGTTGTGAATTTCCTAAGGTTTGATGTGATTAAATTAGGATTAAATGTTAAATTAATGTTCTAACAGAGTTCATGTCCAAACAGTGACTCTAAATGATAGAGAATATTATTACAAAATTTTAGAAATTGGAATGGCTCAATTTGGATCAAAAATGGAATTTCTATGAATTTTACAAGTTTCTAGAATTGTTTTTGTATTAAAAACGAATTTCTAATATCAATTCTCTGTTTTTAATATTCCCTGGACTGGGCGTCCATATCTGGAAAGTGCAGGGACCCGCGCGTAAGTTTCCAGAGACACAACGAATAGCACCCAGAGGACCGCGGGTTGATTCACTAATATTATAAGGGTTTCTTTGCAAACTGCGCAAGCGAAGGGGTATCGGGTCGTTCTGGCCGTCCGATCGGAAATCAGGGGTCCGGATTAGACCTCTACTCCCACGAACCAGTACGCCGCACTGACCATCGGATCAAGATCCTACGACTATGGTTTTAAATAGCGAGATCGCGTGGGAACCATCCGATCGAAGATCTGCGGTCACCGTCTACTACCGCGAATGGTTATCCCCACATCTAATCACAACCGTTCGTTTGCAATCCCACGGCCGCGACTCCTTTCCTCAGCTACAACCCCACCGAACAACCACGCACGGCGGCGTCAGTGCTCCCGCGGTGGCGCCATGGCCGGCGAAGCGGCCGCATGCCATTCCGGCTCCCCAAGCTTGAACACGAGCAGCACTACGCATAGAGGAGAACAATGCGAATAAAATGGTCAAGGACTCACCAACAAATCCAACGCGGGAGGCTCTGGCCACGCGGTGCGGTCGAGGTCGAAGTCCGACGAGAAATTGCCGGCACGCAGCTCCCCAATCGCGCCAACCGAGGCCGAGAGCACGCACCGGAGGTCGCGTAGAAGCACCCGAACCAACAATCCCGACCGTTCCGGCGTTGTCGTCACGAAACCACGGCGGCGGAAATCCTCGTCTCTCTCTCTCCGCTTCTCTCTACTGGGGCCGGTGCTTGCGACCAGAGAACCTCCGGGCGGCGTTCTTATGTGCGGCAACGGATGTCCAAGGGAGCAGGGAGGCCGTTGAACCTGCTCGGTCAACACCGGGGAGATCGCGGCGGTGGTTGCGCGCGGTTTCGGTAGAGGGAACGAGCCCGACAGCTTGGGCCCACACGCAGTGAGAGGGAAGTCGGTCGCGCGCGTGTGGAGGAGGCGGGCGAGGCTGACAGAAGGTCCCCACCTGTCGGCGCGGGCGAGCACTCCCCCGATGGGCTGGGACGGTGTGTTATTCTGCTGGGCCAAAATGAGTAGAGGTCGGCCCATGTGGCTTTTATTCTTTTTCTTTTTATTTTTCCTTTCTATTTTCTTCATTTCTAAGGTTTTCTTAGTTTGAATTCAAATTTAGTTTCAAACTTTGTACAAATTTGTTATCAAATCATATTATGAATGAAAAGTACAAATTCTAGAAGTATGTTGATATTACTTTTATTTTCATATCACTTCTCTCCTTACTTTTAAACCCTAGTTTTCAATGTAGGGCTTAATCCAATTTCTAGTCATTTTATATTATTGTTATTTTTATTTAATGCACAAACATAAAAACTCCAACAAATGCACTTTTTCTTTATTTTAGAATAATTGTTTTATTTAGTCACCCACAATTACATAGGTGCTCTTTTTAGGATGCAAATAAGACACACAAAATGAGGAACTCTCTCTATTACTCTTGGTATACAACTTTGAGTATTACACAACGTAAACAACCCACCACAGGCAGCTGACTGGGGGAGGTCGCTAGCCTAATCCTCGAACTCATCGACGTCCTGGAACTCCTGGAGATCCGCCTTGGCGCCTTCTTCTTTACCTGAGCATAGATTTGCACCAAAGGCAACCTGGTGTTTTGTGAAAGCAAGGGTGAGTACACATCAACGTACTCAGCAAATGTCCCGTTTGGCTGTAGTGGACTAGCTTTATGTGGGGTTAAGTCAAGCAGTTGCTTTTAGTTGATCAGGTTATTATTACTAGTAGAAAGCCAGGTTTTAGCATTAACCCAAGTTATTAACCCAAAGTACCCTTTCCAAACGGAAAGAATACCACTTACCATTACCAATAGCATAATCATAACCATCTTCCTCATCATCATCTGTAAACAAACCATCTCTGATCAAGTGTCTCTAATCAATGGAGCTCACTTGGCCGCTCATAACCGCGAGCACGGCTGATATATCGGTTTCATAACACTCTGCAGAGGTTACCCACAAGCCGTGATTCCCTCTTGCCTCGGGCCGATCAAACCCTTAAACACTACCAAGGTGAATAGGCAGGGTTTCACTACGTAGCCTTTACAAAGATTCCCTGAGGCTGTAGCCGCCCGTTAGGTTTCCTAAATGTACCGCACTCCTCCCCAAGGGGCAAACCAACCTTGGCAGAGCGAGCCGCATACATCGAGCCCCATTGACGGCACGACGGCAAAGCGAACTACACCTCAGTTCCTCTAATTATTCAGCTAAGGGCGTCCCATTCCACCCTCATGGTTGCACTGTTTTCCCGGGCGGTCATCCAACGAACAGGTCCTTACGGAGAGGCACTCGAGAAACCGCTCGAGCCCCCTTGAATGACACAAGTATAACATCATAATAAAGAAGGGAAACAACGTATCATTGATAAATCTCATCATGTTCATTGATTAGAGTTGAGCAATAGCATAAAGCTAAACAATAATAACCCAAAAGGTAATCAAGGACAAGGTAAATACAAAGCTAGTCAATCCTTAGGTTGATCATGGTATGCGGGTTGATGAATTATATAGTAAATGGGACATAATAGGTCAGAGGACACTTGCCTTCACCAAACAGATGCTTAGGGTCTTCGATGTCGTAGAACTCGAAGAGTTCGATCACTTGGTCGCCATGCTTGATCGTCGATTCCTCGAAGCTCAGAAACGAATCGCGATCTAATCGCAACGCGAAGCGAAGACGAACAGGCACAAGCAAACAAATATATACATGTGCATAAGAACATTACACCATACAAGATAAAATGTTATAAAAGCGAGCAATATAAAATAGAGAGCGCCTCTACGGTTACGCGAGGAAAAGAACCACGGTAGTCGAAGCTACGGTCGAGGGGTTAACGCGTTTACGTTAAACAAGTACTAATTAGAACATTTAATCCGACATTTCTATATTAATGGATATTAATCAAATGTAAATTAATACTACTACTTAGTTTTGACTAACTTACTATTTAAATATTTGACAGTTAAGCAAGTAATTTAATGAATATGAGCGATTCTAAGCGAGACGAATTAACGACGCACGACGAGCAAACACGATATGCGCAACGCGCGGACACAAACGACTTAGCACGCGGACAACGCGCGATACGCGCGAACGGCACGCGGCAAGGCGCGCGACACACGTGAATGGCACACGACAACGTGTGCGAACAACACGCGCGACACTCGCGAACGACGCGACGACGTGCGCGAAACAGCACCGCTGCACGCGCGGACCGACATGCGAAACTAATAAATAAACAACGTGATTAAACTAAATAATTATTAATAAATAACCTTTCAGTTAAGGTTAATCATATTGGTGACTAATTATAAATGCGTAAATCGAATTCTTAAATTAGGTTTTTAAATTGAAACGTCGTTCTAGTAGCCATTGGTTAAACAAACGTTTAACTAAATTAAATAAAATATGCAAAAAATTGGGATAAATATATCTAAATTAAGATAATTTTAGGGCCCGTTTGGCACAACTCTAGCTCCTGATTCTAAGCGAGGATCTAGAGGAGCCATGCCAAACGGGTATTTTTTAAAACTGATTCTCGTGTGGAGCTGAAAGATCGGGAGTCGTTTTTGTGAAGAAAGGTGGGATCTAAAAAATCTGCTCCACCCTCCCTTAAAACAGCTCCTCAACCAACCAAATATGGACCTCCCCTTAAAGTTTGATCGAAATTACCTGCAATTGTCATTGGACAAAAAAATAACGAGCCAATTTATGGATTAAACATTTGAGACCATTTTATGCACTACTATGATGGAATTATTTTATATGTTATTGTTTCATATTTTTTTCGTATATGCATCCTACTTATTGGTTTGTAACAAAGTTGAACTGCAAAGGGTAAAACAGACAATCACCACAGACCACCAACTCTCAGAAGACAAGAATCAGTTTACTTGCCAAACGGTTTTAAAAATGATTCTGATTTTCTAGGAGAATCAGGAGGATCAGCTCCTCATGAGGATCAGGATCTGGAGCTAAAGAAGCAGGAGCTAGAGCTTTGCCAAACAGGCCCTTAATACGAATCTAACGCAACTTGAATGGATCGAATCGGGTTTAAAACGCAAAAGTTATGAATGTTTTAAACCATACTTTAATTAGCGCGGACTAAATTTACGAAACTGTCATCGTCTTCTTCCTCTCATCTTCTTCCTCCCATCCTTGGAAGAGAGAGGAGGGGAAGAGGAGGGGGCTGCGCAGGGGAGGTCGAGGTTGGGCCGGCCGGGGGCGGGCGCGGCAGCACGGGGCACGAGGGGCGCGGCCACCGCCGCCGGGGAGGGGCACGCGGGCGCGGGAGCACGGGAATACGGGCGACGCCGCCGGCCACCGCCGCCGTCGCCGGGGAGGGGGAAAGGGGCACCGCCGGGGAGGAGAAACGGAGGGGGGAGGGGCGCCGCCGCCGGGGAAGGTGGGGGAGAGTGAGGGAGGCCCTGCACGGACGGAAAAACGAAGAACACGAAGAAACCCTAGGTACAACAATGGAGCTTCTCACCGGGGAAGAAGACCCTCGCCGGAGCCGAGGACAAATCCGTTGATTGCCGGAGATTCGGGGATCCAATCGACGAACCGAACGCGCTGCGACGAAGCCCTCGACGAGACGAACGCAGCGGTACCCTCAGATTTGGCAGACGATGCACGGATTGGGAGTAATTGCTCGCCGGAGTTATCGCCGGAGTTGGAACTGCCCCGAACTTCGGCGATCAATACCGGGAGCTAGGGATTGGATTTGGAGAAAACGTTTTGTGTTCTGGAACGGGCTCGACGAGATGATGCCGGACATGTATATATATCTAGGGTTTGGATGAGATGAAAATTCAGTTAAAATTCGGATTTTACTATTTTTAAAATTCAAAAAAGCCTAGAAATCCATATTTTGTGCTCAAAATATTATAGATACTTTCAAAAATTCCAGAAAAATTCCTATAAATGTTTTGGCACATAATGAACTCAAAAAACATACTTAGAATTTCTAAAAATATTTTTAAGTTCCACAAATAAATAGATTTTGGTTTCCAGAAAATAGAAAAATATTTCGAAAAATATGAAAATTTACCGAGCGCTTCTATAAGATATGTTAACATGTTTCAAACACATTTTGCACTTAGAAACACCATGCAACGGCATGAATGCAACAACCAAAGTGCCTCTAGGGCTCATTCCACTAGGTTTACGCTAATATAAAACAGAATAATTCTCCATTTTTAGGGAAAAGAGAAAGGAAAGCGAAGAACTGAGAGAGTAACACCTAAATTTGGTGGATATTAGAAAAGAAATTTTATACCCCCAAATTCAGGGTGTTACAATCATAGACATCTCGAATTTCTGTATCATAATCCTACTAAACTCTTCACAAGTTGACTTGTTAGTAGACCCAAATATAATATCATCAACATAAATTTGACATATAAACAAGTCTTTTACAACAGTTTTAGTAAAGAGAGTAGGATCAGCTTTACCGACTTTGAAGCCATTAGTGATAATAAAATCTCTCAGGCATTCATAACATGCTCTTGGGGCTTGCTTGATCCCATAAAGCGCCTTTGAGAGTTTGTAAACATGGTTAGGGTACTCACTATCTTCAAAGCCGGGAGGTTGCTCAACATAAACTTCTTCCTTGATAGGTCCATTGAGGAAGGCACTTTTCACGTCCATTTGATAGAGCTTGAAGCCATGGTAAGTAGCATAGACAAGTAATATATGAATTGACTCGAACCTAGCTACAGGTGCATAAGTTTCATCAAAGTCCAAACCTTCGACTTGTGAATAACTTTTGGCCACAAGTCGGGCTTTGTTCCTTATCACCACACCATGCTCATCTTGCTTGTTGCGGAATACCCATTTGGTACCTACAACATTTTGATTAGGACGTGGAACTAAATGTCATACCTCATTCCTTGTGAAGTTGTTGAGCTCCTCTTGCATAGCCACCACCCAATCCGGATCTCTTAGTGCATCCTCCACCCTATATGGCTCAATAGAGGACACAAAAGAGTAATGCTCATAGAAATGTGCAACTCGAGATCTAGTAGTTACCCCCTTATGAATGTCACCAAGGATGGAGTTGACAGTTGACGAGGTGATCTCTTTGAATTGCTTGGTGGACTCTTGCGTGTGGCGGTCTTTGATCCCTAATTTCTTGATCATCTTCCTTGTCTTCATTATCTTCATCTCCCCCTTGATTATTGTCCTCCTCTTGAGGTGACTCATCCTCTTGATCTTCATCTTCATCATCTTGAACCTGATCCTCATTTTGAGTTGGTGGAGATGCTTGCATGGAAGATGATGGTTGATCTTGTGCTTATGTAGGCTCTTCGGATTCCTTAGGACACACATCCCCAATGGACATGTTCCTTAGTGCAATGCATGGAACCTCTTCATCATCTAGTTCATCAAGATCAACTTGCTCCACTTGGGAGCCACTAGTCTCACCAAACACAATGTCACAAGAAACCTCAACTAATCCAGTGGATTTGTTGAAGACTCTATATGCCCTTGTGTTTGAGTTATATCCTAGTAAAAAGCCTTCTACAGCCTTAGGAGCAAATTTAGAACATCTACCTCTTTTAATAAGAATAAAGCATTTACGCCCAAAGACTCTAAAATATAAAACATTAGGCTTTTTACCAATGAGGAGTTCATATGATGTCATCTTGAGGATTCGGTGAAGATATAACCGGTTGTTGGAGTAGCAGCCGGTGTTAATTGCCTCGGCCCAAAACTGGTATGATGTCTTGTATTCATCAAGCATGGTCCTTGCCATGTCCAATAGAGTTCTATTCTTCCCCTCCACTACACCATTTTGTTGAGGTGTGTAGGGAGAAGAGAACTCATGCTTGATGCCCTCATCCTCAAGAAATCATTGAAAGGGAAATAGGGTCAAACCTTTTCCTAAATGATTTTGGTGGTTGAAATGCCCAACACAAATAATTGGACTAACTAGTTTGCTCTAGATTATATATTCTACAGGTGCTAAAGGTTCAACACAAACCAATAAAAAGATCCAAGTTAGGCATCAAAACAAAGGAGCAAAAGAAACCGAAGAGAACCCTGGTCTGGCGCACCGGACTGTCCAGCGTGCCACCGGACAGTGTCCGGTGCCCAGGGCCGTACTCCTTCAAACTTGCCACCTTCGGGTTTCTTGAAAGCCGCTCTGCTATAATTCATCGGACTGTCCGGTGCACCAAGCGGAGCAACGGCTAATAGCGCAACAGTCGTTTGCAAAAGCATGAACAGTGCGTGCAGAAGTCAGAGCAGGCGTCAGAGGCGCACCGGACACTGAACAGTAGCTGTCGGTTGGGTGTCGTGGCTGGCGCGCCAGACATTGTCTATCGACAGACAGCCTCCCCAACTGTTGGTTTGGTGGTTGGGGCTATAAATACCCCCCAACCACCACCACTCTAAGAATCCAAGTTTTTCAGACATCTCATTCAATACAAGAGCTAGTGAAAGGGAAATGTGCCCTTGGGCCATTTCTATAATGTTTTGGTGATTAAAGTGTCCAACACATAGTGAGTGAGTTGATTATGTGCCAAATAATCAAGAAGTGCAAATCATGTTACAAGGTATGTTTCTAGACTTAGTACATTGTTTTGAGTACTAACATATTTTGTGTAAGTGCTAGAAACAGGAGAAAAGGAATTGGAAAAGAGTTGGCTCAGCCAACTCCTGCTCGGTCTGGGTGCACCGGACTGTCCGGTGCGCCAGGCCAGTCTCCGGTGAATAGGCCGCTCTCGAGACTCGACGGCGGCGTACGGCTATAATTCACCGGACTGTCCGGTGAGTCGTCCACGGCGAAGTCGTCACTCTCGGGAAAAGGATCAGTGACGCACGGCTAAAATTCACCGGACTGTCCGGTGGGGCACCAGACTGTCCAGTGAGCCAACGGTCGACTGCGCAACGGTCGGCCGCGCAATCCGCGGGCGACGCGTGGCCCGCGCCAACGGTCAGCAGGAGGCACCGGACTATCCGGTGTGCACCGGACAGTGTCCGGTGCGTCAACTGCCGCGAGTCTGCAACGGTCATCTGCGCCAGAATTGGAAAGAAATCGGCACCGGACCATCTACAGTGACTATCCGGTGGCGCACCAGACAGTCTGGTGGTGCACCAGACTGTCCGATGCGCCACCCGACAGAAGGCAAGGATAGCCTTCCTTGTTGGCCTCCAACGGCTCCTAGCTGTCTTGGGCTATAAAAGGGACCCCTAGGCGCATGGAGGAGTTACCCAAGCACACTCTAAGCATTCTAAGACTTCTAGTCCTCACTTCCACGCAATCATTCATCGTTCTTGAGATTGGAGCACTTTTCGAGTTGTAAACTCCTTGCGCGTGTTTTGTGTGCTCATCTTCTCACTTGTGTGCGTGTTTGCAGTGTGGATTTAATTCTAGTGTGTGTTGCTCTTCCCAAACTTACTCCGTGCTTTCTTTGTGAACAATCTTGTAAGGGCGAGAGGCTCTAACTTGTGGAGATTCCTCGCAAATAGGAAGAAAACTATAAGGAAGAACACCGTGGTATTCAAGTTGATCATTGGATCACTTGAAAGGGGTTGATTGCAACCCTCGTCCATTGGGACGCCACAACATGGAAGTAGGCAAGTGTTATACTTGGCCGAACCACGGGATAAAACACTGTGTCTCTTGTGATTGTCTTTCTCTGTGATTATTGTGATTCGCAAGAGCTCGCTCTATAGCCACTTGGTTCTATTGCACTAACATCTTTATAACCAAGCTTGTGGCTTTTTAGTGTTGAATTTTACAGGATCACCTATTCACCCTGCCCCCTCTAGGTGCTCTCAATTGGTATTAGAGCCGTTCTCTTCACGGAAGGGACTAATCGCCCGAAGAGATGGATCCTAAGGGAAAGGGGATGGTGGTCAATGATAAGGAGAAGGTGTCCATCTTCAACGAGCCAAGAGATGACAAGCCCAATGACTCTGGCTCGAGTCACAAGAAGAAGGACGGGAAGAAGAAGAGGCGCATCAAGAAGATCGTCTACTACGACAGCTACGAATCTTCTTCTTCACCAAGAGACGATGACGACGAGAAAAAGAAACCGGTTAATTCAATTTATTCATTTGATTATTCTCGTATTCCTTTTAATTCCAATGCTCATTTGCTTTCAATTCCTCTTGGTAAACCTCCACACTTTGATGGAGAGGACTACGCTTTTTGGAGTCACAAAATGCGCAGTCACTTATTTTCTCTCCATCCTAGTATTTGGGAGATAGTTGAGAATGGAATGCAATTTGATAGTACAGATAACCCTGTATTTATTAACGAGCAAATCCATAAAAATGCACAAGCTACCACTGTTTTGCTAGCATCTTTATGCAGGGATGAATACAACAAGGTGAGCGGCTTGGACAACGCCAAGCAAATCTGGGACACCCTCAAAATATCACATGAGGGAAACGATGCCACCATGATCACCAAAATGGAGTTAGTGGAAGGCAAACTAAGAAGGTTCACAATGATCAGGGGAGAGGAACCAACACAAACGTACAACAGGCTCAAGACCCTAGTCAACAAGATTAGGAGCTATGGAAGCACAAGATGGACGGACCACGACGTCGTCCGACTTATGCTCAGGTCTTTTACTGTTATTGACCCTCATCCGTGAAAACCCTAGGTACACAAAGATGACGCCTGAGGAGATACTCGGAAAATTTGTGAGCGGGCGCATGATGGTCAAGGAGGCAAGGTATGTTGATGATGCATTAAACGGCCCAATGCCCATCTACGAGCCGCAGCCCATTGCGCTCAAGGCAATAAGCAGCGAGGAGGCGCTACCAAGCAAGGTAGCACAAGTAGAGGCTGCCGGGCTCAACGAGGATGAAATGACGCTCATCATCAAGCGCTGCAAGACCGCTCTTAAAGGACGCAAGGAGTAGCCCAACAAGAACAAAACAAGGGGAAAACGCTCCTGCTTCAAGTGCGGTAAGACTAGTCACTTTATAGCAAATTGTCCTGATAATGCTAATGACCAGGAACAAGAAAAGAGCGGGAAGAGGGAGAAGAAAAAGAACTACAGGAAGGCAAAGGGTGAGGCACACCTCGGGAATGAATGGGACTCGGACTGCTCTTCTTCCGACTCCGACGACGAAGGGCTCACTGCCTCGGCCTTCAACAAGTCCTCTCTCTTCCCCAACGAATGACACACTTGCCTCATGGCCAAGGAGAAGAAGGTAAGTGTTCGTTATACCCCTAAATACACTACTTCTAGTGATGACGATTCTAGTGATGATGAAGTGGATTACTCAAGCTTATTTAAAGGTTTAGATAGAGCTAAAGTAGATAAAATCAATGAATTGATTGATGCTTTAAATGAAAAGAATAGACTCTTAGAAAAGCAAGAGGATATTTTATATGAAGAGCATGATAAGTTTGTTAGTGTGCAAAAATCTCTTGCTTTAGAAATTAAAAGAAATGAAATGTTATCCTCTGAATTGTCTGTGTGCCATGAATCAATCTCTAGCTTAAAGATTTTGAATGATGATTTAAATGCTAAGCTAGAGGTAGCTAATAAATCTAGTTCATGTGTAATGTTGTAATTTGCAATAGATGTAAGGACTTTGATGTTAATGCTTGTAACGAACATCTTATTGCTATTACAAAATTGAATGATGAAGTGGCAAGTCTTAATGCTCAACTTAAGACTTGCAAAATTGATTTTGATAAGTTAAAATTTGCTAGGGATGCCTACACCGTTGGTAGACATCCCTCAATTAAGGATGGACTTGGCTTTCGAAAGGAAGCCAAGAACTTAACAAGTCAAAGGGCTCCAATTCCCAACAAGGAGAAAGGGAAGGCCCCTATGTCTAGTAGCGTTCAAAAGAATCATGCTTTCATGTATAATAGGAAAATTGCTAGTCATAATAGGAGATATGATCATGATGCTTGTGAGTCACATTCTATGTTTGCTTCAAGTTCTAATTTTAATGGTAGGCCTAGGAGAAATTTTGTGTCTCATGCTCCTAGGAAAATGTGTAATAAACATACCACTGTCTTTCATGCTTGCAACACTACGTTTGTACTTTCATGTAAAAATGAAAAAGTGGTTGCTAGAAAATTGGGATCCAAATGCAAAGGAGACAAGGCTTGCATTTGGGTACCAAAAGCTATTGTGACTAACCTTGTAGGACCCAACAAGAGTTGGGTACCTAAAACCCAAGCCTAATTTGCCTTGCAGGTTTATGCATCCGGAGGCTCAAGCTGGATTATCGATAGCGGATGCACAAACCACATGACGGAGGAGAAGAAGATGTTCACCTCCTACGTCAAGAACAAGGATTCCCAGGATACAATTATTTTTGGAGATGGGAACCAAGGCAAAGTCAAAGGTTTGGGGAAAATAGCCATCACAAGCGAGCACTCTATCTCAAATGTATTTTTAGTAGAGTCTCTAGGCTATAATCTCCTGTCTGTAAGTCAATTGTGCCACATGAGCTACAATTGTTTGTTTACAAATGTTGATGTTTCTGTCTTTAGAAGGAGTGATGGTTCATTAGCATTTAAGGGTGTATTAGACGGCAAACTCTACTTAGTTGATTTTTCGAAAGAGGAGGCCGATCTAGATGCATGCTTAATAGCTAAGACTAGCATGGGCTTGCTGTGGCATCGCCGTCTAGCACATGTTGGGATGAAGAACCTTCACAAACTTCTAAAGGGAGAACATGTGTTAGGACTAACAAATGTATGTTTCGAAAAAGATAGACCTTGTGCAGCTTGTCAGGCAAGAAAACAAGTGGGGAGCACTCATCACAACAAGAATGTGATGACAACATCAAGACCACTGGAGCTTCTTCACATGGACCTCTTCGGACCCGTCGCCTACCTTAGCATCGGGGGAAGTAAGTATGGTCTAGTAATTGTTGATGATTTTTCCCGCTTCACTTGGGTATTCTTTTTGCAGGATAAATAAAAAACCCAAGGGACCCTTAAACGCTTTCTAAGGCGAGCTCAAAATGAATTTGAGCTCAAGGTGAAAAGATTAGAAGCGACAACTAGTCTGAATTCAAGAATCTGCAAGTGGAGGAGTACCTTGAGGAAGAAGGCATCAAGCACGAGTTCTCCGCTCCCTACACACCACAGCAAAACAGTGTGGTAGAGAGGAAGAACAGGACGCTTATCGACATGGCAAGGACGATGCTTGGAGAATTCAAGACACCCGAGCGGTTTTGGTCGAAAGCTGTGAACACAGCTTGCCACGCCATAAACTGGCTCTACCTACATCGCCTCCTCAAGAAGACCTCGTATGAACTTCTTACCGGTAACAAACCTAACGTCTCATACTTTCGTGTATTTGGGAGTAAATGTTACATTCTAGTGAAGAAAGGTAGAAATTCTAAATTTGCTCCCAAGGTAGTAGAAGGGTTTTTACTAGGGTATGACTCAAACACAAGGGCGTATAGTGTCTTCAACAAATTATCGGGTTTGGTTGAAGTCTCTAGCGACGTTGTATTTGATGAGACTAATGGCTCTCTAAGAGAGCAAGTTGATCTTGATGATGTAGATGAAGATGATGTTCCTACGGCCGCAATACGCACCATGGCGATTGGAGATATACGACCACAGGAACAACAGGAGCAAGATCAACCTTCTTCCTCAACAATGGTGCATCCCCTAACTCAAGATGACGAACAGGTTCCTCAAGAAGAGGCGCATAATTAAGGGGGAGCACAAGAAGAACCAGTTATGGAGGAAGAAGCACCACGGGTCCCTCCAACTCAAATTCGAGCAACGATCCAACGGAATCACCCCGTAGACCAGATTCTGGGTGACATAAGCAAGGGAGTAACTACTCGCTCAAGATTAGCTAACTTTTGTGAGCATTACTCGTTTGTCTCTTCTATTGAGCCTTTTAGGGTAGAAGAGGCCTTGTAAGATTCGGACTGGGTGTTGGCCATGCAGGAAGAGCTCAACAACTTCAAGAGGAATGAAGTTTGGAGCCTGGTGCCACGTCCCAAGCAAAATGTTGTGGGAACCCAAGTGGGTGTTCCGCAACAAACAGGACGAGCACGGGGTGGTGACAAGGAACAAGGCTCGACTTGTGGCAAAAGGTTATGCCCAAGTCGCAGGTTTGGATTTCGAGGAGACTTTTACTCCTGTGGCTAGGCTAGAGTCTATTCACATTCTATTAGCCTATGCCGCTCACCACTCTTTCAGGTTGTTCCAAATGGATGTGAAGAGCGCTTTCCTCAATGGGCCAACCAAGGAGGAGGTATACGTGGAACAACCCCCTGGCTTTGAGGATGAAAGGTACCCCGACCATGTGTGTAAGCTCTCTAAGGCGCTCTATGGACTTAAGCAAGCCCTAAGAGCATGATATGAATGCCTTAGAGATTTCTTAATTGTTAATGCTTTCAAGGTGGGGAAAGTCGATCCCACTCTTTTCACTAAGACTTGTGATGGTGATCTTTTTGTGTGCCAAATTTATGTCGATGACATAATATTTGGTTCTACTAACTAAAAGTCTTGTGAGGAGTTTAGCAGGGTGATGACTCAAAAGTTTGAGATGTCGATGATGGGCGAGTTGAACTACTTCCTTGGGTTCCAAGTGAAGCAACTCAAGGACGGCACCTTCATCTTCCAAATAAAGTATACGCAAGATCTTCTCAAGAGGTTTGGGATGAAGGACGCCAAGCCCGCGAAGACACCTATGGGAATCGACGGACATGTCGACCTCAACAAAGGAGGTAAGTCCGTTGATCAAAAGGCATACCGGTCTATGATAGGTTCCTTGCTTTATTTATGTGCTAGTAGACCGGATATTATGCTTAGCGTATGCATGTGTGCTAGATATCAATCCGATCCAAGGGAATGTCACCTTGTGGCCGTTAAGCGGATTCTTAGATATTTAGTTGCTACGCTTTGCTTCAGGATCTGGTATCCAAAGGGGTTTACCTTTGACTTAATTGGATATTCAGACTCCGATTATGCTGGATGCAAGGTTGATAGGAAGAGTACATCAGGGACATGCCAATTCCTAGGAAGGTCCCTGGTGTCTTGGAGTTCAAAGAAACAAACCTCTGTTGCCCTATCCACCGCTGAGGCCGAGTATGTTACCGCAGGATAGTGTTGCGCGCAACTACTTTGGATGAGGCAAACCCTCCGGGACTTTGGCTACAATCTGAGCAAAGTCCCACTCCTATGTGACAATGAGAGTGCAATCCGCATGACAGATAATCCTGTTGAACACAGCCACACTAAGCACATAGATATCCGACATCACTTTCTGAGAGACCACCAGCAAAAGGGAGATATCGAGGTGTTCCATATTAGCACCGAGAACCAGCTAGCCGATATCTTTACTAAGCCATTAGATTAGAAAACCTTTTGCAGGCTGCGTAGTGAGATAAATGTCTTAGATCCGCGTAACTTGGATTGATCTATAGCATACATGTGTCTTATGCCTTTGATCATGTTACTTTATGCATTTATGAAATTTGTTGCTTATTTATGGTGCTCAAGTTGTGCAAGGGATCCCCTGACCTCACAAGTCCATGTGTGAATGATGCACATATTTAGGGGGAAAAGTGCTTCAACTTGACCCTTTGAGACTAACCTTTGTGTTTGAGTGTTCTTGATGTAGTCTCAAAGGTGCATTGAAAGGGAAAATGGACTTGGATGCTGCAAAGACTTCCACTGCACTCCAGTATTGGTGTATTTCGTTTCAAGTTCATCTTTATGCTCTTATTGCATTTTTGCTCTTAATTGATATTTTTGGTGAGGCAATGGGGTTAAAGGGCCAAAATGATCCTGTTTTGGTGCTTAATGCCAAAGGGGGAGAAATTAAGGCCAAAGCAAATGGATCAGCTACCACTTGAGAATTTTGAAAATAGTAGAGTTAGAATTTTGATTTGTCCAAAATACTCTTATTGCAAAATCTAGTCTCTTGTGGGGAGAATTTTGATTATGGGAAAAGATGGAGTTTTTGGCTCTTGATCATTTTCACTCTTGAAATATCTCTCTTTATGCCCAAACAAGTGAGTTTGACTTAGAGATAGGAAAATGAATTTGATTTGCAAAAACAAACCAAGTGGTGGCAAAGAATGATCCAAATATGTCAAAATTTGTGGAAAGACAATTTTGTTCTCAATTGCATTGTTGTTGCACTTCTTTTGATTGCTTTTGGATGCGTTGGCATAAATCACCAAAAAGGGGGAGATTGAAAGGGAAATGTGCCCTTGGGCCATTTCTATAATGTTTTGGTGATTAAAGTGTCCAACACATAGTGAGTGAGTTGATTATGTGCCAAACAATCAAGAAGTGCAAATCATGTTACAAGGTACGTTTCTAGACTTAGTACATTGTTTTGAGTACTAACATATTTTGTCTAAGTGCTAGAAATAGGAGAAAAGGAATTGGAAAAGAGTCGGTCTGGGTGCACCGGACAGTGTCCGGTGCGCCAGGCCAGTCTCCGGTGAACAGGCCGCTCTCGGGACTCGACGGCGGCGTACGGCTACAATTCACCGGACTGTCCGGTGAGTCATCCGCGGCGAAGTCATCGCTCTCGGGAAAAGGATCAGCGACGTACGACTAAAATTCACCGGACTGTCCGGTGGGGCACCGAACTGTCCGGTGAGCCAACGGTCGACTGCGCAACGGTCGGCCGCGCAATCCGCGGGCGACGCGTGGCCCACGCCAACGATCGGCAGGAGGCACTGGACTGTCCGGTGTGCACCGGACAGTGTCCGGTGCGTCAATTGCCGCGAGTCTGCAACGGTCATCTACGCCAGAATTGGAAAGAAATCGGCACCAGACCGTCTACAGTGACTGTCCGGTGGCGCACCAGACTGTCCGGTGCGCCACCCGACAGAAGGCAAGGATAGCCTTCCTTATTGGCCTCCAATGGCTCCTAGCTGCCTTGGGGCTATAAAAGGGACCCCTAGGCGCATGGAGGAGTTACTCAAGCACACTCTAAGCATTCCAAGACTTCTAGTTCTCACTTTCACGCAATCGTTCATCGTTCTTGAGATTGGAGCACTTTTCGAGTTGTAAACTCCTTGCACGTGTTTTGTGTGCTCATCTTCTCACTTGTGTGCATGTTTGCGGTGTGGATTTAATTCTAGTGTGCGTTGCTCTTCCCAACCTTACTCCGTGCTTTCTTTGTGAACAATCTTGTAAGGGCGAGAGGCTCCAACTTGTGGAGATTCCTCGCAAACAGGAAGAAAACTATAAGGAAGAACACCGTGGTATTCAAGTTGATCATTGGATCACTTGAAAGGGGTTGATTGCAACCCTCGTCCATTGGGATGCCACAACGTGGAAGTAGGCAAGTGTTATACTTGGCCGAACCACGGGATAAAACACTGTGTCTCTTGTGATTGTCTTTCTCTGTGATTATTGTGATTCGCAAGAGCTCGCTCTATAGCCACTTGGTTCTATTGCACTAACATCTTTATAACCAAGCTTGTGGCTATTTAGTGTTGAATTTTACAGGATCACCTATTCACCCCCCTCTAGGTGCTCTCAGTTAGTGAAATCAATACAAGACACAATTCAAAAGAATCAAAGCCTCTCCAAGTCCCAAATCCACTCCAAACAAATAGTGACTAGAGAGAGTGTTTTGCTCGTGTTCTTTGAGCTCTTGTTCTTGGATTGCTTTCTTCTTCCTCACTCTTGTTCTTCAAGCACTTGTAATCAAAGCAAGAGACACCAATTGTGTGGTGGTCCTTGTGGGGTCTAAGTGACCAGTTTGATTAAGGAGAAAGCTCATTCGGTCTAAGTGACCGTTTGAGAGAGGGAAAGAGTTGAAAGAGACCCGGTCTTTGTGACCACCTCAATGGGGACTAGGTTCTTTGGAACCGAACCTCGGTAAAACAAATCATCGTGTTCATCCGCTTTATTTCTTGGTTGATTTGTTTTCCCTCCCTTTCGGACTCGGATTTATTTCTAACGCTAACCCCGACTTGTAGTTGTGCTTTAAGTTTGAAAATTTCAGTTTCCGCCTATCCACCCCCCTTTAGGCGACTTTCAATTGGTATCAGAGCCCGGTGCTTCATTAGAGTCTAACAACTTGAAGTGATGTCGAGAGATCACGCCAAGAAGGAGATGGAATACGACGAGAAGGCCACAATCCACGGGAAGGCTCCATCAAAGGAGTCCGACAACAAGATAAAGGAGGGATCACCTCCTCACAAGTCGCATCAGAGTGGCGACAAGAAAAAGAAAATGAAGAAGGTGGTCTACTACGAGACCGATTCATCGTCACCTTCTACATCCGTCTCCAACACGTCATCCGTCACTTCTAAGCGCCATGAGCGCAAGAAGTTTAGTAAGATCCCCCTACACTATCCTCGCATTTCTAAACGCACTCCTTTACTTTTCGTCCCACTAGGCAAACCACCAGTTTTTGACGGTGAAGATTATTGTATGTGGAGTGATAAAATGAGACATCATCTAACCTCACTCCATGCTAGCATATGGGACATTGTTGAGTTTGGATCACAGGTACCATCCGTAGGGGATGAAGGATATGATTCGGACGAGGTCGCCCAAATCCGGCACTTCAACTCCCAAGCCACTACTATACTCCTCGCCTCCCTATGTCGAGAGGAGTATAATAAAGTGCAAGGGTTGAAGAGCGCCAAGGAGATTTGGGATGTGCTCAAGATCGCGCACGAAGGAGACGAGGTGACTAAGATCACCAAGCGGGAGACGATCGAGGGGGAGCTCAGTCGTTTCGTTCTCAACCAAGGAGAGTAGCCACAAGCAATGTACAACCGGCTCAAGACCTTGGTCAACCAAGTGCGAAACCTCAGGAGCACCAAATGGGATGACCATGAAATGGTCAAGGTTATTCTAAGATCACTCGTTTTTCATAATCCTACGCAAGTTCAATTAATTTGAGGTGATCCTAGATACAAGCTAATGTCTCCCGAGGAAGTGATAGGAAAGTTTGTGAGCTTTGAGTTGATGATCAAAGGCTTCAAACAAATCATTGAGCAAGGTGGCACCTCCACACCTGAGGTGCAACCCGTCGCATTTAAAGCGGCGGAGGAGAAGAAAGAAGAGTCTACATCAAGTAGGCTCCCCATCGACGCCTCTAAGCTCGACAACAAGGAAATGGCGCTCATCATCAAGAGCTTTCGCCAAATCCTCAAGCAAAGGAGGGGGAAGGACTACAAGCCCCGCTCCAAGAGGGTATGCTACAAGTGTGGTAAGCCCAGACATTTCATTGCTAAATGTCTTATGTCAAGTGATAGTGACATTGGCGACGACAAGAAGGGAAAGAGGAAGGAGAAGAAGAAGTACTACAAGAAGAAGGGCGATGATGCCCATGTGTGTCAGAAATGGGACTCCGACATGAGCTCCACCGACTTCTCCTCCGACGAGGATGCCGCCAACATCGTCGTCAACAAAGGTCTCCTCTTCCCCAATGTCGTCCACAAGTGCCTCATGGCAAAGGACGGCAAGAAAAAGAAGGTACAAGCTAGAACCACCCCCAAGTATACTACATCTAGTGATGAAGGTAGTTCTAGTGATGATGTGGATGACTTGCTTAGTCTTTTTGCCAACCTTAACATGCAACAAAAAGAAAAATTAAATGAATTAATAGGTGCTATTCATGAGAAGGATGAACTCTTGGATAGCCAAGAGAAATTCCTTATTAAGGAAAACAAAAGGCATGTTAAGGTAAAAAATGCTTATGCTTAGGAAATAGAGAAAAATAAAAATTTGACTAAGGATCTTAGCATTTGCCATAACACCATTTCCAACCTTAGAACCGAGAATGTTAATTTGATTGCTAAGGTTGAAAAATCAAATATTTGTCATGATTCAATTGTCAATCTTAAAGATGAAAATGCTAGTTTAATTGCTAAGATTGATAAATTGAATGAATCAATTTCTAGCCTTACAACTGAGAATGCTAGTTTAATTTCAAAGGCTAGGGACTTAAATGTTTGCAATGATTCTATTTCCAATCTTAGAAATGAGAACGCCATTTTACATGCTAAGATTGATGATTTAAATACTTGTAAACCCTCTACATCCACTGTTGAACATATTGCCATTTGTACTAGATGTAGAGATATTAATGTTGATGCTATTCATGATCACCTGGCTTTAATTAAACAACAAAATGATCACATAGCTCAACTAACTACTAAAATCAATGAGCATGAAATTGAGAATGAAAAATTTAAATTTGCTAGAAGCATGCTCTATAGTGGGAGACACCCTGGCATTAAGGATGACATTGGTTTCCAACAGGGAAGCAATGTCAAAATTAATGCACCTAATAAATTGTCTAACTTTGTTAAGGGCAAGGCTCTCATGGTTCAGGATAACGAGGGTTACATTTTATATCCTGCTGGTTATCCTGAGCACAAGATTAGGAGAATTCATGCTAAGAAGTCTCATTCTGTTTCTCACCATGCATTTATGTATAAGAATGAGGCATCTAGCTCTAGGCATTCTACACATGTTAAAATGCCTAAAAAAGAAAACTCCTACTGCATCAAATGAACCTAATGTTTCATTCAAAACTTTTGATGCTTCTTATGTGCTTACTAATAAATCAGGCAAAGTAGTTGCCAAATATGTTAGGGCAAACACAAGGGCTCCAAGACTTGTGTTTGGGTACCCAAGGTGCTTGTTTCTAATGTGAAAGGACCCAAGATCGTTTGGGTACCTAAGAACAAGGCCTAAATTGTTTCGCAGGTTTATGCATCCAGGGGCTCAAGTTGGATCATTGATAGCGGATGCACAAACCACATGACAGGGAAGAAGAAGATGTTCTCCTCGTATGAGAAAAATCAAGATCACCAAAGAGCTATCACATTCGGGGATGGAAATCAAGGTTTGGTCAAAGGACTTGGTAAAATTGCTATATCACCTGACCATTCCATTTCCAATGTTTTCTTGTAGATTCGTTATATTACAATTTGCTTTCTATTTCTCAATTATGCAATATGGGCTACAACTGTCTCTTTACAGATGTAGGTGTTACTGTCTTTATAAGAAGTGATGATTCAGTAGCATTTAAGGGAGTATTAGAGGGTCAGCTATACTTAGTTGATTTTAATAGAGCTGAACTCGATACTTGCTTAATTGCTAAGACTAACATGGGTTGGCTCTGGCATCGCCGACTAGCCCATATTGGGATGAAGAATCTTCATAAGCTTCTAAAGGGAGAGCATATTTTGGGACTAACAAATGTTCATTTTGAGAAAGACAGGGTTTGTAGCGCATGTCAAGCAGGAAAGCAAGTTGGAGTCCACCATCCACACAAGAACATCATGACGACCGACAGGCCACTTGAGCTACTCCACATGGATCTATTCGGCCCGATCGCTTACATAAGCATCGGCGGGAGTAAGTATTGTCTTGTAATTGTGGATGACTATTCTCGCTTCACTTGGGTGTTCTTTTTACAGGAAAAATCACAAACCCAAGAAACCTTAAAGGGATTCTTTAGACGAGCTCAAAATGAGGTTGGATTAAGGATCAAGAAAATAAGAAGCGACAATGGGACGAAGTTTAAGAATTCACAAATTAAAGGCTTTCTTGAGGAGGAGGGCATCAAGCATGAGTTCTCTTCTCCCTACACACCTCAGCAAAATGGTGTAGTGGAGAGGAAGAATAAAACTCTATTAGACATGGCAAAGACCATGCTTGATGAGTACAAGACTCCGGACCGGTTTTGGGCTGAGGCGATTAACACCGCCTGCTACTCCATCAACCGGCTCTACCTTCACCGAATCTTAAAGAAGACATCATATGAACTCCTAACCGGTAAAAAGCCCAATGTTTCATATTTTAGAGTCTTTGGTAGCAAATGTTTTATTCTTGTTAAAAGAGGTAGAAAATCTAAATTTGCTCCTAAGGCTGTAGAAGGCTTTTTACTAGGATATGATTCAAACACAAGGGCATATAGAGTCTTCAACAAATCCACAGGATTGGTTGAGGTTTCTTGTGACATTGTGTTTGATGAGACTAATGGCTCCCAAGTGGAGCAAGTTGATCTTGATGAGCTAGATGAAGAAGAGGCTCCATGCATCGTGCTAAGAAACATGCCCATTAGAGACGTGTGTCCTAAGGAACCCGAAGAGCCAATTCAAGCACAAGATCAACCGTCATCTTCTAATCAAGCATCTCCAACAACCCAAGATGAGGACCAAGCTCAAGATGATGAAAATGAAGATCAAAAGGATGAGCCACCTCAAGAGGAGGACAATGATCAAGGGGGAGATGATAATGATCAAGATAAAGAATATGATCAAGAAATACAGGGTCAAAGACCGCCACACCCAAGAGTCCACCAAGCGATATGAAGAGATCACCCCGTGAACTCCATCCTCGGCGATATTCATAAGGGGGTAACAACTCGATCTCGAGTCGCTCATTTTTGTGAACATTACTCTTTTGTGTCCTCTATTGAGCCATACAGGGTGGAGGATGCATTAAGAGACTCGGATTGGGTGTTGGCAATGCAAGAGGAGCTCAACAACTTCACGAGGAATGAGGTATGGCATTTAGTTCCACGTCCTAATCAAAATGTTGTAGGTACCAAATGGGTATTCCACAACAAGCAAGATGAGCATGGTGTGGTGACAAGGAACAAAGCCTGACTTATGACCAAGGGATATTCACAAGTCGAAGGTTTGGATTTCGGTGAAACCTATGCACCCAAAGCTAGGCTTGAGTCAATTCGTATATTACTTGCCTATGCTACTTACCATGGCTTTAAGCTTTATCAAATGGACGTGAAAAGTGCCTTCCTCAATAGACCAATCAAGGAAGAGGTCTATGTTGAGCAACCTCCCGGCTTTGAAGATAGTGAGTACCCTAACCATGTGTATAAACTCTCAAAGGCGTTTTATGGGCTCAAGCAAGCCCCAAGATCATGGTATGAATGCCTAAGAGATTTTCTTATCACTAATGGTTTCAAAGTCGGTAAAGCAGATCCCACTCTCTTTACTAAAACTATTGCAAAAGATTTGTTTGTATGCCAAATTTATGTTGATGATATCATATTTGGGTCTACTAACAAATCTACTTGTGCAGATTCAAGTCAAACAACTCCAAGAGGGCACATTCATCAGCCAAACAAAGTATACTCAAGACATTCTTAACATTTGGAATGAAGGATGCCAAGCCCATCAAGACACTCATGGGAACAAATGGGCATCTCGACCTCGACACGGGAGGTAAATCCGTAGATCAAAAGGTATACCGGTCGATGATAGGATCTTTACTCTATTTATGTGCATCTCGACCGGATATTATGCTTTCTGTATGCATGTGTGCAAGGTTCCAAGCCGATCCTAAGGAAGTTCATCTTAGGGCCGTGAAAAGAATCATGAGATACTTAGTTTCTACACCTAAGTTTGGACTTTGGTACCCCAAGGGATCCAACTTTGATTTAATAGGATATTCAGATGCTAATTGGGTAGGGTGTAAAATTGAGAGGAAGAGCACATCAGGGACTTGTCAATTTCTGGGGAGATCCCTCGTGTCTTGGGCTTCAAAGAAACAAAACTCAGTAGCTCTTTCTACCGCCGAAGCCGAGTATATTGTCGCAGGTCATTGTTGTGCACAATTACTTTGGATGAGGCAAACCCTCAGGGACTATGGCTACAAGTTGAGTAAAGTCCCTCTCCTATGTGACAATGAGAGTGCTATCCGCATAGCAGAGAATCCCGTTGAACACAGCCGCACTAAGCACATAGACATTCGACATCACTTTTGAGGGATCACCAACAAAGGGGGGATATCGAGATAGCCTATATTAACACCAAAGATCAATTAGTCAATATCTTCACCAAGCCTTTAGATGAGAAAACCTTTACCAAACTTAGGGATGAGCTAAATATACTTGATTCTCGGAACTTTGATTGACACTTTGCACACATAGCTCATTTATATACCCTTGATCATATCTCTTTCATTTGCTATGACTAATGTGTTTTCAAGCGTATTTTTATGCTAAGTCATAAATTGAAAGGGAAATGGAGTCTTCGGCGAAGATAAGGCTTCCACTCTACTCTATCGGTATTATTTATCCGTCGTTGTCACTCCGCATCACTCTTCACCTTTGGTATAATCTTCACTCACATTCTTGTGTACCATTTGGGGAGAAAAGTAAAAGGGCTCACATAATCTCCGTTTTTGGCAATTAATGCCAAAGGGGGAGAAAGTAATAGCCCAAAGCAAAAGGACCGCACCACCACCAATTTCAAATTTTTTGAAACAAAGTTTTCAATTGGTATCTTTCAAATTAGTTTTCCTCTAGAAATTATATTTTAATTGGTATCTTTCAAATTAGTATTCCTCTGGAAATTATATCTCAATTGGTATCTATATTTCAAATTGATATATATTGTCAAAGATTTTTCAATAGGCATCTAAAACTCAAAACCATCTTGAAAGCTAAGAGGAGAATTTTATTCAGGGGGAGTTTTGTTAAGTCAAAGGAAAAGCATTTGAAACAGGGGGAGAAATTTCAAAGCTTGAAAATGCTTCTTGCAATCTTGTTCATATATCTTTGACTATTTGCAAAAAGACTTTGAAAAGAATTTCCAAAAGAATTTGCAAAAACAAAACAAGTGGTGCAAGCGTGGTCCAAAATGTTAAAAGAAAGAAAGCAATCCATGCATATCTAGTGAAAGTATAAATTGGTTTAAATCCAAGCAACCTTTGCACTAACCTCATGCAAACTAGTTCAATTTTGAGCTTATACATTTGCTTTGGTTTGTGTTGGCATCAATCACCAAAAAGGGGGAGATAGAAAGGGAAATAGGGTCAAACCTTTTCCTAAATGATATTGGTGGTTGAAATGCCCAACACAAATAATTGGACTAACTAGTTTGCTCTAGATTATATATTCTACAGGTGCTAAAGGTTCAACACAAACCAATAAAAAGATCCAAGTTAGGGTTCAAAATAAAGGAGCAAAAGAAACCGAAAAGAACCCTGATCTGGCGCACCAGACTATCCGGTGTGCCACCGAACAGTGTCCGGTGCCTAGGGCCATACTCCTTCAAACTTGCCACCTTCAGGTTTCTGGAAAGCCGCTCCGCTATAATTCACCCGACTGTCCAGTGGGTCACCGGACTTTCCGATGCACCAAGCAATGGCTAACAGCTCAACGGTCATCTGCAAAGGCGTGAACAGTGCGCGCAGAAGTCAGAGCAGGCGTTAGAGGCGCACCGGACACTGAACACTAGCTGTCCGGTGCCGCACCAGACTATCCGGTGCGACATGAAGTCAGCGCTCCAACGGTCGAAACCGTCAGAACCCTAACGGTTGGGTGTCGTGGCTGGCACACCGGACATTGTCCATCGACAGACAGCCTCCCCAATGGTTGGTTTGGTGGTTGGGGCTATAAATACCCCCCAACCACCACCACTCCAAGAATCCAAGTTTTTCAGACATCTCATTCAATACAAGAGCTAGTGCAATCAATACAAGGCACAATTCAAAAGAATCAAAGCCTCTCCATGTCCCAAATCCACTCCAAACAAATAGTGACTAGAGAGAGTGTTTTGCTCGTGTTCTTTGAGCTCTTGTTCTTGGATCGCTTTCTTCTTCCTCACTCTTGTTCTTCAAGCACTTGTAATCAAAGCAAGAGACACCAATTGTGTGGTGGTCCTTGTGGGGTCTAAGTGACCCGTTTGATTAAGGAGAATGCTCACTCGGTCTAAGTGACCGTTTGAGAGAGGGAAAGGGTTGAAAGAGACCCGGTCTTTATGACCACCTCAACGGGGACTAGGTTCTTTGGAACCGAACCTCGATAAAACAAATTACCGTGTTCATCCGCTTTATTTCTTGGTTGATTTGTTTTCCCTCTCTTTCGGACTCAGATTTATTTCTAACGCTAACCCTGGCTTGTAGTTGTGCTTTAAGTTTGTAAATTTCAGTTTTCGCCCATCCACCCCCTCTAGGCGACTTTCAATCATTCAATTTGAGAGTTCTTGAACTCCATCCCATTATTGCTTCTTATCTTTTTGATCCGTAATCCAAACTCATTTTGAGCTCATCTTAAGAAACTCTTTAAGGTCTCTTGGGTTTGAGATTTTTGCTGCAAAAAGAATACCCAAGTGAAGCGAGAATAGCATCCACAATAACCAGACAATACTTACTCCCGCCGATGCTTATGTATGCAATCGAGCCGAATAGATCCATGTGGAGTAGTTCGAGTGGCATGTCCATCGTCATTATTGAGAGCACCTAGAGGGGGGGGGGGTGAATAGGTGATCCTGTGAAACTTAAACTTATAGCCACAAAAACTTGTTAAGTGTTAGCATGATTATTGCCAAGTGGCTAAAGAGAAGTCTCAACAAAACACAATAACCACAGAAGATCAATCACAGAGAGGGCACAGTGGTTTATCCCGTGGTTCGGCCAAGACCAACGCTTGCCTACTCCACGTTGTGGCGTCCCAACGGACGAGGGTTGCAATCAACCCCTCTCAAGCGGTCCAAAGACCCACTTGAATACCACGGTGTTTTGTTTTGCCTTTCACTATCCCGTTTGCAAGGAATCTCCACAAATTGGAGTCTCTTGCCCTTACAAGTATATGATCACAAAGAAGCACAGAGTAAGGGAGGGAAGCAACACACACAAATCCACAGCGAAACGCGCACACACACGGCCAAGAATCGAGCTCACAAGAGTATCACAAAGTTCTCACTAGAACGGAGCTCGAATCACTTAGAATGACAAATGAATGCGCAAAGACTGAGTGTGGATGATCAAGAATGCTCAAAGGTTGCTTGTGTCACTCCTCCATGCGCCTAGGGGCCCCTTTAATAGCCCCAAGGCAGCTAGGAGCCGTTGAGAGCAAATCTGGAAGGCCATCCTTGCCTTCTGTCGTCGGGGGCACCGGACAGTCCGGTGCACACCGGACACTGTCCGGTGCCCGATTTGTTTCCTTAAACAGCGAAGCCGACCGTTGCAGACCGTTGGCAGATCTGGAGCCATTGGCGCACCGGACATGTCCGGTGCACACCGGACAGTCCGGTGCCGTCTTCCGACCGTTGGCTCGGCCACGTGTCCCGCGCAGATTGCGCGGCCGACCGTTAGCCCGGCCGACCGTTGGCTCACCGGACAGTCCGGTGCACACCGGACAGTCCGGTGAATTTTAGCCGTACGTCGTCGGCGAATTCCCGAGAGCGGCCAGTTCGCGCCGAGTCAGTCTGGCGCACCGGACACTGTCCGGTGCACACCGGACAGTCCGGTGCACACCGGACAGTCCGGTGCTCCAGACCGAGCTGAGTCTTGGCTGCACTCAGCCAAGTCTTTTACTCCTCTCTTCTTTTCTTCTACTTTCTGTTTCTAACACTTAGACAAGTATATTAGTATTCAAAACCAATATACTAAGGCTTAGAAACATACCTTTAATCTTGATTTGTACTTTGTCCACCATTTTACAATTAGGCACCTGTGTTGGGCACTAAATCACCAAAATACTTAGAAATGGCCCAAGGGCACATTTCCCTTTCAATCTCCCCCTTTTTGGTGATTTATGCCAACACAACATAAAGCAAGTAGAACAAGTACAAAAACACTTCAAATAATAACTCAATTTATTTTGATTCAATTTTGGCATATATGGATCATCTTTTGCCACCACTTGGTTTGTTTTTGAAAATCAAATTCAAATCTCTATCTCTAAGTCAAACACACATGTTGAAGCATAAAGAGAGTCATTCCAAAAGATATTGATCAAAGATTTCAAAAAAACTCCCCCTTTTTCCATAATTACTATTTCTCCCCACAAGAAGCCAAAAGAGACAATAAAAGAGTTTTGACAAACCAAAAACTCTACTCTACTATTTTCAAATTTCTCAAGTGGTAGCTGATCCATTTTTCACTTTGGCCTTTATTTTCTCCCCCTTTGGCATCAAACACCAAAACGGGATCAATTTTGGCCCTTTAACCCCATTGCCTCACCAAAATCTTCAATTAAGAGCAAATGGCAATAAGAGTTCATGAGATGGACTTGGAATAAGTTACCCTCTCATCGGAGTGCAGTGGAAGTCTTTCATGGTCCAAGTCCACCTTTTCCCTTTCAATTTTCCTTCGAGACTAAATCAAGCAAACTCAAGCATATGGTTAGTCTCAAAGGGTCAAGTTGTAACACATCTCCCCCTAAACATGTGCATCACTTTGCAACGGACTTGTGAGGTCCAGGAGTGTTCGTACAACTTGAGCACCATAATAAGCAACAAAATGCAGAATGAACATGATCAAGGGCATAAACACATGTATGCTACATTTCAATCCAAGTTCCGCGAATCTAAGATATTGAGCTCACTACGCAACCTGCAAAAGGTCTTCTCATCTAAAGGCTTGGTAAAGATATCGGCTAGCTGGTTCTCGGTGCTAACATAAAACACTTCGATATCTCCCTTTTGCTGGTGGTCTCTCAAAAAGTGATGCCGGATGTCTATGTGCTTTGTGCGGCTGTGCTCAACAGGATTTTCCGCTATTCGGATAGCACTCTCATTGTCACATAGGAGTGGGACTTTGCTCAGATTGTAGCCAAAGTCCCGGAGGGTTTGCCTCATCCAAAGTAGTTGCGGCAACATACTCGGCCTCAGCGGTGGATAGGGCAACGGAGGTTTGTTTCTTAGAGTTCCATGACACCAGGGACCTTCCTAAGAATTGGCACGTCCCCGATGTACTCTTCCTATCGACCTTACATCCAGCATAGTCGGAATCTGAGTACCCAATCAAGTCAAAGTTGGACCCCTTTGGATACCAGATCCCGAAGCAAGGCATAGCGACTAAATATCTAAGAATTCGCTTCACCGCCACCAAGTGACACTCCTTAGGATCGGATTGAAATCTAGCACACATGCATACGCTAAGCATAATATCCGGTCTACTAGCACATAAATAAAGCAAAGAACCTATCATGG
Organism: Zea luxurians; assembly: GCA_029449295.1. Classification (NCBI taxonomy): domain Eukaryota; kingdom Viridiplantae; phylum Streptophyta; class Magnoliopsida; order Poales; family Poaceae; genus Zea; species Zea luxurians. Next base: position 33,082,591 of record JAOPSE010000031.1, read on the forward strand.
ACCGGTATGCTTTTTGATCAACGGACTTACCTCCTTTGTTGAGGTCGGTGTGTCCGTCGGTTCCCATCGGCGTCTTTGCGGGCTTGGCGTCCTTCATCCCAAACCTCTTTAGCAGATCTTGCGTGTACTTCGTTTGGGAGATGAAGGTACCGTCCTTGAGTTGCTTCACTTGGAACCCAAGGAAGTAGTTCAACTCGCCCATCATCGACATCTCGAATTTCTGCGTCATCACCCTGCTAAACTCTTCACAAGACTTTTGGTTAGTAGAACCAAATATTATGTCATCGACATAAATTTGGCACACAAACAAATCACCATCACAAGTCTTAGTGAAAAGAGTTGGATCTGCTTTCCCAACCTTGAAAGCATTAACAATTAAGAAATCTCTAAGGCATTCATACCATGCTCTTGGGGCTTGTTTAAGTCCATAGAGCGCCTTAGAGAGCTTACACACGTGGTCGGGGTACCGCTCATCCTCGAAGCCAGGGGGTTGCTCCACGTACACCTCCTCCTTTATTGGCCCGTTGAGGAAAGCGCTCTTCACATCCATTTGGTACAACCTGAAAGAATGGTGAGCGGCATATGCTAGCAAGATACGAATTGATTCTAGCCTAGCCACAGGAGCAAAAGTCTCCTCAAAGTCCAAACCTGCGACTTGGGCATAACCTTTTGCCACAAGTCGAGCCTTGTTCCTCGTCACCACCCCGTGCTCGTCCTGTTTGTTGCGGAACACCCACTTGGTTCCCACAACATTTTGCTTGGGACGAGGCACCAGTGTCCAAACTTCATTGCGCTTGAAGTTGTTGAGTTCCTCCTGCATGGCCAACACCCAATCCGGATCTAGCAAGGCCTCCTCTACCCTGAAAGGCTCAATAGAGGAGACAAAAGAGTAATGTTCACAAAAATTAACTAGTCGAGACCGAGTTGTTACTCCCTTGCTAATGTCACCCAGAATTTGGTCGACGGGATGATCCCTTTGAATCATCGCTCGAACTTGGGTTGGAGGTGCCGGTTGCGCTTCTTCCTCCATCACATGATCATCTTGTGCTCCCCCTTGATCACACGCCTCCTTTTGATGAACCTGTTCATCGTCTTGAGTTGGGGGATTCACCGTCGTTGAGGAAGAAGGTTGATCTCGTTCATCTTGTTCCTGTGGCCGAACGTCTCCAATCGCCATGGTTCGTATAGCGGCCGTTGGAACATCTTCTTCATCTACATCATCACAATCAACAACTTGCTCTCTTGGAGAGCCATTAGTCTCATCAAATACAACATCGCTAGAGACTTCAACCAAACCCGATGATTTGTTGAAGACTCTATACGCCTTTGTATTTGAATCATAACCTAATAAAAACCCTTCTACAGCTTTGGGAGCAAACTTAGAATTTCTACCCTTCTTCACTAGAATGTAGCACTTGCTCCCAAATACACGAAAGTACGATACATTGGGTTTGTTACCGGTTAGTAGCTCATACGAAGTCTTCTTGAGGAGTCGATGAAGATAGACCCTGTTGATGGCGTGGCAAGCCGTGTTCACAGCTTCCGACCAAAAGCACTCGGGGGTCTTGAACTCTCCAAGCATCGTCCTCGCCATGTCGATTAGCGTCCTGTTCTTCCTCTCTACCACACCATTTTGCTGTGGTGTGTAGGGAGCGGAGAACTCGTGCTTGATCCCTTCCTCCTCAAGAAACTCCTCCACTTGAAGGTTCTTGAACTCGGACCCGTTGTCGCTCCTTATTTTCTTCACCTTGAGCTCAAACTCATTTTGAGCTCTCCTGAGGAAGCGCTTGAGGGTCCCTTGGGTTTCAGACTTATCCTGCAAAAAGAACACCCAAGTAAAGCGGGAAAAGTCATCAACAATAACTAGACCATACTTACGTCCTCCTATGCTCAGATAGGCGACGGGTCCAAAGAGGTCCATATGCAGCAGCTCCAGTGGTCTTGACGTGGTCATCACATTCTTGCTGTGATGTGCTCCTCCCACTTGTTTACCTGCTTGACAAGCTGCACAAGGTCTATCTTTTTCGAAATAAACATTTGTTAGACCTATCACGTGTTCTCCCTTTAGAAGCTTGTGGAGGTTCTTCATCCCCACATGTGCTAAGCGGCGATGCCACAGCCAGCCCATGCAAGTCTTAGCCATTAAGCATGCATCTAGACCGGCCTCTTCTTTTGCAAAATCAACTAGGTAAAGCTTGCCGTCTAGTACACCCTTAAAAGCTAGTGAACCATCACATCTTCTAAAGACAGACACATCTACATTTGTAAATAAACAATTATATCCCATATTGCACAGTTGACTAACAGATAGCAAATTGTAACCAAGAGACTCAACTAAAAACACATTTGAGATTGAGTGCTCATTAGAAATTGCAATTTTACCTAACCCTTTTACCTTGCCTTGATTCCCATCACCGAATATAATTGAATCTTGGGAATCCTTATTTTTGACGTAGGAGGTGAACATCTTCTTCTCCCCCGTCATATGGTTTGTGCATCCGCTGTCGATAATCCAGCTTGAACCCCCGGATGCATAAACCTGCAAGGCAAATTTAGGCTTGGGTCTTAGGTACCCAACTCATGTTGGGTCCTGCAAGGTTAGCACAAATATCCTTAGGGACCCAAATGCAAGTTTTATCTCCCTTGCATCTTGCCCCTAACTTCCTAGCAATTACCTTCTTACCCTTTCTACAAATAGCAAAGGGAGCATTGCATGCATAATAAATGGTAGTAGGTTTGTTCACAACTTTTCTAGGAACATGAGCAAAATTTCTCCTAGGCATATGCACAACATTTCTCCTACACATATCTCTATTATGCTTATAGGAAGAACTAGAAGCAAACATGGCATGAGAATCATTAACATGTGAATCAAAATCATTATAAGCATTTCTAGCATGTCTCCTATCATGGTATAAGAAAGCATGGTTCTTTTTAGCACTACTAGCCATAGGGGCCTTCCCTTTCTCCTTGACGAAGATGGGAGCCTTATGGCTTGTTAAGTTCTTGGCCTCTCTTTTGAAGCCAAGACCATCCTTAATTGAGGGGTGTCTACCAACCGTGTAGGCATCCCTTGCAAATTTTATTTTATCAACTTCACTCTTGCTAGTCTTAAGTTGAGCATTAAGACTAGCCAATTCATCATTAAGTTTTGAAATTGAAACTAGGTGTTTACTACAAGCATTAACATCAAAATCCTTACACCTAGTGCAAATTGTAACATTTTCAACACTTGCTACTTCTAGTTTAGCGGTTAAAACATTAATTTCACCTTTTAAAGAAGAAATGGTTTCATTACAAGTAGAAAGTTCACAAGAAAGAATTCCATTTCTTTTAACTTCTAGAGCAAGTGAATTTTGTGCACTAACAAATTTATCATGCTCTTCATATAAAAGATTTTGTTTTTCTAAGATTCTATCCTTTTCATTCAAAGCATCAATTAATTCATTAATCTTAGCTATCTTAGTTCTATCCAATCCCTTGAATAAACTAGAATAATCTATTTCATCCTCACTAGACTCATCATCACTAGAAGAATCATAAGTATTAGCATTACTAGTGATTACCTTCTTCTCCCTTGCCATGAGGCAAGTGTGATGCTCGTGGGGGAAGAGAGCCGATTTGTTGAAGGCAGTGGCGGCGAGTCCTTCGTCGTCGGAGTCGGACGAAGAGCAATCCGAGTCCCACTCCTTTCCAAGATGTGCTTCACCTTTGGCCTTCTTGTAAACTTTCTTGTTTTCTCTCTTCCCGTTTTTCCCTTGCTCCTGGTCACTATCATTTTCGGGACAGTTAGCAATAAAATGACCAACCTTACCACATTTGAAGCATGAGCGCTTCCCCTTTGTCTTGGTCTTGCTTGTCTGCCCCTTGCGACCATTTAGCGCCGTCTTGAATCTCTTGATGATGAGAGCCATCTCTTCATCATTGAGCCCGGCTGCCTCAACTTGCGCCACCTTGCTAGGTAGCGACTCCTTGCTCCTTGTTGCCTTGAGAGCAATGGGTTGATGCTCGTGGATTGGACCGTTCAACGCTTCGTCGACGTATCTTGCCTCCTTGATCATCATCCGCCCGCTTACAAATTTTCCAAGTACTTCCTCGGGCGTCATCATTGTGTACCTGGGATTCTCACGAATATTGTTCACAAGATGAGGATCAAGAATGGTAAAGGACCTTAGCATTAGGCGGACGACGTCGTGGTCCGTCCATCGCGTGCTTCCGTAGCTCCTTATTTTGTTGATAAGGGTCTTGAGCCGGTTGTACGTTTGAGTTGGCTCCTCTCCCCTTATCATGGCGAATCGTCCAAGCTCGCCCTCCACCAACTCCATCTTGGTGAGCATGGTGATGTCGTTCCCCTCGTGAGAGATCTTGAGGGTGTCCCATATTTGCTTGGCATTGTCCAAGCCGCTCACCTTGTTGTACTCTTCCCTGCACAAGGATGCTAAGAGAACAGTAGTAGCTTGTGCATTTCTATGGATCTGTTCATTTATAAGCAAAGGGCTATCCGAGCTATCAAATTTCATTCCATTCTCTACAATCTCCCATATGCTTGGATGGAGAGAGAATAAGTGACTACGCATTTTGTGACTCCAAAATCCGTAGTCCTCCCCATCGAAGTGTGGAGGTTTGCCAAGAGGAATGGAAAGCAAATGCGAATTCGAACTATGTTGAATACGAGAATAATCAAATGAAAAGTTCGAATTGACCGTCTTTTTGTAGTCGTTGTCGTCGTCCTTTTGGGAAGAAGTAGACTCATCGCTGTCGTCGTAGTAGATGATCTCCTTGATGCGCCTTGTCTTCTTCTTCTTCCCTTCCTTTCGTCTATGGCCCGAGCCGGAGTCGGTAGGCTTGTCGTCCTTCGGCTCGTTGACGAAGGATTCCTTCTCTTTGTCGTTGATCACAATTCCCTTCCCCTTAGGATCCATCTCTTCGGGCGGTTAGTCCCTTTGTGAAGAGAACGGCTCTGATACCAATTGAGAGCACCTAGAGGGGGGGTGAATAGGTGATCCTGTGAAACTTAAACTTATAGCCACAAAAACTTGTTAAGTGTTAGCACGATTATTGCCAAGTGGCTAAAGAGAAGTCTCAACAAAACACAATAACCACAGAAGATCAATCACAGAGAGGGCACAGTGGTTTATCCCGTGGTTCGGCCAAGACCAACGCTTGCCTACTCCACGTTGTGGCGTCCCAACGGACGAGGGTTGCAATCAACCCCTCTCAAGCGGTCCAAAGACCCACTTGAATACCACGGTGTTTTGTTTTGCCTTTCACTATCCCGTTTGCAAGGAATCTCCACAAATTGGAGTCTCTTGCCCTTACAAGTATATGATCACAAAGAAGCACAGAGTAAGGGAGGGAAGCAACACACACAAATCCACAGCGAAACGCGCACACACACGGCCAAGAATCGAGCTCACAAGAGTATCACAAAGTTCTCACTAGAACGGAGCTCGAATCACTTAGAATGACAAATGAATGCGCAAAGACTGAGTGTGGATGATCAAGAATGCTCAAAGGTTGCTTGTGTCACTCCTCCATGCGCCTAGGGGCCCCTTTTATAGCCCCAAGGCAGCTAGGAGCCGTTGAGAGCAAATCTGGAAGGCCATCCTTGCCTTCTGTCGTCGGGGGCACCGGACAGTCCGGTGCACACCGGACACTGTCCGGTGCCCGATTTGTTTCCTTAAACAGCGAAGCCGACCGTTGCAGACCGTTGGCAGATCTGGAGCCGTTGGCGCACCGGACATGTTCGGTGCACACCGGACAGTCCGGTGCCGTCTTCCGACCGTTGGCTCGGCCACGTGTCCCGCGCAGATTGCGCGGCCGACCGTTAGCCCGGCCGACCGTTGGCTCACCGGACAGTTCGGTGCACACCGGACAGTCCGGTGAATTTTAGCCGTACGCCGTCGGCGAATTCCCGAGAGCGGCCAGTTCGCGCCGAGTCAGTCTGGCGCACCGGACACTGTCCGGTGCACACCGGACAGTCCGGTGCTCTAGACCGAGCTGAGTCTTGGCTGCACTCAGCCAAGTCTTTTACTCCTCTCTTCTTTTCTTCTACTTTCTGTTTCTAACACTTAGACAAGTATATTAGTATTCAAAACCAATGTACTAAGGCTTAGAAACATACCTTTAATCTTGATTTGTACTTTGTCCACCATTTTACAATTAGGCACCTGTGTTGGGCACTAAATCACCAAAATACTTAGAAATGGCTCAAGGGCACATTTCCCTTTCAATTATGTGCTTGTGTGGATGATGGACTCCATCTTGCTTTCCTGCTTGACATGCGCTACAAATCCTGTCTTTCTCAAAATGAATATTGGTTAGTCCTAAAATGTGCTCTCCCTTTAGAAGCTTGTGAAGATTCTTCATTCCAACATGGGCAAGTCGGCGATATCAGAGCCAACTCATATTAGTCTTAGCAATCAAACAAGTGTCTAGTTCAGCTTGATTATCATTGAAATCAACTAAGTATAGCTGACCATCTAGCACTCCCTTGAAGGCTATTGAATCATTACTTCTTCTAAAGATAGTAACACCTATATCAGTAAAAAGACAGTTGTAGCCCATTTTGCATAATTGAGAAACTGAAAGCAAATTGTAGTATAATGAATCTACAAGAAAAACATTGGAAATAGAATGGTCAGGAGATATAGCTATTTTACCCAAGCCTTTGACCAAACCTTGATTTTCATCCCCGAATTTGATAGCTCTTTGTGGATCATCATTTTTCTCATAGGAGGAGAACATCCTTTTCTCCCCTGTCATGTGGTTTGTGCACCCGCTATCGATTATCCAACTTGAACCACCGGATGCATAAACCTGCAAAACAATTTAGGCCTTGTTCTTAGGTACCCAAACGGTCTTGGGTCCTTTCACATTGGAAACAAGCACCTTGGGTACCCAAACACAAGTCTTTGGACTCTTGTGTTTGCCCCCAACATATTTGGCAACTACTTTGCCTGATTTGTTAGTTAAAACAAAATAAGCATCAAAATTCTTAAATGAAATATTATGCTCATTTGATGCATTATGAATCTTCTTTATAGGCATTTTAACATGAATGGTATGCCTAGAGCTACAAGCCTCATTTTTGTACATAAATACATGGTGAGAAACAGAATGAGGTTTTCTAGCATGAATCTTCCTAATCTTATGTTTGGGATAGTTTGCAGGATATAAAATGTAACCCTCCCTATCCTGAACCATGGGAGCCTTACCCTTCACAAAGTTAGACAATTTCTTAGGGGCATTAAGCTTGACATTGGATTGGCTCCCTTGTTGGAACCCAGTGCCATCCTTAATGCCAGGGCGTCTCCCATTATAGAGCATGCTTCTATCAAATCTAAACTTTTCATTTTCTAGTTCATGCTCGATAATTTTAGCAGTTAATTTGGCTATGTGATCATTTTGTTGTTTAATCATGGCAAGGTGACCATCCATAATTTTAATATTAACATCTCTACATCTAGTACAAATAGTAACATGATTAACGGTAGATGTAGATGATTTGCATGCATTCAATTCCTCAATTTTAGCATTTAACTTATCATTCTCATCTCTAAGACAGGAAATCGAGTCATTGCAAATATTCAATTTTTCAACCTTAGAAACTAAACTAGCATTCTCAATTCTAAGGTTTGAAATTGAATTATGACAAATGCTAAGCTACTTAGTTAAGTTTTCACATTTTCCTACTTCCTAAGCATAAGAATTTTTCAATTTAACAAATTTTTTATTTTCCTTAATGAGCAAGTCCTCTTGGCATTCCAAGAGATCGTCCTTCTCGTTAATGGTCTCAATTAGTTCATTTAATTTTTTCTTTTGTTCCATGTTAAGGTTGGCAAAAAGAGCAAGTAAATCATCTTCATTATCGCTAGAGCTACCTTCATCACTAGATGTTGTATATTTGGGGTGGCTCTAAAGTGTACCTTCTTCTTTTTGCCATCCTTAGCCATGAGACATTTGTGACTGACGTTGGGTAAGAGGAGCCTTTGTTGATGGCGATGTTGGCGGCATCCTCGTCGGAGGAGGAGTCGTGGAGCTCTCGTCGGAGTCCCATTCCCGGCACACGTGCGCATCACCGTCCTTTTTCTTGTAGTATGTCTTCTTTTCCTTCTTCCCTTTCTTGTCTTCGTCCCTGTCATTTTCACTAGAAATTGAACATTTAGCAATAAAGTGACCGGACTTACCACATCGGTAACACACCCTTTTGAAGCGGGGCTTGTAGTCCTTCCCCCTCCTTTGCTTGAGGATTTGGTGGAAGCTCTTAATGATGAGCGTCATTTCCTCGTTGTCGAGCTTGGAGGCATCGATTGGAAGCCTACTTGATATAGACTCCTTCTTCTCTTCTTCCGTTGATTTGAATTCAACGGGTTGCACCTCGGGTGTGGAGGTGGCGCCTTGCTCCAAGTTGACAATGTGTTTGAAGTCTTTGATCATTAGTTTAAAACTCACAAATTTGCTAATAACCTCCTTGGGAGACATTAGTTTATATCTAGGATCCTCACATATTAGTTGAACTTGAGTAGGATTGTGAAATACGAGGGATTTAAGAATAACCTTGACCGTCTCATGGTCATCCCATTTGGTGCTCCTGAGGTTGCGCACTTGGTTCACCATGGTCTTGAGCCGGTTGTACATGGCTTGCGACTCTTTCCCTTTATTGAGGACGAATCGACCAAGTTCTCTCTCGATCATCTCGCGCTTGGTGATCTTGGTCACCTCGTCCCCTTCGTGCGCGGTTTTGAGGACGTCCCAAATTTCTTTGGTGCTCTTTAACCCTTGCACCTTATTATACTCCTCTCGACACAAGGAGGCGAGGAGTATAGACATGGCTTGGGAGTTAAAGTGCCTAATTTGGTTAGCCTCGTCCGAGTCGTAGTCCTTGTCCCCCACCTTTGGTGCATGCGCTCCAAACTCAACAATATCCCAAATGCTTTCGTGGAGTGAGGTTAGATGGTGCCTCATTGTAACACCCCTGGTGTTATGATAACTAAAACCTTGTCATGTCATCATCTGCACTTGCATTAACTGCTTGATACACCTAGAATGCATTCACTAGGTCAAAAATTTTCAATGAATGTGGTGTTGTGCATAAGAGTATAGGGCTCAGATTAAGAACTTTGCTTAAGACATGGGAAGAGAAGTCGTCTCTTGAGCAAGTAGTAAGTTGGCTTAGACTTTAAAGTATTAAAGGAAAGTCCTAGAGTCTATAGCAACCTTGTTTTCAAAGTTAGATCAAGTGGAAGCCGAAGGATTGACCTCAAAACCCTAAGTGAGATTTGAAAACCTTCCTTGTGATTTGTGGATAAGCAAAGCAACTCCTAAACCAAGGACACTTTGGACATGAGTTTCATGTACTAGAGTTGGATTGAGATTAATGAGTCACTTATCTTTTAGGAGTATGAATTGAGTTGGTAAATCACTAGATGAGAAGAAGTCACATTTGAAACCCTAAACTAGCCCAAAAGTGGAATTTAAAATCTAGAAAGAATTTGACAAAAGTCCATATATCAAAGTTGTAGAGCTTGGAAAAGTGGATATATTTCTTATTTGGAGATTCCTAAGTTGTGTGGAAGAATTTGGAGTTAAGTACAAAAATTCAGTTTTGAGTTCATTTTGGAATTGCTGAAAATAATATAAACTAGACAACTTTGGACCCTTGTAACTTCTGATCTAAAACCATTTTGAAGATGATCATTATAACAAAGTCATAGAGCTACATGAGGAGTACAAGTTTGGTTAAGTCACATAGCCCTAACACTCTATGGAACTTGGAGAAAAACTAGTCCAAAGTAGAGCTGTCAGAAATTGTAGATTTCAGACTTAGTGAAATTCAGATTCTGAATTTCAACAATTGGAGCAAACTTTGGGCTATTGTAGTTTGGAATCCAAGAGGTTTTGGTTAATGGTTACTATATCAAACTTGTAGAGGAACTATAGGAGTATAAACTTTATTAAGCAACTTGCCCCTATAAACATTTGGAACCCAGGAAAAAGAGTGGTTCCAAGTGATGCTGCTGTATTTCTGAATTTTCAGATTGGAAACAGTAACTGAAACTGAATTTCAGTGTTTTGATAGCAGTTTTGAAGCCTATTTGTGCCTGTTCTATAATGTTTTGTGCTATGGTATTTATAGAGAAGTTGAATCCCATATGATGGTGAACAAGTTTCTTTAAGTGACTTTGGCTTGTTCCCACATAAAAAGTGGATAAAAATGCCCCAAAGATCAGCTGCTAGGCATTCCTATAACTGAATTTGGTTCAGTTCTGAAATCTGAAATTTGTTGTATGGTGCCAAGTTTGGAGCCCTTTTGTGGTTGTTCTATAAGGTTTTGGACTGAGGTTTCTATAAAGGAATTTAAGACCATAAGTTGGTGTACAAATGTATTTAATGGTGATGGATATGATCCTACACAAAAAGTGGAGTAAAACCTGCTCCAAGTTGGAATGTCAGGTGGTTGTAGTTGACTTTGGTTCAGAGCTGGAAATCTGAAAAACCAGAGAAGAATGCCAAGTTTGGAGTTCTTTTGTGATCAATCCTTGTGGTTTTGGATTAAAAATCATATAGTAAAGTTATAGACCATAGTAAGGTGAATAAGTTTACTGAAGTGGGAAAGACTTGGTTCTACAGGAACTTGGGAGTAAAATGCCTCCAAACACTCTCTATCAGACTAAGTTGGAGATGGATTAAAGTGACTGCTGCTGGTAGTTTCAGTCAGTTTTTACTCACCTTTGGAGCTCTGTGGTAATTAATCTATGAAGTATGAGCCCTATTCTGTGTAGCAAAGTTAAAGGTCATCTGAAGGAGAGCAAGTTTCATGCAGAGAGTGGGCTTGCTACTGTGTAGAGTTGACAGAAAAAGGAATTCCAAAACACTCTGTCAGGCTAGGTATGTTGCTGTTTTAGACTGTGATTCTGAATGTTCAGTGTTTTTTTTACCCAACTTGGGAGCACCATAACTTTTGATCCAAGGGCAGTTGGTCTTGGGCTACTATAACAAGTTTGTAGAGCTATGCTTGGGAAATGGCTGTTGCCATGTGAGCTTGGTCTAGGCTGTGAGAATTTGTGTCATACTAGGGCTTAAACAGTGAGGGGTGGATTGGAGTGCTGGCTGATTGCAGTGGTTTTAGGGTTGCAGTTGTAACTGAAGAATATCCCTCTATTTGCTGGGGTCACTTGAGTATGTGGATAGAGCTAAAGTTGATATACGTCTCTGCAGATCTAGACGCCTCTCCATACCACTAAAAATATCCAGTTTGGACTGGCTTGGGAGCAGTGTGCAGTGGGGTATTTAATTGTCTTGTTTGCTGTCTGTAGTAAGGGACAAATCGGATACATGTGTGTATAGTTTGAAATGTGTAGGGTGCCTTTTACCATGTGTGTTTGAGCTCACGTCGTGCTGGCACCCTGTGAGTTCTTCATCACAGTGCGTTGGATAGGTCCAGTGAACCTGCTCCAGCCCATCCCTTATTTAAGTGCTAGTCCAGGGAGCCCTGTTGTCTCGAGATGTAGCTGGATCCTTGGGCATCGCTGTGGTGGTGTGTGCAAGCTTGAGTTCATCTCCCTAGCCTCCTCGTTGGCTTTGTTCAGTTCATCAAGTGCCATCCCATTGTCTGGTACTTTGGTGCCACAGCAACCATCCTTCCACCTCGCCGTGGTCAGAGTATCTGGAGAAGTTTGTAAACCAGGTGAACCTTGTTCGGTAATCTCCCTGGATTAAGCTCACCGAACTGGGTTTCCTAATTCTAGCGTCATGTGCTGCTCAGAACCGAACAACTCACGCTTTCTCCGGTCGATTCCTCGCGAGCACAAAAGTTTAGGTATATCACTAATGCTCCCCACGACATTTGATTGAACTCTACTGTATTACTGCCTAAGTAACGAGCTCGCCAGACCGGGAACCTCATCGGTGTCGTGGCTGTTTAGGATTGGTGCTCGGCTCGAGCGTTGGAGCCTTGGATTAGTTCATGTGGGTTAGGAACACGTTTTAGTGATAGTATTAGGGCGCCAGACGTAGGGCCGCGGGATTCGTGGCCGAGACGTTGTGAATGAGCCAAAGTCGTGGTTGTATGTGTGAGTGTCAGTGAATGGAACTCAGATTGGTTAAGTTTGAACGCGGAGTATTTTGTGCAAAACTGCAAGCGTCAGCGGGCGTGCCGCCAGTCGTGGGCCGGCTCTGCCCGGAGTTGGGCCACGTGGGCTGATTTCAGCCTAGAATTAATTTTTTCCCTTTATTCATTTACCAGACAACTTGGAAATGATGCAAAAAATTGTAGAAAAATAAAAAAAAATAGCAAGACAAATTTGGTTGGATATCTAAATTCATGAGCTCTCTGGTAAAGTTGGATTTAGAATTTTTAGGGCAATTATAAAATATTAAGTGAATTAAGGGTGCTCTTTGAAGGACTATTAGAATTTTAGAAATAAGAATTGAGCATCAAAAATCATGAATTTTTTTTTGAGAAGCTTGTTATCAGAAGTTGAACCCTTGGGCAAAATTTGGTACTAATTGGATATGATTTGGTTAGCAAACTAATTATTGCCCAAAAACAAAAGGAGTTCACCTACGAAATGAGGACACCTAGTAGTTTAGTGAAGTGAGGGACTTGCTTAAGAAATGTTAAGCTTTGAATGAGATATAAGTTGGATTAGTTCCCTGGTTTACCTAAGTAAATTCAAATTGGTCACTTTTATTAAGTGCTAGGTTGTGTAGAAGTATGTGTATACTTGTCATGTACTTATTTAGGAGTATTTATGTTTCCCACCTCTCCTTGTGAGAGTTTGCATTGCATATCATAACATAAGCATACATGTATTTGTAATTGACTTGTAGAACACCTAGAATAAGTGGTGTTTGAAGGAGTCTACTCCAGTGCCTGCTCATCAAGTGGATGGAGCTATCTAACTAAAGGTTGGGTAGAAGGATCTTGAACCTCTTCACTGCAACAAAGGCAAGCCCCGGTGCATGCAACCCCTTTCCTTGTGTTTTTAAATAATTTTTGCACACTTTAAGTCTAGTGAAATGTGCATTAGGTTTATAGGAGTTACTTGGAACCCTTTGATCCATTGCCTTCCTTGATATCCATACCTTTATAGATACTTCTGATGAAGTATCAAAATATGATTTACAAAAATGCTTAGCCCTGCTCAGATCTTGTGGATAGAGGTTGTCTTTTGCATTAAGGCCTAGCTCAGGGGTTATCCTAAGGAAAGACGACTTCTACCTGCAAGAATATTTTCATTGAGAGCGTGGTGGGATCTTACTGCAAAGTTCCCTTTGATGCTCTTTTCATCCTAAGGACACAAACAATCCCAAGGATGGAAGTACTTAAATCAGGACTTGGGCTAGGAACAGGTGATGTTCCGTCCAGGTTAATTAAGGATTGGATGCGTATGTAGGCCTGTTGATCAAGGACTATCTTAACTAACCACATGCCCTGGAACTGGGACAGGGTAAGCTTGAACCCGGCTATTCCATACATGAAAAGACAATCGCGCACTGGGAGTGGAGAGATGGCGAGAGTGGCACGTACCCTCCTGGCAAAGGACCGCCTAAAAGGGGTGGTGTGCTCTCGGGTGGCGCGGACCTGTTCATGCAGTGGAGGATCCGTGGGGATGGTAGACATGCAAGGTTTACGAGAAACATATGTCGTGTGGTTAGAGATCCTCAGCCGAGTAAATCGATTCGGATCGCTGTTATATCCCCGGAGAGTGGAGACTTGATCGCTGCCCTGCAACCTAAGTCAGGATGTAAACATTATGAGTAAAAATGATGTTGTATTGATAAGATGGTGAAATTAGACTAGGTGCAACCAGAGTCTATTAATATTTAATCTAGCGTTAAAACATTGAAAGTAAGGACTCACTTTAGTAAGCTTTTTCTGCAAAAGTATCTACGTTGATTCTTGCTAAAAGCCTCTCCTTGATTCCTAAATCCAGCATACCCTTGAGAGTCTTTTCTTTAGTCGGGTAAGTCTTGCTGAGTAATTCCATACTCAGGGTTTTATTCCCTGTTGTTTTTCAGGTTCTAACTTTGTACTGCTGATGATGGTGTTAAGTGCCGGTGGGCTCGGCCTTCTTATAAATCTAAGTAACCCTTCTATACTTCTTATTGAGGATGGTCATTTGTGCTAGCATATATTTCAAACTTATACTTTTGTAATCACTCCGATAAAATAATGTAAAATTTTTGTAACATGTAAAATTTGGTAATAAGATTTCCGCTGCAAAAATGTTGTGTGTGTGATTTGTGTTACTTAATCCCGCGGTTCTGGTTGTAAGTGGTTTATCCGATGTCCTTGGGGCAATCGGACGGATCCTGTTAAGTTACCTGGTGCACATGCATGGCCGTCTGAGGTCTTTAGGACAAGGACAGGTGCATGTGGGCCCGATACCTTGGGAGGTTCTGCCACACTCATTTTATCACTCCACATATAATAATCTTCACCATCGAAATATGGTGGTTTGCCTAGGGGTACGAAAAGTAATGGAGCACGCTTTGAAATACGAGGATAGCGTAGGGGCATCATACTATACTTCTTGCGCTCATGGCGCTTAGAAGTAGTGGATGATTCAGAGCTTGATGTGGAGGGTGACGAAGAGTCGGTCTCGTAGTAGACCACCTTCTTCATCTTCTTCTTCTTGTCACCTCTCTTATGCGACTTGATGGAGGAAGAGGATTCCTCCTTGTGTTTGTTGCCGGACTCCCTTGAGAGAGTACTCCCCGAGCTTGTGTGCTTTTCGCCGATCATGATCTCTCTCTTGGCGTGATCTCCAGACATCACTTCGAGTTGGTTAGGCTCTTAATGAAGCACTGGCTCTGATACCAATTAAAAGTTGCCTAGAGGGGGTGAATAGGCGAAACTTGAAATTTATAAACTTAGACACACACTAAGGTCGGGGGTTAGCGTTAGAATTAAATTCAAGTCCAAAAGAATATCTCTCTTGCTAGGAGTTGTTCAAGGATTGCAGATGACGTATGGGAGCCAACTCAAATTCACACTAGCAAGGGAACGTTAGAGAGGGGAAAACAAATCAAACAAGAATCAAGGCGAGAGAACACGATGATTTGTTTTACCGATGTTCGGTTCCAAAGAATCTAGTCCCTGTTGAGGAGGTCACAAAGACCGAGTCTTATTTCAACCCTTTCTCTCTCTCAAACGGTCACTTAGACCGAGTGAGCCTTTTCCTTAATCTCTCGGGTCACTTACACCCCTTAAGGACCACCATACACTTAGGTGTCTCTTGCTTTGATTACAAGTCATTTGAGAAATAGAAGGGAAAAGAAAAGGCCAAATCAAGCGACAAGAGCAACAAAGAACACAAATGATCCTCTCACAAGCCCTAATGCACTAGAGTTGATTTTGGGGCTTTGAGTGGATTGATTGCTTTGATTGTGTCTTGGAGTGTTGGGCTTTTACTCTTGCGATGAATGAATAATTCAGAATGCTTGGATGGATGTAAATGAGGTGGTTGAGGGTATTTATAGTCTCCCAACCACTTCTAGCCGTTGGTTGAATTCTGCTAGCGATTGGCGCACCAGATAGTCTGGTGCACCACCGGACAGTCATTGTGCACTGTCCGGTGTGTGCCATGTCAGCGCAACCGTTAGGGTTCGGAGCAGTTGATCATTGGAGCACCTTGTTGTCTTGCTGCCACCGGACAGTCCGATGAATTATAGCGGAGCGCGTTTTCAAATTCCTGAGAGTGGCTGGTTTGGAGTTGTACGGCCCTGGTGCACCGGACACTGTCCGATGCACACCGGACAGTCCGGTGCGCCATTTTTCAGCACACTTAAGGTTTTGCTTCTATTTTGATTGAGTCCCTAGCTGATTTTCTTTCTTGGTTTGTGTTGAACCTTGTGCACCTGTAATACATGAATTCTAGACAAACTAGTTAGTTTCGTGCGTTTGTGTTGATCATCAACCACCAAAATTAATTATAGGAAATGGTTAACGCTATTTCCCTTTCAGTCCAGGGCTGGTAAGGCACTCTCATTCTCTCGCCCTTTTCTGACTGACGCCTGGTGCGGGTGCCTCTCGGTTTGGAGCTGCTCCAGCTAGGGATGTTTCTAAAACATCCAACTTATATGACAAATCTAATATTTTAACATAGATATACATAAAATTTAAAGCGATTTTTTACAATGTTATTAAGAATATTATTAAGTATTCAAATAATTTTTTGTATACTTTTTATGTACATTATTTTCTCCATACAACCAAAAAGGTGAAAACATCCGAATCCATATTCGGATAGACGTCCAAATTTTATATCAATTATTTAAAAGGATATAGAACAAATTTAATATTTATTTGTTTGAAGATTAATAGCCTCAATGCTAAAAACAAGATTATAAATTTACATAGCAAATTCTATATATTATTTGTTCACAATCGAAGAAAAAGACCGAAAAATTGACATCTGAATAAATATCTGGATCCATCCCTATCTCTGTCTAGACTCCTTTCTCCGCTTGCGTGCTCTCTCCCTGTATGTATCTAGCGGTATTGTCAGGGACCATAATTAGGGGTACCCCCAAGACTCCTAATCTCAGCTGGTAACCCCCATCAGCACTAAGCTGCAAAGGCCTGATGGGTGCGATTAAGCCAAGGCTCGGTCCACTCAAGGGACACGACCTCGCCTCGCCCGAGCCCAGCCTCGGGCAAGGGCAGCCGACCCCAGAAGATTCACGTCTCGCCCGAGGACCCCCTCAAGCGACGGACACACCTTCGGCTCGCCCGAGGCCCAGTCTTCGCCAAGAAGCAACCTTGGCCAGATCGCCACACCGACCGACCGAATCGCAGGAGCATTTAATGCAAGGATGGCCTGACACTTTATCCTGTCACACGCCCTTCAGTCGACAGAGCCGAAAGTGACCGCAGTCACGTCGCCGCTCCACTGACCGGCCTGACAAGAAGACAGCGCCGCCTGCGTTGCTCCGACTGCTGTGCCACTCGACAGAGTGAGGCTGACAGCAGCCAAGTCCGGCCTCGGGCGCCATAGGAAACTCCGCCTCGCTCGACCCCAGGGCTCGGACTCGGGCTCGGCCCCGGAAGACGACGAACTCCGCCTCGCCCGACCCCAGGGCTCGGACTCGGGCTCGGCCCCAGAAGACGGCGAACTCCGCCTCGCCCAACCCCAGGGCTCGGACTCGGGCACGGCCCCGGAAGACGATGAACTCCGCCTCGCCCGACCCCAGGGCTCGGACTCGGGCTCGGCCCCGGAAGACGATGAACTCCGCCTCGCCCGACCCCAGGGCTCGGACTCGGGCTCGGCCCCGGAAGACGACGAACTCCACCTCGCCCGACCTGGGGCTCGGACACGACCTCGACCTCGGAAGACCGACTCGACCCCGACCTCGGAGGAGCCTCCGCCTCGCCCGACCAGGGCTCGGACCGACCACGTCACAGGGGGGGGCCATCATTACCCTATCCCTAGCTAGCTCAGGCTACGGGTAACAGGACCGACGTCCCATCTGGCTCGCCCCGGTAAATAGATAATGATGGCGCCCCGCGTGCTCCATGACGACGGCGGCTCTCAGCCCCTTACGGAAGCAAAGAGACGTTAGCAAGGACTCGACAGCCCCGACAGCTGTCCTTCCGCAAGGCCCCAACGCTCCTCCGACCGCCACGACATCACATGAACAGGGTGCCAAAACCTCTCTGGCTGCCACGACGGCATGTACTTAGGGCACTAGCTCCTCTCTGCTAGACACGATAGCGCACTGCTACACCTCCCATTGTACACCTGGACCCTCTCCTTACGCCTATAAAAGGAAGGTCCAGGGCTCTCTTACAAAAAGGTTGGCCGCGCGGGGGGATGGGACGGCGCGTAGGGTCCCTCGCTCTCCCCCCCACGCGGACGCTTGTAACCCCCTACTGCAAGCGCACCCGACCTGGGCGCAGGACAACACGGAGGCCACGGGTTTCCCCTTTTTCCCCTCTCTTCTACCCCCCTTCGTGCTCCGTCTCGCGCCGACCCATCTGGGCTGGGACACGCGGCGACAATTTACTCGTCGGTCCAGGGACCCCCCGGGGTCGAAACACCGATAGTTGGCATGCCAGGTAGGGGCCTGCTGCGTGTTGACGAACAGCTCCCTGTCAAGCTCCAGATGGGTAGTCTCCAGCAACCTTTCCAACCCGAGAAGGTGCTCCGTTTCGGGAGTCTTGAGTTCATGTCCCTCGACAGCAGCTACAACATGATACTCCTTCCTCCGCCGCGCGACGGCGACAATGGCGGCCGACAACCCGCCCGCCGGCGGTGGAATCGACGACGTCTTCCCCACGAGGCAGAAGAACAACATCCGAGTTTGTCCCGTCACCTCCCCTGCCGACGGAGGAGGAGGCGGGGCAACCGTGGCCAAGCAGGAGGCGGCACCTCGTCGGCTGTCGAGCGAGTCGACGGCGCCGGCGCCCCGACGGGGGACACGTCGGGCGTCGACCTCGCGTCTGAGACAAAGACGAGCGTCGTTTCCCCGCGACACGCCAACTCCAAGCGGACGGACGATGCCAGCACGCTCGCGAAGGACTTGCTGGGCGTCACCCTCGTACCTGAGACGACGGTGCAGTCCGCCCCCAACGTGACAACGTCACCACCTGTCAACCAAAAGGTACCGACCGATTCCCGTCTCATGCCTTTTGGATTCGGCCTCGACCCACCAAGCGACCCCACTTTGGTGGAAGCCTTCATAGAGGCATGCACCAACCCTCCGGGGTATCATATGCGGTCACCTTAGGACCGGCTGACGGCCGTCTCGACCTACGGACCCTCAGGTTCTGAGGAAGATGACGAGCCCGACTTTGGTTGGGATTTCTCTGGGCTCGGTAACCCCAGTGCCATGCGGGACTTCATGACCGCATGCGACTACTGCCTTTCCGATTGTTCCGACGGTAGCCGCAGCATCAGCGACGAAGACGGCGGCCCAAGTCGTGAATGTTTCCACGTCGATCTAAGGGGTCCCGACGAAGGCAACCATCTTGGTATACCGGAAAACGGTGATCCCCCTAGGCCTGCGCCTCGCGTTGACATCCTTCGGGAGCTAGCTGTGGTCCCAGTCCCTGCGGGGGGTCAGGACGCACAGCTCGAGCAAATCTGCGAGATGCAGGCCAGGCTCGACGAGGGGCAGGAACACTTGAGCCGCTCCGCCGGAACATCGGGTAGGAATGGGTAGACCAAGCTCCGGCCGGAGAAGCGCGTCATCTACCCCAGGGCATCCAGCTCCGCATCGCCGATGACGTCAGGGCAAGGCCACCACCGACTTCCAGTGGGGTCGACCAGAACCTAGCTACAGCAGCGATACTTCTCCGCGCAATGCCGAAACCATCAACCACTAAAGGGCGGCGGATCCGGGGAGAGCTCAAGAATCTCCTTGAGGATGCCGCGGTCCGACGGGCCGAGAGCTCTGCCTCCCGAAGGCAGGGATACCCCTCGGAGCACCGCGTCGTGACTTCCCGATTCGTGCGGGAAGCCTTGGTCCACACCGAGCGCACGCGCAACACAGCGCCTGCGGCCCCGAGACGCCTCGGCAACGAGCACCACCACCGCAACCATCGAGCCCGCCTCGACGAGAGGGTGCGCCGAGGCTACCACCCCAGGCGTGGGGGACGCTACGACAGCGGGGAGGATCGGAGTCCCTCGCCCGAACCACCCGGCCCGCAGGCTTTCAGCCGAGCCATACGACGGGCGCCGTTCCCGACCCGGTTCCGAACCCCGACTACCATCACAAAGTACTCGGGGGAGACAAGGCCGGAACTGTGGCTCGCGGACTACCGGCTGGCCTGCCAACTGGGTGGAACGGACGATGACAACCTCATCATCCGCAACCTCCCCCTGTTCCTCTTCGACTCCGCTCGGGCCTGGCTGGAGCATCTGCCTCCGGGGCAGATCTCCAACTGGGACGACCTGGTCCAAGCCTTCGCCGGTAATTTCCAGGGCACGTACGTGCGCCCTGGGAACTCCTGGGATCTCCGAAGCTGCCGCCAGCAGCCGAGAGAGTCTCTCCGGGACTACATCCGGTGATTCTCAAAGCAGCGCACCGAGCTGCCCAACGTCACCGATTCGGATGTCATCGGCGCGTTCCTCGCCGGCACCACCTGCCGCGACCTGGTGAGAAAGCTGGGTCGCAAGACCCCCACTAGGGCGAGCGAGCTGATGGACATCGCCACCAAGTTCGCCTCTAGCCAGGAGGCGGTTGAGGCCATCTTCCGGAAGGACAAGCAGCCCCAGGGCCGCCAGCCGGAAGATGTTCCTGAGGCGTCCACTCAGCGCGGCACCAAGAAGAAAGGCAAGAAGAAGTCGTAAGTGAAACGCGACGCCACCGACACGGACCTTGTCGCCGCCGCTGAGTACAAGAACCCTCGGAAACCTCCCGGAGGCGCCAATCTCTTCGACAAGATGCTCAAGGAGCCGTGCCCTTATCATCAGGGACCCATCAAGCACACCCTTGAGGAATGCGCCATGCTTCGGTGCCACTTTCACAGGGCCGGGCCACCTGCGGAGGGTGGCAGGGCCCACCACGACGATAAGAAGGAGGATCACAAGGCAGAGGAGTTCCTCGAGGTCCGCGACTGCTTCATGATCTACGGTGGGCAAGCGGCGAACGCCTCGGCTCGGCACCGCAAGCAAGAGCGTCGGGAGGTCTGCTCGGTAAAGGTGGCTGCGCCAGTCTACCTAGACTGGTCCGACAAGCCCATCACCTTCGACCAGGGCGATCACCCCGACCGCGTGCCGAGCCCGGGGAAATATCCGCTCGTTGTCGACCCCGTCATCGGCAACGTCAGGCTCACCAAGGTCCTCATGGACGGAGGCAGCAGCCTCAATGTCATCTACGCCGAGACCCTCGAGCTCCTGCAGATCGATCTGTCCTCGGTCCAGGCCGGTGTGGCGCCTTTTCACGGGATCATCCCCGGGAAACGCGTCCAACCCCTCGGACGACTCGATCTGCCTGTCTGCTTCGGGACTCCCTCCAACTTCAGAAGGGAAATCCTCACATTCGAGGTGGTCGGGTTCCGAGGAACCTACCACGCAGTACTGGGGAGGCCATGCTACGCCAAGTTCATGGCCGCCCCCAACTACAACTACCTCAAGCTCAAGATGTTGGGCCCCAACGGGGTCATCACCGTCGGCCCCATGTACCGACACGCGTACGAATGCGACGTAGAGTGCGTGGAGTACGCTGAGGCCCTCGCCGAATCCGAGGCCCTCATCGCCGACCTGGAGAGCCTCTCCAAGGAGGCGCTAGACGTGAAGCGCCATGCCGGCAACTTTGAGCTAGCGGAGACGGTTAAGTCCGTCCCTCTCGACCCCAGCAACGATGCCTCCAAGCAGATCCGGATTGGCTCCGAGCTCGACCCCAAATAGGAAGCAGTGCTCGTCGACTTTCTCCGCGCAAACGCTGAAGTTTTCGCGTGGAGTCCCTCGGACATGCCTGGCATACCGAGGGATGTCGCTGAGCACTCGCTGGATATCCGAGCTGGAGCCCGACCCGTGAAGCAACCTCCGCGCCGATTCGACGAAGAAAAGCGCAGAGCCATAGGCGAGGAGATCCACAAGCTGATGGCCGCAGGGTTCATCAAAGAGGTATTCCATCCCGAATGGCTTGCCAACCCCGTGCTTGTGAGAAAGAAAGGAGGGAAATGGCGGATGTGTGTAGACTACACTGGTCTAAACAAAGCATGCCCAAAAGTTCCCTACCCTCTGCCTCGCATCGATCAAATCGTGGATTCCACTGCGGGATGCGAAACCCTGTCTTTCCTCGATGCCTACTCAGGGTATCACCAAATCAGGATGAAAGAGTCCGACCAGCTCGCGACTTCTTTCATCACACCTTTTGGCATGTACTGCTATGTTACTATGCCATTTGGTTTGAGGAATGCAGGTGCGACGTACCAAAGGTGCATGAACCACTTGTTCGGCCAACACATTGGTCGAATGGTCGAGGCTTATGTCGATGACATCGTAGTCAAGACGAGGAAAGCCTCCGAGCTCCTTTCCGACCTTGAAACGACATTCCGGTGTCTCAAGGCGAAAGGCGTAAAACTCAATCCCGAGAAGTGTGTCTTTGGAGTCCCCCGAGGCATGCTCTTGGGGTTCATCGTCTCCGAGCGGGGCATCGAGGCCAACCCGGAGAAAATCGCGGCCATCACCAACATGGGGCCCATCAAGGACTTGAAAGGCGTACAGAGGGTCATGGGATGCCTTGCGGCTCTGAGCCGTTTCATCTCGCGCCTCGGCGAAAGAGGCCTACCTCTGTATCGCCTCTTAAGAAAGACCGAGTGCTTCACTTGGACCTCCGAGGCCGAGGAAGCCCTCGGGAACCTAAAGGCGCTCCTTACGAACGCGCCCATCTTGGTGCCCCCCGCCGCCGGTGAAGCCCTCTTGATCTACGTCGCCGCTACCACTCAGGTGGTCAGCGCCGCGATCGTGGTTGAGAGACAAGAAGAAGGGAATGCATTGCCCGTCCAGAGGCCGGTTTACTTCATCAGTGAGGTACTATCCGAGACCAAGATCCGCTACCCGCAAATTCAGAAGCTGCTGTACGCGGTGATCCTGATGCGGCGAAAGTTGCGACACTACTTCGAGTCTCATCCGGCGACTGTGGTGTCATCCTTCCCCCTGGGGGAGATCATCCAGTGCCGAGAGGCCTCGGGTAGGATTGCAAAGTGGGCGGTGGAAATCATGGGCGAGACAATCTCGTTCGCCCCTCGGAAGGCCATCAAGTCCCAAGTCTTGGTGGACTTTGTGGCTGAATGGGTCGACATCCAGCTCCCGGCGGCTCCGATCCAGCCGGAACTCTGGACCATGTTTTTCGATGGGTCGCTGATGAAAACAGGGACAGGCACAGGCCTGCTCTTCATCTCGCCCCTCGGGAAACACCTACGCTACGTGTTGCGCCTCCATTTCCCGGCGTCCAACAACGTGGCTGAGTACGAAGCTCTGATCAACGGGTTGCACATCGCCATTGAGCTAGGGGTCCAACGCCTCGACGCTCACGGCGACTCACAGCTCGTCATCGACCAAGTTATGAAAAACTCCCACTGCCGCGACCCAAAGATGGAAGCCTACTGCGATGAGGTTCGGCGCCTGGAGGACAAGTTCTACGGGCTCGAGCTCAACCGCATCACCCGACGACACAACGAGACTGCGGACGAGCTGGCTAAGATAGCCTCGGGGCGGACAACGGTTCCCCCAGACGTCTTCTCCCGAGACCTACATCAACCCTCAGTCAAGACCGACGACACGCCTGAGCCCGAGAAGGCCTTGGCCCAGCCCGAGGCACCCTCGGCACAGCCTGAGGCACCCTCAGCTCGGCCCGAGGCACCCTCGGCCCCCGAGGGTGAGGCACTGCGCGTCGAGGAAGAGCGGAGTGGGGTCCAGCCTAATCGAAACTGGCAGACCCCGTACCTGCAATATCTCCACCAAGGAGAGCTGCCCCTCGACCGAGCCGAGGCTCGGCGACTGGCGCGGCGCGCCAAGTCGTTCGTCTTACTGGGTGACGGAAAGGAGCTCTACCACCGCAGCCCATCCGGCATCCTCCAGCGGTGCATATCCATCGCCGAAGGCCAAGAGCTCTTACAAGAAATACACTCGGGGGCTTGCGGTCATCACGCAGCGCCCCGAGCCCTTGTTGGAAACACCTTCCGACAAGGTTTCTACTGGCCGACCGCGGTGGCCGACACCACTAGAATTGTCCGCGCCTGCCAAGGGTGTCAATTCTACGCGAGGCAGACCCACCTGCCCGCTCAGGCTCTGTAGACAATACCCATCACCTGGCCGTTTGCTGTGTGGGGACTGGACCTCGTCGGTCCCTTGCAGAAGGCACCCGGGGGCTACACGCACCTGCTGGTCGCCATCGACAAATTCTCCAAGTGGATCGAGGTCCGACCCCTAAACAGCATCAGGTCCGAATAGGCGGTGGCATTCTTCACCAACATCATCCATCGCTTTGGGGTCCCGAACTCCATCCATCATCACCGACAACGGCACCCAGTTCACCGGCAGAAAGTTCCTGGACTTCTGCGAGGATCACCATATCCGGGTGGACTGGGCCACCGTGGCTCACCCCATGACGAATGGGCAGGTGGAACGTGCCAATGGCATGATTCTGCAAGGACTCAAGCCGAGGATCTACAGCGACCTCCACAAGTTTGGCAGGCGATGGATGAAGGAACTCCCCTCGGTGGTCTGGAGTCTGAGGACAACGCCGAGCCGAGCCACGGGCTTCACACCGTTCTTTCTAGTCTATGGGGTCGAGGCCGTCTTGCCCACGGACTTAGAATACGGTTCCCCGAGGACGAGGGCGTACGACGACCGAAGAAACCAGACCGACCGAGAAGACTCACTGGACCAGCTCGAAGAGGCTTGGGACATGGCCTTACTACACTCTGCGCGGTACCAGCAGTCCCTGCGACGCTACCACGCCTAAGGGGTTCGGTCCCGAGACCTCCAAGTGGGCGACCTGGTGCTTCGGCTGCAACAAGACGCCCGAGGGCGGCACAAGCTCACGCCTCCCTGGGAAGGGCCGTTTCGTCGTTGCCAAGGTTCTGAAGCCCGGGACATACAAGCTGGCCAACAGCCAAGGCGAGGTCTACAGCAACGCTTGGAACATCCGACAGCTACGTCGCTTCTACCCTTAAGATGCTTTCCAGTCGTTCGTACACCTCGTTCACACACAAAGTCTAACCATCAAGGAAGGGTCAGCCTTGCCTCGGCAAAGCCCGACCCTCCCTTGGGGGCTAGAAGGGGGGAACCCCCTCTGCGTCAAAATTTTCCTTGGAAAAAGTCTTTCTGCCAAAACGTCTTTCGTGCTTTTTGACTACTTCAAAAGTGGGGTCCTGAAAACGACAGAGTACACGTAAGCAGCCAAGGCCGACCGAGCCGAGGGACTCCTACGCCTCCGGGATACGGATACCTCACTCATCACCTTCTGCGATAAGTAACTCACGCTCGGATAAGCGATTCCGCCGATCGAAGAAGTCTTAATGCTCGGAGACCTTTCTGCTGAAACGATTTTTCGGGTCTTCTCGACTACATCGTTAGCAGAATCCTACAGACGAGTAAGAGTACACGTAAGCGGCAAGACCGATCGAGCCGAGGGACTCCTACGCCTCTGGGATACGGATACCTCACTCATCACCTTCCGTGAAAAGTAACTCTCGCTCGAACAAACAATTCTGTTACCGACGAATAAGTCTTGATACTCGAAACAAAGGGAAAAAGAAACACGGCTTTACAACACAGCGATAGTATGTTTGGGCCTCGGCTGCCGCAGAAAACATACGCACACTATAAGGTAAACCGATCCTGCAGGTTCGGACCTCGATGGAGGGGGAGCAGCAGCACCCTCGACGTCAACACCACCTTCGGCGAAGTCCGACCGAGCCTCGAACGGCAACACAGTCGGAGGATCTCCGCTCCGAAGGACGATGTCAGCACCATGCCCGGGCCATCGCCGCCAGGGTCTCTCCCAGGAGTCTGGCTCGAGCAGACGGCTCGGCCGGTCGCCCCGAAGCCTCAGCCGGCTGTCCCCCGAGGGCATCAGCCCGACCCATGGCCTCGACAACTCGACTCCGGCGCCGGTCCCGCCAGCGGACGGCCCGGTCAGGCTCCGGCCGACAAAGTCTTCTTTTCGAGCCAACTCTGCCTCTGTCCACGCTGATACCGCTGCCTCCGGCTCCGGCTCATCGAAGAGTGGCCGAGGGTTTCCTTTAACTAAGCAAGAGAAGCCTCGGGCGGCAAGGCCGACTGAGCCGAGGGAATCCTACGCCTCCGGGATACGGATACCTCACTCATCACCTTCGCACGAGGCAACTCACACTTGGTGAAGCGGTTCAGTTAGCTGACAGGCGAGTCCTAGCGCTCGAAATGAGGGAAAAACACGGCTTCGCGCCAAAAGATACATACATGTTTAGGCCCCGACAGCCACAATAAACAAACACCGGCACTCAAGGTGCCATTACAAACGGAACTCCGGTTCCACCCCCGTAGGTACGAACAACCCCCCACGTTGGAGGGCCTGCGGGGCGTCAAAACCCCTGGTGGCTCACTGATGCCCGCTCCGAAGTGGCCAAACAGCAGCAGCGATGACCTCAGGGCGGACGCTGCTGCGACGAGCTCCTCGCCCACGCCCCCACTCGAGGGGCGAGGACAAGCTATCAACGCCAAAGAGCCGGAGGCCCGGAGAACGCATGGTGGCGGTGACCCCGTCGGCGACGAGGACTTCTTCAGCCGCCGCCACCTCAGCGCCGATGACGGAAACCACCTGCCCACCGGCAGATTCCCACTCGGATCCCCCGGACGAGTGAAGCATCGACCTCCGCGCAGAGGCGCCGTACCGAGGCAAAGGCAGGACAGCCCCAGAACATGAACACCGCCCTAGCAGCGCGTGACGTCTTGGGCGGTCCCCCGGTGCGCGCGGCGCGACAACCGCTCTCACGGCGGGAGGGGACACCGGGAGCTGAACCAGGCCAGCTGAGCCAGCGAGCCCAACGCGCTGAAGCTGACGATGCTCGCCGCCGACCAGCCCCTCGTTGTCGAAGTCCGGCCCTCCCGCTAGGCCGGTGAGCGCCCTCTCCCTTGAATGCTGAGGGAGAAGGTGACCCGCCGACCCGTGCAGGAGGTAGAGCTCCGGCTCAGCCCGGCCTCCGCCCCAGCCAGGATGACGAAGATCCTTGAAGCTGAGAGCGGAACCAAGATCGCAGCTCGGCTCGCTTCTCCCCACCACCGAACTGGTGGTCACCGTCTTGGGTGACCACTGGCAAGGGGATGCAGCCGGGCTGCCTGACGAAAATCCTTGAAGCCGAACGATGGCTGAAAGGTACCAACTTCCGTGAAGTTGCGTTCCCCCAACGACGACAAGGCGGAAGAACCACGGGCGCCCCCCATCTGGGGGCTCGAAAGGTGGAAAGACGCAATGCATGAGGAGAGCGCGAAGACATGGTTGCCTTTCAAGGGGGTCAACCTCCTTTTAAAGGCAACTCTCCCCACTTGCGTCCTCAGCCGTCGCGAGCTGAGCCTTCTCCAACACGCTCCAAGGTCCTCCCCCTACGACACGGGGGCTGGGCCCCACGCGTCATGCAAGCTGGCGCAGGGCAGACAGAGCCAAACCGCCGCGCACGGTGCGCGCAACTGCCCAGCGGTTACGAGCATTCCTCCACTTTCGCCTAGGCCAGCGGGTGAAAGGGCGGGCCGCCATTAAGGCGGCGTGCAACCGCACCCAGGGGGTGCACCCTTTCGACTTCGACGCATCCAGCATGGAGGCCCAGGCCCACACGTCATGTAACCGGCGCGCCGGTTACTACGTGCAAGAAACTGCACCGCCACTCACGCCAGTACCGCGCCTTCTCGACTGCGAAACCAGTACCGCGACTCGAGGCGACCCTGCGCATGACCCGACAGTGCCAACCGAGCACATCGGTCACGGGTCGGTCAGCCGCGGGAGAGGGCGCGACGGTCGATACGGCCAGAAATGGGCCAGCAGTAATGGCGGTGGCAGGTGGGCGGAAGCGGCAGTCGAGTCGTCAGCAAGCTCACGCCCCCTCCTGGGATAGCGAAAGGACCTTCTCCCACGGCGTGAAGACAACGCGTCCGTGTCCCGTTCCTCGAACGGCTCGCGCACGCACAACGATCGCCCCGTCGCATTAACTCTGCGGCAGGACAGGCGGCACCTTTGGCAGGCGAAGCAGGCGACGCTTCACCTCCGCCATAATGACCGCGTCAAAAAAGGTGCGCCACGTCATTCGATTTCGTATCCTTTTCCACTTCCTCTTTCTCTCTCTTGCCTTAGGGATCGAGAAAGGGGATACTCCGAAAGGGATCCTTCTCCGCGAAGGAAGCGGGCCCCAAGCCCCCCTACTGATCAGAGGCTCAAAGGCTGGCCCCTCGGAAGGGTTTAACAGCCGCCTCAGAGAACCCGGGCTCCGCGCCCACTACTGGTCAGAGGTTCGAAGGCTGGCCCCTCGAAAGGGTTCAACGGCCGCCTCAGGCCACTCGGGCTCCACGCCCACTACTGGTCAGAGGTTCGAAGGCCGGCCCCTCAAAAGGGTTCAACGGCCGCCTCAGGCCACTCGGGCTCCGCGCCCACTACTGATCAGGGGTTCGTAGGTTGGCCCCCGAAGGGTTCGACAGCCGCCTCAGACGCAGAGTGAGGGATGACCCTGGGTACGTTCGATACATAACCGAGGCTTAGGCTGCGCTCCCGAGGTACCCTAGGACATTTCCGAGACCAACGGGAACGATTTTGTAACGGAATCCCACCAGAGGGAGGCATCGAGCCCTCGGACCCCGTCAAAAGGGGACCGGGTCCGGCAAATCACCTGCAGGTACTTTTGGAGCGCGCCTCTGGGCCACTAGCCGACCCCTAACAAATGGGGCACGGACGTCCACTCGGATTACCCGTTAGCAACTCACTGGAGACACCATGTTCGGCGCCCTCCGAGGGCAACATGGCGCTTCCCCCCCTCCTCCTTACGGAAAGGCGACACAGGGGCGTATGTAAAAAGCCGAGTCTGTCCCTAACCGTCCTCTCGCTCTGTGCGGAGGCTCGGGGGCTGCTCTCGCAAACCCGGCTCCGGCCAAACCGTTGACAGCGTCAACATACCAGCCCGAGAACTTGGGACTCGACTGTTCACCCGGGCTACGGCCAGTTCGCATGAGGGAGCAGCCAGACCGGCCGAAGCGTTACGAAACGTACTAAGACCTCGAAGGAGTCAAACTACTCCTCCGAGGCCTCGGGGGCTACACCCGGCGGGTGCGCTCGCGCGCACCCACCGGAACAAAAAGCAACCGAGGAAGGCCGGTCCCCTTGCAAAAAAGTGCGACAAAAGCCTCCAAGCGAGTATCAACACTCCCTTCGAGGCTCGGGGGCTACTGTCGAGGACCATAATTAGGGGTACCCCCAAGACTCCTAATCTCAGCTGGTAACCCCCATCAGCACTAAGCTGCAAAGGCCTGATGGGTGCGATTAAGCCAAGGCTCGGTCCACTCAAGGGACACGACCTCGCCTCGCCCGAGCCCAGCCTCGGGCAAGGGCAGCCGACCCCGGAAGATTCACGTCTCGCCCGAGTACCCCCTCAAGCGACGGACACACCTTCGGCTCGCCCGAGGCCCAGTCTTCGCCAAGAAGCAACCTTGGCCAGATCGCCACACCGACCGACCGAATCGCAGGAGCATTTAATGCAAGGATGGCCTGACACCTTATCCTGTCACGCGCCCTTCAGTCGGCAGAGCTGAAAGTGACCGCAGTCACTTTGCCGCTCCACTGACCGGCCTGACAAGAAGACAGCGCGCGCCTGCGTGGCTCCGACTGCTGTGCCACTCGATAGAGTGAGGCTGACAGCAGCCAAGTCCTGCCTCGGGCGCCATAGGAAACTCCACCTCACCCGACCCTAGGGCTCGGACTCGGGCTCGGCCCCGGAAGACGACGAACTCCGCCTCGCCCGACCCCAGGGCTCGGACTCGGGCTCAGCCCCGGAAGACGACGAACTCCGCCTCGCCCGACCCCAGGGCTCGGACTCGGGCTCGGCCCCGGAAGACGTCGAACTCCGCCTCGCCCGACCCCAGGGCTCGGACTCGGGCACGGCCCCGGAAGACGACGAACTCCGCGTTGCCCGACCCCAGGGCTCGGACTCGGGCTCGGCCCCGGAAGACGACGAACTCCGCGTTGCCCGACCCCAGGGCTCGGACTCGGGCTCGGCCCCGGAAGACGACGAACTCCGCCTCGCCCGACCCGGGGCTTGGACACGACCTCGACCTCGGAAGACCGACTCGACCCCAACCTCGAAGGAGCCTCCGCCTCGCCCGACCCAGGGCTCGGACCGACCACGTCATAGGGGGGGGCCATCATTACCCTATCCCTAGCTAGCTCAGGCTACGGGTAACAGGACCGGCGTCCCATCTGGCTCGCCCCGGTAAACAGATAATGATGGCGCCCCACGTGCTCCATGACAACGGCGGCTCTCAGCCCCTTACAGAAGCAAAGAGACGTCAGCAAGGACTCGACAGCCCGACAGCTGTCCTTCTGCAAGGCCCCAACGCTCCTCCGACCGCCACGACATCACATGAATAGGGTGCCAAAACCTCTCTGGCTGCCACGACGGCATGTACTTAGGGCACTAGCTCCTCTCTGCTAGACACGATAGCGCACTGCTACACCTCCCATTGTACACCTGGACCCTCTCCTTACGCCTATAAAAGTAAGGTCCAGGGCTCTCTTACAAAGAGGTTGGCCGCGCGGTGGGACGGGACGGCGCGTAGGGTCCCTCGCTCTCCCCCCACGCGGACGCTTGTAACCCCCTACTGCAAGCGCACCCGACCTGGGCGCAGGACAACACGTAGGCCGCAGGTTTCCCCCTTTTCCCCCTCTCTTCTACCCCCTTTCGTGCTCCGTCTCGCGCCGACCCATCTGGTCTGGGACACGCGGCGACAATTTACTCGTCGGTCCAGGGACCCCCCGGGGTCGAAACGCCGACATGTATACTACATATGTCGCCTCCAGCTGTGCAGGTCTTCGTTGTGTTTTTCTCCGGCAACGAACAAGTATGACTGTCCCTTCCCTTCCCTTGCTGCACTACGAAACATTGGAAGCGGGGGAGGCGAGGGATATGTGTCCCTGATTTGCTGCATATGGTATCCATTCGATGGCTCGGCATCGCCTGTCTACATGGTCTTTCCTTTACCACGATGTCGACTCGGTTAGTCAAATAAAAAAATATTATGCGGGAAACAGAGACAATCAATAAAAAACCTTGAAATTTTTTTGTGGATAGTTTACGTGGTTATTATTGTGAGCCGTCGCAACGCACGGGGAACCGACTAGTTGTTTTATATATGTGTCTATATTCATAGTCATCAATTTGAATATGAACAAAAAACAAAAGCCTAAAACAACTAGTATATTGAGACCGATGGAGTAAATGCTAGTGCAGTAAAATATTAGCATATGTGAAAAATTGACTAGAAATTAATAGAGTGTTTGGTTTCTAGAACTAATTTTTAGTTCCTTCATTTTATTCTATTTCAGCCCTTAAATTATCAAATAAGAAAACTAACATAAAGTTGTAGTTTCCATATTTGGTAATTTAGAGACTGAAATGAAATAAAATAGAGAGACTAAAAACTAGTCCATATAAACCAACACTCTTTTAACTCAACTTAAATAAGTGGTTATTATTGACGCTAATTCAGATGCCAATCACTGCGTTGAGAACCGACAGTGGTGTTCGCTGCACAGGTGTGGACGGTCATTTTGGTGCCCAACAGTTATATGTTGTGCACATGTTGCCCACACGCACGTCGCGACGCTTGCATGCTTAACAACCAAACCATGATGGGAGTGGTGTGGTGCCACATAAGTTTTTTTTACTCCAAATCCAAACTTAATAAAAGGGTGAGTAAGAAATGATGACGCGAGGCAAGTGCCATGACATGAGTGGTATGGTGTGGCCTTACCTCCAAACTTATAGTAAGCACGTTGAGAACGGATAACTAAGGTCGTGTTTTAAACCTCTAAAACTAACAGAAACCTTTAAAACTAACAGTTAGTAGGTAGTGTTAGCTGAAAGGTTTAGAACTTGTGAGCTAATAGACTAGTTAATCTATAGATTTGGGACATGCATAAGAAAAAAAAGAGAAAAAGTAGCGATCTATTCGCTTTGATTAAAGTTGGCTATTTATTGTATAAGCAGTAGAGACCAGTACGGATTAAAACCAGACAACACTACGTAGTTAACGAGTTAACGGACGGACAAGAAAGATTTTAGGGGATGGAAGAAAAAGTTAAGCAGTGGCAATTGGGTGATGGACGAAGGGAAGAGAAGGAAGTGAATGATGGGCAAACATGGAACTGTGAGAAATAGAAGATGGGCTAATGATAGAGTGAGTAAGAAATAGAAGATGAATGGTGTAGCATGGCAAAAGAGGAGTTAATGATGAATTGATGGATAAAGTAAAAAAAGTAGGAGTACGAAGAAAGAAAGTGTTGTCGTTTGAATACACTAGAACTAATAGTTAGCTTCTAAAATTAGTTGCAAACATCTAAACAATCTATATAATAGTTCAACTATTAGCTATTTTTAGTAAATCAATTAATAGTTAGCTAACTATTTATTAGCTAGCTAATTCCACTTTTATTTTTATAGCCAGCAAACTATTAGTTTTAGTACATTCAATTATAGCCTAAGTATAAACATATATAGTTTAAAAATCTCTACTTCTATAAAACACTAGTTTTCTTTGTTTTCATCGTCGTTCTCTACTTTCATATGGTTCACCGTTGTCAAGTGACGTGTATAGTCACATGCTAAATGGACCATAAGAAAACAGCCAAACCCAATACGAAACGATGTCGTATGCACCACAGTGCTTTCGGATAGTAATGCCTCGTTAACTGAAGAAGGACGGACGACCAAGTTAGCTATAAAAAATGACAAATCTTTTTTCAACTCATATCTTTCTCGGTCTTTTTGACTAAGATAAAGTGTGGTATCTACAGTTTAATATCTGATATGTGGATCATATATATAGTTTAATTTTAAATTTACTTTTTTTTATAGAGATAGTCCACTTTAATTTTAAATTTATATGTGGCAATGGTACATCACAATGGTTTGCCATTGTGCCCTCATGTATCGTATCGCTCGATGTTGCAACATACATCAAATATGATTTGTATGTCGTGGCAACTTACGAGTATTGTATTAATGCTACTAGGCACGAGACTCTACTTTCCGGAGGAGAGCGCGAACGTAACGCACCAACTCTAGTCCTGCATGGGATGGGGTCAGGGAATGGAAAAGAGGTGGAAGGTGTTCCCTGTCCCCCAAAACAGCCACGATTTGTCATCTCGATCTTGTCATTTTGTCCGGTGCCGGTGCCACCACTGCGCTAGGCAGAAAACAAGACATGAAGGAATCCGTTGACGTAGACCGGCGGCCAGGCTGTTTCTGCACCGCGCACAATGTTTGAATGCTGGTGCTGCGGCGTACGGAGAAAAGAAAAGAAAAAATGTTGAAAGCAAGCAGGTCTCCCCCAACAACGTAGGCTTTAATCATTCATGCATGCACCAAAGACTCCGCCTCTGCCTGCCTGCCTGCCTGACACAACAACACAAGTGGCGCACCACGTCGACTTGGGGAGCACAGCCTCAACTAGTCAACTTTCACGTACGCCAATACAAAGAAATAAGTATCAAAAAAATCTTTTAATTCATTCCTTTTGAGTAGTGCGGAGCCTCGCTCTCCCTCCTCTACACTGTCATCCATCTATCTATATATCCAGATCCAATCCAAGAAGTTGAAAAGAGATCGATGGCCCAGCAGGTTCGGGTTTCTGACTTCCACGCGCATGCATCGGTTCTTCCTCTCTTTAATTTTTTCTATGGCTGAAAGGAGAATTTAAATCGCCGGTGGTAGCAGAAGGTGGTGCTCCGGATCTCTACCATGACCGACGACAGGACGAAGCAGAAGGCCATGGAGGCCGTGGCGGACATCTACGGTAACAAGGAATCGCTTGCTCGTTTCTTTTGGCATATATGCAGTTTAATATAGTCAATGGACTTGGATGCGGAACATGGCCGTGAAACATGCTGGTCGTCCTCTGCAGCTGTGTTTCATTGTTGGCCTTGTGTTGTGTGATGAGCTAGCCTTAGCTAGAGCTAGTTTAGCTTAGCTGACATAATTGCGTTCTATATAGTATGACTTGTTGATTTGTTCAGGCATCGACTCGATCGCGGCGGACGTGAAGGAGAACAAGATGACGGTAATCGGCGACATGGACACGGTGGCCGTCGCCAAGAAGCTGAAGAAGCTCGGCAAGGTCGACATCGTCTCGGTGGGCCCAGCCAAGGAGGAGAAGAAGCCCGACAAGAAACCCGAGAAGAAGCCGGAGGCGGCGGCGGGGAAGAAGGACGACAAGAAGTGAGCGCCGACTCGCCGAGGCCGTCTCAATAAGTTTCCAGCTGATTTGGATTTGGATGGACTAATAATAATGGGCCCCAAGACATGATATAGAACATTACAGCCCACAAGGGCGCGTGGTTGCCTCTCTACTTAGAGCAGTACCAACCCAATACACTACTTAGACGGTGTTTGGTGAAGTTTTTTCACAGTTTAAAAAAAAACTAATGTACTATTCTCAAATATTGTAGTATTATATATACAACTAGGTGTGTGCCCGTGTGTTGCAACGGGAGTATGCTAGTATGAGCACCGACACATATCTAATCGGATCTTATATTTTCTTGGAGGTCTAGAGAAAGTTTACTCGGAAGCCAAACATGTTAAGACCTGAGCATGAGTTACCCTTGTGCCCCATCAGCACACTGTTCCGCACTTGTATGAGTCTTGCTAATTTGCATGTCTCGTGCATAGTCTCTATAATATACAGAATCCGTGTGACAAACATTATCAATATCGCACAAACTATTTTAAAGAGTCAATATAAAATTTTTAATAATAGACAAATATGTCGACAACCGTACATTAATCTAATCCTTTTTAGCGATATTGATAAGTCGTTGTTGTATGTTTGTAGGGATGGCATAGCGGCATGAATTGTCCTCGTAACTTAACAGATCAATTACAAAGTTTCTTCGAAGAATTTTTGCATCCTACACACAAATACATAAGAGAACAAAACGTCAAATTTATATTATGTAACTGAAATGTATGTTTGAACATGAAACAAACGTACTTCACTCACTGTCGGTGCTTTGGGTCCGACCGCGCACCCGGGGCTGCCCCTCGAGGTGCTTTTGGAGTAGGACGGTGTTACTAACTGTAGCTCGATGGTTCATGCCGGATGCACGAGAAACAGTAGACAATTTTGTACAGGTTCGTGCCGCTTCGAGATACGTAATACCCTATGTCCTGGTGTGGATCTTTAGAGTGGTGGGTTACAAAGGGGGTTCTCTAGCATGGGAGATGCTAGAGAGTGGAGTAGACGGCTAAGGAGTGAGATGTTGTTTTGAGGGGATGCCCCCTAGGCCTTATATACTCTACCGTGGGGCGTTACATGCGGATATGATAACAATGTGAGCCTAAGTAATAGTGAACTGACTGAGCCTATCTTCCTATAATTCTGCTGACTTATCGCCATTCAGTTCCGACGCCTGAGGACGCAGTGCGGGAAAGTCGGGCTATTGCTGTGGATGTTACTCAAATCTGTTGGGCCATCTGGGCTCCAGTTGATCCGATCTTGTGTTGATCTACTTCACCAAGCGTTCCTCCCTAGGCCCACGAAGGGATGGTCTTGCGAAACATCGGGCCCAAAGCCTTTCGCGAGGTCTTCTAACCTTCTAGTGGATCCCGAAGGATATCTGTCCCCCACAAGCCCCCAATCTTTGAGTTAATTTTGAAATAATCGGCCCAAAGATTCTAAGTCCAGCTTGCTGTTTTTTATTTTGATAAAGAATACCTTGAAAAATGGGCCTATCGAGTTGTTGCTTCTGAACTCTGAGTAACTTGGTGAAAACGATCTTCTGTTATCCTCTACTGTCTTTATTCACCGGTCTTTGCTTTATTCTTCAGAAGTCAGTGCTTTGTCTCGTGCTTACGCCTTGGAGATCAACATTCTGCTCTCTGGGGTTCAGGATATATTGGGCGCACCGAAGGTGCACCCAATGGGTGTAGCCCCCGAGCTTCGAGTGGATTACTGAAAATAATCCGCTCGAAGGTCTTCATCTCAAGCTTTTTTTAGAAACCATTTTCATCTTCATCACATGCTTTAGAAATCAGCATTGTCTTATATTTATCTCATACTCTAGAAATCAACATTTTATCATTAGCTCATGCTTTGGAGATCAGCATTCTGCCTTTTTGGAGTTAATGATCTATTGGGTGCACCGTAGGTGCACCTAATGGGTGTAGCTCCCGAGCTTTGAGTGGATTACTGAAAATAATCCACTCAAAGGTCTTTATCTCATGCTTTTAGAAATCATCCTTTTATCTTCATCGAATGCCTTAGAATTCAGCATTATATCGTCAGCTTTATGCTTTAGAAATTAGCATACAGTTTTGTCTTCAAGATCCACAATGCGGTATACCCATGTCCTGTTAGGTTTGAAATTTATTTGATCTGCGACAGATTGGACATCCGGTAGATGGCTCTTGGCTAGTCTTCATTTCACTTCGTGCTTCAATGCTCCTATTGATTAGACTTGTACTTCATCAGGTATTTTTGGCTTTCCTCCGATCTCCATCGATATCTTCTTTCTGTCTTGATACATTCATTGCGTATACTGTGTGGATGTGATAGCTTGGGAAAATCTATTGAAAATTCCTAGATGTCCCCCCAATGGGTGTGGGCAAGGGACGGCTTGGTGCGCTGAGCGTTTAGCAAACTGCCCCTTAGTAGTAACTTGATGTGACCGCGAGTGTAATCATATCATTCAAGCAGTTGACTTGAGTCCCAATGGGTGTCGTGTTACGTGAAACGACGTTAGCCGCCTGACTTGTTTCCAGACGATTTGAATTGCTTATTGAATATTTGCGACTGTTCAGTGACTGTGGTAGGAGATGAGCGGTTGCCTTCTTCCTCTATAAATAGAGCGCTTGCTTCACTGGCGTCTGCACACATCTCTCTGCCTCTTGTTGCTTACTCTCTTCTTTTATCTTCCCTCCTACTCCACCATGGGCAAGAGCAAGAAAGGCGGAAGCTCGTCGCACCACTCCGGCGACAAGCGGAAGCATGAGTCGACCCCTCCCTCGGAGGACTTCGGCGATTCTGAGTACTCGGAGGAGGAGTTTTCCTCCGAGTCCGAGTGGTCGCCAGCCTACACCTCGCCCCCGGCTTCGTCTGATGACTCGGACGATTCCCAGGGGATCGCCGCCGAGGTGTGGACATGTATCCGGGTTGTCGAGCGCTTGTTGGGGCGAAGGCGAAGACGCCACCCTTCGCTCGATGCCTTCGCCGTAATCGTTGGACCAACGAAGACAAGACAACGGGCAGGCTCACCCTTCGTCCCATACGTCTCCGGACGAAGACCTGTGACGAGGTCGTCCCACCTTGCGACCTCGTCCAGCATGCAGGCCCACGACCACACGGCCCATTGTAACAGGCCCTGCGTGGCCGCTGCGCATTACGGGCCTAATTTGTAAAGGCATCCCTGTAATTACGGTCTGTAACCCCGCTTTATGGGAATATTCTGGGGATAACCTAGGAGTCTGAGGGCACATGCGTCCTTAACACAGGACGCTGGGCACTCAGATACCTATAAATACCCCCGCACAGTGCCCTTGAGAGACTAGATTAACAGAGCTATTGCCATCACGTGCAGAAACCCTGTTAGCATCACCACATCTCTCCGTTGGATCATCTTGCGCCTGTGAGCAAGTACCAACATTTGGCGCCCACCGTTCGTGCTACGAGAAAACCACCCGCGATGGCACCCAAGAAAGCTAGCTCGAAGGCTGACGAGGCTGCGAAGGCAGCACTGCTGGCCGCAAAAAAGGGCAAGGCCCTCGCACTCACCCACTCCACCCACCAAGAGGCTGCTGAAGTCCAAGAGGCTGCTGAAGACAACGTTCTCCGCACCTGCGAAGACGACGCTCTCCGCACCTGCGGCCTTGAAGGACAACCGCAACCTCCCCCAGGCTTCGCCCCACCGGAGGGCGCGGACCTCACCGAGGACGGTGAAGTCCTCGGCGTTTCAGCGGAAGAACAACTACAGCTGTGCGCCCTGCGCCTCAAGAACCGCAATCTACAGAGGCAAAAAGAGATACTGGAGGCCAAGCGCCAGCGCGTGTCCGCACTAGCCAAGGTGCGGCAAATGATACGCGACGAAGAGCAGAAGGCCCAGGACCTCGAGCGGGAGATCGCGCTGATGCAGCGCGAAGGCCACCTCGGCTTGCAGCACGGGCCACCCCTGCAACAGCGCGCGCAAATGGAAGACCCGCACTTCGCCTTACCACACGCCGCACCATTTCAAGGGGTCAACTACCTCGACGAGCGAAGTCCCCTGGCGCCACATCTGCAAGTGACACCCTGGCCTGCCAACTTCCGGGCAGGGACTTATCCCAAGTACAACGGCAGCACAGACTCAGCACAGTACATCATGAGTTATCAGGTCGCCGTTGCATCTTCCGGAGGGGACGACGCCACAATGGCCAAGTCTTTCATCATCGCCCTCGAAGGCCCAGCTCTCACCTAGTTCACCAGGTTGCCCCCGCTATCCATTGACTCCTGGAGAAGCCTCTAGGACAAATTCCTGCTCAACTTCCAAGGGTACCGCCCAGACACCGACGCCTTGGCCGAACTCTCACTCTGCAAGCAGCTGGAAAAAGAGACTCTGCGGGAGTATTACCACAAGTTTCTAACACTCAAGTCACAGCTGCCCTCAGTTGATGACCAGATCGCCATCCACTACGCCATCAGTGGCCTTCGCGCCGGCGTCCTGTACAGCCACTGCATCAGGGACCCACCCAAGAATCTCCAGGAATTATATCAGCTATTTGAAAAATACGCCAAATCCGAAGAGCTCCACCAGCGCAAGGTCGAGTCTCAGAGGAAACCCAAAGATGCTCCACAGTCCAGCCGCACGTGGATGAGGACTCCGCAGCCAGACTCCGGTCGAGACAGCCGCAATCAGCAGCAAGTGCACAGCATCGCCAACCAGCACCCCGCAGCTGACGCCCCTCGCCGCCAGGAGTATCCCCCCCAGGGCCGCGGAAACGGAACTCACGGTAGGGGTCGGGGGCGTGCGCAGCCGCCGTGCCGATTCTACTGTCTTTTTCATGGCGAAGACTGCGCCCACCAAACCAAAGACTGCCCAGAAACGAAGGCCACCAAACACAGGATGGCACGGGCGCAGCCAGCCGACAACCCTAGAGTTGTCGCGCACACTTATCAGCAACCCCCTCCACCATACATCCACGCCCCCGCCCCGCATCCACCGCACCATGCATACCAACATCACCAGGAAGTACAAATCGTACCTCCCCCACCCCCACCTCCACACCAGCAACATCAGAACATCCCCCACCCCCACACCCCAAAACAAGAAGACTTCGCCGATCAGCCGTATCGCAGAGTCATTCATATGATCACTGGGGGGGTCCAGCACCGACTTCGACACAAAGCGGCAGAAGCGGGATCACTACCGCAGCATCAACCACGTCGCCGTCACCGGCCCAGTCATGCAGACAAAGTGGTCCCGTGTACCGCTAACCTTCAACGCACGAGACATCGACTTGCGCAGCGCCCCCCACATCGACGCCATGGTTATCAACTGCAGCGTGGCAGGCTGGGACCTGCACAAAGTCCTAATCGACAATGGCAGTCAGGCAGACATCATTTTCCTCCATGCCTTCGACCGCATGGGCATAAGCCACAGCCTGCTCAAGCCTTCGGACAACCCATTGTATGGTTTCGGCGGCAAGGGCACTTTTCCTGTCGGCAAAATAGAACTGCCTCTCTCCTTCGGTGTAGCACCCAATGCCCGAAGTGAACAAATAACCTTTGATATCGTCGATATGGTGTATCCGTACAATGCCATCATGGGCCGGGGCTCTATCAACAAGTTTGAGGCAGCCATTCATGGACTGTACCTGTGCATGAAGATACCAGGTCCGTTAGGCGCCATTGCGGTCTACGGCAATCAACAGACTGCGCGCAACATAGAGCGGGACTTCGTCCCCGGACAAAGAAATGTGCACTGCCTCACGGCCCAGCGCGAAGTCCCTGCGCCCGTCAGCCCAACCGACAAAGAGCACAAGGCACAGCTGCAGAGCAACGACGGGACCAAGACTGTTCCCCTCGACCAGGCCACGCCCAAGCAGACAGTCACCATCAGCGAAGACCTCACTTCGCAGGAAGAGGAGAAACTCCTCTGCTGCTTGTCCAAGAACAAAGACGTCTTCGCTTAGTCAGACCTCGACCTGGTCGGGGTCAGCCGATCCATAATTGAGCACAGCTTGGGAATCGACCCTTCGGTGAGACCGAAAAAACAGCGGCTTCGCAAAATGTCCGACGAGAAGACAGAGGCCGCCAAGGCAGAGGTACACCGCCTCTTGGAAGCCAAATTTATCGAGCCAGTGGCTTACCCCACGTGGCTATCCAACGTTGTGATGGTGCAGAAAAAGTGCGGCAAGTGGCGAATGTGCATCGACTTCACCAGTCTCAACAAGGCCTGCCCAAAGGACAATTTCCCTTTGCCGCGGATCGACAAAATAGTCGATAGCGCGGCCGGATGCGAAGTCATGTCACTCCTCGACTGCTTCTCTGGTTACCACCAAATATACATGAAGGAAGAAGACAAGGCTAGCACCAGTTTTATAACACCCTTCGGCACATATTGCTTCATCAGAATGCCGGAGGGACTCAAGAACGCCGGGTCCACCTTCTCCCGGCTTACCAAAACTGTGCTCGAGGGGCAAGTTGGCAGAAATATATTCACATATGTGGACGACATCGTCGTCGCCAGCAGGAGCAAGGAGGACCATCTCGCTGACCTCGCCGAGACATTCGCGAACATGCGAGACGCACGACTTCACCTGAACCCGGAAAAGTGCGTCTTCGGCGTTCGCCAAGGAAAAATATTGGGATACCTGGTATCACACCGCGGCATCGAGGCCAACCCAACCAAAATTCAGGCCATCATCAACATGACGCCCCCGCAGTCGGCAAGAGAGGTCCAGCGTTTGACGGGCAGATTGGTCGCCCTCAACAGATTCATCTCCAAATCCGCTGAGCGAAGTCTGCCCTTCCTCAAAACACTCCGCGGCGCAAAAGACTTCGCTTGGGGACCAGAGCAGGCGGCGGCCTTCGCCTCACTAAAACAGTACCTGTTGGAGTTGGCGGTCCTTACAAGCCCCGACTCTTCGCTACCCCTATTGCTTTACGTGGCGGCCTCGCCGCACGCGGTCAGTGCGACACTAGTTTAGGAGCAGACAGTAGAGGGCGTGATCAGACAGTGCCCAGTTTATTACGTCTCCAAAGTGCTCACACCGTCAAAGTGTAACATGACGGAACTCAAAAAGATTGCATATGCTGTTGTCATGTCTTCGCGCAAACTGCGCCACTACTTTGAAGCATTCAAGGTCCGCGTCACCTCGGATAGGGGACTCGGCGAATTATTCAGAAACCCGGAGGCATCGGTACAGATCGCCAAATGGGCGGCCGAACTCTCCGGCTACCACATCACTTTTGAGCCCAGGACGGCGATCAAGTCACAAGTTCTAGCAGACTTCATCGTCGACTGGACCGGGCTAATAACACAGTCGGACCCGTCTGCAGAAAAAGTTTGGACAATCCACTACGACGGCGCTTGGTGCCATGCGGGGGCAGGCGCTGCTGCAGTCATCACCTCACCCGCTGGGGTCAAGCACAGATACGCTGCATGCTTAAGCTTCGCTCTGGAATCTGACAGATGCACAAATAACATAGCAGAATATGAAGCTGTCATCCTCGGCCTCCGCAAACTAAGAGCCCTTGGTGTCACCACCCGCATTGTCAGAACAGACTCCAAGGTAGTCGCCGGCCAAGTCGAGAAAGACTATGCAGCAAAGGACCCCACACTTATGCAATACCTCGCGGCCATCCGAAGTCTCGAGAGACAATTCAAGGGATTCACATTGCAGCATGTGGACCGGGCCAAGAATGAAGAAGCCGACGCATTGGCCAAGGCAGCCGCCAGGGGTGAAGCCCTACCCTCCGACGTGTTCTACCACGTCATCGGCACGCCAGCCGTCCGCAGCCCTGAAGGGCTCCAAATAACCAACGACAGCGAGGGCCACCGCATGATCAACCTCATCATGACCGAAGATTGGCGGGCGCCAATAACCCTGTACCTGCAGGGGTACTATCACCCAATCGACAGCAATGAGGCCAAGC
Source organism: Zea luxurians (assembly GCA_029449295.1). Taxonomy (NCBI): domain Eukaryota; kingdom Viridiplantae; phylum Streptophyta; class Magnoliopsida; order Poales; family Poaceae; genus Zea; species Zea luxurians. The sequence continues at coordinate 33,124,416 of JAOPSE010000031.1, forward strand.
GCCTCCACCACCGAAGCCGGGACTTCGCACTGATCGAGGGCCAACTTTACAAGAAGGGGGTCAGCCAACCGATGCTTAAGTGCGTCACCAAGACCGAAGGCGTCCAAATCCTGCGCGAAGTCCACAAGGGGACTTGCGGCTCCCACGCGGGGCCTAGGGCCCTAGCGGCAAAGGTGATTCTGAGAGCACCTAGAGGGGGGGGGGGTGAATAGGTGATCCTGTAGCACTTCAAAACTTAAGCCACAAAACTTGGTTAATTGTTAGCACAATAATTGCCAAGTGGCTATAGAGGAATCCTCAACAAAACACAATAACCAACAAAGATCAATCACAGAGATGGCACATTGGTTATCTCGTGGTTCGGCCAAGACCAACGCTTGCCTACTCCACGTTGTGGCGTCCCGACGGACGAGGGTTGCAATCAACCCCTCTCAAGCGGTTCAAAGACCCACTTGAATACCACGGTGTTTTGCTTGCTTTATCTCAATCCCGTTTGCGAGGAATCTCCACAACTTGGAGCCTCTCGCCCTTACACTTGAAATTCACAAAGAACACGGAGCAAGGGAGGGATTAGCAACGCACACAAGACACAAGAATCAGAGTGTCAACACGCACACAAATCACAACAAGAGCTCGCAACACAACTCAATGAGTTCACAACTCCACTAGAGCTCTATATGCTATCACAATGAAACGAATGCGCGAAATCGATGTCTTGGTGCTTAGAAATGTTGTTGAGATGCTTGGTGTGCTCCTCCATGCGCCTAGGGGTCCCTTTTATAGCCCCAAGGCAGCTAGGAGCCGTTGGGAGCAATCTGGGAAGGCAATTCTTGCCTTCTGTCGTCTGGCGCACCGGATAGTCCGGTGCACACCGAACATTTCCGGTGCCCGATTTCTTTCCATAAACAGCGCAGTCGACCGTTGGCAGCCTGGGAGCCGTTGGTGCACTTGACATGTCCGGTGCACACCGGACAGTCCGGTGCCATCTTCTAGCCGTTGGCTCGGCCACGTGTCCCGCGCAGATTGCGCGGCCGACCGTTGGCCCGGCCAACCGTTGGCTCACCGGACAGTCCAGTGCACACCGGACAGTCCGGTGATTTTTAGCCGTACGCCGTTGATGGTTTCCCGAGAGCAACCACTTTGCCCAAGCCAGCCTGGCGCACCGGACACTGTCCGGTGCACCACCGGACAGTCCAGTGCACCCAGACTGGGCAGACTTTGGCTGCTCGAGCCATCTCTTCTCCAACTCGATTTTTTCTGTTTCCAGCACTTAGACACAATACATTAGTCCATAAAACAATGTACTAAGTTTGAGAAACATACCTTTATCCTTGATTTGTACTTTGTCCACCATTTTACAATTAGGCACCTGTGTTGGGCACTAAATCACCAAAACACTTAGAAATGGCCCAAGGGCACATTTCCCTTTCAATCTCCCCCTTTTTGGTGATTTATGCCAACACAACATAAAGCAAGTAGAACAAGTACAAAATCAAATCAAATAAGAAATCAAAATTGTTTTGATTCAATTTTGACATACATGGATCACTCTATGCCACCACTTGGTTTGTTTTTGCAAATCAAACTCAAATTCCTATCTCTAAGTCAAGACCACTTGTAGAGACATAAAGAGAGGTTTTCCAAAGAAATTTGATCAAGGATTTCAAAAACTCCCCCTTTTTCCCATAATCAACACTTCTCCCCACAAGAGGCCAACTTTTGACATAAGAGACAATAAAAGAGTTTTGACAAACCAAAAGCTCTAATCTACTATTTTCAAAATTTCTCAAGTGGTAGCTGATCCATTTATTGCTTTAGCCTTTATTTTCTCCCCCTTTGGCATCAAGCACCAAAACAGGATCAATCTTGGCCCTTTAACCCCATTGCCTCACCAAAATCTTCAAATAAGAACACAAAGGCAATAAGAGTATGAAGATGAACTTGGAAAAGTTACTCTTTTCATCGGAGTGCAGTGGAAGTCTTGCATGGTCCAAGTCCACCTTTTCCCTTTCAATTTTCCTTGGAGACTAAAACATCGAAACTCAAGTACATGGTTAGTCTCAAAGGGTCAAGTTGTAGCACAGCTCCCCCTAAATATGTGCATTACTTGCAAACAGGACTTGTGAGGTCCAGGGAGTGTTTGTACAACTTGAGCACCACAATAAGCAACAAAATGCAGAATGAACATGATCAAAGGCATAAACACATGTATGCTACATTTCAATCCAAGTTCCACGAATCTAAGATATTGAGCTCACTACGCAGCCTGCAAAAGGTCTTCTCATCTAGAGGCTTGGTAAAGATATCGGCTAGCTGGTTCTCGGTGCTAACATGAAACACTTCGATATCTCCCTTTTGCTGGTGGTCTCTCAAAAAGTGATGCCGGATGTCAATGTGCTTTGTGCGGCTGTGCTCAACAGGATTTTCCGCTATTCGGATAGCACTCTCATTATCACATAGGAGTGGGACTTTGCTCAGATTGTAGCCAAAATCCCGGAGGGTTTGCCTCATCTAAAGTAGTTGCGCACAACACTGTCCTGCGGCAACGTACTCGGCCTCAGCGGTGGATAGGGCAACGGAGGTTTGTTTCTTAGAGTTCCATGACACCAGGGACCTTCCTAAGAATTGGCACGTCCCCGATGTACTCTTCCTATCGACCTTACATCCAGCATAGTCGGAATCTGAGTACCCAATCAAGTCAAAGTTAGACCCCTTTGGATACCAGATCCCGTAGCAAGGCGTAGCGACTAAATATCTAAGAATTCGCTTCACAGCCACCAAGTGACACTCCTTAGGATCGGATTGAAATCTAGCACACATGCATACACTAAGCATAATATCCGGTCGACTAGCACATAAATAAAGCAAAGAACCTATCATGGACCGGTATGCTTTTTGATCAACGGACTTACCTCCTTTGTTGAGGTCGGTGTGTCCGTCGGTTCCCATCGGCGTCTTCGCGGGCTTGGCGTCCTTCATCCCAAACCGCTTTAGCAAATCTTGCGTGTACTTCGTTTGGGAGATGAAGGTGCCGTCCTTGAGTTGCTTCACTTGGAACCCAAGGAAGTAGTTCAACTCGCCCATCATCGACATCTCGAATTTCTGCGTCATCACCCTGCTAAACTCTTCACAAGACTTTTGGTTAGTAGAACCAAATATTATGTCATCGACATAAATTTGGCACACAAAAAGATCACCATCACAAGTCTTAGTAAAAAGAGTTGGATCGGCTTTCCCAACCTTGAAAGCATTAGCAATTAAAAAGTCTCTAAGGCATTCATACCATGCTCTTGGGGCTTGCTTAAGTCCATAGAGCGCCTTAGAGAGCTTACACACGTGGTCGGGGTACCGTTCATCCTCAAAGCCAGAGGGTTGCTCCACGTACACCTCCTCCTTGATCGGCCCGTTGAGGAAAGCGCTCTTCACATCCATTTGGTACAACCTGAAAGAATGGTGAGCGGCATATGCTAGCAAGATACGAATTGATTCTAGCCTAGCCACAGGAGTGAATGTCTCCTCAAAGTCCAAACCTGCGACTTGGGCATAACCTTTTGCCACAAGCCGAGCCTTGTTCCTTGTCACCACCCCGTGCTCGTCCTGTTTGTTGCGGAACACCCACTTGGTTCCCACAACATTTTGCTTGGGACGAGGCACCAGTGTCCAAACTTCATTGCGCTTGAAATTGTTGAGTTCCTCCTGCATGGCCAACACCCAGTCCGGATCTAGCAAGGCCTCTTCTACCCTGAAAGGCTCAATAGAAGAGACAAAAGAGTAATGCTCACAAAAATTAACTAATCTTGAACGAGTAGTTACTCCCTTGCTAATATCACCCAAAATTTGGTCGACGGGATGATCCCTTTGGATCGTCACTCGAACTTGGGTTGGAGGTGCCTGAGGTGCTTCTTCCTTTTCAATTTGAACATCCTGTGCTCCCCCTTGATCATGCGCCTCCACTTGAGGTACCTGTTCGTCATCCTAGGTTGGGGGATGCACCATAGTTGAGGAAGACGGTTGATCTTGCTCCAAATGTTCCTGAGGCCGTACATCTCCAATCGCCATGGTGCGTATCGCGGCCGTTGGAACGTCTTCTTCATCTACATCATCAAGATCAACAACTTGCTCTCTTGGAGAGCCATTAGTCTCATCAAATACAACGTCGCTAGAGACTTCAACCAAACCCGATGATTTGTTGAAGACCCTATACGCCTTTGTATTTGAATCATAACCTAATAAAAACCCTTCTACGGCTTTGGGAGCAAATTTGGAATTCCTACCCTTCTTCACTAGAATGTAGCATTTACTCCCAAATACACGAAAATACGATACATTGGGTTTGTTACCAGTCAGCAGCTCATATGAAGTCTTCTTGAGGAGGCGGTGAAGGTAGACCCTGTTGATGGCGTGGCAAGCCGTGTTCACGGCTTCTGACCAAAAGCACTCGGGGGTCTTGAACTCTCCAAGCATAGTCCTCGCCATATCTATGAGTGTCCTGTTCTTCCTCTCTACCACACCGTTTTGCTGAGGTGTGTAGGGAGCGGAGAACTCATGCTTGATCCCTTCCTCCTCAAGGAACTCCTCCACTTGAAGGTTCTTGAATTCGGACCCGTTGTCGCTCCTTATCTTCTTCACCTTGAGCTCAAACTCATTTTGAGCTCTCCTTAGGAAGCGCTTGAGGGTCCCTTGGGTTTCAGACTTATCCTGCAAAAAGAATACCCAAGTGAAGCGGGAAAAGTCATCAACAATAACTAGACCATACTTACTTCCTCCTATGCTCAGATAGGCGACAGGTCCGAAGAGGTCCATATGCAGCAGCTCCAGAGGTCTTGATGTTGTCATCACATTTTTGGTGTGATGAGAGCCTCCCACCTGTTTCCCTGCTTGACAAGCTGCACAAGGTCTATCTTTTTCGAAATGAACATTGGTTAGACCTATCACGTGTTCTCCCTTTAGAAGTTTGTGGAGGTTCTTCATCCCCACATGTGCTAAGCAGCGATGCCACAACCAGCCCATGCAAGTCTTAGCCATTAAGCATGCATCTAGACCGGACTCTTCTTTTGCAAAATCAACTAAGTAAAGTTTGCCGTCTAGTACACCCTTAAAAGCTAGTGAACCATCACATCTTCTAAAGACAGACACATCTACATTTGTAAATAGACAGTTATATCCCATATTGCATAGTTGACTAACAGATAGCAAATTATATCCAGGAGACTCTACTAAAAACACATTAGAGATAGAGTGCTCATTTGAGATTGCAATTTTACCTAACCCTTTTACCTTGCCTTGATTCCCATCACCGAATATTATTGAATCTTGGGAATCCTTATTCTTGACGTAGGAGGTGAACATCTTCTTCTCCCCCGTCATATGGTTTGTGCATCCGCTGTCAATAATCCAGCTTGAACCCCCGGATGCATAAACCTGCAAGGCAAATTTAGGCTTGGGTCTTAGGTACCCAACTCATGTTGGGTCCTACAAGGTTAGCACAAATGTCCTTAGGGACCCAAATGCAAGTTTTGTCTCCCTTGCATCTTGCCCCTAATTTTCTAGCAACAATCTTCCTATCCTTTCTACAAATAGCAAAAGAAGCATTTAAAGCATGATATATTGTAGAAGGTTCATTTATTTTCCTAGGAACATTAACAACATTTCTCCTAGGCATATTATGAACAACATTTCTCCTATCAACATTTCTATCATGCACATAAGAAGAACTAGAAGCAAACATGGCATGAGAATCAAAGGCATTATATGCATTACAACTCCTATAAGCATTTCTAGACTGTCTCCTATCATGGTACATAAAGGCATGGTTCTTTTGCACACTACTAGCCATAGGGGCCTTCCCTTTCTCCTTGGCAGAGATGGGAGCCTTATGGCTTGTCAAGTTCTTGGCTTCTCTCTTGTAGCCAAGTCCATCCTTAATTGAGGGGTGTCTACCAATCGTATAGGCATCCCTTGCAAATTTTAGTTTGTCAAATTCATTCTTGCTAGTCTTAAGTTGGGCATTAAGACTAGCTAATTCCTCATTTAATTTGGAAATTGAAACTAAATGATCACTACAAGCATTAATGTCAAAATCTTTACACCTATTACAAGTTTCAACAATTTCTACACAAGAATTAGATTTACTAGCTACTTCTAGTTTGGCATTTAAATCATCATTAACACTTTTTAAAGTAGCAATGGTTTCATGACAATAAGATAATTCACTAGAGAGCATTTCATTCCTTTTAATTTCAAGAGCAAGAGATTTTTGTGCACTAACAAATTTATCATGCTCCTCATATAAAAGATCCTCTTGTTTTTCTAGTAATCTATTCTTGTCATTCAAAGCATCAATCAACTCATTAATCTTATCAATTTTAGATCTATCTAATCCCTTGAATAAGCATGAGTAATCTATCTCATCATCATCACTAGACTCATCCTCACTCAAAGAAGCATAAGTACTAGTATCATGAGTGCTTACTTTCTTCTCTCTTGCCATGAGGCAAGTGTGACGCTCGTTGGGGAAGAGGGATGACTTGTTGAAGGCGGTGGCGGCGAGTCCTTCATTGTTGGAGTCGGAGGAGGAGCAATCCGAATCCCACTCCTTTCCGATATGTGCCTCGCCCTTGGCCTTCTTGTAATGCTTCTTCTTCTCCCTCTTGTTCCCTTGGTCCTGATCACTATCATTGTCGGGACAGTTAGCAATAAAATGACCAAGCTTACCGCATTTGAAGCATGAGCGCTTCCCCTTGGCTTTGGTCTTGCTTGGCTGTCCCTTGCGACCCTTAAGCGCCGTCTTGAATCTTTTGATGATGAGGGCCATCTCTTCATCATTAAGTCCGGCCGCCTCAATTTGTGCCACCTTGCTAGGTAGCGCCTCCTTGCTTCTTGTTGCTTTGAGAGCAAGAGGTTGCGGCTCGTTGATTGGTCCATTCAAGGCGTCGTCCACGTATCTCGCCTCCTTGATCATCATTCGCCCGCTGACGAATTTTCCTAGGACTTCCTCGGGCGACATTTTGGTGTACCTGGGATTCTCACGAATATTATTCACCAAATGAGGATCAAGAACGGTAAAGGACCTTAGCATCAGTCGGACGACGTCGTGGTCTGTCCATCGCGTGCTTCCGTATCTCCTTATTTTGTTGATAAGGGTCTTGAGCCGGTTGTATGTTTGAGTTGGCTCCTCGCCCCTTATCATCGCGAACCTTCCAAGCTCGCCCTCCACCAACTCCATTTTGGTGAGCAAGGTGACGTCGTTCCCCTCATGAGAGATCTTGAGGGTGTCCCAGATCTGCTTGGCATTGTCCAAGCCGCTCACCTTGTGATACTCGTCCCTGCACAAAGAGGCTAGCAACACAGTAGTAGCTTGTGCATTTTTATGAATCTATTCATTAATAAACACAGGGCTATCCGAGCTATCAAATTTCATTCCACTTTCCACAATCTCCCAAATGCTTGGATGGAGAGAAAACAAGTGAGTACGCATTTTGTGGCTCCAAAATCCGTAGTCCTCTCCATCAAAGTGAGGGGGCTTGCCAAGTGGAATGGGGAGCAATTGAGCATTTGAGCTATGCGGAATGCGCGAATAATCGAAAGAAAAGTTTGAGTTAACCGTCTTTCGTCTGTCGTAGTCGTCGTTGTCCTTTTGGGAGGAGGAAGATTCGTCGCTGTCGTAGTAGACAATTTCCTTGATGCGCCTTGTCTTCTTCTTCCTCCCGTCTTTTCTTTTGTGGCCCGAGCCTGAGTCGGTGGACCTGTCATCATTGGGCTCGTTGACGAAGGACTCCTTCTACTTGTCGTTGATCACCACCCCCTTGCCCTTAGGATCCATCTCTTCGGGCGGTTAGTCCCTTTCTTGAAGAGAACGGCTCTGATACCAATTGAGAGCACCTAGAGGGGGGGGGGGGGTGAATAGGTGATCCTGTAGCACTTCAAAACTTAAGCCACAAAACTTGGTTAATTGTTAGCACAATAATTGCCAAGTGGCTATAGAGGAATCCTCAACAAAACACAATAACCAACAAAGATCAATCACAGAGATGGCACATTGGTTATCCCGTGGTTCGGCCAAGACCAACGCTTGCCTACTCCACGTTGTGGCGTCCCGACGGACGAGGGTTGCAATCAACCCCTCTCAAGCGGTCCAAAGACCCACTTGAATACCACGGTGTTTTGCTTGCTTTATCTCAATCCCGTTTGCGAGGAATCTCCACAACTTGGAGCCTCTCGCCCTTACACTTGAAATTCACAAAGAACACGGAGCAAGGGAGGGATTAGCAACGCACACAAGACACAAGAATCAGAGTGTCAACACGCACACAAATCACAACAAGAGCTCGCAACACAACTCAATGAGTTCACAACTCCACTAGAGCTCTATATGCTATCACAATGAAACGAATGCGCGAAATCGATGTCTTGGTGCTTAGAAATGTTGTTGAGATGCTTGGTGTGCTCCTCCATGCGCCTAGGGGTCCCTTTTATAGCCCCAAGGCAGCTAGGAGCCGTTGGGAGCAATCTGGGAAGGCAATTCTTGCCTTCTGTCGTCTGGCGCACCGGACAGTCCGGTGCACACCGAACATGTCCGGTGCCCGATTTCTTTCCATAAACAGCGCAGTCGACCGTTGGCAGCCTGGGAGCCGTTGGTGCACTTGACATGTCCGGTGCACACCGGACAGTCCGGTGCCATCTTCTAGCCGTTGGCTCGGCCACGTGTCCCGCGCAGATTGCGCGGCCGACCGTTGGCCCGGCCGACCGTTGGCTCACCGGACAGTCCGGTGCACACCGGACAGTCCGGTGATTTTTAGCCGTACGCCGTTGATGGTTTCCTGAGAGCAGCCACTTTGCCCAAGCCAGCCTGGCGCACCGGACACTGTCCGGTGCACCACCGGACAGTCCGGTGCACCCAGACTGGGCAAACTTTGGCTGCTCGAGCCATCTCTTCTCCAACTCGATTTTTTCTGTTTCCAGCACTTAGACACAATACATTAGTCCATAAAACAATGTACTAAGTTTGAGAAACATACCTTTATCCTTGATTTGTACTTTGTCCACCATTTTACAATTAGGCACCTGTGTTGGGCACTAAATCACCAAAACACTTAGAAATGGCCCAAGGGCACATTTCCCTTTCAGATTCGCCAAGGTTTCTACTGGCCCGCCATTATTTGCGCCGCAAACCGGGTCGTCAGATCCTGCAAAGCCGGTCAGAAATTTTCCCCACGCTTGGGGCGCCCCTCGCAGTTCACGAAGCTGATCGCCCACACGTGGCCCCTTCAGCGCTGGGGCCTAGACATTGTCGGGCCCCTGCCCACGGCTCAGGGGAACCTCAAGTTCACCTTCGTCGCCATTGAATAATTCACCAAATGGATTGAAGCGAGGGCAGTATCCACTATCACATCGAAGACAGCCCAGAAATTCTTCTGGCAAAATATTGTTTGCCGCTTCGGAGTACCATCCGAACTCACGGTCGACAACGGCAAGCAGTTCGACAACCAAGATTTCAAAGACTTCTGCTTCTCCATCGGCACCAAGCTTGCCTTCGCCTCCGTGTACCACCCCCAGTCCAACGGAATCGTGGAGCGCGCCAACGGCAAAATTTTCACAGCCGTCAAGAAGATGCTCCTCGACGACAAAAAAGGCAAGTGGCCCGACCTGTTACCCGAAGTGGTCTGGGCACTGAATACAACTGAGTGCAGGGCGACTGAGTTCACCCCCTTCCGCCTATTATACGGATCGGAGGCCATGACTCCGCAAGAAATAAAGCATGGGTCGCCTCGGACAGCCGCGTCGGCCGTCCCAGACGTAGACGAGCCGACTTCGAAGGACCTCATCGACAGAGACCGCGTCTTCGCCCTGCAAGCCCTGGACAAATACCAAGCCCAGACAAAGGCATGGCGCGATCAGGCAGTCATCCCAAGGGAATTCAGCGAAGGGGACCTCGTACTCGTCTGCACAGCTTGAACAGAGTCCAGGGGCAAGCTGGAGCCCAAGTGGGAGGGCCCTTTCATTGTCAAGACGAAGGCCTCCCCCAGCGCATACAGGCTCGCAACGCCAAACGGCGAAGACCTGGAGCATTCCTGGAATATCGATAATCTCCGCAAATTTTTTGTTTGACTCATCAGGGCCGGCTCGCCCTTGTAATTCGCAAAGACAATTTTTATTCTGGCCCGCACTCTTTTCCTCCCGGGGGTGAGGTTTTTAACGAGGCGGAGTCATGTAATATACAAGTGCAAAATCCCCCGCAAAATCTACGTCGAAAAAAGACCGCGCCGACGGTCTTCGGCATTCGACCAATACACAGTCACCGCGAGGCCCAGCATCAACCACCCTCGCGTGCGACAACTACGCGCAGAAGTCGCCTAAGGGTGCAGTCGGACTAGCACAACAAGTGCGAAAAATCGAAGTCTTCCACGAAGACTATCCGTGCAGAAGTCGCCTAAGGGTGCAGCCGGACTAGCACAACAAGTGCGAAAAATCGAAGTCTTCCGCAAAGACTATCTGTGCAGAAGTCGCCTAAGGGTGCAGCCGGACTAGCACAACAAGTGTGAAAAATCGAAGTCTTCCGCGAAGACTATCCGTGCAGAAGTCGCCTAAGGGTGCAGCTGGACCAGCACAACAAGTGCGAAAAATCGAAGTCTTCCGCGAAGACTATCCGTGCAGAAGTCGCCTAAGGGTGCAGCCGGACCAGCACAACAAGTGCGAAAAATTGAAGTCTTCCGCGAAGACTATCCGTGCAGAAGTCGCCTAAGGGTGTAGCCAGACCAGCACAACAAGTGCGAAAAATCGAAGTCTTCCGCGAAGACTATTCGTGCAGAAGCCGCCTAAGGGTGCAGCCGGACTAGCACAAGTGCGAAAAATCGTAGTCTTCCGCGAAGACTATCCGCGCAGAAGTCGCCTAAGGGTGCAGCCGGGCTAGCACAGCAAGTGCGAAAAATCGAAGTCTTCCGCGAAGACTATCCGTGCAACGGTCGCCTAAGGGTGCAGCCGGACGAAGCCTAACAAGTGCGAAAACGACTACACCAAACCGTCCGCACAAAGAACGACTACATGCGCACCAGCGCAACATAACAAACACACCAGACCAAGTACGTAACGCCTTCGCGAGCATAGCCGAAGGCACATAACTTCATCATACAAGCTATTACATATGTACAAGCGAGGGCATCACACTTTACATCGGCTCAACCTTCGGAATAATTCCCATCTCCCTATAGTTAAAAAGCATTATCCTCAGCTCCTCACCCGCAAAAGACTTCGCAGCTCCCCCTCACCTGCACTCACAGCGGCCGGCAAGGACAGCAGTTCCTGCCTGCCAGCCCTACTCACACGAAGCCGACCACCGTCCACCTCACTCACTCTACGCTTCACGACCACCCTTCGCCGCCTACGCCCAGCACTCGAACCTGGCACAACTTCAGCATCCGCAGCATGCGGCGAAGCCTCCGCCGCTGCCACATCCAAGGTCGCAAAATAGTCCAAGTCCTCATCCGACGACTCTTCGGTCCACTCAACCGAGCCCCCAGAGTCACCAAAATCAGAAAACTTAGATGCAGACTCATCCGATTTATTCCCATCATCCACGGTCGAAGCCGCCAAAAAATTAGTAGTAGCGGTTGCGTGCGCAGGCCCAAAATCTTGAACCTGCGCAGCAACCAAGGTTCAGCAACATATCCAAAATTCACTAACTACCCACACCCACTAAGCCACCTGCGAAGACCCAGCCGTCGCGGGATCCTCCGCTGCCGGCTCCGCCGCCATCTCCACAGGATCCTTAGCCCTCGGCGCGGCAGTTGGCGACGGGCCTCCGCCGGCCGCAGTGGTGCCAGGAGCATCGGGAACGCTTTCGATGGTTTCCGGGGGCAACTCCGGGGCGGTCTCGGACGCAGCCACCATCGGGTTCGCCTCCGAGTCAGGCTGCGCGCTGTTCAAAGCCCCGAAGTCATCCACCCTCTCGCCACGCGCCGCCTGAGACACAGCACACAGATTTAGCAAACCCACATTTAACCCACATTCAACAAACACCAAACAAAAGCCAAACATTACCTGACCCCTCGCCGTCTCAGCCCGCTCCCTGACCACCTCCCGACCGTGGGGGCCCCACATCCGGTCGTAGAGGGCTCCCGCGGATTCCTTCACCACAGGGTCCTCAACCTTGTAAATATCGCGCTCGAAATCCTCATCAGCTTGGTCGAAGACCTCATAGTGCCGGCACCCTTCGCGAGATAGCGCGTTCATCGCCCCCTCGCAGGTGACCAGGGAGGCATAGGACATAAACCCCTCCACAATGGTGGGGAGCGCCAGCAACTCCTCTTGTATCCACTCGAAGCAGCGAAGTCCGGGCTCTCGGTCCGGCACTTCGAAGTCAGCGGTCCGCGCGCCCAGCTCATGGTACGAATCCACAAGCTGTTTGCGTGTCCGCTCAGCCTCCGAGCGCGTCGAAGCCTCGGCCCTCTCCACACGGGCCTGCAGAGCGTTGAGCCGCCCCTCCAACTCCTCGGTGCGCTGCCTGGCAAGACTGCCCTCCGCCCGCGCCAAATTGGCTTTCGCCTGCGCAGCCTGCGCCTTGGCAAGGGCCTCATTAGCCTCCTTCCTTTCCTCCGCCAGTTGGCGCCGGAGGTCAGTCCTCTCACCCTCCAGCGCGGCCACCTTATCCACCAGCTTGTGGCATTTGCTGTCGGCGGCCGACTTTTCCCGGACGGCGTCAGCATGTTGCGTCCGAAGTCTCTCGACTTTGGCAGACACAACTACCGTCAGGGCCCCCGACGCCGTGCGGTCAGCAAAGTCAGCCGCCTACAAGACACACATAAGACCACAGCCCCAGCAAAGCCGGTAAAAAACCGAAGTCTAGCTCAACGTACCTGACTTAGTGCCTCCTTCAGCTCCTTCAGCCGGCGGGACACAGCACCCGCCTCGTCCCTGACGGCAGCGAGTGCCGGAATCTCACCACCGGCACTAAGAGCACTGCCCTTCGCCCTGGGCACCACGGCAGCCGCCGCGGTCGCCACGGCAGGCGGAACAACAACAAGTTGGCCTTCGTCCGACCCTGCGACATATCAACATATTTTTAAAAAAAATAAAAAAAACTCGAGCCAGCGACTTACCAACAAGATAATCTTCCACACTAATGTCGGTGGCGAAGTCGGCGACGCGCTTGCCTAGCGGCGGCAACTCTCGGGCCGCCTTTGCAGCCTCCGGCACCCCGCTGGGCATAGGGGCGGCCTTCACAGACTTGGAGCCACCGGCGACAGCTGCCTTCGCAGCCTCCGGTGCCCTGCTGGACGCAGGGACGGCCGACTTCGCCGCCAGCGGCGGATGGCTTCCGCCGGGGGCAGCAGCGTTCGCAGCCCCCCGCAGCCTCTTCGGCCTGGCCTCATGAAGCCTGACGACCGCCTGGCGCTTCTATGCAGCTCCCTGACGATCCTTGTCCATCACTGCCGACACAACAGCAGCAATATTCCACCCGTAAGGAAACACTTTCCAGTCACGAACCATGCGAGATGTAAAAAGGTCTTCACCGGCCGCGCGGGGGACAGGAACATTCTTAGGCCACCAATCCCCGGTAACCCTCAGCATCCGCGCCGAAGATTCCCGGAGCTCGGGCGAAGACGTCCTTCCCCCCGGGGCCGCGCATGTCCTCATCAATTCCCTAGCAAAACCATCAGACACACCCAGTCCTCCCACATCAATTCCTAGTTTCCTCTTCTTAGAGGATGGGGCGGCCGCCGGCGCGGGGTCGTCTCCAGTCTCTACCACCGGCTTCTTCCCGCGACGATCCACATCGTCTTGGCCGGGATAACCGCCATACGGCAGACGGTTCAACTCGAAAACCCTGTTCAAGCAGTCATTAGACCCGCGAATATCCCAGCTACGCTGGCCCTCTGTCCTCGGCACGTACCGACCGACGATCCGCACCGCCCCATCCTCCGCCTCACGCACAAAGGCGGCTGGATCGCGGCTATGCAGATCCAGCGCGAAGGCGGGACTTCGCACCAGCTTCCCACCATGGGAAGGCATCTGGCGAGGGCATACTTCACCCAACGCCCAGCCATGCGCCAAAGGCCACACCCCGTACGCCACAAACTCCTCAACCAAATCACGCCCGCTGCTCAGGCCGGCGGCGCACCGAAGGGCCCCTTCGTCCGCATCCCCCTCCGCCACTTCAAACGGCGGGTATGCTGAGTAATAATGCGAGCACATCTCGGCCACGGGGAGCCCCGGATGGTCTTCGACTGTGCCCTCCGCAACGTAGAACCAAAACTCATGCCAGTTGCCCCACTTGTTGCGGGCGCAAGGAACCAACTCAACTACCTCCATCGTGGTCTTGCCGGTCTTTGGCGTAAATGTGCAGGACCCAAACTGGGCAACCTCATTTCCGATCATCCTTTTCTGCCAATGCAGGCAATAGTACTTCGCGAAGACTTCGACCGATGGCTGTCCGCCGTACGAAGTCGTCGCCCAGACATACTTCGACAGAGCCACCACGGCATTCGGAGTCAGCTGATGAATCTGGACGTTAAATCTACGCAGGACTGCTCCCACAAATCTGTGCGCAGGCAGGCGAAGACCAGCGGCAAAGAACGCCTCGAACACAACCAACTCGCCTTTCGGCTCGGGGACCTCCTCCGTCCCTGGGACACGAGCGACTCCGCCGCCAAAGTAACCAAGACGCTGCATATCTTGCACGCTGACCGAGGACATCCGCGACACACCGAAATCCACCGTATCGCCGGCGCGCAACTCCTCCGCCGCCACAGTGCTCAACGTCTCCTCAGACGACGTGTCGGTCGGCGGCGTAGCGGCAGCAGAAGAAGAAGAGGTCGGCATCGCTACGTACCGTCGACGGAGGCGGGCGGTCTGCTTCACTCGGGCCAGATCTCCGGCGAACAAGAGCAAGGAAGGCAGACGAGCAGCAAGAAGGTGGAAAAGGCGGCTAGGGTTTTCACGGAGCGTGGAAAGATAAAGTTCAAAACGCGCCGCCCCCAGCCCCCTTTTATACACAGGGCGCGGCGCTTCGGGAAACCCGCAGTCCAACAGTACGGTGTCAATCAACGGTCATGTCAAAAACCCCCGCGGAACCACTTCGAGCGAGGGCAGCGTCTCCGCCATCTAGCGACGTCTTCGGCACCAGATGACTTAGTCGAACTGGTCCCTCAGAGGGCAAATGTTGGGGCGAAGGCGAAGACGCCACCCTTCGCTCGATGCCTTCGCCGTAATCGTTGGACCAACGAAGACAAGACAACGGGCAGGCTCACCCTTCGTCCCATACGTCTCCGGACGGAGACCTGTGACGAGGTCGTCCCACCTTGCGACCTCGTCCAGCATGCAGGCCCACGACCACACGACCCATTGTAACAGGCCCTGCGTGGCCGCTGCGCATTACGAGCCTAATTTGTAAAGGCATCCCTGTAATTACGGTCTGTAACCCTGCTTTATGGGAATATTCCGGGGATAACCTAGGAGTCTGAGGGCACATGCGTCCTTAGCACAGGACGCTGGGCACTCAGATACCAATAAATACCCCCACACAGTGCCCTTGAGAGACTAGATTAACAGAGCTATTGCCATCACGTGCAGAAACCCTGTTAGCATCACCACATCTCTCCGTTGGATCATCTTGCGCCTGTGAGCAAGTACCAACAGCGCTCTGGGCTCGAGGGCTCGGATGAGTCGAAGGTCTCCTCGGATGAGGAGAACTCCTCTGACTCGTCCGAGGAGGGGAGCGGTGGTGACGGCGACGGCGACGACGACGATGGAGGCGACGACAGCAAGGGCGACAGCAAGGGCGATGGCAAGGGCGGCAGCGGCAGCGGCAAGGCCAGTGGCAAAGCGCCACTGGCTTAGATATTAGTATAGATAAATAGTAGTAGAAGTAGTATTAGTGGAATAATGTAGTAGTAGTTAGTAGTATAGCATAGTGTAATGTAATGTAGTAATGTAGTGTAGTAATGTAATGTGTTAAAAGTGGGAATCTTAATGAGTCGGCCTTTAAGTTTGCGGAAGAACTTCCCCCTTTATATGAAGAAAATTTTGGCTTGTTTTGTGCACATCTCTTGCCTTTCCATCGCTCTTTTATAGTCGATCGACAGTTTGTATTTGTGCCCATCGTAGTCGTTGTTCTTAGAGATAACGCTCGAGTAATGACTTGCCATTGTTGTGTCACATTTTAATTCTGTCTGCATTTACGTGGAGAAAGAACGGCTGAGTTACCGCCGGTGTCTTCAGAGGTAACAACCGAATGGTTCTTGGCGACATCAGTGTTTTAGATTGTAACATCCGAATCCTGCTGAGCCACGTCGGTGTTATAGAAGTAACAGCCGAGTGGTGCTTGGCGACGTCGGCGTTTTAGAGGTAACAACCAAGTCATTTCGAGTCACGTCGGCGTTTTAGAAATAACGACGAGTGATGACTGGCGACGTCAGCGTTTTAGAGGTAATAGCCGAGTCGTACCAGGCCACGTCAGCGTTTTAGAAATAACGACCGAGTGATGACTAAGCACTTTTTAGAAATGGTGTCTGACCCGGGAAAACCCCATTTGTATCACGTCACCGCCCGCTTCTGCATTCTAAGCCTTAGCATCACTTTTGCCTCCGAACCTCCTCTGTTTCCCTTTGATTTTGCTTCCGCTCAGCCCACCAACGAGATTGCGATGGCGCCCAAGCGGAAGAGTCAGAATTCTGCTACAGTGATCATTCCTCCTATAGATTTCAACAGTCAATTGCCCTTCGCAGGTAATCATATGTCTGTTGTCTCCGAGTCGGATCTTCTCCACCTTGTCTCTATCAGAGTTCTTCCTCCAAAGGAGCTTTGCTCTTGGTGGGTTTGCCGTGGGGTTATTGTTCCAATAGAGGATACCCACGAGTCCGTTGTCTACATTCCTTTTCTTATCCGCGGCCTTGCTCTTCCCATTTCTCCCTTCTTTCGCGGTCTCCTTGACTTTTATAATCTGAATCTGACTCACCTGAATCCCAACTCTATTATGCAAATTTCTGTTTTTGTTCATCTGTGCGAAGCCTATCTTGGAATTCTTCCTCATTTCGATCTGTGGAAGTACTTGTATCATTGTCGTCCTGGGATGGCTGGGGGGCAGCACCAGCTCGTGGGTGGTGCGAGTCTAGAGATGCGCCGTGGGAGGAAAACGGAATACCTTGACATTCCACTTAAAGATAGCATTAAAGGATAGCACTTAGAGTGGTTCATTGTGGAAAACCATGGCAAGTCTCTCCCCCCTCGGTCAGGGAGACAACCGGATGTTCGCGCTCCAAGTTGGATCGAGTCTCCCACAGACCAGCTTATTTGTATAGTGGTGTCACTGATTCAACCCGGGTTACCAACAAGAGGATTCCTACTATGGATTTGGTGAGTCGACTGGAAATGATCCTTAAAGGCAAAGTATCAAACATTGGTGCTCCTGTTGCATATTCTGCTTGGAATCTGCCACCTTCCAAGTCCTTTTTCGATTTTGTGTCAAACCCTCCTGCTAGTGACAGTGGTTTGGGTCTTAGAGTGCGACCCTCTCTTGAAGAAGTTGAGGTTCTGGTTGCTTCGCTTGGAGATCTTCCCAATGATGAGAGGCAAGTTCACTTTGGGATGCCTATGAGTCCGGGTGATGCAGAGATAAGTGCTATGTTGGACGTGTTGGCTGGGGATTCTTCTAACTCGGTCCCTACTGAAATAGTGGCTGTTGCAACTATCCCAGAGCCTGAGAAAACCGTGGATACTCGAAGGCCTGAGGGTACTCGCCAGAAACGTCTTCGCCAAGTCAGTCATCCAACTGCTCCTACCGAGGGGAAGAAAAAGAAAAAGAGAAGGATTCGGCGAGTGTCGTGCTTGGATCATGATGCTGGCCTTTCTGCTCCTGCTGCTGAAGAAGTACCAGTGGAACTCTTTACTAGAGTTAATCCCAATGGGTGTGACCCTACTGATGCTGATCCCAATGGGTGTGATCCTTCTAGAACTGATCCCAATGGGTGTGACCCTGTGCCGTTTGTTGTCCGTATTGTTGATGAGGACGAAGAAGAAGAAGAAGAGGAAGTCCCGCTAATTCAGAAGAACAATCAGCGCTACAGAGTCAGTGGGGGGAGTAGCGATATTCCTTCTCTAGCTCTGTCTGCTCTTGTTGGTCTGCAAGAGTTATCCCTAGCAAATTTTGATCAGGCTCTTGAGGATGTTGTTCCTAAAGATCTGTTGTCCGAGCCAACTGATGGTGATATGATGGACATCTGCTCTGACGTTCCAGATGTGGGATTAGAGGTATCCCGGGCAGCGTCTCGTGCATCGTCGACCTTGGAGGGCGATCTTTGGAGCCAAGAAGCTAGTCAAGGTTGTTCAATTTCCATGGAGGTGACTGAGAATCCTTCAGCCTTAGAGGTGGCTGTTGCAGAGAACTCAGTCCTCAAGGGTGGTTCCAGCGGTTACCCAGCCCCCGAGGGTGTTGCCGGTAATGATCCGGCTCAGGTGGGTAGCGCAAGCTGCAACCCAGCCCCCGAGGGTGTTGCCGGTAGTGATCCGGCTCTGATGGGCAGTATAGGCTGCAGCTCAGCCCCCGAGGGTGTCCGAGCGGGCTCCCCTTCTCATACCTCCATGGATGTCCACGTCGGGTCTTCTCCACCACACTCTGGTGGTGTACTAGCAGCGCCCGCTTCAAGTGAGGGAGTCGCCTTAGAGGTCGGCGCACCGGATGCTGGAGTTTTGATGCCTATCAGTGGTGTTGAATTGATCCCTGGTGATATTCTTCAAATTGCCCCGGTTGATATTCCTTCATCGAGCCACCACCTAGCTTCTCATGACTTGGGATTTTCATCATTCTTCTCTAATCTTCAAGTAATTTGGCTTTTCTTGTTCTGGCAATACTCCTGGCTAGTTACTGTCTTTATACTCATTTGTTTTCAATATCAGGCTTTGGTCGACGGGATGGCTGATCAATTGAGATCACAAGGTGCGTCTATCCCAGAAGGAGCTCTGTTTCTGACGCAGTGGAATCTGTTGCTGCTTCAGAAGCAGATATCTGATTTGAAAATGACAAATGCTGGTTAGTGTCTTTGTTTTCTTCCTTGGCTTCTTGATTAGACTGTTTTTAACTGTGTGCCCTTCTTCAAATGTTTTTTGTTAGATATGACCCGACGGGACTCTGAACTCGAGGAGAAGTATTCTCAAGGTCAGATCGACCTAGCTCAGGTTTCTGCTTCCTTAGATGATGCCAATTCATTGAATTCCTCTCTCAGTGCTCAACTTGACTCTAAAAGGGCAGCCAACGAGGTAAGTTTACTTGACTTTATCTGTTGTGTTTCTACTGTTTACTGGATGCTTAAGAGCTGCTTCTTGTCTGTAGGAGGAAAAACGTCTGCTTGCTGCTTCTCGCGATAACCTTAATAGGTTGTATCGTGACGCCAACAATTCTCTGACTATCTTGGAGAGGAGCCATCATTTTACCATGGCAGATTTGGATCATCACCTTCACGAACTGCAGGTGTCCCAGGATAAGGTCCTTCGTCTCAGGCAGTTGGTGTCGAGCAAAGACTCCATCATCAAGGATCTGCGCGCCTCCAAAAGATCAGTCGTCCAGGAGCTAGAAGCTGCTCGACTGGCTACCAAGGTTGCCGAAGATAATTCCACCATTCTGAAGGCTCAGCGCGACAAGGCTATGGATAAGGCCATTCGCGCGGGGCGGATCTTGATGAGAAGGCCGAGCGTGATTGTTCCTGATGATATAGTTGCAGATGTCAAAGATGCTGCTGACTCCTCGAGTTGCCCTTCTTCATCGGTTGCCCTGAGAAAAACATTGCCGAGTAGAAATATTGAATACATTCATGAACCATAGGTGTATGTGATCGATGTGCCCAAATACTCTGCTAGAACGTGTTCTTGGTACTGAATGCTATTTTTGCTTTTTCTGTCGTTTGAATTCAACAGTTGTTACGATTGCAGAGGCAAATACAGTGTGTTGGTTTCGAGACTTCTTCCTATTTTGTGAGGCATAGAGACCTCCCTAAGATGAGTTATCGTAAGCATGTTTATACTAGATCGAGTAGTCGTGAGCATGTCGCACCGCCTTAAGTCATTGCCAACTCAAGCCGATTGCTTCGTTAGTAGGATATAGTGGTCACCCTAAGTTAAGTAAGCATGAGCATGTTGCACCGTCTTAAGTCACTGCCGACTTAAGTCGATTGCTCCGTTAATAGGGTATAGTGGTCACCCTAAGTTAAGTAAGCGTGAGCATGTTGCACCGTCTTAAGTCACTGCCGACTTAAGCCGATTGCTCCATTAGTAGGGTATAGTGGTCACCCTAAGTTAAGCAAGCGTGAGCATGTTGCACCGTCTTAAGTCATTGCCGACTTAAGTCGATTGCTCCGTTAGTAGGGTATAGTGGTCACCCTAAGTTAAGCAAGCGTGAGCATGTTGCACCGTCTTAAGTCACTGTCGACTTAAGCCGATTGCTCCGTTAGCAGGGTATAGTGGTCACCCTGAGTCGAGCAAGTATGCAGATCGATAATAAATAGTTTGAGTGCCTTTGAGAATGAAGTCTTTTTATTGATGATGTACCTTTCCAATTACATAATACAATGCTGCCCCGATAGATTTTGAAATCTAGCTAGGGGTAAAACTTCCTGAGATGCTGTATATTCCATGAATTCCCTATTTCCGTGCCATCTATTTGAGTAAGTCGATATGATCCTGGCCGAGTGACTTCTGCTACCATGAATGACCCTTCCCATAGTGGCGACAATTTATGCCGTCCTCCCCCTGTTAGAATTCGGCGAAGGACCAAGTCTCCCACTGCGAAGGATCGATGTCGTATGGCCTTATCATGATAGCGCCTCAGAGTTTGCTGGTACCTAGTTGACTGAATTACTGTATTCAATCATTCTTCTTCCAATATATCGATATCCTCCAGTCTAGTAGCTCCTGCTTCGGCTATGTTTTCGAAGATCAGCCTTGGTGCCCCAAACCTGAGATCGACAGGTAGCACTGCCTCCGAACCATAGACCATGAAGAAGGGAGTGTTTCCATGCAAAGCTCGGCTAGGTTGAGTTCTTAGTCTCCAAACCACATACGACAACTCTCTGATCCACTTTCCTGTGAACTTTTCATTCTTGTTGAAGACTTTTTTCTTAAGTGCTTTCAATATCATTCCATTGACCCTTTCCACCTGATCGTTGGCTCTCAGGTGTGCTACTGACGCATATTTGATCTGGATGCTTCTTTGTTCGCAGAAATCGAAGAATTTGGAGCTAGTGAAATTGGATCCCAGGTCAGTTATGATACTATTCGGTATTCCGAACCTGAATATTATATCTTGTATGAACTCCACTACCTTAGCTGAAGTCAGAGAAGCGATGGGTTTGTACTCTATCCATTTAGTGAATCTATCGATGGCAACCAGCACGTGAGTGTATCCTCCCTAAGCTTTCTTGAAGGGTCCAATTATGTCCTGTCACACCCGGTTTTAGAAGGCAAACCGAATGCGAACCATGTACGTGCCAGGATCAGCAATTCACGTACACAGCAGTTACATAACATGGACATCATCACACAATGCTCAAATAGTATTTAAAAAGTGAAATAATAGTCGATTACATCATATGTCTGAGACATCCACATAGTCTTTACAATAATCAAAGTGCAAAAACGAAACGTAGATAAACACGACCTTCACAGGCAGCCGACTAGGGGTTGCCGCTAACCCACACCTAGAACTCGTCATAGTCTTCGAACTCCTGGAAGTCTCCTTCCATGGCTTCATCTTCTCCTGAGCAGTGGTTGCAATGCGGACAACCTGGGGAAGGGGGGGGTTGGTGTGTAGAGCAAGGGTGAGTACACATCAACATACTCAGCAAGTGTCCTGTTTGGCTGTAGTGGACTAGCTTTATGTGGGGGTAAGTCAAGCAGTTGCTTTTAGTTGGTCAGATTATTATTACTAGTAGAGAAAGCCAAGTTTTAGGATTAACCCACGTTATTAACCCAAACGTACTCTTTCCAAATGGAAAGAATACCACTTACCATTACCAGAGTCAATACCAAGAACCATCAATCTCATTGCAACCTGCAAATCCGAACATCTCTGATCAAGTACCACTAATCACTGGAGCTCCCTTGGCCGCTCATAACCACGAGCACGGCTGATATATCAGTTTTCAAACACTCTGCAGAGGTTGTGCACTTTACCCACAAGCCGTGATTTCCCTTTCTGCCCGGAGATCATGACTCTCCATTGATCACTACCAAGGTGACCCAGCAGGGTATCACTATGTAGCCTTTACAAAGATTCCCCGGGGCTGTAGCCGCCCGTTAGGTTTCCTAAATGTACCGCACTCCTCCCCAAGGGACAAATCAACCTTGGCAGAGCGAGCCGCATACACCGAGCCCCATTGACGGCACAACGGCTAAGCGAACTACACCCCGGTTCTTCCAATTACTTAGCTAAGGGCGTCCCACTCCACCCTCATGGTTGCACTGTTTTCCCGGGCGGTCATCCAATGAACAGGTCCTTACGGAGAGGCACTCGAGAAACCGCTCAAGCCCCCTTGAAGGTCACAAGTATAACATCATAATAAAAGAGGGGAAAACAGCGTATCATTGATAATTCTCATCATGTTCATTGATTAGAGTTGAGCAATATCATAAGACTAAGCAATAATAATCCAACCCAAATAGGTAAACAAGGACATGGATAACAAAAACTAGTAAATCCTTAGGTATAAATGTGTAATGCGGGAGGTGAATTAAAGAATGTATAGGACAGAGATAGGTCAAGGGACACTTGCCTCCACCAACCGACTGCTGCTCAGGGGCTTCTCCTGCGAGCTCTTCGGGCTCTTCAACCGGATCGTTCTCTATGCGAGCGCAAACATACATACATCCACATATTTAATACAAAAGAATAATACACCATACAATAGAATGTAGTAAATGAACAGACATTCCACGCGGGCTCACAATTAAGGCTAAGAGAGAAAGAGAAAAAAGACAGCTGAGAAACGATCACGTTACATGATTATAAATTAAACTACTCGCTTAATGAAAGGGAATAAATTTGGATGCTACGTTTTAACATAAAGTAAAGTCAAGTTCCACATTTAATTAGTGTAAACAATTGAAGGTGAATGAAAGGGAGTGGTCGCACGTCGAGACGTACGACACAACATTTAGATTGAATTAAGAAGTAAATGACTTGCCGCGCGACAGAGCGCACAACGAGGCATTTGCACTAATTATAAAAGAGACGTTAAGCATCGCGCGACGAAGCGCACGACGACATACGCCAACAGAGCTGAGTTTAAAGTGGAACGCGCGACATCGCACCTTAAACAACCTAAAATTAAAATAGATCGTCGTGCGATGAAGCGCGCGACACAACACTTTAATGAATATAAACTAAAAGAATCGTCGCGCGACGAAGCGCGCGACGCAGCACATTAATAAACACAAATTTAAATTGAAT
The DNA here is from genome assembly GCA_029449295.1 of Zea luxurians. Taxonomy (NCBI): domain Eukaryota; kingdom Viridiplantae; phylum Streptophyta; class Magnoliopsida; order Poales; family Poaceae; genus Zea; species Zea luxurians. The sequence goes on from JAOPSE010000031.1 coordinate 33,147,847, forward strand.
CGTCGCGCGACGAAGCGCGCGACGCAACACATTGATAAATACGAACTCGAATTGAATCGTCGCGCGACAAAGCGCGCAACGCAGCACACTAACTAACGGAGTTTGAAATTAACTACAACCAAAAATAATCACCGCGCGCGTGGGTTTGCGCACACGGGAACGCGTTAGGGGGTAAACGGGGCTACGCAAGTCGCGTCGGGGCTGGGACGCCGCGCGCAGGGGCCGCGCCGAGCCGCACCCGCGCTGAGCCGCGCTCGCGCCGAGCCGCGCCGGGGAAGGGGCCGCGCCGGGGGGGCCTGGGAGCAGGGCGGGCCAAGCGCCGCCGGAGAGTGAGAGGAGGGGCCGCGCCGGACGGGGAAGGGGAGGGGCGGGGCCGAGCGCCACCGGGAGGGAAGGGGAGGGGCCGAGCGTCGTCGGGGAGGGGAGGGGCGGGCCGAGCGCCGCCGGGGACCGGAGGGGAGGGGCCGCGCCCGCGCTGGACGGGGAAGGGGAGGGGCGGGGCGGGGTGCCACACCGCCGCGCAGGGACGAGCGCGCACAGGGGAGAGAAGAGGGGGCGCGCGCAGGGGGAGAGAGGAGGTAGAGGGAGAGAGAGAGAGGAGAAGGGAGGGGAGGGGAGCTCACCTCGGGGTCCAAATTCCGGTGATCGCCGTCTCCAAGCCCAAGGGCACCACAGGGAGAGAGAGATGGGAGAGGGAGAGAGAGGTTGTTGCGCGGGAAATCCAAATGAGAGAGGGAGAGGAGGAGGGGGGCGCATGGGGGGGTGTGGGGCGCCGGGGGCGCGCGAGCCGGGTCGGGCTAGGCTGGGCTAGGCTGGGTCACATCGCGGATCGAAACCCACGACACGCACGACCATTAAACGGAATTAAATCGCGAACTAAAATCCGAAGCGGAACGAGACGAACACACGGCATCACACAAACAAACGTGTTTCGGCATGATGCAACACCCATGACACTTAGGTTTTGTTCATACACGACATGGACACCTGTCACTATACTGGTTTGAAATTGGGAAGAAGGAGCGGAACGGGAAGAGAAAAGAGAGTAATGCCCGAATTTGGTGAGAGAAAAGAAGAAAAAATTCTACCCCCCAAATTCAGGGTGTTACAAACCTATCCCCCTTAAATGAATCTCGCCCTCGAGATTCAGGGTTGGCTAGCAAAGAGCTCAGGGTATTTAGCCATCAGATCATCTTCATGCTCCCAGGTTGCTTCTTCCTCAGAGTGATGATTCCATCTGACTTTGCACATTCTGATGGTCTTCCTTCGGGTGACTATGTCTGTCGTCTCAAGGATTTGCGCTGGTTTCTCTATGTAGGTCAAGTCCTCCTGGACCTCCAGACCTTCAACTGGCAACTGCTCTTCTGGAACACGCAAACACTTCTTCAACTAAGACACATGAAAGACATCATGCACTGCGGACAAACCTTCTGGCAAACTGAGCTGATAGGCCACTTCTCCATGCTTTGCGAGAATTTGATACAGACCGATGTAGCGGGGTGCTAGCTTGCCTTTGACTCCGAATCTTCTGACTCCACTGATCGGTGACACTTTCAGATAGACAAAATCTCCAACCTCGAAACTCAGCTCTCTTCTTCTTGTGTCTGCATAGCTTCGCTGCCTTGATTGCGCTATCTTCAGGTTCTCTCGAACCATCTTGATGTTCTCTTCAGCTTCAAGTAGAATGTCTGGCCCGAACACTTGCTTTTCTCTAGGCTGATCCCATTGCAACAGAGTTCTACAACTCCTCCCATAGAGTGCCTGAAAAGGTGACATCTTCAAGCTGGCCTGGTAACTGTTGTTATAGGAGAACTCTGCATAAGGCGATCTCTTGTCCCATCCGGACTGATCTTGCAACGCACAGGCTCTCAACATATCTTCAAGAATTTGATTGGTTCTTTCGGTCTGACCATCTGTCTGCAGATGATAAGCTGAACTGAAATTTAGATGTGTGCCCAAGGCTTCATGCAACTGCTGTCAGAAATGAGAGGTAAACTGTGTTCCTCTGTCTGACACTATCTTCTTTGGCACACCATGAAGACAAACGATCCGAGATATGTACAATTCTGCCAAGACTGCACTACTGTAGTTGGTCTTGACAGGTATGAAGTGGGATGACTTGGTCAAGCGGTCCACCACTACCCAAATGGAATCGTAGCCAGCTCGAGTGCGAGGCAATCCGACTATGAAGTCCATACCGATTTCATCCCATTTTCACTGAGGAATTTGCAACGGTTGCAACAATCCAGTGGGTCTCTGGTGCTGTGCCTTGATCCGCTGACAACTATCACACATCGTCACATGCTCTGCGATTTCCCTCTTTCATTCCGTACCACCAGAATTTCTTCTTCAGATCCTGATACATCTTCTCACTTCCGGGGTGAATCGAATAGGCTGTCTCATGAGCTTCCTTGAGAATCAATTCTCGAATAGACTGGACATTGGGAACACATAAGCGGTCTTTGAACCATATCACACCTTCTGCATCCTCCCAAAAATCTTTGCCTTTGCCTTCCAGAATCAGTCGCTGGATCTCACTGATCTTCTCATCATTCTTCTGCGCTTCCTTGATTTCCCGCTCCAGGGTGGGTTCCAACTCAATTGTGACTCCTCACGAATTATTCAGAAATCCGAGACTCAACCTATCAAACTCTTTTTCCAACTCATAAGGCATCGGACGAGCGACCATCAGATTGACTTGACTCTTCCTGCTCAGAGCATCTGCCACTACGTTTGCTTTGCCTGGATGGTAGTGAATCTCCAACTCATAGTCCTTGATCAACTCTAACCATCTTCTTTGCCTCATATTCAGCTCTGACTGAGTGAATATGTACTTCAGACTCTTGTGGTCTGTGTAAACATCACATTTCTGTCCATACAGATAGTGCCTCCATGTCTTCAATGCGTGAACCACTGCTGCCAACTCTAGGTCATAGATTGGATAATTCTGCTCATGAATCTTTAGCTGTTGGGATGAGTAAGCCACAACTCTTCCCTCTTGCGTCAACACGCATCCCAAACCTGTGTAACAAGCATCGCAATACACCGAGAAGGGCTTGTGCACATCGGGCAAGACTAAGACAGGCGCTGTAGTCAACTTCTCTTTCGGCGCTCGAAGGCCTCTTGACATTTCTGGGTCCACTTGAACTCAACTTTGTTGCCTAGCAAAGCTATCATTGATTTCGCAATCTTCGAAAACCCTTCAATGAATCGCCAATAATATCCGGCCATTCCAATGAAGCTCTTGATCCCTCGAGCATCTGTTGGCGCTTTCTAGTCCAGAATGTCTGCCACTTTCTTCAGATCCACGGCCAATCCTTCCTTGTTGATTATGTGACCCAAGAACAGGACTTCACTGATCCAGAACTCGCACTTGCTCAACTTTGCATACAACTGGTGCTCTCGCAATCTCTGCAATACCATCCTCAAATGACTTGCATGCTCTTCTTCGCTTTGAGAATATATCAGAATATCATCGATGAATACCACCACAAACTTATCAAGGTAATCCATGAATACACTGTTCATCAGATTCATAAAGAAGGCTGGTGCATTTGTTAGGCCGAAAGACATCACAGTGAACTCATACAACCCATACTTGGTAATGAATGCCGTCTTCGGAATGTCTGAAGGTCGGATCCTGAGCTGATGATAACCTGACCTCAGATCTATCTTGGACAACACGCTGGCTCCTCTCATCTGGTCGAACAGATCTTCTATTCTGGGCAAAGGGTACTTGTTCTTGATTATGACCTCATTCAGAGCTCGATAATCGATACACATCCTTTTGGTGCCATCTTTCTTCTCCACAAATAGGACAGAGGCGGCCCAAGGCGAGGTGCTTGGCCGGATGTAACCTTTCTCTAACAACTCATCGATCTGCTTCTTAAGTTCAACCAACTCTGGTCCGGATATTCTATAAGCTCTCTTAAAGATAGGGGCGGTGCCAGGAAGAAGCTCTATAGCGAATTCAACTTTCCGCTCTGGTGGCATACCCGGTAAGTCCTTTGGAAACACGTCTGGGAACTTGGACACAACCTTGATACTCTCAATTGGATCTGCTTCACTGCTATCGACAACCGTCTGATAACAACTTCCTTTTCGGGGCTCAGGAGGGACTAACTTGGTCACCACTTCCTCTCCTAGTGGGAACACCAACTTAATCGTCCTCTTATCACAATTGATAACTACCTGATACTTATCTAGCCAATTCATCCCTAGGATGACGTCTATTCCCTGAGTACCCATTACTATGAGGTTAGCGGGAAAAGCTATCCCCCTTATTTCCACACTTACATTCAAACAAATGCTATCGGCTCGAATTCTACCACCAGCTGAGTCAATTTGAATGGGGGTTGACATGGTAGTTATTGGAAGACTATGTGCTTCTACCCATGATGCAGTAATGAAAGAATGCGTTGCTCCAGTATCAAATAACACTTCTGCAATATGGGAGTCAACTGGGAACATACCTACTATCATGCCGGGGGTCTCCTGAACTGCTTCAGCCTCTAAGTGGTTCAGTCTCCCATGGTTATAGCGCGGCTGAGAGCGGTTGCCTGCTCCAGGCTGAGACACATTCTGCTTTGCTGGGGCATTGGGGCCTGACTGCTGCTGGGCTGCCTTCTTCAGACATTGCATCACCCAATGGCCTTGCTCTCCACAGTGGAAACATGCTCTGTTTCCAACCTGAGCTGGTGCTGCCTGACTGTTTTGCTGGTTTGCTGGGGCAGGAAGACGAGGTGCCTGCTGATTCTGCCTCTGGAACTGACCTCCTCCTGACTGATTGTTCTGGCGATTCTGATGCTGATGCTGAGGAAACTGCCTTTGAAACTGCTGCTGCTGAGGTGGACGCTAGTTCTGCCTGAACTGCTGAGGTTGATTGCTTGAGAAACGAGGGCGATTGCTGCTTCCAGGCTGGGGTCCACTGATCTTGCGCTTGCGATCCTCCATCTCCTTACGCTTCCTTTCTGTCATGATTGCCCTGTCAATCAGGTGCTGGAATGTCGGGAAGGTATGACTCATCAGCTGATACTATAGAGGGTCAACCAAGCCTCTCAGGAAATGGTACTGTCTCTTTGCGTCGGTGTTGACATCTTCAGGAGCATAGCGAGACAGCTGCAGAAACCTGTCCCGGTACTCACTGACAGACGATGACCCTTGCTTGAGGGCCAGGAACTCCTCCTTCTTTACTGTCATCAGACCTGCAGGAACATGGTACTGACGAAAGCTACCTCTGAACTCTTCCCAGGTGATGGTGTCGGGGTTGGCATGGGTGGCGAGATAAGACTCCCACCAGGACTGAGCTGCTCCTCTCAACAGACGAGGACCATACATGACTTTCTCCCTGTCATCGCACTGAGCAGTATGCAACTCCCGCTCCACAGTGTGCAGCCAGTCTTCAGCATCCATGGGGTCAGAAGAGTGAGCAAACGTTGGGGGATGACCTCTCATGAATTCAGCACATTTGTCCCTGGGCATCTGAGGCATCTGAGGCTGAGGTGGTGCCTGCTGCTGCTGCTGAATAGCGGCCAGAGTCTGACCAATAGCTTGAACTGCCTGAGTCTGCATCAGAAACATCTGCTCGATGGACATCGGGGGCGGGGGCGGGGGCGGGGGCAGCAGCTGCTGCTGTTGGGGTGCCTCATCTTGCTGAGCTGCCTGCTTCTGCTGAGCACGCCTTCCTCCTCTGCGCCAGTTTTCTGACATCTGCAGAACACAACCACACATCAGAACTGATCTTGCAAATCTTGCAGCATAAGAAAAGGGTACAGAATTCTCCACAACACTGAGCAGATGAGCATCATCACTGATCTCCAACATAGACCAACACAGCTTCTTAGATAAAGAGGAAAGTGGAATAAAAGGCTTCCCAACTAAATAGCTAACTCCATTAACATATAACAGGTAAACCAAAATGCAGGGGATACCCACATCCTGGTGACAGTCATTACAAAGATCCAAATCAAACATAGTTCATCATGACAAACATAAATGCACAGGATATAGCAAACTACCTTGTCTAACTAAGACTAACTAAGAGCGAGACTAATGCTAGGACTATAGCTTCTATGTATATATCTTCGTATTAATTACAAGATCTGACTCTGACGATCTATGGTTCTAAATTTATCTTGGTCTTGCAGTCGGGGTTGCCATAAGACTGGTGTCCACGCCGAGGTGAGCGGTACGGGTGCTGAGTCCCGACGGGAGCGGGGGAACTATCATCCAGGTGACGACGTTCCACGCGCTCAGCCCGTAGCTGGGCGATCTCAGCACGAGCCCTACTCAGCTCGTCTAGCGCATGGTCTAGCTCCGTGTTTAGCACGACGGCTAGGTTGATTGTGCTGCTCAACCTAGGATTGTCCTCACCGACAGGTGAAACAATCACACCTCCTGTGCTGCCAGATGAACGGCGGGGGTAATACTTCAGGTTGAGACCATCAGCTATCCCACCGAGAACTGAGCAGTAGTGCGAAAGCGCATGCCGTGCAACATCTTGCATGGCCGCCTCAGCTGAGTCCCGCTCAGAGATGGAATAGTGCTCTGAGCAGACCTCAGCACCCCAGAGACTGTTCTCCGGATGGCGCACCAAGCAGGTCGCCTCCCAGCGGTCCGGGTAGACCCCGCGACTATGCTGGAAGACCACACAGCGATACTCGATAGGCCAAGTACGCCGGTCAAGTGCCCGACATAACAGGGTGTCGAGCGCATCATGGAAGTGACACCCGCGAGCAGCGTCGCGAGTGATGGGTCGAGCAACCCATCCTTCCAACTCCTGGTCGGCGGAAAGGTCGGTGCCGTGGCTCGAGCTGCTGTCGCCACCTCTGTCGTCTGGGTCTCCTCCAGCAGCTACTCCAGGGGCTGGGGCGCTCAGTGGTGGTGCAGGGGGCGCCTCCAGGGGAAGCACAGGGGAGCAGCTCCTCACAGACTCTATCTCCTGCTGGAGCGAGAAAGAAGAGCCCTGCTGCTCCTGTCGTCGTCGTTCCTGCTCCTCATGCTGGCGGTGGTGCAGCCTCTCCAAGTGGCTGGACTGACCGGCCACGAGACGACGAAGCGGACGCTCCACAAGATGGGAAGGTAAGAAGGGGATGACAGACTTCCGTGCAGTGTGCCTAAGACGAGCCATCTACAAAAGACACCGCAAGCATAAGAGTGAGAACAGAACTAGTATGACCAGCAAGTAATGAACCATAAATAAATGAAGGATTAGAATAAAACACAATTTTCAGCAAGGTATAATATATAGTAGAACATAGTTTTGGTCAATATGACCAACTTTTGAAGGGATACCAAAGTCAAGGCAGGGACAGAGGTCTATAATCCTTAGAACGACCATTCTACTCTAGGTTAGCGGTCCTACAGTCAGCACGGCTTTGATACCACCTATGTCACACACGGTTTTAGAAGGCAAACCGAATGCGAACCATGTACGTGCCAGGATCAGCAATTCACGTACACAACAGTTACATAACATGGACATGATCACACAGTGCTCAAATAGTATTTAAAAAGGGAAATAATAGTCGATTACATCATATGTCTGAGACATCCACATAGTCTTTACAATAATCAAAGTGCAAAAACGAAACATAGATAAACGCGGCCTTCACAGGCAGCCGACTGGGGGTTGCTGCTAAACCACACCTAGAACTCGTCGTAGTCTTGGAACTCCTGGAAGTCTCCTTCCACGGCTTCATCTTCTCCTGAGCAGTGGTTGCAATGCGGACAACCTAGGGTAGGGGGGTTGGTGTGTAGAGCAAGGGTGAGTACACATCAACATACTCAGCAAGTGTCATGTTTGGCTGTAGTGGACTAGCTTTATGTGGGGGTAAGTCAAGCAGTTGCTTTTAGTTGGTCAGATTATTATTACTAGTAGAGAAAGCCAAGTTTTAGGATTAACCCACGTTATTAACCCAAACGTACTCTTTCCAAACGGAAAGAATACCACTTACCATTACCAGAGTCAATACCAAGAACCATCAATCTCATTGCAACCTGCAAATCCGAACATCTCTGATCAAGTACCACTAATCACTGGAGCTCCCTTGGCCGCTCATAACCGCGAGCACGACTGATATATCAGTTTTCAAACACTCTGCAGAGGTTGTGCACTTTACCCACAAGCCATGATTTCCCTTTCTGCCCGGAGATCATGACTCTCCATTGATCACTACCAAGGTGACCCAGCAGGGTATCACTACGTAGCCTTTACAAAGATTCCCCGGGGCTGTAGCCGCCCGTTAGGTTTCCTAAATGTACCGCACTCCTCCCCAAGGGACAAATCAACCTTGGTAGAGCGAGCCGCATACACCGAGCCCCATTGACGGCACAACGGCTAAGCGAACTACACCCCGATTCTTCCAATTACTCAGCTAAGGGCATCCCACTCCACCCTCATGGTTGCACTGTTTTCCCGGGCGGTCATCCAACGAACAGGTCCTTACGGAGAGGCACTCGAGAAACCGCTCGAGCCCCCTTGAAGGTCACAAGTATAACATCATAATAAAAGAGGGGAAAACAGTGTATCATTGATAATTCTCATCATGTTCATTGATTAGAGTTGAGCAATATCATAAGACTAAGCAATAATAATCCAACCCAAATAGGTAAACAAGGACATGGATAACAAAAACTAGTAAATCCTTGGGTATAAATGTGTAATGCGGGAGGTGAATTAAAGAATGTATAGGACAGAGATAGGTCAAGGGACACTTGCCTCCACCAACCGACTGTTGCTCAGGGGCTTCTCCTGCGAGCTCTTCGGGCTCTTCAACCGGATCGTTCTCTATGCGAGCGCAAACATACATACATCCACACATTTAATACAAAAGAACAATACACCATACAATAGAATGTAGTAAATGAACAGACGTTCCACGCGGGCTCGCAATTAAGGCTAAGAGAGAAAGAGAAAAAAGACAGCCGAGCAACGATCACGTTACATGATTATAAATTAAATTACTCGCTTAATGAAAGGGAATAAATTTGGATGCTATGTTCTAACATAAAGTAAAGTCAAGTTCCACATTTAATTATTGTAAACAATTGAAGGTGAATGAAAGGGAGTGGTCGCACGTCGAGACGTACGACACGACATTTAGATTGAATTAAGAAGTAAACGACTCGCCGCGCGACAGAGCGCACAACGAGGCATTTGCACTAATTATAAAGAGACGTTAAGCATCGCGCGACGAAGCGCACGACGACATACACCAACAGAGCTGAGTTTAAAGTGGAACGTCTCGCGTCTGGACACGCGACATCGCACCTTAAACAACCTAAAATTAAAATAGATCATCGCGCGACGAAGCGCGCGACACAACACTTTAATGAATATAAACTAAAAGAATCGTCGCGCGACGAAGCGCGCGACACAGCACATTAATAAACACAAATTTAAATTGAATCGTCGCGCGACGATGCGCGTGATGCAACATATTGACAAATACGAACTCGAATTGAATCGTCGCGCGACGAAGCGCGCGACGCAGCACACTAACTAACGGAGTTTGAAATTAACTACAACCAAAAATAATCACCGCGCGCATGGGTTTGCGTACACGGGAACGCGTTAGGGGGTAAACGGGGCTAAGCAAGTCGCGTCGGGGCCAGGACACTGCGCGCAGGGGCCGAGGCCGTGCGCACGTGCCGAGCCGCGCGCCGCGCAGGGGCCGTGCCCGCGCCGAGCCGCGCCCGCACAGGGGCCGCGCCTGCGCCGGGACGCGCTCGCGCCGGGGCCGCGCCCGCGCAGGGACGCGCTCGCGTCGAGCCGCGCCGGGGGGGCCGGGGAGCAGGGGCGGGCCAAGCGCCGCCGGAGAGGGGAGAGGAGGGGCCGCGCCGGACGGGGAAGGGGAGGGGCGGGGCCGAGCGCCGCCGGGAAGGGAAGGGGAGGGGCCGAGCGCCGCCAGGGAGGGGAGGGGCGGGCCGAGCGCCGCCGGGGACCGGAGGGGAGGGGCCGCGCCCACGCCGGACGGGGAAGGGGAGGGGCGGGGTGCCGCGCCGCCGCACAGGGACGAGCGCGCGCAGGGGAGAGAAGAGGGGGCGCGCGCAGGGGGAGAGAGGAGGGAGAGGGAGAGAGAGAGAGAGGAGAAGGGAGGGGAGCTCACCTCGGGGTCCAAATTCTGGTGATCGCCGTCTCCAAGCCCTAGGGCACCACGGGGAGAGAGAGATGGGAGAGGGAGAGAGAGGTTGCTGCGCGGGAAATCCAAATGAGAGAGGGAGAGGAGGAGGGGGCGCATGGGGGTGTGGGGCGCCGGGGGTGTGCGAGCCGGACTGGGCCAGGCCGGGCTGGGCTAGGCTGGGTCACATTGCGGATCGAAACCCACGACACGCACGACCATTAAACGGAATTAAATCATGAACTAAAATCCGAAGCGGAACGAGACGAACACACGACATTAGACAAAGAAACGTGTTTCGGCATGATGCAACACCCATGACACTTAGGTTTTGTTCGTACACGACACGGACACCTGTCACTATACTGGTTTGAAATTGGAAAGAAGGAGCGGAACGGGAAGAGAAAAGAGAGTGACGCCCGAATTTGGTGAGAGAAAAGAAGAAAAAATTCTACCCCCCAAATTCAGGGCGTTACATGTCCAGTCCCCAGCACGCAAATGGCCACGTTATGGGTATGGTCTGCAGTTGCTGTGCTGGTAAATACTGCTGCTTTGATAAGTACTGGCAAGCTTCACACCTCTAGACTAACTCGGCAGCATCACTCTTTGCTGTTGGCCAGTAGAAACCAGACCTAAAGACCTTCCCAACTAGAGTCTTAGATGCTGTGTGTATCCCGCATTGCCCGGCGTGGATCTCCTCTAGTAGTTGCTTCCTAGTGGCCGAAAGAATGCACTTCATGAGGACTCCTGTTGCGCCCCTTCTGTACAGTGCTTCCCCAATGAGAGTGTAGTGAGCTAACTGCCTTGCGATGCGTTCTGCTGCAGTTTTGTCATCTGGATCTTCTTCATTCTTTATATATCTGATGATTGGCTCCCTCCAGTCATCAAAATCTGACTCTGGCTGGCTCAGAACATTGCACTCTTCTGCCCGTTCTAAGGAAATACTCGGGCTTCTTGGACGAAAACCCCAGGTGGGACCTGGGTCCGACTGGATCGTAGTTTCGACAACGCGTCTGCTGCCACGTTGCGATCTCTCTCCACATGATGAAATTTCAGCCCTTCGAATTTGTCTTACAGCTTTCGGATGGCTGTGCAGTACTTGCCCATAGAGTCATTCGAGCAATCCCATTATTTATTTATCTGACTTATGATCACCAGTGAATCTTCGTATACCATCAGTCTCTTAATGCCCAGTGATACGGCAATGTTCAGTCCGTGAATCAAAGCTTCGTATTCTGTTGTATTGTTGGAAGCTGAGAATAACAACTGAAGAGCATATTTGAGTTGTTCACCTCCAGGTGCAATGAAGAGGATCCTTGCGCCTGCCCCTTGTAGCTTCAACGAGCCATCGAAATACATCTGCCATACTTCTACAGTCTCCGAGTTATCTGGCACTTGTTGCTCGGTCCACTCTGATACGAAGTCAACTAGTGCTTGAGTATTTATTGCAGTGCGAGGTCGAAACTCGATGTCGTGAGCTCCCAGTTCGCAGGCCCACTTGGCTATTCTTCCGATGGCTTCATTGTTGTGGAGAATATTCCCTATTGGAAATCTAGTGACTACTATGACTTTGTGGTCGTCAAAGTAGTGACGGAGCTTGCATGCAGTTAGAAGTACTGCATACAATAGCTTTTGAACTTGAGGATATTTCTTCTTTGAGGGCCCCAGAACTTCACTGATGAAATAGACAGGATTGAGAGCACCTTGAGGGGGGGGGGGTGAATAGGTGATCCTGTAAAACTGTAACACCCGGTTTTAAAGGACAAAGCCGGGTGCATCTCATACATGCGCCAAGAAGACAACATATATAATAACAGAGTGTATAGAGATAAATGTCATAAAACATCAGAGTATTTATTACATAGCGGAAGACTTAATACAAAATAAAAGAATAAACATAAAACGAACTAAGGATCGTCAGCGCCAATGTCAACTGAGAAACGCCACCTAGATCAGATCATACTCCTCGCCTTGTGGCTCCTCCTGAACCACCTGCTCTTCTCCTGTGGGGGGGTGTGAGACAGCAAGAGTGAGCTCACATACGTTCATAGCTCAACAAGTCGTGGGGAATAATGTGGCATGAACTCTCCAAAGGTGGGAGTCCATGAAGTGTAAGGCTGATCAATGAAATAAAGGCTGAAGCTGAGCATTGCTTTTATAAGTTGGTCAAAATTTTATTAGCAATTACTAAGTATAAGTAAATACCAAACCTTAGAAATAATAAATAAAAGTAATAATGAAATAATCCCAGTTGCAATGAAATGACAGATTGAGTTTAAGTTCCATAATTTAATCATGTGAGTGTCCGAGCCGCTCATGACCGTGAGCACGGCTAGTATACCAGTTTTACACTCTGCAGAGGTTGCGCATCTTTACCCACAAGTCGTGTTACCCATTTGCCACGGAGTTGATCAGACTCCATACACCTCTACCAAGGAAGCGAGGCAGGGTACCACTACGAGGCCTTTACAAAGTTCCACTAGCTTCAGACTACCCGCTACAGTTTATAGGAAGCTCCAGTGCAGGGTTCTTGTCTGACCGCCATCGCAGCAAAATCAACCCAAGGACCTCCCTACACTGACCACTCCCCTACTGCCCTTGCCCCTTTCGGGTAAGGTAGCCCTCCACTAGCTTTCCTAGTTAATCAGCCAAGGGCGTCCCATTAAACCCTTGTGGTAGCACTGTTTTCCCGGGTGGTTCTCCATGTTCCCATCAACATAATGATCTTAACATGAACAAGGAAGAATAAAACAGATAACAATAAATAGTATAACAATGAGTGATGAATATCTCTATACCCAAATCCACATAAAGCAATAGCATGTACTACCCAAAACTTTAGTAGTAAAACCAGTGGTGAAGCAAGGTATAAAGATAGTCAAAATCTAGGGCATCCTATTGGGTCCCAGCAAAATTATCCTATGCAGATCATTATGAATAATAAGAACATGAATGGGTAAAAGAAGTGATCAAGGGCACAACTTGCCTTCCACGAGCTCCTGCTCAGCAGTCTCTACTTGCTGAACCTCAGATTCCACAGTGGCCCGCTCGTCTACTCGCATCAACACAATACATACATAGTATAGCATAAATTAACATCACATCAAACATGTGAATAAAATATACATTAAAAATCTACACATTAAAATAAGATCATAGGAACTGGAATCATTAAATTTGGAGTTATAGGTTTTAAGTTATGAATTTCTGGAGGTTTTATGCATTTAATATAGGGTTAAGTGAGAAATAAATTTTAATGTGTTGTTCATGTGAAAACAGTGGTATTATTTGATAGAGAATAATCTTACAAAATTATAGGAACTGGAATGGTCCAATTTGGAGCTCATATGCATTTACTATGAATTAAACAAGTTTTAACATTTATTTATGCACTAAAAATTGATTTCTGATATTAATTTCTGATTTTCAAAGTTCTCTGGATTGGGCCTAAAAAACCAGGAAACACAGGGGCTTCTACATAAAGCTACCTATGACACAGAGCACCAGCCGCAGGACTGCGGGTTAATTTCCTTAAAGGCCAAGGTTCTTTAGATAATATGCCACGCGAAGGGGTATCCCCGCGTACTGGCCGTCCGATCTAATATCTATGACGTGGATTAGATCTTCTTTAGGTTGAATCAGTATGAGATATCGCCCGCCAGACCGGAGATCAGCGGACACGATCAAAATACCTATGATCAAATCGTGGCCCTCCATCTAAGACCTACGGTCCCGATTGCCTGCGCGAAGGGGGAGGTACGCCCCACCTAATCCTAGCCATCCGTAAGGACATCTACGACTCGAGGTCATCTCTCCCCTTCCCAGCCAACCCGCGCGGCGGCGCAGCCCTCCCGCGGCAACCGTACGCCGGTGAGCACGCCATTTGGCGCGACGATGCCCCATAAGCGCACCCAAGGTACCAACACGATCCCTACGACACATGGAATGCACTAGTGGTATTATTACCGTGGATTGTGCAGTGTGGTGCTTCCCCGATGAGGAATGGCGGCCGCGAGGTGAGAGACGCGCGCCGATGAGGAATCCACCTCACAATCCGAGCGAATAGCTCCCGAATCCTTCCTGAACGCGCCCGCAAAGCTTCGAAGATGGACGAGGTCACAGTTGTGGCCGGGTTCCGCCACTCCGGGACCTAGCCCGCCGCGACGATGGCGCTTAGTTGGTTCTGAGCTCTGGCGATGAGGAACTGGGAAGCAGCGAAAGAAGCAAGGGGTCGGTTAGGGTTAGGGGTTGCGTTTTATGGCCTCCAGGGAGATAGGTCGGTCCAGCGATTCCGTTATGGCCGCCGGCGATCGCGCGCACGCCGTTGTATCCTTCTCTCCGCGTGACACGGTCGTAGCGAAGACGTCGGAGCTGACCCCAAGGACCCACGTGCCAGAGACAGAAGTGAAGGAGTGAACGCGGGCGAGAATCGCGGGCGGTGGCTGACAGCCAGGCCCCACGCGCAGGCGAGTTCAGCCGAGGCAACGCTGGGCTGGCGGAGAGAGGATGTGTAGTGGGCCGAAATGGTTAGGAGCTGGCCCAAATAGCGTTTTTGACCTTTTCTTTTTATTTTCCCACCTTCTTTTCTTCATCTTCAAATTCACTTTAAATTCAAACTTTTTGTGGTTCTTCCTTGCAAAGTAGATTTGTGAAATTAGGGTATTAACTCTGGAGTTATATATATATATTATTTACTTATTCATCTCCTTTATATTTTCTCCACATTTCTAGAATTTCCTTTTAAACCTTAAATTCCCATTTAGATATTAATATATATATTTTACTCTATTTTTATATCATCACAAAATGCACACAAAGTAAAAACCTCAGCATGATGCATGTATTATTTTTGGGTGTCCTTTGTTATTTATTTATTTGTTTCCATGTGATGTTCTCATGAAATGATAGATATAGATAACACACATATATACAAGGGATATCATTTTCTCCTTTTAGGTTATCTTCCACTAATTACAAGTTGGGTATTACAAATCCTACCCCCCTTAAAAAGAATCTCGCCCTCGAGATTTAGGAAGATCTAGGGAAAAGGTGGGGAAAATCTATACGAAGCTCTTCTTCTCTTTCCCAAGTTGCTTCATCTTCACCGTGGTGACTCCATTGCACTTTGCACATCTTGATCACCTTATTTCTTGTAACTCGAGTCAAAGTGTCCAGAATCTTGATAGGGTACTCAGTATATGTTAGATCATCTTGCACACTAAGGTCCTCCATTGGTAACTGCTCCTCAGGTACCCTGAGGCACTTCTTTAGCTGGGACACATGAAACACATCATGTACATCTGACAGATGATCGGGTAACTTCAGTTGATATGCAACTTCTCCCACTCGCTTTAAGATCAAGAAAGGTCCAATGAAGCGAGGGGACAACTTTCCTTTAACTTTAAATCTCCTCATACCCCGGAGTGGTGACACCTTCAAGTAGACATGATCACCCTCCTTAAACTCCAGTAGTCTCCTTCTGTTATCAGCATAGCTCTTTTGCCTTGATTGCACAATTCTCAAATTTTCTCTTATCATTCGAACTTGCTCTTCTGCCTCTTGAATCAGTTCAGGCCCAAAGAACTGTCTTTCTCCAGTCTGATCCCAATATAGGGGAGTCCTGCATTTTCTGCCATACAAAGCCTCAAATGGTGACATCTTCAAACTAGCCTAGTAGTTATTATTATAAGAAAACTCAGCATAGGGTAAGCTCTTCTCCCAACTTCCACCATGCTTGAGAGCACAAGCTCTTAACATATCTTCCAGCACTTGATTAGTCCTCTCTGTCTGCCCATCAGTCTGAGGATGGTAGGCTGAACTAAAATTCAACTTTGTATCCAAGCTCTCATGCAACTTCTTCCAAAATCGAGAAGTAAACTGTGATCCTCGATCAGACACGATCTTCTTAGGTACTCCATGTAGGCAAACTATCCGAGTCATATACAATTCTGCTAGCTTGGCTCCCGTATAATTAGTCCTCACAGGTATAAAATGAGCCACTTTTGTCAATCTGTCTACAATTACCCAAATAGAGTCATACCCAGCAGGAGTGCGGGGTAGTCCAACAATAAAATCCATACCAATTTCTTCCCATTTCCACTCGGGTATCTTCAATGGGTGCAATAGTCCAGCGGGTCTTTGATGTTCGGCCTTGACTCTTTGACACACATCACACTTAGCCACATGTGCAGCAACATCTCTTTTCAGTCCATACCACCAATACTTTTGCTTCAAATCTTGATACATCTTAGTGCTACCAGGGTGGATGGAGTAATCAGAATCATGAGCTTCTTTCAATATAGCCTCACGGAGGCTATCAATCTCTGGAACACATATCCGATCTTTGAACCATATAGTACCTTGCTCATCCTCCGTGAATTCCGGAACTCGACCATCCGTGATCAGATCCTTAATCTCTTGAATCTTAGCATCACCAACCTGACCTTTACGAATCTCTTGCTCCAAGGTAGGTTCCAACTCAATGGTAACTCCTTCAGTGTGAGTAACAATTCCCAGGTTGAGCTTCTCAAAATCTTTTGCTAATTCATCGGGTAGCTGGACAACGAAAGCAGAGTGAACATGTTCTTTCCGACTCAAGGCATCTGCGACCAAATTCGCCTTGCCCGGGTGATAGTGAATCTCCAAATCATAATCCTTGATGAGCTCCAACCAACGACGTTGTCTGAGGTTGAGATCCTTCTGAGTGAATATATACTTCAAACTCTTGTGATCCATGTACACTTGACACTTAGTTCCCATAATGTAGTGTCTCCAAATCTTCAGTGCATGCACAACTGCTGCCAGCTCTAAGTCATGAGTGGGGTAGTTCAATTCATGCTTCCGCAACTGACGAGATGCATAGGCAATCACATGACCTTCTTGCATAAGCACACATCCAAGTCCTTGGCCACATGCATCACAATAAATGTCAAATCCCTTCTGCAGATCTGGCATAATCAATACCGGAGGTGACATCAATTTTTCCTTCAATTGATCAAAGCTCTCTTGACATTTCTCATCCCACTTAAATTCTTTTCCTTTCTCCAAAAGCGATGTCATAGGCTTGGCAATCTTAGAGAACCCTTCAATAAATCTCCGATAATATCCTGCGAGTCCCAAGAAACTCCGAATCTCAGTAACTGTATTGGGCACTCTCCACTCCATTATCTCCTTCACTTTAGCAGGATCCACTGCTATTCCTCCATTAGAAATAATATGACCAAGGAATGGCACCTTGTCAATCCAAAACTCGCACTTGCTGAACTTAGCATAGAGTTGATTATCTCGTAACTTCTGTAGCACCAACCTTAGATGTTGTTCATGATCACTTTCATTCCTAGAATAGATAAGAATATCATTGATGAACACCATGACGAATCTGTCCAAATACTCCATAAACACCTTATTCATCAAATTCATGAAATAAGCCGGTGCATTGGTTAATCCAAACGACATAACCGTAAACTCATATAATCCATATCGAGTCGAGAAAGCCGTCTTGGGAATATCCGATGGTCTAATCCTCATCTGATGGTAACCGGATCGGAGATCAATCTTCGAGAATACTCTAGCACCTCGCATCTGATCAAATAAATCCTCAATACGGGGTAACGGATACTTGTTCTTCACAGTAACATCATTAAGTGATCTATAGTCCACACACATCCTCTGGGATCCATCCTTCTTCTGTACAAATAGAACCGGTGCTCCCCAAGGTGAGGAACTCGGACGAATGTACCCAGCATCTTGTAACTCAGTTAACTGCTTCTTAAGTTCCTTCAACTCCTCTACGGACATTCTACATGGCCGTTTGGAAATAGGGGCGGTTCCAGGTAAGAGATCAATAACAAACTCAACTTCTCTATCAGGTGGCATCCCTGGTAACTCCTCTGGAAAGACATCCGGAAAATCTCTAACCACCCGGATGTTGTTACCAACAAACTCCTCAGGCATAAAGAACATTGCACGCATGGATGAGGAGGTTACTGCAATATTAACTTGAAATCTTTCTCCTTTAGTGGTAGTGAGCTCTACGGTACCTCTACCACATGCTATAACGGCCTTTGCCTTTCTTAGCCATGACATACCAAGGATCAGATCTATACTGCTTGACTCTAATATTATAGCAGTAGCTCCAAATTCTCTACCCATAATGGTTAATGTCAATCTACGTGTCATTTGATTCGCCTCAACAGGCCCTTTAGGTGTAATTACTATCATGGGTTTTCTCATATTTAGCAGTGGTATTTCATTTGTGTTGGCATAACGAGCAGACATGAATGAATGTGTAGCACCAGAATCAAATAATATGGTTGCAGGAATTGCATTAACATAAAACATACCAAGTACGAGGTCACCACCATCAGGAGTATCATCAATGCTGACTTGATTCACCCTAGCTATAGAATATCCCTTGCCAGGAGTCTGCTGCTTGTTCTGAACTGGAGTGGTAGCAATCCTCTGTGGGTAGACATTTGCATAATGACCAGTCTTCCCACACTTGAAACAAGTAGTGCCTGAACTCTGTCCTGAAAACTTCGTCGGGGTGCCAGTGGGAGTGGCCTGTCGAGGAGGTGGAGTCCTCAGTGGTGATTGCTGAACTGGGTGTGGTCCTCCGGGTCGAGTCGGTGTACCCTATGGTGAACTGTAGCGAGGACGAACACTGCTGCTACCCTGTCCTTGTGAGATAGCCTTCCTCTTCAAATCACCCAGTTGAACACGCTTGTGTTCAATAGCAAGAGCCTTATCCAGTAGCCTCTGAAAGGATGGAAAGGTGTGTGCAACCAGTGCATACTGCAAGGGTCCATTAAGTCCTTCAATGAAGTGCTCCTGCTTCCTCTCATCCTCAGCAACTTCCTCCGGAGCATATCTCGACAGCTGAATAAATTTGTCTCTGTACTCGCTGACCGACATATTGCCTTGCTTCAATGACAGAAACTCCTTCTTCTTGATCTTTATCATCCCAGCTGGAATATGGTAGTTCCTGAACTGTGTACTGAACTCTGCCCAAGTAATAGTATCAGCAGCATCATGGGCAGCAGTATAAGAATCCCATCAATCAGCAGCAGGACCAGTCAGATGTCCAGAAGCATATAAAACCTTCTCCCGGTCAGTACATTGTGCAATATTCAGCATCTTCTCAACGGACTTCAGCCAATCATCTGCGTCCAGTGGATCAGGTGAGCTAGCGAATGTAGGTGGCTTATGACTCATGAACTCTCTATGCTTGTCTCGGGGTGGAACTGGTGGTGGTGGTGGAGGCAGTGGCACTTGTTGCTGCTGTTGCTGTTGTTGTTGCTGTTGTTGAAGTTGTTGTTGCAGCTGCTGTTGTTGCGCCCTCCTTTCTTGGCGTATCTCATCTCTCTCCTGGCGCAACTCCTGGCGTATATCTTCTCTTTCCTGACGCATCTCTTGGCGTTCTTGCTGCATCTGGGCACGCATATCAGCCATAGTGTCCGCCATTTGCTGCATCACCGCCATCTGAGCAGCAACCAGTGGGTCAACTCCGCCTGGTGGAGGATTAGGAGGATTCATCTCTGCTGGCTGTGGCTGAGGTTGTCTGTATATTCTCCGAGTGTGTCGATTAGGAGGCAAATCAATTCCACCACCCCGTCTGGTATTGACCATCTGAGTTAGATACATATGGTAAGAAAATAGTAGCCAAGGCAGTAATTACAATCATGTTTCTTTGGGGGATTTATTAGCTAAGTAGATTAGTGTGTGTCACCTACTAAAGCTAATACAATACCTTATAGTGGTACATGCTAAGATGCCCATATAATATTTCAATCAATCAAAGAAGCAAATCAGGCATTGATCATCAGAACAATCAAACAACATTTTTAAATATAGAAAATAATTTTTTTTGTCTTAGGTCTCCATCCCTTAAAAGGTCATAAATGTAGGATTCCAAGGTGTGAAATCCATCTTGTCTCAGAATAGAAAAGATAAGAATGATCAGAGTAGAACAGTAGAAGGTGAGACAGGATCAAGATAAGTATAGAGAGAATCAGAGTAAGGTAAGTGTAGAATGAATCAGAGTAAGATAAGTAGGTAAGGGTTTGACCATTTCTATCTAGGTTTCGTCCTACAGTCAACATTTCCTCTGATACCACTTCTGTAACACCCGGTTTTAAAGGACAAAGTCGGGTGCATCTCATACATGCGCCAAGAAGACAACATATATAATAACAGAGTGTATAGAGGTAAATGTCATAAAACATCAGAGTATTTATTACATAGCGGAAGACTTAATACAAAATAAAAGAATAAACATAAAACGAACTAAGGATCGTCGGCGCCAATGTCAACTGAGAAACGCCACCTAGATCAGATCATACTCCTCGCCTTGTGGCTCCTCCTGAACCACCTGCTCTTCTCCTGTGGGGGGGTGTGAGACAGCAAGAGTGAGCTCACATACGTTCATAGCTCAACAAGTCGTGGGGAATAATGTGGCATGAACTCTCCAAAGGTGGGAGTCCATGAAGTGTAAGGCTGATCAATGAAATAAAGGCTGAAGCTGAGCATTGCTTTTATAAGTTGGTCAAAATTTTATTAGCAATTACTAAGTATAAGTAAATACCAAACCTTAGAAATAATAAATAAAAGTAATAATGAAATAATCCCAGTTGCAATGAAATGACAGATTGAGTTTAAGTTCCATAATTTAATCATGTGAGTGTCCGAGCCGCTCATGACCGTGAGCACGGCTAGTATACCAGTTTTACACTCTGCAGAGGTTGCGCATCTTTACCCACAAGTCGTGTTACCCATTTGCCACGGAGTTAATCAGACTCCATACACCTCTACCAAGGAAGCGAGGCAGGGTACCACTACGAGGCCTTTACAAAGTTCCACTAGCTTCAGACTACCCGCTACAGTTTATAGGAAGCTCCAGTGCAGGGTTCTTGTCTGACCGCCATCGCAGCAAAATCAACCCAAGGACCTCCCTACACTGACCACTCCCCTAGTGCCCTTGCCCCTTTCGGGTAAGGTAGCCCTCCACTAGCTTTCCTAGTTAATCAGCCAAGGGCGTCCCATTAAACCCTTGTGGTAGCACTGTTTTCCCAGGTGGTTCTCCATGTTCCCATTAACATAATGATCTTAACATGAACAAGGAAGAATAAAACAGATAACAATAAATAGTATAACAATGAGTGATGAATATCTCTATACCCAAATCCACATAAAGCAATAGCATGTACTACCCAAAACTTTAGTAGTAAAACCAGTGGTGAAGCAAGGTATAAAGATAGTCAAAATCTAGGGCATCCTATTGGGTCCCAGCAAAATTATCCTATGCAGATCATTATGAATAATAAGAACATGAATGGGTAAAAGAAGTGATCAAGGGCACAACTTGCCTTCCACGAGCTCCTGCTCAGCAGTCTCTACTTGCTGAACCTCAGATTCCACAGTGGCCCGCTCGTCTACTCGCATCAACACAATACATACATAGTATAGCATAAATTAACATCACATCAAACATGTGAATAAAATATACATTAAAAATCTACACATTAAAATAAGATCATAGGAACTGGAATCATTAAATTTGGAGTTATAGGTTTTAAGTTATGAATTTCTGGAGGTTTTATGCATTTAATATAGGGTTAAGTGAGAAATAAATTTTAATGTGTTTTTCATGTGAAAACAGTGGTATTATTTGATAGAGAATAATCTTACAAAATTATAGGAACTGGAATGGTCCAATTTGGAGCTCATATGCATTTACTATGAATTAAACAAGTTTTAACATTTATTTATGCACTAAAAATTGATTTCTGATATTAATTTCTGATTTTCAAAGTTCTCTGGATTGGGCCTCAAAAACCAGGAAACACAGGGGCTTCTACATAAAGCTACCTATGACATAGAGCACCAGCCGCAGGACTGCGGGTTAATTTCCTTAAAGGCCAAGGGTTCTTTAGATAATATGCCACGCGAAGGGGTATCCCCGCGTACTGGCCGTCCGATCTAATATCTATGACGCGGATTAGATCTTCTTTAGGTTGAATCAGTATGAGATATCGCCCGCTAGACCAGAGATCAGCGGACACGATCAAAATACCTATGATCAAATCGTGGCCCTCCATCTAAGACCTACGGTCCCGATTGCCTGCGCGAAGGGGGAGGTACGCCCCACCTAATCCTAGCCATCCGTAAGGACATCGACGACTCGAGGTCATCTCTCCCCTTCCCAGCCAACCCGCACGGCGGCGCAGCCCTCCCGCGGCAACCGTACGCCGGTGAGCACGCCATTTGGCGCGACGATGCCCCATAAGCGCACCCAAGGTACCAACACGATCCCTACGACACATGGAATGCACTAGTGGTATTATTACCGTGGATTGTGCAGTGTGGTGCTTCCCCGATGAGGAATGGCGGCCGCGAGGTGAGAGACGCGCGCCGATGAGGAATCCACCTCACAATCCGAGCGAATAGCTCCCGA
This sequence comes from Zea luxurians, assembly GCA_029449295.1. Classification (NCBI taxonomy): domain Eukaryota; kingdom Viridiplantae; phylum Streptophyta; class Magnoliopsida; order Poales; family Poaceae; genus Zea; species Zea luxurians. Next base: position 33,170,419 of record JAOPSE010000031.1, read on the forward strand.
ATCCTTCCTGGACGCGCCCGCAAAGCTTCGAAGATGGACGAGGTCACAGTTGTGGCCGGGTTCCGCCACTCCGGGACCTAGCCCGCCGCGACGATGGCGCTTAGTTGGTTCTGAGCTATGGCGATGAGGAACTGGGAAGCAGCAAAAGGAGCAAGGGGTCGGTTAGGGTTAGGGGTTGCGTTTTATGGCCTCCAGGGAGATAGGTCGGTCCAGCGATTCCGTTACGGCCGCCGGCGATCGCGCGCACGCCGTTGTATCCTTCTCTCCGCGTGACACGGTCGTAGCGAAGACGTCGGAGCTGACCCCGAGGACCCACGCGCCAGAGACAGAAGTGAAGGAGTGAACGCGGGCGAGAATCGCGGGCGGTGGCTGACAGCCAGGCCCCACACGCAGGCGAGTTCAGCCGAGGCAACGCTGGGCTGGCGGAGAGAGGATGTGTAGTGGGCCGAAATGGTTAGGAGCTGGCCCAAATAGCGTTTTTGACCTTTTCTTTTTATTTTCCCACCTTCTTTTCTTCATCTTCAAATTCACTTTAAATTCAAACTTTTTGTGGTTCTTCCTTGCAAAGTAGATTTGTGAAATTAGGGTATTAACTCTGGAGTTATTTATATATATATATATATATATATATTATTTACTTATTCATCTCCTTTATATTTTCTCCACATTTCTAGAATTTCCTTTTAAACCTTAAATTCCCATTTAGATATTAATATATATTTTTTACTCTATTTTTATATCATCACAAAATGCACACAAAGTAAAAACCTCAGCATGATGCATGTATTATTTTTGGGTGTCCTTTGTTATTTATTTATTTGTTTCCATGTGATGTTCTCATGAAATGATAGATATAGATAACACACATATATACAAGGGATATCATTTTCTCCTTTTAGGTTATCTTCCACTAATTACAAGTTGGGTATTACAAATCCTACCCCCCTTAAAAAGAATCTCGCCCTCGAGATTTAGGAAGATCTAGGGAAAAGGTGGGGAAAATCTATACGAAGCTCTTCTTCTCTTTCCCAAGTTGCTTCATCTTCACTGTGGTGACTCCATTGCACTTTGCACATCTTGATCACCTTATTTCTTGTAACTCGAGTCAAAGTGTCCAGAATCTTGATAGGGTACTCAGTATATGTCAGATCATCTTGCACACTAAGGTCCTCCATTGGTAACTGCTCCTCAGGTACCCTGAGGCACTTCTTTAGCTGGGACACATGAAACACATCATGTACATCTGACAGATGATCGGGTAACTTCAGTTGATATGCAACTTCTCCCACTCGCTTTAAGATCAAGAAAGGTCCAATGAAGCGAGGGGACAACTTTCCTTCAACTTTAAATCTCCTCATACCCCGGAGTGGTGACACCTTCAAGTAGACATGATCACCCTCCTTAAACTCCAGTAGTCTCCTTCTGTTATCAGCATAGCTCTTTTGCCTTGATTGCACAATTCTCAAATTTTCTCTTATCATTCGAACTTGCTCTTCTGCCTCTTGAATCAGTTTAGGCCCAAAGAACTGTCTTTCTCCAGTCTGATCCCAATATAGGGGAGTCCTGCATTTTCTGCCATACAAAGCCTCAAATGGTGACATCTTCAAACTAGCCTAGTAGTTATTATTATAAGAAAACTCAGCATAGGGTAAGCTCTTCTCCCAACTTCCACCATGCTTGAGAGCACAAGCTCTTAACATATCTTCCAGCACTTGATTAGTCCTCTCTGTCTGCCCATCAGTCTGAGGATGGTAGGCTGAACTAAAATTCAACTTTGTATCCAAGCTCTCATGCAACTTCTTCCAAAATCGAGAAGTAAACTGTGATCCTCGATCAGACACGATCTTCTTAGGTACTCCATGTAGGCAAACTATCCGAGTCATATACAATTCTGCTAGCTTGGCTCCCGTATAATTAGTCCTCACAGGTATAAAATGAGCCACTTTTGTCAATCTGTCTACAATTACCCAAATAGAGTCATACCCAGCAGGAGTGCGGGGTAGTCCAACAATAAAATCCATACCAATTTCTTCCCATTTCCACTCGGGTATCTTCAATGGGTGCAATAGTCCAGCGGGTCTTTGATGTTCGGCCTTGACTCTTTGACACACATCACACTTAGCCACATGTGCAGCAACATCTCTTTTCAGTCCATACCACCAATACTTTTGCTTCAAATCTTGATACATCTTAGTGCTACCAGGGTGGATGGAGTAATCAGAATCATGAGCTTCTTTCAATATAGCCTCACGGAGGCTATCAATCTCTGGAACACATATCCGATCTTTGAACCATATAGTACCTTGCTCATCCTCCGTGAATTCCGGAACTCGACCATCCGTGATCAGATCCTTAATCTCTTGAATCTTAGCATCACCAACCTGACCTTTACGAATCTCTTGCTCCAAGGTAGGTTCCAACTCAATGGTAACTCCTTCAGTGTGAGTAACAATTCCCAGGTTGAGCTTCTCAAAATCTTTTGCTAATTCATCGGGTAGCTGGACAACGAAAGCGGAGTGAACATGTTCTTTCCGACTCAAGGCATCTGCGACCAAATTCGCCTTGCCCGGGTGATAGTGAATCTCCAAATCATAATCCTTGATGAGCTCCAACCAACGACGTTGTCTGAGGTTGAGATCCTTCTGAGTGAATATATACTTCAAACTCTTGTGATCCATGTACACTTGACACTTAGTTCCCATAATGTAGTGTCTCCAAATCTTCAGTGCATGCACAACTGCTGCCAGCTCTAAGTCATGAGTGGGGTAGTTCAATTCATGCTTCCGCAACTGACGAGATGCATAGGCAATCACATGACCTTCTTGCATAAGCACACATCCAAGTCCTTGGCCACATGCATCACAATAAATGTCAAATCCCTTCTGCAGATCTGGCATAATCAATACCGGAGGTGACATCAATTTTTCCTTCAATTGATCAAAGCTCTCTTGACATTTCTCATCCCACTTAAATTCTTTTCCTTTCTCCAAAAGCGATGTCATAGGCTTGGCAATCTTAGAGAACCCTTCAATAAATCTCCGATAATATCCTGCGAGTCCCAAGAAACTCCGAATCTCAGTAACTGTATTGGGCACTCTCCACTCCATTATCTCCTTCACTTTAGCAGGATCCACTGCTATTCCTCCATTAGAAATAATATGACCAAGGAATGGCACCTTGTCAATCCAAAACTCGCACTTGCTGAACTTAGCATAGAGTTGATTATCTCGTAACTTCTGTAGCACCAACCTTAGATGTTGTTCATGATCACTTTCATTCCTAGAATAGATAAGAATATCATTGATGAACACCACGACAAATCTGTCCAAATACTCCATAAACACCTTATTCATCAAATTCATGAAATAAGCCGGCGCATTGGTTAATCCAAACGACATAACCGTAAACTCATATAATCCATATCGAGTCGAGAAAGCCGTCTTGGGAATATCCGATGGTCTAATCCTCATCTGATGGTAACCGGATCGGAGATCAATCTTCAAGAATACTCTAGCACCTCGCATCTGATCAAATAAATCCTCAATACGGGGTAACGGATACTTGTTCTTCACAGTAACATCATTAAGTGATCTATAGTCCACACACATCCTCTGGGATCCATCCTTCTTCTGTACAAATAGAACCGGTGCTCCCCAAGGTGAGGAACTCAAACGAATGTACCCAGCATCTTGTAACTCAGTTAACTGCTTCTTAAGTTCCTTCAACTCCTCTACGGACATTCTATATGGCCGTTTGGAAATAGGGGCGGTTCCAGGTAAGAGATCAATAACAAACTCAACTTCTCTATCAGGTGGCATCCCTGGTAACTCCTCTGGAAAGACATCCGGAAAATCTCTAACCACCCGGATGTTGTTACCAACAAACTCCTCAGGCATAAAGAACATTGCACGCATGGATGAGGAGGTTACTGCAATATTAACTTGAAATCTTTCTCCTTTAGTGGTAGTGAGCTCTACGGTACCTCTACCACATGCTATAACGGCCTTTGCCTTTCTTAGCCATGACATACCAAGGATCAGATCTATACTGCTTGACTCTAATATTATAGCAGTAGCTCCAAATTCTCTACCCATAATGGTTAATGTCAATCTACGTGTCATTTGATTCGCCTCAACAGGCCCTTTAGGTGTAATTACTATCATGGGTTTTCTCATATTTAGCAGTGGTATTTCATTTGTGTTGGCATAACGAGCAGACATGAATGAATGTGTAGCACCAGAATCAAATAATATGGTTGTAGGAATTGCATTAACATAAAACATACCAAGTACGAGGTCACCACCATCAGGAGTATCACCAATGCTGACTTGATTCACCCTAGCTATAGAATATCCCTTGCCAGGAGTCTGCTGCTTGTTCTGAACTGGAGTGGTAGCAATCCTCTGTGGGCAGACATTTGCATAATGACCAGTCTTCCCACACTTGAAACAAGTAGTGCCTGAACTCTGTCCTAAAAACTTTGTCGGGGTGCCAGTGGGAGTGGCCTATCGAGGAGGTGGAGTCCTTAGTGGTGATTGCTGAACTGGGTGTGGTCCTCCGGGTCGAGTCGGTGTACCCTATGGTGAACTGTAGCGAGGACGAACACTGCTGCTACCCTGTCCTTGTGAGATAGCCTTCCTCTTCAAATCACCCAGTTGAACACGCTTGTGTTCAATAGCAAGAGCCTTATCCAGTAGCCTCTGAAAGGATGGAAAGGTGTGTGCAACCAGTGCATACTGCAAGGGTCCATTAAGTCCTTCAATGAAGTGCTCCTGCTTCCTCTCATCCTCAGCAACTTCCTCCGGAGCATATCTCGACAGCTGAATAAATTTGTCTCTGTACTCGCTGACCGACATATTGTCTTGCTTCAATGACAGAAACTCCTTCTTCTTGATCTTTATCATCCCAGCTGGAATATGGTAGTTCCTGAACTGTGTACTGAACTCTGCCCAAGTAATAGTATCAGCAGCATCATGGGCAGCAGTATAAGAATCCCACCAATCAGCAGCAGGACCAGTCAGACGTCCAGAAGCATATAAAACCTTCTCCCGGTCAGTACATTGTGCAATATTCAGCATCTTCTCAACGGACTTCAGCCAATCATCCGCGTCCAGTGGATCAGGTGAGCTAGCGAATGTAGGTGGCTTATGACTCATGAACTCTCTATGCTTGTCTCGGGGTGGAACTGGTGGTGGTGGTGGAGGCAGTGGCACTTGTTGCTGCTGTTGCTGTTGTTGTTGCTGTTGTTGAAGTTGTTGTTGTAGCTGCTGTTGTTGCGCCCTCCTTTCTTGGCGTATCTCATCTCTCTCCTGGCGCAACTCCTGGCGTATATCTTCTCTTTCCTGACGCATCTCTTGGCGTTCTTGCTGCATTTGGGCACGCATATCAGCCATAGTGTCCGCCATTTGCTGCATCACCGCCATCTGAGCAGCAACCAGTGGGTCAACTCCGCCTGGTGGAGGATTAGGAGGATTCATCTCTGCTGGCTGTGGCTGAGGTTTTCTGTATATTCTCCGAGTGTGTCGATTAGGAGGCAAATCAATTCCACCACCCCGTCTGGTATTGACCATCTGAGTTAGATACATATGGTAAGAAAATAGTAGCCAAGGCAGTAATTACAATCATGTTTCTTTGGGGGATTTATTAGCTAAGTAGATTAGTGTGTCACCTAGTAAAGCTAATACAATACCTTATAGTGGTACATGCTAAGATGTCCATATAATATTTCAATCAATCAAAGAAGCAAATCAAGCATTGATCATCAGAACAATCAAACAACATTTTTAAATATAGAAAATAATTTTTTTTGTCTTAGGTCTCCATCCCTTAAAAGGTCATAAATGTAGGATTCCAAGGTGTGAAATCCATCTTGTCTCAGAATAGAAAAGATAAGAATGATCAGAGTAGAACAGTAGAAGGTGAGACAGGATCAAGATAAGTATAGAGAGAATCAGAGTAAGGTAAGTGTAGAATGAATCAGAGTAAGATAAGTAGGTAAGGGTTTGACCATTTCTATCTAGGTTTCGTCCTATAGTCAACATTTCCTCTGATACCACTTCTGTAACACCCGGTTTTAAAGGACAAAGCCGGGTGCATCTCATACATGCGCCAAGAAGACAACATATATAATAATAGAGTGTATAGAGGTAAATGTCATAAAACATCAGAGTATTTATTACATAGCGGAAGACTTAATACAAAATAAAAGAATAAACATAAAACGAACTAAGGATCGTCGACGCCAATGTCAACTGAGAAACGCCACCTAGATCAGATCATACTCCTCGCCTTGTGGCTCCTCCTGAACCACCTGCTCTTCTCCTGTGGGGGGGTGTGAGACAGCAAGAGTGAGCTCACATACGTTCATAGCTCAACAAGTCGTGGGGAATAATGTGGCATGAACTCTCCAAAGGTGGGAGTCCATGAAGTGTAAGGCTGATCAATGAAATAAAGGCTGAAGCTGAGCATTGCTTTTATAAGTTGGTCAAAATTTTATTAGCAATTACTAAGTATAAGTAAATACCAAACCTTAGAAATAATAAATAAAAGTAATAATGAAATAATCCCAGTTGCAATGAAATGACAGATTGAGTTTAAGTTCCATAATTTAATCATGTGAGTGTCCGAGCCGCTCATGACCGTGAGCACGGCTAGTATACCAGTTTTACACTCTGCAGAGGTTGCGCATCTTTACCCACAAGTCGTGTTACCCATTTGCCACGGAGTTAATCAGACTCCATACACCTCTACCAAGGAAGCGAGGCAGGGTACCACTACGAGGCCTTTACAAAGTTCCACTAGCTTCAGACTACCCGCTACAGTTTATAGGAAGCTCCAGTGCAGGGTTCTTGTCTGACCGCCATCGCAGCAAAATCAACCCAAGGACCTCCCTACACTGACCACTCCCCTAGTGCCCTTGCCCCTTTCGGGTAAGGTAGCCCTCCACTAGCTTTCCTAGTTAATCAGCCAAGGGCGTCCCATTAAACCCTTGTGGTAGCACTGTTTTCCCGGGTGGTTCTCCATGTTCCCATTAACATAATGATCTTAACATGAACAAGGAAGAATAAAACAGATAACAATAAATAGTATAACAATGAGTGATGAATAACTCTATACCCAAATCCACATAAAGCAATAGCATGTACTACCCAAAACTTTAGTAGTAAAACCAGTGGTGAAGCAAGGTATAAAGATAGTCAAAATCTAGGGCATCCTATTGGGTCCCAGCAAAATTATCCTATGAAGATCATTATGAATAATAAGAACATGAATGGGTAAAAGAAGTGATCAAGGGCACAACTTGCCTTCCACGAGCTCCTGCTCAGCAGTCTCTACTTGCTGAACCTCAGATTCCACAGTGGCCCGCTCGTCTACTCGCATCAACACAATACATACATAGTATAGCATAAATTAACATCACATCAAACATGTGAATAAAATATACATTAAAAATCTACACATTAAAATAAGATCATAGGAACTGGAATCATTAAATTTGGAGTTATAGGTTTTAAGTTATGAATTTCTGGAGGTTTTATGCATTTAATATAGGGTTAAGTGAGAAATAAATTTTAATGTGTTTTTCATGTGAAAACAGTGGTATTATTTGATAGAGAATAATCTTACAAAATTATAGGAACTGGAATGGTCCAATTTGGAGCTCATATGCATTTACTATGAATTAAACAAGTTTTAACATTTATTTATGCACTAAAAATTGATTTCTGATATTAATTTCTGATTTTCAAAGTTCTCTGGATTGGGCCTCAAAAACCAGGAAACACAGGGGCTTCTACATAAAGCTACCTATGACACAAAGCACCAGCCGCAGGACTGCGGGTTAATTTCCTTAAAGGCCAAGGGTTCTTTAGATAATATGCCACGCGAAGGGGTATCCCCGCGTACTGGCCGTCCGATCTAATATCTATGACGCGGATTAGATCTTCTTTAGGTTGAATCAGTATGAGATATCGCCCACCAGATCGGAGATCAGCGGACACGATCAAAATACCTATGATCAAATCGTGGCCCTCCATCTAAGACCTACGGTCCCGATTGCCTGCGCGAAGGGGGAGGTACGCCCCACCTAATCCTAGCCATCCGTAAGGACATCGACGACTCGAGGTCATCTCTCCCCTTCCCAGCCAACCCGCGCGGCGGCGCAGCCCTCCCGCGGCAACCGTACGCCGGTGAGCACACCATTTGGCGCGACGATGCCCCATAAGCGCACCCAAGGTACCAACACGATCCCTACGACACATGGAATGCACTAGTGGTATTATTACCGTGGATTGTGCAGTGTGGTGCTTCCCCGATGAGGAATGGCGGCCGCGAGGTGAGAGACGCGCGCCGATGAGGAATCCACCTCACAATCCGAGCGAATAGCTCCCGAATCCTTCCTGGACGCGCCCGCAAAGCTTCGAAGATGGACGAGGTCACAGTTGTGGCCGGGTTCCGCCACTCCGGGACCTAGCCCGCCGCGACGATGGCGCTTAATTGGTTCTGAGCTCTGGCGATGAGGAACTGGGAAGCAGCGAAAGGAGCAAGGGGTCGGTTAGGGTTAGGGGTTGCGTTTTATGGCCTCCAGGGAGATAGGTCGGTCCAGCGATTCCGTTACGGCCGCCGGCGATCGCGCGCACGCCGTTGTATCCTTCTCTCCGCGTGACACGGTCGTAGCGAAGACGTCGGAGCTGACCCCGAGGACCCACGCGCCAGAGACAGAAGTGAAGGAGTGAACGCGGGCGAGAATCGCGGGCGGTGGCTGACAGCCAGGCCCCACGCGCAGGCGAGTTCAGCCGAGGCAACGCTGGGCTGGCGGAGAGAGGATGTGTAGTGGGCCGAAATGGTTAGGAGCTGGCCCAAATAGCGTTTTTGACCTTTTCTTTTTATTTTCCCACCTTCTTTTCTTCATCTTCAAATTCACTTTAAATTCAAACTTTTTGTGGTTCTTCCTTGCAAAGTAGATTTGTGAAATTAGGGTATTAACTCTGGAGTTATATATATATATATATATATATATATATTATTTACTTATTCATCTCCTTTATATTTTCTCCACATTTCTAGAATTTCCTTTTAAACCTTAAATTCCCATTTAGATATTAATATATATATTTTTACTCTATTTTTATATCATCACAAAATGCACACAAAGTAAAAACCTCAGCATGATGCATGTATTATTTTTGGGTGTCCTTTGTTATTTATTTATTTGTTTCCATGTGATGTTCTCATGAAATGATAGATATAGATAACACACATATATACAAGGGATATCATTTTCTCCTTTTAGGTTATCTTCCACTAATTACAAGTTGGGTATTACAAAAGTTAACAACTAATAGCCACAAAACTTGGTTAAGTGTTAGAATGATAAAACCAAGTGGCTATAGAGCGAGCTCTTGCGAAACACAATAATCACACAGAAAAGCAATCACAAGAGACACGCGAGTTATCCCGTGGTTCGACCAAGTAATACTTGCCTACTTCCACGTTGTGGCGTCCCAATGGCGAGGGTTGCACTCAACCCCTTTCAAGTGATCCAATGATCAACTTGAATACCACGGTGTTCTTCTTTCTTATACTTTCTCCCGTTTGCGAGGAATCTCCACAACTTGGAGCCTCTCGCCCATACATTTGATGATCACAAAGAAGCACGAAAGTAAGGGAGGGGAGAGCAACGCACACAAGACTCAAAATGAAAGTACAATCACGCACACAAGTCACAACTTGAGCTCTAAGTTCAACACACGGTGTTCTCAACTCAAGAGGGGCTCAAATTGCTAGCACAAAGAATCAAATGCGTGGAAGTGGAGTCTGGATGCTTAGGAATGATCAAAGAATGCTTGGGTGACTCCTCCATGCACCTAGGGGTCCCTTTTATAGCCCCAAGGCAGCTAGGAGCCGTTGGAGGCAACTTTGGAAGGCAAATCTTGCCTTCTATCGGGTGGCGCACCGGACAGTCCGGTGCGCCACCGGACAGTCCCTGTAGCTGTCCGGTGCGCGATCTCCTTCCTTATATGGCGCATCCGACCGTTGCAGATTTGCGGCAGTTGGCAAACCGGACACTGTCCGGTGCTGCGGTGCACACCAGATAGTCCGGTGCCCCCTACCGACCATTGGCGCGCCCACGCGTCGCGCGCGGATTGCGCGGCCGACCGTTGGCGCAGTGGACCGTTGGCTCACCGGACAGTCCGGTGAATTTTAGTCGTACGCCGTTGAACGTTTTCCGAGAGCGACGACTTCGCCGCGGACGACTCACCGGACAGTCCGATGCACCACCGGACAGTCCGATGAATTATAGTCGTACACCGCCATCAATTCCCAAGAGTGGCCTGTTCACCGGTGGCTGGCCTGGCGCACCGGACACTGTCCGGTGCACCTAGACCGAGCTGCATTTTGCTGTACACAGCCAACTCCATTCCAAACCAATTTCTCCTGTTTCTAACACTTAGACACAATACATTAATACTCAAATCAATGTACTAAGTCTAGAAACGTACCTTGTAATATGATTTGCACTTCTTCACTTTTTGGCACAAATTAGCACTTAGAAAAAATGTGTTGGACAATTAATCACCAAAACACTTTGGAAATGGCCCAAGGGCACATTTCCCTTTCAATCTCCCCCTTTTTGATGATTTATGCCAACACATCAAAAAACAACTAAAAGAAGTGCAATATCAATGCAATTGAGAAAAAGAATTGTTTTTTATTTGAATTTGGCATATTTGGATCATTCTTTGCCACCACTTGGTTTGTTTTTGAAATCAAACTCATTTTCCTATCTCTAAGTCAAACACACTTGTTTAGGCATGAAGAGAGGTATTCCAAGAGAAAAATTGATCAAGAGCCAAAAACTCCCCCCCTTTTCCCATAATCCTACATTCTCCCCACAAGAGGCCAAATTTTGCACATAAGTGAATTTTGACAAATCAAAAGTGCTAACTCTACTATTTTCAAATTTCTCAAGTGGTAGCTGATCCATTTGCTTTGGCCTTTAATTTCTCCCCCTTTGGCATTAAGCACCAAAACGGGATCATTCTTGGCCCTTTAACCCCATTGCCTCACCAAAATTGTCAATTACGAGCAAAAAGGCAATAAGAGCATAGATATGAACTTGGAGTTATTACCGGAGTGCAGTGGAAGTCTTTGCATGGTCCAAGTTCACCTTTCCCTTTCAATCCACTTTTGAGACTAAATCAAGAACTCAAACACAAAGGTTAGTCTCAAAGTGTCAAGTTGTAGCATGCCTCCCCCTAAATAAGTGCATCACTTGCAAATGGACTTGTGAGGTCCGGGGATCATGTTTACAACTTGAGCACCACAAATGAACAACACAAGATTGAAATGTATAAATTACATGATCAAAGGCATAAAACACATGTATGCTATAGATCAATCCAAGTTATGCGAATCTAAGACATTTAGCTCACTACGCAGCCTGCAAAAGGTTTTTCATCTAAAGGCTTGGTAAAGATATTGGCTAGCTGGTTCTCGGTGCTAATATAGAACACTTCGATATCTCGCTTTTGCTGGTGGTCTCTAAAAAAGTGATGCCGGATGTCTATGTGCTTAGTGTGACTGTGTTCAACAGGATTATCCGCCATGCGGATTGCACTCTCATTGTCACATAGAAGTGGGACTTTGCTCAGATTGTAGCCAAAGTCCTGGAGGGTTTGCCTCATCCAAAGTAGTTGCGCGCAACACTGTCCTGCGGCAACATACTCGGCCTCAGCGGTGGATAGGGCAACAAAAGTTTGTTTCTTTGAACTCCAAGACACCAGGGACCTTCCTAGGAATTGGCACGTCCCTGATGTACTCTTCCTATCAACCTTGCACACGGTATAATCGGAGTCTGAATATCCAATCAAATCAAAAGTAGACCCCTTTGGATACCAGATCCCGAAGCAAGGCGTAGCAACTAAATATCTAAGAATCCGCTTAACGGCCACAAGGTGACATTCCCTCGGGTCGGATTGATATCTAGCACACATGCATACGCTAAGCATAATATCTAGTCTACTAGCACATAAATAAAGCAAAGAACCTATCATAGACCAGTATACCTTTTGATCAACGGACTTACCTCCTTTGTTGAGGTCGACATGTCCGTCGGTTCCCATTGGTGTCTTTGCGGGCTTAGCGTCCTTCATCCCGAACTGCTTGAGCAAATCTTGCATGTACTTCGTTGGGAGATGAAGGTGCAGTCCTTGACTTGCTTCACTTGGAACCCAAGGAAGTAGTTCAACTCGCCCATCATCGACATCTCAAATTTTTGAGTCATCACCCTGCTAAACTCCTCATAGGACTTTTGGTTAGTAGAACCAAATATTATGTCATCAACATAAATTTGGCACACAAATAGGTCACCATCACAAGTCTTAGTGAAAAGAGTTGGATCGGCTTTCCCAACCTTGAAAGCATTTGCAATTAGGAAATCTCTAAGGCATTCATACCATGCTCTTGGGGCTTGCTTAAGTCCATAGAGCGCCTTAGAGAGCTTACACACATGGTTGGGGTACCGTTCATCCTCAAAGCCAGGGGGTTGCTCCACGTACACCTCCTCCTTGATTGGCCCGTTGAGGAAAGTGCTCTTCACATCCATTTGGAACAACCTGAAAGAACGGTGAGCGGCATAGGCTAACAAAATGCGAATCGACTCTAGCCTAGCCACAGGAGCAAAAGTCTCCTCAAAGTCCAAACCTACGACTTGGGCATAACCTTTTGCCACAAGTCGAGCCTTGTTCCTTGTCACCACCCCGTGCTCGTCCTGTTTGTTGCGGAACGCCCACTTGGTTCCCACAACGTTTTGCTTGGGACGTGGCACCAGGGTTCAAACTTCGTTTCGCTTGAAGTTGTTTAGCTCTTCCTGCATGGCCAACACCCAGTCCGGATCTTGCAAGGCCTCTTCTACCCTAAAGGCTCAATAGAAGAGACAAACGAGTAATGCTCACAAAAATTAGCTAGACGTGAGCGAGTTGTTACTCCCTTGCTTATATCACCCAAAAATCTGGTCGACGGGATGATTCCTTTGAATCGTCGCTCGGATTTGAGTTGGAGGGGCCCGTGGTGCTTCTTCCTCCACAACTTGGTCATCTTGTGCTCCCCTTGATCACACGCCTCTTCTTGAGGAACCTGTTCATCATCTTGAGTCGGGGAATGCACCATCGTTGAGGAAGAAGGTTGATCTTGTTCTTGGTGTGCCTGTGGTCGCACATCTCCAATCGTCATGGTGCGAATTGCGTCCGTTGGAACATCATCTTCATCTACATCATCAAGATCAACTTGCTCTCTTGAAGAGCCATTAGTTTCACCAAATACAACGTCGCTAGAGACTTCAACCAAACCCGATGATTTGTTGAAGACTCTATACGCCTTTGTATTTGAGTCATAACCTAACAAAAACCCTTCTACAGCTTTGGGAGCAAATTTGGAATTTCTACCTTTCTTCACTAGGATATAACATTTACTCCCAAATACACGAAAGTACAAAACATTGGGTTTGTTACCGGTTAGAAGTTCATACGAGGTCTTCTTGAGGAGGCGATGAAGGTAGACCCGGTTTATGGCGTGGCAAGCTGTGTTCACAGCTTCCGACCAAAACCGCTCGGGCATCTTGAATTCACCAAGCATCGTCCTCGCCATGTCTATGAGTGTCCTGTTCTTCCTCTCTACCACACTGTTTTGCTGTGGTGTGTAGGGAGCGGAGAACTTGTGCTTGATTCCTTCCTCCTCAAGGTACTTCTCCACTTGTAAGTTCTTGAACTCAAACCCGTTGTCGCTTCTTATCTTCTTCACCTTGAGCTTAAATTCGTTTTGAGCTCTCCTTAGAAAGCGCTTTAGGGTCCATTGGGTTTCTGATTTATCCTGCAAAAAGAATACCCAAGTGAAGCGGGAAAAATCATCAACGATAACAAGACCATACTTACTTCCCTCGATGCTGAGGTAGGCGACAGGTCCGAAGAGGTCCATATGAAGTAGCTCCAGAGGTCTTGATGTGGTCATCACATTCTTGCTGTGATGAGCGCTTCCCACCTATTTACCGGCTTAACAAGCTGCACAAGGTCTATCTTTTTCGAAAAACACATTGGTTAGACCTAACACATGTTCTCCCTTTAGAAGTTTATGAAGGTTCTTCATCCCAACATGTGCTAGACGGTGATGCCACAACCAGCCCATGCTAGTCTTAGCAATTAAGCATGCATCTAGATCGGCCTCCTCTTTTGAAAAATCAAATAAGTAGAGTTTGCCGTCTAGTACACCCTTAAAAGCTAGTGAACCATCACTCCTTCTAAAGACAGACACATCTACATTGGTAAATAAACAATTGTAGCCCATATTACATAGTTGACTAACAGACAAGTTGTACCCGAGCGATTCAACTAAGAACACATTAGATATGGAATGCTCGAATGAAATAGCTATCTTTCCTAGCACTTTAACCTTGCCTTGATTCCCATCTCCAAAGATGATCGAATCTTGGGAATCTTTGTTCTTGACGTAGGAGGTGAACATCTTCTTCTCTCCCGTCATGTGGTTTGTGCATCCGCTGTCGATAATCCAGCTTGAGCCCCCGGATGCATAAACCTGCAAGGCAAATTAGGCTTGGGTTTTAGGTACCCAACTCTTGTTGGGTCCTACAAGGTTAGTTACAATGGCCTTTGGTACCCAAATGCAAGTCTTGTCTCCCTTGCATTTGACCCCCAACTTTCTAGCAACTACTTTTTCATTTTTACATGAAAGAACAAATGCAGTGTTGCAAGTATGAAAAACAGTGGTAGGTTTATTACATACTTTCCTAGGAGCATGAGACACAAAATTTCTCCTAGGCCTACCATTAACATTGGAACTTGAAGCAATCATGGCATGTGAGTCACAAGCATTATAACTCCTATTATAATGACAATTTCTAGAAAACTTTCTATCATCGTACATGAAAGCATGATTCTTTTGACTACTACTAGCCATAGGGGCCTTCCCTTTCTCCTTGTTGGAAATGGGAGCCCTTTGACTTGTTAAGTTCTTGGCTTCCTTTCGAAAGCCAAATCCATCCTTAATTGAGGGATGTCTACCAACGGTGTAGGCATCCCTAGCAAATTTTAATTTATCAAAGTCATTTTTGCAAGTCTTAAGTTGGGCATTAAGACTTGCCACTTCACCATTAAGTTTTGTAATAGATGTAAGGTGCTCAACACATGCATCAACATCAAAATCCTTACACCTATTACAAATCACAACGTGCTCTACACAAGAACTAGATTTATTAACTACTTCTAGCTTAACATTTAAATCATCATTAATACTCTTCAAGCTAGACACAGTTTCATGACAAGCGGACAATTCAGAAGAAAGCATTTCATTCCTTTTAACCTCTAAAGCAAGAGATTTTGGCACACTAATAAACTTGTCATGCTCTTCATATAAAATATCTTCTTGCTTCTCTAATAATCTATTCTTTTCATTTAAGGCATTAATCAGTTCATTGATCTTATCAACTTTAGTTCTATCTAAACCTTGAATAAACTTGTGTAATCTACTTCATCATCACTAGAGTCATCATCACTTGAAGTAGTATACTTAGGGGTATCTCGAGCGCTTACCTTTTTCTCCTTTGCCATGAGACAGGTGTGGCTCTCGTTGGGGAAGAGAGATGACTTGTTGAAGGCCGAGGCGGCGAGTCCTTCGTCGTCGGAGTCGGACGAAGAGCAATCCGAATCCCACTCTTTGCCTAGGTGCGCCTTGCCCTTCGCCTTCTTGTAGGCCTTCTTCTTCTCCCTCTTCCCGCTCTTTTCTTGTTCCTGGTCATTAGCATTATCGGGACAATTTGCTATGAAATGACCAATCTTACCACATTTAAAACAGGAGCGCTTTCTCTTTGCTTTGCTCTTGTTGGGATGCTCCTTTCGTCCTTTTAGCGCTGACTTGAAGCGCTTGATGATGAGGGTCATTTCATCTTCATTTAGCCCAGCAGCTTCAACTTGTGCCACCTTGCTAGGTAGCGCCTCCCTGCTGCTGCTTGTTGCCTTAAGTGCAATGGGTTGAGGCTCATAGATGAGCATTGGGCCATTCAATGCATCATCAACGTATCTTGCTTCCTTGATCATCATACGCCCGCTCACAAACTTTTCGAGTATTTCCTCGGGTGTCATCTTTGTGTACCTAGGATTCTCACGGATTGAGTTTACAAGATGAGGGTCAATGACAGTAAAAGACTTGAGCATAAGTCGGACGACGTCGTGGTCCGTCCATCTCGTGCTTCCATAGCTCCTGATCTTGTTGACCAGGGTCTTGAGCCTGTTGTAAGTTTGCGTCGGCTCCTCCCCCCTGATCATCGCAAACCTTCCCAGCTCGCCTTCCACCAACTCTATTTTGGTGATTATGGTGGCGTCATTCCCCTCATGTGAAATCTTGAAGGTGTCCCATATTCGCTTGGCGTTGTCCAAGCCGCTCACCTTGTTGTATTCATCCCTGCACAATGATGCTAACAAAACAGTGGTAGCTTGTGCATTTTTATGGATTTATTCGTTAATGAATACAGGGTTATCCGTACTATCAAATTGCATTCCATTCTCAACTATCTCCCAAATACTAGGATGGAGAGAGAAAAGGTGACTACACATTTTGTGACTCCAAAAAGCATAGTCCTCTGCATCAAAGTGTGGAGGTTTACCAAGAGGAATGGAAAGCAAATGGGCATTGGAATTATACGGAATACGAGAATAATCAAAAGAAAAGTTTGAGTTAACCAGTTTCTTTTTCTCGTCGTAGTCGTCGTCTCTTGGGGAAGAAGAAGACACGTCGCTGTCGTAGTAAACGATCTTTTTAATGCGCCTCTTTTTCTTCCCGTCCTTCTTCTTATGACTCGAGCCAGAGTCAGTGGGCTTGTCGTCCCTCGACTCGTTGAAGATGGACTCCTTCTCCTTATCATTGACCACCACCCCCTTTCCCTTAGGATCCATCTCTTCGAGCGATTAGTACCTTTCGTGAAGAGAACGGCTCTGATACCAATTGAGAGCACCTAGAGGGGAGGGTAAATAGGTGATCCTGTAAAACTTAACAACTAATAGCCACAAAACTTGGTTAAGTTTTAGAATGACAAAACCAAGTGGCTATAGAGCGAGCTCTTACGAAACACAATATTCACACAAAAAAGCAATCACAAGAGACACGCGAGTTATCCCGTTTGTCGGCCAAGTAATACTTGCCTACTTCCACGTTGTGGCGTCCCAATGGACGAGGGTTGCACTCAACCCCTTTCAAGTGATCCAATGATCAACTTGAATACCACAGTGTTCTTCTTTCTTATACTTTCTCCCGTTTGCGAGGAATCTCCATAACTTGGAGCCTCTCGCCCTTACAATTGATGATCACAAAGAAGCATGGAAGTAAGGGAGGGGAGAGCAACGCACACAAGACTCAAAACAAGAGTACAATCACGCACATAAGTCACAACTTGAGCTCTAAGTTCAACACACGGAGTTCTCAACTCAAGAGGAGCTCAAATTGCTAGCACAAAGAATCAAATGCGTGGAAGTGGAGTCTGGATGCTTAGGAATGATCAAAGAATGATTGGGTGACTCCTCCATGCGCCTAGGGGTCCCTTTTATAGCCCCAAGGCAGCTAGGAGCCGTTGGAGGCAACTTTGGAAGGCAAATCTTGCCTTCTGTCAGGTGGCGCACCAGACAATCTGGTGCGCCACCGAACAGTCCCTATAGCTGTCCGGTGCACGATCTCCTTCCTTATATGGCGCATCCGACCGTTGCAGATTTGCGGCAGTTGGCACACCGGACACTGTCCGGTGCACACCGGACAGTTCGGTGCCCCCTGCCGACCGTTGGTGTGCCCACGTGTCACGCGCGGATTGCGCGGCCGACCGTTGGCGCTGTCGACCGTTGGCTCACCGGACAGTCCGGTGACTCATCGGACAGTCCGGTGAATTTTAGTCGTACGCCGTTGAACGTTTCCCGAGAGCGACGACTTCGCCACGGACGACTCACCGGATAGTCCGGTGAATTATAGCCATACACCGTTGTCAATTCCCAAGAGTGGCCTGTTCACCGGAGGCTGGCCTGGCGCACCGGACACTGTCCGGTGCACCACCGGACAGTCCGGTGCACCTAGACCGAGCTACATTTTGCTGTACACAGCCAACTCCATTTCAAACCAATTTCTCCTGTTTCTAACACTTAGACACAATATATTAGTACTCAAATTAATGTACTAAGTCTAGAAACGTACCTTGTAATATGATTTGCACTTCTTCACTTTTTGGCACAAATTAGCACTTAGAGAAAATGTGTTGGACACTTAATCACGAAAACACTTTGGAAATGGCCCAAGGGCACATTTCCCTTTCAGGGATGCTGTACTGGATATGCATGTCCCTCCTCTGCTCGCTCGATTACCAACGCGGTGCTCACCACGTGAGTCGTGCAAGAGATGTACAACAACAGATCTTCTGGCGGTTGACTTGGCGTAGCTCGGCGTGGCGGCTTTAATACTGGCGGTGTTGTCAGGAATTTCTTCAGTGCATCAAGGGCTTCCTGAGCTTCTGAGGTCCCCTGGAACTTATCCACCTTCTTGAGCAACTTGTAGAACGGTAGGCCTTTTACTCCTAACCTTGATATGAACCTACTCAGAGCTGCCATGCATCCAGTAAGTCTTTGCACTTTCTTCTGTGACCGTGGTGCTTCCATCCTCATGATAGCCTTGATCTTTTCTAGGTTAGCTTCAATTCCTCGGTGGCTGACAATGAATCCGAGCAATTTTCCTGCTGGTACTCTAAAGACCCATTTTTCTGGATTAAGCTTCCACCGATATCACCGTAGGCTATTGAAGACCAACTACAAATCTTCAATGAAGTTTTCTGAGTTTTCTGTCTTGATCACCACGTCATCCACATAAGCTTCTACACGCTTGCCCCAGTGATCGGCTAAGCATGTCTGAATGACTCTTTGGTAAGTCACTCCAGCGTTTTTGAGGCCAAACTGTATGGAGGTATAGCAGAAAGCTCCAAACGGGGTGATGAATGTAGTTTTTTCCTCGTCTTCTTTTGTCAGGCTGATCTGATGATACATGGAGTAGCAATCCAAGAAGGACAACATAGAACATCCGGCGGTCGAGTCTACCACCTGGTCTATCCTTGGAAGTCCGAAGGGATCCTTCGGACAGTGTTTGTTGAGATCTATATAGTCGACGCACATGCGCCAATCCACTTTATTCTTTTTGAGTACAAGAACAGGATTTGCTAACCACTCAGGACGTAGTACTTCTCTAATGAATCCTGCTGCGACTAGGCGAGCTAGCTCAGCACGGATGGCTTCTCTCTTGTCGGGCGTGAAACGACGTAACTTTTGTCGGATCGTGAAAGGGAAATAGGGTTAAACCTTTTCCTAAATGAATTTTGGTGGTTGAATTGCCCGACACAAATTATTGGACTAACTAGTTTGCTCTAGATTATAAGTTCTACAGGTGCCAAAGGTTCAACACAAACCAATACAAAGTCAAAGAAAGGGTTCAAATAAAAAGAACAAAAGACAACTGAAGTGCACCCTAGTCTGGCGCACCGGACAGTGTCCGGTGCACCAGGAGGAACGACTCTGAACTGCTCAGCTTCGAGAATTCGGGGAGCCGCTCCGCTATAATTCACCGGACTGTCCGGTGCAACACCGGACTATTCGGTGTGCCAGCAGAGCAATGGCTACTTTGCACCAACGGTCGTCTGCAAAGGAACAGTCAAAGTGAACAGTGCATGCCTACACGCGCAGAAGTCAGAGCAGGTGCAAGAAGGCGCACCGGACAGTGAACAGTGACTGTCCGGTGAACCACCGGACTATCCGGTGGCGCCACTTGTCAGAGCTCCAACGGTCGAACCCTAACGGTTGGGTGACGTGGCTGGCGCACCGGACAGTGTCTGGTGGCGCACCGGACTGTCCGGTGCGCCATACGACAGCAGCCCCTCCCAACAGCCACTTTGGTGGTTGGGGCTATAAATACCCCCAACCACCACTCATTCAAGGCATCCAAGTTCTCAGCCATTGCATTCAATACAAGAGCTCTAGACTTCACTCCAAGACATAAAACAAGAGATCAAATCCTCTCCCAAGTCTAAAGATATTCCAATCAAATAGTGGCTAGAGAGAGAGACATTTGTGTTCATTTGAGTTCTTGCGCTTGGATCGCTTTTCTTCTTCTTTCTTTCTTGATCCCCACTCAATTATAATCAAGGCAAGAGACACCAATTGTGTGGTGGTCCTTGTGCGTACTTAGTGTCCCGATTGATTGAGAAGAGAAGCTCACTCGGTCTAGGTGACTGTTTGAGAGAGGGGAAGGGTTGAAAGAGACCCGGTCTTTGTGACCACCTCAACGGGGAGTATGTTTGCTAGAACCGAACCTCGGTAAAACAAAATCACCGCGTCTCACTTTTCATTTGCTTGTGATTTGTTTTCGCCCTCTCTTTTCGGACTCGATTTTAATTCTAACGCTAACCCCGGCTTGTAGTTGTGCTTAAGTTTATAATTTTCAGATTCCGCCTATTCACCCCTCTCTAGGCGACTTTCAATTGGTATCAGAGCCCAGTACTTCATTAGAGCCTAACCGCTCGAAGTGATGTCGGGAGATCACGCCAAGAAGGAGGTTATGACCGATGAGAAGCCCGCTACAAGCCACAGGAAGGCTCCATCAAGGGAGTCCGGCTCCAAAGGAAAGGGAGAGTCAATCTCCCACAACAAGTCGCATCGGAGTTGAGACAAGAAGAAGAAGATGAAGAAGGTGGTCTACTACAAGTCCGATTCTTCGTCGCCATCCACCTCCGGCTCCGACGCGCCGTCCGTAACTTCTAAGCGCCATGAGCGCAAGAAGTTTAGTAAGATCCCCCTATGCTACCCTCGCATTTCTAAACGTACTCCATTGCTTTCCGTTCCATTAGGCAAACCACCGGTTTTTGATGGTGAAGATTATAATATGTGGAGTGATAAAATGAGGCATCACCTAACCTCACTCCACACTAGTATTTGGGACGTTGTTGAGTTTGGAGTGCAAGTACCATCCATAGGGGATGAAGACTATGATTCGGACAAGGTTGCCCAAATCCGGCACTTCAACTCCCAAGCCACCACTATACTCCTCGCCTCTCTAAGTCGAGAGGAGTATAACAAGGTGCAAGGGTTGAAGAGCGTCAAAGAGATTTGGGACGTGCTCAAGACCGCGCACGAAGGAGACAAGGTGACCAAGATCACTAAGAGGGAAACGATCGAGGGGGAGCTCGGTCGTTTTATGCTCAACCAAGGAGAAGACCCATAAGTCATGTACAACCGGCTAAAGACCTTGGTAAATCAAGTGCGCAACCTCGGGAGCACCAAGTGGGACGACCATGAAATGGTCAAGGTTATTCTTAGATCACTCGTATTTCTTAACCCCACTCAAGTTTAATTAATTCATGGTGATCCTAGATACAAACTAATGTCTCCCAAGGAAGTGATTGGAAAATTTGTGAGCTTTGAACTAATGATCAAAGGCTCCAATAAGATCATCGAGCAAGGCGCCTCCTCCGTACCCG
Organism: Zea luxurians; assembly: GCA_029449295.1. Classification (NCBI taxonomy): domain Eukaryota; kingdom Viridiplantae; phylum Streptophyta; class Magnoliopsida; order Poales; family Poaceae; genus Zea; species Zea luxurians. The sequence continues at coordinate 33,191,978 of JAOPSE010000031.1, forward strand.
AGGCACAACCCGTTGCATTCAAGGCAACAGAGGAGAAAAAAGAAGACTCCACACCAAGAAGGGTCCCCATCGACGCCTCCAAGCTCGACAATGAGGAGATGGCGCTCATCATCAAGAGCTTCCGTCAAATCCTCAAGCAAAGGAGGGGGAAAGACTACAAGCCCCGCTCCAAGAAAGTGTGCTACAAGTGTGGTAAGCCCGGTCATTTTATCGCTAAATGCCCTTTGTCTAGTGATAGTGACAGGGATAACGACAAGAGGGGGGAGAAGAAGGAGAAGAAGAGATATTACAAGAAGAAGGGCGGCGAAGCCCATGTTTGCCGGGAGTGGGACTCCGACGAGAGCTCCACCGACTCCTCCGACGATGAGGACGCCGCCAACATCACTGTCAACAAAGGTCTTCTCTTCCCCAACGTCGGCCACAAGTGCCTCATGGCAAAGGATGACAAGAAGAAGAAGGTAAAATCAAGATCCTCCACTAAGTATGCAACTTCTAGTGATGAGGACAATTCTAGTGATGATGAGGACAACTTGCTTACTCTTTTTGCCAATCTTAACATGCAACAAAAAGAGAAATTGAATGAATTGATTAGTGTTATTCATGAGAAGGATGAACTCTTGGATAGCCAAGAGGACTTCCTTATTAAGGAAAACAAAAAGCATGTTAAGACTAAAAATGCTTATGCTCAAGAGGTAGAGAAAAATGAAAAATTAACTAGTGAGCTTAGTATTTGCTATGACACTATCTCAAACCTTAAGATTGAGAATGCTAATTTGATTGCTAAGGTTGAGAAGTCAAATATTTGTGATGATTCAATTGTCAATCTTAGAAATGATAATGCTAGTTTAATTGCTAAGATTGATAAATTGAATGCCTCTCTTTCTAGCCTTAGAAATGAGAATGAAAAATTAATTGCTAAGGCTAAGGAATTAGATGTTTGCAATGTTTCTATTTCCAATCTTAGAGATGAGAATGCTATTTTACATGCTAAGATTGTTGAACTAAATGATTGCAAACCCTCTACATCTACGGTTGATTATGTTTCTATTTGCACTAGATGTAGAGATGTTAATATAGATGCTATTCATGATCACCTTGCCATGATTAAACAACAAAATGATCATATAGCTAAACTAGATGCTAAGATTGCCGAGCATGAACTAGAAAATGAGAAATTTAAATTTGCTCGTAGTATGCTTTATAGTGGGAGACGCCCTGGTATTAAGGATGGCATTGGCTTCCAACAGGGAGACAATGTCAAGCTTAATGCTCCTCCTAAAGGATTGTCTAATTTTGTTAAGGGCAAGGCTCCCATGCCTCAGGATAACGAAGGCTATATTTTATATCCTGCTGGTTATCCTGAGGATAAGATTAGGAGAATTCATGCTAAGAAGACTCATTCTGTTTCTCACCATGCTTTTATTTATAAGAATGAGGCTTCTAGCTCTAGGCGTTCTACACATGTTAAAATGCCTAAGAAGAAATCTCCTATTGCATCAAATGATCATAACATTTCATTTAAGACTTTTGATGCTTCATATATGCTTACTAATAAATCAGGCATAGTAGTTGCCAAATATGTTGGGGCCAAACACAAGGGGTCAAAGACTTGTGTTTGGGTACCCAAGGTGCTTGTTTCTAATGTGAAAGGACCCAAGACCGTTTGGGTACCTAAGAACAAGGCCTAAACTTGTTTTGTAGGTTTATGCATCCGGGGGCTCAAGTTGGATCATTGATAGCGGGTGCACAAACCACATGACTCGGGAGAAAAGGATGTTCTCCTATGAGAAAAACCAAGATCCCCAAAGAGCTATCACATTCGGGGATGGAAATCAAGGTTTGGTCAAAGGATTGGGTAAAATTGCTATATCACCTGACCATTCTATTTCCAATGTTTTTCTTGTGGATTCATTAGATTACAACTTGCTTTCTGTCTCTCAATTATGCAAAATGGGCTACAATTGTCTTTTTACAGATGTGGGTGTTACTGTCTTTAGAAGAAGTGATGATTCAATAACTTTTAAGGGGGTGTTAGAGGGTCAGCTATACTTAGTTGATTTCAATAGAGCTGAACTCGACACCTGCTTAATAGCTAAGACTAACATGGGTTGGTTTTGGCATCGCCGACTACCCACGTTGGGATGAAGAATCCTCATAAGCTTCTAAAGGGAGAACACATTTTGGGACTAACAAATGTTCATTTTGAGAAAGACAAGATTTGTAGCGCATGTCAAGCAGGAAAGCAAGTTGGTGTTCATCATCCACACAAGAACATCATGACGACTGACAGTCCACTTGTAACACTCAAAATTGTATACGAAGAATATATAGTGATTCCCTTATTTGATGTGCCATATTTGCATCATAAAAAGAACATACATATAATTAAGAGTGATTAATTAGAACAAATGATACTAAATAAAACAATGTGCATCTTGTTGGAGTTTTATATGTTTGTGCATTAAATAAAATAATGAGGATAAAAATAATGAGGTAATAAATATTTGAAGCTTGATTGAACCCTAAATTTGAAAATTGGGTTTTGAAAATAAGAAGAAGAGGAATGACATAGAAATATAAAAATATAAATATCCTTAGGCTTATTACTTTTAACTGTACAAACATAGTGTAAATGAGGAGCCATAAAGTTTGAATTTAAACTTGAATTCAAATTGGATTTGAAAATGGAGAAAAAGAAATGAAAAAGAAAAGAAAAATGAGAAAAACGCCGCTTGGGCCAAATCACCACTCTCTCGGCCCACTAAAACACGCGCCAGCCCAGCTTGCCACAACCCCGCGCGCCGACAGGTGGGCCAGACTGGTCAGTTGCCGCACGCGCCATGTGTCTCTGTGGCGTGGGGCCCTTTCGTCAGCCGGGTGTTCCCTCGCGCCAGTCACCTCCAGGCGAGACCCACAGGTCTTCTTTCCCCAGACTCGCTCGCGGGCGCAACAGAACGCGTGCGGCGCCCTCCGTGAATTCCGGCTAGCTTAGCCCACACCCTGGTCTCACGGAAGTTCATGCCTGCATTCTATAAGATGCGAGTCCACGAAACCCCACGTATATCTCTGCCCTTTTCGCTAACAGCCACCCAGTCGCACCTCGCGCGCCGCCCCTCCTCGCCGCCGCGGGGATTCTCCCTCTGCACCACCGTCCAAGCCAGGAAAAGCGACGAGGGAGCTCCATTAATATGCGTGGGCGCTTTTGAGGGCATCGTCAGGCAGGGGCTCGACCGACGTCGACTGGAATTGTTCGTCGACGTGTTCCTCTGCCGCGGCATACGCTCCATCGGCGATTCTCCCTAATAACTACGGTAATAGCTACCTCCTGCTGGCTCGCCTTGTCCTTCTCCTGTTGGCGCACCATCTGGGCAGGGTAGTAGGGCATTGCCGCAGCGGGTAGTGCCCGCCGTGGTTCAAGCGCCGCCGCGGATCCGCTCCACTCCGTGGCCAGGGCGGTACCATCAGTCAAACATTAAATTGGGGGCTCTATCGGGTTCGCCCTACCTTTGGCTTAGTGTAGCTTGGTTGGATTGGAAATTCGGGTTGGTTTGTGGCCGAATCGATGGTTCTCCGGCGAGCGGGTCGCCGTGAGGGTGGGCGCCGTCACACTTGGCAACCAGGGGAGAAGATGGTTTGCGCGCCGTTGGTTTCGTAGGGAACGGCTGCGATGGCGCCCAGCGTACCGATTCGGGTTGGGTGATCTACGACCGTCGGATCATCAACGCAGGGGCAGGATCGGATCGAGCCCATTTAAAATCGTCACCGTTGGTAGTTGATCCGATGGACCAGATTGCGTACTGGTTTGATGTAATATGGATTTAATCTCCGCCCTTCGAATCTAATCGAACGGTCGCGATAGGTCCATACCCCTTCAGCCACACCATTTTTCATATGAGTCCCTCGGTTTAGGTTAAAATAACCTGCCATCCACCTCCATTGTTCACTGAGTCTAGGGATTCTTACCCCGGAGCCCCTGAACTTTCCAGAAAATGAGGCCCAGTCCAGAGAACCTATGAAATAGGTAAATAAATACAGAAATTGATTTTTAATATAAAAAGAATTCCTAAAACTTGTTTATTGCATAGAAAATTCATTTTAGCTCCAAATTGAACCATTCCAATTTCTAAAATTTTGTAATAATATTCTCTATCATTTAGTGTCTCTGTTTCTACATGAAAACAGTAAGAAAATTAATTTCTCATCTAATCCTATTTTAATCACACTAAACCTTAGGAAATTCATAACTTGAAATCTATAACTCCAAATCTAGTGATTCCAGTTCCTATGATCTCATTTTAATGTGTAGATTTTTACTGTATATTTTATTTTCATGTTTGATGTGATGTTAATTTATGCTATACTATGTATGTATTGTGTTGATGCGAGTAGACAAGCAAGCCACTGTGGATTCTGAGGTTCAACAAGTAGAAGTAGCTGAGCAGGAGCTCATTGAAGGCAAGTTGTGCCCTTGATCACTTACTTTTTCCCAGCCATGTTCTTATTAATTATAATGATCTGCATAGGTTAATTTTGATGGGATCCAATAGGTTACCCCAGTTTTGGTTATCTTTATACCTTGTTCACCACTGAAATATTTTTGGGTAGTACCTGCTATTGCTTTATGTGGATTGGGTATGGAGATACAATATTCATGATTACTCTTTTATTATCTTTTTATTATTACTGTTCATGTTAAGATCATTAAATTAATGGGAACATGGAGCGACCACCCGGGAAAACAGTGCTACCACAAGGGTTTAATGGGACGCCCTTGGCTGATTAACTAGGAAAGCTAGTGGAGGTCTTCCTTACCCGAAAGGGTCAATGGTAGTAGGGGAGTGGTCAGTGTAGGGAGGTCCTTGGGTTGATTTTTGCTGCGATGGCGGTCAGGCGAGGGATTCCTGTACTGGAGCTTCCTATAAACTGTAGCGGGATTTCTGAAGCTAGTGGAACTTTGTAAAGGCCTCGTAGTGTTACCCTGCCTCGCCTCCTCGGTAGAGGTGTATGGGATTGGCCATCTCTTGGCAGATGGGTAACATGACTTGTGGGTAAAGATGTGCAACCTCTGTAGAGTGTAAAACTAGTATACTAGCCGTGCTCACGGTCATGAGCGGCTCGGACCCTCACATGATTAATTATGGAACTTAAATTTAATTTGACATTTGCATCGCATTTGGGATTATTTTACTATTACTTTTCTTTATTATAATTAAGGTTTGGTATTTACTTACACCTAGTAATTGCTAATAAAATTTTGACCAACTTATAAAAGCAATGCTCAGCTTCAGCCTATATTTCATTGATCAGCTTTACACTTCATGAACTCCCACCTTTGGTGAGTTCATGCCACATTATTCCCCACGAATTGTTGAGCTATGAACGTATGTGAGCTCACCCTTGCTGTCTCACACCCCCCCACAGGAGAAGAACAGGTGGTCGAAGAGGAGCCGCCTAACACTGAGGCATTCGACTTGATCTAGGTGGCGTTTCTCAGTTGACATTGGCGTCGACGATCCTTAGTTCGTTTTATATTTATCTTTTATTTTGTAATAAGACTTCCGCTATGTAATAAATACTCTGATGTTTTGTGACATTTATCTCTATACACTCTGTTATTATATATGTTGTCTTCTTTGGCGCATGTATGAGATGCACCCGGCTTTGTCCTTTAAAACCGGGTGTTATAGAAGTGGTATCAGAGGAAAATGTTGACTGTAGGACGAAACCTAGATAGAAATGGACAACCCTTACCTACTTATCTCATTCTGATTCATTCTACACTTACCTTACTCTGATTCTTTCTACACTTATCTTGATCCTGTCTCACCTTCTACTGTTCTACTCTGATCATTCTTACCTTTTCTACTCTAAGACAAGATGGATTTCACACCTTGGAATCCCTACCCCTATGACATTTTTAAGAGATAGGAGGCCTAAGACCAAACCAAAACTATTTTCTATATTTAAAAATGTTGTTTGATTGTTCTGATGAAAAATGTCTGATTTGCTTCTTTGATTGATTAAAGTATTATATATGGACATCTTAGTATGTACCACTATTAGGTAATGAATTAGCTATGGTAAGTAAAACATTAATCTGCTTAGCTAATAAATCCCCCAAAGTAACATGATTCGTAATTACTGCCTTGTCTACTACTCTCTCTTACCATATGTATCTAACTCAGATGGTCAATGCCAGGAGGGGTGGTGGAATTGATTTGCCTCCTAATCGACACACTCGAAGGATATATAGACAACCTCAGCCACAGCCAGCAGAGATGAATCCTCCTAATCCTCCACCAGGCGGAGTTGATCCACTGATTGCAGCTCAGATGAGGGTGATGCAGCAAATGGCGGACACTATGGCTGATATGCGTGCCCAGATGCAGCAAGAACGCCAGGAGATGCGTCAGGAAACAGAAGATATACGCCAAGAGTTGCGCCAGGAGAGAGAAGAGATGCGCCAGGAGAGAAGGGTGCAACAACAGCAGCTGCAACAACAACTTCAACAACAGCAACAAGTACCATTGCCTCCACCACCGCCACCAGTTCCACCTCGTGATAAGCACCAGGAATTTATGAGTCATAAGCCACCGACCTTCGCCAGTTCGCCGGATCCACTTGATGCTGATGATTGGTTGAAGTCAATTGAGAAGATGCTCAACATCGCCCAATGCTCAGACCGGGAGAAAGTTCTATATGCCTCTGGTCGTCTGACAGGTCCTGCTGCTGACTGGTGGGATTCTTATATTGCTGCCCACAATGCTGTTGATGCTATTACTTGGGCAGAGTTCAGTACACAGTTCAGGAACTACCATATTCTAGCTGGTATGATAAAGATCAAGAAGAAGGAGTTTCTGTCATTGAAGCAAGGCAACATGTCAGTCAGCGAGTATAGAGACAAATTTATTCAGATGTCGAGATATGCTCCGGAGGAAGTTGCTGAGGATGAGAGGAAGCAGGAGCACTTTGTTGAAGGACTTAATGGACCCTTGCAGTATGCACTGGTTGCACACACCTTTCCATCATTTCAGAGGCTACTGGATAAGGCTCTTGCTATTGAACACAAGCGTGTTCAACTGGGAGATCTGAAGAGGAAGGCTATCTCACAGGGATAGGGTAGCAGCAGTGTTCGTCCCCGCTACGTTTCGCCACAGGGCACACCGACTCCACCAGGAGGACCACGCCCAGTTTAGTATGCTCCACAGGGGTCTCCACGGACACCCCCTACTCGTCAGGCTACTCCCACTGGCACCCCGACGCGGTCTGCAGGACAGAAGACCGGCCCTACATGCTTCAAGTGCAGTCAGATTGGGCACTATGCTAATGCTTGTCCTATGGGAAATTCTGGTACACCAGCTAAGAACAAGCAACAGACTCCTGGCAAGGGATATTCTATAGCCAGGGTGAATCAAGTCAGCGTTGATGATACTCCTGATGGTGCTGACATCGTACTCGGTATGTTTTACATTAATGCCATTCCTGCAACCATACTATTTGATTCTGGTGCTACAAATTCATTCATGTCTACTCGATATGCCAACACTAATGAGATATCACTGCTAAATATGGGAAAACCAATGATAGTAATCACACCTAAAGGGCCTATTGAGGCAAATGTCTCATATTTTAGTGTCTTTGGTAGCAAATGCTTTATTCTTGTTAAAAGAGGTAGAAAATCTAAATTTGCTCCTAAGGGATCCTCTTTTGATTTATTAGGATATTCAGATGCTGATTGGGCAGGGTGTAAGATTGATAGGAAGAGCACATCAGGGACTTGTCAGTTTCTGGGAAGATCCCTAGTGTCTTAGGCTTCAAAGAAACAAAACTCAGTAGCTCTTTCTACCGTCGAAGTCGAGTACATTGCCGTAGGCCATTGTTGCACGCAATTGCTTTGGATGAGGCAAACCCTTAGGGAGTCCGGCTATAAATTTAGCAAAGTCTCTCTCCTATGTGATAATGAGAGTGCAATCCACATGGCGGATAATCCCGTTGAACATAGCCGCACTAAGCACATAGCCATTCGGTATCACTTTTTGAGAGATCGCCAACAAAGGGGGGATATCGAGATAGCCTATATTAACACCAAAGATCAATTGGCCGATATCTTTACCAAGCCTTTAGATGAGAAAACCTTTACCAAACTTAGGAATGAGCTAAATATTATTGATTCTAGGAATTTTGATTGATTCTTTGCACACATAGCTCATTTATACCTTTGATCATATCTCTTTTATGTCTATGACTAATGTGTTTTCAAGTGTAATCTTATGCTTAGTCATAGAAATGAAAGAGAAATGGAGTATTCGGCAAAGGAGGCGCTTCCACTCAACTCCATTGGTATTTGCCAGTACTCCGCATCGTTCTCCACTTTGGTATAATCTTCACTCATATCTATTTGTTTGCCATTGGGGAGAAAAGTTAACGGGCTTATATTTCACTCACAAGTATCCGTTTTTGGCGATTCATGCCAAAGGGGGAGAAAGTATTAGCCCAAAGCAAAAGGACCGCACCACCACCGAATTTTAAAAATGAAGTTTTTATTTTTCAAATTGATATCTTATTGTGTTAGAAAGGGGGAGAAAGTTCTAGTATCTTCAAAAATTTGTAAAACCCTCTTGAACACTTAGAGGAGAATTTCTTTGAGGGGGAGTTTTGTTAAGTCAAAGGAAAAGCATTTGAAACAGGGGGAGAAAATTTCAAATCTTGAAAATGCTTCTTTCAATCTTATTCATGTACCTTTGACTATTTGCAAAAGATTTTTGAAAAGAATTTTACAAAGAATTTTCAAAAACAAAACTTGTGGTGCAAGCGTGGTCCAAAATTTTAAAATAAGAAGAAAACCATCCATGCATATCTAGTAGAAATAATTATTGGTTTCATTCCAAGCAACCTTTGCACTTACCTTATGCAAACTAGTTCAATTCTGCACTTTTATATTTGCTTTGGTTTGTGTTGGCATCAATCACCAAAAAGGGGGAGATTGAAAGGGAAATAGGGTCAAACCTTTTCCTAAATGAATTTTGGTGGTTGAATTGCCCAACACAAATTATTGGACTAACTAGTTTGCTCTAGATTATAAGTTCTACAGGTGCCAAAGGTTCAACACAAACCAATACAAAGTCAAAGAAAGGGTTCAAATAAAAAGAACAAAAGACAACCGAAGTGCACCCTGGTCTGGCGCATCGGACTGTCCGGTGCACCAGGAGGAACGACTCTGAACTGCTCAGCTTCGGGAATTCAGGGAGCCGCTCCGCTATAATTCACCGGACTATCCGGTGCAACACCGGACTGTCCGGTGTGCTAGTGGAGCAACGACTACTTCGTGCTAACGGTTGTCTGCAAAGGAACAATAAAAGTGAACAGTGCGCGCCTGCGCGCAGAAGTCAGAGCAGGCGCCAGAAGGCGCACCGGACAGTGAACAGTGACTGTCCGGTGAACCACCGGACTGTCCAGTGGCCCCACTTGTCAGAGCTCCAACGATCGAACCCTAACGGTTGGGTGACGTGGCTGGCGCACCGGACAGTGTCCAGTGGCGCACCGGACTGTCCGGTGCGCCATAGGACAGCAGCCCCTCCCAACGGCCACTTTGGTGGTTGGGGCTATAAATACCCCCAACCACCACTCATTCAAGGCATCCAAGTTCTCAGCCATTGCATTCAATACAAGATCTCTAGACTTCACTCCAAGACATAAAACAAGAGATCAAATCCTCTCCCAAGTCCAAAGATCATTCCAATCAAATAGTGGCTAGAGAGAGAGACATTTGTGTTCATTTGAGTTATTGCGCTTGGATCACTTTTCTTCTTCTTCTTTATTTCTTGATCCCCACTCAATTGTAATCAAGGCAAGAGACACCAATTGTGTGGTGGTCCTTGTGTGGACTTAGTGTCCCGATTGATTGAGAAGAGAAGCTCACTCGGTCTAGGTGACCATTTGAGAGAGGGAAAGAGTTGATAGAGACCCGGTCTTTGTGACCACCTCAACGGGGAGTAGGTTTGCAAGAATCGAACCTCGGTAAAACAAATCATCGCGTCTCACTCTTCATTTGCTTGTGATTTGTTTTCGCCCTCTCTTTTCAGACTCGATTTTAATTCTAACGCTAACCCCGGCTTGTAGTTGTGCTTAAGTTTATAATTTTCAGATTCCGCATATTCACCCCCCTCTAGGTAGGGGTGAAAACGGGTCAGGATTACCCGGCGAGTACCGGATACAGATACTAGAAATACCCGATTTTTCGGGTACCGGATACGGGTATTTTTGTATACGGGTCGGATACGGATAGTACCCGGATAGACATTAGCCGGATACAGATAGGATACGGGATGACTACTACCCGGCAAATACCCGAGAAGTCCGGGTAGGATACGGGTACCCGGTTAGCGGGTACCCGACTACAGTGTCGAGCTATCGCAGTTACAGGCCCAACACTAGTCAGCCCAGTAACATGTCTGGGCGTGACTTGGGCGCCTGGCTGCCGCAAGGCCTAGAGGCCAAAGTGATGGAGTGTGTCTACTAATTGTGATCCACTTAGCACTGATCTCGTCAACTTGTGGGGACGTGGGCTCGTGGCCACTGGCCCATACGTGAGTGCATCACTGCATTTGTCCATGAGACCATGATCGTGAAGCCCTGGGAGAGCCTCAGCCGCCAGTCCACCACACATGGCTATGCTTAAAAGAGGGACTTGTGGTTAATGTCTAAAAGAGGGATGGTGCTGATTTTTTAAATTATGTTGTTGGTTCGATAATGAAATTGTGTGAACTATCTAATATTTGTTATATACTTGTGGATTATACCTAAAAGGGGATATATTGCTGATTTTTTTTAAATCGTGTTTTTGGTTCTATAATGAATTTGTGATTAGTAACTTTGAATTGTATGTTGTCAGTTTTGTCAGTATTTTTCTATATTTAAGCTATCATATACATAATTATGTATTTCTTATTTTATTCATTTGTTTCACGGTTGGGCAACTAATATCATCACGGTGGATTATCCTACTAATATCCGTTATCTATCTGGGTATTATCCGATATCCGTTTCTTATCCGCCCTAGTTATTACCCGATCACGTCCTGTATCCATCCCGGATTTTCACTATCCGTATCCGATCATGTATCCGGTAAAATTGTATTAGGGTAGGATACGAGACGACCTAATATCCGTCCGTATCTGTCCCGTTTTCACCCCTACCTCTAGGCGACTTTCAGATCGGCCTCGCCTGGGGATAGACCTTCAGTTTGTGCTCGGCCAGCTCTCTTGGGACTCCCGGCATATCCGCAGGTTGCCATGCGAATACGTCTCAGTTATCTTGTAAGAACTGGATGAGCGCGCTTTCCTATTTGTCATCCAGACTAGAGCTGATGATGGCAGTCTTGCATTCATCAGCGAACCTGTCGGCGTTTCGAGACCGGGGGGTCCCTAAGCCGACGAGTGAGTGTGCCGCGTGCCCCAGCCCAGATGGGTCGAGCGCGTGGGCGAGCGCGAAGGGGGGAAGAGCGAGGCGGCCGGAGCCGGGTCGAGAGGGAGGTGGAGATCCCGCGGCCTTCGTGTTCGTCCCGCGCCCAGGTCGGGTGCGCTTGCAGTAGGGGGTTACAAGCGTCCACGCGGGTGAGGGGAGCGAGCGGCCCCAAGAGAGCGCCTGCCCCTGCCCTCGTTCCCGCGGGGCCAACCTTCTCTAAGAAGGCCCTGGTCCTTCCTTTTATAGGCGTAAGGAGAGGATCCAGGTGTACAAATGGGGGTGTAGCAAGGTGCTACATGTCTAGCGGGGGAGAGCTAGTGCCCTAAGTACATGCCAAGGTGGCATCCGGAGAGATCTTGGCACCCAGCTGGTGTGGCGTCGTGGCTGTCGGAGAAGCAATGGAGCCTGGCGGAGGGACAGCTGTCGGAGTGGTTGGGCCCTTGCTGACGTCCCCCTGCTTTCGTAAGGGAGCTGAGAGCCGCCGTCGTCATGGGTCTAGCGGGGCGCCATCATTGCCTATCTGGCAGAGCTAGCCAGATGGGACGTCGGTCCTGTTTTCGGCGGCCCGAGTCGGCTCGGGGTAGGGTGATGATGGCGCTTCCTGTTGACGTGGCGGACTTGTGCCCTAGGTCGGGCAACGTGGAGGCTCCTCCGAAGCCGAGGTCGAGTCTGTCCTGCATGGCCGAGGCTGAGTCCGAGCTCCTGGCTCGGGCGAGGCGGAGGTCGTTCGGCAGAGGCCAGAGCGGAGTCCGACCCCTGTGGTCGGGCGAGGCGGAGTTCGTCGTCTTCCGGGGCCTTAGCCCGAGTCCGAGCCCTGGGTCGGGCGGAGCGGAGTTCGCCGTCTTCCGGGGCCTTAGCCCGAGTCCGAGCCCTGGGTCGGGCGGAGCGGAGTTCGCCGTCTTCCGGGGCCTTAGCCCGAGTCCGAGCCCTGGGTCGGGCGGAGCGGAGTTCGCCGTCTTCCGGGGCCTTAGCCCGAGTCCGAGCCCTGGGTCGGGCGGAGCGGAGTTCGTCGTCTTCCGGGGCCTTAGCCCGAGTCCGAGCCCTGGGTCGGGCGGAGCGGAGTTCGCCGTCTTCCGAGGCCTTAGCCCGAGTCCGAGCCCTGGGTCGGGCGGAGCTTCCTATGGCGCCTTTGGCAAGGCCTGGCTGCCTATCAGTCTCACTCTGTCAAGTGGCACTGCAGTCGGGATGGCGCAGGCGGCGCTGTCCTTCTGTCAGACCGGTCAGTGGAGCGGCGAAGTGACGGCGGTCACTTCGGCTCTGCCAGGGGGCGCGCGTCAGGATAAAGGTGCCAGGCTACCTTTGCGTTAAATGCCCCTGTGACTTGGTCGGTCGGCGCGGCGATCTAGTCAGGTTTGCTTCTTAACAAAGGCAAGGCCTCGGGCGAGCCGGAGATACGTCTGCCGTGAAAAGGGGGCCTCGGGCGAGACGGAAACACCTCAGGGTCGGCTGCCCTTGCCCGAGGCTAGGCTTGGGCGAGGCGTGATCAAGTCGCTCGTATGGACTGATCCCTGACTTAATCGCACCCATCAGGCCTCTGCAGCTTTATGCTGATGGGGGTTACCAGCTGAGAATTAGGCGTCTTGAGGGTACCCCTAATTATGGTCCCCGACAGTAGCCCCCGAGCCTCGAAGGGAGTGTTTAGCACTCGCTTGGAGGCTTTCGTCGCACTTTTTTGCAAGGGGACCAGCCTTTCTCGGTTGCATTCTGTTCCGGTGGGTGCGCGCGAGCGCACCCGCCGGGTGTAGCCCCCGAGGCCTCGGAGGAGTGGTTTCACTCCTTCGAGGTCTTAATGCCTTGCGTAATGCTTCGGCTGGTCTGGTGGTTCCCTCATGCGAACTGGCCGTAGCCCGGGTGCACTGTCGGGGCCCAAGTTCTCGGGCTGGTATGTTGACGCTGTCAACGGTTTGGCCGGAGCCGGGTTTGCGAGAGCAGCCCCCGAGCCTCCGCACAGGGCAAGAGGGCGATCAGGGACAGACTCGGCTTTTTTACATACGCCCCTACGTCGCCTTTCCGCAAGGAGGAGGGGGGGAGTGCGCCATGTTACCCTCGATGGGCACCGAACATGGTGTCTCCGGTGAGCTGCAAGCGGGTAATCCGAGTGGACGTCCGTGCCCCGTTCGTTGGGGGTCGGCTAGGGGCCCGGAGGCACGCCCAAAAGTACCTGCGGGTGATCTGCCGGACCCGGTCCCCTGGCGACGGGGTCCGAGGGCTCGATGCCTCCCTCCGATGGGATTCCGTTACAGGATCGTTCCCGCTGGTCTCGGAAATGTCCTAGGGTACCTCGGGAGCGCAGCCCGAGCCTTGGTTATGTATCGAACGTACCCCTGGTCATCCCTCGCTCGGTGTCTGAGGCGACTGTGAACCCTTCGGGGGGCCAGCCTTCGATCCCCTGATCAGTAATGGGCGCGGAGCCCGAGTAGCCTGAGGCGGCCGTGGAACCTTTCGGGAGGCCGACCTTCGAACCTCTAACCAGTAGTGGGTGTCGGGCCCACGCGATCTGAGGCGGCTGTTGAACCCTTCGGGGGGCCAGCCTTCGAACCCCTGATCAGTAAGGAGGCTCGGAGCCTAGTTCCTTCACGGGGAAGGATCCCTTTAGGGGTATCCCCTTTCCCGGTCCCTGTTGCAAGAGATAGAGAAAGAGGAAAAAAGGAAAAAGGATACGAAACTGAATGACGCGGCGTACCTTTTTTGGCGCGGTTGTTTTGGCGAGGGCGAATCGTCGCCAGTTGCTCCTGCCAGAAGCGCCGCCTGTCTAGCCGCGGAGTTAATGCGACGGGGCGAGTAGTTGGCGAGGCTGCCGTTGCGCGTGCGCGAGCCGTTCGAGGAACGGGTCACGGGCGCGTCGTCTTCACGCCGTGAGAGGGGGTTCTCTCGCTGGCTCCGGATGGGACGTGAGCTTTAGCTGACGGCGTGACCGCTGCTCCCGTGTGCCTGCCACCGTCATTACTGCCGGCCCACTTTTGACCGTGTTTGACCGCTGCGTCAGGCTGGCGCTGTTGGGTCACGCGCTGAGTCGCCTCGGGTCGCGGTATCGGTTCCGCAATCGAGGAGGCGCGGTGGTGGCGCAAGTGGTACAGTTGCTTGCATGCGGCATCTGGCGCACCGATCGCGCGACACGTGGGCTTGGGCCTTCGTGCTGGCGTGTCAGGAGTCGGAGGGGCGTGTCCACTTGGCGCGGTTGCATGCCGCCTGCATGGCTGCCTGCCCCTTTCGCCCGTTGGTCTGGGCAAAAGTGGAGGGTCACTTGTAACCGCTGGGTGGTTGCGTGCGCCGTGCGCGGCGGTTTGGCTTCTTCTGCTCGGAGCCGGTCTGCATGACATGCGGGACCCAGCCCCCGCGCCGCAGGGGAGTGCTTTGGAGCGTGTTGGAGAAGACTCAGCCCGTGACGGTTGGGGGCGCAAGCAGGGAGAGTCGCCTTTAAAAGGAGGGCGACCCCTTCCGTAGGGCGACCACGTCTTCTTCCTGCCTTACGCACTGTGTTTTTCCACCTTCCAAGCCCCCGGATGGGGGAAACCGCCGTCTTTTCGCCTCATCGTTGGTGGAACGCAACTCCGTGGGAGTTGGTACCTTTCAGCCATCGTTCGGCTTCAAGGATTTTCATCACGCAGCCCGGCCGCTTCCCTTCGCTGGTGGTCACCCACGGTGGTGACCTCCAGCTCCTAGATGGGGAGAGGCGAACCGGGCTGCGGTCCCGGCCCCACCCTCAGTGTTGAGGGTGTTCGTCATCCTCGCCGGGGCGGGGAGTGAGGCGAGCCGGGGCTCTGCCTCCTGCGCAGGTCGGCGGGCCACCTCTTCTTCCAGCTTCTGGTGGTGGCAATCGCCCCTTAGTCCTACAGCGGAGACGTCCTCCAGCCATGTCGGGGAAGGCGAACTGTTGCTGCCCAGCTAGGATGCAACATTCCGTCCCCTTCCTCGCACTTGCGGCGAGGACGGCTGCGAGGATCTGCCGGGACGCTTGAGGCGACCTGCGTTTTGCCGGTGATTCGCCCAGAGCTTGTCGCTCCGCGGGCTTCCCTGGCGGGGAGGTTGTCCATACCTGTGGAGATGGAATCGGAGTTCCGTTTGTAATGGCACTTCGAATGCCAGGGGTTTTTGTCCATTTCGGCTTTCGGGGCCTGAACATGTATGTAACTTCGGCACGGAGCCGTGTTTTTTCCTCATTTCCGAGCACTAAGACTCGTCTGTTGACTATCTGAACCGCTTCACCGAGCATGAGTCGCCCCGCGTCAAGGTGACGAGTGAGGTATCCGTATCCCGGAGGCGTAGGAGTCCCTCGGCTCGGTCGGCCTCGCTGTCCGAGGTTCCTCTAGCTTAGTTAAAGAGACCCCTCGGCCGCTCTTCAACGAGCCGAGGCCAGGGGTAGCGATATCAGCATGAACAGAGGCGGAGTTGGCTCGAAAATGAAACCTGGTTGGCCGGAGCCTAGCCGGGTTGTCCGTTGACAGGATCGACGTCGGAGTTGATCATCCGAGGCTTCGGACCAGGCTGGCGCCTTCGGAAGATGGTTGGTCGAGGCCTCAGGGGTGACCGGCTGAGCCGCCTGCTCAGGCCGGATTCCCGGAGAAGTCCCTGACAGCGATTGCCCGGGCGTGGTGATGACGTCGTCCTTCGGAGCGGAGACCCTCGAACCGCGTCGCCGTCCGAGGCTAGGTCGGGCCTCGCCGAAGGTGCCGTCGATGCCGAGGGCGTTGCTGCCCCCTTCCAGCGTCAAGACCCGAGCCTGCAGGATCAGATTGTCTTGTAGCGTGTGCCTTGTGCGGCCGTCGAGGCCAGAACACACACCCTCGCTGCGTTGTAAAGTTGCGTCTCTTTTCCTCCTGTTTCGAGTATCTGGACTCTTTGTCGGTAACAGGGATGTTTGTGCGAGCGAGAGTTGCTTCTCGCGGAAGGTGATGAGTGAGGTATCCGTATCCCAGAGGCGTGGGAGTCCCTCGGCTCGGTCGGCCTTGCCGCTTACGCGTACTTTCACCCGTCCGTGAGGCCCTGTCGCCGACTCGGTCGAGAAGGCTCGAAGGATCGCTTCGGCAGAAAGGCTTCCGAACGTAAAGACTTGTTCGATCCGCGGAGCCACTTTATCCGAACGCGAGTTATTTATCGCAGAAGGTGATGAGTGAGGTATCCGTATCCCGGTGGCGTAGGAATCCCTCGGCTCGGTCAGCCTTGACTGCTTACGTGTACTCCATCGTTTCCAGGACCCACTTTTCGAAGTAGTCAAAAAGCACGAAAGATATTCTGGTAAAAGAGATTTTTTTCGAGGAAAATTTTGACGCAGAGGGGGTTTCCCCCCTTTTAGCCCCCCTTTTAGCCCCCGAGGGAGGGTCGGGCTTTGCCGAGACGAGGCCGACCCTTCCTTGTTGACTAAACTTTGCGTGGGTGCGAGGTATATGAACAACTTGGAAACATCTTAAGGGTAGAAGCGACGTAGCTGTTGGATGTTCCAAGCATTGCCGTAGACCTCGCCTTGACTGTTGGCCAGCTTGTACGTTCCGGGCTTCAGAACTTTGGCGATGACGAATGGCCCCTCCCAGGGGGGCGTGAGCTTGTGCCTCCCTCGGGCGTCTTGCCGCAGCCGAAGCACCAGGTCGCCCACCTGGAGGTCTCGGGGTCGGACCCCTCGGGCGTGGTAGCGTCGCAGGGACTGCTGATACCGCGCCGAGTGTAGTAAGGCCTTGTCCCGAGCCTCTTCCAGCTGGTCCAGCGAGTCTTCTCGACTAGCTTGGTTGCTTTGATCGTCGTAGGCTCTCGTCCTCAGGGAGCCGTATTCCAGGTTCGTGGGCAAGACGGCCTCGGCCCCGTAGACCAGGAAGAACGGCGTGAAACCCGTGGCTCGGCTCGGCGTCGTCCTCAGGCTCCAGACCACCGAGGGGAGTTCCTTCATCCACCGCTTGCCGAACTTGTTGAGGTCGTTGTAGATCCGAGGCTTGAGCCCTTGTAGAATCATGCCATTGGCACGCTCCACTTGCCCATTCGACATGGGATGAGCTACGGCAGCCCAGTCCACCCGGATGTTGTGATCCTCGCAAAAATCCAAGAATTTTTTGCCGGTGAACTGGGTGCCGTTGTCGGTGATGATGGAGTTTGGGACCCCGAAGCGATGGATGATGTTGGTGAAGAACACCACTGCCTGCTCGGACCTGATGCTGTTCAGGGGTCGGACCTCGATCCACTTGGAGAATTTGTCGACGGCGACCAGCAGGTGCGTGTAGCCCCCGGGCGCCTTCTGCAGAGGGCCAACGAGGTCCAGACCCCACACAGCGAAGGGCCAGGTGATGGGTATCGTCTGCAGAGCCTGAGCGGGCAAGTGGGTCTGCTTCGCATAGAATTGACACCCTTCGCAGGTGCGGACAATTCTAGTGGCGTCAGCCACCGCCGTCGGCCAGTAGAAGCCTTGCCGGAAAGCGTTCCCGACGAGGGATCGAGGCGCTGCATGATGGCCGCAAGCCCCCGAGTGTATCTCTTGTAGGAGTTCCTGACCTTCGGCGATGGAGATGCATCGCTGGAGGATGCCCGAGGGGCTGCGGTGGTAGAGCTCCTTCTCATCGCCCAGCAAGACGAACGACTTGGCGCGCCGCGCTACCCACCGAGCCTCGGCCTGGTCGAGGGGTAGCTCTCCTTGGCGGAGATATTGCAGGTACGGGGCCTGCCAATCTTGATCAGGCGTGACCCCGCTCCGCTCCTCCTCGATACGCAGCGCCTCGCCCTCGGGAGCCGAGGGTTCTTCGGGCTGAACCAAGGATGGCTCGGGCTGGGCCGAGGTTACCTCGGACGGGGCCGAGGGCGCCTCGGGCTTGGGCGTGTCGCTGGTCTTGACGGAGGGTTGGTGCAGATCCCGGAAGAAGACGTCCAGGGGAACCGTCGTTCGCCCCGAGGCTATCTTTGCCAGCTCGTCCGCAGTCTCGTTGTAGCGCCGGGCGATGTGGTTAAGCTCGAGCCCGTAGAACTTGTCTTCCAGGCGTCGAACCTCATCACAATAGGCCTCCATCTTCGGGTCGCGGCAGTGGGAGTTCTTCATAACCTGGTCGATGACGAGCTGCGAGTCGCCGCGAGCGTCGAGGCGTCGGACCCCTAGCTCGATGGCGATTCGCAATCCGTTGATCAGAGCTTCGTACTCAGCCACATTGTTGGACGCCGGAAAATGGAGGCGCAGCACGTAGCGCAGGTGTTTCCCGAGGGGCGAGACGAAGAGCAGGCCCGCGCCGGCCCCCGTCTTCATCAGCGACCCGTCGAAAAACATGGTCCAGAGCTCCGGTTGGATCGGAGCCGTCGGCAACTGTGTGTCGATCCATTCGGCTACGAAGCCCGCCAGTACCTGGGACTTGATGGCCTTCCGAGGGGCGAACGAGATTGTCTCGCCCATGATTTCCACCGCCCACTTCGCGATCCGTCCCGAGGCTTCTCGGCACTGGATGATCTCCCCCAGGGGGAAGGATGACACCACAGTTACCGGATGAGACTCGAAGTAATGTTGCAACTTTCGCCTCGTCAGGATCACTGCATACAGCAGCTTCTGAACTTGTGGGTAGCAGATCTTGGTTTCGGACAGCACCTCGCTGACGAAGTAAACTGGCCTCTGAATGGGCAATGCATGCCCCTCTTCTTGCCTTTCGACCACGATCGCGGCGCTAACCACCTGAGTGGTAGCGGCGACGTAGACCAAGAGGGCTTCTCCATCAGCTGGGGGTACCAAGACGGGCGCCTGGGTGAGGAGCGCCTTCAGGTTCCTGAGAGCTTCCTCGGCTTCGGGGGTCCAAGTGAAGCACTCGGCCTTCCTTAAGAGACGGTACAGAGGCAGGCCTCTTTCGCCGAGGCGCGAGATGAAACGGCTCAAGGCCGCGAGACATCCCATGACCCTCTGTACGCCTTTTAAGTCCTTGATGGGCCCCATGCTGGTGATGGCTGCGATTTTCTCCGGGTTGGCTTCGATGCCCCGCTCGGAGACGATGAATCCCAGGAGCATGCCTCGGGGCACCCCGAAGACACACTTCTCGGGATTGAGCTTGACGTCCTTTGCCTTGAGACACCGGAATGTCACTTCAAGGTCGGAGAGAAGGTCGGAGGCCTTCCTTGTCTTGACTACGATGTCATCGATGTAGGCCTCGACCGTGCGACCGATGTGTCCGCCGAACACATGGTTCATGCACCGCTGGTACGTTGCACCCGCATTCCTCAAACCGAACGGCATGGTGACATAGCAGTACATGCCGAAGGGCGTGATGAAGGAAGTCGCGAGCTGGTCGGACTCTTTCATCTTGATTTGATGATACCCTGAGTAGGCATCGAGGAAAGACAGGGTTTCGCACCCAGCGGTGGAATCCACGATTTGATCGATGCGAGGTAGAGGGTAGGGAACCTTCGGACATGCTTTGTTGAGACCAGTGTAGTCTACTCACATCCGCCATTTCCCCCCTTTCTTCCTCACAAGCACAGGGTTGGCAAGCCATTCGGGATGGAATACCTCTTTGATGAACCCTGCTGCCATCAGCTTGTGGATCTCCTCGCCTATCACCCTGCGCCTTTCCTCGTCAAATCGGCGCAGAGGCTGCCTGACCGGTCGGGCTCCGGCCCGAATATCCAGCGAGTGCTCGGCGACATCCCTCGGTATGCCGGGCATGTCCGAGGGACTCCACGCAAAGACGTCGGCGTTTGCGCGGAGAAAGTCGACGAGCACTGCTTCCTATTTGGGGTCGAGCCCGGAACCGATCCGGATCTGCTTGGAGGTGTCGCCACTGGGGTCGAGAGGGACGGCCTTAACCGTCTCCGCTGGCTCGAAGTTGCCGGCGTGTCGCTTCACGTCCGGCACCTCTCGGGAGAGGTTTTCCAGGTCGGCGATGAGGGCCTCGGACTCGGCGAGGGCCTCGGCGTACTCCACGCACTCCACATCGCATTCGAACGCGTGTTTGTACGTGGGGCCGACGGTGATGACCCCGTTGGGGCCCGGCATCTTGAGCTTCAGGTAGGTGTAGTTGGGGATGGCCATGAACTTCGCGTAGCATGGCCTCCCCAATACTGTGTGGTAGGTTCCTCGGAACCCGACCACCTCGAGCGTCGAAGTCTCCCTTCGGAAGTTGGAGGGTGTTCCGAAGCAGACAGGAAGGTCGAGCCGTCCGAGGGGCTGGACGCGCTTCCCAGGAATGATCCCGTGGAAGGGCGCAGCGCCTGCTCGGACGGAGGACAGATCGACGCGCAGGAGCCTGAGCGTCTCGGCGTAGATGATATTGAGGCAGCTGCCCCCATCCATCTGGACCTTGGTGAGCCTGACGTCGTCGATGATGGGATCGACGACGAGCGGGTACTTCCCCGGGCTCGGCACGTGGTCGGGGTGATCATCTTGGTCGAAGGTGATGGGCTTGTCGGACCAGTCTAGGTAGACTGGCGCCGCCACCTTCACCGAGCAGACCTCCCGACGCTCTTGCTTACGATGTCGAGCCGAGGCATTCGCCGCATGCCCTCCGTAGATCATGAAGCAGTCGCGGACCTCGGGGAACTCTCCTGCTTGGCGATCTTCCTTTTTGTCGTCGTCGCGGGCCCTGCCACCCTCTGCGGGTGGCCCGGCCTTGTGGAAGTGGCGCCGAAGCATGACGCACTCCTCGAGGGTGTGCTTGACGGGCCCCTGATGGTAAGGGCACGTCTCCTTGAGCATCTTGTCGAAGAGGTTGGCACCTCCGGGGGGCTTCCGAGGGTTCTTGTACTCGGCGGCGGCGACAAGGTCTGCGTCGGCGGCGTCGCGTTTCGCTTGCGACTTCCTCCTGCCTTTCTTCTTGGCGCCGAGCGGAGTAGACGCCTCGGGAGCATCTTCCGACGGGCGGCCCTGGGGCTGCTTGTCCTTTCGGAAGATGGCCTCGACCGCCTCCTGGCCAGAGGCGAACTTGGTGGCGATGTCCATCAGCTCGCTCGCCCTGGTGGGGGTCTTGCGACCCAACTTGCTCACCAGGTCACGGCAGGTGGTGCCGGCAAGGAACGCGCCGATGACATCGGAGTCGGTGATGTTGGGCAGCTCGGTGCGCTGCTTCGAGAATCGCCGGATGTAGTCCCGAAGCGACTCTCCCGGCTGTTGCCGGCAGCTTCGGAGGTCCCAGGAATTCCCGGGGCGCACGTACGTGCCCTGGAAGTTGCCGGCGAAAGCTTGGACCAAATCCTCCCAGTTGGAAATCTGCCCCGGAGGCAGGTGCTCCAACCAAGCGCGAGCAGTGTCGGAGAGGAACAGGGGGAGGTTGCGGATGATGAGGTTGTCGTCGTCCGTTCCACCCAGTTGACAGGCCAGGCGGTAGTCCGCGAGCCACAATTCCGGTCTTGTTTCCCCCGAGTACTTTGTGATAGTAGTCGGGGGTCGGAATCGGGCCGGGAACGGCGCCCGCCGGATGGCCCGGCTGAAGACCTGCGGACCGGGTGGTTCGGGCGAGGGACTCCGATCCTCCCCGCTGTCGTAGCGTCCCCCACGCCTGGGGTGGTAGCCTCGGCGCACCCTTTCGTCGAGGCGGGCCCGACGGTCGCGATGAGGGTGCTCGTCGCCGAGGTGGCCCGGGGCCGCAGGCGCGGTGTTGCGCGTGCGCCCGGTGTAGACCGAGGCTTCCCGCATGAGTCGGGAAGTCGCGGCACGAGGTTCCGAGGGGTACCCCTGCCTGCGGGAGGCAGAGCTCTCGGCCCACCGGGCCGCAGCGCCTTCCAGGAGATGCTTGAGCTCTCCCTGGATTCGCCGACCCTCGGTGGTTGATGACTCCGGCATCGCGCGGAGGAGCATCGCCGCGGCTGCCAGGTCCTGACCGGTCCCGCTGGATGCGGGTGGCGGCCTGTCCCTGGCATCGTTGGCGATGCGGTGCTGGAGACCCTGGGGCAGGTGACGTATTTCTCCGGCCGGGGGCTGGCCCGCCCATACCTGCCCGACGTCCCGGCGGATCAACTCGAGCGCTCCTGCCTCCTCGTCGAGCCCGGCCTGCGCCCCGCGGACTTGCTCGAGCTGTGGGTCATGACCCCCCGCCGGAACGGGGACCACAGCTAGCTCCCGCGGGATGTTGGCGCGAGGCACTGGCCTAGTGAGATCACCATCCTCCGGCATGCCAAGACGGTTGCCTCCGGAGGGATCCCCTAGCTCGACGTGGAAACATTCGCGGCTCGGGCCGCAGTCCTTGTCGTCAAGGCTGCGGCTGCCGTCGGAACAGTCGGAGAGGCAGTAGTTGCATGCGGTCATGAAGTCCCGCATGGCACTGGGGTTGCCAGATCCGGAGAAATCCCAGCAGACGCTGGGGTCGTCATCTTCCTCGGACCCAGAGGGCCCGTAGGTCGAGACGCCCGTCAATCGGTCCCAAGGCGACCGCACACGAAACCCAAGAGAAGTTGCACTCGCCTCAACGTGAGCGCCCGCCAGAGCGAGGTCGCTAGGCGGGTTGAGGTCGAGTCGAAATGACGAAGGATGGGAATCGGTCGGTACCTTTTGGTCGACGAGGAGCGATGAAGTCACATCGGGGGCTGATCGCGCCGTCGTCTTGGGTATGAGGGCGACGTCCTGCAGGCCCTCCGTGAGCGTGCTGGCGTCGTCCACTTGCTCGGGGTTGGCGTGTTGCGGGGGGACGGCGCTCGCTTTCGCCTCAAACGCGAGGGTGACGCCCGACGCGTCCTCCGTTGGGGCGCTGGGGATGTCGATTCGCTCGACAGCCGACGGAGCGCAGCCTCCCGCTCGGCCCTGGTTGCCCCGCCTCCTCCTCCGATGGCGAGGGAGAGGATGGGGCGAGCTCGAAGGTTGTTCTTCCCCCACGCGGGGAAGACGTCGTCGATTCCGCCGCCGGCGGGCGGGCTGTCGGCCGCCATTGTCGTCGTCGCGCGGCGGTGGAAGGAGTATCATGTCGTAGCCGCCGTCGAAAGACATGAACTCGAGACTCCCAAAACGGAGCACCGTCCCGGGTTGGAGAGGTCGTTGGAGACTGCCCATCTGGAGCTTGACGGGGAACTGCTCGTCAACACGCAGCAGGCCCCTACCTGGCGCGCTAACTGTCGGCGTTTCGAGACCGGGGGGTCCCTAAGCCGACGAGTGAGTGTGCCACGTGCCCCAGCCCAGATGGGTCGAGCGCGTGGGCGAGCGCGAAGGGGGGAAGAGCGAGGCGGCCGGAGCCGGGTCGAGAGGGAGGTGGAGATCTCGCGGCCTTCGTGTTCGTCCCGCGCCCAGGTCGGGTGCACTTGCAGTAGGGGGTTACAAGCGTCCACGCGGGTGAGGGAAGCGAGCGGCCCCAAGAGAGCGCCTGCCCCTGCCCTCGTTCCCGCGGGGCCAACCTTCTCTAAGAAGGCCCTGGTCCTTCCTTTTATAGGCGTAAGGAGAGGATCCAGGTGTACAAATGGGGGTGTAGCAAGGTGCTACGTGTCTAGCGGGGGAGAGCTAGTGCCCTAAGTACATGCCAAGGTGGCAGCCGGAGAGATCTTGGCACCCAGCTGGTGTGGCGTCGTGGCTGTCGGAGAAGCAATGGAGCCTGGCGGAGGGACAGCTGTCGGAGTGGTTGGGCCCTTGCTGACGTCCCCCTGCTTTCGTAAGGGAGCTGAGAGCCTCCGTCGTCATGGGCCTAGCGGGGCGCCATCATTGCCTATCTGGCGGAGCTAGCCAGATGGGACGTCGGTCCTGTTTTCTGCGGCCCGAGTCGGCTCGGGGTAGGGTGATGATGGCGCTTCCTGTTGACGTGGCGGACTTGTGCCCTAGGTCGGGCAACGTGGAGGCTCCTCCGAAGCCGAGGTCGAGTCTGTCCTGCACGGCCGAGGCCGAGTCCGAGCTCCTGGCTCGGGCGAGGCGGAGGTCGTTCGGCAGAGGCCAGAGCGGAGTCCGACCCCTGTGGTCGGGCGAGGCGGAGTTCGTCGTCTTCCGGGGCCTTAGCCCGAGTCTGAGCCCTGGGTCGGGCGGAGCGGAGTTCGCCGTCTTCCGGGGCCTTAGCCCGAGTCCAAGCCCTGGGTCGGGCCGAGCGGAGTTCGCCGTCTTCCGGGGCCTTAGCCCGAGTCCGAGCCCTGGGTCGGGCGGAGCGGAGTTCGCCGTCTTCCGGGGCCTTAGCCCGAGTCCGAGCCCTGGGTCGGGCGGAGCGGAGTTCGTCGTCTTCCGGGGCCTTAGCCCGAGTCCGAGCCCTGGGTCGGGCGGAGCGGAGTTCGCCGTCTTCCGAGGCCTTAGCCCGAGTCCGAGCCCTGGGTCGGGCGGAGCTTCCTATGGCGCCTTTGGCAAGGCCTGGCTGCCTGTCAGTCTCACTCTGTCAAGTGGCACTACAGTCGGGATGGCGCAGGCGGCGCTGTCCTTCTGTCAGACCGGTCAGTGGAGCGGCGAAGTGACGGCGGTCACTTCGGCTCTGCCAGGGGGCGCGCGTCAGGATAAAGGTGCCAGTCTACCTTTGCGTTAAATGCCCCTGTGACTTGGTCGGTCGGCGCGGCGATCTAGTCAGGTTTGCTTCTTAACGAAGGCAAGGCCTCGGGCGAGCCGGAGATGCGTCTGCCGTGAAAAGGGGGCCTCGGGCGAGACGAAAACACCTCAGGGTCGGCTGCCCTTGCCCGAGGCTAGGCTCGGGCGAGGCGTGATCAAGTCGCTCGTATGGACTGATCCCTGACTTAATCGCACCCATCAGGCCTCTGCAGCTTTATGCTGATGGGGGTTACCAGCTGAGAATTAGGCGTCTTGAGGGTACCCCTAATTATGGTCCTCGACAGAACCCAAGGTTGATTCTCTTGGTTTCCTCAGTCGGCCGCATAGAGGTCATGGATTGAGCTTCATTTGTGGGTACTGTGAGGTCCTCGTCAGGCTTTGAGTTCGCTTGTGCAGAAGAAGTCGTTGATAGTTTGGTGGTGAGAGCCGCCTGAATGGCCACTCGGAAGCACTCTACGGTGCCTTGGAAGTCAGCGCGCACAGTGATGATTCCTTGTGGTCCAGGTATCTTCAATATCATGTATGTATAATGCGGAATGGTCATGAACTTCGCTAATCCAGGCCTACCGATGATGACGTTGTATCCGCAGTCGAAGCTTGCCACCTCGAACCTCAGGAACTCGGTTCTGTAGTTTTCCGGAGTTTCGAAGGTGACCGGCATGTAGATGTGTCCGAGTGGATATTCTCCTTCAGTTGGCACGATGTCGAAAAAAGGAGTGTCTGACTCATGGAGCTCTTTAAGTGCGACCCCCAAGCCTTGAAGCGTACGGGGGAAGGTAACGTTGATGCTGCTTCCCCGTCCACTAACACCTTCTTTACCCTGCTCTCTCGGATCACCAGATCGACGAGGAGTGGGTATTTGCCCAGGTGATCGAAGTTGAGCCACTGATCCGCCCGAGTGAAGGTGATCGGGTGTTTAGACCATCGATACGGGGCGGGAGGACCTGTGGCCGCCACCAGTATCTAACGGTCGTTGAGCTTCTGTTGCCTCTTGCTTTCTTGCGACCCATTTCCACCGAAGATGACATTGACTTCTCCGTCGACGCGTGGGAATGCTCCGCCTCCTCCCCCTTCCTATTGTTGAGGCAGTCGAGGTTCTTTGGTTCCTCCTCGAGGTGGGGGAGGCGGTAGAGGTTGGAAGGGTCGGCTGTTCCCAACGGAGTGCTTAAAGTCCCTATAGTTCCGGAGGGTGTGGCGCATGTCCTTGTGGTACGGGCACTGGGCGTCGAGGATGTCGTCCAATGTATGTTCACCTCCCCGAGGTGCTCCTCGGGTGCGAGAGGCGGGTGGTCTAGCGGCGTGAACTTCTTCACGAGGCCTCTTCTCCCAAGGCTTGTCAGGTTGTTGGTTCGTGTCGCGCCGTGGTGCCGTTGGTGTAGGCTTCGCTCCTCCGATGAGGTCCTGAGCTCGTTCGTCGGCGGTGATGTAGAGGTCCGCTTCCCGGAATAGCTGCTCGGAGGTAGTCGGTGCCTTTTGCAGTATGGCTCGGACGAAGGCCGAGTCATTAGATCCCCGGTAGAAGTCTTCGATTACCGCTGCTTCTGTAACCTCGGGGATTCGATTTCTCATGGTCTGGAATCTTTTGAGGTACGACTGGAGAGTCTCATCCCCTCGGTGCTTGATGGATTTGAGGTCCCATGGCTGCGCCGGTTTGTCGGAGAGGGATTGGAAGTTGGCGATGAAACGCCGACTGAAGTCGCTCCAGTCGTCGATGCAGTGTCGGGGTAGGTGTCGTAGCTATTGCAGCGCATCCTGCCCGAGGACGATGGGCAAGTACGCAGTCATCACATCTTCAGTTGCCCCAGCGGCTCGGGCAGCAGTGGTGTATACAGCCAACCAACCTCCCAGGTCCTCCTTAGGCTCGTACTTGTCGATGTTGGAGACTTTGAAGTTAGGGGGCCATTGAATGGCCCTGAGACGTGGAGTGAGCACCGATACTCTGCACGTGTCCTCCTGTCGACGATGATGATGTCGGTCCCAGGGAGGGGAGTTGTCGACGTGGTGCCTCGACCGTCCCTGGGTTGTGCCGCCAGTTGAAGCCATTGCCGACTCAACTCTGGTGGCCTGACTTCGCGCAGGGATGCCGTGATCCCGGTCATACTCTTCTCGGCGCCGAATCTCGTTCTCGTGTCGTCGTTCGCGTGAAGCTTTGATGGAGCTCCGTGCGTCCTGCCGACTATTGACGGCGTGTCGTAGATCGCTCGATGGATGGGCGAGAGGTAGAAGATGATTAGCTGCCCGAGTGAGCAGCCGTCGATAGCCCTCGGCGTCTAGAGTTCGTGTAACACCCGGATTTTAGGGGTCCAAAAACCCGGGTGCTAACATAAACACCAGGTATGCTGGGACCAAGTCTCACACATATGATGTATAGTGGCACAGGATCGAATGTCACAACTTTATATATAACAGGAGTTCTATATAAAATAAATAATTACATTATAAGGAGACAATGGTCCAGCAACCCAAAGTTGACTGGGAGACGACGACCTAGACCACTCACGAACTCATCACAGCATTCTCCATGAGCATCATCCTGCAGTACCTGGTCTTGACCTGTGGTGTATGTGAGACAGCAAGAGTGAGCTCACATACGTTCATCGCTCAACAAGTTGTGGGGAATAATGTGCATGAACTCGCCAAAGGTGGGAGCTCACGTGAAGTGTAAGGCTTACCAAAGAGGATGGTTAGAGCTGAGCATTGCTTTTAAAGTTAGTCAAAATTTTATTAGCAATTACTAAGTATAAGTAAATACCAACCCAATTAAGTAATAGAACAAAAGTAATAACAACATCACCTGCGATGCAATGCATATGACAAATTGAATTTAGTTCCATAAATTAATCATGTGAGGGTCCGAGCTGCTCATGACCGTGAGCACGGCTAGTATACCAGTTTTACACTCTGCAGAGGTTGCGCATCTTTACCCACAAGCCGTGTTACCCATCTGCCAAGGGGTCATGAATCCCATACACCTCTACCAAGGAAGCGAGGCAGGGTAACACTACGAGGCCTTTACAAAGTTCCACTAGCTTCCGAAAACCCGCTACAGTTTATAGGAAGATCCAGTGCAGGAATCCCTTGCAGGACCGCCATCGCAGCAAAATCCTCCCGAGGGCCTCCCTACACTGACCTCTCCCCTACTGCCCTTGCCCCTTTCGGGTAAGGTAGTCTTCCACTAGCTTTCCTAATTAATCGGCCAAGGGCGTCCCATTCCACCCTTGTGGTAGCACTGTTTTCCCGGGTGGTTCTCCATGTTCCAATTAACATAATGATCTTAACATGAACCATAAATAACAACTGATAACAAAAGTATAATCATGAATGGTGTATCTCCATACCCAAAACCACATATAGCACTAGCAAGTACTACCCAGAAAGTTCAGTGGTAAACAAGGTATAAAGATAGACAAACTAGGGTAACCTACTGGGTCCCATCAAAATTAACCTATGCAGATCATTATGATTAATTAGAACATGAGTAGGTGAAAAGAAGTGATCAAGGGCACAACTTGCCTGGGCCTTGAGATTCCAGGTACCAGGATGATCTTCAGATCCTCGTGACCTCACTGCTAGTCGTAGCAATACAAACATACATGGTATAGGCAAAATTAACATTACACCAAACATATATGCAAAATACATATTAATAATCTACATATTAAAATAAGATCACAGGAATTGGAATTATTAAATTTGGAGTTATATATTTTAAGTTATGAATTTTCAAAGGTTTTATGTGCTTTAAAATGGATTAAGTGAGAGATTAAATTTCTAATTGTTTTCATGACAAAACAGAGGATCTAGGTGGTAGATAATAAAATTACCAAATTTTAGAAAGTGGAATGGATTAATTTGGACTAAAAATGGATTTTCTATGATTTAAACAAGTTCTAGCATTTATTTTTACACTAAAAAGTATTTTCCTAATGAATTTATCTGATTTTCTAATTATCTGGACTGGGCCTCAATTTCAGGAAAGTGCAGGGGGTTCTGGCGCAAGAATTCCGAGACACAGGGAACAGGGTCCCTGGACGGCGGGTTTATTCCGTGAAAGCCGAGGGGCTCTTTAGCAAAACGTATCCGCGAAGGGGTATCCTTAGATGTGGGCCGTTGGATTAGATCCCAACGGCACAGATGAACCCATCATCCCACCGATCCCACCTGCAACGCTAGCCGTTGGATCTGGGACCGATGGTTCAGATTTAATGAAGGATTCCTATACTCCGAGCCGTCCGATTATTCCTACGGACCAGATCGAATCACCGCGAAAGGATACGCCACTTCTAATCTCAACCGTGCACTCGCGATCTAACGGCCAAGGCCATTCTTCCCCACCGCGACGCACACCGCGGCGGCGGTGCCCCAGTACACGGCGGAGACATCGCCGACCAGCTTCTAAGGCCAAGTTTTCCGCCCGAAATCCCTATCCGACGGGTGCATGCGCAAGCGGAGAAGATTGCAGAGGTAGGGATGGTTATCTCACCGGTTATTGGCGCACGGGTGAGTCTGGCCGCGTTGAAGGGTGACACCAGCGTCCGACAAGGACTCCGACGAGCAATCGCCGAATCCCAGAGCGACCAACCGCCCTGATTCCCGACTCACACGAACTTGGGGTCCCTGCCGCACACCTGGACGCGGTGCCCGAGGCGGAGCGAGGTCGAAAGGCGCAATGAGGCAGCAGCGGCGATTATGGCGGCGGCGCGATTCGGTGATGTGGACCGGTGTCGATCTAGGCGACATGGGCTACGGCAACCGGTTCGGAAGGAGGGTCGCGCCCACGTACTTATACCCAGGCCACGACCCGCGGTCGTTGCACGGAGACCGAATTCGCCGGCGAGCGTCAGCGCGAGGTGAGCGCGGTCCGCGCGGCGACAATCACGCGGCGTTCTGTTGAAGACGGCGCTGACGACTGGGGCCAACCGGGCAGTGTAACGCGATCGCGGGCGCGCTGGATAAGAAGCCGACGGGTGGGGGCCATTCCGCAGTGAGAGAGAGAGCGCAGCGCGCGGTGTGTAAGCGGCTGACAAGTGGGCCCGGGTTGTCGGCGCCAGGGATCGGAGTGAGTGGGCCGCGCGGGTGAGGAAATGCTTAGGTGGGCCGAATACAAGGTAGCAGGCCCAGTTAGGTTAGAATTCCTTTTCTTTTTATTTTCTATTTTCTTTTCTCCATTTTCAAATCCAATTTGAGTTCAAGTTTAAATTCAAACTTTGTGAATAACTTGTCCTCAGTTTGAATGGTATAATTTAATAATTTAAGTGTGAAGGATGTTTATTCTGATTTTTATTTTATTTTATGTAGTATTTTTCTTAGTTCTTCCCTTCTCTTATTTCAAACCCTAATTCCAATTCAAATTAAATTTCAACTTGTGGCAAATTCACTTTCAGATTAATAGTAAAATTTGGACATACCTAAAAGTGTGATGAATTTATAACTTTGTTTTGTTTTGTATAATATTTCTTTCTTTCTTTCCTATTTCCAATTCAAATTAAACCAAGTTTTAAATTCTAGATTTCAAATTTATGCACAAGTTAAACTTTCACATGATGCATAATTACTACATAGTGTTTCTTCATTTATTTTATTATGAGTATTTACCTTTAAAAAGGGTGAATTATAAAGTTTAATTATTTATCAATGGTATTTTGCTCAGATTTCTTCTATCAATCCCAAATTCAGAATTTGGGTGTTACAAATCCTACCCCCCTTAAAAATAATCTCGTCCTCGAGATTTGCAAGAACAGGATATATAACCAAGTTATCTCAAAACATATGCACAAAGAAAAATCTTGGCATGATGCATAATTTATTAGCAATACATGGGGTCAATTAGACCTTATTATTCCAACTAAAATAGTATCTTATCAACTACTAACTAAAGTAACACTTAGAGCTTACAAATAGTCGTAATCTATATATGTTTATGTAGCTTGGTGGAACTGGTGGTTAGGAAAGCATGGGTGTATATATGTATGTCCACTTTATTATGTAGGATAGAAGATGCCTTTAAAGCATAGATAGGTTTGGGCAAGAAAAGCTAAGGTAAGGAAATACTTCATCCAAGATTGTGGATCTTGACTCATCTTGGTGACCTCACTTGATCCTTGAAGACTTGGGTTGGTGTTCATCCTCCCTTGATGAAGTTGATCAACTTCTTCGGTCTTGTCTCATTGATTAGGAGTTAGTGTATGTTATTGGGCTGGGGAATATGGTTAATATAGGTATGGATGAGATAGACTACATGATGTAGGTCAAAAGTTTGTTTGATGTTAGGTGGGGATAGGCAGGTCATGCAATCCATCAGGACTCTATTGGTTGGGTTGTTATGTAACCTGTTATATAGGTCAAGTTGTTGTGTATGGCCAAGGTTGATATAAGTCTCCAAATTAGGCTTAAGTGATTTAGGAGTATGGCCTTATCCTTTGTACCAGCATTAAGTAACACACACTAGATTAGATCATATTAGATTAAGTAGGAGCTAGATTAGATTGAATATGACTAGATTAGACTAGTTTAGGTTAAATAGATCTACTAGGGTAGGATAAATATTATTAGGATATGTTAGAATCTTTAGAAGTTAGTTAGATTTATTAGGACCAGATAAAATCTTTTTAAGGTAAGATGAATCTATTAAGGTAATAGAATATCCTTTAAGATAAGATGGATCTATTACACAAGATTGAATCTAGGTTAGATTGGTATGACTAGTTTGACTAAATAAGATCTAATTAAGTTGTATTAGATCATGGTTGTTTAATCTAGGGTGGATAAGTATGCTTATTAGGATAAGATGAATCCATAAAGATAAGATAAAATCTTTTGAGGTCAGTTAGATCTATTAGGATAAGGATAAGTAAAGTGGTTAGGATAAGATGAATTCTTCAAGATAAGATGAATCTATTAAGATAAGAGAAGGTCTTTTAGGATATGAGGGATCTATATAAAATAGATAGACTTTAATGGAGGATAAACCAGGTTGTTAATTATCTTGTGAATTTTATTTATTTATATTTATACCTATATGTATATGCAGATGTAATTGTGGACATTACTCCACAACCCATCACATTCAAACAAAGATCCAAATCAAACAGACATCATAAGAACAAACATTCAAGTTCATAGATATCTATAAAAATAGTTTTGTTTTTGTTCCTAAGATTAGGTTTCCTAATCTTAAATTCACTTTTAGGCACAGAATTTCAAAGTGTGAAATCCAAGTTTGTCTTTAGAAAGAAAAGGTAAGAATAATCAGAGTAAAGCGGAAATAGATGAGAAAAGATTAAGATAAGTTTAGAAAAGAATCAGAGTAAGGTAAGTAAGTATTGGTTGTCCAGTTCTATCTAGGTTTCGTCCTACAGTCAACATTCCTCTGATACCACTTCTGTAACACCCGGATTTTAGGGGTCCAAAAACCCGGGTGCTAACATAAACACCAGGTATGCTGGGACCAAGTCTCACACATATGATGTATAGTGGCACAGGATCGAATGTCACAACTTTATATATAACAGGAGTTCTATATAAAATAAATAATTACATTATAAGGAGACAACGGTCCAGCAACCCAAAGTTGACTGGGAGACGACGACCTAGACCACTCACGAACTCATCACAGCATTCTCCATGAGCATCATCCTGCAGTACCTGGTCTTGACCTGTGGTGTATGTGAGACAGCAAGAGTGAGCTCACATACGTTCATCGCTCAACAAGTTGTGGGGAATAATGTGCATGAACTCGCCAAAGGTGGGAGCTCACGTGAAGTGTAAGGCTTACCAAAGAGGATGGTTAGAGCTGAGCATTGCTTTTAAAGTTAGTCAAAATTTTATTAGCAATTACTAAGTATAAGTAAATACCAACCCAATTAAGTAATAGAACAAAAGTAATAACAACATCACCTGCGATGCAATGCATATGACAAATTGAATTTAGTTCCATAAATTAATCATGTGAGGGTCCGAGCTGCTCATGACCGTGAGCACGGCTAGTATACCAGTTTTACACTCTGCAGAGGTTGCGCATCTTTACCCACAAGCCGTGTTACCCATCTGCCAAGGGGTCATGAATCCCATACACCTCTACCAAGGAAGCGAGGCAGGGTAACACTACGAGGCCTTTACAAAGTTCCACTAGCTTCCGAAAACCCGCTACAGTTTATAGGAAGATCCAGTGCAGGAATCCCTTGCAGGACCGCCATCGCAGCAAAATCCTCCCGAGGGCCTCCCTACACTGACCTCTCCCCTACTGCCCTTGCCCCTTTCGGGTAAGGTAGTCTTCCACTAGCTTTCCTAATTAATCGGCCAAGGGCGTCCCATTCCACCCTTGTGGTAGCACTGTTTTCCCGGGTGGTTCTCCATGTTCCAATTAACATAATGATCTTAACATGAACCATAAATAACAACTGATAACAAAAGTATAATCATGAATGGTGTATCTCCATACCCAAAACCACATATAGCACTAGCAAGTACTACCCAGAAAGTTCAGTGGTAAACAAGGTATAAAGATAGACAAACTAGGGTAACCTACTGGGTCCCATCAAAATTAACCTATGCAGATCATTATGATTAATTAGAACATGAGTAGGTGAAAAGAAGTGATCAAGGGCACAACTTGCCTGGGCCTTGAGATTCCAGGTACCAGGATGATCTTCAGATCCTCGTGACCTCACTGCTAGTCGTAGCAATACAAACATACATGGTATAGGCAAAATTAACATTACACCAAACATATATGCAAAATACATATTAATAATCTACATATTAAAATAAGATCACAGGAATTGGAATTATTAAATTTGGAGTTATATATTTTAAGTTATGAATTTTCAAAGGTTTTATGTGCTTTAAAATGGATTAAGTGAGAGATTAAATTTCTAATTGTTTTCATGACAAAACAGAGGATCTAGGTGGTAGATAATAAAATTACCAAATTTTAGAAAGTGGAATGGATTAATTTGGACTAAAAATGGATTTTCTATGATTTAAACAAGTTCTAGCATTTATTTTTACACTAAAAAGTATTTTCCTAATGAATTTATCTGATTTTCTAATTATCTGGACTGGGCCTCAATTTCAGGAAAGTGCAGGGGGTTCTGGCGCAAGAATTCCGAGACACAGGGAACAGGGTCCCTGGACGGCGGGTTTATTCCGTGAAAGCCGAGGGGCTCTTTAGCAAAACGTATCCGCGAAGGGGTATCCTTAGATGTGGGCCGTTGGATTAGATCCCAACGGCACAGATGAACCCATCATCCCACCGATCCCACCTGCAACGCTAGCCGTTGGATCTGGGACCGATGGTTCAGATTTAATGAAGGATTCCTATACTCCGAGCCGTCCGATTATTCCTACGGACCAGATCGAATCACCGCGAAAGGATACGCCACTTCTAATCTCAACCGTGCACTCGCGATCTAACGGCCAAGGCCATTCTTCCCCACCGCGACGCACACCGCGGCGGCGGTGCCCCAGTACACGGCGGAGACATCGCCGACCAGCTTCTAAGGCCAAGTTTTCCGCCCGAAATCCCTATCCGACGGGTGCATGCGCAAGCGGAGAAGATTGCAGAGGTAGGGATGGTTATCTCACCGGTTATTGGCGCACGGGTGAGTCTGGCCGCGTTGAAGGGTGACACCAGCGTCCGACAAGGACTCCGACGAGCAATCGCCGAATCCCAGAGCGACCAACCGCCCCGATTCCCGACTCACACGAACTTGGGGTCCCTGCCGCACACCTGGACGCGGTGCCCGAGGCGGAGCGAGGTCGAAAGGCGCAATGAGGCAGCAGCGGCGATTATGGCGGCGGCGCGATTCGGTGATGTGGACCGGTGTCGATCTAGGCGACATGGGCTACGGCAACCGGTTCGGAAGGAGGGTCGCGCCCACGTACTTATACCCAGGCCACGACCCGCGGTCGTTGCACGGAGACCGAATTCGCCGGCGAGCGTCAGCGCGAGGTGAGCGCGGTCCGCGCGGCGACAATCACGCGGCGTTCTGTTGAAGACGGCGCTGACGACTGGGGCCAACCGGGCAGTGTAACGCGATCGCGGGCGCGCTGGATAAGAAGCCGACGGGTGGGGGCCATTCCGCAGTGAGAGAGAGAGCGCAGCGCGCGGTGTGTAAGCGGCTGACAAGTGGGCCTGGGTTGTCGGCGCCAGGGATCGGAGTGAGTGGGCCGCGCGGGTGAGGAAATGCTTAGGTGGGCCGAATACAAGGTAGCAGGCCCAGTTAGGTTAGAATTCCTTTTCTTTTTATTTTCTATTTTCTTTTCTCCATTTTCAAATCCAATTTGAGTTCAAGTTTAAATTCAAACTTTGTGAATAACTTGTCCTCAGTTTGAATGGTATAATTTAATAATTTAAGTGTGAAGGATGTTTATTCTGATTTTTATTTTATTTTATGTAGTATTTTTCTTAGTTCTTCCCTTCTCTTATTTCAAACCCTAATTCCAATTCAAATTAAATTTCAACTTGTGGCAAATTCACTTTCAGATTAATAGTAAAATTTGGACATACCTAAAAGTGTGATGAATTTATAACTTTGTTTTGTTTTGTATAATATTTCTTTCTTTCTTTTCTATTTCCAATTCAAATTAAACCAAGTTTTAAATTCTAGATTTCAAATTTATGCACAAGTTAAACTTTCACATGATGCATAATTACTACATAGTGTTTCTTCATTTATTTTATTATGAGTATTTACCTTTAAAAAGGGTGAATTATAAAGTTTAATTATTTATCAATGGTATTTTGCTCAGATTTCTTCTATCAATCCCAAATTCAGAATTTGGGTGTTACAGTTCGGGGGAGGCCATCGGCTATCCGAGCCAACACTCCACCGACCTCGCTCGGTGTGTTCATGGCTCGGGCGAAGTCGGGGTTCAGGTTTCGTCCGAGAAGAGGGTTCTCTCGGCGTTGTCTCGCCTCCTGTTCGGCCTGCTCTTGAGCTTGCCGACGATCATGTCGTCGGGAATTCCTTCTTTCCCTGAAGACCCATTCTTCTGGGGTTTCTCCCATCTTCGAGATCTCATCTCGTGATACATTCTGCGTCGGGTCCCGCTCCCTGGCTTCGTGATGTCGCCAAATATTTCGGCGTCGGTTCCTTCGTCGGTGAGATTCCCGCTGAAGAGGTTCTTCTCTCGGCGTGGTCGGTTCATCGTCAGAGATGGCGGTTGATTCCACTCTTCCCCCGATAAAGAGGACGTCGGGGTAGAATGGAACCGTCGTAGTGAAAAGCTTCTTCCTGTTCTCCTTTGAGGGCGGAGATACCAGAAGAGCAGCTTGACGAGCCTTTACCTCATTTGCTTCCTTTTTTCTTGTGATCCGTGTCCATTTTTCCGTAGAAGAGGTGGACAGCGGAGTTCTCCGGGTAGACGGATCCTCTGCTCTCGGCTTGCAGGAGGTAGTCTTCACTCGGAGCGCTGGAGGTTGCACTTTTTCCTGCTTTGCTCCGACTTTCCCGGAGATTGTTGAGGAAGGCTTTTTCTCCGGTGGATCCGTGATGTGATGTAGAGTTCCTTCTTCGTCTGCCACGGACGAAATGGTTCCGAAGCAGAACACAGATCCAGAGCGGAGGATGATCTTGTGCTGGAAAGTGATGGCCATTGAGCTAGCTTGGATCAGTGACACACCCCCTACCTGGCGCGCCAGCTGTCGGTGCTTTGGGTCCAACCGCGCACCCGGGGTTGCCCCTCGAGGTGCTTTTGGAGTAGGACGGTGTTACCGACTGTAGCTCGATGGTTCGTGCCGGATGCACGAGAAACAGTATACAATTTTGTACAGGTTCGGGCCGCTTTGAGATGCGTAATACCCTACGTCCTGGTGTGGATCTTTAGAGTGGTGGGTTACAAAGGGGTTCTCTAGTATGGGAGATGCTAGAGAGTGGAGTAGACGGCTAAGGAGTGAGATGTTGTTTTGAGGGGATGCCCCCTAGGCCTTATATACTCGACCGTGGGGTGTTACATGCGAATATGATAACAACATGAGTCTAAGTAATAGTGAATTGACTGAGCCTATCTTCCTATAATTCTACTGACTTATCGCCATTTAGTTCCGACGCCTGAGGACACAGCACGGGAAAGTCGGGCTACTGCTGTGGATGTTACTCAAATCTGTTGGGTCGTTTGGGCTCGAGTTGATCCGATCTTGTGTTGACCTACTTCACCAAGTGTTCCTCCCCAGGCCCACGAAGGGATGGCCTTGCGAAACATCAGGCCCAAAACCTTTCGCAAGGTCTTCTAACCTTCTAGTGGACCCAGGGGATATCTGTCTCCCATACTCACCCTATCAAATTCCATTCGTCTAACACTCCCCCACATGACCATAGCTTGTAGAACGAAGTAACTGGTATTAACCCTATAGAATAATGTTTGGCCAACTATATTATATACAATGGTTATCATAGAAAAAATTTAAACTGTTGAGAACATGATATTGAGAAAATACCATTTTAAGTCAATTGGAACACCAGACCGAATTGTATGTTCCCACTTAAAATATCTTTTGCCCATCCAGAACGTTTCTTGTTGTATGCAATCTTATATTTCTTTGAGGCCATGATAACTGCTTCCGCAAACCTCTTGTATGGCATGTGTTTACACCAATCTTGAGTGGGTGTAAAGTCTATAAAAGTTACGTGCTTTTTACCATGAACGACTACGAAAAGTGCGTAGCATCCGTTGAATTTTCATGGCATAAGAACCTACAAAATATCAGTCATTAGGATTGCAACGAAGTGCCTTTTATAAATACATTCAAAATGAACACATACTTACATATTTACAACCAGTGATATAATAGTTCAATGAAGGCCAACAGTCGAGTGTTTTGGCTAACTCTTCTGCTGTACGATCCCTATGGTACTTTGGAAGTTTACCAAAACCAACCATTCTCTGGATAAATATATATACATATCCACATGAGGATTATATGTATAGGTACTATATATTACTACATTATTGATTAGAAACAAACTTACCCAGAAGCGCATGTCCATATAATGTTTTTTATCCTTTATCATTTCATCTTTCGACATATGTGACTCTTTAATGACCAACAATCGAACAACCATATCAAAACATTTTAGAGTCATATCTAGATTTATGCTTAATATGTTTTGCAGGTCTTTGATAGATATTTCTATCTTAAAAGGGTTGAAACTTCGCACCCATGTCATCCTATAATGTAGCATGACAAAAGTCTATATCAAAACTCTACGTAGCTGCTTTGTTCTAAGAAATGTGCTGTTACAAATTTGATCACATTTTCAGTAACGTTTTGCTGGTTGGAGCTAATGGATGTCTTGATCATACTAAACCATTAACAAAAGTTAGTCAAGCTAAAATATTTTAAAATCCATGCATTCCACAAAGATGATTCACAACATGGAGCACACTACAGGAAACGCATAAATTTTCGTGGGCTTAACTATTTTCGTCGGCCGGCCCACGAAAATACGGATGTTATTTTCGTCGGCCTCGTGACCGACGAAAATGTAGTGTATTTTCGTGGGCCGGTGAATATTTTCGTCGGCAGGCCCACGAACATAGGGAAGTTATTTTCGTCGGCCTTGTAACCGACGAAAATGCAGCGTATTTTCGTCGGCCTCAACCCGGCCGACGAAAATAGTTCATTGACCGACCAATATTTTCGTCGGCCTCACTGAGGCCGACGAAAATAGTTTCACTAAATCATGCATCCCGGCCTCCACCTTCTCGCTCGCGCCCAGCCTGCCCTAAACCGTTCCCAATCCCGCCGCAGTCGTGCCCCGCCCCGCCCCGCCTCGCCGCGCTCGCACCGGCAAGCTCCATCGCGCTCGTCCGCCGTCGCCTCGCCGCGCTCGCGCCGGTGAGCTCCGTCGCGCGCGCCCGCCGTCGCCTCGCCGCGCTCGCGCCCCGCCTCGCTGCGCTCGCGCCGGCGAGCTCCGTCGCGCGCGCCTGCCGTCGCCTCGCCTCGCTCGTTCCCCGCCTTGCCGTTCTCTCACGCAAGCTCGGCGAGCTCCGTCGCGCGTGCCCGCCGTTCTCTCACGCAAGCTCGGCGAGCTTCGTCGCACGATCACCGAGCTCCGTCGCGCGCGCCCGCCATCCGTCCACGCCGCCGTCGCGACGATCACCGAGCTCCGTCGCGCGCGCCCTCCGTCCGTCCACGCCGCTCTCGTTCCCCCGCGGTGAGCCTCCCCGTCTCCCTTCTTCCACGCCTGCAATTTTGTGTTTTCTTTCCTATGCGTTATTAAGCATTCGTAATTAGTCTACTGTAAACTATATATGTTCTGTGACTTATATCTGTTTCCTTCTCTTAATTCTGTAAAGTGATAGTACTGTAAGAACTCCTGGTTGCTATTTTTTGTTCTTCATAAGTGTCGGTTTAGCCTGTGCTAGTTAATAGCAACTTGTGCTTTTCTCAAGGTCATGAGCTTAAGTAATTAAGGGCTATAGACTGAAAAGTAAATCACTTTGTTGCATTAAAGGCAAAACCTTTCATGAGCAAGCTCTATTTGCCTTAAGTTATGCTAGTCCAGGTCAGTTGTCACTTAGGAAAGCGAGATATTCTTGAGACCAAAGGCTTCTGTGGCTGCTATTTGTATTTGTGTTATTAGTTCTTTCTCGGGATCCATCCCCATCATATGCATGCATGTGTACTTGCAGCTGCTCTAACCATCTGTGCATGCTTCATGTCCATGTATGTTCTTTTGGTTCTTTCGTTGCTCTCTGATAATAGTTTTCTTGCCCCAACCCAAGAGCAGTGCAAAGAGTATTCTCGTATATACTTAGTTTAATAGGAAAATTGTGGTTTTGCATGCACTAGCGCCCATGGGTCCCCACCACCACCACCACGGGAGTATAGCATAAGTTTGTCACTTCAAAAGAAACATTAACAAAATGGCTTGAGAACCTACCTTTTACAACTAGGTGCATTCCTTTCTCACGGTTCTTTCAGCTTTGGAAGAGCTTAGTGTAATTAAAATAGCTGCTTGTCATGGTGAGATATGGTACAAAACTGCACTTCCTATGTCATAGTTGATTCCCTGATCATCTCACCGTGTCACACCATTCCCACGCACCTAGTTTAAGTTTTCAACCTCCCAGAAACTGAAGCGTGCTAAAGCAGTCGTGCGTGCAGTTCAGACTCAGCTAGCTAGACCTGCGCTGCTACTACTGCTACTACACTAGTCACTGTTGTACATCGTACTACTACTGCTACTACACGATTGTGGAATAAATTGCAGATCTGGCAGGGTGCAGTGCAGATCCGCAGTCGGCAACCTCGCTTTTGCAGAGCGCGCACAATGGTTGTACTGTACAAAAACCCATCTCACCATTCCCACGCACCTAGTTTAAGAATAATTGAGTACCGACGAAAATAAGTCATTAATTTATATTAGTTATCTTGTCGTGTTGTGATTAGTTTAACTGTTGATTGCTTTAATTCAAATTCATATTTGTCTCCGAGTTATTTTTTAATGTTTAGAGTTTAGTTTTAATCGTTAACCGTAGCGAACCGTACGCGTCACCCGTTTGGGAACGGCGAACGTCACATTGGCTTGTGAGGTTCGCCGTTCCGGAATTGTCCATGTATTTTGGACAGCCTGAGAGTGTAGGCTGATGCTTGTGATTTGTGACATGTGCCTTACGATTGACGGGGAATTTCGGTTGTGTAACCCAGTTGTTCTCCAACACACCATGTTTAGGCGTGTGCTTGGAGAGCAGCGGGGTTATGCTGCCAAAATTTCACGGCAATCGTAGGCTACACGTCACAAATCACAAGCATCGACCTACACTCTTGGGTGGGTTTAGGGCCTTTACCTAATAGGGAGTTCACCTAAGCCATGGATGATCGTTGATGTTATTTGTCTTTTGTTTAATTAGCCTTTGAAATGGACGGTGATCGGAGGGTGATGTATGACGGGTGGAGAAAGGATGGGGCACATTCGAATGAATGGATGGGTGTAACAAAGGCTTTTCTTGAGCACGCTTTCAAAGATGCAACTGGTCGTCTAGTGAAGTGTCCTTGCAATCGCTGCGAGAACAAGTGGCCTCAGAAGAAGGAAGAAATGGAGAAACATCTTTGCAAAAGTGGGTTTATGCCGAACTACCTTGTATGGTACCAGCATGGAGAGTCTATTAGACACGTTGACGCGGAGGTGGAGCTTGATGACGATCATGATAGGATGGACGATATGTTGCATGATCTTGGTAGGGAGGTTGAAATGAACGCTGAGGAGCCGGGGCAGCTTCCACGCGATGCTCAAGAATTCTTCCGGCTACTCGCCGCGGGAGAAGAGAGACTGCACGAGCACACTCAGATGTCAGTTCTTGGGACTCTCACAAGACTAATGGCGATAAAGTCGAAGCACAACATTTCAAACAGTGCTTACAACGACATCGTCCAACTTATGGGCGAGGTTCTCCCGGAGAATCATAAGTTGCCAAAGAATATGTACTTCGCAAAGAAGATGTTGGCTGGTCTTGGGATGACATATGAGAAGATCGACGTGTGTCCCAACAGTTGCATGCTATTCTTTGAGGAGGATGACAAACTGGACCGTTGTAAGCATTGTGAAGCTTCTAGATATGTCGAGGTGACAAATGATGAGGGTGAATTGGTAGTTACGAAGGTTGCAGCTAAGCAACTTCGTCGGTTGCCCATCATTCCTCGGCTTTCAAGGTTGTTCCTCAACAAGGAAATAGCTCTGCATATGACGTGGCCAAAGAATGGTGTACGTCTCGTCACTGATCCAGACATAATGGTCCATCCGTCGGACGGTGATGCGTGGAAGGCATTTGACGAGTTTGATCCCGAATTTGCAAACGACCCTAGGAGTGTACGGCTTGGTCTATCGACGGACGGATTCACACCTTTCAATACCAGTGCAAGCCCGTACTCGTGTTGGCCTGTCTTCATTGTGCCATATAATCTTCCTCCTGAGTTGGTCAATAAAGAAGAGTTCATGTTCCTTGCACTAGTCATCCCAGGCCCCGAGCATCCAGGGCCAAAGCTGAATATGTTTGTTCGCCCTTTAATTGAAGAGCTGAAACAATTGTGGAGAGGTGTGAAGGCTTATGACAGCCATACTGAAAAGGAGTTTACCATGTGCGCTGCTTATTTGTGGTCAGTGCATGATCTGCTGGCGTATGGAGATTGGTCTGGATGGTGTGTCCATGGTCGGTTGTGCTGTCCCATATGTATGAATGATACAGATGCATTCAGATTGAAGCATGGTGGGAAAGTGTCATTCTTTGATGCTCATCGACGTTG
The DNA here is from genome assembly GCA_029449295.1 of Zea luxurians. Classification (NCBI taxonomy): domain Eukaryota; kingdom Viridiplantae; phylum Streptophyta; class Magnoliopsida; order Poales; family Poaceae; genus Zea; species Zea luxurians. The sequence continues at coordinate 33,234,067 of JAOPSE010000031.1, forward strand.
GACTCCATTCAAGCATGATTTCAGGAATTCGCTTACTGCATTCAGAGGTGGAGCCAAAATCAGAAATGGGCCACCAAAGAGGCAAACTGCACCGCAGATAATGGCATGGCATGCTTGTCTGAAGCAAGGAGAAAATGATAGGTTCCAAGGCTACGGGGAGGACCATAACTGGACCCATATCTCATCAATATGGGAGCTTCCGTATGAAAAAGCCTTGATCATGCCGCACAACATAGACTTGATGCACCAAGAGCGTAACGTTGCTGAAAGCATCATAAGCACATGTTTCGATGTGACTGATAAAACGAAAGATAATATGAAGGCAAGAAAAGACATGGCTGAAATTTGTAAGAGGCCGATGCTCGAGTTGAAAGTAAGCGATAAAGGGCATGAAAGTAGGCCGCGAGCTGATTACTGCCTCAAGCCGGATGAAAGGAAAGAAATATTTAAGTGGTTGAAGAATCTGAAATTTCCAGATCGGTATGCGGCAAATCTGAAACGGGCAGTCAATCTGAAGACCGGTAAATTGATCGGTTTGAAAAGCCATGACTACCATATTATTATGGAGAGGCTGATGCCCGTGATGTTTCGAGGCTATTTTAAGGATGAGCTTTGGAGCATATTTGCAGAGTTGAGTTACTTCTATAGGGAAGTATGCGCAAAGACGGTATCGAAGAGGTTGATGCAGAAATTTGAGAAAGAAATTCCAATTCTTATTTGTAAATTTGAAAAGGTTTTCCCGCCAGGATTCTTCAATGTGATGCAACATCTAATTGTGCATTTGCCTTGGAAGCTTTGGTAGGCGAACCAGTGCAATTCAGGTGGATGTATCCTATAGAAAGGGCGTTGAAAAAGCTCAGGGCGTCTGTTCGGAACAAGGCTAGAGTCGAAGGGTGTATTGCGGAGGCTTTTGCCCTTAAGGAGATATCTCAATTCTCAACCAGGTATTTCGCTCGAGCCAACAATGTGTTTGCGCCTTCAGTGCGACTTCATGTCGAAAATGAATCACCCCAAAGCACCCTTCAAATTTTTGCGAATCCGGGTAAAGCAGTTGGAAAAGGGAGTGTACGTCACATTGAAGCATCAGATTTGAACACGCTAATGCTATATATGTATAGCAATATTGACAGCACACAGGAGGCGTTCGAGTAAGTTTTCCTCATAGTTACGTCCATTTTCTCATCTCATAATTTCTATAGTGTGTAATCTCCATGTTTGTAATATGTCCAGCATGTTTGATGAAGAATGTTGGAAATCTACTAGTAAACCTACGGCCATCCAATTAGAAAATCTTCGACGTGATGGGTTGAAAGGTGGACCAAACTTCGTGCAGTGGTTTCGTAATTATGTTAGTAATTGTCGTTCTCTCATTGTCCATACTTAATCTTTGAATTTTGGACTTGGAAGATATAATGCATATACTAATTATTTGTATAGGTTTCCAAAAACTCTGTGCACCCGGACTTGCAGCAAATGGCACATACCTCTGTGTCCGTCTGAAACTATACTCGCTATGATGTAAATGGATATCGCTTCCGAACCGCGAAATTGGAGAAGAGTCGACCATTGGCAGCCACCACCAATAGTGGTGTGTTGGCAAGTTCATATGTTGACGATGACAAAGTAGTGGACTATTACGGTGTTCTTCAAAACATTGTAGAGTTGATTTTCGATGGCCCCAAAGAACTTAAAGTCGTGTTTTTCGAGTGCGACTGGTTTGATGCTCATAGTGGGACTCGTGTCGACAAGTATGATAATGTCGAGGTGAAGCATAGCTCTAGGATTCCGAGCAGTATGAGCGATGTTGTCCTTGCAAATCAGGCAAAACAGGTGTACTACCTGCCATATCCTCACCCAAGCCTTAGGGCTTGGTGGGTTGCAATCAAAGTCAACCCACAAGTCGTCGCTCCAGAGAGTGCTGACTACGTGAGTACGAGCAGGGACAACGATGATGCTGTTTTTCAACCAGAAGCGGTGTCGAATCAAGACATAGCTCACCGATTCCATGTGACCAATGGAGAAGGACTTGAAAATCTCTGTTGCAATTCAAGCGACTTAATTGAAGAACCTAGGTCAAAGCGCAAACGACCTGTCGTCGTTAGAAGATCAGTAAGGATCCAACGAAATCAAGAGCGTATGAATAAACAACGAGCCGAAGAAGCATCATCGGATGCGGATGACTTTTGATTAGTATGTTTCTTTTAGTTAATCAATTAAGCTATGTATTCCAATTTCCACATTATTAATTTTCATATTATTTGTTTCATATACTGTGGTTTGACATTAATTTATCTACAGTTGAACATGTTCAAGCATAGGAGATCGAGGAGGAGTGGGGGCAGCGCGGCCAGCGAGGACAGCTCGGGTAGTGGGCTTTTTCAGGGCACCTCACAGAGCCGACAGAGGCAGCAGCAACTTCTCGACTGTCTAGACGAAGTGCAGGGTGAGGAGGGTGAGCAGGAGACTCCTCAGCAGGATGCTCATGTGCAGGGTGAGGAGGGTGAGCAGGATGAGGAGGGTGAGCAGGATGAGGAGGTTGACCCAATGGGGGCAGGCAGCGCGGGCGACGCGTCAGATGGTTCTACGTCCTTCAGGTATTATTATGCATATTAGTTTAATTGATATTAGTTTCTAATCATTTCATCATATTGAATTTACTTGTATACTTAGGTATAAGAAGAGCAATGCGCTTGGTCCGAGACCTGCCGAGAGGAGGCTCATCCGGCCGCATGGAGAATGGTGGGGCTTATTTCTGTTGTGTTAATTTTTTAATGTGAACGTGATTGCACTAGTTTACTTGTTTTATTAATTTTTGTAGGTCATGGGAAGACTTGACTTGGGACGGTACAGGCAGACGTCCCAAGGTGAACGCGGTGTTGGGTAGCCTCTGTCGCTTCTACTACCCTGGCATGGTGGAGCTGAATGGCGAGAGGTTCGCGGCTATGCAGTGGGCTGACTGGGGTCTAAAGGACTATGTCGAGCCAGGGGAGTCAGGGGAAAGCAGTAGCGGAGGGGGAAGTTCGGAAAAAAATGAAGGACTTGTCAGGTGGCTGTGTGGGACGAGTTCTGGGTGAGTTTACTTTCGTATATAAGCAATTCATTGAATTATTGCTTCTCCTAATCTTACTTTAACTTAACTTCTACATTGATATGTAGGGGAGGTTCCAATTGCCGGATGACATCGAGGAGGATCAGGCTCAGTGGACACGTGTGAAGAGGCACTTTCGGAAGTGCGCTGATAAGATAATCAAGGATGCCATGTACAATGCTCGCATCGCGGCCGTCAACTACTACTACAAGAAGATAAAGGGGCAGAAAATGAGCAAAGCATTAGGGGCCAATGAGATCTACCTCACAGAGGAGCAGTACCTGGAGAGCGTTGTGGATTGGCTGTCGAAGGACATGGAAGCCTGGAGGTGGTTGGCTAAGAGATGGGCGTCGCCTGAGTGGATTGCAGAGTCCAACAAGCACCGTGCCAACCGTGGCACTGAAGGACCGGGGCACAGGTACGGCGCCGATGGACACCTTGGTACCGCACGCCGCATGGTAAGTATATAAATCAAACTTGTATGTTACATCTATGAAAATTATATGGTTTAACTCTTCTTTTTCATGCAGGAAGCTGAAAGTGGAGTTGCTCCAAGTTTTATGGAGGTTTACGTCCGTGGTCACCGTGGCCCTGATCCGGCGAACCCTGATGTGCTATGCAGCGAGGCGGCAAGGGAGAAAATGGTAAACAAGTTTGTATTTACGAATTAAATTGCATGTTTTGTGTCTAACTCCAACTTTCTTTGCAGAATGCATATGGGGAGGAAATGACTCAACGCCATGGGCCTGACTTCGACTGGATGCATTCAGACTTAGATGCCTCGGCGTTGTACCATAGTGGTGGGGGTAGAAAGCATGGCAGGTGAGGTGTTTGTGTTTGATTCGACGATTTCATTAACAAGAATGTGTCCACTTAATGGCTCAACTATGTGTATCATGCAGGTTTGCCTTTGGCACCGGCGTTGTGGAATATAACAGGACAATAGGTCAAGGGAAGGCATCGTCTTCGGGAGGGAGTTCTCGCTCCTCCAGGTCTGCTCGAGAGGCTCAGCTGGAGGAGGAGACTCGGGCAGCACAGGAGCAGGCTCGAGCAGCACAGGAGCAGGCTCGAGCAGCGCAGGAGCAGGTTGGACAGCTGACGCAATATATGGCTTCTTATTTTCAGGTAATCCGTCTATCTCATCACGTGTCGTCATTGAATTCAAAGTATAATGTTGTGATTCTAACGTTGCATCCATTTGCAGGAAATGACTACTCGACTCGGCCCTGATATGAACTTGCCCGCTTTTCGCCCTCCCCAGGTAACACTATCTGAACACTTCAATTCTATAGCAACTCTTTCTTTATTATCAAAAATGGCTCGCAGGCACAAGGATGGGGACAGTGGCCAGGACAAGCTCCAGCGTCGCAGCCACAGTGGACCGGTGTTGGGTGGACGCAGGCACCTCCAGGCACTTGGACGCCTCCACCCCAGGGATCGCAGCCAGTCCCGGGATGGGTGCCACTGGTCTCCCAGCCACCGGCGGGCTCTCAGCCATTTCAAGCGTGGATGGCACCGCCACCGACGGGGTGGGTGCCACCACCTCTGGGGTGGCCACCACAACAGTACCCGTGGATGCATGCACAACCTCCTCCTCACCATGGATCACAGGTGACGTTCCATGTTTAGTTTTATGCAAATATTGACCAAACACAGCAATGTATATGTATAGTGATAGCAAAATACAGCCTTATTTGAATGATTGATGAATTGCAGGGTTCAGCGTCACATGCTCCTGGATCAGAGGGTGGTGCTGGAGGGAGTGGCCACCTTCCTGGTGGCGGAGGAGGGAGTGGCCAAAACTCCCACAGCCCGCCGGAGTGATCAGTGAGGAGTGAGTAGTGAGTAGTGAGTAGCTTATGGACTTATGGACTCTAGACTTATGGACTAGAGTTTTGTGAATTGTGTATTTGAATGGACAATGGACTTATAGACTCTAGACTTATTTGAATGCACAATGGACTTATAGACTCTAGACTTATTTGAATGGACTATGGACTATTTATGTATATGTGAATGTGTTTTGTGAATTATGTATTAGGCTTGTGAATCTGTATATGTGAATTGTGATATATTGTGTATATTGCTGTAAATTATTAATAGGTGCAGAAAAATCTGTTTTGGGGGGGGAACCATCAATTTTCGTCGGCCTCGGTGGTGGCCGACGAAAATATGTTCCCAGGCTATTTTCGTCGGCCACCACCTAGGCCGACGAAAATAGCCTGACGTATTTTCGTCGGCCACCACCGGCCGACGAAAATTGATGGTCGACTGCCTATTTTCGTCGGCTTTGGGAAAGCCGACGAAAATAGGTTATTTTCGTCGGTGCCGACGAAAATAGCCGCCTATTTTCATCGAACTTATTTTCGGCGGCTATTTTCGTCGGTTTAGGCTTATTTTCGTGGGTTTTTGGCCCACGAAAATTTAGGCGTTTCCTGTAGTGGCATCAATGTGGTATGAAGGGATGAGGTGGAGTGCAGCTCAGCTGATGCATTCTAGCCTTCTGACCCCATTCTAGGGACAGACCCCATCACTCGTTAGATGTTTAGGTGACATAACAACACCATCCACCCTAGAAAAGGTTGAACAGGCAAAGTGATAAAGACCCCATAGAATTAAAGGGGGAAGGTAGGAAGTATTATCATCGTCCATCATAGTTTGCACGGGGGACCTTCTTTCAGGCAACATGCAGCAAAGTATATTCTGCCTGGGTTCAGGGAAGGAGCAGAGGAAGAAGCATCAAGATTGCTTGTGTGTTGAGTAATCCTAGAGACTGTTGGTTAGAGGCCCTAACCTTCAAAATTCGAATCCACCTGGCTGTTGATCGACTGTCGAATGGTCATCTGGCAAAGGTGGCGTCACCATGAATGTGAAAGATGATCACATCCAAAGCAAAAAATCCAATCTTGCAGAATAGATGTTGGACAGAGACGGAAGCGACTTGAGAAGAGAAGATGAGGTCAAAAAAGGGGACAATCATGAAGGATTCAGGACTACCACAAAAGTGGTAGTTGAGGGCCTTGGCAATGAACTCAGGATTCATCGAGGACACACCATTGTCCTAGGTGATCCACAGTTGAACTTGAGAAACAAGTGGGAGCACAGAGGCCTAACAACCGGGCAGTAGAATTTGTGAGAACAAAGGTTTGAAAATGCATACTTGAGCCATCAAGTGTGGAGCCAACCACAACCGAGGTCTTGAACGCCACCAATCCCCAAGGAGCCAATTATCAATTATGTGTTGCTCCCAGTGGTGGACCATTGAAGAATTTTAGTCGCTCATGAGGCGGTCACATCCAAAATGCTCGCCGCTGGTGGAGCTTGTTGTTCAGTTGAGCTTGCTACATGATGCTCGTTAGTGTTGAGGGCACGTGGCAGAGCGGGTTGCTGGAGTGGAGTGAAGTTGGAGAGGCGTTGTGTCGACATCGTGCCACCATTGGGGCATTGTGTCAAACACCCACCAAGCTCTCCTAGCGACCTGTGCCCCAACTCACCGACGGAGGTAAAGGTTGTGCCTAGGTCACATAAAGCCCACTGGTGGATGGAGCCACACTGCAACAACGAAGAGCCAGCCACGCTAGAACCAGGCTCGACGTAGAAGGATAACAAATGTGTCAGAGAAGAAACCGAATAAATTGGATAAGTGAGATCTCGAAGCGTAAAAGGCTCCTTATTGAAGATCTCGAATCTAGGTGGCTGGAGGGCACACTTGGTGGAAGCGGCAGAGACGGAGGTGGAAGAAGGCCGACGGGGTGAGGGAGAGGAGTGCGAGGAGGAGGAGGAGCCGGAGGATGGGGCTGACCGGGAGGAAGCGATAGAGGCGAGCGAAAAGAAGGTTCGCGGGTGCCGAGGAGCGCTTGGCGGGCGGAGGATTCCGGAGGTCGGGCGGGCGGAGGCGGGGGCGGGGCAGGGTTGGTGGGCGGTTTGCGGCGACGAGGATTCCGGAGGTCGGGTGGGCAGAGGCGAGGGCGGGGTTTCCGGATGTCGGGCGGGCGGAGGCAGGGGCAGTCTACACTAAGCGCTTAATAGTTAGTAGAAATAGCGTTTGACAAGCTATCTAAAATCTATGTTTTCAAAACTAAAGTATTGCAAAAATTGTAGTTATTTCAAGATATTCTAAAGTTAGGTCTCGATCTTAGTTTTCAAAACTGTAGTATTTTAAATTATGGTATTGTCTTAACTAAAGTATGTTGTAGTACTTCGAATACTGTGGTTTTTAAAAACTATGTTTCCAAACAGGGCCTTATAGTTTCTATAGCCTCCACGTCATATAGAAACTAATACACACTACTTCTCTAATGCAAACATCAATATTACTTAATTGAATTTAATACTCTTCTTCTCTCTTTGTGTCTTGGATATCTTGTTGAAACCAAGTCTTATGTAAGACCCAATTTCTTACTCTTTCTTCATTTATTTGTTTGTCGTCCGCAAGGGCAAGGATAACAAATAAGAACACACATAAGCAATCTTCAAGCGAGCAGATACGATAGTATGAAGGTAGGACACCTCCTCGCGCACCGGACACGTCGCTTTCGTTGCACAAATATCACCTCTGCACAGATTTCAAATGACCTCGAGAAACATCACTAAGAGCGGCCACATACGACAAACACAGACATCCTGACTTTGCCTCCAACAAGGGAAATGACACAGAAGCGCCACCAAGCCGAGTTTGGCAGAAGGCCAAGCAAGGCTTTCACCCATAACCGATCTGGTCGATGTTGTACGACCATCAAAACCTTGGACACAGGGGTCGGTACATCGGTATGGATGGCCGGAGGGCAACGAGTCGGCGACAGAGGCCAAGGAAGCACTCAAAATCACAGAGATCTTATCGGAGGGCAAGAGAAAAAAACCTCGATTGTGAAGTTAGGGAATAGAGACGAAAACGACAGTGGAGCACATGAGGTGTATGCTCATGGCCGTTGGGAAACAATAGCAGAGGACGGAGAGGGGGAGCACAAAAGGAGTGGGTGGATGGGAGTAGCAGGGCCATCGCGGTCGTCGGTCTTGAAGAAGAGCTCGAACTGGTCGTGGATGGCGCGCCAGCACCGATGAGACGTGGTCGCCCCACACCTTTCGCCGTGGGACACGACGCTTCGGGGACACCACCACACACGAACGGTCCGACGCCGACATAGAGGCTCGATCTTATGCTACCACAAGTGGACGCGCGACGACAACGTCGATAGGAAGGAGGAGAGGTAGTTCGCCGTGTGGCCATCTCTTGATCTACTCGTGGACCCATGGCAGCGACGGGAAGGAGCAGAGGGGCGCATTGTGCCCCCAAGCGTAGCCATTGTATCTTTTTATTTTGCCTTTTATTTTAAGAAATATTTACTCTTTTATATACTCAATCCACATGGTGTCAAGTAATATATCTGGGTGCCATGGCATCAAAAGAACATAGGCTATGGCCGTTTGGTTTCACCCAAACTATAAAGAATTCATATATTCTTAAGAGATTCTTACTACCAATAGTATTTGGATCTATTGATTTTCGCATCGGATGATATGCTAACTCTTCAATATCTCCTATTATTAAAGATGAAAGAGATTACGAGACTTTGGTTTACATAAAGGGGATGTTTCATTTATAGGCCCTATTTTTTTGTTTATTCATTTTATTTCATTTTAGTCTATAAATTACTAAATACATAAATTAAAAATTAGTCTCTGAAACCAAACGACCCAAAATATCACCTATGCCTAAGATATTATTTATTTATCCTCAAGATTATATAAAGCAGCTTAAATAAATTGAGTGGTAAGACAAACAATACAAATTATTATGTGAATTATATAATTTAAATACTTAAATTATGATAATCTATAAGCTAGATTATACTTTTTCTATTTTTTTTAGTTGTCACTCGAGTTCAAACCGAGAAACGGAGGAGGTACGATCTTAAAGAAAAAAAATACGTTGGAACCAAACAGGACGTCGAACCGCTCGCGCTGCCAGCAGCCAGCCCATCAATCGACCGCTCGCGGCTCGCGCCACCCGGATCACAATCCACACCACACCACACGACGATAAGCAAAATGGCAGCCACCTAATCTGGTAATAAAGAAGAATCAGCCCCCCACCAGTTGGAACCTGTCTGTATGCGGCACTGCGGCGCCCGTGGGGCCCACCACGGCGCCGCCGGCAGCGTCACCAACCCCCACCCCCACCTCCGCCCTCCCACCGGCACTCCCCTCGCCTGCTCCGCGACGCTTATGCGCTCGCGTCCCGCTCTCGCCGCCCACCTCCGGCGCCTGCTCCTCCTCTCTCCCTCCGCCCACCTCATCATCATCCGCCGCGCCATGGCCTCCGCCGCCGCCGCGCAGGCGCAGCCAGGTGAGCGGCGCACGCCTGGGACCCAGCCTGCCTGCTTGATTCCTTGCTTACATCACGCTGCCCAATGGCTGCGGACGTTTGGTGAGCTGATGAACTGACCACGGCGGTGGATTGGGTGCGTGTGTTTGGTTGTTATTGGGCTTCCTTCAGGTGGCGCCCCGCCGGCGACCGCGGAGTACGAGGAGGTGCTGGGGCGGCTCTCCTCGCTCATCACGCAGAAGGTGCGCGCGAACAGCGCCAACCGCGGCAACCAGTGGGACCTCATGGAGCACTACGTCAAGGTTCGTGGCTCCGTGCGTTGAGATTCTATAAGATCTCCTCCTGCCAAAGCTGTTCCGAATCGTAATAGGGTGGTTGTTTTATAAATTGGATCTGTTTGGTGCGAATGGTGGTTAGACTCTGGAGCTGGAGGAGTCGATCGCGCGGATGAAAGTGATTCACGTCGCGGGGACCAAGGGGAAGGTAAAGGAACTAGCGGCATCCTCTAGTCAATCCTGCTGTCTCGCTTTTAGTTTGATCAGAAAGTTCAGAAATTCAGATTCAATATTTGTAGGGTAAAACAGCTAGGCAATCACGGCTCAGATGGAATGCAAATGTAAACAACGCGAAGCATTAAGCTTTACTAAAGTCGCACTTTAATGCTACTCGTGTTTGATACCAGGATGCAGTGCAACCATTTCCATATATGTATCGGCTATCATTGAACTGCGGCTTTGTGCAGTAGTAATAAGAAATGAGAAATGCCGAATTCTTTTAGGGCCATTTGGCGTCAATTGAAAAAGCATTGACTGTATCTATCTACAGGGTTCCACATGCACATTCACCGAGTCAATCCTGCGATCGTGTGGCTTCCATACTGGGCTGTTCACCTCACCACATTTGATGGATGTTAGAGAGCGATTTCAGCTAGATGGGTAATTCTTTTTCCTACTGTTCTTTCATCTTATACACCTTCATCTGGCTGTGGTGTTGACAACAGTGGATCCTATGAACTTCCAAATGATTTTTTGTATGTAAACATCCTGTGTCATCTTTCTTGTGCTGTCCCTGTAATTAGGTGCTATGAAATTTATGATCGCACTGACCTAGCTCCTCCTTTCTGAGGGCATCAGGGTTAATATTTCTGAAGAGAAATTTTTGAAGTACTTCTGGTGGTGCTGGAACAAGTTGAAGGTAAGTGTCTTGATTTGTTGTTCCATATAAAGTCACTCTGCGCTCAACGTTTACTACCTAGAAGTGACAAAGCTCAAACTACTGAATTGATTCCATCAGGAACTTTTTTGCATTTGTCATATAATCTGTCTGATCTCATCATGCTGCTTTTATTCTATATAAACTGGTGGATGATGAGATAAATGGGCTTACTTCCAGGAGAAGACTGATGATGATATTCCCATGCCAGCCTATTTCAGGTTCCTCGCGCTGCTCGCATTCAAGATATTTTCTGCTGAGCAGGTATAGAAAATACAGCATTTACTACTCTTTCTGCCTTCTTTTCAAGATATTCAAGATGTTAAAGTCATTTTAGTTGCAAGTTGTTGTGTTAATATGTGATTTTAACTTTTAAGGTAGACACATTGATGCATCTATCACATATATGCTTTTCTGACACTAGGAATTTACTCATTCTTTATACCTTCTGAGCTTCACTGGCATCTGCCCAATCATTTCCCTGTCTTTTTTCTGACTCTAACAGGTAGATGTTGCTGTTCTCGAGGTTGGCCTAGGAGGGAAGTTTGATGCAACTAATGTGGTATGTGATGTTCTATTTCAGTAATGCATAACTAAAGTTTGTGTATAGAGGTCATCTTGAGTAGTCAAAATCCAGAGTAAACTTGAACTATACCATTTTGGTCCTGAAAAGATTTTCTTAGAATTGGTAAGGGCAGGCCTGATGTAGTGGTGCGAGCTGTCTCATTGAGTCACCAGACACCAGGTCACGGGTTCGAAGCAGCTTCTCCACACTTGCGGGGGAAATACTTGCCTCCGATTATCACTTCTTCAGACCCCACTCATGTGGGAGCTTCAGACACTGGGCCTCCTTTTTTCTTCTTTTCTTAGAATCCAAGGTGTGACTTTGTGATATTGTTTGGGGTTCCCCCCCCCCTTTTATTATTCTTAATATAAGCTATGCAATTCTCGTGCGTGTTCGAGAAAAAAATATTGCATGTTTTTTGTGTGAGCGTCCTTGTATTGGATTACATGCAGAAGGATGGACTAGGTTAATGCGTATGCTTGCTTGATTCAGTGCCAACTTGACTTTCAAAATGATTCCGTGTTTAAATTTACCTTGTGTCTCTTCTTGGCTTTCTGACAGCATTTATATTACCACAGTTGTCTTGAACTATCAAAAATCAAAGATCTTGACTGGTCTCTAAATTTGGGTGCCTGGCTGCCTGCAGGTTAAAGCACCTGTAGTTTGTGGCATATCTTCCCTTGGATATGATCATATGGAAATTCTTGGTTAGTCCTGCAACTGACAGTTGAAGTACCTCTATTATTAGGTCCATGCTCTCAGGGGGTGTTTGGATGGTGGCTGCCAGGGTTCCAAGCAAACACGCCCAGTCTCATGTTTCTTTATTTATCTATTTTTGAAAAGTTACATGTTTACTTTGTTGCCTGTGAGCAGGGAATACACTTGGAGAAATCGCAGGAGAGAAGGCTGGGATTTTCAAGGTTTTGTTTAATTGCTTTCCTGTAAGGCTATTCAAATTATATATAGACATTTTTCTTATTTTTTGGCCCATTGTGTCAGAAAGGAGTTCCGGCCTATACTGCTCCACAACCAGAAGAGGCGATGACTGCTCTCAAACAAAGAGCTTCGGAATTGGGTGTATGTCCTATTTTCGATCCCAATCTTTTTAGGGGGTTGCCTCTATTCTAGCCATGATACTTAAATGCAGCCTTGGTTTCTGAAGATCTCACTCCAAGTCGTTGATCCTCTGGAGCCCCATCACCTAAAAGATCAGCATCTTGGGCTGCATGGAGAACATCAATATATAAATGCTGGCCTTGCAGTTGCTTTGGCTAGTACGTGGCTTGAGAAGCAGGGACATAAAGATATGTTACCACTCAATCGTACTGTAAGTCTTCTCAATCATGTTGCTTTTCCAAAAGAAAGATGGTATGACAATTTGTCTTGCTTTGATGGAATTCAGGATCCCTTACCAGATCATTTTATTAGAGGGCTATCAAGTGCTTCTTTGCAAGGCCGAGCACAGATTGTTCCAGATTCACAAGTGAATTCAGAAGAGAAGGACAAAGATTGTTCTCTTGTTTTTTATTTGGATGGAGCGCACAGTCCTGAAAGCATGGAAGTATGTGGCAAGTGGTTTTCCCATGTCACAAAGGATGATACAAGGCTACCGTCTTCTGTGGAGCAGTCTCATACATCTAGGTCCCAAAAGGTATGTGTTCACGGCATATCTACTTTTTTAAAAGCTTGAATTGATCTACTTTTGGTGCATTACATCTTAGAGTAGGTTCCTCTCTTATATGAAAATATTCTTTTGAAACCAATTACAGATTCTTCTGTTCAACTGCATGTCTGTGAGAGATCCGATGAGATTGCTTCCTTGTCTCCTGGATGCATCAACTCAAAATGGTACCGTAAAAAAATCATCATCTCCTGAAAGTATCCCTTGCAATCATTCACCACTAATCCATGGGTTGTTTAATTCATTATCTAAATTTGTTTAACGGGAACCCAATGAAGTTACTGCCCGGTTGAGTTATGTGCGAAGTTACTGGCTTATTTACTATTGATTTCACTTTCAAGTGTGACTTTTTTTCCCAGTTCTAGGTTAAATGGGTGCATTCATTTTTGTCTAATTTTGTCAGGAGTCCACTTTGACCTGGCCCTATTTGTGCCGAACCAATCACAACACACGAAGCTTGGTTCTAACACTTCAGCACCAGCGGAGCCTGAGCAAATCGATTTGTCATGGCAGCTGTCACTTCAAACAGTGTGGGAGAAGTTACTTCAGGATAAAGGTTCTTGTGAAATCTGAACATGATCTCTTTAGCCATTTATGCCGTTTTTCTTAGTGCCATGTATGTTTTTTGCCCTTGAAACAAGCATTACCTGGTCTGAATGTAACGTAACACTTGCAAGTAAACGGTGCAGGTATAAATACTACAAAATCCAGTGACACTAGTAAAGTTTTTGAATCGCTTCCGGTCGCAATCGAGTGGCTAAGGAGAAATGCCCGAGAAAACCAATCTACTTCTTTCCAGGTAAAACCTTTCATGAGAACATAACCTTTCCCTCGGAGAAATCTGCATATTGAATTATTGATACATATCCTAAATTCGTAATGTCTGTTACCTTTCATTGCCCACGTGTTCATAACTAACGTGTGTATAACAAGTCACTAAGTGCTGCTTCAAGTTTAATATTGTCATTCCTTTTGTAACCTGTGTCGCTCTTTTTATGCTCTCTTTCTCAGGAGTCCTTTTTTATTTGCTTCTTTTCCTTCAAACATAACACATGAACTGTTATCTTGTGTGTGTTTTGTAGTACTTATTTATTTTTTTGTTTATCTAACTTGTCTGTCTTCACACTTGATGCTGACACACGTTTGGATCTGACGATGGGACTGAACTAGGTGCTGGTTACTGGCTCCCTGCATCTCGTTGGGGATGTCTTGAGAATAATCAAGAAGTGATACGCCGCTCGAAATCCAAACTGGAACTGGACTATGATCTATGGTCTCTCCCAAGGCTAACATGATTAGCAAGGGGAGACATTTGAACGGTGCTTGCTTATTGGTGCCAACCAAGCTGCGAGCTTCTTGTGTTTTTTTTTTTGTGGCCACGGTCGCCTGCCTTCCACTCGGGAAACCGCTGCGCCCGTTCATGTGAAGGCATGAAATAGGATGATCGTGCCACCATAGAACATAACTGGGAAATGAATTGGACATGGAACTGGGACAGTCTGTATACTCACAAAATAAGGTCGCATGGGGTTTTCTTGTTCAAGTGCAAAGAAACCAGTCAATTCTTCTCCAGAGTAGCAAGAATTCATTCATGTTGTGACTTTGATGATGTATCCTTGTTCTTTCTACCAAACCAAAACCTGATGAAAATCGCTGTCCGCCGCACCAAACCAAAATTGGTGAGGCAAGCGCACGCCTGCCCCGGTGTCTCCAGATGGCCGAGCTGGATTTACTTTCTGTGCCGCCCTTGTTGTCTGCGTATATACAATCTTTATTCCGTTGCTTGTGCGTGATGTATTTTACAAACTACCGTCCCTTGCCATCTCCAACTTGTGCTGTTGAAAGCCTGCCTGAAAAAGCATGGGATTGCCGCAACAAAGCTTGGTCAGGCTCATGGTAGTAGTAGTGCTCACAGTCTCGCTCCTGGGAGCAGAGCTGAGAGGCCTCTTCTGCCACGTCCGACGGGTTCCGGAATCCGACGCCGAGGGGACGTCGTCTTTCAGGCAGCACGGCCGGCAGAAACTTGGCTGGAGGCGAGTCGTGCGGGTGCAGGATCTGTCCGAGGCTAAGGGCCTGATTGGTTGCCCGCATATAGGCCAACCAGGCTCACGGTATGCGGCCGTAGTGTGTTTGGTTGTAGGTTGCATCCACGTAACCAGGCGCGTGCTACTTTGCCGCTTGTTTGGTTTGCCGCATATGCATCAGCGCCTGTGTCTCGCGATGCAAAAAAGGAGCTCGGGCCAGGCTTTGGAGATGCGACCAAAATCTGCGCATCTGTGGAGCCAGGCTCACGCGATGCACAGCCAGGCTGCCGCGGGCCTGGCTCGCTCGGCCATGCTGCCTAGATACGACAACCAATCAGGCCCTAAGAGAAGGGTGCCGCAGGGGTCAAACCCGCTGCACAACTGAACTCTCAAGAGGGACCTCAACTCGGTCGGTGCTCAGCGTCTATCTATCTGAGCTCCTGAGCAACAAGAAAGACTATTTTCTCTTGTTTTTCTTTCTTTCTTTTTTTGCCGTGATGTAATGTAACCGAGCACTGGCACTTGTTGACCCTAGGCCCTAGCGGTATCCTCTATATTACCCCATCTCTCTTTTTTTACCACCGTCACTGTACAGTACAGATGCCCTTCGTCCCCTGTATAGGGATGACCACTATAGACGTGTAAAGGGGCCGCACGTAGACCGTAGTAGTATGACATCTCTATTGGTCCGGCCGTTTTCGTGGAGGATAGGTGGTGGCCGAACCGCCGAACACACGAGTGAGGGCGTGGAGCAGGCCGTCGTGATTCGTGAAGACGATCCACAGCTGGCGACAGAGAGATCCAGAGAGGGAAGGGTAGGTGTTGGAGACTAAAAGTGTCTCGCGGACGGTCCGCGGTGGTGGCGCGGACGGTCCGCGGTGGTGGCGCGGACGGTCCGTGCGTGCCAGAGTCAGTTAGGGTTCCTAGTTTCTCGCGAGATTTGTTACCTAAAACCGCGGGATTAACTCGGAAATCAGTTTGAAGCGGATTCAGACCTCCCCTTTATATAGATGAAGGGCTACGACCGATTGAACCCCCAACAATCGATCAAATCAAGTCTATTTCTCGTTTTTACCTTATGCATTAGGAGTAGTTCTAGTCTAATTCTAGGTTAGCCTCTTAATCCCTAAATTCTTCGCTTCTCTTTGATTCTACATCGATTAGAGGAGTTTAGGTCGGCCTGCCGAGTCTAGATAACTCCTAGGATCTCTCCTCCCCAACGGGGTCCCTCCCGGGAGCGAGATCCAGGCGCCACCGGCGACCTTTCGCCGCCCCTGCGCACGCGCGGACCGTCCGGCCCCAGGGCGTGGACCGTCCGGCCATCAGGCAGGGAACCCTAGCCTTGCGCCAGGTCGCGGACCGTCCGCGCCTGTGCAGAGAGCACCGCCACCGGTTCTTGTTGAGTGTTTGGCGCCCAAAAAAGGTGTCAACACACTTTTTGGCGACTCCGCTGGGGAAATGTGTTTAGATCTACTAAAAATCAGGCCCTCAAATGGCCGGTTCTAAGGATGACATCGATATCTCCCCGGACAATATCCTGAAGCCGGCTATTGAAAGTCTGACGGCCGATGAGCAACAGCAATACGAGGACTACATACATCAAGCGAAGGAGAAATTCTTATCACAATACACGGTGGATCGCCACCAAAAAGTTGTCAAACATGGAGAGACCGATGTCGCATCTCTTCTATTTTCGCTTCAAGTCCCCAACATAAGTAAACCCGACGATATCCAATCTATTAAATATTATGTAGATCAGCGGAAGGATCAAATGAAACAACAGATTGTAGGGTTAGAAGAGTCAATTAGAAAATTAACGTGTACGTTGGAAACGTCTATTGCTCCTAGTTTTCCATCATATGAAACTAGTAATAGAGTATTTATGTCTGATGCATCGGCAACAAATAGGGATTCATAGCTCCAACCTTTATATGGTATGCCGATGAACTCATATTCAGGGCAAATACAACCACCACCGTCCCTGCTTGGCAGATCGGCACCCCTGAACACGGTCGGACCTTTCGAACCTCTACCCGGACAGTCCGGCCCATACGCGGACCGTCCGGCTTGCTCTGCCGGACAGTCCGAGGCCGCCCTAGGACCACCGCTGTCCCTGATTGGCAGATCGACGACCCTGGACGTAGTCGGACAGTCCGAGCTTCTGCTCGGACCGTCCGCCCTTACACAAACCGTTCGGCTTTCCCTGCCGGACAGTCCGAGGCCGCACCAGGACTACCGCGTGGTGTCTCGATAATGGCAAACACAATCGGTCAGCTCGGATTTACCACTGGACAAACTGGATACGCATACGCAGAACCTGCTGTTGCACATAATGCACCAAATTATTACACACCACAACAACATTATGTTTTGCCCTCTACATATTTAAACCATAACGCACCATATAATCATAGACCGATCAACACTATCGATCGGTCACGGCAAGAAGGTCGATATACTAATGTCCGAGCAAATGAGCCCCACAGCCCAGGATCCGGTGGTCTGCCATCGGGTGCAATGGAAAAAATTAGGGAAGAGATGACTAAACTATTTCGAGATAAGTTCGGAGTTAGTGTAGCCAGAGTGGGGCAATCATACCAAAAGCCATATAATCACCAGTTTGACACTGTCCCATATCCACAAGGGGCAAGGATACCAGAATTTTCTAAGTTTTCTGGTGAGAATAGAAGAAGCACACACGAACACATAGGCCAGTTCCTAGCACACCTAGGCGAATTGGCCGATGGAGAAGCATTTCGTGTTCGTTTATTTTCTTTATCCCTTACTTGTACCGCTTTTGCGTGGTACTCCGCCCTACCTCCTAATTCCATTAATTCCTGGAATGAGTTAGAAAGTAAATTTCATAAACATTTCTTTGCTGGGGAATATGAATTAGGACTAGCTGACTTAGCTTCAGTCAGACAAGGACGCGAAGAATCGGTGAATGATTATATCCGGAGGTTCCGGGACACTAGAAACCGATGCTTTTGGATCCATGTCGCAGACAAAGAGCTAGCAGGGCTAGCTTTTAATGGGTTGCTATCCTACTTAAGAGACAAATTAGATGGGACCCAGTTCTTTTCGATAGCGCAGCTACATCAGCGGGCTTTAGCCTGTGAAAGCCGATTTAAAGAGACTTCAAAATCGGACGCCCGTACTATACACCTAATAGAGCGTGATAGCTCAGATGATGAATCCGCAGATGTATATACCGCTGAGTTTATTTGACCAACAAAGGCCAAATCTTTGGCATGCTTTCTTACAGCCGGTTCAAAAGAATCGACAAGAAGAGATTAAATTTACCTTTAATGTTGCCAAATGCGATAAGATACTTGACGAACTACTGAAACATGGCAATATTAAATTAACTCATACTATCCCTCCTATAGATGAATTAAAGAGACATGCTTATTGTAAGTGGCATAATTCTTTTTCTCATGCCACCAATGACTGTAATGTTTTTCGTCGACATGTACAATCGGCCATAAATAAGGGCCGGTTAGCTTTTCAGGAGATGCAAGTGGACACACAACCATTTTCTGTTAATACAATAGATATCGCATGCAAAAAGATCTTAGTTCGGCCCGAAATGGCCGATAAAGGCAAAAGCAAAGACATCATCATTGGCAATCCTCGCATGTCAAATATATCACAAAAGGAGATTGTTCAAAAGGCTCCGGACGATAAGGCTAAAAGGTCCGGAGGCACCGGGGGGCAGGCACAATTAATGAGCCAAGCACGACAGCCTGGCCTGAGCATCACAGACAGTATGGCACCTACGTGTGGACAGTCCGGTGCTCAGACAGACAGTTTGACTACTCTGTCGGACACTCCGCCTATGGCCAAAGGCGTCAATTTCCACACAAAGCCTTAAAAGGGAAAGAGACGCAACAGCAAGGCACATATGGTCGGCTGATCAAAGCTGACTCTACTTTTGATCAGTTGCTCTCCAAGAATACTAGCAAGAAGACCGTTCTACGTGATCGGTCAACAAAGAAACCTCGGTCACCTGCTAAAACGAAACGGGTAAACAAAACGGCCTGAAAGGCGACACAACAAGCATCGCCTATTCATCCTATGAGACCAGAGTACTTTCCACCCGTTTACTCATCGTCGGTATATTATCCTGTTCAAATATGGAATGGTACGATGATGAATCCATGGTACATGTATAGTCCCGTTGTCTATCCAGACTGGGGGGCACCTCCATTCTATTCCTTTTGATCCATTGATCAAATGGTTATGGCCGAGAAAGATACAATCTGAAACGACCTTTATACATTGGTGCTTTATTAAATGATCTCCATATTGAAGAGCCGGTGACTTACATATGGTTTAGTTCATATGCTTTTGGTTCGTCAACCTTTCACCAAAAGGCAGGAGGGCATATGTTGGAGACCAAAAGTGCCTCGCGGACGGTCCGGCCCTGAGGCCGGACGGTCCGTGGTCTGGACGGTCCGCGGTGGTGGCGCGGACGGTCCGCGCGTGCGCAGAGTCAGTTAGGGTTCCTAGTTTCTCGCGGGATTTGTTACCTAAAACCGCGGGATTAACTCGGAAATCAGTTTGAAGCGGATCCAGACCTCCCCCTTTATATAGATGAAGGGCTACGGTCGATTGAACCCCCCAACAATCGATCAAATCAAGTCTATTTCTCGTTTTTACCTTATGCATTAGGAGTAGTTCTAGTCTAGTTCTAGGTTAGCCTCTCAATCCCCAAATTCTCCGCTTCTCTTCGACTCTACGTCGATTAGAGGAGTCTAGGTCGGCCTGCCGAGCCTAGACAACTCCTAGGATCTCTCCTCCCCGACGGGGTCCCTCCCGGGAGCAAGATCCAGGCGCCGCCGACGACCTTTCGCCGCCCCTGCGCACGCGGGGACCGTCCGGCCCTAGGGCGCGGACCATCCGGCCGACAGGGAGGGAACCCTAGCCCTGCGCTAGGTCGCGGACCGTCCGCGCCTGTGTAGAGAGCACCGCCGCCGGTTCTTGTTGAGTGTTTGGCGCCCGAAAAAGGTGTCAACAGTAGGCAAGGCATCTTGCCATCTGCTTCGGTGTCGGTGAAGCTGCACGCTGTAGTGCCATCTGTTAGACTATGTGTATGTAATCATCCTATGTAATAAAACAACTATTTTGATTTTATTACCCGGTATCAGACTAGCTTAGGGTTAGGTTTTTCCTCCCCCCACCAGTCAGGACGCAGGTCCGGCCATCAACATAGCCATCGTCCCCAGGAGGCTCGTCCTCCCCTCCCGGGGTGGCCACCCCTCCTCCCTCTCCCACCCCACCCCACAGCTGTCGGCCCCCCTCTCTGCCCAGGCAGCGCCGGCTGCTCCCTTCCCGGCCGCGCGAACAGTGATACATCCAGTTCAGGTGGGGTTGGCCGAGACCCAACAAATTATGGTGCTCGGAGCCCAACAGTTCATTAAGCACACCCAACTCAGGGAAAGGCTCAATCGCCCTAAAAGACTAGTCCGACAGGGTGTGCTTAATAAAATATTAGGATCCAGACAACCCTAATTTATTGGGCCTCGGTCAACCCCACCTAGGTTGGGTGTATTATCTGGTACCAGAGGTAAGGCCCATTTTAAGAAGGTGAAAATGATGAGGACATCCTCCACTATTATCCATTGACAAAGACGCAATTGACATAGTTGGCTCAATTGTAGTCGGACGGCGACCGTGTAAGTCTCAGAATTATACCACCTCGTTTAACTTGTGAGGAGGAAGCAACCTTATAAGGGAAAGGCCCTTCCCATGTTGGACTAGTCTTTTGGGCGATTAAGTCTTTCCCTAAGTTGGACTAGTCTTTTGTCGCCATGGTCGCGGATCTAACTGTCGTCTCCCTCTTCGTTGTGGCCTTCTCCGTCAACCAGCGACCCCTCCTCACCAGTGTGATATCCTGGCCCAAGGCTTAATAGAATTAATAGAGTACTCATAGCAACAAAGTGTATCTTCTTTTTTGGAAACCTATATTGAAAGAACCTCCAAGTTAAGTATGCTTGGCTTGGAGCAATTTGGGATGGATGACCGACCAACCGGGGAGTTTTCTCGGGTGCGCATAAGTGAGGACAAAGTACACACAAAAGACTCATGTTGGTCTGTGGGAGTGTGGGGACAATATATGGTCCTAGAGAGCTCCCAGGAGTAAGTACCGCCGGTCCAGGAGTGGACAGGGTTTTACAACCGGCGTGGGCACTACCGGTCGGCTCGCCGCTGAGGCGGCCTTCTCCATTGGCCAGCACGGTCCCGCCCTATGCAGCAGCCATCGTGGCCACGCGGGTGCACGTGCTAGCGGCCATCGTGAGCTCGCCCTGGCTCGACCGGGGATCCCTGCGAGCCCCCTCCTTCCTGAGGCTCTATGGTGTAGCCTAGGACGCGCCCGCCGTCCTCAACCGCGCGGACGTGGCCTAGATCCGGCGCAGACGCTCCCCTGCGCTCGGCCGGCGAGCCTCCCCTTCCTCCCTTAGTAGCGGCACAGATCGAGCCGCCACTCTTCGGCGCGTCTTTTCTCCCCTCCCCAACGTCAGCCGACGCGGTCATGGGTATTGCCCTACGAGCTCCTTCCTCTCGGATCCGCACCAATCCTTCCCTCGCAGCCGGCTCTCCGATCCACCGTCAGAGGTGGACTGACCCTCAGATCGTGTCAACGGCCGCGATGACCAGGCTCCTCTGATTGCATCTTCACGCTTCTTCTATCACCGGCGTCACCCATCCCTTGCCAGGCCCGGTGTAGGCCCTTGCTGGCTGGACCCACCCGTCACCCTCCTGTTCATCGCCTTCGTTGGATCTGTCGCTGTCGCGGCCTTTCCAGCCGGATTGACTGTTCCTGTGACCTTCACGGCTAGATCTGTCATCCCTTTGGCCGGATCGCCTCCATCGCTGTCGTGGCCTTCACGTCCGAATCCGCTAATACCTCTTATATTCTGCCGTGGGCACGACCACCTGGACCGACGCAGATGCGTGCGCTACTGCTGGCCTCTCTGGCGGGGCTCCTCGACGTCCGAACGATCGACGAAGCAAGAAGATCGACTTTGTGGTGCTCTTTTGTTGTGTCGCCCTGCCAACCGTTGACGCTTGAACGTCGACCCCTCCCAAAAAGAGGTTACTGTTGCATGTCTCCTGACCACGACCACCTCGACTTCGGTACCTTGGCATCTTGGAGCTATCGTTTTCTCGGAGTCCACACAGATCTCTACTCCAGCCGCAACATTCGCACCCTCACGACGCTACGACTGCGAGGGGATATCAACTCGTCGGATCCTACCTTCAGGTTCTACTCCATTCTTATCGTGTGCGATGCCCCCGTTACGACTGCAGCGAGATGTTAGACTGTGTGTGGACCGACATCACTATTGTGCTGCCGGCACATTAGGGTTAGGGTTAAATCTCTCTCTATATATGTAACCATCCTATGCAATAAAACAAGCTATTCCGGTTTTCTTACACCATCCACGAAGCATAGCAGGATTGTGGATGACACAGGAGGGGAGTCGGCTCCTAGCTAGGCGTCCGACGAAAGAAGCGGGACGGCATGCTGCATCAACTGAACATGTGTTTGAGCGGCAGGCCATCATCTCTTGTTTTAGCAATAGCAACACCTTCCCTTTTTGTTTCAGAGGCTGTCTGTCAGGTTGAAGCTAACCCCCTCCCTGATCAGTCTTTGAAAGATAGCAGCAGAGATCACAGGAAGGCAGGCCCCTGCCATGGCCAGCGGATTCCAAGACGCCATCGAGGCTTTGCAGGCTGCAGCGGCTCAAAGAACACCGGTCTACGCAGCAAAGTAGGAAGCTCGTTGTAGCATTTTGAGCACCACCCTCGGTCGGTCTACATCAGCTGGTTCCCCACGGGGTCAACGGTGAAGTGCAGGTGCAGGGATCGCTCCACGATCGGGCGGAACTTGGACGCCCACATCTGCAACGCACAGGCCACCAAACACACGAGTTACTTCACTTGTGGAGAACCAGATCCAAATCCATTTGAGCAGAGTTCTTACATCCTTGTACTCCTCGCTCTCCCTGAACAGCTTCAACTCATCAGCTGCACGATACAGCAGTGTATATATATATCGAGTAAGCAAAATGCTGCTAACTTGGATTGGATACGTGAGAGAGAGAGAGAGAGAAAGAGAGAGAGAGAGAGAGAACTGACATGATGGGAAACGGATTACTGCAGCATGACTGTACCCGTTATCCGGACGATCCAAACAGCAGCCTGGTACAGAATAACAGCACATAGAAGCAGTTCCTTTCCTTGAGATTTTCTTTGGAAAAAAAAAGAGAGAAGAAGAGCAACAAGGATCGATATCATGTCTGGCTTACCACATGTTGCCTGCACAATAGAAGCGCTGCATTGGCTGATCAACTTGTCAAGAGACGCTAATGCGTCCTCCGTTGCCTCTCTAGACGCAGTCTTCAAGAAAGACACCAGCAGCATAAACTCGACGCCGTAGTTAAAATCCTGCCACATTTTTTCTTCTTCTTTCTTTCTGTTGCCAAAAAAGAAAATAAAAAAAGAAAAAGAAAGAACGGCATCGATCGATTTAGGCCATGGCCATACCTCTCCCCTGCGAAAGAGAGGTATAATGTCGTCTTCCACCTCGGACTCGAAATCTACAGAAACCGAGCCCTGTAAGTTTAACCCAAACACAGTGACCATCACGGTGCCGTATATATATATATCCAAGAACTGGAGAGAAGATTTTTTCACATGCTGGGGGCTGGGGCGTACATAGGAAACGGGCTTTACGTGCTCGTCGACAACTTTGGAGTAGTACGCGTTACTCTGGAACTCCGCGATGTCTTGCTTCTGCTGGAAACGCATGAACACAGCGTGCGTGAAGTTGTCGCTGTTGGGGTCCTCGATGCGGCCTAGCGAGACCGCGAGTATCCCTCGCATCTGGTACTGCGATGTGTATAGGTAGTCCAGCATGTCTTTCTCTTCAGCGTCTGAGATGTTGGGCTTGGCTCTGAGCAGGATGATGTGCTCCACGACCTTCCTGCAAGGCGTGCGCCACTAGATCGTCAGCTAGCTGTCTAGCTACAGCTCCGCATGTCTTTCTCCAGGTTCTCACCTTCTCTTCATAAGGCCACCAGGATGTGCGCCGTTTCTGGACTCGAGCACGCCACGGGTGGAAAGGATCTTCTTCTTTCCGGTCCCCCGCCACCTGCGATCTACACGAACACAACGGCCTTTGGAACCTGTGTTCACTTTCAAAAAGAAGGTCACTCAAAGCTGAGATCGGGAACTCACGTCGGCCCAGATTCTGCGCAGATAGTTGATGCGACGACCTGAAGCACCAGCTCCCAGCAGGTCGTATGGTGTGAGGCACCTGGGCTGATGCTGGCACAGACATCCTCCTGACGATGATTCCAGAGCCTGGAAGCTTCAGCTCTCACTGGTTTTTTTTATGGTTTTGGATGGAGATGGGAGTGGTGATAAGCGTGAGCAAAAGCAGGATCTTTTGGGTTGGGGTGCGCATGGTGTGGCAGTGGGTGGCTGTAGCTTAGCACCGTCCCTTTCTCAGCTCCACAACTTCAGATTTTTTTTGGCAACCAGGATACTTGATCTCTCATTGACAAATACAAATTTTAAAAAGAAAAAACATCAGGGCAAGCCTCTCGGATCAATCTGCATTTGACTACCCAACAGTGCCACAGAACTGTACCAAGATCACCAAAGAAGATTAAATAAAAAAAACTAGCCTAAATTAGAGTGGCAAGAGAACTAACCCAGTCAACCTGCAAACCATTCACAAGTTCGGTCACAAAGTATTCTACTAGAACCAAAACAACAGTAAAGATTCTAAGCACTACAAACGCTCCATGATGGACTTGACAGCGTCTAAGATCCTAAAATAATGGTGGAACAATGCAGAATGCTCGCCCTCCAAACCATCTCTGTGGTGACGGTTGCTCCCAGTGAGGTTGTTACAGGGACTTCCACCAATCACAAGATCGAAGCCCCCAATTCTTCTAATATACGCCTCGATCCTCTCAGATGACAGTGTCTGCACATCAGTGATCTCAATCAGAGTACCCGTCTGCGTCTGATCCCACCAACTCTTCAGAATCGTCCGGTTGACCTCGGACTTCTCCACTGAAATAACCGTGTTCATCCGTATGCCAAGCCTGTGGAGAGCCACCTCTGCTCCTCCAATACCAGAGAATAAAGACAGCACATTCATGCCTTGTGGGAACAGATCCTTGAGAACTGAGAGATGATAAGCAACAGTATCAACCTGAAATGAATTTCCTAGAGATCGATACCTCTCTGTCCTGCTGATACCTCTCGTGTGATCCTTTGGAAAGCCGAGTAGAAACTCCATCTCGTCAGGCTCTAGAGGAGCAACCTTGTTTAAGCCAACCCATGCCAGGTTCCATTTCCTACACTCCTCCAACACAAACTTCTGAACTCTTGGAGGAGGTGGGTCTGAACTGTTTGTGAGGGCTGCGCGAATCCTCTCTAACAATTTTGCACTAGACACGCAAGTCTGGAGGCAATTGAACTGTCGTCTTGGGTCCCATGACGGCCACCACCTCTTGGTCCGAGGAAATGCTTCCGATATTGTCTTTGGGGGTATGGGGAGGAGAGGTGACCTGTTCTCAAGTGGCAGGTTGTGTATGTAACCCCTTTTCCTGGCAGCAGCACAGAAGTATTTTGAGTCCACAAACTCTGGTTGAATATCATACAGGAACCTTGATATGGTAGTCCAGACACCTTTTGGAGCAAGAGCAACGTTCTCGTAGTAGAAGTATGGCGGACCAATAGCTTGTGCAGGCAACGATCTGTCCACTCGTCTTGACCACTGGTCTGGCAAGTTAAATCCAACCATTGGGTGTGGGAGAGGCATGGGTTCATCACAGCTACCATCTAATGGGCCTCTACTTCCCTGTGCTTGGCCTCCATATCTCTTTCTCTTTTTCTTGTTCCCTGTGCTTCTCCCTCCGTAGGAATTATCCTGCAGTATTGCAGACACAGTTCCATTACCAGGCCATTAGATTACAACTAAATCTTATTGCAGACTTGTATGGACAGTAAGACAAACCTCATAGTCAGACAGATTGCCACAGTAACCATCTCCTGCGGTCTGTGAAGCATAGATTGAATCCACCAGAACAGAAATAGATGCATCCGGCCCTGAGTAATTTTCAACCACATACCACAGTAGATGGCGTGAGGTGCATGGCCAGTTAAAATAAAACAGGGACAGGGGCAGAATCTGAGCGGTACAAGTTGCATGCAAGATGCAAAAAAAAGTTTTATTTAACAGCAAATGCCATTAAAATATTCTGACCCCAAACGAACAATAAACTGTTCGTTGACTGCTTTGAAGGAGCATCTGAATGCTTGCTATCCATAGAAACAAAGGCTTACATGTACTACTTGGATGGATAACTTCCTAAACACCCAGTTATTCTTGTAAGAAATAATATTTATCATACGCCTTGCTTTCTACAGATTATTATGGGCATGCCTATATGCTTTGTCTTCAGATTTGAATATAACTGGTTAACCCAAACTTGATGCAAACAGTAAATCAAGCTTGGAAAGATTCAACCATTCTAGGTTACCTCAGGTCAAGATTGCAGCCAATTTACGAATTCCAAGTTACAGCATTTGAGGAAAATTCTCAAAATCCAGAGAGTGAACCAATAGAAAGCTTGACATATAATTAAACATGGCAATGTTATTATTCAACTGATTTATTCTATATGAGAGCATATCCTACTTTCAAGGTTGGAAATTGATGTTTATTTTGCTGAGGAATCTAATGCAAAGAGACGAGAATGGAACAAAGTCTCAGAGAGCACACCGCATCTGGTAATAGCCAGTGCAGCCTCGTCTTCAGGAAACCCCATTTTAACTAAGGAATCAACTTTTTCGTCCTTCCGTGACATCTCATGTAAGAAATCCTGTGTCGAAAGCACATGTAAGCAGTGAGAATACAGTTGACAAGCTACATAAACTACTATTGCAATTACCTTCAAAAGAACAAAAAACAACAATTCCTGTAACGTGTAAAAAAGCGGGAAGTACAATAATTATGAACAAGTTAGGAAAACAAAAAAAAAAGAAA
Source organism: Zea luxurians (assembly GCA_029449295.1). NCBI lineage: Eukaryota > Viridiplantae > Streptophyta > Magnoliopsida > Poales > Poaceae > Zea > Zea luxurians. Next base: position 33,261,035 of record JAOPSE010000031.1, read on the forward strand.
AACAAATAAAGCAAAGGCCTAGTGCAGTGGCGAGAGATGTCCCAGTGAGTCACAAGGACGCGGGTTCGAATCAGCATCTCCGTATTAGCGAGGGGAAGGCTTGCCTTGGTTTATCCCTTCCCCAACCCCACTCATGTGGGAACCTCCACCACTAGGTGGGTCTGCCCTCCCGCCCCCCTCCCAAATGTATTGTGTAAAAAACGGAAGTCCAATTCAATCAACTCTCAGCTAAATGAATTCACATGCCAAACACCATAAAGGGTGTGTTTGGTTTGACTTTTGGCTTTGGCTTTTGCCCCCCTAAAAGGCAAAAGCCAACCAAAGGGCTGGATCCAGGAAGCAGTTTTTTCTAAAAGACGACTTTCTCGTAGTGCAAATCTGAAAGCACCCCTGGACCTACTTTTAGTGGCTTTTCGGATGGAACTGTGAAAACATATATCGAAGAATTTTTAACGACTTTTAGTGGTTTCAACCAAACGGTTTTTAGTTTTTTAACAGCTTACAGCGTACAACAGCTTTTTCCACAGCTCACAGCCCACAACAACTTTTTTCACAGCCACAGCCCAACCAAACAGACCCAAAATACAATGCAAGTTCAATGTTTGTGTCATCTTGCTTCTCAAAGAGGACACTTGGAAGGAAGATGACACAAACAACATGTGGGAGAAGATGAAAACCTGCATTCGAAAGGCCACCTCAGAGGTGTGTGGAGTAACTAGAGAGAATAGAGGCGAAGCTAAAGATACTTGGTAGTGGAATGAGGAAGCCTAAAGGGCTATTAAGGAGAAGAAAAAATGCTAACATTGTACCATGACTAGTATAATGCACGTGTGTTGTGATAGCATAAAAATATTCGATAAAATATTAGCGCACAACGATTACATGAAAACGAGCAATACATATATTATCATCGACCTTAATATCTCACAATTTTTTTGCCAACAACCAATACAAAACTAAACTCGGAATCTAGAGCGCCTCCTCTCCCTCAATTGTCCGGCCACGCACCACCAGCGGCGGCAACGCCTCCTACTCTCTCGCGGTTGTTCTTGCCCCGCTGACTGCAAAGGCGCATGGCGGCAAAGAGAGGAGGCGCTACAAGATCGAGGCGCTTGCCGACGGGGGAAGGTAAAGGCGGTGGCGCCGGTAGGGCGCGGAGACAACGACTGGCGAGTTGGAGGCCAGCAGGATGGCCTACCGCATGTCCTCCACGGAAGAATTTGGGTGAGAAAGGCAGGGATGGGGAAAGAGATGTGATGTTAGGGGTTAATATACGACACCAATAACGAGGAGGAGGAAGCACTCGTGGTGGTTGGTTGTGCATGCAAGGGGTAAAACTTATCTTATCTAGTTGTTACGCCAGACAAGGAGAGGAAATTAGATCTAAACGCTTCGCGCGTGACACACCCACACACTTATTTGGTTGTTAGGCGAGACGTGGGGGAGGAAATCATCAAATCAAGATCTATAAGTTGGGCTACAGTTAGATTAGAAAGAAGTATAAGGACCATTTTTGCAAAAGGGACAATCTGTTAGAGTATTAGAGTACCCGTTTAGGGTTTGGGGTCTACCCCGTGTATTTACCTTCTCACCCCTGTGTAATGGGTCAGGCCCAACTACCCAGTCTATTAATACATCACCCAACCCCTTGTTAGGGTTAGGGTTTCCCACACAATCGATGTTTTCGAGTCGAGTCGTGCAACTACTGACTAGTAGACTAGTCGAGACTCGAGACTAGGACAAACTAGTCGTGACTAGTCGAACATAAGTCAATGATTATATTTTTGTAACTTTCTATATACGCTAAGACTAAAAACATGCTAGAACACTAAAAACACCTTGTTTAGTATATTTTCATCCATCTCCATCTTCTACAATATATCATTAAATATTGAATATAGCATTGTAGTAAGTCTTCTATCGTTCTCTTTGGTTTCAAAGAACTTGTTTGGATCCAAACACAATGTTGCTCTATACAGATTGGTATCCATCTGACTGTCCCACCCCTTATCAACAATAGAAATTACTTCATCTATTATTCTTTCTATGTGCTCCAAAGCTTTTTTGATGCTCTTTTTTTCATGGTCCATGGCAGCCCACCTATAGCCATTGCCAGTCTCTCATCACCATCAACTATCCTCAAGAATATTAGAATAGGTTGTGAAGCTCTCATGCAATCTTCTACTGCTTGCCAAAATGCAATAGAGTGACAAACAACACGTGCATTTCCTACTTCAGTGTTCTTCATTTTGCTCTCACACCATTCATTACTAACAAAGAGAGCTTTCGATCCTTGTCTTTGTTTCCACATATTAGCCAATGTAAGGAAGGATGTTGCAAACATAGTAGTTGCAAAACATAGTTGCATGCCTCACAAGATCTCTACCATTTGTCTTGGCCTCATCAACTCATGAATCATTCCATATCATAGATAAATAAGGTAGAAAACTTGTCTATTAGCATTTCATACCATCTCATTCCATCTCATACCTACTAGGGTTGAGATGGCTAGGTGGGCTCACATTTTTATACCTAGGCCCAAATAAGTCACCCGACTCAATCGTTGCGACTAGTCGTTACTACTCGTGACTAGTCAACGAGTCGAGCAACTAGTAGAGAAAGTCGAGTCGTTCAGATCGACTATCACCTCTGCACGGACTTCTCGACTAGTTGCCCGACTTTAAAACCTTGGGGACAATGGTGGAAACCAAGGAAACTGGTGCTTTATAAGAGTAGGTAGGAGTGTGGATAGCATAGAAAAATACATGGTAGCAAAGAATAGTGCGTCTAAGGATCTTTACCAATGCTTGAGTACGAAGAAAGGAGAGAAGGGCATATCTAGGATAGCCAGGGTTCGTGACAGGAAGACAAGAGACCTCAATCGAGTTAAGTGCATTAAGGATGAAACAGAGCGCCTCTTGGTGAAGGAGGACGAGATCAGGCATATATTGTAAGAGTACTTTGACAAATTAATCAATGGGGAGAATGGGGACACGAACTTTCAGTTGGATGACTTTTTTTATGACACCAATAGGCTCTTTGTGCGTAAGATTCAAGAATCTAAGGTTAGGGAGGCTTTGAAAAGGATGAAATGGGGTAAGGTGATGGATCCTAATGATATTCCAATTGAGGTATGAAGATGCCTCGAGGATATAGCTATAGTATGGCTAACCAAGTTGTTCAACCATATCTTTCGATCGAACAATACGCCTAACAAGTGGAGAAGTATATTTGTACTGATTTATAAGAATAGGGAGATATTTAAAGTTGTAATAATTACCAAGGAATTAAGTTGATGAGTCATGCTATGAAGCTATGGGGGAGAGTTATCAAGCATCGTTTGAGAGAATAACGAGGATCTCTTTGAACCAATTTGGTTTCATGCCTGGAAGGCAACAATGAAAGTCATTTTCTTAACAAGACAAGTGATAGAGCAGTATAGGGAGCAAAAGAAGGATCTACACATGATTTTCATGTAATACCCAAACTTGTAACCCAAAGTAAAGGAGATAATTTTTTTCTATATGATTTTCCTCTATTTGATATCACATGCGAACAACCTTATTTTAAGTAAGTAATTAACCAATAAAATAAATCGTGCATCATGTCAGAGTTTCTTTGTGTGTGCATTTGGTAACAATAAAAATATAAAATATTACTGGCCCAATTTGGAATTAAAGATCTAATTGGAATACTAGGATATGAGAAAAAAGAGAAGAAAAATACTATACAAATTAAATAAAATAAATAAATAAATAAATTCGGTTCATACTATTATTTGAATGAAGACATTTAACCTAAGTATGAACTCCACACATATGAATTCAAATTTGAAACTTAAAACTGAAAATGAAAGAAATAGGAAAAATAAAATAGAAAAGAAAAAGGAAGAAAGGAACTGTGCGCCTGGGCCTAATCCGGCTTAGCCGGCCCAACCAGCACATTCTCTGCGCGGCCCAGCCGGAATCCATGACTGACTTGTGGGCCCCCTTGCCAGTCTGCGTAACTCGGTCGCGCGGCGCTTCTGTTCCATGGGCACCGGGAGACCGACTCAACACGTCGCGTCGCGTCGCGCCCTCACTGCGTCTGGGCCCCTGTGTCAGAACATCACCCTCACCTCCGCAACAGCCATGGCCGAGATGTCCGCCACCACGCGGGATTTGTGGATCAGCTGGCCGCTAACCGCCCAACCTTACCCGGCCATAAAACTCTGCTGCCCCGAACCTTATGAGCCTCTCGCTTCCGTGCCAAACCCTCGCCGCCGCGTATAGAGCTTAGGGAGAGAAAAGCCAGGGGTGGCAGAAGTGGGGAGACACGGGTTCCCGTTCCTGTCGCCGTCCGGTGCCGGAGATCGAGTCAGGAACCTGCGCCGAGTTGCTGCGAGGGAGACCGAAGCACTTGCTGGCCGAATCAACGAGCAGAACAACCTTAATTGCTCGTCGATGCTTCGCTTGGGTGCCGCACCGTGTTGTGTCGTGAACAGAGACCTTGCCGCCGTGAACCGAGGTAAATTCACCCCCAGTTTATTCGCCATGTCCTCGTAGGGTGTATGTGTTAGTCAATTTCGGCTTCGGGGCGTTGGTGCGCCTGTGGGTGCTCGCCGGAGAGATCTCCGTCGCGGGAGAATTCGCCGCCGTCGCGCTATTACGACTGAGAGGTAGACGACTGAGTGTGAACCGTTAGATGCTAAATGGACGGCTTAGATTAGACACCGCGTACCCCTTCGATTGGACAGATCCACGCCGCTAGATCCCGATCGGACGTCTCGGTGGCGGCGTGGGGTGTTTGAATCTGTGTCGTCGATTGGCGATCTAATGGCTGCCATAGCGTACCGTTTCACGCTCGTGTAAATTAAATCAGGAGCGTCCGGAATTGATCGGACGACTCAGATCACACAGTACCCCTTCGCGTGGCAATATCTCAAAAGAGCCCTTAGGAATACTTAAAATCAACCCGCCGTCCACCCCAGGGTTGCTCTGAGTCTGGGGAAATCTTATGATTCTGCCACCGTGTTTCCTTATATTTAGTGCTCGGCCCAGAGAACAGAGAAATTGGATAAATAATTATGGAAATTGATTTTTAGTACAAAAATAATTCCAGAAACTTGTATAATTCATATTAAGTCCAAATTAATCCATTCCAGTTCCTATAATTTTGTAATAATATTGTTTATCACTTAGTGTTACTGTTTTACCATGAAACCCACATTAGAATTGATCACACAATCAATTTTGTACCAAGCACATAAATACTTTGGAAAATCATAACTTGAAATCTATAACTCCGAATTTAGTGATTTTTTCCTATGATCTCGTTTTAATGCGTAGATTATTATTATGTATTTTGTATAGATGTTTGGTGTGATGTTAATTTCTTCCTTGTACCATGCATGTTTGTATTGTGGCGAGTAGAAGAGCCAGTGGCCGAGGATCAGGGTGTTCAGCGGGTAGAAGTTGCTGAGCAGGAGCTCATTGAAGGCAAGTTGTGCCCTTGACCACTTTTATTACCCAATAATGTCCTTTATAATCATTTATTCATGCATAGGTTTAATTTTGATGTGACCCAATAGGTCACCCTAGTCTGGTTATCTTTTCACCTTGTTTACCCCTGAACTATTTGGGTAGTTTTTGCTGTTGCTCTTTATGGTTTTGTGAAAGGGAAATGTGCCCTTGGGTCATTTCTATAAATGTTTTGGTGATTAGATGCCCAACACAAATTACTTTGGTTCAAATGTACTAAGTGTGGAAGAGATGCAAATCAAAGAATCAAGGCATGACTCTGGCCTTAGTAAATTATTTTTGAGTACTAACATATTTCTCTAAGTGCTAGGAACCTTGGTTAATCAACTAAGATTGGATTGGAGAAGTTTGGCTAAGTGCAGCCAAACTTGAACCAACCTGAGGTGCACCGGACTGTCCGGTGTGCACCGGACAGTGTCCGGTGCCCAGGCTGGCTCAGCGACGAACTCGTCGTTCTCGGGAATTCGCCGAGGGCGCTGCGGCTATAATTCACCGGACTGTCCGGTGAGCCAACGGCGCCGCGCCAACGGTCGGCAGCGCAATCAGCGGGCGACGCGTGGCCTGGGCCAACGGTAACTTGGTCGCACCGGACAGTGTCCGGTGCGCCAAGGGGACCAAGGGCTCAACGGTCGGCTTCGCCAGAAAAAAAAGGAGATCGGGCACCGAACAAAGACTGTTCATGTCCGGTGGTGCACCGGACTGTCCGGTGTGCCACCCGACAGAAGGCAAGAATTGCCTTCCAAATGAAATTCCAATGGCTCCTAGCTGCCTTGGGGCTATAAAAGGGACCCCTAGGCGCATGGAGTACTACACCAAGCATTCTCTAAACATCCTAAGACGCCTAGACTCCTCAAATACGCATTTGGATCATCGTGACTGAGATTTGACCACTGAGTGTGTTGTGAACTTGTGGCATTGTTCTTGTGTGCTCTCTTCTTGGCTTGTGTGTGTATTGTTGCTGCGATTCTAGTCTTGTGTGTGTTTCTTTCCCTCCCTTACTCTTGTGCTTTTCTTGTGATCAACATTGTAAGGGTGAGATGCTCCAACTTGTGGAGATTCCTCATAAACGGGAAACATCACTAAGGAAAAAAAACCGTGGTACTCAAGTTTGATCGTTGGATCACTTGAGAGGGATTGAGTGCAATCCTTGACCGAAGGAGGTCACCACAACGTGGAGTAGGCATTGGCCGAACCACGGGATAAAATCATCGTGTTTCTTGTGTCATCTTTTATTGTGATTGGTTTTTCTTCTTGAGTTCTCACTTAATCACTTGTGCTTTTGTTCCTAAGTTTAATACTCATTCTAAAAGAACAATCAAGTGAAGAGTTCTCGCTATAGCACCTTGGTTTTGATCTAACTAACATTTCGTAACCAAGTTTGGACTATTTAGTACTTGATTTTACAGGATCACCTATTCACCCCCTCTAGGTGCTCTCATTTTGGGATTAATATTACATTATGATCATGTTCCAATTATACTGTCGTTTTCTTTATTATTCATGACAAGATCATTATTTTAATTGGAACATGGAGCTTAACTTGAGAAACATGTGCCATCACAAGGGTGGAATGAGACGCCCTTGGCTGACTAACTAGGAAAGCTAGTGGAGGACTACCTTACCCGATAGGGGTAAGAGCAGTAGGGGAGTAGGCGTGTAGGGAGGTTCCCGGGTTGATTTTGCTGCGATGGTGGTCAGACGGGGGATTCCTGCATTGCTCTTCCTAGAAGCTGTAGCGGGTTTTCTAAAACTAGTGGAACTTTGTAAAGGCCTCGTAGTGGATCCTTAGTCATTCACCTCGGTAGTGTCTAAGGGTCTGGCTCACCCTATCGACATGGGATACACGACTTGTGGGTACAAGGTACAACCTCTGCAGAGTGTAAAACTGTTATACTAGTCGTGCTCACGGTCATGACCAGCTCAGGACTCTCGCATGATTAATTTATGGAACTAAATTCAATTTGTCATTTTGCATCGCATTGGGAATTATTATTAATTTTGTTCCTTTATTATTCTGGTATGGTATTTGCTTACATTTAGTAACTGATAATAAAATTTGACCAACTTATTAAAAGTAATGCTCAGCTATAACCTCTATTGTTGATCAGCCTTACACTTCACATGAACTTCCACCTTTAGTGAGTTCATGCACATTACTCCACAACTTGTTGAGCTATGATCTTTTGTGAGCTCAGTCTTGCGATATATAACCCCCCCAGGTTAATAGTAGGTGGTCGAAGAGGAGCCGCCCTACAATGAAGCATACGAGTTGAACTAGGTGGCATCTCCCGGTCAACGTTATGGCACCATGGATGAACATTAATTCATTTTATATTTATCATTTATTTTTGTAAGACTTCTGCTATGTAATAATTACTTTTATGATATTGTGACATTTATCTCTATACACTTTGTCATTATATGTGTTGTTCTTCTTTGGCGCACATATGAGACGCACCCAGCTTTATCCCTTAAATCCGGGTGTGACATTTCATTGACATGGAAAATTATGACAAAATACCAAGGAATGTTATGTGGTGGGCAAGAGTAAATAGGAAACTAGAGTTGTGGCGAGAGACTCTAGAATCCAAAGGTTTTAGATTCAATACAACTAAAACAAAATGTATGAAATGTGATTTCGGGACTACACATGAGAAAGGAGATGTTAGTTTGGAAATTCAGGCAGTGCCTAGAAGGACACATTTAGGTATTTAGGATCAATGCTATAGAGAGACGGGGATATTAATGAAGATGTTAGCCATAGAATAGAAGCGGATGGATGAAGTGGCATCAAGCATCTGGAGTTCTATATGACAAGAGGGTACCACATAAGCTAAAAGAAAAGGTTTATAGGACAATGATTAAACCTTCTATGTTGTATGGTGCAGAATGTTGCCCTACAAAAGACGACATGTTCAACAATTAAGTGTACCGAAAATGTGTATGTTGTGTTGGATTTGTGGCCATACAAGAACAGATCAAATCTGAAATGATGATATACGTGATAGGCTAGGAGTAGCACCGGTTGAAGAAAAACTTGTCCAACAACGTTTGAGATGGTTTGGACATGTCCAACGTAGACCTCCATAGACGCAAGTGCGTAGTGGAATTCTAAGGTGCCTTAGTTATGAGAAGAGAGGAAGAGGAAGACTGAAGTTGACATGGGACGAGACAGTAAAAGGAGATAAGGATGGGATATACCCAACCCAAAGATTTAGCCTTGAATATGAGTTCATAAAAAACAACTAGCCATGTGGCCGAACTATGACTTGTTGTTCTATTAATTTTTTAACTCTAGTCTACGCAACTTGTTTGGAATAAAAGATTTTGTTGTTGCTGTTTGTCGTTGTATATATGATTGAAGCAAAGTAAATGCATAGTAGGTTTCTCAAAAAAGAATAAAGTAAACGCTTACAATCACCAAGGGGAGCATGAAAATACCTCGTCACCAGAATCATCAACAGAGTTAGCAACCCTGGTGCTTCTCCCTCCAGCATCCTCATCATCCCAGATTTCTAGTGTGTCATCATCATCACTATCGTCAGCAGTTTTGGGAGCACAACTAGAAGCAAAGTCATTATCCACTTTGAGGTCATTGCCTAGTTCCTGCATTTGGCATCACTTATTCACTTTGTAAAATAAATTCTCTTTGATACCATGCAACAACATCATCAAAGAATAACATAGAAGCAGGAACACAAATGAATACCTGGTAAGTAAGAAGGAGCTCAACTAATGAATCTGCTCCATTATCCCCTGAAAGAAAAAAAAACTGTGATATAGGGTATATTAAACCACATAGAATCTAAATAAATGAGAAGAGATGAGCTATTAGTTAAGTACCATTGTCCTTCATGGCCTTCAGAACAATCTCTTCTGAGAAACCCATGTCCACATACTTCTGAACCAAAGAGGCAGATCGCCCAGCCTTCCCATTGCCATTAGCAACCTTAAAATCAACCCCACAAACAAATAGAAACCTTACAATCGTAGCCACTAGAAACAAGGTAACAGTAACATTGAGGGTGTCCGTGTCGCTGTAGACTAATCATGATCCTGCGTTTGTTCAAGATTATTATATCCACCACCCAACCCCACCCCGGCCAGTTTGGCACAAGTGGTTTGAATTGAACACCCCTGAGTAACACGAACTAGCTGCTGAACTCACACATTGTTGCATATATGTATGGATCCGTTAGCTGGCTTACCCGTGTCGATGGGCCAGGAGCATCAGTGTTCGTCGCTGCCAGAGCTGATGAACCAGCACCAGCAGCGTTGAAGCTCACTGTCTGCTCCCCGTTACCATCACTGTCCCATTCGAAGTTATCACTGCCATCACTGTCGCTAACCCAGTGCTGTGACACGAATTAAGAAGTACATATCAGCCACATCGATCAACAACAGGACCAAACCATCATCAATCTCGAAAAAAACATCCAAAACGCAAGCTCTAGCTCAATCCAGTGTTAAGAAAACCCCAACACTGAGCGCTGAATATGAGGGCTAGGACACCGCAATGACCTCGCCACATCAAAGACCCCAATCTAACGCGCGGAATATCCGTAGCAGCGGACCATATTATTAGCATCAAGAATTCATTGCGCGAGATAGCATCTCTTCACAATACACGGAAGGAGGCAGAGCAGAGAAGACGAGGGGACGCGAAGGGAAACTCTCACCACCATTCCCGAGCCTCCGCGAAGAGCTCCGGGGGCTACCTCTCCGACGCGGCCGGAAGCTGCGGCGACGGACCCGGAGGCACTGGACGGCGTGGCCTGGCACAGCCTCTCTCCGCGCCCCTCGGAGTACCTCTGCCGCCTCTTCCCTCCCGTTGCCGTCGGCCCCTGCGGCTGGGAGTTGGGAGGAAGTGGCAGAGGAGGAGGAGGCCGGCGACGGCAACGGCGACAGGGTGACTCTGGCTGCCTCCACCGTCTGACCGCTTTAGGTCAGGGCAATAAAGGTACAATATCATTTAATCTATACTACCTATTAAGAACGGCAAGGGGTAGGCTGCCTCCCGCTGTTCTGCCATCCAACGATCTCAACCGTCCGTCCGTACCTCTGTTTCGTCGTCCGTCGGATGCTGTCCAGCCCCGCGCGTACATCACTCTGGTCGTCACTCGTCAGCCCTCCGCCCTCCCATCCGTGCGAGCGAGCAACCGCAGCCACCGTCGCCCTGCCTACCTCGACCCCACCGCCGCAAACGCCGCACGGCATGACCCGCCATCCCCGTCCTCATCCTCTCCTCACGCCGCCGGATCATGCTCACGCCCCGCGCGAGCAACAGCTCCCCCAATCCATCCCTCCTCCTCACGCCCCTCTCTCACCTAACTGCCCAGCCACAATCCCCCAGCAACCGTAGCTCCGATCCCACCGCCGACGCCCTAGCCCTGATTTCGCCACACGGCGGGGGCGGAGATGCACAAGAGCAAGGGGAAGTTCTCCGGCATCCTACACAAGGGCTTCAAGCCTGACAAGTGGTTTGTGGAGATCGATTTCTGCTGCTCGCGGATGGATGCCGAAGGATGGGGCAACCTACCTAACGTCCGCTTTATTTTTTTCTTCCTACGATGGTTTCCCAGCAAGACGTCGTTGCAGATGGCGGTGGCCCGGATCAAGCTGCTGCGGAATCGCAAGGAGGTGCAGGTACGCCAGATGCGTCGCGAGGTCGCGCAGCTCCTCGAGGCCAACCAGGACATGACCGCACGCATCAAGGTACGTGCCTTCCTCGCCACCTAGTTACCTCCCTAATGGTTCATCTCGTTCGCCATTTCACCCTGCCCATTGGTCAGAATTTGACTCGATGCGCCTCCCAGGCTTCCATTCGTGGTAACACAGTTGACCTCGTGGTTGTAGAATTTGATAACGCGTCGTGTGGACTTGGCTTCTGAAGCTGGAGCATTCTGGCCTCAAGCTGAGTACCTGCACCTCCTTGCGATTTATTCAGATCCTGACAGAGAGTGATGAAACTCCAGCCGATTGTGCAACTGTTGTTGTCAACAAAGACTTGTTTGTGTACCTTCAGCTCCAAGGAGATTTAAATGCAGATGCTGAGCGTGAAAAGCTAAGGAAGAAAAAAATGAAATTCAAAAGTAAGTGCACTTGTCTTCTTAGGTCCATTTTTGACAGTAAATATCCTTATGTTTCAGTGCTGTTCAATCTTATCGGTAACATGTCTCTTATCATACACGCATGCTACAAAATGCACTAGCACAGAAAATGGACGCCTCTGGGTATCGCGAGAAGGCTCCACAAAGCGTGCAGGAGGAGGACATGAGAAAGCTCACCGCTTTGTTGGAACAACTAGAGGTCATCAGTGAAGCTGAGAAGAAATTAGACTCAAACTGAGTCTGTACCGAAGTTGGTCCCCACATTTTTCTTGTTTGCAAAAAGCTCAGCTAATGTTCCTGTTTGCTCAGGTTTTCAATTGATGATTCAGATGGAAGCCACACTTTTGCAGTGTGTAGGAATATTCACTGGCTGTACAGAACCATATTTTTGGGTGTTCGATTTTGTCAAGTTATAAACTTCTGATGATGCATATGGGAAGTCTGTCAAAATATGCGACAGCCGAAATCTGTTCATCAAATTTATTAGAATGGTCTCAATCATCTCATTCCTCATGCTACACAATTTAGCTTGCTTATTCTTTCTACGAGAAAAAAACTAGAGTCAGATGACGATGGTCCACTATATCACAAACCAAACACCCTATAGTATTTAAGGTCTGCAAGCCTTACAGACATATGCACAAGCGTAGAGGCCACGATAGGAGATGAAAACACTTTATTTAATCATGTTGAATCATATGCATTGTAACTTGGTGATAAAATTTTATTTGTTGTTTCTGGTTTCTCTAGAGACGAAGAGATTTCAGCAATTATTTTGTAGTCCGTGAAGCATTTAGCCCAAATTACTAAAGGAGTCGTGAGTCCAATAATTCTTCTTAGTATTGAACATATTTTCTTTGTGATGGATATTTACTCTATTTATTTATTGTTTGTAGGAAGTCATATTCCCACAAGATGCAGGATCTATGCAACTTGGTCAATGACTATCCACCAATGGACATTTTTGCATATGAATGCATTTTATCGTACACGATAATCTGCAACCACAAATTGTTTGTCGTGTGGTATCCAAAAAGTTTACATGCATACATAGTTTTAGCATTTTCCATTGAGTATCTTCTGCTCCTCTATTTGAAAGAAGTGAAGTTCTTCCAATCCCCAACCTTATAAATCATGTTTTACTGTTGTGAATTGTTTTGCTTAGATGTAGAAATTTTTGTTTTCTATAGGAACATAGTTTTTTTAATTGCACCCCAAAATATGATAGCTTATATATTTTGGTTGTGATTAGGAGTGTCGGGCCACTGGCTACCCGCTTTTTCCCTTTTTTCCTTTTTAGGACACTTTAGAGATAATAGTTCTTATAGTGCTCTATCTATTTCTATTTTAGTACTTTTAGATTTGTAATGAATTGTTTATTTGATTGAGAGATACTTAATGTATCAATGCAGCCAGGAAAGCAGGCTTCCTACTAAGTTTGAAATTACCAATTGTTGCCATCCTTGTGTTTCGGACAAGGAAAATGTTCTTGCTGTTCAAGTTATGAGATGGAGTGATGGCTCTTATCTTGAAGATCAGGATCACTGGCGGTTGTCTGGTATTCATAGGGACGTGCTCTTACTAAATCCACATGTTACTCCTCATTTAAACATGAACTAGGACCTTCTCGTAGGGTTTAATTCGCTTCCTACTCAGCCTGTATAGGTATATGATCAAAGGTTGACCTGATAGAGGATAAGGAGATTAATGTGGAATTCCTATACTCAGCCAAGTGGAAGGAATGAAGGATTAAGGGGACTAATCAGATAGCAGCTACCTAAAAGTTCCTTATGTTTCTCCTTGTCTTCTCCAGTTGCTCGGCTCCGTCTTTGGTAACGGTAAGCGCTCTCCATCCCACCATCTCTGTCTGTGTTTTTAGCATTGGTAGCAGCAGTCGTGTGATACTGTGCTGCGAGGTTTGCACCTTGTAGTTTACTACATGGTTAGCTTCTTTGGATCTTTGAATAGTGGTTGAACTGTGTTGTTCCGCGAGAACTTCTCTAGGACACAATGTCTTTTTTCCTAAATGCAACTCATCAATCATGTATGTGTATATCGCGACGTGGAACTACAAAATTTATGCTAGCCTCCTTTTATTTTGGCTAGGAGGTTACAATATTTTGATTGATGTTGTGCTACCCTATTTGTTATCCACTTCCATAGTTCCATATTGGACAACAGTTGATATCTCTACACCATATCCAGGGAAAAGAATATTTTTTGACGTGTTATGTAGTGTTGGTCTTCTTAAGCTTAATTGTATGTATGTGTCACTTAAAGTCTTAAACTGCCTTTGAATGGCCCCACCTAAACAAAGTGTGCTCAAATTTAGTCGTACCACTTAAACTGGACGACTCTTATACTTAGTTACTTATCAGATTTCAGTCTAAAACTTTGCCACTTGATATGAGCATTGCATACTCCAATCCATGCTGAAAAATATGTGAGAGGCCTTTGGCTTGTACCAATATATTTCCTTTCTATTCAAGTATTCACTAGACTTGCACTGCACTGCACCATGTGTCCATGTTTAGCTACGGCTCTCACATGCCTCCCTCTTTGACCTTGAACGTGAACTGCATCACTCAATCGATGGCCTCACCCGCACCCGCAGGCGCAGCAACACTGACAAAGTTCACATAGATGGAAGCGGCACGCCAGTCCCTCATTGCAATCTCCTAGTTGGTCCTGGAGGTCGGGGCACCCATAATCAGGTCGCTTCATAGTGATGGCTCTTATCCTCATTTAAACATGTGATTATCAACATGTTATGGGTTTGTCAAGATTCAGCATAATAACTCATTAGTTAATTCTAATAGGTAGAAATGCACATGGCATTTGGCTATCTCCATAAACCCAAGATAAATATGGATCCTTTTATGCTTGCACTCTAAAAGAATATGGAGCATCAGCTGTGAACTTTTCTTCTATTAGACTGATAGTATTTCACATACTATACTAAATGAGTGCGAGTCCACTGTTCTGTTCTTTAACCTCTCTCTAGGAAGAATCCATGGTCTGTATTGTTTTGCTGAAAAGGGGATGTGCTAACTTGTTGAGATTACACATGGTATTTACATTTGTATATGTTTTGTCCATTTCCATTTCTTAAATAAAATATCCTTTGTAGATTTTTATCACAGTTTACTTCTTCAAAGCAACCTTGGATGATAATTCCAGTTTAGCTGATATTGAGGTAGCTCTAATCCCAATCTTGGCAAGGTCATGTGAATAGGTTAGTGCCTTAATGGAGATTATTTTATATGACCTTCAAAGTTCAAACATTTCTTACAGTAATAATTGATATCTGTTACTCAGAACCACATTCGAACCTTGTATATGACTTAAAGGTTTTTAATTAATAAAACCAAACTCCACTCCACCAGGTGTGACTGCCCTAATCCCCGTCCTCACCTTCATGCCATAAGTATTTTCATGTTAGTACACTAACTGCACCCTCATGTAGGCTTTTATGTGCGCTCCTGGACAAGCAATTGCAGTTTGGAAGGATAAGCAATTGTGGCCTCATGTAGGGTTTCTGTCTTGTATTTAGTTAGGTGACCAGACTCCACTTTTCACCGGTATCAGGTCTGATGTTGAAACATCGCTTGAAATAATTCTGCCAGTATCAGGTGTACGCTGTCACTTTGACATTTATTGTTCTGGGATGAATAATTGACCACCAATGATATGTAAAAGAAAAAATATTATCGATGACTAATACATCGTAGAGAATCATTGGTGTTGTATTCCCTCATCTGCAAAACTGAACTTCAAATCTTAAGTGAAGTTTGTACAAGGAAAAATACTGTTATGTAATGAGATTGCTGGTATATGGACGTGCTTGATCTATTCAGAATTAATATGGAATAAAAAAATCAAAACTAATATCCAGCCTATTATAAGAAGTGGCTCCATCATAGGCAGGCTTATAGATATAAATAGGATGATAATATCGTATCAGTTTACGCTTTACAAAACAATTGTCATAGCTTGTGCATGAGTTCTCTCTTTATTTTTTAAAGAAAAAATCAAACAGGAGCACTGTTATTGCATATCTCTACTACTCCTTAAGGCCATGTAGATTGCTGGTATTTCAGCAATGCTCTTTTGCTTCACTCAGTGTTCAATGCAAACTTATGTTTGATTATTTGTTAAAAATATGTAGGCATTTGCTGGAGTTATGCTGGACCCTCGATCCATTTCTCCTTGTTTTGACAATGCTGTGATGACAAAATTTACACTGCATTACCAGGAGCTGGGCCAACAGTTACCATCCTAATCAATTGTAGATTCTTAGCAATTCTTGACATCATTGTAATAATTTTATTATGATGTAAAAATTTTAATTAAATAACGTCACTGAAATGAAATTTGCGTTGAGAATTGCATGTGGGTAAATGGATCTTGTTCATTGGCGCATAATCCATGCGTACTGAGTTTGTGAATCTACTCTTCTAACTTCTAAGGTGCTCACCATTTTAGAATTAAGGGGCAATCGTGTAGGTGTGGCACTATGGCATGTCTCTGACCCCAGTGGCCCTCCTCTCAGATCCTCTGTCAGAGAACTGCATGTGCAGGCGAGGGCTGAAATACCTAATGAGTATCAGCCCCTGATGAGGGATGTCATTGCTATTGCTGAGCTGAGGAAGCTCGGACATCTACATAACAACAATGTTATACTCTGTACGATTCTATTTCTACCCAGAAGTTCTTGTTTAGAGTACAAATTCTAATCAGAGGTGTTGCTTTCCAGAGGTGTTGCTTTCCAGGCATGCTGTTATGGTGGGGGTTCTTAGGCGTGTGACATTGCTCAGTGAGCAGCTAGCAGATGCATAGTTCGTATAATATAAGTAGCATAACGAGATCATAATCGACCCGAATTTAAAACTGAGTTGAAGATCTCGTTTAAGCATTCGATGAAAGGTGATCCCCAGATATATTGTATTCCTTACCAGCGATTCCATTCAGTTCATCTCTCATGAGCTATGAATAAGTGGACTTCTACTTTTGCAAGATTAACGCATGGACCAAGGAAGCGCAATGACAAGCCTGATAGCCTAGAACTGATGAAAGTGATGGTCTTTGCAACATGTATTATTATCCATCCCATCTTTGTTTAATGGCCGCAGCTGCTTTATACAATTATTCCTACTTATGCTAGACTGTGAGACATTGTATATCAATGTATTCATATTGATTCCGTTGCAACGCACGAGCACTCACCTAGTGTAAATAAAAAATATAAAAGATAGTAGTCTGTTTCCACCGTCTGCCCGCTTTAGACAGGACAATACAGGTACAATATCATTTAATATAAATAAAAAATATAAAAGACGACACAGTGACTATAGAGCAAGACAGGACAGGATAAGTACAATATCATTTAATATAAATAAAAAGTATAAAAGATAGTCTTCTCAAATATATTGACTCTCAACTATATTTAAAAGTTTATCTTTACACGACTCTTCATATATATTAATTCTTAACTATGTTTATATAATTGAATTCTAAGTATATTATACTCCATTCCTTCCTAAATCTCCAGCGTATTAGGCATTGGTGCACTGACCAAGGAGCGTCGATTTGCTTTTAATCACTACAGGTTTTCATAGTACCCGATATCAATAAAGATTCTTAAAGAATGCGCAGAAGTAACAAAGCGACAGACATACTGAGAAGACAAGAGGAACATGCTAATACAATGAAGACTAATATAAAAATGAAAAACGCTCGGGCGATAGAGATTTGTGGACGAAAGGAGTATCAGACAGTTTGTTGGATGTCTCTTCTGCTTGGAAACCAATCAGAGAAAGTATAATAAGATGATGTGAATATGTTACAAGAGATGACATGACAGATTTGTGGTGACATGAAAATAAAGAAAGGAAGCAGGTTGCTCACTAGTTGTCAATTTCTGAAACCACCGACTAGTAATCTACGTGTTTTGCGCGTCTAGTGCGGATGGTGTGCAAGAAAGACACAAGAGTTTTATACTGGTTTGGACAGAGTGTCCCTACATCCAGTTGGGTGACTTTGTGTTACCCTGCACTAAGTTCGTAATAAGGGTTATAAACTGGACGATAGAGGGACGAATTTCTAAGTCTCTCGGTGAACGAGTGGGAGCAGAGTGAAGTGTTATGTGTGTCACAAATATGTTAGCTATGTAGGGGTTTCAGCCCCTCCTGTTCCATAAAAAACGAACATGTTGGCTACTTGTGTTTGCTCGTCCCTCGATCGTGATCCTCCCCTTCTTTTTATATACCAAGGAGAGGAAAGGCACTATTACATAAGTTTAAAGTCGCGTGAGACGGACGGAGACAAGGTCTTGTCGTGTAGCTTCTTGTCCTCCAGGATTCTTGCCAACCAAAGGACTCCTGCAGATGACTACTCCTCCTTCCATCGTAACACTGTAGCGATGCTCAGGTCATCGTTGCGTGTCGTCTTGCCTTCGCAGGGATTGCCTTATTGTCCTTGGTTGACCACTTCGAGGACAAAGTGGTTGAACTAGTACTACAGACCATCATGTGATAGGAGGAGCCTATACATTAACATACTAACTCCTGTGTTGTCCTTCGAACCGCACACTCGTGTTAGAGCCTAACTTGCATGTACCCTTATTTGGAATGGTCATCGGCACGACCCCGTGAATTTCGAATTTGGGCGGTCGGGCGCAGCCCATGGCTCTAGGGTCGGGTGAGGCAGACTTTGTGAGACGTGGTTTCGTATTCCGACCCTTTGGGGCGATCAAGGGTCGACCGAGATGGGACAACCCACCCTACCTCTGACCTTTTGGGGTTCAGGGGTCGGTCGAGGCAGAGCCGTGAGGTGGGACTATTGTGGGGGTGTGAAAGGGAAATAGGATTTAAACTTTTCCTATAAATAATTTTGGTGGTTGAATGCCCAACACAAATATTTGGACTAACTAGTTTGCTCTAGATTATATATTCTATAGGTGTCAAAGGTTCAACACAAACCAATAAAAAGTTCAAAGTTAGGGTTCAAAAGAAAGGAGCAAAAGAAACCGAAGAGAACCCTGGTCACCAGGGGCGATCGACTCCAACTCTTCACCTTCGGGTTTCTGAGGCCACGCTCTGAGATAATCCACCGGACTGTCCGGTGCACCAGCGTAGCAACGGCTAGCCAGCGCAACGGTCGACTCCAACGGTCGCCTGCAACGTGAACAGTGAAGAACAGTGCGCGCAGAAGTCAGAGCAGCCGACAGAGGCGCACTGGACAGTGCACAGTACATGTCCGGTGCCACATGAAGACAAAGCTCCAACGATCAAAAACCATCAGAACCCTAACGGTTGGGTGACGTGGCTGGCGCGCCGGACTGTCCGGTGCGCCCATCGACAGCAGCCTTCACCAACGGTTGAATTGGTGGTTGGGGGCTATAAATACCCTCCAACCATCTCCACTCCAACCATCCAAGCATTCACTCCTTCTCATTCAATACAAGAGCAATATACACCACTCCAAAGACACAATTCAAGAGATCGATCCGCTCAAAGTCTCAAAATCAACTCTAGCGCATTTAGACTTGTGAGAGGATCATTTGTGTTTCCTTGTGCTCTTGTTTGCTTGGTTGGCTTTCTTCTTCCTCATTCTTGCTCTCTAAGTGACTTGTAATCAAAGCAAGAGACACTAAGTTTGTAGTGGTCCTTGCGGGGTCTAAGTGACCCGTTTGATTAAGGAGAAAGCTCACTCGGTCTAGGTGACCGTTTGAGAGAGGGAAAGAGTTGAAAGAGACCCGGTCTTTGTGACCACCTCAACGGGGACTAGGTTCATTGGAACTGAACCTCGATAAAACAAATCACCATGTCATCTGCTTTTATTTCTTGGTTGATTTGTTTTCCCCCTCTCTCCTAGACTTGGATTTTATCCTAACGCTAACCCCGACTTGAAGTGTGCTTAAAGTTTGTAAATTTCAGTTTCCGCCTATCCACCCCCTCTAGGCGACTTTCAATTGGTATCAGAGCCCGGTGCTTTATTAGAGTTTAACAACTCAAAGTAATATCGGGAGATCACGCCAAGAGAGAGATGGAAACGGCCACAAGCCACTGGAAGGCTCCATCAAGGGTGTCTGGCGCCAAAGGAAGGGAGGAATCACCTCTCCACGTCAAGTCTCACCGGATTGGCGACAAGAAGAAGAAAATGAAGAAAGTGGTCTACTACGAGACCGATTCTTCGTCGCCCTCCACCTCCGGCTCCAACGCGCCGTCCGTCACTTCTAAGCGCCATGAGCGCAAGAAGTTTAGTAAGATCCCCCTACGCCATCCCCACATTTCTAAACGCACTCCTTTACTTTCCGTCACTAGGCAAACCACCAGTTTTTTGACGGTGAAGATTATTGTATGTGGATTGATAAAATTAGGCATCATCTAACCTCACTCCACGCAATCATATGGGATATTGTTGAGTTTGGAGCGCAGGTACCATCCGTAGGGGATGAGGGATATGACTCGGACGAAGTTGCCCAAATCCAGCACTTTGACTCCCAAGCAACTACTATACTCCTCATCTCCTTGTGTCGAGAGGAGTATAATAAGGTGCAAGGGCTAAAAAGTGCCAAAGAGATTTGGGATGTACTAAAGACCGCGCATGAAGGGGATGAGGTGACCAAGATCACCAAGCGGGAGACGATCGAGGGGGAGCTTGGTCGGTTCATCCTAAACCAATGAGAGGAGCCACAAGCGATGTACAACTGGCTCAAGACCTTGGTGAATCAAGTGCGCAACCTCGGGAGCACCAAATGGGATGACCATGAAATGGTCAAGGTTATTCTAAGATCACTCTTTTTTCGTAATCCTACTCAAGTTCAATTAATACGTGGTGATCCTAGATACAAGCTAGTGTCTCCCGAGGAGGTAATAAGGAAGTTTGTGAGTTTTGAGTTGATGATCAAAGGCTCCAAACAAATCATCAACTTGGAGCAAGGCGGCACCTCCACACCCGAGGTGCAACCCGTCGCATTCAAGGTGACGGAAGAAGAAAATAAGGAACCTAAGCCAAGTAGGATTCCTATCGATGCCTCCAAGCTCGACAACGAGGAGATGACGCTCATCATCAAGAGTTTTCGCCAAATCCTCAAGCAAAGAAGGGGGAAAGATTACAAACCCCGCTCCAAAAGGGTGTGCTACAAGTGTGGTAAGCCCGGTCATTTTATTGCAAAATGTCCTATATCTAGTGATAGGGGCGAAGAAAGAGAGGGAAGAAGAAGGAGAAGAAGAGATACTACAAGAAGAAGGGCGGGGATGCCCACGTGTGTCGGGAATGGGACTCCGACATGAGCTCCACCGATTCCTCCGACGAGGATGCCGCCAACATCGTCGTCAACAAGAGACTTCTCTTCCCCAACGTCAGCCATAAATGCTTCATGGCAAAATACGTCAAGAAAAAGAAGGTACAAGCTAGAACCACCCTAAGTATACTACATCTAGTGATGAGGGTAGTTCTAGCGATGATGAAGATAACTTGCTTAGTCTTTTTGCCAACCTTAACATGCAACAAAAAGAAAAACTAAATGAATTAATATATGCTATTCATGAGAAGGATGAACTCTTGGATAGCCAAGAGGAATTCCTTATTAAGGAAAACAAACAACATGTTAAGGTAAAAATGCTTATGGTCAGGAGATAGAAAAATGTGAAAACTTGACTAGAGAGCTTAGCATTTGCCATGACACCATTTCCAACCTTAGAACCGAGAATGTTAATTTGACTGCTAAGGTTGAAAAATCAAATGTTTGTCATGATTCAATTGTCAATCTTAAAAATGAAAGAGCTAGTTTAATTGCTAAGATTGATAGGTTGAATGAATCAATTTCTAGCCTTAGGACTGAGAATGCTAGTTTAATTTCAAAGGCTAGAGACTTAAATGTTTGCAATGTTTCTATTTCCAATCTTAGAAATGAGAATGCTATGTTACATGCTAAGATTGATGAATTAAATGCTTGCAAACCCTCTACATGTAGTGTTGATCATGTTACTATTTGTACTAGATGTAGAGACATTAATGTTGATGCTATTCATGATCACCTAGCTTTAATTAAACAACAAAATGATCATATAGCACAACTAACTAGTATAATTAATGAGCATGAGATAGAAAATGAAAATTTTAAATTTGCTAGGAGCATGCTCTATAATGGGAGACATCCTGGCATTAAGGACGACATTGGTTTCCAACAGGGAAGCAATGTCAAAATTAATGCCCCAAGAGATTGTCTAACTTTATATAGGGCAAGGCTCCTATGGCTCAGGATAACGAGGGTTACATTTTATATCCTGCTGGTTATCCTGAGCACAAGATTAGGAGAATTCATGCTAGGAAGTCTCATTCTGTTTCCCATCATGCTTTTATGTACAAGAATGAGGCATCTAGCTCTAGGCATTCCACTCATATTAAAATGCCTAAAAAGAAATCTCCTACTGCGTCAAATGAATCTAACATTTCATTTAAGACCTTTGATGCATCTTACGTGCTTACTAACAAATCTGGCAAAGTAGTTGCCAAATATGTTGGGGGGCAAACACAAGGGCTCCAAGACTTGTGTTTGGGTACCCAAGGTGCTTGTTTCTAACGTGAAAGGACCCAAAACTGTTTGGGTGCCTAAAAACAAGGCCTAAAACTATTTTACAGGTTTATGTATCTGGGGGCTCAAGTTGAATCATTGATAGCGGATGCACAAACCACATGACAGGGGAGAAAAAGATGTTCTCCTCCTACGAGAAAAACGATGATCCCCAAAGAGCTATCACATTCAGGGATGGAAATCAAGGTTTGGTCAAAGGACTGGGTAAAATTGCTATATCATCTGACCATTCCATTTCCAATGTTTTTCTTGTAGATTCTTTAGATTATAATTTGCTTTCAGTTTCTCAATTATGCAAAATGGGTTACAACTGTCTTTTTACGGATATAGGTGTTACTGTCTTTAGAATAAGTGATGATTCAGTAGCATTTAAGGGAGTACTCGAGGGTCAACTATACTTAGTTGATTTTAATAGAGCTGAACTCGATACTTGCTTAATTGCTAAGACTAATATGGGTTGGCTCTGGCATCGCCGACTAGCCCATGTTGGGATGAAGAATCTTCACAAGCTTCTAAAGGGAGAACACATTTTTAGGACTAATCAATCTTCATTTTGAGAAAGACAGGGTTTGTAGCGCATATCAAGCAGGAAAGCAAGTTGGCACCCATCATCCACACAAAAACATCATGACAATGGACAGGCCACTGGAGTTACTCCACATGGATTTGTTCGGCCCGATAGCTTACATAAGCATCGGCGAGAGTAAGTACTGTCTAGTAATTGTGGATGATTATTCTCGCTTCACTTGGGTGCTCTTTTTACAGGAAAAATCTCAAACCCAAGAGACTTTGAAGGAATTCTTGAGACGGGCTCAAAATGAGTTCGGATTGAGAATCAAAAAGATAAGAAGCGACAATGGGATGGAGTTCAAGAATTCACAAATAGAAGGCTTTCTTGAGGAGGAGGGCATCAAGCATGAGTTCTCTTCTCCCTACACACCCCAACAAAATGGTGTAGTGGAGAGGAAGAACAGAACTCTACTGGACATGGCAAGGACCATGCTTGATGAGTACAAGACTCCGGACCGGTTTTGGGCTGATGCAATTAACACCGCCTGGTACTCTATCAACCGGCTCTACCTTCACCGAATCCTCAATAAGACATCCTATGAACTCCTCACCGATAAAAAGCCCAATGTTTCATATTTTAGAGTCTTTGGTAGCAAATGTTTTATTCTTATTAAAAGAGATAGAAAATCTAAATTTGCTCCTAAGGCTATAGAAGGCTTTTTACTAGGGTATGACTCAAACACAAGGGCATATAGAGTCTTCAACAAATTTACTGGATTAGTTGAAGTTTCTTGTGACATTGTGTTTGATGAGACTAATGGCTCCCAAGTGGAGCAAGTTGATCTTGATGAATTAGATGATGAAGAGGCTCCATGCGTCGCGCTAAGGAACATGTCCATTAGGGATGTGTGTCCTAAGGAATCCAAAGAGCCCACACAAGCACAAGATCAACCATCATCTTCCATGCAAGCATCTCCACCGACCCAAGATGAGGATCAAGCTCAAGACAATGAAGAAGAAGATCAAGAAGATGAGCCACCTCAAGAGGAGGACAATGATCAAGGGGGAGATGACAATGATCAAGACAAGGAATATGATCAAGAAGTACAGGGTCAAAGACCGCCACACCCAAGAGTCCACCAAGAGATTCAAAGAGATCACCCTGTGAACTCCATTCTTGGTGATATCCATAAGGGGGTAACAACTCGATCTCGAGTCATACATTTTTGTGAACATTACTCTTTTGTGTCTTCTATTGAGCAATACAGGGTGGAAGATGCGTTAAGAGATTCGGATTGGGTGTTGGCAATGTAAGAGGAGCTCAACAACTTCACGAGGAATGAGGTATGGCATTTAGTTCCACGTCCTAGTCAAAATGTTGTAGGAACCAAGTGGGTATTCTATAATAAGCAAGATGAGCATGGTGTGGTGACAAGGAACAAAGCCCGACTTGTGGCCAAGGGATATTCACAAGTCGAAGGTTTGGATTTCGGTGAAACCTATGCACCCGTAGCTAGGCTTGAGTCAATTCGTATATTACTTGCCTATGCTACTTACCATGGCTTTAAGCTTTATCGAATGGACATGAAAAGTGCCTTCCTCAATGGACCTATCAAAGAAGAGGTCTATGTTGAGCAACCTCTTGGCTTTGAAGATAGTGAGTACCCTAACCATGTTTATAAACTCTCAAAGGCGCTTTATGGGTTCAAGCAAGCCCCAAGAGCATGGTATGAATGCCTAAGAGATTTCCTTATCACTAATGGCTTCAAAGTTGGAAAGCCGATCCTACTCTCTTTACCAAAACCATTGCAAAAGATTTGTTTGTATGCCAAATTTATGTTGATGATATTATATTTGGGTCTACTAACAAATCTACTTGTGAGGAGTTTAGTAGGACCATGATTCAGAAATTCGAGATGTCTATGATGGGGGAGTTAAAGTATTTCCTAGGATTTCAAGTCAAGCAACTCCAAGAGGGCACCTTCATCAGTCAAACAAAGTACATTCAAGACATACTTACCAAGTTTAGAATGAAGGATGTCAAGCCCATCAAGACACCCATGGGAACTAATGGGCATCTCGACCTCGACATGGGAGGTAAATCCGTAGATCAAAAGGTATACCGGTCGATGATAGGATCTTTACTCTATTTATGTGCATCTCGATCGGATATTATGCTTTTCGTATGCATGTGTGCAAGGTTTCAAGCCGATCCTAAGGAAGTTCACCTTAGGGCCGTGAAAAGAATCATGAGATATTTAGTTTATACACCTAAGTTTGGTCTTTGGTACCCCAAGGTATCCACTTTTGATTTAATAGGTTATTCAGATGCCGATTGGTCAGGTGTAAAATTGATAGGAAGAGCACATCAGGGACTTGTCAGTTTCTGGGGAGATCCCTGGTGTCTTGGGCTTCAAAGAAACAAAACTTTGTAGCTCTTTCTACCACCGAAGCTGAGTATATTGCTGCAGGCCATTGTTGTGCGCAATTACTTTGGATGAGGCAAACTCTAAGGGACTATGGCTACAAATTAAGCAAAGTCCATCTCCTATGTGACAATGAGAGTGCAATCCGCATGGCGGATAATCCCGTTGAACACAGCCGCACTAAACACATAGACATTCGGTATAACTTTTTGAGGGATCACCAACAAAGGGGGGATATCGAGATTGCTTATGTTAGCACCAAAGAACAACTAGCCGATATCTTTACCAAACCATTAGACGAGAAAACCTTTACCAAACTTAGGAATGAGCTAAATATACTTGATTCTCGAAACTTTGATTGAAACTTTGCATACAAAGCTCATTTATATACCTTTGATCATATCTCTTTTATGTCTATGACTAATGTGTTTTCAATTGTATTTCTAGGCTAAGTTGTAGATTGAAAGGGAAATGGAGTCCTCGGCGAAGACAAGGCTTCCACTCCAATCTATCGGTATCGTTTACCCTTCGCCGTCACTCCACACCACTCCTCGATTGGTATAATCTTCACTCATATTTACTTATACCAATAGTAGAGGAAAGTAAAAGGGCTCTCAAAAGACTCCGTCTTTGGCGATTAATGCCAAAGGGGGAGAAATATTAAGCCCAAAGCAATAGGACCGCACCACCACAACCTTTCGAAAATTTTTAATTGACATATTTCAAATTGGTATGTTTTTAATTGGTTAGTATTTTCAAATTGATATTTATTAAAACCCTCTTAAAAGCTAAGAGGATAATTTCATTTAGGGGGAGTTTTGTTTAAGTCAAAGGAAAAGCATTTGAAACAGGGGGAGAAAATTTCAAATCTTGAAAATGCTTCTCTAAATCTTATTCATATACCTTTGACTATTTGCAAAAAGACATTGAAATCATTTACCAAAAGAATTTTCAAAAACAAAACAAATGGTGCAAGCGTGGTCCAAAATGTTAAATAAAAAGAAACCAACCATGCATATCTAGTAGAAGTTAAAAATTGGTTTAATTCCAAGCAACCTTTGCACTTACCTTATACAAACTAGTTCAATTCTGCACTTATATATTTGCTTTGGTTTGTGTTGTTATCAATCACCAAAAAGGGGGAGATTGAAAGGGAAATAGGGTTTAACATTTTCCTATAAATAATTTTGGTGGTTGAATACCCAACACAAATAATTGGACTAACTAGTTTGCTCTAGAGTATATGTTCTACAGGTGCCAAAGGTTCAACTCAAAACCAATACAAAGATTAAAAAGGGTTCAAAAGAAAGGAGCAAAAGAAGCCGAAGAGAACCCTGGTCTGGCGCACCGGACTGTCCGGTGTGCCACCAGTGTCCGGTGCACCAGGGGCGATCGACTCCTACTCTTCACCTTCGGGTTTCTGAGGCCGCGCTCCGCTATAATTCACCGAACTGTCCGGTGTGCCACCGGACTGTCCGGTGCACTAGCGAAGCAACGGCTAGCCAGCGCAACAGTCGACTCCAACGGTCGCCTGCAACGTGAACAGTGAAGAACAGTGCGCGCAGAAGTCAAAGCAGTCGCCAGAGGCACACCAGACAGTACACAGTACTTGTCTGGTGCGGCACCGAATTGTCCGGTGCCACATGAAGACAAAGCTCCAACGGTCGAAAACCGTCAGAACCCTAACAATTGGGTGACGTGGCTAGCGCATCGGATTGTCCGGTGCGCCCATCGACAGCAGCCTTCACCAACGGTTGAATTGGTAGTTGGGGGCTATAAATACCCCCAACCACCTCCACTCCAACCATCCAAGCAGTCACTCCTTCTCATTCAATACAAGAGCAATAGACACCACTCCAAAGACACAATTCAAGAGATCGATCCGCTCAAAGTCTCAAAATCAACTCTAGCGCATGTAGACTTGTGAGAGGATCATTTGTGTTTCCTTGTGCTCTTGTTTGCTTGGTTGGTTTCTTTTTCATCATTCTTGCTCTCTAAGTGACTTGTAATCAAAGCAAGAGACACTAAGTTTGTAGTGGTCCTTGCGGGGTCTAAGTGACCTGTTTGATTAAGGAGAAAGCTCACTCGGTCTAGGTGACCGTTTGAGAGAGGGAAAGAGTTGAAAGAGACCGGGTCTTTGTGACCACCTCAACGGAGACTAGGTTCATTGGAACCGAACCTCTGTAAAACAAATCACCGTGTCATCCACTTTTATTTCTTGGTTGATTTGTTTTCCTCTCTCTCCCAGACTTGGATTTTATCCTAACGCTTGTGGCGGAACCATCCAAATTATTCCAACTTAAGTGCCTAAGTCCCGCCTTAGAGGCTAGACTACACTTAAATAGGAATAAAACGTCAGTCCCTCGGATCTAGTCCGACAAGGCCACTAATAGGATCAAGTACCACGTACTCACTCGAAGGTGAGGCACAAAGCAAATACAATAAAGCATAAAACCACAATTTAAAGGAGTATTTAAGGTTATTACAACATCATCGGAGTTTTGCAAAAGTAGAAATCATTGTTCGGGTTGCAGCGGAAATTAACTAACGATACATAAGGGAGGATGGGGAAGCCTAGCCCATCACTCCTCCTGCTCCTCTCCTGCTGAGGTAGGGTCCCACTCGACTGTCCAACCTGGTGGCAAGGTAGACGACCAAGTCACTCCAGCTACCATATCCTCCAGAGAACCCGTAAAAAATTATGCCACAAGCAAGACTGAGTATACTAATACTCAGCTAGACTTACCCGGTGTGAGGAGTCTACTCCTCTACCTCTAGACATGTAGCTGTTTGGCTGAGGGGTTTGGTTTGCCAAAAGCACTAGCTGAGTCTAAAATCAAGTTTTAGCTTTCCAAGTTTTAGTGTGATTCTCTTAAGACTAAATGTGTACCTAGCTAATCATACATGGTATCAGGCATTTTAACAACCAACATCTTTTGCCGATCAACTCATTTCCACTTATTACTCAATGTAGCAGCATGGATCAAGCAGTCTCATTAGCTGCGAGAAGCAGACGATTCGAATCGAGTTTTAAACCTTGCAAGGTAAACCTAAACACACGACGTGGCGAGGCACTTTGTCCCCACACACATCAACCGTCCCCATCGATTCCCCGTCAACAGAGAGGGGCTCACCGCCTTGGCGTACAATGCCTCACTAACCCCAACAGCCGTCGTGCAGTGACCGCACTTGTACCCATTGTTGGAGACTTGTTCTCAAATGCTAAGAGTTAAGAACAAGGCAACATAAAAAGTGTTAAATGTTAAAGTCCTTCGTCCTTCAAGACATTATATCCCTTCGGATATAATGAATTCCGGACGAAGGTTGTGAAGCAAGAGACCTTCGTAAGTTCAACGGATGATGAAGAAGAATACATACGTGAAATACGAATAATAATACAAATATTATCATCAACTTATTTTATTTTGTATTATCAGAGTCATAATAACAAATTATAAATGTACCTTCGGATTGTCAAAAAGTAAAGGTACAGGCGTGATACGAAAAGCAAATGCCAGATCAGCGTGAACAGTACGAGAGTACTGTTCATCTATTTATAGGCACAGGACGTAGCCCGTGGAGAATTACATTAATGCCCTTTACATTTATCAATAACTCTATAGTGACTCTTCGAGGTCTAATTTGGCTTTTCATCATATAAGTCGGTTCCCCTTTTCTGCTGTCATGCCGAAGCTTTTTCTGCGCATAGCTTCGTGATCATCTTATCCTTCGTCATGATCGCCTTCCGTCCTACTCGAGCTTCGTCTTGATCATATTCTTGTATACTCGTGGCCCAATTCCGAAGATACCTGTTCACATATTTCACTTGGAAAACATTGTCAAATCATGTTTTTGAGGACCTTCGGAAGCCGAAGGCCCCCAACACCCACCATAACTGGAATGGGAGACCACGTGTCAGGTCGCGTGAGGAGAGCAATCTGCTGCCAGGTTCACTCAGGTACTAGGCTTACCGATTTACCATATTTCTCGGCATGTGCTTAGTACGTTCAAACGTTTAACACACGGTACCACACCTTAATCCTTATTCCAATTTCCGTCTCGTAGACAACGCATCCCCATGGATCGTTGTCCACGGACCATTAACATTACGATATAAAAATAGATACAACCAATTCCTGACCTCGCGCGAGTGCTAGAAAAATCACTCAACTTCTACCGAGATCCCTAATTAGTAAAGCAGCTACTCGACCTAGCATACTAGTATCCATCTCAACAGGAATCCTGAGTTCATGCAACTAAGGTTTCAGTCAACTCCTACACTTAAGTGCATAGTACAAGCCTACAAACATTAAGTGTAGTAAAATAGCATATATAAACGGTTATGCATAAAACCGGGGCTTGCCTTCTAAAGTTGGGGCAGGCATATCCTCGATGGCAGTCTCTGGTGCTGGCTCCTGGACTACCTCCTGAGCAACTCCTTGCTCCGGAACGAGGATGTACTCTCCGTCAGCGAGATTACAATCTATCGAATACAATGAATAAGATACATGGATATTAATGTTATGCCAATTTAATAACACTATGTATGGTGAAACAATTATAAAAACAGTGGGTGCACTAGGGTTTCTTTATCGGATGGTGCTCTTGGTGTTGGGTATACAACTATTTTTGGGTCTTAGTGAACTTAAGGATTTTAATCATCTCCTTTATGTTTTATTTGACTCTTAGGGAGATTTTAGTTGTATAATATTAATTTCTTCCACAATTCCCCTTTTACTTTCTATTTATACTTATTATTGAGTGCTTTTGAACTACCATGGTAATTTAGAATTTTCCAAAAATATTACAAAAATTACAGTGGGTAGACATTGGTCTCTGCAGTTCATTCTACAAATTTAAGGTTAGAATTAATGCAGATAAACTTTGGGCAAAAATGACAAAAGTGAGGGCAGAAGGTCATTTTGCACTACAACTCTGATTTAAGTGAGGATTCTGGACTAAAACTTATTTTTGCCAAGATTCATGGGTAATAATGGGTCTCCGTGCCAAAAATCACAGTAAGAGACCTAATGGTTATTTAGTTGTGATTTTCTAAAGTTTAATGTCAAAAATATACTTATAACTAACTTGTTATTTGAAAAATATCAAACAACAAAACTTATATTTTTCCTAGGTTCATACTAGCATATCATTAGTTATCCCAAGGATTGGGGTGGTTTATCCTTAGGGTTATTTTTCTAAGTTCTTATTGTTTTCATGAAATAAAATGTGGTGCATTCCTTTTGTAGCAAGAGAGGGTTAAATAAAATTTTCATGTGAACTATATTACTTAAGTAAGTTAGAAAAATATGGTTACCCTCTGGTTCTTATTTTAAACTCTCTTTTACATTTGTTTAAGGTTTGGACCAAAACAAGTTTTAGTGGTTAATCTCTTCTTAACTAAGTGTAATGGGGATTTTAACATTTTTAAACAGAGTAGTTAGTGGTTAAGCATGTCTCTAATTTTTCTTACCCTCAGTCCAAAAGTATTTCTATTTTTCTTCTATTTACTTAGTTTTGGGCAGTATACTTATTTAAATCAAAACTTTAAAAATCTTGCAGTACTTAGGGTGTTTGTTATTTTTCCTAAGTAGTTTAAATTATTTGGGACCTAGCAAAATTGGTTTGACCAGATTTGGTTGGATAAGATTCGAGTTATGAATTTTGCAAGTTCTGTATTCATTTAAAAGAATAAAACTTAAAAGGTTTAAGGAAAAAACAGTTTGCACCGAGACCCTGGGGTTTCCTTTAACTAATCCTTTAAACGGTGCCCCTGCGGAACTATTCCCTGAGTCACTGACTTCGCAAAACCCCCCTTGGCCTTTCTTTCTTTCAACCTGGGCTCCTTCCCCCTTCTAACAGTAACCGCGAGGAGGAAAAAGGGTGGCGCGGCTTACCGGCGGCGAGGGAGGTCTGGTGAAGGGCTGGGTGAGATTCGGGAGGTCCTAGCGGTCACGTCGAGGTGTGGGTCATCGACGGTGATGGCCAGAATAGGTCTGACCGCGTGAGCAGGCGATCGGGCTCATCGGTGGCGTGTGCTCCGGCCTGCTCATGGCGGTAGGGCTCAATCAAATGGCACAGGGAGCTTCACGGAATGCGAAGGATGCTATAGGTACAAGGAATCGACGTATGGCTTACCGTGGAGCTCGGTCTACGTGCGACAGCGGCCGGTTGAAGTCCGGTGTTGGAACTTGCCAAATGTTGGAACTCGCTCTCCCAGGCAAGATGATCCAACAGAGGAGTGAAAGGAATGCAAACAAGGTTTTAACTCGAGATGGCATTTGCTCTGTTAATCCAGCCTCTCAAGGGCACTGTAAGGGGGTATTTATAGGTGGCTGAGCGCCCAACATCTTGATGTAAGGACGTATGTGCCCTCAGGCATCTGGACTATCCCCAGAATATTCCCATAAGGGAGGGTTATAGACTGTCATTACAGAAAAGCCGTTACAAATCGGGCCCGTAACACACTTCTCCGTGCGGGGCCTGTTAAAATGGGCTGAATCCCACGTGGGCCTCCAGGTTGGGTGAGGGCGAGGGAAGGGGCGACTCCGTCATAGGCCTTCGTCTTGCAGTGTAGAGGATGAAGGGTGGACCTCGCCGGTGGACCTCGCCGGTCGTTTTGCTTCCGTTGCTGCAGCGAGGTTGACAAAGGCTTGGAGCGAAGGGTAGCGTCTTTGCCTTCGCCCCAACATTTGCCCTTCGAGGGACCAGTTCGACTAAGTCATCTGGTGCCGAAGACGTCGCTAGATGGTGGAGACGCTGCCCTCGCTCGAAGTGGTTCCATGGGGGTTTTTGATATGACCGTTGACGGACGCAGTACTGTTGGACTGCGGGTTTCCCGAAGCGTCGCGTCCTGTGTATAAAATGGGGGCGGTGTGGGTCAGGTTCTCTTACTTTCTGTGCGTCGCAAAACCCTAGCCTCCTTTTGAAACCGTTCGCCCGCTCGCCTGCCCTCCTTGTTCCTGTTCGTCAGAGATTTGGCCCGCGTCAAGTAGACCGCTCGCCACCGCCACCGGTACGTAGCCATGCCGTCTTCTTCCTTGTCTGCTGCAAACACGCCGCCGGCCGACGCATCGTCCGAGGATACCTTGAGCAACATGGCGGCGATGGAACTACATCCGGGTGATACGGTGGAGTTCGGCGTTTCACGGATTTCCTCGGTTCGCGTGCAGGATATGCAGCGGCTGGGGTATTTTGGCAGCGGAGTTGGGCGTGTCCCGGGGGTGGAGGTTCCTGAGCCCAAGGGCGAGTTGATCGTGTTTGAGGCGTTTTTCACCGCTGGCCTTCGTCTGCCTGCACATCGCTTTGTGGCGGAGGTCCTGCAGAGATTTGAGGTCCAGGTCCACCAGCTGACACCTAACACCGTGGTGGCCCTGGCGAAGTATGTCTGGGTGACGACTTCGTATGGCGGTCAACCTTTTGTGGAGGTCTTCGCCAAACATTACTGTCTGCATTGGCAAAAAAGAAAAATTGGACACAAGATTGCACAGTTTGGATCATGCACGTTTACGCCGAGGACCGGAAAGACTTCGATGGAAGTCGTGGAGTTAGTTCCCTGTGCCCGCAATAAGTGGAGCAACTGATGGGATTTCTGGTTTTATGTTTTCGAGGGCAAAGTCGAAGACCACCCAGGGCTCCCCGTGGCCGTGATGTGCTCCCATTATTATGTGGCGTTCCCACAATTTGAGGTGGCGGAGGATGATGAAAATGAAGGAGCCCTTCGGTGCACTGCCCGCATGAGTAGCGGGCGCGATTTAGTTGAGGAATTCATCGGGTATGGGGTATGGCCCTTGGCACATGGTTGGGCGTTGGGCGAAGTATGCCCTCGCGAGATGCCCTCCCTGGGTGGGCAACGAGTGCGAAGTCCAGCCTTCGCGTTGGATCTGCATGGCCGGGATCCCGTCGCGTTCGTGCGTGAAGCGGAAGATGGGGCTGCGCGTATTGTGGGGCGTTATGTGCCTAGGACGGAGGCCCTGCGGAGTTGGGATATCCGTGGATCCAACGTTCGCCTGAATAGGGTCTTCGAGCTCAATTGCTTGCCATACGACGACTACCCTAGGGATGACACTGTCGACCACCGCGGGAAGAGGCCAGTGGCCGTGACTGAGGAAGGCCCTTCGCAGGAGGCCGCCCCAGCCACTAAGAAGAGAAAACTAGGTACTGCAGTGGGGGGACTGGGGGTCTCTGATAGTTTTGCTGTGGAGTTGATGGGGACGTGCGCAGCCCCCGGGGGAAGGATGTCTTCGCCCGAGCTCCGGGAGTCTTCGGCGCGAATGCTGGAGGTTACCGGGGGTCGATGGCCCAAGAATGTTCCGATCCCCCGCGCGGCTGGCGAAGACTTCTTTATGTCTCGCATGGTTCGTGACTTGAAGGTTTTTCCTTATAGACGGAATATTGTTGTTGTTGTATCGGTAGTGATGGAGTGGGACCGTCAAAACGCTACGCAGAAACGCCGGGCGGTCGTCAGGATCGCGGACCCTATGCGCGAGGCGAAAAAGGCGCGGGGGAGCGCGAAGGCTGCTGCCTCTGGCAGTAGCAAACCGGTGCCGACTGCGAAACCGGTCGCCGCCGGGCACAGCAAGGCGTCAGCGAGTGCGAAGGCTGCCGCCTCTGGCGGGACTAAGCCACCCCCATGCGGGCCTGTGAAGGAACGAAGGTCGCCTTCGCCGATGCGACGTGTTGCCAACTTTGGCACGGACATCAGTGTCGATGATTATTTTGTTGGTAAGTGAAGTTTTTTTAGGCGCGACTAGGCCTTTAACCAGTATCATGGTGCAGGGTCGGGTGAGGGGCAACTGGCTGTTGTCCCGCCTCCGGTGGCAACCACATCACCGACGGTGGTGGTTGGGGCGAAGGGTGCCGCGCGGGACCCGTGGGCCACTTTCTGCGTGAGCGGCGAGATTCTGTCGGCCGCTGCCGCTAAGGACGTGGCGGGCTCCATGTCTCAGCGACTGAGGGAAGCGTTGCAGCAGCTGTCACAGCAGCTGAAGCTAGTAAGTTTTGTTGGACTTCGATGTTTGTTGTTTTTATGAGGATTCGGGTCTCATGGGTTTATGTCAGGCGGCTGACTTCGCCGACCACGTCGCGTCGGGTGCCTTGACTGCGGACGTTGCTGCCGAGGTCGAGAGTCTTTGGGCACAGCATGCGGATGCTGTGCGGGAGAAGTCGGCTGCGGAGAGCAAAAACCACAGGCTGTCGGAGAAGGTGGCCACCTTGGAGGCCGAAAAGACGGATCTCTGGCGCCAGCTGGCGGAGGAGAGGCAGGAGGCAAACAAGGCCATCGCTGATGCGCAGGCTATGCAGGCCGAGGCCAAAGTGGCGCGGGCGGAGGGGAGTCTCGCCCGCCAAAGGGCCGAGGAGCTGGAGGCGAAGTTCAACGCCCTACGCAGCCGCGTGGACAAGGCCGAGGCCTCGACGCGCGCGGAGGTCGAGCGAACGCACGCGCAGTTCGTGGACGCATACCGGGAGCTAGGTGCATGGACTGCTGACTTTGAAGTGCCCGGCCAAGAAGCGGGCCTTCGCTTCCTTGAATGGTTGCAGGAGGAGTTGCTGGTGCTCCCGACCATTGTGACGGGTTTCATGTCCTTCGCCTCCCTCGTCACCTGCGAGGGGGCCGTGAATGCTTTGTCCCGCGAGGGGTGCAGGCATTACGAGGTCTTCGACCAAGCGGACGAAAACTTTGAACGTGAAATCTTCAAGGTCGAAGACCCTGTGCTGAAGCAGTCGGCGGGGGCGCTCTTCGATAGGATGTGGGGTCCGCATGGCCGAGAGGCGGTCAGGGAGCGGTCCGACCGGGCAATAGAGCAGGTAAAGGCTGTTTTTGTGTGGTTATATGTGCGGGTATGTGTGGTTTTGCTGAATGAGTGTGCTGTTGCTGCAGATGGCACATGCCGAAGATGTCGAGGACCTTGGTGGTCTAGACAGCGCGCTGCCCGAGGCCACGGAGGTCGATCCGGTGCCGCCATCTGTTGCCGGTGAAGGCCCCTCAGCGATCCCCGCGCCGACTGCGGCCGGTGAAGACCCCGCACCAGCCCCTACGCCGACGGGCGAAGACGCCTTGAAGGTGGTGGCCAAGCCGGCTGCCGAGCCGCCGGTCGAAGACCCCACAGCCGCGGCCGGGTCTTCGCAGGTGGCTGAATAGGTGTTGAGGAGTTTGTAAATTTTGTCTGTGTGATACTGAACCTTGGTTGCTGCGCAGGTTCTGAGGTTTGGGCCTGCGCACGCAACCACTACTGACAATGCTATTTTTGTGGCGGCTTCGACCGTGGCTGCTGATGACGATTCATTTGGCTCTGTGTCTAAGTGTTTTGAATCTGATGTTTCTGGGAGTTCGATTGCGTGGACGGAGGAGTCTTCAGACGAGGACTTGGATTATTTTGCAGCGTTAGATGTGGCTGCAGAGGAGCCTTCGCCGCGCGTGGAGGGTTCCAAGGAGCTCCCGGGCGCGAGTACTGGGTATAGGCGGCGAAGGGCGATGGCGAAACGGAGAGTGAGTGGATTGTCGCGAAGCGGTAGGCGTCATCGTAGTGAGATGGAGAGTGGTCGTCTTCGCGTGGACGGGACTGGTAAGCGAGAATTGTTGTCCTCGTCGATTGGGGTGAGTGTAGGTGAGGGGGAGCTGCGAAATCTTTTTGAGGGTGAGGAATTGAGGATAATGTTGTTCAACTATAGGGAGATGTGTATCATCCCAAAGGTTGAGCCAATGTGATGTATGATGTCTTCGCTGTGTGTATGTAACCGTAATTTATATGATAAGGCTGCGCACCTTCGTTGATCCGGCCACGCCCGTAGGCGACTTCTGCATGGAGTCTTTTGGGAACGACCTCGATCTTCACGTACTTGTTGTGTTGTTTAGGCTGCGTCCGTAAGCGACTTTTGCACGGAGAGTCTTTTAGGAAAGACTTCGATTTTGCGCGCCTATTATGCCGGCTGCACCCTTAGGCGACTTTTGCACGGAGAGTCTTTTGGTAAAGACATCGATTTTGCGCACTTGTTGTGCTATTCCGGTTGCACCCTTAGGCGACTTTTGCACGGAGAGTCCGGTTGCAACCTTAGGCGACTTTTGCACGGAGAGTCTTTTGAAAAAGACTTTGATTTTGCGCACTTATTGTGCTAGTCCGGCTGCACCCTTAGGTGACTTTTGCATGGAAAATCTTTTGGAAAAGACTTCGATTTTGCGCACTTATTGTGCTAGCCCGGCTGCACCCTTAGGCGACTTTTGCATGGAGTGTCGCACGCGAGGGTAGTCAGCGCTGCCCCTCACGGTGACTTGGGTGTGGTCGAATGCCAAAGACCATCGATGCGGTCTTTTTCGACATATTGTCTTAGTTTTTGCAGGGGATTTTTGCGGGTATATTACATGGCTCCTTCTCATTAAAAACCTCACCCCCGGGAGGAAAAGAGTGCGGGCCGGAATGATACTGTTTGGTGAATTACAAGGGCGTGTTGGCCCTGAGGATTCAAACAAAAAATTTGCGGAGATTATCAATATTCCAGGAATGCTCTAGGTCCTCGCCGGATGGCGTTGTTAGCCTGTACGCGCTGGGGACGCCTTCGTCTTGGTGATGAAAGGACCCTCCCACTTTGGCTCCAGCTTGCCTCGTGACTCTGTCCGAGCTATCCAGACGAGTACGAGGTCCCCTTCGTCGAATTCTCTTAGGACGACTGTGTGGTCGCGCTAGGCCTTCGTTTGAGCTTGGTATTTGTTGAGAGCCTGCAGGGCGAAGACATGATCTCCGTCTGATAGTCGCCTAGAGGGGGGGTGAATAGGGCGAAACTGAAATTCTCAAAAAATAAACACAACTACAAGCCGGGTTAGCGTTAGAAATATAAACGAGTCCGCGAGAGAGGGCGCAAAACAAATCGCAAGCAAATAGAAGTGTGACACACGGATTTGTTTTACCGAGGTTCGGTTCTCACAAACCTACTCCCCGTTGAGGAGGCCACAAAGGCAGGGTCTCTTTCAACCCTTCCCTCTCTCAAACGATCCCACGGATCGAGTGAGCTTTCTCTTCCTCTCAATCAAACGGGAACAAAACTTCCCCGCAAGGGCCACCACACAATTGGTGCCTCTTGCCTTGGTTACAATTGAGATTGATCACAAGAACAAGTGAGAAAGAAAAGAATGCGATCCAAGCGCAAGAGCTCGAAAGAACACAAGCAAATCACTCTCTCTAGTCACTATGGTGTTGTGTGGAATTTGGAGAGGATTTGATCTCTTTGTATGTGTCTAGAATTGAATGCCTAGCTCTTGTAAGTGGTTGAGAGTTGGAAAACTTGGATTCAATGAATGGTGGGGTGGTTGGGGTATTTATAGCCCCAACCACCAAAAGTGACCGTTGCTGGAAGCTGTCTGTTCGATGGCACACCGGACAGTCCGGTGCACACCGGACAGTCCGGTGCCCCTGCCACGTCACCATTGCCGTTGGATTCTGACCGTTGGAGCTTCTGATTTCTGGGCCCTCCTGGGTGTCCGGTGCACACCGGACATGTACTGTTTGATGTCCGGTGCACCGGTATGAGCGATCCTGACGACTGCGCGCGCTGCGCGCGCATTAAATGCACCGCAGGTAGCCGTTGGCGCCGAAATAGCCGTTGCTCCGCTGGCACACCGGACAGTCCGGTGTACACCGGACAGTCCGGTGAATTTTAGCGGAGCGGCTGCCGCGCGAACCCGAGGCCGGCGAGTTCCGGAGACCGCGCTTCCTTGGAGCACCGGACATGTCCGGTGCACACCGGACAGTCCGGTGAATTATAGCGCGCCGGCCTCCGAGAATTCCCGAAGGCGAAGAGTTTGAAGTCGGAGTCCTCTGGTGCACCGGTGGCGCACCGGACATTGTCCGGTGTACACCGGACAGTCCGGTGCCCCCAGACCAGAGGTGCCTTCGGTTGCCTCTTGCTCCTATGTCGAATCCAAAACTTGATCTTTTTATTGGCTAAGTGTGAACCTTTTGCACCTGTGTAACTTATGCACTAGAGCAAACTAGTTAGTCCAATATTTGTGTTGGGCAATTCAACCACCAAAATTATTTGGGAACTAGGTGTAAGCCTAATTCCCTTTCAATCTCCCCCTTTTTGGTGATTGATGCCAACACAAACCAAAGCAAATATAGAAGTGCACAATTGAACTAGTTTGCATAATGTAAGTGCAAAGGTTGCTTGGAATTGAGCCAATATAAATACTTATATGTGATGCGCATGGATGGTTTCTTTGTTTTTGACATATTGGACCTCATTTGCACCATAAGTTTTGTTTTTGCAAACTCTTTTGTAAATTCTTTTCAAAGTCATTTTGCAAGATAGTCAAAGGTAAATGAATAAGATTTTGCAAAGCATTTTTAAGTTTTGAAAGTTTCTTCCTTTGTTCCAAAATGCTTTTCCTTTGACTAAACAAAACTCCCCCTCAAATAAGGTCTCCTCTTAGTGTTCAAGAGGGTTTTAAGACATCAATTTTGAAAATACTAGTTGCTCCCCCTTTAGAACACAAAGAGATACCAATTTTGAAATTTACCATTGAAAATCATCAATTTTATAAAATTAGGTGGGTGGTGCGGTCCTTTTGCTTTGGGCTCATATTTTCTCCCCCTTTGGCATGAATCGCCAAAAACGGAATCATTAGAGCCCAATGAAACACTTTCTCCCCCTTTGGCCATAAAATGAATAAGTGAAGATTATACCGAAGTTGGAGAGATGATGTGGAGCGATGGCGAAGGATGAGGAGTAGAGTGGAGTGGAAGCCTTGTCTTCGCCGAAGACTCCAATTCCCTTTCAATATACCTATGACTTGGTTTGAAATACACTTGAAAATACATTAGTCATAGCATATATAAAAGAGACATGATCAAAGGTATATTCATGAGCTATGTGTGCAAGACTAGCAAAAGAAATTCCTAGAATCAAGAATATTAAGCTCATGTCTAAGTCGGGTAAAAGATTGTTCATCAAGTGGCTTGGTAAAGATATCGGCTAATTGATCTTTAGTGTTAATGTATGAAATCTCGATATCCCCCTTTTGTTGGTGATCCCGAAGAAAATGATACCGAATTGCTATGTGTTTAGTGCGACTATGCTCGACGGGATTGTCGGCCATTTTGATTGCACTCTCATTGTCACATAGCAAAGGGACTTTGGTTAATTTGTAACCGTAGTCCCGCAGGGTTTGCCTCATCCAAAGCAATTGCGCGCAACAATGGCCTGCGGCAATATACTCGGCTTCGGCGGTAGAAAGAGCGACCGAGTTTTGCTTCTTTGAAGCCCAAGACACCAAGGATCTTCCCAAGAACTGGCAAGTCCCCGATGTGCTCTTCCTATTAATCCTACACCCCGCCCAATCGGCATCCGAATAACCAATCAAATCAAAAGTGGATCCCCGAGGGTACCAAAGCCCAAACTTAGGAGTAAAAGCTAAATATCTCAAGATTCGTTTTACGGTCGTAAGGTGTGATTCCTTAGGGTCGGCTTGGAATCTTGCACACATGCAAACGGAAAGCATAATGTCCGGTCGAGATGCACATAAATAAAGCAATGAACCAATCATCGACCGGTATACCTTTTGATCTACGGACTTACCTCCCGTGTCGAGGTCGAGATGCCCATTAGTTCCCATGGGTGTCTTGATGGGCTTGGCATCCTTCATTCCAAACTTGCTTAGAATATCTTGAGTATACTTCGTTTGGCTAATGAAGGTGCCCTCTTGGAGTTGCTTCACTTGGAATCCTAGAAAATACTTCAACTCCCCCATCATTGACATCTCGAATTTTTGTGTCATGATCCTACTAAATTCTTCACATGTAGATTTGTTAGTAGACCCAAATATGATATCATCAACATAAATTTGGCATACAAACAAATCATTGTCAAGAGTCTTAGTGAATAAAGTAGGATCGGCCTTGCCGACTTTGAAGCCATTTGCAATAAGGAAATCTCTAAGGCATTCATACCATGCTCTTGGGGCTTGCTTGAGCCCATAAAGCGCCTTAGAGAGCCTATAAACATGATTAGGGTACTCACTGTCTTCAAAGCCGGGAGGTTGCTCAACATAGACCTCCTCCTTGATTGGTCCATTTAGGAAGGCACTCTTCACGTCCATTTGATAAAGCTTGAAGCCATGGTAAGTAGCATAGGCCAATAATATACGAATTGACTCAAGCCTAGCTACGGGTGCATAGGTTTCACCAAAATCCAAACCTTCGACTTGTGAATACCCCTTGGCCACGAGTCGAGCTTTGTTCCTAGTCACCACACCATGCTCGTCTTGCTTGTTGCGGAAGACCCACTTGGTTCCTACAACATTTTGGTTAGGACGTGGAACTAAGTGCCATACCTCGTTCCTCGTGAAATTGTTGAGCTCCTCTTGCATCGCCATCACCCAATCCGAATCTTGAAGAGCTTCCTCTACCCTGTGTGGCTCTATAGAGGAAACAAAAGAGTAATGTTCACAAAAATGAGCAACACGAGATCGAGTAGTTACCCCCTTATGAATATCGCCGAGGATGGTGTCGACGGGGTGATCTCGTTGGATTGCTTGGTGGACTCTTGGGTGTGGCAGTCTTGGTTGTTCATCCTCCTTGTCTTTATCATTTGCATCTCCCCCTTGATCGTTGCCGTCATTTTGAGGTGGCTCATCTTCTTGATCTTCTTGTTCAACATCTTGAGCCTCATCCTCAAGTTGAGTTGGTGGAGATGCTTGCATGGAGGAGGATGGATGATCTTGTGCATTTGAAGGCTCTTCGGATTCCTTAGGACACACATCCCCAATGGACATGTTCCTTAGCGCTATGCATGGAGCCTGTTCTTCACCTGTTTCATCAAGATCAACTTGCTCTACTTGAGAGCCGTTAGTCTCATCAAACACAACGTCACAAGAAACTTCAACAAGTCCTGAGGACTTGTTAAAGACTCTATATGCCCTTGTGTTTGAGTCATATCCTAGTAAAAAGCCTTCTACAGTTTTAGGAGCAAATTTAGATTTTCTACCTCTTTTAACCAGTATAAAACATTTGCTACCAAAAACTCTAAAATATGAAATATTGGGCTTTTTACCGGTTAGGAGTTCATAAGATGTCTTCTTGAGGATTCGGTGAAGATATAACCGGTTGATGGCGTAGCAGGCGGTGTTGACCGCCTCGGCCCAAAACCGATCCGGTGTCTTGTACTCATCAAGCATGGTTCTTGCCATGTCCAATAGAGTTCGATTCTTCCTCTCCACT
This sequence comes from Zea luxurians, assembly GCA_029449295.1. Taxonomy (NCBI): domain Eukaryota; kingdom Viridiplantae; phylum Streptophyta; class Magnoliopsida; order Poales; family Poaceae; genus Zea; species Zea luxurians. The sequence continues at coordinate 33,302,408 of JAOPSE010000031.1, forward strand.
ATACCATTTTGTTGTGGAGTGTAGGGAGAAGAGAACTCATGCTTGATGCCCTCCTCCTCAAGAAAGCCTTCAATTTGAGAGTTCTTGAACTCCGTCCCATTGTCGCTTCTAATTTTCTTGATCCTTAAGCCGAACTCATTTTGAGCCCGTCTCAAGAATCCTTTTAAGGTTTCTTGGGTATGAGATTTGTCCTGCAAAAAGAACACCCAAGTGAAGCGAGAATAATCATCCACAATTACAAGACAATACTTACTACCGCCGATGCTTATGTAAGCGATCGGGCCGAATAAATCCATGTGTAGGAGCTCCAGTGGCCTGTCGGTAGTCATGATGTTTTTGTGTGGATGATGTATGCCAACTTGCTTCCCGGCTTGGCATGCGCTACAAATCCTGTCTTTCTCAAAATGAACATCGGTTAGTCCCAAAATGTGTTCTCCCTTTAGAAGCTTGTGAAGATTCTTCATTCCAACATGGGCTAGTCGGCGGTGCCAGAGCCAACCCAAGTTAGTCTTAGCAATCAAGCAAGTGTCTAGTTCAGCTCTATTAAAATCTACTAAGTATAGCTGACCCTCTAACACTCCCTTAAAAGCTATTGAATCATCACTTCTTCTAAAGACAGTAACACCTATATCAGTAAAAAGACAGTTGTAGCCCATTTGACATAATTGGGATACGGAAAGCAAATTGTAATCTAAGGAATCTACAAGAAAAACATTAGAAATGGAATGGTCAGGGGATATAGCAATTTTACCCAAACCTTTGACCAAACCTTGGTTTCCATCCCCGAATGTGATAGCTCGTTGGGGATCTTGATTTTTCTCATATGAGGAGAACATCTTTTTCTCCCCTGTCATGTGGTTTGTGCACCCGCTATCGAGTATCCAACTTGAGCCCCCGGATGCATAAACCTACAAAACAAGTTTAGTTCTTGATTTTAGGTACCCAAACGGTTTTGGGTCCTTTGGCATTAGAAACAAGAACTTTGGGTACCCAAACACAAGTCTTGGAGCCCTTGTGTTTGCCCCCAACAATTTTGGCAACTATCTTGCCGGATTTGTTAGTCAAAACATAAGATGCATCAAAAGTTTTAAATGAAATTGCATGATCATTTGATGCATTTGGAATTTTCTTTCTAGGCAACTTGGCATGGGTTGGTTGCCTAGATCTAGATGTCTCACCCTTATACATAAAAGCATGATTAGGGCCAGAGTGAGACTTCCTAGAATGAATTTTCCTAATCTTGCTCTCAGGATAGCCGGCAGGGTACAAAATGTAACCCTCGTTATCCTGAGGCATGGGAGCCTTGCCCTTAACAAAGTTAGATAAGTTCTTTGGAGGGGCATTAATTTTGACATTGTCTCCCTTTTGGAAGCCAATGCCGTCCTTAATGCCAGGGCGTCTCCCATTATAGAGCATGCTTCTAGCAAGTTTAAATTTTTCATTTTCTAAGTCATGCTCTCTAATTTTAGCATTAAGTTGTGCTATGTGATCATTTTGTTTTTTAATTAAGGCTAGGTGATCATGGATAGCATCAATATTTATATCTCTACATCTAGTACAAATGAAAATATGCTCAGTAGATGTAGATGGTTTGCAAGTTTTTAATTCTACAACCTTAGCATGCAATATTTCATTCTTACTTCTAAGGTCAGAAATAGTAGCATTGCAAACATCAAAATCTTTAGTCTTAGCAATCAAATTTTCATTTTCTAATCTAAGACTAGTAATAGAAACATTCAATTCATCAATCCTAGCAAGCAAATCAACATTATCATTTCTAGGATCAATGCAAACATGAGAATCAACCTTAGCAATTAATTTAACATTTTCATTTCTAAGGTTGGCTATAGTGTCATGGCATGTGCTTAGCTCACTAGATAACTTGTTACATTTTTCTACTTCTAGAGCATAAGCATTTTTAACCTTAACATGTTTCTTGTTTTCCTTGATTAGGAAGTCCTCTTGGGAGTCCAAGAGATCATCCTTTTCATGGATGGCACTAATTAGCTCATTTAATTTTTCCTTTTGTTCCATGTTAAGGTTGGCAAAAAGAATACGCAAATTATCCTCCTCATTTTTATCATTATCCTCATCACTAGATGTTTCATATTTAGTGGAGGACCTTGATTTTACCTTCTTTTTGCCGTCCTTGGCCATGAGACACTTGTGGCCGACGTTGGGGAAGAGGAGGCCCTTGGTGACGGCGATGTTGGCGGCGTCCTCGTCGTCTGAGGAGTCGCTTGAGCTTTCGTCGGAGTCCCACTCCCGACAAACATGGGCATCGCCGCCCTTCTTCTTGTAGTATCTCTTCTTCTCCTTCCTCTTGCCCTTCTTGTCGTCGCCCCTGTCACTATCACTAGACATAGGACATTTTGCAATAAAATGACCGGGCTTACCACACTTGTAGCAAACCTTCTTGGAACGGGATTTGTAATCCTTCCCTTTCCGTTGCTTGAGGATTTGCCGAAAGCTCTTGATGATTAGGGCCATCTCCTCGTTGTCGAGCTTGGAGGCGTCAATTGGTTGTCTACTTGGTGTAGACTCCTCCTTCTTCTCCTCCGTTGCCTTGAAGGCCACCGGTTGCGCCTCGGATGTGGAAGGCTCGTCAAGCTCGTTGATCTTCTTGGAGCCCTTAATCATGCATTCAAAACTCACAAAATTCCCGATAACTTCCTCGGGGGTCATTAGTGGATATCTAGGATTGCCACAAATTAATTGAACTTGTGTGGGGTTAAGGAAAATAAGGGCTCTTAGAATAACCTTAACCACTTCGTGGTCATCCCATTTTGCGCTCCCGAGGTTGCGCACTTGGTTCACCAAGGTCTTGAGCCGGTTGTACATGTCTTGTGGCTCCTCCCCTTGGCGAAGACGGAAGCGACCGAGCTCCCCCTCGATCATTTCCCGCTTGGTGATCTTGGTGAGTTCATCACCCTCGTGCGCCGTCTTGAGTAGGTCCCAAATCTCCTTTGCGTTCTTCAACCCTTGCACTTTGTTGTATTCCTCCTTGCTTAGAGAGGCAAGGAGAATAGTTGCGGCTTGGGAGTTGAAGTGCTCGATTTGGGCAACTTCGTCCGTGTCATAGTCCTCATCCCCTACGGATGGTACCTGTACACCATACTCAACAACATCCCATATACTTTTGTGGAGAGAGGTTAGATGAAATCGCATTAAATTACTCCACATAGCATAATCTTCACCATTAAAAGTTGGTGGTTTGCCTAATGGGACGGAAAGTAAAGGTGTATGTTTAGGAATGCGAGGGTAGCGTAGGGGAATCTTACTATACTTCTTACGCTCTTGGCGTTTAGAAGTGACGGACGCCGCGTCGGAGCCGGAGGTGGATGTCGATGAAGTGTCGGTCTCGTAGTAGACCACCTTCCTCATCCTTTTGTGCTTGTCCCCACTCCGATGCGGCTTGTGAGAAGAAGATTTTTCCTTCTTCTCCTTGTGGTGAGAAGAGGAAGATCTTTTCTCCTTCCGCTTGGAGGAGTTCTTCTTCTTCTCCCTTCTCTTGGTGCGGGATTCTTCCGATGAAGTGCTCCCTTGGCTTGTAGTGGGCTTGTTATCGCCGGTCTCCATCTCCCTCTTGGTGTGATCTCCCGACATCACTTCGAGCGGTTAGGCTCTAATGAAGCACCGGGCTCTGATACCAATTGATAGTCGCCTAGAGGGGGGGTGAATAGGGCGAAACTGAAATTCTCAAAAAATAAACACAACTACAAGCCGGGTTAGCGTTAGAAATATAAACGAGTCCGCGAGAGAGGGCGCAAAACAAATCGCAAGCAAATAGAAGTGTGACACACGGATTTGTTTTACCGAGGTTCGGTTCTCACAAACCTACTCCCCGTTGAGGAGGCCACAAAGGCCGGGTCTCTTTCAACCCTTCCCTCTCTCAAACGATCCCACGGATCGAGTGAGCTTTCTCTTCCTCTCAATCAAACGGGAACAAAACTTCCCCGCAAGGGCCACCACACAATTGGTGCCTCTTGCCTTGGTTACAATTGAGATTGATCACAAGAACAAGTGAGAAAGAAAAGAATGCGATCCAAGCGCAAGAGCTCGAAAGAACACAAGCAAATCACTCTCTCTAGTCACTATGGTGTTGTGTGGAATTTGGAGAGGATTTGATCTCTTTGTATGTGTCTAGAATTGAATGCCTAGCTCTTGTAAGTGGTTGAGAGTTGGAAAACTTGGATTCAATGAATGGTGGGGTGGTTGGGGTATTTATAGCCCCAACCACCAAAAGTGACCGTTGCTGGAAGCTGTCTGTTCGATGGCACACCGGACAGTCCGGTGCCCCTGCCACGTCACCATTGCCGTTGGATTCTGACCGTTGGAGCTTCTGATTTCTGGGCCCTCCTGGGTGTCCGGTGCACACCGGACATGTACTGTTTGATGTCCGGTGCACCGGTATGGGCGATCCTGACGACTGCGCGCGCTGCGCGCGCATTAAATGCACCGCAGGTAGCCGTTGGCGCCGAAATAGCCGTTGCTCCGCTGGCACACCGGACAGTCCGGTGTACACCGGACAGTCCGGTGAATTTTAGCGGAGCGGCTGCCGCGCGAACCCGAGGCCGGCGAGTTCCGGAGACCGCGCTTCCTTGGAGCACCGGACATGTCCGGTGCACACCGGACAGTCCGGTGAATTATAGCGCGCCGGCCTCCGAGAATTCCCGAAGGCGAAGAGTTTGAAGTCGGAGTCCTCTGGTGCACCGGTGGCGCACCGGACATTGTCCGGTGTACACCGGACAGTCCGGTGCCCCCAGACCAGAGGTGCCTTCGGTTGCCTCTTGCTCCTATGTCGAATCCAAAACTTGATCTTTTTATTGGCTAAGTGTGAACCTTTTGCACCTGTGTAACTTATGCACTAGAGCAAACTAGTTAGTCCAATATTTGTGTTGGGCAATTCAACCACCAAAATTATTTGGGAACTAGGTGTAAGCCTAATTCCCTTTCACCGTCGATGAGGTCCTTGGAGGTTGGTTCGTTTACGTCGGGGATGGCTGAAGCGCTTGTCCGTGGTGACCCATGTTTGATTTCCTGCGGGGTCATGGCCTCCGATCCGTATAGCAGGCGAAAGGGAGTGAATCCCGTCGCTCGGCATTCGGTCGTGTTCAGCGCCCAGACTGCTTCAGGTAGCAGGTTGGCCCATTTACCCTTCTTGTCGTCGAGAAGCATTTTCTTGATGGCAGTGAAAATCTTGCGGTTGGCGCGCTCCACAACGCCGTTAGATTGTGGGTGATATACTGAGGCGAAGGCAAGCTTGGTGCCAATGGAGAAACAAAAATCCCTGAAGTCCTGGCTGTCAAACTATTTGCCATTGTCGACTGTGAGCTCAGACGGGACTCCGAATCGACAGATAATGTTTTACCAGAAAAATTTCTGGGCAGTCTTCGACGTTATTGTGGATACTGTCCTTGCCTCGATCCACTTGGTAAAATACTCGATGGCGATGAAGGTGAACTTGAGGTTCCCTTAGGCCATGGGTAGTGGCCCGACAATGTCTAGCCCCCAGCGTTGAAGTGGCCATGTGTGGGCGATCAACTTTGTGAATTGCGAGGGGTTGCCCGAACGGGGAGAGAACTTCTGGTAGGCTTCGCACGACCTCGTGACTCGATTTGCGGTGCAGATTATAGCGGGCCAGTAGAAACCTTGACGGATCACCTTGGCAGTGAGGGCCCTGGGCCCCGAGTGAGAGCCGCAAGTGCCGTTGTGGACTTCTCGCAGGATCTGGAGGCCATCGGTCTCTGTGACACATTTGAGCATGGGTTGACTGATCCCTTTCTTGTATAGCTGGCCCTCAATGAGTGTGAAGTCCTGGCTTCGGTGTTTGTGGCACTTGGCCTCGTTGACATCGCCTGGATGGTAATATCCTTGCAAGAACAGGGTTATTGGGGCCCGCCAGTCTTCGGCCATGATGAGGTTGACAATGTGATGGCCCTCGGCGTTGGTGGTTATTTGTAGACCCTCTGGGTTGCGGACGGCTGGTGTGCCAATGACGTGGTAGAACACGTCGGAGGGCAGGGCTTTGCCTCTGGCTGCTGCTTTGGCTAACGCGTCGGCTTCTTCGTTCCTAGCGCAGTCCATGTGCTACAGGGTGAAACCCTTGAATTGTTTCTCAAGACTGCGAACGACCATAAGATACTGTAGAAGTGCGGGGTCTTTTGCTGAATAGTCTTTTTCGATCTGGCCAGCAACGACTTTGGAGTCTGTCTTGATTATGCAGGTGGCCACGCCGAGTGCTTTCAGCTTGCGAAGACCCAGGATAACGGCTTCGTATTCTGCTATGTTATTTGTGCACCAGTCGGATTCCAGAGCGAAGCTGAGGCGTGCTGCGTATCTGTGCTTGACGCTGGTGGGTGATGTGATAATTGCAGCCGCGCCTGCCCCCGCATGGCACCATGCGCCGTCACAGTGGATGGTCCACACCTTCTCTGAGGGCTCTTCTTGCTGCCGTGCCGGCCCTGTCCAGTCGACGATGAAATCTGCGAGGACTTGTGACTTGATTGCTGTCCTGGGCTCGAAGGTGATGTGGTATTCAGAGAGTTCGGCTACCCATTTGGTGATACGGACGGACGCCTCCGGATTTCTGAATAATTCGCCGAGTCCCCTGTCCGTGGTGACCCGCACCTTGAACGCTTCGAAGTAGTGGCGCAACTTGCGCGATGCCATGACGACTGCGTAGGCAATTTTTTCCAACTCCGTCATGTTGCATTTGGAAGTCGTGAGGACTTCGGAGACGTAATAAACTGGACACTGCCGAGTTGTGCCCTCTCTGTCCTGCTCTTGGACCAACGCTGCGCTGATTGCGTGTGGTGAAGCTACGACGTAGAGCAACAGAGGTAGCGAGGGGCCGGTGCTTGTAGGGGTTGCCAATTCTGACATGTGCTGTTTGAGTGATGCGAAGGCTGCCGCTTGCTCTGGTCCCCATGCAAAGTTTTTTGCGCCGCGTAGCGTCTTGAGGAAGGGTAGGCTTCGCTCTGCGGACTTGGAAATGAATCTGGTGAGGGTGGCCAATCTGCCTGTCAGGCGTTGGACGTCTCTGATTGACTGCGGAGGCATCATGCTGATGATAGCCTGGATCTTAATTGGGTTGGCCTCGATCCCGCGGTGTAACACCAGGTAGCCCAGTATCTTCTCTTAGCGAACTTCGAAGACACACTTTTCGGGGTTTAGGCGAAGTCGTGCTTCCCGCATGTTCGTGAATGTTTCTGCGAGGTCGGCTAGATGATCCTCTTTGTTTTTGTTGGCGACGACGATGTCGTCCACATACGTGAAAATGTTCCGGCCTACTTGGCTCTCGAGCACCGTCTTGGTGAGGCGAGAGAAGGTGGACCCAACGTTCTTTAGTCCCTCCGGCATTCTGACGAAGCAATACGTGCCGAAGGGCGTGATGAAACTGGTACTGGCCTTGTCTTCCTCCTTCATATATATTTGGTGATAGCCAGAGAAGCAGTCGAGGAGTGACATGACTTCGCATCCGGCCGCACTATCGACGATCTTGTCAATCCGAGGCAACGGGAAATTATACTTGGGGCAGGCCTTGTTGAGGCTGGTGAAATCGATGCACATCCGCCATTTGCCACTCTTCTTTTGCACCATGACTACGTTAGCGAGCCACATAGGGTAGGCGACTGGTTCAATGAAATTGGCCTCAAGCAGGCGGTGTACCTCGGCTTTGGCGGCTTCTGTTTTTTCATCAGACATTTTGCGCAGCCTCTGCTTCTTCGGCCGCACCGAAGGGTCGATGCCTAGGCTGTGTTCGATGATAGTGCGACTGACTCCGACCAGGTCGAGGGCAGACCAGGCGAAGACGTCCTTATTTCTGGAAAGACAGGAGATGAGTCTCTCCTCGTGTTGCAAAGTCAGGTCTTCGCTTATGATGACTGTTTGCTTAGGTGTTGCCTGGTCAAGGGGAACTATCTTCGTTCCATCGTTGCTCTACAGCTGTGCCTTTTCATGCTCGTTGGCGGTTGGGCGGGTAGCCTCGGGGGCTTCGTGTTGCGTCGTAAGACAGTGTACGTTCCGTTGGCCTGGAACGAAGTCTCTTTCAATGTTGCGCGCGATCTGCTGGTTGCCATAGACTGTGATCACGCCTTGCGGACCTAGGATTTTCATGCACAGGTAAAGTCCGTGAATGGCCGCTTCAAACTTGTTGATGGAGCCCTGACCCATTATGGCGTTGTACGGGTATACCATGTCGATGATGTCGAAGGTGACCTGCTCACTTCGTGCATTGGGTGCTACACCGAAGGACAAGGGTAGCTCTATCTTGCCCACGGGAAAGGTGCCCTTGCCGTCAAAGCCATATAGGGGGTTGTCCGAAGGCTTAAGTAAACTGTGGCTGATGCCCATGCGGTCGAAGGCGTGGAGGAAAATGATGTCCGCCTGGCTGCCGTTGTCAACTAAGACTTTGTGTAGGTCCCAGCCTGCCACGCTGCAGTTGATTACCATGGCGTCAATGTGGGGTGCGCTGCGCAGGTCGACATCTCTGGCGTCGAAGGTCAACGGCACGTGGGACCACTTCGTTTGCACGACTGGGCCGGTGATGGCGACGTGGTTGATGCTTCGGTAGTGGTCCCTCTTCTGTCGCTTCGTGTCGAAGTCGACGCTGGACCCCCCAGTGATCATGTGAATGACTTCACGATACGGCTGATCAGCGAAGTCTTCTTGTTTTGGTGGTTGGGGGTGATTTGGGTGGTGGATGTTTGGCTGATGCGGGTGCGGAGGCGGTAGTGGAGGTGGTACGACTTGTACCTCCTGGTGGTGTTGGTATGCATGGTTAGTTGGATGCTGAGCGGGGCCGTGGTTGTATGGTTGTGGGAGGTGGTGTTGATATGTGTGCGCGACAACTCTTAGGTTGTCGGCTGGTTGCGCCCGGGACATCCTGTCCCTGGTGGCCTTCGTTTCCGGGCAGTCCCTCGTTGGGTGCGCCCAGTCTTCGCCGTGAAACAGGCAGTAAAATCTACGCGGCTGCTGCGCCCGTCCTCGGACCCGACCACGGGTGCCATTGCGCGTCCCTGGGGGGATAATCTTGACGGCGAGGGGCCTCACCGACGGGGTGCTGGTTGGCAATGTTATGCACCTGCTGCTGACTGCGACTGTCCTGACTGGAGTCTGACTACAAAGGTCTTGTCCAAGTTCGGCTGGACTGCGGAGGGTCCTTGGGTTTCCTCTGGGACTCGACCTTGCACTGGTGGAGCTCTTCAGATCTAACATATTTTTCAAACAGCTGATAGAGCTCTTGGAGGTTCTTGGGTGGGTCCCTGATGCAGTGACTGTAAAGGACGCTAGCCCGAAGGCCACTGATGGCGTAGTGAATGGCAATTTGGTCGTCGCCCGAAGGCAGTTGTGACTTAAGAGTCAGGAACTTGCGGTAGTACTCCCGCAGGGTTTCTTTCTCCAGCTGCTTGCAGAGTGACAGTTCGGCTAGGGCATCGGTGTCTGGGCAGTACCCTTGGAAGTTGAGCAGAAATTTGTCCCGGAGACTTCTCTAGGAGTCGATGGACAACGGGGGAAACTTGGTGTACCCGGTTAGGGCCAGTCCCTCGAGGGCGATGATGAAGGACTTGGCCATCGTGGCATCGTCCCCTCCGGATGATGCGACAGCGACTTGATAGCTCATGATGTACTGTGCTGGGTCGGTGCTGCCGTTGTACTTGGGGTAGGTCCCTGCCCTGAAGTTGGCGGGCCATGGTGACACTTGTAGTTGCGGCGCCAGGGGACTCCGCTCATCAAGGTAGTTGACACCTTGGAATGCTGCGGCGTGCAGGATGAAGGGTCCATGCTGAGGAAGGAATAGGTCTCCGACTGACACGCGTTGTTGGAGAGGCGGGCCGTGCTGCAGATCATGTTGGCCTTCGCGCTGCATGAGCGCAATCTCTTGCTCGAGTTCCTGAGCCCTCTGCTCCTCGTCTCGTATCATCTGGCGCACCTTGGCCTGCGCGGAAACACGTTGGCGCTTGGCCTCGAGGATTTCTTTCTGCTTCTGGAGGTTGCGGTTCTTGATGCGGAGGGCCCACAGCTGTAGCTGTTCTTCTGCTAAAACGCCGATGATTTCGCCATCCTCTGTGGCGTCCTCGCTCTCTAGCGGAGCGAAGCCTGGGGGTGGTTCCTGTGGCTGTCCTCCGGAGCTGCAGGTGCGGAGGCTGCCCTCGAGAGTTGGTTGGTCGTTACGCTGTCTCTTGCTGACAGCGTCGTCTTCGTAGGCTTCTTGATGGGTAGTGTCTGCAAGGGCCTTGCCCTTTTTCTCGGCTAGCAGCGCCGCCTTCGCTGCTTCGTCAACGGATGGGGCTGCCTTCGAGCTAGCTCTCTTGGGTGCCATCGCGGGTGGTTTGTTCGTAGCACCAACGGTGGGCGCCAAATGTTGGAACTTGCCAAATGTTGGAACTCGCTCTCCCGGGCAAGATGATCCAACGGGGGAGTGAAAGGAATGCAAACAAGGTTTTAACTCGAGATGGCGTTTGCTCTGTTAATCCAGCCTCTCAAGGGCACTGTACGGGGGTATTTATAGGTGGCTGAGCGCCCAACATCTTGATGTAAGGACGCATGTGCCCTCAGGCACCTGGACTATCCCCGGAATATTCCCATAAGGGAGGGTTACAGACTGTCATTACAGAAAAGCGATTACAAATTGGGCCCGTAACACACTTCTCTGTGCGGGGCCTGTTAAAATGGGCTGAATCCCACGTGGGCCTCCAGGTTGGGTGAGGGCGAGGGAAGGGGCGACTCCGTCGTAGTCCTTCGTCTTGCAGTGTAGAGGACAAAGGGTGGACCTCGCCGGTGGACCTCGCCGGTCGTTTTGCTTCCGTTGGTGCAGCGAGGTTGACGAAGGCTTGGAGCAAAGGGTAGCGTCTTCGCCTTCGCCCCAACATCCGGCGACGTTGATTCGGTGTCTCCGGCGAGGTATGGTTTGATCCTCAGCTCGGGGAGCTTCACTGAGGTCCGGAGAAGCTATCCCAAGGGTCGGATAGGGTGGAGAATGGTTGGCTTGGCCAGTCTACGGTGGTCGTGGCTTGCACGGCCGCTGGCACGCCGTTCTCTAGGCAAACACCAACGAACTCATGCTCGAGCGAGGTTAGGAGTGAGCGGGGACGTACGGTCGAGGCCGGGGTGGCTTTTATAGCCACGGGCGCAGGCGTGGGCGCGGGGTGACACGGAGCGGGGCTGCGCGCGCGGGCTGAGCGCCGAGGGCGTGCTCTGGCGTCGCTAGGGCGCGTCGAACACGTGGCCGTGTTCATCTGCCCAACTTCTTGCGCTTGCAGAGGTCATAAACGTGCGAATCTCGCCAAAGGTCTTGTGCAAGATTTCTTCCTGGCACTTAGGGCTAGCTAGTTCGTGTAAGTTCCAAGGGAAGATCTGCCCTAACTTAAAAGATATGGGGGCGCCAAGTCTTGTCTGTCTGCACTGTTCACCAGCGACAAAAAGGATGCCAAACCATGTCAAACGACCCTGGTTTGGTTTCAAATTATTCAGGGGTGTGCCTTGGGTAATTTGGTCACTTTTTGTTATTTTGACCAAGTGGTTTTGGTGCCAGCACAAAGGTGAACTCATCTGATATTTAGGCTAGGGTGAGTTTTGGGACTTAGAGAATTTTGAATGGCTCTAGTGTGCTCTCCACTTGGTGAATTGTTTTGGGGTTTTTGTAGATGTACTAATATACTTCATCTTTGGTAAAGGTTCCCTTTTATGATTTGGCCATTTGCACAATCTTTTCCTTCTAATCCCATGTTTAGGGTTTAATGGCTTAGGAGGGGATTTAGGGTTTTAGAATCTTTTCATGAGTGAGAATGTATGAAGGCTAGGGTGTCTATCTTGTTATGACCAATACTTAGCTTAGCCATGATTCTAAGGCTTTTAGTGCCTTCACTTTCAAATTTTAGCACATAGGATATGTAGGACATAAGTGTGTTCCTTTGGCCAGGGCCTTGGGTAACACCTAGGGTGTTACAACCCTCCCCCTTAAAGGAATCTCGTCCCGAGATTGGGTAGGGATCCTTTAGCGGGGTGCCAAGAAGGTGTGTGCTGGTGTATTGTGTTTCCTTTTGGTCAAGATTCTCTAGTAAACTGCTCTTCGAATGTCATTCTCTTTGCAACTTTAGAAGGAAGTCCTTCTAGATTTAGTTTCACAATTTACTCTGCTCTTATTAACTATGTTTCTCTTATATCTAGATTCAAGGGCAGGTGGGGTGGGTGTTTTGGGTTACGTACCAATTCCTTTAGGCAGAAAATCGGGGAAGTGAGAGCGTAGAAAATCCTCAGTTTCCCACGTAGCCTCTTCTTCTGAATGGTTGCTCCACTGAATCTTATACATTTGGATTGACCTTGCTCGAGTTGACCTTTCCTTTTGGTCCAATACCTTGACGGGGTGCTCTTGATATGACAAGTCCGGTTCTATCTCCAATTCAGGTTCATGTAACACTTCTGTGGGTAAGCGGACACACTTCCTTAGCTGAGACACATGGAACACATCATGAATTGCTGACATATGAGGCGACAACTTCAATTGGTATGCTACAGGTCCACAAGTCTCTTTGATTTCATAGGGCCCAATATAGCGAGGAGCTAATTTGCCCTTGATCCCAAATCTCTAAACACCTTTGGTGGGTGACACTTTGAGATACACATGCTCCCCCACTTCGAACTATAGAGGCTTCCTTCTCTTATCATGGTAGCTCTTCTGCCTGGCCTGAGCAGCTTCCAAGTTCTTCTTAATGACTCTGACTTTATCCCCGGCTTCAAGCACCAGGTCAGGTCCAAATATTTCCCTCTCTCCCGCTTGTGACCAATTTAGCGGTGTTCTACATCTTCTTCCATACAAAGCCTCGAAAGGTGCCATCTTTAGGCTGGATTGGTAGCTGTTATTGTAAGAGAATTCTGCCAGAGAAAGACACTTATCCCAATCCTTACCATAATGTAACACACATGCTCTCAACATGTCCTCAAGAATCTAATTTACTCTTTCCGTTTGGCCGTTAGTTTGAGGATGGTATGCTGAGCTTCTTATCACATGGGTTCCAAGTGACTCTTGCAGTTGCTCCCAGAAACGTGCTACGAACGGTGCTCCTCTGTCTGACACGATAGTCCTTGGTATTCCATGCAACCACACTATTTGGTCAATATATATTTCTGCATACTTTTCTGCCCTGTGGGTGATATGTACTAGAAAGAAATGAGTTGTCTTGGTGGCCTATCCACAATGACCCAAATAGAATCGTGGTGCCGGGAGGTGTTGGGCAAACCCACAATAAAATCCATGCTGAGGTCCTCCCATTTCCAAGATGGTATGGGGAGAGGTTGTAAGGTACCTGCTACCTTCAAATGACTAGCCTTGATTCTTTGGCAAGTGTCGCACTCAGATACATACTTAGCAATTTCCCTTTTCATCCTGGTCCACCAATATAAGGATATGAGGTCATGATACATCTTGTTACTGCCGGGGTGCATGGAAAACTTGGAAAGATGAGCTTCGTCTAATAATTTCTTCCTGAGTTCGGGGTTTTAGGAACAACCAATCGATCCTCAAACCATAGAACTCCCTTGCTGTCCTCACGAAAACATTTGTACTTATCCATCTTCTGTTCGAGCATTTCCTTAATGACTTGAACACCCTTGTCACCAATCTGTGCCAGGACTATTTGCTCTTGTAAAATTGGCTCCACGGAGATATAATCCAAGGTACCTAGGGAAACAACTTCCATGTTCAGCTTGTGCAACTCATACACAGAGTGGCGATCTTAGAATCCATAGTTACACAGTTGCACTGGGCTTTTCGACTTAAGGCATCTGCCACAACATTGGCCTTGCCAGGATGGTAATGCACTTCCAAATCATAGTCCTTGATCAATTCCAACCACCTTCTCTGTCTCATATTAAGATCAACCTGGGTGAAAATGTACTTGAGACTCTTGTGTCAGTATAGATATTACAATGAGCTCCCATTAGGTAATGTCTCCATATCTTTAGAGCATAAACTACGGCTGCTAACTCCAGATCATGTGTGGGGTAATTTTGCTCATGAGGCCTGAGTGCTTTGGATGCGTAGGCAATAACTCTGTTGTCTTGCATCAAAACACAACCCAATCCAGTGCCCGAAGCATCGCAATATACATCAAAAGATTTGGTGTTGTCAGGCTGTGCTAGAACGAGTGTTGTTGTCAGATGCTGCCTTAATGCATGAAAGACATCCTCGCACTTCTGACTCCATTCAAATTTTACTCCCTTCTTCAACAATTCCGTCATTGGTTTAGCAATCCTGGAGAAATCTGGAATGGATCGCCAATAGTATCCTGCCAATCCCTGAAAACTCCAAATCTGTCGCACGGTGGTAGGAGGTTTCCAATCCACCTTCTCAGGATCATCTGATATCCCATCCTGAGAAATGGTGTGACCCAAGAACTTGATCTCCCTTAGCCAGAAATCACATTTGGACAATTTGGCATATAAGTGATGATCCCGCAGTCTCTGAAGCACGATGTGCAAATGCTCAGTATGCTCGTCTTCATTCTTTGAATAGACCAAGATATCATCAATGAAGACCACTACAAATTTGTCTAGCTCGGGCATAAATACTGAATTCATCAGATACATGAAATATGTCGGAGCATTGGTCAGCCCAAATGACATTACCAAGTACTCATACAGTCCGTATCTAGTAGAGAAAGCTGTCTTTGGAATATCACTGGCCTTGATCTTGATTTGATGATAGCCAGAGCGAAGGTCTATCTTGGAAAACACCTTGGCTCCCACCAACTGATCAAACAACACATCAATGCGGAGTAAAGGATACTTCTTTTTAATAGTTAGCACATTGAGAGGGCGGTAATCCACACACAATCTCAGACTCTTATCCTTCTTCTTCACGAACAAGGCCGGACATCCCCACGGTGATGCACTTGGGTGAATGAACCCTTTGTCCAACAATTCTTGCAACTACTTCTTCAGTTCTGCTAACTCCGCTGGAGGCATCCTATAGGGTCTCTTGGATATAGGTGCAGTTCCGGTTTGTAGCTCAATTGCAAACTCTATGTCTCTGTCGGGTGGCATCCCTGGCAATTCTTCCGGGAAAACATCAAGGAACTCACAGACCACTGGAATTTTCTCTACGGGTGACTCTACCTCGGTAAGTGCACAAGAATGGGTACAACCTTGGTCAGGTAGGTACAAGGTGATTTCTCCGCAAATCGGTGAGTGTATTTCAATGGATCTTGCTGCGACATCAATCAAAACATGATGTCGGGATAACCAGTCCGTTCCCAGGATGATATCCACACTCTCCAATCCCAAAATCAGGTTGGTGGTTCTAAATATAACACTACCCAGTTTTATTGGCACCTGCCGGTTGAGTTGATAGGTGGCAACTGTAACACCCCTGGTGTTACTGTTACTAAAACTTGAGCATAACATCATAAGCATTGGCATTGCATATGTTTGACACACCTAGAGTGCATTCACTAGGCAAAAATTTCAAACAAGTTGTATTGATATGGCATTTTGAAATTAGACCCTATTGTAGGATACTTAACCCTGAACAGGGATCTGAAGGGTAAAACAAGACCCAAATAGAGAAAACCCTAAAGCTTAAGTAAAATGATCATAAAATATTACTAAGGATGGATCCAAGTGTCATTCACACTTTTGAAATACCAAAACCCTAATTGGAACCCTGGAAAACCCTCAACCTAAACCCTAGGGGGCAAAGTGCAAAATTAGTCGACTTTTGGACTAAAGTGCAAAAATCAGGTCAATAAGGTATCCTAAGTCATATGGATCACAAATATGTGGATTTGCAAGTTAAACCCTAAGTTTTGGGTCTATTTGCAAAAGGCACCGCTTAAACCCTATATAAACTAAGTCTGAAAATCAGAGATTTGGCTCAACTTTGGAGATCTATAGCTTTCAAATTAGTGAGGATTTGCCCTAGGTCACCACATAAATTTTGTAGACCTATTATAGGAGAGCAACTTTGATGCAGACATCTCCCTTAGTTGTTATGCAAAAATTGGAGAAAAACCAACTCAAAGTTACTCTGTCAGAACTGGGTTAGAAAACTGAAACTGAACCCTAGGTCAGAAATGGTCCCAGTGTGCTGAGGCCGAGTTTGATGCGCCATATCTTTGAATCCATTCGGTTTTAGCCCAAGAATCCTATAGTTAGTTTGTAGACTGATACATGGTGAACAAATTTTATTAAGGGAGATTGCTCTGTTCCTAACAAGAATTCAAAGACCAAGAAGGAAGAAGATGGTCGGTTCAGGCAACTAAAGATCATCGCCATGGTACAGTGCCCAGGAGGATAAGCTTTATACCCTCCCCATCGACGACCGCCGTGCACGGATTCGCGCTTCTATCGTTGTGATTTGTGCTTGGAATGTTTGGATAGCGCTCAGGGTCACACAAATATCATCGCCGCAGATAAGCCCCGGCCAGTAAACAACTCCGGCCGCCGTACCAAGTTCACCGCGGCGGAATCCGATAAGTATGCCGGTGACCGCCACCTTCCAGCCTTGCGCCGTGTGTCCAGGCACTTCCACCACATCGCCATGACCTGCTCTAGCTCCCCGTTGATCGCCGGAGTGACTGCCACGACATAGGACACGAATTCACTGCGCCAGTGAACTCCCCCTTCCTCCGATCGCCGCGCGTCACCACTGTAATTCCCGGCCACCGCTCCTGCGCTCTATAAATTGAAGCCACCGCAAGCTCCATAGGGTAGTCAAGTACCTAGCCACCCAGTATTTCCCTCAGTTGATCGCTAGCAAGCTCGAATTTTGGACTTCCCCCAAATCTGCTCAAGAACACCGTGAAAACAACCTCACCGCGGCCAGCGCAATTCCGGTTAGTTCATGCTGTCTGTTCTCTCGTTTAAGCATTCTCATGCGTCCTAGTTACTTGCCGACCCACCCAATTGAACCAAGAACCCACTGATTACAGGGAACGCGCTCAACTATCCGCTCTACTCACTGTCAACGTGGCCAGAGTCAACCAGTTAGCCATTTTTGGAATTAGGTTGGGGAAAATGCTCGGGCGAGGTTCAATTTGGTGTTTGCCACTCGGGAGCGCCAGTCCTTGCCCCGTTCGGCCGGTCTACGCGCTCGCCGGAGCTCTGCCGCGCTCGTCGCCGTCGGGGACTTCGGGCGGCGAAGAATTATAACGTGAGGGGCGTTTCTGCAAACCGTCAGCGACTCCCGAAAACAGTACTAGTGCTCACCTCAGATTATCCTGAATGCCGTGGGTCTTTTTGCAAAGTTGCCATGGGCTCGCGCGCGCGGGCGCGTTTCTGCTGAAGTTGGGCCGTCCTGGGCTGGAATCGGCCCAGTACTATTCACGGATTTTCTTTTTCTTTTTTCGCCAGAACTAAAACAATTTTAGAAACTGGTAGAAAAATGGTAAAAATGTCAAACCAATTTTGCTAGATTTCTAATTTTCCATAGAATTTAACAAAAATAGTTTCATGATTTTTAGATCAAATAGGGAATTTTGAAGCATTTAAAATAACCTAAAACCTTGTTTCTGGATTTTTAGAAAATAGATAATAATTCCAAAAATCCCCAAACTTTTTAGATAACCTTTATATAATATTTAGAAGCCTTGGATAGATTTTGGTATGATTCAGACCTTGTTTGATAATTAGAACCCAAACCCCCCACCCCCGTGCTCTTTGAACATCACCGTTGACTCCGGAAACCCTCAGTTCTCGGAGTTTCGTGAAGGAAAATTGTATTCAAGACTTTAGATAATAAACTCTGATTATCTTTGCACTCTCATGATGTGGCAAAGTGGGAGGGATGTTTTTGAAAATAAAAATTGATGGTGGATCCATCATGGCCATGATGGGTTCAACATCGGAAAAGATGTACCTCTACCAGGTACCAAACTTTGGGATTGAAATTGATAAAGCTGAGACCGGACGGGTGACTTGCACGAGAAGGAGAGTCTCGGTGTAGTGCCTCCGTCTGAGTCGATTAAGGACCGTCTTGATGTAGGCTTGATGACCGAGGACCCTTTAACTGGTCACATGCCTCGTCATGGGTAAGCTTTGCCTCGGCCAGACTAAGGCCAGAATAAGATACCACGCAGTGGGAGTGGAGAGATGGCGAGAGTAGCGTGTACCCTCTGTGGCAAGAGGCTGAACGGTGGTGTATCTGTGCTCTCGGTTGGCGTGAACCTGATCTGGTCTTAAGAACCCCGGTGGCGGGTTGACATATGCAAGGGTTAAGTGCTACATATGTCGTGTGATTGGAGATCCTCAGCTGAGTATAATCGATTCGGATCGCTGTACCTTCACGGTTATGAAGACTTGGTCACTGACTTACACGTAGAAATCCAGTGAACTAAAGGGATGATGAAAAGAAATTAGCTAGTGTAGGTCAAGTGATTGAACTAGGGTAGAAAGAACTCTAGAGACAGGTAATCTTACTTAACCTGACAAGTAAAATTGGATTTTAAGGATCCACTTTAGTAAGCATTTCTGCAAACAGAGTCCTTGATTATTGAGAAACCTTACCTTGACTCCCCGATAACCAGCATACCCTTGAGAGTCTTTTCTTTAGTCAGGTAAGTCTTGCTGAGTAATTCCATACTCAGGGTTTTATTCCCTATTGTTTTTAGGTGAAGAAGCAACAAACTTTTGTTGTTTCTGTTCCAAGGTGGTCTCAAAAGAAGAAAACCAAGAGTGAAGCTACGAGAGGAAAGGATCCTCCTTAAAACTTTTTGTTTGAAACTTATCAGGAGGAGTTTTTGCCTCCCTTGGTTCTGTAATAATAATACTCTGCACTCAGTTAAGTATATCCTGGTCTGTAATATATAACTTTGTCTTACTTTTAAATAAATGTAAGTTTATGTAATCGCTTCCGCATTTTCGTATCTCCGATGATTTATAATGTCTGCGTGATGGGTGAAACACTCTTGGGAAAGGTAAGAAAAGCAGATACCGAACTTATCAAGTAATTCAGGAGCACCTACAGGGTTGTCTAAGGTACGTTGGACAAGGACAACTGTAGGTGGGCCTAATGAGGAGTTTTTGCCTCCCTTGGTTCTGTAATAATAATACTCTGCACTCAGTTAAGTATATCCTGGTCAGTAATATATAACTTTGTCTTACTTTTAAAGAAATGTAAGTTTATGTAATCGCTTCCGCATTTTCGTATCTCCGATGATCTGTAATGTCTGCGTGACGGGTGAAACGCTCTTGGGAAAGGTAAGAAAAGCAGATACCAAACTTGTCAAGTAATTCAGGAGCACCTACAGGGTTGTCTAAGGTCCGTTGGACAAGGACAACTGTAGGTGGGCCTAATGACTTTGGAGGTTCCATCGCAGCTGGTATCGGAGCGAAGCCCATCTCTGCAGATATTATGAGGCATCTTCAAAATAATTTTTCTAAGACTTATTTAGAGAATTTCTTCCCTTCTTACCTAGAATCTCTGAAGAGTTTATATGAAAGACCAGATAGTAAGAGTGCAACATATAGAAGGTGTGAATCAACTAAGGTTGATTCTGTACTTACACATGCATCATACTAAGAACTATGTTAATAAGATTTTCCCCTTAGAAAAATGCCGACACGCACAAGGAAAACTGCGCACAAGCATACTGGCCCAATTGGTGTGCCACGTCATCAACTTGCCCCAAGACACGAGGATAGCAGTAGTGGGAGTAATGATCCGATCGGGGATCTTGAAGCGAAAGTTAATCAGCTTCAAACAGAACTCCAACGCAGGATTGACATATGGGTTGCGGATGGCGACAGAATCAATAAATTGAGAAGCGACATCCGCCGCCTGCAAGATCAGCTCGCAGATCGAGATTTAGCGCTCGACTGGGCGGTTCACTCTCGTTCGCTTGCCTAGGCTAAGGAGGCAAAGGCTCGAGCCCGAGTAGAAGAACTTAGCTCAGCCATTGATAACCTGCAGGCTTATTGTAATACTCTACATGAAGAAGTTCATGTATTGTACTCACAACTACACCCCAGTGTACCTGCGGATCCTGTCGGGACAGAAGCCGGACCTTCTCATGTAGCGGGAGAAGCTTTTGGTGGTGAATTGGACCTTTTCAGGCCCTCTCCCTCTATGAAGTTGGTCGATGAGTGGTCTCCTACGCCCGACAGCGAGGCTACCAGGAGCAACAGGAAACAGGAGTAGTATAGTTTAATAGTAGAAATAGTAGTGATGTATAATAGGTAGTGTAATCCTGTTGTAAAATTCAAGTCTGTAACATTACTATTTTTAGTAATGCAAAATGGATGGGTTTCTTAGGCATATTATATTGTTTTCAAATGTTTGTTGCCATAGATGCCTTCCCGGACTCGTGCTCAAGATGGGGCTAGTACCTCCCGTGGGAGGGAGGCAACACCAAACCCACCTCCAGTACCCCCGACACTTGCTGAGGCTATCGCCGCCTTGGTGAATGCTACAGCAGATAATACCCGTTTCCTACAGGAGATGGCACGTCAGCAACTCCAACAACAAGGTGGGCGGGGCTATCCGCAAGGCCCCCGTGAAACCTCTTATTTGGATTTCTCCGAAACACGCCCCCTGTTGTTCATCCAGGCAGAAGATCCTTTAGAGGCGGATGAATGGATCCGCGTCATTGAGCAGAAATTTGGACTTCTTCGGTGCTCCGAAACTCAGAAGCCCCTGTTCGCAGCTCAGCAATTGCGTGGCCCTGCCAGCACCTGGTGGGGGAACTTTGTTGCCGTACAACCGGCTGGTCATCAAGTAACCTGGGATGAATTCAAGCTGGCCTTCAGGGAACATTACATACCTGAAGGAGTACTCCACATGAAACAGGAGGAATTCATGAAGTTGAAGCAAGGCGGAGATACTGTCACCCAGTATCTCAATAAATTTAATCATTTATCTCAGTATGCAATTGACCAAGTCAACACCGACATTAAGAAGAAGAACTGTTTCATGAGGGGTTTAAATGATTGGATGCAAAGGAAAATGGCTACCTGCATCGACCTCACATACGGAAGGGCTGTCAGCACAGCGCTGGCAGTTGAATCTAAATATACAAGTTCTGGAAAGTCCAAGGGTTTTGGAGTTAACAGGCCTAATCAGGGCCCCGAGAAAAGGCAACGGTTAGTTATCCGGCCTTTTAATCAGGGTCGTTCTTCATCACGCCCACCCTCCGTCCCATTCAAACAACCAGTGTTCATCCATCCCAATGCTGCCCCCATTACAACAAGTCAGCCGGGTGCCCCTGGCACTCGTTTCCCTGCCCTTCCCAGTTCATCAACAGGCTGCTTCAATTGCGGAAAATCTGGGCACTTTATTAAGGATTGCCCCTACCCAAAGCAGAATCGCTCAAACAATCAACAAGGTACCGGGAATTCTTCTCAAGCTAAGGGAAATGCGGGCAAGAACATAAAGAAGACGAGACGAATTTATTACACTCAAGTGGCCACCACACCGGACGGTGAATCGGTAATGATGGGTACGTTCCTTGTTGCCAATCATCCCGCAATTATTCTTTTTGATTCTGGTGCTTCACATACATTCATAAGCAAGAAATTTGTGGAGCAACATTGCATTCCATACCATGAACCAATGGAAGGATTTAAAATTCATTCACCTGGGGGACAAATATTTACTAAGGAAGTGGCTTTCCAAGTGCCCGTAACATTGGCTGGACGGGACTTTCCTACTAATATGATTGTTCTGAAAGGCCAATACATAGATGTGATTTTGGGCATGAATTGGTTGGCCCAACATAAAGCAACCCTCAACACTGATCAGAGAACCATCAGGTTGAGTCATAACTAAGAGGAAATTCTTTTGTCTATCCCCATTCTAGCTAAAACTACTGGCAGAATATATGAAGCCATTATACCTAAGATCAAGGATATTCCGGTAGTATGTGAGTTCCCAGATGTCTTTCCAGAAGATTTGCCTGGATTGCCACCTGAGAGAGATGTAGAGTTTGTAATTGAGTTGAAGCCCGGTACGGCTCCCATTTCTAGAAGATCATACCGGATGCCTCCAAATGAGCTGGCAGAACTGAAGACCCAATTGCAAGACCTACTAGAGAAAGGATTCATCCGGCGAAGCTCGTCACCATGGGGTTGTCCAGCCATATTCGTCAAGAAGAAGGATCAAACATTGCGAATGTGCGTGGATTATCGACCCCTGAATGAGGTCACCATCAAGAACAAGTGCCCTCTTCCACGGATTGACATTCTATTTGATCAACTGACTGGAGCAAGGGTATTCTCCAAAATTGATCTCAGGTCGGGCTATCATTAGATCCGTATTTGGCTCGAGGATATACCAAAGACCGCATTCACTACGCGGTATGGATTATTTGAGTACTTGGTAATGTCTTTTGGACTGACGAATGCTCTTGCCCACTTCACTTATCTGATGAACTCGATATTCATGCCTGAGTTGGACAAATTTGTGGTGGTCTTCATATATGATATCTTAATATATTCTAAGAATGAAGAGGAGCATGCTCAACATTTACGAATCGTATTGACGCGCTTAAGGGAACATCAATTATATGCTAAGTTCAGTAAATGCGCGTTCTGGCTAGAAGAAATCCAATTCTTGGGACATGTGTTATCTGCCAAGGGGATTGCGATAGATCCCAGCAAAGTCAAGGATATTTTGGAGTGGAAACCCCCAACCACTGTTCATCAAGTCCGAAGCTTCCTTGGACTAGCTGGCTATTACCGCCGATTTATACCAATTTTTTCTAAGCTTGTGAAGCCAATCACAAGTCTATTGAAGAATGAGACTAAATTCAATTGGTCTTCAAAGTGTAATGAAGCTTTTGAGCAACTGAAGATATTGTTAACCACTGCTCCGGTATTGGCTCAACCGGACATTAATAAGGCCTTTGATGTGTATTGTGACGCATCAGGCAATGGTCTCGGCTGCATATTAATGCAAGAGGGCCGAGTAATCGCATATGCTTCAAGGCAGTTGCGCCGGCATGAGGAGCATTATCCCACTCATGATCTGGAGCTAGCTGCAGTGGTTCATGCCCTGAAGATATGGCGTCATTATCTACTAGGAAATGTCTGTCATATTTATACAGACCACAAAAGTTTGAAATACATCTTTACCCAGTCAGAGCTCAACATGAGACAAAGGAGGTGACTCGAGCTTATTAAAGATTATGAACTAGAGATCCATTATCACCCAGACAAAGCAAATGTAGTGGCAGATGCACTCAGTCGCAAGGCCTCCTGTCATTGTTTAACCATGAGGACTTCTGACATTACATTGTGCCAGGAGATGGAAGATCTAAACCTGGGAATGATTCAGCAAGGGACTTCAAATCACTTGAAGCTGGAGTCAGTCATCCTACAAAGGATAATTGACGCACAAAAGGATGATAAGGGTATGAAACATGTACGTGAGAAGATAAGGGCTGGAAAGGCCAATTATTTCAGAGAAGACGGCCAAGGTGTTATATGGTTCAACAGCCGCATAGTTGTGCCAAAGAATGAAGAAGTCTGCCAACAAATCTTAGACGAAGCACATCTTAGTCGCTATTCTATTCATCCCGGAAGCACTAAGATGTATCAAGATCTGAAACAACATTATTGGTGGACGAAGATGAAGATTGAAATCGCACACTACGTGGCTAGATGTGACACTTGTAAATGTGTCAAGGCCATACACATGAAGGCTACTGGTCTATTACAATGTACCAATACCAACATGGAAATGGGAAGATATTAGTATGGACTTTATTGTGGGATTGCCCAGAACCGCAAAAGGATATGATTCTATCTGGGGTATTATTGATCAGCTCACGAAAATTGTTCATTTTCTGCCAGTCAAGACATATTACCCAGTTCTCACCTATGCGGAATTATATATTGCTCGCATTCTCAGTTTGCATGGTATTCCGAAGACTATAGTGTCAGATCGTGGACCTCAATTCGTATCCAAATTTTGGCAAGAACTCCATAAATCCCTGGGTACTAAGTTGCTCCATAGTTCGGCCTATCATCCTCAAACCAGTGGGCAAACTGAGAGGATAAACCAGGTACTCGAAGATATGCTGCGGGTATGTGTTCTGGAATTCCCACAGAAATGGGATGATTATTTACCGTTAGCGGAGTTCTCATATAATAATAGCTATCAAGAAAGCATTAAGATGACACCCTTCGAAGCTTTATATGGACGACGATGTCGTACTCCGCTAAATTGGTCTGAACCTGGTGAAAGGTACTTCTTCAGGCCTGATATGGTGAAAGAGTCCGAAGAAAAAGTGCAAAGGATAATCCATATTTTAAAGAAAGCTCAAGCTCATCAAAAAAGTTATGCAGAAAAGCGACGACAACCCTTATACTTTCTCGTGGGAGATTATGTCTATCTAAAAGTCTCGCCAATGAAGGGCGTATCGCGTTTCGGGGTTAAAGGGAAGCTTGCGGTATATTGGTCCTTTTCTTATCCTTGAAAGATATGGACCAGTAGCATACTGACTTCAGTTACCCGAAACCTTGTCTGCTGTACATAATGTGTTCCACGTGTCTCAGTTGAAGAAATGTCTTCGGGTTTCAGATCGAACCATTGAAGTAACAGATGTTGTCCTAGAGCCAGACTTGACATATTCTGAGCACCCTATTCGAGTCTTGGATCAAAATGACAGGGTTACCCGAAGAAAAACTCTCAAGTTTTATAAGATACAGTGGAACCAACATTCCGAAGATGAGGCTACTTGGGAAACTCAAGATTTCTTAGACAACAATTTCCTAGGCTTTTTAGCCTCTTGTAATTTGTATAGTATAAAACATTGTTGTAATAAAGGAGTGAGCCCCAAACCACCCCTGCCTTGTACCAAAACTCAGGAAATAAAAATGTGAAGCATTTCCTTTTCCACTACTTACCCTAGGACTTTTAATCTCGGGACGAGATTCTTTTATGGGGGGAAGGATGTAACACCCCTGGTGTTACTATTACTAAAACTTGAGCATAACATCATAAGCATTGGCATTGCATATGTTTGACACACCCAGAGTGCATTCACTAGGCAAAAATTTCAAACAAGTTGTATTGATATGGCATTTTGCAAATAAGACCCTATTGTAGGATACTTAACCCTGAACAGGGATCTGAAGGGTAAAACAAGACCCAAATAGAGAAAACCCTAAAGCTTAAGTAAAATGATCATAAAATATTACTAAGGATGGATCCAAGTGGCATTCACACTTTTGAAATACCAAAACCCTAATTGGAACCCTGGAAAACCCTAAACCTAAACCCTAGTGGGCTAAGTGCAAAATTAGTCCACTTTTGGACTAAAGTGCAAAAACCAGGTCAATAAGGTATCCTAAGTCATATGGATCACAAATATGTGGATTTGCAAGTTAAACCCTAAGTTTTGGGTCTATTTGCAAAAAGCACCACTTAAACCCTATATAGACTAAGTCTGAAAATCAGAGATTTGGCTCAACTTTGGAGATCTGTAGCTTTCAAATTAGTGAGGATTTGCCCTAGGTCACCACATAAATTTTGTAGACCTATTATAGGAGAGCAACTTTGATGCAGACATCTCCCTTAGTTGTTATGCAAAAATTGGAGAAAAACCAACTCAAAGTTACTCTGTCAGAACTGGGTTAGAAAACTGAAACTAAACCCTAGGTCAGAAATGGTCCCAGTGTGATGAGGCCGAGTTTGATGTGCCATATCTTTGAATCCACTCGGTTTTATCCCAAGAATCCTATAGTTAGTTTGTAGACTGATACATGGTGAACAAATTTTATTAAGGGAGATTGCTCTGTTCCCAACAAGAATTTGGAGATCAAGAAGGAAGAAGATGGTCGGTTCAGGCAACTGAAGATCATCGCCATGGTATAGTGCCCAGGAGGATAAGCTTCAGACCCTCGCCGTCGATGACCGCCGCGCATGGATTCGCGCTTCTGCCGTTGTGATTCGTGCTTGGAATGTTTGCATAGCGCTCAGGGTCACACAAATATCATCGCCGCGGATAAGCCCCGGCCAGTAAACAACTCCGGCCGTCGTACCAAGTTCACCGCGGTGGAATCCGTTAAGTATGCCGGTGACCGCCGCCTTCCGGCCTTGCGCCGTGTGTCCAGGCACTTCCACCGCATCGCCGTGACCTGCTCTAGCTCCCCGTTGATTGCCGAAGTGACTGCCACGGCATAGGACACGAATTCACTACGCCAATGAACTCCCTCTTCCTCCGACCGCCGCGCGTCACCACTGTAATTCCCGGCCACCGTTGTTGCGCTCTATAAATTGAAGCCACCGCAAGCTCCGTAGGGTAGTCAAGTACCCAGCCACCCAGTATTGCCCACAGTTGATAGCTAGCGAGCTCGAATTTTGGACTTCCCCCAAATCTGCTCAAGAACACCGTGAAAACAACCTCACCGCGGCCAGCGCAATTCCGGTTAGTTCATGCTGTCTGTTCTCTCGTTTAAGCATTCTCATGCGTCCGTGTTACTTGCCGACCCACCCAATTGAACCAAGAACCCACTGATCACAGGGAATGCGCTCAACTATCCGCTCTGCTCACGGTCGACGTGGCCAGAGTCAACCAGTTAGCCATTTTTGGAATTAGGTTGGGGAAAATGCTCGAGCGAGGTTCAATTCGGTGTCTGCCACTCGGAAGCGCCAGTCCTTACCCCGTTCGGCCGGTCTACGCGCTCGCCGGAGCTCTGACGCGCTCGTTGCTGTCGGGGACTTCGGGCGGCGAAGAATTATAACGTGAGGGGCGTTTCTGCAAACCGTCAGCGACTCCCAAAAACAGTACTAGTGCTCACTTCAGATTATCCTGAATGCCGTGGGTCTTTTTGCAAAGTCGCCACGGGCTCGCGCGCGCGGGCGCGTTTCTGTTGAAGTTGGGCCGTCCTAGGCTGGAATCAGCCCAGTACTATTCACGGATTTTCTTTTTCTTTTCCCGCCAGAACTAAAATAATTTTAGAAAATGGTAGAAAAATGGTAAAAATGTCAAACCAATTTTGCTAGATTCCTAATTTTCCATAGAATTTAATAAAAAAAAGTTTCATGATTTTTAGATCAAATAGGGAATTTTGAAGCATTTAAAATAGCCTAAAACCTTGTTTCTTGATTTTTAGAAAATAGATAATAATTCCAAAAATCCCAAACTTTTTAGATAACCTTTATATAATATTTAGAAGCCTTGGGTAGATTTTGGTATGATTTGGACCTTATTTGATAATTAGAACCCAAAACCCCCACCCCCATGCTCTTTGAACTTCACTGTTGACTCCGGAAACCCTCAGTTCTCAGAGTTTCGTGAAGGAAAATTGTATTCAAGACTTTAGATAATAAACTCTGATTATCTTTGCACTCTCATGAGCATTACATGGCATTCATTCTTATATATATGGTTATATTTAGAAAACGAGGAAGAGGTTGAGGTAGAAGAAGAGAAGACTTCACCACCACCACCTGCGGAACATCAGGCAGGAAATTGTTTTTACTTTGACATCTGCGGATCCGAGCCTGAATCACCTGTAAACCAAGGCAAGCCCCGGTGCATTTGCCACCTCCTTGACTCGTTTTAAATCTTTCTCACTTGCTTGATGCATTAGGTGATAGGAGTTGATTGATAAAACAATTCCTGCATTACCTTCCTTGAATTTGATTACCTTCCTTTGAATCCTTGTTTTATAAAAAGTTTTTACTATGCTTAGTCTTGCTTTAGCAAAGAAAAAGATTTTGTTTTTACAAAAGATGATGTGGCAAAGTGGGAGGGATGTTTTTGAAAATAAAAATTGATGGTGGATCCATCATGGCCATGATGGGTTCAACATCGGAAAAGATGTACCTCTGCCAGGTACCAAACTTTGGGATTGAAATTGATTAAGCTGAGACTGGGCGGGTGACTTGCACGAGAAGGAGAGTCTCGGTGTAGTGTCTCCGTCTGAGTCGATTAAGGACCATCTCGATGTAGGCTTGATGACCGAGGACCCTTTAACTGGTCACATGCCTCGTCATGGGTAAGCTTTTCCTCGGCCAGACTAAGGCCAGAATAAGATACCACGCAGTGGGAGTGGAGAGATGGCGAGAGTAGCGTGTACCCTCCGTGGCAAGAGGCTGGACGGTGGTGTATCTGTGCTCTCGGTTGGCGTGAACCTGATCTGGTCTTAAAAACCCCGGTGGTGGGTTGACATATGCAAGGGTTAAGTGCTACATATGTCGTGTGATCGGAGATCCTCAGCTGAGTATAATCGATTCGGATCGCCGTACCTTCGCGATTATGAAGACTTGGTCACTGACTTACACATAGAAATCCAGTGAACTAAAGGGATGATGAAAAGAAATTGGCTAGTGCAGGTCAAGTGATTGAACTAGGGTAGAAAGAACTCTAGAGACAGGTAATCTTACTTAACCTCACAAGTAAAATTGGATTTTAAGGATCCACTTTAGTAAGCATTTCTGCAAACATAGTCCTTGATTATTGAGAAACCTTACCTTGACTCCCTGATAACCAGCATACCCTTGAGAGTCTTTTCTTTAGTCAGGTAAGTTTTGCTGAGTAATTCCATACTCAGGGTTTTATTACCTATTGTTTTTAGGTGAATAAGCAACAAACTTTTGTTGTTTCTGTTCCAAGGTGGTCTCAAAAGAAGAAAACCAAGAGTGAAGCTGTGGGAGGAAAGGATCCTCCTTAAAACTTTTTGTTTGAAACTTATCGGGAGGAGTTTTTGCCTCCCTTGGTTCTGTAATAATAATACTCTGCACTCAGTTAAGTATATCCTAGTCTGTAATATATAACTTTGTCTTACTTTTAAATAAATGTAAGTTTATGTAATCGCTTTCGCATTTTCGTATCTCCGATGATCTGTAATGTCTGCGTGACGGGTGAAACGCTCTTGGGAAAGGTAAGAAAAGCAGATACCGAACTTGTCAAGTAATTCAGGAGCACCTACAGGGTTATCTAAGGTCCGTTGGACAAGGACAACTGTAGGTGGGCCTAATGAGGAGTTTTTGCCTCCCTTGGTTCTGTAATAATAATACTCTGCACTCAGTTAAGTATATCCTAGTCTGTAATATATATCTTTGTCTTACTTTTAAATAAATGTAAGTTTATGTAATCGCTTCTGCATTTTCATATCTCCGATGATCTGTAATGTCTGCGTGACGGGTGAAACGCTCTTGGGAAAGGTAAGAAAAGCAGATACTGAACTTGTCAAGTAATTCAGGAGCATCTACAGGGTTGTCTAAGGTCCGTTGGACAAGGACAACTGTAGGTGGGCCTAATGACTTGGGAGGTCCCGTCATAGCTGGTATCGGAGCGAAGCCCATCTCTGCAGATATTATGAGGCATCTTTAAAAGAATTTTTCTAAGACTTATTTAGAGAATTTCTTCCCTTCTTACCTAGAATCTCTGAAGAGTTTATATGAAAGGCCAAATAGTAAGAGTGCAACATATAGAAGGTGTGAATCAACTAAGGTTGATTATGTACTTACGCATGCATCATACTAAGAACTATGTTAATAAGATTTTCCCCTTAGAAAAATGCCGCCGCGCACAAGGAAAACTGCGCGCAAGCATACTGGCCCAATTGGTGTGCCACGTCATCAACTTGCCCCAAGACACGAGGATAGCAGTAGTGGGAGTAATGATCCGATCAGGGATCTTGAAGCGAAAGTTAATCAGCTTCAAACAGAACTCCAACGCAGGATTGACATATGGGTCGCGGATGGCGACAAAATCAATGAATTGAGAAGCGACATCTGCCGCCTGCAAGATCAGCTCGCAGATCGAGATTTAGCGCTCGACTGGGCGGTTCACTCTCGTTCGCTTGCCCGGGTTAAGGAGGCAAAGGCTCGAGCCCGAGTAGAAGAACTTAGCTTAGCCATTGATAACCTGCAGGCTTATTGTAATTTTCTACATGAAGAAGTTCATGTATTGTACTCACAACTACACCCTAGTGTACCTGCGGATCCTGTCGGGACAGAAGCCGGACCTTCTCATGTAGCGGGAGAAGCTTTTGGTGGCGAATTGGACCTTTTCAGGCCCCCTCCCTCTATGAAGTTTGTCGATGAGTGGTCTCCTACGCCCGACAGCGAGGCTACCAGGAGCAACAGGAAACATGAGTAGTATAGTTTAATAGTAGAAATAGTAGTGATGTATAATAGGTAGTGTAATCCTGTTGTAAAATTCGAGTCTGTAACATTACTCTTTTCAGTAATGTAAAATGGATGGTTTTCTTTGGCATATTATATTGTTTTCAAATGTTTGTTGCCACAGATGCCTTCCCGGACTCGTGCTCAGGATGGGGCTAGTACCTCCCGTGGGAGGGAGGCAACACCAAACCCACCTCCAGTACCCCCGACACTTGCCGAGGCTATCGCTGCCTTGGTGAATGCTATAGCAGATAATACCCGTTTCCTACGGGAGATGGCAGGTCAGCAACTCCAACAACAAGGCGAGCGGGGCTATCCGCAAGGCCCCCGTGAAACCTCTTATTTGGATTTCTCTGAAACACGCCCCCGTTGTTCATCAAGGCAGAAGACCCTTTAGAGGCGGATGAATGGATCCGCGTCATTGAGCAGAAATTTGGACTTCTTCGGTGCTCCGAAACTCAGAAGCCCCTATTCGCAGCTCAGCAATTGCGTGGCCCTGCCAGCACCTGGTGGGGGAACTTTATTGCTGTACAACCGGCTAGTCATCAAGTAACCTGAGATGGATTCAAGCTGGCCTTTAGGGAACATTACATACCTGAAGGAGTACTCCACATGAAACAGGAGGAATTCATGAAGTTGAAGCAAGGCGGATATACTGTCACCCAGTATCTCAATAAATTTAATCATTTATCTCAGTATGCAATTGACCAAGTCAACACCGACATTAAGAAGAAGAACTGTTTCATGAGGGGTTTAAATGATTGGATGCAAAGGAAAATGGCTACCTGCATCGACCTCACATACGGAAGGGCTGTCAGCACAGCGCTGGCAGTTGAATCTAAATATACAAGTTCTGGAAAGTCCAAGGGTTTTGGAGTTAACAGGCCTAATCAGGGCCCCGAGAAAAGGCAACGGTTAGTTATCCGGCCTTTTAATCAGGGTCGTTCTTCATCACGCCCACCCTCCGTCCCATTCAAACAACCAGTGTTCATCCGTCCCAATGCTGCCCCCATTACAACAAGTCAGCCGGGTGCCCCTGGCACTCGTTTCCCTGCCCTTCCCAGTTCATCAACAGGCTGCTTCAATTGCGGAAAATCTAGGCACTTTATTAAGGATTGCCCCTACCCGAACCAGAATCGCTCAAACAATCAACAAGGTACTGGGAATTCTTCTCAAGCTAAGGGAAATGCGGGCAAGAACATAAAGAAGATGGGACAAATTTATTACACTCAAGTGCCCACCACACCAGACGGTGAACCGGTAATGATGGGTACGTTCCTTGTGGCCAATCATCCCGCAATTATTCTTTTTGATTCTGGTGCTTCACATACATTCATAAGCAAGAAATTTGTGGAGCAACATTGCATTCCATACCATGAATCAAGGGAAGGATTTAAAATTCATTCACCTGGGGGACAAATATTTACTAAGGAAGTGGCTTTCTAAGTGCCCGTAACATTGGCCGGACGGGACTTCCCTACTAATATGATTGTTCTGAAAGGCCAAGACATAGATGTGATTTTGGGCATGAATTGGTTGGCCCAACATAAAGCAACCCTCAACACTGATCAGAGAACCATCAGGTTGAGTCATAACCAAGAGGAAATTCTTTTGTCTATCCTCATTCCAGCTAAAACTACTGGCAGAATATATGAAGCCATTATACATAAGATCAAGGATATTCCGGTAGTATGTGAGTCCACAGATGTCTTTCCAGAAGATTTGCCTGGATTGCCACCTGAGAGAGATGTAGAGTTTGTAATTGAGTTGAAG
This sequence comes from Zea luxurians, assembly GCA_029449295.1. Classification (NCBI taxonomy): domain Eukaryota; kingdom Viridiplantae; phylum Streptophyta; class Magnoliopsida; order Poales; family Poaceae; genus Zea; species Zea luxurians. Next base: position 33,334,257 of record JAOPSE010000031.1, read on the forward strand.
CCCGGTACGGCTCCCATTTCTAGAAGATCGTACCGGATGCCTCCAAATGAGCTGGCAGAACTGAAGACCCAATTGCAAGACCTACTAGAGAAAGGATTCATCCGGCCAAGCTGGTCACCATGGGGTTGTCCAGCCATATTCGTCAAGAAGAAGGATCAAACATTGCGGATGTGCGTGTATTATCGACCCCTAAATGAGGTCACTATCAAGAACAAGTACCCTCTTCCACAGATTGACATTCTATTTGATCAACTGACTAGAGCAAGGGTATTCTCCAAAACTGATCTCAGGTTGGGCTATCATTAGATCCGTATTCGGCCCGAGGATATACCAAAGACCGCATTCACTACGCGGTATGAATTATTTGAGTACTTGGTAATGTCTTTCGGACTGACGAATGCTCCTGCCCACTTCACTTATCTGATGAACTCGGTATTTATGCCTGAGTTGGACAAATTTGTGGTGGTCTTCATAGATGATATCTTAATATATTCCAAGAATGAAGAGGAGCATGCTCAACATTTACGAATCGTATTGACGCGCTTAAGGGAACATCAATTATATGCTAAGTTCAGTAAATGCGCGTTCTGGCTAGAAGAAATCCAATTCTTGGGACATGTGTTACCTGCCAAGGTGATTGCGGTAGATCCCAGCAAAGTCAAGGATATTTTGGAGTGGAAACCCCCAACCACTGTTCATCAAGTCCGAAGCTTCCTTGGACTAGCTGGCTATTACCGCCGATTTATACCAAATTTTTCTAAGCTTGTGAAGCCAATCACAAGTCTATTGAAGAATGAGACTAAATTCAATTGGTCTTCAAAGTGTAATGAAGCTTTTGAGCAACTGAAGATATTGTTAACCACTGCTCCGGTATTGGCTCAACCGGACATTAATAAGCCCTTTGATGTGTATTGTGATGCATTAGGCAGTGGTCTCTGTGGGGGATAGATATCCCCCGGGTCCACTGGAAGGGTAAAAGACCTCACGAAAGGCCCAAGGGCCCAATGAATCGTAAGGTCATTCCTTCATGGGCCTGTGGAGGGACAATCAGTAAAGCAGATCGACGTAAGGCCGGATCGGTGCAAGCCCAGATGGCCCCACAGCGTTGAGCAGGAAACCACAACAGAAGATCCGGCTTTCCCGTGATGGAGCCCCATGCAGCGGAACCGGGCGAGGATAGGTCGGCAGAATCATAGGAAGATAGACTCAAAAGTTCACTATCCTTTAGGTGCACGTTGTTATCATATCCACATGTATTGCCCCACGGTCGAATATATAAGGCCCGGGAGGCACCCCTTCAGAACGATCGATCTCACCGCTCAGCCATCCACCTCAACCCTCCACGTGCTCGCTTTAGAGAACCACTGTGTAACCCATCACACAAAGCATCCTCATCAGGACGTAGGGTGTTACGCATCTCTAAGCGGCCCGAACCTGTAAACACTATCCATTGTCCCTCGTGCATCTGGCACGAACCATTTTGCTACAGTCGACGACACCGTCCTACTCCTAAAAACACCTCAAGGGGCAACCCCAGGTGTGCGGTCGGACCCAAAACACCGACAGCTGGCGCGCCAGGTAGGGGGGTGTGTCGACGATCTAAGCTAGCTCAATGGCCGTCACCTTCCACTGCAAGATCGCCTTTCGTCCCGGATCCACGTTCTGCTTTGGAACGATCTCGTCCATAGCAGACGAAGAGGGAACTCTACACCGCATTGCAGATCCGCCAAGAAAGAAATCTCCTCCAACAAACTCCGAAGATACTGGAAAAGCGCAACCTCCAGCTCTCCGAAGGAAGATCGCCACGACAGCCACGCCATTCTACCCCGACGTTCTTTTCATCAGGAGAGTGGAGTCGCCTCCTGTCTCTGACGACGAGCCAACCGCGCCTTGGGAAGAACTACCTCAGCGGGAGTCCCGTCGACGAAGAAACCGGCGCCGAAACATCTGGCGACATCACCAAGCCGGAGAACGGGATCCGGAGCAGCCTGTCTCGCGAGACGAGGTTTCGGAGACGGGAGAAACTCCGGAAGAACGCGTCTTCAGAGAACGAAGGAATTCCCGACGATGTGATCGTCGACGAGCTCAGGAACAAGTCGAGCAAGACGCAAGGCAGCGCCAGGAAAATCCACTCTTCGGTCGCAACCTGAACCCTGACTTCGCCCGAGCCATGAACACGCCGAGTGAAGTCGGAGGAGTACTAGCTCGGATAGCTGACGGACTCCCTCGGACTCCCGACGCCGAAGGCTTTCGACGCCTGTTCACCCAAGCAGCCAACCATCTTCTACCTCTCGCTCACCCACCGAACGACTTGCGACACGCCATCAACAGTCGCCGAGACGCGCGGAGCTCCATCAACGCTTCGCGTGAACGACGGCATGAGAACGAGATCCGCCGCTGGGAAGAGTACGACAGGGATCATGGCATCCCAACTCGGAGTCAAGCCACCAGAGCCAAATCAACGATGGCCTCGACTGGCGGAACTACCCGGGGACGGTCGAGGAACCACGACAACTACTCCCCTCCTCGGGACAGGCATCATCCCCGACGACAGGAGGACACATGTGGAGTGTCCGCCCTTACTCCATGCCTTAAGGCCATTCAATGGCCCCCTAACTTCAAGGTATCCAATGTCGATAAGTATGAACCTAAGCAGGACCCAGGAGGCTGGCTGGCCGTCTACACCACCGCCGCTCGAGCCGCCGGAGCGTCCGAGGACGTAATGACTGCGTACTTACCCATTGTCCTCGGGCAAGACGCACTACAATGGCTACGACATCTACCCCGGCATTGCATCGACGACTGGAGCGATTTCAGCCGACGTTTCATCGCCAACTTTCAGTCCCTCTCCGACAAACCGGCACAACCATGGGACCTCAAATCCATCAAGCGCCGGGGGGACGAAACTCTCCGGTCATACCTCAAAAGGTTCCAGACCATGAGAAATCGTATCCCCGAGGTCACAGAAGCGACCGTGATCGAGGACTTCTACAGAGGATCCAATGACTCGGCCTTCGTCCGAGCCATATTGCAGAAGGCGCCAACTACCTCCGAGGAGCTGTTCCGGGAAGCTGACCTCTACATCACCGCCGACGAGCGAGCCCTGGACCTCATCGGAGGAGCAAAGCCCGCACCGGCAGCACCACGACGTGACGCGAACCAGCAACCTGACAAACGCTGGGAGAAGAGACCTCGCGAAGAAGTGCACGCCGCCGGACCACCTGCCTCTCGCGCCCGGGGAGGACCTCGCGGAGGTGAGCGCACGCTGGACGACATCCTCGACGCCCAGTGCCCGTACCACAAGGACATGCGCCACACTCTTCGGAACTGCCGGGACTTCAAGCACTCCGTCGGGCACGGCCGACCCTTCCAACCTCTACCTCCTCCTCCGCCACGGGGAGGACCAGAAGAACCACGACAACCCCAGCAGCAGGAGGAGGGAGGAGGAGGAGCTTTCCCGCGTGTTGACAGGGAGGTCAACGTCATCTTCGGCGGACACGGGTCGCAGGAGAACAAAAGACAGCAAAAGCTCAACGATCGCCAGATACTGGTGGCAACCACCGGTCCTCCCACTCTGTACCGATGGTCGGAGCACCCGATCACCTTCACTCGGGCGGATCAATGGCTCAACTTCGACCACCCAGGCAAATACCCGCTCCTCGTCGATCCGGTGATCCGAGAAAGCAGGGTGAAGAAGGTGTTAGTGGACGGGGGGAGCAGCATCAACGTCACTTTCCCTCGGACACTCCGAGGCTTGGGAGTTCACCTCAAAGAACTCCATGAGTCGGACACTCCTTTCTTCGGCATCGTGCCGACCGAAGGGGAATACCCGCTGGGCCACATCTACATGCCCGTCACCTTCGGAACTTCGGAAAACTACAGAACCGAGTTCCTGAGGTTCGAAGTGGCGAACTTCGACTGCGGGTACAACGCCATCATCGGGAGGCTAGGATTGGCAAAATTCATGGCCATTCCGCACTACACGTACATGATATTGAAGATGCCGGGACCACAAGGAATCATAACTATGCGTGCTGACCTCCAAGGCACCGCAGAATGTTTCCGAGTGGCCATCCAAGCGGCCCTTGCCACCAAACCATCGACGACTTCTTCGATCCAGGCAAACTCTAAGCCTGAGGAAGACCTTATGGCACCGGCGAACGAAGCTCAAGCCGTGACCTCTATGCGGCCGACTGAAGAAACTAAAAGGATCAATCTGGGGTTCGCTGATGAACGCAAGACTGCCATCATCAGCTCCAGCCTGGATGATAAATAGGAAGGCGCGCTCGTCCGGTTTCTGCAAGACAACCGAGACGTATTCGCATGGCAACCTGCGGATATGCCGGGAGTCCCGAGAGAACTGGCCGAGCACAAACTGAAGGTCTACCCCCAGGCAAGGCCGATCCGGCAAAAACTACGTCGTTTCACGCCCGACAAGAGAGAGGCCATTCGCGCTGAGTTGGCCCGCTTGGTCGCGGCTGGGTTTATCAGAGAAGTGTTACATCCCGAGTGGTTAGCCAACCCTGTTCTTGTACTCAAAAAGAATAAAGTGGATTGGCGCATGTGTGTCGACTATACTGATCTCAACAAACATTGTCCGAAGGATCCCTTCGGGCTCCCAAGGATAGATCAGGTGGTAGACTCCACCGCTGGATGTTCTGTGCTGTCTTTCCTGGATTGCTATTCCAGATACCATCAGATCAGCTTGGCGAAGGAAGACGAGGAAAAAACAACGTTCATCACTCCGTTTGGTGCTTTCTGTTATACCTCCATGTCGTTCAGCCTCAAAAACGCTGGAGCGACTTATTAGAGAGCCATTCAAACATGCTTAGCCAATCACTGGGGCAAGCGTGTGGAAGCCTACGTGGATAACGTGGTAATCAAAATAGAGAACTCGGAAAACTTTATCGAAGACTTGCAGCTGGTTTTCAATAGTCTATGGCGGTATCGGTGGAAGCTTAATCCCGAAAAATGTGTTTTTGGGGTACCAGCAGGAAAGTTACTCGGATTTATTGTCAGCCACCGGGGAATTGAAGCTAATCCGGAAAAGATTGAAGCTATCATGAAAATGGAAGCTCCACGATCACAAAAGAAGGTTCAGCGACTCACCGGATGTATGGCAGCCCTGAGTAGATTTATATCCAGGCTAGGAGAAAAAGGTTTACCATTTTACAAGCTACTCAAGAAGTGTCGGTGTTTCGAAACCCGAGGGGTCCCTGGACCGACGAGTGAATCGTTGCCGCGTGCCCCAGCCCAGATGGGTTGACGCGAGGCGGAACGCGAAGGGGGGAAAGGATGCAGCCGGAGGGAGGCAGGCGTGAAAGAGTGGATCCCGTGGCCTTCGTGTTAGCCCCGCGCCTGAGTCGGGTGCGCTTGCAGTAGGGGGATACAAGCGTCCACGTGGGAGTGGGAGCGAGCGGCCTTGCGCGAGCGCCGTCCCGTCCTTCTCCACGCGGGCCAACCAACCTTCTGTAAGAGGGCCCTGGTCCTCTCTTTTATAGGCGTAAGGAGAGGATCCAGGTGTACAATGGGGAGTGTAGCAATGTGCTAACGTGTCTAGCGGTGGAGAGCTAGCGCCCTAAGTACATGCCATCGTGGCAGCCGGAGAGGTCTTGGCACCCAGTTCGCGTGGTGTCATGGCTGTCAGAGGAGTGCTGGAGCCTGGCGGGAGGACAACTGTTGGGGCTGTCAAGTCCTTGCTGACGTCCTCTTGCTTCCGTAAGGGGGCTGAGAGCCGTCGTCGTCACAGGGCATGCGGGGCGCCATCATTACTCGCATGGTGGAGCGAGCCAGATGGGACGCCGGTCTGGTTCCCCGTAGCCCGAGTCAGCTCGGGGTAGGGTAATGATGGCGCTTCCTGTTGACGTGGTCGGTCCATGCCCTAGGCTGGGCGAGGTGGAGGCTCCTCCGAGGTCGAGGTCGAGCCCCCGGGTCGGGCGAGGCGGAGTTCGTCGTCTTCCAGGGCTGAGCCCATGTCCGAGCCCTGGGGTCGGGCGAGGCGGAGTTTGCCGTCTTCCGGGGCTGAGCCCGAGTCCGAGCCCTAGGTCGAGCGGAGCGGAGTTCGTCGTCTTCCGGGGCTGAGCCCATGTCCGAGCCCTGGGGTCGGGCGAGGCAGAGTTTGCCGTCTTCCGGGGCTGAGCCCGAGTCCGAGTCCTGGGTCGGGCGGAGCGGAGTTCAACGTCTTCCGGGGCTGAGCCCGAGTCCGAGCCCTAGGTCGGGCGGAGCGGAGTTCGCCGTCTTCCGGGGCTGAGCCCGAGTCCGAGCCCTGGGTCGGGCGGAGCGGAGTTCGCTGTCTTCCGGGGCTGAGCCCGAGTCTGAGCCCTGGTCGGGCGAGGCGGAGTTTCCTAAGACGTCCGAGGCCGGCCTTGGCTGCTGTCAGCCTCACTCTGTCGGGTGGCTCAGCAGTCGGAGCGGCGCAGGCGGCGCTTTCCTCTTGTCAGACCGGTCGGTAGAGCGGCGAAGTGACTGCGGTCACTTCGGCGCTGTCGACTGGTGGGCGTGCGTCAGGATAAAGGTGTCAAGCCACCTTTGCATTAAATGCCCTGCGATTTGGTCGGTCGGTGTGACGACATGGCCAAGGTTGCTTCTCGGTGAAGACTGGGCCTCGGGCGAGCTGACAGTGTGCCCGTTGCTGGAGGGGGGGTCCTCGGGCGAGACGTAGGTTCTCCAGGGTCGGCTTCCCTTGCCCGAGGCTAGGCTCGGGCGAGGCACGATCGTGTCCCTTGAATGGACCGATCCTTGATTTAATCGCACCCATCAGGCCTTTGCAGCTTTGTGCTAATGGGGGTTACCAGCTGAGATTTAGGGGTCTTAAGGGTACCCCTAATTATGGTCCCCGACAGTAGCCCCCGAGCTTCCAAGGGAGTACTAATACTCGCTTGGAGGCTTTTGCTGCACTTTTTTGCAAGGGGACCAGCCTTTTTCGGTTGCATTCTGTTCTGGTGGGTGCGCGCGAGCGCACCCGCCGGGTGTAGCCCCCGAGGCCTCGGAGGAGTAGTTTTACTCCTTCGAGGTCTTAGTGTGTTTTGCAACACTTCAGCTGGTCTAGTCGTTCCCTCATGCGAGCTGGCCGTAGCCCGAGTGCACGGTCGGGTCCCAAGTTCTCGGGCTGGTATGTTGACGCTGTCAACGGTTTGGCCGGAGCTGGGTTTGCGAGAGCAGCCCCCGAGCCTCTACACAGGGTGAGAGGACGGTCAAGGACAGACTCGTCTTTTTTACATACGCCCCTGCGTCGCCTTTCCGCAAGGAGGAGGGGGGAAAGCGCCATGTTGCCCTCGGAGGGCGCCGAACATGGTGTTTCCGGTGAGCTGCTGGCAGGTAATCCGAGCGGACGCCCGTGCCCCAATTGCTAGGGGTCGGCTAGAGGCCCGGAGGCGCGCTCCAAAAGTACCTGCGGGTGATCTGCCGGACCCGGTCCCCTTTGACGAGGTCCGAGGGCTTGATGCCTCCCTCTGATGGTATTCCGTTACAAGATCGCTCCCGCTGGTCTCGGAAATGTCCTAGGGTACCTCGAGAGCGTAGCCCGAGCCTTGGTTATGTATCGAACGTACCCAGGGTCATCCCTCGCTCTGTGTCTGAGGCGACTATGAACCCTTCGAGGGTCAGCCTACGAACCCCTTATCAGTAATGAGCGCGGAGCCCGAGTGGCCTGAGGCGGCCGTTGAACCCTTCGAAGGGCCGGCCATCGAACCTCTGACCAGTAGTGGGCGCATAACCCAATCGATCTGAGGCGGCCGTTGAACCCCTCCGAGGGGCGAGCCTTCGAACCTCTGATCAGTAGGGAGGCTCGAAGCCTGTTTCCTTCATGGAGAAGGGTCCTTTTCGGGGTATCCCCCTTTCCCGGTCCCTGTTGTAAGAGAGAGAAAGAGGAAAAGGAAAAGGATACGAAGTCAAATGACATGGCGACCTTTTTTTCGACGCAGTTATTATGGCGAAGGCGAAGCGTCGCTTGCTTCTCCCGCCTGAGGCGCCGCCTATCCCGCCGCGGAGTTAATGCGACGGGGCAAGTGGTTCGCGAGGCGGTCGTTGCGCGTGCGCGCGCCGTTCGAGGAACGGATCACGGGCGCGCCGTCTTCATGCTGTGAGAGAGGGCTCCCTCGCTGCCCCTGGATGGGATGTGAGCTTGGCTGACGACGTGACCGCTGCTTCTGCCCGCCTGTCACCGCCATTACTGCCGGCCCAATTTTGACCGCATTTGACCGTCACGCTTGGCTGGCACTACAGGGTTGCCTCGAGTCGCGGTATTGACTCCGCAGTCGAGGAGGCGCGGTAGCGGCGTGAGTGGCGGTGCAGTTGCTCACACGTAGCAACCGGCGCACCGGTTGCATGACGCGTGGGCCTGGACCTCCATGCTGGGCTCGTTGGAGTCGAAGGGGCGCGCCCACTTGGCACGGTTGCATGACGCCTGCATGGCTGTCCGCCCTTTCACCCGCTGGTCTGGGCAAAAGTGGAGGAGTGCTTGTAACCGCCGGGTGGTTGCATGCACCGCGCGCGCGGCGGTTTGGCTTCTTCTCCCCTGGACTGGCTTGCATGACGTGTGGGACCTAGCCCCCGCGCCGTGGGGGGGGGGAGAATCTTGGAGCATGTTGGAGAAGACTCAACCCGCAACGGTGGAGGGCGCAAGTGGGGAGAGTCGCCTTTAAAAGGGGGGCGACCCCCTTGGAGGGCAACCATGTCTTCGCGCTCCCCTCATGCATCGTGTCTTCCCACCTTCCGAGCCCCCGGGCGGGGGACGCCCGGAATCCTTCTGTCTTGTCGTCGGAGGAACGCAACTTCGCGGAAGTTGGTACCTTTCAGCCATCGTTCGGCTTCAAGGATTTTCATCATGCAGCCCGGCTGCATCCACTCGCCGGTGGTCACCCAAGACGGTGACCACCAGCTTGATGGCGGGGAGAAGCGAGCCGGGCTGCGATCTTGGTCCCGCCCTCAGCTTCAAGGATGTTCATCATCCTCGCTGCGGCGGAGGCCAAGTTGAGCCGGAGCTCTACCTCCAGCGCGGGCCGGCTGGTCACCTCCTCTTCCAGCTTCTGGTGGTGGAAACCATCCTCCAGCCTTGTGGAGGAGGCGTCCTCCAGCCATGCCGGGGAAGGCGAACTGTTGCTGTCCAGCTAGGATGCAACATTCTGTCCTCCTCCTGGCTTTCGCGGCGAGGACAGGAGTGAGGACCTGCCGGCGCGCCTTGCCGACCGTCGGCGTTGGTGGAGAGGCGGACGCCGCCGTCCGTGCTGATGTGGTGGCAGCCGGAGGAAGCTCCCCCCTCATTGAGGCCGTCGGCGCCGCCCACGGGCCGGCCCCCGGCTCTTTGACTTTGATGTCTGTTTTGCGTCCCTTGAGTAGGGACGCGAACGAAAGCCTTCCGGTGGCCGCGCCCGTACTGGGATCATGGCTGCTGATGTGGGGTCGGAACCGGAGTTCCATTTGTAATGGCACCTTGAGCGCCGGTGTTTTGTTCAATGCGGCTGTCGAGGCCTGAACGTGTATGTATTTTCGGCACGGAGCCGTGTTTTTTCTTCGTTTCGAGCACTAAGACTCGCCTTGTCGATTATCTGAACCGCTTCACCGAGCGTGAGTTGCCTCGTGCAAAGGTGACGAGTGAGGTATCCGTATCCTGGAGGAGTAGGAGTCCCTCGGCTCGGTCGGCCTTGCTGTCCGAGGCCCCTCTTGCTTAGTTAAAGGAACCCCTCGGCCGCCCTTCGATGAGCCAAAGCCGGAGGCAGCGGTGCCAGCACGGGCGGAGGCAGAGTTGGCTTCGAAAAGGAGGTGTGGTTGGCTAGAGCCTGGCCGGGTCGTCCACTGGCGGAACCGACGCCGGGGTTGAGCTACCGAGGCCACAAGCCGAGCTGATGTCTTTGGGGGACAGCTGGCCGAGGCCTCGGGGTGGCCGGCCGAGCCGCCTGCTCGGGCCGAATTCTCGAAGAAGACCCTGGCGGCGATGGCCCGGGTGTGGTGCTGATGCCGTCCTTCAGAGTGGGGGACCTCCGACCGCGTCGTCGTCCGAGGCTAGGTCAGACCCCGCCGAAGGTGTAGTTGATGCCGAGGGTGCTGCTGCCCCCTTCGGCTGTCGACGTCCGAGCCTGCAGGATCAGGTTGTCTTGTAGTGTGTGTATGCTTTCTGCGGCCGCCGAGGCCTAAACACACCGTCGTCGTGTTGTAAAGCTGCGTTTCTTTTCCTCTTGTTTCGAGTATCCGGACTCATTTGTTGGTAACAGAATTGTTTGTGCGAGCGAGAGTTGCTTTTCACGGAAGGTGATGAGTGAGGTATCCGTATCCCGGAGGCGTAGGAATCCCTCGGCTCGGTCGGCCTTGCCGCTTACGCGCGCTCTTACTCGTCCATAGGGTTCTGTTACCGACGCAGTCGAGAAGGCCCAAAAAATCATTTCGGCAGAGGAGCTCTCGAGCATGAAGACTTGTTCGGTCCGTGGAGTCACTTATCCGAGCGCGAGTTACTTATCGCAGAAGGTGATGAGTGAGGTATCCGTATCCCGGAGGTGTAGGAGTCCCTCGGCTCGGTCAGCCTTGGCTGCTTACGTGTACTCCGTCGTTTTCAGGATCCACTTTTGAAGTAGTCGAAGAGCACGAAAGGCATTCTGGCAGAAAAGATTTTTTTTCTTTTTTCGAGGAAAATTTTGACGCAGAGGGGGTTGCCCCCTTCTAGCCCCCGAGGGAGGGTCAGGCTTTGCCGAGGCAAGGCTGACCCTTCCTTGACGACCAGACTTGGTGTGTGAACGAGGTATACGAGCAACTTGAAAGCATCTTAAGTGTAGAAGCGACGTAGCTGTTGGATGTTCCAAGCGTTGCCGTAGACCTCGCCTTGACTGTTGGCCTGCTTGTATGTTCCGGGCTTCAGAACCTTGGCGATGACGAATGACCCTTCCCAGGGAGGCGTGAGTTTGTGCCGCCCTCGGGCATCTTGGCGCAGCCGAAGCACCAGGTCGCCCACCTGGAGGTCTCGGGACCGAACCCCTCGGGCGTGGTAGCGTCGCAGGGACTGCTGGTACCGCGCCGAGTGTAGTAAGGCCATGTCCCGAGCCTCCTCCAGCTAGTCCAGTGAGTCTTCTCGGTTGGCTCGGTTGCTTTGGTCGGTGTAGGCCCTCGCCCTCGGGGAACCGTACTCTAGGTCTGTGGGCAAGATGGTCTCGGCCCCATAGACTAGAAAGAACGGTGTGAAGCCCGTGGCTCGGCTCGGCGTTGTCCTCAGACTCCAGACCACCGAGGGGAGTTCCTTCATCCACCGCTTGCCGAACTTGTTGAGGTCGTTGTAGATCCGAGGCTTGAGTCCTTGCAGGATCATGCCATTAGCCCGCTCCACTTGCCCATTCGTCATGGGGTGAGCCACGTCAGCCCAGTCCACCCGGATGTGGTGATCCTCGCAGAAGTCCAGGAACTTTCTGCCGGTGAACTGGGTACCGTTGTCGGTGATGATGGAGTTCGGGACCCCAAAGCGATGGATGATGTTGGTGAAGAACGCCACCGCGTGTTCGGACCTAATGCTGTTTAGGGGTCGGACCTCGATCCACTTGGAGAATTTGTCGATGGCGACCAACAAGTGCGTGTAGCCCCTGGGTGCCTTCTGCAAGAGGCCAACGAGGTCCAGACCCCACACAGCAAACGACCAGGTGATGGGTATGGTCTGCAGAGCCTGAGCGGGCAGGTGGGTCTGCCTCGCGGAGAACTGACACCCTTCGCAGGTGCGGACAATTCTAGTAGCGTCGGCCACCGCCGTCGGCCAGTAGAATCCTTGTCGGAAGGCGTTTCCAACGAGGGTTCGAGGTGCTGCGTGATGGCCGCAAGCCCCCGAGTGTACCTTTTGCAAGAGCTCCTGGCCTTCAGCGATGGAAATGCATCGCTGGAGGATGCCTGAGGGGCTGTGGTGGTAGAGCTCCTTCCCATCTCCCAGCAAGACGAAAGACTTGGCGCGCCGCGCCAACCGCCGAGCTTCGGCTTGGTCGAGGGGCAGCTCTCCTCGGTGGAGATATTGCAGGTACGGGGTCTGCCAGCTTTGATTAGGCGTGACCTCGCTCTGTTCCCCCTCGACACGCAGTGCCTCACCCTCCGGGGCTGAGGGTACCTTGGGCTGAGCCGAGGGCACCTCGGACTGAGCCGAGGGTGCCTCGGGCGGAGCCGAAGGTGCCTCGGGCTCGGGCGTGTCCTCGGTCTTGTCGGAGGGTTGATGTAGGTCTTGGGAGAATACGTCCGGGGGAACTGTTGTTCGTCCCGAGGCTATTTTAGCCAACTCGTCCGCAGTCTCGTTGTAGCGTCGGGCGATGTGGTGGAGCTCGAGCCCGTAGAACTTGTCTTCCAGGCGCCGAACCTCATCGCAGTAGGCTTCCATCTTCGGGTCACGGCAGTTGGAGTTCTTCATGACTTGGTCGATGACGAGCTGCGAGTCACCGCGAGCGTCGAGGCGTCGGACCCCTAGCTCGATGGTGATTCGCAACCCGTTTACCAGAGCCTCGTACTCAGCCACGTTGTTGGACGCCGGGAAGTGGAGGCGTAGCACGTAGCGTAGGTGCTTCCCGAGGGGTGAGACAAAGAGGAGGCTTGCGCCGGCCCCCGTCTTCATCAGTAACCCATCGAAAAACATGGTCTAGAGCTTCGGTTGGATCGGAGCCGTCGGGAGCTGGGTGTCGGCCCATTCAGCCACGAAGTCCGCTAAGACCTGGGACTTGATGGCCTTCCAAGGGGCGAACGAGATCGTCTCACCCATGATCTCCACCGCCCACTTCGCAATTCTACCCGAGGCCTCTCGGGACTGGATGATCTCTCCCAGGGGGAAGGATGACACCACAGTCACCGGATGAGACTCGAAGTAGTGCCACAACTTCCGCCGTGTCAGGATCACCGCGTACAACAGTTTCTAGATTTGCGGGTAGTGGATCTTGGTCTCAGACAGTACCTCACTAATGAAGTAGACTGGCCTCTAGACGGGCAATGCATGCCCTTCTTCTCGTCTCTCAACCACGATCGCGGCGCTAACCACCTGGGTGGTTGCGGCGACGTAGATCAAGAGGGCTTCTCCGGCAGCGGGGGGCACCAAGATGGGCGCGTTCGTGAGGAGCGCCTTCAGGTTCTCGAGGGCTTCCTCGGCCTCGGGGGTCCAAGCGAAGCACTCAGCTTTCCTTAAGAGGCGGTACAGAGGCAGACCTCTTTCGCCGAGGCGGGAGATGAAGCGGCTCAGAGCCGCGAGACATCCCATGACCCTCTGTACGCCTTTTTCAAGTCCTTGATTGGCCCCATGCTGGTGATGGCTACAATCTTCTCCGGGTTGGCTTCGATGCCCCGCTCGGAGACGATGAACCCCAAGAGCATGCCTCGGGGGACCCCGAAGACACACTTTTCGGGATTAAGCTTCATGCCTTTCGCCTTGAGACATCGGAATGTCGCTTCAAGGTCAAAAAGGAGGTCGGAGGCTTTCCTCGTCTTGACTACGATGTCATCGACGTAGGCCTCGACCGTTCGGCCGATGTGTTCACCAAACACATGGTTCATGCATCGCTGGTACGTTGCCCCCGCATTCCTCAAACCAAACGGCATTGTAACATAGCAGTACATGCCGAAGGGTGTGATGAATGAAGTCGCGAGCTGGTCGGACTCTTTCATCCTGATCTGATGATACCCTGAGTAGGCATCGAGGAAAGACAGGGTTTCGCACCCAGCAGTGGAATCAACGATCTGATCGATGCGAGGCAGAGGGTAGGGAACCTTCGGACATGCTTTGTTTAGACCAGTGTAGTCTACACACATCCGCCATTTCCCCCCTTTCTTTCTCACAAGCACAGGGTTGGCAAGCCATTCGGGATGGAATACCTCTTTGATGAACCCTACCGCCAGTAGCTTGTGGATCTCCTCGCCTATGGCTCTGCGCTTTTCTTCGTCGAATCGGCGCAGAGGTTGCTTCACGGGTCGGGCCCCAGCTCGGATATCCAGAGAGTGCTCGGCGACTTCCCTCGGTATGCCGGGCATGTCCGAGGGACTCCACGCGAAAACGTCGGCGTTTGCGCGGAGAAAGTCGACGAGCACTGCTTCCTATTTGGGGTCGAGCTCGGAACCGATCCGGATCTGCTTGGAGGCGTCGTTGCAGGGGTCGAGAGGGACGGACTTGACCGTCTCCGCTGGTTCGAAGTTGCCGGCGTGGTGCTTCACGTTGGGCGCCTCCCTAGAGAGGCTCTCTAGGTCAGCGATGAGGGCCTCGGATTCGGCGAGGGCCTCGGCGTACTCCACGCACTCCACATCGCATTCGTACGCGTGTCGGTACGTGGGCCCGACGGTGATGACCCCGTTGGGGCCCGGCATCTTGAGCTTGAGGTAGGTGTAGGTGTAGTTGGGGACGGCCATGAACTTGGCGTAGCATGGCCTCCCCAGCACTGCGTGGTAGGTTCCTCGAAACCCGACCACTTCGAACGTGAGGGTCTCCTTTCGAAAGTTGGAGGGCGTCTCGAAGCAGACGGGTAGGTCGAGTTGTCCGAGGGGTTGAACGCGCTTCCCGTGGACGATCCCGTGGAAAGGCGCAGTGCTCGTCCGGACCGAGGACAGATCGATCCGCAGGAGCCCGAGGGTCTCGGCGTAGATGATGTTGAGGCCGCTGCCTCCGTCCATGAGGACCTTGGTGAGCCTGACGTTGCCGATGATGGGGTCGACAACGAGTGGGTATCTCCCTGGGCTTGGCACGTAGTCTGGATGGTCGGCCTGGTCGAAGGTGATGGGCTTGTCGGACCAGTCTAGGTAGACTGGCGCCGCCACCTTTACCGAGCAGACCTCCCGACGCTCTTACTTGCGGTGCCGAGCCGAGGCATTCGCCACTTGCCCGCCATAGATCATGAAGCAGTCGCGGACCTCGGGGAACCCTCCTGCCTTGCGATCTTCCTCCTTTGCGTCGTCGAGGGCCTTGCCACCCTCCGCGGGTGGCCCGGCCTTGTGGAAGTGTCGTCGAAGCATGGCACACTCCTCAAGGGTGTGCTTGACGGGCCCCTGATGATAGGGGCACGGCTCCTTGAGCATCTTGTCGAAGAGGTTGGCACCTCCGGGAGGTTTCCGAGGGTTCTTGTACTCGGCGGGGGCGACAAGGTCCGCGTCGGCGGCGTCGCGTTTCACTTGCGACTTCTTCTTGCCCTTCTTCTTGGCGCCGCGCTGAGTTGACGCCTCGGGAGCATCTTCCGGTGGGCGGCCCTGGGGCTGCTTGTCCTTCCGGAAAATGGCCTCAACCGCCTCCTGGCCAGAGGCGAACTTGGTGGCGATGTCCATCAGCTTGCTCGCCCTGGTGGGGGTCTTGCGACCTAGCTTGCTCACCAGGTCGCGGCAGGTGGTGCCGGCGAGGAACGCGCCGATGACATCTGAATCGGTGACGTTGGGCAGCTCTGTGCGTTGCTTCGAGAATCGCCGGATGTAGTCCCGAAGAGACTCTCCCGGCTGCTGGCAGCAGCTTCGAAGATCCCAGGAGTTTCCAGGGCGCACGTACGTGCCCAGGAAATTGCCGGCGAAGGCTTGGACCAGGTCGTCCCAGTTGGAGATCTGCTCCGGGGGCAGGTGCTCCAGCCAAGCTCGAGCGGTGTCGGAGAGGAACAGGGGGAGGTTGCGGATGATGAGGTTATCGTCGTCCATTCCACCCAGTTGGTAGGCCAACCGATAGTCCGCGAGCCACAGTTCCGGTCTCGTCTCCCCTGAGTACTTTGTGATAGTAGTCGGGGTTCGGAATCGGGTCGGGAATGGTGCCCGTCGTATGGCGCGGCTGAAAGCCTGCGGACCGGGTGGTTCGGGCGAAGGACTCCGATCCTCCCCGCTGTCGTAGCGTCCCCCACGCCTGGGGTGGTAGCCTCGGCGCGCCCTGTCGTCGAGGTGGGCCCGACGGCTGTGATGATGACGCTCGTTGCCGAGGCGACCCGGGACTGTGGGCGCTGTGTTGTGCGTGCGCCCGGAGTGGACCAAGGCTTCCCGCATGAATCGGGAAGTCGCGACGCGATGTTCCGAGGGGAACCCCTGCCTTCGGGAGGCAGAGCTTTCAGCCCGTCGGACCGCGGCGTCCTCCAGGAGATTCTTGAGCTCTCCCTGGATACGCTGCCCCTCGATGGTTGATGGCTCCGGCATCGCGCGGAGGAGTATTGCCGCTGCAGCCAGGTTCTGGCCGACTCCGCTGGAATCCGGCGGCGGCCTCACCCTGATGTCGTCGGCGATGCGGTGCTGGATGTGCTGGGGGAGATGACGCGTTTCTCCGGCCGGGGGTTGGACCGCCCATTCCTGCCCGATGCCCCGACGGATCGGCACAAGCGTTCCTTCTCCCTCGTCGAGCCTGGCCTGCCTCTCGCGGATTTGCTTGAGCTGTGGGTCAGGACCCCCCACCGGGACGGGGACCACAGCTAGCTCCCGAAGGATGTCAACGCAAGGCATGGGCCTAGGGGGATTACCGTTTTCCGGCATACCAAGATGGTTGCCTTTGTCGGGACCCCCTAGATCGACGTGGAAACATTCACGACTTGGGCCACGGTCCTCGTTGTCGAGGCCGCGGCTACCGTCGGAACAGTCAGAAAGGCAGTTGTCACATGCGGTCATGAAGTCCCGCACGGCACTGGGGTTACCAATTCTGGAGAAATCCCAACAGAGGTCGGGCTCGCCATCTTCCTCGGACCCTGAGGGCTCATAGGTCGAGTCGGCCGTCAGTCGGTCCCAGGGTGACCGCACACGATACCCCAGAGGGTTTGGACTCATCTCTATGAGAGTGCTCACCGAAGCGGGGTCGCTTGGTGGGTTGAGGCCGAATCCAAAAGACGCGAGATGGGAATCGGTCGGTACCTTTTGGTCGACGGGCGGTGACGAGGTCGCGTCTAGGACTGACTGCACCGTTGTCTCAGGTACGAGAGTGACGCCCAGCAAGTCCTTCGCGAGCATGCTGGCGTCGTGCGTTTGCTTGAGATTGGCGTGTTGCAGAGAGGCGGCGCTCGTCTTCGTCTCAGACGCGAGATCGATGCCCGACGCGCCCTCCGTTAGGGCGCCGGCGCCGTCGACTCGCTTGATAGCCAACGAGGTGCCGCTTCCCGCTTGGCCTTGGTTGCCCCGTCTCCTCCTCCATCGACGGGGGAGGGGACAGGACAAGCCCGAGTGTCGTCCTTCCACCACGTGGGGAAGGCGTCGTCGATTTCCCCGCCGGCGAGCGGGTTGTCGACCGCCATTGTCGCTGTCACGCGGCGGGAGATGGAGTATCATGTCGTAGCTGCCGTCGAGGGACATGAACTCAAGATTCCCGAAACGGAGCACCGTCCCGGGCCGGAAAGGTTGCTGGAGACTGCCCATCTGGAGCTTGACGGGAAGCTGTTCGTCAACACGCAGGAGGCCCCTACCTGGCGCGCCAACTGTCGGTGTTTCAAAACCCGGGGGGTCCCTGGACCGACGAGTGAATCGTCGCCGCGTGCCCCAGCCCAGATGGGTCAACGCGAGGCGGAACGCGAAGGGGGGAAAGGATGCAACCGGAGGGAGGCAGGCGTGAGAGAGTGGATCCCGCGGCCTTCGTGTTAGCCCCGCGCCTGAGTCGGGTGCGCTTGCAGTAGGGGGATACAAGCGTCCACGCGGGAGTGGGAGCGAGCGGCCTTGCGCGAGCGCCGTCCCGTCCTTCTCCGCGCGGGCCGACCAACCTTCTGTAAGAGGGCACTGGTCCTCCCTTTTATAGGCGTAAGGAGAGGATCCAGGTGTACAATGGGGAGTGTAGCAATGTGCTAACGTGTCTAGCGGTGGAGAGCTAGCGCCCTAAGTACATGCCATCGTGGCAGCCGGAGAGGTCTTGGCACCCAGTTCGTGTGGTGTCGTGGCTGTCGGAGGAGTGCTGGAGCCTGGCGGGAGGACAACTGTTGGGGCTGTCGAGTCCTTGCTGACGTCCTCTTGCTTCCGTAAGGGGGTTGAGAGCCGCCGTCGTCATAGGGCATGTGGGGTGCCATCATTACTCGCATGGTGGAGCGAGCCAGATGGGACGCCGGTCTGGTTCCCCGTAGCCCGAGTCAGCTCGGGGTAGGGTAATGATGGTGCTTCCTGTTGACGTGGTCGGTCCATGCCCTAGGCTGGGCGAGGTGGAGGCTCCTCCTAGGTCGAGGTCGAGCCCCCGGGTCGGGCGAGGCGGAGTTCGTCGTCTTTCGGGGCTGAGCCCATGTCCGAGCCCTGGGGTCGGGCGAGGCGGAGTTTGCCGTCTTCCGGGGCTGAGCCCGTGTCCGAGCCCTGGGTCGGGCGGAGCGGAGTTCATCGTCTTCCGGGGCTGAGCCCATGTCCGAGCCCTGGGGTCGGGCGAGGCAGAGTTTGCCGTCTTTCGGGGCTGAGCCCGAGTCCGAGCCCTGGGTCGGGCAGAGCGGAGTTCGCCGTCTTTCGGGGCTGAGCCCGAGTCCGAGCCCTGGGTTGGGCGGAGCGGAGTTCGCCGTCTTCCGGGGCTGAGCCCAAGTCCGAGCCCTGGGTCGGGCGGAGCGGAGTTCGCCGTCTTCCGGGGCTGAGCCCGAGTCTGAGCCCTGGGTCGGGCGGAGCGGAGTTCGCCGTCTTCCGGGGCTGGGCCCGAGTCCGAGCCCTGGTCGGGCGAGGCGGAGTTTCCTAAGACGCCCGAGGCTGGCCTTGGCTGCTGTCAGCCTCACTCTGTCGGGTGGCTCAGCAGTCGGAGCGGCGCAGGCGGCGCTATCCTCTTGTCAGACCGGTCGGTAGAGCGGCGAAGTGACTGCGGTCACTTCGGCGCTGTCGACTGGTGGGCGTGCGTCAGGATAAAGGTGTCAGGCCACCTTTGCATTAAATGCCCCTGCGATTTGGTCGGTCGGCGTGGCGACATGGCCAAGGTTGCTTCTCGGTGAAGACTGGGCCTCGGGCGAGCTGACAGTGTGCCTGTTGCTGGAGGGGGGTCCTCGGGCGAGACGTAGGTTCTCCGGGGTCGGCTTCCCTTGCCTGAGGCTAGGCTCGGGTGAGGCACGATCATGTCCCTTGAATGGATCGATCCTTGATTTAATCGCACCCATCAGGCCTTTGCAGCTTTGTGCTGATGGGGGTTACCAGCTGAGATTTAGGGGTCTTGAGGGTACCCCTAATTATGGTCCTCGACAAGAAGGTGGCCAAGTTTCAGTGGACTTCAGAAGCACAGGAAGCCCTAGATGCACTGAAAAAGTTCCTGACAACCCCACCAGTGCTGAAACCACCACAGCGAGCCACATCGACTCAACCGGCTGAAGATCTGCTGCTGTATATCTCTTGCACGACTCACGTGGTAAGCACCGCGTTGGTAGTCGAGCGAGCAGAAGAAGGACATGCCTACCCAGTGCAACACCTTGTCTATTTCATCAGTGAAGTTCTGGGTCCCTCGAAGAAAAAGTATCCTCAAGTTCAGAAGCTATTATACGCAGTACTTCTAACCGCCCGCAAGCTACGTCACTACTTTGATGACCACAAAGTCATAGTAGTCACTGGTTTTCCGATAGGGGATATTCTTCACAACAAGGAAGCCATTGGCCGGATAGCCAAGTGGGCCTATGAACTGGGATCTCATGACATCGAATTTCGACCTCGTACTGCCATTAAAACCCAAGCATTAGTTGACTTCGTGTCAGAATGGGCTGAACAACAAGTACTAGAGAACCCGGAAACGACAGAAGTATGGCGGATGTATTTTGATGGCTCGCTGAAGCTGAAGGGAGCAGGCGCGGGAATTCTCTTCATCGCACCTGGAGGCGAACACCTCAAATATGCCCTCCAGTTGTTATTTCCAGCCTCCAATAATGCAGCCGAGTATGAAGCTCTGATCCATGGACTAAACATCGCCATATCATTGGGCATCAAGAGACTAATGGTATACGGAGATTCTCTGGTGGTCATAAGCCAGATAGACAAAGAATGGCACTGTTCGAAAGATTCAATGGGAAAATACTGCGCTGCCGTCCGGAAACTAGAAGATAAGTTTGAAGGCCTAGAATTTCATCATGTAGAAAGAGATCGAAACACGGCGGCTGATGTATTGTCCAAGCTAGGATCCAGTCGAACTTAGGTCCCACCCAGAGTCTTTGTACAAGAAATACCACAACCAAGCATCTCAATGGATCAGGCAGAAGAGTGTAATATCGTAAATCAACCAGAGTCAGACTCTGATGACTGGAGAAGGCCGATTATCAGATATATAAAGAATGAAGAGGAACCAGATGACAAAAATTTAGCCGGGCGCATCGCCAGACAGTCAGCCCACTACACACTCATTGGGGAAACATTATACAGAAGAGGTGCATCAGGCGTCCTCATGAAGTGCATTCTCTCATCTACTGGGAAACAACTTCTGGATGAGGTCCATGCTGGGCAATGTGGAATACACGCAGTGTCACACCCGGTTTTAGAAGGTAAACCGAATGCGAACCATGTACGTGCCAGGATCAGTTATTCACGTGCACAGCAGTTACATAACATGGACATCATCACACAATGCTCAAAATAGTATTAAAAGGGAAATAATAGTCGATTACATCATATGTCTGAGACATCCACATAGTCTTTACAATAAATCAAAGTGCGGAAAAGAAACGTAGATAACACGGCCTTCACAAGCAGCCGACTGGGGGTTGCCGTTAACCCACACCTAGAACTCGTCGTAGTCTTGGAACTCCTGGAAGTCTCCTTCCACAGCTTCATCTTCGCCTGAGCAGTGGTTGCAATGCTGACAACCTGGGGATGGGGGGGTTTGGTGTGTAGAGCAAGAGTGAGTACACATCAACATACTCAGCAAGTATCCTGTTTGGCTGTAGTGGACTAGCTTTATGTGGGGGTAAGTCAAGCAGTTGCTTTTAGTTGGTCAGTGTTGAGGGCTTGTTCTCAAATGCTATGAATTAAGAACAAGACAACATAAAAGTGTTAAATGTTAAAACTCCTTCGTCCTCAAAAACAATATATCCCCTTGGATATAATGAGTCTCGGACAAAGGTTACAAAAGAGAAGACCTTCGTAAGGTTGATAAATGGTAAAACAGGGCAACCATATATAATACACGAGTAGTAATACCAATATTATTATTAATGTATTCCTATTATTAAACTCATAAAATAGAATTACAAATGTACCTTCAGATTGATGTAAAGTAAAAGCACAGACGTGATGTGAAAAAGCGTATGCCAAGTCAGCATGAACAGTACAGGAGTACTATTCATCTATTTATAGGCACGGGACGCAGCCCATGTAAAATTACATTGATGCCCTTTACATTTGACAATAACTTTATAATAATCCTTCGAGGTTTAACTTGACTTTTCATCTTTAAGTCGGTTCCTCTTTCCTGTCGTCATGCTGAAGCTCTTCTGCACGTAGCTTCGTGATCGTCTTATCCTTCGTTGTGATTGCTTTCCGCCCCAGTTAAGCTTCGTCATGACCATACTCTTGTATATCCGTAACCTGATTCCGAAGACACCTGTTCACATATTTCACTTGGAAAACATTGTCAAATCATGTTTTTTGAGGACCTTCGGAAGCCGAAGGCCCCCAACAGTAGCCCCTCGCAATATTAATTTACTGGAATGATAAATTCATATTGCGACATGGACGAAGGCTTTAAGCCGAAGGTCCGAAAAAACACCTTCCCGTTGCTAGGATAGCAACAGGCTTTGACAAGCGGGACCCGCCAGTTTTCAACGTACCGGGTGTATAAATAAGAGCTCCCCACGAGTTTATTTGGCACACTCTCTTGCCAACTGCTCTTGCTCCCCCAACTTTTAGCCTGTGCGCAACAACACTTGCTTGGTTTTTTAGATTTTTAAGCTTCGGTTTCGAGTGTAGTTTGTCAGCATTTGCGAAGATGTCTGAGGATAAGAAAGTTGTTGGTGCTTCGAAGCTAAGCCTTTCTGAGGAAATGCACTTGGGTTTTCTTGAATCAATGTCGAAGACCAATACGGAGAAAATTGTCAAGGAGACTTTGGAGGGTCTATCTGAAGATACTGGCGATAGTGATAGTTATGATGTGGATAGTGGTGGGGAGGATTCCGAAGATCGCCCGTGGCGGCCCAGTCACTCAAATTTCGGAAAATCAACTATAAAGCAGAGTCACCTTAAAAATATGAGGGGGAGATATTTCCGAGATATATCCATTGTAAGGGCAGATGGCGGAGAGAAAACTACGCCAACTCCCGAAGATAATGAAGTTGTGATCTTCCGAAGCTTTTTAAAAGCTGGGCTACGATTCCCTCTAAGCAGATTTGTGGTAGAAGTTCTGAAAATATATCAAGTTTACCTTCATCAACTTACTCCTGAAGCAGTGATAAGGCTGGGAGTCTTCGTCTGGGCCGTGAAGAGCCAGGGCCTGGAGCCAAGTGCAAAAAGCTTTTGCAATATACACGAGTTAGTGTACGAGACGAAGCCCTGGGGTAAGGAGCAATATCATAATAATTTTGGCTGTTATAGCTTCGGCGCCCGCTCTGGGTCAAGTTGTCCTGTGCCAACTTTTCGGAAGAGATGGCCCGGGGAATGGATGAAGGAATGGTTCTATGTGAAGAACGATTTGAAGGTTCGAGAAGATATTAAAGATATCATCATGCGCCCTATCTGGCAGCGCTTTGGACTCCGGAAACCAAAGGTAGAAATGGTCGAAGCAGCTGAAGAATGCCAGAGAGCCTTCGGCGTAGTCTGCTCTTTTATTGGGACTAGGGATTTAATGCAAGAGCACATTGCCTTCAGAGTGTGGCCACTTGCAGATAACTGGGAAATGCCGAAGGAGACCGTTAAAGAAACTGACGAGGGTGGGCTAATCAGGCTGAAATATACATTCAAGTATGGAGATAAGTTCGTTGAACCAGATGATGATTGGCTAAAAAGCATTGAGAATGTAAGTGATGAATTGCTTGGGGCATACTCAAAGGCCGAAAATACTGCATTATCAGCGGCTTTCGGAGGCCGAAAGAAGAAAAGACTGAACCGAGTATTTGATGCAATTGGGTTTATCTACCCCGACTACTATTATCCAATGCGAGGCCAAAAAAGGAAAAATACTTCTCGTGCAAAGGAAATTGCTTCGGCTGCTCCTAGGGAGCCAGCGCCGAAGAGGAAGAAGGTAAAAGTGCTCACACACCCTCCACGCTGTATTGAGCTGGCCACAGTGCCTGAGTTTATTGGTGAGGCTTCTTTGGCCACCGAAGCCAGAGAACCAACTCTAGTGCCAAAATCCGAAAAAATGGCCGAAGCACCAGCAATAGAGAAAACAGAAGAACCGAGAACTGAAGAAGGAAAAACATTGGACATTTTAAGTCCTTCATCAAAAGTTGAGGCAGCTAAAAGCCAAAAGGGGCCAGCAGCGACGCCGAAAAGAAAAGGGATGGTTAATGTGCTGGATGTTTTGGAGACAATTAAATCTTCAAGCATAACTCCAAAGAAAACTGTTGAAACTTCTGAAGTGCCTACTGAAGCCTTTGTTGCTGAAACTTCGAAGGAACAATTTGAAACTGAAGTTGGGCCTTTAGAGCCCACCAAGATACAGCCTTTGGAAGCCGAAGAGACGAAAATGTCAGAGGCAAGTTTAGAAGCTGAAAAAACAAAAACAACAGAGCCGATTTTGATTGAGGAAATCGACACTGCCACCCCCGAAGCATCTTCCAAAATACGTGATTATATTGTGCGACATGCTTCGGGGAAGAAACTAACTAAAGAAGAGATTTTTGAAGCCAATCACTATGCCCGAGAACTGAAGTATCCGAGGGGGGCCGTAGTGTTCAATGGGACAAACGAAGATGATTTCTTATACTGTCTCCCAGACAATAAAGAATTATCCGTGTGCCGGGAGATGGCTAGAAGCATGGGGTTCCCGAAACTCGAAGCTGGCCTTTGCGCCATGACGAAGGACGATCTTGCGGATAGGCTGGCATACAATAGTCTGAAGGTACAAAAAATTGTGAATTTTGAAGTTTATGAATTTTGAATTAGTCTTTTGTTCTTATGTTAACTCATTCATTCTTTTGAATAGGGCTTAATACTTAGCAATGCCTTAAGGGCACAAAAGAATGCCAAAGACGAGAGCTGCACCATTGCTCTTAACAACCTTCGAACAGAGGTTATCAGGCTAAGAAACGAAGCCTTGGAGAAGGACAAAATTCTGCTTACGCTGGTGGAAAAAATGAAGGAAGACGAAGCTAACTCTAAAACTCAAGCCGAAGCTCAGAAGCGCGAAATCGAAGATCTTCGGAAACAACTAGCCCGAGCTAAAGAAGAACACATTCTTGAAGAAACAAAACGAGAATTAAGTGATCAATGGGCAAATCATTTGGAAGTAAATGTCGAAGAGCTTCGTGCTTCGAAGAAAAGGTGTTATGATAAATCCATAGAGTGTGTTAAAAAGATAAAATCCAGCTTCGCCAGCGTCGGTGCATTTTCTAGTGAAGAAAATTTCGCAAGAGGGAATCCAGAAGGCCCGATTGAATGGATCAGTCGCGAAGCTGAGGCCTTCGAGGAAATCTTGAATAGTCACGGGGACATTTGTGCTTTTTCAGGCGCCAGAGGAATTGTTACTATTTTGGAAAAGAAAGGATGCGAACATGTGAAATCTTTAGCACAGTCTGGAACTGCTTTATCCTCTGAAGATATCAAAGACCCTTCAGCCGAAGCAAGCCAGGTCGGTGGAAAATTTTTCACAGACATTTGGGACAATGGCGGCTGAGAAATGGCTCAAGAAATTATTCAGAGAAGCGAAAAAGGTATCCATGATGCTAGAAAGGTAGCGAAGGCTGCTGAAGAAGGCACAGGGCAAATAGGTATTAGTTAGTGGTCTTTATTCTGTTGTCATTTTTGATTTTAAACTTTGCTCGCGATTCTGTAATAGTAATATAGCTGTATCCTTTCCTCCCTCAGAATCTGCTGGGGCAGCTCTAGACCCCCCCGAAGGGGGACGACGAAATTAGACGAATGGCCGAAGCCATTATGGACAAAGTTGTCAATCAGCTATTAAACAAAGCTGCAGAAGTAGTTCTTAGGGAAGATTAAATGTTAATGTAAAAAACAGTTGGAACATGACATGTGTAAAACTTTACAACTTTGAATGTAATATATAATCTACTTACGGCTCAGTTCTTTACGATGCATGAAATTTTACATACATACCACTTTTGAGCCTTCGGCGAAAAAAACACCTTCCCTTCTTTTCATGCTTCGTGAAGAAAGATCTTTTATGTATCATAATAATTTTCATACTTCTCTTGATGAAGAATACCCAAGCTTTGTGCAAACAATCTTCGAAGCTATAATAAAGTTTTATGCTGCCTCTCTGACGAAGCTATACTTCTTCTTAATACATTCTTCAAAACATTCTTCGAAGATTAATACTATGTCCCCTTCTCGTTTTCATGCAATATGATGTATGATGCTTATGTTATGCAAAATGGTGGGATGATGTTATGCTATGCAAAATGATATTTATGCTGAAGATACACACATCTCTGCAATAGAGCACATAATCTTTTTATCTCAGCGCTGACTTTTCGCTGTAAGCCTCCCTTAGGAGCTTCTTCGCCTTTTACTTTCAGCGGAATCAGCGTTTATTTTTCGCTGTAAGCCTCCCTTAGGAGCTTCTTCGCCTTTTACTTTCAGCGGAATCAGCGTTTATTTTTCGCTGTAAGTCTCCCTTAGGAGCTTCTTCGCCTTTTACTTTCAGTGGAATCAGCGTTTATTTTTCGCTGTAAGCTCTGCATTCCCTTCGGAACGACTTTTGAGCAGAAAACTTACACTGCGCTCCCTTAGGAACGACTTTTTTTACTACTTTGAAGAAATTGCACTGCGTTCCTTAGAACAATTTTTTGATAATTCGAAGGTTCTCCGTGCCACCATAGATTCTTATGCTTCGACAACTCAAGCCTATGGAGAAGACATATTTTCATTATGATAATAAGCTAAACTGTTACAAGAATTTGAAAATAACAAAAAAACACTTAAACTTCCCATAATTGTTCTTTACTACGAAGAAAGTAAAACTGAACACGAAAGTGCAAAAAGCTGGTGTCGAGACAGGATATTTTGTCAGTAAATGTGCTTCGATTCTGGCACAGTGCTATTGACTGTACGAGCTTCAGATTCTTCTCTGAAGTCCCTCTGGGGGTGAGAGTGCTGGCTCCCTTCTGGCTGCGGAGCTCGTTGTATTGGTGGTGGTGGTGGAAGCTGTTGCCATGAAGCTTGGGGTTGACTTGCCGAAGCAACAAAGGCTGCAGGGTGATTGCCTACATATTCTGGAATGTAAGGCGAATGGTACGAAGCGGTATGCATAACCTGCTTCGGCTGGCTCTGTTGCGCTGCAGCCTCTGCTAGTTCCTTTTGCTTTTGAATGGTAATATGGCACATTCTGGTGGTATGGCCCTTGCCTTCACCGCAGAATAAACAGTAAATTTTTCTTGTTTGATCTCCAAATCTTCCTCCGAAGCCCCTGGCGCCTCTGCCTCTTGGCGCTGGCGGCCGAAAAGAGCTTTGCTGTTGCCCCGAAGCTTGCGAGGAACACTGTGGCCTTTGCTGCTGACTCCCTTT
Organism: Zea luxurians; assembly: GCA_029449295.1. Classification (NCBI taxonomy): domain Eukaryota; kingdom Viridiplantae; phylum Streptophyta; class Magnoliopsida; order Poales; family Poaceae; genus Zea; species Zea luxurians. Next base: position 33,360,720 of record JAOPSE010000031.1, read on the forward strand.
GTCATCATTTTGAGTAGAATTATGAATTGACCTGACATGCCTCGAATAAAACCTTCCTCCGAAGCCCCTGGTCATTTCAGAGAACCTGAGAGCTTCCTCCCTTCTTTGGCGAAAATCATTGTCAGCTCGAATATACTCGTCCATCTTCTGGAGCAGTTTCTCCAAAGTTTGAGGAGGCTTCCTGGCGAAGTACTGATAGGCTCCCTTAGGTATAAATGTGTAATGCGGGAGGTGAATTAAAGAATGAATAGGACAAAGATAGGTCAAGGGACACTTGCCTCCACCAACCGACTGTTGCTCAGGGGCTTCTCCTGCGAGTTCCTCGGGCTCTTCAGCCGGATCGTTCTCTATGCGATTGCAAGCATACATACATCCATCCATTCAAATTAGGAAACAAACAGTACACCATACAAGAGAACAAATAAAGTAAATATGCATAGAATATCACATACGATGATGAATTTACCATGGTTAGAAAGAGGCGGGGAAAGGTCTCACGAGAGTTAAAGCTTATGCCCGAGACGCACTACGGGTTGATGAATAGCTAGACGTTACGTGCTCTAGTTCCAATTGGTTCTAACAAAAGGGTTAGCTACATGCACTAATGTAAACATGACCACTTTTAGTAGATTAACCTTGAATGAGATAGATGATTAGCTATACAAATTAACTAACGTAACCGATTTCCAAATTGAGACTCCTATCTTATTAATATAAACAACGGGATTAGCGCGCATAGGATATGGGGGGGGTAGACGGGGCGTTTGGGGGTAGACGGGGGCACGACGGGTCGCACCAAGGCACTGCGCACTACGCGGGCACGCGCGCGAGGTCGCACACACACGCCACGAACTAACCGTGCGCACGCCGGGGCCGCGCGCCAGCCGAGCTCAAGGCCGCGCGCCCTAGGCACGCTGGGCCGAACTCGAGGCCACGCCGGGGCCGACACGACGCGAGCAAGGCACGACGGGGCGAGCGGGCAAGCATGGCGCACGGGCGGGGCGAAGCACGGGCAGGGCGGGGGCACGGCCGAGGCCGGGCGCGGGGGCGGCCGAGCCGGGGTCGGGGGCGCGGTTGAGCCAGGGCACGGGGGCGGGCGGTTGAGCCAGGGCACGGGGGCGCGGTTGAGCCGGGGCACGGGGGTGGGCGGTTGAGCCGGGGGGGGGGGGGGGGGCGGCCGAGGCCGAGCGTGGGACGGCCGAGCCGGGCGCGGGGCGGCCGAGGGCGGCCGAGCGGGGCTCGCGCGGAGGCGGGGAACGCCGGGGCAGGGGCGGCCGAGCCGGGGCCGAGCTCGCCGGGGGCGGGGCGGCCGAGCTCACCGGGGCCGGGCGGGGGCGGCCAAGCCGGGCGGCCGAGCCGGGGGCGGCCAAGCCGGGTGGCCGAGCCAAGCGGCCGGGGTCGGGGCCAAGCGGGGCGAGGCGGTCGAGGCCGGGGGGCGGCCGAGGCCGGGGCCGAGCTCGCCGGAGGCGGCCGAGCCGCCGGGGCCGGGCGAGCGCCCATGGCGCGGGGGAGGGCGCCGACGGGAGGGAAGGAGGAGGGAGGGGGAGGAGAGGAGGGAGGAGGGGGGGGGAGGACGGCGCGGCGGCGGCGCCAGGGAGGGGCGGCGGCGGCACTAGGGCTAGGGTGAGGGAGAGAGAGAGAGAGAGAGGGAGGGGAATTTTGGAAAAAGGAAAAAAAAGGGGAGGGGGCGGTTGGGCCGGCTGGGCCCAAAGGGGGGAGGGGGGCGCGCGGCTGGGCCGGGGCGAGAGCCACGCGGGAAGGGGGGGGGAGGGGGCGGCTGGGCCGCCAGCTGGGCCGGCCGAAGGGGGGGGCTGGGCCAAAAGGGGAGGAGGGGGGAAAGAGAGAAAAAAAAGAAAAGGCTTTTCCTTTTTCTAATTTCCATAATTTCTTATATGCCTAATTCTTATATGCCTAATTCTTCAATTCACTCAACCACAAACAAAAGAGTGCATAATCCGGCATGATGCAACAAACAAAAATAGTTCTAGGTTTTGCTTACACAAGATGTCGAGCTAATTCTCGCTATAACTTTGGAAAAGATCAAGGTTTAGCGAGGGGAAAAAGGGAAAAAGAAAGGGTAACGCCCGAATTTGGTGAGAGAAAAGAAGAAAAAATTCTACCCCCAAATTCAGGGCGTTACAAACCTATCCCCCTTAAAAGAATCTCGCCCTCGAGATTCAGGGTTAGCTAGCAAAGAGCTCAGGATATTTAGCCATCAGATCATCTTCACGCTCCCAGGTTGCTTCTTCCTCTGAATGATGATTCCATCTGACTTTGCACATTTTGATGGTCTTCCTTCGGGTGACTCTGTCTGCAACCTCAAGGATCTGCGCTGGCTTCTCAACGTAGGTCAAGTCCTCCTGGACTTCGAGACCTTCCACTGGCAACTGCTCTTCTGGCACACGTAAGCACTTCTTCAACTGAGACACATGAAAAACATCATGCACAGCAGACAAATTCTCTGGCAGGCTGAGCTGATAGGCCACTTCTCCACGCCTTGAGAGAATTTGGTACGGACCAATGTAGCGGGGTGCTAGCTTGCCTTTGACTCCGAACCTTCTGACTCCTCTGATCGGTGACACTTTCAGATAGACGAAGTCTCCGACCTCGAAACTCAGCTCTCTTCTTCTTGTGTCTGCATAGCTTCGCTGCCTCGATTGCGCTACCTTCAGATTCTCTCGAACCATCTTGACGTTCTCTTCAGCTTCAAGTAGAATGTCTGGCCCAAACACTTGCTTCTCTCCCGGCTGATCCCATTGCAACGGAGTTCTACAACTCCTCCCATAGAGCGCCTGAAACGGTGACATCTTCAAACTGGCCTGGTAACTATTGTTATAGGAAAACTCTGCATAAGGCAATCTCTTGTCCCATCCGGACTGATCTTGCAACGCACAGGCTCTCAACATGTCTTCAAGAATTTGATTGGTTCTTTCGGTCTGGCCATCTGTCTGCGGATGATAAGCTGAACTGAAATTCAGATGTGTGCCCAAGGCTTCATGCAACTGCTGCCAGAAATGAGAGGTGAATTGCGTTCCTCTGTCTGACACTATCTTCTTTGGCACACCATGAAGACAAACGATCCGAGACATATACAACTCTGCCAATACTGCACTGCTGTAGTTGATCTTGACAGGTATGAAGTGGGCTGACTTGGTCAAACGGTCCACTACTACCCAAATGGAATCGTAGTCAGCTCGAGTGCGAGGCAATCCGACTATGAAATCCATACCGATTTCATCCCATTTCCACTGAGGAATTTGCAACGGTTGCAACAATCCAGCTGGTCTTTGGTGCTCTGCCTTGATTCTTCGACAACTATCGCACATAGCCACATGCTCTGCGATTTCCCTCTTCATTCCGTACCACCAGAATTTCTTCTTCAGATCCTGATATATCTTCTCACTGCCAGGGTGAATCGAATAGGCTGTCTCATGAGCTTCCTTGAGAATCAACTTCCGAATAGACTGGACATTGGGAACGCACAAGCGGTCTTTAAACCATATCACGCCTTCTGCATCTTTTCGAAAATCTTTGCCTCTGCCATCTAGAATCAGTCGCCGAATCTCACTGATCTTTTCATCATTCTTCTGCGCTTCTTTGATTTCTCGCTCCAAGGTAGGTTCCAACTCAACTGTGACTCCTCGCGAATTGTTCAGAAACCCGAGACTCAACCTGTCAAACTCCTTGGCCAACTCGTAAGGCATCGGATGAGCGACCATCAGATTGACTTGACTCTTCCTGCTCAAAGCATCTGCCACTACGTTTGCTTTGCCTGGATGGTAATGGATCTCCAACTCATAGTCTTTGATCAGCTCTAACCATCTTCGCTGCCTCATATTCAACTCTGACTGAGTGAATATGTACTTCAGACTCTTGTGGTCTGTGTAAACATCGCATTTCTGTCCATATAGATAGTGCCTCCATGTCTTCAGCGCGTGCACCACTGCTGCCAACTCTAGATCATGAATTGGGTAATTCTGCTCATGAACCTTCAGCTGTCGGGACGAGTAAGCCACAACTCTTCCCTCTTGCATCAACACACATCCCAAACCAGTGTAACAAGCATCACAATACACCGAGAAGGGCTTGTGCACATCAGGCAAGACTAGGACAGGCGCTGTTATCAACTTCTCTTTCAGCATTTCAAAGGCCTCTTGACATTTTTGGGTCCACTTGAACTCAACTTTGTTGCCTAGCAACGCTGTCATTGGTTTCGCAATCTTCGAAAACCCTTCAATGAATCGCCGATAATATCCGGCCATACCAATGAAACTCTTGATTCCTCGAGCATCTGTTGGCGCTTTCCAGTTCAGAATGTCTACCACTTTCTTCGGATCCACAGCCAATCCTTCTTTGTTGATTATGTGACCCAAGAACAGGACTTCACTGATCCAGAATTCACACTTGCTCAACTTTGCATACAACTGGTGCTCTCACAATCTCTGCAATACCATCCTCAAATGATCTGCATGCTCTTCTTCGCTTTGAGAATAAACCAGAATGTCATCAATGAACACCACCACAAACTTATCAAGATAATCCATGAATACGCTGTTCATCAAATTCATGAAAAAGGCTGGCGCATTGGTCAAACCAAAAGACATCACTGTGAACTCATACAAACCATACTTGGTAATGAATGCCGTCTTCGGAATGTCCGAAGGTCGGATCCTGAGCTGATGATAACCTGACCTCAGATCAATCTTGGAGAACACACTGGCTCCTCTCAACTGGTCGAACAGATCTTCTATTCTGGGCAAAGGGTACTTATTCTTGATCGTGACTTCATTCAAAGCTCGATAATCGATACACATCCTTTTGGTGCCATCTTTCTTTTCCACAAACAAGACAGGGGCGGCCCAAGGCGAGGTGCTTGGCCGGATGTAACCTTTCTCTGACAACTCATCGATCTGCTTCTTAAGTTCAACTAACTCTGGTCCGGATATTCTGTAAGCTCTCTTAAAGATAGGGGCGGTTCTAGGAAGAAGCTCTATGGCAAACTCAACTTTCCGCTCTGGTGGCATACCCGGTAAGTCCTTTGGAAACACATCTGGGAACTCAGACACAACCTTTATACTCTCAATTGGGTCTGCTTCACTGCTATCAACAGCCATCTGGTAACAACTTCCTTTCTTTGGCTCAGGCGGGACTAACTCGGTCACCACTTCCTCTCCTAGTGGGGACACCAACCTGATTGTCCTCTTATCACAACTGATAACTGCCTGATACTTATCTAGCCAATTCATTCCTAGGATGACATCTATTCCCTAAGTACCCATTACTATAAGGTTGGCGGGAAACGCTATCCCCCTTATTTCCACACTTACATTCAAACATATGCTATCAGCTCGAATTCAACCACCGGCTGAGTCAATTTGAATGGGGGTTGACATGGTAGTAATTGGAAGATTATGTGCTTCTACCCATGATGCAGTAATGAAAGAATGCGTTGCTCCAGTATCAAATAACACTTCTGCAATATGGGAGTCGACTGGGAACATACCTGCTATCATGCTGGGGGTCTCCTGAACTGCTTCAGCCTCCAAGTGATTCAGCCTCCCATGATTATAGCGCGGCTGAGAGCGGTTGCCTGCTCTAGGCTGAGACACATTCTGCTTTGCTGGGGCATTGGGGCCTGACTGCTGCTGGGCTGCCTTCTTCGGACATTGCATCACCCAATGGCCTTGCTCTCCACAGTGAAAACATGCTCTGTTTCCAACCTGAGCTAGTGCTGCCTGATTGTTCTGCTAGTTGGCTGGGGCAGGAAGACGAGGTGCTTGCTGATTCTGCCTCTGGAACTGACCTCCTGACTGATTGTTCTGACGGTTCTGGTACTGGTGCTGAGGATACTGCCTTTAGAACTGCTGATGCTGCTGAGATGGACGCTGGTTCTGCCTGAACTGCTGAGGTTGATTGCCTGAGAAACGAGGACGGCTGCTGCTTCCAGGCTGGGGTCCACTGATCTTGTGCTTACGATCGTCCATCTCCTTACGCTTCCTCTCCGTCATGATTGCTCTGTCAATCAGGTGCTGGAATGTCAGGAAGGTATGATTCATCAGCTGATAGTGCAGAGGGTCAATCAAGCCTTTCAGGAAACGGTATTGTCTCTTGGCGTCGGTGTTGACATCTTCGGGAGCATAGCGAGACAATTGCAGAAACCTGTCTCGATACTCATTGACTGACATCGACCCTTGCTTAAGGGCCAGGAACTCCTCCTTCACTGTCATCAGACCTGCAGGAACATGATACTGACGAAAGCTACCTCTGAACTCTTCCCAGGTGATGGCGTCGGGGTTGGCATGGGTGGCGAGATAAGACTCCCACCATGATTGGGCTGCTCCTCTCAACAGACGGGGACCATACAGGACTTTCTCCCTGTCATCGCACTGAGCGGTATGCAACTCCCGCTCCACAGTGCGCAGCCAATCTTCAGCATCCATGGGGTCAGAAGAGTGAGCAAACGTTGGTGGATGACCTCTCATGAATTCAGCACGCTTGTCTCTGGGCATCTGAGGCATCTGAGGCTGAGGTGGTGCCTGCTGTTGTTGTTGTTGTTGTTGTTGTTGCTGCTGCTGCTGAATGGCAGCCAGAGTCTGACCGATGGCTTGAACTGCCTGAGTCTGCATCAGAAACATCTGCTCGATCGACATCGGGGGTAGGGGCGGCAGGTGCTGCTGCTGAGGCACCTCATCCGGCTGAGCGGCTCGCTCCTGCTGAGCACGCCTTCCCCCTCTGCGCTTGTTCTCTGACATCTGCAGAATGCAACCACACATCAGAACTGATCTTGCAAATCTTGCAGCATAAGAAAAGAGTATAGAATTCTTCAACAGCACTGAACAGATGAGCATCTTCACTGATCTCCAACACAGACCACACAGCTTCTTAGATGAAGAGGAAAGTGGAATAAAAGGTTTCCCAACTATATAACTAACTCCATTAACATATAACAGGTAAACCAAAATGCAGGGGATACCCACACTCTGGTGATAGTCATTACAAAGATCCAAACCAAACGTAGTTCATCATGACAAACATAAATGCACAGGATATAGCAAACTACCCTGTCTAACTAAGACTAACTAAAAGCGAGACTAACGCTAAGACTGTAGCTTCTACGTATATATTTTGTATTAATTACAAGATCCAACTCTAACGATCTATGGTTCTAGATTTATCTTGGTCTTGCAGTCGGGATTGCCATAAGACTGGCGTCCACGCCGAGGTGAGCGGTACGGGTGCTGAGTCCCGACGGGAGCGGGGGAACCATCATCCAAGTGACGACGTTCCGCGCGCTCAGCCCGCAGCAGGGCGATCTCAGCATGAGCCCTACTCAGCTCGTCTAGTGCATGGTCCAGCTCCGTGTTTAGCACGACGGCTAGGTTGACTGTGCTGCTCAACCTAGGATTATCCTCACCGACAGGTGAAACAATCACGCCTCCTGTGCTGCCAGATGGACGACGGGGGTAATACTTCAGGTTGAGACCATCAGCTACCCCACCGAGAACTGAGCAGTAGTGCGAAAGCGCACGCCGTGCATCATCTTGCATGGCCGCCTCAGCTGAGTCCCGCTCAGAGATAGAATAGTGCTCTGAGCAGGCCTCTACACCCTGGAGACTGTTCTCCGGACGGCGCACCAAGCAGGTCGCCTCCCAGCGGTCCGGGTAGACCCCGCGACTATGCTGGTAGACCACACAGCGATACTCGATGGACCAAGTACGCCGGTTAAGTGCCCGATGTAGCAGGGTGTCGAGCGCGTCGTGGAAGTGACACCCGCGAGCAGCGTTGCGAGTGATGGGTCGAGCAACCCATCCTTCCGGCTCCTGGTCAGCAGGGAAGTCGGTGTCGTGGCTTGAGCTGTTGTCGCCACCTCCGTCGTCTAGGTCTCCTCCAGCAGCTACTCCAGAGGCTGGGGCGCCCAGTGGTGGTGCAGGGGGCGCCTCCAGGGGAAGCACAGGAGAGCAGCTCCTCACAGACTCTATCTCCTGCTGGAGCGAGAAAGAAGAGCCCTGCTGCTCCTGTCGTCGACGTTCCTGCTCCTCATGCAGGCGGTGGTGCAGTCTCTCCAAGTGGCTGGACTGACCGGCCACAGGACGGCGAAGCGGACGCTCAGCAAGGCGGGAGGGTAAGAAGGGGATGACAGGCTTTCGTGCAGTGTGTCTAAGTCGAGCCATCTACAAAAGACACCGCAAGCAAAAGAGTGAGAACAGAATTAATATGACCAGCAAATAATGAACCATAAGTAAATGAAGGATTAGAATAAAACACAATTTTCAGCAAGGTATATTATATAGTAGAACATAGGTTTGGTCAGTATGACCAACTTTTGAAGGGATATCAAAGTCAAGGCAGGGACAGAGGTCTATAATCCTTAGAACGACCATTCTACTCTAGGTCAGCGGGCCTACAGTCAGCACGGCTCTGATACCACTTATGTCACACCCGGTTTTAGAAGGTAAACTGAATGCGAACCATGTACGTGCCAGGATCAGTTATTCACGTACACAGCAGTTACATAACATGGACATCATCACACAGTGCTCAAAATAGTATTAAAAGGGAAATAATAGTCGATTACATCATATGTCTGAGACATCCACATAGTCTTTACAATAAATCAAAGTGCGGAAAAGAAACGTAGATAACACGGCCTTCACAGGCAGCCGACTGGGGGTTGCCGCTAACCCACACCTAGAACTCGTCGTAGTCTTGGAACTCCTGGAAGTCTCCTTCCACAGCTTCATCTTCGCCTGAGCAGTGGTTGCAATGCTGACAACCTGGGGATGGGGGGGGGGGGTTTGGTGTGTAGAGCAAGAGTGAGTACACATCAACATACTCAGCAAGTATCCTGTTTGGCTGTAGTGGAGTAGCTTTATGTGGGGTAAGTCAAGAAGTTGCTTTTAGTTGGTCAGATTATTATTTACTAGTAGAGAAAGCCAAGTTTTAGAATTAACCCACGTTATTAACCCAAACGTACTCTTTCCAAATGGAAAGAATACCACTTACCATTACCATAGTCATAACCAAAACCATCAGTCTCATTGCCACCTGCAAACCCAAAATGTCTCTGATCGAGTACCACTAATCATTGGAGCTCCCTTGGCCGCTCATAACCGCGAGCACGGCTGATATATCAGTTTTCAAACACTCTGCAGAGGTTGTGCACTTTACCCACAAGCCGTGATTCCCTTTCTGCCCGGAGATCATGACTCTCCATTGATCACTACCAAGGTGACCCAGCAGGGCATCACTACGTAGCCTTTACAAAGATTCCCCGGGGCTGTAGCCACCCGTTAGGTTTCCTAAATGTACCGCACTCCTCCCCAAGGGACAAATCAACCTTGGCAGAGCGAGCCGCATACACCGAGCCCCATTGACGACACAACAGCTAAGCGAACTACACCTCGGTTCCTCAGATTATTCAGCTAAGGGCGTCCCACTCCACCCTCATGGTTGCACTATTTTCCCGGGCGGTCATCCATAGAACAGGTCCTTACGGAGAGGCACTCGAGAAACCGCTCGAGCCCCCTTAAAGGCCACAAGTATAACATCATAATAAGAGATGGGAAAACAGCGTATCATATATAATCTCATCATGTTCATTGATTAGAGTGGAGCAATAGCATAAAGCTAAACAATAATAATCCAACCCAAATAGGTAAACAAGGACATGGATATCAAAAGCTAGTCAATCCTTAGGTATAAATGTGTAATGCGGGAGGTGAATTAAAGAATGAATAGGACAAAGATAGGTCAAGTGACACTTGCCTCCACCAACGGACTGCTGCTCAGGGGCTTCTCCTGCGAGTTCCTCGGGCTCTTCAACCGGATCGTTCTCTATGTGATTGCAAGCATACATACATCCATCCATTCAAATTAAGAAACAAACAGTACACCATACAAGAGAACAAATAAAGTAAATATGCATAGAATATCGCATACGATGATGAATTTACCATGGCTAGAAAGAGGCGGGGAAAGGTCTCGCGAGAGTTAAAGCTTATGCCCGAGACGCACTACGGGTTGATGAATAGCTAGACGTTACGTGCTCTAGTTCCAATTGGTTCTAACAAAAGGGTTAGCTACATGCACTAATGTAAACATGACCACTTTTAGTAGATTAACCTTGAATGAGATAGATGATTAGCTATACAAATTAACTAACGTAACCGATTTCCAAATTGAGACTCCTATCTTATTAATATAAACAACGGGATTAGCGCGCATAGGATACGGGGGGGGTAGACGGGGCATCTGGGGGTAGACGGGGGCACGACGGGTCGCGCCAAGGCACTACGCACTACGCGGGCACGCGCGCGAGGTCGCACACACACGCCACGAACTAACCATGCGCACGCCGGGGCCGCGCGCCAGCCGAGCTCAAGGCCGCGCGCCCTAGGCACGCTGGGCCGAACTCGAGGCCACGCCGGGGCCGACACGACACGAGCAAGGCACGGCGGGGCGAGCGGGCAAGCACGGCGCACGGGCGGAGCGAAGCACAGGCAGGGCGGGGGCACGGCCGAGGCCGGGCGTGGGGGCGGCCGAGCCGGGGTCGGGGGCGCGGTTGAGCCGGGGCACGGGGGCACGGTTGAGCCGGGGCACGGGGGCGGGCGGTTGAGCCGGGGCACGGGGGCGCGGTTGAGCCGGGGCACGGGGGCGGGCGGTTGAGCCGGGGGGGCGGCCGAGGCCGGGCGCGGGACGGCCGAGCCGGGCGCGGGGCGGCCGAGCGAGGCTCACGCGGGGGCGGGGAACGCCGGGGCGGGGGCGGCCGAGCCAGGGCCGAGCTCGCCGGGGGCGGCTAAGCCGGGCGGCCGAGCCGAGCGGCCGGGGTCGGGGCCGAGCGGGGCGAGGCGGTCGAGGCCGAGGCCGAGCTCGCCGGAGGCGGCCGAGCCGCCAGGGCCGGGCGAGCGCCCATGGCGCGGGGGAGGGCGCCGACGGGAGGGAAGGAGGAGGGAGGGGGAGGAGAGGAGGGAGGAGGGGAGGAGAAGCCTCACCGGAGGGGGAGGACGGCGCGGCGGCGGCGCCGGGGAGGGGCGGCGGCGGCGCGCTAGGGCAGGGGAGGGCGGCGGCGGCACTAGGGCTAGGGCGAGGGAGAGAGAGAGAGGGAGAGAGAGAGAGGGAGGGGAATTTCGGAAAAAGGAAAAAAGGGGAGGGGGCGGTTGGGCCGGCTGGGCCCAAAGGGGGGAGGGGGGCGCGCGGCTGGGCCGGCGCGAGACCCACGTGGGAAGGGGGGGAGGGGGCGGCTGGGCCGCCAGCTGGGCCGGCCGAAGGGGGGGGGCGGCTGGGCCAAAAGGGGAGGAGGGGGGAAAGAGAGAAAAAAAAAGAAAAGGCTTTTCTTTTTTCTAATTTCCATAATTTCTTATATGCCTAATTCTTATATGCCTAATTCTTCAATTCACTCAACCACAAACAAAAGAGTGCATAATCCGGCATGATGCAACAAACAAAAATAGTTCTAGGTTTTGCTTACACAAGATGTCGAGCTAATTCTCGCTATAACTTTGGAAAAGATCAAGGTTTAGCGAGGGGAAAAAGGAAAAAAGAAAGGGTAAGGCCCGAATTTGGTGAGAGAAAAGAAGAAAAAATTCTACCCCCAAATTCAGGGCGTTACACGCAGCATCCAAGACACTAGTCGGGAAGGTCTTCAGGTCAGGGTTCTATTGGCCAACAGCGAAAAGCGATGCAGCGGAGTTAGTTCAGAGGTGCGAAGCTTGCCAGTACTTGTCAAAGCAACAACATCTACCAGCACAGCAATTGCAGATCATACCAGTAACTTGGCCCTTCGCATGCTGGGGACTGGATATGATTGGACCTTTCAAAAAAGCTCAAGGAGGATACACTCATGTACTGGTAGCAATAGACAAATTCACCAGATGGATAGAGTTCAAACCCATTACTTCTTTAACCTCGGCTAAGGCCGTGGAGTTCATACAAGACATAATATTCAGATTCGGAATACCAAACAATATCATAACTGACTTAGGATCCAACTTCACAAGTTAGAATTCTTCGATTTCTGCGAGCAAAAGGGCATTCAGATCAAGTATGCTTCGGTAGCACACCCGAGGGCCAACGGGCAGGTTGAGCGAGCTAACGGGATGATACTAGAAGCACTCAGGAAAAGGGTCTTCGAAAAGAATGAAAAGTTCGCAGGAAAGTGGATAAGGGAATTGACCTACGTCGTTTGGAGCCTAAGAACCCAACCTAGCCGAGCTCTACATGGAAACACTCCTTTCTTCATGGTCTATGGGTCAGAGGCAGTATTACCCGCCGATCTCAAGTTCGGGGCGCCGAGGTTGGTCTTCGAAAGCATAGCAGAAGCCGAAGCTACTAGGCTGGAGGACATTGATGTACTCGAAGAAGAACGGCTGAATGCAGTAATTCAATCAGCACGGTACCAGCAGACTCTAAGACGCTATCACAACAAGGTCGTGCGACAACGATCCTTCTCAGTGGGAGATCTCGTCCTTCGCCGAATTCTAACGGGGGAGGGACGGCACAAGTTGTCGCCCTTATGGGAAGGACCATTCATAGTAGCAGAATTCACTCGGCTGGGATCATATCGTCTAACTCAGATGGACGACACAGAAATTGGGAACTCCTGGAATATAGAACACCTCAGGAAGTTTTACCCCTAGCTGAATTTCAAAAGCTATCGGGACGACAATGTACTCTGTAAAACGGGAGATATGTCATCAATAAAGAAGGCTTCAAAGATACTCAATTTGTTCATGATTGACTAGCACTCTTACTTAACTCGGGGTGACCACTATGCCCTGCTAACAGAGCAATCGGCTTAAGTCGGCAAAGACTTAAGACGGTGCAACATGCTCACGCTTACTTAACTCGGGGTGACCACTATGCCCTGCTAACGGAGCAATCGGCTTAAGTCGGCAAAGACTTAAGACGGTGCAACATGCTCACGCTTACTTAACTCGGGGTGACCACTATGCCCTGCTAATGGAGCAATCGGATTAAGTCGGCAAAGACTTAAGACGGTGCAACATGCTCACGCTTACTTAACTCGGGGTGACCACTATGCCCTGCTAATGGAGCAATCGGATTAAGTCGGCAAAGACTTAAGACAGTGCAACATGCTCACGCTTACTTAACTCGGGGTGACCACTATGCCCTGCTAACAGAGCAATCGGCTTAAGTCGGCAAAGACTTAAGACGGTGCAACATGCTCACGCTTACTTAACTCGGGGTGACCACTATGCCCTGCTAACGGAGCAATCGGCTTAAGTCGGCAAAGACTTAAGACGGTGCAACATGCTCACGCTTACTTAACTCGGGGTGACCACTATGCCCTGCTAACGGAGCAATCGGCTTAAGTCGGTAAAGACTTAAGACGGTGCAACATGCTCACGCTTACTTAACTCGGGGTGACCACTATGCCATGCTAACGGAGCAATCGGATTAAGTCGGCAAAGACTTAAGACGGTGCAACATGCTCACGCTTACTTAACTCGGGGTGACCACTATGCCCTGCTAATGGAGCAATCGGATTAAGTCGGCAAAGACTTAAGACGGTGCAACATGCTCACGCTTACTTAACTCGGGGTGACCACTATGCCCTGCTAACAGAGCAATCGGCTTAAGTCGGCAAAGACTTAAGACGGTGCAACATGCTCACGCTTACTTAACTCGGGGTGACCACTATGCCCTGCTAACAGAGCAATCGGCTTAAGTCGGCAAAGACTTAAGACGGTGCAACATGCTCACGCTTACTTAACTCGGGATGACCACTATGCCCTGCTAACGGAGCAATCAGATTAAGTCGGCAAAGACTTAAGACGGTGCAACATGCTCACGCTTACTTAACTCGGGGTGACCACTATGCCCTGCTAATGGAGCAATCGGATTAAGTCGGCAAAGACTTAAGACGGTGCAACATGCTCACGCTTACTTAACTCGGGGTGACCACTATGCCCTGCTAACAGAGCAATCGGCTTAAGTCGGCAAAGACTTAAGACGGTGCAACATGCTCACGCTTACTTAACTCGGGGTGACCACTATGCCCTGCTAACGAAGCAATCGGCTTAAGTCGGCAAAGACTTAAGACGGTGCAACATGCTCACGCTTACTTAACTCGGGGTGACCACTATGCCCTGCTAACGGAGCAATCAGCTTAAGTCGGCAAAGACTTAAGACGGTGCAACATGCTCACGCTTACTTAACTCGGGGTGACCACTATGCCCTATAAACAGAAGCAATCGACTTAAGTCAGCAGCGATTTAAGGCGATCTGACGTGCTTACGACTACTCATATAGGGATGACTTCCATATCCCGTAAACAAGTTTCAAAACCATCACACAGCCCTTTACTACTACAAATTTATGTACTGTTGAATTCTAAAACAATAGGAGAGTAGCAATATCATTCAAATGCTAAACTGGTGTCCTCTAACAAATATATGACCGTGCTAACCGCATGCTCAAAAGCACGCAAAATATTTCTCTATTTCGCGATGTCTCTCTCAGGAGCAACCGACGAGGAAGGGCGACTTGAGGAATCAGGAGCAGCATTCACGTCAGCCCTTATATCTTCAGGAACAACTACACCGGGTCTCCTCATCAAGATTCGTCCCACCCGAATGGCCTTGTCCATGGCTCTGTCGCGCTGGGCTCTCAGAGTAATGGAAGTTTCTTCAGCAACCTTGGCAGCCAATTGAGCGGTTTCTAGCTCCTGGGCGATGGATTTCTTGGAAGCACGGAGTTCTTTGATAGTAGCATCCTTAGCCGATATCAATTGCCTGAGACGGATCACGTCATCCGTGGATTCCTGCAGCCTACAGCGAAGATTATCTAACTCCTCCATGGAAAAGCGATGACTCCTCTCCAGGATGGTCAACAAATTGCTAGAGTCGCGATACAGTCTGTCAAGATTGTCGCGAGACGCAGCAAGGACACGTTTTTCTTCCTGCAAACAAGAATCGACTCCTTTCAAACATCAAACAAGCAATAGGAACACAGCAATGCAAGGCACAGTTTCATAAGTCACCTTCTTAGAATCAAGCTGAGTGCGAAGGGAAGAGCTCAATGCATTAGCGTCATCTAGGGCAGCAGAAACCTGGGCTAGTTCAGTTTGGCTTTGAGAATACTTTTCTTCAAAATCAGAGCACCGCTGAACCAGTTCGACCTGATCTCGAGAATGTTTTTCTTCAAGAGTGGAAATTTGTCGAGTCATATCTAGCAGGAGACAATCAAACAAAAAGGGTCAGAACGTAAGGCAATTCAATAAAGAAGACAAAGAGAAGCAGAAAAGCACTAACCAGCATTGGTCGCCTCCAAGTCAGAGACACGTTGTTGAAGTAACACCGGATTCCAACGTGCAAGAGACAAAGCTCCTTCTGGAACAGAAGCACCCTGCAACCTCAGCTGGCTAGCCATCCCGTCCACCAGAGCCTGATAAGGAGAACAGACGAATGTAATGACAGCAGTTCATACAGCACAAAAGTCAGGACAGAATATATCACAGTACCTGGAGATTGGAGAAGAACGAAGGGACTCCCAAATCACTAGAGATCAATTGACGACCGGGCGTAAGGTCGCCACCCGAGGCAGCTTGCAACAAACCAGCAGGAACCAACTCAGTGCCATCAATAGAGCTCAAAACTTGGCCAGCGGGGACGCTGCCCTCTAAAGCGACTCCCTGATCCAAAGCTTGGGCTACCACCATGCAGCCGGAGTGCGGAGGCGATCCCGCATGAACGTCCATGGAAGTACAAGAGGGAGACCCCACTCGGACACCCTCGGGGGCTAGGTCATAGTTTGCGCTACCCACGTGAGCCGGATCATCTCCGGCAGTACCCTCGGGGGCTGGGCAGTGGCTTGCACTTCCCACTCGAGCCGAGTCACCCTCGGCAACACCCTCGGGGGCTGGGTAAGCGTCAACACCATCCTTGAGGGCCAGGTTCTCTGCAGTAGCCGCCTCTAAGGCTGAAAGCCCCTCAGTTACTTCCATGGGACCGAGATGATCCAAGTCAGTCTCCTGACCCTCAAGACCGCGCTCTAAGGTCGATGAGGCGCGGGATGACCTCAACCCAGCATCGAGCACATCAGCACAAACCTCCATCACACCATCATCCGCTGGCTCTGATAAAAGGTCCTCTGGAACCATATCCTCTAGAGTCTGATCAAAGTTTGCCAGAGATTACTCCTATAGACCAACGAGGGCTGACAGAGCAGGAGAAGGAATTCCACTACTCTCCCCACTGGCAATATACTGCCGACTGTTCTTCCGAGTCAGAGGGACCTCATCTTCTTCCTCCCTGTCGTTTTCATCAACAACATAAGCAACACACCCATTGGGTTCAGCGTCGGATGGGGCACACCCATTGGGATCAGCATCGGATGGAGCACCCCCATTGGGATCAGCAGCAGATGGAGCACACCCATTGGGGTCGGCATCAGTAAAATCAGGCACGGGAACCTCCTCAGTAGCAGGAACTGAAGGACCAGCGCCCCGATCCAAACTAGATACTTGCCGAAGACGTCTCTTCTTCTTTTTCTGCTCATCAGCAGAAAGATCAAGTTGATTGGCTCGGCAAGGGCATCTCGGACGAGCACTGGCAGGCTTTTGAATATCCAAAATCGTATTAGCTTCTGGGAGAGGCGCCACCACCAATGTCCCGGCAGGAGCAGCATCAGGAGAGTCCTCAGCCAGCAAATCAAGCATAGCACTTATTTCTGCGTCACTAGGATCCAAAGGCACCTCAAAGTGGACTTGCCGTTCGTCATCAGGAATTTCCCCAAGCGAGGCAACCAAAGTGTTAACTTCTTCGGCAGAGGGTCGCACTCTAAGGCCTAAACCGCCATCAGCGACAGGTGGATTCGACACAAAAAAGTGAAGGCCTTGGGAGGAGGCAGATTCCATGCTGAGTATGCCACTGGGGCACCAGTATTTGATACCTTGCCTCTAAGAATCATCTCAAGTCGGTTCACCAAGTCTACAGAGGGAATTTTCCTGTTAGTAACCCGAGTTGGGCGAGCCAGACCTCGGTACAGATAAGCCGGGTATGCCATGTCCTTCAACGGCTGAATATTCTTAAAAACAAAATCAGCAACCACAGCCTCAACAGTTAGACCCCTTTCTTTCAGCAGTCCAACTTCAGCTAGCAAAGCCCTCGCCTTAGCTACCTCCTGATCCGTGGGAGACTCAGTCCAACTCGGAGTGCGAACATCCGGCTGTCTTCCCGACCGTGGGGGCAGAGAATTTCCGTGGTTCTCAACAATAAACCATTCCAAGCGCCATCCCTTGATACTGTCTTTGAGAGGGATTTCAAGATACTCAGTCTTCCTCCCACGGCGCATCTCCAAACTAGCACCCCCAACCAGCTGATGCTGACCCCCGGCCATTCCAGGGCGGCAGTGATACAAGTACTTCCACAACCCAAAATGTGGCAGCACACCAAGAAAAGCTTCGCACAAATGAACGTAAATAGAAATTTGAAGAATAGAATTGGGATTCAGGTGGGTCAAGTTAAGGCGATAAAAATCAAGGAGACTGCGGAAAAAGGGAGAAATGGGGAGAGCGAGACCGCGGAGAAGAAAAGGAACGTAAATCACGGATTCATGGGTATCCTCTGTCGGGACAGTGACCCCATGACAAATCCGCCAAGAACAAAGCTCCCTCGGGGGAAGAACCCCGATGGACACAAGGTGGAGAAGGTCAGGCTCAGAGACAACAGACATGTGGTTACCTGCGAAAGGCAACTGGCTGTTGGGGTCGATGGGGGGAATTGCTGCAGCGGATGAACTCGAGGCCTTTCTCTTGGGCGCCATCTCAACTCTACTGGCAAACAGAGCGAGAGCCGAATTGCAGAGAAGATTTGGAGGCAGGAAAGCAAGAACTAGGGCACGGAAAGCAGAGGCGGCTGAAAGCGCAGTATACGCGGGATATTCCCGAGTCAGGTACCGTCTCCAAAAGCGCCCAGTCAGCACCCGGCAGTTATTTCTAAAACACCGGCGTGCCACGTCGTCACCCGGCGGCTATTTCTAAAACCCCGGTGTGCCACATCATCACTCGGCTACTATCCTCAAAGTGGCCGACCCGGCCCGTTTTAACTCGGCTGTTATCTCTAAGACGCTGACGTTATCACCAGTCGCTCGGCATTTATCTCTAAAGTGCCGATGATATCTTCAGTCGCTCGGCAGCTATCTCTAAAGCGCCAACGATGTCCTCAGTCGCTCGGCGGTTATTTTTTTTAAAAAAAACGCTGACGTTGTTACAGGTCACTCGGCTGTCGCATCTAAGAGTGCCGACGTGGTGAACAGTTATTCCGACGCTGGCATGGTTTCATCGTCACTCAAACTCTAATTCAAATGCGTAAATATCGACAGTAATAAGCTCGGCCATCACCCCTGAAGCGGCGATACGATGCCCGAGTTATTCAATTACTATTCTGAATGAATCAACTCCACAAATAAGAGATCGACTTACTACGAAGCACAGTAATTGGTACCAGAGGAGACAAAGCCATTCTTCATTAAGGGAAGTAACAGTACTTACAAATCAACTCATTATGAGTTGATAACTTCCCTATCGATACTACTATACTACATTCTACTATTACTGCTGCTGCTGCTACTACTACTACTACTACTACTACTACTACTACTACTACTACTACTACTACTACTACTACTACTACTACTACTACTACTACTACGCTACACTATACTACTCTACATTACTAATACTACTACATTAATTCACTATACTACTTCTAATCTATACTAATATTTAAAAATCAGTGGCATTTAGCCACTGGCCTTGTTGCCGCCCCTGCCGTCGCCGCCCCTGCTGCCGCCGCTGCTGCCGTTGCCGCCCCTGCTGTCACCGTCGTCGTCGCCGACATCGCCTCCGTCGTCGTCGTCGTCGTCGTCGTCGCCTTCGCCATCGCCACCACCGTCCTCCTCGGACGAGTCCTCCTCGTCCGAGGAGTACTCCGACTCATCCGAGCCCGCGAGCCCGGAGCGCTCGACGGCCCGGATGTAAGTCTAGACCTCGGCGGCGAGCCCCTGGGAGTCGTCTGAATCGTCAGACGACTCACGCAGAGGGATGGGAGCCGGAGACCCCTCGGACTCAGAGGAGAACTCCTCCTCTGAGTATTCCGAGTCACCAAAGTCCTGGGACGGAGGAGTCGGCTCGCGCTTGCGTTTCTTGCCCATGGCGGAAATGCAAGGAGAGGAAGAAGGCAAGCAGTGGAGAAGAGCAAGAGATGTGAAAAAACCAGAGAGGCAAAGGCACTATTTATAGAAGAAGAAGGCAACTGCTCACCTCCAACCGCGGGCACTGAACAGTCGTGAGGCATTCAATATACACTTCAACCCGTCTGAAGACGCGCGGCTGACGTCGTTTCACGCAATGCAACACCCATTGGGACTCTAGTGAACAGCGCGGAGGATATGATTACGCCCGCGGTCACATCACATTACTACTCAGAAGCAGCCAGCTAAAATGCTCAGCGTACCAAGCCGTCCCTTGCCCACACCCATTGGGGGGGACGCCCAGGAATTATCAGTATATTTTTCAAAAACTGTCACATCCGTGCAGGGCGTGCAATGAACACCTCAAGACAAAAATGAGATATCAGTAAGGATCAAAGGAAAGCCAAATATAGCCGGTGAAGTACAAAATCTGACCGACGGAAGCGACGTGAAGACTAGCCAGGGAACGTCCATCAAATGTCCAATCGGTCGCAGAGCAAATAAATTGCACCACCTAGCAAGATATGGGCGGATCACGAACTCGGCTGTAAAAGACAAAATACATGCTGACCTCGGATGCATAATACTGATGACATAATGCTGACCCCTAAAGCATAATATGGATGACATAATGCCGACTTCTAAGGCATTCAAAAAAAGAGAAAATATGACTCTCGGCAAAAGGACATGAAGCAAAGACCTTTGAGAGGATTGTTTTCAAAAATCCACTCAAAGCTCGGGGACTACACCCATTGGGTGTACCTTCGGTGCACCCCATGGATTACCATTTCAAGCCAAGATAGTGCCGACTTCTAAGGCATAAGACAAGATTAAAAGACAAGGCTGGCCCTCAACCAAAGTATGAGAAGAAAACAAAAATAATTTCTGATGAAGACCTTCGAGTAGATTATCTTCTAAAATCTACTCGAAGCTCGGGGGCTACACCCATTAGGTGCACCTCTGGTGCACCCAATGAAGTTCAGGGTCCTACAATATGAAATGCCGACTTCTAAGGCACAAGCACGAAACAAAGCTCCAGTGTACGAGTGATCACAGCAGAAGGAGATAGTAAGAAATCGTTTTTCTCCAAATTACCTGCAAGCTAGGCCTAGGATCTTTGGGCCGATTACCTTAAAATCAACCCAAAGATCGGGGGCTTGTGGGGGACAGATATCCCCTGGGTCCACTGGAAGGGTAAAAGACCTCACGAAAGGCCCAAAGGCCCAATGAATCGTAAGGTCATTCCTTCATGGGCCTGGGGAGGGACAATCAGTAAAGCAGATCGACGTAAGGCCGGATCGGTGCAAGCCCGGATGGCCCCACAGCGTTGAGCAGGAAACCACAACAGAAGATCCGACTTTCCCGCGATGGAGCCCCATGCAGCGGAACCAGGCGAGGATAGGTCGGCAGAATCATAGGAAGATAGACTCAAACAGTTCACTATCCTTTAGGTGCATGTTGTTATCATATCCACATGTATTGCCCCACGGTCGAATATATAAGGCCCGGGAGGCACCCCTTCAGAACGATCGATCTCACCGCTCAGCCATCCACCTCAACCCTCCACGTTCTCGCTTTAGAGAACCACCGTGTAACCCATCACACAAAGCATCCTCATCAGGACGTAGGGTGTTACGCATCTCTAAGTGGCCCGAACCTGTAAACACTGTCCATTGTCCCTCGTGCATCTGGCACGAACCATTTTGCTATAGTCGGCGACACCGTCCTACTCCTAAAAACACCTCAAGGGGCAACCCCAGGTGTGCGGTCGGACCCAAAACACCGACAGTCTCGGCTGCGTATTAATGCAAGAGGGCCGAGTAATCGCGTATGCTTCAAGGCAGTTGCGCCGGCATGAGGAGCATTATCCCACTCATGATCTGGAGCTAGCTGCAGTGGTTCATGCCCTGAAGATATGGCGTCATTAAATACTGGGAAATGTCTGTCATATTTATACAGACCATAAAAGTTTGAAATACAATAATAATAATAATAATAATAATAATAATAATAATAATAATAATAATAATAATAATAATAATAATAATAATAATGAAAATATGTTAGTGCCCAAATTGAGATTTAAGACCCAACTTACTACTTAGAAAATAAAAGAAACAAACGATGTAAACAATGAGGGAAATACTATGAAAATATAAAGAATTATAAATAAATAAATAAATGCACCTGATTATACTAGTATTCAAATTTGAGAATTTCATCTAAGCATGAACTTCACAACAAAATCTGAATTAAATTTGAAATTTAAAAATAAAAAGAAAAGAAAAAGAAAAGAACAAAGAAAGAAAAGAACGCATGGGCTGTTTTCCCCCTGCCGGCCCATCTCGTTTTCTCGCTGAGTGGCCCATCCTGTGAATCGGCGCCGACAGGTGGGCCAGTCGCGTCAGTCACATACCATTACCAGTCGCTGGGGCGCGGGACCCACTGGTCAGGCGTTTGGGTTCGCTCGGCGCTGCGTGCCGACAACTCGGGCCCATCAGTCGGTCTCCTTTCCTTCTGTGCCATTGACGCATGGGCCCGAGGCCACTGTAGTTCTTCCCTATCATCGCGACGCGAGGACGGCGTACCAGCCCTCGCCGAGATCCCCATTGGGGCCAGCTGGCCTCGCAACCGCTCGTCCCACCTCGGCTACAAAAGCATATGCCCTATCGCGCCTGCTGATGATCTACTTCTGTCGCGCTAAGAGCCCAAAATATATCGTTGTCGTGCACCGGTTACAGAGGAAGTCTATCGCCGGTAAATTGCCTATGTACCAATGCCCCGTCTTCGGTGCACCACCAATCAGAATCACCTGGACGCTGTGAAGCCGTCGGTGACCTCGTGGTGGGTCGGGGGTCTTCAGGGCATGGTGTATTCCTCGTTGGTCGACCGGGAGAATCACCGCCGCGGGCATCGTTGCGGGCAGCACCCCCCTCACCAACCTAGCAAGTAAGGACGCCTCCACCGGTTTTGCGCTCACCTCCGCCCTGCGTAGGATCCATCTGCTTCGATTTTAGAGCGCTAGGGATCTAGTCCGCAGTTCGCCGGTGAGAACTCCGTCGCGGGGCTCGCCACCGTCGCCCTGCTACGACCTGAGGAGGGAGGAAGGGGTTTTTGGCCGTTGGATACTCGTTGGACGGCGTTGAACGGATCGATGGATACCCCTTTGTCCGATAAACCCTAGCTGTAGATCTGCGATCCGAGGGATAAGAGCGAATACGATTGATTTAATCCTGGCCACTTCGGAAGATCTAGATCTAATCCTGACCGCAGAATCGTAATCGCGCGGCTCAGATTCAAAGATACTGCTTCGATCGCATCATTTTGCAAAGAAACCCCAAGGAAAACCGAAATTAACCCACGGTCCAAAGAGCATAGTATTCATATTATGCCCATGCCTAAGAGACCACGGGAATTTAGATTCATGAGTGTCCTCGAGCACGAGCCCTCACGACATGGATCGCTCATCAGTGTCTTAGGAACTTAGGGCTTGTTTGGTTCAGCTCTGGATTCCTAAAAGTCTGATTCTAGCTGTGAGCTATGAGAAAGTTTCTACGAGATGACAATTATGGGAAAGCTAGAATATCTTTGGTTAAAACAGTTGTCAACTGTAGATTATGTAAGAGCATGATAACTTGGTAACATGAATGGCAGAAATCTAAAAAATCTAAGGTTGGTGATTATGAATTTGAATTAGAGGAATATGTAGATTTTGAGAAATCTATTCCGATGTTGTACCTATTTTGGTTGAGATTCTAGATTTTTTTACAGCGAACTAGGTTTAGAAAGGTAAACCAAGCACACCCTTAGACTATTTCAACCTAGTATATTCTGTGGCCTTCCCCATGGATCCTAAGTATTAGTGGTTCTTTACAATATTTTGTTGTTTAATTAGTCTTTAGAGTGTCTCGATGTCAAGGTATCCGATGTCAAACTCTTTCTTCAGCCGAGGCCAAAGGAGGTATGATCAGGGGCGGTGGTCGTAGGCCCGGTGGTAGTTTCATGTAAGAGGATCCTTATATATGTCCCGACAAAAACGAGAGGTATGCCATTTTCATGATGCCAAGAGCTTGTCCAACCGTGCCTCAAAAGTGTTCTATATTAATATAGGGTTCAACTCATATAAAACAACTCCAACAATACCCTATTTTATATTTTTTTTGTTAAAAATTATAGGACACTCCATAAAGTGACTCAAATATACTACACTCGTCCTATCTTTATTTCTACATCATTCTCAATATTTTATTTTCTAAAATGTAATTCACTTCCAAAAATACATGATTTATTACTTAACTGTTGGAGCACAATTTATTTTTAGTGTACTAAACACTTTGAATAATGTAATATTTTAATTTTTGGGGCACTATTTTAGATCACCTTGCTTCGTGGAATTTTAAATTTTTTCTTCGAGTGCGCTCAACAACAAGCTACCGGATTTAACCTCGTCTCATGTAGACGTAATGTCAAATACATTATAAATATATTTAGGATTTGGTTAAATTGTATGATGGTGTCACACTTTTCTTGGCTACCACATTAGGAAAAGAATATGTATAGAAACACCAGGATTTGACAGCTCTAACATAGCAAGAGATAGATGATATACAAAGAAGAGCATTGAATAATGGTATAAAAATTATGGACTGCATAATAGGCAAAAGAAAGTAATAGCATAATGTCGATCGATCTATACCCAACGCAGAAGCCAGATTATTGAAGCAAACAACGACATAAGTAGAAGACGGTAAGAGTGCATGCATGAAACATTAATTCTACTCATGATCGACCACGACACACACAATTGAGCACGCATTGCAAGCTGTATTTTTTTTTATTCAGAAGATTCCGAGGAGCGGGATCGACGACGACGTCCTCCTGCTCCTGCATGTAGACCTCTACGCACGACGGCGGTCGCCGCAGCTCGGCGCGGGCTCCTCCTCCTCCTCGGCGGCCGGGCCGGCGACGAGGTGCTCGTAGACGACGCCGGAGAGGCCGGCGCCGACCATGGGCCCCACCCAGTACACCCATTGGTGTCTCCAAGCGACGGGAGCCCACGACGGCGGGCCCGAACGCGCGCGCCGGATTCATCACGGCGCCCTCCAGCGCGCCGCAAGCCAGCACGTTGGCCCCCGCCAGGAGCCCCACGGCGAGAGGCGCCGCCAGCGCTCCGGCGCCGGAGCGGACCCTCCGCGCTTTGTCCATCACCGTCGCAAAGTAGGCGTACATGAGCCCGAACGCCATGGCCGCCTCCAGCACCGCCGCGTGCCATCCGCTCACGCCCCCCGCCAGCGCGTACTCCGGCAGATGCTGCGTGAACGCGCGCGTGTCAGTCGGCGTCAGTGTAGCACAGCTGCATAAGGTCAGGCGGCGGATCGAGTACGTACCATCCCTCCGGTGGCGAGCCTGAGCACGAGCGCGGCGGCGACGGCGCCGAGCAGCTGCGCGGCCCAGTAGACGAGGGAGCGGACGAGGCAGATCCGGCCGGCGAGCAGCGCGCCGAAGGTGACGGCCGGGTTGACGTGGCCGCCGGAGATGTTGGCGGCGCACCCCACGGCGGCCGCGAGCGCGAGGGCGTGCGCGAGCGCCACCGCCACCAGGTCGCCGCCGCCCTTGTCATGGTGGTGCATCCTCCCTGCGCGCGCGCGGCACCGGTGCACACGTTTACGACATACGACGAGTGAGGAGACACGCGCGACGACAGGCACACAGCATGCTACGTTAATTTATACACAGTATGTAAATAGCCAAATAGGTACGTACGTACCGAGAGAGAGCGTGGCGCCCTCGGCGGCGAAGACGAAGATGGCGGTGGCGAGGAGCTCGGCGGCCGCGTGGCGCAGCGTGGCGGGGTCCTTGGCCGTAGCCAGGTGGCCGACGGTGAACCGGCGCCGTACTGCCCTGATCATAATCATGGCTGCCAGCTGATGGATCGATCTATCTAGCCAGCTGTTAGCTAGCTAGGTTAAGGAATAACCGGCCTCGTTAGGCCGCCGTGAGCCGCGCCGCTCTTGTTTGGACAACGATGTGTGTGTGTGAGAAAGAGGCTTGTATAGAGCTAGGGCGGGCGGCAAGGGTGCTTATAACGCGCGCGCGGGTGGCCGGAACCGGAAGAGACGACGGAGCGTCACTTTTTGGAGCGTGCAGCGATTGCATGCGTACGTGGTGCCTCGTCAGGCACATGCCGGCCATATCCTATCGGTTGTCGGAGGAACAAAGCACGGCCGTCGTCGTCGATGCACCTGCTTGCGTTGGCAGCAGTTCATGCTTTGCGTGCGTCGTTTTGGCCAAATTAAAGTGGCTTTATTTCTTCGTCTCGTCCCCGCTCCCGGGTTTGAGTCTCAGTATCTGTGTGCTGCCCTTTGTTAGATTTTATACTTATATGCAGGATTATAATTAGCCTAATTACTGTTATACAGTAGAGTTTTCTAGTTATATTTTTATCTAGAAAAGTAACACTACATAATTAATGACAATAGGCAGGTATACGCAGGGACAGTAATAGATTAAGATCCAAATGTTTCTTCACAATTTAATTTTTAGGATTCCAAATTAATTTGTTAGGATTCCAAATTAATTTTACTTCAAAAATAAATATAAATATAGCCTGATCTGATTCTTAATAAAATTTAGTATTAATTGTCACCTCTAGCACTACCGGACACAGCTCCTTTGCCGAGTGTCTCGGCAAAGGCTACACTCGGCAAAGAACGCTCGGCGAACTGTACATCGGCAACGGCCTCTTTGTCGAGTACTTTTTGTCGGGCATTCGGCAAATAAAAGTCACCGTCACGGCGCCAAGTGACGGTGACGGATCCTTTGCCGAGTGTCTTCGTAGGCACTCGGCAAAGAAGGCTTCTTTGCCGAGTGTCTAGTGGACTGGCTCTCGACAAAGAGTCCTCCAGTGGGCCCATTTGCCAGCCTTTTTGCCGAGTGTGCTGGGCGGCACTCGGCAAAGGAGGCTTCTTTGTCGAGTGTCTAGTGGACTGGCTCTCGGCAAAGAGTCCCCCAGTAGGCCCCTTTGCCGTCCCCTTTGCCGAGTGTGCTGGACGGCACTCGGCAAAGGTAGCTTCTTTGCCGAGTGTCTTGACCACAGCACTCGGCAAAGAAGGCTTTACCGGTTCCCAGGTTTTCTCCTTTGCCGAGTGCCATGGCCATAGCACTCGGCAAAGATACCCTTTGCCGAGTGTTACACTCGGCAAAGTGACCAGAAAGTCCCTTTTTTATTTGTTTTTGCTGTTCCATCCAAACAAACAAAAGATATATATCATTCACATCACATTATATATCATTCGCATCACAGAATCAACACATTTATCATCAACACCATATATATCACAAATATCACCACATAAATCAGGTTTCACAGCACATAAGTCTCAATAAGTATCTCACAAGACCAAGTATAACTAACATCACCAACACTCACGAATATAAGTCTGGATCATCACAAAACAGGTCATCAACGAGGTGGGCATCTGGACTGGTTCGACGAAGGGCTGGACGAAGCGTGAGGGTTGTTCGACGCCGCCGATTGACCCTGCACAGAGAAGAGATTGCATGTGTGAGAACATATGAATGTATATCATGCAATACTAAAATTTTGATACTCACGGGAGTAACGAACTCAGCAGGGTCAGCTGCAGGGAACAACGGAGGTGGTGGAGCATAACCCTGTGCGGTGCCAAGGCTCTGCATGTACGCGAACATCTCCGCCATCCTCTTCTCCAGCTCCTCACGTTGCCTCCTCTCATCATCTAGCTGAGTCTGTAATATTTCGCCCTAATGTTACGATAATGCAAAGAGAAGATATATAATAATCAATGAACGATGAATAGATAAGGAATAACCTAGAGTTGCTGGATACGATGCTGTGAGCTGTCCTGCCGAGGTCGTATGGCTGGGCTCGCGCTCGTGCTCCTAGCTCGCACCTGAGATAGAGTGGGAGTGGAGGACGAGTCGATTGCCCCGTCGGCAATCCAGTACCGCCCATGCCTCTTGCCTCCTCCGACCCTCATGAGGACATCTCCGTCGATGTCCTCGGTCCTCGGTTCGTAATCTGGCCCGTGGACCTCCTTGGCCATGGCGGTGTACTCACTGAGGCGGCTGTGGACGGTGGGGTTGGTGTACGTCTCGGGCCCGTCATCCGGGTTGTAGGTGACGTCGGACGTCGCCTTCCCCTTGTGGGCCATAGCATATGCCGAGAACGTGGAGCAAGGCGCGCCACCATGTGCCGCCGACTGCGAGATAACCAACGAGATGGTTAGAAATCATGTCTAATCGAAAGTTATATACCTAAATAAAAAAGAGCGCGTACCCATGCTTCCGCGTATTTGCCCAGGCTGCGGCTGCCTTGATGGTGGGAGGGACCTTGCATCATCAAACGCCGTTCCCGGCTAGCGTTGTGCGCCTCGTCCCACACAGCCGAGCACCACCTCTGCACCATCTGCTCCCAGCACTCAGGATGCGCGGCGCACCAATGAGGAATCATCTAAAAAAATACAAGTACACGACATATCAGAAGATAAAATTAATCATATTTAGTACCAATAATAAAGTTTTGTATTTACCTGCAAGTACTGGTCCGGAGTCAACGACATGGTTCGGGCGTCCTTCTTGCTCACCTTCTCCCCAAGGACAGAGCCGTGGTAAGTGACGATGGCCTGGATGCGCGCCTCGTAGTGCATGTCCACGACGAGCTTCTTACAGCTCGTGGTAGCCACCACATCCGCCCTGGCCTCGTATCCAGCCTTGCATCTAAAGAAATCCTACATACAAAGACGATGTATCCATACATTATTTCAAGAATATGCAACAAATGCGATTTATTAAACAATATAGTGCGAGGAAGACTTACCCACAGCTCTTGCTTCACCCCGCTCCGCCTTGTTGTTGAATTGTCTGCCATCCCGATCTACTGTATCGGGAGCGACGGCGTAGTGGTCGAAGGTGTATGTTGGGCTCGTCACTCCAGCGTACTCGACAAGTCCAGGGAAGTGTTCCCTGCATAGAAGGCCGAGGATGCCATTAGGGTTGCGGCCGTGACCCCCTGCAGTCTCCAAAACCATCCAAGACCTGTCCAAGTGATTAAGATAAAGTATTAGTTTCTATTATTAATTTGAACATATAATATGAAAAAGCAGCAACAACATCTAAAGTTGCCTACCTCTCTCCATCAGGTCGTATCAGCGGACGTCTGTCACGAAGTATGGGTTGCTGAGGGAGACTCGCGGGACCTCGCAGGTAGATACTCCTCGAACCTGAGGAGCCAGAACCTGAGACGTCCTGCTGAGCGGCGTCGGCGTCGTCGTCCTGCTGCGCTGCATCGTCGTCGTCCTGCTATGCCGCATCGATAGCGGCTTGTTGCTCCACCTGCTGCTGTACGGCGTCGTCCTGCTGCGCCTCCTCCTCCGTCCTACGGGTGCTCCTCCCCTCCCCCCTCCCCCCCCCCCCTCCTCGTCCTCGTCCCACCGCCCACCATCTTTGTCCAACAACCTGCAATTAAGAGTAAGCAATTAAGCACAGATAAAAAAAATATGTATTTAGAAACATATGCAAAATAAATGAAATATAGCATTACATCGATTAAAAATAATCTTCATATGTGTCCGGGTTAGCCGGATCATAAGTGTCATCATCACTATCAACCATTTCATAGTCAAACACCATCTGAAGGCGCAATTTCATCATTGGCATTGCCTTCAAGCATTTCTAAGTCATTCTCATTTTGCACCTCATCATCCTCCTCATCAACAACCATTTCAATATCTACTTCCATTCCGATCGCTTCGGTTAAGTCTATCTCAAATCGCCCTTCTAGCCCATCTTCTTGGAAGAACTCTCCGTCATATGTGTCCGGGTCTAAGTTATAATCTTCATCGTTTGGAACAGGTAATTTACCGTGCGGTGATACCTTATACACAACATCCCAACCCTTAAGATGTTGTTTCGTTTGGCACGCATATGGAAGATAATACACTTGTGTGGCCTGTTGGGCCACAATATAGACATCGTCTCCTGGTAAGGTGGAATCCTGTCGTATTTCGACTAGCCCAATATTAGAATGTGTCCGTCTCATAACTTTAGGGTCAAACCAATGACATTTGAATATCATTGGAGTAAGAGGTTTGGAACCATAAAAATTGAGTTCATATATTTCTTCAATTCTTCCATAATACTCGACCTCGTCAAGCCCGGGCGTAAAGACTCCAGAACACGTGGTTTTTCGATTGGGCCGACTTTGGTCATAGCTTGTTGTGCGAAAACGGTATCCATTGACGTCATACCCAGAAAATTTCCTGACCCTATAGGCAAAGCCATTGGCTACTTGTCTCAACTCGGCACTCATAGACAGCTCTCTTTGGCCCTGCAAGTTCAAACACGCTAGATTGTTATATTATTCGCACGTAAGAGCAACTTCAAATGACAAACTAAGCACGTACCTTATGTTTAAACCAGGAAATGAAATCGGGCAATCCATTTCCTGCACCCTTTCTAAGAAGGGTATCATATTCCTGTGGAGTTGGGTCCCTTGATCGACGCCAAAATTCATGAAGAAATTGCTCCATGTATGGCGTCACCTCTTCAAGGTTGGTCAATATATATAGCATGATATGGCGCCACTCTTCATGTCTCAGGGTCTTGGTGGTCGAACCACTCGCACTTCCGAGTTGCCCTCGAAAAATGCTGAGGTTCGATTCATTGCCGCCATCATTGTAACGAGGGGGTGGATTATGCACGCTCGGCAGTTTGTCACCATAGTAAGTTGTTGTGAAGTTTGACACCTCCTCCAGTATGTATGCCTCTGCAATGGAAGCCTCGATTTTTTCATTTATTTCTACATTTCTTTCAGATAGTCTTTAGACATCTCTCGATTGGATAGCACCAACGTCCCTGCACGGGCCCCCCCCATTCGTACCTCATACGGGAGATGAAGAATCAAATGCTGCATCGGATTGAAGAAGCCGGGTGGAAAGATCTTCTCCAGCTTACACAGTAACACGGGTGCCATCCTTTCCAAGTCTGCAATCATGGTCCGAGCTAACTCTTTTGCACAAAGCTGGCGGAAGAAATAGCTCAACTCTGCAAGCGCTAGCCAGACATGCTTAGGGACATAGCCTCGAACCATCGCCAGAAGAATTCGTTCAATCCATATGTGGAAGTCATGACTCTTCATCCCTAAGACTCGCAGAGTAGATAAGTTCACCCCCTACTAAGGTTAGCTGCATACCCATCAGGGAACATTAACATCTTGATCCACTGTAGTACTTCCTTCCTCTGGGCCCTGCTCAGGACAAAATCGGCCTTAGGCCTTCTCCATGTCTTTCCACCACTAGGCGGCTTCATCTCTTGGTTTGGTCTATCACATAACTCTGCCAGATCCACTCTTGCCTTTACGTTATCCTTTGACTTATCAGGAATCTCCATAATTGTTTCCCAAAGTGCCTCGGCGACATTCTTTTCAGTGTGCATCACGTTAATATTGTGTGGAAGGAGCAGGTCATCATAATAGGGGAGCCGAGTCAAGCCCGACTTATGTGTCCACATATGTTGCTCACCATATCCCACAAAACCACCTTCTGGGTTGGCCACGAGACCATCTATCTGTTGGCGAACTTCGGCGCCAGTCATCATTGCAGGTGGGTCGTCTGTCACCACGACACCTTTCGTAAAGTTCTTGATGTCTAGTCGGAATGCATGGTCAGGAGGGAGAAATTGTCGATGTTTATCGAATGATGAATATTTGCCACCCTTCTTCAACCAAATGAACCTAAGAGCTTCCTTGCAAACTGGGCATGGGAACTTACCGTGAACACACCAGGCGCAAAATAGCCCATACGCAGGTAAGTCATGCATGGAGTACTGGTACCAAACATGCATTTTGAAGTTTGTCTTCGTAGCTCGGTCGTACGTCCATACCCCTTCCTCCCAAGCACGGACCAATTCATCAATCAAAGGCTCCATGTACACGCCCATTTTATTCCCCGGGTGTCTAGGAATTATCAACGACACGAATATGTTCTGTCTTTGAAAGCATACGTCGGGGGGGGAGATTGATGGGGATAACGAACACGGGCCAACATGTGTATGGGGCAGTGGTCATTCCATAGGGATTGAACCCATATGTGGCCAGCGCAACACGAACATTACGAGCCTCTTTGGCTTTCTCATGGTGAATGGCATCAAAGTGGGTCCATGCTTCACCATCGGATGCGTGAACCATCTTGTCAGGATTGTATCGTTTGCCTTTTTTGTGCCATGTCATCTGTTTCGCGGATTCCTCTGTCATGTATAGACGCTGGATCCTCGGTATGAACGGAAGGTGGCGTAGGATTGTCACGGGGATGTCAAGCTGCCTCTTCTATCCATCACCAGAGTCTACCTCCATGAACCTAGACGATTTACACTTCAGACAGTACTTTGCCTCAGTGTGTTCTTTCCTAAATAGGACGCAGCCCTTCGGACAAGCATGTATCTGCTCATACGTCATCTTGAGTGCACGAAGGAGTTTCTGTGCCTCGTACATGCTCTTTGGCAGAACGTGATCCTCCGGAAGCAGGCTGCCAATAACTGTCAACAAACCATCGAAGGCGTCTCGACTCATGCTATACTGCGATTTGAACGCCATTATACGCCCAATGGCATCCAGTTGAGAAACCTTTGTCTTGCCGTGAAGGGGTTTCTGTGCCGCATCAAACATGTCATAGAATGCCTTTGCGGTTGCCTCTGGCTCGTCCTCCATACGTCCTTCGGCGAATTGTGCCTCGTGATAGTCGTTCAACATGTCTGCTACCCCGGCATCAGCATCGTAATCCTCGACGCGTTGTCTCACCACCTCCTCTCTCGTGCGATGCGCTTCACCATGGAAGATCCACCGAGTATAGTCCGACGTAAATCCATTCTTCCAAATATGTTCTACCATGGCCTTCTTTGTTTTCCTTTTCCTGTTGGCACATTTGCTGCACGAACAAGGGACTAGACTAGCTCCTTTAGCAGCTTCGCCAAATGCTCGCTCCACGAAAGCATCGGTCTTCCTAATCCATTCAGGGGTGACATCATTACGTCGAACGCGGCCCGTGTACATCCACTCACGGTCCTCCATCCTCTAACATATATAACCGAGTATAGTTTAATATAGACATGTAATGCATGTACACTACGTTCCTACCTTCTAATAGGTGAGGATAGGTCCTAATCCCACCCGCGGTTGCGTAGATGGAGTTAGTTTCCATGCTCTACTCCGATGCGAGATAGAATTTCGGCAGCACCTCCCCGCTGTTCTCTGGATACACGTCCTGGCAGGGAGAGTGTACTGTCCGGAGAACATCAGGGAGGTGATGTCGAAACTCTGTCTCGGACCGGAGTAGAGCATGGAAACTAACACCATCTACGCAACCGCGGTCTGTCCAAAAAACGTGGACAATTCGAAACTGATACATTTGTAGATATGCAAAGATCTGCATATCTACACCGTATCTCTTTCGAATGGGAGACGCCTAACTGGGTTACGTGATCTACGACCATGATGCGGAAATAGAGGTTATACCTAGGGTGGCGGTGGAGTCAGGCTAGTGGGGCTGTGGCGGGTCGGTGCAGTGGCGACGCGACGCGGTGCAGGCAGACCCGCAGCGGCTAGGAAGACAAGTATCTTCTCTGTAAAAAAGAAACACAAGTCTGTTAATTCAAAAAAAAAATCGACAGCACCTCCCCTGTACGTTGAGGTTTTTAAAACCTGCAAATAAAACTAACAGCACGATGGCTGACATGCACACAGTAAGAAAAAATTCACCTAAAGTATACACTCCAAAGGTAATAGAGCAATCTAATTAGTGCTGAGAACAAGTGAGCACAAGGTTTTCAAAGATCTATTTCTACTTGCATGATTCTAACTTAACAAGACAACACTCGAGTAGGATTCTAATTTAGGGGTGTGTATTAGGATTCTCTAAATTTTCTTACAAAAATTAAATCCTAATTGCAAGCCCAACATCACTCGAGTGATTAATGTGTGAGAAAGAATTTAACACCCTAATTTCCAACCCTATAATAGCATTGAAATTCTAAGTATATAAATGTCTGAAGTAAATTGCACCGAGGTTTATGAAAGGTAGTACTTTAAGCACCTGTGTCGCTCCACTTCGGTCTGCGCAGGGAGGATGTCGATGGCCGGAGCGGGGAGTGGCGGAGATGGCACGGCAGGGGCGGCGGCGCTTGGTGGCAGTGGGCAGGGGCGGCGGCGTGCGGCCCGGCGGCGTGGGGGCGGCGCGCGGCCCGGCGGCGCTTGGTGGCAGTGCGCAGGGGCGGCGGCGCAGGGGAGGCGCGAGATAGAAGAGAGAAGAAGAGAGGAAGTGAGCGAAGAGAAGAAGAGAGAAAGACGACCGGTGTATTATTCAGCTGCTTTGCCGAGTGCCAGATCGCGGGCACTCGGCAAAGAATTTTTAAAAATTTAAAAATACATTTTGCCGAGTGCCATGGACCTGGCACTCGGCAAAGCCATCTTTGCCGAGTGCCGAATGACAGGCACTCGGCAAAACCTTAATTTATTGTTTTTACCGAGTGCTGCTAGGCTGGCACTCGGCAAAGAGTCTTTGCCGAGTGTCTTTTTTGGACACTCAGCAAAGTACATTTTTATTTTTTTTATTTTCCCAACTAAAATTTTTGTGGTATGTTTTTACACTATATAGACCTACATGTACCATTTTGAGACAATTAGAAAATTGTTTTCTATAGCTAGTAGATTTAGTTCGTTTATTTGAATTTCTTCGAAAAAATAACATTTGAACTGCAGGTCACTCGAAACTTGGAAAACCGTGCATGCAAAAATGATATCCATGCTAGTTAGCACAAGTTACGACCGATTTCAGGAGCGGACCACAAACTGCGAGCACCATGCTCACTCAACATGGCCGCGAACTTGCCATACAGCTGTTTAAAAATTTTATAAAACACAAACAAACTTAGAAACTCATGAAACTTGTCCACGTGTCATGATATCATATGTAGAGTCTGTGATAAAAAATTTAGAATGTTTGGAGAAAGTTGTGAGACATTATGTGTAGAAACCTAAGAGAACTACACATGAAATCACAGAGTTTCAATGTGGATCCCTTAGGTTTGTACACATAGTGCGTTACAGCTTTCTCGAAACTTTTTCAAATTTTTATCACAGCCTCTACATATGATATCATGACACGTGGACAGGTTTCATGATTTTCTGACTTTGTTTGTGTTTTATACAATTTTTAAACACCTGGATGGCAAGTTCACGGTCATGTTGAGTGAGCATGGTGCTCGAAGTTTCTGGTCCGCTCCTGAAATCGGTCGTAACTTGTTCTAAGTAGCATGGATATCATTTTTGCATGCACGGTTTTCCAAGTTTCGAGTGATCTGCAGTTCAAATCTGAATTTTCCGAAGAAATTCAAATAAACAAACTAAATCTACTAGCTATAGAAAACACTGTTATAATTGTCCCAAAATGGTACATGTAGGTCTACATAGTGTAGGAACATACCACAAAAAGTTGGTGACCAAAATAAAAAAATAAAAATAAGCTTTGTCGAGTGTCTACAGAGGACACTCGGCAAAGACTCTTTTTGCCGAGTGCCAGATATTTGACACTCGGCAAAGACTGACGGCCGTCAGCTGTAGACGGCTGCTAACGGCCCTTTGCCGAGAGCCATCTTTGCCGAGTGTTTGACTCTCGGCAAAGCGGTCTTTGCCGAGTGCTTGGATGTGCCAAGTGTCCTGCGCTCGGTAAATAAGCTCTTTACCGAGCGCAGGACTTTGCCGAGTGCGGCGCTCGGCAAAGTCTTCTTTGCCGAGTGCCCGATAAAAGGCACTCGGCAAAGAGCCGGATTCCGGTAGTGTAGGTATACGTGTGACGTAATATGTTTACTATGAACATAGTGAATATAAGTACTACCGGATTCACGTTCTTTGCCGAGTGTCTCAGACACTCGATATCTCGTACACTCGGTAAACGCTATTTTACACTCGGCAAAAAATATTCGACAAATATTTTATCAGCAAAGAGTTCTTTGTCGAGTACATTTTTTAAATTATGGGAACAACTCTTCAACCACTATCCATTACCATATCCATCGCCCTATCATTTTTTATTATTATTTTGAATCAAATTTATATGTTTTGTGAATGGTGAGATTCGAACTCACAACCTCTCTCTCGCATACCCTCCTCTACCACTACACTACTACATCAATTGTGTTTATATTATGTTTTCATTTCTCGTGTACTATAACAAACCAAGAGTAATTTGATTATTTGAGGCACTAAATGAATTCATTTGAAAATGTGACCAACTATAAAGTTGCATAACTTTTCAAGATCTACAAGTTCTATTTTGATAGTTTCTACATCCGAGGCCATTTACAAAATTTGAATTTTAAATTTGAAAAACTTCACACAAATTTTTTAATGATAAGATGATTTTAAATCAAAAAATTGTCAATTACAAAGTTTCATTACATTTCAAGACCTACAACTTTTATTTTGGTGTTTTTTCCATCCGAGGTAGTTTAAAAATTCAAACATAGTTTTGCATTACAAGATGATTTCAAACCAAAACATTGTCAGCTATAAAGTTTCCTAACTTTTCAAGACCTACAACTTTTCTATGGTGATTTTTCTATTCGAAGTCATTTTCAAAATTCAAATTTTAAAATTCAGACGTAGTTTTCGTTGATAAGATGACTTCAAATGAAAAGTTATCAACTACAAAATTCTATAACTTCTCACGATCTATAAAGTTTATTTTGGTTGTTTGGTCATTTGTTCATCTCACATGATGGTTCTAACATTATTAAAAAATCTTGTACATCTCTCTAGTAGTTTCATAAACTACGAGATAGATATAGGTTTTATGAACAAATTTACTTTTATTTTATCATATGGAGAAATGATCAAAATATAAATTGTATATCTTGATCAGCTATACAAATTTATAGTTGAAAACCTTTGCATTTGAATTAATTTACTGCTTTAAAAATGTGATTTTTAAATTGTCTTTGCTTAGTGTCCGAAATAAAACACTCGACAAAGAAACTCTTTGTCGAGTGTCAAAAATAAAACATTCGGTAATAGTTTTTTGCCGAGTGTTTTTTATCGAGGATTTTTTGTTTGGCACTCGGCAAAGTGAGCTTCTTTACCGAGTGTCAAAAAAACACTTGGCAAAAATTTAACACTCGGCAAAGAGCTGAATTCCGTAGTGAAGTATAATTGATAACAATTGGAAAGGGGATCATAGCGTAGATCAGATATATGGTTGGTTGATATAATCGGCCCAGTCGACGCAATGCAGAATGTAGCAGTGTCGATCGAATGGTCGTGTCGACGACACTCTCATAAACGTGATTGCACATCCTTCAGAGGCTTACTCTTGCCAGGTCCTTGCGTGTAGAGCCTCGCAATGGAGACACTACCCAGCAAAATCACAGATGAGAAGGGAACCTAGAGACTCTTTTTAAGTACAAGAAACATCAAAGAGACTATATGATACAATCTTGAGTCTTTAAACTATAAATAAAGTCAAGACATAATATGTATAGAGAGTCATGTAGAACGAGCTCTTCGTGAAGAATCCAGCTCTTGGTTTTTTCACTTAATTTTGTAGAGACCCCTCAAAAGATATCTCATTTAGGTTGTACACCTGGTTCACCGAACATGGACACTCTCAGGTGTGACCTAATGGCCTATGATGGCCGACAATCCAACAGTTTCAGCTAACTAACGCTTTGATGATCACCATTTTGCGGGTTACATGTAACTGAGCGTCCTTTAGGTAGTGTTTGGTTCTGTGTCAACGAGAGATGGAACGGGATCAACCCTGAGCTGACCTTGTCCCTTATTTTTTGAGGGATAGCCTCATCCACCAAAGAATATTCCTTGACCCTGACTCTAGACCTCCAAATCAAACGCGGGTCAAGTTAGAATGATCTCATCCCATATCTCTTCATCCTTCATCATCACTCCATCCAAACACACCTTAAAGGCCCGATGGCTCGACACGCCACACCACACCGTGGGTCCGTGGCTAGGCCCGGTCTGGCTTGGCGAGGCCAGCGCACACCGAGTCTCCTTTTCAAAACTTAGCAGAAAATACACACCAAATCCACCTTTTAAGTTGGTTACAGTTTCCTCCACTAACAATGTTGGATTAAACTCTTAACCTCCAGCCTAGCATTTATTATGGTCATGTATAATTAAATGAACCAAATGTCTGGGCCATTAAATCTAGTAATTTTCCACCAAATATTTCGAGGCATACAATAAATACTCTCAAGTGTTCTTTTGTTTGATATACGGTACTTCAGTGAAGATTATTAAGTTGAACATCCACCTAGAACTAATGTGACACTTATCCACAACTCAACAATGGACTATACTTTGAATTAACAATTTTGTGCAAACAAGCTTGACCAAAGCTCTTAAGTCATATTAAGGTGCAAAAAGCATCCCCATGGTTTGAAGTATGTAAGACTATCTACAACACCTTACCCATCCTCATCCCCATATTCAAATTCTACTCCACAAACAGTACAGTCTACAACACAAAACAATGCAAAACAATTGATCATATGGGTGAACTGCTGGACATGGTCTAAGCCACACTTTTGAGACCTTTCATGAGTATCTAAAATTGTCCACATCTCATAGACTTTGACTAGCAGTTGAACTCATATAGTTGTATCCTTCTAAGATGTTCTATAGGACAACATTCCTGCTTGATTAAGCCACTCACATCACATTAAGGTTTTAATAATCCTTCCATATAGAAAAGGAGAGACGTGCACCTCAAACGATCTAGACTTTGTTTATGGAGTCTCTCTATTAGTCAACCCCTAGCTTGTTTCACCATTCTACTTCATGGGATCTCCGATCACATAGAATATGTTACCACTATGGAATGACTCAAGTGGGCCTCAGCTCATTTCCCTTGATGCACCTTCTATCACATTACGTGACAAACCACAAATTCTTCATCGTATGAACATGGTTCAACACAATGCCTTTTCACAGCCCTTGTTTGATATCATGTTATTGAAAGGGAAATGTGCCCTTGGGCCATTTCTAAGTATTTTGGTGATTGAGTGCCAACACAAGTGCTTAAGTGAAAATATATGCCAAATGTTGGACAAAGTGCAAATCAAGAGTAAAGGTATGTTTCTAAGACTTAGTACATTGTTTTGAAGACTAATGCTCTGTGTCTAAGTGCTGGAAATAGGAAAAATCGAATTGGAAAAGAGATGGCTTTGTACAGCCAAAGTCTGCTCGGTCTGGGTGCACCGGACAGTGTCCGGTGCGCCAGGCTAGCTCTGGTGAACTTGCTGTTCTCGGGACTTCGACGGCGGTGTACGGCTATAAATCACCGGACTGTCCGGTGAGCCGATCACAGGCGAACTCGTCGCTCTCGGGAGATGATTAACGGCGTACGGCTATAATTCACCGGACTGTCCGGTGGTGCACCGGACTGTCCGGTGAGCCAACGGTCGGCCGGGCCAACGGTCGGCCGCGCGATCTGCGTGGGACACGTGGCCGAGCCAACGGCTAGAAGGGGGCACCGGACTGTCCGGTGTGCACCGGACAGTGTCCGGTGCGCCAACGGCTCTCAATCTGCAACGGTCGGCTTCACCAAATAAGGAAAGAAATCCACACCGGACAGTGTCCGGTGGTGCACCGGACTGTCCGGTGCGCCAGGCTGACTGAAGGCAAGAATTGCCTTCCTGGAATGCTCTCAACGGCTCCTAGCTGCCTTGGAGCTATAAAAGGGACCCCTAGGCGCATGGAGGAGCACACCAAGCATTCCCCAAGCATTCTAAAGCACCAAAGACCTCGATTCCGCGCATTTGATTCTTTGTGATAGCATCTAGAGCTCTATTTGAGTTGTGAACTCGTCGGGTTGTGTTGCGAGCTCTTGTTGCGACTTGTGTGCGTGTTGTCGCTCTGATTTTGTGTCTTGTGTGTGTTGCTCATCCCTCCCTTACTTCGTGCTTCTTTGTGAACATCAAAGTGTAAGGGCGAGAGACTCCAAGTTGTGGAGATTCCTCGCGAACGGGATAAAGTGAACAAAGCAAAACCACTGTGGTATTCAAGTGGGTCTTTGGACCGCTTGAGAGGGGTTGATTGCAACCCTCGTCCGTTGGGATGCCACAACGTGGAGTAGGCAAGTTTTTGTACTTGGCCGAACCACGGGATAAACCACTGTGTCTATCTGGTAATCTTCTTGTGGTTATTGTGTCTTGCTTAGACTCCTCTCTAGCCACTTGGCGATTATTGTGCTAATGCTTAATCAAGTTTTTGTGGCTTTAAGTTTAAGTTTTACAGGATCACCTATTCCCCCCCCCTCTAGGTGCTCTTAGTTATCCTTAGAACCATTCACTTCGATTATCACTATTGACAATCACAGTTTATGGAGATATCTCACATCGGTTTTTAACTATCGGTAAATTCATCAAGAGTTCATGAAGCCACTCAGCTTCAACAGTGGTGATATACAATGTCATGCGTCCTGTTTCAATTGTTTACCTCGTTAAGGTGGTCTGCTTGCAAGACCTCTATAAAACAATGTCATCTTTAAGTGAGAACACATATCCACTTGTGGCGTAAATTTCATCACTATCGAATATCTGGTTTGCATCACAATAACCCTCTAGTATTCGTGGGTACCTGGTATAGTCGATAACATAACTCATTGTCCCTTTTTGATAGGCAAGACCCGCCCAAGAGCATGTCATATGTCAATGATCATCTCCCAAATTACAAACAAATTGGATGAATTTGCTCACATCAAACAAGATGTCAGGCCTTGTTACACTAGCTAAGTACATTAAAATCAATGATTTGTGAGTATCTCAATCGTTCTCGTGTTATTCTGCTATTTTTTTAATAAACATGCTTGGGTCATAAGGGGTTGGAGCGGATTTGCAGTCTCTATATCCAAAGCAACTCAGCACATTTTTCACATGATCGGACTGCATAAGAGTAACCCCATCATTTTCTACTCTCAATAGCTTTATATTAAGAATAACATTAGCCTCTCCAAAATTTCATCTCAAAATTACTAGACAAAATTTCGTTCACTTCCCAAATCATACTAATATTGTTACCAAAGATTAGAATGTAATCCACATATGAACACATGATCACACCTTCCCCTGCCACACTGGTAATAAACACATTTATCAGCTTCATTCATAACGAATCCAACTGATGTCAAAACTATGTCAAATTTCTCGTACCACTGCTTAGGTGCTTGTTTTAGGCCACACAAAGATTTTAATAATTTACACACCTTTCCCTCTTGACTATTTGCTACAAAACCATTAGGTTAGTTCATGTGGATCTCTTCCTAAAGCTCTCCATTTTGGAAAGTTGTCTTAACGCCTATCTAATGAATGATAAAACCAGATGAGATGGTCAACACATGTACCGTCGTTGTGAATAAGTATCAAAATGATTTTGTCTTTGTTTTTGGGTACAACTCTTGGTCAAAAGTCTCAACTTATACTTCTCAATGATACAATTAGGCCTAAGGAATCGAAATGAAATGGGGGACTCGGCTACCTACCTTCTAGCTTGGACATGGTTGCTTTGTGCTGATCACACGGTTCCTTGACAGTGCCAATAAGCTCAACATTATTTTTTTCTCCCGCTCAAGGTTCTGTCGAGTAATCATGACTGCTTGCAGTTTCTTCTTAGTTAATTGTGCATCGCTTACTCAAATGCTAGATCTCGTTAGCGGATGTCATCCTAACATAGAAGAGTGAAGAGCTTATGTCTTCTTTAGAGTAGAGGAACCCTTCGATGATCTTGTGCACCCCTTAATCAAACTCTAGATCTCATTAGCGGATGCCATCTTGAAACACACGACGATCGACCTAAAGTTGATAGAATAACTGATGGAGATTGAGTATTCAAAAAAGTTTATGAATGACCCAATGCCATTGACAATGATCTGACTGTCAAAAAATATAAGACTCTAAAGAATGATGAGCGACCTATCATCATTGCAGTCATGTTATACTATCATAGGAAAAAGGCTTCCACCAGTATAGTAGTACCTTCTACTCTTTAAATTGCAGTAAGAAGGAGTCCACTCGCCAAAGGAAGGACTTTATCTCGAGAGTCAGAGCCTCGAGACGACTACAAGGCCACCCTTATGTAGATAGCAGCGATTGTGGGCAAAACGTTGCTAAGGTCCTATTTGAATGCATAAGAACTAATAGTTAGCTGCTAAAATAGTTGAAGACATCCAAACAATTTAGCTAATAGTTAAGCTAAGCAACTCTAAGAGACTAGACAGATCATTTTGTATATCGGGTGGGTCCATACATCCCCGACCATGTGTTTGTATGAGCGTTGGGAAGGGTATTTGAGTGTCCCTCCATCATATGTCCACCTGTCCAACTGTCCATTGGTGTGTTGTTCTTGTATCGTACGGGTGAACATTTGGTATTGCTGACAAACCTCATTGGACATGGTGATGTGGAACATTCTTGGGGGTGTGACAACATCATAGCCTGTTTTATCATGATACCTTTCTTGATGGCGTACGACTGTAGCTCAGGGAATTCTTCTGCTTATATCTTGTTGATCCACTTATCAGTCTAAAGTTGTATGATTCGACCATCACCCATTTTCACTTGGGTGATCTCTTTATAAGTGGTCAGGTTTTTAGTATATCTCTCCACCAGAACGATTCCACTTTTTTGTCTGAAGGCATTGTGTCGTCCTTATAGTGATTTTCCCAGACAATGTCCACCCACGGAATGTCTTCTCTATTTAGCATCTTGTGTAGGTTTTTCATCAGAAGAGCTTTGTTTTGAGTATCCAAGTGAATGATCTTGAGCCCACCTTGGTTTTTTGGTTTACATGCCAGTTCCCATGTGACCTGAGGTGGTATTTTTGCATTGATGTCTGAACCTCTCCACAAGCAACGTCTTCTGTATTTATCAATTCACATGATAACTGTTTCAGGGAGTTTAAGAGTGCACATATAATACGTGGGCAATGATGAAAAGACTGCATTCACCATTTGAAGTTGGTCGGCATGTGATAGGAAGTGGGAAGTTGAGAGTCTTCTTCAAT